>OX595843.1:0-5000000 GCA_951392215.1 Epirrita christyi
CACCTCACCTAACCTACCTACCTACCTACCCTAACCTACCCTAACCTAACCTACCTAACCAACCTACCCTACCTACCAACCAACCTAACCTCCTAACCTACCTAACCTACCTCACCTAACCTACCTACCTCACCTAACCTAACCTACCTACCTCACCTAACCTAACCTAACCTAACCTAACCTACCACCTAACCTAACCTAACCTAACCTAACCTAACCTAACCTAACCTAACCTAACCTAACCTAACCTAACCTAACCTAACCTAACCTAACCTAACCTAACCTAACCTAACCTAACCTAACCTAACCTAACCTAACCTAACCTAACCTAACCTAACCTAACCTAACCTAACCTAACCTAACCTAACCTAACCTAACCTAACCTAACCTAACCTAACCTAACCTAACCTAACCTAACCTAACCTAACCTAACCTAACCTAACCTAACCTAACCTAACCTAACCTAACCTAACCTAACCTAACCTAACCTAACCTAACCTAACCTAACCTAACCTAACCTAACCTAACCTAACCTAACCTAACCTAACCTAACCTAACCTAACCTAACCTAACCTAACCTAACCTAACCTAACCTAACCTAACCTAACCTAACCTAACCTAACCTAACCTAACCTAACCTAACCTAACCTAACCTAACCTAACCTAACCTAACCTAACCTAACCTAACCTAACCTAACCTAACCTAACCTAACCTAACCTAACCTAACCTAACCTAACCTAACCTAACCTAACCTAACCTAACCTAACCTAACCTAACCTAACCTAACCTAACCTAACCTAACCTAACCTAACCTAACCTAACCTAACCTAACCTAACCTAACCTAACCTAACCTAACCTAACCTAACCTAACCTAACCTAACCTAACCTAACCTAACCTAACCTAACCTAACCTAACCTAACCTAACCTAACCTAACCTAACCTAACCTAACCTAACCTAACCTAACCTAACCTAACCTAACCTAACCTAACCTAACCTAACCTAACCTAACCTAACCTAACCTAACCTAACCTAACCTAACCTAACCTAACCTAACCTAACCTAACCTAACCTAACCTAACCTAACCTAACCTAACCTAACCTAACCTAACCTAACCTAACCTAACCTAACCTAACCTAACCTAACCTAACCTAACCTAACCTAACCTAACCTAACCTAACCTAACCTAACCTAACCTAACCTAACCTAACCTAACCTAACCTAACCTAACCTAACCTAACCTAACCTAACCTAACCTAACCTAACCTAACCTAACCTAACCTAACCTAACCTAACCTAACCTAACCTAACCTAACCTAACCTAACCTAACCTAACCTAACCTAACCTAACCTAACCTAACCTAACCTAACCTAACCTAACCTAACCTAACCTAACCTAACCTAACCTAACCTAACCTAACCTAACCTAACCTAACCTAACCTAACCTAACCTAACCTAACCTAACCTAACCTAACCTAACCTAACCTAACCTAACCTAACCTAACCTAACCTAACCTAACCTAACCTAACCTAACCTAACCTAACCTAACCTAACCTAACCTAACCTAACCTAACCTAACCTAACCTAACCTAACCTAACCTAACCTAACCTAACCTAACCTAACCTAACCTAACCTAACCTAACCTAACCTAACCTAACCTAACCTAACCTAACCTAACCTAACCTAACCTAACCTAACCTAACCTAACCTAACCTAACCTAACCTAACCTAACCTAACCTAACCTAACCTAACCTAACCTAACCTAACCTAACCTAACCTAACCTAACCTAACCTAACCTAACCTAACCTAACCTAACCTAACCTAACCTAACCTAACCTAACCTAACCTAACCTAACCTAACCTAACCTAACCTAACCTAACCTAACCTAACCTAACCTAACCTAACCTAACCTAACCTAACCTAACCTAACCTAACCTAACCTAACCTAACCTAACCTAACCTAACCTAACCTAACCTAACCTAACCTAACCTAACCTAACCTAACCTAACCTAACCTAACCTAACCTAACCTAACCTAACCTAACCTAACCTAACCTAACCTAACCTAACCTAACCTAACCTAACCTAACCTAACCTAACCTAACCTAACCTAACCTAACCTAACCTAACCTAACCTAACCTAACCTAACCTAACCTAACCTAACCTAACCTAACCTAACCTAACCTAACCTAACCTAACCTAACCTAACCTAACCTAACCTAACCTAACCTAACCTAACCTAACCTAACCTAACCTAACCTAACCTAACCTAACCTAACCTAACCTAACCTAACCTAACCTAACCTAACCTAACCTAACCTAACCTAACCTAACCTAACCTAACCTAACCTAACCTAACCTAACCTAACCTAACCTAACCTAACCTAACCTAACCTAACCTAACCTAACCTAACCTAACCTAACCTAACCTAACCTAACCTAACCTAACCTAACCTAACCTAACCTAACCTAACCTAACCTAACCTAACCTAACCTAACCTAACCTAACCTAACCTAACCTAACCTAACCTAACCTAACCTAACCTAACCTAACCTAACCTAACCTAACCTAACCTAACCTAACCTAACCTAACCTAACCTAACCTAACCTAACCTAACCTAACCTAACCTAACCTAACCTAACCTAACCTAACCTAACCTAACCTAACCTAACCTAACCTAACCTAACCTAACCTAACCTAACCTAACCTAACCTAACCTAACCTAACCTAACCTAACCTAACCTAACCTAACCTAACCTAACCTAACCTAACCTAACCTAACCTAACCTAACCTAACCTAACCTAACCTAACCTAACCTAACCTAACCTAACCTAACCTAACCTAACCTAACCTAACCTAACCTAACCTAACCTAACCTAACCTAACCTAACCTAACCTAACCTAACCTAACCTAACCTAACCTAACCTAACCTAACCTAACCTAACCTAACCTAACCTAACCTAACCTAACCTAACCTAACCTAACCTAACCTAACCTAACCTAACCTAACCTAACCTAACCTAACCTAACCTAACCTAACCTAACCTAACCTAACCTAACCTAACCTAACCTAACCTAACCTAACCTAACCTAACCTAACCTAACCTAACCTAACCTAACCTAACCTAACCTAACCTAACCTAACCTAACCTAACCTAACCTAACCTAACCTAACCTAACCTAACCTAACCTAACCTAACCTAACCTAACCTAACCTAACCTAACCTAACCTAACCTAACCTAACCTAACCTAACCTAACCTAACCTAACCTAACCTAACCTAACCTAACCTAACCTAACCTAACCTAACCTAACCTAACCTAACCTAACCTAACCTAACCTAACCTAACCTAACCTAACCTAACCTAACCTAACCTAACCTAACCTAACCTAACCTAACCTAACCTAACCTAACCTAACCTAACCTAACCTAACCTAACCTAACCTAACCTAACCTAACCTAACCTAACCTAACCTAACCTAACCTAACCTAACCTAACCTAACCTAACCTAACCTAACCTAACCTAACCTAACCTAACCTAACCTAACCTAACCTAACCTAACCTAACCTAACCTAACCTAACCTAACCTAACCTAACCTAACCTAACCTAACCTAACCTAACCTAACCTAACCTAACCTAACCTAACCTAACCTAACCTAACCTAACCTAACCTAACCTAACCTAACCTAACCTAACCTAACCTAACCTAACCTAACCTAACCTAACCTAACCTAACCTAACCTAACCTAACCTAACCTAACCTAACCTAACCTAACCTAACCTAACCTAACCTAACCTAACCTAACCTAACCTAACCTAACCTAACCTAACCTAACCTAACCTAACCTAACCTAACCTAACCTAACCTAACCTAACCTAACCTAACCTAACCTAACCTAACCTAACCTAACCTAACCTAACCTAACCTAACCTAACCTAACCTAACCTAACCTAACCTAACCTAACCTAACCTAACCTAACCTAACCTAACCTAACCTAACCTAACCTAACCTAACCTAACCTAACCTAACCTAACCTAACCTAACCTAACCTAACCTAACCTAACCTAACCTAACCTAACCTAACCTAACCTAACCTAACCTAACCTAACCTAACCTAACCTAACCTAACCTAACCTAACCTAACCTAACCTAACCTAACCTAACCTAACCTAACCTAACCTAACCTAACCTAACCTAACCTAACCTAACCTAACCTAACCTAACCTAACCTAACCTAACCTAACCTAACCTAACCTAACCTAACCTAACCTAACCTAACCTAACCTAACCTAACCTAACCTAACCTAACCTAACCTAACCTAACCTAACCTAACCTAACCTAACCTAACCTAACCTAACCTAACCTAACCTAACCTAACCTAACCTAACCTAACCTAACCTAACCTAACCTAACCTAACCTAACCTAACCTAACCTAACCTAACCTAACCTAACCTAACCTAACCTAACCTAACCTAACCTAACCTAACCTAACCTAACCTAACCTAACCTAACCTAACCTAACCTAACCTAACCTAACCTAACCTAACCTAACCTAACCTAACCTAACCTAACCTAACCTAACCTAACCTAACCTAACCTAACCTAACCTAACCTAACCTAACCTAACCTAACCTAACCTAACCTAACCTAACCTAACCTAACCTAACCTAACCTAACCTAACCTAACCTAACCTAACCTAACCTAACCTAACCTAACCTAACCTAACCTAACCTAACCTAACCTAACCTAACCTAACCTAACCTAACCTAACCTAACCTAACCTAACCTAACCTAACCTAACCTAACCTAACCTAACCTAACCTAACCTAACCTAACCTAACCTAACCTAACCTAACCTAACCTAACCTAACCTAACCTAACCTAACCTAACCTAACCTAACCTAACCTAACCTAACCTAACCTAACCTAACCTAACCTAACCTAACCTAACCTAACCTAACCTAACCTAACCTAACCTAACCTAACCTAACCTAACCTAACCTAACCTAACCTAACCTAACCTAACCTAACCTAACCTAACCTAACCTAACCTAACCTAACCTAACCTAACCTAACCTAACCTAACCTAACCTAACCTAACCTAACCTAACCTAACCTAACCTAACCTAACCTAACCTAACCTAACCTAACCTAACCTAACCTAACCTAACCTAACCTAACCTAACCTAACCTAACCTAACCTAACCTAACCTAACCTAACCTAACCTAACCTAACCTAACCTAACCTAACCTAACCTAACCTAACCTAACCTAACCTAACCTAACCTAACCTAACCTAACCTAACCTAACCTAACCTAACCTAACCTAACCTAACCTAACCTAACCTAACCTAACCTAACCTAACCTAACCTAACCTAACCTAACCTAACCTAACCTAACCTAACCTAACCTAACCTAACCTAACCTAACCTAACCTAACCTAACCTAACCTAACCTAACCTAACCTAACCTAACCTAACCTAACCTAACCTAACCTAACCTAACCTAACCTAACCTAACCTAACCTAACCTAACCTAACCTAACCTAACCTAACCTAACCTAACCTAACCTAACCTAACCTAACCTAACCTAACCTAACCTAACCTAACCTAACCTAACCTAACCTAACCTAACCTAACCTAACCTAACCTAACCTAACCTAACCTAACCTAACCTAACCTAACCTAACCTAACCTAACCTAACCTAACCTAACCTAACCTAACCTAACCTAACCTAACCTAACCTAACCTAACCTAACCTAACCTAACCTAACCTAACCTAACCTAACCTAACCTAACCTAACCTAACCTAACCTAACCTAACCTAACCTAACCTAACCTAACCTAACCTAACCTAACCTAACCTAACCTAACCTAACCTAACCTAACCTAACCTAACCTAACCTAACCTAACCTAACCTAACCTAACCTAACCTAACCTAACCTAACCTAACCTAACCTAACCTAACCTAACCTAACCTAACCTAACCTAACCTAACCTAACCTAACCTAACCTAACCTAACCTAACCTAACCTAACCTAACCTAACCTAACCTAACCTAACCTTTTTTTTTTTTTTTTTTTTTTTTTTTTGACCCGGGAAAATCCTTTATGGATACCACCCAGCCCCGGGGGGGGCGGGGTGGTTATGTGGGAGTCCTCGCCTGAAGGGCCTTACTACCCCCACGGGGGGGTAGTAACGAGGTTACCCACTAAAAACCCGGGATGAGCAGTCCGCCGCGTAGTCGGAGCGAGATGGGGTCGCGCTAGCATTCACCATCTCGCCCCGGCGGTTGGCCCGTCACCGGTGACGGGCCCCGGCCAAAGGAGGGATGACCCGGCTCACTAGGGCCATCCCTCAGACGTGTGGGATCGTGCAAGCCAGTGGAGAATCCCCCGACTCTCCACCAGTGATCCGCACAGCACTAGGAGAGAGAGAGGAGGCGCCCGAACCGCCTCCTCCTCCCCCCAGTTCGTCTACGCCGGAGCGGGTCAGAGAGGACGTTGTCCTCTCTTGCCCGCTCCGCGGCCTCTTTCTGCGCCATCACCGCTTCGCAGAAAGAGACCACCGCCTGCCACGATCTGTCACTCCCGAGCATGGCATTAACCACGCTCGGCAGAGACAGATCTGCGCCTATGACCGCTGTGAGGGTGTGCCGCATGGGACCCCATGCGGCGCACTCCTCAAGCGTGTGGAGCGCCGTGTCCTCCGGCGCTCCACACTCGTGGCAGGCGGGGGTCGCCTCACGTCTTGCGATGTGATGCAGGTACTTACCGAAACATCCGTGTCCGGAAAGCACCTGCACCAATCGGAAGGTCAGCGACCCAAATCGCCGCCCTACCCACCTCCGGAGGACCGGGCGAATGGCATCCACCGTCCTCTGTCCAGGGACCGGTGGAGCCAGGTCCTCCGTCCACCGCCGTAACAGGGCAGCCCGCACCCGTCGCCGCATGCGCGTGACCTCCTCCCACGCTGTGGGCTCCCCGCGGGATCTCCTCGCCGCCACAAAGTGGTAAACTTCGGCGAGGATCTCCGCTTGGAGCTCCCAGGGGGGATCACCGGCCAGCACGCAGCCCGCCGTCCAGGACACCGTCCGGTATCCGCGTATCGCCCTCGTCGCGATGACCCGCTGCGGACGTCGCAGCAGAGCCTTGTTCGCGCGACCGAGGGCGTCCACCCAGACGGGTGCCCCATACAGGGCCATACTCCGGATCACTCCGGAGTACAGGCGACGACATGTGGCGCTCGGGCCACCCACGTTGGGCAGCAGCCTCCCCAGGGCGGCTGCGGCGCCTATGACTTTTGGGGCCAGAAGAGTAAAGTGGGCCCCAAAAGTCCACCGCCCGTCCAGGATGAGACCCAGATATCTCATCTGAGTCCCAACCCGGACCGAACCTAACCTAACCTAACCTTTTTTTTTTTTTTTTTTTTGGTAACGGGTGGGAATCTGCAACCAGATAAACAATTACTGGGGGAAGTAATTGAATTATGTGAGGTTGTCGGGACTCCGACGACTCACTAAACCACACCCGGTGGCCGGCCTCATTGCATGTCAAGGGGCTCCGGGATCTCCATACGGAACGCACCGGTGCCCCTCTCGCAATTGCCTGTGGAGCACAAGTCCCAGGAATGACACCCATAGTCACGCCCGGCACCTTGAAGGTGCTCACAGCGACAACTTGCCACAAGTTGCCGCCGCCTTCCCGAGATCCGCATACGGGCAGCCAGGGTCCCCAACTCCAACTACCCGCGGACCCGAAAAGACCCCTGCTCGGCAGGGGCTACCGCACACCCCCCCTCATGGGGGGGCAGGCAGCGCGGGGCGGCCGTTGCCGACGCCCCGCCGCCGCCTCCTTCTCCGAGCGGGATCGGCCCTCTCCCGATCTCGCTCGGCGGCCTCTTTCCGAACCATTACGGTCTCACAGAAAGAGGCCACGGCCTTCCACGCCGTCTCATCTGCCAACATAGCCTCGACTACGCTTGGCAGAGAGAGATCCTGCCCGATCCTGTTGACAAGGATTCCGCGCTCCAGGCACCACGCTGAGCATTGCTCCAGCGTATGCTGCGCAGAATCCGAGTCCCACCCACAATGATGGCATTGTGGTGTCGGTTCGCGTCCGATCCTACTCAGATACTCACCGAAGCATCCATGCCCCGTGAGCATCTGAGTAAGCCTATAGGTGACGCTACCATGTTGCCTTCCAAGCCAGGCTTCGAGGTCTGGTGCAATGGCGCCGACGACGCGTTGGCGCGAGCTTCCTGGCTCCTCGAGCCGCTCGCGCCACCTAACGAGCGCACGCCGGCGCTCTTGCACCCGCACTTCAGCAGGCGTGTTCTCGCCCATGGCATCCTGACGGAGGCGCACGTAAACCCGTGCGTCCATCTCCGCCAAGATGTCGAGGGGCGGGAACCGCGCCAAGATGCTGGCCGCCTCATGGGATATCGTCCGATATCCCCGTGCGATCCGGATGGCTATAGGACGCTGTAGGCTATTATATAATAGCCTATTGCGCCTAACACCCGCCAGTCGTCCTGACCAAACGGGCGCTCCGTAGAGAGCCATCGATCGCACTACGCCCGCGTAGAGGCGGCGAACGCCCTCCCTAGGTCCCCCGAGATTTGGTAGCAGTCTATGCAGAGCACCCACTACCCTCTGAATCCGGGGGACGGAGCGGCTGAAGTGCTCCCCGAAGTCCCAGCGACTGTCCAGGGTAAGGCCGAGGTACTTGAGATACCGCCCCACCTGGACGTCAACGTCACCCACGCGAACCGACAAGCTGGGTGGTTCCCTTCCCCTCGGGAACTTGTGGAACCACAGCGCCTCGGTCTTATGAGGCGCTATCCGCAGACCCAGCTCGTGGATCTTGTCCACGACACATGCCACACCAAGCTCGGCGAGCCCTTTGGTCCTGTCGAAGGAGTCCCCACCAGCTAATACAAGCGTGTCATCCGCATAGCAGACGACTTGTACGCCAGCGGGGAGATCGACGCGCAGGACCGCGTCGTATGCAAGGTTCCACAAGAGGGGGCCCAAACAGGACCCCTGCGGAACCCCACAATACACCTCCCTCTCATACAAAGCACCGTCCCTGCCCACGTACTGCACACATCTGTCGCGCAGATACGCGCCAACAATGCGCTGCAGGTAGAGGGGCACTCCGTGAAACACGAGTGCCTCCCTGATCGCCCTCCAGGGCAAGGAGTTAAAGGCATTAACGATGTCCAAGGACACCGCCAACACCCTCCCGCCCCGGGACACTACCTGGTCCGACAGCGTACGGACACGAAGAATCGCGTCCACCGTCGAACGCGCCTGCCGAAAACCAAACTGGTTATCCGACAGGTTGGGGCCTACCTGCCACAGATGTGTGCATAGACGGGCGGCAATTATTCTTTCGAATAATTTGCCAGCCTCGTCCAGCAGGCAAATGGGACGATACGCAGAGGGAGAGTCCGCGGACCTGCCATCCTTCTTCAAGAGGACCAACCTTGCCTCCTTCCATTCCTTGGGGAACACACCGCCACAGAAGCAGCTATCAAATAACCGCCTCAATTTGTCCCCCAAGCCTGCGGATAGAGCCAGCACCCAAGCCCGACCAGGTATTCCGTCAGGGCCAGGTGCTGTATTACGAGCCCTGAGGCGCTTTACGGCTCGGTCCAATTCCTCTTCGGATACCCCCATATCATCGGCCCAGATGTTCGGGTCCGATGAAGACACGGGGGTAGAGGGACTGTCCTGGACCCTTGGGAAGAGTGTATCAACTACTCCCCCCACGAGCACTGGGTCCAGGGTTTCCGTCAGTGGAGGGACCCATGCGCGGAGCTTGCCCAGTACAGTCTTGTACGGGCGGCCCCATGGATCCCTATCCAGTCCCTCGAGGAGTTCGCTCCAGGACCGAGACCTGGCTTCGGCTATGGCACCTTGGAGCGCCTTTGTCGCACCTCGGTATACCTCGTAGGCTCTATCCGTCTCTTCGGCAAGGGCTCGCCTTCTTCTCCGGGCTCTAGTGTACAGGCGTCGGGCGCGCAGGCATGCCTCGCGCAACCGAGCAAGCTCCTCCGACCACCAGTACACCGCCCTACGCTTGGTTGGCCTGGCTCGGGGCATGGATGCATCGCAAATCGACGTCATCGTTGCCCGGAACCAGGCTGCCTCCCTCACAGGATCAGGCAGGGCGTGGCCATCCGGCCAAGCCGCGACGATGGCTGCGGCTTCGAACAGGTCTCTGTCGAGCCGCTTGAGGGCCCACCGTCGCGGCGGGCTGCCATCGCGGCGGGACGCACGGTCCGGGGGGCGAAAGGCAACATCAAAAACGATGTGACGGTGGTCGGATAATGTGACCACCTCCTCCGCAACTCGCCATCCCGACACCATGTGTGTGGCCGAAGGAGTCGCCCAGGATATATCCACGATCGACTCCCCCTGCCACCGCACACATGTGCTTACGGACCCCCGATTCAACAACCGGAGGTCTATACCCGCCGCCCATTCAACAATGGTCTCTCCCCTAGGGTTGTCTTGGAGACTCCCCCACTCACAAGAGTGAGCGTTGAAGTCGCCCAAGACAAGCACGGGACGCGGAAGGCACCTGCGAATGCAATTACCCACCGCGTCCAGGTACACCTCGAATTCAACGAGGGTACAGTTGGGAGAGATATAGCAGCCCACAACGGCTATGTGACCCCATTCCGTAGCTACGAAACCCTGTCCCTTCTCTAGAAGGGCACAGGGGGGGTCACCTTGGCTTCCTCCCCAATATATAGCAACGGAGTCCAATTCGTCCCCGAACCAACGAACGTGGTCCGGAATACGGTAGGGCTCCGCGACTACGGCAAGTGCAATGGACCACTGCGCGAAGGTTTGCAGGACAAGATCCTGCGCGCTCCGACAGTGGTTCAAATTGCACTGGAGGACTCGTATGGTGTGATCCATTACGAGGCCTCCATGCCTTCCTGGGGCGAGCCTTGAGGACCCGACTTTGCAGCCCCCTTTGTTGGGGCCGCTTTACCTTCCGGTGCTGGGGCTGGAGGAACTGGTGTCCTCTTACCCTTAGGTGGGTGGCATTTCTTGCTACCCATCCTGTGGTCAGCCTTACAGCCCTTGTCAGTGCACAGTGGACACTTGCGCGGGCGCGTGCATTGGCTCGCCAGATGATCGGCTTCGCCGCACGCGTAGCACAAGCCACTACGGTCCACTGTGCCCTGACACATGCTGCGTACGTGCCCGTACTCCAAGCACCGGAAGCACTGGAGTGGCCTCGAGGTCAGATAGTCGACCCGGGCCGACACCCATCCGACAACGACGTGCTTTGCCGCTGCTAGCTTCCGCACGGAAACTAGTGGACAACGGACCCATACCGTGCCCATGGCAGTGGGTGAGCGGCGTATTTCGCCCACCCGCACGTCTATGACCGAGCAGCCTCCGGCCTCGGCAACCGCAATCTGCACCTCTCGAGGTGTGATGCTGTCATCGAGGTCCTTCAGCCGCAACTCCCCCGTTTTCACTGGGCGCACAACACGCGCACCCAGATCCTTGAGGGCCACGCTCATGCGTTCAGCCAGTTTGTCAGCTTTGGAGGCGCAGTCGGGTCCTGACACCTCCAAAATGAGACCTCCAGTTATGGCTTTTCTGGAGCGGACATTGTCCACCCCAAATTCCGCCAGCTTTATACGAGCCTTGGCGGCCGCCATGACTGCCGCAAGAGTGACCTCCGAACCCTCCGGAACCGTCACTGTGATTGCTGCAGTTGTCGGCAGCCGCGCCGGCCTAGCAACAGCCATGGGGCTATTCTTGGTGCCACCCCTTGGGCCAACCTTTGGGCCAGGCTTTGGACCAGCCTTGGGACTAGCCTTCGGGCCAGCCTTCGGGCCAGCCTTAGGACCAGCCTTGGGACCAGTCTTGGGACCAGCCTTCAAGCCGACATTAGGGCCAGCCGACGGACCAGTTTTCGGGCCGGATTTTGCTGGCAGTGGAGCCCTCTCTTTTCCCTTTCCCTTCTTCTTCCCTACCACTGTCGCCCACGAGGACGCCGATGCCTTAGGCACCTGCTCCTCAGGCGACCACGAATGTACGGGTGGCAGGGAAGCAACTGGCAAAGGGCGACTTCTCGCCTCACCAGTGGGCCCTTTGGAAAGGCCTGGGCGCGCTGCTGCACCGGCCTGCAGGGCAGAAGAAGGCTGAGCTCTGAGAGCTGTAGCCAACTTCTGGTCCATTAGAGCACCAATACGCTCCATGAACCGGCCTTCCCATTCTGTTCCTCCGGCAGCAGGTGTTGACACCACCGGTTCGGTCGCGCTACCAGCGCCGGCCTGGGGACTGTTCTGCTCACGGATTGCGTCCGTCAGCTTCTCTACCTTAGTGGAGAGTTCAGCCAGCTTGGCTCGCAGCTCGGCATTCTCACGCTCGAGCCGCTCCACGTTGACGTCCACGAGGGAGCGCTGCGTTGCTTCCCTCATAATGGCCTCAGCCCTCCGCACTGAAACTCGCAGACCCTTGACGAAATCACCGCGCAGGTTTTTGGACCTGTCGGCGATTTTCTCGATGGTCTGCAGTTCGACCACCATGCAGGCCTCCAACTCAGAAGTTGGCAGCGCTTGCATTTCTCCCCCAAGATCATATGCCGACGGCAAGTTTGCCTTGGACCTGATGGTCGGGTCAGGCATGACTTCAGGGTTGAAAGCTTCTTCCTCCTCTCTGACCTTCCGGTCTTTCAGGAACGTGGCGCGTTTAGACCCAGGGTCCGAGGCGCCATCGTTCGCCTTCCCTTTACGCTTTCGTACACCGCGCGTCGCCTCCGATGCCGTCGAAGTGATAGAAGCGTATGAGGAAACGGACATGATAGAGCCGTCAGACTCTTCACCTCCGTCACTCGTCGCTTTCGCCGGCACCTTTGGCTTCGTGAACAAAGCCTCCCTCTCTCCACCAGCTGCTGCCAAAGCTACAGCTGCCGCTGCCGATGCAGCCGTCTTCCGCGAAGATGTTGAGCCGCGAGAAGACCTCCTAACTTCATGGCATTCTTTGCCCCCCTCAGATACGATGGGGCTGAGTGCTGGAGCACCGTGGGATTCTTCAGCATCGCTGATACCCACCTGAGGTAGTACGTTTTTGAAGCTTGCCATTTTCATTTTTGTTTTCCTTTTTGAAGGGGTCAGGTCCCCTTGGCGCCCTAGCGGCCGGGTTCCCCCCGACCATACTGCGTGTGTGAGCCCGGATGCGCACCGCAACCTCCCGCCCACGACCGAAGTGTACAACCTTGTACACCGCGGTCGCAGATGAGAAGCGGCAGTACAGATCCGGACTCACACACACAATACTCCCTTCGGCAGGCACCGAAACCATATGTTGGGATTTGGCCTCCTCTGATCCTCAGATCCAACATCCTAGACGGCTCTCCTGAGCCGTCACACCTACCCGGCGGAGTAGGAAACTCCTTTCCTCCGCCAGGCTCCATCCGGAGTGCTCTATGCTCCTCATAGAGACACCCGGAGGAGCCTTCGTGTCGGGTTTTCGGCCACCGCTAACAAGATCCCACAAAAGTGAAAAGTTATTAGCGGTAGGAACCAGGGTGCACCGGCCTACCATGCTTCCGTTCCTCCAGGACTGATCCCAAAGGACCAGAAACACGGCTTCAAGGCTCACTAGGAGGTAACCCGACCACGTCACCCCAACCTAACCTAACCTAACCTAACCTAACCTAACCTAACCTAACCTAACCTAACCTAACCTAACCTAACCTAACCTAACCTAACCTAACCTAACCTAACCTAACCTAACCTAACCTAACCTAACCTAACCTAACCGGTTTTTGGCAAAATTTTTGAGAAAATGTTGATAAAGAGAATTAGATGGCACATATTACCAAAGTGTAACCCACGACAGTATGGTTTTGTACCACAAAGCAGTACCGAAGACTCCCTCTATGACCTAGTGAACCATATACGCAATGAAATACGCCTAAAGAAAATCACAATCTTGGTATCACTGGACATAGAGGGAGCCTTTGATAACGCATGGTGGCCAGCAATAAAGAATCAATTGAGGAAAAAAGGGTGCCCATACAACTTAAGGAAAATTATTAATAGTTATTTTGAAGACAGAAAAGTTATAGTGAATTATGCAGGGGCTACTGCTACGAAACAGAACACAAAGGGTTGCATACAGGGGTCGATAGGGGGACCCACCTTCTGGAATATCCTATTGGATCCTCTTCTTGATCAGCTGGAGGGTAGTGGCACTTACTGCCAAGCGTTCGCCGATGATATAGTCCTTGTGTTCTCCGGAAATTTGGTATCTGAAATGCAGGAGAAGATTAATCAAACGTTGGATAGTGTTCAGGATTGGGGGATAAAAAACAAACTCAATTTTGCAGCACATAAAACAAATGGCATGATTATTACAAAGAAACTCAAATTTGATAACCCAATCATGAGCATGGGAGGGAAAACAATAAATACTGTGGACGAAATTAAATTATTGGGCCTAACAATAGATAAAAAATTAACATTTAATAGTCATATTTCAAATATATGTAAGAAATCATCTGGTATATATAATCAATTGTCAAGGGCAGCTAAAGTTAGTTGGGGACTAAATCCGGAGATCATAAGGACGATATACGTAGCGGTTATTGAGCCGATCGTCCTGTATGCGGCGAGTGTTTGGTGTGAAGCAGCCGAAAAAATTATGGTTAAAAAACAATTAGATTCCATTCAAAGGAGCTTCGCCCAGAAAGTTTGTAGGTCATATAGGACGGTCTCGCTGACGGCAGCTTTGTTACTTTCAGGCTTGCTTCCTCTAGATTTGAGGATTATAGAGGCTGCTTACTTATTTGAAGTTAAGAGGGGCAGACCTATTGACAGGTTTGTAGCAGATAGGGAATTAGAAACAAGAATAAGTTTTACCAAAGCCTGTCATCCAGTAAAAATGCATAGAGTTGAGTTTAAATGTATAGAAGATTGGACAACAGAAACAATAGATAAAAACAGAATAGAGGGTTTAATGGTTTTTACGGATGGCAGTAAGATAGAGGGAAAGGTTGGGGCAGCCCTTTCGTGGTGGAGAGATGGTACCGAAGTCAAGAGTAAGAAACTTTCATTGGAGTCGTTCTGCACTGTGTTTCAGGCCGAAATGTACGCTTTGTACATTGCTACTGAACAGGCTAACAGCATGAGCGACTCCAAGGTCACGGTTTTCAGTGACTCAAGGTCGTCTCTCGAGCTCATCCAGAATTATGAGACGTTCCATCCACTCGCATTTGCAATAAGGAGAAATATATCCAACCTTCAGACGGCAGGAAAGCAAATAGAATTTTACTGGGTTAAAGCACATGTGGGAGTGGATGGAAATGAACGCGCGGATGAGCTCGCAAAAGCGGCTGCCCTTACCCTGAAAACTGCACCGGATTACGATAAATGTCCTATCTCGTTTGTGAAAAGGTCTATAAGGCAGGAATCATTAAGATTATGGCAGAAGCGATACGAAGAATCTGAAACTGCAAAAATAACAAAATTGTTTTTTCCCCATGTAGAATTAGCATATAAAACTATTAAAAAAATTAAATTAGATAAAATTTTGGTGCAAGTTTTTACGGGTCATGGGGGTTTTTCCCAATACTTACATAGATTTAAACTAAAGGCTTCACCAGAATGTATTTGCGATGCAAATAAAGACGAATCAATTATCCATTTAATAGTGGAATGCCCAGTATATATGTATAAGCGAGAAATGCTGAAGATAGAATTTAAAAGAGATATTAATCAAAAAACACTTTATGAATGGATTTTAGATGAAGAAAGTAGGTATAAATTTTTAAAATTCTGTGAATTTGTAACGTTGGAATCGATGGACAGAAATAAGACATGATAAAACATCTGAGGGTGTAAGGCGATATATTATTATATACAATTATATTATAAAGTATTTATTTTTGTGACTATCGGTTTTTGTTAATGTATGTATATAGATATATATATATATGTATATATATAGACATGTATGTATTGCGTAT
This sequence comes from Epirrita christyi, assembly GCA_951392215.1. Taxonomy (NCBI): domain Eukaryota; kingdom Metazoa; phylum Arthropoda; class Insecta; order Lepidoptera; family Geometridae; genus Epirrita; species Epirrita christyi. The sequence continues at coordinate 16,033 of OX595843.1, forward strand.
CGATATTCATATACTTTGTATATGAATATGTGATAGTTGATAAAATATGATCTAAACTGCGTATTTACTATATTTATAAAATATACCAAAATACGCAGGAATAAGTATATAAATAACTAATAATATTATATTAATAAGTACGTAATGTTAAGATAATTGTTCTCATTATATATTATAAGGGAACAAAATCTTAAAACAAATGAGATGGTAATAGTACAGTATTGCATATAATTTTTGTTGTATGTAAAGCTATACTAGAAATAAAAATAAGTAAAACATTATTATTAAAGTTATTAAAATAAAGCTAGATACAAGAAAATGCATAGGTGTGTGTATATAAATATGAAGAGGAAGCGAACGATAAAAAAAAAATAAGAAAAAAAAAAAAAAAAAATATATATATATAATAAAAAAATAAAAATAATTAAAAAACAAAAAAAAATACAAAAAAAAAAAAAAAAAAAAAAAAAAAAAAAAAAAAAAAAACAAAGGAGTAGTTATTAAAATATGAATAAGCAAATTTGTAGATATAATTGGTACAACAGCGAACAAACATAACGCTATCAACGTAAAAAAAATAATAATAATAATAACTTAGCCTCAAATACGTAATAATGGGAAACAAATATAAAACAGTAGAAATATAGAATATAAAAATTAAGAGAAAATAAATAAATAAAAAAGGTTTATAACATTTGGATTCAAAATAGAGAACAAATAATAAAAAATTCAGAAATGTCAAATTAAAGCATGGCGCAGGCGCAGACGAACCCTTTGGTCAGACCAGTAGGATTCGACTGCGGAAGTGCCATGCCATTTAGATAAAAATGTCTCTGACTACTGTCAGGGGAAAAATTTGGAATTAAGATAAAACAAAAAATTATCTTAAAAAAGAAAAAAAAAAAAAAAAAAAAAAAAAAACCTAACCTAACCTAACCTAACCTAACCTAACCTAACCTAACCTAACCTAACCTAACCTAACCTAACCTAACCTAACCTAACCTAACCTAACCTAACCTAACCTAACCTAACCTAACCTAACCTAACCTAACCTAACCTAACCTAACCTAACCTAACCTAACCTTTTTTTTTTTTTTTTTTTTTTTTTTTTTGCGTGAGGAAATGCATTTACGCATCCCCGCCCACCCGAGGGAAGCGGGCAGGGTATGTCGGACTCGCCTAAGAACCGCCCTACCGACTAAAACCTCACGGTGTTCCTTCTCCGCCGCTTGTGGCGGGAACACGGGAACGCTTTCGCACACCTCCGCGAACCCGCCGCGGCCGTCCGTCTCCGGACCCTCCTCAGGGACTCCGCCCCGTTACGACACCCAGAACAACCATGGAGTGCCGTAACCACATCCTCGGGGACCCAACCAGCAAAATGAGCGCCCAGCCATCCCCGTGACTGAACGCTCGAGGTCCCCCTGCGACGGGTCTGATGAGTGGCCCCATCGCCTGCCACTTCGGCCGCAGAAGATAGGGAGAGCGGCAACGACACACCGTCACTCCTCTTCCACTGCGGCCCCACCGCGTCCGCCATCAAACGGTGGCGACCCCGTCAAGGCCGCGGAAGGCAGGGAAAGCGGCAACGCAACACCGGCAGTCCTCTCCCGCCGCGGCCTCCATCCTTCAGCCGCGATGCCACCCATACGGCACCGCGGCCCACCTCAGTTGCGATGGCGCCCATACGCCACCGCCACCTACTTGTACCGCTCCATACTGGGCTTGGACGCAAAGCCCATAGGAGCGGTCCACCTCTGGTTCCTCTTCGCTTCACCGTGGTCCACCAAGCCACGGTTACTGAGCCCCCCCGCCACGCCAAGGCGGGAACCCTCGGGGGGGAACCTAACCTAACCTAACCTAACCTAACCTAACCTAACCTAACCTTTTTTTTTTTTTTTTTTGGTAACGGGTGGGAATCTGCAACCAGATAAACAATTACTGGGGGAAGCAATTGAATTATGTGAGGTTGTCGGGACTCCGACGACTCACTAAACCACACCCGGTGGCCGGCCTCATTGCATGTCAAGGGGCTCCGGGATCTCCATACGGAACGCACCGGTGCCCCTCTCGCAATTGCCTGTGGAGCACAAGTCCCAGGAATGACACCCATAGTCACGCCCGGCACCTTGAAGGTGCTCACAGCGACAACTTGCCACAAGTTGCTGCCGCCTTCCCGAGATCCGCATACGGGCAGCCATAGTCCCCAACTCCAACTACCCGCGGACCCGAAAAGACCCCTGCTCGGCAGGGGCTACCGCACACCCCCCCTCATGGGGGGGCAGGCAGCGCGGGGCGGCCGTTGCCGACGCCCCGCCGCCGCCTCCTTCTCCGAGCGGGATCGGCCCTCTCCCGATCTCGCTCGGCGGCCTCTTTCCGAACCATTACGGTCTCACAGAAAGAGGCCACGGCCTTCCACGCCGTCTCATCTGCCAACATAGCCTCGACTACGCTTGGCAGAGAGAGATCCTGCCCGATCCTGTTGACTAGGGTTCCGCGCTCCAGGCACCACGCTGAGCATTGCTCCAGCGTATGCTGCGCAGAATCCGAGTCCCACCCACAATGATGGCATTGTGGTGTCGGTTCGCGTCCGATCCTACTCAAATACTCACCGAAGCAACCATGCCCCGTGAGTATCTGAGTAAGCCTATAGGTGACGCTACCATGTTGCCTTCCCAGCCAGGCTTCGAGGTCTGGTGCAATGGCGCCGACGACGCGTTGGCGCGAGCTTCCTGGCTCTTCGAGCCGCTCGCGCCACCTAACGAGCGCACGCCGGCGCTCTTGCACCCGCACTTCAGCAGGCGTGTTCTCGCCCATGGCATCCTGACGGAGGCGCACGAAAACCCGTGCGTCCATCTCCGCCAAGATGTCGAGGGGCGGGAACCGCGCCAAGATGCTGGCCGCCTCATGGGATATCGTCCGATACCCCCGTGCGATCCGGATGGCTATAGGACGCTGTAGGCTATTATATAATAGCCTATTGCGCCTAACACCCGCCAGTCGTCCTGACCAAACGGGCGCTCCGTAGAGAGCCATCGATCGCACTACGCCCGCGTAGAGGCGGCGAACGCCCTCCCTAGGTCCCCCGAGATTTGGTAGCAGTCTATGCAGAGCACCCACTACCCTCTGAATCCGGGGGACGGAGCGGCTGAAGTGCTCCCCGAAGTCCCAGCGACTGTCCAGGGTAAGGCCGAGGTACTTGAGATACCGCCCCACCTGGACGTCAACGTCACCCACGCGAACCGACAAGCTGGGTGGTTCCCTTCCCCTCGGGAACTTGTGGAACCACAGCGCCTCGGTCTTATGAGGCGCTATCCGCAGACCCAGCTCGTGGATCTTGTCCACGACACATGCCACACCAAGCTCGGCGAGCCCTTTGGTCCTGTCGAAGGAGTCCCCACCAGCTAATACAAGCGTGTCATCCGCATAGCAGACGACTTGTACGCCAGCGGGGAGATCGACGCGCAGGACCGCGTCGTATGCAAGGTTCCACAAGAGGGGGCCCAAACAGGACCCCTGCGGAACCCCACAATACACCTCCCTCTTATACAAAGCACCGTCCCTGCCCACGTACTGCACACATCTGTCGCGCAGATACGCGCCAACAATGCGCTGCAGGTAGAGGGGCACTCCGTGAAACACGAGTGCCTCCCTGATCGCCCTCCAGGGCAAGGAGTTAAAGGCATTAACGATGTCCAAGGACACCGCCAACACCCTCCCGCCCCGGGACACTACCTGGTCCGACAGCGTACGGACACGAAGAATCGCGTCCACCGTCGAACGCGCCTGCCGGAAACCAAACTGGTCGTCCGACAGGTTGGGGCCTACCTGCCACAGATGTGTGCATAGACGGGCGGCAATTATTCTTTCGAATAATTTGCCAGCCTCGTCCAACAGGCAAATGGGACGATACGCAGAGGGAGAGTCCGCGGATCTGCCATCCTTCTTCAAGAGGACCAATCTTGCCTCCTTCCATTCCTTGGGAAACACGCCACCACTGAGACAGCCGTCAAACAGCTGCCTTAATTTGTCCCCCAAGCCAGTGGATAGAGCCAGCACTCAAGCCCGACCAGGAATTCCATCAGGGCCAGGTGCCGTATTACGAGCCCTGAGGCGCTTTACGGCTCGGTCCAACTCCTCTTCGGATACCCCCATATCATCGACCCAGATGTTCGGGTCCGATGATGACTCGGGGGTAGAGGGACTGTCCTGGACCCTTTGGAAGAGGGTATCAACCACTCCCCCCACTAGGACTGGGTCCAGAGTTTCCGTCAGTGGAGGGACCCATGCGCGGAGCTTGCCCAGTACAGTCTTGTACGGGCGGCCCCATGGATCTCTATCCAGTCCCTCGAGGAGTTCGCTCCAGGACCGAGACCTGGCTTCGGCTATGGCACCTTGGAGCGCCTTTGTCGCACCTCGGTATACCTCGTAGGCTCTATCCGTCTCTTCGGCAAGGGCTCGCCTTCTTCTCCGGGCTCTAGTGCACAGGCGTCGGGCGCGCAGGCATGCCTCGCGCAACCGAGCAAGCTCCTCCGACCACCAGTACACCGCCCTACGCTTGGTTGGCCTGGCTCGGGGCATGGATGCATCGCAAATCGACGTCATCGTTGCCCGGAACCAGGCTGCCTCCCTCACAGGATCAGGCAGGGCGTGGCCATCCGGCCAAGCCGCGACGATGGCTGCGGCTTCGAACAGGTCTCTGTCGAGCCGCTTGAGGGCCCACCGTCGCGGCGGGCTGCCATCGCGGCGGGACGCACGGTCCGGGGGGCGAAAGGCAACATCAAAAACGATGTGACGGTGGTCGGATAATGTGACCACCTCCTCCGCAACTCGCCATCCCGACACCATGTGTGTGGCCGAAGGAGTCGCCCAGGATATATCCACGATCGACTCCCCCTGCCACCGCACACATGTGCTTACGGACCCCCGATTCAACAACCGGAGGTCTATACCCGCCGCCCATTCAACAATGGTCTCTCCCCTAGGGTTGTCTTGGAGACTCCCCCACTCACAAGAGTGAGCGTTGAAGTCGCCCAAGACAAGCACGGGACGCGGAAGGCACCTGCGAATGCAATTACCCACCGCGTCCAGGTACACCTCGAATTCAACGAGGGTACAGTTGGGAGAGATATAGCAGCCCACAACGGCTATGTGACCCCATTCCGTAGCTACGAAACCCTGTCCCTTCTCTAGAAGGGCACAGGGGGGGTCACCTTGGCTGCCTCCCCAATATATAGCAACGGAGTCCAATTCGTCCCCGAACCAACGAACGTGGTCCGGAATACGGTAGGGCTCCGCGACTACGGCAAGTGCAATGGACCACTGCGCGAAGGTTTGCAGGACAAGATCCTGCGCGCTCCGACAGTGGTTCAAATTGCACTGGAGGACTCGTATGGTGTGATCCATTACGAGGCCTCCATGCCTTCCTGGGGCGAGCCTTGAGGACCCGACTTTGCGGCCCCCTTTGTTGGGGCCGCTTTACCTTCCGGTGCTGGGGCTGGAGGAACTGGTGTCCTCTTACCCTTAGGTGGGTGGCATTTCTTGCTACCCATCCTGTGGTCAGCCTTACAGCCCTTGTCGGTGCACAGTGGACACTTGCGCGGGCGCGTGCATTGGCTCGCCAGATGATCGGCTTCGCCGCACGCATAGCACAAGCTACTACGGTCCACTGTGCCCTGACACATGCTGCGTACGTGCCCGTACTCCAAGCACCGGAAGCACTGGAGTGGCCTCGAGGTCAGATAGTCGACCCGGGCTGACACCCATCCGACAACGACGTGCTTTGCCGCTGCTAGCTTCCGCACGGAAACTAGTGGACAACGGACCCATACCGTGCCCAGGGCAGTGGGTGAGCGGCGTATTTCGCCCACCCGCACGTCTATGACCGAGCAGCCTCCGGCCTCGGCAACCGCAATCTGCACCTCTCGAGGTGTGATGCTGTCATCGAGGTCCTTCAGCCGCAACTCCCCCGTTTTCACTGGGCGCACAACACGCGCACCCAGATCCTTGAGGGCCACGCTCATGCGTTCAGCCAGTTTGTCAGCTTTGGAGGCGCAGTCGGGTCCTGACACCTCCAAAATGAGACCTCCAGTTATGGCTTTTCTGGAGCGGACATTGTCCACCCCAAATTCCGCCAGCTTTATACGAGCCTTGGCGGCCGCCATGACTGCCGCAAGAGTGACCTCCGAACCCTCCGGAACCGTCACTGTGATTGCTGCAGTTGTCGGCAGCCGCGCCGGCCTAGCAACAGCCATGGGGCTATTCTTGGTGCGACCCCTTGGGCCAACCTTTGGGCCAGGCTTTGGACCAGCCTTGGGACTATCCTTCGGGCCAGCCTTCGGGCCAGCCTTAGGACCAGCCTTGGGACCAGTCTTGGGACCAGTCTTCAAGCCGACATTAGGGCCAGCCGACGGACCAGTTTTCGGGCCGGATTTTGCTGGCAGTGGAGCCCTCTCTTTTCCCTTTCCCTTCTTCTTCCCTACCACTGTCGCCCACGAGGACGCCGATGCCTTAGGCACCTGCTCCTCAGGCGACCACGAATGTACGGGTGGCAGGGAAGCAACTGGCAAAGGGCGACTTCTCGCCTCACCAGTGGGCCCTTTGGAAAGGCCTGGGCGCGCTGCTGCGCCGGCCTGCAGGGCAGAAGAAGGCTGAGCTCTGAGAGCTGTAGCCAACTTCTGGTCCATTAGAGCACCAATACGCTCCATGAACCGGCCTTCCCATTCTGTTCCTCCGGCAGCAGGTGTTGACACCACCGGTTCGGTCGCGCTACCAGCGCCGGCCTGGGGACTGTTCTGCTCACGGATTGCGTCCGTCAGCTTCTCTACCTTAGTGGAGAGGTCAGCCAGCTTGGCTCGCAGCTCGGCATTCTCACGCTCGAGCCGCTCCACGTTGACGTCCACGAGGGAGCGCTGCGTTGCTTCCCTCATAATGGCCTCAGCCCTCCGCACTGAAACTCGCAGACCCTTGACGAAATCACCGCGCAGGTTTTTGGACCTGTCGGCGATTTTCTCAATGGTCTGCAGTTCGACCACCATGCAGGCCTCCAACTCAGAAGTTGGCAGCGCTTGCATTTCTCCCCCAAGATCATATGCCGACGGCAAGTTTGCCTTGGACCTGATGGTCGGGTCAGGCACGACTTCAGGGTTGAAAGCTTCTTCCTCCTCTCTGACCTTCCGGTCTTTCAGGAACGTGGCGCGTTTAGACCCAGGGTCCGAGGCGCCATCGTTCGCCTTCCCTTTACGCTTTCGTACACCGCGCGTCGCCTCCGATGCCGTCGAAGTGATAGAAGCGTATGAGGTAACGGACATGATAGAGCCGTCAGACTCTTCACCTCCGTCACTCGTCGCTTTCGCCGGCACCTTTGGCTTCGTGAACAAAGCCTCCCTCTCTCCACCAGCTGCTGCCAAAGCTACAGCTGCCGCTGCCGATGCAGCCGTCTTCCGCGAAGATGTTGAGCCGCGAGAAGACCTCCTAACTTCATGGCATTCTTTGCCCCCCTCAGATACGATGGGGCTGAGTGCTGGAGCACCGTGGGATTCTTCAGCATCGCTGATACCCACCTGAGGTAGTACGTTTTTGAAGCTTGCCATTTTCATTTTTGTTTTCCTTTTTGAAGGGGTCAGGTCCCCTTGGCGCCCTAGCGGCCGGGTTCCCCCCGACCATACTGCGTGTGTGAGCCCGGATGCGCACCGCAACCTCCCGCCCACGACCGAAGTGTACAACCTTGTACACCACGGTCGCAGATGAGATGCGGCAGTACAGATCCGGACTCACACACACAAATACTCCCTTCGGCAGGCACCGAAACCATATGTTGGGATTTGGCCTCCTCTGATCCTCAGATCCAACATCCTAGACGGCTCTCCTGAGCCGTCACACCTACCCGGCGGAGTAGGAAACTCCTTTCCTCCACCAGGCTCCATCCGGAGTGCTCTATGCTCCTCATAGAGACACCCGGAGGAGCCTTCGTGTCGGGTTTTCGGCCATCGCTAACAAGATCCCACAAAAGTGAAAAGTTATTAGCGGTGGGAACCAGGGTGCACCGGCCTACCATGCTTCCGTTCCTCCAGGACTGATCCCAAAGGACCAGAAACACGGCTTCAAGGCTCACTAGGAGGTAACCCGACCACGTCACCCCAACCTAACCTAACCTAACCTAACCTAACCTAACCTAACCTAACCTAACCTAACCTAACCTAACCTAACCTAACCTAACCTAACCTAACCTAACCTAACCTAACCTAACCTAACCTAACCAGTCAGTCACGCTCGAGCCGCACTCGAGTGAGCCACGTTCAAAGGCCCTTCCACGCTCGTAAAAATCGCGAAAAATAGTTTTTATCGCTTTTTATACCCTTGCGATATATCAGAAGTTGCGGAAGTGAAAGGCGCACAAGCAAGTGAAAAAATTTTTTATTTTAGTGAAGTGCACACAAAGTAATTTGCAAAAAAGTGAAATTTGTGAAAAAAAATTTATACAAAAAGTGGATTATCTCACGCGTTTCAGCGGTGACGTGAACTTTTTATTGTACCTCTAGGAAGGCTTTCTAGGGGTCCTTATTTTGACACTTTTTGCCGATTTTTCTCGCACAGGAGTGCTGAGATATCGGCAAAAAAACAAAAGCCACGTGTCCACGAGGTCGGTGACCCAGGGTCGCTGGACAAAAACGGACTTCAGAAAACTTTTGGACTACACCAAGAGGACTTCAAAGCCGTTTCAAGATTTTCAGCAAGTTAAGTTTTGAATTTTTTATGGACTTTTCAAAATTTTACGAATTTTCAAAAAATTATAACTTTGTAGAACTATCGACGACCTATACTTTTTATATATTATTATTGTTAACGTTCAGGTCCTCTACCTATGATAAAAATTTCACATACTCTTGATCAACTAGTTTTTTAGATATAAATTTTTTAAGTTTAAATTTTACAAAAGTCCGTTTATCTCGGAAACGGAGAGAGTTAGGTCAATTTTGACGAGAGCTTGCATATACTATCTAGATAGTATATGTAAAAATCTTTTAATTTTCTCTACCCATCAGGTAGAGTGAAAAGTAGAGTCAGACTCTAGAACAAAATTACAAAATTTTAAAATTAAAAATCTTTTTAAATCGTTTATAGAGTTGTTTAGGTTGTTTCTAGGCTACTTAGGGTATAAGACTGGCTCGGCATAGAGCAGAAAATTCTTTTTGTACTGGATAAAATAGTTTTATATTATTATTATTTTTAAAATTTTAATTGACTTACCTGGGTACGGACATTGGTTGACCGGTTGAAGTTGTGACTTTGGCGCCAAAATCTGGAACAAAAAACATAGGATTAGTGTATTTGTGCTGGGTTAAAATATTTTTTTTTGGGTTTTTTCGAAATTTATAATCTGTTGTGGCTTTACATTTCTTTTCAATATTATATTTAGTATCTTGAGACTCATAATTTTCACCACAGCAAATTTCAAGCCTCTGACTTGCAAATTGAGGAGCAGGGGGTCCAGTGAACTCTGGAGTGGACGGTTTTTTGGCTGTACCTGCTAAAGTATCAATCTGACAAAAAAAGTTACCTAGCCCTTTTTTGACCTTGAGGTAGTCAGAAATCGTCCAAAGAAAATTCCAGAGTTCTAGCTCTTCGATTGGCTGAGTTGGGACTTTTTTGTTAAAAATTGGGGGTAGTTTTATTTTTATTTTTGTTTGTCTTAATCTTAACGCAAACCACTGACAGAAGTGGGATAGAGCGAAAAGTAGAGTTGGACTCTACTTTTGTGAATTATTTTTGAAAAACCGCTTTTTAGCTGCGGGAAGTTTATTAGTACGTATTTAGATAGTAGCTAGTATTAAGTAGACGTGTTTTTGCAAAAATATTTGACCTATAAGTTTTTTCGAATTAATCATTTGTAGCGCTTTTTCTCTTTAATCAGCCTGTAGTGCGATTGTTTTTGATCATTATTAGTAAACATAAAAAATTTTGTGTCTCTGCAAGCAATACTCCTTTTCCTATTGTTTTATTCATATTTATTCTCATTTGAGTTTTATTATTACTATTAATTTTGAATTTACATTGTTAGTTTAGCCGAGAAATACTCACAATTCTGCAATCCATTTGACCAGCTACTTCGAACTTGATCCTCCTGAAACAAAAAAGAAAAACACAAATTAGTTACATAAATTAACATATTGACATTGATATAGAAGATTTTAAGGGTTAAGATTTTAAAACTTTAAGGTTTTATATACAACTTTTACAAACCTTTTTTAACCGCGGTATTTTACTTACCTGCATTGACTTGTTGTCAAACCAAGACGAATCTGAAACAAAAAGAGTGAAATTATTAAGAAATTTGTTACCAAGTATTTAACACCAACGTCAACCCATACTTCTTCGTTATACAAAATGTTTGGCCATCGGACGCCTGTTAAACAGAGGCCAACAGACGAGCCACCCCGAGCCACACAAGGCAAAAAAATGATTTTGTCTCCTATCGTCCAGTCAAGCCAAAACACGAGCGTGAGGCGAAGTATTGGGGAGTGGGAAACCGGAAGACAGGATCCCCCCTCAAAGGCTCTGACTGCACCTCAGACAAACAAAACGGCAGAACCACCAAAGCCGAAACTAAAAGCGACGACTTCGCAAGCTGAGCCCAGAGCGGTAGCTCAAACAACACCGAAGGAAGGAGAGGGGAGCCCGCTAAAACAACAAAATCGGAAATACACCGACCGATTAGTGGAAGCAAAAGCCTGTGTTCTAAAGGCTAAGACAAATCTGGGAAACTCAAGAAATATAAAATCGGAGATCAAAGCTGAAGTAACACAAGCGATCGACCGACTCTACCAGCTTGTCAAGGAATCTGAAAGTGTAAAGAGACAGGTGAAGAAGACAAATGAAACCGAAAAAGAGGGTGAGAGAGATCCTGAAAAGGACAAAGAAACAGAGAGGGAACAAAGAAAGGATGAAAAGGAGTTGATGAGGAAAATAGACGAACACACTAAACTCATACAGGAGAACAATGAGAAGATGGAGAGACTAAAAGTGACGATTGAGAAACAGCAGGAAATGCAAGAGAAGATGACGTACGCAAGAGTAGCAGCGGTGCAACCTGGTAGGTCTGAGCAGACCGCGCTGCATTCTGTTGTTGTCACTGCTGTAGACGAAAACGAAACCGGGGAAGAGGTTTTGGACAGGATAAGGAAGGTAGTTAACGCAAGGGAAAGTGGAATTGCAGTAGAAAAGATAAGAAAGGCTAAAGACCGGAAAGTAATTGTGGGTTGCAAGACACATGAGGAGAGACAGAGGGTAAAAGAAAGGTTGGAAGGAGATAAACAACTGACAGTGGAAGAAATGAAGAATAAGGATCCCCTTGTGATCCTCAAAGACGTCCTCAAGTATAATACCGACAAAGACGTTCTAGATGCTTTGAGGAATCAGAACAAGGGAGTCCTTAAAGATCAAAGTGACCAAAAGATGGAGATAGCCTTCAAAAAGCCCACAAGGAACCCCCTAACACACCACATTGTTATGAGGGTATCCCCCGGAATTTGGCAGCGTTTGGTCGATGCCAGAGCTGTCCAAATTGACCTTCAGCGAGTCAGAGTGGCAGACCAATCGCCACTCGTGCAGTGCTCCCTATGCTTGGGATATGGTCACGGGAGGCGTTTTTGTAAAGAGACGGTGGAAAAGTGCTGCCACTGTGGGGGGCCTCATATGAAGTCAGAGTGTGCAGACTGGCTCGCGGATGCGCCCCCCTCGTGTACAAATTGCATGCACTCGAAACTGAGCAGGACAGACCACAACGCCTTCAGTAGCGACTGTCCAATCCGACGAAGGTGGGAGGCACTGGCTCGGGCCACAGTAGCTTATTGCTAAAGTGGTCCCTGGCTCCCCAAACGTTCCGCAAATGGGTGCAAAGGCGTTTTTAGTCGCGCAAGCAAACTTGCAAAGAAAGGCACTGGCAACATACGAAATTATGCTTGAAGCAGACAGCAAGAAGATGGCCTTTGCACTCCTCCAGGAACCATATATCGGAGGCATAGGTAGGCTGAAGAGTTATGGAACTGCCAGGATTTTCCAGAGCACAAACCAAGGGGATACTGTAGTAAAAGCGGCAGTCGCCGTCTTTGATCACGAAATAGACGCTATCCTCTGTCCGGAATTTACCACAAATAACATCGTTGTGGTAAAACTCCGAACAAGTGCCTGGGAGATCGTGGTGGTTTCATTCTACTTTGAGCCAACCGAACCGCTAGAGCCTTATCTGGAGCAACTTAAGAAGATAAAAGACCACGTTGGAACGGGAAAGCTTTTGATAGGAGGCGATGCCAACGCTAAAAACTCCTGGTGGGGAAGCCTGAAAATTGACAGTAGGGGAGAAGATACGGCCGGAACTTTTGAAGAAATGGAACTGCAAGTGCTAAACGATGGAGATACGCCTACATTTGACACGGTTAGGGGTAATAAATCCTACTCCAGCTTCATCGATATAACGGCCTGCACGACGGAGCTACTTGATTTAGTCGAAGACTGGAGAGTAGAAGTCGGCATGACGAGCTCCGACCACAACGTGTTGACTTTTAAAATAAGACTACAAAAAGCAAAAGGAATTAACATTAGTAGGACAACCAGAATTTTCAATAGCAAAAAAGCAAATTGGGACCAGTTTCATAAGAAACTGGCCCAATTACTAGAGTCAAAAAGCATAAACAAAAATGAAATAGAAAGTATATTAGACCAAGTAGAATTAGATAAGAAAATAGAACTTTACACACAATCAATAGTAGAAGCATGTAGTGATAGTATCCCAAAAAAGAAGCAAAAAAGCACACTTACCTTACCGTGGTGGTCGGAGAAACTCGCTGAGCTGAAGAGGAAGGTGAAGACTATGAAGCGACGAATCCGTTGCGCAGCACCGGTCCGCAGGCAGAAGGTGGTTGATGATTACCTGAAACAGAAAGAGACATATGAAAATGAAGCTAAAGAGGCACAAATTAGGAGTTGGAAGGACTTTTGTGGAAAACAAGATAATGAAGGAGTATGGGAAGGCATTTACCGAGTGTTAGGTAGAACAGCAAAGAGACAGGAGGATTTGCCTCTGGTTAGGGAAGGAACATTTTTGAGTCAAAAGGAATCTGCAACCCTGCTAGCTGAAACCTTCTACCCGGAGGACGATAGAGAGGGGGATAATACAGATCACCACAGAACCAGACAGAAAGCTGACCAAGTAAACGGATTGGGTCATGATGAAAACCATGACCCTCCGTTTACCTTCGAAGAGCTAAAAGCTGCAGTGAAAAGTTTTAACCCCAAAAAAGCCCCGGGTTCAGATGGTCTTACGGCCGACATCTGTAAACACGCGATTCTCCAGGATCCCGATCTGTGCCTATCACTGGCAAACAAGTGCCTAGAGCTCAGCCACTTCCCAACAATCTGGAAGGAGGCAACGGTGGTGGTACTAAGGAAGCCGGGGAAAGACCATTACACGGATCCTAAATCCTATAGGCCTATTGGACTGTTACCGGTGATGGGCAAGATCCTGGAGAAGATGATGGTTGGCCGTATAAGGTGGCACTTATTCCCGAGGTTGAGTACTCGCCAGTACGGATTCATGCCCCAAAGGGGAACAGAGGACTCTCTCTATGTCTTGATACAGTATATACGCCAAAAACTGGAACGGAAGAAACTTATTACCGTGGTTTCACTTGACATAGAGGGAGCCTTCGATAGTGCATGGTGGCCTGCAATCAGAGTCCGACTGGCTGAGGAAGAATGTCCAGTCAACATCAGACGCCTCGTGGACAGCTACCTCACAAACAGGAGGGTTAAAGTGCGCTACGCAGGTAACGAAGTGGTAAGAGGAACAGCCAAAGGATGTGTTCAGGGCTCCATTGGAGGCCCAATCCTTTGGAACTTGATCCTTGACCCACTTCTCAAAGGCCTAGAACAGCGCGGTGACTATTGTCAAGCCTTCGCAGACGATGTGGTACTGGTGTTTGATGGTGACACGGCGATGGAGGTCCAGCGACATGCCAATGCCACTCTCGGGTATGTTTTGGAGTGGGGTGTCAAGAATAAGCTAAAGTTTGCGCCGCATAAAACCAACGCAATGCTTATAACTCGCAAGCTTAAGCATGACACGCCTCACCTGAACATGGGCGGGATTGACATTGGCATGTCGAAGGAGTTCAAAATCCTGGGGCTGACGATCGACAACAAGCTGACGTTTAACAGCCATGCAGCTAACGTGTGCAAGAAGGCGTTAAACTTTTACAAACAGCTCTCCAAAGCTGCCAGGATCAGTTGGGGCCTCCACCCCGAAGTCATACGTACCATCTACATGGCAGTAGTATAGCCCATCGTTCTGTATGCGGCAAGTGCCTGGGCGCCAGCAGCCAAAAAGCTTGGAATACAAAGGCAGTTGAACGTGGTGCAGCGAGGATTTGCTCAAAAACTGTGTAAGGCCTACCGTACAGTTTCCCTTAACTCAGCACTGGTTCTGGCTGGAATTCTTCCTCTCGACCTCAGAATACAGGAGGCAGCCGCCCTGTATGAGGCAAAGAGAGGGGTATCCTTGCCGGAACTAGGAGATAGGGAAATTGAGAGTATGGTGGCATTCGCAGACACTGACCATCCGGCGAAACATGTGGCCATCGATTTTACGTGCCTGGTAGACGAGGAACAAGTAGGTATCCACAGTAACCATGCGGTACGCATATTTACGGACGGCAGCAAAATTGAGGGCAAGGTCGGTGCAGCTCTGTCCATATGGAACAGTGAGGCAGAGACCAAAACCCGGAAATTGAAGCTGTCGTCCTACTGCACCGTTTACCAGGCCGAATTGTTGGCCATATGTGAGGCCACAAAGCAAATCCTCCAGAGTACTGACACCACGTTTGCCATTTATAGTGACTCTAGATCGTCGCTAGAGACTATAATAAATCCAAGCTCAGTTCATCCCCTGGCAAACGAAATTCGCAAAAACCTGCTAGCCTCAAAACACCAGAACAAAACCGTTAGATTGTTCTGGATAAAGGCTCACGCTGGACTCGAGGGAAATGAACGCGCTGACCAGCTGGCAAAGGATGCTGCTCTGCGAGGCAAGGCAAAAGACGACTACGATCAGTGTCCGGTTTCATTCGTCAAGCGACAGATCCGTTTGGACACGCTTGAGGAATGGAACCGGAGATATAGATCGGGCGAAACAGCGGCTGTTACAAAAATGTTCCTTCCTGACCCTTTAAGGGCTTTCAAATTGATAAGGCACATTAAACCAAGCGGAGTGCTCACCCAGGTACTCACGGGGCACGGTGGATTCTCCGAATACTTGAATAGATTCAAGTGTAAGGAGAATCCATCGTGCATCTGTGAGCCCGGCGTACTTGAAACAGTAGCGCACTTTCTATTTGAATGCCCTGTGTATGGCTTGCAGAGACACGAAGTAGAGCAAGAATTAAACTGTGAAGTAAATAAAGAAAGTATTAGTGTAATACTGGCAGATAAAGAGAAAAGAAACAAACTTTTACAATACTGTATAGAGATAGCAGTAAAGGTTATAAATAGAAATAAAGATAGATAAATTATGGTGAATGTATATTGTATAATATATATAAACAACATAAGAGTAAAATAGCAGTAGAAAATAAATATTGTAAGCAAATAAAAAGTTAATTATGTATATTTTTAGAGACATGTGTAAATTAGTTGAAATCTTAGATAGATAATAATAGTTAATAAGTTGGAATTAGTATTTAAGAAAACTATGTAAGCTTAGGAAAATGAGAAAAAATGTTAATATTTTGTTAAAATTTAAGTTTCTCGCAATTAAGTCTAAGATAAACAATAAAAATATAACCTTGTAAATCCCACAAGAAATGGGAAAACCCCACCCTATCCTGTTATAAATAAAAACTTCAGTAGAATTAGGAAACAGAAGGACAAGGTCTCTGATACATTCAGAGGAACTACGTAGAACCGTTTCTAGACGGTAAAAAAAAAAAAAAAAAAAAAAAAAAAAAAAAAAAAAAAACCTAACCAGTCTCGACCCGGCAGCGGCCGCGACCAGTCGCATTTGGCCTTAGCTCCCGAAATTCGGTGAGTCTCACCAAACCAATCGTCTTGTGAGTTTAGTGAGTTCGGAATGTGAGTTAAGTGAGTTCGGGACGTGAGTTCAGTGAGTTTGGCACGTGAGTTTGGTGACTTCCACTTAAATCGCGGCAAGTTGTGTGACTTATGTGAACTCGGTTAGTCGGGCAAGTTAAGTGAGTTCGGGATGTGAGTTTGGTGACTTCCGTTCAAATCGCGGCAAGTTGCGTGACTTGTGTGAGCTCGGTTAGTCGGGCAAGTTTAGTGAGTTTGGGATGTGAGTTTGGTGACTTCTGTGAGTTTTGTGAGTTTTGTGAGATCTGTGCAGCGGTGAATTTGGGACGTGATTTGGATACTCCCACTGAAAATCGCGGCAAGCTGGGTGAGTTATTTGAGCACTATTAGTCGGGCAAATTTGCTGCACAAAGGGTGTATCATGGATCTCACCAACATTAACGAACTAAACCCAAGTGATAACGCTGCCCACGGCCCTTCTGATTGCGATGATTTTGATCCCTTCGAAGATCTCTTTGACTGTACTCGCGGCGACACTAAGCTCATTCTTAGAAAACTTACTGAAGGCAAAAGCCTTACCAGAATCAACAAGGAATTTATCAAGCAAAGAGTAATCGACATTCTTACCCGCGTAGAACAGTTTTGCTCCAAATATAAGAACCTCCCCACGCCCATGCCGGCATCTACATCGAGTCTCCCTGCTTCTAAGCCGACATCTACACCAACTACCGATCACTCTATCGTTGAGGTAATAAGAGACACTATCAAAGAAGAAATATCAAAGATTCAAAAACAAATACCCATCACTCACACTGACTCTCCACTTAGCCCGGCGCCAGCTGCACCTCCTCATGCCTCCAAAGCTCTTATATCAAAATCAGCTATTACCATCTCCACAAAAACACCAGCAACTAACCATCAGGAGACAGTACAAGCCTGGTACAGGAGCATTTCCTTTAAGGACACCAACTTCGCCCCCGCTGGAATCAAATACATATCCAACAACAAACTCATGGTAGAATTTGACAGTCCAGAGCACAGAGAAATAGCCATCAATAAATCCAAGCAGCCCCTTAGTGAGGTGGAAGCTGAACCCTGCAAGAAACTCAAACCTATGATTATCCTCAAGGGCATCCACAAGTCCACTACGCCTGAAACTCTCATGGATATTATCCCTATACAAAACGACTGTGTCAAGGAAAACATTGCAGACAGGGAGGACTTCCAACTAAAATTCCAACGGGGAAACAAAAATCCCAACTTATATAACGCGGTCTTCATGGTCACCCCTACCTTGTGGAAGGCCATCACTGAGAATGGCCGAATCAACATCAGTCACCAACGCGTCCAGGCAGAGGATCATCCCCCCTTACTTCAATGCTACCAATGCCTGCAATTTGGCCACACCAGGAACAAATGTACACAAACTAACCCAACATGCTCTCATTGCTCCTCATCCTCACACATGTACAAAAACTGCCCAAACAAGAATGATCCCACTAAGATTGCCTGCCACAACTGCGCCCAGTTCAACAAAGCCAAAAATCTCAAATCCAAAGACACCTTACACAGTGCTACATCTAACAAGTGCCCCCTAGTTCAACACATGATAAACAGGGTCCGATCCAGGACTGACTATGGACTCTAGTATCACTCTCACCACTAATCTTATTCACTCTCCCATTCCAATTTCTTAGCACTCTTGGGCCCGGATGATCGGATTTCACTTCGCGGTGATTAGGTCTGGGCCCCTCTTTGAGGTCGCCCCTGTTATTGTTACTTTTATTTTGTAGCATGTGTACAGAGGAGGGACAGGGGCGACCTTGAGGTGGGGCTTGGGACTGTTTGTCGCGGGGTGAATTTCGCTTGTTTGGACCCTGGAGTGCTATTCTAATATAATTGTCTAATTGTAAAATTTTCTTTTACCTATTTAATCACGTGTACTCATTAAAAAAAAAAATATATATATATAATAATAATAATGTTAATGGAAAAGAAAAAACGAAAAGAAAAAAAAAAAAAAAAAAAATATACATATATAAAAAATAATAAAAAAAAAAAAAAAAACTCACAATCCGTAAACTTTTAAGCATTTTAAATGATTATTTAAGTACTCTTCTCACTTAATCATACCCACTGTTTTTAACTAACTACTAACACCTCTTTGAAAATATGTTTCTAAGTCATACCAGTACATATCTAGTTTTAAGAACTCTACTTTGTAATAGCTCCTTTTTGTAATTAAGTGTCTGCATTCATGTATGTACATACCTAGCTTTAAAACATCCAATCGCTTTCTTTAGGTGTATTTAGGTATACGCCTGAACTTCTATCAGCCGGAACATACTCCTGCACACCTACCAGATCTTTCATCAATAGCCATCAAAACTTCGACCTGCTCAAGCAACTACATCTTCACACCAGCATCAAACTCTACACCATCCGACGCCGGGTAGCTAGTGCGCTTCTCAAAAGCCCAGGCCCCGGAATATGCCCTAGATGGCGGACTGCAGTGGGGAGGGGGTTTTTAGTCGGTAGGCTGCCTTCTCTCAAGGCAGAATCCGACATAACCGCGGTACCCTTCGCGGTATCCTTTGAGGATTTCCCCATCCTCCGCAAAAAAAAAAAAAAAAAAAAACCTAACCTAACCTAACCTAACCTAACCTAACCTAACCTAACCTAACCTTTTTTTTTTTTTTTTTGCTGTCGAGGGGGAAATCTTCAACAAGATACCCTATCACCTTTGAGGGTGTGATAGGGTTATGTGAGGTTGCCGGGACTCCGACCGACTCACTAAAACCCCCCCGGTGGCCATCCTCTGCGCATGTCGATGGGCTCCGGGATCTCCATAGGAACGCACCGGTGCCCATCTTGCGCGGTGCCCTTTCGGGCCCATCCCGTGGTTGGCCCAAAAAGACCAACCACAAACACTCCCTCCAAGTTGTGGCAGCACAGGGTCCACACCGTGCTGCCACCGTCCACGGGCTCGTAGGAGGGTGGCCGGGGCCCTCACCCCAACCACCACGCGAGCCCAGCGACATCCATCTGTTTCACCACAAATTCGTGAGAAAAACTCACGACTTTGTGGAGAAAGAGAGAGATGTCACTTCCTTCCTGTCCGTCATCTACCTTCCAAGCATAGTTCAGTCCACTGGTGTAAACTGGCTACGCCCGGAAGGTAGAGAAGGCAAAACACCTCTTCGCCGTTTATTCCCGCATTTGCTTCCGAATACCTGACAAAAACAAACGCGAGAACAAACAGCCCTTCCCTGCCGTCCCATCACCCAGGCATAGCAGGGAGCCGCTCTGCCTGGGTGATGAGGAGGCAGCGCCTCTCCGTTGCGAGTGGCGTCACACTCGAAATTCGAGTGTGCCGCCAGTCGCAAACAGAGGCACTCCAACACGCCCATCGGGCACCTCACACTGGCCCTCCACTGTGCCCTCTGCTTATCAGAGGGACACGCGGAGAGCCCCTTCCCTCCCCAAAATGGGGGAAACGCCTCACTAGTTGGTGTTAGGATGCTGGTCGGCCCGCTCTTTACCGACCATCCGATGAAGAGCCAACCGACCAACATCCCAACACCAACCTTCCATCCCGTTGGCGGTCTTTTTCCGTGTCACTGCACACACAGATACAGTGACCTGGAGAGAGACCACCCGCCAAACCTCCGTCGTATCCTCCAGATGTATGGGATCCTACACCTAGAGGATACGAAGGAAACGCCTCCCCGTTTGCAAATGGAAACACACTCGCGTCGAGGCCCGAGTGCATCACCAGTCGCAAACAGGGGTTCCTACACCTACGCCCGCGCATCCTCCAGATGTATCTGTTAAATACACCTAGAGGATACGAAGGAAACGCCTCCCCGTTTGCAAGTGGAAGCACACTCGAGTGAGAGGGACCCGAGTGAACTGCCAGTCGCAAACAGGGGTCTACACCTACGCCCACAAGCGGGCCCATCCCTACCGCACCCCAAACCGCCACCGAAGCACCGCCCCACCCAGATTCCCGCAAGAAGACTGACCCATACAGCCGGCCCGCGGGAACCGAGCAGAACGGCACCGCGCCAACAGTGCGGGGCACGGACCCTACAACCCACATGGCCCAAATGGACCATGAAGGCGCCTGGTGGTTTTCGTTACGTCTATTTCAGAAGGAAATAGACCAATAACAGGCAGCAACCACGTGAAGGATGACCACCAGACTTGCCTTGAGGATCAACGACTGTTGCGCTCCTCTCAAGACCATTCGCCTCCTCACCCGCTCCCGGAGCGGGCAAGGAAGGCCCGTATTTATCCAAAACCGGAGCTAGGCCAAACCAACTATTAATGGATAAACACAGACCCGCCCAACCTAACCTAACCTAACCTAACCTAACCTAACCTAACCTAACCTAACCTAACCTAACCTAACCTTTTTTTTTTTTTTTTTTTTTTTTTTTTTTTTTGCCCAGGGGAAATCCTTTATGGATACCTTTCAGCCCGGGGGGGTTGAAAGGTTATGTCGGACTCCTAATACCGACTAAAACCCCTGGGGTGTTCCTTCTTCGCACTTTGGAGGGGATCACGGGAACGCGTTAGCACACATCCGCAAACCCCTAAGCGTTTACCCTTTCGGGCCCTTCTCCTTGGAAAGAGTTCAGAGAACTCTTCACTTCACTGAAGGCACCACAGAACACTAATGGCGCCTTCCAGCTCGGGACTTTATAACGCAGGCGACAGACCCCCCGATCTGTCGTCCACGGGTCCTTGTTATGGCGGCATTTGGGCCAAATAGGCCAAGCGCCGCCGGCCGTATCTCCTGCGGCGAATTGGTTGCGAGTTCAGGTCATTCTCCCGTTCTCGCTCCGCCGCTTCTTTGAGTAACATGACTTTCTCACTAAAAGTTGCGACCGCATTCCAGGCTTCTTCGCTTTCGACCATGCTGTTGACTATAGCTGGTAGCGACAGGTCCTGCCCAACTTTATCCGACATGGTAGTGCGGAACTCCACCCAGGCTGGGCACTCCTCACGCGTGTGTTGTGCTGTATCCGTGATACCCCTCCCACAGTGGTGACATGTCGTTGTCGGCTCTCGTCCCACCACCTGGCACAAATACTTGCCAAAACAACCGTGGCCAGTCAGCATCTGTGCCAGGTGATAGGTGAGCACGCCGTGCCTGCATTCGACCCACTGCCTAAGAACAGGCCGAACTGCCACCACAAGTTCTTGGCTAGTTCCAGGTATCTCCAATCGTTCCGTCCATTTCTGGAAGAGATCGTCGCGTGCCTCTTCTCTCCATTGCGCAATCTCCCGCGGATGAGGACGATTGCCTTCTTCTTGCGCCTCCACACCTCGCCAATATAACGCCGCGAGCACTTCTGCTTCCAGATCCCACGGAGGGCTACCAGCGAGTAGACACGCCCCAGTATGGGACACTGTGCGATACGCTCGAGCAGCCCTGAGTGCCATGGCCCGCTGTGGACGTCGCAGCAGGGGAACATTTCGGTTGCTCAGAGCGTCTGCCCATATTGGTGCTCCATATAATGCCATTGAGCGCACCACACCAGTGTACAGGCGTCGGCACGCCCCCCCTGGACCTCCGATATTCGGGAGGATTCTTCCGAGTGCTCTGGCTGTAGCCAATAATTTTGGGGCCAAGCGCCGAAAGTGTTCATCAAACTTCCATCTGCTGTCGAGGACGATTCCAAGGTACTTCATCGTCGACCCAATAGCGATGGATGTTCCGCCTACCATTATGGTTGTTCCGATTGGTGGCGCATTTCGGGGCCCATGGAAAACTAGGGCCTCCGATTTTTCTAGTGCCACTTGCAACCCCAGAGCCCGGATTCTTTGGACCATTTGAGCAACGCTCGCCGTAGAGAGGAGGGCGGCCTCCCTGTGAGTGCTACCACGTGCCAACACAAGAGTGTCATCCGCGTAGCACGTGATGGCGACTCCTGGCAAAACGGCTCCACGCAAGACCCAGTCGTAGCCGATGTTCCACAGGAGCGGTCCAAGGACCGATCCCTGTGGAACACCGCACGACATTTCTCTTCTCCCCCAGCCATCCTTCATTGGGAATGTAACCACTCTATTGGTAAAATAGTCGGCCACGACCAGTTGCAGGTACCGTGGTACTCCATGGTAATGCAATGCTGCCTTTATCGTTGCCCAGGGCAAAGTGTTAAATGCATTTGAGATATCCAGTGACACGGCCCACATCACTCCGCCCTGGGCAACAGCCTCCTCAGCGAGGTCCCTGACTCGCGCGATTGCACTTAGTGTCGAGCGGCCCCGGCGGAAGCCAAACTGCGCGTCATGCAGCCCTGGCTCCAAACACTCAATAAGACGAGCAGCAAGCACACGCTCGAAGAGCTTGCTGACCTCGTCGAGGAGCACGATGGGGCGATAGGCCGATGGCATCTCAGCTGGGCGCCCGTCTTTTCGAAGAAGAACGAGCTTTCCCGTCTTCCATGCCTGTGGGAATCGACCCTGGTCCAGGCACGCGGTGAAAAGCTCCCTCACCCTTTCCCCCATCTCCTCCAGCGCAAGCACTAAGACGCGTCCTGGTACGCCATCCGGTCCTGGGGCTGTTTTTTTTGACTGGAGCTTAATAACAGCCACCCGGAGTTCCATCTCAGACACTGGTGGGGCCACATCTGCCTCGTTTCCTGCTACTGGTTGTGACGGGGCCATCGGAGGTGGCACCCACTCGTCTCGTTGGGGAAACAGAGTGTTCACCACTTGCTCTAGTAACTGCGGTTGGAGACTGCTTGTCAGCGGGGGGGCCCAAGGTCGGAGTTTTTGTCGCACGACGCGATACGGTCTTCCCCACGGATCCCTCTCAAGCGTAACCTAACCTAACCTAACCTAACCTAACCTAACCTAACCTAACCTAACCTAACCTAACCTAACCACCTACAAAAAAGTTGATATACCGAGGTTAATTTCCATATGAAATTATCCTTTAAATTTATAAAGTTCTATATTTTCTTCTGCTACAAAAATACAACCAGGTGCGCATTGGTACAAACGCCTTCGGTCTAGTTTCTCCGTATTGTTATCAACGTTTTTGACCCATTTTTTGGACTTCTTCACACATTTAAAACCAAAATTTAAGTAAAAGCAAAAATTGCAAGCTGCAGCAAATTGCAGCTTTAATACCCCCCCCCCCCTCTCCCCTTCCCTCTCTGATCGTTCCTTTCACCTGATCGCTGCGGCCTATCCATTGTTTGGTATTGAGGTCCCGAGGAGGGACACGAAGGAATGGATAAGCCAAAGCCATCAAAGGCAAGGATCCCTTCTAGACCGGAAGTCATGAGAAAGGAGGCCCTTATTCGAAGTGCGGAAGTGGCTGCTAGCGGTTCAGGGGTAAGGGGATCGACACCGACATCCGAGCCATCTTCCAGAGAGCAATCTCCTACCCCATCATCTCAGTCATCTGGAGAATCGACGGGGTCCACGACAGTGGTGTTTATGAGGGCTGCTGCAAACAAACTGTTCTTACATGCTAAAGAACAACTCGAGCAGTCTGGCAATCTGAAGAGCACGATTAAGGAGGGGGTGTTGGCTGATCTTTCGGCTATCTACGACATCGTTCTTAAATTGTGCGAGTCGAAGCAAACTTTACAGACGCAGATTGAGAAAATGAGGAGTCAAGTTCATCAGCAAATGTTGACTCAGGAAAAGGATCACACTAAGAGATTAGTCGATCTTAATAATGCCTTTACGGAGAAATTGACGAAGAAGGAGTCTGGTCCATCGCCTACTGAGATATTGGCTGAAATAAAATCCTTGCGCCAGATAGTGGTGTTCGACGTTCTTGAGGGCCAAAAAACTCAGCATCAGAAATGCCCAGCGCTGACGAACATCAATCAGCTTAAAAGCGAGATGAAGGAAGCGTGTGAGGTTATGAAAAACTGTACTCCAGCTGTACCAGCTGATACTGAGATGCTTCGAGAGGGCATACAGAGCCTAAAAGCAGCGCTGAGCGACCATAAAGTGCAGCTTGATACTGTGATGAGCACGCAAGGTATGTCCTACGCTGAGGTGGCCCGTAAGCCAGTACCTCCGACGCAAAACCACGCTCTGATTGTGTCATCTTTAGACCAGGCGGACACTAGCGCGACGGTATTGGAGAAAATAAGAGGTGCAGTGGATGCGAGATCTACTGGTATACGCGTCGATATGGTACGGAGGGCGAGGGACCAGAAAGTGGTGATAGGCTGTAGAAGCCAGGAGGAAGTCCAGAAATTGCATGGTAGACTTCGAAATGAAGCAAAGGACCTTAAAGTGGAAGAGGCAAAGACTAAGGACCCATACGTCATCATCAGGGATGTTCTCTCCTTTAACACCGATGAGGATGTCGTGAAATCTCTCAAGACTCAAAATCCTCACATAACGGGGGACATCCCTGAGGCGGAATATAGGGCATCAGTAAAGTATAGACGAAGAGCGCGTAACCCTTTGGAGAGTCATATTGTCCTCCAAGTATCGCCTAAGTTATGGCAGAAGTTGACCACGGCGGGAATAGTCCATGTGGATCTGCAGCGCCGACCAGTGGCCGATCAGAGTCCGCTGCTACAATGCACGAAATGCCTTGGCTTTGGCCATGGGCGTAGATTCTGTAAGGTAGCAGCGGACTTATGCAGTCATTGTGGCGAGCCGCATCTGCGTAAAGACTGTCCAGCATGGACTGTTGGAGACGTGCCGTCATGTCGAAACTGCCGTATGGCGAAGTTGGACCGGCACGACCACAGTGCCTACGACATGGAATGCCCTACGCGACGCCGCTGGGACTCTTTAGCAAGGTCAAGTGTCGCATATTGTTAAGGGCTCTTCATTGATTCCGAATCAAAAGGGGAAGGGGTATAAGGGTAGAGTAAAAGCGACGACATGTAGTAAGATATATTAACAAAGATAGACAACGCACAAAACCTTACCTTACCTTGAAAACTGCACCAGTTGTGATAAATGTCCTATCTCGCTCATTAAAGGTTTATAAGACAGGCAGAAATGATACGAAGAATCGGAAACTGCAAAAACAACAAATTTATTATTCCCCATGTAGAATTAGCATAAAAATAAAAATCATTAGGGAACTTAGTTTCGATTGAATTTAGGAAAATTTTACGGGTCATGGGGGGTTTTTCACAAAACTTTTTACAATACTTACATAGATTTAAACTAAAAGGCTTCACCAGAATATAATTACGATCCAGAGAAAGACGAATCAATTATCTCTAATAGTGGAATGCCCAATATATTTGGATAGGAGAGAGATGTTGTAAATAGAATCTAAAAGAGATATTAATCAACAAACACTTTATGAGGTGTTTTTGAGAGGAAGAAAGTAGGCATAAATTTTTAAAGAATTCTAATAACTGTAACGTCAAATTCGATAGAAAGAAATAAGACATGTCAAAACATCGAGGGGTGTTAGTCGGTATATATATACAAATATATTATTATATGCTTTTATAATTATCGGTTTTAGTAGTGTAATGTATGTATATATAGATATATATATATATATAGGCAATATGTATTGGTGTATCGATATTCATATAATTTGTATATGAATATGTGATAGTTGAACAAATATGATCAAAACTGTGTATTTACTATATTTTTTAAAATATACCTAAATACGCAGGAATACGAATAGGAATAACTAATAATAGTACATAAATAATGAATAAGGACAATCTTAAACAGATGAGATTGTAACGGTATAGTTATTGCATATAAATGGAGTTGTATGCGAGGTTATACTTAAAAAATTAAGATAATTAAAACGTTATTATTATGGTTATTAAAATAAAGCTCAACAAAACATAATACATATGTGTGTGTATACAAATATGAAGAGGGAAAAAAAAAAAAAAAAAAAAATGTACATATATACATATATAATTATCATAAAACATAAAAACATGAATATGCAGCTATAAACTTTTTATACAAATTATAAATAAGCACAGTTGTAGACTCATTAGTTAAAATATTGAATAAAGTAAAATATACCAATGTAAAATAATGAAAACTAAAATACATTAAACATCGGTAAAAAAAAAAAAAATAAAAAAAAAAAAAAATAATAAATATAAAAATAAATAAAAACAAATAAAATTAAATAAATAAAAAAATAAAATAAAAATAAAAATATTTATATAAATAATAACTAAGCAAAATTTAAGATTCATTTGTTGCAACATCGAGTAAGCAGAAATTCACCAATGTAAAATAATTAAAGCTAAAATACATTAAATATAGGTTAATAAAACAGTAGAAAGCATGAGTGCATAAAAATCAAGATTCTTAATAAGGAACATATAATAAAATTAAAGAAGTGTTAATAAAAAGCATGGCACATGCGCGGTCGAACCCTTTGGCAAGGCCAGCATGTTTCGATTGCGGAAGTGCCATGCCATGTAGATAACAATGGCTCTGACTATTGTCAGAGGAAAAAATACGAAGTTTTAGATAATTCAATATTATCTAAAAAAAAAAAAAAAAAAAAAAAAAAAAACCTAACCTAACCTAACCTAACCTTTTTTTTTTTTTTTTTTTTTTTTTTTCCCGGGGAAATCCTTTATGGATACCACCAGCCCTGGGAGGGGACAGGTGGTTATGTGGGAATCCTGCCTCTGGCAGCCTACCCACTAAAACCCCGGGGGTGTTCCACCTTCATCGACTACTAACGGGGGGCACGGGACCGCTCACGCATTCTCCGCAGCCCCCATCAACGTCGCTGTCCGCCTTGCAGCAGACCCGCCTCAGCAGGATACACTCCCCACCTCGTGTGATGCCCCGGAACACATGGGGGCATCTACACCTCATGAGGGCCTATCTCTGAGGGGCGTTAGGTGCCCCCGCATCCAACGCCCCAGGCCCTCTAAGCGGAGACGGAGTGCGGGCTCGATTAGCCCGCCTCCGTGTCCGCGCTCTTCTGAGCGGAAGAGAAAGAGGATCTCTCTCCCTCTCCCGCTCTTCCGCCTCCCTCTCCGAGACAATAATCTCACAAAAGGAGGCCATCGCCTCCCACGACCTTTCGTCATCGACCATCTGAGCAATGATGGCCGACAAGGAGAGGTCACTACCTACAACCGCGATTAGAGATCGCCGCGGTTCAGCTCCTCCTGGGCATGCCTCCAGTGCATGCTGGGCGGTATCTTCCGCAAAGCTGCACTGGTGGCAGACCGGGGAGGCCTCTCTTCGGGCAACGCGATACAGATACCTCCCAAAACAACCATGTCCTGAGAGGATCTGCGTCAGCCGGAAGGAAAGCCTCCCATGCCTCCTTTGAAACCACTCTCCAAGAACGGGCTGAATAGCCTCGATAAGTCGACGAGCACTATCCCCTCTCCGTGCGGACCCTACAAGAAGGCTTTCACCCCACGTGATGACAGCCGACAATCTTTCACTATCGCGCCAGTGCGCCACCTCTCGCGGCGC
This sequence comes from Epirrita christyi, assembly GCA_951392215.1. NCBI lineage: Eukaryota > Metazoa > Arthropoda > Insecta > Lepidoptera > Geometridae > Epirrita > Epirrita christyi. The sequence goes on from OX595843.1 coordinate 43,552, forward strand.
CGGTCGCTCATCCTGCTCCCGCGCCTGAACCTTACGCATGTAGGCTGAGGCCAGTACTTCTGCCTCAATGTCCCACGGAAGCAGACCAGCAAGGACGCATGCCACCTCATGAGAGAGAGTGCGGTAACCTCTGCACACTCTCACCGCCATCACTCTCTGCGCTGCCAGCAGGGCAGAGGTGCCCTCTCGATTGAGGGAACCTGCCCATATTGGGGCGCCGTATAAAGCCATGGAGCTTACCACCGCTGTATAGAGGCGGCGGCAGCATCCACCTCCTCCTCTGGTATTTGGAAGGAGGCGACTCAATGCGCCAGCTGTCCCCAGGAGTTTGGGGGACAGCCAACGCATATGCGCCTCAAACCTCCATCTGCCATCGAGAACGACGCCAAGATATTTTAACGTCGTTCCGATAGGGATGGACGTGCCACTCACCACGATGGTGGAGCCTGCAGGTGGTGCTCGTCGGGGGCCATGGAAACAAATGGCTTCAGACTTGTGGAGCGCCACCTCCAGACCCAGCATTCGAATCCTGGCCACAACCGTCGCGACACCGGCCGTGATCAGGATTGCTGCTTCCCTATACGTTTCTCCCCGGGCGGTTACCAGCGTGTCGTCAGCGTAACAAACTAGGCTGACGCCACGAAGGTTAGCACCCCGGAGAACCCAATCATACCCGACGTTCCACAGGAGTGGTCCGAGAACTGACCCCTGCGGAACGCCGCGTGTCATGGGGCTACAACCCGTTCCATTTTTCGTCGGGAAGACTACTTCCCTGACAGAGAGATAGTCCCCGACGAGTCTACGGAGGTACAAAGGCACCCTATGGTACCTCAATCCCTCAAGTATCATGCTCCAGGGTAGCGTGTTAAACGCGTTCGCAATATCCAACGATACGGCCAATAACACGCCACCACTAGAGCACGCCTGCTCAGAGAGGTCGCGGACGCAGGAGATGGCATCCAGCGTCGAGCGACCCCTCCGGAATCCGAACTGGTTTGGCGCCAAATCAGGTCCTATCATCTCAAGGTGATTGACAAGGCGGGCAGCAATGATCCTCTCCAACATTTTGCCCGCCTCATCAAGCAGCACAATCGGACGGTAGCCCGATGGCTCGTCCACGGGACGTCCTTCTTTCCTCAAGAGAACGAGCCCGCCCCTTTTCCATCGCCTGGGGAACCTTCCCTCCCTGAAACACACGTCAAACAGATTCTTCAAGGTGGATCCCATGTGCTTCAAGGAGAGGGCCCACGCACGACCCGGTATGCCGTCAGGCCCAGGCGCCGTATTCTTGGCCCTCATCCTAAGCACTGCTGCTCCTAACTCTCCCTCAGAGATAGAGGGAGGCTCCTCCTCTCCCTCAATGTGAACAGCCAACGTGGCCACAACAGTGGGAGGCGTGAAATCAGCCCCGGGGGCCCCAGGGAACAAGCCGTCCACCACTCGCTGGAGCACTGCCGGTTGAAGTGAGGCAGTGATGGGGGGGGCCCAGGGACGGAGCTTTTGTCTCGCCCACCTGTACGGCCGACCCCATGGGTCACGCTCTAGCCCGTCCAAAAGCTCCTGCCAGGCCTGCTTCTTGGCCTCGTCAATCGCGACACGCAAGGCCCTTGCAGCTTCTCTGTAAGTGGCATAGAGAGACTCACTCACTTCCGTCTCTCGCCGCCTTCGCCGTCTATACCGCTGGTATTGGCGTCGTCGCAACACGCAGCATCTCCGGAGCTCGGCAATCTCCTCCGTCCACCAGTAGACTTGGCGTCTGGGCTGAGAAGCACAAGCCCGCGGCATAGCGGCGTCGCAAACACGCGACATTGCCTCACACAGCCTGTCCGCCATCAAGTCCAAGTCTACCGAGCCTACTTCCAAAGAAGTGCCGTTCCACATCTCGACGAGGGCCGCCTCCTGCAGTTTTTCAGCGTTAAGGCGCTTCAGGGCCCATCGCGGTCCAATCTCACTCAGTCTTTCTCCGACCACCAATTCCGTCACGGACGAGAAGACGCTGAACCGGATATAACGATGATCGGAGAGCGTCTCCTCGTCTACCAACACCTGCCAGTCGCGAATACGGCAGGCGAGGTCTGGGGTGGCAAGCGTTATGTCAACGATCGAGCCACCCCATTGACGGACACATGTATTTTCCGTTCCGCAATTCACAACGCAGAGGCCCACTTCAGCCAACCACTCCAGTACAGTGCCACCCCGCGGATCTGTCAATGGGGACCCCCACGCCGTAGATTTGGCATTGAGGTCCCCGAGGACGACCACAGGGCATGGGCTAGTCTGACCAATTAAAGTCCCCACCTCACCGAGGAGAACCTCTAGCTCGTGAATGGGCTTGTTCCGAGAGTGGTATACTCCCACAACAACAACTTGGCCTAAACGGGCCGCAACATATCCCCTGCCCCTGGCCACTCCAACAAGGGACGGAGATTGGGCAGGAGACTGGGTGGAGATCGCCACAAGGCCGTCAAGATCCCCCACCCAGTCAGACCTGGGTGGGACTACATACGGCTCAGAAATGACCGCCACATGTATCAACCGCTCTGCCAGACACTGCAGAAGAAGATCCTGCGCACGGGCGGAGTGGTTGATATTCGCCTGAAGGAAAGTCAGAGCCATACTAACTAACTGACTTCCATGCATTCCACTTGCCCTTTATCAGGGCAAGGCGGACGCAGCTGGACCTTAGCCTCAGCCGCAGCAGCCCGTCGTCTACCCCCTGACTTGGACGGGGGCTTGGCACATGCCTTGCCCCCGGAGAGGTGGTCCGCCGCTTTCCCCTCAGCAGCACATAGGTTGCAATGGGGAGCAGCAGAGCACTCTTTGGCCTTATGGCCCTTTTTACCGCAGCGATAGCATTCCTCGCTGCGGTCTACCTCGGCCTTGCACTGGGCTACAACATGGCCCAAAACTAGGCAGCGGTAGCAGCGTCGAGGTCTGGCATCTAAGATGCAGACTCGCGCCGCCACCCATCCCACTAATACTCGGCCTCCACTGGCCACTATCTTTTTTGCAGCCATGGTGGGGCATCGCACGAACGCAGTGCCCATACCCGCGAGACCCGGGCGTATAGTGCCAACAGAAATTGCCGGCTCAGGGCATTCGCCAACCTTCGCTAAGGCCTTCACCAACTCTTCTACCATGACCGAATCATCCAGGCCGCTGACTCGCAGATCAGTAGTGGCGGTTGGCCTGGAGATCCGGACCTCCTCCTTCCCCTCGAATAGCTCCCTGAGCTTCCCAGCAAGGGCATCCGCTTTACCCGTGTTGTTCTCGCCAGATACCTCAAGGATCCTGGCCCCAGTGGCCGCTGTTCGTATTTTCAACGGCGGCACTCCCAGTTCGTCCAGCTTTATTTTGGCCTTAGCCTCTTCCAGTACCTTCGCAAAGGTAATTCCTTTCTCCGCCACCCCAGGTTGCAGCGTGATCACCACTGCTGCAGTACGCGGAGGGCGGAGCTTGGCTGCACCCGTTTTGGATTGCGGTGTCGGCTTACGGGGAGGAGGAGGGCCTCGTCTAGGAGCAACATCTGACCTCTTTTCCCTGGATCCCACTACAGCAGGGGCTTTTTTATCCTTCCTCTTAGCCAGGCCACGCCTCGTCACCAGGGTCCAGGCCTCAGGAGCCTTAGGAACCGAGGTGGGGGCGAGAGGAACATCCACGGCCTTCGGCACAGTTTTAGTTTTCCCCCCAATCATCTTAGCTTGTGGGGCCTTGTCCGGCTTGCTTGATAGCACTACGCCTCGGCTGCCAATGACTGCTTGGCGAGACTCATTCTCTCTACGTCTATCAGCGGCCAAAGGGGGCCTGAGAGTTTTCGCAGGCAATAGCCTCTCCTCCAATCCCTCGAACCGAGCATTGACCATGGTGCCGACTTGCACCATGATTTGCCGGACTACTTCCTCTGTGGAAGGGGTATTGTCCAAGGCCTGAGCCGACCCCTGATTCGAGGCGGGTGGCACCTGGGACGCCCTCAACTGCTCTAACTCACGTCGGAGTTCCTTTAGTTCCAGCGCGAGCTGTCCATTGGCCTTCACAAGAAGAGCCATCTCCTCGGACATCGAGCGGGCCCGTGTTTCCTGGAAAGAAGCTTTTATCGTCACCGCAGCATCCTTCAGGGCCTTCACACATGTGCCTTTCAAGTTCTTTGACCTGTTGGCCACCTTCAAGATGGTATCCACCGAGTCCATCAACATTGATTCCAGCTGGGTGGCATCACATTCACCCAACTCCAGCGTAGCCATAGCAGGCTCTGACTCTGACACTTTTCGGAATTGGGCAGCAGTTGACGCTACCCTGCTCAGCCTAAGTTCCTCCGCCAGTTCTCTTTCGGCAATGAGCCGCAACTCCTCTTCACGTGCCCGGTTAAGTTCGGCCTTGGCTTGCGCCAATCCGACGTACTGTCCAGTCGTTGGTGGACGGCCACGTCCACGCCGGGGTGACGATACCTCGTCCTCCCCACTGTCAGCCTCTCCCTCTCTCGGGCGCTTCCGCCACAGGCCAGCCGAGGATGATCTGGAAGCCCGAGATGTAGCCGTCACAATACTCGTGTCCGAGTCTGACTCGGACAGGTCTATCATTTTCGACCCTAAACTAAGAGCATCGTCAACAGCCATCCGCTCCACACTCGCACAACGTGCCGTCTGTCTCGTCCGTTGGTTTGGCGTCACGCAGCGTGTCAAAACCACGCGCGCCCTTGTCGCCAATACTGCCTCTGCACCCAGTGCAACCTCCCTATCTGACTTTACTGTCTCCACGTCTACGTCCGTCTGCAGTACCGAAGCACTAGCAGACCCTCTCTCATCATTATCCCCCCCTTTCCCAGTGTTTTCAAAATTAACCATTTATATCCCACGAGTACGTGGGAACAAATGGTCGCCCCGGACAGTGCCCACTGTAACCGGGGAAGCCTAGCGTAACCCGCTCAGGGTGACGGCGATTCCCTGGCGGGGGACACAGTAGCGACTGAAACTCCGATCAGCCATCCAGATCCTAACGCTGCGCCTCCGCTTGTCTTCGAGTAATTTTTTATAGAGGTTGTCTTCCTCGTAGCCCAGGCGGTCAAGCCAAGGCCATCGGTCCTACTCATGTCACGAGACGTGACCGCAACAGTGTTGCAGGATTACGACTGTCGGACAGTGGCAAGGAAGACAAATCTCCCACTGCCTGCCCGGTGGCAGGGTAAGTGCACACCTAGCCCGCCCTTCCACTCCTCTGATCCATCCCCGAATCTAACCTAGACGGCTCATTTGACGCGTCTCACCTACCTACTGTGCCCTAGCGGCCGGGTTCCCCCCGACCATGCATCCTCTCGGCAGGCACCAAACCTTAGGATTCGGAGATTTATCCTACGCCCGACAGGGAGGCCGAGTTGACCGTCCCTGCCTCGCCGCAGGCCTTGCAGGCCCGCCATCCTACGACCCGAAGGTCCACTGCAACATCCGCAATCCCTCGACCTGAGGGTCTAATGCGGCTTGCACTCCTCCTCTGCCCGACAGGGTGGCCGAGTTGACCCTCCCTGCCGCGCCGCTGGTCTTGCAGACCAGCCATCCTACGACCCAATGGGTCCGCTGAGCCCCTAGGCTCTCCCGCCTCGTCCACTGTGCCCTATGCACACGCGGAGAGGCCCACCGTGTCGGGTTTTCGGCCACCGCTAACAAGATCCCACAAAAGTGAGAAGTTATTAGCAGTGGGAACCAGGGTGCACCGGCCTACCATGTTTCCGTTCCTCCAGGACTGATCCCAAAGGACAAGAAACACGGCTTCAAGGCTCACTAGGAGGTAACCCGACCACGCCACCCCAACCTAACCTAACCTAACCTAACCTAACCTTTTTTTTTTTTTTTTTTGCGTGAGGAAATGCATTTACGCATCCCCGCCCACCCGAGGGAAGCGGGCAGGGTATGTCGGACTCGCCTAAGAACCGCCCTACCGACTAAAACCTCACGGTGTTCCTTCTCCGCCGCTAGTGGCGGGAACACGGGAACGCTTTCGCACACCTCCGCGAACCCGCCGCGGCCGTCCGTCTCCGGACCCTCCTCAGGGGCTCCGCCCCGTTACGACACCCAGAACAACCATGGTGTGCCGTAACCACATCCTCGGGGACCCAACCAGCAAAATGAGCGCCCAGCCATCCCCGTGACTGAACGCTCGAGGTCCCCCTGCGACGGGTCTGATGGGTGGCCCCATCGCCTGCCACTTCGGCCGCAGAGGATAGGGAGAGCGGCAACGACACACCGACACTCCTCTTCCACTGCGGCCCCACCGCGTCCGCCATCAAACGGTGGCGACCCCGTCAAGGCCGCGGAAGGCAGGGAAAGCGGCAACGCAACACCGGCAGTCCTCTCCCGCCACGGCCTCCATCCTTCAGCCGCGATGCCGCCCATACGGCACCGCGGCCCACCTCAGTCACGATGGCGCCCACACACCACCGCCACCTACTTTTACCGCTCCATATTGGGCTTGGAGGCAAAGCCCAAGGAGCGGTCCACCTCTGGTTCCTCTTCGCTTCACCGTGGTAGACCAAGCCACGGTTACTGAGCCCCCCCGCCACGCCAAGGCGGGAACCCTCGGGGGGGAACCTAACCTAACCTAACCTAACCTAACCTAACCTAACCTAATCGAACCCGACACCTCTTTTGTTTTTAGTGTATCAAAAAATAACCAAGCCGTTGTTGTTGCTTGATTCTTCTAAATTTGCTTCCATGGAACAGAAAATAAATTCACCTTAATCTAGGTGAACTTATTCCCTATTCTTTACTACCAAACTTTTAACGAGACGATTTAATCTTCATAGTAGCTTACCATTATTGTAGTTTGGTCCAGTTTTTCACTAACAAAGCACTACAAACTTTATCATGTTTATTAGAAACCAACGCAACTGCGCGACAATGTCGAAAGTATTCAAATTGTGATTTGATTGGTGCTATTTATTTGTCGTTTGCTGTAGGTACCCATTTCATCGACTCTGCATCCAAACTTTCGACATCCCCTGGCAGCCCTGACATATAAATTAAACCGACAGTCTTAGATTTGCAAATAATGGCATCAGTTACTACTAATTGTCTTTATGTGTGTAGTTAAATATTATAACATAACACACCCAACAGTCACATACGTAGTCATGGTCCCACACTATGATTCCCTGTGTCGTAGGTATCAGGAACTAAGAGTACTTATCATGGTATCATAACACTCAGACCCGGAACAAATAAATAAAGAAATGCTGGACATTTCACACAACACTACTAAATAAGAGTAATAAGTTACTACATAGATAACTGATATACTTAATACAATACATTACATAGATAATATCCAGAACACCCTGAACAAATATCTGCCAATCGTACAAATATTTGTTCCGAGGCGGGAATCGAACCCGCAACCTCCTGCTTCGCAGGCGAACCTTCGCGCGCCGCGCCACAGAGGTCGTCAAATATTTGCATATCATACAAATATTTGTCCCGCAGCGGGAATCAAACCCGCAACCTCTCGTATCATACTTTCCTTTTAACACGTGATTAGCTCACCACTCTTACTACGCAGCTGGGTTCTAACCCTCGATTCTAAGTATAGATAGTTCAAACTTTAACAAAATCTAAGTTAGGTAGGTACTTATTTAAGTGCATTGCCCGATCGGAATACAAAATGGGCTAAAAACCAAGTTTCGCGACTCCAGAAAGTGACCCAATAGTGGTTGTAGCCCAGTGTACCAAAATTATGCTAGATGACCGGATCCTCGAAAAGGGTTAAACCATATCGGGGGGTCAGGAGGCAGATTGGAATAACTGGGCGATACCAAATATTCGCTGGATCAACGGAGTTTCAGGATGCGGCAAAACAACCTGGGTGGTAAAGCACTTCAACGTGGACAAGGACACCATCATCACCTCGACGACAGAGGCAGCAAACGACCTCAAAGAGAAGCTAGCGCAGCGCTTTGGAGACTTGGCTAAAACCAAGGTGCGCACTATGGCTTCAGTTCTAGTGAATGGTTTCAGGGAGAAATGCTTTCGTCTTACGATAGACGAGGCTCTCATGAACCATTTCGGAGCTATTGTCATGGCTTCTCGTTTGTCTAACGCTGGTGAAGTTGTCCTCATTGGAGATGTGAACCAACTGCCTTATATCGACAGGAACAACCTCTTCGAGATAAGGTACAATCGCCCAAACCTGGTAGCTAACATCAGCCAGGAGTTGTGCACGCATCGGAACCCAATGGATGTCGCGTACGCCCTACGAGAAGTCTACTATGGCATATACTCGTCCAAGCCCATAGTTAAATCCTTGAAGCTGAAAAGTTACACAGGCGCGCGAATTTCCAAGGACCCTCCCAACACACTCTTCCTTGTTCACACCCAGGAGGAGAAGGAAACCCTCATCAACCAGGGTTACGGAGAGGGTGCAGGATCGCGTACGCTTACCATACACGAAGCTCTGGGTTTATCTTATGAATCTGTTGTTGTCATCAATACTAGGCGCAAGATGAAGTTGCATGAGAGCGTTCCACACGCAGTAGTAGCTATATCGCGGCACACAAACAGCTGCACCTACTACGCCGACGACACCAAGGACGCTATAGGATACTTCGCCGAGCGAGCAATGGCAGCGCCAGCTAAGACCATCGTTGAGTACAATCTGAAAATGGCAATAAAAGATCGCAACGCTGTGGTGTGGGAGGCTCTGGCTGGAATGCCAGAGGAAGGGGGTGGGAGTCAGTAACATATGTTATTTTTGTATTAAAAGTCATTGTTGAAATTAAGGTTTAAATGTTTGAAACCTAGTCTTTAAATTCAACTACTGTAAGAATGTAACCCATAGTTTAAGCAATAAAGATCCTAAGTAATATATAGCTCATAAGCAACTATGTAAAATATCAAATAATTGTAAAACCCAATGTAACCTTATCCCTAAGTTTCCTTAGTTTATTGAGTAAGTTAAAATGGAAAGAAATAATATGTACAAGAAAAAGAGTTAATAAATAAAAACCTAGTTAAATAAGAGCACGGACAAGAAGGTCTGTGGTGAACGCATAGTGACGTTTCGAGACGTCAAAAAAAAAAAAAAAAAAAAAAAGAACCTAACCTAACCTAACCTTTTTTTTTTTTTTTTTTTTGTTAACGGGTGGGAATCTGCAACCAGATAAACAATTACTGGGGGAAGTAATTGAATTATGTGAGGTTGTCGGGACTCCGTCGACTCACTAAACCACACCCGGTGGCCGGCCTCATTGCATGTCAAGGGGCTCCGGGATCTCCATACGGAACGCACCGGTGCCCCTCTCGCAATTGCCTGTGGAGCACAAGTCCCAGGAATGACACCCATAGTCACGCCCGGCACTTTGAAGGTGCTCACAGCGACAACTTGCCACAAGTTGCCGCCGCCTTCCCGAGATCCGCATACGGGCAGCCAGAGTCCCCAACTCCAACTACCCGCGGACCCGAAAAGACCCCTGCTCGGCAGGGGCTACCGCTCACCCCCCCTCATGGGGGGGCAGGCAGCGCGGGGCGGCCGTTGCCGACGCCCCGCTGCCGCCTCCTTCTCCGAGCGGGATCGGCCCTCTCCCGATCTCGCTCGGCGGCCTCTTTCCGAACCATTACGGTCTCACAGAAAGAGGCCACGGCCTTCCACGCCGTCTCATCTGCCAACATAGTCTCAACTATGCTTGGCAGAGAGAGATCCTGCCCGATCCTGTTGACCAGGATTCCGCGCTCCACACACCATGCTGAGCAATGCTCCAGCGTGTGCTGCGCCGAATCCAAGTCCCACCCACAATGGTGGCATTGTGGTGTCGGTTCGCGTCCGATCCTACTCAGATACTCACCGAAGCATCCATGCCCCGTGAGTATCTGAGTAAGCCTATAGGTGACGCTTCCATGTTGCCTTCCCAGCCAGGCTTCGAGGTCTGGTGCAATGGCGCCGACGACGCGTTGGCGCGAGCTTCCTGGCTCCTCGAGCCGCTCGCGCCACCTAACGAGCGCACGCCGGCGCTCCTGCACCCGCACTTCAGCAGGCGTGTTCTCGCCCATGGCATCCTGACGGAGGCGCACGTATACTCGTGCGTCCATCTCCGCCAAGATTTCGAGGGGCGGGAACCGCGCCAAGATGCTGGCCGCCTCATGGGATATCGTCCGATACCCCCGTGCGATCCGGATGGCTATAGAACGTTGTAGGCTATTAAACAATAGCCTATAACGCCTAACACCCGCCAGTCTATGTGACCAGACGGGCGCTCCGTAGAGAGCCATCGATCGCACCACCCCTGCGTAGAGGCGGCGAACGCCCTCCCTAGGTCCCCCGAGATTTGGTAGCAGTCTATGCAAAGCACCCACTACCCTCTGAATCCGGGGGACGGAGCGGCTGAAGTGCTCCCCGAAGTCCCAGCGACTGTCCGAGGCCAGACTGTCCTGTAAGGCCGAGGTACTTGAGGTACCGCCCCACCTGGACGTCAACGTCACCCACGCGAACCGACAAGCTGGGTGGTTCCCTTCCCCTCGGGAACTTGTGGAACCACAGCGCCTCGGTCTTATCGTCCAGAATTTTACGTGACCCATAACTCAAGTACCTAAGGCACGCGCGTTACCTAAACCTTGCTGCAACTTACAAAATATGTTACGCAGTCCGACAACTGAGAAGTGTCAGTCGGAGTCCGACATAGCCCATCTTTTGGACGCTGACCTTGAACCTGAGCCAAGCCTTACTCGAGGCAAACGTCGGCGTGTCGCCGCTGTGCCTTTAAATGATGCTAACTCTAGTAAACTGGACCAAATCCTAGGACTTATGACCAAACAAAACTCCAGACTTGACGATTTAGAGAGCCACATACGGGATCTGAAAAGTCAAAGCAGCACTATTCAGTCCACAAATACGGATATTGTCAAGTCAGTGGGCAATGTCACCGAACAGCTGTCGCTGATGCAAACCAAAATTGATGGTCTGGAATCAAGGAGGCAGGATATGTGCGTCTACCTGAACAAATTGGATGATAAAATTGAACGGTTTGAGCGAAATTCAGTCAAAACTACAGTAGAAATCCGGCAAGTACCAAAGCAAGTCAAAGAAGATAAAGACAACCTATACAAAGTGTTCAAGAATCTCACAAACACCCTTGGTCTCCCACTTGATAAGAGGGAAGTAAGAGACATCTACCGTCAACCTAGTAAAGCCACGGACACCAAATCGACGGTCGTGGTTGAGTTTTGCAACACCTTTATGAGGACAGACTTTCTTAGCATTGCCAAAAAGAGGAACAAATCAGCTAGACTTTGTACAAAGGACCTGGGACTTGATGGTGAACAGGACCCCATCTTCATTTCGGAGCACCTAACCGCAAGTGCGAGGCGCCTACACTACCTGGCGCGTAACGTGGCGAAGAGCTGCCACTTTGCCTTCTGCTGGACTGCTAACGGTCAGGTCTTCCTCCGTAAGGAAGAGGGAGGTGCCCTAGTTATTGTGAAGTCCGAAGAACAATTAAATGAAATCAAGAATGAACGGAAACAGTGAACTTTAAGTACATTTGTGATTTGGTTGGATCATAGTAAATTGTGTGGATACTTAGTGGTCAAATAGTAGGTATTGTTAGCTAATAATACCTACATTTCTGTTCGTTGTGTAGACCTGCCTAAACTCATTGCCTATGAGCGTATGATCAGTAGTCTTGCTGGGTAAATGTTTGATTACTATAGGTGGGTACCACATACTAAGTACATAATATTATATTTAATTCCAAGGTGTTTTTGTGCCTCTCTATTTACCTGCCTACCTATAATCACAACACTAAAAATCAGCCCTTATCACATTTTTAGGTACATACCTACCGGACATTAGCTATCTAAACAGTAGTAGTAGTAGTAGTACAATAGATACTAAATTCATCTTGTACACTTTTTCACCAACTAAAGTTAAGCCTTATTTAGCGGAGCACTTTGATGCATGAAAGATTGATCATTTTGTCAAGTACTTATTCTTTGCTGTTCCTCGAAATCCTATTTACTTATAACAAATCCATTCTTTGTAGTGCTAACCTAATGTACTTATGCAATTTATAATTGAAAAGTGAACATACTACATATAGCATAAAAAAAAAAATAAAAAAAAATAGTTCAAATTTATATAAATACCTACTTGATCTCACGCCTGGTTCCAGAGGGGGTGGGCAGGGACTATAATTTGCATCTTTCTTATAATATTATTGACTAACTAAGCGTACACACATATTACACCTTACACTTCTGTAAGTCACTCAGGAATCAACTACGTTTATTATATTGTGTTGCTTTGTGTTTGCCTCCTAGCCAGATCTAATTTCCAGTACAAATACAAAACACATACCATAATACATTGGCTTGTAGGGACAAGTTGTGTAGGTAGGTACTTATATTGGAACTATCTGTTGGGCAACTAGGCACTTATCCGCGGCTCCTCTTGCGTACAACATACTGGGTACTTAACTTACCTATTGGTTTCAGAGTTTGGTTTATTATCTTGTGTAATTCGATATGGATAATGATCTTATAAATATGATTGATGATACAACACTAATACAGTCATCGCGTATTGATAGCCCCACTCAATGCAAGTCTGTCTTGGATTATTCAGGAAATCCTTTTACGGTACTAACGCAAAATATTAGAAGTATCCGAAAAAATTTACTTACCTTTTATGTATTTTTGTGTCGATTGGATTTCTTACCAGATATTGTTGTCTTTACTGAATGCAGATTGGATGAGAACTTTACTACAATAACCCTGCCTAATTATGATTGCCACCACTCAACAACCTTTCTAAACCAAAATGATGGGATGATTGTCATGTCAAAGAGTGGTCTCCAATTAAGCGTGAGGGAACCTGCATTTGACGATGCTAACTGTTTGCTCATAGATTTGTGTAATCAAATAAGCATTATAGCCATATACAGGTCACCATCCGTGTATAACATAGAAAGGTTTTTGTCGTCTCTCGAGAAGGTAATATCAATGGCAACTGGACCTACATGCGTAATAGCAGGAGATATTAACTTGAATATCATAGAGGGAAATATTGGATCAAGAGCTCACGAATACCTTAATCTAATCACTTACCATGGCTTTGTTTCTGGTCATAACTATCCAACAAGAGGTCCCTCTTGTCTTGATCATGCGCTTGTAAAAACTAGACGAATGACAAAAGTAATTGTCTGTGATTCTGATATCACTGATCACAATGCAGTGATTATTGGGGTATTGAAGAGCCTCAATATTATATTGCTAAAACTAAGTACTGTAATAGACTAAACTACAAAGCATTAGTCAAAGACTTGCAATTAGTGGACTGGTCTGACATGATGAGTGAAATCGATGTTACGGTTGTGACAACTACGTTCATTAGAACTATCCAAAATATGATTAAACTGCATACCACTAAAAGCAAAATTCGCAGTGCTGAGGTAATAATTAAGCCATGGATGACACTAGGTCTCCTGAAATGTGTACGCAAAAGAGACCGACTTCATAAAGAAGCTAGAAATAACCCTAATAACGATAGTATCCAGACTAGGTATAGAAATTACCGGAACTACTGCAACAATATCATTAAAAAACTGAATTTAGCTTACAACAAGGAACGTATCAAGAATAGCAAGGGTGACAATAAGAAGTTATGGCATACCGTAAAAGATATCTGCAATATTAAAGCAAGCAGTTCCTGGAATAATGCAAGTACTATCTGTACTAATGCAAAGGACTCTGCGAACGCAGCCAATACCTTCTTCACTAATGTCGGCAGAAACCTAGCTGATGATATCTTGAACAGACTCAACACTACTGAAGAACAACTTGCTGCGGCAATAAATAGTACGAGTGGCCCTCTGGATTCACTTTATTTCAGTCCTACTGACTATATCGAGGTTAAAAAAACCATTGCAGGCCTTAAGAGTTCTTATTCCTCTGGGTGGGATGGAATTAACAATATTGTTCTGAAACAGTGCAAGGATATCGTGGCTCCTATTCTAGCCCATATATGCAACCTGAGTATGGCTAGTGGAATTTTCCCAGACTGTCTGAAGATGGCAAATGTACGTCCCATATTCAAATCCGGTGATCCCCTTCAGATAACGAATTATAGGCCTATTTCCCTACTCTCATCAATCTCAAAAATTCTAGAAAAGATCGTTAACAAGAGGCTCCTTTGGTTTTTTGAGAGACATAGCCTGCTAGCTAATAATCAGTATGGCTTTCGCCAAAACAGATCTACTGAAGACGCCATTATAAAGCTGGTTGATCACATAACTGAGCAAGTAGATCATGGGTGAAAATGTATTAGCGTGTTTATCGATTTAGCAAAGGCCTTCGACACGGTTTCTAAACCTATCCTGCTTATGAAACTTGAGGCCTTAGGAATCCGTGGAGTTGCTCTCAGCTGGTTCCAATCTTACATAATGAATAGGTCACAAAACGTAGCCCTAGACAACGGGAACGTACAAAGTGAGAGACAGCATCTTGCTTTTGGGGTACCACAAGGTAGTGTGCTCGGTCCAACCCTATTTTTGGCTTACATCAATGACCTCTGCAACTTAGATATTGATGGTGCTAGTGTCATTACGTTCGCTGATGACACAGCCCTCGTCTTCAATGCAGCTAGTTGGGAAGAGGTTGCTGATGTGACCCAAAGGGGTCTGGCTCGAGTTGCGTACTGGCTTCAAAGGAATTTACTCACACTGAACACCAGTAAAACCAAATATTTGGCATTCAGAATTTCAGAACGAACTGCACCCAGCCTAAGTCTGCAGGTAAAAATACATGTGTGCAGGGACAACTCGGACTATAAGGCCAATTGTGACTGTGCGGAAATTGAGCAAGTACAAGGAATCAAGTATCTCGGCGTCATAATTGATAACCATTTGAACTGGAAACAACAAATCGACAAACTCACAAGTAGGACACGTAAGCTCATATATATATTTAAGAGACTGGGCGAGATCGGTGATACTGATGTTCTGAAGACCATATATCTTGCTTTGTGTCAGTCTGTACTAGCATACGGTATCATTTCATGGGGGTCAGCTGCAAAGACACACTTAATCAGACTAGAAAGAGCGCAAAGAGCCATTCTAAAAGTTTCATATAAAAAACCTTACCGGTTTTCAACCAATGCGCTTTACCAGGAAACTAAATTTCTCAGGGTCAGACAGATTTTTATACAGCAAACTGTCATGAGATTCCATCGCTACGCACTCGGAACCCTAAAGCGATCTGAAAGACCTGACAGATCAAGAAGATGGTATATTCCAATGACACGATCGAGATTTGCCGAAGGGTCATTTAGTTTCTTAGGACCTTACCTATACCAAAAATTGGATGGCAAGTTGAGTTTGTTTGAACATAGCAAAATCATTTGTAAGCGAAAAGTAGTACTATGGCTGCAATCACTTGATTATGATAATACGGAATCCTTTTTAAAAGTAGGGTCTTGACACCATTCATATAAACTCACTTACAGCACTCAATACACCTCCCTTAGCTACAGTTATACTTACTTTATGTCCACAGTCGCTTCTAGACCCACATCTATTCTCATACATACATGTGTAACTCTTTCGTACACGTATCTACGTCATCACGTGCCATACCTACCCGTGCTTGTGCGCGTGCCCGCATATCTGCCTGTTCCCGTTTTCGTGCCCATACCGGCTTGACCTACACTTGCCCGTATCCATAACATCATCAGAATCAACCTGTAGAAGTCCACTGTTGGGCATGGGCCCCCTTGGGATGCCACGATGAACGGTCTTGAGCCGCCTCCATCCACCGACCATGCGACCGGACCGGAATCCATCCTATACACATCATACCTTTATCCACTAACTTCATTTTTTTTATTTTTTTATTTTTATCATCTCTTAGATTTTAAGTAAGTACCTAGGTACTTGGATTGTGTAGTTTTTGGTTATTACCTATGTACTTTGAATTTAAAACTATATTATAGCGTCTTAGCAGATGTACCTACTAATGAAGGGTCATGTTCATGAACAATTAATGTATAAAAGCATTTGTCGTTTTACCATCTGTTTATGTGTTGGTAAACAGTTGGCCTAAATTAAACAGTTAAACTAAACTCCACGACACAGGTAATCCTAGTGTGGAGTTTAGAGAGCCGTTTTCTAAACTTTGCGTCATCCGTTTTTTGTTATATTACTTAGATTAGGGAAGTGGCTAGTGTAGTTGGTACATATTGGTTTTGGTGCCTATGCGGTTCTGATACTCACGACACAGGTAATCCTAGTGTGGGGTCTGGACTGGGTATGCGCTTGACATAATATGTGCCAACACAATACGGCAGTAAAATTGTGACTAACCTTAGCTAAGCTTATTCTAATTTTGAGTTACCTGCCTAGTTACTGTAGCTATGGCTTATTGTAGTGTAACGTTCATGCTAATCTTAATCTAAGTCATTGTTACATTTTTCTTTTCTTTGCCGCAATAAACGTATTATTCATTATTTATTTATTATTATGAGGCGCTATCCGCAGACCCAGCTCGTGGATCTTGTCCACGACACATGCCACACCAAGCTCGGCGAGCCCTTTGGTCCTGTCGAAGGAGTCCCCACCAGCTAATACAAGCGTGTCATCCGCATAGCAGACGACTTGTACGCCGGCGGGGAGATGGACACGCAGGACCGCGTCGTATGCAAGGTTCCACAGGAGGGGGCCTAAAACAGACCCTTGTGGAACCCCACAATACACTTCCCTCTCGTGCAGTGCACCGTCCCTGCCCACGTACTGCACACATCTGTCGCGCAGATACGCGCCAACTATGCGCTGCAGGTAGAGGGGCACTCCGTGAAACACGAGTGCCTCCCTGATCGCCCTCCAAGGCAAGGAGTTAAAGGCATTAACGATGTCCAAGGACACCGCCAACACCCTCCCGCCTCGGGACACTACCTGGTCCGACAGCGTACGGACACGAAGAATCGCGTCCACCGTCGAACGCGCCTGCCGGAAACCGAACTGGTTATCCGACAGGTTGGGGCCTACCTGCCACAGATGTGTGCATAGACGGGCGGCAATTATTCTCTCGAATAATTTGCCAGCCTCGTCCAGCAGGCAAATGGGACGATACGCAGAGGGAGAGTCCGCGGACCTGCCATCCTTCTTCAAGAGGACCAACCTTGCCTCCTTCCACTCCTTGGGGAACACACAGTTACAGAGGCAACTATCAAAAAGCCGCCTCAATTTGTCCCCCAAACCGGCGGATAGAGCCAGCACCCAAGCCCGACCAGGGATTCCGTCAGGGCCAGGCGCTGTATTTCGAGCCCTGAGGCGCTTTACGGCTCGGTCCAACTCCTTTTCAGATACCCCCATCTCATCGGCCCAGATGTTCGGGTCCGATGATGACACGGGGATAGAGGGACTGTCCTGGACCCTTGGGAAGAGCGTGTCAACCACTCCCCCCACCAAGACTGGGTCCAGGGTTTCCGTCAGTGGAGGGACCCATGCTCGGAGCTTGCCCAGTACAGTCTTGTACGGGCGGCCCCATGGATCCCTATCCAGTCCCTCGAGGAGTTCGCTCCAAGACCGAGACCTGGCTTCGGCTATGGCACCTTGGAGCGCCTTTGTCGCACCTCGGTATACCTCGTAGGCTCTATCCGTCTCTTCGGCAAGGGCTCGCCTTCTTCTCCGGGCTCTGGTGTACAGGCGTCGGGTGCGCAGGCATGTCTCGCGCAGCCGCGCAAGCTCCTCCGACCACCAGTACACCGCCCTACGCTTGGTTGGCCTGGCTCGGGGCATGGATGCATCGCAAATTGACGTCATCGTTACCCGGAACCAGGCTGCCTCCCTCACAGGATCAGGCAGGGCGTGGCCATCTGGCCAAGCCGCGACGATGGCTGCGGCTTCGAACAGGTCCCTGTCGAGTCACTTGAGGGTCCACCGTCGCGGCGGGCTGCCATCGCGGCGGGACGCACGGTGCGGGGGGCGAAAGGCAACATCAAAAACGATGTGACGGTGGTCGGATAACGTGACCACCTCCTCCGCAACTCGCCATCCCGACACCATGTGTGTGGCCGAAGGAGTCGCCCAGGATATATCCACGATCGACTCCCCCTGCCACCGCACACATGTGCTTACGGACCCCCGATTCAACAACCGGAGGTCTATACCCGCCGCCCATTCCACAATGGTCTCTCCCCTAGGGTTGTCTTGGGGACTCCCCCACTCACGAGAGTGAGCGTTGAAGTCGCCCAAGACAAGCACGGGACGTGGAAGGCACCTGCGAATGCAATTACCCACCGCGTCCAGGTACACCTCAAACTCGACCAGTGTACAGTTGGGAGAGACGTAGCAGCCCACAACGGCTAGGCGACCCCATTCCGTGGCCACGAAACCCTGACCCTTCTCCAGAAGGGCACAGGGGGGTCACCTTGGTTGCCGCCCCAATAAATAGCAACGGAGTCCAAATCGTCCCCGAACCACCGAGGGTGATCCGGAATATGATAGGGCTCCGCGACTACGGCAAGTGCAATGGACCACTGCGCGAAGGTTTGCAGGACAAGATCCTGCGCGCTCCGGCAGTGGTTCAAATTGCACTGGAGGACTCGTATGGTGTGATCCATTACGAGGCCTCCATGCCTTCCTGGGGCGAGCCTTTAGGACCCGACTTAGCGGCCCCTTCTGTTGGGGCCGCTTTTCCTTCCGGTGCTGGGGCTGGAGGAGATGGTTTCCTCTTACCCTTACCCTTGGGTGGGTGGCACTTCTTGCTGCCCATCCTGTGGTCAGCTTTACAGCCCTTGTCGGTGCACAGCGGACATTTGTGCGGACGTGTGCACTGGCTCGCCTTATGGTCGGCTTCGCCGCACGCGTAGCACAAGCTACTACGGTCCACTGTGCCCTGACACATGCTGCGTACGTGCCCGTACTCCAAGCACCGGAAGCACTGGAGTGGCCTCGAGGTCAGATAGTCGACCCGAGCCGACACCCATCCGACAACGACGTGCTTTGCCACAGCTAGTTTCCGCACGGAAACTAGTGGACAACGGACCCATACCGTGCCCAGGGCAGTGGGTGAGCGTCGTATTTCGCCCACCCGCACGTCGATGACTGAGCAGCCTCCGGCCTCGGCAACTGCAATCTGCACCTCACGAGGTGTGATGCTGTCGTCAAGGTCCTTCAGCCGCAACTCCCCCGTTTTCACTGGGCGCGCAACACGCACACCCAGATCATTGAGGGCCACGCTCATTCGTTCAGCCAATTTGTCGGCTTTGGAGGCGCAGTCGGGTCCCGACACCTCCAAGATAAGTCCTCCAGTGATTGCTTTTTTCGAGCGAACGGTGTCCACCCCGAATTCAGCCAGCTTTATTCGGGCCTTAGCAGCTGCCATGACTGCGGCGAGAGTGATGTCCGAACCCTCCGGAACCGTCACTGTGATCGCCGCAGATGTCGGCAGCCGCTCGGGCCTAATAACAGCCTTGGGGCCGACTTTGGGGCCAGCCTTCAGGGCAGCCTTTGGGCCAGCTTTGAGACCAGCCTTCGGACCAGCCTTGGGACCAGCCTTCGGACCAGCCTTGGGGGCAGCCTTTGGGCCAGCAATGGGGCCAGCCAACGGCCCGGATTTTGCCGGCGGTGGAGCTCTCTCCTTCCCCTTTCCCTTCTTCTTCCCCACCACTGTCGCCCACGAGGAGGCCGATGCCTTTGGCACCTGTTCCTCGAGAGACCACGACTGCACGGGTGGCAGGGAAGTGAGTGGCAAAAGCCGACTACTCGACCTATAAGTGGGTCCTTTTGATGGCCCTGGCACTGCGGGTGCTGCTGTGCCGACCTGCAAGTTAGAAGAAGGCTGTGCTCTGCTAGCCGCCAACTTCTGATCAATGAGCGCGACGATGCGCTCCATGAACCGGCCTTCCCAGTCCGTCCCTCCGGTAGCAGATGGTGACGCCACCGGTTGAGCCACGCTACCAGCACTGGCTTGGGGACTGTTTTGCTGACGGATCGCATCCGTCAGCTTATCCACTTTGGTGGAGAGGTCAACCAGCTTGGCTCGCAGCTCGGCATTCTCCCGCTCGAGCCGCTCCACATTCACGTCCACGAGGGAGCGCTGCGTTGCTTCCCTCATGATGGCCTCAGCCCTCCGCACTGAAACTCGAAGACCCTTGACGAAATCGCCGCGCAAGTTTTTGGACCTGTCAGCGATTTTTTCAATGGTCTGCAGTTCGACCACCATGCAGGCCTCCAACTCCGAAGTTGGCAGCGCTCGCATTTCTCCCCCTAGGTCATGTGCCGACGGCAGGTTTGCCTTAGACCTAATGGTCAGGTCGGGCATGACTTCGGGGTTAAAAGCCTCTTCCTCTTCGCTGTCCTTCCGGTTTTTTAAGAACGTGGCACGCTTGGCCTCGAGGTCCGAGGCGCCATCGTTCACCCTCTTCGAACGCTTCCTTCCAATTCGCGTCGCCTCCGAAGCCGTTGAAGCGACCGAAGTATGCGAGGAGATGGACATGACTGAGCCGTCTGACTCCTCACCTCCATCACTCGCCACGTTCGCCCGCCTCTTCGGCCTCGCAAACGAAGCCTCCTTCACTCCACCAGCCGCTGCCGAAGCTACAGCTGCCGCTGCCGAAGCAGCCGTCTTCCGCGATGATGTTGAGCCGCGAGAAGACCCCCTTACGTCTTGGCATTTCTTTCCCCCCTCAGATACGGTGGGGTTGGATGCCGTAGCACCGTGGGATTCTTCAGCATTGCTGATACCCACCTGAGGTATTATGTTTTTTAGATCTGCCATTTCATGTTTTTTTTTCCTTTTTTAAGGGGTGAGGTCCCCGTGTGGCGCCCTAGCGGCCGGGTTCCCCCCGACCATACTGCGCGTGTGAGCCCGGATGCGCACCGCGACCTCCCGTCCACAACCGCTATGTACATCCTTGTACACCGCGGCTGTGGACAGAATGCGGCAGTGCAGATCCGGACTCACACACACAATACTCCCTTCGGCAGGCGCCAAAACCATATATTGGGATTTGGCCTCCTCTGATCCTTCCTCGGATCCAACGAACTGGACGGCTCACCTGAGCGCGTCCCACCTACCCGGCGGAGAAGGAACTCCTTTCCTCCGCCAAGCTCCATCCGCAGTGCTCTATGATACACATAGAGACACGCGGAGGAGCCTCCGTGTCGGGTTTTCGGCCACCGCTAACAAGATCCCACAAAAGTGAGAAGTTATTAGCAGTGGGAACCAGGGTGCACCGGCCTACCATGCTTCCGTTCCTCCAGGACAAATCCCAGACGACCAGAAACACGGCTTCAAGGCTCACTAGGAGGTAACCCGACCACGTCACCCCAACCTAACCTTTTTTTTTTTTTTTTTTTTGCGCTGGGAAAATGCATTACGCATACCACCCCATCGGGGGACGGGATGGTTATGTGGGACTCCCCGGGACTAGCCCGGTATACCCACTAACAACCCAGCGGCACACCCGCATCGTCTGTGTGGAGGAGGACTGGGAAACCGGCAGAGCCTTTACATCCAGTCCCCCACCGACGACCGCCCGCCTTTACAGCGGGGCCTTCATGCCCCACCCAATTGGGAGGGGCCCGGGAATGATCGTGACTTTGTCATTCCCGCCTTACAAGGGTGGTGAAAGTGCAATGCGGGCGAAGGTGTCCCCCGCACCTGTCGCCCGCTATTCACCACCAGGAGGGAGAAGACGGCGATCATACAATTGCCTCCTCCCACCTCTTCTTCGCCTTCGGAGTGGAGCCGCAAGGGGATCGTCCTCTCGCGCACGCTCCGCCGCCTCCTTCAGGGAAATTACTTCTTCACAGAAGGAGGCGACCGCTGCCCAGGCACCCTCACTCTCCAGCATGGAGTTAACCACACTGGGAAGCGAGAGGTCTTGCCCAACTACCGCGATCAAACGGTGTCTCGGCTCGGACCACGATGGACACACCTCGAGAGTGTGCTGCGCCGTGTCCTCCACCGCGCCACATTCCAAGCAAGACGGGGTTTCTTCCCGTCCGATCCGGTGCAGATATGATCCGAAACATCCATGATCGGATAACACCTGCACCAGACGGAACGAGAGGAACCCGTGGGACCGCTCGAGCCATTCTTGCAGGACTGGCCCGAGCGCGTCTAACGTTCGGCGGCCAAAGGTGGCGGTGGCGAGGTCCTCCGTCCAATGGAGGATGATTGCGGCCCTCACCTCTCGCCGGACGGCTTCCCGCTCTTCCGCAGCGGGTCGCTCCCCGAGCGCCTTGAGCCCAGCCGTCCACTCGTACACCCTGGCGAGCACCCACGCCTCAAGCTCCCAAGGAGGGGTGCCAGCCAGGGTGCACGCCGCCGCAAAGCTTACCGAGCGGTAGGCCCTTGCCACCCGCAGTGCAATGGCCCTTTGGGGTCTGCGAATGGCGGTGGCATTTTCCCTCCTATGGAGAGAATCTGCCCAGATGGGGGCCCCGTAAAGGGCCATGCTCCGCAGGATGCCAGCATACAAGCGCCGGCATCGCGCCTTGGGCCCCCCCAGGTTTGGGAGGAGCCATGAAATGGCATCCGCAGCCTTCAGCAGGCGCGTCGACAGTCCACTAAAGTGTGGGTCGAAGCGCCACCTGCTGTCTAGTATAAGGCCCAGATATTTCATCTGGGCCTTCACCTCAACCCTGACACCCTCCACCACAATGTAGGCGTCAGGAGGGGTGCGCTGCCGAGGCCCGTGGAAGAACACGGCCTCGGTTTTGTGCAGTGCCACCCTTAGTCCTAGACGGCGGATCCTTCCTGCGACAAGAGATCCGCCAGCCGAGGCCAAACTTGCAGCCTCCCTGAAGTCCCTCCCCCTGGCAGTGAGGAGAGTGTCATCCGCGTAGCAGATGACACTTGTGCCACGAAGGAGGGTTCCCCGCAGGAGCCAGTCGAAACCGACCCCTGCGGAACACCGGAATCTGCGCTGTGTCTTCGGACCCTGCCCGTTTTGTCTACAAGGAGGACAGCTCGGTCCTCCAAGTAGTTAGCCAGGAGGGTCCGCAAATATCGAGGCACTCCGTGGTATCGGAGTGCCTCCAAGATTGTCGAGTGGGGGACGGAGTTGAAGGCATTGGCTATATCAAATGACACAGCCAACACTCCGTCCCCCGTCTCCACGGCCTCCACGGACTTTGCTGTCGAGGGGGAAATCTTCAACAAGATACCCTATCACATAGAGGGTGTGATAGGGGTATGTGAGGTTGACGGGACTCCGACGACTCACTAAAACCCCCCCGGTGGCCATCCTCTGCGCATGTCAATGGGCTCCGGGATCTCCTACGGAACGCACCGGTGCCCATCTCGCGCTGCACCCCACAGGGGTCCATCCCGTGGTTGGCCCAAAAAGACCAACCACAAACACTCCCTCCAAATTGTGGCAGCACAGGGTCCACACCGTGCTGCCACCGTCCATGGGCTCGTAGGAGGGTGGCCGGGGCCCTCACCCCAACCACCACGCGAGCCCAGCGACATCCATCTCTTTCACCACAAAATCGCGAGAAAAACTCACAACTTTGTGGAGAAAGGGAGAGAAGTCACTTCCTTCCTGGCCGTCGTCTACCTTCCAAGCATAGTTCAGTCCACTGGTGTAAAACTGGCTACGCCTGGAAGGTAGAGAAGGCAAAAACACCTCTTCGCCGTTTATTCCCACATTTGCTTCTGATTCCAGACAGAAACAAACATGGGAACAAACAGCCCTTCTCTGCCGTCCCATCATCCAGGCATAGCAGGGAGCCGCGCTGCCTGGGTGATGAGAGGGCAGCGCCTCCCCGTTGCAAGTGGTGCCACACTCGAAATTCGAGTGTGCCACCAGTCGCAAACAGAGGCACTCCACCACGCCCATCGGGCACCTCACACCGGCTCTCACACTGTGCTCTCTGCTAATCAGAGGGACACGCGGAGAGCCCCTTCCCGCCCCAAAATGGGGCAACAACTCATCAGTTGGTGTCAGGGTGATGGTCGGCTCGCTCTTCATCGCCTATCCGATGAAGAGCCAACCCACCACCATCCCAACACCAACCTTCCATCCCGTTGGCGGTCTTTTTCCCTTTCACTGCAGGATCTTTCTACAGTGAAGTGGAGAGAGACCGCCCGTCAAACCTCCATCTTATCCTCCAGATGTATAGGATCCTACACCTAGAGGATACGAGGGAAACGCCTCCCCGTTTGCAAGTGGAAGCACACTCGACAGCATGGTAGACCGAGTGCACTGCCAGTCGCAAACAGGGGTACCTACACCTACGCCCGCAAGCGGGCTCATCCCTTCCGCACCCCAAACCGCCATCGAAGCGCCGCCCCAGCCAGAATCCCGCGAAAAGACTGACCCATACAGCCGGCCCGCGGGAACTGAGCAGGACGACACTGCATCGACAGTCCGGGGATTGGACCCTAACCCCCCCCAGTTTCAGTGCTATTCGTTCCTGGACAACAAGATCCCACGAATAGGAAGTTGTTGTTGAGTTTTAAACAGGGCGCACCGTCCTAAAGCTGCCGTTCCCCCCGGATCCTCCTCGCAGATCCATAAGAGACAAGCAACCGTAGGCACACGAGAAGGTTGCACTGACTAGCGCCCCAACCTAACCTAACCTAACCTTTTTTTTTTTTTTTTTTTGGTAACGGGTGGGAATCTGCAACCAGATAAACAATTACTGGGGGAAGTAATTGAATTATGTGAGGTTGTCGGGACTCCGACGACTCACTAAACCACACCCGGTGGCCGGCCTCATTGCATGTCAAGGGGCTCCGGGATCTCCATACGGAACGCACCGGTGCCCCTCTCGCAATTGCCTGTGGAGCACAAGTCCCAGGAATGACACCCATAGTCACGCCCGGCACCTTGAAGGTGCTCACAGCAACAACTTGCCACAAGTTGCCGCCGCCTTCCCGAGATCCGCATACGGGCAGCCAGAGTCCCCAACTCCAACTACCCGCGGACCCGAAAAGACCCCTGCTCGGCAGGGGCTACCGCACACCCCCCCTCATGGGGGGGCAGGCAGCGCGGGGCGGCCGTTGCCGACGCCCCGCCGCCGCCTCCTTCTCCGAGCGGGATCGGCCCTCTCCCGATCTCGCTCGGCGGCCTCTTTCCGAACCATTACGGTCTCACAGAAAGAGGCCACGGCCTTCCACGCCGTTTCATCTGCCAACATAGCCTCGACTACGCTTGGCAGAGAGAGATCCTGCCCGATCCTGTTGACTAGGATTCCGCGCTCCAGGCACCACGCTGAGCATTGCTCCAGCGTATGCTGCGCAGAATCCGAGTCCCACCCACAATGATGGCATTGTGGTGTCGGTTCGCGTCCGATCCTACTCAAATACTCACCGAAGCAACCATGCCCCGTGAGTATCTGAGTAAGCCTATAGGTGACGCTACCATGTTGCCTTCCCAGCCAGGCTTCGAGGTCTGGTGCAATGGCGCCGACGACGCGTTGGCGCGAGCTTCCTGGCTCCTCGAGCCGCTCGCGCCACCTAACGAGCGCACGCCGGCGCTCTTGCACCCGCACTTCAGCAGGCGTGTTCTCGCCCATGGCATCCTGACGGAGGCGCACGTATACTCGTGCGTCCATCTCCGCCAAGATGTCGAGGGGCGGGAACCGCGCCAAGATGCTGGCCGCCTCATGGGATATCGTCCGATACCCCCGTGCGATCCGGATGGCTATAGGACGCTGTAGGCTATTATATAATAGCCTATTGCGCCTAACACCCGCCAGTCTATGTGACCAGACGGGCGCTCCGTAGAGAGCCATCAATCGCACCACCCCTGCGTAGAGGCGGCGAACGCCCTCCCTAGGTCCCCCGAGATTTGGTAGCAGTCTATGCAAAGCACCCACTACCCTCTGAATCCGGGGGACGGAGCGGCTGAAGTGCTCCCCGAAGTCCCAGCGACTGTCCAAGGTAAGGCCGAGGTACTTAAGGTACCGCCCCACCTGGACATCAACGTCACCTACGCGAACCGACAAGCTGGGTGGTTCCCTTCCCCTCGGGAACTTGTGGAACCACAGCGCCTCGGTCTTATGAGGCGCTATCCGCAGACCCAGCTCGTGGATCTTGTCCACGACACATGCCACACCAAGCTCGGAGTCCCCACCAGCTAATACAAGCGTGTCATCCGCATAGCAGACGACTTGTACGCCAGCGGGGAGATCGACGCGCAGGACCGCGTCGTATGCAAGGTTCCACAAGAGGGGGCCCAAACAGGACCCCTGCGGAACCCCACAATACACCTCCCTCTCATATAAAGCACCGTCCCTGCCCACGTACTGCACACATCTGTCGCGCAGATACGCGCCAACAATGCGCTGCAGGTAGAGGGGCACTCCGTGAAACACGAGTGCCTCCCTGATCGCCCTCCAGGGCAAGGAGTTAAAGGCATTAACGATGTCCAAGGACACCGCCAACACCCTCCCGCCCCGGGACACTACCTGGTCCGACAGCGTACGGACACGAAGAATCGCGTCCACCGTCGAACGCGCCTGCCGGAAACCGAACTGGTTATCCGACAGGTTGGGGCCTACCTGCCACAGATGTGTGCATAGACGGGCGGCAATTATTCTCTCGAATAATTTGCCAGCCTCGTCCAGCAGGCAGATGGGACGATACGCAGAGGGAGAGTCCGCGGACCTGCCGTCCTTCTTCAGGAGGACCAACCTTGCCTCCTTCCATTCCTTGGGGAACACACCAGTACCGAGGCAGCTATCAAAAAGCCGCCTCAATTTGTCCCCCAAACCGGCGGATAGAGCCAGCACCCAAGCCCGACCAGGTATTCCGTCAGGGCCAGGTGCTGTATTACGAGCCCTGAGGCGCTTTACAGCTCGGTCCAACTCCTCTTCGGATACCCCCATATCATCGGCCCAGATGTTCGGGTCCGATGAAGACACGGGGGTAGAGGGACTGTCCTGGACCCTTGGGAAGAGTGTATCAACCACTCCCCCCACGAGCACTGGGTCCAGGGTTTCCGTCAGTGGAGGGACCCATGCGCGGAGCTTGCCCAGTACAGTCTTGTACGGGTGGCCCCATGGATCCCTATCCAGTCCCTCGAGGAGTTCGCTCCAGGACCGAGACCTGGCTTCAGCTATGGCGCCTTGGAGCGCCTTTGTCGCACCTCGGTATACCTCGTAGGCTCTATCCGTCTCTTCGGCAAGGGCTCGCCTTCTTCTCCGGGCTCTGGTGTACAGGCGTCGGGTGCGCAGGCATGTCTCGCGCAGCCGCGCAAGCTCCTCCGACCACCAGTACACCGCCCTACGCTTCGTTGGCCTGGCTCGGGGCATGGATGCGTCACAAATCGACGTCATCGTTGCCCGGAACCAGGCTGCCTCCCTCACAGGATCAGGCATGGCGTGGCCATCCGGCCAGGCCGCGACGATGGCTGCGGCTTCGAACAGATCCCTGTCGAGCCGCTTGAGGGCCCATCGTCGCGGCGGGCTGCCATCGCGGCGGGACGCACGGTCCGGGGGGCGGAGGGCCACATTAAAAACAATGTGGCGGTGATCGGATAAAGTGACCACCTCTTCCGCTACTCTCCATCCCGACACCATGTGTGTGGCAGAAGGAGTCGCCCAGGATATATCCACGATCGACTCCCCCTGCCACCGCACACATGTGCTTACGGACCCCCGATTTAGCAATCGGAGGTCTATACCCGCCGCCCATTCCACAATGGTCTCTCCCCTAGGGTTGTCTTGGGGACTCCCCCACTCACGAGAGTGAGCGTTGAAGTCGCCCAAGACAAGCACGGGACGTGGAAGGCACCTGCGAATGCAATTACCCACCGCGTCCAGGTACACCTCAAACTCGACCAGTGTACAGTTGGGAGAGATGTAGCAGCCCACAACGGCTAGGCGACCCCATTCCGTGGCCTTGACCCTTCTCCAGAAGGGCACAGGGGGGGTCACCTTGGTTGCCGCCCCAATAAATAGCGACGGAGTCCAAATCGTCCCCAAACCATCGAGCGTGATCCGGAATACGATAGGGCTCCGCGACTACGGCAAGTGCAATGGACCACTGCGCGAAGGTTTGCAGGACAAGATCCTGCGCGCTCCGGCAGTGGTTCAAATTGCACTGGAGGACTCGTATGGTGTGATCCATTACGAGGCCTCCATTCCTTCCTGGGGCGAGCCTTTAGGACCCGACTTAGCGGCCCCTTCTGTTGGGGCCGCTTTTCCTTCCGGTGCTGGGGCTGGAGGAGATGGTTTCCTCTTACCCTTACCCTTGGGTGGGTGGCACTTCTTGCTGCCCATCCTATGGTCAGCCTTACAGCCCTTGTCGGTGCACAGCGGACATTTGTGCGGACGTGTGCACTGGCTCGCCTTATGGTCGGCTTCGCCGCACGCGTAGCACAAGCTACTACGGTCCACTGTGCCCTGACAAGTGCTGCGTACGTGCCCGTACTCCAAGCACCGGAAACACTGGAGTGGCCTCGAGGTCAGATAGTCGACCCGGGCCTTCACCCATCCGACAACAACGTGCTTTGCCGCTGCTAGTTTCCGCACGGAAACTAGTGGACAACGGACCCATACCGTGCCCAGGGCAGTGGGTGAGCGACGTATTTCGCCCACCCGCACGTCGATGACTGAGCAGCCTCCGGCCTCCGCAACTCCCCCGTTTTCACTGGGCGCGCAACACGCACACCCAGATCCTTGAGGGCCACGCTCATGCGTTCAGCCAGTTTGTCGGCTTTGGAGGCGCAGTCGGGTCCTGACACTTCCAAAATGAGACCTCCAGTAATAGCTTTTTTGGAGCGAACGTTTTCCACCCCGAACTCAGCCAGCTTTATGCGGGCCTTGGCAGCCGCCATAACTGCAGCGAGAGTGACCTCCGAACCCTCCGGAACCGTCACTGTGATCGCCGCAGATGTCGGCAGCCGCTCAGGCCTAACAACAGCCTTGGGGCCTTCTTTGAGGCCAGCCTTCATTGGAAACTTAGGGCCAGCTTTGGGACCAGCCTTCGGGCCAGCCTTCGGGCCAGCCTTGGGACCAGCCTTCGGGCCGGCATTGGGGCCAGTCGACGGGCCGGTTTTCGGGCCAGATTTTGTCGGCGGTGGAGCCCTCTCCTTTTCCTTTCTCTTCTTTTTCCCAACCACTGTCGCCCACGAGGAGGCCGATGCCTTTGACACCTGCTCCTCGGGAGACCACGACTGCACGGGTGGCAGGGAAGCGACTGGCATAGGACGACTTCTCGCCTCACCAGTAGGACCTTTCGAAAGGCCTGGGCGCACTGCTGTGCCAGCCTGCAAAACAGAAGAAGGCTGAGCTCTAAAAGCCGCAGCCAGCTTCTGGTCCATTAGAGCGCCAATGCGCTCCATAAACCGGCCTTCCCATTTTGTCCCTCCAACAGCAGGTGGTGATGCCGCCGGTTCGGCTGCGCTACCAGCGCCAGCCTGGGGACTGTTTTGCTGAAGGATCGCATCCGTCAGCTTCTCTACCTTGGTGGAGAGGTCAGCCAGTTTGGCTTGCAGCTCGGCATTCTCCCGCTCGAGCCGCTCCACATTGTCGTCCACGAGGAAACGCTGTGTTGTTTCCCTCATAATGGCCTCAGCCCTTCGCGCTGAAATGCGCAGACCCTTGATAAAATCGCCGCGCAAGTTTTTGGACCTGTCGGCGATTTTCTCAATGGTCTGCAATTCGACCACCATGCAGGCCTCCAACTCCGATGTTGGCAGTGCTCGCAATTCTCCCCCTAAGTCATATGCCGACGGCAGGTTTGCCTTGGACCTTATGGTCAGGTCAGGCACGACTTCGGGATTGAAAGCCTCTTCCTCCTCTCTGTCCTTCCGGTCTTTAAGGAACGAGGCGCGCTTGGACCCAGTGTCCGAGGCGTCATCGTTCTCCTTCCTTGTACGCTTTCGTATATCGCGCTTCGCCTCCGATGCCGTCGAAGCAACAGAAGCAAACGAGGAGACGGACATGACAGAGCCATCTGACTCCTCACCTCCATCACTCGCAGCTTTCGCCGGCACCTTTGGCTTCACGAACGAAGCCTTCTTCCCTCTACCAGCCGCTGCCGAAGCAACCGCTGCCAAAAGCAGCCATCTTCCGCGTCGACACGCGAGAAGACCCCCTTTCGTCTTGGCGTTTCTTTCCCCCCTCAGATACGGTGGGGTTGGATGCCGGAGCACCGTGGGATTCTTCAGCATCGCTGATACCCACCTGAGGTATTTCGTTTTTTAGATTCGCCATTGTCATGTTTTTTCCTTTTTGGAGGGGTGAGGTCCCCGTTTGGCGCCCTAGCGGCCGGGTTCCCCCCGACCATACTGCATGTGTGAGCCCGGATGCGCACCGCAACCTCCCGCCCACGATCGCCATGTACAAACTTGTACACCGCGGTCACGGATGAGATGCGGCAGTGCAGATCCGGACTCACACACACAATACTCCCTTCGGCAGGCGCCGAAACCATATGTTGGGATTTGGCCTCCCCTGATCCTTCCTCGGATCCAACAAACTGGACGGCTCCCTGAGCGCGTCCCACCTACCCGGCGGAGAAGGAACTCCTTTCCTCCGCCAAGCTCCATCCGCAGTGCTCTATGATACACATAGAGACACGCGGAGAAGCCTCCGTGTCGGGTTTTCGGCCACCGCTAACAAGATCCCACAAAAGTGAGAAGTTATTAGCAGTGGGAACCAGGGTGCACCGGCCTACCATGCTTCCGTTCCTCCAGGACAAATCCCAGACGACCAGAAACACGGCTTCAAGGCTCACTAGGAGGTAACCCGACCACGTCACCCCAACCTAACCTAACCTTTTTTTTTTTTTTTTTTTTTTTGGTGTCGAGGGGGAAATCTTCAACAAGATACCCTATCACCTTTGAGGGTGTGATAGGGTTATGTGAGGTTGCCGGGACTCCGACCGACTCACTAAAACCCCCCCGGTGGCCATCCTCTGCGCATGTCGATGGGCTCCGGGATCTCCATAGGAACGCACCGGTGCCCATCTCGCGCGGTGCCCTTTCGGGCCCGTCCCGTGGTTGGCCCAAAAAGACCAACCACAAATACTCCCTCCAAATTGTGGCAGCACAGGGTCCACACCGTGCTGCCACCGTCCACGGGCTCGTAGGAGGGTGGCCGGGGCCCTCACCCCAACCACCACGCGAGCCCAGCGACATCCATCTCTTTCACCACAAAGTCGCGAGAAAAACTCACGACTTTGTGGAGAAAGAGAGAGATGTCACTTCCTTCCTGGCCGTCATCTACCTTCCAAGCATAGTTCAGTCATTGCACATAACTGGCTACACCTGGAAGGTAGAGAAGGCAAAAACCACCACTTCGCCGTTTATTCCCACATTTGCTTCCAGCTCCAGGCAGAAACAAACGCGGGAACAAACAGCCCTTCCCTGCCGTCTCATCATCCAGGCATAGCAGGGAGCCGCTCTGCCTGGGTGATGAGAGGGCAGCGCCTCTCCGTTGCGAATGGTGCCAAACTCGAAATTCGAGTGTGCCACCAGTCGCAAACAGAGGCACTCCACCACGCCCATCGGGCACCTCACACTGGCCCTCCACTGTGCCCTCTGCTATTCAGAGGGACACGCGGAGAGCCCCTTCCCTCCCCAAAATGGGGGGAACACCTCAATAGTTGGTGTCAAGGTGATGGTCGGCTCGCTCTTTACCGACCATCCGATGAAGAGCCAACCGACCACCATCCCAACACCAACCTTCCATCCCGTTGGCGGTCTTTTTCCGTGTCACTGCACTCACAATACAGTGACCTGGAGAGAGACCGCCCGCCAAACCTCCGTCGTATCCTCCAGATGTATGGTATACTACACCTAGAGGATACGAAGGAAACGCCTCCCCGTTTGCAAGTGGAAACACACTCGAGTTGAGGCCCGAGTGCATCACCAGTCGCAAACAGGGGTCCCTACACCTACCAAAAACCTCCGTCGCATCCTCCAGATGTATTCTGTTAGGTAAAATACACCTAGAGGATGCGAAGGAAACGCCTCCCCGTTTGCAACTGGACACTCGAGTGAGAGGGACCCGAGTTTACTGCCAGTCGCAAACAGGGGTCTACACCTACGCCCGCAAGCGGGCCCGTCCCTACCGCACCCCAAACCGCCATTGAAGCGCCACTCCACCCAGATTCCCGCAAGAAGACTGACCCATACAGCCGGCCCGCGGGAACCGAGCAGGACGACACCGCGCCAACAGTCCGGGGCACGGACCCTACAACCCACACGGCCGAAATGGACCGTGGAGGCGCCTGGTGGTTTTCGTTACGTCTATTTCAGAAGGAAATGGACCAATAACAGGCAGCAACCACGTGAAGGATGACCACCAGACTTGCCTTGAGGATCAACGACTGTTGCGCTCCTCTCAAGACCATTCGCCTCCTCACCCGCTCCCGGAGCGGGCAAGGAAGGCCCGTATTTATCCAAAACCGGAGCTAGGCCAAACCAACTATTAATGGATAAACATAGACCCGCCCAACCTAACCTTTTTTTTTTTTTTTTTTTTTTTTTTTTTTTTTTTTTTTTTCCAGGGGAAATCCTTTATGGATACCTTTCAGCCCGGGGGGGGTTGAAAGGTTATGTCGGACTCATCTGATACCGACTAAAACCCCTGGGGTGTTTCTACACTCGCTTTTGCTGGGGTAGCGGGAACTATTATAATCTTCCGCGTCCCCGGCAGCGTTGGTCTATTTGGACCCCGTCTCTTGCATGCAATAATAACAAGCACCTACTTATGGGGCGCGCGGAAACACCACGTGCACCGCCTTGGGCAATGAAACTCGGCAGTAGACTCCCCCAAGTCTACCGTCGAAGCCCTAGCTATGGGGGTTGGAGGGGAACGTCAGAGAGCCTTCTCCTCCGACGTCTTACTCTCCGGCTGCGTATCAGGAGGTTGGAAGAGATCTCTCTTTCCCTCTCTGCAGCTTCCTTCTGCACCATAACTAGTTCGCAGAAGGATGACACCGCATCCCACGATGTTTCTTCTTCCAGCATTGATTTAATCAATGCTGGAAGAGAGAGATCGTCCCCTACTACAGCGACTAGGGTACGGCGCTCATCGTCCCAGGCAGGACACTCCTCGAGTGTATGTTGCGCCGTATCTATGTCACACCTACAGTTATGGCACTCGGTCGTCGGTTCCCTTTGGGCTATTCGACACAGGTACTTTCCAAAGCAGCCATGCCCTGTCAGCACCTGCACCAGCCGAAAGGAAAGCGACCCGTGTGCCCTATCTAGCCATTCATTAAGAACTGGGCGGATGGCCCCGATTGTCCAGCAGCCAGCGCTAGGATTAGCTAGCCGCTCCGCCCACTCCTCTCTAAGTGCCTCTTGAAGGTGAAGCTTCCAAGCAAGCTCCTCAACCGCTGAAGGCGGATATTCCCCCCCGAGACGAAGCTCTTTACGCCGGCTGTAAGAAAAGGCCAAGCACTGAGCCTCTAAGTCCCACGTAGGAGAACTGGCCAGTAAGCATCCCGCCTCATAAGAGATGGTGCGATACCCGCGCACAACACCGATAGCCATCACCCTCTGAGCTCTTCTCAGCAGGGCAATGTTCGAATCAGCTAGCGGTGCCCACACTGGAGCCCCATATAGGGCAATGGACCGCACCACTCCTAGGTACAAGCGACGGCTAGCCGCTTTGGGTCCCCCGAGATTAGGTAGAAGGCGCTTTAAAGACTGCGCTGCTCTCATCAATCGGGGAGCCATATGTGCAAAATGCTCGTGGAAGTTCCACCTACTATCGAGGTAAACCCCAAGATATTTTATCTTGGACTTGACCTCGATGTTAACCTCTCCTATTGTGATGTGAGAACCCCGCGGCGGCGCCCGTCGGGGGCCATGAAAGCACATGGCCTCCGACTTATTGAGCGCCACCCGAAGTCCCAACTGCCCTATCCTCTCTACGACCTGCGCCACTGAGACCGTGACCAGTCGGACAGCCTCTTCAAATGTCTCGCCCCGGGCAGTTACAAGTGTATCATCTGCGTAGCAGATTACACTAGCGCCCGGATTGAGAGATCCTCGCAGAACCCAGTCATATCCGATGTTCCACAGGAGCGGCCCGAGAACCGAGCCCTGTGGAACACCGCACAACATTTCTCTCCTCAGCAACTCGCCATCCCGACCAGGATACGAGATGAACCTATCCGACAAGTAAGCCGCCACTATCCGACTGAGATAGGGAGGCACTTCATGGAACTTCAGTGCTTCCCTAACGCAAGTCCACGGCAATGTATTGAATGCGTTGGCTATGTCTAAAGACACAGCCATCATCACACCGCCACCGGCTATCACTTCTTCCGAGCAGGTTTTCACATGCTTGATAGCATCTATCGTTGATCTGCCCACTCGGAATCCAAATTGGTGATCAGATAAGTCCGGTCCCTCACTCCGGAGATGCTGACTAAGGCGGAAAGCTATTATTCTTTCGAACAGCTTATCCGCTTCATCCAGCATGACCAGAGGCCTGTACGCAGATGGAGAGTCTGCGGGGCGCCCATCTTTCTTAATCAGGACTAGTCTACCTATTTTCCACGAACTCGGGAACCAACCCGATTCCAAGCAAGAATCCAGTAGCCTTCGGAATCGGTTTCCAAGTTCCTTTAGGGCTAGTACCCAGGCACGTCCATGTATTCCGTCTGGACCCGGAGCTTTGTTTTTGGCCCGAAGTCTTCGAATGGCCAGATCCAGCTCAACACCTAAAACTGGCGGTACATCATCGTCGGCAGCTCTGCTGTTACTTGCTCCCATGGCGGGAGACATCTCCGGAGGCTGAAAAATTGTCTGGTTTGGGAATAGGCCCGAGACAACTGCTTCCACCAACTCGGGTTCAAGACTCTCTGTCAATGGAGGCGCCCAAGGGCGGATTTTATCTCGAACCATTTTGTAGGGGCGTCCCCAAGGGTCATTATCAAGAGTCTCAAGGAGGTCCTCTCTTGCTCTTTCCTTTGCTATGTGGATGGACAGCTGCAGGGCTTTTACAGACGCTCTGTAATCAGCATACAGCTGTTCCTCCACCTCAGCATTTCTACGTTGCCGTCGCCGGTGTCGCGTATACTGGCGTCTAGCCTCTACGCAGTTTCTGCGGAGGTCAGCAATTTCTTGAGACCACCAGTACACCTTTCTTCTCGAAGTTTGTGCTTTGGCTCTACACATGCTGGCGTCACAGATTTCTGTCATCGCACTCCGGAACCACTTCACTTCTTCCTCTATATCCACCGGGCTATTCGGTGGGGTCTGCCAAGCCTGAACAATCGACGCTTCCAATAAAGCTTCACTGTTCAGGCTGCGCAAAGCCCATCTGTTGGACATTGAAGCCTGCCTTCTTTGACGATCATCTCCATTGTTCGATGACACGGAGACATCATACCGTATGTACATATGGTCCGATAATGTCTCCGTGTCCTCGAGCACTTTCCAACTACTTACACGGCGCGCCACAACGGGAGATGCGAACGTAACGTCCACAATGGAGCTCCCGTTATGCCGCACGCATGTGCTGACAGATCCCTGGTTTAACACACAGAGGCCGAGACCATCGTTGAGTACAATCTGAAAATGGCAATAAAAGATCGCAACGCTGTGGTGTGGGAGGCTCTGGCTGGAATGCCAGAGGAAGGGGGTGGGAGTCAGTAACATATGTTATTTTTGTATTAAAAGTCATTGTTGAAATTAAGGTTTAAATGTTTGAAACCTAGTCTTTAAATTCAACTACTGTAAGAATGTAACCCATAGTTTAAGCAATAAAGATCCTTAGTAATATATAGCTCATAAGCAACTATGTAAAATATCAAATAATTGTAAAACCCAATGTAACCTTATCCCTAAGTTTCCTTAGTTTATTGAGTAAGTTAAAATGGAAAGAAATAATATGTACAAGAAAAAGAGTTAATAAATAAAAACCTAGTTAAATAAGAGCACGGACAAGAAGGTCTGTGGTGAACGCATAGTGACGTTTCGAGACGTCAAAAAAAAAAAAAAAAAAAAAAAAACCTAACCTAACCTAAAGTACCCTAAGTAACCTAAGTTACCTCTTGATTTTCGTGCTCATGGAGTTAGAGGTAAACGTGGGCCCAGTCTCTCAATCACAGGTACGTGTCCTGGGTGTAAGCTGGAACGTTGTTGCCGATTCACTGTCATTACCACGTAACTTTTCTGCTAGTTTGCCGCCAAACCTTACTAAGCGCAACGTACTTTCTAGTTTGATGAAAGCTTATGATCCCCTTGGCCTTCTCACTCCAATAATTATGAAGGGTCGAGTATTATTTCAAAAGACATGGAGATTAGCAACAACGTGGGACGAGGTATTGCACGCCAAATTTGCTGCCGAGTGGGTAGAATGGTTTGAGAGCTTAGTCAAAATATCGGGCAGCTCGATCCCTCGCTGTTATGTTGATCTACCTCAAGTGGCATCTATTCAGCTCCACGTTTTTGCAGATGCCAGCGAAAGCGCTTATGCTTGTGTTGCTTACTGGCGCTTTTCATCTCCAAACGGAAACATAAGATTAGCTTTAATTGGTAGCAAAGCCCGGGTAGCTCCTTTAAAACCTGTAGTGTACTGGTAAATTATTATTATTATTTACATCTATAGAATAAAATATATATATATCATTTTATTAGTAAGTCTGTCGTCTCGGACATACACACCACGCAAGCACGTGGCAGGGATGGGACAGGCAGTCTAATGTCAACCGCCGTGCAGGGCAGACGTGGTGTGTGCGTTAGCGAGCCGATATAGTGTAGGATAGTTATATAAGGAAATAGTGATTTCTACATGGCGACGAGGTGAAAACCGTAAGTAATGTTTTCATTTTCGAAGAAAAAAAAAAAAAAACAATGTTTAGTTTCAGTTAATGTATGTCATGGAAGTATTATGCACTTCGGGGTAGGTATTTAGTGAAAATCTGCGTAACATAAGTCAGAACCTTCATTGTCAAAATAAAGATAATATGTAAAGTTATGCGAGGAACTTTATTTGTCCGAGGTAAATAATTTGCAATATTTATACACTTTACACTTTGATTGGATACTTACCGCAATAAACCTGCCTTTCACTACTACCTACTTATTGACGCAAGAGGTACGGGTACGTTGCCCGCTGCGGGACAAGTGTTGGCATGGTCTGCAAATATTATTGTTCTGGGTCCGGGTGTTGTGGTGCCGTGGTACTCGTGGTTCCGGCTACCCATGACGTAGGGAGTCCTGGTGTGGGATCGAGACTGTGTGTGTGGCTGTTGGGTATTGTCACAAATTACTATTTATTTTGTGGTGTTGTGTTATGAAATATATGTTCTACTTCTATCCAAGCAACGAAATGAAAGTGAACAGGGTGGTTATTCGCTATGATCTAAAAGATCCCTTGTCAATAACGTGTGACGTCACCGCAGATATCGTAACGAGGTTGCGTTATGTTACGTTTGGTCATGGTGAATAAGGGGGCAGCAGTGCTGATCATCAAATTAGTGATTACCAGCCAACTTTATTGCGTTACCTACACCAACCAAATTATATCAAATAAATCAATCATGCATGAATAACTATCTCAGCATAACAGCATTCATTTCATGCCCATTCATGGCCGGAAGGGTTATGACAATATTCTTCTCTTGTTTCGCTAGTGAGTTCAGCCGTGTGGGGTCTAAAACATTATAAACAGTTACGCATACAATAGGTATTAAAGATATATTTTAAATTAATGATAACTTCCTAGCTATGAAGTATCTTTAGGTACCTACCTACGAATTAAATTTTAAGAATAGATGGA
The DNA here is from genome assembly GCA_951392215.1 of Epirrita christyi. Taxonomy (NCBI): domain Eukaryota; kingdom Metazoa; phylum Arthropoda; class Insecta; order Lepidoptera; family Geometridae; genus Epirrita; species Epirrita christyi. The sequence continues at coordinate 81,233 of OX595843.1, forward strand.
ATCGGATCACATTTGCATGTGTGATATCCATACTACACCAGATAACAAATACCTACCTATTTGTACGGTACGGACACAATATTCTTGTTCCGTTTGCAAATAATCAAGTAATGATTACTTTACGTAAAAATAGGTGCTTAAATACTTAAATCATTAATAAACTTAGTTTTCTATCTTATCATCTATATTATGATAAAAATTTATTCTATAATTATTTACTTACCTACAGATGCCTAGATGGATTCCATAGAAATGAGTAAGTAAATAAAAAAATTCGGTGGGTAGATACATTCATTGACCGAGCCAGCGAAGTCCTTGCAATGACTGGCAAGATTTGCATTCGTGTGTTCGGATGTATGTAGGTATGTATGTTTGTGCGTTGGTACTCGCGTACAGGTCGTGTTTTTGACCTTGGTGAGACTTGATATACAGGTTCTACAAAATTATAGAATTTGTTTGTTGTCAGCGATTTTAGATTGGAGGGGTATTTACCACCAAAAGGGGAAGGTTTGTTGCGACGCCATTTACCGTTAAATGAAAGGAGTCGTAAGAAAGGGCTATGTCTAAACATTTAAAAACTGTTATAATTTTATTTTAGGATGTGGTTTTTGAGATAAAATTAAAACTTGTAAGAGTTTCAACGACTTAGTGGTTCAGGTAAGATTGGGTACGTATATATAAATATATATATATTTAAATATTCTAGATCGCGCTATGGATGCGGTTTATAACGTTTACACGTTTATTTATTTGTAGACTTATATATGCCTTCAAGGCCATCCGACATGTCACAAACTTCAATATGTTTATGCAAACCTTCAATGCTCTCTGCCAATGTATTATTAGCTATGGTATCTGTATATGGGGAAGTGCATGTAAGAGCGCGTGATTGAAGTCGAAAGAGCGCAGCGAGTAGTTTTGAAGGTATTAATGTTTTTACCTTTTCAACATCCCATTATTACCGAGGTAAGTATATCATAAGACCCAAATCTTAAGCGTGCGGAAACTATTTATATCAACACTTAAGAAGATATCACGAGGTTTACATTCTTCCAGACCAGAATAAGAGAGTTGACCGCTATCTTGTTTCGCAAACTACATAGGTCAGATCTGGCCGGAAGGAATTATAACTGTATAGCTGCCTTAATTTATATAAATTAAAAATTAGATTAAAAATAAGATTATAGATTGGCTTGAAAAATTTGAGTATGGTGAGATAAGAGGATCTATTCGTGGTGCTAAAATAAAACAATCTTGAACACACTCCACTCGCACACATTATATTTGAAGTATATTTGCAATAAAACAACTACTTCATATTTTTATTATTGATATTACTATGATAAATAACTTGTTTAATAAGTGCATTATCAGTATTATTATAATCTCAATTGTGCCTCAAACTCAACGATCATCAAAGCATCAACTTCACAAGATCTACTGTTCGCACAAGTACTAGTATAAATAATTTGCGGTATGCATTAAATTGCGGTATGCATTAAATTGCGGTATGCATTAAATTGCGGTATGCATTAAATTGTGGTATGCATTAAATTGCGGTATGCATTAAATTGCGGTATGCATTAAATTGCGGTATGCATTAAATTGCGGTATGCATTAAATTGTGGTATGCATTAAATTTCGGTATGCATTAAATTGTGGTATGCATTAAATTGCGGTATGCATTAAATTGCGGTATGCATTAAATTGCGGTATGCATTAAATTGCGGTATGCATTAAATTGCGGTATGCATTAAATTGTGGTATGCATTAAATTGCGGTATGGGCGTGTGATCGCGGACCAAGCATTAAATTGTGTACGATGCATTATAATATTAAATTATGGTTTAGGCGTTCAATTGCGATTTAAGCTTTTAATAGCGATTCCTACATTAGTTAAATTGAGATAATGGCATTCAATTGTGATTGGAGCTTTCAATAGCGATTCATACATTAGTTAAATGGAGATATCAGCATTCAATTGCGATTTGTGCTTTTAATAGCGATTCATACATTAGTTAAATTGAGATATCAGCATTCAATTGCAATTTGTGCTTTTAATAGCGATTCATACATTAGTTAAATTGAGATATCAGCATTCAATTGCAATTTGTGCTTTTAATAGCGATTCATACATTAGTTAAATTGAGATATCGGCATTAAATTGCAATTTTAGCTACCGTTCAAACCATTTCACTATTTGATAGTGAATTTTGATGATAAATTAACAGGTAATCAAGGGGTTAACAAAGAACAATAAAAGACTGAACCTTGTTCAAGATGTGGAAGTTGGAGCCACTATTCCCTAAATAGAAACTGCCTAGCAAAAGAAAAATAAACTGCAAATGGTCAGCATGCAGGTCAGGAAAAACATACGCAGAAAAAAGAATAAAAATAGAGGAAGACACGACGACATAATATAATGGAAAAGCAAAAAGACCTAGACGTGTTAATGACATTGAATAAACGAATCATCATAATCATCATCATCAGTCTGTAGGAGACACCACTGCTGGACATAGGCCTCCCTCTAAAACGCCACGACGCATAACCTCCACTCGCGAAACTTTATTCCCCATCGGTTATCGGTTCTGCGAGCTATATGACCTGCCCAGCCCATTGCCACTTCAACTTGCTAATTCTGAGAGCTATGTCGGTGATCTTGGTTCTTCTACGGATTTCCTCATTTTGGATTTTATCACGCAGTGAAACCTCTAGTACAGCTCTCTCCATAGCCCGCCGCATAACTTTCAGCTGGTCTATACGGCCAATAGTCATCACTTCTCGGTGCGTAGGTCATCAGGGCAACACACTAATCATATAGACTTTCGTCTTGAGGCTTTGAGGTATCTGTGACGGGAAGATATGACGTAGTTTCCCGAACGCTGCTCATCCGAGTTGGATTCGTCGGTTGAAATGAAATGAAATGAAATGAAATGAAATGAAATTCTTTATTGTCCAAAGTATGAGCTACAAAACATTTTTAGTTTGTTTAAACTAAAAGAGCGCCACAAATACAACGACTCGTCAAACACTCGTTTACATATTAGATTAAGTATATCATAATGTAATAAACCTGGTAAATATATAATATTAATTTATTATAATCTATTAATTTTCATCATTTAAGATAATTCTAATATAAAATAAATTAATAATTTTAAAATTATGGGCTGTAAAAGGGCCACGTCGTAAAGAATATTATATAAAGTCAAGTTAAAACTAACTGGGATACAAACTATAGATAAATTGTCAAAAATAAGTAGGTACTTACAACTAACTCATAATATTTTGTCAATAATTAGTAATGTCTACCGTCAATTTAAAATCTTTATAATTATTATTCAAAAATTCTTTTATATTATATATTGTTTTGCTGACCAGTAATGATTTCACTTGGGTACAGAAAATTGGGTAACTGTCTATAGATTTAATATTTTCTGGCAATTTGTTATAAAGTTTTTGCCCGATAAATCTGGGTAATTTTTCAGACATATTTAACCTGTGACTCACCGTATTCAGATTATTTTTATTCCTTAGATTACTGTTTGTGTTATTTCCCCTTGTTTTAAATTCCCTTAAATTACTTCTAACGAATTTTACTATTTCAAATATGTACACAGCTACTGAAGTTAATATTTCTAGATTGGAAAAATGCTCCCTACATGATTCTCTAAAATTACCATTTACTAGAACTCTAATTGCCCGTTTTTGCATTTTTAAAACACGCTCAAAATCTGTAGAAAAACCCCAGAGCATTATTCCATATGACATTATGGAATGTATGTAGGCATAATATATTTCTTTTAAGTGTGGCTCAGATGTCATCGATCTCAATTGCTTTAATGCAAAAATACCTGAAGACATTTTTTTGCAAGTAATATCTATATGTTCCTTCCAAGAAAGGACTGGATCTAAGTAAAACCCTAATAGTTTTACAGAGTTACTGCTGACAATGTTGCTCCCATCCTGTAATTGTATACATTGTGTTTCTTGTTTCGGAGAGACAGCATTAAAAAACATGATGCTTGTTTTGCTTGCATTTAATTTTAAGCCGTTTATACTAAACCAGTCTCCTAAAATAGCGACGGTTTCTTGTATTTGCTGCACAAGATTACATTTTGAGTCAGCCGATAGTAAAATGGTGGTGTCGTCAGCATATTGTATCAAATCACCGTTTATAGGCAATTGTGCAATATCATTTATAAATATTAAAAACATAGTGTTGCCCAATGCTGAACCCTGGGGGACACCGATGTTCACGTTTTGAGGCTTTGATTTAAAAGGTTTTCCACCAATTTTTACACTAACAGTTAGTTCTCTATCCTTAAGGAATGATTTAATAAGCTCCTCCGGTTGCCCTTTAATGCCATAAGCTTGTAATTTTTTTAGCAGAAGTTTGTGGTCAACCGAGTCGAATGCTTTCGACAAATCTAAGAAAATACCAGCAACTTTTCTTTTACTTTCTAAGTTTGAAACAATAATTTCGATAAACGTTTGCGTAGCGGATGTAGTTGATCGCCCCGGTCTATAGGCAAATTGACAATCAGACAAAACATTATTTTTATCAAGATGTTTCATAAAATTTTCTGATATCAAGGACTCAATTAGCTTTGATATTGTTGGGACGATTGTTATTGGTCTATAGTTCCTTACATCAGTTGTATCACCCTTTCTTTTATATAGGGGCGTAATTCTGGATTTTTTTAATATGTCAGGGTATGTTGTGGATGCCAAAATACAATTGACTAAATACGTTATATGATCACATAGATAATCCATGATTTGATAAATAAAAGTACCAGACATATCGAATAGGTCTTTTGTGTTACTATTATTTAATTTAGTTTTGGCTAGTTTAAGAAGGGCTGGTGGGTGAATGCTTTGAAAATAAAATTGAGGCTGATCACTTAAATGATTTTTTAAAAAATCAATTGCTGCGTCTCTTTTTGGTGGATTAATTTTATTTTTTTGAGCTAGAGCGGCATATCATTGTGAGCGTTTACCGTCCCCCTGACGCAGACTTCGCATTATTTGAATCCACTATGGAAGAAGCATTGCTTAAAACTTTTGTTTGTAATAAAATGCTAATAGTCTGCGGAGATTTCAATATAGATATTCCGGTTAATCCTCTATCTGAGAGGCTGCTTAATTTATTTAAATGCTTTAACTTAAATCACCTCTTCGAAGAACCTACAAGGGTGACACTAACAACATCCACCTGTTTAGATAATATTTATTGCAGTAGTGTTCCAATTGATAAATCAGTAATTAAACATTTCACCTCAGATCACTATGGTCACAGTGCTATATTTACTTGTAATTTTGTAGATGAACCTAAGGAATTCACTTATCGGCCTATCACAGAAAGTCGCATTAAGAAGTTCCAGGGCAGTATTGAACTTAAAATGCCCCTTGTACCGTGCGTAGATGATCCGAATGACCTTTTTACTAGTTTGTTTAAGTTGATATGTGAGGAACATAGTGAGATATTTAAGTTAAAAAAATGTAAAGCTAGAGCTAATGTCGGGTTAGCTGATTGGGCTACAACCGGTATTTATAGAAGTAGGAATAAATTATATGAACTCTATGCGGCTAGAGAATCAATGTTGCACGATCCAACGTTTATCTTGTACATAAAGAACTATTCCAAGACCTTCAAAAAAGTTTGTCATGCAGCAAAATCATTGCATTTGAGAAATAAAATAGAAAAATCAACAAATAAAATTAAGACAACTTGGAAATTAATAAATAATGAAACAGGTAAAGCTAAACCTCGTAGTAAACAAATTAATTTAAACGTAAACAATACAATATTATCAAATAATATTGAGGTAGCAAATGCCTTTGATAGTTTTTTCTCTAGTATACCTAATATTGTGACTCAATCTTTAAAATCAACTGCCTCTGGAGCATCTACTTTATTGGAATTAAGTGTTGATAAGTGTGAGGTCGCGTTTAGTTTCAGATACGTTAATGCCATTGATATTGTTAAGACATTTAAGTCACTTAATATTAAAAATACTGAAGACCTTTGGGGAATATCTACAAAGGTGTTAGGTGTTATAATTATTGATATTGCGCCGTGTATGGCCTATATTTTCAATGGATGTGTTGACGAGGGAGTCTTTCCTGATCTTATGAAACATAGTAAATTAATTCCTTTGTTCAAGTCTGGTAATGAAAAAGATCCAGGTAATTATAGGCCAATTTCTATATTGCCTGCGTTAAGTAAAATCTTTGAGAAACTTATTCTTACTCAGTTATTGTCACACTTCAACCTCCACGGACTTCTTCATAGTCATCAATTTGGATTTACTAAGGGTCGTTCGACAGCCGATGCTGGTACCATGCTCTTAGAACACATATTTGAAGCATGGGAGAACTCGCAGGACGCGATCGGAGTTTTCTGCGACCTGTCCAAAGCTTTTGACTGCGTGAGGCATGATACTTTAATTTCCACAAAAAGTTGATGTTGGTGGTGAAAGGTCTTCAGGATCGACTATTGTCATGGGGGTGCCACAGGGTTCAATACTAGGCCCATTTTTATTCCTAGTTTACATTAACGATCTCCCTTTTTTTGTGAAAGACATATGTGACATAGTTCTGTTTGCTGACGATACTTCTTTGATTTTCAAAGTTGATAGATCTAAATCTAATTACGATGATGTAAATGATTCACTATCGCGTGTTCTTGAGTGGTTCACAGTTAATAATCTTTTGCTTAATGCTAAAAAAACTAAATGCATCAAATTCACATTGCCAAATGTAAAACATTATCCAACTAATATTAAAATAAATGGGGAGACACTTGATCTTGTCAAGTCTACCATTTTCTTAGGGCTTAATATTGATGCAGGGTTGCAGTGGGCACCACAAATTGTGGCTCTTGCTGGTAGACTTAGTTCCGCTGCATATGCAGTTCGTATAATAAGGCAGCTTACTGATGAAGCTACAGCTAGGCTTGTTTATTTTAGCTACTTCCATAGTGTTATGTCATATGGTATCATACTGTGGGGTAAAGCAGCAGATATCCAAGCTATTTTTGTCTTGCAAAAACGGGCAATACGTGCCATTTATAAAATGAAGTCGCGTGACTCCTTGAGAGAGCATTTCAAAGAAATCAATATTCTTACAGTAATATCGCAATATATCTATGAAATATTATTACATACACATAAACACTTGGATAGTTTTATGATAAAAAGTGACGTGCATGGTATTAACACGAGAAATAAACACAAACTAAATATACCAAAATTTCGATTAAAGAAAGTAAGTGGGTCTTTTATGGGGAATTCTGTACGGTTCTATAATAAACTTCCAGAAGGTGCATTTAAACTTCCTATTCGAAGATTTAAATCCTACATAAAGATGAATCTAATTAAGAAAGCGTATTACACTCTTGATGACTATATTAATGATAAAGCCGCGTGGCCTGATGTCGCTCTGCCCCTCGACTGCTAAAATGGAAATTTGCAATATCTGTACTTACCTATTTACATGTTTGTATTAGATTATTATTTATAAGTATAACAAGCGTAGCGTGTGCTGTCTTGCATATTTTTGCTGATGTTTATTTACTTTTGACTACCTTCCTAAGGTTTTTAAGTTCTCATTTACTATGTATCAGCAACTCCTTGCTCCGAGGCACCACACAGGCGCTTCTCACCTAGTGGTAAGACGGACCATTTATGTAAGCCAAGCCGAGTTTGTTGCCTGATTCTTCTAGGCTTGGTCGCGTTGGAACAGGAGTAATTTAATTTTATATAAGACGATTCAAAATGATCCTTGTGATTTCAATGAATAAAGTTCTTTTTGACTTTGACTTTTTTTTTGACTTTTTGATTATTGTCCCTTAGTTCGTTGCCTATTGATATAAAGTGATCCATAATGTGATCAGCAATTTTTTCGTTCTGTATCGGTTGGTGTGTATCATTATCCATTAAATCCCATGTCCAATCCTTCATAACTTTATTTGAAAATTCTTTTATTACATTCCAAGTTTCTTTTTTAGGGTTTTTTGATTTTATTATTCTATTTTGCATATATTCAGTCCTGTTATTTTTAATATGTTGATTTCTTTTCATAATTTTTTTGTCAATTGTTTCAATGTTTAATATATTTGGATACTGCCTTTGAATTTGATAAAGGTCGTGGATGTCATGTTGCATTTTTATAATTTCATCACTTATCCATGGGGCCTTACGGAAAACCTTTCTCTTATAAATCTTACTGGGAAAATAAACATCCATGTTCCACAAAACTCTGTTCATGAAATTATTGAAGTTGTTAACATTTAACCCACTGAAAATTTTATCCCAATCATAGCATAGCATAGCCTGTCCAAAATTAGCAATTTTTTCAGTGTTAATTAGTCTTGTTTGGTTGTATGTAAATTTTGGATTTGCACTGTTTTTCATCTTTATAGTCACTATTTGCGCATCATGATCCGATAATCCCGAAGCTATTGATTCTATTTCAAGTTTATTACAGTCAAAATTTGTAACAAGGCAGTCAATCGACGTTTTACTTGTATCCTTAATTCGTGTGGCAAAATTGACAATATTTCTGTACCCATTTGGTCGCATGATATCTTCTAAAGCAGTTCGGTTAGAGGAGGGTATTGAAAAATTTACATTCCAGTCACCAGCTGTCGCGAACACCTCCCCTAATACAGTCCTAATCCGCGATTACTACTATGTGTTATTTGACATAATGACTGTCATGAGGTATTGCGAATGTGTCTTGGCGAAACAAAAGGAAACTACATTCGGTACCTCAAGTCAGCCCGTGACGTCTGAAGGCAGCGGCTCCCGTTACGACCTTGGAAGTCAGCACCGATGTGGCTCAGCACGTTGTCTCGTTCTCTCTCTACCCGGTAGCAGGATGATGTCTTATTTCGCATTCACTTGTTACGTCATTCTTGTCCTGTCTGAATTGATAAAAGAAGATGACTTACACGTAAGCTCTAAGTGATTCAGATCTTAGTAGTCTCGTGATTAGACTCAAACAAATCGTCCACAGTCGATCAAAGAGAATGCTAGCAAGTACCCTTGGACTTAGCGGTACAAAACCTAGGCTAGCCAGATACAATAGCGACAACCAAGTGTGTCCTAAGGCAACGTTCGAAGGGCCACGACGAACAAACACTACCAACCAACCATGCCCACAGATCGTATAACATATTATTGAGTTCTATTAATGAGATCTTTATTAATATCGTAAGATACCACCAATAGAGGTTTAGCTACGTGTAATTTCCTCGCCTGTATTTAGGAGTTTCCCTGAACTCAAGGTTCAATCCTACGGGATTTAGTATTTACACGATATAAGCTACAGTCAAGCGAGTGGAAGTAAGGACTGCATCACTAAGCTACAACTGTTTAGTAGATATTAGTACATCGCTACTTTTACCGATCACGTGGTTCAAGTACGGAATATGGGCGAGTTCTAATTTCTCTAAGAGCTAAAATTCCTACATCGACCTGCGACGCTAGTCATCTACAATGGGACTATAGATCTAATCATGTGAATCCACTTAGCTTCAAAACATCCCAGACAACATGCCGTGAACGAGGACTCGTCCTCTTCAACAATTGCACCACTTGTGCTAAACACCACGACAAATTACACCAAACTAGGGCGACATTGTCCCTCTGTACCAAATAAATTTCATGATCTTCGTAACGTGTTTCTCGTATAACAATCTTATTCTGTCTGACGCTGGGAAAAAATTGGCTGACAATTCGAACGTAAATTCATATTTTAATTTAAATTCAAAAGTTTACAAGTTTAAAAATCAAAAGAGTTTTCACTCTATATAACAAGTAGTTTCGTGAACATTTCACGACACTCCCCACAAAAAACTAAAAAGAAGAACGACTAAGCTGTGCATTCACTTTTGATTTCAGCTAGAGTCCGAATGACAGCCCGCCTCTGACATCCGCTATTCTGAACTCCCTCTTCAACTGCGACCTCGACACCCTTTCTGTTCATATTCTCAACCGGCTCTATCACTCCGCTGGTTTGACAATCCATATGACTTCCTAAAATCGAGGATGATTTTCTTGACTTTGCTGTATAGTACTGATTCTCTCGGAGAAGAGTGTCTTGAGGTTTAACAGGTGTACTTTCTGATATCCTAACAGTCCTTGGTGGGCTTATTGTTTCCATTTCCAATGGGTATAAGTGTGCAATTGAACTAGTAAAAACTGAATCTCCAACTTGTGATATCAATTTGTGAACATGACTTTAAATTCGTTATCGCAATTTGTAAATTTTTTGAAATAATTTAGCGAGAATCTCTTGAGAGAGACCCTCCCAGAGAAAGAAAGAAGCTTATTATTTTCTCTCTTCACAAGTTTAATAATAATTTTCTTTAATTTACCTTCTTTTGTTTGGACAATTTCGTTTCATATGTCCAGATTCAAGACAGTAAAAACAAAGTTTCTTTATTCTCATGATAATTCTCTTTTCTTGATAATCTTTAGGACATTTAAAACTCTCATGTTTGCCCTCACAAATTATACATTTCTCGAACCTTCTCCTTTTAATTTCTTCGTCTCTCCTTTCATACGTGTTGCTGTCATTATATCGTCTCCTTTTAGATTTATTGCTTGTTATTAATCTTCGTAAATCATCAGCGTGTTGAAATGATGATACTGAGAAATAATTTTGTAATTCTGTATTGAATCTTGTTATAATTTTATCTAATTTAGCAGCATGTACTTTAATATCTTCAAAATTTTCATTTGAAAAATTTTCTATCATCTTCACACAATTTGTTGTATTTAATAGCATCTGATCAGCGATCATGCTCAATCGTTTTATTAACACTTCGTCCATCTCTTTATTTCGGCAAACGAACAGCTCACTTTTATTTCAATTGACGAAAAGAAAATATTTTATTGTTGCCACGACAATTGCCAAACAACAACTGACATCAAACTCATCACAAAAATTTGAAATGACAGAATTCAAATTCAAATTCGAAATCTCATTTTGAAAATTTTATTTTGAATTTTTAGGGTTCCGTATTTTAAATTTATTTATATTGAAATATATATATATTTTTTTTTTAAGTATTTATTTTTAAATTAAATAAAATTGATTGGTTTTGTTTATTTGTTTTATTGTAGTTTATAATTTTGAATTTTATTTTGAATAACCTCGATGATGTAGATAATTTGTTTTAGTTGTTTTATTCACAATGTCAGACCAATTTTACCATAACACGATATAACTTGCTCATAATAATTCAATAAATCGTCATAATTGCAGAATAGATCGTCATAAATAATTATTCGATGATAAAATTCAATGTTAAAATTCAATGTTCAAATTCAATTTCAAATTTAATGTTCAAATTCAATGTTCAAACAATTCTTACTGCTACTTCCTGATTCGCAAAGGATGTCGCTACCTCCCGGGTGTAAAGGACGAATACAGCTTCCAATATATTTCACCAAAACCTGCTGAAAGTTGGATTACTAAATTTCTATCATACTGTATCTAAATAAAAACAATTTTCCGTGGCCACAAGAAAATCATTTTTATATCCCTGCATCTCCACCATGTCGCGAACACCTCCCCTAATACAGTCCTAATCCGCGATTACTACTATGTGTTATTTGACATAATGACTGTCATGAGGTATTGCGAATGTGTCTTGGCGAAACAAAAGGAAACTACATTCGGTACCTCAAGTCAGCCCGTGACGTCTGAAGGCAGCGGCTCCCGTTACGACCTTGGAAGTCAGCACCGATGTGGCTCAGCACGTTGTCTCGTTCTCTCTCTACCCGGTAGCAGGATGATGTCTTATTTCGCATTCACTTGTTACGTCATTCTTGTCCTGTCTGAATTGATAAAAGAAGATGACTTACACGTAAGCTCTAAGTGATTCAGATCTTAGTAGTCTCGTGATTAGACTCAAACAAATCGTCCACAGTCGATCAAAGAGAATGCTAGCAAGTACCCTTGGACTTAGCGGTACAAAACCTAGGCTAGCCAGATACAATAGCGACAACCAAGTGTGTCCTAAGGCAACGTTCGAAGGGCCACGACGAACAAACACTACCAACCAACCATGCCCACAGATCGTATAACATATTATTGAGTTCTATTAATGAGATCTTTATTAATATCGTAAGATACCACCAATAGAGGTTTAGCTACGTGTAATTTCCTCGCCTGTATTTAGGAGTTTCCCTGAACTCAAGGTTCAATCCTACGGGATTTAGTATTTACACGATATAAGCTACAGTCAAGCGAGTGGAAGTAAGGACTGCATCACTAAGCTACAACTGTTTAGTAGATATTAGTACATCGCTACTTTTACCGATCACGTGGTTCAAGTACGGAATATGGGCGAGTTCTAATTTCTCTAAGAGCTAAAATTCCTACATCGACCTGCGACGCTAGTCATCTACAATGGGACTATAGATCTAATCATGTGAATCCACTTAGCTTCAAAACATCCCAGACAACATGCCGTGAACGAGGACTCGTCCTCTTCAACAATTGCACCACTTGTGCTAAACACCACGACAAATTACACCAAACTAGGGCGACATTGTCCCTCTGTACCAAATAAATTTCATGATCTTCGTAACGTGTTTCTCGTATAACAATCTTATTCTGTCTGACGCTGGGAAAAAATTGGCTGACAATTCGAACGTAAATTCATATTTTAATTTAAATTCAAAAGTTTACAAGTTTAAAAATCAAAAGAGTTTTCACTCTATATAACAAGTAGTTTCGTGAACATTTCACGACACCAGCCAATATAAAATGTATATTGGGCTAAAGCTAAAGCTGGGCTAGAGAAATTCAAATAGTCTTGCCAGTGTGTTTACAAGCACTTCAAAACAACCCTTGCCAGTTCTGTACATTCCTATCACTATTATTTTTTGATCATTTCCTGTATCTACTTCAATAGCGGCTAATTCGCAATGGTATTCAACTGAAAGGGAGTCAATGTAAGAGCATTTCTTAATTTTTAAATTGTCATGTGTAAAAATAGAGACGCCTCCATGTATATATTTATTTCGAATATATTGATTGGCATGGGTATAGCCCTGAATAGCAATCCAATCCATGTCACTAGGAGCAAGAAAGGTTTCTGAGAAAATTAGGATATTTGGCCTGTACGAGTCGGCAATAGCTTGTACTTGACCTAATTTATTCCTAATGCTTCGACAATTTTGGTGTAGCACCGTTAAAGATTCACTTATAGCTATATAGTTGTTATATCTATCACCTCCTGGTCTAAAAAAGCACCATTTGCATTGGTCGGGGGAATTACTACATGTTGTTTTGCAACGCACTGACGTGTTGAGTCTTTTGTTAGAGTTATTACATTGTTAAAAAGATGCGTATATTCAAACATAGAATTAAAAATTATTTTATTATACAGAAAGTATTTGAACTTATTAGTCAATTCCTCTTTGGTTTTAAATATGCTTCTATTGTTATACTCATTAATGTCGATTAAAGACATGCCAGGAGATCGATTGATAAGGTTACCTAGATTATTATTTATGCCATCTACCATGATGTTGTAGTTGTCATTGATACAAAAGTTTATGTCGTAGGGCAGTGTCATAACTTGCAATTTTAGCTTTTTTTCTTTACATAATTCCCTTATGTGTTTAATATACCCTAAGCTAAAGTTATACGGATTAGAGTAAATAATTATGATGTCATCTTCTTCTCTCATGTCTCTCTTTATGATGCCAGCGCTTTTGGTAATTTCCTGTAGCGTGGCTCCAGGTTTACACATTGAGAGTATAGAATTATATTCTATGGCTCTATTTTTTACATATTCTGCTATTCCTTTACCGTAATGGTCGCATAGAATCAACATTTGTTTTTTATTTTGTGTTTTCTCGTTATCTGTTTTCTCATCCTCTTTTCGTTCTGTTTGGTTTTTCTTGTACATATCCACAGTAATTTTGTCCTTTTCTTTATTTGTTTGGTCTTTTTCCATTGTCAGGTCTATTTTTTGTTGCACTTGTTCAGCTTTCAACTGTTTTTTCTTCGAGTTATTTTTATTTATGGTTTCATGTTTTGTACTCGTTTTCCTGTCACTTACTTTCTTCTTACACTTGTTATCTTTCTTGTTATCTCTCTGGATGTCTATTGAATTTTTGTTAGTTGTTGTACTTTTAACAGTTTTGGTACTGGCATTATTATTATCTAAGCTATTTCTCAGTTGTAAGTTTTCACTCTGCACGGCTTTCAATTCATTTCTTAAGCAGTTCAAATCATAATTTAGTACTTTTATACTCTGTTCGGCATCTGATCGAATAGTTTTTTCAAGTTCTTCGAAAAGAGACGCATTTTTATCATGCATTCGTATTACATTTAGTGCTTCCTCATATTCACACAAATCTCCCAATCTTAGTTCTAGCTGTTGTTTTAGTTCATTTATTTCTTGTATGAAATCCAGATGGATCTTGTCTTTTTCCGCTAGTGCTGTTTTTAATGCAGAGTTTTGAGTCAGAAGGTTTTTAAATTCCTCTGAACTCTCGTCCAGTTCCTTTAGTAAATTTGTATTAATTGCTTGAGTATTTTGCAACTCTATAGACAGATTACGTATCTGATTCTCAGCGTTGAGCTTTGCTGTTTGGGATCGTGTCTGCGCCATTTCGTGGAGTGAACGCCAGATGGCGCTCTTCCAGATAGTAGTTTGATGTAGGAAAGTATTATGTGCGCAAAAAGTCACATGCCCCCACCGCGAATCGATCCAGTCACTGCCCAGTACATAGACTCAAAGCGACACCTTACACTCCGCCACTAAGAAGACGGTCGAAAATTTGTTATAGGATAAAGTCGAGTTTGGGCTAAAATTTGTTGATACAACTTTAGTAATCCAACCCGCAGATTTATTTAAGTCTAAGTGAGTAGTATTTTTATCACTTTTTTCACTGATTTACCTCTTTATGTTTCATATTGGTGCATCCTTATTATAGTTTTTCCGCTTTGTATACATATATTGTCCGTACCAATTCCGATTGTTTACTTTTCGATCACTTTTTGTAGGTTTTGTTGTTTTTTTTTTTGTTTAGTTTTAGTCACTGTTTTTACTTATTTATTCAGTTTTGATCATGCTAAAAACACTGTCACTTCTTATTTACACATAAATGAATTCTTTTAAGTTACTTTTGTGTATAAAATCCATACTTTTCTATTTTTAAAAACATAGAATACACGGAGCTGTATGCACTCGGTGACGTGCGTGATGAGGTTTGCCGTGGTGTTGATCTCTTTGTCGTAGTTGGACCCTCCTAGTTGAATCGTCTCAACCAAATATAAGCGGAGGTAAACGGCTCCAACAATGTCGTTTCCAACGTGCACCGGCATAGGTGCGACAGGGGCATTTGACAAGATGTTTGTCTTGCCCGTGTACATTTCAGACCCACCTGTTGGGAGACGGTACTGCGGTCTCTGAGCATTGTGCCAAGGTCATCCAGCGAATCTGCCAAGATGACTAAGTCATCGGCGTATCGAAGGTGAGTGATGTATTTCGCCATTGATGTTTATGCCTTCTCGGTTGCAGTGCAAAAGCTTGAAAACATCCTCCAATGCTGGGGTGAACCGTTTTGGAGATATACCATCTCCTTGTCTGAACCCTTTCTGCAATTGGATAGGTACAATCCGTGCACTGGTCCTGAAGACGGATTTACATAGTGGCCCTGCTATATAAACACTTCAACACTTCAATGTACAGGAGGTCGATCTGGCACCGCTCTAAAGACACTGCCAGGTCTCGGCTGAATCGAAAGCTTTCTCGTAGTCCACAAAAGCTAGACAGAGCGGCTGATTATACTCTTTGATTTCTGCCGGAGCATGTGGAATAAAATTAGTAATACCTACTAAACTTCGTGAGAGGGTTTAATTAACTCACATGGAGGTCATCCATGGCAATGTATAGCCATGAAGGCAAGATTAAAGTATGGTGGCCTTAGTTACGATAAGGAAGATGAGAATATTTGCAAGGCCTGCAAGATGCACCTTGGTCTCGGCTCCAAACCGCCAAGCCCACTAAAGAGACGTGAATTACCTACCAACCGAACCATGGACAGATGTAGCGATTGATCTCATGGGACCACTGCTCTGAGCAACGACTACATATTGTTATAGTTTATGTATCTTTATAAAGCTGGCTAGAAAAGCACAGATTTTAAGTTAAAAAAAAAAATACAAAAAGGAAGGGATGTAGTGTACTGGTAAATTAGTAAGTCTGTCGTCTCGGACATACACACCACGCAAGCACGTGGCAGGGATGGGACAGGCAGTCTAATGTCAACCGCCGTGCAGGGCAGACGTGGTGTGTGCGTTAGCGAGCCGATATAGTGTAGGATAGTTATATAAGGAAATAGTGATTTCTACAAAACCTACCACGATTCCCCGCTTAGAGTTACAGGCAGCCCTCTTAGCAGCACGCTAGGCTACTTATATTATCGAAGCTCATAAACACAAACCGAGTAAATTGTTTTGTTGGTCTGATTCTCAAACGGTTCTGAAATGGTTGCACATTGACCCGAGCTTATTAAAAATCTTTGTTGCACATAGAGTCTGTGAAATTAGTGACCTGACAAATGTTTCTGATTGGAGATACGTGCCTTCATCTCTGAACGTCGCGGATGACGCAACGCGGTTCCGAGATGAATTCACCATGTCATCACGATGGTTTACTGGGCCATCATTTTTAGCTTTACCACCGGAAAAGTGGCCCAGTCAACCAAATGCTGACGTCGTACCAATCCTCGAATGTAAAACAAATCGAGATTTGGTGGGATTGACAGTCATAGATTCGCGAGAGCTACCTTCACCGGTAGTAGCAGATCATCTGCGTTTTAGCGTATGGTTACGTTTTGTTCGTGCTACCGCACGTGCGCATCAGAGCGCATCGGTTTTTAAGCAAATGTCTCAAAGTTCTAAAGTGCTTCCAGGTCAAAGCGGGTTAATGTCTTTAGACATTTCTTTTATTTTGTCAGCTGAATGTCATATTTTTCTGCAAGTTCAGCTTAATTCGTTTAAAGGCGAATACATGAAAATTGACGCTGCACTCCCCGTTTGTAAAGAAAGTAGATTAAAAAATGTTTCGTTAATTTTAGGAGATGATAGACTATTGCGTTTATCTGGCCGCACTATAGCTTCAACAGATATCGACTCACAACCAATAGTGCTTGATGGGAAACATCGGATAGTTCACTTGCTGATCCACTTTTATCACGTCAAGTTCGCCCATGGAAACAATGAGCTTGTGGTGAATGAATTGCGCCAACGCTTCTACATCATTGGATTAAGACCAGCCGTGAGAAGCGTCTCGAAACGGTGTCAACTCTGCCGGAATACCAAAGCGAAGGCATCTACGCCACCAGTTGGAGATCTACCTGATGTCAGAATGGCTCATCATACTCGCCCTTTTACCTTCGTTGGTGTGGACTATTTTGGCCCTTTACACGTCTCAGTTGGTCGCCGTACAATGAAGAATTGGATTGCCCTTTTTACCTGTCTGACTGTCCGGGCTGTACACATAGAAGTAGTTGAATCGTTATCGTCGGATTCTGCCCTGATGGCTCTTCGACGATTCATAGCCCGTCGTGGTTGCCCCACACGCATTTATTCAGACAATGGGACTGCCTTTGTGGGTGCTTCAAACATTCTGCCCGACCTGTACGACTTTTCTGTAAATAGAGGCATAGATTGGAAGTTCATACCACCTTCTTCGCCTTTCATGGGTGGCTGTTGGGAACGACTAGTACGTAGTGTAAAGACGTCGCTGAAATTCACGCTAAAAGATCGAACTCCTCGGATGGAAGTACTTCATACCTTGCTTCTGGAAGTGGAAGCGATTGTAAATGCGAGACCTCTTACCCATGTAGGAGTGGATGCCGATAGCTCTCAAGCCCTTACCCCCTTCAGTTTCCTCATAGGGACGCAGAGCAACGAGCAGCAGCTTCGGAAATTCTCTGATGAAGACCTGGTGAGACGAGTGGATTGGCGGAAAGCGCAACGTCTAGCGGACCACTTTTGGCAACGTTGGGTCCGGGAATACTTGCCACTCCTAACTCCTCGACAAACAGTTCCAACCCATCAAGCACTAGACATCGGAGATGTAGTATTAGTCGCAGATGGAAATTTACCTCGGAATCATTGGCCTCTAGGACGAGTTTTGGAAAAGTTTCCGGGTAGGGACAATGTCACACGTGTTGTTAGTGTAGCCACCAAAGGGGGAGTGTTGCGTCGACCAGTGCGAAAGTTGGTTCGCCTTAATGTTTAACTGTGTTCCACACCGCTCGGGGCCATGTTGGCAACCAACCTCACACAACACTTACCAGGCCAGTAACTCCAAGTTACTGCAATTAATCATCAATTCAATAATCAATTAATCATCATCATCATCAATTAACCATCAATCAATCAGTCAATCATTCCGCACTCTACCACACCCCTCTCTCACCCTCACCCCTGTCACTCAATAAACAAACATATTGCCGACAATCAAGCCAAATCAATCAGTCCACTCGCAAGCCTCAAGCTATAATGAGCTCCGTTCAGACACGGCCTTCGAAACCAATCGTCGTCATCAGTCATCCAGCAACAACCAGAACTCGCAACACTCGCAACATAAAACTACACCTCGCCAAAAGCTGCCCTTCTACTTCAACTGCAAGACTACCAAATACAGCCACCACCTCCACTAGTACTCGCTGACGCTGCTAGTACTCGCCGTCGCTGCTGGCACTCGTTGATGCTGCTAGTGCTCACCGTCGCTGCTAGTGCTCGCTGTCACTGCTGGTGCTTGTTGTCGCTGCTAGAACTCGCGGCATTCACCCGTCATCCTTCGACTGCGCACGCAACCATGTCGAGCGGGGATCGCTACACCTCTCCACCCCTGCGAAAAACAAAACGGAAGCTGCCACTACTCGCGGAATCGGGCACGGATGAAGATCGGATCGCACCACCAACCCCTCCTCCACAATCGGATCTCATTCAAATATCTGATCTCTACAACGCTGCTCCCAGTAGCGAGGAGGCCACCGCGTATGCCGCTCGTCACGAAATCTCCATACAACACCTAGAGCTACTCATCACCCACAACCAGGAACTCGTGCGCTCCACCGATCAGGACCAGGACTCGCTCAACGCCTTCTCGACAGCCCTAACAGAGTGGCCAAACGCTGAGACTGGAACTCGCCAACCCGGACCTATAAGTGAGTGTGCTAATCCCCCACTCGCCTTGCTCCAAAAAGATACTATCTGCATACCTGTGCCTGCGCTCTCACCTCTCCCACCCCTCATCTCGCCCATGCCAACCTCCTCTAAATCATCTCAACCCTCATCACCACTCTCAGACAACCCGCGTGTCCCTCACAGGCCGCAATACTCGCCAATATCCTCATCTTCATCACCTATGGCCCCTGATGATGACGCAAACGTTTCCTCTGTCAGCTCCTCTGACAACCCCCATAACGAGCAGCCCACTCTCACCGCCATCCCCCCTGACTCTAGCACTCCCACTGAATTATGTGGTTTAAACCCCATCTATCATCGCCCCCTCACCAACCTACCACCCACTAACAATCTAGAAATCTGTAAAGATCCCTCACACTCAGCTCTGGTCCAAAAATGCTCCCACCAACAAGTAACAATAAATCAAATGTACTCAACAATCACTCACCTCAAAACCCTTCTCAAAGATAAGAACACAGCACTTCAAACCCTACTAGACACCCATAAAACCCTAATTGATAACAAATTTCTTGATAACACCCCCGCCCAACTTTCTTGCCCCCCTTCTGCCCTCAATGCTGCCAAACCTCATCACCACCAGCCCCTTCCACATCTACCGCTCCCAACCAGATCTGCTGGCGGGGTTAAAATTATGAGGGGCATATCGCCAGCCTCCACTGAGCAACCAGCACCACCACCAGCCAAACGTCGAAACCTCCACCTCCCACACACTAACAAAGGGAAAGAGACGGGGCTAGGTATGGGCAAGGGAAGCAAGGGTTACAAGGGTATGGAAAGGCCCACTCCTGCCACTGCCACCAAAGGGCTTCAGGAACATCTCCCCCGCACCCGCAGCGGAAGAAATGCGGATGCGGCAGAAAAAAAGCAAGCACGGCAGGGATGAGCCCTCCCACGGGGTACCAACCGAACAACCAAGCCGCCCTAAGCATAAGAAAAGCAGGAGGACACCATCAACGCCAAGAACCACTCCGGGCACCCAGTGCATCCTCTGTGGGAACTTTTACATCAGCTACGGAATTCTAAGGCATTATAAGGACAAGCACCGCACCTACCGCAACGCACAATACCGGGACCAAAATGGATACCCCGAAAAATTCCACTTCAAGACCCTGAACCCCAAACAAAAATGCCCCACGAGCCTTCTTCCTGCCCTGGAAGATCTGAGGGGAGTTGAGGGGTTCCATTGGGAGTTCTTGAACATGACCCCTTTTTCCCGATGAAACCCGAACACATGGATCTACCAAAACCAGCGCTTCTCTCCGTTCAACTTATCAATAGTAGGGAAACAACGGTATAATCAACCTCTTAGCCAATATTAATGTCAATTCTTTTGTTTTCTCCTCATTAAACTTTAATACAACTATCTTGACTATCTTTTCTTAAACCCCCCTAGACAATCGAACAGGAACCACCCGACCTCCGCCCCTTAAACTAAGCTATCCCTCCACACATCAGCTCTCCAGGCATCCCCACCCAGCTGCACCAACTGCGAGGGCTCGCACTTCCTGCGACTTGTCGCGGAACCGGCGGGCCCTTGCGGAGCCTGCTAGTACTCGCGGACCCGGCAGGGACTCGCTCGGCCAGCCTTCGCTCTCCATTGGCGCAATACAGGCCACAGGGTCTGGTGGGGCTTGCGGGGCTCGCGAGGGCTCGCGGAGCTTGCGAGCTGCTGCGAAATAGCGTGGCTCACCCGCAACGGTTCGCGGAGTCTGCGGAATGCTGCGGGCCCTGCGAGCGCTCGCGGGCTTTGCTGGGCCTCGCAGTCGCAGTCTTCAACCTTCATTAGCTAACAATAATAGTCACAACAACAATCTTAAATTAGACAATAAAGCGGACCACAGCAACTTTTAACTACTCTACAACCGCCTTACTCCTCTCATCATAACCGCACTTAGTCTTTTAACTGCTGCTCTTAATCACCATCCAACCATCGATTGCCTCACTGAAAATCGCCCAACTCTGAAACATCCAGACGATCACACTTAACCACAGTTGCCCCTCCTACACCTCTCTAATCCATCTGGCCCAGAACAAGTCACGGGAAGCTTCACAACAACGGACTCCTCCCACCTCCACCTAATTAACATCATCGCTCAACTAAAACTTTTAACAACACTTAGTCTACCCACTGAGTCTCTCCTCCTTCCACCAGCCGCAACTTGCAGCTCTTAACCATTGCCCTCATCAACGCTGCTTCACCTGTCAGCGCTAGTGAATGGTCAAAGCGTGCGGTGCGGGTCAGCGATGGGAGCGAGAGTATGCCACTCATGCTCACAGTCTCAATGTGATGACTCGTTTGCCTCTCTTTCTTTCGCCCCCTCCCTGACCCAAGCCTACCGGCGATCGCCAATACCAACTGTCGCCCACTAAACTCACTAAACCCACTTGATGCTAAGAAAAACTTTGTACTAATATCTAAAGCAAAGCTTACAAGTGCATAAAATAACTCAATTTTAAAAATAAAAATGTTTGTGTACTTAGACATAAGTTAGAATCATAAGTGTATAGTCACAATTTAGAATAAAATAGGTATAAAAATGTAAATAATTACTACTATAATTTTGCATAGACACAAGCTAGAATAATGTAACATCTCGTATTTTTCATACCTTATATAAATAACTAAATTTTAACTTAATTTAATATAGTCTTAAGTTATTATAATAATATGGGCTCTTAATGTAAATAATTCTTAGCTCTTGGGGGCGCAGGTGACTTCGGGATCCGTGGGTGGGCGGTCGCGGGGTCGGCTCGCTGGTGCGACAATTGTGGGCGATCGTGGGGGCCGCCCACTTGTCTGCGCCCGTCTGCTGGCCCCGCGGCTGCTCTCCGCGGCCTCTGCCACCTCCCCCCCTGATCGCCAAACTACGCAAGCCCAGGGATGCGAGAGGCAACGGGGCCCGCCAGTGCTCGCGGGGCTTGCGAGCAGTCGCATGGCTCCGCTGATTGGCGGGGCGCCGAGGCTGAGAGACCTCTCGTCTTCTTTGCCCAGCCGAACCTGCGGAAGCTTGCGGGCCCTGCTGCCTCTCGCTACCGATCACCACACCACTACCATTGTTACTTCTCACATCGTTACAACTGTCTAACTTCTTATCATTAATCAATCTAACTTTCTTTCTTTCTTCTTAAATTTTCACTAGCTCATAACGTCACCAAATTCTGTATTCACATTAGTTTTAATAAGCGGGGCCTGCAAATTGCCTCGGTTTGGCGGGTGGCCGAGGCCTGGGAACTTCACGTCTTCGTCACCCCGCTGAACTTGCGGCGGCTTGCAGGCCCTGCTACCTCTCGCTGGCAACAACTATACCGCCACCATTGTTACTCCTAACATCTTTGCAACTGTCTAACTTCTCATCACTAACTAATCTAATTTTCCTCACTACTTTACAAAATCTTGTCACTAGCTCATAACTCAACCAAAACTCTGTATTCACCTTAGTTTTTGTTTTTTTAATAAATTTTATAATAAAAGATCTACCCTCCCACCCCACTTCCACTCCAACTCATAACACAACACACACACACTCTCCCACACATCAATCACGATCTTCTTCTTTTTATATGTATAACACCCCACACTATCTTTCAACATGACACCCATTCCCACATTTAGGTGGTTGGGAGCAACGTATATCCCATTCGCGCCGCGCTCCCAACATACACCTGCCTCAACACTACACACAAATGTCTTTTAAAAAAAGACAACACAAAAAAAAAAAAAAAAAAAAAAACCTAACCTAGGAGGAACCTATTTGCAATGGTGGCATCGTATCTTGAGAACAGAAGGGTTCGGGTCAACTTTGCCAGGGAGTCTAGTGAGAGGGGGACAACGAAGGGTTGTGTCCAGGGTTGTCACGAGGAAGCTGAAATTCGACCCTCCCCGTATATGCATGGCAGGAGTGGAACTGAGTCTTGTCGAGGAAATTAAACTTCTTGGGCTTATTATTGACCACAAACTCACCTTCAATTCGCATGTTTCAGCCACGTGTAGGAAAGCTGCTGACATATATAAACAGCTGGCATGCGCGGCGAGGGTGAACTGGGGCCTGAATAAGGAGATCGTCCGAACGATATATGTCTCGGTGGTGGAACCCATCGTCCTCTATGCAGCGAGTGTGTGGTCTCCAGCAGCAGAAAAGATCATGATTCGCAAACAGCTGGACTCGCTGCAGAGGGGCTTTGCACAAAAAATTTGTAAGGCATATCGTACGGTGTCACCCACCTCGGTTTTGGTTCTGTCGGGACTTCTTCCGCTGGATCTTCGGGTACACGAGGCTGCCAGTCTCTTCAAGGCTAAAAAGGGTTTCTCGGAAGCTTACATCCCGCCGGGACGGGAGATGGAAGTAAGGCTGCCTTTTTGTGACCGCCCGCACCCGTCTCAGCAGATAGCTGCTAGCTATGAGTGCCTGGAGAATATGGACCCTGAAACCGTGAATGCTTGTCATCTCACTGGTCCACAGATATTTACGGATGGTAGCAGAATCGAGGGAAGGGTGGGGGCGGCCCTGACTTGGCGGGATGAGGGCAGGGAGCAGAGTTTCTCCACTTTTAGACTGGAGTCCCACAACACCGTGGTTCAGTCCGAACTTTACGCACTCTATCGCGCGGTTAGAATGGTGGGTGAAGGTGAGAGAGAGTGTGTGAATATTTTAAGTGACTCACGTTCATCTCTCGACCTGCTACGGAGTCCTGTTGTTACTCACCCTCTGGCTGCCGAGATAATGGAGTGCCTACGGAACATGCGGGTGCGCGGGAAACGGGTAAGACTGTTCTGGCTCAGGGCCCATGTGGGTACGCCGGGCAACGAGTGCGCTGATGAACTGGCCAAAAACGCTGCACTTAAAAAGAAAACAATCGCGGACTACAGTAAGGTGCCGAACTCCTACATTAGGGGCTGCATTCGGGAAGGGTCTATTGTTAAATGGCAGGCACGTTATGACGCATCGTCCACGGGGTCGGTCACAAAATCATTCTTACCATGTGTAAGAAGTGCCAAAAAGATCTTGTATGACGGGGAGTTTACACCTACTCATGTCCAGGTCTTGACGGGCCACGGGGGCTTTGCGTCATATTTAAACCGTTTCAAGTTAAAAGACTCTCCCTTTTGCGCATGCGACCGAAGCCTGGAGGAGACAGTCTGGCACCTACTGTGCGAATGTCCAAGATTCGGACGCGACCGGATGGAGCTGGAGATCGAGATCCAACAAAAATTGGATAAACCAGCTCTTCAGGAAATTCTTGGAAATAGGAAAACACGGAAGCCTTTTCTGGATTTTGCAACAAAGGTGGCCCTGGCTGCTGCAGTTAGGAATAAGTAGTTCGGCATTGTTAGTGCGTTTTAACGTTGCCAGTGCTGCCATCTAGTTTCGCCAGTTTGAAATTTGGAAATATAGTTGGCCTGGCAAAATTTTGCAGTGGCGATTCAGCTGAACTGAATTTAATTTATTTGATTTATTTTAATTAATTTTAATCTGATTCTTTTAATTTAATTTTGATCTATTGATTTATTTTGATTTATTGTTTGGATCGTTAGAACTGAGTTGGCAAATTTACGAATTTTAATTTAGGTTTTTGATCTGATTTCCTTTAATGGAATTTGGAATTTATTGACTTTGTGATTTATTGAATTATTGGTTAAACTTTTGTTTTAATTGAATTTTAATTTATTGTTTATTTTTATTTATTTTTTCCGATGTATGGTTGGGCGTTGGGGTGATTAACGGTAATGTTGTGGTCTGAGACTTGGTTAATTTGGTTCATCTTCCTAACAAACAGCCTCCCATGATTCAGGCTGTCTGTGTCCCTCCCTATGTTATATAGCCACACGTGGATCATTTCGTGGAATAGAGTGCTGTCCACCTCCCGATGCGTGAAGTCCTCGTCTTGGGTATCTTCCCACATTCTTCGGAAGATGGTGAGGCTTAGCTTCACGCGTCGGGAGTCTTTACATGTCAGTCCACTGCATGCCGTCATTCCGTTCGTCCATCCAACAGTAAAATTTTTGAGGCTGTTCTTAAAATATAAAATGTTAAATTTGGACCACTTCTCAATTAGGTCGAATTTTTGTTGAAACGTTTTGGGCGGGTCTTTTGTTGGGGGTGAGGTTTCAGCGCCCGAGATTCTTGAGGAACGACGCATTTTTAGAATTTTCCGTGGTGTTTTTATTGGTTTCTAAATTTTAAGGCGCAAGATAGGGAATATCCGAGTGTTGGTTTTGTATTCCGACTAGAGGTAAGGTCGATTTTGTGAAACGCATCGTTAGCGCGTTCTAATGTTACCAGTAACGCCATCTAGTTTTGGCTTTTCAAACTTGGGGAAAATTTATGTTTTAAGGGGGATGCTTTCGATTACTTAAAGCTCGTTTCACGCTAGATGGCGTGGAAAAACAGATATTGACTTTTTTATTTTTTGTTCAAAACTCGAGCGTCTTTAGTGAGTAATTTTACCGTTTGCGGGCACGGTGTAGGTCATAGAATTTGATGCAGCATGAATTTTCGTTAAAGAGTCGTTAGAAATTTCAAATTCACTATAAATAAGATCTGACAATTTGCCTCATGTAATTACACACACGCACACTTCTACATTCACTGTTTTGTTTTTCACTAGATGGCGTTGTCATTATCCCCAGATGTTATATAGATGGCGTTAAAAAAATGTTTATAAGGTATCTCGATAATGATGGCGTTAAAGAAAATTGTTAGAAGGGATGAGCCGCCACCATCCACCGACTTCCTGCCACCCTATAAAAAGTGCCGTGGTGTGCGGCGTAGAATCTATAATCCTCCTCCCGTGGATGTCGGAAAAGCCGACTAAGGGTTTACACCAGGGCATGGGCAGCAGCATCCATCTGAGTAACCGATACTGCAATCACCAATCAACCTGCCAAGGGTGGTAATTATGGCAAACACCCCCACAAAAATGAATGTCTTTTTACAGAAATTAATAAAAAGAAAAAACAAACAGATTAGGTATTTTTATTGGTTTATAATTACAAGTATTTTCCACTAGAAATATCATACACTGACAACAAATATTCATCAATAGGTAAGCGATCAGTGCAACTGCACATTTTGTCTTCGTATATTGTATTCATTGTTACCATTAGTGCCCATTGCATCTCTTCTAAATATAACTTTTCATTTAAAAAACCGACTTCCGCCATTGTATTCGACTAAATATTAGGATGAAAAAAAAATGATGAAAGAACCATAGTGGTGAAAGGATTATGATACTTTCTGAATGCAAATGCTTGGTTTGTTGCTGAAAATATCAAAATCACCATATGTATGCCTAAAATATTTGAGGAGTTCCCTCAATTCCTCATGGATTCCATCATCAGAACTGGGTTTTGAAAAAAATGGGACCAATCTGGAAGTACATATATCTATTCAAATAAAAAAAGAATTTTCTAAATCGGTTCATAAACGCCGGAGATATGAGGTATCATCTTCATCATCATTAGATGTAGTTGATCTGATGATCAACTACATCATCATCAGCCTGTAGAAGTCCACTTAGGTGTCCCCTAGAGTGCCACGACGAACGGTCTTGAGCCGCCTCCATCCACAGATTTCCTGTGACGTTCATAATGCCTTTAGTCCATCGAGTGGAGGGCCTTCCTCTACAGCCTCGTCCGTTTTTCGGTCGCCACTCGAGAACCTTTATTCTCAAACGGTTATCAGTTCTGCGAGCTATATGACCTTCCCATTGCCACTTCAACTTGCTAACTCTGGTTGATCATCAGTGGCTAGAAAAAAATACATTTCTTGATATAGTTTTGTTTTAGACAATGTTGTAAGGGTTTTTTGTATGAGAAAAAATAACGTACATGCTGATGTCATTTCATTGAGATCTATGCACTTTGCATTTTTCCGAACACGTCTCAATATATATTTCAGATAAAATCGCATTTTTGAAAAATGCTACCAGCTTTAGCATCATGCTGCTGATAAACTCATTTATAGGGTGTGGTGATACGGCGTTTGCAAACATAGCAGTGTACAAATATTACTGTGTTGGAAATATATGATATTGGATAAACAATCAACAATCTGCCTCTCTCACTATTCCAAATTGACTCGCAGTCAGACGACTAGTTAGTAGTTTTGTTAGTAGTAGAACTTCTTGTGAAAGAGTTCGTCCGGGGAAGTACTACCACTGTACCTGTACCTATTTCTGCCGCCAAGCAGTAGTGTTCGCATTGCTGTGTTTCGGTTTGAAGGGTACGGGTGCCGGTGAAATTACAGGCACATGAGACTTTTCATCTTTATGTCTCAGGGTCGGTAGCGCGCGTGTAATGCCTCTGGTGTTACAAGCGTTCATAGGCTGCGGCAACTGCTTTCCATCTGGTGGGCCGTAAGCTTGTCTGCTTGCCAAGTAGCATAAAAAAAAACGTTCCGATCTGTGAGTAACGTATAAATCATTTCCATGCTGTTCATGTTGTGGACCATTTCTCAAATCTTCTGCCATCAAATCTGGCTGACTGCTGTTGTGCATTATTATTTTTCGTGCAACCAGAGTCAGCTTCGTCAATTTCGGCTTCAAAATATTTCGTCCATAAATTGGGAGCTTGGTGTTAGATAAGATCTGAAAACATAACATATTTACTTATTACATTTTCATTCATTAAATTTTTAAAGATATTTCAAGTAATATAAATATCAAGCTGCGCCTCGCGGTTTCACCTGCGTGAACCATGATATTATTATTATGACGTTGATTTATTTTAAAACTCGTTATAAAATACATTTTTCACTATAAAGAAATACTACTTATCTATAAAAACAAATAGTATATAAAAACAGTATAGTAAAAAATATATTACAAAACGGTAAACCACCGACCGCGGAGCAAAGGCCCAAGCGGTCGGAGGCTAGGGCTGCAGAGAGAGGAACCTCCTGACTATGCGTGCCGAGTCCAGGAGTACTGCCTTCTGAATCTGACCGTTGATCCAACCATTTAGTGAGAGCCTCTCAAGGTATTGGTCGAGGCTCTTTGCTATAAAGCCATTCACAGAAACAACTATCGGGACGATAATCGTCGAATCCACATCCCACATGGCGGTAATCTCGTGGGCCAAGTCAAGGTACTTGCTTGCTTATTATTATTATTATTATTATTAGGTATCTTCATTCCAAATTTCACTCAAATCCGTTCAGCCGTTTGGGCGTGAAGAAGTAACAAACATACTTATAAACTTTCGCATTTATAATATTAGTGTGATGTGATGAGATGAAGAGGTCAACCGACGAATCCAACTCGGATGGGCAGCGTTCGGGAAACTACGCCATATCTAGTTTGTTGGTTTTGTGAAAACTTCTTGTGAAAGAGTTCGTCCGGGGAAGTACTACCACCGTACCTATTTCTGCCACCAAGCAGTAGTGTTCGCATTGCTCTGTTTCGGTTTGAAGGGTACGGGTGCCAGTGAAATTACAGGCACATGAGACTTTTCACATTATGTCTCAGGGTCGGCAGCGCGCTTGTGATGCCTTTGGTGTTGCAGGCGTCCATAGGCTACGGTAACTGCTTTCCATCAGGTGGGCCGTATGCTTGTCTGCTTGCCAAGTAGCATAAAAAAAAATCTTCTCGTCGCCGATACCGCAGAGCCTCAAGACGAAAGTCTACACGCCAGTGTTGACTTACGGCACTGAGACGTGGTCGCTAACTATTGGCCGTATAGACAAGCTCAAAGTTGCGCAACGGGCTATGGAGAGAGCTATGCTAGGAGTTTCACCACGTGATAGAATCCGAAATGAGGAAATCCGTAGAAGAACCAAGGTCACCGACATAGCTCTCAGAATTAGTGGCAGTGGGCAGGTCATATAGCTCGAAGAAGTGATAACCGTTGGAGAATAAAGGTTCTCGAGTGGCGACCACAAACCGGACGACGCGTTAGAGGAAAGCTCTCCACTCGATGGAATAAAGACATTATAAACGTCGCGGGGAGTCGGTGGATGGAGGCGGCTCAATACCGTTCGTCGTGGCATTCTAAGGGGAAGGCCTATGTCCAACAACAACAACAACGAAGGCTTCAAACAAAGGGCAGGCATCTTCTATAATAGTACTACTCTACTAGTAGGTAACACATTAAAATTATGTAAATATCTGTTTACTTACGAAATTTCACCGTGAAACCGTTATAACGGCTTGCACTCGTTTCAAAGACACCGCCCCAAAGAAAATTAATCGCATGACACCCACAGTGCACCATAGACAAGGACCATAGAGAAAAAAGTCAAGGAACATATAGGGAGAAATAAGCGCACTAGGCTAGGTAACCACAGACAAACAGAACACCTTAAATTCAAAAGTTTGTTTTTAGTAATTTAATTTGTTTTAAAACTGAATTTAATTTAATTTAATTTAATTTATTTGATTTATTTTAATTAATTTTAATCTGATTCTTTTAATTTAATTTTGATCTATTGATTTATTTTGATTTATTGTTTGGATCGTTAGAACTGAGTTGGTAAATTTGGGAATTTTAATTTTAATAGTTTATTTTGAGTCTGGTTATTATGTTTTAGTCAGTTTAAATTAGAGATTTACTTTTATTTATTTTAATTTTTTTTTTTTTTTTTTGCAGTGGTCTTTCAACAGAACTAAATTTAATAAATTTAATTTTGATTTATATTTTTGATTTAATTTAATTTAATTTTAATTTATTGATTTATTTTAACCTTGTTTATTTTTATTGTTTTAATCTTAAGAACAAAGTTGGCAAAAATTTTAATTTTGTAATAGTTTGATTTGAATATAGTCTGATATGTTTAACCTAATTAATTTAGAGTTTTTGTTTTTTATTTTATTTAATTCAGGGAATATACATAGTTGGCCTGGCCGAATTTTTCATAAGTATTTCAACTGAACTAGACTTGATTTATTTTAGTTTATTTTAATTTATTTTAGTAACTTGATTTGTATTTGGTTGAATATGTTTTAATCAGAGTAATTTAGAGAATTGGTTCTTATTTTATTTAATTTAAGGGGGATGCTTTCGATTACTTAAAGCTCGTTTCACGCTAGATGGCGTGGAAAAACAGATATTGACTTTTTTATTTTTTGTTCAAAACTCGAGCGTCTTTAGTGAGTAATTTTACCGTTTGCGAGCACGGTGTAGGTCATAGAATTTGATGCAGCATGAATTTTCGTTAAAGAGTCGTTAGAAATTTCAAATTCACTATAAATAAGATCTGACAATTTGCCTCATGTAATTACACGCACGCACACTTCTACATTCACTGTTTTGTTTTTCACTAGATGGCGTTGTCATTATCCCCAGATGTTATATAGATGGCGTTAAAAAAATGTTTATAAGGTATCTCGATAATGATGGCGTTAAAGAAAATTGTTAGAAGGGATGAGCCGCCACCATCCACCGACTTCCTGCCACCCTATAAAAAGTGCCGTGGTGTGCGGCGTAGAATCTATAATCCTCCTCCCGTGGATGTCGGAAAAGCCGACTAAGGGTTTACACCAGTGTGTTGATTATAGGTTTACCCATTTGACACCATTCGGAAAAACGGAAAGCGGAACGTGAGTAATTTGTATGGAGCCACCGAAGAGCGCCCCTAGCGGACAAGGGAGAACTAATTATTGACCGAAAACCAAAAATCCAATCGTTTTATTTCTCACTCAAATACAAGTGCTCGGCGTACTCGTAAAACAGACGAACGAGCAGTCACCTTTATGTTGCATAGTTACTCGTAAATTGTTGGAGATTTGTATATGCCATCTCTTTCTAAAAAAGAGATGGCATATACAAATCCGTGAAATCTCTTAGAATAAGGACGCTTCAGTCTTTATTCTGAGACAAATCTATGGAATTTGTTTTATGAACTTGTCATT
Organism: Epirrita christyi; assembly: GCA_951392215.1. NCBI lineage: Eukaryota > Metazoa > Arthropoda > Insecta > Lepidoptera > Geometridae > Epirrita > Epirrita christyi. Next base: position 112,346 of record OX595843.1, read on the forward strand.
GTCATTGTCCATGAAGCAGGATAACTTGATGTTGATTGATCTAATTTTTAGAAAGCAAAAGATATAATTTTTATCAAAATAAGGAATGTTTGTGGATTTTTCCTCCAAAAACATAGTTGTGACACCGATAAACTTATTGAATTCCTTGGAGAATTTACTTTTCTCAGAAGCCATAGCCATAATATTACTTTGTAGGTATATCTCCCTACCTTGTTCAGTGATGTGGCCATCAAAACAAGAGAAATAAAGAGTTCACGTCAGTCCGAGAACGACAAAATAAAGACAATCTACGTATAGCCAAAGATCTTTGCGTAAAGCGAGAGAGCTATCACAAAATGAGACAAGTCTACCGCAATTTCAAACCATGATTGAGTATATGGAGTTGTAAGTAAGTAAATATTTTGTTCATACAAACATTGAAAAGCTAGTGTATATCTTCTCATGTTCACCAGCCTGTCTATGTCCACAACTAGACGACTGATTTCCATATCCTAATAATTTTATAACACCATAAATGGTAATTTACCTACAGCCCAATCCCGGCAAGAAACAAATTGTTTTATAAAATTGATTAGAATTTTACTTATAAATTGGTCCAAAAATTAATGAATGCCAGAGTACCTACCACGACATTATTATTTATAGTGTCTTGCTGTCAGCGTTATGGTGATCATTTTAATCATAGCAGTGAATTTATTTGAACATACTTAGTTTGCGTTGCACGGGTTGTGAAAATGTGTATTTCTGTTTCAGGTGTGGAGTGATTAACTGTCTATAAAAAGAAAAGCAAAATGGCACTGGTGGTGCAATAGCACCCCAACAGAGCAACGGGTGCTACAATTTATTAGTGTACAAGCTACAACAAACATCAATGTGATTTATGCTGGATTGCCACAGGTTAGTATTTCTTCCTTGTTCTAGACATTTTGATTGAATGATTGCATGCTAAGCTATGGGGAGAGATAGGCTTGGAGTTTCACTATGTGATAGAGTCGGTTTTTCCACACAAAAGTATATATTTCCTCATTTTATGTAGATACCTACATATTTTTGACCTAGATATTTTTTTGATGTAACATAACATCAATGTCCAAAGTAAATTTTATACAGTCTATTCCTTCCAATGCAATTCAATGCCGTGGTGTGTTTGGTCTAAAAATAGACCCCTCTGTCTCCTCCCATGGATGTAGTAAAAGTTTTATTAAGGGATTACACCAGGTGATCAGCAGCATCCACCTGAGTGCTCAACACAAATACTGCAATCACCAATCTGCCTGTCAAGCGTGGTGATTATGGCAAGTCCAAATTGGCATGGTGATAATGGGATTATGAATCCCCCTATTAATATGGACATTTAAGGCCACATCCAGCAGTGGATGTATACCGGCTGTTGTTGATGATGATAGCTTAAGAACCATCTCTCAAATACGATTTGTTGTTCCGCAGCTATACGTGGCAACTTACAGCGTGCTCTAAGATACAATACAGACAGATGGACACACTATACACACTTATGACACCCCAAGTTTAGTCGGGAGTTAAAAACAGTGTAAAGTCTGTAGATATGTAGTGACTTTCAAGTTAAATAAAAGTCATTCAATATTTTTCAGTACACCGGGATCATAAGCTCGCCAGCAACTAGCATTGCCGCCACAAAGGGGCGCCGCGCTCAGACTTCGCCGCTCGCCTCCAGCTTATTCGCCAGGATATTCTGCTTGCCAGCAGTTGGTACTGTTGCCACAGAGGAGCGCCGCCCGTGGTCGTGGCCTTACCTCGTAGGCAGTCCAATCCAAATCGGCGCCGGCCGCCAACTAATCCTTGACGAATACTTGTACCGTATTCTTTAAGTCGTCTAGCAGTTTCACATGTACATTTTCCTTCCATTGTAAATAAACATAAACCTTGTGATCGGAGATTAAAATTGTGGTATTATTTCCCAAACATCCATACCTCACCTACCATGAAAGAATGTATCACTGTAATGTTAGAAAATCAACTGATTAGCAGTAATATCCTTTGCATTATATCCTATGCAAATAGTCACGGGGGTCCGTGAAGTCCAGACTTTATCTACTATTTTACTTTTTTGTATTTAATTTAGAATATATTGTTACAATAGTAGCTGCTTTATTACTCTATAGGTACTTAGTAATCTTAGTATGTGTTTACTGAATAACTATCAATCTCTAACTAGATACTTACGGTTTTCAAGTTCTACAAGTTTGATACAAGTATGTAATAAATAATGTTTTGAAAAGAGCTTTTTTCCATTTTTGTATTTATTTACTCACAGCTAACATGTTTTATCGTAATATGCTTAAGGTGAGGCCGCGAAAATATAATGCTGATTTGCCTAGCTATTGTGAGTAAACCAGATATCACATCAATATAATAACTTATATACGTGATTTTTCAAACTTTTTTCTATTTATCATCAAGCCAGAAACACAATTGGCAGATATTTACTCGATACTTTATTTTTTTGAAAGTTATGCCTTTAAACTAGATTTTTTGAAATGTCTAGGAAACAACTTCAGTCACATATCCAAAATAAGCACTCACCGAAGGAAAATATAGTTTATTAATGATTATCAAACCCAAAATTTACCTAGACTAATTAGTATTCTCATAATAAATTAAATAAGATTTGAGACTTACGTCCTTTACTTCTGTGCAAGATACGGGCAAACACCAAGTGCGATATTCAATCTTATTCCGTTAGAATTTGCGTCTAAAAGGCGATTCATACGAGGCTCCTCCTCAGTACCGCGCCGTGCGCCACAGTGGGAGGACGTTACGCTCGCTCGCTTATCGATTTGGACTACCTTACGAGTATTTACTACCTTGTAAAAACAATGGGAAACAAGGACAACAAAAAAATCGTCCACAAAAGAAAGAAAACTATTCGTTTGAAAGACAGTGCAAGAATTATGAGAGAGGCAAAGAAGTTAGTACCTACCTATTTACCAGTAATCACTTACAAGTATCTAGCTACTAGGAGGTAGGTAGGCAGGGCATGCACCGAGTATGTAGGTAGGTTAGTATCTAGCTACCTTGAACCATTTCAAGCATCCCAAGGTGTTGCCTGGCCAAAATAATTTTCCCCATTTATAGGCCGCAAGTAAGTACTGGTCACAAAAATTTTCAAAATGGCGGCCAATTTTTTTAATTTCTGACAGCTGATTCTTGTTCAGTGATCACAGGGATCCTCAGATATCGATTTTGAAAGCAATTGGTCCGGTAACAAAAATTTTCAAAATGGCGGCCATTTTTTTTAAATTTCTGTCAGCTTATTCTTGTTCTGTGATCACAGGGATCCTCAGATATCGATTTTGAAAGCAATCGGTCCAGGGACAAAAAAGTTCAAAATGGCGGCCACTTTTTTTTATTTCTGTCAGCAGATTATTGTTCAATTACCATAGGGATCCTCAGATATCGATTTTGAAAGCAATCGGTCCGGTAACAAAAAAGTTCAAAATGGTGGTCACTTTTTTAATTTCTGACAGCTGATTCTTGCTCAGTGATCACAAGGATCCTCAGATATCGATTTTGAAAGCAATCGGTCCAGAAACAAATATGTTCAAAATGGCGGCCACTTTTTTTAATTTCTGACAGCTGATTCTTGTTTAGTGATCACAGGGAACCTCAGATATCGATTTTGAAAGCAATCGGTCCCGTGACAAATAAGTTCAAAATGGCGGCCACTTTATTAAATTTCTGACAGCTGATTCTTGTTCAGTGATCACAGGGATCCTCAGATATCGATTTTGAAAGCAATCGGTCCAGTAACAAAAAAGTTCAAAATGGCGGCCACTTTTTTTAACTTTTGACAGCTGATTCTTGTTCTGTGATCACAGGGTCCTCAGATATCGATTTTGAAAGCAATCGGTCCGGTAACACAAATTTTCAAAATGGCGGCCAATTTTTTTAATTTCTGACAGCTGATTCTTGTTCAGTGATCACAGGGATCCTCAGATATCGATTTTGAAAGCAATTGGTCCGGTAACAAAAATTTTCAAAATGGCGGCCATTTTTTTTAAATTTCTGTCAGCTTATTCTTGTTCTGTGATCACAGGGATCCTCAGATATCGATTTTGAAAGCAATCGGTCCAGGGACAAAAAAGTTCAAAATGGCGGCCACTTTTTTTTATTTCTGTCAGCAGATTATTGTTCAATTACCATAGGGATCCTCAGATATCGATTTTGAAAGCAATCGGTCCGGTAACAAAAAAGTTCAAAATGGTGGTCACTTTTTTAATTTCTGACAGCTGATTCTTGCTCAGTGATCACAAGGATCCTCAGATATCGATTTTGAAAGCAATCGGTCCAGAAACAAATATGTTCAAAATGGCGGCCACTTTTTTTAATTTCTGACAGCTGATTCTTGTTTAGTGATCACAGGGAACCTCAGATATCGATTTTGAAAGCAATCGGTCCCGTGACAAATAAGTTCAAAATGGCGGCCACTTTATTAAATTTCTGACAGCTGATTCTTGTTCAGTGATCACAGGGATCCTCAGATATCGATTTTGAAAGCAATCGGTCCAGTAACAAAAAAGTTCAAAATGGCGGCCACTTTTTTTAACTTTTGACAGCTGATTCTTGTTCTGTGATCACAGGGTCCTCAGATATCGATTTTGAAAGCAATCGAAAAAGAAAGAAACAAAAAAAACAAAAAAGTTCAAAATCGCGGCAACTATTTTTAATTCTGTCAGCTTTAATTCTGATCACTGAACACGATTCTCGTGTTCAGTGATCATCATAATGGACACTTAAACACAGAAAAAAAAGTTCTCCTACTGTTAAATATTCAATTTCTGCACGTTGTCACGAGTGGGATCGTTTCCATTACCCAGAGGTGTCGTATGGACAACATAATTTTCCCCATTTTTAGGGTACCCAGAGGTGCTTGGTAATACCAATCAGACTGTTTGTTGATATACACCTTTTAAAATACACACATTCTTAAATTTCCATTTGTTAGTGACCAATGTATAAATAATATAATAATAATTTAATATAATAATAATTTGAAATAACCCTAAAAATGGGGAAAATTATTTCCATGAGGCAACATTTTGGGGTACTCGAAATGGTTCTGTATGATCAGAATTTTGATTTTCCAACTTTTTCGAAAACACCCTATAAATGGGGAAAATTATTTTGGCCAGGCAACACCTTGGGATGCTTGAAATGGTTCAGCATCATCAGAATTTGGATTTTGCAACTTTTTGGAAATTACCCTAAAAATGGGGAAAATTATTTTGACCAGGCAACACCTTGTGATGCTTGAAATGGTTCTGCATCATCAGAATTTGGATTTTGCAACTTTTTGGAAATTACCCTAAAAATGGGGAAAATTATTTTGACCAGGCAACACCTTGTGATGCTTGAAATGGTTCTGCATCATCAGAATTTGGATTTTGCAACTTTTTGGTAATTACCCTAAAAATGGGGAAAATTATTTTGACCAGGCAACACCTTGTGATGCTTGAAATGGTTCAGCATCATCAGAATGTTGATATTGCATCACAAGTGCGTGTTGTGATCACAGGGATCCTCAGATATCGATTTTGAAAGCAATCGGTCCAGGGACAAAAAAGTTCAAAATGGCGGCCACTTTTTTTAATTTCTGACAGCAGAATCGTGTTCAGTGATCATCATAATGGACACTTAAAAACATAAAAAAAAGTTCTCCTATTGTTAAATATTCAATTTCTGCACGTTGTCACGAGTGGGGGACGTTTGCACTTTTTTCTCCCAACGTCCCCCAGTGGGGCCAAACAGGTGGGGGACGATGGGAGTAAACGTGGGTACGTACTGGAAACGATTCTGTATAGTCAAAATTTAGATTTTCCAATTGTTTGGAAATTACCCTAAAAATGGGGAAAATTATTTGGTACATACGACACCTCTTGTACTGGAAACGATTCTGTGTAATCAAAATTTTGATTTTCCAACTTTTTGGAAATTACCCTAAAAATGGGGAAAATTATTTTGTCCATACGACACCTCTGGGTACTGGAAACGATTCTGTATAGTCAAAATTTAGATTTTCCAACTTTTTTTAAATTATCCTAAAAATGGGGGACATTATTTTGTCCATACGACACCTCTGGGTACTGGAAACGATTCTGTGTAATCAAAATTTCGATTTTCCAACTTTTTTTAAAGTACCCTAAAAATGGGGGAAATTATTTTGTCCATACGACACCTCTGGGTACTGGAAACGATTCTGTATAGTCAACATTTTGATTTTCCAACTTTTTGGAAATTACCCTAAAAATGGGGAAAATTATTTGGTACATACGACACCTCTTGTACTGGAAACGATTCTGTGTAATCAAAATTTTTATTTTCCATCTTTTTGGAAAGTACCCTAAAAATGGGGAAAATTCGTTTTTTCATACGACACCTCTGGGTACTGCAAACGGTTCTGTGTGATCATAATTTTGATTTGCCAACGGACGCTACTACGTTATATCAGCTCGCCGTCACCATTATATTGTATTGTCATTGGAACTTGGCAAGTATGCAAAATTTCACCTCAATCATATAACGGGAGCTGGGTCAAATTATCAAATGGAACATTCGAGCTGTACATACATAAGCTTATAATTTGGTAAGTATCTACTCTTAGTGGAAAATACAATTTTCAAACTTTTTTACAAACAAACCTGCTAACTAACGAAAAAGCAATCACGTATAAATAAGTAATAAAACCACCATCATTTACAACAATATTTATTTTTGTAAGTATTTAAAAAAATATAAGTTGAAGAAGTCTCCATTGTGTCTATGTTCGCTCCCCAACATCAAGTACAAAAATTTTGGATGTTTAGACGACGCGCGAATTTCCGTATCTGGGAGGCGGGGCTCAATGGGCGGAGTTAGCGTGGGAATTTTTTTCGAAAAGCATCGTCTTAAATCTATGTATATTATGCAGTTTATTTCCATCTGCTTCTGACTCAGGAAACAACAACTATTCTGAAACAAAAAAGAAAAGATTTCAATACATGCGCAATCACTGCAATAAAACTAAACACAAACATATTCTCTGAAAATTCAATATTTATGCCCTGTAGGGCCTATTTTTCTTGCTGCTAGTGTGAGTATAGTGCGGCTGCGGCCATGATGAAGAAAGTACACTGGTGGACGAGACCTCACTTATAGATTGCAATGGGAGAATTTGCCGTAATCACCACTCTTGGCAGACCGATTGTTGATTGCTTGGTGTTGAGTTACTCAGGTGGATGCTATCCCGTGATGTAATCCCTGAGTCAGCTATTACAACATTCACGGAAGGAGATGGACCCTTCCATCTCCTTTCTATTCTAAGGATGGCCACACCACCGCACAATGAAATAAGTAGGTAGGTAGGTACCTTAAATTCAGGAATTACACTTGTTCTGCATTAATTCTTCCGACTAGAATCTAGTCAGTAACATCCTTGATGGTCTTCGATCACCCTTTCTCTAAAAAGGTCCATGACTTCTGCTCTTGGATCCACCGGCATCTCTAGTATTCCATCCTAAAGCAGACAGATTAATACAAATTACAGCTTGATAAACACATAGGAACCTACAACATGGCTCATCACATCAGTAAATAGACTGGATAATAATATAATATACCTAATAATAATGGATGATGAATATCATAGCATTCAAAGTAGGTATGATGATAAGTTGACATTATTATAATTTATTCACAGGTTGATTTTAGATGTGTGAAATCATGTGAAAGTATAAACATCTTTACGCTAGTAATACTTTTACAAGTCAATGCATAGGATTGTCCAATCTAACCATAGATTGAGGTGCCATGCAAGCAATGTCTGGGAGTTTATGTTAGTTCAATATAGATACCTAGGTCATCTTCAGCGTCTGGAACTCCAAAATTGAGGGCTATGTTGTAAAGTACACAACAAACAACGATGATTTGTACACACTTTGCTGGTTTATATTGCAGATAATCTGTCTTTGCACAGGCAACGCCACCGATTTTTGCGCCTCTCAAATGTGCTTCTTCAAAAAGAATAATGATAACACTCCAAAACCTATGCCAAAACACTGATTTCGAGCAAAGAAAACTTATTATATTATGTTACTCGGCGAAAAGTGATCGAAAACATGTCAGTCACCTCTAGAAACTCAGGTGAGAGTGAAACACCAAATATACGAATATCGTATCCCGACTTCCGAGCGATTCCGTTCATAGTCCTGTCAGATTAGGTACTCGTGATCGCATAGTGCAAAAAAACCGATTGAATGCGAGTCACCCTCACGAAACGGTCGCAGCGACCCTACAAAAATGACTCTTATTCTAAGGCAGCGCGTCACGTGAGTTTTTCGGTACCGGATGGTCGGGATTCGGGAGTCGGGAGTCGGTCAGATTGCATGGCAAAACTCATAGTAAGCCTTCTGGGCATGGGCAGCAGCATCCATCTGAGAACCGATACTGCAATCACCAATCAACCTGCCAAGGGTGGTAATTATGGCAAACACCCCCACAAAAATGAATGTCTTTTTACAGAAATTAATAAAAAGAAAAAACAAACAGATTAGGTATTTTTATTGGTTTATAACTAGTGGTTCGCCCCGAACTGAGACCTCGCGATAACACCTTTATCAGCCCGACTACTTAACTAAGTAATTTCCATATTTTCTATTATTATTTTTGAAAATTTTCCCCTCGAGGTCTACCAGTACAGTACAGGATCTACCAGTAACTTCTCTTATTTCCTACACATCATCGAAATAACCTTTGAATAGGGCTAAGCAACGGGGCATAGTTATACTACATACCTGTTAGTACCTATATCAAGTACCTGACGAATTAATTGATAACGTCTTTTTGATGAAAACCATAGAACTCCAACGTCATTCAAATTCTTCGAAATGGGAGGTCAACAATGGATGTTATATTGGTTTCTGTTTTATGGAGTACATGTTTCAAAATTCTTCAATTTCAGACTTTTCCCTGTAGTTGTGACACAAAAGCCACAAGCATACCAAATTTCAGCATTGTGGGATTGCTGGAAGTACCCTAGAATTTTGGGTTTTTACGTTTTTTATTTTCCCTAATATCTCAAAAACTACTAAGGCTAAATAATTATTAAAAACAGTTTTGAAATGCTCAACCAAAGCACTTTCATTAGACACCCCACTTGATCTGACTGTCTCACTTTTATTTTTTTTACCCCCTCTTTGACCCCAATATCTCAGCAACCCCCTGATCGATATAGCTCATAACCTTACCTACAAATTGTACCAATACTATCTACCCCCATACCAAATTTCATGAAGATCGGATTAACGGTTTGGAAGTTTTCATCGGACAAACATACATACATACATACACACATACATACAAATGCCGATTCTTCCAACTTGACTCAGAGAACTCGCTTCGCTCGTTCAATTACAAGTATTTTCCACTAGAAATATCATACACTGACAACAAATATTCATCAATAGGTAAGCGATCAGTGCAACTGCACATTTTGTCTTCGTATATTGTATTCATTGTTACCATTAGTGCCCATTGCATCTCTTCTAAATATAACTTTTCATTTAAAAAACCGACTTCCGCCATTGTATTCGACTAAATATTAGGATGAAAAAAAAATGATGAAAGAACCATAGTGGTGAAAGGATTATGATACTTTCTGAATGCAAATGCTTGGTTTGTTGCTGAAAATATCAAAATCGCCATATGTATGCCTAAAATATTTGAGGAGTTCCCTCAATTCCTCATGGATTCCATCATCAGAACTGGGTTTTGAGAAAAATGGGACCAATCTGGAAGTACATATATCTATTCAAATAAAAAAAGAATTTTCTAAATCGGTTCATAAACGCCGGAGATATGAGGTATCATCTTCATCATCATTAGATGTAGTTGATCTGATGATCAACTACATCATCATCAGCCTGTAGAAGTCCACTTAGGTGTCCCCTAGAGTGCCACGACGAACGGTCTTGAGCCGCCTCCATCCACAGATTTCCTGTGACGTTCATAATGCCTTTAGTCCATCGAGTGGAGGGCCTTCCTCTACAGCCTCGTCCGTTTTTCGGTCGCCACTCGAGAACCTTTATTCTCAAACGGTTATCAGTTCTGCGAGCTATATGACCTTCCCATTGCCACTTCAACTTGCTAACTCTGGTTGATCATCAGTGGCTAGAAAAAAATACATTTCTTGATATAGTTTTGTTTTAGACAATGTTGTAAGGGTTTTTTGTATGAGAAAAAATAACGTACATGCACTGAGAAAACAGTTCATCAAAAAATATGGTGATTTCACGTAAAGTAGGGAGCATACGGAAATAACCATAAAGTACGATGAAACTACTGTTGCTGCTGCTAACCATATATTATGATGAGTTGTCACCATGCATTAGTAGTTCGTATCACCGTATGTCCGGACTTACGGTGACGGTAATCGTAATGGACCATTACTTTTTGAGAGAGAGCATAACATTACATATGACTGTCATCATATTTTTGTATGCTTTCCTACTATTTTTATGTGCTCTCCTCTAATTTCCGAGTAATCCCTATTATTTTATCATACTATTTATCCATGCTTTCCTACTATTATTGTATGCTTTACTACTATTTTTAATGTGCTTTCCTCTCATTTCCGAGTAACTCCTGTTATTTAATCCTACTATTTATCCATGCTTTCCTACTATTATTGTATGCTTTACTACAATTTTGAATGTGCTTTCCTCTTATTTCCGAGTAATTCCTGTTATTTCATCTTATACCATTTATCCATGCTTTCCTACTATTATTGATGTGCTTTCCTATTGATTTTTCTTACTATTTTTCTATGCCTCCTGTTGTAGTATGGCTCGGGTATTGTTCCTTTTTCTTAAATATGTATGGGCCAATTAATAAAGATAATTGACACATAGAATAAGCAAGAGTACGGTTAAGAGAATGATGATGATGTATAGTCGTTCATCGTCATCACTCCCGTAACCGTACTTTTGCACGGTTATGGGTCAGAGTAGATTACTAAGTGTCAATTATCTTTATAAATTGGCCCACGCATATTTAAGAAGAAGGAAAAATACCCGAGCCATGCTACAACAGGAGGCGTAGAAAATTAGTAAGAATAAACAATAGGAAAGCACATCAATAATAGTAGGAAAGCATGGATAAATAGTAGGATGAAATAACAGGAAATACTCGGAAATGAGAGGAAAGCACATTCAGAAAAAAGTACCTACGCAATACAGAAAATAACCCTAATAAAGTAGGTACTTCTAGACAGAAGTACCTACTTTATTAGGTATTATTCTAGAACAGTGGATTTGGGATTTGGTGAATTATTTGCTATAATGGAAAAACATATGACGGATTAACATTTTAATTAAAAATTACAAAATATTATTAAATAACGCAAAATATATAATTTAGAGTAACGGAGTAGTAGTTTTGGGGTAACGGAGGCGGGCTCGCACCGTCTCTTGCCAGAGGGCGCATGACCTCCTGTCACGGACCAGCTGAGGGTCGAGACCACTGTTCCAAAGCTGACTGCACCTTATCCGCGTCACCTGTACAAAATTGCAAGTGGTTAGGTCAAATAGATTTTTATATATGGGGGTCGAAAGTAGCTTTAAATTTGGGGTAGGAAATTCTGCCGAAGTCAGCCTACAAAACTCGAAAGGAAATTAGCTAAATTTACCTAAATACAGTATTTTGTGACATGTTTACTTTATGGTACCATAAAGAGTATCTCTAATTAACATGGGCTTTCACATTAGATATTTTACTTAATACGAGACTAAAATCAATACCTTATTCAAATCCCTGGTGATTGATCCTAGAACACGACGCGACTTCAGGCGTGCTGGACAGAGAACGGGATCGAGACTCGGGCTTTGCCAGGATACCCAACGTAATAAGATAGGCACGTTGAGCCCTCCAGGCGTTCACCAACCAGCCATGGTTTGGTAGGCGTCAGCAGGCAGATGCGTAGTAGAAAGGTGGAGATTATTTTATGTACAACCACATCATTTTAAATGGACATCAGCTGGGCATCAGTCGGCAAAACTGGGTCATGTACTGTCACAAGCTTTTACATCAACAGCTTGCATAAACTGGTGCACTAATCTTAAAACACTTATTTTTGTACACGAACAAATGTTAGGTATTATGAAACCCAGCTGATCTTTGTTGCACTTTGTTGCTTCAAATCACTTCACATTTTGTAACACTAACTATAGACAATCCGTAATATTTAAAATAAAATTACAAACAAAAGGCGGAGCGCATGTGCTTCCCTGCTAACTGAATAGAATAAAATGACCGGGCTAGGACCTACCCGCGTGCCGTACGCAGTAGACTGGTGATTTCACAGTATTTTAATATGCCGGTCATCCAATATTATGAATCCTGTAATCATACTTTAGTAAAACGATAAACGTATTATTGTGTGATGATCACGGTATTTTGGAGTGCCGCGTCAAATATTATGGTTCCGTAATCATATTCGATGGTAATTTGTTACGTAATTGTATTTTTGTGTGCTAGTCATGGTATTTTGGTGTGCGGTGTCAAATATTATGATTCCGTAATGATGTTTGTTCATTTGTTAATTAATTTTTGTATGCCCGTAGTTACATAGATAGATAGATAGATTAACACTTTATTGTACACCAGGAATACATAAAAGGATTTATTAAAATTAGCAGTACAATAGGCGGCCTTATCGCTGAGAGCGATTTCTTCCAGACAACCTTTGGATGGACAGTAACAAGCGAAGCAGTAACGAAACGGCGGAAGATATAGTCCGTAGTCGTATATTATAAGGATTTTATGCATAGAAGCTTCAAGAAAATTGATGCTAACTACAAAAATAAAGTGACGAAAACTGTTATATCTTAGGTATCATCGAATTTCTGCCAACCAGACATCCAGCAGACCATTTCATATTACGTAGTGTTATTTTAAGAGGAAAGCATCGTAAAGTATCGATTTAATCTTCTTATATTCTGTCACCGTTTATTACGGAGAATGGTCATCATAATATTGTATTACTTACTATTTAAACTAGATTATTTTATTATATATACATGATACAACCTTATTTTAGAACAATTCATCGTATTTTTGAAAGACGTATTGATATTTTATAATGAAGCCAAAATGACATTTTTCTCAGTGTGATGTCATTTCATTGAGATCTATGCACTTTGCATTTTTCCGAACACGTCTCAATATATATTTCAGATAAAATCGCATTTTTGAAAAATGCTACCAGCTTTAGCATCATGCTGCTGATAAACTCATTTATAGGGTGTGGTGATACGGCGTTTGCAAACATAGCAGTGTACAAATATTACTGTGTTGGAAATATATGATATTGGATAAACAATCAACAATCTGCTCTCTCACTATTCCAAATTGACTCGCAGTCAGACGACTAGTTAGTAGTTTTGTTAGTAGTAGAACTTCTTGTGAAAGAGTTCGTCCGGGGAAGTACTACCACTGTACCTGTACCTATTTCTGCCGCCAAGCAGTAGTGTTCGCATTGCTGTGTTTCGGTTTGAAGGGTACGGGTGCCGGTGAAATTACAGGCACATGAGACTTTTCATCTTTATGTCTCAGGGTCGGTAGCGCGCGTGTAATGCCTCTGGTGTTACAAGCGTTCATAGGCTGCGGCAACTGCTTTCCATCTGGTAGGCCGTAAGCTTGTCTGCTTGCCAAGTAGCATAAAAAAAAAACGTTCCGATCTGTGAGTAACGTATAAATCATTTCCATGCTGTTCATGTTGTGGACCATTTCTCAAATCTTCTGCCATCAAATCTGGCTGACTGCTGTTGTGCATTATTATTTTTCGTGCAATCAGCTTCGTCAATTTCGGCTTCAAAATATTTCGTCCATAAATTGGGAGCTTGGTGTTAGATAAGATCTGAAAACATAACATATTTACTTATTACATTTTCATTCATTAAATTTTTAAAGATATTTCAAGTAATATAAATATCAAGCTGCGCCTCGCGGTTTCACCTGCGTGAACCATGATATTATTATTATGACGTTGATTTATTTTAAAACTCGTTATAAAATACATTTTTCACTATAAAGAAATACTACTTATCTATAAAAACAAATAGTATATAAAAACAGTATAGTAAAAAATATATTACAAAACGGTAAACCACCGACCGCGGAGCAAAGGCCCAAGCGGTCGGAGGCTAGGGCTGCAGAGAGAGGAACCTCCTGACTATGCGTGCCGAGTCCAGGAGTACTGCCTTCTGAATCTGACCGTTGATCCAACCATTTAGTGAGAGCCTCTCAAGGTATTGGTCGAGGCTCTTTGCTATAAAGCCATTCACAGAAACAACTATCGGGACGATAATCGTCGAATCCACATCCCACATGGCGGTAATCTCGTGGGCCAAGTCAAGGTACTTGCTTGCTTATTATTATTATTATTATTATTAGGTATCTTCATTCCAAATTTCACTCAAATCCGTTCAGCCGTTTGGGCGTGAAGAAGTAACAAACATACTTATAAACTTTCGCATTTATAATATTAGTGTGATGTGATGAGATGAAGAGGTCAACCGACGAATCCAACTCGGATGGGCAGCGTTCGGGAAACTACGCCATATCTAGTTTGTTGGTTTTGTGAAAACTTCTTGTGAAAGAGTTCGTCCGGGGAAGTACTACCACCGTACCTATTTCTGCCACCAAGCAGTAGTGTTCGCATTGCTCTGTTTCGGTTTGAAGGGTACGGGTGCCAGTGAAATTACAGGCACATGAGACTTTTCACATTATGTCTCAGGGTCGGCAGCGCGCTTGTGATGCCTTTGGTGTTGCAGGCGTCCATAGGCTACGGTAACTGCTTTCCATCAGGTGGGCCGTATGCTTGTCTGCTTGCCAAGTAGCATAAAAAAAAATCTTCTCGTCGCCGATACCGCAGAGCCTCAAGACGAAAGTCTACACGCCAGTGTTGACTTACGGCACTGAGACGTGGTCGCTAACTATTGGCCGTATAGACAAGCTCAAAGTTGCGCAACGGGCTATGGAGAGAGCTATGCTAGGAGTTTCACCACGTGATAGAATCCGAAATGAGGAAATCCGTAGAAGAACCAAGGTCACCGACATAGCTCTCAGAATTAGTGGCAGTGGGCAGGTCATATAGCTCGAAGAAGTGATAACCGTTGGAGAATAAAGGTTCTCGAGTGGCGACCACAAACCGGACGACGCGTTAGAGGAAAGCTCTCCACTCGATGGAATAAAGACATTATAAACGTCGCGGGGAGTCGGTGGATGGAGGCGGCTCAATACCCTTCGTCGTGGCATTCTAAGGGGAAGGCCTATGTCCAACAACAACAACGAAGGCTTCAAACAAAGGGCAGGCATCTTCTATAATAGTACTACTCTACTAGTAGGTAACACATTAAAATTATGTAAATATCTGTTTACTTACGAAATTTCACCGTGAAACCGTTATAACCTGGCTTGCACTCGTTTCAAAGACACCGCCCCAAAGAAAATTAATCGCATGACACCCACAGTGCACCATAGACAAGGACCATAGAGAAAAAAGTCAAGGAACATATAGGGAGAAATAAGTGCACTAGGCTAGGTAACCACAGACAAACAGAACACCTTAAATTCAAAAGAGCCACAAATCAAAAAAAAAAACAATATCGTTTTTAATGCAAAAATGGCATATAGATGATTCCAATTTTTATATTCGAAAAAGACACCCATGGTTTTAGCGTTAAAAATAGTTCAATCACACAACTACCCATTTAGCATTTTGAGACTTTGATGACTAACTTCACAGCAAAGCAGCCATCTTTCCAGTTAATAATAATAATAATAATTTTATTACGAAACATAAAAGTGTCAGGTTTTGGAATGCGTTTCTTTTGAATGAAAGTTCAATAAGTTTGATTACTATTTTATTAAAACGAACCCGCAGTACTTGGAAATGTGTCTGTTTTGCATATAAGATTACCGTGATTATGGTTGTAATTGTTTAAACAAACATGCAATATTTGTTAAATGACTGTTATTACAATCAGTCCGTACAATCAGTCTTAAAATACAGTGTTTCATTATCATACATAAGTATCCTTTGAAATAAATAATCACTTTTAAGATTATTAAAATTACTTTGGGATCACATCCTTTTCAATCAGTTTTAGGATGCCATGTTTTTTGTCTCAGCAACTTGTAGCTTTTTGATATTATTTTATTTTATTTACTTGGGAAAAATCTGTATCCTGAGAAGTTTTGTACAAAAATATATTTTTATGTTGTTGATCAGTTTTAATAACTTTAAGGTATGCCTTTACGACTCTTCCTTTGAAAATCTTTGCCAAGAGGCTGAACACTAAGAGGTTCTGAATCATAACTGATTGGTAATCAATCGTCTGTACTGCTGTCTGAGCTTATAGATGAGGATTTACTGGAGTCTCTATCTTAATCGCTTCATCAAAAATGGTACAAATTCCATACCAGACAGACAGCCAACACAATCCTAGCCTATCGTTACTTGATGAAAACATTATCTGATTTTGGAAGTCCAGAGCAATGAATAAATTTAGTTATTGAGGAAAGTACAGACAGCGATTCAGATATACTCAAGTGAATCCTCATCTTCAAGCTCAGACAGCAGTACAGATGATTGATTACCAATCAGTTGATTCAGTACTTCCTAGTGTTCAGCCTCTTGACATAGATTTCCAAAGGAAGAGTCGTAAAGAGCAGACCTCAAAGTTATTAAAACTGATCAACAACATTAAAATATATTTTTATACAAAACTTCTCAGGATACAGATTTTTCCCAAGTAAATAAAATAAAATAATATCAAAAAGCTACAAGTTGCTGAGACAAAAAACAAAGCATCCTAAAACTGATTGAAAAGGATGTGATCCCAAAGTAATGTTAAACTTTTTATACTTACTTATTTTAAAATTGATTATTTAAGCTAAAGGATTTTTATGTATAATAATGAAACACTTAATGAGATTACTGCGATGACTTAGATATTATTAATCGTAGATCTCATCGTTACTACTAGTAAGTCAAAGATTTATGGAGTATTTTATTTTGTAATATTGCTAGATGAAGAGGTGATAGTTATGGATAAGTTTCTTCCGCATTTAATTACATTGATCTCAATGTAAATTTCAAGGTAGTGTAAGGTTCAAAATACGCATCTTATAATATACCATACATATATGTAGAAAAAAAAGATTTATAAAGTAATACAAAAAAAACTACTATCAAAACTTTGATAGGCTTTCCAGTAAAAAAATGAATTTTCGACTTGTGGCTCTTTTGCATTTAAGGAGCGAGATGACAACTTCATACTACACTTTGATATTGATATATTATCAGGGTTGCTACACCGAGTTTCTGAATCACAGCACGATTCACGGTCGGATTATAAAAACTAGTAGTTTTGCGAACAGAATACCTCAAGAGCACAAACTATCTTGTTTTTCGATAAAGTTTAAAAATCGCATCCATAGTCCGATCTAGCATATACCCAATCTTACTTGAACCACAAGTCGTTGAAACTCTAACAAATGAGAGCTCACGTAATATTGGTTTTCATTTTTATTTTTTCTCAAAAACTATATTGTAAAATAAATATATAAGTAAGTACATATATCAAGTTTCATCAAGATTAATTGAAAAATGCGACGTACGCGAGTACTTACGTACATAGGTACATACATCCGAACAGACGATAGCAAATTTTGCCATATTATATTGCAAGGACTTACCTTGCTTTGCTCGCTCGGTCAATGACTAATAATAATTTTTTTTTATTGCTGCGAATGAAGTTACGAAAGTATAGTTTTTACATATTCTTTCGTTGTTTTATTTTTATTTTATAAAACTGAAACTTGAGTTTCAATAAAGTACGTTACAATAAAGTATTTTCTCGAAGGTACCTACTTTGTTGATATTGCAAAGTATAAAGAACATAGCCGCAAATAACTTTGTAAACTATGATTATAACGAACGGTTGGCAACCCTATCAGAGCCAGCTCATAAAGCCTAATAATTACGGGTGACTAGCAAGCACTAAACTTTGACGTAGCGTTGCCAGACCGGCAATGCCGCAACTTGTGCCGGCCTGGCAACGTCGCGTTTCGCAATTTTGGTGACAGACCCGAAAATAACGCGAGGCATACTTTTATTTATTTAGCGCCATCTTTCACTATCTTTCTCAAAACTCGGTGCTCGAGGTCCATTTAACCGCCATCTCTGTCAAATTAAACAAAACAGGGTGCTCTGCGTAAAAATATCACGCTTCGATGGTAGGTGGCGACTCAAAATGGACATTAAAAACACTCACACATACGTAAAATTGGTCGTATTTCAAACTAATTTTAAATATTACCCTTAGTAAATTTTTATTTGAAACAACCATTTGCGAGTACGATAATCATTAGAAAATCGAAAAAAAAATACGATATAAAGAACGACAATCTGTGGATTGAAAAAATACTTCAATTATTTTGTATGGGCAAGGCAACGAGAGCATTCACCTTAAGGAATATAGTTGGCCTGGCCGAATTTCGGATTATTAATCGACTGACCAAAATTTAATTAATTTTTAATTCACTTTAATCTGATTCTGATTGTTGATTGTTTTTAGTGTAATTAATTTAAAGGAAAGAATTGGTAAAAGTTTTAATTTGGCAGTATTTTATTAAATTGTATTTTAAAGAGAGGGGAGATGGTTTGTGTTAAAGATGTACTTACTTGTGATCCAGTAATTTGTATTTATGTAAATTGTCTGGATCGCCCTTATAAACAAGAAATTGCAGGTCATATGTCTGGTATGATCGTGTTAGCGCCACATATTGTTAAGGCATGAATTGTGAAGCATTAGGGGGAGCATGTTCTAAATGCTTTCACTATTATTATAAATGAGAGCTTTATATAAAAAAAAAAAAAAAAAAAAAAGTATGTGTGTGTGTATATATATATATATATATATATATATATATATATATATATATATATATATATATATACATATATATATAAATATGATATTATCTGCATGTCTAATTTTTAAGAAATTTTGTACTAGATTTAGAGCGATTTTTATTTATTACGAAAGAAAGTAAACGAATAAAAGAGCAAATAAAGGTCTTCGAAGAATATCGAAGGATTCAAGCAGCAGACCCCTACAACATAGTGCATTTTCTAGAAGGCTGTAGGAAAAAAAAAAAAAAAAAACCTAACCTAACCTTTTTTTTTTTTTTTTTTTTTGCGTGAGGAATTGCATTTTCGCATCCCCGCCCACCCGAGGGAAGTGGGCAGGGTATGTCGGACTCGCCTAAGAACCGCCCTACCGACTAAAACCTCACGGTGTTCCTTCTCCGCCGCTAGTGGCGGGAACACGGGAACGCTTTCGCACACCTCCGCGAACCCGCCGCGGCCGTCCGTCACCGGACCCTCCTCAGGGGCTCCGCCCCGTTACGACACCCAGAACAACCATGGCGTGCCGTAACCACATCCTCGGGGACCCAACCAGCAAAATGAGCGCCCAGCCATCCCCGTGACTGAACGCTCGAGGTCCCCCTGCGACGGGTCTGATGAGTGGCCCCATCGCCTGCCACTTGTACCGCTCCATACTGGGCTTAGACGCAAAGCCCATAGGAGCGGTCCACCTCCGGTTCCTCTTCGCTTCACCGTAGTTCACCAAGCCACGGTTACTGAGCCCCCCCGCCACGCCAAGGCGGGAACCCTCGGGGGGGAACCTAACCGAACCTAACCTAACCTAACATAACCTTTTTTTTTTTTTTTTTTTTTTTTTTTCCCAGGGGAATTCCTTTATGGATACCTTTCAGCCCGGGGGGGGGGGGGTTGAAAGGTTATGTCGGACTCATCTGATACCGACTAAAACCCCTGGGGTGTTTCTACACTCGCTTTTGCTGGGGTAGCGGGAACTATTATAATCTTCCGCGTCCCCGGCAGCGTTGGTCTATTTGGACCCCGTCTCTTGCATGCAATAATAACAAGCACCTACTTATGGGGCGCGCGGAAACACCACGCGCACCGCCTTGGGCAATTAAACTCGGCAGTAGACTCCCCCAAGTCTACCGTCGAAGCCCTAGCTATGGGGGTTGGAGGGGAACGTCAGAGAGCCTTCTCCTCCGACGTCTTACTCTCCGGCTGCGTATCAGGAGGTTGGAAGAGATCTCTCTTTCCCTCTCTGCAGCTTCCTTCTGCACCATAACTAGTTCGCAGAAGGATGACACCGCATCCCACGATGTTTCTTCTTCCAGCATTGATTTAATCAATGCTGGAAGAGAGAGATCGTCCCCTACTACAGCGACTAGGGTACGGCGCTCATCGTCCCAGGCAGGACACTCCTCGAGTGTATGTTGCGCCGTATCTATGTCACACCTACAGTTATGGCACTCGGTCGTCGGTTCCCTTTGGGCTATTCGACACAGGTACTTTCCAAAGCAGCCATGCCCTGTCAGCACCTGCACCAGCCGAAAGGAAAGCGACCCGTGTGCCCTATCTAGCCATTCATTAAGAACTGGGCGGATGGCCCCGATTGTCCAGCAGCCAGCGCTAGGATTAGCTAGCCGCTCCGCCCACTCCTCTCTAAGTGCCTCTTGAAGGTGAAGCTTCCAAGCAAGCTCCTCAACCGCTGAAGGCGGATATTCCCCCCCGAGACGAAGCTCTTTACGCCGGCTGTAAGAAAAGGCCAAGCACTGAGCCACTAAGTCCCACGGAGGAGAACTGGCCAGTAAGCACCGCGCCTCATAAGAGATGGTGCGATACCCGCGCACAACACCGATAGCCATCACCCTCTGAGCTCTTCTCAGCAGGGCAATGTTCGAATCAGCTAGCGGTGCCCACACTGGAGCCCCATATAGGGCCATGGACCGCACCACTCCTAGGTACAAGCGACGGCTAGCCGCTTTGGGTCCCCCGAGATTAGGTAGAAGGCGCTTTAAAGACTGCGCTGCTCTCATCAATCGGGGAGCCATATGTGCAAAATGCTCGTGGAAGTTCCACCTACTATCGAGGTAAACCCCAAGATTTACCTCGATAGTAGGTTTTTAGAACTTGGTAGTTTTTTTTAGAACTTAGTCAAACTTTAATAAGAAAATCTTTGTCAAGGCCACAAGAGGTATTCTGAAACGTACCCGTACCTGGAAACAGCAAGAGGGATGCCATTTTGAGAATTTATTGCGATAGTTTTATAAACGTAGGTACCAGATTACGTACAATTTGTATGAGAAAACATTTTATAAAATTTGACTTACTTCTGCTGCTCAGATTTTTTTCTTCCCATACAATAAAACAATCCTTACATGAAACTGAGTCGATACGCATAATTTTTTTTTTATCAAAACTACCCATTTTTTGGAGAACTCACGCTTGACCAAAAAAATAACTATGGCAAAATCATTTTCATACAAAATGAGCAAATGGTTTCAAAGACAGTTTTCCCGTATCTCTTATGGATTCGGATATCCCCATACTGTCCCATTTAAAAAAAACAACCTGTATAATAAAACCCACTATGGATAAACACAGACCCGCCCTCGCTATATGTATCAACCCAACCTAACTTTTTTTTTTTTTGTTTTTCAGTAAATGCTTTAACTCATCCCCGCCCGCCGACGGGAAGCGGACAGGGTATGTTGGACTCGCCTGAGGACCGCCCTACCGACTAAAACCTCACGGTGTTCCTTCTCTGCCGCTTGTGGCAGGAACGCGAGAACGCTTCCGCTCACTTCCGCGAACCCGCCGCGGCCGTCCGTCTCCGGACCCTCCTCAGGGGCTGTCCCCGTTACGACACCCAGAACAACCATGGCAAAGTCAAAAGTCAAAGTCAAAAAGAACTTTATTCATTGAAATCACAAGGATCATTTTGAATCGTCTTATATAAAATTAAATTACTCCTGTTCCAACGCGACCAAGCCTAGAAGAATCAGGCAACAAACTCGGCTTGGCTTACATAAATGGTCCGTCTTACCACTAGGTGAGAAGCGCCTGTATGGTGCCTCGGAGCAAGGAGTTGCTGATACATAGTAAATGAGAACTTAAAAACCTTAGGAAGGTAGTCAAAAGTAAATAAACATCAGCAAAAATATGCAAGACAGCACACGCTACGCTTGTTATACTTATAAATAATAATCTAATACAAACATGTAAATAGGTAAGTATAGCAGTATAGCAGTCGAGGGGCAGAGCGACATCAGGCCACGCGGCTTTATCATTAATATAGTCATCAAAAGTGTAATACGCTTTCTTAATTAGATTCATCTTTATGTAGGATTTAAATCTTCGAATAGGAAGTTTAAATGCACCTTCTGGAAGTTTATTATAGAACCGTACAGAATTCCCCATAAAAGACCCACTTACTTTTTTTAATCGAAATTTTGGTATATTTAGTTTGTGTTTATTTCTCGTGTTAATACCATGCACGTCACTTTTTATCATAAAACTATCCAAGTGTTTATGTGTATGTAATAATATTTCATAGATATATTGCGATATTACTGTAAGAATATTGATTTCTTTGAAACGCTCCCTCAAGGAGTCACGCGACTTCATTTTATAAATGGCACGTATTGCCCGTTTTTGTAAGACAAAAATAGCTTGGATATCTGCTGCTTTACCCCACAGTATGATACCATATGACATAACACTATGGAAGTAGCTAAAATAAACAAGCCTAGCTGTAGCTTCATCAGTAAGCTGCCTTATTATACGAACTGCATATGCAGCGGAACTAAGTCTACCAGCAAGAGCCACAATTTGTGGTGCCCACTGCAACCCTGCATCAATATTAAGCCCTAAGAAAATGGTAGACTTGACAAGATCAAGTGTCTCCCCATTTATTTTAATATTAGTTGGATAATGTTTTACATTAGGCAATGTGAATTTGATGCATTTCGTTTTTTTAGCATTAAGCAAAAGATTATTAACTGTGAACCACTCAAGAACACGCGATAGTGAATCATTTACATCATCGTAATTAGATTTAGATCTATCAACTTTGAAAATCAAAGAAGTATCGTCAGCAAATAGAACTATGTCACATATGTCTTTCACAAAAAAAGGGAGATCGTTAATGTAAACTAGGAATAAAAAAGGGCCTAGTATTGAACCCTGTGGCACCCCCATGACAATAGTCGATCCTGAAGACCTTTCACCACCAACATCAACTTTTTGGATCCTATTGGATAAGTAAGAATTTACAAGATTAATTGCCTGATTTTGTATGCCATAATGTTTTAACTTGGAAATTAAAGTATCATGCCTCACGCAGTCAAAAGCTTTGGACAGGTCGCAGAAAACTCCGATCGCGTCCTGCGAGTTCTCCCATGCTTCAAATATGTGTTCTAAGAGCATGGTACCAGCATCGGCTGTCGAACGACCCTTAGTAAATCCAAATTGATGACTATGAAGAAGTCCGTGGAGGTTAAAGTGTGACAATAACTGAGTAAGAATAAGTTTCTCGAAGATTTTACTTAACGCAGGCAATATAGAAATTAGCCTATAATTACCTGGATCTTTTTCGTTACCAGACTTGAACAAAGGAATTAATTTACTATGTTTCATAAGATCAGGAAAGACTCCCTCGTCAACACATCCATTGAAAATATAGGCCATACACGGCGCAATATCAATAATTATAACACCTAACACCTTTGTAGATATTCCCCAAAGGTCTTCAGTATTTTTAATATTAAGTGACTTAAATGTCTTAACAATATCATTGGCATTAACGTATCTGAAACTAAACGCGACCTCACACTTATCAACACTTAATTCCAATAAAGTAGATGCTCCAGAGGCAGTTGATTTTAAAGATTGAGTCACAAAATTAGGTATACTAGAGAAAAAACTATCAAGGCATTTGCGACCTCAGTATTATTTGATAATGTTGTATAGTTTACGTTTAAATTAATTTGTTTACTACGAGGTTTAGTTTTACCTGTTTCATTATTTATTAATTTCCAAGTTGTCTTAATTTTATTTGCTGATTTTTCTATTTTATTTCTCAAATGCAATGATTTTGCTGCATGACAAACTTTTTTGAAGGTCTTGGAATAGTTCTTTATGTACAAGATAAACGATGGATCGTGCAACATTGATTCTCTAGCCGCATAGAGTTCATATAATTTATTCCTACTTCTATAAATACCGGTTGTAGCCCAATCAGCTAACTCGACATTAGCTCTAGCTTTACATTTTTTTAACTTAAATATCTCACTATGTTCCTCACATATCAACTTAAACAAACTAGTAAAAAGGTCATTCGGATCATCTACGCACGGTACAAGGGGCATTTTGAGTTCAATACTGCCCTGGAACTTCTTAATGCGACTTTCTGTGATAGGCCGATAAGTGAATTCCTTAGGTTCATCTACAAAATTACAAGTAAATATAGCACTGTGACCATAGTGATCTGAGGTGAAATGTTTAACTACTGATTTATTAATTGGAACACTACTGCAATCAATATTATCTAAACAGGTGGATGTTGTTAGTGTCACCCTTGTAGGTTCTTCGAAGAGGTGATATAAATTAAAGTATTTAAATAAATTAAGCAGCCTCTCAGATAGAGGATTAACCGGAATATCTATATTGAAATCTCCACAGACTATTAGCATTTTATTACGAACAAAAGTTTTAAGCAATGCTTCTTCCATAGTGGATTCAAATAATGCGAAGTCTGCGTCAGGGGGACGGTAAACGCTTACAATGATATGCCGCTCTAGCTCAACACAAGATAGCTCAATAGTCCTCTCAATAGTGAGATTTGCAACATCTTTACGTTCCTTGCATTTTAAAGTATTATGGCATGCCATAACCACATCCTCGGGGGGACCCAACCAGCATAATGAGCGCCCAAACATCCCCGTGCCTGAACGCTCGAGGTCCCCCTGAGATGGTTCAGATGAGTGACCCCATCGCCTTAGAGAATAGGGAGAGCGGCAAAGTCACAGCGACACTCCTCTTCCACTGCGGCCCCACCGCGTCCGCTATCCAACGGTGGCGACGCCGTCAAGGCCGCGGATGGTAGGAAGAGCGGCAACTTAACACCGGCAGTCCTCTCCCGCCGCCGCCGCGGCCTCCATCCTTCAGCCACGATGCCTCCCATTCGACACCGCGGCCCACCTCAGTCGCAATGGCGCCCATACGCCACCGCCACCTACTTGTACCGCTCCATACTGGGCTAGGTAGCAAAGCCCAGAGGAGTGGTCCCTCATGATTCCTCTTCGCTTCACCATGGTTGAAGGTAGGTCAACTGAGCCCCCCCGCCACGAGAAGGCGGGAACCCTCGGGGGG
Organism: Epirrita christyi; assembly: GCA_951392215.1. Lineage (NCBI taxonomy): Eukaryota > Metazoa > Arthropoda > Insecta > Lepidoptera > Geometridae > Epirrita > Epirrita christyi. Next base: position 137,679 of record OX595843.1, read on the forward strand.
GAACCCAACCTAACCTAACAATGGAGATAGTGGAGATTTTGTGACCTGAGATTTTATTGATTAGGTTAATTTTCCTTATAAACCATTTCACGTGGCTCAGGCTGTCCGCGTCCTTTCCATTAATAAAAAGCCAAACAACTCCATTCCACTCCACGACCTCATCCAGAGCTCGTGGAGTAGAATGGAGTCAATCTCCCTCTGGACATATGCCTCGTCGTTGCCCACCATCTTTTTAAAGATCGGGAGACTGAGCTTTACACGACGGGTGTCCTTGCATGCGAGACCGCTGCAGGTTGTCATCCCGTTTGTCCACACTACTGTGAAGGACAGAATGGTATTTTTAAAATACAGTCGATTGAAGCGGGGCCATTTTTCGAGGAGTTTGAACCGCTGTTGGAAGTTTCTAGGGGAGTCTGAGTTTTCGATCGATATTTCGATTGGTGGCGAGGGGTTCCTTTCCGGATGTTTTGTAAAGGTAGACTTCTGGACGCAACTTTATCGTTTAAAACCTACTTCCATCTACCCTCAACTATGCTGTGCCATCATCCTGTCACCCACCTAAAAACCTGTGGGTAGGAAAAATAATACCTTCCTCTTGACGTTTCGCCATCGATGGCACGAGTCGAGCTCGTAACTGCTCCTCACAAAAATAAATCGGAAAATCATCAAAACCCATGAAAATTCATCTTATTTCATCGCTTATACTATTCGCGAACGTTAACGTGCAATTCAGCGCCTTCCGCCAAGCTCATCAAATGATCGGAGTGGAAAAGAAAACATTGCGTGCCGCCATCATCCACGCAAGCATCAAGGAGATCAAACTCAGGTATTCCCCAACTTCTTTCCATTCCAAACACCGGAAATTCGGGATGATCGATGATAGGAGTGGGCGATACAAACCGTATACAGTATTTTTTTTTTTAAATGGGACAGTATGGCGATATCCGAATCCATAAGAGATACGGGAAAACTGTCTTTGGAAACATTTGCTCATTTTGTATGAAAACGATTTTGGCATAGTTATTTTTTTGGTCAAGTGTGAGTTCTCCATAAAAATGAGTTGTTTTGATGAAATTTTTTTTGAATGCGTATCGACTCTGTTTTATGTAAGTATTGTTTGATTGTATCGGAAGAAAAAAATCTGAGCCGCAGAAGTTAGTCAAATTTAATAAAATGTTTTCTCATACAATTTGCTTAGAGAATACAATTTGTAAGTAATCTGGTACCTTACCTACGTTAATAAAACTATCGCAATAAATTTTCAAAATGGCCTCCCTCTTGTTGTATCCAGCATAGCGATTCTAAAACGTCGGGAAGGTTTCCGATCGGATTCGTGAATTTTTCACGGAAACGATTTCGATTCCGACGGAGCTTCTAGATGCGATTCTAAAACCATTTCGGATTGAACATCGGGAGCTCCCGACACGGATTCAAGATTCTTCACGGAGAAGAGAAGAAGCCCGCTTTTTCGACAATTTTCACGGATTGTTAGAAATTCATGGTTATGTTTTGAAATCTAAAAAAAAAACAATGAGGCGCCTTTTATTTTCTCATAGTGGGTGATGAAAAGTAGAGTGTATCACTCGGGTGCATAATATATTTTTGGCTCGGGCGACTTACTTTGAATCCCTCGCTACGTTCGGGATTCTACTCTAGAATCCCTCACTTCGATCTGGATTCAAAAAAAGCGCCTCGCCGTAAAAATATTATTTTGCTCCCTTATGATACAATCTACTATTATTTATTTTTTCCTAATGCATAAATGTGTCGAGGGTAAACTGAATAAACAACTTTATGCATTTTATTTGCTCTCGAAAAGGAGCATGAGTTCACTTACCTATTTATTGCAAGGTTAACTAATTTTCCTTTGCTATTTTTTTCTCAATTCGCCAAATTGTATTTTTCCATCTGTAGCGTTTTGCAAGGTTCATTTTCGTATAACTTTTTTGAATTATGATAGAAGAGCATTAGTAACACAGAAAGATGCAGATTGAATTAGACTTTATAGAAATGCATTTAAGTCGATTTTGCAAAATGTGTTAGTTATGTAGTTTTCCAATTACAACGACGATATAATATTTTGTCTCAGAAAAAAAGGTGTCTGAATTTTGTTAAAATAAAATGGCAATTTCATAATTTAACGCCGTAAGCATGTTCATACAAAAGTGCTTATAGTCTAATATCTATAAAGGTTGGCACATTAAGATCGGTCAGTATGGGAAAGTCTGAAACTATAAGACATGCGAAGATCTCTTCTTAGAAACCATGTCATCGATTTTAGTAATAAGAAAAACTGCACTCATTTTTTTTAAAAAAATTGTACTCTGCTCGGGAATCGAACCCGGACGTTTTGAAAAATAAAAGTAACTACATAGATACAAAACGCAATAGTAAGATAGTTATCTAAACGTGTTGAATATGGTATTGAAAAAAATGGTGGTCATTTCGAAAACTTACTAAAATAAATTAAAGGATATGAAAACAATGCATTTTATTCATTTTAGACATCATGTTGCATAGTAACATTTACTGCTTAAGACCTACATAATCGATATCTAATCAATAGTGTTAGTTTTATTTTTCAAAGGTTCGATTCCCGACCTGAGTACAAGTTTTTTTTAAATGTATGAATGCAGTTTTTCTTGTTACCTAAAATCATGTCATCGATTTGTGTTCCTAAGAGATCTTCGTATGCCTTATAGTTTCAGACTTTCCCATACTGACCGATCTAAATTTGCCACCCGGTATACCTACCTACTAAATTGCTAGCCGTCAGCAACATAACACTCAGAATAAAGCACCTTTTCAGATTCAGGGAGACGTGGGTGCGCGGTCCGGCCCTGCCGCTGGAAACAGATACAAGCAGTGATGGCATGGCCAGCGGCAGTGGTAGTCGCGCTGTGCGCGGCGGCGCTGGCACGGGCGGACGACACGCGCGCTGTTGTGCGCGGAGCGGTGCGGTTCGGCGCGCTGTTTGCGGTGCACGGCGCGCCCGCCGAGGCGGCGGCGGGTGCACGCTGTGGCCGCGTGCGCGAACACTACGGCATCCAGCGCGTAGAGGCCACGCTTCAGGCGCTGGACGCTATAGCGGCTGACGCAGCACTGCTACCAGGGTTGGTGCTGGGTGCCGAGCTGCGCGACTCGTGCTGGGCACCGCCTACAGCACTGCGCCAAACCATCGAGCTAGTGCGCGACGCGATCGCACCGCCTACCGCGCGCCCGGCACCGCCAGTGCCAGTACGCCCCGCCACTGACCCTTCCTGTGACAAGGTAACCCCCCCCACTAAGCAAGTCAGCTAGTCTCTACCGAAGATTACAAGTATCTACAAATGACCCTATCTATCTCGACCGCGAGGAACAAAAGTAACATTATCCCTGAGTGCTATAACTAGGTATTCTATTCCATCACTATTTCACGCGGAAGAAGTCGCGGGAAGCTGCTAGTTTAAAAATAAAAACTTTTACGATACATAGCTCATTGAATGCGAGCCCTATGTATATAAAAGTGAAGGGGCGCCGCGGTGGCGGGACTGGAGGGTTCTCCGTAACCGTGACGCGTGTCACTAGGTTGTGCGACACTTCTCTAATTGCGCGCACTCGAGAGAAGCGCGCGCCTGACACCTGACACTTCACTTCCACCGCAGAGTGGGTTGCGAGTTTAGCTAAGTTTTTGCGGTACGGTGTTACAGGTAGGCGCGCGGTACGAAGAGCGCAGTGGGCCGCTGCTAGGCGTCCTGGGCCCCGGTGCCAGTTCCGCCGCCGTCCAAGTCCAGAACCTACTACAGCTGTTTTCCATACCGCAGGTGAGTATCGCTCAGGGGCCTTCGCCTATGCATGTCCCGCACCAACTCATCGCGCCGTCGCTCTGGCGCAGGTGTCATACTCGGCGACCTCACGCGAGCTGTCGGAGCGGGCGCGCTTCTCGACGTTCTTCCGTGTCGTGCCATCGGACCGGCACCAGGCGCGCCTTCTCGTGGCACTGCTGCGTGCGCACAACTGGACGTACGTGCACGCCGTGCACACCGACGAGAGCTATGGACAGGCGGGCATGCGCGCTTTCCGCGAAGAGGCAGCGCGGCGTGGCGTGTGCGTGGCGCGCGAGGAGCCGTTGCGGGCCACGCCCGCCGCGCGCGAGGTGGATGCGGTGCTGCATCGTCTCACGGCACCCGGCGCGCCGCGCGTTTGCGTGTGCTGGTGCGAGGGCCGCACGGCGCGTGCGCTGCTGGCGGGGCTCACGCGCGCTCCGGCGCCGCTGCGGCTGGTGGCGAGCGACGGCTGGGCAGACCGCCGCGACGTGGTGGCAGGCGTGGAGCGTGCGGCCCAAGGTGCTCTCACGCTGCGCATCCGCTCGCCGTACCTTCGTCACTTCGACGCGCACTACCACGCGCTCACACCCCCCAACAACACCAGGAACCCCTGGTTCGAGGTAGAGTGTGATTGATGACTGAAAATGATTCCACTATAGCGTATGTAACTATGTATACATTGCATATACTCGTAAGTACTAAGTGGACTTATTATTGCTACTTAACCTATATTGTGATAGATATTTTGTTATGGACATATACCTTTCCCCCTAAAATGCCAGCATGACGAACAATCTTGAGCCACCTCCATCCACCGAATTCCTGCGAAGTTTATAATGTCTTTAGTTCATCGAGTGGAGGGCCTTCCTTTACTGCGTCATGCACTTTGTGGTTGCCACTTGAGAACGTTCATTCACTTACGGTTGTCAGTTCTGAGAGCTATAACTTGCTGATTCTGAATTTCTCGAGCTCTCGTAAAATCTCCGACTTTAATGAAATTATACTGCCACTTACACTTCTGCCATTTTAGGTATTGAGCGACGGACTTTGCGCATCCTAATCAATCCTCAGGATAGGGATAGGGACTAGTTGAACGAGTTCTCTGAGTCAACTTGGAAGAATCGGCATTTGTATGTATGTATGTATGTATGTTTGTCCGATGAAAACTTCCCAACCGTTTATCCGATCTTTATGAAATTTAGTATGGGGGTAGATAGTATTGGTACAATTTGTAGGTAAGGTTATGAGCGACATCGGGGGTTGATGAGATATTGGGGTTCAAGAGGGGGTAAAAAAAATAAAAGTGAGACAGTCGGATCAAATGGGGTGTCTAAAAGTGCTTTGGCTGGAAATTTCAAAACTGTTCTTAATTAGTATTTAGACTTAGTAGTTTCTGAGATATAAGGGAAAATCTAAAATGAAAAAATCAAAAATTCTAGGGTACTTCCAGCAATCCCACAATGCTGAAATTTGGTATGCTTATAGCTTTTGTGTCACAACTACAGGGAAAAGTCTGAAATTGAAGAAATTAGAAACTTGTACCATAAAAAAAATAAACCAATATAACATCAATTGTTGACCCCCCACCAAAATCCTAGGAATTTGAATGACATTGGAGTTCTATGATTTCGTCAAAAGGACGTTATCAATTAATTCGTCTAGTACTTTATATACTAACAGGTATGTAGTATTTACGCCCCATTGATTAGTCCTATTCAAAGGTTATTTCGGTAATGTGTAGGAAATTACCTCGAGGTTAATTTTTTTTCTCAGTATATGTTTTTAGAAATCGGTTAGAAGGGTAAAGAAAGTAAAATATGCAAAAATATCTCGAAGATACTTCAAGTTCTCTGGTAATGCTGAAATTTATTATTTTAGTATATTTGGTTCTACAGAGAGAAGTCGAACATTGAGGATTTTTCTTTGTAATATCCATTTTTAGCGTAGAAAACTTAAATCTTTAAAAATTAGGTAGCAAAACTACAACTAGATGGCACTGTTTATTTAAAAAAATACTGTTTTTGCTTTTCAAAATCTCTCTCATGTTAGAGAAATTGACTCGGTAGTTTTAGATTTCTGATCGATCATCCATACAAACATACTACATAGCCATTAAATACAAACCCGTAGTCGGGCTGATAAAGGTGTCAGTCATCGCGAGGTTTCAGTTCGGGGCGATCCACTAGTTAAAAAACGACTGTACTGTAAAGTACTGTCAAGTCAACTGTAAGTCCTGTAAGACTGAGCTGCGGGTAACCTAACCTAAGTACCTAGAGTACACTACCTAGTACCTACGCTACGCCAGACGCCTACAGCTAGACATGGGCGTTTTTGTTAAATTTCACCAACGATGCACATCGTTGTTTCTCAAACGTCATCCGATGTCAACATCGTTGTTTTCAACAACGGTGCCGAGGCGAGGGTGCCGGCATCCAACCATACTAGCACAGGTGTGATGTAGTATGTAACTTATCCGATGCCAACATCGGATGTTTAGTATGCACGGTGCCGAGGTACTAACAAGGAATTTATATCCATGGATACTAAATGTACGTAGGTACTAACGTAAGTTGAAGTTCGATTGTTGCAAATTAATTTGAGACTAAATAATTTTTTTTTATAGAAAGAAAAAGTAGCTCAATGTATTAAAAAAATATTTTATACCTACTTTTATAAATATTTATTTAGCTTAAAAAGGATGCATTTGCATAAAAAAAACCTTTTAAAATTTTGAGGTGGTTTTTTTGTTTAGGTACACCCAAACTACACCTAAATTACTGATTACCTACACTTAAATATCGATAATTTTTTGTGTAAATAAATAAGTGTATATAAACACTTATTTATACATAAATTATTTTTCGATATAAATTTATTTAAAACACATTGCTTACATTACAACGATTATTTTAATAATTCACGCACTCTGAAGTTTTCGACCGTACCGTACTTACGTTATGAAAAAATCAAAATTGCTAACATTGCTATCTAACCATGCAGTTAAACAAAAAAAAAATATGCTCGTGGCGCTAGTGTCTACTTCGCTGCGTACTAAAATGAAGTTCCTTAGTTTTCCGCGGGACTTCTTACGCTGGAAGGTGGAATACCATCTACGTTGTCGTTGGTTTGTCTCGCTCACACCAGTATAGCCATCCGGTCGCATCGTTGTGTGCATCGCGTTGACTACCGACACCGACCGATCGGTGCCGGACCGGGGCAACGATGTGGTGTCAACATCGTTGCCGGTCCGGCACCGATGTTGGTCGGTCGGGTGGGTCAGTGTTGCTCGCATCCGTTGTTCATCATTTCAGCAACGGATGCCTGCATCGTATACTGACATCGTTGTGTAACATCGTTGTTTTAAAAACGGCCACCTCTACCTACAGCCATTTTTGATGTAATTAATTTCATTTGTTGTATATTAAATATTTGTAATTATAATAATTATTAATATAATAAGAATAACCATATTTATTTTGTGTGGCTAGTTTTTCTAAAGTATTAATTATTGTGTATTCAATGCATTCACCTTTAAAAATTGGTTGATGCGCTAGTCAATCCGGGCCGTGCGTTTTCATCAGCGCGATTCAGAATCGGTCCGGATTTACTAGCGACATCTAGTTTGATAGTTCTACACTATTGTAGTTCAACAATACCATTTTGGAATCTTGGTTACTAGCCTCAACTTTTAAAAAAACTTACCATTGCATTGTCCATACCTTTTTTTTACACCACGATGAATTAAAGAAAAAACCTTTGAAAATTTTAGGGAAAAAATTATGATTGAGTTTTGTGTAAAAAACACAGGCATTGCAGAGCCACCCGTTGCCGATACAAAAAAAACAGAATTATTTGTAAAATTGGTGTCATGGTAGCATGGTAGTTAAAAATAGGTAAGGGGGTGTTAATTTTCGAAGGATTTCATATTATTTTGTAACACAAAAAACAATCAAGATTTTTTTTTTCTATAGTAGTCATTGGCTAGTCCACCGCTTATCATTGAATTTTGACTGTTACCATTCTTGTGCATACGCTGTTTGTTTTCCAAATAAGTAAAAAATAAAAATAAAATAAAATATAGCACGTTGCGCGGAATGTCATCCATTTTGATTTCGAAGACGGCGGACAAAACTAATTTATTTGTTAATCCCGTGCGTGTTATTTTCAGGAATTCTGGGAACAAAAGTTCAACTGCTCTCTCTCGGATGGCGTCGGCGTGCGTCGCTGCACGGGTGAGTGCCATCGCTCGCTCGCGGCTCTACGTGCGTCGATAGCGCGAGGACGTCGCAAAGTAGAACGCCCACTAACATTTGACTGCATGGCAGGTTCGGAGTCCCTCGCCGCCGACTACACGCAGGAGCCGAAACTGGCGTTGGTAGTGCGTGGCGTGTACGCGCTGGCGCACGCACTGCACGACATGCGCGCCGCACTGTGCGGGCTGGGGGCGACGACAATGGCCGGGCTGTGCGCCGCCATGCTGCCCTTCAATGTGTCACTATACCAGCGCTACTTGGCGCGGGTGCGCTTCCGTGCACCGGACGGTGGGCTCGTCGCGTTCGACGATAACGGTGACCTGCCACCCGAGTGAGTGAGATGCGTCCCTCCCTCCAGCGATGCTCCGGGTCGACAGTACAAAGCATTTCTCCCCCGCAGGTTAAGCGAGTACGACGTGATGTCGTTTACCAATATGGAGGGCGCGTGGCGTTACGAGCGTGTGGGGCGCTGGCGGCGCGGCGCACTGCTGCTACGTGGGGGCGAGGTGGCCGCGGCGCGGTACGTGCACTAAAGAGGCGAGGGGTAAGGCTGGATTGTGACGTGGTCTGTCTGCACACAAGCTCTGTGTTGGCAGGCGCGCCACCGGCGTGCGCGCGGCTTGCGGCGTGGCGTGCAGCGCGGGGCAGTGGGCGCGCGCGGGCGAGGGGCGCGCGCGTTGCTGCTGGACGTGCGAAGCGTGCGCTGCGCTGGCGGTGGTGCGCTCGCAGCCACGCGCTGGCTGCCGGCTGTGTCCGCCGGGATATCGCCCGAACGTCTCGCGGACCGGTAAAGCTCCCGTTTCATTTATCCCTGAGAACGACTGCACTCTACTGTTTCTGAAAAAGAAAATTTGAGATTGCAACATGACAGAAATTAAAATCAATCGTTACATCCATATCCATATAGGGTTATGAGCTCATCTGTCGGGGGGTTGTTGAGATATTGGGGTCCAAGAGGAGGTAAAAATAAACAAACCTCTGAGGCACTTTCACTAATCCCACAACGCTGAAAGGCATGCTAGTAGCACAGCAGCAGTTTCCCATACACGCCACGCAGTTACTACATATACCTACAAGCGTACGAGGGTGGGTACGAGGTCAAAAAAATCACATATATTGGCACGTGCACTTCGTATTTGAATTGGATCGGTCCCTCCCGCGCAGCGTGCCTTCCGTCCCCCGTGGAGTGGGGCGCAGGCGGGCGCTGGGCGCGCGTCACGGCGGGTGGCGCCGGCGCCGCCGGTCTCGCCTGCGTCGCGGTGTGCGCTGTGACGCTCGGCCGACACCGCCACACGCCCGTCGTCAAGTCAGCGTCACGCGAGCTGTGCGCGCTGCTGCTCGGCGCGGCGGCGCTGTGCCACGCCGCCGCGTTAGCCTCCGCGCTGCGGCCTCACGCCGTGCCGTGCGCGCTTGTGCGCCTGGCCGCTCCCGCGCTCGGCGGCGTGTACGCGGCCGTGCTGGCTCGCACCGTGCGTGTTGCTCGGCTCGTGCGCGCGGCCGAGCGCCCCGCAGCGCGACCGCGCTTGCTGTCTTCGCGCGCCCAGGTGGCACTATGGCTGACGCTGAGCGGGCCAGGCGCAGCAGCGGGTGCGTGGAGCGCGTGGCGCTGGGCACCAGGCCCGCGTGTGCTGCACCCGGGGCGAGCGCGCGCCGTGCTGGCGTGTGGAGGTGAGCACGGTGCGGCACAGCTGACTCCACTGGCACCGGCGCTGGTGCTGCTGGCGGCTTGCGTGGTGCTGGCGGTGCGCACGCGCCGGCTGCCGCACAAGTTCAACGAGACGCGCTGGGTGGGCGCGGCGACGTACGCAGCGTGCGTGGCGTGGCTCGCCTTCATGCCGCTATACCTGGGCGGGGGCGCGCGCACGGCGATGCTGAGTGGCTGCGTGTCGCTGTCGGCGGGCGCATGCGTGCTGCTAGCGCTGGGCCCGCGCGTGTGGATGTGCGTTTGCCGGCCCCAGCGCAACACGCGCGCACACTTCCTCACGACGACGGAGATCCGCTGCCACCTCGGCAAGTACCGCCCTCATCCGGCGGCGCCCGCCAATGATGACGACGACGCCGACGCCGAAACGCCGGCGACGGTACACGAGGTAAAAGGTTGGTATCCAAAGGGTAGGTAAGTTATAACCATAGTTACTTACTTATAAGTAGATATATTTACCTAGCGATTTGTTATTCAGAAAGCCGAGACGCGGTATGCCAGACGGCGCGCTGCGCGGCCGAGCGGTGCGAGCGCGTCGACGCATGCGCGCGGGTCACACGCACCACTCGTGACGACGACTATGCCGACGTTCTCATCGTACTCATGCACCATCACCACACTGCACCGGACCCGCAATAACCCACTCAACCCACCATCTGCATCGCAATCAATTCAATAGTCATTTATTCCATGAGATACTGAATTACACTGGGATAATGAGTAGTAAAAACAAGCATTTGGCGCATAAGCATAGGTATACCTACACGGTGTTAGGCAGATGGTTGTCCTAATGAAATAGGTGGCAAGGGAAGGTCATTACCGACTTGTAGTGGGCCCTGGACTTGGCCTCACCGCGCGTGACGGGGATTTTTTTTTTAATTTTTGGTAAAAACACCGAAATTCATAATAAAGGTCAAGTGCAAGTCAGACTCGCATGGACAGGGTTCCGTACAAGCAGGCTACCATAGTAACCACAAGACCTGTGAGTAAGGCCCTATACAGGTGTTTTTTTTAAATGGGACAGTATTGGGATATCCGAATCCATAAGAGATACGGGAAAACTGTCTTAGGAACCGTTTGCTCATTTTGTATGAAAATGATTTTGGCATAGTTATTTTTTTGGTCAAGCGTGAGTTCTCCATAAAAATTAGTTGTTTTGATCAAAATTTTTTTGAATGCCTTTCGACTCAATTTCATGTAAGGATTGTTTCATTATATCGGAAGAAAAAAATCTGAGCAGCAGAAGTTAGTCAAATTTAATAAAATGTTTTCTCATACAATTTGTAAGTAATCTGGTACCTACCCGCGTTAGTAAAACTATCACAATAAATTTTCAAAATGGCCTCCCTCTTGCTGTTTCCAGGTACGGGCACGTTTCAGAACACCTCTAGTGGCATTAGACAAAGATTTTCTTTTGGCATTAGACAAAGATTTTCATGGAAGGATTGTTTCATACAATGAAACAATCCTTCCATGAAAATGGGTCGATACGCATAAAAAATTTTTTGATCAAAACTACTTATTTTTATGGAGAACTCACACTTGACCAAAAAAATAACTATGCCAAAATCATTTTCATACAAAATGAGCAAATGGTTCCAAAGACAGTTTTCTCGTATCTCTTATGGATTCGGATATCCCCATACTGTCCCATTTAAAAAAAACACCCTGTATTCCACAATTTGTTTTAATTGTTTCCATACCATAATAATAATTGTGACATTAGCTATCTCTAACTAAACTCCACTCCACTCGGGAAATGGCAATTTCCCTGATGTGACTATCTTACTGCAACAGACACATAAATGATAGCTAGCTATAGTATATAGTAGATGGCTAGGTGTTTCGATTCGCGTCACGGCAAAGCAGTCGAAAATAGCTCCGGAAAGAGGTCGTCGATCGTCGCGCGTCGGGAACGCAGTTTGTCGCGAACCGCGTGCGATGAGCTTCGCGTTGACCGGCGCCCGGCCGGCGCTGCTGCTGCTGATCCTGCTCATATACAGCGCCGTAGCTCATTCTCAGGATATCCAGATAGGTAAGTGAGCTCAAATTGTTGTTTGCCTGAGCTAGTACCTACCTAGCTAGGTGCTTTTCGTATCATTTGTTTTCTGAATAGGTATTAGCACAGCTACTGTTTGTGTTTACACCGAACACGCATTTTCGCATTTTTCCTTGCAAGCAAAACGCACCATAGTAGCGCGGAGCTCGGACTCATTCACCATTTTCCTGCAGATTATACCTACCATACCATTATCAAGTAAGTACCTACTTCGAACCAGAGTACCTTGATTTTTTACTGCACTGCAATATAAGCTCACGGCATACATTTAGATAGTAGCTCACAAACTTTTATATATCATCAACTTTGATTAAGATCATCAAATAGACTGAAGTGCACTTTACACGCTATCCAAACTTACTCGATGCATCCATCTATGAGTAAAAACAATTATTATTTTCAATTATTTATTTTCCCCATAAAAAACCACGGCACCTACCCATTGACATCCTACTTCCTTCCTACTAATATTATAAACGCGAAAGTTTGTGAGTATGGATGGATGTTTGTTACTCTTTCACGTAAAAACTACTGAATGGATTTGAGTGAAATTTGGAATGGAGATACTTTACGCCCTGGATTAACACATAGGCTACTTTTCATCATCATCATCATCAATTTTCATCATTATTCACGCGGGTGAAACCGCATGGCGCAACTGGTATTATTATATTGCTAGACGGGACTCTAAGCTTTCATAATAATACAAAAAAAAATTAGCTGAAATCAACCTACAAATGTACTGAGGTAGGAATTTTTTAAGTTAGTAACTTGATCAAAAACAAAAAAAATACAATTTTGGCATTCCTATGGCAAAATTATACTATAGAAAATATAATTATAATATTATAATATAGGAAATGCCAGAAAAAACTCAAACCCAAGTGATATAAAGAACAAACCAATGATTATTTGGTTTTATTAAAATGATGAATAACATGACACACAATTGAACGAGCGAAGCGAGTTTTCTGAGTCAACTTGAAAGGATCGGCTATTTATTTATTTATTATTATAATGTTAGTAGGATTTATTTAAGTATGTAAGTTTGTCCGATGATAACAGTAACTCCCCAACCGTTAATCCGATCTTCATGAAATTTAATAAGGGGGTAGATAGTATTGCTACAATTTGTAGATAAGGTTATGAGCTGTATCGGTCGGGGGTTGATGAGATATTGGGGTTCAAGAGGGGGTAAAAAAAAATAGAAGTGAGACAGTCAGATCAAGTGTGGTGTCTTATGAAAACGCTTTGGTTGGACATTTCAAAACTGTTTTTAATTAATATTTAGATGAAGAAGTTTCTGAGATATTAGGGAAAATCGAAAACATAAAAATTCAAAATTCTAGGGTATATCCAGCAATCCTACAATGCTGAGGTATTCTTTTAGCTTTTGTGACACAAACACAGGGAAAAGTCTGAAATTGAAGAATTTAGAAACTTGTACCTACCCCATAAAAAAAACAATATAACATCCATTGTTGACCTCCCATTTCTAGGAATTTGAATGACGTTGGAGTTCTTAGTACTATTCAAAGGTTATTTCGATGATGTGTAGGAAATTAAGTACCTACCTCGAGATGAAAAATCAAGTTAAGTGGTGAAGTTATCTCAGTAGAAGGGTAAAGAAAGTAAAATATGCAAAAAATACCTCAAAAGTACTTCAAGTTCTCTGGTAACACTAAAATCGGGACTGATAAAGGTGCCATCGCGAGGTCTCGGTTCGGGCGAACCACTAGCAACATAACTACTAAGTAATGAGTAACACCGAGATTAAGTCAAAAAGTATGTAGCCCATAACTTAGTTTGCGCTAAGTATATGAAGTAAGTTGGTACCATAATAGTTATTTGTTATACAAGAGTGCAAAGTTGCTTTTTAACCGCGTGCTCAATTTTGATGACCCAATCGAATACGCTCGTGATTAAAGCGAGGGATCAAAAGAGCACGAGGTGAAAAATCTTTGCACTCGAGTGCAACACGTAACTTTTCATCTCACCTCAGCGAGGAAATGACTAAATGCAAAAAAAACATTTATAATCACAAGATACCTACTTTTGCGCATTTTTAACAGTTTCAGTCAATTCACTTGTTTTCAAGTTTCTTGTTTTTAACCTAAGGTTTTAACAAAATGAACGTGAAAAGAAAATGGCACGCGTAAAGCAAATTCAAAAAAAGTAATACACCAAGAAGGTTCCGAGTCTGAGTTTTTAACAAATTAAAAAAGGTTGCATGATAAATTCGGCACCATGGAGTTAGAAGTAAATAGGTTTAATGATGTTTTGAATTCACAAACTTAGTGCACACGATGTTCTAAATTCAATTTTACTTTATCCTCTAGCGGATAAAAACGACTTTTGCATTCAGCTCAGATATCGAATAAACAAAAAAATACTCTTTCTGAGATGGTGGGATGAAAAAATATTTTCCTATGCAGGCGTGGTGGAGGACACGGGGAGCGCGCAATCGCTCGCCGCGGCCGTTGAGGCGGCGCTCAAAGAGGCGAATGTGGAGGCAATGACGCGTGTAGCGCCTGTTCCGCTGGGCGAGCCGCTGTCGCCGCCGCGGCATGTGTGCGACCAGGCGGCGCAAGGCATGGCGGGCGCGCTCAGTGGCGGCGGGCTGCGCGCGCTGGCGCTGGCACACGAGGCGGCGGCACGCGCCGGCCTGCCGTTGCTGCTGGTGGATCCCGCGCCACTCGCCGCCTCCGCCCAGTGGGAAGCGCTGCAGCTGCGCCCGCACCCCGACGTGTTCGCGCAGGTGAGAGCCGCCCGTGACGTCACCCTCCGCGTCTCTCTTGTTACTCACTTAATCAGTGTTTGTCGGCAGGCGTGCGTGGACCTGTGCCGCGAGAAGGGCTGGGCGAGCGCGGTGCTGCTGCACGAGGGTGGCGCTGGGCACGTGGCTCGCCTGGCACCCGACGCACGCCCGCTGGCGCTTCTGGCCCGGCAGCTGCCGCCACCAGAGGCGGACCCCTCCGTACTCAGGTGGGTGGATCGATAACACAGTAGCTCTCTCGGCGATACTCTTTCTCTTAGCACGCCTCTAACCTCGCAGGAACCTGATGCTCGTGCTGAAGAAGCTGTCAGCGGATAAGTTCATCGTGTGGTGCGAGGCAGAGTGCGCGCTGCGCGTGCTGGACGCGGCGCAGCGCGCGGGGCTGGCAGGCGCGCGACACTCCTTCCTGCTGCTGGCACCTGACCTGCGCGCTGCCAGGTTACAGCCCTACAGCCACGGAGGTGCCAACATCACCGCTCTGCGTCTCTTCGACCCTGCCGCGCCCGATGTGCAACAGTTCATGGGCGCATGGCGCGAGGCCTACCAGCGGCGGCTGCAAGACGCACCCGAGGACGCACCCGAGGAGGCCGAGCTGCAGGCATCGCAGCAGGAGCCGCCGACGGCGCTGCTGCTGGCGCGCGACGCAGCTGTGCTGGCAACGCGTGCTCTGCAGCAGCTGAACTTGCCAATGCTCTCGAACGCCGACTGCACTACAGGCCACGGCGCCTTCCATGCCGACACGCTGCTCAACTATCTGCGTTCCGTGAGTCGCTACAAACTTATTACACAGTAAAAGAACCGCCTTCAAATAGCCATTTAAAGAGCAATTAAATCTCATCAAATATCAGATCAAACGAACTTCTTAAAGTCAAGTTCCGATCAATAATGTACGAGTCTTTCTTATTCGAAGGTACAAAACACCCAACAGTCACAAATACACCACACCTGAAACACCCTGGATTTCCTGAGTCGTGGGTATCAGGAACTACGAGTACCGCATGGTATCACAGACCCGGAACAAATATTTGCAGATCATAGAAACATTTGTTCCACAGCGGGAATTGAACCCGCAACCTCTTGCTTCTCAGCCGGGTACTCGCCCGCCCCGCCGCGCTACAGTGGTTGTATTATCGTACTTACTAGGCCTAGGACATTTATTCTATACATTTAAGTGATGTTTTTATTTATTACCTATATGTATAAAATTGAGACCCAGTCTTAAAATAGCGCTGTAGGGGCAGTTGATTGGGTCTTACAACACCAATGAGTAAATGAAGTAATAAATAAATTTTGGAATAAAGTGTGGATAAATGCGAGGTCGCGTTAATGTTGGCCATCTAGTGGTAAGACGGATCACCAAAGTAAGCCGAGCCATGTTTGTTACCTGATTCTTCTAGGCTGGTTGCCTTGGAACAGGAGTAATTTTAATTTATAAGACTATCAAAAATGATTATTGTGATTTCAATGACTAAAGTTATTTTGATTTGATTTGATTATTTAAAAGTTATGTAGTCGTAGGAATAAACTCGCTCAGTTCAACCCTAAGACCAAGGCCAAGCCGCGCGTACGCGTACGGTCTCGCTCACTCCTCGAGTGATCTAAGTAATTTGATGACGGTTTAAAATAGTCGTCACATCGTTTTGCAGGAGGATTGGGACGACAACGGCACGAGTGGGTCAATATCCTGGGAGGCAGATGGCAGCCGGCGCGACGTGAGCTTCGAGGTGGTGGAGCTGGCGCGCGGCGGCAGCCTGCGACACGCCGGCGTGTGGGCGCCGCGCGCGGGCGTGCTGTGGCAGCGCACCGACGAGCCCGCGCCCGCTCCTCCACGCGACTCCATGACCAACCGCACCTTCAACATCCTCATCGCACGCGTACGTACACTGCGCAACCGCCGCCGCCGCGCCGCGCCGCAATAACCCACTACTTATATATTATATCTCCAAACAAACTCGAACGATAAATCTGATGTTTCAGAATAAACCGTACGTGATGCACAGTGAGTCAACGGGGCGCCTGTCGGGGAACCAACGCTACGAGGGTGAGAGCCGCGCTATGCTCGTGGACGCGTGCGACCTAGTCACGCGCCTGCGCCTGATGTCGAAACGTGCTTTTCCAGGTTTCTGCATCGAGCTAATCGAGCGGCTGGCAGCCATCCTGCGCTTCAACTACACGTTCATCGAGCAGGAGAACGGCGCGTACGGCACCAAGCAGCCCAACGGCGAGTGGGACGGCATGATCGGCCGGCTGCGCTCTGACAGGGTAAGTGCCGCTTCCTTGGGACACCCGGCTCTATCCCAGATATTAATAATAATAATCAGTCAGTGGCGACACCGCGTAGCCCTCAATAGAAACCCTGACCCTGGGCTTGCCTTATAGGTATAGCTGGCTGAGGGTGGAGGCGCAGTAGCGAAACCTATGCTCCAAGGGTGGAAGTGTTAAAGGTATTAACACCTCTCAACACCCTTTAGCCGTCCACGCCAGCTTTACTCTTGCGCTGCCTTCATTGGCGGCCCCAGTAATGGCTCATGAATGTCCAGGTTAAGCCAGTTATCATTGTCTTGCTCTTATCCTAATTTATTTGGGGTCGCCGCAGTATGTCTTTTTCTTCCACTCTCCCCCGTCAGCCTCATCATTCACTCCTTTCTCATTCATATCATCTCTCACGCAATCCACCCATCTTTTCTTATGTTTTCCTCTTCCTTTTCATCCACTTACCTTCATATTCATCACTATCCTATAGTTACATGCGTTTCATCCCTCCTCATAATAATATATGCTCATTCCTGATACCAAGCTAAACGATTCCCTTTCAACTTTTTTGTCACTCTAGGTACCATTGTATCCATTATAATAACTATGCCATCTTAAAAACATATAATTCAGCAATAAATGTACTTTGACTTTTGTGGTTTACCCACCACCTCACCAAGGACCAAAAACCAAACCAAACAAACCAAGGACCCAAGGTGGGACAGTCTGCACAATGTTCCAAAACTCCCTTAGTCGCCTTCTACGACACCTACGGGATGAGATGGGGTAGCCCTATTCGAGACTGGGAGCTTCACGGTACTGCTGGTTAAGCCTGTGTTTGAAAATAAATTAAGTGAAATAATAATATAATAATTATTTTTATTAGATGTGGTACATACAAAGTTCTTCTATATTTCGTTAATTTAGATGGCTCACATTTCCCATGCCTGGGATACAAATATTAACAAAAACAGGCAGGTTTTCAATGCAAAACCACCATTACCTACAGCAAATTTTACTTGAAATTTACAAAAAAATTTGGGTAAGTATTTGTATTTTAATTTTGGTTTCTAAAATTTTGTCAGTAGCAGAACTTCTTGCTAGAGATTGTACCTACTTCTGCCGCCAAGCAGTAGTGCTCGTATTGTTGTGTTTCGGTTTGATTGGGGGTTTATGGGGAATACCATAAATGTGAGAGATTTTCAGAAGCGCTTCTCTCATTGCAGAGTGTCGAGTTCGCGATCACGGATCTGACGATCACGGCGGAGCGCGAGCAGGCGGTGGATTTCACCACGCCCTTCATGAACCTCGGCATCAGCATCCTGTTCCGCAAGCCGGAGCCTCCCGAGCCGCAGCTGTTTGCCTTCCTGCTGCCGTTCTCCAACGGGGTGAGTGCCTCGACACGAGAGCGAAGCACGAGCGCGCAGGAACCTGCCTACTTCTACTAATTAGGGAAGAGGAACACGGATGTCCCCAAATTAAACACTTCTAGCTCTATTCGGGTTCGTTACATGCTTTGTTGAAAGATGAACCTAAATGGATGTATCCGCTTTAGTTAAGCAATTAATCGAGGTTTAATAAAAAAGTAATATTGATCCCTAGAGACAGGTCAGGTACAAATACAGCCTGGGCTGTTTCACCAAAATACTTTCTCAAGAAAGTTTATCTGTTGGTATCCGTGACCAATAGCTCGTGATTTCGAGCCTTTCCGTCAAGTCTCTTGAATGCAACAAAATAGGTAGTGATATTCCTGTTAAGCATTATTTCATATAACTCCGCACTGCGTCCAGTCATGGTGTAAGGTACCATGCTCCTAATCTGAGCTTATCATAAGGTGTATACGAACGGCTCATCAAAGTAAGCTAAGCCGTGTTTATTGACCGATTCTTCTAATCTTGGTCGCGTTGGAACAGGAGTAATTTTAATTTATTTAAATGAATAAAATTCTTTTGATTTGATTTGGCTGTTCTTGGCTATACCGTCGCTTCGGGGTACACCCTTGTATTTCATTTGCATTTGTTCTCGCTGTCATTTGTCTTCTACCTGTTAATTCGGTCTCCTGTAGTAAGTTCTCTTTTTCTATGTATCAGCTTCTCCTTGTTCTCTTTCACAAAGACGCTTCCCATCTTGTAATTAAGAGGATCATCAAATCAAGCCACGCCGTGTTTGTTGCCCTAAGTAATTTAAGTTATAAAACGATCCAAAATGATCCTTGTGATTTCAATGACTGAAATACTTTTGACTTTGACTGATCGCCGCTCTCCCCTGCAGGTGTGGCTGTGCCTCGGGCTGGCGTACCTGGGCACGTCACTGCTGCTGTACGTGGTAGGCCGACTGTGCCACGAGGAGTGGCAGAACCCCTACCCATGCATCGAGGAGCCGCCCGCGCTCGAGAACCAGTTCACACTCGGCAACGCGCTGTGGTTCAACCTGGGCGCCGTGCTGCTGCAGGGCTCGGAGATCGCGCCGGTGTGAGTGCGGTGATGCGACGCGACGCGAAGAGCTCGTAACTTAATCATGCTCCTGCCCCCTCCGCGTCTGTTGCAGGGCGTACGGCACGAGAGCAGTGGCGAGTGCGTGGTGGGTGTTCGCGCTGGTGATCACGAGCTCCTACACCGCCAACCTGGCCACGCTGCTTGCCAAAAAGAGCACCACGGAGCTGATCCACAACGTGGCGGAACTGGCGAACAGCCCACTTCACATCGACTACGGTGCCAAGAAAGGCGGCTCCACGTTCACCTTTTTTGAGGTAAAGCCAAGCCGAACTTTACGAAGTGTAGTATCCCTCTTCTGCCCTTTCGCTAAATATTTAGGTCGTATCGTATCGCGACGATAAGGCGTGCGAAAATAATATGTAGAAGTATACTAGCTTCCGCCTGCGACATTGTCCGCATTCTTTGACCGCGTTCAGCTGCAACGGGAACATTTTTATGCTGATAAGCGCTTCATCAGTCTTTTGATAATAAAATTGGTATAGGGGAACACTTTTGGTGGTTAACGAAACTGAGAGAACCGCGCATGTATTTTAAGAGTATCCGGCGAAAAAACATACCATGTATTGTATGTATGATCGACAGATAAAATAATAGTGCTGTTTTAATTTTCACCCTGCTCGAATAAATGATTCCAAGATTGAACTCTACCTTTGCAGCGCTACCAAAACAAGTGTTCATCGGTAAAAATCTCAAACGCCAGGGATAGTTCTTCGTCACATGATATTGCAATCTTATGCGTCTGAACTGGGTTGCCTGCTTAAAAGTTTTTTTTTCAGCAATCACAGGGCGCGCTCTACAAGAGAATGTATGAGCACATGAAAAACAAAAAAATGCCCCTCACCAACGACGAAGGCATCAATAAGTGAGTCTCACTATCTATTATCATGTAAAGGATAGGTAGATACAGTTAATTTTTTTTTTTTTTTTTTTTTTTGAGAATTGGGCCATGGCCAGATTTTATAGGTACAGGTACACTGATAATAATGGAAGCCGTTGGCACGAATTGTCAGACTATGCACTATTTGTCGGTACAATATCGTCACTTGAGCCGATTTATTTAAACTTCTATTTTTGTAACTTTCGTTTGTTTGTATGTATTGTATGTATCAGGTGGCATTGTGTCTCGTTTTTGTGCCAAATAAACGTTTTTCTTTCTTTCTTTCTTTTTTACCTGGGTGATTGATAAAATGCGCATTGCACAAGCAAGCTACGAGTATGTCTCGCTTCAGTGATGAGGAAAGTACTTGTGCAAAATTTCAGACCTCTCGGCCCAGTTGTTTTTGAGATTTCGTAATTTGGCGCCACGGTAGCGAGTGTGCAGACTTTTCTTCTCCTTTATAATGTAGATCTATGTATAAAAGATACGGACCCAATTTTAGCTCGTTTTGCAGAGTGCTGTCAAACGATTCTCTTTACGCGTTCCTGAGCGAGTCCACGTCCATCGAATACGAGGTGGAGCGCAACTGCCAACTCACCAAGGCGAGTCCACGTCCGAGTTCGCCTACCCTCACTAATGTCCATTCTGAGAAGCATTCTCCAAATTGAAGGCGCGCTAACTATATCGCAGTCCTTTTCTAATAAATACAAATAAACAGGAACACAATATTTTTAGGAGAATACTGCGCAGAGAATCAACTCCCCTCACATAAGTGGTGTTATCAGTATGTAGGTTTGTAACTGGTTTAAAGTTTTATTTTTTTAACTAATAATAAGTTTTATCTGACTATTCCCGCCCCCGTGACCCTGATACCACGGTTCCGCGTCATAGGAACTTAATTCCGGGATATAAAGTATAATCTATATTTGTGTATAAAAGCCGTTTTGGCATGAAAGCAAGATATACATTCAATTTCACCTTTAGTTTTGTAACGTTTAGTTTAGTGGGCAAATAAATAATGCCAACGCTCTGTTCGCAGGTGGGCCCTCTCCTCGACAGCAAAGGCTATGGGATCGCGATGAGGAAGAGTGAGTAAAAGTAATAAAGTTTTGCAGAGAACTTTGGTACCAGCAAATAAAAACGGTACTCAGTCCGATTCCAAGGCAAACGGCTCCTCGTAAAGAGTCTGATGGCATCGTCATTGCCGTGGATAATATGTTATGACAAATGCCAATTAAATGCTATGAACCGTTATTCGAGACCTACTACAAATGAGATAACATGACTTCCGGTAAACACATCACATCCTATCCCATCCCCCCTCACGCCTGGCCCCGCCCCTCTGGGGCGAGTGAAGGGGGGAATGCAGCTTGCCGTTGTGGCGACTTCTCTGCTCACTTTGGCATTGATTTTCGGTGAGTTCACTACTCTTTCTAAAAAATAAAACAGCGTTGCTGTTAGCATAATAATTAATTTTATTATTATTTTTAAGTTTTAGGAACAAAAACGCTTGCCTACGATCATTTCTAAAAATGAACGAAAATAAATTAATAGGCGAGGGTAATCAGGAGCATGCTCCTGAGGCTCCTCCGGAGTATGGGGCATTGCGACCATCGTCGTCTGCGTCTTCGTCGTCGCCATCATCGAGTTCTGCAGCCCCTCGACGTCGTCGGAAGCGGAGCAGAAAGGAACCACGGGAAGGCGAAGACGCCCACAGGTTAGATGTCTGGCGAATCAAGTAATCGAAATTATTAACTTTTTGAAGAGTAACGTGCCTAGTAATTTTAAAAATTACCATGCCGACTCCGACTCGATATCTTTACACCCTGCTCAGGATCTCAAAGTGTCGCTATGTGCTCAATTAAAGCAAAGAAATTAGAATTTGAGGTTTCTGCGAACAGGCTCGCATTACTAGATAAGTTGCATCACTTTGACTCTAATGAGTGGGAGAGGGTTAGATATGTTGAAACTGAAAAGAAATATGTAGCCAAACCAGGTTTTTACGAACTTGATGTTAACACAGAGCTACGGCACTTTGACTCGAACTCGAACTGGTTAAGACTTCTTGATAGGTCGTTCGGCGCTATGACTCATGCTCTGGTGCAACAGAATGAACTTTTGAAACAAAATTTTCAACAGTTAATTGAAAAAACTTCCCGCTCGTCCCCAGTGGGGACGAGACGTGGGGACGAGCGGGAATAACCCCCCATTTCTAGGAATTTGAGTGATGTTGGAGTTCTATGTTTTGTCAAAAGGACGTTATCTATTGATTCATCAGGTACTTGATATACTAACAGGTATGTAGTATTACGCCCGTTGCTTAGTCCTATTTAAAGGTTATTTCGATGATGTGTAGGAAATTACCTCGAGGTGAATTTTTTTAAAAATAATAATGGAAAATTTGTTATGACTTTTCGCGTGTCATCGCGAGGTCTCAGTTCGGGGCGAACCACTAGTTTCAAAACAAAACCATGAATTTCTAACAATCCGTGAAAATTTACGAAAACGCGGGTTGTAGTTCGCGCGTTTTTCATTTGTTTATTTTTATTCAGCCGACGCGGGGCGCGACTATGGGCGGTCGTATACCAGCCAGTATTCATTCAAACAATATTTGTGCTCGACCACTAAGATTTTCCAAATTCAAAAAGTGTGCCGCAATTAACTTTGCGGCGCACTTATTTGGGTTCAATATGTTCCAAATTCAAAAAGTGCGCGGCAAAGATAATTGCGGCGCACTTATAGAGTTTCATACAGAAAATACCACCTTTGGGTGCACTTAAAGGCGAACCAAGTCGTCCTTTTCGAATAGATGGGATGAAAAAAATATCCCACTACCTACAGTAAAAAGTCTCATAAGTACCGTAAATGACTCGGAGTCAGTAAATTTTTATGCCGGGCGTTTGAAAGATTACATACAGGTTTGGGAAGCATTAGGCGCTCCCAACCATATTTTAAAATTAATCGGGGGCATCGCATTCCATTTCAAGAGAAGCCCCCGCTTCAAAATCCAAATTTATTAAAACGCTTTCAAACGCCAACGAGCTTGTCTATGTCAGAACAAATAATGACATTAAAAAATCAAAAAGTTTTGATTCCCGTAAAACTAGCAACGTTTACCAAGGGTACCAACGTTTTTACAAGCAAACGACTGGGTGGTAAAGATAGATTTAACTCAGGCCTATTTTCATCTCCCGATCGCCCAGTCGCATCAGCGTTATCTACGGGTCCTTTACACGCCCGAAGCTACCCGAAGGCCAGAACTGCTGCAAATAACGTGTCTTCCGTTCGGCCTATCGTCCTCGCCCAAGGCATTCGCAACAGTATCAAATTGGGTCGCACACCTTCTTCGAAGCAAAGGCCTACGAATAATTGTCTATCTGGACGATTTCCTGATAGCCCATCAAGATCGTCACATGTTACAGGACCAAGCTGCGGAAGCTATTCGTGTCCTAACCTTACTGGGGTGGATGGTAAATTTTCAAAAGTCTGTTTTGAATCCCACCAAAGTGATCGAATATTTGGGCATTTCATGGAATCTCTTCATGAATTCCAAACAATTACCGATCGACAAAGTACTGAGGATCTCTGCCAGAATCCAAGGTTTACTAAGGGAAAATCGTTGGAGTGTCAAACAAGCCCAGTGCATACTAGGTATGTTGAATTTTGCTGCCTTCGTCGTACCCAGAGGTCGACTACGCTGCAGTCGATACGCTGTCGTATTCAGATGGCTTACAACAAATTGCCGAAACACGACCCTTTTCAAAAGTTCCGAATAGATCCACAAGCTGCGATGGAACTCTCATGGTGGCTCGAAACGCTAACGCAGAGCACGCCGATACACCAGCGTCAGGTGTCACATCACATCACAACCGACGCCTCTGGCAAGGGCTGGGGTGCACTAGTGGACAATTTACCGGGCAGCGGGAAATGGAGCCCAGAACAAAAACTTTGGCACAGCAACCTAAATGAAATGTGGACTTTGATACAAGCAATATCATTATACAGACTGCATTTACAGAATTCCACAGTACTAGCCCAAGTAGACAACAGAAGTGTTGTAGCTACATAAGAAACGAGGGCGGCCTACGATCAAAGAAACTCTATCAACTAACTCTGGAACTGATCCAACTATTAGATAACCACAACATATTGCACAGTACATCCCAGGACGGTTCAATACCGAGGCAGACGGTCTATCCCGACACAAACTAGCGGGAGAATGGTCGCTAACGCAACAAGCATGTCAGAGGGTATTCAGACGTTTCGGCGTGCCCACAATAGATTTGTTCGCCTCCGAGAGCGCACACGTACTTGCACGTTACGTCTCGCGAGACTGCAACGACTCGAACGCAGAATATCACGACGCATTCAGCAGGACATGGTCGTACACCCTGGCCTGGGTGTTTCCGCCACCGCATCTGATGCCGCGAGTGCTCGCACATCTGAACAACGCGAGAGGCCATTACCTGATAGTAGCCCCGCGCTGGCACAGAGTTTATTGGCGTCCGGATCTAAAGATGAGAGCAGTAAGTGCACCTTATACAATAATCAATCTACGCAATTGTCTGTTCGATACACGAACGCTCTTACCACCGCCCCAGGTCGACCAAGTTCACCTGGAAGTTTGGTTAGTCAAAGGTGGGCCCAACATTTAGAGTGGTGGTCACAAGATGAGCTTCATTTATTAAATTCTAGCTAGAGGCCTTCTACCAAAAAGATGTATTCAGGTATATGGAAGAAGTGGCATGATTGGTGTTTATCTCATTTATTTGATCATGCGAACGCATCTGGTGCTTAATTAGCTAAATATTTGGCATTCCTACATTTACAGCAAAAGTTATCTTATAAAACTATTTTGGTATATAAATCTGCAATATCCACCATAGTGTGTTCACAATCAGAGACACTCAGTAATGATCCCCTGGTACACAGAATATTAAAGGCTTATATCACTAGCGAATGTACAGGCAAAACCTAAGACAACACATATTTGGGATCCAAGAGTGGTAATAGAATGGCTTATTTCAAATTCACCCTCTGTTTTCAGCTTATTGGAGGTATCAAGGCGTACTGCAATAATTCTACTACTGGCATCAAGTTTAAGAGTGCACGATCTTACATTATTGCACATAAATGCAGACCATTTCCAAGACAATGGAGACAACATTATCATGCATCCAGTGTTTGGCTCTAAGACTGATAATTATGTACATAGACAATCATCATGGAAGTTGAAGGAAAGCCAGGAGAAAAATGTGTGTCCAGTGCGGTGGCTCAGAAAGCTAATTGATGTGTCATCGTCACGCAGACATAATAGTGATCTTAGTGAATTGTTCATTTCAACTTTAGGCAAGGTCAGACCAGCTTCTCGAACCATGATTGGGGGTTGGATTAAAACTTTACTCAGAGATGCTGGGGTTGAAGCAACTCATGGTTCCACCAGGAGTGCTTCGGCATCACTGAACTGGCTTGAGAATCATAAAATTGAGGAAATCATGGAAAAGGGAAACTGGCGTGTCCCTAACACATTTGCTAATTTTTATTCTGCTGTTACCTTTAGCTTGCCATCAGGCGATAATAAACAGGTCTCATTTGTAGTAGGTCTCGAATAACGGTTCATAGCATATAATAGAATGTTTTACCTGAAAATAAAACAATTATTATATGCGAAACCTTATTCGAGACCTACATTTTCAATCCTGCCTGCTGGCCCTTAATTATTTGGGGGCAAAGTGAGCAGAGAAGTCGCCACAACGGCAAGCTGCATTCCCCCCCTTCACTCGCCCCAGAGGGGCGGGGCCAGGCGTGAGGGGGGATGGGATAGGAAGTGACGTGTTTACCGGAAGTCATGTTATCTCATTTGTAGGTCTCGAATAAGGTTTCGCATATAATAATTGTTTTATTTTCAGGTAAAACATTCTATTATTGCTAGTAAGGATGATATTGAACGTGAACTGATTTATTTTACCTAATACTAATGCAAATTATATATACATGCATATTGCGAGCGCCATGTGAAACGCCTCGTTGGCATAAAAGTACGCGCCTGGGCTTCGGGGGGCGGCGCTGACTCTCGCGTGTTTGTTGCAGACTCGGAGTTTCGGCAGGCGCTGAACTTGGCGCTACTGAACCTGCAGGAGGCAGGCGTGCTGCGCGAGATGAAGAACAAGTGGTGGAACGAGAAGCACGGCGGCGGCGCCTGCAAGGTATCGACCCTTTTCACTCCTTTTTTGAAAACTCCTTTTAGAAGACGATTGTATGCTAGCTCATTACAGCCCAACGAAAAAAACCTATGAATAACATCTGATGGAAAAGGCAAATTGCCAAAATTGGGTAATCGCAATAGCGTCATTTCGGATAGAAATTGAAATTGATAGCAACAGTGTTCCAAAATCCATACTTAAGGTATACTTATCATACCCATTCAAGCAAAATTTTTGGATCAGTTATTCTCTCCCTACTCTGTTCTTGCCACAATCCATCATGTCTCAATAAATAAATAAATAAATAATAAGTAAGTAAATAATCTATCCGCAAAACTCACAATTTGGTGAGTCAAATTTTTTCATCAGTATCCAACTTCCAAAATGAATAGTGGCCCTAACGTGCAAGTTGATCTCGCGTGGAGAGGATTCCGTACAAGTAGGCTACGTAACAACCGTTGCTGTTCGGTCTGCAGGCGCCCGAGGAGTTCGGCAGCAAGGAGCTGGAGATGAAAAACTTCCGCGGGCTGTTCCTGGTCCTGGCGGTGGGCTGCGCGCTAGGTGTGGCGTTGTCAGTGCTGGACCTGGCGGCCAGCACACTGCGCCGTGCGCGCTCCGCCCGCGAGCCCTTCTGGCGCCGCCTCGCCGCTGAGCTGCGCTTCGTCTTCCGCTTCGAGCAGTCCGTCAAGCCGCTGCACGTGAGTTTCCACCAACCGAGCCTTGAAAGTATCATTCTCTACATGACAAGCATTCTTTTCGTTCGGCAGGGTCCGTTGAGCGCGTCGTCGGACGGCTCGGCGGAGGCGGCCGCGGAGCAGGAGGTGGAGGCGGAAGGGGAGGAGGAGGAGGAGGAGGTGGTACGCGCACGTTCGGGCTCGCGGCGGCGGCGCTCGTCCATGCACGCGGCGAGCCTGCGCCTGGCGCGGCACACGGCGAACCATGGCTCCGCCACGCCGCAGTCGCAGACGCCGCGCCGGCGCGCCTCCCAGCGCCACTAACCTGCCATTTCACTACCTAGTCATGAATAGGTCAGACCTACTACAGGACGAGTTTTTTTATGTCTAATGATGCGGCTAACCTTCACTAAGTGATCTGAGGAACCACGGGGCGTACATTTCTTCTTTAACGTGACCATTTTGGTCACTTCCATCATTTTTTGACCTATGTCAATAATTAACTGCGTCTGATTAGTCAATGTATCTAATGTGTTATAGTTACCAACCAGTTAAGCGTTTCAAGAAAGCAACTTACATTCAAAGCATTTATGAATACTTAGATTCATTTTACTGAGGCGTGATAAATCGTTTTTTTTTTTCACGAAAATCATGTACGTACCGGTAATAAGTAAGATTGAAGTGAATATTTAATATCTAAGTAGATTTAAGACAAGTAACTCTAATTTTTCATTATTTTGTATTCTTGTAAGATTATTGGGAGGGTTTTTTTAAGTAAGTATTGTATGTTTTTTTATGTTTTACTAAAAATTGATCTAAAATGCAGTAAGTAATGTAAAATGTAAAACTTTCCGAAGTCTATGCGTATATTTACAGTAAAATCTTAAATACCTATGCCGGTTGAGGAAATAAATTGAATTGAATTATCTGTATATTTTGGTGTATAATATACGTTTTCAAATAACAAGCTAATTTTATGAAAAGTGTTCCATTCGAGTTGGAAAAACACAAATTGGGGTTCACACCGAACACGCAATTCTGCATTTTTGCCTTACAAAGCAATATGCACTTGCCTCTAACAAATTAATTATGAATCGAGCCAGTAGGTAACCATTTACCATTCTACCAGTATCTAAACCACTAAAAGCTATTTCTGTGAACCATTTCGTGTACCATTGTGATGTTCAATATTAAATAAATAATTCTTAAATTAAATGAGACTTTTCATTTCTATTAAACCAACTACCAGCAAAAGGAGTGTACAAGGTCACCATAAAATCCTACATATCCTTTTTACAGATACCAACACCAGCACATGAAGACACCGCGTTGTCTACAATGTTTTTCAGACTAACATAACATATCTAAAGAGCTAAAAACGATAGGTAGGTACTGTCGTAAAGTTCTGTTATTTAAAACAATCAAACTTTTGAATAATTTTATTCTAAATTATCAAAGACTTGACATAACTATTTACAAGTTCGTTCGTTGTCTTCCCGTGATCCAATTATATTATTTATTTTCACACCACCTGCTCGACAATGTTCAATTACATCTCATACAACCTCAACGTAAAGTAAAGCATTGTCTCTGTAGGCATATAAAGTTGTATGAAACTCCCTAGGGATTAAAGTGATTTGAATTTGGAACGTCAAATTCGTGTGGAAACTTGTGGAAAACTCCAATTAAAAAAATGCCCATATGGCATTGTAAAGAGGTTTGTTCGAAAATCGAACTGGCCACCAAAAGCAAAACTCAGAAAAAAAAGAAATAGGCGCGATTTTAAAGAATGTGAAACAAAAGAGATGTTAGTTTGGTGCTGTATTTTTCAGTGAAATTTATTGCAATATTCTAGTAATATAATATGTCAATGGCAATATTAGTGTTAGCAAAAATGTCGAGCGATACATAATGATTCTACTCCAGAGTTCATCAAAACAGACGATACTTATTTTATGGAGCCCTGGCTTTTTATTGTCTCGCATTAGGTGTGAAAAGTAGAGTATGCTCCTCTGGAATAAAGCCTGTCTTCGTCTTGGGCAGCTTGAACCCCTCGTTTCACTCAGGACTCTATATAACTCCCTCGCTACACTCGGGAGTTAACTTTAGAGTCCCTCGTTACACTCAGGGTTCAATATGCCGCCCGCGACATAAGACACTGCTTTATTCCCTTAGTGCATAATCTACTATTAGTTACCTAGGTACACCAACAATGAACATGCATCGCTTTCAAAGGAATAATTATCTGTATAAATATTTATATTTATTACCATCGAATCGGAAACGTTTCCGACGTTTTAGAATCGCCCTGCTGGACTCGGCACGCATAGTCAGGAGGTTCTTCTCTCTGCAGCCCATGGCCTTCGACCGCTTGAGCCTTGCTCCGCGGCCGGATTTTTTACTAAGTACATATAATGTTTTTATACTAATTATGTATTTGTAGCATTATAGTTGCATTTATTTCTTTATAGTAAAAAATATATTTTTTTAAACGAGATTATAAATAAATGAATGTCATAATAATAATAGTCACAGTCCCTGAGAGTCCCTCATGCATGTGCTTTCGGGTCAAATACCTACCCGGACTGTTTTCGGGGACTGTCAAAATGGTCCCCATTAGGTGGCCTCCCAATTGCCATTTGCAAGGGCCTACGTACTTATTATCACGGGGATGAAGTCGCAGGGGTTCGGCTAGTTTACCACAGGTATTTTCCAATTTGAGGAACACTAATACAGTGTAATCTCACTAATCCGGCACTATTAAAAACCGGACGATGCCGGATTCGATTTTCGTCAAGACCGTTCGTCGTGGCATTCCAAGGAGGACGCCTATGCAGTGGACTTCTCCGGGCTGATGATGATAATGGTGATGAATAAATTTACAAAGTTATTTAATAATCATCGTTAGCTGTACTGTTATGGACCGTAAATAAATTAAACTAGTTACAGCAAAATAATAATATCAATGTAATGTGGTACTTATAGGTAGGTACTCTGTTTAGGGTGCGCGCGCCACTGCGCGGATGTATCGACGCGCGGCGCGGCGCGGCGCGGTGGCGTCCGGCGGAAGCCGCGGCGCCGCTCGCCAGTAACGCCATGGAGCCGGAGCCGAGCGCCGCCGCCGCGGGCCCCGCGCCGCCCGCGCGCCCCCACGTGCGCCCGGACGAGTACGGCGAGGTGGACACGTCCAGGTGCGTGCTGCAGCCGCCATGGCATCTCGAGACGCGCCACGAGTCGCCGCGCCGCCGCCGCTGTCGCCGCCGCCGCTATCGATCTCCATTCACGTCTACAGATATGAACCTTCTAAAGCTTTACGAAGATACAGTGCGCGTAGAGAACCGAGCTCTTCGATCAATGATCGAGGTCTCTATGAATGTCTTACGACTTAGGTCAAAGCTTTCGCACGTTTAGGGTTGTGGGTGGGATAGTGATGCCGTGAGCTCATCATTCTACATAGCGCATACATGCGCGTAGACATTTCCTCGAAAGATCGATTCATCTCTCCGATGTTGACCACTTAGAGCGAGCCTCGGGCGGTGTAGCGTTGCTGTTATTGTTATCAGAAGGCGTAGAACGACCGCGCATGTCCGCGCATGGGGGAGTGGGGGGGAGGTCCTCTTCGTTCACCCGGATGTGACGCCTGCTTTTGATACTTCAATGTGAATCACATCATTTTGGTAGTTACATAATGTGGATAAGAGATACGAGATTACGACTCAATAGCCGTTTCATGGTCGGCGTACGAATTGTCTGCAACAGTCTCATGGCCTCACAATTACTAATTATGATAAGATAAGATAAATTTATTTTTACTAAACACACTACTGACTGACTGACTCTGACTGACTTCACATTTATGTTTTAAACTGTCAAAATTATGTATGAATGGATGGAAAGTACGTAGTAGGACAACGTCAATTTACCACAATTAACCGACTCCGTGATCCAAAAACTCTGTCAAATGAGCGGCATTATTATCTCAGTCAACGAAGAGCCGAAATTGGCAAATAAATGCAAAAAACCGTGTAGTCTAGGTTATTTTCTGAAGTAGGTGACCCTTGCGCATAACATACTAAAAGCCATCTCACTCCGTGGTTTATATACAAAGGAAATAAGAGATTAAAAACATTTTAAAAAAAATACAACCGAATTGAGACCCTCCTACTGAAGTCGGTTAAAAATCCGTTATGTCATAGCGGGCATTCACATTTGAGAACTTGGACTACGCTACGAACGCGGGTTATCACTGATGTCATAGTTATAGGGTTGCCGGATACCGAAAGTTAAAATGGCCCATCCGTTATTTATTTCATTGTTGTTTACATTGATAGTATTCTGTTTCGTGTGCCATAATAAATAAATAAACTACGGTGCCACTTCGTCAGCGCTAAGGTCCGCTATGATGGGTCTACGGTGCTACGCTGTCGCTACGCTGACGCTACGCGTGCGTGTTGCAGGTACCCGGCGCCGAAGGACGCAACGCACAAAGTGCGCGGGCGCAGTGACGTGCTGGAGCTCATGTGCGGAGCGGGTGCCGTAGACCCCGAACTGCTGACCGTGAAGACGTTCTACTTCTTCTTCTACTCTGCGTTTGGCTCGCTGTTCCCGCTGATGGGCGTGTATTTCAAGCAGATGGGCATGAACGCTGGCCAGTGTGGCCTGCTCATCGGCACACGACCCTTCGTCGAGTTCCTGTCCGCGCCCTTCTGGGGCAGCCTCGCCGACCGCTGGCAGAAGGTATTCCATAGCATTTTGGAGCCATTTACAAAATGAGGGAGCGTTTTAGCGAAGCGTTTGGCGTTCTCACAGTAAATATCGCAATACTTAATATCTATGAAATGTTGTTACAAACATTTGGCTAGTTTTATAAAAAAAAGTGATGGTATCAACACGAGAAATAAACAAATTGAAGCCCTGCGGGAGGGGCACTCCACTGCTGAAAACTCAATTTGCAATATCTGTTCCTATACCTACCTATATACACGGTTTTATTAGATTGTTAACTATAAGTACATCAATCGTCTTATAAACTTTTGCTCTCTTTACTTTTGACGCTATGTACCAGCTTCTAACTGCTTTGAGGCACCGCAGAGGCGCTTCCCTACTAGATTAGGTAGTAGTAAGCTGTAAGAAGGATTATCAAATTAACCCGTGTTTGTTGCCCTGATTCTTCGAGGTAATTTTTGTATATAAGACGATTCAAAATGATCTTTGTGATTTCAATGAATAACATACTACTTACTTTGATTGGATTTCAAACAAACATTCTATATGCTATTCCTTTTGCACGCTGTATACGTGTATACAGCGTGTAAAAGGACGGCTCCCGAATACTGAAGATACCGGTAAAGCTACCTATATCATCCTACTCCTGCTATCCTACTAATATTATAAATGCGAAAGTTTGTGAGTATGGATGTTTGTTACTCTTTCACGTAAAAACTACTGAATGGATTTGAGTGAAATTTAGAATGGAGATACTTTACGCCCTGGATTAACACATAGGCTACTTTTCATCATCATCATCATCATCAATTTTCATCATTATTCACGTGGGTGAAACCGCGGGGCGCAACTAGTATAATATAATATCCTACTAATATTATAAACGCGAAAGTTTGTGAGTATGGATGGATGTTTGTTACTCTTTCACGTAAAAACTACTGAATGGATTTGAGTGAAATTTGGAATGGGGATATTTTACGCCCTGGATTAACACATAGGCTACTTTTCATCATCATCATCATCATCAATTTTCATCATTATTCACGCGGGTGAAACCGCGGGGCGCAACTAGTAGCTATATAAAATAGCTTTCGCCTGAGAGGTGATTCATATACCGGAGAAAACCTTTTTTTTCTTTTAGTATCGTATTTGTCAGACAGCAATGTACGCATTTATTCCGGCCGCGCGAGTTCAACGCTCACGGTCAGCTGATCGACCCGTAGCGTCAATATTTCTTACGTGGTTTTCATTGCTTTTTTTGACGTTTTTACTTATCTAACGTGTTTTTAATTATGGAAATGAGGTTTTAGTGTTCCTTTAACTACATTTTACGAATATTTATAAAGAAAACACGAAAAAAGCGGCCCAAAAGTGAGCATTTCTTTCGTGGTTTTTCAGCTTAAATATTTTCGAAAACCATGGTCTGAATGCACTGTTTCTGTTAAATATCCATAAAAAATCGTTAAAGGAACACAAAACCCTAACTTCCATCATTAAAAACACGTTAATAAATAAAAACGTCATAAAAAGCAATTTAAACCACATATACGAAATACTGGCGCTACGGGTTGATCAGCTGACCGGGAGCGTTGCGCGCGGCCGGAATAAATGCGTACATTGCTGGCTGATAAATACGATACGAAACGAAAAAAAGTTTTCTCCGGTATGAATCACCTCTCAGGCGAAAGCTATTTTATATAGCTATGATATAAGTAGCTTCACCGGCACTTTCAGTATTAGGGAGCCATCCTTTTACACGCTAGTGCGAGTGCTAAAAAACAAACACCATCACGACAAGCTTTTCAACTGATAAAATCCTACAAATCCCCAAAAAACCCTTAAAACTTCTAGATTTTGCCATGCCTGTCTGTAGCATTGTCCAGTAGTAAGCTACGCAGCAGTTGCTGTGATTTAGTCTCGTGTTGAACTAACTAACAATACCTACCTAAAAATGAAATAGTGACACTGCTACTTTAGGTAAATGTGCTGGTGTGCGTAGGGACGGACGCTGCTGTTAGCTTCGCTGGGCGCGTGGATCGTGTTCACGCTACCGCTGAGCTGGGTGCAGCCGGGCGCGGTTTCTTGCGTCACGCCCTACAACCAGACCGCCTACAACCTGACGGAGCCGCGCTACGACGACGACTGGAGGCCGACGGCGCGTTCTTTCCGGGGGCCCAACTCGCGCGCCGGCTCTCCACTGCCCGTCTCCGACGCGCTCAACTACGACCCCAAGGCCAACGCAGACTGGGTGACGCCACTGCACTCCTCCATCGTGTACCGCACACCTGATATCCAGAAGACGTTCTTCCTGCTGCTGCTGCTCGTCGTCATCGGCGAGTTTTTCAGCGCACCCGCCATTACGTTGGCTGACTCGGCCGTTATTACGCTGCTGGGCGAGGATGCGGACCGGTGAGTGTGGCCCACGGCCGTGTTGACCGACGCCGGCGTCAGCGGTGTGTATAGTGCGGACTAACGGAATGTGCGCCCGCAGGTACGGGCACCAGCGCATGTTCGGCTCGTTGGGCTGGGGGCTTGCCATGTTCTTCGTGGGCATCGCGCTGGACCACAGCACGGCTTTCAGCACGCACCCGTGCGGCGGCCCGCAGCGCTACGAAAAGAATTACACCATCTGCTTCGCCACCTTTTCCGTGCTCATGGGGGCCGCGCTTATCACCGCTACGCAGGTACCTAGCATATCTACCGTGACCTTGAAACACCACTTCAAACCCTTGTTTTGTTTATCAGCTTGGGTCTTTGCGCAGATCCGGTTCAAGTACGAGTTCGTGAACGTGGACGTGGCGACTGCGCCAGCACCCACGGAGCCCACGCACGAGGAGCGCATGCAGCAGCAGCTGGCTGAGCAGCTGCAGTTGCCTGGACTTGACACCAGCGCGCCGCTGTCCGCACCACAGCCGCCACTCGAGCATGCCAAGGTACCCACGACAGCTCACGGCATTGAGTTCGAATGCAGAGGCCGCTAAGAGCTTGCTAAGCTAGAAGTGTGCTTTGTGTGCAGGTGTTCGCGCAGACGACACGTGAGATGCCAGAGTGGGTGACGGTGCTGCGCCAGTTCCAGAACGTGAAGGCAGCCTCCTTCCTCTTCGTGGCGTGGTTCATGGGCTTCGGCATCGGACTCATCTTCACCTTCCTCTTCTGGCATCTGCAGGTATGTTCCACTATAGCTACATAGCTTGAGGCCAGCCCCCCTATTCCCTAACTGAAAGCCATACGGTGACTAAAGTTTTGATAAGTAAAATTACTATCAATTGACAATTCTTAATGATAATTTTGAGCCATTGATAACGTTAGTCACCGAGTGACTTTCAGGAATATTCACGATAAGTTTAAAGTTTGTATGCTTTATAGTCTTGGAGATCTGAGGATGAGTGGCCCTTTTTCGTTATAAATATATTTAAATGTTTTACAATGCAGGTGACGTAGGCAAGGTGTACGATAACGTTTGATTGATATTGATGTGGTGATGGTTGCAGGATATCGGCGGGTCTCCGACGCTGTTTGGCGTGGCGTCCGTCATCAACCACATCTCCGAGATCTTTGCTTACTTCTTCAGCTTCAAGCTCATCACGCAGATGGGACATGTCAAGGTATATTTTAGGGTTTCATACACAAAGGGTCTGAACGGAACCCTATTGTACTGGGAACGCTGCCCGTCTGCCACCTGTCTGATGGGCTTCTAACTTCTAAGCGAAATAAGGTATAATATAGAGACTTGAAATTCAAACACACATAACTATATACCTAAGTTAATACTTAACAACAAGTACCTACCTACTAAAAATAGTGTTGTGGCGTGTCTGAATAACAAAACATAACACCCAACAATCACATTATGATAGTCTTAGATAAAAAGAATATTTTGTCGATTTTGTGAAAATACTTCCTATGTAGGTACAGCCTTTAGGCCGGTTTTACTATAATATACACAGAGAGATAAAATGTAAAAAATTAAGAGTGAAACAAAATATTTTAGTGAATAAAAGCTGTTTATTTTCAAAGATTTTTTTTTACGAAATCCTCAGTTCCCGAGTTGGACTCTCACTTGGCTAAGGAGTGTGATGAGGACTCTGATGATTTGTGTAGGTGCTGTGCTTGGGGCTGGCGGGCAACGTGCTGCGCTTCCTGTACATCTCGTACCTGTCGACGCCGTGGTGGGTGCTGCCGTTCGAGTTCGTGCAGGGCGTGACGCACGCCGCCGTGTGGGCCGCCTGCTGCTCGTACATCGCGCACGGCGCGCCGCCGGGGCTGCGCTCCTCGGCGCAGGGCGTGCTGCAGGGGCTCCACCACGGGCTGGGGCGTGGCTGCGGCGCCGTGCTGGGTGGCATCGCCGTCGCCAAGTGGGGCACCACGCGCACCTTCGCCGGCTACGGTGTGCTTTGCGGCGTGGTGCTGGTCGTGTTTGCGTTCATCAACTTTCGCGACGGCGGCGCGGACGTTCTGCCGGGTGGCGGCGGCGCGGCGGCTGACGAGGAGGCGCGCGCCGTCGCTGAGGCGGGCGTGCTGGCGCCCCACGGCGTGCCTTCCAACCCGCTGCCGCGCGCGCTCTCCTCCACGCGCCTCGCGGACCTGCAGCACCACGACCAGTATGGCGCCACGCAGGTCAGTCCATCCACCACACACTCGACTATGCTACACCGGTAGAAAAAACATCGGTGATTCATTAAACAAGTGGATAACCAAACTTTGCTCGGGAACGAACCCCTATACAACCCCTAAACTCCCTTAGAAACTCCTACAACCCCTAGCTCACATAAAAACTCTAAAAAATCTCTAAAAATCACTGCAAACCCTTCAAACCCACTACGGCCCCATACTCCATCTGAGCACTCAACACCAATACTGCGATCACCAATCCGCTTTCCAAGCATATGGCAAATACCCCATTGCATTCTATGGGTGAGGTAGGCCTCGTCCGACAGTGGACGTGGATGATGATTGTGATGACTGTTTGTAAAGGTCCGAATGGGTCTGCAATGCTGTCTTTTGGTTACAGAGCTACAGCGGCGCGGAGAGCCTCGGCGTGCCGGGGCAGGGCGGGCAGGGGGCGCCGCGCCCCGCCAACCCCTTCCTCTCGGAGCAGAACGCCGCGGCCAGCTACAGGTAAACGCCGAGCGAGCGCCGTCCCGTCCCGCCCGAACCACGCGACCCCACGAGTGATCCATCTTTACTTACACTATCTTTTCCATTTCAATAGTGTCTTTAGCTCTGTAGCCTAACTTGTTCGGCCACATCATTTGCGCGTCATGCGGCATGCCATTGCGTGAGGCGCCGATGTCGTCTCGCGTTGAAACGCGTGCAAGTCATTTTTGAACTACACGAGTAAACAATTAATTTTATAGATGTCATTTAACTACTGGTATTATACATAGATTATAACCAAGTATGTCTGAAGACACAGTTCCCGCACTGAAGACATGCATATGCACATACATGCATGTATGGAGGTACCTAACCTGATTGTGATAATTTTGAAGAGTTTATGATATCTAGGTACTTTGAGCGCAAATAAAAACTATTTACTTATACAGGGTGCTAGTAGAACACCCAGTTAGGTATTATATATTTATAGATATTTTTAGTTCGTTATGGCAGTTCTTTACAAATCTTATTGAATGAACGTGTTCTACAGAAACTCATCATGCTTACATGTCATACGCAATGCAATGTGCGGTATCCGAGTATAAAATATATTAATAATAAAACTAGGTGTATTTATTTTGAACTATGACTACCTGAAGATGTGTAGGTAGGTACCTAAACTGTTGTTGTGTAATGTTTCGTTGCTTTGCTTCGTCTGCGTCTGAGCAGAGGAGTCGATCAGCAGATAACTATTTGACAACTTCCAAAGGTACTTAGGTACCTACCTAGTCATTTGTCAATGTTATTGTGTATTGAAGGAAAGCTTTGTTCGTAAAACTTGTTGTTGTTTGTTACTGTATCGATATTAGGTAGTTATAAGTATTTACTTATGTGAAATGTAGTGGCTGAACGTTTCAACTAAATATTAGATATATATTATATACGGTGTTTTTGTGAACCTGAGTAGGTACATTCTAGCTACTGCGTCTGTGTCGTGGCGTGGGCTACGTGATAGCGAAATTGATAAATTAATAAACAAAATAGAATCAAAGAAACATTGAATCTCTCGCGACTCGCATCCTTGTTGGCTTTCATTCAAATCAAACGATTCGCGGAACTTGTTATACCGAGTGGGCAATGTGTGGGGTGTGAACTATTATGTCTACATATTGGTATAGGGTGTCCCATTAAATACTGTCAAGTCGAATTGTGGAGGTAGCACCCTAAGGGTACTCGAATAATACCCTTGTTACTCGTACATTACCCAGTAATATGAACCTACCCCCAACAAATTTAATTAAAAAATGAATTGAATAGAATTGAAAAATTTATTCAAAGAAAGTCACTTTCCTTAGGAATTGCTCAAAAATGGCCAATAAGTCTATTAATTAAAAATACCTAACTACGAAAAAAGCTTTTATGAAATGTATCTAGTTCCTACTGATGATGATGATAAAATCAGAAATTACCTGTGAAGCTGATTAAAATAAGCCCAAACACCACCAACCACACTAAATATTATAAATGCGAAAGTTTGTAACTTTTCACGCTCAAACGGCTGAACGAATCTGAGACACATAGTCACAGGTTACTTTTTATCATCATCATTGTTCACGCGGGTGAAACCGTGGGGCGCAGCTAGTATACTATAAGTATATCCATCGTGGAGCTTCGTTGTCCATCTCCTACGAATGGATGAATGTATACTTGGGATAGTGGTTGGGGTGGACGTTGAGAATGATTTTATAAAATGCGTCGCAACGACCACCGCGATGGCAGTTTTGGGGGTGTTCGTTGGAAATAAACCATTACAACAGGTTATGTTATACTTATACATAAGAACATACATACAGAGTGTAAAAAGACTACTCCCGAAAACTGAAACAGTGCATTCAGACCATGATTCTGAAAATATTTAAGTTCAAAAAACACAAAAAAATGCTCGCTTTTGGGCCGCTTTTTTCGTGTTTTCTTTAAGTATAAATATCCATAAAATATCATTAAAGGAACACAAAAACCTAATTTCCATCATTAAAAACACTTTAATATTGCTGGCTGACAATTACGATACGAAACGAAAAAAAAAGGTTTTCTCCGGTATATGAATCACCTCTCAGGCGAAAGCTATTTTATATAGCTATGATATAGGTAGCTTTACCGGTACCTTCAGTATTCGGGAGCTGTCCTTTTGCACGCTGTATAACCCTCCTTTTGGGCAGTCAGAATAAAAATAGCCATAACTTCTGAACGAAATAAAATCTTCATGGGGTGATTCGAGTACATTCCCCACAGGTGCTCTACCTCAAGACTTCCGTTTGACACTATTTAATGGGACTCCCCATATATGAGAGTATTTATTGATTTATGTATGAATGTACCTACACAAATCGCGATGTCATATCATGGTGTGATGAGAAGATAAATTATTATTGTGCTAATAGTACCTATTCAACGAAGGCCACGCCCTTCGTGACTTATATTTCGATTTATAATATACCTACTATGATGAATGTCAGTAGATATACTTATTAAAAAAATAAAACTAAGAAAATAATTTGGTATGGAATGTAGCGATGACAAATATAAATGAATTAATACTTACTCATATAAATCGGTATGAAAAGCAAAATTCTTACCTAGAGTCATGTAAATCGTTGTGCTGTGTGCAAGTGCGAGTTACAAAGCGTTGACCACAAAACTTATTTCGTGCCTTGACTCTGTATTTATCAAGCAATTGACGCGGACGTGTGGTGTCGTGTAGTGTTTGATTTATAGAGGTACACAAAGTGGCCGCTAGCTTAGAGTCGCTCATCAATGTCGGTGTCTCTATTACAAAAATACATGATACAACACGTCCGTGTTGTAAATACTCGACCAGCTCGACTACAAGCACTCGACCAGCACACCGATTCTATTAATTCTCTATAGGTTAGACTCAAAGTTGACGGTTCATACAGAATTATATTAGTACTACAACTATACTTTAGGTGTCCTACTTATACATTAACATTTTATTCGAATCCAGATTGGTAATCTCTAAAAAGAACATTTATGGAACAACATCGGTGCTCCATATAGGTGCAAGTAGGTAAATGTGTTTCCAAAACACTCGTCATTTCAATAAATGAAGCATCCATAGATATTAGTTTTTTGTAAAAAAGAAAAGCAGCTCCTAATTATGTTATGTTTTAATAGGTAGTTCACAACATCAGGCTCCAGGTTCCGATGGTGACCAGCATAGGACGAACAGTATCTAATCTTTTTTATTGGCATTTTGCGTCCTCGTAGGCCTTTTGTGATTGCCACTTGTTGCATAATATATCTTTCAAGACATAATCTTCCGCCTTAACACTCCAGGGCCTGATGGTGACCAGCAATGGGATGAATAGGATCCAGGGGGGTAAAGTACCTTTAGCTGAAGCCAAATCTGCAAGTTTGACTTTGAACAAAAACATATTGTAGACATCGATGTGTTTCCGTAAGAGTTCCGTTTTTCCTATTTTAATGGAACACTGAAAATAGTTGGAAGTTTTTAATTTTGAATAGAATAAACTTGTGCATTGTTCAAAGCTGTTTCCTGAAATGTCGGTGAGAGCTATTTCACTAGTTATTCCGCAGGCGTGAGCGCTGAGCGCCCATTGTTGATGGTTACTTTAATTATCATTATAGCTATAATGTATATCTAATCTACATATTGTTGTAATGTAAAGAAATTCTCGGCAAGAAGCACCGGTTATATATTTTTGCACTGTATCTATCTTGCGAGCGCCCCCTCCGCACCCCCGCCCTGAACCTCCAGGGCGGGGAGAGAGGGACGCCACTATGTATTTCAATTTCAAATGTATATGAATAAATGTTGAACTATTCAATCCGTCGCCTTTTACTTCCCTTATCCCCAAACCAACTACCTACCACCACAATGGTTCTAGCGTGGGTGGTAGGAACTAACAAGGTTCGTAAGGGGGCAAATAGACTCGTTAAAGTAAAATAAATTAGGTACTTCTTGATAACTATAATCGCACAAGGTAGCATAGCTTCCCAGTAGGCACATCAGTCATCTTTGAGCTAACTACAAAGTTAGCTCAACGATTGTATTCATTGATAATGATTACAACAATTATTTATTGATATTTACTAATAATATAATGTGATTGAATGGACTCCCGAACTAGTGAACAAACCGCAGCTATTTCAGGATCCAGGCATCTGCCGCTCAAGGCTAAACAATGATCATGTCTCGCAGAAAGTGAACGAGCACGCCCTGAACCGCTTTATTACTTGCCACTTAGCACAAGCTTGACGTTTCAAAATGGTCCTTGTGATTACGGATTAGGGAATAAGTACCTACTTATTTTATTTTGACATAGTGGAACAGTATAACTAAAAGCTAACTATAAAATTAAAATTAGACAAGCTCTCTAAAATTGTGTTGTGTAGAAACATAATGAACAGTTTTTTATGCTACACATTTAAGAATGTGTATTTATTACATAATGTGTAAATTTCAAATCAATATATTATTATGTTAGCCATAGGTAGGTATGTACTTACCTAAATTACCTAAATACCTACCATGCAAGGTCCAAAAACGCACCAAACATTCAAGTAGATACCTAAGTACCAAAATGTGCAATGATGGAAGGTACCTCTAAGATGTACAAATAAAACAAATGCAATAGAAACAAAAACAAATTTTAAGTACTTTAACGCAATAGAAACTTATACCTAAATCTTAGATACGTTGTATAACTACTTACATACTATTCTTAACTCTTATTGCGATTTGAGCAAACTGAATAACTCAACTCCACAATTAACCATCATACGTGGTAGGTACATACTATTCTAATAGGAACGTCACTGGAACAGTACTCAGGTAGATTATACCTTTTTTATGCATCAGAAGGCCTATTACGAGTTTTGCATTGCAACACGAACGCGAAGTGATTGTTGCAATGCAAAACTCGTAATAGGCCTTCTGATACCACATTGAGAGGCTATCTGAAGCAAATAACTCTCTAGCAAGCAACTGAAAGGAAGGACACTCCACACTATTGCCGTTTTATACTGAAAAATTCAAACACCTTTTCTATTTTTCATTGAAAAATAGAAGAGGTGAAAGAAACCTTTTCGTCCAATTACCAAGTAACTTCACTTACTTTTAACAAACTGTGCAGTAGTATTATGAAAATCCATATTAGCCCGCTCTAACATTTATGCTCTTGCAAAAAAGTTCCGGTTCTATACCTACATATAGAATAACCTCCTTTATCAGCACGCCCGTCTCGTTCCGCACATCGCATGTAAGTTTGAGTGCTTACATAAATTATATCTATTGGTATATGACCGGAATTCGAACCCACGATCTTAGGTTCGGAAGCGGGGTCCCTATACTAGCCACAACTACACCCTACCCTACTGGTATTTATTCCGTGACCCTACTCTTAAACGAAATGTAGATAAAAGCACGATTATTTACTGGTAGTCCTCATCCTCATTTTATATTGGCTATTTATCCTACCTAAAAATATAGCAACGGCTTACCTACCTAATACGTAATTGAAAAGTAATTCTTCGTAAGTCACTTTCCTTAGGAATTGGCCAACAATGTTGAAGAAGTGTTAGCCATAAAAAAATCGCTGAACACATGTGATGTGAGGTTGATTTTTGGTACTCCTGCTGAGGGTCTCGTCTCGTCGCCCGCCACGCGCTGTCATCGCCTGCAACTTCAGCTCATAGTATGACGAGCCGGCCGTTCTTGTAGGCCGTCTTCAGCGGAGCCTTCTCATTGTCGGTGCTCGTGATGCTGAAACTGAAACCAATTATTGTCAGCCAAAAACGCCATCTACAGGCAAAACCGTGAAATCATTTTAGTGGCTTTTGTCACTACCCGAGGGCTACATTCGTAGAAACTCAACAGATCTATATCCTTTACTCTGCGTCCTCACACATACCTACACCGCTACACGTAAGTGTCAGGTCCTTACTTAAGAAATTGGCGTTTGGTCAAACTGGTCACTTTGATCTCATTTATTTATGATATGTTATTATTACATGTCTAAGCTCTATGTATCTATGTACTAAGCTCTAGAAAGGGAAGGTACACGGAATGGTACGGAGTCGGGCAGCCCGGCGATGAAGTACGTTTTTGAGCATGACCAACCCCAGAATGGGGAAAGTATCGGGACAGCGTATAGATAAACATTCGTAGAGATAAGAACCTACCTAATAGAGTCGGGCGCAGGAGCGGGCGTGCGGCGGCGGCGCGTGGTAGCAGCGCACACGAGCGCCAGCAGTGCCGCGGCCGGCTGCAGCAGCGCCGTCAGCAGCACTGCCGCCGCGGCCACGTACAAGTTGCGCGGCGCGTCCTCCTCTGCTTCCTGCATGAGGGCATAGCGGGTAAACACATAATTCGGGAGGCTCTAAGACGTCCAGTTCCAAACTTTTCTCTGGTTCCGCAAGGCTATTCTCTATCTCGCGACAGGTTTGCAACAGGTGTAAATTGTGCAATCAGGGCTGTCACAAGGTAATGAGAAAAGCGACGTTACACAACCATGATTGCAATTACGCCTGTCACGGGGGCGGATATAACGCGGGTGCGGCGTGTCCAATGAACAAAACATTCGAAGACACGATAATGGAACCTTCCTGCAAGAACGTTTCACGACGGCCATAAAGTCCTTGTCACGGCCACTGCACTTGATGATGGTCACTGACCAACGCGAGTCGTGAGTGACACGAAGATGAGTTGATGTCGTGGTTACCTGGATGAGTTGCTTGAGGTGTTCGGGCAGTGAGTGGAAACGCGCGAGAAAGGTGAGGAAGGGGTGCAGGTACTCGCGCAACTCCAGCAAGTCCAGCAAGTGCACCGCCGCGTCCGAGTGTAGCCACGCCAGCAGGCGCGTGCCAGTCCACGCGCCCCATGCCAGCTCCACGCACGCGAGCGCGGCCTGACACACCGCGTACTGGGGAACACAGACAACAGTCCCATCGATATTTGCACGGGGTGGGCCCGAGCACGAGGGCTCTGCTACTTCTACGAAGCAGCGTCAAATGCTGTGCTGCCTATGATAAGTAAATCTATCAATCGTAACCGAACCAGGATAAAGAGTATACCCTCTAATGATAGATTAATAATAAATAGAATAATAATAATAGATTGCTATTGACTTTTTTTCAGATCTTGTTTTTCTTATCGTCATCTTATCACCGGTAACGATTGATAGACGGGGTGCGACTTTTGGATGTCACTGAGTGGTAGCGCCATCTATTAGATTTAGATCAACCAACAGAGTTACCTGTCCATATTCCATTATACATTCCTGCATTGCACATACAAATCCGCACGCGAAAACAATACGCCTTGGGACGCGACCGCTATCGCTCCTCCGCAAGTAATACGCAAAAAAAAAAAAAAACTATTTTTCCATCTAAACCAGGCCTGGGTAATTTGTACAATCAGTGTGAAATTTGTGATATCTATCAAAGCTATGAGTGAAGTGAAATTACATACAGGGATTACAGTGAACACATTGGAAAAAAGGTACTTACTTATATGTGCATTCCCTTCCAATTTGCCCTATTATCTCTGTGTTGAAACGACAGAATATAAGATTAACGACCTCTGCCTACCTCTTGGGAAAGGCATTTCAAAATACAGTCCACTTAAAATCATATAATAACCGCTACACCACTGAGTGACTAAATATTATCAAAAAGGCTGCAAATCATGTTTGATATCATAGGTATAAGAATTTTAGTCATCAAAGGAATTTCGTGTGTGCGTTTCTACGCCGTAGAGACGTTTGTGTCTACGCCG
Organism: Epirrita christyi; assembly: GCA_951392215.1. Taxonomy (NCBI): domain Eukaryota; kingdom Metazoa; phylum Arthropoda; class Insecta; order Lepidoptera; family Geometridae; genus Epirrita; species Epirrita christyi. The sequence continues at coordinate 182,418 of OX595843.1, forward strand.
CCCGTAGAGACGTTACGTGCTGCATACGCATTCGGTGTGCTGTAGCACAACAACAATGTATGGCCAAAGTTGCATCGACTTTTGGGTCTTTCTATACGTATGGTCTTACTGTCTCTTGATCTTTCGCGATATAAATGGTACAAGAAAACTCCAAAAAGTCTGCTCTAGAACCAACGCAGTGAGGTTAAGAAACGTTTCCGATCGGATTCGTTCGATTTACATTTACACGACTCCGATCGGAAACCCTTCCGAACGTTTTAGAATGTCACAAAGGTGTCACTGCGCGTTCCGGTCGGTCGGTGGTTGGTGCAACGGGTACAAACCGTAATAAGCAGAGCGGTTGCGAGGGCGGGGCGGGAGACACGCACGGCCAGTGCGGCGGCGGCGAGGTGCGCCAGCACGAGCAGCGTGCAGCACGCAGCGCACAGCACGCTGGCTGCAACGCGGTACTCGCTTGGCAGCAGCGCACGCACCGCGATGTACGTGCTGGGGTCCCACTTCAGCCTTGCCGCCGTCGCCAGCCCCGCGCCCGCCACTAGCTGCGAACACACACTTTCTACATTATAACTCTACTGATCACAGACCTATACCTACATAAGCATACAACAAATTATTTCTGATGTACTATACAGGAACATTATCGTATCTTTGATAACAACACTAAGTGGTATCTTCCATAAGCTAGATCGTTTCACCAAACTCAATAGAAGTAAGTTGAAGTGGCAACGGGCAGGCGCAGGCCATATACCTAGCTCGCAGAACCGACAACCGTTGGCCACTTCACTGGAAAACAAAGGTTCTCTGGTAGCGACGGCGCCGTGTTAGGAAGGCTCTAGGAAGAACTCGGTGGATGGAGAAAGTTCAAGACCGTTCGTCGTGGCATTTTATGTGGGGGAGACCTTTGTTCAGCAGTGGACTTGTAAATACAAACTTTTACACAGAATACTTAGGACCCTAAGGTCCTAAGTATTCGATTGCATTTCGTCAATAAAGCGAATTCGATATAGAAGGAAATATGGGATCAGCAGATAAGGCTTATCTGTATGAAACAATCAAAATATACGAGGAAAGTATCTCACGCAGAGTAGCAGGTTGACGTGAATGAGCAGCGCCGGCGCCAGGCGCGCGCAGCAGCCCATGTCTCTAGCTCAGCTCAGTCCTGTAGCTCAGCTCAGTAGCTCAGCTCTTGCTGTATTTCTCTCGTGCGCACATGCTGCAGACAACAAACACGTTAGGTAGCCACTCTTTCACACATCGCGACGCGGTCTTGCTCCGACTGTAGCGGCCGATATAGAAGCGCTATATCTTATCATTATCACTGATAAGAATATGACTCATGTGATATCAAATGAACCCCTCTACTTACCGGTTAGTAGAGTAGGTGGCGGCGTCAAAACGCACGCGGCTAACGGTGTTGTCGCTCCCGTTGACCGCGATCGAATGATGTCTTCCCTAAATCTCTCTCACCTAATACAGTAACAGTAGGTATTATGGTATCACTATAATTATGAATGGGTATTACTGCAGGACAATCAATATTACTTACCTACAATTTATTTCCTTTACCCGGCTACGGCAAAGTAGGGCTATGATCAATGACGGTTTCAAAAGGGGAAGACCGAGTGACGCACTTTCAGAGCTGTACGGCTATTAGCAGAAGCTGACTAGCGTTGGGGCGCTAGTCAGTGCAACCTCCTCATGTGCCATACGGTTGCTTGTCCCTTATGGATTTACTAGGGGGGTGCGGGGGGAACGGCAGCTTCAGGACGGTGCGCCCTGTTTTAAACTCGACAACAACTTCTTCTATACGTGGGATTTTGTTGTCCAGGAACGTAGCACTGAAACTGGGGGGATTAGAGTCCAATCTCCGGACTGTTGGTGCGGTGCCTGCCGCTCAGTTCCCGCGGGCCGGCTGTAGGTATGGGTCAGTCTTCTTGCGGGAGTCGGGGCGGGGCGGCGGCGCTTCGATGGCGGTTTGGGGTGCGGAGGAACGGGCCCGTTTACGGGCGAAGATGTGGGTACCCCTGTTTGTTACTGGCAGCGCACTCAAACTCGGTCTCTTCAACGAGTGTGCTTCCACTTGCAAACGGGGAGGAGGTTCCTTTTTATCCTCTAAGTGTATTATAATGTGTGTGTATAATTATGGTGTGCATTAAAGTATTTTCTATCTATCAATCTATAACATTCAGTATGTAGTGGTATATATTATCGTGGATGTCGACTTAGGGATAACACCAGGGGATGGACAACGGCATCCACCTGAGTACTCACCACCATTGTATGGGGGAGGCCTCGGTTCAACAGTGGACGTGTAACGGCTGATGAAGAAGTAGAAAATAGTTCATCGCTTGAAGGGGATGATTTTTGGAGTCGGTTAGGATAGGTAATGTTGAAATTAAATCTATGGTTGAAATAGATAGGTAGCTACACCGCGTGGTCTCAGTTCGGGGCGAACCACTAGTTAATTATATATCTCGGTTGGGCTCGTTTTCAGCGCAACCTAACCCAACAAAGCCCTGTGTCATCTCTAGTCAAAGATCGATCCCATCCGCCTGGCTTGGAGGCTCTGGGTCATTAGCTCTATTACGAACTGCTGATGTGCATTGTTTCACTTTGATTTGTCATAAATAACGTAGGTCGGTATTTTTGTAGGTACAGATACCAGTAAGTGGGTTGTATAATGAAGTCATGCAAATAACATAACCGACGTATTTCCTCCTGGGTGTTTTTGTCCTACACTCATTACACCACGTTTACCAACCACTATCACTAAACTACACCAACAGTTAGCAAGAAGAAATTGCCAATTAGCATTATATTCGCCTGTTCTACTTGTTTTTTGTCTCGTGCATATTTTATCTACCTATCCGCAAAGCTTTCGCAGCGAATTCAGATGCTTACTGCTTATCTATGTATACTATAAAAATTAAATTCCAGTAGTTTTTACTCGCATGCGACTTTGAAATCAAAAGATTGGGCTCGCAATTTTTGCAACTAATTTTTATATTGTCGGTTATACGCTTGCTATATGATTGATTTACAATTACTCTCTATGAATCAATTTCCTTGTGACTTGGAACTGATGAATTAGGTACATTACTTATGCCACCGTTCGGCCGCGTTGTTCTTTTTCATTGAACGAGCGAAGCGAGTTCTCTCAACAACTCACTTAAGTTGTAGTATATCATTTGTATGTAACATGTACCTATATCCGATTTTCATAAAACTTGGTAGGTGGGTAGATAATATTTGGTAAAATTTGTAGGTAAGATTTTGAGCTATATCAGATAAGGGGTTGTTGAAATATTATACATAAAAGAAGAACAATCACGGGCTTTGGTTGTACATTTTAAAACTACTTTTAGTTTTATTTATAACTTTTTAGCTTTTTAGATCGTTCCCTACAAACTTCACCATCTCATTTAAAGGGAGAAAAAGTTGAAACTCCTCAATTTTAGACTTTTTCCTTTACTTTTGCCAAGACTCCTAGCATTCCAAATTTCAGAATTGTAAGGTTACTTGAAATACCCTAGAGGTTTCTCTACCTACCCTATAGAGGTTTTTTGTGTGACCTCTGTGGCGCGGCGGGCGAAGGATCGCCTGCGACGCAGGAGGTTGCGGGTTCGATTCCCGCCTCGGAACAAATATTTGTACAATCTGCAGATATTTGTTCAGGGTGTTCTGGGTATTTTCTATGCATAATAAAAAATATCAATCTATGTAATATATTACCATGGGGTAGTTGTTTTGTAACGCCGATGCTGAGATTGGAGTGGGCGCAGAGAGCAGTTCCGAAGGTCATGACTTCAAAAGCAAAACGCTTTCCCAATTGAACACTGTAATACTTACCTACTACAGCATCAAAGTGGGGAAGCGTTTAGGTTAATAGTTGCCTCACAAATCGAATACATACAGTGTAAGTAAATATTCGACTTGTGAGGCAACTATTCATCTTAGCGGCAGTTTTGCGCAAGCATTCGTAGCTTTTGATCCAAACTACCGCACCGTAGCGTGGAGACTACAGCCAGGCATTTGCAGATCACGGGAACACTCATTAGACAAATATTTTCTTATTAAAGTTTGACTAAGTTCTACAGCTCTGATTTTTCTCATTTCACGAGACCATCAGAGCAGTAGAACAACATTCACCACACATATCTTTGTCTAATGCCACTAGAGATGTTCTGAAACGTGCCCGTACCTGGAAACAGCAAGAGGGAGGCCATTTTGTAAATTTATTGGGATAGTTTTATTAACGTAGGTACCAGATTACTTACAATTTGTATGAGAAAACATTTTATAAAATTTGACTAACTTCTGCTGCTCAGATTTTTTTCTTCCGTTACAATGAAACAATCCTTACATGAAACTGAGTCGATACGCATAAAAAATTTTTTTGATCAAAACTACTCATTTTTATGGAGAACTCACGCTTGACCAAAAAAATAACTATGCCAAAATCATTTTCATACAAAATGAGCAAATGGTTCCAAAGACAGTTTTCCCGTATCTCTTATGGATTCGGATATCCCCATACTGTCCCATTTAAAAAAAACACCCTGTATGATCTGGAGAGGGGTATCAGGAACAAGCTAAAATTCGCACCGCAAAAAACCAATGCTATGATGATAACACGGAAACTGATATTATGCGTCGCGCCGCTTTGGTAGGTTCTGTGGAATACAACGACGCAGAACCGCAACTGCTAGCAGACACTTTTACTTCCTTTGCTGTTCGCTGTATAATGGAATCAATAAAATACTTATAAGATATCTGGTTTTTCTTTTCTGTTAGTAAATCGGGAACTGCGCCCTATTTTGTGAAAACGGAGGGCACTGGCACCCGCCGACACTGATGTTATTCAGTTTTTTTATGTTTTGCAGTTATCCTCTTCTTTCTCCTGTCTGTTACAATATCATGTCTTTTTTTTATTCCTTATGAAAATCATTAAGCAAATTGAAGTGGCAATAGGCATGCCATATCGCTCACAGAACGGACTACCATTGCGGCATAAAAGTTTTCCAATGGCGCCCACGAACCGGGCGACGCAGTGTAGGAAGGCCTTCCTCTTGATGGACCGAGGACATTAGCTCTTAGGAAGTCGGTGGATGGAGGCGGCTCAAACCATTCGTCGTGGCATTCTATGGGGAGTGCCTGTGTGCAGCAGTGGACTTCTACAGGCTGATGATGACTGAGGTAGGTACTTTAACCACAGCGCAGACGAACTTATCCATCTAGAATGCGTAGTAAGTAGGTACTAGCCTACCTAGTACCTAACCTACGCTATCTTGTTTATGATGCATAAATAACATAATACAATATGGTATACCACTAATGCATCCTCTGTAAAGGTTAGTGGAAATTATAGAATATTTATTTTTGGAAAAATATCACTTTATTGCTTTTATTTTTTACGTGCTAAATCAATTTTATGTCTAAAATGTGAAGTGCAGTGCGCGCCGGCCCTTGCAGTATCGGCACGGACTAGCACGGACGCACGGACGCATAGCGTCCCTTCTGCGCCCGATCGCTACGCGCGCCTGTGCGTATCGTTTGCATTCGGTTTATTGTCTAGTTAACAAGTGAAAAACTCCTCTAATTAACAAACAGTACACAATTTCTATGCGACAGTCGGAAAAAGATGAACTAAAACTCATGTCCCAATGACCAGCAAAAAAGATACGGCCCGATTTTGGGCCCGGCCACGGCTAGGCGAAACGCGAGTCCGCTCAGGGTTAAGCAATTACAAAAATATGCCTTTCAATCATATTTTTCTAACTGTCGCGTAAAAGATGTAACTTTATAAGTAGACGGTACCTAATAGCCTCGTCACGAGAAACCGGAAATTATAGCAAAAACCAACGCACATAAAACTGCGGTTCCACGGCCTGATTTCTCACAGGTACAGACGCAAAATGACAGGCGTCTGCAGGCGAGGTGTTCCTACGGCGTGTCGCCTGTCATTTTGCGTCTTTGCCTGTGTGAAATCGGGCCGTGGGGGCTTAAAATGTAACCATTATAAAGTTTGGTTTTCGAGTAAACAACTACATAATTAGTATGAAAAATAACACAAATATTGTGCATCGTGAACATTCAGTACTTATTAATTTTAATTATATTACTGAAGTACCTAACATGTAGGACTTAACCTATTGAAGTCGGCGTACCTATTGTAACTATTGTGTACCTATTTGCCATCGAGGTGAGTCATATGGCACAAAAAATTACGTCACTGAGCCATATGGCTCAGCTCGATGTCAATAAGTTAAACAGACTGTAGGTTTATATTAAGTGTATATTATACTTACATTGTGTCCTCAATAAAGTTTTTTTCATTTCATTTCACATTGTGAATTACGATTACCAAGGTCGTCTCGTAATTTCTTCTCGATGGTTCGTTGGTATAAGTAAGTATTTATATAATTTGTACGGATCCGTGACGAGAGCTACTTTACACCTCCGAACAGTCACCTACGGCTAGGCAGGTACCTACGCCCATACTACCGTTCCTACGAGCTTCACCTATATACACTACACTAATGAACAACTTATCGCTATTTGGCACTCGATGGTCAAGCCACCGTCTCGTGTAACTACGGAAGAACATGGCATCGTATCTAATTTTATCTAGTTATACCTAAGTATTGCTGGGTTAGTCATGCACATAATAATATGTCATAGAAATCACAGGGAAGTTATGTTGTCCATTCAGAGCATTGTGTTGATTTCACTAATTCTATAGATAAGTTGGTAGGTAGGTACTAATATAGAACTTGGAAATTGAATGAACTCACACCAAAACTCTACTAAATAATGTAGAAGGTAGATTCACACGCGATTGAAAACAAATAATCACAAAGCACTTATTTACAGTAATATACAATATTTATTGTTTTTTACTGTGTTTTATTAGAGAAAATTGTTTTAGTTACTTACCACATAAAAATGAAAAAGACGTTTTAGAATCGCCCTGCTGCACCGGCCCGCGGGCACGAGACGCACGGTTCGGAAGCGTGCGTATAGCCTTAACAATGTTTAGCTTTGTATTTGTATTTTTATTTGAAGGTGTCCCTGTATCTACCTAAACTATCGATGTTTGAATAAAATGCAGGATACAATAATCAAAGCTGCTGTGCCGACAGCGGAGACATTGCAAGGCGAGAGTTGCCTTAGAGTCTGCTCGCTACTTGCCCCTTTCTGATGGTGTCTACTAATTTGAGATTTTCGCCCACTTATCGGAATCCCATACTTTTTACTAGTACCTACTTTCGTTGCTTGTTTACTGAAAGAATTATCAATAACAGTGTTTTGGTACAAAATTCATTAACCTTTTCACTTTAGTGTCTATTTACTTACCACAACCTTAATTGTTCTCTATTTGTATAGGTACTTCATTATATTGTGTGAATAAAAATATCCTTTTAAGGGTTACGTATCTCAACAGGAAGAAACGGGACCCTTATAGGATCACTTTGTTGTCAGTCTGTCTGTCTGTTTGCCAAGATAATTTCTCTCAGGAACGGCTAATGGAATTTATCAAATGTAAACGTATGTGAGCTTATAGTGCCGTGAAAACTGTATAACTCCAATGCAATGAAAAGATATGTCAAGGAAACTATAGATTTTTGTATGGAAATTGCGAAAGTGTAATACCTCACTGTTTGGAATGCTAGCAAAATTTGCGACTCAAATAAAAGAACTACTGTAAAATGAAGTCTACTTTTGTGCCTCTAAAATGGGATGGTGAAGTTTGTAGGAAAAAGTGACTAAAACTCGAAAAGGGCTCTGTAGATTTCGAAATAGTTTACGTATCGGAACCCTAAGGCCGCGTGAGCTCAATTATGTCGCACAGCCAAAATCATACGACAGTCATTTATCTTTTGACTTGGAACTTCGTAATTATTCACCGTAAAATATGTTTTCATGTTAGTAAATATAGGAATCATAATAGTTCTTCATGATCAACATCATGTCAGTCAAGAATGTATTAATAAACTTAATGCTAAGGACATCGCTTAGAAAATTCTTAGAAACTAAAAAAACTAAACATCCGTCGATAAACAATTATGGCAGTCTGGTTTCGTTAATATTCGGACTAAAGGAAATGAAATCTCAAAACGTTGTTTCGTAGATATTCTTACAAGATACCTGCGTACTTCTAGGTACTTCATTTACAGTTTCAGGATTTATCGATTCTTATATTTCATAATAACGTGCTGATGATTACCATTATTTGATTACAATAATAATTCTAAATATGTAAAACAATCACTGTTCGCTGATTCACTGTTCCACACATTAGATACAGCATCAAAATTATCTCGATACAACCGTCTATTAGAGCATGTGTGAATGATCATGTATTGTTATTTTAGTCACGCTACATCTTCACAGAAGTACCTACACATTTCCGTGAACGTCTAAATATTGTCAAATTAAAACTAAGCTAGGCGGGACAGGAATGCCGCGAGGCACGATCGCCGCAATCAAAATGGCGTTTACAAAAAGTGTCCATCCATCGTTTCCCCACATTCCACCAAGTGTCGGCTAAAGGTCGGTGCGGGCGTGCAGGATGAGCAGCGTGGCGGCGGCGGCGGGCGCGGAGGGTGCGGCGTGCGCCGCGGGGGGGCGGGCGACGCGTGTTGCGCGGAACTGCGCCTGCACCGCGTCCCACGCCGCGTCGCGTGCGCCGCCTGTGCCCGCAGCGGCTCGCCGGCGCGACGCCCTGCCGCGCTTGCGCTGCGTCAACATCCGCGGCGCGTTTCCACCCCCACTCGACTTCCGGTGCAAAGGCGGCGAAGACGACGCCCGCGCCCCGTCTCTCTGGTCCTGAAAAAGTGTGTTAAGAGTCAGATATAGTAGAATGTTGGACCGAGCGGATATAGCTCTTGTAATATTGCACAAAGTGTTCGTTTGTGTCGTTTCACTCGTAGGCTAAAAATGCAGTATTCTGCTTGCGTTTATGAAATTACTTGGTAGATGGAAAAAAAATAGTCTTTCTCGGGTTTGCCGCGTCATAGAAGGTAAATTGATTGAATGAATCAGAAACGCCTACCGATCAGTCTGGTCTCACCTGCTAGAAAATGTTGTCGAGTATGGTGTACATGCGCAGGTTGGCCTTCTTACGCCAACCGGGCGCGTGCGCGCATGGCTCGGCGGCGCCGTCGCTGTCGTCGTCGCAGGGCACGCTGCACGGAGCTGGCGCAGCCTTCTCGGCGAGCGCGAGCGGCTGCTGCTCCGCGCCGCGCCGCGCCAGGCGACGCGCCATTACGAACGCCGCTATCTAGAGATGGACAAGATTCTTCAATTGAGACACTAACTCACGAGCATTCAAGCCAATGATATTACAGTCAAATTAGGTGATTTTTTGCACAAGTGTGGAAATAATTAGATGTAGTCATGAAAACTTTTCTAATTGTTTTGTATGGCTTAAAAATCACCTCTAATAATAAGCATCAGTAATTTCACCCTCCGGAACAGGGTGAAATAGGGTGAAAACCTTATAATATCCGTAACTTAATGGGGGAAATAGAAGTAGTCGGTGCAATTTGGCATATACTTTGAACCGTTATGATCTACATTTGCACCAAGTATTTTTTAAATCCGACATACGGAACATACAAAAAAAAACATTTACAAAAAAAACTTTTTGTGGTTATTACGTCTCCGGGAAAATTAAGGTAGTCGGTGCAAATTGATAGACTTATCAGAAAAATGTTCGGAATACATTACCAGGTTTGCACCTTGGTGCGTCTCACGGAAGGCACTTTTCCATATTTTAGTGTCGCTCTATTTCGGGGAAAATTAATGTAAGTTCTGGAAATTGACTTATTCATTTAATTAATACATCCGCCGGAAGTTTTATACTGGTATTTATTTACGCAAAATGCATTTGTTCAACGCTGTGTTCCCTACATGCACGTGGTTTTTATTAAAATCATAATACACTAAGACAGTCACTGGTGTCGATTCTGTGTTAACTTTCTTAAAGTTCTAATATTAAATATACTAATTTTAAATTTAGCTGAGCTAATCTTAATTTTAGTTTCACAGACTTAAAATGAACAGCATTAAAATCTGCTTCCTAGATTGAGTTCATGTTGAATTATTCTAGTGTTGCCACTGCGAAATTAATGCAGGTTTTGTTTTTTTTCCGGAACCTCTCGCGAAACCTTCATGATTTTTTTCTAGAATCATGATGACCGTGACAGCATTCTACACAATCGCTGATGCCATGTGCACCGTATTTACGGTGAATCCCTACGCCCTTCCTCATCCCTTACGCGCTTAGCGTGAGTGAGCTCAATTTTTTTTTCAATTTTGGCTTTTATTTTGTCAAACGCAAACCACGCCTTTCTGTCTAATAGGTACTGATTAATACCATAGCACCAAAGTGAGCGTATCGCTTATCCAATCCGATTCGTAAGTTGTGGGTCCTCGGCCGTCGGTTGGTGTGTGTGTGATACTTGAATTAAATTCTGGTTTGAACCATTGTTTCCAAATAAATTTATAAAACTTTTGATGGTAATTTTTAAGCAATAGCGTCATAAGTATCGTTAGCCAAATAAAGTTAGTGAAATGTGACCATAGGAATAAGCTTGGCACTGAAACAATTCTAGCGTTGATGGCTACCAAAGGAACCATCAAAACAAGCTACCTACAAGTTTAGCTAGGTACCTACATATTTGAAAACAACTACAAACTTAAAACTCAAACTATTCAGCGCCATCTATGGTGGTTAACGTAACAATACTCAACTCACATCTGGCTGTCGATTTTTATTATTTTTTTTACTTAATACAAGTTGAATAAAAACCTCCAAAAAAATAAAGGTAATAAAATGTATTTACCTTTATTTTTTTGTAAAAAAAAACAGTTACTTTTTGAACACTCTTACTACTCTTAGCTTATGTAACTTTTGACAAGAGCGTAGTGGCAACACTGTGGGTACCCATCCAATTCCGGTGGTGTGTTGGGAAATTTGATATGGGTCGGTGTAATTTTTTCCAAAGTCAATTTTGTTACTGTACCAATACAGCGAGCTACAGTTGGCTGATTAAGACTCAAGCATCACTCGTGGCCGACACCAGCTTGATAGCTTCCTTGGGCCATAAAATGAAGTAAGGATAAAACCTACTGTAACAAATATTTTTTAAATGTTTGGAACAAACGTAGGTAAGGAGGTATATAGGTATATAAATACCAAGATTAGGTAGGTACCTAACCTTACCTTGAGATGTTTTGGTATGCTCCCAGACCTGAGATCTTCACTGTCTAAAAAGTCAACAACTTGATTTGTAGCGCATTCAGCTGGCAAAGGTATAACTTTTTAAATTTGTGTGCAGGCGTAACGGTCAGAGGTGTCTCGCAAACGCCGCATTTTAACTCTTTCTTCTTGAATTCTATTGGAAAACATTATTAGCCTCAAAATACGAAAGCAATTCGACATTTTGTCTAGACAACACGGATAGGTAGGTACCTAAGTAATTGTAAATATATTTTGATTACCTACATGTATTGTTTTTGACAAACCATACCTGTTTGAAGCTTCCACCAAAGCCGCAACAACAACTTCTTCGTCCATAATTATCAGTTTGCTTGTTTTTTATGAAAAATCTTCAGAATAAAGATAGACAACCAAAAATAAGCAACTGTACTTATTTTAACGACGACCTCCAAAGATGGTCCCCAAAATTAGCTACGACATTTCTAAATTGCCCTAAAATGACGACAAAAGCTCGTAAAAATATACAGCGCAGACTGCTAAAACTATAAAATTCATTAAGTTTAGTAGACTGTGACGTCATCCGTTAAAGTTAATCAATTTTAGTTACGAAATGCTTTAGGAAGTGTTAATTTTAAATTTAGATTAAAAAGTGCTACACAGAATTGGGGCATTATACTACAAATTAGATAAATGTCTTTAAATTTAGTAAGATTGTGACGTCATTCGTTAAAATTAAACAATTTTAGTACGAAATGCTTCTAAAAATTGTTAATTTTAAATTTAGGATTAAAAGTGCAGCACAGAATCGACACCTCTCTATACGTAATTTAACTTGCATCTAGTAATTTCTTTCTATTTTAAAATTTACGGGCTTTTTAAGTTTGTACCTAATATTTAAAAGGGTTCCGTAAGCGCCAGAAACGGTGCAAACCTAGGATAAGCTTCTTTTCGTGTCATCTAACGTTTCCATAAGAATCCACGACTACACGACTTAGGTCCACACTTTTTGCTAATTTGCCTGTACTATGATGTTGGTTATAAAAGTAAGGAACACACCTGTAGTATCATCCCGAGGACTCCGAAAACGATGATAACGAAGGCGTTGTTGGGCGCTTCGTGTTCCACTTCCTGAAATTGAAAACGGGATTTAATGGAAATGATGCCGACTAGCATACACACGCGGCTTCACTCGCGTTATACCGTTATAGGTAAAAAGTAGCACATTCTATCATCTAGTCATCTAATAGCTGCCAGCTGATTGCTGTTCATAGACATGTGATATGCCCCCCTAGATTGCCACGACGAACAGTCCATGTCTGCGACCTGTAAAATGTCGAAGATCCAATCGAGAGGGGGCCTTCCTACACTGCGTCGTCCAGTTTGTGGTCGCCACTCGACACCCTTTTTTCCCCAACTCTTTTCCAAGTTGGCCCGATCTAGTTGGATCGTCGTCTGACTCAAATAGACATAGCGGTCAAAAACTTGGACAATATCGTTCCCGACTTATATCAGTATGGGTGCAAGCAACATGGGCATGATGGCATGATGTTCGTCTTGCCCATGTTCATTTTAAGGAAGTATCTTTTTACATGGGTCCATGCATGGCGCTTGGCGCTTGGTTATGTTGGACCGCGCTCTTCTTTCTAGCTTTTGTCTAGACATTCACTTATATGTTGCTGGTACAGAGTGTCTCATTCCAAAATTATTACAAAATAATCAGTTGTTTATATTTTTTTAATAAATACCAAATCATAGAACAGTAATGCACAGTAACCATTGATTATTTAGTTCGATTCAAATGGTTCTTTCGATGCTGTGTAGTGAATGACCTCGAGTTGGTCCTTTGTTTTAGTAGAAGTCGTTTTAGTAGAAGGTGAAGAAAGAAGGTTTCCTACATATGGCATGTATTCGCGAGGACTCAGTTTGGGAACCACTAGTATCATTGTTTCGGTAAAATGTTAAGAGACAACTATGACGTTCAACTTGTGCATTCCTATCAAGATCCAATGACCTGATGACCTGATCTGATGATGAATATGGACGATAAAAGTAAAACTGCTTATAAATGTACCTCGATCATGTCGTAGACAGGTCGTACGACGTCCTTGTAGTTCTCCATGGCGAGCAGCGCCGGCTTGATGTCGTGCAGCAGGTCCATGCCGCGCCGCGCCAGCGCCGCCTGCGGCGAGGAGCGCCACCACGCCGCCAGCGACGCGCCCATCCACGCGCCGTAGCACACCTCGCTCAGCGCCAGGCACACCACGCCTGCGCAGTACTGCAACACACAATTCAACCAAGTCACAACTTTTCCTTCCATGATACCCAAGAGTTTTATGAATCTTATCAAAGTAAATAGCGGGGGACCACATTATAAAACACTTTGGCGAGGTATCTCGCAGGCGGTGGGACTAATCAAAAAGGGCGTAGGAAAACACTCTTCTAAGAAGGTGGACCTAAGGGCTAGGTAGTCTTCAGAAAAACGCAACTTGTACCTACAAATGATTCAACAAGGCCTCCTTTTTTTATAAGTAATTTTTAACGTAACATGGTGAGCTTGAAAAATATCCCGCTTTTCATGTAAGTATATGGCAAAGGAAAACACTACTTCATTTAACAAGACATTTTTAACGACATGTATAACATGAAGGGGTGGGCTTAAACAAATATTAATTCATGATTTAGCTCCTTAAATCACTTACAAATTGTGTTTTGGACTATCTACCCACCTACCAAATTTCATGAAGATCAAAGTTATGTGAATAACTGTATGTTTGTTTGTTTGTTACTAAATCACACCGTAACCAGCTAAACCGATTTCGATGAAATTGTTTACACAGCTACATTATTACCAGGATTGTGTGAAACATAATTAGAATACATGTTATCACGCCAGCGAACTATAACCTATAAATAAATATAGATTATTGCTAGATTAGCTATATTATGTTCATAGCATAGCAAAGGGTGTGTGCGTGTGTACATAAATAGTACCTACCAGTAAGTATCAGTTCACCAACAACATATTTTACAGCTACTCAACTGCTCAATAATTTTGTCCTCGGAATTGAAGATGAATCAATTTTAATTAACTACCAATAGGCATTCGCCCGTCCTGTCTGACATTCTGATCAATTGATAGAAGGTATGTAATGCACCTACCTAGTATGGAAACCATTTACATTTGTTACATCCTAAATGATAGATAATGGAACCAAAACTTCATTATTAACCAATATTTGAAGATTTTCATAAAAACTATGCACAGTAAAATTGTAACTCGGCCACTTCAGTATAAAAATTGTCAGGCGGCCAGCCCCCCAACTACATTAGCAAATGGCAATGGGGAACGCAATAATGGGAGATCATTTTGGCAGTCTTAGCGCTATCTAAATCTTATGAAACTTGAATAGGGGAAACTTCTTGACCTAAGATTTGGACAGCGCTAAGGCTGCCAAAATGATCTCCATTGTTGCGTTCCTCATTGCCATTTGCTACTGTAATTGGGGAGCTGATCCTCGAGCGTGTGCCACACGGCGCAGCGCAGATGCCAGCAGGTACTCACGACATGGAGGCAAGTGACGGCGGCGCGGTGCCGGGCGGAGGCAGCGGCCGCAGCGGCCAGGTACACCAGCGCGGCCAGCCACACGCCGCAGGCCGCCACGTAGGCCGCTGACACGCGGTACTGCGCCGCGCACAGGAAGCGGAACCACGTGTAGGTGGAGGGGTCCCACGCCAGCCGCGCCGCTGTCGCCAGCAGCGCGCCGCTGTACATCTGGAACAGGACACCTGCACGATATACGACCACATCATCACCGAACTAATGCTGCTTCGCAAACCTGATGCCAATTAGTAAATGCCACACATGGCTTGCATGTTGCATGCCGTTTGCCTAAGAGAAGAGATTCTCAATTAGGCATGGCGGCTTTTATTTTTGCCTATTGAAAGAAATACATAATATATCAGTTTTTTTTTTAATTACTACTATACACCACGCACTTTACTATTCTCCTGCTGACGTTTCGTTGGCCATTTTGAGGTCGTTCCTCATGAGCGGTGAGACGGGAACCGGGTGAAAGTACGTGGTGTACTGTACAGTCGTAATTTTTCTAAAATGATACCAAGCCACGATAACTTCAATTCTATCATATCAGAAATCATAAATATAACACAACCAAAAATATTCTAAATGAGCGGCAACTTTTGGAACCCTTTAATTGTGACTGAGCGGTAGGATTCTGAATCGGCGGTAAATAATCTTCTTGATCTTCTTTTGAATATTAACATCTTAGGAGGAAATGACGAGCCACAAATGATATAAATCAGCACTTAGTTTTAAAAAAATAATGTTGAAATATTTAAATTTAAAAGATCGAAAACCATTATACGGTATTTTTCTATATCCGTTTTTATATTTACGAAATTACTAAATTACTCTAATTTTTTGAGGTCTCCATTTCAAATACTGAATGTAAAAACAATAGAAAGCTAAACGATAGAAAATATTGTGCAGGAACAGATATTATTGCATGGGGGGATTTACCATAACCACCACGCTTGGCAGGCGGATTGGTGTCGCAGTATTGGTGTTAAGTACTCCGGTGGATGCTGCTGCCCATCCCCTGGTGTAATCCCTTAGTATAAATACAGCTTGCCCGTTATTTTTGATTAAATTTCAATGTTTTGCAATGTTTGAGAACGGTCATGTTTATTCACCTGTAAAAATTAAGGCAGGTATCTACATAAAACTGTGTTATGTACTGCCATCGAAACACCACCCACATGAATCGTCCTTAGATATCAAAGAAATACAAAAATTACCTACTCGTATTTAGCAAAAGTAATAAATAAGTACTTGAATAATTAATGACGATAGCCTAAGTATATAGGTACTAATATTAATGACCCACCACAGGCCACAAGGCATCAACAAGTTACTCTATAAGTAAACCTACGCTATTCAACAAGCCCACTTTGTGATCCTCAAGCATTCGGCGATAACAACTTCCATCAAAGATAACAACTGACAAAGTTTAACAACACAGCTGCAGGTCAGATGGAGCGAGCTCATTATTGATAACTGGCAGCGACCGGGGTGACCCCCCCGCCCTCTCCCTTACCCCTAGCCAACCACACAGGCGTGTTTACTTGACAGGCATACAGAGCTCCTCTGTACTTAATTAATTAATGCTCGTTGAATACTTTGAAGCCGCTCGCGGGTACTTTCACGAAGTGAGGACCCTTTCATTGCGAACGTACCTACCTACTAATAATTTACTTAATTAACATCAAGGAGCTCATTGATAAAATATTGCCCACACTATCTCTGTGCAAGATAAGTGAACTTCGGTTAACTTTTTGTTAACTTTTTTATCACTGGGTGCCTGGGTGGCAGATCCTAGTGGGAACAAAGGGACAAAAGTGACCTGTCTCTAGCTAGAGTCTAGCTAGAGGCAGGTCACTTTTGTCCTGACAGCGCGATTTAGATTTTTGGTAGAGTCTAGCTGCTATACTCTACCAAAAATCGAAATCGCGCTTTCATGCGTGAGTAACAAAGCATATCCCATTACCTATTGATTTAGAATAGTAATATACATGTGTATGTCATTACCATATCTCAACATTTGTCCTGAGATCTCTGGACTGAGGATTTTTAGGCTCTTCTCAGGATTGCGGCCGGAAATTTTTTTTGGAAATCTAAGGAAATCTCAAGATTTTTTAGAATATTTTCAATAAAATAGAGTACTTACCTATATTTTTCAGATCTTTTCATTACTTACATAAACAAATAATAAGTATTTACTTAATCTTCTTTTCATAGAGACTCATTTACCTTTCATTTAAATTATTTTATTATTTTATTTATTTTAAAATCAACCTTTGATGTGAATTGCACAAATAAAATCAACACTTAAAATCTATGCAACGTACTTAAGTTATCATCAGTTTTATCATGTTTATTTGGCGATGATATTTCTATTAAAAAGCTATAAATTACGTTTGTGAGAGGATTCACAAAATTCGAGAAATTTCAGGATTTTTCGATGGAAATCTGGCTTTTTCTGCGGACTTTTAAATTTTCTATCCGGTAAGTGGTAACCCTAATCCCGCCCGCAACTTTATCCGCGCGAGTCATTTTTTCAAGTCCCAACATACTTATAGCTAGCTAGCGTAATACTTAATTTTTCGCTACACGGAGTCCCTAATTAAACGCACTTAATTGACACAATTGACATAAATTGACGAATTAACGCATAATTGACGTTTAATCAAATCGACAAGATTTGTCACCTAGCAGTTGGTTGGTAAACAGTATGCAGTGACAACAAATAAAATCGAAGTGTGACTGACTCACGCACTGAGTGACATCAAATCAACGCACAGCCTAAACAGTAGGCAAGTCCACCGGTGGTCCATGGCATGGCATGACAATTTTTTTGTCAAATGGTCCCTCCCTCAAAAGGGTAAGAAAGAACCACTGATCTAGATGGATTTAATAAATTGTTGATCTCTTTTGACTAGATTCTAGCCGAATCACACATGCATACGCAATTTTAAACCAAACAAAACATAAAGCGGCTAAGAACTTACCTAAATCAACTCCTGTGTGTGTTGTTGTTAGTTCGTTAGAACTACCCAAATATGTTCGATAACGCGGAGTCATCAACGACCAAGGTTCCTGACGTAATGCTGACCGTTTTTTCCGATGATAACGCAATTTGAATTGCTTCAGGAGACGGAGCCATTATTATTAGGTAGGTGCTCGCAGTCCGCGTCACGACAATTGGCGATCACGGAAGTGGGTCACGAACATTTTACTCAAGTTCAGTTCCTAGTGAGTTTGTCAAATATTTCGATAACGCTTTTGAAATGGGGCTTTGCTCTGTCGTGTTATGCCGTAAGAATATTATCTAATAATAACCTACTTAGTAGGTAAGTACTTACATAAGTACTTACCTAAATAAGCCGGCAAGTTTGTTCTATTTTTAACCGACTTCCCAAAAAAGGAGGAGGTTCTCAATTCGGTTGTATTTTTTTTTTAATGTTTGTTACCGCTTATCTCCGGCTTTTATGAACCGATTTGGAAAATTCTTTTTTTATTTGAATAGATATACTACTTCCAGATTGGTCCCATTTTTTTCAAAATCCAGTTCTGATTATGGGATCCATGAGGAATTGAGGGAACTCCTCAAATATTGTAGGCATACATATGGCGATTTTGATATTTTCAGCAACAAACCAAGCCTTTGCATTCAAAAAGTATCATAATCCTTTCACCACTATGGTTCTTTCATAATTTTTTTTTCATCCAAATATTTAGTCGAATACAATGGCGGAAGTCAGTTTTTTAAATGAAAAGTTATGGTAAAAACGTATGGTACCTATTTCTACCACTTCTACTTACTAAGCTCTTGTTGATGGCAATAAACCTACCTAGGTAGGTACAAGAAAGTAAGAGAAACAAGATGTCCCAAGACGATACGCCAGATGTAGGTGCGCTGATGACGCTAAGGAGCGGCGGGCATTACCCTCGGCAAAAAAAGCATGTGAGCGTCTCTCGAAACTCGCGGTCAGGGACTATTCGATCATCTGTATGAGGACAGCCATGATCGCAATGCCTGTTGCAAACTTGTCGCGAGATAAGATAGAGAATACGAGGGCCGTCCGTCGCCTGTGCACGTGTCCGTGAAGTCCGAGTTCCCGACCATGTCCTTTGTCATTCAATCCTAGTTTTACGACACAAATGAACGTTGATCTTGAGTTGACAATGGTTCAATTAAGTTAACAGAATGAGATGATGCACGTTCATTTTTGTCAAAGTCAAAAGTGTTTTATTCATTGACACCACAAGGATCATTTTGAATATTTAGTATCAAACTAAAATTACTCCAGTTCTAAAGCGACCAAACCTAGAATAATCAAGGCAAGAAACACAACTTTTTTTTAATGATTTATTTCTAATAATATTTACAGTTATGTAGGAAGCGCATCTGGTGGTGCCTCGAGAATTTAGAGAATTTATATAAATTCTCTAAGCTCGAGAACAAGGGGAAGCTGATTCATAGAAAATGGGAACTTCAAAATCTTAGGTTATAGTATTTAGTCAAACGTAAAATTTCAAGAGAATAATAAGTAGGTATTTATTAAATTTGCTATTATGGGTATTTTTACAAAAATTCTATCTTGCTAGGTTTCAGCGCTGGGAAAACGTGTTTTTCAGAATTTTCTGAGCAAAGTTCGGTCACCCAGGTACAATTATTAGTTTAAAAGGTGATTCAAAATGATCCTTGTGATTTCAATGAATAAAATACTTTAGACTTACTATGCTAAGGAAACAGAACAATGTTCTTACTTACTGAGCTAAAGGTGTTGTGTGTCCCACCAACCACTCACTAATTCATGATACAAGCGTTGCAATGGAAGTTAAGTAGTCACGACTCTATCGTACAATTTAATTCGGCTATCCTTCACTTCACACACACAAATAACCATTTCCAGTTAGCTCTCGTAGGTAGGTAGGTACGATGACGTAGCAAATTCCTTTGATTAGGTTAGGACCATTTTGTAGGTAGGTAAGTATTTAGCACGTTCTCTGAATTTAAAACGGAAACAACTAACAATACTTAAATAACGGCTTGTTCTGCGTCTTGAACTAATAAGATAACAATTGATTTTAGTATTTTCAAATGATTTTCAATGAGCCTTTTTCCCGTTCACAATAGCGGAGTATTAGATGTGGCTAGTGTTGAGCTCGTCTCCCACGGCCACAGATTTATAAGTATAGTACTAAAGTACCCACGACCAATTTTGCTAACGCTTTCCTCCAGTATTCAAATACTTGTATGAAAATATAGTGTTGGTATACTTACTTATAAATAATAACTCGTTCTTTTTTTTATTATATTACTACTTGGCAAGCAAACAAGCATACGACCCACCTAATGGAAATCACGGTAACGTAGCCTACAACACCAAAGGCATCACACGCGCGCTGCAGACCCTGAGGCATAAAGATGAAAAGTCTTATGTGCCTGTGTAATTTCACCGGCACCCGTACCCTTCAAACCGAAACAAAGCAATGCGAACACTCACTACTACTTGGCGGCAGAAATAGGTACAGTTCGGTGGTAGTACTTCCCCGAACGAACTCTTTCACAAGGTCTAAGTAGGTACTTACTACTAACAAAAAATTCCTAAATAAGCCAGCACCCAGGACAAACCAAAGAAAATAGAGGCCGCGCGTGTGCTACCGAAGTCGCACGCCGCGCCGCGCCGGCCGGGACGCCTACTCGAGCTCGCCATGACTACAAACGAGCCGACAACGAAAAATAACAGTAAATAAGCGAGCAGCGAGACGACGCGTGTGATCGGCAGGCGCCGCCGCCGCCGCCTTGCCACTTGGGACGCCTGCTCTCCGGCTCTCGTGATGCTGCAGAGCTGCCACACTGAACACGACCTCACTTCGATCAGAGATGCTGTGACTGCGAGTGCTAAAGGTAGTATAGTACCGAAGCGCGCATGCATTATGTAGTCTGTGTCTGTGACTGCGTGAAACATTTTTATTGGTGAAAAACTGAGTCACTATGGATGTGAGACACTGGTGGTCTACTTTAGTACCTAGTGACCCCCTTCCAATCCTAAGGTCTTGGGTTCTAATCCAGATTGTGCACCAAAATCTAGAGTTGCTATAAGGCTGTGGTCGACAAGGGCCGGCATATTCTGAGTTTTGCATTGCAACAATCAGTCGTGAGTTGCCTCGTGAGTATTCAACGTGACTTACATAGCACAGAAACAGCACAGATTCATAAATAGTAACCGTAAGTCACGTTGAATATTCACGAGTCAACTCACGACTCGCAAAGTGATTGTTGCAATGCAAAACTCGGAATAGGCCTTCTGAACTAAAACAGATACAAGTTGAATGTTGGCTAGAGAGAGCTCATATCTATTCATATTCATATATATTCTATTGCCCATAAATATTTTTTTACCGCAATTGCATTCCGGCTGGCCTAGCCTTGAGCGGAATGCAGCCGCGGGCTGCCCCTGCCGCGCCAGCCGCCCAGACGCGCGCGCCACGCGACCGGTCCTCGACCCCATCAGCGAGATGATCCACTACTCCACTAGTACATGCTCTGTGTCCACACATGATTATAGTGGGTGCTCCCACTATTGGATAATCATTATCATCAGCCGTAGGAAGTCCACTGCTGGACACCGTTAGGCCTCCCAAAGAATGCCAAGACACGACAAACGGTCTTGAATAATAACTTTGTATTCAACCACACCTGTACCAGCTATGTAGAACAAAGATTAGCAAACCAAAAAGCAGTTTGACTTTATGGTATCTAAGAACCACCTACGTATACAGGGTTACAGGTTAAGTCGACCTAGATCCTGGAGGGGGTTGTAGCTTTCATCATTTCTGACTGATTTGACTATGAAACACCCTATCCCAAACTTAACCGTTTTCAAGATATTGCACTTTGAAGTTTTTTTTAAGAAAATACCGATTTTTTGTCTATTGGCTTATTTTTTTTGGGATTTTGGCCTCTAATTTATTTGTGTTTGTGATTTTTGTGTAGTAGATGAGTTGCTTTCCTATTCTTAACACTAAAATTGCAGGTAACTTAACCAACTGGGTTGCAGTAGACGATTGATAGTTAGAAATTGAAATAAATTCGTAAAAAATATTTTTTTCTCTCAGAAATATTTTAAAAAATGTCTATGACAGTCATGCTGCAGATTTGCTTAAAAATATCTACGTTTCAGTAGCTACCCAGTAAAGTATAACAAGCTAGGGTTTTATCAGAATTCTTAGAAAAAACTTCGATGAAAGGGTCCCAGGTACTAGTAAAAAAAACAGTATTTCATTGAGTTACTTGCTGCACCTATTGTCTTTCATGGGATTTCGGTGCGTACGAGCGGGATACCATACGATGTAAGCAGGAGTGAGCGAGAAAACAAAATCCCCGGCCATTTTTTTGTTGTTTGGTTAGTCTGCTTACGCGATTCGTCCGTGGTAGATGCTATAATTAGTGCTCTTCGTTTCTTACTCGACTTGGCTTGGATTTCTAGACTGTTTCTTTCGATTCCTGACCGTGCTTGCAAACTGGACTCTGATTTGTACTTCTGATTTGGAACCGTTGAAGATGACGACGTTTACGAACGTTGAATATGCTGATATGTTGATTTGTTATGGGTACTGCAATTGTGTATCTGCACGAGCTCGGGATGAATACATATCACGTTATCCGGGCCGCCGAATACCGGATGTTAGTGTCTTTAACGGAGTTTACCGACGACTTAGAGAGACTGGCTCTGTTTCGAGGCGACGAACAGATCTGGGTAGGCCACGTGTCAATGATGAAGACTAGCAAGACAATGAAATAGTTCAACGGTTTAGATTGGATCCAACTACCTCAACTCATATTGTTGCCAGAGAGCTTGGACTATCGCAGTGGAAAGTGTGGTTTACGGTGAATACTGCCGGCCTCTACCCCTATCATTACACGCCGGTGTAAGTTATTGAAGAAGGAGATCCTGTGAGGAGGTTGGATTTTTGCAGATTCATGCTCAATGCAGATTTAGAGGACCCATCATTTCTGAGAAATATCTTGTGGACAGATGAATCGAAATTTGATAAAGACGGTATAACCAATTACCACAATGCTCATTATTGGGCCTCGAAAGTACACGGAAATCCCAATAAGAAGCGGACAAAGGGATCACAAAGGCGATTCAGTTTGAATGTATGGATGGGAATCATATCGAAGCATTTTATTGGGCCTTACTTTCTTCCTGACAACTTAAATGGAGAACGTTATGAAAACTTTTTAAGAGAAGATTTACCCGACTTACTCGAAGATTTACCACTCAATCTCATTCGTGACATGAGGTTTCAGCATGCCGGTTGCCCTGCACACTACAGGAGGAGTGTCAGAGAATGGCTAGACACTAATTATCCTAATAACTGGATCGGAAGAGGTGGACCCATACCATGGCCAGCTAGAAGTCCAGACCTGACCCCCATGGACTTTTATGTGTGGGGACACATGAAGAGCTTAGTTTACAACGAACTTAATCCAATCACATCTGTTGGTGTTTTGAGACAGAGAATAATCGATGCGGCGATTGAAATAAGAAGGGGTTTAACAACTGGTGTAGTAAAAAGTGGATTAAGAAACAGAATGAGAGTTTGTGTTCGAAACAGAGGCGGACACGTGGAACATGAAATGTAATTTCAGGCATTTATGTAAAGATAGTAATAAACGTCATTTTGTACCTATTTGGATTGTTTTATTGTTTTCTAACGTAGGCACCATTATTTTATACTACTACCTGGGACCCTTTCATCGAAGTTTTTTCTAAGAATTCTGATAAAACCCTAGCTTGTTATACTTTACTGGATAGCTACTGAAACGTAGATATTTTTAAGCAAATCTGCAGCATGACTGTCATAGACATTTTTTTAAATATTTCTGAGAGAAAAAAATATTTTTTACGAATTTATTTCAATTTCTAACTATCAATCGTCTACTGCAACCCAGTTGGTTAAGTTACCTGCAATTTTAGTGTTAAGAATAGGAAAGCAACTCATCTACTACACAAAAATCACAAACACAAATAAATTAGAGGCCAAAATCCCAAAAAAAATAAGCCAATAGACAAAAAATCGGTATTTTCTTAAAAAAAACTTCAAAGTGCAATATCTTGAAAACGGTTAAGTTTGGGATAGGGTGTTTCATAGTCAAATCAGTCAGAAATTATGAAAGCTACAACCCCCTCCAGGATCTAGGTCGACTTAACCTGTAACCCTGTATAGAATGGCTCGATGTATGTATAAGTACTATATTTGTGGAATGCTTGTAACTTTTGTGCTTGTGTTTTCCCATAACCAGTATGTACATGTACCTACACTACGTACCATGAGTATCAAGAATGTCAACCTGCCCTGCCCTGACTACCTATTACATTCGTCATCAACTCATCATGCATGACAGATAGAGCTAGGCAATAGGTTTATTTTAAATCTGATTCAGCCAGCTCATCGATTCAGCACCGCTCGATTCGGCTGACTTACAGAACCGATGCGTCAAAATATAAAAAAAAACTTACAAAATAAAAGTACAAACTCTATTATACCTACTAACAGAAGCCCGCGACTTCGTCCGCGTTATAAACTGATACGTGACCGTACGTAATGTAAATAAAGGGTGTAACACTTTTTTGTGTTTTTGGCCAATATTAGACCACCCCTATGCATTGGACTTATTCCGGCTGACAATGATGATAATGATGATAATTTTATTATGACAGAACTCGGTCGTTATGTAGGTACTTATCAATTGGCTAACAAAAGCGATCAATCCGAGATAAACCCTTCTACTGCTACCGATCGAAGAGTTTAGACGGCTGACAATGCGTGACAGCCAGGATCCGAAGATGAAAGTGGGAGAGGCTCAACATCCGTCTGTCGTCCGCATCTTCCACTTTCATCTTTGGACCCTGGCTGTCGCGTATTGTCAGTTTCTCACCTCTTCGAACTCCCATTTCAAACTTGAGGCCCTGAAAATATTTTAAACTCAACAATAACACCGTGAAACTAACTTTTACCACGTTGAAATCTGGCTAAAACGTTAAGTTTTTTTTACAAAGAAAAATATTATTATTATTATTATTATTAGTTAATACACAGGCAGCTCAAAGCTAATGCGTGTATATCTTATTAATTGTCAGTGCACTTAAAATGTTTATCCAGTCTATTTTAAAAAGAGTTCACTGATGGAGCACTTATCACTGACTCTGGAAGCCGGTTCCAATCCCTGACGACACGGTTGGGCAAAATATGCTTCCTCGGATTGCTAGTACCTGGCCGGCTCTGTAGCTTCAGTGAGTGTCCTCTCAGATTTGTGGTATTGTTCATAGTGACCATAGTGTACATGCTTGATATTCCCGGAACATTGTAATGATTGCAGAGTATTTTGTAGGTTTCTATCAAGTCGCCACGCTTTCTGCGCTGTTCTAATGTTGTCAGACCCAGTTTTTTAAGGCGTTGCTTATATGGTAGGTTTTTAAACATGACACCATTTTTGTTGGTCTACGTTGCACTTTTTCAAGGAGCTCAACGTCTTTTTTGCCGATTCCTTCTTTTTTCAGAAAAATTTCAGGTATCGCTCAAATACGTGTTTGTTGATTTAATTTGAGTAATCTTTATGCGAAATTTCAAGTACCTACTACCAATGGTTTAGTTAGGGCTTTAGGCTGTGCGTTGTCACTCGGTCAGTCAATCAGTCAGGACTTTGCCTTTTATATGTATATTAGAAGATACAGATTATGAGTAAGTACTTACGTAATATTACATATTGAACAGTTGTGAGCGTGAGCCCAGCCAGCCCAGCATGCTATACCTAGGTATGCTGCATCATGTCAGTTCTCGGCTGGAGCGTAGAGTCTGCCTGTACTACAGACAAAGCAGTGCCAACTGCAAACCTACCTAGCTACCTAGCAACTTTGTGGCTACAAAGTTGGGTAGATAGTGTTTGTTTAGGTTTTAGTACTTATTCATTAATTTATTGGCATTTTGTGGCATTCTACGGGGGTGATGACCAGCATTGGATTGCTCAATATGGCCCCACCCATATGGCTTTTACAATGATTGTCCAAGACAGATTCTCTGTATCTGCCATGTACTCGGATTTGCCCATACTGTCTATACTGTCCCAGTTAAAAAAACGCACTGTATATCCAATCGAAGCGTACTTAGACACTTACCTGATATTCTCTAGGCCTCGTTCAAACAGGACCAATTAGGACAATCTAGGTATAATTAGCTAAGTAGGGCAATGGTCTCACAAAACAGGGAAATGCACTTTGCTCAAAATGTACGTGTATAATAAGTTATAATATATAATGCATATATCTAATGTAGAGGAGGTACCTCGGACAGTGCATGCTGTTCGCCGGCAAAACTGTACTTGTAGGATAAAATGCACTTGTGTTCTAAAGCAAAGCAGGAAAATGGCAGGAAAAATAGAAGGGAGTCGTTTGAAGGCCAACATGACAAAAACTGAGTATCTGTTCTGTTTTGCTGCTTCGGTGATCTCACCAGAATCTTATCTATTGATTTAGTTAGATGATGCTTCCCTAATAGCTACGATGGATGAAATGCCATGGTGACACCACAGGAACAACGCGGTGCGATGCACGAACGCTCAAGACGATCATAAAAGACCTCTCGACGGACGGAGAGCGAGTGGCTGGGATGTGAATGTTGAAATGGATTTGTGGAATAACATGAATGGATAAAGAAACAGTTAAGGAGTGCTGTGGCATTCATCGTCAGCTCAACAGCATGAATTGATGAGTTCCAGACCGAACACACAATTTAATGTAAAGGAATATCCCCCAATAATATAAAATCCCTTCATCAGATGGTGGTGATAATGGATAATGGGACGACCTCAAAAGATAAAAAAAATAAAATAAGAAGATAAGAAAATAACCTTTCAAACAAAATAAGAATTTTTAGAATCGGTCCACAATTGACGGAGAAATCGGTGAACATACATAAAAAAATATAGTCGAACATAGAACCTCCTCCTTTTTTGAAGTCGGTTAAAGAACGTCATATAAGAATATAGGATATAGTCATTTAGGAAGTGCAAAAGAGCGACGGCATGGTCATGTCATGCGGAGGTAGAGGTAGATCAGAGAAAAGAAGACATAAAGGAGTGAGTACTGAGATGAGGGATATTGGGGGGGAATGAAGGAGGAGGAGCCTATAACATGGGACAGGCAGGAGCAAGCAGATGATGATTCTATAAATCAATCATAGTAACGTAATGATGTATACATATAAAGTAAGTACCAATTAAGTAATTAAGTGTCCATTGTTGTTTTATCAGCAGAAACAAAGCATTTAACAGAACGGTATACGCAGTACTAAGTATTCATTACTTAGGTATACTTAGGTATTTGCTAAACCAGATAATTTGAATTGAAACACGTGCATGAATGGAAAATTTTATTGAAATTCAATTGGTTTCTATAATAATACCTATCTATAGTAAAATTTTATAATATCCAAACATTACCGACCGGGCAAGGCCCAAACCGGTGACCATCACCTTGATACAGAGATTTGTGTTTACCGCTGCGCCATCGCCATGCCATATGCCACCGGCCGTCTTACATTACAAATTAGTCTCAGATGACCGGTGGGGCGCAGCGGTAGGTGCATTCCGATCAATGTGACGGTCAAAGTCAGTTTGGAGCCAAAGTGCTTATATCGATAACAAGAATTTGTTGTAATTATTATATAAAAACAAGGAGGAGGTTCTCAATTCCACTGTACAGCTATGTTTTTTTTGTATGTTTGTTACGCGAATACTCCGCCAATTATGAATTGATTTTGATGATTATTTTTTTGTTTCATAGTGCTCCATATTTTATCGAAATTGATTGCGCTTTTTGAAACAAGTCGGTTTATTTATTTTGTTACGACTTTTGTGTTGGGTTCATTTGGTTCCTAATTTGAAATACGACACTAAATATAAATATACCTACAATAGTGTAACTACATATAATATGGCAGGCATAAACTAAAAGAGAAAAGATAATGTGATCAAGCGATGATGATGAAGGTGATGATGGTGATGAAAGAACTTTTTTGTTTACAGAGACTGATTAGAATAAGCTCATAGCGATAAGGCCGCCCTTTGTACCACCGTGAACTAGTCTGTAATAACCTATAAGTTACGTAATTTTGTTTTGGGATTAATGCAACAAAGAGTTATCATCTGCTGTACCTGTAATAGGCATGCATTGTAGGACGCTCTGCGCAGTAGGCCTATCACAAAGTTGCATAAAATGAAAATTTGTCAGTTCTTGTATGGTTGAACTATGAAATACCTACATCAGTTTTTCCTCAGTTCGTGAACGACATTCTTGCAAGTATACTTCCCAAGAAGAGTTCCACATTCTTTATAAAAGGTCAAATTACCGCAACTAAGCAAATCTCAATAACGCTCAACAACGCGGATAGTTGCCCGATAGGTTGGTGACGCATTTATCTACGCTGTGATTGTAGGTGTGAAAACATAATGTGATGTGTGTGTGTGTCCGTAATGTGTAAACATTACACATTATGGATACTCATATTTACAATAATATCATATCTTTAGTACCCATACTGGAAGAGTGCGTCAATTCTATATTGAATTGATAATCTTTAATATATATTGAACGCATCAAAATTAAATATTCCATCCTACTAATATTATAAACGCGAAAGTTTGTGAGTATGGATGGATGGATGTTTGTTACTCTTTCACGTAAAAACTACTGAATGGATTTTAATGAAACTTTACAATAATATAGCTTAAACATCAGAATAACACATAGGCATTTATAAAGATATTGTGTGAATTGTCCATAATATGACGATAAGTGTCAAGTAATTAGGAAAAAATCTACCATCTGCGAGCTATTCTGGCGTGCGCTGCCAAAACCGCTAGAGTTACACATAATGTAATGTATGATAGAAATGTTTATCTTAAATAGTCCTACAAAAAATCCCGCCACAGTATATATCTATATTTTATGTGTAAGCTGTAATGGCTTACACATAAGATATAAATATATACTGTGCCAAAATGTGTATAATATGTATTATAAACGCGAAAGTTTGTTACCTATTATGTTACTTCTTCACGCTCAAACAGCTGAACGAATTTGAGTGAAACTTGGAGTGGGGATACCTTATACCCTGGATTAACACATAGGCTACTTTTCATCATCATCATCATCAATTTTCATCATTATTCACGCGGATGAAACTGCGGGGCGCAACTAGTAAACCATAAACACACGGACCGTTTTCGAACGTCAAGCTTGTGTCAAGTGCCAGCCTTTCAGTTTTAGGCTTGGAGCAAGTTTTAGGCTAGATGCACCCCTATGATGAAGTTTAGTACCCAATAGTATAAAAATTCCTTGGAATTAACCGATTGAGCTGAAATTTTGTCATACCTGCCAAGTTCAGATGACAATACAATATTATGGTGGCGGCGAGCTGCACCCCCATTTGAAACCCTATCATGTAAAATCAAATGATACAAAATACAAGATCTTTTACAAGTAAACAGAGGTAAAATTAATTATAAGCAAAAATAAATGTACTCCAAAGAACAAAAATTTCGTTGACGTGGTTAAAGATGCCTTGTCCCAACGCGCCATAAAAACAGGAAAATTTAATCAAACACAAAGCCAGTAGGTACCTACTGTTGTACACATCATTATTTTTACTAATTACCATTGTGTTAATTTAATATGTAACTGTATGCCGTCCTTATTTATATAAATAAATAGATATATAAGGGCGTGACTCACTATGGTATACTATGTATGCTAACTAAAAATTAAAAAAACAAAAGAGAATTATTTTTATTTGCTATTCTATACATACACTAGAGTAACTAAATAAGTCTATGACAAAAGTTGTGTGTGAATAACAATAAAGAGGTTTTAGTAGTCCAAATTTCTTCTCCACACTAGGCACGCCCGCCTGTGTCGTGGAGATAGGTAGGCCCTTTTCTCGTAACAAAAATTGTCTAGTGTCGATGTCTTAAATGTCAAAAATGATGTACCTAATTACATCGAAATGTGACCGAAACTTGAACGATTCATAGTTTTTTCGATAAATGGAGTCTCTTTACTCTTTCCAATGATATAAATAACTATCCTACAATAGTATATTCACCGTGTTATCTAAGAGGGAGCAGAATACGTACTTTCTGTCAATTCACAATTTAGTCTCGATTCGGTCAACTTTCAATGTAGTCTAACCGGCCTTCAGAGGCCCAATTCTCTAACTTAAAAATAGTTAAAATAGAGTTCGGATCATGTTTCGATCTTGTGTCGATGTCTTAAATGTCAGAAATGGTATTCTCTAAATATAAAATACAACACTGTTAAGTGGTGACCGAAACTAAAACGATTCAAATTTTTTTCGATAATTTTAGCATTGTAGATGAAGTCTCTCTTTACTCTTTGCGATTATTTATATAACTATCCTACTCTAATGGTGGTTCCGTGAATTGAAAGTAGACTAAATTGTTATTATATGGAGCAGAATACCAACTTTTTGTCAATTCACAATTCAGTCTCGATTCGGTTAACTTTCAGTGTAGTTTTAAAATAATTTAGAGAATTGGGCCTTCTGATATCCGGTTTACAGAAAATAATAATAAGGTGGGACTTTTAAATTTCTGATGACACAAAAATTATGAATTACTTAATTGCCACTTTGGTATAGCTTTGCTACGTCTCACTAAAGTAGTCGGGCAAAAATAAAGATTATGAAGTTGGAAGTTTAGGTACCTATTCATTACCTATTAGTAAAAACTATTGTTCCGATTTTTTTATTAGATATTCGGCAAACGGACTTAATAGACACGGGGATTCCGATTCCGTTTAGCCAAAGTCAATAGTGTGCTGCTACGTCACACACAGCTACGGCATCGCTACGATACCACTACGCTGCAGCTACGGTGCCGCTACATCACACACAGCTACGGCATCGCTATGATACCACTAGGCTGCAGCTACGGTGCCGCTACATCACACACAGCTACGGCATCGCTATGATACCACTAGGCTGCAGCTACGGTGCCGCTACATCACACACAGAACGGCATCGCTACGATACCACTACGCTGCACCTACGGTGCCGCTACATCACACACAGCTATGGCATCGCTACGATACCACTACGCTGCAGCTACGGTGTCGCTACATCACACACACTACTGCGACACCGTTACGATACCACTGAACTAACGTCTATAGAATAGAATGGACAATATTCATAATTCCCACATACTCGCATAATAGTATAAGTATTTTTCATTTATATTGAGGCGTAGGTTATACCGTTCTTAAAATTTTATTATTGGCCTAATTGCAACGTTCGTATAAATTAGTTTTTCTCGATGGTAAAATGAGAGTCACTGGGTAGGTTGTTAGGTTATTTCTTTCTTTTTTTATTAGTACTTTAACCAAAATCGTATTTTTCAGTGTCCACTGTCCACGACAACGCGTTGCAATGCGACACATTGACACGATCATTTAATTACCTGACTACGGCAAAGCAAAAGGATAGTTATGATTTTAGTGGTGTATAATGTATATAACATAACATAAGCCTTTTTCTACTCTTTCGAAGGGAGACGTCGTCCTTTTTTATTTTATTTCAATGGGGAGTTTTCAGGGAGGCAATAAAAAATAAAAAATAGTTCTTAAAATTCCAGCAGATGGCGGTGACTCGCAATGGTTGTGTTTTCTGAAGATTTTGCAAAAGCACCACAGAGAACAAATTCTCTTTGTTTTATCTTTTTTCCCCCAAGTTCCGCGTTGCGATTGCGAAACTAGTTTTTCAAGTCTACAATAGGCCGGTCTACTTGGTCCGGCTTCAAAAATAACAACAAAAAATTATAACAATAACGTAACACTAACAAATATATCAGAATTTCAACAAAAACTTTACGTAGATACTTACTTTACTTCACCAAAAAACAGCATGAGCGAGTGAAGTCAGTGACACTGACAGTTGGTGGCTGACCGACAAAATTTAGACAGCCAAATCGGACTGCGCCATCTATGAATGGATTTAGAACTATTTCCTTTCAGCTGTCAGAAAACTCCCCATTTCTAGTGTTTTTTGAGTTATATCGTGTAATTTTGGTGGCATTTTAACCGGTGTAGCTTATAAAGAGCACATGGTAGTGAATTTAAATAAAATAAGTGTATTGCGTGTCTTTTCGAAGGGGTGGAAATTGTCCAGGAACATTCTAGTAAACTGCCATCGATTTACTAGAACATGACTTGACAGAGGACTTGACGACTAGACATTTTTTGATAATTATTCATTTATTTCATTAGTTATTAAGGAAATGACAATCGCCCGTCTACAGCGAAGAAAATTAATTAAAATATTGTGTAGAGAATATTGTTACATATTTAAATTGTTGACGAGTCATAATCTGAGCCTGTGCTGTGCACCTAATCTACGTATTTTTACATTTGTTATTGTGTTAACATCAATGGCAATAAAACATATTCTATTATATTCTATTAATTATATGTATATGCTACTTGACATTGGCAAACCTTCAGAAGCCATTAAAAAAAAAACATAACCAACAGACACATTCATTATGTATGTGACTATTGTGGTTACGTTATGTTTTTTTTTATGATACATAGTCGTTGTTTGTTATCTGCTACGTGACAGATTATGACAAATGAGGTACCCTAGGAAGCGTCTTGATGTTCATCGTCGATGTACGCATAGCTTGCCCATATTGTAAATCTCGTAGCCCAGGGGGAGACATCCGCATTCCAGACCCTGCAGGTGCGCGGGCATTTGTGTCGTTTATCGGATACCTATCTCTATGATCATCTACCTAAAGAAACACGTGCTTGCCAATTTCGCTTAAGGTGATGCATGTGGCGCGAAATTCAAATTTTATTGCGTTTTTGCTCATTACAGCTCATCAACACTTCTTGAGATAGTAAAAACTGATTTTGCGAAAACTAGGAGACCATGTTTATGTTTTAGTTTATAGTTTCACATATAGATCATTACTTCAGCTACGAATACTCTTCAATGATTTTTACAGTGTTTTTTTGGTTTAAAGATATGCGTAGCTTAACTAATGACATTTATGAGATACTATCAATTAAAACATGTGTGCTAGGTCTCCTAGTTTTCGCAAAATCTGTTTTCTCTATCTCAAGAAGTGTTGATTAGCTATGATTTACAAAAAACACAATAAAATTTGAATTTCGCGCCACATGCGAGAGGAATCACCTTAAAGACGAGAGTCGTATTTTCCTTGTTGAAGAGAATCACATCCAGCGATGCGGGTGTGATCTCCACGCGACTCAAAGTACCTTATATGTATAGATAGTGTAGACTGACAAGGGACTTGTTGCTCGTAGTAGCCAAGTTCAGTCATTGGATCGATGCGATGCCGCGCAGCGACACCATCCGACCCTGTCAAGCCCTTTTACGTCATCGATATATGGAGGGTGTAGGTACTGTACCTACCTACGTGCTGTGCCATAGGTACACCAATAAATTGTTTTTAGGATATGTACATGGTGTAGAGTCTACTGACTGAGATGTTCAATTGTTCACTCATTTTCAAGTGTTTAATTACACTAACCAACAATCCCCAAATAGCAAACACGTAACAGCTAACACGCAATACCCAACACTTATAGCCCAAACTCCTCTTTCTTGCCCCTACCGCGTAATCATCATTAAAATAAAGTCTGGATCAAAGTTCTCGGTTTTTATTTCTCTACAAATACATTCAAAAAAAATCCCAAATAAATATTTACCTTATAGGTATCCAGAAAACTCCTAGGAAACTAGAAGTCAAGCAATCTTTGTGGAAATATTACAAACCACGGGCTAATAAGCTCGCTAGATTGCATGTCTGACGTACTTCGTGAAAACACTAACACCTTGTACTAATATTTATTCTGTGCTAACACTGCAAAACAAAGCTCGATTAAAAAAAACTCGCCTCTTTGAGAATTTGCTGATATACAATAGGTACATTACGTAGACGGATATTTTGTATTATATATAGAAAAATACCCAGAACACCCTGAACAATTATCTGCAGATCGTACAAATATTTGTTCCGAGGCGGGAATCGAACCCGCAACCTCCTGCGTTGCAGGCGAACCTTTTTTCACTTCATTCTTGAGACAGTCATGCTCGAGGCAGTAGAAAAGTTACCTATCTACATCCAAATGTAATTTTTGTGCATACTTCTGTCGACAAACCGTGGTCTTGGGTGGTCATGTCATGCTAAGCTTGCAGCTTATGGTATGCTATGTAATTACTTAATTAGGTACCTAGTTACTAAATGTATCAAGGCCATGAGCTCCCCATCGCCTAAACCGCTTACAACCGATAACTACCTGTACCTATTGAATTAGACTTAATCTTACGACGTTCGATTGTTGTGTGAATAGATTACTTACAGACTGTAGCTTCCCATCGAAGTGTTGGTAGACTATACACTTTGATTATTTAGTAAATAATCAAAGACTATACATTAGAAAAAAAATCTTCTGTTCCCTTACGGGCACTTATCTATCTCCCGTGAAAACTATGTACAGCAACCCTTTCGTGTCTTTAGGCATCCATAAAATTGTATAAGAATGAGGCTAAAAACGTTTTTTTGATTTGTCCCGACGAAAGCATTCCCGAAAAACCTCGCTGGCATTGGGACGAGTCTTTATGCAAAAACCTCCAAAAATATCTCTTGGATTCAGGTTCAGTTCCAGCTGTTCAGGTTC
Organism: Epirrita christyi; assembly: GCA_951392215.1. Classification (NCBI taxonomy): domain Eukaryota; kingdom Metazoa; phylum Arthropoda; class Insecta; order Lepidoptera; family Geometridae; genus Epirrita; species Epirrita christyi. The sequence goes on from OX595843.1 coordinate 217,021, forward strand.
GTCTCCTCTGTTCTCTGGTGCTCGGGAATCAGGTTTCTGGGTCCATGCGTTGCCATATACAAACATATTAGGGACGCACTGGGATAACACCACATTTTCTTTGTCAGTCAGTCTTAGAAGCCACCACAAGCGAGCCCCACCAGAACCATTGCGGCGTTGCCAAAGCTTTTTTAAATTCATGTACCTAGGCCGAAATAGAACTTTTTTTCTGTTTACATTGCCTGTTTATGAATAAAGACGTTAGTAAATTATAAAAGGTATATGTAAGTAATATTTAGCGCTAGCAAGTCGGCTGCCCCTGACCCTGACCCTGTGACTATCACGCCGAATGTCGTCATTGATGGCATTATGGATTTGTGCAATTTACAATGAGCCTGAAGTTCCGAACGTTGTAGTTCAACGGTTTTTTTTTTTTACAAAATCTTGAAATAAATGGTAGTATAGGGTTTGCCAAGTCACGGAGACCATGAAAAACGTATTTGAGTCAAGCAGAGCTTCAAAGATTTAAAAAAAACCAGTGTTAAACTTTCCTGTATCATTGAGTGAATAAAACGTCTCTAGTTTTTGTTTTTACTAAACTATACCTGTAAATAACATTTCATTTGCTTGCTTAGGTATTACTTAGTATCCACAAGGGTTTTCAAGGAAATTGAAAGGGAGGGCGGGGTGTTTTGAACCAATTTTCGATCGTTTTTCGTAAAGTTTGCTGTGAAATTAAGTGTTAACAAAGCCCTAGTTTTTTGTTTTTCCAAGGTATTCCTGTAAATTACATCTTATTCACTTGCTTAGGTATCACTTAGTACCCACAAGGCCTTTCAAGAAAATCAAAAGGGAGGGCGGGGTGTTTTGAACCAATTTTCGATCGTTTTTCGTAAAGTTTGCTGGAAATTCAGTGAACACAAGTACCTAGTTTCTTTATTTACAGAGGTATCCCTGTAAATTACATCTTATTCACTTGCTTAGGTATCACTTAGTACCCACAAGGCCTTTCAAGAAAATCAAAAGGGAGGGCGGGGTGTTTTGAACCAATTTTCGATCGTTTTTCGTAAAGTTTGCTGGAAATTCAGTGAACACAAGTACCTAGTTTCTTTATTTACGGAGCTATCCCTGTAAATAACATCTTATTCACTTGCTTAGATATTACTTAGTATCCACAAGGACTTTCAAGAAAATCAAAAGGGAGGGCGGGGTCTTTTGAGCCTATTTTCGATCTTTTTTCGTAAAGTTTGCTGGAAATTCAGTGAACACAAGTACCTAGTTTCTTTATTTACGGAGCTATCCCTGTAAATAACATCTTATTCACTTGCTTAGATATTACTTAGTATCCACAAGGACTTTCAAGAAAATCAAAAGGGAGGGCGGGGTCTTTTGAGCCTATTTTCGATCTTTTTTCGTAAAGTTTGCTGGAAATTCAGTGAACACAAGTACCTAGTTTCTTTATTTACGGAGCTATCCCTGTAAATAATATCTTATTCACTTGCTTAGATATTACTTAGTATCCACAAGGCCTTTCAAGAAAATCAAAAGGGAGGGCGGGGTGTTTAGAACCAATTTTCGATCGTTTTTCGTAAAGTTTGCTGGAAATTCAGTGAACACAAGTACCTAGTTTCTTTATTTACGGAGCTATCCCTGTAAATAACATCTTATTCCCTTGCTTAGATATTACTTAGTATCCACAAGGACTTTCAAGAAAATCAAAAGGGAGGGCGGGGTCTTTTGAGCCTATTTTCGATCTTTTTTCGTAAAGTTTGCTGTAAATTCAGTGAACACAAGTACCTAGTGTCTTTATTTACGGAGCTATCCCTGTAAATAATATCTTATTCACTTGCTTAGATATTACTTAGTATCCACAAGGCCTTTCAAGAAAATCAAAAGGGAGGGCGGGTTGTTTTGAACCAATTTTCGATCGTTTTTCGTAAAGTTTGCTGGACATTCAGTGAACACAAGTACCTAGTTTCTTTATTTACGGAGGTATCCCTGTAAATAACATCTTATTCACTTGCTTAGATATTACTTAGTATCCACAAGGACTTTCAAGAAAATCAAAAGGGAGGGCGGGATCTTTTGAGCCTATTTTCGATCTTTTTTCGTAAAGTTTGCTGGAAATTCAGTGAACACAAGTACCTAGTTTCTTTATTTACGGAGCTATCCCTGTAAATAACATCTTATTCACTTGCTTAGATATTACTTAGTATCCACAAGGACTTTCAAGAAAATCAAAAGGGAGGGCGGGGTCTTTTGAGCCTATTTTCGATCTTTTTTCGTAAAGTTTGCTGGAAATTCAGTGAACACAAGTACCTAGTTTCTTTATTTACGGAGCTATCCCTGTAAATAACATCTTATTCACTTGCTTAGATATTACTTAGTATCCACAAGGACTTTCAAGAAAATCAAAAGGGAGGGCGGGGTCTTTTGAGCCTATTTTCGATCTTTTTTCGTAAAGTTTGCTGGAAATTCAGTGAACACAAGTACCTAGTTTCTTTATTTACGGAGCTATCCCTGTAAATAACATCTTATTCACTTGCTTAGATATTACTTAGTATCCACAAGGCCTTTCAAGAAAATCAAAAGGGAGGGCGGGGTCTTTTGAGCCTATTTTCGATCTTTTTTCGTAAAGTTTGCTGGAAATTCAGTGAACAAAAGTACCTCGTTTCTTTATTTACGGACCTATCCCTGTAAATAACATCTTATTCACTTGCTTAGATATTACTTAGTATCCACAAGGACTTTCAAGAAAATCAAAAGGGAGGGCGGGGTCTTTTGAGCCTATTTTCGATCTTTTTTCGTAAAGTTTGCTGGAAATTCAGTGAACACAAGTACCTAGTTTCTTTATTTACGGAGCTATCCCTGTAAATAACATCTTATTCACTTGCTTAGATATTACTTAGTATCCACAAGGACTTTCAAGAAAATCAAAAGGGAGGGCGGGGTCTTTTGAGCCTATTTTCGATCTTTTTTCGTAAAGTTTGCTGGAAATTCAGTGAACACAAGTACCTAGTTTCTTTATTTACGGAGCTATCCCTGTAAATAACATCTTATTCCCTTGCTTAGATATTACTTAGTATCCACAAGGACTTTCAAGAAAATCAAAAGGGAGGGCGGGGTCTTTTGAGCCTATTTTCGATCTTTTTTCGTAAAGTTTGCTGGAAATTCAGTGAACACAAGTACCTAGTTTCTTTATTTGCGGAGCTATCCCTGTAAATAATATCTTATTCACTTGCTTAGATATTACTTAGTATCCACAAGGCCTTTCAAGAAAATCAAAAGGGAGGGCGGGATCTTTTGAGCCTATTTTCGATCGTTTTTCGTAAAGTTTGCTGGAAATTCAGTGAACACAAGTACCAAGTTTTTTATTTACGGAGGTATCCCTGTAAATAACATTTCATTTGCTTGCTTAGGTATTACTTAGCATCCACAAGGATTTTCAAGGAAATTGAAAGGGAGGGCGGGGTGTTTTGAACCAATTTTCGATCGTTTTTCGTAAAGTTTGCTGTGAAATTAAGTGTTAACAAAGCCCTAGTTTTTTGTTTTTCCAAGGTATTCCTGTAAATTACATCTTATTCACTTGCTTAGGTATCACTTAGTACCCACAAGGCCTTTCAAGAAAATCAAAAGGGAGGGCGGGGTGTTTTGAACCAATTTTCGATCGTTTTTCGTAAAGTTTGATGGAAATTCAGTGAACACAAGTACCTAGTTTCTTTATTTACGGAGGTATCCCTGTAAATAACATCTTATTCACTTGCTTAGATATTACTTAGTATCCACAAGGACTTTCAAGAAAATCAAAAGGGAGGGCGGGATCTTTTGAGCCTATTTTCGATCTTTTTTCGTAAAGTTTGCTGGAAATTCAGTGAACACAAGTACCTAGTTTCTTTATTTACGGAGCTATCCCTGTAAATAATATCTTATTCACTTGCTTAGATATTACTTAGTATCCACAAGGCCTTTCAAGAAAATCAAAAGGGAGGGCGGGGTGTTTTGAACCAATTTTCGATCGTTTTTCGTAAAGTTTGCTGGAAATTCAGTGAACACAAGTACCTAGTTTCTTTATTTACGGAGGTATCCCTGTAAATAACATCTTATTCACTTGCTTAGATATTACTTAGTATCCACAAGGCCTTTCAAGAAAATCAAAAGGGAGGGCGGGGTCTTTTGAGCCTATTTTCGATCTTTTCTCGTAAAGTTTGCTGGAAATTCAGTGAACAAAAGTACCTAGTTTCTTTATTTACGGAGCTATCCCTGTAAATAACATCTTATTCACTTGCTTAGATATTACTTAGTATCCACAAGGACTTTCAAGAAAATCAAAAGGGAGGGCGGGGTCTTTTGAGCCTATTTTCGATCTTTTTTCGTAAAGTTTGCTGGAAATTCAGTGAACACAAGTACCTAGTTTCTTTATTTACGGAGGTATCCCTGTAAATAACATCTTATTCACTTGCTTAGATATTACTTAGTATCCACAAGGCCTTTCAAGAAAATCAAAAGGGAGGGCGGGGTGTTTTGAACCAATTTTCGATCGTTTTTCGTAAAGTTTGCTGGAAATTCAGTGAACACAAGTACCTAGTTTCTTTATTTACGGAGGTATCCCTGTAAATAACATCTTATTCACTTGCTTAGATATTACTTAGTATCCACAAGGCCTTTCAAGAAAATCAAAAGGGAGGGCGGGGTCTTTTGAGCCTATTTTCGATCGTTTTTCGTAAAGTTTGCTGGAAATTCAGTGAACAAAAGTACCTAGTTTCTTTATTTACGGAGCTATCCCTGTAAATAACATCTTATTCACTTGCTTAGATATTACTTAGTATCCACAAGGACTTTCAAGAAAATCAAAAGGGAGGGCGGGGTCTTTTGAGCCTATTTTCGATCTTTTTTCGTAAAGTTTGCTGGAAATTCAGTGAACACAAGTACCTAGTTTCTTTATTTGCGGAGCTATCCCTGTAAATAATATCTTATTCACTTGCTTAGATATTACTTAGTATCCACAAGGCCTTTCAAGAAAATCAAAAGGGAGGGCGGGATCTTTTGAGCCTATTTTCGATCGTTTTTCGTAAAGTTTGCTGGAAATTCAGTGAACACAAGTACCTAGTTTCTTTATTTACGGAGGTATCCCTGTAAATAACATCTTATTCACTTGCTTGATGTTACTTAGTATCCACAAGGACTTTCAAGAAAATCAAAAGGGAGGGCGGGATCTTTTGAGCCTATTTTCGATCTTTTTTCGTAAAGTTTGCTGGAAATTCAGTGAACACAAGTACCTAGTTTCTTTATTTACGGAGCTATCCCTGTAAATAACATCTTATTCACTTGCTTAGATATTACTTAGTATCCACAAGGACTTTCAAGAAAATCAAAAGGGAGGGCGGGGTCTTTTGAGCCTATTTTCGATCTTTTTTCGTAAAGTTTGCTGGAAATTCAGTGAACACAAGTACCTAGTTTCTTTATTTACGGAGCTATCCCTGTAAATAACATCTTATTCACTTGCTTAGATATTACTTAGTATCCACAAGGACTTTCAAGAAAATCAAAAGGGAGGGCGGGGTCTTTTGAGCCTATTTTCGATCTTTTTTCGTAAAGTTTGCTGTAAATTCAGTGAACACAAGTACCTAGTTTCTTTATTTACGGAGCTATCCCTGTAAATAATATCTTATTCACTTGCTTAGATATTACTTAGTATCCACAAGGCCTTTCAAGAAAATCAAAAGGGAGGGCGGGGTGTTTAGAACCAATTTTCGATCGTTTTTCGTAAAGTTTGCTGGAAATTCAGTGAACACAAGTACCTAGTTTCTTTATTTACGGAGGTATCCCTGTAAATAACATCTTATTCACTTGCTTAGATATTACTTAGTATCCACAAGGAATTTCAAGAAAATCAAAAGGGAGGGCGGGATCTTTTGAGCCTATTTTCGATCTTTTTTCGTAAAGTTTGCTGGAAATTCAGTGAACACAAGTACCTAGTTTCTTTATTTACGGAGGTATCCCTGTAAATAACATCTTATTCACTTGCTTAGATATTACTTAGTATCCACAAGGCCTTTCAAGAAAATCAAAAGGGAGGGCGGGGTGTTTTGAACCAATTTTCGATCGTTTTTCGTAAAGTTTGCTGGAAATTCAGTGAACACAAGTACCTAGTTTCTTTATTTACGGAGGTATCCCTGTAAATAACATCTTATTCACTTGCTTAGATATTACTTAGTATCCACAAGGCCTTTCAAGAAAATCAAAAGGGAGGGCGGGGTCTTTTGAGCCTATTTTCGATCTTTTTTCGTAAAGTTTGCTGGAAATTCAGTGAACAAAAGTACCTAGTTTCTTTATTTACGGAGCTATCCCTGTAAATAACATCTTATTCACTTGCTTAGATATTACTTAGTATCCACAAGGCCTTTCAAGAAAATCAAAAGGGAGGGCGGGGTCTTTTGAGCCTATTTTCGATCGTTTTTCGTAAAGTTTGCTGGAAATTCAGTGAACACAAGTACCTAGTTTCTTTATTTACGGAGCTATCCCTGTAAATAACATCTTATTCACTTGCTTAGATATTACTTAGTATTCACAAGGACTTTCAAGAAAATCAAAAGGGAGGGCGGGGTCTTTTGAGCCTATTTTCGATCTTTTTTCGTAAAGTTTGCTGTAAATTCAGTGAACACAAGTACCTAGTTTCTTTATTTACGGAGCTATCCCTGTAAATAACATCTTATTTACTTGCTTAGATATTACTTAGTATCCACAAGGACTTTCAAGAAAATCAAAAGGGAGGGCGGGGTCTTTTGAGCCTATTTTCGATCTTTTTTCGTAAAGTTTGCTGGAAATTCAGTGAACACAAGTACCTAGTTTCTTTATTTACGGAGCTATCCCTGTAAATAATATCTTATTCACTTGCTTAGATATTACTTAGTATCCACAAGGCCTTTCAAGAAAATCAAAAGGGAGGGCGGGGTGTTTAGAACCAATTTTCGATCGTTTTTCGTAAAGTTTGCTGGAAATTCAGTGAACACAAGTACCTAGTTTCTTTATTTACGGAGCTATCCCTGTAAATAACATCTTATTCACTTGCTTAGATATTACTTAGTATCCACAAGGACTTTCAAGAAAATCAAAAGGGAGGGCGGGGTCTTTTGAGCCTATTTTCGATCTTTTTTCGTAAAGTTTGCTGGAAATTCAGTGAACACAAGTCCCTAGTTTCTTTTTTTTACGGTAAATAACATCTTATTCACTTGCTTAGGTACTAGTTAGTATCTACAAGCATTTTCAAGGAAATTAAATGGGAAGGCGGGGTGTTTCGAACCAATTTTCGATCGTTTTTCGTAAAGTTTGCTGCAAATTGAATGAACACAAGTCCCTGGTTATTTATTTACTAAATGTAATTTGTAATTACCCGAATGACGCAGTAGAAGAAGTCCCTTTCGTCGGACCTAAGACATCATAAAGTTAGCAGGAAGTCGGTTGATGGAGGCGTCTCAAGACCGTTTGTCATTACATTTTATGGGGAAGGCCTATGCCCAGCAGTGAACTTCTGTATGCTGACTATAATGATGATAGACCTACCAAATTTCATGAACATTGGATAAACGGTTCGACATACTTACATAAGTACATGCATCTAACCAAACATCCATCCATAATAAAAACATAAGACATACATACATTTTTTTAGTTTTTGTAAAGTTACCTACTACTTACGTAGGTAGGTACCTATTGTTGTTTTTATTTTGTTTCTTTTTTAAGTGGGGACAAATAAACGTGTTTTCTTTCTTCTTTCTTTTTTTCTATAAGCACCTACTAACTCTCGGAAACTCGCTCCGCTTGTTCAACTATCAACTATGCTCGCCGAACGATGCTCTTTTGTTTTGAATCACGTGGGCACGTAAGTAGGCAGTAACTAACTGCTGATCTTGCCATTGCTAAGTAAGTATTTTGTTTTTGAATTACTTAATTAAGTACGACGTGGTGTGTTCGGCCTGAGAATAGACCCGTAAGTGTCCTCCCGTGGATTTAGTAAAAGCCGACTAATGACTACAACAGTGGATATGGGATGGGCAGTAGCATACACCTGAGTAACTACCTGAACCTGAACGCGCGGCTGACGATGATTATCGCGATGACAATCAACTCATTTCTAGGATTTTGTGAGTACCTAAAAAGGTAACAAATGCAACAAAAAGTAAGTACAAATTAACTACTCTTGCCCCCCCCCCCCACCCCTCCTATGTGATGTACTAGTGGTACTAGTACCTATCTACCTAGTGGTTATTATGATAGCTTACTTGTACGAAACCCTCTCTCCACGCGAGTCCGACTCGCCCTTGACCGATTTTTAAGATGTTCCACCAGAAATCTAAAACTACCGAGTCAATTTCTCTAACAAGACAGAGATATTGTAAAGCAAAAAAAAAAAGATTTATCTAGTTCTAGTTTTGGTACCTTATTTTTAAAGATTTACGTTTTCTACGCTAATAACTTTTCATTTAAAAAACCGACATCCGCCATTGTATTCGACTATACAGGGTGTTTTTCTTCCATAATTTCTTACATCTTGTTGATATATACAGGGTGTTTTTTTTAAATGGGACTGTATGGGGATATCCGAATCCATAAGAGATACGGGAAAATTGTCTTTGGAACCATTTGCTCATTTTGTATGAAAATGATTTTGGCATAGTTATTTTTTTGGTCAAGCGTGAGTTCTCCATTAAAATGAGTAGTTTTGATCAAAAAATTTTTTTATGCATATCGACTCAGTTTCATGTAAGGATTGTTTCATTGTATCGGAAGAAAAAAATCTGAGCAGAAGAAGATAGTCAAATTTTATAAAATGTTTTCTCATGCAAATTGTAAGTAATCTGGTACCTACGTTAATCAAAATACCGCAATAAATTTTCAAAATGGCCTTCCTCTTGCTGTTTCCAGGTACGGGCACGTTTCAGAACATCTCTAGTGGCATTAGACAAAGATGTGTGGTGAATGTTGTTCTACTGCTCTGATGGTTTCGTGAAATGAGAAAAATCAGAGCTGTAGAACTTAGTCAAACTTTAATAACAAAATCTTTGTCTAAGGCCACAAGAGGTATTCTGAAACGTACCCGTACCTGGAAACAGCAAGAGGGAGGCCATTTTGAAAATTTTTTGCGATAGTTTTACTAACGTAGGTACCAGATTACTTACAATTTGTATGAGAAAACATTTTATAAAATTTGACTAACTTCTACTGCTCAGATTTTTTTGTTCCGATACAATGAAACAATCCTTACATGAAACTGAGGCGACACGCATAAAAAAAATTTTTGATCAAAACTACTCATTTTTATGGAGAACTCACGCTTGACCAAAAAAATAACTATGCCAAAATCATTTTAATACAAAATGAGCAAATGGTTTCAAAGATAGTTTTCCCGTATCTCTTATGGATTCGGATATCCCCATACTGTCCCATTTAAAAAAAATCCTGTATATTTGAATGAAAAAAAAAATTATAAAAGAACCATAGTGGTGAAAGGATTATGATACTTTCAGAATGCAAATGCTTGGTTTGTTGCTGAAAATATCAAAATCGCCTTATATTATGTATGTCTACAATATTTGAGGAGTTCCCTCAATTCCTCATGGATTCCATCATAAGAACTGGATTCTGAAAAAAATGGGACCAATCTGGAAGTATATCTCTTCAAATAAAAAAAGAATTTTCCAAATCGGTTCATAAACGCCGGAGATAACAAACATTAAAAAAAAAACAACCTAATTGAGATCCTTCTCCTTTTTTGGGAAGTCGGTTAAAAATGGATATTACAAAGAAAAAATTCTCAATGTTCGACTTCTCGGTGTAGAACAATACTTATAAAAAATTAAAATATATAAATTTAATAATAAGTTTGCCAGTGAACTTGAAGTATCTTCGATATATTTTTTGCATAATTTACTTTATTTACCATTCTAAACGATTTCAAAAAAAATTACTGAGATAAAATTTTGACCTCGAGTTAATTTCCTTCGAAATAACGTTGGAATGACTAAGCAACGGGGCGTAAATACAACATACCTGTTAGTATAAGTACTTGTCGAATTAATTGATAACGTTCTTTTGACGAAAATCATAGAACTCCAATGTCATTCAAATTTCTAGGAATGGGGGTTCAACAATGGAGGTTATATTGGTTTTTGTTTTATGGAGTACAAGTTTCTAAACTCTTCAAATTTTTGATTTTTTCGTTTTAGATTTTCCATAATATCTCAGAAACTACTAAGTCTACTACTAATTAAGAACAGTTTTGAAATGTCCAGCCAAATCGCTTTCATTAGACACCCCACTTGATCCGACTGTCTCACTTTTATTTTTTTACCCCCTCTTGAACCCCAATATCTCATCAACCCCCCGACCGATATAGCTCATAACCTTACCTACAAATTGTACCAATACTATCTACCCCCATACTAAATTTTATAAAGATCGGATAAACGGTTGAGAAGTTTTCATCGGACAAACCGACACTCCCTACGTATAGTTGTGTATCTGCAAAACACAAATTTTACAGGAGAGCGTTTTAAAGATTTGAAAATGTTCAAATGCCTATAACTAGAGCCCTTTTTGAGATATTTCTGTGAAAATTGGTGAGATGCTCTTACTGTAGATCTAGTTTAAGATGGATACTATTTTTTATTCAAATCTATACTAGTTTAGATTTCATTACACTTGCATATTTTTACGTGGTGTATATAACCTAATAAAATGCCGTATGTGGCACATACACACTTTTTCGTGGAAGCTTAGAAGAAAAACAATGTCGCAACTGCCTGTTACACGGTTATACTTAGTAGATCTATTAGACTAATTCTGTTTAACTGGTGCTTACATGTTTAAACGTTGGAAATTGTATAATTTAATAATATGCTTCTACATAATTATTCTGTTTCGGCAAATTAGCCCTGTTTTTTTCGTTAGGTGACCAGTTCCTAATACAGGTTGCCAGGCCCTTATTGTCGAATATTTACTTGCTTGCGAAACTAAGTTTAATGCTGAAAGTTTCATGCCGATCGGTTGTAAAATACGATCTGTAGAGGAGTACGGAAATACTGACAGAAACGCTAATTTCGCTAGACTTGATGCTAAGATGCTTCGCTGACTTCGTTCGCTCGATCAATAATCTTAAATAAAACAAGAAATAAAGAGCTCAAAATACCATTTATTAGGGAAGTAGGTGCTCACCTAAACACAAAAATACCTTTTAAGAATGGTTATTTCAAAAATAAGAAAAACAAAACCAACTGAGTTGGTAACTAACTCAGCTTTAAAATCTTAACGACTATCAAACACGTCTAATCAGTCTTTACTATTAGGAACTTCAACTTAATTATTATCAAGTAATATTACGAAATAGCAAACTTGACTTTGTCAAAGTCTAACTAAACAATTTACATAATAATAGGAAATACAACATTTTTTATTAAATTGAGATCGAAATAATAGTAGAGCTATCATTACTATAGTTTATAGGGTAGATATCTACATTTGCAAAATTCCTATATCAAAAATATAAACACAGACATGAAAAGTTATTAAATTAATAATAATAAATACCCAAACTTGACTATAAAATTTCTAAGATGATAAAAATTAACACAAATACAAAATTATTCAATTGAGATCAAATATTATGGTAAGTACCATAATTTTTACGTACTTTTATCAAAAATAAACACAAGTCATTATTTAAAGTATTTAAGCCAAATTTTATATGGTTTCAAACGTAATTTAATCACGTTTTTTTAAATAATACTTTTTATTAAATATATGAACACAGACACAATGACATAGAAACGAGTAGATGCAAACATAGATATGAGGGTAGTAGTATAGTACCTACTAATATTAACGTTTTAGACTTTACAAAGTATAAGGCAATAAATCGTTTTCTTTACTCACATTATTATGGCACTTTAGCATCATCGTGCTAAGTTAACTAGTTTATGCAATTATTATTAAAGCTATATTTATTTGTATTTATTTTTATAACAAATTAACACTTTATATTATATGTTTGTAACGAATTACCCTATTATTAATTATGTTTTTTATGTAGTTTTTTTCCATATAATTATCAGTGACTATTAAATAGCATTACTTAACAATAATCTAATTTGTTATTTATAAGTATCTACCTATTAAATTACCTACTTATTTATGTAAACTAGCTTGAGCTTGTCATTTGACAAATATCACAAGAAATAGGATTCTCTACGTGTCTTTTTTATTTAGTTACTCTTCTTCATCTTCTTCACTACGTTCGTCAACATCTCTTACACAACCCTCTATCAAATTATTGTAAAATTCGTGATATATCGATGGTATTATATTTGTTTGACATAGGTACTTTAGATCTTGAAGTTTAGCCTGAGGAATCGGCAACTTCCCCATGTATGCTTGAATCAGTGGTCTTGAAAGTGGTGCTAACAGCAGATTGACAGAGGCCATACCCTGTTTTATGCCCAAAGTGTTCAAAAACATTGTTTTGCAAACTCTTATTTTAGGTTCCTCAGTCCTAGGTAAGTTTTCGGTACCTACTCCCGTAGGTAAGTAGTATCGTATGGTAGATTCTCTTCTTGTGGGTGCTTCACACGTAAAACGTCGTTTTGGGATTTTGTCACAATATCTATTGATAAAATCCCAATGGCGAACAAGTTCTCCCAATGACCAAAAAGCCACAAACTGCAGGTCTCTTTCAAAGTCATTAATTTTTTGTGAACATTTAAAAATGCATTTGTCTCCACAAGCAGGCCCCATCTCTCTCTTTTTCCTTAATTTACCGTCTCTTCCAGTGTATGGTTTTCCTGAGTTTCTGTTGTCCTTACGCTTAACATCTAGCCATTCGTGTTTATGGACCAAACGCAATCGACCCTTATCTTTTTTATTTGTATATCGCCTTTTCTTCTTAGCTGGCTCGCTGTCATTGATTTCAAGCTGGTCAGAATAATTCCCTGACATACCTGGAGAGCCAATTGGCAATAACGTTGGAGTGGAGGCCGGTGACGCAGGGCAGCCTAATAACTATTCATCTGGTAAGCCAACTGGTAATATCGCTGGAGTGGGTGCTGTTGACTCAGCGCAACCTAGGTGGTCAATCTGTTGAGCTATAATGTGGACGTAATTGGGAGATTCACACAGTGATGATGACATATTAATGCTTGAGGGAGACTGTAGCAGTAGGGGAGATTCAGGCATGTTTGCTGCCAAAGTGGGGTCATAGAAGCTATATTCCGGCAAATTACCTTGTACTGTACCACTTATATTTATTGTAAATAGTGGTATTTGTTTACTTTCCACGGGTTCAGGATGTTTTTCTTGAGTTTTCTGGGCCAGGTTTACAGTTTTTTCACAAAAGCGTGGCGACGAGCTAAAGGAAATGTCATTCTTCCCTGTGTCATTGCTAGAGCCTCCACCACAAGCTTGCAAGGAAGATTGTAAGATATAAGAAGCTGGGACATGCAATTCAGAAGATGCAGGACTATCACCGTTAGTGTTCGTTGAATGCAAGGGGGAAATGCGCGGTGCAAGAAAAGGTTCTTCATCGCTGTCAGATATCATCTCACCCATTCGGCTTAGGTCATCCTCGGTAAAATTTTCTGAGAAAGGCACTGGAGATACATCTGAAAAACAACAACAAGGGGCAAAGTTATTTTTTTTATGAAAATCGACTTAATTTTCATGTGAACAGAGCACCTTGCACTTTTGAAGTGCATCTCTGTTCATTTGAATATCATTATCAGATCCTCAACATTTTAATGAGGCCAACCTTGGAATTATCTTCTTTCCGACAAAAAAAGAATCAACAAAATCGGTTCACAAACAACGAAGTTATCCGGGATCATAAGCACATATCTATATATATATATATACAAAAATATGTAATTGTTTTTTATTAAAATAATATGAAATGAAAACACAAACACAAAACTATGTAAGTGCATAGGTAACTATATCTTTAATTCAATACTTTTCCGATGTAAAACTATGTAAAGGTCAGTTACTGAATTTTGATTTATCAACTTTACGACGTATAAATATGTAAGTGCCTAGATACACTTTATGATCATAGTGAATCCCGGTGTATAAACATGTAAGTGCGTAGTTACACATTTTTACGTAGGTTATCAAAAAACTTTGGAAAGTTTATAAAATGTTCTTACTAATAATTGTCTATTTAGTCAGCAAAAAAGGCAATAACACACAACTGATTCAAGAAACCTATAATACCTATGATTGGACCTCAAAAATTACAAAAAGTTGGTAAATCATTAATTATGATTTACTTACCTGGTCTTGTAGTAGATATAGCTGGGTCTAGGACATCTACTTTTCCTTTCGTAGTAGCCTCTGCTTTTAAGTTGTTCAGGAAACGGAAACGTTCACTTGTCATTTTGCGGCAATAAAATATTTACCGAGTCGCACGCGCATTCTACTCGCTGTCCGCGCAAGAACTGCGTAACGGGTACTTACCACCTCCCGCACCTCATTCCCCCCCGCGTCAAAGTGTGTATAGGGAAGATACAGTATTATATGGCGGGAAAATAATGAAGTTGGATAGTTATACGATCAAGAAAAAAGTACTTAGAGTAGACTTTTTTGTTTTTTTGTAAGTTATAATGATAGGCTGGCATGTGTAGATGCCAAAAATGCATCAAACGTATAAGTGTGTATCTGGCAGTTAGACGATGATACGTAGGGAGTGTCGAAACATACATACATACATACAAACGCCGATTCTTCCAACTTGACTCGGAGAACTCGCTTCGCTCGTTCTAATAAGTAAGTACTTAGTGATATCTTTTGTTACTGGAGTTACACTTTGTACCTTCGGGTCTGTTTTCTCTTAGTCGTAAGTGTTTTTTTTTGTATCTCTGTGTAACTCTTTTATACAAATAAATTATATTCTATTCTTTATATTCTTCATACCTCTGATGTGATGCAATGCTGTGGTGTGGCTGTTGACCACTCACGTAATTAGGTATTTATGCGATGCGGGGTTCTGGCG
This sequence comes from Epirrita christyi, assembly GCA_951392215.1. NCBI lineage: Eukaryota > Metazoa > Arthropoda > Insecta > Lepidoptera > Geometridae > Epirrita > Epirrita christyi. The sequence continues at coordinate 232,034 of OX595843.1, forward strand.
TAACATAACATACAGAACACCCAAAGTAAGTAAGTCCATCCCCACCCAGTATTGTCTAACAAACTGGTAATCGCTTTTAATTACGATTTCGCAGTACATTGCGCCGCATGCACTGTGCTTATTGTCACAAGCAGGATTATTTAAAAGATATAGCGCAGTGTACTGTAAAATCGTTATCGAAAGCGAATATCAGAGGCCAATTTCTCTAATTTAGAAACATTCAATTCGCAGTATAATCTCGTCTCAGTCGCACTGTCACGTATAGTAACTATTACTTAATCTTCGCGTTTCTTGCTAAGAATATATAATAGTTACTATACGAGACCGTGCGACTGACACGAGATTATGTTGTGACTGGAATGTTTTTAAATTAGAGAATTGGGCCTCAGTTTGTTAGCCAATTAAGAAGCTGATCCCACACTAGGATTCCCTGTGTCGTGCGTGGGTATCAGAAACCACGAGTACCTACCATGGTACTATAACACCCACACCCGGAACAAATTTGCAGATCATATAAGTAAGTACAAACATTTGTCCCGCAGCGGGAATCGTACCTGCAACCTCTTGCACCTCAGCCGGCTACTCGGCCGCCGCGCCACAGAGGTCTCTGCCTGCTTGGTGTCAGCTGGCAAAGTAGACCTACTCAGCATTAAAAATAAAGATAATTTATTTGTTTTGAATATGGTAATTTTACATTGGTGGTCATAATTTACATGTCCAACATACTCAGTCATACATTATGACATACAAACAATTTAGTTCCCACAAGTAGGTACTAGGTGAATACATCCATTATCATGTCATTATAAAAGCAATAGTAAATTAAGATGTAATAATAATAATTAATCGTAATATTGAATGTCACAAAACTTATAACTACCTACATTATTGTGTGATTATGCTGATTGCTGAGCTAAATGCCATTTTGTTGGAGTGGGACAGTAAAAGTTCACGTAAACGCGACACTTGGTTCGTATTTATAGTAAGTAACCTGTGATTTGGTACGAGCAAAAATCGAATGAAACACTGACTAAGCAGCGATATGAGCCGGCGCGGTTCGGCTTGGCTCGGCTAGTATCGCGAAATTTCGTTATTTTCCCGCGCGCCGCACGCCGGCAATAAACCCCGCAGTTTTTTATTCTGTGCCCGCGTGCGATGAATCACGCCAAAACTCGTCAATGAGTTGCTTTGGGGTAAGAATGGACTATTTTCTGAAAACCAAAATGGTCTCGGGATTTTTTTTTTGAATAGGAAAGAATAGATTTATTCGCAACAACATTCAGAAAAATTAACAAAAATAAAAACTTTTGGCTCGCCTCCATTTACTGTTTTATCTACTCTCATACTGAAATATAAAGATTAAAAAACTAAAAACAAAACTAAAATGACAGTTTTTACGCACATGCCAACGAAATAAATTAAGTATTTTAAAAATTACATTACGATACAGCTCTTCTAACTATATCATAATATAACTTTTTAACCGACTTCCCAAAAAAGGAGGAGGTTCTCAATTCGGTTGTATTTTTTTTTAGTTTTTTTTTTTAAATGTTTGTTACCGCATGTCTCCGGCGTTTATGTCGGATGAAGTCGGTTTTTTAAATGAAAAGTTAATATGGTGAGAGTACCGACTGACCGTTTATCGACTCTCATGAGTTAGGAGACAACTGGGATCAGAGGTCGTTTTCGTTCCGCATTCGGGTAATAACTAATAAGCCGAAGGCCTCCTTGGGGTTGTGTTGTTTAATACTTACCTAATACTGATGGATATTTTTTCCCAACTATGTGGTCCGGACTGGATGATGAAGGCTCGGGAGAGGGATGTGTGGAGGGATTTAGGGGAGGCCTACGCCAGTGAGGCGACTACTATAAATTAAATTAGATAAATAGGATGTAAATTAAGTATACATTAGATTAGAACCTGAGAACCTCTTCCTTTTTTGGGAAGTCGGTTAAAAATAAATTAAATTCATATTATGGCAAGACTCCAATTTCACGACCCTCAAGGTGAGCCCGGTCTTCTGCCACAGAATAAATATTTAGTACAAGTACAGAAGACACACTTCGCGATTTTTTTAATTGAACCAGCGAAGCGAGTTCTCCGAGTTAAGTTGGAAGAATCGGCGTTTGTATGTATGTATGTATGTTTGTCCGATGAAAACTTCCAAACCGTTAATCCGATCTTCATGAAATTTGGTATGGGGGTAGACAGTATTGGTACAATTTGTAGGTAAGGTTATGAGCTATATCGGTCAAGGGGTTGCTGAGATATTGGGGTCCAAGACGGGTTAAAAAAAATAAAAGTGAGACAGTCCGATCAAGTGGGGTGTCTAATGAAAGCGCTTTAGTTGGACATTTCAAAACTGTTTTTTTAATAAGTATTTAGCCTTAGTAGTTTTTAAGATATTAGGGAAAATAAAAAACGTAAAAATCAAAAATTCTAGGGTACTTTCAGCAATCCCACAATGCTGTTTGGTATGCTTGTGGCTTTTGTGTCACAACTACAGGGAAAAGTCTGAAACTGAAGAATTTAGAAACTTGTACTCCATAAAACAGAATCCAATATAACATCCATTGTTGACCTCCCATTTCTAGGAATTTGAATGACGCTGGAGTTCTATGGTTTTCGTCAAAAGGACGTTATCAATTAATTCGTCAGGTACTTAATATAGGTACTAACAGGTATGTAGCATTACGCCCCGTTGCTTAGCCCTATTAACCCTAATAACCTTTATTCAAAGGTTATTTCGATGATGTGTAGGAAATTATAGTTGTTACTTATAGATCCTGTACTGTACTGGTAGACCTCGAGGTGAAAATTTTCAAAAATAATAATAGAAAAATGGAAATTACTTGGTTAAGTAGTCGGGCTGATAAAGGTGGTTTCGCGAGGTCTCAGTTCGGGGCGAACCACTAGTTTAAATAGCGACTCTTGCTAGGACGCAACAAAGTGCAATTCAGCTCGCACAAGCGCTTTGTACCTAACGCAATATTCACCTAAACATTGGGGCTCTCTCCCAACGCGTAACTCTGTCGCTGTCTGGCGCGGAGTGATGCAACTCGTAAGGGTTGTCGACTTGTACCTACGAATTACTTAAGTACTTACCGTTTGTTATTATCAATATTGTTATTATGGAGAAATAAAGTAGGTAAGTATTTAGGTCCTTAAATAAGTAATTTAGAGCGATTCCGAAGTAAAATCAAATTATGGACGTAAGTAGGTAGAAAATTCAAGTAATTATTTAGGTATCTCCGACCTAGATCATTGCAATCTATGCTAAATGTACATGAAATCACACATATAAAAGGCATTACTTCGATATGCACCTACAGACAATAACTAATGTACCTACATCGATCAAATAACTTAGGTACCTTTCATCGTCGTTCGGCAATTTAAAAAATTATATGATGTATATGTCTCTATTTGTCTTTTACAGCACAATATGCACACGAAGTCATATTTGCGCGGGAAACTTAACTCGTGTCATGGAATGAGAGAAATCAGAGGCCCAATTCTATAATTTTAAAACATTCCAGTCACAATATAATCTCGTGTCAGTCGCACTGTCTCGTATAGTAATAGTTACATAGGTGACAGCTGACAGTGCGACTGAGATGAGATTATACTGCGAATTGAATGTTTTTACATTAGAGAATTGGGCCTCAGAGCTGTAGTAGAAGTTAGTCAAACTTTAATAAGAACATCTTTGTCTAAGGCCACTAGATAGATAGATAGAAGATAGAAGCTACTTTATTGCACACCATAGTAAAAATTAAACAATTTAACAAACAAAAACTAAAACTAACTATGCTATACAATGGGCGGTCTTATCGCTCTGTAGCGATTTCTTCCAGTCAACATTTGAATGAACTGGACTGTATAAAATTAAATGCGCCCTCCCTTTTGATTTTCTTGAAAGTCCTTGTGGATACTAAGTAATACCTAAGCAAGTGAACAAGATGTTATTTACAGGTATACCTTGGCAAAACAAAAAACTAGGGCTTTGTTAACACTTAAGTTTAGAGCAAACTTTGAGAAAAAGATCGTAAATGGGCTCAAAAGACCCCCCGCCCTCCCTTTTGATTTTCTTGAAAGTCCTGATGGATACTAAGTTATACATAAGCAAGTGAATAAGATGGTATTTACAGGTATACCTTGGAAAAACAAAAAACTAGGGCCTTATAAACACTTAAATTCAGAGCAAACTTTAAGAAAAAGATCGAAAATAGGCTCAAAACGCCCCGCCCTCCCTTTTGATTTTCTTGAAAGTCCTCGTGGATACTAAGTAATACCTAAGCAAGTGAATAAGATGTTATTTACAGGGATACCTCCGTAAATAAAGAAACTAGGTACTTGTGTTCACTGAATTTCCAGCAAACTTTACGAAAAACGATCGAAAATTGGTTCAAAACAACCCGCCCTCCCTTTTGATTTTCTTGAAAGTCCTTGTGGATACTAAGTAATATCTAAGCAAGTGAATAAGATAATACTTACAGGGATAGCTCCGTAAATAAAGAAACTAGGTACTTGTGTTCACTGAATTTCCAGCAAACTTTACGAAAAAAGATCGAAAATAGGCTCAAAAGAACCCGCCCTCCCTTTTGATTTTCTTGAAAGTCCTTGTGGATACTAAGTAATATCTAAGCAAGTGAATAAGATGTTATTTACAGGGATAGCTCCGTAAATAAAGAAACTAGGTACTTGTGTTCACTGAATTTCCAGCAAACTTTACGAAAAACGATCGAAAATTGGTTCTAAACACCCCGCCCTCCCTTTTGATTTTCTTGAAAGGCCTTGTGGATACTAAGTAATATCTAAGCAAGTGAATAAGATAATACTTACAGGGATAGCTCCGTAAATAAAGAAACTAGGTACTTGTGTTCACTGAATTTACAGCAAACTTTACGAAAAAAGATCGAAAATAGGCTCAAAACACCCCGCCCTCCCTTTTGATTTTCTTGAAAGTCCTTGTGGATACTAAGTAATATCTAAGCAAGTGAATAAGATGTTATTTACAGGGATAGCTCCGTAAATAAAGAAACTAGGTACTTGTGTTCACTGAATTTACAGCAAACTTTACGAAAAAATATCGAAAATAGGCTCAAAAGATCCCGCCCTCCCTTTTGATTTTCTTGAAAGGCCTTGTGGATACTAAGTAATATCTAAGCAAGTGAATAAGATATTATTTACAGGGATAGCTCCGTAAATAAAGAAACTAGGTACTTGTGTTCACTGAATTTCCAGCAAACTTTACGAAAAACGATCGAAAATTGGTTCTAAACACCCCGCCCTCCCTTTTGATTTTCTTGAAAGGCCTTGTGGATACTAAGTAATATCTAAGCAAGTGAATAAGATGTTATTTACAGGGATAGCTCCGTAAATAAAGAAACTAGGTACTTTTGTTCACTGATTTTCCAGCAAACTTTACAAAAAAGATCGAAAATAGGCTCAAAAGACCCCGCCCTCCCTTTTGATTTTCTTGAAAGTCCTTGTGGATACTAAGTAATATCTAAGCAAGTGAATAAGATGTTATTTACAGGGATACCTCTGTAAATAAAGAAACTAGGTACTTGTGTTCACTAAATTTCCAGCAAACTTTACGAAAAACGATCGAAAATTGGTTCTAAACACCCCGCCCTCCCTTTTGATTTTCTTGAAAGGCCTTGTGGATACTAAGTAATATCTAAGCAAGTGAATAAGATAATACTTACAGGAATAGCTCCGTAAATAAAGAAACTAGGTACTTGTGTTCACTGAATTTCCAGCAAACTTTACGAAAAAAGATCGAAAATAAGCTCAAAAGACCCCGCCCTCCCTTTTGATTTTCTTGAAAGTCCTTGTGGATACTAAGTAATATCTAAGCAAGTGAATAAGATGTTATTTACAGGGATAGCTCCGTAAATAAAGAAACTAGGTACTTTTGTTCACTGATTTTCCAGCAAACTTTACAAAAAAGATCGAAAATAGGCTCAAAAGACCCCGCCCTCCCTTTTGATTTTCTTGAAAGTCCTTGTGGATACTAAGTAATATCTAAGCAAGTGAATAAGATAATACTTACAGGAATAGCTCCGTAAATAAAGAAACTAGGTACTTGTGTTCACTGAATTTCCAGCAAACTTTACGAAAAAAGATCGAAAATAAGCTCAAAAGACCCCGCCCTCCCTTTTGATTTTCTTGAAAGTCCTTGTGGATACTAAGTAATATCTAAGCAAGTGAATAAGATGTTATTTACAGGGATAGCTCCGTAAATAAAGAAACTAGGTACTTTTGTTCACTGATTTTCCAGCAAACTTTACAAAAAAGATCGAAAATAGGCTCAAAAGACCCCGCCCTCCCTTTTGATTTTCTTGAAAGTCCTTGTGGATACTAAGTAATATCTAAGCAAGTGAATAAGATGTTATTTACAGGGATACCTCTGTAAATAAAGAAACTAGGTACTTGTGTTCACTGAATTTCCAGCAAACTTTACGAAAAACGATCGAAAATTGGTTCTAAACACCCCGCCCTCCCTTTTGATTTTCTTGAAAGGCCTTGTGGATACTAAGTAATATCTAAGCAAGTGAATAAGATAATACTTACAGGGATAGCTCCGTAAATAAAGAAACTAGGTACTTGTGTTCACTGAATTTCCAGCAAACTTTACGAAAAAAGATCGAAAATAAGCTCAAAAGACCCCGCCCTCCCTTTTGATTTTCTTGAAAGTCCTTGTGGATACTAAGTAATATCTAAGCAAGTGAATAAGATGTTATTTACAGGGATAGCTCCGTAAATAAAGAAACTAGGTACTTGTGTTCACTGAATTTCCAGCAAACTTTACGAAAAACGATCGAAAATTAATTCTAAACACCCCGCCCTCCCTTTTGATTTTCTTGAAAGGCCTTGTGGATACTAAGTAATATCTAAGCAAGTGAATAAGATGTTATTTACAGGGATAGCTCCGTAAATAAAGAAACTAGGTACTTGTGTTCACTGAATTTACAGCAAACTTTACGAAAAAAGATCGAAAATAGGCTCAAAACACCCCGCCCTCCCTTTTGATTTTCTTGAAAGTCCTTGTGGATACTAAGTAATATCTAAGCAAGTGAATAAGATGTTATTTACAGGGATAGCTCCGTAAATAAAGAAACTAGGTACTTGTGTTCACTGAATTTACAGCAAACTTTACGAAAAAATATCGAAAATAGGCTCAAAAGATCCCGCCCTCCCTTTTGATTTTCTTGAAAGGCCTTGTGGATACTAAGTAATATCTAAGCAAGTGAATAAGATATTATTTACAGGGATAGCTCCGTAAATAAAGAAACTAGGTACTTGTGTTCACTGAATTTCCAGCAAACTTTACGAAAAACGATCGAAAATTGGTTCTAAACACCCCGCCCTCCCTTTTGATTTTCTTGAAAGGCCTTGTGGATACTAAGTAATATCTAAGCAAGTGAATAAGATGTTATTTACAGGGATAGCTCCGTAAATAAAGAAACTAGGTACTTTTGTTCACTGATTTTCCAGCAAACTTTACAAAAAAGATCGAAAATAGGCTCAAAAGACCCCGCCCTTTTGATTTAAGTCCTTGTGGATACTAAGTAATATCTAAGCAAGTGAATAAGATGTTATTTACAAGGATACCTCTGTAAATAAAGAAACTAGGTACTTGTGTTCACTAAATTTCCAGCAAACTTTACGAAAAACGATCGAAAATTGGTTCTAAACACCCCGCCCTCCCTTTTGATTTTCTTGAAAGGCCTTGTGGATACTAAGTAATATCTAAGCAAGTGAATAAGATAATACTTACAGGGATAGCTCCGTAAATAAAGAAACTAGGTACTTGTGTTCACTGAATTTCCAGCAAACTTTACGAAAAAAGATCGAAAATAAGCTCAAAAGACCCCGCCCTCCCTTTTGATTTTCTTGAAAGTCCTTGTGGATACTAAGTAATATCTAAGCAAGTGAATAAGATGTTATTTACAGGGATAGCTCCGTAAATAAAGAAACTAGGTACTTGTGTTCACTGAATTTCCAGCAAACTTTACGAAAAAAGATCGAAAATAGGCTCAAAAGACCCCGCCCTCCCTTTTGATTTTCTTGAAAGGCCTTGTGGATACTAAGTAATATCTAAGCAAGTGAATAAGATATTATTTACAGGGATAGCTCCGTAAATAAAGAAACTAGGTACTTGTGTTCACTGAATTTCCAGCAAACTTTACGAAAAACGATCGAAAATAGGCTCAAAAGATCCCGCCCTCCCTTTTGATTTTCTTGAAAGGCCTTGTGGATACTAAGTAATATCTAAGCAAGTGAATAAGATATTATTTACAGGGATAGCTCCGCAAATAAAGAAACTAGGTACTTGTGTTCACTGAATTTCCAGCAAACTTTACGAAAAAAGATCGAAAATAGGCTCAAAAGACCCCGCCCTCCCTTTTGATTTTCTTGAAAGTCCTTGTGGATACTAAGTAATATCTAAGCAAGGGAATAAGATGTTATTTACAGGGATAGCTCCGTAAATAAAGAAACTAGGTACTTGTGTTCACTGAATTTCCAGCAAACTTTACGAAAAAAGATCGAAAATAGGCTCAAAAGACCCCGCCCTCCCTTTTGATTTTCTTGAAAGTCCTTGTGGATACTAAGTAATATCTAAGCAAGTGAATAAGATGTTATTTACAGGGATAGCTCCGTAAATAAAGAAACTAGGTACTTGTGTTCACTGAATTTCCAGCAAACTTTACGAAAAAAGATCGAAAATAGGCTCAAAAGACCCCGCCCTCCCTTTTGATTTTCTTGAAAGTCCTTGTGGATACTAAGTAATATCTAAGCAAGTGAATAAGATGTTATTTACAGGGATAGGTCCGTAAATAAAGAAACGAGGTACTTTTGTTCACTGAATTTCCAGCAAACTTTACGAAAAAAGATCGAAAATAGGCTCAAAAGACCCCGCCCTCCCTTTTGATTTTCTTGAAAGGCCTTGTGGATACTAAGTAATATCTAAGCAAGTGAATAAGATGTTATTTACAGGGATAGCTCCGTAAATAAAGAAACTAGGTACTTGTGTTCACTGAATTTCCAGCAAACTTTACGAAAAAAGATCGAAAATAGGCTCAAAAGACCCCGCCCTCCCTTTTGATTTTCTTGAAAGTCCTTGTGGATACTAAGTAATATCTAAGCAAGTGAATAAGATGTTATTTACAGGGATAGCTCCGTAAATAAAGAAACTAGGTACTTGTGTTCACTGAATTTCCAGCAAACTTTACGAAAAAAGATCGAAAATAGGCTCAAAAGACCCCGCCCTCCCTTTTGATTTTCTTGAAAGTCCTTGTGGATACTAAGTAATATCTAAGCAAGTGAATAAGATGTTATTTACAGGGATAGCTCCGTAAATAAAGAAACTAGGTACTTGTGTTCACTGAATTTCCAGCAAACTTTACGAAAAAAGATCGAAAATAGGCTCAAAAGATCCCGCCCTCCCTTTTGATTTTCTTGAAAGTCCTTGTGGATACTAAGTAATATCTAAGCAAGTGAATAAGATGTTATTTACAGGGATACCTCCGTAAATAAAGAAACTAGGTACTTGTGTTCACTGAATGTCCAGCAAACTTTACGAAAAACGATCGAAAATTGGTTCAAAACAACCCGCCCTCCCTTTTGATTTTCTTGAAAGGCCTTGTGGATACTAAGTAATATCTAAGCAAGTGAATAAGATATTATTTACAGGGATAGCTCCGTAAATAAAGACACTAGGTACTTGTGTTCACTGAATTTACAGCAAACTTTACGAAAAAAGATCGAAAATAGGCTCAAAAGACCCCGCCCTCCCTTTTGATTTTCTTGAAAGTCCTTGTGGATACTAAGTAATATCTAAGCAAGGGAATAAGATGTTATTTACAGGGATAGCTCCGTAAATAAAGAAACTAGGTACTTGTGTTCACTGAATTTCCAGCAAACTTTACGAAAAACGATCGAAAATTGGTTCTAAACACCCCGCCCTCCCTTTTGATTTTCTTGAAAGGCCTTGTGGATACTAAGTAATATCTAAGCAAGTGAATAAGATATTATTTACAGGGATAGCTCCGTAAATAAAGAAACTAGGTACTTGTGTTCACTGAATTTCCAGCAAACTTTACGAAAAAAGATCGAAAATAGGCTCAAAAGACCCCGCCCTCCCTTTTGATTTTCTTGAAAGTCCTTGTGGATACTAAGTAATATCTAAGCAAGTGAATAAGATGTTATTTACAGGGATAGCTCCGTAAATAAAGAAACTAGGTACTTGTGTTCACTGAATTTCCAGCAAACTTTACGAAAAAAGATCGAAAATAGGCTCAAAAGACCCCGCCCTCCCTTTTGATTTTCTTGAAAGTCCTTGTGGATACTAAGTAATATCTAAGCAAGTGAATAAGATGTTATTTACAGGGATAGCTCCGTAAATAAAGAAACTAGGTACTTGTGTTCACTGAATTTCCAGCAAACTTTACGAAAAACGATCGAAAATTGGTTCAAAACACCCCGCCCTCCCTTTTGATTTTCTTGAAAGGCCTTGTGGGTACTAAGTGATACCTAAGCAAGTGAATAAGATGTAATTTACAGGGATACCTCTGTAAATAAAGAAACTAGGTACTTGTGTTCACTGAATTTCCAGCAAACTTTACGAAAAACGATCGAAAATTGGTTCAAAACACCCCGCCCTCCCTTTTGATTTTCTTGAAAGGCCTTGTGGGTACTAAGTGATACCTAAGCAAGTGAATAAGATGTAATTTACAGGAATACCTTGGAAAAACAAAAAACTAGGGCTTTGTTAACACTTAATTTCACAGCAAACTTTACGAAAAACGATCGAAAATTGGTTCAAAACACCCCGCCCTCCCTTTCAATTTCCTTGAAAACCCTTGTGGATACTAAGTAATACCTAAGCAAGCAAATGAAATGTTATTTACAGGTATAGTTTAGTAAAAACAAAAACTAGAGACGTTTTATTCACTCAATGATACAGGAAAGTTTAACACTGGTTTTTTTTTAATCTTTGAAGCTCTGCTTGACTCAAATACGTTTTTCATGGTCTCCGTGACTTGGCAAACCCTATACTACCATTTATTTCAAGATTTTGTAAAAAAAAAAAACCGTTGAACTACAACGTTCGGAACTTCAGGCTCATAATTTACACATTGTTTTGAAGAGGAAACCGGCTCTTTTTTTATACCTCATTCCAATAATAGACGGTTTCCTTGTCATTTCTTAGCTGTAAAATCAATTTCCGGGTTTTGGACGGACGACACGAGCGGTAACAGAATATTTAATAACAACGTTTTTTATTATGAGTAGGTAAGGTACTATGTCATACATACGTAACATAATATATAATAATGTATACCTACACTACCTGCCTATTTGTAAAGCCAAATGGCAATATTAGAATTTTACGCCTATAAATGCTTGTAATTCCGAGGACTGACTTTTTTCAAAAGCATAACAGATCGGGCTCGCGTGGAGCTGGAGATGCTACCATAATAGCGAAATACCAATTAAATTTATTGCTTAATTGACACATTTTCACTTTACGAATATTTATTATTTTTGGAATTTAAAGGCTTAGGATTTTCATCTTCATTTTAAAATTATAAAAAAAAATACTTTTGTGTTTCTCATTACGACCAATCACAATTTGTTTAAGTACGCTATACGTCCGTCACCTAACTCTGTATTTTACAAAATTTATCCTTTTTTGGTCCAGTAGATTCGGGGAAAATAGGCTGAGACAGACAGACATGAGAGCGATCCTATAATGGTCCCGTTGGTAGCTTTTGAGGTACGAAACCCTAACAATCACAAAGCTACTTCTAATTCCATTTTTTTTTATAAATGCGAAAGTTTGTGAGTGTGTTTGTTACTCCTTCACGCTGAAACAGCTTGAAAGAGCGATTTGGTAAAAATTCGGATTGGAAATAGCTATTGTACACTGAGTTAATATAATATTATAGGCTACCTTTTATCCCGATATTCCCACTGAATCGAGACTTATGCGGGTCTAGCCGCGGGGCGCAGCTAGTTAGTAATATAAGTAAAAAAAATATGTATACAACCGCTCACAAATCATTGAAGGCTGTTTATAGGGATAGTTGTAAAACTTGCTTTGTTTTCCGAGACATTCAAACAGGATGCATTCTTCAAGTAAAATAAATAACGTTCTTTAACTAAATAAGGTGGTGGGGGATTTTGGAAAATGTGAAAAAACCCCAAAAACTGCGGTGATCTGCCCTCTAATTACAGTAGTAAATGGCAATGGGGAACCCAACAATGGAGATCATTCTGGCAGCCTTAAAACGGTTTCGCACTACGTCCGATCCGAATCCGGGCTGCAAGTACGTAGGCCTCGTTTCGATAATTGACATCACAGCGGGACTATGTAAAGGTATTTTCACACCACCTGCTCGACAATGTCCAATTACAAATCATGCAACCTCAACGTAAAGTACAGCATTGTCTCTCTAGGGATATAAAGTTGTATGAAACTCCCTAGGGATTAAAGTGATTTGAATTTAGAACGTCAAATTCATGTTGGAAACTCGTGGAAAACTCTGAGTAAAAAAATGTCCATATGGCATTGTAAGGAGGTTTGTTCGAAAATCGAACTGGCCACTATAGCAAAACTCGAAAAAAAAGAATTAGGCGCGATTTTAAAGAATTTGAAACAAAAGAGATGTTTGGTGCTGTGATTTTCAGTGAATTTTATTGCAATATTTTTGTAATATAATATTATGTCAGTGACAATATTAGTGTTAACAAAAAATGTCGAGCGATAATGATTCTACTCCAGAGTTTATCAAATCAGACGATACTTATTTTAAATGGAGCCCTGGCCTTTTATTGCCTCGCAGTAGGTGTGAAAAGTAGAGTATGCTCCTCTGGAATAAAGCCTGTCTTCGTCTTGGGCAGCTTGAACCCCTTGCTTCACTCAGGACTCTATATAACTCCCTCGCTACACTCGGGAGTTAACTTTAGAGTCCCTCGTTACGCTCAGGGTTCAATATGCCGCCCGCGACATAAGACACTGCTTTATTCCCTTAGTGCATAATCTACTATAGTCCCGTTTTGTCGAATTTGAATGTAAAATTTATCGAATCGAGTCCTACGTACTTGCACTGCCGCCCGGCCGATCCGAACCCGTGAAAATACGGTCCGGAGTCTCTTAGCGCGGGCCAAATCTTTTGAAACTTGAAAGGAGGAATATTTAAGTCGAGAAGTTTCCCCTATTCAAGTTTCCAAGATTTAGATAGCGCTAAGTTGTTTATCAAAGGCGCTAAGGCTGCCAAAATTATCCCCATTGCCATTTGTTACTATAATAACTTTTCATTTAAGTATTTAAAAAACCGACTTCCGCCATTGTATTCCACAAAATATTTGGATGGAAAAAAAATGACGTAAGAACCATAGTGGTGAAAGGATTATTATACTTTTTGAATGCAAATGCTTGGTTTGTTGCTGAAAATATCAAAATCGCCATATGTATGCCTACAATATTTGAGGAGTTCCCTCAATTCCTCATGGATTCCATCATCAGAACTGGATTCTGAAAAAAAAATGGGACCAATCTGGAAGTATATCTATTCAAATAAAAAAATAATTTTCCAAATCAGTTCATAAACGACGGAGATAAGCGGTAACAAACAAAAAAAAAAAAAAAAAAACAACCGGATTGAGAACCTCCTCCTTTTTTGGGAAGTCGGTTAATAAAATTGTGGGGAGCGGTAGGTACACATGTCATGTAATTTGACCGCGGTGCATTAGAGACCATAATACACTCGAGAGCAATGAATCCGGGTCACTTAAAGAATCCTAAAAATCTCGGAAACTAAAAATGCTAGGTTAATGCAATAAATTGTATTTAATAGACAATGTAATACTCCTTAAATGAAGGTATTAAAACTTCTTAGTTATTGTAAAGTTATATCATAAAAAAATCAAATTTGAAAAAGGGCCACTTTCGAAGATGGAACTACGAAATTACAGCATTTGGTTTTGCTTTTGTTTGTAATCTGTCATTTATCATTGTTTGATTTCTGTTTTTTTGTTGTTTTTTTTCTGCGTAAACGCAGTAATGGTAGCACGAGGAGGCAATACGAAGTATTAAAATTCAAGAAAATCGTAATAAAGTACAAAAATTTCATGTTTCCTATTTTTGTTTTAAGGAGAGATCAGCAGTTTTTTTCTTTATGTAATTTTGTGTTAATAAAATGTATGGTGACTCATATTTTTTTTACCTTCATTTAAGGAGTATTACATTGTCTATTAAATACAATTTATTGCATTAATCTATCATTTTTAGTTTCCGAGATTTTTAACATTCTTTAGTGACCCGGATTCATTGCTCTCGAGTGTATTATCGTATCCAGTAACTGCTTCTACATAAGTGCGGGCATTCCTAGTACAATGCAAATAGAAGGGTTTAGGTAAGTACGTGTTGTGCCGTTATGTATCCGGCCTAAGGATAGACCCCTCAGTCTCCTCCGGTGGATGTCGTAAAAGTCGACTAAGGGATTACACCAGGGGATGGGCAGCAGCATCCACCTGAGTACTGAACACCAATCCGCCTGCCAAGCGTGGTGATTATGGCAAATCTCCCCATTGCATTCTATGGGGGAGGCCTCGTCCAACAGTGGACGTGTAACGGCTCATGAAGAGGTACGTATTATGCAGTGTGTGATATTGCATCGATTCGGACGGGTGTTTGGGGGGAGATGGGGTGAAGTATGCAGTGCAGGCAGGTGAGGCAGGGAATAATCACAATACAATGGTAGCGCAGCCCAACCACACAGACACAGATTAAAATAGTATAAAAGTTACCGGGGTGTACCCAGTGGGTCTCACTCTTCGGCAAACCCATCCCATGGGTTAAGTCAGCCCGTTACTTAGGAGTCATCCTTGATAGTCGCTTGACCTTCCTACCTCACATTAAAAAAGTTAGTAACCACGCTAAATTCATACTCGGTCGTCTCACCCCTCTTATATGCAAGAAAAGTAAAATGTCCCTTAGAAATAAGGTGACACTTTACAAGGCTTGCATACGTCCCATTATGACATACGCCTCCGTGGTGTTTGCCCATTCAAATCATGTTCGTAAACTTCAAATCGTTCAAAACCGGTTCTTGCGTAAGGCCACGGGGTCTCCGTGGTTCGTTCGTAACGCAGATCTCCACCGCGATTTAGATCTCGAGTCCATAGCCCTCTTCATGAAGCACGCCTCACAGCGGCATTATGAAAGGGCTACGGACCACCCTAACCCGCTGATAGCTTCCGTCCCTGACTACCCCATAGAGCCACCCGCGCTTCAATCCCTTCGTCGACCAAGACACGTTCTTGGTGACCCGGATGACGAAATCACCGCCGCGAATGCGGGGGCGTCGTCATCCAATCACGACAGAGTAAACACTACACAAATACAGCGACCCCGCCGGCGGGGTCGAAGACTTTAAGTGCCTTCAGTACCACACGCCTAAACCGGTACAAGCATGTTCCGGGGCGTTTGCTCTTATCCTCCAGTCTTTTCAGTACCTTCTGTACCACACGCCTAAACCGTTACAAGCATGTTCCGGGGCGTTTTCCTATTCCTCCCAACCTGGCAACGGCCCAAGCCGAGGTCCGTACCTAAGTGGTGCCCTTGCGCTAGTTGCCCCAACCTAATTTTAAGGTGGAGCGCCTTCCGCGCTCACCAAAAGTCCGGTAACGCAGCATCGGCCGTCTGAGGCCAACTGCATTTTGTCCATTAGAAAAAAAAAAAAAAAAAAAAAAAAACAGTGGGTACCCGCAGGTAGCAATTCTGCATAGACTGTTTATGTCGGGAAGTGCGACGCATTATGGACGCATTAGTGTTTTTACGTACCTATAGGTTTAGGTACCCAAATGGCCATAACTGTAGAGTAGGGCGACTCAACGACTTGACGAAGGCCAGACGTTGCACCGTCTATTAAATTAAATTCTACAAACAATTGACAACAATAGTAACTTTTTCTATAAAATTTCTTGAAAACATGAGACAGAAATTACGCTAACGGTGACATGCATATTTCACATAAATGATGCATAACATAAATGTAAGTAATAATAAATGAAAAATTCCCGTCAGTGAGCGAAATACCCAGAAAAAAATAATTGCAAGCCTGTTTGCAAGCTTGTTTGAATATTATCATTCTACGGAAAATTAATGAAACGTAAAAACAAACACATGCGTACATGACGATGCTTTTGCTAAATTTAATTTATCAAGGTGTGATTTAGATTTTAGAAGATTTATTCTTTTATAAGTAAGTACGTTAATGACTTATCTAAGTGCATGGAACTATGTCTATGGATGAATAAATAAATACAATACAATACTATCACATGAGTATCACACTAATATTATTATAAATGCGAAAGTTTGTTAGTTTGTTACTTCTTCACGCTCAAACGGCTGAACGGATTTGAGTGAAATTAACACATAGGTAGGCTCTACCACTTTTCATCATAATCATCATCAATTTTTATCATTGTTCATGCGGGTGAAACCGCGGGGCGCAGCTAGTAATTAAATAAAGTAAATAATCGGGCTTTTTTCCTTCTATTTAAAATATACAAAATTATTAGAAAAAAATACAGTCTAAAATTACTATAGTATGGGAATTGTGTTTTCGAGCTAACGAAATAGGTAGGTAATGTAAACCAACGAAAAGTGAAACGTTTTCGGGAAACAAAAATTCGAAGTTTAAAATGTAAAAAGTCCGTTGTGGTTGTGACCGCTTGTTTCGTTTTACATACATTCCACACTGTGCCACTTGTGTTTGTAGTCTTCGTGGCCATTATACCTAATTTTTTTTTGTTTTTTGGTAAGTACATTTCGCAACACTGGCTAGTAAGTAGACATTTCAATAATAAACTAGATTAGTGCTACCTATTTACCTTCCTATTTGATTAGGTAGGTACTTACTTAAATACATGGAAAAATAATTAATTGATAGAAATACCTACCTACCTACTAATATTCTAAAGAGATCCGGGTACTTACCTATATGGGGAAAACATGTTGCTTACTTATTCTTCTTAAATTCTAATATAGGTAGGTAGGTAGGTACTTAACTATTTCTAGTAATATTTAAGTAGGTACCTACCTGCTGCCTACCTAGCTGAAATTGAACAGTGAAGTACTAGGTATAAGTATTTACAATAACTAGGTAGGTACGTAAACTTATTCTTGGAAGATTTGAGTATGTACCTAGGTACCTTTTACGTACCATTTTACTGAAGAAGCTTGCAGATTATTTTGCGAGCTGAACAATAAAAGCCACAAACTTTGGTGTTTGTTGAATCGAAGAAACAAGGGACGATTTACGATTACGAGAACCAAAATATTGGTGTTTGGGATACGCACCGCGAATGCAATGTTGATGAATAGGAAGATCTTCTCCGCGGTGCAAACGCGGCTGGTGCATCCCATGGCGGAGGAGTCCTGCCTTCGTCAACTGGGCATGAGCTCGGGTCGCTACTCGTGTTCACTCACTGCACGCGGCACAAGACGCGGCGCGTTCTGGCGGCGACGACCACTACGACTCACGCCTCGTAAGGCACTGCCATCTGCGCCCCCTTGCCTGCCTGACCCGACCCGACTGACATGCCGCGCCGCGCCTACCACAGACTGCTGCTTGCTCCACTTACTGACTCACTCGGCCCGGACTCGGGAATTTCGGTCGGTCGAGTCCAGACTCCGACGCTGCACACAGAAGTGTGCACTGAAATAAATTCTATACCAACTGACTTTTCTTCTTTTTTTGTTCTACCTTCAATCAAACCGGAACACAGCGATGCGAGCGTAGGGGGAATTGACTCCCCGGACGAATTCTTTCCCAAGAACTGACTACCTACTAGCGAACCACCAGACTCTATTTCCCATGAACCCAATACTTTCCCCAAAGTAGCCGACCAAATCAAATCGATGGATTATGTTTTGAGTTCACCAGATTCTGAAAAACAGTTTCCCATAGGAACTTGTTTAAAAAAAAACTGAACTGCTAATAAAACTGGGCGAGCCACTACCCAGAGTGATCAATTAATTCATCACTTTTTAATACATACGCGATGTAGTTTATCTACCTACTTCCTTTACCTTTCTAACCGACTTCTAAAGACATTTCTATCTTTTCACGAGACCACCTCGAGATAATTCCTTATTAGCCCTTCAGCGACGAACCAACCACTGGACAAATCACGCACGCACGACACGCTACACTGCAATTGACGTTCTAATCTAATAATAAATATAAGTCAAATGTTTTTAAGCAAAGTATCATCTAAGCTCGAATGAAAAATCTCGAACGAGAATTCTTGAATGATACGGCTCAATAAGATACATTACCTACATACATACATACGCCGATTCGTCCAAGTTGAACTCGGTGGCGCGGCGGGTGAGTAGTTGAGATGTGGCTGAGATGCGAGAATCAAACCCAGTGCGGGTTTGATTCCCGCCGCGATCAGACAAAACAATGCTTGCATGATCTGCAAATATTTGTTCCGCGTCTGGGTGTTGTGGTACCAGCACGGTACTCGTAGTTCCTGATTCACACAACACAGGGAATCTTAGTGCGGGAAAGTAAGTAGGTAGGTATAGTAAGTACCTAACAGAAATAGAAATCGGAATGTTGGGTGTTATTTATTTATGCATAAGACGGCAGACCAAATAGCTGAGGTAGCCAGCCAGGTCGATAACATTAGCAGGTACCTATGATGTAGTAAGTAGGTAGGTACTTATTGTGCTAGAAAACCGTACGGGGCATCTCGGCTCGATCGTGTTCATTGGTCCAAGTTACCTACCTACTCATTGTGTAGTAGGTGTGATTGAACTTGAATCAAAGTCACAAAAACTCTCCAGTTGAACTGCTATATGTACCTACCTATCATTGGCACCTGCAAAGTACTACCTATGTAAGTATAGCTATTTATTTAAATACCTTTTGCCACTGCTCAAAATTCTAAATTATAAAGATTAGGTTTACGTAGGTGCGAGGCGCAATCATATTATTGTTATAAGTATAACTGGTTAGTCACTCATGCATTAGCAGGTGGTGTTAGATAACTTATAAGTATTTTAATCTGTACTGTAGTTCAAGTTTCCAAGTAGGTACCTACATACCTACCCCTAGGAACATACCGCTGTAGGTACCTAGGTACTTAGAGGCAGGTAGGTAGGCAAAAGGCTAATTGACCTCGCTCGAGAACTTTGAACAGTGGCTTACAAAAGACCGTTCAATACGAGTTTCGATAAAGGATCAAAGTGCAGTGCGCGATGCGTGGGCAGCTGCCATGTCAGAAGGTAGATGCGTAACTAGATGATTCAACAAGAACAAGACAATCAATTAAATTCCCCGTTTATCAATGTTCACTTTGTGCTAGGAACCTACCAGTGGGCGGCACAGTCCGACTTGTCCGAGTCCGTTGGCCCAAAATACCTACTCGGAATTCTCAATTTCGGTCGCCTGATTGTGCCCAATATAGGTGCTCTCGTTTAGTACTTACTCATCTCGATCACAAGATGCCTCATGGCCGCAGTGACATAATAGCCGAAAGAAATGTCAATAAAAAAATTTGGTGCCGCGCTGTGAACTAAATGGTACATAGGTAGGTTAACCTACCTATTTAGTTCACAGCGCGGCACACACGCACGAGTGGTTGGGAGTTGGGTAGTGACTCTTTTGACTCTTGAGACTGATTTTACTACAGCATGACTGGGTTGTGTGAATTAGTTAGATACATAGTCGGTACCTACTTATGTAGTTGAGTAGGCACCTACATTTTTTTGAGTTTGTTACAAACTTTACCTCTGCCTGTAACATTGCATTGCCACACTCACATTCATCACCTGAGGCTCGCCCTACGTGGCATTGCACTGCGCCTGGCCACCCTGACAAAGATGAAGTCTCATGTGCCTGTAATTTCACCGGCAGGGGTATGGGTCTCTCAAACCGGCACACCGAAAAAGCAAGCGAGCATTACTGCTTGGCGACATCGTCGGCAGAAACAGGTGGGTTTGTATTCGGTATGCTGTCGGTTAGGTTTAGTTAGTGCTAGCACTCTATTAACTAACAAGGTGTCAGCAGTCAAAGGAGAGCCCGACATCCCCTCCTACCCTCCCCGAGTGAAGGCAAGCAAAAGGCGGTTTAGCTAGTAAAAAAACGTACATTGTACCTGCCTACGAAGAGATACTGGATTACCTGTTGAGCATTCTTATAAAAATGCCGTCGTCGCCAATTTCTTTCCAGCCCTCTCCTCTCCAACCCCTCTGCAATTACCTGAGTAATCAAAATGGGAACGGTACAAGCATTTGTTCGAAAAGAAGGCAAAGTGGCAAAGTTGGCATTCCGAGTAGGGTACAAAGACCCTACCTCTACTTAGGTCAAGTCACGTCACAAGTAGGGGGTGACTGACGTGACGCGCGAACGACACGACACGAGTTACGGCATGTAACATTGTTACTCGTTTGGGTGTTACTCGTTGGGAACCCTCCATTAAAACTGCTCTAAGAACAGATAGTCAGTTACGGATGATAGGTTGCTATTTATACCAGCAGGGCTACTCTTGACCACAGATTTATAAGTATAGTACTAAACTCTTGACGCTCTACTCGTGCCTAATTCATGTCATTTTGTCGTCGGAGAGTACTAGATTCCTTGGTCATTTGGTACTCTTGAATTCAATACTAGCGCACAATTTGGAGTGGAATTTTATGGAACTAAGTGTAATCGACTTTCTGTCTGTTGTTCTTCACGCAAAGTTAATCGCTTAGGCTCTATCTCGATTTCAAACTCGATTTGGTTCAAGACTGCCAAACAAGCGTTGAAACTGGATTGAGATTGGAACTGGATTGCGATTGGAACTGTTTTCAAGAGTACGTTTTTCACTAATAGAGAGTGTAGTAACCTAATGTCATTATTTGGAATGGATTGTTACGTTACGTGCTTACGAAGTTTGTGTAACGGAGTTCAGTGTAATGCAATGTAAATGTGAATTTAATGCATTTCCACTTTCCACAGCTGACAGCGTATGAGTGCCAGTTTCCTAAGGTATCGTCACGTAACGGAGCGTCCAATCGGTGCAGCGACCTTCATACAAATGAAGTAGTTTCATTAAACTAATAATAAAAATGCAAAAAAATGATTGCTCTAAGGCAAGCATGTCAAACATGCGGCCCTTTACAACTATGACTGCGGCCCGATTCAATTTTAAGAACAAAGTAATGTATTTTTCTGTCATTTTACTATTAAGATAAGATATATCAAAATGATCCTTGTGATTTCAATGAATAAAATTCCTTTTGACTTGACTTGACTTAAGTAATGATTAAATTTTTTTTCTTTCTACTAGGATCCTGTCCCCTATTCCCTAACTGAAAGTCACTCAGTGACTAACGTTTGACAAGTACAAATATGACCATAAATTGATCCATAATATCATAAAGAATTTTATTGTCAATTGATATTCATTTTACTTGTCAAACGTTAGTCACCTAGTGACTTTCAATTAAGTACTTAAGGAGTAGGGGGGCATTACTACTATACTCTGATTTTTAATTTTAGACAATTTTGTTTATTATTAATTATTAAGTGGCATATCTTGACATTTGTTTGTTTACAAAAATTGACTGAAATTAAAAATAAGAGTATAGGTATATCTATGCAATAAGTTTGTTTTCTTCGTGGTTGGGTTTTGCGGCCCACTGATTCTACCTACGTTCTTTAAGGCAGTACCCCGACCAAACACGGCGTCAAGCTGTTTTTTTCAAGTAGAATTTTTTTTTTAAGTCACCACATATATTTGTCATTTTGTCATCAAGTTCCACGATTGGTTTAATGATTTAACGTCGTAAGTACTCGACAATAAACCCATGAAAAAATTGAAATAAATCATGATTTTGTTCATCTTCTCTTAAAGTTCACGTTACTGAATTTTTTGGTTTACACAATTGGATAGTTAATTTAATAGTAGAATTATTACACAATGAATTTTTTAAAAATGGGTTCTCTTTATTTTTTATGAATTATATTTCATGAATCCGTGCGAATCTGGCTGTGTGCAAAGAGCGAACCAGTCAGCCGCCGGTTCTCGGACAGACGGCTAGATGGCAGTACTATAGGTGTCACTAAAATAAATAATTTGCGATGTATTGTATAGGCGAACACCTCAAGGTCATTCGGTCAGGGTAGTGCCTTAAGCATTTGGCCCACCAATGATTTTGAGTTTGACATGGATGGTCTAGGGATCTTTTTAACACCTAACTGAAAAAAAACCAGTCTTGAGAGTTCGAGTGGAGAAATAGTCCGCTGAGGACCTGAGGAAGCTTTCATCCACTAAAATAAGTACTCGGTCCATGATATTAACGCATTTATTAGTGAATGTTAATTTGTGATAACACTAACGGATGTAACACTAGATGGCACCTCGCGGCGATCGCGGGACGAGCGGTACGTCGCAGGACAGCGCCCTCTTATTTCCTCACTTTCCTAGTAGGAATCGCTTTTGATTGGATTCAACGACTTCGCTGTTTATTGCGCCAAAGTATATTACTGCCGACAACCAACACAAATGAACAGCGAGATCGTTATCGAAACCGATAACCAGTACGTTAAGCAATAAGGTTGCACACGGATTTCATGAGATTCAGACTTGAGATTGAACAATGTTTTGTTTGAATGTTGTAACGGTAGAATGTTGTCTCGCTCGCCCCGCGCGACGCCTTACCTAACTCTACTTAATACATATATTATTTACTTAAATACACACATAAAAAGCACATCAATACATTACGGCTGTCGCTTACAGAATGTTTGTAAGCACACGTAGACATTTTAACATTTAAGTACCTAAGCATCTATTCCAGGGTTAGGTATACCAGGTATAGCGTGAAAAGAAACTCAAGAACAATAACTTATTCTGCAAGATTCCGACTTCAGTGGCAGTGGCCTGTAACATTTAAACGAGTAAATGAAGTACATACGATATGAGACACGTTTACGTTTAACTAAAATGCCTTTTTTAAGAGGAGGTTCCGGTAGGGTGCTTACGCCCTTTTGTAAATTAACGAAGTTAACTTCTATTTTGACTATTATTTCATCAAACTCCATTAAATTTTGTACACATAACCAGTACACTTATATCTAGACCCATGGTGAATAAGTTTAAAAAAAACTGTATTTTTTTTGTTATTTATGCTAATTTTTTAAGAAACTAACGCACCATGTGTAGATAAAAGTGTACTGGTTATGTTGTGTACAAAATTTCATGGAGTTTGAAGAAATAATAGCCAAATTAGAAGCAAACTTCGTTCGCGCGCATATGGGCCGGTTTCCACCGGGGCGGAGAGGAGAGGAGACGAGAGGAGATGTTTGAATAAATCAATCCGATTTTGTTATTTCCTTTTCGTTTTTACCTGTCAAGCCTGCCTGCCAATAACCTGCCAGCTTTGCTCTCGTCTCCTCTCCTCTCCGCCCCGGTGGAAACCGGCCCTGAGGGCGTAAGAGCCCTACCGGTGCCTCCTCTTAAGCGCCGGGGGCGGGGCGCTTTTTTTTTGTTTGAAGATTTCTGTTTGCTTTAACCGCCGCCTTAATTGTAGATTTTATGGTTGTTTTGTAAATCAGCACGCACACTATCAAGCTGGTTTACAATCGAAAAATCACTGTTTGAGAAAGATTCGCAGATGAGCGGGACGCCGCCTGCCGCGGGCGGCGCCTGCGCTACTAAGCACTTACACCTAGAGTCAGTCTAGCTAGAAACAATAGCAACAATTAAACTACCAAGAATAACTACAACTAAACATTTGTACTTACTCGGTTACAACTTAAACTGGTAAAGTAAATAAAGTGGGAATAAAATCAGTCTCATCTTAGAGCACTCTGTACTAAATATGGCATTGAACATTTTGCACATTCGAGTTTTCGCATCGCACGGCTCTTGCGCGTACCGGAGTCAAGTTGTGATGTCTAGTGCACATTACAAAGAACACACACAAATAAGATGTAAATTTTACAAAACACCAAAAATCACGAAATACACTGTCATTAGTCAGCTACTTCACTACACTTTTGTGCAACACCAAAATTACTACATTATATTAGTAATATAACTAACTCGCAATGACATGACAAAATTAAATTACTTAAACAAAACCGTGCACTTAACTTTTTAAACAGGCGACAAATAAATGTAATATGCAGCACCGGCACGGCACGACACGGTGTACTGTACGCACTTCACTTGAACAAGCAACTTGTAACAAGGAAGTTCATAAACAATATTTGACTAAATACATACCTTATAACATTTTGAATTAGTATAAATTTTGATTAGAAACGGCACATTTTTACAATAATATAAATGATAAATGCAAGTGAAGAAAGCCACAACGAAAGCGCAACGCGCGACGCGCGAGGGCCCCAACTCTTTGGTACATACAACATACGCGAAGACGCATACCAATATATAATTTGCGAAAGATTAATACAATCTAATATAGTGTTCTTTTGACAAGCAGGAAATAAGCCCAACACACTTGCCCGTATTCTAGGCGTTGTAAACGGATAATTTAGAGCCAAAAATAGTGACTAATTTGACGTAAATAGCGTGACAGCGTGTGGTTGCGAATAGAAGCTGCCTGTCGACAGAGCACTGACTCGAAGCTAACACACATTTGGTAATATCTTAGTTACTCGCTAGGCTGTTAGTTTCAGCGTTATTTTATATAATTACACTCTTTCCTACT
This sequence comes from Epirrita christyi, assembly GCA_951392215.1. Classification (NCBI taxonomy): domain Eukaryota; kingdom Metazoa; phylum Arthropoda; class Insecta; order Lepidoptera; family Geometridae; genus Epirrita; species Epirrita christyi. The sequence continues at coordinate 256,798 of OX595843.1, forward strand.
CTCTACAGTTAACTAGAACTAACGTTTACATAATATAAGATACACACATTAAGATTCTTGTAAATTAAAGCAATTTTGTCATGAAGATGGTGAATGAATGCGAATTTGTCTTTTTCAATAAATTTCAGTCTCATAGATGTGTTTAGCCTCCGACTGCACCTCTTACCATCATTTCTAAATGCAACCTTGCATGTATATATTACATTTGCAAGGCAATACGACTGGAATATATTATTAAGAACTAATAAATCTGATACAGTTAAATCTACCAAATTCATCGAGTTTCCTTCCGATACAAGATTATTTAATATTTTAATACCTATCATAATAAATAATCAGGACTTTAGTTTTACCTATTTGTTGTGCAGATATAATAACAAATATCTACTTACAAGTTACTTTGTAATACCGTTTTGAATCCTACACAATTTGTAGAATATAAATAAAACAGTTGTCGTCAGAGAATTAGAAATGCCTACTTCATACTATACGATATTACTATTACCTACTACTTTACTATTACTATAGTATATGATGGCCGTGTGTTAGCTGAACACATCTCTCTCTAGTGAGTGTGATGTCAATAACTCAGTATCTCATAATTCATTACATATGTGCTTAGATACGCTAAGAGACTATTGCTAGCCAATCAGACAGTCATGCTGATCTAGAATATAGCGTAGGCGTAGGCAGGCCGCGCCAGGCGTATCTAGGCTCTCTGACCACAACTTTACTGTATAGCACAAAAACATCTGGATTATATATATAACATTTGAAGATAGCCAGTCTAGTAGAATTTGTGACAGGTTTTATTATAATAGCGATTACAAGTGATAAACATTACAGATGGCACTGTTGTAGATCCTTTCTTGTAAGTACTTGTTTCACATAGATCTTGGTTTACTGTGTGACGTAACGTAGCGGGCTCGCTCTGTCGAATAGAGAAGTGAACGAAGCGAGCTCGTATCATTATCAACACTAAATGAATAAATGGATTCCATCCGCCTGTCTAGCCACCCGCCGACGCTACCCGCAGCGCGCGCTAGACGCGGTACTCGCGGGTGGGCCGGAAGGGCGCGCGCTCCTATGCCTTGTAGCGCGGCGCGGGGTGCGCGCGCAGGCACAGCGCCAGCGTCAGCAGCAGCGCAAGCGCGTGCGCGGCCAGCAGCGCGGCGCCGGCTGCCAGCGGCACGCGCGCCGCGCGCTCCAGCGCCGCGACCACGCGCTCGCCGCAGCCCGCCGCCCACAGCCCTGCGCCGCCGCCGCCCGATGCCGCGGGCACGCGTCGCGCCACCGAGCACTCCACCGCATCCTCGCTCTGCAACACACCGCCACGTCACGAGCGAGCCACCGCCAGGCATATCAAGCGTATAGTCCAGGGTAGCTACTCACCGCGCAGCAGGAGGCCGGCACGCGGTAGAAGGCGGGGGGCGCCGACACCGAGAGGTCGAGAGCGGCGCGCGCGGCGGCGGCGGGCCCCTCGTCCTCGTCCACCGCTGCCCACGCCGACTGCTGCCAGTCGCGAGCGCCCGCTGCGCCGCAGCACTCCAGCTGGAATCCACACCACACTATTGTTTATTTCTTTATTTTACGAAGACTAACAGCACATAAAAACAGATGCAAGAATTCATACATACTTCTTCTATACCAAATTCCAATTCAAACCAAAATAACTTGTGAATGATTATCATCAATGCAGCGGCTGCGGCAGTGCACCGCACCCCACTTACCCCATGTTGGATGGTGTCGAGCACCTGCGTGCGCGAGGCGACGTGTCCGTAGTCGTGCCGCACAGCGCGCGCCAGAGAGTCGCGCAGCGCCGAGCGCAGCTGCGGCAGGTGCGCCGCGCCCCACCAGGCCGCCGCACCCTCGGCCACGCCGCTGTAACATAAACATCACCAAATCACCACCACATGACGTGTACAGTTTGATTGGTAGAATAACAGCCGAACATTATAGGTACCTTAGCGCCAGCAGAGCGAAGGCGGCGGCCAGCAGCGAGGCAGAGCCTCGGACGGCGCCGGTAAGCGCGGCCAGCGAGCCCACGGTGAGCGCGGCGGCCCAGGCGCCCAGCGCGCACAAACCGGCGCGCCCTGCCGCGCTCTCGCTGGCGCGTCCGTCGTACAGCGCCCACGCCGCGAAACCGCACATAGCCGACCCCACCAGCTGAGAACCATTGCACCATGTGATAGAAGGGCTTGGATCTGCCCCACAGGCCTTTCCGTACCAACGGAACTCTTATAGGATCACTCAAGTGTATGTCTGTACAGCCATCTGTCTGTCTGTCTATCACACACAACCCATTTTCTCCGATTTTACAGGCCAAAAAAGATTAAATTAGAATTTGTTTTTTTTTTACTTAATATGTACTTAAACTTTATTTATGCAACGGGCTTAGGCCCGTGTACTCCAGTAAATCTCCCAACTGAGCAGAGCCAATCAAATCAGATAAACACAAAAAAATATCCAAAAGCAGATTGTCCAGGACATGGTTGCAAGCAGGCTGGCGTTTCTTTTTAGAAAGGACACCCACCACTATCCCTGTACCGTGTGAGCAAAGTTCAAATTCTAATTCATTTATTGCGTATTATGTGTTAGTAACAGTTGTTTAGTGCTACAGTTGAATGTACATCCATAATCAACGTTTAACGCATGCAACCAAAGTGTGTAAAATAGATGGTACCCATAATACTGTCATTTCCAATATATTTAAAACAAAATATACTCAACAAGATATTTACCGAACTTAAACACGGTTTATATTATAAATAAACTATTATTGTTATTATTATTAAATATTCTACTATATAAAAATAAGTCTGGTTTTCCTTCCTGACGCTATAACTCGAGAACGGCTGAACGGATTTATCTTATGTTGGTCTTGAAATGTTCGTGGAGGTCTAGGGAAGGTTTAAAAGGTGAGAAAAATTCGAATAACTGCCGGGAACACCGGGACCACGCGAACGAAGTCGCGCGCGGGCCTCTAGTTGATCAATAAATATTAGGAATTACAGACTTTTGCTACATACAGGTGAACATTTAATTTGATTTAATGGGTAGGTATACATATAGGTACCAAGTCAATGTAAGCAATGTAAGCAGCTCTTGCCTATTACAAATGGATATAGATACTTGGTCACAATAATTTTTAGATTAGAATGACAAAATTAGTCATCAATATTCTTATCGCCTAGTGCTACGAATTCTTGTGTACTATAATAAGCTTTGCCTGTAAGCAGTTTTTTCAATCTACCCTTGAAGAAATTTAGACTGGGAGCATCTAGTACAGATTTAGGAAGATGATTGCAAACACGCACAGCCATACAAATTACACTCCTGCTGTACAGAGCTGTTTTGCTTTGAGGAAATTGGAGAATTTGGAGAATTGAGCCGATTGCTTTTACGCTTGATACAAAGGTCCATATTATTATTTTTTACGAATGTCGAAATTTCATAGATGTAAAGACGCGAAAGAGGGTAGTGCAAGTATTTTAAGTTCAATGAAGTATGGCCTACAGCTATAAGTTTTCTTTAGTTTACATAGGGCTCTGATGCATGTCTTTTGGCTAGAAAATATTTGCTCTTTTACCTAAAAACAAAAATTCCTTCCTTTTTTTTCTTCAGTGCCCCCTTATCGACACTCTTACCATAAAATCAGGTAAAAACTTATTCAACAGTGCAGTAGCACATGAGTTTTAGACAAGACATGGACCAGATGGGGCAGTCAGATGCCGCGGAAATTCACCAGATACGATTGTTTATTCGGAATGTAAACAAGCGCCAAACCATTCGCCTTTTTGTTGCTTTAGGTAGGTACTTTTTTATAGCAGTGTCCCGATTTATCTGTTTTTAATGACGCTACGCAGCGATACGACTGGGTTTTCTAATTTACCTGACGAATATTGAAACAGATCTCAGCAAATCCTGCCTGTCGGGCTTCAAGGAGATAGGCGAAACGGAGTGCGGCTGCCTGGCATCATTATTCTAGAATTTTATGAGGGCACTGGCTGGCTGCTCACTGCTGTGAAGGAAACTTTTGCAGCTATTCTCGTACTTACCAAAAATATGATGTTGAAAATTATCAGCAAACATTTCATGAGCGAGTAACACCTAGACATTCCCATAATGCTGGCGCTGGGGACTCAAATACTAAAAATGAGGATCAACACTTGCTTGGTGCTTGTACTTTTAGACTTGTAGTGCAATCGGTTCTTCGAAATTATGTAGAATGTTTTATAGAATTAATCCTTTTTCATTCTTTATTTTCATATTCTGAAAGAAATACGATATGAACACGAAACATCGCTAAACCGTAGGTCTTTGTTGTGAAACAATCACGAACCAAAATTTATTCGACGAAACACAACACCACAGATAACTTTTTTAGAAAAGACAGCACCATGGATATAGTATTGGATTGGACAGCACCTATTCTCTAAGGACAGCACAGAGAGAGCACAGACAGGTAGACGCAGACAGCAGCACTCTAAGAATAACTTGCTCCAAGAAGAATAAGGACTGAAGCACACAGCACCACAGCACAACACGAGGACAAAACAAAATCCATAGATAACATAAAAAAATTATGATTATATTGATAAAAATTATATTTAATATAGCTAAGCATAGTAAATAATTTCAGAGGAAATCAGAGGAAATACATTTCCTCTGAGCTAATAAAATAACTACCTAGAACACAACCACAAGTCCCAAGTAGGAACTGACATAAGAAAAAACCTGAAGGCCTAGCTAAGGCTCTATTTAATGCTATATGGACGTCCCCGCTAACATCCGTTGTCCGGAGCTATATTCGTCGCGCACTACTAAACGCAATAATTGATTTCTATACGATAGCTCCGGACAAAAGACGTCCGCATCCGCAAGGACCATCCGTATAGCACTAAATAGAGCCTAGGTATTGCACTCGTTCTCTTAGGGGTTTTCACGGCCGTTTAAATCATGCTTTCAGCGTTGAAAATAGATGGCGCTGCTCTACACCTAGCTGTCAAATATCAAAATAAAGTTAAATGTCAACATCAACAATTTAGGTATATTTTCGTTACGTGGTATTTATTTTTGCCTACTTCAAAAAACACCACGAAATCACTAGCGCACACTCAAGAAGCAAACAAACACAGAATATCATGACTAATAGCCCCAAACTAGTTAGATAATAGCTTAGGACGCGTACACCACAGATAATAAATTTGACAATCTTGGCAGCTACAGTTGAGTCAGCGACATCTATCGAACGAATTTGAACTACTCTTGTAAAAGCCCTCAATCGGGGAGTCGGGAGAACGAGTGCACTACTTAGACTCAGGCAGGCCTCAATCTAAGAATCCCATCCACCAGAAATACTGAGAAACACGAATGGGCAACAACCAAGTACACCAACATAGCAGTGAGACCTGTGAGACCCACAGACCTCATAAGGGTAATAGTGGCTACTAATGGTATCTAGCCTACACATTCATAAAATTTATATACATTTATGAAACTGGTACAAGTTGGATGAAATATCGGGGGTTTTAGGCGCGAGCCAAAGGGTTAACTTAGTAAACGACGAATAATAATACTAAGACTTATAGGTGAAAAAAATAAAAATAAAATGTATGAAAATTTTTACATCAAGGAGAATGTCAACAATGCAAGCGAACATTGAACCGAACAGATAGACCATAGATTGACAGCGAAACAAGCGGCGAAAAAATGTCTCCCACAAAAACATAAATAAATGGCCACCGTTGTTATTACGTTGTTCCTTGTAACACGATAAATGTTTGTAAAATGGACGCCAAATCTAGAAAGAGGCGGAGGTAATCTTTCTTGTCCGTAAACAAATATCTGAGCTTTATTCAGAAAATAAATTTTACCGATATCAATTTGCAAATCAAAACGGCGTTTTTGACAGAAAGTTTCGCGCCACTTGTGTAGCTATTCAATAATTGTGGTGTATGTATGTGTATTGGGCTGCGCTGTGCCGCCGCCGCTTTCTTTCAGTAATGTTATCACTAAGTGGACGCTATTTACAGGGAATCTTATATATCCCTGCGAGAACAACGGTGGAGTATGTCGTCGCAAAGGTTGGAGCAGATAGTGGCGGCGTTGATGAAGCCCGTCAGCCACTACGGGCAAAGCTTCGACCGCGATGACTCCGGGGTGAGTGGAAATGGAAAAGCGCGGCCTTGCCTTTCCCGGCTTCGGCTCCCGCCTTTTCTTACATTAATTAAAGTGCCTCCTATGCCTTTAAATATTCATAAATATCACTCCAAGACTGCATATTTCTACTAAAATACAATACCTATTTGGAATATTCAGATAATACAATAATATCCAGTGCATAAGTAAATAATAACCAATTCATTTATCCATTATGTCTGTACAGTGATGGCCCAAATGTTAGCTAATATTGGTTTTGGACTGTGTAAAATAAGAGCATAGTTAAAGACCAGTGGCTTAAATTAATTGGAACACCAGTTACAGTAACTCATAATATCCAATAAAAACTATTTTTTAACCTTAGATTCATACACATATGGGAGCGACACAGTTCATTAATGTGTCTCTCAGCCAAACATATTCAGATAAAGGTTTACCACGATTAAGTTCCAGGAACAATTATGAGAATGTTAAAATTATTTTGTTTATTTACGTATTTTAAATTTACATTACTAATCTAAGAAGTATTTCTGCACATACAGCTGCGGTGGTGCCAATGCTCCAGTAGGTCAATCTTCTTTTTTCATACATAATAACACATGTGTTGTTTTACTAAAGTAACTTTCGTGAATTATATCATTCATTTTGCAAAAACGGGAAATTTTATCGGTACGTGAAAACTAGGACATGGAGTTTAATTGGTAGGTGTTTCTTCTAAGACTTCTTTTTCCATTTAATTTTTAAGGCATCACCTCAAAGTGAGTGTTGAGTTGGCGTACTGCACCTACATAACCAGAATCCAAAATGGATTTATTTGCCAAATACACAAAATGTAGGGAATTAAAATATGTTTAAACAATAGCTTCGAATGCAAATTGATATTGCATACGTTTTTACCTTATCTAGCAAAACTTGAATCTGTCAAAAATCGTACATTAGAAACTGCAACCGTACTACTTAATTGCTTGACGAACTTAATTGTAACACCATTTATAAACATTCACCTCTCAGATGATCAAGGCTCTTCCCTCAAGGCAAAGAAATCACCATGAGATAATTGCACTAGCAATTGGATTGTGCGTTTGACCTAGGAAGGTACTAGATAGTTCAGCTTTCAAACTCTGCAATCAAAAAATTAGATCCATTTTTACATTTTGCATGTTCTGTATAATAAAAGTTTATCTGTATGTCTAGGGTGTGTGTATGTGTAATTTAGGAAGATGGCTTCAATAATCCAAGCAGCATTGCAACAAGACCTTGCAACTAACACCAGGAAGATGGCACCGTCACTTCCACCAATATTGTTCAAATAAAACAAGGACATTGAATTTGTTATCTCTGCTAACAAGTTTAGATACCATGCATAAAATGTTGAGCACACCTGTAATTGATTTACATGCTTGAAATAAAACCTTGAATGCTATTATAAAAAAATCCTACTAATATCACAAATGTAAAAGTTTGTGAGAAAGGATGGATGGATGGATGTTTAATTTCTCTTACGCAAAAACTGCTGAGCGGATTTTGATAAAACCTCACAGTATTATAGCTTATATACATCAGAATAACATAGATAATAATAAAATAAATGTAGATAATCATTTTATAATAGAGGTTTCACACAGGTGGAGCCAATAGAGATTCCATGCGAGCAGAGCTGCGAGCAAATGCTAGTCTTAAAATAAATTTCAAAGGACTTTCCTATTAGTTCTGTTTGTTAAAACATTTGTGTTTCATTGTATTCTTAAATACTTGAGCAGCTAAAGTCATACCTAAATCATGGACAAGCGCTGTGAGGTGTTGTGATTTTGTAAGTTTCCCTTAGAAACAATATACTAGGTAAACACAACGCTAAAGTTTAGACATTAGCATAAATTAATATTTAAATTGCCCATTTTACAATGTGATTTCTGAAATAATTGCTAAAATGTCCCATCACTGACTGTTGTCCACTGACAATTAATAAGATCAGCTTTAAGTTGTCTGTGTATCTAATAATATGTTTTGTATTAAATAGGTTGGAAGCACCAGCTTTAGAAACTCGGTGAAGTTAGAAGCTAACAATGTCTCTGGGTTACAGTTGCTGGAGGAGTACCTGACGGCGGCCGGGCTGCACGCGCTGGCCGAGCAGGAGGCGGGCCGCGAGCCGGCGCCGCCCAACTACGCGGAGATGGGTCTCGTCATACAGAGCTTCGCAAACAACTACTCCAAGAAGGTGGACCACCTGAGCCGGCTCGTCAACAGCTTCAGTCAGACCTTGCACACCAACAACGTGTGAGTGTCACTCCGACCGTGAGCAGAAATCACGCTGGCACCATTCTACGATTCATGATTATAATCTCTTTCAGTTTGTCGCCGGACGAGGCAGACATCTCGGGCGAGTCGCACTCTCGGGCAGGCACGCCCGCGCCGGGTCGCCGGAGGCGCGACACGTCGCCCGCGGCCGGCGCCGGTGGGTTCGCGCCCATAACGCTGGCCGCGTGCCCCGCGGCGCGGCGTGACGCGGCGCCTGCCGGGCCGCCGCCCACGCTACCGCGCGTCTACGCCGAGCTGCAGCCGCGCGCCGCCCGTGCCGAGCGAGCGCTCGACGACTACGCCGCGGAGCTCATCGGCTCGCTGGACGACTTCCACGTCACCTGGCGTTTGCAAGTGAGTCGTCGACGCATCAAACTGGAGCGTCAAACACCCCTTTCACATTCGGATTTGTAATGCGAGCTCTCTCCTCAGGACGGGTTCCTAGTAGAGGAGCTGGAGAGCGGCGTGCCCGCGGCTGGCTCGCAGCTGCGTCCTCTCTCGCTCATGGAGCTGCAGGAGGCGTGCGCGCGCGCCGCCGAGCCTGCGCCGCACTCGCCGCCGCCTTCGCCCCCGCCGCCGCCCTCGCCCCTGCCCGAACCCGCGCCCGCGCCCGCGCCCCCGCTGGCCACCTCCACGCCCGAGCGCATGCCGCCACCCGCCGCGCTCAAGCGCAAGCGCCGCAGCGAGCTGCGCCTCGACGACCTATTCAGCGGATCCATCAAGATTGACATAGACGCAAGTAAGACTTATTCACAAACTATGAAGTTTATCGTTTACTTTTGCAAAATCAATACTAAATTGTGCGAGTGATTTTATTTATTTATTTATTTATTTATTAGGAGGACCAACAGCTTAAATTAGACACAGAACAAGGTAAATTAAAATAAGAAACAGAGAAGCCAATTACCGGTCCTCACGGATAAACACAGAGTTATAAAACGCAAACGCATTCACACAGGAATACTAGCAGGCCAAAAAAAAAATAATAACAATAAGAAATGTCTAGAAGATAACAAATTAATGCCATCATAGTACGCTCAAATAAAAGCACTTACTTACATAAAAACACGCAAAATTGTTACATTTATGTACTTACCTACCTACAAGCTACTTAAAGAAATCACTAGTCAGCAGCCGCCGTGCCGAGCTCACGCTCGTACCAAACAAATCCATTGTTTTCTTATCTTTGCAGATGTTATTGAATTTACTACTCGCTCTGTACATGAATGAATTCTGTTTATAATTTGAATTGACAATTGGGATATGAAGGAGAGGATTATATCTAATGCGCATGGAGGGAACATTTAAATTGATTTTGCTAAGTAATTCAGGGCAATCCACTTGATTTGATGCTATTTTTAATAGGAAAGTTATGTCGGAAATGTCTCGTCTTTCTTTAAGTGGCAAGAGATGGAAACGTTTACAAAGTTTAAGGTAATTAATTGAGTTATAAGGAATATGCAATCTGAAGCATAAGAATTTTATAAATTTCTTTTGAATTCGTTCAACCCGATTGACGTAGGTATCATACATCGGATTCCACAATTGAGAAGCATACTCAAGAATGCTACGAACAAAAGTGCATGAAAAGTGTGATTTTTTGATGACCTCTGTAGCGCGGCAGGTGAGTAGCCGGCTGAGAAGCAAGAGGTTGCGGGTTCGATTCACGCTGCGGGACAAATGTTTGTATGATCTGCAAATATGTGTTCCGGATATTGGCGTTATGGTACCATGGTACTCGTAGTTCTCGATACCCACGACAGGGAATCCTAGTGTGGGATAAAGTCTATGTATGATGTATGTAACTGTTGGGTGCTATGTTATTATATGTTATTATTTCTTCAATTTAGATGAAACTTTTCTGCAATACTAATTGACTTTAGTTACTGTCTCATGTATTTGCAGCGCTTAGAACGCGGCTGAGGGAGTCGCACGAGTTCTCAGTGTCGGAGTGTTGGATACGGCGCGTGGTGCGGCACCGCAAGGAAGAGATCCTGGAGGCGCGGCGCGCGCGCTCACCGCCGACGATAGGTTGGTACTGTTACTGTAATCAATCATCTCGTGAGAGTCTCACGAGCTCTCAGTGTCGGAGCGCTAGATCAGACGCGTGACGCGGCACCGCAAGGGCGAGATAAGATTTGCCTATTTACATCTGCCTGTTTGTGAACATTAATTTACCATGGGATATCGTACCACAATTTAACTTTCTATGTAGGCTGATCATTCGTTTAGTTAGTGTCACATGCAGGGATTTATTTTGCCATGCCATTATATTGGCATTTTATTTATGTTACAGAATTCCATGGCTTTGACATGGCGTGGACTGACATCGGGGGTGAGTAGACTTAGATATCTTATTAAATACCGAGGCTAAGAGCGGTCGGAGTGGCTGGTAGTGAGTGAGTAGTATGTGACCGTATGCCATGTCCTCAGGGTTCAAGGGCTGGCCGGCGGTGGAGAGCACGGCGGCGCGCGCGTCTGCGCGGCATACGGCTGCGCGACTCGGCGAGCTGGACAGCGACGACGACGGCTTCTTCGAGCGCAGCTCCAGTTTCGGAGACTCCAGCCGCCTGTCCATCGACCACTGCAACCAGGTATGTGTACTTACAGCACAGAGGCACAACACAAAAGCAGCTATTTTTATAATTCATTGATTCAAGCGTGACTGTGCGGAAATCCATTCTACAATATAAAATAGACGAACAAATATATAGTAACAATTCCGCTCCTCTCCAACGAAAACTCTGAAAGAATTCGACACGTGTTTCGCCTCTCAACGAAGCATCCTCAGGAAACAGTAGGCTCACTGCGTGCTAGAACAACAAAGACACACTACTGCTAAAAACTCCGCAGCCATGTTGCCTCGCTGAACGCCAAACAGAAAGTAAAAAAAAAAAACTGTTTTTCTGTTTTAAGATTAGATTCTGGTTCGGGGCGTCACAGCGTAAGTTACATCAGAGTGATGATTACGTAATTCTGTTGCTATTGATTTCAATCGATATCAATGTTGTTTCTATTTGAAATTACGTTTATACGATTACCTAATTTACGCAGTCTTGTTGCAATTAACTTTTGTAAGCAAAAAGCGTAAACTGGGTAATCGCAAGAGCGTCATTTCGGATAGAAACAGCATTGAAAACGATTAAAACCAATAGTTATAGAATTACGTAATCGCACCACAGTACCCAAGTCATTTTATTGGTAACAAGCTAATATTGAATTGTCAGCAGGCGTCGGACGGACTTGACGGCTTGGACCTGGAGTCGTGGCAGGCGAGCGTGCTGCGTCGCGCCGAGCGAGGGCCACCGCTCGACTTGCGCGCGCTGGCAAGGGACGTGCGCCGCGCGCTGCCCGCGCCTCCTCTCGCCATGTCCTGGCAAGCACTCGGCGCAACCACGCGCAGCACACAGCCGGAGCCATCGCGCGTGCTGCTGGACATCCTTATGAAAGTAAATATGCCGCCCTCAAAGATTGCTAGAACGATCGCGATGCCCGCAGGAAATCGATGGATGAAGGTGGCTCAAGACCGTTCATGATGATCTTAATCATTTACTCAAGACTTTTGGAATTGTCAACAATATCTACTACAGTCTATGTCCATTCCAGGCTACACGGGGAGAAGTGGAGATCATGCAGGGCGAGCCGCTATCCGTTGGCGAGTTCTCTGTACGCGTGTTGACGGACGAACAGCCCCTGGCGCCTGACGACGAGGACTGGCTGGCGCTCACCGGGGGCCCCCCGCCCGAGGAGCCCACGGGGTGACCCCAACCACACCAGAAAGGGTCATTGTAGGCTAAAGTCTGTGCCAGACGCCGCGTTTATGAAATAGCGAATGTTCAAGAGGCTAGCGGGATCGCAGGGCGCAGCCATGTCGCGGCAGTGATATGCGATCGAGCTACTAGACAGACTTGTTTGAGTCTAGTTGCGTAGAGGTGTAACGAAGCGGGTGCTATTATGAGGAATGAGGTGTAACCAATACGTATAAGTGAATGTTGTCTAAATATCAGTATATCAGATATTCGTGTCTTTCTGTGCAATATTTTTCAAAGTTAAGAACAGATAGACTGAGGGTTCTAATATACCCAAATGAAAGGGAGCGCGATAACTTTACCGCGGTTTAGCTTGAGAGAGGTGCCAGACTAGACACCGACATCTGTATGCATCAATAATCATGTTCCTGGTTGTTTTAAGGAATGTGCTGTCATGGCACTACACCTACCTCCTATTTTATAATTTCGCTTCCGGTCGGTGAAAGGTTGACGAAATAATAATGTACATTATTATTTTAATAGTACTTGTACAATTTTGAATCCATATTTTAGTTTGAGTTGTATTTTTTTGATATGAAATAAGTCATTTTAATGGTTATTGACTTGCACTTTCGTTTTTTCACTGTATTTGTAAATATAGAAATTAAGTTTATCGAAAATCTGTTGGTTAAATTATGTAGATATGTGGCATAACATGTGAATAATTTAGTTAAGAGTATTTTATCGAACAGAGGACCTATTGTTTAGATTATCAATGAATCAAGATCTGGGCCTGCAGTCTCGACATTGATAGCGATCCGATCGTAAACTACCGATCGATCATTATTAGCGAAAATACTCGCTTGCTGTACCGACGTTATCACAAAACGCTAGTCTCTACTACCAAGAAAGCGTGCAATATCGTAAATTGAGACGTCGCAAAGTTAACGAAAACCCGTATTCATAGTTCAGTATTTGAATGGAAACTTTCTTCTACGTTATGTAAGTAATTTTCTTATCATTTGATGTACGTACAAAATATTTTGAAGTTATGAGAATTCATTTTATCTTTATTATTTTAAATGGACTTATGAGAAACATTAAATGAATAACCCTCATGGTGTGCACTCACATACGCTTCTTCATGCACCCTTGGTGCCAAAATCTTTACATATGTGCAGTCTATGGCTCTGATCGCGTCTGGGAATGGTTGAGGTACATGTCTAAATTTCTGTTTGGCAGTTTGCCGCTCTATTTGAGTCATTGGAAATTTGATGTACTTAAGTACTTCCTTAACAAGGTTACTTGACAAATTACATGACTCACGGATTTTTGACTCATACTACCCCACAGAAGACCAACTGACAGGTAGCTGATAGCATCCAGAGGCGTAAAATCGGAGTACCGTTAGTATGTACAAGAAGAAAACGGTGAAGTTAAAACAACGCGCAAATGTGCACAATGATTCCCTACTGATAGGTAAGCTCCTGCTTACATCATCAGCGGTAGGTAATTTAATAAAATAAACAAGGCACACTTAAAATTCCATGGAAAGCCCATAAGCCCTCGTCTTTGAAAGATGACCGTAGTTCATCTACGAGCTCGGTTAACATCTCTTGTGATTCTGTAGTCTAAGAAACTCATCTTCTCCAAAAGAAGCGGATTTTGGCTATTGCGACGGTTTCTCGCGATTTGCCGTCGCCTTACCATTACGTAGCGATGTTCGAGGATGAACAAATCTAACGCTAAATATGCTTCCGCTATTACTACGTACACTGCACTATCAAACCACAACCATTTTTACAATATTCTTTTAACGTAACAATCGCTACCTCTCTTATCGGGCTGTCAAAATTGCTCGCAATCACATTGGCAGAAATCGTAAAGTTGACGGTAGTTTTCGGTACGATTCCGATAAAAATCGATAGTTCCGATGGTAGAGACTAACAAAAATCGTTAAAATGTCATCTGTACGACTCGCTATCAATGTCGAGACTGCAGGCCCTGTTTTCCTCATGGACATATTTAACTGTACAATACATTATCAGGGTATCGGGCAAAGCCAAAGTGACGCAATGCTGATTTGATAATTTGAATGAAGGCCCTCTATTCCTGATTTGATCAGGGTGCCAATTTATTGTGTAGATGAGCCACCCTCTCTGTGAGCAGGAGACATGCTCATTGTTATAACTAGTTGTTGAGTGCACTCTGTTGAATCAGTAGAGCCGGGGTTCACTGAGCTGTCTGAATCATTTAACAACATTACTACATCATTCATGTCATAGGCGCTGAGCAGGCTCTTGCGTTGTCTGAGCCAGCTCGGTGAAACTGCTCTACATTGTTTCCCAAAATATTTGACCAAATTATCCTAATGTGGATGTAAAAAATACCCGTCCTAATTTATAATAATATGTATTTTGAAACATCTTTAGTGAGTACTTATGTATTTAGTCATTATAATATTTGTGTGAAAATAAGAAGAATATTATATAAATGTTGATTTTTTTTGTGATCATACCTACCAGAAAAGTTACCTACTATTGCATATAAACAACGAAAAAGAAGGATTAAGAAGAGAAACCGAGAGTAATGGTGACATCCTATCAATAGTGATATATATAAATAGAATTGCAAGGAAAATTTTTCATAATGCATTCTTAATTAATCAATCCGCCTGCCAAGCGTGGTGATTATGGCAAATCTCCCCATACAACGGGGGAGGCTTCGTCTAGCAGTGGATATAAACAGGCTGGTGATGATGATCCAGGTGGATGCTGCTGATCCTGGTGGATGCCTGCATCCTTTACTAAGACTGAAATGATAAACAACGGATGCGAGAAACACCGACCAACCATCCGTGCCGGTCCGTCACCGATGTTGACACCACATCGTTGCCCCGGTCCGGCACCGATCGGTCGGTGTCGGTAGCCAACGGGACGCACGCAACGACGCGGCCGGATGGCTATACGGTGTGAGCGAGACCAACCAACAACAACGTCGATAATATTCCACCTTCCAAAGTAAGAAGTCCCGCGGAAAATTATGGAACTTCATTTTAGTACGCAGCGAAGTAGACACTAGCGCCACGAGCATATTACTTTTTTGTTTAACTGCATGGTTAGATAGCAATGTTTGTTTTGATTTTTTCATTACGTATGAAAACTCGAACTCGTGGTCGAAAGCTTCAGAGTGCGTGAATTATAAAAATAATAAAATTGTTGTAGGTTCAAATGTTTTCGACAAAATATTGAAAAATAATTTATACATAAGTGTTTATTGTACACGTAGTTATTTACAAAAAAATATCGATATTTGAGTGTAGGTAATTAGTAGTTTAGGTGTAGTTTGGGTGTACCTAAATGAAAAAAACCACCTCATTTAAAAAACTATTTTTTTTATGCAAATGCATCCTTTTTACTAAATAAATGTTTTTTTTTATGCTATATTATTATTATTTATTAAGCAAGCATACGGCCCACCCACGGAAGAATGAATGTCAATGGAAGTAAGATTTAAAGCAAGCGTTATATAATTGTATCCGTCTCATTCTTATAAATGAATATTTTAATGTGTTGGAACGAGAAAAGCATTTAGAAATCTGTTCTTATTTTATTTGCATCGTACCAGGTACTTGGGTCCATTTATGACGTCATGTTACCACTATTAATACCTATATGTACTAAGAATACATAGTTTCAGTCGAAACCAATACATAGTTTATAGTATTACCCGCAATACGTAGTTTCAGTGGGGTCAGCAGGAACAACTTGCGAAAATGTATTCGTATCGTTAACGTAAGCATTTTGTATGGCATTTGATTCAGCGCCCCTATAGTGCTTAAATCGTACTAAATTTGGTAGCACGAAGGGTTTGGCATACTAGCGTATCGCCATCGTAACGTATGCGTAACGTTACGTAAAGTCATTTTGTATCAAAAACGGCAGCACGAACTTTGTTTTAACGTAAGTACGAAGGCTGGCTATCGTCATGTCATCGAAAACGTGCGAATGTTTTTTCACTTGTTTGTCAGTGACAAAAGATTCGTAAAGTATTAAAATATAATAATATCGTATATTCCTTGTGTTTTTAAGTTTGTTAGTAACTAAGTAATCTATTTTCATTACTTACCTAACATTTATTGTGTACTAGGGTTCCTGTGTACTAAGAAAAGTTGAGCTTAGGTTATTAAACCTAAGCTCTAATTTGTGTTTTACATTCTTGAAGACCTATAAGTTTTATAAAAAGCTTGGGAACACGGAACGGAATGCTTTCCATGCTGCCAGATCCATTGAAGAAGACGAAAGAGAAAGTAGGTAAAGATGAATTTCATATTGCCTACCAACATAATTCATGTAATTTAGTTACATAGTACCTAACAGTCTGTGTGCCTTAGATGTGTCCGGCATGAGAATATACTCCTTCCCACAACCCCCCCCCCAAGGCTGGTGATTATAGCAATTCCCCAGCCCCACAGTGTATTTTATGGTGAAGGCCTCGTCTAGTAGTGGACTTCTAAAGGCTGCTGCTGATGATGATGATGATGATGAGGTAGAAGATACCTACTTGTACTTTTGCTATAATAATTATAAGTACCTACCTATGTAATTATTATCTTAGTACCGAACTTGTAGGTATTTCTACTTTCAAAGAAATTAGGCAAAGGGCTATTCAGAGAGAGGCATGGAACCCATTAGATGGTACCTACTCGTAGTACCTGATACCCACGACTTGAAAAACTATTATGTGACTGTTGAGTGTTACGTTTGTTTTGTTAGTGTTTTTCTTTATACTTATCGTGTTATTAACATTTGCAGGCGATTCCAGTTATCAACAGCGGGCTTGGCTGATGACACCAATCCCCGATGCTGCTGAAGGAAACCCAGAAGTAAAATATACCACAGTATATGGAAAGGCCAGGGTCACAATAAAAAATACTTTTGGGAGACTTCAAAATCAATGGCGAAGCTTATGCAAAGACCGTATTCTAGAGGGAGGCCTATGTTCAGCATTGGTCTTCTACAGACTGATGATCATGATGTTGATGACTTACGTAAAGTTGTAAATAAAAACCACTTATGTACTCAATAAAAAGTTTACTTTATTGCCTATCAAAATACCTCACAACAAAAATCTAGTATCTCACGATATACACTATCACTGTTTTCCATGAGGTTCTTTCTTTATTGTCTTTCAAAGTCTCCTAATAACACTCATTCTTGCATGCACTCCAGCCACTGAGCTTGTAGCTCTTCATCTTGCTGTCACATTCTTTCACGCAGTTCAAAATCTCTTATCCTCAATTCCTCATCACGCTGCCGCAGTCGGCATGATCTTTTTAGCACTCCTGTCGCTTTCAACAAACAACTCTGCCAAAATCGCTGCTCTTCTTTCTTTTCTTTGGTGGAGGCTTCCATTGTTCCTCGGTGGGAGACGACGGGGGTTGGTTGCTTAGTCCCGGTGAAGGTGTTCCAGCATTGTTAGTTACTGCAGTTGGCTCGTTCTCATTTTTATATTCATCACAAAATTCACAAAGCAAGAGTATGTAGCATACCTACATCACATTAAGCTACGTTTATCTACCTGTGGTAGGTAGGTACGTCATGCCTTGTTTATATTGTCATATATGCTTTCCAGCCAGTCTCGGCCTGGCGTTCATTAAACACACTTGAACCGCAAGAAAGTTTATTATTTATTATTCGACAAAATAATTGGTGCCATAGCCACCAAAGTGGTGACCCCAACTGGTGAGTAAAGTGTGATTTACAAACTTTTTTGTTGACTTTTATAAACTTTATATTAAAAAAAAAAAATACTCGTATATACCTAATTCGCGATGTCAAAACCGAGTGACGACTTCAAACTGGTAGTAGACTCAGGCGCGGCCACGGACGGATATCATGCGCCGCCGCCACTGCAAGCTGGGGCAGCTTACGCGCCGCAGCAGGCTGGCGCAGCTTACGCGCCGCCGCAACAAGCCGGTGCCAGCTACGTCGTCGAGGACTACCTGCCGCTGATGTCCAGTGCCATCACCATCACCTCCAGAATTTCTGCCTTCTGGACCGCACAGCCACGTCTATGGTTTCATCAATTCGAAGCCATCGTAACTCCACAGAAACCAGGTGACTTGCACAAGTACCAACTAGTTATAGCTAAGCTAGGTAGAGACGAATTAAGGCAAATTAGCGACATTTTAGAGAACCCACCCGAGACCAAAAAATACGAAACCCTAAAGACCCGACTTATTTCCGCCTACGAAGAGTCGGAGACAAAACAACTACAAAAATTATTAACGGAAATCGAATTAGGCGATCAGAAACCTTCTCAACTCTTACGGAAAATGAAGGAATTGGGCAGGAACAGAGTGCCGGAAGAGACTCTAAAAATCTTATGGATCGGTCGCCTCCCGCAAACTATACGCGCAGTAATTACGGCATGCGATGATAACATAAGCTTAGAGAGTACAGCCTTAATTGCCGATAAAATTATAGAATCAACCGCGGCACGTCCGTCTGAAGTTTTCCACATAAATAATCCAAGCAGCTCAAACGGACTGGAACAACAATTTCAAAAACTTTTTCTGGAAATCGCAACGATGAACAAAAAAATTGAGAATTTAGAAAATACACGACGGGATTATATAAGGCAGACAACTCGCTTTGATAATACAAGATCAAGGTCAAGATCGCGTTTTGGCAGCAAAAATCAAGAAAAATATAGGCGCCAGACAGCCCAACCCGGGGACAACAACTTCAAATGCTTCTATCATTTTATATACGGAGACAACGCTACTAAATGCGGAAATGAAGAATGCTGTAAGAAAACGTCGTTAAACTAGAAGCGACACCCACATTGGCGAGTGTAGGTGTCGGTCACTCATATCGCCTTAGCGTTACCGACAACAAAAGTGGTAAACGTTTTTTGATTGATACCGGCGCGGATGTATCGGTTCTGCCATGGAAAAGCCGCGACAAGCAAGAATTCGATTATAAGTTGTACGCTGCCAACGGCACACCTATTTCGATTTACGGTGAGAAAACACTAACACTCGATTTAGGTCTAAGACGCCCACTGCAATGGACTTTTATTCTGGCAAATGTGCAAAAATGTATAATTGGTGCTGACTTCCTAGCAAAAAACCAACTGATGGTGGATCTACACGGCAAGAAATTAGTAGACAAACTAACCAACATTACCAGACGAATTCAAATAATTTCAGGGGAACATTTTCCCACCATACGAGCCGTCAACAGCACCGATCCATATCACCAAGTACTAAACTGCTACCCGGATATAACGAAACCGGAATCATTTAAGACCATACCAAAACATAACGTGCTACACCACATTTGTACCAATGGACCACCCGTGTACGAAAAGGCACGACCATTGAATTCCGCCAAATACAAGGCAGCCAAACAAGAATTTCAGCGCATGGTAGATTTAGGCATTTGTAGGCCGTCTACTAGCCCTTGGGCGAACGCGTTACACGTCGTAAACAAAAAAAACGGGGAACTTAGACCATGTGGAGATTATCGTCGATTGAACGCGATCACCGAACCTGACCGTTACCCCATACCAAGGTTGACAGACTTTACCTACATTTTGAAAAATAAGACGATTCTGTCGAAAATTGATATCTGACGCGCATACCATCATATTTCAATCGCACCAGAAGATATACCGAAAACAGCCATTATTACGCCTTTCGGCTTATTTGAATTTAAAAAAATGAGCTTCGGCCTCAGGAACGCGGCCCAAAGCTTCCAGCGGTTCATCAATGACGTCATGAAAACCACTAAAAATACATTTTGTTACTTAGATGACATTTTAGTCGCTTCTGAAGATGAAAACACCCATCTAAAGGATCTCGAAGATGTATTTAAACGATTAGATCAATTCGGCATAACAATAAATACCGGTAAAAGCGAATTCGGGAAAAAAGAGCTCACATTCCTGGGATACCATGTCAGCTGTGTTGGTATTAAGCCGGACAAAGATAAGGTGAAGGCCATCACAGAATATTCACAGCCTAAAACCGTAGAGGAACTAAGGCGTTTCCTCGGATTAATAAATTTTTACAGAAGCAATATCCCTAAAGCTGCTGAAACACAATCCATTTTGGAAAAATATTTACATAACTCCAAAAAAAGAGACAAAACGTTAATCGTATGGACTGAAGAGGCAATCAACGCATTTAATAAATGTAAAAAAATCATCAGCGAAGCCGTTTTACTCGCTCATCCAGATCCATTAGCAAAACTTGTCCTTATGACAGACGCCTCTAACAGCTGCGTAGGAGCCGCTCTACATTAATTAATCGATAAGGAATTACAACCATTAGCATTCTACTCAAAAAAATTAAGTAATGCACAAACCAAATACAGCACCTACGACAGAGAGCTTTTAGCTATATTTATGGCAATAAGACACTTCCGTTATATGATCGAAGGACGAGACCTCACGGTAGTGACCGATCATAAACCTCTAATATTCTCCTTATCAAAAACGGAATCTAAATCTGACTCTCCCAGACGCATACGTCAACTGGACTTCATTGCACAGTTTTGTAACAAAATCGAGTTTATTGAAGGGGAGATGAACAACGCTGCAGATTTTTTATCAAGGATAGAAGAAATCCACGTACCTGATATTTTCGACTACGAGCGATTATACAAAAGCCAAATCGAAGATACAGAATTGCAAAGTTTAAAACAAAAATCTAATTTACAATTCAAGTCATTCAACATGCCATACTCGGAACGAGAGCTTATCTTTGAAACATCAACATCGCAAGCTCGTCTGTACCTACCTAAACAGTTCCGAGAACAAGCGTTATCTAGTACTCACGGACTTAGCCACCCGGGAGTAGCCGCATCGCGACGTCTTATCGCGCAACGATACTTTTGGCCCGGCATGAATGCTGACGTCACAAAGTTCGTCAGAAATTGCATCAGATGTCAGAAATGTAAAGTGCAACGGCATACAGTAACACCTCTAGGGGAGTTCGAAAACTCGACCCGTTTTACGCACGCACATATAGATATTATTGGACCAATGGTACCTTCGGAAGATTACAGTTATTGCGTCACAATTATAGACCGTGTTACTAAATGGCCAGAAGTGATACCGACCAAAGATATAACGGCCGAAACAGTGGCAAATAAATTTGTTGAGCATTGGGTATCACGATTTGGTTGTCCTGTTAAAATAACTACTGATCAAGGTAGACAGTTCGAGTCACAACTTTTTACACAAATCACAAAAAGACTCGGAATTGAAAAGATACATACCACGGCTTATAATCCAAAAGGGAATGGACAAGTTGAACGCATGCATCGCACTTTAAAAGCCGCTATTATTGCACGTTGTACCAATTCCAATCAATGGGTAAAAGAATTACCTTTAGTACTGTTAGGTTTGAGGTCTACAATCAAAGAAGACATAGGATTCAGCCCAGCACAAATGACGTTCGGAAAGTCTATCCGACTACCAGGAGACTTTTTCGTAACAGTTGAATCAAAAATCAATGACGCCGAGTATACCTGCAAACTCATGGAGACCCTAGCCACACTACAACCTACCTCAAGAAAACAAACGGATCATAGGAAAATTTTCATTCACAACGATCTTAAAACCGCTGATTACGTTTTCATCAGAAGAGAAGTAAAGAAATCTCTCACTCCGCCATACGAGGGCCCATTTAAAGTAATAAAAAGGGATAATAAACACTTCACTTTACTAGTAGGTTCTCGGAACGTCGCTATTTCGCTCGATAGGCTCAAACCTGCTTATGCTATTAACTTATCGCCGGATGAAACACCTGACACCGCAGATAACCAAACGGTTCCAACCAGGTCGAATGAAACCATAACACCCAGAACGCTTCGGGGAATAATACCGCCAGTTATTACAAGATCAGGTCGCACGATAAAGAAAACCGTGAGATTTGACATGTGATCCCGAACTCATAGACGACCGGTGGACATGTCGTATCAACAGTCGACAGCTGAACGTAAGGGGAGCGGACATCTAGTTATCACAGTCCATCAGCAACCATCATGGGACAACCACCAAGCAGAACGACCATAGTCGCACAGACAAGTGCGGCCGCAACAAATACTGCCCGAGTGGAGGACGACACGCTTACATCACAAAAAATGTCTTTAGCAGCAGTCATTCTCGTAAGCGCCGCAGTTACATTATGCACGCTCTACGTGATATGGAAGTACTGCAAGAAACGCATTAAAATCGCGATCGATAAACGCATCAACAAGCTGGTGGCACAGCAAACAGCGATGGTTCCAGCACTGATGCCACCACCCAACAGCAGCATTCAGATGCCACCCCACGTACTTAAACACATAGTGTAAAGTGCAGTGAATTTATAAAAAAAAATCAGTAAACATTTTGTGCGCGTAAAATTATGCATCATAATCGTGTCGTATAGTATAAAGTGGTTTTGTGTTAAACATTGACTCATACATGTGTAGTTACTATTATGTAATCCGTGCTCCTACCATGGTATTTTTATTACATTATGCACGTACTTTTAACCATAGTTTGTGTTATTAGTTTTACGTACTTATCGTACTATTGTACCACTATTTACTATTGTAACCCATAATTAGTTAGTAAGTAGTGAAGAGTTATGTAAAGTCTTAAAAATAAAAAAATTACTCTAGGTATACACTTTGTAATATGAAAACATTTATTTCTTTTCAAATATCAATCCATAACTGTTTATTATAAGTTTTGACGAAAAATTGTACATCAATAATTTTGTAATTGTGTACCGTAATTAAAAAAATTTTTTTTTACCATTATTATTATATAAATATTTTTTTTCATTAGGGGGGTGTAGATGTAGCATACCTACATCACATTAAGCTACGTTTATCTACCTGTGGTAGGTAGGTACTAGGGCATGTAAACCGGTTAACCGATTAACCGAAAAACCGATTAACCGACTGATTTTAGGTCGGTTTTTTACCGGTTTTTTTTGTGGAAAATAACCGGGTTTTCGGTTTTTTTTTAATGAGTAATAAATCACAAATTCATTTCAAACTACGCCTTGCAGACTTTATTTAGAACGACCATTTTAATCCATCTAATTATATTAAAACATAATACGTTAAAATTGCAAAAATACAGACAAACACTTCTCAGAAAACTTTATCATTGGACCGCATAAAACGTCGTTAGTGAATATCGTAGTGTAAATAAGCTATTACCTACTATTAAACAAGCAGAGCAAGAAAGCGAAGGCAGCGTTGCATGAGCGCACTGGGCACCACCGTCGTCGCTGCGGTCAGCGGTCGAACTAGCAAATTGTTAATTATACCAAAAAAAAGTGAATTAGACTTAGTAACTTTTAGGACTGATTAATGATAATATTTTAGACTAACTACTTATCTTGTTGATTATAGTTAACTACTCTATTTGAGTATGAGTGAGTTGAATATTACCGAATGTTTTAAACTTTACTTGAGTAAGAGAGAGAGTTTTAATATAAGACTAAATTATTTTAATGTTTAAAGATACCTATCCCTAAACGTGAGAAAGTCGAGTGGGCCTGACAGTATCCCGGCTATTGTGCTCAAACAATGTGCTCCCGAGCTGTGTTCCGTTTTGTCGCACCTCTTCGACCTCTCTTATACCACGGGGGTTGTGCCATCTTCATGGAAGGTAGCCCATGTCCACCCTATCCCTAAAAAAGGGGATCGTACCGAACCGTCCAATTACAGGCCTATAGCGATAACTTCTGCAAGGTGATGGAGCGAGTGATCAACACTCGGCTTCTTGGTTATCTGGCGGAACACCAGCTGATCAGCGATCGGCAATACGGTTTCCGTCACGGGCGATCAGCTGCTGATCAGCTGGTGATCTTCTAGTCTACCTTACTCACCGTTGGGCAGAAGCCATTGAGAGTAGAGGAGAGGCTTTGGCAGTAAGTTTGGACATCGCAAAGGCATTCGATCGTGTGTGGCACAGGGCGCTTCTATCGAAGCTTTCATCATATGGCCTTCCCGAGGGCTTATGTAATTGGGTCGCCAGTTTTCTTTCCGGGCGGTGCATTAAATCCGTAGTTGATGGATCCTGCTCGGACTCCATGCCCATCAACGCTGGCGTTCCCCAAGGGTCAGTGTTATCACCCACGCTTTTCATCATTCACATCAATGATATGCTACAAATTAGCGGTCTCCATTGTTATACGGATGACAGCACTGGTGATACCCTCTACTCTGGCCGCGCAAACGCCTCTCGTGCCGAAGTGGATGAAAATAGGTCAGCGCTTGTGTCTGAAGTGGAAAGCTCCTTAGAGCTCGTATCAGATTGGGGTATCCAAAATCTGGTTACTTTCAATGCCACTAAGACACAAGTGTGCGCATTTACCGCAAAAAAAGCCCCATTTACCATCGCGCCGCAGTTTCAGGACATTCCTCTTTCCACCTCCGTGAGCATTGGGATTCTGGGAGTTGAAATTTCTAACGAGGTCCAATATGGGAGTCACTTAGAAGTAAAGGCAAAACTAACTTCTAAAACACTTGGAGTGCTTAATCGTCCAAAACAGTACTTCACGCCAACTCAGCGCTTTCTACTATACAAAGCACAAGTTCGGCCACACATGGAATACTGCTCTCACCTATGGCACGGGGCCCCCAAGTACCAGCTGCTTCGCTTTGACTCCCTACAAAGAAAAGCCGTGAGAATCG
Source organism: Epirrita christyi (assembly GCA_951392215.1). Classification (NCBI taxonomy): domain Eukaryota; kingdom Metazoa; phylum Arthropoda; class Insecta; order Lepidoptera; family Geometridae; genus Epirrita; species Epirrita christyi. The sequence goes on from OX595843.1 coordinate 281,717, forward strand.
ACAACGACCTCAAGCTCACCAGTAGGTACACTAGAGCCGCTGAGCCTGCGCCGAGAAATCGGCTCGCTCTGTGTATTCTAACGACTCTATAATGGCGAGTGCTCTGAGGAACTATTTGATCTTATACCCGTTTCCAGGTTCTATCATCGCACCTCTCGACATCGGTTGGGAGCTCATCCACATATCATCGATGTGTGGGTATCTCGTACAGCTCGCTTTACAAGATCTTTTCTCCACGTACGTGGAAATTGTGGAATGGGCTCCCTTCTGAGGTTTTTCCGCTAAACTATAACATGCACAGCTTCAAAAAAAAATGTAAAAAGGGTCCTCCAAGGCAGGCAACGCATTGGCAATGCCTCGGATATTGCAGATGTCGACGGTAACCGCTTACCATCAGGTGGGCCGTATGCTAGTTTGTCGAGCCATAACATAAAAAAAAACTATTTTGTTGATTTTTATAGTTTTCTCATGAAGTGAAATTTAATTTCTCTTAAATATATATAAAGAACATATTTAATATAATAAATATTCTATAACCTGAAGAGAGACAGTTTGAATACTACCAAATAAATAAGTAAATTACACTTAGTAACTAACTATTAGGACTGATTTATCATGTTGTTGAATTTTGTTACTTTATTCGAGTAAGAGTGAGTTCTGCACATTACAATACTTTAAAATTTTACAAGCTAATTTAAATGGTGCTTCCTTATTCAAATAATAAGTTCATTTTTATAAAAATTTACGGTTTTATCTTATCCTAAGATACCTATATAAAAAACTCTAAAAATAACCGATTAACCGGTTTAACCGGTTTTTGAAACATAAAAACCGAGAAAACCGGTTTTTTAAAACAACCCGGTTTTTACATGCCCTAGTAGGTACGTCATGCCTTGTTTATATTGTCATATATGCTTTCCAGCCAGTCTCGGCCTGGCGTTCATTAAACACACTTGAACCGCAAGAAAGTTTATTATTTATTATTCGACAAAATAATTGGTGCCATAGCCACCAAAAGTAATTATGTTCCTTGCCTTGACCAAAACACAACTCAATAACGTCAAATAAACGAAATCAAAGAGAATATAAATCACTACGTCAAACATGAACCTTTTTGGATGAACTATTCGTTCAATTATCATTCAATTTTCTTAGTTTTTAATCAAATGCGCCCCCATCCCTATTTACGCAGAATGACGTCACTCTCGTAACTATCTCGAATTCACGATAGTCGGTAGAAGATGCTTCGTGCTGCCAACTATCGCCACCCTACGTAAAGGTAAATACGATACGTTTACTATACGATTTGTCTTTTATTTATTTATTTATCTTCTACCGACTATCGTGAATTCGAGATAATTACGAGAGTGACGTCATTCTGCGTAAATAGGGGTGGGGGCGCATTTGATTAAAAACTAAGAAAATTGAATGATAATTGAACGAATAGTTCATCCAAAAAGGTTCATGTTTGACATAGTGATTTATATTCTCTTTGATTTCGTTTATTTGACGTTATTGAGTTGTGTTTTGGTCAAGACAAGGAACGTAATTACTCTTGCTTTGTGAATTTTGTGATGAATATAAAATGAGAACGAGCCAAAAGCAGTACCTAACAATGCTGGAATACCTTCACCGGGACTAAGCAACCAACCCCCGTCGTCTTCCACCGAGGAACAATGGAAGCCTCCTCCAAAGAAAAGAAAGAAGAGCAGCGATTTTGGCAGAGTTGTTTGTTGAAAGCGACAGGAGTGCAAAAGATCATGCCGACTGCGGCAGCGTGATGATGAATTGAGGATAAGAGATTTTGAACTGCGTGAAAGAATGTGACAGCAAGATGAAGAGCTACAAGCTCAGTGGCTGGAGTGCATGCAAGAATGAGTGTTATTAGGAGACTTTGAAAGACAATAAAGAAAGAACCTCATGGAAAACAGTGATAGTGTATATCGTGAGATACTAGATTTTTGTTGTGAGGTAGGTATTTTGATAGGCAATAAAGTAAACTTTTCATTGAGTGCATAAGTGGTTTTTATTTACAACTTTACGTAGGTCATCATCATCATCATCATCAGTCTGTAAAAGACCAATGCTGAACATAGGCCTCCCTCTAGAATACGGTCTTTGCATAAGCTTCGCCATTGATTTTGAAGTCTCCCAAAAGTATTTTTTATTGTGACCCTGGCCTTTCCATATAATGTGGTATATTTTACTTCTGGGTTTCCTTCAGCAGCATCGGGGATTGGTGTCATCAGCCAAGCCCGCTGTGGATAACTGGGATCGCCTGCAAATGTTAATAACACGATAAGTATTAAGAAAAACACTAACAAAACAAACGTAACACTCAACAGTCACATTATAATAGTTTTTCAAGTCGTGGGTATCAGGTACTACGAGTAGGTACCATCTAATGGGTTCCATGCCTCTCTCTGAATAGCCCTTTGCCTAATTTCTTTGAAAGTAGAAATACCTACAAGTTCGGTACTAAGATTATAATTACATAGGTAGGTACTTATAATTATTATAGCAAAAGTACAAGTAGGTATCTTCTACCTCATCATCATCATCATCATCATCATCAGCAGCAGCCTTTAGAAGTCCACTACTAGACAAGGCCTCCACCATAAAATACACTGTGGGGCTGGGGAATTGCTATAATCACCAGCCTTGGGGGGGGGGGTTTGTGGGAAGGAGTATATTCTCAGGCCGGACACATCTAAGGCACACAGACTGTTAGGTACTATGTAACTAAATTACATGAATTGAGTAGATGAATTATGTTGGTAGGCAATATGAAATTCATCTTTACCTAGTTTCTCTTTCGTCTTCTTCAATGGATCTGGCAGCATGGAAAGCATTCCGTTCCGTGTTCACAAGCTTTTTATAAAACTTATAGGTCTTCTAGAATGTAAAACACAAACACAAATTAGAGCTTAGGTTATTAAACCTAAGCTCAACTTTTCTTACTACACTGGAACCCTAGTACACAATAAATGTTAGGTAAGTAATGAAAATAGATTACTTAGTTACTAACAAACTTAAAGACACAAGGAATATACGATATTATTATATTTTAATACTTTACGAATCTTTTGTCACTGACAAATTTCAAGTGAAAAAACATTCGCACGTTTTCGATGACATGACGATAGCCAGCCTGCGTACTTACGTTAAAACAAAGTTCGTGCTGCCGTTTTTGATACAAAATGACTTTACGTAACGATACGCATACGTTACGATGGCAATACGCTAGTATGCCAAACCCTTCGTGCTACCAAATTTAGTACGATTTAAGCACTATAGGGGCGCTGAATCAAATGCCATACAAAATGCTTACGTTAACGATACGAATACATTTTCGCAAGTTGTTCCTGCGCAGGAACAACTTGCGAAAATGTATTCGTATCGTTTGGCATACTAGCGTATTGCCATCGTAACGTATGCGTAACGTTACGTAAAGTCATTTTGTATCAAAAACGGCAGCACGAACTTTGTTTTAACGTAAGTACGAAGGCTGGCTATCGTCATGTCATCGAAAACGTGCGAATGTTTTTTCACTTGAAATTTGTCAGTGACAAAAGATTCGTAAAGTATTAAAATATAATAATATCGTATATTCCTTGTGTTTTTAAGTTTGTTAGTAACTAAGTAATCTATTTTCATGACTTACCTAACATTTATTGTGTACTAGGGTTCCTGTGTACTAAGAAAAGTTGAGCTTAGGTTATTAAACCTAAGCTCTAATTTGTGTTTGTGTTTTACATTCTTGAAGACCTATAAGTTTTATAAAAAGCTTGGGAACACGGAACGGAATGCTTTCCATGCTGCCAGATCCATTGAAGAAGACGAAAGAGAAACTAGGTAAAGATGAATTTCATATTGCCTACCAACATAATTCATGTAATTTAGTTACATAGTACCTAACAGTCTGTGTGCCTTAGATGTGTCCGGCATGAGAATATACTCCTTCCCACAACCCCCCCCCCAAGGCTGGTGATTATAGCAATTCCCCAGCCCCACAGTGTATTTTATGGTGAAGGCCTCGTCTAGTAGTGGACTTCTAAAGGCTGCTGCTGATGATGATGATGATGATGAGGTAGAAGATACCTACTTGTACTTTTGCTATAATAATTATAAGTACCTACCTATGTAATTATTATCTTAGTACCGAACTTGTAGGTATTTTTACTTTCAAAGAAATTAGGCAAAGGGCTATTCAGAGAGAGGCATGGAACCCATTACATGGTACCTACTCGTAGTACCTGATACCCACGACTTGAAAAACTATTATGTGACTGTTGAGTGTTACGTTTGTTTTGTTAGTGTTTTTCTTTATACTTATCGTGTTATTAACATTTGCAGGCGATTCCAGTTATCAACAGCGGGCTTGGCTGATGACACCAATCCCCGATGCTGCTGAAGGAAACCCAGAAGTAAAATATACCACAGTATATGGAAAGGCCAGGGTCACAATAAAAAATACTTTTGGGAGACTTCAAAATCAATGGCGAAGCTTATGCAAAGACCGTATTCTAGAGGGAGGCCTATGTTCAGCATTGGTCTTCTACAGACTGATGATCATGATGATGATGACTTACGTAAAGTTGTAAATAAAAACCACTTATGTACTCAATGAAAAGTTTACTTTATTGCCTATCAAAATACCTCACAACAAAAATCTAGTATCTCACGATATACACTATCACTGTTTTCCATGAGGTTCTTTCTTTATTGTCTTTCAAAGTCTCCTAATAACACTCATTCTTGCATGCACTCCAGCCACTGAGCTTGTAGCTCTTCATCTTGCTGTCACATTCTTTCACGCAGTTCAAAATCTCTTATCCTCAATTCCTCATCACGCTGCCGCAGTCGGCATGATCTTTTTAGCACTCCTGTCGCTTTCAACATACAACTCTGCCAAAATCGCTGCTCTTCTTTCTTTTCTTTGGTGGAGGCTTCCATTGTTCCTCGGTGGGAGACGACGGGGGTTGGTTGCTTAGTTCCGGTGAAGGTGTTCCAGCATTGTTAGTTACTGCAGTTGGCTCGTTCTCATTTTTATATTCATCACAAAATTCACAAAGCAAGAGTAATTATGTTCCTTGTAGTGATGAGTCCCTCACTCGTGAGTTACCTCGTTTGAGGCCCTCAAAATTTAAAATGAAAGAGTTACTCGTTTTTCAACTTTGAACCACCTCAATTTAACTCCTCACTTTTCTGTGCTAGAGTCCGTCCGACTGATTGAGTGACTGATGCAAACTATGCATGATATACGAGTCAACTTATGAATTGACTGATGCTTGATTTGGTGTGATGAGTGTGAGTGGGTGAACGTAACATGGAGGAATAAGTAAACGTATTATGGAATTTTTCAATCTACCATTTTTGAAAGAAACGTCTTTATATTTATTTAATTCCATTTTAATGTTTTGTTGTTTTCCATTTTATGTTAATGTAATTTTGGTGGCATTTTATCCAGTGTAACTTGGATAAATAGCACATATTAATGGTTATCAAATAGTACCTACCTAATTTACGAAGACTAGGCACCTACTTACTTCCTAAGTAGGTACTTCTTCTTCTTGTCGTGTCGATGCTTAGTTAAAAGGTAGCCCCCTCAATGACTTAGGGGTAGGTACTTACTTAAACACTTTAGTAGTAAGTAAATAAAAAAAATATGCACTGGCCAGAGTAAGACTACGTAAAAATTAGAGAGAGCGAGTAAATTTCCCGAAGTTGCAAAACCGTGCGCGTGAGAGTTGTAAATAAAAGCTTCATTCAAGTTTTAGCACGCTCGGATCAGATGGTGCGGGGCGACGAGTACTTTGGGCGGCGCTCACACAACAATTTACTCCCTCTCTCATCCAAATCCAACGAAACGGTATCGCGCCACCCCGGACGCTCGTCTCGATCGCGCTCACGCCTCACTCGCTACGCTAGACGGTACTCTGCCACAATCACCAAATCACCTCACCTCGCCTCAAATGAGGGGTCCTCACGAGTAACTCACAATGCAAAATGAGGTCTTCCCTCATCCTCGTTTGAAATAGACGAGTTACCCAACACTAGTTCCTTGCCTTGACCAAAACACAACTCAATAACGTCAAATAAACGAAACCAAAGAGAATATAAATCACTACGTCAAACATGAACCTTTTTGGATGAACTATTCGTTCAATTATCATTCAATTTTCTTAGTTTTTAATCAAATGCGCCCCCACCCCTATTTACGCAGAATGACGTCACTCTCGTAACTATCTCGAATTCACGATAGTCGGTAGAAGATGCTTTCGTGCTGCCAACTATCGCCACCCTACGTAAAGGTATAGTAAATACGATACGTTTACTATACGATTGGTCAAAATCTTCCTGCTCGCCCTACAGTACCTAACTAACTATTTACGTTACACGTTACGGTTCGTATCGGCACCGCTACTAAAGGCACGTCATCCGTGTTTTGTTTCATGAATTGATGATGTTTGTTTGATCAGTGTTGCCGTTTTAGCGCCTTTCCCGCTAGAACTAGTGGATTTTGTGATCTTCTCGCGCGAAAATAGAAGGCTTTAGCGGGAAATAAATATTTAGCGGTTTCTGGTGGATTTTTCCACTTAACTTTGAATACTTTTGGAAGATTGAAATTAATGAGTTTTTAACCATGTTTTGGTTAGAAACTCATTAATTTCAATCTTAGTTACGTTAATTTCCACCTATTATAAATTCGTAGGCTGGTTTCACTGAAACGGAATAGAATCCTCGGGAATTCTCCGCTATTAGATAAGATTGTCAAAGTGGTTCATTCATTCATTGTCTTTCTCATTCGTTGATATTAAAAATGAGGGAGACCTAAGTATTTAACTATAAACGTTACACATTCACTTCTTGACTTATTCAAGGGGAAAAAACTAGTTAATAAGTTTATGTGGTAAAAAATATTTCTTTTGCTGTATTTGATTTGAACATATAAATTACTTTTGAATTATATTTTAAGCGCTAATTACTTATTGAAGTATCTTGTTATAGAAATAATTATGAAAACATTGTTTTTGTTGATTTTTTATTATTTTTAAACTGATTATTAAATACTTTATTTCCATTCTGCCTTTTATGTAATGATTACCCGGTTTAACTTAGCATAACGTTTAAATAATATATTATGTATAAATTAGTACAAAAGATAGAACTAATCGTGTTACGTGTGGATTTTTTTTAACCATATTTTTTCATATCTGGCGGAATTTTCAGATAATTTAGCGCTTTTCAAATTTATAGAACGGCAACACTGTATTTGATGTTTGTCAAACAAATGTCAACCAACTGACTGGCTGGTTGGTTGTCTTGTCTCCCTAGACCTAGAGTATTTAAAATTAATTTTCTTTGGTTGCTGCGTCCGTCGTATAGCTAAGGAGTGGAAGACAATAAACTACAAGTTTCAGATTTCTCTAATTGCTTGTTTGTTCACTACATTTTTTTACTCAGCGTAAGCGATACCTCAGTGAAACGACAATTCAGCGCAGTGAGTGAGTTATATTTGAGTTCCTATTCAATTGTCTCGGCTCTCTGCAGTGTAGTACCTACAGTACGGCTAAGTTTAATGTAATTTTGTATTCCTCAGAGTCGTTGCGTGACTTGCAGTAACGATGGGAAGGTTACTCTTGTTTGTCCTGGCATTAGCCGCCACCTGCGTGGCTGAATTTCAAAGGTAAGCATTCTCGCATATTTCTTCTAGTTTTGCTCGCACTGGAACAGGAGTAATATAATATAGTTTATTTGTTAGTACCCAATAGTTCCATAACTTCTCTACGGTTCCAGCTGGAGATCAGTATTGTGTGCCACAACACAACAAATGCTGAGATGAATGCCAATTTTTTTCAGTGTTGTTTGACTGGTACTGAGAGACGCACTATATTTATATTGTTATTATTATTATTTATAAGTAACACACAGGCAGCTCTCTGAGCTGATGCGTGATCTTAGTCCTTGTCAGTGCACAAATGTTTGTCTAGCTAGTCTATGTTTGAAAGAGTTCACTGAGGGGGCACTGAATAGTGAGTCTGGTCTGGTATTATTATAATTAGTTCATGTTTTTCTCTTTTGTAGTTTTAATAATCTTTGTCAATCTCTGTTTGTGTGCCCTTGTTTTTCTTGTGTCATTCTTGCCATCTGCATTCACTGACATAAATAAATGCTTTCTCCTTATTCTTTACTGAACTGATTCTGATTAAATTTGGTACACAGATAGATTTGACCTGAATTGAGGTCCTTTATGCTATTTTTTATCCCAGTAATATGTGAGTGAAGCTGCAGGTGGATGCTAGTAAAGTTGTTCTACAACTGTGTGTTATTACTGGAAGACAGCGTTAGCTGAGTTGGTTGTGGGAAAGCAGTGGTGGTGATGAGCTCATCACTTGTCACATCTATATTCCTGCGATTGTGCAACCCACAGTGAAGAGAGGCCCTTTGGCCCATATCCCATATAAACTAAATACCTATTAATAACTAGGAGAAGATAGTATTACATAAAAAGACCCTACAGTGAAAACATAAAGGATAATGGTTAATGGGGATCTGCCTGCCCTTTCAGGGAAAAAGATGTATGTTTATGTATGCCTATCCTCTCCTTGTTATTGTTAGGTATTTAGTTTACATAGGATTTTCGGGTGAAACTGCATGGTTCCTATATATTTTTACCATGTGGGTATTAGTACTTCTACAGAACTACCCACATTTTTATCGCAAAACACCACCATATTTTTATCACATAGATTTTAACTTTTTACTTGTTGTAGAGTTGTTGGAGTCTAGGATTTGTAGGTGGTTTAGGGTTTTATTCCCAGATCTTGAGAAAATCCCGGTTGCCAACTAGTAAAAACTCAATAAATAAAGTGTGGGCACTCATGTAGACTACCTCCATTAATAAATAAATTAACTTGTTATTTTGTAGATAATTACAATTAGTCATGCCTACAATCACAGGAAAATAGTAAATAACACATGATTAACTATGTTTTTCATATACAGGGTGCCTCTGTACCGCATGAAGAGTGTCCGCCAGCATTTCCATGAAGTGGACACAGAGCTGAACATCCTGCGAGTGAAGTATGCAGTCAAGGGACCCGCCCCCGAGCCACTGTCCAACTATCTTGATGTATGTAATGTACCTATACTTACTGAACATCTTACTAGTAAAGTATGCCGTCAAGGGACCTGGCCCCAGCCATTCCAACCTTGATGTCTGTACTTATGCTCCTCAGTTCCCCAGCTATCGAGTGGTGTTATAAAATAGATGTAGATGCATGTACCTGTATCCCCCGATTTTGTAATCACCAGAGTTCTGGAGTGCCCCAACTAAGGAAGCAAATTTAATCCGTATTCATGTCAAAGCGACGCGTAGATTCTCATTAATTTAAAAACTACAAATAATCTTATCTTCTCTTATAATGACGTGTTCTAGATTTTTAGTACCTCCTGAGGTACCAACGGAACCATTATAGGATCACTCAGGTGTATGTCTGTCTGGCAATCTGTCACAACCTTTTTACTCCGAATCTACTGGACCAATAGGTGGCCCAATCACGGACCAATAGGTGGCCCAATCACGGACGTATAGCGTAAATAAATGAATTCTGATTTCGATGGCCAATTTCGGGGGTCCATAAGAAAATTAAAATAATAAACTTTTGTCATTATGACAAAATCAAATTATAAAAAAAAAAAAAATATAATAAATATTATATTGAAATATATTCAAGTTATTGACATAATCAAATGAAAGAACTCGTTATGAGCAATACAAATGTATTTTTTTAAAATTATAAAATACTTTGAAAGAAAATAAAGAAAATACACGAAAATTGTCCTTTTCCAATAACATTCCGAAACTCGTAATGAGAAAATGCGTATAAAATTGTGTTGATTAACTAATAAGTTAATTTTGGTCTAGTAGTTCCTATAATGGGAGCCTACTTGTATGGAACCCTTGCCACGCGAGTCCGACTCGCACTTGAAACAACGGACCAGAAAAAAAACAGAGAGAGTTGAAGCAGCAATTCAGCTGAAAAGATTGGTGACTAAACGTCAGTTAAATTTCCAAATTCCTTTAAATCTGAACCTCATTGATGACTAAAATTCTTATAGCAATGATATCTATACAAGTGCCTCCTCCAGTACATCTCCTGAAAAACGGTGATTTGCTGCCTTTTTCATGATATTTAGTGACATTCGACCTCTCTGGCGCGGCCTGACGCAGGAGGTTGCGGGTTCGATTCCCGCCTCGAAACAAATATTTGTACGATCTGCAGATATTTGTTCAGGGTGCTCTGGGTATTTTTCTATGTATAATAAAAAATATCTATCTATGTAATGTATTGTATTAAGTATATCAGTTATCTAGTACCCATAACACAAGCTCTGCTTAGCTTGGGGCTAGATCATGTTGTGTGAAATGTCCAGGATTTATTTATTTATTTATTATTTAAAAATCGCACCCGTGTGTTATTCCACACAAACTATCGCCAAACATACAAATTGGTTCAGTTAACACGGCGTCATTTATAAGCAAACATTAAAACAGTCTCACGACTGAAAGCATTCATAATATTAGTAGAATTTCAAATGATGCACAATATAGATTTTTGTTTGGAGACATGACAGACATTGATAACCTTCTCCCCTGACACGCTATCTACACGACCCCTAGGTACAGCAAGTAGGTATTTGTAAGACTCGCTGCTCGATAGCAAATAACACTCTTATCATGATGTTATTGGACTCTGCTTATTAACACAAAGAGTTTATTACTTTAATGAGTTGACATGGACATTTAGTCCAACTCCAAACCCATTTATTTCTTAGGTTTGATAAGAAAATCTGTTTATTAGTTTTCTTGGTAACAAGCATTACTACTCGCCTAGTTATATAGGAGTACTAGCATTTGCTCGCGGCTCCGCCCGCGTGGAACCTCTATTATAAATTATAGCCTTTATGTTATGTTATTGTGATGTTTAATGTTTATGCTATAATACTATAAAGTTTCATCAAAATCCGTTCATTAGTTTTTGCGTGTAAGAGTAACAAACATTCATCCATTCTAAATTTTTTTTACATTTATAATATTAGTAGATTAGATTATAGTAGGTATACATTGTGACTCATCACCAGCCGGCTGGAGGAAGTTCTTATCAAAAATTAAATGCTATAAGTAAACAACACATAATAATTTTAAAAAACTCTGATTTTTAATCTTAGACAATTTTTGTAAACAAATAAATGTCACTGTGTGTATAAGTGTCATGATTGTGTTATCATACGTGTATATACACATATGATACACATACATGACATTTATACACACAGTGGCATATCTTGACATTTGATTGTTTACAAAAATTGTCGTAAGATTAAAAATCAGAGTATAGTAGGTACTATAAAACAACCACGCATCGGTGTTTAGATATGTTGTCGCAAATACCCTAGCACCTAGTGGCTCTGCTGCAGTCAAGCAGGAAACCATCCGCACAAATCACCCCGGGGCATCGCCGAGGTGTCCTACGATTGAGTGACAGCTTGCTTACGGCGGGGCGGGGCGGCAGCTCGTTGACGACTTTTTGAGAGTGCGAGGCTACAGAACCGGGAGTCTGAGGTCCAGATAAATAGAACGTACTTCACGGTGGCTAAGTCTAAGCCTTACTTTGAAGTTGTCCCTGTCTCTCTCTAATACGCGTGTTTTAACATTTGTGTGACAGTGACAGGGACGATTTCAAAGTAAGGCTTAGACTTAGTCACCGTGGAGTACGTTCTATTTATCTGAACCTGAGTCTTACCAAGCAATGTATACGGACTTGTCGTGTAGTGTAACACGGATTTTTTTATGGAGACGCTGATGTGCGCTCTTAGCGTACACTCTGTGAACCTCATTTTCCTTACAAAAATCCGTGTTAAACCATGCGTCCGTGTCAATTGCTTGTTAAAACTCGGCACTTCGGTTTCAGCCGTTTCGCGCGCTGCCCTCTTGGTGACCGTGAGTCGTAAGAGCCGCGACGGCGGAACAGCTAGGGTGAGGAGAGTTGACCACGACCGCATGCTGATCACTAGCTTGTCCCGGGGCGAGGCGATACCGTTACGATGCTGATAAGTGTGCGTTGCGTGTGATGTTGATCTGATGCCAAGCTGACAGGTGTGCGACAACCTTAATTCTCGAATCTGGGCGGCTGCGAAATAGATACTAGCTAGGTACTGTAACTGTAGGTACCTTCTACTTGTAGCATATTCATGAACGTAAACAATTAAATGTATTGTGTATTATCGTGTTCAGGCGCAATACTACGGGCCGATCTCGATCGGTCAGCCGCCGCAGTCGTTCAAGGTGGTGTTCGACACCGGCTCCTCCAACCTGTGGGTGCCCTCCAAAAAGTGCCACTACACCAACATCGCCTGCCGTAAGTAACCCGTAGCTTAGATACTTGATAAGTTCCATGCTCCTTGTAAGTCGTCCGTGTGGTGGTGCACCTACATATACCTATGACATAACACCCAACAGTCACATACGTAGTCCTGATCCCACACTAGGATTCCCTGTGTCGTGGGTATCAGGAACTACGAGTACAATGGTACCACAACACCCAGACCCGGAACAAATATTTGTAGATCATGCAAACTTATGTCCCGCAGCGGGAATCGAACTCTTGGGAACTCTTGCGTCTCAGCCGGCTACTCACCCACTGCGCCACAGAGGTTGCCTATGTGTGTTGTTTTATACTTATGCGAAGTTTGAATTGTCGTTGCTTGTTGAATGTAACGCGCGACGGATTAAATACCTAGTTCGAAGACTCAATCATGACGTGACAGGGTTGTGGCGAAGATGGTCGCGTCACACGTTGCCGTATACATCTTCATGATGCTGTTTCAAACCCCGTCGGTAGGGAATTTAAGGATAGCTAGAAATTAAATTGGATGTTGTCTCCGCGCAGTGCTCCACAACAAGTACGACAGTACCAAGTCCAAGACGTACCGCGCCAACGGCACCTCATTCGCAATCCAGTACGGCTCCGGCAGCCTGTCCGGATTCCTCTCCACCGATGAAGTTACCGTGAGTTGAATTCCTATATCAGCCGGCCCCATAGAAAACCCACGACGAACGCTCTTAATCCGCCTCCAGCCACCAACTTCCTGCGACTGTTGTAATGTCAATGGTCCATCAAGCGGGGCGCCAGATTGCGTCTTCAGGTTCTTAGTTGCCACTTGCCATTTTTAACCGCTTACGTTTCTATGGAGTTTCGTAAATATTCGATTTGACCGATGGTGGCTTGATGGGAATAAAACGAACTCTATCTTGTTGAATGTGACTTTTTGTCGTGAACTGTAGAACTACATAACTGTTACGAGTTGTATGTCTGTTGGCACTGGGCTGACTTGCTCAAAACGATGAAAGGAAATAGAACGAGGAAAAGGTTCCGAGGACATCAGCAATAGGTCTACGCTACCAACACTGGACCGCTTAGTTTGTTGGTAGATATCGCAAAGTGCAATAAAGGAGCCAGGTGTTTTGATGGTGTTGTCTCTGCAGGTGGGCGGCATCACAGTGCGGAGCCAGACGTTCGCAGAGGCGCTGTCGGAGCCCGGGCTTGCCTTCGTAGCCGCTAAGTTTGACGGCATCCTCGGCATGGCCTTTAGCAGGTAACAGCGACACCTAGGCATGCTACTCTCTGGTTTCTGCATCAAACATGAAAGCCGTAATAACGTTGTGGGTGGGATCTGTGTGTAACTGGCTCTATTGAGGTTTTTGTTTTTGTTGCAGCATCGCCGTGGACGGCGTCACCCCCGTGTTCGACAACATGGTGGCGCAGGGCCTCGCGCAGCCCATCTTCTCCTTCTACCTCAACAGGTAACAACCAGCAATGTGCCCATGTGCACAGTTCTAGACCCAGCCGAAGAGATAATGTTCAATGAAAGACTAAACTATTAGAGTCTGTCCAGAAAGAGACCTGGCATGAGATTTGAGGGCGCACCTGTGCTTAATTTTTTGTTTAGCGGGCAATATAATAGCACGTATGTTCCGTTTTGGGCAGTAACTATTTCTTTAGTTTATGATTCAAAATGCCGACACAAAGAAACCAGCTACTAATTGTGGTTGTAATATTTAGTCGCACAATTTGGCCACGACTGCTCTCTTTCTAAACAGACTCTACAAGTGTATACCTATAGGATGGAATTAGGTAGCCTGCTCAAAAGCTTTTTAGCAGCAACGGTTAAATAAAAGGAATCGCGATAATTTAAACGCAGTCCTGCATTGTATTGTCAAATTGCTTGGACCAAATTGTCACCATAAATTGCATTGTCTTAAGGGGCGGGGAAGGATGAACCGCCCATGCAAACTTAATACCAAAATCATTTGTAATTCGAGCATATTTCCACCATATTATGCTATTATTGGGATCGGATAGTATTTATCTAGGTTCCTAGATAGTTTTTGTTTCAAAATACTTACCTAGAACGAAATTTAAGCGAATTCCATTTTGTATATTTTTACGACTTTTACGACATGTTTTCATCTTATTCGTTTCGTGAAAACAACGTACTTTCTAGTATTATGTGTTTAGGAACATAGCATATACTGTCAAGTTACAGAATAACAACATAAGATATGAAAAAACATAGAGTTTTTATTTATAAGTTTTGATATTACGGAAGACGACCTAATTTGATACAAATTCAGAACGGCTCGTACACCCATCACGCATGCAGAGGGAGAGACCCCGGTGCCAAACAGGGATAGCTGATTTTGACACTCGCTTCAAATTTAATTTGCTTGCTTGGCCTTCGCATGCCCTTTAACATGACAGTAGACTTTCATATATAATAGAGGGTCGAATGCATCACCGGTAGTGTTGTGTGAGTGCCCTCGACACGACTGAGTATTTTCTCGTCCATCATGCAGAGACCCGTCGGCGGCGCAGGGCGGAGAGATCATCCTGGGCGGGTCGGACCCGGCGCACTACGTCGGCGACTTCACGTACGTGCCGGTCGACAAACCCACCTACTGGCAGTTCCAGATGGACAAGGTCGTCGTCGCCGGCAAGACTTTCTGCGCCAAGGTACGAACCTAGAACCCAACTCGACAGGTCCCTTCCTGCACTTCCACGTCGACAGAGTACGTGTAGAAAACACAACACAATGGAGCAATCCCAGTTGCGGGAAACTAGACATATGGTTCAGTTTAAGAAGTGTTGGACATCGCTAAGACATTACTACGGAACACTATCGTTTTGCCGAAAGTTGCCTTAAAATTTCATTTCGCATATGCCGACTCCCAAATATGAATTTATTTAAAATTCTTCGCAAACATTTGTTTTAAAGTGAGCTAGCAAAAACTTATCTTGCCGAAATTAAATTTTGTAAGAGTTAAGCTTGTTTCTTAAAGTATCATATGGCCGAACAACGTTTCTTCGAAAATCGTTATGTCAATGTTTTATTTCACAAATAATTATTACACAAAACTTAATTTCATAAATATTTAATTCGTCAGTGTTTTGTTTCATGCCTAATTACTTCGTAAAACATTAAATATGGAAAAAAAACATTAAACGTTAATTATGTGTTCTTTATATTTAAGTGGTGTTATGTTTATTTCTTAGTTTTATTTCACAAAGTTAGGCAACGCAAAGTTTTATTGAAACCGCGAGGCGCAGCTAATATTATACAAAATATAATATAGTAGACGAAATTAAATTTTTGATAAAAAAATACCATGATTTGTTTGAGAATTTATTATTTCAGAAATTAACGTTTGAGAAGCTAATAGTTTGCGTAATAAAAATGAGTGAGACGTTTTGCGAAGTGAATGTCTAAGAAACAATCTTCGCCGAAACATTAGTGAACCGATCATTACATTTGCATTCGTCATTACGATTTAATTTCGATTGTTGGTTTGTCGGTATTGTCTACTGATATGTATATTGTATGTATGTATGTGTAACGTGCAGGGTTGCCAAGCCATCGCGGATACGGGCACGTCCCTGATCGGCGGGCCGACGGCCGAGGTGGTGGCTCTCAACCAGGCGCTGGGCGCCACGGCGCTGGTGGGCGGCCAGTACGTGTTCGATTGCTCCATGCTGCCGCACCTGCCGCCTGTCTCCTTCACCATCGGGGGGAACACCTTCACACTGCACTCCACAGACTACGTGCTCAGCGTGAGTACAATATCTGAACCAGGCGCTGAACGAAATATCGTGTTTCGTTTCGTGCGATCCGTACTCTAATCAAGCTAAAACCGAAACTTCGTCACGAAGTTCATAGTTAGACAGCTCGAGTGTCGCGCATTCTCTCTCTCTCTCTCTCTCTCGTCGCACGAAAGCGTCAGATCCGAAAGTAAACAAGAGTGTGGAAATTGACCAGGAACATTCTAGTAAACTGCCATCGATTTACTATAACATGACTTGACAGAGGACTGGACGACTGGACATTGTTACTTGACATTGGCAAAATTGAGTATAACCTCGGAAGCCATTAAAAAAAACAACTACAAGTTGCGTTTTGTGGTCGTTCTTCGTTCGGAGCCGCAACTGCGGATGTATAGAAAAAGAGTAGACCTCCGTGGCCGGCCTTCGTATGTATCTGGGTATTTATGTTTGTTCGACGATAACTTTGGAACTGTTGATCTAATCGCAATTAAATTCAGTATGAAGGTTGTTGGTGACATCAATACAATTAGCAAGTTCGTATCAGAGCATAATCGGTAAAGGGTTTGTTGAGATTGGGGCGAATATCGACACATAGCAAGGTCACAGTTCGAGGCGAACTAGCAGTAATTGAACGAGCGAAGCGAGTTCTCATAGTAAACTCGGGCGATTCGAGTATCAGGATAACATTCGAGCCGTTTATCCGATCTTCATGTTTGGTAGGTGGGTAGATAGTACTAGTACAATTTGTAACTTGCTGTGTGGAGATTTTTTTGGTCTGTGGTCCCAGCGATGACAATCAAAAATGATAAACATAATACTGCTAGGCTAGGTACAGTATAGCTGACAAGTTGAACAACCACAGTGAGTTCTAGTCGCGACTCAGCTCTCTTTTTCTCAGTTCCAAGTTTGTACAGGCCTGGAAAAGTGGCCGACTGGTGCGTGTTGTAAGTACCCTGGACACAATTCTACAGCTGATCGTAATGTCTTATGATAAGAAGCTCTCAAGTGCTTTCAAAACATTCCAAAGATTATAAATGAGTGTCGTAAATTCCGTGTATAAATGTACCTGATTGCATTCTCCACAGTTTATTATGTACCGAAATACTTACAATAACTTTCAAGACAAGCTGCATTCAGATAATAAATATCAAGAATGTTACCTATCTGCTTATTCAAAGTTATAAATCAAAACAAATAATGACTGTGGGATTCTGATGATATTACAATATTTATGGTGACAGCGATTTGGGGCGCGATTGCATAATTCTGTTGCGATCGGTTTGAATGCTAATTCTATTTGAAATTACGTTTACCTAATTTACGCAGTCTAGTTTCAATCAAGCTTTGTTGGCAAACTGCGTAAAATTATTAATTGCAAGAGCGTAATTTCAGATAGAAATAGCATTAAAACTGGGAAAAACAGAGTTACGTAATCCGCAAGCCGATCTTATGGTGGAGACGGTCGTGGTTGGCCGTTTTTGGGCTCATTTTAATTAGCTCGCTGTTACCAATTTTATTACTATCATCTGCTCCCCTTCAATGGACCGATGACATTAGTAAGGTCCAGGAAGTGGGTGGATGGAGGCGGTCTACGAAGAACCGACTGAATGTTAATGAGTTGGGTTGTTTCAGATCTCTCAGTTCGGTAAGACGGTGTGCCTGAGCGGGTTTATGGGGCTGGACGTGCCGGCGCCGCTCGGCCCGCTGTGGATCCTTGGCGACGTGTTCATCGGCCGCTACTACACAGAGTTTGACGTCGCCAACCGCCGCATCGGCTTCGCGCCCGCCAAGTAGTACCACGCACCACGCCCACGCACCGCGCAATAGCTCACCTTGGGAACCCCTGAGACGCGAAGGCGCATGTTCACCTTGTAAATAACCAATCTTTTTGATAGATATCTAGCGTAATTCCTTCCGGAAACTAATCGCGTATGCTCGTTTTACGTGAAGCTTGTACCAAAGCCAGGGAGTGTTCAGCAGGCAGGGTTTAATTGGTAACAAATGAAATGCCTGCTAACTACTGTTCCGGGCTTGGCTGCTACCGAAAACATGTAAACTGGACATTACGTTTGAAGTCGGTGGATGTTAAGGAGTAAGAAAGAAAAAAACACGACGGTTTCCTTGCAGATTGGATGACACGTACAGGGTGAACAATGAATTGTCTTCTAGTTTTAGCGACGGACCGCGATCGTCCACCCGCTCTAACAAAGCAGGGATTTGTTGTCGGTGCAATCTGTTATTGATTTTAATCTTTAGTCTAGGTTTAGGCGTAAGGCCTTGTTGTGATTAAAATAACTGTTAGTAGTTAGCATCTCGATCGAATGTTATGTTGAAGCTCGTTTAGATTATGTGCACTAATTTTCATAAACCTCTGAACAACTTCAGACAAGAAACCCGAGTTTGCTTTTTAGAATGTTTCAGTGTTCAATTATTAACTACTAACTAGTTAAATTAGTTAATGCTTAGTCTGTATACATAGCTAGGCGAACTCTACGAACTTGCCAGTTTTACTCGCATTCATGCCAAAAAAGCACCACGCATGACATAAAATATTTTTCAAGTTAGTCATTGTACTTTTTATGTTAATAAATATGAAAAAGAAAAAACATTGTTTTCTTATCAATTATATTTTAGATGTCCCTCTGATCACATTGAAAGACGAACCCAGAATCAGCTTTTTACAAGCAAATAATACGGTAACTTAAAAATGAAATACTATTTTAATTTTAAATAATAAAGTGTTCAAGTAGAATACATTTAGCATTATAAATAATAATTACATAATCTGATAGAACATTTGATAACGCCGTCGCGCCGCGGCCCCGTCGTCGTGGCGTCGGCGCCGGCTCGTCCGTATGTTACACTGTATACCTACATTACATTCGCTACGCTACATTTGCTATTGTCCGAGTTTGCGTTTTTTTCTGAACTTTTTGACATACGCCTCCACTAAAGCCTGTATTTTCGTCGGGTTGATCTCTCCGGTTTTGTTGTGGCAGATCTGAAACAGTCATCGCAAATTATGGTTAAAAAATTATTAACGCTGTCTTGTCCTATTGTACATCCCAGTAGGATGAAACAGATCAATTCCAAAAACTCCATCAGCAGAAGCTCCTGGGGTTTTTGGGAAACCGCGCGGTCACTGACACAGCAGTGGGGATTTTGAGCCTATCCAAATTTAAGGGGTCGGGGAAGGATGAACTGCCCATGCAAACGTAATACCAAAATCATTTATAATTCGAGCATATTATTTCCACCATATTATTCGGATTCGGATAGTATTTATCTAGGTTCCTAGATAGTTTATGTTTCAAAATACATACCTAAAACGAAATTTAAGCGAATTCCATTTTGTATATTTTTACGACTTTTACGACATGTTTTCATCTTAATAAATAATAATAATTCATTTAAGTTTTAATTCATAATTTTTGGTATTACGGAACACGACAATAAATGCTATGTTCCTAAACACAGAATATAATATATAATACGAAACAAATAAGATAAAAACATGTCGCAAGTAATTTGATACAAATTTCGAACGGCTCGTACACCCATCGCGCATGCAGGGGGATAGGCTCCGGTGCCAAACAGGGGGGGGGATAGCTGACTTTGACACTCGCTTCAAATTGAATTTGCTTGCGGCCTTCGCAGGCCCCTTCATTAGTGGGATTTTTGATACTATTTAAATTGGATCAGTTGGAGTTTAAGACTATTCAAATTGGATCAGTGGGGTTTTCGTGAATAATTAAACCAATGGTCTACTGTCTCTTCCCCCACCTCTCGATCACAGGCATGGCCGTGGGGTTTATAGGGCAATCCGAATTCACTATACTCAAATGCCCCACACAATGATCTGACAAAACGTGGCATTGCATTGCGCCGACAAAGACGAAAGTTCATATGACACATTACTGCTATGCTTGGCTGTAGAAACAGGTATGATGGTAGCACTTCACTTCCCTAGCCAAACTCGCAAGGAGCTCTACTGCTGAGAGTGGACTAGCGCAGCGACTGTCCCGTAGGACACCACTAAATGTCACTACTATTGCAGTGGCTGTCCTGTAGGGAATTACTAATCGAGGGTGGGCTAGCAGTGACTATCCTGTAGGACACTACTCATAGGTCAGGTCCGGCTCCAAGGAGCAGCGGGTAGGCGCGGTGTACCTTGGGCACGGCGCGGCGCAGGATGTGCTTGTACTCGTCCTTGGAGACGTGCTTCTTATTGTAGTGCGGCTTGAGGAGCAGCTTCACCTCCTCCACCACGCGCTCCTGCCGGTTCAGCTTTTTCAGGAACTGGAAACCAGACCCGTTTGGTTAGCTAACAGATAGGGTAGTAGGGGTGGCGGCTCGCCTCCCCGAGGTCGAAAACTTTTTTTATGGGGACCCCAATCTTAACAACGGTTAATTTTCACTACACAGCCTCTTGTGGGACAAAATCACTTACAGACTGGCCTATTCGTCCATGAATGTTGATAAATCTGAAAATAAACAATAAGGGAAACGAGTTTGGTCTGTATTTTTGCAAATCAGTCTTTACATGAGGCTAGTCAACGTCGCTGATTTCTGAAAGTCGTCAGCCAGTCCAAACAAAGGTCATAACTAAAAATAAATAAGTGCAAACTATATTTTATAAAAAAATACTAAAACTTATTGAATTTTTCTGAATGCCTTTAGACTTAGCTAATTAGTGCACTAAATCGATCTTGACAGTCAGCAACACTCAGTAGCAGTCAGTGTCACTCAAAATAAACTCGACGCACAACACAACAAACCTTCAAACTACACGTCTTTATCAGCAGAAGCATATGTTGTGAAAAGTCATGGTTTATCAAACTCACACTGATGGCGGAGTGCGGACTATCTCATACAAAAAAGCAAGCTATTGGCTGTAACTAAAGTGGCAGAAAGCGTGCTGTAAGAGACTACTGCACGTGTAGCATGGAGGACCGGGGGCACCGGGAAGTGCTTGCAGAGTGTCACTAAAAAGCTAGATGATGAGTGCGCTAGGCTTGGGTGGGGGATGTTGCATCACTGACTTTGCTCTTGAGCTGCATCTCGACGGCCGAGCTCGGCAGCTCGTCCACAATCTGCAGGCTGTCGTCATCCATTCTCACGTCCACGGTGGTCTTGCCTGCAAGTTATCAACAAAACAGGCTCAATTTCACATCTCACATGTTGCTTTACAAGCATGTTGCCTAAACAGTGTGGACGTCATAGAGTGCACAAACGAAATGGATTGAAACTAGGCTTAAAATTTTCGTAAACAAGTCAATTTTATGAAAAATTTCAAACCCTCGTCTATGTTCTATTAAAATTGGAAAAACGTAATAAAGGTGGAAATACATCGTAGCACCCTAGAGATTTCTAATATCCTGTGCTAAAGACCCTGAGTCTGCGAGAGAAATACGTGTCAATTCGTCTTAATTTCAAGTTTGATTAAAGATTCAGCTTCAGAATCCTACTCTAGGTCTAGATCCTTTTCATTCTATATGCTGGTCATCATCAGACCCTGGAGCCCAAAGTCTATCCTAATAACGTCGAAAATTCAAATTTTGGACTCAAATTTAAGGAAGCGAAAATACCCGAATTCCCTTCAAAAAATGTGTTGCGAACTGAGTTCTTTGCGCAAATTTTCACCAAACACAGCCAAGACAAACAATATCATTCATACAAAAAAAACCGTTTCGAAATCAGAGCACATGATGAGCATTGAGTTCTAGAACTACGAGGCCATAGACAATAGTAGATTATGCACTAAGGGAATAAAGCAGTGTCTTATGTCGCGGGCGGCATATTGAACCCTGAGTGTAACGAGGGACTCTAAAGTTAACTCCCGAGTGTAGCGAGGGAGTTATATAGAGTCCTGAGTAAAGTGAGGGGTTCAAGCTGCCCAAGACGAAGACAAGCTTTATTCCAGAGGAGCATACTCTACTTTTCACACCTACTGCGAGACAATAAAAGGCTCCATAAAATAAGTATCGTCTCTTTTGATGAACTCTGGAGTAGAATCATTATCGCTCGACATTTTTTGTTAACACTAATATTGCCATTGACATAATTATATATTACTAGAATATTGCAATAAATTTCACTGAAAAGTACAGCACCAAACTAACATCTCTTTTGTTTCACATTCTTTAAAATCGCGCCTATTTCTTTTTTTTCTGAGTTCTGCTTTTGGTGGCCAGTTCGATTTTCGAACAAACCTCTTTACAATGCCATATGGACATTTTTTTACTTGGAGTTTTCCACGAGTTTCCACACGAATTTGACGTTCCAAATTCAAGTCACTTTAATCCCTAGGGAGTTTCATACAACTTTATATCCCTAGAGAGACAATGCTATACTTTACGTTGAGGTTGTATGATATGTAATTGGACATTGTCGAGCAGGTGGTGTGAAAACACACATAACACCCCTTTTTAGCAGGGGGTTAAAAATAGTATCAACAAAAACAAAATACTCAACATGGTGTATTTTTTGAAGTATTTTTTTTAATTTTTCCTAGATCTGTAAGCTTCCTTCAGTAAATAAATGGGGTAATTGAATTGAATCCGTCCAAACGAGTTTCGTCCCATGCGCGGGCGGGTCGGCTGGTGTGACTCGGAGCGGCGCTTAGAGAGTGCGCTGATAGGACTCACCTCTCTTGGATCGCTTGCCGGACCTGCCGTTGCGTCCCTTGCGCGGGCGGGTCGGCTGGTGCGGCGGCTCGAACAGGTCCCCGAAGTCGCTGGAGCCGGGCGAGTAAGGCGAGGCGCCGCCATCCGACTCGGAGCGGCGCCTTACGGTCGGCAGCGGCAGGCGCGAGATCTTCGTTGCTTGCTGACGCAGGAACAAAGAGTTTCATTACCATCTACATCCAATTAACTGAACGAGTTAACTTTGACTAATCGGTTTATGTATGTAGGTAGAATGTACATCACGTGTATTCGCGAGGTTTCATATCGCGGCATACAACTAGTAGGCGAGGGCCTTTTGCAGGACCTTCATCTACATTACCGTTTCGTAAAGGGAAGCCAACAAAATTAAATTTCACCAATCAACCCCAAGTTTAATCGCTCACTAGCGCAGGATTGATTGTGTTGTGCATGAAAAGAAGACTTCCTGCAAAACGCACTGAGTACATGTTAAAGAACTCCCTTTTCCGCATTCGAACTCTATGGATGGTCCATTATGCGTGAGCACTGAGTACATTTAACACACGGGTTCTAAATATCACAATCGGTTCTGAGCAGTAACCTAGAAATAACCAATAATTACACTACTAAAGAAAACGGAGAAGCTTCAATGTGGGGCGTAATTGTAGCAGTGTAATTATGGAGTTTACACTGCATGATGATGATTGTCACTCGCCGGCATGGGGTTGATAGATTGGCTGAAGATAAGCGTCACTCGCCGGTGTAGTTGATGATGATGATGAGTGTCACTCACCGGCATGGGTTTGATAGGATCCGACTTGATAGGAGAAGGCTTGGCCAGGAACAGCTTGGGCGGCGGGCGCGGCTGCTCGGACAGCACGGCACGCGGAGCGGGGGCCACCGCGGCCATGGGGCCCGGCGCGTCGGGAAGGCCCCCGCCGGGGGAAACGCCCGCCTCACGCTGCGTGGGTTCCTCGGGGGACACATCGCGCGTAGACTGCAGGAGCGCCATCACCTAACAACAATAAAACCTCGTTTAGGTTAACACTAGGACCATTTTGAGCACACATCCTATTTACTTGAGTGCTGTTTGCTTTACAATTTCATGTATAATAAAATAAGTTACCTTTTCGATAGGTGATAGCGGCCGTCTATCTAATACTTCGTCTGCAGAGAGGTTGGTCTTCTGCGCGGCCTCCAGCGTCATGGAGGGCCGTTCGCCGTCGTCTGCGGCGGGCGGCGGGCAGGGCTCGGCAAGCGGCGAGTTGGACGCCGAGCGGGTCGGCTCGAACGGGTCGTACGCATCCGGCGAGTCCGGGGGCTCGGGCGGCGTCAGGGGCCCGCGTCCCTCTGGTTCAAAACACAATTAAAATGTTGAATCATCTTTTAAACTAGGTTAATTTACGGTTTTAAATGTTGTGAACATCATCATACCCTGGACCCCAGGCTAGTCGGCTCGGGGTCGACCGTGGAAGCGTTGCTGGCACGACCTTGATGCGTTTGAGAAGGAGTGGTTGTAGGTTGGTCCACGACCATTCCTTTCAGGGCTTCAGGGGGAATAAAGTATGGGATTGCAGGTCTACTTGAGCTTCGTATTCCCAGTTCCTGAGCAAAACTTGGTCATCTACTAGTTTTTTGAATGGCTCAACATATCTATGACTAGCTAGTTACCTTCCAGGTTGGGGGCGGGTGCGGGCGCGGGCGCCGGCGCCTGCTCGGCGGGGTCGGGCGGCGTCTTGGGTCCTTGGGCCAGCGCCGGCGCCGGCTCAGGCGCGGCGGGCGCGGCCGGCACGTCGTCATCCGACAGCACTATGACGTTCTTCGGCGACGGCGTCAGTTCGCGGAAGGGCGAGCGCTCCAGATCGATGATGGCCACGGGCTTGGGCCCGACATCCGGCTCGGCCGCCGTCCGCCGCCGGCGACGTCTTCGCTCTTTGCGCCGCTCACGACGCCCGATGCCTTCGGCGCGCTCTTGTTCCTTGAAGCTGACGCTCACCAGGATGTTGTCTCCCGATGTGAACACCTGCCCAATAAAAATCGGCACCTAAAAGAACGCGCACCGCGACGATGTGTGCTGCCGCGACCTAAGTGACGAGCTGCACGCACTGTTTTGGCATTTAATTCTCAAACAAAGCTAAAGAAGAATAATGGCGGTATCTAATTTGTATTTTAGGAACTATTTCAACAGCTACCAACCGTGGTGCCAACCTTGGCTGACATCATCATCATCATCATCAGCCTGTAGAAGTACACTGCTGGACATAAGCATCCCCCTTAAGAATGCCACGACGCACGGTCCACCGACCTCCATCCACCGACTTCCTGTGACGTTTATAATGTCTTTAGTCCATCGAGTACAGGGCCTTCCTCTACCGCGTCGTCCGGTTTGTGATCGCCACTCGAGAGCCTTTATTCCCAACGGTTGTCAGTTCTGCAAGCTATATGACATGCCCATCGCCACTTCAAGTTGCTAATTCTGAGAGCTATGTCGGCTAACGTTTGCGTCTAAATAGTGTACAAAAATTGTTCAAACCCGAATTATCGGTTTGGTGTATTAGCGGCTAATATTATAAACGCAAAAGTTACTAGACTAGTTTGGGCAGGCTCAGAACAAACACTAGTGTATGGCGATTGAGCAGGGTGGTGATGGTCCACATAACATGACGCACCTCTTTAGAGGGTCCGGCTGCCTCCCTCATGCGTCGATGTGCGCGCTCCACCTCGCGTCTGCGGCGGCGCTCCTCCAGCGGGATCGGCTCGGCCGGTGGCGGCGTGCGCGGCGAGAGGGCGCGCTCCGCGGGGGCCGGGGACCACAAAGCCACGGGGTGCGGCGCGGGGGGCGAGGCCGAGCGGCGCCGCACGCGCTTCCGGCGCAGGCTGCGTCGCCGCAGAGACTTCTGCTTGGAACCCGCTCGAGGAGAACGTGCGCGTTTCTTCTTCTTCGCCTTGGTTGGCTTCGGACTGAGCGCGGGCGACGCGGAGCGACGACGCTTGCGAACACGCGACGCGGAGCGACGACGGCGAGCTATTTTCACTCGCGATCCCGATCGTTTGCGGCGCCGCTTGGGGCTCGGCGAGCGGCGCACGGATGCGGCTGAAAGCGGCCGTCGCGGCGACACAGACGCGAGGCGAGCGCGTCTCGGAGATATCGAGACGCGAGTGCGACGCGGCGATGGAGACAGGCGACGCCGAGGTGATGGTGAGATTCGAGCGCGTCTGGGGACCGGAGACAACCGCCGGCGCGGGGAGGCGGAAAGGCGTCGTCTTAGGGGCGACGGAGAGAATTTACCACGACGCGGGGAGGGGGATAGTCTGCCACGGCGCGGGGAGGGAGACAGTCTACCGCGCCTCGGGGATAGAGAGGACCGGGCGCGACGCGGCGACGGAGACAGTCTCACTCGACGAGGAGACGGTGATAGTCTCACTCGACGAGGAGAGGGGGACAGGCCTCGGCGTAAGATAGGAGAGGACGAGGCACGGCGCGGCGGCGGGTCGGCGGGGGAGGGGGAACGCGACCCGGACGGCGACACGTCCCGTCCGAAGGCGTCTTTCGTGCGACGCCGTCTCTCTGTGACAAGCGTGCGCACATCGTACCGCTCCAGATCTTTACGCTTGTCCTTTCGGCGACGCCGCTCGCGGGAGGAGGCGGGCGAGCGTCGCTTGTCTTTCTCTTTCTCTTTATCTCGCTCGCGGTAGTTTCGTTCTTTGCCCTTGCCAGTTTTCTTGAAAGCCACGTCGCTGCGCTTTCGACCCTTACTTTTCCCTTCCTTTTCCTTCTTGCTTTCTTTCTTTTTCTTCTTCTTGGTATCGTCGTTCTTCGGTCTTTTGTCCAGTATTTCGCCTTCCTCGGGTGGCGGCGCGCCAGGGGTAGGCGGGGAGCCCTCAGAAAACATGTCATTCCCCTCTTCTTCCGAAATCATTTCGGTGTCCAGACCCTCGATGCCCTTGTCCTCGAGCGAGGCGTCTTTAGATTTGTTCTCGTCGAGGCACGGAGTGTAGGAGCGCTCGTCTTCAGTCTCGCTGATGGACTCCGTCATCTTGGCGGCGCGTGGGGAGCGGGGGGAGCCTGAGCGGGTGGAGACTTCATCATCCGAATCGGATTTAGTCTTGTCTTTATCATCGGTCTCTAACTCGTCGTCGGTTCTATCGTCGTCCAAATCTTTGTCCTCTTCGGTATTGTCTAGTCTTTTAGGTGTTGCGTCTTCGTCGGAGATGTGAGGAGTGCTGGTGCCATCATCTGCCGCTTTATCGTCTTTTGGATCATTCTTTTCCTCAGTCGACATTCTCCTCTCGGTTTCAGATCCACTCTGATCTTTCTCCTCTCGCTCTTCTTTAGACTCGACTGTTGCGCTTTTAGCTTCAGTGATTGTTTCTTGGTGCGCATCGATCGTTGGCTCCGCATTCTTCTCAAACTCTTGACTGATGTCTTCATCGTCATAGAGAGACACTTGCCGCTTAATAAGCGACGGTGTGTAAAGTTTGATCTTGATGGGATTCCGCGTGTTTATCGTAATAGGGCAGCGTTTGGAAACTTTTGCTTTATACTCCTCAGAAGAATTCTGTACGGGACCGTAGGTCGCTTTAGTGGGAGAAAGGGTAGATGAATTATCGAGCAGGTCTAAGGGTGCGGGCGCAGGCGGCGTTAGCTCACCGTCTTCCTGCACCAAGTCTTCTAAACTATTCCGTCTTTCTTCTGGTTCCTCGGCTATGACCCTACTGGAATCACTTGCAATGTGGACGCTGGTAGCAGAGTAAATAGAGAAGTTAGGGCAGTCTCCGTCATCGTCACGCGAGCGCCCCCCGGGCGTCAGCAGCGCGCGGTGCTCCTCCAACACTTGACGAACGGCCGAGTCTAGGATATCCGCTGGCACGTCTATAGCACGCGTGTCTATGCCGGCTAGGATTGTTTCTACTGAAGGCGTGTCGGGTGGAAACGGTGGGGGAGGTAGCGGCGGCATGGGCGGTGGGGCCAGGGGGGCCGGTGAGGGTGGCACAGCTCTGTCGTCTTCCCCACTATCGTAGTCGTTAGTCGGTTCTGTCGGATCGTATTTCTCGGTATCGATGACTAAACCTTCATCGCTTCTCTCGTCTTCAGACTTATCGCGTTCAATTCCAGATGTAATCGAATTATCAAATTCGTAGGTAGCTGGTTCAGAATTATCGAATTCTACGGTAGGTAGTTGAGAACTATCGAATTCTACGTTAGGTGGTTGAGAATGATCGAATTCTAAGTTACGGGGTTGAGAGTTATCGAATTCTAAGTTAGGTGGTTGAGAATTGTTAAATTCTAAGTTAGGTTGTTGAGAATTGTTAAATTCTAAGTTAGGTGGTTGAGAATTATCGAATTCTAAATTAGGTGGTTGAGCATTATCGAATTCGAAAGTAGGTGGTTGCGGGAGGGGTCGATACGACTGCGGTTTGTCCCGTGAAGCCTCCGGGAAGGAATGAGAGCGAGAGACCCCCGGCCCGCTGTGTTGGGGTTCGTGCCCCATCCTCATGTCTAGCGGGTTCTCGAAGCCTCCAAAAGATTGCCTGTGCGGCGGCCCGTCGGGACGGCGGCTCGGTCGCCACACCGGGCCACCACTGAAGCGCCGCTCGTCACCCTGGTTATTATTAGGTCCACGATTCTGCTCAGGCTGCTGTCTCCTTTAAAAGAGAATGTTTATTTAGTTAATAAGTTGTTCTTTAGTCTTGCAACTAGGTATCTGACCATAAGGAGATACGGGGGGAAGAGACCCCCCCGTATTTCCCCCTTCCTTATTTCAACCTCCTTCCTTAGTCAACCACCTAAGTCAGAGGGGTGACGCTTTTGCTGTTCAGACCGTTCTCCAAACTTCATACGTTACCTGTTTCTATCAAGCCATGGTTCGTCATTGGAATACTGGTGCGGTCTCCTGTTATGATAGTCGTTAAACTGTCCATTGTTGTCATCTCTCCGGTCGTTGTAGGGGCCGCCGGGGCCACCGGGGCCGCGCTGCGCGCCACCGTAGCCGTTGTCGTAACCGCCGCGACCATAACCTGATAATATTAGGTAATTGCATTAAACGAAATGTCGATATGATACTAATTGTATTTTGCTTTAAGTATATTATTTATGCAGTACCTTGGTTGCCCTGCTCGTGGTTCTGATTCTGTGTGTCACGTGGATAGCGATAACCACCCCCCCAGCCGCGCCCTTGCCCCGGATACAACGGCGCCTGCCTCGTCCCCTCACCGCCTTTCGTCAGATCAACTTCCTTCTTATCTGTGAGGGGTGTATCCTCCCTCTTCTCGGGTTTAGGTTTCTTATCTCGCTTGTGGATCTGCATCTTGATGTCGATTTGTCCGTCGAGTGTGACTGCGACCACGGAGTGCTTGGAGTGCAGACGCGTCTGGCTCGCAAGGATGTCGGAGAGCAGGTCGGGCGCGGCGCTCGCGTGCGTGGGCGAAGGGATGCTGTAAATTTTTCTGCGAGCCTGAAAGTTACATGTATTGCTGTGATTACAATGAGAATCCACATACTGTAAGTGAAATAACATAACACCCAACAGTCACATACGTAGTCTTGATCCCACAATAGGATTCCCAGTGTCGTAGGTATCAGGAACTACGAGTACCATGGTACCAAAACACCCAGACCCGGAACTAATATTTCCAGATCATACACACAGTTTTCCCGCAGCAGGAATCGAACCTGCAACCTCTTGCATTTCAGCCGGCTACTAGCCCGCCGCGCGCCGCGCCAAAAGGTCGAAATCAGTGATGCACCGCATTGCATGCGCTTCGAGAAGTAACGTGTGCGAAAGTAAGCTTAACAAAAAAGCGCTAACAGCTAATAGTCCGATGAACGAGGCAATTCTTTGTATGCACACCCTAACAATAATTCCTCTGTCGCTGAAACTTTGCAGTGTGATAAAGTAA
Source organism: Epirrita christyi (assembly GCA_951392215.1). Taxonomy (NCBI): domain Eukaryota; kingdom Metazoa; phylum Arthropoda; class Insecta; order Lepidoptera; family Geometridae; genus Epirrita; species Epirrita christyi. The sequence goes on from OX595843.1 coordinate 311,427, forward strand.
GGTTTAAAAATTACGGTTGACAAGTTATCCAGGATTTTTTTTATTTTTAAATCAGGTATTTCTACCTAAACATGAAAATCACTTATAACATTCGGTGGAAAATTGCTCAGTCTGAAATTTCTTCGGTATATGTTAGCATACATTAATAAGCATAGATATGTAACGGTATCCAGGAATATTTCGATTTCGGTGAGGCAGAAATTAAAGAATATCTGTTTTTTTATCACAACTTTTTCAGGAAAATTGCTCAGTCAGTTTTTATTTTTTTGAACGTGTAAGGTTGTTTAAATGAATCGCCTTGCAGAGTTATCTAAAAGATTTGCCTTTTCGTTCATAGCTTTATGGTTTTTTGGAAATAACTTTCGGCGGATAATTGCTCCGTCCTTTTTTATTCATTTGTTAGTTACAGTATACCTTATTATAATAGAATTGTAAGTTATCCAATAAAATTTCGCCTAAACACATAAACACATAAACTTTTAAATATCAGTATTTTATACTTAGACAATTTTCGTACCGCGGGGGGTTCTGTGGGCTCAGCACGAACAATTAATGTTACCGAGACGCTATCGAGACGATCTCAAACGTCAAATATTGGCCAGTGACACCGGAGTAACTTGAAATTTTCAATATTTGTGAGTTGATATTTGAAGTTTACGATCGTGTCTCGGTAAGTTTAGATATTCGTGCTTGCGCCTCTGATAATAGAGCGGGGCACCGCACCACGCATGCGCTCCACGCAAGGGCTGCCAGATACACCGCTTTTCTACTTTTGACACAGCTTTTTTGCTTAGAGATCCGCATTCCGTTTTTGGTTATCGAGATCCTTTTTTTTTTGATGAGCAACTTTTTTATCACTTTTAGAACGAAAAAAAAACACCTAAAAGTAGCTTTCCTTAAACTTGTCTCCAAAATAACGTAAAAAAGATGTGGAAAAAATAAGAATATTGAGAATACGATGAAGAATTAAACGAAAGTTATCGCGAGTGACTGTGAAAACAATCAAAACTATTACGCTATTGAAAATTCTCCCAAGGACACTCAACTCGTTTTTGAATAAAAAATTAAAATAAATTACTTACTGAAAATATATCAAAATCATGGAAAACTACCACATTCAAAACCATCAGTCAGCACACCTACTCGAGTATGACTCGCACTTGGCAAGCTTATTTTGTATGTAAAGTTGTACTTTTTTAAAATCTCGTTAGAAATCAATTGAAACATACTGGCCACCGTCATAAAAACAGCCGACGCATCGAAGAAGAAATGATCGACGTTACAAAATTTGACAGTTTAGGCAAGACCACAAAATATAGAAAAAGACAGAAGGTCCGCTCCCACCGTCCTTGAAAATAATTACCTAAACTTGCCTGACTCACTAAGGTTGCTACTGTATTCATTCAGAATTTTGAAAAGGAGTAGATTATTAGGAGTTGGAACAAGTTACAAACAATCTCGTTTGGAAAGGTGAAGAACGTTTGCATTTGGTTGTATTTATACAACCAAATACACTGCAAGCGTAATAATACCACTACTCATTTTGTTAACAAGTGACAAATGCCTGCACTAGCACTCGCTATTATAGTCGCGACTTAGCTCTGCTCGAGATTGCGTGAGAATACATGTAAACGTAAAGTCAATGTGTGCTTACCAGAAATGGCGCTATGTTCTGAGTGGACCCTCTGTAGCTGTTTGTTCACGACGACTCTGCCTCTCATTTTTATTCGTCTGAGGAACTTTACGATTTTGCTTCGGCTTTAAAATTCGAACTTCTATGTGATGTCATATGCTGTAACGCGTAGGTGTTAGGTTCAATTTGGCTCTAACTTTTTTCATACAAATATTAAACTTACAAGTACTTAGAAGCCGAAAGAAACATTATTTATTATTATTTAGTTCTTGAGATATCGTTATGAGTCAGCAAGTAGGTGAGTGATATTTGCCTTATATATATATATTGATTCTCATTGATCAAAACTATTGTCTCAAGAAGTAGTAAAAGTAGCTCCCGGCGGCTGTGCGCGTAATGTTGATAGTCTAAAATGCGTATGCGACGCCGAAATTTTATTGGATACTTTAAAAAGCTGTTGTATTTAAGTGTACTTTAACTAATAAATTAATAAAAAAGGACGGAGCAATTTTCCGCCGAAAGTTATTTCCAAAAAACCATAAAGCAATGAACGAAAAGGCAAATTTTTAAGATAACTCTGCAAGGCGATTCATTTAAACAACCTTACACGTTCAAAAAAATAAAAACTGACTGAGCAATTTTCCTGAAAAAGTTGTGATAAAAAAACAGATATTCTTTAATTTCTGCCTCACCGAAATCGAAATATTCCTGGATACCGTTACATATCTATGCTTATTAATTTATGCTAACATATACCGAAGAAATTTCAGACTGAGCAATTTTCCACCGAATGTTATAAGTGATTTTCATGTTTAGGTAGAAATACCTGATTTAAAAATAAAAAAAATCATGGATAACTTGTCAACCGTAATTTATAAACCTTACTTTATCACACTGCAAAGTTTCAGCGACAGAGGAATTATTGTCAGGGTCAAACCCCTCACTGACTGGACTATAAGGTATGGAGATGACATAAACGATCAACCAACGCTATTACTTTATTTCTCGTACAAACGTTTCACTAGGTTACACTAGTGCTACCATTCTCCGTATTTTTTTTTTATGATTGTATTCCTCTATTTGCTCCCTAGTTTTTTTTGTTGTTTTGGTTGGTACTAAGTTTTATAGCACCACGTACACGATAAGCACTCTATGGGCTATAATTTAGGAAGTTAAGGGCATACCCGTGGCGTGAGCGCTTAAAAAAAGGTTTACTGCGCTTATTGAAATTGGAAAAGGAGTTTAGAGGCCTTTATTTTAAACTGTCAAAGTAAAAGATATAGTAAATGCTGAAGATAACCGCCGTATATAGATTATCTTTATCACGGCAGAAAGCCAAGTACCATATTTAAGTATGTATTTCTAAAGTATAAATGACATGATCTTTTCCATTCCTGTAAACTGTTAAAAACAAACTCTAGAGTCCAAATCCAGGGAGGAAATAGGAAAAAACCAGCACTCGCAACCCCTTTTAAGCTTTCGTTTGTAAAATTGACTCCGTACGTAAGCAAAACAAAACTACTCATCTTTCTAGTTTATTTCGTAGGTTGTAGGTAAAGCTTTTGGAAATAAAAATTCAAAGCAGACCTGTCGGTAAGCGCTAAGTATGGAGGACGTCGGCCTTGCAGCGACTGCGGTGCTGGCGCCTTCCGACCCCTGCTCTTCCTCCTCGAAGTAGTCCAGCTGGTGATCCGAGCCGAATAGGCTGAGTGCCGGGATGCCGGCGCCCGCGCGCCTCACCGCCATCTCGACGGAAGGCGCGGGCGGTGCACCGCGGATTGTGGCCAGCTTTGCGCGCACACTGGCGCGCACGTGCGTGCGCCGCGCTGCGGTGCGCGGCTGACGCTTTTTTGTCTGCAAGCAACGAAATCTAGTTCTCTGGCTGCTGACCATATAAACAGTCGTATTTACTGAGGGATAAATATAACATAGGATAGGTACCTATGATAACATTGACTGGGCTCCTACATACTTATTTTCGTCAAGGCATAAAATGTTATATAAATATAGGGCAGTTATTCTACAAAATATCATTTTTGTACAATAACTGCAATTTGCATGGCATGTGGATTGCCTGAAGTTTTCTTTGGAACCGATTTGGTCAGATTGATGGATAGTTCAGTTTCTGTGTCGTATAAAATACTTACTTAAAAGCAAAACTTGGGCATGAGCCAATAGCATTATTTGGAATTGAACTTGATTGGCCTCTGAATCAATGTCTCTACAATTTAATAAACACTCAAGGAATGGCACTAATTGCCAAAATACAAGTTTTTTATAAACTTAGCTTGGCAAACATTTAAAGTGCACTGTTAATTAATAAGATTACACACATCAGCTTTAAGCTGCTAATATTAATAAATAGGGCAATTTAAAACATTTGTACAAAAGATAAATAAATGATTTGAATGAGGTATTAGGATATCCCCCATAGGAATGAAGGTCCTGTCGACCGACACCCACCTTTCTCTTTTTGACCCTGGTCTTGACCCTCCTGGTTTTGGTTACGGGAAACTTTCCCTCTCCCTCAACCTCATACTCCACTATAACAGTTCTCGTCTTTCTTCTCTTATATCTTCGTTTGCGCGTGCGCGGCGTGGTCGTCCGCCGCGCAGAGCTGGAAGCGCCGCCGCCTAGCGCTCTAGAGCTGCGTGAAGTTGTCGGCGCATTGCGACTCGCAGTGCCTCGACCTCGCCCGCTCGAGGTGGACGGCTCGTCGTCACCACGAGTCGCGCGACTCGGTCTCTCGTAAGTAGATCTGTCATAGGTATCAAATGTATTGAAGGAGTGGGACGACTGCATGGGAAAGAAGATAGGCGAAGACCTCCAAACACCGTTACAATTTGGGCATAGCCATTGATCTTCAGGTATCTGGAATTAAAGCATTACACCTTGTAAGTTATAATTTCCTGTACACAGAGTGTGATGTAATGATTAGATAACCCTTTTCTTGGGTGGTTACCCTACCCGCAAGTAAAGGGGTATCTACTAACAACGCCACACCATGTAAATTATTTTTTTATGAATAAGAATGAACAAACACAATTTATTACCCTAGTGAGTGGCGGTGAGAGACATTGCATGTGGAAGCCGAGGTCGCAGCCATCACACAGCAGCATAGATTCCTCACGATCAGCATTATGGCAAACCTATAATAATATAATAACCTGTATGTTCATCTGAAGCATCCTCTAGGATATATACACATCTCTAATTTGGAACCCTTCTTATGACAAATCCTACTAATATTATATACGCCAAAGTTTGTGACAAAGGATGGATGTTGGAGTGAAATTTGGAATGGATATACTTTACGCCCTGGATTAACACATAGGCTACTTTTCATCATCATCATCAATTTTCATCATTTTTCACGCAGGTGAAACCGCAGGGCGCCACTAGTATGTCAATAAAATTGAATGTATTCAAATTCAATTTATTAAATATGTTTGTTGCAGCCTAAAAAAAAATAAGAATATAAATGAATATGAATCACACATCCTCACACACACACACACACATCCTCACACACACACAACTTAACTTAGATCAATTTCAGTTTACCTTATGTTATTTTATTTTTGTTTTATTTTATTTAACTTAATTTCTTAACTTTTAAATTAAATTTGTTAAACTTTTTTTACCTAGGTATGTACTAAAATTAATATATTTAATCAAAGAAGCTAGTTCCTACGGAAGAGCGAGACCCTCTAATACAGGTATTTTCATACTTAAAAGAGGGTCCCAAACCCATGAGATGTAATATGATTAAGTTTACCGAAATAAATATTTGTATTTGTATTTGTATTTGTATGAATATGAATAAAGTTCCCTACAGTTCTTCCGAATATATTAATCTGTGTAAGAAATTAAATTTTCTCCCCCTGGAATTAAATTAAAATGTGTCAAATGTAAGTCAATCCTGGAGAACATTTTTCATACACACACTTGTCGTGCACACTTGGAACCGGTTACCAGACTCAGTGATCAGTGCCCCCTCAGTGAACTCTTTCAAAAATAGACTGGACAAATTAAAAGATTTTGTAATTTGTAATTTAAAGTGCACTGACAAGGGCGAAGATATACACGCATCAGCTCCGAGGGCTACCTGTGTATTATAAATAATATGGCAAGACAACACACATTTTCACACAAATAACATAGCTATCTTTATAAAACTAACATCTTGCGTGAAGTAGAATAAGAGGAGTAACAGAGAAACATACCAAGTCTTATTACAAAATATGGTTTAAATCTTAATTTAGACCAGGCCTACCTGTCTAGGCTTAAATATCAACCTTTGCTATATACATACAACTGTAATACAAAAGCAGATGGTTTGTTTTCCTGAAGCAACTCTCACACTAGCTAGTCCGAGCTTATATATCAATAATGTCAAAACCTCAGACTATCTCTGGTTTTTCTAAAACCAGGCAGCCTCCTAGTTCAGCATTGGTCTACAAATTGACAGTTGATTGCATGCTAGAGGTAAGAATTTCTACAACTCAATTGTGATGCGACACTTTCATACAGAATCCGTCAATTTGACACTTTACAAATTTGTGTAGTTGCGTGAGAATTCGGAAAACAAACAATCTTCTTTCAAATTAAAATTGTATAGGTATGCTTAATGTCGATATTTAAGCCTTGAATGGTACGCCTGGTCTAAACTCACGACATAAAACATGTTTTATAATAAGGTTGAATATTTTTACTTCAAAATGATTACTAGTTCCAAAGCTACATTGTCAATTGCAAACAGTGGTTTTACTATTTTGACATGTGCTCAGTGAGGTTGTGTCTCTAGTAGTCCATGATTTAAATCAATACCACTGAATATCATGAAGGTTGAATGAAGGCAGGTGGCCATATCTAGTGGAGATAATTGCATCTCTTTGGTACGCCAACTGCTAATACATAGTTGCTTTATTAAGACTGCTTCAATTATTAGGCATACCTCGCACACAGTTGGGTCTTCAATGATCATCATCTCCAAGGAGGGTCTGCGCTCTGCCACCACCACCTGTTCTGTGCGTAGCACGCGCCCTCCAGCAACCGCACGCACTACTATAGAATCAAAAGTGATGCGATCCACAGGACATGTGTTCATGTTCTTGGACCATTCCATGATGCAATCCAAGCAGAATATGTGTTCGCAATTCTGAGGTGTTCCAACCTCCTGGTTGAGGAATTTCATAAGACAAATGGAGCATTTCTCAGAGTTGCCTTCTGAACTGTCCGAGCTGAATCCAGAAGCTTTTGTAGCCTTGTTAGAGGGTGATTTAGAGGCCAGAGAAGATGCGCCGGGGACGTTGGTGTGCAACGCGTCCGACTGGTCAGTGGCCCAGCCTGACGAGTCGCTGTCGCCGTCCGAATCACGCAGGCCGGGCAGCGCGCGCCGTCGCCGCACGGCGCCCATCGCCCAACTGCCACTGCTGCTGTCGCTGTCCTCTTCACTCAGCACCTGCGACATATCAACACACATCGTGAGTCACCAAGCTCCTACGATATTCAACACGACAGCACTACGAATGAGACGATCACCCTGAGTCTCTTCTTGCGCGTCGAAGTGGTGGGGCCGCTGTCGTCCGAGTCAGAGCTCGACGCGGACGACAGCACCATCACCTTCTTAATCTTGCGCTTTGGTTGCGGCGATGGATCCTCGCCTTCGTCGCTCATTCTCGCGTCCGAAGATTCGCTTCGAGTGCACCCAGTGGGCACGACACGAAGCTCTAGGTAAAGGTGTAAATGACCTCCGTGATTGATCTTTTACGACATGAAAGCTAAGTTTCGATGTGTTCATCCGGTCTACAATTAAAAGCTTCGTATTGAAAGCTAGTGAAATACAACAATTGACTTTGCATACGCGCTAGAAAATATTTTTTATTATTTTGACAGCAAGCCGCTATCAATTGCTTAGGCGGCCATTTTCTTTTCGTTCGTTACTTTTTTTTCACAAACACACACAACACAAGTCACTCACGTCACGCAGTAGGCAGGTACTTGGAGCAAGGAACAAAAGGCAGGTAGCATTGTCTGTGGTAGGCATGGAAGTAATAAGTACTAGTTGTACGTAGTACCATGGAAGTAATAAGTACTAGTTGTACATAGTACTTATTACTTCCATGCGTAGTACTTATTACTTCCATGGTGGTAGGCATGGAAGTAATAAGTACTACTTATTACTTCCATGGTGGTAGGTAGTGGCCATGGACATGCCATGGACCATGTCCCATCTCGGACGAAGGATAGATGGGCTTGACATCCAAATAATAATACTATGTTAGAGCAGGCTGAGTGTATAGAATAATCCTGAAGAGTGATAAAGACAAAATCACTTATTTTTGTCGTTATCCTATTTTAGCTTTTTTGGCCTTAGTTCTCTAAGGGTTATTCTAAGGCTTAGAGAATTTATGTGGGGAGATGGCATGCTCAACTTCTAGTACTAAATTATTTCTGCCACTTTTTGCGGGAGGCGAGGTAAACACGTACAGCACACATTTACTTACTCACGCACACTCATGCAGAAAGTTGAGGCGTCTCTATAAACGCACACGGAAATAAAAGCTGTCACACAAACATAAAACAAGCACACAAATAAATAATTTCTGTAATTACACTATTGGTTAGTTGCACACTAGCGCAAAAACTAGTGATGGGGTGTGAAAGATTGAATGAAATTAAGATTATTAATTGTCTATGGATCTAGTCTATGGATGTATGTTTGAATGGGTGAATTGATTCATGTTGATCAAAAGTAATCGCGTAACAAACATATAAAAAAAACATAGTCAGTTAAAAACTGTTTTAGGATTTAAGAGCTCACCGGTAGGACGCGTACGTCCTTTTGCACGCGAACGAAGTTTGCTTCTTTTTTGGCTATTATTTCTTCAAATTTTGTATTCATGATTTGTACACTAATATATATAAATAGACCCGTGGTGCGTTGATGCCTTATAAAATTATATGGTTTCCAAATCACACGCATCAGGCATGTATGATCTGCAACTATTTGTTCCGGGTCTGGGTGTTATGGTACCAGGTACTCGTAGTTCCTGATAGGTACCTACGATACAGGGAATCCTAGCGTGGGATCAAAACTACGTATGTGACTGTTGAGTGTTAAAAAAAACAATATTTTGGCTCCTGCTCGGAATGGATGTAAGGTTGGGTCCCGTGGTATTAAGGAGCTCCTCATTGACATGGCCATCAGACAGAAGGTCAGGAGGAGCAAGGGAAACCTCTCGGCTGCTTGTATGGATTATAAGAAAGTCTATGATTCTGTGCCACATACATGGATTTAACAATTATAAGCTGGGATTACATTTTATATTGTATTTTTTAAATGAAAATATAAGCTATTGGTTTTAAAATGGATCAATTTATTGTTAAGAAAATGTATTTTCGTGGATCTGCTTTTTTCATACGAAACGAGATTCGAATATCCGTATACTTTTGCATACCTTCCTAATTTCATATTGTGATTGACGAAATAACCCTAAAACCGTAAAAAAATCGGAAATACAAACCTCTAAAATAACCTTACATCCCCTTTAAACCCGAAAAACAGCTAATCAAGCCCATTTAACCTATATTTTAGGCTGGTATTGAACGACGTAGGTATTGATATTTTCTTTGGAAACATGTTTTTTTTTATAGCTTTGAGATCGTTTTTTCGGCCTAAAACTGTTAATTTCATAAAAATAGTTGCAGCCTCTTTCGTTCATTCATTCGTTCGTTGTTTTCACATCACTTGTCCCCGTACCAAGAAATTACGTATCGTTATTTCTGTCGTATGCTTGCACTAAGAAAATATATTTTATGGTGAAATTAATGGCCTAATTGTGTTGTCAATTACTTAAATGTGATAAGAAACTCCATATTTTGTTAAATTTGATGTTTCCGACCGCCATTTACACGAAACCACAGCACAACCAACCATTTTTAGGAGCTCCGTATAGCGACAGGTATGAACGCAGAATGGCGAACGATCGTGGCTAAACTAGTTTTTATAAACTGACACGAACGACCGTTCATGTACTTCGGCAGAGGGGAAAGCGTATGTTTGCCATCTCCCTACTATAAATTCTCTAAGTTCTAAGGTCCCAACCACCCACAGAGTACTTTATATTTCTATCCCACCCACAGACAAACCGATTTTCTCAACTATCGCACCCACCCGTTTACTCCCAGCGTCCCCCACCTATCCATGATTTATTTTCTCTATGCTCCATTCCATGTCCTGCGGAAGGAAAGCGTTCGGCGTCGTGAATTTTTGAAAATTGCCGAAACCTTTTATTTTCTTTGTTGTAAATAAAATATGACTGCTGAAAACGAACGTGAAATATATCACAAATTGGAGGCTATGAAAGAAATCAGGTGAGAAACCGTTATTATTCTGAAAACCTCTAGGTTTTGGCACCTGTAGACTGGATCAATAAACACTTCAGTTGGAATCGGAAACTAATGAGCGTTCCTGCCTGCAAGAACATTGTTTTACCGTAAGTAAATACTTTGTATTCTTAGTAAAAATGTACAAAGTAATGTTTCCTAACAATGCGTTGGAATTAATATTATCTAAAAACGCATCAGTATCCAAATTATTAGTGTATTGTGCTAAAAAAGATTATGCCTATCTCCTTTTTGAAAGCTTTACTACTTTAGCCCTGTTAAGATTTGATCGCAAGAAGTCGGTGTATGGAAGCAGCTCAAGACCGCTCGTCGTGGCATTCCATCGAGGGTGGCAGTATACGTATATGAAACAGAATGGGTGTACATTTTGAAATTCACTGTTTCAGGAATAAGACTATAACCCTAGAACGTATGAAGCGCAGCATAGTGAACGAGGTGCGCAGCGGTGACCAGGAGGGGCGCTGCCTTGCGCAGTACAAGCGTGAGATGGAGCTGCTACAGCAGGAGAAGATGAGCCATGTGGAGGAGCTCCGCCAGATACATGCTGACATTAACGCGGTGAGTGTACATTGTGTAGCTACACACAGAAGGTAAAATAGAAGTTCTAGAATAAGTATGACGGATACCACCTGTGAGTTCAAACTGTGCAGCCACAAAAGAAACCTGGGCAAAGATGGGCATGTGGAGATGCATGGATTCTGTTCTCCAGCATTAACGCACACTGAGGGATTGTCCTACCTGATAGGCAAGTGGTTGTACAATCATGCAATGATTACAGAGCATTGATTGTGATGTGTGCTTAAACATAATCTAAAATGATTTTACACTGTGGAGTTTATTGCACAATAAAATCATATTGCATGTTCATATGATTGCTGTCCAATAAGGAAAATCCCCTTAGTTTTGTTACACACCTAAAAGAATTAAATATTCTGTGTCCCAAAAATAACTTGTGTTCATTTAAATTTCGTTGAAAATCATAACAAACACCAGGATTTGTTTGTTTGTGTAGAGTTGCAAAGGAAGTTGGCATTATAAGAACAATTGGAACATTTCCAATTTTGTTTGTTTTGTCTGTCAGGTTTACAGCCAAACCATATGTTCAACTGAGTGTTACTGCTCTAAATAATGATTCATTTCTGAACATCCTGTTGATAGTAGCACAGAGAGATGGAGATTTCGCTCATTTTTTATATTTCAATGACGTTTTTCACTAAATTATACGGTTGCGAGATTTGTTTAAGTACTTAATTTGTTCCAACTCCTATCGTACCCCTGTGTGGTGGAGGTCACAGATAATGGTGTAGTGACAAGATGCAATGTGTCATCTGAACAGACTAGCCTCAATGTTGCCCCATAACTGTCTGCAATTTAACATCCCGGTTATTTTTTATTTTATTTTATTTATTTAACAAAATCCACAGCTCTTAAATTGTACATGTTAAGTCTAAAGCACTTTACTTAAAGCCAATGATGGATTTACATTTTTTTAATTTAACAATACGACTGTCACTAGATGACTACCGATTAGTACCGATGCTACTCCATTGCTTGTTTTGTTCCATCCATTCAGATTCTAAAATCACTTTATGAAGCTTTGAATAATTTAAAGTTGTCCAATGCTGCTTGATCATTGAACACATTTTAAGGACTAGACTAGGGTGTTATACTACAGTGTATTAGTAACTCATTTACGGCAAGCAGTCAAAGAAAATATGGTGATTTTTCAACAATGCCATATATGTATTAGCTTGCTAGGTCCATGGTAGTCTGAATGTTATTGATTAATCCATTCAATTTCGTCCTTATTTAAACGTCAGTTCAAAGTTGATTGAAACATGGTCTACAATAACTAGTTGTTAAGCTAATTCACCTAATTCACAATTTTATTCAGTTTGATTCAGTAAACTTTCAATGTGGTTGTAATAATGTATAATTACGAGAATTAGCCTTTAGAAATAATCTTGAACCTAGGATAAAAATATCTGTCTCGACTCAGTTTCAGTTCAAATATAGAAAAAGCGACGTCGGTGTTCCTATTCCAGATGGAGACCGTGATCAAACAGACGGAAGATAGCATGACACGGAAGCTTACAAACGCATCGCGTCTCCACGAGGACTACCGGCCGCTGAAGGCCGAGGTGGACCTGCTGCGGCGGCAGTGCCTCGGGCTCGAGCGCCTGCCCGACCTGCATGAGGAGGAAGGCAGCCCCATCACGCCAGAGTGAGTACCTAGTTACGAGCTGTGTATTTTTATTTTTTTACTACTAGGCAAGCAAACAAGCATACGGCCCACCTGGTGGAATGTATTAACCATAGCCTATAGACGCCTGCAACACCAGAGGCATCACACACGCGCGCTGCCTAACATGAGACATAAAGATGAATAGACTCTGGTTTAGGCTATGGTACACTGCCTCTATACTAATGTGACGTACTTAATGTTTCAGCCGGTTCCCCTCCCTGCCGGCGGGACCACCCGCGCCACCCCGCGCGCCGCCCTTCTTGTCAGCACCGCGCAAGCCTCCACCGCCGCCCGCGTTCAGGTCTGCTCTCGACCAAGATTTCATTACCGTCTCGCTGAGGTTCGATTCTGTTACTTTTATTTTGACTCCTGAGCTGTGACACCGACTGCACCGCTGATTGTGACCTGCAGGGAACTTACTTGGAGGTTCGAAGTGTTATGGTACTATAGTACTCGTAGTTCCTGATACCCACGACACAGGTAATCCTAGTGTGGGATCATGATTACGTATGTTACTGTTGGGTGTGTGTTATGTTACACCCGTATTCTTAAAAATTCCTCCAACTTTCGTTTACTCATACTCGACTCATTCTCATCATAAAGATGTCCTCCATGGAGGAAATTTTGTCGTCCTAGAATACCAAATTTCCTTGAGTATGGTTGAGTGAGTGAGTATGCTGTTATGGTGGTATTCTCCATCTCCTAAGTGTTAATTAGGAGTGTAGTAGTGTCTCGCAGATTGCTCATTCACAAACATCAATTGCTCATTCAAGAGTTTTTGAAGTAAATACATTTTATCCTAAATATCTAAACTATCTAAAGGATATAAAATGTAGCTTTCATTAAATTAGAGTAATTTGAAGAAGACTCGAAAAAAATACATAATTTTACTTTACATTACTATAATAAAAATTATATTCGGTGCAAACATGTCTGTTGGTGCTAAATCGGTGTCAAAGCTCTTCCTTATAACCCTTCCCCATCATTTTCCTTTTAGTTTATTTTTGCTAATTTTTCTGTTTTTACCTATTTTGTATCCACAAAGTATTTCAAGCAATAGATAGCTACACTGGTGTCGTTATTTTGCAGTTGATATTCTCTACAGCTAAATAGCGCTTATATTATTACGGTCCTCTTTATTAAATACCGTAATATTTTTATAAATGCCATGCCGTGGTGTGTTCGGCCTAAGAACAGACCCCTCTATCTCCTCCCGTGGATATCATAAAAGCCGACTAAGCGATTACACCAGGATAAGGGCAGTAGCATCCACCTGAGTACTCAACATGAATACTGCGATCACCAATCCGCCTGCCAAGCGTGGTGATTATGGCACTTCCCCCCCATTGTATTTATGCGGGAGGCTTCGTCCAGCAGTGGATGTATAAAGGCTGGTGATGATGATGATATTCATGTAGAAAAGATAGATAAATAGATAGATTAACACTTTCTTGATAACCACACAGAAACAATATTATAAACAAGTAAAAAAACAACAACAAACAAAAACAATAACAAAACAAACAAGTGAAAAGGACCGTAATATATTTTTTTAGAGAGTTCTGCCAAGGGGCCGTAGACAAAGTAACATTCTAATAGCAATGTCGCCAGTAGAAAAGTCCAAAATGTATGGGATTGACGTAAGCTTTCGATATGTCACGTGGTCTTTTGTATTGAATTACGACTGTAGAAATGGAATCGCTTCGAAGCGAATGCCACTTGGCTAGGCCCACAGATTCGACACCATTATCTTAGCATCATTTTATTCTTAGCAGACATTTACCTACAACTGAGGGCCTATTACGAGTTTTGCATTGCAACAATTACTTTGCGAGTCGTGAGTATTCAACGTGACGTGCGTAGTAACTATTTATGAATCTGTGCTGTTTCTATCTTCTGCGCGGCACAGAATGATTAATAGTTACTATGTAAGTCACGTTGAATAATACTCAAGACTCGCAAAGTGATTGTTGCAATGCAAAACTCGTAATATGCCCTCTGTTGTCTCGAGCTCGCGTGTGGCGACCACGAAACGGACGCAGTGCAGAACGGCCTTCCACTCGATAGTCCGATGACATTGTAACTATCGAAGGAAGTCTGGATGGATGTGGCATTCCATTAGGGAGGCATATGCCGTAGTGGACATCTTCCTAATCCGCGTGTATGTATGGCTGCGCGCTCTAAGCCGTATCGCCATAATCTGTGAAGTCGCCCCTAGCACAGATACATAATACTATACTAGTACCCCTAGTAAGATTTCGGGTTTTAACGGGCAGCCTATGAATCGTGCACCTACAAACATGTGTAACAAAGCCCGAGGTGAGGGTATTCCACACGTTATGGCAAACAATTTTTGTTCTACGTTTTTATGAAATTAGATTTTTTTTATTCATGAAATGCCTCGTAAATTTTCCTCCAGAAATGTTCTCAACACAACATGGGGCTGCCCTATTACAGCATTCAGAGTTTACGTATAGAGATCAAATGAACAGATTTCATGAATGAAAAACTTCGAAATTTATAAAGTCGTAGAACTAAAGTTGTTCGCCATGACGTGTGTATTACCCTCCCCTCAGGCTTATAGGGGTATTTTGTTACACATTGTAGCTCTATAGCTCGTATACAAGCCGTGTACGACTAGAATACGAGCCGCGTACGACTTATGTATGAGCAGCGTATGACTCGTGTATGACCCTTGCGCCCGCAGACAGCAGCCGCCGCCGATGAAGTCGTGCCTCTCGTGTCACCAGCAGATCCACCGCAACGCTCCCATCTGTCCGCTCTGCAAGGCCAAGTCACGCAGCCGCAACCCCAAGAAACCCAAGAAGAAATAGACGACGTGTGCGCTGCGTGTGCGCATCGCGCGGCTCTAATCACGAGTACATCACGCGAACCAACCTTGTTCGTTTTAACATCCCAAAAATTACCGACCGGAATCAAACCCGTGACCCTTCTCTGGATAGGTACGGGGTGCGCTTACCACTACGCCACTGATTCCGGTAATTTTTGGGATATTGTAAAACATTACCAATTAGTTTTTGTTTTTCAATATTAGTTTTCCGACTAATGATTGAAGTATTCGGAACCGCGAGCTGATCCAAAATAGCCCAAAGAGTATCGGTCTTATTCTAACCACCGAAGAGTTCCGTGGTTCACCCTCCGCCTCCATCATCAGATTGGCTTGCTGTCACCATAATATTGTCCTTATTGTATTTTATCGGGATTTCACAGATATAGGTATGCAAAATACCAACTCAATCAGTAACGGGAATTGTGTTAAATCAAACATAAGTACTTACAGTGCGACCATGTAACAAATGCGCCTCGGCATTGGTAATGTACTTTGCAAAACATAAACATGATCAGTCACGAACGAAGATTGCCGAGCTGAATTACTTTTTACAAGGCAAGTTAAATTAAAGTTAATTAAATTGCGAGTTCTTAAGCTGCCGCACTTACCCGCAGCCAAGGAACCATTTAACCCTAACTGCGGAGCTACTTTTGAGCAGGTGAGCTCAATTCCATAATGTAGATTCATTGAAGATATATCTGAAAACACTTGTAGCTTTCTTTTCAGCCACATCTCATCAAATTCCAGATAATTCAGTCATCTTTTGGCAGGATCTTGTACTATAATACACCTACCCAACACCCAACATCCAACAGTCACTTACAACACGTTACGTTAGAAACTTAAAACCATACGATACGTGCGGCTCGGTTCTCTATCATGAATACCAGACTTATAAATTCTCTAGGTCCATACACAAACAAAACGTTTTCATGATAGTTATGTGGGCAACGTTCTAGGAGTTACATAATTTTAATAAAATTTGAATGTGTACTTCGTAATGGGTTGTAATCATTCAGGTCATTATTGAGATGTTATTATGATCTTTTGTCTGATGAGCTTCAGCAGGATAAGAAATTCAGAACCTTGGAAAATTAAACAGCGACAAATAAGAGGCAGAAACACCATACACCAATACACCCAATTTGTGTTAGCGGTGTAGGTACAAAGAAAGACGTCGCTACAAGAACTACTAGGTACCTAACACTCCAATTTATATTCTAGTCGTGTTATCAATCTGTGGATAACGCATTTTTTAATAGAATAAAATAATGCCGAGATTACAGAGCAAGAATGGAAAAAAAATTTGATGAAGTAGGTACTTACCCTATTTTTAATATCTGACTGCACTTGACATATAAATCTTTTGAGATAATTACCTATGTTGAGTGTTCCTTCTGTGAGTGGATGTTGTGTTGTTGTTGCATTTTTTTCTGTAGTAAGTTGGTACCTAATACCTACTATAAAATGTAGCTCTTGTTCTAAATATAATTATTTTTATTCTTAGATTTATTCAATTTTCTTTTGTAGATTTTGTACATAAGTTAGATGTATATAGTTAGGTAAGTACCTATAGACAATGAACGGTTATTTGATAAACAAAAAAACAGCACAACATTTTTGTACCAATTGACAATAGGTACTCAAACAAAATTCTGTACAAACTACTAAATAAACACGCATTATACGAATTGAGCATTTGTACGGATGGCGATGCTCGCGTTATGTATTTCAAGGGTTATTTCTAATCATAAGGAGTACATAGGTGTTCTAGTGTCTGTCTAGTGCCAACCAAATAAGATTGTTGTAAATATTTATTATTATCTGCCAATAAATGTGTTGTGAAAACTTAGAAACTTAAAAATGTGTTTCATTTAATTGAACGAGCGAAGCGAGTTCTCTGAGTCAAGTTGGAAGAATCGGTGTTTGTATGTATGTATGTATGTTTGTCCGATGAAAACTTCCAAACCGTTAATCCGATCTTCATGAAATTTGGTTTGGGGGTAGATAGTATTGGTACAATTTGTAGGTAAGGTTATGAGCTATATCGGTCAGGGGGTTGCTGCGATATTGGGGTCCAAGAAGGGGTAAAAAAAATAAAAGTGAGACAGATCAAATGGGGTGTCTAATGAAAGCGCTTTAATTGGACATTTCAAAACTGTTTTTAATAAGTATTTAGCCTTAGTAGTTTTTGAGATATTAGGGAAAATCAAAAATTCTAGGGTACTTCCAGCAATCCCACAATGCTGAAATTTGGTATGCTTGTGGCTTTTGTGTCACAACTACAGGGAAAAGTCTGAAATTGAAGAATTTAGAAACTTGTACTCTAAAACAGTAACCAATATAACAATGGATGTTATATTGGTTACTGTTTTATGGAGTTGTTGACCTCCCATTTCTAGGAATTTGAATGACGCTGGAGTTCTATGGTTTCGTCAAAAGGACGTTATCAATTAATTCGTCAGGTACTTGATATAGGTACTAACAGGTATTTAGTATTACGCCCCGTTGCTTAGCCCTATTCAAAGGTTATTTCGATGATGTTTGGGAAATTAGAGTTGTTACTGATAGATCCTGTACTGTACTGGTAGACCTCGAGGTGAAAATTTTCAAAAATAATAATACAAAAATGGAAATTACTTGGTTAATTAGTCGGGCTGATAAAGGTGTTATCGCGAGGTCTCAGTTCGGGGCGAACCACTAGTTTATTCTACTTAGGTACCTACATTTCTCAGTTTCAAATAAAAACAGCCTTTCTATTCTACTTCTACTCCTTTGCCTATTCAACAGTGTCAGTGTAATAATCATAATATTAGCTCATCGCCGCCATTGCTTTCCACGACCAACTCGGCTAACGCTTTCTTCCAGTAATAACACACTCTTAAATAAGCCATCAGCCAGGACCAATCTTATACCAACGAAAATTGCCCAACAAGTCCGAGTGTCATATCATAATATTAGCATAACTCTAGAGGAATACGCGACCATCTTTGTAGTATGCACGAACTGTGTCGCCTGTTGCCGGGTTCCCACTATGCCGGTCCGGTAAAACTGCCGGAAGGGCTAGTGGCTGCATAATTTATATGGAGCTATTCACATTATCCCGGCTCCGGTATTTTTGCCGAGCCCGGCATTTTTACCGAGCGTTTTGTCACTACAAAATGCCGGCAAAATCACCGGACCGAAGTAATGTGAATCAGTTCCGGCCCGTGTTCCCCGACCCGCCCGTGCTCCCCGCACTTCATTCGGCTCGCACGGCAGGACACACCACAACCCTATGTCTGATTTTTCAGAATATCTGTCTATCATTCAGCATACATGTCCGGTTATTCAAGGCAGATCTGCCGGTCCGGCATAGTGGGAACCCGGCCTTATGCTTGTTTTCTTATTGTCACGAGACAGTTTTCATAGAAATCAGTCAATTTGGCGTGTGTTAGGTGTCCCGTAAACTAAGTAAGTATACCTACCTAGTTGCCTACCAATGAAAATAGGCCTAGATATGTACTTCTAAGCCTTACGTACCTTGCACACACTTATGTACCACGCAACACTATTAATCTAAATAGGTAGGTAGGTACCTTAGGTCCTTACCTAAATAGTAAGTATCTAAGTAGGTATTCGATTTACAGTCACTGACTGATCTCATTTTAAATTCCAAATAATAAACGTTTATTCCATCGAGTCCTACCAGCAGTTCGATGATCTAACTGGTTGGACACAAATATTCCAAACTGTTAAAGCGGTTTCACACGAGTGCGATCCGTATCCGTGAAAATTCGGATCTATAGAGAAGTCGGATGACGCTGACGGAAGCCGGATCTAGTGCGTAAGCTACCATAGAAATAGTTCTACGACTACTCCGGACCGTATTTTCACGGGTTCGGATTGGACGTAGCGCGAAACCGCTCTCAGAGTGACTAGCTAGTCAGTCAAACACAGGTAGGTACCTAACTATTTTAGCTGAACCTTCGAGTTATTATTCTGAGAGGAACACTCGATGTCAAGTTTCTAATAAAAAACACTAAAATCAAAATTGTAGGTATCCTTACAGGTATTATTTTTTTCTTTAGGATCAGTTCATCCGTTTGGGAGCTACGATGCCACAGCAGATACACACGTAAAACTAACACCCTGTTTTTGTGTTGAGGCATAGACTTATAAGTTATGTATATTATCCTATTTATAGGTATCAATGGTCGGGGGTTATAAATTAATCTATAGGTAACATGACTAGCTAGAGCAAGTGATAGCACACTTTAAATTTACTTATTTCCGAATAAATCATTGAGTTCAAACATTTACCCTCAATCCGATAACACGCGGACGCGAAAGTAGGTGGTAGTCTAGTTCATGTAGGCAACTATGTCAATGGCTAAATCTACTTGCCTAACAATAAAATTGTATGCTGTTCAAGATTCTCATAGGTGTTCAAACCTATTCATTCACAGGTTGATCAAATAAGTATACTTACCTAGGTAGGTACAATATAATATTTTGTAAAGTGATTCACACAAGGAAAGAAACCACATGTGACATGATTTACTTTACCTAAATGAATCACGTTCATACTTACCTAGCTTAGTTTTTAGTATTCTGACTTCGAAGGCGCCAAATTATGAAAGACCACTTCTTTGAAATCATCATTCTTCTCCGACCCGCACAGTGGTTTGATCCCTGATAAGTTATAACAGGTCGGACGTAGGCGTACTAAAATAACCTATCGGTATTTTGCAAAACTAAGTACCTACCTACACCATTTCATTTGTCCATCAAATATAAACAATTAATAATAGAGTGTACATTTCGATTGGACTCATGGTTTAGGTGTAAATGTAAAAAAAAAACTGTTTTATTTGTATGAGAAGCCAGCCACTCCTAAGTTTGGCCCATTTTCGGCTTTATTTACTTACATTTTCTTCAAAGATAGGTACATGGTGCTGCTTTTTGCGTTTTTTGAAATATGATGAAAGAAAAGAAAACTTAAAACTAATTATAGTAGACAAGTGTTTACATGATTTGCAAAACTGTCTGCTGTGTGGTAGGTACATAGCATGGCACCACCGTGGTACCACGACTTCTCTCTTTTCCGCTACTACGCTACGACACGGATCCTAGGCAGGCAGGATATGACTACGTAGGTAATTAGGTATATATGCGTCTGTTGGGTGTTAGTACTTTTTTGTGAAATTTAACTAGACTAGACTGTAGGACCATAAACTGATCAAATGAGTCCTAGCACTATTTATCCATTAAAGACTCGTCTACCTTCCCTCTTCATCATCGGATTCGGTACCTAGAAGGTACGTAGGGTAAGTACCTAACGAAATCACGAGCAGTTCATTCAGCTAATGTAGGTAAGACTGATAAATAAGTTTCTGGAACAAAGATCAAAGTTATTGTACGTACCTACGTAATAACTAGAACTTTGTTAAAGAAACTTATCTACTTATCTATCACAGCCACAGTATGTGACTTGAGAAAGTAGGTAGTAGTAGTAGTCTAGGTAGAAATTAATAGTTATAATATAACTATTCTGACCTTAGAGAATTTATGTGGGGAGATGGCATGCTCAACTTCTAGTACTAAATTATTTCTGCCACTTTTTGCGGGAGGCGAGGTAAACACGTACAGCACACATTTACTTACTCACGCACACTCATGCAGAAAGTTGAGGCGTCTCTATAAACGCACACGGAAATAAAAGCTGTCACACAAACATAAAACAAGCACACAAATAAATAATTTCTGTAATTACACTATTGGTTAGTTGCACACTAGCGCAAAAACTAGTGATGGGGTGTGAAAGATTGAATGAAATTAAGATTATTAATTGTCTATGGATCTAGTCTATGGATGTATGTTTGAATGGGTGAATTGATTCATGTTGATCAAAAGTAATCGCGTAACAAACATATAAAAAAAACATAGTCAGTTAAAAACTGTTTTAGGATTTAAGAGCTCACCGGTAGGACGCGTACGTCCTTTTGCACGCGAACGAAGTTTGCTTCTTTTTTGGCTATTATTTCTTCAAATTTTGTATTCATGATTTGTACACTAATATATATAAATAGACCCGTGGTGCGTTGATGCCTTATAAAATTATATGGTTTCCAAATCACACGCATCAGGCATGTATGATCTGCAACTATTTGTTCCGGGTCTGGGTGTTATGGTACCAGGTACTCGTAGTTCCTGATAGGTACCTACGATACAGGGAATCCTAGCGTGGGATCAAAACTACGTATGTGACTGTTGAGTGTTAAAAAAAACAATATTTTGGCTCCTGCTCGGAATGGATGTAAGGTTGGGTCCCGTGGTATTAAGGAGCTCCTCATTGACATGGCCATCAGACAGAAGGTCAGGAGGAGCAAGGGAAACCTCTCGGCTGCTTGTATGGATTATAAGAAAGTCTATGATTCTGTGCCACATACATGGATTTAACAATTATAAGCTGGGATTACATTTTATATTGTATTTTTTAAATGAAAATATAAGCTATTGGTTTTAAAATGGATCAATTTATTGTTAAGAAAATGTATTTTCGTGGATCTGCTTTTTTCATACGAAACGAGATTCGAATATCCGTATACTTTTGCATACCTTCCTAATTTCATATTGTGATTGACGAAATAACCCTAAAACCGTAAAAAAATCGGAAATACAAACCTCTAAAATAACCTTACATCCCCTTTAAACCCGAAAAACAGCTAATCAAGCCCATTTAACCTATATTTTAGGCTGGTATTGAACGACGTAGGTATTGATATTTTCTTTGGAAACATGTTTTTTTTTATAGCTTTGAGATCGTTTTTTCGGCCTAAAACTGTTAATTTCATAAAAATAGTTGCAGCCTCTTTCGTTCATTCATTCGTTCGTTGTTTTCACATCACTTGTCCCCGTACCAAGAAATTACGTATCGTTATTTCTGTCGTATGCTTGCACTAAGAAAATATATTTTATGGTGAAATTAATGGCCTAATTGTGTTGTCAATTACTTAAATGTGATAAGAAACTCCATATTTTGTTAAATTTGATGTTTCCGACCGCCATTTACACGAAACCACAGCACAACCAACCATTTTTAGGAGCTCCGTATAGCGACAGGTATGAACGCAGAATGGCGAACGATCGTGGCTAAACTAGTTTTTATAAACTGACACGAACGACCGTTCATGTACTTCGGCAGAGGGGAAAGCGTATGTTTGCCATCTCCCTACTATAAATTCTCTAAGATTCTGACTTACAATTGTGGAATGTACCTAAGGATGATTTATTTTTTAAAAGTAGAGTGCTTTCTTTTGTCGATTTAGATTGACATGGTTGCCTTGCCTTGCCTTGCCAGTGGCACAGTGATGAACTGAGGCGTCAGATAGTACTCTACTTAGTCTGTGATTCATGTCTAGAGTGGAGTGAGTACCACCGACTAAAGTGAATAGTGGCATTCGTGTAGGTACCTACCTACCGGGGTAGATATTAGTGTACTGATCATGTGTACAAAATTTCATGGAGTTTGATGAAATAATAGCCAAAATAGAAGCAAACTTCGTTCGCATCCGTATGAGCGCGGCCTAAACTACACAAAGAAACCGGCCAAGTGCGAGTCGGACTCGCGCACGAAGGGTTCCGTACCATTATCTATAAAAACGGCAAAAAATCACATTTGTTGTATGGGAGCCCCCTTAAATATTGATTTTATTGTTTTTTATATTTTTTGTTATAGAGGCAACAGAAATACATCATCTGTGAAAATTTCAACTGTTTAGATATAACGGTTCATGAGTGAGATACAGCTTGATGACAGACGGACGGACGGACGGACCGGACAGCGGAGGCATAATAATAGGGTCCGTTTTACCCTAAGGGTACGGAACCCTAAAAATGAGGCAAATTTATTTGTATACTTAATGCGATAGGTATTATTTTAGAATAATTTATTAATAATTTTATGTATTTTGTTAAACAAAAAAGCAAAATAAATCTTAAAAATTATGTTTTGAGGAATTAACCCTTTCTTTTGAAAATGTAAGTGTTCAGAAAGTAGGTACAGTTTTTTTACCGTGTGTTTCGGCTCAATTATTAGGTAGGTAGGTACTTGGTGTTATTACCTACCTACCCCCTCTAGCTGTTAAAACTGCCGCATTCTTCTCGGCATGCTTTTATCAAGTACTTAATTTAATAAAACTTTTTGGCATTTGATTCCACTCTATGCACTTTTGAGATTTTGAAAAATATTGCAATCCTACTAATATTATAAACGCGAAAGTTTGTGAGTATAGATGGATGTTTGTTACTCTTTCACGTAAAAACTACTGAATGGATTTGAGTGAAATTTGGAATGGAGATACTTTACGCCCTGGATTTAACACATAGGCTACTTTTCATCATCATCATCAATTTTCATCATTATTCACGCGGGTGAAACCGCGGAGCGCAACTAGTAGTTAATAAAAATAACTAATAAAAAACAACTTAAACTCTGAATCAAAACCCGATTGAAGTAAATCTTTTTTGGTTTATGTGGCCAGTGTGTAGTAAGAACTTTTTATTTGCTTATTTCAAACTTTTTCAATCTATGAAGCGTTTCTCTATTCGTTAAATGCCTAACTAAGCTCTAGTCCAAGAGTGTATTTTATTTATATTTTTTAAATTTTGTATATTTTTGTATTAGTGGTAGGTGTTATTCTTTCTGTAGGTAAATATAAGGATAAGACAACTATAAATAAAATACAATAAAATAAAAAATATTCACTTTTAATGCCTTTTCAAACATCACACGTTTTTATAATATCACATGTTTATTCCCTAATCCACACAAACACTAAACTTATTAAATCCTAATTTTCTTTACACTAAACGCTATCTCTTTCTTTACCTAATTAAACAATACAAACAATGATAGCTTCCACTTCTAATACAAATTACAATGGAATGTGTGAGTCAATGACAATGCAATTAAATGCTGACAAATTAACTATCTATGTATTTACACACATTTAAGGCTGAATTACAATATCATAATGAAATTGGCTACATTTTATACAAAAAATAATCTACAATATTATAGCTTTTAAACTTTCTTGAAAACGCTACGCGAATCATAATGACTTTCACGCGGGTAGTGACTTGGAAGTGAGCTACTTTCACACGGGTAGTGGTCAACTCGGCCTTGTAAATTCGGATGTTAGGTAAACCGCCACTTTCATCCGGGTACTAGTCCATGTTATTTGTCATTTTGCCGCTTTTTGAAGTGTTGGTACGCGTGTTAGACCACTAGACCAGCGGGTAAGAGGCGGAGGAGGCGATGCCGCAGTGGTTATTCTTGTTTCTAGCCATCTTGATGTAGCCGAGATCACCCCACGTGCGGCCCCACGAGTTCTTCACGAGCCAGTAGTCGCCGCCTTCTTCATCGGTGCCGTATCCGACAACCAGTACCTGACGAAAAAATACGTAACTAAGTAACAATATTTCATCAATTTCATTACTTGATAGAATCCGAAACGAGGAGATCCGTAGAAGAACCAAGATCAGAGACATAGCTCTCAGAATTAGCACGTGGACGTGGCAATGGGCAGGCCATATATAGCTAGCAGAACTGACAGCTGGGGAATAAAGGTATTTGAGTGGCAACCACGAACCGGACGATTCAGTGTAGGACGAAGACAACAGTTAGGAACAATTTTTTTTTATATGAACTTTTATGTGTCAGCTAGGCTCCTAAAGGCTTAATTTAAAGGTAGCAGAAATATCGGTAGATGGAGGCGGCTCAAGAGCGTTCGTCGTGTCAGTCTATCGGGTTAGACTTCTACGGGCCGATTTCATTTTTAGTAATTTTAGTTTTTTATTTTTTTTTATTTTAGGAAAGGCCATTTACAATGATTATGATGACGATGGAGTTAAAACAGCCAAGCCAAGTTATATAAAACACGAGGAAACGGTTTTCATGAAAACAACAAGCAGGTAACGCAAGAGCACAATCTATTTTTTTTATTTTATTAAAAAAATAACACAAAATTTGTTTTTATACACTCATAAACCCACAATACATAACACATATACATAGTGGTTTAAATACCCTAATACATGGGTATGTATTAGGGTATTTAAACTAATAAATTGCAACATTGTGAACTTTGCTTCTGGTTTAAGGAAGGAAATACGGTTCGTGAATTAAGTTGATTATTCCCATATTGTTAACCATAAGTGGACTTTAACCGTTAAAACTCTACACGGCTCATTTCTAGAATTAGGTAACTACCTAATTGTAATTACGTGAAAACAATTTAAACTGGTCTTATCTCTGATTCATACCTACGAACAAAGGAACTTGTTATTATTTTTAACAGATTGTAACAAAAACTAGCTTGTTATTTAGAAAAAGCATTCAACGGATATTTGAAGATATGTTTGTATGAGCAATAGATAAGCAAGCGTTGTTGAGCACCACGCCACGAACGAGCGACCCACTGACATTTGATATCAACATTCAAACAAACATCATGCGTATCAGGTTTTTTGTTTGCAAAATAGATAATAAACAGATTTTTAATTTAATCAGAGCTGTTTATAGTGTGACAAAAACAATAAAAACACATTCCTTTATTTTACTTATAACCGTAGGCGGTTAATGAAGGAACTTACAGTAGTAGGTTACTTACAGGAAATTATAGTTTAATACGATACGTGTGACCTAAGTTGCCTGGCGTTTAGCACGTGCAATAATAGACAACTTAAGTCACAGGTATCGTATAATATTTTATAGCACAAGTGACATAAACCCGCACATGACGCAGCCGACGTTCATTTTCGCACGGTGTAAAAAAGAGCTATTTAAGTCACGGAAAAGCGTGCGTAAAGTGCGGGTTTAAGTCACACTGTGCTATAAAATATCTAAACATCAGAACGAGAAAAAAAATGGGATGAACCGATGTAAATACCTAATAGGATGAACATTTGTAGGTTGAAACGATAAGCACTAAAAATTTCCATACAAAACACACTGGTGAATAAATAAGTAAAATAGACAAGTGCGAGCGATACTCGCTTCTTGAGGGTTCCGCATCGTAAATTATTTCGAAATCGTCACGAGCACTTTTCTAGTTTCTGCCACTTTTTCCTACAAACTTCATCATCAATGGGGATAATTTTGGCAGCCTTAGCGCTATCTAAATCTTATGAAATATGAATAGGGGAAACTTCTTGATCGAAATATTCCTCCTTTCAAGTTCAAGATTTGAACAGCGCATTTTATGCTTCTTGGTAAGCAGACAAGCTTACGGCCCACCAGATGGAAAGCAGTTACCGTAGCCTATGAACGCCTGTAACACCAGATGCATCACACGCGCGCTGCCGACCCTGAGACATAAAGATGAAAAGTCTCATGTGCCTGTAATTTCACCGGCACCCGTACCCTTCAATCCGAAACACAGCAATGCGAACACTACTGCTTGGCGGCAGAAATAGATACGGTGGTAGTACTTCCCCGGACGAACTCTTTCACAAGAAGTTCTACTACTAACACTGCCAAAATGATCCCCATTGTTGCGATCCTCATTGGCATTTGCTACTTTAATTTGGGGGCCGCGGCCGGTCTGATCTGATCTCCAGGATATACTCACTCCATGGTCCAGCTCGGTGCTGGAGCAGTTCTCGTCGAAGTAGACCCCCTTGGAGTAGAACTGGAAGCTGTCCTGCGAGGCGTCGATAGCGACGGACACGGGGCCCATTGTTGCGACGGCCGCCATCAGCTTGTCTTCGTCTCCCTGGGGCACGTCCACGAAGCCGGTGTCATCAGCGCCAGAGTTCTTGGGGTTGTATCTGAGGATAGGCAATTAACTTGTGTAACGGATGTGTATTTTGCCCTTAGTTTAAGAAATAGTGTATACGGGCCTTATTAGCTAAGCATTATAGCTTACTCGATGGGCGCACTTTCTATGACACTGGTTCCATAGACTAATCGGGGAAATTTCATGGTGATCAGCCATCTATCTGGTTAATTTTTAAGCAACTTCGCCTGCATGCACGAGAAAAATGTTTTAACTCCCAAGAAACTTTGTGTGAAAAAGAATAAACAGTATAAAACCTATTTTATGTGAGATGTTGATGGTATTGTGGCGCGGCGGGCGAAGGTTCACCTGCGACGCAGGTGGTTGCGGGTTCAATTCTCGCCTCGGAACAAATATTTGTTCAGGGTGTTCTGGGTATTTTCTATGTATAATAAAAAATATCTATTTATGTAAT
The DNA here is from genome assembly GCA_951392215.1 of Epirrita christyi. Classification (NCBI taxonomy): domain Eukaryota; kingdom Metazoa; phylum Arthropoda; class Insecta; order Lepidoptera; family Geometridae; genus Epirrita; species Epirrita christyi. Next base: position 338,805 of record OX595843.1, read on the forward strand.
ATATTGTATTAAGTAAGTATATCAGTTATCTAGTACCCATAACACAAGCTCTGCTTAGCGTGGGGCTAGATAATGTTGTGTGAAAATGTCCATCAGTTATTTATTTGTTATTTATTTTATTTTAAATTACTATTTATTATTTTTATTTATGCACAGGTGCCCGAGGTCTGAATTATTCCAATGAACAGCAGTTCTGAAGTCACTCTTCAAGACTAGACACAATCGAAGTCAGTGGCACAAAGTCTCAATCATTATCATTTATCGAGAGTTGAACTGGGTCAGCAGTTGGGTCATTGGCTGTGGGTGGAAGCGATTTGCATATACAGGTTTATTTGGGTTAACTTTATTATTCACTAACTATTAAAACAATCCATTTTTGTTCTACGAATTTCTAGAAAACACATTTAAAAAAAAATTAAAATATTATCTGGCTTTGTTAAAAAACTCCAAAATCAGCTGTTTCTTGAACTTAATCATCATTTTGTCTTTTTGTTTAGTCTTTACTCAGATATTCAGGTAGGTACCTAAACCAACTTAAAAGAAAAGGAAAAATCCCAAATGTTACCTATTCGTCCTAACCAAGGGATCTATCAGTAACTACTCCTTTTACCAGTAAGTATACAAGCTTAACGTAAGCAACGTTCACATTTATTTTGGTTTAACGTTTGTCAGAAAGATAAAGAGGAGCAAACTGACCTGCACTTGTCATCGATGGCCTCATAAGGGTAGCTGTTCTCCATATCGATGCCACCGTTATCCTTGATGTACTTGAAAGCGTTGTCCATCAGTCCTCCTTGGCAGCCATTGTTGCCGTAGGCAGATGAGCAGTCGATGAGGTTCTGCTCCGACAGGGAGACGAGGAAGCCGGTCTTGCGGAAGTGTTGCGCTTCTAGGGCTCCAGTCTAGCGGAAAAATTACGATTAGGTTTCGTTGTAGAATATGCCTTCAGGATACACACAAATCGGCAATGCGTGGTCCAATCTGCCAAGCAGTGTTTTTGCATGATTCTTTTCAAACTCACAAATAGGCGTGTAAAAAGACCTGTGTTACCTGTTACCTAGTGTAAATGTTGATGAAAAATTATCCTTGTTTGATGGTTGACTGATTATTTACATTGAGAAAAACTGATTATATATCCAATGTAGAATAAAGATATAATCAACAAAGTTAAATTGTCATCGAATTTGCTAATTTGTAAATTTACCCGAACGAACTAAATTTCGGGATGGTATATTACGTTTGAATCCAGGTTTTGACTGTGTCCCAAAATATGCTCGAGAAGTTTTGGAGTGAAAACAAGCAAACAAACACACTACAGGCAAATAACAATAGAGGGTACAACATCAGTGTCTACAATTAGGTACAGTGAGTCATTTCGTTGATGACCCGAGTTGACAGAGTCATCGAAAAACAGACGCGGACGTCATTTTGTACAAAGAAGGTGTCTTTGTCACCTTTCACAACCTTTGTGGGTTCATACCGACCTAATTATTTGTTGGCATTTGTGCAAATAACAATGAACTGGGTTACTCGTTTTGATGACATTGCTATTGCTCATAGAAAGAATAAATTCTTAAAACCGCTGTTTAAACATGAAGAAGAAAACATTACACAAAGTAATTTTGTATTAGTCAGTAGTCAGTCAGTCAGTAGTTCAGTACCTTTTAAAACTTACTTCAACCAGTGGTTCGGCCCGAACTGAAACCTCGCGAGTACCCGTGTTGTGCTTAACTTTCTAACCGACTTCAAAAAGCCTGTAGTTTACTGTCCAACCTAACTGAACTACAAACTACAAATTTCTACAAATTCAAATTCCAAGAAATGAGGGCTCAATAATATGTTATTAGTTTTTAAAATATCGAAATTCTTCGATTTTGGTATTTTTTAGATTTTTCCTTGTATTTATGTCACTTAAACTAGTGACATAAATACAAGCTCAGCAATTTGGGAAGTAGGTTTTTTTTACGTTATTGATAAGGAATATCGCAAAAAAAAAAAAAAAAAGATGTAGGTGCAAACAAAGCCCTTTCATATGAAACCCCTTTTTATCCTCCTCTTAAACCCCAATATCTCAACAAACCCCCGACCGATTTACCTTATTTACAAATGGTACCAATACCGACCTACCAAATTTAATGAAGATCGAATCAACCGTTCGAAAAGTATTCTCAGACTTAAGTACCTACATACCTACAAACCAAATACCGTGACTCAGAGAACTCGCTTCGCTCGGACACATACAAAAGGTATAATGATGATACAAGGAAACGAGTAGATTATTTATACAGACATACAAAGATTTTGTTTTTGTACCTATCTACTACATAGTGGTACCTAATTATCCACTTCACGTGACCGGTTTGGTTGGATGACGTAACCCGATAACTGTTTTTGCGACCCTTCTATGTGATCCTCAAGTTTCGACGATACATAAAACATGCAAAGTATAAATAATATGCTGTAAGTATAAGTGGTGAATGAACCGCACTTTATGCAGTTTTGATAAGTAAGTGCATAATACTTTATGTTCAATCAAGTTCACCTTACCTATGTACTTACTAAGTAAGTATTTACAGAATAATATACAGAAACAATGAGCTTGGATAAAAACAATTGTTCAGAAAGAAACTAGAACCGGGTGAACGGTGCGTCACCCGCTTCTAATCAATATTCATAGCGCATTCATACGCAATAATTTGATTAATTATGTCAATGATGCTTATTTGATGGTGGCTCTTTTAAGGAAATGTGACAAAAAAACTAACGATTCTGGTTAGCCCTCAGCCACGCCGATTGCTGGTATGTGGGTATGCGGGCTTAGTATGGGATCAAAATGCATAATTTGGACATGCCCTGACTAATACGATGGCCAGTGACCAGATGTAATCCAGTCGTGAGACTGTAATTAATAATGACACTCCATTTTTTTAACCTCTTGGACACCAATATCTCAACAACGTATAATTACATAACTATTCCATTATTTAACCCATATATAATAACGAAAGAATGTAAGTCGGTATTTCTTCGTATACCACTTCTGTGATTTACTCTTTAAAACTATACCTATGTATACTCACAGTACTAAAGGCCCAGCAGGATCCGCACTTTTTCTGGTCCTTGATCTCGGTGACGGCTCCCTTCTTGCGCCAGTCCACCTGGTCGGGCAGGGTCACGTGTGCGGGGGTGATGAAGGTGGCCCCACGGACGGACTGACCCTTTTTGCTGTAGAGGCCTTTGTTGTGTCTGGAGGTAACATGTAGGAATAAGTGACGATTCGTAGAGAAGATACTAGTAAGCACTATTCTAACGTTATTCTGACTAAGCAGTTAGACTAACGACAATATGGGAATTATAAATTACAGCCCGATTCCGACTAATGCTTGGTATATATTACTTTTTTAGAACATCCGTTACAATTATCAGAATTAAACAATGATGTCTACAAAATAGCTTGTAACATCTTTGAAATGAATAATGGTATACAAATGATAAATTACTCGACAACACGGATGAACGAGGAACAAAGCAAGTAAACAAAGCATTGTTATCCATAATTTATTGAAGAATCTATTACGAGTATGGTCATTAGTTGAAAGTCGCAATAAATCGAGGTTATCAACACTAGAGGCTTATCTTATAGAATAAACAATCCCATAACAAAAGTGTTTACAATTTTGTGCGCATGGGCGTACCTACGTAACAAGAAAATAAAGAAGCCAGCTAGATAGCTCTCATAACTATGATTTCATGATCCAATTCAGATCAGTTCGAAATTCTTTGTGTGTAGTTGAATCTGCCATTATTACCGTACAAAATGTACTTCAGTTTTATTTCTAAATTTGTAACACAATCTCATTATTTTTATCAGTAGGTATAATACGCCCCTTTTCCTATTAAAATCAGCTGAATCCGATCGCAGGTCATCCATTACATTGCATTGGCAAGATTATTATGCACAACATCGCTATAAAATACTAGTTCAATCAATCGCTATTTACCTTTTTAGCGAACAAAATCACGTAAAGATTGTTTTTTTGTTGTTTCAAAAACTACTTTCCACAATGTGACCTAAAAAAGAAACTTCCCGAGTCAAAGTGATACCTATTTACTACCCTATTTGAAGTGAAATTATGAAGTGGATGGTTTTGAGAGCAATTAAAACAAAGGTCATAAAATATACTACCTACCTACCTAAAAAACGACAACTACCTAGTTAGATTTAAATACTGTGGATGACATAGATATAGGCCTGCAATTGAAGACCTTGTTTTCGTCACCTAACTAAAATAAGGGAACATAAAAAATAAAACTTACTTGGAAGTCTTGTTGAATCCGTTCATCATGTGCACGAACTCATGGTGCAGCATATCTCCATACTTGTTTTGCTTCAGTTCGTAGGACACTAGTCCTTTCTGGAAACGCTGGTTGTGTTTCGCGATCTTATGTTTGTTCTCGGCGTAGATCTTCATGCGGAATCTATCTTCTATTTCGCTTTCATAGTTCTTTTTGTGTTCCATCTGGAAGAAAGCTACTTCTTAGGACTAGAAAGTTCTTTTAGAGTCACTTTAGGTAAACCCGAGATACACGTCATGGTAGGTTTGCCCATATCTAGGTGTGTGTATTAACTGTTCTACCTTAGGTACCAACCTAATTTAGAAGAGTTTCACTTGTTTGTTTTCACTATGTTATTTTACAACAAGGATCGCAGGGACAAACTGGGCCATTCAAACAAAATAATTGTACGAAATGGAGGCACAGCAATAGCGGCTTACAAATTATTTATTTATTTGTTTAAAACCATTGACTATGTCATATATTACTAGTGTAGGTAACATCACTGTTCAAAACATGATCTTGCTTGATCGATTGTTTGTTGTTCGAAGGCAGGCAGGCCCAGTTATTACCGTACTTATACCTACCTGTAGATTTGGTCTTTTTCTTTAAATCTGTAACATCTGGGTGCCTACCAAGGGCAATTTCTAAAAAGCAACTGACCTTAAATGTGTTCCACTCTTCCTTGACCAAGTCCAAAAAGGAGACGGCCGAGGCCGCTGCCACAACACACAGGAGGACTGCTAAACACTTCATGGTCAACTATTCGATACCTGGAGACAAAACAATTATTTCTAATTAAACAATATAATATCTACCTAGCTAGCTGAGCGGAATGTACCTACGAAGGGAATATTTTCCTGAGTAGGTACCTACTTACTGTACTTAATTACCTTACTTAGCTAACTACATAGGTAGGTAATACATAATAAAATATAGCTACCTACTTACCTAATATTTATTTACCTAAGGCTCCATCAACAAGGCCTATACCTAGATATCTACACACCCACCAGTCACAAAAAAACGTACTAGGTAAACTAAGTACCTAAATAGTAGGTACTCAATTCCATCTAAAGCGAAGGGCGAAGGTTCGCCTGCGAAGCAGGAGGTAGCGGGTTCGATTCCCGCCTCGGAAAAAATATTTGTATGATCTGCAAATATTTGTTCAGGGTGACCTGGGTATTTTTCTATGTATAATAAAAAATATCTATCTATGTAATGTATTGTATTAAGTATATCAGTTATCTAGTACCCATAACACAAGCTCTGCTTAGCTTAGGGCTAGATAATGTTGTGTGAAATGTCCAGCATTTATTTATTTTATCTTAGAAATACCCACCTTCAAGCTACGAAGTAGTAAATACGTCCCTCCCTACCTAGACCATACTTTGAAAACTAAAACTCTGAAACAAGAACTAGGTATAATAGGTATTCCGGTCAGAGTGTCGATAAGGGGGCGCTGAGGAAAAAGACTGCCAAATTTGGACGAAAAATTTTTTTTTTGCTTTTTTTTATTTTTTTTTCGCTTATCGTGTAGACTGTAGAGTTTTCTTCATCCATCAATTAATGTTAAATGCACTTTCTTCGTCAGACTTACTTTTATTGAGATACTAGTTGCGCCCCGCGGTTTCACCCGCGTGAATAATGATGAAAATTGATGATGATGATGATGATGAAAAGTAGCCTATGTGTTAATCCAGGGCGTAAAGTATCTCCATTCCAAATTTCACTCAAATCCATTCAGTAGTTTTTACGTGAAAGAGTAACAATTATCCATCCATACTCACAAACTTTCGCGTTTATAATATTAGTAGGATTACCACTGAAATATGTTAAAAGTCGTTGCACATAAAAAAGTTATATGACACATAATTATGACAAACAGCAACTCTATACGATACGCAAATAAAAAAAAGGTTTTTTTTTTGCCAAAAATTGGGTTGCTGTTTGTCATAATTCTAATTCTAATTCTAATTGAAAATGGGGGAGATAAGATCTGCACTGACTTCCCGCATTGGGGTGTATTGTGCATTGTCCCCCTGCTAACCCTACCCCAGCCAGCCCAACTCCTTAAAATAGTTTGTCATAATTATGTGGCATATAACTTTACGTGCGACGACTTTTAACATATTTCAGTGTTAGTATCTCAATAACGGTAAGTCGTATAAAGAAAATGAATTTAACATTAATTGATGGCTGAAAAAAAATGCTACATTATAGGAAAAAACAAACTAAAAAAAGAAAAAATAAAAACTCAAAATTTCTTCAGTATTTTTTCCAAAAATTTCCATTTCAAAAAGAGTCCTTTTTTGTCGTGTTATTTTACCTACAGGGCAACAGGACTCTGCCGAATTTTTGACAAAAAAAAACCTTTATCCTATTCCGTTTCGTGCAGACAAGATTTATTTTCTATTGAGCAAAGTATGTAGGCAATAAGGTCAAATACCTACCTAAAACCAGTCGTACCTTACTGACCATCTTCATAAAGAGTACCTACCTACATATATTATGAACAAGAAGAATAATAACGACCGACGGGGGAATAAAAATTAAACAATAATGTAGGTACGTATACTATACATTATTGGGTAGTACTTATATAAAAACCTGTTTTGTATCAGTACTACTATAAATTAATACCTACGTATCTATAAAGAGGTAAATATAAAAAAATATAAGTAGGTACCCGCTTTCTTCCACCACTACTACTACTAAACTAATATTTATATTTTTACTTTTATCAACCTAATATTGCTTTAATTTTATTGCACCGAGTAATATTGTCTTTAGAGACATGAAAACACGCGACCACGAAATCAAAACAATAATCGCGATACTGCGCAGTGATTCAACACACTAAACAAAGCAAAGGCGAGAAATATAATAGAGGTGAGGTGATCCAAGTAACCTCGCAACGCGGAGCAATAACAAAGGCTCATGAAAAATCAGACACGCCAAAATTTAATAAACTGAACTCACCAGACACTGTAAATTGAAGTTAACTATTTTAAACGTCGAGTAAAGTGCAAAATTACGTTTCTTATTTCTATGGAGCAACGCGTCTACTCCCCACAGTGATTTGATTAATTCTGCACAAGTTTTTTTCTGTATTCTTAATTTCTGTTTTCTTCTGCTAATTATCCATCCAGCCAGCAGAGCATCTATTATGACTCTGACACTGGCAGAATTGTGACAGTTAGCCACAGATGCCATAAACCATTGACATTCATTCTTCCGTGCCATAAACCATAAACAGAAGTGAAGTGAGCAGAGCAGACAGGTGGGTGCTTGGTTCCTTACTCCAAGGTGTAGATAGATAAAAAAAACAACCTTATAGAGCTTGGTTTTCATCATGGAAGTAATAAGTACTGTTGTCTTGGAGCAAGGAACAAAATGGAGTGGCAGTAACATTTATTTTGTATGAAAATTGCCCACCATTAGCTTGCCATTCAACCATTCATTTAATACTCTGTGACCTTTGATTGCCTTCATTCAAAGTTTTGTTTACTTTTTGTGTTTTCGTAAATTTTCACTATTTTATTAGCAAATACCTATATTTTTTACCACACAAGTTGGATTTCACAATGCCTGAGTGTAATATTGTGCATTGTAGTACGAGGCAAAGCCAGTATCGGCCTGGGCTGACTTTACACAAGTGCTTCAACAGTTTTCATTGAAATTGTAGTTTTGCTTCATTATTTTGTTCTAAATTTATGTTTCGTTAGTGAGCTTTAGAGTAAACATAAGGACATTAGTGCCATTGTTGTGTAAAATATCATTATTTCACAGTAATTCATTTATTGCTTACAAGATAGTTTACAACTAGGGCTCGGTCGGGCAAATAGCCGACCCAGTCTGACCCAAAAATCGAGCACGCCTTATTTATCAGAACAACCGCCCTGTGACTGTTGTACGTAGTACTTATTACTTCCATGGTTTTCATTCAGTCGTGCAAATAAATGTCATATCATAATCAAATGTCAACATCAAAATCAGCATGCCGGATGCCGGAAATTGGATAGTCTTATTTCATTGGTATTTCGGTAAATCCATGTGAACTTTTGGGTTTATATTATTTTCTCTAACAATTCTGTAACAAACTTCAATTATTCACAATGGGACAAAATGAAAAGAGACAGAAAAATCAAGGAAGGCGGAAGAAAGTTCAGTTGTTTAAACCCAGAAAGAAAAAGAGCGTCGAGGAAGATGCTGCTATACAATATTTGCAGGCTCAGTACGAAAAGGTAAACATTACCTACCTATATTAGGGTTCCGTAGGTACTTCAAAAGACACCGTTATACCAACGGAATCGTTATAGGATCACTCTCATGTTTGTATGTCTGCCACTGTCTATTTTTTCCCAATCTACTGAACCAAAACCTGAACATTATACCTGCTCTTTCAGATTGTTCCGGATGAAATAAAAACATTCAAAGATTTCCCACTGTCACAAAAGACTCTAAAAGGGCTAAAAGACAGTAACTACACTACACCAACAGAAATTCAGAAACAATCTATTGGATATGCCTTGCAAGGCAAAGATATACTGGGAGCTGCCCAAACTGGCTCAGGAAAAACTCTGGCATTTCTGATACCAATATTGGAAAATCTATTCTGTAAAAAATGGACCAGGTTGGATGGTGTTGGAGCACTAGTCATATCACCCACTCGTGAGCTTGCATACCAAATATATGAAACACTACGCAAAGTCGGTGGCCTCCACGACTTCTCAGCTGGCCTCATTATTGGTGGCCAGAATCTTAAATTCGAACGAAAGAGGATGGATCAAATGAACATTTTGATTAGTACTCCAGGTCGTTTGCTCCAGCACATGGATGAGAATCCTTTGTTTGACTGCAGCCATCTCCAAATGTTAGTTCTCGATGAAGCTGATCGGTGCTTGGACATGGGCTTTGAAACTACTATGAATGCCATCATCGAGAACTTGCCCCTTGAGAGACAAACACTTCTATTCTCAGCCACTCAGACCAAGTCAGTGAAGGACCTCGCCAGGCTCAGCTTGAAGTTTCCCACATACATTGCTCCGCATGAGCAGGCAGCTACTGTCACTCCAGAGTTGCTCCAGCAGAGCTATATCGTCTGCGAGATTGATGAGAAACTTGGCATACTATGGTCTTTCATCAAAAACCATTTGAAACAAAAGGTTCTGGTATTCATGGCTACTTGCAAACAAGTCAAATATGCATGTGAATTGTTCTGTAAGCTGAGGCCGGGAGTGAGTCTACTGGCGCTCTATGGAACACTACATCAGGAGAAGAGAGAAAGGATCTACAATGAGTTCTGTAGAAAGTCAAATGTAGTGTTGTTTGCCACTGACTTGGCTTCTAGAGGTCTTGACTTCCCCAGAGTCAACTGGGTTATTCAAATGGACTGCCCGGAGGATGTCGAGACGTACATACACCGCGCCGGCCGGACCGCCAGGGGAGTGCTTGGTAAAGGAGAAGGGTTACTAATGCTACTGCCTGGTGAACAAAAAATAGTAGATGATTTACAGAACACCAAGATTCCAATAAACAAAATCTCAGTTGACCCTTCTAAAATACAGGCTCCTCAGAGAAAAATTGAGAGCTTGCTGTCAGACAACACTGACTTGAAGCAATCAGCGCAGCGGGCATTTGTCAGCTATGTGAAGTCTATCTATATGATGAAGAACAAAGAAATATTCAATGTACAAGAATTAGACACAGATGCGTATGCCCGGTCACTTGGTTTGATAATTCCTCCAAGAATAAAATTTATGTACAAATTCCATAAGAAAAACCCACAAAAGAAAGAGATTAATGATGAGTCAGAAAATGACGAGGTTGTTGATAAATTGAAAGCAAAGATTGCTGATTATGACACAGATGAAGATGCATCAGAAGCTGAACCTGATGACCCAGTATCAGTAGTAGAAAAGGTAACAAAAAAGCCTTTAAGTAAAAAACTCGAAAAATTCGATTTTCATAATGATGATGACAGTGATGATGATTTCCTTCAAGTCAAAAAGGGTGATGTTGAAGAAATAGATGACGTTACCCCAGAAGACGAAAGACCTATGTCCAAAAAGAAAGCCAAACCTTTAACTAAAGCAGCTGTTGCCAAGAAAATACTAAAGAAAAAGATTCAAGTTAACACTAAAGTGAAATTCACTGAGGAAGGCGAAGCTATCGGTGATGAAAAGAAAGATGTCAAGTCAGAACTTGCTAAACAGTTCATCAATGAAGATGTTGGTGGGATTGACATTGAACGAGCTAAGGAAGTCTTGCAAGAAGAAGACAAGTTTGACAAGATCAGATTCAGAGAGAAGGTCAAAGCTAAACATAAAGAACAGAAACGAAAACTGAAGAATAAGAAAAAAGATGACCAAGAACAGGATGACTTTGGCTCACAGTCGGAGTCTGATGGACCAGATCTATCTTGGCTCCCTGATCCCAACAAGGTGTATGATGGGAAAGTTGCTAGTGAGGATGATTTTGAGCAACAGAGCACAGGGATAGCATCAGAGAACTCTGATGATGATGGTAGTGATGATAATAATCAATCTGAGGAGGATGAGAAATTCCATAGGTAAGTTCTTTCTGTTATGATATATTACTTACTAAGTTAGAACTTATAATTCACATTTTTACCAACCAATTAAGAAACACACCTAATGTACAGGAGTACACTTAATGCATGTAAAATTGACTGTTTTTCATAGAAGCCAGCAAATTAGACTGCAATAACAGGTGTTTCCTGTTATTGGTAATAGACGCAAAATAACCTCCTTACCTTTTCTTTTTTTTTATAATTGTATATTTTTGCAGGCCTAGCAAAAGGAAACTGGTAGAAAGCAAAGGCATCCCGCAAGAAAGCGTAGCGCCGCGCAAAATCAAGCGGGTCCAGGACATCGCGGGCGCGTTGTCTGTGCAGGAGGCCGAAGCGCTCGCTATGCAGCTTTTAGGCAAGCGATGATATTGCGCTACTTTCTTAAAAATAAAGATTTTAAGAAAACGTCTGCTCTTATTTTCCGCCACCATAATATGTAAGTCAATGCCCGACACCCTAATTTAGTTGCAAGTTTGCTTGCTATACAATTTCCTTTGCACATCCTTTAATTCCATTTCAATCGATATAATTCATAGTATAGTCAATTATGGAATTATTAGACGATGTAGTCAAGTAGGTACCAGAGTAGGTAGTCCACAGAACAACTTTACTCAAGAAAGGTAGTCAGAAACACAGAACTTGGTACTCTCTAACGCGAAAAATTCCCAATTCTCATAATTCTTTAAAAACTACAAAACTACACTGAAAGTGAACCGAATCGAGACTGAATTGTGAATTGACAGAAAGTTGGGAGCAAATGGTATCGTACCGTACGACTTTAGAGAATTTTCGCCTAATCCTAAAGCATTTATTTACTTACGACCACAAAGTACATAAAGCGCGCTGCCGCGCGCCGCGCTGGTACAAGAGAACAACACGGACCCTAACTCGACTAATCTCGAGTTGTTTTATTTGAAAATACAGCTACTCGCCAACAGATGGCGTTATGTGACTCATCATAACGAAGTTTTTATTTTACTCGCTCTAAGGTTTTCAGTAAAAATGTGTAGGTAGGTACGCAAAAGAATATGCCAGGGATATATTGCGAACACCTGACGTGACTCGAGAACACGTCTGAGCACATTTTCTGAAGTAGTTTTCTATGGAGGCGTGCATACTTCGAACATCGAATAACACGTCCAAGCATTGCTGGAGGAGGGTAGAGGGAGGGGGGTTATTTTCATAATCTTCAAACAGTGGGGACCTCAGAGTTCCTCTGAGGTGGGGACTATGAATAGGAAACACTCCGATCCGAGGAAACAAAAATTTTAAAAAGTACTTTAAAAAACATGAACACGTTGGGTCGAGTGTTCGCAATAAATATCCCTAGCATTGCGGGAGAGGGGAGTTATTTTTATAATCCCCGCTCATTGAAGAATAATCTTCCATGTGTACCATTCGTCCCTTTATTCTGAGATTCAGCCCATTCGGCCATATCGTCCTAGAGAGAGAACATGGCCACAATGCGTAGTTTTATCTTATGCCTCCTTAGGTATTCCTCCAAGGCAACAATGACATTATCTCTGCGGAGAATGTCGAACTGACGTCGAATGCTTGAACGTCTAGCTGGCTGTCAAAAAGAAAACGGATCGTTCGTTGCACTCATCATCGTAAAACGAAAGAATTTTGTAAAAAATAATAAGTTTTTTATGGATTTAGACTAATAACACCAGGTTGTACTTATTAATTTTAATTATGTTTTGGAGTGGAAATTTTATCGCTGTGAGGGAGCTAAAGTTTCTTCTCAAGGAAGAGGTGCGTATCAGTTCAAATATTCATGGTTATGAAGGGGCTGACTCGGTGATTTTCTCTGTTAATTCTTGTTGTTTGTATAAGTTACTCAACTGCCTGAAGATATCTGATGATATATGGTGGTGTGTAAGTTTTATTTGAAGTTTATTGGTGTCTACTAAAAGCCTGATGATTTGGTTTCAGAATGTTACTTTGGCCTCAGTGCTGGAAGCTGATGACATTCTTCAGGAGTGCAAGGCGGATAATAAAGCTTTGTTGCAATTGTAAGCATATTCTATGTTAAATGACCTGTTCTGTAAAGACCAAAAAGGCCTGATGGATTTGATAAACATTTAAAAAAACAAAGGATTTCTACTTATGTTGTCAAATTAAGCAACCCAGCACCCTTGTTTAGCGATTTTAAATAGCTGATTTTGATTCTACATTTTTGGTCAAGTACTTTCGTTTTATTCTGCCAAATCTCAATTCTGAAAAAAAAACATGTATGGCTTGTTGTTGCAACAAAGTCAGCCAAAATACCGATTAAGGTACATCATTTTGCCCAGAAAGCCAGAGAAATCAGAGAGAGAAGTAATCCCCTTGAGGAGCTTATTGAAAATGAAAACACATAATTTTACCTTTCCCTAATCATCCCTATTGCTTGTTGCATCCTTTTCTGTAACAACTGCAGTTTAATTGGAGTAGTTCTATAAGAACAGACCCCTCCGTCTCCTCCCAAGGATGTTGCAAAAGCAGACTAAGGGATAGTGATTACACCAGCGGGTGGGCAGCAGCATCCACCTCAGTACTTAACACCAATACTGCAATCACCAAATCCGCCTGCCATGCATGTTGCAATTCACCCCTTGGTATACTATCTATGGGGCCTTGCCCAACAGTGGATGTCTTATGGCTGAAAACATAGTATAACACCCAACAGTAACATACACAGTCCTGATCCCAATAGGATTCCTGTGTCATATGTATCAGGAACTATGAGTACTATGGCACCACAACACCCAGACCCGGAACAAATAATTCCAGATTATGCAAACATTTATCCACAGTGGGAATCGAACCCGCACCTGCCACATCTCTGCCGGCAACTCGCCCGTCGCGCCTCTCGATGAGGCCGTCAAAATAATATACATATTAATTAAGAAATTATAGTATAATTTACAAAAAAAATTGCAAAAATTTGCAAGAACATAAGTTTAACTTTGTACATGTAAGACAATATTACGGCTGTATGCTGCTGTTTATTTTTTTTAAGAATATTATATACCTAAAAGTCCCTCACACAATCAAGACGAGTCTCTTGATACCACATTCAATAAAATCCATCAAGTTGTTGTGGTGCTTGGTAATACCTAGAGAATCCCATGCATCCAACCAAGGAGGAAGAATCAATGGATTGTTTCTCCTACAAAATTCTCACCCACAACTCACCTGCTCAAAGTTGAAAATGATTGCAGATGAACACAAAAAAAAATTGTTGTTGTGGTGCTTGGTAATAAATACCTAGAGAATCCCATGTATCCAACCTCTTTCAGCCTTGGAGGAATAAAACTAACCATCAGCTGTTGACAAAAAAGATATCAAAATGATAACTTTTTAATTGCCTAAGTTCACTTGCACATTCTACTGGGTAACTTAAGAATTGTGTATAAAAATCCATGTACCCTATTTTTTTACTCCGCATGTAAAGTAAGAAAAATTTAAGCTATTTATTGTTTAGCTAAGTAACGTTTAAAGTGCTAAATAAGCTGTTTTTATAAGTATGGCTGTAACTGTTTAGTCTAGCTGTTGCTGTTGTGTGACATTTAGTATGTAGTGTACATAATCTACTATTATCATGATTACTAAACTTGTTCAAGTTGGCGAGCAGCATGTTTCACTTGGCAATACCAATAGTTGCCATTTTCGTGTCAATTTTGTGATTTACACATACTGTTGTAAAAATTAGCCTTTTGTGATGAATGCTCAGGAATAAACCATGTTCTTGCTATAATATCACAACGGTGTCCTTTATTGCATAGTTTGCCATTAAGTTTTTTTTTAGATAGAATTTAAAATAAGCAGGTATGTGAATCTACAGCCAAAAGTTACATTATATTGGCTGTAAGCCATAGCTTACAGTAATTTGGCTCTGATTAATCAGACATTATACTGTTTGAACTAAAAAGACCCCATCACAGAGTAATACAGATTCATGGCTCCTTTGTTTTTGTCGTTATTCGCAAAGTAGGTTTTGCCAACTCATCCTTGGTATCTGTAAACAAAAGAAAAGAAGAAGTCTTGTTGAAAACAATTGTCTATATTTGCGAACAGCCGAATCTAGCGTAAATGCAAATTATGAGCTTTGAAGTCACATATTATCTACTTCCAGCCTCACACGACCCGACATCCTCGCGGAGCTCATAACCCTCATAACTGAGGAGCCTCCAAAGAATGTGGAACTGTCTCAACAGTACCGGCATGCCAGCATCGCCTGCGAAGTCCTCACCAGCCATCTGTCCACACTCAGTGACCGACTGACGCTGGACACGGCGCAGATGAATCGGCTCTGTGATTTCATCAACAAGGATCCACCACTGAACCCGCTGCTCGCTTCCTACTTTAGTAAAACTGTGGAGATGTTGCTTGAGAGGAGTCCTAAGCAGGTAAATAAATTGAAATTGACTTTAGCTTAGAAGTACTTTAGCACGTCCCACGCACCTGCACTGCGTGATGAACCCTTTTAGCAGTCAGCGCGACAACGCGTGTTTTGGCCCAACAAAATATTATGCCTTTATGCGATCAACAAAAAATTGGCGTCTTTCCTGTTTTTTCATACAAGCTGTTTCACTTTTTCGCTAATTAACATAACACCAACAATACATAGTCCTGATCCCACACTAGGATTCCCTGTGTCGTGGGTAGCAGGAACTTCCAAGTACCATGGTACCACAACACCAGATCATACAAACATTTGTCCCGCAGCGGGAATCGAACCCGCACCTCTTGCGCCTTAGCCGGCTACTCGCCCACTGCTACACGGAGGTAGTCAATTAGCGATTTTGTGTAGGCGTCTGTTAGCTCCTTACATTTTGCTTGACCACAGAGGCAGTTAATACAGTGCAAATAATTGCGTGCCTGCCCCACTGACGGCCAACGCATTCTTCAAGCTAAACCGTACATTGTTGTGATGATTGCTAGCGAGAACAAGCCTTGTGAATCTACATCAGGGTCGAGACGAACCTGAATTCTTAACAGAAATGGGCACTTATCCTTTTTGTCTTGTCTGCTCCAGGACTGGTACCTGTACCACATAGTGTGTCTCCGAGTGCTGGACTTCTTCAAGTCTCGGCGTGACTTTCTGCCCAACCTGCTGCGGCACATATCTACGTCAGCAGTCGCAGACACTTTCAAGTACCTCATCCGGCTCGATGACCTCTTCAATAAGCCCATTATGGAGGTACGAAGTTTTAATCATCTTTCAAATTCACAGGCTGAAAATACTACGAAAAGGGGCACTAGAAAATATGCGAATGATAGAATAGCAGGAGCTAATTGAGTCTTCTCTCCTTCATCTTCACTGCATCCTTGGTGATGCTAGAACAGTGCTGCCATCAATCTTTCATATCGAGCTATTTCAAGGAGTTTTGGGGTGTAATGTGCATTACACCCCAATAGGGATGACAGTGCAGGCATATTCTACCTTTTGAACTAGAATTAAGAAGTTTAGAGAAGATCATTATTTGTGCTAATTTACGAATAAGGAATTTATTATTTATTGCTAGAAAGATAAAGATAATTTTATTTGTTTTAAGTGTTTATTTGTGAAAAGGGCCTCTTTACACCATGGGTTGCACAGTCGCAGGAATATAAACGTGACAAGTGGTGAGCTCATCGCCGCCATTGCTTTAAAAGATGATTGGCAATGCCATTCACATCAATATGAATTTTGCCTATACCAGCAACTTGCGATAGTGGAGTTCCATTATTATAAGCAACGCCGCCGGGACTATTATCCTTGCATAGCGGTGTAGTAAAAATATTTTGAAAAATAATTGCCAGTCATCACCAGATGTAGCTACCGTATTATTTTACTAATAAGTATATTGTTTGCAGTGGTTAGAAGAACACCAATTCATCGACAGCCTCATCCAGATAATATGCGGTACATACGTGCCGGAGCACTTCCCCACAGCTGAAGAGCCGGAGAAGGGGCAGCGGGAAGCCAGCGAAAAGGAAATCAGCCAGGACACCGGCGAGGGCAGTCAAGATGATGGTAAGCTCTTCGGTTAGGTTTAAGAAAAAAAACAGCTTTTCATACATAATGGTGAAAAAACTGGTGAGCCAATGATCGCTTTACTTTTTTTTTCTTAGCATACGTAATAGTCACGTCTATGTTAAAGAACTCCCTTTTCCGCATTCAAACTCTTTGATGGTCCATTATGCGTGATAGTCACCTCTATTAGCATATTTATTATTATAAAGGTTGTAAGTTTAACTGAGGCTTTTCTTTGGACATTATGAAGTATTTCTACCGAATCCAGGAGATTTTCTTGCGTTTATATGAAGCTTTATTTCACTGAGACTGAGAAGCTTTGTCACAAACTTCATTTATATTCATTTAATTTTTTTTATTTTTATATATTCATTTATTTATCGCAGTTTCATGTTTTTTTTTGCCTTCATCAGGGTTAAATATATTTTGTAGGTGCTCTGCAAAATTTTTGGCTTTTTTGGGTTTTTTGGTAGGTTGTTTTTCAATTACTAAGGCTCCACTGTCCGTCCGTCCGTCCGTCTGTCACCAGGCTGTATCTCATTAACCGTGATAGATAGTTGAAATTTTTACAGATGATGTATTTCTGTTGCCGCTATAACAATAAATAATAAAAAAAAGAATAAAATAAATATTTACCATCAAAATCCCATACAAAAAACGTGATTTTTTTGCCGTTTTTATAGATAATGGTACGGAACCCTTCGTGCACGCGTCCGACTCGCACTTGGCCGGTTTTTTGTTTATTACTAACTACCCGTTGTCCTGGTCCAACTTTCATTGGAAGAATTAGCGTAATAGGCCGTTTGTTGTTCATAGTGGCCTTTCAGAGTGACTAGTCTGCACTACGGTCACTGGTCAGGTTTTCAAGATATGTGTTAGTTGAAGCATCATAAATGATTTTTTATATTTTCATTAACAATGCAACAATGCCGTCTCTTCCCTTGTTGGCTGGGTGTAGTGCTTTTAAATTTAATTTGAATGTAATTTGTTTCGAAAAATATTCGCTGGTTTCCTGATACCCTAAAGTTAACTTAACAAGTAGAATTTTATAAAAAGTCGTGACGTCATGACCTTGTTCCCAGGCACGCAAGAACCCGCACCAAGCAACGCCGAGCCGGTATCGAGTCGGAGCTTGCTCACCGAAGAGCTGAGCGCGGCGGAGAAGCTCATCCGTGCCGAGAGGGTGTCGGCCGTCGCGGCGTCCAACGCGGCGGCGCTACTCTGTGATCTGGTGGCCACGGGCTGTGCCAGCGAGGGATGTTCTACTAGGTAAGCAGCATTCATCAGCTGGTAGTCACTCACTGCTGGATTAGGTCTCCCCCATAGCATGCATAGCTCTGCGATGAGGGGATTTGCCATAATCACTACGCTTGGCAGACGGATTTGTGATCGTAGTTTGGTGTTAAGTATTCAGGTGGATGCTGCTGCCCATACCCCTGGCGTAATCCCTCAGTCGCCTTCTACGACATCCACGGAAGGAATTGGAAAAGTCGTATTCTTAAGCCGAGACTACCGCGGCACAATACAATTACTTACAATTAAAGCTTTCGTGCCTAATGTTTGTGCCCAATTAGGTCGAGGACGGCGTGGCAGCTAGCGGGCGCGCTGGGCGGATGCGCGTGCGTACGCTCTGTGCTGTGCCAGGTATTCACGTGCGCGCCGAGGCACCGCGCGCAAGCCTTGCAGCACGCGACGCGCCTGCTGCAGACGCTGTTATATCATCACACGTGAGTGCCGTATATCGAGATCGTTTGTAATGTAGCGAGTCGACGGTCTCCTACGCTAGTCGTGTCAGGCAACTGGCCGTGGTTATGTGGTGTGGTGGTGTGTGTGTGGTTTGACGACCTCTGTGGCGCAACGGACGAGTTGGTGGCTGAGATGCAAAAGGTTGCGGGTTCGAATCCCGCTGCGGGACAAATGTTTGTATGATTTGTAAATATTTATTCCGGATTTGGGTGTTATGGTACCATGGTACTCGTAGTTCCTGATACCCACGACACAGCAAATCCTAGTGTGGTATCAAGACTACTCATGTGACTGTTGGGTGTTATGTTATCATAAGTAAGATGGTTTGCCCATTGTCGCTTCAACTTGCTAATTCTATAATAGTAATATAATTTAATTTATTAGGATATCAGCATTTCTAAAGAGATCTGTTTGCACCGACAGCAGTGAAAATGAAGAGGAGAGATGTAGCGTTGAGCTCGCGGTGGCGCCCCACCTGCCGCTCCTGCACCAAGCGTTACTGCACGACCCGAGCCACTATGCACAGGTACTAACACAATACATATTATGTTCTGGCTATGTATTAGCTCATTAAAGTCTGTGGCTGATCGATTACCATCGTCATCGAATTCAGCCTGCAATGTTTCTTATGTTGGAGGATGTTCACATCGGTAGATGTCTCATTTCTGCGAATGTTCGGTTCGGTTCCTTAAACATTGTTACATTGCTTGAGCACTGTTGCTTTGACGATGGTTGCTTGTTTTACTTTTGACTACCTTAGGTATGCAAGTACTCTTTTTCTATGCATCAACTACATATTGCCCTGATTCTTATAGGTTTGATCGCGTTGGAACAGGAGTTAATTTAGTTTATTAGGCATTCAAAGTGATCCTTGTGATTTTACCAAAAGTGATTTGTCTAAAATATTTCAGGAAGAGGAAGGTGTGAAGAATGCTGGCGATTGCGCGGGCGTGGTATGCAGCAATCGCGTGAAGCGAGTGGGCGGCGCTAGAGTCAGCACGGCAGCTCTCATAGCACAGCTAGCGCTATCCGAAGTTGAAGAGGTGGCAACCACGCTATTGACACTAGGTAATATTCCAGCCAAACAAAATCGCGCACGCATACAGAGAGTTTTTATCGATGATACGATGTTGATAAGTGGCAAGCAATCCCTAGACAGAGAGGGAAGATCGGCTTTGCAAACAAAATCGAACATCTGTCTCATTTCACATGCGACACGCATTGGTCCCACAAAAATTCGGTAACTGCATAGGTATGGTTTTTATTATATTATTACATATAGTTTTGGTCTTATTCACTGTTGCTTTGTAGGGTTACGTAGCCAAATGGCAAAAAACGAAACCCTAATAATTTCGTCCAGTCCATGTGTCACAGCAAAGAAAAAGAAAACATGTATGTTGGTCTCAATTATAATAACCTGTCAATTGTGGTTCAGTTTGCTATTTCACATTTTACCGGGTTTGGTTCATCATTAGGTTCTCGATGGCTCTAATTATACCTACCTACAACTATATCGTTTTTGGGCACTCTTTGTCTTTTATAAACATTCATAGTGCATAAATATACTTCATATTGTTTGAAGTGACAGTTTTTGCCAAAATACAAATAAATAAAAATAAAACCGGCCAAGTGCGAGTCGGACCCGCGAACGAAGGGTTCCGTACAATATCTACAAAAACGGCAAAAAAATCACGTTTGTTGTGTGGGAGCCCCCTTAAATATTTATTTTATTCTGTTTTTTAGTATTTGTTGTTATAGCGGCAACAGAAATACATCATCTGTGAAAATTTCAACTGTCTAACTATCACGGTTCATGAGATACAGCCTGGTGACAGACGGACGGACAGCGGAGACTTAGTAATAGGGTCCGTTTTACCCTAAGGGTACGGAACCCTAAAAATGAAGCAGCGCTCTGGTGTGAGTTTTATGAACAGTAATGTAAACTTGTGTGTAACTCTCGCAGGCACGCCGGGAGTCCTACTTGAGCTGATGTTCGAGTTCCCGGAAAATAACTTCCTGCACGCGCAAGTGGTGGTGTTCTGCAGGAACGCGCTCTCCAACCGACTGTACCGCACGCAGTACGCGAGACACGTGAGTACACTTGCCGGCATAAAGTTTAACGTGGAACGCTACGCAAGTGGCGCGATTTTCAAATTTTGTTGTGTTTTTTGCTAATTACTGCTCATCGACACTTCTTGAGATAGCGAACACTGATTTTGCGGGAATAAGGACACATATTTTAATCTATAGTATCTCTTAGATATCATTAGTTTAGCTACGAATGTCAATTAATGATTTGTATAGTGTTATTTTGGTTCATTGATATTCGTAGCTAAACTAATGATATTTATGAGATACGCAAAACCAGTGTTCGCTCTCTCAAGAAGTGTTAATAAGCTATAATGTGCAAAAAACACAATAAAATTTGAATTTCGCGCCACTTGTGAAACGTTCCACCTTAACGTGCTTTTGAATTAGCTCATTGCACTTGTGCCGTGCTGTGTCCGGCCTAAGAATAGAGTCCTCCTTCTCCCGTGGACGTAGTAAAAGCCTTGCTAAGGGATTACATCAGGGGATGGTCAGCAGCATCCATCTGAGTACTTATCACCAACTGCGATCATCAATCCGCCTGCCAAGCATGGTGATTACGGCAAATCGATGATTGCATTTTTGCTCCGCATTGCGCGGTACAAACGTTTCGTGTTATAATTCAGTGTCTGGCCTTATACCTTCTACCTACCATTTTCAAAATTTGATCCATAAATAATGATCTTAGATTATGTAACTTTGTTTTCTTAGTACTTCATACATCCTATGTCACTCTCGGGGATAAGACAAATCCAATGACACTTCTTTTATAAAAATCCATCAATCCGTTTTGGCTACAGGACGCGTTAAAGGGATACATACACAATTACACACCCGAAAACATTACCCTCCTTTCGGGCAGTTGGATCAAAAGATTGCTCCCGATAAATCCTCAGCATCCTCAGGAAACGCCGAACAGAAAGTTGGAAAGTGGACTTTCTGTCGGCGTTCGGCGAAGCAACATGTCTGCGGAGTTTTTGCTGTGTTGTTGTTTCTTTGTTGTTCTAGCGCACAGTGAGTCAACTGTTTCCTAAAGATGTTTCGTTGAGAGGCGAAACACGTGTTGAATTCTTTCAGAGTTTTCGTTGAACAAGAGCGGAATTTCTACTATATATATTTCCTCTGTTCAATATTGTAGAATGAATTTATTAAAAGTTAAGCTTGAATCAATTAATTTTTGTAATAAAGAATGTATTTGATTAACAGTTATTCGTGGAGTGCGATCTGCTGACAAGACTGATGGACTCTTTCGAGGACAACGAACAAAAGCTGTGAGTAATCGTTATCACTAACCTCCACACTAGTAGCACCAACTATATTTCAGCCTGTAAAAGTCCACTAGTGGACGGCCATAGGCCTGCCCCATAAAATGCCACGACGAACGATCTTGAACCGCCATCTACCTCCTGCGATCTTAAAAATGTAGGCGGTCCGTCGAGAGGGGTAAATTCCTACCCAGCGTCGTCCGGTTCGTGGTCGCCACTCGAGAACCTTTATTCACCAAAGGTTCTGCGAGCTATATGGACTGCCCACTTCAACTAGCTATGAGCTATGTTGGTGTTAAAGAATCAGGTGTCAGGAAGTTATTTTTAAAAGAGTTCCTTGAGTGATGTGTTTTTATAAATGATTATGTTTGTAGTAATAATAATATATGTGTTTCATAGATTAATAATATGTAAGTTTTATTTTATTTAAAATTTTAAATAATGAAGACTTCTCTTTTAATAGTTATGTTTGTTTGTTATATAACACTATTATAATATTAATTATATACCCTATAGCTATACCCTCTTAGTAATAAACGTTATTAAATGGTATCATATACCAATGGTGACCTTAGAACATGGTAATCGTGTTCCTGATACCCACAACATAGGGAATCCCAGTGTGAGATAGCGTAGTCCTGCAACGAAAGTATACTGTTAGAGCAAAAAAAAATTTACATTCTCTTTCTAAAACTGACTTGTGGTGGTGTGTCCGCAGGAATAACGCCCCCCGAGCCGGCTACATGGGCCACGTGATCTTGCTGCTGGGCTGTATCAGCGCGGGCCTCGAAGAGTTGGCGGACCAGCTCCGACTGTCTCCCACTTTGTTAGAGCGCTGGGTGGCCTTCCGCGATCAAAGATTGTGTCCTGTGCTGCTGATGCATGATACGCCATTGGTAAGAATCTTAGGTCCAGATAAATAGAACGTACTTCACGGTGACTAAGCCTAAGTCTTATTTTGAAATCGTCCCTGTCTCTCTCTAATACGCGTGTTTTAACATTTGTGTGACAGTGACAGGGACAGGTCTAAGCATTAGTACGTGCTAAGCTTGTGCTAAGTAACGTCTATTTATCTCGGCATTAGAAACGACCGACGACCAGACAAACATTCATCTAGCTTATAAAAGAAGATTGAAAATGAACCTTGTGATTTCTATGAATAAAATACACAACGAGTAACGATGACTATGTATCAGCTTCTCCTTGTTCTCAAGTCACCGCACCGGCGCTTCCCACCTAGTGGGACGAAGGATCATCAAATAAATAAATTAAGCACGCCGTGTTTGTTGCCCTGATTTTTCTAGGCTTGGTCTAGTTAGAAAAGGAGTAATTTTAATTTATAAGTCAGTTAAAAATAATCCTTGTGATCTCAATGAATAGAATACTGTTGACTTTGACTTTGATAATCGTTTATGGATTATTGTGTTCTAAGCTGAAGAAGTTCTTCTAATTACTGAGCTTAAGTTTCCACGTAAATAGTCGTGGAAACACTACCATTTGCATACCACTTGGGGAGTTGAGATAAGAATATTTCCATTAGTAGAAATGTTGTTTTTTTGTTTTTGCAGGGCGGTACCTACCCTTCAGAAAATGTTTACGAAGTAGGAGAAGAGGTAAGGAATACCGCAAACCTGTTTTAATTGTTTCACATTTTATTTATAAATATAATAATTTTATTAAATTTTTCAGGATAACATCTCAGATGCTATGGCAGCTAACTACGACGTGAGTACTTGTACAATTTTATATTTATGTGTACATTAATAATAATATACGACCTCAGTGGCGCGGCGGGTAGCCGGCTTAGATGCAAGAGGTTGCGGGTTCGATGCCCGCTGCGGGACAAATGTTTGTATGATCTGCAAATATTTGTTCCGGGTCTGGGTGTTATGGTACCATGGTACTCGTAGTTCCTGATACCCACGATACAAGGAATTCTAGTGTGGGATCATGACTACGCATGTGACTGTTGGGTGCGTTATTATGTTATGTAAATAAAAAAAAAATAAAAAAATTATGGATGCATCTATCTGAGTACTAAACACCAATACTGCGATCACCAATTCACCTGCCAAGCGACTATGGCATTTGTTGTTGTTGAAAGGGATCAATGTTAGTTCTGGGTCTGCGTGGTGTGGTACCATGGTGCTCGTAGTTCCTGTTGCCCATTATACAAGGAATCCTAGTGTATGTCTATTAGGAATATGTATGTGACTGAGGCGTGTTATGTTATGATTCATTTATTTATATGACAAAAAAAGCATGTTGTTCATTTGTTTCAGTTCAGCGACATGGCAGCTACATCCAATATGGACGACTTAGGTGATGAGCTGGCCACCGACCTGGAGGTGGGTACATCGCTTACTTCTTACTTATGTCCCCCCTTTTCAACAACCCATACAAATAATAAATAAACAAATAACAAATAAATGCTGGATATTTCACACAACATTATCTAGCCCCAAACTAAGCAGAGCTTGTGTTATGGGTACTAGATAACTGATATACTTAATACAATACATTACATAGATAGATATTTTTTATTATAATAATAAATTTGTTTATTGATATAAAAATAATGTTACAAACGTGTTCCAGAAGTCAGTGTCTTCTCCCAATAATGGCACAATTTATGAAATGAACAAAGTACATTTAAATTTATATTAGATAGGTAGGCAAGAAATCTAGGTATCAAAAGCATCAAAAGATAATTGTTAACATAGAAAATACCCAGAACACCCTGAACAAATATCTGCAGATTGATACGATACTTAGGGGACACTTACGCAGGCAAAGTAACAGATACTGCCACGAAAAGCTGCAAAGTTAATGAATTGTCAACCGCCGTAGAGGAAGGCCCTCCACTCGATGTACTAAAGTCATTATGACAGTCGCAGGAAGTAGGTGGATGCAGTCGGCTCAAGACTGATGGTCGTAACAGACAACACAGAGTTCACACACAGTTCATAAACACAGAGCGACATGCAGACTCAGCTGAGTTCATTGCAGATGGATTAGGACTGGACGACGCAGAGGATAAGGTATATTTTTAATTTTTCTAGCAATATACACAAGATATAAAGAAACAAAGAAAAAACATTTATTTGTGCCAATGATGCAGATCATAAAAAAGACACGGGATAACTTTTCATTTAAAAAAACCGACTTCCGCCATTGTATTCGACTAAATATTTGGATGAAAAAAAAATAATGAAAGAACCATAGTGGTGAAAGGATTATGATACTTTTTGAATGCAAATGCTTGGTTTGTTGCTGAAAATATCAAAATCGCCATATGTATGCCTACAATATTTGAGGAGTTCCCTCATTTCCTCATGGATCCCATCATCAGAACTGGATTCTGAAAAAAATGGGCCCAATCTGGAAGTATATCTATTCAAATAAAAAAAGATTTTTCCAAATCGGTTCATAAACGCCGGAGATATGAGGTAACAAACATAACCGAATTGAGAATCTCCTGCTTTTTTGGGAAGTCTGTTAACAATACAAAAGACACACACACAAACAACAAAGAATAACAAAGAAAATTAAAACTAAACAGAATGACTTGTGTTATATTATAATAATGTGCCTCTCGGTAGCAGTCATGCAACACTGTCACAAATTGGCAGTGACGGATTAAGACTACTTGATGCCCTAAGCAATCCACGCCTGTGGGCCCCCTATCCGTATGTCAACTAGAATCGGTCTTTAAACCTTTACCCCCTAAAAACATTAGTTGTTTGTAAAATAAGATGATGAGATGTAACATACCTTAGAAGTGGAGTATTATGATTGTGAAGTGGGAAGTGGATTTGCGCGCCAGGCGGGGGGCCCGCGGGGAAGGGGTGGTTTGTGATTGGCTGATCGCAATTCCGGTGCATTCGAATTGCCGAATGCCCTAGCGGGCAGCGACTGGGCAAGCGGGAGCGGGTTTATGACTAGGTCGGACCATGTCAACTTAAAAACGCGCGTATTTTCAAATTAGTCCTAGAAACTTTTTTTGGTGTGGTTTTTGGTGACGTGAGAGTGAGACGTGATGACCTAAGGACGGATTTTTTTGTGCTTCTTCTGGTGCCCCCCAGACGTGATGCCCTAGGCAATTGATTAATATGATTAAGGGTTAATCCGTCACTGCAAATTGGCGTCCAGCTCAGCATTTGTTGTTTGTGTGAAAAGTAGCCTATGTGTTAATCCAGGGTATAAGGTATCTCCATTCTAAATTTCACTTAAATCCGTTCAGCCGTTTGTGCGTGAACATAACATAACAACCAACAGTCACATACATAGTGCTGATCCCACACTAGGATTCCCTGTGTCGTGGGTATCAGGAACTACAAGTAAAGATCATGCAAATATTTGTTCTGCAGCGGGAATCGAACTCGCACCTCTTGCGTCTCAGCCGGCTACGCGCTCGCCGCGCCACAGAGGGAAAAAACATACTCACAAACTTTGGAATTTACACTTAGATTACGCTGATGGATGTACAATGAACATGATTGTATGAAAATGTAATTGGATCAGTCGGTTCAAGAGGCACAAGTCAAGTCTCGTACTGATCCCAAGTCCAAGATATTGTATTAATGTAACGATGATCTTCCATCGTCCATCCAAAGGTTGCCTGGAAGAAATCGCTCTCAGTGATAATTGCCGCCCATTGTATTGCTAATTTTATTTAATCCTGTTATGTATTCATGGTGTACAATAAAGTGTTAATCTATGTATCTTCTTCCGCAGAGGGTGGCAGCACAGAACAGCTTCTTAGAACTAGCGAGTCAGAGGTTCGAGGACGAGTAAGTATCCATATTACTAAGGTCCCTGATATAAAATTACTTTCGTGAATTATATCATCATTTTGTCAAACGGGAAAGTTTCAAGTAGCAGTATTTTGGTGGAGGCACGAACACGTTTCATCCCTAATCGAGGGTTTCACACCCTCAAATATTTGACGAAGTCAGTGGCGCGACGGGCGAGTAGCTAAGATGCGAGAGGGGCTGGTTCGATTCCCGCTGTTTGCATGATCTGCAAGTATTAGTATTTTTGTTAGTAGTAGAACTTCTTGTGAAAGATTTCGTCCGGGGAAGTACTACCACCGTACCTATTTCTGCCGCCAAGCAGTAGTGTTCGCATTGCTGTGTTTCGGTTTGAAGGGTACTGGTGCCGGTGAAATTACAGGCACATGAGACTTTTCATCTTTATGTCTCAGGGTCGGCAGCGCGCGTGTGATGTCTCTGGTGTTACAGGCGTTCATAGGTTACGGTAACTGCTTTCCATCTTTGGGCCGCAAGCTTGTCTGCTTGCCAAGTAGCTTAAATATTAGTTCCGGATCCGGAGTCCGAACCCGGAAACAAACCCGGATTCCGGTAGTCATGATTCCTGATACACACGACACAGGGAATCCTTTTGAGGGATCAAAGGGCCTTGTCTAGAAATGTAGCAAAAAAATGGAGTTTCTCAAAATGTTCGTTTTTGGTGTTTCCATACCGATTGGTTGGACCCGGTTGGCACCAGGGGATGGGCTGCAGCGTCCACCTGAGTATTCAGCACGAATATTGCGATCACCAATCCTTCTGCCAAGCGTGTTGATACAATTCCGCCCATTGTTTTTTTTATGGTTGAGGCTTCGTCCAGTGGTGGACGTCCAAAGGCTGTAAAGCTGCGTGGCCTGATGTCGCTCTGCCCCTCGACTGCTAAAATGGAAATTTGCAATATCTGTACTTACCTATTTACATGTTTAGGTTATTATTTATAAGTATAACAAGCGTAGCGTGTGCTGTCTTGCATATTTTTTTGTTTGCTGATGTTTATTTAATTTTGACTACCTTCCTAAGGTTTTTAAGTTCTCATTTACTATGTATCAGCAACTCCTTGCTCCGATGCACCACACAGGCGCTTCTCACCTAGTGGTAAAACGGACCATTTATGTAAGCCAAGCCGAGTTTGTTGCCTGATTCTTCTAGGCTTGGTCGCGTTGGAACAGGAGTAATTTTAGTTTATAAGAAGATTCAAAATGATCATTGTGATTTCAATGAATAAAATTCTTTTTGACTTTGACTTTGATGATGAAAATTTGTGTAGTGTGCACCACACGTCCGTGTAGATCCGTAGAGTAGGCGTTCAGGACTATGTATGTGACTAATGTTGTGACATGTTATGTGTATTTTGTTTTGTGCAGCATGTGGGACGACGCGCCGGACGCGGACGAATTCGGATCTGCGCCGGACTCATCCACAGTGTGGTCCGTTCCCGGTAAGTACTCTCTCTTTCTCTCTCTCGAGTTGCGGCTTCACAGCATCGCAGGGTCTTTCAAACCAGGGTCACAGAATAAAGACAGTACAGAAGGTTCACTTCACGAACAAATTTATATAAATAGCTACTTTTGCTGGGACGTAACAAAGTGCAATTCAGCTCGCATAAGCGTTTAGTGCCTATCGCGATATTCACCTAAACATTTCCGCTCTCTTCTAACGCGTAACTCTGTCCCTGTCTGGCGCGGAGTGACGCGGCTCGTAAGAGTTGACGACTTTATGACAACATAATTATCTAATGGCATACGTTAGTGTGTACCTTGTCAATGAAACTAAATATCTCTTTTTAGTTTAGGTTTAATAGAAATTTAAATTGAAAATTTAAATTTACGCTAACAAATAATAATAATAATAATAACTTTTTTGTTAGCGTAGGGCGCGCGTCAGGCCGAGCGCGCGCGTCACACCTTACTGAATAAACCCGGCTTGCCGGGCGGCCCGCGTACTTGTAGCTTCATACCTAAAGCGCGGAGTGCGCCACGCCTGCCATGGTGCTATAAAGAATTTTATATCTATCTTAAATTTTGTTCATCTTTGTCTTGTGTTTTTTTGATTACGTTCAACTAATTTCGTGTACGTTTGAAATGTGTATGTCCTCGTGTTGTAGTGTGGGAGAGCGGCGGCTCGGAGATGTCTCACGGCGGCGAGGGCTGGGCGCAGTTCGACCCGTTCGCGGCGCCGCCGGACGCTTTCGCGGCGCCGCCCCCCCGGAAGGAAGGCTTCGCCGCCTTCTGGCCGAGCGAAGCCGACGGCGCGGGTACGTGTACTAATGCTTATGTGCGACATAGTAATCTTAAGTAAATAAGATTACGATACAATACATCCCAGTATTGGAATGCTTTATGTCTAGACATAGAGTTTTTTTTGGTATTTCGACTATTTAAAAAAAGAAGATTGTAATATGTTATGACCTTCAAGAAACAGTTTATATTAGAGTCGCCAGGAATGCATTGCAAAAAATAAAGATTTTATTTATTTTTATTTTATTTTTAAAGTTTTGGGAAAACTTACAGTTAGGTGGGTACAATAGAGTAGGGTGATTTATAAATACATGCAGCTATACCTAAGTTGCTACATGTACGCTGATGGCCAATTACAAGTTTCCGCAGACATGCAAGAATGAGTAGGAATAAAAATAGTAACAGTAGACGACATAATAAAGTACCTAATAATAAAACAATAAAAAAAAAGTTACACAATATATGCAATTATTATGCTTGAAAAAGTTATCATTAAGCAAGCGTTTAAGCTTACTTGTTGAACTATTAAATAAATCTACATCAATGTTTGCTTTTAGCCAAGGAGTTGAACGAGCCGCATGCTCTGATCAAAAATGCATTTTGCCTATAAATAGTCCTAACAAGAGGAACATAAAGAACGCTTGGCTTTCTCAATGCTGTCGAATTAGTACGCAATCCTAAATGTTCGAGAAGCTCCGGGCAGTCCACTTTACCATTGGCAATATTCAAAAGATACGCCATTTCGGCTATATCCCTACGTTTGGAGAATGGTAGAAAATGAAATTTACGGCATCTCGTGATATAATCGGGTAAAAAGATTTTAGCTCGATATTGTAGGTATCTTAAAAATCTCCTTTGAATGGATTCCAGTCTAGATGAATAAACGGTATAGCAAGGATTCCACACCTGCGAGGCGTACTCCAAATGACTACGGACATATGCACAGTAGAGGATTTTAAATGTTTTGATACTTTTAAATTCCGATGACATTCTAAATATGAAACCAAGTGCACGAGATGCCTTCTTGACAATATTGTTAACATGCTCGTCAAATAACAATTTATTATCAAAAATCACACCTAAATCTTTAATTGTATCTACTCTAGTTAGAGGTGAGTTATACAATGAATAGTTAAACGTAAATTTAGTTGGCTTGCGCGTGAAAGAGCACACATAGCATTTGGAAACATTTAGATCTAATTTATTGAGTGTGCAGTAGTTTTGAAACCTGTTAAGAAAAAAAGCGTCATCAAGTTTACTTATTGGGAAAATAATTTTCATGTCGTCTGCGTAAAGCAGAATTTTGGAGTGGATATAGCAGGAAGCGATATCGTTTATAAAACTATTCAAAAGCAATGGTCCTAATAAGGAACCCTGGGGGACACCAGAAGGTATACTCATGGGCAACGAAGAGTAGCCGCCCAGAACGACAGTTTGGCACCGATTGCGAACGTACGATGAGAACCATTGAACAGATTCCCCCTAATACATATTCTCTGAAGCTTCTCAAGAAGAGCCAAGTGGTCGATGCGATCAAAACATTTTTGTCAATAACTGTTCACAGTCTGTCGATAGAATCTCGTCTTCCGGTACACACCCACTTTGCTTATTACTTAATATACATATAGATAGATTAACACCGATTTGAAGTAAATTTTCTTAGTAATGGGTCCCGATGGTAGCATTGGGTACGGAACCCTAACAACAAAAGAAATGCACAAAAGGCGGTCCTATAGTTAGTCATTATAGTAGTTAGCATTTTGACGACCTCTGTGGCGCGGCGGGCGAGTAGCCTGCTGAGATGCAAGAGGTTGCGGGTTCGATTTCCGCTGCCGGAAAAATGTTTGTATGATCTGCAAATATTTGTTCCGGATCTGGGTGTTATGGTACCATGATATATGTACGTGGATATAGTTCCTGATATCCACGACACAGGGAATCCTAGCGTGGGATCAAGACTACGTATGTGACTGTTGGATGTTATGTTATGTTTAAAGTGTTCTCTCTCGTTTCAGACTCGAGCAGTCAAGCGCTGGAAGAGAGCATGCGCTCGCTCCGCCTTGAGAACGAGAAGTCGCTCCACGACGCGTCCACCGTGGAGCTCGCCAACAACCTGCTCACGGCGATGAGCGCCATGACACCCGACGCCATCGCCAACATCGTTAATGCTAATCTGCAGCCCTTACCTCTAGAATCGGCAGAGGTAAGCTCACTAACTACTTTTGAACCGGCCGAGGTAAGCTCACTAACTACTTTTGAACCGGCCGAGGTGACCTCACTAACTACTTTGTACCGGCCGTAATAAGCTCACTAACTACTTTTGAACCGGCCGAGGTAAGCTCACTAACTACTTTTGAACCGGCCGAGGTGACCTCACTAACTACTTTGTACCGGCCGTAATAAGCTCACTAACTACTTTTGAACCGGCCGAGGTAAGCTCACTAACTACTTTTGAATCGGCCGAGGTGACCTCACTAACTACTTTGTACCGGCCGTAATAAGCTCACTAACTACATTTTAACCGGCTGAGGTGATCTCACTAACTACTTTTGAACCGGCTGAGGTGAGCTCACCAACTACTTTTGAACCGGCCGAGGTGAGCTCACTAAATATTTTGGCACCGGCCGAGGTAAGCTCGCTTCATACATCCTAAACACCAATGCTCCTGGCACAGGCCATAGCGATGTTGACGAGTTTTGAAACTAAGAATCTGTGTTCAGAACCTTGACAAACTGTCCAAGTGAAAGAGCGCACCATCCCTTTCGTTCTCGTACAAGCTGTCCCTTTTTTCGCTAGTTAGCGCCTCTCGCTTTCGGTTAGGTGTACAACTGATAGGCCATAAAAAAATTTTTTCAGGTACCGGCTGAATCTTCATCTAACCCGGTAACTCCACCTGCCGAGTTCAGCAATCCGCCTGCCATTTTACCATGTGAGATCTCAACTTCTTTACCCATCGATCCTCTCTGCGCTAAGGTAACTTTACCCGTCGACTCTTTACCTGTGGCAACTTTACCAACTGAGGCAGTAATTGACACTTCAGATAGTAGTACATTACGAGATGAGCCTTCAGATACAACAGTTGTGGTAAATTGTGTTACACCTGACAAACAAACGTCAAAAAGTTCACTAACAACTGAACATGTGAATACGGACGCAGACCCACGCGTGGACGACCTTTCATCGCAGGATAAAGTTTCAACTACAGAAATAATTAATAATGCAAATGCAGCAATAGGAAATGCGATAGAGGTCACCGAGTCACCTTTAGAGGTCACAGACACTAGTGAGAGATGATGCATCAGGGTTAAATAACTACTGTCCTGTAGCTAGTGTATCTAGAGGTCGCGCCAGGCTTTATGGCCGGTCTGAACAAGGCACACTCCATACGCTTACTGTGCCTTTCCTGGCACCGCGCAAGTTCCACAAGGGCTTCTAAACCTGTATCTGATTGGCTACTTGCAACGCCATATTGTTTATGTTGATTGGTTTGGCCTCAGTGCTATTGGCGAGCATTGTGTCTATATTCAGACCCGTCCTGTAGTTTGGCGCGACCTACGTTTATTTAGAATTCTGTATATTGGAGCGGTCTATAGAATGCGCTTCGTTTCAATGTGATTAAACGTTATTTGTAAGAAAACGGCATTTATAACGTATGTTACTCCCGTCATGATTTAAAATTCAACGACAGTTATTCTAAAATTTATTTAAATTTTATTTTAAAAGTTGATATGATCGTTAAATGTAATGTTTTATATTTTGATATGTTATAAAATGAGTGATAGCGGACACGAACTCGGCATCGATGCGACGTCTTACTTAGAATATTTGTAAAAGCTGTACATATTCATATCGTTGATCTCGATCGAGAATCGCTCACTTCGCAAAAGCATCTCAACGCCACAGACTCAACAATGTGTAGAATGCCCTTTGATCTGGATCGGAATAACTCAGAATAGATAGCTAATTTAGATACAATTCAAAATAATTTGCAATAATACTATTAGCTTTATGACACCTTATCATATAGTAAATGTAAAATACTAATATTGTTACTAAAATGACTAGAATGCACAAAAATACACTGTTTTATACTACAGTACCTTAGGTAGTAATATCATTTCTCTGTGGTTCAGACGACGCAAACATTGGGGTCCAAAACTGAAATAAAATATGCAATGTCCCTTCTAAAATGTAAATTCACCTTTATTTCAATAAAATTTTAAACCAATCTCATAGTTAAAACTCATTTTAATATCACAAAATTACTAATTACTTAACCGACAACCCTAATCCTGATTAGTCCTAAAACTAAAATAATCTTTAGTTTTAAGTTTTTGAGAAATAGATTGTGTAAAAGTTAAATTAAAGATTAAATTTGGCATAAGTACATATTCCTAAAACACTCCAAAGTTGTTCAGGGTATCAACAATTTAACGATTTTGAAATGTATTTTCCCATGTTTTTTTAGAAATATTGATTTATTTTTAACTTGAATTAGTACCTACCTACGCAATAATTGTACAACGATATAAGTATTGTAAATTAAAGTCGAGCTTCGTTATTAGTGTAATTTCAGTAAAGTTTCGACATAAAGCCTTTTCTATATAAACTTTAGGCTACTAAGAGATTGGTTTCAAACCGCCAGCTCTTGTTCTTGTTATTAAATGAACACGTGTGAATTATCGATATCGATATTCTGTATGTACGAGTACTTTCCGTTTCCATCACTATTCCCAGCCAAATGCAAGCCGATAAAGGACGATGACGCCAGTTACTTAAAAACATACAAATATAAAAATACGAACATAAAAATGTAAGTCCTCTAATTTAAATTGTATTTAAACGAAAAACTTAAACCAGTGATCTTTAATTAGCGCTGTTCAGCGATGTGATGTTAAATATGTCCAATTATTCGTACACTGTGTTCAGACTTATATTTTAAGTGTTGTCTACACTGTAAATAATGTTATCGTACGGTTGTATATAGGAGTGGATATAATCGAAACGTGTAGCCTTATCGCGTACCTAAAATAATTATCTAATGTAAATTGTAATGCGATATTCATTACGTCGAATGTCTACTAAATTGTAAGTCATTGCTGTATTTTAGAATAGTATTAGTATACCCATTGAGCATCACATCACATGCGTGCACGTTTATTAAATCCATATCGATAATCAATATCAGTTGCGACATATCGATGATTTGGAACCTCACTATTCGGATGGTACTTTGGCAACTATTTTATAAGGGTTCAAAGTTAATTGAAAATGGTTTATGTGACTTTTTGAATTATATACGCGTTTCTCGGCTTATTTTTGAGTTCATTTGCAGCATATACCTTAATTGTTTATTTGATGAATAGATAATAAATCAACAAGCGATGAGTTTGCGTTGATTATGAAAGATCTCGTATTAGAATTCCGCATAAGTAATGGCTTTTCTTTAATATTGTTTTTATTGTTTTAGCATACTTTTACACGAAGTTAGCTTTCCTAGTGGATATTATTGAATATTTGGAACTTATAATAACCACTAACTTCACATCTTAATGTATTTGTAGGTACTTACACTTTAACGTTTTCTAAACATATTGTGAATTCATATCGTATTTTTACTTTTGAGATTGTGTACAAACGCCGCGCGAGAACTTGATTTGTTTGAACAAATTAATTTTAAAGTAGAATTACTTTTAAATAATATGGTAAAAAGTCATGTCATCCACGTCTCTTGATGTAATTATTATGTAGATGATTTTATGAAACGATATGTTCGCAGTTTTATTGAGAGATTTAAAATAAATGCACTTCTAACATTTAACGAGCAGTTAAATCAGGGGCCGAGTTAGAGCCGACACGTATTTCGTGGACCGACAAAAAACGGTCGATGTTTCCTTATTTTGACTATGAATGAAAGAGATAAAAGTTTACATTGTGTCCATTTTTGAACTCCCTTCGTAATTTTACGCTGGTTCATTTTTGCATAAGTTTGTCCTCGGAACCAGTGTAAGATATACCTCATTGTACCTCGAAGATTGCATCTTCTGAGAGGATAGATAGATAGATAACTCTTTAGTGATCACTACACAAAAATAAATATACAAAAAAAACAAATAAAATGAAGGGTAATACAATGGGCAGCCTTATTGCTAACAGCGATCTCTGCCAGGCAACCTTTTGGGTGATTTGGAGTGTGATTAACGACTGTGATGAGAATTTGGGAGTGTCACGTTTCACAATAACTATGAAGTTGATGAAGTATTTGTAGTAAACAAAACTTTAAATACGATTAGGCTGGCTGTCCATTAAAGCAGAGGAGAAGATAATGAGTGTAGAGTCTGTACAGCAAGAGAGCCGTCGTGGCCAAATTGTGAACTAACGTTGTGAACTACATGTTCCAACCATAATTAGAAGCTGGTTACTTTCTGTCGGCATTTTGAATCATAAACTAAAGAAATAGTTACAGTTGTAATAGGATCAAAACGGAACAGACGCGCTATTGTATTGCTCACTAAACAAAAAAGGTAATCACACGACATGTCTCTTCCTGGAGAAACTCTACCATTATCCAATCGATATACGTCACCGTCATTTATAAGCTAATCCATCTGTTTGTTTTTGTTAGATTGGACCTAATGGTTACATGAGTCAGTCACTGACTTGTCTCAGCGATGATACATCTATCGACTCTCCTTTTGCCATTTATTTAAATGTATAGTGTCTGTTCAGTTGAAAATGTCGCTAGTGAAAAAGTTAATTTAAAATTGTTTTTTTTTTACTGAGAAATGGGAGATAAATCTCCTGGGCAGGTCTGTCAAGCAACAGATTTATATAAAAGTTAAAAGTAGCTTTTATAGTATTATGCAATTTAAGTGCGTGCGGCCCGCCTTATGTTATTCAGCATTCATTGGCAGCGCCAATTTCGCCTTAAGTTAGTGGCACTGTAAAGCTGCTAAGACATTATAACTACAAGTTGTAGTTAGAACGTAATTGTAAAGCTGTCATAACGTTACTTGGTTTTCCACTCCGCTTCGCTTTAGTGAACGAGCAGCCTTATTCTACCTTCTAATTGTTTGATGATTACAATTTAGTTTGATTTTGTGCCAAATCATTATTAAAAGCCAAAAAATATATCAAAGTTATTTGTTGTAGGTACATTATTGAAGTGTGTCACGCCCAAAATCACAGAAAGGTGCTAATTGTAAAACTTGTTTGTACCCAAATTAATGTTATATCTCGTCCACAACCGAAAAGTAAAACAATATTTGTATGTGTACGTCAGTAGACTTGCTACATACATACCTACTTGTAAATAACATTTGTACATTAGTATGACGCCAATAATACTAAATAAAAAAAGCAAGGCCTACAAAATCACTGTTTCCCAACTTAGTCTCCATTTTTGAACGAGTGTTCTTCACGAGTGGTGTGTGTGCAAACGTATGCAACTTTGAATTCGTCGAATGTAGATATATAAATAATTCAGCAATGCTTTAAATAAATAATTTCACTACTTTTTCAAAATAAAAGACGTTTTGACTTACCAAGTGTTTAAATGAATCACTGTATGCTATCAGTGTTCCATGTTTTTGGGGAGACGACGGATATTATTGTGAATAAACTAGAAAATGTTTTATCATAATATTGTGATCAAATTTAATGTGAACAAACTGGTTGAAGTTTAGCGTCCACATGGCTTCTAAGAATCGTCTTGTTAGGGTTGGATCTGATTTGTCCGCACGGAACAACCTCCAAATACCTATGGTGTTACCAACCTTTCGGATCTACGGACCGATGCTGACCGAGAGATGACACTATGTTATTGTCCTTCCGTTCTCCCCCTTATGGGTTTAACCAGAAACAGTCACTTGTCTGGACGGAACAGCATTTTGCCGTAACTCTATCCCTTTCTGTCGTTTAGACACATCATTCGCTAAAGTGAGAAAGATTGCTACAACGGAATCGAGTCGCCGCGCCCATGCGCGAGCGGGATAGGGTTTTGGGAAAATACTGTTCCGATATCATCGGAATGTATCGATATGTTCGATATAGTTAGGTCCAGCCCTAATGAGAAATTGCTTTGGCTCGTCGCCAAAGAACGTAGTTTTATAGTGGTGACACTATTGGACGAGCCTTGTGGACACTAAGCTTATGAGTAAATGAGTGTTCATGTCTGGAATGCAAATTAACGATTGGAATCGTCTTCCTGGAGAATTATAGTGTAAGGGTACTATAAAGCTGTGAAACATATTAGTGCAATTAGTTGCCTTTGAGTGTTGTTGTCAAATTTTATATAAACTTAATTGTAAGCATTTTAGGATTGTTGATTTCGATTGTATCTAGTTTCAGTTTAATTCTTGTAAAATATATCTTTAATGAAAATACGCGTATTTTAATGTACAAGTCCGGTACCAACTTATATCAGTGTGTATGTGGATGGCGGCGTGCTGGGTCAGCAATCAGCATCTACAGCGATGCTTGTAATATTAATCGTAATTCCTGATACCCACGACACAGGGAATCTTAGTGTGGGATCAAGGCTACGTATGTGACTGTTGGGTGTTATGTTATAATCTTTCCAATTATAGAACGGGCCGAGGCTGTTGGGCGCCACCCATGAACTGTTTTAACTAAGAGTTCAACTGATATCCATGTGGCCTAACATTAGGCACAAAGAGGAAGAAAGTGAATCCATCATGTGTCTATTTTGCCCGTGTGGAGCACTTGTTATTTGTAAGTATTTACGATAAATTAGTCAAGTTTGATAGCAGACTATAGTTTTTTTTCTGGAGAGTGAAGACCACGTGATCCTTTTTACGCTACGGCTTCATGGTTTTTTTTGTACATTTGTTTTTTATACTACTTTGTAAGCAAACAAGCATACGGCCCACCTGATGGAAAGTAGTTACTGTAGCCTATGGAGTATGGACGCCTGCAACACCAGAGGCATCACACGCGCGCTGCCGACCCTGAGACATAAAGATGAAGTCTCATGTGCCTGTAATGGGATTTCACCGGCACCCGTAAGTGTTTATCTTTTCAGATCGCAAAAATCAAGATGTAGTTTATATTAGGGCTAACTCGGATTTCCTGAAATAACAAATAACAAAAGAAAATACTTTGATATATTTTTATTTTCATATAAGTATTCCATAATTTATTTATATATAATGACTATTATAATCATCTACCAAACTAAATAATGAATATAATTCAACAGCATCCTTTATATACAATATGTATAGCTATTATACTTCTTTATAATTCCCTCGTTTTTCCCAACGTTTTAGAAAAAGAGACAGTCGTCTAATCCATACAAAATAATGTTGAAATGAATTCTACAATTATTACAGATTAACAGGTATGTAATAATTTGCCACAAGTTTTTTTGTTTTATTATTTATATACAAATCTTATTTTATAATTTAGTCCCATCATTTCCAAATGAATCTTTAGAGTTTCAAATAGAACTTTGCGTTTAGTTTAATATTATACGTATTGCATTCTGACAGAACAAAACGCAGTGGCGTTTCAACTCTACGTAACAACGAATAGAATTCACGAAACTTAACTTGTTATAAGATATTATATTACACGTAGGTATAGATGAGCGCGAGTGAGGTAGTGGGAGCGTGCGCGTGCGCCGATGACTGGACCACGACTAGGACTGTATAGCCATATTAGCCACACATTAAAATATATTCCTTCAAATAACATAAACATTTAATAAACTCTGCCCTTGAACTATGATGATACAAAAATATTTATTAATAATTACTTACACACAATTATATTAAAATAATACTTTATTTATAAAATAAATGTATGTAGCATTGTAACAATATATAGAAAGTACCTAAGCTACATATACATTTTGTCATTCAATCGTAATATTTCGTGAAGCATGAGTGAAGTAAGTCGATAATACTTTAAGACTTATAATATTACGTGATGTTGAAATTAAAATCTTACTTTATCTTATAGGGCATTAGGTAGAAAATGTGTTAAGCCGCGCCTCAAAAACCATACGACCTTACTTTAGGATATTACCTTGTGATAAGTATTGGTAAGAAGTCTGATATTCATGATATGCCACTCAGATATAGATGGAGATCCAACAAGCTTTTCACAAAATAAACGGCATCCGATTAAAACTTTTAAACTCTATTGTAATCGCGTTAAAATGGTAAACTGTGATATGAAAATATGTCTTCTCGCACTTCCAAAATTCAACAAATAATCTGGTTAAGACATGCTCTCTACTGAACAGCATCTGTTTCAAAGGTACCTACGCTAACTACACACGACACTACCAACTTTACCAAAATAACGACAACTACGTCATAAACTCATTACAAGTAACAATATGAAATATCTAATTAGTACATTATTACATTATTAACACATCATCAAAATAGTACAAATGTTTGGCATCCAATATAATACACAGCTAACTAATACGTATAGAAGTGAATATAGAGTTTTGTGGATCTACACTCCAAGCTAAGTCAGGCGAATATAACATTGGACATTACCTACGTATAAGAAAATAAGTGTACCTACTCAAAGTTACTAAGGACATCAAAGTAAAACTAAAGCCAGTTGGCGAATAAAACTGTACAGAAGGGAGTCTCGAGCCACGGTGCGGCCATGCACAGTGGCCGCGTGGGCAGACGACATAGAAAATAATTATTGCCTTGCGATACACCGATATTCGCTACTGTAATTACATCATTTGAACAGACGAGACCCGACGCAATTTACTGACAAAATTAACGGAAATATAAATTGTACATTTGGAAATGCAATAGCGCCAAAGCATGGCCTCATGGTAACCCGACAGGTCTCTCTGTGCACTTATTTTACCAGCGATAACCATTATTTTATATATTACTTATCGCTTTATTTAGTTAATATTTTATATCTAGCAACACCAACACGACACCGATTGGTCTGGTTTAGGCTTGCAACCCGCTAATGTATTGCTCTTTGTCCCAAGGCGAAGCATCACCGATCTCATTGAAAATCAAGCGACGTCTTACATTTTTATTTCAGAACAAAGGAGTAAGGTACACATCCGGTGAATTCACTTACAAGATGATTCAAATTAATTCCTGTGATTTCAATGAATAAAACGCTTTTGACTTTGACACAATTCGTTATTCAGCATCTGAGATAGTTAGGTCTGAAATGAAAATATAAGGACGCGTTACCAA
This sequence comes from Epirrita christyi, assembly GCA_951392215.1. NCBI lineage: Eukaryota > Metazoa > Arthropoda > Insecta > Lepidoptera > Geometridae > Epirrita > Epirrita christyi. The sequence continues at coordinate 379,102 of OX595843.1, forward strand.
GCAAATAGAAATTACACCAATGTACAGAAAAGTACAGTAAGGAAGTTAAAGACCAAAAGCAAATAACGTTGAAGAATAAATTATATACTAATGAAATATAGAGAGAAGTAGAATGATTTAAACACGCACGCAACGAAAGCAAACACTAACTTAGTCACTGTAAGAGAAACGGAACTACACTTCAGTGTCTAAGTAATGGCCAGTGAGAAATTTAACAAAATTATTGTCATCCAATGCTTAATTTTCCAATCTTTAACATATTATTTAATTATTTTACTTATTTACTCAATACTTTATACAGATCAACATAGTTCCACTAAACATTATCGATGAGTCAGAGTTTATAACTTTCATCGTAACTATATAATTTACAACTACCTGTATCGTAAATCAGCATCGATCAAATAATCTCAACTTACGTAACGTACTAACACAATTCATATAAATATATTTATCTATACAAGTAACGTAAATGCAGCTAACGCCGAAAACATTATATCGTAGTTAAAGTAAAGTAACAGAAGAGACGAGAAAATGGAAAAGAGTCTGCGACCGACGATCACTACCTACTGTAAAATACTTTGTATAAAAAGATTTAAGAATTAGTTTATAATATGCTTTCGTTTATTTACATTATCACATCGCGTGAACCAATGCGGAGCCAGGGCGCCAGCACGCGAGCCTCCGTCACACGACTAGGTAGGACGCCGGCGCCGTCCGCCGGACGTCGTCGAGTACTAATAGAGAGGCACAGAAATAATTGAACGGTTCAGCGTGTGGCCGGAAGCGGGACACTACTGACCGAATTTCCATGAGAGAAGTTTGTGCGTTCATTTCGAGTGACGCCTAAGTAAGAGTCTAAGTATAAAGTTCATAAGATCACTACGTGGGTAGCTAAGCTCTGGCGGCGACGGTCTACGGTCAAAATTCACACGAATATTAGCACCTAGAACTAACGGTGCTTACCGACCGACAACTCACAATCGAAACGCTATATTTCTAACTAGTCCGAAAATTCGACAATCTTTCAACCCCTCTAACAATAAAATTTATGGAATCGATAGCCGCTTACAACTACAATAGGATAACACACGGGAAATTAAAGATGAAGTTGGGGTACCTGTCAATGAGAAACGCAATTCTTGCTACTATTATTATCGAGTGCAAGACAACGTTTAGAATAGATTATTATATTTTTACAATCGTATTATCATGACACTTCATAAACATCAACCAATATAATGCACTTGAAGGTTTCCTTGAGAGTCGCAACAGACGGACGGTGCCGTATAAACTTCAGTATCAGAGAGGCCGCGGGCGCGCTGCGTTCACAGCTGGTACCACTTTTTGTCCTTGTACTTGAGCATGAGTTGGTGCGCGGATGAAGAGAACTCTCCCGCCTGAAATAGTACAACACTAACTTAGGCCCAGTATCCACCTAAGCTGAGCGAAGCGTAAATGTGTACAATCCATAATATATACACACATAATATCCAATAAATAGAACTACGCATAGATCACGTGATGTCATTTTGACAAGCTATTGTCGTGGTTGATTTAACATATCTCCTCTCCGCACACTTTTCGTGGATACTGGGCCTTATATCAATAACACAGTGGTTAGAAAATGTTCAAGAGACCATTATAGACATTAGTTACTCATCTTGACCGTTCATGGTGCCGGAATAAGGGCCGGATCTAATTTATGTTATGCCCTGTCCCTTCGTTCTTGTCACTGGTTTGTGGGCTGATTTTTTTTAGACTTGTTATTATCTACTCCTGCCAAGACAATATCCGTCTCGAAGGACCATTCGAGGGTGGATAAACCAAGGCTCACCTGATTACTCATGCGCTCTGTGCGATCCTCGAGCTGCGATAGCTTGTCTCCTCGCTCGAGCACGAGCATGTGTGCGCGGGACACCTCGCTCGCGGCCGTTGAGGCGCGCGCTCCGAGCTGGTCGAGCGGCGCGTTGGGACCGGGGATGTGCTTGGCTACAGTTCGGTTTGGCTTCAGCCCGCTGCTTTCGCCGACTGGAACATAACAACCGAGATATTAGAAGAATGTACTGATAACAATGCATAACAAGACACTTATACCAGGGGTACCTACGTACTGCGAACTCCCGACCCGAGAACATGTCTGAACATGAGGTCAGGTGTAAGCAGTATATTTCTAGCTTTGCTAGCCCATCGATACATCTAGATTTAACTTCTCAGATGCGAGACTTGTCTGAATTCCTGACTCTAGCATACAGAATTGATGATGACTGGGACAAATAATTGTATTTCTAATTTACACATTTCTATGGAAACTAATTAATTTTTGCTTACATAAACATATATATAACTAGACTCACATAACACCCACATAAACATACATAACTACACTCACATAACACCCAACAGTCACATACGTAGTCTTGATTCCACACTAGGATTCCCTGTGTCTTGAGTATCAGGAACTACGAGTACCATGGTACCATAACACTCAGATCCGGGACAAATATTTGCAGATCATACAAAAATTTGTCCCGCAGCGGGAATCGAACCCGCAACCTCTTGCATCTCAGCCAGCTACTCGTCCGCCGCGCCACATAGGTCGTCTAACTCTAGAAAACAACTTCCGCTATTGTATTCGACTGTTGAACGGTAGAAAATAGACTAAAACGAATTAAGCGAGAAAAACTTTCCAATAGATCAGACATCTACCACACCCCACGTTTTTCTGTTTTTTTTATGTCACATCGTTTTGAATAAAACTTTGTAGAACAACCCCAGGATCGGTCTGTACACAGCAAAAATTTCAATTACATAAGGACACCATTGAAATCGGACCAGCCAAATGGTGGAACATCAATTAAAAACAAATTCGTTTTTTTTTAACTTAGTCCATTTTAAGACGGTTCAAAAGGGGCTTTTGTACAAAAATACAACATCGTAGCAACAATGTGTAGTAGCAACAATGGGTATTGCGGTATTAGGAACAACAAGAAACAATCTTTTGGTAGCTTAAATCATACTCAGAACTATAATTTATCTTTTATAGACTTCCTTCTGTAGAAATACGAACTGGTGAAACATATCTACCACCTGAAAAGATGAACCACAATCAATTTAATTTTACTCGTTAGTAGGTTAGACCCCAAAAGAGCACACAGATAATCAGTGAACTTACAAAGTTCTTCCCTGTCGAGCGGCCGGGATCCTCCACCGAACAGTCCTCGGAAGAAGCTCTCCTTGGGCGGCTCCGGCATGTCTCGAGGCAGGAACAACTCGCCCAGCATCTCGTATAGACTGTTACTGGAACACGGTGTCAGAAAATTTGTTATTACCAATGTAACCGTCGGACGATTCTATAGATTTAGCAGATGACGATACTCACCAAAACTCTGCATCTATTGTAAACTTCTGTATTTCCGTAGGAGACGTCAGGTACAAGCCATGGCCTCTATTGCTGAAGCAGAATGTCTTTGCTATCCTGAAACACCATCAAGTGCATGGTCTAAATAACCGCTTAATAAAAACGGTCCCACTAACGTTGTCGAGTCATATGAAATTTTATTAAAATTTATTAAACGATAAGATCGTAATATTACTCGACTAAAAACCTTTAACAGTTAACTAATTGAAAAATATAGACTAAACAAATCGTTTGTTTATCGCGATTCCTGTATTGTGAAGCAGATATTCAGATTGATAAGAGTCAAGAATGAAGACGAAGGGATACTTAGTTCAGAAATAGTTAGTTATCTATTGTAAAAATCATCTCACCTTAGTAATCCACATTCCTATGTCGGTGTCTAGAGGATAAATTTATTTCTAACATAAAGCGTAGCTAACATGTATCTAATTGCGTCTACCTACATAGATACGATAACACAGAGAGACAGCATCAGAAATTCAGTAAAGCAGAAAAAAGTCAGAGAAAGCTCATCACAAGCTCTCATGCTGCGAAGTATTTAGAGAGTAAGCGGATTAGTGGGGCAAAAAAGAATTTCTCATGATACTTAATAAAATCAATATCTCATGATTAATCATGGAATTTCAAACATTGAAACATTCATGAATAAATGAATGAGTCTGATAACGGTTATACAATTTGAACGGATGGGTATTACTATGATAGAGAAACTGCTAGAAATAAACTATTTTGCCCCAATTGAAGATTGCAAAGTACCTACCATAAAGATCAAGAGCCAGCCCAGCGAATAGAAAGAAGAAACAGCGTCAACAGGAAAGCAATTGAAGATATCGAATGTATCGTGGCGGCGTGTTCGGTACAAGTCGACGAATCGAGATGTAGTGTGGTCAAGTGTGTCATGTATAACAGTTTGTAGATACTAGTCAAGCAGTTTCACAAGCAGCTATCGGGGAAGGGCAAATCACTTTGATATAATGATTCATATTTTTTTAATATTCAGTGGAGAATTATTCCCGGCATCCAAAAGTATGTAACATCAGTAAAAACCCGACTGATGGGGCTTTGCTCGTGGAATTTTTGGAAATGATCCAGTAAACCATAGGATTTCTATGAGTATTCACCCCCCGCCACAAAACGCCATATTCAGTATAATAAATAAAATAAAAATTGTTATAAACATGTTGTGAAAATGGTTCGGTAAATGTTATTTGAATGAATGATTTGCCCGTAACCGATTCAAATTATTTGGAACATAACAGGGGTATGGGGTATCGAAGCTGAGTAACAGTAACATGTCTAACGCAACAGAGGCCAGAGTGAGCTCCACATAACTCGACGGAACAAGGCGGCGGGACTTACTGGTCCGTGTCCTCGTTTACAATTAGCTGTTGGCCCCATATGGAGAGCATAGGGTCTACGATACCCCTCTGTTTGGACTGTGTCTGGAAACTACCAGGAACACAGACACTTGTCAGCTCGGTGCTATTCTCGACACGTGCTTTGATTTTACCTACTTGAGGGTTTCATCAGATCGCATTTCCAAATATTATAACGGTAAATTAAAGATAATTTTTGAAAGAAATTTTTAAAATTTTAAATTCCTGACTTGGAGCGGAACAGTAGCGCAGTTGGCTATCGCATCGTCGAATTACGGAGAGCGCAGCGGGCTATATACCGGCTTAGTTTTAAATATAATTTATTTTGGGTGTAAGAAGACAATTCCCAACTCGGGTGTTAAAGCACACTCAGGCGCAGTTACAGATAACTTAATGATAAATGTTATAACAACACCTCACCCAAATAAACACAATTCAATTCAAAAAAATTATTCAGAAATCAACTTTTTCAAAATGCTTACAATAAAAAATTAACCAAAATTTAGTGTTTTTTTTTCGTTTGGTATTCGATCAATGATGGATGTTCCGTACAGTATCATCTAAATTTAAAGTGACCAAAAGTTGTCGCGCGCCCTTTCTGAACTAAAACTTGAGACTGAAATAAAAGGGATCGCGATAATTTTAGCGTAGTTTAAATTTAGAAAATGATGCACAGAATCGCTAGCATTACCTACTTAATCTTTTGACACTTATCTTATTACTTATTTAGTGTGTTAGTTGATTTCAGCCATTTGGTGAATCATGATTCACCAAAACAAATAAGTATAGCAGACACAATAAACTAACTACTAAAACTAGATGACGGTCGTCCAGACGAATCTGCGAATGTTTACATGAATTTGATGAAACCCCGGATTATTTAAAAATACAAAGCACGTGTCGATGTAAAATGAAATCAAAACTGTTAAACATTAAGGTGTATTAAATATAATAGGTAGGCACAGATGTTATTTGCAGGGAGTATGTTATTAAATGATTATAACAAGGTCAGCATTAGCACAGTTCAGGGTAGTGGCAGATCTTCACAATGTAAATATTTACATCGAGATTGTTCAGCAACAAATGTTCTCGGGCGCATTGTTGGAAACTAAGTTCTACTTCATTTTGTTATTAAACATTTGTACATGTGTGTTCGTGTTAATAGCGAATGTCCAATTGTTTCAATTTAAACTCAAATACATAGAAAGTGCCATATATTGTAAGCACAGTGGTGTTCGACAGGTTTGCAAAATTTTGACTACTTGTGTTTGGAAATAGCACAATTGTTTCTAGTAGCGTGTGCCGGCAAATTTAGAAGATGACATCGTCGCGTCGCTTGTTTGGTACAAAACTAGATCTCAATAGCTCTATCGAAAGAGAACATGTAGAGATGAGATGCGAGCGAGCGAGAGTTAGTTCGAATTGTCTTGCACCAAACAAGTGTACATTTCTAACATCGATATAGGAAGTCTGTCGAATTGTCGATAGGCTCCCAAATGATAAAATAGCGAATGGTTGTATAAATCCTGCGAATGATATCAAATGGATGTAAAATGCCAAATCGTAAACTGCATCCTCTTACTGATATAAAATTGCGTAAGCTAGATATTTATAGCTAAATGTAATGTCTAATAAAAAGAAGCCGTTTATCATTTAGTGCCTTCGTTTGGTGCACGGAAGTCGACTAATAGTAATCTGTGTCACTGGATAGGACGATCTAACCACAAAATATATTGCTAAAGAAGGCCAGCTTAGTGCAACAAACGATAACAGGCGCATGCATACATAGACACGCGTACCCACGTAGAACTCGGTCGACTTGCGACTGGCGTTCGACCGAGTTCTACCGAGATCGTCGTGGGTACGCGTCTATGTGTGCATGCGCCTGTTACCGCTTGTTGTACTGAGCTTGCCTTCTGTACCTATATATTTTGTGGTCTAGCCTTCGTCCTGTGCCGTCAGTCAGTCCGAGATAAATACACGTTACTTAGCACGCACATGCCTAGCGCTATCTCTGTCTCAGTCGCACAAATTATAAACTTGTGTGGTAGAACGTGACGGAGACAATACTTAGCATTAGCACGTGCTAAGTAACGTCTATTTGTATCGATCTTAGTATTTTAACAAGCAATACACATGGGCGCATGGTGTAGTGTATCACGGATTTTTGTACGTAAATGAAGGTTTTCAAAGGGCATCCGCTTTTTGTGTTTCCATACAAAAATATGACACATACGTCCGTGTGGATTGCTTATTATTTTACTCAGACTCACGGCTGCGCTTTATTACATTCATTCTTTATGTAAACACTTTCAAATTATATTTTAAATTATCAGATCACGTGGGAATTTATTTAAATCTATTTCATCGATTGGTCACGAAATGATGTGTAATTAAGATAAACAGCACCAAAATGTCAGGCTTAATTCGGAAAAGCTAGCGTGTTCACATCAAGACTGAGTCGAATCTTAAAAAAAGTAGTGGGAAGGACATAGGGGAGGAGGGGTGGACTAACCTGAGCTCGGAGAGGGGAAGGAAGTCAACATCTACTAGTGGTCGCAAGGACGGCAGGCTGTATGCGACCAGGTGACCCGTCGATAGGTAATTCACTAAGCATACACTATCTGAAAATAAGTGATTTTAAATTAGATCTTATTAGCAATAACTAAGTAATTAACCACAGTAATACATACCTTTCAAGCTAACTATTTCAGCTTTAACAACGAAGTCGGTATCAACAATCTGCTGTCTGTAGACGCAGTTCTGACTCGGCAGTGCGAGCACCCGGGCCTGCTTCTCCGAGGCGATGACCACGAACTGGCGGTCCCCGGCGCCGGCCCCCGAGGCCTCGGGGAGGGGCGTGGGGCTCATCCGGCTACTGCTGCTCGAAGAACCCTGTTTCGTCGGCGTCCGTTCTCTTCTTTCTCTGACCTACAAACAAAGAATCTTTCTAGTAAATGCTGTCTAAGGGATTAAGGGCTGCCAAGCGTGGTGATCATGGCAAATCTCTTATTATTTTCTTTTGAAATTATAACTTTTAAGCTTTTTGTAGCAACACGACATTGACGATACAACAACAGGAGTACTTACATCTTTACTGTCGTCCCTCCAACTTTCATATGAATAAGGTATTAAAGCACCATTGCAGTCAAGAAATGACATAGTAAGGATTGAACCTTTTAACCTAAATATTGGACCACCTGAAAATCAAAAATATCAAATTAAATAATAGCTGTAAAAATGAAGACGATGCAAGAATCAGAAGACGTCTGACTGCTGTCGATGGAGGTCTCACCGCTGGTGGAGACGACGACGGGCTGTGTATGCCTGAGTTCGGCCTCCGGGAGGCTGATCATCATCGTGAGCACCGATCCCAGCGTCGTGCCGATCCACAGTGTCGGAAGAAGCGTCGTCGGATCTAAAAGTTTCACATTTGCATGTATTAGTTGTTTCCACGATATCAAGATAATCTTCATGTAAAAAATGAGTGGAAACTTTTTTGCTCTTTGCAACAAGTACTTACTATAGGGGAGAACACAATGTATTTTACAAGAATGTGCAAGATCTAATAGGACTACCAACATTTTGATAACTGAACAAGAACAAGGAATGGTAGATAAGACTCACCAGACTTCTTGATATAGCTATCGGCAAAGGCGAGGCACTGTATGCCCTCCTGCGAGATGTTCTCTAGACTGGACATGCTGCTGGAGCGCGACCTCGAGAACGAGCTGTCCAGCTTGTCTACGCGGCCGGTTGCCAACAAAAACAAAGATTATTCCCCCGCCGGAGCATATTGCTAGGAACCCTTTACCAGCATCCACTCATCCACGTGGTAAAGGATTCTTAGCAGGTTGTTGGCGATTCCAGTTCCAAACTAAACAAAGATCATAACGATGTTTATATCGTCAAAGAAGAAGAATAACAAATTGAATATTTATATGAACTTGAATCACCAACAGTAGAATCTAATCTACAAGGTATAGATAGGTAAGGTACAGTTGCAGTACTAAAGCTAGCTGTAGCCCACGGAATCTGTATTCTTGGTGCGGTTGTGAAATACGCTGACACCATTCCGGTGCAATAGTTTAAAATAGTGCCTTATCGGGAGAATCAGAAGAATCATGCTTAGAGAGAGCCCGCAGGCGTTGCATGCCCGTCCAATCTCAGCTTATTTGCACAACGTCATCTAGATATATGTTTTTTATTGTTTTATTTCATGATATTATTTTGATGGTTAGTGTTTTGACCCATGTAAGTATAGAATGATGTTGATGATAAAAAAGTTAGTAGGCCCGACATAATAAAAAAAGTCAAAACACCGATCACCCCTTTTAAGCTATAACACAACTTTTAGTCATAACTTAATGAAACTAGCACATCGATTAGATAGCTCTAAAATATGATAGAGCGAGTGAAAAGCGTCGAGCCAAAGATTACCTAGTTAGAAATCAAATGTACAAACAGCAAAGTAACTTGATGAAATGAATCATGGGTTGATAATGACCAGGTCAGTAGCCATCAGAAGCTGGGAGGTCCCGTCTGCAGCCGAAACGAAGCATCCCACTATAGGTGTCCCTACTCTAGAAAGCGCAAACCCGTTAGTAGTTATTCTAATACCATCTACCGCAGTACCCATAGTCATCTCCTGGTAGATGTTCAAGACTAATACAAAGCGGCCGTGTGGACGGACAGACAAGTCAGATGCAAGTAAAGATAAGGTCTAGTGAAACAAGGAACGGTGCAACAACCGGCGGTCGTTAGGCGCATGCAACTAGTGCTCTTAGTTAGGAGAATACCGTAAGCATACATAGACAATATGACAGCCGAATATAGAGGCAGCCAAAAACGAGCCATATAAACTTTTTGCTTTGTGGACGGGCTAGAAAAAGAAATAATAATCATGTACTCAACAGTGTAAAGATTATTATAAAAAAGAATGTGTCGTAGAGCGACGACAGTTCGTCTGCGTCGCGTCGAGAGGTCGAGGCGCGAGCGAGAGTCGAGGCGAGTGATCTGTCGGAGTAGGTATCGATGTTGCGGACAAAGGCAAATAAACAAATAACGTGATCGCTCGTGATTACAAAACATTACCGACCAGTACGGAAATAAAATAGATAATACATCATGTGTCTGATACAATATGGAAAGCCTCGCTTTTATTATGCACATATAACATACAATAGATTCCGTTCGAAACAATAAACAACTGATAGATATAAAGTAAGTAGATAGTTTTGAGTAGTAAGTCACCTTTTCAATTTAATCTATAAGAGTCATGCCACTTGAAGTTCAGTGCGATTGAAGTGTCGTGTGTAGGAACAAGACAGACAGTCACAGCCACAATTTCAAATCTAAATAAAAACTACCTACTGTGTGAGTAAAGGGTGGGCGTGTGGCCCGTGTCTAAGCCACAGAAATAAATACACAATCGAAATAAAATATAATAATAACAAAGGAACAATGCAAATGTTTTGGGTACCATTGGGTTGCATTATGTGTAAGTACTCCATAGATGCGATAGTCTGCGGAATAGGTGGTTCTGTACCGACAAATAAAACGATCGTTGTTACAAGCATGACCACCAAGACAGTCTTCATCGGAATGTCGCCATCCAGATTATAGCATCGTCGATATGTACCTACAGGTAAACAGCGAGTCGATCGGTCCAACCGATTTGTGGTCTCTACAATAGTTTTTTAATTCGTAAATAATTTTGGTGTGGTTGTGGAAATCCAGATGGCGCATCCGTTTATTGGGCATATTCTTTTCTCCCAGGACAAACACAAGGTCGACTCACAGGCGATATGGACGGAGTAGACATTCATAATAGGTACACCATTTAAAAGACAGGGAGACATCATTCTATGTTTTAAAGTTGGCGATGACAACGAAACATAAAACTACTTGGATAACACAACTAGAAATTAAAATCAAAATGAAGAAGTAGGCGTGTTATATTCCAATGATTACCATTTAAATGTGGCCGATCTGAAATTGGAAATTAATCAAATGAATAATGACGAATTATAACTCAAGAAGGCATGCTTTCCACTAACCAAAAGGGGGACTAATTAAACTAATGCAATTTCTTTGTATTTATTGAGTTATTTTCAATGTCTACAATATTATAGTTTGTTTACTTTGTTTCAATTTATGAGCAAAGTTCATTAATTTTCGAAGGTTTAGAGATATTTTCATTCAGTTATGTAATAGAAGATTCGTAAGCATCAATCATGAGAAGGGATGTCACAACAAAAGTAAATAATACATTATTTAGTTAACCTATAGGTACTAATGAATCTTCGATTTCACAAAATGTATTTAATGTAAGTATGAATGTTGTAAGTAATGGAAGGAAGTATAGTTTAGTAAGTGTAAAAAACAAAACAAACAAAAGGAAATGATAACCAAACGAAATAGCAAGTACAGACCTCAGAGCTCGCCTGGTGGCACTGAAGTACTTCTAGTAACAAAACAATCGACATTCATTAATCAATGTATATTATACCAGTTATTATGCCATTCATAGTTTTGCAGCCTTAGGCGTTATATATTTTTGGCGAATACGTGATCGCGGCGATCGATAATGCTAAGCACATTTCCTTTAAGCTCAAAAATGCCGAACAAGATGCAAATCACATCGACAAGATTCGTGAGATGCGGCCCGCCACCGGGACGAGCCCAGGGCGGCCAAGCGACCGGCCGCGGCCGACAGAGAACGGAACGGACAAACGAAACGGTGAACGAAAAACAAAAAGAAGAGAAATTGCGACTGCTTCAGATCGGAAGGAGATCGAGTCGGTACAAGGTGACTGTACTACCAAAACTGCAATACTGTCGCGTCGTCAGCAGCGAGTGCTGCGGGGCGGGGGGCGCGGCGTACACGTCGGACGCGGTGGACAGGCACTTGTGCAGTTTGCGGGTACCTTGCGAGCGCGAGCGCCGCACACGCGTGCCACCCGCCGCCCCGCCCGCTGGCGTCGCCGTGCCGCCGCCGCCCGCCGCCGGCCCCCCGGGGGCAGGGGGCGGCGCCCCCGCGCCAGCGCCGCCGCCGCCTCCGCCCGGCCCGTTCATCTACAACACACCAGCCGTCCTACACCGCACCCGCACACCCTCACCAGCCGCACACTCATACACACACCCGATCCAAGCTCGCCGACGATACCTTCTAATCGCTCTCATCGATTCCGGAACTGGCTCGAACCCAACGAAGCAGATGAAGTCTTATGCTGTCCGAGTTACGATAAATAAGAAATATAAGATTCTACGCGCTGTTTGTTAGGTTCGAGCCGGATACTGGTTATTATTTCGATAAAAAATGTTAATTGTTATTTCGACTCTACAATTGGACCCGAGCGAGGAGTCGATATCGCCAGCGAGGCTCCCACCACCACAACGCGACACATAGAAGACCCTCTCTGTTACGATTGTTACTACATCGACGCGACACGAAGTTAGGAATCGTGATCTCTGTGCCATAGTAAGTGATAGCTTTCCATTAGTCATGTTCTGTGATCGGCGCCGAATGTGTCCCGGTTAATGAGTGTATGTGCCGAGTGGTTCCATACCTATGGCGCGCGGCGCTGGTACCACTTCAACGGCCGTCTCTTGGGCGGGCGCGGGCGGTTCGTTTCTGTTGCAAAGGCTCGCTACTGTCGCTACTAACTCTCCTGGGGACAGGCGGTCAATCGAATGGGTGAATGTTGTCGTGGTGTAGTGACGTGGACGAGTCGCGCTCGCTACCCTACGCATCGCCTCGCGCGGTGAAGCTACAAGCGAGCTACCACTACGGCTCATTAGCTATGTAACATCATCTCAAAAGGACATCGACAACACAGAGATCACCTACGTTTGATGCAAACCATCATTCAGCGTTCAATTACCGAAAAATTCAGCAAATAGATATTTAAGGCAGTTAGAGTCTTCGTCGGACGAGTCCTTGTCCTTTGGAATAAGAAAATAAACACATCAGTGACCCTTAGCTACTTAACCTATTTACATTACTTAAACCAGTACACACTGTGCATTTATACATGTGATCGTACATATAATTACTTATATAATATACGCATTTTATATACTTCCATAGGTACTCATAAAAAATAAATGAAAATAAATAAAAAGCCAAATATCACAAAAAGCATGAAGCATATCGAAGAGTCGTCGACGACTCGCGAGCTCTTCGACCGTACCTAACTAAATCTACAAAATGTAAAATCGTTAGGATAGTTATTTTCTTAGTGTAAGTCTTAATTACGTTTGCTTTAGTATAAGTAGTACACGACAGTTATCAAAATGACTAACTACCATCACCTCTAACGAGCGTCAAATCTAAGTCCCGGTTAATAAAAGGGGCTAAGTACTGTATTAGTGAACGATAAAACATCGCCAAACCATTACCATTCCAATCCGAGAAGATCGAATGTCTAATCTAAGTCAGCGAACAGTAAACGTTCTAAGTGCTACGCAACGGAGACTCGTGAGACCCGGCATTAGTGATGTCTGATGTGTGGTGAGATGAGCAATGGATCCGCGGGATGGCTGGATACTTACTGAAGCGGCGCATGAGGTTCCCGGCGAAGGAAGGCGGCTGGCTCGCGGCCGATTGCTTGCGGCGCAGGTCGCGCACGCTCTCCTGCTTGCTGTACTTTATGTTTGGCACCGACAGCAGTCTCTGGTCTCGCATGTCCCTCCTCTCAGCCTCCTCCTTCTTTACCTTCCCTTTCTGTCGCGGAGGCCGCGTGGGCCTACCGTCCTCCTCGAACAGTGGCAGGTTGTCGGGCCTCGCCGGCTTTTCTTCGCCCAGTCTTGACGGTGAAATGTCGGGAGAAGCCTCTCCCCTCTCTTTGTCCTGCCATCTCTCCTGTAACTCTTTGTGCATCCTGTCGTACACGTCCGAGGACCTCTTCTCTTGCAGCTCCTTGTGCATTCTCTCGAAAACGTCCGAGCAGACGCGGAGCGGCGATGATAGTTCGCTTTTATCTGCAGGTTTGTTTGTATCCTCGATCACTTCGGTCAGCTTGATCTCCTCGCCATCCGGTGACTCTGTAGCGGGTGCTACGGCGGCCACAGGAGTAACATCGAGTTCCTCCTCCGTTTCGCAGTAAAACTGGGAGTTACTCTTCTCGGTAGCCTCTTCCAGATTGTTCTCGGTCGGGACGGCGAACGCGGCTTTGAATTTGAGGTCAACTTTAGAGAGCTGTCGTTTCAGGTTGAAGGTCTTCCAGGGGGTGGATTTGCGTCTTGTTTCCAGTTTAGCCTTATCCTCTGGAGCGGCGGTCGGCTCCTCGGTTCCGCTGGCGGCGGCGGCGAGGTCTGCGGCGGCGGGGCTGGCGGCGGGGGAGGGCCGCGGCGGCGAGTCGAGCTTCGGGGACACGGGAGGGGAAAAAATAAATTGATGAGGGAAAGGGCGCGCGACCGCCGCGACTGTGCGTGAGCAACCGTGCGACTGGGGCGAGGTGCGTGACGTCGACATGGACTCGCTACGCATACCGGTGTGATTTAACGATCTAGACCGAGTGTGATCATACTTAATCTAGCCTACGGTGAGCGGTCGCACGTTCATAGAGTTAGTGTCGATCTGCAAACTTTCAAACTGTATGCGAGTAGAGTGAAAGACAGGCTTATAGTAAAGAATATCTAACGATGCCATGCCATGTCTGCTACGGGAGAAGCCGGGAGCGGCGCTACTACTAAGTTACTTAAAACAAATGAAACTTACTTCAGTTAAGAAAAAATAAAGTAATGGGATAGGATACGGTCGAGCAGAGCTCTGATCGAATTGTTTTTGGGTCGAATGAGACCCTGTCGACCGAAGCAACTCATTGTAAAGAAATAATAATGCAAACAAAACGTAATGTGAAGTAGACGGTTGTCTCCTAAGAGCTCACTCCTCGTCTTACCTTGTTCTTTAGTGCTGTGCCTACTTACATATAGATACGATCTACGGATACTTTTGTATCACAATTCTGCAAAATGTATATTTGGCTTCATAAGATTAGCTATGTATTGACGTTTTTAAAAAACAGCACACCCACACGATGTTTTCTAAATAAAATATACCATTTATCTAACTAAATTCTTGTATGTTTTGATGATAACATAATTGTATCACTGGCATTTGATCTGATGTCAAGTTCCTTCTATAAGATGATTAGTGTGTGGTGTGTGAGTGTTATTTATTGAACTGACGGTATTCGGATGGACTATACCCAGACGAATTTTAAATTTATATTGATTTACGATTTGCTGGTAGAGAGATCTAGTACAGTGTAGGCAGGTAACACAGTAATCAGTATTATTCGTATATTTACCTGATCGAGACTGGGCGACCGCTGGCGGTCTGAGTGGCGCTGGGCGGCGCGGTCGGCGTGGTAGAGCGCAGCAGCGGACAGGACGCATACCGTGCCGCGGACCGACATGTCCACCACAACCACGCCGCGCTCCCCACCCCACGCCATCCTTGAGCGAATAACATTTACTATTATAGATGAACCATTTATGTCAGACCACTCCTGCGATGTTTACATTTATTTTACGATGCTTACGTTTAATTTTTTTTTGATTATTTGTAGTAGACTTTTTGTGAAAGAGTACGTCCGGGGAAGTACTACCACCGTACCTATTTCTGCCGCCAAGCAGTAGTGCCGGTGAAAATACAGGCACATGAGAATTTTCATCTTTATGTCTCAGGGTCGGCAGCGCGCTTGTGATACCTCTGGAGTTGCAGGCGCCCATAAGCTACAGCTAACTACTTTCTATCAGATGGGCCGTGGGGCGTATGCTTGTTTGCTTGCCAAGGTGATTTTGATACAAACTGTGACTTTGCCAAAATGACTTCGCCCTTTTCAGCCTCTTTTCACCGTGGGTTTGTTTCAAGAGGTTTCTAATTCAAGCACAACTCATAGCTTAGCAGTCAGTAAGATAACCTTTTAAGGAAGGTAACGTAGTACCAATCGTAACCAGCTTTACATTCCCTAGGTACTCACAGGCCGTAGGAGGAGTTGATAGTGAGCGCGGTGATGGGATGCGGCGGGCCTTGCTGCAATGCTACAAGGGTGGGTTGGAAGCCGGGCGCGCGCCGCACGCCTCCCGTGCCGTGGGCGCCGCGCACGCGCATCGCTTCCCCGGCCCCACCGCACCACACCCCTGACTACAAATACAAAAGTTACCTTAAGTTACCTTTTGACATTTCTCATTTTCATGCCTTGCATCATCATCAGCCTGTAGAAGTCCACTGCTGGACATACACCAATCCATGGAATGCCATGACGAACGGTCTTGAGCCGCCTCCATCCACTGACTCCCTGCGACCCTTATAGAGTCTTCAGCCCATCGTTAGGGAGAGCCTTCCTACACTGCGACCTTTATTTCCCAACGGCTGTCAGTTTTGTAAGCTATGTGGTCAGCCCATTGCCACTTCAACTTGCTAACTCTAAGTCGGTGATCTTGGTTCTTCTTCAGATCCCTTCATTTCGGATCACGTAGTGAAACTCCGAGCATAGGTCTCTCCGTAGCCCGTTGCGTGAATTTCAGCTTGTTTATGAGGCATAAATAATAGTTGGCGAGCACGTTTCAGTGCCGTAAGTCATCACTGGAATACGCACTGATTTTGGTATTTCTTTGTCTTTCGTGTGTTAACGGTTACAAATATTGAGTATTTATGTAAATAATGGTGTTTGTTTACAATATCATCAGAATGGCCGTCTGCTTGTGAACCTATTATTTATGTGATTACTTACTTTTCTACTATCTCCGTCAGCAGGTTCAGCCCCTCTGCTGAAAGACATTGAGCGAGCTCCTTCCGCGTCAGGCGACGTTTCCTCTTCTAAGGTGTCCGATATCATTGCTATTTCTAAAATCTGCAACAAGTTTCAACTCAAACTTATCTATTGCACAATCATGTGACCAAGTGCAACTTCAGTTGTTTGACAACCTCCGTGGCTCAGTGAGCGAGTAGCCGGCTGAGATGCAAGGGGGGCCGCTGCGGGACAAATGCTTGCATACAAATATTTGTTCCAGGTCTGGGTGTTGTGGTGCCATGGTACTCGTAGTTCCTTGTATCCACAACATAGAGAATGCTAGTATGGGATCAGGACTATGTATGTGAATGTTGGGTGAAATAAAAACAAAATGAATGGTTATAATTTACGAAAGTTATTTTATTGAAGTATAAGATCCTCCTTAACGTACCGTCAACCGTCATCTCCTTGCTACTATCCCATTATCCACATTAAGTAGCGGTCAGTCGGCACAATATGCTTTTTTCCTTCATTTCTGTCTACTCGTATCAGCCGTCATCTCAGTACTTATACCTTTCTTACCCATGTCATCTTTCACACAATATAATTCACTCATACTCTTTATGTTGTTAGGGGATTTGGCTTGATATTTTTTTCTATTTGATATTTTGTACTATTATACACTGGATTAATTTTTCGCGGATAAATTCACTGTCGCTGATGACGTAATCCCACTTGTAAATAAATAAACAAAAAACTTCATTACGTAACAAAACCATAGAATACCGTCAAATCCTCCAACATTGCTTTTTCGTCCTAACTTTGCCAGAAGCAGAATTTTAACTAATTTTTAAAATATTTTCATCTAAATGTAATAGTTCTGCATTATTTTGTTTTAGGGAAAATGTTGAATATTTTTCTGGCAATATTAAAAAGGTTGTGAGATGCATAGTCCAATCAGTTTGCTGTCACATGTCTCCAAAGATATACCTTTTTTGTTGGGCCAATTTTTATCCCAAAAAACTTAACGGGTGCAGCACAAACCATAGTAGCTATATAAGTATTGCTTACACATATGAATTTTGACTTTAATTAGAGAAATTTTATGTAATTAAACAGATGAAATTCCGTATAGATTACGAGTTTTGGGCATTGGCAATATTAGGTGGGTAAACGCAATACATGCCGGCCCAACATTGCCAACCTGTACTAGAGCGTGTGTTTTTACCATGTATTCTGACCTGTAACTTAGAGTTATCAATAAATTATTTGTATTTGTATTTACATACTTTTTAGGCAGTAATCAAAAAACATAAAAAGCTAGCAATGTTGGAGAATTTGGCGGTAATAGAATAATCTATGATTTCACAATAAATTTCACAGACAGTGAGAGTTCGTGCGGTTTTGAACTCTATGTGTTTAGGTTTTTAGCAATTGTAATTGTTACCTGCGTTTCTGTGTGTGTTTCCGCTTTCCGGAACTTGAATAGAACGACGTGTCCATGTGGGAGAGCGACCGCTAGACGACGCGACTCCGCGCACAGTGCCAACTGTTGAATGGCTAGGGGGCTGTCTTCTTCGTAGGCGCCGGCCGTGCTGCCTTGTCGCCTCTCAAACACTGAAACACATTAAGCGATATATTACTTTTAACTGTGACTCAAGATTCACCCCCTTATTCCTTATTCGTTTTAAAAACCTATTTTAGTTAAAATAGCTTTTGTTTTGTTCTCTCTGATGTAAAATGACATACGCCAAAACAAGACAAAAACTATTTTAGCTATCCAATGGTTTAAAAATTGATTGTGAATAAGAGGGTTAGTTTTTAGGGTTCCGTACCCAAAGGGTAAAACGGCCCCTATTACTAAGGCTCCGCTGTCCGTCCGGCCGTCTGTCACCAGGCTGTATCTCATGAACCGTGATAGTTAGACAGTTGAAATTTTCACAGATGATGTATTTCTGTTGCCGCTATAACAAATACTAAAAATCAGAATAAAATAAATATTAAAGGGTCCATACAACAAACGTGATTTTTTTTGTCGTTTTTATAGATAATGGTACGGAACCCTTCGCGCGAGTCTGACTCGCACTTGTTATTTGTTATTTTCTGTGAGTTTTTTCTTTTCTAATATTTTGTAATAAAATTGAGTTTGTCTGTGATTAAACGCTTACCTTTTGAACATTTTAACTTATATAAAATTTGTAAGGTCCCTGCACTCGCATCCCAAAATTTAACGCTCCCATCTGCATGCCTGGAACACAACGTTGAACATTCATTTATCCTTGTTTGTAGGCTCTCTCTATACTATATACTTAGTAGCAATTAATACAATGTAGAAAGAGTAACTGACCCAGTCAGAATGATTTCACTATATGAACAGGACGCGGGAGCCCACTCTCCGCCGTCGATCGGCCAAAGCTTCTCGCTGAAACCGCTGGCCTTCTTGTTACCTTGTCGGCCCACCGAGTAGAACGCTGGGATCTGAAAACATAACAAAAAAAAATGAGGACGATTTTAATTTATATCTTTATTGAAAAAAAAAGTTATACAGCTGATAAGTACATGTAAATAGTTTTAATAAATACAAATGAAACAGTTGAGCTATCAAAAGACTGTTGCAAATTATCTAAAGGTAGCTCAACTAAAGTATCTAATATCTAGGTATCTAAGGTAGTTATTGTTAGTAGTAGAACTTCTTGTGAAAGAGTTCGTCCGGGGAAGTACTACCACCGTACCAATTTCTGCCGCCAAGCAGTAGTGTTTGCATTGCTGTGTTTCGGTTTGAAGGGTACGGGTGCCGGTGAAATTATAGGCACATGAGACTTTTCATCTTTATGTCTCAGGTCGGCAGCGCGCGTGTGATGCCTCTGGTGTTGCAGGCGTCCATAGGCTACGGTTACTGCTTTCTATCAGGTGGGCTATATGCTTGTTTGCTTGCCAAGAAGCATAAAAAAAATGAAAAAAAACTAATCCAAATCTCTACCTGATGGAAGTGGCATTACGCTCGGCAATACATTTATTTATTTATTTCCAAATAAAAGTAAACACCACTTTTGACATAAACTAGATCTAGATAATAATTTAGTAGCTATTTAGTAGCATAATTGAGGCGGCCTAAGGTATGTAACGTATGCTTTCCACCTGCTTCTTCTGCTATTTATTTTAGTAGTAAAAAGGATCATCAAAACAAGCTAAGCGGAGTTTATTGTTCTGATTGTATTAGGTTCGGTCGCGTTGGAACAGGAGTTTAGTTATAAGACGATTCAAAATTATCCTTGTGATTTCAATGAATAAAATACTTAACTTGGATAATCTCCTAAAACGCTCAAGTTGACTCTCAAAAACGATACGTTGAAGTCTCTCACCAAGTCCGACGGGCAGTCTGCGAAGTATGAACAGCACGTAACAGGCGACTCGTGTATGTCCATGGGATAAGGGTTCTCGAAGCACGGGTAGCCGGGAGACTGCAGGTCGATCACCACCAGGTCGTTCTGCAGCAGCACCACAATTGCGTACGGCTCTTGGTAATCTGGAAACCAAACAAATCGCTGGTGAAGTGCGCGCTGAAAAGGCTCATGATCTTTCTTACTTGTTGAATTGCTAAAAATCTTGTTTTTCTAATGTAAATGTCATGAAGTCAGAGTTGAGTCAGAGGCTTTTTTATATAATAAAAAAATATGCTTCAAGGAATTTTTTAGGTACTAAATCCATGTTCTCACTCAACTTCCGAAACCCGTATCTAAATTTTATTTCAATTCATTTATTCATGGAACAATTTACAATTGTATTTTAATTTCAGGTATTTAACTTAATTTTAACCACTTAACTAATAAAATAATAATAACTAAAGTAAGGAATATTTTCTCGTAAATTGGCCTAAAAAAAACTAAAACACGTGTCCATATTTTACATCGAAAAAAAAACAGCCTCTAAATTAAACAGCAATAAGTGATTTATTCAAAAAATAAAATTCAAGTAGGTTTTGAGCAACCCTTTAGTTGTAGGATGAAATTAAAAAACAATGGCCTACCTGCAGTATGTGGCGTTTCACACAATGTGACGAAGTCGACAACACTATGTTCCATCTCCAGTACTGTTGTGCTCTTGCCGTTGAGAACTGTGATGCTGTGCGTGCGCCCCGCCTTGTCGGAGGGCAGCCCTCCGGAGAATATTACCAGGCTTTCGCTAGAAAGTAGAAATTACTTGATTAAGAACTGTTCTAGAAGCAGACGGGTCTTTTGGTAAAATATTAGGGCAACTTAACAATCTCCTTAAAACTCATGAAAAAAACAAACTCATTTCATAGTAGCTATGTATAGAAATGGCGGATTCAGAGCGCGGCATTCCGATCCATTGCGCTGATTCGATAATGCCTAACGAGCTGGCTCAATGCAATCACTGCGCGACCCACAAACTAAACATTTAAACGAATGAACCATTTGTATGATCCTCGTTAAATAAACGAATGTGATTTGCTTTTGAGACTGGCCTTGGCGATAAATTTGCTTCTGTATCGCTGGCTTCTGATATTATACCTACGAGAATAGTGCTTTATTTTCCAAGCAGTCGAGATTGTTTAAACTTACCCTGTTCGCGGAGTTTTCCATTCCAGTCTGAGTATAGCTTTGCAAGGTTCCAATTTTCCGTCTTTGTTTGATTTTGCTGAAAATTAAAACAAAATAGCTTTGAGTACCTATATTTTATTAGATCTTAATATGAACTTACATACACACATACATAAAATCACGGCTGTTTCTCAGAGGGGTAGCCATAGATCACGGATTTCAACTTGCTACGTTCATATCTCTGTTGCCTTATTTACTCTCATGACATTATACATGCTCGTCGGTTTAAGGTTGGAACTCTTGACCTGGCCTTTCTCCAGAATTCTCCAAGCTATGTTTGCCAAGGTCTTTCTCTTCCAACTGTCACATTCACGCTCGCCTTACATACTAATTATAATTGAGCTTAATTATACTACTTGTACGACTTTGATTGCAACTTTCCCTTTTGACTATATATAAACTTACCGTGGGGGTATGACAGTGAGGCCGGCCGAGGCGCCCGCGTCGTCCAGGTTGCTAAGGCTCCATCTACATGTGCAGTCATCAGCTTGCCGTCGTGCTGCCAAGCAGCGGCACGCACGCCATCTGCCGGCCCGCCCGTGCCGAGGCATCCTCGCCATTCCGCAGCTTTTGCCCGCAGGTCCCAAACCACAACTAAACCGCTTTCAAATGCTATCAGTAACTGGAATGAAAACGATAAAAACTATTAAAAAGTAATATATGTTTTTTTCTAAGATGTTTTTTCCAGACTAGGAGTAAGATCTCGATCCGGTAATAAATATTACCAGTATTTGGTACTCTAATTTGTGTATCGTTTATCCTCAGAGATTAATGGAAACAATGGTTCCTCATCATCAATTCTGATCTTAATTGAGCTTACCTTGCTTGCGTCCAAGGGATTATCACTTATTTCAACCACCGAACCAGGATGATTTTGTCTCGTTCTGTAACAAAAAGAAAAGCCAATAAGTTTTTTCCATTTATAAAACTGTGTCGAGTAGGAAGAGAAAGAAGGTACCTCACATTTTTTTACTTCTTTTAAGATACCTATGTCACTAAAAATTCTCGTAGACATCTACGAATTCCTAGCGAATAAACTACGCACAATACCTTCGTAGTGCTACGAAATTCACGTAGCACTGCTAATGAATCTCGTAGCACCACGTAGCTAGGTAGCATACGGTTTATCCAGTTTTACTTTACATCCATTCTAGGGTAGTTCTTCACTCCTACAAAGAAAGTGATCCCTACGATTTATTTATTTCCCTCAGAGGCACGCACAGGTTGTAAGGTGTCGAGTGTTACGTCAAGTGTGGCGCCGTCGATATATCGAGTCGAGGGGAGGAGTGACACATTTCACACGGAAAATGCGCTTTTATTCCTTAGATTAAAGGGAGAAAAAGCCGAGTAGTTACTACCACTGAACGAGAAGCAGCAAATGTTTTACCATTATTCTGACTTGGATGCTTCTTCTATTAGAAGGGATAGTTTTTTGGGATCTGTATAATCCTACTAATATTATAAACGCGAAAGTTTGTATGTATGGATGGATGTTTGTTACTCTTTCACGTAAAAACTACTGAATGGATTTGAGTGAAATTTGGAATGGAGATACTTTACGCCCTGGATTAACACATAGGCTACTTTTCATCATCATCATCATCATAAAACGCGAAAGTTTGTGAGTATGGATGGATGTTTGTTACTCTTTCACGTAAAAACTACTGAATGGATTTGAGTGACATTTGGAATGGAGATACTTTACGCCCTGGATTAACACATAGGCTACTTTTCATCATCATCATCATCATCATCATCAATTTTCATCATTATTCACGCGGGTGAAACCACGGGGCGCAACTAGTAAAAAATAAATAAGAGTCTTGGAACTCGCACGTTATTCCATTACATAGTTTAGCCTGGTTTGATCTCACATTTCACCCAAAATGCTTATATAAAATAACTAGCTGCGGCCCGCGGTGTCGCCCGCGTGAACAATGATAAAAATTTATGATGATGATGATGAAAAGTAGCCTATGTGTTAATCCAGGGTATAGTATTCAATTCCAAATTTCACTCAAATCCGTTTAGCCGTTTGAGCGTGAAGAAATAACAAACATACAAACAAACTTTCGCATTTAAAATATTATTTATCCTATTAGTTAACAAGACAATCCCATCAGTTTGAAACTTGGCGTTAGTCGGCGCATTCATAACTACAATCCCTGTATCAATCAAGCGGCCGGAGTCTCGGCGCCACTTGTTGCGACTCCGGGGCGCCCCCCCGCCTCTCTCCGCGCTAAATGTAGGGGGGTTAGAGCGGTTTCAGTGGAGGCGCCCGCCAGGATGGAGAGACCGCTTGTCTTGAGAGTACGAGTGTGAATGAGTACAGTTTTTCAGGTAACAGGTAAGTCTCAACTATCTCTAAACAATACTCTAACTTTTGGTGTCTAACTTTTCTTACATCAAAAGTTAGACACCTAAGCTATTCGACTATGGTGCTACTATTCTATAGATGAGCTCAAGTTCTAATTCATTTGAATTATATTATTAATGATATTCTGACATATTTCCGATTCTTTTTTTATGACATTATGAATAATCTTTCAGCAGTGGACTTCCACAAGCTGGTGATGATTCATTATTATTGTTATTTTATTTTTGTGTTTTGTTTTATTAATATTATGTACCTAAATTTCAAATACGATTGTAAAAATTGTTCCTGAATAAATAAATGAATGACTGCTTAAAAGTTGATAAAATAATGTTTTGTCAACACATTCATCTTACCTATTGCATAAAGTAGTTTTCACACCACCTGCTCGACAATGTCCAATTACAAATCATGCAACCTCAACGTAAAGTAAAGCATTGTCTCTCTAGGGATATAAAGTTGTATGAAACTCCCTAGGGATTAAAGTGATTTGAATTTGGAACGTCAAATTCGTGTGGAAACTCGTGGAAAACTCCAAGTAAAAAAATGCCCATATGGCATTGTAAAGAGGTTTGTTCGAAAATCGAACTGGCCACCAAAAGCAGAACTCAGAAAAAAAAGAAATAGGCGCGACTTTAAAGAATGTGAAACAAAAGAGATGTTAGGTTGGTGCTGTGTTTTTCAGTGAAATTTATAGCAATATATGATTATGTCAATGGCAATATTAGTGTAACAAAAAATGACGAGCGATAATGATTCTACTCCAGAGTTCATCAAAACAGACGATACTTATTTTATGGAGCCCTGGCTTTTTATTGTCTCGCAGTAGGTGTGAAAAGTAGAGTATGCTCCTCTGGAATAAAGCCTGTCTTCGTCTTGGGCAGCTTGAACCCCTCGCTTCACTCAGGACTCTATATAACTCCCTCGCTACACTCGGGAGTTAACTTTAGAGTCCCTCGTTACACTCAGGGTTCAATATGCCGCCCGCGACATAAGACACTGCTTTATTCCCTTAGTGCACAATCTACTATTTCATGCCGGATCAGAGGCATGCAAGCATTAGTTAGTTGGTTCGAGACACAAAAAGGCAAGACGGTAGGATCTTAGATGCACAAAGCTGATTTCTGTAGCCGACTATACACAGTCTGCTTGATTGATTGATTCGATTACACTAGCTACTCTGCGCCGCTACTAGTGCAATACTAACTTCTATCTCCTCCAATTACTAACTCCACCGAGTCGGTATAGTTGGGAAATACTTCAGATTGACTTCTACACAGCTAGCTAACTCAACACTGCGCTAAGCAGAGTTGCTTATTGGCAAAGTTTTGAACTAGCTAACTATATTTAATGTGCCCGGCTTTCTCATTGTCGAACTCGTCAATTTAAATGACTGTCGGCTGACCTTCCTACGTGCGTGCCCGTATTAGTACTAATACTAACTACGAGCTCGTCGGTGAACTGCGTTATAGTACTTTTAACGAGATCAAAAATATTCTTCATCATCACCACCATCAGCATCCAATGCTGGACGCTGGCTGCTGGAGGCCTCGTATTAATAATAAATAAATGCTGTACTCTTCACACAACATTATCTAGCCCCAAGCTAAGCAGAGCTTGTGTTATGGGTACTAGATAACTGATATACTTAATACAAATACATTACATAGATAAATATTTTTTTAATACCCAGAAACCCCTGAACAAATATCTGCAGATCGTACAAATATTTGTTCCGAGGCGGGAATCGAAACCGCAACCTCCTGCGTCGCAGGCGAACCTTCGCCCGCCACGCCACAGAGGTTGTCAAATCCTATTGAATTCAATGTTTGCATGATCTGCTAATATATGCAGAAATATTATATTTACAGCCGAATTGTACGATAAATGGGACATTCTAACTGTTAGGAAGCTTTTCCTACTCCAAGTAGTGCTCTCTACTCACTCCAGGCTTACCTATGACCCTAATCTCGTAAAGGACAAGAAGAAATGGAAACGTACTGTGCTCTTAATCTTTCCGAACCACCTACTCCCATAACTTTACTTGTTTTTTAGGACCTTACATAGGTATATAACAAAGTGAATAGCGTTCTATCTATCTATCCGTTGCGTAAAGTCAGTCTTCTGGTAGGTGAGTAGAGTCAGCCAATACGTGACAACTATCTTGCACTTGGTTTTTACGTAACGGATAGATAGATAGAATAAACCTTCCTATCCATATTACAAACATCTTACACTTATTCATTCAGCCCACGCGCACGTATACCACTACACACACCCACGCGATTTATCTTGTAGCGATTGTATCTTCACTGTTTATGGCAAGTAATCTTGTCATAGCTTATAGACGCTTGAAGATTGGTTGTAAGCTCTAGCTAAGAGCAAAGTAATCTACATGCTTAAGACTGTTGTCTATTCTGTGCCAGGAGCTCATAAATTGAGAGGCAATATTTAAGCTTCTATTTTAAAACGAAACTCACTTTTGTATTAATATAAATAATGGTGGATGTTTCGATATCAAACTTTAGATAAAGCAATTTCATCGATGGTCATTTTTCATAACATTCGCGTTCATTATGAGTACATTGAAAGAACAAACAAACCAAAACAATATACTTCGCAATACCACACTGAAAGGTACAGTACAGCTTTTATGTAAGTTGCTACGTGTGTAGTTAGTTGCTACATCTTTAGCAGAATATGATTCTCTTAAAATAAGAATCTCCAAACCATCCGGCCGGATATTAAAGTCCGGATCAGCTTTGTTTGCAGCACTGGCAGTAACTCGCTTCCGCGATTAGTGTTGCTATTTCAAAAGCTTTTGGAAAATACTTCTTAGTTTTTGGGAGAGTTCCGGATAATTACATTTTTCTTTACGCTTTAGCGCGTTATGGCTTTGGTTTTATTGTTGTGGAAAAGCTATAAAGACCGGAATTTTGTTATTGTTAAAGTAATAAGTGCCGTGGCGTGTCCGGCCTAAGAATAGACCCTTCCTTCTCCTCCCGTGGATGTCGTAAAAGCTTGAGACTGAGGGATTATACCAGAGGATGGGCAGCAGCATCCACCTGAGTACTCAACATGGTTATGGCAACTGTTAGGGAGGCTTCGTCCAGCAGTGGACGTCTAAAGGCTGCTGATGATGAAAAGGAATATATTTGGTAGAGTTGTTACTTTTTATAGCTCACAAAATAACTGATTGCAAACGGTAAAAAAACATTAGTCTTCTTTTTGTCGTAGATAAAAACTGAAGCACCCCCTAAATCTCTAGATTTCTAATGAAAAGTTAACCATTCATACATTAAACCAAGCGCAAAACCTTGAAACACAAGACAATATAACTCTAGTATTCTTTGAAACCTATCTAAATGGTAAGACGTAAAATAGCGTTGTGTAACAATCTCAACATGTTTCACCCGGTTCAGTGTCGCGAGACGTCGGGAATCGTAAACCGGGTGCTGTGGGTAGTTACAACTGAGCGTGATATGTACCTACTGTACCCTGGATCGTACACCTGCTCCTTTATACCGATTGTTGTTCGATTTAAGTATATACTGTGGCGTATGTGTTGGGAATTTAAAATGTGTAGCTTCTATTCTTTTATTTACAGAAGAGACGCCAGATAATTTATCCAACAGCTATACTTACTTGAAATTTGTATATATATTATGATTATATATTATATATTATTTGTATATATGATATGCAGAACTAGCTGCCCCGCCCGCGACTTTGGCAGCGAGTAATTTAGGAAAGCCCCGACCATAAAAACTTATCACTCTTCAATTTAGTTTTTTTTCCTTTTCCTAGCTTACTGGTTCCTAGTAAATAAACAAAGTAGGTATTTTACGTTTGACAAACACCCTACTTTCTAATTAGAATCGACTTTCAAATCAAATTTCAATGTAAAATATGCTATAGCGCGTTGTCGGAAGATTAAAGCCTCTTAATTTTTTTTAACTTTTTTCATACAAGTTTTATACGCTCGCCCTTTTATCCCCTTAGGCGTTGAATTTCAAAAATTTCATACATTTTCAAGTTTGTAAGTTTTATACTTTTTAAATATGACTTGTAAAATCAGTTTTTTTTCTAATAAAATCTATTGACTATTTATTACCATAATAAAATACTATTGACTACTATTGACTTACTGGTACTGAGTAAAAAAAAACATTTTTAATTTAACACCCATTCGACTTTTCAAAACGGCATCGGCTTCCAAATATAGGTATATAGGTATTTTAGAATTCTATAATCTTGAGATAGCGAAACCAGATTGATGTTTTCTCATTAATATCATTAGTTTACCATTTTTTCCTAAATTTGGTTAATTTCCTGCAAGAAAAAAGTTTTGTTCTCAGGATTAGGTTCAAAATTACTTCATAGAGTAGTAACTTTATAGAGTCCAGATCCCCAGAGCTCTATATCGCAAAGGCACAAATGATCTTTCTTCAAGATGCCAGAAATGTATAGATAATGAAGGTAAATACTTCAATTAAATAAATATACTTTTTTTGCGTACGTGTTCGAATTTTTCAATATAATACGGCAATTTCATACTTTAACCCCAATTTGAATCCATGCGGTACGTAACTCTAAGTTTAATTTATTACTTTTTATTTGCCAGAGTCACATCCTAGCTTTTTTACTCACAATAATAAAAGCCACGTCATTTTATAACATTAAAACATCTGAATTGAATCAACAGCTGCCTGTTGCTCAAGACAGCATCCGAGTCGATAACCGGACAATACGCATCCGGCACGCGCCCGACGCCGGTCCGGACTCGGCGTATCACCGGTAGCGTATCGGCTTATCACCAGGCGCAATCGTATTTGTACCGTCGGCGTTGCTGACGTCACTATCACGTCGATTGTTCGCTGACAGTTGGCCTCGGGGTGGTAATGTTTACGTGAGCAAGCGCTACGCTGCCGATACAGTTTGAGAGCAGTAGAATCAATTTAATAGAGTAATACTAAAGGTAATAGAATCATGTTTTGTTTAAGTAAGAACATCACTTTCAAGCGATGCATATTACATTATATTCGCAAAGAGTAACAATTTGATATGAAAGGTTAGACGTAATAACGAAGGCAATATTCCACAATAGGTACGGCATAAAACCGTGACACAAAAGCTAAAATCACAGTATTAAAGCGAATATGATAGCGACCGTATTCAGATACAAGACAGTTACGCAATTTTCCGTTTCGAGGAGCATTACGAGATCCTTTATTATATTCCCCCATGCCTACTTTACCGGCGCTCTTTTCCATAATTTATATCATTATGAGAGCCAACGACGAACAAACGAGCCTATTCATTGCGGTGCCAGAGAGTTTTTTTTATTACATTTTCACGATACCTTTTGTCCGACGTCTGCCGCGGATGTCGTTACGTCACTACAGACGTTTAAATAAATCCAGGATTTAACAATGGACGCGTGACATCCCTAGGCGCTTTAATTGTTGCGATAACGCCAGTGGCGGAAATTCGTTACCACTCGCCAATGAGAGCGAGTTATTTAAATTGAGAACGTGACGCGAAGAAGCAGGGTTTGCTCTGCCCGAGTACGTGCTTAAACAATCTTTATTGTCTGCGAATTGAGCATTTACAATAATGGTAGACCGGCGCCAGCGTAGGTACTGAAAACGAGGGGGCCTAACTTCGGCAATTAAAGTCATTGTCTATAGTGTTGAGAGAGCATTGCCATAGCTGTAACCTGCGGTGCAATGTGGAGATTCAAACAATAAAATAAACTGCGAAACAATTAAAGAGCGTCATCATTACTGTGAATTTTACAAATTAAATATTATGACGCTTCTTCTCCCGGGCCCTAGTACCTATTCGTTGCAATGAAAAATAAGCGCCGTGGAATTACGTGGCCGTTAATGGAAACAGACGTTAACGAAGACGCAATAGAGCCAATTTATAGTCGTCGCCATTTAGAAAGTTCCGTGATAGCATTGAAACTTTATTAATTTGATCTTTGAAGCAAGTTCTTGGAACTTACCTAGGTATATTAAATATTGGTTTACAAAGGTCAAACCGAGCTCAAAGAGATGAAACTAGTTAATTGAATACTCTAGTGTTATTCTACAATATTGACTTTTCATTCTCATTAAAGGTTTATTGGAGAGTATTGTAAAAGTAAATAAAAGTACCTAAATACATATTAAAAGTTGAACTAATACTAAAGTAAAGTGCCGAATCAATTTAATAAACGGTAGACCTAATTAATTCTCTGGAGCCTAATCCAAAGTCACTTAAACAGTGAGTGTATACATATACCCCTTATTCATAATCATTTTTTAACCTATTTTAGTTAAAATATGTTTTGTCTTGTTTCGTCGTATGACATTTTACATCAGAGAGAACAAAACAAAAGCTATTTTAACTAAAGCAGGTTTCAAAAATGATTATGAATAAAGTCTATAGAGTACAACGTGTAGTTGAAATATCTAAAGCAATACTTCAGATACCATAACTTATTTTTATCGCAATAATTTAAGCTTACTCAAAAAAATATTTCAACTCAGCTCAGACAATCATTAATTTCACGAATTATTGTCGGAGATATTTGTAAAAAACTCTTCTAAATATTCTGATCATTACTTGCAATTCAATAGTTTTATAACTCACTAGCTTGCAACTTTGTCCAACGGTCTCCACTTCACAAAAAATAG
Source organism: Epirrita christyi (assembly GCA_951392215.1). Classification (NCBI taxonomy): domain Eukaryota; kingdom Metazoa; phylum Arthropoda; class Insecta; order Lepidoptera; family Geometridae; genus Epirrita; species Epirrita christyi. The sequence continues at coordinate 409,322 of OX595843.1, forward strand.
CGTAAATTAATAGCGTAATTTGCATGGTAATAATTAAAAAGTGCAGGGTAAAAAAAATATGATCATTGTTTAATCTGATACTCACTTTATTATATCCCAAAAACATCTTTAGGAATCTTTCTGAGAATGTAAAGATGCCCTAACACACGTTGCTCAAACAATATCACGAGGCGTATAAAACCCAAGTAAACTCAATCACACGTGTCAATATTTTGCGAGGGTCTCTCCGCTAGTGAAAGTCGAACCAAGTTATTAGGTTGGTCTAGATCGGTCCGTTCACAGGACAACGAGACGTGCCGTAGATGTCCCGTAGACTACGCCTTAGAAGTCCCGCAGGCTCTACGACCAACAAATGAGTATACGTATTGACTACTCCTGTGGCGTGGCATTCGAGTCAATTTCCCTGCGGAACAAATGTTTGCATGATCTGCAAATAATTGTTCCGGGTTTGGATGTTGTGGTGCCATGGTACTCCTTATTCCTGATACACACGACACAGGGAATCCTAGTGAGGGGATCAAGGACTATGTATGTGGATGTCGGGTGTTATGTGTACTAGTTTGCCTTCTCCTTAACAGCCACTGCAATATATTTTCACCTACTTAGATAAAGGTAGTCACCAAATGAGACTTATTTAACACTGTTTAATAACGATGGAGTGATAAGAAAATAACGTGCCGGCACCGTAACGTTACAGTAAGAAGAGACCTTTAGATTTCATTTACTGACTTGTAGCCTTATATCCCGACGCTCGAGAGACTTAGGATTATGCCAAGACCTATCGAGCTTGGTAAATAAACTTTTCACTATCGTCCTGGGAGAAATATATAGGAGGAAGGAATAACGAAACTTAAGCCGAGCGAAAAATTAAGTTGAATATTATTTTGAAAATCTCAACGAGGCTTTGCTCATTCAATATTTTCTTTGAATTGTGAAATGGGATTTAACGAATCAGAAAAATAAGGGTAACTTTTACGGGTATATTTTGTTTGAACATCGAATTTGGATAATTTATTCTACTAAGCATTAGGTGCAATTTTTATAAAGTTATTTGCTTTGATTAATAAATTTGGAGAAAGCCTTGGCAAAACTTTTTAGATACATATATACAAAGATATATTATTAACCATAGCCACGGCTGAATCTTGAGTATTAGTAGTAGTCATTTAGTGAGGGTCACGTAGAGCCGCATCGCATTATCGTCGTAGCGGCATTGCTACGGATGTGCTACGACAGGCTACGACGTACAGTCATACAATTTTACTAGTTATTGTTCGGTGGTTATACTGGTTGGTTCAGTAATTTGGAATGTCTTTGGTTTTTGGTGCCATCATAAAAAAAAAGAAAAACCTGGTCACCCTAGAATTAATAAATTGTACAAATCATGTTTCCAATATTGCTATTCATTCGTTTGTAGGACGAACGAACTGTGGCGAAGTGAATTGGAGTGGATGAAAGCGCATATGAACCAGGAATCAACACGTTTGTAGAAATGCAGGCCATATTCAGTCGCCTTTTGTAAGGCCAATCGGCTACGGGCTGAATTAGATCATTGGATTTTTAAATGACTCTTTGTTTTTAATTTTGTTATTGAACGGACTGGATTGCTTTTAAGTGGAATAAAAATTACTCTCATAGTTTGAATGCAGCCAATCAAAATTAATCACTGATCGTTTCGTAAGCTGATTACATAAATGTATATTTTCTACCCCGTTTCATTTCAAAACTACATTTTGTGTTTAACTCATTTAAAATACGGTTTCTAACCACGTAGATATTGTAAGCACAAAAACTTCTTTCGAATGAGGTATGTCACATCTCTGGCAGCTTTACCGCTTTATTCTTTATTGCACACACATACCTATACATAATATGAACACAAGACATAATGAAGGGACATGTGCAAAGGCGAGCTTAACCTTAAAATGAGTTTTCTTCCAGCAAACCTCTGAGGCTAGAGAGTGGTGATTACAGAGGTAGTATGTGTATGTCTGTACACGAACATAAAAAAAAGTGAGACGCAAAACAAAACAAATTAAACATGATATATAAATTAAAATTAAACACAGCTTCACTTTGCTTATCTACCTGTAAAATAAAATTATGTTTCATAATTTTAGAAATTCAATTAAATTGACTTCTTTGGTGCTGCGGTGCGGTGGCGCGGTCGGCGCGGCACAATGGCAATCCAATCTGACGTCATCAAGTGTAACAAAACGTTTAATCAAGATGGCAGCTGCGAGTGAGTGACGCTACACTATTGCAAATTCTTTTCATTTATTTCTGCTGTCGTAAAAACGTGTACGTTGAGAACGTTATTTACGCATAAGTATATCAACCAGGTTTTGTGCAGTTTTTAAAACATTATTTCGTATTCATGCATTTAAAACTGTATCTTCTACCTAGACTCTCGTATAAAAAAAGTTTACACGTTACAAAGGTTACCATTTAAGCCACAAAGCTCGCTTCGCTCGTGATATAATGAGGAATGATGATGTGACGTAGTCTTGGGTAGCACGCACTTTTTTCGCGAGGATCGTGCGAGGCACTCATTGTGACAATTGTAACTTCCGCCCCCTCTCATCAATCGCACCCCCACTCTATAATTTTTTAACCTACCTCGGAACCTACTTAAACTCTTAACTAGATCTCCTATATTTAACTCAACCCCAATTTTACTGTTACCCTCGAACTATTACGTACTTACTTTACTGCTTCGTATTTATATTATCATAGTAGAAAATGAATGAATCTTTGAAGTGCACCTTACTAGATATGGGTTTGCTAATAATAAGTTTGGCCAAGGTAATCGTCTAGTTCTAGTGGTAGGACCGTACGTTGTGTGATCGCAGTAATCTAAGTTCTTTTAAGTTATTAAGTCAAGTCCTACACTACCTATTTTAGTTTTAACTAAATTTCCCTAATACATAAATAGTACTAAATTGGAGGGTTATTAACAAAAATGAAAAAGTAATAATAAGATAAAAGGGTTTATACCTAATAAAGTTATAAACTGATATATCACTGTTCAATATTCTTAAAGAATAATATAAATTAAACAAAGAATATTAAAGAATAAACTTTAAGATCGAAAACTTCCTAAGACTAGAATTTTAAAATCCTTAATTTATATTAAGCACGGTAGTAGAAGCTAGGACATTTATAAATGGTTATTCTATAATTTCCTATTACATCCACTAACATTCTATATTTAGGAATCTTTATTTCCTATAACCTAAATGAATATGTTTATTAGTTGTTCACATTGAATAAACTGAAGTGTTAAATTTAGTTGAATTTCATAAGGTAAAAATATCATTTTAATAATTAAACTTTATAAGAGTTTACTAAATTATATAAAATACTATATCAAGGGATTGAAAAATAATTTTAAAGAAACCAATTTGAAAAGCAAAAGACTATGCTTTTCAAATCGATGTCTGTTTAGTTCTTTATAGGGACAAACAAAGGGCCGCATAATTACATTTATGCAGAATGTTTAAATCCGCATAAATAAATTTATGCGGGACAGTACAGCCTCCTCCCCACTACTGTCTTTCCAAACCAACGCCAAATATAAATATATTTAATAGCGGAAAAGGAACAAATATTTAATAGTTTAGGAAAACTTCAAAAGATATTACCTTTAAAATTAAGGGATGATATCTTCAATTCCCTTTTAATTAGGTAAAATATGTATATCTAAATACATTCATAAATTGAATATTATCTCTATTTTCATACTTGCAATAATAATGTTTACTTTATGAATTCCAACCAAAATTAAACTATATTGGTTTATAATACAAATAAGCTTATTTATCTATAAGCTATAAGTTTTATCGTACAAATATTTCTGGGAATTATATTGATTCCTAATAGGTATAACTATTTAAGAAACTCTATCTAAGAATATTATAGGATATAATATATATATTTAAATATATTTATTAATTGAATAAAGTCTTATCTTGTAACTTTCTAATTAAGTTTAAACTCTATTGGTTCATAATTCGAATAAGTTCATTTATCTATAAACTGTAAGTTTCAACTTTGTTTTTAAAGTTTCTGGGATTTCTATTGAATCTGAATAAATATAACTATTTACTCTTTAGATGAATGTTCAAACTAAGAATTTCATCCAAGAACACTTAGAGTTCATGATTAAATAGGTATGTCTATTTAAAAGACAGATGTTAGGTTTCTATTGATTTCGAATAAATATAACTATTTACTCTTTAGATGAATGTTCAAACTAAGAATTTCATCCAAGAACACCAAGAGTTCATGATAAAATAGGTATGTCTATTTATAAGAGAGATGTTGGGATTTCTATTGATTCCGAAAAAATATAACTATTAACTCTTTAGATGAATGTTCAAACTAAGAATTTTATCCAAGAACACGAAGAGTTCACTATTAAATAGGTATGTCTTGATTAAATAGGTATGTCCATTTATAAGACAGAAGTTTCCGTTGAATTTCATCCAAGAACACTGAGAGTTCAGGATTAAATAGGTATGTCTTGATTAAATAGGTGTCTATTTATAAGACAGAAGTTTTCGTTTAAAACTTGAAGGTAATTTATTCGTTTAAGAATAATGTTTAACCTATGAAATTCATCTTAGAACATTATAGGTGTGTAATTATATAGGCTTGTAACTTAGAACTTAAATAGCTAAGAATAGGTAAGAGTATAACTACCCGCCTCTTAAGGGTTTTAAACTCAAATTGACCTGCAGACTCTTAATGAATTTTTGGTATAAATAGGACTAAGCTCTTTTAGACTCTACGACCTATTTTAGAACCAGTAGCACCATGATTTGATGATGGTAATTGTTTATTTATATAGATATGGCCATGGTTTGATTTCGTTCAGTGAGCTTAATTGTTTTGACTTGAAGAATTTCTAGTAGTAGGTACTAAAATAAATGACTTCAAATATAAAATAGCATAGAAAAGGACCGACAGTATTTTAATAAATCTGATCAGACACACCAAGATCATCCTTCTATTCCAGATAGGATTCTCCTAACTAGATATCAAAACTGAGTATCTATCTTTGCTACAATTTTGATACTAAATTATATTCAATAAAAAGTAACAATCCAAAATCACAACTTTGAACAAGTAAATATTAAATAAATCGAACTTGTTAATTTAAAAATGAGATAATTAGATCAAAGGAACTTCTGAATTAAATTCAAAATTCAAAACATCTCTTTTAAAAAAACTTAAGATAGTAGGTATCAGTGTTTGATAAACTCGATTAGGGACATCAAGGTCCTCCCTCTATTCTAGTCAGGATTCTCTTTGCACGGCTTTGCTTGGCATGTGTATAATCGAAGATATCAAAATTGAGTTCTCTTTCTCCTCAATCGATACCACTATATAAATAATTGTGAATAATTTCTTTCGAATTCAACACAGAAGTTTTTGTAAAAAGGTTGGATTTTAGATTTATTCAAAGAATAAGATTCATAATAAGTAAAAGACTGCAATTCGAAGATGCCTAATAGATATAAACCCTAGCTAAAGGATATTTCAAAATGTGAGTCAAACATTGGGAATTCTTTCGTGGAACTTGTCAGCATAATTGTACGAAGACGAAAAGGCTTTTATGACTTAGTTGAAAGCCCTTCATGCTTAAGAAAATCATTTTATCAATCTATTTCCAATTTAAGATCAAGAAAAAGCTAACCATTAAGTAGATAAGTGTATAATAAAGTACTCAAGATTAAAAATAGCAGCACATCAAGAATAAGTTCAGATGTAAAAAATGTAGGTTGTGTTCAATAATTTCAGTAGATACCTGCAAAGTCACTTAGAAGTTGTTTGGAGAATACATTTATAATTTAATAAATCAAGGTTAAGTTCCTACTTAAAAGATGAATAGTACTCAGGAATGATTGCGTACCTGTAATTTCACATAATAATAGGAGAATACACAGAAATGGAATATTCATATAAAACTTACCACACAGAAAAATAAAATCAAACAATACAGCATGTATCAAGGGCAATAGTCTCCTATGAAAATATGGAATGAAACACATGAACTTTAAAATTGTTCAATATTTAATAACCTATCCAGGTGACCAGCGACCTAGGGGACCAAAACCAAGTCTTCCGCAATGGATAATGAATATTAACTCCACATGTCAATATTATAGATTAATATTCTACTAATGCATGCTTATCTTAAATTTTGCAGCCCACGGAATGGGCGAGGGCAGGTTAAATATGATTTATCACCATATCATGCACTACTAACTACGAATTGCTACAGATGGGAAAAGGGTAGGTTAGTTTCTCAGGAGACAACGATAACAAGACCGCACTTAACCTGAGAATTGGGAAGGGATTACTATAACTTATCACTATTCCATGCACCACTAACTACGATTTGCTACAGGTAGGATAAGGGTAGGTTAGTTTCTCAGGAGACACAACGATAACAAGACCGCACTTAACCTGAGAATTAGGAAGGGATTACTATAACTTATCACTATATCATGCACTACTAACTATGACTAGCTACAGGTAGGATTAGGGTAGGTAATATTTATTAGGTGCATAACGATTCGATTTCAAAACTCAAATCCACATTTAAATAAATAATTCAAGATAAAATTAGTAGCACAAATGTTGATAAGTTCAAATAATGAACAATAGTAAAACGTAGTCACGTATAAACCTTTCGTAAAGTTTCCATAAAATTAAATATTCAAAATTAGCCGCTCAAATGTGTATAAGATGAAATAAACGCTTAAATGTAGTATGTAAGCAGCAAGGTCAAAATAAATCTATATAGGCATAAAATAAAACATAGGGTACACAAAAAAAAAAATAATCAAAATAATATTAGTTGCACAAATGAAATAAGATCATACGCAATAAGGTAGATTGTACGTAAAATAATCAGTCGTTTCTGTAAAGTAACGACAAAACACGTAGGGTATACAAAAATGGTATACCTACTAATCCAAAATAAAATTTGCCGCACAGATAATATAAGAGATAATCAAATAGTTACAGCATGTAACAAGATCAACAGAATTGTGTATAATAAAGAAATAAAACACAATATAGTATAATATTTAATATAATACAAGTTGTATTAACTTAGGTATGATTGAATTAGGGTAGGCATCAAGGTCAAGAAGAATATTTCAAGGCTAACGGCTTCCTCACTGAAAGGGTAGGTAGCGCCTTAACGGGTCTCCCTTCATTGTGTACCTATTGCGTAATGGTAGGAATACATAGGTGCGACTAATGGCTAGCTAATCGCTTCATCATCCAACTCTTCCAATGCTTACTGACAAAACCACACACCTAAAATTCATAATTAGCTGCTTTAGTGAAGGTAGGTTCAAACAACACTTACCTTAAGGTTGTACCTTAAAAGGCAACAAGGATAAAATAAATCTACATACAATTTTGAATTATCGAACAAAAACAACGACACACTCGTTCCTTTACAACAAATCTCTGGAAGAATTCAACACGCATATCACCTTTCAACAAAGGAAATATATGACTCACTGCTCACTAGAACAATAAAAACCAACAACGCAATAACTACACAGCTACCTATGCCGAACGCCGAACACAAAGACAATTATCAGAAATCTACAAAGACACGAATTAAAAATAGGGTACTTCTGAACACAAAGTCAATTATCTGAAATCTAGACAAAATAATTAACATACAAAACACATAACACCCATCAGTCACATACACAGTCCACTCCCGTGTCGTGGGTATCAGGTACCACAAGCACCATGGCATCAATTCACCCAGACCCAGATCAAATATTTGTAGATCAAGCAAACAGTTGTCCCGCAGCGAGAATCGAATTCTCATCATTGAGGTCATAATTGTAGGGTACTCAAACATTTTATATTCAGAATAGTATTAATCGAAGAATATGCAATAAAATTAGTAAGTACCTACACTATATTCACATACACAATTCCGTTTCATCACCAGATTCCATCCACAACCTTGATGGTTCCACGGATTTCAGACAATATCAAGCAAATACCTACTCGTTCCACAACAGGAATCGAACCCGCATTTCCCGCATCTCAGTCGGTCACACGCGCAGTGCCCCATTTCACAAACACACACATAAGTAGGTAGTTAGGAAATTATCAATTCAAAAACTCACTTGTTTTCTCGTTCAAGGCCTGTAATCAAAAGGCCTCGCAACAGGATTCGAACCTGTATTTCTGAACCTCAGTTGCGCAAATCTACCCCCAAAATTCCACGGAGTCACTCCCCATTTCACAAAGGCACACACAAGTAGGTAATTAGGAAATTAGTAGTGGTTCAAAAACTCACCTGTGATCTCGTCCGCAATCCGAGATCGAAAGAAGTCACACGACAGGAATCGAACCTGTATTTCTGAACCACAGTAGCTCAGGTTTACACTGGGATTCCATGAAATCAACTCCCCATTCCACAAAGGCACACACAAGTAGGTAATTAGGAAATTAGTAGTGGTTCAAAAACTCACCTGTTTTCTCGTCTAAAGTCGGCAGTCGAAAGGTCTCGAAAATGATCCGCTCCGCCTTTTATCTCCACCCGTTTCATCTATATCTGTATCTGTGTGTGTCCGTCCGTCCGCAATCACTTCACTCTGTTCGAATTTTATTTCCCTTACTACTAGCGCCGTCATGGCAACAAACGTAAACTAATACTACATTCTGTTGGCAAACGAATGCTCAAAATCTGCTAATCTAACTTTAATGGAACTTACTTCATTCATAAATACATAATTAAATCCTGTAAAATTTTGATAGTCTTGACCACAATAGTCTCTCTCAATATGAGTGTCAAGAGGGAATAATGCACGCAATTGAAATCATTCAACGTGGTACTTTGTTTCTCCGCTACTAGGTGGCGCAGTACTAGGTGGCACTGGCGCCACTTGTTATAATATTTCTGCAGTAACTGATGGAAATAAATGATATATCACATTAAAACCCCCCATAATTTCATGATAACCAATCTGAGTCACTTATATCAAACTGATTTATTTAGTTATGATAAAGGAAGGTGCTGTAATGATAATATTTATAATTTTTTTTTGTTTAAGATAAGTTATTTTCAAAACTATGAGCCCTCCCTTTAACAAGCGTACACAGAATACCTTCAAATTAATTTTAAAGAAATATTCACGCCGATTTTATTGTCTGTTTTCATTTCTTTTGTTAGAAAAACATAGTGAAAGTACACTCACATAGCCCCTACTCAAATCCTATGAGCACCTTCTCTGATGTTGCTTGCAAATACTTGAAGGCAGATTGTATCTACTTTGATCAAAGTATCCTAAAAATACCTACTTTAGACAGACAGTATATTACATATTCAGTAAAAATAAGTGGAAGTTTACTGGTCCCTAATGAAATCTTAAACTTGAATAAATTTATAAAGTAAACGAATCTTTGTTAGCACTATGATTAGTTACACAATTGAGGCGAGGCTCTGCCTCGCGAGCCTCGCGAGTATAACTCGCTCGTGTGTTCTTTCTCTGCGACCGACTCCCTCGCACGAACGCACAAGGTCGCCATCGCTTCACTTCGTGTTTCGTCGGTAAATTTTTGCAGAAACTCAAGTTCAAGAAATTCAAATTGTAGATGTACTTGTTTAGATATTATTACAAATAAGACTTTGTTTTGTAGTGTTTATATACTGGTAATTAAAATTTATCTAGGCTGTTTTATTCGGTTTGATTTTCAAAAAGTAACTTCTGTGACCTTATTAGTAGGTACCTATCGCTCCATCACTTAGCTCCATCGTTAGCGGGACTTTTAAGTAAAAAATAAAATTGAAATCTAGTGTGTTTTGTAAATTTAAGACTATAAATATTATAATTAGGAACTAAACATTAAACACCACCACAACCATCAATCAATCAACCACATGCTCCAAGTCCAAGATCAACCAGCCAAGCCAGTCAATGAAGTCAAGCCACAACACGAATGAGAATGACACAGACGTCAAGCACGACACTGACTGACACACAGCACAGTGAGTGAGGGAGGCTGCCTTCCCTCTCGCCTCAATTCAAGCCTCAATTACACAATGCACAATACACATCAAGCAGCACATCAAAATTGTGGTAGCACGATTTGAAAAATTGTGCGAGGGCCTCCTTTGAGAAAGTGTGTAGATACAATCGTGCTGGCACGTATGCTGAGGACCCACGTATAATGTGACGGGTGACGGTGAAATAAATTGGGATAAGGGCAAGATATTTTGTTCCCAAGTTTTTTTTTTATTATCTGCTGCAGACATTCGTCCACAAAAACAAAGAAAAGCCGGTACAAATACCAAACAAAGCCTAGCCGCACGCAACACCAAAACAATTCATTCTATCCAGATACAATCCCACTCCCCAGTCTCGGCCCACCGGGCCCAGCTCACAGTGTCCAAACAAAGGACCTTTGACGAGAGGTTAATTAATCTACGATATCAGATTGCTGTACAAAATACTCAAATGCCAACGTTTCAGTTAAATAAGTACAGCCTTTGAGGCCATTGAAAGAATAGCGGACAAAACTTGTATCACAATGGACCGTTCCAGATGGTTGTTTTTGGAATGAAATGAAATAAAATATTTATTGATTGTGAAACTAGATATAAAATGGTGATAAACAGCCTTGGTAAGAGTCCTCTAGTTTCTACCTTAAAGGTGTACAAAATATTACTTAAATTTAATTAAAATAGAAGATAAACTCATTAAATAAAACATAAATAAGGCAACAATTTAATAAAAAATAACTAATAACACAAATTCAAATTAAATTTGATGTCATGAAAATATATAAAAAAAATCAATGAGCAGGTGGTTCAAGGTATGCTTGAACTCCGTATGACTTTGTTTGGCAAGTAGTAATTTATTATAAATAATTGGTGCCATACGCATAACGCGAGTTTTACTGGAGCGATGATGCAAACAACCCTCACGCCGGTTGCCGATGGGGTACATAGATAAAAGATTTAAATTACTCCTCACAAACATAGCATCTTCAATTATATACAGCGAAGGTAATGTAAGAATTTTCAGACTCGTTAAATATTGTTGTGAACCAAGTAACCCATATCCAAACAATATTCAAATGATTATGTCATTATAATCACAAATCATTAAACTAATGAATGGTATACACATTTTTTGGTGTAGTTTACTAACGCCATAATTATCTTAATAATTATAAGTTTAATAAGTTAAAATTAAATTATAAATACATTTTTTCCAACAACAATCCGTAATTATTACAGCGCGCAAGTTGTGAATTCCGTGAACTTGGTTAAGATTCCGTGAATAACCTCCCCCTCCTTTCGAAACTATGCAAAACTGGCACGTTTCTATAAGTGCTAGTAGCTAGTGTGTTTGAGTACGAAACTGTTTGTTAGTGAAGCTCTGATTAGTTTGGTAGCTATTAAGTTAAATTGGTTTCAATTTTAAGGTATGTTCCCAGCGTGTATTAGGAAATTGTGGAATATTGTGAAAAGCTGTTCAAAAACATCTCTTTTCTCCATTTATAATTTGTTTGTAGTCGTGATAAAATAAATCTTGCTGTCACGTCGTATGCACTTACTACACACATCTTTAAGTGGACCAATACACTACATACACATTTCTCGGATATTAGTAATCTATAGTAATCTCTAGTCTAGGGTTTGACGACCTCTGTGGCGCGGCGGGCGACTAGCCGGCTGAGATGCAAGAGGTTGCGGGTTCGATTCTCGCTGCGGAACAAATGCAAGATCTGCAAATATTTGTTTCGGGTCTGGGTGTTATGGTACCATGGTACTCGTAGTTCCTGATACCCACGACATAGGAAATCCTAGTGTGGGATCAAGACTACGCATGACAGTTGGGTGTTATGTTATGGTGCGTTTGTATTATTCTTTGAACCCCAACTTAAATAATATGAATTACAATTACATTGCATTATGCTGGCATAATGCAAATTTACTCATCTCGGGTCAACAGGACACTGCATCCCGGTCCCGGGTCACTGGCGCGACAGTGAGTAACGAGGCACTTGCGGTACGGGACAAGGAAACGTAATAAACTTTAAGTGCCGCAACTTTATATGTTTGCCACACATTTAAGGATAGCGCTGTGAAAACAGGATATTCCAGCATTAACTATACAACACTTTTTGTTTACTTTGATCCTGATGACTATGACTATTGTTGTGTTTATTTAGTTTCCCTGATAGAACATAACATTGTAACGGCAACGCATCAGCTACAAGCTCGTAGCTCATTTCTACGACAGCCGTAGATACCGCTACGCAACCTGCTACGAGCCTCTACAACATTACTAAACATCGAACTTCAATTATTATTTTCCTCCCAAGTGGCACTAAGAACCATAAAGGTCAAAACGTCGAATTTTATTTACAGTCCGCACAGGCATAAGATATAACGACCAAAATAGCCTTTTGTAACGGCGCCGTATAAAGTTTTACGAGTTACGTGTTTAAGTGCTGTCGATGTCAAATTCAATATTTTCCGTAAGTGTCGGTGCGTAACCGAATGGTATGAAACGTTCATCAAAATGATAGCGTTTACGTCCTTTTGGAAGTTGGCATCGTTCACAAGAGGGCGATTAAGTTAATACGGCGTGAAGAAATAATAAGTTAAGTTTAGATTTATGGAATGTGACGTAAATTAAGAGCGTGTGAAATACTTGATCATGCTTTAATTAAGCGTAAAGTAAGATGTTACAAAGTCACTTAAAGTAAAAACTTAATGCTTTAAGTAAAATTTAAGATTTTTGTAGGAGGTATACTTTTGTCCATTTATACCAAAGTCAATTCGGAGGCCGGGATGTAGCCCAATTTTGCTCTCTGCAAGCACTTTGAAATAGCCTCTAAAACTAGCAAGTCCGACAAAAATTGTTCCCCACAGAGAGTTAAGTTTCAAGTAGAGAAACTAATGCACTCTATAGGCTCACAGAAGTGGAGCACTTGGCACGGATGTGCCGTTATATAAGCCGAGCGGTGAGATTGCATGCAATTAGTTCCTGCCTAATGTTAGCTTAGTATGGACTAGTTAGAATTAAATCTTTTAATTTAACAAAGCTATTTTTAGTATTTTTAAGGACACAAAGGACATCTAGGATTATCAATTGAAATAAGGAGAAACATGAGTGTCTTTTTCCATACGTTATTCGTGTTTTTACAGCGTAAAATACTTTTTTGCAGATTCTAAGATTTTTGATAACAATTGTCAAAAAACTTTTGAAACTATCATGGTTATTAACATAATGATCACTAGAAACGGGATACTTACCATGATTTTTGAGCTTTATTGGAAGACTTCAGTTTACACGTGATCATGGCGCATGAAACTGTGCCGAAACATCGGGAATCAATAAAGCTCAAAAATCATGGTAAACATCCCGTTTCTAGTGATAATTAATTGTCAAAAACTACAGCAAATATTCAACCATTTTTCAGTAGAACTAAGAGCTAACCATTTAGATGTGCCTATAAAGATGCATGTCTAACTACCTGACCACCTGTCACCTGCCACCTGCCGTGTTACCACTGATATAACCACCAATTTATCATTATCACTATCAGCCGTTAGACGTCCACTGTTGGGCGTGGCCTCTCCATAGAATGCAATGAGGGGATTTGCTTTAATCTCAACGCTTGGCAGGCGGATTGGTGATCGCAGTATTGTTGTTGAGTACTCAAGTGGATACTGCAGGGGATGCCCAGGTGTAATTATTTACGCCATCTATGGGAGGAGACGGAGGGGTCTATTTTTAGAGCAGATACACCACGGCACATTCATTAACAATCAATCGGTATCGGCATACAGTAATGAATGTTAGAGCTTAAAAACTTTTATAACATTAGTTGAATGACATCATTTTTGCTAAGCATTGTAAGCATCTTGTGAAGTGGAGAGATTCCGTTAGGTAAAAATATACATAGGTATCGAGTAATACCATTTTGGTACGAAATTTATATTGTGAACATTCCCAAATCTAATATCAAACGTGTTCTCTTGTCATAAGCTCCAAGCGTAAGGAGAAACATGAAAGTAGCGTTATCACAGGCCGCATTATCTTTCTTCAGTGTTATGTCGCACATTGTAGCTCATGGGCCAAGTTCAACGTTATGGCCCGCGGCTTACGGTTTACGAGGCAAGCCACTTGAACGGCTATACGCGATAAGGTGCAAGTAGTATTAGCAATGTGAATTACTTGATTTACTTTAACCATGCTTTATGCCTTTGTATGCCTTGCATGCCACGATGGAAGAATTAATGACATGCTCCGACAATGCCGTGGGTGTGGCAACCTATTGGTCAAAATGGCTTTGAGACATCGACACGAAAGAAAACGAAGACTTGGCTGAAAACTCAATTACTTTTAAATCTATCGAATCTAATTGAAATAGATGATTCCACGTCAAATGACCCTGTTGTAGCTGACCCCATGTTCATGTAATCGACTTAATTGGAATCCAATCACGCAAGCCGATATAATCTGATGGAACGACGGCCGTCATCAAATATTCACAGGTATAATAAAGCCGCAACCGGCTGGCTTATCTGCGCTGTCCGGCCGAGGCGATAATGTGGGTTAACTCTTAGCATTGAGACCGATTAGAATCTACATAATAATTACAAGAGAATAGAATAAATCCTAGAAAAACCTTATAGAAACTCATCAGTTTAGTCTAGAGTCTGCAGAGCAGAATACCTTTTTAGGGGTTTGGTACTTAAACGTGAGCGCCCTTAGAGGGTCGTCCATGTTTACATATGTTCACATTTAAATAATATAGTATTAACTAAAACCTAAGCTGACCATTTACAGTGAGAAATGAACTATGAAATATGAACAGAAACCTTTACATTGAGAATTCTTTGTCTGTACGTCTGTTTGTCCGCTGTGTGTCTTTCTTAGTAACTACTAACTTGAAAGTTAGAATAGATTAAAAATCTATTTCAGGTAAAAAAATAAAAAAATATCAATTCATCAAATATTATGTCCCCAAATATGACGGGATAGGAAGTCGGTGAATGGAGGCGACGCGGGACCGTTCGTCATGGCATTTTATGGGGGAGGCTTATGCCCAGCAATGGATTTCCATAATCTGATAATGATGATAACGGTGAAAACTATTTATGAATAAAAATGAGAAAAATACAGCTCGCCCATTTTTATCCACGATCTTTCTTGTCGTAGACTTAGTATCTACATTCCTAGCCTCAGGGTTTATACAGGCCAATCTCAGGCCACCACAAACTGTGTCCAACCAAAATCCAGTAATCGTGTGTAAATGCGGCGATGACGGACACAATAGAGCGTGTCCGCCCCAACTGGCTTATCAGTCCGTCCGTCCGGCCCATGTTCAACGTACATTACCAAGTTATATTCTGGGCCCATAACCAATATTAAGGTGCTTTTACGTAGAAAGCACATTACGTGTCTACGGGCATAATTGTTGAGAACTCGAAAAGCACGCTCACTGTGTCACTGTAGAGCATGGCTTCGTGCCGGTAAGCTCCGGTTAACAGTAACCTGCTTTATACTCTGGGCCCATAACCACGACCGCGATGTCGGCTCACCCTCACAAGCCGATTAATATGCAAATTGTCATTGGTAGGTAATTTATTCGACTGCGCCGTAAAAGTGTGTGATTACAGTGATGTTATTGTCGATGTTAGTGTAATTACGAGTAATACCAATTATAGGGTTGATTGGTATCACATAACGGACAGTTGATAAACATGATGCTATCACCCGCATATATGTTATGACGACCTCTGTGGTGCGGCGGGCGAAGGTTCGCCTGCGACGCAGGAGGTTGCGGGTTCGCCTTCCGCCTCGGAACAAATATTTGTACGAACTGCAGATATTTGTTCCGGGTGTTTTGGGTATTTTTCTATGTATAATAAAAAATATCTACCTATGTAATGTATTGTGTTAAGTATATCAGTTATCTAGTACCCATATTACAAGCTCTGCTTAGCTTGGGGCTAGATAACGTTGTGTGAAATGTGTCCAGCATTTATTTTTGTTTTTATTTATCGTCATTGTTGATAAAATTATGAACATCGAAAATTATAAGCCACGCAGGCTTTCATATTATTTGTTATAATACCACTTTGATATGCACGTGATGTTTAACATCACGTGCATATCAAAGTGGTATAATATTACGCTAATACACATTTTTTATGTGTATCTCATTTGAATAGAAGAAAATAAAGATAAACATTTAGCGAAGCGGAAAAATCTGTTGACAACGTAAAGGCGTGTGAGTCTTGTGACTAGCAGGTTTATACGCGCGCAACCGCGGGTAATAACTATATCATTTACCATTACATGTACCAAGCACATACCTATGAATCTCAACTACCCACCTATTCGTATATTTTTGGCCAATGTAAGTAGCGTGTGGTAACCGTTATAGCAGTTACCGTTACAGCAAACTCGTCGGGTCGGAAGACTCCTTTGAATTTCGAGCTTCTCATTTTAATATATATAAAATCGTTACGTGACTGACTGACTATCAACGCAAAGCCTAAATCGTAAGTCCTAGAAACCTGAAATTCTTTTTATGGTCTAGCGGTGTACTGAAGGAATTGCCGTTCAACCCCTAAGCGGGCGCAGCGGGTTGTTGCAGTTTGTATGGAAAAAAACTTCACGCAGACGAAGTCGCAGGTGTTCCACTAGTGTTTTATAAAATTAAGGTAACGAGGGTTGATGTCGTTGGTGAAATTGGAGCCCTTGGCGAGGGGGTGAGGGAGAAAGCTTTAGAAAATATACTTTGAAAGCAGTCAGATTAAATTAAAATAATTAGGGAGTCGCATTCCTATAAACCAGAGGAAGTATTTTATTTGTTGAATAAGTACCTAGTCGGTAATTTTAGAAGTACCTTACGACTCATGTCTTTCATGGCACACGTTAAAGTTGAACCTTGCCCAAAATTCTTTACAATTATTCTACCGAAAGCCGACTAAGTTTTATGTTGCATTTGAACATTGTTTTTTTTGTCCCCAAAAAGTACTAAGAACGAACAATGTGTGGCAGATGAAACAATACTACGAGTAACATAAAATGGCAATATCGATACCGTATTTCCTGATACTTTACAACAACTAACGTGTATACAATTGGTTACAACTACCGGGGAAAGACACCAATGACTGAAAGCACAATTACGAACCCCGTAAATTATATAAATATACGAGAGGTACTTAAAGAGCGAGTGTATTTTATTAGACCCTCGCTATTAGGATTGGGATATTAATATAACTATATTATTACTTTCAGTTTCCATCCCATTTTCCTGATCAGAACCAATTCATCATTCAGTGTTTGTCGATGGATCTTAGTGACGTAAGCCACCGTGTTAGTGTGTTTTTTAACACACTAATGCTGTTGGAGCTTAGTAGTGATTACATACATCTGTGAATTGTTTGGTTTAGAAATTAACTCTTGTTGAAAATTAAGCTATTGTAGGTTGCACACTTTCACCCTTAACCTAGTCACTCAGTTTCTTCAACTGGTTTACCGTTAAATGGTCACGCACCTGGTGGGGTAGGTAAGTGGTTAACAGCCAGGGGTGGCGGCAATTAATGCAGGGTAGCGAACTACCCTCCGGGTCAACCCTGGCCATTCCGATGTAATTGAATGTGTACGCAATGAATCGGTTTCTATTAAGTGGAACTATTCAGGAAGTGAATATGTTATACTGGAGTAATCAATCTTGCGAGGTGATAAATATACTGGGTATTTTAGCTGTACGCATTTCTTTCAATAGGCGTGGGTAATTGATGATATTGTAAGGTTTTTGAAGTATCGAACTGGCCCTTGCAAAGGCTTATTACTTTCATCTCTTGAAAAATCCCTCTTTTGAAAATAGGGCTACATGACCCTTTCGGGATAGTCACGAAATGGGGCAACATGAGAAAGTTCGGCTTATCATGGTATATCGATTACTATGGAAGTGTTCCGTTTTTCCAAACTTTGTAGGGAATACTAAAAAGTAAGTAAGTGCAGTTATTGAGTATTAGGGTCAGTAAGAACGTTGCTGACACAGCAGTAATTATTTCAGAGAAGCAGGTTCAATTCTCGCAACCTCAAACAATCGGTACAATTTTTTTTGTGTTAAGCCTAGGTACTCACATTTCGATGGCCTTGTTCCAGTTGATGACGTAACCGCTCAGCGAGAATGTGTCGATGTTGACCACGTGGACATTCCCACGCTCCGTGCCCACGTGGACCCACTTAGATTGGAGCGGCAGGTGAAGACAGGTGATTCTGGAGACAATATAGAAGACAGGGTTAACATAACAGGAACATGACATTACAGGCACATGAGACTTTTCATCTTTATGTCTCAGGGTCGGCAGCGCGCGTGTGATGCCTCTGGTGTTACAGGCGTTCATAGGCTACGGTAACTGCTTTCCATCTGGTGGGCCGTAAGCTTGTCTGTTTGCCAAGTAGCATAAAAAAAAGAAAAATAAAAAAATAACAAGCTTCGGTCAGTTTAACCAAACTTTGGTGCATAATGGTATAACAACATGGTATTCGGCCTCTTTGTTTGAACCTTCATAAGACACTGCCTACGCCGCTACAGTATATTAAACATTGGCCGAACCTGTTGCTGACATGTCAAAAACAGTTTGAGCTTGTCACTTTGTTAGCATAGGCTGATTACTTGCTAGAGGTATATGAATGAAGGAAATGTTCCCTAAAATCTATCCCGCTAGACGAGGTTTAATGGAGAATTTATCTAGGGTGGCGGGTGAATTGTGACACAGATATATAAGATTATTTCAGACTAAATGAGCTAACTAAACTAAGACATTAAAAGCTTAGTTTTGAACATCAAAAACATTCCAACCACAACTCACCTAGCAAAACGCCTAGTAAGAACAAAAGCACACTATTTCCTTCACACCATCCCGTTTCGCTGACAATAGACACCGTGATGATGGAGTGGTAGCAGAAATACAAAAATCTTAATAGCAATCTTCTTCTAGAATTCTCTGACGGAAAAAGGGCAACACAAGTTTCCTTAACACATCGGAGCCTCTTGGTTATTTTTTTTGGTGCTCCAGTGGTACGACCAGGACATTTCACGACCTGTTTCAAGCAATACTTTTGAAATCTGTAGGTAAATCCAATCCCATCCCAAAGATATAATAGATAAATTAGAAAGTATTCGTGTCTAATTTCATCAGCAATTCTATTGGGTTGTTTTACACATCTCTTCTCCATTCCACTTTTGTTTATTTTTAAATACACAAATCTGTATCGCGGAGTAAATTCACCTACTTACTACTTCATTTATAAAACAATTAAAAATGACTTGCCTTGTCATTTTGATGAATAACACTCTATTGACTAAGACAATGAAAATGCGTAATAAAAGGTCCTCGAAGGGTAGTACGTATACATTTTCATGACGTTTTTAGCCTCTTTTTAACCGACTTCACAAAAAGGAGGAGGTTCCCAATTCGGATGTTTTTTTTTTTTTTTTTTTTAATGTTTGTTACCTCATATCTCCGGCGTTTATGAACCGATTTGGAAAATTCTTTTTTTATTTGAATAGATATACTTCCAGATTTTTTTCAGAATCCAGTTCTGATGATGGAATCCATGAGGAATTGAGGGAACTCCTCAAATATTGTAGGCATACATATGGCGATTTTGATATATTCAGCAACAAACCAAGCATTTACATTCAGAAAGTATCTTAATCCTTTCACCACTATGGTTCTTTCATCATTTTTATTCATCCAAATATTTAGTCGAAAACAATGGCGGAAGTCGGTTTTTTAAATGAAAAGTTATGTGTGTAGCTTACAGTTACAGTATTACCACGTGACACCCTGCGCCTGGCTAATGGTCGCGATAATACAAAAGCCCGATGCCAGCGGAAGATTGCTATTTCTTGGCACGGGATGCGACCAGCTGGCTACTCACTCTGCCAATAGTAGTTATGAATCCCACCGTTTATTTTACCACATACGAAAGGATTAAAGTTTACTTCTAATCACATAACACTTCTGACACTAGGTTAAAGAATTCGTTTGTTTTCTGTGCTCGGTTTCGATTGATAGCAAATTCATGGATATTTTAAAAACATCAATTATCTACTAAGCCACGATAATTTCAATTCTATTCTTACAACAAAGAAAATAATGGCAATACCTAAATGGTATGGACTTACTTTTTGGGTACTACAGTCGTGAGAGTATATTATTATGCTTCTGGTATTGCGTCGAGGGATATATGCTAACTTAGAAGCAACATATTTTGTGGGAGCAAAAAGGAAGGGTTCGTCGGGAGAACGCAGGGCATGCTTTGCAGGCAGCAGCTTCTATCTGAAGGTGCAACTTCACTTGGTGTGTATTCGCAAATATTTGCGTTATTTATCCAAGGCAAAATCAACCATGACTCCATCAGGACACAATGTTGTTTGCCTTGGCAAAATAATGCAAACATTTACGCAAATACGCCAAGTGAAGTGCCACCATGATAATAATAATGTTCCACAGTAACTTCACTACTAAAAGCGGCCCGTCATCGACAGATACAGTGATTGGTAGCCTATGCGAAGCCTTTCGACAGATGTTTTCATACATTATGTAGCCTACCAGCCACTAAATGCCATAGTTTTGTATCATGCTGACATAATATCGATACAACAACGAGGTCGTGCAATAGCCTGTCTCTTTGCTTCGACATAAATGGTCACAGAACACTATACTTACTCTCTATTGTATGGTTTTGTCAAAAAACTCGGGTATTTTTTGTGATATATTTTTAACTGAGTGTGTAAGTAAGTTGTCATGAAATGCGTTGTCAATGTCGTACTGTACAGTGTTTTGGGACAAAAGCATTTGTCACGACATCTAAGTAACTCACCCTTTGATTTTATTTGTGGACATAATGTATAAGCCGACGTTATATCTGGAAAATCTGGAACAAGTCGCAAACGGCGCTAAGCGGCACTGTGCATAGTGTGCATATTACGTACGAGTGCTGAGATCAAACTGTGACAAGTGAAAACGTCTGAAATAGCAAAACTTAAAAAATTACTGCCAAGGACAGAGACAAGAATTTGGGGGAGACCTTTTCCCAAATTACTTCATAGTGCATGCTTGCTTTCAAATGATAAGATCATAATGTGCTTTACACCGTTTCTAACTAAACTAGCGTGCAATGAAATAGGGTCACTTAGAAAAACCACCATACTTCCCAAACTATGCAAGATATCGACTTGAAATAAATACCATAGTTCTTTAAATAGGCCATCGAAGAAAAGATTTTTATATTTGAAATTCAATTCTTTTTCACATACAATTTATTTCAGGGAGCTAACTATATCTTGCATAGTGTAGGAGATATCTTAGCTCTTCCAAGTGACCCTTTTTATTGCACGCCAGTGTATAATTGTTAAACAATGACATACACCTAACGAAGAGTACGTAATTTGCTTGCATGCTAAGGTTATAATTACTTATACTCCGAAAAACGAGCTACGATCAAGCATGATAAGGCCAGCTCCAGATTCACGCTTAGAAAACACATAGACTATTTTATGCCTCGTAAGACGCATAGGTCGGTTATTTAGGTAAAAAGTATCATCCAAAAAAGTTAGTTGGCTGATTCTTCTAGTTATGGTTGCGAGGGTTAAAATTTACCTAGTTTATAAGATGATTCAAAAGACCTTTGTGATTTCATTGAATAAATGATTCTGTCTTTGGTTGTAGTCATAAGAAAGGGCACAAAAGAGCGATAGCTGAGCACAGAGGCCCAATTCACAGAGGCTCGTTCAGTGTGACTGAAACGAGATTATATTGTGACTGGAATGTATTTAAATCAGAGAATTGGGCCTCTGTTGCGTTTGTTTAACCAAAAGATTCTCTATTTAGATTAATTATTGCTTGTCAATGGTTACTCAGCATGAATTTCTAGCTAGGTAGCGAGTTATGTAATAATCCCAGCCTAGTCACAATGCAATCTCATTCCAATAATTACGGGATTACCTGAAACCGCTGATCTGTGCATGATTTTCATCGGACGAGCTAACAGATTAATTAACACCAAATCGTGGCGCAATCCGAGCGAAATCATTGCTAATTCATGATTACACTGACATCACGTAATTGGACCCCGTATACATACTTATTTAAATAAGTATGATTTAACATATAATGGGGCAGCATTAACCTTCTTGGTTCATACATACATACATAAAAACACGCCTTTTTCCCCAAAGGGGTAGGCATAGCCTTAAAGGGCCTCTTTTCACCGTGGATTCCACAGCTACAGAAATAAAGACGTGACAAGTGGTGAGCTCATCACCGACATTGCTTTCCACGATAAACTCGGATAAACGCTTTCTTCCAGTAACATAACACACCAATAAGCCAGGACAAAACTATCAATATACCAAAGAAAATTGCCCAACGAAATTAAAATAAATTGTTTCTTACATCATAATCCACCTGCTCCTAGCAAAGTCCTAGGTAAAAAAGAGCTCATTCTAATAGATCAGTCATGTCATGCTCTTCTTTAAAAATGAACTAATTTAGCTATTCTTTGTCTATGCTATTGTCCTACATAAATTAGATAATATTTTGATGAGCGGTAATTGCACTGTCGGAGCCTCGATTTATCGCAGCTATTACCAGGTTTAGAATTCCACGAACAAATAGGAATTGTTTATATCTAGATTGTGAAAGTAATTGACATAGTTTAGTAATTAGGCTTTATGGATAGTAAAATAAAAAATAGCAGTAGGTACCAAATTTAAACGGAAAGCGTAGTTAAAATACATCTATTTGCTCACTACATGAGAAAAGACAAAACCATACCATTCTTGCTAAAACGGGGCCATTAAACTTTTAGGTTTTCTTGTCCATTTCTGTCCCTTCCATTGAGAATCTAGTGTTTCTGTTGCATTATCATTTTGTGAGATACCTAAGCATCAGTGCTTCAATTAAAGTAACAAATGGCAATGGGGAACATTTTGGCAGCCAAATCTTCCAAATCTTTTGAAACTTTAAAGGAGGAATATTTAGGTCAAGAAGTTTCCCCTATTCAAGTTTCATAAGATTTAGATAGCGCTAAGGCTACCAAAATGATCTGCATTGTTGCGTTCCCCATTGCCATTTGCTACTGTAATTGGGGGGCTGATCCCAAAGTACACCATCTTTAAATAGAACCACGTGTGTGTGGTCACATACACATTTACTCTCGCAGCTTCGAATATTACATAAGGCAAGTAATTCCCCTGCGTGCGGCGGCTACCTGATTTGATTATAACATGACGTCACTTGCACCGGGCTAATTGCCACAGCCTTCGCCCACGCAGAAACCTATAATATAAACCGAGCCTTGCTCCTACTCTGGGTAACACTTAGCCTAAAGCTCGTAAATCTTTGAGGCGTAATTAATCATGGAGAATGAATTGCTCTTTCATTACATTTTATTGCAAAAGAAGAATATTGTTTTATGGATTCAATGATAATTGTGTTCCATCCAACCCAGGTATATTTATATCCCAGTATATTAGAGAAACAGAGTCTGATTCTCACTGAAGCACCTCATTTGATTATAATATAAAGTCACCATAACCACTCGCAATTCTTTGGATACCTACCTACGAAGCCTTCCGCTTTCGGCGCACGTTAACTATTATACTTACACTTTGCATAAAAAGAAAAAGTAAGTACATAAAATATATGTTTAAGAAGTTTATGTGTAGAGATATTGATTGATAGCATGGCAAACTCCTTTTTACCGTACTACCTGTGTATGGCAACTGTGACGTGGCTGGTTGGACTTAAAGCAGAACTCGTCTATTATTTATTTCTACTTATGGACGCGTATTCTTGACTTCATACAGAATCAAAACCTTAGTCAGAGCCAGTTTCCAACAATTCACCTTACAAATTGAATTCTAATTACGTTCCAGACTGTACGGTGAACAGACAGTGTACAAAGGATTTACTCCAATTTAACGAAATTGTTCACATCGCATCTGAAGCTCCATTGTTTGAGCCCGGGTTGTGTGTCAAAGCGTTTCCATGGCAACGGCTCTCGGCACAATAATGAATCCCCTCCGATACACCTTTACAGGCTAGGTTCTATGTATTGAAATACGCAATAATAAATTACATTGATTCTCATATTTCCAAGGACCAGTGACGTACGACACGCTCAGTTCTGTGCTCAATAAGCGTTGTGACTTTTGACAGATTTTATATAACGCATGAACGTAGGCGCTGCAGCTACTCACTACTTTTAATAACATTAACTTCCAACTTGCCAAGCATTCATTTAGAATTTCAGAACATCAAAATTCAACACGAGAAACATGCAAATGATTATGATAATGAAAACCTTGGCCATTAATTAAGAAAATTCGCACCCTGACTGCCCCTTCTGGGCCCGGCGTGATGAATTGTATTCGCCTTAATAAGGACTAACAATTGCTCTTTGATTTACATGCCATTGTACTCTGAACGCCGAAAAACATCGTGAATGCAAAGTGTTTCGGTCACGAGTTGTCCTAAATGTGCAAAGGCGAAAATTTTGTTTCCTCTTGGAAAGTATAATTATTTAGAGATCTTGTTGAGAATAACAATGATAGCAGGAAGAGAAAAACGAGATTATTTTTCAGACAAAGACTTTTGCACCTTTTTTACTGATATTCTGATCATAAATTTGCGTCTAACGTGCTTTTAAAAGCACTTTTTCTTTTGAAATTAAGTAAAACAGAATCAAAAATCGATTTCCGGGACCGATTTCACAATAAATCATCTTGAACCTAATGCTAAAAATATAAAGCTCATTTAACTAAATTGAAAGCCGATAAATATGTATCTATACGAGCTAAACCAAAATGAGGTAACTCATCCTCAGATCTCCAAAACGATATGCAGGCTTTAAAGTTTCTAAGGGTGAGTCAACTTGAAATTTGGCATCAAAGTCCCTTTCAGTTTCTAGGTGCTGACTAAGAAACGACGAAGTTTAAACAACCCCTTTTATCCCCTTAGGGGGTGTTTACAATACCGGAGTAATTTTAATTTATAAGACGATTCCAAATTATCCTTTTGATTTTAATGAATCAAATTCTTTTGATTTGATTTTGAAAAATTGAATCGTTATTTATATTGGCGTACCAACATCTTAGAGCATTTAACGAAACTAAAACTTACATAGCATTTACAATGAAATTCGATTTGAAAGTCATTGCTATTTTGAAAAGTCAAATTAAAAAAAAAACTAAAAAAAAATACAGGCACATGAGACTTTTATAATTACTTGACATTGGCAAAATTGAGGAAAACTGTCCTCACAATCCATAATTAAAGAATAAATAAAATAAATCTTTATGTCTCTGGTGTCGCAGGTGACCATAGGCTACGCTAACTATTTTCTACCAGGTAGGCCGTATGCTTGTTTATTTATTTATTTACTGGGAAACCAACAGCGATACATTATGAAAAAACTTAAGGCTAAGATTGTAGAAAGTACGGCCAATAACAGGCTTCCACTTTAAATGCACAAGGTAATAGTAAGCGGATAACATTCCATATACCTACCTACAAGGGACACGCCAACAACGGCTTAGATTAAACAAATCACATATACATGAAGAAACTACAAGTATCTTGGAAACAGAATTAAGGCAGATATAAAACATGCGAGAATAACCCAATAAATTATACAATTATTAATAAAGTAATTGAACAAATTAGACAGTAGTAACTATCATAGATACCCAATCAAAAGGTCCTCCAATCCCTCAAAGTAAGTAGGTACAACTTATACACATAGGAGGTAACAACATTGTAACCAATAATACTATTTATCCTTTTTTAATTTATCTTTTCATTTATTCATCTTTACACTTATATAACAGCAAGCAAGCAAGAGGAGGTAGGAAAAAGGAAAAAGGTGGATTTTAAGAAGTCTTTATGCGTGAGTGTGCACTTACTCCCTCACATGAGTGAGAGTTTTCACAACGAGCCCTCCGAATGTCAACTTAGTCATAGCATAAGGATCAATGTGCGAGAATCGACTGTTGTACGTGTTGGCCAATCTAGTAAGAACAGAATTTCGCGTGAAGTTAGTTTGGTGGTGTGGGACATGGAATAACTTTGTATGACGTGTACGACACAATGGCACATTCAGTCCAACCCGACGCACCAGATCTGGACAATCAATCCTACTAGTAATAATATCATAGAACAGTAGCATATCTGATATTATTCGTCGATTGTATAGTAAAGGAACATTATAGTATAAACACGCGTCTTCATAGGTATCAAAATATTTTTTGAATTTATAATTTAGATGCTTAATAAATTTGGATTGAACATGCTCCAACCGTTCTCTATAGGTTATATATTGTGGGCACCAAATAGGACTGGCATACTCTAAAGAACTACGAACGTATGCGTTGTATATAATTTTGATACAGTTCAAGTCATTAATAGGTTTGCAGATGCGCATAACAAAGCCTAAATTCTTAAATGCTTTACCTGCGACGTAATTTACATGCACGTCCATCAGTAGTTTGTCATCAAGATAAACTCCAAGATCCTTAATTTTATCAGTTTTTGCTATCGGTGATCCTTGAATAGAATATGTAAAAGCAACAGGTTTAATTTTCCTTGTGTAAGATAAAGCCTGACATTTGTTGGTGTTTACTTTAATTCTATTAATGATATAATAATCGGATAATCTATTAAGGTCGTCTTATAGTTTTAAGCAGTCATTGGGTTTATTAACATCTATGAATATTTTTGTGTCGTCCGCGTACATAAGGAACATAGAATGCTTTATACAAGAGTATAGGTCATATAAATATACATTGTATAAGAGCGGCCCTAGATGAGATCCCTGTGGGACGCCTGAAGTAATCTTAACGTAATCAGATCGAAAGCCACCCAATACAACTGCTTGAGAACGATTAGCTAGATAAGATGTAACCCATCGCAGAAGATCACCCTGTATCCCTAGATGTTTAAGCTTTTCAAGCAGGATGAAATGATCCACACGGTCAAAAGCTTTCTCAAAATCCGTGTAGACCACGTCAACCTGCTTGCGCTTATCAATAGAGTGGTTTAATTGTTTAATTGTTTATTAATTGTCAACATGTACATAATTTATAGCTTAGGTCTAAGAGTAGCTTATGAAAGTACATGTACCCTGTAGGGCGCTGCAATTTTAATTTTATAAGTTACATTATATAAATCACATTATATAAAAAACGCGCATACCTAAAAAAGTTAAACTAACAAGTAAATCAATCATAAAAATCAATGTCAAACTAGGTCCTAAATTACATAAAATTACAGATTATCAAGTTCAGGCATGTCATTCACAGATTTATAAACAAGTATAGTATGTCATAACAATTATATTAACAATTTATCAGATAAGAATTCGTCCACCGAATAGTAACATGCAAGTATGGTGCAAGTATGTTAAAAAAATAGAAAGGTTAGAAACTGTGGATCTGCCAGCAAGAAATCCATGCTGTTCAGGGGGGATGCCTGGGGAGACTGTTGCATATATATACTTATAGATGAGCTTTTCAAATACCTTACCAAAAACATTTAAGATCGAAATTGGTCTATAGTTCTCTACCTTCAATTTAGACTCTTTCTTATGGACTGGTACAATATGCGCTTTTTTCCATATGTCTGGGAAAGCACCTTGCACCTTGCACGCTTGTTTGCTAGTAAAAAATATAGTATTTAGTTACTACGCGACTGACATATCCGATTTAAATTTGCGGTGTTATTAGGTTAAACACGGCTCAGTGCAAGTTTAGTCCCGGACCTTGGCAAGGAACGTGTGTGGAAAACGCCAGGTCAAACTCATTTCCTTCACTGTGGATTCTTCGCGAAACTTCAGAAGCGGCATTTTTCCTTAAGTCTCTGTGTATCTTCTAATATCTTGTTTTGCAAAGCTGATGTTTTTCTATCAATTTTTATTCCTTCAAACCTACAAAGTTAAGGCAAGCCAAGTCGGCCATATTATTAGTACACCAAGTTGGCGAAACGGTGTTTGTATACAAATAGCTGATTACAAATGATTTGGGAATCCCCCGGGGCAGCAGGATGGAGGAGGCTTCGACGGACGAATCGGAATTGGCTTTTAATTTGTTTTAATGTAATTAGCAAGCTTTCCGAGGTGCAGAGTGTTGATGGGTTGAATGGGAGATTCGTTCACCAAAGTCGAAAAATGTGAAGTTATAACGTGAGGAACGATGATACTATTGACGATTTGAGTTAAACATGGAGACCTTCAAAATAAGAGCAATTTTTAGAATACGAGTTTCAACGTTAATTCGAAATGAATGCACTCGCAATATAAATGTTGCATTTGGAGAGGGACGATATGGTTATTCGCTATGACCTAAGAGATTCCTTGTCAATAACGTGTGACGTGTGACCCATGCTATTTAGCGATGATTCCACGCGGATATCGTAACGAGTCCGCGTTATGTCACGTTTGGTCATAGTGAATAAGGGGCTGTTCGCTTTTGTAGTGGAAACTTCGACTTGAAGAATGAACCACGAGGAAGAACAGGCTAAGGTAAATAACGATGAATATAAAGTAATAGTAAAGCTGGAAGCCGATCATTATCAAACAACCAAGGAATTAGCGTTTTGGTTTGACGTTAGTTTACCCACAATTTTGACTCAATTGCATTAAAAAAAACGTTGAAGCTTGCCTTGCTTTGATGAGTAGTTACAGAAATACAGGTTTTGACCAGAATTGTGACGTATAATGAAAAGTGGACGCAATAACTGAAGCCAGGTCAAACACCGGAACAATGTCCTAAAGCTCAACTCACCCATGAAAAGTTATGGTAACTGTTTGGTGGTTACTTCATGGTGTAACTCATTATAACTTTTTGGGATCCGTTGTATCAATAACAGTAGATGTCTATTGTGAAGGACTTCGAACAATGATAACGAAACTCTCAGAGAAACAACCCCGACTCGACAATCGATCTTCGCCATTATTGCTACATGATAACGCAAGATCCCACTGCTCAATAAACCGTTTTAATATAACAAAACCTGCAGTTAGAAACCATACGTCATATGTGGCGCGGTGGGCGTGTAGCCGGCTGAGATACAAAAGGTTGCGGGTTCGATTCCCGTTGCGGGAAATGTTTGTATAACTCGTAGTTCCTGATAACAACGACACAGGGAATCCTAATGTGGGATCTTGACTACGTATGTGACTGTTGGTGATCCTATGATATGTAATCCTCCGTACTCTAGACCTAGCCCCAACCGATTACCACTTTTTCCGCAATTCAGACCATTTTTATAATTTAAAAATGTTCTCAGGAAGCTGTATTATACAAAATGCCTTCATAGACTATAGAGTTTAGATCCCCAGAGCTTTATCGCAAAGGCATAAATGACCTTTCTTCGAGATGGCAGAAATGTATGTATAGCTAATGAGGGTAAATACTTCAACTAAATATATATATACTTTTTCTTAGAAAAAAAGGTATTTGAATTTTCAATATAAAACGGAAATTTAATTGTTTAACTCATAATATTCCAAAGTTGAATCGAGATGGTATGTCTGGTAGTATTCTAAAGAAGGACGATGTGAAAGCCGGAGAGAAAATCTTGATTGATGTTGTAGAAATCCAGGTGCTCATCAAACTAATGCCACGATGAATAAATTTCAATTTCCCTATTCCATCTTTCACGGCTACCTTAAGGCTAACGATCAAACCGAGGTTCTATATAAAGCTTAATAGCATCGCATTAGAATACATTTCACGAAGGGGAAGGTGTCAGTGAGGGGTCGGCTGTTTTGGAATTCCATAACAATAAAATTACATTCATCATGAAATTTTCGTAGAGACGAAGACGTGTTCCTGGAAAATTATCTTAAGAGAAGGTCACCGGTAGCTAGCAAAACGCGAACGAAGTTTGCTTCTAATTTGGCTTCTATTTCATCAAACTCCATGAAACTTAGTACACATGAACAGTACACTAATATCTAGAGCCATGGTGCGTTAGTTTCTTATAAAATTAAATAGTTACCATACCATAAATAAAAAAAAAAAAACATTTTTTTAAATACCGACGCACTACGGGTCTAGATATTAGTGTAGTGATCATGTGTACTAAATTTCATAGAGTTTGATGAAATAATAGTTATCCAAAATAGAAGTAAACTTCGTTCGCGTAAAAAAAGGCGAAAGCGCCTTACCGGCAATCTCCTCTATATATAAACTTGCTTTGAAGAAAAAAAAATGCAAACCGCGACACCAAAACATATGAGACCCTCTATGCTTCCCACCAACCTTGTATCGCTAACTTGTTTGCAGTTCTTTTACAAAAAGTTTTTTTTATAAAACTTTTTTTTTGTGGTCTCTATGCATCCACAGTCTCCCAACTCTACCACGCCAGACCATAGGTAGTGTCTTGCTATTTTAGAGCTCTGTATGGGAAACCTTTCCTGACTATGTATACGGAGAGACTTTGCGACGTCATAATTTGCCCGGTGTATCTGGCAGCATCTGACAGGAGGCCACTGTCGGGTTCAATGACGCATCTACGGACAAGATAATATGTATTTATTATTCTCACCTCTCTCTCTGGAACTTGAGGCTATGCAGTCGCTGCGGACTCTTCACGGATCGGAAGACCCACAGATGAAGCTGGTCGTCGGCGGTGGCTGTCACCAACGCTCCCTCATTCACTCTGAACTTAAGGTGGAGGACCGCTTCGCCGGCTTCGTGGCGTACATGGGCGTCAACTCCTGGGCCACCTAGACTGTGTGTGTGTTAAGAAAACTTTCAGAACACATAGGTAGCAGCTAATATTTAAAGTTCGTACATTTTGTAGTATCATAGTACTCCTATAGTACATAGACTATGTTTGAACAAAAGTTAACCTGACTAAAGTAACGACGTAGTTAATGTTAATGTTAAAGAACTGCCTTTTCCGCATTCGAACGAAACGTATTAATTGTCAGGGATAATCGGTAATTTCCTATCGTTTCGTCACAAAATTTGGCATAACTTCGATGTATCGAAAATGTTTACCTGGCTACCAAATCTAATGCAAAGACATCTTTACGTCAAAAAGATATAAAGCTGCCCCGAAAATTTTAAAAAAGTTTACCTCAATTCTTCATATTCTTCAGCGGCTGAAATTAACATTTCAGATAATACTTCCAAAGCGTGCTATACAATTTATATTCCCCACTAATCTCTAACAGAGCACGAGCACGTACAGCATTAACCCCGCAAAGCACACTCAGTCAGTACCCACAAATAGTGTACACACCACCACGAATAGTGAATTGCTTGTTAATTACAAACCATACCGCACCACGACTTGCAGGCAGGTACAAATAGTAGTGCTATCTAATTTTCGCAAGCTTAAATAATATAAATTGGTCGTGCCCATTGATGCAAATATAAATAAGTTATATGATTTAGTTTTATGATCCAAAATAAACAGACTGCCAAACTCTATATGAGCTTTGATGTGGACCTGCTTTGAAAGCTTGGGTTCTTATTATTAAAGTAATCAAACTTTTTATACAAAAGTTGTTTTGGGCATGCAATTACTTGTAGCTATATTATCGGGCCCTTGAACTCCGATTCATTACGGAACCTCTGTGTCGGATTCATCGAAAGATTCCTAGCCTCTGATTCTTTCAGAATACCTAAAGCTTAGTCTAGGGATTGATTTAGTTGTTATTCTAACAGTATTATTCCACAATCTGCATTTCAAGCTTAAATCAATTAATCTAACTCACCGTCAGTAAACAAATCCATCTTGTCTGATGGCAGCTGAAGAAATTTATTCCGAGTCTCCGTCATAACAACCCTGCTTATTTATTAACCGAAACGATAAGTTTCGGGAATCCCTTTACTAATTGTTGAAAGTTTCAAGTTGTTTACCCATTCAAACAGCAACAATTCAATTTTCAAATAAGGCATAATGTTGAAGACATGGGCCTTTATTCATAATCATTTTTTAAATCTATTTTAGTTAAAATAGCTTTTGTTTTGTTCTCTCTGATGTTAAATGTCATACGTCAAAACAAGACAAAAGCTTATTTTAGCTACCAACGGTTTAATAATTGATTATGAATAAGAGCGTTAGACTCCAACAAGCAGCCTACATTACATGTGATAATCACACAAAGGAATGAAGTGATAAAATACATGATTATGCCGTTGTCTTTATACGTAAAATATGATTCAATGTAAAAAGTGTTTTAGTCTTTTTCGTGTTCCATAAGACTTATTTCAATAATAAGCAGTCCTTTGTTAAACGTAAATCATATTTCCTAAGAAAATAGAGCATAAATTACGGCGCTATCAAGCCGTCTGTCATCGTTACCGCGCGCAGGAGAATAGAAAACTCGGCCATACTGAAAGAGAATTCAGATTTTATCAATCGCGAGAGAAGCCGCCAGTCGGGAGACATTTACAATTTCTTCAATGATTTCTGGGAACGAGAAAGGAAAAGCTATTCCTAGAATTGAAACGACTGTTTATCAACAACTGTGTTCATTCGTTTGAACAGAATTGCCTTTTTGCGAACTAAGAAAAAGACTTGCTTGTTTGTTGTGTTTATTTAATTTTGATACATTATTTGCTTTTTGTTGTGAGCCTCAACAAAGAGACGTTTGCACAGTACATTTAATTTAGACAAAGTTAAGACCTTGCTTGTTAACATTTGTTACAGATGTACCTGTTACTCTTATTTACTTTTCTAATGAGAGATTCAACAAATATACATTTCAAGGCACCTCGCTCGTCCCGAATTCAAATGTAATTAGAATGTGAACACATATACTACAGGTACCAGCCGGGCGGCCATGTTTGTTTGTCTGCCTGTGAGTAAATTAACAAATGTACGGTATTATGAAATGCTTTTAGATGTCGTGATTTAATGTAGAAATGTTTAATGGAAATGAGAAATCTCTCTTAAGAGACCAAAGATAAAACCAGTGAAGTGCGAGTCGGAATCGGTGGAGGAGGTTTCGTACAAGTAGGCTACCATAGCAACCAATAGACCAATTCACTTTTTGTTAAACAACATAATTTTATACGCATTTTCTCATTACGAGTATTTTCAGTTTCCCGTGGGAATTTAAGGGCTTAGGATTTTCAGTTAGGTTTTACTTGAAAAGTACGAGTTTGGCTAAATATTCCAATTACTTATTTTAAAAAAATTTGGCCCTCTTATTTTGGCAATATGGCGCCTCCCAGGGAGAGAAGAATGGTAAATTAACCTAAGTATTCGCGCCGCTGTTTCTTAATTTGTGGTAAAATTAACCCCCTAAATCAGGATTCGTTTATTTACGCTATACGTCACCTGAGTGATCCTATAATGGTTCCGTTGGTATCTTTTGAGGCACGGAACCCTAAAAAGGTATACTCACCTATAACTAGAACATGAATATTTTAATGTACGTTATTAAAACGAAGTAATTTCAGTCGGGTATATTTTGACGGACAGATAATTATATTTCTGGGAACTTTTTTCTTTTTATCCATTTACTAAATTGACAATTTATTAAGGCCGAATTTTGCCATATAATTAATTTAACACAATGTGAGATAAACATAATATTCAAAAAGGAGGGCAACATTATTTATAACTACTGAATATAAATACTTACATAAAACAAAATAAAAATGAGGCAACATATTTGATGACTTGGTAGCTTGATACCTGCTACAGTGTACGTACTCGTACTAATTTTTATTCTAGATTTAACAGAATTGTAGTCATAAGCGTCTTTTTTTCAGGTCCACCTGATGGAAAGTAGTTACCGTAACCTGTGGACGCCTGCAACACCAGAGGTATCACACGCGCGCTGCCGACAGAAATAGGTACGGTGGTAGTACTTCCCCGGACGAACTATTTCACAAGAAGTTCTCTACAACCTCTTCGCACTACAATAGGCAATAGCTTTATATATATATATTATTAGTGTGAGCATGACTGAGGGTTCCGATCGGTAAATTATTTCGAAATTGTAAGAGCCCTTCGAAATTCAGTTACTTTTTCCCACAAGCTTCACCATCATTAATTTATGGAGTAAGACAAATCAATTCAAATTAAATCACAAGAATCATTTTGAATCGTCTCGTATATTAAAGTTACTCCTGTTCCAAAAAAGTCGAAATTCCTATATTTTAGATATTTTCCTTTATTTGTTTTAGAAAGCCTCCTAGCATTCCAAATTTCAGACTTGTAAGGTAACTGGAAGTATCCTAGAGGTTTTTCATTTTCGCGAATTCAAAATTCCATACAAAAATTAGAAATTCAGACAGGCAGATTGACAGACGGAAAACAAAGTTATCCTATAAGGTTTACATATTTTCCTGCCGAACCTAAAACCTAAAAAAAACTAAAAGGTAATAAATAAGGTATCTCACTTTGGAATCTTCATCATCAATAACCTAAGAAAATGCACTTGACAATATAAAATACTTGTCCAACTATGAGTTTGAGTCCAAGAGACACTTTCGCCTAAAAGTGCTTTTGAACGGTGGGTAAGTTGTAAGCTCAGTCCGGTCAAGTGTGTCATCGAGCACCGCAGACTCTCAGCATTGCCCAACTTATTATTAACAGCCTTTTCTCCGTCAAAAGGTGCGAAAATAGCTTGTTCAAACTTTGAGAGTGTAGGTATCGGTGTATTAAAAGGTTAAAGAGTATTTGGAAGGAAATTTTAATGGAACACATCTTTATTTATTGGCAATATGGGTTAGACTTACTGTCTGGGTGTCTTGGGCTTCGAAGTTAATATTACTAAATAGTATATGGGGCTTATACAGTGTTTTTTTTAACTGGGACAGTACGTATGTGGACATCCGAAACCATTAGTACAGGCAAATTAGCAAAAAATGTGGACCTAAGTCGTGTAGTCGTGGGTTAAACACCTATTGATATCTACTTCACCAGGGGCCTTGTTGATGCATTGACTGCCCTAAAAGAATCTTTTTTTTAAAGCATTTTGAAGTCAAATTTCTTCAAATAGTTCTTCGCTCGGCAAAAATGGTAACAATTTGATCCATGATTTTTTGCACGCAAGTTCATTTTGTACATTATAAAGTTCTGTTTTTAATTCATTTTTATTTATGTAACACACATAAAGTGGCGCCTGCGTAGTTTAAAATAAAATCTAACTGAAATCTCCACGTTTTGGCTCTTAATGAGAAAGGGTCAACAGGGGTGGGTAATTTAATAAAATTAAATAGAAACCTTCATTTTCTTATGTAAATATACCAAATCTAGGGAGTCTTGTCGAAGGTACGAGGCGAAGGGGATGATTGGAACGGTAAATGAATACCTTTTGAATACATAAACATTGGAAAAGATAAATTCAAAAAATATTGGCTCAGGAATGAATGAAATTTTAACAATGCAAATACTTATAACTCTCTCTTATTTTAAGATAATTATTGTATCTCATTTTTTAGGACATACATCATCAGCAGCTTTTAGACGTCCACTGCTAGACGAGGCCTCCCCCACCAAATACAATGGGGGGAATTGCCATAATCACCACGCTTGGCAGGCGGATTGGTCATCGCAGTATTCGTGCTGAATACTCAGGTGGATGCTGCTGCCCATCCCCTGGTGTAATACCTTAGTTGGCTTTTACGGCATCCACGAGAGGAGATGGAGGGGTCTATTCTGAGACTGGACACACCACGACATTAGTACATAAATATTTGTTTTTATTTATGAATATTCGGAGTTATTGAGCCTATTGGGAAATCTAACATCATTGTGATTTATTTCAGTTTAATATTACCATTGTTATACCAAGGTTATCTGGAAGAGAATGCTTTTTAGCATTAAGTTCGCCTTTGTACTTCTTTTATGTGCAATAAAGAATTTTCTATCTACCTATCTATTGTCCTCAACAAGATGACTAAATAATTCAAACAACATCATTTCCGGGTAGCTGCATGGTATCATCAGGCTAAAACTTTTTAATTAAATTATGGAGAATACGGAAGACTAATAACAATTTCCTGAACAAACTCAATGAAAGTACAATTTTTCCTTTATCCATAAATCAGGAAGTTGAGACGTAACCCGAGAATGAACCGTGCTAGCTACTGTTGTTTATTCTGTTGTATGTTCTGTGGGGGGAGGATTCGGTCAAGCGTGAGACGGATTACTGGCATAAGCGCCCTGGCTTTCTGTAACTTTGTAAAATTCTGTACTTATATATAGACTACTTATATATACTTTGTCAAGGGATCAATCAGCTTTGGCAGTTAAAATACCTATCTATTGTGCACACTAAACTTAAGTCATCTGGTACCTACTTTCTCTTTGCCCTATAATGTAAACATACCTAACTTGTGGACAACGGGGCTGGTAACTCTCATAGAATCACTGTGTTAGTTTAGTCCTATATTTAGTACTATGCAAGTGTAATTATTTGTAGTCCTAAATAAATAAAATAGACAAGGCTTTATTCGATTGAGTTTTTTAACAGAATCATTAGTTTATTACTTCTTTTTTTTTTTTTTTTAAATAACGTTGTTTTCAACATTTTCTTTATAATTAAATCATAAGAAATAACTTGAAAATGTGTTAAAATAAGACCTAAATGAAATGCCTGTCCTTCTTTTTCTACTGCAATGGGGAGCTATGTGGTGGCTGTGGTGTGTCCGGCCTCAGAATATACCCCTCTGTCTCCTCCCATGGATGTTGTAGAAGACTAATGGATTACGCCAGGGGATGGGCAGCAGCATCCCCCTGAGAACTCAACACCAACACTGCGATCACCAATCCGCCTGCCAAGCGTGGTGATTATGGCAAATCCCTCCATTGCAATCAGTGGGGGAGGCCTTGTCCAACAGTGGACGTCTAAATGCCGTTGATGATGATCATGATGGGGTACAAATGATGTACCTAATTATTTCTAGAACTTTATTCCGTAGAACTGATTCAGAAAATACTCCTTCAACCAAGAAAACTCTTGACAATCTAGCTCCTATCAAAATATGCAAATAACTTAGTAATTCTTCCATTTTGTAAACGAGACCAGTCTGCCAGTCTTGGGATTACTTGGCAAATCACAATTTGTTAGAATATTCATCGAAAGAAAATGTTGAGACTTACTGGCTTGTATGAATAACTACAATAGGAGATTCGGAGTGTAAACTATTCCCATAGATTTAGTTCGTTCGCAGAGCAAGACTTTTCGTCATAAATATTCCAGCACTTTTCTCTTGCACAATTGTTTGGAGGTGAAAGGAACACACTCCCCTCACACGACGGTCTTGTGCCAACGAATATAGACCAAAACTATTCTTTATAACTTATCTTCTTTGTTTTTTCAGGTCTCATTCGCGTTCTTTAAGTAATTATTACTCATTGAATAGCCGACTTTATAACGACGTCTTTAAAAAATGAGGAAAAAAAGTGTTTGAAGGACATTTTTGAATATTGAAAGTGAAATATTGTAAAACTTTTCCTTTTAGGGTGCTGCGAGGCGTGGGATTGGTTCCGAATAAGGAATTGATATGAAAGCCTAACTTTTTAACAAAGTGTTTTTTGCTCTGATAATCAGAATTAATTGGTTATTTGCGAAAGGAGCTGCTTCAGCCGTGCGTGCGAGGCGAGTTTATAGCTAATTTGAAAATAGGCCACTATACTGTTTGCTAGTTGTCAACCATGAGAAACAACCCTTGATGGGTTCACAATAAAATTCAAATTACAATACATTAAACTTTTTCTTATTATCGTTTCAATAACTCTTCCTAATTTGCATCCCCCAAACCTCTGCCTGTTCGATGCCCCTGTAGCAAGTCCTCGCGTTCCCTCAGGATATGAGAGCAGATGAGACTGGCATTGGGATGAGTTGATCTCCCCCCCACCCCCTATTAACCAAATTGTCTCGACAGCGGCCGACTTAGGTACGGAAACGGTTATGACTTACTAAGTCCACCACTGCAACCCATGACCAGGAGTCAGATGGTCCGTTGGTGTGAGGGAGCAACGTCGTTGGTGTGCCACAACTCACACCTCGTCTCTAAAGGTGCAACTTCAATTGGTGTATAATCGCAAATGTTTGTGTTATTTATCCAAAGCAAAATCAACTATGACTCCATCAGTACACAATGTTGTTTGCCTGGGCAAAATAATGCAAACATTTATGCAAATACGCCAAGTGAAGTGCCACCTTAAAAGCTTTTACCGGCGGCAATTGGTAACCATGTAGAAACCGCATGTGCCAAACTGTCAAGTCTCTCAAGCTTGCTAAAGCTATTCCCACAAGTGGAAATAGCATTACGACGGGAGTTGGCTTTAAAAAGCCTATTATAACAGGACAGGTGTCATTTATTTCAATATCTACATGACACTGAAAACCTTCTTCAAATCCATCCAATAGAACTTGCTCAAGGTCTTTTACTTGAGTGAACATATCGATAAATATAACCGTAGATATTTTGTTCTTTTCTCTACATTATAAAATAAGATAAGTTAAGATTATTTTATTAAGAAACAAACACAAGTTAAGCTATAACATAGAACAAAGTGAATTTTACAAAAAAAATACTTATATTAATAACTGCAACGATAATAGGAACAGATTTTACGGCGGGTCCCAAACTAGGCTAAACTGTATCATGGCTACCCTAGAAATGGAGTTCCAAGCTGGGTACATACTATGCAGACGTATTTTGATGTTGTCTTGCCAATCTTGTGAAGCTGTTTATAAATATAGAGACGGAATTTTTCTATTGAAATCATCTAATTTTGGTTTGTGATAAGAACGCGGCGTAAATAGTATTTATTATTTGAAAAATCATATATATTTTTCTGCATTTTATCAACTGGCTTCTTGCCAGCAGTAGTCGCGAGTGGTGGACGTGCAATCACCGAAACGTGCACTTAATTGCTTGGAGTCGGTTTGCATTTCCTCAGATAAAAGTAGCTACAACGGAATAAATAAAACTACTGGAATCTCTACGCATTATTGCTATTCGAATGTTTCCAAAGCTATTTTCTCGTATCTAAAGATCTCGGAATATATAAAAATGAAATGGATGATATAACATAAACACCCAACAGTCACATAAGTACATAGTCCTTATCCCACACTAGGAATCCCTATGTCGTGGATATCAGGAACTACGAGTACCACAACACCAGACCCGGAACAAATATTTGCAAATCATGCAAACATTTGTCACGCAGCGG
The DNA here is from genome assembly GCA_951392215.1 of Epirrita christyi. Lineage (NCBI taxonomy): Eukaryota > Metazoa > Arthropoda > Insecta > Lepidoptera > Geometridae > Epirrita > Epirrita christyi. Next base: position 448,596 of record OX595843.1, read on the forward strand.
GAATCGAACCTGCACCTCTTGCGTTTCAGCCGGCTACTCACCCACTGCGTCACAGAGGTCATCAGTGGGGAGTTATGTTTGGATGTTTCTCGTGCTTTCAAGCTAAAACTGCTGGGCTATTTTCGATGAAGTTTGGTACACAGATAGATTCAAACCTGAATTTAAACATAGGTAAATTTTTATCGTGAAGTTCAGTTCCCTCAGGATAATAACACGAGTGAAACCGCGGGTAATCACTAGTTTAAACGAAATTGCATGACTGTCAAACTCGCGTTACTTATCTACCACTTATACTGTTTGTGGTAAAGTTGAAAGTTAAAAGGCTAAAGTTCACCAACACAAACGTGCTATCTAGAATTTATCGGTTATGTATGATAAAGTATGAACACATTTGTCATATAAATTAGTAAGGCTAAGGGATGATTTCACCAAGAATAAACAGGCGGCTAAACAACTGATTATTTGCTCAGATCTGTGTATTTATAAATATATATTTTATTTGTATTTTTATGTATTGTATGTATAGTTAAGGTAGGTATATAAGTATTTATATATTATTGAGTACACCGTATGTTCGCATATACTTTTATTGCTTTTTGCACCACCGTCCTCTAACGTTCTCATCAACTCCAGTCGATCCCAAGGTTGTCTGGAAGAGATCGCTCTTAGCGATAAGACCGTCCATTGTACTTCCATACGTATGATAATATGTTTTTTTTTAATGTTTTAGTTTTTAATGTGGTGTGCAATAAGTGTTTTCTATGTATCTATCTATCTCTGTTTGGTCTAACCAATGCTTTTTGACAGGTGTTTTCAAAGATTATCTGTCACCTTTACCAAAGGTTAGATTTAACAAGACATTTACTAACTAACAGAGTATGGTGAAATTGGCTCTAATCAGCCGTTTAACCGCCTGTTAATGTGTCGACTTAGTCGCATCTAGCAGGCTTAGGTCTGGGAGTTAGGCCACGCTGTGCGCTGGCAAGCCTCCAACCGACTTAAGTTAGTTACACGCTGATCAATCGAATGTTTTGCTAATGAAACCAATCTCGTGACAATACTGGAACAGTTCTGCATCAAAATGTTTGCACATACTTCTTCATCATTATCAGCCTATAGATGTCCACTGCTGGACATAGGCCTCCCTCTTAGAATGCCAGGACCAACGGTCTTGAGCCACCTCTATCCACCGACTTCCTGCGACGTTTATAATGTCATTAGTCCATCGAGTGGAGTACATACTTCTTATTTCTTATCAAATATCGGTGCTTATACCGCTTCTTAAATTATGTTTCATAGTTTAACATGGACTAAAGACAGTATAAGCGTCGCAGGAAGTCGGAGGGTAGAGGTAGCTCAAGACAGTGCGTCGACCCAATAGTCTTAACAGGAGTATGGTCGGGTAATAGAACCCGTTAACACGAAGTTCTGTAACCTGGATATTTGCCAACAGTAGCTTTGTACGGGGTTTATAGACTGGCGATTAGCTAGTTTAACTATAGTCCCTGTGAGGCCCTATATTAAGGAAACTAAACTTGGTACCAATCAAAATGTACAATTCAAAATGATTTATTGTTTTTATTCCAAGATAGTACGCTTGAAATATTCAGCTAACCGTCCCGCTGTACCAATCTCTTGAATAACGTAGAATCAGAATACCAATACAATTTACAAGCATGTGGCCAGAGCTACAACGTATCCTCATAAGTATGTCAGTACTATACATTATATTCTGTTGTCCTAAGGATTGTGAAGATCCTGCCAAAACTATTTAGTGAAGTAATTTATATTAGTGTGATATATTTTACGAATGTACTCATCAAGCCCTTTCATTTGGTACCAAACTCATTATATATTATTACATTATTGTTTTTTAAAGATGGAAAATTCTGCTATTAAATGTAGTGTTAAGTCAAATAGCCTAAGAGCCAATTTCACCATACTCTGTTAGTTAGTAAATGTCTTGTTAAATCTAATCATTGGTCAAGGTGACAGATAATCTACGAAAACACCTGTCAAAAAGCATTGGTTAGACTTAACAGTTGTTTAATCGCCTGTTATTTGTTGGTGAAATCAAACCTAAGCATGGCACGCGGAACATCAAGACACTTCAATAATACCTCATTTGTCAAAATCCGTCAAGTAGAGTACTCACATACATACATAGACTGCTAAAAGCAAAACTCCCCTTTTGTTTTGCTGACTACAGCGGTATAAAAGTATCTTACTGCAAAATGAAGCTCAACAGAACTATCCATTTTGATTCCGACCCCCACCTGATTCCATAAATCAACAATATCCTCTTGTCTCCTTAATCGGGTAGAACGGAGCCAAAGAAGGTGGTACATAATCGAGCCCGTTTGGGCCTGTGCCAGAGCCACAGAGCGGGCCCAATCTACTGACGTGTACAAATGGCCTCAGCGGACCCGTGTGTCAAACGATAGTGTTGAAGAATACCTTATGATGTTATGATTATAGTATTATTGTAATAGGGGACATCATATTTTCTGCCAATTTTTGCACAGATCTTTTCAAATATAACTTTTCATTTAAAAAACCGACTTCCGCCATTGTATTCGACTAAATAATTTTGGATGAAAAAAAAATGATGAAAGAACCATAGTGGTGAAAGGATTATGATACTTTCTGAATGCAAATGCTTGGTTTGTTGCTGAAAATATCAAAATCGCCATATGTATGCCTACAATATTTGAGGAGTTCCCTCAATTCCTCATGGATTCCATCATCAGAACTGGATTCTGAAAAAAATGGGACCAATCTGGAAGTATATCTATTCAAATAAAAAAAGAATTTTTCAAATCGATTCATAAACGACGGAGAAAAGCGGTAACAAACATAAAAAAAAAAAAATACAACCGAATTGAGAACCTCCTCCTTTTTTGTGAAGTCGGTTAAAAATATGAAATGACCAAGATATTTTGAGCAAATTTAGGATTATACTAGACCTTGTAAATCCTGAAAGAAACGGGCCGGAGGTGGTTTATGTATTTGCTTCTATCGGACGGAATGGGAGGGCAAGCACAGTGGGGTCATGATATCAGACAGACGGACAGTAAAGCCTAGATGAAACCCGCCCAGAGGTCTTAGACAAAGTAACATTCTAATAGCGATGACGCTAGTAGAAAAATCCAAATTGTATGAGGTTGACGTACGCTATCGATATGTCACGTGGTCACAAACACACCAATTATAATGTAGTTTTTACGCACCGTTGATTCATCATCATCAGCCCACTGCTGGGCATAGGACTTACATCTGACTACCCCCTTGTAGGATGGACCTGAGTGAGATCTAATATGAGGATTAAAGTCGTGAGCCTAAGTATGATGTATTTATAAAGCCGATAATTTTGAAATTTTTGAGCTAATTTAATTGCCTTTTCTTTGAATGCTTGTGTTTGTGTTCTAAAATATGTAAAATTATAGTTTTTAGGCATGAAGTATGTATGTTAGTCTATAAGGTATATATTTCTATGGGCTTATTGTTTAGGTATAATTTACTTATTATTATTTTTTTTTATTGTGCATTTCCCATGTAGCCTGAAATATATACAGGGTGTTTTTTTTAAATGGGAGAGTATGGCGATATCCGAATCCATAAGAGATACGGGAAAACTGTCTTTGGAACCATTTGCTCATTTTGTATGAAAATGATTTTGGCATAGTTATTTTTTAGGTCAAGCGTGAGTTCAACAGCAAGAGGGAGGCCATTTTGAAAATTTATTGCTATAGTTTTATTAACGTAGGTACCAGATTACTTACAATTTGTATGAGAAAACATTTTATTAAATTTGACTAACTTCTGCTGCTCAGATTTTTTTCTTCCGATACAATGAAACAATCTTTACATGAAATTGTGTCGATACGCATAAAAAAAATTTTTGATCAAAACTACTCATTTTCATGGAGAACTCACGCTTGACCAAAAATATAACTATGCCAAAATCATTTTCATACAAAATGAGCAAATGGTTCCAAAGACAGTTTTTCCGTATCTCTTATGGATTCGGATATCCCCATACTGTCCCATTTAAAAAAAACACCCTGTATATTATTATTATTATTTTCTTTGTCAAAATAATAATTTAGCTAACCAGTTTACCATTCAATTAGAATCTCAAATTCTCCACACAAGTAATGTTCAATATACATAGTTATCAAGCATAATAAATTGAAACACTAAACAACACAACACAGCTCAAAAGCAAACCATAAACAATGTTCCCCAGTTTAATTATCATAGTTTCTCCTTGATACATAGTTGAAACCATCAAAAGCTGATATTCCACTCCAACCCTTGGTAGAGCATTACATTCATATCCGGTTATTACGTTTCTATCCGGGTGATGCTCATACCCAGGCGAGAACAGGTGCAAGCTAAAAAACGCAGAGAATAAGGTTCACAACATCTTTCTACAAAAATTAAACAACTTTCCACAAGGATCTCACAGAGGCGTCTCCGAAGCCTGATGATTGTGGTATAAAATTGAGGGATACTGGCATACCTAATAATTTAAGTTTTTCTCACTTTCCCGCGTTTTATTCCACATATGTACATATAAAGAGTAGACGTTACTAATGTAAAAATTTTATGATGCTATCTATGGTTTCGACTCTGTTATTGACCTGTCCTTCTGTTCGTTATTTACTCGTGTGGTGCAGGTTTCCTTTGACGTTACCTGCTCTTTGAATTCGTACCTAATACTCAGTTTGGAAGGGCCTCTCCACTCGTTCACAATTGCACGATCAAAACGTACATAAGCAACGTTTCGACTAATTAGGTGCTTTGGACATTGAATGCTCCAATTAACCGTTTCGTGTATATATTATTTATTTATTGTTATTGAATATAACAATAAATAACGTTTGTATTAATAATTGGAATCTCGAATTGAATGCGTTTTTGTTACTATGATTTGAATGGGAAATCTACATATTTTCCTGATAATTTTAGTATGTTTTGATAGACTTGCTTGCTTTCGATATACATCAGGGAAAAGTAGACACAAAAGTACGACAGAAGATGTATTTAGATTTAATTTTCAATATTGTGTTTAATCGTAACCGAGTTTTGCTACAACTAGGCATTCCAAACACTTACAAAATTAATTAAATTCCCTAATCACTATAAAAGTAACAAACGACAAACATTAATACAAAGCAGATGTGTAAAGTCCACCATTACTGTACTTACACACACACGATGTAAGTACAGTAATGGTGTCAGTTAGATTGCACACACGAGTCAGGTTCCAATTAAATACCAACAATGAATCCGGTTAAACGTCGTATTGAATCGCGGCCGGACAAAATGGCGCGGAGCTTTTGAATATCCGGGTTTAACAAATACGGATAATAGAACTATTCAATAGTGGTTCATGTAATTGTGGAATACGTTTTAGACAAGCACGAAATACACAATTAAATTATGTACCTACTCGTACAAAAATGAAACTAAACTCTTATAGCTAGACAACTAGTTGCTTCTACTCAAACCATAAGTATATTTGCAAACATTATTATTATTAAGTAAAATGTTGGAGTAAATCATAATTATCTAATAATCTTATTATTATTATTAGAACATTATTCTAAGTAAGGCCGTTATTGTAATGAATAAAACCCTGTATAACCATTTAAATATCGCCTGTCGTATTGAAACCTGACTCTCACCCGCAATTTAGGCAACCCATACAACCAGATTGTTATTGAAAAGCAATACAATATAGTTGGCTTACCCGGCCCGAAACTTAACACTAATGCCCTAAAAAGGTAGCCCTAAATGTAAGGAATACTTTGCCGACGAGGGTTGCTAACATGTTGTTCATTTTAATTTGATATGTCGAAACTTTGAGATCGCAAAAGATGTGATAAAATATCTAATTAAAATACACAAAATCAATTAATTTACTGTTAATTAGATTTTTGAATGAAACCGTCCAGAATACAACAAATGTGTAAAAGGAACAAAGATGATTGACAGATTGATGACAATATTCAAATCAGAATCCACATCCAAAACGAGATTACCATCAAAATTGAAAAAAAAAATAGAATTTTCATAGAATCCTGTCCCTGAAAATATTATCGTTATTAAAAAAAGTGGACTTTAAAAAGATCAAGAAGTTACAGATAGTCTAATAGAAAATTTCTCCCAACTGAATTGAAATCACACAAACACTATGAAAACTAAATCTGTCCCGCAGAAGACAAACTGTTCCGAGAGAGTCGTAGGAGATGGACCAAAGGGGGAATTACTAAACTGGACTGAAATAACTAGACTGTCCGCTGAACTACACACCACTTCATTAGGAACCTGATTACAACTACTCATTTATTTACTAGGGACCAGTTGCACCTTTACCAAACGGAATTTTGAAGAAGGACACTTTGTTACTTAGACCTAAAAAAAAATACAGTAGGTAATATAGTTAGAGTATAGAATATGATTAATATAAGTTAGAGTAGAATCAGTTAGTCCGAGTGTTTTGAATATTTATGATTATAAGGGCCTTTAAAATAGTCCAAACCTTAATACACGATCAGTAGAAGAACAATAAAATAACGACAAAAAACAAATTATGAAACTATAATGAGCCGGCCCAAGCACGTACCCTTAGTCGCTCCGCTATCAAAAGTGCAATACACATTCTTACAACTATTTATAAAAACATCGTATGTTTTATAGGGTTCCGTAAATCGGAAGGAAAAAAGGAAGCCGACATGTAAAAGTTTTTTCCAGAACGGCTAACGGTAATGCAATACAAAGTTACGGCCATTAATGACTGGAGATATGACATTGCCTAAAATGTAAATTTTAAGTTTGTATGATGGAAAAGAATCTATTAAATGCAAAAACTGCGCATGATCGCCTCAAGTCGCGAGTTGCACTCGCCCATGCCTTTGTTTATTTATCGATAACATACCTAGCAACTGTCTTTTTATCTCAAATTTTATTGTTTTTATACAATGCTACAATGTAACTGATATCGAATGCACTTGATTCATCTGTTTTGTTTTTTTTTAAGTATTTTTACATACTACTAGAAAATACCTAAAGCTTTCTTATTTGCCGTGAAATATGAATCTGTATTATGAACAAAATGTAAGATAATAATATAATCAATATACTTTAAGGTATCGATAATTACGACAGTGTTTGTAAGTAATAAATAAGGTACAAATCCTACAATAATAAGATAATTAGGAGGACGATTATAAAGTTAATATAGCAATTAAACTGTCAACTCTCAATAAAAAATATATATTATATTAAATATAATATACATTATTCAAGTTCGAGATAATTTGTTGAACAAACATATTTTTCTATGATTATCGCTAAAGTTATGAACGTGTGATAACCAAGAAATAAATCACTTCAGCGGAAAAATACAGGGTTCTATCGTTTAAAAAAATACTTGTTGCTCAAAGCACAGGATTTCTATTTCAGATCAGACTCAGACTCGCTCCTGCCAAAAAACTTGCCAATGCCAAAAAACTCACCCATAATCATTATCATTTTTAACCGACTTCCCAAAAAAGGAGGAGGTTCACAATTCGTTTGTATTTTTTTTTAATGTTTGTTACCGCATATCTCCGGCGTTTATGAACCGATTTGGAAAATTCTTTTTTTATTTGAATAGATATACTTCCAGATTGGTCCCATTTCCAGATCCATTTTCAGAATCCAGTTCTGATGATGGAATCCATGAGGAATTGAGGGAACTCCTCAAATATTGTAGGCATACATATGGCGATTTTGATATTTTCAGCAACAAACCAAGCATTTGCATTCAAAAAGTATCATAATCCTTTCAACACTATGGTTCTTTCATCATTTTTTTTTCATCGAAATTTTTAGTCGAATACAATGGCGGAAGTCGGTTTTTTAAATGAAAAGTTATTATTAAAACCTATTTTAGTTAAAAAACTTTCTGTTTTGTTCTCTCTGACGTAAAATGACATACGTCAAAACAAGACAAAAGCTATTTTTATTTATTTATTTATTAAATTCAACTGCTTACTGCACTTACAGTATACACCAACGCGTACGGCAAGCCAATTTTGCTATCAAAGGTTTAAAAATGTATTATGAATAAGGGGGTTAGCATAAACTGAGTTTAAATGCATTTATCCGACATCTTGACATTCATTTTGGGTTAAATTGAGAACTGTCAATAACTGTCAAATGAAGGTAACTGGAGAGAGGTCATTAAAAATATCCGCCATAAATTTTAATCCTTAAATCAACCTTCCATCAAACTAGCCTTAATCTCTTTTTACGAGCAACTACCGAACATTAACGTAGTGACGTGCATGGTATTAACACGAGAAATAAACACAAACTAAATATACCAAAATTTCGATTAAAGAAAGTAAGTGGGTCTTTTATGGGGAATTCTGTACGGTTCTATAATAAACTTCCAGAAGGTGCATTTAAACTTCCTATTCGAAGATTTAAATCCTACATAAAGATGAATCTAATTAAGAAAGCGTATTACACTTTTGATGACTATATTAATGATAAAGCCGCGTGGCCTGATGTCGCTCTGCCCCTCGACTGCTATACTGCTATACTTACCTATTTACATGTTTGTATTAGATTATTATTTATAAGTATAACAAGCGTAGCGTGTGCTGTCTTGCATATTTTTGCTGATGTTTATTTACTTTTGACTACCTTCCTAAGGTTTTTAAGTTCTCATTTACTATGTATCAGCAACTCCTTGCTCCGAGGCACCACACAGGCGCTTCTCACCTAGTGGTAAGACGGACCATTTATGTAAGCCAAGCCGAGTTTGTTGCCTGATTCTTCTAGGCTTGGTCGCGTTGGAACAGGAGTAATTTAATTTTATATAAGACGATTCAAAATGATCCTTGTGATTTCAATGAATAAAGTTCTTTTTGACTTTGACTTTGACTTTGACGTAACTCTCCTATCGGGTTAACTGCAAAAATACCTTTTTATGGACCATAAATACTTACCTCTTCTTCAGCTAAGGCTGGTGTAAAGCAGATAACTGAAGGTTCTGAACCATAGGCAAAGCAGGAGAGCTAGTTCAATGATGGTATTTACAAGGAATTAAAAAATTTGCAAGTTTACGTATTCACGCATTCTTACTTTCCCAACGACTGTATGTATTGCGGCACGCATTGTCGCTATAAAAAACAGTTATACCGTAAAACCTACTCCTTTTAGTAGTAGAAGTAGAGCTCCTTCATCTAATAGAGTTTGCATTCCTAAATTCCAGTTTGAAGGGCGCTGGTAAAATTACAGGCACATTAAACTTTTCATTTTTATGTCGCATGGTGTCCTACCGCAGTGCAATGCCATGTAGGGCACATCCTAGGTAGATGTGACCTATTGTGAGAGGTATTGCAGTTGTAACAGGCTACTGCGTGTTACTGCTTAACATCAAATGGGCAATATGCCAGTTCCGTAAATTTTTAATAAAAAAAACCTTCTCGAGAACTTTAATGAGGCAACAGAGGTCACTTTGCAAGATAATCTATTTATTTAGAATCAAGAATCGAAAGTTGGCTTCCGAAAGAACCTATTGTCATTCCTAAACCGAATACTTGCACTTCTAATTGGATATCATCATCATAGATCTTAACACATTCGAGTAAAGTGGTTTGGCTGTTCTATTATACTGTGGCTAAGCTCCGAATATATTGTGACAAGTGAGATACTGCCGTGACCAAGCACTCGGGCTATTCGGGACCCAGCATGCACAGGCGGCTCATAAAGAGACCGGAAGTAGGATTATGTTATACTTACTTTAATATTAGGCTGTAATCAAAATATTAAATAGCCGTGTTTCGTTTTCATGACACAAATAAACTAGGAGAGATTTCGTGGACGCCGTAATCGAAAAACGTTCAGCTTATCCTTTTGATCCCAAATACCCAATCCTCATTGATGTTTAAAGCATTCCAATCACGTTTTAAATGACATCGCCTAAACTTCTAATCAAAGTTCCTAAGAACTAGTCGAAGGGTCGTCAGGCTTGAAGATATACGTTGACCAAACGCTGTCAATTATATCAGGCATAAAAAAAAACTTATACCCGGCGCGGCACGCTATACTCGATCGATTACCAATGGAAAAATCAAATTAATAGTTTGTAAACCTTTGGACTTCTTATTGTAAGCATTTTTCCGTTTTTCGATGACGATGCTGGTTGATTGTAAAAGGATACATTCTAATGTTTCCGCCCTTGTCACCCACCGCCAACAGTTTCTGTACAGGGTCCCACGCAAGCGCAGTTGGCGAGAACGGGAACCCGTGTCGGAATGTCTGCGAACAAACAGAAAACAACACGTTACAAATAATAATTGATATGTGATTACCATTTTAGTAGTACTTTATGTAGTTTACAACTAGATGGGGAGGGCCAAAGAGCGAACTTAGTGACGCGTTATAGGAGAGCCCTATGTCCAGCAGTGGGCAGCAATAGATTGATAACGATGATGGTGATGATTAGCATTGCAGACCTAAGGTTTGTAGAAACATGAAGTATTTTAATGTGTGATTAATTAATTTACTAAATGTTATAATATTATGTTACTAGCATTTGCTCGCGGCTCCGCCCGTGTGGAACCTCTAATGTAAATTATAGCCTATTATGTTATTTTGATGTATAAACTATAATACTGTAGTTTCATCAAAATCCGTTCAGTAGTTTTTGCGTGAAAGAGTAACAAACATCCATTCTCACGAACTTATACATTTATAATATTAGTAGGATTGTCTGTTTTCTTTCAGTATGTTCTCTGCTAATACACATCAAACCTGTACGCAGATTTTAATTCACCGAAAATATAATGAACAGCCTAGGACCCAGGCTTTTCCCAAGCTTTGACACTAGCTGTATAAAGTAAGCTCGCTCGTACATCCGATACGAAGAAAATATCCAAAATGGGGTATCGAACGATCGGCCGAGAAACGTATGAAGTGAAGCCTTCAATTATCAGGAACTAGTGTTTGCTTAACAGTTTAATATCTTTTAAGAGTGTTTTGATAGGACGATCCGCTCAGTCCGCAAACATTCCAGTAACTAGGTACTTTGCATAGAAACAGCAGCTGTAGGTATAATAACGCCATCCCAATGTCAATGAATGTATTGTTTCACCGATATGTTAATGTTATTCAAATATATTTACAAAATAACTGACATTGTTGATACTGATAAATACGTATGTATACATTTGGTGGGAAATTTCTTTTTAGAACTAAAATTCTAAATGAGTAACATACCAGACGAAAGATCTTCCATTAACCAGACCACGTTAGGTGTTTTACATAGTGTTTTTCAGCCTAAGAAAAGACCCTTCCGTTTCGTCCCGTGGATATCGTAAAAGCCGGCTAAGGGCATGTGCGGCAGCATCCACCTGTACACTTAACACCAATACTGACAAGCGTGGTGATTATGGCAAACCCTCCATTGCATTCTATGGGGGAAGCCTCGTTCAGCAGCGGACGTGTACCGGCTGATAACAATTAGGTGTATCAGCGTCTGACGATATCAGAAAACACGTGGAATACGAGGGTCTCACAGAACCCAGATTCAAACAAATATTACTTTTAGATGTCACATAATAGTCGTGATCCCACACTAGGAGTCCCTGTGTCGTGGGTATCAGGAACTAAGACTACCATGGTACCGACACACGCAGATCCGGAACAAATATTGGCCCGGTAGCGGGAATCTTGGCCGACCCTGTCGCATCTCAGCCGGCTACTAAACCGCCGCACCACGGAGGTCGTCATCGATCTATTCTAACATTAAGCTATAGTGAATGATTAATTACCTACGCTTACCTAAACCCTAAATTAGTTCTAAATTAATATTATAAAGACTGTTGAAAGCCAAGGTTAGGTACTATTCAACCTATATCCATTCGAAAGTTTTATAGACAACCTCTGTGGCGCGGCGGGCGAAGGTTCGTCTGCGACGCAGGAGGTTGCGGGTTCGATTCCCGCCTCGGAACAAATATTTGTACAATCTGCAGATATTGGTTCAGGGTGTTCTGGGTATTTTCTATATAATATAATAAAAAAATATCTATCTATGTAATGTATTGTATTATTAGTTATCTAGTACCCATAACACAAGCTCTTCTTAGCTTGGGGCTAGATAATGTTGTGTGAAATGTCCAGCATATATTAATTTATTAAAAGCATGAACTAGATTACCTTAATTAAGTTTTTCTAGTAATATGTAACATGTTAGTCATGTTAGAGGGGGTAGCAGTGATTGGGAACATTAGTTTATGGCAAGTATTGTAACTAACAACCATTTATGTTAAAACCGCTGTCATGTACATTATTAATACCATCCTATCACACCCGAATTCCAATGTTTCGACATAATATAGAATTTCAAAGGTATGAATATTTAAGGTTAACTGGAACGGTATCTTATGCTCGACAGTAGGTATTTGCGGCTACCTAGGTATCTAAAGTTTTTGTTGAATCAAATAGTATACGATACTTCACCGGTTCTTCTAATTCCAATTCAAAATGAGGAAGATAAGAGAGGCCGTAGACAAAGTAACATTCTAATTAGTACAGTCAAATTATAGGTGATTTTTTGCAAAAGTGTGGAACTAATTAGATGTAGTCATTAATTTTTTTCTAATTGTTTTGTATGGCTTAAAAATCACCTCTAATAATAAGCATCAGTAATTTCACCCTCCGGAACAGGGTGAAATAGGGTGAAAACCTTATAATATCCGTAACTTAATGGGGGAAATAGAAGTAAGTAGTCGGTGCAATTTGGCATAGACTTTGAACCGTTATAATCTACATTTGCACCAACTATTTTTTAAATCCGACATACGGAACATACAAAAAGAAATCATTTACAAAAAAAACTTTTTGTGGGTATTGCGGCTCTGGGAAAATTAATTTAGTCTGTGCAAATTGATAGACTTATCAGAAAAATGATCGAAATACATTACCAGGTTTGCACCTTGGTGCGTCTCACGGAAGGCACTTTTCCATATTTTATTCTCGCTCTACTTCGGGGAAAATTAATGTAGTTCTGGAAATTGACTTAAACTTATTCATTTAATTAGTACTACATCCGCCGGAAGTTTTATACTCGTATTTATTTACGGAAGATGCATTTGTTTAACACTGTGTTCCCTACATGCACGTGGTTTTTATAAAATCATAATGCACTAAGACAGTCTCTCTATACGTAATTTAACTTGCATCAAGTAATTTCTTTCTATTTTAAAATTTACGGCCTTTTTAAGTTTGTACCTAATATTTAAAAGGGTTCCGTAAGCGCCAGAAACAGTGCAAACCTAGGATAAGCTTCTTTTCGTGTCATCTAACGTTTCCATAAGAATCCACGACTACACGACTTAGGTCCACACTTTTTGCTAATTTGCCTATACTAAATAGCGATGACGCTAGTAGAAAAGTCCAAAATGTATGAGATTGACGTAAGCTATCGATATGTCACGTGGTCGTTTGTATTGTATTACGACTGTAGAAATAGAATCGCTTCGAAGCGAATACCGTTTGTCTAGGCCGGTATATCTGCACTGACTTCCCGCATTGGAGTGTATTATGCATTGTCCCCCTGCTCACACTAGCCCAGCCAGCCCAACTCCTTAAAGTAACGGAGAAGGACTCTGGGCTGATGGGAGCACAGTTCCAGTGTCCCATGAGTAATAGATGAAGTGAAACAGGATTTGATCAGCTCCTGGAGTCCGGTTTTTTTGACAAATGATTTTAAACCATTAAACGTGAGATCGATCTCTTATGGAGGGCTAGAGAAAAACATAAATTACAATTACATTTCGCTATGTATTTGGCAGGATTTGAGTAATTTACTTTAAGACCTAAGGGAGCTGAGCTTGGTTCTAAGTACTTCGGAGACTTTCACCTCTGACCGCTCACCTGATAATGACGGTAAAAGATAGCTACAATTCTTCTGCCAACTATTTAATCATCTATGTCCCAGAGAAAAGATAACTGCACTTCGTAACTTACTATTTAGGAAGCTGTGGTCTAGAGAACCGATAAGTCTACCGTTCTTTTATTACTATTCGTTTATCTGTGGTTCAGGGAACTGATAAGTGTTACTGATACATAAACTGTGGTTTAGGGATCGAGTTAGTATAAAAAGCCGGGCGAGAGCAGAGTAAGGCACAGTCCAGCGGCTCCACTGAACTGGTCATCATGAAGTTGCTACTGGTAGCGGCCTGCCTGGCCATGGCTTCGGCCACTGTCATCAAGGATGACAACCTCTTCAACTTCGTCATCGGCAAGGAGAGTTTGGGTAAGAAGTTACTTTGGTATCGTAAAAATGCCATTAACAATTCTGTGACTCTTAAATTATTTAAAAAAAAATCTTGAAAGTTATTTAAATTTTTTTGAATTTTATATACGATATTTACAAAACAAAGTAGCATAACAATAAATAAATAAATAAATAAATAAATAAATGCTGGACATTTCACACAACATTATCTAGCCCCAAGCTAAGCAGAGCTTGTGTTATGGGTACTAGATAACTGATATACTTAATACAATACATTATATTTAATAATTTTCTAAATTATTAAATAAGCTCTTTTTTAAAATATATTCTTGGAAAACTCAATCATCCAGTAAAATTTGGAATAACAGTACCACCACTATGCCTTGAGTGACGAAATAACTGTAAAATGCCACAAAGGGTAATAAATGAATCTAAAAGTGGCAATATCCAACAGAACCTTATCAAAAATATGTTCTTCCAGTAAACGTGGACGTAAAGATGAAGGAAGTCTGCATTCTAAAGCTGCTGAACCACATCCTACAGCCCACCATTTACGACGACATCCGCGAGGTGGCGCGCGAGTACTTGCTCGAGGAGAACGTCGACAAATACCTGGTAAGACCTCCAACAAGAGATTGATACTACACAGCCCCAAGGACTGTTAGGACGTGAAGGTGAAGGAGCTTTGCGGTCTTAGTCTGCTGAACCACATCTTGCGGTCCATCATGTAGATAATACCTGGTAATTCTACAATTCTTCGTTCCATAATATTCCTATATTATGTTCCAACTACTGGGGTTGGCTTGGACTCTTGTATACTCAACTATTATCCAAGCATCCACGGTTTATTCAATCAGTTTCCATTTACGGGGATACATGCCTACTCTTGAAAAGTGCGAGAAAATGAACCCAAATCCATTATATTTGCCGTTTTAGCAAGTGATGAAGGAACAATGATATTTAAAACAGCGGAAAAGGTTAGAGATTAGTTAATTCAATTAGGGTTCTCAAAATCAAACATTTGAAATTTCCTTATTTTGATATTTTTTTTGTATTCTCTCGTTGCAGAAGGTCGATGTTGTCAAGCACTTTATCGAGACATTCAAGTACGGTATGCTCCCCCGCGGAGAGGTCTTCGTACACACCAACGAGCTGCACCTTGACCAGGCTATAAAGGTCTTCAAGATCCTGTACTTCGCCAAGGACTTCGACACTTTCATCAAGACCGCCTGCTGGCTGCGTGAACGTATCAACGGAGGCATGTTCGTCTATGCCCTCACCTGCGCCTGCTTCCACAGAACCGACTGTGTCGGTATCACCATTCCCGCTCCCTATGAAATCTACCCATACTTCTTCGTCGACAGCCACGTCATCAACAAGGCTTTCATGATGAAGATGACCAAGGCTGACACCGATCCCTTCATCCTAGACTACTACGGCATCAAGGTCCACGACAAGAACCTCGTTGTCATCGACTGGCGCAAGGGAGTCCGTCGCTCCTTGTCTGAGTTTGATAAGATTAGCTACTTCACTGAGGACGTTGACCTTAACACATACATGTACTACTTGCACATGAACTACCCGTTCTGGATGACCGATGATGTTTACAACCTAAACAAAGAGCGTCGTGGAGAGATCCTGATGTACGCTAACATGCAACTCCTGGCTAGATACAGGCTGGAGCGTCTATCCCACAGCATGTGCGACATCAAGCCGCTGATGCTGGACGAACCCCTGAAGGTCGGCTACTGGCCCAAGATCCGTTTGCACACTGGAGACGAGATGCCCGTGCGACACAACAATGTAATCTTGCTCAATCACAACAACATCAAGTACAAACGCCAATTGGAAGACGTTGAGAGATTTATCCGTGACGGTATCCTAACCGGCAAAGTTGAGCTTGTAAGTACGCTTTTGTCTCATATTCTAATTCATTTTAATTCAAATCTAAACACATTCATCTTACCCCAGTTTTTAATTCATAGCGTGATGGAACCATCATCAACCTGAAAAAACCCGAAGACATTGAGAGCTTGGCCCGTCTGCTGCTCGGCGGTATAAGCCTCTTCAAGGACGACGCCAAGGTTATGCTTGTCACTAACCTGCTCCGAAAACTCCTCGGTTACGGCACTTACAACATGAACAAGTACGTATGAGAAATCATAACATTTGTACTCAAGGGTAGGCAGATACCACGCAGTTCCATTTGCTACGATTCTGACATACATAGTTATATTGCTTCATTCACTACCATCACATTCTTTCTAGATGCTCCTCGGTTAAGGGTACATTAACCTGGTCTTTCTCCATAACATCTCCGATTTGGACACTGTACGTTTGTGGAAGTTTTCTCCACCAAATCCACTTCCACAGAATTTCAGTCTAGTCTACGTATTTCCTGATGCCTTCACAATTAACCGTAACTGAGGCGTACTTCCGGCTATTAGCGACCAATGACTGCTCTTATCAAGCAACTAACTTCCTACCTATCTAAGATTCCTGCCCGTCTTGCCACACTAAAAAACTTCTCTTTTACCAGGTACACCTACGTGCCTACCGCGCTGGATATGTACTCAACCTGCCTTCGCGACCCCGTCTTCTGGATGGTCATGAAGCGCATCGGCGATACCTTCAGCCTCTTCAAGAAGACCCTGCCAAGCTACACCCGCGAGGAATTCGACTTCCCCGGTGTCAAAGTTGAACAAATTACTACCGATAAGCTGGTTACCTTCATGGATGAGTACGATATTGACATTACCAATGCCGTTTACTTGGACAAGGTTGAGATGCAGAAGAAACGCTCTGACCAAATCATGGTTGCCCGTATGCGTCGTCTGAACCATCACTCTTTCAAGGTCTCCGTCGATGTCGTTTCCGACAAAGCCGTCGATGCCGTCGTACGCATCTTTTTGGGACCCAAATACGACTGCCTCGGCCGTCTGCTTACCGTCAACGACAAGCGCATGGACATGCTTGAGATCGACAGCTTCTTATACAAACTGGAGACTGGCAAGAACACGATCGTTCGCAACTCCCTGGAGATGCACGGCGTCATCGAGCAGAGACCGTGGACGCGCAGTATCTTGACCCGCGATATGGATACGACTGGCTCCGGAGCGAAGACTATTGAGAACTGGTGGTACAAGACCCGTCTTGGATTCCCTCACAGGCTGCTGTTACCTCTGGGTCATATCGGTGGTCTCCCTCTGCAGATGTTTGTGGTCGTTACTCCCGTTCGTACCGGTCTTCTCCAACCCAACATTGACTTGGACACGATGAAGCAGCGTCATGCTTGTCGCTGGGCGTCTTGTATCGACACCATGCCACTCGGCTTCCCCTTCGACCGCAAAATCGTGATGACCCACTTCTACACCACCAACATGAAGTTCACTGACGTTCTCGTCTTCCGCAAGGACCTGTCCACGATGTCCAACTCCATCAAGGACGTTGACACCTCCGACATGGTGATGAAGAAGGATGACCTGACGTGTTATGACAGTGACATGCTCACTAGGAGGTCTTACAAGGACGTGATGCTAATGAGTGTCGACAACATGAGGCGTTTGTAAACTAATCATGTTATAGATAATTATGAAAATTGATATTGAAGCAATACAAGCATGAATGAAATGAAATAACTACCGTTTTTATTACTACTCCTCAAAAAACCGGTACATATCTCAGAATACCAGAATTGGTATCTACTTAATAAGTAGGTATATTACTTTATGTACACTATACTTAGTTATGTGTAGGTACACTAATATGAGATAGGAACACTTAAAATAACACAAAAGCTTTAGTAGATGAAAAGGTGAAATTCATCGCATTCATAGTAAAAGTTTTCTTTAACAAAAAGTTGTTTCTAATTAATACGAGGAGCCGTGAAATATCGAGGAACTTTCATAACCGTCCCTTTCGCAAATCCGGTAAAAGCTACTAAGTTTGGACCCTAAACAAACAACCAAAACCAAACAACAAGTTACCGTCTTTGAGCCCGGCTCTCGGTCTCGGCCTTTTGGAATGTTTTCTCGTATTTCAGTTTGCCCATTTACAAAATATACTTTCCACAGTGAACAAATGGACAAATAATAATCTTATGGTGATTATTTGTAGCCTGAATAAATTTGAGTCGAAAGAATATTTTAATTATCAACATAAAAGTTTTCTCCCGGACTCTACTTCTGAAACAAACTATTACTTAGATCAAAACAACATTTATTTAAACAAAAATGAAAATATAAATAAATAATAGTTTAAAAAAACTTAAAAATACGCTTTTATAAAAAAATCGACCAAAAAATGAAAAATAAATAATAGTTTAAAAAAACTAAAAAAATACGCTTTTTATAGAAAATCCAACAAAAAAATAAAAAAAAAAAATAAAAAAAATTTGAATTACGAATACTGTAAATAAGAAAAAAATAGCGTGGGGTGCATGGTGTCAATAGTTATAAATATTTTATTGACAGATATGAGTAGAAGGATTATCATTTTGATAATATCTTAAAAAGCACCCCAGGCTTTTTTTACAATAAAAAATATTTTTTTCTTATTTACACTATTCTTAATTAAAATTTTTAAAAATTTTGTTTTCTATTTTTTAGTTGGATTTTCTATAAAAAGCGTATTTTTTTAGTTTTTTTAAACTATTATTTATTTTTCATTTTTTGGTCGAATTTTTTATAAAAGCGTATTTTTTAGTTTTTTTAAACTATTATTTATTTTTCATTTCTTTGTGATTATTTAAAGTGGAAATCTTGTTAAAGGAAGGTGCAGATTTTGAAGCGCTGAATGAATAAGGATGATGAGACACCGCTTCATGATGCTATTAACAACGGACGTGTCGAAGTTGTTGAACTTCTTGTTCAACATGGTGCGGATGCTAATATAGTTGGTCCAAAATGGGAAAATGGGTTCACCCCATTACACTAAAATATTTTGAATATCGATAAAGAAATTACAGGGATACTAATATCTGGAGGTACTAATATTAATACTGACACCTGGATGTCACCAATTCATTACGCTGCTTCGAAAGGTAGTGGTGAAAAAATCAAAATTTTGCTAGATAATGGAGTCTACGTTGATACTTTAGATCAGAAATGCAGAACTCTAAATATTGCTATCAATGCAAACAATTTACAATCTGCAGAATGGGTTTTAAAATACTGCAGGTTTCATTGAGTGTGGTAGAAATACATCAATAAGCTCTTTTAAATTCGTTCGCTGTATCGTTCGCTTATTCAATCGCTGTGCAAATTAATTGCTTATTATTGATTTAAAAATTAAAAATACATTCTAGTAATCTGCCATCGATTTACTAGAACATGACATGACAGATTACTTGACGACTGGACATTGTTTGTAATTATCTATGCTACTTGACATTGACGCAGACCTTCCGGGTCTCAGGAAAACAAAAATCGCTGATCCTGATTATCCTAGTAAGGATAACGGGTCAAAATGTTTAAAATATTGAATTGTCATCGGTCCTTAATAAGTATGCCGAATTTCGAGTTAATCCGACGTTTTGAAGGGGGTCTAAATCATGTTCAAAGATTCCGTTACATACTAAAATACTAACATACCAACATACTAACATACGTCTGAAGCTAATAAAAGCGTATTAATTAATAAAAAGTGGAGGTTATGCAGAATATCTTTTATACCAATTGATTAATTAAATACGGTACTGCAACAAAGTAACCGAATATCGGCATACCAGTACTGGTATTCGCAATTACGCGGGCCGAATGAAACAATGAGTGAATTGATAGGTACTGATACTTTGAAAACATACCAAAACTCTCTTTGCTGAATACCGATGAATTCAAATTGAATTTTCTTGTTTAGTTTTTTTATTTGACTGTGTGTGGTGTAGACGCAGTTCGTGCGTCGACACTTTGGAGTAAGCAACGAATCAATTTTGTGTAGTCCAAGAAGGGTAGGTATAGGAGTGTCGTATATTGCGCAATTATATCATAATCACTATATGTTTTGTTTTTAATAATAATATATTAAAAATAAAACTGCCGGAACAACAGAAAAAGTTAACTTATATTTTTGCACTATGTAGTGTTAGTTGAAACCATGATAAATAAAAAAAGCAAAAATAAAACGTGAAATATCCGCTTTGAAAAAACCTAATCCTAGCAAAAACACCAAAACCAGTTTGCGTTTGTCCTACAATGCATTACTCCAGGCGTGTATCCTGAAATCGCTGCTTGCAAAACGCAAACATTGTGAAGCTAAATAGCTTTAGTGTGAATCCCTCAGGCTTAGTGACTAAACTACATGAGCGAATAACTCATTTAGTTTTAGAGATAGATAATTCTAAAGCTTTAATATTGCTCATATCTTCCGATTGCAAAAACTTTAAAAATGGTTTCCTACCTATATAAACCTGACTCGACTCCATAGTTTTCCTACCGACGACTAAATAGCTGTATAAACCCTCTTCAATATAGATAGCAAAGGAGTCCACGACTCAACAAATCTTTTGCAGAATATTCTGTAAAAGAATTTCCTGTAACTGCGATATTTTCTTGGTAAAACGATCCAGTATGTCCCTTAGCTTGTATTTCTCGGAAACAGCTACCTCTGGCTTGTAACTGTAGGTACCGACCGCCCTCGTCCGGGAGAAAAATCACGTTATAAAATAAAACGGGAATATCTCTGCAAATTATACCGGAACGCTTCCCTTTGAGAGCTGAGCTACATCGATCTTGAGTGTAGTATCATAGGATATAATACCTTCCTATTCTATAAGTATAAAAAGTTGTGAGGAGCAGATACAAAATCGTTTTTAACCATTTAAAATTATACAAATATTTTATACCACAATTTCTGTAATCAAGTGATCCTGGCTCGATAGGCAACACACCAGGCACTTCCTAGTAGTAAGAATTATCTAAAAAAATGCCTAGCCGTGTATGTTGTCCTAATTCTTCAAAGTTTGGATGTCACCTAGGTAGTTTATAAGACGGGTGAAAATGATCCTTGAGATTTCAATGAATCATCATCATCATCACCCTGTTCACCATATTAAGATGCTGCTGCCCATCCCCCGGTGTAATCTCTTAGTAAGGCCTTTACTACATCCACGGGAGAAGGAGGGCTCTAAATTCTTAGGCAGGACACACCATGGCACAATGAAATACAATCATCGACAAACCGAATCACATCAAAAGAGGCATAGATCCTAAATAAATATACTTCCATGATATCTGAAATGCGGTAAGGTATTTCGGAAAATATGGCAGTTCTGGAGAGACGTACCACCTCAGATCAAGTCGGTGGCAACAAGCTTTGAATCAAGGCCGTTTCAACTTTTATTATAGCTATTAAATTAAACTTTGGTATACTCAAAGACACTTCCACAGTTATTACCAAACTTACACACTACAGTACAAACCCTAAAGGATTATTCCCAAGACACGTCCTCACACAAAACACTCAAATTACAGCCGTCTGTTATACTGTAGCAATAATTTCAAGTTTGAACCACCCCATGCTATTGTGCTTAGAAGGCCCTTAGGGGTGGATCCATTTCATCCCCGAGTAGGTATTGCGCCTGTGAATGCTATCTGGTATTTAAAACCGTGTGGCGATAAATAAATAAATAAATAAATAAATGCTGGACATTACACACAAAAAAAAAATGTAAAAAAAAAAACAAAAAAACATAAAACATATGCAACTTACTCTGCTCTGAAGATATACAAAAGTATTGCAACAAAACCGAATTAAAATCGGTTAAGCCGCTTAGGAGATAAATAAATAAATAAATGATGGACATTTCACACAACATTATTTAGACCCAAGCTAAGCAGAGCTTGTGTTATGGGTACTAGATAACTGATATAGGTACTTAATACAATACATTACATAGATAGATATTTTTTATTATACATAAAAAAATACCCAGAACACCCTGAACAAATATCTGCAGATCGTACTAATATTTGTTCCGAGGCGGAAATCGAACACGCAACCTCCTGCGTCGCAGGCGAACCTTCGCCCGCCGCGCACAGAGGTCGTCGGAGATAAATGGTATAGCAGACGGCTCCTGTCGTCGAGGGTAAATAGATCTAACGAGGAAACAAAATTACGATTACTTAACCTTTTTTCACGTTCTGTAACTTGTTTGAAAATACTCTGTTTGGGACAGTGTACAAAGTAAACATGGTCACATTTAGTGGGTATTAAATAATGTTGGTTACGATGTGAGGGATGATAAATTTATGTGAAATAAACCCTTTGTATTATTGTGTAGTTTACGAACGAAGCTTTATGGAGATGTAATTAAAACACAGATGTTACAGAACTATAGCTGCCTAGCTTTTAATTAAATAAGTAACTAGCATTCCGGTACACTTGTATTTCAAGTACCTACCTCAGATATTTTGTTTTGTGGAGTGATGAGAGGCCTAATGCCCAGCAGTGGCCTGGCCAATCCTATATTCAAGTACTGGATTTCCATTCCATCGGGACCATTCCATTTGATTTCCAGAAGACGGAAATAAGAAATGACCCTGACGCAGTAGGTCTTGGTAAATCTACCTAGGTACTTGTAGTTTGTGTCTAATTGTATTTTATCTTAATTTTGTTTTTATTTGTATTTTTGTGTGATATGGGGGTGTACACTGAACAGTGCCTGAATTAAACGGATTTTCTTATATTATTATTTATTTATTTATAGTATCTTTTTTTAGTTATTATATTATTATTTATATATATTTTGATTTGATTTGATTATCATAATATTGTCGTTTATTGTAATAATTAGAGCTAAAAATACTTTAAAAAAAAATTACTTTCAATTATGCCGCTGCCTGAAGCTTTGACATGACTTTGAAATCAGTTTTGGCTTTTACAGCACACAATTTCCCCCTTAACTGATCAGTGACAAGGCGTCATTCTGCCATATTATCTCTTCCGCTGCTACGTAGAAATACGTGTAGCGACGTGTGCGTGACGCGTCAATCTCGAGCTAACATTGGATCAAACGTGATATTGGACAGAACGTGGCGGAGTTATGGGAACATGGTTAGCCAGAGAGGAATTAAGAGGGCAACTCAAGCTTTGGGTCAAAAGACCAAAGCTAGAAAGACGGGTAAAGTTTTCTTTGTGACATTTCTATCTTAAACTGTTATCAAATATTGTGGAGTGATTGTAAATTGTACACGTGGTTACCAGTGTTAAAAAAAGTACGTAGAAAGAAAACGGAGAGAAGAAGGAAAGAGTAAATGGACACCAGTCAATTAAATCTCTTCCGCATTTTTTTGTTGACACATCAATCTTGGACAAATCGTAAAAAATATTTGCTATGGCGGAGTTATTTGCACGTGCCTAACCCAGGGACGGATTGAGGGGACCGATATCAGTCGATTACAATCTTTTCCGCTACGTTCGCCGAGCAAGCCAATTTCGATGAGTCAGGGTGGCGAATGGATATCAAACATCAACCAATTATCTCTGCCCTTTGGTCAATCAAATACAGAAAGTAAGAAATAAGAAATAGGGAATACGACAAAATCAGGTTCTGATAAAGTTGAGAAAACATATTTTTCATTTTTAACTTGTATAAATTATGATACGAACAGATCAGCCATCTGATGTTAAGCGGTACCTTCTGCGTTTAACAATGCATTACCACACAGATCACGTCCACCTAGGAAGCGGCCTGCGTGTATCATGTGCCTGTAATTTTACCGGCACTCACACCCTTTAAACCGGAACACAGCAATGCAAGCATTATATTATAGGTATGGTAGTAGTAATTCCCCGGCCGAAAACATTCACAAACAAGCTCTACTACTAACACAAAACTACTACTGAAATAATCTATATTCATATTCATTTACCTATTTAACCTTGTAACAATGGTTGTTACACTAGGCAAGTCACATAGTATACAATAAAAAAATAATTTCAACAAAATTTAAATACGTTACACAATATATAGTTTCATGGTAATTTATGAATGATGAGTCCAACAAATTTAAATTCATGAATTCGCTTAAGTTTTATAATGTAACTCCTTCTAGAAAGTATTTTACTTTCCATTCTATTTCTTCATCCTAGCTACCGCCTGCTAAGGGTCTAATTTGTCTGGATGTTTATCCTGGAGCGATCGACAGCTGACGGATCGGAAATTGATTGCCGTCGTCTGCCAGCCGACATGCCAGCCAGCGATGTTAGATACCGGAATATCACTAGCTTGCAAACTTTGTTGGGTAAACTGCATGAACGTCTTTATAAGATTCCAAAGCCAAATTCCCAAATCAAGCCAAAGCAAAAACGGTATCCTTATACAGGGTGTTTTTTTTGAAATGGGACAGTATGGGGATATCCGAATCCATAAGAGATACGGGAAAACTGTCTTTGGAACTATTTACTCATTTTGTATGAAAACGATTTTGGCATAGTTATTTTTTTGGTCAAGCGTGAGTTCTCCATAAAAATTTGTTGTTTTGATCAAAATTTTTTTTAATGCGTATCGACTCAGTTTCATGTAAGGATTGTTTCATTGTATCGGAAGAAAAAAATCTGAGCAGCAGAAGTTAGTCAAATTTTATAAAATGTTTTCTCATACAAATTGCAAGTATGTAATCTGGTACCTACGTTAATAAAACTATCGCAATAAATTTTTGAAAATGGCCTCCCACTTGCTGTTTCCAGGTACGGGCACGTTTCAGAATACCTCTAGTGGCCTTCAAAAAAACATTCTCTATAGTTTCGTCATGATTGTATATTTGTACGTATGTCACACCTGACTTCCTCACTACTCTCTCTGTTTTAAAAGCATTTAACTGATAGCATACAGACGTGGTCTAATAGTTCCAAACAGAAACAAAATAAATTTGGAAAATATCAACTTTTTTGAGCTACTACTGTAGTTGGGTTTTTTTACACATAAGTAAGCACTCTTGTGTAGGTTATTGCTAAATAGGTCTTTAAAAACAAGTTGAGGTTTCTCTAAACTATTTTCAATGTTGCTCCTATTTCGGAATTAATGGGCTTAAAAGTTGTGTAAATTTTGTCCTCCCTTTTTCAGGATAGATATGTCCCAGGGATATAAAATTTGGGAGTAGAAATAAGAACTCTCAACGAAAATTGTTACGATAGACAATCAATTACTTCTGAAGATTTAAGGCATGCAACTATGGGACATGACATTAGCGAGGCTCGACACTTAAATCATCATCATCATTAGTAGCCTTATGGCGTGTACTGCTGGATGAGGCTGTATTTTGTGAGGGAGGCCTCCCCACAAGATATAGAATCTATTCTAAGGGCAGAAAAACCAAAAATAAATTGATCAAAAGATTATTTCTCCATTCAATTGAATTGTACACATAAACAAAAGACGGAATGATAGGACATGGGCTTGTTGGACAAAGGCATTTCATTTCATTCTTTCATGTTTATTGCTCATGTTGTGATACAACCTACGTAACTAGGTATAAGGTAATTATTATTTAAACAAGAGTCAAAACAAGAAATAAGGAGGCATCTAGGGTTGACAAAAGCAACGGAGATCAAAGAAAACCAACTTTCTATAAGAGCACTTCGTTACAACTTAGTTTTTTTAAACTTTTAATGATTTAGATACATTGAATCGTTCGTTTCACAGTCTTAGAACACCACTGCGGCAAGATCATTTTTCTAAATCACAAACTGACTTCGTGCATTGCACAAGCACGAACTACAAAACACCAACACAACATTCATCACCAGCAAATGAAATAACTAGTATCTAAGTGTCCTTGGTTACGAACGGTTCATTTTTCTCACTCAACGTTACAATCCAGGTCTTGACGCCGTATATACCTCACGGCCGTGGCATCTGGCACGTGACAGGTGAAACCGAAGACCGGCTTTGTTTGCAAAGTATGTCAGGTGCCAGATTAAAGGCTGGTGGGTGTACACGGCACACGTCGTAAATGCAGAGGTTAACGAAGACAGACGAACTTAGTGCAGAGGTGATTGATAGCATTGCACTGCTTTTGGATTCCAATCTTTGAGGCACTGACCTCGACTTTGTCTGAAGATATATTTGACGTTAAATGGTGTTTAACAACAAATTTCTACTTAAATTCTAAAGAAAAATTCAAAAAAATAAAAAAGGTGGAAGGCTAAGAAAGTAATAGATAGGGTAAGTGGTATCGGTGATAATACACATAAACATAACAACACCCAACAGTCACATACGTAGTCTTGATCTCACACTAGGATTCCCTGTGTCGTGGGTATCAGGAACTACGAATACCATGGAACCATAACAACCAGACCCGGAACAAATATTTACAGATCATACAAATATTAGCCCAGCAGCGGGAATCAAACAAACCCATGCATCTCAGCCAGCTACTCGCCAGCCTCGCCACAGAGGTCGTCCACCAAACAGCTAACCTGTCTTGGTGACAATGACTTGCCTTGGATACCTACGTCCATAAAACATAGTGTATCTATGCAGGTAACTAATTACAGTCATAAATAAGAAGGCAGAAACTTATTTCTATCAGAAATAATAATTGCAGTATTGTTTCTCTTCCCTGTTTACTTTTTCAGTACATTTACTCAATAAACCACCGCGCATAGCATAGCCCTGTGCGATCAACTGTTGCATCCAAGTGATCGCGCTCGGGCGCGTCTCGTGTGTTGTGTACACTCGTCTTTGTTCTCGTTGTTATACTTTTATTTGCATTACCGAAAATTTTTGTCTACCTCAAAATGAAACACAAATATTTGAATTGAATATTCAGCTTTTCCTTTTTCAACAATTTTGTCTTATTTCTCTTTGCATAAAGGTTTTCAAATGGCAATACCGATATATGTTAAAGATGTCTTTTTATGTGCGAACGGTGCTCAGAAAATCAAGTCTTTCCTAACTTAACCATTTATCGTTCTACTCGATTTATTCCACTAAAATATCTCACTATTAAAGCTTCTTTAAACTAACTCAGTTAATGAGTAGCATGACAACAAACAGATAAACAGTATTATTCATACCATACAGAGCAACCTCACAATATCAACTACCCTATGAGTATAATACACCTGGCCTACTTCTGCGATAGCCGCCCGTCGTCCGCCCGCTCGGACAGTCCGGCCGGACAGGTGGACGGGTAGACCGGAGGTGCATTCATCTGCTCCACTTGTTGTGAATGAACACCATCAGTTTCAATTGTCTCGTTTCATTTGTAACAACAATGACGGCCGGCTATGTGGTTGTTTTACCTTTTGTGAGCCATTTTTATGTGAACTCAGCACATCTATGTTTCTGTTGCCTTTGTTAGTAGAAATGGAACTAGAGTTTTGAAATGAAATCTATTAATGGAACTTTTCAATCAAAGTTACCCATGTTACTAAATTCGTAGCAATGACGTTTTGAATTACGAAATCTGCTATTATGATCTCGATAGAGCATAATGTTGCATGATGTTGTAATGAGCATATGTTCATAAAAAGGTCCTCACTATTTAACCCGAGTGAAAATAAAATGGGACAACGTCTGACATCTTAACATACATAACATAACACCCAACAGTCACATACGTAGACTTGATCCCACACTAGGATTCCCTGTGTCGTGTCGGCTTCGAGCAACACGGAAGAGAGTAGCCATTCGCGGCGTTCCCCTCTGTCAAACTACAAGCCAAAGTAGGCATATGCGTTTAATAAAACTAGTTGTTATTCTGAGGTGTGCAAGGTTTGTTAGTGTGAGTGTCGTCATTACAGTGTTGTATTTGGATGTGTATATGCGGAATTGCGCTTGTGTGCAAATTTCCCCCAGCAAAAAAAGACAGAACTATTTGAATGGTAATATATCGCTAAGGCTACTTCCTTCCGGCCCGCGGCAGGAAGTCCGTGTTGCTCGAAGGTCGTGGGTGTCAGAAACTACGAGTACCATGGTACCATAACACCCAGACCCAGAACAAATATTTTCAGATCATACAAATATTTGTCTCGCAGCGGCAATCGAACCCGCTCTTGTACCTCAGCCGGCTACTCGCTCACCGGACCACAGAGGTCGTAAAATCTTATAGCCAAGTTGCTACAACATCCAACGACACATAAACAGTTGAATCGGTTCAGTACTTCATGACTTAAAAATCTATCAAAACAGAACGTAACAAGATTTCAGCTTTTCATTTAAATGCGGCATTTTCAAAGAAACAGCGCTTATGAATGACGCCTTTTGCCAGAATCCAATTTTCACCTAAGCTAAAAACTATATAACATTCCAAACCAACTAAGCTAAGTCACGCAGCTTTACCGGCAATATTTGAAATCCGTTAAACGACTCCACAATCTTCTGAATACCATTTTCGTCATGTTTCTCAAAAGGGATAGTCAAAATCCCTTCTTAACGTGCGTCATTGAGCAAACTTACAAACCTATTCACACTGCCGAGACAAACAAAACCAATCTCAATTTCAAGGGATTTAGGTTTAGTTCAGGTGAAAGGATGGAGTGGTAGAAACGTTGAACTGATAATTGTAAAAGTTTGCGAAGCTTAGCAAACGATTGTAAGAGGAATTATTATTGTTTTAACAAATTGGTAACTTGGCGGTTAGTATAATGCTATTTATCTACGGTAGCGATTTTACAGATAGAGATTATGAATGTGATTATTAATTTAGAGTTACTTAATGACTTAATTTTGAGTTTGTTTTGTGTATAAGTTCAGATAAGTTCGCTTTAAATGCTTTTATCTTGCCACACCCTAACGGTCCATAAATTTGTATGCTTGCATAGGAATTATTAAATGATATCGCAGCTTCTACCTATAAAGGTTTAATTAATAAAACCCTTTTCGTAAGTATGAGGTGGAAGCTGCAGAAGAAAGGGTATAACAGTAGTTCAACCAGCATCGTAGTTAGGCGCTGGCCACGAGGACAGCTGCCAGGGGCGCAAAATTCAAGGGGGCGCACTCGCAGACCCGCAACCTGGTTAATAGTAACTTCTCAACGAAACGTCATAAAACGACGACGACAACGTGATGGTCAACGAAACGTCAGCAGGAGAATAGTAAAGTACGTGGTGTATAGTCGTAATTTTTCCAAAATGATACATATAGTAACTTCTGTTGCAATGTTGGCTGCTCTCACTCCTAAAAACCACTAACTTTCGCGGCTCGCTCTGCTCGAAGTTATCTTTTGTTAGAGTGTTGCCTACTTTCCCCGTTAAAATGCTTAAATGTATAACTTAAAAGAACTTAACAAACTTACTTTTTAAAATAATTGTATTGTTTCTCTTCCTGCAAAATACATTTTGGGGGGGAGGCGCAAAATTGAAATCTTGTCCAGGGCACTCATGACCTTAGTTATGATACTGAGTTCAACTACTAAGTTCGTAACTCAACGTTTGTTCCAAGTTGTAAAATTGCATTTTCCAGAAAATACTAAAATGAAAATACTTATAAATAGGAATCCGGTACATATAGAAGTGGCCTTGACACGCATACACCGGAACACAGAAATAATAAAGTTTTTCTTACAAGTTTCCTTCTAAAACATTGAAAGTTTCCAAGAACCTTGGCAAAGTATATTCAAAAAGTTATCTAATAACGGGGTAATGGCCGCATTACAGACGTAAGGCACTGCACAGAGTCCGTGTCAGTATGCCCCAGGTGGGCTCAAAGCCTGCGCCACTTCAAATCAGCTTTTAATGTAAAGTGAGCTTTATCGCGAGAACTTAAGATTGATCATAGCTCGGATGGGAGCAATAAGAGATCCGAAAAAGGCCACAGCACACCGGCTGCGTACGCCTAGACGCACACATCAACGTACCATGACGTTGTAATGTGTGGAACTGTATGAGACATGGCACACCGCTTGCGTGACGTGAACACAAGCGTGTACATACGTAGAGACGCGCTTGTCTACGTTACGTGCTGCATACGCAACCGGTGTGCTGTGGCCTTAAACAGTCACAATGTATGAAACTATGAACACGCTACACACGCTATGACGACCTCTGTGGCGCTGCGGGCGAGTAGCCAGCTGAAATGCAAGAGGGTTAGATTACCACTGCGGGACAAATGTTTGTATGATCTGAAAATATTTATTCTGGGTCTGGGTATTATGGTACCATGGTACTCCGTAGTTCCTGATACCCACGACACAGGGAATCCTAGTGTGGGATCAAGACTACGTATGTGACTGATGAGTGTTATGTTATGTATGTATGTAATAGTATGTATGTTATGATTGCGGCACGCAGAGAAACTACAAACTTAGTTTCTCTGCGTTCGTTTTTCGTGCCGCACTGAAACCTTTTTAACCGACTTCACAAAAAGGAGGAGGTTCTCAATTCAGTTGTATTTTTTATGTTTGTTACCTCTTATCTCCGGCGTTTATGAACCGATTTGGGAAACTCTTTTTTTATTTGAATAATACTTCCAGATTGGTCCTATTCAGAATCCAGTTCTGATGATGGGATCCATGTGGAATTGAGGGAACTCCTCAAATATTGTATGGCGATTTTGATATTTTCAGCAACAAACCAAGCATTTGCATTCAGACGTATCCTTTCACCACTATGGTTCTTTTATAATTTTTTTCATCCAAAATTATTTAATCGAACACAATGGCGGATGTCGGTTTTTTAAATGAAAAGTTATACACTGATTCTTTCAACTTTGGTCACAATAGGCTCTTTTTAGGGCCACCATTCAGACATGAATGATGAAGCACTATGAGAGCAAGTGTCAGTTTTACTGATGTCCCGTCGGAACTTCTCTACGCCAGTACTAGTAATTGTTCTGTGGTCCTATCCTAACTCCTTGCGACAAATCACCTCTGAATCTTCTGCATCGGGTCGGTAAAGCCTCTGTTTGTTTTATCTTTGAAACGGGCCATTTGTCACTACAATTATAGGGTTATTTTATATTCGTTTTGAATAGGAGATTATCTGTTTTGTTCGCCATTCGGAAAATTAATGTTGTTCGTTTACTGATATTTTAAGACAGTTAACTAAACTGAGATCGAGAGAAAAGGTGACATTAAAAGGATCATGAAAGGTATTTTAGTTTTTTACAAGTAGGTATACCTACTGAGATATATGTATAGGTGCATTTGTAAGGTGTGCCAATATACCATGTATATTGTTTATGAGTACCATACTAATAACAAGCAGAAGACCTTCAGTAATATTCTCAGCCTTTCATCTCGCTAACTTTAACTATTGCTTCAAAACTATCAAGATAAAGACTTCCTCAGTGTGAAAGCGCCGAGAGGGCAATTCAGCGAAGTTCAAAATAGAGGACAGAGCTCTGTAACACTCCAAAATATACATTCCATGTTAAATGAGCTTTATCACGCTGCTTTTAGATTCAAAATCAAATATCGGATTTAAACATGGCTGTCATCTCATCCATATCTAGTGCAATTAGGTTACGTGAGGGAAAACTTTCCTGATAGGAATTATAGTTGCTGGAGAAGATTGAGCAAAACAATTTTTTATACTGGCTTTAACCTTTTTCATAATCCTTATATGCAGTATTTATTTTCTTCAAAATTTATCTAAAGTTTCCTAAATACAAACTCTCTAACAACAAATAAAGGTACTTTTTCCCATGGAGTCCCATTATCTTGCCACAACATGTATAGTGTATGTTTTAGTGTCTTAAGAGTGAAACTTCTGTACGTTAGTGGGTATTATTATTTTCTTCTGTTTCTGTGGGCCCAGCTTTTACAAGAGGACAGCACAGGTCCCGCGAGAGGCTTTCATGGAACCCTCAAACACATTCCGAGTCCGAGAGCCGTTTTGGATAATAGTTGGTTCAAAGCAGCAGTTGAGAGCCATGAGGAACAATATCGCTTCTACCACTAGACAGATAAAGTGGCTTGTATACAAAACTTTTTGACAGATGTTTTCTTATATTATCTGTCAAACCAACTCCTGCGTATGGTACCGTCACTTATTAGGTGTTAAGTAATTTATCTTTTATTAACAAAGGTTTTTGTAGATATGAAAGCACCTTTTATGAAGCATCCTATAGGTTATTGGTATAGTGACGATGTCCTATAACTAAATATTCTTTGTCACATAATCCATAGCTATTCCATAAGTTCGGTCGCTCATCAACGTAGCAAGATAAAAGTATTCACACGTCATCAACCAACGTTTCTACGCCTTATCACAGTGACCTAGCTTTACCCGACTATTACACAGTCGGTTAACTGCGGCCCGAGACAAAGGACGGCATTCACAAGCATTTATCACATTTCGGTCGCCGGCGGCGGCTCTTTGTTGACATCACTGTAAATGAGTGACCGAGAGAACGATGTTTCCATTGTTAGTATTATCCTTATATAGAGCAAAGATGATAGAAATTACATTATGGGCAACATTTATTTATTAAAAAAAAAAAATTATAACACCCTAAGAAAGAACCCAAAGTGATGCTATATGCACATGATTATGAAAAAAATTATAAAAATAAACAACTAAAGGCCGATTTACACTTCACTAAGTACAGTAGCGAGTTAACTTGCGTCATCGGCGAGTTAAGTTGTTAATGTTGTTTGAACGGCAAAAGCGAGTTAAGTAGTAATTTGTTGATTAAGTTGAGTTGAATAGATCGCGATCCTATTTTTTGGCGAGTCCAGTGCGAAGTAGCCCACCCTCTCGCGTCTCCCGCGCCCCGCCAACTTAACTGGTCGGCATGTAGACGGGCGAGTTTAGTACAGTCCATATATTTGTAAAGTGCGGCCGCGAAACGCGACTAGTCTTCTTCTCGGCAACTTATGACTACTCACTCCGCCCGTTTGGACGCTACTTACAACTTACTACTTATTATTTAACTGTCTGAGTTCTTAACTCGCTACTGTAC
The DNA here is from genome assembly GCA_951392215.1 of Epirrita christyi. Classification (NCBI taxonomy): domain Eukaryota; kingdom Metazoa; phylum Arthropoda; class Insecta; order Lepidoptera; family Geometridae; genus Epirrita; species Epirrita christyi. The sequence continues at coordinate 481,751 of OX595843.1, forward strand.
TTATTGAAGTGTAAATCGGGCTTTAGCCTTTATTGACCTCTGTGGCGCGGCGGGCTAGTAGCCGCCTGAAATGCGAGAGGTTGCGGGTTCGATTCCCGCTGTGGGACAAATGTTAGCATGATCTGCAAATATTTGTTTCGGGTCTGGGTGTTTTAGTACCATGGTGTGTACTCGTAGTTGCTGATACCCACGACACAGGGGGTCCTAGTGTGGGATCAGGACTATGTACGTGACTGTTGAGTGTGTGAGTGTGTTAAGCTTAAAATAAGTAGGCACCTACCGAGGACAATAATAATAATAATAATACTAATTTTCACGCTATCTCCATGAGTTTCAGCAGGCTGTGATAAAAAATGTCAACATTGTTCTCCGAGAGAACATAAACTAAACGGATGGCGTGTGACATTGGGGCATATTTAATGGTGGCACTTCACTTGGCGTATTTGCATAAATGTTTGCATTATTTTGCCAAGGCAAACAACATTGTGTAGTGATGGAGTCATGGTTGATTTTGCCTTGGATAAATAACGGAAACATTTGCGAATATACACCAAGTGAAGTTGCACCATGAGCATGTTAGTTCTAGATGTTGGTTGACAGACAACATATTCGTAAGGTTTAGGTTTCGAATAGTGACTAGTGCAGATGGATAAAAAATTAATTAAAGCACTGTGATACCTCCTACCAAAGTAGTCTTCAGTTCGTGAACCATATCTTGCTGCTAATCGGTAGGTTACTTACTTGAGATTTTTTTTGTTATGGTCCCCTTCCGCAATAAGCTGAGCAATTTTCTTGACCATTTAGTATCAAATTTCAACGCAAAATTAACGTACCATACAATAGCATAATTCATTGAAATACAAATTAATTTTAAACGCGTAAATAACGTGAAAAGTTCCAAAGTTAGTATAGTAGGTACATGAAGTTCAGACTGAGTATTAAGTTGGGCTCAGGACTTTGGATGGAAGTTAAGTTGGAAATATGCAAAACACAGGATTGCTTAACGATTATAGTTTAAATTTAAATAAAGTAAGATATATTGAGGGATTCAAGGTTGAAGAGTTTCTGCTTTGCCTGGAGCTTGAGCTTTCGCTTGAATGTAGGTATTATTTAAGGCTAAGGGATGAAGACTATAACTACATACATAACAAAATTACAATAGTCACATACATAGTCCTGACCCCATACTAGAATTCCCTGTGTCGTGGTTATAAGTAGCTACGAGTATCATGGTACACACACACACAAACTCGGAACTAATATTTCCAGATCATGCACACATTTGTCCCACAGCGGAAATATTTTCGGAGAGATTTGCTTTGTACAATATTCCACCAAGTGAGACCGTAAACCATAGATACTGCAATGCAATCATTCAACTCCAACTTAAAAGGCTGACTATTTTCCGGAATACATTACGCCTTATCATTTAAATGGCTGCCGCACGTTTCCTTAAAGCTCTAGGGTCCCTTATCTTCGACATAACTTATAAAAATACATCTAAAGAAAAATTCAAGGACCTAATTTTACTGTGAAATATTTTGCCTACGGAATACCTGATTACTGAACCATTGGACCATTTTTTTTAGCTTTTTGAAGATGAAAAAAGATTAATATTAAAGGCCACAGCACAGCGGCTGCGTATGCAGCACGTAACGTAGACACGCGCGTCACTTTGTATGTATACGCTTGCGTGCACGTCACGCAAGCGGTGTGCCATGTCTCATACAGTTCCATACATTACAACGTCATGGTACGACGACGTGCACAACGACGTCTACGCATACGCAGCCGGAGTGCTGTGGCCTTAAAAATACTAGGACCAATTCAGAATGATTACCTACTTATTTTCAACGTTCAATGTTCGCAAACAAAGGTGGAGTAATGGCCGTAAAAAAAATATTTTTTTCACGAACCTTGGATTTTTCTTTCAAACGTCAAGGTGATTATCATGTAATTGAAAAGAAAACATTTTTGTTACTAATGATACTTACACATAACTCCAATTAAAAAGCAGGAAAAATTATAAAGATTAAAATATAGTCTTCAAGTGTTCATCTAACGAGGGTGAACCTACATTTTTCCGAATAAATACTCGTTTATGTACGGACAGCAGCACGAATTGGTACGAAATGCAAAATTATTTTTCGAACATTTTGTCACACGTGTATAAAGCCCAAAGCAATTTTATTAAATTGAAAAATATTGGAAATGTTTCCCTGCGTGGTTGTAGTTCAATCTTTAAAGCCACCGGGGGGTAACCAAGTGTGCTGCTGACTGTACCTTAAGCCCGAGTGAAAGCATACATTTTAAATCAGCATCATAAACCCGACATGTGTTGAACATCTCATTTCCGGGCCCGCGGAATAACGCTGCCTAGAGCTGGAATAGGTCCATTAATTTATATTCCATATGAGGTTTTATTTAAATCCTCCTTTAAGAACGCACGTGATGAAAATAGGAAATGAGTTCATTTTTAAACGGCGGTTTTAGACAGTGAAACTAATTAATCGTTTACCAAACGAGTAAGTCGATTAGTCCGATTCACATAGTTCTTTTGATGCTGTTTATATTAGCGAATGTTCTTGAGGCGGTCCCGTGAATATCTAAATGTTTTTTGAAGTCGTAGAAAATTAAAGAAAGTAGGTTTTCTATATCGCGTGTATTCGCGAGGTCTCAGTTTGAACCACTATAGCCACCGTCCTTTTACGTCCTTTGTGACTGTGTTGATAGTTATTAAAGTAATTTCAATCAAGTCCTTTCGGAACACAAGACAGAAAATTAAAATATTTCTGTAGCTTACATAAAATATCTGCAGGCTTTGATGGTTAATTAGCGTCATAGTAGGCTGAATTATGAAAGTATGACATCAAACCGCTATTAGTTCATATAATATAGGAAAATTAATCTATTGTTTAGTTAGCTGAACTAAATTTAGCTTAATTAAAATGATGAGATCTTTGTGTTAAACTCGTAGTACGTAAGTATCATAAATTCCCATGCGTGTTCACAATGTCGTTTTGTTTATTATTAAAATATGGATTACAGGGTAAGTTAAGTTTTTTGATTTAAAAGTATCAATAATCTACATCAAATTTATATTGCCTTAATTTTAGAAAAACTAAACAATTGAGAAACCGTTTGACCATAAAGTGTATGACGGTGTATATTATTACCATAATGTATGTATGTAGCACATGAGTGAGGGTCTGCGTCTGAGCCCGTCTGGTCACCGAGGCCAGGATCAAGCATTCAACGCCTCTGAATAATGCACCACGCCGCAAATACGTGCCACCTTTTACAGTATTTTTAGAAGTTTTACTGGGATCATTTCAAGGATATAATACCTAAGCATTCGCATTTCCCGTTCTTTGAAATAAAAAACAAATAATTTCCAATCTTTAGCATTGAAAATACTGTTGCTGTATGCTGTGAGTGCAAAGTTTCATAACTTTTCATTTAAAAAACCGACTTCCGCCATTGTATTCGACAAAATATCTGGATGAAAAAAAAAATGATGAAAAAACCATAGTGGTGAAAGGGTCATGATACTTTCTGAATGCAAATGCTTGGTATGTTGCTGAAAATATCAAAATCGCTATATCTATGCCTACAATATTTGAGGAGTTCCCTCAATTCCTCATGGATTCCATCATCAGAACTGCATTCTGAAAAAAATGGGCATGAACCGCATTGAAAACCTCCTCCTTTTTTAACCGACTTTCCAAAAAAGGAGGAGGTTCTCAATTCGGTTGTTTTTTTTTCAAAAAAATTTTTTTATGTTTGTTACCGCTTATCTCCTGCGATTATGAACCGATTTGGAAAAATCTTTTTTTAGTTGAATAACAAATAATTAATATACTTGCAGATTGGTCCCATTTTTTTCAGAATCCAGTTCTGATGATGGAATCCATGAGGAATTGAGGGAACTCCTCAAATATTGTAGGCATACATATGGCAATTTTGATATTTTCCTGAGAGAATTTATGTAGGGAGATGGCATGCTCAACTTCTAGTACTAAATTATTTCTGCCACTTTTTGCGGGAGGCGAGGTAAACACGTACAGCACACATTTACTTACTCACGCACACTCATGCAGAAAGTTGAGGCGTCTCTATAAACGCACACCGGAAATAAAAGCTGTCACACAAACATAAAACAAGCACACAAATAAATAATTTCTGTAATTACACCATTGGTTAGTTGTACACTAGCGCAAAAACTAGTGATGGGGTGTAAAAGACTGAATGAAATTAAGATTATTCATTGTCTATGGATGTATGTTTATTATGTTTGAATGGGTGAATTAATCATAAGTAATCGCGTAACAAACATACAAAAAAAACATAGTCGGTTAAAAATTGATTTTTAGGATTTAAGAGGTCACCGTTAGGACGCGTACGTCCATTTGCACGCGAACGAAGTTTGCTTCTATTTTGGCTATTATTTCTGCAAACTCCTTGAAATTTTGTATTCATGATACACTAATATCTGTAATAATAATAATAATAATATAATAATAATAATACCTGTGGTGCGCTGGTATCTTATAAAATTATATGGTTTCCAAATCACACGCATCAGGCATGTATGATCTGCAAATATTTGTTCCGGGTCTGAGTGTTATGGTACCAGGTACTCATAGTTCCTGATAGGTACCTACGATACAGGGAATCCTAGTGTGGGATCAAGACTACGTATGTGACTGTTGAGTGTTAAAAAAAACAATATTTTGGCTCCTGCTCGGAATTGATGTAAGGTTGGGTCCCGTGGTATTAAGGAGCTCCTCCTCATTGGCATGGCCATCAGACAGAAGGTCAGAAGGAGCAAGGGAAACCTCTCGGCTGCTTGTATTGATTATAAGAAGGTCTATAATTCGGTGCCACATACATGGATTTAACAATTATAAGCTGAGATTAAGACATTTTATATTGTATTTTTTTAATTAAAATATAAACTATTGGTTTTAAAATGGATCAATTTATTGTTAAGAAAATGAATTTTCGTGGATCTGCTTTTTTCATACGAAACGAGATTTGAATATCCGTATACTTTTGCATACCTTCCTAATTTCATATTGTGATTGACAAAATAACCCTAAAACCGAAAAAAAAAATCGGAAATACAAACCTCTAAAATAACCTTACAACCCCTTTAAACCCCAAAAACAGCTAATCAAGCCCATTCAACCTATATTTTAGGCTGGTATTGAACGACGTAGGTATTGATATTTTCTTTAGAATCAGGTTTATTTTACAGCTTTGAGATCGTTTTTTCGTCTGAAAACTCCCTATCCTGTTATTTTCATAAAAATCGTTGCAGCCTCTTTCGTTCATTCAATCGTTCGTTGTTTCACATCACTTGTCCCCGTACCAAGAAATTACGTATCGTTATTTCTGTCGTAAGCTTGCAGTAAGAAAATATATTTTACGGTGAAATTAATGCCTTAATTGTGTTATCAATTACTTAAATGTGATAAGAAACTCCATATATTGTTAAATTTGATGTTTCCGACCCCAATTTACACGAAACCACATCACAAACAACCATTTTTAGGAGCTCCGTATAGCGACAGGTATGAACGCAGAATGGCGAACGATCGTGGCTAAACTAGTTTTTATAAACTGACACGAACGACCGTTCATGTACTTCGGCAGAGGGGAAAGCGTATGCTTGCCATCTCCCTACTATAAATTCTCTAAGGATATTTTCAGCAACAAACCAAGCATTTGCATTCAAAAAGTATCATAATCCTTTCACCATTATGGTTCTTTCATCATTTTTTTTTCATCCATATATTTAGTCGAATAAAATGGCGGAAGTCGGTTTTTTAAATGAAAAGTTATTGTGAATTCGGTTAAAAACCCAAACACTGGCACAAGATTTATATGACAACGCTGCGGGACAAATGTTTGTATGATCTGCAAATATTTGTTCCAGGTCTGGGTGTTATGGTACCATGGTACTCGTAGTACCTTATACCCACGACACAGGGAATCCTAGTGTGGGATCATGACTACGTATCTGACTGTTGGGTGTTATGATATATATGTATATACTTCTTAAAAATTACGCGTATACGAAAGACATAAAGTACACATTAGCCTGTCGACATTAATTTACATACGGGATGTGCGTCGGCTGTAAAATTTATTGTCTCTGCGTGGTTAAGAGGAGATGAAATATTACATATTCAGTTACAAGGAGCCTCCATTTATTGCTAATTTCCTTGAGATATTGCTCTATTATAAATTAGGATCGTGTTTCACGATCATTTTCATTCATAAAAGCTTTGTTCTTGGAATTTCATATTCGCATTTCATATAATACGACGTTCCGTGCCGAACCGGCTTAGTAGCCAGCTGAGACCGAGAGAGGCAGGTTCGATTCCCGCTGCGTCGACAAATGTTTACATTAACTGCAAATATTAGTTCCGGGTCTGTATATTGTGGTACCATGGTACTCGTAGTTTACGATACCCACGATATATTATCCTAGTGTGGGGTCTGCTAGGTGTTATTACTATTCGGAAAAGAATATGTTCATGTTTAAACAATTTTAATCAATTTGCCATTAAAGTTTCAAAAATCATCAAAATCACAAAAAATAATAAGCAAAAAAAAAAAAAATGCGTTTAGTTTCATTGGTAAACCATTTATTGTTTATGACACAAAATACAGTAGGCGTAATTTTCATCTTTTTAGCTATACCTTAAGTCAAGACGCGATGTTCCTGTTTTTATAACTTTCACTATGTTTAAACGAACTTACTTCGATTCAGGAAAACATTTCCCCAGAAACAAATGATCTTGATCATTGCTGTTACCTGAAACAATCATGTGAATAATTAGAACAAGCGCCGTGATGTGTCCGGCTTAAGGTGATTCCTCTCGTATGTGGCGCGAAATTCAAATTTTATTGTGTTTTTTGTAAATCACAGCTAATCAACACTTCTTGAGATAGAGAAAACAGATTCTGCGAAAACTGGGACACCAAGCACACATGTTTTAATTGATAGTATCTCATAAATGTCATTAGTTAAGCTACGCATATCTTTAAACCAAAAAAACACTGTAAAAATCATTGAAGAGTATTCGTAGCTGAAGTAATGATCTATGTGTGAAACTATAAACTAAAACATGTGTGTTAGGTCTCCTAGTTTTCGCAAAATCAGTTTTTACTATCTCAAGAAGTGTTGATGAGCTGTAATGAGCAAAAACGCAATAAAATTTGAATTTCGCACCACATGCGAGAGGAATCACCTTAAGAATAGACCACTCCTTCTCCTGTGAATGTATTAAAAGGCATACTAAAGGATTATACACTAGAGAATGGGCAGCAGCATCCGCCTGAGTACTTAAATTCAAACTGCGATCAACAATCCGCCTGCCAAGCGTGGTGATAATGACAAATCCCCCCATTGTCTCATTGTAGGAGGTTTTTTTTTTTTTAATGATGTTGATAATGAGTTAGAACAACATCAACAGGTTAAAGACCTCTTCAGGAACAAATATTTGCAGATCATACAAACATTTGTACCGCAGCGGGAATCGAACCCGCATCCTCTCGCATCTCAGACGGCTACTCGTCCACCGCGCCACAGATATCGTCATCGTAAGTAGGTAGATAGTTAGTATTTAACTATACAGATTTTTTGATGACCAAGAAAAAACCAATGACACAACGACGATGATAATAATAAACGAGATAAAGAAAGAAATTATTTTTAATTTTTTCCGTATTTTTGACATTTGATTGATTTGATTTTGATTTTATTTATAATGTAATTTGATTTTATTAAAATGATTTTAAATGTAGGTACCTTTACATTTGCATGCCGAAATTGGTAAAACATGGCTTGTTCTCCTTAAATTATTTGTCACCTTTAACTATTTACCCATGTTTGCAAATGAATAAATGATTATGATTATGATTATGATCTTGCGCCATCCTCGTCATAGACATAACAATTTACATTCTAATTTACCAACCGAGAATAAACCACAGCAAAATCTTATCATCGTTAAAAGCTATTTTTTTCATGAACGATTAGGTACTTAATGTTACAAAGCGTATAATAATAATCCATTTATATTCCCCATGCTCTAAAGTAGGCATTATTCTCGCAAACTTTCTGTACAAAACAGGTTCTTACGCAGTTTGAATCGAAAAGTTATTCGAAGCCATCCATTGACCGCAACACCAAATACCTACGCGTTGAAAAAGTTAGGTAGCTTTCTATTTAACAACTGCCAACTTCAGAGTCGGGACTTCAAGTTAAAAGTTACGAAAGGATTAAGGAGGTAAATACTTTCAATCGCATAAACGTGCTTTTGTTGATAAATTGTCGAGTTGAAGTTTCTGGAGCTTTTTGATTAAACTTTGCAAGAAGCTTGTGCTTTTCAAAGATACTGGGAGTACTGATAAATATGAAAAAGAATGGAATAGGGCTTCACCCAAATGATTATACTTAAATTAAACTTGGATTACGTTTCTTAGTTTACGGTAAAGTTTGAATATAATAAACAAACTTGACAATGAAACAGCATGATAGAAGTTAGACAAAGTTGCATGTACTATTACCTACATAGCAAGTGTCGAAGCGGAAACTAGTAGGTAACTTGAACACACAAACAATGTAGCGCAAACACAATGCGTTTGTTGTCACTCGCACCAGTAACTCGCCTCGTGGTTCTGCCGGTGTGAATAGGTTTGTCTGATGTGACGCGAAGACACACTTTGCACAAACATAAACCTTCTTAATATAATCACAAATATTTTGATGAAAAGAACTACACTTTGGAATAGGTGACATAAATGTATACTGCTTTACAACAATGTGTGTCATACCTCGGGCCAACTAACCAACCAAGAAAAATCATGTTAAGATATGTATTAATTTATAAAATATGCGTAATATGTATAATGTATGAAATAATAAAAAATGTACTATTGTAGGTACCTTGTTTGTATCTTAGTACATACCTATTCAAGTTTATATACTTACGATCTACTTTCAAGTTTTTTGTGCACTACTTCGAAATTGTTTTCTACATACACAAAGGTTAGCTGGAAGAGAATGCTATCTAGCATTAAGTTCGCCTATATACGTACTTTTAAGTTGTATAAAAAAGAATTTTCTATCTATCTATCTTAAAAATCCAGAGGTAAAAGAAGAAACACAATGAATTTAACGATTTTGTAAGTAGGAAAACAGAAAACAATATGCCATTAATTTACGTCAGCAGAATGCAATACATAAGAATGAATTCAATATAATTGTCTCAAGGACACGGCATCTCAAGTATCATAACACTAAATGGGGAGTCATAACTATAAACGCTACTTTTACAAGAATGTCGCTATGAATTCTCGATATTGTTAATGTTTATAAGCGCAAATAAAAGAGATTTATTCACTGGTGATAATGGCCTAATGGCGGCGCTGGCCCATTTAGATGCCAATAAATGGCGAGATGTGATTGAGGAAACGACGTGTACATCAGAACATTTTGAGTAATATGAATATTACCCGAAATTGGTCGAAAGGGTTTTTCGTACCTATTGTAACAATTTGTGATTTGATGCTTTTCTGGTATAAAACAGCCATGAAATACAGTTTGTTCTAAAATGTCTTAATAACCTTCGAAAAGTTTTATACGAGAGAGAGAAAAATAAATCTAACGCTAAATAATAAATCGTTTGGCTTCAATTCCAACTCACATGTACCAATAGCAAAAGCATTTTCCATCTAAAAATAAAATAACTTATCCATTCAACTTCGATTTCTAAAAACTCTTCGTGAAATACGTCGCGAACTAATTTCTGAACCGTCGGCACACGTCTCCGATATCCATCTGTACCCTCGTCAGCTTACAAATAGACGGAACCCGCAGTCTGACTCCGTTCTAAGCACTTTACCACGGGATCCCGTTTTTGTGGGACTTGAAGTTTCAATTTGTTGAAATGTTGGACGGACAGAGGAAATTTCAACTTTAGTTGAATAAGGTTTTAGTTTTGTTGAATGGAGATTTAATTCACTATTAGAAGATTAAATAAGGATTTGAGTTAACAATTCAAAGTTAGATTTGAAGGACTGATTAGTAACAGAATTTTATAGAAAAATACACTGAAGAAATGTTAAATGGCCCAAGTCTCAAATTATTTTTACGTTTTTAATAACATATTTCGCATCTATTTTATTTATTAAAAATATAAACAACGTGTCAGCTCTCTATTTCAATATCTATATGCAAGCAGATGATTGTACACCAATAGTTTTATTTTACACATTTGACGACCTCCGTGGCAGGCGAGTAGCTGAGATGCCAGAGGTGCGGGTTCAATTCCCGCTGGGAGACAAATATTTGTTCCAGGTCTGGGTGTTGTGGTACTTTAGTACTCGTAGTTCCTGATACCCACGATATATTATCCTAGTGTGGGGTCAGGACTGTTGGGTGTTATGTTATATTACAAATTTCTGCCACAAAAACTCTCACCATAATGTTGAAAGAGAGAAGTAACACTAACGTAACTAACTAAACGTGTGGCGTTTCCGACAATTTTCACCATTTCCGCTGACATACGCCTTCTACTCCATACCCTCACCCGGAAGAACAACCTATTCTCGACAAGGTCACGGCGGCCTTACAACATAACCGCAAAGTAACGGCTACATTTCGCTTGGCACCGAGTAAGGTCAAATGTAGCAAGTATATAAAATATAATATGACTGCCAAAAGAGTATAAGTAAAAAGTGTAAAACTCAACAGACAGTTGAGTATGCTCGACTCGATGTGCTATGTATATTTGTTAGCAAGTACCTAATCGGTCAGTGAATACCTGTCAAGGTACTTGGCTCTGGATCTAGAAGCTAACCTAACTATAGCCAAATAGGAAAGCCCAAAGTATTATATCTCGGTATAACCGCGAGTTCCCACGGGAAATCACTCGCCGACGCTAATCTATTACACGAATTTCATCACGAACGTACGGAAACATGGTAAAGTGATTTAAAGTTTCATAACATGATTATAAAAATTATATCTATCTACTGATATTTATATTGAGGTATAGTAAAATAAGTTTTTTGAAAAATATATTTTTCATAACAAGCTTTTATTAAATTAGTGATCGGAACCGTGAGCTGATCAAAATGAGCCCAAACACTGCCAGGCTACTACTAATCATCGTGGAGTTTCGTTGTCCACCTTCCATCATCAGATCAGCTCGACATCATCATAACATTGTATTGTCATCTGAACTTGACAGGTATAAAAAAAAACAGCTCAATCGGTTAAAGATAACTGATTTAAAATTCATTTGCAAGATTCCACCCGGACAAACATACATACATTGCAAGTTAAATAAAATCTTTTAAAAAAAGTACTATGGTCGGATTAAGCACCTGGCAAATAAGTGTAGAGGATTTATAAGCATAATCACTGAAACATAAAACAATGCCTACTGAATCTTTGTAGTTGTAGTTGCATAGCAAACTCGTAAACTTTTATGATGTAGGTATAACTTTGAGAACGTGGAGGCTAGTCCGTAGTGCGAAGCGAACCGTGGACATTCTATGATGTATAGCTACAATAACGTATAGGCTAGTCTGTAGCACGCAGCGAACAAGTAGTCATATACGATATACGGCTCCAAAAACGTAGTAGTATGAAGCGCGAAATGGATGCGTAATGCGTAGACATCAAAGATGTACGCCTAAATCAACACAGAGGGTGTACATAGCGCATAGACATCTACGATGCACGGCTTCATACAACATACAGGCTAGTTCGTAGCGCAGAGCAACACGTAGACACCTGCTATATACGGCTACGAAAACGTAGAGGCTAGTTTGTAGCGCACAGCAATACGTAAACACCTGCTATGTACGGCTACGACAGCGTAGAGGCTAGTTTGTAGCGCAGAGCAACATGTAGACACCTACGATGTATGGCTACGACAGCGTAGAGGCTAGTTCGTAGCGCTTCGCACGCTACTTCTCACAGTGAAATTATGAGTGCGAAGAAACCAATTAATTTAACTTTACAAGGATACACTGCAATTTAAATAAAATACACATATACATGTTGTTTCCCCAATCATTATGGCAATTGATGTTTTCACTAGGCAAATAATGCGATTCTCTTTATCCGTAGCGTTGAGTATCAGCTACAATATTTGTATTTACCAGGCTATGTAAAAGCAAAAATATAAATTTCACAACTGCTGCTGAAAGTTGTCAAAGGACTTCCACGAACAGTTGAACACAAACAACCAGGTATTGCTTTCATTTAATTTTATATTGGTGATTCATTTGTGGAAATCGTAAATATATTTTGTATCCTTTCGGCTACGACTTTCAATTATGCTCAGCAAGAGATGTAATTTAACTGCTGTGTACTAATAAAGCCTTTGCGAGGCGCTCTGAATTCTTTCACCACACTGGTTTCATCACCATTGGTTATTGGACCCTTTTCAGGGCCAATTTACCTCTAGCTTGTCTCATTCCTAACGCAGGGTGACCAAGAAAGAACTGGTTAACTGTATAAGTGAAGTCAGTCCTCTAAGAGCTTTCCTAAAATTATTCACACATTTTAAACCGGGTTCATAATTCACATACATTATAAACTGTGCCACAACCAGCTGCTAAAACTCAATTAAAATATCAGCAGCGTCAAAAGGTTAATTTGCGAAACAAATGAATGTTACTCGTATCGTATTCGGCCCGTTCCCGGAAACCGGATGTAAAAGTTTGTCCGGCGTTGGCCCGGACGCGAGATTGGTATATAATTTTTTATGCATCCATGTTAATTAAAATGATTGAATGCAAATTCCATTCGAACTCAATTATTGGCTAAAATTTTATGGCAATTATAGTTCAAGCTGACTTTTATGTTATTATTCAGAACGACATAATGTGCCACCTCCATCCACTGATTTCTTGCTACCTTTAAAATGTAGTAAATTTTTTTCCAACGGTTGTCGGCTCTACGAGCTATATGGCCTGCCCATTGCCACTTCTAATTAAATTAACGTGCTAATTTTTGAACGAGCGAAGCGATTTCTCTGAGTCAAGTTGGAAGAATCGGCGTTTGTATGTATGTATGTATGTATGTTTGTCCGATGAAAACTTCCAAACCGTTAATCCGATCTTCATGAAATTTGGTATGGGGGTAGATAGTATTGGTACAATTTGTAGGTAAGGTTATGAGCTATATCGGTCAGGGGGTTGCTGAGATATTGGGGTCCAAGAGGGGGTAAAAAAAAAAAAAAGTGAGACAGTCAGATTAAGTGGGGTGTCTAATGAAAGCGCTTTAGTTGGAAATTTCAAAACTGTTTTTAATAAGTATTTAGCCTTAGTAGTTTTTGAGATATTAGGGAAAATAAAAAACGTAAAAATCAAAAATTCTAGGGTACTTCCAGCAATCCCACAATCCCAAAATTTGGTATGCTTGTGGCTTTTGTGTCACAACTACAGGGAAAAGTCTGAAACTAAAGAATTTAGAAACTTGTACTCCATAAAACAAAACCAATATAACATCCATTGTTGACCTCCCATTTCTAGGAATTTGAATGACGCTGGAGTTCAATGGTTTTCGTCAAAAGGACGTTATCAATTAATCCGTCAGGTAATTACCTATGTACTAACAGGTATGTAGTATTACGCCCCGTTGCTTAGCCCTATTCAAAGGTTATTTCGATGATGTGTAGGAAATTAGAGTTGTTACTGATAGATCCTGTACTGTACTGGTAGATCTCGAGGTGAAAATTTTCAAAAATAATAATCGAATAACTTTTCATTTAAAAAATCGACTTCCGCCATTGTAATCGACTAAATATTTGGATGAAAAAAAAAATTATGAAAGAACCATAGCGGTGAAAGGATTTTGATACTTTCTGAATGCAAATGCTTGGTTTGTTGCTGAAAATACCAAAATCGCCATATGTATGCCTACAATATTTGAGGAGTTCCCTTAATTCCTCATGGATTCCATCATCAGAACTGGATTCTGAAAAAAATGGGACCAATCTGGAAGTATATCTATTCAAATAAAAAAAGAATTTTCCAAATCGGTTCATAAACGCCGGAGATATGAGGTAAAAAACATTTTAAAAAAAATACAACCGAATTGAGAACCTCCTCCTTTTTGTGAAGTCGGTTAAAAATGGAAATTACTTGGTTAAGTAGTCGGCTGATAAAGGTGTTATCGCGAGGTCTCAGTTCGGGGCGAACCACTAGTGATAGCTATGTCGGTATCTTAGTCCTTCCATGGATCTCCTCGTTTTGGATTCTATCACGTAGTGAAGTTCCAGCCGTAGGTCTCTCCATAGCCCGCTGCGTGACTTTGAGCTTGTGCATGAGGCAAATAGTTAAGAAACCACGTCTCAGTGCCTTAAGTCATACATGGATTATAGACTCGAGGCTCTGCGGTATCTATAATGAGACAGAGAGAACGTGAAGTCTTATTGTCTCTTTCTCAAATGTTAGATGCAGGTTGAGAATATTAGGTTCAGAGAGCATATACCTACTTCAGCCGTAGGTACTTTAATGTGTATCATGTTATTAATAATGTGGTATGTGTAAATAAGCCTTCAATGCACCGTTTGACCGCTATCGTAGTCTAGCTGAGCGCGTTGATTGGCTGCACATACACAATACACAGATAAACTGTATACGTGTGTACACTGTTTACACAATACCTATTGTGTTCGATACTAGAATCATCTAACGAGTATCACGTGCCAGTCGTTAGTTAGTCAGCAATAAGCTCGACACCTAGCGTGTTTACGTAAAACATGAACTTACCTACTTATCTAATCAAACCTGGAGGTCTAAAAAGGCCACATTGAGCAATTCATCTGGTAAAGAACGAAAAAAAAAGAAAGAAAGAAAATGAACTCATTTAAAACCAAAACACAAAAAAATAACTAGCAAACAGAACAGAAGTAGAATAGGTAGGACATACAATTAAGTATTACTCAACTCATGCTGAGTTGAGTAATACTTAATTGAGTCGGGTCTGTTTTATCTTAGTCTAAGTTTTTTATGTGTCTCTGTGTAACTCTTGTATACAAATAAATGATATTCTATTCTATTACTATTTAATACAATTACTAACTAAACGAAACAGTGATATGTCCCACGCACTCACTCTGTCCCACTCCAACCGTCCAAAAAATCGCGCCAAAATGCCATTCAGCTCAGCATAATGCTGAGTAAGTATTATTCTACTACTCAGCGCTGATTTTTAGCCGACACCAAGCAGTGACGTCACCTACGCCAGAATCCCGCACTGCCTAACTGTTAAGTTTGAGGGTGTGAAATAACTACGTTATTAATACTAGTGGTTCGCCCCGAACTGAGACCTCGCGATAACACCTTTATCAGCCCGACTACTTAACTAAGTAATTTCCATATTTTCTATTATTATTTTTGAAAATTTTCACCTCGCGGTCTACCAGTATAGTATCTATCAGAAACTACTCTAATTTCCTACACATCATCGAAATAACCTTTGAATAGGGCTAAGCAACGGGGCCTAATACTACATACCTGTTAGTACCTATATCAAGTACCTGACGAATTAATTGATAACGTCCTTTTGACAAAAACCATAGAACTCCAACGCCATTCAAATTCCTAGAAATGGGAGGTCAACAATGGATGTTATATTGGTTTCTGTTTTATGGAGTACAAGTTTCAAAATTCTTCAATTTCAGACTTTTCCCTGTAGTTGTGACACAAAAGCCACAAGCATACCAAATTTCAGCATTGTGGGACAGCTGGAAGTACCCTAGAATTTTTGATTTTTGCGTTTTTTATTTTCCCTAATATCTCGGAAACTACTAAGTTTAAATACTTATTAAAAACAGTTTTGAAATGTCCAACTAAAGTGCTTTCATTAGACACCCCACTTGATCTGACTGTCTCACTTTTTTTTTTTTTACCCCCTCTTGGACCCCAATATCTCAGCAACCCCCTGACCGATATAGCTCATAACCTTACCTACAAATTGTACCAATACTATCTACTCCCATACCAAATTTCATGAAGATCGGATTAACGGTTTGGAAGTTTTCATCGGACAAACATACATACATACATACATACACACATACATACAAACGCCGATTCTTCCAACTTGACTCAGAGAACTCGCTTCGCTCGTTCAATAATAGTTATGTTATGTCATGTTAAAAAATGCCTAAATGTGAAATATACTTTTAATAAAAAATTACTTATATTATAAGTCAATCAAATCATTTTCCGAATTCCCAGCAGATTCTTAGCAATTCCTTTTTTTTTCGTTATGTGATTCAAAAGGCCATATTGAGCAATTCATCTGGTAGAAATTAATTTTCCGAATTCCCAGCAGATCCTTACCAATTCCTCTTTTTTTCGTTGTGTGATTCATATTAGGATCATAATATTGATTCATATAAAGTCGCCTTTTTAGACCATTTTTTAGTCAGTAAATAACTTTTGCTTAATACACTTAACTGTGTCATGAAGTAGCAAGGTCATAACTGGCAAACACTTCTTACAAAAATGTGAACTCCAGATCCTCCATACGCATCATAGTTATGCACGGACGAGCAATATAAAAAAGCCACCTGCAAAGTGCCTAAAAAAATCGATGTATTTTCTAAACCACACAAGTTAGCTTCATGAAGTGAAATAAATCTTGGTAACAAATTGAGCTTCGCCCTGAATCCTATTGAACATGCCTTGGACGACCTTGGCAGACGTGTTGGAAGCCGAAATTCATCTCCAGTCACGCTTCATGCCCTGAAAAATACACTTATTGAGGAATGAGGGAATATTCCTCAGCATAATGCTGAGTTTCAATTTCGTAAATCCACTTTAAGAAAAAATTGCTTTTTTGTCCAAAAAAAATGTTAAAACTCCAAAATGGGGTCAATTTGTTTTTACCTTCTTCAACACATTTAATTAAATTTGTTTTGTTTACATTAGCCCTCTTATTCATAATCAATTTTTTAACCTTTGTCTTGTTTTGGAGTACTTTTACATCAGAGAGAACAAAACAATAGCAATTTTAACTAAAATAGGTTTATACAATTATTATGAATAAAGTGGGTTAGTATTTTGCATGCGTTATTAAATACACTTGAATGTTGCTATTTACTTCAAGAAGCTATCTTGCGTGGTTTCGGAAATATTTTACGATAATTTAGTGGCTTTTTTATATTGCTCAGTTTATGTTTTTAATACTTTTAATTGTGCGATCATAGTTTATGCGTAATAATGAGCTTGCTAATTAATATCTGTTTTGGGTCAACATAATGTGATGTTGTTTCTAATAACATACATTAATTAAATTCGAGCACAATGCCTCGGACAACTAATATGTGACAAAGGTGTGACCACACAAACAGCGCGCAGCTTTGCGCTTCTAGCGCGTATTAACCGTTCACGCGACAGTGGTGCTACTAATTGGGACCCCGCTAGTACGTAGTGCATATACTGTGAGACTGACCGTTGCCATGACAACGCCGCGCTCCGCTGAACCGTGGCATTCGATCACTGATTTACTCGTATACACGGATTTCGTGTGCCGAATTTCACTGAACGAAACACACGGTTCACATTTTCAGCAAAATTGTAATGAATAACTGTCGGCACGTATACTCGTATCGTTAATTAAAGGATTTTATCCTTGTTTGTTAATGAATCTCAAATAACAAAGTATGCGGAAGGTGTTTCCGGAATGGACATTTCAATTAATTTTATTAACAGCGAGAATAAGCAACGGTTTTATGTTAATATCTGCCTCGTTGAGAATATTTTTGCTTTGAATATTTTTGTGCATATCAAAAGCTTTGATTAGCCTGTACAGTACATGGCAGCGTTTGCGTTCTGACGCATAATGACCAATATAATCTGTTTTTTTTCGCATAACGACGCATTTGTAAAATGATACATCAGCATATTAACCAATTCGCAAATTGACACATCAGTATTTTGACGGATTTGAAAAATGACCAACACGTTCTGGATCGCACAATGACGCATCCGTACAACGAAACATCTGTAGCAGTTTTAATGTTTTCAAACCTTTTTTAAACGCAATCAATACCAAAAAGAATCGCAGAAAATGTCCTTCTGATGTGATATTGATTTTGACATAAAACTGTATTTTATTGCGCAAATTGGAAAAAGAACAGTTAAATTGCATACCATTATTGAGAAAAAAAAAATTACGCGGTTAAAATTAACATAACCTGTTTGCTCCTGCTTTGAGGGTGGTATGGATATGTTCTTGACTTGTTGCATTTTTTTTAATTTCAATGTAAGAAGTAGGTAAATGTTTAATAGTAATTATAAAATCGAATAAAACAATTCTTGTTATTTTTCCTACCCGCGGATTAGTTTTTGAGGGATGGCATTATGCACATTTTGCGTGGGTATATGTCAAAATGCGTATTGCTCATTTTGCGTATATGTCAAAATGCGTATTGCACATATTGCGTATATGTCAAGATGCGTATTTAAAATTAGTCAAAAAGCGTGTTTGTCATTATGCGTCAGAAGGAGCGTTTGTCATGAGCTTAAACTTTTTTTTATAATGTTCTTTTTTGTGTATATTTTGTTGTGTAGTTTGTACAAATTAAAATGTTGTTTTTTGTTCAAAAAACAAGATTTAAAAACGCAGTTTTACTTGCTTCGAAACATCCAATTCTCATCAAAGAAGAAATAAGTAACACATGAAGCTCACCAAAAGCATAATCCGAGATAAGGCCACATACAAACAAAGGCATGTTCTCTTGTTTCAGAGGCTCAGAGAGTTGTGCTGCAGTTACAATACGCTATAGTACAAAAGCGCCTCGAAGTGCTGATAGGGCTGCTACGAGAAAAATAGATCTGATATATATGAAAAAAAAATTTTTTTTTTATTTCTAATGCTTATCGAAAAAGCTTCTTTTTTTTTTCATCCCATGACTCATTTTGCACTTTTATAATGACACTTATGCTGAAAATGCCACTAAGTAATCTTACTGGTTTTTCTGTAAGCTTCCTCACATACCCTTCAGAAAATAAAACGTATTTTTAACCGACTTCCCAAAAAGGAGGAGGTTCTCAATTCGGTTGTATTTTTTTTTTTTTTTTTTTTTTTTTTTTTTTAAATGTTTGTTACCGCATATCTCCGGCATTTATGAACCGATTTGGAAAATTCTTTTTTTATTTGAATAGATATACTTCCAGATTGGTCCCATTTTTTTCAGAATCCAGTTCTGATGATGGGATCCATGAGGAATTGAGGGAACTCCTCAAATATTGTAGGCATACATATGGCGATTTTGATATTTTCAGCGAGACACCAAGCATTTGCATTCAGAAAGTATCATAATCCTTTCACCACTATGGTTCTTTCATAATAATACTATGGCGGAAGTCGGTTTTTTAAATGAAAAGTTATGTTGGGCAAAATCACATAGGACGCCTTCTTAAGTTCCATACTTCGAGGGTATGTTTTACATGGGCATGTGGTGTGCACTACTTAGATGGATTTTTATATGTAAAATCATTATCATCATCAGCCTATAGAAGTCTACTGCTGGACATAGACCTCCGCTTTAGAATGCCATATATTATATTACGTTATATACACTGGTGATCCCATGTATCAGTCTTATGTGTAGTGTACTTAGTGTTCCGTTATATTGAGTTTAAATTAGTTTTTTTCGTTTCAGGTTATACGGTTGGTGGAGCAAGCGCTTGCTGGGTTAAAAAAAAGTTTAAAGTCCCGTAAGTTTCGGTCATCAAAAATAAAATAAAGTTTTTTTTTCTAGATCTGTAATTATTATTATTATAGTATATTGTTATTACACAGCTACCCAGAGGGGCCAGGAAAATCCGGAAGTAAAATTACCATTGCTAACTGTATCATCAAAATTAGAGAAAAAAAATGAGTAAATTTTTTGTGTTTTTTTTGCCATTGTTAATTTAAAGATTTTAATTATAATGAATATTTTTTACCTCAATAAGATTCAACTTACTAAATGACAGTCTTTCAGCCCTAGGTGCAGCTCAAACACACGCCGCGGTGTGGCGATGCTTTCATGCATTAATTAATGTCACTGTAATGATTCTACGAAAATAGGACGCAATTATTTTTCGTTATTCTAAATTAAACCTCTAGGCTGATACGTATAAGCTTTATGGAAAGTAATATCAATTACCTGAATAATTAAAAAATAAGGTGCGCATCCTTTCAGTTCAATCACTGAGGCATTTTTTGTTTTTACAGAAGTTATGGGTCATTTTGTAAAAATAATGTCTATGAAAACTGAATACAGTTCTGAAGTTAAACCACATAAGTTCTTGTCTTAAGTTTCCTCGATGGCATTATGTACTTTCGCACTAAACTTCCAACTTAACGCTCTTCCGAGACAATTTGGTCTAAGAAATATTGCTATTGTGGTGTTCTGATGCTCTGTAAGCGATTCTATTTCCGTTTCCGGGACAAAAGAGCCACGAAAAGGCACTAAAAAGGGGCTACTTATTGTGGGAAAAAGATATCAAAACGTTTTTTTCAGCTTTTTGAATTTTAAATGTTACCAGCTACTGAAAGAATATGTCAACACATTTATGAAATTCCATCCTCGTACAAAATGCAATTCTTATACAAAATATTCAGTTTTCAATTCAAAGCGCGTCCGTTATGCAATTTCATATTCTATTTCAACAAATCTAGGGATCTATTTCTGCTGTAGCGTAGCTTTTTGTGTCGATGGCGTTCTGTCACAGTGCAAATAATAGTAGTAACTCTGTTCGTGACGTACAGTTTGCATGTCTACTGGCAGTTTTGTTTTTTTTTTTGTACTATTCCTACAGACAGGCTGATAAATGAAGATAGGTAGCGATAAGCGTAGTTTTAGTTTGAATTTTGCACATCCTTTTTAAGGTACCCTGTACAGTACTACCCTACTACGAAAGTTATGCGCCTCGACAATCTTCATGTGACTGTCAGTTTTTCTCGCACTTTCAATAATTGAACGAGCGAAGCGAGTCCTCTGAGTCAACTTGGAAGAAACGGCGTTTGTATGTATGTATGTCCGAGGATAACTTCCGAACCGTTAATCAGATCTTCATGAAATTTGGTAGGGGGTAGATCATATTGGTACAATTTGAAGGACAGGTTATGAGCTATATCGGTAGGGGGTTGTTGAGATATTGGAGTCCCTCTTGGACTTGGGTTAAAAAAAAACCTTTGAGTTGTTCAAAGGTTTTTTACTACTTTTTTAAGGGTACTCTTGAACTGCTGTTACAAGAGTAGATTCGAGTCCCAGCAGTGGGAACAATACCAAATGGTTGTCGAAGCTTACAAAAGTTCATAAAATTCAACGGCATCATACTGTTAGTTCGTTAACTCAGTTCCAATGTGGACGTCCACGAGTGTATTTTGCGAAAACTACTTAAACAACAAGCGGTTTCTAAACCAATTTAAT
Source organism: Epirrita christyi (assembly GCA_951392215.1). NCBI lineage: Eukaryota > Metazoa > Arthropoda > Insecta > Lepidoptera > Geometridae > Epirrita > Epirrita christyi. The sequence continues at coordinate 503,224 of OX595843.1, forward strand.
ATCTCCTTTCCTCTCGCACTAGATAAGCCGACTAAACCGAAAAGGATGAGCCTCGAAACAAAGCGAGATAAATCGAGTTACATCCCGCCCTGTCGCCTAATTCGCGCAACAAAGGAGAGTGGTCACAATGGCCCGAGTACGGCCCGTCCAGGATAATTGAAGGGACTCGAGTACCATGTAATTAATTGTTTGACGATTTGTTTTTGGTTTAGAACTGTATTAAATCACTGAATTTAACCGTCACATTTGATTTAACTTTCAGTAATACTTAACAATTTAGAATCTTAATTAAGTTTCTGCTGTACATAATTGGTTTTAGTTTTCAGGGCCTGGTAGTTTAATGAAGACACATCGGTCGTGTGGTGAAATACATTTATCGTAACTTTGTTATTCACATAGTTTACTGACTAGATTGTTTTAAATCAATGTAATTAAACTGTACTAACTCTTTACACATATAATCCCACACACAATCACATATAAATATATACGATTCGATTTATTCGAATAAATCGGGTTCGATTTCCGCCTCTGAACAAATATTTGTACGATCTGCAGATATTTGTTCAGGGTGTTCTGGGTATTTTTAACCGACTTCACAAAATGGTTCTCAATTAGTTTTTTTTGTTACCTTATTCCTCCGGCGTTTATGAACCGATTTGGAAAAATCTTTTTTATTTGAATAGAATATACCTACTTTCAGATTTGTCCCATTTTTTTCAGAATCCAGTTCTGATGATGGAATCATACAATGGCGGAAGTCGGTTTTTTAAATGAAAAGTTATCTATGTACTTATAAAAATAAAAATATATACTTATCTATGTAATGTAAATAATGTTATTATCTGTGTAATGTATTATGTATGCAGTTATCTAGTACCCATAACACAAGCTCTGCTTAGCTTGGGGCTAGATAATGTTGTGTGAAATGTGTCCAGCATTTATTTATTTATATAATTTGGTCTCGGCCAGAGAGCTTGAGTGAGCTTTAGCACACAATTGACACAGACGTATGGTGTGGTGTGGATTTTTGTATGGAGACACCGATAAGCTACACTTTGAGATATAATGAAAACATCTCCATAGAAACCCCGCACATTTATTGGAGATTGTAAATACCAAACCTTTTTTTTTACAAATTTGTAGTTTTTTCAGCAAGAGAGCCGTCGTTGCAATTGTGAACTAAAGTTGTGATCTACGTTTTACTCACGAGCTACACAAATACTTTTGATCCAAGATCAATCTATGAATTTTCGCTCACCACGTTGTACAGAAACAAATCGCACAGTAATTGTCAAAATACGTGATGTCACCAGCAAGCCGTAAGCGACAGTACTCAGCAATTACGTGACGTCATTAAGCAACAATACCCAACAGCAGGCCTGACTCACTACAGTGTAAAATGAGCTTTGTCGCGCTGATTCATGAGAGCAATTCTACGAGCTAGATATTACAGTTTTCGCGTGCATGCCACAGATTCATACAAACCGTGATTTTAATGACGCCGACGTGGTGAAACTTCTGTTGATTGATTCTGTAGAGTGCTGAGTGTGAGTTTTTATTTTTGTTTAAGAAGAGGCCACCGGTGGCTTGGTTTGCTTCTAATTTGGATATTTTTTCTTTAAACTCCATGAAACTTTGTACACATGAGCTCACGTCACTCCATACTTAAATGCTCACACGGTATTGAAAATGAGACATCGGCGGAAGCTTCACTTAGCATGTCTCTTATTCGGTGTTTTGAAGCATAATGCGCCTTCTTATCTGAGTCAGAAGTTGAAGAGTGCATCAAGTTTGAGGTCCTACGAACCCCGGCAGTGTTCGTTGCAGCTCTGTGTGCAGCTGCATAGGTCAGCAGCCTTTAGAGGCAGTGTCCACTACGCTGCAACGAAATGCTGGAATAATATTCCACCGCCAATAAGGAACCTGCAAAATGTTCTAGGGTTTAGGCAGAACCTTAAAAAATACCTACTTAATTGGCAAAGGGAGCAGGAACTCCTCAAGAATGATACGAGTGCTATATAACTATATAATTTAATATTTGTTTTTTATCTACTTATAATTATTATATCTGTTTTACTTTTTATTGTTTACCGTGTAAAATTTTGACTTATATATTATTTATTTACTTTCATTCTATTTCTTTTTTATGAACTTTATTGTTTTTATGTTTTATTTCGTGTTTCATTGTGTCCGTGACTTTTTTTGACAAATTTATTATATTGTTTGCAAAATGGCTCCAACGGAAGACCAGCGTAGGTTGTTTACATCCTGCATATGCTGAGTTGGGGCCTTTTTGCAACAACATTTTTTATTTTATTTTATTTTTTGTTTTGTGTAACTGTTTGCTAAATTGTATATATAATGTTGTTGCAAATAAAATGTATTCTATTCTATTCTATGATCAGTACATTTATATCTAGACCCGTGCGATGTGTACTTTCATGGAGTTTGATGAAATAATAGCCAAAAAAGAACTTCGTTCGCGTACAAAAGGGCGTAAGCGCTCTATCGGGAACCTTCTCTTAACCGTAATTTGCGTGGAGATGTGAACAGCACCTCTAGCGGGACGCTTATTAAACGTTCACATCTTTATACAAATTAGAGTTTACGCAAATTAGATAGTAACAGTAAACCAAAAGTAAAAAATTCAAACTCAGCACAACAGTACTATTATTTATTCTGTTCCAAAATACAGCGTGTAATTCGTAATTTGCACACGCCAGCGGGCGGTCCCGCCTTGCGACATATCACGGCACGCGAAACGACAATTTGGTGCTACGTACCGTGTTATGGCTGTTTGTAGAGGTGAAGAAAAAGACGAGATGAGGTCAAAAACGTGATAGGATATGTCAAACGTCCTGGATATAGTTATTTCTTACTATCAAAATATTGTAGTACATACGTTAGTTAATTTTGGACAAAAATTTATATTTCACAATATGGTTATACATATACTTTAAACACGATACTTTTAGGTTTGCATGGTAAAACAACTAAGCATTTGTATAACAGAATAATAATTTCATACAGAAAACACCAAAAATCACAATGCGCATTTTATCAGAGAATATTATTTCATATGTATTTATACAAAAGGTCAAGGCTTTTCCAATCAAACAGCACGCATCAGCGTATTTACCATTCTTGACCAAACTGACGTATATACATATTTTCACATTACATGTAGGTACACAAATACATAAAACGTAAATACAATCATACATATACTTTAGTCAAAGTCATAAATGCAAATAACTTGGTTGAATTTCAAGCGGATATTGCGATATTCAAATGAAACAACGACCGAATATGCCTTTTCCAGTTTTACAAAACCGCCCGTTTCACAAACCACCCAGTTTTGTAAAAATCTGCATCCACAATATTTTTAATTACATAATTTATGTTGAACAAATAAAAGAAGCAAGAATAAATGATAATGCATGCATACAATTTAATAATTTAATGAAATATAATAAAATTGCAGCGCCCTAACGGGCTTTATGTGTAAGTACTAACTACCTAGTATATAAGACCAATACTTACTAATATAAATTACTTACTACATAAAAAGCAATGAATAAATGAATATGAATGATATCTTATATAAAAAGTACAGTCAGCAACAAAAGTAAGTATATCAAATGTTACCATACTTTTTTTCTAATAAATAATAATAATTTCTCCTAATTTGAGAGATTAATATAATTTAATAAATTAATAATTTATCTTAATTTGAGAACTTGAGAGTTTTAGTGTCAACATTTTCTTTAGCCCAAACTTGCAGCTCCAAAGGGGATACCCAAGGCATGCAATATTTTTTTATGCCAAGCAAAAATATACATTCTTTCACAAAACTTACCCGAAAATCAAACAAATAGATATTGAATATTTTGAAACCATTGTACAGTATGTCATAGAATAAAAACAATTTTTACTTTCCAATTGCTTTTCCTAGAGAAACTCACATAGGTCTCTGCTTTACATAGCTGACTTGACTATGAAATTTAATGCATTTTGCTGAATATTTCAGACAATGCATCATCTTACAGGTCTGGAGAACTGCATGCGGCGAACTTATTGTAAACTTATACAATACATACAGGTCCCGGCTGTTACTGTGGCACATCGTGACAGGGTGAGACATGTTCGCGAAGATCGGGAAGCTTCGGTTTAGACAGAATTTTATCTGTATACACTATATTTTTAAATTATTTACACTTTATTGTTTTCGTGTATACTCACATAATATACGAAATACACAATCATAACTCACTAAACATACAAGTTTCATGCTCTTCTATCCGATGTGCAGCAGCAACAGCCGGGGACTGTAGTATAAAAATATAGTAGTTCTGTTACAGTTTAGCAGTCAGCAGGGACATCTTTATTTTCTTTATTTGAGTTCCAAGTTAGTAAGTGCTTTATATTTTATCTACCTACACAACATTTATTGCTAAGTAACTGCTTCGCATCTTTCTAAAACTTAGGTTATATTTTAAGAGTCTTATGGTTACTACTTTAACTATGAACAAACTTTTTACTCTCTGGGGTATTACTTGTTAACTAACTAGCGCCACAAGTCTTGAAAAAAGTTGGAATAAAATTAATACTGGACAACCAAGGGATTTTATAACTTATTACAATCGTTTTAATCGTTTCATGAAAGCACTATATTTAGTTCCTTTATGTTTAGTTTATTTTAATTTTTTGTGAATAAATATTATCTTATCTTCTTAAGATTTATGATTGGGTGAAACAACACCCTCATACCCCCTGTCAATTCATCACAAAACCCCTAAAATCTTGTATAATAATACGTTTGATAGCCCCGGCTATTTCGATATATTTTATGAACAAACGAGCCAACCCCGCACTCCTGGGGCGGATCATTTTATTCGTTGACAAAACAAATTGTTTCAATCTGTGTACGTGCCTACATTTCTACTAAATTTTTTACAAATATTGCATTTACGCCTTTAGTACCACCGACGGGACGCATTAACATGCGGCAGCGATACGATGAAAAAACTGTCAACTGTATGGGATCATTTGGCATATTATGACTGTCTCGCTCTTACTTTAGTGCGATTTTTATATTTGCATCCTTATCAGCGGTTTTGCATTTAGCTGCGGAATGAAATTGCCATTATACCGACGCATACGAACCGCTAGTCTCGTTTCGCAATCTCTTGCGCGTCCTTAAATGCTAAATTTTAGTAATAATTCAAGCTGAAATTATACAAATGCTTATTCATTCAACTAAAGATTTACAAACGTACCTACAAAAATGAGGTGGCATTGAATAAAATGTTTGTTCCCTTGTTATTGGTTTATTTAATTTCATGCACCTACACTCTACTCCTTAGTAAAAGCAATTTCCCCCTTCCGAATCGAAAAGCGATGGCTGGGACGACAATAGCGTCGACAGCGACGACCTCCTGAACCCAAATAAAGTTAAAAATGTGCAGCGAACTAATGTTCCGCAGTTGGTTCGCTACTCCAATATTTCCACAACGATTCGCTGCCACATACGAATGTGTCGGTGTGCATTGGCATTGATGTTCGACACTTACGACAAAATTGGAAGGCAATTTTTTTTATGTTTAGAAAGATTTCTACTTGAAAAGGACTTTAAGTTTTAAGTAAGCAATTTTGTTCAAGAAATCTTTTGAGTCATCTATCAATTTCTTTCCGGTTTTAAGTTTTGGTCTTATCAAAGAAAAAAATCAAAAAGTAAAGAAAAAAAAACTAAAATAGAAGGGAAGGGTAAAGAAGTAATTGACATGCTGATGAAGAAACCAACTTATGTTTGACTATTACGTAAGTTTCCTGCAAAACAATTCATTAACATCCGTTTCAGTTTGAAAATATCGAGGTTGATGAGTATTAATTAACGTTGAAAAATGGATTCACCATTTCAGACTAAATTCGATACGGATTTGGTTTTGAGCATCCCAGGACCTCTATAACATCAGTGCAGGATGCAATTCTACTGCTTGTTAATAAAACAAGTCAATTTGATTTTCTCTTTCAAATAAAGCTTTGACGATGCACTGAAACCTGATGGAAGAAATAGTTATTGCGAGAATTCTATTTTGAATATGAAATTCACGAAATACCCAATTTGAATTCAATCGTGCGTGAATTTTATTCCTGGAAAATATTTTTGCAAACGATTTTAAACTTGTATTGCCTTATTTGAAAGCATTGATCTTTACAGTAAAATGTAAGCGCAGTACCTATTTATCGAATGAGAGTCTAGTCTAGAAGGAACAGTAATATCACAAGACTCATGATAATTAATAAATAAATAATAATAATTTTTCTCTTGTAGAGTATACTGACGACCTCTGTGGCGCAGCGGGCGAAGGTTTGCCTGCGACGCAGGAAGTTGCGGGTTCGATTCCTGCCTCGGAACAAATATTTGTACAATCTGCAGATATTTGTTCAGGGTGTTCTGGGTATTTTCTATATATAATAAAAAAATATCTATCTATGTAATGTATTGTATTAAGTATCAAGTCAAAGTCAAAGTCAAAAAGAACTTTATTCATTGAAATCACAAGGATCATTTTGAATCGTCTTATATAAAATTAAATTACTCCTGTTCCAACGCGACCAAGCCTAGAAGAATCAGGCAACAAACTCGGCTTGGCTTACATAAATGGTCCGTCTTACCACTAGGTGAGAAGCGCCTGTGTGGTGCCTCGGAGCAAGGAGTTGCTGATACATAGTAAATGAGAACTTAAAAACCTTAGGAAGGTAGTCAAAAGTAAATAAACATCAGCAAAAATATGCAAGACAGCACACGCTACGCTTGTTATACTTATAAATAATAATCTAATACAAACATGTAAATAGGTAAGTACAGATATTGCAAATTTCCATTTTAGCAGTCGAGGGGCAGAGCGACATCAGGCCACGCGGCTTTATCATTAATATAGTCATCAAGAGTGTAATACGCTTTTTTAATTAGATTCATCTTTATGTAGGATTTAAATCTTCGAATAGGAAGTTTAAATGCACCTTCTGGAAGTTTATTATAGAACCGTACAGAATTCCCCATAAAAGATCCACTTACTTTCTTTAATCGAAATTTTGGTATATTTAGTTTGTGTTTATTTCTCGTGTTAATACCATGCACGTCACTTTTTATCATAAAACTATCCAAGTGTTTATGTGTATGTAATAATATTTCATAGATATATTGCGATATTACTGTAAGAATATTGATTTCTTTGAAACGCTCTCTCAAGGAGTCACGCGACTTCATTTTATAAATGGCACGTATTGCCCGTTTTTGCAAGACAAAAATAGCTTGGATATCTGCTGCTTTACCCCACAGTATGATACCATATGACATAACACTATGGAAGTAGCTAAAATAAACAAGCCTAGCTGTAGCTTCATCAGTAAGCTGCCTTATTATACGAACTGCATATGCAGCGGAACTAAGTCTACCAGCAAGAGCCACAATTTGTGGTGCCCACTGCAAGCCCGCATCAATATTAAGCCCTAAGAAAATAGTAGACTTGACAAGATCAAGTGTCTCCCCATTTATTTTAATATTAGTTGGATAATGTTTTACATTTGGCAATGTGAATTTGATGCATTTAGTTTTTTTAGCATTAAGCAAAAGATTATTAACTGTGAACCACTCAAGAACACGCGATAGTGAATCATTTACATCATCGTAATTAGATTTAGATCTATCAACTTTGAAAATCAAAGAAGTATCGTCAGCAAACAGAACTATGTCACATATATCTTTCACAAAAAAAGGGAGATCGTTAATGTAAACTAGGAATAAAAATGGGCCTAGTATTGAACCCTGTGGCACCCCCATGACAATAGTCGATCCTGAAGACCTTTCACCACCAACATCAACTTTTTGGACTCTATTGGATAAGTAAGAATTTACAAGATTAATTGCCTGATTTTGTATGCCATAATGTTTTAACTTGGAAATTAAAGTATCATGCCTCACGCAGTCAAAAGCTTTGGACAGGTCGCAGAAAACTCCGATCGCGTCCTGCGAGTTCTCCCATGCTTCAAATATGTGTTCTAAGAGCATGGTACCAGCATCGGCTGTCGAACGACCCTTAGTAAATCCAAATTGATGACTATGAAGAAGTCCGTGGAGGTTGAAGTGTGACAATAACTGAGTAAGAATAAGTTTCTCAAAGATTTTACTTAACGCAGGCAATATAGAAATTGGCCTATAATTACCTGGATCTTTTTCATTACCAGACTTGAACAAAGGAATTAATTTACTATGTTTCATAAGATCAGGAAAGACTCCCTCGTCAACACATCCATTGAAAATATAGGCCATACACGGCGCAATATCAATAATTATAACACCTAACACCTTTGTAGATATTCCCCAAAGGTCTTCAGTATTTTTAATATTAAGTGACTTAAATGTCTTAACAATATCAATGGCATTAACGTATCTGAAACTAAACGCGACCTCACACTTATCAACACTTAATTCCAATAAAGTAGATGCTCCAGAGGCAGTTGATTTTAAAGATTGAGTCACAATATTAGGTATACTAGAGAAAAAACTATCAAAGGCATTTGCGACCTCAATATTATTTGATAATATTGTATTGTTTACGTTTAAATTAATTTGTTTACTACGAGGTTTAGCTTTACCTGTTTCATTATTTATTAATTTCCAAGTTGTCTTAATTTTATTTGTTGATTTTTCTATTTTATTTCTCAAATGCAATGATTTTGCTGCATGACAAACTTTTTTGAAGGTCTTGGAATAGTTCTTTATGTACAAGATAAACGTTGGATCGTGCAACATTGATTCTCTAGCCGCATAGAGTTCATATAATTTATTCCTACTTCTATAAATACCGGTTGTAGCCCAATCAGCTAACCCGACATTAGCTCTAGCTTTACATTTTTTTAACTTAAATATCTCACTATGTTCCTCACATATCAACTTAAACAAACTAGTAAAAAGGTCATTCGGATCATCTACGCACGGTACAAGGGGAATTTTAAGTTCAATACTGCCCTGGAACTTCTTAATGCGACTTTCTGTGATAGGCCGATAAGTGAATTCCTTAGGTTCATCTACAAAATTACAAGTAAATATAGCACTGTGACCATAGTGATCTGAGGTGAAATGTTTAATTACTGATTTATCAATTGGAACACTACTGCAATAAATATTATCTAAACAGGTGGATGTTGTTAGTGTCACCCTTGTAGGTTCTTCGAAGAGGTGATTTAAGTTAAAGCATTTAAATAAATTAAGCAGCCTCTCAGATAGAGGATTAACCGGAATATCTATATTGAAATCTCCGCAGACTATTAGCATTTTATTACAAACAAAAGTTTTAAGCAATGCTTCTTCCATAGTGGATTCAAATAATGCGAAGTCTGCGTCAGGGGGACGGTAAACGCTCACAATGATATGCCGCTCTAGCTCAACACAAGATAGCTCAATAGTCCTCTCAATAGTGAGATTTGCAACATCTTTACGTTCCTTGCATTTTAAAGTATTTCGAACAACAATTAAGGAACCCCCACGTATGGCGTTTTTGCGTTTGTATGAACTTACAATATTATAATTCTCATAATAAGGGAGTAAATCAAATTGTAACATCCAGTGTTCAGTTACACACATAATATCAACATTAAAACGATTTAAAAATAATTCTAATTCTAAGATTTTGCTGGGAAGGCCTTGCACATTTTGATGTACTACATGTAATGTGCCCGGCTGTCTCATTGTCGAACTCGTCAGTTTAAATGACTGTCAGCTACTCCTACTTGTTTGCCCTCATTAGTACTACTACTAACTACGGGCTTGTCGGTGAACTGCGTTATAGTACTTATAACGGGATCAAAAATATTAAATGCTAACAATTTAGCAATTATTAATTTACTATGTCTACTCAAATACATAGTATCTTGTGTCAAAATAAAATTACTAATAAAATGATTAGTATCAAAATACAAAACGTCTCTATGACGACATGTCAAATTATACAGCATTAAATTAAGATTCCAAATTTTTTGATTTTCTTTAGTACTCAAACATTTTGAGTAAGGGAAAGCACATAAAATTAATTTTCCCAGTCCTGAATCTAGCTTTTGTAACAAAGTCTCAACTAACTTAATAATATCCAAACGCGTTACACCACTACTCTCACCTAATTGTACTAACAGAGTGGTGTTGTTGTCAAAGCAATCCTCCCTCTTTATAGTATCTATAAGTTTGTTAATAGGGGCATTAGGAAAGCAATTATTTGTCAACAGTTATCTAGTACCCATAACAGAAGCTCTGCTTAGCTTGGGGCTAGATAATGCTGTGTGAAATGTCCAGCATTTATTTATTTATTTTATATCTGACAATACTGAGCCAAATTTTTAATTAATTTTTTTTAGGAAAATAGTTTATAGCGGTCCGTTACTGCCATTACGATTATTGACTGCTTTACCTACATTCGTAAAATACACTTGGTATCACAAATGGAAGTTTAAATCATGAAAGAAAAAGTTTTCACTTTTAATTCGCATACACAAAAACATTAACTAGGTCACCGTCAGCCGTCACAGAAGAAATCCTGGTTGAGTTACATTCACGAAAGGTTATGAGGGATGGTGTAAGCTGCCCAACGGATACGCTTCGCGCAGGAAAAACATTTAGATCTGCTTGCATCCTCCTAACTTTTAGTCAAAGATACGACGCGGTTGTTTCTATGTGATGGCAACACCGTAAGTCGCAAGCATGCTTTACCAGTTTACCTACAGTGTACACAATGCTTTAGGTCGTGCTGTCTGCTGTTAGCATGCTTATAAGGCCTATGGCAATGTGACTGTCAGAAAATTGCTCATAGTTTGGGTTTAGCAAAGTGACCTCGAAAAAATTTATAGATAGATAGAGATTAACAATTTATTGATTACCACAGAAACAATAAACAAGTAATATTACGATAGAAAGGCAATACAATGGGCGGCCTTATCGTTGAAAGCGATCTCTCCCAGGCAACCTTTGGATATAACGAAATGAGCAACGCTATAATAGACTGCGGTGTACCTACAAAGCAAAACTAAGAAGTATTCTAAATTAATTAAACTATATAAGTAGTTATTATGAACAATATTGACTAATAAACCTCCTAATAAAAGAAAAAAACCTCTTTATTGGCAAATTTCTCTATGGTGGATGATGTTCCGTGTATTTTTTAAAGTACGTTACTGACTTACCTTGAATACTTGCCCTTAATTCAAAACTTTTTTATAATTTACTTTGGAAAACGGGAATTTTTCGCGTACCTATATGTTTCTGGAGGCATGAACAGTAACTTTTTCATAATACTATTTAGCAAAATACCTCCTTAGCATGTACTATGATAGAAGTAAGACTTTCGAAGATACATAGAAATTGGAGTCGTTTACTTTGTATTTGAATATGCGCCTCTGCAATGGGGAACATCAACGTTTGATACGATATTCAAATTATTTTCCCGGTTTGAATTTAAATATGATGCTTCGACAGCATTTTCAATAGTGTTTTAAGAAGCGAGCATCGCAGGATCCGGTGATCAAAAATTGTCAAGTACCTAAAAAAACCTTCTCCAGCACTTCAAATATGGATCAAGTTTTTGATAAAAAATTAAGAAAATCAAAACCTTGATCTGAAAATAATCTTACATCTAAACCATTTAAATAATATCTAATACATCTACTCTATGTCACTTGCAAAGTTGATGAAATTCAATCAAAATTGTTAATTTTAATCAACACTCTGTAATAAATTAACCCATATTTTTCATTAAATCGGTAAGACGACACTTTGTAGAATTTTAGAGCCCGAAAATCTACGCTGTCTTTGCTACAGGAATTTCGTTCTTATCTCCTAGTGTTTAGCTTCAAATTGGTTGTGGAGCTTTGTCTTGTTTATTTTGGTAATTTCTCAAGGCTAACGAGGTCCAAATGGGCAATTAATAAATCCGCTAATCGGTGGAATTACCGGCAATTGAAGGACTAGCTGCGGTCGGGTTCGTTTAGGGAGTGGATTTTGGGTCAGAGTGTGGTTGCGGTATGGATGATACGAGTACTTTGCCGATAATGATTCGTTTAAATTGCAGGAGAACGTGAGGAATTTCAACAAAATGAATAGCACTCAAATATGATCATGCCAGATAGTATGTTGTGAATAATAACGTTTAAAACAAAAGCATTTTAGTGTAAGAAGAATCACAAAACGAAAAGATGTCTTAGTAGTAGGTAATTAACATGAGTTGTAATTCTTTGAAACAACTTAGAATATTTTACTAAACATACAGTATAGAATGGTTGTTATTTGGCAGCATAAACCCCCACTTATATCATGTTGTAAGTAAGACAGTATAGTATAAATATTTGAAATTATTTTTCTATTCAAATTTGCATATTGAAAAACAGAACTAATAGAAAACTATGAGTTCAATCAATCCAACGATTGAACGAGGCTTCGTCTATACCTACTAAAATGCAAACCGCTATAATTCAAAATGACACGTTCGAAACCGCTCTACCCAATCAGTATCGAATAATGAAACGCAGTTATTATTAATATAGCTAAATAGGTAACGAGCGCGATATAATCCATGAAGGTTTCAGGGTATTCGATATAGTTGGCACGATTTTCGATATTTTGCATCGTGTTCGATATTGTGCGCTTTGTTTGTATCATTTCCAGTTGAGTATTATTTTACAGTGAAATAACATTTTGTGTGGGGAATTAATTTGTTGAGAGCAATATATTTAAGTTCAAACAGTATAACTAGTTGAAAACTTGCCTTATGTACACTAGCAGTACCTACCTACTTCCACTAAATGATCTTAATACTTAAATACTAAAAAACATGTTATGCAGGTAGAAAGTACTTATAAACATAATATTATGTTTAATGGTCTTACTTATAAAAATCTGTCAAAAGTTAAGCAATGTTTAAAATATTGCCAATTACTATTAGATAACGTCAACAGTGACTGAACAAATTTTAAGCAATGCTCACATTGAAAAAACCTTAATAATGGTGGTTAATATAAAACTATACATCAAAAGCACTAAATAAAAACCATTTAAAAAATATCATTAAAGACTAAATAAATGATAGGGATTAATGTTAAGATTAATTAAATGTTAAGAGAATTGGTAGTGAATCAGTCTCCTTATTTCCCATGTTTCTTTTTTCTTCAAACGAGGCTTTTGGGCCAGGAAGAGCCGCGTGTGTCTTATGATAGATTATCAGCATCACACTACCAATAAGAGCACACGCAAGGCTCCCTCTATACCCAACACATTCGAATGTCTTATCTTCTTTTGATTCTGTCAAATCTTCTTGTCTAACAAACTTCTTGTGCACAACGAACAGGTACAAATCATTGCTATTTCGCTGTTATAAAGGAGTACATTACTTACTTTCCATTTTGTATCTTTTTTTCTACTGCACATTTTATTTTATTTTTATTTATTTAGGACAACAAACAATTACACTCGCATAGTACTAAATATAGGACTAAAATAACACAGTGATTCTAGGAGAGTAACCAGCCCCGTTGTCCACAAGTTAGGTATGATTAAACTATAGGGCAAAAAGAAAGAACACATGATTTAAGTTAGTGTGGACAATAGCATGAATAGCATTTCAACTGCCAAAGCTGATTGACCCCTTGACAAAGTAGTGTCCCCCTCTCGCATTCCGACCACAACTACTAGAAAGGGAGAGAGGACAGCACCCAGCCAAGGCGCCAGCCAGTCAGTCAAAGTTGAAATGCTACACAAATCAATGTATAAACATTTAAGATGACGAGGATACATGAGTATGTAGGTACAAATAATAATAATAATTGTAATAATTGAGGTCAAAACTCATCCAGTGAAATCGACACAAGTGTATCTATTACACTTTTTCTAAATAGACCAGGTGAGTTAGCGAACAATTCAGTGCTTGTAAAATGATTATTAAACAGTTTCATTATTCTATTTAGCGGTGCACGCTCACCCGCGATTGTTTTACAAGGGATAGGTGCGAACAAATATTGTTTACGAGCCTGTCGGTTATAAGAGCGATAAGGTATATGAATATATATTTGATTAACTAAACTACTACAATCGAACTTACAATGACATACATTGAATAACAGCATAAGATCAAGGAGCAATCTTCTCATCTTCAGAGTGTGTAAGTTGAATTTACTAAGAAGTTTATCATAGGAGGACCTAGAACGAAAACAGCGATAATTCATAGAACGCAAGAATTTGCGTTGAATAGCTTCCAACTGATCATGGTATTTATTATAGTGGGGGTTCCACACAGAAGTGGCAAATTCTAACTGGGATCTCACTAGCGATTTATACAAAAGTAGGTATGATGCAGGTTTCTTGAAAGGAATACTAGTGCGCATTAATTACAATAATGTACAATATTGAATGGACGAACAAATATATATTATTGGCTTTCTGTTCGGCGTTCGGCGAAGCAACATGGCTGCGGAGTTTTTGCGGTGTTGTTGTTTCTTTATTGTTCTAGCGCGCAGTGAGTCAACTGTTTCTTGAGGATGCTTCGTTGAGAGGCAAAACACGTGTCGAGTTCTTTCAGTTTTTGTTGGAGAAGAACGAAATTGTTAATTACTATACCTATATTGGTTTGTCTATTCAATATTGTAGAATGGATTTCCGCAAAGTCACGCTTGAATAATTTAATTACACTATAATAATAAGAATCAAACTCCACATGGTAAAAGATTCAACACGAGTTTCAACCCGTTTGAAATTCTTATCATGTCGCTATCAACAAACTAATCTTACAAGGTCGAGACGTCGCCGGTCGGCCACTCGAGTCAAGTAAAGGGCTCCAACTCAACTCGAGTTAGATCGTTTGCGAATCAATATAGAGAGCTCAGTCATCAAAAGTTTAAAAGGTTCGAAGTATCAATACGAATAGGTACAAGGGCAAATTCCTAGAATTTGAATGATTCCTATAATAATATTGAAACATAATCACGTAATACACGTTTTCTTAGCCCAATGTTTGAACTTGCCATCCTGAATTGTTAACTTAGTGTATAAATGCCGTGAATTTCTCAATAAACTTTATAACTATTTAACCAATATTGAAAGTGGTATGCAAAAGTTTCAGCCCTTACACTGAATATCAGATTTAAGCTTACATTTTGTGAAATAGTTTGATGGATAAGACTAATTATGTTAACTTGAGGATAGTTCTACCACCTTGAGGGTGGTAGAACTATCCACAAGTTCTATTCTTTCAGTATCAGACAAACAAGTATTTTTGACTTTCTTCATTCTTAACTCTTTTAAAATGCATATTTTTAACTGTATTTTAGAAACTAAGGTCATTTTATCGACAAGCATAATTTTGTTCTTTTTTTCCTGCCTATTTTGAAACTATCCACCTTTATCAACTTCAGAATTTCAGCAAACAATGTCCCTCTTCGCAGTGTTTCTAAATTGGCCTCTAATAAATTGCTTCCACGGTCACCGACTCAAGTAACCTTGTTTGCTACAGATTCGATTACAGGCGTACTGTCGGTGCACTCAAATCTGATTTGCCATCAATTCACCGCTTACTCTAACTGGGAGGCTATCAACATCTTTTCAAAACGGAATTTACAACTGTCAAAATTCATTTCGTTTGTGATTACAAACTTCATCCCATGTAATTTACTTCGTGCAACTAATCTTTTAGCTATTAGCTATTATATTAAAAAGATGCATGTTTTTTTTATATATGGATGGCAATACTTGTTTTTGAATGTATCCAATACTTTCAAAAGCTAAGCTTACTCCGAGTAGTAGCCGGGTAATATTTTCCGCGTAATATTCTCCTGGGAATTTTCTCGGTTATCTATTTGCTCCTGTTTTCCGGGCGGCCGCGCGGCCAAACCTGTGATTTATACGCGTTGCCTCCGCTTATACCCACTTTATTTTACTTTAGAAAGGCGTCCGGTCAATTTGGATGTAAATCAAATTTATTTGTGAGCCGAAAGGTCGAGATTCGTACTTTTATATTAAAATTTCGATGAGTGAACAAAAATTCAATACCCTTGTGACCAAACCTATAATAATTAATTCAACGTAGATATATTTTATAATATCCTAACATAACAACCAACCGTCACATACGTAGTCTTGATCCCACACTATGATTCCCAGTGTCGTGGGTATTAGGAACTACGAGTACCATGGTACCCCAGCACACAGATACGGAACAAATATTTACAAATCAAAACATTTGTCCCGCAGCGGGAATTGAATTCGCAACCTATTGCATCTCAACCGGCTACTAGCCTGCCACGCCACAGAGGTAGTCAACATTCCCTTCCTCTTCAGTACACTTCATCAGTGTCAAGTGTATGTATGTTTCAGGTAGGTCATATATCATTTTCAAATGTCTGCATCAATTTGATGTACAACATAAATCCATACTTTTGGCTAAAAGTCAAGATTATCTAACACATCCAAAGGCTGGAAAAACACAGCACCATCTCAGTAAACGGATGAGAGAGCCATCATGCATAATTCATCTGTTTCATTATTCACTGCGGGTTAATCTACTGCTCAAATTCAACTTGACAACGCTCGCTCTGCTCGCTCGGCTCGCTTAGCATCGCGGCACAAAAGAGTGTTTATTTGTTTTCAGAGTGTCAAGTTGCAATTTTGTTTTTAAACCAAATGGTTATGTTCCAAGTCAAATCTAGGACTAATACAAAACATAACACCCAACAGTCGCATACATAGTCCTGATCCCAAACTAGGATTCCCTGTGTCATGGGTATCAGGAACTACGAGTACCATGTTACTAGATACATATTAGTACAGTATGGTAAAGATTAGTAGAACAGTCTCAGTTGCACCAAATCTCGAATTCGAAATTTTGTAACATGATTAATACACTAATATCTAATACACACTGATATACTATAACTGACAAGCTGACAAGCTTGTTGTTGTAGCTTGTCAGTTTCTAATAAAATTATAATGTTATTGCTAGATTGATTCTATACAATTGAATGGGAAACTGACAACTGGGGGACTCTGTCCCACTCCCACTCTGACAACTGGGGAAACTGTGGTAAGAGATAGAAATACTCTATAAGCATTGTTTAAATTCAGACAGATTTAAGTAAACTCATAGATTTTTAAAATTGTGGGTTTCTAAGGCCAAGATCACAATACACCTTTGTGGCGCGGCGAGCGAAGGTTCGCCTGCGACACAGGAGGTTGCGGGTTCGATTCCCGCCTCGGAACAAATATTTGTACGATCTGCAGATATATGTTCAGGGTGTTCTGGGTATTTTCTATGCATAATGAAAATGAACAGGAGTAATTTTAGTTTATAAGACGATTCAAAATGATCCTTGTGATTACAATGAATAAAATTCTTTTTGACTTTGACTTTGATTTTGATAATAAGAAATATATATCTATGTAATGTATTTATTAAGTATATCTCAGTTACTTATCTAGTACCCATAACATAAGCTCTGCTTACCTTGCGGCTAGATAATGTTGTGTTGAAATGTCCAGCATTTATTTATTTATTTTTTACATCTCTCAGCATCCTGACAGTAAGGTTCTGGGCTCTCCCGTGGGAAATACAGCCTGCCGCGGAGCCGGCGTATATGTCACGGGGCTTACACACAACTGAGAACAGTGATCTCAGCTGTGTCTGTTTATTTCTGACGGGAAAAATAGTGCTAGGACAACAGAATCGTTTTAAAATCTAGATTTGAAAGACACAAGGGAAATGATAGATGGTATTTCTTGTGGTTTTTGAATTCAGTATATTATTTTCGGGAAAGCTTTATATACTTCACGTGCTGACTAGCCTGTTAGTTTTGATTTGCAAGATAATTTAAGGCCCGTTAATACCAACCTAATAGTGCTTCTGCGTAAATTTGCAACCATTCGAAGATTTTTCTGACGAAATCCTGCTATCTTTATAATGTCTTTAGTACATTTGGTCCTTCTTACACTGCGTCGTTTGGTTTGTGGTCGTTACTTAAAAACCTTCATAAAGGTACCAGAAAGACTTCTACAGGCTGATGATGATGATGATTAAAAATCTGGATATGCTTTACATCACAAAAAATGCCAGTAAAATAATACGTAAAAAAAATATTACTCGCATTTATTACAAAAGTTGTTATTTTTCCGGCACTCGCGGCGCCCGGTGTGGCAGCTGTTTTATATACTGCTCGTAAATTCTCCATTGCAGTGTTCCTTTAGGTCTTTTCACCACTACTACTTGCCTGGAGTTTTTTCAACTACTTGAAAAGTAAACGGTATTTACCATTTTTAGGGTTCCATACCCAAAGGGTAAAACGGACTCTATTACTAAGGCTCCGCTTTCCGTCCGTCTGTCACCAGGCTGTGTCTCATGAACCGTGATAGTTAGACAGTTGAAATTTTCATAGATCATGTATTTCTGTTGCCGCTATTACAACAAATAATACAAAAATAATAGACTATTTATATTTTTTTCCCCTCCGTGGCGTGACGTGCTGAGATATAAGAGGTTAATTCATGCTACGGGACAAATATGATGATGATGATGGTGATGTGTGATCATTGCAACCAGAAAACGTACACCAGAGTAATCATTAAGTTTGGTCGCGACCAATCGGTAGAATTTAACTTAGTTTACAGGACGATTCCAAATGATTCTTGTGAATTTAATGAACACTAATGTCAGTGAAATACCGTGTTTTGCCTAAAGAGAAAAGGTGAGAAAGGTGGCCTTATCCAATAGTCGACATCTTTCGGCTATGACGAAAAAATAACCAAAAACATTTTCCATTACATTAATATGAACAAAAGAAAAAAATACTCTTCTTATCAGTGGTTCATGAAGCGAATGTAGTTGGATATTAATAGTGATAGATGAGTGACCCGCGTCGGCCGACCGTACATGTCGAATACGTTATTTATTGTGCATGAAGTTTATGCCCGTGTTATTGAATATTTAAGTTTGATATTAAAGTCAAAAAGTATTTTATTCATTGAAATTACAAGGTTCATTTTAATCTAAATTTACTCCTATTCCAACGCGACTAAACCTAGAATAATCTGGGCAACAAACTTGCTTGGCTTGATTTGATGATCCTTATTACTACTAAGTGGGAAGCACCTGTGTGGTGCCTCGAGAACAAGGAGAAGTTGAGTCATAGAAAGAGAGAACTTAAAAACCTTAGGTATAGGTAGTCAAAAGTAAAATGTAAAGAAAATCAGCAAAAGTTAAGACAGCACATTCTACGCTTGATATACTTATATGTATGTAACAACCAACCGTGCAGTCGTATGTCCGGCCTAAGAAATGACCGCTCCGTCTCCTCCCGTGGATGTAAAAAAAGCCTGACTAAGGGATTACACCAGGGGTGGGCAGCAGCAACCACCTGAGTACTTACCACCAAACTGCGATCACCAATCCGCCTGCCAAGCTTGGTGATTATGGCAATTTTTCCTATCGTGGGGAGGCGTCGTCTAGCAGTGGATGTAAACAAACTGGTGATAATGATGATATAACAACCTTATAATATTAATATAGGTACAGATATTTATTTTCATTTTATCAGTCGAGGGGCAGAGCGACATCAGGCCACGCGGTTTTATCATTAATATAGTCATCTAGCTAGCGTGTAATACGCTTTCTTAATTAGATTACTCTTTATGTAGGATTTACATTTGTTGGCTAATAAAGGTTGTCGGCGATCACGAATTGAAACACTGGATGGGTTGATTATATTCAAGAGCTGGCAGAAAACCAGTGGATGCAGGCGACTCAAACCCGTTTACAGAGACATTTTGTGGGGAAGGTCTATGCCCAGCAGTAGACGTCAAGCGGCTGATAATGATGGAATATAAAGCATAAAAAAGCAAACCATTTTAAGCAATAAATAAATGCAAGCATAAATTTAACATCACCAGCATACTTATATTACCCAAACTGGAAGATTATTTCAGACCTAACAACTAAATAAAACCTCCCCCTGATACAATAAACAATCGACACAAAGAAATAAAGGGTTGTAACAAAAAGGAAGCCTATAAAAGATCAACCTTTTCCAACAAAAAGTGGCTACGCAAAAACTACTCACAAGAAAAACTATATAAATACGATATCCAAGATTAGCATTCAAAGTCGCGTTCGACTGAAGGCTTCGGAGAAACCGCTTAAGGGAGGCTAATTGAATGTAGCCCTGAGTATCGATTCATTGCCGTTTTATCCAGGTGGAATATTTTTACGAAAATTATAAAGTCATCAAAAGCTTTATATTATACCTAAGCCCTCTGATGCACCATTTAGAATCCACAGTTAGTTTTATTAAACAATATGCCTAAATAAATCGTACATTTTGTATCTTTCTAACTTCACTAAACTTCTTGTACGCTTCAGCGAAAGTTTTAGGTCTAGTGTTGTGTGTCTGTGAGACGATTCCAGTCAGTGGATAATTCAGAATTAAAAAACAACACGCCTATTGATCAAACAAATAATACAATCTTGGAGCTGATTGGTTTTACCGTGATCGATATCAACTTTCCGATCTGACACGCAACAGATGATGGATCTCTTGGCAAATTGTTAGCAAGTTGAATTTATGGTGGAAGAAGGGAGATAATTGTTTCCTTATTGGTGTTGTGTCCCGGAAACGATAGATCATTGTTTTGAGACGGTTTATTATTTGAGAATCTTTCATGTTTGATTTCACAGACAAACTTTGATTAAAGTCCAGCTCACTTAACTTAGCTTGACTTTAGCTCAATTACATAAGGTATAACATAACATAACACCCAACAATCACATACATAGTCCTTGATCCCAAACTAGGATTCCCTGTATCGTGGGTATCAGGAACTACGAGTAACATGGTACTAAAACACCCAGACCCGGAAAAAATATTGGCAGATCATGCATACATTTGTTCCGCAGCGGGAATCGAACCCGCAACCACTTGCTTCTCAATCGACTACTCGCCCGGCGCGCCACGGAGGTTGTCCAAAATCAAAAAGCAGTCAGATGGTATCATTAATATTATTCCGAATGAAACGTAACGAAACTACAAAAAACTCCCCTCTGGCCCCGATAATAAATCCGTCGTTGTAGTAATGAGATTACCTAGGCACATTTCAGGCCACAGCCATCTAATAACATCACACTATCGGATTCCGGAGACAGCGTTCGCAAATTATTTTATCTGTTTCCTGATCGTACCGATTTGCGAAACAGCGGGTGGCGGCGGGGCTGCCGAGTACCGGGCGTGATTCCGAATAACGTGATATTTTTATGAATAGGACATTCGCGCCGTTTCAGTTATTGAGAGCGATCTGTGGAACACGCGATTACAATACGAATATAAGGTATTTTAGGGATTCGACAAACTAGCAAAAACTTTCGATGGTTCTACCACTGCTGAATATCTATTTTTTCTTTTACCTTTAGCCTTTTTCTTGATTTCAACAGAAGTAACTTATTGTGGGGTTTTAGAGGTTTTAGCTAAAACATAATTCTTTGAAACTCGAATCTCGAACTTCTTTGAAGTCGAGAAGTACTGAAATGTTGTAGATCAACCGTTGGCTCAACTTAGATTGAAAGTTACTTTTCACCCGGGTTTGATTGCGCTTTGTTAGACCTACAGGTAAAAACTATGGACTATGGCGTATCCTGGAGCCACTTGTAAATGGAAGAGTACGGTAAGTGCCGTCGGATATTATGTAACGACAAAATGTCTGCGTGAATGACGATTATGAACGGAATGTAGATAGAGCAAACAGGCCATAACATGTATTGTGACACTTGACAAGTTACCAGGGTTAATAAAACGAAATATTTTGTTTTTATGATGTACTAGCAATCGCTCGCGTTATTCTCTCGAGGAAACCAAATTATGGGATTTAAAAAAACTGTGTTTTAATCCAGATTTAATCTTTCATGTGTACCAATTACTAAGCAAGAAATGGGTATTTACCAAATACAAGTGAACTTGCCTCTGACCATCCCCGAGAAGGATCTCCTCAAAGATCGGACGGAGGTCTGAGGATATCTTTCATGGGGATTAAAGTCGTTAGTCTATCTCTGCATCTGTATGTTTTATATAAGCTCTGACAAAATTGAAACAAATCCCTCAATTACAAATACATCAAAAACAAAACAATAAAATATTTTTCTAATAGATTTTGCAGGCACAGCGAGCTACGAAGCGCTACGAAGCGCTACGTGCTACGCTACGACAGTACGTGCTTCCTCTCTCTATGATAGTGTACGGCGCTACGTACAGATATATGAGAGTATTAGTAAATTAAACAATTCATTGTTTCTTTATTAAAATGTCTATGATAAAACACTGTGATGTCAGGATAAATATCTACTTAATACGAAATACCTACTATAAGTAGGTTATTTTATCTTTATCATAAAATTCCAGATATAAATATAATTTATGTAAATACTTAGAATAAGACTGGAAATTTTTCATCGCTTTGTAACATTATAATTATTAATTATGTATAAACACCGGTTTCACTTAATACTAATACTATAACTGTTTTTCTTTATGTTTACTCTACTCGATTATTTTCTCTGTTTATTATTTATTCAGCCATTTTTAAACGTAAAGAGAATTTATGATGCTCCAAAGAATTAGAATTCACTTGTACTTGAAATTATGTTGCTTGTGTCTGTCAGTCTGCTCCAAGCATACATTTATAAATAGTACACAATTTGGTACTAATATTTAACAGATACAAAGATGCTTATAAAAACATAATGGGTAGGGATTAACTGAATTTTAAATTATTTCTACTTTCGCTAATTTGTTTTTTTTTACATTAATTTTTGAACGAATTATTTCTTATCTTTTCCATTTTTCAGTTAAATCTGTTTTTCTCTAGGTCGTGGTAGCAATTTTCTAGAATTTTGTTTTTTTCTAGAGTAAATACTTAAAACTAAAATACGCTATTATTAGGTATATATTTGAGTATATGATACAACTAGTATGTGGACCACTTAAGTGGTAACCTCAGCCCATTACAAATGCAATACCACTTAGGCCACATCCACCTAGGACACACCCTACTCGGCATTACACTGCGCTCGTCATCCTCAGACACAGATGAAAAGTCTCGTGTGCCTGTAGTTTCACCGATTTATCTGTTGTCATTGGTCTATATAATTTGGGCCACGTAGACCAATATAAAGTTTAAAACTAAAGCCCCCCCCCCCCCTGATAAAGGTACATTCCACAGATCGCGAAACAAAACATCGTAAATTTCAAAATACTTACTATTCCGTTGAGTGAGCTCGTCACACTCACATCGTAAAAGAGCCGCAAAGCTGTAGGGTAGCCGCACCAGTTACCGACATAGTATAGGTGGTATGTGAGCCAGAGAGGGCTGCTTACCTGCAACAAAGAAGGGTTACGTCAATAGGAAGGCTTTGCAAAATTAACATGTGAATAAGAGATTCAGGAGTCAAGTGAGTCACTTTAGCTGTAGGGCCTTGGCTAAATTCGCTGAATTGGCGGCTGAATTTTCGCAATAGGCTTGTAAAAGCCTCATCAGCGTTGTTTGTGGTAAAGGATAGTTTTCAAAATGGTCTCAAAATTTTTGTAGAAATTAAACTACAATGATTCTACCTACACAAATAAAACTACTATAAATGCTACACTTCTAAACAACGAACCCCAATCATTTAAATATATGTGGTTACTAACTATTGCAAGAAAGAATCGAATCACGTAGCAATACTTCGTGTACCCAAGAACGTTTCCTATTCCGTTGCGTAATCGGAAACATATCGTTTCCATAATTTCGATATGTATAGCACGCAAATCACATTGTCTCAGATGCTTATCTAATTCTTCATCTATATTCCGAATGAAATGAGCTATAAATATTCAAAACGGCAGAATGACTTGATAGAGACAAAGGTTTGAACAAACTTGAAGTAGCGTAATGTCAAACCTGCAATATGTTTAATCTTCATAGGGTCGACTCATTTAACTTTAAGAAGACGAAAAAAAATCAGTGATATTATGTTTGTGGCTTGGTAAAGTTCGTAAATAAGAGTGAGTCAAGCATAATATTGAGATTAAGAATATGTATGGATACTACATTATAATTCCAAGGAATCAGTCTACAAAAACACGATAGGAGAATATTTTCTCGATAGATAAAAATCACAAAGTTACCTCTAACTATTTGGTTCAATTCGATTGTTTCTCGATAGAGAGTAGATTAATGAGTCAAATATTAGATAAATAAAATCAATACAACCAAAGACTAACTAACAGTGAGGGTTACGTAAAACTATCTATATTTTTCAATATTTCTGATTCTGTTAGGATCATCCTAGCGTGCACAATGATGCCACTACCTGCTTCGATGAGCAGTGACGCAGCGGTCACTGCGGCCGCTGACCCATTTGCAAACGGAATAGAGAGAGTTCAATTTAACATTTAAATGGGTTAATTCTCCGTTCGATCGTTCGAAATGAAGAATCTTTAGAAGAAGATAGAAAGAATATTCATTTATTTTTCGCCAATGAACAGAACACAAAATAGTCACACGAAACAAACTACTATTTAGACAAGACATAAGAAAAACAAATTAATCTAGAACTACAAACTAGTAGGTAGGCATCAATATGTGTAGTGTTGGGTCAAATAGGCCCCTGTCTCAGCATAAGCTGCTGGTTTTCAAACAGGGCTTAGGTGATACCACGAACAACAATAAACAACAGGGGCATAAACAATATAGAATAATACTCGTAGAGAGAAACCAATTTTTGAACCAATCACGCGATGCGTGATCAATTACCTCCCGTTTATTCTCGCGCTGAATCTAATCACCACACTGGTTTTTACACGATCACAAAGCTCTTTTCACGGCCACCACATCTTAACTTGAGCTGACCAAGAAAGAACCACGACAGTGACATGCTGTGCGAACAAACTATCACTACGCTCACAAAAAAGTGAATTCACGACTGTGAGTTGACCCACTCAATTGGAACACATAAAGTTGTGGGTAATTTACAACTCTATCTGCATTACCCACCCCGGAAGGGATCACTATGAATACGTTTAGGGCCGGACTGTGGTTTGACACGTTTCTATTCAAGCATGGGGCAGTTGATCCCGAGAGCCAATGACAGCTTTCTTACGTTATACTGCTGGCCTGCACTACCTATCACATAGATGTTACAGAACTCTGGGCAATTAGATATGTGCCTGATTTTAATCCTATTTCTAAGTGGCTACGTTACATGGTTCAGCAATGGTTGATTTTGATAAGTATGGAGTGCATTCAGAAATGCACAACTTCTAGAGTTGAAATAAGATCGGTATCCACTTTTTAGTGTCTTTAAAAGCGAAGCTTGCATTATGTTGTAAGAAAACGATCACTGCTGCCCGGGCTACAAGTTCACCCCAAGCAGATACAACGTATTCTGGTCACGACTGACGGGGGTGGACCCCGATATTAAAAACATACGTCAGGGGGTTATAAATAACACACGCACAACACTTTCATTATAAAAAGACGTGTGAGGGTTTTTTCGATCATCTGACAGATGACTGCCATGACCCCAGGTACAACTGCCATTTCGTAAATGGAGTTAATTTAAATGGTGTAAATAGAGTTGCATCCTGACACGTATGCATTTTAACGATAGCAGATATCTTTTGTTTTATTGAACGAGCGAAGCGAGTTCTCTGAGTCAAGTTGGAAGAATCGGCTTTTGTATGTATGTGTGTATGTATGTATGTTTGTCCGATGAAAACTTCCAAACCGTTAATCCGATCTTCATGAAATTTGATATGGGGGTAGATAGTATTGGTACAATTTGTAGGTAAGGTTATGAGCTATATCGATCAAGGGGTTGCTGAGATATTGGGGTCCAAGAGGGGGTAAAAAAAATAAAAGTAAGACAGTCAGATCAAGTGGGGTGTCTAATGAAAGCGCTTTGGTTGGGCATTTCAAAACTGTTTTTAATAATTATTTAGCCTTAGTAGTTTTTGAGATATTAGGGAAAATAAAAAACGTAAAAACCCAAAATTCTAGGGTACTTCCAGCAATCCCACAATGCTGAAATTTGGTATGCTTGTGGCTTTTGTGTCACAACTACAGGGAAAAGTCTGAAATTGAAGAATTTAGAAACATGTACTCCATAAAACAGAAACCAATGTAACATCCATGAATCTTCGCAATAGGCTTGTAAAAGCCTCATCAGCGTTGTTTGTGGTAAAGGATAGTTTTCAAAATGGTCTCAAAATTTTTGTAGAAATTAAACTACAATGATTCTACCTACACAAATAAAACTACTATAAATGCTACACTTCTAAACAACGAACCCCAATCATTTAAATATATGTGGTTACTAACTATTGCAAGAAAGAATCGAATCACGTAGCAATACTTCGTGTTCCCAAGAACGTTTCCTATTCCGTTGCGTAATCGGAAACATATCGTTTCCATAATTTCGATATGTATAGCACGCAAATCACATTGTCTCAGATGCTTATCTAATTCTTCATCTATATTCCGAATGAAATGAGCTATAAATATTCAAAACGGCAGAATGACTTGATAGAGACAAAGGTTTGAACAAACTTGAAGTAGCGTAATGTCAAACCTGCAATATGTTTAATCTTCATAGGGTCGACTCATTTAACTTTAAGAAGACGAAAAAAAATCAGTGATATTATGTTTGTGGCTTGGTAAAGTTCGTAAATAAGAGTGAGTCAAGCATAATATTGAGATTAAGAATATGTATGGATACTACATTATAATTCCAAGGAATCAGTCTACAAAAACACGATAGGAGAATATTTTCTCGATAGATAAAAATCACAAAGTTACCTCTAACTATTTGGTTCAATTCGATTGTTTCTCGATAGAGAGTAGATTAATGAGTCAAATATTAGATAAATAAAATCAATACAACCAAAGACTAACTAACAGTGAGGGTTACGTAAAACTATCTATATTTTTCAATATTTCTGATTCTGTTAGGATCATCCTAGCGTGCACAATGATGCCACTACCTGCTTCGATGAGCAGTGACGCAGCGGTCACTGCGGCCGCTGACCCATTTGCAAACGGAATAGAGAGAGTTCAATTTAACATTTAAATGGGTTAATTCTCCGTTCGATCGTTCGAAATGAAGAATCTTTAGAAGAAGATAGAAAGAATATTCATTTATTTTTCGCCAATGAACAGAACACAAAATAGTCACACGAAACAAACTACTATTTAGACAAGACATAAGAAAAACAAATTAATCTAGAACTACAAACTAGTAGGTAGGCATCAATATGTGTAGTGTTGGGTCAAATAGGCCCCTGTCTCAGCATAAGCTGCTGGTTTTCAAACAGGGCTTAGGTGATACCACGAACAACAATAAACAACAGGGGCATAAACAATATAGAATAATACTCGTAGAGAGAAACCAATTTTTGAACCAATCACGCGATGCGTGATCAATTACCTCCCGTTTATTCTCGCGCTGAATCTAATCACCACACTGGTTTTTACACGATCACAAAGCTCTTTTCACGGCCACCACATCTTAACTTGAGCTGACCAAGAAAGAACCACGACAGTGACATGCTGTGCGAACAAACTATCACTACGCTCACAAAAAAGTGAATTCACGACTGTGAGTTGACCCACTCAATTGGAACACATAAAGTTGTGGGTAATTTACAACTCTATCTGCATTACCCACCCCGGAAGGGATCACTATGAATACGTTTAGGGCCGGACTGTGGTTTGACACGTTTCTATTCAAGCATGGGGCAGTTGATCCCGAGAGCCAATGACAGCTTTCTTACGTTATACTGCTGGCCTGCACTACCTATCACATAGATGTTACAGAACTCTGGGCAATTAGATATGTGCCTGATTTTAATCCTATTTCTAAGTGGCTACGTTACATGGTTCAGCAATGGTTGATTTTGATAAGTATGGAGTGCATTCAGAAATGCACAACTTCTAGAGTTGAAATAAGATCGGTATCCACTTTTTAGTGTCTTTAAAAGCGAAGCTTGCATTATGTTGTAAGAAAACGATCACTGCTGCCCGGGCTACAAGTTCACCCCAAGCAGATACAACGTATTCTGGTCACGACTGACGGGGGTGGACCCCGATATTAAAAACATACGTCAGGGGGTTATAAATAACACACGCACAACACTTTCATTATAAAAAGACGTGTGAGGGTTTTTTCGATCATCTGACAGATGACTGCCATGACCCCAGGTACAACTGCCATTTCGTAAATGGAGTTAATTTAAATGGTGTAAATAGAGTTGCATCCTGACACGTATGCATTTTAACGATAGCAGATATCTTTTGTTTTATTGAACGAGCGAAGCGAGTTCTCTGAGTCAAGTTGGAAGAATCGGCTTTTGTATGTATGTGTGTATGTATGTATGTTTGTCCGATGAAAACTTCCAAACCGTTAATCCGATCTTCATGAAATTTGATATGGGGGTAGATAGTATTGGTACAATTTGTAGGTAAGGTTATGAGCTATATCGATCAAGGGGTTGCTGAGATATTGGGGTCCAAGAGGGGGTAAAAAAAATAAAAGTAAGACAGTCAGATCAAGTGGGGTGTCTAATGAAAGCGCTTTGGTTGGGCATTTCAAAACTGTTTTTAATAATTATTTAGCCTTAGTAGTTTTTGAGATATTAGGGAAAATAAAAAACGTAAAAACCCAAAATTCTAGGGTACTTCCAGCAATCCCACAATGCTGAAATTTGGTATGCTTGTGGCTTTTGTGTCACAACTACAGGGAAAAGTCTGAAATTGAAGAATTTAGAAACATGTACTCCATAAAACAGAAACCAATGTAACATCCATTGTTGACCTCCCATTTCTAAGAATTGGAATGACGTTGGAGTTCTATGGTTTTCATCAAAAGGACGTTATCAATTAATTCGTCAGGTACTTGATATAGGTACTAACAGGTATGTAGTATAACTACGCCCCGTTGCTTAGCCCTATTCAAAGGTTATTTCGATGATGTGTAGGAAATTAGAGTAGTTACTGGTAGATCCTGTACTGTACTGGTAGACCACGAGGGGAAAATTTTCAAAAATAATAATAGAAAATATGGAAATTACTTAGTTAAGAAGTCGGGCTGATAAAGGTGTTATCGCGAGGTCTCAGTTCGGGGCGAACCACTAGTAATGTACAGTGTGTATGTAATTCCTGGTCAATCAGGAACAAGATTTTAACTTTAGGTTTACTAAACTATTCTCCTGCAAAGAATATCACAAAACTTACTTCCACTTTCCAATACCCGGTTCTCGTTGTGGTGGCACGAGACAACTTTGTCTGCATCCGGTGGCGGCTGCTCTCTCCGAGCCCGGTCCGGGACCGGATGTGAGCCTTTTTGTCGCGTATGAAGGAACCCGCGTAACTGGTAGTTCCTTGATTTGTGGCTAGTTTTCTTTTGAAGGTTTTATCAGAAATGGGAATGATAAAGCGGAGAATACTCAATAATATGAATTATATATGAATCTTTCGTTTTTGCCAATTTATGTTTGCTAATTTTTATGAATAATTATAAAGGTCATATGAAGTCAGTGGATGGAGACGTGGTGGAATGACCTTTCGTCAAGGCGTTCTATGAGGAAGGCCTATGTCTAGTAGTGGACTTCTACATGATGATGATGAACTTTGTAGATTTCAACAAATTTGTATTACCAGTCTACGAGTAAAACGGCTCTGACTACGGACGGACATAGCGAAACTATAAGGGTTCCATTTCATTTCCTCTAGGACTTGGACCCATACTGGATTTTTCCTAATCAGTTGTCAATATAGATCGACAATTTCATCTCAGTTTTTAAACTAGATTTTGTAAATTAGCTGAAAATTTCTTAACTTTTGGTAAATTCTTTGCAAACTAAAAGGCTTAGAGAAAGCACTAAAAGCGCTTAGCATTACAACGCCAAATGGTACTACAGCAGAATATTTACATAATCACTTAACATCAGGCTCTTGTATTTAGGAGTCTCGCGTTAAGTTAAAACAACAAGAAAACTTATAAATATTCAACGAAAGTAATTCATTTCTCGGAACCCGACGTTTTGTCATTCCCCTGCTTAAAGTCCGAGTTTGCAGGCTTACTGCAAGGCGACCTTTTTTTGCGAGAATACACAAAACTTGTAATGGCATTGTCGAGTGCAGCCGTTTGTAACGCGCATGGCGCGGTGCAACTTTCAACTAAAGTAGTTGTACAAGTGTCTGGATGTCTGCTGTGAGTACTTAGTTTTATAAAGGTTTTTGTGATAGGATACCTATAGATACTTCGTTTTTAACTGTGTATTCTAAAATAAGCTCACGAGGGTTACCATAAGCTCTTATAGCGATTCAGTTCAAAAACTATTCAGTACAAAATATCATTCGTCATCATTGAAAAACTTTAATCGCAGAAGTCTATGGATCTTCTGCTATTGTGCTTTTAAATATAGCTGCGGACATTAAGGAAACCGATATTTTGTACTGATTAATTTTTGAACTGAATCGCAAATGGTAACCCAGCATGTCCCGATTCTGTGTTTTTTGATTGAAAACGTTGTATGAAGATTTTGTGTCGAAATTACTTTAATATCAGTATTTTTTTCTTGTAAGTATTACACTTTAGAGAACCAGAATAGTGAACACACAGCTAAATATGAGAGAAATTTGAGCTGTTTGTTGTGTTTGTCGTGTCCCGTGTCTCACAAAACATCTTGACTGATAATACGAAGATGTTTCTGAGTTTTCTCAGAAATATGCGCGAAGTTTAAAAATAAAGGTAATTAATATTAGCAAGTAAATCACTATAAACCCGATACAATATAGGTACAATGGAGCCTCCCACGCAACTAACTTCGAAAGCTGATAATTTATATTCTACAATACCGTGGGAATTTCTGCGTAACAGCACTTCTAATAAGATTCAGCGGTACAGGCTTTACGATGTAAGATTAGATAAGTAAGCAATAAGATTGCTTAGAAAGCGAATAGTGCGTTAACAAACACGAGGGTTTAATGGTTACTTAGGAATTAAGGCCTCAACACACCGGCAGCAGACATTCGGACAGACAAACTTTGGCTTTTAGAACGCTCCAGATATATTTATAGACCTTGTTTATACGTCTTAACAAGTTTGGTTCTTAGTATATTATATATTCTATACCATTAACGAGCAATATTTGAGCATATAATATGTTTTGAGATCTCGAAAACGGCTCAAACGATTTCTATGAAATTTGCTATATGGGGGTTTTTGGGGACAAATAATCTATCTAGTTAGGTTTCATCCGTTTTCCTAGTTTTTCGAGATATGATATAGATATGTAATTTTATTTGATGGGTAGAATAGGTAATAGTTACCTCTACCAGCAGCTACTTACCTGCAATTAGTTGTTTTTGGAGTTGTTTTTTGTAATAACTCAAGGTTCAAAGGCAAACAACTTATGACCACTTCCAAAACTAAGTTCCACCAAGAAAGAACCTGAGACACTAATTAGGTCAGTTCTCGTAGAACAAATTGTTTTGTCTCATTATAATTAATGATTTCAACCCCTATGAATCCCCACAGAGGATGAAAAGCCTAGCAAAATTATCCCCAGTTTGTGCAAATAAAAAATTCCGTCCGCAGGCATGTGGGGCCGGACTTACGGCTTTACCCTGCAGGTCGGATCCCTAATTAAGTATGTAAGTACACATTTTGTATGTAAGTACGCCCGTTCGTCTGTTTGTTCGTAATCCGGCTCAGATTTAATTACCCTTTGATGTTTGTGGAGGCTGTGAATGGGTAATGTTTGTATCATTTGAGCAAGGATTTTCTTGAAATGTTTGGTATCCTGAAGTTTTCCTGCATGTGATTTTATGTTTTGGATTTAACAAAATACTATGTATTTGAAGTGATGTTAAATAACTTTTCATTTAAAAAACCGACTTCCGCCATAGTATTCGACTAAATAATATTGGATGAAAAAAAAATTATGAAAGAACCATAGTGGTGAAAGGATTATGATACTTTCTGAATGCAAATGCTTGGTGTCTTGCTGAAAATATCAAAATCGCCATATGTATGCCTACAATATTTGAGGAGTTCCCTCAATTCCTCATGGATCCCATCATCAGAACTGGATTCTGAAAAAAATGGGACCAATCTGGAAGTATATCTATTCAAATAAAAAAAGAATTTTCCAAATCGGTTCATAAATGCCGGAGATATGCGGTAACAAACATTAAAAAAAAAAAAAAAAAAAAAAAAAAAAAAATACAACCGAATTGAGAACCTCCTCCTTTTTGGGAAGTCGGTTAAAAAATTAAACCTCACTGAGTCACTAAGGAATGAGTAGTGAAAATATGAGCATATTACCGTGAGTAGCCGGCTGAGAAGCAAGAGGTTGCGGGTTCGATTCCCGCTGCAGGATAAATGTTTGAATGATCTGCATGAATTTGTTCCGGATCTGGGTGTTGTTGTTACCAATGGTACTCGGGGTTCGTTAATACTCACGACACAGGGAATTCTAGTGTGGGATCAAGGACTATGTATGTGACTGTTGGGTGTTATGTTAGGTATACAGGGGAGAACATTTCTCTGTAGATGGAATTATTATCAGAAAAATATACATACACCCAACGCATTCAAAATATTAACTCCCACCCAATCACCATTGACTATGCAATATGCATTTAGTTAACACCTACCCGCTATCTTTGTATCTACTAATCAAGACGAAACAACGGATGGGCTTAATTAAGCTTCACGCGTACGATAACAACCTCACTTTGTATTTAATTGCGGAGCCTGCTGGCATTGACCGCTGACCGACTTAGCCAACGACTACTTGGATACCTTGTCCAATATTTCGAATGAATTACGTTTCAAGTCAGTCTAAATTTTTTGTGGTTCTTTTTTTTTAATTTAGATGACTGCATACCTTGATAAGTGTTATCCGATTACATCTACAAATTTTTTTGAAGTTCTTTCTTCTTCAGCCTGACTTTAGATCTGACTTCAGGCTATAAATTCGAAAAATGTACGTAGGAACCTTAAAAGAGATGATGACTTTGTACTGAATAACTTTTGAAAGTATCATGGTTATTAACATAATTATCACTAGAAACGCGATATTTACCATGATTTTTGGTCTCTATTAATTCCCGATATTTCGGCACAGTTTCATGCGCCATGATCACGGGTGAACAAAAATCATGGTAAATATCCCGTTTCTAGTGATAATTATATGTACTGAATCATTACGAACACAAGATATTAATACTTGTAAAAAGTGTTGGATGTTATATGGAAATTCATTTATCAGAAAGAGACGGTAAGACCTTTTTTTTTTAAACCTGTTTCTTCTAGGCCGCGTTAGAACAGGAATAATTTAAAATGATCCTTGTGACTTCAATGAATAAAAGACTTTTTGGTTTTGATTGATTGATATAAGGTTTTTGTAATATCAGAATGGCTTTTAACACTTATGCTCTTAAGTAGTGTAGTAGTTTAGTAGTCGCCAACTTGAATAACAGCGTCGTCGTTGTGGTGTTTACTACATAGGATTCTATAAGTAAGGCGGATCACGGTTGCCTTATACCCTTGTACGTAAATACTCTAGCGAGACTCTTAGTCGAGTGGCAATCGTAAGCATATTTTGTAGCACGTTTAGTAGCCATCTTATAAGTCGTTAATAACGGTACGTTTTTTTGCATAGAAATAACATACTTCAATATCGTACCTACTCGTAAACCCCGTAGACACGTGTAACTTGTTCAACTAGAAGAGTCGCGCACGCTCGCTCAGCTAATCGAGTTGACGCGAACCCAAGCGAATGTTGTGTTTAGCTTGTGTGCTGCACTGCGGCTTACACATTTAAACATATCCTTTGATCTATGATGAGATTATTTATTCTAGATTATATTATTTTATCTGTACTTTTCTAACAATTCAACAGCATGAAAAGTTGCATCTTGACAGTCATACCTCAACCCTTCATCATTATCATCATCAACATATAGAAGTCCGCTGCTGGTCATAGGCCTTTCCCCCTGGAATGCCACGACGAACGATCCTGAGCTCCATCCACCAATTTCCTGTGAAGTTTATAATGTCTTTAGTCCATTGAGTGGAGGGCCTTCCTTTACCGCGTCGTCCAGTTTGTGGTCGCCACTCCAGAACCTTTATTCCCCAACGGTTGTCAGTTCTACAAGCAATAGCCTACATCACAGCAAAATAAGTAACTGAATAAAACACCTTCATAATCATTATAAGCTACTAGACGTCCACTTTTGGACGACGCATTCTATGGGAGATTCACCACGCTTGGCAGACGGATTGGTGATCGCAGTATTGGTGTTGAGGACTCAGGCGGGTGCTGTTACACATCTGTAACACCCTGAGGCTGGTTTAAGAGTCATTCTGACCGCACTCTGACCGTTGGCGCTGACAGCTGAAGCGTTTTAGAATAACGCGTAGCAATCAGCGCTTGCGGTGGTCGGCGCTGACATGTCAGCGGCCGTACGCGTCGCGCGTCGGCGCCGCGTACACCGCCACACGCGCGCCTCTGCCAGCGTGTACAGTCATGTCGTTTGTACTACGCAGTGATTAGCACGATACTGAAACGTCTCGCGCTGAGCTGTCAGCGCCGATGGTCAGCGTGACTCTAAAACCAGCCTTAGTCGGCTTTTACAACATCCACGGGAAGAGAAGAGAAGAAGAAGGGAGTGCCCGGTCTTTTCTTAGGCCAGACACACCACGGCCACAAGAAACCCGGAAATAAAACACCTTATTGAAGCTTTAAACACCATGAAAAAGCGATTCTCCGAATGCATGATAAGACTTATTACTTCCGCCTAAAGTACAATTCCGTTTGAAGTCGTCCCGTGCGTATCAGCTCGTGTAACATGCTCCATAGATCACCTGTTCCAAAAATGTACTAATAAACGAAAATAAGTCGTATTTCTTACACATGAGAGTCAAATTCGTTTGAAAGCTCTTACACGTTGCTCCCATGGTTCTCCTTGCTCCCAGAGCATTTACTGAACGACGAGGGAATAGGATTATACGGCGTGGAGCGGCGTGAATTGACTGTGAACCGTAATCTTCGAAGCTTCTCTGTAATCCTTAAAAGGCTATGTGACACAATTTTACGAAAACTTGTGTAGTTCTGAATTCTGGACTTTTGTTTTAATCAAAATATTATAATGAGCATTTATTCTTCTTCTTTCGTGCAACTGGTTCCTTTTTTGTCACTCTGGCTTATTATGTTGGCTTTGGAAGAGCCTTTGATTGTGAGCGTTGGTAGAAAGAACCTCTTGTACCAACCGTGCGGTGTGATACAGCGACTGTAACCAACTTTCATTTGTATGTTATTGTTATGTTAGCAACGTCAAATTGCGTCCACATGTTTTATTAGTTCTACAAGTTTCAAAATCAAAACCATTCATAAACTAATCGTCAATTGCAGAACTGAGGCCGTAGACAAAGTAACATTCTAATAGCGATGACGCTAGTAGAAAAGTCCAAAATGTATGAGATTGACGTAAGCTATCGATATGTCACGTGGTCTTTTGTATTGCATTACGACTGTAGAAATAGAATCGCTTCGAAGCGAATACCGTTTGTCTAGGCCGGCTGTTCCACTTTACCTGCACCAACTCCATGTTCTTGTTAGCTGAGTGGCGTCAGTTGATTCTCTATCTCGCGACAGGTATTCAACAGGCGTAAATTGTGCAATCAGGGCTGTCAAACGGTAACTTTTGTATGAGAAAAGCAACATTTGACATCCCTGATTGCACAATTTACGCCTGTTACAAACCTGTCGCGAGATAGAGAACACGGAGGCCGGACAATCTGTTGCAGGTCTTGTGTAAAATAAGGAATGTTTTGTGATACGTGCCATTTGGTAACAGAATTAAATTTTGAAACTAGCCTTTGCTATGTTTTATAAACTCTATCTGCATTCAACGATTCCAGACTATCCCCAATGAAGTTCTTCATTCGATTCTTCACCTACACAAATTGTAGCAGCGCGAAACCCCAAAACCCGCATCATAAAGCACAATGTAAATAACGCATAAACAACGATAAGGCCAGATGTACGCAGGTTCGATTCCTGGCTCCGAGCCAGCATACATCACTTTGTAGTTGTATTTATTTTGTGACTAAACTGCGGCTGGCGTGCGAGCACTCGCACTCCAACATTTCCGTCTTCTAGCAGTTGTAATGACGCGACACTGACTAATGGAGTGTTCGAAAGTTATGAGATTTTCTCATGAAGTTCCTAATTTTTGACAATGTAAAGAAACAGTCTAGGTTTCTAATATATTGTTACACAAAGGATCAAGCATAAACGATCCCTCACACCCAAGAATAACTCATCAACTTTTCATCACGAATGCAAAGTTGTTAAAAAATACATTTCTTCGTCACTTGAAATCATATTTTCATAACAGTTTGTTGTTAATAACTTTTCATTTAAATAACCAACTTCCGCCATTATATACGACAAAATATTTGGATGAAAAAAAAATGATGAAAGAACCATAGTGGATTGATACTTTTTGAATGCAAATGCTTGGTTTGTTGCTGAAAATATCAAAATCACCATATGTATGCCTACAATATTTGAGGAGTTCCCTCAATTCCTCATGGATTCCATCATCAGAACTGGATTCTGAAAAAAATGGAACCAATCTGGAAGTATATCTATTCAAATAAAAAAAGAATTTTCCAAATCGGTTCATAAACGCCGGAGATATGCGGTAACAAACATAAAAAAAAAAAAAAAAAAACCGAATTGAGAACCTCCTCCTTTTTTGGGAAGTCGGTTAAAAACCGACTTCCGCCATTGTATTCGATTAAATATTTGGATGAAAAAAAATTATGAAAGAACCATAGTGGTGAAAGGATTATGATACTTTTTGAATGCAAATGCTTGGTTTGTTGCTGAAAATATCAAAATCTCCATATGTATGCCTACAATATTTGAGGAGTTCCCTCAATTCTCATGGATCCCATCATCAGAACTGGATTCTGAAATGGGACCAATCTGGAAGTATATCTATTCAAATAAAAAAAATATTTTTCAAATCGGTTCATAAACGACGGACAAATGAGGTAACAAACATAAAAAAAAAAAAATACAACCGAATTGAGAAACTCCTCCTTTTTTATGAAGTCTGTTAAAAAGCAACTTTGTGCGTTCCCGGTTTCCCGACTTATTTATTTTTTGTAACAACCGGCCTGTGACCAGGTTGGCAATTACGTAATTCTGTTGCTATTGATTTCAATCGATTTCAATGTTGTTTCTATTCATATTCAGGCTTTTGGTAAGAAATAAAGAAATACACGTTTCAACTTTTTTGCAAAATTATCCCTAAAGCGGGCAAATTATGAGGTATTCTTTAGATGCTCTCCCTGTGTACAGTCTATGGACCCTTACAACTAGTCTATTACAACTTAAATACTTGATAAGACTCCGTAGAAGGGCTCTTCAAATTCCTGCGATTTAATTAACCTGTCTCTACCTATTAAGTTTAATAAACGCCCAACCATAAACAAAGTTTCAATAACCGCGAGCTGAACACACTTAGAAACTTCCAAAGCCGAGTATCAACATCGAACCTCGTTCCTCTCCAACCGAGAGCCCTCCGGCGGCGATTAACCCTCCACCCTCTAAATATATCAGCCATTATTTCGACTTTATAAAATATGGAATGGTATTTTTGGAAAACCGGAAAAATAGCAAAACGGCAATATTTTTTCAAGCAACGAGATACACACACAGACAGTTCGTAAAAATCTATTATTGCGAACCTTTTGAAG
This sequence comes from Epirrita christyi, assembly GCA_951392215.1. Classification (NCBI taxonomy): domain Eukaryota; kingdom Metazoa; phylum Arthropoda; class Insecta; order Lepidoptera; family Geometridae; genus Epirrita; species Epirrita christyi. The sequence continues at coordinate 541,110 of OX595843.1, forward strand.
CCCGCAAAATATTTGATATACCCATAACATGTTGGTATTACTTTAGTGCTGTATTTATTTTGAATTCATGATGGCGGTTTCCAAACATTTTAACAGGAATACAACAAAACTGAGGAGACTTAGAGCAATAACTTTTAGAAGAAGTAAGTTTACGACTGAACTGTACATTTTCGTATTACTTTTTCATGGACCATTGACTCCTAACTGCAGTTTAAACTATTTGAACTTTGCATCAAACTACGGAATATTATTTCCACTATTGCCCAGTTTTATTGGGTGTGAGGGTTAGTATGACTAGGGTTGGCACTTTGGAAAATAAACTTATTATTAATTGATGGCCCCTTTTTTCAGTATGAAAGGTAACAACACAAGCTCAACTTAACTCAGGCACTACACAGTTATTGAGGAGGCCTATACTTAGTCGCCATTTTTTATGGGAAAACCACCGCGCATATTTGTACTCTTGTGGACGCTAAACGTTTAATGAAGAACTCAGCTCGCAAAAAGGACTTAGAACAAATAGCGGGTCTGGGAGTTATGGTACCATGTTACTCGTAGTTCCTGATTTCCCACGACACAGGGAATCCTAGTGAGGGATCTGACTACGTATGATACCGTTGGATTTTATGTTGCCAGATATTTATCAGCTCGTGTCAGCCCTATGCTCGCGCCGTATAATTTCCTCGTATGATTTATGTGTTGCGGCTTTTGACCAAACGGCCGATAATCCAAGCCGACGTAGTTACTGTATTTCAACTATAGAGCTGCGACGTTGTTGCTGTATTTTAAACAAAGAACTGCGATGTGCTGCAGGTCACAGGTTAATGCCAGTTTTATCAAGGCTTTTGTGGCGGTAACAATTTTATGTTGAAAATTCAATTCTGTTTTGGTCATCAAACATTTATGACTTTTGATTTTGACTGTCAGGCTATAGACGCCTTTCAAGTTTAGTTATTTGTCAGGCACAGTTTATTAGCTACACCTAGTGTTCTCAGCATACTCTCTGCCTGTCTAGGTACCTGTGTATGAACGTTTGCCAAGTTTCATGGTTGTTTTAGAAACGCATCTTTAATAATTCAGGAATTCTCCCCAAAAAGTACTATTCGCTCCACAAAATCCCGACCCTACATTAAGTTACAAAACAAAACATAGTATGTCTGTAAACCCAACCACCCAACCACACGAGATTACCCAAACTATAAATAAGTATCCACGATTCAAAATTAAAAGCACATACATAATACAAGCACCCACAAGTAGGCAAGTTGGCGAGTAGGCAGGAAACACTCGCGTCCGTTTCCGACCGGAAGTCACTTCCAGTCCCTTAAAAGGGGGTAAGAGAGGGGCGGTCCAAAGTCTCGCTAGGCTTGCTAGGAATGCGGTTACAACGCGTGTCGCGGTCACATTTCCCTTTTACGTCACATGTTTCAATGTCGTAGGCTGTCTTTGTGAAATATCTTGCTAGAATTCTTGGGCTTTTGAACGGCAATGTTGGGCTCTTGGTGTTGTAAGCAAGAAGGTTCTACAAGTCATCGCCTGATGTAAAAATTACACTTTTCACTTTACATTAAGATGTAAAAAATCTTATCTCAGACCCACTAAAAAGGGAAAGTCCTCTCAGTTGCCTCGGGATTTAAATAAGTGCTTACAGTTGAAGTCCTCAAGGGTGTTTAATGCCGTACTGACACAACCATTTTAGCCAAATAACTCCAAGGACTCAGACACGCCTTAGCGAAGGGCCCAATTTGTAACGTCAACAAGTTTCTAACTCTCGCCGGCTCTTGAATTTTGTATCACCCTCGTATCAACCAACACAGACATGTGTCTAATTTTTTAAAGCTGTAGCATATAAACCTTTGTGTTATTAGATATTTTATAGCTGTAGATAGCTTATTTCGTTCTTTACGTGGTAAACTAATTGTCATACCTGATTTTGGACTTTTTTGATCTAAATCTTAGTACAGTCAAATTAGGTGATTTTTTGCAAAAGTGTGGAACTAATTAGATGTAGTCACGAAAACTTTTCTAATTGTTTTGTATGGCTTTAAAATCACCTCTAATAATAAGCATCAGTAATTTCACCCTCCGGAACAGGGTGAAATAGGGTGAAAACCTTATAATATCCGTAACTTAATGGTGGAAATAGAAGTAGTCGGTGCAATTTGGCATAGACTTTGAACCGTTATGATCTACATTTGCACCAAGTATTTTTTAAATCCGACCTACGGAACATACAAAAAAAAACATTTACAAAAAAATCTTTTTTTGGGTATTGCGGCTCCGGGAAAATTATGGTAGTCGGTGCAAATTGATAGAATTATCAGATAAATGTTCGAAATACATTACCAGGTTTGCACCTTGGTGCGTCTCACGGAAGGCACTTTTCCATATTTTATTGTCGCTCTACTTCGGGGAAAATTAATGTAGTTCTGGAAATTGACTTAAACTTATTCATTTAATTAGTACTACATTCGCCGGAAGTTTTATACTGGTATTTATTTACGGAAGATGCATTTTTCAAGTTTTGTAAAACTTGTCAAGTTAGTTACCAATGAGTTATTCAGTTACAGTTACCAATAGTATTTTTTATGGAATAATGTACTTTAATTTGGATTAATTCCAAATTAAAGTACATTTAATAAAAGGCATAATATTAGTCAAATTGTTTTAATACAGTCTTGTAAATTAAAATATAACTATTGCTTATCCCCCCTAAATCTTGTAAAACGTGTTAAGAAACTTCATATAACTTTCATATGTTGAAAATGTATGCAAAAGACTTCGTTTCACTGAGCTCTTTGCCCACCAACCGCCGCTAAGCTGAGCGAAGATAGGAAAAAAAAGCGACCCTAGTGTTGTTTTTTTTCTAGCACGCTGCTATAACCTTCCTCACACATCTCCTGTGTGATACTTGATGAAATTTAATAAATAATAATAATAATTTGCCATATAGCTCGCAAAACTGATAACCGTTGAGGAATAAAGGTTCTCGATTGGAGACCACAAACCGAACGACAAAATAGGAATGGCTCCCTTTCGATGCAAATTGATGCAGGCAATAGTTAGATAACTCGATGTGCTAAATTATAGTGATTTGGTAATGGTGATACTGAGTTGTCATAGCGAGATATAAAGTTTATAAATTGCATATTGATGCAGCAATAGTTGGATAACTCTATTTATTAAGTTAATTGTGATCTGGTAATTATGATTACGATGAAGAGGTAAAAGTAATACTTTCAAGAAAATGAGTCGATATGTAAGAAAAAAAAGAAAACAGATTTTGGGGTAACGACATGTCGATATGTTCAAATGTTTTTCTACTTAGATTATATCCATTTTTACACACCTGGTTTTCTCCTAAACTAAGTTGAATTTCTTGAGATATCAAATTCCCGTAGCACGACAAGGGGGAGTCGAAAACTGATATAAAAAAATATAAATGATAAGTCGACATGTCAATGTTTTCACGCCAGGCATATAAATAAGCCACCTCGCGCTTGCCCAAACTGTAATGATTGATAGCATCATAGGGCGTTGCCACACGGGCGTTGCCACACGGGCGTTGCCGGTGCGTTGCGTCGGCGTCGTCGTGACGCAACGCAAGTCATGTCGTTCAAATTTGTATGTAGAACTACGGAGCGTCACCGCTCAGTCATCGCAACGCAGCGACAACGCTCGTATAGCATCGCCCAATAGACAGCTCGCAGTTCACTACGCCACAGATCAATGAATAGTAGGCACGTCGCGCGGTATATTACCGTTACGTCCAATACCAAGGTCCAGTCCCGTCCCACAGGCACCTCTGCGCGCTGTTGATTTTTATTGAGATTATTTATTCATGTACTTCCGGTACGAAAATTGTGGTTTTTTTTTAGGTGCAAATGTAGTAAACATTGAATAGATATCATAGTAAAATTTGCACGACTACATCAATTTTCCCCGAAGCACAATTTATAAATATATGAAAAAGACATGATCCGTATTTCAGTGTAGCGTGCAAAACTAATACAGTGTATATAACACACATAGAAGCCTTGTGTAAGTTTGCACCGACAACATCAATTTTCCCGGAGCCACAAAATAAAAAAAAATAAAAACACTGTGTTCCCTACATGCACGTGGTTTTTATTAAAATCATAATGCACTAAGACAGTCTCTGTATACGTAATTTAACTTGCATCAAGTAATTTCTTTCTATTTTAAAATTTACGGCCTTTTTAAGTTTGTACCTAATATTTAAAAGGGTTCCGTAAGCGCCAGAAACGGTGCAAACTTAGGATAAGCTTCTTTTCGTGTCATCTAACGTTTCCATAAGAATCCACGACTACACGACTTAGGTCCACACTTTTTGCTAATTTGCCTGTACTATCTGTCATTTAATGGGACTACTCAATCGGACAAATAGGACATAAGTTTTTTGTTGTAAAATATATTTATCGAGAAAAGCTTTGTTGAAATTAGTAATATGATTAATTTGATGATAGTAATGTAATCAGTATTAACAAACGTGAACTAAATAAGTTGTTTTTTGTCGTACCCAACGTAAATTTAATATACAAACTTATCCATAATTTTTCTGTGAAAACCTGAAAATTTCGCTACATAACATCCAAGAGCACTCTTAACGTAATAACGGTTTAAAAATATCCTCTGAGGTGCTCAACCTTCGCACAGCTTTTAACCGACAGTAAATAAACCGACGCGGTTTCTTTAGATAGTAAGCTCTGCTCAGTAGGGCAACTTGGTTTGGGGCAAAACGGAAGCACACTGTAATTAATCTTGCAATGCTATGGAAATTTCTTGTTTTCCTTTTCAAAGCTCCACATTAAAAAAGCTAATAAAAACTTCTTATCCTGTATTCGGAAAGTGCTGAACCAATTTTCAACAAACAGAACTATAAACAAGAGAATTTAAGGGTATGATAAAATCTCAAATACCAAATTACGAACAAAAATAAACCATATTAAAATCGCAGCATCCGTTCTGAAGGGCTATTCTAAAACGTCGGAAACGTTTCCGATCGGATTAGTTAGTTTTTCATTTCAATGTGGTAAGTAACTAAAACAATTTTCTAATAATTTTATCCAGTAAAACACAGTAATATACAATATTTATTGTTTTTTTACTGTATTTTACCAAATAAAATTGTTTTAGTTACCACATCGAAATTAAAAACTAACGAATCCCGATCGGAAACGTTTCCGACGTTTTAGAACATCCCTGCTGGAAAGTTTGGAAACAAAAAGACAGCCAAACTTGTGACTCTCTTCATTATTTAGGGGATAAATATAGCTATTTCAAGTAATAATACTCGAAGTAATTGGTATCGCCAGTCAAGGAACTTAGCTCGATCAATCAACCAGTGTGCTCGTATAATAGGAGAGATCCATCACAGAGTATTTCATACTACACTGTGTGAAACGTACTTATGAAATAGAGAGCAAAATAGTGGATGAGGTGTTAGAGAAGGGCATGAATGAAAAGTTTCGATTAGATAGAAAAATAGAGCTTCTAAGTATAGCCACCACGAGATAAAACTTGTTTGTCCCTCTCACACCTTGCGATGTAGGAGAGAAAAAGCAGTAGCCAAGTAAGCTTATTGAAAACGTCAGGACGTGCCAGCACACAAACCAATACTAGTCACAAATGATCACTGCGGTCGGGCTGAAAGAAGTATCTACTTTAAGACAATGTATTGAAATTGATAATTCTAATTGGTTAATAATTCTATTACCTTAAATACCGTAAAATAGACCTAAGCAAGAGCGAAATCTCCTATGACAAGTAATTTCTTACTTAAAAGGTATCATTCATCATTGGTTTTTATATTGTATTTTTTGGAAACGCAATAAAAACATTTGTATTTGTATTAGTATTTGATAGCAAATGCTATAGACTTGTACAATGATCGATGTTTCAAAAAGACAGGCAAGGTTGTCTGTGAAGATAGAGATAAAAACGCAATGAGAATTCACCGCAGTATACACAGTTAGAGTGCGACACAGTACTATTATTCTGCAACGCGACACGTATCTGACACATTGAGCCTAAGAGTTCTTTTTCGAAAGAAGATAACATCCATAATACTCTGATGACAACTAGATATCTACTATATGTGACGACATATTGATTAGAATCTTTAGAACGATGGACTACATCCTACCTAAGAAAATACAGCTTCATATAAGATCCGCCGGTCATAGTCTCTGACTAAAAGATTTATAGTAGACCGCACGAGTGACGAGAGTTTGCGTCGAAAGATGACTTCGCTACTTTACTTGATCAATCACGCTTTTGACTATTCATTGTGTTTTCAGCAGTGGAAGTGTTAAAAGATGGATCAAGGCACTTTGTTTCTTAGGAAAGTAGCATAAACTTAAAAGAACATTGATTAGTTGATGAGACAAATGTCTTAAGTACTTACTTTTATGTTCTTCTTAATGTGTTATTATTTACTAATTTATTCTAGAACGGACGAGACCGGAATCCGTCTCGCGGCCTTTGAGCCTGGTCGCAGACGATCATAAGGGGAGGACCTCTAAATGGTCAACGAAACGTCAGTAGCATAATAGTAAAGTACGTGAGTAAAGTCGTAATTTTTTAGAAGTCAACCAAGTCACGATAATTTATATACTTGTTTGTTGTTAATAAGTAAACAACAACACGAGGTATACGGCAATTTTACACGCGTTCGTTTCTGCCCCTTGAGCTTTGCAATGTGCAAATTAAACGAGGTACGGTCACGTTTGTAGTTGCATACCTCTCGGGTCAAGTCTATCAGCTAAGGCTTACGAGTAGCTATTGCATACAAGCACACAGTTAGTTGTGTGCGCTGTCTAATTTTAAAAGGTCATCAACAAGCAGTCTAGACGTAATCGTCGTTTTAAAGTGAAGTTTAAATTATGATTATTTTCTATAATTTTGAACGCCATCGCACTTGCGTCATTTCACTCTTTCACATCTTTTGCAAATGAACCAAATTCCGTTAAATATTAAATCGAACTACAACTGTTCGATTGGTAGATAGTTTGCTAGATAGTTATTTAACAGATAAGTATCATGAATAGTCATAATAATATCATGAATAATTAATTGGCAATGGTACTCTGTTATCATTCGTTTCTAATGATAACTGCCAGTAAGTATCCATGTAATGTACTTTCAAGGGTGATCATTACACACCCCGATGTAATTTAGTGCTTTTATGGTCATTACGCACATAGAATATTCATAGGCCTCTATTTAAATGGTGCTTTTAGTTTTATGTTAAAATCAAATACCAATGTTTTACACACCTATGCGAATTAGAGACTATAAAGGGACTCCTTTTTAGGGGGTGTTTGATCAAAAGAAGATGAGTTTGATGCCAGTATTTTAGGACACTAGGTATAATTCAAGTTCTTTAAAAGACTTTGGAAACAGTAAATTATGTTATAACTATCTTGTCTTGTTAGATCTATCTTTATCTTTTTGTGACGGAACAGCCCATAGGTATAAGGCTTTTTTTTCTAGTTTGTCTATCGGCAGAGAGAACAAAATATCTCGTACAATACCCTAACTTTTATATGAATGAAAAAGAATAAGCCCTCCATGGGTTTTTTTTTTTTTTTTATTTAAAAAATATTTCTTTGTTTTCTTTAAAGAAAAAGAGAGAAATTGAGAATTATCTCAACATTTCCACGCAATTTCTCATAAACCTCGAAATATATGGTTTCACTACAGCAAATAAATGATACAGAAAATTTGTTATTCAAACACATTTCTCTGGAGAAACCATTTCGGAGATAAATTGGTACACATCTACAATCTCGAATAGATTTCTAGATTTTTGTTACTCTCTGAAACACTAAAATAACAAAATAACCTGAGTATCTTAAACATTTGAATTTGGAACATTAATATGAAAAGGAAATACAGTTAAAGAACGCCTGAATTAACAAAAATAACGGTGAGCTGAATATAGTAGTAAATGTAATAAAAAAAAAAAAGTAATGGTAAGGGTAAGGTAAAGGTATACAACCTTTACCTTACCCTTAACATTACCTTTTTTTTTTTTTTAATGGAAGTGGTCGCTTTTAGCGATGAGACCGCCCATTGTACGTTATTTTTATTTTTTTGTTTCCTTTATTTTTTGTATTTTTTATTTGGTGTGCAATAAAGAGTTTATCTATCTATCTATAATTAACTACATCATGATGAACAGGCTGCGACCGAGTCCAATTCAAATTCCAAAGTATTTTATTCAATGAAATCACAAGGATCATTTCTAATCATCTTATAAACTAAATTTACTCCTGTTTCAACACGACCATCCCTAGAAGAATTAGGGCAACAAACACAGCTTGGCTTGATTTGATGATTGATGATGATGATGATGATGAAGGGTAGGTATTAGGTTCTATTAACAAAATTATAAGCCGAACTTACTGTTGACCAAAACATGACACCAATACTTAGCGTAAGAGAAAGCTTACATGTCAAAGTGGCAGGTCTCTATGAAAAACTGTCACGCAAAAATTGCAAAAAGATGCGTTAAGTACGACTAAAGCTTTCTTTTAATCACTTTAAGTAATGGAAACACTTGCACCAATTTGTATGCCAATTGCCAGCGGTATTTTTAATAATAAATCTCATATGGTTTTATTGCAACACTTGGCTGTTGCTGGCAGCCCTCCAGTTGTAGTGTGTTGATAGTACAGCGGAATATAGCAGGCAGTAAGTAGAATAGGTAGGTACACACGACCTCCGTGACGTGGTAAGCGAGTAGCAGGCTGAGACGCAAGAGGTGTGGGTTAGATTCCCGCTGCTGGACAAATGTTTGCATGTTCTGCAAATAATTGTTCCTAATGCCCACGACACAGGGAATCCTAGTGTGGGGTCAGAACAAATGTATATGACTGTTGGGTGTTATGTAATATTAGCTTGATGGTAAGGTTTATTACAACTAGTCCTGAGAATTTGTGAAAAAAAAACCTTAAAATATAATAGTTAAACAAATGTGTAGTGTAGATCTGTGTACAGATTGTACCTATTTACCTTTTTATAAGTGGATTTGACATTCGCATTGGCAGTTGCATTTACTAGTTTCATCATGGAACTTAATAATTTGCACTTTCATTTTTGTTATTGTTTATAAATAAACGCTACCATACAGACCATCATTATTTTAATTATCTTTTTTTACCTTATTTATCTTGTCTTATCTTTTAAAAAAATAAACAAAATAAAATTCATCAAAATCCAGAACGTTTTAAAGCAAAAACTTCCATTGAATTGTTCAAAGTTTAATTAAACTAATGTATCAAAAGCTCGTCTAAAATCAGCAATTCATTATGAACACATATGTGAGAGTGGGGAGGTTAAGGTATTGTAGCAATCAAATCCAAACAAAAATTGAAACATTTATAAACCCAACACATAAAACTGTCAAGCGAGAGTTTAATCGCCACATTACAAAGGCCCAGAACGGGCCCGGTGTGAGAAACAAGGCCCAAATGTGTAAAACTCCCGAACGCGCTACATCACACCTATATTTGTCCCGCATGAGTCTTATTTGTCCTGGAATCAGGTTAATTCCCAACCCAACCCAAGTACGTAAAATGTTAAGTTAGAGATAACAAAACTTAACTTCATATCTATTTTTAGAAAAGCTGATGTCATCTAAAAAGTTTGGGTGCGTAGGCCCAGACTGTCTAAAAGCAATAAGTATAATATTTTAACCCTAGCCACAGGTTAGGTAGGGTTAAGTTAGTTTCCTAGGGCGTGTTTTGCCCTAGGAATCGGTTAAAAAGTTGTGTGACATAGGTTAGGTTAGAAACAAACCCAGAATATGGAAACAATGTAGAGCCATTGTAATTTATGCGATAACCAATATCGCGAAGGGGCACAATTATGTGATTGGCCGAAGGGTCTGAAGGTTCTATTGTCCGCGTGGGACACATTGAAGTGTAAACTCAGATAATAATGTTAGGTCGGTTGGTACCTTGTGTCTAACTGTTACATATTGGAATGGAACAGTGATTTATTTCATAAAAAGCGTTTTGAATATTTATTCAAAACGCAAATTAAATTTAACGCAACGTAAATTTTTAGTATTTACTAAAAATTATAAAAAGTATAAGTGTAAGTATAACACAAATTATTATAAACAAAAGAATGGTACGTGTATTTTTACATGTTAAAATATATTTTTTATTTTATTTAACGTACGTTTTGTCGTTTTGGAATGTGTATCAATTAATTTTAACGATCGTTTTTCATATAAATTATTCATTAAATACTGAGGATATGACACAACTTTTTATTTCAACTAGTGTCCGCGCGCGATTTCGCTTGCGTTACACCAGAATTAAAAGTCTAGCCTATAGCTTTATCCGGGTCATAATCTATCTGTGTACTAAATGTCAGTCCTATCTATAAATGATGATGATGCCGCCATTTGCAAAATGTGATCAGAAAATTGCACAATCACATTGAATCAATTATTTTAACATTTTTTAACATTGAATGGAATCAAGAGAAAAACACAACAAAAGCACATTCAACAGTCATCATAACAAAAACACACCGAATAGCCATCCGCTGCCTCTAGAGCCCCTCGATAGCCGCTCGCTGATATTTTCCGATATTTAATTCAGCTGACTCTCGTTCGTGAAGTGGACATGATAAAAACATTTTATTGAATTCTTTGTTATTGTGTACGATATTTAGGTTTATGTTTATTGTTTTTTTATGTTTTCAGTTATTTTGAGTTGTGTATCTACTAATTTGGTACAAATGAACATGTGAGTTAGTTGTGAGCGAAGCGAGTTCTTGGAGTTATCTCGGCGAATCGGCATTTGTAAGTCTGAGGATAGCATCCGAACCGTTAAACCGATCTAAATGAAAGGTAGGTTGGTAGATAATTATGTGCTGAGTATAGATTATGAAATATCAAGTCTTAAAATATTGTTCTCTAGATAACTCTGCTTTCGACTCTGTTTTGTCTCCTACTGTTGTGATAAAGTAGACTGATTATACTTTTCCCAAGTAAATATAAAAGAGCGACGTAGTCCAATTCCTCATCTTCTAATTTAACGTCGTTCAATTTTACAAGCTTCAAATTTAAAACAAGATTATAAAACAGAGCATCCTCGTCAAGAGATAGATGAGTTAACCCGATAGGCTTGCTGTCCCGCCCGTCTCTCCCTAGTCTCTTTCTATCTAGAGCTAGGGTTTCCAACGTTTGATTTTGTACGGACAAAAGGGCTATTTCTAAAAACCCTTTCTTTTATGTCTTCGCTGGAATCTGCTAGTCTAAGTTTAGAATTTCATATTTAAGAATTTAATGGCCGATTTTCAGTGCTCCTGAAACTCAACTGAAAACGGAACTAGACATTACCAATGCGCGGACATGTGTACATCATTTACGGAAAAGCTTTTGTTAACAAGATTAAAATGATTGTACAATTTTGTTAGTTGGATCGTTTTAGGAATTACCATAAAATTGCTGATCGTTATATAAAACCAGTGAGATTTAATTGAAAATAAAACATATCTTCCTACTTCTCTCGGCTTGCTAATGAATCCAGTCTATAACCGAATAAAATTAAAGGAATTTTATCCATTTTTCTCGGCTTGATTTAATTTAGAGTCAGCTTTTGTAAGATAATCCCAAGGGGGAACAAATTCGCTAACGTCCCGGCAGGGAAATTGGAGACGATCAGACAGGAATATTTAAACTAGATTTTGTAACAAGATGTTAAGCAAAGCAATACAAGTTCAATGTACTGCTTTTCTTGAAACCAACATTATCTCAATAACCTACTAAGCAGTGGTTTTGTTATCAATTAATTGAAAGTAAGATTGAAATAACATCAAAATATGATGGTATATAACGTTACAACTGAAATATGGATTGCGCAGTAGGGTTCTCCTATTTATAATAATCCTTACCCGATACTTACACTTAATTTTGTAAACTATAAATTAATTTAGTTATTGGGAACAAAGGTTCTCGAGTGGCATACATACGAACCGGGTGACGCACTGTAGGATGGCTCGATGGATGCCCGTATCGATGGATCGATGACAATTTAAATGTGGCAGGAAGTCAGTGGATGAAGACGGCTCAGGACTGGACGGCGTGGCATATTTATGCATATTCGAGGCATATATCCAGGAGTGGACTTCTATAAGCTAATGATGATGATGGAATAAATATAAGTATGGTACGAGTAAGAAAATATTTATAAACTCAAAAGTATCAACATTATTAAAACATCAAAAGAACTTACCAGAACTTTGTATTCTTTACTTCATTATATAAACTTTAAGGAAAGTTTCTTTAAGCACCATGGATTTGTATGTTTGTTTATACTTGTCATTTTGTGTCACAGCTTCTACAAGTCTTCTTCTACAAGAATTCATTTTATCTAAGTATTATGTTTTGTGAAATAAATGTTTTTGTTGGATGACATGGTTCACGTGTTGGAGAGTAGGGGATTATAACAACTAGGACGAAGAGAGTAGTGCTTTTTATAATAAACGAGTGCGAGACTAGGTACCTATAGCTACGTTAAAGCGAGATAAGGCTAGGTAACAATAGCAATAATCACGATAAAATACATTATTATTTGTTTTATAGGGGAATATAGTGATAAAATATTCCTGATTATATTCAAATCATTAGTTATAATAACCCTAATCAGCTAACCTCCGATTCAGTCGAAAAATGTATAACATTACAAATTAGTACAAAACCTACCATAATGTATCCAAGGCTAGTCCATATTAAGATGATCTAACTCCTACTTATGAATCCGCACAATATTCAAAGAAAACACCACTTTCCATCTTAGTCCATCTTAGTATTACTAAGCAAGCCTCGTGAGTGCTACGCCGACAGAAATCAGCTACGGCGCGTAGAATCTCGTAGACACATGCTACGAAGTTACCGCTGTATATTGGGTGTCGGCTTCACTAGATGTATGTAAATGATCCGCACGTATGGGAAGATTGAAAATCAGATATTGTCAGGATAGACTGAGATCTAAACTATATTTCATACATTTCAAGAGCAAAATGTGCAATTTAGTCAAAATGTTAAAACCGTTTTCACTTTTCAAAAAACAAAAAATATATTCAAATACATATTGGTTCTTACTAAAAATTCACAAAAATAGACATCTCCACAAAAATCTTACAAAACTCATGAACTCGTATGTGAAATTAACGTTCACAAAAACAAGCCCCCATCGTTGTTGTCTTCAAAACAACATCGTTGGCTTTGTTTGAAAAGCCATCAAACAGCAAAAATCTGTGGTTAGCACAATTACCATAAGGCTAGCGCAAATATTTGCGCCAACACAAGCGTACTAAGCGCAATGTAAGCATCGAAGCGAATTTGCCTATGAATATTCAAAGGCACCAAGTGGCGACTGGACAATAAGTGTTGAATAATTTCGTAATATTTTTGGGCAATAACAAGTTTGAATAAAAGCTTAGATGGAATTAATTCAAAGGAGTAATGAGCCACCTATTAGACATATCTCAACTGGTTTATTTACATTTTGTAAATGTTGTATATACTTGCAGTAGCAGTATTAATATTTCTTTAAGCCAATGATAAATTGTAATTCAAATTCAAATTTTTATTTAATACATCAATAGTACATCACTGGAATAACTAGCCCTTCTAACCAAACTAAGTTAAAAACTTGTGTCTTGGTTAGTAGTACATTTCCCTTTTTTTTAATTGAAAATGTACATGTTCATGTGTGTATGACAAGGTAAGAAATAAAAATAAAATACAGAAATTAAAATTAGTGTAAGCAATACTTCTAAAAAATAATGAATTAAATCATGGTTGGAATTTAATACAATTTAAAATAAAAAACAAAAATTGTCTTAAACAGGTTTAAGCCTAGGTACCAAATAATATTCTCGGATAGTATTAACCAATTACTTTCTATAGTTAGAAAGTTATTGGCGTCGCTTATAAAATGTTTAAACGCACAGTGCTCAATTACCTTTAAAACTGCAAAATAGCGTATAAATTTTCAAATCGTAGCTAAACTTAGCTAAAAGCACAAACGTACTGTATGCTAAATAGCTCTGAAACGAACACTGCAAACCAATGAATATGAAGGTGGAACGGTGAACAGGCGCATCTATTTTGCGCATCGGTTCTACTAAGCTCATTGCCTCTATCAACTATTTTGACTCTTATCCAGCAATTTGTAATAGTTACCAACTGTTTATACTGAATTTAAATTTATTTAAGCGCGGAATATAGAGGTTCGTAGCTCTACGGATTAGTCTAGGGGTTAACACTCTTAGGGCCTTATTCATAATAATTTTTTAAACCTATCTTAGTTAAAATAGCTTTTATCTTGTTCTCTCTGACGTAAAATGTCATACGTCAAAATAAGACAAAAGCTATTTTAGCTAAAATAGGATTAAAAAATTATTATGAATAAGGGGGTTAGGGATTAATGCAAATAATAAAAACAAAATAGAGTAATGATTTTACGCAGTTTTTGCAGCGATTTCAGTTAAAATTATCTAAAATCCCCAATACCTCGTGCACAATCTCATTAGAACGGCAAGATGTAAATAGCTACTTATCTGGAAACAACAGAACTGTCTCTGGTTTAATGGAAAATACCAGGGGAATTCTAAGTGGGGAATAAGCGGGAAAATTGACTTTATGCAGGAGCGTTGTTTGCCTAAACCACAGAGAAAATTGTAATCAGTTCCGGAAGAATTTCATGTAATTATCCTTGTTTACCGGTAAACGTGTTTTAATCGAACTCACAAATAGATTTTTGGAAGGAAAAATGTTGGGTGTTGTTTGTTAAATATTGCTTTGGAAGAGGATACCTACAACAAAGATAAGACAACTTTTGATTTATAATAATTTAGAAAGTTTAAGATACTAGCTGTCCTGCCCGCAACTTCGTCTGCGAGTAATTTTAGAAAATCCCCTGGACAACAATTTAAATTTTAAATTTTTCAGTTCATGCTCAATTTCAAGTTTGTAAGCTTTATATCTATAGCTATGAAGCTGTACACAGCTCTTAAGGCTCCTACACACTATGCCGGCGGCAATGACGGCGGCTTTTTACTGCGCGGGTATGCCAGTATACGCCGCGGGTACACAGAATACCCTCCGGGCATGCCGCTGACCCACCAGGCATGTCACCGGGCTTGTCGGCGCGGCTGGGCCGCCGGCATAGTATGTAGGAGCCTTTAGCCTCCAGATCAAATTACCAACCATGCCAATCCGCCACATAACATCAAATGGTGAGAAAGGTCTTTAGAATATAATAACATTCATGTGTTAAAATGACAGAATGTGTATGAAAATCTTCGCATAATCCCCGCCACTTTCCAGTACATGGTGAGAAAGGCCCTGTCTCATATAGTTGAAAGGCTACATAAACTCTTCGAAGTGCCCTACTTAACAATTCCGTTGTCTGATAGTACGCGGATTGGCCGATCACTTACACTACAGAACATTGCAATTTTCGATACCCACTTAGAGCAATTTCCCCATTATCCCATCAGCAAGTTAGTAGATAAACAAGGTACAAGCGCTACTTTTAGTTTGATTCTTGATACACGGAATGTAAAGTGATGGAACTTTTGTGGCATCTTGAGAATTCAAAACAAGTTTAAAAATTGAGCAATTGTTTTTCTCGAATCAGTTGCCTAAAGTTATAAAGAAGTTTTTAACCGACTTCCCAAAAAAGGAGGAGGTTCTCAATTCGGTTGTATTTTTTATTTTTTTTTGTTACCGCTTATCTCCGGCGTTTATGAACCGATTTGGAAAATTCTTTTTTTATTTGAATAGATATACTTCCACATTGTTCCCATTTTTTTCAGAATCCAGTTCTGATGATGGAATCCATGAGGAATTGAGGGAACTCCTTAAATATTGTAGGCATACATATGGCAATTTTGATATTTTCAGCAACAAACCAAGCATTTGCATTCAAAAAGTATCATAATCCTTTCACCACTATGATTCTTTCATCATTTCTTTTTCATCCAAATATTTAGTCGAATACTATGGCGGAAGTCGTTTTTTTAAATGTAAAGTTATTATGTAAAGGGTAGCTAAACATAAAAAGTAAATTCATATACGAGGGCGGGTTGAAAAGTATTTACGCCCGTATTAATAGACCGAACTCAACTCTGAGAACGATCTTGAGAACACCAAAAATTACATTTTTGTATGGGAATTTTGAAATTGGAACACACACAAGATCGTCTTTACACCGTGAAATGATTTTCGTCGAGTTCTGAAAAATAGCGGTCCACATCAGACTTTACGTCGTAACAGTCTCAAACTTTGTTCACCCTAAAAAAGTTTTCAGCTTAGGGGATACATGAAAGTCTGACGGTGCCAGATTTAGCGAATATGGTGTATGCGGAAGCAAATCGTTCTGCGATTCAATTTTTAAACTTTTGCGATCAGATCACTTATTTGTTTTATATTGTCACGGGTATTTATCGCGTGTATTACCTTATTATTTATTTTCGCGACGTTTCGAATGTGTTACAACAATCGTGGTTGCGAGCTGATAATAAGTAATACACGCCATATATACTTATGACAATATCAACAAATATGTAAAGTGATTTGTTGAATTTTGCCATTGCAATCTAGCATCTATAAACCCGAGTATTGTCTTGACGAAAGATATTTTTTTTCTGGCCAACCCTGGTTTTTCTTTTCGAATACATTCTTGTAATTCGACAGATTAGCATAGTAGTCACAAGTAATCATATATTAGCATAGTAATCAATCATTTTAACTTTTTTTTATCCAACAGTTGTAATTGGGTAATTATATACTTATCTACCCGACTGCGTATAACCGTCAAATAGGTACAGGTCAGTATCATATGCATAATATAAATAGAGTAATTTCTCAGTGATTTTTTAAACTGCCAACTAAATTTAAATGAAATGAAATAGAAGCCGATTTACATATTCAGCCTGCTGGTCTACCGGGACGTCGGTCGTTCTAAATGAATGGTCTTCCAATTATTGTTTCGAACTATCTTAAACCAGCACACACAAGATAACCGTCTGATTGGCGTGTCCCGGGTGGCGCGGCCGTTTAAATTACAATGTCCCACATGCAGATGGTCCGATAGCTTCAGAGCGGGGGAAATTACAGCGTTCGCTATGCGGATTAGAGTGACGTGTGTAACAGAC
Organism: Epirrita christyi; assembly: GCA_951392215.1. Lineage (NCBI taxonomy): Eukaryota > Metazoa > Arthropoda > Insecta > Lepidoptera > Geometridae > Epirrita > Epirrita christyi. The sequence continues at coordinate 558,321 of OX595843.1, forward strand.
TTATCTTAGGATTCAGCTTTTAAAGTAGAAGACTTTAAAGATATGAATCAGAAATTATTAGGATACGAATACTTTTCTTAAACATAAAAATGTGTTTAAATTAAATTAAAATAAATAAATGCTGGACATTTAACACAATATTATCTAGCCCCAAGCTAAGCAAAGCTTGTGATATGGGTACTAGATAACTGATATACTTAATACAATACATTACATAGATAGATATTTTTTATTATACATAGAAAAGTACCCAGAACACCCTGAACAATTATCTGCAGATCGTACAAATATTTGTTCAGAGGCGGGAATCGAACCCGCAACCTGCTGCGTCGCAGGCGAACCTTCGCCCACCGCGCCACAGAGGTCGTCAATTGTATTATAATGTAATAATATGTGTATTTCGCTAGTTATTCATTTTAATTGTTATTTTCACAAACTTTTATAAAGGTAAGGTTTTTGTAAGTATTTTTATTAGGTATAATCGATATCTGTATTAGCGAAACCAAAAAGGGAAATACATCGTCAAACATGAAATTTGGCATGACTCTTCCTTTAGGTTTCTAGGTGCTCACTTAGAAAGGATTTTACAAAATTCAACCCCTAATTGAGTAAGGAGATATTAAAAGCTTGTACGACAACGCGTTTTAGCATAATATTCAATTGTAGAATTGTTTGTTTTTAAATAGGTACCAGAGGTGTAATTTTTCTAAGACATCGAGTGGCTAAACGTCTTCAAAATTGTCGTTTATACCACGATTTCCAAATTTCTATACATCTGAAAATCATTGATGGCTAAAATTCTTATACCTATGATATTAATACAAGTGCCTCCTCCAGTAAATCTCCTGAAAAACGGTGATTTGCGGCCTTTTTGATGATATTTAGTAACTCAGAACATTCAAAAATCGCTCCCCAGTATGTACATCGAAGGGAAAAAAAATCGGTATCGAAGTGTAAAGTTGTATTGTAAATAGGGCTTCCAAAAGTTACTCGTAGCCGGAGCTGCGGGCTCCGTCTGCTAGTAATCATTGAATTATGTTTTTAGATTTATTGAGTCAAATTTTTAACCTACACCTCTTGCGTCTCAGCCGGCTATACTCGCCCTAAAAACTATAAAACGCTGAATGTTAAAATGAAACTAATTCACCCTGACGGCTTCTTTACAAAACCTTGCAGAGCACTTCAAATACATTAGATTTGTGCCGGTGTTTGATAGTGGAAACTATTACTTTCCTTTCACAAATTGGGGATGAAAAATTCACCCCCAATATATCAATGGCATTTTTGTTACCAAAGTTAAATATTGAAGTTTGAGTAACTTTTCTTTTCCTTCTTTGAGATACAGATCCGTCAGAGAGTGGGGTCCGTTGAGATTAGATCTTTAATCTTATAGTATTTTTATTCCATTTGTGAAAGTTATAGAATTAAAACCTTAGAAAGATACTAATGATTTTAAATATTTAACTCAAACTAAGTCAAAAGCTATTTAATATTTATTCAAAATTCAAGTCTAATTTTTCCGATAATAACTACCCATGAAGCTTTTAAAATAGTCTCGTCAACCAGTAACAAGATCTTAAAACGTTTCTCTTTAATAACATTACTAATAAACTGGCAAAGAAATTACTCTGAAATAAACTTCACACCCACGCAGTAAAGTTGAAATAACTTTGATTACCTGGCCCCAACTTGGGTCGTTATAGTTGTGAGACGTGATAGAGCAGCCGTTTTCTTGTAGCTCATTACCTGAAAAAGAAAGAGAAAATGTAAGCAAAAAAATATTTCTAGATTAAACAGCTGAATACATCAGTAAAACTTTATTCCTAGACTTATCATTCACCCAAGGCAATCGAGCCAAGATCATATTATACTAGGTCTTTGTAAACGGTTCAGTAGGTAAACAATTTATTCCGTGGCAGTATTCAGGAGTCAGCGGTCATTACGATTCAGGGAACGCCCCTTTCAGACAGGGGAATGACACGTATAACGTGAGAGCCATTTTAATTTCAGTGTACTTTTGGTATTACTTTGAACTAGTGATAGAATAAGCGAGCTCTTAACTTAATTCATTTTAATATACTACCATACTAGTGTACGCTCACTTGGATTTAATAAAAAAAAAAGTGGCTCATGTGTCAATCCAAGATAACTGGACAAAATTGTATTCAAATACATTCAGCTGTTACGGCGTCAGAGAAATAAACACAAATCTTAAAATAAAAAAAAAACCAATTCAAATATAAGTAGGATCAGGTAGAATACACTACACTTAGGTACATTATATAATATAACCCTGTCCTCCCGTGGATGTCGTAAAAGTCGACTAAGGGATTACCAGGGGATGTGCAGCGCCAATATTGCGATCACCAATTCGCCCGCCAAGCGTGGTGATTAAGGCCTCGTCCAGCACTAGCCAACGGTTGATGATGATGAAGGTGCATTATACATTGTGACTTTGAACACTAACGAAGTTTCTCTTGTATAAAGTTGAAAACATTCCTAATTACATCTCAGACGTAATTATTTATGCAATCAACTTCATATGCAGCGCAAGATGTTTTCTTTAGTATCGAGTTGAACTTTACGACTTGAAATATTAATTACCAAATTACGCTAAAATTACTCACGAGCTGTGAAAAGTTTACGAATGTTGAGTCATTCACCTGTCAATGTCAGTCCCCTGTAGAGACGTTTAATTAAACTGGCAAGGCATACGAGTATAATCACTCACACAGTGCTTGGTAATTATGTAATTTATGTATGCATAGAGCAAGTTAATTTACTAAGTGAACAAAATTTTCGAAAACAATTTCAAACAATTACAAGATGAATATTTTGACCCAGACCATTTGTTTCAAGTAACTTATATTTACTATTCAGATGAGTGATAGCTGGGAGCTGCATAGCCACCAGCAACGTGGACAAAGAAGCAAGCGAGACAAGTCATGAAACCATACATTACTATCGAGGCTTGAAATCAAGCAATTTACGGCCAAAGTAGTAAGTAGAGTAGCAATGGAAGTCCGAAGTGATTTTTAAAAGATTTTTTACTTTTTATCTTACGGGACCGTTAATTGCTGTTTCTGTCGAGACTTGTAGGTATATAGTACTTTTATTTTAGTTCTCTGCATAATAAACAAATTGTTTAAGTAATAAGTTTCCACTCGTATCTCGCGCCTTTTTGACCACGCGTTCTTTTTAACCGACTTCAAAAAAGGAGGAGGTTCTCAATTCGGTTGTATGTTTTTTAAATTGTTTGAACATTCAGCCGAATAAAATGAATAAATATACTGGCACGCCAAAAATTAGAGAGACGTTAGCAATTTATATTCTTGGCGTGCTATCGATTGGTGGAGTGTTATTTCGTTCCGTACAGAAATGAGCCGATTGGCGTATTTTTTTTAAATAATGTTATTCTCAAGTAACTCTGAGAAAATAAATAATTCGTACTAGCGTTTACCAGGGGCACAGCGCGCGTTGAACATAAACGGATGTTTTACTTTACACACAAAAACCTAGCTTAGTTTATGATGCAGGCTCTGAACATTGCATTCAAATCCATCCAGTAGAATTCAAGTTACAAGGTACAGAGGAACAGACTGTGTTCAGAATTCTAATTATTTCAGTATTTGTCTTGGGGAGCTTTAGACAAACTCATCACTCAGCGTCTTGTTTCCTTTGTAATTTTATTCTTTTTTTTTTCAATATTAATTAAAGTTAATAACATCAGACAGGCAACAAATTAGCCTTTTTTAAATAAAACTCTGGAGCTTTAAGAGCATTTTCCATTGAAATAAATGTTTTTTTCCTTTCAAGAACTGAATAAATCATTGCCGTCTTTCTAGGTTAATTCTCTACAAATCACCATTACGTTCGAAACCCAAATCCAGATTTTCTCGAAGAAAAGGTGCAAATCGGCTTTGCTTTGTGCAAGGGAGAAAATAGATCTACGTTACGAGAAAGAGGGAGATTGAAGATAGAAACTATTCCTCCATTGGAGGGATTAAAGTATCTATTTTGATCATAGTGGATTGTATTGGACAGGTTTAGGAGCTTATGTCTTATGTTCAACAGGACAGTGGACAGGCTTCGAAAAAATGTGTGAGATATTTATTGTTTGAAAGTTGACATTGACAGCTAAGCCCGCGTGGTAGATTTAGATTCTGGCTTTAAACTAAGAGGGAGAAAACGAGAAACTACCCTTTATACAAGGTTGGCGGTGGTCAAACAAACCATGGTTCCTTCTTTTAGTCCAAAACCCCGCCTCAGCTCCCCCATTATTAACCGACTTCCCAAAAAAGGAGGAGGTTCTCAATTCGGTTGTATTTTTTTTTAACCGCATATCTCCGGCGTTTATGAACCGATTTGGAAAATTCTTTTTTTATTTGAATAGATATACTTCCAGATTGGTCCCATTTTTTTCAAAATCCAGTTCTGATGATGGAATCCATGAGGAATTGAGTGAACTCCTCAAATATTGTAGGCATACATATGACGATTTTGATATTTTCAGCAACAAACCAAGCATTTGCATTCAAAAAGTATAATAATCCTTTCACCACTATGGTTCTTTCAGCATTTTTTTTTCATCCAAATATTTTGTCGAATAAAATGGCGGAAGTCGGTTTTTTAAATGAAAAGTTATGATTACAGTAACAAATGGTAATTGGGAACGCAACAATGGGAATAATTTTGGCAGCCTTAGCGCTGTCCAAATCTTTTGTAACTTGAATGGAGGAATATTTGGGTCCAGAAGGTTCTCCTATTCGAGTTTCATAAGATATAGATAGCGCTAAGACTGCTAAAATGATCTCCATTGTTGCGTTCCCCATTGCCATTTGCTACTGTAATTAGGGGGCAGAATCCGAAGACAAGGTTATGAATTTAAAATGTTCAATTTGGAAACTGTCCGTTAACTAAGATCAGAGTGCACCCTTAGCATTACACAGCTAAGTTATAACTACGAAGAGAACTATCTTGTAGATTAACTAAACAACTAATTTATTTTTAACCGACTTCACAAAAAGGAGGAGGTTCTCAATTCGGTTGTATTTTTTTTTTTTCTTTATAATCATCGAACGGCTGCACTCAGAGTCTTCAATTAACTTAACGGTTCATTACATTCAAATATTGACAAACAAAGTCTGTTTAAGGAACCGTTTAATGATTATTCAATGGTAGTGGCGTCTCTATGTATAGGCTTTAATGTATTATGGATATACTAGCAAGTGCTTGGAGAATATAAGCTGCTTGTCACGAGCCAACGTAATCCGATCAACAACTACATAATTGTAACCGCAGCGCCCCTTTAGCTCTGCCTACCCTCGGGGACCTGGCGTGAAGCATTACCGGGTAAGCCGGTATTTATTTATTTATGGTATGGGTGGTTTTAGGTATGTTGGTGCTATTACACCGGTACGTGAAAATTTCCAGATTTACAAAATGAATGATATTATAATTCACGAAAGTTATTTTAGTAAAACATGTAAAGTTTTTTTCATATTGAACGAGCGAAGCGAGTTCTCTGAGTCAAGTTGGAAGAATCGGCGTTTGTATGTATGTATGTATGTTTGTCCGATGAAAACTTCCAAACCGTTACTCCGATCTTCATGAAATTTGGTATGGGGTAGATAGTATTGGTACAATTTGTAGGTAAGGTTATGAGCTATATCGGTCAGAGGGTTGCTGAGATATTGGGGTCCAAGAGGGGGTAAAAAAAATTAAAGTGAGACAGTCAGATCAAGTGGGGTGTCTAATGAAAGCGCTTTAGTTGGACATTTCAAAACTGTTTTTAATAAGAATTTAGCCTTAGTAGTTTTTGAGATGTTAGGGAAAATAAAAAACGTAAAAATCAAAAATTCTAGGGTATTTCCAGCAATCCCACAATGCTGAAATTTGGTATGCTTGTGGCTTTTGTGTCACAACTACAGGGAAAAGACTGAAACTGAAGAATTTAGAAACTTGTACTCCATAATACAAAAACCAATATAACATCCATTGTTGACCTCCCATTTCTAGGAATTTTAATAACGCTGGAGTTCTATGGTTTTCGTCAAAAGGACGTTATCAATTAATTCGGCAGGTACTTGATATAGGTACTAATACTAACAGGTATGTAGTATTACGCCCCGTTGCTTAGCCCTATTCAAAAGTTATTTCGATGATGTGTAGGAAATTAGAGTTGTTACTGATAGATCCTGTACTGTACTGGTAGACCTCGAGGTGAAAATTTTCAAAAATAATAATAGAAAAATGGAAATTACTTGGTTTGGTAGTCGGGCTGATAAAGGTGTTATCGCGAGGTCTCAGTTCGCGGCGAACCACTAGTTTATTTAATTCATACTTATTCGTACCTAAAAGAGCTCGTCTAGAGCAATTTTAGCAACAAACTCGCATTTTCCACATTGTAAGGTATCTCAGAAGTAGGACATATCACGCCTTGTTTTCCGAATGGGGTCGCAATATTACGTCGCGCCCGCCCAGCCGCCCACGCCGACAGTACACTACAAACAAAAACTTGGGAAACCTGCACTAAATAAAACAAAACTACGGGAAGCGCGGTGCAAGTTAAAGACGAGACAACTTTATGATTTTTTTCGCTTATTTAAAGGTGAGTAATCCATGATTACATAGATTTTAACCAGTTTAACTTACGGAGATTATGCCCTCCGCGTCGCGCAGCGAGAATAACACTCATACATGCTATATCATAAATTGCTCGAAACCCAACCCAAGGTTTCGAGCAATTTATGATATAGCATGTACTATAATATAACTCGAATATATACTCGAATATAATCTACGTAAGTTAAATCTATTAAAATTTATGTAATCGTGATAGTATTCGTAGTCTTCCAGTGCAGGATAGCAAAGATATTTGATTCATAAAAAGTTTAGCGTGACTTTTAAAGTACAGCGTACAGCAAATAGTCCACGTGGAAATGGATAAGTTCGAGCGAGACTCGCACCCTGAGGGTTCCGATGCTAACCTTTTTTCTAAATCGTCAGACGCCTTCTCGAGTTTCAGCCACATGTTTCTACAAACTTCACTATCCCATTTTAGAGGTTAATCAACGAAATTCCTCAATTTTTAACCGACTTCCCAAAAAGGAGGAGGTTCTCAATTCGGTTGTATTTTTTTTTATTTTTTTTTAATGTTTGTTACCGCATATCTCCGGCATTTATGAACCGATTTGGAAAATTCTTTTTTCATTTGAATAGATACACTTTCAGATTGGTCCCATTTTTTTCAGAATCCAGTTCTGATGATGGGATCCATGAGGAATTGAGGGAACTCCTCAAATATTGTAGGCATACATATTGCGATTTTGATATTTTCAGCAAGACACCAAGCATTTGCATTCAGAAAGTATCATAATCCTTTCACCACTATGGTTCTTTCATATTTTTTTTTTCATCCAAAATTATTTAGTCGAATACAATGGCGGAAGTCGGTTTTTTAAATGAAAAGTTATAGACTTTTCCTTTATAAATGCCACAAAGCCTCCTAATATTTCAAATTTCAGTGGAACTACCTACCCTAAAGGATTCGAATTTTGGTGATTTTCATACAAAAATTAAACATTCATTATCATATCTTTTTAATACATTGTGTAAAAGCCTTGATTTCTTTATAGCTCACAAACTTTCATATTTGGTATACATATCAAGATAATATCTTCTCAGTGCAGTTAGAAAGATAGGTACCACTGACTGAATAAATTGAGCGTGTATTGTCAAGTTGTAAAGAAATTGTTTTCAGTTTAACCTAACAAAACATAGTCGTGTTGTAGTCTTCAGTTCTAAACAACATCGTTAAATTAAACTAAACTTAGTTCCGCTTTAGCCGCCCTAGACCATTAACTAACTAACTGGGTAGTAACCATCACAGTAAGCCCAGTAAACTGACAGAGCTATTAACTATGAGCCACGGAACCCACCCTACTATTGACTGAACCTAGCATTGATATAATAGGGGTCGAATATGAAGTTTCCATTTTAACGTAGTGGCCACTTTGAATTATAATTATACCAGCATGGTGCAAGATTCGTAATAAAACATTTTTTACACAAACACTATAAAATTCAACATTTGAAATTTTGTGACATTCTTTTGTTTTACTTGCAATTGTTTTTACATTCAGTGTAGGGGCATCAATTGCTGATCTAGCAAATTGGCCCACTACATACTAATCTGTTCCACAGATTCATTCATTGTGAGGCATTCAGTATTTGAGTTGAACATGGAGACCTCAAAACATAGAGTAATTTTCGAATACGACTACCGAACGCATTGAACGTTTTTGGTTTAATCACTTTCGTAGAGGAAACTTTGACTTAAAAGAATAAACCGTGAAAAAATATTTTTAAAGCCTTAAATATTTTCAGAATTTACCACACATACATCAATGTTAAAGGGTAGCACAGTTTTTACGACCATACCTCACCAACTATTATTTCAAACAAAAAGTAATTATGAATCTTATCCACACGCTTATGTGCCCTGGTTTTCTTTTATCCTTCATGTACGTTTCAATGTCCTCAGTTTATATTTTTCGTAATTCCACTACGCCTTTGTATTGTGGGTCATAGAATACATCTACCTTCCAAATTTCATCTTTATAGCGCCAATTGTCCCCAAGTAAAATGGCTGTGACATACGGACGTACGGACAAAGGAACAGGACGAAATTATAAGGGTTCCGTTTTGCCATTTGGCAGAACCCTAAAACTAGCTAGCGCGTTCTTTGCAATTTGCACAGGTGAAGTTCAACTAACTCATTTATCGATCAGTTCCACTAACAACTACCAATGTAACCGAGTTAGTACACCAGAGTGTCCTACAAGATCATATTTTGAATAGATACCGATATTTTCAGCGAATCGGGCGCCATTTTCCAGAGAATTATCCTCATTCGGGTAAAAGCTTTCTCGTGTATTGGACCATGCCAATTTAAATGGTTTATTCCACTATGTACACCTGGGTCAACAAAGTGGAATATAGCGAACATCCACCTATCATCAATTACGGTACCGATATATGACGACCTCTGTGGCGCGGCGGGTGAACAGCCGGCTGAGATGGAAGAGGTTGCGTTTTCGATTCCCGCTGCGGGACAAATGTTTATATGATCTGCAAATATTTGTTCCGGGTCTGGGTTTTATGGTACCATGGTACTCGTAGTTCTTGATATCCACGACACAGGGAATCCTAGTGCGGGATCAAGACTACGTATATGTGACTGTTGAGTGTTAGGTTATGTATGTTATGTGTTTTATAAAAGTGAGTTTGAATGGGCTACCATAAAACCACCAATGTAACAAAGATAGCGTTAAGATCAGTAATTAACCCCGAGGCGTGCACTCGGATGCAATTTATTACCGCGGTAACTGGTTACCTACCGCTCGTTAACTGGCGTTGTCTGGTGATTTGAATAGTCCCTCGTTAGTCTTTGAAATACTCTTAGTTTAATTGGACCTCAGCTGTAGTACTAGGTTCATGTCGGTCGTCCAACAGCGAGATGGACCGCAAATATAGTATCGAAGGGTTAAATCTAGAGTAGACTAGCACAGGACCGTGGGGGAAAGTGGATTAAGTCAGGCTGTGGAAGATGAAATAGTAATATACCAGAAATAAGCGTGGAATAAGAAAGCGGTCAAATATGTAAGGAGTTTGGGCCGTGCCATTGCTTAGTGTTGTCATATTACAGCGTTGTATGTATTTTTGTAGAAATATTCATAATAAACTTATTCGTTTTCCTTGTTTTACCCCACGTGTCTTGACCATTCGGCACGATATTTCTCAGTGAAACGAGAGACATGCCGCGTTTTTCTGATAGACGCGAGTTCCCCGAGTCAACTTGGGCTTAATTTTAGACTTTGTAGTTTTGGAGATAAAAGCAAAAATTAAAAAGTAACCTCTAGGGTACTTGTAGTAATCTTGTCATCTAGCCACTTGTAGTGGCTGAAATTTAGCATGGCTCCGTTTAGGGCCTTGGCGGCACACACGTCAAAACGTCCAACGCTGCCATTCAGTGTGGCAATGCAGCCATCGTCTTGGGGGACGCTTCCGTCTGGTATAGTTTTGGATCAGTTGAGCTATCTTTAGATCGTTTGAAACGGTATTTAGACAACTGTTTCATTTGTATATTTTAAATTTTGTATATACTTACTTGTATTAGTCGTAATATTCTTTCTGTACTTAAATAAAGATATACATTTTTTTAAATCGTCTGCTGTATTTTAAATAAGTAGTTATTTCGACGCTGTCGAGAATTATCTCGAGGAGGTCCCATGAAAATGTAATCTAAATGTACATCGCGTGTAATAATGCTAGGTGTCAGTTCAGAGCGAACCACTAGTACTTGCACATTTACTAAATACCTAAAGTATCTGAAACTTTAATGGGCAGTAAACAAAGCTTAAATTCACTGCAATTAGCAAGCTAATCGAATCCCCCCTTCATTACGAACAGTTAGATACAACTTCAGCGCAAAAGTGCGCCATTTAAAACTGTAATAAAAGCTAAAGGCTCGGAACTCGTTCGCCAACTAATCTCATTTCGGCGTCTACCTCAAATAGATAAGTACTTTATAGTATAGAATATTCACAGTTCACGCCTCACATAAATGCCACTTGTGGGAAATTAGGTAGCTGTGCTGCGTTGGAGGTAAAGGCCTTTGTACTCTTAACTCGTGTTGTGCACAGTCAGTTAACTAACTTCACAGACGTATTAAAATTTAAATACCTACGGCTAAGTCAAACTTTATACATAATACTGCCTAATTTACTGTTATAAGAGTTTTTAACCGCTAATCTTTGTTTGCCACAAATTATAGAGCCACCACGTTAAATCAAAATTTTAATCCACCAACCACAACGATTTATTGAAACCACCATCCATATTTAAAACTAAGCAGAATATCTATTTAATAATGATTAATATCTTATTATCGAATTAGCCACTTTTAAGAGGAAGACGAAGACGAAGTTAGCTTCTAATTTGGCTATTATTTCTTCTAACTACATGAAATTTTGTACACACGATCAGTACACTAATATCTAGACCAGTGTGGTGCGTTAGTTTCTTATAAAATTATATATTATGGTTACCAAATCATACACTAAAAAAAACTAATTTTTTGAAAACTAAAGCACCACGTGTCTTGATATTAGTGTACAAATTTTTATTGAGTTTGATGTAATAATAGTCATAATAGAAGCAAAAACAACAAACAAAAACGCGTACAAAAAGGCGTAAACACCCTACCGGTAACCACCTCTTAAACTTGGGCAAAAGACCGCAATGCGAAACGGAGAAAAATGTTGCAAGCGCAAAAAAGGCGACAAGGTTGACAGTGACTGAGAATCCTCGCCGTATTGCTTCAGGTACGTGAACAGATTACACAAACGAAAGACAGTTTCTTTACCTGTTTTTCATGCAAGGAAAGATTTCAAATCTCGAAACATGAGTAATTGAGCATCTTTAAGACACGGGTTAAATTAGTAAGTACTATTGGTTCGCCCCGAACTGTGACCTCGCGAATACGCACGATGTGACGACAATGCGATGTGTGCGAGGACGACCTCTGTGGCGCGGCGGGCGAGTAGCCGGTTCGATTCCGCTGCGGGACAAATGTTTGTATGATCTGCAAATATTTGTTCCGGGTCTGGGTGTTATGGTACCATGCTACTCTAAGTTCCTGATACCCACGACACAAGGAATCCTACTGTGGGATCAAGACTACGTATGTGACTGTTGGGTGTTATGTTATGTAGGTTACCGACTTTCTGGAAGTTTGTTTCTTACTTCAAAAAACATCTTCAAGGGATCACATCTATCATCACAATGACGAAACAACCTTTTTAATTTTTGACGTGTTAACGTCTTATAAATCGATGGAGCCGGCTGCACGCTCGAAAAAACATGACTAATGCGTCGTTACCTCGTCATACGTCTTTACCTCGTCATGCGTCACCTCGCAAAACGCATGCAGCGTCACTGCATGCGCATGCGCTATATATGCTATATATATATATATGCGCATGCGCGCAGCGCATGCGCTAACGCCGCATGCGCGCGAGCGCGGAACGAGCGACAAAGAAGCACAATAACGACGTTGACACGTTGAACTATCGTCAGTAAACCGACTTTACAGACAACCGTTTTTTTCCAAAAGCATATAATGAGGTAAAATCGTGCAAAATGTATTCTACGCCTACAGGGATTTCCTTCAATCCTATATTGACTATATTACTATACATTTGTCTTATGAAAATATCGAATGACACCATCATCGAAATTTTCCAATATCTATTATTTATTTGGCAAAATCTTGCAAATTCATTTATCATTGTCAACTATCAAATAAAACGGCAATACCAAATAAAGGATAATAATAGGGTTCGAACAGACGTTTTCCTCGAGCCCATTTTTTCCAAGCGAAGTTACTCGAAACGTTTAAGTAATGTTTTTGTTTCTTGTATATTTTCCGCGAACAAGAGATCATCAACGTTCCCTTTTTCCGCAAGTCTGAACACAGACACATTTTTGCAAATGAGACTTAAGGAGTATTTTAGATTTATGTGGGTCGATGTTCCGCTAGATAAACACACGATAGTACTAGAGGCTATTGTTCGATCTATGTAGCGGGGTTCCAAAAGTAATCAAAGAACCGCGAGCATTTATTTTCTGCTTTTTTTATTAAAACTTTGAAGAGCCTTCGACGTAAGAATTACCGATTGCAGTGCCTCCTAGTTATCTGCGGTGATACAACCTTTTGAAGTCATACAAAATGATTGAAAAAAACTGGCCAAATGCGTGTCAGACAACGCAGTGTAGGATTCCGAAGTCACACTTTCCTCTATAGCTCAAAAAGTTTTTATAGAAGGATATCCGCAATAATTTTTGATGAAAGTTTCCACCATGATCAACTTACCTGGGGAATTACAAATTTCTAGGTATAAATAGCGATCACATTATAAACCACTTTAGCGGGGTATATCTCCTTGACAGTAGGACTCATAAATAAATAAAATAGTGTTGCAAAACACTGCCTCATTTATAAAGACCTTTTAAACGACATATCACACGAGAAACACCCCCAATTTACATGTATGGGAGGTACCATTTAAAAATCAGAGGAAGTTTAAGCGTAATTCAGCCGAAAAATTCCACGAGGTGTACGTGGAAACCTTAACAAACATTCACCAAAAAAAACATTGTAAATATATCATTTCACCTCGACTCATTTTAAAAAGAGCTTTTGCATAAAACTGGTCGTTAAATGCAGCGCTAACGTTCCACTTTCAGAATTCACCACTTCTGGAACCATGCTCTACTTTTGGATTCTAAGTTTAAAGGGTTGTTCTGAACAAACCCGTGAGCTCTTGTGTGGGGTAGCTCACATTCGTCAACATTCAGGCTAGTTTCGAACTGATAGCTTTGTAAGCTTAATCGTAGTTGAATCAAACTTCAGGAATGTGTAAACCTTTTATGTAAATCGACTACACCAAGGTTTCACGGTTTAGTAGTAACGGCTATGTTTTTGAGTAGCTCGTAAGGTTTGAAGGTAGACAGCAATTGAATCAAGCTTTATTATCTAACATTAAAATGACATAAGATAATAGCTAAGAGACAAATTCAGTCTGAAAACAGCTGAATTCAGCAATTCCTGTCTGCCGTCATTTCAGCTTTTACGACCTACCTTAACGTTTATAGATAGTATAATTTAGCTAAACTATATTAGTTACCTCATGACCCATTGACTTAGTTTAAGAAACAGTTAAAAGAACTCATGTCTTGAGTTTTTTGTGTTATTTTTTAATATGTAAGTAAGTACCTTCATAATACCAAATAGTTCAATTTTATACCGCAAAATACACTCAAAAATGTAGTTAATATAACTGAGTACATAAATAAGCAGATCCATGATACATAATATATTTTTTTTATGGTTGATGTGAACCGGAGTTGAGTGAGAATTTTATTCATTGAAATCACAAGGATCATTTTGAATCGTCTTATAAACTAAAATTACTCCTGTTCCAACGCGATCAAGCCTAGAAGAATCGGGCAACAAACACGGCTTGGCTTACATAAATGGTCCGTCTTACCACTAGGTGGGAAGCTCCTGTGTGCCTGTGGGTTCAAGTATGAGCGAGACTCGCGCCTTGAGGATTCCAATCCGTAAGTTATTTCGAAATCATAGGAGTCCTTTTCGAGTTTCGGCCACTTTATCCTACATACTTCACTATTCCATTTAAGAGAACCAACACGAATACTGCGATCACCTATCCGCCTGCCAAGCGTGGTGGTGATTATGGCAATTTCCCCCTTTGTATTGTATGGGGAGACCTCGTCCAGCAGTGAACGCCCAAAAGCTGACCTGACTTTTGGTTGTAATAAATTTTTGTACCCACATAAAACTTATGTACTTAGAGCTCACAAAACGAACTTCTGTAGTTAAAAGTAGATTCATCAAAATTCAACAAGTTAATTCAATTTGCAAAGCATAGTGCTGAGCTAGAATACGTGGAACCCATTTCGTACATGAGCTCCCTGAGGAATCTCCTAAATTATATAAAGAGAGCATTGACCAGCACGTATAGAAGCTGAAAGGGCCATCAACCTCGGGCATGATTTAAAACTGCTGATTTAAATATTAAATTATCATCATCACCAGCATATTTTCGTCCACTGCTGCCCCATTGAATATAATGGTGGGATTTGCCATAATCACTGCGCTTGGCAGGCGGATTTGTGATCGCAGTTGTTTATAAGTATTCACATGGATGCTGCTGCCCATCCCCTATATGTAATTCTTTAGTAAGGCTTTTACAGTTAAGGCCTAATACATCCACGAAGAGGAATATTAAATACATCGTCATAATTATATAACATCACATGAAAGAGAAATCACAAAATGAAAGAGAAATCACAAATTAGCCTCAAACAAATCGAAATAAAATAGTGTTAAACTGGGAATCGAATTTTTAATCTATAAAGCGGTCTTCCAAAAAATCTTTGATGTAGTAACACAATTTGCTCAGCAAAAATTCTATCACAGCTCTCCTAAAAAGTGCATTACTATCTTACAGTTAAATTGATTCCAATTTTGCAGCAGTTATAGTAACAATAAATGACGACACAAATTTTACATCTTCTTCTAAATCAGCCGTTAGACGTCCATTGTTGGACGATGCCTCCATAGTAAATCAGTCATATTCGCATATAGTGATCGCAGTATTGGTGTTGAGTACTCGGGTGGAAGCGGCTGCCCATCCCCATCCATTTGTCCCCATTAGTCTGTGCACACGCCCGATACGTGCCGATGCAATCGGCACAGACTATATAATTTTTAGGGTTCCGTGCTCAAAGGGAAAAACACCAGGCTGTAGTTATGAAATTTTCACAAATGATGTATTTCTGTTGCCGCTATAACAACAAATACTAAAAAACATAATAAAATAAATATTTAAGGGGGCTCCCATACAACAAACGTAATTTTTTGCCGTTTTTATAGATAATGGTTCATGACAATCGTTATAGTCATCGTTACGATGTTTTCTCCAAAACTGACGATTGGTTATAAACAGGTATTAACTCCATAATATTTCTAAGAGACTCGTTTCTTCGAATATCACTATTCTGGGAAAGTTGGTTCTTTGCGAGTGCAGGAACCTCCAGAGATAACAATGAAATCAACTCGGAGCAATTCAAGTAAATAGCTTTCGGTGTAGGCGAGCGTAAAACGCTTATGAGATGCCAATTCAAAGCTTATGACTCTATCTGTTCGATTTCCTACGAGCGCGGGCCGAATTTGCATTTGCTTGTGATCGAGTTCCTGTCTATTGGGTTAGATGTTTGTTTGTATATATATCGAAACTGCAGAGTGAGCTTGGAACGACACCCAATATACACTTTAAGTTGCAATTAAGATAACTGGTTGTCAGTGGTTGCGATATCTGCGTGGAATCATCGCTGAATCGTAGGGGTGACGTCACACGTTATTGACACGAAATCTCTTAGGTCATAGCTAATAACCACCCTGGCCCGTTTCAACACCGCAAGCTGGTCACTGCTTTAAAGCAGGCTTGCTTGCGGCGAGCAAGCAAGAATCAGTGACTAAAAAGAAGCCAGAATAATTTAAGCGCGTCTTTTAAAGTCTTTACTGGCAAAGTTAGTTTTACCAAGATAACCGTTAACTTCCAGTTCGTGGTCGCCATTCGAGAACCTTTATCCCACAACGATTGTCAGTTCTGCGAGCTATATGGCCTACCCATTGCCACTTCAACTTGTTAATTATGAAACCTATTTCAGTGATCGTGGTTTTTCTACCGATCACCTCATTTCGGATTATAAGTATTACGTAGTGAAACACTAAGCATAGCTCTCTTAATAGCCCGCTGCGCAACTATGAGCTTGTGTATAAGGAGAAAAGTTAGCGACCACGTCTCAGTGCCGTAAGTGCAAAGGGCATACGTAGCAGCAACACAGCAACGTACAAACGAGTTCTTGTTAGTGAACTTACCTCACAAACGAACAAGCGCCTATTCAGGCAGAACTCAGTGAAACTATCCTACACATCTCTGATAAAATCTGCAAGTTTAAAGGAAGACTTCCAACCAACACCATAGTGAGCGACACAGAAGTGCGTCAATGTCACCGCGATTTCTATCGTAACCAGTTGCCAAGCAAGAATACTAACTACACAACTGGGGCCTTACTCTTGAATCCAATACTATTTATTGTCCAATGACAATTTAAATCCAACTAATGATAACGCTTAATTTGGTGTCTTGAATGTCAACCTAGCGCCAAATTAAGCGTTATCATTGGTTGGATTGAAATTGTCATTGGACAATAATTAGTATTGGATTCAAGAGTAAGGTAAGTTAGTTGTCAACGCGGCCGTAGGGGATATTGCGGGCTTATTTCCATCAACCCTTCCTATACCTACTTATTTACTATGATCGGTAAACAGGCGAATCATAAAAAATATCTCCTTCTTAATTACAAATTTTAGGTTGCCAGTTTGAATACAAGGCGGGCCACTGACTTACATCCAAAGATTTTATGGTCTTTGTACCTGTTTTATTAAAAATGGCTCGGTCAATGGGAATAAAACATGCCAAAGTTACTATCACGCGATAGTGACACTCAGCATCGCGTTGCTCGGAAGTCTAACTTTACACAGATCTCTGATAAAATCTGCGAGTTGGAAGAAGCAGGACAGAACAATACACAAAGCACCCGTCTCGACTTTTGAGCGAGGAAGTTGTCAAGCGCTCTAAAAGTTTAAGTTTGAGTGGAAAGATTGTGCCACATCTAGTTAAATTAGTTTTGCATCTGAGATGTGAAACAGCACTCGTGTGAGTTTCGAGCTTTGTGTAAGTTGCACGGTATTTATAATAAGGCTGAGGTTTTGATGTGTTCATTTAATGCGAATCCATATTGAATTAATGTACAATTATAATAATGAATAATACGAATTATATATCGTAATTATATGACAGGGAAAGCAAACAAAAATAAAACCACCCTACTTAACAAATACAGGTAAACGGTACCACAAACGTTTTTTAGGTGTTTTTATTTCTTAACTTTGCAGGCGTCTCCAATTTGTATAACCGTGCAAAATTACTACTGATCAGAAGTACTACTGAGTAGTATCTCTAGTACCAGTAGTACTAGTGACCCTATAATGGCATTGGTTCTATTAGTAAAACGTCTCTGACTGCAGACACTTGACGGGCATGGCGAAACTTTAATGGAACCCTTAAAGTTTCGCCATGCCCGGCAAGCGTCAGATTTCGGAACCCTAAAAAAATTCCCAGAAGAAAGTAAAAGAGCCACTTTAAAACTCATTTTAGTCTGCAAATTGAAGAAATTCAGTGCCAAGTCTGCAACAGATGTCGTCAGTGTTACATTCAAAAAGAAAAATTGTATTTTTCCATTTGAAAGTAAAGAAATATTAAATTTAATCATAATGCAACGCGTTTTTAGATTAGGAGCATCAGCATTCGTCCCAAGTTCTTTACAAAGCTGGAAGAACTTTTCTTGAACCGAGACTTTTTCTTTGCAATTTTACGAAAATGGAAAATTGTTTTTATGAAAAGTGACTGAGATATCAAGTCGTAAATTAACATTACAAGCAGATCATGACGGTTTTATCTCCTATTTTAGCTTTCTTTTACACTTTTCTTTGAAGAATGCAATCACAAAATAATTTATTGGTAAATTTCATGCATGTATCCAACAAATTGTCAAAGCACAAAATCATAAATCAAATTTGTATTCAGCTACTCGAACTGGTAACGTAGTAGTAGTGTAGCTATTATCAAAAATCCAATATGCGATAGCATAGTTAGAGTTGTGAAACAACACTAGGTAGGTACTAGCTTGGCAATTTAAAGAAGAATACAAAATAACCTGCACTCTAGGTACAATCTAGTTGTGTACCTGTATCTACACTGAAGATAATGTACAATGTAGTGTAGTTTACACAGCCATAGAAGGTACTATAGGATTCCTTGCGAAAGAGCTGCCAAGATGCATCTTTGAAACGATCCCCGGAATGAAGTAGCTACTTTGAGAATGGATAGGTACTTGGAATGTACAGAAAAATGTGCAACATAGTTGGAACTGCAGAGATGTTGGGTAAGAAAATATTTTACAACACTAAACAGACCCTATATTTTTTTAACGGACAAGTACTAGTAAGACTCAGGCTCATTGGACTTCCGTACCATAATTTTGGCAAGCGAACGCCATTTAGTTCTGAACTTTAGTACTAACTGAATATTGCACAGAAAATCCGTAAAATACCCATTTCTCATTTCCAGATTTTTCCTTTACTTCTGCTATGGCGATACACTTTGAAAATCCGTATTTTTTTACTGCATATTGTTTGAAACTTGATTTTTACAGAACTGAAGAGAAGACAAAGACTGAGAAGAGTCTGTAGACTTTTGTAAGTAGCCGATACTCCGTTTATCCGTTTCTTAAAATGGGAAGAACAGACGGACAAATTGATTCTATAATGGTTCTGTTGATACTTTTTGAAGAACACAACCCTAAAAACGATAGTGAATCATGTAAAATTGCCTGAATTCCGATCTTTTTGTGTTTCTCAACTTCGTTAAACTCAAATACATTTGCAGAAAGTACCTAATAACTAACGTGAAAAACCAAGTAAGTAATTTCCTAACTTCTTTATCCTCCACAGGTCTCAAGTAATAAAGAACGAGGAAAAGACGTCAAAAAACTATCCAGATAAAACGGTTTCATTAGGAAACGGAGATAGTAAGTACTCACTGTAAGTCAGAAGCATTTTAATCCCACGGTCCCGCTGCCCCGGAGAAAGAAACGAGTCCTAACGGGAATTAACCTGAAGCAAAATTATTAGAGAAATAAGCGAAAAGCTTTTCGCGAAGTTGGTTGATTCCGAAAAATCACTTAAGAACCTAACAAACTAACACATACAGAATTTTGTGCTTTTACGTGCGTAAAAAATTGAAAGAATCCTTTTTTTTATGAGTACTTATAATGAGTTGCTTATTCGTAACTTATACGTTACGTTACGTTACGTACGTTACAGTAAACGAAGGACACCCTATTCAATTACGCCCACACAAAAACAGGAAAAAGTTAAAAAACTGACAAAGATAATATCAATAATAATAATTCTGAACATTTCACACGACGTTATCTAGCCCCAAGCTAAGCAGAGCTTGTGTTATGGGTACTAGATAACCGATATACTTAATACAATACATTACATAGATAGATATTTTTTATTATACATAGAAAATACCCTGAACACCCTGAACAAACATCAACGTACAAATATTTGTTCTGAGGCGGGAATCGAACCCGCAACCTCCTGCGTCGCAGGCGAACCTTCGCCCGCCGCGCCACTTACGGTCGTCAATACTTGTTCTATGCCAATATTTTTTTGTAGCATGTATAGAAATTGAAAACATTTTGTAACGTTAGCTACGAGAGCACACATCGAGTTGAGATGAACTGTAAATATTACGAGTACCTACTCGTATACCCTTGAACTATAATGTGTTTATTTATTGTGGTTAGTTCCGAAACATCAGCAACTAACCGCAGTTTAGTTAGTTTACAGCGTATACTAATTGAGATACGATAGTTTAGAGTAGTTAGTTTGATTTGTAAGGGTTCAACAGGACGTTAGTTCAGCAAATATGTGTTTGTTTGAACAAGATATAGTACTTATAGGTATGGAACAAAGGATTCAATTTCAAGGTTTATGATTTAAATAAATCGACTAGACAATATACTCTGCGCGTTACTATATTATAGTACTAGTACTATGCACCGGCTAAGAGGTATCCGCAAATTCTGAAATCAGAATTATTTAACGTTTCACATCCACGTACTTAGCAAAATTATTTGCATAAATTAGTTGTTTTCATTAATGTTACCTATCAGAGTGATTAACTTTTCAAACCAAGTTCCATCCAAGCTCTTTATTTTTAAACGCATTGATAATTTCTACCATTCAAAACGATAAAACCTATTAAAACTACAATTTAAATAGATTTTCATCACTGGACTTGGAAAAAACTCAACATTTTACGACAAAATCGTTCAAACGAAAGATTTCTGTTGATTTATCGAAACTAGCCAGATCGGAACGAGATCGTGAGAGTGTCCATTACTCATCTTGTTTTGAATCTCAGCTATCTATCGTAAAATGGAAATCATTATTCACAGAACAAAAATGTATTCATGGTGTGTGGCTCAGTGGAGACCCTCCGACTTCTAATCCAAAGGTCAACGAGTTCAAATCTGGGTAACAGTCAATCAGTTTAGTTTTTCTATTCGAAAGTAAATGCGCGAATATAGACATATGCTCAAAACGGCGAAGGAAAACATGAAGAACCCAGCATTTATTTCCAAAAACCAACCGCAATGGTTTAAAAAGCTGTTTTCGAGAGCCATACAAGGCCTCAGATCAAGAAAAAACTTACATTAAACAAGGAAAACACAAAATATAATTTAATTTAATCAATTAAATTAATTCATTTCAGTTTCTTGTTGTATAGTGCTATTGTGTCAACCGACTTCAAAAAAAGGAGGATGTTCTCAATTCGACTGTATGTTTTTTCTGAAGAATGTTTCGACTGACTCTGCATCAAATCTAGGATAAGAAACCAACCAAAAAATGTAATCCAATGTTGATTAAAATAAATAAAAAGGTAATTATAGTTACAAAATAAATGGATACCTAACCTAAGCTTAAATCTTACTGAAACCTTTCTAACAGCTTACAAACTATTCAAGAAGTTGCAATGTTTTCAACATCTTTCGAAGTTTCGAAGTTGCGTTAGCCCGCAGGTAGCATTATCCTTCAAAATGAGACTCAAAACTTTAAACATAAATCTTCACATCTGCAGAGGAAATTTAACAAACTAGATAAGAACCGAAAAATGTGCACGTAAAAATATGCAGGTGTGTCAGATGGATAAGAGTTGGCAGCTCCAGAACTCCCATCTCCCTATTTTCAGGGAGTTTTTTTAGCTCTGGTAAACTTCTGGGACTGCGGAGAGCAGTGACAAATTATGCGAGATATTATGTTAGGGAACACTAGCAGTGTCGTGTAACAAATTATAACACTTTGCTTGATAGATGCGGCGCTAGATTTGTTTGCGAACACTTTCCGAGCACCTGCTTTGTTAGTACAACATCTGTTTTCTTAAATGTTGAAATCCATCAGTCTAAGCAAACTCTACAACTTGAATATTGGAGCCTTTTTTTTTCATTTTGAGGATGTATAACTACAAACCCTGCTATGAGCTAGTTTCAAGTAGCTTACAAATAGGTACAAATAAGTGTCTCGCCATAATACCGCTACCTACATGAAGTAGTACAGTAAAATAGTTGACCAGTAATAAGTTGACGTAAGTTGTTATGTAATAGTTTGACGACCTCTGTGGCGGGTTCAATTACCGCTGCGGGACAAATGTTTGTATGATCTGCAAATATTTGTTCCGGCTCTGGGTGTTATGGTACCATGGTACTCGTAGTTCCTGATACCCACGGGAATCTTAGTGTGGGATCAAGACTACGTATGTGACTGTTGGGTGTTATGCTTAGAGAATTACTCTAAGGGTGGTATGCATGTTAATAGTAATTTTGTAGAAACACGCTTTTCCATGGCTACACACTTGTACCTAGTAAATTAAACATTTCGTCAAACATGTCCTAATACTAAAATGTGTATCCAAATGTTTTTTTTTTTTTATGCTACTTTGTAAGCAAACAAGCATACGGCCCACCTGATGGAAAGCAGTTACCGTAGCCTATGAACGCCTGCAACACCAGAGTCATCACACGCGCGCTGCCGACACTGAGACATAAAGATGAAAAGTCTCATGTGCCTGTAATTTCACCGGCACCCGTACCCTTAAAACCGAAACACAGCAATGCGAACACTACTGCTTGGCGGCAGAAATAGGTACGGTGGTAGTACTTCCCCGGACCTCTTTCAAAAATGTAAAAAAATTTAGTAAATTAATATTAATTAATAAATGTCCATGATCTTCAATGCCTAAAAAAGCCAAGACTCATAAAGAGACAAAAAAATATTCATAAGCCACGGTCCACCACCTCAATTTAATGACCTTTGTAACAAATTATTCAGGCGCCTGTAATAAACCGCATTCAAATATTTACAGCTCGAGACAGATTACTTTCACGCTCAATGCCCACGTTCTTAAACAGGAATATTAAAACTTGTCCGACGAGACGAAAATTTATTCAATGTTTATTACCAACAAAGCTGTGCTAGTAAATTCTATTTGTTGGATAATGCCATAGAAATCTGAAGTAAGAGCACAGCGTAGCTTGATTACCTATTTGAAGTAAAAATGGGAATCAAATTTGAGAATTGAATGAAAAAAGATTAAGTAAATTGCTATGTTCTACATAGAACGGGTTAATCGTTAAATATTCTAAATCAACCTGAACTATTTATTTTACATACTTAAATGTTCTAGAAATTGAACATAAACCAGTTAATGTAGTTTCTCTGTAGCAACAAAATTAAAACATACAGTAATCTACCTGAGTTTTTCTTCTTCTTCACCCTAATTTACAATCATTTACAAAGCCTAAAATCTAATTTAGCAAACGACTTTTTTTTAGTCTGTCTATCGAGACCCTTTTCAAATACCCCTGTAATAAATGATTCAAGCTTCAGTGGACCACAGACAGATTACTTTCAAACAGATCAAAGTTTTCCGTCCGTCCATAGGATTCTTTATACAAGAAAATATTAAATTGCCCTACGGTCGGAACATAAATATTTGATTAGCGTTGAAAAGCTCAGTGAATGTAATGAGTGCAGTTTGTAGAAACGCCATTTTATGGGAAGCTTTACAAGCGTGTGCAGGTTTTATGTAATTGCTTAAACATTAAACACGTTTTACTTGTTATAATTTTTTTTATTTAATTTGTCTGTGCCTGTTACCTGTTTCTGTGTTTGTTTTGTGTTGCCTGTTACGTTTTATTACATGCTGTAATTCGTTTTTTTTTCTTTAATTCACGTCACGACGCGTGAGCTTTCTACAGCAGAGAGCTGATTCTCAGTTTTGACAAGCAATTGACACGGACGTAGGTATGGTGTAGTGTAACACAGATTTTTGTATGGAAAATGAGGTTCACAGAGTGTACGCTATGGGCGCTCATCGGTGTCGCCATACAAAATCCTTATTACACTACATCATACGTCCGTGTCAATTGTGTGCTAAAAACTTAGAATCAGCCCTCAGAGCGTTCATGGTATTGGCGTGCACACAGGTAATTCAAGTTTCTAGTCGTAGTAACTATTTATGAATCTGTGCAGTTTCTATCGACTGCGCGGCACAGAATGATAAAGAGTTACTATGTAAGTCACGGTAAAAGCTCACGACTCGCAAAGTGATTGTTGCAATAAAAAACTCGTAATAGGCCTTCTGGTTGTTAACGGGTGTGTTGCACACTATACAAGAAGCTGCATCGATCGCGGCACACACACCTATAGTTAATTTCGTGCGTACTTGTCTAATTAGTCATATTATGCCATATTAAAACAAGGCCTCCAGACCACATGTACCATTGAGTAGTACCATTGATGGTACAATTGGCACCGATTTGTCCCACTAGTACCTTTGATGGTACAATTGACACTGATTTATCCCACTAGTACCGTTATAAATGGAAGCTGGGCAGTATGCTTGTCTAGTATACAATTTGAAGTTGTTACTTGTGATAGAAACTCCTTCGTAATACTCCTGATAGAATACATAAGATACATTATAAAAGTAACTAATCATCCAAAGTAAAACAACAAACCGGTGATGTGTGGCGGAGAGCACTCTATGAATATTACCACGTAATTGCGAGGCCAATTGCAAGCACTAGGCAGCTGCGACCACAATTTTACTACTTTTATCATTTACTAGCGGTAACACGCAGTTTTACTAACGTTATTCTTCCGAGGGAACTAAATTTCGAGATAAATAGTATTCATGTTTTAATCCCAGGTGTACCAAATTTTATCAAAATGGTCTCAGGCTTTTAGGCATGAATAAAACTTACATACTATACTATGAAACAGTATATTATGTGCCGTGATGTTTCCAGCATAAGAATAGACCCCTCCTCCTCTCGTGGATGTAGTAAAACTCTTACTAAGAGATTACACCAGGGGATGGGCAGCAGCATCCGCCTGAGTACATAACACCAAACTACTATCACAAATCCGCCTGCCAAGCGTGGTGATTATGACAAATCCTCCCATTTTATTCCATGGGGGAGGCCTCGTCCAGCAGTGAAAGTAAACAGGCTGGTGATGATACTATGAATAAGATTGCGTGTACCAAACCGATAAGCAATTTTTTACAATTTGTGAGCAGCTGACAAATGTCAAAGGGACAGGTGTTAAACTATGAAATGTTGACTTAGAGTAAAACACGGGTAAAAAAACTTCCCGTGGTACCACTGGATCGCTTGGTAGTTAAAGGGGTTTTTTTGATCCGTGTTACTTGTAGTAATACCGGTAGTACCACAGGCAACAAACGGATAAAACGAGCATGCGTCATGAATTAGTGGTACAAGCAAGTGCCAATCCGAGAAAGAGGCTTGAGTGTATAATTGTACACTGTCACGAGTAGGCTATTATGAAAAGCGCACACTTTGTTATTACCGCGTAATGCGAAGGCTGGCCGCAAACATTAGACAGCTGTGTCCGCCATATTACTTTTTGCAGTTCTTTGCAAATGGTTTTTACATTAAGTGCTTGCAGTGTTTCACAATGTGGGTTTGTAGGCTCGTTGTTTTTCACGCAGGCAGTTTTATGATTATGACTTAAAACTGCCTACTTTTATGGATAAAAGCATTTTTGTTTATGTTGGATGTTACTCACGTTTGGCAAGTTAAATCTTACCTAATATTTAAAAGCTTACCTGCCAAAAAATGTATTTTAAGCCAAACCCCGGGCACTTATGCCTTTTTTAACCGACTTCCCAAAAAAGGAGGAGGTTCTCAATTCGGTTGTAATTTTTTTTTTTTTAATGTTTGTTACCTCATATCTCCGGCGTTTATGAACCGATTTGGAAAATTCTTTTTTTATTTGAATAGATATACTTCCAGATTGGTCCCATTTTTTTCAGAATCCAGTTCTGATGATGGAATCTATGAGGAATTGAGGGAACTCCTCAAATATTGTAGGCATACATATGGCGATTTTGATAATTTCAGCAACAAACCAAGCATTTGCATTCAGAAAGTATCATAATCCTTTCACCACTATGGTTCTTTCATCATTTTTTTTTTTCATCCAAATATTTAGTCAAATACTATAGCGGAAGTCGGTTTTTTAAATGAAAAGTTATATTTTCATCAAACTCTGTAAAATTTTGTACACATGATCAGTACACTAATATCAAGACCCGCGGTGCGTCAGTTTTTGAAAACTTAGGTTTTTTTATGGTTTTGTAACCATATTATTTTATAAGAAACTGACGCACCACGGGTCTATAGTGTACTTCTTCACAGAAGTTTAAATTATTTGCCATTCCAAAATAGCAAAAGCTTCAGAAGCAGGAAATTGTAAATCAAAATTATACTACCAGTCCTGAAGATCAGATAATCACAATGGTAACCTTCGTTTTGCAAAAAACATTCCGAACAGAAATGGCGGATTAGGCCTTATCTCAACAACAGACGTTGAAAAACTAGATCCGATTAAAAGCTAACACATTAATAAAGAATCTACGGTCTCGAAGGTCGGCTGAGGGGCTGAGGCATCACTCTCGACTCGATCTAATCGTGTGGGCCCGCTCGGCCCGGTGCTGCATAATTAACAATGGGTCTATCCAGCCGCGGCTTGTTATTATTCAATTCAAATTAATATAATAACTAGGTGTATTTGCTATGATCAAGGAAGCTTCTGGATTCATAACTGATACATAAATGGCATACAAACTCGCCCAGCGGGCTATGGATAGAGCTATGCTAGAAGTTACACTGTGATAGAATATGAATTGAGGAAATCCTTAGAAGAACCAAGATCACCGACATAGCTCTCAGAATTTTCAATTAAATTCAATTTCATTGAGAGGATTCTAGAGGAAGGCTCCCTCTCGATGGACTAAAGACATTATAAAGGTTGCAGGAAGTCGGAGGATGGAGGCGGCTCAAGACCATTCGTCGTGGCATTATATGAAGGAGGCCTATCTCCAGCAGTGGACTTCTACTAGCCGATAATGATGATGATGATGATGATGACATAAATGCTTTTTAAACAACACAGAAAAGTAAAAAGAGTTGGGGGCAAAAACAAAGGGGTGATTCAATTGCTGTTCCATGAGTAGGGGAACGTTTTGTACCTAAATTTGATAATGTATCTCTATTATAACTACGCTGTGAATTATATAAATAAAAATAAATAAATAAATAATAAAATTTCGCTTCTAATCAAAAATCTCGACTTACAAGCAGAGGCCCAATTCACTAACTAAAAAATAGTTAAAATAGAGTTCGAATCATGTTTCGATCATTGTGTCGATGTCTTAAATGTCAAAAATGGTATTCTACTGACATAAAATACAACACTGTAATGTGATTATATCGAAATGTGACCGAAACTTGAACGATTCAAAGTTTTTTCGTTAATTTTAGCATAAGTAGATAGAGTCTCTCCTTACTCTTTCCAATTATATACACTCGAGAGCAATGAATCCGGGTCACTTAAAGAATCCTAAAAATCTCGGAAACTAAAAATGCTAGGTTAATGCAATAAATTGTATTTAATAGACAATGTAATACTCCTTAAATGAAGGTATTAAAACTTCTTAGTTATTGTAAAGTTATATCATAAAAAAAACAAATTTGAAAAAGGGCCACTTTCGAAGATGGAACTACGAAATTACAGCATTTGGTTTTGCTTTTGTTTGTAATCTGTCATTTATCATTGTTTGATTTCTGTTTTTTTGTTGTTTTTTTTCTGCGTAAACGCAGTAATGGAAGCACGAGGAGGCAATACGAAGTATTAAAATTCAAGAAAATCGTAATAAAGTTCAAAAATTTCATGTTTCCTATTTTTGTTTTAAGGAGAGATCAGCAGTTTTTTTCTTTATGTAATTTTGTGTTAGTAAAATGTATGGTGACTCATATTTTTTTTACCTTCATTTAAGGAGTATTACATTGTCTATTAAATACAATTTATTGCATTAATCTATCATTTTTAGTTTCCGAGATTTTTAACATTCTTTAAGTGACCCGGATTCATTGCTCTCGAGTGTATATAACTATCCAACTCTAACGGTGGTCACCATGAATTGAAAGTAGACTAAATTAATATTTATGAGGGACCTGCAATTCGACTTTCTGTCAATTTACAATTCAGTCAACTTTCAGTGTAGTTTTAAAATAACTTACGAGAATTGGGCCTCAGACCAAACATAGACGCCAACTAGACGTGAAATTCAATAGCTTTACATTCTACCGTGCAAACGCGTAAAATGATTTTGAAAACAAAGCTCACCCATAATTTTTAATAAAATCAAAAGGCGCATTACCCTTTTATCCATAATCAATTCAACTTTTGATAGCTAAAATAGCCTTTGTCTTGTTTTGGCGTATGTGATTTTACATCAGAGAAAACTAAACTAAAATAGGTTTAAAAGGTTTAAATAGGTTTATTTAATAAGGAAAACTATCTTAGTTCTTCCACTTACACAAAACAATTGACCCAACAACGTCTCAACCTAAAATAAACCAAAGTACAACTACGCTAAAACGCTCGCGTGACAACCCCGAATAAAGTCACTGTACGTACACAGAATAATTAACAGTAACTCTGTAAGTGATGTTACTCATCTAAGAATAAACTTGTTTTTTAACCGACTTCCCAAAAAAGGAGGTTCTCGATTCGGTATTTTTTTTTTTACCGCATATCTCCGGCGTTTATGAACCGATTTGGAAAATTCTTTTTTATTTGAATAGATACACTTCCAGATTGGTCCCATTTTTTTAACCGACTTCCCAAAAAAGGAGGAGGTTCTCAATTCGGTTGTATTTTTTTTTTTTTTTTTTTTTTTTTTTTTTTTAATGTTTGTTACCGCATATCTCCGGCGTTTATGAACCGATTGGGAAAATTCTTTTTTTATTTGAATAGATATACTTCCAGATTGGTCCCATTTTTTTCAGAATCCAGTTCTGATGATGGGATCCATGAGGAATTGAGGGAACTCCTCAAATATTGTAGGCATACATATGGCGATTTTGATATTTTCAGCAAGACACCAAGCATTTGCATTCAGAAAGTATCATAATGCTTTCACCACTATGGTTCTTTCATAAATTTTTTTTCATCCAAAATTATTTAGTCTAATACAATGGCGGAAGTCGGTTTTTTAAATGAAAAGTTATTCAGAATCCAGTTCTGATGATGGAATCCATGAGGAATTGAGGGAACTCCTCAAATATTGTAGGCATACATATGGCGATTTTGATATTTTCAGCAACAAACCAAGCATGAAAAAAAATGATGAAAGAACCATAGTGGTGAAAGGATTATGATACTTTTTGAATGCAATCAAAAAGTATCATAATCCTTTCACCACTATGGTTCTTTCATCATTTTTTTTCATCCAAATATTTAATCGTATACAATGGCGGAAGTCGGTTTTTTAAATGAAAAGTTATTTGTTGTATTTTCAAGGAAACTATGACTAAGTAGATAGACAGGTCATTCTTTCCCCTTAAAGTCAAAGTCAAAGTCAAAAAGAATTTTATTCATTGAAATCACAAGGAACATTTTGAATCGTCTTATAAACTAAAATTACTCCTGTTCCAACGCGACCAAGCCTAGAAGAATCAGGCAACAAGCACGGCTTGGCTACAAAAATGGTCCGTCTTACCACTAGGTGAGAAGCGCCGGTGTGGTGCCTCGGAGCAAGGAGTTGCTGATACATAGTAAATGAGAACTTAAAAACCTTAGGAAGGTAGTCAAAATTAAATAAATATCAGCAAAAAAATATGCAAGACGGCAAACGCTACGATTGTTATACTTATAAATAATAATAAATAAAACTCCTCCCCTTAGTCTTAGTCCTCCCCCCCTCAGTTAGTCTTAGTTTCCCCTTAGTTAGTTGGTTAGTAGTAGTAGTTAGTTAGTTTAGTCCTTGTGCCAAATCGCTGAAATAGAAGCCTTGTAGTTTCGCCATACACTTCCGTTCGTCCCTCGTGTGTCACACCCCTTAATTTTAGATCTGCTATCTGACATGCAGATTGCAGTGTTGATTGTGTGATCACAACACAAAACCAGGTTTGTTTTCAAAGTAGTTACATTTCTACTTTAAACATAATAACAATAATAATAATAATGTTTATTTATTCATTTTCAAGCACACAATAAGATTAAGATATTAGAATTACAAATTAAAATAACATAAAATGTTATCTCTTCAGACCTACAGTCTGAATGAAAAATGACAAGGTAATTTAATTGTAGCATTCAATAAAATTGTACTTTAGAACAGTTTAATCTGCACGAGTAAAGTCGCGTGTAAGGACTAGTAAATGTAAGTGTAGTGTGATGTAGCGTGTGTGTTCACAGTCGCTTTAACTGCGACAGAACAAGTCCTTTCAGGAAGATAGTTTGAATCTAGAGACCGCATGCGGAAAACTCTTCCAACTTCAACTTGTAAGATCTTGGGTATATTGCAGATGTGGTTTGGTCTAATGTGAGCGGAGAGGTCGTTCTAAATTAATTTAGGCCAAAATTATATTCTGAACTGATTGTGGTGCGGCGCGGTGGGCGTTGACGATCTCTGTGGCGCGGCGGGTGTGTAGCCAGCTGAGATACGAGATTTTGCGATGTTCGATTCCCGCTGCGGGACAAATGTTTGTATGATCTGCAAATATTTGCTCCAGATCTAGGTGTTATGGTACTCTCAGTTCCTGATACCCACGTCACAGGGAATCCTAGTGTGGGATTAGGACTACGTATATGTGACTGTTTAGTGTTATGTTAAGTAACGTGCCATGTCACACTTCAGTTTACAATCCGCTGCCGCTCCATAGCCCGCTGCTCGCTCGCACTTTCACCTCACCCCAAAAGGAGCAAAAGCTAGGACTTGCTAGGAAAGTGGCTGCAGACGAAAGTTTTGTCAGATAGCACAAGTTTACGACTTCCTGTTAATGGTAATAAAGTTATACTCACAACTGTGCATTTTAACAGAGACGTCTTTTAACGACCTAAAGTTTGTTTTAATTGATTAATGGCGTTCTTGTTTATGGTAATTTTATTTGTTGCTTTTATTGGATCATTTACAATGAGTTGTTGAGGGCTTCTTGAATTGTTAAAAAGTATTATTGTTAAATAGGACTTTTTATTTATACTTATTTACAGTGACTATTGCAGAATTGTTCTCTCACAGACTTCATTTAACTTACACGGGCATTAATAGGTCCTTAGAGAATACTTATAGTTTATTTAAATCAAAAGACATCATTATGTTAAATGGGGATTTTGGGTTTTTACGAGTAATATATACTCCATTAAAATCTAAGTACCCCATACTAATAAACCATATCTAGAGCAACGATGATTCATATACGTATACAGTAACAGCTATCTCTCTCGACACTTATAACTTTTCCCCGGATGTTGAAAGAAGCTTTTCAGTAACAGAATGTGCTTACACAGACTGAAGAAAGTAACATAGACTATTAACGTACAATATCAAGCACAAAGCGTCACTTTACGAAAAAGACATGGTCGTAAAACGGTAGACGACGTCGACATCCCAGCGTTCGGAAACGATTGTAAAATATCTATCGCATTTATTTACGATCCTGTTCGACTGTAGTAGCCGAGTTTAAAATGTGTTTTGAGGATCTAGATCTGAAGAATTATGACATCAAGTTAGTTCTACAGTGTATAAAAAACCGGTCAAGTGCGAGTCGGTCGCGTATAGGGTTCCGTATAAATAGACTACCATAGTAACCAATATACCACTTGAACTTATTAGTTATCGGTAAAATTAAGCAACACATTTATACGCTTTTTCTCTTCACTAATATTTTCCGTTTCTCGTGGGAATTTTAATACAATGAACTTTAAAAGGTTAATTTCCGTTTAGGTTTTCGTGTTAACTATTATTAAGGCCCTAACTTAAAAAAAAATCATATTAAGCTCAGTAGTTTCGTAGATAAGTAGAGAAGGGAGAATGCTTCGAATTAAATTAAGTGAAGTCGACGCACTCCCTCTGCGACCCCCGCTAATTGGGATACACCGATTTACCGGTATGTGAAAAATTCCCGTTTTTACAAAATTAATGAAAGATTAATGTTCACGAAGGCATTTCAATCAAAAAAGTGAAGTCTATTAAACAAAGCTGTTTAAAATTATTAAAATGAACAGACAGGCAGACACGATGACTGACCTTTTATATGGATTCCGTTTTTTCATCGGACGTACGGAGCCCTATTGCAACATTGCAAGTTAATTTTAATGGCACCATGAAATTTCGTGAAAATCTAGGTCTTACACCAAAGAGTCTTGTATTTTTCAGCAATAATAATTAGATCTTATGGAAGAATAAGTTTTTTTTTGTTTTTACTACATACTAACATGTTTTTTTTATAAAAGTAAAAGCTTTTACCCACTTTGAGGCTTCTTTGCTAATTCATTTTGATACTTTTAATGTTTAATTGAAGGCTGATTCCTTCTTTTTTGTGAAAACACTTTTTCTTGGTGACTTTTCCTCTGGTATGCTGGCCCTAAAAAGGTCCTTCTGACCGAAAGTGAGTGATATGTTCTTAGCTATTGATTAAATATATGAAAATATGTCATGATTTGCGACTTTGCTAGCAACCATAATAATCTTTATTATACAAATCTTAACGTGTAATAAGATTGGTCGCCGGCGCCGGCCCAATTGGGATCAAATGGAGTTAACCTCATGAACGCACTCAATCAGAGGATTGTCTTGAAGAAAGTTGCCTATCTAGATCAAGACAGGTCGTTTTAGATGCGGTAGTACGCAGGCTAGGTCAATGTCAAGGTTTAGTATTTATTGTATTTATTCTTCCATGGTATTTATTGATTGCAAGTGTCGATGGAGCCAAGCAAACACGTAGCACGGTATGTTTTAAACACGAATTTAATCACGAGCTATTTTCTTACTGCTGGGATCGGAATTGGTTCTCCGTTATAGCTTCTCTTAGCTCTAAGTTCACATAAATCCAGAAACACTAAGACAAAATTGCAAAGCGTTGGTAGATATTTACTGCGCTTATGCACAGGCTGGGTTTGTTATTCTTCTGCGTACTTCTAAAGTGGTTTATCTCTACAAAATAATGAACTTTACCCCCAAATTAAATAACACCAACGAACCAAGAGCATCCTAGCCTGAAAACGTCTCATTCAAGCCACTAACAGGCAGTTTGTCCTAGGACGCGCTTAAGCACTAACTTAACGACCACTAGTGAGGAACCGGGAGAGGTTACGTCTTCATTCCGAGCTGAGGCTAGTAAGCACACCGTATTTTCAGTTTATAGCCTTATTTTAGAGATATTGCGACTGTTTAGAACACTGCAACATTCTTAAAATGTGAGGCTATGAGTGAAAAACAAAAGTACGGGTAGTAATAAAATCTGTTTCACGAGATTATAATATTATTATGATGTTACGATACTGGGAATTAATGTTGATTTCGATAATGAACATTACTAAATTCATAAAACCAGCCTAATTAAAGTCAGTATACAAAAATATCATCTCCTACGCTCGGTAGCATAGCATCTAGAAAAACAATCAAGGAACTAATCAAGCGCTTTTGATAGCACAAAATTAAACATTCTGATGACTAGCAATTCTAAGTCAAATTAACAAATATACAAATAAAAGACAGGTTTTTACTCGAAAATAAACAGGAATATCAGTAAACCTTGAAAAATCACCGTCAGAGACTTTATTTCAATAAAAGTAAGGCTGTATTTCCATCTCGTTAGAGGTCCATTCAGTCTTTACCAAGATTCATTATCCTACCCCTGAAGCCTTTCGATTTCCCGTCAAAGGAATAAAAAGCGAAAAAGCTACTTCGAAAACATCGGCAAAGCTGAATGGACTTATTACTCGATGGACTTAAAATGAGATCATCTAGATAGATATCAAGTAAAATGTAGTACATACATATTACATACCTAGTTAACTTTTGAATTTTTTGAGCAATGCCTCGAAATTGTTTTCCACATATACAAAGGTAAGCTGGAAGAGAATGTTATCTAGCATTAAGTTAGCCTATGCACAGTACTTTGAAATTGTACAATAAAGAATTTTCTATCTATCTATAGATATGTAGATAGATATCTGGATGATCTCACTTTTAGTCCACCATATATTTGGTCGCTCAAAGCTAAAGATTAAAATATACTAAGTAAAGTGCAATTCTAATTAATATTTAGCTTTGATACAATATATAGCGACCATAACCGGACGATGCAGTAGCTTCTCGATGAACTGAATACATAAAGGAAGCAGGAAGTCGGTGAATGGAGGCGGCTCAAGACTGCTCGTCGTGGCATTCTATGGCCTATGAAAGTAAGCAAGCTTGGTTAGCTTGACAATCTATTTTCAGGATCCTAATCCAATTAAATAAAGCAGTTTAAACCATTCAACATCGTTTCCGAATAATGCAACTGGCTACACGAGGTATTCCAATGTGCGTCTTCTTCCTTTATCAACGTTTGTTTATTCAGTTTGTTGCTATTCTTATATTCACGAGCAGAGAGAGCGAACTCGCTCAATACCACTTCATTTTTTTCCTAAAAATACTACCGGCAACGAGGATTAGCGTCCGAGTGGTTTATATCTAGCTAGTATATTATGTAGCTAGATTTCACACATAGCTAGAGTCTATGTATGTGATGCCTATATAGCTGGATTAGCACTAAGTCCGGTCCAGTGACTTTACAGGCGACCGTTTAGAAAATAACTCCACTTTTCGCCCAATTTGAGCTAGGTCAACGTTTTTGTCGAGTGGAAAATGTCAGGCTTTCGGGACTTTCTCGGGTTTTTTCCGGAGCTATTCACTGGTAATAATTTTCCTGTGAAGTCGCAACGTCGCGTCGGGTGGTAAATTAAAGATACTTTGAGACAGACATAAATTCCCTTCGTTTACGACGCGATCAATACAGAACTTTATGGCCGATAAAAATCATCTTGCCGACCCTTTGCATAGATGGATTTCCTTTAAATATTCTCTACTTGATGATCTATAAACTTTAAATTTATATCGGGGTACCATAATTCAACGCAAAAAAATACGATAAGCTTGTAAGAAGCAAAACTTTTGTTAGTAGTAGAACTTCTTGTGAAAGAGTTCGCCCGGGGAAGTACTACCACCGTACCTATTTCTGCCGCCAAGCAGTAGTGCTCGCATTACTGTGTTCCGGTTTGAAGGATACGGGTGCCGGTGAAATTATAAGCACATGAGACTTTTCATCTTTATGTCTCAGGGTCGGCAGCACGCGTGTGATGCATCTGGTCTTGCAAATCTTTTTAAACCCTTACAAGTCCGCAGTAGGTAAAATATTTTCTTAATTTTGCCTTGTTACATGAAACGCTTACTTGCTTAAACATAATTACTTAGACTGTGTGTTCAGGAGAGGGTATGAAAGGAACCGATCAGTCAATGCTAGTACCCTCATACATCCTCCATCCCTATGGGACAATATTTACTTTGCTATCTTGTAAACACTGTTAGTCTATTAATTTATCCTGGATATTCAGATGGTATAATATCATCCTCATGATACGTGTTGAGCGTTAGATAAGTAATCCAGGAGACTACGACAGAAAATTATTATAATTAAATACATACCTATAGTTAAATCCGTTATTCAGTTAACCTAGATAAAAATACATTCACCGCACATCTAGTAGAGCCACAGAAACAACACTTATTTTAATGTTTCCTGCCTAAACGAAAGTGTGAAGATTTAGGGCAAGTAATCATTTTAAACATAAAAGTAAATAGCTGATTTTTAGTGTTCCGTGCCTCAAAAGGTACCAACGGAACCTCTATAGGAACACTCAGGTATCTGTATGACAGGTGTTTGTCTTTCTGTTCGGCGCTCGGCGAAGCAACATGTCTGCGGAGTTTATGTGGTGTCATGGAAGAAGATGTGCGGTGTTATTGTTTCTTTGTTGTTCTAGCGCGCAGCGAGTCAACTTTTTCCTGCAGTTGCTTCGTAGAGAGGCGAAACACGTGTCGAATTCTTTCGGAGCTTTCGTTGGAGACGGGCGGAATTTTTACTTCCCTACTAAGCCCACCTAACTGCAACCACCAATCCACCTGCCAAGCGTGGTGATTATGGCAAATCACCCCATAATAATAAATGGCAGAGGCCTCGTCCAGCAGTGGACGTAAACAAACATAGTGTGTCGATCCATTATTTACACAGTTATCGCATCACGTAATTCAATACAATTCCGTTGAATCAAAACTGTTGGCCTGACAACACCGAATTTACAGACGATTTTACGTAAAAAATTATAAGCTTTTACGCCTCGTCAACTCCTGCCCAACCCTATGTAAAATATGTAAAACAGGCATCAATTACACCTCACTCCGCCTCGGGTGTCGGCGACATTGTAAACAAATTTACGAGGAGCGGCGCCACCCGTCATCTGCGGTGTGACTGCGACATAAATCTGTTATGAGAGACTGATAGTTTGACCTATATTGGGTTTAGCAAGGGTTTAGGCTTACTTATACAGGGTGCTTAGTATGCTGTCACTTTAGATTTAGACTGGCTGACATTGGAACTATTAAATAATTACTTTCGTATCCATTGGTATTTTTTTTTTAAATGCTGGACATTTCTCACGACATTATCTAGCCCCAAGCTAAGCAGAGCTTGTGTTATGGGTACTAGATAAATGATATACTTAATACAATACATTACATAGATAGATATTTTTTGTTATACATAGAAAATACGCAGAACACCCTGAACAAATATCTGCAGATCGTACAAATATTTGTTCCGAGGCGGGAATCGAACCCGCAACCTCTTGCGTCGCAGGCGAACCTTCGCCCGCCGCGTTTTGACTAAATTGTACATATTGCTTCAGAAATGTTTGAAATATAATTTATATCTCAGCCTATTCTGGCAATATCTGATTTTCTATCTCCTCATGTGCGAAACATTTACATACATCTAGCGAAGCCGACGTCCAATATACAGCGGTAACTTCGTAGCATGTGTCTACGAGATTCTACGCACCGTAGCTGATTTCTGTCGTAGTCATGAAAACTTTTCTAATTGTTTTGTATGGCTTAAAAATCACCTCTAATAATAAGCATCAGTAATTTCACCCTCCGGAACAGGGTGAAATAGGGTGAAAACCTTATAATATCCGTAACTTTATGGGGGAAATAGAAGTAGTCGGTGCAATTTGGCATAGACTTTGAACCGTTATGATCTAAATTTGCACCAACTATTTTTTAAATCCGACATACGGAACATACAAAAAAAAAACATTTACAAAAAAGACTTTTTGTGGGTATTGCGGCTCCGGGAAAATTAATTTAGTCTGTGCAAATTGATAGACTTATCAGAAAAATGATCGAAATACATTACCAGGTTTGCACCTTGGTGCGTCTCACGGAAGGCACTTTTCCATATTTTATGGTCGCTCTACTTCGGGGAAAATTAATGTAGTTCTGGAAATTGACTTAAACTTATTCATTTAATTAGTACTACATCCGCCGGAAGTTTTATACTGGTATTAATTTACGCAAAATGCATTTGTTCAACACTGTTCCCTACATGCACGTGGTTTTTATTAAAATCATAATGCACTAAGACAGTCTCTCTATACGTAATTTAACTTGCATCAAGTAATTTCTTTCTATTTTATAATTTACGGCCTTTTTAAGTTTGTACTTAATAGTTAAGTAAGTAAGTTAGTAGGGTTCCGTATGCGCCAGAAACGGTGCAAACTTAGGATAAGCTTCTTTTCGTGTCATCTAACGTTTCCATAAGAATCCAGGACCTAAGTCGTGTAGACTTAGGCCCACACTTTTTGCTACTTTGCCTGTACTAGGCGTAGCAACCACGAGGCATGCTTTGTAATTAACTTGCTTTTTACTTTCGTATTAACTTCTTTGAGTAGGTCTCAAACCGTTTTTCTAGTCAATAGTTATTGTTCATAAAAATAATTTCGAGAATGTATAGCCTCAAAGCCTGTTTTTAATATACCTAGGAGAGCTCGTGCCTGATGAAAGGTAATCACTGAAGCGTTAACGAAATCGCGTTTTACCGCTTTGTGCCGGGATCTTCGCCGAATGTAGACCGAGGTACTGATGCGTGTGTAGGTACAAGCTTTCCGTAAATAATTTTAGGAGACGTACAAGGCTTACATTTTTTGAAAAAAAAACGTAATAAGAGAATCCACTCTTTGAGATAGAATCTATGAAAAAGTAGTCTGATAAGGAAACGGACGAGGAAAGCCACGAGTAAACATAGGCTTATGCCCTAGAAAAAAAAAACCCGAAATCCAATAATAATGAGAAGTCTGAAGTTGACCGATAATGACCTCAACTTTATAACAACACTCCTATTAAAGACAAAATTATATTGTAATTAAATAATTCACAAATATAATTTTCTCGAAATTGGGGTGTACCGCCTTGCTTCTTTGGAAGCGCCAGTTCTTAGAATAATGACTTATTCTGAGCGTCAGTTAATTAGCTTGACGTCTATGGTTGAAGAAATAATCAAGA
This sequence comes from Epirrita christyi, assembly GCA_951392215.1. Classification (NCBI taxonomy): domain Eukaryota; kingdom Metazoa; phylum Arthropoda; class Insecta; order Lepidoptera; family Geometridae; genus Epirrita; species Epirrita christyi. Next base: position 596,642 of record OX595843.1, read on the forward strand.
TACCTCCAAGCTCCTGCCCGCTTATTCCCTAACTGAAAGTGACTCGGTGACTAACGTTTGACATGTAAAAAGACCATCAATTGTAAATTTTTACTGATAATTCTGAGCAATCGATAGCCATTTTACTTGTCAAACGTTAGCTACTTTCAGTTAGGTAATAGGGGGGCACATCACAAATTAAGAGGTCACCGGCGCTTACGCCCTTTTGCACGTAACGGTAATCTTCTTTTAAGATTTAGATGACTTTAAATCTCGCATGAAAACCATAATTTTACACACATAAATCCGTGTAACACTACCTACAGCATAGAATACGCCCGTGGCAATTGCTTGTCAAAACTCAGACTTCGATCTCTAGAGCGGAACTGTTCTCAGAACTTATTAAACTATCGGATAGAACCTTGATAGAACGCAAATGTTATAATTTCATTAAAGTTGAGTCGAATCTGACGCGATCACGTCATCAGTCTCTACCCCTAGCTAGATCTACCTACATACTCGAGTCGAGGGCTAGATTTTATCTTTAATCTAGTCAGTGCACTGAAGTAATATAGACCTTATTGCTTGTGGAGTGAGACTGCTAATTCAAAAAGTGCTTATAGTGTTTTCGCCTTACAAAGCGAACGTACTAAAGATCCGAGAAAAGGTAAGTAGAGACGTTGTTATTTTAGACATAATGCTTTTCTTCTTAACAATATCGTATATAATTAGTAATTCGGGTTTCGTTTTAAAGGCCAAACAAATTGTGACGAGTTGGGATTAACTCTTGCTCATGCTCTGATAGACTCTAAAAACAACCTTTGATTATGTTAGTTGATAGAAAGAACCTACGTTATGTCCTTAACAGCATTTTTCACGAAAACACAACCCAATTTCAAAACAACGTAAATTAAAAAAAATCAGCAACAGGTATGAACCTATTTCTTTACCTTATTTACCTATGAATAACGGTTGTAGTTCAAATTCCCAAACAGTACAATATAACGATGTCAAAGGTCGCGTGTATTTCTTTCCCCCTTTGTGACAACCAAGATAATTGGTTTCGTACAAAAAAAAGGCTTACCGACTACCGACCTATTCCGTTTTCTTAGGATAATGGAATCGATTTATCCCAGAAAGGCTGATGAAAGTTTCTCATTAAAGTACGTTTACGTATAATCTCCATTTAAGACGAGGTTTTCCGACACCAGAGTCGAGGCTCCGTTTTACAGGAAACAGCAGGGCTACTACGCTCTACTGTATCCTAATTCAGGATTTAGTGTCATTTGTCGTCAGAGAGTGCTATATTCCTTGGTCATTTGGTACTCTTGAATTCAATACTAGCGCACAATTTGGAGTGGAGTTTTATGGAACTAAGTGAAATCAACTTTCTGTCTCTGTTGTTTTTCACGCAAAGTCAATCGCGTACTCTCTAAGAGTAGCCGCACAGGTATGAATTTAAATTTTGTGTGTAAATACAAACTGATCACTGATCTCGAACGAGTATTAGAATGCTGTAATAGTACCTAATCAAACTCAATCGCGTCTGTGTATTTCAATGAATGCGATTTTAGAGTGTGCAACGCTTATTAGAGCGCAAAAAAGCTGTCTTCGCGTTTTTATAGACTACATAACACCCAACAGTCACATACATAGTCCTGATCCCACACTAGGATTCCCTGTGTCGTAGGTATCAGGAACTACGAGTACCTACTATGTCCACAACACCCAGACCAGGAACAAACATTTGTCCCGCAGCGAGAATCGAACCCGCACCTCTTGCGTCTCAGCCCCACCTCCCCCACCGCGCCATGGAGGTGGTAATAAACTCATTCTCATACTTACTTTAAACTATATATAAACTAAAGATCCTTCTATTTCAAGCAACTTTTCTCATAACGCCAAAGTATTGGTTTTTAGAAAAACCGTCAGCGCGTTCATTTTGAACTTTTATGTGTTGACGGCAAGTTGTGCTTTGTTAACTTAGTTTGTTAATGTTACTGCTTCCTAGTAACTTTACTAACAGGTTAAAGTTTAAAGTTATCGAAGGAAGAACCGATGTTGTATAAAATAACATTGTAAAACTAAGGATGTCCAAATGCTTTTCAGGCAACGCCTAGCCAAACTTTAGCCCCCCCCAATCTTTAGACATCGCTATCTTAGAAATACACTCAAACTCATGTCAAATTTGGCAGTTATAGAAACAACAAAAATGCCCAGAGATAGACTTTCAAATTAAAAACTCTCATTAGAGTTTATTGTAAAAAAAACTATAAGTACTTTTAAAGGTTTAACATTAAATTTCCCGTTCAATGGGAACCACAGTTCGGAAGCTAGACGTCGACAACCACCTCTTTTCGTTACTGTAAGTAGAGACAGTAATAAAAAGATAGGTGTACCTACCAATATAAACACATTGAACAAATATTATCAGCGATACCCAACGATCTCTAATACTATAAGATCGTTGGCGATACCATTTACATTCCATTCATCAACAATACACACAAAAAGAATATGAGAAATTCTTGACAAATGGTATTGTCATTGAGCGATTGACAGACGATCAGACTTTTTCTACAATATAAAACATGACCCCTGGCTACCAAAACCAGAACCTTGCACCCTTATATTAAGAGCGAAATTCGCGTTGCAAACAGATAATGTTGGTCGATAGAATGCTAGACAGAGCATCTTCGCAAGAAATGGGATATATCATTTTCCCTTGATTTGTGACGTCGACAAAGTGAAGAAAAAATATGCGATGAATTCGCACATTATTTTATGAAGATGCTTTGTATAGCGCATGAGGAAACGCTTATTCCATCGCTTTTGTTAAAAGGTAGGGAAATACTGTTATTTTCATTTGTGAGACCACAATTTTCGAGTAGTTGTTTGTGTATTTGCGCTTGCGAGAGAGCGAGGGAGGCTCTAGAAGGGTAAGTAAATGACGTAGCAATAAAAAACGCTTTTAGTTATTTCTAAAAATTAATAGAAAAAATAGATGGTAATTTTTTCCTATTAATTTACAGAAATAACTAACATAACGAGCATTATTAAAAATTGAATTGATTAAGTTTTTTAATTTAGAATATAAAAATTTAAACATTGATAACTGCTTAATTACAATGCCTGATAAAATATCCTGATAAAACGTGCCTTATTAATAAACGATAACGTAACATAATTATGATTATTTTCGCTATTTTCCCCGTAACACTGTAAAAGCTCCAATAAATGAATACAAAAACAACCACCACTCCCGTCGACAAGCGCTATCATTTTCCTCTGTCACTTGTTAGCCTAGTGTCAAGTGGCGCTGACAGGAGGCGTCGTCGTCGCTGCGTGTGGATTGTGGTGTTTGTAAATGTAATCACATTTTAGTGAAATTAAAAAGGGTACTTTTAAAGCAACAGTTTGTAGAAACTTGAGGTGGAAAATTAATAAAGCTCTATCTAGTTATAATTCGTGGTTTTAATTGAACTAAACAGACAATTGTTTCAACTTATTATTGTCTTATCTTTTTTTGACAACCTCCGTGGTGCAGTGGGCGAGTAGCAAGAGATGCTGGTTCGAATCCCGCCGCGGGACAAATGTTTGCTTGATCTGCAAAAATCAGGGACTGGCTGACTGTTATGGTCCCATGGTACTCGTAGTTGCCGTAACCCACAGGAAATCCTAACGTGGGATCAGGACCATGTATGTGACTGTTGGGTGTTATGTTATGTGTTTTTGTCGCTGGATTTTTTTTGGTAGACTAATTACTTTTTAACCTGCCCTCGGATATAAACTTACTTTTCATCCCACCATCTCGGAAAGATAATTTTTGCTATTCGATATCAGAGTGTAAAAGCCGTTTTTATCCGCTAGAGGATAAAGTAAAATTGAATTTAGAACATCGTGTGCACTAAGTTTGTGAATTCAAAACATCATTAAACCTATTTACTTCTACCTCCATGGTGCCGAATTTATCATACAACCTTTTTTAATTTGTTAAAAATTCGGACTCGGAAAGTTCTTGGTGTATTACTTTCTTTTTAATTTGCTTTACGCGCGCCATTTTCTTTTCACGCCATATTGTTAAAACCTTAGGTTAAAAAAACCTTAGGGAAAAACCTAAAATGAGTGATTCTAGCGTCGAGGAAGTTTATTTGACGGCAACAGAATTGACTGCAACTGTTAAAAATGTGCAAATGTTTTTTTTTGCATTTAGTAATTTCCTCGCGTAGGTGGGATGAAAAGTTACGTGTTGCACTCGAGTGCAAAGATTTTTCACCTCGTGATCTTTTGATACCCTCGCTAACGCTCAGGATTCTAACTTTTAAATCACTCGCTACGCTCGTGATTAATATTAGAATCCTTCGCTTGCTCGGTCATCAAAATTGAGCACGCGGTTAAAGAGCAACTTTGCACTCTTGTATGACAAATAACTATTTTATGTTTAGCTGCCCATTAATTAGGTATGTTATCTTTTACCATTTTATCAAAACGATATCGATGTAGGTACCAAACGAGCTGCATAGGTTTCTAACTATCTAGTAGGGTTATTGATGAATCCCTAAATACACACTAAGTTATTGATGAATCCCTAAATACAACTGTTCCTCATTCATAGAAATGCTCACTCAATCAGGTCAAACGTGCGCATCACGCGACATTCACGATTAATTACGAACATCACCGGCCAAACAATACGACATCAATACTATAAATCGTTTGACTCTGAACATAAATGGAGCATGCTTAATGACGTTCATTTATATGTTATGTGTTAGCGGTACAAAAGTATGTTAACAGTTAAAGTGTTTGAACGCTATTTAGCCAGGTAATCCACGAAAATAGCAAACACTTTCATTAAATTGTAGCTTTTCACTGCCCATTGGAGGGCAAAGCCAACCCTCCTTTTTGTTCATTCGGCTCTGATCGAGTTCTATTCATGCCACCATCTCCGCCATTTCTTGAAATGACAGCTATTTTCGAAAGTATCCTGTTTAAAAAGCTATTAAAGTGAGTTATATCGTTGACTGTACGTTTTCATACACACACTAGGAAACGTGAATGATTATTGGAGCGCATTTTCTATTTATCGCTGTCTATCTAACAAATGGATTACAATTTAGAACCAGTAAAAATGTGAGTAGCCAATTTATTGATGGGATGATTTTGTAACATTGATAGGTAAAAAGTTGTGTTATTTGTTTGTATATATATTTTGTGTTTCGAAACAGGGTTCTGTATAAAAAAGGTGTATCTGAGCTGGGGTATAAAAAAGATCTTAGTATTTATTCTATTAATTTTTCGATTCAGTACAAATCGTTAAAAAAAATCTCATAAACAAACGTCATACGATACGTCACATGACGCACTTGATGAAAAGATTCTTAATTGCGCATTCTTAATGCATTTCCAAAATTTATAAAAAAAATTTAGAAGTGCATTAAGTATGCGCGTGTGACACATTGAAATTTGGTATATTATGCTGAGTTAGGTGACCAACACCTAACTCAGTATAATGTACCAAATTTCAACATTTTGTCCGTAGATTCGGAGAAAATAGGCTGCGACTGAAAGACAGACAAGAGATCCTATCAGTATTCATTTAGTACATTTTCAGATATTGAACCCTAAAAACACTAAATAAGCATTAGAAAACTTTTCATTTAAAAAACCGACTTCCGCCATTGTATTCGACTAAATTATTGGATGAAAAAAAATTAAGAAAGAACCATAGTGGTGAAAGGATTATGATACTTTTTGAATGCAAATGCTTGGTTTGTTGCTGAAATTATCAAAATCGCCATATGTATGCCTACAATATTTGAGGAGTTCCCTCAATTCCTCATGGATTCCATCATCAGAACTGGATTCTGAAAAAATGGGACCAATCTGGAAGTATATCTATTCAAATAAAAAAAGAATTTTCCAAATCGGTTTATTAACGCAGGAGATATGCGGTAACAAACATTAAAAAAAAAAAAATACAACCGAATTGAGAACCTCCTCCTTTTTAGGGAAGTCGGTTAAAAATGACAATACTCATTCCCGTAGGACATATCGCTAGAGGTAGTAACAAATTGGGCCTCGCGTTCAATTTGTCGTCGTTTATCCGGCGGGATAACGAGGAACATTTTTCTGGTTATCTTCAAGGGGAAGGGGATGAATTAGTGCCCTAATAAATAATCCCCTTACAATGACATACATAGCATAATAAATTGGCACCCTTGTACAATTACCACCCATCCACATATTTTCAAGTTATGTATATCACTAGTGCTGTGGTGTGGTTTGTCTGGCCTAAGAATAGACCTCTCTATCTCCTCCCGTGGATGTCGTAAAAGCCAACTGAGGGATTACACCAGGGGACGGACAGCAGCATCCACCTGAGTACTCAACATGACTACTGCGATTACCAATTCGCCTGCCAAACGTGGTGTTTATGGCAACTCCCCCCATTGTGTTTTGTATAAATAAAAATATAATATAATATAGTATTAGTTACGGTCATTTCTTTTATTAGATTTTTGATACACAAATTAATTCTAAAAACAGATTTCCTAGGTGAACAATTGTATTGCATTGCTAATTTCAATATCTTTTAGATTTTTAGACGAAGACGCTACGCTACAGTTACTTCGTAGAGGGTCTACGACGTAGCTCGTTTCGGATTTCATTGTCGTTGCGTGAAAAATCACAAACACATATTATATTTTTATCCTGTCTGAAATATTAATAATTTCAGAATTAACATGTCCTCATCATTTTCCACTCTTTAGGAAAGAAAGACTTATGCCCATTTCCACCGTAACTGACACTGCATCATTATCATCATCATCCCACAGCTGAACATAGGCTTACCCCATAGAATACTATGAGTACCTTTAGCCACCTCCATACACCGACTTCTTGCCGACGACTAAAAGTGGGTTAGTTCTATCAAGCATAGAGCTATTACCAGGCCCAGCTTGCCCAATAAAGAAAATTCACAAGACATTTTCACGTCCCAGTCCCTCACCCGCATTACCTCCCAATCGGAGTCCTCCTGTCCCTCCTGATAACGTTCTACTTTGCAGCTGGAACAGTAAAAGGTACCTGGAACAACAGGAAGCACATCAGATAAGCCAGGGACATGTTTATGTTTATAAGTCTCGGCGGAAGCTCAGGTTTTTCGGAGATAAGAATAAAAGTTTTATGAAAGCTTGGAACTGCTTATTTAATAGGGGTGATAAGAAAGTTTTGTAGGGATATCAAACGAAATGTGCTAAAAGTTTTTTTCTTGTGTGACTTCGGTTTTTTATGGTTTCGGCGGAGGATTTAGACTGTACGAAGTCGGTTTTTCGTCAGTACGTTCTAAGTAATTAGCCAATTTTTTTATATCCCTTGAATGTTCGTTGATGACCTAGCCTTCAAATTTAAAATAACTTTTCATTTAATAAACCTACTTCCGCCATTGTGTTCGACTAAATATTTGTATGAAAAAAAATGATGAAAGAACCATAGTGGTGAAAGGATTATGATACTTTCTGAATGCAAATGCTTGGTTTGTTGCTGAAAATATAAAAATCGCCATATGTATGACTACAATATTTGAGGAGTTCCCTCAATTCCTCATAGATTCCATCATCAGAACTGGATTTTGAAAAAAATAGGACCAATCTGGAATTATATCTATTCAAATAAAAAAAGAATCTTTCAAATCGGTTCATAAACGCCGGAGATATGAGGTAACAAACATAAAAAAAACAACCGAATTGAGAACCTCCTCCTTTTTGGGAAGTCGGTTAAAAAATAGGGTAGTACCCCTACCTACTCCTACCCCTACCCGCTACTCCTGCACCTACTCCTGTGCCATGGCGTGTCCGCCCTAAGAATAGTCCCTCCGTCTCCTCTCGCGGATTAAGTAAAAGCCTTACTAAGCGATTACACCAGGGGATGCAGCAGTATCTACCAGAGTACTTCACACCAAACTGCGACCACCAATCCGCCTGCCAAACGTGATGATAATGGTAAATCCCCCTATTGTATTCAATAGGCCTCGCGGCCTAGGGGAGGCCTCGTCCAGCAGTGGACGTAAACAGGCTGATGATGATGAGTACCTACTCATTTTATTATTAGGGCTTTTTTACTTTTTTTGACGTTGTAGACCCTAGTCACCTTCGCTGCTACCTCTTGTATGTCCAACTTTACAAGACTTTCTGTCGTTTCGGGACTTGGCGGTAAACGTGTCAAAATGTCCAATAGGTTTAATGACTTGATAGTTAAAATACACGATCATTGACTAAATACAACCGCAAAAAGCAGCTGCACAGCAAGTAAGGCTCTTACTGTATGACTTCTGCAAGTATCAAGTTTCCTGCAGACAGTAGGCAATAAGCATTTATCTAAAACTGCTGACAGTTGAGTGGGATTACGCGACAAGCGGCCCTGGCCTTGACGAAGCCCTACAGCACGGCTGAAACCTTCAAACACTTGTGTGTTGAGGAAGTCGTCAATAATTAGAAACGGTAAGTAAATTATAAAAAAAAACTAGTGTCAGCCTGCGGCTTTGCTAGCATTATACCGGAGTAAACTCCGCCGTGCGTGTACCGTGGTGTGTCCGGCCTAAAAAAAACACAAAAAGAGCCACACACCAACTGGCAAGATGATGCAGATAGAACCAATATCATACTTTCTGTCTGAGATATCACAGTTTAAAACTGTTTTTTATTAGGAGGACCAACAGCTTAAATCAGAAACAGAATAAGGTACTTAAACTAAAATAAGAATAACTATACCGAAATAACAAAAATAGTCAATACAACAATTACAAAACAATAATTACGAGGACAGACAGCAAAAATAATATAACACCCCTACTCCATGCCAGATGCCAAGAAGCCGAGGGTAGGGAGTAGATGGGGAAACTGTGGTAAGCGGTAATTGCCTCCTCGCTACTTCCGGTCAAGTAACTATTGTATCATCTGAACTTCCGCTCAGAGTAAATCTAATTGTCCGGATGCACCCGCGTTGTCGAATTGGTAGCGTTTCTTTATGGTTTGAGAGAAAGTTTTTTTGGAAAAAAATATTGTTATTGTTTTTGTTCGATATTCATAGTTAATCGTCATGAAAATAAAGAACTAGAACATCTTTCGAAATAAGAAAATAAAAAATAAAGAAGTTCTAAGGTCTTATTATGCCGACTCTATTAAAGTTTTTAACAAACCACTCGCGTTTATTTTAAAGTACTAGGTATTAGCTAGGTTGCTGATGAAGAATCAATTAGGTTTACATACCTTGTCTTGTGGTTCCACAGTTGATACCTAGATGGTGTTAGGGTCAACAAAAGGTATGTTATTATTATGACATTACTAGTTGCACCCCGCGGTTTCACCTGAACAATGATAAAAATTTATGATTGAAAGTAGCCTATGTGTTAATCCAGGGTATAAACTATCTCCATTCCAAATTTCACTCAAATATATTCAGTAGTTTTTACGTGAAAGAGTAACAAACATCCATCCATCCATCCATACTTACAAACTTTCGCGTTTATAATATTAGTAGGATCCGAAGCACAAAACATATTTTCAAGATATAGTGTGCTTGTAAATCCTCTGTAACTCTAACCACACCCTGCAATATTCGTCTCCCGTCGCGTCGCGTCGCTTTGTCTTTATTATCATACTCTCCTCTCTGTATTATGAACATTCCAATTTTCTTATTTCTCTTGTTTCATAAACTTATTTTTGCGATGCTTATTAAACTTTATCATGTGCTTTTATACTTTTTTAATATTTGCTTAAACTGGATGTTTTTTGCTGTTATTTTCAGAGCACTACTACTTCTTCTTTTCAAATAAATATTTTTTAAGATAAATTCAATTGAAATGCAATCTTTTAGTTAAAGAAGGATTTTTATAACATAGTTCTTGAATTTATCTTGTATTTATTCAGCGTTATTTAAAGTCTCCTTATTAAATTTGCGAATTTCAAATCTTAATATCATGTAAAGTAGGAAAACTTAATTCGAACGTGTTATTATAGTTAGATCACGTCATTTACCCCATAACCATTCTCCTAACACAACTCATATAAATATCTTTACTCCCAGTATCCCGTAATTACTAGCCTTGTAATTACTGTAACTTCTGTGGCATTACATCTGCTGTTATCTATTACTCGGCAAAACTGACAAATATACAGGGTGTCCCACGCCTACATGGAGAGCAAGTGCCTTAAATATTTAAGATTGGAAGTTTTACTCAATGAAGACTTTATTTTATTTTTATGAGTGAGTAAAACTGCATTAAATTAATTTTTAAAGTCGCTTGCCTGACCCTTTACTCGAACTGGCCTAATGAGAAAAAAATACATTCTGTATTTTTACGGTACCGATTGAAAGAATCGTTTAAAAGGATACATTTTTTTAAAGCAAAATTGTTTCTTAAAATAAAGGAACACCGTGAATTTAAACAACAACATAATGTTTCCATAAAGTAAAACTTCCTATCTTTAATATTTAAAGTGCTTGCTCTCCATGTGGCATAGGCATGTGACATCCTGTATATTAACAACGCTAATTGCTGCCTGGAGAGCGCCATAGACGCACTTATCCTGTTTTATATTACTTTTGGAGGGAAAGCTACGATATTATGTAGTTATGGGGCCGTTAAACGACCGGACCCGGGTGATTGTAGCTAGTTACAGTCACAGAACTAATTTGTGCTTAAACTGGAAGTGGTAAGTGTTCCTAAACTATGCGGTCTCTGATCCTGTGATCGTATCTATCTTTGCTTTCTGCTATGCCTCTTGGCCATCATATCGTCTATCGTCCCTTCTAGCCAAAATCTACTTCTTAATAAGGTAATCCCTGGGTTATCTTAGGAGTAAAGCTTCTTGCCACATCCATTGCTTTCCTGTGTACTCTAAGGTTAAATCCCATGCCGAAATAAACCCTGCCTAACTACCCTATATAAGTATACCTACGGGGTGAACCCTCGAAACTAGGTCAAATGATTTTAGGGAAGACGTCAGGATAGTTAATTTATAGGCTTTTAATGAACGGAAATTGGCAGTTTCAATTTGATTACAGTTCCGAATTGAAATTCGAAACCAACGGAGAAAATCACGTCGTTTCAGTTTCAAATTAAAATGAATGAATAGTGATAATATCATTTATTCATAAACAGGCAATATAAACAAAACTATTAAAACCTAAATCTAATCCAAAATTAAAAATGGATTTTCTGGTTAAGGTAAACGCCAGCCATTATTAAGGTCATTGAACTAACCTAAGATTTCTACCGCAAAAGCCAGAAATATGTACTACTAGTTGCGCCCCGCGGTTTCACCCGCGTGAATAATGATGAAAATTGATGATGATGATGATAAAAAGTAGCCTATGTGTTAATCCAGGGCGTAATATATCTCCATTCCAAATTTCACTCAAATCCATTCAGTAGTTTTTACGTGAAAGAGTAACAAACATCCATACTCACAAACTTTTGCGTTTATAATATTAGTAGGAAGTAGGATAATGGTTGCTTATTCCATTAAAACAGTTTGAAAGTACCACGCCCCAAAATAATTACATGTACGACTGCGAAACAGCAAATACATAAACGTATTCTTAAAAAAACGATTCCCAACACTGGGTACATTAACGCCTGATTTTGCTTATGCTGCGCGAGGTGATGAATAAGGCAGAGGCTTTTTGTCTGTTCTAAATGTACCTAGTTTGACCAAAACAAACTAATCCACATATAGGAGACTTTACGATACTATGGCATAAGTTCCATACGACAAGATACCACTTCAAAGCATAAATCATTATTCGCCTGCGGCTCCTCTCGGGACGAATTCGAGACCTTAGTCTAGACCTTATCTTAGTAACGACTTACTAACTATAGGTAAACTAAAACACTCCACTAGGGAGAACTTATCTAGAAAATTCAAGTTTTATTCCTGCACATAAAGTCTATGTAAGTACCTAATATTGTAGAGCTGTGCTATAGATACCCAGTTTACATGTTGTTACTTAAGGCTAGTTCTGACTTGGATTTAAAATTGTGTGTGTAAATATTTGCCAACCTGCAAATAAGGTTCTAAACTACCTGGGGTACGATTTTTGAATATTACTGAGTGACTAAATATAAAGAAAAAGGTCGCAAATAAAACAAAAAAAAAAACAAAAAAAGGAATTTTTTAGGAGATGTACTGCAATCTGCTAGATAGACTAATACCGTTTTAGACATAAAGCTAAAGAAAATTACATTTAGTCGTAACGCGACTTAGCCCCTCTGCGCATTAGGTACACCGATTTGAAACGTACTTGCTGGTACACTGGTATTGATATCTAAAGTATAAAAATTTTAGTCATCAATGAGTTTCAGATATATAGAAATTTGAAAATCGGTGATTATCGGCAATTTTAATGACATTTAGTCACTCTATGAAATTCAAAAATTCAAAAATCGCACCTCTTGTTCCAAAAATTTACATGACTAATTAATTGATTATAATTGAGGTCTAGGTATATCTAAGATATTTCTATAGAAATTTCATGCATGAACGAAAATGCAAACTTTTAAAGTTATAGCGCTGTGCTGTGACAGACTGGAATAGACAGAGACGGCCCGAACGATCTTACATCGGTTCCTTGTCCGACTCTTCACATAAATATAAATAACGTAGTTAACTATTTAGTTATGGGCCTATGTGTACATTTCGCGACCAAATAAATGAGAATGTACTCATACATTTTTACGTGAGTCTTTGAATAGGTGATAAACAAACAACTTACGTTGATTGCATACACACTTTCTCAGAAAATTTCGGTGAAAACTGAAACTTTTTCCTTGACAACCTCCAAGACGAGGTAGTAGCTGGGAAACAAAGGGTTTGAATCCCACATATATGAAACAAGTATATATCATCATCATCAGCGTGTCCCAAAGCCCACTACTGGATAAAGGCCTCCGCCTAGAATGCCACGACGAACTGTCTTGTGCCGTCTCCATCCACCAACTTCCTGCGACCTACCTGGACTACCTTTGACCAACCTATATTAAATATTTAAGTATAAATGATCTTTGATGTTTCTTATACAATACAGGTAATCCTTTATGAGACCGTTGGATATATTTATGTCTCTCTCTCTCTCTTTCTAGATCACCTAAGAATCTATTTTCCTTATGACAAGTTTAGTTTTTTACTTCTATCACAAATACTTTCTTATCCGTTACGGTTATAATAAAAGTCGTACAAGTATCGTCGAGTAATTTCGCTCGGGCGCTGATTACGGCGGCAAGGTAATTCTCCCGACCGGAAAAGAGAACAATGCCGGGAAGGTTACCGTGATGCGATAAGCAAATAACCAAGCATAATGTGAGGAAAAACGCAGGAATAACAGCTATTGCTGGGTAATCTCTGAAAATAATTTAGTTATTGACTCGTAGACTGTTCTGGAATCTTCTCATTTATTATGTTGGTGAATTCAAGAGTGGGGTTTCCTTATCAAGGTCTTGATTCAACTGTCATTTTAATAACATGATATCTTTATTTAAGATCCGTTACCATGGCATCGTTTATATCAACATTGCTATGGTAACTGATCTTGCATCATAGATGGATCAAATATTGAAATAGGCACTGAATGAGATCAGAATTGCAGCGAAAGGGAGCTAGCTGCTTACCTCTGGGGACCAAGTGTAAGTTTATGTATAATGTTGATCAAATAAACTTACAAGTACAGCACCATTAAACAGTTTGCTGATCACAGGAAACCCTTTTTTCACTATCCTGTGAATTTTATCGCAGATAACTTTGAATTAAAAAACCGACTTCCGCATTGAATTCGGCTATCTGCATGTTTTTATTTGCTAAAGGCATACAAAACAATATGAGGAGTTCCCTCAATTCCTCATGGACTCCATCATCAGAACTGGATTTTAAAAAAATGGGATCAATCTGGAATCTATGGAAATCTGGAAAATAATAATAATAATAATAATAATAAATGCTAGACATTTCACACAACATTATCTAGCCCCACGCTAAGCAGAACTTGTGTTATGGCAACTAGATAACTGATATACTTAATACAATACATTACATATATAGATATTTTTTATTATACATAGAAAATACCCAGAACACCCTGAACAAATATCTGCAGATCGTACAAATATTTGTTCCAAGGCGGGAATCGAACCCGCAACCTCCTGCGTCAAAATATGAGGTAACTAACAAAAAAAACGAATTGAGAACCTCCTCCTTTTTGTGAAGTCGGTTAAAAAACAATTATTTCTACAGATGTTTATTAAATTAGTTCAGATAGTGTTGTGCCCGTAAAACTATTATGTTATCTGAGGTGTCCGAAAAACACTAATGCAAGTTGTGTAAGCGGAACGACGTAAGGAGAATACTAATTTGAACTACCTAATATAAGAATTAAAGAGACAAGGCTTTTTTTATGAATCTACGCTCAGCCGTGGTGCAAAACTCAGACTAGAGCCTCAAAAAGAGGCCTCTACGTAGACAAAGAAGCCAAGACGAGGATAATGCTAAGCCTGCACCTGCAGGCCTATTTGCTTAAGTAGATTAGGTTAGGTAGGCTTTCAAACCATACCTACCAGTTAATATTTTTTGGTGTACGAACCATGAGAAATCTTATGATCACACGGTTACTTAAAAAGGTATATCTTGTATCTTTTTATCTTTATACGGGAAAATCAAATTAACTCAAGTTTTTTTTTAAATGCTCTTTGAATTTTCCAATCCAGGTATCTTAAATCTAGATGACTAGATTCTAGCTAGATACTTCACTTTATCTTTTCGTATCAAAAGTTTCAACAAGTGTTCGGTTGAATCGCCATTGAAAAAGTTCACAGTTTCAAAGACTTTGATAATAATCATGGAATGTTAGTACCTTTAAAGGGACTGCCAAAAGGGACTAGTGGGAATGAATCGATTTTATGACACTACTCTTTCATAGTTTTGTAAAAAGAAAGCTAGGTAGAAACTTCTTTCATAAAAAAGTAATACGGCAAGTTTGTAAGTTAGAGACACAGATATAAAAGGGTGTGCGTTGCGTAGCATTGTGTCGCGTAGTAGTGCTACGCAGAAGTCTGCTGCGTAGAGCTGGTAAAAATTGGATCCGACGGCATAAAAATTAATGAGTACTAGTCTACCTGGCTTTTATCGGGATAAAAAGTATGATAAAAGCCAATTCAAGTAATATTCTGTGTATTCAATTTCATCCAAATCGGTTCAGTCGTGATTGGGTAACAAACATGCAAGCTTTTTCATTTATATAATACTAACTGCGCCCCGCGGTTCCACCCGCATAAGTCTCGATCCGGTGGGAATATCGGGAAAAAGGTAGCCTATATTTTAATTTATGGCATAAGCTATTTCCATTTCAAATTTCAACCAAATCGCTCGAGCTGTTAGCGTGAAGGAGTAACAAACATACTCACAAACATTCGCATTTATAACATTAGTGAGATTAAGTGAGATTAATTGGATAATACAAAAAAGGCCGATAAATCACATACATGTTAACGTTAAAGAACTCCCTTTTCCGCATTCGAACTCTATGGGTGGTCTATTATGCGTGTACGAAATCACACATATAGTCACATGAATAGATAAAGCTAAGGCAACAGGTATTAACAAAGTTCATAAGCAAATTCGTTCAGTCCAGTGCATAAATGTTGAAGTACTTACTTTTAAGCTCTGAAGATAACAGTTTAATTTTAAAGCCGGGAGATGATAGATAGTTCAATTTCGTTAAAGTGGAAACAATTAAATTCATCTGCAATGATGCATGACCTCTTGCAGACCGAAATAGAGATTCAAATGCGATTTATTCCGCTCGAAATGATTCTCTTTCATGCTTTATGCAGTAATTCATTTGGAAATTTCATTTGCAATTAAACTTTAGACTGATTTTTATTGTTATTACTGGTGTATTGCCTCGAGACATTCTTTGATACATCGAAAACGTGACGAGGTTAAAGTGCGCCTGATCAGTTTTTTCTGCAATTTTATTGAATGAGTAAATCGCACATATGCACAATAGTGATAGGTGCTTCTGATAGGTTGGGATTCCAGTAGTTAGCATGATCACAAAGGCTGGTGTGACTACAATCGCAAATCAAAAATCTAGTCTCAAGAAAGGAGTTTAGTCTAAACAGACTAACTTGGTTGACTGTGTAATATTTTATGTTCAGGAACATAAAATCTGTATACACAATAAAGTACATATTCATTGATTAAACTCTGTTGGGTATTCCATGTCTGTGCAAGCTGTTAACGCACATCTTTGTACATCCATCCAGCCCCTATCTCCATCTTAATTCCGCGATAAAAATTCATTGAACCCACTCATCTCGCCTGTTACTCCCATGCACCCTAAGATATGAAATTCCCCTCGGCCATAAATCAGTCTCCATGGCCTACTAACCTCGTATGACAATGTGTGGGTGTGAATGAATTCCTAAAGATATAAGATAGGTACGCGGGGATTTGTTTACAGTCGGAGATAGATTTTGGCACGTGCAGAGTTGTATGCTTAGGGTATGTCAACTATCCTATTACTACTCGTACCTACGCTGCGTGGTACTCGTAGACCACGTGTCACGTACCTACATCCTACTGGACACGAGTAGTACGACACTATAAAATAAAATAAGACAATAACTAACTATTGTTTGAGATATGAGTAGGTACCTACTACTCACGTAGGAGCCTACACATGCCCATTTTTAGGTGTTGTTTAGTGAAAGAATAACGCTCTGGATTCCAAGATGGTTTTCGTGGCTTTTTTTGTGGTTATTTTAATAATTCGTAGACATTGGCAGCAATTCTGTGCAGTATTATCTAAATTTAAAGTGCGATAAAATTATAGCGCGCCCTTTCTAATAGAGTAAAAGAAAAGGGACCGCGATAATTTTAGCGCAGTTTAAAAGAAACGATGCACAGAATCGCTACCATTATCATTATACCTTCCACAAAAGATTTGTTATGCTTTGATTTCGATATTGGTGGATCTCACTTGATCCCACTAATAACTAACAATAATTAATCGAATAAGTAAGTCTTCATCAGCTGGTAGACATCCATCATGCTGGATAAGGCTCCCCCCCCCCCCCATAGCATGCATAGCTTGCAATGGGGGGGGCTTTGCTATAATCACTACGCTTGGCAGGCGGATTGGTGATCACAGTTTGGTATTAAGTACTCAGGTGGACGCTGCTGCGCACCATAATAGGTAAGTATTTTCATTGAATGGTTTAATCTAATTCATCGAGATTTTAGCCAAACATAACAAAGGTAACTATCTGTTTAGTTCTAGCCTTCTTAAATATATGATATGATTTGAAGCTACAAGATATTCTATAATTTGAAAGAATTTCTAAACTTTCAGTCTGATCAAAACACAATCCTTCGCAACGTATTGGATCAATAACTACTTTGTATTCAGTCGAAGACGCGTGCAAAACAATTACTTCGGCACTAACAGGGCCGGCACAAAACGATTTTATTGGAAACGACCGTAGAACGAACGATATTATACGACGAGACTAAACAATCATGTTATAATTTTATGAGAAGTTTAAATCTGAGTAGGAAAAGAAAAGCCGCTATGTACTCCCTCTCTTAAAGTTAGAGAGAGAAATCAATAAATAAAAACGGAAAAGTGCGAGCAAGACACCGCGCCCTGATGGTTCCGATCCGTAAATTATTTCAAAATCTTCAGAACCTTATTTGAATTTCGGCAACTTTTTCCTACAAACTTCACCATAACATTTTTAGGGGTAAAAAAGACGAAATTCCTGAATTTTAGAGTTTTTTCTTTATTTGTCTTATAAAGCCTCCAATCATTCCAAATTTCAAGTTGTAAGGGCACTGGAAGAACCAATTCAATTCAAATTTGAATCGCCTCAAAAACTAGGTGATTCGGAGCTTGTCACTCGCGACAAAGTCTGGAAGAATCAGGTATCGAACAGTTGGTTATTCATTTGATGAAACTTATTATTGCTAGCTAAATTCTGGCTGTAAAGACTATTATAATAACGCCATGCACTGCTGGTTTTTTTAAACAATCATCGTCCTTATAGTTGCAACGGAAATCTCGTTTCAACAGAGGCAGCCCTAAAACTCCAATTTCCCAAGAGGCACTAAACTTGCGACTGCGCTAGTTAACTTGTAAGTTTGGTATCTCTCGGATATCCTGAGTGCATCAATGTAAAACTTAATCGAATTTCACACCAGTTCCACGTCAAACTCAGTGGAGAGAGATGATATTGTTATAAGAAAACACGAGAGATGGAGTAAGTATAATCAGCGGCACGTAAGTTTAGTGCTGAACGAAACGTGGAGGGGATATTTGTGCATAAGTATAAGATAAGATAGATAGAGATAGAGATCCCCCCAAGATACCTTACTTTTGACTCCTGCGCAATAACGGTCAGCGCTAGAGTTTCGTGCCGCTACTAGTAGATTAAGAACATAAAGATAATTAGGTAATGAATCTCTTGGTATTTATGTTTTGGGTAGTGAGAATATCGAAGCATCAAACAGATATTATGTAGAGGCCGTGCGAGAAATAGGTGTGGGATAAGGGCGCGGGCTCTGCAGTGAATAATTATCACTTTTTAGGGTTCCGTACCCAAAGAGTAAAACGGACCCTATTACTAAGGCTCCGCTGTCCGTCCGTCCGTCCGTCTGTCACCAGGCTGTATCTCATGAACCGTGATAGTTAGACAGTTGAAATGATGTATTTCTGTTGCCGCTATAACAACAAATAATAAAAAAATATTTAAAAGGGGCTCCCATACAACAAACGTGATTTTTCGTGTATTTTTTGCAGTCTCTGGGCATGGTTCTGGATCTCATCATCATAAGATCCCGAAGAAACTGATTTGCAAAAATTTAAAAATAAAAAAATAAAAATATTTTATGTTGTTTGGATTTGAGATTTTACTCGTGAAATCAATCTAAATGTATTTCTTTGCTTTAGCTTTTTTTTATAGCTGCAGAAAGGTTCAGCTTGATTTAAAAGCTAACAGTAAAAGTGCTGTTCCTTCATAAAAACTGAGAGCATTTACTGTGCCTATTACCAAGTACCTAAATGAGATCGATCATTCAATTACTTAGGTAGGGAAGCTGTTAATCAAATTAAAGCGCTAAACTTTTAACTGGCCCTCAAGAAAATTAACCGATTGCTTTAAAACTCTTGTCTAGTTAGTAGTCTAGCAGTCGAGTTCGTCCGGGGAAGTACCACCGAAATAGGTTCGGTGGCTACCACCGTACCTATTTCTGCCACCAAGCAGTAGTACCGGGTGCCGGTGTAATTACAGGCACATGAGACTTTTCATCTTATTGCCCCAACGTCGGCAGCGCGCGTTTGTTGGCTCTAGTGTTGCATATAGGCTACGGTTACTACTTTCCATCATGGGCCGTAAGCTTGTTTATTTGCCAAGCAGTATAAAAAAAAAAGTCTAGTTTTTAGGGTTCCGTACCTCAAAAGGTACCAACGGAACAAATAGTATCACTCAGATGTCTGTCTGTCTGTCTGTCACAGCCTATTTTCTCTGAATTTACTAATCCAAAAAAAGTTGAAATAAATCACGTCACGTGACACAGGGAATCCTAGTGTGGGATCAAGACTACGTATATGACTGTTGGGTGTTATGTTAAGTAAGTGTCTAATTAACATGCCTTTTCTTTAGTTCAAGCTTTTGGTAGCACCTACGTATTAGGTACACCGATTTGAAACGCTTTGTACCATTGCCAACCCTAAAAAGGCGGTACTTATCAACAACTTTATTTATTTATTTATTTTACCATACAAAATGTTACAAGAGGTGGGCTTAGTGCTATAAGCATTATCTAAACTGTATCTAAGCAGAAATTAGTTTCTTCGTTTCAAATAAATTCTGAGAGGGACCAAGAAAATATTAAACTGGCATTTGAATATTTCTGCAATAATCTAATTCCATAGAAAAGTAAGTACCTAATAACAATTTGCATATAATAGTTGAGTTAACTTTATGAACGCCAGAGTGGAGTAGGTCGGTGGGAAACGAAACAAATATATACCAACTGATGATGTTCGTTAAATCGGACTTGTTGGGCTATTTTGTGAGGTAGAAGATTTGTCCTGGCTGCGTGTTTTTTGTCATGAAACAGAGGCCCAATTCTCCTGGCCTATGTCCAGCGATGGACTCTTTCGGATGATGAAGATGGAATCATGAAAATGAATGATAAGATGATGATTGATAACGATTCTTGTTCTCTCGTATCACTGGCACTTTCTTGGTCACTTGGCCTCAGGGTAATGAAGTTTTACTATGGTAAAAAATGTTTAAAATATCCCTCATAACTACCTATCTAATTATAACATAACGTGGGGTTGTACAAAACATTTTCAATTGTCTTACTGTAAAGCTTTTAAATATCCATTTTGGGAACATCGAAGCTTAATCATAACTGAAGGCTTAACATAAACCATCGGGAGAATTACAGCGGCTCCTTACCTGGAACAAATTACAGACAGTTAGCTAAAGCTTCCTGATTAATCTGGGATAAATTCGTTACCAGAGACATAGAACAAAGAATACAACTGGCTCACTTTATACCAGCTGGAGAAAGCAAGAGACTACACAATTCCTTAAGCCAGACCTAGTCACACTGACGTGAGCATAAATCTATTGATTCATTTTATTGGTCGTTTCAAGACATGTTCCCTCCATAAATACAAGCGTCTGGAGTTTGATAAAAGATAGTATATTCATAATATTTTTTTAAACCTATTTTAGTTAAAATAGCTTTTATCTTCTTTTGACGTAGGTATGACATTTTACATCAGAGAGAACAAAACAAAAGCTATTTTAACTAAAATAGGTTTAAAAAAAATATTATGAATAAGGCACCTAAAATATTAGCCCTTGGATAAAATTGTAATGCGTCTGCCAAATTTTGATGCTCTCGCTAGTTTTAGAGTCTAAGGTCCCAGCTGCAAATCATGGAATATCAGCCGTTTAAAAGCCTATTGTATTTTTATCTCCTAGCACAATATGTCAAAAGGAGACACTGACAGCAATATCCAAGTAAGCTTTTTGAATATATTTAACCGTTAGTTTTGTATTTAATAGGTAATATATTTCCACTGCACTATCACGTAACTACATATTTCAGCTAGAAAAATAACAAATGAAATAGCTTCTTTCTTTCGACTGTGCCAGGGACGCAATAAATTACAACCTATACCAATATCAGAAATATTCATATTGACTTAAGCAGAAATTATTCCAAGTCGGCTCTTGATTAATTTGGTGTAAGATTCAGGATTTTGACGTCGGGTTTAAGGCTGAAGCAATGAAACTAATCCGTCTAATTTATTGAATTTGCTCGTTAAATTGAAGTGAATTTTCTTACAATGGTATCTCAAAGTCAAAAGTGTTTTTATGAATTTTAGCATATTTAGCCAACTACAGTTATGATTTTACCAGTTTATGTATGTATATAAGTTCATCTGCTCCCTCGTAGCTCCAGAACTACTGGACGGATTTTGACAAATGCGGTATAATCGAATCGTCTTGACGTTTCGCGTGTCGAAGGATATTATGACGTCAAACTAAATTCAGTATGGCGGAAATAAAACGCCAATTAATTTTTTATACTTTTTTCTACAGAGCTTGTTAATGTAGATTTCAAAAATATATCACACTGATAAGCAAGAAAAAGTTATAACTAAAACTCGACTACGCAGATTCTGTAGCCAACGAAGGACATAGAATTGAAACTAACGAAGTACTTACTTTGACTTTTTTCCATATAAAAACTAAGCTGAACCAGGACTTGCCAAATTATATACCAGTGTATGGAAATAGCTTACTAGTATGTGGTAATGCCGTGCACATGAAGCATTAAGCCCATAAAACCCTCATTACGCTACGCTGACACTTTGCAAGAGTAGAGGGGGGTGGGGTAGAACAAATTACCCACTCGACTTGTATAAAATTTGGGGTCTTCTACGTGTATTGGACGTTTTTGAGTTATTAATTATTAAGTAATCCTTTTTCAACGTACCGACATCGTCATAAAATGATGATGATAAAGTTTGAAGATAATCCACCAACAAAAATAATAACAGTCAATATGAGTAAGCAGAATAATGCGTCTGCAAGGGAAAATAAAAAAATATTAAATAGAGCAAAATACATCAACAATGTATCACAGCACAGGACAACATTATCTATACAAGTGAGAATACGGTAACTTCGTTCAAATTGTACACAATAGCATTGTTAATTGAATAAGATAAATAGCTAACACCATTGTATAGAGCTTGGAGCATACCCAGCTGAATGGCATGAAATCTGGACCGCCGAATGCACAATTTGTTTTATTTATTTTCTTCATAATCTTTGAAAATAACGCACGACACTGAAGCAAAGCTAGTATAAGGTGTCAATTATATATTAATCAATTTATATGCACAGAAAATAAAACGGCAATATCATTGCTACAAGTTAACTATAAATCGTACCTCTGATGTGCACAGTGAAATTGGCAAACCAATGCCAAACATCCGAAGCTCACTGTCACGCCACATGACAACCATGACCCTGACCCTGACCCAAGAATGGATAAAAGTTCTCCCTGACTCCATTGGCACATCTCCAGTTTAATGGTGTGACATCTGGAGGCTGGAGACGTCATTTTATGGTACAATGAAGGTCAATCAACATAATAGCAAGTAATGGAGTCTGCAGACATAAACAACAATATTATTGGAGCTTATCTGCTTTAAGTTCTTATTTAGGTGCCTTACATGTAAATAAACCAGACCTGCGTCTGCTCTCGAATCACGAATAGCGTATTGTTCCAAAATCAAGTCATAAGTATTTTATTCATTGAAATCACAAGAATAATTTTGAATCGTCTACTCCTGTTCCAACGCGATCAAACCTACAGACGAATCAGGGCAACAAACACGGCTTGGCCTTTTTTATGTTTTTTTTTTATATTTAGCTATTTTGTTGTGCCTTTCAGCTGTAAATTTGGACTCTGGATTACGCGGAGACAGGTTGACACAATTTAATATTCATGCACATTTGTTCCACAAAATAATACTAGCTTCGAAACTAGTAAGATCTGCATGTGCTACAAGAACCTTGGAAACAAAGTAAGGCACCAAATTTAGAGGTACCTATACCAACCAATAATGGGCTTGACTTGATTACGAACAGGAGGTCTAAAAAGGCCACTTTATGTGAATCATAGTACGACTATTCATACAAACGAATTGCTAAGGATCTGCTGAGAATTCGGAAAAGGAATTACTACCAGATGAATTTGCCACATTGAGCAATTCATCTGGTAGCAATTCATTTTCCGAATTCCCCACAGATCCTTAGCAATTCCTTTATATGAATCGTATTATGATTCATATATTATGATTAATTTAAGTGGCCTTTTTAGACCTGCAGTTGCTTTTACTAGCCAACAAGAAGTTACTTAAGGGCGAGATATGAATGATTCTTATAAACTGTCCTTCAATTAGATACCTTGTTTCGATAGACGGAGTTGCGCAAACCATAATTAGTTACAAACACATACGAAACTGTCATTGCACCAACACAATCTCGCTCAAATAACGGTTACACCCAATAACCAAACATGACATGACCTTGACCTGGCTGGCACTCCTACAATCCTCACTCACTCCTGCTTACTGCCAAGTGTCACGGATTGCCAAATTCCCAAGGCCTGGGGTGATCATCCTCTGCTATGTCTTCTTTACTTTATAGGTATGATTGAAATGCGACAGACATTAGCATGATATTGAATCGGTTCAATATTGTTATGGAGCTTATTCGATTTGTTTCAACGATTTGTCATAGAATTTTGTACGTTGTTCCGACCTTGAAAAATAATAATTATGTAGATACTTCCCTTTTTACTTTTTAGTGGTTTCGCTTTTGAGAGTTATCAGAAGTGGAACACGTTTTTGGGTTCAAAGAATCCATTCTACCGTGTATAAAATTTTTTTTTGCGGAATGTAGTTTTTAAAATGTTATCAGATACAAATAAATAAATTTTAATGAACTTTCTTTATCGGATGTTATTACAACATAGTTTAATTAAAATATTAATTAGCGTTCATATAGTTAACAATAATTTTGTGACATATAAACCACATTATGATAAACGTGTTATCGAATATGTTTTCCTGTACATAATATCCTAATTCCACTGTGATTAGCTCGTTTGTAGATATTTATCACTTCGGTGGTTCATTTATACTTATAGTGCTAGTATTGGTGCTATTAACCCAAGGTTAGAACTTATCCTATGGGTGAACTAAAAGTAACCCCCACATTTCTATGATGATCGAAGCGAAGATTTTTCGTTTAGTTATACGAATTAATAATTTGGCTATTGTATTAATCAGGTCTAAGTATAGAACATTTGCACCCACTTAAACGTTTTAACATTTATAACCTGTGTTTCGCAATACAATTATTTGTATTTATTTGTATCATGAGCATGACGGTATCATTCGAAAGCTGATGTCACTGTTGCCAAGGATGAGTTCTCAAGTATGTCACTAAGCACTAACGTGACGTCATTATTCAATCCGCTCCTTTAGGCGAAGAAGGGCGGCAGTAAATCTGATTTAAGTGGAAATAAAGCTTGATATCTTGGATGGTGTTGGTATGACATGGAATACTGGCACAGAATGGTGTGTAGTATACAATGTGGAGTATTGGCACAGACTTATTAAATAAGTCATCCAACTTTAAAGAACACTAACAACGAGCTAGGTTTCATAAATAACATTAGAGAAAATCGCTTTCACAGACTTCACTTTTTTCGCTTACGTATTCTATGAGTTCTTTTACGGAATGATCAAAACAAATACGAGCAATTCCAAAAAAAAAATATTTTGACTTCGCATTTACCTGCACTTGCCATTCAGAATTTGTTTAAGCTCAACTTTGGAACAGCTACCCTGCTTGTATTTGGCAGCCATGAAGCAGAATTGGCGAGCGTGTCCGTAAAAGGCGCAATTGCAATAGCAACGAATCTGTGAAACTCGTTAAACGTTGACCTCAGAGTCAGTTGGGAATATGACAAGGCATATCGTATTAAATTAGTCGTATCGTATCAGTATTCAGTGATGTCAGAGACAGCAGCTGGTCACGACAGGAGAGCTTGGCAGGTGGCGCATTGTCGATCGATACCACCGCAGTACCATCTCGGTACCTCTTGCTCAATCCCGTTAAGGTAAATATTCAGTCCAAAACCAATATATTCATAATGCAGTACAATCTCCGATAGTATTGGATGTGAACCTTACTTCGGATATCTGTGGATGGAACTCAAAGAGGAACCGTGCGGAACAAACTGTAAAACAATACAGGTGACAAGTTTTCATTCATATGAGGACACGTGTATCAACGAGTTAAAAAAGTTGACTTCATCTTGAGTTAAAAAGATTGGTTAAGAAACACAGAGTAGAAATATAAATCAGAAAGAATCGAACTATAGTGTTGATTTTACCGTGACCAATGGTAAAAAATGTAACGCAAACTGCAGTTTCGGTTCTACGAGTTGTTAATGCCCATGTAATTGAGTTATGCCCAAACCCGTGTGGGTCAAGGGCGGGTCGACGCAAGCAACAACACAGTAAATAGGCAATGTCAATAAAGTTTTTTCGAGATTGTGACTCGGCCAAGCAATCGCAACATGTAGGCGAATAATAAAGAACTGGAAACATAACATAACACCCAACAGTCACATACGTAGTCTTGATCCTACACTAGGATTCCCTTTATAGTGGGTATCAGAGACGGGTACCATGGTACCATAACACTCAGACCCGGAAGAAATATTTGCAGATCATACAAACATTTGTCCCGCAGCGAAAGTTCTAGTATTCTTCAAAATAAGAGCATCGTTGAAGTTAAACGGCATAACTATGGCAGACATTTTTTTTTTTACTTACATGATGAAAAAACGTACCTACTTAGGCATCGTTCTATTTTAACTCGCCACGTCTAGTACGGGTTTTGATAGTTTTCGAAAACTATATGAAGTTTCGTTTCCTTCCATACATTTACTGACAGCGTCATTAGTTTTCTTCTTGTTTCCGCTAGGGGCGCTGCAAGTAAATGTATGGAAGAAAACGAAACTTCATATAGTTTCGAAAACTGTCAGAACCCGTACTAACCCCCCAGATCACATAGATTTGAATTGATTCCTCATTAAAACAAGTATTTGCTGAAGGTTGGTATACTCTAGACTTGCTCTACGTGCTATATGCGCCAGTGTTAATTTAACAACTGCTCTACTGTACTGATACATTTACTGTGTGTTTAATTTTGGCTAGTCTCCACGTCCACGTACAAGCGCCCATTCTAACCAGTCTCTATTTGAGCACAAAGGGAATCGGGTATTCGCACCAATTTGTTTCTAAGCTGTTCAGACAGACTAATCAAGTACCTACCTCTTTGGGTAGTCCCAATATACAACCTCACATCACACATCAGCGGCCTTTAGCGTCCACTGTTTCCACTGTTGAACGAGGCCTCCCCCATAAAATGCAATGGGGGGATTTGCCATAATCACGACGCTTGGCAGGCGAATTGGTGTTCAGTACTCAGGTGGATGCTGCTGCCCATCCCCTGGTGTAATCCCTTATTCGGCATTTACGACATCCTTGGGAAGAGACGGAGGAGTCTATAAACTTCATAGATATAACTAAATTCCCGCCTTTTTCAAGGGCGGATAGAGATGCCAACTTTCGATTTGTACCTAATTTTATGTTGTAAATAAAACCTAAGCAATTAGTTACCTATTCAAGATAAACCAAAATCGGACACTGACTGACTCATAAACACTGCGTCCTCATCATAATAAAAAAGTAAATAAGCCATCAAATATGTCATGTGTTTATTAGGTCCTAAATATGTATGTAATGTATCAAACACCAAAACAAACACTTACATGAACATCATTACTAAAGACGCATCCAAAATTTATTTTTTTTATTACGGCTCTTGCTTTCTTGGACGCTCAAAGGTGGTGACATACATACAAACAGATAAAAGAGCGATAGCAATGGGGTCCCATTGTACCCTCGGGGTATGGAACTAAAAACAATCAGTTCGTGCCATGAAGTAGGCGCTAAATAAATTACTGACTGGTGCATCATTCTCTAAATTTAAACTGCGCTAAAATTATCGCGGTCGCTTTCATTACAGTCTATTAGAAAGAGCGCGCGATAGCTTAAAACTAGCTCACTTTAAATTTAGATAATACTGCACACAATCGCTATCACTGTCTATGTGAAACAGTAAACTCTTATCCGTAAGTAGTGCTTATGCGACAATGCGTTGTTAGGTACATTTATATATTATGTATAGTGACTTATTCTTTTCTCAAAGAAAATACAAATTTTATTAAAATGAATGAAGAATTATTACTTTTATTTATAATACTCATTCATTATGTTTTGCTTATGCCGATATTTTCCTATAATAAAAAATACTTAGCTATTTAGGTAAGCCGATAAGACCGTCCATTGTTTATCATATTAGGTTTTAGCTTTACTTACCTATTAAATTATTATGTTTATGGTGTGTAATAAAGTATTTTTTATCTTTAATCTAGGTAATATTACCTAAGAAATATGTAGACAACAATAACGTTAATCTATGAGAGTAGACACCTGTTCCAGGTGTAAAGCGTTTGTTAAATATTAACTAACGAGCGACTCCACCCCACAATCAGACCACGGAGGTGACACAGCCCCCTGTTATTAGGGCGTTGATTGTTTCTTACCGAGCTTGGTTCCTTGCTTTATTAACCCAATTTTACATATGGATTTGTAGCTTGTTACGGACAAATTGTGGGTTAAGCCAGGAGGGTAGAAACAATGACTAACAAAGAGAAATTTAACACTATATAATTAGTTGTAGCTGTCGGATTTAGAAATAATGAAACGGTAAACAAAAAATATTAGAGCTTTTTTTTATTAATACCTTGACTTTTTCGGACAAAAGACCATAAATTAACCAGTAAAATGCTTGCAAGTGACGTCATCAAAACAACAATAGCAAAGGCAGCCGATTATAAGACGATTCGAAATAATCCTTGTGATTTCAATGAATAAAATACTTTTGATTTTGACTTTGCACTTAAGCAGGTTTTGCGCAATAGAATATTTTACTTTCACGGACTTGAGCATTTTACTTTAACATTTAATATACGATGCAACATTTTATCTATGTTTTAAATCAAATCTATATAAAGTAGGCCATGCGTCCCGCACGCAAGGTAAACCTAAACGGTTAACCGTCTGCAGACGCTAACAGCACTGGCTCATTGAAATATGACCTGAGAAGCGCCTAGCTAAACATAAATTGGGTTAAACCGAAGATAAAACTAAATTAAATCTCTTAAAGAAGTGTATTAAAAAACTTCGAGTTAATCATGTTCGCAAAGAAGAAAAAGTTGCATTGATTTATGTCAGTGCAATCGGAGTCGATAAACCAGCTAAAAAGACATGTGCCGACGAGCTAATCGTCATGCTAATCGTACAGGGATAATGACAGGTGGTATATGGCCTATCTGGTGATGATGCAACAAAGATGAAGTTCTGTTGTGGAAAGTGTCAAGCCTACTTTCATTAGCTAGTCGTAGCGTAGCTCTAGTACCTTTTGGTTTTACAATGCTTATGCTGAAACTAGCAGAACGGTTAAGTGGAAATAAATTGAGAATAAATTGGAACCTAACCCGTTGTATCTAATTAAACTGTTTTCAATGCATAGCATTAAAATTGCCTAAAATGTGGAACCAATTTGGGTTTCAATGCATGTGTAACTAGCTGAAACGTTGTGAAAATTTTCAGGCTACATTTAAATTGCAATTTTGCCCAAAAATAATGCAGTTTTTGAGTAGCGGTGACAAGCGCCGACAGGATGAGTTTGCACTGCGTCGTTTATCCCCCAAAGGTAATCAGTTCTGTCAGCTATATGGCCTACCCATGGCCACTTCAACTTGTTAATTCTGAGAGCTACATCGGTGATCTTAGTTCTTTTAATGATCTCCTCATTATTATGGGTTTTTTATTTTCTATCAACCAAGGAATGGTAATGAACTCTATTTTCAAACGAAATGCGAAAATACATTTAGAATTCAACAAACAATAAATCGCGGTTGCCATCTTCCAACATTTCCGTGAAGTATCGCTGAGTCAGTCACCCAGAGTTTGCCAAAGTGCACTTTGCACCTTGATTTGTTGTCTGAAGTATATTCCAAGTTCTATCCGTTCTATTCGTATTCAGAGAGTAACTGGGAGTAGGTACCTACTCGTAGCTGTACCAAAGCTAGACCCAAGGCTTTATTCAGAAAATGGTTATGGACTTTAATATGACTGCCAACTGAAAGCATGTCTCAATATGCAATGCAAAAAGTTTTTAAAATACTCTTTTTGCCGAATGAACTGCTTAGCCAAATAGTATTTGATATTTTGTCCCAGCAGGATTAAACCGTTCGTTCTTCACATGCCTACCTACTACTCAGAGAAATTACTTAAGTACGAGCATCTAACTTACATTATAGGTAAAGATAAAACACAGACGCTGTCATAATGCTTCTTTGATATTATCAAAGAAGCATTTTGAGGGATCCAAAGCCAATTCCGACAAAAAAGTAAAAATGCCTGTAGATAATACTCATAATTTTTATCAAAAGGACTTATTTAACCGGGACCATCCTAAGTGCTTCTTTGATATCAGACCTCATTTTTAGGGCAAAAACTCTCTCGTTACTTATACTGAAAAAAAGGAGAATATTTGTGGGACCCAATTTGAACGTGTTTTTCAAACGAATTCGAGAAGCATCAGCTTTTAGTTGGATGTGGACGTGTTTTGGGGGTCCTATGTAAGGCAAAGGCTTAAAATTGAATAAGCAGAAAAATATGTTTTTCTCAAAAACGTAGTTAAGTTCATTTAAAGGAGAATCACGTATTCTAATGGCATTGCTAGCTATAGGTAATACCTATTAAGTATACAATAATACAGAACATATAATATACCTAAAGTAGAGCCCATTCGACAAATTAGACAGTTTCCCTTCACGATTACAAAATCCGAACATGCAAATATTTAGCCGAAAAAAGTTATTAGCTGACTATGCAACATCCCTTCTCATTTCATTTCATCTCGCAAGCAATAAGTAAAGTAGGTCGAGATTCCCCACACACATCAATTGTATTTGCGGAATTCTTTTCAGACGTTTGCCGATCGTGCGGTGACAGATGAAAAGATAAAGGCCGATTCCGACACATAAGGGACGATATCCGGTACGATTTGAGAAAGGGTATTTGTGGCAGTACCGGAAAAACTTCGGAAGGGAGTCGTCGAAACGTGGCCCGTAGCTGTAGGTACCGGAAAAATTTTAGAAGCTCAGAATTTGTCAAAAGCTGTCGAGTGGGACTTGGGCTTAAGTTAACTTTGATTAAAATAGACATCGTGAAATCCCGCACTCTCACATCGACTTGTGAGAGTGCGGGGTTTCAACTAGACAAAGTTAAGAAAAGATATGAATTTAGACTGCGCAAACTATGAACGTGCCATACTCGCCTTCGAAAAAATAGTAGTTTCATGTAGTCTGCAAAGGAGACTTTTCCGCCCTGCCGGTGTTTAGTTAAAGGATTTAGTTCAACATATATAGCCACCGTACCTGTAGGCTGGCACACCTACAGACGGGTATTGGAAATGAAAAGGCTTTTTTGGCTTTATTGTGTTTCTACTTTCTAGGAGCTTGGAATGTGAAGATGATTCTTGGCTATTCCTTTCAATAGGTTTTTTTTGTTTTGTATTCACGTTTCTAGCGATCACAAAAAAGGAATATGCTATGGCCTGCCATAGCTCACAGAATCGACGTTGGGGAATAAAGTTTCTCAAAGTGGCGATCACGAACCAGACGCCGCAGTTTAAGAAGATCCCCATCTCAACCGACGACATTTTAAGAGTCGCAGGAAGTCGTGGATGGAGGCGATTATTTCTGCCGCCAAGCAGTAGTGCTCGCATTTGCTGTTTCGGTTTGAAGGGGCCGGATGCCGGTGAAATTACAGGCACATGAGACCTTTCATCTTTATGTCTCAGGGTCGGCAGCGCGCGTGTTATGCCTCTGGTGTTGCAGGCGTTCATATGTTACGGTAACTACTCTCCATCAGGTGGCCAGTATGCTTGTTTGCTTGCCAAGTAGTATAAAAAAAGGCGGCTCAAGACCGTTCATCGTGGCATTCTATGTGAAAGGCTTATATCCAGCAGGAGACTACTACACGCTGATGATGATAATGGGATTACATTCTAAATCGGTTGTGTAACATCATACGTTAGCGCACGATAAATTAAGTCACAGTCGGTAGTAAAATTAAGTTTTATTGTGGCTATGAGTCATCCATTTACCGCTTCACTCATATGCTATGCTTGCATTAACATAACATTTATCCTTGTCGTAGCATTCGCAATAAGTTATCCTGTTTTAAATAAATCTCCAGTCACAGCGTTGATAATTCAACAAATTCAACGTCACGTATTGCAATTTGCCTATTCAATCTGCATCAGACAATACAATGACCAAGCAAACGTTAATGACTTATCCATTTAACCAGATCCAATTATTTCATAAAATCTCTAGAAAAAAACATGGTTTTTTCCTTCCGGACCCATGGCACAACTATGCTCAACTGATTGTGCCGTGGGTATTTTTTCCCCTTTCGAATATGTAATATATTTCAGATTTATTCGCACTTCTGTGCCGTAAAACCAGTCGTAACTATTTATTCAACGTATTTTTCGGCTGGGCAATAAAAAATTAAACCAACCAACCCGAGAATGGCAACATTTTGGCAACAATCCATCATCTAACCTACGTTTAAACATAGGTAAACTAGAATAACTAAAACTGTTCAGCACTAGTTAGTCATCGCCACGACAGCAAGTACCGTTGACGGAGCGTAGTACCTAGTTTACTAGTTCCATGCTAAAAAGTGTGCAAGCGAAAACGTTTTGGGTGTTGTGGTATCATAGTACTCGTAGTTCCTGATACCCACAACATAGGGAAACTTAGTGTGGGATCAAGATTATGTATGTGACTGTTGGGTGTTATGTTATGTTTTATATGTAAACCACATGCCAGGAAATTGTGAACCGACCCAAAAACACACCAGCATGAGGGGTTACTATGAACTCTTATAGCGATTCAGTTCAAAAACTATTCAGTACAAAATATCGGTTCATCGTTGACATTCGTCATCATTGGATAACTTTAATCGCAGAAGTCTATAGACCTTCTGCTACTGTGGCTTTAAATATAGCTGCGGACATCACGGAACCGATATTTTGTACAGAATAGTTTTTGAACTAAATCGCTTTAAGAGCTCATGGTAATCCATCTTAACACATTTTATGAAGTAGGTAATAAATATATTAGTTTCTATGGAGGCGTCCATATACGTGCGACTTCGCGGCGCGGCGTGGTATTTCTTTACTGGCGCTTACTCCACGTATTGGGGTTACCAAGTAATCATGCACAACATTAGTTTAGAGGATTTCCCAAAAGAAACAACAAGAGAGCAGAGAGCCTATCGTCAATTCAAGACAGCTGAGAAAATATTATCGTTTTACGAAACGCAAATAAAACCTTCTTATCTCCAAATTAGGATACGCTCATGACCGAGTTTTCAATGGCAAGACAAGTTTAACAATGTTGCCAGTCAGATATAACAAGTTTAAAGTTTAAGTTCTTCCAACAAAACATCCTTATTCGAATGAAGCGGGAACAAATTGGCAAAGTTCTAAAAACATTATGTTCCCGCCTATGATCCCAAACTAATTATTATTTATATAATTAGTGTGGGTAATGTTATTGATGCCTACCTAAGTACTAGTTAACTACACTATTTATTTTTAAAATTTTAATAATTTGTTTTTTATGTTTAATTTTGTGTTGTGGCCTTTGGAGAAAAATAAACAAATTTTAAATCTTTTTTTCTTAAAATATTCGGAGCATGCGTAGAATAAATGAGATAGTAAAGCTAAAATGGCAGAAAACTTAGCACCGCGTTTGCCCAATTCAAACACATGAGTCAGCCATGACGTCATTCTCCATTCCATAATACGTGGCTGGGCCGCGATTTGAAACTAAATACGGTCCAAATCACGTTACATTAGCTTTAATTGCGTTAATGTTCCGTCAACTGGTGATGATTCAGGATCATCACAATTACTCGACTATGAAAATAAAGACAAAAGTGCATACGAGTATTTGTTTGTAATTTTGCAACTACCGGACTAGTAGAGATTTCAGACTGAAAAGTGCTCTATGAAAACACGTAAGTTTTACTTTTGCGAAAAGCATGCACGAAACGAAAACCGTAGAGTCAAGACTGTAGATTTGCAGTTTTTCTACGAATAGGGCCTATGATTTTACCGTGCAAAAGGCGAATATCTAGCTAAGTAATTATGTAAAACCATTGGACATAAGAACGAGGTTAGCTACTAATTACAGCGACACTTTTCTAATTTGAACAATGTATTTCCACGTAACTACTTATTTTAAATAAATCGCGACGAATTCGCCGAACTACAGCCATTATAGAACCTTCTTGGGCTTGCTGTGGGTATAGGTAGTATACCTAAGTAATCGTAATGCAACTTTAATTTACCAAATGAATTCCGGGAAATGGCTTTTTCTAACTGACAAAATATGCAAACTATAGCTTCTCATTACGTTAGTACGACAAGATAACCCGTGCAGGAGACACCTTCAGACCAATATGTATTGGGAAAAAATAACGGAAAAGGACACAACCCTGAAATAATAACAGAAAGTTGGTTGGGTTACATTAGGCTATCGCAGGACCGTCACAAGCAACGCGAGGCCTAATACTTACTCTAAGCAGCGGGTGTTGTCAGACTGTAGATGATATGGATGACAGAGAAAGAAAATATCAAGCGGTAAGTATAGTGGTAAGTGTATGTTTATTAAACCATCGCCTGCCATAACGTTATTAGACACCAGTTCGTTATCTGAAATAACCCTACTGGTTTTCACGGAAGAGAAAGAATATTATATGGCTTATCAATATCAAGATAGCCTTATCATTATAAGTATAGAAACCAACTGATGTAATAGGCACTCTATCGGAAAATATATCTATTATGCACATGACCTACAGCGTGGATACGTTTTATAAACACGCCGGCAATAACGATGGCTAAGGTACCAGTTATTTGGTTACCATTTTCATCTGCCACTGAATTCATAATTTTCTGAAAAATTATCTCCTATTCCTTGTGGAAATAAAGCTCAAGAAGACATTCCTTTAAGAAACATGGAAAACAACGTTGTGTTCAAACGCTTTAGGAATTCTCTACCTCGTACAACTTTTACGAGTTGCGCAGGACTCGAGCAGCTGCATTCTATATTTATTTTGCTGGAACGTTTCTCTTTAGGCAAAAACATCAAAGAAAACATAAACTATATGGGCCATTAGTTAATAAAACGATAGGTACACTAATTGCGATCGTTGAAGCGACATGCGAGAAGTGGTGTAAGTATAGTAAAGTCCTATAGCAGCTAGCGGATATTGCAGCAAGCAAGCAGATGAACCATAGAAGCTAGCGAACTAACTGCTGAGGCGGATAGATCTAACATCAGGTAAAGCCTGGATACAATCAGTCCTAAGAGAAGAATTTTAGGAGGCCTCAGTGAGAGTACTCAGAAGTTACAAAAAATATCTACACAGCAAATCGAACACAAAATCTGTTCTAAGAAAAGGCATTGGATAAAAATCCTTCACCATAATTTGCGAAAATAATTGGGAGTAGGTAAGTAGTGGAGAAAAGAATACCTGAACATAAGATTCTATTCCAAACATCGCTCGCTACATTTGTTTAATTAAGTGAATCACCGCCGTGCGAGAAAACAATGGACAAAATCCAATTCCCTGAGTAATTACTTATCTCTGAGGGTCGTATAGTAGCTATAGCATAAATGACACTCTCAGACGTAGTAATAATTGCTTATTCTATGGTCTGAGACGTAGTAGTTATTGTTTAATCTATGGCTGAGATAATGGAGTTCATTCATGTGCGCGTGCCACATACGACGTAGACAAGAACGTTATTTTTAACTGTTGTTCTTATAAATTTAATTAACGTTGGATCATTGTTGCTTATCTCTATGTAATTATCAAACGAAAGAGATCTGAACGAATGGTGCTTTTGATATATCACTGGTTCTCAGGTAAAATGTTTGCATTTATGGTAGGTGTGGCAGTCATCAGTCGACAATAACTTTTCATTTAAAAAACCGACATCCGCCATTGTATTCCACTAAATAATTTTGGATGAAAAAAAAATTATGAAAGAACCATAGTGGTGAAAGGATTATGATACTTTCTGAATGCAAATGCTTGGTGTCTTGCTGAAAATATCAAATTCACCATATGTATGCCTACAATATTTGAGGAGTTCCCTCAATTCCTCATGGATCCCATCATCAGAACTGGATTCTGAAAAAAATGGGACCAATCTGGAAGTATCTCTATTCAAATAAAAAAAGAATTTTCCAAATCGGTTCAACAAACATTAAAAAAAAAAATACAACCGAATTGAGAACCTCCTCCTTTTTGGGAAGTCGGTTAAAAAGGAGAAACAGGACCATGGTAAGGAGAGATAACGAAAGAGAAAAGACAATGAGATAACGTACGCTTATGCTTTCTGAGTAATTTACATACCAATTTGTAAAATTTAAGCACAAATTACCTACATTTAAGTACAAATAAGGTAGTAGGTATTAATTCATACCTACCACGCAAAAGCTGAAACTGAATTCGGCGTTATTGCGAATTAATTTAGTTTTGTCAATTGTAAAACAGCTATGGCTATAAAGACACAATTTAGGACAAACTTGCGGAGCAGCTCGAATTTGCGTATTTTGGAAATGAATGGCGTAGCAAATAATTAGCTATAATTGCCATTTTAAAAGTAAACAATGTTTTAGTGTAAGAAACTATTCTTAGCTGGCAACTGGCAGCGCAATAAGGATAAACATTATTCTATCGCAACTGGTTGCAAGAATGAAGACAAACTACTCTTTCACAACTGGTTGCGAAACTTAGTTGTCAAAGCGGCCGAAGGGGTAAGATAAGACTCAAAAAACACAAAGGGTTGCTCAGGGCAAGAAGGTTTTCCTCTGCTGCGTGGTCCGGATTGTGGTCGCAACTCGAGAACCTTTATTCCCCAACAGTTATCAGTTCTTCGAGCTATATGACCTGCCCATTGCCACTTCAACTTGCTAATTCTGAGTCTTCTATGTCGGTGACCTTGGTTCTTCTACGGATTTCCTCATTTCAGATTCTATCACGTAGTGAAACTCATTCCAAATCAACTAGCAAAATTCAACTCTTCATACAAAGAGGAAGGTGAATGAGCACGCAAGAGAGTTGTGTCACGTTCGTAGCAACTATAGCAAGTGAAAAGGTGTGACTACGGGAAATTGATGCGAGTTTATGAAAGGTTAACCATGATTCGCTTTTATGAAAGAGATTTTTATCACCGACTTCAGAAGGTAAATCAGGATACCACTTTTATGGTTATTCCGAAGCCATGACATCACGCCGCATTAAAATAAATATTGTGTACCGCCGCGGAACATTGTTTTCCTTTTATCGATGGTGCTAAACGCGCAAACACGAACGTATTACTGCCTGCGGTGTACGAATGGTTCAAAATCAAAAGACGCTTCGGTATTTTTCAGTGAAATGTCGTGTAAAAAACTTAGCTAGGTAGGTATTAACAACTCGTTATTGTTTAAAATAGTCTAGAGACTCGAGACCTTTGTATGAAATAGGTATTTTCAGAAAACGCGGAAAGGCGTTTCATATTCAACGTAACAGTATACATTTTCCCAGATAAAATTAACGTTCCCAAGCAAACGTTTTTAATTAGACAGGAATGACTAAAGGAAAGAAGATGTTTTGTATTACAAATTAAGCCCCTTGCCAAAAACGTTTCCGTTGTAACCTTTTACGCAAAAAGGGATTCCACATTATTCTAAGACAATCGAAGTACTTACCTACCTAACAACAAATTGTTTCTTCGGAGGATCCCGTCGTCAAACAAGTTTGCCCACCTAACGAATACAAAATGGAGATTGAGACAGAAAAGTTCTGAAAGGTTCTGATATAAAACGAAAATTCCCAAATTGAATTTTCTATTTTAAATGTTCTTCAACTTATTGGCTGGCGACCGCTGAACAACTTGACGTCCGGAATCCTATAAGCCTTTCGTCTTTCCCGAAACTAAAGCGATTAGGTTTTCCGAAGAATGTCGGAATTTCCCTGAGAACAGATGAAATATGTAAAATGCCCAAAAACGAGGCTGACTAAGGAAATGACGTGAATGACGCTAAACTTAATGAAGATCATAATTCAAAAGAATCTCCATAGTGGAAAGCCGTGCAGAATTTCATTATGACGCCACGCAAAAAGACCATAATAAGATACGCAGCAGAATCTTTATTAGCGTTAAGATATTCTTCAGCCACAGAATTTTCCGGCAGCTCTGCAAAAACAGCAAAAAATGAACAAACGATTACGAACTGTGAGTGTTCAATTTGGAGAATTCTTTTGGGGAACTTTGTTGGAGTTTTTTGCGTGTCTTTGAAAAATTTTGCTGCAATCATTAAAAGTTTGCGTCAAGTTTCCCCATCGATTGTTAGGGCCTAGTTAGGCCTTGAAATGAAATCAAAGCGATTATTTGCTTTTAATTTTCTCTTAGCTTTTATTAGCAAGGGAAACTTGCGAAAGGGTCTTTTGTTCCGGTAATTAGCAGAATTGTTCTGATGGAACCAGATTATTGTGTTATATACTTCATTCATAATAGCTGTAATTCGGAAATATAGAACGAACGAACGAGCCACAAAACAATATTCGTCCAGTTTGCCGTAAAGTAGGTATTCACACAGGGCAAAGTTATTATTGAGTGCAGCTTTTATCTTATCTGTTATCAGTTCAATATTATGATCGAAACAGCCGCCTACAGACAGGTGCCGAGTTATTGTGTGGTTTTGCGAAAATAATAATAGGTAAGTACCTACACTAGACACCAAACTGCAGATAATGTACCAAACTGGATAATTGTTGTCCGACTGCGTTGATGCCGACGAGACGTGGGCAGCTCACGAAGCAGATTACACTCCATGTACCCAAGTGAATGGTGCAAACAGATTAGATGGCCAAGGTTGCATACTGACTTAGGTCAGCGACGGCAAACACGAAAAGCCCGCTACAATGCGCGGAAAACCCGTTCCAGACACGAAATTGGCAAAACATTGGGTTAAAGTCTGCAGATAACAACAGAAATTTGGCAGCCTTGTAAGTAGGTCTCCAATGTTTTGATAAAGTTGTTTTGGTATGCGTTCGAAGGCCGTGTCGCCGTTAGTTTACACAACACAGGCTGCATGTGAGCGACTCAGGTGTGGCGACTTTATAAATACGCCAACGGTGCATGCCCCACTCCTCGGTCGCGTGCTGCGTACGAGCCAGCGCTCGCTCGTGCCACGGAGCGCGCGCCCTGCCATTATCTGCGGGACCTTGGGCCGTGCCGCGCCGCACTCTACTACGGCTCACCTTTTTAATCTGGAAGTGATCGGAGCGCAGGGTCTCCTGGATTTCCTGCTCGGTCCCGCGCGGCGCTGCCTGCACCGAGCTGCGGAACCCGTCCAGCACCCCCTTGAATGTGAACTTCTTCATCGCGAACGTAGACCGAGTCGCGGGTCCTTTGTCCGAGGGCCGCTCGCGCCGGCCGCGGCTACATCACAGCCGTCCGCGGCGGACAGCGAGCCGGTTTTGGCGGAAGGAAGGTCGGTCTCTCCCGCGCTACAAGAGCCGCTACTGCGCAGGGCCGCCCGGGCCGCCGCCGACGCCGACACGCGCCCGTCACGCCGACGATCGACGAAAACTAGGCGAGGCACCGCCTCCGGAATGTACGGCAATGCGGCGGCTCCAACGAGGATCGATAGCTATGCCGCGCGGAGCACAGGCGCACTGGGGCGGCAGCGTTGCGAGAAGCGTCGCGCTGTCAGCGAGGCTGCCTGCCGCACACTGGCCGGCCGGAAAGAGTGCGACGCGCCCGATCGATGTGTGCCTGGCCCCGCTCAGAAAAGAGACGAACGCATATTGCGCATGAAGGCACGTCTTGCGGAAGATGAATTTCACAGCTGATAACTGAATAGTTTCGCATACTGTCGGCAGGCGGCGTACTTTGCGATAAGAATTTAATGTCAATTTGACTTTTATCAACTTTCAATTGTCAATGTCAAGCTGATTAGAACTGTCAATCAGCTGATTTGCGGTGCGGCTTGTTCGTTTCTTTTCTTTTGCGATCAGCGTTGCCAGAATGTTACTTTTGTAATATTTTACATTACTTTTGAACCCTTCATGTTACTTTAATGTTACCTGACTCGAAATGTTACTTTTCGCAGTCTAGTCTCATCAATACCAAGCCTAAAAAAAAGTGTGAATAGCTTGGTTTTTTTAAAGTACCTAGACGGAATTCCGTAGCGGAACTCTGCTGTGGTTCCATAACGAATCAAATCTGTTTCCTTAGAAAAAAATAAAATCTCTCTCACAGGTTATAGTTGGATATATCTTCCTTCCTTCACTTGCTTGACCTGGCGGCCTGTTCAGGCGACCAGGCACCGCCAATCAAACAAAACAAAAAATACCAACCGTGAACCAACTACTTAGGTACCTACTGCTTGATGTATCTACCAAGTAATAAATAAAAATACTTTTGCCTAAAATGTATTATTTGTATACAATCTTAGATAATTTTAAAATTATATATTAAAATCGACCACATTCTTTGAATACCAGTAAAGGTTATAGGTAACACGAACACCAACACCTTAGGCTGACTGCACAAATGAAGCTACATTGGCTGTTCTAGCTACTAGAACACAAAACTTTTGCGGCTTGCTGCACTCACCAATTCCTTAAGTATACTACTGCTATTTCAGCTTCTCGTTAGAAAATCACAAACATTTGCAATTGTTTTGTATTATCTTGTCGGTTTGCTGCTCTCGCTTTCAAAAAAGCCAAATAATCACAGCTTGCTCTACTTTCCGGTTCTCTCTATCTAATGCGGCCTGCGGGCATGATCTTGCTTAAAAAAAACAGTTCGCCGAAAACTTGTCTGTAAATGAATAAAAGATGGCATATCTAAGATTTGCCCCCTCAAAAAATACAAGATCTAAGACTGCATTCTTTGTGTAAAATAGAGTACGTTTGAAAAAAAAACTAGAAAATGATACTTTTTCATGCAAAATGTTACTTTTCTTTTTTCCCCTAATCTCGTGTGACGTGACGTGTGAGTTGTGACTTTGGACTAGAAGCCGCTGGCAACACTGTTCGCGGATCACGTCTTGAATCAAGAAATAACTTTTTAACCCTAAGTAAATTGCTGTTTTTTCTAAAAATAATCATAAAATTGTACTATAATGTCACTCAAAATAATAGTGAGAAGTTTTAAGACACTTAGTTATGTTGGAAGTTATAAAAAAATCAGAGACAGACCATTCAAGTAAGTAGACCTCACATTATTTTCATGCAAAAATAAAAACAACATTTATTTTGGTGTCTGTCCGTCTGTGTTTATTTATTTACCGATCGTAAGCAGTGTGTCCTAGAATATTACTCTTTTTCTGTATTATAACCAGGCTGAGTATGAGTACAGAGGTGGTTTTGAAATAAACCAAGATGAAAAAGTACCTACCAGGCAACAGATACCAGATACTGATAGGGTGGATCATCACAAAAAACAGATGAACTCTTGAAGATAAGCTGTGCTTAGGTTATTATGGCAAATAATTTTTTGTACACAACATCTTACCTACTAAAAACTTATCAGAATCCTCTAAGACTTGGTCAATAATAAAAGGAGGGTTTTGGGTGCAGAAGAGTTCAGTCTATGGTAAAACTATAGACATCTGGTACCGGCTGGTGTAGAGGGGGTGGGGGATTGAGTCCCTCCTGAAATCCTCCTGTTCAAAAGATGTTAATTTTTTGAGTTAGTATCTTTTTTGTGAAATTGTATCCTCATTTTTGTATACTTCATTGATTAAAATGATCGTTTTTGTTGGATGGTCACTGTCAAGCTAAGAAAACCTACGGTGTTCTAGAGAGTTCTGTCATGAGAAGGGTTTCCGGGTGTTTATAAAAATAAAACCTTAACCTACTGTTATCTGAGTATTAAGGATTCCAGTTGTTCATACAAAATACTTAACCTACTGTTATACGATTCAGTTCTGTCACCGGAAACCTTTATAGTAAGTAGTATGTGTTCAGGACTATGTATCTACATGTCACTGTTGGGTGTTATGTTATGAGTATGACATAACTGAGCATGTACGCTAAGCAATACCCCTGTAACTGCACTGTGTGTATTTTAACATTTATAAAGAACAACAATCAAAATGCTTCTGTAAAAATGTGCATAAGTACTTTCCCAACTTTTGCTGTAGATGGTTCTGTTATAAAGGTCTTGACTTGAACTAAAGTAGTTCCTTCCACTGTGGAAGGCGGGCATTATACTAGAATCGTAATATACAATGTGAAATAATATTGAGTAATATTTCGCAAATGGTTTTTGTGATTGATAAACATTATAAATTAAACAATTTTAAACAGGTTTTTGTACATTTTATTTATTTTTGTAATTTCAGACTTTTCAAATGCTTTGCAGCTTTCTTGGTCCGGTGAATTAGGTAGTTAATTTTAGTTTTGAGTTAACTTATTAAATAGTTGTTTGCCTTGCCATCTGCCTTGTCCAGTGTTCACCTTGGTGGGCCATAGAGAACAAAATACGTAAGTAGGTAAGTATACAACAAGGAATCGTTGTATACATACTGTGGTATTCAGCCTTTGAAATAAAGCGATTGCGATCGAGGCGCCCCCGTGGAATGTCATTGCTTGGGCAACGTTCGGACCGGACGGGCGTATCGCTTGTAATTTATTACAATCTGTTTGTTTGTTCTGATTTCCTACCAGTTCCCAGACCCATAAATGGGTGTCTGAACCCCACATTGGCGACGAGGATAAAAAATTGTGAGTACCTGGTCGATAATTCGACTAAAAGTTGCGTAGTGTTGTGTTAAT
This sequence comes from Epirrita christyi, assembly GCA_951392215.1. Taxonomy (NCBI): domain Eukaryota; kingdom Metazoa; phylum Arthropoda; class Insecta; order Lepidoptera; family Geometridae; genus Epirrita; species Epirrita christyi. Next base: position 638,855 of record OX595843.1, read on the forward strand.
TGAATACCGACATACATGGAAAACTTTTCTAAAACTCGAGGAAGGGTACTTATTCTTTGTGATTTAAATCAGTCGTAACGTGGTCGTAACTAGATATTTTTGACTTGATTTTTAACCTGCCACACGAATTTAAAAGTTTTTACTAAGTACCCTCTTATTTGAAATAAATTTATGGTGGCTAATTATCTCGCAACACGTCGCAACCATAATGAAATGACAAAATAATGAGGCAAAATGTTCCAGTTCATGTCAACCAATTTATGAGTTTATTTCTGGTACCTTGCTTATAGCAAATAACTACCTATAAAGTTCTTGTTGATGTGAACCAACTCCAGGGAATGGACAAAAGTGTTACGAGCTTCTATAAAGTTGTTTTCAATGAGTCAATTAAACTTTTACCTACTCAGTGAAATTGTGCCACGTATTTATTTTACGCAAGTTTGCTTAATGAGTCAATTAAACTTGTACCTACTCATTGAAATTGTGCCACGTATATATTTACGCAAGTTTGCCTAAAAGACGAATGTTAATGTCTACAAAATGGTGACAGTATGGAGCGATAAATGGCAATAACCTCCGATACCTACACATGTTTAATGTAGGTACGTACTCTAAGGTAGTGCATTTTGATCCCTCTGTTAATCAAATGAAATGAATTTTATTCATTGAAATCACAAGGATCATTTTGAATCGCCTTATAAACTAAAATTACTCCTGTTCCAACGCGCTCAAGCCTAGAAGAATCAGGCAACAAACACGGCTTGACTTACTTTGATGATATGTCTTACCACAAGGTGGGAAGCGCCTGTGTGGTGCCTCGGAGCAGGAAGTTGCTGATACATATTAAATGAGAACTTAAAAACCTAAGAAAGTTAGTCAAATGCAAATAAACATCAGCAAAAGTTTATAAGACAGTACACGCTCCACTTGATATAACCAGAGACTAGTAGTCTCTGATATAACCTAATTTCTAAATATAATGTATGACGTGACCAAGTGTTCTTAATAATTGTTCCTATGGTTTTAATAAATGAGTATGAGTATCAGTATGAGTATACCTACTTATAAATAACAATATAATAGAACCATGTAAAGAGAAAAGTACAGATATTATAGCAAATCAGCTCAAATCAGATGTAGCAATTATCTGACAAGGCTTATGTGCGGCCGCTAAAATGTATGTACACCATAACAAAACCAAGTGCTCCCAGTGTTCCTACGGTGAATAAATGATATAAATATGAATATGAAATTTCCATTTATCTTCGAGTAAGATGTTTGGATGCACCTTCTGGAAGTTTATTATAGAACTGTACAGAATTCCTCATAAAAGACCCATTTACTTTCTTCAATCGAAATTTTGGTATATTTAGTTTGGTTGTATTTATAAATCCAAACACCGTGCAAGTCACCCTTTTTCATACAACTATCCAAGTGTTTATGTGTATGTAATAATATTTCATAGATATATTGCGAAATTACTGTGAGAATATTGATTACTTTGAAACGCAAGGCGTTCAAGGAGTCACGTGACTTCATTTTATAAATGGCACGTATTGTCCGATTTTGTAAGACAAATATAGATGGAAATATAGCTGTTTTACCCCACAGCATGATACCATATGACATAACACTATGAAGTAGCTAAAATAAACAAGCCTAGCTGTAGCTTCATCAGTAAGCTGCCTTAACATACAAACTGCATATGCAGTGGAACTAAGTCTACCAGCTAAAGCCACAATTTGGGGTGCCCACTGACCCCCCGGATCAATATTAAGCTCTAAGAAAATACTAGACTTAACAAGATCAAGTGTCTTCCCATTTATTTTAATATTTAGTTTGATAATGTTTTACATTTGGCTATGTGAATTTGATGCTTTTCGTTTTTAGCATTAAGCAAAAGATTATTTACTGTGATCAAAACATTATTTAAAAAAACTCGCGACAGTGAATTATTTACTCTATCGTAATTTGCTTTAGATCTATCAACTTTGAAAATCAAAGAAGTATCGTCAGCAAACAGAACTGTGCCACATAATGTAAAAAAAGAGATTGATAGTGTAAACTAGAAATAAAAAGGGCCTAGTATTGAACCCTGTGGCACCCCCATGACAATAGTCGATCCTTTCACCACTAACATCAACTTTTTGAATTCTATTGGATAAGTAAGAATTTACAAGATTAATTGTCTGATTTTGGATGCCATAATGTTTTAACTTGGAAATTAATGTATCATGCCACACACAGTCAAAAGCTTTGGACGATCGCGTTCTGTGAGTTCTCCTACGCTTCAAATATGTGTTCTAAGAGCATGGTATCAGCATCGGCTGTCGAATGAACCTTAGTTATTCCAAATGAATGACTGAAGAAGTCCGTGGAGGTCGAAGTGTGACAATAACTGTGTAAGAATAAGTTTCTCGAAGATCTTACTTAAAGCAGGCAATATAGAAATTGGCCTATAGTTACCTGGATCTTTATCATTTCCAGACTTGAACAAAGGATTAATTTACTATGTTTCATAAGATGAGGAAAGACTCTAGTCAAGACATCTATTGAAAATGTAGGCCATACACGGCGCAATATCAGCACCTAGCTCAATTACTAGAGAAAAACTATCAAAGGCATTCATGACCTGAATATTTTTGATAACATAGTATTGTTTATGTTTAAATTCATCTGGTTACTACAAGGTTTAGATTTACCTGTTTCATTATTAATTTCCAAGTTGTATTAATTTTATTTGTTGACTTTTCTATTGAATTTCTCAAATGCAATGATTTTAATGTATGACAAACTTTTTGAAGGACTTGGAATAGTTCTTTATGTACAAGATAAACGTTGGGTCGTGCAACATTGATTCCCCAGCCGTATAGAGTTCATATAGGGTTGTAGCCCAATCAGCTAACCCGACATTCGCTCTAGCTTTACAATCTCACTATGTTCCTCACTTATCAATTTAGACAAACTGGTAAAAAGGTCATTCGGATCATCTACGCACGGTACGTACAAGGGGCATTTTTAAATCAATACTGCCGTGGAATTTCATAATGCGACTATCTGTGATAAGTGAAATTACAAGTATTTAAAGCACTGTGCTGTGACCATAGTGATCTGAGGTGAAATGTTTAATTACTGATGTATCAATTGGAACACTACTACAATAAATATTATCAAAACAGGTGGATGTTGTTAGTGTCACTCTTGTTGGTTATTCGAAGAGGTATAGTAAAATAAGAATAGTAAGTTAACTTTTGGAAATAAGCAATTGTTAATTTTTAATTTGTTAAAAAGGAAGAGATGTGGTATTCAGCCTTTGAAATAAAGCGATTGCGATCGAGGCGCCCCCGTGGAATGTCATTGCTTGGGCAACGTTCGGACCGGACGGGCGTATCGCTTGTAATTTATTACAATCTGTTTGTTTGTTCTGATTTCCTACCAGTTCCCAGACCCATAAATGGGTGTCTGAACCCCACACATACCTAAACCTACAATGTCTACATTATAGGTACAATGTAGCAATCTAGTCTGTAGTTCTGTATGTAGTCTGGCAGGTGCCAAGACTACCTACTAAGTTACCGAAAAAGTTACCCGAAAACGAAATGCAATTTAGGCTTGTTTCCGAAATGGACCCATAATGAATCTACCTAGTTATAGAACCTCGGTCTTGCATCTCTGTTGCTAATACCCTAAACTCAGGGGTTTATGTGAGATACTTACTACCTATTTATTTTATAACCAATTGTACCTGACCATGTTTTTTTTTCTTTTTTTTTTCGACTTGGCAAGCAAACATACATACGGCCCATCTGATGGAAAGTAATTACCGTAGCCTATGGACGCCTGCAACTCCAGAGGCATCACACGCGCGCTGCCGACCCTGAGACATAAAGATGAAAAGTCTCATGTGCCTGTAATTTTAATGGCACCCTTACCCTTCAAACCATGTGAAAAAATTAAACTTATTAAGTATTAAAATAATAAAAAAATAAAAGAAATAATGCTGGAAATTTCACACAACATTATCTAGCCCCAAGCTAAGCAGAGCTTGTGTTATGGATACTAGATAAATGATATACTTAATACAATACATTACATAGATAGATATTTTTTTATTATAAGTACATAGAAAATACCCAGAACACCTGGAACAATTATCTACAGATCGTAAAAATATTTGTTCCGAGGCGAGAATCAAACCCGTATTATTATTGATTTTATTCCTGTAATATATCGTCTTCCAGAATCTATGCAGCAGCAATCCTTGGTGCTGGCTACACAGCCTACAGCCAGCTCAAACAGAACAAAGCCGACGCGAAGGAGATAATCCAGCTCAAAAACTACATGGCAGAGCCTATCACACCAATGTCTGAACTAGAAAAAAACCAGAATGACATGAAAGCTCAGATGGAAATGATGATTATGAGGATACAGGCAGAGTTTTGCCGGGCGTTGGAACAGGAGGAAGATGAGGTAATCTATATAACATAACATAAAAACATAATGTTTGCTTTGCTATAAAAGCTATTCAAGTAGAGCTTGTATCAGACCTTACAATTGAAGCCTTCTTAGCTTCATTCGAGGCTTGGTATGCCCACAAACATATTTTGTGATAATGCAAAAACATTTAAAGAGAGTAATAGGGAATCTATGTTTTACATATGAAGAGCTTGATATAGTCATTGTATAAATTGAAGGAATTTTGAACTCCAGTCACAATCAGTCACATACATAGTCTTGATCCCACAATAGGATTCCGTGTCGTGTGTATCAAGGAATTACGAGTACCATGGTACTACAACACCCAGACCTGGATCAAATATTTGCAGATCATGCAAACATTTGTCCTGCAGCGGGAATCGAACCCGCACCTCTTGCGTCTTAGTCAGCTACTCGCCCACTGCGCCATGGAGATCGTCAATCTATAATTATCATTCACTGACCTTCACAAGATGACCAAAAAAAAACCAGTGATATAATAAACAAACAAATCACCATGCTCACTGCTGTATATCGTGGGCCTTATTGTGTTGTGCCCCTAGGACCAATTCCACCAATCCATTAACAGGCAGTTATGTACTTTAACAATTGTGTATGAAAGTATCTGGCCAAAAAATTTAGAAACTCGGCTAGACTACAATGTAAAATTTTAAAGAAAATCAGATGCCCATAATGCCCAGTCCAACAAAAATTTGGGACATAAAGAGTTGAATTTTTTAAGTCATTGGTTATTTTTATCCGCGAGCGAAGCCACGTGCCGATACTTGTAATAAATATTTTGTTGTAGGCTTGGGAGGATGAGAAAACCGTGGATGATTACGACTTTAACGATGATGTTTTCTTGATGTGGCCGGTACGAAGAATTATATTTTCAATCTTTAGGTGGTAATGTAGATATGAATCTGGTGTTAGGTATTGACAGGTAATTCTAACCCTTCCTTTCACCTATATAGCGTAACTATACGTTCTTTATTGGGTTACCTAATTCTACATAATATTATGTAGGTACCAAATTTCATTTTTTTTTTGGCCAGTAGATTTGGCTGTGACAAACACCTGAGAAATCCTATAATGTTGCCGTTGGTACCCTTCGAGGTACGGAACCTAAAAACTACTGTATAGTACCAATGGTGTCAGAGTAAAATGGCTGTGACATATACATTAGATTCGCATCTCGGAAATAACAAAGTATTTTTCCTCAAACTTCGCAGCTGCTGGAGTATCAGTTTAAAGATCGTCTACCTGTCTATTCTATCGCGTCACTAGTTTTTTCTTGGTCACCCTTCCTGAGGCTCATTAAATATATTATGTCATGTGTTTGAATGTTTGGTTCCAAGACATTAGACATTCCTGTTTTCGCACGATATTTGCTATAACAAGAAAGAAAGCGCATAAGTAGTTGTTTTGAGTGGAAAACCCATTCGCGCCTTTTATCCGGATACGAATCCACGACCACGATGGTGTACACCATGGGATGAACAGCAGCATCCACCTGAGTACTCAACACCAATGCTGCTATCACCATCGGCCTGCCAATGCGTGATGATTATGGCAAAGCCTCCCATTGGTTTCTATCGGGGAGGCCTCGTAGAGTGGACGTCAGGTTTTTTTTATCTTTAAATTATGGCCTGTCAGGAAAATTTTCCTCAATTTTGCCTATGTCAAGTAATTGTTTTGATAAAGTTAGACCAAGTCGTTAAAGTCTCAGTCAAGTCATATTTCTATTAAAGCGATGGAAGTTCCACTAGAATGTTCGTAGACAATTTCCAGCCAATTTGAAAACACACGCAATACGCTATATTTAAATTCATTACTATGTGCTCTTTAAATGAGCTACACTGGTTAAAATGCCATCAAAATTTACACAATATAACTAAAAAAACACTAGAAATTGAAATAAAATAAATATGGACGACATCTCGTTGGAGGGTTCCCAACGAGTAACACCCATGCTCGTTTCGTAAAAGCAGAAAAAAGTCTGATGATTTGGTATCTACCAGGCTATCACAGCTCCTTGTTGCAGGAAGCGAAATTCAAAGTGGACCGTTGGCTCAGGAAAGAGGGTGGTGGTGGAATTACCTGCGTGCTACAAGACGGACGTATCTTCGAGAAAGCCGGCGTCAACATTTCCGTTGTTTCTGGGAATCTGCCGCCTGCCGCCGTCCAGCAGATGAGAACCAGGTTTGTCACAATCCCTCAAAAGATGTTAAGTGATAGTTTTGTAGGTACTTATAAAATATGTATGTTAGTCTATAAGGTATATGTTACTATGGGCTTATTGTTTAGGTATAATTTATTGTACATTTTCCATGTAGCCTGAAATAAACATTTATTATTATTATTATTACTAATATCTAGACCTGTGGTGACCCCTCGTTGTGTTTGACGTTAAAGAGGTCTTTTAAAATGAGGTGTGATTTCCTACACCATATTTAATTAGCCTTAACGCCAGCGATATATTCCTCGACAAAGTAGTTTAAAATGACCCCTAACCCTACCCTACACATTACGTGGATCAACACGCATGTGGTCAGTTATCATCAATATATAAGAATTTTCAAAATAAACCTTTGTGGTGCTGAAGTTTGTATGGAAAAAACTTGACGCGGACGAAGCCGCGGGCTTTCCACTAGTTTAAAGTCTGGGTTCTTAGTACGGGTTTTGATAGTTTTCGAAACTATATGAAGTTTAGTTTCCTTCCATACATTTTGTTGCAGCGCCCCTAGCGAAAACAAGAAGAAATGTCAGTAAATGTATGGATGGAAACGAAACTTCATATACACTTGAGAGCAATAAAATCGCACATGTATGATTTTTGGAAAAAAAACAAAATATATAAAGTTAAGTTACGTTTCTTTAACGCAGATTCAAAGTCTATTTCAATACCTATCCGATGGTATCTTATTTGTTTTTTAATCATGCCAAAAAAGTGCTTTTGGGGGTCAGAAACCAAAGTGCATGTTTTTAATGAATTTGGTTGCTCCAGAATTGGTGAAAAAAATAATAAATTAAAGGATAAAAGTCATTAAAAGTTATTTATTAATACGAAGTGTTTCCTCCCCTAGCCTGAATCACTGACTCCATCCGGGTGTTCATTGATTTTACAAGAGTTTTGATCAAATCTTGTGGTGTCGCCTCCCATTCCTCTGCGATCGCCTGTTGAAGCTCCTGTAGAGTCGATGGAGGAGCATTTCGAACTCGAACTCTCCTTTTCAGCTCGTCCCATAAATGTTCGATGGGGTTGAGGTCCGGGCTTCGAGCTGGCCACTCCATAACGGACACATCAACCTTTTGAAGATATTCGTACACTATGCCAGCAGTATGCGGTCTTGCATTATCCTGCATAAACAGGAAGTTTTCGCCAATATACCCAGCATAAGGCACGACCTGGCACTCGAGTACTTCCTCAATGTAGCGTCGAGAAGTCAATCCTCTCGATTGACGGCCAGTATTCGGTCCGGTGATGAACACAAGCTCAGTCTTTGCTTCCATAGACATGCCTCCCCAGAACATGCACGATCCACCGCCATAGGAGACACGTTCTGCTATGCAACATTGGGCAAATCGCTCTCCTGATCTTCTTTACACCCTTCCCCGTCCGTCGTTGCCATGTAAGCACATTCTGCACTCGTCAGAGAACAGGACTGTCCTCCATTGCTCCTCGGTCCAATTCAAATGCTCCCGAGCGAACTGAAGGCGGGCTTGTCTGTGGGCTGGGGTCAGTTTCGGCCCGTTTGCTGGTCTGTGTGCAGTGAGGCCGCCTTCTCTCAATCGTCTTCTGACTGTCCACCGACTGACTTCGACTTCACGAGCTTCTTGGAGCCGCTGTCCCAGTTGGACTGCGTTCAAACGACGATTTCGTAAAGACATCGTCATTAGAAAGCGGTTATCACGCTCTGTTGTAGCACGAGGACGGCCAGATCCTTGTCGTCGTTGGTAGCCACCACTCGCTTGGTATCTCTGGTACACACGACGAACGGAGTATCGGCTCAAATTCAGCTGTCGAGCCACTTGACTTTGGTTTAGGCCCGATTCAATAAGGGCAACCACTTGAGCGGCTACTTCTGGTGTGGTATCCATTTTCTTGTTCCGTTTGAAGTCTTAATCGATGGAGAAGCTTTCACACTGTACGTTGGTATGCAAATGATGACTATTCCGTCAAAACACACCCTTTTATACTGCGATAAGTCCCGCCGCCAGCCCTACTTGGATCGAGCGATTTCGGGGTGGCCTATTGTTTTGTTGTTATTGTATTGTTTTTGAAGGTCAACGTCAACCCCTTATCAGTCTTGCGAAAGCCTACATTATGCACTTTAATTTCATTTGATTTTCGTTTGCTGTAACCTCCAAATAAAACAAATATTAAACTTTATTTTTTCAAAAATCATACATGTGCGATTTTATTGCTCTCAAGTGTAGTTTCGAAAACTATCAAAACCCGTACTAAGCACCCTGTAAAAAGAAACTCTTTTGCAGGGGAAAGAACTTGGAGAACGCCACACTGCCGTTCTTCGCGGCAGGAGTGTCTGCGGTCATCCACCCACGGAACCCGATGGTACCCACCATTCACTTCAACTACCGTTACTTCGAGGTCACGGACAAGGATGGTGAGACTCGTCTTACATCATCAACTGCTAGGCATAGACCTCCCCCAAAGAATGCTACAGCGAATAGTCTCCAGCCGCCTCCATCCACTTTCCTGCACTGTTAATAACTGCAATATCATCGGTTCATCGGTCATCCTATATTGCATTTGAAACAATTCCACTGCGAATCTCTGAACATACATGACGGCAGTCCTCTATCGCCTGCTTGGCTGGTCTCTAAGGTGTAAGATGAATGGCGCCAAGCATTGGTTAGTTGCACCCACTGCCTTCTGAAGCTTTTCTTGTGGCTTCTAATTCTAATTGAAAATGGGGGAGATAAGATCTGCACTGACTTCCCGCATTGGGGTGTATTGTGCATTGCCCCCCTGCTAACCCTACCCCTTGTGGCTTATTTAGGAGTGTGTTATTACTGGAATAAAACGAAAGCTCGGTTGACCACTAGTCATATTGACGACCTCCGTGGCGTGGCGGGCGAGTAGCCGGCTGAGAAGCGGGTTCGATTCACGCTGCAGGACAAATATTTGCATTATCTGCAAATATTTGTTCCGGGTTTGGGTGGCATTACAGACAGCCCCCTATGTAGAGGTTGTCTAGTAGCAGACGAGACACCGGCGCATGTGCTCCTGGAGTGCAGCAGTGTGGCGTCTCGAAGGAGAACTTTCCTTGGGACACCGAGGACTCCTGGGCAGGCCTGCGCCGGCATCAGTGAGCTGCTGGCCTTCCTGGAGGACAACGGGTAACTGGACTAGCAGCCTCCATTCGCCACGCAAAAAGGGCCCATGCGACCTAGTTACGGAAAAGAGTCTGCGCTACAAGTACAAGTAGTCCGGGTCTGGGTGTTGGTGGTATCATGGTGCTGGTGGTTCGTTGATACCCACGACACAGGGAATCCTAGTTTGGGATCAAGGACTATGTATGTGACTGTTGGGTATTATGTTATTACGCTAGTTTTTCCCAGAGCCGCAGGGTATGTACCTACTCGTTTTGTCTGTAGGTGTAATATGGTGGTTTGGTGGTGGCACGGACCTGACGCCATACTATCTGAATGAAGCGGACGCAGTCCATTTCCATATGACACTCAAACACGCTTGCGACGAGCACGACACATCTTATTATGCCAAGTATGTAACTTACATTTTTTTGCAAATTTAACAGTTATTTTTCTTGTATTTTTTTTTCAACTTGATTCTTCAAATTCTTTATGCAACATGGACGTAAAATTTGTATTTATTAATTGACAACATGTACTAATTTATAGCTTAGGTCTAGAAGTAGCTTATGTAAGTACATGTATCCTGTAGGGCGCTGCCACTTTAATACATATTTTAATAGAGATAAATAAAAAAATATACTAATAGGGTAAATAAAAACGAGTGAAACTGTAATCTGAGATCCTTATACTATGACAGCGGGACCCGATCGCACCGCAATAGTGCATCATGAGTCATGACGTGTTCCGCTGTCATGGAATCATAAAGATGTCAGATTACAGTTTCACTCGTTTTTATTTACCCTATTAGAAAGAGAGACAGTAATTTATGACTATACATTTTTTTTCCTCTAGATTCAAAAAATGGTGCGACGACTACTTCTCAATCCCGCATCGCGGCGAACGGCGCGGCATCGGCGGCATATTCTTTGACGACGTGGACACGCCCGACCAGCAGTCAGCCTTTGACTTCGTCACGTCTTGCGCAGAGGCCGTCATACCCAGTTACATTCCACTTGGTGAGTTGTTACATTCTCCTTGGTGACTCGCTACATTCCACTTGGTGAGTTGTTACATTCTCCTTGGTGAGCCACTACATTCCACTTGGTGAGTTGTTACATTCTCCTTGGTGACTCGCTACATTCCACTTGGTGAGTTGTTACATTCTCCTTGGTGAGCCACTACATTCCACTTGGTGAGTTGTTACTTTCCACTTGCTCATCTGCTTCACTGTTTCTATGTATCCACACAGGCGGTTTCCACCTAGTAGTAAGAAGGATTATCAAATCAAGCGCGCGCCGTGTTTGTTGCCCTGATTCTTCTCGGCTTGATGTTATATATATGTATGTATATATATATATATATATAACATCATATATATATATATAAGTATATAATTATGTTTATGTTTAGTTTATAAATTTTCTTGTGAATAAATATTATCTTATCTTATCTTATCGCGTTGGTACAGATGTAAATTTAGTTTATAAGACGATTTAAAATGATCCATGCATGTGATTTCAATGAATCAAACACTTTGACTTTGACTCAAAAAGCGTCATTTCATTTCCAGTAAAAAAACACAAAGACGACGCGTACGGCTACCACGAGCGACAATGGCAGCTTTTGCGCCGCGGACGATACGTCGAGTTCAACTTGATGTACGACCGCGGCACCAAGTTCGGACTTAGCACGCCCGAGGCGCGCTTCGAATCCATACTCATGTCTCTGCCTTTGAACGCCGTAAGTTCATGTTCATCATCATCAGCATCACTAGAGCCTGTTTACGTCCACTGCTGGACGAGGTCTCTATGTGGGGGCCCCCAATTGTATTCAATGGGGGGGTTTGCCATGATCACTACGCTTGGCAGGGGGATTGGTAATCGCAGTTTGGTGTACTCAGGCGGATGCTGCTGCCCATCCCCGATTGTGTCTTAGTAAGGCTTTTACTACATCCACGGGAGGAGATAGAGGGGTCTATTCTTAGGCCGGACTAACCACAGCATGTGCCCAGTTACACCAACCAATCTTATTTTAAAAGACACTAAACGCATGTCTAATTGACAGGTTTCTTTGAAAAACTGTCTAACTTGACATTCGTTAAGTGTCTCATATGCTTTAGGTGGCCCGTAAGTGGTTGGTGAAAGTAAGCATTAGTTTGTGCTTAAAGCAAACCCTTCTGAAGAACCAAGCTATCCTACAGTGAAAACCCCATTCAAATCCGTTCAGTGATATTTGAGACGAGTAACAACGCGAAAATCAATTCTCATTATAGTACCTAGTAGTGATGCTTGCCCGTACTGTCAGTACTTGAATTAATTCATAAGCTTGTTATATTTAGTTAAATTCTTGTTTATTTTTCAGAAATGGGAGTACATGAATGTACCTAAGAATGATTCTGAGGAAGCAAAGCTGATGAAAGTCCTCAAAGAACCTCAAGACTGGTTATGTATAGAAAAAGAAAAGGCGAAGAGCTCCTTAGCCTAATCATTGTCTATTTAATATTTTGGTAATGGTGGCATTTTGTATAAAGATCGTGTGAAACATGTATTTATTTTTAGATTTTTTCATGTATAACATTATATTTATGCATATTATGTTTTATTTCAAGGTTTTTATAATTTTATTCGCCCACATAATTTGGACATCAACTTAAATAAGCGCCTAAGTAGGTTATGAAATTAGTATTTAAATAAGTATAAACAGGTTCAATTCATCAAATTAAAAAAATAACTGCCTCGATATAATTTCAAAGCTTGTTTATTTTGATTGATTTTGATGCATAGCTTGTTGACCGCGGAACCCTCATCAACGTCATTATCATCAGGTGAAATTATCCACTGCTGCACGAGGCCTCCTATTGAATGCAATGGTGGATTTACCATGCTCAAAGATAATGTAATCACTAGCTAGCCATAATCACCACGCTTGGCGGGTGGGTTGGTGATCGCAGTATTCGTTATAAGTACTCAAGTGAATGCTTCGTTAGTCGCCTTTTATGACACCCACGGGAGGAGACGGAGGTCTATTCACGGCATAAAAACTCAATTAAGCACGAACGCGGATGCGCGATAATATTATTTTGACAATGGTAGATTTTGTAGAAACGGGCATGGCAACACTACTTAAATCTGTCAATGTCATTTATTTCTGTTGTCACTTTCGTTCGCGACGATGGCCGCAATGTTGTGAACGTGAATTTCTTTATTTTTTTTGTAAATTAAATCTGTTTACATGAAGATCTTTATTGCTTTCGACGGAAGCTCGCCCGTCACCGCGCTCGTAATAAAATATTTGGCAACGGGAGTGATTTAAATGTGGATTTGTGTACAAAAGGCCAATAAATATGTGGCGCGCGTAACGAAGGCTTCGTTTCTTACATTCCTTAGCCCTAGAAGTAACGTAGCGTTTATTTCCTGGTGATGTTAGTGCTGCGACAATGCCTTTCAAGTTGAAGTTGAAGAAGACGCGGCAGTACAACGTCGCATCGAAAAGTTTGTTCGTAATAAGCGTGGAGCTACTCGACGGCGGAGTCGCTGACTGTACACTCTCCGTGGATAGTTCTGGTCAAGAATGTCTGGATAACGTGTGCCAGAGGCAAGCAATCAACCAGCCAGAGTTCTTTGGGCTGCGATACATCAACAGAAGCCAGCAGCCACGATGGGTTCAACTCGACCGCCCCCTGAAGCGCCAATTGGACAAGCACGCCTCATCCCACCAGTTATACCTACGTGTGATGTACTACATTATATCAGGGACGAATCTAATCACAGATGAAGTGACTCGCTACCACTATTTCTTACAGCTGAAGAATGACTTGATTGAAGGTCGAATTATTTGTGATTTCCAACAAGCAGTGGTCCTTGCTTCTTACAGTCGTCAAGCGGAGTACGGGAATCATGACAGGGAGAGGCACACTGTGGAGTACTTGAAGAATTTATTGACATTTCCTAAGCAGATGTTGGATGGCGGTCAGATCATTGATGCTAGCACATTGGCGGAGACGGGACGGCTGGAGTGGTTGACTGAGAATGTTATTCAACATCACATGGCATTACACAACATGTCTCAGGTAAGATTTATTTGAAAATCTTTTACCACATCTACTCCTAAGTGTACAACATCGTACAGCCTGTGGTCTTCTCCAAATGTCACTAATATTATAAATGCGAAAGCTTGTGAGTATGTTTGTTACTTCTTTATACTAAACAGCAGGAGTGATTAGTTTGAAATTTGGAATCAAAATCGGTTATTACCTAAATTAACATGTAGGCTATATTTTATCCTGATATTCCCACCAGATCAAGACTTATGCAGGTGGGACCACGAGGCGTAACTAGTAAATTATATTTTTCTTATCAGTCAATGATCTATTCCTAAGGTCATTGAAGTAATTAATCAAATACAAATGCAATCATTTGTCCTTCATGTTTCAACCAGGGTATAAAACTCACAACAACTTTCATTGAATACAAGAATGTTATAATTTTATTTCCAAACACCTATTGTTCTTCAATTAAGTTTATCGTGAAGCATGCAACATGCAATATTAAAAGACACATTAATTATGTGGCAAATTGTGAATAGATAACATTTGAATTGCTATTTCCATATCAATGGACTGAGTCAGGTATATTATACATGCAGAATGAATACAAATTACATAACAGATTCACTTACTGTACTTCTATCACCCACCAGAAGTTTTGTTTTAAACAGATACATACATTAAGTCCTGGCCCCACACTAGGATTCCCTGTGTCGTAGGTATCAGGAACTACCAGGACCATGTACCATGGTACCACAACACCCAGACCCGGAACAAATAATTGCAGATCATGCAAACATTTGTCCCGCAGCGGGAATAGAACCTGCACCTCTTGCGTCTCAGCCGGCTACTAGCCCGCTGCACCACAGAGGTTGTCGTTTTGAACCTACATTACTGTTTTAGAAAAATAACAACTATACACCACGTACTTTACTATTCTCCTGCTGACGTTTCGTTGACCATTTTGAGGTCCTTCCTCATGAGCACCGACCGCAACCACTCTCAAAGGTCGTGAGACGGGAACACGTAAAATACGTGGTGTATAGTCGTTATTTTTCCAAAATGATACCAAGCCACGATAACTTTAATTCTACATTACTGTTTATTTTAGTTTGTGTACAGACTAGCTGTAAAATTCTAAAATTCCTGTAGTCTCTTTATTCTAGACAAATTTCAGTGTATACCTTGTTATACACTTGTTATAGTTTGTAAATCCTAATAGTAAGAATGTGTGTTGTTATTTGTTAAGCATTTCCTTAGCTGTAAAATGTCTGAAATAGTACATTATTTACCTGTTTTCACACATAATCATTACCTGATAAGCAAAGTAAACTGACAGTCAAGAACACACCTTTAAATTATTATGCCTCATTCATTATCTTTTGACAAATATTGGTTAAAAATCTGGGATAGTTATCAAGTACCTAGTACCAACATTACTTAATCAGCACCTTACCTGTCACTGGCTAACACAGTAGTATATGCGACAACGTCTGTTGCGCGGCGGGTAAGTAGCCGGCTAAGATGCGAGAGGTGCGGATTCGAATCTTACTGCGGGACAAATGTTTACATGATCTGAAAATATTTATTGCGGGTCTGCGTGTTATGGTACCATGGTACTTGCAGTTCCTTGTACTTACCTACAATAAATCCTAGTGTGGGAACAGGACTATGTATGTGACTGTTGGGTGTATTGATTGGTGTTATGTAGGTGGTCTTAGAATGACCTAAAAATACCAGCTAATTTATCCTGTTTACTCTTGGAAGTCACTGACCAGTCAGCCCTTGACCACAGAATAAATAATAGTACAAACAGTAATAAAAAACAAAGTAAATACAAGTAATTCTCATTGAGGTTCTACCTACCCCTTCGGGAAAAAAAAGGCGTGTGTCTATGTAAGTATGTAATCTATTTGTTCGTAGGCGCAAGCAGAAGAAGGCTTTATTACCACCTGCCAGCAATTGAGGGGGTATGGCCAGGAGATGTACTCAGCGCGCGAGCAAGCCAACCAGAGCGAGGTCACTATCGCCATCTCGCTCACCGGCATCCGCTTACTCACGGAGACGAGCGACACGCCACATTTCTATAGGTACCTTCTACCAACAGACCTTTTACCACACACAAATTTCCAAACTTTGCAGGTCACGGCCAGCGCCCTGGCTGAATATATCGAGGCGAGCGAGTTGACCATATCTAGTATCTTCCATGATCTCCAAAATGTACTGGCGAGTGAAGCGAACCTCTGCAACTAGAGTGCTATAAGAGTGATGGGTGGGTGACCCTAGGTACTTTTGTGTCACTAGCACCGCCCGTGGTTCGCTCGTGTGGTACGGATGGTCGCTTGTGTGGTAATCTAACTCATATCCCTCCACCAAATTTTATTGAAATCGGTTTAGCCATTACGACGTAATTGAGTTGCAAACAATTATCCAAAGTTTCGAATTTTCAGGCCTTATTAGAGAAAAAAGCTTCCTTCAAAGAAAACAAGGTGTGGCGAGCGAAGCGAGCTCCTCAATTGCAGAGTGCGTGTGAAGAGTTCCATTGCGCGTCATAGAGTGTTGTAGATCTTGTGCGTTTTCTATCTACGGTTCTGCCGATATAATTCCGCCGTGAAGTTAGCCGTTTCTCTGCACAATATATTTAAAGGAACGATAATAAATAAATAAATGCTGGACATTTCATACAACATCAGCTAGCCCCAAGCTAAGCAGAGCTTGTGTTATGGGTACTAGATAACTGATATACTTAAATACAATAACATTATGCATAGATATTTTTTTATTATACATAGAAAAACACCCAGAACACCCTGATCTGCAGATCGTACAAATATTTGTTCCGAGGCGGGAATCGAACCCGCAACCTCCTGCGTCGCAGGCGAGCCTTCGCCCGCCGCGCCGCAGAGGTCGTCAAATGTTGAAATAATATTGGTCTATGAAGAGAATTATGTTATATAATATACCAAGACCACCGATATAGCTTAGAATAAGCAAGTTGAAGTGGTAATGGGCAGGACAGAACCATTGGGGAACATAGTTTCTCAAGTGGCGACCACGAACCAAACGACGCAGTGTACGAAGGTCTCCTTCTCGATGGACTGACGACATTTTAAAGGTGGCAGGAAGTCTGTTAATGGGGGCAATTCAACGTCGTTCTTTAATTTACAAATTTTATCATAATTATCAGTTGGATGAACATTTCATAAAAGCTTGTAGGTATATAAAAATACGTTTTTCAACAAAAAAAAAAGGATTTACCAGTTTTCGTAAACGTGTCCCTAAGTATAGTAACGCTAACCCTTTGTTCTCAGGTGGATGGACATAACGAACGTGATAAACCACAAGCGCACGTTCAGCATCGAGTGCCACTCTCCCGCGGAGTCCTGCCAGTTCACTCTCGCCAGCCCGGAGGACGGCAAGTACGTGTGGCGACAGTGCGTGTTGCAGCACACCTTCTACATGCGGCATCAGACTGCGTTGCACACGCAGCCCGCGCCAAATTTCCAGGTAAACACACCATTTCATACAGAATAACTTTCTTTACGTTTCTACTCAAAAACATTTAGATAGAAACACGAGACCACCTCGAAAACATTCATCAAGCACTTGAACAGCATCGAAAGAACCAATGGAATCGGACTAATAACGGTGAAACCGGACGATGCAGTAAAGGAAAGTGGGGCCTTAGGTTAGGCCAAGGATATTATAAACGATTATCCAGTGTAGATAACAAACGGATGTTCGTCGTAATTAGAACAGAGTCTGAAAAATAATCCAACACTTTCTTAGAGCAGGAAGATTACCCAGCAATGTTGAAAGTGCATGGCGCGACGAGATTCGCCAAACCAATCATTTGTGCTGTATGATTAGTCAAGCTCCATTTCTTGTTCAATTATTTTAATGTCTATACGTTTAATTGGGGAATGCGTTTTTTTTTCATAGAGATGAACGGTTTAATATTGAGTTTCAGATTCCTCTTGATACGAAAGTTCTTAAAGTTTATGTAATAAAAACTTTCCATACTTACTTCAATTTCATCCGATTTTTCTGGGCCCCAATTCTACTGAACAAATTGTTAATGAATTATTTCAAAATTGTCACTTTTGACACTTTTGGTATTCTACTAACTTCAATGGTTTTTCAATTGGATTATAATTACGACCATTCAAAAACAATCGTAAAATCTTTTAATGGAAAATGGAGATACAATAACAAATTTAGCAGCCTACCATTTCTAATGACAATTGTAATTGCATGTCTAAGAATGGTTTTTCTTTAAAAATAGTAGAATCGGCCCCCGTAAGTATTTTAAGTTTATTTATTAAAATTGCATTCCTAATCGAATTTCAATGTAAAATAATATGCTATATCGCGTTGTCGTTAGGTTCAATTTGGGCTTTTAACAGTAAGGATTTTGCGAAATTCAACCTCTATGAGGATAAAATGGATTTATTCTCATAGGAGTTGAATTTCGTACAATCCTTTCTTAGAAGCAAAAAGGAACATTCAAAATTTAAAGTTTGTATTAAGCTTTCAAATAGTTTTGGAGATCTGATGATGAGTCACCCCTATGGTTTCGCTCAGACATAAATTACGGCTCACAGAGATAACGGTAGATCGTAACATGGTTGTATTCTAATAAAAATAGTGATTCAAAAACCAGTCTATCATAAAACTACACAACAGTCATCATCACAAGCGCTAGCGTGCAAAACGAATACCAATCAGTCATAACGTGGATATCGATTTACATATTACGGTACACACATTGGTACTACATGTAGAAAACTATCGCTTAATCAGACTATCGTTTGTACTATTATTTATTCTGTGCTATCGTAGATTGTAGGATCGAATCCGGTACCGTCTAATCGATATTATTTAATATATATACGCTTAGCGGTGAAAGAAAGCCAGCATATCGTAGAACCAAAACTTCGCATACGGCCCGTTGAATCTTGCTATCCTATTAGGCAGCCCTCAGCTAATGTGGGAATGTTGCAGTCATTATTTTTTATAACAAACTGCTTACATTGTATTTCGTCATTAGTGCCGCCGTGCTGGTGGTGTGTTCGCTCTAAGAATAGACTCGATCTCACAAGGATGGCTTAAAAGCCGATTATGGGGCTAGATTAAGGATTAAGAGGGTGGACAGAAACATCAATTGTCTACTTTACACCAATACTGATGCGATCAGCACTATTGTTAGTAGTAGAACTTCTTAGGTCGTCCGGGGAAGTACTACCACCGTACCTATTTCTGCCGCCATGCAGTAGTGCTCGCATTGCTGTGTTTCGGTTCGATTGCCGGTGACATTACAGGCACATGAGACTTTTCAACTTTATGTCTCAGGTAGCGCGTGTGTTTTGCCTCTGGTGTTGCAGGCTTCCATAGGCTACGGTAACTATTTTCCATCAGGTGGGCCGTATGCTTGTATGCTTGCCAAGTAGAATAAATATATTAAAAAAAACCTGCCTGCCAGATGTTGTGACTATGGCAAATCCCCCATTGCATTCTATGGGGGAGACCTCATCCAGCAGTAGACTTCTATCGGCTAATGATGAATCGCGTGTTTGGCTAATATTAATTATATCGATAATTTATCAGTCATATCGCGGATACCGATCTACATTCTCCACCCACCGGCGCACGCGCCTCTTTAGGAAACGATAGCGAGCGGGGAAGTCGTTCCGCCAAACGAATGTGAACATACGGACTTGGATTACTTGGCGGTGTTACTATTTATCGAGGAAGGAAGTTGTGCGTTGTTGAGCACTGTTGATGGTGAAATAGTGACTGTGTCTTATTCGAAGTGTATGCATAAACTTAATCATTTTTGTTCAGGTAAAGAAACTATTTATTTAATAACAAAATCACACAGCTCTTAACTTATCTTAAAGTCAATAACGGATTTACATTTTTCAAGTATTTCATTTTATAGTCACTAGTTACGTACCTAACAAACAGTTTTAGAATAAAATCTAAATTAATTTGGGTGTGAGGGTGCATGTATGATATATATACAGGATGTTTTAGAATAAAATCTAAATTAATTTAGGTGTGAGGCTGAGGGTGGGTGCATGTATGATATATATACAGGGTGTTTTAGAATAAAATCTAAATTAATTTAGGTGTGAGGGTGCATGTATGATATATATTCAGGGTGTTTTAGAATAAAATCTAAATTAATTTAGGTGTGAGGGTGCATGTATGATATATATACAGGGTGTTTTTTTTATTTGTTTTTTATTTAAATTAGTTGCATTTAGGTCTCGATATGTGAGATGGTCTGAATAAGCCTCAAGCGATTAATGTTTGATTAGATAGATTTTAACCGGTTTAACTTACGTAGATTATATTCTAGTAAACGACCCGAGGTTTCGAGCAATTTAGATGCTCTTAGTACATGACTAGGAGTGTTATTCTCGCTGCGCGGCGCGGAGGGCACTAATGTTAATGTTAATGCGATTAATGTCTATTTTCCCGGACTTTTTGGCCATTTTCGTTGGTGTAAGATTTGCCCTGGCTGCTGGCTTATTTAGAAGTGCGTTATTACTGGAAGAAAGCGTATAATGCACAGCAACCACACCCCAAGCAGCTAGAATTATAATGCTTTAGTTTCACCTTCTTTTGTCCAGGAAATTGGGCTGTCGGATAGTCGTGAAGAGTTGGAAGTACGGTCAACCAGCTCTCGAGAACCACTATCTACTCATTCCATCAGAGAGCCAGAACTGCCACCGCCACAGCATCAGCCTGTTCCCAGTAACAGGTAAGCCCGTGTGAAATATCCCTAATGGCCTTGCGCTTTCCTAAGGCGCAGGCCAGACAGTAGAGACGTAAGACGAGGACGCGTCGCGAGCAGAACAGAGGTAAATTCGTTACGCCTGCGCCCCGTCTTTTCTGTTTGTTTTGCGTCGCGACGCTTCTATACATTTTGTATGAAAAGGACGCGGAAGAGACATTTGTCTGCGCCCCGTCCTCGTCTTACGTCTCTTCTGTCTGGCCTGCGCCTGAGATGTTGCCTAAATGACATTGTATACAAATAAGTTGTTTGTTGTAAACATTCTATAGAAACTTTGTATACATATACATTTTTTCTTGTTTTGTCAGTGTTTTACGCATGAAAGACCGTGGTGGGGAAAGTACGGCCCGACATTGTAAAATATATTATTCCGTAGGTCTCTTTTTGGACGGACATCACTGTGAAAAGACCTACGGAATAATATATTTTGAATCTCTGTTATAGCTGCCTGCCTTTCTTTTTCTCCCAATTTAACATTGACATTAGTGCAGTCGGGCATTAGTGCCAGATCTTCTTTCCCAATAGCTAGGACAACTGGGAATATAAACAGTGGTGGCGATTGCCACAAGTGGTGGCAACTGGGAATAGACTAGTGGTGTGGGCAAACTTTCTTAATTGGGGGCCAGAAAGTTTAAGAAATTTCAGAGGAGGGCCAGAATTATAGGAAAAATGCATTTTGTGTTGAATTTTTAACCGACTTCAAAAAAAGGAGGAGGGGCTGTATTTTTTTTTTATGTTTGTTACCTCATAACTTCGTCATTTATATACCAATTTGGAAAATTCTTTTTTTATTTGATTGGACATTACTTCCAGATTGGTCCCATTTTTATCAAAATCCAGTTTTGTTGATGATAGCCTAGTCTATTATTCTACTAAGTACCTAGAATCTACTTTATACTTCTGGACCGTTAAAATATAATTATCGCGGGCCATATACTATTCATGTCGGAGGGCCGTCGGCGGACCGAATTAAATGCTTTCGCGGGCCGGAGCTGGCCCGCGGGCCGAACTTTCCCCACCACGGTCTTTCATGCGTAAAACACTGACAAAACAAGAAAAAATGTATATGTATACAAAGTTTCTATAGAATGTTTACAACAAACAACTTATTTGTTTCATCATAATTGCAAGCAGAGCGCTCCCGCCGCAATACCGCGCGGCGCCCGACTACGAGACGGCCATCCAGCAGAAATCCCAGCAGCAGAGAACGGAAGCGCAACTCCGCTACCAGAGCCACCACCTCCCCGCTAGCAAGCCCATCTACGGCTCTCATCCCGACATACATCGGGTGCACTACCCTGACGTCACCAGGTCTGAATTTCATAATTAAGGATCACTTAGGTGTCTGTCTGTCACAGCATATTTTCTCCGAATCGGCTAGACCAAAAAAGTTGAAATTTGGTATATATATAAAGTTAGGTATCATAGATGTATAGCGTTAATAATCAAATTCTGATTTCGGTGATAAATTTTGGAGGGCAAAGTAGAAAATAAAAATAAACTTTTGTCTAATGTGAAATGTATCATATCATGTATCATGTGAAAACATAAATTAAAAATCCTAAATCCCACGGAAAACAGAAAATACACGTAGGTAATGAGAAAATGCTTAAAACTTTGTTGATTGACTAATTAGTCAATTTTATTGGTCTATTGGTTACTAAGTTAGTCTATCTTGTTCGGAACCCTCTCAACGCTTAATTTAGCAGAAAAAATCAACAAGGCATAAGTGCACCTTATCACTTAAGTGATTTCAAACTTTTATTTCAGGCACACGGTTCAAGCTGCCACTGATGACTATGCATATGGAAGGACATACATGTCTAACTATCCCTTTCCTGTCAACCATAACGTCCAGGACTTGAACCAACTTCACTACGTCAACGTTTACAAACCCCCACCTCCGTACCCATCAAACGGCTTAGCATCGAATTCGACACCAGACTTAGCTGTGGCGAGCCAAGCTCTTAACTATCATAGAGGATATATCAATTCACACGTGTCAGGGTCCAGTCCAGATCTAGTGTCAACGAGAACAGCCTTAAACAGGCAGTATTTGGGATACTTAAACAACCACCATTACGGAAGACCTAACGTCCAACCGATGCCCGGAACACACGGAACATACAATAACCTAAACTCGGTACTGGATCCCAAACAACATTTAATCATAGACCCTCATCATATATCAGATAACATACAGAAAGTTTATGATGAAAGAGGGAACATTATGTATTCCATGCCAATGCATAGAATACCTTATCAAAGACATATAGTCCTACCGCAGAATCAGCCAATCAAAATCAACGATACTCAAGAGCCTATATACGAGAATGTACCATTACCCTGGCAAAACGACGGAAAAATTACAATGAGGAATCGAACGCAAAGTCTTACAACCACCGATGAAATGGCTCGACTCAACGAACGTAACAGCAGTCATCCTACCATCAATAATAACTATAGTAATCTATCCAAATCGAATTTAGCTGTTCCAAGCTACCACAAAGCAGACACAGACAGTCATTACGTTAATGCACAGATCATAAAAGGTGTGCGAGAGTCGAGCGTCCCTAAAGACTTAAACATATCTAGTCCATCGATTAACAAAGATTTTGAAAATGTAGCGTTATCTGTTGAGCGGTTGTCCGTTGAAGATAACTGTGATGAGACTCCGTACCAGAGTCTTTCGACGCACAAAGTGTCAAATAACAATGACAATATAACTTCTATAAGCGTTCCCGACATACGACTAAACGTACTTGACAATTCGAATATGTCGCAAAGTACAATCGACAGTGCTATATCAAGTTGCGTGATCAACTCGACGTACAGCACAAGTACAGATGAAACAAAAAATATAAGTAGTAAGGAGAAAAAGAGACGGCGATGGGGCGTGTTTATGGGCAGGGGTAAGAACAGTGATGTGAAAAGTGCCACGCTTGGGAGGGATAGGGCGAAAGGCACGCAAAATGCGAATACCATAAATAAGCATAGGTGGTCAACGGGATTGCCCAAGTCTCAGCCGCTACCTCCGAGTATTACCAAAGAAACTATGGTGAGTTTACAATGCTTTCTGACTTAAAAAGCCTAATATTCACATTGCTAGGAGTCTAGGCCTACTAGCGACGAAAACAAATGAGTTTTTTTTTAAATACTAGGCAAGCAAACAAGCTTACGGCCCACCTAATGGAAAGTAGTTACCGTAGGATAGACGCCTGCAACACCAGAGGCATCACACGCGCTGCCGACCCTGAGACTTAAAGATGAAAAGTCTCATGTGCCTGTAATTTCGGGTTATTCCCGCTCGTCCCCACGTCTCGTCCCCACTGGGGACGTATCGTTTTTGGCGGGTATCGAGTCTGGCGGGTATCGTCGTACCGCGTTTCATTTCACGCACACCTACATTCATTTTTAAAGATTTACGTTTTCTACTCTGAAAATGGATATTACAAGAAAAAATCCTCAATGTTCGACTTAACCCCGTTAAACAAAATATACTTAAATAATAAATTTTATTATTTTATTTGCATTACCAGAGAACCCGAAGTATCTTCGAGATATTTTTTGCATATTTTACTTTATTTACCTTTCTAACCGATTTATAAAAACATTTACTGAGAAAAACAATTAACCTCTAGGTAATTTCCTACACATCATCGAAATAGCCTTTGAATAGGACTTGCTTAGTCATACAACTACATACAGGGCGTAAATACTACATATCTGTTAGTATTTAAAGTACTTGACGAATTAATTAATAACGTCCTTTTGACGAAAATTATAGAACTCTAATGTCATTCAAATTCCTAGGAATGGGGGGTCAACAATGGATGTTATATTGGTTATTGTTTTTTAAGGTACAAGTTTCTAATTTCTTCAATTTCAGACTTTTCCCTGTAGTTGTGACACAAAAGCTATAAGCATACCAAATTTCAGCATTGTGGGATTGCTGGAAGTACCCTAGAATTTTGATTTTTACGTTTAAGATTTTCCCTAATATCTCAGAAACTACTAAGTCTAAATACTAATTAAGAACAGTTTTGAAATGTCCAGCCACAGATCTTTCATTGGACATCCCACTTGATCCAAATGTCTCACTTTTATTTTTTTGACCCTTTTGGACCCCAATATCTCACCAACCCCCTGACTGATATAGCTCATAACCTTACCTACAAATTGTACTAATACTATCTACCCCCATACTAAATTTCATAAAGATCGGATAAACGGTTGGGAAGTTTTCATCGGACAAACATACATACATACATGCATACATACAAATGCCGATTCTTCAAATTTGAAAATAAATAAAATAAATAAAATAAATAAAATAAATAAAATAAATAAAATAAATAAAATAAATAAAATAAAAAAAATAAATAAAATAAATAAAATAAAATAAATAAAATAAATAAAATAAATAAAATAAATAAAATAAATAAAATAAATAAAATAAATAAAATAAATAAAATAAATAAAATAAATAAAATAAATAAAATAAATAAAATAAATAAAATAAATAAAATAAATAAAATAAAATAAATAAAATAAATAAAATAAAATAAATAAAATGAACTAAATGACTAATATGAATAAAGTTTTGGAGATGTTAAATAATAAACGAACTGTTGAGCTGCACAATTTTATAATATCATTTTTCAACGACCAAACGTCATTCCCTGAGACCTCCAATCAAAACATCATTTTTATTAAAAATATTAAAGAAGTTCGGACATCAAAAAAAGGTCCGTCGCCACATCACCCCCCCACGGAGAAAGGTAACTACTAAAAAGAAAAAAATGAAAAAGAAAATAGCTTAGCTATAGTTGTAACACCTCCCTAAATTTAACCCTTCTCCCGGATCTGGTAAATACAACTGGCGGTGGCTCCGGTGATAGTTCAGGTGACGACGGTGAAACAGGAGTGGACTCTGGCGCAAGTGGCGTCAATGATGTACCATCTGAACATGCCGTATCCACGTGCGCTGGCTTAACAAGATCCACACTAACTGTTCGTTCCCTTCCGTTAACGACCAAAGTGAGAGTCTTCTCACCCCTCGATATGACACGATGTGGTCCAGAATAAGGAGGCTGCAGTGAACGCCGCACAGTATCGTCACGCAGAAAAACATGAGACGCTGTTGCCAAGTCTCTGTGAACGAAAATCGATGGCTGGGCGTGTCGTGAAGCAGCAACAGGACGTAAAGCTTCCATACGGCTTCGCAGGCCAGTAACAAAGTCATAAGCATCGCTTGTGCTTCTGGGTGTTACCGGAGGAACTATGAGCTCACCAGGTAATCGCAAAGTTTCTCCGTATACCATTTCTGCAGAGGATCCACCAATATCTTCCTTCAATGCCGTCCTCATGCCTAGTAAAACTAAAGGTAACGCCTTGACCCAAGTATCGGTATGGCACATTAAGGCTGCCTTTAACTGCCGATGCATGCACTCAACCATACCATTGGCGCAGGGATGGTAACTGGTTGTGCGAATACGTTTTGCGGCACAAATATCCATGAGACGACGAAATAAATCAGACTCAAATTGACGACCTTGGTCTGTTGTTACAATATTAGGTACCCCAAAACGTGACACCCAGCCAGACACGAATGCGTCTGCTACGTTCTCAGCCGTAATAGAAGATAAAGGCCATACTTCGGGCCAACGCGAAAACCTATCAATTGCGGTAAGACAGTAATTAAAACCCATCGAATGTGGTAGCGGTCCAATTATGTCGAGATGGACGTGCAAGAATCGATTCGATGGTAACTTAAACTGACCAAGGGGTGAAACGACATGTCTAGACACCTTGCTGCGTTGACAACGTAGACAAGATCGCGCCCACTCGCGGCAATTCACATTGACCCTAGGCCATACGTAACGGTCAGTCACCAAACGAACGGTAGCCCGCGCACCAGGGTGACTGAGATTGTGACATCTATCAAATGCGGCTCGACGAAATGGCGGCGTCAGATACGGACGCGGCCGGCCGGTAGAAGTATCACAAAGAATAGTAATATTTGTGCCAGTAACGACGATAGGCTCTAACTTCAAAGACGAGTCGCTGCGTATACGAGCTAACTCCTCATCAGAGTCCTGAGATTGCGAAAGTGCAGTATAATCCTCTTCCAAAGAAATACTCTCGATGCGAGACATAGCATCTGCAACTATGTTGTCGACGCCTTTTATGTGGACAATATCCGTTGTAAATTGGCTTATGAAAGATAACTGATTTAACTGAACAGGTGGCAGTTTTTCGCGTCGCTGCTTGAAAGCGTAGACTAACGGCTTGTGATCCGTAAATATAGTCACGTGTTGAACCTCGCATATGTGTCTGAAATGCTGTATGCTTTCATAAACAGCTAAAAGTTCTCTATAATAAGCGGGCCACTGTGCCTGTTTAGAATTCAGTTTTCTACTAAAATAGGCCAGTGGTTGCCAGTCATCCTGTTCGTCGACGCGCTGCTGAAGGCATGCACCCACATGAGTACCAGAAGCATCGGTAAATAGCCCGAGGACAGCACTAGAGTTTGGATGAGCTAAAATCGTAGCTGACGATAAACTCTTTTTGCACTCCTCAAAGCACCCCTCCAATTCAGGTGTCCAAACAAAAGGTTTTGCACCCTTACCTTGAATAGCAGTCACTGCGTCGATCAAAGGTGCTTGAAATTTCGCAGTGTTAGGCAAAAACCGACGGTAATAATTGAGCATACCTATAAATCTACGCATGCCCTGTACCGTCTTAGGCGGTGGATATTCCATCAAGGAAATAATCCTGTCCTCAGGGGGACGTGTTCCTGCCGCATTAATGCGATAACCGAGGAAAGATACCTCCTCTACACCAAATACAGATTTGGTTGTATTGATTACCACGCCATAATCTTGTAACCTTTTAAATAAGGTTTCCAAGTGCTGGGCATGAGTGTCTATAAAAACCTTACCTTTTTCGCCAGCACCCTCGCCGCCTGCACCGGACGTCGCCAGTTCGAATTCGTTGTCGCTCATTGTGACGCGCTAGCAAAAAGCTTGGTATAACTAAAATATGAAAAATAATTACAATTTAGACTTGGATTTCAGTTTAGAGGTGTGATGAGGCGACGCCCTTATACAAAAAAATAATAATAATAATAATTCCTAAGCCTACATTAACAAAAAAACAAAAAGTGTATAAAAAAATACGGCGTAATAATGTCTATCCACGGCACTCACTTCAAGAAAAATAAAAAAAAAATTGTTCACAAACAGTTATTGCTAAAAAAATAAAATACGCACACGGCTGCACAAACCACCGAGCGATGCGACGGTGGTGGAACGCGATGTGACTGATGAAACAGTTGGCGTCACCGTTCGGTGACGGCAGCAACGATAGCTCGCCTTGGCCGCACTCCTCGTCAAAAGGTTCACAATATACTTCGTGTCCAATCGCCGTATAGGTACTTAATTGTTGCTTAACCGACGATTGGTGCGTCGGGGTCACCAATTTGGAGATGTTAAATAATAAACGAACTGTTGAGCTGCACAATTTTATAATATCATTTTTCAACGACCAAACGTCATTCCCTGAGACCTCCAATCAAAACATCATTTTTATTAAAAATATTAAAGAAGTTCGGACATCAAAAAAAGGTCCGTCGCCACAAAGTCAAATAAATAAACAGTTAATTGTAGGTTATTCTAGGTATTTATTGTGGTTTAATTAAAAAATAGCCCTCTTAATATCGTAGTGGGGACGATCGCTACTAAAACCTTCCCGCTCGCCCCTTCGGGGCCGAGCGGGAAAAAAACTTCCCGCTCGTCCCCAGTGGGGACGAGACGTGGGGACGAGCGGGAATAACCCGTAATTTCACCGGTACCCTTCAAACCGAAACACAGCAATGCTAGCACTACTGCTTGGCCGCAGAAATAGGTACGGTGGTAGTACTTCCCTGGACGAACTCTTTCACAAGAAGTGCTACTACTAACCATCATCATCATTATCATCATGTAGAAGTACACTGCTGGACTTAGGCCTCCCCCATAGAAAACCATGACAAACGTTCTCAGACCGCCTCCATCCACCGTCTTCCTGCACGAGTACCAGGAATATTGGAGACGCCGGAGACTGGGGGCCATCTTATAGTTTGTTTACCATGTTGGAGGGTTGCCAAAATCACCACGCTTCGCAGGAGGATTGATGATCACGTATGCTACTGCCCATCCCCTGGTGTAATCCCTTAGTCGGGTTCTACGATTATTATTGATGTTACCTATAACTAACTTAAACAGGGTGACTAAAAGTCCAAAAACTTTAGGCTCATAAAGATTTTCAATAAAATACCAGATGAATTAAAATCGGAAATAAAAGACCAGTTATTCTATAATAGTTAAAAGTTATGCTTTTAAAAAAATGTATTACTCTCTGGATTAATTTATTAGTGACAAATTATAGGGTGTTTATGTTATGTGTTCTAATGTAAATATTAATCGGTTAATTCCTGTTGTTGACTAGCCTACTCACTAACCTATCTAGTTTAATTTAGTGGATTTGTAGTTCCCAAACTACTAATTGACATATATAACTGATTTGACTTGCCTACCTTCTTTTAGTTTTGACATATTATTGTATTATATGCGTGAGATTAAAATTGACTTACCTATACACTTACCTACCTATTTCTACTCTTTTGTGATGATGATGGCATTGTTTTAAATTGCTTTGATTTGTATTTTAATTACTAACATAAGTATAATATATAACATAACATGTGTATGTAGTTCGGTGTGTTGGAACACAGTTTTACAATCAGTTCACCGATAAATCGATTAGTAGGTAATAATGTTTATCGACAAACGCTGCAATGTGCATGGTTACTGTAGTAATTGATATGCATTGACTCATGTTTGAAAGCAGTAACGCAATGTAGCACTTGCAATGTTTATGAATATTGTTTATTATGTGTAATTAAATCACAATATTCTGTATAAACATACGTTGCTCAGTAAATAACATAAATAACAACATCTCCCAGAATAAAAATACCAGAGGCCCAATTCTCGTAATAAAAAATAGTCAAAATAAAGTTCGGATCACGTTCCGATCTAGTGTCGATGTCTTAAATGTCTGATATGGTATTCTCCTAACTTAAAATACAACACAGTTATGTGATTAGATCGAAATGTGACTGAAACTTGAACGATTCAAAGTTTTTTCGATAATTTTGGCTTAAATAGATGTGAATCTCTCTTTACCTTTCCAATTATTAACTATCCTACTCTAATGGTAGTCACCGTGAATTGACAGAGACTAAATTTTTATTGTGAAGGAGCAGAAAACCAACTTTCTATCAATTCACAATTCAGTCTTGATTCGGTCAAACTACACTGAAAGCAGTGTACTTTTAAAATAATTAAGAGAATGGGGGGCCCTATTCTTTTCATCAGGGTAAAAATCAGTCATTCATTTATTTCACATTTTCGAGTAAACGATCAAGCTACACCAACTGACGACCTCTGTAGCGCGGAGGGCAAAAGCTGGCTGAGAGCGAAAGGGGCGCGTTCAGTTCCCGCTGCGGGACAATTATTGTATTTTTTTACTTTGTGCACGACCATTTCGTTACTGCTTCGCTAGTTAATGTTCATCCAACGGTTGCCTGACAGAAATTTATTTCAGCGATAAGGCCGCCCATTGTACTGCTTATTTTAATAAATGCTATTATGTATTTCTGGTGTACAATAAAGTGTTAATCTATCTATCTAATCTACCTTCCTCCAGTGCCAAATCCTAGAACGGAAGATGTCCGACGAAGCCCTAGCATTTGCTTTCGAGCAGATACCTAAAGGGCGTGAGAGTGGGGCCGAAGTACGCACCGCCTTGCTACCACAGTACGCAGCACTGAACGGGTACAGCAGCGACCACCTGCCCTACGAGGACAACCGGGTGAAGCTCACCCCGACGCCCTCCAACCCGCACGGGTATATCAACGCATCGCATATCACGGTTAGTATCGCGCATCTAAGTTAACTTAAACCTTTGTAAGAAGTGCGCCACCAGGGTATCAAAAACACTTTAGATAGTCATTAAATAGCTTCTGCAGTCGACGATTACAGCAGTGACCACTTGCCCTATAAAGATCCTGAATTTGTTATATGAATGCATCGCATATTATGGATCATTCCCAAAAACCCCACCAGGGAGGTTTTTAGGAAAATGCTAAAAAAAACCGGGAACCCCACACCGCGTTCACTGCATGGCAGTGGGGATTTTGAGACTATCAAATTAGATCATTCGCAAAAACCCCACCAGCAGTAATATCACGCCATAAAACTAGCTGTACATTTGTGACTAATTTCAAATCGATAGCGATGGTAATTCCTGAGGAACACACGCTGTGGTCGAATAGACGAAGTCTAACCCTGATTTGACTTATCTATGATAATAAACGATTATTAAAACTATTGAGGGTTTCTTTTAAAACCCACAAAAGTTTTGTTGTGAACAGTGTTTAAAACCTTTAATGTAGGTGGAATTGATTCGCTTCGCTCGGTAGATCTCTCCCCCTCACTCACCCTAATTAAAAGCGGCTCGCTACGCTCGCCAGTGCCATCTAAGTACAGATAAGTTTCTGCTCCTTAAAAAGTGTATCTGTATGTGTTTTCAGATGACAGTTGGTAGCACGCAGCGTTTCTACGTAGTCATCAAAATGGGCGCTCCCAGCAACACGCACGCAGGGGCGCCTGCCAATGCGGGGGCGGGGCTTAATGCAGGGGCGGGGGTTTGGGAGTGTGTCTGGCAAGTGGGGGCAAGGTTATTGGCAGCTGTGGGGGGCTCAGAACGACCCCATTATCTACCTTCCGACAGTACTACGCGAGATTTTGGAAGGGTAAGTAGCCTCGTCATGCTTCCATTACAATTCTAAAGAGTCGCAGTGACCATATTTGCTTAACTACACGCTTTATATTACACTAGTGAACAACCAAGCTTAAAAACCCGTATATACCCCTAAACACCCTAATATAACCCTACAACTCCTACAAATTTATATAAATAAATAAACACCCCTAAAAACCTCTACAAAACCCTCTAAAACCCAAAAACTGTAAAATCACATGCAATCCACTAAAAACACCCAAAAAATCACATCCCCTTACGAACCTCTAGAAAGCCCTACAGCTCCTAAACAGCCCTACAATCCCTAAAACTCCCTTTAAACTCCTAAAACCCCGTATTTACATGGAGAATTTTTCCCAGCTCAAAACTATGAATTTGATTTGATTTGATTGAATTCGAATTGTTTTTTTTTTTTTATTGTTTTATCCTATGAATTTCACTAATACCACTACCGCCGTTTTAGGTATAATTTGTACAAACAGACAAACAAAGAAATGTACGTTGCTTGTGAATAAGGAACTCAATAATAGTGGGATCCTTCTTCCTGAATCCGTATTCATTTATTTGCTGGTTGATAATGCTAATGGGTTAATTGAATTTTATTTGAATGTCTTTACCCCGATTGCCTTGTTTAAAATAGGTTTAACTTCCGAAATAAACTCTGGGTCTTCTGCGAACTACTGACACTGAGTTTCTGTACTTAGTTAATTATGCGAAATGAACCTATTTTTGTGTTGTTTTCTAGTTTCAAGTGACAACGTCGCACAGCGTGCGCGCGGCGTGGGGCAGCTGTTCGAGAGTGGTGGTGAAACGGGCGGGAGGCATGGGAGGCGAGGGGGGTCGCACCATGTGGCACCTTCATTACTCACGCTGGCCGCAGAACCAAACATTGCCCGATGACGTGGATACTTTCCTGAGTAAGATTCACTCACCACTATTATGACAACCTCTGTGGCGCGGCGGAGTAGCCGACTGAGACGCAAGAGGTGCTGGTTCGATTCCCGCGGACAAATGTTTGTTCCGGCCTCCCAATTACAGTAGCAAATGGTAATGGGGATCATTTTGGCAGCCTTAGCACTGTTTAAATCTCTTGAAACCTGAAACGAGGAATATTTAGGTGAAGAAGTTCGCCCCTATGTCCAAGTTTCAAAAAATTTGGACAGTGCTAAAGCTGACAAAATGATTCCCATTACCATTTGCTACTGTAATTGGGAGGCTGATCTGGGTGTTGTGGTACCATAGTACTCGTAGTTCCTGATACCCACAACACAAGGAATTCTAGTGTGGGATCAGGACTATGTATGTGACCGTTGGGTGTAATGTTATGTTATCTATTATCAATTCTCCCACTCCTCGTAAGGTTTGCTGGAAGAAACCTCTTTAGGGTTAAGCTCTCCTTTGTACATGTCCTTTGTGTAAGATTTTGTCTAATTTTGTGTACAATAAAGAATTATGAATTAGGGCTGTGAGAATGCCTCCCCCATAGCATGCGTAGCGTGCAATTGGGGGCGATTTCCCATAATCACCACATTTGGCAGGCGATTGGTGATCGCAGTTTGGTTTTAAGTACTCAGTTGGATGCTGTTGTCCATCCCCTTGCGTAATCCCTTTGTTGCCTTCTACGACATCCGTGGAGAGAGGAGGCGTCTTATTCTTAGACTGAGACTACGAAAGCTGTGAGAAATACGTCGATATTAATTTAACACATACCTATGAGGTGTGGGAATCACTATATACACTATATTTTCTTAGTAGTAGAACTTTTTGTGAAAGAGTTCGTCCGGGGAAGTACTACCACCGTGCCTATTTCTGCTGCCAAGCAGTAGTGCTCGCATTGCTGTGTTTCTGTTTGAAGGGTACGGGTGCCCGTGAAATTACAGGCATATGAGACTTCACCTTTATGTCTCTGGGTCGGCAGCGCGCGTGTGATGCCTTCTGGTGTTGCAGGCGTCCATAGGCTACGGTAACTACTTTCCATCAGGTGGGCCGTATGCTTGTTTGCTTGCCAAGTAGTATAAAAAAAATATACTAGTTCTAAAATACTATGGACACTTTATCTTCTTCTTTTACCCTTCTCCCCCCTTTTTATCAAAAACACCACCAGGGGTTGTGCTAGCTGGGGTCAGGTTAGCTAGGGGGATAATACACCCCAATGCGGGACGTCAGTGCACATCTTGTATCCATCTGTCCCCCCCAGTGCTTTCAGGAACAGAAGATGGAACTTATTTACCACTACTTACTATTGTTCTTACTTATTTTTTTATTAGCCGTATTTTTTTCAATTCTAAGATGAAACTTGTCTTTCTAAAGCCTGTTTCCCATTGCAGGCTTCCTCTGCGAGCTGAACAGCCTCCGCTCGTCGTGTTCAGCGGAGAGCGGGCTGGCCGCCGGCGCTGGCTGGGGCGGCGGCGTGCTGGCGCTGTGCTGCGAGCGCGGCGCCGGTCGCAGCGGGACCGCGTTGGCAGCTCACTTGCTGCACGATATATTGGACAACAACCAGGTACCTTCAATCAAGTGGGCACTATACTACAATTTAGGCTCCCTCTTTAACGCGCGCAATAACCCGCGCGCCATTTCGCTCGCGCTAGCGAGTGTCGTGCACAAAAATAAAGTTTTTTGTTTATTAGGGCGAAAATAAAGTGTTTATCAAAAAACTGATTTTAGCATTAGAATAAATAATTATTAAGTACCTACTAGCTGTAGTAAAATTTATCTTAAAATACCGTAGGGTTTTTTTAAGTTACCGTTAGGAAACAAGGATTTTATTATTAAATAAAACTCTTTATATCGTGTTTTCAACTTTACACAATAAATACAAAAATATAAAATTTTCATATTCCAAGATTTTTAATTCGTAGAACCCGTAGATACTGAGTTCTAGATCGATTTTGTTGAGCAAAATCACATATTACGCCTTCGCAAACGTTTCGCAAGTGGCGCGAAATTCAAATTTTATTGTGTTTTTTGCACATTACAGCTTATCAACACTTCTTGAGATAGCGAACACTGGTTTTGCGGGAATCAGGAGGCCTAACACACATATTTTAGCTAAACTACTACTAGCTACTATTCGTAGCTAAACTAATGATATTTATGAGATACTTTTAATTAAAATATGTGTGTTAGGCCTCCTGATTCTCGCAAAACCAGTGTTCGCTATCTCAAGAAGTATTGATAAGCTGCAATGTGCAAAAAACACAATAAAATTTGAAATTCGCGCCACTTGCGAAACGTTTCACCTTAATGGATTTCTTTGTGTATACGTCGCAGTAAGATAGTTACAATAAAAGCGGGAAATACAATAGCGCGTCTGTTTCGTTTCGATCTTGTTACAACTGTAACTATTTCTTTAGTTTATGATTCAAAAAGCCTACAGAAAGAAACCATCTCCTAAAGTGAACATAATGTGTACCTAGTTAACAATTTGACCACGCCGGCTCTCTTTCTGAACAGACTCTAATAACTTTGACTTATTTTCCAGGAGTTAGATATCCCCCGCACCATCAGCCTGCTTCACCAGCAGCGCGCGAATCTCATCCAGAACGTACATCAGTACAAGTTCCTACACCAGCTGCTATTGCAGTACTTGAAGCAATCCAGGCTCATATAGAGAACTGCTATAGCACTCCCAACATAATAGAACTGCTATAGAATCCTTGACATGTAGAGCTGCTATAGCATCTCCAACACAAAGAACTGCTCCACTAACATCTGAAGCTATTGCGACTCGTGTAGAACTGCTAAAGCAGTTAAGTTAGTCTAACTTGTGAAGTGAAGACGTTGAATAATAGTCCAGAGTTTGAACTAGCTAGTCTTTTCGTTAGCTTGACAATTTTTTTGTCAACTTTAAAGAATGTTAATTTGGTCTATGTTCTTCAATTTGAATGAGTGACGAAACTTGTCTCTTATTTTGTTATGAGGTTCATAGGATCATTTAATTATGTAAAAATGTCTCCGAACTTGGCTGACACACTACCGTGTCTACTCCTTTGTAGTTATGCCAAGCTAGGAAAGCAATGTAGGTATACAATTTGACCTAGAAATGTTCTTCGCCTATATACATGTATACAATAACCAACACTAATGTATTTATGGAATTCAATTGAGATTTGTATTTGACTGAATGGATGCTAAACCAGTGATTTTGTATTTGTATTTATTTTGTAACACTATTTCCAATTGTATTATAATATGTCTGAATATTTTTAATGAATTTATTTTTAAATGCATGGAAAAGTATTATTAGCGATTTTTATAGAGAAATACTCTCAAAATGTGCCTTCAATGTAATCTTGTATATAGTTTTAAAATTGTGTTTTCAATTTTATAGTTTTTAAGTGATAATTATGTGCCTTAAGTCGGAGATTACTCGCGATCTGATATACCTACCTATCGTGTGCCTTCGTAGTTAAGTATTATTTTATACAATACAGCTCATTTAACTTAAAAAGTTAATATTGTCAGTGACATTAAATGTGTGAAACTTTGATAGAGTAGACTGAGGTGCATTGTGTTCATTTTTTACGTATTTTGTACCGATCTAGTCGAGAGGCAGCTATGAAGTACTCATTTTGATGCTGTTTTTATTCTTCTGCACAAAACGCACTTGTTTTTTTTTATCAGTAGGTATGAACTTTTTTACATTAAACATTTATAAAATAGTAATTTAATGCAGTTAAAATAATCAGTATTCTCATGTGTTTTCATAATGTTTGGATTTTGTTTGTGTGAAGTATTTAATATGCCAGTTGTTTTTGGTCTTTTTTGGATTTGTGATGTACTGACAATAAATTCTAATTAAACTTAATCTTTTATTTTTTAACTGAGAAACAATTGGTTATTAAAGGGGCATTAGCATTCAAAAAAACAAGAAAAATAAAATCTATCAAATTATATTTCCGTAAAAAATTACACATTAGCCTATCTATATTTATCACTATATAAACCGCTAGGGGGGCGGATAGTACGGTCGCGGCGGTGGACCAGGGGGTGGGGGGAAGTAATTTGGCGGAGGGACGTTAACTGGGGGGAACCTAGAAGGAGGACCTGGCGGGGGCTCGGAGTACATACCACCCCCTAAAGAAGGAGGCGGTCCGGTCATAGATAACCTCGGCGGAGGGGGAATGCTGGTGTGATTTGGTGGAGGCGCTGAGTATACCGGGTACGGCATTTGAGGGTAGGGGGGGTAATTATACCTAATGGGGGTGTCAAGTTTGGGTGGTTCTAACTTATCCGAGCCGTTCTTGATAGGTGTGATGCCAGGTTTACCGATGGCGGCGCCAGGTGATACGGAAGCGGGCGGTGTATTTGAGAGGAGGGGTTTTTTGTCGTTTTTTGGAAGCTTCGAGTTCGCGTTGAGGGGGGGCGAATCTCCACCCGAGCTCTGCGGCTGTGGTGAGTAGAGGTCCAACACCTGCGACCAGAAAACATTTATTATAATACCGATATTCATCATCAGTAGAATTCCACTGCTGATAGGATGTTTGTTTGCAATAAGATAAATAATAATAGTTATTTCTAAAAACATAAAAATTTATCCTGCTCGTATTTATCATGTTTGTAACATATTAAGGAAAACTATGTTGAGATATATGGAAAGTTTGTAACCACACAAAATTATTCGCAAACAGAATTAGTCAGGGAAGGAAGGCAGGCCCCTTCTTCCATCACCAATCGTAGCATACGTATTTGCAATTACTTGTGTTGTCAACAAGTAATTATAAATACAACAATTTAGGTAAATAACACAGAAAAACAAAACTATATTACAATAATGATGCTACAAAATGGACCAGCCAATTGGTCTAGCCAATTACATACCTAATTGGCATGGAGATTTGCTTACCTGATGACAGATATCCTCGAGCAGCTCCATGGTGATATCCTCCACGAACATGTCCCACCAAGCTGTGTGCTTGGGTGCTCGTCCATTCCAGTCCACCACCTCAAACTTGCTGAGCTTCCCCGCCAGAAACATGAGTGCCACTGCAATTACTTCTGGCTCCCATTGCAAACATAGTGTTGTGCATAAACTGTAGAGAATGGAATAAACAAAGTATGTTATGAAAATAAATACTGATTATGTTAAGTCAAAAGAACTTTATTCATTGAAATCACAAGGATCATTTTGAACCGTATTATAAACAAAAATTACCCCTGTTCCAACGCAATCAAGCCTAGAAGAATCAGGCAACAAACATGGCTTGGCTTACATAAATGGTCCGTCTTACCACTAGGTGAAAGGAGGTAGGTTATGAAATAAATACTGGTGATACTGGTAAGACCATTCTCATCAGCCAGGAGACTTCCACTGCTGGATGGGGCCTCCCCCATATAATGCAATGGGGGGATATGCCATAATTTACCGCTGTACAGGCAGATTGGTAACAAGTTAATGCGAAGCAGCTGCTCCTTCATAAAATGCAATGATGAATGAAGTTTGTTATAAAAACTCACTATTATTTTTTATAGTCACTTTAAAAAAAATCTCATTTCATTGAATATTTAGCTTGTGAGTTTAATTATAAAATCCCTTCAAAGGCTTCATCATAAAAAACTATTCTAAGAAGCTCACTTTCCTTAGAAATTGGTTAAAACCGCTGAACAAAAACAGCCACGGCTTCTATACAAATGAAAATCGTAGAACATACATACACAGGATGAGTCAGATGTGCCATGACCCATGAGGTCTTTTACGGTTTTGGCTAATTTGATCCATGGTTACAGAATCATTCTGTATAGCTGTCAAATGACACAAAATACACTCAAATGCATGGAGTGGAATATGTGTAAGCATACTGATTGTGTACTGCTGTAATCTCTTGCAAAGTACACTCGCAGCGACAAAATGTCACTCCATGCAATGTAATGTAGCTCAGCCATCAATGTAATGTAAGTAAATATTACAAAAATTCCTACAAGAATGTTTTCGAGGAAATTGAATAATGTTCAACTGAGATCATACAAATTGTATTGGTAATAGAATTGAAGTTAACATGGCTTGGTATCATTTTAGAAAAATTACGACTATACACCACGTAAATTACTATTCTCCTGCTGACGTTTCTAAAATTGTATTGGTAATTTATTATCTAATGGACAAACAGAATCTTCAACACCCACAAAAAGCAAACGATTGATTGGATCTATTTGAATGGCTATGGTACCTACAGTGAGAATGCTGCTGTTCAGTGCTGCATTTTCTGTTATACCAAGCCAAAATTAAGTGAGCACCAAAACTAAAATAATACAAACATCAAATCATTACTGCGTTTTAGCTTAAGGCAACATAGTACAGAATCAACACCATTGTATTATCAATAATGTAAGTCTACAAATAATGTCTTGTGAAAGAGTTTGTCTGGGGAAGTACTACCACCGTACCTATTTCTGCCGCCAAGCAGTGGTGCTTGCATTGCTGTGTTTAGTTTCCGGTAAAATTACAGGCACATGAGACTTTTCATCTTCATGTCTCAGGGTTGTCAGCGCGCGTGTTAAGCCTTTGGTGTTGCAGGCTTCCATAGGCTACGGTAACTGCTTTCCACCAAGTGAGCCGCAGGCTTGTTTGCTTGCAAAGTAACATAAAAAAAAACAAAAAAAATGTGCACTAACCTGTCATTTACAAAGGTCCAAGCCATTTGCACCATCTTCTGTAGCTTAGCCTTATCCCCCTTCAAACACTTGGCATACTTCAACAAGTACCCATACGGATGCTCAACCTGCAGGTCGAACTTGATCGTCTGCAGCAAGATCCTCTCAAGAGTCATCACTTCCTCCTTCGGGTCCTCACCAAAAGTAGCAAACTTCTGCTCTGTCAGCAAAGACTTTGCCACTTTTATGATGTCTTTGCATTTCTTTGGCGTCTCCTCCACTTTGCCCGCCAGGAACAGGCAGCAGCAGGCGGTGATGTATCGCGGGAAAGTTCTGAACGAGTGGAACATGTAGAAACGATGAAAATAAACAACTCCTGTGGCAACAGTATTATAACCTAAATCCATCTTCGAGCCAGTGTCAATGATGAACCTAGCTCCTTCCTTCCTGTAGCGATTCTCCGTGTCCGTGGGTATCCCATCGCGGAATGAAGGTGTATTTTGAAGGTCTTTCTTGTCGTAATACCAGTAAGGCATCTTGGAATCAAATAACTACAAAAATAAATGTCAACAGGCCGTCACTATACTAGCTAGCCAGCCTCCACTCAAGTCCACTCTACCGCGGCGCCGTTTCAAGCTACACTGACCTGACAGAGTGACAGACAACAAATTACAACTTTGCTAATTTGTAAAATACTATATTGTAGGCGTATTTGACTAGATGCGAAACATTTGTATTTATTTGGGTAATAGTAAACATGCACGTTTGTTTGACATTTTCTTTTTCATGGAAGAGTTTTTTTTTTACATAACTATTGCCTTGCCAGTCATAAAATTATACAGTACGAAGCTAAAAAGCGCCATCTCATGTTGAGTAGCAGAACAAACTCAATGTAAATTCTAGCGCACTCCTGGGTAATCGTAAAAGACACGCGGCAACGACGGGATTCGAACCTACATTTAGCATGGGTATACATACCTAATACAGGCTAGACATTTAGCGATATGATGCGATCACCACTAATGCGAGCATTAGTAGGAACTGTTTGGCGGTAGAAACGTATGATGCTAGGTAGTATCTATAATAGAAGTAGAGAGAGAGTCCGTGGAAGATAATACAAGGAAAGATCATACCTACCTAAAAGTAGGTATGATCTTTCCTTGTATTATCTTCCACGGACTCTCTCTCTCACAAGTGGACAAAATGTGAATTCAAAGGTAGTATCTACTTATAGTTAGGTACATAAATGTACGTAACAATATTAGCAATGTCATTTTAAAGTAATCACGGGCAATCTTATCACAAATTGCGTAGTACCTATAAGAATAAGTAAATTGATGTGTTGAACTGATTTACCTACTAGGTAAAGTATAATTATCTATACTTATATAACAAACATTGACCTCTCTTTTTGATATTTTATAGATTCCTATTTATTAAGTATTTAATACTTAAATTAAGGCAATAATAATTAAGGTAGGTATGTATGTATAATATAAGGCTCAAGACCGTTCGTCGTGGCATTCTAGGGGGGCCTATGTCCAGTAGTGGACTTCTACAGGCTGATGATGATGACAATTAATTTACGGCAAGGTGGCAAGCGCACCTGGCAGCATTCCCCGCGATGATATTAAAATTAATAAATAAGAAGAAAAATAATGCAGAACATTATTTTTTACCAGTCAAACCTTAGATACCTAGTAGAGATGGGAGTTTGGCGTGTTTTTTACTTATTACCTACTTATAAAAACTTATTATATTGTTAGTACGTACTCTAGCTAAAGTCCTTAGAAATTACAGACGGGTAAAAAACTATAAGTTACTAAACAAACAGTTAAGCCTAATGTAGATAGGTATATAATAATCACATTATGTACCTACTTACCACCCTACCATGACTTTGCCTCATTCGTTTATGACATATACAAAAGCAGTGTTCCTTATCAAATATGCTATGTATAATGTTTCGTTTCTAAGTAGATAATTATACTACGATAATTAACGGACGACGCCGGCGACGCGACGACTTCTCTTCTACGTCAGTAACAAAATGGCGCTCAAGACTGGAGCTAGTTCTGTGCGACTTCACAACTTGAGACGCGCTGTTAGAGTAAGTTTTTAACTGAATAAATCATAAACAACATAATTTAGTTAATGCTTAGTGGTTAAGACAGTAATTTATTAGTTAAAATTCTATTTGGCAAATTAATAGAAAAGTTTTACGAATGTTTTGTTTGCGTGAATAATGTTTTCGTGTAGAATATGTAATGAAAATTATACCTTCGTGAAGGAAGAATACGGTTCAAAATAATAATAACGAAAATATATATGTAATTGGATCAAGATAAAATTATCAAATTCACTTAGTAATAGGTATAAGTCAATGCGAATTCATGTGTATCTTGTTGCCGAGTGTTTCCCTGAGGATTTATGGGAAATTAATTTAAGATATTTGTATTTTTTTTCATGTGGTGTCTAGTTTTTAGGGTTCCGTCCCGTGCCAACGGGACCCTATTATCTAGTCTTAGAGCATTTCTAAATGCACTAAGCAAGCATATTAGAAAACAGCGCAACATAATAGTGTCTTATACATATAGGTAATAATATCTCACATTCTCCTTGGGGAAGAGGGTAAATTCCTCATAGGGTGGGCAAGCTAGGGTGAGAAGAGGCGCAAAAAATTCGGGCGAGGGCTACCACATAGAAAATTTAAAAGTCCGGAGAAAAAGCCTGACATTTGATGAAATTTCCGGATTTTCTTGTAATTGCATGTGAATAAATGAAGTAAACGTTCGAATTTTCACGCGCGCGCGCGGATCTTGTGGCTATGATGGAACACGGGCGGAGAAGGGGCGAGGAGGGGGAAGAAGTAATGTTGTTACTTTGATTTGTAATAAAAATTATTTGGTATATTTCACTCTTCACTTAATTGTAGAAATTCCGAACGGTTTAGAATTCCTTCTGCATTCCGGACAAAGCCCTATATTTCCGGACATGTCCGGAAAATTCTGGACGTATGGCAATCCTAGCGTAAGCAACCTATGATACCTACCTACAAAGCCCATGGACTCATCATGGCTATTCTCTATCTCGTGACTGGTTTGCATTGCAACACGGTAACTTTTGTAGACCGTATGAGAAAAGCGATGTTTGACAGCCCTGATTGCACAATTTACGCCCCCCGGTTGGAAACCTGTCGCGACTAGTCGCGAGATAGAGAATACGGGGGCCCGGCTGGTAGTGAAACTGGCATTTGTTTTTTTTTGTGACTCCTGTGAACAGCAAATGCAATAGTATTGTTTTTGTTTGTTCTGTAGACGTTACCAAAGTGCCGCGAAAATCAAATTTGATTGTGCATACAATCAAATTTTATTTTCTCGAAAAGAACTTTCGATTCGTACCTACTCGAAA
Source organism: Epirrita christyi (assembly GCA_951392215.1). NCBI lineage: Eukaryota > Metazoa > Arthropoda > Insecta > Lepidoptera > Geometridae > Epirrita > Epirrita christyi. The sequence goes on from OX595843.1 coordinate 681,388, forward strand.
AGTAGTTGATGAGCTTTCATCAACTACTTTTCGAGTTCTTTGACTATTACCTACGTAGGTAAGTATATGTATACCTCTTTGTCTTTAGTGTTTGTTTTTGACGACCTTTGTGTCGCGGCGGCGCGGGCGAGTAGCCGGCTGAGATGCGAGAGGTTGCGGGTTCGATTCCCGCTGCGGGACAAATGTTTGTATGATGTGCAAATATTTGTTCCGGGTCTGAGTGTTATGGGACCATGGTACTCGTAGTTCCTGATACCTACGCCACAGGCAATCCTAGTGACTACTACGTATGTGACTGTTGGGTGTTATGTTATTAATTACTTATAATCAAGGAACATAAACTCTCGCTCTACCGAGAGAAAATAAAATTGAAAGTGGCAGAAATTATTGAACCCATGTAATGAATGAAGCCTTCTTCTTCTTCTTGATTGAAATCCTGGTTGTACCCTAAGGGCCTTATTCATAATCATTTTTTAAACCTATTTTAGTTAAAATACCTTTTATCTTCTCTCTGATGTAAAATGTAATACTTATAAATTAGGTTTAATAGTACATTATGGTACAAGTGTGTAAAGTTAGTGATTACGTCAGAGGCGCCATTGAGACCCGAGCCGTGAGGCGAGGGTCTTAAGAGAGCCGAGGACGGTAATCATTAATACACACGTGTATCATACGACGTTTTTCAACACACTTGTGAAGAAAATAAGTATAATTTTAACAGTGAAAACGAGATGTGAAAAATTTTTCCCTATGGCGGGAAAAATTAATCAGTTTTCCTATGTGCGCACATCTAACAATGGCAATCGGCCATAGACTAAAAGAACGAGGTTTCTTTTTTTTTGCTTTTTGCGTTTTAGCAACGTACAAAATGGGGATTTTTTTTTTATTACAGAGAAAACAAAAGTTACATTTGAGTGAAAGTTTTATTTATTAAACACGTACAATTTGAAATTATCTATTATAATACGAAGTTGCATGAAATGAGCAAGCAATAGGTACATTAATTTATTTGTTCTATTGATCACGACCTTTTTTGTATCGAAACTTTTTTAAGAACAAACGGGACAACTGGGATCAGAGGAAAGCAACTTAACCAATAAATAAAAAAAAACTCTATAACTCACTAGTGAGTTATAGCAATGAAAAAGTCACAGTTTGATTATAGGTGTCATTATGTGCCTAATTGCGGTGAAATTAGAGCCACTTTATGAGCAAGTGTGTTGAAAAAATTATTATGAATAAGGGGGTACAATTACCCCTTAATTCATTATTATTAATTGTAGACAATTTTCCTTTATATTTGAATCAGGAAGAAAATGAAATAACAATAAAAATAGGATAAAGAAATACTTTTCGAGTTATGGAGGGACTGTGATGTGACTTCGGAAACCATCCGTGGTTCAAGAGGAAACGCATAATATATAGCCAGTTTAATTAAGACTGCGATCACCAATCCGCCTGCCAAGCGTGTGATTATAACAAAACACCCAACAGTCACATATACCTACGATCCCCCTGTGTCGTAGGTATCAGGAACTACGAGTACCATGGTACCACAACACCCAGACCTGGAACAAATATTTGCAGATCATACTAACATTTGTCCCGCAGCGGGAATCGAACCCGCAACCTCTCGCATCTCAGCAGGCTACTCGCCCACCGCGCCACAGAGGTCGTCAAAATTATGGCAAATTCTGCCATTGTATTCAATGGTGGAGGCTTCGTCCAGCAGAGGGCTGGTGATGACCATAAAATAAATAGGCTTGTCATTTCTAGTTTTTGTCTATAAACCACACGAAACCGGAAGCGGCCCAGAATGGCGGAAAGGGTGCAGAATTCCCCGGTGCAAAGGCTCCCTACATCAACGAGATTAAGTTTTTGAACGAGACCAGCTATGACCCCATCCCTATTTACCGAGTTCTGGACAACAACGGAGAGATCATCGATGCTAGGGAGGAGCCCACTATCGATAAGGAGAAACTAATCCACATGTACAAAACTATGGTCCAGCTAAGCCAAATGGATAAAGTTCTCTATGAGTCTCAAAGGTAAGAAATAAAAAGAATTCTAGGTATACCTATGTTCGCGACCTCAGTAGGCTGAATTTGCAAAAAAAATAACACGGACTTATCACCAGCCGGTTGACGTCCACTAGACTTGACTAGACATAGGCCTCTAGAAAGAGGCCCTTTGAGGCTCTGCCTATCCCCTTCGGGGAAAAAGGCTTGTGTTTATGTACGTATGTATGTACTTGAGAATTTTATTCGTTTCGTTTTATTTTATCACGTAGTGAAACTCCGAGCTCTCTATAGCCCGTTGCGTGAGATTTTTGAGCCCAAAGTTAGTGAGCACATCGTGTAGTTACTTCGTAGTGATCACAGGCCCTGCAGGGCGATTCTAAAACGTCGGAAACGTTTCCGATCGCATTCGTTACTTTTTCATTTCGATGTGGTAGGTAACTAAAACAATTTTCATACAATTTTCTCTAGTAAAACACAATAATATACAATATTTATTGTTTTTTACTGTTTTTACTGCAGAAAATTGCTTTAGTTACTTACCACATCGAAATGAAAAACTAACGAATCCGATCGGAAACGTTTCCGACGTTTTAGAATCGCCCTGCTGGTGACTTGCATTAGTTGTAGAGTCTTGGAGAGTGTAGGAACCAACTTTATATTTTCAGACAAGGTCGCATCTCTTTCTACATGACCAACTACGGTGAGGAAGGTATCCACGTTGGCAGTGCTGCCGCTTTGTCTCCCTCCGACCTGGTGTTCGCCCAGTACAGAGAAGTGGGCATCTTCCTGTACCGTGGAGTGACGGTCACGGAGCTCATCAACCAGTGTTACGGGAACCACGAGGACCCTGGGAAGGGACGGCAGATGCCGGTCCATTATGGGAGCAAGCAACATAATTTGGTGACAATCTCCAGTCCCTTGTGTAAGTATCTACATATAGAAACTTGATTTAACCTTTAAACCACTTGAACTCAAATAACATAACATAAAATAACATCCAACAGTCACACACGAAGTCATGGTCCCACACTAGGATTCCGTGTATGGGTATCAGGAACTATGCAAGTATACCATAATGGTACCATAACACCCAGACCCGGAACAAACATTTGGAGATCATAGAAACATTTGTGCCGCAGCGGGAATCGAACCCGCAATTATTTTATTTATTATTTATTTATTTAGTAGGGAAGAAGTAGGGTAAACTAACCTAATAATAAACCAGTAGTTTTTTTTGCCAAAAACTGAACGTGGAAAACGTTTTTTAAGAAAATTTATAGAATTTGATGTCTTCCTGGTACAAAAATGTCCTCACGCTATCATATCGTGAAGTGGGGATAACGGGAATACTTTTTGATATTTCCTATTGTCTCAACAGCAGGTCTAAAAAGGCCAATACTCGTTGGGGAACCCTCCCTTTATATGAATACGATACATACAAACGAATTGCTAAGGATCTGCTGAGAATTCGGAAAATGAATTGCTACCAGCAGGGCGATTCTAAAACGTCGGAAACGTCGGTTTCCGACGTTTTAGAATCGCCCTGCAGATGAATTGCTCAATGTCGTAAATTCATTTTATGATTCATATAAAGTGGCCTTTTTAGACAAAAAAAAATAAAAGTAATAGTGAGGCAAAGCTAGGGTGGAAAATGAGCCTAATGTATTGCCATTTTACATACAGCCTACTGAGGTGTACCTAAAACAATAAATATGCACCAAGTACGTCATTTTCTGAAAACTAAGCATTTTCCATTCCAGCGACACAAATGCCGCAAGCAGTCGGTGCAGCGTACGCCTTCAAGCGAGTCCCCAACAATGACCGCTGCGTCATCTGCTACTTCGGCGACGGCGCTGCGTCAGAGGGCGATGCCCATGCTGCCTTCAACTTTGCTGCTACCCTCGACTGTCCGGTCATCATGTTCTGGTATGTTATCAGGCAGCCGTATTCAAAAACATTACTTGGGCTCTTCCTCTTCAAGAAATCTGCGATCTCACGGGTTGGTAAGTGACGATATGGCTGACTATGGAGTATGTCTGCAAACAATCCTTACATCAAACTGAGTCGATACGCATTAAAAAATATTTTGATTAAAATAACTCATTTTTACGGAGAACTCACGCTTGACCAAAAAAATAACTATGCCAAAATAGTTTTCATACAAAATGAGCAAATGGTTCCAAAGACAGTTTTCCCGTATCTCTTATGGATTCGGATATCCCCATACTGTCCCATTTCAAAAAAACACCCTGTATAAATGCTCTATGATCTTATCATACATGTTATTCCAACTACTTCATTAAAAAAACTATTGAGGGGCTTGTTGTATACAAGGACATTCTTCTCTTTCGTAGTCATGTACATATAGGTACATAAGTCTTTTGACTTTATTTCGCAGTAGAAACAACGGCTACGCTATTTCGACTCCGACAAGCGAGCAGTACCGTGGGGACGGCATCGCAGCCCGCGGGCCGGCACTCGGCCTGCAAACGCTACGAGTGGACGGCACCGACACACTCGCGGTGTACAACGCCGTGCACAGGGCGAGGGACATCGCCGTGGGCAGCAACAAACCTGTGCTCATCGAGGCTATGTCGTACAGGTGCGCATTGTTAAGATTCCGTACCTCAATTGTACCAACAGAACCTCTATAGGATCACTCAGGTCTGTCACAGCCTATTTTCTCCGAATATACAAGTAATAAAGAAGCTGAAATTTGGTACATATATAGAGTTTGGTGACCCTATCATGCACTTATAGCATGCATGTCAAACTCAAAGTCATTGATGGGCCAAATGCTTAAAAACCGTAGAATCAGTGGGCCGCAAAACCCAACCACAAAGAAAACATTGCATAGATATACCTAGTAGTACTGCTAATATTTATTCTGTGGTACTGCCCCCTATTCCCTAACTGAAAGTCACTCGGCGACTAACGTTTGACAAGTAAAATGACTTTCAGTTAGGGAATAGAGGGGCAGGACGCTAATCGTTTATTTAATCGTTACCAAATTAATAGTAAAATCACAGAAAAATATACTTTGATCTGGTCGCATTCAAAGTTGTAAATGGCCGCGTGTTTGACATGCTTGACTTATAGCGTAGAATTCTGATTTCGAGAGTTACTTTGGGGGAAACTCAGAATAAAGAGTAGCTTCAAGCCTTATTCTAACGGGAAACTAGAAAATAAAGAAAAAAACTTTTGTCAAATGCATCATGCATATGTGATGATATCATATTAGAGATCGTTAAGTGAAATATAAAAAAAAATATATGTAATTTTTAAATGCTTAGTTTTCCAGATATTAAAGAAAATACTTATGCGAAAATTGACCAGATAGTCAGATAGTAATTTATTCATACAAAAAGGTACACGTCAAAAATAAAGTTAAGAAACCTCAAACAGCGTAGAAAGTAGTACACACCGTACAAAATAAAAGTAAAAAATCAAAAAGCTTCATCCATCAAAACAACTTGTGTTTGTTCAACTAAACTGCCCATGTGTCCCTGATCAACTTGAATGACATAATGTCGTCTGATTGGGTGTTGTGGGAGATGGGAATTTTCCAATGCATCTACCCTACCCCGCAAATTCTCTATGTTTGCAACATGCTTAAATTGTGCAATCAGGGCTGTCAAACGTAGCTTTTCTTATGCAAAAGTTACCGTTTGACAGCCCTGATTGTACAGAGAATACCTGGCGTAAACTGAAACTATCATTACCTACTTTTACAAACATTCCAGGGTAGGCCATCATTCCACTTCAGACGACAGCACAGCTTACAGATCCTTGGAAGAAATTCAGAAATGGACCAATGATGAAAGCCCCTTAGAAAAGTTCAAGCTGTATTTGGAAAACAAAGGTATTTAAATATTACCTAGCGTACTTATTTCATGCTGTAGGTACTGAAAAGTTCTTAAAGCCGGATCTACATTCATGGCGAATAAATTAACGCCCGAAAACCCGCGAGAAGGGTAATACCCGAAATCCCCTTTAGACATTTCCTTTGAAGTGGGTATGTTAGTGGGTATCAGGATCTACGAGTACCATGGTGCCATAACACCCTGACCCGGAACCAGGCGCGGTCGCAGACAAAATTTGTGGGGGGTGGTCATCATAATTTTTTGCAACTTTCTGGACTAAATAGTGGCTACAATTAAAATTTTTCGTAAATTGGATATTTTTATGAGGTTTGTCAACGCGATTTTGAGGGATCATGACCCCTCCAACTCCTTCCCTCGGACCGCCACTGCCTGGAACAAATAGTTGCAGATCATACAAACATGTGTCCCACAGCGGGAATCGAACCCGCAACCTCTTGCATCTCATCCGGCTACTCGCCCGCTGTGCCACAGAGGTCGTCGGAAAATACAACATATAATTACGTGTGACTCAGCCAGTGGTATTTGTTGTAGGTTTCTGGGATGCAGACTCAGATAAAGCTTGGCAGAAAGAGTCGAGAGACATCGTCGTGAAGACCATGCAAGTAGCAGAAAAGAAGAAGCTTCCACACTGGAAGGAAATGCTAGAAGACGTCTATTCTGAGATGCCTCCGAGAATTCAGTAAGGACCTAACTTACCGAACTTAGTATACCTTACTCCTGATAAATGTGAAAGTTTGTTGGTCAAGAAGAAACGCTGACACAGCCAAGTTCTATCACTGTCTAACTCATTAAAGTTCAGGTATCTTACCAAAGTTAGAAAGGGACAGAATAGCGTTCGCGAGACGATAAGTGAGCTAAAATCAAATCGAAAATATAAATCTATTTGGCTCATCATCATCAGCCTGTAGAAGTCCACTGCTGGACATAGGCTTCCCCCTTAGAATGCCACGACGAACGGTCTTGAGCCGCCTCCATCCACCGACTTCCTGAAACGTTTATAATATATGTAATGTGTTAGGCTCTTTGTACTAATATTATCTGTTGCTCTTATTATTTTTTTATGGGCGTTGATATTAAGTAGGTACATTTTTTACGGTAGAAACGTATTTTAGAGTCTACTTGACTCTAAAATACGACTTCACATAAAAGTTTTTTTTATAGTTACCTAAAACTGATTTCGATATCGATACGTCTACGTTTGGTACTGGGACTAAAAATGTAGGGTACCTACTTACCTGCTTAGTTATGCAATAGTTTTGGCTAAAAGCTAATTTTATTTCATTTCAGAAAACAAATGCGACAAATGGAAGAGCACTTGAAGAAATATCCTGAACACTACCCTCTAAATAAGTATCAAAGTGATTAGGTAGACCAAAGGTAATCTTTGGATTAGACCATTTTGTAAGGGATATTACCTACCTACAGTCTGAATCGTAGTTCTTTATTTATTTTGAAAGGGTTTTATTTGAATAAATATTTTATACGTTGATTATGGCTTTGGTTATATTAAACTACCTATACGACAAAAAAACCATTTAAAATAAAAAAAAACACGGATTATTGTTATTACTAAGCTCTGCTTAGCTTGGCGGTTGGTACAAAGACACATAATAATCCATTTGCGTCGGGAAAGGTGGTACGAGATGGATTAAAGAGTATCCAGCAGCATAATCTCAACGTAATACTGGTTTTGTATAGTTCAATTAATTTATCGAAGTAAAATAGTGTCAAGCTGAAGTCTAGAAGTAGAGCACCTAGGCGTAAGTAATAGTTAGTATTATTTGGCCTATAGGAGTGCTCTAGTCTAATCAAACAAAGGTCCTTCGTAGCCACGCCACAGATTCGATTAGAATCTGCAAAACTTAAAAAAAATCAAGAAGTTACCAGAAGAGATACTAAGCAAAATTGGTAGCGTGACTGAGCACGCCATCTATGTTTCCTCACCACGCCATGCGCCAACTCAAATACTAGTCTAAAGGGATACGATGTTGAAGATAGGGATTACGTACTACATCACATGCTGAAAACATGTACGGAAATTGTACTATCTTGTACTTTAAGATGGGAATTAGTACCTACTTTAAAGGTAACACGAGTTAAAGACAATTCATCAGATGTGATGAGGCCAAGAAGTCCTTGCTTGACTCCCCCCGAGTCCGTAGAAGTACCTATTGAAAGTATCACAAAAATGTACGCCTGAGTACAACTTTGATAAGAAAGTATCCGAAATCTCATAAATTGCTATGTTTTTTCTTTGCATTTGTTCCTTTTTTCCTTTGCGACGTCTTCCCCCGCGCCATGCATGCGCCATCGTTGTGCTGGGACCGCCAGGCACGCCGGGTATCCTACTCACACTTTAGGTCCTACTTTGTAGGTACTACTATTACTAGTGGGAAAAAAAAGTCCCATTAGTACCTTTAAAGGGACTGCCAAAAGGGACTAGTGGGAATGAATCTTAATTTATTGTAAAAGTTTGTGAGGATGGATCTTAGAGAATTTATAGGGAATAATAGGGATGGATAGATGGATGGATGGGCAGTGACGGATTAACCCTTAATCAAATTAAGCAATTGCCTAGGGCATCACGTCAGGGGGGGCACCAGAAGAAGCACAAAAATCATCCGTCCTTAGGTCATCACGTCTCACTCTCACGTCACCAAAAACCACACGAAAAAAAGTTTCTAGGACGAAAATTCGCGCGTTTTAAGTTGACATAGAGTCCAACCTAGAGTCATAACCCCGCACCCGCTTGTCCACTCGCTGCCCGCTAGTGCATTTGCTTTGTTTTTATTGTCGCACCTACTCCACTTCTAAGGTACGTTACATCTCATCATCTTATTTTACAAACAACTAATGTTTTTAGGGGGTAAAGGTTTAAAGACCGATTCTAGTTGACATACGGATAGGGGGGGCCTCAGGCGTGGATTGCTTAGGACATCAAGTAGTCTTAATCCGTCACTGTGAATGTGTACGTGAAAGAGCAACAAACATCGATCCACCCGATCGATGTTTGTTGCTCTTTCACGTAAAAACTACTGAACTGATTTTGATGAAACTACAGTATTAGGTAGGTATAGCATCAGAATTACCTACTATAATTTGCAAGAACGAAACGAAAAGCCAGCTACATCAATCGAGTACACCCAATCCACAGTAGTATGGCTTATGGTATGGTAGTATATTAGCGATGTTTCGATATTATTCTCGTAATGTGTTGACTTACGTAGTAACTATCTATGAATCTGTGCTATTTATATCGACTGCGCGGCACAGAATGATGAATAGTTCCTTGTCACGGTAATAGCTCACAAACTCGCAAATCGATAGTTGCGAAAAAAAATGCAAAACTCGTAATATGCCCACTAGTTGCTAACTATAAAATCTAGTCTGTCTGTCTGTAGTTACCATGGGATAAATAATTCCATGGTGGTTACTTACTTGGTTAGCTATAGGCTTATAGGCTTAAAAAGCCTAAAGGAGAGGCTAAGCATTTATAAATCACTAACATTTAGCTATTTATTTACAATATTTACTTTACACACAAGGAACAAACCGAAGACAAGGTGGTATGGTCTCAGACTATAGCCTGTCAGAAAGAGGAAAAAAAAAATCGCAAGGATATTTTTTTTTGTTGTTGTAAAAAAACTTGTAAATAAGGATTTTTGTTTGTGTTGTAATTTGTCTCAAAAAAGCTGGTCGTTGATTTGATTGAATCACAGAGTACCTTATTTATAAACTAATATAGGATTCATAATTCATATAGAGAATAATTTAATATTAGTAAGATTGAATGAAGAGAAAAGGATGTGAGTGAGCTGACAAAAAAAAATTGTATTCTGGTTGCTTTTACCATAAAACAATTCCGAAGATGTCTCTCAACTCTACTTACATCCGAACAGACGTGACTGCTGTATCATTTTACCGCAATGCAACTGTAAATTTGATGTTAGCAGGTATATTTTTCAGGTTATAAAATGTTTCAAAAATTCTGTTGAGAACTTTGATAATCACTCTATCGAAAATCTTTATTTTCAGGCATTGGAAGCTCTGTGTTTGTATATGCTCCATCGTCCAAAAAACCGATACAACGATTGCTTTGCCTCAACGGGCAGAAAATCTATGGTTTCATACATCAGGACAGTGGTGGATGCGGTATCATTGTGTTTGGGGGTAAACAGTTCACTCTAGTGGTTGGTCCAGACAGCGATAATGACCCTATTGTGTTCACAAGGCTGTTTGAACCAGTGGTTTGTGATGATTGGCTGCACTCAGCTGCATGGACTGTTGTAGATAAAACTGTGTCAGTGCTAACTGCACATAATGTTGTTCAGGTAATTCTACATACTTTAAGTCACGCCCCACTTTTATACATCCTTTCTACATGCCTTAATCATCTAAGCAATCTAATTTTTATTCTTGAGGTTATTTTATGTATGTTATTGCAGAAATACAATGCCAGTACGCTAGCTTTAGTGTCCTACCACAGTAGTAGAGACAACTCAATCCTGTACAGCGGCCTGCTACTGGCTCTGCAGAGGAGCATGCTGGTGATGGCCGGCACTGTCTATTCAGAGGTCATCCTGCACATATGTGGAGAGGATGATCTCCTGCATCGCTTGAAGGGGCACAAGGTTCGTACAGCCAAATTGTACTATTATAAATGACAACCTCTGTGGTAAGGTGGGCACATAGCCAGCTGTGATGCAAAATATGCAGGTCTTTATTCTGCCTGCAGGACAAATATTTGTTTAACTCTCTATGACTGATGTGCCCTAATTTTATAATAGTTCCTAAAAGTCTAGCATACCAATTTGAAACCTCATAACTTTATAAATGTTATATTAGGCATTGAAATACGTATGCAATGAAAATAGAACATGTTAACAGTACTAGAACATCTGGGAATACATGTACATAACTACTAGTTTATTATACTCTGTAGTCCTAAAATAGTTAAATGTTTGTTTTGCTTTTCAGGGTGTAATCTTTTCGATTTCATGCTACCCTGATAAAAATATTATTGTCACAACATCAGATGATAGATCTGTCAGAATATGGGGGCCAAACGTCACACCAAATGTTCCATGGGACTCTACGGAGTACTGGAGGAGTGAAATTGTTTGCAAACATGAACTGTACGGCCACAACGCTAGGGTAATGAGAAGCAGCATCACAGAAAATCAAATTTTATCCGTGGGGGAAGATTCCCGAATCTGTTTTTGGACTCATGAAGGGGTTTTAGTTAGAAAAGTGAAAAGACATCAGAACGCTGGCATTTGGTCGATTAAAGCCTGTAGTCAATATCTTATCACAGGCGGAGGTGATGGCGCTGTTATACTACAATACTTAACCGCAGCAAAAGATGAATATCATAAGAGTGATGTCCTCAACCTTGATATTAGCAAACCAAAGCACATTGCTTACTCTGCTAAAGGGAATTTATTCATTTTATATGAAAATAATAAATTTATATATTATGATGTTGAGAAAAAGGCTTCAATAGAATTAAGTTGTAAAAATGATTTCGAGACTACATTCCATGCTATGAGCGTATCTCCTAACAGAGAAATGTGTGCCTTAGCAGGAAACAAATCAATTATAAAGGTTGTTGCAGAGAATAGGTTGGATTGTAATTCCAAATTTATAACTGTAAAAGTAAATTTAGAAGATGAAACGATATTGTCAGTTCACTGGGCTGGATATGGACTTTTAGTTGCATGCACACAAGATGGGATTATTACAGTCTTAACAGTAAGTCAGATGGCAGTAGAACCTTACACTGTGTTTGGGATACCTAATTGCAAAGAAAGATGGTTAACAAGTGCTGCTGCCGATCACACCAGGCAAGTGTTCATCCTCGGAGACCGGTGTGGTGATATACATCTTTATAGAAAAGGATCAAAACTTCCTCTTAAGACTTTCACTAAACTACACGGGAGATATGGTCCGAATTCAATAACTCTCATGAATGATGAAATGATCACCATGGGAAGAGATAGAACTATCAAATATTACAAAATTAATGGAAATGAAATAACACACACGGTTACTAAGGAACTAAACTTTCACTGGGTGGATAGGTTCTTGGACTCCGATGATAGCATAGTGTGTGGTTTCAAAGAGAAAATGTTTGTGGTATACTGTTTGAGAACGAACGAGAAGTTGATAGAGTTAGCGTGCGGCGGTGGACAGCGATCGTGGGATGTGCTATACTATCATGAAGGGACAAGCATTGATGCGAAACCTGTTTTGAAATTGGTGTATTTGAAAAATTCCAATATTAATATTGAAACAATATCTTTCGGTAAAATCGCTTCTATCACTGTCGCAAATGGATCACATTCTAAAGAAATCAATTGCTTGAAGACCCATCAAATTGCGGGAAGAACTATATTCATTTCTGGTGGAGAAGATACTACTTTAAGAGTATCTTCATTAAACAATGAAATGCAATTTGATGATTTAGTTATTTGCAAACACCTGTCGAGTGTAAGGACATTGAAAATGTATACTAAGGACCGTGATGAAATTCTAGTTATCTCAGCGGGCGGCAGAGCGCAAATTTGCGTAAATTTTTACAAATTTAATAGAAAAAATGATAAAATTGTAGTGGAAACTCGTGATTTAGTAGATTACATGCTGAAAGGAACCGATAAAGAGCGGAAAGGAGATGAGAATTGGAAGAATGTCTCCGTAGACCCAGAGCCTGAGACACGGATAATGGATTTAGATTACATTGTCAAGGACAAGAGGTATACAATATTCGCTGGTTGTTCGGATGCTCGCGTCAGAGTTTTCGTATTCAATGGCGTTAAAGTAACGTTCAAGATGATAAACCAATCAAGCTGTACCCGCAATTGCATATTAAAAACCTCCTGCGTTACATTTCTGAAGTATGATCTCTTGATAACGTGCTCGACTAGAGGTGAAGTGGCTTTTTGGAATGCAACGAATATCAACAAAGTTGATGCTTTTGAACCATTTTTCGTGACGAAAACGAATAAGTCTGGAATCAATAGTCTTGTTACTAGAAATTTACCAAATAATAGAATACTCATAGCCACTGGAGGGGATGATAATGCCCTTCATCTTAATGTGTTGTTTGTGGCTGACCGACACAACTTGAGCTCTATGCAAGTTCTGTATTCCTTGATTTTGGATAAGCACCACAGTTCTGCAATCACTGGTCTGTGCTTGGTTGACGACTACATTTTGTCGTCATCTATTGATCAAAGGATCACTCTTTCCAGATGGAAGGTTTCTGATAAAATCGAATGCAATTTTGTATATCAGACTTTCAGTGATATTGCTGATATTAAAGGAATGGATCTAATAACTCAAAACAGGTATGTTTATGCTTTAAAAAATATATACTCCTTGCGGACTGACGAAGCTATAGAGGGCTGTACGCTGTGCGCGGGTCGTGCGTTCGATACCGGGATAAATGTTAGTAAAATTTGCCTTGTATCTGCTTGTTTGTAAATTTTTATGAGGCTGTAGGTACATAAAACTGTTAAGTTTATTTAAAAGTATTTATCATTTTATTTAGTTCCATGTTGATATTTCTTACCGACTTAGCTCTCAGAATTAATAAATAAATAAATGCTGGACATTTCACACTACATTATCTAGCCCTAAGCTAAGCGGAGCTTGTGTTATGGGTACTAGATAACTGATATACTTAAGGCGCTACCCTGACCGAATGACCTTGAGGTGTTCGCCTCTACAACACATCGCAAATTATTTATTTTAGTGACACCTATGTAGTCCGTTCTAATAGTACTGCCTAATCTAGCCGTCCGTCCGAGAGCCGGCGGCTGACTGGTCCGCTCCTTGCGCACAGCCAGATTCGCACGGATTCATGAAATATAATTCATAAAAAATAAAGAGAACCCATTTAAAAAAAAATTAATCGTGTAATAATTCTACTATTCAATTAACTATCCAATTGTGTAAACCAAAAAATTCAGTAACGTGAACTTTAAGAGAAGATGTACAAAATCATGATTTATTTAAATTTTTTCACGGGTTTATTGTCGAGTACTTACGACGTTAAATCATTAAACCAATCGTGGAACTTGATGACAAAATGTCAAATATATGTGGTGACTTTTATTTTTTTTTCTACTTTCTTTATTTAACGAGGAGAGAGGCTTGAAAAAAACAGCTTGACGCCGTGTTTGGTCGGGGTACTGCCTTAATACATTACATAGATAGATATTTTTTATTATCCATAGAAAAATACCCAGAACACCCTGAACAATTATCTGCAGATTGTACAAACATTTGTTCAGAGGCGGGAATCGAACCCGCAACCTCCTGCGTCGCAGGCGAACATTCGCCCGCCGCGCCGCAGAGGTCGTCTGAATTAGCATGTTGAAGTGGCAATGGGCAGGCCATATAGCTCGTAGAATTGACAACCGTTGGGGAATAAAGGTTCTCGATTGGCGAGCACAAAACAGACGACGAATCAAATCAAATTGAACGAATTTTATTCATTGAAATCACAAGGATCATTTTGAATCATCTTATAAACTAAAATCACTCTAAACTTCCAATGCAATCAAGAAGAATCAGGCAACAAACACGGCGTGGCTTACTTTGATGATCCAGTGTAGGTAGGCCTCCTGATGGACCAAAGATATTTTAAAGATTGCAGGTATCAGATATCGTCATGGCAATCTATGGGGGAGGCCTATGTCCAGCAGTGGACTTCTATAGGCTGATAAAGATGTAAATTTTATAGACTAGTGAGTGATGGAGTGTTTGTTTTCAGCGCATCAGTGTCAGTGTGCGTTTTCGGAAAGGGGATTGAGGTGTTCAAGATCCCCACATCGGTATCACAGATGTGATACGGAACGGAGGCAGCGGCGCGTTCAGACTTAAGATGGATAAAGGAAATAATATGGTAAGCATGTTTTTATTAGTAAGTTCACTGGGGTGAAAACGACATCCGTCCAGTCGGACTCGGTCCTCTAGAGACAAATAAGATTATGAATTACAAAGAAATTGGAAAATATATAATGTGGAAAACCCTGAACAAATATAAAAGCAAGCAAGTGTTAGTTCCGGCAGGGCTACTCTTTATCTCGCGACAGGTTTGTAACAGGCGTAAATTGTGCAATCAGGGCTGTCAAACGTCGCTTTTCTCATACAAAATTTACCGTTTGACAGTCTTGGGGGCTTAGTACGGGTTTTGATAGTTTTCGAAACTATATGAGGTTCGTTTCCATCCAATATATTTACTGACAGTGCCCTTAGATTTCTTCTCGTTTTCGCTAGGGCCGCTGCAAGTAAATGTATGGAAGGAAACGAAACTTCATATAGTTTCGTAAACTATCAAAACCTGTAGGTACTAAGCCCCCTGATTGCACAATTTACGCCTGTTGCATACCTATCGCGAGAGAGGGATTATCCCTGCAGGTCTAGGTGTTGTGGCACAGAATAAATATTAGTACAAGTACAGAAGACTCACTTCGCGATTTTTTTTATTTAAATAGCGACTTGCTAGGACGCAACAAAGTGCAATTCAGCTCGCACAAGCGCTTTGGACCTAACGCAATATTCACCTAAACATTGCGGCTCTCTCCTAAAGCGTAACTCTGTCGCTGTCTGGCGCGGATTGATGCAACTCGTAAGGGTTGTCGACTTGTACCTACGAATTACTTAAGTACTTACCGTTTGTTATTATCAATATTGTTATTATGGAGAAATAAAGTAGGTAAGTATTTAGGTCCTTATTAAGTAATTTAGAGCGATTCCGAAGTAAAATCAAATTAAGCACGTAAGTAGGTAGAAAATTCAAGTAATTATTTAGGTATCTCCAACCTAGATCATTGCAATCTATGCTAAATCTACATAAAATCACACCTATAATAGGCATTACTTCGATATGCACCTACAGACAATAACTAATGTACCTACATCAATCAAATAACTAACCTTTCATCGTCCTTCGGCAATTTAAAAAATAAAATGATATGTCCCTGTTTGTCTTTTGACTACTGCATCCATTTACAGCACAATATGCACGCGAAGTCATATTTGCAAACTTATTGTGCGAGCGCTCAGGCGTGCGCCCGACAACCGACTGTCACTTGTTCTCTTTGGGAAACGGCTTGGATGTAGGTAAATAACGCGCGACCTTGAGCTAGTGGCGGTGGCCGTTGTGGTACCATTTTACTCGTAGTTCCTGATATCCACGACACGGAATCATACTGTGGGATCGTTAGGTGTTATGTCAGTAGTAACGCACAAGTTTAATTTAATATATTGATTGTCTGAAATGCAAGTTGTTTCAGATTACAACATCAGCTTCTAGAAACAATATGTATTATCATTTTTATCTCGTTAGACGTTGTCGAATACAATCTCAAACAATGAAGTAGGTACTCTTATCAGAGTGGATTTTTAGCATGACTTACTTAAGACTTAAGGTCAAGATCACGATAACTGTCAAGATAGGAACCACATAGGAACAGGCATTGTGATAATTAACCGAGCGAGCGAAGTCCTTGAAACAACAGGCAAAATTTGCTTTCGTCTGTCCGAATGTATGTATGTACGTACTCGCGTATAGGTCTCATTTTTCAATGAATCTTGACGAAACTTGATATCAACATACCTAATTCAGAAATTTTAGATAGTTTTCTACTCGTAGAAATGCAGAGATAAAATTTAATAGGTTTATGATTACTGTCGCATTGAATAAAATTATTTAGGCATTTTTGTAAATGTCTGGTACATTACTACTACGAAAGTAATGCCCCTTCGTCTTTTCGGATTATATTTATGATTGCAAGTGCTATAAAGCTACAGTCAGTCACGAACGAAGATTGCCTAGCTGCATTACTCACGTGGTAGTAAAATAATAATAATAATACGTTTTTTTTTTCTTACACTAACATACACAGTTATACATCAATGTACGATAAAGTGGACTGTATTTTGTTTTTTATTATAAAAGTTATTACGACAATGTTACTTAGAGGCACTGTGGACTTCCCGACTACGAAACAAAGTGTGTTCGGGTCGAACTAACTGGATTGCACTAACCTTACACCAAGGTGTCTCCGAACGCAGTCCAACGGCTGGCGAGTCGCAGGGTTTTCTCAGCGAGCGTGGGTCCGTCAACTTACCAGCTGCGTCGAATACCTTAACCCACCGTATGACCGCGGACAAGGCTGTGAAACCCGGATAGCTCCCACACCAAACACACCGGAAGCCAGCAGTACGTCTCCAAAGTATTTGGGATATACGAGAATAGAGTAACAATGTGAGCCAAAAGGTATCCCGAAACCGGCGCGAAGTAATTTTGCTCTTTTTGGTACACGGCACGAGATGTTACTTAAACGACGATACGACAACGACTCGACCTAAGGTCAATAAAGGTTAACTGTCGAAAATTTAAATTTAAAGAACGACCGTAATTTTTATTGGGAATGAACTGTGGAATACAACGAAAAGTATTGTTGTGTCAGTCAGTCGCAGTGGCAGTGACGTTCCTATGGCGTTGACTTTGGCAAAACTGAACATTCCGACCACCAAAATACACAGTATTTTCAAAACATCAAACGAAAATAATTAGAAATTACGAGAAAATATGTTTTAATAGCTAAAACTTACGCTAAACTATTCGACAATACGAGAAATTAAGTAAATGTTGCTACTAAGAAGAAGTCTTAGTGCTTTCGCGGTGCACTGATTCTGTAGATACGAGTTGATAAACCCAGGTAGCACAGGAATCTAGCCGAACCACACGATCGACATACAAATTGTATTTAACAAAGTTAATCCTTAGTTGAATCACCAACCAAAAGCGGCGGCGTCTGTGTGTTATGAAACACCTAAGATCAGCCAGGTAAAATAGACTAAGGAACAACACGAGTTTAATAGGCAGCATTCCCACCATAATATTCGCCAAACTGGAACCTCTGAAGGTTCGTAAGTGACGATGATCAAAAAACTGATCTAGAAGATCTGCGGATACAGCCGAAGCGAACGAGAAGAGCTTCTGTTGTCGAAACTGGAACAACGTCCAAACCATATTCAATAGTGGCGGTGCTAACGCCGGACCACTTCGTTGCGAGAGAGACCAACGTCGCTGAGTCAGTGGTTTAAACGAAAAAGTTCTCGAGTGGAACGAGAGCAGAAAACCTAGTTTGCGACGGTGATCCTCGACGAGAAGTGCAAAGGTGTGGTCACAACTTGAAAGCAAGGGAGACATCTTCTCACAGCCAAAGTAGCTATGAGTGAGTCGACCGCCCACCATCAATAAGCCACCCTTTTCCCTGTACCGATTCAGCATCCTAACAGATTTCAACAAAGGAAAAAGAAGACTAGTTTGGAAGTTCGAAGATTCTGGCGATAATACACGCTCTTTGGCGTGCTGCACGATAATTGTATTTACACCGTGGTGTGCGAAACATCGTACACACGGACAAAAGCGAAAACGATAGTCGAAATCCGATGAAAATGATTCCACTTCCTCGGCATTATAAGCTGGGAACAGCTTCCATGGCTTATGCTCACCGCTGCAAATAAACCTATCAACGACATTTAAAAGATTAGGCCAGACATCTTCGGGTCGCAAGGGCCAGCAAGGTTCCGCCCACCATGAAGCAACCCAGTTCAAGTCAGTGGACAACAATCCAAGACGACAATGGTCCACTGGCAAAACGGGGGTAGGTTCATGGGGCCAACTATCTGGAGGTACCTTGTGGCAGATATCTGTCACCCGATTGCAGACTAATATCTTCCACCGCGGACGATAAGGGCTTATCCACATTGAAAGGGCCCCTGATGCATCCGAAACGGCAAGACCACGAGCCATGTCCGAATCAACAATGACCGGCGATAGGTCAAAGTTGGGCGACGAAAAAGCTGCGAGTTGCCCTGCGCAATAAATGCAATGTGTACGGGACGAAGTACCTTGCGGTTTGGCGCAACGATAATTCACACAGATACTTGCGTAATCAATGGAAGCACCAGAAGTGACCACGCAAGGACCTCGTACCTCACACACAGGGCGAAGGCAAGAATCCGAGCGAACCATCTCTCGAGGATAGGATAGGGAGCTCGACGACAACGAAAACTTGAGCCACCCTGGATCAACAACAACCGTATCAAAATCCTTTTCTTCACTCGCGAGACGTTCGTCCGGCAACAGGTGTCCTAACGGACCGAAGATGACAAAGCGAGAAGAATCCGTGAAACGCTTCCTCTCTAAAGATGGGAAACGCTCAACAGCGATAGCTTGACCATCCGATGACTGGGAAATGCTCTGAGGGTTCACGATAATTTCACCCTCAGACCGACGACACGAACCAGTCCCGTCGATGATTTCATACGACTCTATCAGAGACTCCACCATCGTCTCTACCAAAGACTCTATCGGAGACTCTACCATCATCTCTACAGAAGACTCTATAAGAGACTCTACCATCAGCTCTACCGAAGACTCTACCATAGGCTCTACCAATGTCTCTATCGGAGCGGGAGAGACAGCAGGTTCGAATTCAACCTTTCGACTGATAGAGTCGCCTGACGACAAAACGATATTACAGTTCCATGTAGAACTGCTACGACAACAACAAGGACGAAAACGAAAATTGTGACGATAACGAAAAGAAAAACGATAAGCGGGAAGGGGGAATTCCACCTTCCTCCCTAAATTTGGACGTCGCTTGAGAGCGGTATCCCGACAATGCGAGAGCTGGAAGTTGTTCTGAGGTTTAAAAACGACCGTCTCCTCAGAACGACAAGGTTCAGCTTCCACGAAGGTTCGACCCGATGACTCTACTGTCGACAAAGTAGGCTTAGGAGCGTCGACAAGTAACTCCTGAAACCTGTAAGTAGAGGCGTTGGGCAACGACGAAACGAGAAAACGATAACGACAAAGAGGGCGAGAGCGAGAGAGAAGGCGAGAGCGAGAGAGAAGGCGAGAGCGAGAGAGATGGCGAGAGCGAGAGAGATGGCGAGAGCGAGGGAGATCGCATGACACAGAACGAAAGCAAGGCGTGAGCCCCGTGCACTCACCCATTACTATCCACCAAAAAATAGTAGGGATAACAATAGGCTGGTCTAGCCTACCCATAGATACCCTGAGCGCCGACACGACAATAGAGCTGTTACACACTACCACATCAGCCGGTCCTCGATTTGACAAAACAGGAAAAGCTAAGTTCAAACTCTGGATATTCTCAAGCCACGATAAGGAATGAACTGAATCCGATTGATCTGTTCCAATTATGTTGGGAAGGAAGTAAGCTTTCACCAAGTTACTATTTGAGAATTCCCCATCAATGGGAATGGACTTACAAACAACAAAGTCTAAAATATTGGTTGATGTTTGTCCAATATCGTTCAAAGACTTTTCCAAATTAGTAATACCAAACCCAAGTCGATTCGCACAAGATTCAGTGATGTAGTTGCATGAGTCAGCGCTATCTACTAATACTCGAATGTGAACAAATGTATTAGTGTTGTTCGGAACGAGAACATCAGCCATTGATGGCATAACTTCTGTGGTGGGAGCAAATCCTACTAGTGAATTTTGTATCACATTGGAGTGCAGCTGTGGTGTATGCAATATAGATTCATCAGCATTGTCTGAATGGAGCAACCTATGATGAACATCACAACAACTACCACACATCGTCCCTGAAGGGCAACTCTTCACAGAGTGTGAAGGCCGCAGACATATAACACAACTTTCACCTGGAGCTTGGAGGAATGTTGTCTCGTTACAAGAACCAACCAATTCATCAACTTGACCAACAGAATCAACACAAGTATAAGGTCGTTTTTCACAACCTTCGAGATTTCGCCAGTGCTTACTAACTAAGTTCACTTGTTCATCAAACGGTTTTGCATGAGTTCTAGCACTACACAAATTATCAATATCAGTACTTACGAATGTATTTTGAACCGGTTCAGTTTCAAGCAAATTCTGAATACGCACACGAACGCTAAGTACTCGACTTTCAAAGTCCATTGCAAGCCGCCACTCAATACCACGGCGCGCCTGGTTTACAGAGCACAAGACCTTTTTCTGAGCATCCCGGAACTCGTTAGCAAGGGTATCTAAGCATTGAACATCGCATCCTACCAAGTCCGAGGACTCGAGACATTCGAAACGGGATAGCTCATAATCGCGCACTACTAAGTCGGCATCCAACACTCCCAGCTCGTTTTTACTGTAAATCGACATTATTGACAATTATTAGACCCGAAACAATATTTAATACGCAAAAAACAAACAAAAATAAATTTCAAACAAAGTTTTCAAACTAACAACAACATTACAACAAAGCTATTTTCACGTATTCATTGCCAACAGAATAAAACTAATTTGAGTCTATGAATGGGACGATATTCAGGTTGATGGTGCCTGTCAAGCAAAATTGACAAAGTCACATTAGTAGTGACGTTTGACACGACAACGAAACGATAAACTGCCAGGCACAATCGAACCTGTACACTACCTATAAAAAAAAATAACAATTTATAATTTAGTTAGATGACCGATAGCCATAGCAATTATTTAACTACCTTAAACTTTTTATTATTTAACGAAAACGCGAATTATTTGTGAAAGTGATTTTAGCAACGAGATATTTTGATTCCAAAGGTCACTTTACACTTAAATTGGACGAATGGTCCAAATATACGAGAACTACTTATTTGTAAGTGATTGCAACCGCTACAAACTATACCAGCAAAATTCTAAAAAGGTTACTTTACAAATAAATTCTATCAAATAGACCAAAATGTCCGAGAACTACCTTATTGTAAAAGTGATTGCAAATACTACGAAATAAAAAAGTGTAACTCCAATGGGTCACTTTACAAATAAATCCGGCCGAATGGACCAAAATGTACGATAAAGTGGACTGTATTTTGTTTTTTATTATAAAAGTTATTACGACAATGTTACTTAGAGGCACTGTGGACTTCCCGACTACGAAACAAAGTGTGTTCGGGTCGAACTAACTGGATTGCACTAACCTTACACCAAGGTGTCTCCGAACGCAGTCCAACGGCTGGCGAGTCGCAGGGTTTTCTCAGCGAGCGTGGGTCCGTCAACTTACCAGCTGCGTCGAATACCTTAACCCACCGTATGACCGCGGACAAGGCTGTGAAACCCGGATAGCTCCCACACCAAACACACCGGAAGCCAGCAGTACGTCTCCAAAGTATTTGGGATATACGAGAATAGAGTAACAATGTGAGCCAAAAGGTATCCCGAAACCGGCGCGAAGTAATTTTGCTCTTTTTGGTACACGGCACGAGATGTTACTTAAACGACGATACGACAACGACTCGACCTAAGGTCAATAAAGGTTAACTGTCGAAAATTTAAATTTAAAGAACGACCGTAATTTTTATTGGGAATGAACTGTGGAATACAACGAAAAGTATTGTTGTGTCAGTCAGTCGCAGTGGCAGTGACGTTCCTATGGCGTTGACTTTGGCAAAACTGAACAATCAAAAAGAAAAGAAAAAACACTAAACCTAAAATTAACTATTACATTTTTATATAACTATTGAATATCTTTTCATCTTTTATTTTTTAAAATTAAGTAAGTACCGCTTTTAGCGGCAAAAAGCCTCCTCCAGCAAAAAACTCCTACTTTTGTAGTAGTACTGTTGTTATAATAATATATCTGTCTGTCGCTTCGTAAATAACTGAACTTTCACTTTACTTTTTTTTTTGACGACCTCTGTGGCGCGACGGGCGAGTAGCCGGCTGACATGCAAGAAGGTGCAATGGTACTCGAAGTTCCTGATATCCACGACACAGGGAGTGTGGGATCAAGATTACGTATGTGCCTGTTGGGTGTTAAGTTATAAAAATAAAAATAAACTTCTTCATCAGCCGGTAAAAATCCACTGTTGGATGAGGATGTATAGCATAAATCCATAGGGTGCAATGGGAGGATTTGCCATAATCACCACACTTGGAAGGCTGATTGCTGATCGCAGTGGTGGATGCTGCTGCCAATACTCTTGCGTAAACCCATGCGGCCTTATTACAGAACATGGACTAAATCTGAATTTAGTCCAGGCGTACTAGTCTAGGATTAAATATCGACATCAGGTATATGCTACTTTAAACACGAAAGCAGATGGTTTGTTTTTCAAAATCAATTCTCGCTCTACGCAAATTTCCAAAGTATCAAACTGACGGATTGTGTCACATTACAATTGAGATGTCCAAATTCTTACCTCTAACAAGCAATCAACTGTCAATTTATAGACCATTGCTAAACTAGGGGGCTGCCTAGTTTTAGATAAACCAGAGATAGTCCAAGCTTATGTCATTTTTGGGATATGCGCGGACTATCTAGCTCGAAAGTTGCTTCAGGAAAACAAACCATCTGCTTTTGAATTACAGTCGTATATACCCTAAGTCGATATTTAAGCCTGGACTGGTAGTCCTGGTTTAAACCCAGACTAAGTGCATGTTTTGTAATAACACCCTTAGTCGCCAAAGGAGTTTGAGGAGTCTTATTCTAGAATAGGACGAGACCACAAATAACTGAACTAATCGTGTCGAAGTCGACCAAACGAGCGACAAATAAGAAGACTCAGCCAATTTGCTGCATTTATGAGGCTTCATTTATTGTATTTATTGACGACAGCATGAAACCTTAGTTTCCATCATACATGTACAGTTTAAACAGTTTGCCCGCAACATGATTAGATAGGCGTCAACATGATTAGATTAGATATAACAACAAAGCTATATTAACAATTGATGTAGGTATTATTATGTATATGTATTTTAAATACTTATTACAGTCTGTGCTTCTTCTGAAACCAGTTGTTTAGTATAAAAGTGAGTATTTTCATATTTAAATACGTATTAAATATTTAGGCGTGGTAAGGATTATGTTATTTTTTTAGATCAAAATCGTTATCTTCGTTCCATTTAAAAAAGTTGCCCAAAAAAATTCCTACATTTAAATTTTTTAACTGCCAAGTAGCGGCCCCCCTAATTACAGCAGCAAATGGCAATGGGAAACGCAACAATGGGATATAATTTCGGCAGGGTTAGGCATGCCAAAATGATCATGTAACTCTATTTATTTCTGCATTTTTTGTTGTTTTGATATTTGTTTGATTGAAGTAACACATTATGATTATTAAAATTAAATTATTACAATTAATACTGTCTAAAAAAGACTTTCTATTCATAGAGTGTTCTTAACTAAGTGTTCCCTTTATGTACGAATATGACACACATCCTTACTAAAGTTTTTGATCTGTGTCGCTCTGTAACCGGCTTCGCATGACACTTTGACAGGAATAGCTACTATTTTAAGAAATTGCATTTATTTTCGTATATTATCTATGTCACTTACTTAGAGGGGCACTTTGCGATTTGTAACATTTAGTATGTCACATACATTCAATGTGTGTGTGTTTCTGATTAATTTCGTTACTCGAGTATTTAAGTGCAAAGTGTCCTTCAAAAGTTAGCGTAACGCAAACACGCTAACGACCACAAAACTATGGACAAACGCGGCTTGAAATCTCTTTTTTCCCGTACAAGCCTTTCTTTTTTCCGCTAGTTATATCTAGCATTACACTTTCGCTAGATGTACAGTCATAATATATGGTCACATTGGATAGTAGAGTAGATCTTAAGGAAGTATAGCGTCAATAAACATTATTTTCATTCTGTTTTAAACAGTTATTTTACTGTAATTACTGCAGTAGTAATAAATCCACATACGACTTTGGTAAATACCAAGAATGTAGGGGACATGGAAAATACTTTATTAAAGAGATTTAATGTTCCGTGAAAGGAAAATACCTACATACTGATACTGAAATATCATGAATTGGAAACAGACATATTTTTCATTTATATTCACCGAAAATGTAAATACTCTGATCTCGGAAGCATCTATGAGTAAATAGGTATTGCAAAATATCCAGTTGTTTCCTTATAACAGTCTGACCTTGCGTTTCGCATTTGGTAAAGTCAGTTTCTGTGGGATCATAGACGAACACACACTTTATTTATTAAATAGCTGGTGAATTTGATGTTTTGAAAATGTGTTTTTGGTTCCTGTTGGAGTACTTTCCGATTCTACCTATTTTTTATCGAAGAAAGGTACAGTATTGTAAAAGAAATGGAGAAGAGTAAGAATATCAACATGGATCGACTAAAATATGTTAAATTTATTCCACGGCTAAAAGACTAGTTGGTTACTTTAATATTTTTTATGATTGACACATTTTAATTCAACAACTTCTCCCAGCTAGATTACTTATAAATGTCCAGTACTTTCATTCCAAGCATTCTCATGCTCATGTTTATCAACTTATTACGGGACTCCTAACACTTAAGAGACTCTTAACCCGAGTCAAATTGACAGGTTTCTATGAATTTACCATTGAGTATGTAACTCTGAAAGAATTCTTTCAGAGTTTTCGTTGGAGAAAAGCGGAATTGTTACTTACTATTATATTTGTTCGTCTATTCAATATTGTAGAATGGATTTCCGCAAAGTTACGCTTGAATCAATTAATTATATGAATCAAGTTTATATCATAAAAGAAAAAACCATATATGTAGGTAGCATTACTACCGCTGACGAGACGGACTCCGCCCGCGGACGGATGGAATAGTTTTTCACAGAAATTTGAGAATTTTACATGCACCATATCCGTATGATTTGCATTGTTTAGAGGAAAATGGTAATTATTTTCGTAACGTCATTTCATAGATGGCGCCAGTGGTGGAGGCAGTGACGTCACCAGTGTGGTTAGGTGAGGGTCCACATTGGGACTCGGACGCGCAGGCGCTTTATTTCATCAGCATCTTCGACAAGACCGTGCACAAATATGTACCAGCTACTGGAGTCACTACTAGCGCTAGAATGGGTATGTACTGGCACACGTTGTTGTCAATTCTGCATTGTCTAGTTAATCCGCTCCGTTTCGTAATTTGCGCGAAATTGTAATTTTATTGTATGGGTATTTTTTGCACATAGCTAAAAGCTATGCTAAGCTATGATAAGCTTATAGCTTATCAACACTTCTTAAGTTAGCGAACACTGATTTTGCGGGAATCAGGAGACCTATCACACATGTTTAAATTTAAAGTTACCTTCTCATATTAATCACCTCATTGCACAAATAATAAAAGAAACTCATGCCACATAGCTAACTACCTACTTATTATGTCATTGTTTCATATCTATCTACCTCCCTAGTTTTTAATTTACCATTACTTAGTTTAATTTACGTTTTATTATCTACTTGGATTACAAGTGTTAAAAATGAATTAACCACGAAAAAAAGGGGACTCTTCTAATACAGGTTTTTATAACTTAAAAGATGTCCCAACCCATGTTATCACCTTGTAATTTATGAATAAATAATTTTATTTGATTTGACTTGAAAGTATCTCATAAATATCATTAGTTTAGCTGCGAATGTCAATAAATAAATAAATGCTGGACACATTTCACACAACATTATCTAGCCCCAAGCTAAGCAGAGCTTGTGTTATAGGTACTAGATATCTGATATACACATGATATACTTAATACATTACATACATAGATATGGTTATTACATAGAAAAAAACCCAGAACACCCTGAACAAATATCTGCAGATAGTACAAATATTTGTTCCAAGGCGGGAATCGAACCCTCCTGCGTCGCAGGCGAACCTTCGCCTGCCGCGCCACAGAGGTCGTCAAGAAGAATGATTTTATATAGTGTTGTTTTGGTTCATTTACATTTGCGTACTCTAGCAAACAAAGAAAATGCTTCCAGCTAAAAACAAAAGGATAACAAACACATTGTTAAAGATGAAACGCGAAGACCTACGGATGATGGTGGGCATCATCACGGGACACTGTGATCTCAACCACCATCTGCTGAAGACAGGGGCTACGGACAGTGGGCTATGTCGTGGCTGTCTTCAGGACGAGGAGACAGTGGAGCATGTTATATTGTACTGCACAGCCACAAATGAAGCCAGGAAAAAAACCGGATTCCAGGAGCTGATAGAGTCCTGTTTAACTTCATCCGTTACTCATTCGGGGACACTAGAACAGTGCTGCCATCAACCCAGGGTCCTTCTCCGTTATTTTAAGGAGTTGGGCTGGCTGGGGTAGGGTTAGCAGGGGGACAATGCACAATACACCCCAATGCGGGAAGTCAGTGCAGATCTTATCTCCCCCATTTTCAATTAGAATTAGATTAGTACTCTAGTTATTAATAAATATTCTCTTCTGATTGTAGATGGCATGCCTACCTTCATAATACCAGTAGAAGGCAAAAAGAACCATTTCGTAGTCGGCTTGAACCGCAAAGTACTTGAGATCTCGTGGGACGGAACCCAAGACGCTGCCAAAGTACTCCGGACCGTTGCCGAAGTGGATCACGAGAACCCTGATAATAGGTTCAATGACGCCAAGGCGGACCCTAGGGGAAGACTTTTTGCTGGTGAGTACGGGGCCAAGCTACACATCGTACGCTTCAGCATTCGCGTCCATACTAAAAGCGTGTTTTATAGGTACCTAACTTTAACGAATGCAAGTATTATTACAGAGGGCCTAGTCTAGCAATAAGCGGATTATTTATACTATACGGATTTTTGTATGGATATAGCGGACATTTTGGGAACCTCATGTTCTCAAAATGTCCGCTAGGGGGGCTTTTCGGTGTTTCCAAAAATCCGTGTAGTGTAGTAGTGTACACCAAGCGACCGTGTAGTTGCTTGTTACATTTCTGAACTAGAGGCTCTTTAATCAGGGAATTCGTGGGATCATTGACTATTCGTATGTGACTGTTGGGTGTTATGTTATGTATGTTATAATGTAGCATCATTGGTCATGCTGGGCGCATGCGTGGTGTAGTTAGACCCTTATTGGACACTCCTGTTTTCTCATCTTGATTGTAAAATTTCGCAATGCTTATGCCGAGATAAATAGACGCTACTTAGCACAAGCTTGGCACGTACTAATGCTTAGATCTGTCCCTGTCACAGTCACACAAATGTTAAAACACGCGTATTAGAGAGAGACAGGGACGATATCACAGTAAGACTTAGGCTTAGTCACCGTGAAATACGTTATATTTATCTGGACCTTATTCTCCGTGGGAGAGGTTTATGTAACTACTGATTGTAAAAAACAATCAGTTATCGATAAATTCGCACGTCAAACGCAATCTGATAGTGATATATTATAGCCAATTTGATTTTGTGATAACGATTAATTCTTATCGTAGAACAATTTTCAAGGCAATTTTAATACCTTATTATTATATTGGAATCGTTTCAAATTGTTTTTTTTTTTTTTATGCTACTTGGCAAGCAGACAAGCTTACGGCCCACCAGATGGAAAGCAGTTACCGTAGCCTATGAACGCCTGTAACATCAGGGGCATCACACGCGCGCTGCCGACCCTGAGACATAAAGATGAAAAGTCTCATGTGCCTGTAATTTCACCGGCACCCGTACCCTTCAAACCGAAACACAGCAATGCGAACACTACTGCTTGTCGGCAGAAATAGGTACGGTGGTAGTACTTCCCCGGACGAACTCTTTCACAAGAAGCTCTACTACTAACAAAATGTAATTATGATTGTAAATTATGATTATGTCAATTGTGTTGGTATTTTTTGAATTGTTAATCTGTAATGGTTTTCATATTATTGACTAAATTACTATTAAATTTAATTATTTATTTTTGATCTTAGGAACTTACGCGGCGCTGCTGGCGTAGTTTGTTAGCGTATTTAATCAAGGCTCGCGAGTTCGATAGTTTTTACCTAAACCAATATGTCTTCGCTTTTTCCGGCTGATTATATTCCACATTGTGGTTTTGTGCCACCTCCATCCACCGACTGCCTGCGACCTAAAGAAGTCGTTGACCCATCGAGTGGGGGGCCGTTTGGTTCGTGGTTACCACTCGAGATAACCTTCATTCCCCCGCGGTTCGTCAGTGTACATACCATATTGTTCGACGAACTTGTTTGTTTGACGAACTCTGTGTGCGGCGGGCGAGTAGCCGGCTGAGTTGCGGGTTCGATTCCCGCTGCGGGACTAATGTATGTTGTTGCGGGTCTGAGTGTTATGGTACAATGATACTCGTAGTCACCCACGATACAGGGAATCCTAGTTTGTGATCAAGACTACGTATGTGACTGTTGGCTGTTATGTTATTATGTATACCCGGACTTGTTGGTATAACATTTGTCCTGGCTGCTGGCTTATTTAGGAGTGTGTTATTACTGGAAGAAAGCGTTAGCAGAGTCTGTCGTGGAAAGCAATGGCGGCGATGAGCTCACCACTTGTCACGTCTATATTCCTGCGATTGTGTAACCCACGGCGAAAAGAGGCCCTTTGACGCTCTGCCTACCCCTTCGGGGGAAAAGGCGTGTGGTTATGTATGTATGTATTATGTTATGTTCGCAAATGTGGGGGATAATGTAAAGTTTAATATCTAGGCACCATGGGTTATGAATACGAGCCCGGTAAGTTCCACCTCAAGAAGGGTTCGCTGTACCGCATCTCGGCGACGGGTGGCGCCACGCGGCTTGCGGACAACATCGACATATCCAACGGACTGTGCTGGGACCTCAAGGAGAAGGCCTTCTACTACGCGGACTCCTTCGAGTACACAATCAGGAGATACGACTATGATGTCGAGACTGGCGATATTTGTGAGTACAAACGCCCCATCTACACCATTTGCAGTTAGGTTAAGTAGACGGGCTTAAACTAACAGCAGGAGAAAACTTGATAGTCACTCGATATAGGGAGCAGTGGAATCTGGCAGATACGCGACTTCAAAAAAAGGGGAGGTTCTAAGTTCAGTTTTTTTTTTTAATGTTTGTTACATTCATCGTCATTATAAACTGATTTAAAAAACCTTTTTTTATTTGAACTGTCAAATTGGTCCAATTTTTATCAAAAACCAGTTCTGATGATGGAATCTATGAGGAATTGAGGGAACTCCTCAAATATTGTAGGCATACATATAGCGATTTTGGTATTTTCAGCAAAAAGTTATTGTTTTGTACCTTTCTAATCAAAAACATGCAGATAGCCGAATTCAATAGCGGAACTCGGTTTTTTAATGAAAAGTTATTCAAATCAAGTTACAGAAAATAAAAAAATAATAAAAGGGTTTATTTATTACTGATTCCTAGACATGCACGGATGTTTTAGGCACGAAAGAAGGCTTTGTTAAGTTCCGTATATAGCAGTAAAAGCTGCATTAAAATCCGTAAAGTAGAGTTCTAAAAATAGTGTTTTACCGTAAGTGGTCATTTACACCAGAGATATTTTGACGTACGAGCGAGTGTGAACGCTTAGAGTTCGATGGTGTAATTGGGCGCTTACACCCGAAAATAACACAACTTTTCATCACGAATTAAAAAAGTCTTAATAAAATAAAATATATTTTCATAACAGTTGGTAAAAATAAATTTCACGTGAATGTTCTAATAATAATTGTATGTAACAGCGAACCCCCGCCTGGTGTTCAAGTACAAGGACCACGACCTCTCCGGCATAGTGGACGGCATGACCATCGACACGGAAGGCAACCTGTGGGTCGCCAACTTCGACGGCAACCAAGTAAGTAGTCATTACAAATGTGGGTCACCCACTTCAACGACAACTAAGTAAGTAGTCATTACAACCTGTGGGTCACAAACTTGGACGGCAACTAAGTGTAGTCATTACAACCTGTGGGTCACAAACTTCAATGGCAACCAATTAAGTAGTAATTACAAATGTGGGTCACCCACTCCAACGGCAACTAAGTAAGTAGTCATTACAACCTGTGGGTCACAAACTTGGACGGCAACTAAGTGTAGTCATTACAAACTTGGGTCACCCACTCCAACGGCAACTAAGTAAGTAATCATTTCAACCTGTGGGTCACAAACTTGGTACTAATATGTACCTACTAGCTGGTGCCCGCGATTTCGTCTGCGCAGGATTAGTATTTCGAGTAGCTTATATTAGCGTGGCGTAGAAAATAATATAACCTATGTATATACTGTGGCGGGCTTTTTTGTAGGACTATTTAAGATAAACATTTCCATCATACATTACATATGTGTAACTCTAGCGGTTTTGGCAGCGCACGCCAGAATAGCTCGCAGATGGTAGATTTTTTCCTACCTACTTGACACTTATCGTCATAGTATGGACAATTCACACAATATCTTTATAAATTGTAACCTATGTGTTATTCTGATGTGTAAGCTATATTATTGTAAAGTTTCATTAAAATCCATTCAGTAGTTTTTACGTGAAAGAGTAACAAACATCCATCCATCCATACTTACAAACTTTCGCGTTTATAATATTAAGTAGGAGGATAGGATTAGTAGGATATGTTCTCGGCAACTACAGTCAAATTCATCTGCAAACAGTCATTGAACAATGTAATCGTCCATTTCAGGTTCTGAAAATCGACCCACGAACCAGCAAGCTGTTGCAAAAGATCCCGATCCCCGCCCGCCAGGTCACCTCTGCTACCTTCGGCGGTCCAGGATTGGACGTGCTCTACGTGACATCAGCCAGTATGAACCGGGGGGAGGAACAGAAACCCCCCTGTGGAGCCACGTTTAAGGTCACAGGGCTAGGCGTTAAGGGACATGAGAATGTTAGTGTTAAGCTGGACTAAATTATGTAAATTATACTTAAATGTTAACCGGCAGGGCTATTCTCTATGTTATGTATCTTTATGTCGCGAGATAGAGAATAGCCCTGTTGTTTTGTCTCAATGCTGGGCCTCACCATACTGCAAATTCTCACCATATACTTGTTTTTATGTCGATTTCTTAACTTCTGGTCTGGATAGGTCTATCTAAAGTTGTAATAAAGTGAATCAGAAAAGAAAAACAAATAACCCATCTATTTTTCCTGTCTTCTTAGTTAATATCTACCGTGCTATTAGTTCATCTGTATGCCTGCCTAAATTTTGTATGATGTAGTTGTAAGAATAAAAATTCAATAGTGTTCTATTGAAAAAACTTTGTTAAATCAGGTGTCAAAATAAAATCTTTGTGGCCAACTTGTATCCTTATTTTGGTAGCTTCCCATTGTTTACCCTGAAAATAAAACTAGCAACTAGCGTCACATACATAGTCCTGATCCCACAATAGGATTCCCTGTGCCGTGGCTATCAGGAACTAACGGGTACCATGGTACCACAACACCCAGACCCGGACCAAATATTTTCAGATTATGTAAACATTTGTCCCGCAGTGGGAATCGAACCCGCAACCTCTCGCATCTCAGCCGGCTACTCGCACGCCGCGCCACAGAGGTCGTCAATTCTGTTGTCAGTGATATTTCTATTTGAAATTACGTTTTTGTAGTTATGCAGTTTGTCTACAAAGCTTAATTTTAAGAGGTACGTAGACTGGGTAGACTAGATCGGTAATAGCAAAAACTTAATTTCAAATATGATTGTAAACGTAATCGCTATAGATAGAAGATAGAAAATACTTCAATGCACGCCATAATATACAAAAAAAATAATCAATTTCACAAACAAAAACTAAAACTAACTGTTATACAATGGGCGGTCTTATCGCTCAGCAGCGATTTCTTCCAGACAACCTTTACTATACCCTTTGCCTTTGCTATACTGGATAATCATTTCACTAGGTATAATAGGCTAAGCGCAGTTCCAGTCTGCAGGACCTCATATGACATAGGTATAGAATAAGAAAAAAAATACTTCAAAGCATTGATTTCCTAACAAAATAACTTTAAAAATACCAAGGAATAACAATCTTGCCAATGCTCTGTTTTAAACTCGCTATGTTACATAATGTGTAGTTTTAAAAGTATGATCTTTTTTCTAAAAAAAATCCGAATAAGGAATTCTTGGCTTTTGAAAACACCACTTTTCAAGCGTTTTCGCGAAGTAGGAGTACCTAAGTCTGACCTGACTACGTGGAGTCGATTTTTCTGCGATTGGTACTCACACTCAGTTTACAAAAAGGCGAATACGTCAAGCAAAGGCAACTTACAAACAATTCTTAACTAATTGCTCGAAAAATAAAACAGGAGAGATTAAATACCTACTAAGTTTAAAGATTGTTAGTAGCTAGGTTAACATAAAAAATTCTAATTACGTTATGAAGTAGCTAGGTACATAAACAAGTTCATTAGATAATTCATTCATTCATAACACAAGAGCCCTTCAATCTGAATGGTTTTCCAGTCTCGTAAGTACAATAATCGCAGAGGTTAGGTTATGAATTCGACCTTGATACGAACAACTCACAAGCATCGCTATCATGACTTTCGTGACTATCGAGACTTTATCAATACACTTGTTGTAGTCGCCACTCGGGTCGGAAACTGTAAATAAAACATCTTTATGTTGATAAAAGTCTATAAAACAAGAAGTTGATGTACGTTTGCTCAGTATTGTATTGTCAGTGAAGTTATTCACCGGTCGACACATCAGTAGAGGTAGGTCTAGGTATCTATTTCATTTATTTTTACACAGTTCTTGTAATAAGAAGACAGCACTGGTTAGGTAGGTACACTTGATCCCGCTTTTATATAGGTAATAATATACTTACCTATACGTATTTTTGTTCGAGGGTATTCACTCATATTCATCAAAACCATCTCTATTATCTCTCATGATGAATATCATTCATGATTATCTCTCAATGTAATATTATAAGTCAAATGCTTCTACCTATTGAATCTAATGTGATTGGGACATAATTTACGAAAAAGTTTTTACTTGGGTAGGTAAGTACTTACATAAATACAAGTACCTATCTAAAGCAAAAGATTGACCAGATATTTCAATGAGAGTTTAAACAAACTCATCCATCACCAACTACCTACTCCTCAGAATCAGATGTCTTACAAGGTTCAGAAGATCACTTCCCCGCTGCTGCTTGGCGAGGGTCCGCATTGGGACGAGCGCCAGCAAGCCCTGTTCTTCGTCAGCATCCACGAGAAGACCATCCACAAATATGTGCCAGCTACTGGAGATCATACTAAAACTACACTTGGTGAATACTTACGATAAATAATAATACAAGTATTATAGGTAAGTAGGTAGGTACAATCATTGCCGTTGCATTGGCCGAGGTGTGTCCGGCTTAAGAATAGATCCCTCCTCCTCCTCCTGTGGATGTAGTAAAACCCTTACTAAGGGAGTACACCAGGGGCTGGGTAGCAGCACCTACCTGAGTACTTACACCAAACTGCAATCACCAATCCGCCTGCCAAGCGTGGTGATTATGGCAATTCCCGGTTCCCCCCATTGTATTCAATGGCTTCGTCCAGCAGTGGACGTAAAAACATGCTGGTGAGGATGATGATGATGATGATGTTAGTAGATACTTTCAATTAAAACATGTGTTTAAACAGGTCTCGTGATTCCCGCAAAATCAGTGTATTTCAAGAAGTGTTGATGAGCTATAATGTGAAAAAAACACAATAAAATTTGAATTTCGCTGCACTAGCGAAACGTTCCACCTTAAGTTTTACACTTTTTTATTCAAGATGGCCGACCAGGTTTCATAGTGCCGGTAGAGGGCACCACCGACCAGTTCGTGGTCGGAGTCGAGCTCAAGTTCCAAATCATCCGGTGGGATGGCAAGGACGGCAGCGCAGCTAAGGTTGTCAAGGAATTGGGGGAAGTGGACCAGCATGAGAAGAAGAACAGGCTGAACGATGGGAAATGTGATCCTAGGGGAAGATTGTTCGCTGGTAAGTTATTCAGAAATTATTTATTTTAATGTAATGGCTTGACAATCTAGCTTAGGGCCCACCTGATTGTACGCGAATACAATCGCCTATTGACATGTGCATCACCATCATGTATTCTCTAGAAAGGCCACATTGAGCAATTTATCTGGAAGCAATTCATTTTCCAAATTCCCAGCAGATCCTTAGCAATTCCTCTTGTTTTCGTTGTGATTCAAACTAGGATCATATCTTATGATTCTAAAATTCTAGAGCTCATTATAGGCATTCGTGAACCGATAACGCCTTAAAATTGTCACGGTCTTTTTTAGACTTGAGGACCGTCATAATTTCGGCGCGATTTACATTTAAAGAACGCTGTAGGTAATTGATACATTTTATCCCTGTTTGTCCATTAGTTGGAAATTGAACGTATCAATGAAGACCATAAAAGTCTTCCCGTAAGTACGTAAGTCTACCGTAGTAGTATGATTTATCTATGGTAGTAGGTAGTATGTTAAACATCAAATAATATTATCGACTTTTTTTATTAGGCTGAAATGAGGTGCATTTCGCGCGCTATCAAGTTTAGTTTAGCTACAGAGAATACTGTAACACAACACAATATTTACTCGTACTGAACTAATCTATATTTCCCAGGCACCATGGGTTTCGAGCACCCTCCCGGCGTATTCGACCCTGAAAAGGGCTCTCTCTACCGTCTGGACTCAGCCAAGGGGGACAAGCCCGAGCGCATAGCGGAGCACATAGGAATCTCCAACGGACTGGCCTGGGACTTGAAGGAAAAAGCATTTTATTATACGGATTCTCCGGAGACGAAGATCAGGAGATATGATTACAATGTGGAGACAGGAAAAATTTGTAAGTTTTCTTTTGATTCTGGTAGACAACAATAACTAGACACCAAAAAAGAATCTTTAACAAGACAGCAGAAGACTTGTCTCTCTTGCCTGAGGTGTGTGGTTATGAAAATAACCTTGGCTTCTTTTATACACACCTCAAAAGGAGAGGCTTTTAAGGACTTGGGAGATTGAGGTGGTCCTAACAACTTGATACCTGGTTGTAAGAACCAAGAAAAATGCTTATAACTACCAAACTATAGAACTACAAATTCAGGGAAGTGTTTTTAGGGATTACAAAAACAGCATAGGAGCCAGGTTTCTAGCTCATGGGTCCAACATCCTGATGCCAATAGAGAAAAAATGGAGACTGTCAGCGACATTCTTCGAGCTAGGTCTAGAAGCAGGAGTAAAACCTAGTTTAATAAGACTATTAGAAAAGATTCTCGTGATTTCGATGAATAAAATACTTAAGACTTTATGGTTCGGTGTCGTCTTCCGTTTCAAGTCCATACCGTCGCAAATTCCCACCTCAAGATATTGGCCTGATTTTAGTTTTTCAATCTTTCCAGCCAACCAAACCTATATCTTCGACCTACGCGCGAACAACATTGACGGCTTTCCCGACGGCACCACCATTGATACTGACGGTAACCTCTGGGTCGCCATCTTTTCCGGCTCTTGTGTCATCAAAATCGACCCTCGCACCGGGAAACTCCTCGAGAAAATACCCATTCCTGCAGCGCAAGTCACTTCGGTGACATTTGGAGGAGCAAACTATGACGTACTCTTTGTGACCACTGCTAGCATGCTTATTGATGGAGAGCAACCACCACCATGTGGCTCTACCTTTATGGTCACTGGTTTAGGCGTGAAGGGACACCCTAATGTTAATTTTAAACTTTAAGAGTTTTCAGATGTGTTTAGAGATTGTTATTCGTATGTATGCTACAGAATATTATCTTAAGCCGGGTCCGCTGCGCCAAATTTCCTGAAATAACATGTTAGTAAAACAGCCAGACCGCTGTGACTTTTGAGTTGAGTGTTTTGTTAGAAATCTCTTTTCAAACAACGTCTTCCTCTATTATAGAGAGCACTGACACGAAATGAATGAAATCACCCCTCCCCCCGCAGGCGAACGCGGGGGATGTATTCCGTTAACACAAAACAGTTAGTCCAGGCCCCTTTATGTTAAAAAACAATGTTATATGTTTGTACACCAAAACATCGCGCAGCAGACCTTGCTTTTGAAACATTTATGAGATATTAATTTAGACTGATGTTCCTAAAATTTACATTTATATTACCTATCTACTACTATATTTATTATTATGTTATCTGATTGTCTCAATTAATTAATTAATTGTCTTAATTATCTTTTGTGTCTATATAAAAAAAGCTTGAGGTATGTAATTCCATCGCAGTTTTAATTTCGACAAATGTCAGGGAAGTTTTTTAATACACATAATGCATAACAGATAACTCGAGTTAACTTAAAATAAAACACTCTTGACAAAATCAGTTTACTTTTATTTGATAAATTTGGAAAAAAATACACTAATTTCAGAAAGGTATTTACTAAATTGCGCTGTTTGCATGTACATTTACTACTGTTACTAATGTTACAGACATAATATCACAAGTCACAACACTTATTAATCTTATTGTTTTATTTGTGTACATATAGGTAGTGGCTTGGACCTTTCGCACTGGGTGTCACGTTTTAGTACTCACGCTGCTGGCTGGCCATATAGACAGACTACTTTTAGCACAGCTAGAGCGCTTTTATAGGTCCAGTGCTTGTAATCCTTGCCACTACTTACAATACAATTTGCATAACATTACACTGACTGATATGATAATAATGACATCAATTTAGTTCTTTGGCAGTGACGCGACGCCACCATCTTTCAACTTCACATTAAAATACACTTATACACTTGGCACATACATTTACGTTAAGACTAATACGAAAACAAAAATAAGTATAAAGCTACGCATTTCGCGTACTTCTGACGAGATAAAGTAACTGACGGTTTTCTTATAATAAACTAAATTTACGTAAAAATAATTAAAACTACATAACATAAAATCGAACTCCTAGTGATTTTAAACTAATACTGAAATACCGAATGACTACTGTACATTGAAAACTTCACACACACAAATTACACATTTTTTTTTTGTTATTTTAGAGGTTTTTTTTTAGTTAACAAGATATAATATGCAGTTAATCTTTGTGTCAGTTTAAACTGTCCAAAAAAAAATAACCGTGTATTTATACATATGTATGCACTATTAGGAATTGTAAAGTTGGGATCAAAAAAATCATGGGCGGAATCAAGAGTAGATGAAGAGAATATTGAAAAAGTTGTCCAGCTGTCTACTGCCGGGTGGTTCAAGCTCACATCCTTCCTGCGTTATCAGATCACAATGCGGCGTCCGCCCTTGTGAACAGGCCCTTACCAAGGTTATTTATTAGATACTTACTATTTCGAGCATTTTCAAGATTATATCCGACTCACAGCCAAATCATTTTGTAAACATTCCAAAAATATGTTTCTATCAATTTCGAATCTCTTGCCACGAGTGCTAGTGTGTGGCGTTAGTTTAAAATCTACCTTACATTTTGACAAAAAAAATAGAAGTTAAAATGGTTATTTCTATGAACGAATGTCCGTCTACTATTCCAGCCTCTGATTTAAATGCGTGTGTCTTATTGTAGTAAATGCAGAGACTAGTGTCCTCTGGCGACGTATCCTGCAAGTGACTCGGTTATTCCACAAACGAACTAAAAGCGCCAATTCACATTCATGCCTTCCGCTTAAAAAATATTCGTACAAAAATATATAACTACCCAAGCACCGAGGTTAAATCTAAATGAACCCTTTTCAGATGAGATCAAGTTGGAAACTTAAATGTTGCTTGAATACTGTACGGTGTGCTTTTCAAGAGAGATTCTGCAATCGCACCGTAACCTGAGATCTGCAGACAGCAAGTAAATCTATGTAAAGCGAGCTTAATCGAATGGAACCGTACACACTTAATAGCTAAACTAAAATTAAGCCGAAAGCCGACCGGTCGCAACATTCGACTTATAGTGGATATGATCTTTTGTGAATATTTCCTTCTGTAAAGGACTGTAATCTCTAATTTTCTCTGTTTTATCCAACTTATTACAGTACACACTTGCAAGACACTAGATACAAGACAATTTTTTTTTAAATTTTCTTGAATTTAGTGTCTCGTAATTGTGGTTTCCCATAAATCATTGGTGAAAATGAGAATTACACTCTCGAATGTAGTGAGCAGCGGCCGCCAAGAAACCTAAATGGAAATAGTTTTTGTCGTAAATGCTAATTTCTTACAATTGCTTACAATTTACATGTACACACGGAATGATGGGCGCCTCCCGCTTCCGAATGCATACTCCCTGAACACTCTCGTCATCCACACTACACGATTTTGCAGCACCAATAATCACGAGCAGTAAAATTTTTCCAAAAACATCCTGTTCTAAATTTTAATATCAGTCGAACAATCACAATTGTGATTACTAATTACGGATTATTTGTTGACCAAAAATGTTTGTAAAATGGCTGAGGCTTCCTTCCCTTTCCAATCGAGCATTGTCATTCTTTCTTTCTACAACCTTATAATGAGAGTTTTAAGTACAGACTACAACGTAAAATTTACATTTTCGGACAATAGAATTGTCGCTTACATATAAAATACATATAATAAATAACGGTGCCCGTGCTATGTACGGTCTCTGCTGCATTCTGAATGCACAAATTAAACATGTCAATGATGTGGTCCCCAATATTAACAATATAATAATGCAATCCTCAAAGGACTTAGGGAAATCTAAGACGATAAACTTATCTTCGAAAATGTTACATACATTATGTAATTGTAAATAAATTATCGCTAACATAATTGACACTGGTTTCTTGTATAATAAAGTGAGAGCCCGCACACAGCACAGTTATAACAACCTGACTTCATAGTGAACACTGTATCAAATTACTTTGACTAAATTA
The DNA here is from genome assembly GCA_951392215.1 of Epirrita christyi. Lineage (NCBI taxonomy): Eukaryota > Metazoa > Arthropoda > Insecta > Lepidoptera > Geometridae > Epirrita > Epirrita christyi. Next base: position 720,916 of record OX595843.1, read on the forward strand.
CTAAAGAATCTAGACAAACTTGTGGAAAGGCAGACAGTGGTCCGATAACTAAATAAAGTCCAAATGGGAAGTATAATTCAGCCAGTACTGAATGACATATCGTATACCATTTTCGATGACCACAGTCGTTGTTTTTTTAGGTATACATAAACCCTTTTAATATTAGCTGGTAACATTACTAGAATCAACTGAGATGGTAAATTTATAGATTTTATCAAATAATTGAGCAGGTTATTGACAATTCTTCTATAAGGCTCAACATTTAAAACGCTTAAAAAATGTATCAAAACCCTTTTTCACATTACTTTTGCCACAATATTAATAATCAAATGGTACTGAATTTATTTTAATTACAATAAATTTTAATGTAATCTCTTAATTTTGCGTAATATCGCTGTTAACGCTGCTTTTCGTTTTATCGAGCCCGCACATTTTGATGGTACTCATCCCACATTCACCACTCCAAGTTCCTCGACCAAGAATCCTAGACTGGGAGCACAGAATGATAGAAATGGTGGTGCGTTGACTCAAGTTGTTTGCACTTTACCCAACAGCTTTGTACCGAAACTCGTGTTATGACCATAACAAGACTAACAATAAACTTAATAACAACCATTTGGTTCTGATAACAACCTATGTTAAACGTTTTTTGAAGGTAGGTATATGTGCAGCAACTTATAACAGGTGTCAATTTTAGCGCCAATTTCGTGAAGTGGATTTTCATAGTGAGTTATCTCTGTAACCTGCCCTAAAGAAGTTCAAAATATCATAAATTTGATTAAACTGGATAAGTAGAGCGTCTATGTAACTAATGTCAAGTTTAACAATCTAGAAATTTTGTGTTGTAAAAAAACTTAAAGGCTGAACCCGTTAGTAGCAGAGTTGGGTTCTTATCGAATAAGAAAACCAACCGACATCCTAAACGTTTCATACAATTATGAAGTTCATACAAGTTACTATTGCAGTTTCAGATATCAACACAATATGTTCCATTGCGTTTGCATGGTGCTAACAACTAACAGTGATCAGATCTTTAAACTTGAGATCCACGAGCCTAATCCGAGATTCACAAAGAAGTTTATAGTTGTTTTTAAAGATGGCCATTTCAGAGTTTTACTAGAATATGGTATATTCTTGTTGATTCTTTAATTCAGAGATAACTCACTACTCGCGCCGTCTCGCCTGGCTGGCAGGTTGCTTATGGGACACGTCTACTTGTGGTCGACGTGCGGCGGCAGATGCGAGAGGGGCGCGTGGAAGGGCGGCGGGGGGTAATAGTGCGGGTACTCCAGCTCCTCGTAGCCGCCAGGACAGTACTGCATTCCCCCCATCATGCCCATCATAGCTGGAAAAGACACACAAAGCCATGAGGGTCTGTAGTGGTTAGGTAAGATCACATTCAAATTCTGATCGACCTTCCATTAAATAAACGCTCTTGGGCCGCATTCCAAAATATCCTCCCCATCCTCGACCTTTGTGACGCGGAGGGCAAGTTGCCAGCCGAGATGCGAGAGGTGCAGGTTCGATTTCCGCTGTTGGATGTAATATTAGTAGTTTAGTTACCCGGATCATTGGTGTCCACGGGGTAGTACTGCACAGGGTAGACGGGCGGCGGGTAGTGGATGTAGGGGAGCGTCAGCATGGGAGCCTCCGGGAGCACGCCCTCGCCCTCCGGCGCCGGCGCATAGCCAGGGTGCGCGCGAGTCTCCGAGTTGCGGCTGTAATACGTACTGTAACTACACTGTCTAGAAACTCATATCAATCGATAGGAATTCTTGAAAATTATGACTGCAAGGAGTGCTAGCTTATAAGTCAAAGGACAGATAGGTGTGATGTAACAAACACACACAAAATACACGACGTTCCGTTTACAAGTCACAGTGTGGTAATAGTGGGCCTTTTGTTAATAGTGAGATTGGGGTCTTTTGTTAAAAGTGAGATTGGGGCATATTAGTAATAGTGAGATAGGACCTTTTGTTAATAGTGAGATTGGGGTCTTTTGTTAAAAGTGAGATTGGGGCATATTAGTAATAGTGAGATTGGGCCTTTTGTTAATAGTGAGATTGGGGCTTTTTGTTAAAAGTGAGATTGGGGCATATTAGTAATAGTGAGATTGGACCTTTTGTTAATAGTGAGATTGGGGCTTTTTGTTAAAAGTGAGATTGGGGCATATTGGTAATAGTGGTATTGGGCCTTTGGTCCTTGCCAAAAACAACTTGTATTATTTCGTGATGAGTGTGTGTTATCGTTATTGTGTGCAAAAGTCAAAGTATATTTATTGATGAATTACACTGTGCAAGTGTGTATTTTATTGTTACTGGTTAAAGCTTGGTACAAACATTATTGTTTTATGCTACTTGGCAAGCAGACAAGCATACGGCCCACCTGATGGAAAGCAGTTACCGTAACCTATGGACGCCTGCAAAACCAAAGGCATCACACGCGCGCTGCCGACTCTGAGACATAAAGATGAAAAGTCTCATGTGCCTGTAATTTCACCGGCACCCGTACCCTTCAAACCGAAACACAGCAATGCGAACACTACTGCTTGGCGGCAGAAATAGGTACGGTGGTAGTACTTCCCCGGAGGAACTTTTTCACAAGAAGTCCTACTACTATAAAAAAAACACTATTACAACTATTGTGAAACAATTTGAGCACTCACCGGTTGTTAGGCCCCTTGTTGGCCATGTGGTTGTTATTATTATGGTTCTTATTCTGATTGTGGTTGGGATTCGGGCTTCCATCTTGTCCGTTTCCGCGCTTGTTGAATCTAGTCAACAAAAATCAAATTATATATTAAATCAGGAGTCAAGAGACTCCAAATACAAGAAAGTAAGTACTTTTTTGTTGAAAAGTACTGTACAATGTTGGGTCTGTTTTCTTTGGTTCGCATGAAATGAGTCTCTGTGAGCGCATTGAAACCTTTCATCACACTGTTTCTTTAACCGCTGAATCACTCATAACGCCACCATCATACCTCAAACCTTCTTCACTGACCTAACGCATGGTTACCATGTAATAAGCAGAGTCACAAACAGTAAACAAACATAAATCCTACCAAAATACATATAAACTAAATACTAATAAAATTAATACTATAATACTGTGGGGATGTAGGGCGCTGGTAATTTAGTTTTAAGTATTTTCGAAGGACCTAAATAAAGAAAAGAAACTGTACCTATTACATTCTTGGATTAAGATCTTTGCTCGTGAAAAGAGTAGATAATTAAGTCTGTCACCTACCTCATCCACTCCAAACACGTACGTTCCTGAAGGTTCGTGGATTGGCTCAGCTCAGTGTCCTGAAGTGTATCTAGCTTTCTATAGTTCCAAAATCACAAATTTAATGCACAGCACAATTGCGAGAACGTCTCACACGTAAAAATTGTCTACTCACGGAATAGCTTTTCAAAATAATTGGACGCGACCGTGTCGGGGTAGTCGCGAAAGCACACAGGTGTCGAGTGCTGGCGTTCGCCAAGCTCTGGTCCAACGATTCCAAAAAATAACGGTAGTCGTGGACAAAGCGGATGCAAACAAAATTATCTACCCTCTATTTCAAATGAGCAAAGATCGAACAAATACTAAACACATAACCTACAATAAATGAAAGCCTACAACCTAATTTCGATGAAATTTTGTGCAGATAGATTATGACGAGAAGGTCATTAATTAGCATTCAAAAATAGTGAAGCCACGAGCAAACACTGGTGTGTAATAGTTCACCTCGGGCCTAGCAGAGAGCGCTGTCCGTTGCCCTTGGTGTTGTTCTGCATGGCCTTATCTGCGGGCGCGCCCTTGTGCTTATGTCCCATGTCCGGATTGTGGTTGTTCCCGCGCTCCTGGATCGACATTTGCTGCATATCCTGAAAATATTAGCGTAACTTTTACTTCACTATTCCGAACTCCAATACCAGCCGTGGTGTATCCGATCTGACAGTATACTCCTCCATACCCTCCAGTGGATGTGGTAAAAGCCGTACAACTGGGGGATATACAATATATTTTACAAATATATAACATAACACCCAACAGTCACATACCTCCCCTAACACCCTAATCCCACACTAGGATTCCCTATGTCGTGGGTATCGGGTACCAGGAACTACGAGTACCATGGTACCACAACACCCAGACCCGCAACAAATATTCGCACATCATGCAAACATTTCCGGCGCGGGAATCGAACCCGCATCCTTTCGCATCTCAGCCGGCTACTCGCCCGCCGCACCGCAGAGAATAAGCAGCAGCATCCACGTGAATATTTAACTTTAAACTGCGATCGCCAATCCGACTGCGAAGCGTGGTGATTATGGGCTCATCCAGCAGTGGAAGTGATTATTATTATATTTATAGACGAGCAGCTTTCGCTGATGTGTCTACGTCAACAATGTTAAAATTTAGTTGAAATATTGTTTCTTAGTTTGGTAAATTTTTTTGAGCACTGATTTATTTGTTCGAAGCCAGATGTCGAGTTTGTTTTTGAATGCATTGACGGGAGTGGCAGTAACAACGTCATCTGATAGCGCGTTCCAATTCTAAACCACTCTATTGCTGAAGAAGTGATGGGCGGCAAGTGAGACGGCGGGGTCACGGTTTAACTTCAACTGGTGACCACGTGAGGGTCTTAGAACATCTTTCCTTATAAGAATGTCTTGAAAGTTTGGCAGGTTGTAATGACGGGTCATAATCTTGATGTTGTGATGATGTGTCAGTGAACTTAGGCCTTAGCAGTCCATACCTGCGCGATGTCCCGTGGCGAGTAGTGTCGGGGAGGCGGGGGCGGCGGCCCGTAGGCGGCCCACATGCAGTCTACGCCCAGGTTGAAGTAGTAGCGAAGCGTGGGGATATCTGCATGTTCAAATTATTAAATGATAAGCGACATTAATTTATTGCCAAATTAAACCAACTGTAATAAAACGAGTAAAAGCGTTTTCACATTATCTGATCCGATAATAATAAATAATAAATGCTAGACTTTTCACACAACATTATCTAGCCCCAAGCTAAGCAGAGCTGTGTTATGGGTACTAGATAACTGATATGCTTAATACAATACAATGATAGATAGATATTTTTTATTATACATAGAAAATACCCAGAACACCCGGAACAATTATCTGCTGATCGCACAAATACTTGTTCCGAGGCGGGGATCGAACCCGCAACCTCCTGCGTTGCAGGCGAACCTCCGCCCGTCGCGCCACAGAGGTCGTCACTCATCATATTGTCGTCATCATATTGTTACTGGACGTCAATTTAAGTTCACCGAGATAGCTCTCAGAATTGGCAAGTTGATGTGGCAGGCCACCAAGTTCCTACATCCTCATTCCTGCAATGTCATTGGTCCATCGACAAGGAGGTCCTCCTAATGCGTCGTCCGGTCCGTTGTCGCCAGTCAAAAACCTTTATTCTCCAATGGTTGTCGGTGTTGCTAGCTATAAGGCTTGCCACATCAACTTGCCAATTCTGAGAGCCATCTCGGTGAATTTGGTTCTTCTACGGATCTCCTCGTTCCCGATTCTAGCTTAGCTCTTCCCATAGCCCACTGCACGACTTTGAGCTTTAAATATACCTATCTACTACCTGCTAATAATGATCTTGAATGAATGAGATTCATTGAATGGGTCACAACTTAGTTTTCTACAAGCAATGTACCTACTTACCACCTACCTACTTATTTACTCGAATGACCTACTGTTATGTTATAAATACTTTAAGTTATGTTTTTCTCATGTAAGTGACATACTTTTTTTTGTCTTTTTGAGAATATATTTCTTTGAACCGAAATATACCTATACTATAACTAATAATGATCTTATAAAAACTGAATTTTAAGATCAGACCCAGCCCACGTCGAGATAACAGAGACGTGATCTCACCGTTCATAGGCAGGTCGGCGCCGTTAGCCTGCATGCTCTTGTGCGCGTGTGGGTTCACGTGGTGCGGCGGTGGCGGCAGCGGGGGCGGTACCCACACCAGCCCCTTGCCAACCCCCATCCCCGCACCGCCACACATGTATCCCATGTAGGGGTTCACGCCCATACCAGGCATGGGCATGCTCAGCGGCATATTCACGGGCGGGTTCATGACTGGGGCTGGAACGACAAGTGAAATAAGTGACTAAAACATTTAGAAAAAGGTCCAAGAAGGTTAACCATTAATTACGTCACACGTTAAGGGGCCACAAGGGCCACAACCCCCTAGTTTGTTAGTAGTAGAACTTCTTGTGAAAGAGTTCGTCCGAGGAAGTACTACTACTGTACCTATTTCTGCCGCCAAGCAGTATTGCTCGCATTGCTGTGTTTCGGTTTGAAGCTTAGAGAATTTATGTAGGGAGATGGCATGCTCAACTTCTTGTACTAAATTATTTCTGCCACTTTTTGCGGGAGGCGAGGTAAACACGTACAGCACACATTTACTTACTCACGCACACTCATGCAGAAAGTTGAGGCGTGTCTATAAACGCACACGGAAATAAAAGCTGTCACACAAACATAAAACAAGCACACAAATAAATAATTTCTGTAATTACACTATTGGTTAGTTGCACACTAGCGCAAAAACTAGTGATGGGGTGTAAAAGACTGAATGTAATTAAGATTATTCATTGTCTATTGATCTTGTCTATGGATGTATGTTTATTATGTTTGAATGGGTGAATTGATTCATATTAATCAAAATTAATCGCGTAACAAACATACAAAAAAACATAGTCAGTTAAAATTGATTTTTAGGATTTAAGAGATCACCTGTAGGACGCGTACGTCCTTTTGCACGCGAACGAAGTTTGCTTCTATTTTAGCTATTATTTCTTCAAACTCCATGAAATTTTTTATTCATGATCAGTACACTAATATCTAGACCTGTGGTGCGTTGGTTTCTTATAAAATTATATGGTTTCCAAATCACACGCATCAGGCATGTATGATCTGCAAATATTTGTTCCGGGTCTGGGTGTTATGGTATCAGGTACTCGTAGTTCCTGATAGGTACCTACGATACAGGGAATCCTAGTGTGGGATCAAGACCACGTATGTGACTGTTGATTGTTAAAAAAAACAATATTTTGACTCCTGCTCTGAATGGATGTAGTTTATAGTTTATAGTTTATAGTTTATAGTTTATTTATTAATAACAGATTATTGTTACATGTCATATTGAAAAGTACATTATAAAGTATTTTGGTAATAGGTCCTAGGTAGGTACACAATGATAAATTAATACATATAAAAATAAAAATTAAGTAAGTACTTATTTAAATCCACAAGTTCGTCAGTCATTCACAAAATATAAATTATTAAAATAATATTAAAATTAAAAATTAACATAAGTCAATCTATCTATTGTATTCTAGTATTAGTCATTTCAATTGTCAAAGTGTCGTAATAATAATTAATTTCCAATTACACAATAATGATAAATATTATTTTTTAACAAGTAGGGTTCAAGGAAGTAAGCTCATCACAGTCATAGAACGACTGCTCTATAAGCCATTCCTTGAGCTTCGTTTTGAAGGATTGCGTCGACGGAGCGTCAGTAATAACAGTCGGTAGACGATTGTATACCGTCGGCCCCATGACGTGGATCAGCTTTGACGTTTTTGTAAGCCGCCGTGGAAAGGTAAGGTGTAAGGTTGGGTCCCGTGGTATTAAGGAGCTCCTCCTCATTGACATGGCCATCAGACAGAAGGTCAGAAGGAGCAAGGGAAACCTCTCGGCTGCTTGTACTGATTTTAAGAAGGTCTATAATTCGGTGGCACATACATGGATTTAACAATTATTATAAGCTGGGATTAAGACATTTTATATTGTATTTTTTAATTAAAAGCTATTGGTTTTATAATGGATCAATTTATTGTTAAGAAAATGTATTTTCGTGGATTTGCTTTTTTCAAACGAAACGAGATTCGAATATCCGAATACTTTTGCATACCTGCCTTATTTCATATTGTGATTGGCGAAATAACCCTAAAACCGAAAAAAAAAACGAAAATACAACCCTCTTAAATAACCTTACAACCCCTTTTAACCCCAAAAACAGCTATATAATCAAGCCCATTTAACCTATATTTTTGGATGGTATTGAACGATGTAGGTAGGTATTGATATTTTCTTTGGAATCAGGTTTTTTTTACAGCTTTGAGATCGTTTTTTCGGCCTGAAAACTCCCTATCCTGTTAATTTCATAAAAATCGTTGCAGCCTCTTTCGTTCATTCATTCGTTCGTTGTTTTCACATCACTTGTCCCCGTACCAAGAAATTACGTATCGTTATTTCTGTCGTAAGCTTGCAGTAAGAAAATATAGTTTACGGTGAAATTAATGGTTTAATTGTGTTGTCAATTACTTAAATGTGATAAAAAACTCCATATTTTGTTAAATTGTATGTTTCCGACCGCCATTTACACGAAACCACAGCACAACCAACCATTTCTAGGAGCTCCGTATAGCGACAGGTATGAACGCAGAATGGCGAACGATCGTGGCTAAACTAGTTTTTATAAACTGACACGAACGACCGTTCATGTACTTCGGCAGAGGGGAAAGCGTATGCTTGCCATCTCCCTACTATAAATTCTCTAAGGTTTGAAGGGTACGGGTGCCGGTGAAATTACAGGCACATGAGACTTTTCATCTTTACGTCTCAGGGTCGGCAGCGCGCGTGTGATGGCCTCTGGTGTTGCAGGCTTCCATAGGTTACGGTAACTGTTTTCCATCAGGTGGGCCGTATAATTGTTTGCTTGCCAAGCAGTATAAAAAAAAACAACGCGAGACGTCACATCCTAAAAATTACACATTTTTTAAATATCAGTACATACAAGTTTGAGCTTAGGTCTAGTAACAGCTATAAGTATGTACGTATATTGACCCCCTGACAGGGTCTAACAGGGTCGCTGTAATTTTATACAATTGATTTAAATATCCAAAGAAGGAATGTCAAAAAAATAATCATCAAGTCAAGAACTGTTACAGGAAAGTGAAGAACGGTCAACTCACTCTGGTACTGCGCGGTGTAGGGCACGTGAGGGTTGACGGTGGCCGGGGTGGGGGCGCGCGCGCCGGGTGACGTCACGCCGTGGGTGCTCATGTCTCCGCTACCACCACTCTGCTGACAACGAAAAATACATGGAATTATGCGCCTCCATACGATAGGTGTGTTGTTACGCATACGGTTATTTCCTAGAGATCGTCGCTCTACCATACTGACTGACTCATCTTTAGTATTGTTTAGTACTAATGCTCCAATTACTATTGTATACTTGGAAGCCTGTTATTGACCGTACTTTCCGCATCGTAAGCTTAGTATTCATATTTAACTGTATCACTGTTGGTTTTCTAATATATCAACAAATATGCATTCCTTTGTCTATACTATAGCCTCTTGCAACTCTTTAGCTTCACATTCAATCAACATCATTGGTATACCAAATGATCCTAATGTTAAAGAACTCCCTTTTCCGCATTCGAACTCTATGGATGGTCTATTATGCGTGAGGGTTAACTGGCTAGATAGTTAGCCAGCCTAACTTTGTCCAGAAGCACAGAAGCTTCCTGGGGTCTTCGCAGGCTTCGCAGAGTGACCTCGGGTTGTTCACGTTGAGCTGCTACTCCCACGCATTCCAGGACTACGTGGGTAGCCGATTCTTCTTCGGTCAAAAAAAACTAAATGATCCTTTCAAAGTAAAAGGCGTTTCATTCATTGAAATCGTAAGGATCTTGTGTGGTAGGGGTACTGTCGGTATTACTAAGGGGTGTGATGCCCATCAATTACCTGTACTTGTGAATGGTGGTTCTCGGACGGGGGCGCGGCCCCGTTGGGCGTCGGGTGCGGCTCGTGCGGGGCGGCGCCCGCGGCAGGACGGCAGTCCACCATAGCTGGCAACGCAAGTACTTCAACCTGCAACCAAAGGCAACTAACTGAGTTATGTGAACATGTGGGTAGCGAGTGCCACTACGCATTCAGCAACCACGCAACTAATCTAGACCCTATATAATTATAATAACCTTATTACCTGACTTCTAATTGCCTCTGGCCATTAACCAATCTGCCCGTCTAATAGATAGGTAATTCCCCCAAACATCAAACATAATCAAGGCATAATCTTCGGAAACGGAGTTCGAATTGTCTTTGACAGAAATGGAGAACAAAGCATAAACAAATGAACGCCACCTATTCACAACGTGGATAAAAAGATAGCACAACGCTTGCCGTTGTACTTTACCGAATTTCAAGACTTGACTGACTCAAAGACGCGATAGTACTTCCATCCACATATGTGCTCATATCGATGCAGTGGAGACCTTGACACCCCAATGCACACAATGTTACATTCGTTTAGAAAGATGATACCTAATTATATCTAGGATTTCATTCCTCTAAGGCTTGACGGCAGAACTTGGTAAAAGTACAAAATCAAACAATAAAAGCGAAAGTCAATGCTGATTTATACCTACCCCCCAGATCCGTCATCACGAGACGACACGGATAACGGGAAGAGATCAAATTCTCTAATTCAAAAACATTCAATTCGCAGTATAATCTCGGCTCAGTCGCACTGTCACGTATAGTAACTATTACTTAATCTTCGCGTTTCTTGCTAAGAATATGTAATAGTTACTATACGAAACAGTGCGACTGACACGAGACTGGAATGTTTTTAAATTAGAGAATTGGGCTCAGATAACGTCTTTTTTCAAGTAAACCTAGGTTGCACGTGTCAGCCAGCCCGCCACCAGATTCGAACTCTTTTTATACGTTTAGTCTTTTTTTCATCTGAGGTTTGGCCAGTTAGCCCATTTGGCCAGCGGACTGGCCTCAATTTATTAGACTCTTTTGGTTACTCAAGTGAGTAAACCAACTGCTTCTTCTCTTGACTGTGTAATAGGGAGTTAAATAGATTACTGAGAGTATGTTTGTAAATATGGAAATTGGCTTTACAAAGGCAAACTATTTTCGGCTATACCTCTTTACTTGGAAGTGAACAGTTCTTAAACTACAGATTCATGGCTTATGAATGATAAGATCATGTTTACCTAGGACTCCTTGGAGATGCTCCTCGTAAGCCCTAATCCTGTCAGTAACAAACATACCACAACTCACTAATCTAAATAGGTACCTACTAATTCAAATTACTGAACACAATTATAATACCAAGCTTAGTTCGTAGTTATCTACAACACCGCCGAACTACAAATGTACTGGTTATCTCTAGAATAGCTACGATATGGTAAGAAGGCTCCTTTTTATTTATAACCATGCCAATTGTGGGATATAGGACAGGAAACTAAAAAAGTTTCATCTTTTATGATGAGCTTTTGGTAGGGGCAGAAATGCGCGAATAATAAACATAATGAACCAATGTAAGTAATATTTAATGAATAGGAATGATTAAGTAACATTCTGAGATCATTTTGTAGGAAAATAGGAATCAATGATAAGCAAGTCCATTGTGCGATCTTTATTTTCTTAAAAAAAAACCACAATTGCAATGCTTATAAACAGAACCCGCCACCTCCAACTACAGAACTACTGACAGGCATCGGCTCAAAGTTTAGGTAATGCAGATGTGGATGTGGGTATGCCGAATTCTTTGTTTCATTGCTCTCCATCATTTCGTTCCAGGAGATCTTCGGGAGCTGTTTTTGAGTCTTCTCTGGAGACTTTTCCTCGCTCCCGACTTTCCCTTTGCGCGATTTCAGAGACTGCTTCTTAGTGATGTTGCCTGGACGTCGAAAGTGGTTAGATGAAGAAAAGATGCACAGAGTAAAAATCAAAACGCATGCTTGGAAAGAATCGACTTTCGTAGCAGCTGCTATCAGATAAGCTGGCTATGCCCTAACTAAAACTGAATGGAATGCACCTATCTGCTGCAGCATTTGGCTAAGACTCAGTATCTGCGACTGCGTGCGGGAGTATCGGTAGGGCGGCGCCCAGGGGCGAGCCTCGTGCGACGGCAGGGGCTCCAGTTGCTCGTAGTTGAGCACGCGCTTCTCGCCCAGCTCCTCGATGAAGACCAGGCACGGCCCGCCGTCCGGTCGCATCTCTTGAATGTGGCAATGGTACGGAGCCGACTGCTCAGATTCCAGCTTGCACAAGCATTTGACGCCGACTTGCAATGTCGTTCCGTCTGAGTACCTAGCCCCGTATCGTAGTTCTGCAACACCATACAATAAGGTAGTTGACAGCTAAAAATATTTTATTAAAACGAGAGTGACTGTTGGTTGTTATGTAATTTAAAATATTATTGTCTATCCCTTTATTGCAAATGCACTTATGTGTGACGTCATAAAATAAGTGCTGTCTGTGTCTTATTGGTAATTTAAAATCCAAATATACTTGTTCAAATTTAAAAAATATAGCTGAATTGTGAACCCTCCTTTTGTTGAATTTGGTCAAATTTTAAATAATAGTTTACAAGTTTTTTTGTTAATTGATAATACATTCCAAATTTGGAAGATAATAGAAATGCTATTACCTTTCCTCATTTCACTCCAAACATCAAACTCGATGTTCCTATAAATATCAGGGTCCAGAGCCTTGGCTACCTTGTAAGGGAATGGAGTAATCCCATTATCGAGTAGATCTTTGGCACTGTTTACATTCAGGCAGTTCATGCAGACATTTTCGAGTTGAATCAGGCTGCGATTGAACACAAAAATGCTCAAGGATTCTTTAAGCAAGCTCGCTCTTTCAACATCTTCAGTGTGATGCTTGCATTTCAGAGCAACCGCGTTGTTGTTCTTGTCTTTGTCATCTTCAACGGTCTCAATGAAAATCTTGGCTCTTTCCTTTTGTTTCTTGCGGCGCTCCACATTCTCCGTCATGAAATATTCAATATGGTTGGATGGTAGTTTGTCATGGAGCATTTTGTCAATTGCATAAGGCAAGTCTTTGAGTTGGTAGACACCATCATACAGTATTTCATAGACCAGCGCTAAAGGGTGATAAAGGCATTTCAAAACATACAAGAATAGGCGATTATATCAAATTAAAAACCAGATAGATATTGAAGTAACTTACACTGGCAAAAGGATGATGCATTTATGAAATCTTTGGTGTACACTACATCAAAGTGTTTTGTGTCCGAGGAATAGAACAAATAAATTGGGTTCCCGTAACCATTACATATCTTTGTCTGTGGGCCTTTGTTAGCTTCAAATATTATGAAATCATGTCTGTAATGTGTTATTCAAATGCAGATATAACGCAAGTAAGTTATTGAATTTTATAATTCAAAACAAACAAAACAATGTCATTTAGCAACTCAAAAATTTCTCACCGATACATATGGCTCAAGGCAGATATTTCTAAAAGCCCACCCCACTCAGATGAATTAGACATCTCTTTTAGATAATTGTCCAACGGACAAGTCATGGACTACAAACATAAAAGGTTTAATTAAGAATTGAACATTGTTTACAAATACCAACTAAAGATGGAACAAAATAAATAGCCTACCCCTTCGAATAGATGCCTATTTGAAGCCATAAACTGGATGCAGTCATAGCGGACTTTATGGTAGTATCTCTGAGTGTTGAAAATGTTTTCAGACACTGCCCTGAAAAGGCAACTCGCATCCCTGGCGGTATGTTTTCGGAAAAAACCCATTTCATCGAGCCATCGGTCCGGTTCCGAAGTACGCTTGTGAATTTTCCAGGGCCCGCGACAGCGGATCGGGGAAGACGACATTGTTTTATGCAGCGATCTGCAGGTAAACAAAAACAAATGACGCTCCACCACGGAAGACCCAACACAGGCGCCTGCACTCACCTAGGCACAACATTTGCATGAAGAAACACGACGTCATGTAATCATATCGCAAATAGATTTTTAGTTTACAAAACCATATCGTAGCTAAAATGAATGAATGCAAATGGTTGTTTTGCTGTCTACGATTACAACACGTGCAAATGCTGAAAACATACATAAAACGCGACAATACATTTGAAAAACTTACCGAAATGAAGCCTCCCAACAGTCAGCATCAGTGTGTGAACTGTATGCAAAAATGCAAAATAGTTTTTCAGGAAAATAATGAAAAATTGCACGTGCGAAAAGCAAACCGTCAACAGCCGGCGGGAAGCAAGCAAATCAAAATTTACGAGATGCCATTTTTGCGAAATTGGTAAAATGACAGCGCAGCGATGTTTACGTCAGCCCCGATGCACTACGGGCTTTTACCTTACTCACACTCGGCTCTTTTATATATTGTGTTCTCCTTTTAATCTTCGGCTATGCTTAAAATCTCATTCTTCAATTCAAACGAAACGGAACACTCGGTCGGTAAGGTAAGGATTCCATAGACAAAATAACCGACGACGGAGCGAGCAAGCGACGGAGGACGAAAGAAGAAAACGACTTGGTCATTATTCTGAGAAAACGTCAATATGAAGGTGCTGCCATCACAACAAACAAACATGCACACTTCATTCTTCCGTGATGCACACCAATAAGACACCAATGCACACACATAGCTCAGGGGTGGGTACATGTAGGTGAGGCAACAAATTTTTCGTCGGAGTATCCCCTGAATTATTTTGTTTGCATGCATTGCTAGTTTCTATTTGCATAATCTCTTCGTATTCTTTTATTAATACGCTTTTATTAGCTTCAGACGTATGTTAGTATGTAACGGAATCTTTGAACATGATTTTGACCCCCTTCAAAACGTCGGATTAACTCGAAATTCGGCATACTTATTAAGGACCGATGACAATTCAATATTTTAAACATTTTGACCCGTTATCCTTACTAGGATAATCAGGATCAGCGATTTTTGTTTTCCTGAGACCCGGAAGGTCTGCGTCAATGTCAAGTAGCATAGATAATTACAAACAATGTCCAGTCGTCTTGGAGCCCAGTCGTCAAGTAATCTGTCATGTCATGTTCTAGTAAATCGATGGCAGATTACTAGAATGTTCAAGGACAATTTCCACCCCTTCGAAAAGACACGCATCACCATGGAAGTAATAAGTACTACGTACAACAGGAATGAGCTGTTGTCGCAAAATTGAAGCCGAGCGAGAGCTCAGTAACAGTATCTCTTATCCCTCTCTGGCGATGGTGACTATATTGCAATATGATTTGAGGACAATAATTATAAAAAATCATTTGTGATCTGACGTCAACAGATCATTGCTTCAGAAAGATGCTAATGATAAACTTGCCCTTTGGTGCACTATACATTTGCTGTTTTTGCTTGCTTTTCACACTCGCGTCATATATATATACTTACCTACTGGTCCTTGTGGGACACGACATGCAGCTGGACTGAGATAACATTACGATAAGCTACCTATTGTGGTATATTTAATTAATTAGGTAAGAAAAAAACAGTTAAGTTTACATTTAAGTTTAATTCTAAATCAGACATTGCTAAACAAAACAGTTTTGTGAAGTTTCTGCCGCAAACTCAGCTTATTTCTTATATGTTTCATTGATTCTAATTTTGCATTATGAGTAAATTGAGATATGAATTCGCTAACGCCTTCACCAATTGAATATCATGTGGATCTTCAAATATAGATTGAGGAGGATGTGGTGGATCTAACAATGTATGTAGTTTGCTATAAAATTCTTGGACAACATACATGATAATTTTATTTTTGTGTACGTTTTTTAATGATTGATTTGATAATGTAATAAACAGTTTTTCAGTGTACTTCAGAATTACAAATACAAATCTGGAAACATGCTTAAGTTTTCCTCGATCAATAAAAGCAGTAAATGCAGAAAATTGTGATATGTCGACACAGTAGTTCAGGGGCTCTGCCGTTACGTTTATAAATTTCTGCTGAATACAAGGTTTCTTGGACGGAGGTTCTAGTGATAGCACAAGCTCGTCAGATTTGCTACTACAGGGTATCTGAATATCACATAATACTACTATTTTCTTCGTTGCTGGCTGTAACAGAGATCATCAGGTCAGATAAGTATACTCACTTCTATGATCACGATGAATACTGAGGTAGGTATCTTAGTAGCTTTGATTATATACACACTAGATAGAGCTTCATGACACAAACGCGTCGAAAAAAATATCAGCTAATTGTTAGCTGATAAGTCGCTTCCCGCCCCTCATTGTCAATTGTATTGTCAAGGCGAACGGTCGCAAAGTGAATTGAAATTTGAGCTAGCATTGACGATTTGCGCCATAAAAGTGTGCAGAAATTACAAAGGACGTTTAAAAACAACTAGTAAAGTCATCTAACATCGATAAGTATCCAGAATTCATAGTATTTTCAAAAGTATTTAATAAAAACAATCAACTTATTAGCCCCGTTTATTCAACTCAAGCTTGGCACTTTTGTCTGTGTTGCCAGTTTTTGAATGCTAAATTCCTTATGGTGACTGAATAAATGATTCCTTATAAAGTGAGAATGTCGATTGGGTTCACTTGCTTTTACTTTACTTCACTTTTACCTATGAAAAGTATAGTAGGTATGTACAATATATCGGCCAAAAAAAGTATAAAGCATACATACGTTATCTTATCCACTCTAACGAACGCCTATAGCGATGATTAATCAAAAGATGACTGAGATGAGATTATATTGTGAGTTGAAAATTTAAAATATACAGGGTGTTTTTTTGAAATGGGACAGTATGGGGATATCCGAATCCATAAGAGATACGGGAAAACTGTCATTGGAACCATTTGCTCATTTTGTATAAAAACGATTTTGGCATAGTTATTTTTTTGGTCAAGCGTGAGTTCTCCACAAAAATAAGTAGTTTTGATGAAAAAAAAATTTTATGCGTATTTTTTTTTTTGATCAGTTTTATGTAAGGATTGTTTCATTGTATCGGAAGAAAAAAATCTTAGCAGCAGAAGTTAGTCAAATTTAATAAAATGTTTTCTCATACAATTTGTAAGTAATCTGGTACATACCTACGTTAGTAAAACTATCGCAAAAAAAGAAGTTTTTTAGAATACCTAATGTTCCTATAGTTCACAGACACTGGGTGAATATTATAAAAAAAACAAAGCTTTTTATAGACTTTTTTCCCACACGCTCGACATAATCACAATATCGCTAGTCTATCTATCTCCATTCTGTAAAAAATCAACAGATTCCTCTATTTGTTTTCTAGTAACCGGCAAAACTTACTTACCCGAACATAGTCAGTTTTTCCCAATAAATTGGGAAATATGTCAGTAGCTGTTATCTTTACGCACGCAAACAGACACAAAAGCAATGACGTGACGCGAGTGTAAGACAAACCTGCATGCATGTTTGTGTGTGTAGACACGCACACGCGCTAGCAAAGGCTGGCCTGTTTCTTTTGTAGTGATTGCAGGATGAAACTCTATCTAGTGTGTATATAATCAAAGCTTAGTAGGTACACAAAATAATTGGCTCATCTTTTGAATGCGGCCTTAAGACTTTTAAGCTACTACCTAACGATTTTAATCGATAGATATTGACGAATAGTAACCAATTTCAAAAGGTATTGTGTGAGCAAATTATTAGTTTTTGAGAAAATTACATTTTAATTTTCCATACAAAATAAAAAAAACAAACATTTTCTATTCTGGTTTAGCACACCAACGGAAAGGGGGGAAAGGGGGGCGAAGCCCCCCCCCCCCCGTCCCAGGGGGCCTCAACAATTTAAATAAAACACAGAATCCCAAACGACATGTTTTTATAATAAATAACATACAGGCAGACGTACGAACGAACACCGAATTCTCACATTAGGGCACCTTTTTACCTTTTTTTATCCATATTTCCGTAACATTAGGATCTTTAGGAAATCTGAAATTAAAACAAAGTTATTTTAATAGAGAAAGGAATTCAAAATGCATAGGTATTTATTTGTTCTTGAACTGGGATTGGATAGTCATGCATGGTCACCGTAATTCTTCACTAACAAATTATGTTTAAAACTATTACCTGTGAAAAGATAAACCACAATCAGGATAATACTCGCTTCGGCAAGCCTCCACGACACAAACTCTCCCCATTTTAACTAAAATTCTTCTAAAATATCACGAAATATGTTAACGTCCGAATCGGCGATTTTATGTGGGGTTGTCAGGTCAGGTGTCCGTATTTCATACAAACATGGAAGTAAGTAATAAGTACTACGTACAGTACTTATTACTTCCATGCATACAAATAAAAGAAAACCTATACGCCAATCGCAAAATTTTTGCGTTAATCTGGAGGCACGGCAGTGCCCCCGCCGAGTCGAGCTAAGGGCACAGCCGTACCATACTTTTCTAGAAGCCATTCGGGCCATTTTCGAGCCCCCTGTAACTTCGATGGATGTGGATAAAGTTAGAAGCCTGAATTTTCAATGACCGAGAGGGCATACTATAACTAGGTATATTCCCAAATTACATTCAATTTGAACGTGTAGTTTAAGAACTATTACAAGTCAAAGTTCCTTAATTTTGTCATTGACACCCAATCATGAAAATGACTTGGCAATCGCACAAGGTAATAGAATCTATATACAACAGAATTTATCTAATATTAGTGCTCTGAGCGCTTTATTTATCGCGCGGCAATATGCAATTATGTTTTCATGCGATGGCCGAGTCGTTCTATTTGTTAAAGAAATAATTAGATGTCTAATATTGATAAGGTCACTATAAAATGGTGTTACTTAACTAATTAGGTAACAATTTGTGACAAAGTTGTTGGATAGATGTTCCCATAGATAGATACTGAATAAATTAATAACCGACTCGGTTTTACATTATGATATCACAACTTTTGGCGGAAGAAGAACTGCGTTGCGAGACTCGCATTTTTGTATATAATTTATTATGTTTTTGATTGGATAAGGCTTTACACGTAGCAACAAATAATATTGCTTTAACATGTCGGTAATAAATTATTATTTATATTTAGAAACATTTTAGAAGTAAATAAATGTTTTTACTTCATTACATTACATCAATCGCATATTTTTCTACTAAGAACGAAAGGATTGAAATCAACTTAACTCTGGCAACTCTAAGTCACTGTTAGAACGGGACACAGCGTTCTGAGGTTGCCCTTTCACTCGGCTTCATTTTTATTTTGCGTGCAACAAGACTCTTACGACCTTAGCATAAGGTTTTATTTTTTTTATTTTAGTTGCAAGATGCACAGATAGAGCTCATTCCTGTTGTACGTAGTACTTATTACTTCCATGCGCATCACAGATTTATAAGTATAGTACTAAAGAAAGCATTGTTTGCATTGATAGCAATATTTAGAGTTCTGCATTTCTGATCTAAAGTATCAACGTAGACTCCTTTATCTAGCAAAATTTTGATTTTTTCACCACTACCTTTCGAAGCAGCGTAATTTTGATTTTTTCACCACTACCTTTCGAAGCAGCGTAATGAATTGGTGACATCCAGGTGTCAGTATTAATATTAGTACCTCCAGATATTTAATTTAAAGTACCTCCAGATATTAGTATCCCTGTAATTTCTTTCTCGATATTCAAAATATTTTAGTGTAATGGGGTGAACCCATTTTCCCATTTTGGACCAACTAAATTAGCATCCGCACCATGTTGAACAAGAAGTTCAACAACTTCGACACGTCCGTTGTTAATAGCATCATGAAGCGGTGTCTCATCATCCTTATTCATTCAGCGCTTCAACATCTGCACCTTCCTTTAACAAGATTTCCACTTTAAATAATCACTAAAAAATGAAAAATAAATAATAGTTTAAAACAACTAAAAAATACGCTTTTATAAAAAAATCGACCAAAAAATACAAAATAAATAATAGTTTAAAAAAACTAAAAAAATACGCTTTTTATAGAAAATCCAACTAAAAAATAGAAAATAAATTTTTAAAAATTTGAATTAAGAATAGTGTAAATAAGAAAAAAATATTTTTTGAACGAGCGAAGCGAGTTCTCTGAGTCAAGTTGGAAAATCGGCGTTTGTATGTATGTATGTATGTATGTATGTTTGTCCGATGAAAACTTCCAAACCGTTAGTCCGATCTTCATGAAATTTAGTATGGGGGTAGATAGTATTGGTACAATTTGTAGGTAAGGTTATGAGCTATATCGGTCGGGGGGTTGCTGAGATATTGGGGTCCAAGAGGGGGTAAAAAAAATAAAAGTGAGACAGTCAGATCAAGTGTCTAATGAAAGCGCTTTGGTTGGACATTTCAAAACTGTTTTTAATAATTATTTAGCCATAGTAGTTTTCGAGATATTAGGGAAAATAAAAAACGTAAAAACCCAAAATTCTAGGGTACTTCCAGCAATCCCACAATGCTGAAATTTGGTATGCTTGTGGCTTTTGTGTCAAAACTACAGGGAAAAGTCTGAAATTGAAGAATTTAGAAACATGTACTCCATAAAAAGGAAACCAATATAACATCCATTGTTGACCTCCCATTTCTAAGAGTTTGAATGACGTTGGAGTTCTATGGTTTTCATCAAAAAGACGTTATCAATTAATTCGTCAGGTACTTGATATAGGTACTAACAGGTATGTAGTATAACTACGCCCCGTTGCTTAGCCCTATCCAAAGGTTATTTCGATGATGTGTAGGAAATTAGAGTAGTTACTGGTAGATCCTGTACTGTACTGGTAGACCTCGAGGGGAAAATTTTCAAAAATAATAATAGAAAATATGGAAATTACTTAGTTAAGTAGTCGGGCTGATAAAGGTGTTATCGCGAGGTCTCAGTTCGGGGCGAACCACTAGTTATTGTAAAAAAAGCGTGGGGTGCATGGTGTCAATAGTTATAAATATTTTATTGACAGATATGAGTAGAAGGATTATCATTTTGATAATATCTTAAAAAGCACCCCACGCTTTTTTTACAATAAAAAATATTTTTTTCTTATTTACAATATTATTAATTCAAATTTTTAAAAATTTATTTTCTATAAAAAGCGTATTTTTTTAAACTATTATTTATTTTGTATTTTTTGGTCGATTTTTTTTTAATGTGAATATGTCATTATACATATAAGTAACTAGGTACCCTATAGTCTGTTCAGAAAGAGAGCCGTTGTGGCCAAATTGTGAATAGATTTGAATATCTAGGTACTAATAAATATTCCTGAGGAAGTGCACAATACCTAAGAAGAAAAATGTATTAGTAGCGGGAAGTTGATTTTGGGCTGCTATGTAGGTAGGTACCTTCCTACTTGCAGAACAAATGCGGGTCAACCTCTCGTGAGTAATGTTGTTCTATGGTCAACCTGCATCAACGAACAACATCCCTACCGGCATTGGGTTCGTGCATTGGAATTGGAATAAACTGGGTCTACGGCAATTATAGAAGACCCATATCTGTAGCAAAACCCGACTGGCCGTGTCGACAGCGCAACAGTCGAACTGTCACCAAGACGCTCTGCTTGAAAGTATGCAATGAAAACGAGAATTCTCTATAAAGAATGCCCCATGATTAGGTACCTACAACAATCGTGTGAATCTTTGTCAACTCAAGAAATGCTTAACATTACGCGGAATGTTAAAGCGAAGAGCTTTCCGCGTCTGCGTGGCGATGACCGAACGGCCATTTTCAAAAAAAGTGCGCTCATTGAAGCCTCTTTTCGCACAGACTAAGTAGAGTACTACGTATCTATTCGTGCTTTAATCCTTATTCTAAGCTCTATTCTCATCATGGCGTCAACTGAATACAGAATGATACAACAGTCACAATGAGACCCCTCCCCACTTCCTACCCCCATCACAGGTCAAGCAAAGAATTTTACAAACCGGGTACCTAATTACTTGTCTGCCCCACCCCGTATACCCTAGTAAAATAGTACCTAGTATAATGCCCTTTCCCTACATTTATGTAGGTAGTCTTGTTTCATGCACAAAATTTTAACGGTTCATTTCTTTGACTCGTTTGTTTCAGGTAGGTTCTTATTAAAACAAGTTATTATAATTTTATACTTATTATATTTATAAAAAGCACCGTCTGTAAAACATACAATATTTTCGGTAAAAACTGTTTATTGGCATCGACAGCATTGCTATAAAAGTGGAAAATTTACGATTATTATAATAAGTAGGAACTTATCTAGTCATTACCATAGTTCTCAAAATACAATCTATTGCTTGTAAAAATCAGACCAAACAAAACGTGTTGAGCAATTTCAAAAATAACCAACTTAGCCCTACAACTATGGTTTTACAATATTTTTGTTAGTTGGTACCGCATCAACGAAGAAATTTATAATAAAATAATTTCAGCTCCAAATTAGACTCGTTAGCTACATTACTAAATTTAAAGCCTAGTATAGGTACTTTCTATTATCATGTACCTTTTATTTTCAAAACAAGAGAACACAAGCATAGATGTAAAAAAAATCAATGGTAAAACTATAGTGTAGTGTGCCGCAATAAATAAAAATCCGGTACCTACCTACTTACTCCACGTTAATAGGTACTTAATTATTTACTTCAGTTATACTTAAATAATATTATAAAATGTTCATAAAATAGGCATACATCATACCGTTTAAAAAGTGACATAGAAAATTCCTCCCTAAATACTAATGATAAGGACAAGTTTCCGTCCATTCTAGCCTTCTAATCGTAATTGTCAATTTTATTTAAATAAAATGTTTAACGGACAGCGCGTACCGGTCGATACGTAACCTAGATCAAGATTAAAATACTGCAATAATTAGCGAGATATAAGTTGCGGGGGTTAAAATAAGGGTTTAGGCCGTCTTCTCAGCCTCGATGACATCTTTTGTGGGCAGAGGGTTCTTCTCGCAAGTTTCCGTGTGCTTTAGTTTGGTAGAGTCGAAATTTTCGATGCCGTTTAAGAAATTGTTCTTTTCCTTCTCGGCTTCGATAGCTGTGAACATGAAAACAGAAACGTGTGAGTGATGACAGGCACACCACAAATGTTAAAAGGGGAAAATTGTGCTTCAATAACTTCGCTTCGAAATGTTAAGTGGTAGATGGTACTTAGTACAGAGATATTTTGTTATCAGTAAGAACAATTTGAGTAGGAACATTGAGGATTATCCAGCCATTGATCCAGAACAATCGCTATCATTTCATCAGCGTCAGGAAATCGTGGACTGCTGGACGTGGCTTCCCCTATACTATATACTATACTATACTGGGCCCATCGAATAGAATGCAATAAGGGGAATTGCCACAATCACTACGCTAGTGTTGAGTTCTTAGGTGGATGCTGCTACCCATCTCCTGGTGTAATCCCTTAGTCGGCTTTTACTACTTCCACGGGACGAGACAGAACTATTCTTAGAACGGAACTACCACGGCTAAACAAACCAATAATCTGTGTTTATTAAAATCCAAATCCACCTTCCCATACAAACCGCATTGACTTTAATCGCCGAAACATTATAAGAAGTTGGACAGAGTAATTTCTCAAAGGATGTGTGACTTCTATGAAATCAACAACACATTTTATACGCATTTTACTTCACGGAAATTTTTCGTTTCCCGTGGCAATTTAAAAAGTTAGGATTTTTGTTAAACGATAAGTGAAGCCCAATATTACGTAGGTACTTAAAAAAATGTTGTTCTGTAGTTTCGGAGATAAGTGGGGAAAGAAATACTCAATTTTCGTAAATTTTCTTTAATATGAGTTTTTTTTTCTAGTTTGCACCCCATAATCAGAATTCGTTTATTTACGCTACATTTCCGTGATTGGTTTGCCTAATTCTGTGTATTTATTATGTAGCTTATTTCGTACCAACATGAGTAGATTCGGAGAAAATTGGCTGTGAGCCTGACAGACAGACACGAGAGTTATCCTATAATGGTTCCGTTGGAGGTAACGGAACCATAACAACGTTTCTAAAAGTAAAACGAATTCTTAAAATTATTTCTAGGCAGAAACAAAAAGCAAATTAAAAACCTTCTTTGGGTGGCAAGGAATTCTTTTCTTCTGTGGTTGCGTGTTTCATCTGTGTTTTGTCGAAGTGCTCAACTCCATCCAAGAAGTTCTGGTGCGCCTTTTCCGCTGCGACAACTGGTGCAAAGCAAAATCGTGCAGGGCAAAACATAAATAATGAAAAGCTTGGCTGCTTTTTGCATAAACTTTAACATAATCAGGCAACATTACATGCTGGCTGGCTGGATCAGACACAATGATGTTGATTGTTGACTAATACGAATCGTGTTATAAACACAAGCACGATAAGTTAATCGGGTTGTTAAAATGATTTATTTCTTCATCGGCATCGTGTCAGTGGTTCTTCCTTGCTCACCCTATTTTAGGGCAGTGATCAGTTTGCAATGCTATGCATGGTAAGAGATACCCTAAGATCTAAGAGTATTGCAGTTGTAATGGGCAAGGGTTCCAATGTTTCGCCACTTGCTCAAATCATGAAAAAGAAGCTGGTCTTGAAATGTCCTTGTGAAAGATAATGGTGAAAGGATTCAGCGAGCCTTGCATATGAGGTTTCTTTTATGCTGGGTTAGGTTTCGTAAATGAATGTAGAGTATATTATGTATATTACGTTGCAGAGGATCAGAATGCTTTCACCAAGTGGTGCCAATTGTGTGCAGCATCTTCTGAAGCTAACAGCACCAGGCTTTAAAGTATGATGCAGAGTATTGACACGAGTGATACTTGTACCATAAATTAATCAACTAAGCTCCATAATCAAATATATAATTATGGTATATGACGTAGGTATCGAGACTTATCTCGTTAGTACAAGAGAAGCTACCTACATTATTAAATGCTTCAAGTTAGAAGCTAAAGGCACGCACACTATCAGCAGCAGTTGTAAGTAAATGTGTAAGGCTGTAAAGCAGTGCGTTCAAAAGGTCATACTGAAGTTAAAACATACCATCTTTGTCTGGAAGTTGGTTCTTCTCTTGGGTCTCTGTGTGCTTGAGTTGAGTAGCATCGAATTTTTCAATGCCATCAAACAATGACTTTTGTATTTTTTCAGTTGCTACATCTGTAAACCATAAACAATCAAGTTAAAATCAAAAAACTTTGAATCGTCTGACGCACACTTTAAAAACAACGGCTCATAACATGCTCGTTATTATTTTAGTGTTAAAATTAATCAAAGTTATTAGGCTGCGAACGAACGACTTTTTATAGGACAAAACATGATAAACTATGATGCCATCGTTTTTGAGGGTTTGTTAAAATGTTATCTAGAGAAAATTAGAATAATAGTTTAGAGAACAAAGCGGTCACACATTTCAGCGACAGGCGACACTAAGTTAAAGCCATGTCGTGTTATTTTCACCCACACAATACCTATGGCATTCGGAAGTAAATTTTTTTCGACAGTCTCCGTTTTCTTCAAAGAAGAAGGTTGAAATTGTTCTACTCCTTGCAGTAATGCGTTGTGTTGTTTTTCTTGCGCTACATCTGTCATTTAACCATCACAAATCTATATAACATTCTACTCTTATGATAAAAGTCATCCATATTCATCATCATCATCATCATCATCAGACCAAAGAAGTCCACCTGATTCAGTGGACTTCTTCTGGCTGGATGGATAGGGTAGGAAGGCATTTCTTGTAAAGTACATAAGATATAATTTTCTACCATACCTTCAGCTGAAGGTAGCACGATCTTTTCATTTGTGTCAACGTCATGAAGGCAGCTTGTGTTGAAGCCCTCCAGTTGGCTTTTGAGGTCTACGGCCACCTTGGGCAGGTCCTTCAGGGAGGGTGCATCGACTGAGCAGGCCATTTTATAGAGATCTGCAAAGAATATACAAAGGATTTCTTTATTTGGTGTTTTTAACTGCGTTGTTAAAGTACTTACAATTAATTAACATGTTGATATAACGATGTGGACTATTTTCCACTTAAGTAAGTTTTAATAATGCTGTCCATTATCAAAACTTACTTAAGTAGGTATTTATTGAACTAAGTAGGTACATTATATTTACACAGCTTGTACCATGGGTACACTTTAATGTACTAAGATGGTTGTTATTCCTAAATAATAAAATAAAATACATAAATAGATTTTCACTACGAGACATATCCCGTGAAATAACCTAACTACAAATAATTGGAAGGTGGTTAAGTCATCTTATATATGACAGTTTATATTATAATGTGTTCAGTTACATTAGGTTCCATGAACATTACTCCTACAAGTCCCTTTATGAGCATACCGTAGTCTCGTCAGTAGACAAATATATTATTTACTTGTCTCTGATAAATTACCAGTGGTAATAGGTTCCACGCTATTCCACAGTCCCAACACCGACCCAGACGCGACGCCATACATTACACGAGCAAATCAAGCGTGAATATTGAATCGGCCACTCCTCTGTATACCATCCAAAACAAAGTCATGTATGAAAGAGCTTGCAGTTCGAAATAGGCTGTTGAACTTTTTATGGACTGCTGTATGTAACTGAGAACTGACTGACTAATGACGCGTAAATAATTTTATGCCCAGAGAAAGTTTAGAGATACAATCCGGTAATTTTACTATACGGTTAATACGGACAGTACAAACCTTTACTATCCGGATAACCGGATATTTCTGATAAATCGGATAGTTTTATATTTTTTAACTATCCAAATTATCCGTATTATCTGGATACATATCTGAATTTAATTGATGACAATTAAATTCAGAATTCAAAATGAACGGATATCCGGATTGCAAGCCAGTAGCAATAGATGAGAGATAGATTATTAGGTAGATATTATAAAAATACAATTATCAACTCAAATTTATTATTTTTATTTTGAAATTAGTTTTCGAGTTGATGATGAC
Source organism: Epirrita christyi (assembly GCA_951392215.1). Classification (NCBI taxonomy): domain Eukaryota; kingdom Metazoa; phylum Arthropoda; class Insecta; order Lepidoptera; family Geometridae; genus Epirrita; species Epirrita christyi. The sequence goes on from OX595843.1 coordinate 747,611, forward strand.
GATGAAATTATCTACTACCATGAGATCATCATACATTATCCACTTTCCGTCTTAATCATCAGATCAGTGGGTTACTACGTAAAGTCACGTTGAATGCTCACGTTTCGCATTCCGGTTTTTGCAATGCAAAACTCGTAATACGCCCTCAGCTCGTTGTTGCCATTTTAGTTTGACAGTAGTTACGTGAAATTTCAGCTCAATCTAACACCAAAGTGCTTACAGAATTTTATAAAAATGCTCTCAACCAAAGTGGGTCTTTGGCTTGCAAAGGCAAGATAAATAAAACCTTACCAAAGAATTAGCCGAAGAGGCGTTAAACTCAAGAGTTTACCCCCTGACTGCTGAGCGTTTACCTACCTACCTACTTACGAGCTACCTAACTGTTTTTTAGCCAACAGAATGTGTTGTTGTGAATCGCATTGTGGGAGAATTATAACAGTTCTTTGTTAGGTAGATACATATAATATCTGTCTACATGAATCATGGATGGATGGTATCCGAGTCGCAATTCGATTTGTTTAAAAGTATGCTAATATTTTGTTTACCTACTTCTATCTATTTCCACTTATTAGGAAAACATGCAAGGAAAACAGCCATCTTTTAGAATTGATATTTGAATGTAGCAAATCTGACGAAATTAATTGACCGTGGGTAAATTCCACCTGCGTTGGGCAACATTGGGGAGGTCCTGCTGCTTGCTTGCATTAAAACTTATGTTCCTTGCTCCAAGATTAAAACATAGTGATTATTATTATACTCAGTGGTTTGCATTTATTTTGGCTTTTTCGAAAAGAGACGTCAATTTTATTTTATTTTATATTTATTCTGTGTTTTTTGAGATAAGTAGGTACCTACCTAAAGTACCTAGGTATATATCGCGTAATTTTGGTGGGAGTGTAAAGTAGTGAAATTAAAAATAAATAAGTATTAGGTATTGAGTTACATTTCAAAGGGGTGGAAACCTTGGACGAATTATCACAAGTGGAAACTGTCCACCAAAGTTTTAGTAAAACTGGCATCACTTTACTAAAACATGACTTGACCGACTTTGACGACTTGGGAAAAGTGTAAAGTTGCAAATGAATCTAATTATAGGTACCTACTTGAAACTGGTAAATATACAATACGTGCGCCAGTGAAGCCAAATATTTAAAAAAAAACGGCCGCTTACTATCAATCCCGGCTCTAAAGCACTCTTAAGCCAAGTAGGTAGCCAGTTTTACTAGCGTAGATAGTATTACACCCTCTTTCTTTGGTTACTAGATATGCGCCCCGCGCTCGCTACGCGCCCGCATTCGGAATACTAAAACCTTGGGTCATTGTTAGAGACAATTCGATTTGTAATATACATACAATAATAGGTACACATCCTGTCTAAACGAAGGGAAACAACGTTGTTTCTTCAAGTACGTTACAGGAATTTAACTTTCTTCCGACCTGGAACTGTGGGTACACCACGCAGGACGTAAGAATGTACCTACCTATTTTGTGTAAGTAACTAACCAACACATCGGGCTAATTGAAGTTATGATCATTATTACAGCAGTAATCTGTTTATTGGTTAGCACAAAATAACAAAAAAGAGAGGTCCTTCCCATCATTACATACCTAGTGTACCTACCTACCTATTATATCAGTAGGTAGGGAACTCTAAAGGTTTTCGAGTGGCAGTGGCAACCAACCAATTTCAAAACGCACTTTTTGAAGAACCCCATACTGGTAGAGGGTAGACAGACATCCAAATGATATTCCTATGATAGACGTAAGTAACATAGGTACCTAAAGGAAAACGTATCGTTAAACAAGCGTTAAACTAGTGGTTCGCCGCGAACTGAGACCTCGCGAATACACACGCGATGAAGGTTACCTACCTACTTTCTTTACCTTTACGATAACATTTTCACGATAACTTGGGTACCGGTACCTAATGAGTAATGACAATTAAAAATAGAGTATCGTAGAGATTAGTGTCCAAGTCCAACCAACTGAACACCTTAACATTCAAATTTCAAGAAATGGCAGGTCTAGAATATTGGTTTTTAATTTTTTAGATTTTGAAAGACTTCCCTGTATTTGTATCACATGAGCTACTACTACTAGCAATATAAATTTCAGAATTGTGAAGTTACCTACTAAGTACATAATAAATCCGAAATATCCAGAAAAAACACCGTAAGTAATACTGAATTAGCCTATCTATACCTATTGACATTGTTCGTTGGAAACGTGAATACGGTGTATCTATTCGCGTTTATTTATTTGAGCTCGTGCTAGGCAGTGGCCTAAATTGCAAACGCTACTTAAAAATTCAAGTAAGATTATAATTTTGCGGTTGCCTAGTTGTTAGCTGTATCCAGTTACTGAACACCTTCGTGGTCTGGTGAACTGAATGCGCAAATTGAGCTGTTATCTACATCTACTACACTACTTTTAATATTATAAAGAGGTAATGTATATGTTCTTTGTAACGAAAAACCATTGGTTAAAAATTTTGGAGTCACTGCGTTACATGCTCACTCATTTGTAAACTTGATGATACTTGGTGATAATATAGTGATTACTTGAGGATGTTATCTAAATAAATCAAAAACAGAAACACGGTTGGTGAAACTTTTCTCGAAAGATTTATTTTTGAAATCGGTTCTCATAAAACCCGTTTTAAGTACTTACATCCTTTTAATCTAGAAAATATTAGCGGTTATTTTTTATTCTACAATTCGGTAGCTAATCTCAGTATTAAATAAATAGAAAAAGATTTAATTTTGTTTTAACTAAGTACTTTTTGCAAAACGAAGTTTTATAATTTGTCGCTTACCTACTACGCCAGTTATTTCTGAGCGTGTCACAAATCTAGGTAAGTATACTTACCTTATTCTCTTCCCGTGTCAAGTGAGTAATAGAGAGCCCAAGAATTCTGAGAATAGAGCGATCACTTTCTTGCAGTTCTGCTAGCTCTGCCCACTCAAGATTCGAAATATTTTAACATTTTACGACTATTATTATTAAGTAATAATACAGCGGCATGATGTGCATGGTCGCCATTGTGACTCTGTTGGCTTGATACCTAAGCAAATTACTTTTTCATCCCATCTATTCGAAAAGGACGACTTGGTTCGCCTTTAAGTGCACCCAAAGGTGGTGTTTTCTGTATGAAGCTTCTATAAGTGCGCCGCAATTATCTTTGCCGCGCACTTTTTAAATTTGGAATATATCGAACTCAAATAAGTGTGCCGCAATTATCTTTTACGGCCCTTTTTGAATTTGGAACATCTCGAAAAGAATCAAACACAAATAAGTGCGCCGCAATTATCTTTTCCGCGCCCTTTTTAAATTTGGATCATCTTAGTGTTCAGCGCCAAAGAAGGCGAACGCAAATATTGTTTAAATAAATACTGGCTGGTACGACGGCCCATAGTCGCGCCACCGGCTGAATAAAAAAAAACAAATTAGAAACGACGGCCCGCGATTTCGTCATTTTTAACCGACTTTACAAAAAGGAGGAGGTTCTAAATTCGGTTGTATTTTTTTTTAATGTTACCTCATATCTCCGGCGTTTATGAACCGATTTGGAAAATTCTTTTTTTATTTGAATAGATATACTTCCAGATTGGTCCCATTTTTTTCAGAATCCAGTTCTGATGATGGAATCCACGAGGAATTGAGGGAACTCCTCAAATATTGTAGGCATACATATGGCGATTTTGATATTTTCAGCAACAAACCAAGCATTTGCATTCAGAAAGTATCTTAATCCTTTCACCACTATGGTTCTTTCATAATTTTTTTTTCATCCAAATATTTAGTCGAATACAACGGCGGAAGTCTTTTTTTTAAATGATAAGTTATTCACGGATTGTTAGAAATTCATGGTTTTGTTTTGAAATAAAATATGAGGCGCCTTTTATTTTCTCATAGTGGGTGATGAAAAGTAGAGTGTAACACTCGGGCGCAAAATATATTTTTGGCTCGGGCGACGTACTTTGAATCCCTCGCTACGTTCGGGATTCTACTAAAGAATCCCTCGCTATGCTCGGGATTCTACTCTAGAATCCCTCACTTCGTTCTGGATTCAAAAAAGCGCCCTCGCCGTAAAAATATTATTTTGCTCCCTTATGATACAATCTACTATTTCATCCCATCTATTCGAAAAGGACGACTTGCTTCGCCTTTAAGTGCACCCAAAGGTGGTGTTTTCTGTATGAAGCTTCTATAAGTGCGCCGCAATTATCTTTGCCGCGCACTTTTTAAATTTGGAACATATCGAACTCAAATAAGTGCGCCGCAATTATCTTTTACGCGCACTTTTTGAATTTGGAACATCTTGAAAAGAATCAAACACAAATAAGTGCGCCGCAATTATCTTTGCCGCGCCCTTTTTAAATTTGGAACATCTTAGTATTCAGCGCCAAAGAAGTCGTACGCAAATATTGTTTAACCTTAATAAATACTCATACTGGCTGGTACGACGCGACGGCCCATAGTCGCGCCACCGGCTGAATAAAATAAAACAAATTAGAAACGCGCGAACTACAGCCCGCGATTTCGTCATTTCTAACCGACTTTACAAAAAGGAGGAGGTTCTCAATTCGGTTGTATTTTTTTTTTATATTTGTTACCTCATACAATGTGTAACAAAATACCCCTATAAGCCTGAGGGGAGGGTAATACACACGTCATGGCGAACAACTTTAGTTCTACGACTTTATAAATTTCGAAGTTTTTCATTCATGAAATACCTCGTAAACTTTCCTCCAGAAATATACATAGCACTACATGGAGCTACCCTACTACAGCTGTTCATTTGATCTCTATGCGTGAACTCTGAATGCCGTAATAGGGCAGCCCCATGTTGTGTTACGAACATTTCTGGAGGAAATTTTAAGAGGCATTTCATGAATTAAAAAAATCGAAATTCATAAAGACGTAGAACAAAAGTTGTTTGCCATAACGTGTGGAATACCTTCCCCTCGGGCTTATAGGGGTATTTTGTAACACATTGTATATCCGGCGTTTATGAACCGATTTGGAAAATTCTTTTTTTATTTGAATAGATATACTTACAGATTGGTCCCATTTTTTTCAGAAACCAGTTCTTATGATGGAATCCATGAGGAATTGAGGGAACTCCTCAAATATTGTAGGCATACATATGGCGATTTTGATATTTTCAGCAACAAACCAAGAATTTTCATTCAGAAAGTATCATAATCCTTTCACCACTATGGTTCTTTCATAATTTTTTTTTTCATCCAAATACACTCGAGAGCAATGAATCCGGGTCACTAAAGAATGTTAAAAATCTCGGAAACTAAAAATGATAGATTAATGCAATAAATTGTATTTAATAGACAATGTAATACTCCTTAAATGAAGGTAAAAAAAATATGAGTCACCATACATTTTATTAACACAAAATTACATAAAGAAAAAAACTGCTGATCTCTCCTTAAAACACAAATAGGAAACATGAAATTTTTGAACTTTATTACGATTTTCTTGAATTTTAATACTTCGTATTGCCTCCTCGTGCTTCCATTACTGCGTTTACGCAGAAAAAAAACAACAAAAAAACAGAAATCAAACAATGATAAATGACAGATTACAAACAAAAGCAAAACCAAATGCTGTAATTTCGTAGTTCCATCTTCGAAAGTGGCCCTTTTTCAAATTTGATTTTTTTATGATATAACTTTACAATAACTAAGAAGTTTTAATACCTTCATTTAAGGAGTATTACATTGTCTATTAAATACAATTTATTGCATTAACCTAGCATTTTTAGTTTCCGAGATTTTTAGGATTCTTTAAGTGACCCGGATTCATTGCTCTCGAGTGTATTTAGTCGAATACAATGGCGAATGTCTGTTTTTTAAATGAAAAGTTATTCACGGATTGTTAGAAATTCATGGTTTTGTTTTGAAATAAAATATGAGGCGCCTTTTATTTTCTCATAGAGGGTGATGAAAAGTATAGTGTAACACTCGGGCGCAAAATATATTTTTGGCTCGGGCGACGTACTTTGAATCCCTCGCTACGTTCGGGATTCTACTAAAGAATCCCTCGCTGAAAAAAGCGCCCTCGCCGTAAAAATATTATTTTGCTCCCTTATGATACAATCTACTATTTAGGGCTTGATCCCTCGCTGAAAAAAGCGCCCTCGCCGTAAAAATATTATTTTGCTCCCTTATGATACAATCTACTATTTAGGGCTTGCAGGATGAAACAATGGAAAAATATTAAGCTAGGTAGGTAGGTACCTAAAACACACACAGGTTAATGAGTAATACCTGTTTTACAGAGAGTTATTTATTTAATTGGAAAATTGTACCTACCTATGCTCGTGTGTCATGTTTCATCGTAAAATAAACAAAACGAAGAAAGAAAGAGGTTGAATGTCGACAAAAATGAATCACATACATAATAAACATCGTAGGTATAATAGGTAAGTATAGAAAAAAACAATGAGTTTTAAAGAGGTTGAAGACATTGAGTCTACACGTCTCACTCATGCCCTTAAAAATAACAATAGAGAATTACGTAAGTGCAAAGTAGTATAGCAAGTAGGTAGCAACTGAAAACAGTCACAGAAAAAAAAAGTTGTCGATTGACCATATGTTGGGTCTACAAATAAAATCAAGCCAACATTAACGGTGCACAGCATGGTCGGTATGACATGATGACATGGCGCCTTTCCAAATCCATATACGGTAAAGAACCAACAAGATTGTCGAACGAGTTTGTAAGTAAACTTATATCTCTTGCTTGCTCTTGGATCCATAAAAAACGTGACGCATGGGCACCATATGGTACGCATTTCTTAAATGGCTGCCCAAATTATCTTGCAAGATAATCCTAGAGATTTCTCGTTCGAAATTTTTTTAATTCAAGATTTATCTGTCGAGATTAGCCATGCGACATTCGAGATTATATTTTGCTTTATAAACTTAAATGCAGAGTATTGACATGATCCTCTGATCACGTGGTGGTCCCCTACCACGTGATCAGAGGATCATGTCCATCTCCCGATGGGAATAGATTATTTTGATTATTTTCAAAAACCCCTGGTAACCAAAACAAACTGGTGGGGTTTGCTGGTGGAGTTATTGTGAATGATCCGGTTTAAGTAGACCTAATTATTCTTCAAGTAGGTACTTTTAAAAGAGGTGATATATAATGCAACATCAATTAAAACGGAGTCATACTTGAGTTGTATTTTTTGAGGAGCGTGAAGTATCGGAGAATCGATACGATACTCGCGAATGCCGACGATTTGGAGGGAGAGGAACGTAAGTACAGTGAACCGAGTGAATCATGCGATGCGCGCCGGACGACGACGGCAACCAGACACGTAAGTATAGAAAGTTTTTAAACTTATTTAAATTTCACAGTAAGATATATTGCCTCGACACGTACCGTTCGCCGATTTACAGCCGATAATCATTAAAATTTGCAGATGCAACGCTGCAACCTTTTAATCTAGTAAGATTTATGACAGTCAGCGTCACAACAGCTGTAGGTAAATGATCAAGGACTAAGGAAACAATAAATTATGATATGTAGGTAAATTAACCAAAAAGTTTCCTACAACATGATGTAACATATCGTCGCGAATCACATTTAGGTAGCTACCTACTTAGATCCTAAACTGGATAGCTAGCTCACTCTGGGATTTAGTAATCTCTGATTCACCCACAGCGACATATTATTTGAAGTATATGTTACCTCAATGCCCACCCAATACGATGAGATTGCGTGATTATACCTTTGAGAACACGAGGATAGCCCAGAGTCCAGACGAAAGAAGTTCAGTGAACACAATAACATCAAACAGGGTCGATAATGGAACGGATGCGAAGGAAGGGAGGGTAGATACGGTAGAGTTACTTCTTATTCCTAAGTAAACCTAAACCTTGGAGACAAGAATGATAGCAATTGTGATTTATATAGAAATTGATGAAGGTCAGAAATATCAACTACCTATCTTTCAGATGGAATCAAACTTCTCTGTAAAGAAGTCTGTTACATGTTAGGTTTCACTTTACAGTAGACCAAAGGTAGCGTATTTCCATAACAAAAGATGACTAATGAAACAGTCAACAAGCTATTCTTTGCAATACGTGATTTAGATTTGATTCATGAATGAATGAATGAACACGCAGCAGAAGAACAGAGATAAGACGTCAAACAAGACATACCTAGGTACTCAGATATGTTATACGTAGACTATACGAAGCCACAAGGAGTGAGGCCGTGGCCTTGCATCTATTTATACGCTCCATGCATTCCACAGGATCATGTCATCTGTACTGTAACGATGACCTTGCGTCTAGGACATCTATACAAGGAGCTGCATGTGCATCAAGCCACGGCTTTCTACCTTGTAAGGCAACAACAACTTGAGAGTTAGGTCCAATACTTCTTTGTAGTTTATCAGATGATTGTGTTGGAACCTTAGAGAGGCATTCGTGGCATTAGACTCGCTTCCTATTTAATTAATTATTATCAGGTTAATTCGGGTTGCATCCTCTACGTGTTCCAACCCTGTGATGATAGGGTTTCCACCATCTAAATAACAGCCTGGCGTACCTCGGATCGCAGGACTGACCCTATAGTGACTACTACATTCAAGTTACCATTTCGCCTGGTACAGCTATCCCTACCAAGGTATCCCTACTGGTAGTTTAGTTTAGGTTCGTGGTTCTAAATGATAGGAATTGCGATAAATTTGACGCATGCAAGGATAGGCTTCGGGCGGAACGTTACTACTTGAGATAAAAGATGACTAGACTTTAGATAAAGCACGAATTCCGACAGCTTATTGCTTCATCGCTATCGTTAGATATCTCTAAAATCCTCGAAAAGTCAAATGTGTCATCATAATCATAAATATATAAATATTAATATACTACTTAGGTAGGTATATCATGTATTTTCTAGAAATCGATTACATGAGTAAATAAACATTACTATCAATTAATGCACTCCGGACATGTCCGATAAGGCTTGTACCTAGTTGTAACAAAGAAAATTATCGCTGAATAATCATTATGACGCCTCCAATACAAACGCATAACTATTGGCTCGTTTACTTATCTGACTACCGATTACCTTATCAACTATTTAAAAGTTCAAGTACCATAGGTCTACCATGGGTAGAGAGAGTCACCATGTTCTATATTTCAGTTCACTTTGAACCACAGCGACATTTGTTTTGGTCCTTCGACCTCAAAGACAATTAACATCAAAGAGTCTATTAAATATGTCAATTAAAAATAAAAGAATGTACGAGTGCAAAACAATGCCTAAAACAAATTGTCTCGACGAAAACAAAATTTCAATTGGGCGAAGTATTTTTATAATGTAATTTTGCGAAAGGTCGACGGCAGAGATTCGCTCGCAAATCTAATTTGGTAGCAAAGAATTCCTGGAAACGAACTGGAAGACTGCAAGCAATTCTATTTTCCGCTATGCATCATCAAATCAACACCGAGTGCCAGTTTGTTAGCACGGCTACAAATTGTTGTGTAGCCACACACACACATACCCACACCCACCAAACAACTGGAATAGAATTTGACCTATTGCACGAATAAGATGATGGATGGATGACGCTAGTTTAGATGAAGATTTGCCAGAGGCATAAAGTCAATAGACCCAACGACGATTCAGTGTAAATACAATAGATAACGGCATTACGGCAGATACGAATACATTCCAAACGACTCGAACATGACATGGACCTACCATGGACTGGTGACTGACAATGTCAGGAAATGCAATAAATATGAAAATACTTACATACATACATAAACACACTCCTTTTTCCCCCAAGGGGTAGGCAGTCTTAAGGAGCCTCTTTTCACCGCGGGCTGGACTGTTGCAATTGGGTTTAGAGTGTTAATCCAGCACACTTAAGGGAAATATCTTAATTTTGGGATACTATAAAACCGAAATCTGAAAATATTTAACCAGGAACGCAAAGCACTCAAAACTGTCTTGGCTCCGAAGATGTGGAATTAGATTTGGCTATCGGTTGCACCAAGTATTGGCCTTCATCCAGACTCCGAAACCGTTCCAGAGGATTAATTCAGAACTAAAACACAGGCTAGGTGTATTTCGATGTAAATGGTCTGTCGGACATTAGACATCGTACGGCAAACGGTCTAACCAGTGGCAAAGGAAGGAAAATGGCATTCACCTCGATCGCGAAAACCGTACAGCTAATCCAGATGCCACTAATTAAGCTATGCCTCAGAGGTATGGTAGGTATTCAGAGCAGAATAAACGGAACATTCCAGAGATCATTTAATCCCACACATAATTCTGATCGAATGATGATTACGTTTTTGATTACGGTAAACGACACGAACTTGACTGACCTTGAAGAAGTACGCTAGACGAGTTTGGTAAAAGGTTGTTTTTATGATGTTTGCTACAATATTACAAATGAAAAGTTCTTTATCGATCTGCTTGAATGACATGTGCATAAATTGAAATTCTTGAAAGAGGAAGGATATCCATAAACGCGTTGGTGTTCCAGGAACGCATTAGTCATAGAATAATGCATTATTCTAAGGTATTAGGTAGTCATGTCATGACAGTGGCACTCTTTGAAAAACAATGTCCACTGTCCATAACATCCATCCAGGGACTGTGGACGTATCTCGAGTCCCGACTTATGTTGAATATAATAATCATTCAATTGAACCTAGGTATTTCAAATGAACCTGTAGTAGGTAAACTAACACTGAATGAACTACCGGCTGCCACTGCGTATTCAAAACAACTCGATAAAGCCATTGTTAACTGGTTATGTACTTATGTGACTCAACGTGCATCCTTTCTGTAGTAAGATTCAAGGTGCGCCTCTTACAGAGCCAGAGAATAACTAAGTAGGTAGTAGTACCTACTTTAATGCAACGGGTAGGACCTGTTTCTTTGCCGGCGACCTCCGCCCAGGTAGTTTATGTCACTGACACTGTTCAACTGTTACGCACTTACGATTTTTTAGGTCGCACAATTAAAAGAATCTTCGGCACTCGGCACATTGTTATAAAGAATCTTATGTTTTTATAAAACCGTATTTTGACGAAGGAATACCAAATTACAAAATTGGTATGTCGTGCATGGGCCCGTCACACACTTTTTAAATTTTACTTCATATAATTATAATAAGTATATCAATGCAGAGCTTTCTACGAGGAAGTAAGCTAATTTACAGTTGTAAGTAAAGTAATAAACGTTTTCTAGATTTTATGACACTTTCCAGTCTTAGCGAAGTTAAATGGGCTCTTTAGCTTTCAAATAGAGATAGAATGTTTTAGGGTCCGCTCTTACCTTCGCGAGGGCAAGTAATTTCAACAAGATTATTCAATCATCGTTGAGTGTGAATATAGTAGAGAAATCAGAATATTACTAAATGATATAGGTACCTATCTAACTTAGAGACAGATATTGATTGAACTGTGAAAAGATTGTGAAAGAAGTTACAATTTTCACCCTTTCGTTGCTACTTAATTGGGTATGGCTACCGCCAGTAATGACCAAGATCTAGACAACATAACATAACATCCAACAGTCACATACAGGTTTCCCTGTGTCGTGAGTATAAGGAACAACGAGTCAACCCAGATCCAACACACAATCTTCATGAATAGACAATTAACTGAATTTGACTACAAATATGACACTTCATAAAACTAATTCTCCATCTACCCTCGCAATGTGAATACAAACGACAACAATTTATCCCTTTCCGTCGCGACCCTATTCCCCCTAGTAGGTGTACACAAGGGCAAAGGGGCATAGATTAAATAATAGTTACTACGTAATAGGGGTGAATCCACCCTCGCCTTCCTACTTTGAATTTGTATAACTTCGGTATGTAGTTAATAAGTTACATTTAAATGAAGACTTGTCTTTGTGAAATGAGTACCTACATCAAGTTTAGCTACAGCTAAGTAATTCAGTTTGATGAGAATGAGAGATGTTCACATGACAAAGTATCTACCCTACCTATTTACATAGGAACTTACCTACTTATTTACTTCTTTTTTTGACTTAATTATCACTAATTAGGAATGATTAGGAAAGGACTATTATGGGAGAGATTTCCGTCATAACAAGTCAGGCAAAACCTTGAGAAATCAAAGGAGATGTTTCATCCTAGGCCAGCTTTATGTACCTACACTACACAGAAATGTATTAAAAAAATAGGGAATTATCATAAAAAAAACATTTATGAAACATCTCCTTTAATTGACTAAGACATTAGTGCACAAACCTACTCCGTTAAAACAAAATATTTGTCAAGGACCCAGTATAGGTGACATCATTATTAGGTAGGTATACAATAAACTAAAAAAGAATATTCCAAATCGGTTCATAAACGAAGGAGATACGAGGTAACAAACGAAAAAAAAAACGAATAGAGAATCCCTTTTTTTTGAAGTTAAAAATGCGAGCGTAGAGTCACTTGAAATCAGAGTTCTTCGATTTTTCAAGAATTAAAGTTAAACAGAGACCTAGCAGTACAGTCATCGCGAGAAGAAGGCGAAGTAGGCACTCCAGTTTAATAGGTAATCATAACAACACTATTTAAATAATATTCAATTAAAAGGAAATAAAATTAATTCGGAGTCAACGACCTCGCCTAAGCTTCTAACGATAGAACGTAACATCAAAAAGTCAAGTAGTCATCAAGTAGTCTCAAATTTTATGGAGCGTCAAGTTGGCTGCATTGGCAATTAAGACATTTTTAAGTGAAGCCTCGCACGGATGAGTTCGAACAGTTTACCGGCAACAGTTATGAATTCTAATTTATATCTTTATTCCACTCATCTCCAAGTTTATTAATTATGACATTCAAGAATCCATTCAATGCTTAGAGCTTTATAAATGCTGTAAGATCTAAGATTCAATGAAACAATCTTGAGAAGTTGAGATTAGGAACGCTATTCTTATTTCGTAATGTGGACATAAATTATCACATACGACATGAAAACACTAGAATATGACTATTCAGCCATCGCGTCTGGGTCGTACGCAAACCATACCGACAACTTTTTTAATATAACTGCAGCCCCAAATGTTGGGTGAACTTGGGTGGCTCCCCTCGCAACTTTATTGATCTGCACGCTACATAGGGTCTAAGCTAGGTCTTCGGAAACGGAATTTGTGCCCACATGCGCAGTACCTAGGTAGGAACTTTATTTGTAGAAACACAATTTTTACTTCTTTTAGTATCGTCTTTCCTTACATCGTTTGTGCCGAAGGTGTGATAGTTTTCGGCTGGAAATATAAAACCTATGTAAATCTGCAATATTTATTATCCTAAAGTATGTGCTACAGTTGGAACTTTTTGAATTTGAAATCATTTGAATCGCAGCTTGTATAATTGTTCGTATCCTGTTGTTTTGAGACAGCAACCGGATCATAATTAGGTACTTTGTTCTGTAACATTATTTATTGTAATCTCTTCTTTGTCACAGCAAAAATCAATATTAATCTCTCCATCTCCGTACAACCGGTCATCCCCTCACAATGGGGTATCAATTTGATTAATTTCCTCGCAGCCTACCCTAGCACTAAGGTATTTAGGGTGCGTTGGTTGGTCTCCGGGCAATCGATTTAGGGATTCGGGATGTTGTATTCTCTCTTTCCGTCGACACAGTCAGGCGGTATCTTTCTCTCTCTAATACAGGAACTGATGGTTTGTTTGAACAGATTTCATTATATACTACCACCAATAGCTATGTATGTTCTGTTGTACTCGAGTGTCTAACACAATGCCGAGCACTGCCTTGGGTCTGAGTAGGAGCGTGAAAACAAAGCTGTTATTTATGAAACCACTAACGTGTAGAAACAAACTAAGGTTAGTTAAATAGGTGATTATAACTGGCGTATGACTCATTATTCTAAAGCACGTAAACAGGAAAACAGAAATAATTAAAGAAAACTGAATCTTCGAATAAAATAAGTATCAAATGAATCCTATAGTTTCATGATAGCTTTCATAAACGTTTAGAAATAAAAGCGTGATTAAAAACAATAAAATTGTCTTGTTTCTAGCTAGACAATGCGATGTAACAATGCATGAATATGTACGGATAATTGACGAGTGCTTAATTATAGATTTGGTGAATGATTGCCGTGGAGTGTGGACGCTATTATGCTTGAAAGCGGCGAAAGTTAGCCGTGATAATATGACACGGTTAAGTTACAACTCTTTTGTTGTGCTTTACACTGATCGTTTCTTTTTGATGAACCTTAAAATTTTACGATGTTTTTAGTGGACTACCTATACATATACCTATCATAAAGTCAATGTAGAGATAGTGAAACTTGGATTAACAAAATATTGAGAAGTAAGCTTTGGGTTAACAGCTAAAAACCTTGAAACTATTATCCAAGTTCAAACATCTGGGCTATTTGAGTCTCTTTAGATCTTCAGGTTATGTCTATAAAACTCTTCAATAACTCTCAAGACTCATATTCAAAACAACGAGCCGTTATGGTCGCGACATGTGTTAGTCAGATTTCTATTTATAGAGTCCCAACAACTGATACAAAACTTTGGGTTCGTTAACCACACATCATCGCATCGCGCGCCCGCGTCGGGGCGCCCTCGAGTGCCTTTCAAGGGCTTACAATTTGAAACTCATCAGCTGAGAATGTCATCGAGTAAGATATAGGGTCCTTCAGTTTCAGTTCAATTTAGGTTTTGTTTATTTTTTGTTTATTTTTAACATTTTAAAAAGTTCATGACCAGTTTGTGCCATTTAATTACTCATTCATTAGTAGGGTCTAGGTACCTCTATGTTAGATTGAAAAAATCCTGCTAATTATTCAAAATGGTGTTGAGGATCCTGAAAATGTTGATGATCCCTATTAAAGTTAGAAAGCCATCGAAGCCTATCTTCATAATGAGGTTGCCGCAATATTTTATAGCCGATACCGTTAAGTTATTCTGAATGCAGATTTTCGGCTAGTTGAAAAGCTCGAATCCAAGTTGAACGAACCAGCATCGTTAGTAACCAAGTAATTGTATTTATTAACATAATAATATCGCACGGTGATTAACGAACCATGGCAGACTGAACGGTTTATTCGCTTTTTGCATACTTTTTCATGTTTAGAAATTGCTGAACACGCCCGAAAGAAAACGTGATTGAATTTATTTCCTGGCGGTCAGTCAGTGTGGAGGAAGTACTTTGGTAAGAATGTACCAACTTACTACCTACAAACAGTAAGTACCCAGGTACTACACGCACAAATATAAAGTTTTTTAACATTTAAATCAAATATAGAAATACCATGATGCACAAATAAAATACTTCCAGTTCTTGGTAAAGAAGTAAGTAGCAAACAAGTACAAGCGACGCAAAAAAAAAACAAGTACAACAAGCACCAAGTTCTTTTTATAATTTTTTTTTAAATTGTTTTTTTATGAACTCTTTAATAAATTTTCCGGCAAATGACATTTTACATTCTATGTCCGTTATAAATTATGATTGAGGCTCAAGTTGTATGTTATTGTCCGTAGAGGAAAACGTTTTAAATTCCTCCAATATTGACGTTCGTTGGTACAAAATACCTACCTAGTTTCATACGTGTACCGAATACAGGCGAGCATGATTGGTTTCGTACTCACAGAACAATAACTAAAGTAAGTAGGTAGGTACTGTCTTTATTCTGTGCTAAAGGTTTCGTATTTAGCACGTATTCACGTATATAGCACGTTCTTCTTCTTCTTTTCATTTTGGCCTCTGAAGAAAGATTCCTCAATTTTGCTAGTGTCAAGTACCTAGGTATAATATTATTTTGATAAAATTAGTTCAAGTCGATAAAGTATCACTCAAGTCATGTTCTAGTAAAACGATAGCTGTTTTACTAAAATGTTGGTAGACAATTTCCATCCATTTAAAAAAAAAACAAGCAATATTACCTACACTTATATTTACTTCACTACCATTTGCTCTTTATATAAAGTACACCGGTTAAAATGCCACTAAAAATACACGAAATTACTCAAAAAACACCAGAAATTGAAATAAATTTAAAATGGACGTCTCTTTTCGAAAAAAACGGAAAAGTTCACACAACCAGAGAAGTGCACTTAAATGACACACACAATGTATCCACATCCACACCATAGAGCCAAGTTTTTTTCTGGGTCAGAATCAGTTTGCAGACAAAAGAAAATTTTACTCATACAGCCGCGCCCAAAACCACAACACCAATGAAAGATCAAATTAAATAGGTGTAGGTACATTACGAAAATTGTCAGTGTTCCGTCCTACCCTTCTATTTCATGTTTCAACACACATTCCTAATCAATGAATCCCCAAATGCAGGCACACATTGCATACGAAAGTACGGTGCCGGTTCCCAATGGAGGCTTTGGACCTACACTCGTTTTATTACCTTTAAACCATATTCAATAACTTCCGTACCGGTAGGAATCTTACCCCACTTATTAGATGTTTATTTTGTAAAGAAAATATTGAAAATGAACTTACCTAGGTGTAGTTTGACGTAGAAAAGGAAAGGTTCTGTTCTGTCGTACACTCAGCAGCGTTGTCCAAATGTGACTGGCTGGCAGATTGAATGTAGCGTAGCGTAGCGGACGCGGGTGTAGCAGGGGGTGTAATGCTCGCGGTGCGGCACAGCAGCGAAATAATAATCCATCACGTTGTTGAGGTGATTCATAATACTCGGCTATCATCGGTCGATTCTAAAGAAATGGAGGCAACCGCGTTTTTATAATTTCAACAATACTTTGGAGGCTTTGGTGATATTGATGTAGAGTTGTAGAGAAATCGAATTTAAATTCTTTATCTTATCTTAATTACCTATTCTGTTGTTAGCTTGTTACGGTTTGTAAGTAGGGAGAGGGGGCACATTATGACATTTTTCACTAATTTGCTCGTGATTAGTTTTGCTTCGAAGATTTTTAAAGTTCTTTATTAATTTTGCTAAATGAGTATTTTATTGTTTCAGTGTAATTATTTAACAAATCATTTAAAGAGCAGAATGTTTTTCAATTTGCTTTAAAATAACCCTTCCTATAATTATACCCTATTAAGGCGGATGAGCACTAATCATTTAACTTCCTTTAAATCTATCTTCCTTGTCCTAAGTTGCCTCCTTCCCCTACCTATCTGCAAGATGATTTACGATTCATAGACAGGCATGCATAATCAATAAACCTTTTTGTCTACAAAAAAAAATAGTTTGGGCGTCAGTAACGTTAGGCAAGGGTTAGGCTTAGGTTCTTGGCTTAGAAGTTATGATTATATTTTTACGGTACAAAGGTTAATTTAAAGATATCCATTTAGCTTCAGCACCACACTGCGAGCGAGCCATGAATCATCCAACAAGAGGGGACAGAAAATTTACTATTCATCATCATCACCATCAGCCGATTGACGTCCACTGCTTACTTATTATCAAACCCCGCGAGGCTGTGGCACACCTTAGTTATTTAAACTTGGCGATTGAACATTACAACAGATAATTTTACCTAATGATATCTCATGGGTATTTCAGAATTCCTTACTTTGACAGTGATGCGAGGATGCCGATGAGATAAAAAAACATACCTACCTATGGTTCTTACACGTGCCCACAGTCGTCTTCGCATCCATGATACGTACGTTCGCTCTGTCCACTTGGATCTATTGGATGGCTCCATTGATGGATCCTAGTACATTTTTTCCTCCACCTGAATCCATCATACCAGTCAATGAGAGTTCACCGGTAGCTAGCTGCTTATGCCCTTTTTCACGCGAACTAAGTTAGCTACTAATTTGGCTTATAAGTAGACTAATTTATAGAAAAAACAACTAATTTTTTAAAATTTACTTACCTCGGTTCTACTTATTAGTGATCGTTTTTATTCCAATATGTCCTACCAAAAGTTCGATGATCTAACTGTTTGGACAAAATTATTCCAAACTGTTAGCGCGATTAGTCGGAAAGTTTAGAATTTGGATTTTCGCCCAGTTTTGTTCCAGATAGAACTACCGTCAGTGAAGTAGGTGTAAAAAATTTAATGGAGTTTGAAAAAATAATAGCCAAAATTGAGAAAATGATAGACAATAGAAAAAAAGAATAGAAGCAAACTTCGTTCGCGTACAAAAGGGCGTAAGCGCCCTACCGGTAACCTCAGAATAAGGACAAGCATTATTCTAAGCCGGTAACCTTCTTTTAATGGATCCTGAGATACTCAAAAATAAGAAAGCAAACAATTGACACGGACGTAAGGTGTAGTGTAACACGGATTTTTGTATGGAAAATAAGGTTCACAGAGTGTACGCTAGGGGCGTTCATCGGTGTCGCCATAGAAAAATCCACACTACACTACACCACGTCCGTGTCATTTGCTTGTCAAAACTCCATGAAAGTAATAAGTACTACGTACAACTAGTACTTATTACTTCCATGCAAAACTCAGAATCAGCTCTCTATCCGTAGGTACTAGCTTATCCCTGTCTGTGGGGAAGAGTGGTTTTATTCCACCAGTAACTGCACCTGACAAGTTTCTGTGCCCCGCATGGATCTAACAATATCAGAGGCAGCAATCATAAATCTTTGCTTCTCTGTACCACCGCTGGCTAGTTTGCATGCCTACCATACTTAGGAAGCCCATATGCTCACCATCGAGGTCGTTGTAGTATTATTAAAAGGTGCCGAAGAAGAGGGACCCCCTCTTCTTTTTTTCTTAAGCATTAGCTTTATCCGCTAATGGGATTTGCTCTTTATTATACTGCTTGGCAAGCAAACAAGCGTACCCATCTGATGGAAAGTAGACAGCAATGTGAGCATTACTGCTTGGTGGTAGAAATAGGTAATACATCCCCGGAACTCTTTCAAAAGTTCTGCTACACCATCTTATCCGACACAAAGTTGCTTCATCATCTGACAGTAGAAGTACTCTACTGGACATATAGGTATCCCCCATATAATACCACGACGATCCTGCGACCTATCGCCGCCGGGGACTTGGGGCAGTCTTGTTGCTGTATTTACCATATTGGGGGGGTTTGCCATATTCACCAGGCTTGATAGCCACCATTCCTTGCATGAATATCGCCTTTCACGAGATTTTGGAAGTTTTCGGTTTGTTCCGATGCCGAGGGTGCAAGATGCTGCCTGTGGTAAACTCAAAATTCTCCCCCTGGATTTCATGACCCCACCACAACATGTGCAATGTTAATCTTTTTCCAATTACCCTCTTGAAAAACACACGCTATGGTAACGTTCATGCGATCATTTTACTTGCAAAACTTTCGTCATTAGTGAGTGAGTGTTGTAGATAGGGAATAGGGTTCGGGGATCGTTTTTGTGAAATAGAGTTCGAATAATTTTACGGACGTTTTGTCAGTCCATGACATTCGAAAATCGCTTCCCTGGCTCTAGTTAGATCTTCATAATATTACTTTATCATGGTAGGCTGCGTCCAGTCTAGAACTGCACCGCTTTTACTTGTCATTTGACACAAGCTTTACGTTTGAAAATGGTCCTTCTGTTACGGATTATGGAATATTTGATTTTGACATTATTAAATCGTGGGAAGTGCTGTTTTAGACTGGACGCACTCTAAGAGGGTATCTAGGTTTTTGGAACAAAGAACCACATTTTTTTTTGAGAGAGTTGTAGCGTTGTCCTGCCTAATGTTGGAAGGTGTACTACTAGGAACCTTAATTGGGACTGCATTATAAATAAAAAATCAAATATGCTGAAAAGAAAAAGTTTATTATTAATATTTTTTTTTCTGTTAAAATCGATTAATCTTTTTCGATTCTTTTTCTTTCATACTTTTTTTTTAAAATTCTCGTAACAAATAAGGGAAAACAAATGTTTGTATTATCTGTTAGTTATGAAGCCTATGCAAATAACAGAGATCTTATAGTGGTCTACTTACATAACTACTAATTACAGTTAATAAAAAATATTTTCCGATATAAAACTCTAATATAACAAGAAACAAAGATAGATCCTCTAGCAGCGGTAGGCAGGATGGTGGGTTTGTATTAATTAGTTCAAGTATTAATTACTACACATATGCAATTACTAAATAAACAATCTAAGTATTTCTTATAAAGAACAAACTCCTATTTTTATTAATTATTTAGGATTTTGTAAGTTTGAAACAAAATTAAGTGACTATAAGAAAAGCATGGGGCATATTTTTGCACCATATTATAATATATTTTTCGAGACTTTAGTGCGCTTTACCAGAAAGAAACCTTTTAGACTAAGCCTCACCTTATTCTGTCTTCTGATATACGAGCCAGTGGTTCAGTCAGGGGTTTGGTATTCTCGATATTGGCATAATTGTCTAACCATAAAGCTCTTTTCTCACGAATTATTATTGAAAAATAGTATTCTATGTGGAAAGTTAACATCATAAAATACAACTACTTTCCTTACAAGTATTTACCTTCAGTGGTATAACCAAAGAAATAAGACTGTGCGTGAATATCTCTACTTTATGACAATATTTTCTAAGGTAAAATACTATTTTTGAAACTACCATGGCTATGTACCATATAGAACATAATTATCACTTGAAACGTCAAAAATCACGGTAAATATCCCGTTTCTAGAGATAATTATGTAAAATACTACTTGTTATTTAACATACTTATATATCTAATACTATTAAACAAGCAATATTTGTATTGTTTATATATTTTGAGATCTCGAAAAAGACTAATGATTTCATGAAATTTGCTATATGGGGGTTTTTGGGGGCGTTTTTCAGAGTTTTCTGAGCAAAAAAAGGTCACCTAGGTACTAACAGTTATACAAATAAACAATCTATCATCAACGACACACTTTCGATTTATACATGGGGGATGAAGGGGGACTTTATGATTGGTCCCTAATGGCAACTAGTAACACCGATTATATCAAAGTCTGGAACCACTGGATCGTAAATAAAACAAGAGGTGCATTTTTATAACTGCTAAGCGCCTATTCTTAAAAAGCAGGATATTATTCTAAGCTGTTCAATTCTGGTCTCAATATAACTTATAAATAAACCTACAAGCTAGTCCGATATTATTAACCGTATATACCCTCACAACTACCTCTACGTAACCTAATTGAATCCTTTTGGCATTGATACATCAAACTAACGTAGAAGATAGATTGGTGAAGCGTTTTCGAAACTATACTATCTTAATTTTATGTAATTTTAAAAAAATATATATTATCAAGCTCTGTTCGGTGGAAAACGTCATTTTCATAGCTTTAAATACTTTTATTCGATTTCTTCCTCTCAATTTAAGAATCGGTATCTTCTATTCCCCATTGCTGGGCGTCACGCCTAATCTCGAATAAACTTTCCTTCTTCACTCAATCACTATCACAAGTTCGATCATAAAAACACGACAATCAAAATAAATAAAAAATTAAACATATTACCCGGCCGCGATGTAGGTATAACTTATTAACTAGATTCTTCTACAATCTGTTCACGGATAAACACAAACTAAGTACCTAATAGCATGCGTCCTTTTAACTTTCATACAAAGCGAGAACCGTGGTGTGTCCGGCCTAAGAATAGATCCCTCCTCCTCCCGTGGATGTAGTACAAGCCTTACTAAGGTATTACTGGGCTGGGCAGCAGCATCCACCTGAGTACTTTACACCAAACTGCGATCACCAATCCGCCTGCCAAGCGTGGTGATTATGGCAAATCCCCCCATTGTATTCAATAGGGGAAGCCTCGTTTAGCAGTGGACGTAAACAGGCAGGTGATGAAGAGAGACAACAAGACTTTTCCATTCCACAATTGCACGGGAGTGAAAGGGAAGCTCTATCGTAGTAAAGTAGCTACAGACTCGAGCGATCAGCCGAGACGCGATAATTTATTCGGTTACTGATGAGTAATAAATAACATACGTGAATGATGAATTGAAAACAAGCGAATCAAGCTACTGCACGTAGTAAATTGAATGGTGCACTTGCGATCTGAGGTGAGGTAAGGGGGAGGGTGTCAGATAGTGTCTCTCTTTCTAATTGGGTAAATTAGAACGAGTGAAACTGTAATTCGACATGCATACACCGACCGTGAGTAAATATTCTGGTTTGAGTGCAATTATGTGGCCAGTGATCCGACTGAACTATCGACCGAGTATTAGTCTGTTTGTAGTCTGAGGAAGTTGTTACTATTATGTCTCAGTGAACAGAGCATAGAAGTGCATTTCCAAATACAGTTAATGAAACCAAAAACAAAATTATTGTAACGTCC
Source organism: Epirrita christyi (assembly GCA_951392215.1). Lineage (NCBI taxonomy): Eukaryota > Metazoa > Arthropoda > Insecta > Lepidoptera > Geometridae > Epirrita > Epirrita christyi. Next base: position 769,875 of record OX595843.1, read on the forward strand.
ATCACCTTATTCAAAGCACACCAAACAACAGTTGTAATCCTCAGAACTTAAAGGTAAGTGCTTAATTGGTAAATGGAAATATGTACACAATAATTGAGTTATATAATAAAAAGTTAAATAAAAGTACACACAAACTAAAATTGAATTTCAATAAAATCCTTGACGATTGTGAATCATATCATTCACTCTTCATCGGAAGTTTTACAAAAGAAATTGAATTAAATTTTACCAAAACCCGCAATTCCGTCGAGGCTTCTGTATTTCGACCTCATTTAGGGTTTACAGAAATCATCATTAACAGACCTTTGATAACAGCAAATGTCGTATCACAACTAGGAGCAAATTAATTATAAATTGTGATTAAATTGTAATTAGTCTTCATTGATATGAAACTAAAATATTTAGCTATAATAAACAAAGGATTTTGTTTATAAGTGTTAAGGTAAATAATTGGGAACGAAGTGTACATATCACAGGCACACACTGTTTCATTCACACATACATTAAATTCAAACAATTCACACATTAAGAGGAGGTCCCGGTAGGGTGCTTACGCCCTTTTTGCACGCGAACGATGTGTGCTTCTAATTTGGCTATTATTTCTTCAAACTATGAAATTTTGTGTACATGATCAGTACACTAATATCTAGATCCGTGGTGCGTTAGTTTCTTATAAAACAATATAATTACCAAATCAAAAATTTAAAAAAAAAACATTTTTTTAAACTGACGCACCACTGATATATTCATGTGTGCTAAATTTCATTGAGTTTGACGATATAATAGCGAAAATAGAAGCAAACTTCGTTCGGGTACAAAAGGGCGTAAGCGCCACCAGTAACCTCCTCTTGAAAAAGCCTAGACCCTAAGTCTTACCTTTAAGTTTAACTATCACACCTTCATTCACTTACATAACGACAGCCTTCAGGACGTTACTGATCTTACAATTACAAACGGGACACCTCTTAACTTTGGCCCACACTTTCATAGCACACTTATAACAGCAGCAAATATGTGCTATCCTACCATGAACGAACACACCCGATTTCGGCTCAGTTATACAGATCACACACAACTCCTTCGCATCCACTCTGTCAATGTCTTTCAGACTGTTAGCTATAATCTTTTTGGTAATGACGGAGTCTTCGATGGTGATCGCGGGGTCGCTGATGGTTTTCACTAATGGTATAACTTTTATTTTGTTTTCAGATTCGGACTCGCTGGATTCTGAGTACTTGGCGCGTTTCGTAAGCCTATCTTCGCTTTCCGAGCGGCGTTTTTTACTAGTATTTTTTATAACGGGTTTGTTCTTACTGTTTGAGGTGCCTGGGGGGCCCTGTGACTCCTGGCTGTGCAGGAAGTCGACGCCAGAGTCCTGCGACAGCGGCTGCGAGGACATGCTGGAGTACTGGGACAGTGGTTGTGATGAGAGGCTGGAGTCGATACCGGTGTCCCGTTTGTGCTTGCGTCGAGGTCTCGGGGGGAAGAAGTTTTTTCTTACCTGGAATGAGAATATGCCAAGGTTGAAATGGTAATTTTTGCCAACCAGGGTTACGTAATAAGTGTTAATTTACTGCGCTGTTATTTTGTGACAGGGTTAAAATGAAAACCCTGGTAAACGCAACTGGGCCCTTCATTTTGTAAAAGAAAATGTAAAAGCCCGAAGACTTGAAAGACTAAAGATCAGGGTAGATTTAGAAGCGGCGATAAAAAAATTTTTTCAATCAATATAGGGATCGTTAAATTTGCGTATTGAAAAAACCATATTGGTAGGAACATTATTTAAAATAGGTTGTTCGGAGCGGCAACAACCATGGTATAATATAGTGACTATGACTGTCTATAGACTATCACACTGCGACTGCAACGAACCAGCCGAGCGAAGCGTCCCGCGGCATTATAACTTGATCTTTCATAAGAAGGTTCTATTATTTTGACTTGCTAGAATACCTTTCTACATGCTGATTCATAGATCACAGGGCAAACAGTACAGGGTTTCAATAATGATTACCGTGAAGCACTTCTGACAATATCTATAAAGTGGGTTGTTGTTTTCTGCACGGCACTGTGCACAGTGCCAGTAATCGTGGAAGTCCATCTCGCTGTCGGAGCCCTGCGAGTCCGTGCGCTCCGAGTCCGCGAACACGAGGTCCCCTTCCCGGACTGACACTTCGATCACTTTCGTTTCTATAATGTTGTTCTGGAATGGAATGAGAAAAAAAAATTTACTTCAAAGATGTGGTTTTTTTTCTACGTAAGGTAAATTCACGTACAGGTGCAGGCGCCGACAAGTTTCAACTCAATTTGGAGTCTTCTTCAGGGTTAGCACTAATACGGGTAGAACGGGAGGCCGTTCTCTCAATTATTATAGATAGATACTCACATCGCTACACTCCGTAGTGTCCGCGTCCACAGGTCCGTCCTCCTCGGACTCCGTGATCGGCTCGTATTCCAACGCATCCGAGTCGAGGGCTTCCGTGTCGCTCGTGTCCCGCGCAATATCTACAACACACGACAAGTAACAACAACGGCTCGAGCGCGCTACCCTGGGCAACCCATGTGAAGCGAAGATGAAACAGCTAATGAGTCACTTTTTTTTTGTGTTTCCGCCAACTTTCTAGTTTTTTTCACTTGGCTTTAGATTTTTTTTTCATGTTAGCTATGTATTTTTTTTTATTCATAAAATTATTGTCTTTTTTTCTGTGATTTGGTTTGTAATTTTTCATTTAAGTTTTTTTTAACTTGCTTCTTAATGTACTTTTTTTTGCTAAATTTGCTGTTTTACTGTCATCTTGTCATTCTTTTTTCAAAATCATCATACAGAAACCTTAAAGTAATACACAAAGTCACGCACAATCTGTGATAAGTTGTTTAGATAACATTCGTTATTTTTATAAGATAAGATAGAAACAAAGTAACAACAATTTATCACAGCAATTAAAACAATATGCAAATTCAAATGTTACAAGGAAAATAACAAAACCTTTGATTAGGGCTGCAGAGGCAAAACGAGCATTTTGTGCGTTAAAATGAAGCTAAATTACAGGCAAATGGCCGACAAACGTGAGCCCAGTCAAATTAGACATAGAGTGGAATAAATCCCAAAGTTCAGTATGTAATGTTAATTTTTAGTATATTGTACAGATAGGTACCTACCAAAGAAAGATCATGTCAAATTTCAGAGACCCAATTCTCTAATTTTTAAAACATTCCAGTCGCAATATAATCTCGTGTCAGTCGCACTGCCACGTAGTAACTATGCGAAGTACGAGACAGTGCGACTGACACGAGATTATATTGTGATTGGAATGTTTTTAAAATTAGAGAATTGGGCCTCTGAAATTTGACATGATCGTTCTTTGGTAGGTACCTATCAGTACGTCTAGTACGGGTTTTGATAGTTTTCGAAAACTATATGAAGTTTCGTTTCCTTCCATACATTTACTGACAGCGTTCTTCTCGTTTGCGCTAGGGGCGCTGCAAGTAAATGTATAGAAGGACGAAACTTCATATAGTTTCGTAGACTATCAAAACCCGTACTAAGCCCCCTGTACAACATACTTAAAATCCTGATGGGTGGAGGGTAAGCAGGAGGAGGGAGTTTAAAGATAGTTTTTCTAAGTTATTTGCGTATATCTCCGAAACTCTCAATCTAGGCAAAAATTAGATAAAATTAAGATTTTATACTTAATATCCCAAAAATTACAACCCAGACGGGGATCGATCCCGCGACCGTCTCCTTGATACGGAGATGCGTTAACCTCTACGTTACTGGCTGACTCCACGGCTGGTTGAAATAGTGGGATGATATCTCTGGCTCAAAGCCCATAATTGTGGGTTAACACTTTAAACCCAGTAACTATAAAGATAAAATTTCCTTCTAAAATGGTTTTATAAATTTTTAGTTCAAATAGTTTTTGCCAAGATTGATTGTGATATATTATGCAAAGAACGTATCAAAGAACAACCACATCAAAACTCCGGGATTTATTTACCTAGATCACTATTTTTTTTTGTCTAATTTGACTGGATTAGTGGTGGATGAATGTAAGCAATGCGAATTGTTGGGCAGTTGAGGCAAACCAATAAAAGATAATTCTTTGTTTCGTTTCTATACTAGATCTGAGGAGGTTAAGAAGCAGGAACCATATAAAAAATAACAAATTCCAACATGGATCATTGGATGAACCATACTATGCTACTAGCTGAACGGGTTGCTTACCAACACATCTTGAGACACTGTATTGTCATTGGTAATGTATAAAGTCAAGGACTGACCTGACCCACTATTCTATATCATGAAAGTCACTGATTACCATTTGGTAAGTGAAATGACCATGAACGCTGACCCAGCATAATATTGTCTCTTAAAGTTCTGAATCAATAACTACTTGTAGCATAACTGAATATAAATTACTTACATTTATAAGTACTATTGAGAGCCAGAAAGAAACATAATTTTGATGGAATTTTACTAGGTATACAAAAACGTTCATAATCCGTAACTTTACATAACATTACACCCAACAATAACATACTACGACCTGACCCGACACTAGGATTCCGTGTCGTGGGTCAGGAACTACGAGTACCGTGGTACCACCACACCCAGACCCGGAACAAACATGTGTAGATCATACAAACATTTGTTCCGCAGCGAGAATCGAACCCGCTACCTCTTGCTTCTAGGCTACTCGCCCGCTTCGCCAACGGAGGTCGTCAAGGTAAGGGGGCTGGTATATTTAAATGTTTGCCCAACACACCACAGCAAAAACCATTACAACCTCAATCAAATTCAAATTATTACACTTCACAGCTACTAAAGATTAATAAACTACTGTTGAAGCCAGCATCCACTTTCTTTTTAAAAAAAATTATTGTCCCTAATTTCGTCTGATGGAAAATGTTTTTTTAACTGCATACAAGCAAGTAGTGAGGGTTTGCTAGCTCCAACCTTAAAATCAAACACTACACTAGGGTATATTAAAGGTAATTAGCCTAGTGATGTGTGCATAGCATGGAAAATGTCTTCATGTCCTTGGGTCCACCTGTGCCTTGGCAGTGACCTGGCCGGCAGACCATCAGGGCACCATGTCATCTGACAATACCATCAATAAAATATTAATATAACTTAGTAAGTAATGTAATGACTAATGGCCTAATAAAGAAAACTAAGTAGAAAGTTATACGAAATATAAAGCTAAGAAGTAATATGGAAGTAACTATAATAGTGCCAAGTTTTTTTGTGTGTGTCAATTAAATGAAGTATTTTTTTAGGGAAATTGACTAGTGACTAAAATCAATACCGTTAGGTAGGTATTTTTTTTAATTTAAAAATGAAGAGTTCAAGAGAATTCTGTTCAGTAGCGAAGTTTAAACAGACACAAGTACCTACCGTGTATTGTATATATTCTAAGCCTACTCTAAGCCTATTATTCTATTACTTACTACCAACATGCAATGTGCATAGCACACACAAGTTGTGGGTATTAACAAGCTACCCCACGCATTGTTTACCGATAGCATACCTATTTTAGACTTTACTCAAAGTGAACAAACCAGCATGTTGGAACATGTCAAAACAAATTTGACTTGCGGATATCGTGACATCATCGGAAGTTTTTATACAAAGTGATGATGATACACAGGATATGATCAAACGGGACAGAGTTATAAAGATGCATAGAGAAGACGTACGTATATATACGTTTATTTATTATGCATTACCGTACGTACGTAAGGTAATGCATAATAAATAAATAAATAAATGCTGGACATTTCACACAACATTATCTAGCCCCAAGCTAAGCAGAGTTTGTGTTATGGGTACTATAATATTGTTCCATTTTGCACTTGTATTACTATTGGAAGGCCGGCGTCTACCTCCGTGTGGTTTTTTTCCATGCAAACTTCAACACCCTGCTGCACCCCCTTAGGGGGTAAATTTATTGAACGTGGATCTAAGTATCCCCTTAGATCCACGTTCAATAAATCACCCTGCATATTATGATTCCATTCATTAGTAAGAGTTAGACTGTCCTGGGGGAATACCCCAATAACATTTTTCTGTTTTGGTTCCACAAACTTACTAACAGAACTAGGTAACTATGTACTTACAAAATGTAGAGCCAATGGAATTTAATTATTATGTAACTGAATCTAATACAATGATGTGTATGTAAACAGAAACTAGCACATATATTTTATGTAATAGTAAGCTTATAAGCATGTAATACATAAACAAAATAATAGATGGATTGGATTTTTGATGCTTTTGTTACTATCATAAACATTTATTTAAAAAAAAAATGTTAGGCGCGACCCCGGAGTCAAACTTGCGTTTTACCATTTTTAGGGTTCATTTCATACCCAGAGGATGCCAACGGGCTTTATTACTAATCATCTATCACAGGGATATAATCTCGGCATTTCGACAGACAGCCATTTAAAGTATCCAGTTCACATTTTAACAGATTATGTTATCTGGACAAGTGTTGTTGTGGCATTGTGGTATGAATCTTGGCAATCATTAAAATATACAAATGCTTATCCTCGACCTGCGTACAAGAATACTCTTAAACTTTGCTATTTTTGTTCCAGCTGTCTCTCAGAAATGGTTATAGACATGACTTTAAAAGTTGGCTTGATTATTGATAATACTCTACAGCTACTACAAAAAATACTAAAAAAGATAAACTGTAATAGATTTTAGTACTTATACAAAAATAATTTGGGATCATACTTATTCCAAATTACAGAACTCTCAGTGCGCGAGCCTGACACGTACATAGCTAATAATAGAATACAATTTTCAACTTTGTAAAAAAAAACATACATAGACCCTTTAGCCTCTTAACAAAAACATTTTGGCGTAATCTTTGTATTACGTCTTGCTTGATATCAGCAAAAAGCAGTGATAACTTAAAGCATTTACACAATTATGTAGGTAAGTAGGTACCTACTTTTCAAAATACCCAAGACAAGTCAGAACAAGTCCTAACCAATGCACTTTCTGTTCTGAGTCAGTGTGAATGACACTGTGAAACGTGGTATGCAAATCATTATGTCAAATAGGAATTCTTGTAGGTACAGCTTTAGTCGGACAGACATCATAAAAGATGTCATGTCAAGATTATATATAGATTATCTTTGTACTTATAGCAATCATGCTAATAGTTTTTATAAGGTAATTTTTAACAATCTGTTAAAAACATATTTTAATTAATTACCTTGAAAATACCCTGATTAAGACTAATTTAAATTACATTAAATAAATAAATAATGCTTAACATTTCACACAACATTATCTAGCCCCAAGGTAAGCAGAGCTTGTGCTATGGGTACTAGATAACTGATATACTTTATAGAATACATTACATAGATAGATATTTTTTATTATGCATAGAAAATACCCAGAACACCCAGAACAAATATTTGCAGATCGCACAAATATTTGTTCCGAGGCGGGAATCGATCCCGCAACCTCCTGCGTCGCAGGCGAACCTTCGCCCACCGCACCACAGAGGTCGTCATTATAATATAAGCACATGTACAAAGTAGATATTTGCATTTTATACATATATATATATATATATATACTGGTTGTTTGAAATAGGATAAGTACAAAATAGAATTAGAATACCTAATGCTCACTTTCACCAGCCACATAAAAAACCACAATACTTTTTTTTTTTAATTTAACATATTTTCATAGAACATGTTAATAAGACATGCGCTAGGTGTCCCGTAAAAGATGAATTGGTTGGTGTAACTGGGCATAAGAATATTAATTTGATTCATAATTTTATATAAGTAGATAAATAATATTGTATGTAGGTACTTACACATAATTCAGTTATGAAAAGAGCCAACATGCAAAATGAAAACGCAAGACAAAACCCCAACAACCTTCCACATCAATACATAATAATTATTCATGCACATTAAGATTATGTATAAACTTAACACCACAAGGCATTCCTATGATAAGTCAGTCAGGTTACACATCTCAAATTCCTTGCATGTATTTTGTAGACTCTGAACTAAAGCTTCATTCATGAATATATAAGAGCCCATTTAGATTAAGGGGTGTTTGATTCTTAGGCTGCATTCATTTTCCTCATGTTTTCTTGCATCCTTAAGAGGAGGTCATCTGTAGCTAGCAAGAGGGCGCTACGCCCTTTTGCACGCAAACAAAGTTTGCGTCTAATTTGGCTAATTTTTGTCAAAATCCATGAAACTTTGTACACATGATCAGTAAACTAATATCTAGACCAGTGGTGCGTTAGTTTCTTATAAAATTATATGGTTATCAAAACATGAATTAAAAAAAAGCCCATTTTTTTTAAAAACTGACGCTCCACGTTTCTGGATATTAGTTTGCTGATCATGAATACAAAATTTGATGGAGTTTGATGAAATAATAGCCAAATTAGAAAGAGACTTTGTTTGTGTACAAAAGGGCGTAAGGGCCCTAGTAACCTTGTCTTAACTAGTAGGAATCCATTCTTTGGGCTACTGGATTTGAGCCCATATTCTTTAGAAGGCAGATTTGACCTAACCGGATGGTCTCAAAATGCTTTCTACTTTTATTTAAGTCATTATCATAGAAAGCATCATTTTACAGTGGTTCTCTCACCATATCGGTCACTAGGTTGCACTCGTTTTCAAAGCCACCACGCCTCAAACTTGACTCAGCCGAGTGACCAAAAATGAACCAATGACACAACAAAGAAAAAATTGCAAGTATTTTGTTTTAAGTGAACTTACCAGTTTCTTTCCCTTGTATGCTGAAAATGGTCTCTGTTGAACAGCGGCGACTCCATGAATGTTCTGTGAACAGCACCGTCTCATAGTCAACAAAACATTCAAATACCAAACCAGTAGGTACAGAAATTAAAATAAAGCTGAAGTAGAATAGTTGGAAGGACTTTTAGTATGGGCACAGAATAAAGCTATGGGGTATATTATATATGTATGTAATTGAGAGGAGGAACGAGGGAAGTCCCCCCCCCCCCGCATGGGAGAAGTGTAAGAAATGCATAGTTTGTTTTTATATTAAAATCTTTTAATTTTTTTGACCTTTTATACTATAAAATTTATAGCTAAAATAGCTTTTGTCTTGTTTTCCCGTAAGTCATTTTACATCCAAGAGAACAAAATAAAAGCTATTTTAACTAAAATAGATTTAAAAAATGATTATGAATAAGGAGAAAAATCTTTATCTTTTTGAGGTTATGGTTATTTTAAATTTGGGATTTCTCAACAAATCGGCCGTTTGAATTAGTGGTTGGGGGAAGGGTTCCCCACCTGAGGAAACAGGTAGTAACTTTAATAAACATAACATGGCCTGTGATAAGAGGTTTTCTTAAAATTAAGTGTCTACTACAAGTCCCATACATAAAAGCCAACCCCTGGTATCTAACAAAATTAAATAATTAATAGTTTATTAAGCTTGAAGCTTTATATAGAGTTACAATATGAAGCCATAACGTACATACATTGCATTCGAAAGTTACCGCGCAAAATTATAAACATACTTTCTAAATAAATAAATTTAAAATATTTTACTTATTACCTTGATTCCATTGCAGAGGAATTATTGACATAATTTCGTTGTTATGTAGTTTATTTGAACCAAGGCAAGGTACCAAGGTATCTTTGTTACAGGTCTTAGCAAATCAAAATTACAACTTTTGTATTGGATGCTCGCTACTTGTTGTCACACAAATTCACACATGAAAAGTGGCTTGCCTTCAACCTTCGAACATTAGCCGGTTTAAACGGCTTTACTACGTTGTACGTGATTGTATCGTGCTGTACGTACTATAGAAGCTAGGTAGGTATTGGTACTCAATTCATAAATTGGTAATACCAGCTGCACTTTTCACAACACAATGAACAATCTTAATTTAACAAAATTCACATCACTCTAGCTCACCTGAAGATAAGTTTGCCGTTGTGTTCATTTTATTTGAAAATTCTGGTTTAGTATAGTGCACTGAGCATGAAATCACGTTCAGTGTAGATTTTGCTTGGTTAATGGGTTAAACTCTGTTTGGACTCGTCAAGACTCGTTCGTTTGATTAAACTTGAGGAAAATTTCAAAATGACGACATGGTAATTGGTTTGATTTTGGTCATTCATAAACAATATAACAAAAACACCAATGAGGCAATGATATTGTTTGACCTTGAATATAATAATCCAATAGCACTACAGCATTGCCAATTTGAAATATTTTGAACCAATCACGGCTTTGAGTATTTTGCAACAATGAAAACGGAGTTGACATTTGACATTCCATTCCAGCCAGCGTGGAAAAAATGTGGCCATTAAAAAAATATTTTTTCAGTAAATGCTGGTCGCGTCTATGATCCGGCATGTTGGATTGATGCTAAGGATTGATGTGAAACTGAGCGTCGGACAATATGTCCACGTAAAGCTTTGGTCTCGCGATCGTAACGCACAATGCTGCGGTATGTGACATGCGGTGCCGGACACATAATCGTATGGAAAACGTCTAGAGTGGTATTTTGTTCTGTCGCAGTATGCGTCAGCGGCGAAGGGCAAGCGCGGTGAAGTGACTTCTCCGCAGAGACTGTAAACGTTTTTGCGTTTGAGCCGCATACCGCAGCGTTGTGCGTTACCATCGCGAGACCAAAGCTTAAGTGCGCCACAATTTTTGTTCCTTGCTCCAAGGCCACAATGCACATGTGAAATGCCAGCGCAAGTCATGTCAGAATTATTATGATTTGTATAACAAACAAATAGGGAGAGGGAAGGGGGAAAAGTAAGGTTTGAATATATTCAAACCTTACTTTCCTTTCACTTTCCCTATTGCGACTCTCCAACGTAGTAAAGCCACATGTGTGTTGTGTGCTCACATCGTTTCTGTCACTCGCAGACCACTGCCACAGCTCACTTACTGCGATTTGTCTATCTCCGTTTGCTTGGCTCGAGGAGCGTAGCAACGAGCATGGTTTGTTTGTACAGACAGTTACCATCCATCCACTGTACAGACCAAGCTCTTTGCTTCGCTTCTCACAAAGTATTTGGGTCAAAATCTAAAATTTGACCCATATACTGGTAAAATTTTCGATTTTCAGTATTTCAGTTGAGCCAAAAAAGCATTGTAAAAAGTATTTATATACATCATTTCATGATAAATCTCATTCAATGCTTTATAAGCAAGGGAGCTTTTTGGCTAGGATATGATTCCATCTCACCAGAATCCCAAATGTGTTCAAGATCAAAGTGTAGGTACCCATAACTCATGAGAGATTACCACACCATCACCATAATAGTTTTAAAGAGACGATCAACTGTTTATTGCCATGGGAGACGACGTTTGGTAACACGCGTGGGTATGTGAAATTCCTTGTAGGCAAACAGCTCATAGCAAAGAATCATGAGCCTATATTACTAATATGAATGCTACATAGGGTTTGGTGCCATACAAAACTACTCACACTTAGGAATACTTTTATGAATACGATGGTAAATACAAATAGCCAAGCAGAGCGAAGCGAGGTGTAATTTTCAAGGCAGCATCGGACGCCTTCAGCGTTATTGTCATAGTAATGCCATGCCACTCCTTTCGCATCACAGCAGTAACAAGGTAACGAATTCAGTTCTTCAGTATTCATTCAGAGCTACACTAATTCACGATCACAATGGTTGTATTGTGAGCTTCGTATTACATACTTGTTGTTAACTTTTATTGAAGGAACACTAGATTTGTGTCCATAATGTCACGCTTGTGATTTATTCGTTAGTGATCCAAAAATGAATAAAATTTGGCATCAAGCATGCTATACAGCACTAGAAATAATGTTTCTTGTAAAATTGATGATTTGATGCTGCTGAGATGCCGATCGACCACAGACAATATTATTTTATCCATTTTTCTCTATTTCCAAAGACGATAAAATACTTGTCTATTTCTTTTTCAAAGTGGAATGGTGACGGCGTAAGGTGAGTCCGTCAGTTTTGTGAAATTTTATTTAATTTAACTGTATAATTTGTTGAAATATTGCCTGATTGTAGTCGCGGTTCGTATTCTACGCGTTCTGTTTTGTTAATAATTGAATTTAATCGATCGGGGAGTTCTAAATTAATGTTGAACCAAAACACGTGGAGTGGATGACGGATTGAATTCAGAGTTTCGACTGTTGCGTTGTGAAGTGAATAATTTTGAAGAAAACGTTGTAACAGCAAGACGGAGCAGCAATTCCAAACCCATATAATACCCTACCGTCAAATTATCGAAGATTTTGTAGACACGGGGCACTTGCATTTTGATTGAGGTTATGTGTCAAACATAGAAATTGATAAGGTAAAACTTTTGTTGTAGTTGCCGAATAAGCAACCACAATGCCGCAGAACGAATACATTGATCGTCATCGTAAGCTCTTCGGTAGGAGGCTCGACTATGAAGAGAGAAAGCGCAAACGCGAGGCGCGTGAGCCTCACAAGCGCGCCGAGAAAGCACGCAAGCTGCGCGGCATCAAGGCAAAGATCTACAACAAAGAGCGACGCAATGAAAAGATACAGATGAAAAAGAAGATCAAAGCGCATGAGGAAAGAAATGTCAAACAAAACACTGAAAAAGTCGCCGAGGGCGCTCTGCCCGTCTACCTGCTCGACAGAGATGTCCAATCCCGGGCTAAAGTACTGTCCAATATGATCAAGCAGAAACGTAAAGAAAAGGCTGGCAAATGGGATGTTCCGATACCTAAAGTCCGAGCGCAGGCTGATGCTGAAGTCTTCAAAGTACTCAAGTCTGGTAAAACCAAGAGGAAAGCTTGGAAGCGGATGGTCACGAAAGTCACATACGTTGGGGAGAACTTCACACGAAAACCACCAAAGTTTGAGAGATTCATCAGGCCGATGGCATTGCGCTTCAAGAAGGCACATGTTACACACCCTGAACTGAAAGCCACTTTCTGCTTGCCGATAATTGGAGTGAAAAAGAATCCCAGTTCCCAGATGTATACCAGCCTGGGGGTTATAACTAAGGGTACTGTTTTAGAAGTTAACATTTCTGAGTTGGGTCTGGTTACGCAAGCCGGTAAAGTGGTGTGGGGTAAATACGCCCAGGTCACGAATAATCCTGAGAATGATGGTTGCATCAATGCTGTACTTTTGGTCTAATTTGATGTGTTTTTTGACAAATAAACTTTTAAGCTTTTATGTCTCTTTAGTGAAATCACCTTCCTATCTACCTTTAAACTACATTGTATCCCAGAATTGGTGTACTATCTGTAAAGGAGTCATTCTGCACATAAACGAGAGCAACATACCTATTATGTTTCAGTTTGTTCTATAGCTTTAGCAAGTACACAAACCTAAGTCACCTGTTTCTTGATTTTAAAAGCTAATGATCTCAAATTACAAGAAACTCTGGTATTAGGGAAAATAATATAAATGTAAGAATTAAAAGAAAAAAAATACTATGATTAAGTTATATGCAGAATCTGCCACCTTTATGTTAGCATGTATGCCAAGTATGTATAGGCAGGTTTACATGGGGAAAAAATAAGATGTTGAATTAAGCTAAATAGGTATCCTGTTTTTCAATTTTACTATCTGTAGAATCTGTAGCATTCAAAATACTTGAGCAGTTTAAAGTACAGGCAAGTTTGTTTAGGTAGCTAATTATAATATTTAGATATTTATGCAGCTAGAATATAACCTAATGACTATATTTTTGTTGTCAGGTCATCATAATGCAGATTTTCGTCAAGACCCTCACGGGTAAAACCATTACCCTCGAGGTAGAAGCTTCGGATACTATCGAAAATGTCAAAGCCAAGATCCAGGATAAGGAGGGAATCCCCCCAGACCAGCAGAGGTAAAACATTGCTTATACCTACCTACCATAATTTTTCAAACATTTAATGAAAAATATTTAATTAATTGATATGGTGGTAAGACTTTCACAAGGAGCTGTACTACTAAATGGTTGTTAGTTTTTTAGGCTTTACTAAGATAACTCATCTCCAATCTCCAGATTGATCTTTGCCGGTAAACAGCTGGAAGATGGCCGTACCCTCTCGGATTACAACATCCAGAAGGAGTCCACGCTGCACTTAGTGCTCCGCCTGCGGGGAGGCGCCAAGAAACGCAAGAAGAAGAATTACTCCACCCCCAAGAAGATCAAGCACAAGAAGAAGAAGGTGAAGCTTGCTGTACTTAGGTACTACAAGGTGAGTTTCCAGGTTTTTCCTTCAAACTAAATTACTAAACCTCTTAACCACATTCATATTTAAATAAATAAATACATAATGCGGGACATTTCACACAACATTATCTAGCCCCAAGCTAAGCAGAGCTTGTGTTATGGCAACTAGATAACTGATATACGTAATATAATACATTACATAGATAGATATTTTTATTATACATAGAAAATACCCAGAACACCCGGAACAATTATCTGTAGATCGCACAAATATTTGTTCCGAGGCGGGGATCGAACCCGCAACCTCCTGCGTCGCAGGCGAACCTTCGCCCGCCGCGCCACAGAGGTCGTCAAATACCTCTGTGACGCAAATCTGTGCGCGTCAAATACCTCTGAGATGCAAGAGGTTGCAGGTTCGATTCCCGCTGCAGGAGAACAGTTTGTATGATCTGCAAATATTTGTTCCGGGTCTGGATATTAAAGTACCATGGTACTCTTAGTTCCTGATACCCACAACATAGGGAATCCTAGTGTGGGATCAAGACTATGTATGTGGCTGTTGGGCGTTATGTTATTTTATTATGAACCTACATGAGCAGGTGGAGTAGGGCATTGATGGAATGGTTGCCTAGGGAAAGTAGACGCAGCGCTGGTAGACCACCTTCTAGATAGGACGACGACATCGAGAAGATCGCGGATAAAACCAGCGCCAACGAGCTGATAACTTCTTTTTGTGCCTGTAATTTCACAGGTAGGAACTGACATAGCGAAAACGATAGGTTCCTAAAAAATCATGGATAAATAATATACAACAATATTAATTTAATCTTTGATCATAGTTTATGGCATCATGGAACGTGATGCCTTGTATGAGAATTAACTTTTTTCAAAGAATCCCACCTGGGTTTAGTTATGGCGCTTTATTTTGGGTTCAGTTCAGAGGAACAGGATAAATCTTTCAAAAACAATTAGGATACCTGCAACATTCCAACAAGTTCATACAAGCTTCTTACAAGG
Source organism: Epirrita christyi (assembly GCA_951392215.1). Classification (NCBI taxonomy): domain Eukaryota; kingdom Metazoa; phylum Arthropoda; class Insecta; order Lepidoptera; family Geometridae; genus Epirrita; species Epirrita christyi. Next base: position 785,077 of record OX595843.1, read on the forward strand.
AAAACAAACATTAGCATGTATGTGAACCAAACTTTGTGAACAAGTCTGAACTAGCTTCTTTTCGTGACTCAGAATTTATTGTATGGAGTGAATGCAGGCAGCGGCATTGAATGCACTGACTCATGCAGATGTCGAGATAATCCAGGGTACAGAATACATAACAATACAAAGACCACCAGTTGATTGTTGCTCAATGTTTTTGTTGTGAATCGTTGTGCCATACATTTTGATGACGCGGGAATAAATGAATCGTCATTGTGCAAAAAATCATGTATCAGTTATGTGCAATTTTAGAATTAAAAAATGTAGTTGTGAGAAATAAAACAAAGGCGGTTTTAAGTGATGACATATACCTGTCCTAGTTAGAAACTCCAGCTATGCATGAAGAGTCTGCGAGGCGCGCTGGAAGATTAACACGAATCTGACGTTATAGAGTCGATCGTAAATTATTAACTAATCAAATTACAAAGATTTCCAACCTCTACAAAGATATTGGCCAAATAACGAATTGGCCAATATTTGCCCCATTATATTTTTATTTTTTTTAATATAATTGGTCATCTACTATAGTCTTGATAACGCTAGTAATTCGTGCTAACCCCCACAAAATGCTTTAACCATTGGTCACAATACATGGTCTTTATCAGGGCAATTATCCCTCAAGGTGGTCACTGATCTAAAGCAGGTGACCAAGAAAAAACCAGTGGCACGACGAATAGATGGATGAAATACTCAAACCTTTCTTACTTTTCTAAAGCTCATTCACTCTCATCAAGAGTAGGCCCCCAAGGTCCAATAGTGAGAACATAGGCTGATTATTCTTATGCTGCCGTTGTACTAAAACTTGGGGAGTGGACGAAGAACAAGTTTGCTCGCTTGTTCTAAATGCAGCATAGCTATATACATTTGTACTCCTTCCTAAACCACTGCTTTCTTTGTTCTCAGGTCGACGAGAACGGCAAGATCCACCGCCTGAGGCGCGAATGTACCGGCGAGAACTGCGGCGCTGGCGTCTTCATGGCCGTCATGGAGGACCGCCACTACTGCGGCAAGTGCCACAGCACCATGGTCTTCAAGGACGACGACAAATAGACTACGCACTCGTTAAGTTAGGCTAAGTGACCGCTCGCGACTGCTGTGTATGACGGATTGAATAAATCTTGACACAGTGTCCGAGTATTTGATAGTTTCATTCAGGCTCCTTATTTATTTTATCCCTTTTCAGACTTAGGGTTTGGTTGGTAAGTTTAGAGGTAGCTTTGCCAGACAAATGTATATGGGCTCCCTTATCTTGCGTAGGGGACGAGATGCGACACGTGACATTTTTAAGTAAAGCCCGGATCCGACAATACTTTAAATGTAGGGTACTTTGACATTTTGAGTCAATGTCCAACACTTTTGAAACTTAAAAAGAGTTAAGTTATTTTTCAGGTTTCAAAAGTTTGGTAAGTCACAAAATGATCCATAGTAAATGTACCAAGATATATTTTATGTACAATAAGACACCTATTCACGTAATATACGTAACTTTTCCACTCAATGGGTTATTTCTCTAGGGGTACGGTGGGTCTGAAGCGCAAGGAAACTTGGGAATGTTCATTTCTCTAAGTGACCTTTCAAAATACGTCAATTCACCTACCTACGCATTTGATTTTGTTGCACCTTATCGCCTAAGTAAGACAAGGGGGTTGGCATTTACCTGGTTTTTATCATTATCAAAAAAATCGAAGAAGACTGCTGGAGGGTGAGAACCTAAATAAGACCTTGGACTCAATACTGCGGAACCAGGGTAAGTAACTATTCTTTGAGAACAGCTTTGAATTTACTTTCATAAAATAAATGACATGAAAGTTTTTGTTTCGTTTATTTTACCACCTTTTAAGTTAGGTACAAGTTTTAGGTATATAAGGTTTGTACCACGGCTCTAGCAGAGCTAGCTTGTACGGGCGTCGCCATGGCTCCAGCAGAGCTAACTTGTACGGGCGTTACCATGGCATGGCTCCAGCAGAGCTAGCTTCAGGCGTTACCATGGCTCTAGCAGAGCTAGCAGTCAATAATCAATGAGTTTTCACACCAAAACCAATCGTAACAAAATACATTTTTATAACAATTTTACCATTTATTAGTTATCAATGTCTTCATAGTACACAACATGGAATCACTATTGTCTACAACCAATGACATCAAACCACAAATTATAAAAATAATAGCTTAGCTTGGCACCTTCTACTGTATAAAGCGGACACACTAAGCCACTTAAGATCACATGCAGCCAGGTTTGGGAGACTGAATTTTTATTTTCAAAATCTGACTGCATGTAGTCCTAGTTTAAGTCAAATCGCACTACACAGTGGAGCTGGGACCTGTTTCTCGAAACTTACAAGTAACAAATTAGACTAACGCAACCCATGTATACTTGTATCATTCGAGAAATACACCCCTTATAGCATGATGTCCACACTCGGGTTTGAGAAAGCGGCAATTTTTAAAAAACGTAGGAAAACTTTCAAGCTGGCCTGGATAAGAAACGGAATTTATTTTATGTAACTTTTGAAACTATCATGGTTATGAACATAATTATCACTAGAAACGGGATATCTACCATGATTTTTGAGCTTTGTTAATTCCCGATATTTCGGCACATCGGGAATTAACAAATCTCAAAAATCGTAGTAAATATCCCGTTTCTAGTGATAATTATGTGTAATCTAGTACCAAATATTCATTCTAAGTTTTCAACGAACATCATGTCGCCTGTAGGTTATATTTACTTGAGATCATATTCCTTCGTCCGGTATGATATTTCTAGTTAAGGGTGCGTTCAGGTAGGAAGCCGGCTGTCTACCGCCACTTGCCAATACTCGAGCATGTCTAAATAGTGCCTGGCTCGTGCCGGTAGACGGCATCAACCTGCTTTCCACATAAATGCTCCCTTAACTCGTGTCCGCTTCCTACTTCTGCGATAATAAGTAAATTAAATAATGACTGCTAAGTTTACAAATAATAATATGTATGTATAGTAGCTATTTACAAAACGTGATAAATCCGCGAGTCCATTTACCAGACGCGTGGTATATTAGATATATCTAAACATAATTGGTGTTCTGTTTTAGTGCGCGTTACCTGTAAAAGAACAATTATTTTATTCCATGATCTAAAACGCTATACTTATGCCCATTTTCACTAACCAATCCCTATTTTACGGGATGCATGTTAAATGGCAGATTTCTCAATCACTCGTTGATGTACGCTATATGTCTACGATTGGGTTACCTAACTCAATTTCAACTATTTTGATAGGCTGAGACAGACAGATATAATTCAGGATCCTATTGTTTCCATTGGCACTTTTACGAAACCCTAAAAATATACATAATTAGCCTAGTAAAATGGGCGGCCTTATCGCTGAGAGCGATTTAGGTTACTTACAGAGCATTGCTTAGGTAGGCGGGTCGCGGCCATCTGAGAAAGCAGTCTGAGGCCGAGATAAATAGACGTTACTTAGTCCGTACTAATACTAAGAACTGTCCCTGTCACTCTCGCACAAATGTTAAAACACGCGTATTAGAGAGAAACAGGGACAATGCTAAGCATTAGTACGTGCTTAGTAAAGTCTATTTATCTCGGCCTGAGTTTTAACAAAGTAATTGACACGGATGTAGGACGACAGGTGGCTCTGCGAGCTGTCACCTGCATCCTTATTCGCTATGACCAAACGTACCATGACGCGGACTCGTTACGATATCTGCGTGGAATCATCGCTGAATCGTATGGGTGACGTCACGTTATTGACAAGGAATCTCTTAGGTCATAGCGAATAATCACCCAGTAGTTGTCATCTCTGTAATTTTCTGACGCTTTTGGTTTCTCGAAATAAAATTAATAAATTGGTGAAAACGTGTTTGCATCGTACTAGATCCCCTACAATACAACGGACTTATAGCGAAGTGTAACTCTAATTTTTGGAGGTTATCAAAGTGTCTGCTAGGAGCGATCATCATTGTCTCCATGTTTTCGCTGCCAACTCTATAGTTAATTTTCCAGCATCATCTGTTGTATCTATTGTACAATTTTCGACGTGTACTCACATTAGTTAGGTGGGCCGGCAGGGCGGGGGGTGGAGGTCCCTGTCGGGCGCACCGGCAAGGCTTATATTCAGCAGCATGGCTTCAAAGGGATCACTTTTCATACGTTGCTGGTTGGCTGCGGCAGCCTGGCGCGCGTCCGTTATCAACCGGCTCTCGTCGCTTCCCTCCTAAAACAGAATTACAGCACAATCAGCTAATATTTCCACTGCTGAGATACGGACGCAGGGTATTCCCCGTTGGCCCAATGCTTGGTGAAAGCCAAAAGTAACTAACACCCAACAGTCACATAAGCATAGCCTTGAGGCCTTACCATGAGCCCTTATAGCGATTCAGTTCAAAAACTGTTCAGTACAAAATATCAGTTCCGTGATGTCCGCAGCTATAATTAAAGGCACAGTCGCAGAAAGTCTATAGACTTCTGTGATTAAAGTTATTCAATGATGACGGATGTCAATGACAAACCGATATTTTGCACTGAATAGTTTTTGAACAGAATCGCTATAAGAGCTCATGGTAAGGCCCCTGATCTCACTAGGATTCCCTGTGTCGTGGGTATCAGGAACTACGAGTACCATGGTAACACCCAGACCCGGAACAAATATTTGCACATCATACAAACATTTGTCCCGCAGCGGGAATCGAACATGCACCTCTTGCGTTGCCGGCTACTCGCCCTCCACGTCGCAGAGGTCATAGAACCACGGAGGTAAACAAACTTCAAAGTTGTTTCCGTTTTCATTTTGAGTATGATACTGAGAGCTGATTCTAAGTTTTGACAAGCAATTGACACGGACGTATGGTGTAGTGTAACACGGATTTTTATATGGAAAATGAGGTTCACAGAGAGAACGCTAGGGTCGCTAATCGGTGTCGCCATACAAAATCCTTGTTACACTACCTACACCATACGTCCGTATCAATTGCTTGTCAAAACTTAGAATCAGCTCTCTGGTATTAATGAAAACACAGTTGACGATGGACTTGTATCACAGACATCTCACGATGTTGATTCCAGTACGTCTAGTACAGGTTTTGATAGTTTTCGAAAACTATATGAAGTTTCGTTTCCTTCCATACATTTACTGACAGCGTCCTTAGTTTTCTTCTAGTTTTCGCTAGGGGCGCTGCAAGTAAATGTATGGAAGGAAACGAAACTTCATATAGTTTCGAAAACTATCAAAACCCGTACTAAGCCCCCTGATGAAAAGACTGTACCTCTGGTTGGGGACTCCAGAGACGCACTACAGCCTCAATGCCGCTGGTAGCGAGGAGGAACAAGGAAGGGTGCATCTGCACGCAATTGACTATAGACTCGTCGCCGCGCAGACAGCGCACGATGTTGCCAGACTTGCGACTCCAGATGAAGAGACTGCCGTCGTCGGAACTGACGAGGGAAAACAAAATATTATCATACTTGCTATACTAATAATACTAAAAATAACTGCTAAAGCCCCGGAACTAAAGACAGAAAGAAAACGTTTATTTGGCACAAATACCACACACAAAGAAAAAGAAGGAGAATAAAATTATTTGACACGGAAACAAAACAATAACAAGCAAACAGAACAGAAGTAGAATAGATGGGTTCAAAATGCCGCCCGCGACGTAAGACATTGCTTTATTCCCTTAGTGCATTAGCTACTATTCTTATTTGTTCGATGCGTTCTCCAAAATTAAACTGCAATGAAATAATTGCGGCGCATTTGGGCCATAGTAGTTATTCCAGCCGCATTGTTATCTCCGGAGGGTCCAAGGAAGTTAGCCTCTTTGATGTTGGTGGTATTACAGTGTCCAAGAAAGCAGTAGCTGTAGTCCAAGGCAGAGGATCTTTGTTGTTTCCATGCATTAAAGGCAGAAAAGAGCAGACACATACCCAGCCGCAATGAAGTCTCCGGAGGGTCCAAGGAAGTTGGCCTCCTTGATGTCGGTGGTGGTATTGCAGTGACCAAGGAAGCGGTGGCAATAGTCCAAAGCAGAGGACCTGAGTTGTTTCTCCAGCACACTGGTCACGGGGCTCTCGTCTCCCTCACCGCTGTTACTACTACTCACTGGAAGCAGAAATGGGTAGATTGATATTACCTAGTACTATTTTTAACCAACTTCAAAAAAAAGAGGAGGTTCTTAATTCGACAGTATGTTTTTGTATGTTTCGACGACCTCTGTGGCGAGGCGGGCGAGTAGCCAGCTGAGGTGCGAGAGGTTGCGGGTTCGATTCCCGCTGCAGGACAAATGTATGTATGATCTGCAAATATTTGTTCCGGGTCTGGGTGTTATTGTACCATGTTACTCGTAGTTCTTGATACCCACGACACAGGGAATCCTAGTGTGGGATCATGACTACGTATGTGACTTTTGGGTGTTATGTTGTTATATTGGTGACCTTGCTTGCACATTGGACCAATTTCTGTTTACCTAGTGATTTGGCGTGTTGGACTGGTTCTTGTTATATTGTTGATCTGGCTTGATCTATACTATGTGGTAGATGATATAGCTAAATAGAAAAATAAAAAGTGCTACGCTTACCTGCTCACTGTGGTAGGACCACAGTGAGCAGTTAAAATAGGCTGAAGACCGGTCAAGTCGCGGTAGGTATGTACTTCGCGCGGCAGCTAAGTAGAGCCGCGAGTCAAAGAGAGTAGAGCTCTATATTATATGAACGCCAGTGCGCCGCGCGGGTCAGCTTAGGCTGGCCAGTCGATATAACGGTTGGAGCTCTATATTATATGAACGTCAGTGCGCCACGCGGGTCAGCTTAGGCTGGCTGGTCGAAGTTCAACTTACGCACCGGGCGCTGACAGCGCTGCCAGGTTGTGACCCAAATGGCACAAAACAATCAAACTTTTAAACTTAGCACACACACACACACACACACACACGGCATAGTATCGAATAAGGATGGTGGTGAATGATTATAAGTTAGCTTGCAGCCCACTGACCAATCAGGGTCACTCACGGTCCTTTTCACTTCCATACAGTTGGGACTGGGCAATTTTCATTGGTATAAGATTTGTACTGACTGCTAGCTTATTTAGTAGTGTGTTGGTCGCGGAAAGTAATGGCGGCGATGAGCTCACCACTTGTCACGTCTATATTCCTGCGATTGTGCAACCCACGGTGAAAAGAGACCCTTTAAGGTTCTGCCTACCCCCCTTCGGGGAAAAAGGCGTGTGTTATGTATGTATGTACAATTGTGAAAGGGAGAGCGCCCTAGTATAATATATATTCCGTGGATGGACTAGATGTTACCGTGTGTGGTTTACCACGGCATAAAGAGTCTAACCTTCGTCCGCGTGTGTCTCGGTCTTCTCCAGCGCCGAGCTAATGTCCTTCTGGAGGAGGAACACCGCGTGGCTTTTCGCATGCCGCGGGAATTTGTCCTGTAATAACACGACATAATGCTTAGATTAGCTTGTTAGTTAGAGATCTCCGATACCAGAGGCCCAATTCTAAAAACGAAAGTTAACCGAATCGTGACTGAGTTGTGAATTGACAGAAAGTTGGTATTCTGCTCCCTCATAAGTAACAATTTAGTCTACTTTCAATTCACGGTGATTATACCATTAGAGTAGGATAGTTATATATATGATTGGAAAATGTAAGACTTCATCTACTTAGCTAAAAATATCGAAAAAACTTTGAATCGTAAAGTTTCGGTCACATTTCGATATAATCACATTACATTGTTGTACTTTAAGTTAGCAGAATACCATTTCTGACATTTAAGACATCGAAACATGATCCAAACTCGTATTTTAACTATTTTTTTGTTAGAGAATTGGGCCTCTGGCTGCATATTTTGTTTTAACATAACATAACATACAAAGTCCTGATCCGACACTAGGTTTCCCTGTGTCGTCAACGTCAGGAACAACGAATACCGTGGTACCACAACACCCAGACCGGGAACAAATATTTGTAGATCATACAAACATTTGTACCGCAGTGGAAATCGAACCCGCACCTCTTGCGTCTCAGCTGGCTACTCGCCCACTGCACCACGGAGGTCACAGAGGTCACAGAAGTGCACGCTGAGATGAAGGCACTGTACCTTAAAATAGAGTAAGCACTCGTGCGCCTCGCGCGCGCGCTTGAGATCCATGAGCCCCTTGGCAAGCCGGAAGTGCGACTTGACGTGCGTCGAGTCCAGCTTGATGGCGCGGTAGCAGTCTTTGATGGCGGCGTACGTGTCGCCCGACCTACAACATGCAATACAGCTCCATACAGTACTATGACGCGGTTAAACTTAGCTGACCGAAATTAAGACGAAAGTCTAATCAGTGCAAGTTGCCAGTGATGATTTACGACACTGAGACGTGCTAGCTAACTATTGGTCTCGTACACAAGCTCAAAGTATCGCAGCGGGCTATGGAGAGAGATATGCTCGGAATCGGAAGTCGGTACACTTCCCAACAGGGTCTTTTTTAGCCGACTTCACAAAAAGGAGGTTCTCAATTCGGTTGTACATATATATATATTTTTTATTTATGTTACCCCATATCTCCGTCGTTATTAACCGATTTGGGAAATTCTTTTTTATTTGAATAGATATTCTTCCACATTGGTCCCATTTTTTTTCAGAATCCAGTTCTGATGATGGAATCCATGAGGAATTGAGGGAACTCCTCAAATATTGTAGGCATACATATAGCGATTTTGATATTTTCAGCAACAAATCAAGCATTTGCATTCAGAAAGTATGATAACCCTTTCACCACTATGATTTTTTCATCATTTTTTTTTTCATCCAGATATTTAGTCGAATACAATGGCGGAAGTCGGTTTTTTAAATGAAAAGTTATTATTTACCTGGATGACTGAAAAACGTAAAAATCAAATACTAAAAAACAATAAATATTTATTTTATTGTTTTTTAGTATTTGTTGATAGAGCGGCAACAGAAATACATCAACTGTCTAACTATCACGGTTCATGAGATACAGCATGGTGACGGACGGACGGACGGACAGCGGGGCCTTAGTAATAGGGTACGATTTACCCTTTGGGTACAGTACCCTAAAAATGAAACAAAATTACAAACAAACTATGTCCATGTTTGTATGATACATGCGTGTAAGATACATGCATGTATGTATGTGATAGGATATATCTTACCATGATCTCCTCATGAGTGCAGCGGCTCTGTTGGAGTAGAGGATGGCGCAGTCGGGACACTTCCCTATGGCATCGTTGTAATAGTCCACGGCCGTGGTGTATTTACCCTGGCCAACCAGTTCGTTTGCCTAAAACACATACATTATTATAATTTCTTCAGCAAATTCAGCAAAAGGGCAGCGCCCTTCTATTCCACGACGGGTCTCTCGCTGAAAAAACTATTAGATACATCAGAATAAAATATATTTATAATAATTTATATTAGAGGTTCCACGCGGGCGGAGCCGCGCTGCGAGCAAATAAATAAATAAATACCGGACATTCCACACAACATTATCTAGCCCCAAGCTAAGCAGAGCTTGTGTTATGGGTATTAGATAATTGATATACTTAATACAATAAATTACATAGATAGATATTTTTTGTTATACATAGAAAATACCCAGAACACCCTGAACAAATATCTGCAGATCGTACAAATATTTGTTCTGAGGCGGGAATCGAACCCACAACCTCCAGCCGTACCACAGAGGTCATTAAAAAAATGCTAGTGAGAGCCTCCTTACGTAATTCATTGAGCACTCTTTGTGTTTGTAAATGTCGCCTTCTTGAGGAGATAAGGTCTCTTACCAATTCCTTCAACTTTCTAACAGTTTCCGGCAACGGCGGCTGTTCGACAGTACCGTTTGTGCCGTTGGTACCATTAGGGTTGGCACCGTCCTGAGAGCAGGTACCGTTCTTCTGAGCCGGCTTGTCTCCATCCTTGCAGCCGTGGTTGTGCTGGATGATGAACGACTCCACGAGGACCGGACGTCTCGCCGTGTTCACGTCGAATATATATATCTGTAAAGTACATTTTATACAAGGTAAGGCTCTTTTCACACCAAAATTGCAGCACCTAGCGCCTCTTTAGACAGACGCATGACGCGAATGCTCGCAGCTGTGTGACCCTTTCGAGCTCCTAAGAAATACTGTTTATCCAAGTTTAATACATACATTTATTAAACTGAAACTATTTTTATTTTTTAAAGTGTTACAGTTTTACCCAGAAAATAAGTCCGATCAACTGTTTTCGTTTGCGCAGAAAAGCGCAGACTGATATCCGACAGTAGCCGAACGTATAGTATAGCTCTGTCCCGCTGGCATGATTCGTACACTGTCGGACAGAGTCGACTGATGAACAAGATGGCGCACGACCGGCCGCGATTTTACCGCGAAATCGATTAACCAATAACAGTGCAAGATTTTAGCGCGCGATTGCTATTGGTAGAAAGAAGGTTCCCGCACTATAGAAATTGGTCTACGGCGCAAGGACCTACATCGGGGCGACTTATATTTTGGGGTAAAACTGTAGCACACTCCGTTACCTGTTCAGATCCCAGGTTGACGAGGAGCTCGTTACCATCGTTGCTGAAGGTGAGGTATGTCACCGCCTTCTTGGGGAATATGTTATCTGACGCCTCCAATGACAGGTGACCTGCACACGAGAATAACATGCATTCAGTCATTGATCAACTAGTCTGCGATAGTCCATTAGGGCCTCTGTCTCCTTGCTTTTCTGTGACAAAGGGTGCGATTATGTAACTATGTTGGGATCGGTTTCAATTTCTATTTGAAATTACGTTTATGCGATTACCTAGTGTACGCAATCAAGCTTTGTATGCAAACTGCATAAATTGGGTAAATTTGGTGTACGGTTACGTATGTACCGACCAATGACGAGTGAGTGCACTTATAACGACCGCATGGAATGGTCGCGCGGCTGAGTGATAATCATCTATAATAATTTACTATAATTGTGAGTGGTGATTAATTAAATAACTATATCAATAACAGTGTTTAAGAACTACCCTAAAACTACATGATGTACAGTTCTTACTGGGACTGTACATTTTGGTCCTTCGAGCTTTTCATTCGGTGAATTTTGTGACCTTAAGTTGCGAAAGCGAATCGGTTACCTGGCCTCCCACAAGCGGGTCTCACCAGGCTAATTGAGAAGGCGTATTTTCGTAGCAGCGGGTTGCAGAAGCACCGAGTGACAAGGACCTTCAAGCGTCACCGAAGTTCCATCGTCAACTGCGAGGAGCGACGGAAAACATTTGAAGAAGAAGACAAGGAAACTACTGCCTGTCGTCGTGTCCTGAATCAACACCTTTGAACTTCCACTCAGACTAACGTGGGTAAATAACTTTTTACTTTTGTGCACTCCCTGACTATCGACTAACTTGAACTACTTAATGAAAAATGGAATTACTTACCAAACAAGTAAGTTCCTTCGAAAGTATAAAAACTTTATGCTCAAATTATAAAAAGGATAGCCAATCCAGAAAAACTGTCGTTTACTTAGACGCAAAGCTTTCAACCCTAGAGAAACAATGGGTAGAGTTTCACGAAAGAAATGAAATCATAGTGTCAAATATTCAAGACAAGAGCGAAATCGGTTACTTCACTGATAATGTTTACGAGAAGACTAAACAACTATACGAATCAATTAAAGCAAATATGATGGACTTACTAATCTCTCACCAACAAAAGGAGGAAGAGAAACAGGAATCTAGTGTTGATTTTGACCTCTCTGGAATATGGGAGGATGAACCCGATCATAACATCAAACTACTGGTGAAGCAGCAGAAATGCAACTTCAAGGCACTGGAAAGGGCCATGACAAAAATAAAGATCGAACTTATATCTGAAAAATGGGAACTAGAAGATCACCTCTCAATTTTGAAAGTGAAGTGGGAATCCATTGACAAACTACACTGGAAGCTAGAAGAAGCACTGATGGGTTCTAACTTGAACGCAGAATATTCCGCCATATTTGAAAACATAGAAAATAAATACGATGACTTGCGGAAACAATTGAACAACAAGATATGGTCTAACATGCACTATCAAAAATCAACACCAAAAATTGAAATCCCGGATTTTTTTGGGGACTATGTTCATTGGATTTCGTTTAAAGATCTTTTTCAAGAAACGATACATAAAAATCCTACGATCTCCAAAACACAGAAAATGCAACACCTTAAAACAAAACTGAAGGGTGACGCAGAACGCTTGGTGCAGCATCTTACTGTAAGTGCTGATAACTACGACTCCTGCTGGGAAATACTGTCACATCGATATGATAATCGCCGCCTTCAATTTACATCGTTTATGAACGCGATGCAGCAACTGCCCGTCATCCAACATCCAAACACCTACAATCTCAAGAAAATTCATGACGTGATCACTGAAAGCTTGAACGGACTCACTAACATGGGGGTGGATGTGACAAGCTGGGGGCCAATTATTGTGCATAACATGTCTCAGAAATTGGATCCCATTACTTTCAACGAATACTCGAAAGATATCCAGGACAAAAGAGAGCTGCCCAACTTAACAGAATTTAAATCATTTTTAGAAAGCAAATTTATGGCCTATGAAACTATAAAGAAACGTCAAAAGGACACAACTAATAACACTTCGCAGAAACAAAGTGGAAATACGAGCTTCAATAAGGCCGCAAACAGGTTTCATCAAACCTACAATAACTACAAAACAAACTTCAATGAAAAACAAAACTTTGCAAAGAAATCGACCTTATACAAAGACAATAAAGACCACGCGAGTACATACTATACTGCATTCGGAAAATGTCCTTTGTGTGAAGGCGATCACGTACTAATGCAATGTGTAAAATTTGTTGACATGGCCATACCACAACGGAATAGTACCGTCGCTAAATTGAAAGTCTGCAAAAACTGTTTATACAACCATGGAAACACCGATTGTAACTCATCAAAGACTTGCAAAGAATGTAATTTGAAACACCACACGCTGTTGCACATTGCAAAAAAGACGTATGAACCAACTACTAAACCTGAAAAACAAAGGTTGGACTATCAACCTTCAACTTCCACACAACAAGGCTCTCATCACTTAACTACTATGAACATGGAAGTACTCCTAACTACTGTCAAAATAAAGGTCAAAGCCAATGATGGTACCTTTGTTACTCTTCGAGCTCTACTTGACCAGGGTTCACAAGTGAACTTGATAACGGAGAACGCTGCTCAACTGCTGCGGCTACCACGAGACAAACTAAAGGCAACTGTATCCGGAGTAGGATCCGTGTCCGGAGACTGCAAAGGCCGGGTTCAACTTACTTGCAAGTCCATTCACAATGATTACACTTTCAACACCAAAGCTTTTATACTGAAAAAACTAACTAACAACTTGCCTAACTGTACTTTTGAAAAGGCTAACTGGCCACATCTACAGAACTTGAAACTTGGAGACCCAGACTACAACGTTAGCGGTTCCATCGACTTGCTCTTCTCAGCTGATGTCTTTGCGAAAATTATAATGGACGGTGTTCTAAAAGGAGATCAGCATTCTCCAGTCGCGCAACAAACTCAACTGGGCTGGATTCTGTGTGGGAAACTACAAACTTTTAACTGTCATGTCACTATCGTTGATCTCACTGATATATCGAAATACTGGGAGAGTGAAGACATAATTCAAGGAGATCAAGACATCAACCATGATGACCAGTGCGAAACTTACTACCAAAAAACGACTAAAAGAGACACTGATGGAAAATATATTGTAAAAATGCCTATGGTGAAAAACTTTGAAACTGAACTTGGAATGTCGAGGCCTAAAGCGGTCTCACAATTTCTACAGCTGGAAAAACGGTTATCAAAAAATGAAAAACTATCTACTATGTACAAAGATTTTATGAGCGAATACTCTGAATTAAAACACATGAAGCCGTCGTCTTCGAAATCATCGAGCAGTGAAGGCCAAGAATGTTACTTGCCCCACCACGGGGTCCTGCGAGAAAACTCAACTACTACCAAACTGAGAGTGGTGTTCAATGCCTCCAATAAAACGTCAAGCGGAAAGAGCTTAAACACTCTAATGGAAAAGGGACCCAACCTACAAAAAGATATTCAAGCTCTCATTTTGAAGTGGAGGTCATACAAATATGCCTTTACGGCTGACATCGAGAAATTCTATCGATGTATCTGGATTTCTGAAGATCAACAGCAACTTCAAAAAATTATATGGCGTCCCTCTACAACTGAAACACTGAAAGAATACACCTTATGTACCTTGACATACGGTACAAAATGTGCACCATGGCTGGCAATGCGAACACTCAAACAGCTGGCACTCGACGATGGGCACAAGTACCCGGCCGCTGCGAAAATACTGCAAACTGAACTTTATTGCGATGACTTGATCAGCGGAAGTAATTCATTACAAGGTGCCAAGGAACTACAAAGTACATTGATCAAATTACTGAGCGGAGGAGGCATGAACCTACGAAAATGGTCAACTAACTGCCCGGAACTACTAGAACACATAACTGAGGAACGAATTTCGACCAACAACATTTTTGATTTCAAACATGAAGATTCTACGAAAACACTCGGACTTGGATGGGATCCTAACTCGGACACATTCACGTTTAAATGGAGTTTGGAAAATAAATCGAAAATGCCACTAACAAAAAGAACCCTGCTGTCTGAGATCTCTCAACTATACGACCCATTGGGGTGGCTCTCTCCAGTAACAGTAACTGCGAAACTTATTTTCCAACGAGTGTGGGAACAAAAACTTGAATGGGATGAACTATTACCAATTAAAACTCAAGACGATTGGCTGAAGCTAAGAGAAAACCTTCCTGATCTAAAATCTATAAAAATAAAAAGATGGATCGGTGGCAGTGATAAACACATTGAACTAATAGGATTCTGTGACGCGAGTGAAAAGGCCTACTCATGTGTCATTTACACGCGCGTCATTGACGAAGAGGGGCAGCCTGCACTGAACATACTAGCAGCAAAAACTAGGGTTGCCCCACTAGCACAAAAAATAACACTACCACGGCTTGAACTTTGTGGTGCTTTACTGTTATCACAATTGATGGAAAAAACTAAAAAATCACTGAGTGAAAGTAACATCACTATGTGGGCCTGGACTGACTCAAAGGTAGTGCTAGCATGGCTGCAGGGAGAAACAACAAAATGGGAGAGATATGTAGTAAACAGAGTGAAGAAAATTACGCATGTGGTTCCATCCAAACAATGGTCTTACATTGAATCAAAGAATAACCCTGCAGACTGTGCAACTAGAGGAGTGGACCCGAAAAAACTATTGAACTTCGGTCTATGGTGGAATGGCCCAACTATACTGAACACGTTCATGGAGACCAACGAAAAGGAAAATATGAACTGCCTATTTACAACTGACATTGATGAGAAGCAGAAAGAGGCAACCCTACAGAAATATAATAATCATTACTTCATTACTGACTTGATAAACAAATGCAGTTCATTAACACGTGCTAAGCGCATTGTAGCTTGGATTATGCGCTTTATTACAAAGACTCGTCATAACTTAACAACAACGGCGAAACTTGATACCGCTCGTGCCGATAGAGCGTTATCTACCTACTACCTAACAACAAACGAACTACTTGCATCAAACAAATTGATTGTGAAATTTACGCAAAGATGCGACTTTGAAGACGAATATAATTTAAAACAAAATGAAACTGAAAACTCTTCAAGAGAAAACAGCCATACTAGGGCTAGGGCTGCACGCTCAACCAAGAAGCGCAACCGAACTAGAAAGAAAAGTCTCATCACCATGTTTGTTTCTTTTATAACAATGTTTGCATTTATAACTGAATCACACTGCGATACTACTGACGTCACTGATACGAACGAAGGCATGACACAGAACGCTCAGATTACCAACCTTGGACACGAGCGCCCGATTTACTTCGATACAGTTGGAAAAGTGCAGCTAATTCACGATGAATGGGTCTTACTTACATACTATAACTTAACGACTTACTGGCAAGCTATTCAAGCTATCGAAAACTACTTAGAAGATGTGAAAATCCTGTGTCAGAAGTTGGATCCAAGATATTGCGAAAATACTATAAAACAACTATTCCATGAAATGGAACTAATGAAATATTATAACAACATACTACTGGCCCCGCACAAGCACTTATCTGATCGTAGAAAACGAGCGCTGATCGATGGTGTGGGCTATGTAGCAAATAGCTTGTTTGGAATCTTGGATCAGCACTTTGCAGAGAAATACCACCAAGACATTAACGCTATACAGAATAACGAAAAATACCTACTAGAACTCGTGAAAAATCAAACTACAATCGTTGAAATAGAAAATGAAATAATGAAGAAAAATGAGAAAAACATTCGGCAACAGTTCGCACTTATGAACAAGTTTATGAATGATACCGGCATGAAATTGTCAAAACTTGAGTCTGAAATCGGAAATGTAATGGCCACTAACTACTTCAGCTCTGTATCGCTCACAGCACACTTGCTGCTAACTAACTTAAAGAATGTTCAAGAGATGCTTTTCAATGCTCTCGTGGATGTCTACAAAGGCCACATCGATGTGCATCTCCTCACGCCAGTCAACTTAATCAAGCAGCTGAATGATATCTCTGGAAGACTGCCGAAAACTTTAACATTTCCTGTAGAAAACATTCAAGAAGAAATAAAGGATGTCTACAAACTACTCTATGTAAAGGCTCGCGTTACGAACAAGTACTTTATGTTCGAGATACACATTCCGTTGACAAGTGACGAAGATTTTACACTTTATCGAGTCATCCCGTTACCTATGAAAACGAAACAAGAAGAGGTCGAGATTACTAAATATGTATATGTTTCAGCTAAATATATCGCTGTCAACTTTAGAACGAACACCTACATCAGTTTCAATGAAGATAGAATGATGCAATGCATTCAGCGAAGTACAGACAACTTTGTGTGCAGCTTAAACATACCTATAAGAAACTTAGAAAGCAAAGACGCTCCATGTGAAGCCAAGCTATTGGGTCATCAAAGAACTTCGCCGTGCATTACAAAGAAAACTGAATGTGTAGCCACCTGGATCGAGTTACACTCATCAAATACATGGCTGGCGGTGTGTTGCGACTCGTGCGTACTGCGAACTGTCTGCGCTGGTGAGGTTGCATCTCACCAAATCAACACGTCAGGACTCATAACGTTGAAACAGGGATGTGTGATGCAGAACAAGGACTTAAGTATCTACGCTCACAATCTATACCATAGTGACGCGAAAGCAAATTTATACCTCGCAAAACCACCTAAACTCGAGAAATCTATAAACCACATCGTTACCTCGCAACGCACACCACAACTGCAACTACTCTCAGAAGACGAAAACCTAGAAAAGGTTTCGAGACAAATAGAACAACAAAAAATAGACGAGCTTCAACTTCCAGCAACTATATCTACGCACGACATTCATCAATATACTATCTGCTACACTCTGTTGGCAGTCGTCGTTATCGCAGCGTTGGTATGGGCGATCAAGAGGCGAGGCTTTTGTAACAGAAAGATTACGTATGTCACATCTGCAGAACCTCCAAAACTAGAGGCAATCGAATTACAATCCCGCGCCCACAAACCGATACGATGCGATACTACAACAATGAACAAAACGCGCAAACTGGGACGGTCCTCCTCGCTAGTGGAGCGCCCACGCAAGGATGAGTCACGTGCGGCGGCGACAGCACAGCGCGAGCGATCACAGCTTCGACAGGAGCCCGTCAAGGACATCGAATTTAATTTTGATTAACTTTGTTTGTTTACTTTTACTTAAACTTACTTTCTTTATATTTTTGTAACTTTTAATATTTTTTACTTTTTAATATTTTTTACTTACTATTTGTACAGATGATTCTCTCTCCCGTTTTAATCTCGTTTTTTGGGGTTAGTAATATGTACGGTTACGTATGTACCGACCAATGACGAGTGAGTGCACTTATAACGACCGCATGGAATGGTCGCGCGGCTGAGTGATAATCATCTATAATAATTTACTATAATTGTGAGTGGTGATTAATTAAATAACTATATCAATAACAGTGTTTAAGAACTACCCTAAAACTACATGATGTACAGTTCTTACTGGGACTGTACATTTGGTTAATCGCAAGAGCATCATTTCGGATAGAAACAGCTCTGAAACTGATAGCAACAGAGTTACAAAATCTGCAAGCAGCTATAGTATCACATTAGCATGTAGAATTATACTTTTAGACAAAGACCTGCCCCATAAAATGCCACGACGAACGGTCTTCAGCCGCATCTATCTACCGACATTCTATGTCCTTTAAAATGGAATCGGTCTATCGAAATGGGGGCTTTCCTACGCTGCTATGGGTATGGTCGCTCTGAAAAGGACCTAGCTGCCCTTCAGCGCGCCATGCAATGATGCTCTTTTCATGTCCTAATCCTAAATTAATCTAGGTTGTAAGACGTCATTGACCTGGCGAGTAGTACTGTCACGAAACTGGCGAGTAGTGCAGTCACTGTCTCTGAACTGGCGAGTAGTACTGTCACTGACCTGGTGAACAGTACAGTCACTGTCACTGACCTGGCTAATAGTACTGTCATTGTCACTGACCTGGCGAGTAGTACTGTCACTGACCTGACGAGTAGTACTGTCGCTGACCTGGCGAACAGTACTATCACTGACCTGGCGCGTAATACTGGCACGCGGCGCGCGGTATGTTATTTTCCAGGTCGCCGTGGCCGGCGCGCGTGCAACGCAAGTTCTGTCGCTCCAACATGGCACCGGCCTCGGACCCCGGCGCTCCGGAACTCTGTGAGGAAACGTGGACACTTCAAACATAAAATATTTTATAAAGCACGATTGCCACTCACTGACTGATGCACATGTCAATTTCGTAGCAGAGAGCTGATTCTGAGTTTTGACGTCTGGTGTAGTGTGGTGTGGGTTTTTGTATGGCGACACCGATGAGCGCCCCTAGCGTACACTCTGTGAACCTCATTTTCCATACAAAAATCCGTGTTACACTACACCATACGTCCTTGACAAAACTCAGAATCAGCTCTCTGGGCCACTTTTAAAATAAATGTGTCGTGTCTTTTCGAAGGAGTGGAAATTGTCCAGGAACATTCTAGAAAAACTGCCTTCGCTTTGCTAGAACATGACTTGACTTGATCGAGGACTTAACGACTTGTCATTATTTGAAATAATCTCTGCTTGTCATTGGCAAAAAGGAATTTTTACCCTAATTTAATAGTAGATTGTATCATAAGGGAGCAAAATAATATTTTTACGGCGAGGGCGCTTTTTTGAATCCAGAGCGAAGTGAGGGATTCTAGAGTAGAATCCCGAGCATAGCGAGGGATTCTTTAGTAGAATCCCGAACGTAGCGAGTGATTCAAAGTACGTCGCCCGAGCCAAAAATATATTTTGCGCCCGAGTGTTACACTCTACTTTTCATCACCCACTATGAGAAAATAAAAGACGCCTCATATTTAATTTCAAAACAAAACCATGAATTTCTAACAATCCGTGAATAACTTATCATTTAAAAAACAGACTTCCGCCATATTTAGTCGAATACGACTAAATATTTGGATGAAAAAAAAATTATGAAAGAACCATAGTGGTGAAAGGATTATGATACTTTCTGAATGCAAATACTTGGTTTGTTGCTGAAAATATCAAAATCGCCATATGTATGCCTACAATATTTGAGGAGTTCCCTCAATTCCTCATGGATTCCATCATCAGAACTGGATTCTGAACCAATCTGGAAGTATATCTATTCAAATAAAAAAATAATTTCCAAATCGGTCCATAAACGCCGGAGATATGAGGTAACAAACATAAAAAAATATTAAAAAAAACAACCGAACTGAGAACCTCCTCCTTTTTTGTGAAGTCGGTTAAAAAAGACAGGGTTGATGTTTTATTGTAATTCCTTAATCAGCTGTTTACGACATTCACGGGAGGCAACGGATAGGGTCTATTCTCAAGCGTCACAAGCTTGCAAAACTAATTACAGGTCGCTATAACACGCCGTTGAATCCTCACCATGAGTTTAGCTAGTTTGATCATCCTGGTGTCGTAGAGGCGCACGTAGAAGTCGTTGGCACCGACCGCCAGCATGTGCGGGCGGCGCGGGTTCACGGCCACGCATTTAGCCTCCGCGAAGCGCCCCATGTGGTTCAGCAGGTTCACCAGCACGTTGGTCGCGTTCCCGCTGCAGCGGTGCGACACGCGCAAGTCATGCTGTCTGTAATTAGATACATTACATCAAAACCGACAGCATTCAGAGGCCCATTTCTCGTAATAAAAATTAATTTGTGTCACTAAGCCTTTTAGCATTCTAAATTATGAGGTCACTGGAAATATCCCAGAAGTTTTAAAAGCATTGAGTTAGCTTTATTTTACACAGCACTATATGCTCAGACTATTTAGTATAAATATTTATTTTGATATAATTATATTAAATATTGATTGTTAGGTGTCTCGAATGAAGCCACAAAAACAGACGACCGATCAGCGATACGAGCCGATGTGATGAAGATGGGCCGAGCGGCACTGCATAAATAGACGCGGCGCGCAATGCCGAGCCGAGAGACACTTCCACTATTCACTTCAACGGCTTCAACCTAAGGACTTTGTGCTATGCAGACGTAATTTGTGATCAAATTGCAATTCTGTTTAATTATCCCCTCAGTTATTCTGATTGTTTCGATTGCATGCAACTCTATTATTAAATTTTTTTTTTATTTTTTATTGGATTTATCTTCGTTTCCTTATATTATATAGGTATAAAAGCTATATTTGGTATAAATTTAAAATTAAATAAATAATAAATAAATAATTTCGCCCCCGTCCCGCAAGGGTTCCATTTTTGCCTGTCGAGGTACGGAACCCTAAAAAACTACAAGATTATACACTCTGCTCGGAAGAACTAATCATGTAGGTAGGTAGAGGAGGAGAGGTAGAACATTGAAGATACCATCATCAGCCAGTATACGCCCACTGATGGACGAGGTGGTAGAATGACGCATCCATCGGGGGAGACGGAGGGGTCTATTTTTAGGCCCAACACGGCACGCAATTTTGTACCCAACAGCAGTTTATCACGCCACAATCAATACTTGTATCCTGGAGGACCATCGCATGTGGCCACATGGTCCAAGTAGAATTTGAAATATTGGTACTAGAGAAGTAAGTGATAAGACTCACAATATAAATCCATCCTCCCCAGCGGACCATATCAGGTTGTGGTTATCAGGCGCAGTGGCGAGTCGCTTCACCCTGCCGCAGTGGCAGGAGCACTCCAGCAGGGTGGCGCCCGCCTCGATGTCGCTGGCGCGCACAGTGCCGTCGGCCGCGCACGTCGCCAGCACATGCCCCGAGATGAACTGACCACATAAATAATACCAGGTTTTAGAGGGAACGCGATTTGTTATTTATTCTCCATACATATTTCACTTACGTATTTTGGCTCTAAATAACTACAATTATTATTATTATTTATTTATAGACGAGCAGCTTTCGCTGATGTGTCGACACACAGTGTTAAAATTTTGTCTCTTAGTTTTGGTATTTTTTTTTTGAGCACTGTTTTATTTGTTCGAAGCCAGATGTCGAGTTTGTTTTTGAATGCATTGAAGTAGCAGTAACGACGTCATCTGATAGTGCGTTCCAGTTGTAAACCACTCTATTATTTCTGAAGAAGTGATGAGCGGCAAGTGAGAAGGTGGGGTCCACGTTCACGTGGACCCCACCTTCTTACTTGCCGCTAAGGCCTTCAGGCCTTAGATCATCTTTCCTTATAAGAATATCTTGAAAGTTTGACAGGTTGTAATGATGGGTCATAATCTTGTAATATTCGATAAGATCTCCTCGAAGGCGTCTATCCTCAAGAGTAGTGAGACGTAGTGCGAGTAATCTGTTAATTATGTTTTAGTTTGGTATGTACCTACCTACTTTCACATCATAAAAATTCGTCAAAATAAAGTTTTCAAAATCACATTCCTATCTAGTGTTGATGTCTTAAACATCAGAGATGGTATTCTCCTAACTTAAAATGCAACACAGTAATGTGATTTTATCTAAATGTGACCGAAACTTAATGATTCAAAGTTTTTTTATCTAAATGTGACCGAAACTTGAATGATTCAAAGTTTTTGAGATAATTTTACCTTAAATAGAAATACTAACTTTCTGTCAATTCACAATTCAGCCTCGACTAGATCAACTTTCAGTGTAGTTATAAAATAATTATGAGAATCTCTGGTCCTCTGGCTCTGCGGCATCTGTGACGAGGATATGGTGTAGTTTGCCAAATGCTGCCCTTAGTTGGATTCCTCGGTTACCTTTGTCAAAAAAAACTGTACCTCTGTGGACCCATACAAAAAACTTATGAACCTTGTAAGGGAAATGGGACTCATTGGCCATACCTTTACAAGAAAGGAAGAACGATGCTACAGAATAGTTGTTAGAAACCTTCACCACACCACACCGCACGAAGCCATTTTCGAAGCATTCGAAAAAACGGGCAACAAAATTCGTGGAGAGATTATTAATGCCAGAGGGGGACCCGAAAAGAAGCCAACTTCAACTTTCTTTATCAACCTTGAACGTAGCCCAAACAACATTGATGCCAAAAAAATCAAGTACATCTACAACACTGCGGTCATTATCGAGGATCCCAAGAAGAGAAACTCTATCGTACAATGCACCAAATGCCAGCAGTACGGCCACACAAAAAATAACTGTATGAGACCATACCGCTGCGTTAAATGCACAGGTCAACACAAAACAAGCGACTGCACGAAAAAAGATCGCAACACTCCAGCTAAATGTGCACTCTGTTTGGGAGAGCATCCAGCAAACTATAAGGGGTGTGAAGTGTATCGTGAAATCCTCAATAGGAAAAAAACCCGCTTCACACAAGCCAAAAGACAACACCTGACTCCAGTCCCCCCGGGTACTGCAGGTGAAGAACACAAGGCAATAAACAAAGCAACCCCAATGGATCAGCTACAAAGAAGACATCAAAACTATCCAAGCCTAAATACCGAAAAACCAACTAGAAACCAGAGAACTTACAACGAGGAAGAAAATCACACACAAAAACAACTTAACAGAGAAAAGGCAACACCACAATACCCAACTACTCCGAAGTAGCTGGTACCCAAAAGACAACAATGTCGGAGCGGTTGGACGAGAACAACACCTATCAACAGAGATCAGACCCTAGAAAACAGCAAAATCACACCAAAAAGAGACTCCCTGATCCAAGACAACACAATGAAAATGATGTCTACCTCACGCCAACCCAAGTCTATCAAGACTTATTAACTAAACAATTAGAAAAAATGGATATGCTATTTGCACAAATGAGCTTACTTATGGGGCTTATTGTGTCCCTCGTCGAAAAGTTGTAATGCTCTCACTAAATATAGCTACATGGAACATTAATGGGCTTGCACCGAATTGCATGAAGTGGAAGTCTTATTGGATACTCACAAACTCGATATACTCCTAATATCAGAGACACACTTTACTGATAAGAGTTTGGTCCAAATAAAAAACTACACAATCTACGACACTAAACATCCCGATGGAACAGCTCATGGAGGAACAGCTGTCATTGTAAGATCTTCTATAAAACACCACGAATTAGCGGAATATCGAACAGAACATATACAGGCGACAACTATAGCAGTCGAAGGAAAAACTGGCAATTTCAATATCTCAGCAGTGTACTGCCCACCAAAACATAAAATCAAGAAAGAGCAATGGTCACAGTACTTCAACACTCTTGGCCCTAGATTTACGGCTGGAGGAGACTACAATGCCAAACACCCGCACTGGGGCTCAAGATTAGCTACCACACGAGGGCGACAACTCAAACTATCAATTGACAGTAACAATCTTACAACACTATCTACGGCTGAACCAACGCACTGGCCCTCTGATACAAACAAACTCCCCGACATAATTGACTTCTTCATTTGCAAAGGCATGTCACAATACTTCATCTCAATCAATTCATGTCTAGATGGCTCCTCGAACCACACTCCTGTATTTTTAACAATCAGCACAATTCTACTGGAGTATGAAACAATCCCCAAACTATATAATAAGTTCACCGACTGGGACTCGTTCGGTGACATCATCCACAGAAGACTGAATCTTAACATTGCACTGAAATCACCCGACGACATAGAAACAGCGGCAACTGAGTTCATAAACCTGATCCAAGTTGCTTGCTGGTCTACAACCCCGGATAAACCATACAATAAACAGAAACATAATTCCATCCCATGGGAAGTGAGAAACAAAATCCGGGAAAAAAGAAGACTGCGCAGAGTGTGGCACTGCAGTAGACACCAGGAAGACAAAAAACTGTACAACGAAGCGATGGTAGAACTCAGAGAACTGATCAAAAACGCCAAAAATGAAACTCTGGCACAAAGGCTGGAATCACTAACAGCAACTAAATCAACGAACTACTCCCTGTGGAAGGCAACCTCAGATCTAAAGCAACCCAAAAGAACCAGACCACCCATCAAACTTGAAGGCGATAAATGGGCCAGAACTCCACAGCAAAGGATTGATGCTTTTGCGAACCACCTATCAAACGTGTTCCAACCCAATGAAGGCACACAAAACGAAGACCCCGACATAGAAGCTACACTAAGCCAGGCGTTTCAATTAGACGTTCCTATCAAACCAACCACCCCTAGGGAGGTTCTTAGAGTTTTGAAACGTCTAGACAATAATAAAACCCCGGGTTTCGACCAAATCACTAAAGAAGTTCTTATTCAACTACCAAGAAAAGGGATTGTCTTTCTCACGTCATTATTTAATGGCATTATGAGGGTGGGCCATTACCCTAGTATATGGAAGATGTCCCAAATCATCATGATCCACAAAGAAGGGAAATCGAACAACGAAGTTGGCTCTTATAGACCGATAAGCCTCCTACCTGTCATCTCCAAGCTCTTCGAGAAGATTTTACTAGAACGCATACTTAAAGTTCTACATGAAAGATCTGTAATCCCAGACCACCAATTTGGATTTCGCCAGGAGCACGGCACCGTCGAGCAGGTTCACAGAGTCGTCCGTCAGATAAGAACATCCCTGGAACGCAAAGAATATTGTTCAGCAGCGTTTCTTGATATACAGCAGGCATTTGACAAGGTGTGGCACAAAGGCCTCCTTTGTAAAATCAAAGCCCTATTACCACACCCATTCTTCGGGCTACTGAAATCATACACATCGGAAAGAATATTCCAAGTCAAAGATGGCGAATACACCACTGGCTTCTATGATATCAATGCTGGAGTACCGCAAGGGTCTGTACTGGGACCGGTACTGTACACCATATTCACATCAGATTTACCAGAAACACAAGATGTTGTAACTGCGACGTTTGCGGACGATACTGCCATCCTTGCAAGTAACAAGGATCAAAACAAAGCCTCACAGTCCCTTCAAAACGGACTGGACAAAATCGATGAGTGGCTGAAAAAATGGCGCATTAAAGCTAGTGCATCGAAATCCACCCAAGTCACGTTTGCTCTCCGTGCAGGAGACTGCCCACCTGTACACCTAGGAGACACTACCCTGCCACACACGGACTCGGTGAAGTACCTAGGAATGCACCTAGACCGACGACTAACCTGGAAAAAACACCTGCAAAAAAAGCGAGAGGAACTGAACCTGAGATACCGGGGACTACATTGGTTACTTGGAAGAAACTCCGTGTTGAGCACAGACAACAAACTCTTAATATACAAGGTTGTCCTGAAGCCCATCTGGACTTACGGTATACAACTCTGGGGGTCAGCGTGCAACTCCAATATTGCTATCATTCAGAGAACACAAAATGGCATCTTAAAAAACCTAGCAAACGCACCGTGGTTTCTAAGAAACAGCGAACTACACGGAGAACTGAACATGAACACGGTCAGCGCCGAAATAAAGAAGTTTGCAGCAACATATAAAAAACGATTAGCCATCCATCCAAACCCTCTGGCAGAGGAACTGAACATCATAAGCTATCCGAAAAGGCTAAAGAGAAACCACGTAATAGGGCTCGATTTGTAACGGAAGGAGGAAGAATCAGTGGATTGTTTCTTCTACAAAATTTTCACCCACAACTCACCTGCTCAAAGTTGTAACTGATCGCAGATGAAAACACAAAAAAAAAAAAAAAAAAAAACCTTTGTCAAAGTTGGACCTTCCTAGTTGAATCCTCCGACCCAAATAGACATAGTGGTCAACAACTTCAACAATATTGTTCCCAAAATCTACTGACATAGGCATTTGTCATGATGCCATTCTCATACACAGTAATATTTAGTTTATATCAATATCTGTATCAAACAATATACCTAGTTACAGTACACAATGTATTTGTTGTTGGTAAATATTATTACTATGGAATGTTTAGTCCAAGCATGTCAAACATGCGGCCCGCGGGTAGCATGCGGCCCTTTACAGCTTTGACTGCGGCCCGATTCAATTTTAAGAACAAAGTATTTTTTTTGTCATTTTACTATTAAGTAATGATTAAATAAACATTTAGCGTTTTGCCTCCCTATTCCCTAACTGAAAGTCACTCGGTGATTAACGTTTGACAAGTTAGTCACGGAGTGACTTTCAGTTAGGGAATAGGGGGGAAGTTACTACTAGGTATATCTAGTTTGTTTTCTTTGTGGTTGGGTTTTGCGGCCCACTGATTTTACGGTCCTTGGGCATTTGGCCCACCAATGACTTTGAGTTTGACATGCATGGTTTAGTCTATTTCTATTAGGTAAAAAAATAGGATATCCTCACAAATCTGATCTTTGAAGATATTCTCAAAAGGGGAAAGTTTGAACCTAAGTTTTGAGACTTGTATTCTTTGAACTGCTTTTCACAGAATACCTACCAGTGTTTCACTTTTCAGTAAATGGTTAAGAGTTGTCTCACCTTTACAGAGAATATGTTGCCGGTGTGGCCAGTGGCCAGGTTATGCAGCTGCTTGTAGCGGTAGGGATCCCACAGCATGACATGCAGGTCATCGGAGGCGGACGCCAGGACTCTACGACATAACGTTATTATCACACAATATATATGTTCATACTGACAGGCTTTTCTATGATCTTTAAATCTTTTCAATAGAAAACGTACATTAAGTGCTCATACTTACGATCCATCCTTGTTCCACTCAAGACAGTTTACACAACCTACGTGTCCGCGGAGCTCCTTCTCAAGCCCTAATCTGTCGATCGTACTTTGGGTGACTCTTAACCGACTTTCGAACTCTTTATTGATATCTCCGCGCTCCCGGGCTACCGTCAAGCCCAAGGTACCCTTCGACCAAGCCGCCTCCACTCCTCTGCCCATTTCTGCTGCCTAATTACTCAAAATGTCTCTAACATAGCAATCATGGATACCTATCTACGACTTGATCTACATAAAGAGTTCGACATCGCACCGTACACTACTAAACTATGCACAGGATTACTACTAATTACTATAGTTTAAATAAATACACCAAACAAACTAATAAATCAAGAAAAAAGGTTTTTCATCTACGATAGAAAGAAAGATAATTTTTACGAAACTAAAGCTGATGAGCTGTCAATGTCAATCAAACAGCTGTGTAGCTGAGTTGTCATGCCAATCTGTGCCAATCTTGGAGCAAGGAACAAAATGGAGCGGCAGTAACATTTATTTTGTATGAACATTGCCCACCATTAGCTTGCCATTCAACCATTCATTTAATACTCTGTGACCTATAATTGCCTTCATTCAAAGTTTTGTTTACTTTTTGTGTTTTCGTAAATTTTCACTATTTTATTAGCAAATACCTATATTTTTTACTACACAAGTTGTATTTCACAATGCCTGAGTGTAATATTGTGCATTGTGGTACGAGGCAAAGCCAGTATCGGCCTGGGCTGACTTTACGCAAGTGCTTCAACAGTTTTCATTGAAATTGTAGTTTTGCTTCATTATTTTGTTCTAAATGTATGTTTTGTTAGTGAGTTTTAGAGGAAACATAAGGACATTAGTGCCATTGTTGTGTAAAATATCATTATTTCATAGTAATTCATTTATTGCTTACAAGATTGTTTACAACTATGGCTTGGTCGGGCAAATAGCCGACCCAGTTCGACCCAAAAATCGAGCACGCCTTATTTATCAGAACAACCGCCCTGTGGTGCCAATCTGAATGAATCT
Organism: Epirrita christyi; assembly: GCA_951392215.1. Classification (NCBI taxonomy): domain Eukaryota; kingdom Metazoa; phylum Arthropoda; class Insecta; order Lepidoptera; family Geometridae; genus Epirrita; species Epirrita christyi. The sequence continues at coordinate 813,360 of OX595843.1, forward strand.
TGGAGCAAGGAACAAAATGGAGCGGCAGTAACTTTCATTTTGTATGAAAATTGCCCACCATTAGCGTGCATTCAACCATTCATTCAATACTCTGTGATCTTTGATTGCCTTCATTCAAAGTTTTGTTTACTTTTTGTGTTTTCGTAAAGTTTCACTATTTTATTAGCAAATACCTTTATTTTTTACTACACAAGTTGGATTTCACAATGCCTGAGTGTAATATTGTTCATTGTGGAACGAGGCAAAGTCAGTATCGGCCTGGACTGACTTTACACAAGTGCTTCAACAGTTTACATTGAAATTGTAGTTTTGCTTCATTATTTTGTTCTAAATGTATGTTTCGTTAGTGAGCTTTATAGTAAACATAAGGACATTAGTGCCATTGTTGCGTAAAATATCATTATTTCATAGTAATTCGTGTATTGCTTACAAGATTGTTTACAACTAGGGATCGGTCGGGCAAATAGCCGACCCAGTCCGACCCAAAAATCGAGCACGCCTTATTTATCATAACAACCGCCCTGTGGAATGAATAAGGACTGAAGCAAAAAATTCCTCTGGTATGGTATGAAAAGTATTTTTCCCATGATTTTCCCACAGAGATGGTGTCCGTATAGTATAATATAAAGGTACAACTTCACTTGGTGTATATTCGCAAATGTTTACTTGCAAAATGTTGTTTGACTTGGCAAAATAATGCAAACATTTACGCAAATACGCCAAGTGAAGTGCCACCATGAGCATGTACAATGTACATACGTACGGAGGACTATAAACCTGGTAAAGCTACAGAAGTTCATGTAAAGTTAATTTATGTTTAGGATGAACTCTTGGAGGAATAAACCAAAAGATGAACTTCATGGGTTGACATTATGAAAACTGACACTGACAATTTGACAAAGTCAAGTCATGTAACAAAGCAAAGTCACTAGTTTATTTATCTAATCTTATTTTATTTTACGGTCCGGAAAATTCCTTGTTTTTGTTTTTTTGTATTTTAATTATTATGTAGGATAACCTGTAACCTCGTGAGTAAAATTGTTAAGGATAACTCCGGAAACAGGGAATCATAGATTTTTATGAATGTTTGTTTCTGAAAAGAGATAATGGCCACTCAAAGAGCTTAGAGACTGCTGCTGTCCTGGAGTCTCTACTGGAATTTTGACTGGAACACCTCTGGTAGGTACTCGAGACTCCTAAAAACTCTTTGGTAAGATACAGTGTTTATATTAATGATGTAAACTATCGTTCCTCGTAATTATCCGCATATAATTCTAAACTAGCCATCCTTTATCCAGATCTACCAAGATGGGTGAGCGCAAGGGTCAGAACCACTACTACCCGCCCGACTATGACCCTAAAGTCGGAGGGCTAAACAAGTTCCTTGGCACCCATGCCTTGCGGGAGAGAGCTAGGAAGCTCCATATGGGGATTCTCATCATTCGATTTGAGATGCCCTATAACATCTGGTGCGAGGGCTGTAAAAACCATATCGGTATGGGCGTCCGGTACAATGCAGAGAAGACCAAGATTGGCATGTATTACACCACCCCGGTGTACCAGTTTAGAATGAAGTGCCACTTGTGCGATAACCATTTTGAGATCAAGACCGATCCTGGTGTAAGTATGTTACCACAATAAATAAAAATAAAAAGACTTTATTTCAGATCACTAAATACATAATTTGGTTAGTAAAACACAGCACTTATGATGTTATTGTTAGAAAAAATTATACTTAACTAAAAACAAACACCTTAATTTCTCTCCTAACTACTGGGCCAAAATGCACTAAGTAATATGTGTAATTGGCTATAACTGAATGCATCTTGGTCCGTGCTGAGTGAAGTAGGCATCTGATCTATCGGCTACAATGGCCAGGAGGCCATTACGATTGTTGCGCACTTGGCCCAGCGGTTAGCAGCGTGCACGCATGATCGCCGGGAAGCTGTCTTTGTGCGCAATATAAATGATCTAAGAAAAATATTTTGGAGAACATTACAGCTTATTATTATTTATTAGCTTTTGTAGATATTCTTGCTGGATTTATAATAAAACATATCTATCTATGTAATGTATTGTATTAAGTATATCAGCTATCTAGTACCCATAACACAAGCTCTGCTTAGCTTGGGGCTAGATAATGTTGTGTGAAATGTCCAGCATTTATTTATTTATTTCGCGAGTTGCTCTTGGATTTGAATTTTCGTAAGGTTGGTTCACTCTATACTTAATTTTGAAAATGCATGTTACTCTTTCAGAACCTAGACTACGTGATAGTTTCGGGGGCAAGACGCCAAGAAAACCGCTGGGACCCCACTGAAAATGGTCAAATCGTACCAGAGACCAAAGAAACTCAGAAACGGTTATTTGATGATGCTATGTTCAAGCTGGAACATAAGACTGGAGATGTGGATATTGCTAAGCTCGAGAAGCCGAGGCTTGGGAGACTGGTGGGGAGGAATGAGTCTGTGTGGAAGGATGACTACGAGGCAAACTGTTCACTGAGGAGGAATTTTAGGGTATGATTATGATATCTTACTTCCTATTTAAGAAGAAACATTTTGCTAAACAGTTGAAATAATGAGCTGTTGACGTCCACTGTTGGACATGGGGGTATTTTGTTTCAATCACCACACTTAACAGGCGGATTGGTGATTGCAGTATTGGTTTTGAGTACTGTAAGTGAATGCTGCTGCTCATCCTCTGTTAAACTATTAGTCAGCTTTTACAACATCCACAGGAGCATACAGAGGGGTCTATTTGTAGAACCACCATGGTACAGTTGGAATAGGTATGGGAAAAATGTGGTGAATTTGGATGTATGCACTCAGCATCCACCTCACTGAGTACTCAACACCAGTACTGCAATCACCAATCCGTCTGCCAAGCGTGGTGATTATGGCAAATCCCCCCATAACGTTTTATGGGGGAGGCCTCGTCCAGCAGTGGACGTCTAATGGCTGATGATAATATAATAACTGCAACAGGTTGATTTGTATTTCGAACTTGCAGAAAAGAAGAAAAGAACTTGAAGTGGCATCAGTAAACGACGGCTTCCTTCTAGCAAAGTCATCATTAGACCTGAACCTACTCCCTGAAACAGAAGAAGATAGAAATTTGGCTTCCCTTCTAGCCCTAAGACCCTCAAAAAGCATAGAAGAGAAAAAGGAATTGACCAGGAATAAAATTATGAACAGTCCAGCTTTACCAAGCTCTAGTGGGCTGCTGACCAGTTTTGGAGGACTGAAGAAAGAGGAGTCCTTGAGTAAAAGTGTGCAGTTGACCAGAAATGCTTTAGGTATTGCTATTAAGAAGAGTAATGTTGATAATACGCTCCTGTGCTTTACGCAATCAAGTAAAAAAGAGGCACAAGTTATAGATAAAATTATCAAAGTGACTGATACAAAAGATGAAAGTCTGAACAAAAATGCTGGAGTAAGTAATGAAGCATTAATAATAGAAAATGGTGTACAGAGTAGTGCCATGTCATTAGTGGGAGATTATAGTTCTAGTGGTGAGAGTTCCGATTAATTAAAACACTGACTTTGCTGGGGTCTTAAGAATAGCTTTTTATAAGTAATAATGGAAGTAAGAGTTGATAAGATTTTTTTCTGAGTTAAGGCTACGCAACATCTGTGTTATTTAATTTGTTGCCTATGTATAAGTTTTAATGATTTGGGGGAGACCTTTGCTTAGGCGTGAGATGTGACAGGCTGAACAAAAAAAACCTCACATACAAGGCAAATTAAATAAAAGGTAGTGAAGAGGAGAAAGACAGCGCTCTGTACCGAAGCTAATCTGGGCTTATTAATGAATGTTTAATAAGTTTAGGTGTACATATTTGTTATACAAAATAAAACACAAATATAAATTAATTTTTTTATTTAATCATTTAGAAAACATTTATTTTTTATTTGATTGAATAACATTTCGATGTAAGTAAACATAGGTATATGTATGTATAGGTACTAAACAGAGAAATGATCAATTACTTATAGTTTTAATTATTACCTAATTTACAATGCTAAATGAAATACATTTGGTGCAAAATTAAGCATTGAACATTATAAGATTTACACATCATAACAGGGATGTAATGATGACGAAGGGGGCAATAAGTGACCCTGTTAGTTACATAGCAGTGCCCCCTCTACGATATAATAACAAAATTTAGGCCTTTTAAATAACATGAATCAAATTATAATAGGAATCTATTTCGAAGGAACTGATTTGGTTTATTATTTGTTTATGTAATTTATAATCATATTACTACAAACAAAATATCTAATAACAAACATAAATAAATACATTCAGACATTTACTTTCAACGGCATAATATTTCTAAACTAATATTCAAATAGCCTGGACACCGATTACATACCTAACTACTTTTACATACATAAATACATTTAATATGAAAATATTTATCAACATTTAATAAACAACGATGACCTTGGATTAAAACAAAAAGAAAGATTTTTTGTACGCTAAGTACAGTAGATAATATCTTGTAATGTTGTATCCCTAAGTTGTCTTATTTTGTTTTAATCCAAGTATGCTAAATACGTGACTATATAGAAGACTAATACATACAATTGCACAATTTTCGTTACAGAATACATAAGTAAAACAGTATTTTAGCATGCTTAGGTCCATTTAATAAAAATATCTTACGCACGTTACAAATAAAGCTTGAATTAAATAAGACATTAACAAATGACTAGATGTGGCATTGTGAGATCATTGAGTAACATATTATAACAACACTTATCTACGTTCGTAGGGAAATCCGTACATAATAAAAATAGGGATACCCACAAAGAGTACTGCGCATAACATAATATGTCGCTTGCAGGTACACATAATATAAAAATCCAGAACAAAAAATATAAAAAAATGCTTGGCAACTGAAACGAGCCAGGCATTAATATTTGTGCTTATACGATTTGAATTTGTGGCTAGATGTTCAGTTAAACAGTCAGTTGGTCATGGCATTAATACATGCCATTTCCTGATATGATACTTTTGATGTAAGATGTTCCAAAATGCTATGTTAGGCAGATTTAAATTTGAGAGATTCCAGCCATCAAAAACATTGCCCCACAACTTAATCTTGCCTACGTGCCTGTTGTGCTGTATTCATAGGCAATGCTAAAGGTATTACAGGCCTTTTCAACTCAAGTTTATAGTGAGTGTGCGGAAAGAGAATAGATGTGCAGAATGAGGGCGCTGCATTTTGTTAGACACACTCGTGGTTATAGTTCGACTCTGTAATGCGGCGGGCGGGGACTGAGATGCAAGAGGTTGCGAGTTCGAATCCCGCTGCGGGACAAATGTTTGCATGATCTGAGAATATTTGTTCCGGGTTTGGGTGTTGTGGTATTATGGTACTCGTAGTTACCGATACCCACGACACAGGAAATCCTAGTGTGGGATTAGGGCTACGTATGTGACTGTTGAGTGTTATGTTAACTTCCTAGCATTAAGGTGAAAACGTTTCACAAATGGCGCGAAATAATTATTTTTTGTGTTTTTTGCGCATTACAGCTTATCAACACTTCTTGTGATAGCGAACACTGGTTTTGCGGGAATCAGGAGGCCTAACACACGTGTTTTAATTGAAAGTATCTCATAAATGTCATTAGTTTAGCTACGAATGTCAATGAAACAAAATAACACTATACAAAACATTCCAGCAAAAAACACAATAAAATTTGAATTTCGCGCCACTTGCGAAACGTTTCACCTTAAGTTCGCCTATGTACACGATTTGTTTTTTGTGCCATAATAAATAAATAAATAAATGCTGGACATTTCACACAACATTATCTAGCCCCAAGCTAAGCAGAGCTTGTGTTATGGGTACTAGATAACTGATAGACACATTAGATAGATAGATATTTTTTATTATACATAAAAAATACCCAGAACACCCTGAACAAATATCTGCAGATCGTACAAATATTTGTTCCGAGGCGGGAATCGAACCCGCAACCTCCTGCGTCGCAGGCGAACCTTCGCCCGCCGCGCCACAGAGGTAGTCAAAGAAAAACATATTCGTATAAGACATACATGTTCTATTATAGAATAGAATATGTATGTCTTATACGAATATGTTTTTCGCCACGGCTATTCTCTTGCCACAGAGACTTATTGATAACTATTTAGTCTTGGGTTCTACAACGAATAAGAAGTTAAATTCATCTATTCCTGTGTGGGGCACCGTTTGTCTTCCAACGCCAGTATGAGCGCGCATTCAATCTTTGCCTGTAACCACTTCAGAAGCTCAATGTCCGGGACCTCGATAATTTTTTCGTCCGTCGCGAAGTAATTCACTAACTCGTCCTGAAAAAAAAACATTCAGTGTATGGTTTGTTCTTAGATGCTTATTTATCTTCATCATTATGAACCTTGCATACTGATGCCACTCATCATCAGCCGGTAGACGTCCACGGCAAGACGAGGCCTCACCCATAGAACATAATGGGGGGATTTACCATAATCACCATGCTTGGCAGAGTACCCAGTTGGATGCTGCTACCCATCTCCTGGTGTAACCCTTTTGTTGGCGTTTAGGCCATCCACGGGAGGGGATGGAGGAGTCTATTCTTACGCCGAACAATACAGCACATAAGTACTACGATGATGGTAGTAGGTACCTGTTTGATACTGAGCACTAGCTTGTCCCCTTGGAGTCGCGGCGCACCGATGAGGTCGTTCAGCTTGACGGCCCACTCCACGTGCCAGCACCCGTTGGCGCCACCAGCTCGCACCATGTAGATGTGCCTGGGAAAGTTAATTGTCACTAGAAGTCATAATATTTGCACTTTAAAAATGCGTCAGCGAAGCGAGAATCAGGAAAATGTTAGTTTGACTTTGACAGTTTTGCTACTTTTACATAGACAAATTATATTAACAGGTCTACAATTTTATCCAACCTACCGATTTGTTCTCAAACCTTGTAAGACTTTTGTGAGAGATAATAAACGCTTTTTATTATTATTATTATTAAACAGACATCATCATATTAAGACTTATTTATTCTGGAGGGCTTATTTCAGTAGATGTGGCGCCCAGGGCAGAGTGCACCGACTACGTATACTAACTCGGTAGATAGTAGTAGGGCGCATGCGTGCGAAGGCGGCAACAATGCATGGGCGAGGTAATGTGAGTGCGCAGGAGGACCTCGCCACGCCGCTGCAGCGAGGGCGGCGCCCAGGGCGGAGTGCACTGAATACGGCCTCACCTCCTGTGGTAGGTAAAAACTATTATTTGTGGAAATATTTCGCAACTGCCACATCCCGGCTATCTTCTTATGTCGTTCTTCACCTGATTGGCTATTCAAGGATCATAGACATACCTCAGCGAGTGGACAGTGCCTGGGCACGCGCCGGCGCGCCAGCACGCGGCCACCGCTGCACGCCCGCAGGGCTCGTTCAGCGCTGCTCAGCTGCGCGCCCAGCCCAGCGCCCATCGCCGCTCGACACATGTCTATAACAACCGATATCTTAAGAACTCAATTTGTGTAAGGTCCGTGGTATTTGTTGCCGTGGTATACCAAAGTGTGATTCAATTTGTTTCTAACCACCGTGGTAGGTATAACCAAAGTGTGACTTAATTTGTTTCTAAGCACCACCGTGGTATACCAAAGTGTGGCTCAAATTGTTTCTAAGCGCCGTAGTACACGAAATTGTGACTCAATTTGTTTGTAAGGGCCATGGTATACCAAAGTGTGGCTCAAATTATTTCCTATGCACCGATAAATTTATGTGATTTATGTGCTAGTGGTGGCTAGTGTTAGAAATTAGTTACCCTACAACTTCAGACGAACTTTGTGGAACTATTCCAAACAGTATCTAAGGGGCATTTACACATTGACTAGTTAGTTGCTGATAGTAGGCCCACTAATTAGCAAAGTCTAACGGCATGCTGGTAGCCAGCAAACTGACTAGTCAGACATAATTATTCTATTTATTTTCTATATTGGTGTAACATTATTTATTTTAAAAACTGAAAAAATCTTTAATACGATTAAAAGACCCTTTCGCAAGAAGTCGGTAGATGGAGGTGGCTTAAGACCGTTCGTTTTGGCATTCTATGGGAGAGACCTATGTCCAGCAGTGGACTTTTATATGATGATAAATACATTTTTGGCGCCTCCACATCAACGGAGCTCTGCAGGAAAAACCAGACGACTTTCACGTTTGACGCTCGCGGCCACTAAGTTAAATACACTAGCTAGTCAATTTGTAAAAGGTAAGCTCCAAATTTGCCCTGACTGACTGACTACCTTCAGAGTCGGCAATTAGCCTCATGTAAAGACTGCTTTAGGTCGTTGTAGTAAGTACCTACCTAACATTGATAGTTAGATCGTTAATACCCGTGGCACAACTGCGTGGCATTACCAGTAATGTCTTAGGGAACTGCTATTCCCTTAAGCACTACCTACCAGTTGTGCCAAAGGAAAATATATCATCCCAGTGACTCCAGCCCTTCAAAACGCTGAACTAAGAGACATACATATATATATTCTTGTCCGAAGTTCATGCAAATATTACACAGGAAATAGTACATGCCTCGAAAGTACATGCTCTACAATACTCACTCCGTACATACACATAGTCTTCGTCTATCCACGCACAGACAGACAAACAAATGAGGAACAGTGTTAATGAGGTATCTAAATACACTAAACACACAGCTACAGAAGGACAGAGGAAACAAGAAATCGACACAACTGAGAGAGTCTGCATGTTTAACAAGCAACGACACGAGCTTGTAGTGCACTACACGGAAATTTGAGGTTCTTAAAGTGTTCACTGGGGCGATTTTCGGTATTGCTATATAAAAATCCGTGTAGTGTACACCACACGACCGTTGGAGCGCTTTCTGCGCTCGCCAAAAAATCGTTAACGCAGCATCGACTATCAGAAGGCCTATTACTAGATCTGCATTACAACAATCACTTTACGAATCGTGAGCTTTTACCGTGACTTACATAGTAACTATTTATAATTCTGTGCGGCGTAGTCGATAGAAACAGAACAGATTCATACATAGTTACTACGTTAGTCACGTTGAATACTCACGACTCGCAAAGTGATTGTTGCAATGAAAAACTCGTAATAGGCCTTCTGAGCTCAAATGCATAAAAGTCAATCCTAAAAAAAACTGCACCCGTGTATTTACTTGTTAAATATACAGACTCGAGACTGGCCAACCTCGCAGCCGTCAATAAAATAATAAATGTTTAATAGTAAAGGACCGTAAACAGATTCCTAATAGGTACTTATTTGTAGGCCATAGTTTTGTTTGTAAGATATATAATTTAATTAAACATTTAATTTAATTATACTGTGCGGCCACGCAAAAAATTAAAAACAAATAAATGTCTAAACTAAAATATCAATTTAAATAAATTGCCCTTCTCTTCACTGAGTACGCGCCTGCAAAATTATTTAAAATAAGTTGATGGAAAAGTTCGTGCCACATACATGCTCATGCATTTATTTAAAAAAATATGTAAAATCTGATCAGAAAACATTCGACATCAAATTACCAATTAATTACGGATTATAACTATATACAACCCACTCACAATACAATAGAGTAGGTAGGTAGTTATAGGACCTAGGTTGAACTTACCAAATGTAGGTCTAGCAACGAGTGCAGTGAGCGCTAAAGCAAGACTCGCTGTGCTCGCGCTGTCCGCTGCTATCACGCACTCTGGCAGGTCATTACCGATTACTTCGGCTCCTAAAAATATTTATTTATGAGGAAAACCAACAGTTAAATTTAATTATATACTAAGGTAACTAACAATAGCATCAGAGAGCCAATTACAGGTTTTCACTGATAGACACATAATAGCAGCAAAAATGTGAACACTTGCATATTTAACACTGCATGGAAGATGACAAATTGTTGCATGCTACTAAAACTCAAATATTATTAAAAGATGAATACAAAATAAAAATAAAAATATCCAACCAGATAAAGCTAACGAATAAAAAATATAAAACTCAAAAAACCTACCTAAGTACTAAACAAGTTACAGACTAAGCACTGTATATAATACATAAGGTAGGAAAACTTTCAACTCTAGCCTTTGGCTGAGCTGTGGGACAGTGTGGGTTAGCCACAACAACACTCAACATACTGCATACAACAACAACACTATTTGGCAAACAAATAAGCATACGGCCCACCTGATGGAAAGTAGTTACGGTTTAGTACGGTATACGGTAACTACTTTCCATCAGGTGGGCTGTACGCTTGTTTGCTTACCAAGTAGTATAAACAACGTAATGGCGGTGCTTGAGACTCCGGATCATGAATCATCAGGGTCTTTTCATGGCAATGTCATCATTTACAACAACACTATTTGGCAAACAAACAAGCATACGGCCCACCTGATGGAAAGTAGTCACGGTATACGTAACTACTTTACATCAGGTGAGCTGTATACTTGTTTGCTTACCAAGTAGTATTCAAAAAAAAAAAAAATAGTATATAAAATTTAACGGCGGTGCTTGAGACTCCGGATCATGCATCATCAGGGTCTTTTAATGGCAATTTCATCATTACACCCGGTTGTGGGTCTAACAAGGTCTTGTATCTCGGCCACCAATCGTGATAGAGATGCATACCTGGTCGTCTCCTCGGAGTCCTCGCGTTGGGTAGGGCTTCGAACACGGATGTGTCCTGCGAAGACAGACCCAACAACGCGCCGGCTCCGCGCATCAACCGGGACGACACCTCCAGTGCTTTGCGGCCGAGACAAGTCCCCTGAAGAGATAATAACGAAATGTATCTTCAAATTGTGTGTAGGTACGTTATCTGAAGATATAATAACAAAGTAAATGTACAAACAAGTTGTTTATTTATTTATTATGAAACAAAACAGGCAATGTTCAAACAATATCGACCTCTGTGGCGAATGCGTTGATGGCTGTAACGCATTCGAAACGTCGGGAATAATAAATAATAAGGTAACACGCGATAAATACCTGTGACAATATAATAAATAAGTATAAGTGTTGTATGAAATAAAACATTGACTAGAAACGTTGTTCGGCCAAATGATACTTTAACTAAATCAATACTTTGCGAAATAAAGTTTTGTGAATTGAAATACCCGGCTGGATATGTTTTTGCCAACTAAATACTTTATGAAACAAATATTAGCATAGATTTTAAGAAACGAAGATTTGCGAATCGTTTTTTGAGAAATTAATTTTTTAGACACAACTTTGTCGAAATTACGCAATGTAATTTTGCTATAATCACCGTGCTTGGCAAACGGATCGGTGATCGGTATTGGTTTTGAATACTCAGGTGGATGCTGCTGCCCATCCCCCTGGCATAATCCCTTAGTCAGGTTTTACTACATCCACAGGAGAAGAGTGGTCTATTATTAGGCTGGACACAACTTTAAATCAAGGATATATATTCCTTCGGCCCATATGAATGCATAAGAGGACAACCCTATGTTTATAAGCTGAACAAAGAACTCTGATGGTTTAGTGGTAGGGACTCCGGCTTCCGAGCCTATGGTCTTGGGATCAAACTCCGGTCTTGCCAATGGTTATTTTCACTCGCTTTGTTACCGAAGTAGTGGTAGCGGAATTAAAACCCAGCTTATTATTAATCACCTGGCACGGTTCGTAGTAGTGCTTGAGCCCTCTGGAGAAGTCTCCGAGGCAGCTGTACGGGTTGCCGAGGATGTTGAGGCCCAACACCAGCACGTGGAACTGCTGCACGAGCTGAGGCCAGTAGTGTCGCGACGCCGCTTCCAGCAGCTCGCACGGCAGGTAAGCGGCATTGTGGAGCTCCAGGTACGACATTCTGGGAACACACAGGTTTGTGGAACTTCAGGTACGACATTCTGGGAACACACAGGTTTGTGGAACTTCAGGTACGACATTCTGGGAACACACAGGTTTGTGGAGCTTCAGGTACGACATTCTGGGAACACACAGGTTTATAGAGCTCCAGGTACGACATTCTGGGAACACACAGGTTTATAGAGCTCCAGGTACGATATTCTGCGAACACACAGGTTGTAGAGCTCCAGGTACGACATTCTAGGAACACACAGGTTTGTAGAGCTCCAGGTACGACATTCTGGGAACACACAGGTTTGTAGAGCTCCAGGTACAACATTCTGGGAACACACAGGTTTGTAGAGCTCCAGGTACGACATTCTAGGAACACTCAGGTTTGTAGAGCTCCAGGTACGACATTCTGGGAATACACAGGTTTGTGGAGCTTCAGGTACGACATTCTGGGAACACAGGTTTGTGGAGCTTCAGGCTGAGCTGCCGAGCGTGGTTATTATGGCAAATCCCCCCATTGCACGTTATGCATGCTATGGGGGAGGCTTCATCAATCAGTGGCAGTCTACCGGTTGAAAGGCCTTGAGCTACTTCTTACAACCATCACAACAACATCGGTTCTTCGAGGGGGAGCCTAGCTACACTGCTCCTTCCGGTTCGTGGTCACTCTAAAGCATTTGTTTCCCAGGTTTCTCGACCATAAATATGCATAATTATATAAAATCTACAGCATTTACATATTTTATGTAATTTTTATTATTAGTAACATTATTCATGGAAGTGAAAGTGTATATAAATGTAAATTATAGTGTATCTAAAAGTAAACAAGAACCTACTCTAAATACAAGTGTAAATATTACCGCACGACATATAAGCGAATTGTAATTTTAATAGTAGATAAGTAGTTAACTCACCTCAAAACCACATCCTTCATGTCACACAGCGAGGACCCCCAGCTATTGAAGAGATACTCCAACAAATCGCTGTTGAACAACTTCGGTCTGTTCTCCTTCTTACTCCCGAACCTCGTCCGAGTGGGACTGGTCGAATTATCTGACAGATACCCTCGGGAAGACAGAGACAACACGAGTTTTATCGGTGACAGATGAACGTACTCAAACATCACATTCTTCTGCCCATAACTTTGAGACTTGAAAGCTATAATCGGTAGGGGTTGGTGTACTAAAGCTAGGTCAGCGCGTAGTCTGACCGCTGGTTTCTCTTCGACCTTCCAATGATTTAAGATGTCAAAAACGTAGTTAACGAAACCCCTGTCTAAGTTAACACAGTACTCCTGAACAAGCACTTTAAGATACTTGTAAACTTCCTGGTTTATTGAAGGCCGGTATTGCTTTAGACACACGATTTCGATGCAAGGTTTTGGTTCAGCTGATCTTAAATCTGGGGATAACGGAGCCGGGTATAACACGCTGGGGAAAACAGCCTCGTTCAGTTGATTATCAATCTGTAATCTTTGTAGCTTGAGATGGAAAGACGATAAAGAATCTGACTTGCGATATTGCATCCAAATACCAGGATTATATGTCCTACGCAACTCAGAAAAGAACGGTTTCGTCATTTGCATCTTTTCAAGGTCAATATGGATGTATTCCTTTAACTGACACTTCTTCTGTTCTGTCTGGTACTTATCCTCAATCCAGGTGGTAAGGTCTGGAGAAAGTTGCTTCCATTTATGATTGACGTTTACTTCCCACCGAGGTATCGAGTCTGTGACGCTAATATACGCCAGTTCCTTCACCGCTGTGTTGCTTTGAACGCAGACAGACAAACTGACTCCTGATAGAGACATGTAGACTTCGTAGTTGCTCCTTTCCGAGTTGATTTTGAATCTGTATTGTTTTGCTATGCGTTCGTCTTGAGCTAGAGCGAAGACTCGTTGGTATCCGTCCATATAAGATATCCAGTACACTATGACTTTATCTTTTCTCATCTTTTTAGTCTTGGCGTGTGCTTCTGGAAGGTCGGAACTGTCGGAGTCTCCACTGCTGGAGTCGGGTTCAGGGGATCGAGGGGTAAGTCGTTTGAGGGTTGAGGATAGTTTGGAAGTGACGCTACTGGTCGCCACCAGGGTTGAGTGCTTAACAGAGTGGAAGCTCACTTTTTCTTCTCCGTAACTGAAAATAATTATTATCATCAACCAATGTTTGAGACTGCGTGACCTAGGTACTCTTAGACTAGTGAGCGTAGTTCGTTCGTCGTATCACAGGTTCTTTGCTGGTCACCCTTCGAACCGCATCGTTATCGTTTCAGGATAATACTCGCTCACTGTTTTTTATTTCATCATCATCGCCAGCTTGTTTTTGTCCACTGCTGGACGAAGCCTCCTCCATTGAATACAATGGAAGGATTTGCTTTAATCTCCACTCTTGGCAGTCGGATTAGTGATCGCAGTTTGGTGATTGTATTAAGTATATCAGTTATCTATAGTACCCATAACACACGCTCTGCTTAGCTTGGGGCTAGATAATGTTGTGTGAAATGTCCAGCATTTATTTATTTACGTAGATTCACACTTACCCATCCTGCGCAAAGTTAGCTATGAACCCTTTCCCCTTGTTGTTGTATATATTCCACATCAGTTTGCGCTCCTTGCCAGGGTCATCCCACGTGTACAGCATTGACTGGTACGGGCTGAGCAGAGCCACCTGAAACCAATACCATAAGATTTATGACTGCATTTAATATCCTCTAATCAGGAGAGTATAATCCATACCACACAGGCGCTTCTCACCAGTGGTAAGACGGATCATTTATGTAAGCTAAGCCGTGTCTGTTGCCTGATTCTTCTAGGCTTGGTCGCGTTGGAACATGAGAAATTTTATTTTATAAGACTATTCAAAATGATCCTTGTGATTTCAATGAATAAAATTATTTGGATTTGATTTGAGTTGATAATCTCAGTGGTGGTTGTAGCGTATAACAGTTGTCTAGTACCCATAACACAAGCTCTGCTTAGCTTGGGGCTAGATAATGTTGTGTGAAATGTTTTACCTGCCCGGAGTCTTCCTGGTGCAGTTTCAAGAACAGGTCCTCGCACAGGTTGTCGATTCGCAACGGAGCATCGCCCGGGGTGTACGGCTTGAAGGAGATCACGAATGGCCGCTCCATGCCGCCTGTTACTTCTACGCAGATCGCTGACTGTCAAAGAAATAGAAACTACTCTATTATGAACTCGAGATTTCACCACCGTTCTTCCCGGCACCGTGACAAAGCTCATCCAAACATTATAGAACCCTGGGTTTTTCGAACAATTCGTTTCTCGACATCTTTTCTTCTCCATTATTACTTATATAAACGTGGAATGAGCTACGATCTTAGGTTTCCCGCTTAGAAACGACATGGGGCACTACAAGAAAAATGTTTAAAAAAGTCTTCAAGGCAACGTATCGACAATGTCCCCGATGTTGCCGGTGTCTAAGCGACAGTGACCAGTTTAGACCAATTTTTGGGGGCCGTAAGCTAGTTTGAATAATTTATAAATAAAACAAAAAGTAATAATTTGTTAGGTAGTCCCTCAGATTTGTTGTTGGAGTGAGGGTTTATATTTCAGCCAAGTTTTCATTCAGTTATGCAAAAACTTAACTTGTAGAGATGTCTACTACTAAAACCATCAAAGTACATATTTTAGATGTAGGGCTTCCGGCAGTGAAAAAATATTGCGTAAAAGTTCAAACAAATATAATTAAAGATCAGTTCAGTAGGTCACACCATAACACACATTTATCCGGCTCGCTGTACTCTACAAAAATTAACATAGCTTTTTACAGAGATAACATAACATTATACAAGCTCTTACATCATACGTAAGCGTGAGGCCGTTACAGGCACTACACTAACTCAATTAACACCACTTTCAACTCAACTATTATAAGACCCCTACGACATGACTTTCTCTCAGTTTTCAGATAACACTGTCGCCAAACATCCATTTAACGCATAACGTCTAGTGTTGTCCGAGTAGGGTAAAATGACAAAGTTAGTGCTAGTTTTGACAGTGTTTTGTGTAGTGATAGCAAAGATTCACTGTGAAAATGGATACAAAGGAAGACCTTACGGACAATACATGCAACCCATGCAAGGATATACAAGAATCAAACGCGTTAAGTACTCAAGCCCGCCACAGAGATTCTACAGCCGACCGCCAGTGAGCTTCCCGAATAAAGGAGTGTTTTCATACACTCCACCACCAAGCTACATGATGGACAATGATGAGCCACCGTCATACCCTGGGAACCCCTATCCCGGAAACTCACATCCAAAGGTTAGTAAAAGACCGACTAACGAAGGCTTGGGGGAGGAAGATTTACAGAATTTCGTCAAATACTTAACTAAGCAAGATCTGGATAAGATTCTTGAGTTTGCCGGAAACAGTAGAGACAGCGAAAGGAGCAAAGATTCTTATGAGAAACATTTAGAATACCGACCGACGACAGACGAATACAAAAGCATATACAACAGTATACAAGACCCAGAAAAGTACTCCCCAAAACCTAAGGAAGATGAAAGCAAAATATTCAGCGCACATGTCCAAGAAATCAATTTAGATCCCAAATTCAATCCTTATCAACAGAAAAAGCCTAACAACGACTACAACGATAACCCAGCAAACTATGTAAACGTCCCTAGAACGTTGGATCCGAATCCTTACCAAGAGAAAAACCATAATGAAAACTACGATAATCTAGGCAATTTTGTAACTGACCCTACACCACTGTCAGCTTTCTATACCGACTCTTCAAACCACATTAACAATGCTCCTTTGGATACTCAAGAAAGCATGCAGAGCCAAATTGCATACTCAAACACACAAAACAACGGAGGTTTGTTTGCTGATAGCAAAGTAATGCCAGAAGAGAATCTGCCCCGACCATTGAACCTGAGAGATGACCCAGATTTTGATGTTTCATATACAAATAATGTGCCGACAATTGTAAAAGCAGATCCCAGTTACAAAGTGGAGAATTTCGGTGATCTGCCACTGATGAATTACAATTCTAAGTTGGACACGCTTAGCTCGTATCACGTACCTCATTATACAGTAAGTACCCTACACTATTAACATAGATCTAGCTAATTATTGCGTGTAAAGAATAAATATAAACTACTTCAGCAATGACAAAACGATTACTTCAAGCTAGGCTACATAAGACTGCTGACCACAAAATGTAATGACTGATAAGTGAAAGTTATTTATATAATATATAATTATGTATATATAAAACTCAGGCTTTATTTGCAACCAAGTTGTAGAACTTTTGATGTTTACCACTACAGTTTAGTGATCTAAGACATAATTCATTTAACACCTTTAATGTAATTTCAAGGTTAGCCATTAATCTGAATCTTTTTATTCCAGGTAACATCAAGTAAATCATTGTCATCACACGCAGCACCGTCATCATCTTACGCAGCGCCATCATCATACTCCCCATCATCATACTCCTCATCATCATACTCCCCATCATCATCAAAAGTCCCAGCAGTGGAACCCGCGCCGCCGTCATCAGCGGCTAAAGATCAGAGCGATGCCCATTTGAAAGCCGTAAGGATATGGTCCCACAGGTCGACAGGAACTGCGTATACGCTGCACAATGATGGAACCCTGTCGCTGGAGAAACCAGGAAGGCCAAAAGGCAGCTATGGTTATCCGTAGATTTAGAATGACTTAGGTAGAGTTTTATGTATAGAGAGTTATGAAGATGCAATGATGAAGCTTTAATAATTTTGTATTTGCCTTGTTACGCAATGTGTGTAATAATAAACTAATTTATTGTATTTATTTATAAAATGTTTATTCTAATTTTGGCAAGCGACACGAATCGCACAAATCAAATCTATAGTTAGGAGTTACCTATTTGTAAGAGTCAGAGCGAGCATAGCGAACCGCTTAATATGGAGGGCGTGAAAAGGACGGTGTACCTACCTACTGCTAATTCGCAGGAATGCGATTAACTATCAGATCAGTAAGTATTGTGCCACACCTACGAAACGTATCGCGCCGATCGTTCGGTTCAATACGCTCGCAGTGTTCTTCAAGTTCCCTATGACACATCAGCCGAAATTACGTCACGTAATAAACTTCAGCCGCTGAACTTTCGGCGCGGTACGTTACGCAGGTGTGGCGCGACAATTACATTCAGCGAGGTTCAAAATAAATTCAAGGCATTCGAAGGCATTCCTGGCCGCTCGTCTCTGCGCTGTCGCGTATGTACCTGCATGGAGGATATCCTCTGAGTAGACAGTATTCAGATGCAAGTTCAAAATATGTCACCTGAGTACATGTTTACTTTTTTCCACGAATTTTATACTAGAGCAATAAGAGAAGAAAGTGCTTGTTACCCCCTTGTCCATCCTGAGCACGGTGATGTGGTTCCTGGCGATGGGGAAGCGCTGCGAGACGAGCGCCGAGTCGCGGTACTTAGCGTGCATGGCCATGGAGTCCGTGGCGGGGTGGAAGGGCGCGCACGCTCCGGCCGGTAGGTCCATCCACAGGTCGGCCGCCTCGTTGTCCTCCATGTAGCGCAGCGGACGCCGCGTCGCGTTCCACACTATGAAGTACGGTAGCAACGTCACGATCTTGGTCAGCTGCGGGCTGAGCTCCGAGAGGGTCACCTGTGGGGGAAGAGCGTGTGACAACGTGTCGTTTGTCGTATAGGTCGCGCATCGAGTTATGAGCGCTCGGTGAAAGTGGGGTTGATTGCGCATGTGTACATGTGTGCGCGTCTGTACCTAGGGAGCGCGAGGCGCGAGTGCGGGGCGCGCGGTACGGGAAGGCGACTGATCAACCAATACGTACGGGCGCTGACCGCCTCTCCCGTCACGCCTATCTCCCCCCGCTAAACAGACCTAAAAAATTACTACTGCGCATTGAAGGTCAGCGCTCATAACTCGTTGCGCGACCTGTATCCTGCGTGCGGTGCCTGTGTACACTTACATTGAGCAGCAGCCGGTAGTTGGTCCGCCGTTCAGTGTGCGCGCACACCACGAGGCCGGGCGCGGCGGGCGGCAGGCGTGCGGCGCGCGACCAAGCGGAGTGGTGTGCGCGAAAGCGTACGCGCGCGCCGCCTCGCCCCCAGCGCCCGCTCCACACCAGCGGTTCCTCGCAGAGCTGGTGCACTGCGTCTGAGTGACGACCCTACACCAACGTCAGTCATGAAATAGCCTTGCACTTTAATAAAATATCGTACATATAAACACATTATATAACAGTGTTTAAGGTAGGTACAATTTTGTCAACTAAGGTGTAACCAGTAAAAATATATTTGGACAGTACCATTTACCGCTAGGGTCTGTTCCCTACATAGGTTTACAAAGGCCATATAACAGGGGTTGACCAGGGACTCTTTTCCTCAGTTAAATTATTTACTTCAAGATAATTCAGCAAGTTTCTGCTTCAAACACGAAAATATCTAAAAATTCCGTTTTAATTGCCAAAAAGATATCAAATGAAAGAAGCGTTTGATAGAGTTGGTTTTCGTAATGGACAATATGGAAGTGTATTGTATGAAAAATTATTGTTTGCTTTATATGCCCCATTAAAAAGGGTTAACTTGCCTTCATCTCTAGTGGTAGGCCTGTTTTGTTTATAAACCAATGGTGGGCGTGGACGTAGAGCTGCCAGCAGTCGCTTCTTTCTACGGTTACGCAGATCTGCGTTGGCGGTAAGCCTTCACCATCGTCCAGTGCTAGATTTACGCATTTTTCCGTAATATCTGAAAACATTAAAATTTCTTATCGGGATTTTTGTTCTAAGCCGTTTGGTTCCCTAACAGGAGATCACCGGAAAATTTGTTTCTGATCGGCCAACGGATATTGGTTTTTAAAAGGTTTTTTTTACTTGCCTGTATGCTTGTTAGTTTCTTTGTATGATTCAAATCATACAATTCCCGTTTTCCGATTGAGTTGAAACTTACATGTCGTATCTGTCAAGTTCCTATGAAAATTCAGCAGACAACGGGCTGATCTGATGATGGAGATGGAAGATGGACAACGGATAATAGTAGACTGACCGTGTTTGGGATTATTTTGATAACTGTCTTAAAGAGAACATTAACCTGGCGATAGAGTGAAGCTGCCAGTCCACAAGGAACCCTGGTAGTTCATGCTGATGGCTAATCTGTGCGACTGTGTGAGTTGCAGCGTGTATGTGTGCAGGCGCTCGCCTGCCTCTATTCGCACGTTCCAATCCGTCGCTGCGCATGACATCTGCGAACAATACACTCAACTACAATAAGTTTGGCCGGTAGAATGGAAAGACATTCCTTTCTACGCATAGTTCTGTAGGGTTATATAAGGGTTCCGAAGTAAAATCAGTCCTTCAATGAGATTTAATTTTAATAGTATCAAACGTAAGTAAATTATTTATTCAATCAAAATAATAATTTAACTTGTCATTGACAGTAGTAAAGGCAACAAAATTACAAATCCCAGTTTCAGGAAAGTTAAAATTACAATTCACAATTCAGAAAAGATTTAAATTTTACGACACTCCTTTCCTAAAGCTCCCTGTTTATCAAACTGTTGGGACATGTATTAGGTAAGCTATAGTATGGTTTGGTAGGTCAATATAATTTATGTAAGAACACCATTAGTACCCCTTGTCTACGCACAGTCCATTCCATCTGAAGGTTGTGCAATCAAGTATTTTAAATCTGCAATCTACCACAGAATAAATATTAGTACAAGTACAGAAGACTCACTTCGCGATTTTTTTAATTTAAATAGCGACTCTTGCTAGTACGCAACAAAGTGCAATTCAGCTCGCACAAGCGCTTTGTACCTAACGCAATATTCACCTAAACATTGCGGCTCTCTCCTAACGCGTACTTCTGTCGCTGTCTGGCGCGGAGTGAAAGGGTTGTCGACTTGTACCTACGAATTACTTAAGTACTTACCGTTTGTTATTATCAATATTGTTATTATGGAGAAATAAAGTAGGTAAGTATTTAGGTCCTTATATAAGTAATTTAGAGCGATTCCGAAGTCAAATCAAATTATGCACGTAAGTAGGTAGAAAATTCAAGTAATTATTTAGGTATCTCCAACCTATATCATTGCAATCTATGCTAAATGTACATGAAATTACCTATAAAAGGCATTACTTCGATATGCACCTACAGACAATAACTAATGTACCTACATCAATCAAATAACTTACCTTTCATCGACATTCGGCAATTTAAAAAATAAAATGATATGTCTCGGTTTGTCTTTTGACTACTGCATCCATTTACAGCACAATATGCACGCGAAGTCATATTTGCGCGGGAAACTTATTGTGCGAGCGCTCAGGCGTGCGCCCCTGTTGTCTTTGGGAAACGGCTTGGATGTAGGTAAATAACGCGCGACCTTGAGCGAGTGGCGCTGGCCTGAATCTACGCTTAATCTATCCATTTCCTCAGCTTTGCTCCACGTTTTGGTGGTTTAGTGTCCGCTATAGTAGCACAGTTAAAATTAAAGTAATTGTTACCTCAATAGCGTAGGGGAGACGATTGTACAACGCAAGGGGAGGAACCACCCGGACTAAATAATTAGGGATAGTCCGGCTCACTGTGTGCGATTGGATTCCTGAAACAATCCAAACATATCCAATTTTACATAATTCAAACCCATACCAAACTATTTTAGTCATCATTAACAGCTTTTGGGCACCTACTGCTGGACGAGGCTTCCCCCATAAAAAACAAATGGGGAATTGCCATAATCACCATGCTTGGCAGGCGGATTGGTGATCACAGTATTCGTGTTGAGTTCTTAGGCGGATGCTGGTGCCCATCCCCTGGTGTATAATCCCTTAGTCGGATTTTACGACATCCACGGGAGGAAATGGAGGGGTCTATTCTTAGGCCGGACACACCACGGTCACTAATTTAGTAATTCATCTTAAATCTCATTTCACTGATACCTAACTTCAGAAGATTACTTGCACATAAGTTTTATAAGAAAAACTGTAACCAAAAGCTAAATTATTGATGCGTAAGTGACCACTTAGATTCAGGAATCGATGGTGTTTTTTTTTCATAGACACGTGATAGTTCTTTACCTTCAACAGCCAGTATCCTCATAGCAAAGATCTTCTTGTCTTGACCGTCCTTGGCTGGGCAGATCATATCTCTTGGCGTGCCGAGATCATTAGCTAGCTCCATCCACCAGATTCCTTGCGTCGCTGTTTGGTAGCTCCTGAAAACAACACAAGAAATAAATAGGGTCGTAGCATTGAGCCTTGAGGTACGCCTCATAAGAAATTAGTAGATTGTAAAACGAGCACAAAACAAGCCAATCTGATTTAATCAGTTGACGAAGGACATCAACTCATTTATCTTTCACTTATGTATTTTTTTTTTAAAGCATATTTTGGTCTGGCCTATGTAATCAAAGGCTCTTCAAGAGTCGATCAAAAGCTATCCACTTTGTTAGATAAAAATTACTGTTAATTTTTTGTTTTTTTTTTGTTTGATGATACAAAAGCGGACTGAGGGTTTTCTCAAACAAGTTTGACATTGAGTACCTCAGCCACTGTTGATATGATCCATTTTAATAAGGAACTAAATTATTTATTCTAACTGAAATGACATTACAATATCGACTTATTCTAATTTTGACATACTTTATTCAAATTCATTTCGGTTTCTTGTGGTACAGGTGCGTTTTTTGATTGTTTTATTTCTGAAGTTTAGTTCTAATCAGAATGTTTCGATCTTTAACTATTCTAGGATAAGAAACCAACTAACAAAATGTGATCCAATGTTGATTGAAAAAAATAAATAATTAAATTAAAAGGTTTCAAACAAACCACGAAATCTAGGGCGAGCGCGTAGTCGGCTGAGACACAAGAGGTGCGGTTTCGATTCCAGCTGCAGGAATATTTTCCAATGTTTGTGTGATCTGCAAATATTAGTTAGTTCCAGGTCTGTGTCGTGGTTGGTACTCGTAATTCCTGATACGATGATACCCACGAAACAGAATACCATCCTAGTGAATAAGTGACTGTTGGGTGGTATTTATTTTCCATAGATTTGATACTTACTCAAAGTTACTTGGCAGTAGATAGAGTTTGCAATGATAAGCGATGTACAAAGGTACATTGTAAGTCTGTTGAGGTGCAATCACGGCCAGCCTCATTTTATCGTCGAAAGGATTGGTGAGTGATCCAATGAGATCAGCTCCGATAGCTAGGAGGTCTTTCTTGTTGTAGAATAGTTCTAGGGCGTACGAGGTTTCGTTTCGGATCTGTAAGGATAGTTTAAGAGCTTGGAATTGTTTGTGTTTAAAACATATTTCTGATTATGTTTATGAAGTGTAAGTAACCATTACGCAAAGTACTCCTATTATAAATCATGCCGATTTCAATGAAACTTGGTACAGCGGTAGGTTATGAGTTGAATTGACACCGACTGCCTGTTATGATGGTAACGACGCGAGCGAAGCTGTGGTCGGTTACTAGTGTAGGATATAAAATTCAGCTTACTTGCAATGGAGATCGAACCACAATCCTCTTGCTATTATATTTGGATTGTCTCTCTACCACTATGTAGTATCGCGTAGAGTTTTTACTGGGATGTAGCACGTGCAGCTTTGACACTGTTCGTTGAGGGCACAATATCTGAAAAAGATGTTTTTAGTAGTAAATGACAGAACTGGTATTTTATATATTATCCCCCTTATTCATAATCATTTTTTAAACCTATTTTAGCTAAAATAGCTTTTGTCTTGTTTTGATGTATGACATTTTACATCAGAGAGACCAAGACAAAAGCTATTATAACTAAAATAGGTTTCAAAAACGATTATGAATAAGGCCCTTAATGTTTTTAAACATAGAGGAAACATCTAAGCCCTCGGTGCGCGAGACGGATTCGCACTTGTTCGAAATTATCATAATATCTCCTTATATATATAAATGTCTTCTTCTTCATCAGCCGGTAGAGTTCCACTGCTGGACGAGGCCTACCATCATAGAATAAGGGGTATTGCCATAATCACCACGCTTGGCAGGCGGATTGGTAATCGCAGTATTGGTGTTGAGTACTTAGGTAGATACTGCTGCCCATACCCTGGTGCAATCCCTTAGTCGGCGTTTACAACATCCATGCTAGGAGGGGTCTATTCTAGGCCGGACACACCAAGGCACCGTGTCCGAAATTAATAAATTAAACTTAACTTTGAAAGCAAACAAAAAAATTGCGATGTTAAGTTTTTTTTTAATTTATTTATTATCCCTCACATAAACGTTGTGTGAACGTTATGTGATGTAAAGTGGTTACCGTCGGTTTATTAATACTTACAGTTAGATGATCCAAGTCGTGCAACCTCACAGTCAAAGTCATATCAGTGAGTTTGTTGTGCAAGGCTGGGGGTTGAGGGGGAGCCGTGGGGGACCATTCACTCGGGGCGGGGGGCGACATCTGACCACCAGGAAATCCACCTTCGAAACTAAAACATTTAAAAGAAGTTGAAAACCCCATTAAAGTCGTTCAATCTTCAAGACAGTAGATTTTTTGGGTCACTCTGCTTTAGGCCAGTAAACAGGCAATTTAATATTAGTTCGAAAAAAAAAAACAAACTAGATGGCGCAACTACAGCTCAGGCAAATCCATATTATGGTTTTTATTGTATTCTAGCCGCTCGAAATCGAGGAAAAATGCTAGTAAAGTATTTTTAAAGGTATTTTCAACTTACCAATCCCACTCGTCGCTAATATCAGTCATTTCTTGCCGCGGTTTCTCTATACTCTCATCTAAAAGATCTCCAGTAGAGGTATCACATCCTACAACATAACCATCATTTTTAGATCATTCATCAGTAGAATTCGTGCCAAATTTTGATGCAACTTAAACGAAGTAAGCTGCTTGACGCTGCAAGCTTGTCGTCGAAGTTCCCACATTCCCAAAAGTGGGATACAAGCTACTCTTGAAAAGAGTTCACGGTGGTGAGTACGTGGGTGTGTAATTTTTGGTTCTAGGTCATGCCAGTCACGATGTTTTCTTTCACCGTTTTAAGCACATGTTTCGTTCGTCATATC
This sequence comes from Epirrita christyi, assembly GCA_951392215.1. NCBI lineage: Eukaryota > Metazoa > Arthropoda > Insecta > Lepidoptera > Geometridae > Epirrita > Epirrita christyi. The sequence continues at coordinate 838,239 of OX595843.1, forward strand.
ACTGGTTCTTTCTTATCCACCTTGCGTTAGATCAGTTGTCATAGAGGTATGGTCGTAAAAAGCACAAACAATCTTTTGCACTTCACAAGCACATTTAAGTTTGACTGCTGCTTTAAGAGGAGTGTCCTTACCTGGAGTGCTAGGTCTACTGGTGTCTACGTCATAGTCAGCTATAGCTATGACCCTGTCGTTACCGGCTAGATCAGTCTCAGCTTTCGTTTTTAAGTGTACCGTAGATCCCGGTCCTGGAAAATTTCAATATTTCAATGGGACTCAAAAAATCCTATCTATCGAGACTCGAACCAGCATCGTCACCTAGATAGTGACCACTAATTTCGCAGCCGTCAGCTCGATCCATGGCAGAATTAGCCAAGGCATTGCTAAAAGTAAACAGTAAACAACTAACATCCCTGACTGTTGCTTTCATCACAAGTATTTTGGTTTCAGAAATTAAGACAATCCTCTCTGGATTTTTCGTTTTTGGTTATATCGTTGATGATTCGAGTTTAAATACTAGTCCAAGTAAGCAGACCACTAATTTCGCAGCCGTCAGCTCGATCCATGGCAGAATTAGCCAAGGCATTGCTAAAAGTATACAGTAAACAACTAACATCACTGACTGCTGCTTTCATCACAAGTATTTTGGTTTCAGAAATCAAGACAATTCTCTCTGGATTTTTAGTTTTTGGTTATATCGTTGATGATTCCAGTTTCAACACTAGTCTTACCTATATCGTTGACTAGAAGCAGCCCGCTCTCCGCAGTAACGATTGCGCTGACGGCACTCGCACGGTCACTGACGGCATTGCTCAGAGCCAGCAAAACCCGCGCGGCGGCAGGGGTCATGGTCACGTTCAGCATGTCTCGAGCTTCCAGCATTATGTATGTGCAGAGTCGTTCTGTAATGGATTCCGTTTCGAGGCCAGAGTCTATGCTGTCACCGTGGAGGGGATCCTAAAATTAAATTCCATTTTAGAAAATTTTAGCTTTATTTTATTTATATTTTATCATACAAATAAAACCAGAAAAAAAAAAGATTTTCGATGGAAAAAAAATGGTGCAAAAGATCACACAAAAAACTGTATTGTGGTTTTGGTTCTAAGAACGGTCGTTTTCGTTCAAATCGATTAACTTGTTTCCATGCAATTAATTCAGGCATAATCATTGCAGGCCACTTCCAATGACTTAAAGATAAAGATAAAGATAATTTTATTTGGTTTGAATATGGTAATTTTACATTAGTGGTCATAATTCACACGTCCAACATACTCAGTCATACATTATGACATACAAATAATTTCGTTCCCATAAGTAGGTACTAGAGTAGGTAGATACCTCAGAAAAAGGACAAGCAAGGCAGATACATCCATTCCATATCATTAAAAAATCATGTCAACATTAAATACAAATCAACAAAATAAAATCTATTAAATTCCTAAGTCCTAAGACTTGAAACCCATGATGGTCATTCTACACTATTTTGTTCGCCCTAACTGTTTGTTAATCCTAAACCAGCCTCTTGGCAATTATTTTCTGATAGTAGGTACAGTCAAATTAGGTGATTTTTTGCACAAGTGTGGAACTAATTAGATGTAGTCATGAAAACTTTTCTAATTGTTTTGTATAGCTTAAAAATCACCTCTTATAATAAGCATCAGTAATTTCACCCTCCGGAACAGGGTGAAATAGGGTGAAAACCATAAAAATATCCGTAACTTAATGGGGGAAATAGAAGTAGTTGGTGCAATTTGGCATAGACTTTGAACCGTTATGATCTACATTTGCACCAAGTATTTTTTAAATCCGACATACGGAACATACAAAAAAAACTTTTTGTGGTTATTACGGCTCCGGGAAAATTAAGGTAGTCGGTGCAAATTGATAGACATATCAGAAAAATGTTCGAAATACATTACCAGGTTTGCACCATGGTGCGTCTCACGGAAGGCACTTCCATATTTTATTGTCGCTCTACTTCGGGGAAAAATAATGTAGTTCTGGAAATCGACTTAAACTTATTCATTTAATTAGTACTACATCCGCCAGAAGTTTTATACTGGTTTTTTTTACGGAAGATGCATTTGTTCAACACTGTGTTCCCTACATGCACGTGGTTTTTATTAATATCATAATGCACTAAGACAGTCTCTCTATACGTAATTTAACTTGCATCAAGTAATTTCTTTCTATTTTAAAATTTACGGCCTTTTTAAGTTTGTACCTAATATTTAAAAGCCTTCCGTAAGCGCCAGAAACGGTGCAAACCTAGGATAAGCTTCTTTTCGTGTCATCTAACGTTTCCATAAGAATCCACGACTACACGACTTAGGTCCACACTTTTTGCTAATCTGCCTGTACTATGAGGAAACACGGAGGCGAATAAGAAATGCCTATATTAAAACATTTCAAACATCGTATTAGAGATTTTTTTCTAAAATCGCCCTCATTTTTCTTGGTGTTTGAAATTTGTAATGAAAAATGTCCAAGCAGAAGAGGTCGCGGGTGTCCCATTAGTGGTAATATAATGCTCTTTCTTTTTCACCTGTAAAGTAACAGTCTTATGCTCCGACTCCTTCTTTCCTTTGATGCCGTCCACGAACGTGACAGCTTTGTCATTATCCTCATCATCCGCGTCCACGTCGCTCTGAGGCGCTGAGGAGTCTTCACCGTTGCTTAGTTCTTCACAACTAGACTCACTGTGACAATCAAAGAGTTTGTTGTTAAAAATGTATTTTTCCAAACATAATATTATTATATTAGTTTTTCAGCTGATCACGACGAAGGTGAAATTAATAATGGAACCGAGAGTTGATCAAAATGAGCACTAACAATGCCAGGACTACTACTGTCTACTGGAAGTTCTGTTGTCCAACTTTCAGCTCGCTGTCACCATCTAAGTGTCGCGCCATACCTGCGGAACGTACCGCGCCAATCGTTCGATTCAATACGATCGCAGTGTTTTTCAAGTTCCCAATGACACATCAGCCGAAATTACGTCACGTAACACTTCAGCCGCTGAACTTTCAGAGCGGTACGTTACGCAGGTGTGGCGCGACACTTACCGTTTTGTTATAGGGTAAAATCTCCCTATGTAAAATCTATGGATTAGTCTATGGGTCGACTTTCCAATTAATGTATGTGGGTGTCAGCCGCATTGCTACATGGGCAGGCTTACCGTATTGCATTGCTTACCATCAGTGTGACTATCTGTCAGCGTACACACAGTTTGTCATGATCAAATCAAGCAGGAAGTTAAAACTTACTCAGTAAACAGATGTCCAATTGCCGTTGCCAGTTTATCCATCAGCCCATTCTCATTCTCCGAATCTGACTCATCATTCTCCAATGTCCCCAAAAACGCCATGTTCCCTCCAAACTCCACATTACAGTTTCTACTCTCTCTCCCGTTAGGGTTCCGTATAAACGTCATTTCATTGTCCGTGTCACATTCGTCTGCGGATGTTTCTGATTCGAACTCGTTTTTCTTCTTGCGTTTCTTGGACTCTGAGGCCACTGAGGAGTCGGCTTCGGTTTCTGCTTGGGTGGTGGTTTCCAAGCGGGTCGACATGGAGTACGCTTTGTCCTACAGAATAAGGTTTGAGGGTTGGTAATTCGGTGACCGATAATGTATCTCATTGACTTTGACGCCATTTTACAGGTGCTATATAAGTGTTTCAATTAGTAGCAAACAGTAATGACTACCCATTATGCATATACACGCCTGTGCTGCGATACGGGGTGGTTTTGTGGGGTAATTTTATTTTCTCTACTGACCTGGAAAAGTGTTGCGCTGACCTCCCAAGGCCGGTAGATATTCTCGTTGATGACTAACGGCTCTATGAGCGGCTCCCAGGCATCCACCCTTTCGTTGTAGACAGATGCTTGCGCGGTCATTAAGGCGGTACCGTGTAGCTTTTGGGACCAGTCGTAGAGTGTTATCTCACCTGTAAACTGTTTAGAAACGTGAAAATCATATAACAGTACAAAGACGAAAGAAGAAATTAATTAGAATTAATATAATATATATGAAACAGAAAGTTTATGGGTCCCATTTCTGAACCTTGTGAAACGCCATCCCAATTTTCAATAACATATCACGAATAGGTACTTTTTTGAAACAAATGAGTGTTGAATTGCTACACAGGTTACCCTGATACCCTGTAAAAGGTGTTTTTTTTAGTTAACTGATAATTTGTAAATTAACATGAGAATGAATGGTATCAAAAACATTAGCAAAGTTCATGAAACTGAAACAGTTACTTAACACAAAATTCTTACTTTCATCATTAGCACTGGAATCCTGACCGTCTGCTCTATCTCAAAGATAATCCTCACAGACGGAACCATCATCACAAACGTTTCAGTCGGTTTAACTGTCGGATATTTCGGCCTATAGCTTTCTTCTGGATTGATAGTCACTGTTGGGGTTATCTTCTTGGGACACCACAGATCTTCTTCCAGCTTCTCCACTTTCGGGTTAAAGAAGTTGAAGTGTTCCCGCTCGTCGGGTGTCATCGTTATTTCAGATTGGATCTCATCCAGTATATCTGTGGTTAGTATAAAGTTAATCAGTTATTTACTAGTGGTTCACCCCGTACTGAGATCTCGCGAATACACACTATGTAGTGGTTCCTTCTTTTTTTTACCTTTCTAACAAAATATTAAGGATTAAAGATTATTCTAAAGGGTAAAAATTAAGAAATTCGTCGATTTTACATTATTTTTCCTGTATTTGTGCAGCATTGTGTGATTACTGGAATTAGGAAGAATCTCGAAAAGTCTAAAATTTTATTAAAAATATAGTTTGTAACTTACCCGTGACTGTGTGGACAGTAGTAGCAGCGATGTGGACTTCTATCTCAGACACGGACATCTTCACTCTCACGCCGTCTTCTACGTTCTTGAAGGACTTGGAGAACTCCAGATCGCACGGCTTGAGAACCAATTGTGGAGGAAGGTTCTTCAGTTTTGATTGCAATTTGGACATCACCTGTGAGAAACAATGTTTTAGTGCTTCGAAGTCTGTGCAATGACTTTGGTCTACAGGGTCGATACAACAAGAGAAGTTAGGTAATCAAATTAATGTCATATTTTAGAAAAATTACGACTATACACCACGTACTTTTTGAATAGTAAAGTACGTGGTGTATAGTCGTAATTTTTCTAAAATGATATCAAGCCACGATAACTTCAATTCTATTAGGTCATATTTTCACACCCAAGTTTCTATGAAAAAAATACAACATGACAGGTATTAAGTGTCTCGTAAGCGTTATGCGTAAAATACGACTAAGGGGTTACGCCAGGGGATGGGCAGCAGTATCCACCTGAGTACTTAACACCAAACTACGATCACCAATCCATCTGCCAAGCGTGGTGATTATGGCAAACTCTCCCATTGAATACTATGCATGCTATGGGGGAGGCCTCAACTAGCAGTAGATGTCTACCGGCTGAAGCGTACCTCCAGCAATTTGTGTCTGAAAATAATAATTATCCCCAACCTTATTTTGCAGGAAGGTACGTCAAATTAACAGATTTTCATGAAAAACTGTCAAATTAGACAAGAGCGTCTGGTAAGCGTTGGGCGTCTCGTAATTGGTTAACCTTAGGCATTAAATGCCTAAACATTTAGAAAGAGTTTTAGATTCCTTAGTAGAAAATATTTCAAGGTTAAGTTTAGTTTCAGTAGTTGGTACGGGTTCGATTCCCGCTGCAGGACAAACTTTTGCATGATCTATAATATTTGTTCCGGATCTGGGTCTTGTACCATGGTACTCGTAGTTCCTGACAACCACGACACAGGGAATTCTAGTGTAGGATCAGGACTATGTATATGAGTGTCGGGTGTTATGTTTGGTCAAAGTATACTGATAGATAACTAACTAACAACTGATAGACTGAATATTTGATACCATTCTACTTCCTACTGCTTTTTTTAAAACGCTATTCTAGAAGGTTCATCATCATAATAATCATCATCAGATATACGTCCACTGCTAGAAAAAGGCTTGAAAGACGTCAATCGGCCTCGAGTATCCATCCACCGACTGCCTAGGGCTGTTTCAAAGACCCAGAAGATTTCACCTGTAATCCAGCTAATGATATGACCAGGCTCTCAGTGCCGCAATGCGAAGAGTAGTCCAGCAGCAGCTCAGCACGCATCAGCAAGGCGTGCCCGTCGGCGGCACCGCTCGCCGCGAAGCACATGATCTCGGGCTGACGGAACTGGATGGATATAGCCATGTTTGGGGCATCTTCTGATACTGAATTTCCTGAAATAGAAGTTCCTGCTATTATACTATGTGCAGGAATAAGAAAATTTAAAAAATTAAATACCCTCGACACAAGCTTACGTAGCTAAGAATACTCTCGATCAGGTCAACTTTCTAAAAACTAAATCAAAATCGGTTCATCCGTTTGGGAGCTATGATGCCACTGACAGACATATACAAATACACTAATACAAACGCCAAACTTATAACACGCCTTTTTTTGCGTCGGGAGTTAAATAGAAAAACATTTATTTTGGAACAAACAAAACATACCTACACAAGGCTGAAAATAAAACAATCATCATCATCGTAAGGGGCCAGATATATTGGATTTCATTATAAAAATCAAATTTTTATAAAGATATACATAGTTGTATAACGTTTAACACGCAAAATCCTAAGGCTCAACACGACAGAGACCACCAAACAATTCTGAGTTTTACCAAACAATTTACACGGACGTATGGTGTAATCACCACGCTTGGCAAGCGGATTGGTGATAGCAGTATTCGTGTTAAGTACTCAGGTTGATGCTGCTGCCTAACCCTTGGCGTAATCCCTTGTTGGCTTTTACGACATCCGAAGGAGTTGGAGGAGTCCTATTCTTAGGCCGAGACCATCACGACTAATTTATATCACTGGTGGTGATGTGGGAGTACTATCTTGTTATTCGGTCAGTGTTGGCCAGTTGGGAAATCGGAGTGCCACCAGTGTGGTGAGATTTGGTGGTTAGATGATCCGAAGGGTGAAATCTATGATTACCTGTAGAGTAATATCCGCTTGTAGAATCGCTGGCACTGTGCAGGCGAGTGGAGCGCGCCGAACCAGTAGGACGAGCGTTGCCACCCTCACCTACGTAACCGTGGTTCACCACTCCTCCTTCCAATGTCTTCTCTCCTAAGGAATAAAACCAAGCGCAAAAACAACAAATTAATTGCCATCAAGGTACACCTTCATGTCACCAATTCTTTCATGAACAACCTCACTGTCTAACGAAGGTAAATAATTAAATGCTGGACATTTCACACAACATTATCTAGCCCCAAGCTAAGCAGAGCTTGTGTTATGGGTACTAGATAACTGATATACTTAATACAACATATTTGACCCGAGGCGGGAATCGAACCCGCAACCTCCTGCGTCGCAGGCGAACTTTCGCCCGCCGCGCCACAGAGGTCGTCAATCGAAGTGATAATCGCTTTCAATTAAAATTTTGCAGAACATTGCGCAAGCTTTAGCTTATATCACAAGCAGAAATATTCATAACACAAAGCGCAATGTACTGTATTGGAATCGAAAGCGATTATAAGTTTGATAGCCAATAAAGGGACGCTTAATACCATACAGCTTGAATGCTTTAAGCTTTGAAGGGTACAGGTGCCGGTGAAATTACAGGCACATGAGACTTTTCATCTCAAGGTCGGCAGCGCGCGTGTGATGCCTCTGGTGTTGCAGGCGTCCATAGGCTACGGTAACTACTTTCCATCAGGTAAGCCGTATGCTTGTTTGGTTGTTGTGTGTTTGTTGTAGTATAATATAAACACAAACAAAAATAAGAATGAAGTGTCTCTGTTTGTTGAACTAGAACTCACCCGGCATAGCATCTAGTAAACTCCTAGCGAGGGTGAGGAAGAATGGCAGCGATAAGTTCAGCCTAGTCCTGTCTACTCTGACGTCCAGCTGTCGCGCCTTCGCCCCCGTGACGCGCAGGCTCGCGTCGATCAGAGGAGGCCTACGCACCGATATACCGACCGTGTCGCGTCGAGAACCGCCTTGGGATTCAAAGATTCTGTAAAAACAATAAGTTTTTGTTAAAAACCGTGAGCTAATCACATGCCCAGTCTACTAATATCCATTTTTTATTATTACGTTTTCTTCTATCACACTAATATTAAAAATGCGAAAGTTTGTTAGTATGTTAAAAATTATCATTAAAAAAACCAGCCAAATGCGTGTGGGACCACGTACAGCGTAGGGTTTCCGCAGTCATAGTCCATCCATTACTGCAATACTCGAAATTTTCAATAATGTTATATGATGATGATGGTGAAATTAGTATTCGGAACCGTGAGCTGATTAAAATTAGCCCAAACACGGCCAGAACCATCGAAGAGTTCCGTTGACCAACATACGTCTCCATCATCGGATCAGCTCGCTGTCACCTTAGTATAGTATTGTCATTGTAACTTGATAGTCATCATTTCAGATCAATCGAATAACGAGAACTGCGTCAAAATCGTCTCTCAAGATTTGAACCATACAAGTAAACAATTAAAAGCTGGTAAAAATTACTGGGCTGGCCCACATACTGAAACTTTTACTAAATAGTGGCTGAAATCAAAATAATACCATGAGGAAATCCGGATCGAAGGACCATAATAACGCCTCGTGAAAAAGCTGCCCACAAACGAAGCGCTGAAATTGAATGGCTATGGGCAGTATCCTTATAGATTCTTTAGGGGATACATGTTTACCTCTTGATAAAGACATTTGGTTCCGTCCTGATGTCATCGATGAGCAGGCTCATAAGGCTGGCCTTGAGCTCCAGGCTACTGTCGGAGTAGCAGTCTAAGTGGAAGGTAGCCTCCCCAGCAGAGAGCCGCGCCAGGCCGTTGTTCACATCCCGCACGGGCGAGCTAAGCACCTCGTCTATGTCGGAGAACAGGCGGAGAGTCAGGCCTTCGAGGGTGAACCTGGGGCACAGAATTTCAATGAATCATAGCCGAGAGCCTTGCTCGCGTTAGACTCTCGGTCATGTAGGTTTCCTAGCAGTTATTTTAGAAGTAGCAAATACACACATAAGCCAGAAACACAGCAGTTAGCTGCATTAGCACAGTGCGTAACAACACTATTAGCACACGTCGTTTAGAATCAAATTGACGTTCTAAATAACGCGTGGCACTTTACACGCTCTTACGCACTGTGTTGTATAAACATACCGCTGTTATTGATCTGGATAGAACCTTCGGATCAAAATACAAGGTTCTCATTGGCTACCACAGTTTGCTGGATGATATGTACCTGATGGCTGCTTCTTTTCTGATAGGTTCTCCTTGAGCAAAAAACGCTTGCAGCTTCTTCACTGACGCGTCAGTCTGTGGCACGTCTACTGGCGAACTGGGAACTATGCTTCCTGTAACAAAACACAATACAACGACGAATGATATAACTTTTCATTTAAAAAACCGACTTCCGCCATTTTGTTCGACAAAATATTTGGATGAAAAAAAAATTACGAAAGAACCATAGTGGTGAAAGGATTATTATACTTTTTGAATGCAAATGCTTGGTTTGTTGCTGAAAATAGTAAAATCGCCATATGTATGCCTACAATATTTGAGGAGTTCCCTCAATTCCTCATGGATTCCATCATCAGAACTGGATTCTGAAAAAAATGGGACCAATCTGGAAGTATTCAAATATAAAAAGAATTTTCCAAATCGGTTCATAAACGCCGGAGATATGCGGTAACAAACATTAAAAAAAAAAAAAAATACAACTGAATTGAGAACCTCCTCCTTTTTTGGGAAGTCGGTTAAAAATGAGGAATATTTAGGTCAAGTAGGTAGTAAGTTTTAAAAGATTTAGATAGTGCGAAGGCTGCCAAAATGATTCCCATTGTTGCGTTCCCCATTGGCATTTGCTGCTGTAATTGGGGGGGGCTGGTCCTACAGCTTGAGGTAGACCATGAAGAGCTGAACTTACCGATGAAATGCTCGATACTCAGGTTATCCGTCCACACCGCTAGTATAGTGGCCAGGTCCTTCTGGCCGAGGTTGAGCAGCACCGTGTCCACGGTGACATCGGCACCGACCGCCAGCAGGTCGCGGGCACTGGAGCAGGCCTGCTGGTAGCCCACGCAGCGCTTCATGTCGCAGCGGATGCAGGTCGGCTCGAGGATCGGCTCCTTCAAGGAATACATTATCGTCATGATCATTGCCTTGCCAGTGCAGATGTTGGACAGGATATATGTATAGGATAAGATAAATCTGAGAATTTGCTAATGTCATACCCTGATAGGGCTGATAGTCTACGAACTTTTTTTACGAGTTGAATCTGCCCCACTGGTAGGGTAAAAGAGACAGCAACAAAAGTTAAAGTGGCCTGTGCCCCATCAGGGCAACTTGTTGGGGAAGAGTAGAAACACCCGACAATTTTGCAAGCTGAGGTGACAATAGGGTGGAGCGAGGAGCCCAAGAACTGAGAGCTGCTTCCAAGTTTTGACAAGCAATTGACACGGACGTCTGATGTAGTGTGGTGTGGATTTTTGTATGGATATACCGATGAGTGCCCCTAGAATACACTCTGTGAATCTCATTTTCCGTACAAAAATCCGTGTTACACTACACCATACGTCCGTGTCAATTGCTTGTCAAAACTTAGAATCGGCTCTCTGGGTACAGAAACGGTCGTCGCGTCGTCCAGCTACGAGATGGGCCAACGATATAGCAAACATCGCGGGCTGAACCTGGATGAGACTGGCACAGGACCTTGGCGAATGGCACAGACAAGAGGAGGCCTATACTTAGCAGGAGGTGAGTTTTTTATGTTTCTAAGGGTAGGGTGTTTCTACGAATGTCAATGAATGATTTGTATAGTGTTATTTAGGTTCATTGACATTAAATTTTCTTTCAACTATCAAGTAATTTCACGATTTATTGTTCACGTGAAACACAAGCGCAAAGCAGCACTATATGCGCTTGTTAAAAGTGCATATAGTGCTGCTTTGTGCTTGTTGAAGTATTTGAAAACAGTGCAAGAATATTGTGTGAAAATCCATTACAGCTCGCTCGCTCTTAATAGCTGTAACTAAAAAGTTCCGATTCTACATAAAGAATCGTCGTTTGCTGTTGTCAGCACGATCTAGGATTCGGGCATATTTTGCAGCGCCACTTAGTTCTAATTATGGGAAATTTTCCCCATTATTTATGGGAAGTTTTAAAAATAGAAAGTAGGTAATGGCTTTGCAGAAAACCATGTGGTTTGATGTAGGCATATATTATCTAATCTACCAACCTGTACTTCCAAAGTGCCGGCCAGAGTCATCACAGCCCGCGCGAAGCTGATATCCTGAAGCTTTATCAGGATATTGTCTATTATGGGAGTCTGCAGCGGGCTGGACGTGTCATGTGAGCTCGATTGCTTGAAGAAATTCTCTATTAGGAGATCACCTGCAAATTTTACACAAGTTAACATTTTACTGAAATAGCTTTCGCGAATTATTTAATTGATTTTGTAAAACGAAGACACCCTGATGAAGACCCTAGATTAAAGTTGAAACCTATTGGTGCCTCCACCAACATACCGTATGAGTATGAGTAAAGCCGCAGAGTATCTTTGGGTTGTGACAGTCGTTTAGAAAACTGGTGGGTGCCATAGCACCCGTATTTTAGAAGAAGATTTTGAGTGCGGCCTTGTTTACAATACAGTGCAAAGTGGCAGAACGGTAAGGTGGATGCTACTGCTCACTCCCTCGTTACGATATCTACGGGAGAAGACGGAAAGGTGTAGTCGAGGCACAATAAGCCTCCTACCAGTGTGGCTTGGGCCTAAGAGAGTAACTTACCCATGTTGAGGACTAGTAAGTTAGGAGACGATGGCTTCTGGGGCAAAAGTAGAACAGGAGCGTGGATCTGTGAACCAAAATTTAATCATCATCATCAGCCTGTGGAAATCTACTGCTGGGCATAGGCCTACTTCTTAGAATGCTACGACTACGGTCTTGAGCCGCCTCCATCCACTGACTTCCTGTTTATGCGAGCAAACCAAAAATCACCTGACGAAACAGCCACGTGGCCCACCTGGTCTTGAGTGGTAACCACAATCCAAATACAATACCTCGTAGGTCACACCTACGAGGTCGCGGATTAAGTACTCAATATTGCACTGCGCCCGTCATTCTGAGACATAAAGATGATAACTTTTCATTTAATAAACCGACTTCCGCCATTGTATTCGACTAAATATCTGGGTGATTTTTTTTAATGAAAAAACCATAGTGGTGAAAAGGTTATGATACTTTCTGAATGCAAATGCTTGGTTTGTTGCTGAAAATATCAAAATCGCTATATGTATGCCTACAATATTTGAGGAGTTCCCTCAATTCCTCATGGATTCCATCATCAGAACTGGATTCTGAAAAAATGGGACCAATCTGGAAGTATATCTATCCAAATAAAAAAAGAATTTTCCAAATCGTAAAAGCCAAAATTCATAAAAGCCGGAGATATGTGGTAACAAACATACAAAAAAAAAATACAACCGAATTGAGAACCTCCACCTTTTTGTGAAGTCGGTTAAAAAAACGTAAAGTCAAATCTCATATGCCTGTAATTGCACCGGCACCCATACCCCTTAAACCGTAAGGGCGATGCCACTCGAGAGTTGTCGCTGCGTTGCGTCGGCGCTGCAACGACGGAGCTGTGACGCTCCGTAGTACATACAAATCTGAACGACATGCCACAAGGGCGTTACCGGTGCGTTGCGTCGACGCGACGCGTGCGCAACGGAGAAGGGGCTGGGGAGACGAGGTGGGGAAGAGAACTGCGTTGAAACGACGGAGCGGCAGCGCCGTATTTAATAGCATATCGAAGCATAGTATAGCTGCGTTGACGCAGCGCCACCTGTGTGGCAGCGCCCTATTAGAGCAAAGCGAGCATTACTGCTTGGCGGCAGAAACTTAATTTCCCGGATGAACTACTACTAAAATTAAATTAGTTAAGTAAGGTTACCTCAATGACCAGGTTAAGACGAGTGTTCCAAGATCTGAATCCATGAGAGTGTTTCTCAGCGGCGCGTTCTGCAGCCATAGACGCCTCCTGAGCCATAGAGCTCGGAATCAGCGGCTCTATGAATTGCTGGAAACAATACTACATTATATCAGGGTCACTAAGAATCAACCAATGACACGGTTAAGAGGAGCTTACCGATACGATACCGATACCTTACTCCCTTTTGTACGCGAACGAAATTTTGGCTATTATTTAATCAAACTCCATGAAATTTTGTACACATGATCAGTACACTAAAATCAAGACCCGTGATGCGTAAGTTTACATAGTTTTTTTTTAATTTATGGTTTGGTAACCATATAGTTTTATATGTACGGGCTTAGTACAGGTTTTAATAGTTTACGAAACTATATGAAGTTTCGTTTCCTTCCATACATTTACTTGCAGCGCCCCTAGCGAAAACGAGAAGAAAACTAAGGACGCTGTCAGTATATGTATTGGATGGAAACGAAACTTCATATAGTTTTGGTAAGCTATCAAAACCCGTACTAAGCCCCCATGATCATGTGTATAAATTTTCATGGAGTTTGAAGAAATAATAGCCAAATTAGAAGAAAACTTCGTTCACTTGCAAAAAGGCTTAAGCGCCTTTTTTCTAGCTACCGATTACCTCGACTTAAGTTACCTGTGTGCTGTGTAACAGCTCGGTGCTCGCGACGCAGTGGAGTCTCCCCACATAGAGGCGGAGCTCGCCGTGCGCTTTCAACTCGGAGGAGACTCCATAGAGGCGCGGCGCACAGCGCACGTACTTCATCTCGATCACCTTGTCTTCATCTGGCCAGATCAGCTGGAAAATCAACAATATTAATAACAACGCCACTTTGAAATCACTAAGATAATTTTTGGTGTAACACGTGTATTCTGTGTGTAGAGTACACTACACACAGAATAGCTGACTCGTGCAAGTTTTAGTGTAGGTAGCCGAAATATATTGGGTTCCTATATATACCCCATTTCAAGTTTCAAAAAATTTGGACAGCGGTAAGGCTGCCAAAATGATCCCCGTTGTTGCGTTCCCCATTGCCATTTGCTACTATAATTGGGGGACTAGCACCTACAACCAGATTTAGGCTGAGCTGATGCCCTAAGCATTCCACGCCTATAGACCCAAGCTCTGTTGCTATCAGTTTCAATCAGTTCCAGTGCCGTGTCCATCCAAAATGATGCTCTTCGATTACCTAATTTACGCAGTTTGCTTACAAAGCTTGATCGCAACTAGACTGCGTAAATTAAGTAATCACATAAACGTAATTTCAGGAAGAAACAGAGTTGAAACTGATTGCAACAGAGTTACGTCTACTTGGCAACCAAGCAAACGGCCCTCCTGATGGAAAGTAGTTACCGTAGCCTATGGACGCCTGCAACACCAGAGACATCACACGCGCTGCTGACCCTGAGGCATAAAGATGAAATTCTCATGTTCCTGTAATTTCACCGGCACCCGTACCCTTCAACCCGAAACACTGCAATGCGAGCACTACTGCTTGACGGCAGAAATAGGTACAGTGGTAGTACTTCACCAGACGAAATCCTTCACAAGGAGTTCTACTACTAAAAAAAAAAAACACGTTTCTTATCTCACCTTTGGATATAAAGTAGCATCGCCCAGGTCATCCAGCTGTAACGAACTCAGGAACAGTTTCAGAGTCATCCTGTCGTTAGCTCGGAACACACAGTCGCTTTCCAGAGCCCCCAGACGTAGCTCCAGCATTGAGTACTCAGTATGGCACAGCTTTATTGATATCGATGAAGACCTCACTGAATAACTGAATTTGGTAGCCCCTGATGGCACGGGCGGGTCTGATTCCGGCTTCATCAGGTACTCCCACAGGTTTCGAGTCTTCGGCACCACCACGCTCCTCAAGTTAATGGCGTGACGGCTTTGAATCCTGATAGAAGAGAGATAATATTTATATTACAGATATTTAAATAAAAAACCAGTCAAGTGCGAGTCGGAGTCGCGCACGAAGGGTTCCGTACCATTATCTATAAAAACGGCAAAAAAATCACGTTTGGTGTATGGGAGCCCCCTTTGTGTATTTTGTTGTTGTAGTATTTTTTGATGTTTTAGTATTTTTTGTTATAGCGGCCACAGAAATACATCATCTGTGAAAATTTCAACTGTCTAACTATCACGGTTCATGCGATACAGCCTGGTGACAGACGGACGGACAGCGGAGCCTTAGTAATAGGGTCCGTTTTACCCTTTGGGTACGGAACCCTAAAAAACAAGCATAAAAAACCTATTGGTATTATCATATTATTCATTTATTGGTGGTCATATAGCTCGCAGGGCATAGACATAGGCTTCCCTCTTAGAATGCCACGACGCGCGGTCTTGAGCCGCCTCCATCCACCGACTTCGTGCGAAGTTTATGTCTTTAGTCCATTGAGTAGAGGGCCTTTACCGCGTCCTCCGGTTTGTGATCACCACTCGAGAATCTTTATTCCCCATCGACCGTCAGCAGGGCTATTATCTATCTCGCGAAAGGTTTACAACAGGCATAAATTGTGCAATCATTGCTGTTACACGGTAACTTTTGTATGAGAAAAGCTAAGTTTGACAGCAATGATCGCACAATTTACGCCTGTGGCAAACCTGTCGCGATATAGAGAATATGGGGGCGGTTTGGGTGTAGTTACTACCATACAACTAGGCACATAATAAGTACTAGCGAAGTAGGTACAACATCAAGTGTATTCGCGAGGTCTCCGTTCGGGGCGAACCACTAGTTTAACTAAAAATGAAACTGAACTAATTTGCGGGTCAGGCTCTCAGTTCAAACTATATATTGTACTATTAGGTAGGAATTATATTAGTAAATTGAATTTGAGGAGGATTTGCCACTGACAACGCAACTTGTTTCTTCTTCTTTGAAGTTTTTAAAGGAAAGTTCTTAATTCTGATTTACAAGACCAATTTTTTTTAAACTATAAAAACAAATAATAATAATAAATATATATATTATTATAGGTGCTGACTTGTTAGTGATGTACTGCAGGTACTTGGCGAGAGTTTGGAGCGCAGGCGCGTGCAACAGGAGCGACACGTGACCGGTGTCGCACACCAGCGCCTGCTCCACTGCGTGGAAATGGGACCGGAATTCCGGGCAATCAGCTCGGACCTGAAACAAATCAATATCAGAACTTAGCACTACCAGAACGAAACCGAACTTTGGGTCACATATAAACGTAATGTTCTCCATAATAACATAACATAACACCTTAGAGCATATACCGAAAATGGTCTAAGCATAACACCCAACAGTCACATACGTAGTCACGATCCTACACTAAGATTCCCTGTGTACACCCAGACCCGGAACAAATATTTGCAGATCTTGCAAACATTTGTCCCGCAGCGGGAATAGAACCCGCAACCTTTCGCATCTTAGCCGACTACTTACCCACCGCGCCACCGAGGTCGTCTATAAGTGTGACTAACACTTTAAAAATAACAAAATTACAAACATATAGCACTGCCATTTCTTAGTATCTTTGGGTGTAGGCCATTAGGAAGTGTCTCCAAAAAAACCTTGTCTAGGTATTATGGTACCATGGTACTCGTAGTTCATGATACCTGCGACACAGGGCATCCTAGTGTGGGATCAGGACTACGTGACTGTTGGGTTTTATGTTATCTGTTGAGCTGTCATACTGTGGCCCGGAATTTAGTTTCACAAACCTTTCGATAGAGTAAGTTCAGCAGTTCCCCATGACTTGCCAGTAGCTCCAAATACTGTCCATTGCTGCTATGGTGCTGTTTATCCGTCAACAAAGCACCAGAAACAGACAGCTGGATAGCAGGTCCATATTGCATCAGGGCCACGTCCAGGCATAACTTGGTGATTGACAGCATTATGTAGGGCTTATCCACTTGCTCCGTGGAACGGGACAAATTTATTACGATTTCACCTGTCGGACAGACAAATATTCAGCGTTAGTCACTACTGCTAGCAAGGCCGCAAGCAAATTCAATTCAAGGCGCGTACAAAAATCGGCCTGAATATCGCTATCCCTGTTTGGCAACGGGGCCCCTCCCCGTGCTTTCAAGAAGGGTATACGAGCCGTTCAGAATTTGTAACATATTAAGTCGTATTGTTGCTATTCTGTAACTTGACAATATTATGTTCCTGATCAAACAATACTAGAAAATACGTTAAAATACGAGAGGGAAGGTGATGGAAGAAGGACTGATGAGTCTGGATCCCAACGTCAAGAACCTATCCACCAATCTCCCTGCTACCCACCAACTGAATGCGGATAATTCTAATTCAAAATGGGGGAGATAAGATCTGCACTGACTTCTCGCATTGGGGTGTGTTGTGCATTATACCCCAGCCAGCCCACCTCCTTAAAATAACGGAGAAGGACTCTAGGCTGATGGCAGCTCTTTTTCAGTGTCCCCGAGCGAGTAATGGATGAAGTTAAACAGGACTCTATCAGCTCCTGGAGTCCGGTTTTTCCTGGCTTCATTAGCTAAATGCGGATATTAAAGAGAAAAAAAATAAGATTTCAAATAGCGCTCAAATTCAGCCTCTATTTACTTACCAACGATAAACCGAAGAAGCGTGTTGATGGTATTACTAGGAGACACGTTGTCTTCAAATCCTGGGAGATCCACGCTTCGCGCGAACACCTCCAGGTCTTCATCACTGTGCTCGGAGCCCGCGAACCCAGGAGCTGTGAGCTGGTGACGGAGACCCGGCGCTTGGTCGTTGGTAATTTCTGCTGCCCTGGTAATAAAGACAAGGGTATGTCTGTTCTCATCAGACATTCTAAGAAGCATCAACATCAGCCGGTAGCACTGCTGGAAATTGGCCTCCCGCGAGGAACGATCTTGAGCCGCCTCCATCCACCGACTTCTTGATACTTTTACAAAGTCATCGGTCCATCGAGTACAATACAATGCGTCTACCAGTTCCTGATTATTTAAAAGCGTTTATTTGCCAACCGTTTCCGGTTCTGCGAGCTTTATAGCCTGCCTGCTGCTTTAACTTGCTAATTATTCAGAGTCCAAAATAACGCAAAGAGCTATAGAGAGAGCTATGGTCGAAACTCTACTACGTAAGGAATCCAAATTAAGGAAATTCATCAAAGAACCAAGATCATCTTATAGCTTTGAGATAGATAAATTAACTCTTTATTGTGCATCTTTCTTCTTCTTTGTCTTCTTCTTCTTTTTATCTTCTTCTTCTTCTTCACCTTTATTTTTTATCATTTTAATTATTTATGTAAGTACTAAGTTTTTCTAATTCTTATATGCGAAAACATGTTAATGGTAATTAGTATTTTAATCTTTGGTTTACAAAATAAATAATGCTTGATTTCCGAAAAAAAAAAAATTACAACTGTTCAATTGGTCTGTTCGCTACTTGCCCCCTTTCTGATTTTGTCTACAAATACTTAAATATGTGTATAAAAACCTAATTAAATAAAAATAAACAAAAGAGATGCACAACGGTTATCATGCACAGCGATTATCGCTTTAAGCATCTTCCAGACAACCTTAGTATGGACTTATCTAAGTATTAACAGAACTTTCAAATTGAAACTTACTTGTTCCTGCTCAAATAAGCAGCCACAATCTTCTGCCTTAGCTTTACCAGGTCTGAATACCCAGGGTCTGCTTTCACCCGGTCTGATGCCAGCAGTTCTATCAGATCAGGGTCCTCCCCTTCATCAGCACATTCTCCGGAGTCTAGGAAGGTGACTGGCACAGTGGTGGGCACTGGCACAGGAAGGTTGTCCACGAAGTCTAGCAGTAGGCAGATGATGCGATCAGATAGATTTAGCTTGAAGCTTGACAGTGAGATGTTTAATTTGTATCTGAAAATTAAAATTATGACCTTACTAGTGTCTGCCCACAGCAGCTAGCAGTAGCGATTTATGTCTATGTATGTATGAAACCATACCTTGGCAAGAGTTTATACTCTTTCTTAATGCTGTTAGAGAACACGACCGTCATTTTGATCTTGGGAATGAGATGCAGTTCAGAGTCCGCGTTCCTGCGAGACTCACGCCATGCGTCGTTCCAGTCGCAGAATAACACCTGGAACGAAGAATAGCACTCTAATTCTTTCACCACACTGGTGGCCACATGCCTAGAAAGAGCCAATGAGACGAGAGGAGAAGAATAGCATCAATTACTTTTTCATCTTCAGCTGAAAGTTGGGTAAGGAGTGTAGACCGGCACTATGTGACACATTTTGAAATAAATCATCATCATTCTCATCACCAGCCTGTTTACGCCCACTGCTGGACGAGACCACGCTTGGCAGGCGGATTGGTGATAAGTACTCAGATGGATGCTGCTGCCCATCCCCTGGTTTTCCCCTGTCCAAGCCCAAAGCTTTAACTACATCTACAAGAGGAGGGGTCTATTCTTAGGCCGGACACACCATGGCACACGAAATACTACATGCTCTTAAACGGTGAACCGCTAAGGATGCCAAAATCATCCCCATTGTTGCGTTCCCCATTACCATTTGCTACTGTAATAGGGAGGCTGGTCACTGAAAAAAGACGAACCAAGAAAGGACCAGTACCACGTTATACAAATGTGACTGCATCTTACCTGAGCAGAAACTTCAGCGTGCAATCTGTCATACAACTTCTCTTCCAACTCCATACACGTGGCGTCTTCTAATGCCAAGTCATTGGGTTGTAAGTCCGACTTGATGATGATACGGCTGATGTCTACGATCATCAATCGGCCTGACCTGGAAATAACCACCATCATCATCGTTAGCCTTTACCAATACCACCAAGATCCTTTCTTAACTAGCGAGAGTGTGTGGCCGGAATATATCTCGCAGACCCCTTAGTGGGTGTCAGAAGAGCTTTAAAGGTCACCACCAAAATTAACCAGGTCATAATGATTGACTTAAACATAAGTTGGTAAGTAGGTACCGGTCGCGCAATGAGATAACTCGTTGCGCGACCTATACAAGTGGGAAAATAGAAGGAGAGGGAGGTTGCATATTCGATTCCCGCTTCAGGGCAAATGTTTGTATGATCTGCAAATATTTGTTCCGGGTCTGGGTGTTACGGTAACATGGTACTCGTAGTTCCTGATACCCACGACACAGGAAATCCTAGTGTGGGATCATGACTACGTATGTAACTGTTGGGTGTTATGTTATGTATGTTATGTCCTGTGATGGATTGGGAAGAATGACGAACTGGGAATAAACAGTAAAAATCGGTACCGTATGATTAAATGGGAAAATGATGAAGTCGGAGGTAAGGCTAATCACCATCATCACCAGTCTGTAGAAGTCCACTGCTGGACATAGGCCTCTCCTATACATCGTCACGGCAACCGGTCTAAAGCCGCCTCCATCCACAGATATCCTGCAACCTTTATAATGTCATCAGACCATTGAGAGAGCCTTCATACACTGCGTAGTCCAGTTCGTGGTCGCCACTTTGGAACCAGTCTTAGTGTGACCAGCCTAAAGTTGCTGAATATGTGAGCCAAATATGGTGTAGAGTCAGCAGATATTATATGAGCTTACTTTGACCCTAGGATACGGCTTTACTTACTTCTGCACACATCCATGATCCGGCAAAACAATACAAGGTGCTTTCACGTCAACATTGACGTGGAACACTTTACGTCTGTGTATCGCGTAGGTCACCACTGATCTGCTGATGACCTTGGCCTTTTCTACGGCCAGGGTGACTTCCTCAGCCAACTCTTCAGAGGACATGGAGCGGGTTTGTATGAAGTTAATCAGCTCAGTGAAAGCGTGCTGTAAATAATAGTTTTATTCAAACACTAAATTAAACTCTCTTTCTCTCTTGCTCTCTTCCCAATAGCCTCAGCAGGAGAAAGTAATTTTTTTTTATTGCCGCATATACGACGATAAATTTCAAGGTTCGTCAAAGGGTCAAAGGTGGTCTCTGGAGTTACAGGCGTGCATACGCTATAGTAACTACTTTCCATCAGGTGGGCTGTATGCTTGATAGCTTGCCAAGCAGTATAATACAAAGGGGGATTGTCAATTATACGGGGGGATATAAAACCCATAGTCTATCATCGTGTAGATATCTTCCTGATAAATAACTAGTTAAGTCTCACGTGCCTGTAATTTCAATGGCACACATACTCTTCACAAACCTTTTATTCTCATTTATTATGAAAATTCTAATAATTATGCATTTTTTCAACTTTGTCCGGCGGAAGGCATTAGTACGCCATATCACAGGTCTCCCTAGTTTGGGTACTAATGTTTTTCCATCCAGTACCTACTAGTGACTTTAAAATTGTAACTATTAATTATTAATTGTACTTTTTGTGATTTTTGTAATGTTTGTTGTTTTTTTAATATATTTCATTTCGTTTCATTTCAAACCGGAACACAGTAATGCTCATATTACTGTTTGACGGCAGAAATAAGTATTGTGTTACATCCTCGGATGAACTCTATGATTAAGTCAAGTTGATAATTCTCGAACTAACCTCGACATAAAGCAGTTCCACCGGCTCCATCAGGCAGCACAAAGCATAATCGGCTTCGATATTATGAGGATTCTTCTCCAAATCCACCGCCAATAAGTTGGTACCGGTCAGAGCTGTTCCTCGCTCAGAAGTCAGAAGTGGCACCAGGTCGCCTTCGGATGTTGTTCCTTCGATGACAATGTTTTCTGCGCGAGCTGATAGCTGGAATAGAACAATATGACACCTGCTTAAAAATTCCTGAAGAAACCTTCCTTCAAGTCATAGATTACGAAAACGAGACGAGTTACATTTTTATTGGCAACTTTTAGGCAACCATTGCTGGACTAGGCCTCCCCCATAGAATACAACAGGGGGAGATTTTCCATAGTCACCATGTTTGGAAGGTGGATTGGCGATCGCAGCATTGATTTGACGACCTCTGTGGCGCGGCGGGCGAAGGTTCGTCTGCGACGTAGGAGGTTGCGGGTTCGATTCCCACTTCGGAACAAATATTTGTACGATCTGCAGATATTTGTTCAGGGTGTTCTGGGTATTTTTCTATGTAAAGGGTGATTTTTTTGCTGGTATCTTTTTGGCAACACTGTTTTTGACAGATCACGCGTGAATCGTGTCTTGTGTCATTGTCAAACTTGTTCAGTTTGGTCTATAATTTAACCATGAATCGACTTACGAACGAACAACGCTTGCAAATTATTGAATTTTCTTTTTCAAAGACGACAATGGCCGAAACGTTACTGTGAATGGCGAGCGCTACCGTGTGATGATTGGCGATTTTTTTTTGCCCAAAATGGAAGAATTGGACATGCCTGACATGTGGTTTCAACAAGACGGTGCCACATGCCACACGGCACGCAAAACAATGGCCCAATTGAGAACCGCCTTCGGTGAACAGTTTATCTCACGTTTTGGGCCCGTCAATTGGCCGCCTAGATCGTGTGATCTAACGCCTTTGGACTATTTCTTGTGGGGCCATGTTAAGACTCATGTCTACAGGGATAAACCAGCAACGATTGACGCACTGGGAGCCAATATTGAAGCATTTATTCGTGATATACCGGCTGATATGTTGGAGAGAGTGTGCCGAAATTGGGCCTTGCGAATGGGCCATCTAAACCGGAGCCGCGGCCAGCATTTGCATGAAATCATCTTCAAACATTAAATTATATTGATCGTTCTATAGATTCCAATAAAGATTTCATCAAATTTTTCAAATTTTTTGTGTTTTTTTTGAAAATCAAATCCTATACCTCTTAAAAAATCACCCGTTATAATAAAAAATATGTAATGTATTGTATTAAGTATATTAGTTATCTAGTACCCATAACACAAGCTCTGCTTAGCTTGGGGCTAGATAATGTTATGTGAAATGTCCAGCATTTATTATTATTTATTATTATATTGATGTTAAGTACTCAGGTGGATACTGCTGCCCATTCCTGGTGTAATCCCGTTGTCAGCTTTTACGAAATCCCCGGGAGAAGACAGAGGGATCTATTCTCAGGCCAGTCTATGTTGAATATATGGGATTTATCGTTTCCCGACATTGCATGCATGTGATAATTCCAAGAAAAATCCTACCTTATAAGCTTTAGCGGAAGGTCTCGTCTCCAATGAAGCGAGGAACTGGGTGACCGTCACAACCATGATTTCCTTACTCCGATTTATCAGGGCCAGCGAACAGTTGGCCAGAGTGAGATTTAATTTGTGTTCTGAAACATACAAATTCAGAGTTTGTACTCGTCATCATCATCTTCGGCCTGTAGAAGTCCTCTCCTGGACATCTGATTCTCCCCCATAGAATGCCACGACAAAGCTGTCATGGCCCGCCTTATCCAAGACTTCCTGCTACCTTTAAAATGCTGTCCGACCATTGAGAGAGGGGGCCATCCTCTACTGCGTCGTCCAGTTCGTGGTCGCCACTCGAGAACCTTTATTCCCCAACAGGCAGTTTCCAACGGTTGTCATTGCAATTCTGCGAGCTAGATGAACTGTCCATTGTCACTGCGACTTGCTAAATTCTGAGAGCTAAGTCGGTGATCTTAATTCTTCTACGCATCACCTCACTTTTTTTTTATCACATACGCGCTGCCAACCCTGAGACATAAAGATGAAATGTCTCATGAGCCTGTTATTTCATCGGCACCCTTCCAAATTGAAACAGCACTACTGCTTGGCGGCAGCAATAGATACGGTGGTAGTACTTCCCCAGACAAACTCTCACAAAAAGTTCTAATTCTAACCATTCATGCATTTCAGTTTGTACACGTAATAACGAGCACAAAATGTTGTTATTTTGACCACAAGATGTGAAGATAGATGGATCAGCGAGTGGCAGGCCACCAGCCATTAAATGTTCAGTGGTGGTAAAGGCAGAAATATCCTCACAACAGCTTGTCTGTGTACTTGAACACGAGAACTCAACAATAGACTGATAGACTTGTTATGACTCAGAGCGTCTTTTACATACGCTCGTAAGTCCTTTTCGGAGACGAGAGATGGCTTCATAACGTCTCACTTCTTTTGGGCTTCACACGGTATGTCACATAGAACTGGGATACTGTTGGAGAGTGGGTTCAGAGGCCTCTGTGGGCGGCATTAAACTAGTTGGATGGCATTATGCCTGGCAGCATTAGGCCAGTTGTTTGGAGGATTTCAAAACCTCTGGAACCTCAGGAAAGGTGACACAGTAGCGGGTATTACAGCATGTCCACACTATCCGATCCGATAATGTAATCAAAAGCCATTTTCATACATTTTGCTCACGATCGATATTGCCCACCGATTAAATGTATAAAAATGTCGTCCAAGAACGATATCGGATCGGATAGTGTGAAAACACTCGAGGGATAGTTAAAGTTATTAAAATACAGTTAATTACTAACCTATGTACTGCTTAGACTTGTCCTGCCTAGGAGCGCCTTCCACGTATCCAATCAGCTCGCAGACCCTCTTCTTCTCAGGAGACGACAGATGGCTCCATAACGTTCTGCTCCGTTCAGTCTTGACGCAGAGTTCCACGCGGGACGGGGCTTCTACCGGCGGGACCGTGGGGTCGGAGGCCTCGAGGGGGCTAGACGGCTTCCACCAGTCGAACTCCGTCTCCACCATTTCAATACGTTCCGGCTCTTGGGATAGTAACTGAAGCAAATTCATTAACAACAAGGTTGAAATAAAAACACGTTTGCCGTGATAAAACAAGGAACTAGACACCTAGCTTGTCTTAATGCAAGTATTTTAATAATACCATTTAAATTGGTTGAGGCGTTTTAAGTTATAGTGGAATTAATAAACTTAAATAAACACATCAATTAACCCTACAAACATTACAATGATTTTTTTGGGCAGTCATGTAAAAATGGGTAGTTCACCTTCGCCTATATACGCTTTGCTAGTGTGACATACAAAAATAATTACTAGCAAAGCCCCCTTAGCTTTAAGTGAAGTCTAAGCGATAGCAGGTTCCATAGACAACACTGGCCCCTCTGGCCCGCTTCGCTCGCAAACTCAATGTTCATTCATCATACGGACAGCAAAACAGTGAAACTCTATCCCAGCGTCCGTGTATTATTTTTCTAACCCTTTATATTCCAATACAGCGCAAAGGACATCCCTATCTTTTCCAGACATTGCGTCCCGGTGCTCTAGTTATGTCTGCTCAATCAGCTGTTTCCTGAATCCTTATATTTGAAAAATTACGACTGGTACACCACGTACTTTACTATTCTCCTGCTAACGTTTCGTTTCGTTGACCATTTAGAGATCCTTTCTCATGAGCACCGAACGCGACCACGCTCGAAGGTCGTGAGACGGGAATCAGAACCCACTAAGGAGAATAGTAAATTGTAATTTTTCTAAAATGATACCAAGCCCGATAATTTCAATTATATCCTATAAAATTATAACCAAATGGTTATCATCAAAGAAGAATGTAAACATCTTCTGGGCGAGCTTACTTACATCAGAGAGAGCAAAACAAAAACTATTTTAAATAGGTTTAAAAAATGATTATGAATAAGGGGAGTTAGTACTTAATTTTAGCAAACAATTCACACGGACGCATACTTGAAATGTATCACGGATTTTGTATGGAGACAACTATAATGAGCGCACCTTTAAATAGGCCTAATCATTGCTTGACATCTGAGTGCTTATTCCGAGTTTTGACAAGCAATTGACACGGACGTATGGTGTAGTGTAACGCGGATGTTTGTATAGAAAATTAGGTTCACAGAGTGTACGCTAGGGGCGCTCATCGGTGTCGCCCTTTGTCGCCATACAAAAATCCACACTACACTACACGAGACATCCGTGTCATTTGCTGGTCAAAACTCAGAACAAGCTCTCAGGCGAGATGTAGCCAAACACAAGCCAATACTAGACAAAAAAAACATGACTCACCTCAAACTTGGCCTGCTCCCTAGCAATTACCACCGATATAATCGGCAGACTATCCTCACACTTCTGGAGATCCAACTTCAGCTCCGTGTCGTTGGGACTGCGCAAGGTACTCTTATAGGTCTTCTTGTAAACATTATAGTTCTCTCTATGCTTCTTGATGGCGGCCCAGGTGTACGGTCGGACGCGTTGTTCGACCACCACGTTGAAGGCGTAGCGCCACCATTTCCTCTCGTTTTTAATGAGAGGTAAACCTGGATGCAAGTGACGGTATCGCCTGGAATAGATATATAGATATATCGTGTTCGTTGCCTAATTCTTTCAGGTTTGGTCGCGTTGGAACAGGAGTAATTTAAATTTATAAGAATAAAATTCTTTTGATTTGATTTATTGTTTGCATAAGGTTTTGTTGGCTTCGTGGAACACATAGTTACTAGGTTTTATTCTATCAGGGTATACAGTATTTATCTACAAAGCTATGTATTAGTCTCTTTAAGATAGAATATAATGTTTAGGTTCTATAAAAGTAGTATTTTATACATAATATTTTTTTACTGTGTGCACCGCCGCCCGTAACTACATGGCTCATTACTGTCCATTCAAAGATTGCCTGGAAGAATTCGTTTTTAACGATAAGGCCGCCAATTGTAATAATCCTTATTATGTATCGATCTAATCCTGGTGTACATAAAGTGTCCACCTTAAGTGGTAACCCCAATCCATAACAAATGCAATACCTCCTAGTACATATCTACCTAGGACGCGCGTTATGTAGTATTGCACAGCGCCTGTCATCCTGAGACTTAAAGATGAAAATTCTCATGTGCCTGTAATTTCAGTGACACTCATATCATTCAAACTGGAACACAGCAATGCGAGCAGTATTGCTTGGAGGCAGAAATATGCATGGTGGTTACTTCTTGACAACCTCTGTGGCGCGGCGGGCGAGTGCCAGCTGAGATGCGAGAGGTTGCGGGTTCGATTCCCGCTGCGGGACAAATGTTTGTATGAACTACAAATATTTGTTCCGGGTCTGGGTGTTATGGTACCATGGAACTCGTAGTTCCTTACACCCAAGACACAGGGACAAACATTTCACAAGCAGTTCTACCACTAGTATCTATCTAAACAGTTATAAATCCATGCAGCGGTAGATGTGAGTACATGACTTACGTCGGTGGATTACGGCCCAAAGTTGCGCAGCAATATACCTAAAAATAATGAGCTGATAATTATAGTTACCTGTTGAGTTTGATTCTCGCGAAGGAGGAAATAAGGTTGTCGATAGACAAGTACTGCCTTCTAGACAGTTGCAATGCACTGTCGTGAACGACGGCGTCTAAAAGTAAGCGTGGAACTCGAGCTTCTCCAGAGCGATTGATGAGGACCTTTACTTTGCAGGAGACCGGCTTCAGCACTGAGAGAGAGGGCAAAATGTGAATCAGCAGGCGCAGCATTTCCAAATGCAATAAGCGGCTTGCTTTGCTCGCCTGTACACCGATGACAACCTTTTGTTTCTAGTAACAAACATACTCGTACAGATAGGTACACATACTTATTTATTTCACCGTAGGAACTTTACAGTACCCATGCTTATGACAATATGATCTTTCTATACCTGTGACGAGGTCATAGCGTATAAAATAAAATGAAAATATACATCTATATGTATCGTACTTTGACATGAATCTGTTGTTATAATTAATTCAGTATGTGATTGAAATTTATTATTATTTAATTGTAATGTGTGCTACTTGCAAGTAGTTATTCTCCATGCACCTTCATCATCATCAGCCTGTAGAAGTCCACTGCTGGACATAGGTTGCCCCCTTAGAATGCCACGACAAACGGTCTTGAGCCACTTCCATCCACCGACTTCCTGCGAAAGTCAAATAAATTACTATTATCACTATTATTATGATGATTGAAAATTCTCTCAAAGTTAACTGCGAGCAAATTTTAAATTCGAGGATGAGTAAACAAGTTCTAAAGACAAAATGATAAACCAGTAACGTTCATAGCATAGCCATATACCGTTAATAACAGCTACGGTATACAGCTACTACGAGCTCGCTAACTGCCATGCTACGTATTCTTAGAACAAAGTTCAACAAAGTCTCGATATTGCTACACCGTAGCTGTCGTAGCCGTATACCGTAGCAATATCTACGATCTATGCTACGTGAGCCGTAGAACGTAGCTTTATCTACGATCTATGCTACGTGAGCCGTAGTACGTAGCTGTATCTACGATCTATGCTACGTGAGCCGTAGAACGTAGCTATATTTACAACCTGACCTACGTGAAAGGCTACGATATGGCTATGCTAGTTGCTAGTACGCATGCTTACAGAACTCGAAGTCCTCGCGATGCATGGAAAACTTGTCGAGGCCAGTAAGCATGTAGTGCTTCCAGTTGTAGTACTGCATGGGTGTGATGTGAGCTGTCTCCGCGTCGTCCAAGGCAGTGCACACAGGGTTCCAGTATAGAGAGAGGGACTCTATACGCATGAGTTGGTAGACAGTCGACGCGTTCGCGGGCGTCACTGACGGTTTCCACTTGCTAGAAGATATAATGATAAATCTAGATGATTAAGGATTTGATTGGTAAGGAAGTAAAAGTGTTAGTGTCAATAGAGGAAATCCGTAGAAGAACCAAAGTCACCGACTTAGCTCTCAGAAATAGCAACTTGTAGTGGCAATGAGCAGGTCATATAGCTCGAAGAACTGATAACCGTTGGGGTATAAAGGTTCTTGAGTGGCGACCACAAATCGGATGACGACGCGGTAGAGGAAGACCCTCCACTCGATGGACTAAAAACATTATAAATGAAGCAGGAAGTCGGTGGATGGAGGCGGCTCAAGACCGTTCGTCGTGGCATTCAAAGGGGGAGGCCTATGTCCAGCAGTGGACTTTTACAGGCTGATGATCATGATGCTGTGTATTGTAGTGCCGTCAATAAAGTTATATTTTAAACACTCACCTATTAGTGGTCTCAATCGACAGACTCTGCAGGCACAGCCCACACGCAAGTGGTCCATCCTTCGAGCTGATGGAGTCCTCATACCGCACATGGACATTCCTCAGGTAAATCTGAATATTATTAACAATCGCCGTGAAGAGGCTCTCGAAGAAATTCTGCGGCCCTTTGAGAATCTCACTCTCAGCCTCTAAATCTTGAAGTATCTTCCTCTTAGCGGCTCTAGTCAGCCGTCTTTCACGTTCAGGATCGAAGTAGGAGTTTGATATAGCTGGACCGACGAGTAACAGAACGTCTTCTATGTTAACAATGACGGGTTGCGTGTAGATCCCGGTCCAGGGGATTTGGAAGCTGATGCGACCGATGGTACCGATCTTTACATCGATTGGAAGGTCAAGCTCGTACTGAAATCACAAATTTTTAATCACTAGTTGCTGATGGTCTATATGCCTTCGCCAAATAACTTTACGGTTGTGGTCATATAGCTGGTGGAATGAAGAACCTATACAATTCAGTCAGGACAGCTATCTCATAAGAGGCGTCAGCTGATCTGCCATTGTTTCTATTCAGTTAATGCCAGCTTATCTGAACAAATCGGAAATCAAAAACAAACCCTTCATCTAACCGTAGGGCGCGCTACACTACGACACCATTGCGTATTTACCCCAAAAGATTATATAATCTTTATTGTACACAAATGAAGACATACACAATAGAGATAATGAAAAGACATGCACAAAGGTGCGAGCAAAGGTTAACGGTTCTTCGGCAATATTTCCAATCGTCTGCATAAGATGCAGCTTGCGAATTCCATCTAGTAATTTTATTGATTCTCTGTGGTGGAATTGAGGGTACTCACCAGGGCCTCAGGCCTTAGCTTCAGGTTAATGAGACTAACATTCCCGGAGAGGATACCCATGTTCAGACTCCTATATCCAGTTCCTGGACGTAATAGCCAAGGAGCTGTTTCCAATATCCTCGAGCATTATAGCTCTTGGTGGAAGGGTACTCACCAGAGCCTCAGGCTTCAGCTTTAGATCAGTAAGGTTGACATTCCCGGAGAAGATACCCACGTTCAGATTCTCGGTATCCAGGTCCTGAACGTATTTACCGAGAAGGCGGTTCAGTATCCCCGCAACGGCTCCCTCGAACATTATGGCTGGTTTTGGTGCCTCTAGCAAGAGAAAATAATAATGATAATAATGACACTAATGACATATAGGTACCTAAAAGTCAATTGATTGGGGGGACATTGAGAAAAGAACGGGCACTATATCTATCTGGAAGCGGTCAGCCCCCCTATTTCCTAACTGAAAGTAACTCGGTGACTAACGTTTGACAGGTAAAATTACCATTTTTAAATTACTTAAGGATAATTTTGAGCAATTCATGGTAATTGTACTTTACTTGTCAAACGTTAGTCACATCGTGACTTTCAGTTAGGGAATAGGGGACCAGCCCCCCAATTACAGTAGCAAATGGCAATGGGGAACGCAACAATGGGGATCATATTGACAGCTTTTAGCGCTAAATCTTATGAAACATGAATAGTGGACACTTCTGGACCTTAATATTTATCCTTCCAAGTTTCAAATGATTTGGACAATATGTATGCTACACCAAGTATGGAAGGTCTGTATCAAGTGTCTAGTCTATATACATTTGCGGTAAGCCATCATCACTGTAGGTAATTTTGTGACCTGGACATTAAATAATAATTCTGTAAGGTACATCATATCTTACGCTATGACTGACTCGATAAAATGCAATTTCCTTTAAAGCTCAACCTACGCACATTCTCGAGAAACGGTATTAAATTTCTAACTCCGATCCAAGGTTTTATTAGGTAAAGAAACTACGCAATAACTAGGTCATCTTATTAAAGTATACCATACTTAAAAAGTATTTTCTATTAATCTAGGTCAGTGTTCAGAGTATAAAAAGATATGAAGTGGTTCATACGTTTTGAATGAGAAGTAAACTTTGGGTGCAAGTGACGGTATCGCCTGGAATAGATATAATATATACAGATATATCGTGTTTGTTGCCTGATTCTTCTAGGATTGGTCGCGTTGGTAAAGGAGTTATTTTAACTTATAAGACGATTCAAAATGATCTTTATGATTTCAATGAATAAAATTCTTTTGATTTTGATATGATAATTTTTAAATAAACATTTATAAAACAATCCAAAATAAAACCGGTCTAACTCGCAAGCCACCCCTAAATTACAGAAATGCACTACCTCTTAATATTTCCCAGAAGCGTGGGATAACACATTTAAACCAATAAACATTTTGAACTTGTTTAGAAGCCACAACCGATTCCGCGTACTCACCTTTAAGTTATGCTGACTAAGCCATGGTAAGACTCTTAAATTGCATCACCAAACTGTCAAAGATGGCTGTTCCACAATATACGAAAACTGCAAATTTTTTGTTATGCTTGTGTGTAAACAAAACAATTGAATGCTTGAATAAGCATTGGTAATAAATAACTGTTATCGCTTGTATTATCGGCTGATAAGTTATCATTATCTGCTCGCTCGAGTACTGCGTGTGTACGAAAGTAATTTCGATGGGAAACCTGGTAATCACAGATCATGACGTAGGTGGTCGAGTACCTGGATAAGGGAGTGACTATGACCTTCGTGGAAGTGTAGCAAGCTATGACTACGAAGGGTTGTCCTTCCGTTATGGTTATCGGGATAAATGATGTTGATGTTGGTTGACTATAAGAGAATATGTAGGTAGATCAATCTAAAACTGAATGCCTCTTTATTCCATTATGTCAAAATAAAATATTCTAATCCTTAACTACAAGGACCGCGTTTTCAAACGTCAACCTTGTATCAAGTGCCAAGTAAAAGCGCTGTAGGAGCGTGCAGTTAGACTAGACTCCACGTACCGTGGTGTGTCCAGCCTAAAAACATACCCCTTCATCTCCTTCCGTGGATGTCGTAAAAGCCGACTAAGGGACTACACCAGGAGATGGGCAGCAGCATCCACCTGAGTACTCAACATGAATACTGCGATCACCAATCCGCCTGACGTGGCGATTATGGCAATTCATTTATGGGAGAGGCTACGTCCAGCAGTGGACGTCTAAAGGCTGGTGATGATGATGGTCAGTGCAACTTTTTCCCCAAGCGGGGCCGATAAGCAGACAACGGGAAGATTCAGTTGGGCCTTGGATTGAAGTACCTAGGTAACCACGAAATGGCAAATAATTTATCGTTCAATGCAATGTAGCAACCGCCAAGGCAAATTTTTACGACATGTACATAAGCTTGAGGAAATTACTTTAATTCCAGGCAGGTAATCATCAGGTAATGAAGGAACGGGATCGGCGTAAACACGAAATTCATTTATATGCTAATGTTGCCTTGAGGCCTAATGAAAATGACGATGGGAGCGGTTTTGTAATTTTTGTTGAAACTTTTCGACCCACTTCTATCTTAAAGAAGGTTTTCAATAAGGATGTTCATTTTTTAGGGTACCTAAAAGGTAAAAATTAAACCTGTAGATCATACTTTGGTAAGTTTCCGTTTATTTAGCTAGTAATTCGAGACAGATCACGGAAAGGTCAAGCACGCGCAATTCCTTCCATCTACGCAGGAGGTATTACTTCCTCTTATAACTACACAATATTATTTATCATACCTCTACAAATTTCAACATCTTTACGTTATAGATTAATCAAAAACTAATTATATTCGTTCGTTAATTAAAAATACAAAAATGAATGTCAAGGAAATATGGAAAGGTTTTTTTAAACTACACCACATTTGCCAAAAGCTATTAGATCTTAAGTTAATCGAAAGGTAGAGATTGCAAAAACTTACTTACCGAATAGATTACATGATTTTCCAGAATGCACTTGGTATTCTTTTAGATTGATGCAATGACGTCAAAGGACCACACCGGGACTGTCCTGCGTTTGACATCTGTCATACTAATTTGACCAACTGCGCATGGGTAGGTCTCGCGCATGCGAAAACAGTGGAAAATTTTCAGGAATGCGCTCGATATCCTACAAACGCGGCGCATAGGGGAATGGAAGAGTAAGCAAGGCTATAAATAGAGCCTATCGACAAGTTTTCCTGACTTTTCGATGTTCTCTATTCACTGTAATATTGAAGCTCATTTTTTTCCCTGAAACCCTCTACGAGCGCTACGAAGTGCTACGGGAATAGCTACAAAACCTAGTTATTTCATTTCGTAGACGAATTTTATTTTACGGTCGTGTAGGTTCGTTTAACTAGGTAGGTTTTGTACAGGACATAGGTAGGAAACGAGAAAAAAAAATTGTGGAATGTTATTATGGAACGGTTGGTGGCCCATCAGATTGTGAAGTTTAACGCCCTCTTAAGGGTTCAGTCCATTCGTCTAATCTCTTAACGCACAGACTTATGCAATAATTGAATGCGTGGTAAATCTGTCACTCTTGCGGGGTCCTAAAAGCAAAAACACTAACCCAAAGGCACTATGCATTGCATGTTCCATGAGGTGTTTTAGTAACTCTTTGCTTCTTAGGGTACCGTAACCATTACTACAGTAAGGAACTGGGAGAATCCTGACGGATGAGATATGGTCGTAAATAAAATACGATATTTTTTAAGTGGTTTATTTATATTGGGTAAGTATTTATACCCTGATTTTTAATTTCAGACAATTTTTGTACACAAACAAATGTCAAGATATGCCACTGTAAGTATAAGTGTCATGATTGTGTAGCATCTTGTAGCATACGTGTAAATTCACATATGACACACATACATGACACTTATACACACAGTGGCATATCTTGACATATGTTTGTTTAAAAAATTGTCTAACATTAAAAATCAGAGTATAGTTATAATATTTTTATGAAACTATAAATTGTAACTTTCATTATAGCTGTTATGTCATGTCAGTGAAGAAGTAGTAAGGTTGTTATTCTAGGGAGATCTAGGCAAAGCCAGGCAGGCGTTGCACGTTCCGTATGGCACTTGCGCGGCCATACACGTTTCGGGGCACACGGGGCAGGACGCGGCGAACGAACGCGGGTACACACACTCTGGGGTCGTAAGCCACTGAGAGGGCGAAGCGTTCTGTAAAAAAAATAAGTTAATTATTTAAGTAAGGTTCCTTTCAATTTTCTCTTCTGATATATTGATGAAACGATGTTGATAAATTTATACATAATCTCGTTCTATACCGACCTTCAGAAAACTTGTCTGAATACAGTGCAACACATCATACGCCGCACAATCCTGAATTGTTCCCTGCGCCGGGAGGTCCTTGTCCAGACAAGCCGCCTAAGAGAACATGAAATCTTTTTAGCTTCAAAATATAAAAAAACACTTGTTATTACGCCAGTTTCTCGTTGGGCTAGACATATAGCTCAGAAAATGTATAAATGTAACTAAATAGGCGTGCAATTAACGAAATAAATCTAGCCCCAGGCTCTAAAGCGCTCGTTTCCAGTAGGTGTGTACCTTCAGATGCTGTACGGCGGCAGACCACATCGGGTGCTCTATGGCATACTGGTTGAAGGACTCCGCCACCTTCTGCTTGTTCACTTTGTCGTCTTTACTAGAGGACCAGCCGGACTCGCGGAATAAGCATTTGTACCTGTCGCACTAAAAAAAAAATATTTTATCGTATGATCCTCTAAAGTTGGCCAGTTGAAAGATAAGCCACGGCAGCACTATATCAAGTGGTCCAAAACAGGAGCCAACCCACACATATATACCAGAAAGATTTCAAATTGCACGTTATGTTAACCCTAAGTATGAAAAAAGAGCTTTGAGCTAAGAAAATATTATGTTGATAAAGTTGCCAACCTACAAAACAACAGTTGTACACTAAACTAATAAGACCTAGGCCTCATGGTACCCTGAGCACAGGAAAATTTCTGTGTTTGTTTAGTACTATAAAGACTCGAATCACACGGTTCCTTGAAATAATATTTTTTTTATGAATAATGTAGACCCATGCATGTTGGTTCTTGTTTGCAAAATAAAAATCGCATAGGATGTATTTTTAAAATAGTTTGTTAAAAGGAACCAGTGAGATGTAACAAAGACAAACCATAAATATTTAAGTTTTTCTTCGAAAATAAATTGGAATTTGTAGAATATATTTTGAACAATATTGTAAACAGACATTGTTAGAAATAGACAAACTTTTTTATGTGTATTTTCTCAAAACTATCATTGGGTGGATTGGTTCTTGTATGTAGAAATAGGTCCAAGTCGTATATTGCTGTATAAGCCAAGCTCGTAGAGTCAATATAAAGAAAAAAAGCAAATTATAAGGTAAATTTCGAAGAATTTAATAAGCATTTTCGGTTATTATAAATTATAAATAAATAAATAATGCTGGACATATCACACAACATTATCTAGCACCAAGCTAAGCAGAGCTTGTGTTATGGATACTAGATAACTGATATACTTAATACAATAACATTACATAGATAGATATTTTTTATTATACATAGAAAAATACCCAGAACACCCTGAACAAATATCTGCAGATCGTACAAATATTTGTTCCGAGGCGGGAATCGAACCCGCAATCTCCTGCGTCGCAGGCGAACCTTCGCCCGCCGCGCCACAGAGGTCGTCTAACATAACACACAACAGTCAAATACATTGTCCTACTGGGATTCCCTGTGTCGTGGGTATCAATATCAAGAACTACTAGTATCATGGAACCACAACACACGGACACGGAACATATATTTGCAGATCATGCAAATATTTGTCCTGCAGCTGGGATTGAACCCTCACCTCTCGCGTCTCAGCCGGCTAATAGCCGACCGCGCAGAGGTCGTCAAAATTTATAGGTGCCGGGCTCAGACGGTGCCTGGCATTTATGTGATAGCAACGTCCACTACAGTTCAGTTAGAGGTAAATAGAAAGTATGTAGTAGAATTCACTTCCTTCCATATCCATAGACCTACCTCAGACAAACGCTTGCTACATTTCAGAGTAACGTTTTGGTTGACCAATTTCGGGTTACCGAGGCATTGAAAGATCTAAAACAAAGCAAATAAGAATAAAAACATTCATCATCATCATTATCATCAGCGTTTAGACGTCCGCTACTGGACGAAGCCTCCCCCGTATAATGCAAGGGGTGAATTGCCATAATCACCACGCTTGGCAGGCGGATTGGTGATCGCAGTATTCGTATTGATTACTCAGGTGGATGCTGCTGCCCATCCATATGTATACATATTCTTAAACGAAATTAAATTTTCTACAAGTTTTATTCGGGAGGTTTTCTCAGAAGAACAGTTTGCAAGATAATAGAACAATGCAGAAAACTTGAGGTGAAATACACATTTTTGAAAAAGGATTGGGAACAGGTAAAAAGTGTATGCAATCAAAGTTATAGAGAATTTTATCAGCTTTTATTATGTAGGTAGTAAAACAAAATCTCCTACGATGCATCGAACGAAAAATGATGTAACAAAAAATCCAAAAAACGGGACCTTCTTTGTGCTTCATCCTAGGGCTCACGTCATAGGGGTGGGGACTTTTAGCAAGATGTTTGTCTCCTAACTAGTCCAAACAAAGTTCCGAAGTCAAACTTTCTGCTCTCGACCACAATTATTCGTTGCCTGGACTAGTTGAATCATCCAGACATCAGTCAGCTTAATAGGCTACATCCTATTCATCTGATTGTAGTCTGTATGTAGAGGTAGATATGTGTTATACTCACATTCTCAGGAATCTCAGCACAGTAGACCCTCGATTCTGACGCTTGAGGGTTGGGAGATGGTAATGGTGCAGCGCCTTGCTGTGGTATAGCAAGACTTACCTGGAACGACAACTAACAATAAGAGAGTGCTCATCAAGTATTTTTTTATTCTAGCCTCTGCTTTTTACAACTGATATATCTCGTAAGTCAAGGAACGTTCTTTTCGTGGCATTATATGCGCTCGTAACACAAAATTGAATAAAACCCAACAGTCACATAACACAATAACACATAATAGTCTCACTTTGCTGGTAATTTAATTTATTTGATGAACAATACACTATGGTCATCAAAGTTTAATTTATACATTTTTATCGTTGATAATTAGTATATCTTGAGTCCCTAGAAGTGGGAATACTTATAGACTGATTAAGTACACAACTATTTGAGAAAACTTACTCTGTATGCCTTTAAAAATAATTCAGGTGCAGTTCTTCGTACTTAGTACAAATAATAAAATAAAACAAAACTTACCACAAAAGCACAGAATAAAATCACAAACTTTGTCAACATTTTAAAGCCGAAACACGACTTATCGTAAACAAAAGATCGTTCGAACTAAACTAAATTAAGATTGGTTAATGGTATGATATCACAGGTCAGAGGTCTTGGTCAAATCAATTCACAAATAAATCTGTAGGTACAGATAGTAACATAGGTATTAGGATCTTCACTCAGTAATAGGACTAATTATATAAACAATTAAGAAAACAAATAAGGTAGGTTACTGTTTTGGGAGATACAATTACTTACAAACTTTAACTAAGTTACAAAGTATAGATTTAAATAATCTTGAACTGGACGGCCTTGAATCAAGGTCTAGTAGGATGTAGGTAAAACCTACCGTCACGCACACTTATGGAATAAGTAATGTGTGTGTGATATCGTCTAGGCAGTTGGTACTCTATGGATTCACCGAGAAACAACTATGAATAGCATTAAATTTTGAACTTACGAAAATAAATAATAACCTTTGCTTGATTGGGGAATCGCTCGCGTGTTAATACTACTTAATTCTCTGGACAGACGATTCTTGGAAAAATAGCAAATTCTGCAAAAAAAAATAAATAACAATCATCAAACTCGACCATCAAAATAAAATGAAATAGAATAAACATTCAAAAATATATTTCTCTCATCTTAAAATTACACCTTGGTAGAGAAAAAGTCTTTTTTTAGCACTGGTAATGCCTCCTCGTCCCCCATATTCCATGGTAGTTTGTTATCAAAATGAGGGTACTTGGGGTGCCACCAATCAAACACCATTATATTTTTGACAGTGTCAAGGACCACAGTGCACTCGGGAAGAATATCTTTAGATACTGCATAGTGGCCCGTATTGAAACCGAGATGCAACCTATGGTG
The DNA here is from genome assembly GCA_951392215.1 of Epirrita christyi. Lineage (NCBI taxonomy): Eukaryota > Metazoa > Arthropoda > Insecta > Lepidoptera > Geometridae > Epirrita > Epirrita christyi. The sequence continues at coordinate 876,269 of OX595843.1, forward strand.
CCGGAAACCCTGCGACAGCAACATGCTCACCGATGATAATGTCATCCCCATGAGTGGGGGGACAGTGTTGAAGTTTTGACAGGTTACCTGCAATGAGACAGTTTTATACACTGAGCATTATAATTACTACGTTTTGTTTAAGTCTAAAAGTTATGTAGGGTGCAACAGTCTAAAACCGCACACCTCTCCACCTTTTTTACTTGGAATTTGACACAAGCTTGATGTTGTATTTATAATTTCAACTCCAGTAAAATTTTAACTTGTAAACATTAAATCCTTCTCCTCACCTCTGATCCTCTTTCTGGTCTGAAAACCTCTGTGGCGCGGTGGGCGAGTAGCCGGCTAAGATGCGAGAGGTTACGGGTTCGATTCCCTCTGCGGGACAAATGTTTGTATGATCTGCACATACTTGTTCCAGGTCTGGGTGTTGTGGTACCATGGTACTCATAGTTCCTGATACCCACGACACAGTTCTACGAATTCTAGTGTGGGATCAGGACTATGTATGTGACTGTTGGGTGTTATGTTATTATGTTATATACATATAAATAACAATAAATACCTCTAAAACCTGAGAGCTCTCTTCCGGATTTGCATCTATCCTCCCAAGCTCTTCAATAATGTCAATATCTCCAATATTCGCCATGGGCTGCACTTTTTTGAACTTGAAAAATATAGACCAGTTTGATGCTCCTTTACAAAACCACACATTGACGCATCTCCGCCGGACCAACTCATGTGGCTTGCAATCGTGGAATGACTGCTGGAACACCTTTTGAATGAACACATCATAAGTGTGGTACAGAGCCCGTATTACTCTCTGCCTTAGTCCATAATTCCTATAACTATTCTCAATTTTCAGCCTGTTTGGTAACTTTGTATTGTTCTCACAGTATCGCTTGTAAATGGCTCGCCAGAATGACTTCTGCCCAGTTATAGCATAAGTTGTTTTATTAATTCCAGCAAAATTACCGATATCCTCAGGTTTAATGTACTTAGATATTTGATACCACACGATTTCTGGGTAAACAATACCCGGGCGGGTTTTAATGTCGTCTGGCTCTGATTTGGAGCTGTTTATCTTTTTTTTGTATACAAAATTCTTTGTTCCGTCAGCCTTGATTTCTTCTACAATGTCAAAGTGGTCAATAGCATCATGCGAGACTTGATCCCAGGGAATGTCAGCAACTTCAGCTTCGTTAGCAGTGGACTTCTTCACTCGACCCACCGGCTTTGGGGCGTTAGCACAGTCGTTTAAAGTAAAATCTGGAATGAAGAAGGCACATGGTATTGCATCACTACTTACTGTTAGGCGGCAATTTATTGTTAGCAAATTATTGTGAAATAGAGAACATGGAAGCCGAAAAAAAAAAATTGTATGTAATGTAACTAAAAAGTAAATTTTAATAGAATAAGGTACTGTTATAAGCCGAACCTACCTTTGGAAATGTTTCTATTTTGGCCTTTTTTCTTCGGCATTTGTTAATATCAAAGATAAAAGCACGTAATGTGCGGATCCTCATTCAAAAATGTGGCTCTTTATATAACAGTTCACAAGATAATTTAAAAGGTTTTTTGCAACTAACTAAATTAATTATGAAGATAAATAATGAGAGAATAACGTAACCGTAAGTAAAAGTAATCAAATCAAGTTCAACAACGTTATTTACACTTTTACACTTCACTTCACTTTTTTCCACAGACTAAGGAGAGTACTTTTTTCTTAGTATAAGGCATCTGTGGCCAGCTGTCAAAATTCTGCCATGCCAGTGTCCTGTCCTGTCTATGTCATGTTTTCAAAGAGGTGTTGATTGGTGGTGGTCCTTATTCTAAGGTGTTGGTTGATTTGTTTTTTTATGAAGATTTATTTCTTATTTATATATTTTATTTATTCTAAATTTGGCCTTGTGCTACAAAATGGTCCGAGCGAACGTCATGAACGAGATCTACGTACTTATATAAAATGGTGCTTGAGTCCTTATTCTAAGATAAAATGACAGTGCCAATTTATTTTTTATTGCTGTAGCTGGCACAAGCTCGCTATGTTATTATTCTAGTGCGAAAGATTTTTTATGTTATAAAAAATTATAAATGTAAATATTTGGTGCACGTCATTGCGTTTTTAGTATGCAATTTTGGAGCCGCAGTCTCGCAGGCTATAGTGAAAATTTTTGGTCTGATTCAAAATTTAAATGCTGTTCAAAATGGATTCGAACCATTTAGCAAAACTCATTCGTGTACCACTAGCGACCTCTATTGGTACCATGCGATATGACTCAGTGCCATTGACCAAAGATAATTTATAAAACAGAGTAGACAGTGAAGTCATACCTACCATTTTCTGTTTTATGATTATTATAGAATAGAACGTGCTGTGCAGACCCACCTCTTAAGTAGGTTAGTTACGTGATTTTGCAGTTATTGGAAAATGCACTGGGTATAATCGTTGTTACGACTGTGACGTTTTGACTTTTCCAGTCTCATTGTTAATTATTTTCCAATCCAATTTAATTTTATCTTGATTCTTTAATCTCTAAACTAAAGTTTACTTGGAAAATTATGCGTAGTTGCATAATGTTGCGTAGCAAAATTCCAGTAACAGAAAGTCTTGTTATTTTTTGAGTACCTAATTATTAAATTTTAGCATTTTAGGGGGGTGGCCTATGTCCAGCAGTAGACTTCTACAGGCTGTTGATGATGATTAACTTTTATCTAAACTTTCATTAGAATATTAAGATGCTTTTTCACTATATATAAAGAACGTACATATTTTGCCAGTCCAGTCCTACTATAGGTACTGTCCATTCTGCTTTTAGCGTAGGTCAAACTTTTTAATCTTTGCCTCTGATTGACGTTCCATTCCAAGATGGCAGACATGCCGCTTGAGCCATGATGGTATGGAATCGTAGGAGTACAATTTTTAGGTGTGTCTTTCCAATTATCGAACTAGAATGTATCCCGAATTGTTGACTAAACTCTTGGACGAATATTTTTACAATGTGAATTTAATTTCTCGCGTTACATGCGCTAGATTTAGGTAACGTTTGTGCCGGAACCTATGTAATAGAAGGGTGATCGAAGTGTTTTTTCGGTGTCGTGTACGAAGTATTCTGGTTTCATGTTAAATTAAAATGTGGAATATGATGTGCGACGTGATGCCCACGATATCGGAGGACAGTATCAGCCAGAGGAGTTCGCAGTTGTCGGGGGAGGATGCGAACTTCGAGCAGTTGATGGTGTCGATGTTGGACGAGCGAGACAAGCTGGTGGAGAGCCTGCGGGAGACGCAGGAACGGCTTGGAGACTCGGAGCTGCGACTTAAGGAGGTAGAGAAGGAGCGGGACTCGTTACACCGGCAGATTGCAGCCAACTTACCACAGGTCAGTCTGCTTTTCTTGACAAATGTGTTATCAGGATTCCTACGATGGAAAGAAGCCTCCTAGGTTTTGAATGTTGCTCATTTCGACTCCCATCTGTTTATGGCTTGAATGAGGTGTGTAAACAAATCATCTAAGTAGGTCTAAATAATTTTTATTCAATAAGGAGCAGGAGGGTATTGAGTAAGTAAAGGCAACTCAACATTTTCATGGAGGGGTTATTTTTCAATAATGGTGCTATTTATGAAGTATTTTAGGAGGTTGCGGTGTTTGGAAATAAATAGACCAATTGTATGACAATAATTAACTTCAGTCCTGGCACTCGGCAAAAATTTAATCAGGGATTTTGGGAGACCTACCTATGCTATGATGTGAGATTGATTGTTACCATTTATCCAACGGTCAATACAGCTTTGAAAAAGCAGTATACTAGAATTGCACAGTAAACCATGCTCTTCAATATGAACTTGGTACAAATAATTGGTTTGTTTACTTCATAAATAAAAAAGCACTATCAGAAACACTTTTACATAATGAGATTATACCAAATTCTCTGAATGTATAAAAGGTTGGTGAATTGTTATCTCAATGATAAGATAAATTATGCCAAAAGTAGATATATTAACGGAAATTATTTAGATCATAGTGCCTCGGTAGTGGATTAAAGCTTGCTGTAGACACTGTATGTGTGTCCTGGTGGCCTGCACAAGTGCATAACTCCAATGACATGAGTAGGCCTGGACCAGCTGTATCAATTATCTAACAATCAAATCTTAACATTAATCTTTATGTCTCAGGGTCGGCAGCACGCGTGTTATGCCTCTGGTGTCACAGGCGTTCATAGGCTACGGTAACTGCTTTCCATCTGGTGGGCCGTAAGCTTGTCTGCTTGCAAAGAAGCATAAAAAAAAAAGAAAAAAATCATTCACTTCCCATTAACCAATCGAGTTGAACTGTTGCAGTTGCACTGTATGTAGTTCCGATAACAGTACCATATTATGGAAACAATAAGCTAATCTGATGATAGAGATGGAAGGTGGAAATTATCTAAGTTTGGGGTTACTTGATTAAGCTCACAATTCTGAATTTCCACCTCATTCTGTCCCTATTACTACTGGTTCTTTGTACGTCTCCCTGTGTTAGCTTGAGGTATGGTGGCCCTGAAAAGGGCCTCGTGACTAATGATAATACAACCATTATTGTGTGGTACCTAATTCTGTCCCATGCAGTGGGCTAGACTACTTCTTGTTCTAATAGGTATAATAAATTATAAATAATTAGGTAGCTATCTGAATCACACACTGAGTGGGTCAAGGAAATGATTGCAGAACCGATGCTCAGCCATTGGAACTGCACTACGAAATATATCCATGAAGCCGAGCTAAAGGACTGACATTTATTACTAATTTATTACAAAATCATTTGTTAGGAGTAATGAAACACGTTACAGAGATATTTTAGTAGAAATTCTTTACCAAATAATACATAATAAGTTTTAATAAATATGAACGAAACAGCAACAATGTTGTTTAAGAATGTAGTGTTATAATAAAGATTTCCTTACAATCTACCATGTAGCCTTAGCGAATGTAGGTCAAGTAATACAATGCAAAAATAAGCCACAGACTAAAAATGTATGACTATAATGTAACACCGTTGATAGCCTTTTTTGGTCAGTTTGTAGCCAGCGTCCATTACAAACAAGAGATCTACAAACGTCATACAATAATAAAATACTACCTGTTAATGATCTCTCTTCTTAGGTCAAAGAACAGACATAGATCCATGTCTGTGGGTCAAAGGCTATTGAAACTCTCAATTTAACATTTCAATAGTGTTATAAGCTAATCCAGTGTTGGGCTGGCGTCTACAACATTATCATCCAGCCTTCTAGCCTCCCTTATTGAGCTAAAAATATCTGACTCACAATTACAATTTGAAGAACATTTACCAAACTCCTTAGAAGTAGAGAAATAGCATTCCTAAACAACAACCTAGTGTGACAGACTACAGCCAATAGCCATGTTGTGACATTGTTTCATAATTATTTCACCACTGTGTTATTCTAGTTAGGTATGCTACAAGTGCAGATTGTCAGACAGTCCAACAAGACTGACTAGGGTGGCGCGTTGTCTTAGGGTTGGACCACACATATCCGAACGGATCGGCGCTGCGCTGATAGTAAATGTTTGTTTTGTATGGATGGGATGACAAACGTATTTTCAAACAAAATTCACTCTTATTTTTGCAATCTTTTGGAGTATGTTTTAAACTTTGTTTTTTTTTGTTCAGATGCTTTCTATAGGTCCTTAGTAGGTTCCTTTTGTATTTTGAACATGTCTAAATAGTCTTCGTAACCTATTTTTTACCTTTGTGTATAGACACTCTTATCTTTACTGGAAAGTACAAGTCATAAAAAAATTAAAAGGTGTCTTATTATGGGCGCGGTGCTGTTCCGTGCCGATAAGTTAGGTCAAACTCTTACTCTCTTTAATCTAAACGCAGCTCAGTCACCACTCTACAGCATGTTTACTTACGTTTGTTAAATGAACAATGTTAATGAACAATTTGGTATAAATGTACGCAGGTCCGTTAGATTGATGAGCGAGCAGGGTTTGTCGCCCTTCATATTATGCATTATTTTTCAAAATCAGCACCAATTTTCTTGTATTTTAATCAACCGTAGACTGTTTCAATCTGCTATATCCGGTTATCCACAACAGATATCCGGGTCTATTCTCGTCGCAAATGAACCGAATCGCCGTCTCCAGCCTTTTAATGTTCCCGCTATTTTTAAACTTTAACGTACGGGTATTTTGAATACATGTCTGATGTGCTTGATGTAGAGGGCCGGGGCATCCATTATCTAAGAGACTGGTATTTTACATGCGGCGATGTTTTGTCCCTTCTTTTTAGGAAAATTACGACTACACACCACGTACTTTACTATTCTCCTGCTGACGTTTCGTTGACCATTTTGAGGTCCTTCCTCATGAGCACCTACCGCGACCACGCTCAAAGGTCGTGAGACGGGAACAATAGAATTCGTTAGAATAGTAAAGTACGTGGTGTATAGTCGTAATTTTTCTAAAATGATACCAAGCCACGATAACCTCAATTCTATTTTGTCCCTTCATGTAAAATGGAGTTGTTTCTACCAGACATATACTTTATCTTCGAAATATCGTTTACGAAAAACGGTAAGGGTTTGGTGTTGCTACATGACGATTGTATCGATGCTGTATCCCGAGTGGACCGATGCTGTGCCACTACCGCATCAGAACCAACTAAACATCGCGGCCTAATTTCGACTGTATCGCTACATAAAGTCGCCGTCATCAAGGTCCTTTGGTATTTGGTGGTGAACGTCAAAACATTCCGTCTTAAAACAGCCGTGATTGACAGATATTCGGAACGGCTCCAAAACTTTGAGATTGTTAAGATTGTAACCTTCGTCTTGTATCTAATCCGAAGAGACTTTGCTGTTATTTAAGTTGAATGAATAGGTAAAGTAACCGTTGCTTATCTGCCTACCTCTATAATGTTGTAAAGAGGTCAAATTTGTATGTTGGTTTGTTTGTAGGGGGGTAATCTCTCGAACTACTTTACTGATTCCAAAAAATGTTTCAGCTCAGTGGCGCGCCAATGGAGATACCTGTGCTGTATCCAACAGTGGAGTGCAATAGGTTGATGATGAGCCAACCTAATTTTTTTTATGCTTCATCAATTACTTTACTCAATCAGTGCATAGAAAGAAAACAAAGAAAATTCATGAATTTTCCCCAATTAATACAACTTAAAAGTAGACACATGAGACAACAAGATAAGTGGAGAAAAGATGAAAAATAAATGATAAGTGTTCACAGTGTGCACAGAACCTCCGAAGGCACGGCTCCGGTGACCGGTGTCGGTGGTACCATGGTACTTTGCACAGCCAGACCCGGAACAAATATTTGCAGATCATACAAACATTTGTTCCGCAGCGGGAATCGAACACGCAACCTCTCGCATCTCAGCCGGCTAATCGCCCAACGCGCTACAGAGGTCGTCAAATGTCTCTCAGATGCATTCAACCCGTGCCTGAGTTCTCTATTTGCCCTGTAAGCTTCCTCCTTTGAGACAGTAGAGTCAGACAGCCTTCCTCAGTCAGACCTACTGGTGCGTATAGCCTCTGCACGTTCCATCTACGGTCATGCTAGCCTAATCGAGATAGGTCTGGTGGCGCTGTCCATGTCGCCAGCCTATATTACCAGCTGAATAACCGAGGCTTATCCTGCCAGTCAGTTGCAAACCTAATAAAACTGGCTTAATTTCCATAAAGGTTCTCGCCAGTTCAAAGTGTACGGTTGACACTTTGTACCGGAAAAAGGACAGACATTCCAACGCAGAGAGCATAAAAGACGGGTATTTCTAAATTTTCACACGTGCACTGAACAGGTTAAACGAATTACGCAAGGCGAGAAACTGCGGAAATATGAGGAGTTATGTTATGACGAAAACAAACAAAGTTAAACAAACTCCACGTATGAATACACGTCATTAGCCTACTGATAAAATAATGTTGGCTCTTACACTGTGCACTGTTTTATTCTAAATATAGCTTACAAAGTCTTGAGAGATTTCTATATCGACGGAGTTTTTAAGAGGCGGGCTTCTTCGATATACCTATAGTATTCTAACGGTTGGACTCTCAAATAAAATAAAGCCTGTTCACCTCCATGGTCGGAACCAAATCAGCCGTGACGTGGCGCCTTATTGTTGGCTAGGACTGCGATAATCAGGGCGTGACTGGACAGCTCCTGCCATATTTTCTACTGTTGTGTACTGTCAGCTCATTCAGATCCGTAGTTCCGTTCTATTCATAAATTAACATTTACTTTGTTAGGCAATAAAAGGTACTTACCTCAGGTCGTTTTGAAAAAGATTTTTTTTTTTTCAATTTGTGGATTTGTTGCTGGTTAGGAGTGGTTAGGCCACGTTAATGTAGTGATCACATGCTTGCTTTAAAATCTGCGAACTGGAAATTGTCATAGGCGTCAAGGACAGGGTTCAAAATTATTAAAACTCTTTAGTAACTTATGTTAGAAGCAAGTAGTTTAGTTATAAATTATGCATTGACCATCTAGCTAGGTAATCTTTTATTTTTATTTTTGGTCATCATTTTGTGAAAAAACAAAACTTTAAATGGTGTCCGTTCCGATACACTCAGAGTAGTTTAATGCGATAAATGAAAGAGTGGCAAATTAAATATTTTCGATTATATTTATCGAAAGATAATTATCGATGATAATAATTATCACTTCAAACCCTGCGAAGAGGAAAATGTAAATTGTACAATCAGCGCTATTCTGACTTCCCAAAGTAGCAAACCAAAAGCGGGGTAACCATTACCTAACGCAACAGACGCTAGACGGCAAGTGTGTCACCAAGCGCGTCGTATGTAACAGTAGCTGAGTGAACGTTATGAAAGGGAACGTCGCGCGCTGATTATCTGGTGGGCGACGTCGATGTATGGGTAGAGAGACGGTGTCTACTGGGAGAATGTTTAGATGTTGATCTCTGTAGAGAATAGGTAAGTAGAGTCTGCGCTCAGAAAGAGATCCGTCGTTGGATTTGAGGGCACAGCTGTGCTTGATTACATTTTTTGTTTAGCGGGCAATACAATAGCGCGTCTGTTCCGTTTCAATTCTATTACAACTGTAGCTATTTATTTAGTTTATGATTCAAATTGCCGACAGAAAGAAACTAAGCTCCCAATTGCAGTAGGAATATAGAATTATAGGAATAAAGGAGGAATATTTAGGTTGAGAAGTTCCCCTATTCAAGTTTCATAAGATTTAGATATTAGCGCTATCTCATTGCTAAAATGATCCCCATTGTTGCTTTCCCCATTGCCATTTGTTACTGTAATTGGGGGGCAGCTCCTAATAATTATAACATGTAGTTCACAATTTGGACACGACAGCTCTCTTTCTTAACAGACTCTAACTTCTTAGAAGATATGTGGAGATACTAATATATGTGCTCACGCATAATTATGATGACTCGAGTGTGTAGATTATGCCCGGTTTCAATATCATGTCTTTCGACGCTCTTGATGGTCCATTTGCCGTCTGTATCGTACGTCGTTAAATCCTCCTAAATCATCGTAATTTTCCTAGTAGTAAAGTTTTTTGTGAAAGAGTTCGTCCGGGGACACACACATGTATGTAGTTTCTCATGCGTTCCCTGTTTTAGATCAGTTTATTCTCCATCAACCAATTTCATGTTACCGAAATATGTTTCCTCCGAAAGAATCCTTTCCTCATTGACCTTACAAAATTCTCTAGCGTAAATTCCGAATGGGATACTCATGTTAATTCACCTATGTATTTTATCCCGGAACTTATTGCTAGCTCTGTTAATAAATTACGCGCATGCATGTGGGCTAAGCGACTTATCATCAAATATGAATTAGATCTGATCTGAACCATTGATAAATCACTGGTTTAGCTTCATCAATGTGATTATAATGTCTATACAAAGCAATACATTTAGGTACAGTCAGCTACAAAATGTATACCGTACAATACCGTAGCCATAATGGTTTTTCTTCGGCATCTAACCGAAGCCATGTGTGATGCATGTGTTTTTGTACTGGATAATTTGTGTAGTGTGCCTGTGGCAGACTCTCCTTTCATGTGCAGTTCATTCAGACGGAGGGCAATTTGAACGCCACGCGTAAATCTATATTACCTGGATGTACCAATCAGTTGTATTGATGGGTCATCGTCCAATTTGGAATGAACACCGAACGATGTGATCGTTATTTTCCGCTTTTCAATGCTCTTTGTTAACGTTTATATGTATAGCTTCCATCTTTTACAGTTTTATTCTGAACAGTTTTAATTACCTAGGTACTAAAAAAAAAATGTCAATAGTTGGAATTAATGAAATTGGTTACCTTAGTAAGGGAGGAGTATTTTGAAAGTGAGGACTTTCCGTCAGTAATCAAGCCTCGATTAAAGCTCGTTCAGTGCAGGGGGTAAGGTCATTGTGGCAATCAAAAACCACGGACCCCTCCATATTCTAATTCACACCTTACCCCAGCGAGAGAAGAGGCAATTTCCTCCGTGAGTGCGTATATTGGACTCGTTTTCGACGTAATGCGTTTGATGATGAATGAGCCTTTATATGCCTCTTCTTGGAAACATACATACCTCATATCAAACTCATTTTCGACGTCTTTGTATGCGTGGAGAGTTTGATTGCTTTCATTATTGCGGTGTCTATTAATTGTCTTTGTTGCTTGTTGTGACAAATTGTCTATCTTGATACAAATTCGCTTCGCAGCTAGTTAAAACGTAATCGTCTTTTTAAAAGGCCGTGGACTCATGATGTTCCCGTTGCTTCACAAAGTGGAACACCTGACATAAAAAAGTCTTAAATGGGGGCGCTTGAAGCAACGCGCATCCTCAACGAAAACTTCAGAGAAAATACGAAACTTAACATTGGTTTTATAAATAGGAAAGGTTTCACATGAGCCCATTGACAGTAAATCGGTCTTCGGGCACGCCCACCGCGATATATCGACGTGGTCGACGTTAATTGTCGGTTTACTTCCGAAATAACCTAGCGTGCCGAATTCCTTGCTTTTATACCATTCCTACACATGTACTTTAGTCGGAGTAACTAAGTAGCTGTTGTAATCAAATAGTTGGGCCAACTTGTAAATTGATTACTGTGAACTGGTTGAAGTACGTTAATTGATGTGCTTTTTTGCCAAACATCGATGAAAGTCATCTTTAAAATTCTTTCTACCAATAGGAAACTAAAATGGAAGATTTGGATTCTCCATTCTGGATTGGATACTAGAAAAGATACCTCGGCTGTGCTCTTTGATTATATAATCAAAGGCTGTGCTATAATATGTGCCCGGTATTGTATGTAATGTATGGCTCTGAGGCCGTAGTTTTATCAAGCAATTGACTTGGATTTTTGTATGGAAATTAAGGTTCACAAAGTGTAGAAGCTATAAAAAGGCGCTTATCGGTGTCTCCATACAAAAATCGTGTTACACTACACCATACGTCCATGTCAATTGTTTGCTTAAAACTTAGTCTACGGCCTCTGTTATTATCATCATCATCATGAGCCTGTAGGTCCACTGCTGGACATAGGCCTACCTCATAGAATGTCACGACGAATGGCCTTGAGCCACCTCCATTCACCGACTTTCTGCTACGTTTATAATGTATTTAGTCCATCGAGTGGAGGGCCTTCCTCTACCGCATCGTCCTTTTTGTGGTCGCAACTCGAAAACCTTTATTCCTTTTCCTTTATTCGTTGTGTCTGTTCTTCTATAACCATTTAATTCCGAACTATATCTGTACATGCCCGGACGTTGAACTCCCAAGGCCGTTGAAGGCCAACTTACAAACCAATACAATATTCAACCAATAAACTGTCACGTAACAACAGCTTCCCCGCTTCCCTGATTGTATTACAGCGCTATTGTCTGAAGATTGTTCCTGTCGCGTCCGTCGCCGCCTTCAGCCATCTCCGGGGACTCTAGTTATGTAAGTTATTACTACGAGGGAGTGTTGTAATTAATGACATATTACGCTAAAGGGAATTTGACTTTGACACTTGTAGTTATCAAAAGAACTAATAAATCACTATTCAACGTGAAAAGTCTCACATGGGTACATTACATACATTGCACAATTTCCAATGAGCTTTGAAAAACCAGAATTACATACATACATAAACACACGCCTATCTCCCCGAAGGGGTAGGCAGAGCCTCAAAGGGTCTCTTTTCACTGTGGGTTAGACAATTGCTGAAATATAGACGTGACAAGTGGTGAGCTCATCGCCGCCATTGCTTTCCATGACAGACTCGGCTAACGCTTTCTTCCAGTAATAACACACTCCTAAATAAGCCAACAGCCAGGACAAATCTTATACCAACGCGAAAATTGCCCAACAAGAGCTATGAAAAACCAGAATTACCTTATAGATTTGTAGTTAATTTATGCTTGCGGTTCGAAAATGTTATTTCAACGCCAATATCTCGCTTTTAGATGAAGCGATATCACGCGGAATAAGACTCCTTTGAATCGGATCCTTACGATTTTAATTCGATTTATCGAGGCCTGGGAGTGGGGCTTTTTAAGAGGCTTGAGTTAAGGTTGTTTTTGGTAAGAATCAAGGAGGTTTTACGACCGTGTCACTCATTCAAAAGTAGGGCTCGCGGTCATATAGGTACGATTTTACTGTTGACGTATAAGCGGCAGATTTATATAAAGTTGTTTAGATAAATGTCGATCATTCCTGAATAACTCAATAGAAGGTTACCTAAAACTTCATCCCAATATATCTCATCTAAAATTTTGCCCCCGAAACCCGTATAGCGGAATGTGTGTCGTTTAATACAACTGCTTCCTATTTACATACTGGGAGCACAAGAATGTTTCCATGGCCAGCCGCAAAACGTTTGAAGCTTATGCGAGTAATGTTTAGCTAAGCATGGAGAGTATAGATCAAAATAAAGACTCCTATGACTACGTAATGACTCTATCTCTCTTTCTCTCTATATAGCACTTATATTTTGAAAGTAGTGACGCAGATATCAGTCTCAATGTCATCAACCAATTTATACCCGGGCTGAGACCCAACTATAAGTTATACCTGCCCGCCCAGTTCACATCGCTGATTATAATTGATAGAGGGTTGCGAGGTTGGTGCGGACCATCAATCAATCGTTTTGAAAAACTCTCCCGGTAATTAGAGCTTTGTCTCCGATGCGTGGGTTCTGAACGGTTTACTTTGGTAAAGGAATTCCAATTTTGTCGTCATATTTACCAAATATTTTGTTTTGTTTGTGTGTACTTATAATTCTAAGAAATTATTACATATAGTCCTACTATCTGCGCCCCGAGGCTTCACCCGCGTGAACAATGATAAAAATTTATGATGATGATGGTGAAAAGTAGCCTATATGTTAATCCAGAGTATAAGGTATCTCCATTCGAAATTTCACTCCAATCCGTTTAGCCGTTTGAGCGTGAAGAAGTAACAAACATACTCACAAACTTTCGCATTTATAATATTAGTGTGATAGACACCAAATACATAAATAGGTCGATCGGTATTAATTTTCCTACTATGTTGTTTCTTTACTGACTTATTGATCTGTCATTTCATTAGGTCTTCACTTCATAAAGTGCCGGACAGAATCATAATGTGAAACAGTTAAAAGTTGAAACAGTTTACAAAATCTTCAAAGGTTGTCATGAAATGTTGTTCATAATTTTTTCTCATTTGAATCTACAAAAGCAACGAAACCATAATTTTGAAGCAATTCGCAAAGTTGAAAAAATTTGTAAATTGGTTTATTGCCACAAAACGCTTGTATTTTCTGTTTTGTGGCGTAATAAAACTGGAAGGTTGAAATTGCAGTGCAATTTATAAACGTAAGCGATATACGAGAGTGCTGCAGATATTAACATCATGTTTGTGTTGCAAAAGAGGGCTGCTGTTCAAGCAATTTATAATATGGGCCCCAGAGAATCACTTCGAATTAAGTTTAAAGAAATAAACATCATGACATTTCCATTTATGAAAACCTATGTATGTTCGCAAAAATATAAACTTATTTAGGTACTAAAAAGTGACAATCATAATGTAAATACTAGAAACGAAAATAAACTCGCTGTTCCCACTACTAGGCTCCATAAAGTTCATTTAAAGGGCAATGGGTACGCTTTTTATAACAAAATCCCAAGCAGCAAATCTAAAAAAAAAAAAAATACAATCTCAGATTATTTGATAATAAAATGTTAAATTAATATTATTATCAGTTCTTAAAATATTTAAAACAAAAATATAATAATGTCAAACGAATTTTGAAAACACAATTGAACAAAAAAAATTTTATTAATATCTTTGCCCTCATCAATGCTAGATTTTAAATGGTGTGATTTGGCCTTATTGTATGGTGTCATTTTGCATCATTTTATTTCTTCGTCGTTTTCTCCTGTGAGATTTGTTAGCCGTTCGTCCTTGACATGCACCAAGTTTTAGATCCACGTGCTCGTTTTGCCGGGTAAAGGGCAGTCTACACAAAACTGGGTCTACTGTAATATTTAAGAGAACACTCAACACTACCTCCGCGATGTATTACACAAGAGTTTTGTCGAAGATTTAATGTACATCCATCATAATACGATGGCGTATTTTATGTAGGTAACATAACATAACACCCAACAGTCACATACGTAGTCTTGATCCCACACTAAGATTCCCTGTGTCGTGGGTATCAGAAACAACGAGTACCATGTTACCGAAACACCCAGACCCGAATCAAATATATGTCCCGCAGCGGGAACCTTCCTTACTCAAACCATCCATACAGCAAGTAAAGTCAAAATAAAACCTATAAACTAACTTTATTTCGCCCGCATGGTTCATATACTTGTATATGATCGAAAGGGAATCTCTGATATAGAACAGGCATATAGAATACTGTGTACGGTTCCAATTACGACGACTACTCGCTACCCATTCCCGTTGATAAATCCCGGTACTTTTTCAGTTAGTTTTTAGTAATGAGAAAAGGCAGCAAGATAATGAATGAGTGATCCATACAAGCTTGTGGCGCCCCCAGCTGTTTATTTCTGGTGCAAAATAAAACAAATACCTCAGGATAAACCGTGCCGGCAGCAGACTACGTATAAATAGACTGGTCGATAGCCACTCCACTCGGCGGCTGTTGAAATCCGAGCCTGCACGCTCCTGTATCGGGTTTCCGTGATCTCCTGGTATTTAAATTCAATTTCTGTTACTGACTTTACCGTGGCTTTGTTCGGTAGTCTTTTACGAGATGCGTGAATATACAGAATTCTCAATTTCTGGTCCATTCTTGAACATCTGAGGTGTACAGGCTATAACTATAATCCACTGCGTTAGCCCAATGCGATTTAGCCGTTCTAGTTTGGTTGAATTCTAGATACCTGGTTACAAAATTCCTGCTCCCGATTGTTGAGAATGTAAACGGTCAGGATTCTCGGCGCAAGTTAGCTATAATAACTTTTCATTTAAAAACCGACTTCCGCCATTGTATTCGACTAAATATTTTTATGAAAAAAAAATGATGAAAGAATTATAGTGGTGAAAGGATTATGATACTTTTTGAATGCAAATGCTTGGTTGTTGCTGAAAATATCAAAATCGCCATATGTATGCCTACAATATTTGAGGAGTTCCCTCAATTCCTCATGGATCCCATCATCACAACTGCATTCTGAAAAAAATGGGACCAATCTGAAAGTATATCTATTCAAATAAAAAAAGAATTTTTCAAATCGGTTCATAAACGCCGGAGATATGCGGTAACAAATATACAAAAAAAAAAAAACAACCGACTTGAGCACCTCCTCCTTTTTTGGGAAGTCGGTTATAAAAGGATTTTCAGCGTTAATTTCATTTCAGCATTTTAGCTTGAATAAATTGCTCTTACCTTTAAAATATTCACACCGACCACCGATTTTTATACCATTGGGTAAGTAATGTGTTTAACCCGCAATGGGGAACGCAACAATGGGTGATTATTTTGGAATCTTATGAAACTAGAATACCTAGGGGAACCTAAATATTCCTACTTTCAAGTTTCAAAAAATTTGGACAGCGCTAAGCCTGCCAAAATGATCTTCATTGTTGCGTTCCCCATTGCCATTTGCTACTGTAATTGGGGGGCTGATAACAATCAGCCATGAGCTCAACTTAATTAGGATCATATAGGGTTCACGGTTGTGACCTAAGTACCGATTCTCATAATTATTAAACATTCAATTTGCAATCCAATCACATCTCAGATGAGTGGTAGATGTGCCAGTGTGACTGAGAATCTCAGTCACACTGGCATACATCACATCTCAGTCACATAGACGATGTAACTATTACTTAATCTTCGCATGCATACGTTATCTTTCTCGCTCTAACGAACGCCTCTGCGAGCGACGGAAAGGTTGATGACCGAAGTGAGATTATATTGTGAATTTAATCTTATTTACTACTAATATAATTATAAATGTAAAAGTTTGTGAGGATGCTTGTTACTCTTTCACGCTATAACTACTGAATGGATTGTGATGAAACTTTACAATATTATAGCTTATACATCAGAATAACATAAAGACTATAATTTATAATAGAGATTCTACGCGGGCGGATCCGCGAGCCAATCTCATGTAAGTACTGGCAAATAATTACGATTGCCTTCCTGGAACACAAATTTCATCTGCAAACTGTACTTGGCTGACACCTGGCTTAGCGTGTGAAAATGCTTGTATACGACTGCTTCTGAGAAATCTTATGAATTGTGGGCTCAATTACAACCTTGGCATTGGAATGGAAGGGTGTTTGAGCAACACTTGAAGCACACTACGTACTTACATACATAGACATATGCCTTTTTCCTTGAAGGAGGTAGACAGATCCTCAATGGGCTTATTCACCGTGAGCAGCACAATCGCAGGAATATAAACGAGACGTAATCCTCAAAAAACTGGTCATGTGCGTTCCGGACCACGCATATTGTAGCTTTCATATTTTATTGAACGAGCGAAGCGAGATATCTGTGAGCCAACTTGGGCGAATCGGCGTTTGTATTATGTATGTATGTTAGTCTGAGGATAACTTTCGAACTGTTATCCGATCTTCATGAAATTTGATAGGTATAGGTCGATGGAACTGGTACTGAGCCAAGTCGGTCGGCGGGTTGTTGAGATATTGGGGTCCAAAAAAATCAAATACAGTTTACAGTCTCAGTTCGGGCGAGTCATGACAAGTTCAGTTTTTATGACATAAACTTAACTGATAAAAAACAATTTTAACAAATTTCAGTTCAAAATTAAGTTGTTACGGTAAACCCGCTGGTGGATCTTCAAGGTTCCCTGTCAGATTACGGAATCCTAAAACCGGCTGTCGTCAACACGGCCGCGGACTCTAATCCATCCTAAAATTGTTAAAGCCCGTATTATGACGATTGCCAACGAGTTGACGTAACAGAGCTCGGAGGCCAAGGCCAAGGTTGCCCAACAAGAAAATGATGCTCTGCAGGTATATTTCCTAGACAGAAAATATTTTTATTGCTAAAACATACATGAATAAAATCAGCAGGTGTGCGTTGATGAAAAACATCAAAAGTCAAACCAAATAAACAGCGGTTAGCGTGGTTTTAGATGGGTAATTTCTGCCGGATGTGTCTTGGTTATTATACCTAGCCCCATAGTGGGGTCTCATGAATTCTTAACAACTTCAAAGTCAAAGACCTTCCGACGACTAATCCTATCGTGATTGTAAGTCATAACGTGTTTCATCCACATATCTATTCACGGTCTACGTGTGACATAATAGTGTATTCGCATTCCATCGCTGGCTGTGCGCTCGTTTAATTTCGCGCGTTCATGTCGATATTTCAGTGTCGTACGACATCATTATTTTGGTCTTCGTCAATTCTCGAAGGTGAATGATGGATGGGTGGCAACGGGAATTTATGCGTCGTCACCGCTACGTAGAATTTGCACTGACCTTTTCAATATGAGGTGTTCCGTTTGCGTTGCTGTCTCTTTGTATTCTTTTGTGTTTTCCCGTACAATTTTAAGTGGCGTCTCCGATATTTTCTCTCCCCAATTTCCCCTAGCTTTATGATTTTGGTATGGTTATGCTTGAAGATTTGACTGTCGGAACAATGCCATATTAATTTCCTACCAACATTTTATTTTGAAACATCTCATCTCATCTCACTTATATTATAAACGCGACAATTTGTGAGTATGTTTGTTATGCCTTATAACGCTAAAACAGCTGGAGTGATTTGGAATGGGAAAAGATTATACCCTGAATTAACATATGGGCCTTTTATACCGATATTCCCACCGGATCAACGCTTACGCGGGTAGAACCGCAGGGCGCAGCTAATATCTAAATATTTTTTTCCACAATCGTTGAAAATATATAGGAATCTTAATTTAACATTTGAAGCACCGTTCATTAAATTTCCATCAGTCCCATTCCGATTGAAGATATTTCTCCTATTTTATTTTGCTTCATTAGTATTCGAAGTCGAAGATATCATTAAGGGTATTATTTGACACTTAAATGATGTCTGATTTAATTGAATACCTACTTGACGTACCGGACAAGTACCAGGTGGCTCATTACGTAGTCTCTTCGTTGGTACAAAAGATCTACATATTTGCTACTTGAAGAACCTAACATCTTATGGTACATACAGGGTACCAACGAATGTTCAGAGTGACGATAGTAATAATACATTTATTCGAAAGGGGCCAGCAAAGAAGGAATAAAGCAATCGACGTCTGATCCATGGCAAACGGTCACGGTACGATGATAAAAGTGAAAAGCACAATCTATGAATGAACATTGTTTGTCACCTGCGATCACGACCGGTCTGCGCCCGCGCCGACCTTGTCAAGGCGATCCGCTTTGTCAGTTGTGTGTGTGGCACAGAATAAATAATAGTACGACGGACAGAAGTCTCATTCCAACGACAACGGTTTAATTCACTGTGCATTAATCTGTGCACGCACGAATATATGAAAATTATGAAAACAATATTAAATCTTAAAGGCAATGCGTGACAGCACAATTGCATTTGAAAAATGACACAAAACCTACATTCAGTACCATGGCACTTACCGTGGCAAATGTTCGGGATACGAAATGATAGCATCCATCGCTATATTTAATTCAACGTAAGTCAGCGGGATTAAAGCTAATACAACATTGCAACCTAACTTGAAGTGGCACGCCTAGTTCTGGGCTAGCAATAAATATGTGAGAATAATGTCATGGATTCACTATTGAATAGTTCTGATCTGAGGGCCTATTACGAGTATTGCATTGCCACAATCACTTTGCGAGTCGTAAGTATTCAACATGACTTACATAGTAACTATTCATCATTCTGTGCCGCGCAGTCGATAGAAACAGCACACATTCATAAATAGTTACTACGTAAGTCACGTTGAACACTCACGACTCGCAAAGTGATTGATGCAATGCAAAACTCGTAATAGGCCCTCTGTATGAGACAGGAATTGTCTTTCATTTTGTCCCATCGGAATTTAATCTTGTTCCTTGTATGTAAAATCGGGAAAGAATAATGTACTTGCTTTATAGTACAAGCTATTTAGAGAGATTATTTCTTCAAACTCCATGAAACTTTGTATACATGATCGGATAAACTTCCGAAAAGCGAATACCGCCGATCGATCTGAAATTTGGTATACTAACGTATTTTGACCTTCTAATCACGAATATCATAACGAAAATTGGCGCAAACGCTATTTTGAATAAGAAAAACGGAGGAGAACCTCTTTTCCAATAACGCTAACTCTGAATATTCTCCGCTATAGCATTTGAACTTGAGAACGAAAAGAGGTTCTTCTCTGTTTTTTTTATTCAAAATGGCTTTTGTGCCTATTTTCGTTATGAAATTCGAAATCTATGGATATTCGTGATTAGATGGCAAAATACGTTAGTATACCAAATTTCAGATCGATCGGCGGTATGCGCTTTTCGGAAGTACACCCGGTTAGATATTAGTGATCATGTGTACAAAATTTCATAGAGTTTGATGAAATAATAGCCAAATTAGAATCAAACTTCGTTTGCGTGCAAAAAGGCGTACCGCCCTACCGGTAACCTTCTCTTAATCACTCTTGCTTAACGTTTCACTTCAGACCACGTTTATGCACAAAGAAAATACACATTAGTGGCCGTTCTGATTTTAATCAGCCTATGGCGCAGAAAGTTGGCGTACATCTCATCAATCGTCTAAGCCCCATAAATGTAAAATTCATTCCACGTGTCACTCCGTTAAACTACTCGCCATTACGCCTCGCTCGCCTTGACAGATTGTGAGCGCCCCTAAAAGTCCATTAGCTCTAATACCACACTCTGTACGTACCTACAATTTAAACGCATTTTATCGAGTTGAGACTTGCTCCAAATATCTTGCGACTGGAAGTATATAGTGGCGATTTCACTAAGAATAATATCTACTTAACCTATAGTCTATAGCCGTGGTGTGTCCGGCCTAAAACTAGACCCCTCCTCCTCCCGTGGATGTAATAAAAGTCTTACTAAGGGATTACACCAGGGGATGGGCAACAGCATCCACTTGAGTACTCAACACAAAACTACGATCACCAATCCAACCAAGTGATGATGAACTGCAGTCTACAGTTCTATAACATTTGATTGTAACTTCGTTAATTCTTAGCTCGAGGAGCTCCAGTTACTTTCGAGTATATCATCAGCATCAGAATATTCTCACTGCTAAGGCTCTATAGGTTCCTTGTTCCTTTACCGAAGAGTGACATTACAACTATCAAATTCATAGTATCAGTTATCGTTCATGGCGTTTCCTCATTTAATCCGATGACCTTGTACATCTTTGTTTCAACCAAAGCAGGAATCTATGTATTTTATTCTAAGTTGTTATTAATATTCTGAATTGTAATGTGACCAGATTCTTGGCTACTTTGATTTCTTACAAACTTTGTCCATGCCGTCCCTAGGGAGGCCCGACAATAAAGTTCTGGTAAACCTTAGCTTGGTAGAACAATTTGTGTCAGCCAAAATACGGATTTAATCCAATCTCACAATAAGAACAACCAAAGCAGTAACTTAAAATTTAATGAAAATTAATAAAGTTTATTAATTGTGTGTTTTTAGAATCGCGAGTATTCGGCCTTCGAAACATGACGGACAAATAAGCCAATAGCCAAAACGTTGTCCGTTTGAATGAAAGGAGCTTTGCGAGGCGCACTAAATTCATTCACAATACAGGTTCTTTTCACCATACCTCAATCAGGTCCCGATCTAACGCAAGCTGACCAAGAAAGAACAAGTGTCAAGAGGAACGAACGAACAAAAGCTTCACATAACTTGGCAAAAAAATATCTAGACTAACTTGAGGCGCGTTCTGTGTTTCCAGTTTATCTAACTTTTATCCTAGCTAGGTCAGTGCCCGCCGGAGGATAGGTCGAAAAGATTTATATAATATCTCGCCCACTCGAGACTGTTTCAGCTTTAATTCCCTTGGAAAGTAAATTGTTTTTGTGGTATTGCTGGTTAATGTCAAGACTGCAATATTTTGTTGTTACTATATTTGATACTTGGTTGCGGTATATCTTGAGGCTTAATTAATTGTGGTATCAAACGCAAGGAATCTAATTAACGCGATGAATATACGTTTTCGACTGAGTGAGTGAGTAGTTGGTGATTGGAAAATTATAGAAATTTTGTGCTTTGACCCAGATTTTCAACTCTGTTCTGCTGGTCCTCGATTATTATTTGTTTTGCTATTGGCATGGCAATTATAAGTATCCGTCGTGCAACTCGTCATGACTTTCATGTTCTGCCTAAAAATGTTTTCAACAAACAAGCAAACAGTCTTACGGCCCACCTGATGGAAAGTAGATACCGTAGCCTATGGACGCCTGCAACACCAGGGGCATCAAACGCACGCTGCCGACCCTTAAACATAAAGATGAAAAGTATCATGTGCCTGTAATTGCACCGGCACCCGTTCTCTTCAAACCTTAACACAGCAATGCAAGGACTACTGCTTGGCGGCAGAAATAGGTGCGGTGGTAGTACTTCCCCGGACGAACTATTTTTTTTTTCTAGGTTGCAATGTTAGACATCATTATTTGTATGTAAGTATACATACAAATAATGATGTCTAACATTGCAGCAACTATTGCACTGGCTCGATATCTTACCTATCTAATGATATCTGCAGACGTAGTACTATATTATATTCTGTGTCTGCAGTCCCAACCAACCAAGGCTAGATATTCTACTTTCTTTTTGCTCGCGTTAAGTTCCCCGAACAAGTTATTTTATTGGGTGTTTGCCAGAATCTGCAACCCTTTCGTATATTGTCACTTCCCGTGGAACGGCGTAAGAGACTAGCCCGTAGCTAGAATTGGGGGTCAAGGGTCAACAAATTTTTCATTTTCATGAGTGAACTAAAATTTTGATCATGAAACTGATTTCTCTTTCTTCAAGTAACTGAAGTTTCGGTTCTTTGCGTAAAGTTTGCGTAACATGATTGCGAGCGATTTGAAGCAATTTCGTACACAACCTGTACAACCTGTAGATCCAATTGTTTTGAAAATTAACTTTTCTTTAAATTCAAGGCTGCCCCTTCCTCTTCTCTTTATTTCGTGTTGAAGGTCTACGTTCTGCCCTTCCCTGGCTGTGTGCGAGCCTGGCAAGAAGGATTATTGTTCTCACAGCGCCAGCGGTTACATTCAATTCCCGATTTGGGAACGTTAATTTTACGGTGAAAAGCTTTCGGGCCTATGTTAACAACAGCCTTGGCTCGGACTTGTCGCCTGGCCCACTTTAAGAGTGGCGAATAATATTGATGACATCGTAACACCAAACTTGTGTAATTTTGCATGATCAACTTACATTTTGGTAGAGATTATTTTATGGAGTTATCATACTAATTTAGATTCGCTACATGTAGAAGATAGCTCTACTCTTGATCTTAAACTAAAAAGAATATTTAAGAGGAGGTCATCGGTAACGAAGTTTGCTTCCAATTTGGCTATTACTTCTTCAAACTCCATGAAACTCTGTGCACATGATCAGTACACTAATATCTAGACAAATAACTAAATTAAAACTAAATGGTTACAAAAACATAAATCATAAATAAAAACAAACAAATTTTTTAAAACTGACGCACTACGGGTTTAGATATATTAGTGTTCTGAGGCCCAATTCTCTGAATTATTTTTTAACTACAATGAAAGTTAACCGAATCGAGACTGAAAATTGTGAATTGACAGAAAGTTGGTATTCTGCTACCTCATAAATAACAATTTAGTCTAGTTTCAATTCACGGTGACTACCATTAGAGCAAGATGGTTATATATATAATTGGAAAGAGTAAAGAGAGGCTCCACTACTTAAGCTAAAATTATCGAAAAAACTTTGAATCGTTCAAGTTTTGGTCACATTTCGATATAATCATATTACAGTGTTGTATTTTAAGCTAAGAGAATACCATTTCTGACATTAAAGTCATCGAGACAAGATCAAAACATGATCCAAACTCTATTTCAACTATTTTTTAGTTAGAGAATTGGGCCTCTGGTCATTGTGTACAAAATTTCATGGAGTTTGATGAAATAATAGCCAAAATAGAAGCAAACATCGTTCGCGTACAAAAGGAGGTAATCTCCTCTAAAGACCAAGAGTGGAGCACAAGAACAGGCATTGTCTAAACGTCCTCTTATCTCTCTGAAAACTTTGGCTCAAGAAGAATAATAACCTATTATTCTACCAATAAAGAAATACCAAAAGCTCTGATGCTGTGGCATTGTATTAATGTTTTGGCAAGTCCAAACTCTAAACGATTTCGTGTGTGGCGAACCCTATATGCTTCCGCTTACACTACGGCCACTCCACTAAAGTTGGTCCTCTCTTCCTCCGTAGTCGCCCTCCCGCGGGGCGTAACTTTGCGCCTAATTTGTGTGCACAGTTAGCTTGTTACGCCGCCGTTTGTTTGACTGTGAATGCCCTTGTAATTTTTTCATGCATAATGAACTTTGTTTTCGTCGGTGATGTTTTTGGTTGATCTCATCTGATCTTGGGGCTATAATCGTTGGTTCTTCTTCCTCAATAGCCTTTAGACGTCCACTGTTGGACGAAGCCTCCCCCATAGAACGCAATGGGGGAATTGTCATAATCACCACGCTTGGATTGGATTGGTGATCGCAGTTTGGTGTTTAAGTACTCAGGTGGATGCTGCTGCCCATCCCCTGGTGTGATCCCTTAGTAAGGCTTTTACTACATCCACGGGAGGAGAAGGAGAGGTCTATTCTTAGGCCGGACACGGTTTGGCTAAAGATATATTTTATGACGGTGACCGCTTGCCATCAGGCGAGCCCTCTGTCTGTTGCTTTATGTTATTATTTGTTTGTTTGCGATTTATTTGTCAGTATTCATTGCTTTGTTTCTCTTAACATGGAACAGGCAGTCTGAATAAATATGGGTAGATTTTTAAATTTTACCTCCAGCACAAACCGTTGTCAGGGTTCCGTAATTTTTCATTCAGGTCGAACTGGAAATAGTAAAAAGTCCTTTTAAAGTTAATTTAAACAGAAGTAGGTAAAATTTTTAATTGCTAAGAATCGTAATCGTCGACCTTATTATAGCGAAACGGGAAACTACCTACTTACGCGTAGGAATTTCATCTTAAAGTTTTAGCTTTTATTCGACAAGCTTCTGAAATCCGGACACTACCCAAGGCAGTAGGGCACATATCCATGGGATTGTCCGAGCCATGGATATAGTATTAATTGTTATTAGTTAACAGCAGTCGAAGTATTTCTTTATTATTCGCTGGCATTTATGAGCACATTCCTCTTTCATTACATAACGCAACAACAGCGTATTTTTCGACTGAAAAAGTAGTGTTTTTGAAAGAGCACGCCCCGTTGTTTTGTTTCACCTTAGGGCTGCATGCATGGATCGTCGGTCGACAAATTTGACATCGCGATATACTGGCTTTATCTATCGAATCGCGACGATAGGTCCTAGCATGGAACTAGCCTCGATAAAGTGTAATGAGACTTTTATTTTGTCAAATGTTACCTAGTCAAAATTAAGATCCATGCTAGAGTTTTCGGTAAAACTTATCGAATTTATCGTGCAATCGATAAAGTGAAACCGATGTTACTGGTCTCGACATAGTCTCGTTTTATCGAATTTGAATGTCAAATTTTATCGCTTCATAGATCCATACTTGCAGCCCAGCTTTGAGTGTATCACGTAGAGCATTTTCATTTTTACAGATCAGCGCTTTTGATATTTTTACACCTGGGGGCTGACCCTGAGCTGTAATAGGCATTCAGTTTAAAAACTATTCAGTACAAAATATCGGTTCGTCATTGACATCTGTCAACATTGAATAACTTTAATCGCAGAAGTCTATAAACCTTCTGCGATTGTGCCTTTAAATATAGCTGCGGACATCACGGATCCGATGTTTTATACTGAATAGTTTTTGAACTGAATGGCTATAAGAGCTCATGGTAACCCAGCTGTTATGTAAAGCGATCTCTAAAATTTTTGCAAAGTTTCATTCCATCAGCGCCCCCAGCGGATCTATTTAGAACTATCTTCCTAAAGGTTCCCTTCTCATGGAATATTGTTGAGGTTTCGCGTAAAACCGCTAGGGGTTGAGTTAAGCCACCTAAAAGTGTTACTTAGTTCCGCCACCCTCACAAAGGTGGCGCTGGCTGTAACATAATATCGTTCTCACATTGTGCACTACACGGACGGGCCTATACAAATTTGATATAAGACAAAAGTAATTGATCAGTATTGTTGAAAATGGAAAGATGAAAGAACACAATAGTCTAAGAAAAATTTTTTTCACGGTGTTAGCCATGGAACTACAGCGGATTAACGTATTTCGAAAATATTATTTAATAGTTACATAATTCGCGGTCAAGATAGGTGGCCGTTATACAATGGGCGGTCCTATCGCTTTGTAGCGATTTCTACAAGAAAACCTTTGGATGGAATGGACTGTATAAAATTTACATGGAGTATTGATTGTGTAATACACTACAATAAAAACAAATACAATATACAATACGTACAATTTATGTAAGTAATACTACAAAATAATTGCAAATTATAAAGATAAGAATCAAGCGTTCATAGAACAGATCACTAAAAAAAAATATATTAAAATCCTAATGTCGAAGGCCTCTGTTCACATAGATCGCTATCAATCGAGATTTCCCTAAAGATCTCTGCCGGCCGACAGCTTTACAGCCCTGCCTCATCACCCATCTTAGATTGGGAGGTAAACAATTGGAAATTAGCTCATCAGCTATATCGATAACTCGTTATGATTATAATCCAAACATTCCTTTCTTCATAAAAGAATCCGTGATATTATTCATTTCAGGCGTGGTGGAAGAAAAGCGACCATAGATAGACACATGTCATAGAATAGAATTGAATATTCTTTAATGCACAAAAAACAAATCATGTAGGTACATAGGCGAACTTAATGCTATGAAGCATTCTTCTACCAGCTAACCTTTGTGTAGTGCGGATAAATTTATGTGTGGCATAATAAGAATTCGGTATTTTTACTAGTTTTATTTTTTATTTGTCATGTTTTTTAATTTTAGATACCTCATCTAAAATAAAAAGCCTATGATGGAAAGCTTTTATTTAACTTTCTTCATTCGTATGTCTGTCTGTCTTTTCGGTTAAATTTTTTTAATCTATTTTTAAGCACTTGCTGGCCTTTTAAGTTCCGATGACAATACAAATTTATGGTGACAGCGAGCAGATCTGATGGTAGACAACGGACCTCCTCTATGATTAATAGTAGCCTGACAGTTTTTGGGCTCATATTTGATCAGCTCACTTTTTCGATCAATTTTATAAAAGCTTGTAGCAACATTTTCATAGTTCTCTAAACGCATCCGTGAATGACGCTTTACAAAACCTGTCACATCCTAGTCAATGTTGTGCCACGGTAACAGCCGGACCCTGTAGCTCTTTTCATCTCCCTGTCATGGAAAGAATAGTACTCAAGTTCGGGTCAAAGTAACACTCAAGACCTCGGGGACCTGTGTCCGATTGAAGGGTAGCGGTTATACTAGTAGGTACAGCTACATAAGAAGGGAGTAGAGTAAACAGGGCGTCGAGTGGTTGAACCATCTGCCAGTTTGTCACTCAATCCGATTTAAATAAGCTTACTAGTTTGGAGTAATGCTAAATTACTCAATCTTTTTGACCAAATATTTAGTACTTCACACTTATCGAGCTTATTTTAATTTTCTGCTTGCATATATCAACTTTTATGACTTAGAAAAAGCTAAGTTACTTATTGTTTTAACACGATCGCTGACAGTCACTTGATTGACTTTAATAACTTTTCATTTAAAAAACCGACTTCCGCCATTGTATTCGACAAAATATTTGGATGAAAAAAAAATTATGAAAGAACCATAGTGGTGAAAGGATTATGATACTTTTTGAATGCAAATGCTTGGTTTGTTGCTGAAAATATCAAAATCGCCATATGTATGCCTACAATATTTGAGGAGTTCCCTCAATTCCTCATGGATCCCATCATCAGAACTGGATTTTGAAAAAAATGGGACCAGTCTGGAAGTATATCTATTCAAATAAAAAAAGAATTTTCCAAATCGGTTCATAAACGCCGGAGATATGCGGTAACAAACATAAAAAAAAAATAAAAAAATACAACCGAATTGAGAACCTCCTCCTTTTTTGGGAAGTCGGTTAAAAAATAGCACCCCTGTGTTTTCAGCAGTGAAAGTGTTAATTCACAAGCTACTCCTTTATTCAAACCGCTTGGAGCATTTCTCTGAACTACATTCGAGGTTTCCATGTAAAAGTGTTTCCTTGTTCCCCGGAACACGTAATGGGGTGTTAATTAATGTCAACACGTGGTTTCCTGATGTTTCAGCGCTTCCAAGAATTACAGTTCAATGGAACTTTATTAACGCACTCGTAGAACTAATATTTGTTCTGTCGATGGTAGAACGAGCCTCAATCTAAATTCAACATTAACAGAAGTAAATGTTGGTAGAAATTACTGTTTTTTTTAACCATTTTGAAAAAGAGGAAGCTATCAATTCGTCAGTCAATATGTTAAGGATCTGATGGGTCTGAAATAAAGTTTATCTATAGTATTATTATTAGTATTTTAGTTTATTATTTTTTAGTTTAAGTTTAGTTTATTTTTTAGTTTTTTTTGACGACCTCTGTGGCGCGGTGGGCGAAAGATCGCCTGCGACGTAGGAGGTTGCGGGTTCGATTTTCGCCTCGGAACAAATATTTGTGCGATCTGCAGATAATTGTACCGGGTGTTCTGGGTATTTTCTATGTATAATAAAAATATCGATCTATGTAATGTATTATATTACGTATATCAGTTATCTAGTTGCCATAACACAAGCTCTGCTTAGCTTGGGGCTAGATAATGTTGTGTGAAATGTCCAGGTTTTTTAGTTTTTTGTTTTTAATGGTTAGAGATTATTTATTTTCTCATAACAAATTTTACATTTCGCTTAGATGTTAAGTCACATAGAGAGAGATTTTTATGTATGTGTTCCCGATCCTTATGGATAGTTGATCCGCTTTTCGTGGTTTTTTCATGAAACACATACCGAGGTCGGTCCCATAAAAGAATTATTATCCAAAAACTATTTGTTTTAAATGTACTTATCTTTCAAAATGACTCATTTACTTGTATTTATTTGGCTTTGTTATGTTCCAGGTATGTTATAAGCTGAGGCTGGCTTGTCCATATTGTCTTCTCTTGAGTAAGTAGAAATGAATACATGGTTCACGTAGCGTGTTTGTTGGGAAATATCTAATATTGTCCTAAAGTAGGAAACACATGGTTCTAATTTTCGTTACCTACGTGTTAACTTGACAAGTCCCAAAACCATCCAGCCTGTTATTCTAGCCATTAAATCACTATTAGCAGCAATTAGATAAATAGCCGATACTCAGCCAAGCCAACAATTATTTAATTGGCGTATGTCTACCATGAATCATTTAATTGTCTCACGCTGGCTTTTAACCCACATATGTCATGGAAAAAGTAAATAAATAGAGTAGGTATCACAGAAAACATTGATTCAAAAAAACTACTGCTCATTTGGCAGTATGCCTGACGGTCACGTGTCTATTTTTATAAGCGCACACGCACGCAGAGTTCATTCATTCTAACTTTTTAAATTTAGAACTCCATATGCTTTATTGTGGCAGTGATCATCAGTTGGGTGCGGGCCGTGGGTGTGGGCGGATGTCGTCAGTCCCATGATGACGACGCGGTTAGATCATGGTGGAAGTCACTATCGATTTTAGACAAGGTTGATATTTTCTTATTTTGGAAGATGCGAAATGGGTTTTTGTTAACAAAGGATGAGTCGGCGGACACAAATAGTTGGTTTGCTTTTGCTTGTTAAGTTGTTAAAATGCAAGCAATGTTTTTTGTAACAGTTTTCCTTCTCAGCTGATAAGAGTGGCGTTGATACCGCCCAATTCATCCTAAACATTTGAATCGCTTAGATAATCTTAATCGCCCACTTATCGGGCTGCGTAAGCTCCGTCGGCGTCTGTCTGATTGATTACCTGCCGACAGATCTATTAACCGCTTTTACACAAATAAAATACTCTGCGTAGTAATTACGATGTTTTTAGCTAGCGCGTAGTAACGTGTTGACAAATGAATGGAAACGAGGGACGATGTATAATGTGAACATTGTTTTGGCTTTAAAACTAAACGAATTCAATTAAATGACATATTAGGATCCCGGTGGAATAACTCGTCGAAACATAGGTCGAAAACCACAAAATTCTACTGGCGTGGACGGACACGTTGTGATTGGTATTCTTCTATGCACCAGTCAAGTGAGACGTGGGTTCATACCAATTTTTTTCGAGTTCCTGGAAACCCTGGTCAAAATATTATTCACATTTCTGGAACAAACTGGAATAAAATACAAAGTTACGAGTACAACGGAATGGCAAGTAATTTCCACGTCAAAACAACTTGCCATCTGTGGAAATGTTTTAATAATTTCCAAGAAATAAGAAGCTGACTCGTTGTAAAAGTGACTAAGATGAATTCGCTGAAAAGTGAGAGTCCTTGCGAGGTCGACACGAAAATTTATTTTGAGTTATTTCGGACTTATTTGCGACACAGAAGTGCTATAACGTCTTAGCCAGAACTGCGTACCATTATTATCAGCTGTATGTGCCGTGGATCCCCCTACCAAGCGTGGTGATTAAGGCAAATCCCCCCATTGCATACTATGAGGGAGGCCTTGTCCAACTGTGGACGTCTAACGGCTGATGAAGAAGTCCGTGGGCGGGCCCATTAAGTTCTCGAGTTCCTAACTAGGCTTATAGTATGAAATACTAGTTGCGCGCCGCGGTTGCACCCGCGTGAATAATGATGAAAATTGATGATGATGATGAAAAGTAGCCTATGTGTTAATCCAGGGCGTAAAGTATCTCCATTCCAAATTTCACTCAAATCCATTCAGTAGTTTTTACGTGGAAGAGTAACAAACATCCATCCATACTCACAAACTTTCGCGTTTGATGATGATGATGAAAAGTAGCCTATGTGTTAATCCAGGGCGTAAAGTATCTCCATTCCAAATTTCACTCAAATCCATTCAGTAGTTTTTACGTGGAAGAGTAACAAACATCCATCCATACTCACAAACTTTCGCGTTCGATGATGAAAAGTAGCCTATGTGTTAATCCAGGGCGTAAAGTATCTCCATTCCAAATTTCACTTAAATCCATTCAGTAGTTTTTACGTGAAAGAGTAACAAACATCCATACTCACAAACTTTCGCGTTTATAATATTAGTAGGATAGGATAAGGCGCAGGCCAGACAGAAGAGACGTAAGACGAGGACGGGGCGCAGACAAATGTCTTTTCCGCGTCCTTTTCATACAAAATGTATAGAAGCGTCGCGACGCAAAACAAACAGAAAAGACGGGGCGCAGGCGTAACGAATTTACCTCTGCTCTGCTCGCGACGCGTCCTCGTCTTACCTACGTCTCTTCTGTCTGGCCTACGCCTAAGCATGTACTCATTACATACCTATCTATTTATTATTTATATATCACTACCTACTTATTATCACATCACATTCGTGAATATTCCATCCAAGCACCTATCTGTTGCGCTTCAGAAGACATAATCTCAAGGCCCTCATTTGAATGCTACGTGATGCGTTCTGAGAGCTGATTCTAAGTATTTTGCACACAATTGACATGGGCGTCTGGTGTAGTGTAATGTGGTTTTTGTATGGCGACACCGATGAGCGTCCCTAGCGTACACTCTGTGAACCTCATTTTACATACAAAAATCCGTGTTACACTACACTATACGTCCGTGTCAATTGCTTGTCAAAACATAGAATCAGCTCTCTGGTGAGGAATCTTCAGACTCAAGTCCTTGCGCGACGAATTCCGAAAACCTTTCAACACGTCCCAGCTTCAGCTAACTTCAGCTTGAAGCCAACTTTATTCGGTTACTTAATAGCCGTCCCCATGCACGACACGTCATTCAAAGTCCGAACCCCAATACGTCCATTACATCGCTATCCTTTAGTGCATAGAGTCCACAGGGCGGGCCCGCAATGCGATAAACCCTGATTTCAATATGACTCGAATCGTGGACTTTATAGTGGTGGAAAAAGGTTGTGTGAAATGTATTTTAAGAGCGGAGTTTTCTTGATTTTCATATATTGCTAAATTAATTAGATTTTGTTTTAGAATCTTAAAAAAACTTACAGGTACACAGAAATATAACTATTAATACTAACATGCAAAAAACATCTATGCTGAAGATGTGTCGCAAACTACTCACTATTGTAACCTCAATGTTGACGACCTCTGTGGCGCGGCGGGCGAGTAGCCGGCTGAGATGCGAGAGGTTCGCGGGTTCGATTCCCGCTTCGGGACAAATGTTTGGATGCTCTGCAAATATTTGCCCCGGTTCTGGGTGTTATGGTATCATGGTACTCGTAGTTCCTGATACCCCAGGACAGGGAATCCTAGTATGGGATTAAGGCTACGTTAATTATGTTAATGTTAAACTTACACGATGCACTCCAATGAAGTATTGACACGTTGACTATTTTGTGTCTTCGTGGTGTAAATGTCATGTCATGTCACCATCTATCAACGACCTCCACAAGGTTATTGTCTAAGCAGGGGGGCTTTGGATCAAACAGATTTTAACTTTTATAGTAAAGTTCCCGTAGCGTGTCTGGCCTAAGAGTAGACTCCGTCCTCCGTTTCACAGGGGATGGGCAGCAGCATCCCCCTGAGTACTGCGATCACCCATCCGCCTGCTAAGCGTGGTGATAATGGAATGGGAAAAGAAATGAAATGGCCCCCCTATTTCATTCTTTGCAGAATGCTTACGCATTGGACGTCAAAAGGCCGGGATGATGATGATGATAGTAAAGTTACGGTGTTTAATTTGATTAGTCGTAGCTGACCTGGACCTGAATATTCCTCCTTTCAAGTTTCAAAAGATTTGGACAGCGCTAAGGCTGCCAAAATGATTTCGATTGTTGCGTTCCCCATTGCCACTTTCTACTATAATTGTGGGGCAGATCGCGGCATTCAGGATTTAGGAATTTATATTCGATCAGGGTATTTCGATATTCCCACCACTACATAGTTCCGCAGGCCCGAGTGCGGCGGAATAAATCAATTAACCAATTGTTCCGGCTTTCGACGGAGTTCCGTTTGAATCTCATTTTCTGTGAGTTTTCAACTCGTAATAAAGTTACGGTTGACGGTTATGCCAACTTGAACAGTTTGAACATTCCTGACTAGACACGGAATACCACTGTTTTGAATACATGATGATGCTAAGCTAACTTTTTATTTATATTTTTGAACGAGCGAATCTTAATCTATAGTGAACTTGGACGAATCGGCGTTTCTATTTATGTGTGTATATTACCCTGAGGATAACTTTTGAACAGTTAATCTGATCTTTTTGAAATTTGGTAGCTGGATACAATCTTACTTTTCTTTGATCTTCTATACTACATTTGGTTACAGGTGTCTGGGTGGGTAGATAGTATTAGTACAATTTGTAGGTAAAGTTATGAACCAAATCGGCGAGGGGTTGTTGAGATATTGGGGTCCAAAAGGTGGTAAAAAATAAAGTGAGACGATCAGCTGGTATAGTAGGGTTTCATATGAATGAGTTTTGTTTGGACAATTAAAAGTTATTTTTAATTTCGTGTTAAAATTTGTAGTTTGAGCAATAATGTAAAAAAAAACCTCTAGTGTATTTCCAGTAATCCCACAATGCTGAAATTTAGCTTGCTAAAGTCGTTTTTGTAACACAAATACAGAGGAAAGTACAAAATTTAAGAATTACGCCATTTCTACCCAATAAAATGAAAAAGCAATTTTATCTTAACGTTTTTTTTAAGTCGATTAGAAAGGCTAAGTATGTACGAGTACATATATTTTTCATCCCATCTATTCGAAAAGGACGACTTGGTTCGCCTATAAGTGCACCCAAAGGTGGTGTTTTCTGTATGAAGCTTCTATAAGTGCGCCGCAATAATCTTTGCCGCGCACTTTTTAAATTTGGAACATATCGAACTCAAATAAGTGCGCCGCAATTATCTTTTACGCGCCCTTTTTAAATTTGGAACATCTTAGTGTTCAGCGCCAAAGAAGTCGTACGCAAATATTGTTTAAATAAATACTGGCTGGTACGACGCGACGGCCCATAGTCGCGCCACCGGCTGAATAAAAAAAACAAATTAGAAACGCGCGAACTACAGCCCGCGATTTCGTCATTTCTAACCGACTTTACAAAAAGGAGGAGGTCTCAATTCGGTTGTATTATTTTTTAAATATTTTTTACCTCATCTCCGGCGTTTATGAACCGATTTGGAAAATTCTTTTTTTATTTGAATAGATATACTTACAGATTGGTCCCATTTTTTTCAGAATCCAGTTCTGATGATGGAATCCATGAGGAATTGAGGGAACTCCTCAAATATTGTAGGCATACATATGGCGATTTTGATATTTTCAGCAACAAACCAAGCATTTGCATTCAGAAAGTATCATAATCCTTTTACCACTATGGTTCTTTCATAATTTTTATTTCATCCAAATATTTAGTCGAATACAATGGCGGAAACCTGTTTTTTAAATGAAAAGTTATTCACGGATTGTTAAAAATCCATGGTTTTGTTTTGAAATAAAATATGAGGCGCCTTTTATTTTCTCATAGAGGTGATGAAAAGTAGAGTGTAACACTCGGGCGCAAAATATATTTTTGGCTCGGGCGACGTACTTTGAATCCCTCGCTACGTTCGGGATTCTACTAAAGAATCCCTCGCTACGCTCGGGATTCTACTCTAGAATCCCTCACTTCGCTCTGGATTCAAAAAAGCGCCCTCGCCGTAAAAATATTATTTTGCTCCCTTATGATACAATCTACTATTGTATGTACATTCGCGAGGTCTTAGTTCGGGGCGAATCACTAGTAGTTCACTATCACTACTACACTCATTGGGATGAATACGGACGCACCCCAATAAGCGACTGGTGGGTCGTTGGCGATTTATAAATCATATTCCATGTGAAAAATGGTATGGGTCTTAAAACCCAGGCGGCGCGACCTTTATGTGTGAAATATATCCGAATTTTCTAAGACGTTCACTCAATTGAGCGAAACTCTTCGCTTTGTCCAGTAAAATCATCCAGAATGAAAGGCCCGATGTTAATTAACCACACCTCAATTCCTCATTATATCAAGACGTACCTATAAAACTCGTAAACCTAAATGAAAGCCAAACCTTGTCGCAGCCCGTGAACATTTCCTATGTAGCTTACTGTTCATTAACAACAGATTCTGCCGAACAGGCTCGTAACCAGGAGTTACCTTTGGGAGGTCCTGCAAATTATTGCAGGTAGCTTTTCCTACCCACTAGGCAGTAACATAACATAACACCCAACAGTCACATACATAGTCATGACCCCACACTAGGTTACCCTGTGTCGTGGGTATCTGGAACTACGAGTACCATGGTTTCGCAATACCCAAACCAGGAACAAATATTTTTGCAGATCATACGAACATTGGTCCCGCAGCGGGAATCGAACCCGCATCTCTTGCGTCTCAGCCGGCTACTCGCCCGCCGCACTACGGAGCTCGTTAGCTAGTTAGTTAGTGGTAGTAGTAGTGTAGTTGGTAGTGAGTTAGCTGCTGTATTAAACTTTTACGGCCTTATTACAGAACATGGACTAAATCTGAATTTAGTCCAGGCGTACTAGTCTAGGATTAAATATCGATATTAATGAGCCTGAAGTTCCGAACGTTGTAGTTCAACGGTTTTTTTTTTTTACAAAATCTTGAAATAAATGGTAGTATAGGGTTTGCCAAGTCACGGAGACCATGAAAAACGTATTTGAGTCAAGCAGAGCTTCAAAGATTAAAAAAAAACCAGTGTTAAACTTTCCTGTATCATTGAGTGAATAAAACGTCTCTAGTTTTTGTTTTTACTAAACTATACCTGTAAATAACATTTCATTTGCTTGCTTAGGTATTACTTAGTATCCACAAGGGTTTTCAAGGAAATTGAAAGGGAGGGCGGGGTGTTTTGAACCAATTTTCGATCGTTTTTCGTAAAGTTTGCTGTGAAATTAAGTGTTAACAAAGCCCTAGTTTTTTGTTTTTCCAAGGTATTCCTGTAAATTACATCTTATTCACTTGCTTAGGTATCACTTAGTACCCACAAGGCCTTTCAAGAAAATCAAAAGGGAGGGCGGGGTGTTTTGAACCAATTTTCGATCGTTTTTCGTAAAGTTTGCTGGAAATTCAGTGAACACAAGTACCTAGTTTCTTTATTTACAGAGGTATCCCTGTAAATTACATCTTATTCACTTGCTTAGGTATCACTTAGTACCCACAAGGCCTTTCAAGAAAATCAAAAGGGAGGGCGGGGTGTTTTGAACCAATTTTCGATCGTTTTTCGTAAAGTTTGCTGGAAATTCAGTGAACACAAGTACCTAGTTTCTTTATTTACGGAGCTATCCCTGTAAATAACATCTTATTCACTTGCTTAGATATTACTTAGTATCCACAAGGACTTTCAAGAAAATCAAAAGGGAGGGCGGGGTCTTTTGAGCCTATTTTCGATCTTTTTTCGTAAAGTTTGCTGGAAATTCAGTGAACACAAGTACCTAGTTTCTTTATTTACGGAGCTATCCCTGTAAATAACATCTTATTCACTTGCTTAGATATTACTTAGTATCCACAAGGACTTTCAAGAAAATCAAAAGGGAGGGCGGGGTCTTTTGAGCCTATTTTCGATCTTTTTTCGTAAAGTTTGCTGGAAATTCAGTGAACACAAGTACCTAGTTTCTTTATTTACGGAGCTATCCCTGTAAATAATATCTTATTCACTTGCTTAGATATTACTTAGTATCCACAAGGCCTTTCAAGAAAATCAAAAGGGAGGGCGGGGTGTTTAGAACCAATTTTCGATCGTTTTTCGTAAAGTTTGCTGGAAATTCAGTGAACACAAGTACCTAGTTTCTTTATTTACGGAGCTATCCCTGTAAATAACATCTTATTCCCTTGCTTAGATATTACTTAGTATCCACAAGGACTTTCAAGAAAATCAAAAGGGAGGGCGGGGTCTTTTGAGCCTATTTTCGATCTTTTTTCGTAAAGTTTGCTGTAAATTCAGTGAACACAAGTACCTAGTGTCTTTATTTACGGAGCTATCCCTGTAAATAATATCTTATTCACTTGCTTAGATATTACTTAGTATCCACAAGGCCTTTCAAGAAAATCAAAAGGGAGGGCGGGTTGTTTTGAACCAATTTTCGATCGTTTTTCGTAAAGTTTGCTGGACATTCAGTGAACACAAGTACCTAGTTTCTTTATTTACGGAGGTATCCCTGTAAATAACATCTTATTCACTTGCTTAGATATTACTTAGTATCCACAAGGACTTTCAAGAAAATCAAAAGGGAGGGCGGGATCTTTTGAGCCTATTTTCGATCTTTTTTCGTAAAGTTTGCTGGAAATTCAGTGAACACAAGTACCTAGTTTCTTTATTTACGGAGCTATCCCTGTAAATAACATCTTATTCACTTGCTTAGATATTACTTAGTATCCACAAGGACTTTCAAGAAAATCAAAAGGGAGGGCGGGGTCTTTTGAGCCTATTTTCGATCTTTTTTCGTAAAGTTTGCTGGAAATTCAGTGAACACAAGTACCTAGTTTCTTTATTTACGGAGCTATCCCTGTAAATAACATCTTATTCACTTGCTTAGATATTACTTAGTATCCACAAGGACTTTCAAGAAAATCAAAAGGGAGGGCGGGGTCTTTTGAGCCTATTTTCGATCTTTTTTCGTAAAGTTTGCTGGAAATTCAGTGAACACAAGTACCTAGTTTCTTTATTTACGGAGCTATCCCTGTAAATAACATCTTATTCACTTGCTTAGATATTACTTAGTATCCACAAGGCCTTTCAAGAAAATCAAAAGGGAGGGCGGGGTCTTTTGAGCCTATTTTCGATCTTTTTTCGTAAAGTTTGCTGGAAATTCAGTGAACAAAAGTACCTCGTTTCTTTATTTACGGACCTATCCCTGTAAATAACATCTTATTCACTTGCTTAGATATTACTTAGTATCCACAAGGACTTTCAAGAAAATCAAAAGGGAGGGCGGGGTCTTTTGAGCCTATTTTCGATCTTTTTTCGTAAAGTTTGCTGGAAATTCAGTGAACACAAGTACCTAGTTTCTTTATTTACGGAGCTATCCCTGTAAATAACATCTTATTCACTTGCTTAGATATTACTTAGTATCCACAAGGACTTTCAAGAAAATCAAAAGGGAGGGCGGGGTCTTTTGAGCCTATTTTCGATCTTTTTTCGTAAAGTTTGCTGGAAATTCAGTGAACACAAGTACCTAGTTTCTTTATTTACGGAGCTATCCCTGTAAATAACATCTTATTCCCTTGCTTAGATATTACTTAGTATCCACAAGGACTTTCAAGAAAATCAAAAGGGAGGGCGGGGTCTTTTGAGCCTATTTTCGATCTTTTTTCGTAAAGTTTGCTGGAAATTCAGTGAACACAAGTACCTAGTTTCTTTATTTGCGGAGCTATCCCTGTAAATAATATCTTATTCACTTGCTTAGATATTACTTAGTATCCACAAGGCCTTTCAAGAAAATCAAAAGGGAGGGCGGGATCTTTTGAGCCTATTTTCGATCGTTTTTCGTAAAGTTTGCTGGAAATTCAGTGAACACAAGTACCTAGTTTCTTTATTTACGGAGCTATCCCTGTAAATAATATCTTATTCACTTGCTTAGATATTACTTAGTATCCACAAGGCCTTTCAAGAAAATCAAAAGGGAGGGCGGGGTCTTTTGAGCCTATTTTCGATCTTTTTTCGTAAAGTTTGCTGGAAATTCAGTGAACACAAGTACCTAGTTTCTTTATTTACGGAGCTATCCCTGTAAATAACATCTTATTCACTTGCTTAGATATTACTTAGTATCCACAAGGACTTTCAAGAAAATCAAAAGGGAGGGCGGGGTCTTTTGAGCTTATTTTCGATCTTTTTTCGTAAAGTTTGCTGGAAATTCAGTGAACACAAGTACCTAGTTTCTTTATTTACGGAGCTATCCCTGTAAGTATTATCTTATTCACTTGCTTAGATATTACTTAGTATCCACAAGGCCTTTCAAGAAAATCAAAAGGGAGGGCGGGGTGTTTAGAACCAATTTTCGATCGTTTTTCGTAAAGTTTGCTGGAAATTTAGTGAACACAAGTACCTAGTTTCTTTATTTACAGAGGTATCCTTGTAAATAACATCTTATTCACTTGCTTAGATATTACTTAGTATCCACAAGGACTTAAATCAAAAGGGCGGGGTCTTTTGAGCCTATTTTCGATCTTTTTTGTAAAGTTTGCTGGAAAATCAGTGAACAAAAGTACCTAGTTTCTTTATTTACGGAGCTATCCCTGTAAATAACATCTTATTCACTTGCTTAGATATTACTTAGTATCCACAAGGCCTTTCAAGAAAATCAAAAGGGAGGGCGGGGTGTTTAGAACCAATTTTCGATCGTTTTTCGTAAAGTTTGCTGGAAATTCAGTGAACACAAGTACCTAGTTTCTTTATTTACGGAGCTATCCCTGTAAATAATATCTTATTCACTTGCTTAGATATTACTTAGTATCCACAAGGCCTTTCAAGAAAATCAAAAGGGAGGGCGGGATCTTTTGAGCCTATTTTCGATATTTTTTCGTAAAGTTTGCTGTAAATTCAGTGAACACAAGTACCTAGTTTCTTTATTTACGGAGCTATCCCTGTAAATAACATCTTATTCACTTGCTTAGATATTACTTAGTATCCACAAGGACTTTCAAGAAAATCAAAAGGGAGGGCGGGGTGTTTTGAGCCTATTTTCGATCTTTTTTCGTAAAGTTTGCTGTAAATTCAGTGAACACAAGTACCTAGTTTCTTTATTTACGGAGCTATCCCTGTAAATAACATCTTATTCACTTGCTTAGATATTACTTAGTATCCACAAGGCCTTTCAAGAAAATCAAAAGGGAGGGCGGGGTGTTTAGAATTAATTTTCGATCGTTTTTCGTAAAGTTTGCTGGAAATTCAGTGAACACAAGTACCTAGTTTCTTTATTTACGGAGCTATCCCTGTAAATAACATCTTATTCACTTGCTTAGATATTACTTAGTATCCACAAGGACTTTCAAGAAAATCAAAAGGGAGGGCGGGGTCTTTTGAGCTTATTTTCGATCTTTTTTCGTAAAGTTTGCTGGAAATTCAGTGAACACAAGTACCTAGTTTCTTTATTTACGGAGCTATCCCTGTAAGTATTATCTTATTCACTTGCTTAGATATTACTTAGTATCCACAAGGCCTTTCAAGAAAATCAAAAGGGAGGGCGGGGTGTTTAGAACCAATTTTCGATCGTTTTTCGTAAAGTTTGCTGGAAATTCAGTGAACACAAGTACCTAGTTTCTTTATTTACAGAGGTATCCCTGTAAATAACATCTTATTCACTTGCTTAGATATTACTTAGTATCCACAAGGACTTTCAAGAAAATCAAAAGGGAGGGCGGGGTCTTTTGAGCCTATTTTCGATCTTTTTTGTAAAGTTTGCTGGAAAATCAGTGAACAAAAGTACCTAGTTTCTTTATTTACGGAGCTATCCCTGTAAATAACATCTTATTCACTTGCTTAGATATTACTTAGTATCCACAAGGACTTTCAAGAAAATCAAAAGGGAGGGCGGGGTCTTTTGAGCTTATTTTCGATCTTTTTTCGTAAAGTTTGCTGGAAATTCAGTGAACACAAGTACCTAGTTTCTTTATTTACGGAGCTATTCCTGTAAGTATTATCTTATTCACTTGCTTAGATATTACTTAGTATCCACAAGGACTTTCAAGAAAATCAAAAGGGAGGGCGGGGTCTTTTGAGCCTATTTTCGATCTTTTTTGTAAAGTTTGCTGGAAAATCAGTGAACAAAAGTACCTAGTTTCTTTATTTACGGAGCTATCCCTGTAAATAACATCTTATTCACTTGCTTAGATATTACTTAGTATCCACAAGGACTTTCAAGAAAATCAAAAGGGAGGGCGGGGTCTTTTGAGCTTATTTTCGATCTTTTTTCGTAAAGTTTGCTGGAAATTCAGTGAACACAAGTACCTAGTTTCTTTATTTACGGAGCTATTCCTGTAAGTATTATCTTATTCACTTGCTTAGATATTACTTAGTATCCACAAGGCCTTTCAAGAAAATCAAAAGGGAGGGCGGGGTGTTTAGAACCAATTTTCGATCGTTTTTCGTAAAGTTTGCTGGAAATTTAGTGAACACAAGTACCTAGTTTCTTTATTTACAGAGGTATCCCTGTAAATAACATCTTATTCACTTGCTTAGATATTACTTAGTATCCACAAGGACTTTCAAGAAAATCAAAAGGGAGGGCGGGGTCTTTTGAGCCTATTTTCGATCTTTTTTGTAAAGTTTGCTGGAAAATCAGTGAACAAAAGTACCTAGTTTCTTTATTTACGGAGCTATCCCTGTAAATAACATCTTATTCACTTGCTTAGATATTACTTAGTATCCACAAGGCCTTTCAAGAAAATCAAAAGGGAGGGCGGGGTGTTTAGAACCAATTTTCGATCGTTTTTCGTAAAGTTTGCTGGAAATTCAGTGAACACAAGTACCTAGTTTCTTTATTTACGGAGCTATCCCTGTAAATAATATCTTATTCACTTGCTTAGATATTACTTAGTATCCACAAGGCCTTTCAAGAAAATCAAAAGGGAGGGCGGGATCTTTTGAGCCTATTTTCGATATTTTTTCGTAAAGTTTGCTGTAAATTCAGTGAACACAAGTACCTAGTTTCTTTATTTACGGAGCTATCCCTGTAAATAACATCTTATTCACTTGCTTAGATATTACTTAGTATCCACAAGGACTTTCAAGAAAATCAAAAGGGAGGGCGGGGTGTTTTGAGCCTATTTTCGATCTTTTTTCGTAAAGTTTGCTGTAAATTCAGTGAACACAAGTACCTAGTTTCTTTATTTACGGAGCTATCCCTGTAAGTATTATCTTATTCACTTGCTTAGATATTACTTAGTATCCACAAGGCCTTTCAAGAAAATCAAAAGGGAGGGCGGGGTGTTTAGAACCAATTTTCGATCGTTTTTCGTAAAGTTTGCTGGAAATTCAGTGAACACAAGTACCTAGTTTCTTTATTTACGGAGCTATCCCTGTAAATAACATCTTATTCACTTGCTTAGATATTACTTAGTATCCACAAGGACTTTCAAGAAAATCAAAAGGGAGGGCGGGTTCTTTTGAGCCTATTTTCGATCTTTTTTCGTAAAGTTTGCTGGAAATTCAGTGAACACAAGTACCTAGTTTCTTTATTTACGGAGCTATCCCTGTAAGTATTATCTTATTCACTTGCTTAGATATTACTTAGTATCCACAAGGACTTTCAAGAAAATCAAAAGGGAGGGCGGGTTGTTTTGAACCAATTTTCGATCGTTTTTCGTAAAGTTTGCTGGAAATTCAGTGAACACAAGTACCTAGTTTCTTTATTTACGGAGGTATCCCTGTAAATAACATCTTATTCACTTGCTTAGGTATTACTTAGTATCCACGAGGACTTTCAAGAAAATCAAAAGGGAGGGCGGGGCGTTTTGAGCCTATTTTCGATCTTTTTCTTAAAGTTTGCTCTGAATTTAAGTGTTTATAAGGCCCTAGTTTTTTGTTTTTCCAAGGTATACCTGTAAATACCATCTTATTCACTTGCTTATGTATAACTTAGTATCCATCAGGACTTTCAAGAAAATCAAAAGGGAGGGCGGGGGGTCTTTTGAGCCCATTTACGATCTTTTTCTCAAAGTTTGCTCTAAACTTAAGTGTTAACAAAGCCCTAGTTTTTTGTTTTGCCAAGGTATACCTGTAAATAACATCTTGTTCACTTGCTTAGGTATTACTTAGTATCCACAAGGACTTTCAAGAAAATCAAAAGGGAGGGCGCATTTAATTTTATACAGTCCAGTTCATTCAAATGTTGACTGGAAGAAATCGCTACAGAGCGATAAGACCGCCCATTGTATAGCATAGTTAGTTTTAGTTTTTGTTTGTTAAATTGTTTAATTTTTACTATGGTGTGCAATAAAGTAGCTTCTATCTTCTATCTATCTATCTAGTGGCCTTAGACAAAGATGTTCTTATTAAAGTTTGACTAACTTCTACTACAGCTCTGAGGCCCAATTCTCTAATGTAAAAACATTCAATTCGCAGTATAATCTCATCTCAGTCGCACTGTCAGCTGTCACCTATGTAACTATTACTATACGAGACAGTGCGACTGACACGAGATTATATTGTGACTGGAATGTTTTAAAATTATAGAATTGGGCCTCTGATTTCTCTCATTCCATGACACGAGTTAAGTTTCCCGCGCAAATATGACTTCGTGTGCATATTGTGCTGTAAAAGACAAATAGAGACATATACATCATATAATTTTTTAAATTGCCGAACGACGATGAAAGGTACCTAAGTTATTTGATCGATGTAGGTACATTAGTTATTGTCTGTAGGTGCATATCGAAGTAATGCCTTTTATATGTGTGATTTCATGTACATTTAGCATAGATTGCAATGATCTAGGTCGGAGATACCTAAATAATTACTTGAATTTTCTACCTACTTACGTCCATAATTTGATTTTACTTCGGAATCGCTCTAAATTACTTATTTAAGGACCTAAATACTTACCTACTTTATTTCTCCATAATAACAATATTGATAATAACAAACGGTAAGTACTTAAGTAATTCGTAGGTACAAGTCGACAACCCTTACGAGTTGCATCACTCCGCGCCAGACAGCGACAGAGTTACGCGTTGGGAGAGAGCCCCAATGTTTAGGTGAATATTGCGTTAGGTACAAAGCGCTTGTGCGAGCTGAATTGCACTTTGTTGCGTCCTAGCAAGAGTCGCTATTTAAACTAGTGGTTCGCCCCGAACTGAGACCTCGCGAAACCACCTTTATCAGCCCGACTACTTAACCAAGTAATTTCCATTTTTCTATTATTATTTTTGAAAATTTTCACCTCGAGGTCTACCAGTACAGTACAGGATCTATAAGTAACAACTATAATTTCCTACACATCATCGAAATAACCTTTGAATAAAGGTTATTAGGGTTAATAGGGCTAAGCAACGGGGCGTAATGCTACATACCTGTTAGTACCTATATTAAGTACCTGACGAATTAATTGATAACGTCCTTTTGACGAAAACCATAGAACTCCAGCGTCATTCAAATTCCTAGAAATGGGAGGTCAACAATGGATGTTATATTGGATTCTGTTTTATGGAGTACAAGTTTCTAAATTCTTCAGTTTCAGACTTTTCCCTGTAGTTGTGACACAAAAGCCACAAGCATACCAAACAGCATTGTGGGATTGCTGAAAGTACCCTAGAATTTTTGATTTTTACGTTTTTTATTTTCCCTAATATCTTAAAAACTACTAAGGCTAAATACTTATTAAAAAAACAGTTTTGAAATGTCCAACTAAAGCGCTTTCATTAGACACCCCACTTGATCGGACTGTCTCACTTTTATTTTTTTTAACCCGTCTTGGACCCCAATATCTCAGCAACCCCTTGACCGATATAGCTCATAACCTTACCTACAAATTGTACCAATACTGTCTACCCCCATACCAAATTTCATGAAGATCGGATTAACGGTTTGGAAGTTTTCATCGGACAAACATACATACATACATACAAACGCCGATTCTTCCAACTTAACTCGGAGAACTCGCT
The DNA here is from genome assembly GCA_951392215.1 of Epirrita christyi. Taxonomy (NCBI): domain Eukaryota; kingdom Metazoa; phylum Arthropoda; class Insecta; order Lepidoptera; family Geometridae; genus Epirrita; species Epirrita christyi. Next base: position 920,668 of record OX595843.1, read on the forward strand.
TCGCTGGTTCAATTAAAAAAATCGCGAAGTGTGTCTTCTGTACTTGTACTAAATATTTATTCTGTGGCAGAAGACCGGGCTCACCTTGAGGGTCGTGAAATTGGAGTCTTGCCATAATATGAATTTAATTTATTTTTAACCGACTTCCCAAAAAAGGAAGAGGTTCTCAGGTTCTAATCTAATGTATACTTAATTTACATCCTATTTATCTAATTTAATTTATAGTAGTCGCCTCACTGGCGTAGGCCTCCCCTAAATCCCTCCACACATCCCTCTCCCGAGCCTTCATCATCCAGTCCGGACCACATAGTTGGGAAAAAATATCCATCAGTATTAGGTAAGTATTAAACAACACAACCCCAAGGAGGCCTTCGGCTTATTAGTTATTACCCGAATGCGGAACGAAAACGACCTCTGATCCCAGTTGTCTCCTAACTCATGAGAGTCGATAAACGGTCAGTCGGTACTCTCACCATATTAACTTTTCATTTAAAAAACCGACTTCATCCGACATAAACGCCGGAGACATGCGGTAACAAACATTTAAAAAAAAAAACTAAAAAAAAATACAACCGAATTGAGAACCTCCTCCTTTTTTGGGAAGTCGGTTAAAAAGTTATATTATGATATAGTTAGAAGAGCTGTATCGTAATGTAATTTTTAAAATACTTAATTTATTTCGTTGGCATGTGCGTAAAAACTGTCATTTTAGTTTTGTTTTTAGTTTTTTAATCTTTATATTTCAGTATGAGAGTAGATAAAACAGTAAATGGAGGCGAGCCAAAAGTTTTTATTTTTGTTAATTTTTCTGAATGTTGTTGCGAATAAATCTATTCTTTCCTATTCAAAAAAAAAATCCCGAGACCATTTTGGTTTTCAGAAAATAGTCCATTCTTACCCCAAAGCAACTCATTGACGAGTTTTGGCGTGATTCATCGCACGCGGGCACAGAATAAAAAACTGCGGGGTTTATTGCCGGCGTGCGGCGCGCGGGAAAATAACGAAATTTCGCGATACTAGCCGAGCCAAGCCGAACCGCGCCGGCTCATATCGCTGCTTAGTCAGTGTTTCATTCGATTTTTGCTCGTACCAAATCACAGGTTACTTACTATAAATACGAACCAAGTGTCGCGTTTACGTGAACTTTTACTGTCCCACTCCAACAAAATGGCATTTAGCTCAGCAATCAGCATAATCACACAATAATGTAGGTAGTTATAAGTTTTGTGACATTCAATATTACGATTAATTATTATTATTACATCTTAATTTACTATTGCTTTTATAATGACATGATAATGGATGTATTCACCTAGTACCTACTTGTGGGAACTAAATTGTTTGTATGTCATAATGTATGACTGAGTATGTTGGACATGTAAATTATGACCACCAATGTAAAATTACCATATTCAAAACAAATAAATTATCTTTATTTTTAATGCTGAGTAGGTCTACTTTGCCAGCTGACACCAAGCAGGCAGAGACCTCTGTGGCGCGGCGGCCGAGTAGCCGGCTGAGGTGCAAGAGGTTGCAGGTACGATTCCCGCTGCGGGACAAATGTTTGTACTTACTTATATGATCTGCAAATTTGTTCCGGGTGTGGGTGTTATAGTACCATGGTAGGTACTCGTGGTTTCTGATACCCACGCACGACACAGGGAATCCTAGTGTGGGATCAGCTTCTTAATTGGCTAACAAACTGAGGCCCAATTCTCTAATTTAAAAACATTCCAGTCACAACATAATCTCGTGTCAGTCGCACGGTCTCGTATAGTAACTATTATATATTCTTAGCAAGAAACGCGAAGATTAAGTAATAGTTACTATACGTGACAGTGCGACTGAGACGAGATTATACTGCGAATTGAATGTTTCTAAATTAGAGAAATTGGCCTCTGATATTCGCTTTCGATAACGATTTTACAGTACACTGCGCTATATCTTTTAAATAATCCTGCTTGTGACAATAAGCACAGTGCATGCGGCGCAATGTACTGCGAAATCGTAATTAAAAGCGATTACCAGTTTGTTAGACAATACTGGGTGGGGATGGACTTACTTACTTTGGGTGTTCTGTATGTTATGTTACGCCAGAACCCCGCATCGCATAAATACCTAATTACGTGAGTGGTCAACAGCCACACCACAGCATTGCATCACATCAGAGGTATGAAGAATATAAAGAATAGAATATAATTTATTTGTATAAAAGAGTTACACAGAGATACAAAAAAAAACACTTACGACTAAGAGAAAACAGACCCGAAGGTACAAAGTGTAACTCCAGTAACAAAAGATATCACTAAGTACTTACTTATTAGAACGAGCGAAGCGAGTTCTCCGAGTCAAGTTGGAAGAATCGGCGTTTGTATGTATGTATGTATGTTTGTCCGATGAAAACTTCTCAACCGTTTATCCGATCTTTATAAAATTTAGTATGGGGGTAGATAGTATTGGTACAATTTGTAGGTAAGGTTATGAGCTATATCGGTCGGGGGGTTGATGAGATATTGGGGTTCAAGAGGGGGTAAAAAAATAAAAGTGAGACAGTCGGATCAAGTGGGGTGTCTAATGAAAGCGATTTGGCTGGACATTTCAAAACTGTTCTTAATTAGTAGTAGACTTAGTAGTTTCTGAGATATTATGGAAAATCTAAAACGAAAAAATCAAAAATTTGAAGAGTTTAGAAACTTGTACTCCATAAAACAAAAACCAATATAACCTCCATTGTTGAACCCCCATTCCTAGAAATTTGAATGACATTGGAGTTCTATGATTTTCGTCAAAAGAACGTTATCAATTAATTCGACAAGTACTTATACTAACAGGTATGTTGTATTTACGCCCCGTTGCTTAGTCATTCCAACGTTATTTCGAAGGAAATTAACTCGAGGTCAAAATTTTATCTCAGTAATTTTTTTTGAAATCGTTTAGAATGGTAAATAAAGTAAATTATGCAAAAAATATATCGAAGATACTTCAAGTTCACTGGCAAACTTATTATTAAATTTATATATTTTAATTTTTTATAAGTATTGTTCTACACCGAGAAGTCGAACATTGAGAATTTTTTCTTTGTAATATCCATTTTTAACCGACTTCCCAAAAAAGGAGAAGGATCTCAATTAGGTTGTTTTTTTTTTAATGTTTGTTATCTCCGGCGTTTATGAACCGATTTGGAAAATTCTTTTTTTATTTGAAGAGATATACTTCCAGATTGGTCCCATTTTTTTCAGAATCCAGTTCTTATGATGGAATCCATGAGGAATTGAGGGAACTCCTCAAATATTGTAGACATACATAATATAAGGCGATTTTGATATTTTCAGCAACAAACCAAGCATTTGCATTCTGAAAGTATCATAATCCTTTCACCACTATGGTTCTTTTATAATTTTTTTTTTCATTCAAATATACAGGATTTTTTTTAAATGGGACAGTATGGGGATATCCGAATCCATAAGAGATACGGGAAAACTATCTTTGAAACCATTTGCTCATTTTGTATTAAAATGATTTTGGCATAGTTATTTTTTTGGTCAAGCGTGAGTTCTCCATAAAAATGAGTAGTTTTGATCAAAAATTTTTTTTATGCGTGTCGCCTCAGTTTCATGTAAGGATTGTTTCATTGTATCGGAACAAAAAAATCTGAGCAGTAGAAGTTAGTCAAATTTTATAAAATGTTTTCTCATACAAATTGTAAGTAATCTGGTACCTACGTTAGTAAAACTATCGCAAAAAATTTTCAAAATGGCCTCCCTCTTGCTGTTTCCAGGTACGGGTACGTTTCAGAATACCTCTTGTGGCCTTAGACAAAGATTTTGTTATTAAAGTTTGACTAAGTTCTACAGCTCTGATTTTTCTCATTTCACGAAACCATCAGAGCAGTAGAACAACATTCACCACACATCTTTGTCTAATGCCACTAGAGATGTTCTGAAACGTGCCCGTACCTGGAAACAGCAAGAGGAAGGCCATTTTGAAAATTTATTGCGGTATTTTGATTAACGTAGGTACCAGATTACTTACAATTTGCATGAGAAAACATTTTATAAAATTTGACTATCTTCTTCTGCTCAGATTTTTTTCTTCCGATACAATGAAACAATCCTTACATGAAACTGAGTCGATATGCATAAAAAAATTTTTTGATCAAAACTACTCATTTTAATGGAGAACTCACGCTTGACCAAAAAAATAACTATGCCAAAATCATTTTCATACAAAATGAGCAAATGGTTCCAAAGACAATTTTCCCGTATCTCTTATGGATTCGGATATCCCCATACAGTCCCATTTAAAAAAAACACCCTGTATATATCAACAAGATGTAAGAAATTATGGAAGAAAAACACCCTGTATAGTCGAATACAATGGCGGATGTCGGTTTTTTAAATGAAAAGTTATTAGCGTAGAAAACGTAAATCTTTAAAAATAAGGTACCAAAACTAGAACTAGATAAATCTTTTTTTTTTTGCTTTACAATATCTCTGTCTTGTTAGAGAAATTGACTCGGTAGTTTTAGATTTCTGGTGGAACATCTTAAAAATCGGTCAAGGGCGAGTCGGACTCGCGTGGAGAGAGGGTTTCGTACAAGTAAGCTATCATAATAACCACTAGGTAGATAGGTACTAGTACCACTAGTACATCACATAGGAGGGGTGGGGGGGGGGGGCAAGAGTAGTTAATTTGTACTTACTTTTTGTTGCATTTGTTACCTTTTTAGGTACTCACAAAATCCTAGAAATGAGTTGATTGTCATCGCGATAATCATCGTCAGCCGCGCGTTCAGGTTCAGGTAGTTACTCAGGTGTATGCTACTGCCCATCCCATATCCACTGTTGTAGTCATTAGTCGGCTTTTACTAAATCCACGGGAGGACACTTACGGGTCTATTCTCAGGCCGAACACACCACGTCGTACTTAATTAAGTAATTCAAAAACAAAATACTTACTTAGCAATGGCAAGATCAGCAGTTAGTTACTGCCTACTTACGTGCCCACGTGATTCAAAACAAAAGAGCATCGTTCGGCGAGCATAGTTGATAGTTGAACAAGCGGAGCGAGTTTCCGAGAGTTAGTAGGTGCTTATAGAAAAAAAGAAAGAAGAAAGAAAACACGTTTATTTGTCCCCACTTAAAAAAGAAACAAAATAAAAACAACAATAGGTACCTACCTACGTAAGTAGTAGGTAACTTTACAAAAACTAAAAAAATGTATGTATGTCTTATGTTTTTATTATGGATGGATGTTTGGTTAGATGCATGTACTTATGTAAGTATGTCGAACCGTTTATCCAATGTTCATGAAATTTGGTAGGTCTATCATCATTATAGTCAGCATACAGAAGTTCACTGCTGGGCATAGGCCTTCCCCATAAAATGTAATGACAAACGGTCTTGAGACGCCTCCATCAACCGACTTCCTGCTAACTTTATGATGTCTTAGGTCCGACGAAAGGGACTTCTTCTACTGCGTCATTCGGGTAATTACAAATTACATTTAGTAAATAAATAACCAGGGACTTGTGTTCATTCAATTTGCAGCAAACTTTACGAAAAACGATCGAAAATTGGTTCGAAACACCCCGCCTTCCCATTTAATTTCCTTGAAAATGCTTGTAGATACTAACTAGTACCTAAGCAAGTGAATAAGATGTTATTTACCGTAAAAAAAAGAAACTAGGGACTTGTGTTCACTGAATTTCCAGCAAACTTTACGAAAAAAGATCGAAAATAGGCTCAAAAGACCCCGCCCTCCCTTTTGATTTTCTTGAAAGTCCTTGTGGATACTAAGTAATATCTAAGCAAGTGAATAAGATGTTATTTACAGGGATAGCTCCGTAAATAAAGAAACTAGGTACTTGTGTTCACTGAATTTCCAGCAAACTTTACGAAAAACGATCGAAAATTGGTTCTAAACACCCCGCCCTCCCTTTTGATTTTCTTGAAAGGCCTTGTGGATACTAAGTAATATCTAAGCAAGTGAATAAGATATTATTTACAGGGATAGCTCCGTAAATAAAGAAACTAGGTACTTGTGTTCACTGAATTTCCAGCAAACTTTACGAAAAAAGATCGAAAATAGGCTCAAAAGACCCCGCCCTCCCTTTTGATTTTCTTGAAAGTCCTTGTGGATACTAAGTAATATCTAAGCAAGTAAATAAGATGTTATTTACAGGGATAGCTCCGTAAATAAAGAAACTAGGTACTTGTGTTCACTGAATTTACAGCAAACTTTACGAAAAAAGATCGAAAATAGGCTCAAAAGACCCCGCCCTCCCTTTTGATTTTCTTGAAAGTCCTTGTGAATACTAAGTAATATCTAAGCAAGTGAATAAGATGTTATTTACAGGGATAGCTCCGTAAATAAAGAAACTAGGTACTTGTGTTCACTGAATTTCCAGCAAACTTTACGAAAAACGATCGAAAATAGGCTCAAAAGACCCCGCCCTCCCTTTTGATTTTCTTGAAAGGCCTTGTGGATACTAAGTAATATCTAAGCAAGTGAATAAGATGTTATTTACAGGGATAGCTCCGTAAATAAAGAAACTAGGTACTTTTGTTCACTGAATTTCCAGCAAACTTTACGAAAAAAGATCGAAAATAGGCTCAAAAGACCCCGCCCTCCCTTTTGATTTTCTTGAAAGGCCTTGTGGATACTAAGTAATATCTAAGCAAGTGAATAAGATGTTATTTACAGGGATACCTCCGTAAATAAAGAAACTAGGTACTTGTGTTCACTGAATTTCCAGCAAACTTTACGAAAAACGATCGAAAATTGGTTCAAAACACCCCGCCCTCCCTTTTGATTTTCTTGAAAGGCCTTGTGGATACTAAGTAATATCTAAGCAAGTGAATAAGATGTTATTTACAGGGATACCTCCGTAAATAAAGAAACTAGGTACTTGTGTTCACTGAATTTCCAGCAAACTTTACGAAAAAAGATCGAAAATAGGCTCAAAAGATCCCGCCCTCCCTTTTGATTTTCTTGAAATTCCTTGTGGATACTAAGTAATATCTAAGCAAGTGAATAAGATGTTATTTACAGGGATACCTCCGTAAATAAAGAAACTAGGTACTTGTGTTCACTGAATTTCCAGCAAACTTTACGAAAAACGATCGAAAATTGGTTCTAAACACCCCGCCCTCCCTTTTGATTTTCTTGAAAGGCCTTGTGGATACTAAGTAATATCTAAGCAAGTGAATAAGATATTATTTACAGGGATAGCTCCGTAAATAAAGAAACTAGGTACTTGTGTTCACTGAATTTACAGCAAACTTTACGAAAAAAGATCGAAAATAGGCTCAAAAGACCCCGCCCTCCCTTTTGATTTTCTTGAAAGTCCTTGTGGATACTAAGTAATATCTAAGCAAGTGAATAAGATGTTATTTACAGGGATAGCTCCGTAAATAAAGAAACTAGGTACTTGTGTTCACTGAATTTCCAGCAAACTTTACGAAAAAAGATCGAAAATAGGCTCAAAAGACCCCGCCCTCCCTTTTGATTTTCTTGAAAGTCCTTGTGGATACTAAGTAATATCTAAGCAAGTGAATAAGATGTTATTTACAGGGATAGCTCCGTAAATAAAGAAACTAGGTACTTGTGTTCACTGAATTTCCAGCAAACTTTACGAAAAAAGATCGAAAATAGGCTCAAAAGATCCCGCCCTCCCTTTTGATTTTCTTGAAAGTCCTTGTGGATACTAAGTAACATCAAGCAAGTGAATAAGATGTTATTTACAGGGATACCTCCGTAAATAAAGAAACTAGGTACTTGTGTTCACTGAATTTCCAGCAAACTTTACGAAAAACGATCGAAAATAGGCTCAAAAGATCCCGCCCTCCCTTTTGATTTTCTTGAAAGGCCTTGTGGATACTAAGTAATATCTAAGCAAGTGAATAAGATATTATTTACAGGGATAGCTCCGCAAATAAAGAAACTAGGTACTTGTGTTCACTGAATTTCCAGCAAACTTTACGAAAAAAGATCGAAAATAGGCTCAAAAGACCCCGCCCTCCCTTTTGATTTTCTTGAAAGTCCTTGTGGATACTAAGTAATATCTAAGCAAGTGAATAAGATGTTATTTACAGGGATAGCTCCGTAAATAAAGAAACTAGGTACTTTTGTTCACTGAATTTCCAGCAAACTTTACGAAAAACGATCGAAAATAGGCTCAAAAGACCCCGCCCTCCCTTTTGATTTTCTTGAAAGGCCTTGTGGATACTAAGTAATATCTAAGCAAGTGAATAAGATGTTATTTACAGGGATACCTCCGTAAATAAAGAAACTAGGTACTTGTGTTCACTGAATTTCCAGCAAACTTTACGAAAAACGATCGAAAATTGGTTCAAAACACCCCGCCCTCCCTTTTGATTTTCTTGAAAGGCCTTGTGGATACTAAGTAATATCTAAGCAAGTGAATAAGATGTTATTTACAGGGATACCTCCGTAAATAAAGAAACTAGGTACTTGTGTTCACTGAATTTCCAGCAAACTTTACGAAAAAAGATCGAAAATAGGCTCAAAAGACCCCGCCCTCCCTTTTGATTTTCTTGAAAGTCCTTGTGGATACTAAGTAATATCTAAGCAAGTGAATAAGATGTTATTTACAGGGATAGCTCCGTAAATAAAGAAACTAGGTACTTTTGTTCACTGAATTTCCAGCAAACTTTACGAGAAAAGATCGAAAATAGGCTCAAAAGACCCCGCCCTCCCTTTTGATTTTCTTGAAAGGCCTTGTGGATACTAAGTAATATCTAAGCAAGTGAATAAGATGTTATTTACAGGGATACCTCCGTAAATAAAGAAACTAGGTACTTGTGTTCACTGAATTTCCAGCAAACTTTACGAAAAACGATCGAAAATTGGTTCAAAACACCCCGCCCTCCCTTTTGATTTTCTTGAAAGGCCTTGTGGATACTAAGTAATATCTAAGCAAGTGAATAAGATATTATTTACAGGGATAGCTCCGTAAATAAAGAAACTAGGTACTTGTGTTCACTGAATTTCCAGCAAACTTTACGAAAAAAGATCGAAAATAGGCTCAAAAGATCCCGCCCTCCCTTTTGATTTTCTTGAAAGTCCTTGTGGATACTAAGTAATATCTAAGCAAGTGAATAAGATGTTATTTACAGGGATACCTCCGTAAATAAAGAAACTAGGTACTTGTGTTCACTGAATTTCCATCAAACTTTACGAAAAACGATCGAAAATTGGTTCAAAACACCCCGCCCTCCCTTTTGATTTTCTTGAAAGGCCTTGTGGGTACTAAGTGATACCTAAGCAAGTGAATAAGATGTAATTTACAGGAATACCTTGGAAAAACAAAAAACTAGGGCTTTGTTAACACTTAATTTCACAGCAAACTTTACGAAAAACGATCGAAAATTGGTTCAAAACACCCCGCCCTCCCTTTCAATTTCCTTGAAAATCCTTGTGGATGCTAAGTAATACCTAAGCAAGCAAATGAAATGTTATTTACAGGGATACCTCCGTAAATAAAAAACTTGGTACTTGTGTTCACTGAATTTCCAGCAAACTTTACGAAAAACGATCGAAAATAGGCTCAAAAGATCCCGCCCTCCCTTTTGATTTTCTTGAAAGGCCTTGTGGATACTAAGTAATATCTAAGCAAGTGAATAAGATATTATTTACAGGGATAGCTCCGCAAATAAAGAAACTAGGTACTTGTGTTCACTGAATTTCCAGCAAACTTTACGAAAAAAGATCGAAAATAGGCTCAAAAGACCCCGCCCTCCCTTTTGATTTTCTTGAAAGTCCTTGTGGATACTAAGTAATATCTAAGCAAGGGAATAAGATGTTATTTACAGGGATAGCTCCGTAAATAAAGAAACTAGGTACTTGTGTTCACTGAATTTCCAGCAAACTTTACGAAAAAAGATCGAAAATAGGCTCAAAAGACCCCGCCCTCCCTTTTGATTTTCTTGAAAGTCCTTGTGGATACTAAGTAATATCTAAGCAAGTGAATAAGATGTTATTTACAGGGATAGCTCCGTAAATAAAGAAACTAGGTACTTGTGTTCACTGAATTTCCAGCAAACTTTACGAAAAAAGATCGAAAATAGGCTCAAAAGACCCCGCCCTCCCTTTTGATTTTCTTGAAAGTCCTTGTGGATACTAAGTAATATCTAAGCAAGTGAATAAGATGTTATTTACAGGGATAGGTCCGTAAATAAAGAAACGAGGTACTTTTGTTCACTGAATTTCCAGCAAACTTTACGAAAAAAGATCGAAAATAGGCTCAAAAGACCCCGCCCTCCCTTTTGATTTTCTTGAAAGGCCTTGTGGATACTAAGTAATATCTAAGCAAGTGAATAAGATGTTATTTACAGGGATAGCTCCGTAAATAAAGAAACTAGGTACTTGTGTTCACTGAATTTCCAGCAAACTTTACGAAAAAAGATCGAAAATAGGCTCAAAAGACCCCGCCCTCCCTTTTGATTTTCTTGAAAGTCCTTGTGGATACTAAGTAATATCTAAGCAAGTGAATAAGATGTTATTTACAGGGATAGCTCCGTAAATAAAGAAACTAGGTACTTGTGTTCACTGAATTTCCAGCAAACTTTACGAAAAAAGATCGAAAATAGGCTCAAAAGACCCCGCCCTCCCTTTTGATTTTCTTGAAAGTCCTTGTGGATACTAAGTAATATCTAAGCAAGTGAATAAGATGTTATTTACAGGGATAGCTCCGTAAATAAAGAAACTAGGTACTTGTGTTCACTGAATTTCCAGCAAACTTTACGAAAAAAGATCGAAAATAGGCTCAAAAGATCCCGCCCTCCCTTTTGATTTTCTTGAAAGTCCTTGTGGATACTAAGTAATATCTAAGCAAGTGAATAAGATGTTATTTACAGGGATACCTCCGTAAATAAAGAAACTAGGTACTTGTGTTCACTGAATGTCCAGCAAACTTTACGAAAAACGATCGAAAATTGGTTCAAAACAACCCGCCCTCCCTTTTGATTTTCTTGAAAGGCCTTGTGGATACTAAGTAATATCTAAGCAAGTGAATAAGATATTATTTACAGGGATAGCTCCGTAAATAAAGACACTAGGTACTTGTGTTCACTGAATTTACAGCAAACTTTACGAAAAAAGATCGAAAATAGGCTCAAAAGACCCCGCCCTCCCTTTTGATTTTCTTGAAAGTCCTTGTGGATACTAAGTAATATCTAAGCAAGGGAATAAGATGTTATTTACAGGGATAGCTCCGTAAATAAAGAAACTAGGTACTTGTGTTCACTGAATTTCCAGCAAACTTTACGAAAAACGATCGAAAATTGGTTCTAAACACCCCGCCCTCCCTTTTGATTTTCTTGAAAGGCCTTGTGGATACTAAGTAATATCTAAGCAAGTGAATAAGATATTATTTACAGGGATAGCTCCGTAAATAAAGAAACTAGGTACTTGTGTTCACTGAATTTCCAGCAAACTTTACGAAAAAAGATCGAAAATAGGCTCAAAAGACCCCGCCCTCCCTTTTGATTTTCTTGAAAGTCCTTGTGGATACTAAGTAATATCTAAGCAAGTGAATAAGATGTTATTTACAGGGATAGCTCCGTAAATAAAGAAACTAGGTACTTGTGTTCACTGAATTTCCAGCAAACTTTACGAAAAAAGATCGAAAATAGGCTCAAAAGACCCCGCCCTCCCTTTTGATTTTCTTGAAAGTCCTTGTGGATACTAAGTAATATCTAAGCAAGTGAATAAGATGTTATTTACAGGGATAGCTCCGTAAATAAAGAAACTAGGTACTTGTGTTCACTGAATTTCCAGCAAACTTTACGAAAAACGATCGAAAATTGGTTCAAAACACCCCGCCCTCCCTTTTGATTTTCTTGAAAGGCCTTGTGGGTACTAAGTGATACCTAAGCAAGTGAATAAGATGTAATTTACAGGGATACCTCTGTAAATAAAGAAACTAGGTACTTGTGTTCACTGAATTTCCAGCAAACTTTACGAAAAACGATCGAAAATTGGTTCAAAACACCCCGCCCTCCCTTTTGATTTTCTTGAAAGGCCTTGTGGGTACTAAGTGATACCTAAGCAAGTGAATAAGATGTAATTTACAGGAATACCTTGGAAAAACAAAAAACTAGGGCTTTGTTAACACTTAATTTCACAGCAAACTTTACGAAAAACGATCGAAAATTGGTTCAAAACACCCCGCCCTCCCTTTCAATTTCCTTGAAAACCCTTGTGGATACTAAGTAATACCTAAGCAAGCAAATGAAATGTTATTTACAGGTATAGTTTAGTAAAAACAAAAACTAGAGACGTTTTATTCACTCAATGATACAGGAAAGTTTAACACTGGTTTTTTTTAAATCTTTGAAGCTCTGCTTGACTCAAATACGTTTTTCATGGTCTCCGTGACTTGGCAAACCCTATACTACCATTTATTTCAAGATTTTGTAAAAAAAAAAAACCGTTGAACTACAACGTTCGGAACTTCAGGCTCATCGATATTAGGCATATGCGACTTTAAATACAAAAGCAAATGGTTTGTTTTCCAAAATAAATTCTAACGCTACTTCGCAAATTTCCAAAGTATCAAACTGACAGATTGTGTCACATCACAATTGAGATGTCCAAATTTTTACCTCTAACAAGCAATCAACTGTCAATTTATAGACCATTGCTAAACTAGGGGGCTGCCTGGTTTTAGATAAACCAGAGATAGTCCAAGCTTATGTCATTTTTGGCATATCTAGCTCGAAAGTTGCTTCTGGAAAACAAACCATCTGCTTTGGTATTACAGTCATATATACCCTAGGTCGATATTTAAGCCTAGACTGGTAGTCCTGAGGCCGTAGACAAAGTAACATTCTAATATCGATGACGCTAGTAGAAAAGTCCAAAATGTATGGGATTGACGTTAGCTATCGATATGTCACGTGGTCTATTGTATTGAATGACGACTGTAGAAATGGAATCGCTTCGAAGCGAATGCCGTTTGGCTAGACCCTCTGGTTTAAACCCAGACTAAGGGCATTTTTTATAATAACACCCTTACTGTTTGTGAAAGTATTTATTTTCACAGACATTTGGGTTGGTTTCTCTGACTACAGGTCTGAGCTTCAGTCCAGATCGGGTCAGATTGTGCTTTTATTTCACAGTACATTTATTTGCTGAAAGGTTCTCGTTCTAATTTATTGCCGGCTAGTTCGCCGCAGGAAATACAAATGTTTTCCAGACAATTTTATATGCAGTGTTTCTGCCTTTTTGCTGATTCTTTTGAAAAATGTATCGATACGGACTTTACAGTGGTTGTGGGCTTATTAATTGCATGGCTTTTCTAAAATACCGTGTTTTGTATTCAACGAGACCTATATACTCTCTTGAGTTATGGCCTTTGTGGTAAGTCGTGGTGGCATTGCATTGCCTTCATCTTCTCGAGACTTTATTTGATCTGCGTTGTTCAACTTCCGTGTTCATCATCAGTTCAGCTCGCTGCCACCATAATTTTGTATTGCCATCGGAACTTGACAGATATTAAAAATTTCAACTCAATCGGGTTACGGGAAGTTGGTCAAAATCGGCTTGCAAGATTTCATCTAAAGTTTAGGTTCTGAACATACTAACATACTAAAATACATTTAAGGTAAATTAAATAAAAGCTTTTATAAATACAGAGCACTCCTTAAAATGGGTTTGGAGAGAAGGCAGGGTGTGAGCTGATAGGTGGCGCTCCGTACAGAGGCCAATCAAAGCAACTGCCTCCGGGCGGCTATTCAATTAGAAATACTCTCGCCCTGTTTATGGGACAAGGCATCAGCGTTAGGGAAAGTTCCCAAGTACCATGATAGCAAGGTGTAGCTGTAGAAGCAGATGGTCAAAATGACGATCGTAAAACATTCGAAGAACTTCCAACACCAATACGAGAAGGTTATAAGCTCAAAGTTGACAAGTTAAAATGGATTTAGACTAGACGTATTCCGTTCGTTTCGTTGGCCGTGGTGTGTCTGGCCTTAAAAGCGGCTCCTCCGTCTCCTGCTGTAATGTCGTATAAGCTGGCAATAAGGGATTACATAATAGAGTAAGAAAGAATTGGTGCTTAATTCTATTTATGCCGATTTAGCTTCGTTCAAATTTCGGTCACATGTCACATAACGATCTATTCACTTTTCCGTTTCCGTTGTATCGTCAGTTGAGGACACGTTTGAGGGGAATAAATACCATTTGTGACATTTTATGATACCGACTTTAGATCGGAATATGATCCGAACTTTAATTTGACTAACATTTTTTGATTACGAGTATCTTCAGGGGCTGGGCAGCTGCATACATCTGAGTATTTAACACTAATACTGCGTGGTGATTATGCCCTATTGCACTCTGTGGAGGAGGCTTCGTCCAGCAGTGGACGGCTGATGGTGATTATTTCGTTAGCCGAACTAATGGGCTAAGAGTTGAACTGCTCAGCTCAGCGCGTTGCGAAAAGGGTGTGGCGAAGCGAAGCCAGCCGAAACCACACATGAAATATAATAACTAATTATTCGAGACAAATTGCCCTCACAATAAAAAAAAGTCGTTTTACCCTGCTACGAGATCCAGTAGGCTGATTCAATAAAAATTGCCCTCTCTTATGGTTTGTACCAGGCTCAATATAAAATGCTCTATAAAGGCTCGTTGCGCGGGAACTAGCAGCGGTTAGGTAAATTGGGTCGCTTCAGATAATCCGTCTTTTGACCTTTCTTTTACATTTCTTCAAATGTTTGCTCCTTTTACTGCCTCAGGCAGAGCCTGGATTGCCTTTATTTTGACAGTGAATTCTGTTAAGATTGCTATCGAACAGAAACTTATTTCATTACTATTCTGCAAATTACTAGCCAACAAATTTGGTAGATGTTATGCAGGCATGACTACGTAACTCTTCTTTGTTTATCATACATCCAGAATTTTCTCACGTGAGCAATGCTCGATGAACACACACTTTACGATTCGCTTCCATCTAATTCTATCTTCGTATACTGATGTGGCAGTACAGGTTTAAAACCAATACATAACAATTTAAACGACAAAGAAGAATGCCAATACAAAAATAAAAGAAAATCCTCCTGTCTATAATCCCATAAACTGTCAAAAACACGACAAATTGCCGGCCGTATTTCTTCCTCCAGGTAACGGCGGTTGTCAAACTCTGTCCTTGTTTTCTTCATAAACATGCTAACCACTGTCAGGCATTGAGCAGAGGAAACACATGTTACAGAGCTGATAAAACCAGCAGGTATGACAAGGACAAATTCATACTAGGAGTGGGCTACTGTTTTAGTTTTCTGCTAAGATGCTAAGACAAGGTTTCACGCTAAGGTATAGGCTATCTTATATCTTAGGTAAATTATAATGCATATATTTATTTACGCTATTCCATCATAAGAATGTAAATTGAGAATGTTTCTTTACTTCACGAAATGGTACTTTAGCCTCTGTTCACGAGTACGTTTCCTGCTGGTACTTCGCTAATTTCGCCAGCCACGGTTCATACATGCGAGAATGTGTGCATTGGCGTGCTCTATATTATTTTTTCTCTGAACACGCCACCCACTGACAGGCATTGAGGCATCAAGTTTATCGGTTATTGATACCGGTTCACACATAAAAATAAATTGTTTTGGGGATGCTGACACCCGCGGCGACCGATGAGTCGTTGGTTTTTACTATGGAGATGGGAGATGATTGGCCCGGTTCCGTGGCTTTTGTTATTTAAATTCGTAAATAGAGAACTATGGTATTGTTGTGTTTATTGATTGTGGAGCTGTGTGAGGCTGGTTAACTTTGATGCGAGTTTTGTTACATACTTGCGTAAGGCCCGGTTTCCACCAAAGCAGAGAGGAGAGGAGACGTGCTGCAAAGCTGGCAGGTTATATCAACCAAAGCGGAGAGGAGATGTGTACCTAGCGGAGAGGAGATGTGAGCTTTGTGTAGCAGAATGTAGCTTTCGGGTGTGCGAGGCGCGGGGAGAAGGCAGCGGGGTGCGCGAGCGCGTGCACGGACCGGACACTTCTCCGCTCTGCCGCGCCGCTTGCTCGCTCGCCGCACAAAATGAGACATTTCTCTCCTCTCCCCTTGATCCATTTCCACCGAAGCTAAGCGGAGAAGAAATGTGAAAGTAACGAAATCGGATTGGTTTATTCAAACACATCTCCTCTCGTCTCCTCTCCTCTCTGCTTTGGTGGAAACCGGGCCTAAAGGTGGATTTGAACTAAGCTGGTTCTTTAAGCTTTTACAGTCGCTGTTCTAGTGAGATCATTTGACTCCCTCAGTTGTTAACATATGTTCGTAGTTTTCATATAATTAAAATTGCCAATATTATTTCCTGTCTCATTTTACCGAACCAAGGACTTACACAAATAAAGATTGTTAAGGAAAAAAAGCAAAACCTCAAAAATAACAGGCACATGCTGTTCAGATAAGGGAATCGTAAAGCGACACCGCACGCGACGCGAGTACGCGCAAAACTGTTTTATTGCGTCCCGCGGCGTGAATATTGTCTGAAAGCCTTGTGGAGTCACGGAACGGAGCTTATTGAGATGGGTTGCCAGGTGGAACGAATTTTCCGACAAGAAGTCACTAAAAATAATGTTGTGGTAAGAGGGGAATTCGGAACCAGATTATACACACGCGACCTCAAACAGCAACCCAATACGTTCTAAACTTATACTAGCAATAGAGTGTATAAGCGTCATCTAAGTGAGTGCTTCAGGCTCAGCCTTGTGGGTTTTTTAAATTGTGCCATGTTTTGCTACTTGTACGTAGTTCCTGATCTGAATCCATATGCAGAATTTAAAATCTTGGTTACCTACCTGTCTAAAATTTAAATAAAACCCTACTACTGAAAACGGTATTCAAGAAGCGAACTCTCCCTTTTAACTAGTCCTAAGTGAGTTTGGAGTTTGCGAAGTCAAAACCTTGAGGCGTTGGCGCGAGCTGAATACCAAATGTTTATCTTTTTCGAGTGCCTAATAACTGGGGCGAAATGTGTGAATGTATTTATCCTAACTGCAGGTCTAAAAAGGCCACTTTATATCAATTTTAATACAATTCCGACCTCCGTGGCGCAGAGGACGATAAGCAGACTGAGACGCAAGAGATTGCGAGTTCGATTCCCGCTACGGGACAAATGTTTGCATGATCTGTACATATCTTATGCATACGTCATGTAAAGAAATGGGACAGAATGATATGATTCTTTGTTGCGATGGCATGATATGTTTTTTTGTTTTTGTTTAGTATCAACGGAGATTTTTGCAAAGCAACCGAGTAGTTTTGTCCATACACGTATCCCGTATAATTAACCTACCCATAACAATAGCAACTACACACAACTCTATCATCATCAGCCTATAGAAGTCCACTGCTGGACTTAGGCCTCCCCCCCTAGAATGCCACGACGAACGGTCTTAGTCTGCCTCCAATTACTTCGTGACCTTTAGTCCATCGAGAGAGTGGCCTTCCTCTACTGCGTCGTCCGGTTTGTGGTCACCACTCGAGAACCTTTATTTCCCAACGAGCAACTGCCTATTCTCGCAGCATAAAAGAACCTTTTCCATTATTTGCGCTTCAGATTGGCGCGTTTTGTTCAGCTCGCGGGAAGATAACGGCTTTTGTGCTAAGTAATTATAATTACATGATACTAATAAGCTGGTTCTTGGGTTACGTTTTTAATTAGATACTGCAGGTGAAGGTTGGACATCTTTTGGCGAAAAGGCTTAGGTGACGCACTTTTCTTTTAGCTTTAAACATATTAGGAAAATCCGCATTTTTACAGTAGAGGTACCATGAAAGAACCAGAGTGTTTATTATACGGCATAAATTATTTGCTATTGTATTAACAACAAATCTTTGTACAACCAATTCAGACTTCCAGTCAACCTCAATTCGTTCAAATTTAAACCACCGTCTAGCTTCTAATTCGGTGCTGGTTAATTTGGCAGTTTCGACTTGCAAATTGGCTGAAATCGTTCACGAACTGCCGGCGGTACTGGCAACTCCGTTACTCAAACGGAGCCAATAACCGAATGGTTAACTAATATTCCGCTGACACGAGTAATCAGTTGCCGACGCGAAGATATAATTTATGTTAGGAGTTAAAATTTCAGCCTCTAGGGAGTGAAAGTATTGTCATATAACCTGAAAAATTTGAGCAAATCAGATGCTTCTTTATCGCTTAACATATCGTCAAAATTTCTTATAAATGTACCCGAAACCATAGTACCTTCAGTCAGATTCGAATGAACGTCACTGACCTTCCAAATTGAAGAGCTCCCTGAGTCTTAACATGTTATGTGCAGAGTTGCTCTGTCGTGTTACTCTCGCATCATTGCGTTTCACGTTCGAGTGTCGAACTTCCATACTGCACACTTGCAGCTGTTTTGAGCGGTGTGTTTTACGTTCTAGTGTCGAACTTTATACGTTCCCGGCAGTTTTGAGCTCGTGCCCCCAGGGGAAAGTCTGACGGGATGTCTACACATAGCTTTGTTAGAAACAACTTTCTTGGTAAATATCTAGAAGACGATCCTATGTCTGAACACATCTTTATATCGTCAAACAATTGAGTTTACTGATTTTTTGACTTTGTACATTTGATTTAGTTATTACTTAGTTTTATGTAAAGAAGCATGCGATTTGTATAACTTTCGTGGTATACACAACTAAACCGATTCATCGATTTATCAATGTGTGCGAAAATTGGATTCAAGAATCAAAATATGTTGCAAATCAACTCGTGTCAATAATGATGATTATGTCATATTTAAATAACAATGTGTTCTGTTATTATTTGTTCTAAGTAAATGATCTCAATGTTAGTTAGCTTGTAATATTAAGGTGATTCCTCTCGCATGTGGCGCGAAATTCAAATTTTATTGCGTTTTTGCTCATTACAGCTCATCAACACTTCTTGAGATAGTAAAAAGTGATTTTGCGAAAACTAGGAGACCTAACACACATGTTTTAGTTTATAGTTTTACATATAGATCATTACTTCAGCTACGAATACTCTTCAATGATTTTTACAGTGTTTTTTTGGTTTAAAGATATGCGTTGCTTAACTAATGACATTTATGAGATTCTATCAATTAAAACATGTGTGCTAGGTCTCCCAGTTTTCGCAAAATCTGTTTTCTCTATCTCAAGAAGTGTTGATTAGCTGGGATTTACAAAAAACACAATAAAATTTGAATTTCGCGCCACATGCGAGAGGAATCACCTTAAATTGTAAATATTCTTACTAATCATAGAGTAGGTAGGCAAGATATATTTTACTAACACAATGATCCTTGTTGGTTGAATAAATAAATTAAATTAAATTTAATATAGGCAGAGCCTCAGAGGGCCTCTTTACCGTCGGTAGCACAGTATCAGCAATATCGCTTTCCACGACCAATTCTTTACTTTTAATTATACATTTTATTGGGCTATTGGTAGTTTACAGAAAAACCTAAATGAAAATCCTACGTCTTTAAATTCCTACGGGAAACGGAAATTACTTGTAATAAAAAAATATGTACAAAATTGTATTGATTGACTAACAAGTAAATTGGTCTGCTGATAAAGCAGCCAATCAATTCATTTTTCTTTTACTTGACTTACAAATATTGTGATTTCGTACTAAAAACTATTTTCAGCACATGTGAATAGGTGTGGCTTACTATTTGTGAGTTTTCAAAATCAGTAGTCCCAGAGATTACCTTCTACAAACATACATCAAACTTTACCTCATTATAATATTAGTTTAGATAGTGTAGATAAGGCATTTTTTATCCTTCTTCCATTATAATAAAAATATTTAATCCTAGTTACGTCACATATCCGACCTTCGTCGTCGCAATGCTACGGCCGGTCTACGAGCGTAGCTCCTGGCGTAGCAGTGGCTACGTGCGACTCGGCCGCGTAGCGCGTTGCTTCGACGCCTCTACGAGACTACGCTTTCGTAGCTTGTTTGTGTACTTTGTTGACATTGAAGTTTGAACTGGAAAATAATTTGTGAAAATATTTTTCATGAGAACTGTGCCGTTTCGTATCAAATAAAGTTATCTAGTAGACAGTTTATTTATCAAGACAAAACGCTATGTAAATTTAAGATAATCTTATCTATTAAAATTGTTCCGTTTCGTACCGATCGCAGTAATCTAGTGAATCTACCTAAGAAAGCTTTTATTTTAAAAACTGTGAACGTGTACTAAACCCACTGGCCTGGTACAAGTTTTTAATTAAACGTGAACTAAAGCTAACTAAAGACTATTGCAGTTTGTCTACACTTTCTCGTTTGTTTTAAATGCAATTTTCTCGAGAAACTATTGCGTCTAATTGAAAGAATAAAACCAGAACCTTCGCCACGTTGCGCTGCTTACAGAATTTGAGTAAAAAAAGTCTGATTTGTCAACAGTATTGTCTGGTTGCTTCACTCGGTTAAACGTAGCCTATAGAGTTGTTCTATAGAGCGTAAAAAAACAATTAAAAATAGTGTTTTCTCTGTAATGTGAATTTAACTGTGAAATTAGTAAACTAAGTATAGTTCGGACGTTTCTTAGTCAATAATGTGATATAGCGGGAGGATGGTGGAAGGTCAAGTTCCAGGGGTGTTCTTCTCCGGTGCCAACGGCACGGGGTACCGGCTGTCGCTGCGTGGAGTTCGGACGCTGAGGAGCTTCCTGCGCGACCATGGAGCCGACTGCGTCAGGCAGTTCATGCAGGTCAGGGTGACACAAGCTTGAATGATTCTATGAAAAGCTATTAAAATTTGCTTGGTAAAGAACGAAAGAAACGAAATTGATTTTGTGGATGTCTGAGATTAATGCGAGTGAAGCCGTAAGCATAAGATATTGTAGAAACAAGTGTCTTCAACTGAATGAATGAAACTTGTCGATGAGCATTACTATTAAGTTCTTCAACAAATAATACGAGATGTCCTCGATAAATCTTTAGAATCTACCATATTAACTGCTATTTGCAGTAAATGACGCCTTACATTACTTCTTCACTGTCGCCTTTTCAAATGAAAATATGGCTTGTGGTTTTCCTACTGTCGTTTAATTCAGTATTTCATCGAAAGCAATTCTTCGCAAACAACAATATTCGATTACAATCCATCACGAAGGACCCGAGTTCATGACGTATTGACATAAACACTGTCTAAAGGGGATAATGTTATGGTATGTTGATTATTTTCAGTCCATACCATTCGTTCTCAACTTTTCGAAGGTCATACTTGGAGTAACGTTTCTGGTGTTGAAGCAAATTGTGTGGATCTTTTCTTTGTAACGAACATTGAGGTTTCAAGAACTTCCTGAGCTTTCATTCTCTGAGTCAGGGTTGCGAACACATTGTCTTTTTACACTTTACTACTTGTAAAGTAAAGTAAGGCAATGAAGAGTTGTCACATAAAAGGTTAAAGTTGAAAGAACTGGGTGCTATGATGATAACACTCAAAACTTAACCCTCAGATAAAATTCTTAAAAACTTACCAGTTTCCTCCCGTGGCTTTGGAATTTATATCGATGTAATTACTAGGTATTATCCTCATTCGATGTCGTCAGGCCGCCTTTAGCGGAACAATTTTTCATTGATCTTCTATCGCTACTTCACTCTAATCCTAGCTGACTTACATTAATCTTATTCCAAAAGAAGCCAGGGGATTTAATTACTTAGGGATGAGATCCAGGTTTTGACTAATTTAGATTAATTCTTTTTTTTATTACTTTCCATCTTTTTCCGGAGGAACAAGGCTGCTTATCGACTTTGTGGGAGTCTAGACGTGACTGGTGGTGAACCTCGTTGCCGCCATTGCATAAAATCTAGCTAGACAATCATTCAAATATTTGGTGTTCGAATTGTAATTATTTCGCTGTATGAGATATTATTAACTTTTAATTGCATGCTTCGTCACCTACTCTTTACGTATAGAAATAAACGGGATAAACATGTAAATCTAATTTTACATGAAGGTCTGATGATATATTTAAAGAATAAAGATTATTTCAACCAAAACCGAACTTCTAGCTCTACATGCATTGACATAAGACACAAAAGTAGGTAATCCACCATGGTAACAATACCGGTAAAATATATTTGTAAAATTATCTACCAAATACCTATTAGGGTCTTCGCTTTCCCATATATCGGCCGAAGACTCAGTACCGATAGATCAAAGTCATCTCAAGGACGCTGAGGAGTAGCTTTGTACACAGCCGCTGAAACTCGAGCGCTGTACTCCCAATAGCGACTGGATGGACTATGTTTGTTCCACTGTTTATGTTGGATCTGTATTTGCAAGGTTTGATTGAAGAGGCATGATTGCTACAGGTATCTATTTCTGTAGCCCATGTTCATGAGCCTGTAGAAGTTTACTGCTGAACATAGGGTTCCCCCATAGAATGCCACGATGAAGCGCCTTGAGCCGTCTCCATCCACCGACTTCCTGCGACCTTGCTCATGTTAGATGCTAACATGCTCTATCTATATATAATATATGTTAGATGCTGCTTGCTGATGCCATAACTATTTTGTTCATTTGAAACAGTTAAGCCAAGGAAATCCATAAATAATCAAACTAAAAAACTGATCGTCACTTGCTCTATGTAGTATATTATGTACTCGTAGTTATTTATTTGTCACCATAAAGGATAGGCACGTATATACAGTAAAATCTTCACGGTATGTTCATTTCCAAACGCCTATATTTGTGCTCTAGTTTTTGTGGGAACAAGCTGCGTAAGTGTTATGGATCTGAATTGCACCTCAGGTGAATGGGATCCATCGAATGCTGGTATTTCAAAGCTTGCTCCCAGCACGGACCGATCTCTGATTGAAAAATTTGAATGCGCATAACTTGCGGTTGATTCAGGACCACTATTTTTGATCTGGATGTGAACTTGTTTTAGTTAGTAATATCAGCGTCGCGCTCTAGCTCGAACTTTTGTCTAACTAAGCATGATGTTGCTAATAATAGGAGTTAAGAGAAGGTTACCGGATAGGCGCTTGCGCCCTTTTGCACGCGAACGAAGTTTGATTCTAAGGCTATTACTTTTTCAAAGTCCATGAAACTCTGTACACATGATCAGTACACTAATACACACATCAAAAAAGTCTAAGCAACATGCATCATGTCATAAATTTTACCAATTATATTAATCAATTTTTAAGTTTTTACTCACTCAAGGTATGTAAACTTTTTTGTTTTAGATGACATACTGGCTGGTTGTAAAAAAATACTTTTCGATTATGTTTTGTTTTTTCATAAAATTGAAACTAATGCGAATTTGTTTGAATTTAAGTGCGTTTTTATTGCTACGTTTAGTCTTGATTTTATAATTTTACCAACAATTTGAATAAAGTTAGCGACATAATTGGATTGTGAGACATTCTTTACATCATGGAGCGACATCATTTGACGGCAGATCAAATGCAAAGAGCTGTAGGGATGTTGCAAGCGGGAAGAAATCAATCTCAGGTATCTCGGCATTTTGGTCATTTTGGTATTCATAAAAGCGTTATAGACCCGTGGTGCGTCTGCTCTTCAGTTTGAGCTCTAAATGTTCATTTTCATCGACATCAGGCGATAGGGTCTGATGATGACCAGCATAGGATGAATAGGATCTAGGGTACTACTGAAGCTGAATCTTCAAGTTTGAGTTCATCTTTCAAATGAAGGCGACATGACATGTCTTCCTCCCGCAGACTCCAGAGTCTGATGATGACCAGCACAGGATAAATAGGATTTAGGGTGCAACGATGTGTTTCCAGAAGTGTTCCGTTTTTCCAATTTGAATGGATCAATGAAAAACGTATGGGTTTTTAATTTTTTATAAAATTTACTTGTTTCAGGTATTTGTCAAAGAAGTTCAAGATCCCTAACCTAAAAATAGGTACATTCAAGGTAATATTTTACTTTAGAACAGAAGCCAGCCACTTGTTATATTAACTTATGTCAACATTTTCTTCGGATTTCTCAAGAGAATAGTTTTTCTATTTGCGAAAATCCTCTGAAGTTAGATCTACGTAGATTCGGTCGCACGTAGACGTATGCCGGACTAATTTATTCTTTATGCTGACTGGATTATCCGGTGGAGGAAATTTGTATACTCAACGTTATCATCATACTTTGGTATCGTGGCCTACTGGAGAATTCAAAAGAGTAATCCCACATTAT
Organism: Epirrita christyi; assembly: GCA_951392215.1. Classification (NCBI taxonomy): domain Eukaryota; kingdom Metazoa; phylum Arthropoda; class Insecta; order Lepidoptera; family Geometridae; genus Epirrita; species Epirrita christyi. The sequence continues at coordinate 944,846 of OX595843.1, forward strand.
CCGTTTCGTTATTGAAATCAAATAGTTTGGTTTAGAGCATGACTTGGTACGTTTATTTCGAGAAAATATATGCAAAGATGCCGCTTGTGTGTGAACGCACCTAATTCTAATGTTCTAATTGTTAGTAGCGTACATGGTATTGTGTTACAATTCCATGTAGGTCATGTTCTACTTGGCATTGCATTTTTCGAAGAGAATTGGGTAGTATGCGCGCATTCCTGGCAAGCTTTGCTAGATGATGCAACTAAACATCAGTATTGTCTTATGTCTTTAATCCAGAGCCTCCTTGCGAAACGTACCTCCTCCTCCGATCCTTTTACATTTTACTGATTCTTTCTACCAAAGGTTAAATTGGTCTCTCTTTTATGGCCACCATGGAAGAGTGGCCAAGGCCAAATCACTCATTAAAGAAGACTGAATAATGCGAAGCGAATTGTAAAATACTGTGCAATAGAATCACAGCCAATTACTATTTATTATTTTAAATTCGTTGGTTATAGGTAAGTATAACATGTATTCATTATCTGTGGTTGGTTGGTCATCACAGACGCAAAAACTTATCGAGAACACTCTGCTGGACATAGCGCGCGCTACTAAATCTCGCTGCTAAGTCGCCAAATAGAAAGTCGTCTTAAAGTTGTCACAGTCCCTTATAAGATGAAATATTGAACTTCTAAATCTTTGTGACCCAGTTTAAGAAAAATGTAGCATTGGATTTATTTGACCTTTTTTTTAAATTCAACTGGTGTCTGTTTAAGAAGGCGGTACTATGTGATTTTGCCCAACAAAATCGATCTAGAACTCAGTATCTACGGGTTCTAAGAGTTAAATATTTTGGCATATGAAAATTTTATATTTTTGCATTTATTGTGTAATGTTGAAAACACGATATGTAAAAAAACCTCGATAATTTTATAATGAAAAATCCTTGTTTCGCACACGTTTTGAAAGAAATCTCAGGAACCCTACTGTGTTTTAAGATAAATTTTACTACAACAAGTAGGTAATGACTATTTATTCTTTTGCTAAAACCAGTTTTTTGATGAACACTTTGTTTTCGCCATAATAAACAAAAAACATCATTTTTGTGCACGACACTCGTTAGCGCGAGCGAGATTGCGCGCGGGTTATCGCATGCGTTAAAGAGGGAGCCTAAATTATAGTATAGTGCCCTTTTAAACCAACATTAGTTTAGATCTAAATAAACTATTCAAGAGAAATATTCCTATACTTATAGTTCAACTTGTGTTTTATGCCTAAAATTCTATAAAGATTAGCCGTATTGATACTTGAACTTCAAATTCTAAACATTGTTAGGTAGACTGATCAAAGTTCTGAGAACGTAGGTCAAGTTTGAGCTCTCATTGATTAAACAAGGCATATAAACTCGTAACTAGAAAATCCATTATAATTTTATAAAGTTTCTAACTTGAGATATCTTTGAGATCTTGGACTTCGATAACTTTAAAAGTTATAATTGGTCCTACAAATCTTTGAATCCAATCTAAGTTAGAAGTTCTGGTTCTGGATTTCATATGACCTGTCGGCCTATAGAAGTTCCATAAGATATGACCCAGTTCAAAATTGTTCATGTTTCCATGCATAAATGCATTTGGATGACTGGATGTGCATGTCAGATATCGTATACATGCAAATCTACTTTATTTTAATGTTAATCGTCGGTCGATTAAGGCCATAAATATAGTTATTATGCTGTTATTATTCTTTGAATAACGATTGTAAAGTTCTGCCGATGGATCTCGGCCGAGTTGAAGTTAGCCGTTTAACTGCGAATAAGATTTTTTTGGAATTCATTTGTAATTTATGCTTGTCGTTACGGGCAACTTCAGCTTGGCCAAGGTCCATCGGTAGAAGTGTACTGCAATGGTTCAGAGATTTTTCTTCATTTTTGTCATTGAATCAGGATGCTTATGAGCCTGTATGATTCGGTAATGCGGTTCGAAAAAAAACCGTATTAAATGATGATGAAATGTAGCTTTTTAAATAAGTAGATTTTTAATTGGTCGCAATCACTTTGAAGCATCAGTAATAATAAAACATCAATCGTGAAATAGTATTTCGATGACAAAGACGATCAGTCGGGTAAGCACGAATATTATAACGTTATCGAGACGATGGTCAACGTCAAATATTGCCCAATGACATCACAGAGGGCCTAGTCAAACGGCATTCGCTTCGAAGCGTTTCCATTTCTACAGTCGTAATACAATACAATAGACCACGTGACATATCGATAGATTACGTCAATCTCATACATTTTGGACTTTTCTACTAACGTCATCGCTATTAGAATGTTACTTTGTCTACGGCCTCAGGTGTTTGAAATCTTTGTAATTTTATTAGTTATATTTTTAGTATATGATATTTACGATCGTCTCGCTAGCGTCTCAATAATGACAGATATTCGTGCTTGGGCCTCTGTTCCAATACCGACTCGTATCGAGACTCGTAAATCGAGTTATTCAGACTCTGCAGGTGACGCGCCGATATGTATTGAGAAAAGCCTGCTTGTATTAATGTTCAACTAGAGTGGAATACTTAAGGATTCTGATGTGTTTAAAATACTCGTCGGATTCTTGGTGCCACAACCAATTCAAATGTGTATGCTTTCTTATGTTAAGACTAGCTAATTTTGTTATAACTGCAAGTAGTCAAGTAAAATATGATCAAAATAAAACCACTAATAGATAAGAGTAGAAAATGTGCTCTAAGAATTTTTACACAGAATAGTGATAATTAACTTCTTACTTAGGTTCTAATTTCCGAGCAAGCATTTGCAGCAAAATAGTTAAGTAGCAATTTATGAAGTTTAGGTAGGGGGGTGTGGTAGGGGTAATCTTCACTACCTTGTTCCATCAAAATTTATAGAAAAGGAAAGGTACCAAAATTGGCGGGCGATGGCTTCAATAAACCCTTCGGTAGACTCGTATTGTTTCCTGATATTGCTCCTTCAAATATTGAGTTTGGGATAGATCAAATTGGTCACGGAATCAGGTCAACGTGGATGGTTTTGGGTATAAAATAGATTATTGTGGGCTCGAGACTTCTTTTCACGCTATATGTTACTTATTCATGCACCCAAGCGTTACCTGAAGGCCAATTCTCGAAATTATTTTAAAACCACACTGAAAGTTTGAATTGAGACTGAATTTGACTTAAATTTAGTATTCTTCTCATTCATAATAACAATTTAGTCTACTTCCGATCAGATTTAAATCTCAATTATTTTTGGTGCTAAATTCATCATCATCAGTCACCCAACCTTGAGACGTCAACTGCTGGACGAGGCTATTCCTATTGCTATTGCTGCGCCCTAATAGGGCACATGCTAACCATTTTATGTGATTTTAGAAAAATTACGACTATACACCACGTACTTTACTATTCTCCTGGTGCCCTTGAGACCATTCTGGGCCTACCGCCGCTCGACTTCTTCATACAGCAGGAAGCAACCATGGCCGCTATCAGACTCAAGCACCTAGGATTGTGGGGAAATACTAGGAGTTTGCACGCATCCATCCTAGACAGAGCGATAACTTACGAACCGCTATTAGCCGCCCCGTGTGATAAGATCCCTAAACAGCACATATTTCGGAAACACTACCACATACAACTCTACGAAGACCTAAGAGATCAATCAGGAATCAGCGAGGTCCGTGTCTACACTGATGGCTCAAAAACCATACTGGGAACTGGCGCTGGAATACACTCGCTTGATCTCAACATTAATATATCATTAACGCTAGGCACACACAGTTCTATTTTCCAATGTGAATGCGTGGCCATCACCGAAGCCGCCACCGCAATGAGCAGGAGAGGGATCACAGACTACAATGTAAGGATCCTCTCCGACAGCTCAGCAACACTCAGAGCTCTGGAGAGCCATAGCTGCAACTCCAAGCTCGTTTACGAATGTCACCTGGCCCTGGAGAGAATCGCCATAGGAAACAAGGTGACTCTACAATGGATAAAGGGACATAGTGGATCACTGGGTAATGACACCGCAGATGAGTTGGCTACAAGAGGGTCGGGAACAACCACAGAGGGACCATCTCCATTCCTACCTCTACCCTTTTCTCAGCTACGCACTTGGATGCGGCTTCGCACCCTAAATCAACACAACGAGCGTTGGGCACGGACCACGGATTGCAGACAGTCAAGAGCAGCCCTTCCGGCTGTCTCACCACGGCTCACGCGTCGTCTGCTCAACCTTTCAAGACCGGACCTTCGTACCATCGTGGGGACACTCACAGGTCACTGTCTCCTGAACAAACACCTCTACAACATCGGAGCCACAGATAGCCCACTCTGCAGGGGGTGTCTGACCGAAGAAGAATCGGCTGCCTACGTAGTCCTGGAATGCGTGGGAGTAGCAGCTCAACGTGAACAAATCCTCAACAACCCGAGGTCACTCCGCGAAGCCTGCGAAGACCCCAGGAAACTTCTGTGCTTCTGGACGGAGTTAGGCTGGCTAACTATCTAGCTAGTTTACTCTCACGCATAATGGACCATCCATAGAGTTCGAATGCGGAAAAGGGAGTTCTTTAACATTTAACTATTCTCCTGGTGACGTTTCGTAGACCATTTTGAGGTCCTTCCTCATCTCATTATTATTCTCATTTTGAGGTTCTCGTCGCACGACCTTTGGGCGTGGTCGCGGTCGGTGCTCATGAGGAAGGACCTCAAAATGGTCAACGAAACGTCAGCAGGAGAATAGTAAAGCACGTGGTGTATAGTCGTAATTTTTCTAAAATGATACCAAGTCACGATAACTTCAATTCTATTATTTTATGTGATATTTTGTAAGACCTTCACAATAATGTAAATGGGGCAAAATAAATGATTATGATTATGAGGCCTCCTCCATTAAATGCAATGGGAGAACTTGCCATAATTACCACGCTTGGCAGGCGGATTGTTGATCGCAGTATCAGGTGGATGTTGCTGCCCATCCCCTGGTGTAATCCTTATGTCGGCTTTTACAACACCGACATAGGAGGAGACGGAGGGGTCTATTCTCAGGCCGGACACGCCACGGACGGCTAAATGCATTGCAACCGTATATTAGAGTAGGATGGTGTTATATTCCATTAAAAAGAGTAAAGAGAGACGCATCTATTAGAGCTAAAAATTAGAATTAACTAAAGTTCTAGCTAAAATTATCGGAAAAAACTTGGATGTATTGATAGTTTTTTATACCGATTTATCTTCGTTCAAGTTTTGGTTAGATTTCAATATAGTCCTCCATCCTTAGTCTCCTAGTTCCTTTCCGCCTTGTTTTTTCATAATTCTGAGAATACCATATTTTGTGACATTTATGACGTCGGCACTAGTTCCCGTGGCACCCCCAGCGGTGTCCTCCAGGAGTGCCGTGGGTCTGGAATGGATCGGAACATGTTCCGAACTTTATTTTGACTATTTCTTATTACAAGAATTGGTAATCAACGTATCATCACTAATGTGGACTGCTTCTACGCCACCATGCGTAAGCGATGCACGTCCCTGGTGCGCAGGGTCCGGGTTTTTCAGACAGGTTTGACTGTGCGTACCTCAGCCACTGTTGTATGATTCATTTTAATAAGGAACTAAATTATTTATTCATTATTATTTGCAATGACATTACATTTTCGACATTTAATAACCTAATTATGACATACTTCATTCAAATTCAATTCAATTCTCAAAATAATAACTAAAGCAAGTGTTTTATGTTTGTGTAAATTCTATCTGATTTTTGACCTTTAACTAATCTAGGATAAGAAACTAACTAACACAATATGATCCATGTTGATTGAAATAAATGAATAATAATAATAATAATGTTCTACCTGTCTTCACTTAAACTAGTATTACTAGGCTAGTCCCTGCTCCATTCCAAAATGTCTTTATTATTCAAATGTACAATATCAACACTATAATCTACCGCTAACCCTTAATAAACTATCAAAGTTCTGGGATTGGATATGCATACGCTAACGAGCTAAGCTGTAAACAGATTGGTTATCCGTGGGTTGGCTTTACCGCTTCGGTGGAGGGGATGATGAGGGAAGCTTTCAATAATTCTTATGTGAATTGACGCCTATTTCTAAGTTAGTGGAGGAAAGGATTCTTTCATTTGATCCCCACAAGTCTAGGGACTTAGGCACACGTCCATACGACCTCCGTACTAGCTATTCTCATCAGCTAAACAATTCTTCGAAGAGGTTGGGTATTGAGGGGATGTTTCTATTGAAGTCTTAGTTTTTTATTATTCGGCGATTGTTTATCTGCGATCTAGGAAACACAAGTAAGGCCAAGGTTGTATATAGGTATGCCTGTTCTCTGTAGGTTTATTTCTCATCTTTTTACCTGCTGCTCTCACTTTTCATGTTTCAATTTGCCCGTAACCTACATGTACTAGCGCGTAGTGCATTCGACGCGAAAGGTGCATTTTAGAGCCCTTTGGAACACAGCCCTTTTGTTACTTTTAGCCTTTGTGTTGTGTGTACCAGTGTAACACTGAGCTAGGATGTACCCTGAATAAAAGGTAAGGTGGAGTAAATAGATGTGTTCTCTCACTTGACCGGAAGGCCATAAACCAGGTGGTACTTTAGTACCCTTATGATCGAATTACCTTAAACGCGAAATGCCTATGAGGGCAATATACCTAAACATGAAATTTGGCAAAAAAGCTGTTACTTCATTACCCTAAACGTAATGAAGCAGTATGCCTAAAATGTGAAATTGACAAAGAAGCAGTTTGTCTAAAGTGGATGCCTACAAAACAAAATGCCTAAGTGGTTAAATGCCTACAAAGGTGAATGTCTAGGTGGTTAAAAGCCTATACAGGTAAATGTCTATTTACATAGTGGTTCGTTTTTTATGGTTTTTATTTTACCTATCAGCCTTTAAGTAATAATTATGCAGGCTACCTTCTATTCTGACTCATTTCACTGATGACTGTTTCATTCCAGTATAATTCGTAAAATATCCTTCAGAGACCTACTTCATAAAAAAAAACCACAATAACAGTAATTTTCAATAGAGATTAGCAAATATTACGAGACAATATTTTACTATGAAATCGACTTTATGGCTGCCAAACAGTCAACTGACTTATTTGACTTACCGCTTCTAGGTCATCTTGTATTTAAGGCAAACTGCTTTACAGGTAATTTAAATTTAGACTAACTGCTTCTCTGACAATTTCACATTTTAGGCAAACTGCTTCATTTGGCATCTTACGTTTAGGGTAAACAGCTTTTTTGGCAAATCTCATGTTTAGGTGTAATGCCTTCATTGGCATCTCGCGTTTAAGGTAATTCGATCATAAGGGCTTTAGTAGACCTACTTAAAATAAATAAATAAATAAATGCTGGACATTTCACACAACATTATCTAGCCCCAAGCTAAGCAGAGCTTGTGTTATGCTTATGGGTACTAGATAACTGATATAATTATTAATAATACATTACAAGGATAGATATTTTTTATTATGCATAGAAAATACCCAGAACACCCTGAACAAATATCTGCAGATCGTACAAATATTTGTTCCGAGGCGGGAATCGAACCCGCAACCTCCTGCGTCACAGGCGAACCTTCGCCCACCGCGCCACAGAGGTCGTCTGAATAATCTGTGTACTAACTAAATGTTAAGTAAATTTAGTTCATGAAATAGTAACTAATGTCCATTTGCAACAAAATCATGGATTGCGGGAAAATTATACAGCTTTCAATGCTAGAACTGTCAAGACTTTTCCGAAAATGCGTAATAGTCTAAACTATGAGTTGGTGAAATCAGGCATTACAATAACAACAAAACAAGGATTTACCTTTGGCTATTTTACGTCCATGCCACAAACGATCCCAATGGTTGGTAGAACCTTTGGCACGAAATCAATAAATTTTCTAGTTGTTCTTTTCTTTCTCTTCGCCTTCACTTGATAAAATATACACGTTTTAAAATAAAGGAGACAATCATTAATTATACAGTCGCGGTAATTAAGACTTTAACGACTTTAACTCAAAAAGTTCTTCAACTATTTCTGTAATAACAAAAAGTCTTATATTTTCTTTAAAGTAAAAAATCCATTCAAAGTCTTAACAATTTCATCCAGAGACGTCATTAGGAAGTTTCTTTGTACACCTGTACCTTTACAAATCGTCCCGGTTTTCCGCTTTCAAAACTGGATTGACCTGATTTTGAGTATATCCGGTTTCATTTTTGTAGATAACTAAGGATTGAATGTGTCTCAAATTGGCTCTGCGTCTAAAATTGAGATTGACAATTGTTGATAGAACTCTTTCGCCGAGTTCGCGATAATTGGTCCCAAGGACGGATGCTAGCATCAACGAAGAATGTTTTGGGGTGAAAATGAGTGGAGCTCTATCAAGGTTCTACCTTACAGAAAGCGAAAGGATGAAGTCCTTTGAAAACAAAATTTTCTTGTGACGTTATAATGTATAACATTTTGCAGCAGCTACATAAATTATGAGGTCGGACAGCCGCTAAAGAGGTTTTGGATATGTTTCACGATGTAATAAATCTCTAAATTGGAGCTATTCGCTCGTTGTCACAACTTTGCGTGTTTCATGTAATTCAACAATTCGAAGCGGTTACGATTTGCAAATGATATTTTTATTTCGTTCCGTTCATAATTCTATTGGATTTCGGGGCTTACGAACTGCTTTGAAATTCCGGTACCGAATTCACCAGTCAGATTAAGTTTTACCGTCAAAGTGGTCAAACGTAATCTGACTGGTACGTTGCACTGAATCTATTTTCATAACGGAAGTTCTGAATGCTTTGACATTTTTGCATTAAAAATGTGTCTGATTTTAAAGCTAATGATAATGTTCATTATAAGTGCATGTGCCCTACGTTACGCGAAATTGCTTCTGAAACTTTATTGCTGCACTAAAACACACCGCTTTGAATGAGTCTCTTCTGCCACACATTTTTACAGCATTTTAACAACATTTTGACTGACATAAGTTTACCGTTAATAAAATGTTAAATACAGTGTTCCGTTACTTCCAGTCGGTACTATAACAAATGGAACAAAATTTTCAGACTTTTCAAAAGTCATCTGAATTTAATATTCTCCGCGGTCTGCGAACAAAAAATGAGAAATTTGAACAGCGACGTGAACTCAAATCTTATATTTCGGTATTGCAGTCGTATTATATAAAATACTGCGTTATTGGGTCAGTTAGTATTTCAATTTATATTTCCCTGGACTTTTGTATTATCGGAAATTCGAACGAAGTCGAGCGAGAGTGAATTCATTTCTTGAATCACAGCCAAGGTAAATTGTTTTCGGTCTATGCGGTCTTTCATAACTTATCGCGGATCAACAGTCTACGGCGGCGTAGACCTTTGCTACGCAGAAAATATAAGTTTCAAGGCATGTTATGTCTCAGGGTTGCGGCGGTGTCGGGCGGCGTGCAATGCCCCATTAGGGCACTTCCTTGTTGGAAAAATATGTATTGCAATTGTAATGGGCAACGTTGTTACTCTTAAACATCAGGTGGGCCTCCTGAAAGCTGGTTCACTTAAAATCTTTAAAAAAATTGTCTTTCCATTGAAATTAGAGGATTTTCTTTGAATTTGAAAAGTAAGTCGAGATTTCTTAGAAAGCTCTCCTAACTCTTTCTAAATATTTTGATTAGGTACCTTAGTAGTGCGGGTTAGTTGAAAACCCGTTATATTGGTTATAATAGTTATAGGTTCTTTGAGGTGTTATGACTTGTACTTACTTGAAAATTGTACTGAACTCTTTTGCTGAATATAATCGCAAATATGCCAGTTTTATTTGGATGGTTAAACTATCAGTATTCAAAAAGAATTTGATCATCATCGGATCGAAGAATAACAGCCGTGGTCGAAGAAGCCATTTTCCTGTTACTTCATTCTAATCTAAAATTAAAAATCGTTGTTACTTTGTTTCACCGCCTTACTTTGTAATGTATATTTTTTAAATAGACATTACCATTATCTAGCTGTAATAATACCTTGATACGAGCAGATAGTCCAGTGCATGCAAACAAGAGGTAATAGCCGTTCCGTGTAGTACAATGTGGAGCAAGTTTAAAACACCGGTATAACAGCAATAAATCTACTCCAAACCATCTGCTGCCATGTGTGCCGCCCACTTGGAATAAACACAAACACAAATCCTAAGTAGGTTGTACGGATTACTACTTGGAACAAAACGAACGCAATCTTTTAGTATGTAACTAGAAATTGGTACGCTATGTGACGCATAACATAATATAATAATATTAAATCCATTTATTTTCTCTCAACAAAATGTGTAGGTAACAGAATACATTAGTGCTTACTCTATGTGAGACTAAGTACTAAAGAGTATCGATTTTTGATTCACCTGTTTTGCAAGAGACTGGTGCCTGAAATAAGTTTAGGAAAAAACCTGTAATACGTAATGACGTTTGGCTGGCGGTTTTTTTGTCGTGCCACTGGGTTTTTTTGTCATCCTACCTACATAGACCTGCTATTATGACACTAGAAAAAAACCGATTGTGACTTTGGTTGAATTATTTAAAGGATCCAAGTGCACTTTAGGGCCATACCTCACCGAGATGCCATGGCGACGTGGCCAGCGACGTTGCCAACTAGTTCATACTGAGATGTATGACGGCTAATTCACTTGGCGACCAACTGGCGGCGTTGCCAAGTAGCCAGAGTAGCCAGAGTCGACCGCTCCGCATGCGGCGACTGGTGACGCTGGCTACCTGGCGACGCCGCCAGTTGTTTGCACGTGTTTGTATGCTCCGTCACTCACTCAGTCGCCAACCAGTCGCCGCGTTGAACGCACGTCGTACTGAGAGCAAAATGTCGTTCGATACTGAGAGATTTATCATAGAAATTGAAAATCGGCCGTGTTTATGGAACAACGGATTGAAAGAGTACTCTGACCGCAACTTGAAAATTAAATACATAAACTCAATAATTCATCAAATGATGTTAGTGACATCCTCAGATAATTGAAAATTTTTTCAGGGTATTTTCTTAAATCTTCATAGAGTTTAAGAAAAACACCGCTTTGGCTTCGGTTTGATACAAACGGATGTACCCATATTTTTTTCTTTTTTCGTTTCATCTTTTTGCGACGCTGGTAATAATATAATAACAGTGCAGTAATTTCCACGTCCATTCCTGACTGTGTCGAGACAGAACTGAATGTATTGGCGACGCGATTGGGCGACTCAGTCTGGCGACGCAGGGACACCAGACGTAGCCATGGGAACGTCGCTGGCCACGTCGCCATGGCATCTCGGTGAGGTATGGCCCTAGTAAATCAGGATCCATTATTAAGAATTGACTGGCATTATGCATTTAGGTGAAGAAAAAAGTGTACTAAGTAAGATCCATCAATGGATCTAATGGTTCCAAGTGGACAGAGCGAAATAAGTCCTACATGATATGTGCCCATATTGGTCCAAACAGATTAAATAACTTCCATGTCTGTTTTCACCTACAATTATATTAAAAGGTGTACTTTCAAGAGTATGTTAGCCATATTAGATTAGAACTACTTGAGCCATAGCAACAGCCGCGGCTCCACGCTGCGATTTCATCGACGATATTACATTTACGGTCTCGTAGACCGTTTCAATCATTGGATACGATAGAATAGACGTATCTATGGTTCTATTCTGTACGCTTTGTAAACGACAGATATTTGACGATTCTTTGAGATATTGCTTTCGATTTCTGTTGAAAGGACACGAAAATACCACTGGAAGTATTTCATTTATTTTGCCCACAATATTTGGATATTTAAAGAATCTTTATCGTGGGCATCTCGCCCACCTGCCTGCCTGCTGATGCCTGTGATATCTTAATCTAAATTAACTGGGAATCTATGAATGCAGAAAACGACTCATATTTTACGTGACTACATTGGTAGTATTCAAATCCTAATACGTGAATCTAATCATGCTGAAATTAATTTACAAAATCATGTATACTAATCATATGTATTAGTTTGACAGCGCTTTGCATCGTAGACAGCATCGAGTATATTTGAACTATTTCTACCGCTGAATTCAGTTTGGATTTCATTTCACAGTTGCATTACCAACATTATTTTTTGTTTTATAAAAACCCAGCTTTACTCTCTTATAATACTTTGTTGTCTTAAAGTTTAAATCCTTCGTTAATTTAAAAAGTTCCAGTCCCTTTTACTAAACCTGCTTAACACTTGGCTGACTCTTGGTAAAGTTGGTGAAATTGTCTCGAGGCGTTCTCAAAACACCCTAGTCTAAATAAATAGTCGAACGAAACAGTTTTTGGGATAATCCTTCGTTTAGGCATCCGTGGTTAGACTTGTGACGACACATCTAGGGAACTCCAAAGTTTATGTTGATTAAAATTTCATACAAATCATTATCACATCGACACTGCATCCCATCGAAACCTCTCTTTCAATTTAATTATTTTACTTAACGGACTCTTTTCGCTTCCGACAGCCTCTTTGTTTCTGTCAGCCGGTTATTTAAAGAATAAAAATACTTTTGATAATAATATTGTCCCCATACAAAAAACAACACTTACAGAAATAAACGGCTATTTTTTTAATCCCATTCTACTAAATGTGAAAGGTGTGGATGTTTGTTGCTCAACCACGCCGTAACGACTGAACCGATTTTGATGAAATTTGGTTCACTGATAGATAGTCTAACGACAAGAAAGTAACTAGCGGGGGCTTAATTTTTTAATAGTTATTTGCTTGTCTGGTAATTACGTGTGCGTCGTATGCACAGTATGCAACCTTTACATTACTACGACAAATATAAAAACTAGGCTCGAGATCTATTATTAACAAATTTTAAATAAAATAATCAAAACAGATCCCTTGGTCACAGCATCTATCAGTAACAAAATTATAAGCATAAGGGATCTATTAGTACAAGGGATCATGCCCACAGGTGATCATGACCATAGGGTCTATCAGTAACAACTCCGTTCAGAGCATTCCTGGCAGAGTTCAGGGCCATACATGGCATTAGAGCAAGCTGGAATTCTGCGCTTCAAAAGCTACTGTAGAGCGACCCACACTCATGTCATCACTCTAATCGATTAGGGTTGCCACATTAAGGTTTGATTTCACCAACAAATAACAGGCGATTAAACAACTGTTAAGTCTAACTAATGCTTTTTGACAGGTTTTTTCAAACATTATCTGTCACCTTGACCAATGGTTAGATTTAACAAGACATTTACAAACTAACAGAGTATGGTGAAATTGGCTCTAAAGCTACGGCCCACCCAACCGACACGACGCGAGCAAAGCGAGAGTGTTAGCATCAAGCTACACATCACTGCTCGGCTGGCATCCCATACATTAAGGATGGAACGTGTTTTGTACAGAATGACATCCGGGATCCGACCGCACGCGCGTTTTTGATGACATTCAATACAAAACACGCTTTTAATATGAAATGTTTATCGTACTTTTTTTATCATACCAGCCAGTAAGTTTCCCCAAAGTTGTCCCAGAACCACAATAGTGTAGGTATCTATTGAAGTTTGAATGTACAAATGCATTCAACTAGGAATCGTGCTTTTTAACCATTGTAGATAGTTTTACTAGTTCGGCACACCTGGGAAAATTACCTTCTTCCCAAAACGGGACATGTAACAGAACTGAGTCTAGAACACAGTGTAGCAACTCTTAATCTAGAATTTTATAGTGTGTGCACTCTGCAGGCTTCAATCCATTACTCAGCCATTTGTATATAATAGATCTATCTCGAATATACGAGTAGGAACCTATATAGTGACACAATCTCTATGGGGCCGTTGGATGTCATCATCAATCTCTTGCTCACTTTTCTGATTCTGATAGTTATCCCAAACAACTTTTAGTAATGCGGTTTTCACAGTAGGTATATTTTTTTTCTTCTCCGCAGCAGTGCTGAGGGCTTATTACGTGTTTTGCATTGCAGCAATCAGTTTGCGAATCGTGAGTATTCAACGTGACTTACATAAATAAATAATAAATAAATGCTGGACATTTCACACAACATTATCTAACCCCAATCTAAGCAGAGCTTGTGTTATGGGTACTAGATAACTGATATATAATACATTACATAGATAGTTTTTTTTTTATTATACATAGAAAATACCCAGAACACCCTGAACAAATATCTGCAGCTCGTACAAATATTTGTTCCGAGGCGGGAATCGAATCCGCAACCTCCTGCGTCGCAGGCGAACCTTCGCCCGCCCGCGCCATAGAGGTCGTCAAATGTTCCAAAAATAGGGATTTGCGCAGTTTGATAGTTCTGGCTGCAATACAAATACAATAGTAGATTGTATCATAAGGGAGCAAAATAATATTTTTACGGCGAGGGCGCTTTTTTGAATCCAGAACGAAGTGAGGGATTCTTTAGTAGAATCCCGAACGTAGCGAGGGATTCAAAGTACGTCGCCCGAGCCAAAAATATATTTTTCATCCCATCTATTCGAAAAGGACGACTTCGTTCACGGGTTAAGTGCACCCAAAGGTGGTGTTTTCTGTATGAAGCTTCTATAAGTGCGCCGCAATTATCTTTGCCGCGCACTTTTTAAATTTGGAATATATCGAACTCAAATAAGTGCGCCGCAATTATCTTTTACGGCCCTTTTTGAATTTGGAACATCTTAGTGTTCAGCGCTAAAGAAGGCGAACGCAAATATTGTTTAAATAAATACTGGCTGGTACGACGGCCCATAGTTCGGTTGTATTTTTTTTTAATGTTACCTCATATCTCCGGCGTTTATGAACCGATTTGGAAAATTCTTTTTTATTTGAATAGATATACTTCCAGATTGGTCCCATTTTTTTCAGAATCCAGTTCTGATGATGGAATCCACGAGGAATTGAGGGAACTCCTCAAATATTGTAGGCATACATATGGCGATTTTGATATTTTCAGCAACAAACCAAGCATTTGCATTCAGAAAGTATCATAATCCTTTCACCACTATGGTTCTTTCATAATTTTTTTTTCATCCAAATATTTAGTCGAATACAACGGCGGAAGTCTTTTTTTTAAATGATAAGTTATTCACGGATTGTTAGAAATTCATAGTTTTGTTTTGAAATAAAATATGAGGCGCCTTTTATTTTCTCATAGTGGGTGATGAAAAGTAGAGTGTAACACTCGGGCGCAAAATATATTTTTGGCTCGGGCGACGTACTTTGAATCCCTCGCTACGTTCGGGATTCTACTAAAGAATCCCTCGCTATGCTCGGGATTCTACTCTAGAATCCCTCACTTCGTTCTGGATTCAAAAAAGCGCCCTCGCCGTAAAAATATTATTTTGCTCCCTTATGATACAATCTACTATTGCGCCCGAGTGTTACACTCTACTTTTCATCACCCACTATGAGAAAATAAAAGGCGCCTCATATTTTATTTCAAAACAAAACCATGAATTTCTAACAATCCGTGAATAACTTATCATTTAAAAAAAAGACTTCCGCCGTTGTATTCGACTAAATATTTGGATGAAAAAAAAAATATGAAAGAACCATAGTGGTGAAAGGATTATGATACTTTCTGAATGCAAATGCTTGGTTTGTTGCTGAAAATATCAAAATCGCCATATGTATGCCTACAATATTTGAGGAGTTCCCTCAATTCCTCGTGGATTCCATCATCAGAACTGGATTCTGAAAAAAATGGGACCAATCTGGAAGTATATCTATTCAAATAAAAAAAGAATTTTCCAAATCGGTTAATAAACGCCGGAGATATGACATGGTAACATTAAAAAAAATACAACCGAATTTAGAACCTCCTCCTTTTTGTAAAGTCGGTTAAAAATGATGAAATCGCGGGCCGTCGTTTCTAATTTGTTTTTTTTTATTCAGCCGGTGGCGCGACTATGGGCCGTCGTACCAGTCAGTATTTATTTAAACAATATTTGCGTTCGCCTTCTTTGGCGCTGAACACTAAGATGATCCAAATTTAAAAAGGGCGCGGAAAAGATAATTGCGGCGCACTTATTTGTGTTTGATTCTTTTCAAGATGTTCCAAATTCAAAAAGGGCCGTAAAAGATAATTGCGGCGCACTTATTCGAGTTCGATATATTCCAAATTTAAAAAGTGCGCGGCAAAGATAATTGCGGCGCACTTATAGAAGCTTCATACAGAAAACACCACCTTTGGGTGCACTTAAAGGCGAACCAAGTCGTCCTTTTCGAATAGATGGGATGAAAAGTACTTTATTGCAACACACTGTAAAAATAATTGCAACTAGTGTATGTTACAATATATGTCTTATCGATGGAAAGATATATACGCGGGCCCACTGCTGAGGCCCAATTCTCTAATTTTAAAAACATTCCAGTCACAATATAATCTCGTGTCGAGTCGCACTGCCACGTACTAACTATTACTTAATCTTCGCATGCGAAGTAAGAGACAGTGCGACTGACACGAGATTATGTTGTGACTGGAATGTTTTTAAAATTAGAGAATTAGGCCTTTGATTGGGGAGGGCATGGCGGTTCACACAATGCTTTATTGGCTTTTATTAGTGACATAGCTGCGCCCCGCGGTTCCACCCGCATAAGTCTCGATCCGTTGGGAATATCGGGATAAAAGGTAGCCTATTATGTTCATTCAAGGTATGAGCTATTTCCATTCGAAAAATTTCAACCAAACCGCTCCAGCTGTTTCAGCGTGAAGGAGTAACAAACATACTTACAAACTTCCGCGACATAAGCAGTATCGATTTTGCTTTTTTTTTTTTTTATTCATAAAATGTAAAAGTTAAGATTACTTTCACGCCTACACGACACTTCGCACCTGCTCGTCAGCAAAATGGATCGGTTACCTTTCAAGGGTCTAGCTTAGTAGGTAGTCTAGATGAGCGATACGGTATCGCAAGGTATCCTTTGTAGGTGTAGGTTTCATACTCCATGGTACTAGCAATCGCCCGCAACTCGGTGCATAGCAACTTACCTACATTAAATTTTTTTTAAAGATTCAGGTCCCCATTTTAACCAGTTTGTAAACATATGTTCTGTATTTTTCTTAGGAACTCTAGATAAAATACAAATCAAATTCAAGGTCAGTCCCTACCGGCTTCTAAATTTGTTAGATGTCGCTACATAATTACTAAACAAGCACACCAAATTTTATTTACAGAAACACAATATTACTAAACAAGTACCTAACTAACCTGATGATAGTACTTGTATCTGTGATGTTGGATTATTGTAGCGAAAAAGCTTTCAATCAAATTTTAATTACGGTCTGAACACACAGCTTCATAGCCATACCATATACCGTGTCTTTCCAATAGATAAAAAACCATATTTTTTTTATTCTAACCTTATTTTGCCGTTAATCAAGAAATTACGTCCTGAACTTTTGGGTAGAGCCACTGTTGGTGTCGATAGTGTAAGTAGTTTACATATTGTACGCAAACATGTCTTATTATTATCTATTTCTTATTTTCTCCATCAAGAAAACATAACAGCTCGAGTGTTGTTAGCACTGAGACAAACCTTAGGAAGTTTTACGGTGTTTTTACTGTAAAATATTGTTTAATAAATAAATAATAACCCTGCCTACGAACAAATTGTTTTCACGCTAGGTAGATGAAATGGCGGCAACATGATCGTCTATTCCCACCTGTTCTGTTGAGTAGTTCTGTCGGTAGAACTACTGGGATTTTTTTTCCCAATAGTTCTGTGACTGATAAGACTATGCTTTACACCTGGCTTCAATCTCAACTATTCCCACCTATCCCTGTTACGTAGTTCTATCGATGGAAAGTTAACACTTTACTTTAATTATGGAAACAAATATGTAATAATAATTGTACTGTCCTCTTTTTTTTAATGGCATCTGAGGATATGCTCAATTTTGCTTGCCAATGTCAAATAGCATAGATTTTCAAAAAATAATAAGTCGTCAAGTCCTCTGTCAAGTCATGTTTTAGTAAATCGATGGCAGTTTACTAGAATGTTCCTGGTCAATTTCCACCCCTTCGTAAAGACACGCAATACACTTATTTTATTTAAATGCACTACCATGTGTCTTTATAAGCTACGCCGGTTAAAATGCCACCAAATTTACACGATATAACTCAAAAAAATACTAGAAATTGAAATGAAATAAAAAAGAACGACGTCTCTCTTCGAAGGAGCAGAAAAAGTCCCTCTGCACTCTTGAAACCCTTGAAATATGAATTTCATGACGTTGTCATCAGGAATCATAAATTAAGAATATACTGCAAGTGGCCATTAGGTACTTGATAATAATTTGCAGCAAACTGCATGGTGAAAATGTAGTAGAAGTTGAATCACAAGATTCATGAACAGAACTACTGAGAACTTTTTTCCCATTAGTTCTGTTTACAGAACTAATGGGAAAAAAAATACCAGTAGTTCTGCCAACAGAACTACTCAACAGAACAGGTGGGAATAGACGAACATGATCACCGCATCCATAGACACGGCCGCTCTGTCACTCCCAATAGGATATCAATGTAAAATGACCTTTTTCACTGTGAATTAAGATTCAACATAGATCTGATTCTGACTAACGATTCTACAGTCCTAAAAATCTTCTATCTCTTGTTGAATTTAATTTTCCATATCGCTCGCGTGTGCCACTGATTCATAAGTGTATATATTAGTGTAGTGTTCAGAGTGAAACTTCTGTAATACTACTCGTATTATATCTTCTGTGGCCGCGCGTCAGATGGGCGGGAGAATCGTGCCGGCCGCCCGTCTCGCGCGAAAGCCTTCCTGCCAATGCATTTTACTATTTATTTGCACGAAAATAACCAAAATTCTACACTTGCTACGTAAAACTAAGAATATTTTGACGACTTTAGGAGAACATCCAGTGTGAAATCTGTTTTTGTTTATGATCAACAGTGGGTTTAGTTTTTGTAGTTTATTGGTGAATGCGCAGTGAAATGTGTTTCATAAATAGTGAAAAGTACAAATGTTTTGAGTGCGTTACGTTCAATTAGTGTTGATAAGTTATGACAGTTAATTAGAGTAATTTAAATGCTGAACTATCGATGCAGATTTACGTATTAATGTTATTTAAATTTGTCGGTAAACTTGTTATAAATCAAACACCTAGCTCGTAAAGTAAAATTCCAGTTTACTTTGTTAATGGCTACGAATGGATATTTACAATAGTCGCGTCGTCTTTGACAGTGCCTAAATCGGATTTTAAATCACAGGACTTTACCAACACACAACGAACAGCTACTATTACAAAGCTGTTTGTACCGAAGGTTTTTAAAATAGCTCCCATGATTCGTTCAATTTCACAAGTCAAAGTCAAGGTTCTTTTCTCAAGAGTAGGCACTAGGGCCGTATCTTCTGAATTAAGTGCTCGTCTGAGGTAATTCCAGCAAAAAAAAGGGCTCCGAAACACGCTTGCTAAAAGAATTAGTTGACTATGGTTCTGGTGCTAACAATATCGTTTTAAAAAAAAAGTCAGTAGGCTGTGTATCCTACCGGGCTAAAAATAAGTTCCCTTAACCAATTCATAGATGGCGCTGTACCAGGTTTGGTGTTTAAAAGTATGGTAAAGCACAGTTTGCCTTTTATTTCCAAGATTGTGAGTTAATTTTAAATATTATTATGACTTTTGTGCGTATTTTGCGCTTTCGGATCGGTGAAACAAAACACTACGAGGAAACCTCCATTTAGACATCCGCCGTTCTAATGAACCTTAAGGTTGTTAAATAAATAGATTTATTTGCACGAAACGAATATTAAACGAACCTTCCATAAAGATACTACTGTAATTGGACCATTCAAAATGTTACAGAAATGTGTTTCCCTCTTGTAAAATATCAATTTGACATTTGAAAAGTGCCTGCCTACCCATTTCAAGGTCGTAACTGACAACCGGCCTCCCTGATCCGTTTTACTGTCGGGTATTGTGTAGATATTTAATAACGCCCTAGGGGTTGGGTATTCCTGTTTCTTCCTTGTTAACTTTTCCGTCAGATCGAACGGGGGAGTTTGTTTTAAGAAGTTGAATGAGGTATAAATAGGAATGGCGTGTTCTTTCTGCCAGTAGATGTATCTTTTATCCAATGAAACTGTAAAAAGCTTTTAAAAATAAGAAAACGGATGTAGGAATTCCAATCGGCATGCCCTTCTCTGAATGGAAGTATCTCATGAATTTATAGTATGACATAAGTGTTGTTAGAAACCTTGTTACATTTTTATTAGTTCACTTTTCGTGCGATCGGTACTCTGGTACTGTAATAATGTAGAAATCAAACAAACTATGCATTAGGTTATTAAATAAAAAAAAAACAAAAACATTGCTAAAACTACCAAACTGTTTTAACTTGGTTCGGAGAATGCCCTCACTCGAATCACGCAACAAAATTTTATGAAATCATTTTAAAGTTACGTTGTTTCCGGCCAACGAACCTTTGCAGTCTTGCATTCTGTGATGTAAGTATTTGGTAGGTACATTTATGACTGCCGTAGTTTCTTCGTCAACTTAGTCCTTCGTAAGTTCTTGAATGTTTAAAACTCTTTCAGTCTCTAGCGCTGTCTCAATATACATGCTATAAGTAACGAATCGCTTAGAATAGCCTGAACAGATAGATTTACGAACCACTGCTTCATTCCTCACGCATAAAGGCAGTCTCACGTCCCTAATTTAGTCAATACCTTCTAAATGTTGTATGCGGTGCGTTTGTCCCGATCGGTTCCAACTGGCCCAGAAGCGCGTAATAGTTTATGCGACGGTCGGAGTGTCGTAAATGCGAGGTTAATGTTTTACAGCGGGTTTACTGCCCGTACCACGTACCTACTGTGTCTGTGATGCACCAGAAGTGTCTTACCGGTGTTTGGATATATGCTTTAGTGAAATGATTTAACTTCTACCTGAGTTTGGGACATCATTCAATGTTGGTTTGTAGTGCATGCATAATTTTTTTCATACCTGTCAAGTTCAGATGACAATACAATATTATGGTGACAGCGAGCTGATGTGATGATGGAGGCGGAAGGTGGACAACGGAACTCCTCGATCATTAATAGTAGCCTGACAGTATTTGGGCTCATGTTGATCAGCTCAAGGTTCCGATCACTAATTGAATAATAAAAGCTTGTTATGAAAAAATCATTTTTAAAATTTTATACACAAAACCAAGGTATCAGAGCGTGCGCTCGCCTTCTTTAGTTTATACAAAGATGTTCGTTGAACCTTCAGCGTCTTAATCTCTTGTATTGCATGAGACAATGCGGTCCCGCATTAGACAATGCGGGACCTCGTTGCCTCACCGCGGCATGACATCTTAATCAATAGAGCCCCATTAACTGGCCCCAAACTACCCAGCTTCGAGGGTTGAGGAATTGAAGATAAGATAACCATTATGGGACTTATGAGTAAGAAAGAAAAATCTGAAGGAATTTCGCATGTCTTAGAACTATGAAGACCTTTAGTATCATGAATGCTACTGGTTTATTCCGCAAATAGGAAATCAATACTTTTGATTTTCCTGAAAGGTCTATTGAGAGTGGCGTGTTTTAAAAACCTTGTAGTAGAAGTGTCTATTAGCTTTCTGATCACGTTCGGCCGCAGCTTTCATATGTTAATCGTCAGTGGACCTTTTAAACGAGGGTGGAGTAATGATGGCAAAATCCTATTCAATGGAAATGCATTTTGTTGTTTGGTAAAAGATTTTACTTAACTTTATTAAATAAATATATTTTGGTTAGGTGTTCAGAGTATAAAAAATACGAATAAAAAATTAGATTAACATTTGCAAATTGAACAGAAAATAGGAGAATAGAGCCCTCCGTCTCCTCCCGTGGATGTCGTAAAAGCCGTATAACTACACACCCAATAATTACACGCCTGCCAAGCGTGGTGATTATGCCGATTCTCCCCATTGCATTCTATGGGGGAGGCCTCGTATGTGTTTGTGTAAGTCAATCTGAAATCACCTAATTAAAAAATAATTTAATTCAGACACCAGACACTTTATCATGTTCATTATAATTAATTCTTACTTTGTAAGCTGTGATGAACTTAAATTAAAAACATTATACAGTTGGTGGTAGGGGTTCATAACCCGTTTAAAACTTAATTAAAATGTTTAGTAAATACGTAGGTACTACACGTAGTATCAGTATTATTATTATTATTCGTTAGAAATAAAATAACATGCAAGAAGTATTCTAATCGCTGATTTTATAGAGGGTTTTATTTGGATTTCATCTTCACAAATTCCTCTATTTTAATTTGACCTTATTGTAGTGCCACAGAATGGCAGACTCTATTAAATTATGTAAAAGCGGCATATAAATTAAATTCATTTGTGATTTACCTAACCCCGGGACAAAGCCGCAGAGTACGAGCGGATACCAGTAGCGATTTACCTAACAAACGACCCAAATTATCATATCTCTGCCTCTACAACAGGTAATGGGCTAATTTATAAGTCAAATATGCTGTTTTACAATTTATTGCTAAGGAAAATCAAAGAAAGTTAACCTAGGTTTCTCAACTATGTAGATAAAAAAAAAATCTATGTAGAAATAAATATTTACTCTTTTTCTCTTAATAAGAGATTTCAAGGACGCTAGTAAAAAAAAACCAGTCAAGTGTGAGGCGGACTCACGTGGATTTTGTTCAAAATAAAGATGTTTTATTTTGATTGAGATGAGAATAATCTGAGGCCCAATTCACTAACTTTGAAACATTCCAGTCACAATATAATCTCGTGTCAGTCGCACTGTCTCGTATATTAACTATTACTTAATCTTCGCGTATACATGCTAAGATTAAGTAATAGTAACTATATAGGTGACAGCTGACAGTGCGACTGAGACGAGATTATACTGCGAATTGAATGTTTTTAAATTAAAGAATTGGGTTTTAACTATAGTTACGAGAACACTGCCTACGACTGCTACGCCTACGCTATGAAGTCTACGAACTTGCCGTAGCAAGCGTAGATGGGTCGTTTCTAGTTATAAAAATATTTTTTCTCATGAATAGGGACGTACCTAAGTTTTCTTTGTCGGCACGCAGAAAGATAAGAATATCTACTATTGTATATGTAGCGTTACACTACTAAAATTATTGAATTACAAAACTGCAGCACTAATTACTTAAATGTTTGTAAGTACGGTTGTAGCATTAACTATTTTGTGCATGCCCACAACTCAATCGCATC
The DNA here is from genome assembly GCA_951392215.1 of Epirrita christyi. Classification (NCBI taxonomy): domain Eukaryota; kingdom Metazoa; phylum Arthropoda; class Insecta; order Lepidoptera; family Geometridae; genus Epirrita; species Epirrita christyi. The sequence continues at coordinate 968,055 of OX595843.1, forward strand.
ATAACTACCTGCGGTATTAGTGCTCAGTTCCCCAGACAGTTTGGACTAATTTGCGGCAACTATAGTCAGCCCCCGACTCCGCTTGTTACTGTTTGAAACAGTATAGTTCTGACGAGTAATTAACTAACTCGCAGAGATCTGTGGTTGCTTTGAATGCAACTTTGCCATGTGTCAGGTTTGTTTAATCATCGTGTTTTGCATTTTATCTGGCTGCCTATATTTACTAGAGGGGCCGTTATATGTGACCCTATCTGAAAGTGCTATAGATTTTACAAATGGCGTTAAATGTCTATTCGGTTTTGACATATTTTGTGAAGCAAACGGAATTAGAATATGTGTGAGTAGGTAATGGAACGTTATTTCTCGTGAAGAATGCGAAATAATCGTCACGCACAACGATCTTATAATTCACAATAGATCCAGGGTCACGTACAAAATGAAAGCTAAAAACTGTCCGCATGGATACATACTTATACAGCTACATTTGTTTACTAACGAACAAAGATGAAAGTTTTAAAACAGTTCTAAGTTCAACCTAATTACAACCATTGACACCTAGCAAAAAAGTAGCAAATCTTCAAAATATTATCTTACACTTACGATCATTCGTCACAAAAAACGAGCAAAGCAATTATATTACTCCTGTCACTTGTCAAATCAAAAGACATAGGTTAAAAAACTAGTGTGAAATCAACCTTAAAGAGCTACAAATAAAGTTCTTTTTCCCGTTATTACCTTGCGAGCTACATCCATCCGTTTCCATGGTTTCGCTTCTGTTTGCTTCTTCAAATTTAACTACAGAAGGTATGGAGTCGCGTTGATCACTTAAATAATTTATAATATGCATGTTAAAGTTAAGTTAAAATTATTTATGTTTTGGGCATGTATGTTTGATATTGATAGTATATATACTTGTTATTTTATTAACGTTCTGTTGTGTGTATATTTATGTGTATGTTTATGTTTTTGGCCAAGATGTCTATCGCTGGATGTCACAAATAAAAATATCACTAAATTCCACATCTTTATATTCATGTTTACAATCTTTATAATACAAGTACAGTTTAGTGCAATAATTTGATCAAAACCCAAAATGTTTAAAACAGCTCAACATTCAAAATTTTCCATTCTGCGTACCTACAGGCTGATAATGAAGCCCTAGTTATAAAAAGCTCAAATATAAAAAATATATGTTCTGTTACGTTTGTCTCGTTTCATAATAAAAAAAGATATCGACCATCAAAGTTTTCCAACAAAAACCGTAAAGTGCTTGAGGGCGGGCGTACAGGCGCCTGCCGTAGGTTGGGCATTTATTTGATATTTGGGAAATATACCTATAATATGATAAAAGAATTTGAAAAAGTACTGTTTTTTTACGATAATGTGTTCTATAAGTGATTCTGGTTCATAAATTTTAACAAAGCGAGAGGACTCATTATCAGTTGGTATAGATGTAAAGGGGTTGTTAACCAAAGATTTGGTTAAATAACAGTAGCGTAAATGGATTGCTCGGAAAGCTAAAATAAAAAAAAGGAAAGCCAAGTATCTGATGAGAGTTCAACAAACAGACACAAAAGTAGTATTAAAATTTTTTAAAGTTCTGGTAAAAACAAATTATTACAATACAAATCTACTCCATGCATCTACTGTTCTGTTACAGACAATTTTGCGTCAACGTTGGCCAAACATTTGTAGCGGTGGTTTAAAATCGGTAATTTTGATCAAAATTTCATACTTTTTGTTAGTTTAAAGCTTAAAATACAACTTATTCTACATGTACTTAACGAAAGTAAGACACTCCGGCCGTTAAATTGTTTTTTCGGGGATTATTTTTGCACAATACAAACTCACTTTTCAAGTGAGCTTAAATTCACCGAGACGTTTTTATTGCGCCGACCCGATATCTATGTGAGTATTAGAGATCGTTGGTCACGCACGATGTTTTTGCGATTTGCACTGGCCCGCAAGATCACCCAATTTGACTGCCCTAGACTATTTTCTATAGGGTCTTTAACTTTTTCTTCGTTTTACAGTTATAAACCTCTCTTATAAAATGACTTCCTCCACCCTATGGGCTGGATCTTGAAACTTTTAAGAGGTTTCCAGAAAAATCACAGCTTTCCAATAAACTTAAAACATCTTTGAAAGCTAGCTTTGCAACACCCCAGTGGATCACTTTTAAACGAAGTTCAGCAAAATCCTGCTTTCTCTATATTATTCCTTCTTTTCCACTACTTTTGCCGGTCTAGTTAAATTAAATTTAGAATCGCAACTTGGCAAGTTTCTGCAATATGTACCCTCATTTTTCTCTGAATAGTTTCACCTCGCTAATGATGCGGAAAATAGTGGCTGCACATCAAAATGGTGGCTGAACATCGTATTAGAGGTTGCTTTGATATTTTGAACTATTTAGTGAATTAATAGACGTGTTAATGATGTTTTCAATGGAAATATTTTAATATTTTTAGTCTTTAATTAAGTCTCCGTTGTGTTGATTCATTATACTACAACAACTTGTAACAAATCCTACAATCGATAGAATTGTGGCCAAACTCAGCATCCACTATTTTCTTTGGGATTTAACATTGATATTGTATATTTTTACTAGCTGACTTTTAACACTTAATTTTTTTTTCCTTATATCGGGTAAGGAAGTATTAATTATTAGTGCCTATACAGTTACAAACTAAATTACGTTCCAAAAACTATATTACTATTGACACAAACACCCGACTTTTCAAAACAGCCTTCGGCGTCTAAATCATATTTTAATGTAAAATACGCTTTCTCGTTGTCCTAAAATTCAATTTGGCTCTTTAATTTTTTTATACCAAATTTAAACATTCCCTATTCGTAAAAACCTTTCTTAGTGAGAGCCTTCTGTTTTTTTATTTGAGTAAATTACCTTCTGACATTTTACCATGATATAATCGCACAACCCAATTTGCAAGTAGATATATTACTCCCACATTCTTATAGAAAGTATTTCGGATTGGCAGGGGTTGTAGGTAAAATTGAAGGGTTTGCTGCCGAAATGTGTAAATTTTCTGCATTAACGAGTTAGTTGGAGTTACCATCCTGAAGCAACCAAGTAGTTGTCACTGGTTCTTACCTGACCTGAGGTCTTTTTTATGAGCCTGAAGTTCCGAACGTTGTAGTTCAACGGTTTTTTTTTTTTACAAAATCTTGAAATAAATGGTAGTATAGGGTTTGCCAAGTCACGGAGACCATGAAAAACGTATTTGAGTCAAGCAGAGCTTCAAAGATTTAAAAAAAACCAGTGTTAAACTTTCCTGTATCATTGAGTGAATAAAACGTCTCTAGTGTTTTTTTTTACTAAACTATACCTGTAAATAACATTTCATTTGCTTGCTTAGGTATTACTTAGTATCCACAAGGGTTTTCAAGGAAATTGAAAGGGAGGGCGGGGTGTTTTGAACCAATTTTCGATCGTTTTTCGTAAAGTTTGCTGTGAAATTAAGTGTTAACAAAGCCCTAGTTTTTTGTTTTTCCAAGGTATTCCTGTAAATTACATCTTATTCACTTGCTTAGGTATTACTTAGTATCCACAAGGACTTTCAAGAAAATCAAAAGGGAGGGCGGGGTCTTTTGAGCCTATTTTCGATCTTTTTTCGTAAAGTTTGCTGGAAATTCAGTGAACACAAGTACCTAGTTTCTTTATTTACGGAGGTATCCCTGTAAATAACATCTTATTCACTTGCTTAGATATTACTTAGTATCCACAAGGACTTTCAAGAAAATCAAAAGGGAGGGCGGGATCTTTTGAGCCTATTTTCGATCTTTTTTCGTAAAGTTTGCTGGAAATTCAGTGAACACAAGTACCTAGTTTCTTTATTTACGGAGCTATCCCTGTAAATAACATCTTATTCACTTGCTTAGATATTACTTAGTATCCACACGGACTTTCAAGAAAATCAAAAGGGAGGGCGGGGTCTTTTGAGCCTATTTTCGATCTTTTTTCGTAAAGTTTGCTGGAAATTCAGTGAACACAAGTACCTAGTTTCTTTATTTACGGAGCTATCCCTGTAAATAATATCTTATTCACTTGCTTAGATATTACTTAGTATCCACAAGGCCTTTCAAGAAAATCAAAAGGGAGGGCGGGGTGTTTTGAACCAATTTTCGATCGTTTTTCGTAAAGTTTGCTGGAAATTCAGTGAACACAAGTACCTAGTTTCTTTATTTACGGAGGTATCCCTGTAAATAACATCTTATTCACTTGCTTAAATATTACTTAGTATCCACAAGGCCTTTCAAGAAAATCAAAAGGGAGGGCGGGGTGTTTAGAACCAATTTTCGATCGTTTTTCGTAAAGTTTGCTGGAAATTCAGTGAACACAAGTACCTAGTTTCTTTATTTACGGAGCTATCCCTGTAAATAACATCTTATTCACTTGCTTAGATATTACTTAGTATCCACAAGGACTTTCAAGAAAATCAAAAGGGAGGGCGGGGTCTTTTGAGCTTATTTTCGATCTTTTTTCGTAAAGTTTGCTGGAAATTCAATGAACACAAGTACCTAGTTTCTTTATTTACGGAGCTATCCCTGTAAGTAATATCTTATTCACTTGCTTAGATATTACTTAGTATCCACAAGGCCTTTCAAGAAAATCAAAAGGGAGGGCGGGGTGTTTAGAACCAATTTTCGATCGTTTTTCGTAAAGTTTGCTGGAAATTCAGTGAACACAAGTACCTAGTTTCTTTATTTACGGAGCTATCCCTGTAAATAACATCTTATTCACTTGCTTAGATATTACTTAGTATCCACAAGGACTTTCAAGAAAATCAAAAGGGAGGGCGGGATCTTTTGAGCCTATTTTCGATCTTTTTTCGTAAAGTTTGCTGGAAATTCAGTGAACACAAGTACCTAGTTTCTTTATTTACGGAGCTATCCCTGTAAATAACATCTTATTCACTTGCTTAGATATTACTTAGTATCCACAAGGACTTTCAAGAAAATCAAAAGGGAGGGCGGGGTCTTTTGAGCCTATTTTCGATCTTTTTTCGTAAAGTTTGCTGGAAATTCAGTGAACACAAGTACCTAGTTTCTTTATTTACGGAGCTATCCCTGTTAATAATATCTTATTCACTTGCTTAGATATTACTTAGTATCCACAAGGCCTTTCAAGAAAATCAAAAGGGAGGGCGGGGTGTTTTGAACCAATTTTCGATCGTTTTTCGTAAAGTTTGCTGGAAATTCAGTGAACACAAGTACCTAGTTTCTTTATTTACGGAGCTATCCCTGTAAATAATATCTTATTCACTTGCTTAGATATTACTTAGTATCCACAAGGCCTTTCAAGAAATTCAAAAGGGAGGGCGGGGTGTTTTGAACCAATTTTCGATCGTTTTTCCGTAAAGTTTGCTGGAAATTCAGTGAACACAAGTACCTAGTTTCTTTATTTACGGAGCTATCCCTGTAAATAACATCTTATTCACTTGCTTAGATATTACTTAGTATCCACAAGGACTTTCAAGAAAATCAAAAGGGAGGGCGGGGTCTTTTGAGCCTATTTTCGATCTTTTTTCGTAAAGTTTGCTGGAAATTCAGTGAACACAAGTACCTAGTTTCTTTATTTACGGAGCTATCCCTGTAAATAATATCTTATTCACTTGCTTAGATATTACTTAGTATCCACAAGGCCTTTCAAGAAAATCAAAAGGGAGGGCGGGGTCTTTTGAGCCTATTTTCGATCTTTTTTCGTAAAGTTTGCTGGAAATTCAGTGAACACAAGTACCTAGTTTCTTTATTTACGGAGCTATCCCTGTAAATAACATCTTATTCACTTGCTTAGATATTACTTAGTATCCACAAGGCCTTTCAAGAAAATCAAAAGGGAGGGCGGTGTGTTTTGAACCAATTTTCGATCGATTTTCGTAAAGTTTGCTGGAAATTCAGTGAACACATGTACCTAGTTTCTTTATTTACGGAGCTATCCCTGTAAATAATATCTTATTCACTTGCTTAGATATTACTTAGTATCCACAAGGCCTTTCAAGAAAATCAAAAGGGAGGGCGGGTTCTTTTGAGCCTATTTTCGATCTTTTTTCGTAAAGTTTGCTGGAAATTCAGTGAACACAAGTACCTAGTTTCTTTATTTACGGAGCTATCCCTGTAAATAATATCTTATTCACTTGCTTAGATATTACTTAGTATCCACAAGGCCTTTCAAGAAAATCAAAAGGGAGGGCGGGGTGTTTTGAACCAATTTTCGATCGATTTTCGTAAAGTTTGCTGGAAATTCAGTGAACACAAGTACCTAATTTCTTTATTTACGGAGGTATCCCAGTAAATAACATCTTATTCACTTGCTTAGATATTACTTAGTATCCACAAGGACTTTCAAGAAAATCAAAAGGGAGGGCGGGGTCTTTTGAGCTTATTTTCGATCTTTTTTCATAAAGTTTGCTGGAAATTCAGTGAACACAAGTACCTAGTTTCTTTATTTACGGAGGTATCCCTGTAAATAACATCTTATTCACTTGCTTAGATATTACTTAGTATCCACAAGGACTTTCAAGAAAATCAAAAGGGAGGGCGGGATCTTTTGAGCCTATTTTCGATCTTTTTTCGTAAAGTTTGCTGGAAATTCAGTGAACACATGTACCTAGTTTCTTTATTTACGGAGCTATCCCTGTAAATAATATCTTATTCACTTGCTTAGATATTACATAGTATCCACAAGGCCTTTCAAGAAAATCAAAAGGGAGGGCGGGGTGTTTTGAACCAATTTTCGATCGTTTTTCGTAAAGTTTGCTGGAAATTCAGTGAACACAAGTACCTAGTTTCTTTCTGATTTCTCATTCCATGACACGAGTTAAGTTTCCCGCGCAAATATGACTTCGCGTGCATATTGTGCTGTAAATGGATGCAAAAGACAAACAGACACATATACACTGGCCGCCAAAAAAATCGACCCACCCGCTAATTTTGAGTAACAAAGTTGTTATCTTAAGTATGAGTTGACATATTGGTATGTTTTGCTTATGCTTTATAAATAAACATCTGAGTACCCACTTGACATTGTTTTAGACGAATACAAGTGCTATTGTGGGTATTTGTAACATTTTAAAAGCACTGATAAAAAATTAATGACTTTTGCATAGAGTGCAAGGTTAGTTTATTTCGAACTTTTGCCGCGGCATATTCATTCACCGTGCATCGTAGTGATTTAATCTTTTGTTAGAACAATCATATTTGTTGCTTTTAACCATAAAATATGGATACAACTGAAGCAGAAGCCGCTCAAGTGGTAGCTCTCGTTCGTGAAGGGCTAAGTCAGCGAAATGTGGCAAGAAGATTAAATTTGAGTCGATCAGCAGTGCGTCGAGTTTATAAACGATACTTAGAGACGGGAGAGTACCGCCGGAGACCAGGATCTGGAAGAGGACGTGTCACAAACACGACGGATGACCGTTTTATTGCCTTGACTTCCTTGAGAAATCGGCATCTTTCTGCTGTTGATGTGCAGGGCAGGCTGAGAGACACTCGTGGAGTGGCTGTAAGTGAGAATACGGTGAGAAGAAGACTTCGGGAGCAAAACCTGAAACCACACAATCAAAACTCACTGCATCTCATCGGCAAGCAAGGTTAGAATTTGCTCGGCAACACATCCAATGGGATCTTGGTCAATGGGAGACAGTTCTGTTCAGTGATGAGAGCCGAATGTCCCTTGTAGGCTCTGACGGACGTCGTAACGTTATGAGAAGACCAGGAGAACGTTATGCTCAGTGCTGCATAAGAGAAACAGTCCGGTTTGGAGGAGGCTCTACAATGTTTTGGGGAGGCATCTCTTTGACCGGACGTACGGAGCTGGTTTTCTTTTGGAATCGTACGGTTAATGCTGAAAATTACATAACGGATATTCTGGAACCTCATGTAATGCCATACGCGGGATATATTGGCGAAAATTTCCAGCTCATGCATGATAACGCAAGACCACACGTCGCCAGAATTGTAACCGGATATCTTAGGGAGGTTGGCATACCAGTTATGCAGTGGCCAGCCAATAGTCCGGACCTAAATCCGATCGAACATCTCTGGGACCAGATAAAAAGGAAAGTTAGAGCCCGAAATCCAGTTCCAGAGACGTTAGATCAGCTGGAAGCCGCATTAACGGAAGAATGGGAACAGATACCCCAAGAAGACATCAAAAAGCTGATCCGTTCGCTGAATCGGCGTATGGCAGCAGTCATTAAAGCAAGAGGAGGAAACATCCCATACTAAGGTGAAGCGAAAATGTTTTTAAATGTCAAAAAACATAAATTTTGCCACTTAAAGTAAAATCGTTAATTTTGCCAAATGTTATGGTTTCATTATCATAACACATTTTTATGTAAAATATACCGTACCACGCGAGATTTTTAGGTTTTTTACAACCCCATAATTGCATTTTTTCATTATCAACATAAAAAATATCTATCGATTGCAGTAAAAACCCATGGGACACTTTTTTGCGAAAAAACGTAGGTGGGTCGATTTTTTTGGAGGCCAGTGTACATCATTTAATTTTTTAAATTGCCGAACGACGATGAAAGGTAAGTTATTTGCCTCGCGTTAACACCTTTATCAGCCTGACTATTAAACCAAGTAACTTCCATTTTTAACCGACTTCCCAGAAAAGGAGGAGGTTCTCAATTCGTTTTTTTTTTTTTTTAATGTTTTTTTTTTACCGCATATCTAAGGCGTTTATGAACCGATTTGGAAAATTATTTTTTATTTGAATAGATATACTTCCAGATTGGTCCCATTTTTCAGAATGAGGAATTGAGGGAACTGCTCAAATATTGTAGGCATACATATTATGGCGATTTTGACATTTTCAGCAACAAACCAAGCATTTGCATTCAAAAAGTATCATAATCCTTTCACCACTATGGTTCATGCATTTTTTTTTTCATCCAAATATTTTAGTCGAATACAATGGCGGAAGTCGGATTATTTTTTATTTGAATAGATATACTTCCAGATTGGTCCCATTTTTCAGAATGAGGAATTGAGGGAACTCCTCAAATATTGTAGGCATACATATTATGGCGATTTTGACATTTTCAGCAACAAACCAAGCATTTGCATTCAAAAAGTATCATAATCCTTTCACCACTATGGTTCATGCATTTTTTTTTCATCCAAATATTTTAGTCGAATACAATGGCGGAAGTCGGTTTTTAAATGAAAAGTTATTTTATTATTATTTTTGAAAATTTTCACCTCGAGGTCAACAGGATCTATCTGTAACAACTCTAATTTCTACACATCATCGAAATAACCTATGAATAGGGCTAAGCAACGGGGCGTAATACTACATACCTGTTAGTACCTATATCAAGTACCTGACGAATTAATTGGTAACGTCCTTTTGACGAAATCATAGAACTCCAACGTCATTCAAATTCTTAGAAATGGGAGGTCAGGTTATATTAGTTTATTGTTTTATAGGGTACATGTCTCGAAATTCTTCAATTTCAGACTTTTCCCTGTAGTTGTGACACAAAAGCCACAAGCATATCAAATTTCAGCATTGTGGGATTGCTGGAAGTACCCTAGAATTTTCGATTTTTACGTTTTTTATTTTCCCTAATATCTCGGAAACTACTAAGTTTAAATACTTATTAAAAACAGTTTTGAAATGTCCAACCCAAGCGCTTTCATTAGACACCCCACTTGATCTGATTGTCTAACTTTTATTTTTTTTACCCCCTCTTGGACCCCAATATCTCAGCAACCCCCTGACCGATATAGCTCATAACCTTACCTACAAATTGTACCAATACTATCTACTCCCATACCAAATTTCATGAAGATCGGATTAACGGTTTGGAAGTTTTCATCGGACAAACATACATACATACATACATACACACATACATACAAACGCCGATTCTTCCAACTTGACTCAGAGAACTCGCTTCGCTCGTTCAATTAGTTATTGTCTGTAGGTGCATATATCGAAGTAATGCCTTTTATAGGTGTGATTTCATGTACATTTAGCATACATTGCAATGATTTAGGTCGGAGATACCTAAATAATTACTTGAATTTTCTACCTACTTACGTGCTTAATTTGATTTTAGTTCGGAATCGCTCTAAATTACTTATATAAGGACCGAAATACTTACCTACTTTATTTCTCCATAATAACAATATTGATAATAACGAACGGTAAGTACTTAAGTAATTCGTAGGTTCAAGTCGACAACCCTTACGAGTTGCGTCACTCCGCGCCAGACAGCGACAGAGTTCGCGTTAGGAAAGAGCACCAATGTTTAGGTGAATATTTTTTCGTCAAAAGAACGTTATCAATTAATTCGTCAAGTACTTATACTAACAGGTATGTTGTATTTACGCCCCGTTGCTTAGTCATTCCAACGTTATTTCGAAGGAAATTAACTCGAGGTCAAAATTTTATCTCAGTAATTTTTTTAGAAATCGTTTAGAATGGTAAATAAAGTAAATTATTGCAAAAAATATATCGAAGATACTTCAAGTTCACTGGCAAACTTATTATTAAATTTATATATTTGAATTTTTTATAAGTATTGTTCTACACCGAGAAGTCGAACATTGAGAATTTTTTCTTTGTAATATCCATTTTTAACCGACTTCCCAAAAAAGGAGAAGGATCTCAATTAGGTTGTTTTTTTTTTAATGTTTGTTATCTCCGGCGTTTATGAACCGATTTGGAAAATTCTTTTTTTATTTGAAGAGATATACTTCCAGATTGGTCCCATTTTTTTCAGAATCCAGTTCCGATGATGGAATCCATGAGGAATTGAGGGAACTCCTCAAATATTGTAGACATACATAATATAAGGCGATTTTGATATTTTCAGCAACAAACCAAGCATTTGCATTCTGAAAGTATCATAATCCTTTCACCACTATGGTTCTTTTATATTTTTTTTTTTCATTCAAATATACAGGATTTTTTTTAAATGGGACAGTATGGGGATATCCGAATCCATAAGAGATACGGGAAAACTATCTTTGAAACCATTTGCTCATTTTGTATTAAAATGATTTTGGCATAGTTATTTTTTTGGTCAAGCGTGAGTTCTCCATAAAAATGAGTAGTTTGATCAAAAAATTTTTTTATGCGTGTCGCCTCAGTTTCATGTAAGGATTGTTTCATTGTATCGGAACAAAAAAATCTGAGCAGAAGAAGTTGGTCAAATTTTATAAAATGTTTTCTCATACAAATTGTAAGTAATCTGGTACCTACGTTAATAAAACTATCGCAAAAAAAATTCAAAATGGCCTCCCTCTTGCTGTTTCCAGGCACGGGTACGTTTCAGAATACCTCTTGTGGCCTTAGACAAAGATTTTGTTATTAAAGTTTGACTAAGTTCTACAGCTCTGATTTTTCTCATTTCACGAAACCATCAGAGCAGTAGAACAACATTCACCACACATCTTTGTCTAATGCCACTAGAGATGTTCTGAAACGTGCCCGTACCTGGAAACAGCAAGAGGAAGGCCATTTTGAAAATTTATTGCGGTATTTTGATTAACGTAGGTACCAGATTACTTACAATTTGCATGAGAAAACATTTTATAAAATTTGACTATCTTCTTCTGCTCAGATTTTTTTCTTCCGATACAATGAAACAATCCTTACATGAAACTGAGTTGAAATGCATAAAAAATTTTTTTGTTCAAAACTACTCATTTTAATGGAGAACTCACGCTTGACCAAAAAAATAACTATGCCAAAATCATTTTCATACAAAATGAGCAAATGGTTCCAAAGACAGTTTTCCCGTATCTCTTATGGATTCGGATATCCCCATACAGTCCCATTTAACAAAAACACCCTGTATAGTCGAATACAATGGTGGATGTCGGTTTTTTAAATGAAAAGTTATTAGCGTAGAAAACGTAAATCTTTAAAAATAAGGTACCAAAACTAGAACTAGATAAATCTTTTTTTTTTGCTTTACAATATCTCTGTCATGTTAGAGAAATTGACTCGGTAGTTTTAGATTTCTGGTGGAACATCTTAAAAATCGGTCAAGGGCGAGTCGGACTCGCGTGGAGAGAGGGTTTCGTACAAGTAAGCTATCATAATAACCACTAGGTAGATAGGTACTAGTACCACTAGTACATCACATAGGAGGGGTGGGGGGGGGGGGGCAAGAGTAGTTAATTTGTACTTACTTTTTGTTGCATTTGTTACCTTTTTAGGTACTCACAAAATCCTAGAAATGAGTTGATTGTCATCGCGATAATCATCGTCAGCCGCGCGTTCAGGTTCAGGTAGTTACTCAGGTGTATGCTACTGCCCATCCCATATCCACTGTTGTAGTCATTAGTCGGCTTTTACTAAATCCACCGGAGGACACTTACGGGTCTATTCTCAGACCGAACACACCACGTCGTACCTAACTAAGTAATTCAAAAACAAAATACTTACTTAGCAATGGCAAGATCAGCAGTTAGTTACTGCCTACTTACGTGCCCACGTGATTCAAAACAAAAGAGCATCGTTCGGCGAGCATAGTTGATAGTTGAACAAGCGGAGCGAGTTTCCGAGAGTTAGTAGGTGCTTATAGAAAAAAAGAAAGAAGAAAGAAAACACGTTTATTTGTCCCCACTTAAAAAAGAAACAAAATAAAAACAACAATAGGTACCTACCTACGTAAGTAGTAGGTAACTTTACAAAAACTAAAAAAATGTATGTATGTCTTATGTTTTTATTATGGATGGATGTTTGGTTAGATGCATGTACTTATGTAAGTATGTCGAACCGTTTATCCAATGTTCATGAAATTTGGTAGGTCGATCATCATTATAGTCAGCATACAGAAGTTCACTGCTGGGCATAGGCCTTCCCCATAAAATGTAATGACAAACGGTCTTGAGACGCCTCCATCAACCGACTTCCTGCTAACTTTATGATGTCTTAGGTCCGACGAAAGGGACTTCTTCTACTGCGTCATTCGGGTAATTACAAATTACATTTAGTAAATAAATAACCAGGGACTTGTGTTCATTCAATTTGCAGCAAACTTTACGAAAAACGATCGAAAATTGGTTCGAAACACCCCGCCTTCCCATTTAATTTCCTTGAAAATGCTTGTAGATACTAACTAGTACCTAAGCAAGTGAATAAGATGTTATTTACCGTAAAAAAAAGAAACTAGGGACTTGTGTTCACTGAATTTCCAGCAAACTTTACGAAAAAAGATCGAAAATAGGCTCAAAAGATCCCGCCCTCCCTTTTGATTTTCTTGAAAGTCCTTGTGGATACTAAGTAATATCTAAGCAAGTGAATAAGATGTTATTTACAGGGATACCTCCGTAAATAAAGAAACTAGGTACTTGTGTTCACTGAATTTCCAGTAAACTTTACGAAAAACGATCGAAAATTGGTTCAAAACACCCCGCCCTCCCTTTTGATTTTCTTGAAAGGCCTTGTGGATACTAAGTTATATCTAAGCAAGTGAATAAGATATTATTTACAGGGATAGCTCCGTAAATAAAGAAACTAGGTACTTGTGTTCACTGAATTTACAGCAAACTTTACGAAAAAAGATCGAAAATAGGCTCAAAAGACCCCGCCCTCCCTTTTGATTTTCTTGAAAGTCCTTGTGGATACTAAGTAATATCTAAGCAAGTGAATAAGATGTTATTTACAGGGATAGCTCCGTAAATAAAGAAACTAGGTACTTGTGTTCACTGAATTTCCAGCAAACTTTACGAAAAAAGATCGAAAATAGGCTCAAAAGACCCCGCCCTCCCTTTTGATTTTCTTGAAAGTCCTTGTGGATACTAAGTAATATCTACGCAAGTGAATAAGATGTTATTTACAGGGATAGCTCCGTAAATAAAGAAACTAGGTACTTGTGTTCACTGAATTTCCAGCAAACTTTACGAAAAACGATCGAAAATTGGTTCAAAACACCCCGCCCTCCCTTTTGATTTTCTTGAAAGGCCTTGTGGATACTAAGTAATATCTAAGCAAGTGAATAAGATATTATTTACAGGGATAGCTCCGTAAATAAAAAAACTAGGTACTTGTGTTCACTGAATTTCCAGCAAACTTTACGAAAAAAGATCGAAAATAGGCTCAAAAGATCCCGCCCTCCCTTTTGATTTTCTTGAAAGTCCTTGTGGATACTAAGTAATATCTAAGCAAGTGAATAAGATGTTATTTACAGGGATACCTCCGTAAATAAAGAAACTAGGTACTTGTGTTCACTGAATTTCCAGCAAACTTTACGAAAAACGATCGAAAATTGGTTCAAAACAACCCGCCCTCCCTTTTGATTTTCTTGAAAGGCCTTGTGGATACTAAGTAATATCTAAGCAAGTGAATAAGATATTATTTACAGGGATAGCTCCGTAAATAAAGACACTAGGTACTTGTGTTCACTGAATTTACAGCAAACTTTACGAAAAAAGATCGAAAATAGGCTCAAAAGACCCCGCCCTCCCTTTTGATTTTCTTGAAAGTCCTTGTGGATACTAAGTAATATCTAAGCAAGGGAATAAGATGTTATTTACAGGGATAGCTCCGTAAATAAAGAAACTAGGTACTTGTGTTCACTGAATTTCCAGCAAACTTTACGAAAAACGATCGAAAATTGGTTCAAAACACCCCGCCCTCCCTTTTGATTTTCTTGAAAGGCCTTGTGGATACTAAGTAATATCTAAGCAAGTGAATAAGATATTATTTACAGGGATAGCTCCGTAAATAAAGAAACTAGGTACTTGTGTTCACTGAATTTCCAGCAAACTTTACGAAAAAAGATCGAAAATAGGCTCAAAAGACCCCGCCCTCCCTTTTGATTTTCTTGAAAGTCCTTGTGGATACTAAGTAATATCTAAGCAAGTGAATAAGATGTTATTTACAGGGATACCTCCGTAAATAAAGAAACTAGGTACTTGTGTTCACTGAATTTCCAGCAAACTTTACGAAAAACGATCGAAAATTGGTTCAAAACACCCCGCCCTCCCTTTTGATTTTCTTGAAAGGCCTTGTGGGTACTAAGTGATACCTAAGCAAGTGAATAAGATGTAATTTACAGGAATACCTTGGAAAAACAAAAAACTAGGGCTTTGTTAACACTTAATTTCACAGCAAACTTTACGAAAAACGATCGAAAATTGGTTCAAAACACCCCGCCCTCCCTTTCAATTTCCTTGAAAATCCTTGTGGATACTAAGTAATACCTAAGCAAGCAACTGAAATGTTATTTACAGGGATACCTCCGTAAATAAAAAACTAGGTACTTGTGTTCACTGAATTTCCAGCAAACTTTACGAAAAACGATCGAAAATTGTTTCAAAACACCCCGCCCTCCCTTTTGATTTTCTTAAAAGGCCTTGTGGATACTAAGTAATATCTAAGCAAGTGAATAAGATATTATTTACAGGGATAGCTCCGTAAATAAAGAAACTAGGTACTTGTGTTCACTGAATTTCCAGCAAACTTTACGAAAAAGGATCGAAAATAGGCTCAAAAGACCCCGCCCTCCCTTTTGATTTTCTTGAAAGTCCTTGTGGATACTAAGTAATATCTAAGCAAGTGAATAAGATGTTATTTACAGGGATACCTCCGTAAATAAAGAAACTAGGTACTTGTGGTCACTGAATTTCCAGCAAACTTTACGAAAAACGATCGAAAATTGGTTCAAAACAACCCGCCCTCCCTTTTGATTTTCTTGAAAGGCCTTGTGGATACTAAGTAATACCTAAGCAAGTGAATAAGATGTTATTTACAGGGATAGCTCCGTAAATAAAGAAACTAGGTACTTGTGTTCACTGAATTTCCAGCAAATATACGAAAAACGATCGAAAATTGGTTCAAAACACCCCGCCCTCCCTTTTGATTTTCTTGAAAGGCCTTGTGGATACTAAGTAATATCTAAGCAAGTGAATAAGATATTATTTACAGGGATAGCTCCGTAAATAAAGAAACTAGGTACTTGTGTTCACTGAATTTCCAGCAAACTTTACGAAAAAAGATCGAAAATAGGCTCAAAAGACCCCGCCCTCCCTTTTGATTTTCTTGAAAGTCCTTGTGGATACTAAGTAATATCTAAGCAAGTGAATAAGATGTTATTTACAGGGATACCTCCGTAAATAAAGAAACTAGGTACTTGTGTTCACTGAATTTCCAGCAAACTTTACGAAAAAAGATCGAAAATAGGCTCAAAAGATCCCGCCCTCCCTTTTGATTTTCTTGAAAGTCCTTGTGGATACTAAGTAATATCTAAGCAAGTGAATAAGATGTTATTTACAGGGATACCTCCGTAAATAAAGAAACTAGGTACTTGTGTTCACTGAATTTCCAGCAAACTTTACGAAAAACGATCGAAAATTGGTTCAAAACAACCCGCCCTCCCTTTTGATTTTCTTGAAAGGCCTTGTGGGTACTAAGTGATACCTAAGCAAGTGAATAAGATGTAATTTACAGGAATACCTTGGAAAAACAAAAAACTAGGGCTTTGTTAACACTTAATTTCACAGCAAACTTTACGAAAAACGATCGAAAATTGGTTCAAAACACCCCGCCCTCCCTTTCAATTTCCTTGAAAATCCTTGTGGATACTAAGTAATACCTAAGCAAGCAAATGAAATGTTATTTACAGGGATACCTCCGTAAATAAAAAACTAGGTACTTGTGTTCACTGAATTTCCAGCAAACTTTACGAAAAACGATCGCAAATTGGTTCAAAACACCCCGCCCTCCCTTTTCATTTTCTTGAAAGTCTTTGTGGATACTAAGTAATATCTAAGCAAGTGAATAAGATGTTATTTACAGGGATAGCTCCGTAAATAAAGAAACTAGGTACTTGTGTTCACTGAATTTCCAGCAAACTTTACGAAAAAAGATCGAAAATAGGCTCAAAAGATCCCGCCCTCCCTTTTGATTTTCTTGAAAGTCCTTGTGGATACTAAGTAATATCTAAGCAAGTGAATAAGATGTTATTTACAGGGATACCTCCGTAAATAAAGAAACTAGGTACTTGTGTTCACTGAATTTCCAGTAAACTTTACGAAAAACGATCGAAAATTGGTTCAAAACACCCCGCCCTCCCTTTTGATTTTCTTGAAAGGCCTTGTGGATACTAAGTTATATCTAAGCAAGTGAATAAGATATTATTTACAGGGATAGCTCCGTAAATAAAGAAACTAGGTACTTGTGTTCACTGAATTTACAGCAAACTTTACGAAAAAAGATCGAAAATAGGCTCAAAAGACCCCGCCCTCCCTTTTGATTTTCTTGAAAGTCCTTGTGGATACTAAGTAATATCTAAGCAAGTGAATAAGATGTTATTTACAGGGATAGCTCCGTAAATAAAGAAACTAGGTACTTGTGTTCACTGAATTTCCAGCAAACTTTACGAAAAAAGATCGAAAATAGGCTCAAAAGACCCCGCCCTCCCTTTTGATTTTCTTGAAAGTCCTTGTGGATACTAAGTAATATCTACGCAAGTGAATAAGATGTTATTTACAGGGATAGCTCCGTAAATAAAGAAACTAGGTACTTGTGTTCACTGAATTTCCAGCAAACTTTACGAAAAACGATCGAAAATTGGTTCAAAACACCCCGCCCTCCCTTTTGATTTTCTTGAAAGGCCTTGTGGATACTAAGTAATATCTAAGCAAGTGAATAAGATATTATTTACAGGGATAGCTCCGTAAATAAAAAAACTAGGTACTTGTGTTCACTGAATTTCCAGCAAACTTTACGAAAAAAGATCGAAAATAGGCTCAAAAGATCCCGCCCTCCCTTTTGATTTTCTTGAAAGTCCTTGTGGATACTAAGTAATATCTAAGCAAGTGAATAAGATGTTATTTACAGGGATACCTCCGTAAATAAAGAAACTAGGTACTTGTGTTCACTGAATTTCCAGCAAACTTTACGAAAAACGATCGAAAATTGGTTCAAAACAACCCGCCCTCCCTTTTGATTTTCTTGAAAGGCCTTGTGGATACTAAGTAATATCTAAGCAAGTGAATAAGATATTATTTACAGGGATAGCTCCGTAAATAAAGACACTAGGTACTTGTGTTCACTGAATTTACAGCAAACTTTACGAAAAAAGATCGAAAATAGGCTCAAAAGACCCCGCCCTCCCTTTTGATTTTCTTGAAAGTCCTTGTGGATACTAAGTAATATCTAAGCAAGGGAATAAGATGTTATTTACAGGGATAGCTCCGTAAATAAAGAAACTAGGTACTTGTGTTCACTGAATTTCCAGCAAACTTTACGAAAAACGATCGAAAATTGGTTCAAAACACCCCGCCCTCCCTTTTGATTTTCTTGAAAGGCCTTGTGGATACTAAGTAATATCTAAGCAAGTGAATAAGATATTATTTACAGGGATAGCTCCGTAAATAAAGAAACTAGGTACTTGTGTTCACTGAATTTCCAGCAAACTTTACGAAAAAAGATCGAAAATAGGCTCAAAAGACCCCGCCCTCCCTTTTGATTTTCTTGAAAGTCCTTGTGGATACTAAGTAATATCTAAGCAAGTGAATAAGATGTTATTTACAGGGATACCTCCGTAAATAAAGAAACTAGGTACTTGTGTTCACTGAATTTCCAGCAAACTTTACGAAAAACGATCGAAAATTGGTTCAAAACACCCCGCCCTCCCTTTTGATTTTCTTGAAAGGCCTTGTGGGTACTAAGTGATACCTAAGCAAGTGAATAAGATGTAATTTACAGGAATACCTTGGAAAAACAAAAAACTAGGGCTTTGTTAACACTTAATTTCACAGCAAACTTTACGAAAAACGATCGAAAATTGGTTCAAAACACCCCGCCCTCCCTTTCAATTTCCTTGAAAATCCTTGTGGATACTAAGTAATACCTAAGCAAGCAACTGAAATGTTATTTACAGGGATACCTCCGTAAATAAAAAACTAGGTACTTGTGTTCACTGAATTTCCAGCAAACTTTACGAAAAACGATCGAAAATTGTTTCAAAACACCCCGCCCTCCCTTTTGATTTTCTTAAAAGGCCTTGTGGATACTAAGTAATATCTAAGCAAGTGAATAAGATATTATTTACAGGGATAGCTCCGTAAATAAAGAAACTAGGTACTTGTGTTCACTGAATTTCCAGCAAACTTTACGAAAAAGGATCGAAAATAGGCTCAAAAGACCCCGCCCTCCCTTTTGATTTTCTTGAAAGTCCTTGTGGATACTAAGTAATATCTAAGCAAGTGAATAAGATGTTATTTACAGGGATACCTCCGTAAATAAAGAAACTAGGTACTTGTGGTCACTGAATTTCCAGCAAACTTTACGAAAAACGATCGAAAATTGGTTCAAAACAACCCGCCCTCCCTTTTGATTTTCTTGAAAGGCCTTGTGGATACTAAGTAATACCTAAGCAAGTGAATAAGATGTTATTTACAGGGATAGCTCCGTAAATAAAGAAACTAGGTACTTGTGTTCACTGAATTTCCAGCAAATATACGAAAAACGATCGAAAATTGGTTCAAAACACCCCGCCCTCCCTTTTGATTTTCTTGAAAGGCCTTGTGGATACTAAGTAATATCTAAGCAAGTGAATAAGATATTATTTACAGGGATAGCTCCGTAAATAAAGAAACTAGGTACTTGTGTTCACTGAATTTCCAGCAAACTTTACGAAAAAAGATCGAAAATAGGCTCAAAAGACCCCGCCCTCCCTTTTGATTTTCTTGAAAGTCCTTGTGGATACTAAGTAATATCTAAGCAAGTGAATAAGATGTTATTTACAGGGATACCTCCGTAAATAAAGAAACTAGGTACTTGTGTTCACTGAATTTCCAGCAAACTTTACGAAAAAAGATCGAAAATAGGCTCAAAAGATCCCGCCCTCCCTTTTGATTTTCTTGAAAGTCCTTGTGGATACTAAGTAATATCTAAGCAAGTGAATAAGATGTTATTTACAGGGATACCTCCGTAAATAAAGAAACTAGGTACTTGTGTTCACTGAATTTCCAGCAAACTTTACGAAAAACGATCGAAAATTGGTTCAAAACAACCCGCCCTCCCTTTTGATTTTCTTGAAAGGCCTTGTGGGTACTAAGTGATACCTAAGCAAGTGAATAAGATGTAATTTACAGGAATACCTTGGAAAAACAAAAAACTAGGGCTTTGTTAACACTTAATTTCACAGCAAACTTTACGAAAAACGATCGAAAATTGGTTCAAAACACCCCGCCCTCCCTTTCAATTTCCTTGAAAATCCTTGTGGATACTAAGTAATACCTAAGCAAGCAAATGAAATGTTATTTACAGGGATACCTCCGTAAATAAAAAACTAGGTACTTGTGTTCACTGAATTTCCAGCAAACTTTACGAAAAACGATCGCAAATTGGTTCAAAACACCCCGCCCTCCCTTTTCATTTTCTTGAAAGTCTTTGTGGATACTAAGTAATATCTAAGCAAGTGAATAAGATGTTATTTACAGGGATAGCTCCGTAAATAAAGAAACTAGGTACTTGTGTTCACTGAATTTCCAGCAAACTTTACGAAAAAAGATCGAAAATAGGCTCAAAAGATCCCGCCCTCCCTTTTGATTTTCTTGAAAGTCCTTGTGGATACTAAGTAATATCTAAGCAAGTGAATAAGATGTTATTTACAGGGATACCTCCGTAAATAAAGAAACTAGGTACTTGTGTTCACTGAATTTCCAGCAAACTTTACGAAAAACGATCGAAAATTGGTTCAAAACAACCCGCCCTCCCTTTTGATTTTCTTGAAAGGCCTTGTGGATACTAAGTAATATCTAAGCAAGTGAATAAGATATTATTTACAGGGATAGCTCCGTAAATAAAGACACTAGGTACTTGTGTTCATTGAATTTACAGCAAACTTTACGAAAAAAGATCGAAAATAGGCTCAAAAGACCCCGCCCTCCCTTTTGATTTTCTTGAAAGTCCTTGTGGATACTAAGTAATATCTAAGCAAGGGAATAAGATGTTATTTACAGGGATAGCTCCGTAAATAAAGAAACTAGGTACTTGTGTTCACTGAATTTCCAGCAAACTTTACGAAAAACGATCGAAAATTGGTTCAAAACACCCCGCCCTCCCTTTTGATTTTCTTGAAAGGCCTTGTGGATACTAAGTAATATCTAAGCAAGTGAATAAGATATTATTTACTGGGATAGCTCCGTAAATAAAGAAACTAGGTACTTGTGTTCACTGAATTTCCAGCAAACTTTACGAAAAAAGATCGAAAATAGGCTCAAAAGACCCCGCCCTCCCTTTTGATTTTCTTGAAAGTCCTTGTGGATACTAAGTAATATCTAAGCAAGTGAATAAGATGTTATTTACAGGGATACCTCCGTAAATAAAGAAACTAGGTACTTGTGTTCACTGAATTTCCAGCAAACTTTACGAAAAAAGATCGAAAATAGGCTCAAAAGACCCCGCCCTCCCTTTTGATTTTCTTGAAAGTCCTCGTGGATACTAAGTAATACCTAAGCAAGTGAATAAGATGTTATTTACAGGGATACCTCCGTAAATAAAGAAACTAGGTACTTGTGTTCACTGAATTTCCAGCAAACTTTACGAAAAACGATCGAAAATTGGTTCAAAACACCCCGCCCTCCCTTTTGATTTTCTTGAAAGGCCTTGTGGGTACTAAGTGATACCTAAGCAAGTGAATAAGATGTAATTTACAGGAATACCTTGGAAAAACAAAAAACTAGGGCTTTGTTAACACTTAATTTCACAGCAAACTTTACGAAAAACGATCAAAAATTGGTTCAAAACACCCCGCCCTCCCTTTCAATTTCCTTGAAAATCCTTGTGGATACTAAGTAATACCTAAGCAAGCAAATGAAATGTTATTTACAGGGATACCTCCGTAAATAAAAAACTAGGTACTTGTGTTCACTGAATTTCCAGCAAACTTTACGAAAAACGATCGCAAATTGGTTCAAAACACCCCGCCCTCCCTTTTCATTTTCTTGAAAGTCCTTGTGGATACTAAGTAATATCTAAGCAAGTGAATAAGATGTTATTTACAGGGATAGCTCCGTAAATAAAGAAACTAGGTACTTGTGTTCACTGAATTTCCAGCAAACTTTACGAAAAAAGATCGAAAATAGGCTCAAAAGATCCCGCCCTCCCTTTTGATTTTCTTGAAAGTCCTTGTGGATACTAAGTAATATCTAAGCAAGTGAATAAGATGTTATTTACAGGGATACCTCCGTAAATAAAGAAACTAGGTACTTGTGTTCACTGAATTTCCAGCAAACTTTACGAAAAACGATCGAAAATTGGTTCAAAACAACCCGCCCTCCCTTTTGATTTTCTTGAAAGGCCTTGTGGATACTAAGTAATATCTAAGCAAATGAATAAGATATTATTTACAGGGATAGCTCCGTAAATAAAGACACTAGGTACTTGTGTTCACTGAATTTACAGCAAACTTTACGAAAAAAGATCGAAAATAGGCTCAAAAGACCCCGCCCTCCCTTTTGATTTTCTTGAAAGTCCTTGTGGATACTAAGTAATATCTAAGCAAGGGAATAAGATGTTATTTACAGGGATAGCTCCGTAAATAAAGAAACTAGGTACTTGTGTTCACTGAATTTCCAGCAAACTTTACGAAAAACGATCGAAAATTGGTTCAAAACACCCCGCCCTCCCTTTTGATTTTCTTGAAAGGCCTTGTGGATACTAAGTAATATCTAAGCAAGTGAATAAGATATTATTTACTGGGATAGCTCAGTAAATAAAGAAACTAGGTACTTGTGTTCACTGAATTTCCAGCAAACTTTACGAAAAAAGATCGAAAATAGGCTCAAAAGACCCCGCCCTCCCTTTTGATTTTCTTGAAAGTCCTTGTGGATACTAAGTAATATCTAAGCAAGTGAATAAGATGTTATTTACAGGGATACCTCCGTAAATAAAGAAACTAGGTACTTGTGTTCACTGAATTTCCAGCAAACTTTACGAAAAAAGATCGAAAATAGGCTCAAAAGACCCCGCCCTCCCTTTTGATTTTCTTGAAAGTCCTCGTGGATACTAAGTAATACCTAAGCAAGTGAATAAGATGTTATTTACAGGGATACCTCCGTAAATAAAGAAACTAGGTACTTGTGTTCACTGAATTTCCAGCAAACTTTACGAAAAACGATCGAAAATTGGTTCAAAACACCCCGCCCTCCCTTTTGATTTTCTTGAAAGGCCTTGTGGGTACTAAGTGATACCTAAGCAAGTGAATAAGATGTAATTTACAGGAATACCTTGGAAAAACAAAAAACTAGGGCTTTGTTAACACTTAATTTCACAGCAAACTTTACGAAAAACGATCGAAAATTGGTTCAAAACACCCCGCCCTCCCTTTCAATTTCCTTGAAAATCCTTGTGGATACTAAGTAATACCTAAGCAAGCAAATGAAATGTTATTTACAGGGATACCTCCGTAAATAAAAAACTAGGTACTTGTGTTCACTGAATTTCCAGCAAACTTTACGAAAAACGATCGCAAATTGGTTCAAAACACCCCGCCCTCCCTTTTCATTTTCTTGAAAGTCCTTGTGGATACTAAGTAATATCTAAGCAAGTGAATAAGATGTTATTTACAGGGATAGCTCCGTAAATAAAGAAACTAGGTACTTGTGTTCACTGAATTTCCAGCAAACTTTACGAAAAAAGATCGAAAATAGGCTCAAAAGATCCCGCCCTCCCTTTTGATTTTCTTGAAAGTCCTTGTGGATACTAAGTAATATCTAAGCAAGTGAATAAGATGTTATTTACAGGGATACCTCCGTAAATAAAGAAACTAGGTACTTGTGTTCACTGAATTTCCAGCAAACTTTACGAAAAACGATCGAAAATTGGTTCAAAACAATCCGCCCTCCCTTTTGATTTTCTTGAAAGGCCTTGTGGATACTAAGTAATATCTAAGCAAATGAATAAGATATTATTTACAGGGATAGCTCCGTAAATAAAGACACTAGGTACTTGTGTTCACTGAATTTACAGCAAACTTTACGAAAAAAGATCGAAAATAGGCTCAAAAGACCCCGCCCTCCCTTTTGATTTTCTTGAAAGTCCTTGTGGATACTAAGTAATATCTAAGCAAGGGAATAAGATGTTATTTACAGGGATAGCTCCGTAAATAAAGAAACTAGGTACTTGTGTTCACTGAATTTCCAGCAAACTTTACGAAAAACGATCGAAAATTGGTTCAAAACACCCCGCCCTCCCTTTTGATTTTCTTGAAAGGCCTTGTGGATACTAAGTAATATCTAAGCAAGTGAATAAGATATTATTTACTGGGATAGCTCAGTAAATAAAGAAACTAGGTACTTGTGTTCACTGAATTTCCAGCAAACTTTACGAAAAAAGATCGAAAATAGGCTCAAAAGACCCCGCCCTCCCTTTTGATTTTCTTGAAAGTCCTTGTGGATACTAAGTAATATCTAAGCAAGTGAATAAGATGTTATTTACAGGGATACCTCCGTAAATAAAGAAACTAGGTACTTGTGTTCACTGAATTTCCAGCAAACTTTACGAAAAACGATCGAAAATTGGTTCAAAACACCCCGCCCTCCCTTTTGATTTTCTTGAAAGGCCTTGTGGATACTAAGTAATATCTAAGCAAGTGAATAAGATATTATTTACAGGGATAGCTCCGTAAATAAAGAAACTAGGTACTTGTGTTCACTGAATTTCCAGCAAACTTTACGAAAAAAGATCGAAAATAGGCTCAAAACGCCCCGCCCTCCCTTTTGATTTTCTTGAAAGTCCTCGTGGATACTAAGTAATACCTAAGCAAGTGAATAAGATGTTATTTACAGGGATACCTCCGTAAATAAAGAAACTAGGTACTTGTGTTCACTGAATTTCCATCAAACTTTACGAAAAACGATCGAAAATTGGTTCAAAACACCCCGCCCTCCCTTTTGATTTTCTTGAAAGGCCTTGTGGGTACTAAGTGATACCTAAGCAAGTGAATAAGATGTAATTTACAGGAATACCTTGGAAAAACAAAAAACTAGGGCTTTGGTAACACTTAATTTCACAGCAAACTTTACGAAAAACGATCGAAAATTGGTTCAAAACACCCCGCCCTCCCTTTCAATTTCCTTGAAAATCCTTGTGGATACTAAGTAATACCTAAGCAAGCAAATGAAATGTTATTTACAGGGATACCTCCGTAAATAAAAAACGAGGTACTTGTGTTCACTGAATTTCCAGCAAACTTTACGAAAAACGATCGAAAATTGGTTCAAAACACCCCGCCCTCCCTTTTCATTTTCTTGAAAGTCCTTGTGGATACTAAGTAATATCTAAGCAAGTGAATAAGATGTTATTTACAGGGATAGCTCCGTAAATAAAGAAACTAGGTACTTGTGTTCACTGAATTTCCAGCAAACTTTACGAAAAAAGATCGAAAATAGGCTCAAAAGATCCCGCCCTCCCTTTTGATTTTCTTGAAAGTCCTCGTGGATACTAAGTAATACCTAAGCAAGTGAATAAGATGTTATTTACAGGGATACCTCCGTAAATAAAGAAACTAGGTACTTGTGTTCACTGAATTTCCATCAAACTTTACGAAAAACGATCGAAAATTGGTTCAAAACACCCCGCCCTCCCTTTTGATTTTCTTGAAAGGCCTTGTGGGTACTAAGTGATACCTAAGCAAGTGAATAAGATGTAATTTACAGGAATACCTTGGAAAAACAAAAAACTAGGGCTTTGTTAACACTTAATTTCACAGCAAACTTTACGAAAAACGATCGAAAATTGGTTCAAAACACCCCGCCCTCCCTTTCAATTTCCTTGAAAATCCTTGTGGATACTAAGTAATACCTAAGCAAGCAAATGAAATGTTATTTACAGGGATACCTCCGTAAATAAAAAACGAGGTACTTGTGTTCACTGAATTTCCAGCAAACTTTACGAAAAACGATCGAAAATTGGTTCAAAACACCCCGCCCTCCCTTTTCATTTTCTTGAAAGTCCTTGTGGATACTAAGTAATATCTAAGCAAGTGAATAAGATGTTATTTACAGGGATAGCTCCGTAAATAAAGAAATTAGGTACTTGTGTTCACTGAATTTCCAGCAAACTTTACGAAAAAAGATCGAAAATAGGCTCAAAAGATCCCGCCCTCCCTTTTGATTTTCTTGAAAGTCCTTGTGGATACGAAGTAATATCTAAGCAAGTGAATAAGATGTTATTTACAGGGATACCTCCGTAAATAAAGAAACTAGGTACTTGTGTTCACTGAATTTCCAGCAAACTTTACGAAAAACGATCGAAAATTGGTTCAAAACAACCCGCCCTCCCTTTTGATTTTCTTGAAAGGCCTTGTGGATACTAAGTAATATCTAAGCAAGTGAATAAGATATTATTTACAGGGATAGCTCCGTAAATAAAGACACTAGGTACTTGTGTTCACTGAATTTACAGCAAACTTTACGAAAAAAGATCGAAAATAGGCTCAAAAGACCCCGCCCTCCCTTTTGATTTTCTTGAAAGTCCTTGTGGATACTAAGTAATATCTAAGCAAGGGAATAAGATGTTATTTACAGGGATAACTCCGTAAATAAAGAAACTAGGTACTTGTGTTCACTGAATTTCCAGCAAACTTTACGAAAAACGATCGAAAATTGGTTCAAAACACCCCGCCCTCCCTTTTGATTTTCTTGAAAGGCCTTGTGGATACTAAGTAATATCTAAGCAAGGGAATAAGATGTTATTTACAGGGATAGCTCCGTAAATAAAGAAACTAGGTACTTGTGTTCACTGAATTTCCAGCAAACTTTACGAAAAACGATCGAAAATTGGTTCAAAACACCCCGCCCTCCCTTTTCATTTTCTTGAAAGTCCTTGTGGATA
Source organism: Epirrita christyi (assembly GCA_951392215.1). Taxonomy (NCBI): domain Eukaryota; kingdom Metazoa; phylum Arthropoda; class Insecta; order Lepidoptera; family Geometridae; genus Epirrita; species Epirrita christyi. The sequence continues at coordinate 994,894 of OX595843.1, forward strand.
CTAAGTAATATCTAAGCAAGTGAATAAGATGTTATTTACAGGGATAGCTCCGTAAATAAAGAAACTAGGTACATGTGTTCACTGAATTTCCAGCAAACTTTACGAAAAAAGATCGAAAATAGGCTCAAAAGACCCGCTCTCCCTTTTGATTTTCTTGAAAGTCCTTGTGGATACTAAGTAATATCTAAGCAAGTGAATAAGATGTTATTTACAGGGATACCTCCGTAAATAAAGAAACTAGGTACTTGTGTTCACTGAATTTCCAGCAAACTTTACGAAAAACGATCGAAAATTGGTTCAAAACACCCCGCCCTCCCTTTTGATTTTCTTGAAAGGCCTTGTGGGTACTAAGTGATACCTAAGCAAGTGAATAAGATGTAATTTACAGGGATACCTCTGTAAATAAAGAAACTAGGTACTTGTGTTCACTGAATTTCCAGCAAACTTTACGAAAAACGATCGAAAATTGGTTCAAAACACCCCGCCCTCCCTTTTGATTTTCTTGAAAGGCCTTGTGGGTACTAAGTGATACCTAAGCAAGTGAATAAGATGTAATTTACAGGAATACCTTGGAAAAACAAAAAACTAGGGCTTTGTTAACACTTAATTTCACAGCAAACTTTACGAAAAACGATCGAAAATTGGTTCAAAACACCCCGCCCTCCCTTTCAATTTCCTTGAAAACCCTTGTGGATACTAAGTAATACCTAAGCAAGCAAATGAAATGTTATTTACAGGTATAGTTTAGTAAAAAAAAACACTAGAGACGTTTTATTCACTCAATGATACAGGAAAGTTTAACACTGGTTTTTTTTAAATCTTTGAAGCTCTGCTTGACTCAAATACGTTTTTCATGGTCTCCGTGACTTGGCAAACCCTATACTACCATTTATTTCAAGATTTTGTAAAAAAAAAAAACCGTTGAACTACAACGTTCGGAACTTCAGGCTCATTCTTTTTTGACCTCTTCTTGTCATTGACCGCTAAGGTATGGTGGTCTAAAAAGAGCTTTGTAACCGATAGGAAGCTAACCAGTGTGGTGAAAGGATTCTGCTCCTTTCATTCTCTCTATTATGGCCAAAGTTACAATTTTTAAATTCATGGATTGTCTTTATTCATTTAAGACTGACTTTCGAGTCTGATAAAGCTGTAACAAGGGAGCAATTAGGAAAGATATCCATGCCCGGCCATACTCTGGAGTACCCTGGCTGCCTAACCGGTTATAACTTGACAGGGTTGCCAGATATAAAAACTGGAGAGACAGGTATAGTCGAATCTTTTTGTTTTACATGAGAAGTGTTATACATATATTTGGTATGAGAATAAAAGGATTTGTGGAGCTCCTTCATTTCCGTAATTGAACCTGCAATATAGTCGCATCAAGTGGAGGGACTTCCTCTACCGCGTCGTCCGGTTTGTGGTCGCCAGAACCTGTATTTCCCCAACGGTTATCAGTTCTGCGAGCTATATGACCTGTCCATTGCCACGTCAATTTGCCAATGTAAAAATAAGACAAAAGACTAATAAGACATTATAAACCTTGCAGAAAATCGGTGGATGGAGGCGGCTCAAGGCCGATTGTCGAGGCATTAAAATTGATGTCTGCTATAAGTGATTTTACTGTTGCTAAACTCTTCCTGGCAGTTTAACTAAAGTAACTTCCGTGAATTATATCATTCATTTTGTAAAAACGGGAAATTTTCACGTACCGATATGTTGGTAGAAACACCAACAGGTTTCGACCCTAATCGAGGGTCTTGCCTCTTCCTGGCAGTCTAAAATAGTACTTGCTCTGTTCAGAGAAGTACTATTTTAGAAGGAAAACCTTGCAGTGCTCGCTTACAAATGTCCAAACTTCCCAATCGCGTGACAAGAGACGCTAATTTTCAGACGGAAGTATGTTCTTCAGAATGCTATTTTCTAATGACGCCCATTACACTGGTTTCCTTAGCATCGCATCTGCGTTGCGTTCTGTGAGGTTTATTTTCTTGTGATAGCGTAGGTACGCAATTATTACGTAGCTGATTTGTCATGTCCGTTTTCAACAGAAGTAACTTCCTGAAATAACTTGTCGAAAGTATAGTTGGCGAATGCTGGAGGACATTTAAACTTGCCGAGTCAAGACTTATCATTTAAGATTATTTTGTCCGCATTTGCAAGCAGGTTGGTTTGAATAAAAAAGGGTTTGTTTTCATTCAACCAAAACAAAACTACTGAACTTTATCTGAGCTATGAAATGACTAAAAATATACGTACATACGAAAAGTGTACCTATTATTTACCCACCTATCAGGTGCCATTAGAAAGAACAAAGGCAAGTTAAATGCACTCTCCGAAAGTGATGTCAAGTCCCTGTGAGACCCATTCCTCATGTAATGTGATCCAAAGTGCACTCCAGATCTTCGTGAAGACTCTTGGGGGCTTTTAATTATGTCACGGCTAAGATGTATTTTCAAAAGTAAGGTGAAAGGTTCGACGTAGTGCAATACTTGGCGACATACATGGTTATTGGTAACTCGATGTGTTACCAATACCTAACCCTGCTGGAGGAGGTGGGGGTGCATCAATGTAACAAATTGAAGCCCAAATTTAACAGATTTTTAGTAAAGTACATATTTGTTGGTACTTATGATCTAATTAAATAAAAGTTATCAAATTACCGTCATTTTTATATTTTTTAATTGGTTTAACAAAGCTTAATAAGCACTTAAATATCGAAAAATACTTAATACGTGACCACTATGACTTATTTTTTTTTTACATTGCTTCCCAAAACAAATCACACAACCTTAAAATACATTACAACACTGAACGTACAAACTAATCATAAAACTTCCTCGTTTCATAAGCTATCCAAAAAGGTATAAAAGGTGATATTTTCATTAGAAAAACATAAACAAAACTAATTTACAAATAGCACCTAAAAAGGATTTGAAGACTCTTAGTTATGACATTTTGTGAGCCGTCAAATTAACTGAATTAAACTCTTATGTTGTAACCCCGAGGTGACAAGCTATCCAGTTTAGGATCTAATCCGAATCACATATTCTATGTCACATGTAATTTTTGGTTTATTTTATGTACTAACGTACCATACCCACAACTTTATGCGAGCGATCGATTGTGATATTACCGAGCGATGCTCACAGCAGGAACAATGATAATTATCTACAATTGCCTGTACCACTTTATACACCCCAACACTACACACTTGAGTAAACAAATAACATTTACAAGTGATACTTGTCAAATAAACACTAAAGCGGTCAGTGACCCCTCGAGGATCTGACAGGGTCCATAATTGGCTAACTCGCGCCTCACAACGCAACGAAACATTTTCAACTTGTTTGTTGTGGTGTCGCCAGCTAAATGAAGTGGAAAAAGCAACAAGGAGTAAGTCCTACACAAAATATGCTTTATTCTTGGTTTTAAATTTTTATGTTTATGGTACAATGGGCGGTTTTATCGCTTAAGAGCGAGATCGAAGATCTAGTCCAGACAACATTTGGATGGGCAGGGTCTATATTTATCAAATGTGCTTATGGCTTATGGTGGCGGTTTTATGGAAATCAACCGAAAAACGAACCAATTCCATCAGTTAAAAGTGAGCCCCACTTTTGTTTCATAAATGGTCTGTTTTATTTTTTAATCACGAACATTCTAGTAGCTTTTAGTTATTGATGAAATTTAACCTGTCATAAGGGTTTTAGAAAAATTACGACTATACCACGTACTTTACTATTCTCCTGCTGACGTTTCGTGGACCATTTTGAGGTCCTTCCTCATGAGCACCGACCATATCACTCGTGGTGTATAGTCGTAATTTTTCTAAAATGATACCAAGCCACGATAACTTCAATTCTGTCATAAGGTTCCTTTACGAAGCTCAATCGTCTCTTAATCTAAGCTTAAAATAATAGTCTACCAAAAGTAACACCCACATGCCGTCTAGACGATAAATTGACGTAAATCAATTACTTGTCCGGTTTCACACGAGGCAATTTAGCAAGCAATTGTGCTCGTCCTTCTAGATTTCATAAGTCTTCTTTATTGCAGCTAATCAAAATTTAATTTGGCAATTTTGGTTGGAAGATATTTGCGTAGGGTCCAAAGGGTTTCGGCCTCAAAATTGTTTTAGACGTTATACCAATATTCATGGTTAGATCATAATAAGATTACTCAGATACTATATAATAACTATTGAAGACAATTTCTGAAAGCAAGCTAGAACGGTAGGCCATTTAAGGAATCCAAAATCTATAAAAATGTTCAGGTTTTCAGCATTTGTAAATTTACCAGATAAGTACTCAAAGAGATGAACGTACCAATTTGAATTTCATGACATAAGAGCTCCAGACTCTAATTTTTCCTGACATATCGTATCTTTGGTACGATATGCCTTCCTTTTCATAAGATGATGGAATCACTGAGATTATCTGCACGAGTATCTCTTTCAAGCTTCTTTGCAAAAAGGTCGAGTCATTCTGGAAAAATAACGCAACGAGCTCTTTACATGATAGCTTACATAATTCGGAACACGGATATATTTTGGAGACTATTTACTTACCTATAGCTCTATCGATTCACTTCGCTTCTACTACTTTTTTGGGTTTTGTCCACCTCACATAACAAAATACGATATCTCAATTCCAAGGTAACGAGGCACCCAAAATAACTTGTCATGAAAATAAAGGTAAAAGAACTCTGCTCCTCTAAGCCAGGCAGACAATACATCTTAATCAAAAGGCCGCTAACAATCTAGGTCGACTATTCGTCTGTATAGGTATTATCTGAACCAAGCAATTGCCACCTAAAACTCTGCTTCCGTGTCGTGCAATATATGCCAATCCATCATACTTAATACCTTCGGTATAAGAGTAAGTCGACAGGAACAACTTAAATCGGCTCGTGTATTAGTGTAGCTTTCAGGCCGATAAGGTTTAGCGAAGACATGAGATAAGAAGCAGGCTTTTCGACGTCAAATGGCAACAAACCAAGCGAAAAGAGGTTCTAAATTGTGTAAAGAAGTTTTGGTGCACGCTATTCACGCCAGACTGCAGTAAAAGTATCTAAACCATCTGTTTCTAGATATATCTTTATCAGTTTTGAGTCGCGCTCTCGTGAAACCTTAGCCTCAGGTATCTTGTAACACTGAGCTTTGTTTCGAATTGATCATGGAAGGAAAGGAAGGCATTTCGAAACCAGACTGACACTAACGAGCTATTGTCTGGTCAGTGCATTTGATAGCTCGTGTTTTCTTCGTATTTTCCATTATTACTTTTGCTACAGAATCTTAGGTCCCTGTCCTATGAAACGAAACAGTACCAGTCCCTGCTCCTGAAATAAAGTTTTAAAGACTTATTTTGCAAGTTACTCGCGTAGCTAGAATATTATTTACCTAACTTAATATGTCCCTGCGTTCCCTAGTCGGCAACATCTTCGTCCCTTAGTGGCAAAATAAATTTAATATTGGGCGATTACTGCCTTAATTATTTATTTGTCATAACATCATATTCAGTGGCAATCTTAGCAGTCACAGCCAGTCACAGCTTCTTGACTACAATTCAAAACATACAACGTTCTTTTACAGAATTTATCGTTGCTTTTAAAAGAAAGCTTTGTTGCGTTGCTAGATGAGAATATTTTTTTACTTTATTTTACTGTAATATCAGAGATGCCCTAATAGACCCTCGATCATTATCCATATCCCCCCATTGGTTAGAAGTTTATTTAGTGTCTTGTTTCTTTTGAGAGGGCCTTTTCTAATTACCACTGCCTGTAATAAGAATCTCCAAGTAATTTTAGTTGTTTTAATAAGCTGGAAGACTTTTTATTTTATAATTCCGGACTTGTAAAAGAAATAATGCCGTGGTTGTCTCGCCCTAAGAATAGAACTCCTCCAACTCCTCTTGTGGATGTCGTAAAAGGCGACTAAGGGATTACGCCAGGGGATGGGCAACAGCATCCACGTACTTAACACCAAACTGTGATCACCAATCCGCCTGCCAAGTGTGGTTATTAACATTAAATACTTATCATGTTCTAATTTTTGAATACTTACTTATACTCTGATTTTTAATCTTAGACATTTTTTGTAAACAAACAAATGTCAGGTATGTGTATCATATGTGTATATATATGTGCTACCAGTATCTTAAAATATGTACTACTGAAAAAATATTTATTTTTCATCAAAATTTTTCAAAAACTCATTTTACGCAATAATATATACGTTAAAGTTATTCTGATTTTATATTCTATTAGGTTTTGGCTAGCAAATAATCCTACCTATTTTTTTGTGCAAATTTAGTAACCTACTACGAACGTATATTTTTTGTTCTGGTATCCCCATTGTTTACAAAAATTATGTAAGATTAAAAATCAGAGTATAGTATCCATATTATTCAGGTAAGTAGGGAGGTACATATTCGCGTTACGTCAAATCTCGTTATGTCAAACATACCTTTATATTATATTATTATTATCCCGTTCAAATATATTTTGCTACATTTTCCTAGAGGTTCGTCTCATTCATAAGGAAATGTAGCAACAGATGATAATAAAAGCGAACATGGTGACATTGGCAGTATGGTAGATGAAATTGTTCTGCTTGAAGGATTAGAAACATTGAAGGCTGACGTTTTGGTGGGCATGTTAGCAATGAAAAGCTTAGAAACCACCGAAATTTAAACATTTTGTGTGCATTTGAAAGGCAAACTAAAATAAATATCACTAATTGCTATTTATTTTAGTTAGCCTTTAAAGCCTAATGAAAGGTAAATTATTCACGTTGGCATCTCAACGCGTTTTTTGCTCCCACTCGCAATCTCCACTGTTTACTGTTATAGCTGGCAATATATTTCCTGGGCCAGAGCTGACTGCTTTGGCCAGTGGACTGAAAGATCCAATAATTTCATTGCATATATTTACGTCATACTTTTTAGGGATTTGTCTACTAAAAGCTACAAAAATCGTTGAGCTTTTTGACATGACAATACCAGCCACTGATTTTTTTAATGCCTAAGCAAGTATTGCGATTTGTAGAATATGAATTTTATTTCATAAACATCATCACACTATTCAAACAATCCACTTTTACTCTGAATGACTCTACTAATGCTAAAACCCCAGCCTCACCCAAATATCCGTTTCTAAAAGCGAAACGAATTCAGTCATAACTTGCTGTTTAAATTCGTTTGAAATCCCTTCTCAAAGCGAACTGTTTTCAACAATCCCGAATAGAACAGCTTCATTATGCATTGTCTGTCTGTCAGTCAGGGGCGTGTGCCAGTAAGTTTACACGAAACCCATGATGGTATTTTATGAACACTATCGTAAGTTCGTACAGTGTACGTACAGCGTAAAACTGGTTTAATATGTAGGGTTGCCAAGAAGTCTGACATATCTGACACTTCGTACGACAAGAATAACGTAAGTTTTTTTTATTGTTTTACTAGTATCTGCCAGCGGCTTTGCTTGCGTAGTACGGTTTTATTAGTGGCACATAAGGCACAAACATCAAAACACCCAAAATAATATAAGTAGGATAGGTATAATATCCAGCGATTGTGCATCCCACGGTGAAAAGAGGCCCTTTGAGGCTCTGACCCCTTCGGGTAAAAAGGTACACATAACAAATTGCAATATTTAAAGTAGTAAATAGTATGATTGTTATGTTGGCTTTTAACACTTTTCTATAAGTGCCAGTAGATGTCGCTGTTAGCATAAAGCCAGTCCGTATTGAACTGGATTTACTAGGTTCACAAAAGAAATGGACCGACATTCAGATCAATGCCTTGCTGTTTTCGGAAAATTGGTCGTTTTGTCAGGCTTTTCAACTGTGACATGGCAACCCTACTCACAAGTCACATGGGATGGAGTTTGCACTAAACCGAATGGGTATATTTGTGGAGAACGTGTTGGCGGTAACTTCTGCCATAATGACTGCCTACACACTACGATTCAGACGTTTACTGAACGGCTTCATATAGGTTTCAGACATTCAGTAACTATATTTTGAAAAGGTATGAAGCGTACCTAAATATATTTAGCTAGTTCTTTCTATAAATCATCCCATTCAAAGGCTTATTTCAGAGCCAAGACTCACCTAGGAAGAACCATAACACTAGAGAGAAGAATCACACCTAGAACCTTCTAACATTGAACTCATCGAGGTTTAAAATCACGAGCAAGAGTTGTGAGCAACCATTTCTAGCTAAACGGAAGGCTGCCCGTGACATGTTCAAATGAAAAGGATGTTCAGTTAGATTGCTTTGACTTTGATGCGGTCGGTATTTATCCTACTCAGCTACATCTAGATATGGAAAACTGAATCGTTTGAGTCGCCGAATAAGAGAAGAAAAAAATAATCAAAGTCAAAGTCAAAAAGAATTTTATTCATTGAAATCACAAGGATCATTTTGAATCGTCTTATAAACTAAAATTACTCCTGTTCGAACGCAACCAAGCCTAGAAGAATCAGGCAACAAACACGGCTTGGCTTACAAAAATGGTCCGTCTTACCACTAGGTGAGAAGCGCCTGTGTGGTGCCTCGGAGCAAGGAGTTGCTGATACATAGTAAATGAGAACTTAAAAACCTTAGGAAGGTAGTCAAAATTGTGCTGTCTTGTATTTTTTTTTTGCTAATAAATATCAGCATAAAAAAAATGCAAGACAGCACACGCTACGCTTTTTATAATTGTGGTGATTGCCATAATCACCACGCGTGGCAGGCAGATTGGTGATCGCAGTATTGGTGTTTATTACTCTGGTGGATGCTGCTGCTTATCATCTGGCGTAATCCCTTAGTCGCCTTTTGCTGCATCCACGGCAGGAGTCCTATTTTTAGGCTGAGACCACCACGGCCACGGCTGCACGTATATTGAAATGATTGACTGCCTAACCTAACCTAACCTAACCTAACCTTTTGGCGAAACAGGCGTGTGTTTATGTATGTATGTAAATGAGAGTTGCTAAAGGTAAATGCTTGTTAAATGCTTAATACTTATAGCATAATATCAATTGGTGAGAACCTTTGGTTATTCTAGGAAAACCTACAACTTTAGTCTTCACTCTGCTGACGTCTGTGGGATTTTTTTCGGATGATGCACAGTTTTTTGAAGATAAGGTACAAAAAAGCAAATCCGTATTTCAACCGACCAATACCATACCAAAACATTGACCATTCAATGATTCTATTTTCCGCGTACATCCTCCATAGCAATAGACAAACCTCACTTTCAAAAGCTGGTCGTAAACCACGCCAATTACTGTATACGGCCCCGATGGGACCAGGCTTTGATGTCCCACGGCCCTCGACCCACGGAACTGGGAATCGAAGCAACCAAACTTTAGGCACGGTATCCATCAAAGCACTTTTTACAATCCTGATAAAGGTTTTAAAGCCCAGTCACAGGCGTAAATCTCTGCGCTGATTCGCTTCTGCCATCTTATGTATTGTAATAACTTAACTGACTTGAAAACAATTTTCCCTCGAGGACTGATGCCAGTCACTGACTCAAAAATGTAATTACGCCATCCACAAGTGTGATATTGGTTAATTTTACACGCTTTAGAGGCTACCGGCCTTTTGGGAGGCTCATGAAGATTAACAGTTTTCTTTACTTACACTAGTTTCTTAGTTGAAAAAGCTCTGGGGGCTGTGACTTTGGTTTTTGAACGAAGTATGGTAGTTTTGTAGTAAGTGTAAGCTAAAGTTATAGGTAGGTGGGTATAGGTATTTGTAATAATAGGTAACTATTTAATGGTAATTTGATTCTAACTACGTCTACAATGCTAAATGCAACATAATAGGTAACTATTTAATGGTAATTTGATTCTAACTACGTCTACAATGCTAAATGCAACATAAGTAAAAAATTTATAAACTTATTAGAGAACTGTGGACGATAGTGTAAGTTCTGAAGAACTTTACAAATTTTATTGATCTTAACACATTCCTTTTCATGGTCTAACAAAGGGCAAGACGCCCGGGCCCATTTTATAAAGTATGTTTTTAAGGAATAATTATCATGACACAAAAGTCCAACATCTAGCTTTACCGTAGTCGGATATAAAGATCCCTTGTAATCCATTTGAAAGCTGTCCATGAATCAGTAAAGCGAGGGTGATATTTCGGCAGCTTTTTGCAACCCTCATATTTTATTGTTCGTGTTTTGAAGCCTCTCGTTTTACCTGAAACATCTTTTTCTACTTAAAACAGAAGGCTGTATTTTTATGATGAAAGTTATCTTTAGGTTGTTTGATAACCTTTCTACTTTTATCTTTGGTGGGTAGTTAGTTTGGTTTATGGTTATTTTCATTGCAAACAAAACTTAGGCTTAAGATTCTAGTCCTTATTATTGCATCTAAAGAAAGCTAGGGCAAATGAATAGACCTACATTCTTAGGCTGGATGCCCAGTTTTGCATAAAGTTTTTTTGCCCTATTTTAATTTGGCATATTTTTATTTTCGCATACGTGTATTCTTAATACTTGCCAGTCCTCGTACTCGTTTGGTATATTTTACTAGGCATAATGTTGTTTTTAACAAATTCTACACTGGCATACTATTCATATTTTTGTCTAATTGGTTATTATTTACTAGTAAAATACCCACGACTTCGTCCGCGTGTAGTTTTTTCTATACGAAATTTAATACCCCGCTACACCCTTTCAGGGGGTTAATTCTGGGCATTCAGTACAGGCATTTTGCGTGATCAAAAGACAAAAGCACTTATTAATAATGGTGTTAATTTATTCAAAGCGTTTATGAATTTAACTAACAGGATTACATACAGGGTACTGGGATCTTCGCAATTTCTTCGTAATTCTACTTAGAAAAGTAGAAATTCAATTGAAACATCGGAGCCAAACTCCTCTTAACGTGAGACGTTCTTGAGAAAACAACAATTTGTCTTGTCTTGCAAATTGAAAGCACTTTTAAAACTTCCACTGGAAGTACTGGAACCTGAAAAAATATTTCAAAAAATCTATCGACTTTCTGAAACGACAAACTCTAACTATCGTCCATGCAAAGGAATCCGGCCAAAGTTATGAAAATAGTTCTCTAATTCAACGAAACATATCTGGAACTTGCACAACTAAAACTGAATTACGTGCTATTCGTAAAGTTTCATTCGAATCTAAACTACTGCTTTCCGAAACTTTGTTAGTTTTTGAAATCAAAATTTAATATGAAAAACATTTATCACAACCATTTTGAACAAGTTTCTTCAAACCAGAGTAAAATGATAAAACTCGGGACATAAAAACCTCATACAGGAATTCTGTGAAATATCGTGCTCACTATATTCACTGAAGATGCATTTTATCACTCGTGGGGTGTGAAAAATACAGTCCAAGGCTCTGTGCTATAGTGTTGATGTGGACCGCAGTCCGACACAAATGTGTCTGATTGGGGTGCGGTGATGGTGAAGACATGGTGAGGTGACGCATGCGAGTTGGCTGCGGCATGGTCGCGCGCGATGCGCGGCGGCGCGTGCGCGTGGCTCGGCACGCCGTGCACGCGCAAAAACGGCGCTGTCTGCACTTGTCGCGTTCATACTGCTCTACTACAGGTCAGTTACATTCAATTATCCCTCTATCCTATGAGGAAAACTCCATTTAAATTGGTTCAGCTTTTCAGGCTGCAGGCAGTTGTTAAACTGCTAACATACTACATGATAAAAACATTACGGCTCCCTTTGGATTTGCTGGTTGTTGGGTAAAGAGATCCTGATCTTCATCATGCAAACGTTTTACCAGTTGAGTGAACGATGGTATTAGGTACTGAACGTAATTCCCAAATCCAATAACAAAATGTAAAAAGAGTTACACAAATTAGAGCATCAAGTGATTTTTTTCCATTGATAGCAAAACTGTTCGCTATATCTGAAATCTGATTTCAAAAACTTTCAAAACTCTTAGAAAATTTAGTGCCTGGTCGAAAAATCTTGATAATGTTGTCTGACCTTAATAAAATAAAAGCTTTCGGCTTCTGTAAAGTACACGTAGAGGCGCTTACCTGATCCTACAGTAACTACTCAGAATTTAAATGGCAATGTAACCTTTCTTCCGAGCAAATGTATCAGACATTATATACCTACTACTAAAATTGAAATCTGCCTGTTTTATTCGATCTCGGAAATTAAACACGCCTGTATTGTGAGAAATTCAATTTAGCTGAACGGAGTGAACGAAGCGAAGCATTGCTCCTCGCTTCCGTGTGTAAGCGGGGTGAGTGATTTCAATTACACTTTTTGAAGATTTGCTAAGAATTCTGATTTCAAGTTTGCTAAAAACATGATGCACGGAGTATCACTGGCAAACAAACAATTATATCATTTGTAGTACTCATTTTTGAGTGCAAATTTAGCCTTCTTTTATACCCTTCTTATATTCCGTGTACCCATATTTATCTTCTATCAATATGTGGGTAGATCTGGTCGGACCGGTAACACGTCTTTTCGGGTCAGCTCGATCAGCTCCCTGTAGCGGTGTAATTACTGCGTGCCTGTGGTTAGCTGGTAATTAAATTCCACCGACATGGACCCATATCTATCTATCAGATCTGAGCAGATTTGATGATACTTTCAAAGGCAATATTGTTGTTTCGAGGAATTCTGGTAAACTTTTCAGTTTTAACTTATTTTTAACGATACGATTGAAATTCAAAAGTTATGGGGTTGGCAGCACCTTGTTTTAAAACGGTTCAGTCAGACGCAGTCAGTTCGCCATCGTGCACGTGTAAATTAGTGGAGAAGTTGAGCTAATAGTGCAACAGTATAATATTGGCAATTTTTTAAATATCCGTATAATTTCTTTCCCTATCTGCCTCAGAATGCGGTGCCCCGCTGCGCTCTAATACATTGTATTTACAGTATTGTGCGATGCTTTTAGTACACTGTTTGTTGAAGCGTTGTGCGGACAAATAGCTTGCGAAACTAACAATAGAGACAAAAGTAAATAAAACAAGAATACTTTAAAACCTGATAAGATGAAAAAATTCAAGCTCGTCACATTATTATAATAATAATAATAATAATAATAATAATAAATGCTGGACATTTCACACAATATTATCTAGTCCCAAGCTAAGCAGAGCTTGTATTATGGGTACTAGATAACTGATATACTTAATACAATACATTACATATATAGATATTTTTTTTTTTTAATATACATAGAAAATACCCAGAACACCCTGAACAAATATCTGCAGATCGTACAAATACTTGTTCCGAGGCGGGAATCGAACCCGAATTATTATCGCAGCTTTATTCTCCTCCTACTAGCCTTCTCGATTTATTTAGATCCGAGTTACTTTAACAATGTCGACTGCCTACCGATTATCAGAAAGCAAACCCGTACCTCGCTAAATTGGGAATTCATTAGTCAATAAGGTCGTATACCCCCTACCGCCTGAATACTACCCCCACACTGAAATACTATCGTACAGAAATAACCGGGATGAAATGCCTATCGATTACACCCGTAATAAACGTCGCGCACGACACTAATTCGGGATCGATCGTAGGCTCTTTACGACACATTTATGGAATGCCATCATCATATTTCCTTTTACTATCTGCCCACTGGTATCATGTCACTCATGTTGTTAAAACCATGAACCGTGAAGGGTTCCAAATGGTGAATTAATTAATCGCCTGGACCTCAAATTGCAGTACCTACTGCCGATCTTTCTGGGTGATCAAGATACGACATCTTGAAAGGACATCTTGAAAGATAGCCGTTTGCTGTTGCAATAGATTTATTAAAACCTAAATTTGCAAGGTAGCCAAGATATTTAGCTCGTGCGTACGTGCTTTAGGTAGTTCATACAGATAGTGGGTATTATTTGTCATTGTAAAAACAGGTAGTTTAGCTTTTGTCACTTCCAGTTTATTTATAGGAAGCAAACGGGTACATCTACCCATAATCACGAATTTTAAAGTAGCTTTTCTAAGATTATCTTAAGTAGTTAAATAACTTTTAAAAGCAAATGCGATCAAGCCTTCTAGATATTTAATAAAAAAAAACATCCCACCTACACGATTACATTCGTGGTTTTTTGTTTTTCGAGTCGCAGAGTTTCGTTTTATTTATTTTACGCATCTGTTATTATTTTTTAAGGTCAGGACAAGGGCCTCTTTCTCCCCTTCTCACCTGAAAATTAATAGGTCCTAAAAACCCACGAGACCATAATTCAACCTCGTTTCCAGTAGGCTACTTCGCAGAACTGCAAACAACACTATCACATATCTCCGCTAATGGTGCATTAATGCACACGAGTTCCAGAGTGTCCCGGAGGGTCCGGAAAGACAGATTTGCTTATGGTAATGCGGTAAATGGAGTCCTGTGAAATAATCCCGCAACTGAAAGTGGCTGGCTAGTTATTTCCATGACATATTTGACGTGAATATTTCAGTAGCGATTAATTAACATTAGGGATGGATTTTCGTCTTGTTCTTACATCTCTACATCCTAGCTGCATGATGTCATGGGTTTTGATCGCTCCTTTTACAAAAATAATAATACAATCGTACCGCCCGTATCGGATGGTATTACTATAACATACTTAACTTTTGGAATGTAGTAATGCATAATCATTCCTATTTGCTACCCTACGATGGTGATACATGCATTTTTTTTTTATACTAAATGGCAATCACACAAGCTTACGGCCCATCTGATGGAAAGTAGTTACCGTAACCTATGGACAACTGCAACACCAGTGGCATCACACGCGCGCTGCCGACCCTGAGACATAAAGATAATTCTTATGTGATTGTGATATCACCGGCACCTGTACCTTTCAAACCGCACTGTACTGCTTAGCGGCAGAAATAGGTACGGTGGTAGTACTTCCTAGACGAACTCTTTCACAAGAAGTTTTACTACTAACAAAACTACTGATTACAGTTCACAAGCTATTCTGTCTCCAACTGTGTGGTTTTGTGCAGGGTTTTGCGAGTGAGCTAGAAAAGATTTATTAGAGCGTAGCAAACTGAATGGAGCTGAACGTTGTGTGATAACTACAGCGAGAAACTTGCTTAATTTGTGGTAAAATATCTGTTTGCTTTGCTAGGTTCTATTTGAATACATTTTCGCGGAAAAATATACTTGCAGACAACAATATCTTTTGCGTCAACCAAATCAACAAATCAGTGAAATGGTGTACCACACATTTTTTACTGCAACAGAATTGGCCACAGGGCTTTAAAATAACTCATCCTAATTCCACCGTTGCGAAAAAAGTTTCAAAAAGACGCTGCGAGCGAGTAGCCGGTTAGAGATAGGTAGAGATGTGGGTTCAATTCCCGCTGCGGGACAAATGTTTGCATAATCTGCAAATATTAGTTCCGGGTCTGGGTGTTGTGGTACCATTGTACTCGTAGTTCCTGATATACCCACGACACAGGGAATCCTAGTGTGGGATAAGGACTATGTATGTGGCTTTTGGGTATTATGTTATGTTAAAATAAGAACTTTGTTTAATGACTTACTTTCTCTTTCTACCGAGTGGAAAACTTGAACAACTGTTGCGAGCGATATCACTAAAATCGGTCGAGTGAGGAATCCGTTCAATAAATCACAGGTCCGTTCTCGCGGTGGCTATAAATTACAGAGACACCTAGGCTTAGTTAGAAGAATCCTTAGCCTGAGATAAAAAACACGTGTTAGGATAATAAGTGGAATGTACTTGCACATAGACTAGACTAAAATTAAGTAAATGTTTATAAACATCTGTATGGCTGTGTACCATTAATTAACAAAAAAATTGTCTATACTTACTTAATACTAACTTCCGCCCGTGGCTTCGCTCGCTTGGTATAAGGATTAAAAGTACCTATGTGTAGCATAAGCTTATCTCTGTACCTGTCTTTATTCTGTGTCTGTACCAAAATTACATCGAAACCTAATAAGCCGTGTTACGGTGTGATTGTAGTAGGATCTGTATCGGAACAAATATTGTTTCAAAGTGTAAAGTTATATTCCCTTGATTTTATTGTATAACTAAGTAAGTACACGTCAGTTTAACCATAGTATGCACTGTACGTCTGGCTTGAGCCAAAGAAATGAGCAGAAATGAGACGGTAAGAGGAGTCCCGTGTACACACATTATTTTGACAGATTTATGATAAACAACGTACATCTGTGTCGTATGAATGTACTCGTAGATATAAGTGTTGTGTATAGGTAGAGGGAGAGTGAATATTATAGAAAAAAACATAGCTTCAATTTCACGACAGTTTTATTTGTGTGTGCCGTGATATTTTCGGCCTAAGATAAGAGATCCCTCCTACTCCTACCGTGGATGTAGTAAAAGTAGATTACAGCAGGTTATGGGCAGTAGCATCCGCCTGAGTACTTATCAACAACTGCGATCACCAATCCGCCTGCGAAGCGTAGTGATTATGGTAAATCCCCTCATTTTATTCAATGGGAATGGGTGATTATTGTAACGAATAAATCATAAATCATCTTTATTTGGAACAAGTTAAGATACAAAAACAAATGAAAAACGATGATACCGGCAGAAGTAAAAAATACTGTGTCGCAAGTATCAACGCCCTCCTCCATATTGTTATATTGAATATATAGTTTTGCAAAAGTTTTATTTTTAAAGTTGCCATTTTGACCAGTTAATTCTCATTAATACAAGTGGTTTTCATGGATTACTAAAACTCCCGAAAAAGTTTATAAATCATGAAATGCATTAATATTAAGTGGTGTTGATAGTGGTAAATGCTTATGGCTGCCAAAATCGAGAACAGATAACTCTGCAGCTTTATTATCTTTTGCATTTGTTAACCGACTTCAAAAAAAGGAGGAGGTTCTCAATTCGTTTGTAATTTTTTGTTTTTTTTTTATGTTTGTTAACTTATATCTCCGTCGTTTATAATTATATACCTATTTTGTCCCATGGTTGGTCAGTTAACGTAGGTTGTATTTGATTATTTTAGCTTGTAATTGTCTGTTAGAGAGACGAATACTTATTTCACGAAACTCCAATTACTAACTAAACGAAACTTCCATAAAATATTTAACAAAACCCTGTTTCGAAGTGAGCCTACAAACTAACTACAAAGCTTATCCGGAACATCTGTTGGAGAATTACAGCGTCAAAGCGTTTAAACCTTTTTAACGATGCAAGTCAAATGTTGAGTCAAACATCGGTGGTTGCATTGTGAAGCTGTCAAAAGAGTGCTGTGGGAATACGGAAAACTGCAGATCTACGGATAGGGATGGGCTAAATAGTAAATAAATAAAGTAAAATAACATAAAAATAGTGAAATCACGAAAAAAGCCTTTTTTGCCAGAATCAACTGAAAAAAAACATACAAATTGAGAAAAAAGTTTTTGATATTATCGTACTTAGTGTATATTGTTATTGTCTTTAGTGGGATTGTTGATTGTTATTTATGACTGTTGTTTATTTGTTTATCAATATGATCTCCAATGTAAATAATTGAATATTATGGAATTAATACTCGAGTAAATAGTTAGTAACATGCAAACATTTAATAACAGAAATAATAGTACAACATTTACAAAATACAAATTGAGTTGACCTATTTGATAGAAGATCTATTACTGAACTGATCCATATCATTATTAGGTATCATCAAATGAATTAACTATTTTGTGATGTCCATAACACTCAACTGAAACAGTACGTTTTTCGTCTTCTTTATCGGATAGCTTACCAACTAAAAACTTCTGCAACTTCAAGTTCTCGTTAGCCTCCATCCATAGCTCTTTCGCGTTCATGCATACCAATAGCATTGTGCGACGTAAATGAACAGCCTAATTCAGTTGGCTCTATACTAGTAAGAGTTATTTATAAAATGTTTGCTTTAGACAGCTAGAGCAAAGATTTGATTATCTAGCTAGAGTGTAGCTAGTCTAGAACTGGTTCAAGGTAGGTGCGCTTGGTTTGCTTAGTATACACTTATTAACTTAAAGAAATGCTTGAATTGTAAACTTAATTTTGTGTAGAAGACTTGTTAGTAGTAGAACTTCTTGTGAAAGAGTTCGTCCGGGGAAGTACTACCACCGTACCTATTTCTGCCGCCAAGCAGTAGTGTTCGCATTGCTGTGTTTCGGATTGAAGGGTGCCGGTGAAATTACAGGCACATGAGACTTTTCATCTTTATGTCTCAGGGTCGGCAGCGCGCGTGTGATGCCTCTGGTGTAACAGGCGTTCATAGGCTACGGTAACTGCTTTTCATCTGGTGGGCCGTAAGCTTGTCTGCTTGCCAAGTAGCAAAAAAAAGAAGTTCGCTGGAGGAACGTTTAAGTTCACGGTTCTTTTGTTAATTGTTTAATAAATCTAGAACGCTGCGAACCTTGATAAGTCTTATCCTAAAAATAGACCCCGCCATCTCCACCCGTGGGTGTCGTTAAAGCCGACTACGGGATTACACCAGGGGATGAGCAGCAGCATCTGAGACCTCAACACGAATACTGCGATCACCAATCCGCCTGCCAAGCGTGGTGATTATGGCAATTCCTCCCATTGTATTTTATGTGGATGGCCTCGTCCAACAGTGGACCCCAAAGGCTGTTGACTGTAAAAGCGATAACAACAGTGATGGATAAATTAATTTCACTATTTCTTATTCCATGAATTTTTCCATCCATCTATCCTTCTGAATAAACTGCTGTTCTACGATTTAATAATATCACCGGAGATGTAAGCTTTTGGTTCGTTCAAAGTGTTCAAACCTTTGAACACCTGTGTCTAGACAATATTTTCTACCGTTGCGATGTTTCTCGTTGCAAATGCTTTCCTTTGGTTCAATTCCATTAGCCGTTGAAGTTCGATAATATTATTTTGTGTATATTTTGAAGCGTATAGTGACGGCTCTCATAAATATTGATCGTTCCCGAGTTACATGGTATAAGTGCCTCATCATCATCATCAGCCTGAAGAAGTCCAATGCTCGACATAGGCCTCTCCCTTAAAATGCCACGATGAACGGTCTTGAGCCGCCTCCATCCACCGACTTCCTGCGACGTTTATAATGTCTTTTAGTCCATCTAGTGGAGGGCTTTCCTCTACCGCGTTTACTGGTTTGTGGTCGCCACTGGAGAACTTTTATTCCCCTACGGTTGTGAGTTCTGCGAGCTTTATGACCTGCTCATTGCCACATCAACGTGCTTATTCTGAAGTGCCTATCTATTGCGGAACTATCAATAATATCATGGGAAGATGTTACACAAATGTCTCATAATTATAATGTTCAAGATAGTCAATCCCCGACCAGGCCTTTTTTGTAGTCATAATAATTTTTTAACCTATTTTAGTTAAAAAAGCTTTTGTTTTGTTCTCTCTGATGTAAAATGTCATACGTCAAAACAAGACGAAACATATTTTAACTAAAATAGGTTTAAAAAATGATTATGAATAAGGGGGTAAGTGTATAAGTTTATGACGTGGCAAGCGACCTGCACAAAGCATACTCAGTGGCATCAAAATTGGGAGTAAAAAATATTAGATAAACATTGGTCTAGCGTGGCACCCACATGGAAATACACAAGAGATTCCCATTCAATTGTTACCGATCAAGTATTGGCAACAATTTAATAGGAACCTATCGCAATACAACATGCTTTGGATTTGTGTTTTTTTTGTATTTCATGTTCTATGATTATTTTACCAGCAAAACCGCAGTATTTTATGCATTTGTAAATTGAAACGCCATTATAAAGGTGTCCGACGAAATTGCAGTCTGGCGGTGCTAAGTGGTCTTTTAGATTGCGTTACTGCTGAATACTGAAAATTAAATGCTGGGAAATCATTTTATGAAAGTCTTTTAGAGCTGTTTGAAATTAATATTATAGAAGAATGTTTTCCCCTTAATTTAATAGAAATGTTTTGTTTTCTTCAATATCAAAGACAAACACATAGGTGTACTGGGTACCACGTATTATGTGTATTATTTTATTATAGCCCACGGGTGTAGCCAGGTTTTAGTTTCGGGGTGTTCAAGATAATGAAACAACAAAAATGTACGCTAATGACATTAATATACATGTGAAAAAAAACTACCGGCCTAACATTTTGAACATTTAAACCCCCCCCCCTGGCTGCGCCCATGTTATAGACTATAATGGCTTTAAATGACTCATGTTATTATTGTATTGTCTGCAGGAATTCGCAACCCTCACAAAGGAACTAAACCAGGCGCGGGAACACCTGTTAGAACGAGAGGAGGAAATCTCAGAACTCAAGGCAGAAAGAAACAATACCAGGGTAAGTAGCATGGATAAAATGGACAAGTGCGAGTGAGACTAGCGCCCTAATGGTTCTGATCTGTAAATTATTTTGAAATCAGCAACCTTTTCCACGTTCACCATCCTATTTTAGGGGTAAAAATATTAGACTTTTCCTTTATTTGTGCCACAAATCCTCCTAGCATCCCTTATTTCAGAATTGTGGGGTCACTATAAGTATCGTTTTCGCGATTTCCATACAAAAATTAGGCATTCATTGCCATAATATATTGTTAATGCATTGAGCTAGAAGCTTGATTTAGACACTACACACATACTTTTATTATTTAGTATAAATTTCAAGTTGATACGGTTCGCCGTTCCTGAGAAATAGGGTAATGACAGACAGACAGACGAGCAACAAAGTGATCCAGGGTCCCGTCTAAAAACGAATGAATAGATTAACACCGAGATCTGTATTTGGAAGATACCTGAAGATAGAAGGCTACTCCAGAAAACCAAGTCAATTTAAATACGTACTTCACATTCACACTTTTTTCAGAACTTCAGATAATATGATGAATATAGAAACGGCACAGCTATATTAATCATTTCTGCTAACCGACCCTTAGGTGAAAAATAACCCATACTCAAGTGATAAATGTTGTCATGAAAAGTTTCGAAACGAATGCGTATATGTTTAGCTACAAAACTATCTGTCGCTGAAATAGGGCAATGAGTGATAAAGATAACCCATTTAGGATTATTTACAAGGTTGTGTTATAGATAAGCTGATATGTAGCTGTCTGTATAAACTTTCAATTCATTTATAGAAACAGATGTACGTACCTAACGTGCCCTCGACTTATTTACCGAAAGCCGCTGAATAATTCAGATTTCGTCTAGACCCGTAGAGTCGATTTGTTGTCCTAGCCATCTCTGATTCTATTAGATTGGTAAACGATTTATTGGTGTATATCATTGGCGTTTATCCTGGGGTACTTTGGTAATACCTATACCTAAAGATATATTTTGTAAAGGATAACAGTCTACCAATATTCTACAGGCAACCTTTTTGTTGTAGGACCTTGTAGGCTGCAACCTACCAGATTTTAGTGTTTTATTTTAGCGTTGGAAGTGCCTATAAAAATTGTAGGGTGGGATGTCAGTTATTTGACTCTTCTTTACCAGTTTGTGTGAAGAAGACCCTTTTACGAATGCCTATAAGGAGTAAGCATGGTATTAAACAGGCTCAATAACTATCCGATTTCTTGTTCTCATCTCATGGTTTCTCAGCGTCGTGCGTCGTCGGTCTGGGCTCCAGCCCACTGAAGACGCCTTAGCTTACGCGACGTTGCTGAAACCCAAACTAAAGTTTCTCATCAGAACTCGTTGGTCGAAATACCGACCAATTGTTACGGATGCAATGTGTCTGTGTGTGTGTACTGTATCGACCGGTATTGCGGAGGTTTTTGTAAGATCGTATGCGGTATCATACAAAATGTAGATCCTAGAAACAGTTTCCAGTCGATATTTGTCGCCCCTACACGTAACATAGTACCCTCCAACAGTCACATACGTAGTCCTGATCTCACAATGGGATTCCCTGTGTAGTGGGTATCAAGGAACTATGAGTACTATGTTACTACAATACCCAGACCGGAACAAATATTTGTAGATCATGCAAACATTTGTCCCGCAGCGGGAATCGAACCTGCACTTTTTGCGTCTCAGCCGTCTACTCGCCCACCACGCCACGGACGTCGAGTGGAAGAGTCTACATAGGTTTGGTTTACAGTAAGTTAGAACTTGGTAGCTTAGTTTAATATCTTTTTCTTCTTGATTTCAGTTACTCCTAGAACATTTAGAATGCCTGGTGTCGCGGCACGAACGCTCGTTGCGCATGACCGTGGTGAAACGGCAGGCAGCGGCACAGTCCGGCGTCTCTTCCGAGGTCGAGGTGCTGAAGGCGCTCAAGAGCCTCTTCGAACACCACAAGGCGCTAGACGAGAAGGTAAATCCAGCGTCAAAAAGCACCGGGGAATAGGATAGGGTGCCGAAAGCTTTTTACACACCTTGAAGCAGCTCGCTTGGCTCGCATTTATGTACCTCTGGCTACAGACGATCTTTATCTTTCTTACACTCGTATTAATTGTAGGTAAATGTCTGCAGCGGTCTCCTCTCTCTACACACCCAGTATCAGTCGCGATAGAGGCTATATCTCTTCGAGAATTGAATAGGCTCGCTTCGCTTGCCACTATCTTCAACCTGTTTTTACAATGTCAGCCAATGTTTCGCAACTGAGCCAAATTGTCTGCAAAACGAGTGGAATCTGAATAATCGAACAAATGTAAACTTCTGTGTTTTGCCCGCTTCAGGTCCGGGAAAGGTTACGAGTGGCGTTAGAAAAGAATACAGCGTTAGAAGAAGAATTAGCTTTAACCAAAGAAGAAGTAAGTATACACTATTTTCAATACCATCAATAATTTTGTAACTTTTTATCCGATAACATTATTTTTCTCCAATCTTACAACCAATTTATTATTTTTCAGTTACAAAACGTAAAAGCGGGGCAGGACAGTGACAAGCCAAAGGAAAACGGCCAAGTACAGACCGGCTTGCCGGAGCACAACGGCGAACACGTAGTTAAGGTACCGACTTGTCTAGTTATACTAATGTTAAAATATACGTAGGTGTGTTTAGTAAAGATTCTAGTTAAAATAATTTACTTTACGGGATGCACAATCTTACACATGAACACAATTTAACAGAAACACTAACTAAGATTATAAATAGTCCTATAGATGCTTAGAGAATAGAGAATGGTGGCTGTGCTACTTAGGAATGTCACAATGACTGAGCAAAGTTAGATCCAAGCAAAGTCTTTCTAGTTTTTTTGATTGGATTCCCTGGAAACTTGGCTCATTTATTAACTGAATAAGATTAGAGTAGGATTGAACATAATGTGGCTTTACTCAATTCGAAAGAAGCTTTTATGCAACAGGTGTTTGTTGGATGTTTGTTATTCAAACCACGCTGTAATGGATGTACCGATTACAATGAAATTTGGTACAGATATACACTTATATCCCGGTACTTAAGCTGTGGGTTGATGTTACTTATTAAAATTGATCATCCAAGATCAATAGATAGAAGAAATTTATCGTGCAAACACCTTGTGTATACATAGACTCTAGGCCTAGCGCTCCTAGACCTAACTACCTACACAATCTGTACCCACCTATAAAGTGTTAGAAATTTAAAAATAGATATTAGGTACAGGATTTCCCATGGCCATGCTACATGGAGGACAAGTACTTTAAATATTGAAGTTAGAAAGTTTTACAAAATCAAGACTTTCCTTTATTTTTTTAAGTCAGTAATACGGCATTCAAGGATATTCAAAAAGTCACTTGCCTAAGCCGGGACTCGAACCCGCTTAATTACAAAAAACAAACATTCTGTATTTTTATGATGCTGATCGAAAAAGTAAATTACAAGGATCAATTCCTTCTCAATAACATAGTATCTCAAATTAAAGAAAGTAAAACTTCCTAACTTCAATATTTAAATTACTTGTCCTCCATGTAGCATGGATATGGGACATCCTGTATATTAATTATTTTGAAAATCTATCCTTTTCGGTGTCAATTGAGTAAAGTCACAGCAGAATAGCCTAGTATTTTTTGTTCTTTAATATTTTGTTTGACGGTGGGCACAGGAGCAAAATAATGTGAGCACAGAGGTGGAAAGCAGTCGGAAAATCTCAGACCTGCAAAGCACGGTCGCCAAACAGGTTAGCCTGAGGACTATGCATTTGTATACGAGGATAGATCGGTTACGTATTGTGATATAGAAATATATTTACGATCCCGAGGATGGGATAGTCTGAGGAGTAAATATGATTGAAGTCTTACATACAAGAACTTATTTTTGTTACCTAAGACAGTGTTCAGACAGTTTTTTTTGTAAATTTTGTCAAATATGAGTTAGTGATTTTTATGGCTTAATCGACTGCAGTGCTGTCAATGGCCAATTGACCATAGATCTATCATGATACGTAATTGGTCGAACAGACCCCAAAAACACGGTCTGAAGCCATCGCATCGTATCGCCATCTATTGTTATTTATTTATTTATTAAAATCAACAACATTTAAAATATATTTAGCTTGCTTCAGCTAAATCAACATTACAGGTAAAATTGTAGATCATAAATTATGCATTATGCATAGACATCATTGTAAATGCAATTATCGGTACAAAGCGCTGTAGGTACTTCAAAAGTATGTAATTAAATTGTAAAAATCATAGAAGCATGTTAAATTTACGTAGACGCATTGGTATATATAGCAGAACGTAGAAGCACTGCATCAATGGACTAACCTACTCGAACCATTACTACTAACACACACTCAATATTTCGATTACTTAAAAGTCATATCACGGTAGTTGGTGCACTAAAAATTAAGTTATTCTGGTTTTGGTAATGTTACTACTCTCCCAAACTCGAATCACTAACAGGAAAGAAGGTTGGACTAGTATTTGTGCATTTAAATCCAATTAAAATTTGTCAAAATGGAACCTAGAGAACCTATTTCTGAATAAAAATTATCGTTACTTTTGAGTAACTTGAACCCCTGGCTTAGTTTTTCACTATCAGCAAGAAAAAATTTACTGTTGTGACTCAAAATCAGTTTATTTTTAGTCAGCAGAGCTTAGCTCATGGCAGCGGCGAGTGGCGGAGCTCAACAACAAAATGACAGAAATGGAAGAAAGACTGGCCAAGGGCGAGAAGGAACTTCTGAAGAAACAGGATGAGTGCGCGAAACTGCAACGGGATCTCAGAGAAAACGTCGCGCAGAAGGAAGACCAGGTAAGATGTTGCAGTTTGCCGCTGTGAATATTTATGAAATAGATAATTGACCTACAGTAATCTGAAGGCA
This sequence comes from Epirrita christyi, assembly GCA_951392215.1. Taxonomy (NCBI): domain Eukaryota; kingdom Metazoa; phylum Arthropoda; class Insecta; order Lepidoptera; family Geometridae; genus Epirrita; species Epirrita christyi. The sequence goes on from OX595843.1 coordinate 1,020,062, forward strand.
AAATTGCCCTAAAATGCTCTCAACTCTTAACTTCCAAGTGATTCTGTACAACATGTATACAAGCAACAATATGGCACCTAAGTTAGACTAACATAAAATTGATTTTGGGCAATTGGGCTGGTGCTCTTTACAATTAGCTGTGCGTAGTCTTCTATTGACTAGTTCTGTAATCCTATGGGCCTGTTTCCAGGAGGAGCGCATCACGACTTTGGAGAAGCGGTACCTGAACGCGCAGCGCGAGTCCACCTCGCTGCACGACCTTAACGAGAAGCTCGAGCAGGAGCTGCAACACAAGCAGGCGCAGCTCAAGGTATACTAGGCTCGGCAGGATCTCAGGCCTCTTTAACATCGACATCCTGTGATGTAGATGTTCAAGAGGCTTACAAAACAGAAAGTCTACTAATACTACGTAAATGAGGAGATAATTTGGGGCCTATCTTTCTCGTTGGAAGAGATGTCGTCTGCCGAGTCGCTTTTCTTGCGCTCTATTGACAACAACCAACATGTTTCATAACGATGAATGTTGAGCAGTCGCTCCGTCATGAGATATCCTTTCAAGGTAACAGGGCTCATGCATCGAAGACGAAACGAATCTTGAGTTGGTTAAGTAAGAAGTAGATAACATTTTACACAACCGCTGCATTAACATCCCTGTTCCTAACATTTGTAGATCAATGTAACTAATGCATAACATAAATTATACTGATGAAAGCTAGAATCCAACTACTTATAAAATAATTGAACAAATAAGATTATTTCTGAAGGTGAAAATTTTCTGAAGCGCCATTTAACCCGAAAGGCATAAAATATTTTTATTTATTTTATTTCACCGCAGCAAATGTTCAAAATTCATTGAATAATAAGATTCTAGCCTCATCTTTTGCTTCGCAACACATGTATACACATTTTCCGCAGCTCCAAGAGGAGAAGACGGCGGCCATTGAAGAGAAACTCGAGCTATCTTCGCAGAAGCTAGCACAGATGTCTTCGCTGCCTGAAATGGAGGAGCAACTCAAAGCCAGAATGGAGGCTCTCAGTCAGGTAAGGAGGTGTCAAGATAAACAGAAAAGGAAGATTTTGATTTTTGAAAATTTGCTACCTTCGACACGGATAACAACATAAAAATTAAGTACATTTTATGTGTTCTTACAGCTATTTTATAAAGATAATTAACATGTTCATGCTTAATGCTTTTCACTTCCATTCCAAAGTGGTAGATTAGTCCTAACATTTCGTAGTCTTCTATTTATTTGCATCTATCCGTGCCTTAACCAGGAATTTAAGTTAAAAGCTGAGCTAAGTGAGGTTAACTTTAATTAGAGCATTCAGCTCTTATTGTTTACTTTTGGGCATAAGTAATAGAAGTTGTTAGTCGCCACAAGACAATTTATCAGCATTTTTCTCTTATTCCCAGGCTCAAGAGCGACACGGCTCGGCGGAGGACCGCATCCAGAGGCTGGAGGCCAGCGTTGAGGAGAAGAACGCTGAGCTGATGAGACTCAACCAGCGGCTACGCATGAATGAGGAGCACAACACGCGTCTTTCGGCTACAGTGGACAAGCTGCTCTCAGAGTCTAACGATAGGTACGGCAAATCAGTTGAATGAATTTAATGCCTGCGAGTGGGCAGCTCTACTCACAGGTAGCTTTTAGTAAGTTCAAAGCCCACACACTGAATTAAACATTTCAATTAATTTGGTTTTGCAGGTTACAAGTGCATCTCAAAGAACGAATGCACGCGTTAGATGAGAAGAATGCCCTCACACAAGAGCTTGAGAAGACGAGAAAGTATGCTGATGATCTCCTCGCTGAGAAGCAGGACATCCTCAAGGAACTCGCCAAGTGGAGAATGGAAACTGAACAGGTATTGGGGTGGTGTAGACCTTGACATACATAACTAGATTTAACAGAATTTCTTTGTAAATTACCTTTGAGCATTATTTTTCCTTCAAGTATAAAAACGTATAAAAGACATGCATGTATTTATGCGTAGTAGGCAGATATTGCTGTTTTTAAGCCTGTGTCTTTTCTAAACTCTTAAAGAGTCTTGCTGCGGAGCAAGCCCCTATATCAGCGCCAATACCTTTTAATCAACAAAGAAAACATGATCTTACCTTGATAATGTGTGTATACAGTTGAAGCGGCAGATGTTAGAACAAGAAATCGCTTTCAACATTCAACAAACGGACGCGCTCACGCGGTCGCTCTCGCCCGGAGCGCCGCAACAACCGCCACCGCAGATGTTCCAGGCTAAGGTATACTCATCATCACTATCATCATCGCTATCAACAGCCTTGTCATCATCATCATCAGCCTGGTTATCATTATCCGCCTATATAAAGTAAGCTGAGACGTGAGAGGTGCTGGTTCGATTCCCGCTGCGAAACAGATGATTGCTCAAACCGCAAATATTGGTTTCAGATCTGGGTGTTGTCGACCCCACGTTAGACTTTGTCGTGCGTAAAATAGTTTGGGATTAATACTAATTGTAGGTCATTTAATTGAAAATTGAAACAATTTTTTGTAATTTCAGCTGGACGGGTCGTGGGAAAAACTTCAGCAGGCTCACGTTCTAGCCAACGTACAGCAGCAGTTTGACGTGTCTAGCGACGCTGAGGTATATACATTTTACATACGTTTAGGGCTTTCAGTGAGAAACAGACGAAGCGAGTTCTCTGAGTTAACAGGCAGAATCAGAACTTGGCAGAATCAGCATTTGTATGTTTGTCTGAGGATAACTTTCTCCCTAGCTCTTTCCCCCTTCCCCTCGTGCCCCCTTCTTTTGTATAAAAGTTTGTTAATTGTAGAATGACGAGTCGGACGGTGGAGTGGAGGGGGGTCATACGGACGCGGCTGCGCTGGCTCTCATGCTGCAGGAACAGCTGGATGCCATCAATACTGAGATTCGTCTCATCCAGGAGGAGAAACAGAGCACCGAGGCCAGAGCTGAGGAGTTGGAGTCCAGGGTCAGTATACAGAACTTGCTTATACTCATTCAACAATTACGTCGGTGAATGGTGACATCGCATTTTCTTTATTTTTTTCTATTCAAATAAAAGTAGAAAATGGTTTTTAGCTAACGCCCTTCAGTACGCCGTCAGTATTTAAAATTATTTTATGCAATATTTTACCATCCTACTAATATTATAAATGTACAAGTTTGTGAGGGTGGATACCCATCCACCCTCACAAACGTTTGTTACTCTTTCATGCAAAAACTACTGAACGGATTTTGATGAAACTTTACAGTAGTATAGCTTATACATCAGAATTACATATAGGCTATAATTTATAATAGAGGTTCCAAGCGGGCGGAGCCGCGAGCAAACGCTAGTGACTGATAATGCTGCACTGTTATGATGACAGATAATGTTTGAAAGCATCTGACAAAAGCCTCTGTATTGTAAAATTAAAACAGGGGGCTTAGTACGGGTTTTGATAGTTTTCGAAACTATATGAAGATTTGTTTCCTTCCATACATTTACTTGCAGCGCCCCTAGCGAAAACGAGAAGAAAACTAAGGACGCTGTCAGTAAATGTATGGAAGGAAACGAAACTTCATATAGTTTCGAAAACTATCAAAACCCGTACTAAGCCCCCTGGCTTTAAACCTCCCATTGTGAGCAAAACAGTATTTTGATAATGAATGATACGTGTTATTTGTGTGTGCAGGCACCCTTCTCATCGCCCTTGTTCCCCCAGGTGGGCAGCTACGAGCACATGAACGTGGTGGCGCGGCGCGGGGAGTCCCCGCCGCGCGCGCCCTCCCCCTCACGCCCGCACCTCGCGCCGCCCTTCCACAAGTACCATACCGTGAGTCTTCAAACTCATCATCAACACTCTGTACAAGAAGCTGAGAGCTGATTCTGAGTTTTGAGAAGCAATTGACACGGACGTATGGTGTAGTGTAATACGGATTTTTGTATGGAAAATGAGGTTCACAGAGTGTACGCTAGGGGTGCTCATCGCTGTCGCAATACAAAATCCTTATTACACTACACCATACGTCCGTGTCAATTGAGTGCTAAAAACTTAGAATCAGCTCTCCGGAGCCTTTACAAGTTATTGACACAGACGATGTACAGTGACATGGATTTTTGTACGATTTGTGAGGTTTATTACCAAAGTGGTCCTTTAACTTAAAATTCACCTGAATAGTTGTAGTAATTATTTTATTTATTTTAATAGGAATAGCTTTTATAGGTTCTACCTTCAGGACAAATATCTTTATGAGGTTATACGCTAGGGGCTACAACAAACGTTTGTGTCAATTGTTTTTAAAAATATTAACTTAAGCCCTTTAACGTGGTGTGTCCAGCCTAAGAATAGACCCCTCCTTCTCCCGTGGATGTCGTAAAATCCGACTAAGGGATTACATCAGGGGATGGGCAGCAGCATCCATCTGAGTACACTAGGATCACCAATCCGCCTGCTAAGCGTGGTGATTATGGCAAATCCTCCCTTTGTATTCAATGGGGGAGGGTGCGTCAAGCAGTGGACATAAACAGGCTGATAAAGAAGCCCTTAAGCCCCTGAACATGGGCCTCCCCGTAGAATGCCGCGACGAACGTTCTAGAATCGCCTCCATCCACCGACTTCCTGCTATCTTTAAAATGTCGTCAGTCCATCGTCCCCTCTCGACTTCCTACACTGCGTCGTCCGGTACGCGGTCGCCACTCGAGAACCTTAATGCCCAAACGGTTATGGGTTCTGCGAGCTATATAGTCGGGCCACTACCACTTTAGCTTGCAATTTCTGAGAGCTTTATTGGTATCATTCTTAGTAAATAGTGTCTTATTAATTGTAATCACATGGATCATTTTTGTAAAGTCTTATTAACTAGGTGAATTTACTCCTGTTCCAACTCGACCAAACCTAGAATAATTACTGTTGTTATAAATACTATACTGGTTTTTTGATTAAACTAGAGAACGCCCGCAGCTCTGCTCGCGTTCCACTGCGATTAAACTTAGCCTATGTGTCAATACGGATCATAATCTTTAATATCAAGCGTTAACCTCTGTGATGCAGCGGGCGAGTAGCTGGCTGAGACGCAAGAGGTGCGGGTTCGATTCCCGCTGCGGGACAAATGTTTGCATGATCTGCAAATATTTGTTCCCGGTCTGGGTATTGTGGGACCATGGTACTCGTAGTTCCTGATACCCACGACACAGTTTATCCTAATGTTGAGTCAGGACTATGTATGTGACGGTTGGGTGTTAAGTTATGACCCGATTTCGATGAAATTTTGTAGAAAGATAGATTATGACACGAGTTGACACATATAGGTGTACTTTTCATTCCGGTTCCTCGCAAGCAAAGCCGCGAGTGGATGCTAGTCTTAAATAAAATAACATAATCATTGTATGGTTGTAAACTAAAGGGTTGATTTAAGTCAATAAGTTATTAGATCAAATATGCTTCTACGACATGTAATTCCATGTTTCGTCATGTTTCGTGACATCTGTTATAGAGCCTTTATAAGAACTTTGTCGATTCATTGCAATATTCTCTAAAGCTACGTGCAATTTGTGGGATGACGTTTTTCCTTAAAACTAACCGCTAATAGACCGCTTCAAATCGAATGAAAATAGAGTCCACCAGGGCAGGCAACACGTCGGCAATTTCCCTGGTGTTGCAGACGTCAATTGGCGACGATAACCGCTTGTCACTAGACGGGACGAAGCCTCTATGCCCAGTCATAGTAAAAAAAATTAAACCGCGCTTAACTAATCGCGGTACGTTTTATATCGGTTTAAAAAGGGCTCGTGACTATTATAGCGCGGCTTATTTTTAGATAAAGATCGAGGGATATCATTAGTTGTGATAAAAGTTAGCCTATGTATGTACGTGAATTTAGAGCTTGTCCAGATGAGGCGATTTACGCGCGGTGGATGCGCGTTTTGCGCTTTCGCGAGAGGAATAACGCGCGACTGCATGTGGACGGAATGTATGAAGCTCTAGTATTTAACAGTCGCACGAGTCGAATCGCGCGTAAATCGCCTCATCTAGACAAGCTCTTAGAGAAACTGTTTATAATCGACAGTAATGATATATTTTTAACTAAAATAATGTATACGTGGTTAGGCACCGGCGGCGATGTCTCCAGCGCATGCGCACTACCGCGCCGCGCACGCTGCGTCCGAGAGTCTGTCCGCTAGTCAGGTCGGTTAGCACCCTCTCCCTTTTACCTTCTCTCCCTTAAGTCACGCCCTTTACGCGAACGAAGTTTGCTTCTATTTTGGCTATTATTTCTTCAAACTCCATGAAACTTTGTACACATGATCAGCTGTAATACCACACGTGGTGCGTTAGTTTCTTAAAATAAAAAAAACTATAATTTATAAAAAACTGACGCACCAAGGGTTTAGATTCTTACAACTTATGTTTTTATGTATAAGCCTGTTTGGGTGCCTAGCTTTATGGGTAAGTGCCTAAGGCCTAGTTTATAATAACGAGTTCTCGGTGGTTGTTTTGCTGTTTCCTTTGCTGAAACAGCAGATAGCTTCCGAGTACATGGCTGCTGTGACGACAGCAGCATTCTAAGGTGAGGCTGAAAAACAGCGTGGCTGAGCCCTCGTCCTTTTCTCGTACACTAACTATTAAACTTTATTATAATTGTACCTTTGTAACTAAGATTAGTGTAAGTGAATAAATGCCCTTTTTTGTTTTTTTTTTAGATATTAGTGTACTGATCATGTGTACAAAGTTTCATGAAGTTTGAAGAAATTATAGCCAAAAAGGAAGCATACTTCGTTCGCGTACAAAAGGGCGTAAACGCCCTACCAGTATCGTCCACTTAAATTCCCATCTTACCAACCCTCCTTCGTCACTCTGACCCTATCTGTCATTAATAAACTCCCCGTTTTAGTTGAGTGTCGCCTGATCCCCTTCCACTGGAAGTGGCACCTTGCACGCATTCCACTGCTGATTGAGTGTGTTTTGCAGATTGAAATAAAATGTGTAGTTTTAGAAATTAAGTACATAATGGTTCTACTCAATTATTGTTATGCACATATTTCGCTACGAAATGTATGAAAAACATGATAGAACTGTGATCAAAGAAATGTAATGCTTCTTATATTATAAATGTATGTATAAATTGAGCCTTAGCAAAGCACTGCACTGCTTGAAGCAATGTAGTTAGTCGAAGCTTTTATAAAATTGAAATGTTTGAATCCAAAATGTTAAATGGATGGAATTCGTTTATCTTATGTTTGTTAAATAATAACACCAACGTTTATGCTTGTGTGGCATAGCCCTTTAAGTTTATAAGAGCCTATTTGAATGTGTAGTTTAGCTAATAATATACTTATCAATCGAAATTACATATTGGTTGACAAGTGGGCTGTTAAAAAACTATAGCCTGACCACAGAGAACCATAATATCAGAATATAAATATTAAAATAATTCTCTGCGACCTGAGAATTGATTTTATTGAGAAATTGATTTTAGTAGCAATTGATCCTGTAACGAAAAAGTTCAAAATGGCGGGCACTGTTTTCAATTCGTGTTATCACAGGGACCCTCAGATATAGATTTTCATAGCAATCGATCCAGGGCTCGCTCGTCGTCCCTTCGCTACTCTCACTCACTGGACCATCGTTCCACAGATAACAAATATAACGTTAAAATAAGACACCATACATCTGTAATCCATTCTCATTCCATTCTCACGTTCATTGAAATAAGCATACAAGATATTTTTCCATTCTATTGCATTACTACCAATTTCTATAGCTGATCTATCGATGACCAGAGATCAGTTACCACGGCTACGTTGTCATTTTACACACTAGGCTGACGACTTTAATTCCATACAGAATATTCTGATCTCTTTCAGATTCCTTGTCATTTAGTATGGGAAATAACAAACTTATCGTGGTTGTTGATCTAAGATCACAGATGGGTCAAATCTTGTAAATGTTAGTAACAGAACTTTTTTGGTTGACCCTGACATAATTTTGCCGGTATAAATGTGACCTTATTCTTTTACGCAATAGATGCAGTTATGCGACGACGGCGCAGGCGTCGGTGGAATGGGCGTGTCGATCCCGCAAGGCGCCGAGGGGGCGGAGTCCCCACTCACGGCGAGGTCCCTACGTCTGGAGAGAGCGGCCCGCGCCATCCACGCAGAGAGAGACCGACTACGGACGCATTATCAGACGCCGTACGACTCGTGAGTAAAATCCTTCTGTAGGTGTATTATAATCTAAGCGAAAAATTTTCATTTTGCTTGACGATGCTACATCATAATACGTATAATCACCTGCAAATGAGGACTTAACCAGACAAAGGAGAAGAGAAAAAGAAGTGACCGTGTCCCCGGTCACTTCTTTTTGGACAAATACATTTTGTAGTAGTTTTGAGCCATCGACACGATATTGGAAGAATCCGGTAGAAGTTTACTGCTGGACCTACAGGGCGATTCTAAAACGTCGGAAACGTTTCCGATCGGATTCGTTAGATTTTCATTTCGATGTGGCAAGTAACTAAAACAATTCCGACATTTTAGAATCGCCCTGCTAGACCCTTCATTCAATCATTAATATGCTTAAAAATATGGTATATAACAAAGATGTTAGGTTATAAATAGACATTTTATTTATTCTTAATCATAGAATGCCACAAACGGTCTTAAGCTGCCTCCATTCACGACCATTATATCGGTCGGTTATCGACCCATAGTGGGGGAGTTTGTGGTCTACGAATAAGCTTGAATTTCTGCTTTATATAACTATGTGTAAGGCTGCAGAACACCGGCTGCGTACGCGCGTAGACGTCGTTGTGCACATCGTCGTACCATGACGTTGTAATGTATGGAACTGTATGAGACATGGCACACCGCTTGCGTGACGTGCACGCGAGCGTGTACATTCAAAGTGACGCGCGTGTCTACGTTACGTGCTGCATACGCATCCGGTGTGATTTGGCCTTTAACTTTACAGAAAGTAATTAATCTATAAACCCTTTTCTTTCCACGCTGCCAGGAGTTCAATAATGTCGGGAAGCCTCGCCAGGATCCCTATTCACAGGTGTCTACCCAGACCTATTCAATACAGGCCCTACGTCTCTGAATCAAACTTATCCAAAGTTTACAAGCCTTATGTTTCCAAAATAAATCTAGCGAATATTAGTTGCGATTGCCCAGATACACAGTTCAACTATATGCCCCACAGACTCTGTATCAGGTCGAATTTGTACGGGATTGTGGATAGCTATCTGTTCCATCATCCGTGCCTTGTCAAGAGTGCTAGCTATATTTGAAAATAACTAATGTTTTTTGTAGTCACTAGCATAACCAGATTGTCCAACTTAAACTGGTATGGATTGTCCAAACACATAGTTAAATTATGTGTCATAATACATTGCTCCATCATACATTTATAATGAAAACTGCTGATTATATTTTGAAAAAGCTGGACGTTTAGTCTCTGGAACATAGTATTTATTTTTACAAGTGAAAACCAGATTGTCAAACTTATGTGTGGAGATTTATGGGCAAATTTAATGAAAAGGCTAATATTTGGGCATATATTTTGTACTGAAACGTTTTTAACAAATAATGATTTTATGATTGATTTAATAAATGAAGTGTAAAATGGAATTACTAATTATTTCATGTTACATTGGACCTTGTTTCTGATGTATATCTAACTAACTATTGTGATTATAATGGTATGTTATTTAATATTTCCTTAAGTAGTTTGTTGTATTGACGCTAAGGTGTTATTTTAGTAATTCCATTTTAGTCGATCGCTAGGCTATTCATTATTTGGCGATTTTCTCAATTTCCTAAGCTAGTTTTTCATTCGATTGCATTCTTAAGTAATTTCTCATAAGCCGTTACAAATAAACATTGCGTAGTTACACCACAGAACACAAGTTACATCGTATAATACGAATATACCAAAATCAAAAAAGATCGTGTTTCGTATCTTTTGATCGAATAAGACAAAACATTGATGCAGATTTTTATTTACCAATACTTATTTTACGAGGGGTATGTTAAATTGTCAGGTTTCTATAAAAAACTATCAGATTTGTCATGCGTATCTCTTAAGAGTTTGTTTTCCCGTAATTAGTGAAATCGAGCATTCTAAATAATCGTGGAATATCCTAGGTCTCTTATTTATTTATTTATTGAGAACACACACATCATACATATTACACATTATGTAAAATACAAGAATAAAATTAAGTTCTGACATGTACAACAATAAAGGTGTTCTAGCATTCACCACAATGTACTTAAAGGAAAAATAAAATAAATTAGTAAAAAAATTCAAATAAGACTAAAAACTAAAGCTAAAATGATGAGAAGTCATAAAATTTCTAAAATTATCATTTATGCTAATGACATAGGATGACTCTTATGTTCTTTGTTCTTGGTAAAGTGTTTTGTCTTTTGCATTTAAAATTCGATTGAAAGAAATAAAACACGTAGTAACTATTCCAAGGTTACGCCATGTTTATAGTACCGGCCGCATAACTATTCGTAGCATTCCGCGTTTAATTGCAATCCTGTGAATGGTAAATAGAATCGTACCGGTTCGCAGCTCTAGCCAGGAGTCCCTGGGCGGGTCCATGTCAATGCCGGCGAGCGCGTGGGGCGGAGCGTCGCCCGGCGCGGGCGGCGTGCCGCGTGGCGTGGCGGCCGCTGCCTCCGCCGTCTCCATCGCCTCCATGCACCAGCAGAAGAAGCGCGGCATCAAGAGCTCGCTTGGACGGTTCTTTAGTAAAAAGGAGAAGGCTGGACTACCGGTGAGTCACCGTATCTACGCATCATTATCATCAGTATTTGGACATTCGTGCTGAACGAGGTCGTCCCATAGAATGCAATGGGGAGATTTGCCATAAACACCGCGCCTGGCAGGTCGATTGGTGTTGAGTACTCAGATAGATGCTGCTCCCCATCCCCAACAGTCGTGACTTATGCTATATCTGGTCAATAACATAACACCTTCGCGTGCAAACTATCAGCAATAAGTCGTGGACGTTACCTTAAGAGACCTTGAGCGCTCGAACGTTATCTGGCTCGAGGCATCCGACGTGACAGACGTTAGCAGGGGGACAAAGCACAATACATCCCAATGCGGGACATCAGTGCAGATCTTATCTTTCCGATTTTAAATTATAGTTAGATTAGACTGTCCGAAACGACTATGCAAAACTTAAAAATTAAAACAAGAGCAAGGCTCTTGTTTTAAAAATTTGTTTATCGAGGTTTTGTTACTGACAGATGCAGCAAGGCGCAGCTCCTCGCTCGTTGTCCTCGACGTCGTCCCTAGGGCTGGTGTCGCTGGCTGACGACGGTCAGCTGCCGCCGCCCTCGGACAACCCGCTACAAGACTACGGACGGGGCAAGACGAAGTTAGTTCTCTTACGAATATGTGGTATTCGTATTTTTTTAGGGTTCCAAGTCCGACAAGAGACCTTACCTCTTGGCTCTTATAGCGATTCAGTTCAAAAACTATTCTGTACAAAATATCGCTTCTTCGTTGACATCCGTCATCATTTAATCGCAGAAATCTTCTGCTACTGTGTCTTTAAATATAGTTACGGACATCACGGAACCAATATTTTGTACTGAATAGCTATAAGAGCTCATGGTAAAGCCTAAGGAACCCATATAAGATCGTTTTCCATCCGACCTAGTTTGTCAACAATGAACAGAGTGCATGAAATGTAGTATGAGAACCTTAGAAATAGATCTCAATTAAAAGAGAATAAAACTTCTAAATTAAATTTTTAGGGTAAACCTGCATGTTAAGTGGGGGTGTTTTTTAGCGCAACTTATAAAAAAAGTCTTGTTAAATGAGGCAGTGTTTACCTACTCTATTTTTATTAATCCTACCGTCATCAAGATATAGGCTACAGCGAGACTTTGGAACACCATGCGTGGTCCGAGACGCACTTCGCCAGTTTTTGTTTTATGTGACGGGACTTAAAGGCGGGCGCACCTGCTGGCTTGCTCCAACTGTCACACTGGCACGCAACTAACTAACAGTAATCTAACAGTACTAACAGTAATATACTTACGTTTCAGAGACCGGGACTACCGACACGAGCTACTGGGAGAGGCGATGCGAGCCGGCACTCCCTTTGCACTATGGAACGGACCAACGGTGGTCGCATGGCTCGAGCTTTGGGTCGGCATGCCGGCCTGGTATGTTGCGGCTTGTCGCGCCAACGTCAAGAGTGGGGCCATCATGTCGGCGCTCTCCGACCAAGAGATACAGAGGGAGATCGGTGAGTCACTTTAGATACAGAGAGATCGTTGAGTCACTTTGTATATAGAGACACCAGGAGTCACCATAGATACAGACAGAGATTGGCGAGTCACTTTATATACAGAGAGACACAAGGAGTCGCATTAGATACAGATAGATATCGGCGAGTCACTTTATATACAGAGAGACACGGGGAGTCACGTTTGATACAGAGAGACAAGGAGTCACATTAGATACAGACAGAGATTGGCGAGTCACTTTAAGTATATATAGGGAGAGACACGAGGAGTCACATTTGATGCAGAAAGACACAAGGCGTCACATTAGATACAGAGAGACACGGAGAGTCACATTAGATACAACAGAGAATAAAGATAAAGATTAGTCGAGTTTTCTATATTATTAAAGTCCTACTAAACATAATATTATTCGTAGGCATCAGCAACCCGCTGCACCGGCTGAAGCTGCGGCTGGCGATCCAGGAGATGGTGTCGCTCACGTCGCCGTCGGCGCCGCGCGGAACCGCGTGCGCGGCGCTCGCCTTCGGAGACATGAACCACGAGTGGATCGGCAACGTCTGGCTACCATCATTAGGTAAATACAGAAAAATCCGGCTTGAAGGACCATTTTTACGACGTGTTATGGTGATGCAGCTACATCCTGATTATAGTGCGGGGACGAGAGAAGTAAATCAGCCGGTAGATATCCACTGTTGGATGAGGCCTCCTCTATAACATGCATAAATTTGCCATAATCACCACTCTTGGCAGGCGGATTGGTGATCGCAGTTTGGTTTTCTGTACTCAAGTGAATGCTGCTGCCCATCCCCTGGCGTCCCTTAGTCGCCTTTTACGACATCCACAGGAGTTTGAGGAGCCCTTCTTAGGCCGAGACTTCCACGGCTCGGAGAAGTAAATAGACCGTCCGAAATGTGGCTAAATACAAACTGGTTTTATTGGTGTTTAGATGGTTTGGATTGTAGAAGTACGGGAACCCTATTCACATGATTGCCCTGAAACTTTTTCAAGCCCACATTCCATAGCCAATGATAATGTTTCAGAAGCGACAAATAAGTTCAAATAAGTTGTAAATAAACAGAGTTTAGACAAAGATGCCGTTATCTTTAACACTTTAGTATTTTAGCTATATGTTCCATTCGATAGATTTTAAATGAATAGCAAACAGTAAAACCTAACTTGGTGAATAATTTAATCTATGTTCTGGATGCTTCGCAATATTTGGAGTCGCTAACACGTGGTTTTTGATGAATTTCAGGATTACCGCAATATAGGACCACGTTTATGGAATGTCTGGTGGACGCGAGGATGTTGGAGCATCTAACAAAGCGCGATCTACGGACGCAACTCAAAATGGTCGACAGTTTTCACAGGTCAATAATTTTTAAAGTTTTAACTACGCATATTTCAGTTTGACATTCAACCCTTTATACCATGCAGAGAACATGTTAAAAGCTTTCAGTTAAATTCCACCTGTCTAACAGTTAGTTAACCTATCTGACTAACAATCGTATCTACATCGTACTTTCCATCAGGTGGGCTTGTTATCTTGCCAAGTAGTATATAAAAAAAACTAGTGTTGACCCTAGCACCATCTAGGGATCAACTGTGGAACTACAACACAAGGTATGTAAACCTAATTGATTTCATCCTCTTAGAAAGCCACCTAGCTATTCATTTAGTTCCGATTGTCTCCGCTTGTGGCGCTGCTGCAACTGACAATCGGGCATCATCGAGCTTGAGCGAGTCTCTTTTTGGACGGACATCACTGTGAAAAGACCTACGGAATAATATAATTTCATTCTCTGTTATAGCTGCCTGCCTTTCTTTTTCTCCCAATTTAACAACTAGTAATTGTGTTTTCGCTCACCCCTTGAGTTTAAATTTTGCACATATTTGTAATTCGGACGGATTAAAGACTGAAGGTACACAAAGAAACTGTAATAGGTATTGGCCGCGTTTGGACTCATTTTGTTCACGGTTGCGAATACCTCTTTCAAAATCATCATCAGCCTGAAAAGTTATTATTCATCCCACCATCTCGGAAAGAGTATTTTTGCTATTCGATATCTGAGTGTAAAAGCCGTTTTTATCCGCTAGAGGATAAAGTAAAATTGAATTTAGAACATCGTGTGCACTAAGTTTGTGAATTCAAAAAAATCATTAAACCTATTTACTTCTACCTCCATGGTGCCGAATTTATCATACAACCTTTTTTAATTTGTTAAAAACTCAGACTCGGAACCTTCTTGGTGTATTACTCGCGTGCCATTTTCTTTTCAGGCCATATTGTTAAATCCTTAGATTAAAAACTGGAAACTTGAAAACAAGTGATTAACCTGAAATGAGTGATTCTAGCGACGAGGAAGTTTATTTGACGCCACGGAAGAATGAATGTTGTAACTCCCCCCCCCCCTTTATAACCCACCACTACTTCTAACGTCTACTTCTTTTGCTTAACCTATTCTTGACTGTATAGGTATATGAACCTATAAACTTTCTATTTAAGTTAACCTAATTTGTGGAAACCTACTTACTTAATTAATGTGGCCAAAATGATCGTCTAGTCTAGTGGTAGGAACATACATTGTGTAGTGTAATAACTCAGATCCTTTAAAGTTTTAAAAAGTCCTGTGCTACCTAATGACATAATTAACTAACCTATTCTTATTTAGATCACTGATATAATTACCTGTTTATCTTATTGAATATTCTTCAAATCTAACAGAAGGTCTAATTATTAAAAAATTACAAAGCTTAACTATGAACTGTAAGTACAATTAGGAATGTTAATGTAAACTCAATCTCTCAAAATAATCTATAGTTATTTAAACTGACTAATATATATTTAAATAATATAAATTGATCTAGGTAATCTATTGCAAGTTAATAATTCTAACATGAGATAGTGATCTAGGATTTACTGTTTTTCTATCTATCTAAAAAGGTTACTCGCTTGTATATTAGTTCAAGATCGCTTCATCATACCTATCTATGAAGGAGTTAGTAAGTTGAGACTTAATTATGATTATCCTACCTCAAGAATAATGATACTACTCTACCTATCTTTCTATTGACAATATTGATTTGATTCCACGTTCTAGAATAGGATATATTAACAGAGGTTTTTAATATAACATTATAGTAATCACTTTCTTTACATTCTGAAGTTACTCTACTGTATGACTTAATCAAAGCAAGGGACATTTCATTAATGTCTGAATTGTTCTCTAATAGTTTAGTCTCTGTATTTCTAGTAAAACAATAAACTTCCTTTAAATGTTGATGTTGATAAGTCATCACTAGGGGATATCAATTTAGCAGCTTGATTTAAGGCTCCTCCTTCGCCTTAAATAATAATTTTCTTCCCGTAAAGTCATGGATAAATTCCTTCTGCTTTTATATAGATTTAACTATATATAGGGGCGGACAATCAAAAATGATATTCTAAAAAGCAAACTCTTTCGGTACTTTACTGCAAATGACAAAGAGGAATTTTACTTGAGTATGTCGGAAGTAAGTCATTCTGTTTCATTCCAAATAAAGTTACATTTACTTCATGAACGCAAAATCAAATATTACCTCCCTAGTTAAAGTGGAACCTAACGGTTCCGTAAGGCAGTCCTGATCACACCGCTGGCCACTGGTCTAAACTATGTGTTCTTATTCTAAATAAACTTAATCAGCATAGATTCGAACTATGATTCCGCGTACAATGAATGTATGGTTATGTAGGCAATTATTAAATAGCCCTTTTAGCAATCTTACTTCTGATTCTAATAATATTGAAAAGAAATATAGTACCCATTTTATTCTGAACTAACTAATCTCTGAAACATGTACTTATCTAAATCAAAATCTTCTAATTTCTGTTAAAATAATAGTCTATAATAACTACTCTTTTTGGTAGATACCTATAAATAAATCTGATAAAGCAAGAGACCTGCTAGGTACTCAAACTTATGTCTAGATAACATGAAGTATACACAACTTGTGAATTTCTTCATACATTTTCATTATAAGAATTATTTTTCTATTATTTGAAGTTACTATATGTTTATTTGTATAAAATCATCTCTAGAATGCTATTGATTCTATCAGATATTTCGAATAATCTATTAGATATAACCTGGAAACAAGCTGAACTAAAACATGAGGATTCTGTTTTTTCGGTTCCTGGTTTTAATTATTATAATTATTTTAATCTAAAATCCCAACTTTACAAAGAATAGATTTAATTTGAACTTGTAGAACTTCTAGGCTGAATTTAGACTCCACAATCTCCTTAAAATAATACAAGAGATAAGTAGATATTCACCTTAGATATCTTGGATCATTGACTCAAGTTTAATCCTCTTTTCTAGTCAGATTTAACTTTAGCGTTGCTCTTGCTTGGCTATAGAGTTTATACCACTGGTATCGAAATTGAACATCTTTATACCTCAACTTATTCATATAAAATTAATCTGAAACATCTTCCTTTTAAAATCAGCTCAGAAGTTCATATTACTTTTAAGTATCTCACGTAATAAGTTGGATTTAAGATTCAATGAACTAAAATTCATAAAAAGTAATGACCAACTTTCGAATTTGTAGTTAATAATGACCAAGTAGATAAAGGTTACGTAGTTATTTAGATGGTACAAGTATTTTCATTCTTGTAAAGTAAATTTTGTAGAATTAATTGAAGTTAATCTCATAATTAAGAAGAGCACAGCTTAAAAATGTTATGCACACAAAATGTAGTAGAACACATGAAAATATCAGTCTAGAGCATATAAAAAATTCAAAGATAAAAGCTGAAAGGAAACGGATTATCTTAAATACAACAATATGACACACATATGGTGTAGTGAAATTAAGTCTCGAAGATAATCTGAAAGAGAGCGGGTTAGATACCTACTTCAATAAATTTAAGGTTCCTAAATCCATAATGACACGCAACAACAAACAGGTAAACGCTTCTTTATCATCATCAGTATCTCGTAGAAGTATTTCAAGTCGTAATGACTTCATAATGACTCTAGCAAGTACAACATCTTCAGCCTGCAGAAGTCCACTGCTGTACGGAGCCTTCACTATTAAAATGCCACAACGAACAGTATTGAGCCGATATAATAAAAAAGGTAAGTATCTACAGATAAGTGAAGTTAAATCTCAAAGACATAAGCTGAAAGAGAACGGGTTAAACTTACAAGTCGCAATGACACATTCATTAATAAAATAGATAGTCAGGTGAAATTCAGTCTCGAAGGCCGCTGAAGAAGTCTATAATCTAGGGAACCTAGAACCTAGAATTTTGAAAGTAAACTCTCATCCTTTCTCAGATAATCACTAGTAGACAGATGTATGTAACCCTTTTGAAATTATCTATTGAAATCTGTAAATAAATCATCATCCATTAATCAGTATTCACTGAATTGAAGTCTTCCCATAGTAGATATAGATGTAGGTATCTACTATTATTTAAGTAGTTCCAACAATACAATTCTATCTGAGATTTTACTAGATCTTAAAAATTCTGTTAAGTCCTAAACACAAGTTACACTAGATAAATCAAACACACTGATAAAATAAAATACATAAACACTTACCAGTGATGCACCAACTATATCCAAATCACTGAAATCCAAAATTAGGGCACTCACGTCACAGCACTTTTTATCGGAACTAGGGTTCTGTACCCATCCGCGACTCTAGCTTCACTTTGTTGCCCGTAACCGCCCGCGGTTCAATAAAAACTCAGTAGCCCGTAGCCGCCCGCGTTTCTGTAATCACTCAGTAGCCCGTGGCCGCCCGCAATTCAGTCATAACTTCGACTTCCGCTCCTGCCCGCGATTCCATAATAACTCACGCTCCCCCAGAGCCCTGCTTTATTTATATCCATTTCCGAGATGCATTCCCACATCATCTGAACCTCCCCTCCCCCCAACTTTTACAGCAAACCTACATCAATTCGCACGAAATTTCTACAGTGTAAATTTTTGTCACAGCTTGCCCATCTAACAACACAGCTCGCCACGACGTAAAACACGCAATGGCTTGGGTGTACAAACTCTTGGTACACTCTGTGATATCACAGCCATGCCACTGGCAATGGCACGTGTGTACCGACTCTTGGCACTCGCTGTGATATCACAGCCATGCCACTGGCAATGGCACGTGTGTACCGACTCTTGGCACTCGCTGAGATATCACAGCCGTGCCACTTCACACACAAGCCAAACTCAATTCCATACACTAGAATACTTTCGGTTTTCAGTTCAAACTGTTTAACTCATTATTTTGAATGATTTTTTTCCCCTTTTCTTTTTTAAAATAAATTTATATACATATTTTTTTTAACATTTTTCTAAATTTTAAATACTATTATTTATTTATTTTTTTAATTATTATATTTTTTTTATGCCACGGAAAAAGTAACTAAAAATCAACCATGAATATTTGTTGAGATTTTACTGCTTATGCCCAATTATTGTGAAATCTTTATTTTGTGTACTTAATTTTTCTGCCGTAAAAGCCAATAATTGTGCAAAATATACTGCTATCTCAAAGTAGTTTTTGTATGTTTACGTCGAAATAATTTATGATTTTTAGTGAAACTAAATTTGAAGTGACGCAACTTGAATGATTATTTTACCTACATTTTTTTATTTTATTATTTGAGAAACTCAAACAATAAAACTGACCGACTGACTGATTGACGGTTTGCGCATCTTGCATCATCAACTTATATTTGACTTTTCTCAACTTTATGAAATAATTTGTAGAAGTACCAGAAACATTTTCTGCAAAACCTTTAATCTTTGTCATGAACGAATATAATTTTCAAGCTTGAATCTGATTGCCAGGTAATTGAATCCCTTTCAGCATTGTGATTCGTTACAATGTCAATGGAAGTAAGATTTAAAGCAAGCGTTTTTTAATTGTACCCGTCTCATTCTTATAAATGAATGTTTTAATGTGTTGGAATGAGAAAAGCATTTAGAAATCTGTTCATATTTTATTTGCATCGTACCAGGTACTTAGGTCCATTTATGACGTCATGTTACCACTATTAAAATATTACATCAAATTGATCAAATTGATCATGATGATTGAATTGATCCACCGGTAGGTAAGTTATTTTGTTTAGGTACCTAGGTAATTGTAGTTTGGGGGTTAGGGGTCAGGGTTATATGTGTTTGGGGGCTATTTGTATACCAAAGTACCATCACATAATCCTGTTTTATAAGGATTCCTAGTCATTTTTATGCAAAAAATACAAATAGTATTGGTTATCATAGTGTTGTACCAATGCACCTGATACGATCGACTATCGTATCAGGTGCATTGGTAGATTGGCATTGATAGATTTTACGCATATAAACCACGTGGCTATCAAAATGGGGTGGAACCTTTTCAAAGTAAATATTTTAGTCTTATCGTTGCGTTTTTCTTACAAGAGTATTTCTTTAAATTCTTTCCTCAAGATATTATTTATAAAAAAAATGGCTAGAGGCTATTAACAAACCAGATTGGATCCCTAACGATAGACGAATCTGTACCAAACATTTTATTCGAGAATAATTAGTAAAAAAAAATTGATGATTTGAAATGGCGGAGATTAGAGCCTGATGCAGTACCCACGCTCTTCTTACCGCTAAGTCAACAATCCAGTCATCAAGTCAAAGTAAGATCCTACTCCAACGTTAGTTTTCAAGAATAAGTATATTTTTGTCTAATGTAATGCTGGTTTATTTATAGTAACATAACATAGCGCCCAATAGTCATATACGTTGTCCTGATCCCACACTAGGATTCCCTGTGTCGTGGTTATGAGGAACTACGAGTATTATGGTACCATAACACCCAGATCCGGAACAAATATTTGCAGATCATACAAATATTTGTCCCATAGCTGGAATTAAACCCGCAACCTCTTGCATCTCAGCCGGTTACTCGCCCGCCGCTCCATAGTGGTTGTATATATCTGCTTAAATTGTTTATAAATGTCTAAACAAGACTCGCTCGTCACATCTTTGCTACTTGACCATCGGTCGACTCAGCTTGAGTTTTTGAGTTCTGAACGTTCATCTATACAAAAAACATCTTCATCTTACTGTACGGCATCCACGGGAGGAGAAGGAGGGGTCTATTTTAGGCCGGACACACCACGGCAGTTATGTGTACCTATCTAGTAAGCTAATGTAAATAAAAAAATAGTGTGTTATTATGGTTTTATTTGATACCTGCCTCGCCTATGTGCAAATTTTGTATTTTGAATATAGTACCTAGGGCCGGTTTCTCGTAACTGTTGGAAACCATCAACGATGAAATTAACTATTTAATCGTCATCATAGTCAATTATTTTATCGACAAAAAATATTTACCTACGATGATGCTATGTTCCCTTCACTAGGGAAAACTTCAATTGCCTATGACAAATATTTAGCGGTACGGAAAGGAAAACAGACTGTTCTATGACAATACATTTGTCTATCTCTAACATAGTGCCTTCTAGTATAGGTGTAAGAAGCAACACACTATTAACATCAGCAGCTATTTTAGTTGTACTTCCATTGGATTTCTTCTTCCATGTTTGACGCCAACAGAATTGACTGAAACTGTTCAAAATGCGCAACAGTATCTTGTGATTGAAAGTGTTTTTTTTTGCATTTCGTAATTTCCTCGCTGTGGTGGGATGAAAAGTTACGTGTTGCACTCGAGTGCAAAGATTTTTCACCTCGTGCTCTTTTGATTCCCTCGCTAACGCTCAGGATTCTAACTTTTAAATCACTCGCTACTCTCGTGATTAAATTTTAAACTCCTTCTCTAGCTCGGTGATCAAAATTGAGCACGTGGTTAAAAAGCAACTTTGCACTCTTGTATAACAAATAACTATTACTGGGGCTTGTTTTGCGAAAAATGTATTCTTGAGTTCAGCAAAGAACTTATTAAAACTCTTATTATCCATTTTCATCAACCAACACATATACATATATATATATATATTATAATGATTGAATGTCATGACAATTTGGTTACTATCAAAATTCGTCACGACTCGCGTTAAATAACGCGTAAGCGTTAGGTGTTCCAGAATTCATAGTCTAATTCTATAATTAGTTTGGTTTAATGAACCTACAATACCCGTCTGACTCGTCTGATTGACACATCTTTTATGGATTACTCCCTCTAGTTGTATTAGTTGAACAACGGAACAAAATTAACAAAAAAAGAAAAACAATTTGTTCTATTGCTCAGTGTGACATTTTGATTCGAACCAAATGAGTTCCGTGTTTCAGAACATCACTGCATTTCGGCGTAGCGTGCTTGAAGAGAGTGGGCTATTCCGTGCGGGCGCTGGAGGAGAGACGCCGCGCGTCTGAGCTGGCGCCGCCGAGCGCACCGCGTGACGTCATGGTGTGGACCAACGAGCGACTGCAGCGCTGGCTAGCCAATATCGGACTCAAGGTACCTAACATTATTAAAATAATAATAATAATAATAAAGCCCTTTATTCTGAACTACAGTTTTAATATAGGTACATTTTTAAATATGTATGTTTTGGTTTCCCTATAAAATATCTCGTAGTTCAGGGTGTCTCTTGACATAGGCCTCCTCTAACATTTTCCACTGGGTTCTGTCTCTCGCTAACATTATTAATAACAAAAAACAAATTCAATTCTTTATTGCATCATAATTAGGTAGAAATGAAAATGTCATAAGTAATAAACTTATTCTACTTAGGTGTCATAATTATGTAGACAAGGTACCTAGTATATTTCACCGCTGTCAGGTGGACTACCTGCCAGTTTGTTAATTATTAGAGAGTTATTACAGTAATGATTACTGTAATTGATTAGATTAATTAGATTACTGAACAATCTACATTACAATAGAATTGTGAAGGCTGAGAAGTCTGTACGCAGGTAATATTTTCTTTTAACAAAACAGGAATCAAGCATTTTTAAACCAATGTAATGTTTCAGGAATACGCCAACAACCTCAGTGAGAGCGGCGTGCACGGCGGCCTCGTGGCATTGGACGACACATTCGACGCCAACAGTATGGCATTGGCGCTGCAGATACCCACGCAAAACACGCAGGTAAGACTTCCCTCAACATGAGATATAAGGCGATTTATATAAGACGATTCAAAATGATCCTTGTGATTTCAATGAATAAAAATTATTTGGATTTGATTTGATTTGATGTGGTCTTTCTAAAACGATAAGGTTATCCTAGTATTAAGAAGCCATTGGTGCGCGTGGTCCTACTCTGTTGGTTTTATGATAGGACTAGAGGCTGTAAAGTCGACCACAGAGACTAGCATTAAAGGATCATCAAAAAATAGTATGCACCGTATTTGTGGCCTGATTATTCTAGGTTTGATCGTGAGGAATCTGCCGTAATTCCTCTGGTTTATAAGATGATTCAAAAGGATCACTGTGACTTGAAATATAATACCTTCTATTATATTGACTCCTGACACTCTTCTCTCCTTTTTCCCAAGACAAATACCTTAGCAGTTTCTAATAGTATATTTCCCTTCCAGGCGCGACAGGTCTTAGAAGTGGAGTTCAGTACCCTGGTCGCCATCGGGACAGAGCGTGCCGACGCGCGGCACGACCACTCGGCCACCTCCTGACACCACTCCATGAACTAGCCACCCACTGACTCACCCACTCACTGGAACCACGAGTGAACTCACCCACTCACTGGAACCACGGGTGAGCTAGCAGTGATACAGATCAGCAGTGATTTATGTGTAATAGTTATGTGATGTGATACTAGTGTGAACTCACTGACTCACTGGAGCCACGAGTCACGAAACAAGCAGTGATACATGAAATAGTTGTGGTTAATTTTAGCTACTAATTAAATTAGTGCAACTCACTGACTCACTAAACTATGAGTGAAGAACAAATTAAGCAATTACAGTTGATGAAACCTCTGTCACCTTTGATGTGATTACTAGTATGAGTACACTCACTGGCTCACTGAAACTACGAGTGACGAACGAAATATGCAGTAATAGAACATGAAAGTGTCGGTAAAATAAAAATACTGTGTTGTGATTTAACTAGGTCACTCACTGACTCAATGAAGCTGCGAGTGACGAACAAATTAACCCACAACAGTGATAAATAACCCACCATAACTAAATGATTTAACTCACTATCCAATATATCTCACTGACTCACTGGAACTATGGTGACGAACAAATGTAGTGATTATATTATAACATCGTAAGAAACTTACTAACCAATTAACTATGTAAATAGTGAACCCCATTCCCGAAGTTAGTAGTTAGGAACAAATAATAATAAGCGAACCCGGTGATACTACAATAGGAACTCACTCACTGCTACAATATTAGTGTAAGGGAATTTATTAGTATTCCCGAAATTATTATTATAATCGCGAAAAATATTTAATTTACACACTACTCCGTGAGAGTAGCCAGTGATAAGTTTTTGAAAAGTGACAGTACTTTGGACCATATGATCAACCAACGCAGTGCGTAACAACTCTCATAGTGCCCGCCTGCGTTGTTTGAGCATACGGGAGTTTGTTGTTCTTGTTGAGTCAAATGTTAAAATTACAGATCAAAAAAATATGAATTTGGTCAATTAAAGTGTAAATTCTTTTATCTGCTAGAGTTCCTATGTAAATTGGTGTGGCTGTTTCCAAATCACTAAAAATAGTGATAAAAATATAAAGAGAACAGTCTTGTGTAGATATTTGAATCCACTGGTTGTATTTAAACAACAAAGGAACCAGGTATCCGGGGTAAGACAAGTTGCAGTCGACGTGTTAGCGAAGATCGCTATGGCTTTCAAAATTATTGATATACCCCATCAATATGACAGAGACATATAAAATGTTAGCCATTTGTAAATTGTTTATCTTGTCAGTGTCATATTGACGGTAATGATGGTATTTATGCGTAGTCATTGGAGTTTGACCTGGGCCACAGCTCACGCTTTTCAAACGTTACTTGCACGTGAACTTCTACGTGTACGGAGCCGTTGTGTTCTGGCCTTTAGACTAGACGAACCCTACCACAACAGACAGGTCCAGAACTAATATTTGCAAATCATGCATACATAAATGGCGTAAAATCATTATTATTTTTATTATAGTAAAAACAGCTGTACAGTTTTTGAGGGGCGCTCTCACTGTCATCCCTATAAAAGCGTTAGCGATCTTCGCAAACGCCTCAGCTGCAACTTATCTAGACGCCATGTTCGGTTAGTGAATGTATAGTCATTTACTTTATTTTCATAGATTATTTATTTTTGTTTATGGTACAAAAGTATTGTTATCAACCGACTGCCGTATTGTAAGCCATAGTTGTTATCAGAGTCTTGCGTTACTTATGATTACTGATGTACTGGTTTCAATCAAGTTTTAGTTGAATTGGAAATCATATTGTAATATTCAAAAATAAATGAAATATATCGATAGTATACTTTTTACTATATGTACCTAATGAATTAAAAAAATGCTTATGTAAGTTACAAAAGTGCTCTGATAAATAAGGGGCGTAGGTTTATGTACTTAAAACATATATAATCCGTGATATCTATATTCACATTTCCGATATCTATTTGGTTTTGCTTAAACTAGGCAAAGAGTTTCACTGCAAAATGATATCATAATTTTAAATGTTGCTCTTTGTGCGGCTATAAAGTGTACAGCTCAATATACTCTCATGCCTTGTGTTGCCATCTATATTTCGAAAAGATTAATTCAAGTCTTTCAACGCGCATCGTAGAAGATGGCGCCACAAGACTGGGTTACGATATATTCTATAATAAATATCCTTCAGAGAAATGTTTTATCATTAGGACTATCTAATGAGTATTAAACCGTGTTTCGAATAGAAACAAATTTTAGGGCCTATATGCTCGGACACCTCGTATGACGCCTATATAAAATTATGGTGTCATACGGGATTTTCTGAGAATCGCCTAAAGCTATTCCATAGTCAGATTTACAAGAGTTTTCGCTAGTTTGAGTACTTGCATGTCTACAAAGTGCCTCTTCGAAATGGCTTTTTGTATTTTTTTTATGAATGCACGGACAGAACGAACCCTGTGCATATTTTCATGCCCATTTTGGGTATGTACTATTGTAGGCCGAATTTGACAAATTTTTAAGCAGTTGTCCGAATTATTTAACATCTGATTCAGGTAAAGTGGATTATTACCCACCAACAAAATCCCACTAGTGGGAAAAATATGTGATTATTCGCTCCGTACAGCTAAGTACAGGGTAGTTCGTTCGTGAAAGTGCACCTCTTTCCTGTTCGTCACTACATGCGGTACTGACTGATAATAGTACCTACGCTTAATTTAACGCTCGATTTGACATAGTGATAGTTTAATGCTACAGACAGATTTGAGAGCGTACGATACTAGTCTTGTGTACAGCATTGTTATCAGAATCGTTTTGTAATCATGTATTTTATTGCATAAATTTGATTAGCTAGGTATATTTTTGTTAAATGCATTATATAAATTTTTAGTACGCCAACGCCAGACCGTTGGGTTTTTCGTGGCGTTGAGAGTCCTAAAAGTGTACAAATTACAGCTTATTAAGCAGATAGAGGACAGCTTTTTGCTTCGTGTTCTAACATCGCTAGGCATCTTTCGTGTTCCTGTATTTGAAAGTTTATAGAAACAAACAAATTTTTGATCGTTGTCAAGTTTGATAGTTGTTGTTGAGAGCAACTTGCCTCGCGATGTAGGTATGGCCTTTAGAGTTATGAAGTCCTATTATATATGAATTGGCAGTTAATACGACAGGTTTATGAATTGCAAATAGGAAATTTAACACTTTAGTTGAAAAACCAAAAGTTCATGTTAGCTTAGATAATAAACGCAATAGTTAATGAAATAAAGAATACCATTGTATAGCTAAACATTTTAGATATGGGATCTATATCGTTATCCAATACTGTAAATAGGTGTTTTGTATGATAGCGTTTCTATCGAGCGTAGATTGTAATTTTAGCAATATTTAGCTAGGATGTGTTCAAACTATTAGATGTTTATTTTATATCACTATAATTATACAATTATTTATTAAACTAGGTATTTAATTTATTGAGTTATTACATTATGTAACGAAAATGTAATTGTAAATTGGTTACGGACAAATAATACCTCAGTAATCATGTCTGGTTGTCATAAATCACAATTTCTTGAAGCGTGAAGGCCGCTTACTTGTACTTCTGTTGGAATAAGTAATATGATAGAGATGTAACAGTATTATAAAGTTAGGAAAGTGTGCCCACTTTTAAATTTTATATGAAAACTAATGATTTTCATAGATCGGTTTGTAAAAGATTGTTTCGGAATCTAGAATGAAATTGAGTGTGGAAATTATAATAAACAAAATGTATGAAATTTTGCATCTGTGCAAAGTTCATATAGGACCGGCAAAGTTATCTGAAACGATTCCTCGACTGAGCAATAGTTTCATTCAATCTTGCTAGCATATAACACATGTAGCTATGTTATGATATCCTGTGCTATAGATTTTATTACGCCGGCTAGTCAGCGAATGCGTTACACCAATTTGAACGAAATTGGACTTTATGAGATAATTGTTAAGCGTTAAAATCGGGAACGTCTATAAAATTTGGCGCCCCTATATCATTCATACACATCATTCGTTTCATTATTTAAATATATATTGTACCTATACATAAATATAGCGAATACATAAAGTTTTATAAAGTGCAACTATGATAACGAGATGGTTACTTAGTTATTTGTTAGTGTATAGCTTTTTGATGTAGCTACGGTTTTGTATAAAAGTTTCGGAGGGGTGTTGTGTGGCTGTTCCACCCTTGACCGCCGTGCGGCCGTGTTGTAAAGTGTAGGTAAAAGTGGAAAGAAATCCCTCATTTCAGAGAAAGGAAAAATAGAAAAGGACAGGTGATGTCTTCTTTCTTACATACATTCAAGTATCACCTCTAATGTAGATAAGCGCCAATCGTCCGATCCCACTAATGTTAGCCTGTACAAAATCTGTTCCATAGTAAATACAGTTTCCGGAGCGGTGACCGCAGTCCTGTATAATACCTCCACAAGTGCCAATCTCGATATCGGGCGAATCGAACAATAAATAGAATAATTTTGTGTCACATTCCAAAATTCGAGAGTATTCGAACAAAACGATAGAGAAAAATATTTTTCCATGATAAGTCCGAGTGGCTCGCGCTACCAAAGAGTAAAGTTACCTTCACGTTAAGGAGTTAATGTAAAATAGATTAGATAAATTTCGAATGTATATAATTTCGCATTATGTATCGCATAGCTTCTTATAGTGAATACCGCTAGTGTTGGTCGGACATGTAACCACTGCTAACATTCCAGGCTTTTCTTGTTATGCTTCACCCCCTACAGACCTACCGGTCGTTTGGGGTTGTCAGAGTCAAGGCTTAACCCCTACAGACCTTCCGGTCGTTTGGGATTGTCAGAGTCAAAATCTTTAACCTAAACAATGATTATTTTGACCAATGTAATCAGACTACTGTGTAACCTTTGTAAAAATATTTATCAAATGCGATGACGCCATGTTATGCATAATGATAAGAGGTAAATACAATTTACACAATACAAATATTTGTTTCATTTATCTTCCTTCTCAAGAGAACACAGTCGACCTCCAGTGCTAAGTAGGAGAAGTACCTATCAGTTATGTTAGGCGTGCACAAATGCGAAGGAATTAACCGTCTTAACGGGAGTCTGCTAGGATTACAACACCATACGGCGAGAGGAGCTTTTTGTACTCATTGGTAACGTAACGTAACGTCCATGTGGTAAAAATTGTGTGTCAATGGTAAAATTTGCGAGTATGGATGTAGGTAATCTCTGGAACTGCTGATCCAATTCTGAAAATTAATTAATTAATAGGAAGCTACATTATCCCCGAGTGCTTTGTTAGCACATACATGCACACATGCATGTTGTACGTGTATGTGAGTGGCTATGTTTTGTGATAATAATAAATAATGTGATAAAATATTAGATATTATAGGTACCCACATAAATAGCATCTACAATAGTAGTTGATAGTTACTACGGGGCGCGTAGGTAATGTTAAACCTTTCATAAGATCCCACGATCCCATTACCATTTGGCCCCGAAAAAGATTACTAAACAGTTTCTAGCACCAAATCAATGCCGGTACTATTGCGGAACAAAGTTGCAGTACTTTTGATAAAAACATTAGGTATATATCTCGCGGCCTGCAAGATTAGTCGATTCTACGCCGCGTAGGTACGTCGAGGTTTTACCCGAAAACCACCGTCGGAGGTTTCTGGACCAACGGGACCACGCGAACGAAGTCTTGAGCGGTACAGCTAGTATTTTACAAATAAATTGTACTAGAAAAGTTGGTCGGTCTTTCCAAGTTCTATTGCTTGTGTGGCGCACCTTGTTTATTTGCATGGTGTTTGTGTAATGTGCACTGGCTTTCTTATACTAGTTGTTATAAGAACTGTGATACCTACCTATTGAATACGAAACTGATAACGAGAAAGAACTATAAAATAAAACAAAGAAATAATCTTACATCTGAGGCTTCTTTTTATTACCCATTTTACTTAGCTGTCTACAAATCTTCTTTTTTATTTCCTTCTGACGTTTCATCTTGGCCCATTCCTCAGCCTCCTGCTGATGCTTATGTTTCTTCAGCCTCTCGGCAGTAGCTTCTTTCTGAGTGTCTTTCTTTTTATCGTAATTGGTCTTCAGCATCTTCATAACATTGCTGACCTTTTGCTCATAAGGACTCTTGACCACAGCTACCCTATTCTTGAACTTATCTTTCGTTATTTTGCCACCCAGCGTCGTGGATTTCTGTTTAGGTTTAAACCTATATGGCAGACCTCTTTGCAGTTCCTTGGGAATGACCAGGGGCTTGAAAACTCTTTGTTCTCGCTTCACTTCTGTGTACATTGAGTCTTTGTTTGCGTCGTGTTGTATGTTTTGTTCGCGTTTCAACTGTCCTTTAGTCTTCATACCTTGCCAAACGTTTTTCGCACCTGCCGGCATTAGTAGGTTGACGACTGGGGCGTAAAACTTTGTCACGTCAACCTTGAACCACGTACGACAA
Source organism: Epirrita christyi (assembly GCA_951392215.1). Taxonomy (NCBI): domain Eukaryota; kingdom Metazoa; phylum Arthropoda; class Insecta; order Lepidoptera; family Geometridae; genus Epirrita; species Epirrita christyi. The sequence continues at coordinate 1,049,430 of OX595843.1, forward strand.
AAGACTATATCGCTCATGAGGATTTTATCTTCGAAAGTCGCACGGAACGCACCTTCTGGCTTATTCAGTGCCTTCTTGATTTGACCTCTGATTCCTGAAACGGTTTTTACTCTTGCACCCTCAAACTTAGCAACTTCCAAAGTACTTGTAAACATGTCTTTGACAAAAGCAGTCTTTTTATAGATTTTCAACGGTGTTCCGACTAGCTTCAATTTCTTCATAATTTGAGTTGATTTATTGATTTCATTGACGCTACCTGTCGCCGCTATCCGGAAACCTACCCGCTTGATGTCATTTGGGTTAGAACTGACAGTTTGTAGTGCTAAAAATCCTGTGTTCTGAGGAGTTACTGGCCCATAGAAGTGCATGTTACAAGTGACGTGTTCAGGGGTGTATTTAAGATACCTGCATTTCATATCATCCTCTATTTTCGAGTAAATGGGAAGAGTCTGGAATCTCCGCCAACCCAAAGAAATGACGAGTGGGTCATTGGTTTTTAGAATCTTTTTGTACCATCTATGCTTCTTCACTTTACAAGACACAAATCCTATATTCTGTTCAGCCATGTTTAGAGCTCCTATGAGGATTGGGTAGCTAGAATCGAAGTTAGTTACGAATTCAGATGACATATTTTTGAACAGCATTCTAACATACAATCCCGGTCTGAAACCTTCCACTTCTATCCTCAAACCTTGATCTAAGTTTTCAAATACAGATTTATTCAGTTCCGACTGTTTCAAAGCTTCTGCTTTTAAGTTTTCATAGTAGGAGTGATCTCCTTTGATTCGGTGGTCATCAGGATTGTCATATTCGGAATCAAACTTAGCTTTCAACTTGAGTTTCTTGTCAAGAATTTGAGATTTCGTCATTTCACCCACTTTGTTGCCAGTCTCTTCATTTTCAGCTACCTCAGAATCAGCAATATGTTTTTCTCCTGTCTCCAGGTCTTCGAAATCACCAAACATTTCTTCATCATCACCATCACTGGCGTCATCAAGTTTCAAGAGTTCAGAAGCGTCTTCATCTGCTGATCTCTTTCCTGTGACGAACTTGTTCATCAGAAATTGTTTGTGGGTGTCACTAGACCAGTCTCTAATACTGGGTTTGTCGAGAGAATAGAAGTAAGAACATTCATCAAGATTTAGTAGTTCCTTTTCTTTTAGCTTTTTCTTCTGTGTATCTGTAACCTTTTTGAAAAGGCCACCTATTTCATCATCATCACTTTCACCTGATTGGTCATCTTTAGATTCTTTAGTTTTGTTTCCGATTTCAAACTCGCCGTAGACTAGCTTCATGATATTTTTGGAAGTCCTCTGTCTGTCGAAGTAAGCTTCGGTGGCCTTTTCTCCCATCTTTTCTTTCCACTTTGTACTAAAATCCTCTTCACCAGATCCATCATCCGATTCTGAATCTTCTGCATTTACGGAAGATTTTTCAACAGCACTTGAATTTCCGGTATCCATTTCTTCATCTTCTGATGCAGAATTATTATCCCATGGTAGTTTTTCATTTTTATTCTTCTGATTTTCATCAATACCACTGTCATTGTCAGACTCGCTTCCCTCACCATCTGATACATTCCCTTCATCATCTGACTCGGAATCTGAAGATACTTGCTTTTTATTTTGCTGTAGATATTCATCATCTTTGATCATGTCAGGATAGATAACTGCTCCATTACTGAACAGTTGGAATCCTGATTCCTGCATTTGTTCATCAACAGTTTCCGTCGTCTCAACAACGCTCTTGAGCAGTGCTTTTTTCTCATTGGTCTCCTCATCCTCCTTCTTGTGTGAGTGAGACCCTTGCAGCTCAATGTATACTGCATCCTTATCATACACAATACCTCCAACACCAGAGAATGGGGCATAGATCTGTCTCTCTCTTTCCATGAGATGGCGCTTTTTTTCATAGCTGGGTAAAGGACATGGGTCTGGCAGGTAGGATAGTTCACTGATCTTCATATCCCCAACACCTGAAATTGGACATAAAAGTTGTTTTATTAAAAGCTACATGCTCAGTAAACGGAAAATGATTATACTCATTTTATTATAGTGGCTGCTTAAAAAGTTCTATGTGGTGATTTCATATATATACACCAGTTGCTCGGTAAACAAACAAAATATGTGAATCCTTCACTTCCTTGAATTCCTTTACTGGCATATTTTTGCAAGGCCTATAAGTTGGTGTGGTTTTAGAAAACCATTGCATTGATAAAATATACTGCTTATGCTTACCTGCTATATGTACTGTGGAATCCTTCATCAATGGAACTCCCCTGACATATCCATACAGCACCACATCTCTGTTCACCTTTGCATCCTTTCGTATATTTTCCTGGTTGGTAATATCTTCCAATCTGTCCGCCAAGATGTATGAATGAGTCATCCGCCAACTCAGTGGTCTGAATTTCATCACAGATATGAATCTTGCAAGGTTTTTGATCTCGTTTCTTAGATATTCACCATGAACAATACCGGAGAGGTAGAACAATTTGGCGCCAGAGTACACTTCAGTCCAGAAACGATGTTTTAATGTCTTCTTTGTTGTTTTTAGGGTCTTGGCATTTTTGATAATATCAAGATGGGTCAGCACACCCATGATTTTTGGCATTCCATGAACTTGGCAGATATTGAGAAACTCGAATATCTCCATTTCGAACCCGAAGCTCGCATCGCACAGCAGTAGCACAAGATCCGCGCACTTTGCAATGTCGATCATGGAGTTCACGTCGTTGTTGCATTCTATCAACGTGATGCGCCGTTTCTTCGAGGTCACAATGGTTATAGGTCCGTTAGTGCTCGTCACGTTTGTTTTTATAAAGCTTTTGATGAGGTTGTTTATCAGTGTCGTCTTACCAACTCTTGGCGGGCCAACTATAGCGACTACGATTGGCGGCGGTTCCAGAGGAGTTTTGTCAACTTTCGGGATGTGCTGCTTCTTCGAGATAACATCTTCGCGCCGACGGAACTGCCTCTCGGCTCGAACAGCTGACTGGATCGCAAATGCTTTGGGATTCCTTTGCCGGGCGCTTAGGTTAGACTGGTCGATTTGATTCTTCTTTTTTTTCTTCTCCGCCTTGCGTCCAGCTTGTTTCGCTCGATGAGCTTTCTTTTTATCGAAGGCAGAATCATCCGCCATGGCTAAGTGTAGAATTAATAGAAAATTCTACAAAATTTTATTAAAACTCACGTGTACATCGTGTAGTTTAATTTTTTTTATTTCATGTCGTGTCGGTGTCGGTGATCGTCGGACTTTGATGAGAGTGACGTTGATTGTTTGAAATGAATGACTGACAGCTGGTCTTGCTTGATACTTGGAGGAATAAAACAAAACGGTAACCTATGGGCTTCATTCTTAGCTTTCTGCGTTTTCATCTCAGAATAAGAACTAAAGCACGTTTTCCTTTCCAAATTCTATAAGCATATTTCCCCACTGGTAGCGCCTTGGACGAATTATCACTCCAAGGTAGCGCTCTCTTTGGCTAGTGGGGATTATGAAAAAAACAAACCCAGTCAGTCAAGTCAATCAACGTCAAATCAAATGTTAAATGTCAGTCAGTCATTGACCGAAATTCATTCACGAAGAAGAGACGGTCAATCAATTTCGTACAAAAAATAAGAAAAAATCCAATTTGGAAATGGATGATGAAAGCAAAAAACAGCTGCTCATGACATCCGTCCGCGAGTTATAATAAAACAAAGCTGAACTAAATAGAATTGCAACCATGACTTCGTCGGAGCTCGACAATCGAAACATTGCTATAACAATGTGAGTAAAGTTGACGCATTTCTCCTAAATAAAGAAAGAATATTGTTTATTTCGTAAATACTGCGCCTTTGCTGTTGTTTGTTTTGGGCAGCGGTCTCTATTTTGTTTAGTTCGTGTAACATTTAGTAGAACTTGTTTCTGGTGAAAGGTCATTGCTCCTGGGCCCCTGGTCTGCATTGCAGTGGATGATAAATGGGCATTATTGTCGTCATCGCTCATTTCGTGTCGACTCACACACTGATTAAACCCTCATACAATTATCTATTTGCATGTAGCTCTTCTATATGTACAGATAAGACATAGTGAGTTCTTATGTCAGCGATTCGCATTACCATAAATTGAGTATCTTGCTTTATTTAAGCCGGTTCTATAAAAATAGTACTAATATGAACATTGAATACTTAATTTTAAATAATATGGACCTTATTTTGAAAGCTATAAAGTTGCCAAATGTGTGCTTTATTCATACATAAGTTATGTCTGTATGAGTGTCTTCGATTATTTAATATTTATTTACATTATTCTGAAGATTCCACTTTTCCACTTTAGCTATATTTGAGTTGGATTTGCAAAAGTTTAATACTTATGTATTTTAATTTCCCATTTTAACTGCTGCTAAGAAATACTTACTTACTGTTCTTTATTGATTTTGCAGGAGAAAGTCGGTGGAAAACTTGGTGATATCCTCTCAAGATGCCATTGGACAGAGTATTAGTCAAGCCCTCACATTCTCGGGAGTCATCACACACCACAGCAACCAGATCTTACAGGAGAACAGGTATGTTATTATATTAGATATCACTCATTATTCTATGTCCGAGTACTTAACACCAATACTGTAATCTCCCATCCCTTGCCAAGCATGGTGATTTTAGCAAATCTCCTCTATTCTATGGAGAGGCTTCGTCCAGTAGTAGACGTATACTAGCTGATGAAGAAGATGTTCAAGGTATTTAACCTCCTCCAGGTAAAATATCTTCAGTACATTCTGTACTATTCTATTATAAACTTTCGGAAAGTGCATCTATACTTCCATTCGAAGATTTAAATCCTACACACAGAATAATCTATTTAAGAAAGTGTATTAAACTCTAGTACTCTAGTATTTGCCGCGGTGTGTCCGGCCTAAGAATAGACCCCTCCTTCTCCTCCCGTGGATGTAGTAAAAACCTTACTAAAGGATCACACCAGGGCATGAGCAGCAGCATCCACCTGAGTACTTAACACCAAACTGCAATCCTCAATATGCCTGCCAAGCGTGGTGATTATAGCAAATCCCCCATAGCATTCTATGGGGGAGGCTTCATCCAACAATGTATGTCTAAAGGCTGTTAAAGAAGAAGAAAAAGATTACACTCTAGAATAGAATAGAATAGCATCATTTATTGGCACAGTAGATAGAGAGATAGAGATAGAGAGGCACTAGATTAATGATAAAGCCGCGTGCCTGATGTCGCTCTGCCCATCAACTACTAGAATGACAATTGGCAAAATCTGTACCTACCTACATGTTATTTCAAAGCATGAAAACATATGAACTTTTGCTGATTCTCTTTACTTTTTTAACCAACTTCTAAAAAAGAAGGAGGTTATCAATTCAATTGTATTTTTTTAACTACATAAGAATATAAGAATATTTTTATTTATACCAAACGTCTGTTACATATTTACTAGGTATAAGGATATATATCTAAAAACTTCTATTACTTAGTAGTTATTTGAACAAAAACATGATTGAGGGTGCATCAAAACATACACACGTACATATATTATGCTACGCGCTCCGACTTCGCGCGTTATACCTCTGCTACTTTTCGGTAATGATCTGTAAAGTGAACACTGATACTTTCCTTGAGAAACTATATGTTTGATAGTGAAAACAACATCGGAATCCATTCAATAATTTCGTATTTTCGAGGCAACTGTTTTGTTAAAGGTATGTTTTTCTTATTCTTTTAATATGGCTTCTGTGGCTTTAGTTCCGAAAAGACGGTAAGACGATGGAAATCTGAGTGTGAAAGTTAGTAATTATACTGAGAACCCTTCTCGGACCGATGACATTGTAGCGGTCGTAGAAAGTCGGTGGATCGACGCGGCTCAAGGCTGTCATGGAGCCCTATGTCTTGCGATGGACGTGTATCGGCTGGCACTGAAAACGTGTAATGAAGTAGTCATAGTGATAGAAGAATCAAATGAATGATAAAACATAGATTAATTTTATCAGATTATGTTTGTTAGTGGACTTGCTAGTGGTTTTCTGTAAATTGGACAACATGGTCGCAACGGAGTTTCAAGTACAATTTAAACAGTTGGATTCTGATCCCACAGTGGTTATTGTGAGGTATGGTGAGATGATTTCACTTTTCACTTATCGTACTAATTGTTTTTTTTTAAATATCTTTTTTATTGTACTTATTTGTAATACCTAGCTTGGTAGGCATAAGTTTGATTTTGATGTGTTTTTTCCTGTGTCCCAGCTTTTCTGTTTGTTCTATTTGTTTTTTAGTGTCAAATAAACGTTTTTAATTTCATTTAATTCATTTGTTTTTGTATTTGCTCTTTCCTAACAAGCAACGAATCGAACAATGGCTGGTTGTATCATAATTAGTCAAATAGCTTACGTTCACTCCCAGCGTCCCCCACCTATCTGTCCCCAGTGGGACTTTGGGAAAAAAGTGACTTCGACCTCCACTCGTGACAACGCATCGCCTTTGTTTTGTTCTGTTTTTAAGTGTCCATTATGACGATCACTGAACACAATTTTGCTGTCAGAATATAATGACCAAGGGTGTTGAAAATCTTTGTGTAATCTGTTCACTGACCATGGAAGTATGCGTATCTGACTGTTTACCTAAATTACAGGCAGGGCAGGATTCCTTTCTAGTTTCGGAAACTTTTCATAAATGTCTTTGTGTTTGATTAATTAATTTATTGCTATCGCTCGTCAACACTAGTTGGTAAGTTATGTATGACTGTGAATTTGTTGCATTTTACACAATTGGGTTATTTTTGTGTTCATTATTTAGTAGGTATTTCCTTATCGCCGTTGTTCGTTTCCTTCGAAGTCGTTACCTAAATCAAACATGTTGTTTACAACATGTTAAACGTGTATGTTGTGTCAATTTATTGTTAGAGCTCTTACGCCAATCCGATGGTAAAGCCACTCTTCCTATTTCTTTGTCAGAGCAGTGACCACCACTAGCCGCCCGCCATACTCTTTTCTGAAGCTCTTCTCTTATAAACTAAATCATCATCATCAACAGCCGGTTGTCGTCCACTGCTGGACGATGCCTCCACCACTCACCCATAGAATACAATGAGGGGATTTGCCGTGATTACCACGCTTGGCAGGCGGATTGGTGATCGAAGCATTGGTGTACTCAGGTGGATGATGCTGCCTTCCCCTAGTGTATCCCTAAGTCGGCTTTCACGAGATCCACGGGAGGGGTCGTAGGGGGTCTTTTGTTAGGCGGGACACACCATGGCACTGTACGGCCCACCTGATGGAAAGAAACCCCTAGAAAGGAGAACATAGCACACGTCTTACATGTTCCAGAACTCCGGTTTGCGCTGCGTAGATTGAGAATACAGGCTTTACAGTACAAGAACACAATATTTGTAGGGAATGTCATTGTTATGACTGCGACACAGTCAAGACACAATTAAGTTTTTTAATGAATTTCCAACGAACCGTGATGGGACAATGAATCGGTTGAGGCAAATACGTTTGCTTATTTTGCTAAGGGAAAATTGCCGTACTGTTTTGCTGATTTGATCACTGTGTAGATAAAATGATAATTCCGGGTTACGAACTTGCACCTATGGGGTTTATAATAGAAAATCTAGCTTAGATTTGCCCGTACGCAACTTCACTCGTATATCTTAAGAATTATATTAAGGCGAGGACTGATCTTAAAAGTAGTATTTTGAACGCCCAGTGCGATGTGGCGAGATTAAATAATGAGAAGCAAAAAAATAGTGTAGGTAGAAAAATAATACACTAATAATAGTGGTAACCAAACAGAATATTGAAAAAAAAAATACTGGTTTTGCAAATAAAATCGCACAAATAACCACCCTAAAAAAGTTTTTTTACGAATTAAATAGCTAGACTTGTATTTTAAAGTCTTAACCGCATGTTTTTAATCTATGATTTGTATATTTCGATTAATTAAAAGAACCCTCAAAATGAATACAGTGTAGTCTGAAGTTCAAACCAGTTTATCGTCAAATTATATGACCGATTTTCAACTTTAAGCAAAGCCGTTTGGATATTTATTTTTTATTTTTGGATGTTGGGGATGTTTGGGATCATACTGTGCCTTAAACAGATGTATTATGTTGTTTGTTTATGTTGAATTGGATATTGTTGTGGGTTTCAGGAGTGTGTCCCGTTCGCCGTCTCCTTCGCTCCGAATACAGAGCACAGACTTGGCCTCGGAAGCCATAGAAAATGACAAGGTAACATAAGAGTCTGTGCGGGAAGAGAGTGGACGTTAGGGTTAAGCGCATTTCATTTGTTAGCAACACTGTCTCGTCATTATAGCGCGACTACAAGATCTTGGTAATTTTCATATAAAATAAAATTATCTTTCCGCACAGACTAGTTATTTGAAGACTCAATAAATGACTTCTTAAGTTTTCTATAATACTATTTCCTAGGTGCAACTGAATGCACCTAGATGAGGCAAATGAGAGCTTTAGTAAATCTAAAATAAAGAAGTCCTTTCATGCTGCCAATAGATAGAAGATAAAAAATACTTTATTGCACACCATAGTAAAAATTAAACAATTTAACAAATGAAAACTAAAACTAACTATGCTATACAATGGGCGGTCTTATCGCTCTGTAGCGATTAGATATATCCTTGTAGTAAAATGGCTGTGCCATACCGACATGATGAATTTATAAAGGTTCCGTTTTTTGTTATTTGACTATGGAACCCTGACAAAAACTAAAACAATTTTAGTGCAATTTTTAGTTTAGTTTAGAGAATTGTGCTTCAGAATCGAACTTGGAACTAGTAAAAGGCTCCTAACTCACATAATCGTAACACTAAATCCAAGTTCATTGTAAAATATGTATGTATGTAAACGGTGTGCAGTAGTGACCTTCAGACTAATATAATTCGTTCCGGATGTGCTAACATTGAGCTGGCAATTAGATAATCCAGCGGAATAGTATTTACGCTCCAATTCACAAGCCTTTAAAATACATCAGTCTATAAAGAATAGAACCCTCCGGCTCTCTGTCTACGTTTCACCATCACTTTTTGTCATCCACGAGAGTGTATTGCTTGTCATAAAAGCCGACTGAGGGATCACACAAGGGGATGCAAATATACTTCCCGCCTCTGAACAAATATTTGTTCAGGGTGTTCTGGGTATTTTTCTATGTATAATAAAAAATATCTAATCTATGTAATGTATTGTATTAAGTATATCTGTTATCTAGTACCCATAACACAAACTCTGCTTAGCTTGGGGCTAGATAATGTTGTGTGAAATGTCCAGCATTTATTTATTATTTATATATATTATTACTTATTCAATGTGTCCGTGGTTTGTCCGGCCTATGAATAGACCCCCTCCATCTCCTCCCGTGGATGTCGTAAAAACTGACTAAGGAGTTATACAAGGGGATGGGCAACAGCATCCACCTGAGTACTCAAAACCAATACTGCGATCACCAATCCGCCTGCCAAGGGTGGTGATTATGGCAAATCCTTCCCATTGCATTCTATGGGGGAAGCCTCGTCCAGCAATGGACGTCTAAAGACCGTTGGAGAAGTAGTGGAACCATAGTCCAGCGTGCCTCTTGGCATAGGCCTCCTATAACATTTACCATTGGACTCTGTCTCTCGCTACCCTTCTTCAATGGTGTCCCGCCGTGAGTTTTAAAGTCATCTTCTGTATCGTTTGTTGGCGTTCTCTGGGGTACCATTCGGAGACAGTTGTGGTCCATTTATCTTGTTAGTCTCAGATAATATTGTTGGTACATATAAAATATGCCGAAGATCCGACAACCGTGTCTTGGTAAACGTAGTGTGGAAGCTCCTAGGCTAGTTGGAACGCTGATGGTCTGCGTCAGGCGCCTGGACGAATAATCATAATAATGCTGGACATTTCACACAACAATATCTAGCCCCAAGCTAAGCAGAGCTTGTGTTATGGGTACTACATAACTGATATACTTAATACAATAATACAACATTACATAGATAGATATTTTTTTATTATAAATAGAATATACCCTGAACAACTATCTGCAGATCGTACAAATATTTGTTCTGAGGCGGGAATCGAACCCGCAACCTCCTGCGCTGCGTCGCAGGCGAATCTTCACCCGCCGCGCCACAGAGGTCGTATCTGAATCTGGCTAAATGGTACGCTTTGAAAGAGGCCTATGTTCAACAGTGGACTAACATATTATGCTGATGATGATAATACTGATGTTTCGAGTAATAGGTCCCAGTTTTGATGCCACTGCATTGTGTTGAATATTGTTTTCAGAATAGTGAATATAACCTGGCGCTCGGCTCACACATCGCCGCTGACTCGGCATCCATCTCCAGCAGTGAGCTGGCCACGCCCTGCAAACCGGACAAGGTCAGATATTGATGAAACAGATGCTTAAGGAGAGTGTTAATGGGTTAGTTGGAAGGGGAAGACCTCGGAGTACTTATTCTGACCAACTCGCGACCCGTCTGAGACGTTTTGCAGAAAATCCAGGTCAAAAGTAGGGTACTTTTGACCTGGATTTTCTAAACCGACGCGCATGTGTTAAGAATGTAGTGAGAGTGAATTAAGTTAAAGAGTTATGTCACAATCGTAGCAAGTGCATATCCGTGGTCTCTACCTTCTTCTCCAGTTTTTTTATACTACTTGGCAAGCAAACAAGCATAAAAAAAAAATATTTATTAGGAACTAAAAACACATGGAATAGTTACAAATAAAAACGTTGACGACTGCAAAAGTTATAAAAATAACTGAGAAGCAGTGCCAGCGCCCTGCTCCAGATCACATGTGGCCAGGTTCCAATACAGAAAATAAAAGAAAAACTTATAAAAAAAAAAAAAAAACTGTTGTGCGTTAATGTGGGTGTGTGAATGTGTGAATGCGTGAATGCGTCGATGAGTGGATGTGTGTGGGCATAGGCCCACCTCATTGAAAGTAGTTACCGTAGCCTATAGACGCCTGCAACACCAGAGGCACCACAGGCTCGCTGCTGACCCTGACACATAAATATGAAAAGTCTCATGTGCCTGTAATTTCACCGGTACCGGTACCCTTCAAACCGGATCACAGCAATGCGAGCACTACAGCTGCTTGGCGGCATAAATAGGTACGGTGGCATTACTTCCCTCGACGAACTCTTTCACAAGAATTTCTACCACTAACACTGTGTGTAGACGTGTCTTGATTTGACTTTAATCGATAGAACGGAATGAACGCGTGACTCTTCCCAGTTTAATGCAACGAATGACAATAATTCTTTCCATTTTCAGGGTGGAAACCTGAAGAACTTTGAAGCCATCCCAGGGTCAGTTCGCGCGAAAAAGAAAAGCTGGTACAACTCCCTCTACCCCACGTACAAGAGCAAGTCGGATGACTTCAAGCGGCTGTTCCGCGACCTGCCTGATGATGAACGGCTTATTGTTGGTATGATTTGTAGTAAAGCTTCCGAGACGCATGTAGGCGTCAAGTATTGTTAAGGCCGCACAAATAAACCTTACTTTACATAAGAGTAATAGATACTTAACTAAAGCCCGTTCAAAATTTACAAACCACTGGTCATGGTATCGATCCTCGTTTAGATTTAACCCACGGTTCGTCGCGTGGGGTCTTTGAATGCCTATGTGTTACAAATATTTTAAATTTAAAAATTTAAAAGCGATTCAGAACTATCAGTATTTAAACTGTGCTAAAATTATTACGGTCTTTTTTATTTCAGTGTGTTAGAAAGAGCGCGCGATAATTTTAGCTCACTTTAAATTTAGATAATACTGCACAGAATCGCTAACATTATAGATAGATGGATAAATAGAAAATTCTTTATTGCACATAAAAGAAGTACAAAGGCGAACTTAATGCTAAAAAGCATTCTCTTCCAGATAACCTTGGTGTATTGTGGGAAAAAGATGTGTCGGTAGTGCACGGAAAGGGAATAGTGACAGTTACAGAAAAAAATTGCAAAAATAAAAACTAATATTAACTAAGTACCTACTAATAATTCTTAAAATACCTACTATATAAACTAATATATATTTATATATATAAATAATATTATTATACATATATACCATTTATAATAATTATAGATAGAAATGTAAACACACTTAAATAAAAAAAAATATAAATAAATAAATAAAGAAATTGCTCTTATATCTATAAAGTTGTTGCGCAATCAATGTATTGATGATAATGTTATTTTCAGACTACTCGTGCGCGCTTCAGAAGGACATACTAGCACACGGGCGACTCTACGCGTCAAAGAGCTACCTTTGCTTCTACGCTAATATCTTTGGGTGGGAGACCAATCTGACGCTCAGGTGGAAAGATGTCACAGCTATTACTAAAGAAAAGACAGCGCTGGTAAGTTACTATCATCAATAATGGTTCTTTCGCCATAACATAACACCCAATAGTCACATAAAGGATGGATGCGGAATCGTTCGGCGTCTATTAATAATAAAAAACAGGTACGACATAACATAATGTATGAAATATTTATGTATGTGTCATATAATGTATGACTGAGTATGTTGGACGTGTGAATTATGACCACCGATCTAAAATTACCATTTTCAAAACAAATACTTAAATTATCTTTATCATTTGTCTTTATCATAATTGAAACAATAAATATAATAAAATATTAAATAAACAATAAAAGTTCTGTCTCCGATTTAGTAAAATTAGGAACACGAGCGTGCATTCATAGTTATAGTGAAAGAATATCAGCAATATTGAACAATAATGTAAATTTCAAATTATTTCACATTCTTAGAGTCAGAATTAATCAGAAAATAATTTTCTTATTTATTTTAAACATTGCTAAATCAATTTCACAAAAAAATATAAACAACTTTTCATGAAAGTCTTTGTTGGTGAAATCATCTCTCAATATGTTCCAAGACACCTTAGAAACATTGCTAAAATACACTATAGCTTCAGGACTCGCACTTGTATTTAACTAATTAAGGATGTGTTCTCAGGTGATACCAAACGCAATCCTGGTCTGCACCGAAGGCGAGAAGAATTTCCTCACATCGTTTTCCGGACGAGATAAAGCTTATCTGATGCTGTTTCGAATATGGCAGAACGCGCTCATGGACCAGCAGATGTCCAGTCAGGAGATCTGGCAGTGGGTGAGTGGCTTTAATTTTATGGTTTCTATGAATCTTGTGCATGTAAATAAAGAGAAGCCAGACTCCCGCCATTTTCGAAAAGAGATGTCTTCTACTTTTATTTTATTTCATTTTTTTTTTTTTTTTTTATAAGTTATTTGTTGTTATTTTGGTGGTATTTTACCCAATGTAGCTTTAATAAAGTGCACATGTGTAGTAACATGAAATAGAAGTGTATTGCGTAAGTTTTCAAATTGGTGGAAATTGTCCACCAATGTTCTAGTAAAACTGCCACCGCTTTACTAAAACATGACTTGACTGAGACTTTGACGACTTGGAACGAGTGTAACGTTGCGAATAACATTTAATTTATTGAAACTGCAAAATGCACAAGCCGAATTACGCCAAGTAAGAAAAAAAAAGAAGAAAAGTCAACTCGGTGAGTGCTAAAAGTTACATTATTGTATTTTGAAATTGAAACGCACTCAAGATCACTCTCATAGTTGAGATCGATTTATTGAACGAGCAAAGCGAGTTCTCTGAGTCAAGTTGGAAGAATCGGCGTTTGTATGTATGTATGTATGTATGTTTGTCCGATGAAAACTTTCAAACCGTTCATGCGATCTTCATGAAATTTGGTATGGGGGTAGATAGTTTTGGTACAATTTGTAGGTAAGGTTATGAGCTATATTGTTCAGGGGGTTCCTGAGATATTGGGGTTCAAGAGGGGGTAAAAAAAATAAAAGTGAGACAGTCAGATCAAGTGGGGTGTCCAATGAAAGCGCTTTGGTTGGACATTTCAAAACTGTTTTTAGTATGTATTTATTTATTTATTTTAAAATTATGGGCTATAAGGCTTGAAATAAACGAATTTTATTTTTTTTATTTTATTTTATTTAGCCTTAGTAATTTTCGAGATATTTGGAAAAATAAAAAACGTAAAAATCTAAAATTCTAGGGTACTTCCAGCAATCCCACAATGCTGAAATTTGGTATGCTTGTGGCTTTTATGTCACAACTACAGGGAAAAGTCTGAAATTAAAGAATTTAGAAACTTGTACTCCATAAAATAGAAACCAATATAACATCCATTGTTGACCTCCCATTTCTAGGAATTTGAATGACGTTGGAGCTCTATGGTTTCTTCAAAAGGACGTTATCAATATAGGTACTAACAGGTATGTAGTATTACGCCCCGTTGCTTAGCCCTATTCAAAGATTATTTCGATGATGTGTAGGAAATTAGAGTAGTTACTGATAGATCCTGTACTGTACTGGTAGACCTCGAGGTGAAAATTTTCAAAAACAATAATAGAAAATATGGAAATTACTTAGTTAAGTATTCGGGCTGATAAAGGTGTTATCGCGAGGTCTCAGTTCGGGGCGAACCACTAGTTAAGATTACGTTCAGATAACAAAATTTTAACTCGCGTTTTGAGGACACGTTCTCCCATGTAAACTATTATTAGCATACACCTGTTCACACGGAGCGCGACGTTCAGGGAAAAAAAGCTTAAGATGTCGGAGAGCGATATATATGAGAGACTGCTGTTCAGTTGAGCGCGCGTTTTCGTCACGATCGGTCGTAAGTTTTCTCTGTCACTGAAACCAAAATTAATAGTGAATCCTAAAATACTATTGAGACTGATTAATGAAGGTGAGCGCTAATGCTCGCTAGTGCTCAACTGCATGTACTCCTGCGAAATGAAATGAAATGAAATCAGTTAGTAGGATACATAATACACCAGACCTTATAATAAAGTGAGTAGCACATATTCTTGCTTCACAAGCATGCAAATGTTAACGTCCCTATTACATTGGGTAGAGTCTGTTCAGCGAGAGATCCGCCGTGGGATTGGAGGGCGCTGCTGTGCTTAATTACCTGTTTTGTTTAGCGGGCAATACCATAGCGCGTCTGTTTCGTTTCTACCCTAGTACAACTGTTACTATTTCTTTAGTTTATGATTCAAAATACCGACAGAAAGAAACCAGCTCCAAATTATGGCTTTAGTATGTAGTTCACATAACATAACACCCAGCAGTCACATACGTAGGCTTGATCACACACTAGGATTCCCTGTGTCGTGGGTATCAGAAACTACAAGTACCATGGTACCTTAACATCCATAATTACCCCATAAGTAGTATACCCATATAAGTTCACAACGTTAGTTCAGAATTTGGCCACGACGGCTCTCCTTTTAACAGACTCTACAATAAATATTATAAATTCATCACTAATACGCGACAGAACGTGTTGATGCGTGTCAGCGCACGTTAAATCTGAACGTAGCCTAATACGGCCCCTATTATAGCTCGGACTATTAGCATTCGGATAAGCAAGAAGCAACAGTAGCAGTAGGTCGGTCGCATTTGCTGTTTTGCAGTTATTTTTTTTTTTCGGGTTTGGCGTCAGTCTTTCCGGAACAGTATAGTTTAAGATGTTTTAAGACCAGAAAAAAAAACGTCACAAAAAACTTTTTTTGACTATGTAAATATTTCTTGTTTCATATATGCATGAGATCACATTAAAAAAATATAAACAATGTAAAAAAAGTTTTTTTTTGCTAGTGCAAAGAAAAATTAAAATTAAAACAGGGCCAAGTGCGAGTCAGACTCGCGCACGAAGGGTTCCGTACCATTATCTATAAAAACGGCAAAAAAAACCACGTTTGTTGTATGGGAGCCCCCTTAAATATTTTTTTTTTTTTTCTATTTGTAGGGTTCCGTACCCAAAGCGTAAAATGGACCCTATTACTAAGGCTCCGCTGTCCGTCCGTCCGTTTTACCCTTTGGGTACGGAACCCTAAAAAAAACAAAATAAGTCAAAGAAATATTCCGAAACACGTTGTATTTTACTACGCTTGCGCACGAACTGAAGTTCGAAATGATACGCGCCAACTATTAGCCAACTTCGGCGCTAGATTACTGAATGGCTGGGGTAGTTTTAAATGTTTAAAATTTACTTATTTGTGGGGCCTTTCAAAGACCTCACACGACGGAATGAGGGTTAACGAGACCTTGTTGCATTTGCATATGTTCTGGCAAATAAAAGCATCTTATTTTTCTTTGAAGAAATGACAGTCGTTCGGCAACTTACCCTGAAAAACATATATTAACATTTCTTGTCAAGGTACCATATTTTAATGAAATCTGTAAATTATTTCTTACACGTGTAGATATGAAAAATCCCGGCAAAAAATATTACGTCGTTTTCTTCGACAAAACAAATCATACATTCAAATATTCCGACCAATTGTTTCATGGCACATATTCCTTAGAACATTTGGAGGTGTTAAATAATACACGAGCCCTTGAGCTGCACAATTTTATAATATCATTTTTCAACCACCAAACGTCATTCTCTGAGACCTCCAATCAAACATCATTTTTATTAAAAATATTAAAGAAGTTCGGACATCAAAAAAAGGTCCGTCGCCACATCACCCCCCCCACGGAGAAAGGTAACTACTAAAAATAAAATAAATAAATAAAAAGAAAATAGCTTAGCTATAGTTGTAACACCTCCCTAAATTTAACCCTTCTCCCGGATCTGGTAAATACAACTGGCGGTGGCTCCGGTGATAGTTCAGGTGACGACGGTGAAACAGGCGTGGACTCTACTGGCGCAAGTGGCGTCAATGATGTACCATCTGAACATGCCGTATCCACGTGCGCTGGCTTTACACGATCCACACTAACTGTTCGTTCCCTTCCATTAACGACCAAAGTGAGAGTCTTCTCACCCCTCGATATGACACGATGTGGTCCAGAATAAGGAGGCTGCAGTGAACGCCGCACAGTATCGTCACGCAGAAAAACATGAGACGCTGTTGCCAAGTCTCTGTGAACGAAAATCGATGGCTGGGCGTGTCGTGAAGCAGCAACAGGACGCAAAGCTTCCATACGGCTTCGCAGGCCAGTAACAAAGTCATAAGCATCGCTTGTGCTTCTGGGTGTTACCGGAGGAACTATGAGCTCACCAGGTAATCGCAAAGTTTCTCCGTATACCATTTCTGCAGAGGATCCACCAATATCCTCCTTCAAAGCCGTCCTCATGCCTAGTAAAACTAAAGGTAACGCCTTGACCCAAGTATCGGTATGGCACATTAAGGCTGCCTTCAACTGCCGATGCATGCGCTCAACCATACCATTGGCGCAGGGATGGTAACTGGTTGTGCGAATACGTTTCGCGGCACAAATATCCATGAGACGACGAAATAAATCAGACTCAAATTGACGACCTTGGTCTGTTGTTACAATATTAGGTACCCCAAAACGTGACACCCAGCCAGACACGAATGCGTCTGCTACATTCTCAGCCGTAATAGAAGATAAAGGCCATACTTCGGGCCAACGCGAAAACCTATCAATTGCGGTAAGACAGTAATTAAAACCCATCGAATGTGGTAGCGGTCCAATAATGTCGAGATGGACGTGCAAGAATCGATTCGATGGTAACTTAAACTGACCAAGGGGTGAAACAACATGTCTAGACACCTTGCTGCGTTGACAACGTAGACAAGATCGCGCCAACTCGCGGCAATTCACATTGACCCTAGGCCATACGTAACGGTCAGTCACCAAACGAACGGTAGCCCGCGCACCAGGGTGACTGAGATTGTGACATCTATCAAATGCGGCTCGACGAAATGGTGGCGTCAGATACGGACGCGGCCGGCCGGTAGAAGTATCACAAAGAACAGTAATATTTGTGCCAGTAACGACGATAGGCTCTAACTTCAAAGACGAGTCGCTGCGTATACGAGCTAACTCCTCATCAGAGTCCTGAGATTGCGAAAGTGCAGTATAATCCTCTTCCAAAGAAATACTCTCGATGCGAGACATAGCATCTGCAACTATGTTGTCGACACCTTTTATGTGGACAATATCCGTTGTAAATTGGCTTATGAAAGATAACTGATTTAACTGAACAGGTGGCAGTTTTTCGCGTCGCTGCTTGAAAGCGTAGACTAACGGCTTGTGATCCGTAAATATAGTCACGTGTTGAACCTCGCATATGTGTCTGAAATGCTGTATGCTTTCATAAACAGCTAAAAGTTCTCTATAATAAGCGGGCCACTGAGCATGTTTAGAATTCAGTTTTCTACTAAAATAGGCCAGTGGTTGCCAGTCATCCTGTTCGTTGACGCGCTGCTGAAAGCATGCACCCACATGAGTACCAGAAGCATCGGTAAATAGCCCGAGGACAGCACTAGAGTTTGGATGAGCTAAAATCGTAGCTGACGATAAACTCTTTTTGCACTCCTCAAAGCACCCCTCCAATTCAGGTGTCCAAACAAAAGGTTTTGCACCCTTACCTTGAATAGCAGTCACTGCGTCGATCAAAGGTGCTTGAAATTTCGCAGTGTGAGGCAAAAACCGACGGTAATAATTGAGCATACCTATAAATCTACGCATGCCCTGTACCGTCTTAGGCGGTGGATATTCCATCAAGGAAATAATCCTATCCTCAGGGGGACGTGTTCCTGCCGCATTAATACGATAACCGAGGAAAGATACCTCCTCCACACCAAATACAGATTTGGTTGTATTGATTACCACGCCATAATCTTGTAACCTTTTAAATAAGGTTTCCAAGTGCTGGGCATGAGTGTCTTTATCTTTAGAGTAAACTAAAATGTCATCGACATAGGCAAAACAGAAGTCTAAGCCACTAACTACCTCATCAATAAAGCGTTGGAATGTCTGTCCAGCGTTGCATAAACCAAATGTCATATAAATGAACTCCCACAAGCCAAACGGAGTAATGATCGCCGTCTTACAAACGTCAGCTGGATTTACAGGAATCTGTTGGTAAGCCTTGACCAGGTCTATTGTGCTAAACACAGTAGATCCAGTCAAGTTATGAGCAAAGTCCCCTATGTGACGTACCGGATAACGATCCGGAACAGTGCGCGCGTTCAGTGCGCGGTAATCTCCGCAAGGACGCCACGATGAGTCCTTTTTAGGAGCTAGATGAAGAGGGGATGACCAAGAACTGCTAGATGGTCGGCAAGTACCAGCTAAGACCATATCTTCAAACTCTTTCTTAGCTATGCCTAATTTTGAAGGCGCTAGACGACGGGGACGACACGATACAGGGGGGCCATCCGTCGTATTAATAAAATGGACAGTATTATGTTTGATTTCCCTAGGTGCTCCAGGTGGTCGTGTGATGCTAGGGTATTTATACAAGATTGCAGTGAATGGCGAGTCAGGAAGGGATACAATCTTAACACTTGTCTGCGTGGTTGTACTTAGACTTGCGGAGGAAGATAAACCCGTCTTCGCGTCACGCAGTATGCCTTGAGTGCAATCAGGCAGTAACTCGTAGTGTGATAAAAAATCTACGCCAATAATACCAGTCTCAACATCCGCTACAACAAAATTCCACCTAAAGTCGCGCCTAAGTCCTAAATTTAGACTTAATTCTACTAGCCCATACGTAGGGATGGTACTACCATTTGCAGCAACCAAATTAAAGGTTACAGGTTGCTGTGTACTTTTCATCATAAAACTTTTAGGTATGCAACATATGTCAGAACCAGTGTCCACCAAAAATTTCATGTTGGAAAACCGATCTGTCACATAAAGTCGGCGACTTACTGCTGAGCAACCGGTCATCGCCTCTAACGATTGCTTCTCTCTTCCCCCTGTTTACTTGGCAGAGGACCGTACCATTTGCAGGGAGACACACATCTGTGCGCCTTGGCCGCGAAACGGTCATGGTAAAAACAGAGATCAACATTTCTAGATCGTGATCGACTACGCCTACGACTACGACTATTTGTGTTACCGCTGCCGCTTTGAGCTGTTTTCAGTGCCGCTACCATGCGAGTCAGCTCATCAACTTTCTTTGTAAGCTCATGGACATCTGGTTGCGGCATATTTTTAAAAACCTGCGTAGAACATACCTGTGACGTTGACTGTGAGTTGATTTCTATTAACTTATCGCCTAGTTCGCTCAGGTCAACCAAAGATTCAAATCGCTGAGTGGCTAGAACCGTTTGTATAAACTTCGGAAGTCTTCCCATCCAGATTGTCTTGAGAAGGTCATCTGGAAATGTGGGTCCTGCTAATGACCTTAAATGTCTCAAGAAAGAAGAGGGCTTCCTCTCACCAATCTGTTCTTGTTCTAATAAGCGTCGCATCTTTTTTTCACAAGAATCAGAAAACCTAGAAATTATCGCATTTTTTAAAATTGTAAATGGTTTATCTTTTGGAGGATCTAAGATAATATCCTCTACCTCACGAGTGCAAGTCGTATCTAAGTGTGCTAAGGCGTAATTATACTTCGTGAGTTCATGCGATATATTATTTATCGCAAACTGGGCCTCTAAACTTGCGAACCACAAGGCAGGGCGGTCATTACAAAAGGGTGGAGTGCGGATCGACACCCGGTTTATAAAAACCTTGCCTTTTTCGCCAGCACCTTCGCCGCCTGCACCGGACGTCGCCAGTTCGAATTCGTTGTCGCTCATTGTGACGCGCTAGCAAAAAGCTTGATATAACTAAAATATGAAAAATAATTACAATTTAGACTTAGATTTCAGTTTAGAGGTGTGATGAGGCGACGCCCTTATACAAAAAATAATAATAATAATATTTCCTAAGCCTACATTAATAAAAAGACAAAAAGTGTATAAAAAATACGGCGTAATAATGTCTATCCACGGCACTCACTTCACGAAAAATAAAAAATAAAAATTGTCCACACACAGTTATTGATAAAAATAAAATACGCACACGGCTGCACAAACCACCGAGCGATGCGACGGTGGTGGAACGCGATGTGATTGATGAAACAGTTGGCGTCACCGTTCGGTGACGGCAGCAACGATACCTCGCCTTGGCCGCACTCCTCGTCAATAGGTCCACAGTATACTTTGTGTCCAATCGCCGTATAGGTACTTTTGCTTAACCGACGATTGGTACGTCGGAGTCACCAATTTGGAGGTGTTAAATAATACACGAGCCCTTGAGCTGCACAATTTTATAATATCATTTTTCAACCACCAAACGTCATTCTCTGAGACCTCCAATCAAACATCATTTTTATTAAAAATATTAAAGAAGTTCGGACATCAAAAAAAGGTCCGTCGCCACAAACATTTTCAAATTATGCGCATATAATAATAAAAAAGTGTGAGTGTGAGTAAATGATATGTAATGGCGTCGTATACAAAATGCGGTATAAACTAGGTAGGAAGGTATTAGAAATTCTAAATCGAGTTTTGTTTTTATAAACAAGTGGACAGCTAAAAAACGATAGCCCGACCACAGTGAATAAATCACAATATTTACAGTAAAGTCCATCTTAATGTAAATATTAAAGGAGAACTGGTTTTAAAATTCAAATATCAAAATGGTTGATACTTCCTTTCAATAAAATTCTGACAGCGGTTTTTGTTTATTGATCAATGGACACTTAGATATCGACCAAAAATATCAAAATGGCGGCCACTTTTTAAATATTGGCATGAGATTAAGGTTCACATGACACGGACTCTCAGATATCCATTTTGATTATGTAGATTTTGATCCAAATAAACAGTTCAAAATGGCGGCCGCTTTTTTATTAGTCACATACTAATAGGACTACTAGTAGGATACTACCTAGAACAGAGATTTAATAACAACTTTTTTAAATTTTGTCATCAGACAGGTATGTGTTCTGTGATTACAAGGACCCTCGGATATCGCTACTCTAACTCACTCGACCAACCATCGTTCCACTCAGATTAGTATCGCTTTACGCCGCGGTGATCTTTTGAGTTCGTTTCGCTGCAGTGGCACGAGCTTCTGGGCTGATATATAATGATTTTTTAAATCCAAGAACATGGTAAAGAAGAATCGATTGAATCCTCATTTGTCAAAATCGGTTTACTAGTTTTCGAATTCGAAGGTTCATCCATAAAAAAACATACATAGATGCTTAACTCATTACCCTTCCTCACTGAAGCGAGACATTGCTTTGCACTGACTTAAGTAGTCGGGCAAAAAATCTTACCTAGTTATCAAATGGTATTATCTGCCCTTACCTTAAGTACCGTGGTAGTCTCAACCTAAAAATAGGACTCCTCCAACGTCTCCTGTGAATGTCGTAAAATGCGATTAAGGGATAACGCTGGCGGATAGGCAGCAGCATCCACCTGAGTACTTAGCACCAAACTGCGATCACAGATCCGCCTGCCAAGTGATTGTAGCAAATCGCCTCTGTGTACGCTATATGCATGCTATGGCGAGGCCTCATCCAGCAGTGGATGCCTGTCGGCTGATACTACTCTGTTCAATAAAAGTTTGCATACCTTGGTATAGTGGAACATAAATGCAGTTATTATCAACTTACTTATACTAGTGGTTCGCCCCGAACTGAGACCTCGCGATGACACCTTTATCAGCCCGACTACTTAAGTAAGACAATTCCATAATTTCCATTATTTTTTTAAAATTTTCACCTCGAGGTAATTTCCTTCACATCATTGAAATAACTTTTGAATAAACACTAAGCAACGGGGCGTTCATACTACCAGAGACAAGTAACTTGTCTCTGATACTGCGTAAGTACCTGTTACGAATTAATTGATAACGTCCTTTTGACGAAATCATAGAACTCCAATATCATTCAAATTCCTAGAAATGGGAGGTCAACAACGGATATTATATTGGTTTTCGTTTTATATGGTACATGTCTCGAAATTCTTCAATTTTAGACTTTTCCCTGTAGTTGTGACACAAAAGCCAGAAGCTTACCAAATTTCAGCATTGTGGGATTGCTGGAAGTACCCTAGAATTTTTGATTTTTACGTTTTTTATTTTCCCTAATATCTCGGAAACTACTAACTTTAAATACTTATTAAAAACAGTTTTGAAATGTCCAACCAATGCGCTTTCATTAGACACCCCACTTGATCGGACTGTCTCACTTTTATTTATTTTACCGCCTCTTGGACCCCAATACCTCAGCAACCCCCTGACCGATATAGCTCATAACCTTACCTACAAATTGTACCAATACTATCTACCAAATTTCATGAAGATCGGATTAACGGTTTGGAAGTTTTCATCGGACAAACATACATAAATACATACATACATACAAACGCTGATTCTTCCAACTTGACTAAGAGAACTCGCTTCGCTCGTTCAATAAAATCGTTGCGTGACTGACTGATTAACTGACTGACTGACTGACTGACTGACTGACTGACTGACTTAATGACTATCAACGCACAGACTAAACCGTAAGTCTTACAGACCTGAAAGCAAGAGGCTACATTCCTTTTGTGGTCTAAGCAGTGATTTTGTACACTAAGGAAAAAGGAAAGTATAGGAAAGAAGAAGGAAGTAGGAAGTAGTAGGTACCAGAGGAGGAAGGTCCACTAAGTAAAGGAATTTTCACCCCTAAGGGGGTGAAATTGTGTAGTGTTCAATTTTGTAATGGAAAAAACTCCACGCGGAAGAAGTCCTGGCGTTATACTAGTTTAAACGTAAGACTTACTTGATCAATGTTACAATATTATATTCTGGCAAGTAAATATGTTTGATTTGATATGAACGTTAGTTGACTAGAAGACAGACCGTGTGATGTTGCTCAATTTGAGTCGATTAGCATAGTGTCTAGCTAATGCATGGACGTCGAATCTAGGTGACTTACAGATCGGGAATAAACATTCAGTTCAGTAGCGTTTGTTCCGCGTAGGAAGATACTCGTACAACATTCAGGCAGGTATTTGGCTTCTGTTTATCGCAAAATGTAAAGAAATGACTGAAATTCGCGAAATATAAATGACTAGCGGCTCGTTCGCGATTTCGTTCGCGTGGACCACAAAGAAAGAAACAAAATTATTTTTTTCTAAAACGTCACCATTGAACAGGACATTAGTCAGTTATTGAGTGGCAATCGAGCTTCACGTAATTTTTTTACTGCTTGGATTATATTATCGGAGGTGCCTGATTTTTTTTAAAATAATTTATACCCTTTGTTACTGAGTGATAATATAGCATTCATTTCATTCATTCATTTTAGTATATGGTGAAAGACTTTTTGAAATTGGTCTGGTGTGTTTTTGTGTTTATTAATTTAAAAAAAACAAATCTTTTATCCTTATAATATTTTTATTATTAGTGTAGTGTGTAGACTGGCATTCGCAAAATATAAATGACTGACATTTGCGAAACTTAAATGTCTGACTTATGGTAAATATCTCGAGGCCCAAATCACTAACAAAAAATAGTTAAAATAGAGTTCGGATCATGTTTCGATCTTGTGTCGATGTCTTAAATGTCAGAAATGGTATTCTCCTGACAACACTGTAATGTGATTATATCGAAATGTGACCGAAACTTGAAAGATTCAAAGTTTTTTCGTTGATTTTAGCATAAGTAGATGGAGTCTCTCTTTACTCTTTCCAATTATATATATAACTGTCCTACTCTAATGGTGGTCACCATGAATTGAAAGTAGACTAAATTGTTATTTATTGACGGACTAGAAATTCAACTTTCAGTCAATTTACAATTCAGTCTCGATTCGGTCAACTTTCAGTGTAGTTTTAAAATAACTTAGAGAATTGGGCCTCAGACTTTTACAAAATAAAAAGATCTGAATTTCGCAAAATGTAAAAGTCTGACTTTCGCAAAGTATTTGATGTTTGACTGTTGCAAAATATTTAAATATTTGTCTTTCTCTCGTTATCTTTCTCAGATAACAAAGTGTTATACCGTGACTGAACCACATTTATGATTCAATTGAAATAACGTCAAGATACATTATTAACAAGTTTGCAAAAGAATTCTGAACAAATTGTGCTTATTTCTGTGAAAGTTATCAAGTAACGGTTGTGAGCCGTCTCCATCCACCGGCTTCCTGGGATCGTTACAATGTCATCCGTGTATTGGGTAGGAGGCTGTCTAACACTACGTTTTATGGTCTACTCACCTTAAATACATGTCTGTAACTCGCGCAAAAGCATGCCATTTATTCTCCAGCCGTTGTCGGTTTTTTTGAGCTATATGGCCTGCCCATTGCCACTAAACTTTCTTGATAAATTGTTTGTTTTGTTCAGGTGCACAGCTGTTACGGCGAGGAGTTGGGATTCAATTCGGACGACGAAGAATACTCCAAGGACTTCATTGAAGAGGTCGTGATTCTACCTATTGACATAACCGCATTATCTGAGGTTTGTTCGTTCGTCGTGTCACTGGTTTTTTCTTGATCCCCCTGCCCTGGTTGTGGTATGGTGGCACTGGAAAGAGCCTTGTGACTGACGGTGACAGAACCAATGTGGTGAAAGGATTTAGTCCGCCTCGCTAAAGCTCCTTTCATGCACTTTTTTCTTCCAGTTTTTGGTTTTAGACATACGTATTTCCTTACGATGTTTTCCTTCACCGAGGTCATGATGGTTTAGAATGGAAATGATGCCGTAGAAATTACATGCATTACCCCTTTTTATGAGAAATTTATGTTAGATCGATTCCTAGATGGCATTGTAACTATGCTTATCATAAAATATAGTTTTTTCCTATTTTTTACCCATGCTTCTATGTTTAGCTGGGCAGTGTCTCCCAGAATAGAAGTCTAATACATATAACTTTTGAACGAAATAAACCGACTTCCGCCGTTTATAGTACCATGGTACTCGTAGTTCCATACGACACAGGGAATCTTACTGTGGGATCATGACTACGTATGTGTTTTTGGGTGTTATGTTATGTGTAATAAAGATGCATTATATTTTTTTTTGGTAACAAAATTAAAACAATAGTATGCAAAAAGAAACTTCATGCGGTCGTCCATTTAAATAATAGACCCGTAATTGCAATTATTGATAAAATTTCTTATGCTATTTCTACTTATTTTTGTTGCTTTACCTGTAGGCTGTTGTCCGCCCCGCGGCTTCGTTCGCGTTAAAGTGAAGAGCCTATAGCTAAATCCAGAGGCCTTACCATGAGCTCTTATAGCGATTCAGTTTAAAATCTATTCTCTACAAATATCGGTTGCGTGATGTCCGCTCCGCAGCTATATTTCAAGGCTCAGTAGCAGAAGGTCTATAGACTTGTGCGATTAAAGTTATTCAATGATGACGGGTGTCAACGACGAACCGATATTTTGTACTGAATCGCTATAAGAGCTCATGGTAAGGCCTCAGGTCATATTGTAAATAAAATTTAATCGATATAGCTTCAGTGATTGCGTAAAACAAATTTTTACATCTATAATTTGAATAAGATATCGCGGAAACAATTTTATTTTGCAGTAGATATTGGGCACAATTATCTCGAGTACCGCATCTATTTATAGCTTCACTATCAGTAACACCATTTAGTAGCAAAAGCAAAACAATGCGTTACTCACTATTTAGTTTTTAGCGAATAACAGCTATAGATAAATATCTCAGTTGATTCACGTCTGAGTTTGTCGATAGACGCGATAATCTGGCGCGTGTACGTACACTACTACAAGTAATTTGTAAGTGAATCATCATAATGAGTCACATCATCTTCATGAGTATCATCATCACCATTATCATCATCAGTCTCAACATCATCATCATAACATATCATATATTTTGTTATATATTGGCGCGATCTACAATTCAATCAATTCGCGTCTAAGGTTGTGACGACCGTGACGCAATGGGTGAGTAGCCGGCTGAGACTGCGGGTTCGATTCCCGCTGCGGGACTAATATTTGAATGTTCTGCAATTATTTGTTCAGACGCCGACAATCTGGCGCGTGTTCGTGCACTACTTGTAATTTGTAAGTGAATCATCATCATGAGTATCATCATCATCATCAGTCTCATCATCATCTTATGATGATCATAACATTTAATATTGTCACGTTAAATACACAATTTAATCAATTCGCGTCTAAGGTTGTGACGACCTCCGTGGCGCAATGGATCCGGCTGAGACGCTAGGGTTCGATTCCCGCTGCGAGACAAATGTTTGCATGTTCTGCGATTATTTATTTCGGGTCTGGGTGTTGTGGTACCACGGTTGCAACTCGTATGGTTCCTGATGCCCACCACACAGGGAATCCTAGTGTGGGATCTGGACTATGTATGTGACGGCTAGGTGTTATAATAATAATAATGAAAAACTAAATAATTATTTTATGTCTTTAAATCTTCTAGTTCATTAATTCGTCGTTTCACGGGTTATTTCTTGGTCACCCTAAGTTACGTTGGGTGTGTTACGTCGATCATTGACGTAGCTTAGGGTGACCTGCTGAGTGATGTGTGGTATGTGATGAGTGAGTGATGTGGTATGATAGCTTGTGATTTTGAGTATAGTTGGAAGAACCGGTGTGATGAAAGGAGTAATCGTAATCGTGTGCTACACGACTGATCTAAAAATGAAAACCTTTTAGTAGGTAATAAATATCATCATCATCATCATCAGCCTCTAGAAGTCAACTGCTGGCCTGCCCCATAGAATGTCACAACGAAGTCTTGGGCCGCCTCCATTTACAGACTTCCATTCACTTCATATTTTTTTGTCACATGACTTAATTTTTTTAATTATTTTTATTTTTTTATTATTCGGCCCTTTCAATATCTTTGGTCCATCGAGAAGTAGCCCTTCCTTCAATGCGTCGTTCGGATCGTGGTCACCCCTCGAGAACCTTTGTTCCCCAACGGTTGTCAGTTCTCCGAGCGATAGTTCTTGCCACTTCAACTTGCTAATTCTGAGAGCTATGTCGGTGAACTTGGTTCTTTTACGGATCTCCTCATTCGGGATTCTATTACGTAGTGAAACTTTATGGCCGAGATAAATAGACGTTACTTACTTGCACAAGCTTGGCACGTACTAATGCTTAGACCTGTCCCTGTCACTGTCACACAAATGTTAAAACACGCGTATTAGAGTGAGACAGGGACGATTTCAAAGTAAGGCTTAGACTTAGTCACCGTGAAGTACGTTCTATTTATCTGGCCCTTAGTGATCACGTAGTGAAGTTCTAGTAATATGTATACGTGTGATATTAGCAGCAATTATCCTCAAGTGACGACGTCAGGGAGACACCTGGTGATAGGTAGGGCATGTACGTCATACACTGTATGATTGTTGCTAAAGCGATTTAAGCCTGCAAATGATTAATATACCAAAACATTATTGTTTTATTATTCCTTTGAAGCTGTAAGTATTTTGTGCAAGCAAACAAGTATATGGCTCACCTGATGGAAAGTAGTTATCGTAGCCTATGGACGCCTGCAACACCAGAGGCATCACACGCGCGCTGCCGACTCTGAGATTAAAAGTCTCATGTGCCTGTAATTTCACCGGCACCCGTACGCTTCAATGCGAAACACAGCAATGCGAGCACTACTGCTTGGCGGCAGAAATAGGTACGGCGGTAGTACTTCCCCGGACGAACTCTTTCACAAGAAGCTCTACTACGAACAAAACCCAATAGTAACTATCGTGAATTATATCATTCATTTTGTAATTAAACGGGAAATTTTCACGTACCGATATGTTGGCGGAAGAAAGGGTTTCGACCTTATTCGAGGGTCTTCATCAGGGTGGGTAAACCTGTTGGTGTTTCCACCAACATATCGGTACGTGAAAATTTTCCGTTTTTATAAAATGAAAACCCAATAGGTGATATTTTTTGTTATTCATTTTTATTTTAAATAATGACAGAACTGGCTTATAGCCCACCTGATGTTAAGCTGTAAGAATACAAATGCAATACCTCTTAGGTCACGTCCACCTGGGGCGCGTCCTACTTGGCATTGCAATGCGCCTGTCATCCTGAGACATAAAGATGAAAAGTCTCATGTTCCTGTTATTTCTGAGAGCGATGTCGGTGATCTTGGTTCTTCTACGAACCTCCTCGTTTCGGGTTATATCATGTAGTGAAACTCCGAGCATAGCTCTCTCGATAGCCCGCTGCGGGACTTGTGTGAGCTTGTGTATGAGGTCAACAATTAGTGCCCAACGTCTCAGTGCCATAAGTCATCAATGGCAACACACTGATTATTGTCTATATAGGTATAATGCGCACGGTCACGCTCTGAATATAATGATTAATTAAATTCATTAAATTTAAAAAAAAATATGCAAAACCAAGACATGATAAATTTAAATTCTATTGTTTTCCCATATATTTCCCTAAAAATCTTCAAATCACTGCACTTGAAAAAAATATGATTTGCAATGAACAAAAGAAAAGAAATGAAAGAGTTTGTCCAGCAAAATACTACCACTATACCTAATTTGCTAGCATAGTGTGTTCCGGTTTGTGAAGGGTACGGGTGCCGGTGGAATTACAGGCACATGAGACTTTTCATCTTTATGTCTCAGGGTGACGGGTGGACGTGACCTAAGAGGTATTTGTAAATAGGCGCAACTGCTTAAAATCAGGTGGGCCACATGCCAGATACGTCATTTATTCAAATAAAAAAGAAATAAGGATAACTTCGTATAAGTTAATAATAATCGAATTTGGTCAGAAACATTGTGAGTAATTCTGCTACGTTTATATGTGTTATCAATAATGTCAGCTTAGTCACAGATATACAGAAGATAACTGATAAAATTTAGTGAACGGTGTAGCTCAATACACGTAGGAACACACAATGGTCAGGATTATAAAGAAAAGCAAGAAAAAAGTAAGTTATTCTGGATCGTGGCGTGTTTAGTGGGCGTGTCCTTAAAAAACGGGTTTACGGTCGGAGATAAAAGTGCGGTTTTTGGTGAGTCCTTGTAACTGGTAGAATGTCGTTAAAACTTTATTTTTGTCCCAAAAAAGATGTGATAAACAAAAGTGAAAAATGGAAAATTCTAATGTTTTTATGTTCTATAGTTTTATTTATTAAAATAGTTAATCTAATTTCAGTTAAGTTTTAAATATTTGTAGCAAAATACGTTTTGTAGCCAAATACGTTTTGTCAGTAAAATATTTGTAGCAAAATACGTTTTGTGGCAAAATACGTTTTGTCAGTAAACAGTTTTCACAGATTTCCAAAGTCAAAATGATATTTCATGATTAGCGTAAAAATACCATGACAGCAGTTTTTCACCATGTAATCGTTATCATAAACCAAAAATTGAGAGATCGTAAGCCTTGCAAATCATATGAAGCCTTATCAGCCAGATAGCTGATTATATTTACGGCGGCCCCACGTGCGATTGCATATCAACAGGAAAACTGAAAATATATGGAGTAATCGAAAAAACCATGATAAAACAGAAAGGAGGAAATTTTCAGTTTATATTGACCAGTCGGGATAAGTGGACATCTTTTTTGGATTAATAAAATAAAATAAATAATGTATAATTTATTAACTACATAATCAAAAACAATAATTGAAACGTTGTGAAAAGTGGCACAAGATTTTTTTTAAAATTAATAACTTTATTTCAATAATAATTAATTATAATAAAATTTATGAGTGATTCTGAAATTATAATTTAGTTTATAATTAAATTTATTTCCTGGTTAGACATCATAGTTGAAATGCCACAGTCAAGATTCTTTGTTACCATTGACGATGGACAACAGCGGCGCAAAAAGAAGGTATATCTAAAAGGAACACAAACAAATTTTGGTGTATTGTATTGTATATCGAATTGGACACAAATATGTGCATTCTCAACTGGTTCTACTTACAAGCAAATCAATATTATTGTTGTTATTTTTATCGTTTTGTTGCGTTGCGTGACTAACTCACTGACTGGCTGACTCACTCACTGACTGAAAATCAACGCTCAGCCTAAACCGTAAGACCTAGAGACCTGATGTTTTTAGGCTACATTACTTTTGTGATCTAGGGGTACATTAAGAAAGGAATTTTAGAAATTTACCCCCTGCGAAACGAAAAAATTAAGGGCTAATTAATTTATATTTTTTTATTAAAAAATGAACATATAAATTATTTTTATACACTTTAACTTAAGCCTTTATGGGGTTGTTCCAAGTATATACAATAAAATACAAAATTTATGTAATATAAAATAGGTAATTAAAAGTCAGAGAGATAAAATTAGACCTGAATTAACACAGGTACTTTTATCTCGGTACTACGCGAACGAAACCGCGGGCAGTGCTAGTTTTCAGCATTTCATAACATAGACCTCTGTTGGATAGGAGCAGGATCTTCTGGACTCCTCGTCGTGCATGGACGCGGGTGGAGGGGACGAGCACCGCGGTACCAGGTCTTCTTCACAGGGTCGGGATTCCTCGCCACCTTTAGGTGCGTTACGTAAGTCCATCGATATCATTTTCATCCTACTAAAAGGCTCGAAAGGAACCTCATGAGCTAGTGTTGTGTTAAACTAACTAACTAGTGTAGTGCACTAGTGCTAGCTGATAAGATTCAGGAAGTTCCTTACCTTATAAGGAGATTACCGGTAGGGTATTTACGCCCTTCTGTATGCGATCGAAGTTTGATTCTATTTTGGCTATTATTTCATGAAACTCCGTGAAATTTTGAACACAAGATCATTTAATATTATAAGAAACTAACGCACCACTGATCTAGATATTAGTGTACTGAGGCCCAATTCTCTAAATTATTTTAAAACTACACTGAAAGTTAACCGAATCAAGACTGAATTGTGAATTGTCAGAAAGTTGGTATTCTGCTATCTCATAAATAGCGATTTAGTCTACTTTCAATTCACGGTGGCCAACATTAGAGTAGGATAGTTATTTCAATATAATTGGAAAGAGTAAAGAGAGATTCCATCTACTTAAGCTAAAATTATCGAAAAAACTTTAAATCGTTCCAGTTTCGGTCACATTTCGATATAATCACATTACAGTGTAGTTAGGAGAATACCATTTCCGACATTTAAGACATCGACACAAGATCGAAACATGATTCGAACTCTATTTTAACTAATTTTTGGTTAGAGAATTGGGTCTCTGATCATTTGTACATAGTTTCATGGAGTTTGAACAAATAATAGCCAGATTAGAAGCAACTAGAACTTTGTTCGTATGCCACAGAGCGTATGCCGGTGATGTCCTCTGAAATGGAGACAGCAAGGAAAGTGTTAGTAGATACATTCTTAGGTAAAGTTTATTTTGGTCAATGTTCGATTTCTTATCAGCCTGCCTTATGGAATGTACACAAAGAAAAAAAAACGTCCTACTAATATTATAAATCCTCTTACGACCTCTATGGTCGGGCGAGTGCGATGGGTGGACGGCTGAACCAGACAGCATGATCTGAAAATATTAGTTCCGGCCTAAGAATAGACCCTTCCGTCTTCTCCCGTGGTTGTCTTGAAAGCCGACTAAGGTATTGCACCAGGGGATGGACAGCAGCATCCATCTGAGTACTGAACACCAATACTGCGATCACAAATCCGTCTGCCAAGCGTGGTTATTATGGAAAATCCTGCCATTGTATTCAATGGGGGAAAACAGGCTGATAAAAAAGAAAAAAAAATACGATAATTGCCTTCTACGCATTGCGTTATAGCTTTCTGTTAAATTTTTCGTAACTTGCAACACCACAATGGTACAATACAGTTTATTTAGGTGAAACCCCTTTTATTGTTAACTTAGTAGTAATGATGTGTTATCGGTTAGTTTTTTGTCAGTAGAATAATGTGCCACTGTTGGCGTTATCGATAACTGTGGTATTCTGAAAACATCGCCCGCAAGTCTTCGTATGACAAGATAATGGGACTTTAAGAGACAGCTCTTTTTACTCTGTAGATAGTGAGATTTTGTTCTTAGAAAGCCTAGGGTGATTTTAAAAAAAACTGCATATTTAGATTAATTAAAAATTATTAAAAACTATTTATTAAACCCTCTAAAAAAAGGATTTATAAAAATAAGTTGAGCTCAATTGACTGTTTTGTTCTTAAAAAGCAAAGAAAAATGTTTTTATGTTGTGAATTAAAAAAAACAACCCAAAATTAAAAAAAAACTTATTTAACCGACTTCACAAAAAAGGAGGTTCTCAATTCGGTTGTTTTTTTTTTTTTTTTTTTTTATGTTTATTACCGCATTTCTCCGGCGTTTATGAACCGATTTGGAAAATTCTTTTTTTATTTGAATAGATGTACTTCCAGATTGGTCCCATTTTTTCAGAATCCAGTTCTGATGATGGAATCCATGATGAATTGAGGGAACTCCTCAAATATTGTAGGCATACATATGGCGATTTTGATATTTTCAGCAACAAACCAAGCAATTGCATTCAGAAAGTATCATAATCCTTTCACCACAAAAAAAAAATGTTGAAGAACCATTCTTCAACATTTTTTTTTCATCCAAATATTTAGTCGAAAACAATGGCGGAAGTCGGTTTTTTAAATGAAAAGTTATTAAAAACAAGCACATCAATATTTAAAAGAGAGAGGAAGGCCCAGCTCTCGAAAGACCAAAAGTCATTCAAATGTCGCAGGAAGTCGGTTGATGAAGGCGGCTCAAGACCTTTCGTCGTAGCATTCTATGGGGTAGACCTATGTCCAAAAGTGGAATTCTACAGGCTGATGATGATGATATGACTATAATTAAGTTATGGAATAGAGTCATTCTTTGTTAAAGATTATATATCTGTAAACTCAAGCGTTTTTGGTTTTAGTACCAGAACATTTTGCTTTGGAGTGGCTGGATGCAAAGTAACTTGCAAAGTAATTATTGTGACGTGTGTGTATAATAAATTCATATTTTTATTTGTAATTGATAATTGTTCTGCTTAGTTATTATAGAAATTCTGAAGGTATACGTACTCAAAATATCTTTACGTAATATAATCGCCTCATTAGTAAATCCTAAACAGTCTCAGTGATTTAATGAGTTAATATAATCAAATAAATGAAATCAAATACTTTTAGTTTCCGAATAAAAATACTAACAACTTTTCACCTTAACTAGGATAATGAATGTAGTAGGTACAAAATTAAATTAAATTAATAAATTAAAAAAACAAAATTGTGTTTGGTACGCCCCGTACTCAACACATCGATGTTGCGAAATCTTCAAAAAGCAATAGTGATGGTTTGGGGACAGGTGGTCGAGGGCTGGGAGTTAGCTGAAATGGCAATACCTGCTGAAACCAATTATCTGCAATGTAGGTAACTAACAAATTAATTTGCCTTTTCCAAAATACTAAACCTGTGACAACTGACAACAACAGAGAAACAAATTGTGGCCTCAACCTTTAAAAATGCTGATAAAACTGAACGGCTTAGTTAGTCAAAGTTAGTCATATTTTAATGCGTATGCCACAATTAAAGATACGCTCAAGGCCGTCCATCGTGGCATTATAAACAGGACTTAAACAGGAAGCCACACTTATGGTGTTGATATTACACTTAAAACTGATCCAAAAATTAAGGTGGCGCGAAATTCAAATTTTATTGTGTTTTTTGCTCGTCACAGCTCATCAACACTTTTTGAAATAGCTATAACAGGTTTTGCGAAAACTAGGAGACCCAACACACATGTTTTAATTGATTCTATCTCATAAATATCATTAGTTAAACTACGGATATCCCTAAACCAAAAAAACACTGTAAAAATCATTGAACAATATTCGTAGCTAAACTAATTATCATTTAGAGATACTACACTCGAGAGCAATGAATCCGGGTCACTTAAAGAATCCTAAAAATCTCGGAAACTAAAAATGCTAGGTTAATGCAATAAATTGTATTTAATAGACAATGTAATACTCCTTAAATGAAGGTATTAAAACTTCTTAGTTATTGTAAAGTTATATCATAAAAAAATCAAATTTGAAAAAGGGCCACTTTCGAAGATGGAACTACGAAATTACAGCATTTGGTTTTGCTTTTGTTTGTAATCTGTCATTTATCATTGTTTGATTTCTGTTTTTTTGTTGTTTTTTTTCTGCGTAAACGCAGTAATGGAAGCACGAGGAGGCAATACGAAGTATTAAAATTCAAGAAAATCGTAATAAAGTTCAAAAACTTCATGTTTCCTATTTTTGTTTTAAGGAGAGATCAGCAGTTTTTTTCTTTATGTAATTTTGTGTTAATAAAATGTATGGTGACTCATATTTTTTTTACCTTCATTTAAGGAGTATTACATTGTCTATTAAATACAATTTATTGCATTAATCTATCATTTTTAGTTTCCGAGATTTTTAACATTCTTTAAGTGACCCGGATTCATTGCTCTCGAGTGTATTAACTAAAACATGTATGTTAGGTTTCATAGTTTTCGCAAAATCAGTATTCGCTAGCACAAGAAGTGTTTATGAGCTGTGATGAGAAAAAAACACAAATAAATTTGAATTTGGAACCACATGAGAGACGATTCACCTCAAAGGTGAAAATACGGGATCGTGCCCCGTTGGATCGGCATTTTATGTATCAAAGATGTGTGTTTGGTCTGCAGACATTCGATCTCTATCTATCTATTTATTTTGATATCTATGTTATCATCATCATGACAAGCCTGTTTACGTACACAGCTGGACGAGGCATCTCCCATTCAATACTATGGGGAGATTTGCCATAATCACCACGCTTGGTAGGCGGATTGTGGTGATCACAGTTTGGAGTTGAGTACTCAGGTAGATGCTGCTGCCCATCCCATGATGTAATCCCTTTGTAAGGCTTTTACTACATCCACGGGAGGAAACGGAGGAGTCTATTCTCAGGCCGGACACACCACGGCACCGCAATTAATCTGTATAGACTGACAAGGCTCCTTTACAGCCGCAAAATAGAAATAATTATGAATAGTACTTCAACGTAACATGTAGATACCTAACTATTCCTACCTATTTGAACTTTTGTCATATTTGAATAATTTGTTTTATAATTATTCATAATTTTATTTTATTTTTACTATTTGACAAGGCCCTTTTACAGCCTTAAAATAAAAATAATAACAATTATTACAATAATGTTATAGTAGAAATTTTAATTATTCTAAGGCAACACATAACTTTGGCATAATTTAATTTGTTTTTGTTTTGTTTTGTTTGTGTTGTTTTTTTTAACGCCTAGAAAGTGTAATATGTATGACATAATGATTTTATAATATTGTTATATTTCGAATTAATGAATTACTATCTGACAAGGCTTATGTGCTGCCGCTAAATATGTATGTACCTACCATATGTATGCACTTAGTTTTGTACCAAGTGCTCCCAGTGTTCCTAAGGTGAATAAATGATATGAATATATTATGGGACAATTCATATAACATAACACCCAACAGTCACACAAGTAGCCTTGATCCCGCACTAGGATTCCCTGTGTCATGGGTATCAGGAACTACGAGTACCATGGATCCATACCGAAACAAATATTTGCAGATCATACAAACATTTGTCCCGCAGCGGGAATCACACTAATATTATAAATGCTATATATTATATGTTTTCACATACAAAAAATGTCGTTAACTTCCGCGTTTGTTACTATTATATTGTTGTTGCAGTGAATAACAGTGATGATCGGTTTAGAGAGGAGGAGGGCGCAGACACTCTGCCAACTGACATGTCTGAAACGAGCGACAGTGAACCGGATGATAAGCACACGTAAGTCTATTCAACTTGAAGCTTGAAATGGCTTATAATATAGAGTCTAAAAGACCAGAGGGCTTATTACGAGTTTTGCATTGCAACTATCACTTTGCGAGTTGTGAGTATTCAACGTGACTTACGTAGTAACTATTTATGCATCAGTGCTGTTTCTATCGACTGCGCGGCACAGAATGATGAATAGTTACTACGTAAGTCACAATTGTTGCAATGCAAAACTCGTAATAGGCCCTCTGCTCCCCAATTACAGTAGAGAGCAACAAAGGAGATCATTTTGGCAGCCTTAAATAATAATAATAATAAATAAATAATAATAAATAAATAAATAATGCTGGACATTTCACACAACATTATCTAGCGCCAAGCTAAGCAAAGCTTGTGTTATGGTTACTAGATAACTGATATACTTAATACAATAACATTACATAGATAGATATTTTTTATTATACATAGAAAAATACCCAGAACACTGAACAAATATCTGCAGATCGTACAAATATTTGTTCCGAGGCGGGAATCGAACCCGCAACGCGTCACAGGCGAACCTTCGCCCGCCGCGCCACAGAGGTCGTCAAGGTATGAATAATATAAGCTTTATTCATACCTTGCACAACAAGATTAACTTAAATGCTATACTTAATTTATACTTAAATGTAACTAACTCTATATTTTATCCATGTATACCGGGCGTAAAAATACTACTCCCGAAAACTGAAACAGTGCATTCAGACCATGATTCTGAAAATATTTAAACTGAAAAAAACACGAAAAAAAATACTCACTTTTGGTCCGCTTTTTTCGTGTTTTCTTTATAAATATCCATAAAATATTGTTAAAGGAACACAAAAACCTATTTACCGTCATTAAAAACACGTTAATAAATAAAAACGTCAAAAAAAGTAATGAAAGGCACATGAGAGATGAAAGCATACCCTACGGGTCGATCAGCTGACCGGGAGCGTTGAACTCGCGCGGCCGGAATAAATGCGTACATTGCTGGCTGACAAATACGATACGAAACGAAAAAAAAGGTTTTCTCCGGTATGAATCACCTCTCAGGCGAAAGCTATTTTATATTTTATATAGCTATGATATAGGTAGCTTTACCGGTACCTTCAGTATTCGGGAGCTGTCTTTTTACACCCTGTATATTTATATTTTTATGTGCAAGAACCACTTTCAGCGGTAAAAGCCTCCTCCAGCTCTTTTCATCTTCCCTCTGTCTCTAGCGGCTCTACTCCACGTCCTTCCTGCTACTTTGACTAAGTCGTCACTCCATCTTTTATGAGTCTTTTCAACTTGAAGCTAGTCTGGAGGTCTGGAAGACCTGCCCCTCAATTACAGTATAGCAACTGGCAATGGGGAACATTTTGGCAGCCTTAGCGCTGTCCAAATCTTTTGATACTTTGAAAGGAGGAATATTTAGGTCAAGAAGTTTCCCCTATTCAAGTTTTATTAGTTTTTTTTTTTAGTTTTATTAAGTTTTTTATTAGTTTTGTTTTTTATTAAGATTTAGATAGCAAATGTTTGTATGATCTGCAAATATTTGTTCCAGGTCTAGGTGTTATGGTACCATGGTACTCGTAGTTCCTGATACCCACGACATAGCGAAACCTAGTGTGGGATCATGACTACGTATGTGACTGTTGGGTGTGTGTTGTTTGTTAAGGAGGCCCTTTAATACCATATAACTTTTTATTTAAAAAACCGACTTCCGCCATTGTATTCGACTAAATATTTGGATGAAAAAAAAATGATGAAAGAACCATAGTGGTGAAAGGATTATGATACTTTCTGAATGTAAATGCTTGGTTTGTTGCTGAAAATATCAAAATCACCATATGTATGCCTTCAATATTTGAGAAGTTCTCTCAATTCCTCATGGATTTCATCATCAGAACTGGATTCTGAAATAGAACCAATCTGGAAGTATATCAATTCAAATAAAAAAAGAATTTTCCAAATTCGTTAATAAACGCCGGAGATATGAGGTAACAAACATTAAAAAAAATACAACCGAATTGAGAACCTCCTCCTTTTTGGGAAGTCGGTTAAAAATTGTCGATCTTGGTGGAATATATATATATATGGTATAGCAAAGTGGATGAATGATAAAGTGTATATTGTTTTCAGAGGTGGTGAGGTGGAGAAATGTCCGAACCCTCACGACGGAAGGCTGGTGTTAAAACAACAGTTTGCGTTTAATATCGACCAGCTATTTACAATGATCTTCACAAACTCCAAGTTCAACCTTGAATTATTAGCGGCTAGGGCTATCACTGATTACGTACAGGTAAATGGTACAACTATTTTCCATCCATATTTTCCATTACTCAAATCAAATCAAAAGAATTTTATTCATTGAGATCACAAGGATCATTTTGAATCATTTTTACTGTCTGTAGCATCCCCATAGAATGCGATGGAGAGATTTTAACCACCACGCTTGGCTGGGGGATTGGTGATCGCAGAATTGGCGTTAAGTACTCAGGTTGATTCTGCTGCCTATACCCTGGTGTAACGAGTTGGGTTTTATGACATACATGGGAGGAGATAGAGGGATCTATACTGAGGGTCGTGACCTTTATGTAGGACCTTTGACTGCACGATGTTCCTCCAAAGGGAGGGGAAAGGGGTCTTCAGCAGAACGGATGGCATCACTCACAGAGGAACCCGGTGCTGAGCGAACCTGATCGCTCCAACGCATAGGGCTCTGTTTTCGCGACCTTTTTCCTTCCACCTTTAACAGTGACCATCAGTTTTTCAAGGTTCAACCACTTCCTTGGCAATATAACAAAAGATAAACAAAAGAACTTATTTAAAATGATTACCAACCACGAAAGTTTAAATTCTAGTACTTATTGTATTTTCTGTGTTCCCTTTCAGTCGCCATGGCAAGCTCAGAACGGCCTCAAGTGCCGGCAAATTAACTACACACTAGGACTCACATCAGGACCGATTGGCCCCAAGGAAGTCCACGTAACGGAAACGCAGGTAATTATTGAATAATTTAACGAGCGATGCGAAGTTTTCGGTATTAATTTATTATTTTATTAAAGGGGAGGCGTGCATACGGCCCACCTGATGGAAAGTAGTTACCGTTGCCTATTGACGCCAGTAACATCAAAGGCATCACACGCGCCCTGCCGACCCTGAGACATAAAGATTAAAAATCTCATATTAAAAAACACAGTGATTGGTGCCTGATTCTTTTGGGCTTGGTCGCAAAGAATCTCCGTTTATTCACCAAATTTATAAGAGTAAAAAAATTATACATTTCTACCCAGAAAATAAGTCCGATCGACTGTTTTCGTTTGCGCAGAAAAGCGCAGACGATACCCGACAGTAGCCGAACGCATAGTATAGCTCTGTCCCGCTAACATGATTCGTACACTGTCGGGCAGAGTCGACTGATGAACAAGATGGCGCACGACCGGCCGCGATTTTACCGCGAAATGGAATAACATTTTTTAGCGCGCCATTGCTATTGGTAGAAAGAATGTTCCCGCGCTATAGAAATTGGTCTACGGCGCAAGTACATCGGGGCGACTTATATTTTGGGGTAAAACTGTATTTGTGTTTTAAATTAATAAAATACTATAGAATTTGTGTTATTCCCAGG
The DNA here is from genome assembly GCA_951392215.1 of Epirrita christyi. Taxonomy (NCBI): domain Eukaryota; kingdom Metazoa; phylum Arthropoda; class Insecta; order Lepidoptera; family Geometridae; genus Epirrita; species Epirrita christyi. The sequence continues at coordinate 1,089,671 of OX595843.1, forward strand.
TAATGAATAAATGCTCAAAGCCTGGCGTCCACTACTCCATAGACTGCACGAGCGATAACGCCGGTATTCCTTACGCGGACTACTTCAGTGTGGCCGCGCATTACTGCTTGCGGCGCCTTACGGATGCGTCGGCGCAGCTCGAGCTGTACGGACAAGTCAAGTACAAGAAGAGCATGTGGCCTATGGTCAAAAGTAAGTTACAATTACAAACAGCATTAAATTTGCGAACAGAAGACATCGCGAGCACAAAAAATATTTTTGAATAATTTGATAGACTTTGAAAATAGAATCCATAGCGCAATCTAGAATATACCCAATCTTACTTGAACCATAAAGTCGTTGAAACTCTAACAAATGAGAGCTCACGTTATATTGGTTATTAATTTTTATTATATTATTTTGCCATAGCGTTCCTAGAAAAAAACGCCGTGAATGGCATAGAAGAGTTCAGTCGCCTGCTAGAGTCGCGGCTCAACGCGGAGTTGGACACAGCCGTGCCCACGGTCAGGAAGTCCAGAAGACATCGGCGGCTCACTAGTACGTACTGTCACTGCATTATAGCCCTTAGCACAGTGTAGATAAAAATCCGCGAATGGCATAGAAGTCATCTTGTAAGACGGGAAATTTTCACGTACCGATATGTTGGTGGAAGCACCAACAGGTTTCGACCCTAATCGAGGGTCTTCATGAGGGTGAGTGCGACCCGCGCTACACTCTCTCTGCGTCTCTGAGCTCGCTCCTCTGGGCTCGTCTGGCGCGGGGGCGGGGGGAATTCTTGTGTCCGCGTCATCACGCGTTCCTCGCTGGCGTCATAGAAGCATAGAAGTCTATTTGCTTCAGACTGATTCCTTGTAGTATGAATTGGTTCGGCATGAGCCGTGGTAGTCTCGGCCTTAGACCAACTCTTCCTGCGGATGTCGTAAAAGGTGCCTAGAGGATTACGTCAGGGGATGAGCAGCAGCATCCACCTGAGTGCTTAACACTAAACTGTGGTTACCAACCCTCCTGCCAAGTGTGGTGATTATGGCAAATCCCCCCGTTGCATGCTATTGGGGTGGCCTCATGCAGCAGTGGATGTCTATCAGCTGACAGGGGGATAATGCACTATACATGATTAGTTATCTGCAGCTTATCAAATCTCTAGATTATAAGAAGCGAAGCTAACACATTCAGTGTCGAGTGCTAGTTTTTGTCAGATGCATCTTTTGAGTTTATAACTTGATACAGACATTTGTCCCGCAGCGGGAATCGAACCCGCAACCTGTTGCATCTAAGCCGGCTACTCGCCCGCCGCGCCACAGAGGTCGTCGAAAAAAGAATTTATGTAAATTTATTTAATAAAATTTAATTAGCGGCTTGTAAAGTCTTTAGTATGTTAATTTGATGTTTCCCTGTACAGCGTCGGCCGGCGATGCCGTAGCGCCGGTCGCTATCTCTGGCAGTCCTCTAGTGCGCGCGCCCCTCCCGCGTCCCTCGCGGCAGGCGCCGCCCGCGCCTCGCACCGCCCGTTGGCTGTTCGCGGCGTTGGTGGTACTGCTGGCTATCAACGCACTCTTGTACTGGCGGCTGTATTACTTTGACACTCATCAACCGCTGCAATTGCAAGATTTACACGACAGGTGAGGATATAGACACATTTATAACACAATCACTCTTTTAATTCAGGTCCATTGATCTTTATAGTCATCCTTGTAGTGTGTGCACTGCGTCCTTTATCTCGCTGTAGTTCCGGGCTGCCAAAATCGTACTAAGTCGTCGTTTTCTTAATCCATCTGAAAACCTTTTTATTACTAACTTTTCATTTATGGGACTTAAAATTTCGCTCGCTTGCTGGTTTCCGTCGGCCTGCGCTATGGTTAGACTGATAAACAATTCCTCCAATTTTTCACCGTACTCTGTAATAGATAGCTGGTTTTGGGACAAATTATTTATTTGCGCCAACAAGGAATTTGCTGATTGCTTTGTGAGAAGACAAGCCTTAATATCTTCTACCAGATGAGACACGGTTAAATAATTTCTTTTCAATTTAAGCTTTGCTGTTTTTGATAAACGTGTCTTTATCACGAATGAAATTAGCAATTTCTTACTGTCCTCGTCTTTCAAACAACTGTCATACATCTCTATTCCTTCTATAATTTTTTCAACTGTCTCTTCTTTTCCATCCATGGACGGTATCAAAGTACTCGCCGTTTTTAAACTAAAGCTCTCCATTTTCATAGGTATTTCTTTTTCTTTTTCTACTTTATAATCCTGTATTTTATTATAAATATTCTCTATTTTAATTGACAACAATTATAAAATATGTTCAGACAAATCAAACTTTAATGTTTTATTACATAATTTTTCATCTTTTATAATCAGCTCATACTCACAGTACAAATCATCTGCCTCCTTAAATTTTTGATGACCAGATTTTTCATTTCGCCTTTTTGGACCTAATTTTCTAATATTTTCACATAAACTTTTTAGTGTCTCATGAATAGTAGTTAGTCTTTCCATTTACAGTTATTTATTTCACTACCCACACTTGAATGTATACTTAATTTTTCCGATTTTCCGCACTAGTCTTTTTTTTCTTTTTTATTACGCACTTCACTTTTATATTTCTACGCACTTACTGGTTTTCTGCATCATCTGCAACTCGTCCTCGACCAAAAGATGCTCGTATGCGCCGCATGGCATGCTGCGCAATTTCTTGCTGGAACATTTTCCGTTGACAGCTGCTGTATATTTTCCAAAAAATAATTTGGAAAATATACAGCAGGTTTATATTTATTTTTTAATTTTTTTTTTGGAAATAACCAAATGTTTTTTTTAATACTTGGCAAGCAAACAAGCATATGGGCCACCTGATGGAAAGCAGTTATCGTAGCCTATGGACGCCTGCCACACCAAAGGCATCACACGCGCGCTGCCGACCCTTAGACATAAAGATGAAAAGTCTCATGTGTCTGTAATTTCACCGGCACCCGTACCCTTCGAACCGAAACAGCAAATGCGAACACTACAGCTTGGCGACAGAAATAGTTACGGTGGTAGTACTTCCCCGGACGAACTCGTTCACGAGAAGTTCTACTAATAACAGTTGTGTGAGCTATGTGAACTGCCCATTACTTTTACTTGCACTTTAACCGCGTCTTCCCCACTACTCAACTACACTACAAAATGCTCAACTACATCAAGTTGAGCAGTGGGTAATACCAATGGCTCAACTGGTAATAACTTGCTTATTCTTAGAGCTATGTCAGTGACCTTGGTTTCATGTTTGGTTTAGACTTTCAATTGATCGCCATAGTTGCATTCTCCATTGCCACTTTTCTAACGTAATTGGGTGGGCTGGTTGGCGATAACGATTTCTGAATTTATTAATTTAGAATCCGCCCTGACGTTATAATGTTGTTCTAGATTGAGTTCTGCAAGTTCTGCGCAGTCTGCGGAGTGGGCGAGATTACTGGAGCAGCACGGAAGGACGCAGAGGCAGCAACTACACGCTTGGAGAAATGCACTACATAGTGCGACTACGCACCTCGCACAGGTAACTTGTACTTTTCATAGTGCGACTACCGCACCGCGCACAGGTAACTTGTACATGTAACTCGTACTTTACATAGTGTGACTAGGCAGTGCGCACAGTTAACTTGTACTTTACATAGTGTGACCAGGCAGTGGACATAGGTAACTTGTACTTTACATAGTGTGACCAGGCACTGCGCACAGGTAACTTGTACTTTACATAGTGCGACTACGCACCTCATACAGGTAACTTGTACTTTACATAGTGTGACCAGGCACTGCGCACAGGTAACTTGTACTTTACATAGTGCGACTACGCACCTCATACAGGTAACTTGTACTTTACATAGTGTGACTATAAGCATTGCGCAGATGTAACTTGTAAGCTACTTTCACTTGGTTTGAACAAATGTTAATTGTCGAAATATGATTGTACGTGTAGATAGAGGTTATTTCAGAATTACTGGTTTTGTGCAACCCACGGTGAAAAGAGACCCTTTGAGGTTCTGCCTACACCTTCGGGGAAAAAGGGGTGTATTTTGTATGTATGTTTAAGTACTGGACGACCTAGCTTTGCTTGACTGAAACTGGGGTTTTCCACATCTGTGGGACCTAGCTATATCGTTTTCTAACCCCAAAAACCCCACATGTTTTTTATAGTTAAAGCTGTTTCGGTTATTTTTGTTATTATAATATCTTAACACTAACATTTCTTGCAGACTGAGCAAGCACTGTCCAAACTACTGGAGACCATCAAACCTACCTTAGAAAAGGCGCAACGCGACGCGGACACTAGGGACGAGCTCTGAGTGTATACGGTAATGTATAGGGGGGGGGTGCCAATTGAACGGGCCTTGGAAGGGAAGTACCTAGTACTACTCAAGACATTTTTTGGAAAAAAAAGAAAACCTTGAAATTGATGATATCTAGGAGAAATACTTGATGATGAGAAGTTTAGAATAATATCGTAGGCAAAATCTAGAATTGGCAAAAACATATATTACAGGTTCTCATTTTAGTATTTATTTGGATTTTCTACTCTCGGCCCTACCCTTCCAAGTCCCATTCAAGTGAATCACCCTGTATCTATGCTAATTTATTGAATTGTACTTGAATATTTGAAGAATTTGAAAGACTTCTTCTACCTGCATCATTTATTTTTGGAAATTTAATTAAACTAAAACAGTCTCAATAGACTTTACAGACTTTAGGGCTGTTTTTTAGTATTCTTGAGCGGTCTTATAGCTTCAAGTAATCTCTTCTTTGACGTATTTAGTTCTTTAGTTTTTCTAATATTCAAGTGCAGTATTAATGGATATTGGAGAAATATTTATTGTAAGCATTATCTAAGAGGTTTTCACTTGAGAATGTTTAAAAATGTTATATGACCAAAAAACTAAATTATTTCCAGTTGTTCATAGCCTAATATTTTGCAAAAATGTATAATTTAATCTAAATGAAATTATTTGGAACGAAATTTGATTTTGTTGCTGTAATATTTTGAATTGTATTATGATATCGTATTTTTTAATTATTTCGATAGTGTTGACTCGACTCATTCAAATCTCAGTAAAGCCCCGTTCAGACGATGCACAGTAGCAGCTAGCGTAAGAAGATTTACTATGTAACAAAAAAAACCATAAAATTTACAGGCACTTACAAAATTTGTATCTAAGGAAGGGTTAAACGAGAATAAAATCAAAATATAAAGTAATTTTACTGAAAGCCCGACATATAGTGATGAGTTCCTTACATTATAATGCACAGTTTGAAGGCAGCTAGAATACATATCCATATTAGCATGGTTAGATATCTTCATATAAGCGGCCCGATTTCGCACTTAAAACAAGTACGCGTTTTCCTAACTAACCACACACAAAACCTCACTAAGTTTCGCGGCCCACCCGTTCGAAGTAAGCGTCCACTGATCCGCACGCACGCACGCACCGTACCTTTAAAACTTCAAACTTTTATGCTCTTGGGTTGAATTTTGTAGCACTTATTAGAAGCCGAAAATTTCATGTTTTTCATGCCTTTAAAGTTTACAAACTTAAAATTTGTCATTGTTATAGTTTCGGAAATCTAAGGAATAGTCACCCCATTTTGGTTTCGCTTGTATAGAAATAGCTTACTATTCGTATTACCTAGCATACTTTTGTTATTTGTTATTGGCTGCTAAACTAACGAGATGGCTGTTCGGAATGTTGGTGAAAGTGGAAAAAACAACGCTGGCTCGTTATAGCCACTTTATAGCTACTTTATAGCGCTAGTTATAGCGCAAGTTACTATGCAACGTCTGGATTGAGCTTTACACGAAAACCTCAGATCCTACTGTGATAAAATAACAAGATAATGGTATTATTCCTTTAGCGAATGTAACCGAATGACGTAACGATACGCGTACGTTAATATTTAAACCAGTTATACGTTAGTTTATACTGCCAGCTGTTAAAGTTCTTATGCGACAAATATTGAAGACACTTTACAAGTAATACAGTACACTCGGAATACTATAGAGTTCGAAATCTATAAATTTAGGGTTCAAAGCGAAAATTTTCTATGGTAATTATCTTGATAATTATACCTTAAAATTTGCTCGTATATTTAATTATAGTGCTTGGAAACAAGGGCCAAGTTTGTTCAAAATATCATACTGCATAATGACCACAGAACACTATGCTCTACAATAATTACTAGATCTGGCATTTTTTACGTTGTGCTTTCTAAAGCACAACGTAAAAAATGCCAGAAATGAAATGCAGGGAATCAAAGGTTAAATTAAATGATACATTGAGTTTTGTGATAATTATCAACAGGAATATTTATCTTGATCATTATCAATAGGAATAAATATCATAATAATTATCAACGGGAATATATATCTTGAATATAACAACAGGAATAAATATCAAGATAATTATCTACGTGAATATTTATCTCGATAATTATCAACAGGAATATTTATCTTGATGATTATAAATATGATAATTATCATCAGGAATTATTATCGTAATAATTTCGAAACCTTTCGATAATAGATTGTTATCGATTTAAAATGGGAATAGAATACGCTATTTTGTATTGTCTTCTCACTTTGATCTGGAGATTAACCTTTAATGGTTAACTGGCATGGACGCGCCTTTGCATAAACTATGCTTGGACCTTTTATATATATTTTATATTATTATAGTATATTTATAATAGGCCTATATATATGTATTTTCGCTGCGGGCGAATTCGGCCGCGTGGTTCTATAGAGAGAGAAGACGATATAAAATGACGTCATGATAATTCTATCAACGATGGTTTCCTGATTAATTTCTTGTAAAGTGTCCATGTTATTTAAAAATACTGTAAATAATAAATAATAAACATCACATAAGGCTTTAGATAAACGTTCAAAACGTACTTACGGCGGTATACTTGTAGTTGTTTATTTAAGATTAATGAATCCTATATTTTTATTTTATTTTTTGAATTATACTTTCATTACTATTAGGTAAATCAAATTATTATTTATCAATAATTATATAGGGTGGCTCAGCAATAACTTGAATAAGTGATACATAATGTATACATATTGCTGTAATGAGTTTTTCAGATTTTGCAAGGTACTTGGTATGAAATAATCATTACAGCTTCGTATTCCTTAAAATAATTGGCTATGAAACGAAATTCAAGTTTTTTTGAGACACCCTTTATCAAGTTCATCATTTGAGTGTCTGGGTTTCTATATCTGCATACAAAATGTATGTGTTCTCTCCAAAATTTGCAGCGGTTTACCAAAAAATACACTAACCACTTGGTATAAGGTTCCAATTTTGCATTTTCGATGTAATACTAGATGTAAGGACTTTATTCTCAGAGTAGTAATGAGATAGCTATAGAACGCCCTTGTTCATGCCCGTGCTTTTGATTCATACTTTCCATTGAATGAACCATAAGCTGGTCTGTGAGCACTTGCTGATGAATGTGTCATAAAAAAATACAGCGTCCGCATATGAAAGATTACTTAAGGCCGGGTCTGACTTGGATTTCAAACAGGTGTTGTGACGTAGACAATTCAAATATTAATAATAACATAAACTTTATTAAAATACTTATCAAGCTGCTAATAACTTTAAACCTTTTTTTGGTATTATTTTCAATAGTAAAAAAAATGAAGATGACAATATGACATGGCCGCGTGTGAGATTCTGTTAATTTTATACGTATAAATATTTTGTACTTTTTGACAAATGAAATCAAATAGCCAGTCAGGCTAACTGTGTACTTAATATAGTCGGTAGTTCTACCATTTTATTGGTTTTTGTCGCTCAAAATATTAAGAACAGCGACATGAAAGTCCAAAACTGTGGGTTTTCTGTAGTAATTTGCCCCTTATGATCGAATTACCTTAAACGCGAGATGCCAATGAAGGCATTACACCTAAACATGAGATTTGCCAAAAAAGCTGTTTACCTTAAAGTAAGATGCCAAATGAAGCAGTATGCCTAAAATGTGAAATTGACAGAGAAGCAGTTAGTCTAAATTTAAATTACCTGTAAAGCAGTTTGCCTTAAATACAAGATGACCTAGAAGCGGTAAGTCAAATAAGTCAGTTGACTGTTAGCAAAGCCTTAAATATCAAGAGAATTGGCAGCCATAAAGACGATTTCATAGTAAAATATTGTCTCATAATATTTGCTAATCTCTATTGAAAATTACTGTTATTGTGGTTATTTTTTTTTATGAAGTAGGTGTTTGAAGGATATTATACGAATTATACTGGAATGGGACAGTCATCAGTTAAATGAGTCAGAATAGAAGGTAGCCTGCATAATTATTACTTAAAGGCTGATAGGTAAAATAAAAACCATAAAAAAACGAACCACTATGTAAATAGACATTTACCTGTATTTTAACCACCTAGACATTCACCTTTGTAGGCATTTAACCACTTAGGCATTTTGTTTTGTAGGCATCCACTTTAGACAAACTGCTTCTTTGTCAATTTCACATTTTAGGCATACTGCTTCATTTGGCATCTTACGTTTAGGGTAAACAGCTTTTTTGGCAAATCTCATGTTTAGGTATAATGCCCTCATTGGCATCTCGCTTTTAAGGTAATTCGATCATAAGGGTAATTTGCGATTTGGATAGTACTTTGCTTCTTTTTCTATCCATAATATTAATTGGGTTAAATATTGTTATTCCGTTACGTCACACTCCACGTTGTAAGATATTACTTTTTGCTGATTTAGGGGTCGATCTAGGCCATAAATCTCGTGTAAGTAATCTGCTTACGTTCAGTTCCCATTGGCGTTCTATAGCTGTCTCAATATAACTTTGATTATTTACTTAGATGACCGCCAAATGAATTAAAAATTAAATAAAACGGTGTTTATGGGTGTGTCTTGAATTAATTTAATATTATTTAATTATTTTGCTAAGATTATGATATGAATACGATATTGTAAGTTGCTGTTGCAAGAGTATTTAATTAAAATAAATGAATTTATTGTTACGAGTGTCTCGACAAGAACTTAAATTATTTAAAAAAAGTCGATTGGTTAGCCTGGATTAAGACTTTGGCATTACTTAATAAAAAAATTGCCTCAATTGCACATGGTTATACATTATTGGTTGGTCTTGATTTAAAATTAATCTTTTTGTTGGGGCACCCTGTATTACAGGAATTTATGACATTTGTAGAAGTGTGATCTCTCGTTTAGAAAATTCAGTTGGTGCTTTTGTTCGTAGAATTTGTTTCTTGTTTTATTAAATTATTGTATCGATATGTCAATTATTATTATGTACATAATTTATTGTTTTTAGTTTCATCGTTCGGCTAAACCTATGTACAAAAAAAAAACCCATATTTATCCAATTCATTCCATGTAAGTAAATTGTCTGAGAAATGTATAAAAAATCTGTACAATGTAAGGTATGCACCAAATGACTCAAACTAAACAGGGTATTCAGTAGATTCGTTTGTTCCATTGGTTCTTTCTTGGTGATACTGCGCTAGGTCAGTGACCTAGTGAAGTGTGAAGCGAAGCGACATGGCATTATATCCTACTCTGAATTTTTATATTATTTCGTGAAAGGTTAGAACTGCTAAGCGAAAATCTGCGAAATCAAATACTGGATTTTGATATCGTGTATGCGTGATTTTATCGTGTAGACGATTAATAGTAGATTGTTGCACGGAGCGGAAAGTGACTTCTTATTGCACCGAGTGGTAGTTTGAAGCGTCAACGAGGGCTTTAACAACACAAGTGCAACTGGAAGCCATTTTGAGCGACGTTCATAATGGTGTCGTTATCACGTGGACGTGATTTATCCAAGAATACGGGTCCTGGGGCCCAATTCGCGCACCAAAAGACATTAGACAATAGACATTATGTCGAATATTGTTGAAATCGATAGTTTCATACAAGAGTGCGCGCCGCCAAAGAAGTCCCACGGCCATTGGACGGACTAAGGACTGGAGATTGTCGCTTTTGCACTTTTGAGCATAGAAACTAGCGCTCCAGTCACGGAACTTTCTTTCGTGGCGCTGATTAAAGTTAAACTGCCAGATATTGTTTGAAAATGTCGAGTTCGACATTTGTCTATAACTCTATAAGCACGGGATTGGGCTCCTGGTATTGGTACCAAATATTGTGACTGATGGTGAAAGCAGCAGTGTGTTTGTAGGACCACGTGGCCAGAGGGTGTTTAAAGGATACATCCGTGTCGCGAGCCGAATGCCCTGTTCAAGTGTGTACATAGCCCTGTGTAATATTCCTATTAGTTATGTACATGTACAATTGTGCATTTCAAAGAGTACCTTCCTGATAGGACAATGCACAAATAGAGGTAATATGCAATACTATAAGTTAAACAATTATTCTCAGTATTGAATTAAATATTTTAATGAATTTAACTGTGTTTTCTTGTCACTTTACGCGAAAACCGAAACTTGCACCCTCTCATCCCTCTCTCTCTCTCTCTCTCTCTCTCTCTCTCTCTCTCTCTCTCTCTCTCTCTCTCTCTCTCGATGATAGTAAGCGACCTGACCTGCCCCCCTATTCCCTATGTTGAAAGTCACTCAGTGTAAATTCTTCATAATATTCATATTATAACTTCATAATACCATCAATTGTCAATTCTTCATAATATTTTTTTTATGGTCATTCTACTTGTCAAACGTTAGTCACTGAGTGACTTTCAGTTAGGGAATAGGGGGGCTGAATATTTTGTTTCGTGGGATAAGGGTAGGCCTTTCGTGTGGGACGCTACGTGCGTTGATACCCTTGTGCCATCTCATCTGTCAGGTACATCAGCTAAGGCAGGTGTAGCGGTCGGTTCGACTGAGAATATCATAACTTTGCATTTAAAAAACCGACTTCCGCCATTGTATTAGACTAAATATTTGGATGAAAAAAAAATTATGAAAGAACCATAGTGGTGAAAGGATTATGATACTTTTTGAATGCAAATGCTTGGTTTGTTGCTGAAAATATCGAAATCGCCATATGTATGCCTACAATATTTGAGGAGTTCTCTCAATTCCTCATGGATCCCATCATCAGAAATGGATTTTGACCAATCTGGAAGTATATCTATTCAAATAAAAGAATTTTCCAAATCGGTTCATAAACGCCGGAGATATGCGGTAACAAACATTAAAAAAAAAAAAAAAAATACATCTGAATTGAGAACCTCCTCCTTTTTTGGGAAGTCGGTTAAAAAGGCGCAAATATGCAAGTCTCGATAGGAGTTATATATTTGAGCCTTTCGGGATTGAGACTGGGCCCGTGAAGAACCTGCCCCCCAATTAAAGTATCAAATGGAAATGGGGAACGCAACAAATGTGGATCATTTTGGAAGCCTTAGCGCTCTTTAAATCTTATAAAACTTGAATAGGGGAAACTTCTTGATATAAATTTTCCTCCTTTCAAGTTTCAAAAGATGTGGGCAGCGCTAAGGCTGCCTAAATGATCCCCATTGTTGCTTTCCCCATTAACATTCGCTACTGTAACTAAGGGGCTTCGCTTTTCAAAAAAAAACAGGGCTTTGGTCGAAGCGAGGCGCTTGACCCGAAAGCTGGCTCTTATCTGGCTCAAGATGTCTGATGAAGAAGATATAAATAATAATTTATTTAAAACGTACAGTATAATATCATCATTACTCGGTTGCGGGTTCGATTCCCGCCTCGGAACAAATATTTGTACGATCTGCAGATATTTGTTCAGGGTGTTCTGGGTATTTTCAATGTATAGTAAAAAATATCTATTTATGTAATGTGTTATCCAGTACCCATAACACAAGCTCTGCTTAGCTTGGGGCTTGATAATGTTGTGTGAAATGTCAAGCATTTATTTTATTTATTTATTTATCATCATCATTAGCCTGTAAAGTCAACTGCTGGACATAGTCCTCCCCTCTAGAATGCCACGACGAACGGTCTTGAGCCGCCTCTATCCACCGACTTCCTGCGACGTTTAAAATGTACAGTACCTACATTATCAGTTCACCTAATAACACAGTTAATAGTACACAGTACAGTACATTAGTTCACATGATAATTCAATTTATTATAATAATTTGAACAAATAATAAGTTCGCAACAACTGCACCGCTAATAAATCAAAACATTCTACAACCAATAAAACATTAGGTTTCTACAAAAATAATGTAGGTACAAAATTTATAAAATACAAATTAATCAGTTGAGTTAAGTATCTATAGATGTATTCTTCGTATTCTTTGACAATAGTACAGGCAAATTAGCAAAAAGTGTGGACCTAAATCGTGTAGTCGTGGATTCTTATGGACACGTTAGATGACACAAAAAGAAGCTTATCCTAGGTTTGCACCGTTTCTGGCGCTTACGGAACCCTTTTAAATATTAAGTACAATTTAAAAAGGCCGTAAATTTTAAAATCGAAAGAAATTACTTGATGCAAGTTAAATTACGTATAGAGAGACTGTTTTAGTGCATTATGATTTTAATAAAAACCACGTGCATGTAGGGAACACAGTGTTGAACAAATGCCTCTTCCGTAAAAAAAACCAGTATAAAACCTTCGGCGGATGTAGTACTGATTAAATGAATAAGTTTAAGTCAATTTCCAGACCTACATTAATTTTCCCCGAAGTAGAGCGACAATAAAATATGGAAAAGTGCCTTCCGTGAGACGCACCATGGTGAAAACCTGGTAATGTATTTCGAGCATTTTTCTGATAAGTCTATCAATTTGCACCGACTACCTTAATTTTCCCGGAGCCGTAATAACCACAAAAAGTTTTTTTTGTAAACGATTTTTTTTTTGTATGTTCCGTATGTCGGATTTAAAATATACCTGGTGCAAATGTAGATCATAACGGTTCAAAGTCTATGCCAAATTGCACCGACTACTTCTATTTCCCCCATTAAGTTACGGATATTTTAAAGTTTTTCACCCTATTTCACCCTGTCCCGGAGGGTGAAATTACTGATACTTATTATTAGAGGTGATTTTTAAGCCATACAAAACAATTAGAAAAGTTTACATGACTACATCAAATTAGTTCCACACTTTTGCAAAAAATCACCTAATTTGACTGTACTACAACCCAGACAGAGTATAAGTACAGAGAAATAGCACGAAACATATCGAAAATAAAATAACATAATGAAAAGAGTGACTTAAAAATTTAATACATACATAAAAAAAACTCTCTTTTTTATTATATTTATACATGTTTATAAATCGTATTTATACGGTTAAAGTGTCAACTGTACACTACTAGGTATCTACAATAGTACACTACTACCTAATATTTGCAAGAAATGCAAATAAAGACGTGGATTTAAATTAGATTGGATTCTATGTAATATTTTAATTTTATAATCGATACAATAAAAATTTCTTCCACACTCAGTTTTCGTGTCTGATCTATTTTTATGTTTTAAAAAGAATAATGAGTCTTTATTCTGAGGGTGGCCATTTAGGTACAATACTCATGATTAAAAAAAGTTTTTTACAAAAAAAAACTAAAATTAATAAAAAAAAACCATCCCCAGAGTTCTATCGAAAACTTCCTTCGAGATGTCAGAAATATAATAATAATAATTATGTAATATAATATATTAGGGCAAAAACTTCGATTATATTTTTGTTTGAAAGAAATAAAAAAAAAGTATGAATATTACAATATAAAACGACAATTTCAAACTTTTAACACCTAATATAATATTTACAACATACTTAGTACTTTTAAGTGGTTTTAAAATAATTAGGTAAAATATTTGAAACTAACTTATTCTATTCTAAGCAGCGTAATTTAAAATTTCTTGGCATTTGCAGAACCTCGCAACTAGGAGCGGGAACACTGCCTCCGTTGGCTAATGACAACCGCCAACGGTGGTGGAGTTACCAGGCCCAGGTACGTTCCAAGGAGTTTCTTCATTCTTCTAGTATTTGTACTTCAGATCTTCATATTCTAAGGTGAAACGTTAGTACCTAAACAGGCTTCACAAAAAGTTACGACGAGCAAAGTTTAAAAAGTAGGTACCTCATCATCATCATCATCTGCCTGTAGAAGTCCGCTGATAGACATAGGCATATAAGCATATTATGTAATTATTGGTATTCTTTCATTGTTACAGTTAACTTCGTATATAATATGTATTAGTTTATTATGTGAATATATAAGTATTAGGATTATACTTAGGTAGTTAGGTATTAGTCAATATTGTTCATAACTTCTTATATAATTTTAATTAATTTTTAGAATACTTCTTAGTTTTGCTTTGTAGGTACACCGCAGTCTATTATAGCGTTGCTCATTTCGTTCCATCCAAAGGTTGCCTGGAAGAGATCGCTTTCAGCGATAAGGCCGCCCATTGTATTGCCTTTCTATAGCAATATTACTTGTTTATTGTTTCTGTGGTGATCAATAAAGTGTTAATCTATCTATCTATCTATAGGCCTCCTCCTAAAATAAAAGTTAGTTTGGTAAAAGTACCTACCTACCTCTTATTACCATCCGTTTCAATTGTGCTAATGAATGCCGTGAATTTAATAAAAGCTTACAATATAACGATAAAAAGTTGAAATATCTTTTTATCTTTTTTAGCTTTTTTGTAAATATTTATATGAAAACAAATAAAACATAAAATAATCTTTAATGGCTGTATAACTAAGAGATTTAATTCTTAATGTTTTAATTCTTAACTTTAATTGCTTATTTGAAACGGAACAAAAGAATCATGGTAAAAAGAGGTCCAAAACTTCTAAAACTTTGCTCGTTACAGTTTTTTTTGAAGCATGATTACCGTTTCACCTTTAGGTTGATTGTTCTTATGGAGTGTTGATTGCAGAGACGAGGTTCGCCATCCGTCTTCTAGATTCCTCCGAGGGCAAAAAGCCGTTATCAATACAACTTGGACTGATGCACCGTCTAGTTTGTTATGATGTTTTAATGCGTACCTGAAAAATGCAATGATTCATTTTTGAATTTGTTTCAATTATATCAAAACTATGTGTAAGGTGTTAAGATGTAATCACGAAGAATTGTACAGACAGAACAAAGACAGCGGTACCTTATCAGGGGAGCTTTTTATGAGTCTTTTGTAGTGTATTAAATGATAAGAAAACGGTTTCTTGTCTAAAAATAAGAATACACAAATCTCGTTTATTTATATTTATTATTATAAAGTTTATTTACTCATTTCAAGCACACTGATATAGGAATTAACAGCTGCATAAATATTTAATGGATTTAAAGGAACATCCAAGTTCAACGGATCATAGTCACCAACCAGCTATCAGCGATTACAACTATCAGCTGTAATTACTCGTGGTTTTGGGTAAAGGGGAAACTTGGCCCCGAGAAAACAGACAAGGGCCCAGTTGCCCCCCTCAAAATTAGTAGTTACCAAGTTAAACCGTCCCACATCAGTTTGGGTGTACTTCAAATTAAATTACTACTTTTTTCTTAATAATTTTCACACGCCATAATTTGTTTTTGTAAAAGTTTAGACGATATTATTGCAACAAGTCAACGTTTCCAAAAAATATACTTTGACTCAGGTATCTTTTTGATTTCAATGTTTCTTGATCTCGGAATACATAGAATGTGTCAAATGTGTGGAAGAAAATTTCATGAAACGCCCGTGATTTCAAATCATGCTTTCAGCGTTGAAAATAGATAGCGCTGCTCTGTTACGTAGCTGTCAAATGTCAAAATAAAGTAAAATGTCAAAATCAACAACGTGGATATATTTTCGTTTCGTGGTATTTATTTTAGCCACCACAGATAATACATTTGACATTCTTGTCAGTTGAGTCAGCGCCATCTATCGAACCAAATTGAACTACTTTTTTCTTTTTTTTATCGAAGTTGAAAAGCCCTCATTCCGAAACTTATAAGAATCTTATTCGCATCGATTAGGACTAATATTACTTATATTGTTTTACAATGATTATTCGATACTCAACTATAACCACCTTTCAAACGTAAATTAAAATTTGTTTTACACAATGCACTAAACAACATTCAAAAACAAAACATCCTAACTAAAGTCGTGCTTAGAAACCTTAAAAGGTAAAACAGATGCTCATTTTCAAAAAAGCTCACGCCTGTCCTATAGAGCTTGCACTTACTGTAAAGTACAAACATACTCCGCAAACCAAACCCCCCCTTAAACCCCACTTCCTCTTACACAAGCGACTGAACACACTATCACTGATAACACAATATCCCTATTATAACCGACTTAGTTTTAAAACACAACAAAGGTTTTTAAAATACAACATAGCACGCGTATTCTTTCTCACCCCTTGAAAGAGACTGCGAACAAGAACATTGAAAAATAGAATAAAAATGCTGCGCTTGAGTTCGCCGCCATTTTGAAACGGTTGCGCGTTTGAATTTTAGACCCTTTACATCTTGTTTCTAAGCTCAATTTAGTAAATCGGCTTGATGATGGGAATAGGGATGTTCAACCGCTAATTTAATGAATAAGGTGTTTAATAAGTCTGTGCGGGCTTATTGTGGGGTTCCGACGCCCTTCCGATGTATTTTTTAATAGAATTGGGTCAGCACTGGCTTTTAATTCGTTTAAATGAGGGATAATGATGTTAAGTAGCTTCAGATATTTGTCTAGGATGCTTAGCCTGGTTTAATGATGGATTGGTTGGTAGAAAAAATATATATACCAAATAAAACCTATCATTATCATCAACCGCAGCACCTATATCCACTGCTGGACATAAAAGCCTCCTTCAAAGAATTCCACGACGAACGGTCTTAAGCCGCGTTCATCTACCGACTACCTATATATGGACTTTAAAATGTCTTCGCTCATACACTGCTTTTCTTTCGATTCGTGGTTGTCCCTCGAGAACCTAAAGGAATTTAGGTTCTTGGGTAACGTATGGCCTGCGCATTGCCACTTCAAATTGCTAATTCTGAGAGCGTTGTTGGTGACTTTGGTGCTTCTACGGATTTTATCACGTAGTGAAGTTCCGAGCATACCTTTTGCTTTTAGCTCCCTTTGCGTAAAATGTATACCCGCTAATGAGTACTATACTCATTCTAACAGTCTTTTCAGGCTCTTGGAGAGTAGAGACAACATTTTGTTTCTGGACTCTACAGGTTTGGAGACTAACAACGAGGACTCTACAACTCTCTTCAAGAATCTACAACCGCACAAGAACCTTATTTCATTCAATGCTTCATCAATACAAACTGGTTTATGTTATTTATATATACAATATTATATATTATTTATATAAGTACTTAAGTAAATAATTTTCAATTCGTCATGTTATCTGCAAAATTATTTTTTCCTAGATAGATACATTAATACTTTATTCTTCATTACGAACATACTAGGATTTATCAAAGTTAGTATAATGGACGGCCTTATCGCTCAAAGGGATTTTTTCCAGGCACCCTTTGGATGGATAGTAATGAGCGAAGCAGTAACGGACGGCGGTGCGACGGATTTAAAAATAATAATAATTATTATATTATTACATAACTCTTATACATCAAACAATACAAAGGTGGTCTGGAAGAGATCGCTCTCAGCGATAAGACCACCCATTGTATTTCATACTATATTATGTATTATGATTATTTTAATGTTTTAATTTTTAATGTGGTGTGCAATAATGTGTTTTCAATCTTCTATCTATCTATACATAATATACTTCGTTAGTAGCCTAGATTAATCTTAATGTAACCTAAAATCAATTGGCATTGCTCAATCACAGATTTGGTTATGTTAGCAACACTGTCTCGTCATTATAGCTCGACTACATCTGATCATCGGATCTAGATACTTACTTATATAATGAATATCTTTTATGAGGGGGGGTTGCAATGTGTAAATCAGGACCTACTGTTATATCATAAATACTTTTTCATCCCATCTATTCGAAAAGGACGACTTGGTTCGCCTTTAAGTGCACCCAAAGGTGGTGTTTTCTGTATGAAACTTCTATAAGTGCGCCGCAATTATCTTTGCCGCGCACTTTTTGAATTTAGAAAATATCGAACTCAAATAAGTGCGCCGCAATTATCTTTTCCGCGCACTTTTTGAATTTGGAAGATATCGAACTCAAATAATGTTCCAAATTCAAAAAGTGCGCCGCAAAGTTAATTGCGGTGCACTTTTTGAATTTGGAACATCTTAGTGTTTGAATAAATACTAGCTGGTATACGGCCGCCCATAGTCGCGCCCCGCGCCGGCTGAATAAAAAAAGACAAATGGAAAACGCGCGAACTACAACCCGCGTTTTCGTAAATTTTCACGGATTGTTAGAAATTCATGGTTTTGTTTTGAAATAAAATATGAGACATCATTCAAATTCCTAGAAATGGGAGGTCAACAATGGATTTTACATTGGTTATTGTTTTAAGGAGTACAAGTTTCTAGATTCTTCAATTTCAGACTTTTTCCTGTATTTGTGTCACAAAAGCTACCAGCATACCAAATTTCAGCATTGTGGGATTGCTGGAAGTACCCTAGAATTTTCGATTTTTACGTTTTTGTTTTTCCCTAATATCTCAAAAACTATATTGTCTAAATACTTATTAAAAACAGTTTTGAAATGTCCAACTAAAGCGCTTTCATTAGACATCCCATTTGATCTGACTGTCTCACTTTTATTTTTTTTACCCCCTCTTGGAACCCAATATCTCATCAACCCCCCAACCGATATAGCTCATAACCTTACCTACAAATTGTACTAATACTATCTACCCCTATACTAAATTTCATGAAGATCGAATTAACGGTTCGGAAGTTTTCATCGGACACACATACATACAAACGCCGATTCTTCCAACTTGAGTCAGAGAACTCGCTTCGCTCGTTCACGAGTTACTCGAGTCGCCTTTTATTTTCTCATAGTGGGTGATGAAAAGTAGAGTGTAACACTCGGGCGCAAAATATATTTTTGGCTCGGGCGACGTACTTTGAATCCCTCGCTACGTTCGGGATTCTACTAAAGAATCCCTCGCTATGCTCGGGATTCTACTCTAGAATCCCTCACTTCGCTCTGGATTCAAAAAAGCGCCCTCGCCGTAAAAATATTATTTTGCTCCCTTATGATACAATCTACTATTAAGTTATATGTTTTCCTCATGTAAGTGACGTACTTTTCTCTTTTTAACCGACTTCCCAAAAAAGGAGGAGGTTCTCAATTCGGTTGTATTTTCTTTTTTTTAATGTTTGTTACCACATATCTCCGGCGTTTATGAACCGATTTGGAAAATTCTTTTTTTATTTGAATAGATATACTTCCAGATTGGTCCCATTTTTTTCAGAATCCAGTTGTGATGATGGAATCCATGAGGAATTGAAGGAACTCCTCAAATATTGTAGGCATACATATGGCGATTTTGATATTTTCAGCAACATACCAAGCATTTGCATTCAAAAAGTATCATAAGCCTTTCACCACTATGGTTCTTTCATCATTTTTTTCATCCAAACATTTAGTCGAATACAATGGCGGAAGTCGGTTTTTTAAATGAAAAGTTATTGAGAATAAATTTATTAAAACTGAAATCGAATCTATCTTTTTGTTTAATCTGGTTTTACGACGCATAGGCGTCGTGAAAACCAGATTAAACAAAAAAGTGCGAAAAGTGAATAGTCACTTTTCGCACAGAATATATTATAGATACCTCCATAGTTTGTAAAAAGTATGATGTAGGTAATTTATTATTCAAGTTAAATATGAACTTGTAATGATTAACTTTTAGACTTGCGAGAAGAAGAAGAATTCACTAGACTTTGAGCTAGTTTCAATAAAAAATAATTTTGAATTTTTTGTCATTTTGACTTATACAATAGTATTTTTATTTATTTTTATTTTCTTTGGAAAACAAACAGTACTTAAAATCTAATAACTAAACTAAAAATTAAACTATAGACCATTAAAATGTCTCCGGATATTGCATCTAAGATTACTTGCCTATTGCGAGACTTATAAAGATGGAAAAAAAAAGGAAAAAGAAGTAAATATGGCATAAAAATCTACAAATAAAAACGGTATCTTGCTTGACCTTACGCTATTTGTCAATAAAGTCTAATTTTGAGTTTTTTTTACGTTTTGACTGTTCAGTTTTCGTCATCCGTTCTAAGCTAACTCTAATGGTCACGATCAACCAGAAATACCAAATTATTTTTATCTGTAGTAGTGGGAATCTGTGAAGATGTTTTTACCAACGATATGTAATTTAAGTACTTAAGTGATAATTTAGTGCGCATACGACAGAAATCAAATCACACAGTGAATCATCATTTTATTGTGCGTGGGCGCTGCTACTAATAACTTTTACTTGGTGAATTTTCGACTTTATCCGTTTACAGATAGATTATCAAATGTAATGGCAATATGGCTGCTACTTCACAATTTGTATAAAGCATTTCGACTTTATTATACTGAAGATAGGGGATTAAGTTAAATGGTGATGGGTTAAAAGGGTATAATTACGGGTCTGATTCAATTATTTTTCACCTAGACTCAAAGCCGGTCCACAGGATTTCAAAGAAGTGCACTGCAACAGTAGCTAATTATTGGTTTCTTGTGTTTTTTATAGGCCCTATTCGTAGAAAAACTCCACATTCTTTACACTACTGCAGCTTGTATACTATTACTGAGATACTGATTAATAGTTTCTTCCATGGTGGAAAAAATCATTGTTATCCTGCATTACAGCTTTAGTAGTATATCCATACATTATGATAAGCCATGGGGATTTAAAACACAGTAATTTTTCTTTAAATAATTGCTAGATAACCAAATGTCTATAGTATTTTGTCCTGTAGATGAATCAAAGGACCTAATATCCAATGTCAAAATCTCATTTAATTTCATCATAATCAGCAAAGAATTATGTTCCCACAGCTGGGACCTCATGTATCGCCTGACGACCTCTGGGGCGCGGCGTACGAAGGTTCGCCTATGATGCAGGAGGTTGTGGGTTCGATTCCCGCCTCGGAACAAATATTTGTACGTTCTGCAGATATTTGTTCAGGTTAGGTTAGGTTAGGTTTTTTTTTATTATACATAGAAAAATACACAGAACACCTGTGTATTTTTCTATGTATAATAAAAAAAATATCCAAGTATCTATGTTATGTAATGTAGTATACAGTGTAGTGTATGTGTGTGTTATTAAGTATATCAGTTATCTAGTACCCATAACACAAGTTTTGCTTAGCTTGGGGCTAGATAATGTTGTGTGAAATGTCCAGCATTTATTTTATTTAAGTATCTCAATTGATTTATTTTTATTTATTTGTAAAAAATATTATCATGCCACAGTATTTACATACTTAAACTACTTAAACTAAACAATAAATCAAATCCAGAATAAAAAGGTAGGTAGGTATATAAGGAAAGTGGTCTACTAGTGGTACTGTGGGTCTACCCCATACCCCCACACTAAGATACCCTGTGTTGTGGGAGCCTCACTGGAATTAAGTAACTATAAAATCTTTAATAACTCTACAATTCGTACAATTCCTCTAACCCATCATTAATCCAACGTTTATCAATACACAGCCGAAAAGTCAAACGAAAATAAAAGTATCTCAAGTGTAACTTAACCACCCGGCTGCCGACTAGTTCCGTCCGACCTATACCAACACGTTTTAAAAATAGATAAGTTGTGTAAACGCCCGTGACGTTAGATATGGCTGTATGCTTCAGCCGTGCTGGGCTATGATAAGGCAAGAAGGTCAATGGTACCTTATCGTGGTCGATAAAGGGAAAGACCCCATAAGGGGAGGTGAAAGACTGAAAATTGTAATACAAACATAAAATAACACTCAACAAAACATACTGATCCCTCGCTAGGATTCCCTGTGTCGTAAGAATCAAGAACTGCGAGTACCATAACACCCAAACTCTGAACAAATATTTGCAGATCATGCAAACGTTTGTCCTGCAGCGGGAATCGAACCCTCACCTCTTGCATCTCAGCTGGCTATAATACTTGACCACCGCGCCACGGAGGTCGTCAATTACAATAATCATTTTTTAGAAAAAAAAGTCAAATACCGTCTTTTTTTAAAAGCGCTGTATCAATTTAGGTCAAATGTATATGGGAAACACACAAAAAAAACCTACAGTCGCATGAGAACCTCCTCCTTTTTTGAAGTCGGTTCAAAATGCTTCTTCATTTACAACGTCGGAAAAACCTTCTACGTTTTAAAGCCCCGTAGCCCTTGGAGTGTTCGCAAACATATTTTCGATAAGGTGTCGAGCATTTGTGTTTGTCTAGCATTTTTTTTTTACTTGTTTAACCCTCCGTACGTGGTAGGTACCTACTCCCAAGTCGCAGTGTTACTCAGGAGAGGCAGATAGACTCTACAAACCGATTAAGTGCAGCTAAAGTTATAGGTTACCAAAGTAATCGAACTTTTTCATGCTGCAAAAGTCGTCATCATCAGTAGCTGCCTTTACGTGACCCAGGCCGAGAACGAGACCTCCTCCATAAAATAAAATGAGAGGAAATACCATAGTCAACACGCTGGGATAGGCGGATTGGTGATCGCAGTATTCGTGTTGGGTACCTACTAAAGTGGATGGTGCTGCCCATCCCCTGGTGTAATCCATTTGTCGGCTTTAACGACATCCATGAGAGGAGATGGAGGGATTCTTAGACTGGACACACCAAGGCGTCAGAACACAAACACGCCCACAGAAGTATGTCTTAAAAATTGAACTAAGTAAATGACTCTCGCTGTTTAAACAGGTGCCTAGTTTCCCCCACTAATGAAACAATAAAAACACGAAATTCCACGGGATGAGACATGGTCACAGAAGCTTTTTATTATCTAGCCAAGTTATTTTTAACAAAAAATGTCCACAGTGCCGTTGTAATTTATCCAGTTCTAAAAATAACCCCGCGTGTCTGGGTTAGGTAGGTACTTGTACTAGCACGTACTTGTATCCTGGCACAGTCAAGCATTCATTAATGAAGTGATTCAAGCGTCTGGCATTTGCCCTTAATAAACGACCTCAAAAGAAAGTGCTGAAGGTCATTTCTGTTCAGAATTACAGGCGTTACGATGACACGCAACAAAAAGTTACTTGTCCGTGGCCTTGAAAGGAGTCAACGATCGGAAACCCTCGCATCCGCCGACTGCATTCACCTATCTCATTCACTCAACTGGTGAATAGTAAGCGTGTCTCTTTCACACGGCGGGCGCATCGGGCTGTTGAAGCCAATGGGAGGGCGGCGAGCGCAACGGCGCGCGTCGCTCGCTCGCCCAGGGGTGTCAGCTTTTTCTAAAGCTCTCACGTGATCTTTTATACTTTTTATCGATTTTTTTTAATTGAGTGGCAATGTTAGCTCGGATTAATGAGCGGTTTAATACCTATCTGTACCTATCTGTTTAGGGCTTAGACTAGGGCACGCGGTTATTTACATTTTTACTATTGACGTAGGAATAAAACGGTCTCCAGACATATTATAAATCTACTTCATCTTCATCAGCCCAGATACGTCCACTGCTGGACGAGGCCTCCCTCATAGAATAAGGGGATTTGCCATAATCACCACGTTTGGCAGGCGGATTGGTGATCGCAGTATTGCATACTCAGGTAGAATATTTTAAATACGCAGTCCAAAAAACGTCAATCACAGTTCCGTGCATTACAGATTCTTAATCCGTGTAACCTTAGAAGGTATAGGTAACCTCACTTTATCACAAAAGTTTAAAACGTTTTTGAATAATGAAATGCTAACAACTGCCAGTTTTTGTTTTTGTCAGTGTCAATTTGTCATGATATCATTTATTCTTTGACGTGCCAGCCGATCCATATGGCTCGGTTTCTTTTAAATGTTAGAATCACGAGAAGAAGAAGAAGAAGAAGAATTCCCTAGATTTTGAGCTAGTTTCAATACAGTCTAAGTTTGTTATTTTCTTGACATTTTGACGGATACAAGCGTATTATATTCCCTTGGAATAATGACAAGAGCACTCATTATTCTGAGTATATTCCATCTAGACCAAAGATTAGCAATGTGTTGTATTAAAAGACGTTTAAAGTTGACTTTCAATTGTCATCTGTACCAGAATAGGAGTGGATGGTCGGGCCATATCCTCGTAGAATGTATGGATATAATATAAAGTCAGTTTCATAAACGGGTAGGTTGTTAAGTGCACGTATTCTGACGACGGTTTCCACGAACACGTTTCAGTAGGTGTGTAATATAACTAATAACCGTGTTAGACGTGTTTCCGAATACACGGGTCTAACTTAACCTGATGGCTATGACTGCTTAAACCTCTGGCAGATACCTGCAGGTTATGCAACAGCCCTGTCACAGAGACAACCTAACCATCACTAGCTTTTTTATGATTTATTTGAGTAAATGACAGCACTGGTTTGTGTCCCACCTGATGTTAAGCGGTATCCCCATTACCTCATCCTGCAGGTCATTTCGGATCGTTATGACCTGCCAGTAATGAAGGCTTTTGTCTGAGTCCTGATCAGGTAGGCAGTCTCGCTCGAGTCTGTTTGGTCGGGATTCGGATAAAAGTTTCCGATACTTCCACCTGTCAAATTCCACTGCCAAACTGCCATGATGTCTTTTTAACATAGAATATGGATTTTAAACCCAGAATTTTAAATATCTGACTCAATAAATGATTTATTATTATTTCAAATGCAAACAAAGTTACATTTGGCATTACATTGCGCCCGTCATAATGAGACAAAGATGAATAGTCCCACGTGCCTGTAATTTTACCGGCTTAGACCTCAGACGGATACCTAGAGGTTATGCAACAGCCCTGTTATACAGGGGTCTAACTTAACCTGATGGCAATCTCTAGCCTAGACCTCAGACGGATACCTGAAAGTTATGCAACAGCCCTGTCATACAGGGGTCTAACTTAACCTGATGGCGATCACTAGCTTAGACCTCAGACGGATATCTGGAGGTTATGCAACAGCCCTGTCTATTCATCAACGTGTGTCGAATATTAATGATTTAAGCATTCGTTCGTCTCATTCTTGTGCGTCTCGTCTCTCGCCCCGAACTTTTGTTTTTCTTCCTTTATTTTTTCCGATGTCTTTGTATAGGATATTTGCTTTTTGACAAGTGTAGGAATTCTATGGGACAAACATTGCTTGTATGCTTTTTGTCGGCGTTTCGTTCTATGTAGTGTAATCCGTGGTAATGCCGCTCTCAGCTACTCGTTTTGAAATAACTTGTTTGTTATGTTATTCTATAGTAGTTAGAACTTGCGGCGCAAGAACATGAGGCATGGCACATTGGAAGCTAACGTCCCCAACTACCATTAAGTACTTGTTGTTGGCTAACATTACTTGGGGCATTCCGAAATTGCATGATGTTTTCTTTCTAACACTATATAACAGTCGCTGCATATAAATGTGGTAGGTATATTATGCATTTTTAAATGAATTAGTTTTCCTTGCATGTAACATAAAAATGATGTAAGTATTTCATATTTTTATTTCCACCTATAGATGCGAATAATAATACACTCGAAGGTGTTAAAATAACCCTAATTCCTAGAACGTTTCCAATGTTCAATACAAATACAGAAAAGCCCTTAAAGTTAATAATAAGCCCAGGGTGTTATGTTATTATGTAATAGCTTGGCTTGTATAGCACTGTCTTTCTCCTCGTTCATTTTTCAAATGACAGATAGGGATAAAAAAACCAGCGCTATACCAACCATCGTGTCGGTTTATACGGCGTCACTATTTTTACTAGAACTAGAATTTAGTAGGTATAATGTACTCTTTGTTATTCCTCCAAAGTTGCTATGCAACCCTCTAGTACCGTTAAATGGATAGGTAGGTAAAAAAAACATTATTTTTCAAACGAATCAACATTTTAAGAAAAAAAAAATATTTTGTTGAAAATTGTATTTTTCAAAACAAGCTTTTATTGGAACCGTGACTTGATCAGAATGAGCTAAACACTGCCAAGCTACTATTAATCATTGAGGAGTTCCGTTGTCCCCTTTCTTCTCCATCATCAGATCAGTTTGCCGTCACCATAATATTGTATTGTCATCAGAACTTGATAGGTGTGAAAAACTAATTAAATCAACGATATTCTATATTATGATAATAATATTGAATTTATTTTGCTGATGACGATTTATTCTAGGTTTCATGACCAAATTACCCGATGACCCATTAATATTTAACCCTAAAATATTTATACTTAAAGGTAGATATTTGTTTTTTGACTGTACTTAACATTTTAGAAAAATCCAAACCGGATCTAACAGTAACAAAAAAAAAACATTAAACTGATCTGTTGGTGACCAATACTTACTCTAAAGGTTGAGTCTGAAGCATGGAAGCGCGTATACCACCTGGCGTAATATTTCCACAATTTTCATCACAGCATGTAAAGAAAGTTTATAACAAAAACGGCTTTATAACAAAATATGAAAAAACTTTGAACTTCTTGTTTATAAGGAGTTCCGAGGTCCATAAAAAACCTGCATGCAAAATTATGAAAAATAACTTTTTTATTTTTAAATAATATTTACTTGGTTAGCCTCTTCCGACTCAGCGCTCGACTTCAGTCGGAAGTTAAATTCTGGACTTCGTAGCTAGAGCATCTAGGACTGTGAGCTTGCGTTATACCTACAAAATGAGTATAGCCTACACTTAAATGTCTGTAGACTTCCAATGAGTCTATAGGCGTCAGGCTTGTAGTCAATACTTCCATAGAAAAGAGTTCAACGCACTCCTCGTGTCGAACGAACGCCTACGCAGTTGTTAAAGCTCTTGAAGACATTTGAAAATGTGAACTAGTGTCCACCCGCATTTTTACTCGCACTATACCCCAGTATAACGAAGTATATAACCCAACCCCTATATCTCAATTCAGCTGGGTTACATTAGCTCCTATAGCGATTCAGTTCAAAATCTATTCAGTACAAAATATCGGTTCCGTGATGTCCGAAGCTATATTTAAAGGCACAGTAGCAGATGGTTTATAGACTTCTGCAATCAAAGTTATTCAATGATGACGAATATCAACGATGAACCGATATTTTGTACTGAATAGTTTTTGAACTGAATCGCTATAAAAGCTCATGGTAACCCCTATATGTTATTCTGATGCAAAAGATACTGTGAAGTTTCATCAAAATCCGTTCAGAGTAGTATAGTTGCGTGAAAGAGTAACAAAAATCTAAAAGTTTGAAAACAAAAACACGTTACAGTCGCAAATGATTTAAAATTGAAATAAAGAAATCACTACATCACGGCTGTTATAATTACATGGATTTACCATCGCATTCCCACATTTCCCACCATTGTACCGCTGGGAACTGTTGATGAACCCTAGATTGCTGATACCGTGCCACTATCGAGTTCATTAAGAAATGTTTTATCGTTGTATGTCGATCATACAAATGCTTAATTAAACGAGCTTTTTAATGAACTTTGAGGTTTTAACTTTGACTCTATCGTTTTGAATATTGGTTGTTGGCAACCAACCTTACACAACACTTACCAGGCCAGTCTCCTTTAAGAACTTAAGGAGGCTGGCTGGTAAAGAATTATAAACATTTAAATATTAAGTTCTTTTTTTACTTTTTTGAATATTGCAGTCTTGTATAAACCTTGGATGAAATGGTTATCTTTTTTTTGCTTTTTTGAAATAAGTCCTTGCTTGTTCTCAACATTGGTAATGAACTAATTTTATGAAAAACAATAAACAAATCAATCATCGTAGCGCTTGGAACATTATCTTAAATTATAAGTGATGAAAATTCATTATTTATAAAATTTAATTACCTTAAACAGTAGTATAACTGAGAAAATATCTATATCCCTTGCAATTAGGAAAGGATAGAGCGTGGTGAAATGATGAATGGTTCCGTAAACAATAATTTAACATCCAAACGCTAATTGGGACCCAAGTTACCCGAGCGGCGCCGGAGAAACACGAATGAAGGAAAGTTTCGTTATATGAATAATTTTATTGATATATTCATAACATACTACATTTTTAAATGTTCGTTAAATGTAATATAGGAAATTGTACCTACCTAATTGTAGTTGAGACACCATCATATCACAGAGTTAACAGACACGTTTTAGAATGTTCATTATACCTACATATTGGGTCAAAAAAGGTGAAAACCGATTGCGAATTACGAATATCGCCACACCGTTGTGGAAAACGAATAAAAAACTAGTCCAATATCATACATTAATTGCTCATTACGCTCCATACTCGTTACGCTATCAACATATTAAATTTAACCGATATAATATCAGGTTTATCGATACTATCCCCCGAATCGATTATCGTATTATCGACACTTTTCACATCTCTATCGGATACCGGTTTTAATAACACTTCATCCCTTTACTAAAGAATCGAGTATCGATGACCTTTATTTTTTAAGATCTTGACTTTTGTTGTCTGACGGGCGTTGTAATCTCAAGATGTTACGAGTTAGATAGAGGACCCTTTTTAAGGTTTTTAAGGATTATCCAAACTTGTGGGCTGTATGGATTATGCCTTTGAATTTTATTGGCGACCTATTTATCCTATCCTACTAATCCAACTTCCAACTAATATTATAAACGCGAAAGTTTGTGAGTATGGATGTTTGTTACTCTTTCACGTAAAAACTACTGAATGGATTTGAGTGAAATTTGGAATGGAGATACTTTACGCCCTGGATTAACACATAGGCTACTTTTCATCATCATCATCATCATCAACGCGAAAGTTTGTGAGTATGGATGGATGTTTGTTACTCTTTCACGTAAAAACTACTGAATAGATTTTGGTGAAATTTGGAATGGAGATACTTTACGCCCTGGATTAACACATAGGCTACTTTTCATCATCATCATCATCATCATCATCAATTTTCATCATTATTCACGCGGGTGAAACCGCGGGCGCAACTAGTTGATAATAATTGTCTTAGCCTATCCCTTCGGGGAAAAAGGTGTATATCTTTGTGTGTACGTATGTTTTTGAAACCGTAATTTTATTGATTTGTTGTAGGTACTTAAGGGCTCTTATTGTAAGGTCGGAACTCTGAAAACCGTTGGGGAATAATGGTTCTCGAGTGGCGACCACAAACCGGATGACACGGTAGGGGAAGGTCCTCCAATAGATGGAGTTAAGACATTATAAACGTCGCAGGAAGTCGGTGGATGGACGCTGCTCAAGACCGTTCGTCGTGGCATTCTAGGGGGAGGCCTATGTCCAGCAGTGGGCTGCTATATGCTGATGATGATGATGATGATTGTAAGGTCTCCTTGGAGTTCTTTATTCTTGCGCTGATTTTAGGCCTTAATAGGCTTACATTTTAGTTAGGTACCAAAGCATGTATTTTGAATAAATCTTTAACCCTTTTACTTTGTTTTAAGGTTCGGTATTCAATTGTCTCTGTTAACGTACTATGCAATCATCACCAACATCATCCAGTAGAAGTCTGCTGCTGGACATAGCCCTCCCCCACATAATGTCACGATGAACGGTCCTGAGCTGCCTCCACCCACCAACTTCCTGCAACCATTATTTTACCATTATTTTGACTAATTTGTGTATTTTAACTTTAATTGTAATTGTAACGTTATCTGAAATAAATTGATTAATAAATAAATTTTATCCTTCGTCCATCGAGGGGGGGGAGTGGCTTCCTACACTGTAATTTACCCTGTTAATTAAACAATAATTACAACCATTGGGTTTTTTAGTCTAAATTAAATAGCATCTGTATCCGCCACGTGTTTTCTAAATTTCGTTACAAAGGCAGTGTTTATGAGTTTTTTGTTGGGTACAAAAATATTGGTCATGGTTTTTTTCTAATGCGATAAAATTTATTTTTAGTCTCGTGATAACTTTTGGTAACCCCGATGTTGTTTTTTGATATCTTTTAAATGTTTGATAGATAATGTTCTTAGTTTTAAGCATTTGAGGTTACTACGCTAGACTCAAGTTTTTTGTTAGTAGTAGAACTTCTTGTGAAGAGTTCGTCCGGGGAAGTACTACCACCGTACCTATTTCTGCCGCCAAGCAGTACCTAGTGTTCGCATTGCTGTGTTTCGGTTTGAAGGGTACGGGTGCCGGTGAAATTACAGGCACATGAGACTTTTCATCTTTATGTCTCAGGGTCGGCAGCGCGCGTGTGATGCCTCTGGTGTTACAGGCGTTCATAGACTTCATAGGCTACGGTAACTGCTTTCCATCTGGTGGGCCGTAAGCTAGTCTGCTTGCCAAGTAGCATAAAAATAAGTTTTATTTAAGCCGTAACTCGGCTCCTTGGATCTGAAGAGTGTAGACTACCGAGCCATTCTTGGTAAACTTTTTAAATTTCTCACTAACTCGAGATGTGTCCTACACTACTAATATACTTTCTTACTGAAAATTCAAGAAAACATCTCCCATATCTAAACCTACCTAGAGTACCTAGTTTAGAAGGTAGGTAAAATTATCGCCACTATAAACACACATAGCACTTTTATCTAAGTATTTTTTATTTGACAGACTTTCCGTCCATGTCCAAACAACATTAATGAAGGATATTCTCGTTTCAATTAAAAGCTAAAAGGGCAGAGGACATAATATTTGTATTTTATTAGGATGGGGGTGGCAAGACCTTTGCCGTGAAATGTCAAACCGGCTGTAGCAACGTGTGCACTAGTGATGTCCTCTTGTCGATAGTTTTCTAAATGCATCTGCTTTTGAACGTCATAAGCTCTAGAATAGGGGTTATCATCAGCAGCCTTAAGGCGTGCACTGGATGAGGCCTCTCCCATAAAATGGGGGGGGGGGGGGAGAGGGATTGCCATAATCATCTCGCTTGGCAGGCAGATTGGTGATTGCAGTATTGATGTTAAGTAGGTTGGCTGCCCATTCCCTAATGTAATCCCTTAGTCAGCTTTTACGACATCCACAGAAGGAGATGGAAGGGTATATTTTTAGGCCGGACAAACTACAGCAAAATTAGGTACTTATAAATTCGGCGATTTAGCACGAAATCGCAAAGCGGCAAGAGATCGACTGTTTACTAAAAACTAGGGCATATTGGGATGAACTTCAAACTCAAAATGATCTATGATATACCTGCTCTCTTTTACGATAGACTGGGACAACGGGACGAGTAGGTACCTACGTTTGCTAAAATGAAATAGGTACTTCTTTGGAGTACCTAACATAGGTATAGCCTATGTGTTATGAACACACAGGCTATTTAGGTATTCCAAATAAGCATGAAAGCGACGTTGTTGTACAAAATTTGTTTAAAAAATTTAAGGTCTAACTACTTTAAGTGATTGCTAAAACACACTTAAAAGCATTAGGTACTGGGAATATAAGTTTTAGCTAGTCATGCATTAGAAAAATCGATACTCCCGTTATCGATATAACGTAACAGCTGACACAACTCTAGTTACACAAAAACCAGTCTGGTGGTCAGTAGTGACCTCAGGTAGGACTCCCCTCGGCCGAGGGACAAATTGTTATATTTTATGGGCCTTCGCCCTTAGAAACCGTCGGCATAAGCTGTAGAAGCTTTTTGTTATAGTCTGGTAAGACTTTGAATATTTAAGGTGAGCAAAATCTTGCTTAGCAATGCGAAATTGGCTCCAAGTTATTTTTAACAAAATATGCACAAATGTTACACTTTGAATAAGCTTGTTGAAAAGCTCTCGACCTAGACATGGCGCATAAGGTACTTCTATGTAGTGTTCAGGTAACTTCGGAACTGCTCGCCAATGTTCGGCTAGCGTTTGGCACTTGGCAGTGACCCAGGGTCATTATTCTAAAGTACCTACTGTGAGCAATGGAAGGACTGCACAACTAACTCTACGGTAAATAGACATAGGAATTTCATAGAAATGATAAATAATACTTGTAAAATGATTATAATTTACGAGAATGCTTTTATTATTTTGATTTTAATATATGTATATTATCTTTTAATATATGTATTGACGACCTCTGTGGCGCGGCGGGCGAAGGTTCGCCTGCGACGCAGGAGCGACCTCCTGCGTCGGGTTTGATTCCCGCATCGGAACAAATATTTGTACGATCTGCAGATATTTGTTCAGGGTGTTCTGGGTATTTTCTATGTATAATAAAAAATATCTATCTATGTAATGTATTGTATTACGTATATATCAGTTATCTAGTACTCATAACACAAGCTCTGCTTAGCTTGGGGCTAGATAATGTTGTGTAAAATGTCCAGCATTTATTTATTTATTTATTTTATCTAGGCAGGTATTTTATAAGGCTACCTCAAATACTAGTTCTGATTTAAAAGAAAGATATACCTACTTTTATTGTACATAAACTATATATAAAAGATGTGCAAAAATCATCTTTAGCTACCCTAGAACTGAAATCGTGATACAGTAGGTACTATAATGGAGGTGCATCGTGCGAGAGTGCACGCTGGTTGTAGCTAAGCGGAATCGAATTAGACACGGTAGAGAGCTTGCTAGGTGGCCTAACTACCGACTACTGTCGCTCATCATTATTAGATACACGGTTTTTCTGATAAATTCTATCTTAGAATTCAGTTTTGTTTCTAATATAGGTAGTAGGTATAACGTTTTCGTTTGTTTGTTCTTGTTTCTCTACATTTTCTACATTAACGTAATTGAAGGTCTGTAGTTGCTCCCCTAACACAATTTTAGCACGAAAATGTATTCACCATAAGCCGTTAGAAGTCCACTATACTGGACGAGGTATCCCTATAGAATGTAATGGGGGGATTTGTAAGTATCACCACGCTTGGCAGGCGGATTGGTCGAGTACTCAAGCGGATACTGCTGCCCATCCCCTGGTGTATCCCTTAGTCGCCTTTATTTTTTTTATTTTATTAAATAATACGGCTTTTACGGCCGGACGGTAGGAAGCACCACGGCACGGCGAAAATGTACTATCTTGTATAAAGTGCTCTTGTCCACGACCAATAGGCACCTATAGTGCTTATGTGGATTAATATTTTTGATATATTTGCAGTTTACTTATTAGCATAGCAACGTTCGTGAGGATTGTTGAATTGACTTTCTGTATAAATAATAGCTAACGATTGCAAAAAAACGTGTGGCGAGCGCCACCATTTCTTTTTTTTTCCTAAAACGATTGCATTTGGTCTATGCACGTTGCAAGCAACATTTCCAACTCGAAAGTAATTAGAATTCCACCGTCCAGTCTAAACAAGAACAGTTCTATTCCCGTGAAAGTGCGCGGCCGTGACCGAGAGTATTGACCTGCGTTTCCGATCGCGCTTGGCCTAGGTTAGGAGTTTGGTTAGGAGCGTCACTGTGACGTGGAGCCGCCATTTTGAATGTGGAAATGCCGGGAAAATTGGCGTGACACGTACCTACCAATTAATAAAGGTGTGAGAACAAAAGTGTACAAAAGCACATTTAAAAGGTTCAAAAATTATACATAAATGTGAAGGTCCTGAAAGCCCATGCACTCGAGTAATTCCTTTTGGGGGTCATTAAACAACACGTGTTAGTTTTTGAAAGGTAATACCTATATCAAAATTTTAAAAATACGTAGATAGATCTCTCTCAGGTATAAAAATACAATCATCTAACAAAGGAAACCACAAAATGAACATTGACATGCCTAAAACAAAAAGGTAAATCCTGAAATACAACGTGTTATGAGATAAGATTGCTTAAACTTTCTGTTTCAAGACAGATTAGTCAAATAAGAACAGGTTGAGCTTAGTAGGTATTAGTATGTAAGACAAGTACACTCTATAGTGTTGACCTAGACTGTTTAACTTCTCTTAAGATAAGACTGCGCAGGTATTTTATCATTCGTATTCTCAGCAAAAGTTTTGTGCTGAGCTTTCATGTATTATGTTGAACTTGGACTTTATTACAACTTGGGAGGTTTTAAATGTTAACTAGGTACCAAATTCTTGACATCTTGTCTTCTAATAATGACTTTATATTAGGTACTTGTGAGACAAGGAGTTTGTATTAAGTTATGTAATATATAAAGGTCTCAAAAGAAGAAAGCCCACGAGTTTCTGAAACTTTTTGAACTTACTGAAAGCTCATATTGTATCGAAAAAAAGACATTAAAAAATTAATTCCTGCAGTAGCCTACTAGGAATCGAAACCTAAGAATTAGTAATAAAAAAAACTTACGAATGCCCTCCGGGTAGGTTGACGTAACACGTGCACCGCTGACTATTGTGTGGATGTGTGTGCACAGTGTGCGGTGTAGTGTGCTTTAGGAATTAAAAAAAAAACACTGATGTTGATTGGTTGGGTGATTCGTCGGCCAATTAGAATGTGGATGGTTCCCTAATGAGTGAATGTTTCTGTTTTATGGTTGTGAGGTTATGGAGTGTGTTGAAATGGTGTGGAAGGGTGCGGGCCGTCCGGGACGCGCGAAGGCCTGTCCGCCACTGCGCCGGGGCACCGCGCCACGAGAGAGAGACATTACGTCAGCGAGCACACTGGACTCACACCCCTTTCTTTTTTTTCTGTAATTAATTTCTTGTAACATTTTTGGCGATTTTTTTAGATTTGAAATTTGTTGTTTTGTGAATGAATTTTGTGATAGTGCGAAGTTTATAAAGATTTCAAAGTAATTATTATTTTTGATGAGTTTATGTAATCTCTAGCTCAAATAATTATTATAAATTGTTTTTCCTAGCTTTCAATTTACTTGACTTTCTATAAAATGAGAAGTTGTGTGTTTTTTCGGTTCATTGAATAATCTCTACGTACTCTCTGTGTAAGTTCTAATTAGATATTTCCATAATTTAATTTTTCCTTTTAAAAACACTGTTCTACCGATAGTAACAAAGAGTAACTGACTTAATTTAACGTGCCAGCATCTACTAAGATTCTTCTTAGAAAATATTCTAACATGTTTCAAACTGCAATGTGAACGCGGTCTATTCAGACGATCCCGGTTACCTGCGCTTGCGCACACACCCACACAAATACCCTAACACACACGCGGGCGCCTGGAGACGTGACACAGACGCGGCTCCTAATGCCAGGGAACCGCTTAAGAATAAGGTAGCAAGTGAAAACGATTTTTTGTAACATTTTTTATGCATATGAAATGGAAAGTATTCTCCTGTCGGATTTTTCGGTAATTTGTCTTCGTGGCAACCCTTTTGCATGAGAAAGGATATGGTACGCTATTCGAGAGTGTGTTTTGTTTTATTTTACCAAGTTTGGTGCCGCAAATTCATCTCTATTTCTCTAAGTACCTAAAATCTCACATGTTTTTAGGATATGTAAATAACTTAAAGTTTCTTTAACATTGACCCACGTTAGTTGAGTAGGTACTTTATTACTTTATTTATTTAAATAAATAAATTACAAAGAATTTAAAAATTCGGCTCAAATTTAAAGTACCTAGTACAAAGATGCCTACAAAGATTGATTTAAAATTATTTGATTGATAAGATTGATAGATATCATTACTCCTACAACATTACAGTACTCTTCAAAGATTTATTAGCGATGAAAGCGTCAATACGGTTATTTTAGTATATATTTTTGATTAGACTAATGGAATGATGATTAATTCGGAGGGTTTCCAATGATGATACACCCAAACGAGTAACACTGCTTACTCGTTGGGAATAACATTATTCCCTGGGTGTTACTCGTTGGCAATATAATATTCATATACTTACCCTGATGTTGTCATTTTAAGAGCTCTGTTAACCGACACAAACAGGTGGTTAAACGACAGTTTAGCCTAACCAACTCTTTTTGACAGATGCTTTCATACATTACCTGTCACCTTGACCAATGGTTACGGTAAACGCCCGTTTTGTTGTTATTCTTACAAAACTGCATTAAAGCAGCAAAACTGCAACGTTTACCTTTCACAACTAATAATATACCTAAACCTATAATTGGCTTCCTGTATGTATTCCTGTTTTTATATGTATTTATTATTAGCTGTTGGTTTTCCTACAAAATAAATAAATAAACTGGATCTTTTACGATCGGTCAATATCACTAGGCCCTTTTTAGGGACACCTTACCTAAACCTGGTCACTGACCTTACGCAGAACCAATGACACTCACAACTAATTAGTTCTCACAATAATGGTAATTCTAAAATATTCCAACTTGGAACCGATTGAACTTCAAAATCTTTTACAGCCATATCCCTCAATCCCGTGGTAAGAAAGTATAAATAAAACATAACTATCGCTGTGTCGAGTTAGGGACGTTGGCCTGTCTGCAGCGGTGTGCGTGCGCCTTTATTATGTCCGCTCACGTAACTGTGAGGCTGTGTGCGTGCAGCCTAAGTACACACTGCACCAAGGTGCATGTGACACTGTTATGTAACACATTAGGTAGTAATGAACGAAATAATTTGATGTTAAAAAAAAATATCTACTTACCAAAGTATCGATGAGTTCTCAACGGGAGCTTATGACAAGAGTATTTCTAATATATCGAGATCTCCGTAAAAGCCATGCTTTTCATATTTCTTGTTTACCATCATCATCATCATCAGTTAATCAAAGTCCACTGCTGGAGTTTGTCCAAGGAACATAATACTCTCTAATGAGAGGGAATCTGGCATAGACCTCTCCAGTAGAATGCCACGAAAGGTCTTGAGCCGCCTCTATCCACCGACTTTTATAATTTATTTGGTCTATCGAGAGGGGCCTTTGTATATACACCGCAACGTTCGGTTTCTATCTTGTTCTTTGTTTACCAATGCTGAACTAAATGTAGAGCTCCAAGATAAAACTACGTTTGATAAGAAATTAAGGTAGTTTCATAAATAAATGAATTTAAGCTACAAATAAACTGGCGTACAATAAAAAAGGGTTATTTAGAAAAACCAAACTACCTCCGAAACTATGCAAGTTAGGATTTTTTGGATATAAGACAATGTCGTATTACTTGCGTAGCAGATAAAAGTTTGTCTAAAAATTATTTTATGTGAGTAATGTATAATCTTTTTCACCTCCTTTGATTAAATAGCGGTTTTCAGCATTAGTGCCGAAGCACGGCTTTGCTCGGGTGATACCTACTAGTGTAAAAATTAAAGTTGTTACTGCATGGCCTTATGACAATGTGTGGTGTTATGTTACGTTATCTACCTCTTTACCATCGCGTGGGGAGTGACTGAGTAACAAACTTTCGCGTTAAAATTAGTAGGATCTCCCCCCCTCCCCCTCTCCCCCTCCCTCTAGGTTCAGATGCTATTGTATCTACCAATTTACAATTTTTTATTTACATTAATGATCTACCCCAACGTGGAACGAATGAATGAATCACAAGATTGTATTATTTGCATATGACACGTCACTTTTATTTAAAATGAAGCGACGACAGTCAGTGTTTGGCGATGATGCAAAAAAATAACATGTCAAAGAGATTTTGAAAACCCTACTGAATAAATAAATTTTGATTCTGATTTTGACTGCAATACATATTATAATACACCTACCCTTCGAGCAACACGGACTTCCTGCCACGGGCCTACCTATCTATTATACCTATTATTATTGTTTTGACAGCAGTGGACTTCTACATGCTGATGATGATGATGATCTCTCATAAAAAAAAAGGTCTAAAGGTCTAAGGCAGTTAAGATGTTCTTGGTTACACTTCGGTGTAACACCAGTCCCATCTCGAATGGAGCCAAGTTCAAAGTCGTTCCTAGTTCGCTAGACTTCTATGTAAATGGCAAAACCATAATTACGCCGCCCTAGACATTGCGGTTAAATAAAATCCTATGAATTATGTACAAAACTCAGAAATTACTAGTCGGCACATTCCTTTCCTATTGTATTAGTGTGTAGCGGTCATTCTTCGGGAAGCAACTGTGAAAATGTTGAGGAATTCTGTGTTTTACTGTACCTATGTTCAAAAGGTACGTGTTGTCGTTGGTCTTCAACATTCCACAAAGATTCTCATTCATTATGTAGAAACAGTTTCATTGATAATCATGTTTTTTCATAAAGGCGGCTCGCGCGCGCCGCGCCTGTAAAGGCATTTATTTGAATATGTCGTAAAACATAGCAAATTTTATAGAGTCCCTAGAGTCCAAGTCAGATTTTTTACTTAATCATCATCACACGTCCTGAAATCCAAAATTCCCCAATGACTAAAGACCATGTGTCCTGCCCATACTCACCTACGGATCCGAGACATGGCCGCTCACAAAGGAGTACTGCATAAGATCAGAGTAGCACAACGGGCAATGGAGCGCGCCATGCTCGAAATATCACTTCTGGACCACATACCCAATGCCGAAATCCGACGTCGCACGAAGGTTGTGGACGTGGGCATGAGGATCGCAAGACTGAAGTGGAGATGGGCGGGACACTTGGTTAGTTCAGATGGGACGATGGGAGATGGACGAAGGCGATCATAGAATGGTGGCCAAGAGAGACCACCTGCCCGATGGTCGAATGACATCGTTGAAGTAGCCGGCAACCAATGGGTGAGACTCGCGATGGGCCGAAAAGAGTGGCGTTTTAA
The DNA here is from genome assembly GCA_951392215.1 of Epirrita christyi. Lineage (NCBI taxonomy): Eukaryota > Metazoa > Arthropoda > Insecta > Lepidoptera > Geometridae > Epirrita > Epirrita christyi. The sequence continues at coordinate 1,128,160 of OX595843.1, forward strand.
AGAGGAGGCCTATACCCAGCAGTGGATGCAGACGGATGATATGGCTGAAATGATGATAATGATGATCATCACACTTTTTTTTTTCTTATACCTACTACTAACTACGTAAGCAAACAAGCATACGATCCACCTGATGGAAAGTAGTTACCGTAGCCTATGGACGCCTGCAACACCAGAGGCATCACACGCGCGTTGCCAACTCTTTAAGAACTTTAAAACGCCCTTTTTGAGAACCCCATACTGTAGTCACTAAAGAAAACCTCGGCAGGGAGAGACGCAGGTCGAGGTCTCCCCCATTAAATACGATGGGGGAATTGCCATAATCATCACGCTTGTCAGGCGGATTGATGATCGCAATATTCGTGTTGAGGTGGATGCTGCTGCCCATCCGCTGGTGTAATCTCTTAGTCGGCTTTAACAAAATCCACGGGAGGAGATAGAGAGGTCTACTCTTAGGCCGGACACAACACAGTACAAATAATGTACCTAATAATAGGCATCATATTGAAAATAAAACTAAAATAGACGTAAATGAGAGGTAAGTAAACTTTATATGTATCAGCTTCTCTTTGTTCTCGAGGCACCCCACAGGCGCTTCCTACCTAGTAGTAAGAAGAATCAAAATCAAGACAAGCAGTGTTTGTTGCCTTGTTTCTTTTAGGTTTATTCGTGTTGGAACAGGGGTAATATAAAAAAAAAATCTTTAAAAAACTTACGAACCATGGTTCTAGATCAGCCTTGCCCAAAGTGGGCGATAACGCCCCCTTGTGGGCGCTGCAGGCCACAAGCAGCACAGGCAGGGGGTGGGGGGGCAGTAAGAGACCCAGAAAAAAAATTTCAAACTTGAGACCTGAGCGCCGTTGTGCCTACTGCGCTCAGGTGTCAAGTTATCACTTGCGGGTTATAGTAAAAGTCTCTTTTAGAATGAATGTTTAACTTTCCGCTAATATAGCTCACAATAGGTAATTAATTTAATTTGAAGTTATAGTGGTTTTTAAGTACCTAGGAAAAAAATGGGGGCGCTAAAAAATAATTTTCACACCACCTGCTCGACAATGTCCAATTACAAATCATGCAACCTCAACGTAAAGTAAAGCATTGTCTCTATAGGGATATAAAGTTATACGAAACTTCCTATTTGAATTTGGAATGTCAAATTCGTGTGGAGACTCGTGGATAACTCTGAGTAAAAAAATGCCCATATGGCATTGTAAAGAGGTTTGTTCGAAAATCAAACCGGCCACCATAAGCAAAACTAAAAAAAAAAAAGAAAAATGTGCGTTTAAAAGAATGAATTGCTGTGCACACGCTGTGCGCGTGTTTGGTGCTGTGATTTTCAGTAAATTTTATTGCAATATTCATGTTGATAAAAAATTACAAACAATAGTGATTCTACTCCAATGTTTATCAAAACAGACGCTTTAGAGATTATTGATAATCTACTACCGCAAAAATCAAAACAAGCCCTGGCTTTTTATTGTCTCGCAGAAAGTGTGAAAAGTAGAGGATGCTCCTCTGGAATAAAGCCTGTCTTCATCTTGGGCAGCTTGAACCCCTCGCTTCACTCAGGATTCTATATAACTCCCTCGCTACACTCGGGAGTTAACTTTAGAGTCCCTCGCTACGCTCAGGGTTCAATATGCCGCCCGCGACATAAGACACTGCTTTATTCCCTTAGTGCATAATCTACTATTATCCTCAAAGTGGGCAGTAGACAAAATAAGTTTGGGAACCCCTCTAGACATTATTGTACGTAGTGATCGTGTGTGCAAAATTTCATGGAGTTTTATGAAGTAATATAGCCAAAATAGAAGAAACATCGTTCGAGTACAAAAAGGCGTAAGTGCATTACAGGTAACCTTCCCTTGACGATTCAAAATGATCCTTGTGATTTCAATGAATAAAATACTTTTGACTTTAATTTTGAGTGATTTTTCCTGTCGAGAAAATATTGTTCTATTATGTTTTAGATAAGAGTTTCCAACTATTTTATTTTCCAAAGATCCTTACAAAGTTTTATTCGGCACTAGGGGACGCTATGGTAGCAGCTTAGATGGCATAAAAAAGGTTGTACGTTGTTTTAATTTACATAATTAACAGTTATTGATCTGCTTTTCTGTTATCACATAACATAACACGCAACAGTCACATACGTAGTCTTGATCCCACACTAGAATTCCCTGTGTCGTGGGTATCAGGAACTACGAGTTGCAGTAACACCCAGACCCGGAAGATATATTTGCAGATCATTATAAACATTTGTCCCGCAGCGGGAATCGAACCCGCAACCTCTTGCATCTCAGCCAGATACTCACCCACCGCGCCACAGAGGTTGTCAAATCAATATCCATTTTCTAGACCAATGGCAAGTAGATCTACCACCTAGATATAAAATGAGGTTAGTGTCAGCAATAGTTAAATTTATTTTCCACCTACAGCAGTTAAAAGCTAATGAGGATTAGATAGCAGGTACATAACTGGTAGATTACATATTAGGTATCTTCGTCTGTAGACAAACGTACATGCGAAAGTTAGCGTAATGCGAAGACACTAATGGAGATTTTGTAAATGACATAGCTATCGACAAGCGCCGTCGTCACCCAATAATTCCTGTGTGTTTTCAATAGTTCACATAAGTACGTTTGCGCTCAGGTGACGGTTATGTGATCACCACTAGTCACGTTTAGATTCCTGAGATTGTGCGAACTACGGTGAAACCAGGCCCATTAAGGCTCGGCCTACTTCAGGGAAAAGGCATGTGTTTATATACGTTTTAAGGGTTGATTAAGCGCTCGAATTAACGTTTGTCTAATGTCCTGGGTCGATATACAGTGTGACCATGCGCAAGTTTGTGTATAAAGTATGAAGATGACATAAGCGAGCGCGCCGTGCGCTATCCGTCCTTTTTTCGCTAAGTTAGCGTTTCACGCTGAAAACATGTTTATCGGCCCTCAACTAGTAAATCGTCTAGAAACTAAACTAACTTCCAGTAGCAATTTAAACCGCCATCTATGTAGCATCAATAGCACTTGAAATTAACTTGATTATCGGATAATCTGCTTCGGCCGCCTACGAAACCCGTGCTGCGTATCGTACAAAGATTAATTTTACCATCTACGTAACCAGTTTCGTACGAAGACATTTTATTCTTTACACCTAGTCCTTTTAAGTTTTTTAACTACTTCATATTTTCTGTAGAAGTCCACCGCTGGACATAGTCCGCCCCCATCGAATGCCCGACGAGTAATATCGAGCCGCCTCCATCCACCGACTTCCTGCGAATCCGATCGGAAACGTTTCCGATGTTTTAGAATCGCCCTGCTGATCCCACACTAGGATTCCCTGTGTCGTGGGTATCAGGAATCTACGATTACCATGGTACCACAACAGCCAGACCTAGAACAAATATTTGCAGATCATGCACACATTTATCCCTCACCTCTTGCGTCTCAGCCGGCTACTCGCCCACTGCACCACGGACGTCGTCACTTAGCTGGTTTCGTACGAAGAATAAATGTCTTCGTACGAAACTGGTAACGTAGCACGGGTTCCGTAGACGGCCGAGGGGGATAATCTAAGAACAGGTTGAACCGTCTTGTCACATCATTAAATTTAATGATAATCAATTGAGGTGCGTTGCTCCCACATAAAGGTGCAAAATATAAATCTGGCATCTTTTTTGATTCATGCATTTTCTCGTGATCCCATTGATTTTGTCTCATTAAGAGAAGGTTACATTAAGGCGCTTACACCCTCTTGTACGCGAACGAAGATTGCTTCTATTTGGGCTATTATTTCATCATCACTAATATGTAGACAAGTGGTGCTTCAGTATTTTTTTATTTGTGATTTTGTCCCTTTTATAATTTAATAAGAAATGAACGCAGCACGGGTCTAGATATTAGTGTACTGATCATGTGTACACAATTTCAAGGAGTTTGATGAAATAATAGCCAAATTAGTAGCAAACTTTGCTTTGTTCACGTGCAAAAGGGTGTAGGTACCTCCTCTCTGGGACCACGAGTGATTAGTTTTTCTCGTGGTCCCATTAAATCTTCCAAATCTTAAACACAATAAAACATTAAATCCGGAGGAATAGAACCTTTGTACTTATAGTTAGATAAACTTTTTCAATTGCATGGTGAGAGGCAGACAGAGCGAACAGGAGTAATTTTAGTTTATAAGACGATTCAAAATGATCCTTGTGATTTCAATGAATAAAGTTCTTTTGACTTTGACTTTGAGACGATAAAATAATAGATTAGGTACCTACTTAAAATGACGTTCTAAAAGAGGCAAAAAATGGGTTTTCAAAAAGCTCAGCGTTACCCGAAAACAGCATTAATATTTTAATTGTTTTTTTAATTAAATAGACTCATCATTATCAGCCGGTAGACATCCACTGCTGGCTGCCGGCTTGCCCATAGCACCCATAGCGTGCAATGGGGGGATTTGCCATAATCACCACGCTAAGCAGGTGAATTGGTGATCGCAGTGTAATGTTAAGTACCTACTCAGGTGGATGCTGCTGCCCATCCCCTGGCGCAATGCCATAGACGCCTTGTACGACATCCACAGGAGGAGTTCGAGGAGTCCTACTCTTAAAGGCTGAGAGTACCTACTTGTTAAAAAAGTACAGAAAAATAAATAAATAAATAAATGCTGGACATTTCCACACAACATTATCTAGCCTAGAGCTTGTGTTATGGGTACTAGATAACTGATATACTTAATACAATACATTACATAGATAGATATTTTTTATTATACATAGAAAAATACCCAGAACACCCTGAACAAATATCTGCAGATCGTACAAATACTTGTTCCGAGGCGGGAATCGAACCCGCAACCTCCTGCGTCGCAGGCGAACCTTCGCCCGCCGCGCCACAGAGGGCGTCAATTAAAAAAAAAAAATGAAATATCGGAAATATTTCGTTTCTACTTCAATCTTTAAACACATTGAGGGTTAGCAATTTGCTGTGCCGTCTATACCTAAGCAAGTAGTCTACAAGACTACAAGAAGCAAAAAGAAAACCGATCGCGTGAGCTTTGAGCTTATCGCTCTTATGATGTGAACACACGATTATATCGTCAGAACTGCCCCCCAATTACAAATGGCAATGGGATACTCATCAATGGGGATCATTTTGGCAGCCTTACCGCTATATAATAATAATAACAATAATAATAAATGCTGGACATTTCACACAATATTATCTAGCCCCAAGCTAAGCAGAGTTATGGGTACTAGAGATAACTGATATACTTAATACAATACATTACATAGATAGATATTTTTTTATTATACATAGAATATACCCAGAATACCCTGAACAAGTATCTGCAGATCGTACAAATATTTGTTCCGAGGCGGGAATCGAAACCTCCTGCGTCGCAGGCGAACCTTCGCCCGCCATTCCACAGAGGTCGCGAAATCATTAAATATAATCCTTCCTTTCAAGTTTCAAAAGGTTTGGACAACGCTAAGGCTGCCAATATGATCCCCATTGTTGCGTTCCCCATTGCCATTTGCTACTGTAATTGGGGGGCAGGGCCAGTGACTTGTTACAAGTGACTTTTTACAAGTGACTTGTTACAAGTGACTTGTTACAAGTGACTTGTTACAAGTGACTGGTACTAGTTGTCCATTATCCAGTTCATAACTATCTAGTTATGAGGTATAAATGCTTAAGCTTAAGGGGGATTTGGCGGGGGGGGGGGGGTGGTCTAAGGTATTAGTCACGTAGACGGTTAAAAAAATTAAAAAATTCTAGGATTGAGGAATTTAGACTTTTTTACCCCTTAAATGGGATGGTGAAGTTTGTAGGAAAAAGTGACTGAAACTGAAACGGGAAACGAATAAAAACGATTTTACGGTACATTGTTTATGTTTCGAAGATTGAAGCGAAAACACGCGGCTCAATGTACTGCGAAGCTGAAATCAATAACCAGTTTGATAGGCAATACATCCCCTGGTTCCATTCAATTAGGCTACCATAATGGCTGAAACTGAAACGAGAAACTCTCTGACGATTTCGAAATCATTTCGGAACCCTCAGAGCTGGGGTGGTATACTTAATTCACCTGGGGTAATTCACCCAGGTACACTAAGTACACTATTTAGTAGACTTGATTCACCCAGGTCATTTCCGGGTGCATTATGTAAACTTTACAGTAGATTTAATTCACCTAGATAAATCAATCTTATTATAGAGCAAGAGTCAAGCACGTTAATAAAAAAAAATGTGCAATATAATATAACCTTAGAATAATGACTTTCTGAGAATATAAGTGAAGTATAGTTAATTATTTTATTTTATTATAGTTAATTCAACTTCATTCATGCATTACTTCTCTCAACTCTACCTTTCCAGGAATCTTTCTAAAAAAACTAAATTCTTTCTAGAAATGTCATGTTTTCTGCACTAAAGCAACGTTGCACCTCTTTCCCACCGTAATTAGCTGCGCAATCTGAAGGAACCAGCAAAAAGTATCCTTTAATAACTTCTAATAAGCAGGACTGGTTCTAAGCTGGACAGGACAGGACATGGGACGTAAATAGAACTTTTATTAAGGGGCAACGATATTTTGTTCACTTCACTTTGGTACTAAAAACCCATCAAGTGCGAGTCGGAGTATCTATTTATTTTATTTATTTATTTTTAAAATTTTGGGAAAACTTACAGCTAGTACACATACGGATAATAAACTAAAATACATGTAAGAGTTACATGTATCCTGACGGCCAATTACAAGTTTCCACTTATATTATACACACATATATATTACACATAGGTATCAATAAATTGAATAACCTCCTTATTTCGTCGGTTTATTTTGAGTCGGTTAAAAGAATATTAATATTCATGTTCATATCATTCATTCACCGTTGGAACACTGGGAGCACTTGGTTTTGTTATGGTAAGTACCTACCTACATTACATTTTAGTGGCCGCACATAAGCCTTGTGAGATAATAATTAATTTATACCTGTATAACATCATTATGTCTCATTTATTACATACACAAAACATTCAAAACAATATTTTCTAGGCGATTCTATAAAACAACACAAACAGACGAAACAATTCATATTCAATTCAGTTCTGATATAATTTTTAGTTTTAATAGACATACTGCTCAGAATCGACATCACTAAACATTTACACACAGTATGTACTATATCTCAGAATTAGCTTGTTGAAGTGGCAGTGGCAGAACTGACAACCGTTGGGGAATAAAGGTTCTCTAGTGGCGACCACAAACCGGACGACGTGGTAGAGGAAGACCCTCCACTCGATGGACTAAAGATATTATAAACGTCGTAGGAAGTCGGTGGATGAAAGTGGCTCAATACCGTTCGTCGTATTCTAAGGGGGAAACCTATGTTCTACAGGCTGATGATAATGATAATGATGTACTACTTTTTTAACTTTAGCCTAATATGTGTAAAAACGGCTGCTACTCAGGACTTCCTCGTTCAGTTTGGGGGGACAGCTTTAGCCCCTGATTAGTCGCTTTTAGTAGCCCTGAGTCATACACTGGCCTTGTCCAAGTAGAGCCCAGGCATGTAAGGAGATGGCTGGGTCGGAAAAACGCGCGTAGCGACCCCATGCGGTGGCGCGGCGTCTTGGGATGGTACAAATTGCCGACTCTGTGGTCTTTCATAAACTTTGTGACCTTTGTGACTGTGTGTCGTTGTGTGTATGTTGTGTTGACATCAACCGAATAAAACCACATATTTTACAAAGTTTTTGTGTGTCTACTTACTTCTTTTGTGACCTAGAAATAGATTCAAATTTTTAAGCTGATCTTTGATTATTGAATTTCCGATAATTTGAGCAACTAATGCTTGATTTCACTAAACCAATTACGGGTCACATGTCTATGTCAAATTTGACAGTTCAAACAAAACTGCCAACTTGACATGCATTTTAATTTTAAGTATTGGTTGGTGAAAGAGGGTATAATTTTTTGTAACTTTCCAAAATTTATCCGCATGTGTTGGGCGAGATGCGTTTTTCTACGAAGTTTCAGAAAAAAACGTGCGTTTTCACAGCCCTGTGTAAACTCCTCGCTATAGAGGCTTAGCCGTAGTTAAAGTATGCTGTTAATCTGGACCTTAGCTTATTAATAATGCATGGTGGTAAGAACCTACACCAAGTAACTTCTAAAAAAGAGGTAATACTTAAAAAAAGGTTACCTACTTGTTCTTTGAATTTATTTTTGACGAGATTATCTTATGGTTTATGCTCCATAGATCATCGAACTTCTTGTAGGACAGATTGGAATAAACGAATATTAAAGCTTTTTGGCTCTAGACCGGAAACAACAAACAAATTTTACGAATAGTTTTCCTAACCAGCAATGTTTGTATGTATAGTAAATGTTTTGAGATCTAGAAAACGGCTCTACCGATTTCGATGAAATTTGCTATATGGAGGTTTTTGGGGGCGACAAATCGACCTAGCTAGGTTTAATCTCTGGGAAAACGCGTTTTTCCGCATTTTCCGAGCAAAGCTCATTCCCCAGGTACTAAATTATTCTATTAAATTAGATTAGAAAATACGCTGAGACGCAAGAGGTGCAGGTTTGATTCCCGTTGCGGAACAAATGTTTGCATGGTCTGCAAATATTTGTTCCGGGTCTGAGTGTTGTACCCTGGTAGGTACTCGTAGTTCCTGATTCCCACGACACAGAGAATACTAGTGTGGGATCGGACTATGCATGTAACTGTTGGGTATTATTTTATGTGTGTTACGTCTGTGCCATCTATAGGTAAGTACGTATCTATGAAAATCAGACTGACCAGTGACTCACTTCTGAATTTCTCATTGCTCAAGCAAGATTTCTCTCACGCCGTATTATTATGTCTATTCTAGAAAGACCCCTAGAAGAACACTAAACATCGGCTGGCTGTCTAGAATAATAAAAATAGGTACTAGAATATAATACGCTTGTCACATAAAGTAAGCTTTGTCTCAAGTACTAAGTGCTCATAAGTTAGCCTCTCCTTTTGTTAAGTAAAATTGAATAAATAAATAGAAAGAGCACAAATCAAGCATTTTGTGAAGGTACGTATAATTTGTTGTCTTCAATAATTCATGTGGACTGCATTGCAGGCGCAGCCAATGCTGCTCAGGTTTAGGGTTTAGCATGCTAATAAGAAAACCATACGTAAGTTGACATTTCTTTTAATGTCACGAAAGCAAAAACAAAATTTTATAAGTTTTTCTGCCGCTTTTGGGGCATTTGGGGAACTTTTGTAGAGACAGCTAGTTTGTATTAAACTACTAACTATGTTATTTGTGTTGTCGTTGTTTTTGTGTGTTTTTGTGTTGTAAGAGAAGATTTGGAAAGTTTGATTACACCAGCAAATAACAGGCGGTTAAACAACTGTTTAGTTTAACCATGGTCTAACCAATGCTTTTTTGACAGGTGTTTTTAAAGATTATCTGCTCCTTGACCAATGGTTAGATTTACCAAGACATTTACTAACTAACAGAGTATGGTGAAACTGGCTCTAAGCCTGCTGTATAGTTGAAATATGAATATACGGAACACCTTACTGACTTTCTGATTAACCTTGACGGTATAAGTAAAAAAGCAATGTGATCGCATCGCAAGTCGCAAGAACTTAGCACTTATTGTCGCGATGGCAGTATCTACGGACTTTAAGATTTTTTATGGACTAAGTAAAACTTAGCTACTTATATCTAACTAGACACTATCATAATAGATCATTAATTCAGTTATGGAAATTCATTGTAAGATACCTTCAGCCTATTAGATAAGATCTACAATATAGGTAGCAAAGTAAAAATCGATATAGGTAGGTGTCATGTATCATATGTCATGTGTCATGTATCATATGTCATGTAGAGCTATTAAACATCTCAATATGACATATTGCCATACAATGACTTGGTAGACGTAGATCGTTACCTAAACAATCTCTTTACCGGTTAAGTCTTGAGTACCTGGGTGACCGAGTTTTGCTCGGATAACTCGGAAAACCGCGTTTTCGCAAATATGAGACCTATATAGCTAGATCAATTTCTCGCCCCCAAAAACCTCCATATAGCAAATTTTATCGAAATCGTTAAAACTGTTTTCGAGATCTCAATATGGTACCTACCATATTTACGAATATTGGTCGTTTAATATTAGTAGATAACTAGATTAAAAAGATACAAAAAAAAAAAATTAGCATTGATTTAAAAACAAACTATCTTTATGTATACTTACCTACCTTATATAGTTACTCTACCAGGCTTCTAATAATAAACAGAAATATATTATTAAAACATGATAAAAAGAAATAAAGATGGCGATGGACGCCATCTTGGATCGAATGCGCGGGAACGCAGCCTATCGAGTGCGTTCAATAAATTGACATCTGCCTTATACGGAGGTACCTACCAAGACATTCGTCTTAGACCTCATCCAACTAGAAAACAGGTAACCGGCGCTAGTCTACCTTCGCAAAACACAATACCATGTGTAAGATTGTATTGGTAAGCTGTTAGATAGGCGCGGACAACCTGCTTGTTATCTAAATCGGACATAGGTCTTAGACCTTAGTGTATGTTAGATGCTGGGTTAAATTGGGTACTAGTCGCGGTGGATACGAAAAAAATTTATCATGGCTTGTCCTTTTGCTTCTTGGCGATTCTTGTTGGGTTTTAGATATATAAATCGAGGAGTGACATAAAGTTTTTGTTTTATTTGTCATTAATCATGATAGACCATTTACGGCTGAAGATGCATAGATATAAGAATAAGGTCAGGTAGAGTAAGTCACTTTTTTAGTGTTATGTAATTTTGTAGGTATTGTAGCAATGAACATTAAACTTTTCTTGACTGATTTGTCCATGTTAATGTTCCATGATTTGTTCCGAAATGTGAATTGAAACTGTGACCCTTCGTTTCAAGGCAGCAACAAACGTGCGATCTACAAACGAGAGGCTCATTCAGTAGTACTCTCTGTCTCAAAAGCGAACTACGGGATTACACCAGGGGTTGGGCAGCAGCATCCACCTGAGTACTCAACACGCAACTGCTATCACCAATTGGTGATTATTTGAGTGTGGTGATTATTTCAATTCTCCCCATTGTATTTTATGGAATAGGCATCGTCCAGCAGTGGATATCTAACGTCCACTGCTGGCTGCTGATGAAGTACTTCTTCGGAACAATTTACGTCATCATCATCACCAGCCTGTTTATGTCAACAGCTAGACGAGGCATTACCACTGTAATGCCTCGTCTGCCCAGCCAATGGTGAAATGCCTTGGTAAGGAAATTGACACGTTATAATAATAATAATTTATTTATTCATCAGATTTCACATAGAGTAATTCACATGTCATCCATTTTGTTAGCAATTACGTCTTAAAAATAATGTTAGTAAGTATACAAAATTATAATAAATAGCAAACATATTAATTCAAATTCAGTCACATTAAAAGTAGTCAATATTTGAGTCACAAGCTGGGTGACTGGCTGATGTTTCGAAACCCAGTGAGCTATAATGCCGGAATTAAAATTAAAATGGTCTGCCACAACGGCCAGCATGCTGTTGGAACTATCGTGGACGCGACTCATCATTGATGCAGTTCTGCGTCAGTTATACGTACTTAAAAAAACGTTGAATTCTGCAAAAAAGGGCAACTTTGATTTGAATAACAATCACTCATAACATACAAATGGAGAAGTCGAGTATTTTTATGTGCTATCGCTTAAAACATTCCTATCATACGCCAAGGGACATCGAAGGCATCTAACCACCATTTAGATCCTAACGCTGAGACGGCCACAAGAATGCTACCCAGTCTGGGGCGTTTTTGCTGACTTACACCACAGTTATTGACCAGAACACCTTACCATACCAAACATTCCAACCACCAAAACTCTCCACAGAAATCTCTACTTTACTCCAGCCTTTTAAGACAGATTTTACCATGGAAATCTGAGGAGTAGTTATAGGAAATGTAAGGAGTTAGACTTGTCTTAGCTGCAATGAAGGGGACGCAAGTTCTTATTGCAGTCAGCAGGTAGGCTGTCTGTCACAGACTTGTGATTATTGTAAGCAACGTTTGATTTACAAAGTCTCCTGTCGAGGAGCCGTGAAAAATTACCAATTTTTCTGATGCTATACAACAGCTTGGCAAATACCCTAAAGGATAAAACTACTGATGCATGACAAATATTGTTTTAAAAATATGGCAAGCAACGAAGCGAATAATTTATGAATTACTACCACGCTGCACCAGGCCTACAGAACATAATTTAAGCTACATATTTTTGTTTTACAGTGTCACACAGAAAGCAAGTTAGGTGGAAGAGCTTCGGCGTTAGTGGCCTTAAAGTTTATCAAAATAGCCACTACGTAATACATAGGGTGTATACATTTTGGGTATAAGTTTTTAGTCGTTATATGGAGGCAGCCTATGACTGTTCATCGTGACATTCTTGGAGGGGAGGCTCATACCCAGCAGTGGAATTCTACAGGCTGATGATGATGATGATGATATTTTTTATTTCGTCTGTTGTATTGTGATGTGCTCGATACTATCTACTATCTTACACATGCATACAAAATAATACATAATACCCAAAAGTCACATACGTAGTCCTAATCTCAAGCTAGGATTCCCTGTGTCGTGGGTATTATGGTACTCGTAGTTCCTGGAACTACGAGTACCATAATACCCAGGCTCGGAACAAATGTTTACAGATCACACAAACTTTGCCCCACGGGATTTGAACCCGCAACCTCTCGCATCTCGGCCGGTATTATAATAACTTTATGCCCTGTATTTTCCTTCGTTAGCAATTCCTGTGTTCAGGTGAACCATATTTCGTACCACTTGCATTCTTGATTGCTGCAGGTTGCCTAAAAACGGTCAAGGCCCGTCGTGCGGACAGGTTTCATGTCCTTGGAGAGAAATGCCGAGGGTGAGGGCTGGGAAATGTCCGGCTTTTAGGAACCTGATCAGATTAGACTGGGATTTTAGCCTGTGGCCACTAAAAACCGAAAGCAATAAAATCAGCCTTAAAATACGTTAAAAACTGGTCCCCATTCATAAAAACACTAAGTTAGTATCATTATTGTATTCAGCTCTTATCCACCCATGCCTTCTCCCTTTTTTACTATCTAACTAAGGTAAGGAAACACGTTCCGAGCATCATCTTCTCCTTTCTCGATCACACAGGCGCAAACTAAAAACCTAGTACCCAGTACCTAGTAAGAAAGATCATAAAAAAAACCCATTTTGCGAGAGAGCGCGTGCTTTGTCAGTAACTTATTCCGAAGAAGAGCCGGCAAGGGCTTGCTCCGGTCAAGCCTCGGCAAGTCCTAATATAATCCTATAATTCCTATTTCAGCTTTGTGCCTTCGGCTTGACCTTCGGACACGTGTATATCTTCTGCCGGCGCTATTCTGATGAATTCTGATTCTGGTCGCGTTGGACCAGGAGTAAATTCAACTAGTTTATTAGACGATTTAAAATATTATTTTATATATTATGTTATTTGTGATTCATTGAATAAAATACTTTTGAATTTGATATTTTTTGACAATAGGAGAAAAAAAATGATCCGGCTTTGACTGATCTCTTGGACAGCACTACCGTCTCGCCAGGCGAAAGTGCAGCCACCGTGCGGTGCACTCGCCTGAGACGCCACCGCATTTCATTAGGATTATTGAGAATTTAGACCTTTCCGATGAGAAATAAACTTTTAGTTTTCATTTACCAGAGTAATTAGGTCTCTTACCTCCAAAGGAAAAAGTTGTCCGTGCCAGCTCTGTCTATTCCTATAGGAAAAGGCATGAAGATTTAAATTTTTATCTAGGTTAGGCCAGGACTTGTTGGGCAATTTTCTTGGTATAAAATTTGTCTTGGCTGCTGGCTGATTTAAGAGGTATGTCACTACTGCTATAAAGTTTTAGCCGAGTTGGTCGTGGAAAGCAATGGTGGCGATGAGCTCACCACTTGTCACATCTATATTCCTGCGATTGTGCAAAATCGGCGAAAACGGCGAGACTCTTCGTGTTTATGTACCTACCTATGTTATTACGGAGACCAGAGGCCGTAGACAAAGTAACATTCTAATAGTGATGACGCCAGTAAAAAAGTCCAAAATGTATGGGATTGACGTAAGCTATCGATATGTCACGTGGTCTTTTGTATTGAATTACGACTAGAAATGGAATCGCTTCGAAGCGAATGCCGTTTGGCTAGACCCTCAGATCATACTAACTCCCTTATTTACTCGTATAAAAAAAATTAAACTCATTTTAGTTAAAATAGTTTCTGTCTTGTTTTGACGCATGTAATTTTACCTATTTTAACTAAAATAGGTTTGAAAAATGATTATGAATTAGAATTAGGGTTAGATTTTACCCCAACTTCCAACTGTTATAGAATGACGAACCACGAATCCCCTAACCAGTACAAGGTGGTAATATTCAGTTCCTGGCAAAGTAGCCTGAATAGAACCATAAAATTAGAGCAAAGATTTAAAAAAAATCAGGGAGGTTACAAAAGATACGTTGAAAGCGCGGTTTTTTGATCCAGAGTATTAGATTCAGTATCAGATTATCCAGAGAGAGGATCTAAAACTAAGAACAACGCAGCGGCTTTATCTACCTACCGCCAGGAAGATCGTAAAATAAACTATGCGGTAGGTAATAACTATCAAGAGATAGACAGGTTGTAGGTAGGTTACTAGCTGATGGAGTGTAAAATTCTATTTGCACCAATGATAGAGTCTGAAAATTCCTGTACTAGCACCTTTACACCTAAAATTGACAATTTCCTACAAGGGATATGACGTACCTATTAACTTGAAGCCCAGTATTAGGTATTAAAGAACAAAGCATAGACTTTCCAAACATTGGACCTAGGAAGGATTTTATTCTCTGAGTAATAGCTTAACTCAAAAATTTTAACATTATATTATTACAATTTTACAATAGAAATCTATCAATTCAAAGCCATAAAACTCCCATAAAACTGAAAGTTCATGGCGATCGCGAGAATTGAAACGCTAGAACGCAGGCTTGCATTGCACTTATTCTAACTTTTTCTCGGCGATCGGCTGAGACGCACGATTAGAAACCGGTTCCCTAGCTGCATGAGCGAGGCATTGCACTCTCCAACAGAACTTTGCATTCCTGAACGCGTTTCTAACCAAACCCCATACATCAACCCTTGGAAACCCAACGCAAACGTACAAGTTACCTCTCCTTTAGTTCACAGACTTGTTTTTTTCACACAAGTCTGTAGCGAGTTGAACGTAACTTTACAAGTTCTGCAATAGTTTCTAATACGTTTTGCCACGACGAACGCAAAGTTGTACAGGAATTTTAGCTAAGGTATTCAAGGTTAGCGATAAAATAAGTAGGATTCATTGACATCGGTCTTGAGGTTCAGATATGTTGCTTAGACTGGATTAGGCGACTAGTTGAGAAACCAGACGTTAGTGTACCTAGTGCAAAACTGTATGTAGGTATTTATTTGCTGGATTGCTTAGTGCGGCTCAATTCATAATCATCATCAGCCGACCAACGTACACTTTTGGACGAGGCCTCATCCATACGTTTCAATGAGGGATTTGCCATAATCACCATGTTTTAATGGATGCTGCTGCCTATCCCCTGGTGTAATGCCTTGGTTGTTACGACATCCACGGGAGGGGTTTGCCATAGTTCGGTTAAACTAAGGCATCCAGGGCTTACGAGAAACTAACTATTCTTTTCTTCTCTATTAGGCTACGTCCACTGTTGGACGAGGCCTCCCCCATTGAATTCAATGGGGGGGATTTGCCATAATCGTCACGCTTGGAAGGCTGATTGTTGATCGCAGTTTGGTGTTACATACCCAGGCGGATACTACTGCCCATCCCCTGAAGTAATTCCCTTAGTAAGGCTTTTTCTACATCCACGGAAGGATAGGACTCTATTCTAAGGCCGGACACTATGACACAAACTAATATATAATAATAAATTCTTAATTATTGTGTCTACTAAGTGAGTAGACATAACTTGTAATAAAAAGTGTCACTCGTTTCCGCACTATTGAATTAAATACAGATAGACATTTACAAAGTTCATGTGTTTTGACATTTAAAGCCTGGTTCATCTAATTAGTATCATCAATAGGGTAAACGCTGACCTTTCTGGTCATTATAGGACTAAAGGGAAACCGTATAAAAAGGTAAAATAGTTGAACTTTAATCGTTGTATTTCAAGAATTGTATAAGTTTAATAGGTAACGTAACATAACACGATCAATAAAGACAAATACTTCCAAAGAAAGAAGAGCAAAGTAACAACAAACCCCCTTATTCATAATCATTTTTTAAACCTATTTTAGTTAAAATATCTTTTGTCTTGTTTTGATGTATGACATTTTACATCAGAGAGAACAAGACAAATTAATTTATACTAAATTGCTATTTATTATAAATTAATTTATACTATTTAACTAAAATAGGTATAAAAAATGATTATGAATAAGGCCCTAAGTTTATGAGTCGGTATTTAAGTAGTTAAAGCTCGAAGGAAAGTTACTTACTTCATCATCATCATCAATAGCCTATGAAGTCCACTACTGGGCATAAACCTCCCCATGCTTACCTAATAATAAAAAGACATACCGAAAACTTTAAAAAAACTGAAATCACGAATAGTTTCTTTTCATAAGCCTTAAGTCACAAAAATTACTAGGTATAGGTATATTTTTTTTTAATTACCAATTTTATTTTAGTTATTTTTTTAATAGTACTCCATCGGTCAAGACTATTGTTCTGAACGTCCCGTTTCAGTTTTCGGGAGTAGATATATAATATATATATATAGACGTTCAGAACAATACTCTTGACCGATCGTGTCATATATTATGAATATATATTTTTATATATATATATATATATATACAATTGCAGTGGTGTGTAATTCCATAAAAATTAGATTGTAAAAAATCTACGGTTTTCCGTTTTTTCCCTTTCCTTATGCTCCGTGCCAAATTTCATGATGCTATCAACGCGAAGTACCTTAAAGGTTTTGATTCTCTTGCGAGTTAAAAAATATGCGACCTAAACCAGCCGTATCTTTTGATTGCGTTTTAGAAGTTTGGATTTTCCACAGTTCTGAGGGATTACAGGCTTGAGTATTAAATATTAATTATAACTTGATAACTCCACGTGTTCCTGAGAAAAAGACAACGAAGTGATCCTCTAAGGGTTTCGTTTTTTTCGGTTGAAGTAAGGAACCCTAAAAATAACTTACCTAGTTAGTAGTAGAACTTCTTGTGATAGAGTTCGTCCGGGGAAATACTACCACCGTATCTATTTCTGTCGCCAAGCAGTAGTGCTCGCATTGCTGTTTCGGTTTGAAGTGTACGGGTGCCGGTGAAATTACAGGCACATGAGACTTTTCATCTATATCTCTCAGGGTTGGCAGCGCGCGTGTGATGCCTCTGGTGTCCATAGGCTACGGTAACTACTTTCCATCAGGTGGGCCGTATGCTTGTTTGCTTGCCCTAATAGTAAAAAAAAAACCTAAGCTTTGACGTATTTTGTCTCATCTTACAAAGTTCTTAAACGTGTAACCACAGCTATTATTAATTTTCAATTTATTTGATTCTAGGAACGACGTTGACATAATGATTACTATAATTTTCATATTACAGAGTGTGTGTTATAAAAGTTCGATGGCGTCGATGTGAAAAAGAGCAATAAGATAGGGTCAGTGTACCTTAGGACAGCACAGACCTTATTTGTAAACATTGGCGGATCATCAGATGAGCTAAGCCTGTTGCGTAGAGGAAGCTATAATAAACTGGCGTGCAATGAAATACCACTAACGTGTGTACAATTAGGTACTTACTTCTGGGTGTCGATGAAATACACTTCTCATTAAAAAAATCGAAACACTTTTCAAGTTTATGTGTTTAATGAATTATTAGAAAACTATTATTATAAACGGAATATTTTTTTGTCATAATATAACAGTAGAACAAGGTTACGAACTGCCAACAAATATAATGATGGTTTTTCTTAAAGAAATTATCATATTATTTGGTTATTTGTCGCCAGAAAGCAAATCTTCGTAGTATTTAGATTTTTTGATGAGAAGTGTAACATAGGTAATACTTAATAGATCGTGTTCAAGTAGCACGTCTCATCTGTGGAATACGTTAGCTGTCACGATAAGAAAATACCCATCCCTAGCCATATATTTTAAATCACGGTTTTTATTCTTTTACTTTTGGGTCAGCACGAATAATTTACGTTACCAAGACGCTAGCAAGACGATCGCAAATATCAAATATTGACCAATAACATCAGGGTAACTTGAAATCTTAGTAAGTTGATTGGTTCATATGTGACATTATCGTCTCGCTAGCGTCTCGATAACGTTAGATGTTCGTGCTTGGGCCTAAATGTCATAGTATCGCCTATCGCTTAGTTTTATGGTAATATTTCCCTTCACATCACCGTTGGTATATGTTTAGGTATTATTTTATTAAAATATATCTATGGTATACAATATGTTGTTTTGTACACTTGCCATATTTACGGAGGTTACTATACTGCTGACACCGATTACAAATCAGTAAAAAAAACATCGTTGAAAAATTTCATAGTCAGTAAAAATTTTGCAATTAAAAAATATCCACCCGTGTTTACATTCACTGCACAAAATCAACCGCTGTGGCACGAGCCTCGCGGCGCGGTCGGCGCGGCGTCCTTTGACTTCGGACGACTTAACGCCGGCGCGCGGCGGCGCATTTGAGCGGCATCCTTTGCGAATGGAATTTTGCGCGCGCGTGCGACGCTGGACAGTCAGTCATCCCCGAACGACCGCGGAATTAGGTCACGCGTCACGGTTTTTTGCCATCATCAAAATGTCAGGTACCTACTCTAATGTTGAGTTAGTGGAAATGGTGCGATTATTTAAGTGATTGATAGGGCGTGGTGGGCCAGTGCCGTGGCCACCACGCTCTCCAGACTTAACTCCCTGTGGTTTTTATTTATGGGGTGACGTAAAACGTTTGGTGTACGCAGACGAAGTGACGAGTGTCGAACAATAAAGACAAAGGATTGTTTCAGCTTTTGACAATGTCAAATTAAACGTATTTGTCCTGCGAAAGCTAAAACGATGCTTGAGGCGCCCCGTGCTCTTTAGTGCATCGAAAAAGTAGGTGCACATTTCGAGCAGTACCTAGGGGTAACGTAATAAGGTAATAAGACTAGACCAATAATACCTAACCTATTGGATAGTGATAACAGGGGTCAATAACCTGCGCTATTCGCACGCGCCGCTGCCGCCGCCGCACGCTTGGGGTCTATTCTCAAATCATAGTAGGGGCTTATTCTTGTGTGACCTAAGATTGTTTTCATATAAAAATCGGATAATAGTTATCTGTGGGATTTCTATTTTATTTTTAGATGATTACGTATACATTATCTCACGCGCTCTTCAAGTATGGCAAGTGTACAAAACAACTTATTGTATATGTATGTTGGTTTGTAGATAATATAAAATGATAGCTTTCACTGGCACAGTGGTCTATAAATGCACTACTTATTTCTGGACATCTTTTTGCCTCACCTATCCCCATCGCTAGAACCCGTTTAGGGTTCCCTACACCGCGGCACCGGCGAAACAGAAACCGTTAGTAGTTAACAACATTGTAACGATTGTTAATGAGTAGTAATTGCAGGAGCTACCTTGCGATGATTGTTATTCGAGTAACGTACGATGTAAATATAGATTCCGAATAATTGAAGTTGTTGAATTATACAGGGTGTAAAAGGACAGCACCCGAGTACTGAGGGTACCGGTGAAGGTACCTATATATTATTATATATATTATATTATAGCGCGAGTTCACAGAGCGCACCGGCTGCGCGAGTTCAACGCTCCCGGTCAGCTGATCGACGCGCTGCGAAAATATTTCTTAGGTGGTTTTCATTGCTTTTTTTGACGTTTTTATTTATAAACGTGTTTTTACTGATGGAAATTAGGTGTTTGTGTTCCTTTTATGATGTTTTATAGATATTTGAAGAAAACACGAAAAAAGCGGCCCAAAAGTGAGTATTTTTTTTTCGCTTTTTTTTCAGCTTGAATATTTTCAGAATCATGGTCTGAGTGCACTATTTCAGTTTTCGGGAGTAGTCTTTTTACACCCGTTATATAGTGATTAATGACGTATGAGTTCCTTGCAAATAGGAGAGCAATTCGGTAATAAGTTATAAATCATACCTACGTTTTGAAGTTCAACCCGAGATGTATTCGGCCAATAAGAATAAACCCCTTTGTCTCCTCCCTTGGATGTAGTAAAAGCATCACTTATGGACTACACAAGGAGATTGGCAGCAGCATCTACCTGAGTACTTAACACCAAACTGTGATTATACCAATCCGCCTACCAAGCGTGGTGATTAAGACAAATCCCTCCATTGTATTCAATATGAGAGACCTCCTAGCCTGTTTCTTTTTTCTTTCTTAATAAAAACCTACTTTTAAGCTCTGGTTAATTGTTGTTCTATTGTCTCAAGTATAAAATAAACCACATTCTTCGGATATCAGAGTCGCATCCCGGTGCTTAGAACCTCAACCAGAGTCACCACCCAGGCCCACTAATACTTCACACTATGTTGAGCTTGCTGATGTTGGCTGGTTGTTGGTGAATGACCAGTCCCAAATGCAGTGCGACTGTGGTGCCCCCTGCCAGACTATAACGTACCTGCTAGATTGTCCCACTTGCCCATGTTCATTACGAAAGTAGACCTCAACATCGCTTCGGACGCCGGCATAGGCGGTTGCAACTTTTTTACCCAAATACATCTGGAGGTCTAAAAAAGCCACTTTATATGAATCATAATACGACGATTCTTATAAAGGAATTGCTAAGGATCTGCTGAGAATTCGGAAAATGAATTGCTACCAGATGAATTTGCCACATTGAGCAATTCATCTGGTAGCAATTCATTTTCCGAATTCTCAGCAGATCCTTAGCAATTCCTTTATATGAATCGTATAATGATTCGTATTATGATTCATCTAAAGTGGCCTTTTTAGACTTGCTGATCACATCTAATATGAAGGCAATTAGAAATCCCTCGAGAGAGATAATGGATTTCTCCTGACGCGCCTTAACATTACCAGGTATATCGGTCTAACTATTTATTTTGAGAGAACCTTGACACGGTAGAAGAAGAAGTGGTTGTTACACTGGATATTTCTTGGACATCCTATGTTGAGGCACAGAATATATGGGCAAAGAAGGCCAGCTCAGTACAAGCGGTAACAGACGCACGCACACAGACGCGTACCCACGCACGACGATCTCGATCGAACGCCAGTCACGAGTTACCGCTTGTTATATTGAGCTGGCCTTCTGTACCTATATATTTTTTGGTTGAGATATATCAGACCCTCAGAATAATGACTTAAGCATGCTAGACCTAAAAACGGCCTTGTGACAAACTGCGTCGACCGAACAGTCTATGTCAGTGAGCTTCGCTAAGGCACCTTTTCAATTACTGCCTTTTAGTTTTTGGTACCAGCTGATTTCTTTACGATGTTTCTTTACCGTTTAAAGCCGGGTTTGCTGCGCCATCTCTAACAAAACATGTTAGCAAAACACCAATACATAGCGCAGCAAACCTAGCTTAAGAGCACTTAGTATTCTTTAGTATTAGCACATATGTTTTTGAGAGGAAACATCCATACGACTGGGATTCGAACTCTCGATCTTAGGATCAGAAGTCAGGGTCACTAGCCTTTACAACACCTGTGCTCTTGCAATGCTGCCAAGGGCATAGAAGTTACCTGCGGAACCCTAACCAAAGATATCCTTCTATATTCCAACCGGTTGCAAGGAAACGTGTGAAATTATACTTACGAGTCGCTCGCATGGCTCTGCCACGTGATGGTGACACTTGCTCTAAAGTGTGTCACACACGTAGCAGATGCGGTAAGATATCTGTATCTGAGCGCGTATCTGTCCATATCGCTCTCTATACTAATATTAACTTATTAACTTATTAACTTTATACTCAAGAAGCAACACACACGTAGCAGATCACTTATATTTTACCGTCAAGCATCCGTAGGCACCGACATATATCAAAAGATGGACAGATGATATCTGTGTATACAAATTGAAATGAGGGTTTCCGCGTGAATGTATCATTTTCGTTTATTATCGTATCTGCTACATGTGTGATACCTTCAGATGCAATAAGTTTTTATACGCATATAAAATATTACCGCATCTGCTACGTGTGTAATGCACTTTATTGATATCTAATCATTGTACCTAGCTCTGTATATAACTCTAACTATGAATGTTTGTTTGTTGTTACTCTTTCAGTGTAGAAAGATATACATATACGATAGATAAGAGAGAAAACATTTGATTGCACACCATAACAAACCAATAAAAAAAACAGCTTTTATTTAAAATAATGTCCTTGTAGATGCATCGTCACACAGTTGCCGTCTACTGCTGGACGAGGCCTCATAGAATGCAATGGGGGATTTGCTATAATCACCACGATTGGCGGATCGGTGGTCACAGTATTGGCGTGGTGTACTCAGGTGGTGCTGCTTCCCATCTTCTAATATAATCCCTTAAAGACGGACGGGGTCTTGTCATAGGCCAAGCCTGGACAGGCAACGGCTGATTCAAGATGTTTATTTAAATTAAATAAGATTTGGTATCTGCCGTGGTGTGTCCCGCTAAAGAATAGACCCTTCCTTCTCCCGTTGATGTCATAAAAGGGATTACATCAGAGGATGGGCAGCAGCATCCATCTGAGTACTACACCAATACAAAAAAAAAAGAAATATATTATAATATATTATAGATATAAAAATATCTATCTATCTAATGTATTGTATTAAGTATATCAGTTATCTATAGTACCCATAACACAAGCTCTGCTTAGCTTGGGCCTAGATAATGTTGTGTGAAATGTCCAGCATATATTTATTTATATATATTTTTTTTATACGATTATGGCAAATCCCCCCTTTGTATTCAACGAAGGAGGCTTCGTCCAGCAGTGGACGTAAACAGGCTAATGAAGATGAAGAAGATTTGGTTTTCATTTTTGAAAGTAGCGAGCGATTCTGATAAAGTTGCAAAAGAATACAAAAACGATAGACCATATTTACTGAAAAAACGACGCAAGTGTCGCGCGTTGGTGTCCTTTGTATCAGAGACCGTTTTAACTGGCACACATTATTTTTCATCTGTGTAAATAGAATAAACAGGGAATTCCTGCTTATTCTATTTATTATCTAAGTTCTTACTTCATCATCATTATCATAAGCCTGTAGAAGTCCACTGCTGGATATAGGCCTTCCCCATTAGAATGGCATGACGACCGATCTAGAGCTCCATCCGCCGTATTTCTACGACCTTTAAAATGTCTTCGGTCCATCGAGAGGGCGGCTTTTTTACACTGCGCTCTCCGGACCACTTCAACTTGCTTATTCTGAGAGCTATGCCGGTGATCTTGGTTCTTCGTTTCTATCATGTTTCCGTTGGATCTTGGTTTCGTTTTCATTAATTTAGAATACTTTTTAGTTTTGGTAAATACACCGCAGTCTCTTATAGTGTTGCTCATTTCGTTTCATCCAAAGGTTGCCTGGAAGAGATCGCTTTCAGCGATAAGGCCACCCGTTGTATTGCCTTTCGTAAAATTACTTGTTTATTGTTTCTCATTAAACAAATGATCTAAATTCTGGTGATCATTAAAGTGTTAATCTATATATCTTTCATGTAGTGAAACTCTAAGCACAGCTCTCTCCATAGCTGCGTTTAGATCAATAGTAAGCAACTACAGCAGTGCTAGCACTACGCACTGATTGTAGACTTTTGTCTAGAGGCTCTGCTGTATCTGTGACGAGAAGATATGGCGTAGTTTCCCGAACGCTACCCGTGCGATCTAAGTGCTTACCTAGTATTTATTTATATCAACTGGTCACTGGCTTCTATGCAGGTAGTTACCAGCTTGTCTTTTTTCTAGCGAGGCATTTGAATGACCAGTCTATCTTGTATCGTTAGTGCACTGCCCTGGTGTGTTTCTCACGCTAATAAATAGTCAAGCATTCATAATGATTATACCTAGATAGGTACGCAAGTTACTTGTTATAGTATAACGTGTAGTAGTGACCAATTAGATGGATGTAGAGCTTAAAGCACTTAGGTGTAGAGGCGTCTTATAGTATTTTTAAAGGGAGGATGACACTTTGCGAAAGACTATTTTATTGTTTTTAACAGGTTTCTAAAATTGGTGGAGGTTCTCAAGAAACACAAAAAGCAGCACCTTGTATCTTTGATGAAAATGTAGCATTATATAGTCATATACCTGGTATAAAAACTTAAGCCGAAAATGGACCAAAACAAATCAAACAGTATTTTTACATTCACTCCTAAACTATGAGTCAAACCGAAATGCACATTCGTTTATTATTTGTTTCTGTCTGATGGACAAATGTAATGGCGTACTTAGTTTTGTAAAAAACCGACTTAGGTTATTTTAGTACGCTACGTCCGACATCTTGTATGGATCAAACCATTGTGCGTCGTTGGGTTGGATAACCCCGGGTTAAAATGGCAACCTAGGGTAAAAGTGGTTCGTACAATTGGACCCGAGGAATAAAAGGTTTAGGTTACATATTTTGGTTCTCTGCTTTCCAATCCTCGACGACCTCTGTGGCGCGGCGGCGGGCGAAGGTTCGCCTGCGACGCAGGAGTTTGAGGGTTCGATTCTCGCCTCGGAACAGGTATTTGTACGATCTGCAGATATTTTGTTCAGGGTGTTCTGGGTATTTTTCTATGTATAATAAAAATTATCTATCTATGTAATGTATTGTATTTTAGTATATTTCAGTTATCTAGTACCCATAACACAAGCTCTGCTTAGCTTGGGGCTAGATAGTGTTGTGTGAAATGTCCAGCATTATTTATTATTTATTTATTTATTTAATTCTTAAGGCGAGTTAAATTGTTTGGGTGAATCAACACAATTAAACTATCAGATTTAATTATTTATATCATTTATTACATCAAATGCATTGCATTGCTTATATTTGAACAATAAATAATTCGTGTGATACATGTTACCTTGTCACAAGGGTTTTTCTTCTCATACTATGTTATGTCCTGTGCGATACATATGCATTTATATAAAAAAAAATATTATGCTGTTATTGCGATATGAAAAAGAATCATGGCGAAACTGAGAACATTGGTGTACCCAAAATTTGAAATAGAGTACACGACTGGTCATCGGGTACTTTTAGATTATATTTAGTTTTTGATCCGATCGATATTTTCAAAAATTAATTTTATTTTCCCACCTAGTTTTGTGGAAAATGTAATGATGGGAATTTATAAAGCTATTCTCGTACCATCCATGGATATTTGAATTATGTAGTTTCGCAGGCGCAGGTACACTTTTGCCATGACTCTTTCTTTCTTTCGTTGTATCACTACTGGTTATTTCTTGGGCACGCTGCGTTAGGTCAGGTACGGTAGCCTTGAAAAGGGCCTTGTGACCTATCTTGCTCCAACCAGTGTGGTGAAAAGATACAGCGCGCGATTTTTATGTACCAATTTATTTTTGTATTTCTCGAAAAAGCAGTCTGATAAAAATTTTCGTCGCGTTTTTGCCATAACAAATCGTGGATCGCACTGAACATATTTTAACTATATTTTTTACACATAACGAAATATTATGCAAAGAGGAATGATCGTGATAACGTAAAATAAAAGAAAATGTATAAAAAAAAACCTTCTTTGGTTCCTGTAAAAGCTTTGGGATACCAGCAGAAAGTGACAAAATTGTACTTAACAGGCGAGAAAATAAATAGCTGAATATATTTCTGCTTTTAATTATTGCATTGTTAAAAAATCTTTTCATTTACTACGATATAATTCAAATCACGGGTGCGTTGGTATTTAAAATAATGAGTACTTACTGCGGGGTACATTAACTGATCACAATACATAAAACGTACACAATTTTCATAAAAAATAGCACCAATATTTTAATATTAGCACATTAAAATGTAAACAACTGCAATATTTTTGAAATGAAATTATTTTTTACCCTCTTAAAACACCATTGTCACATGAGCGTCTGTTATTTATATATTACTACCTGCATTTTTGGGATATTTGTAAGATATGGTAAGTTAGACATTTAAGATTATAAAGATTAAATAACCCGATCACACATTTTAGAGTAGAAAACGTACTTTATAATTCTCAATATAAATAGATATGTATAGGTAAAAATAATTTATAACTATGGTAACACTTTTCTACAAATGATAATTAATTTTAAACTGCCGGAATCGATTCCGATAGACTACTGAGATTCGTATCCCTAATATTTTGTTTATTAAATATGCTCTCTATAGATTCCATGTTCTGTACTAGAATTTATTTGGAAGTAATACTTACTTAAAACAGTTATGTATACCTACAATAAACAATTATGCGAAAAAAATTATATTAACAACAAATTCAACATGTGTTAAAATTTACAAAACTAACTACAACTTAATTTAACGTAAACATTTTCAGCTACAATTTATAAAAAACCTAATTTTATTTGGTCTCATTAGTAACATCTTGAAATAACAGAACATATTATAAAGGTTCACAGTTAACACGAGAATAACAGCGGCCATTTTGAAAATATACTGGCGCGTTCAGTAAATTTTTTCTACGGAGAGAATACTCTTAAACTCCTCAGTAGAGTTGCCAGCACATTGGCTAAGCATTCAGCCCTCAGAGCAAGTTGACCTTCCAAGGTAGAGTCCTGACTTTGTGCTTGTGATTTTTTCGTGTTGTGTTCGTGGATGATTTCTGCCATTTCTGCTCCAGCGAGCTCTTTGAAGGCGGCTGTGACATCATGCACTCGGAGTACGAGATTGCGCGTTTGTAGAGGGGAAGATGTGTGTCTGCCAAGTGCCTGGATTGTAAGAACACGATGTTATGTGTTATATAACATAACACCCAACAGTCACATACGTAGTCTTGATCCCACCCTAGGATTCCCTGTGTCGTGGGTATCAGGAACTACGAGTACCATGGTATCTTAACACCCAGACCCGGATAAATATTTGCAGATCATACAACCATTTGTCCCGTAGCGGGAATCGAACCCGCAACCTCTTGCATTGAGATGCCGGCTACTCGCCTGCCATGCCACTGAAATCGTCATATAGTCACAGACGTGTTAAGGCTCCTACACACTATGCCGGCGGCACAGCCGGCGGCTTTTTGCCGCGCGGGTATGCCGATATACGCCGCGGGTACACAGAATACCCGCCGGGCATGCCGCCGGGCTTGTCGGCGGCATGCCTGCTGGCTGCGCCGCCGGCATAGTGTGTAGGAGCCATTATATGTTACATGGCCACAGATGTATATTGTATGTACGTCCGACCTTTTTAATAAGGGGGCTATGCAGTGACTAAGCTTTCCTATGAACAAGATACAAAAGTTCGCGTTGCTATGTTATAAACAGCAACGCATTCACACGACCTGTAGCAAATTTGTGTTCTTTCCCTTATTTTGTCATGACACATGACCATTTACTATTATTATTCTATGTTATAAGTACCTGTGCGAGGTCTGACAGTCTTCGTAGCGGTGTGAGGCAATCAGCGAGGGCGGCAGCGGCGGCGGCGTGCGTGCCCCCCAGTGTCCCAACAAGGGTTCGTGAGGCCCCCACCAGGGATACGGCACAGGACGTCAATTCGCTGCGGGCGCGCTGTAAATACAAAGAAGCATTGCTATGTCACAAAAAGTAGGAAACGTTAGATCACCAAAGACCATTTAAAGGTTAACCATTTTTAGGTCTTTTGAATTTGTGTCGTAGGTAGGTTAAACATAATTTCTAGGAACGATCGTCGCTGTCCCGTCGTGGGTTTGTAAATTAATTAACAATCTGAGCGGGACTAAATGCCTATTAAGTATGGATGTATATTATGCAAAATAATTAAAAAATTCAATTGACACGACATTACTTACCGGATATTTATGGAGCAAATAAGAGCAGTTTTTCCCATGATACTAAACAAATATTGTACAAGATCTCAGACAGAGTAGGTAACGTCCGTATATGGTCAGAGTGTTCACTTGTTTAAATTAACACCATGCATAATTTATGTGATATAGCGAAAGGTTTTTGACCTCAAAAAACTCGGAGAAAAGTTAAAAGATCGTAGAATCATGTTAGGGACAGAATGTAACTCACTTGAAATTTGATTTCATCAATGTCTTCGCCACCACCGTGTGCGTGCTGATGCGAACACTTTTGCGCCACCTGGTGTAGCCGCTGCAGCAATCCATCCACCGCCACCTCAGTCTTGCAAAGAAGGTTCTCAATGGATACATGCCCATTGTTCCCTGAGAACTCTGGAAATTTCACCGTAGGCGGAGACGGCGGCGTTGGAATGTCGTCAAGATCAGGTTTTACATCTTCTTTGAAACGTACGTGGTTCTGAACTTTTGGGGTAGGACTAGCACTGTCACGGCGGAAAGATTTTCTGTCGAAAGGAGGACTGAACACTTTCTGGTCATTCCCCGCAGCACCGTTCAAAAGATCAGGCCTGTTGCAGAACCTCCTGTTCATTTGCGGTGAACAGAGAGACAGTGCTGTAGACATCTCTTTATTTTTGAGAACAGTGTTTTTAGTTTCCGAGTTGGAGCGCATATGCCGGTTTTGTAAAGTCATTGAGCTGTAGTTCGGTGTTGAGCGGAGAGTTTGGCACTCTTCATCGGTCAGTCTATTCTCGATTTCGAGGTTTCTGTAAGTGTTCAAGTTTCTTTGAAAATGCGGGGATCCGATGCTAGCTAATCTCACTTCAGGGTTTCTAACGGAGGAAAGCTTGGCGCTCTTCAGTCGTAATACTTCGATGCTCGGAACTGGGGGTAGAGGAGGCTTTTTGGGTGGTAGTAGTAAAGGTGGAGGTGGGGATAAAACTCTGTTTTCTAATCTAGGGGGCAATTGGGGTGGGGTTTGCATGTATTGCTCGTTGATGTCGCATACGACTTTGTAGTTCAGTTTTCTATTGTTCAATGTGCTGAAATGATTACTGGGGATTTCGACAGCAGATAGTTCATTGTTCATGCATGTAAACGAGTTTGATCGTGGTCTTGGAGCAGGTATTGGGGGCGTTTTTGGAGGTCTCTCTGGAGGCTTTTTGATTTCGGTGCTTTTTCTTCTGGGAGGTGGTCTAATTTCACATATGTCAGGCATGGAATCGGAGTTCTGTATTTGAGATTCTACTTTGTCGGATTCCTCACTATCATCGTCACTTTTATTCTTATCTTTTGTACAACACGAAAACATACCTTTTCTTTCGACTGTGGGGTACTCTATGACATGGGCACCGCCGTTTGCCTGTTTATCACTCGTTACACTCTTTCTTTTGCCTTTTGGAGAATCAGATTTTCCCTGTACAGTTTTATCAGTTTTATCTTTACTCTTTTCTTTCAACAGCAGACTATTTCTAGCATCACTCAGACTCTTCGACGAGAACATATTCCTAATCTCACTTACGCTTAGTGTTCCTCTCACCACGTCACCGTTTGAAGTCTTTATATCACCATTTTTGTTCAGTTCTCTCTTAGCTTCAGCTATTTGAGCTTGATTAACATAGCTAACTTGATCTCTATCTAAGGTTGAGTAGTTAGACCCTGGCGGTGGTGGAATGATGTATGATAAAATTTCTTCTGGGGTAAGCTCTATAGCAGGCGTTACTCTGACTGTAGGTGGCTGTATCGTGACATTGGCTATAAACTCTTCTAACTCAACTGCATTTGGGGAACTGGCGAGATTTTCTTGTGAGTTTGCCTTCTCATCAGCGAAAGATGGTGGGACGGCGGGTAAAATCTGGGGTACTTGTGCTACACCATCCAATTCATCAGGAGTTTGTGGGGGAGGTATCAAAGTTAAATCTATAAGCTCAACATCGCCGTCCACAGCACCATCTGGATAGAAATATTGATAATCTACAGCTGCCTCTTCTTTATTGCTCTTTTCTCTAAGCTGATTCAAATACTCTCTAAGGTTTGAATCTTTACTGTCTGTAGTATTATCGGGACTATGTAAACCGAAGCTCGTACGCACAGCCTTGTTTGTTGTGGTTCTGCTTTGATTTCTTCGAATCGGACTATTCGTAGGTGTATACAGGGAATCGTTATCACTCTCGGAATGAAGATCAGTGTTTAAAGCTAAAAGTGCGTCAGTTAGTCCACAATTGTTTAGTATTGCACTAAGACCTTGTGATTGTCTCATAGTTAAATTAGAATTCGGATTTTCTTTACTTGTTTCTGGCACAGGTAGTATACTAAGACCTTGGTTAATTGTTTCAGTCAGCAGCAGTAGAGAATCACTGTGTTTCAGTATTCCAGGGGCATCATCTGCCATCGACATTCTGCTTGTATTTGATTCCGTATCACTTTCCGCATGATCGTGATCAACACTACTTTTCCTACCTAAAAACTCATCCCTAAGTATACCTTCATGATAAGCGTTATCTTGATATTCTCTGTTCTCAGTCAAATACTGTTCAGAGTTTTCTACAAGTTTTTGCATTTCTGCAACTCTCCTAAGTACTTCTTCGTTTTTCGCTTCGACTAGTTTCGGGTTGCTGGCATTCTCTAAGAGTTCCATTGATAGAACGCTCTGAAGATCGAAACCCATACCATCGTCGAGGTAGCATTCGTCGTTTGGATCGAAAAGCCTGAAGTCTTCGTTTCTCTTACACTTCTCGAAGTGGACATCGTGTCCTAAGATGCTATGTTTTTCGTAGCCTATTAGTGGACTTGAGTTATTGCTATGGTTTCTGTTAGCAATGCTAGAGTTCATATTCGTATCCAGACTTGCTTTGGACTGGTCTGGTGTAGAATGATACGGAGGAGGCATGCTGAAGATAGCAAAATGTTTCTTAGAAAGGATGTTCGGATCGTCGTAGTGCAAGTAGCTCCACTTTGCTGGCACTACGTTGTGTTGAGATAGATATGGTGGAGCTGGAAACAGAAGTAAGAAAAGATGAGAACCGCTCGGTTGTTAAGTCACTGATTCTTCTTGGTCACCCTTACTAACTTGTAGTATGGTGTCCTAAAAAGGGCCTTATGGTTGATGATAAAGGAAGGAGAGACTCCTTTCGAGATGAGTATGAATATCATGCACCATTCAACATACATACTATTTAGAAGGTATTCAACCATATTTACCTATATCTTCTGTTATCGGCTCCCTTTCTAGTTCAACATTAAGCTCTTTTCCAGTAGCTAGTCGATAGTATCTGAAATTAAAGAGAATGGATGGAGTTAATACTTTGTTTTTAAACAAAATCACCATAATTAAGTATCTTCGTCAACACAACGGTAGTAGACATGGTTGCTTTACGTAAAAGTAAGCAGCTATCAGTTCCATATCGATTTGAACTGCAAATTGAACGAGCGAAGCGAAGTTATCTGTGTTAAATAGAGAGGGCATCAGCGTTCGTATGTGGGTATGTATGATTTATGGGTGTTTGTTTGACGATAACTTTCGTACCGTTGATCCAATACAATTGGCAAGTTTGTATATGAGCTTAACCAGTAAAAGACTCGTTAAGATAGGGGCGAATATCGAAATTTCACAAGTTCTCAGTTCGGGGCGAACCAGGTAGCAGCGAACCAGGAACAGGGTCGTAGATATTAGTACTTACGATTGTCCTTGTCACTATAATGTTGGGATAGATGTTTTTAATCATGATGTATGTCAAGTAACAGCTTTCTTCAGGTTCAGGTGAAAGTGGTCATAAAAACGGTTTGTGAATATCGAAGGTTGAGAACAAAGAACAAAAACTCCTTAGTAGTAGCTGATTGTGGAACACGGATGCGATGGCGGAAAAACTATTCTTAGCTGGCTACTGGTGGCGTTATAAGGAAGCCCATTATTCTATCGCAACTGGTTGCTAAGAAAGAATACGAAATGCTCTTTCACAACTGGTTGCAAAACTTAGTTTTCAGAGGGGCCAAAGGGGCCACGCTGCCTGAATACCAGACTGATTCCCACAGTAGAGAGGAGTAAGTCCGTTAAAATAGATACGTACCCAGCTATGACTAGTGGCATCTCGGCGGCGTCTCGTTCATCCATCAGCAGCGCCAGCACGCGGTCGCGCTGAAGGAAGATGGCGACGTCGGCGCTGCCCGAGCACTCGCGCTTCACTCTGATGCCCTCCACCTCCTCCAGAGAGGCTATCGATTGTGGCTGGAATCACAAAATAAAGAAGTTGAATATCAGGCATTGTTGAATCACGAGAGGAATCTAGGAATCCTAAACCTATCTAAAAAGTGGGTGTATTAACAGAATTACGCTGTCACAACTTGAGACTTGGACCATCGTTGATCGAAAAAAGTATTCTTTCGATACATATTTTATTATGTATTACTAAATAAATATTATATTATCTGTATTATAGGGAAGCTGATAAACAATCGTATTGAAATACATAGGTACTCTAAATACATAGTCCTCCTACACTAGGGCTCCATGTGTAGGCATCAGGAACTACGACTACCTTCCATGTTACCACTACAACTAGATTACCAGACTCAAATACATTATTTCCATTTGTCCCGCAGCTGAAATTAAATCCGAACCTCTCGCGTCTCGGCCGGCTACTCACTCACCTCACCACGGTGGTCGCTGAATGCAAATAAACAAAAATTGTAGGTCTTACCACAGAATGATTCCTGCTTGGGATCTGGCTGAGGCCGAACCTGGGTGATACCAGCAGCACCCGCTCCGGTCTACTGCTGCTAAAACACTTCGCTCCATAGCTCGGCAGCCCTCCCACTATGTCCAGGTAATGCAGTTTAGCCTGGAACCATTACAAACCATAGCATAACTGGGGTGAAGTGACAAGGGTCGTGAAAGATTAGTATCTACCTATCTAGACAATAGAAAGTACCGTGAGTATCTAGAGATTGGAATTAAGGATGAGTAAGTAAGCGTATAATAAATGCCGTATCGTGGTGTGTCCAGCCTAAGAATATACCCCTCCGTCTCCTCCAATGGATGTAAAAGCTGACTAAGGGATTACATCAGGGGATGGGCCAGCAGCATCTACCTTAGTACTCAACACCAATACTGCGATCACCAATCCGTCTGCCAAGCGTGGTGATTGTGGCAAATCCCCTCAAGCTTTCCATGGGAGAGGTCTCGTCCAGCAGTGGAGAAGCGTACAATAATTGTAAGCAAGAATGCAACATAAATATATTCCACAAACGGGTGACCACAGTGCAGACGCTATCTCAAATCTGTTTTGTGATCCACGGTTCCATCCAACAAAAATGTTATCTCTTGTAAATTAAAACCAACCAAATCTAACCAAAAAAAACAAAAACCTTGCCCGTCCGTGGTGTGTCCGTCCTCAGAATGGGGTCTATTCCCGTGGATATCGTAAAAGCTAACTAAGGGATTACACCATGGGATGGGCAGCAACATCTACCTGAGTATTGTGCACAAATACTGCGATCCCAATCCGCATGCCGAGCGTGTTGATTACGGCAATTCCCCCCATTGTTTTTTATAAGGGAAAGATTCGTCCAGCATTGGACGTATACAGGCTGTTGATAATGATGATGACGAAATTAATAATAAGAATAACTGACAGTAGAGTATGAGTGTAGAGTGTTGGTTGAACAGGTAAGACAGACTACTCTTTCACAACTGATTGCGAAACTTAGTTGTCAAAGCGGCCGAAGGGGATGAATGAAGTATGATGAGTGATAGATGTGGTTATTGACCGGTGTGTTGCACGATAATATATAATGCACCTGCAACTGCGTCAGCTGTCTCTGGCTACCGGTCATCTG
Organism: Epirrita christyi; assembly: GCA_951392215.1. Taxonomy (NCBI): domain Eukaryota; kingdom Metazoa; phylum Arthropoda; class Insecta; order Lepidoptera; family Geometridae; genus Epirrita; species Epirrita christyi. The sequence goes on from OX595843.1 coordinate 1,162,086, forward strand.
CGAGTTGAGTTTGAGGAAGTGTGCTACGAGTCTTCGCAGCTCTTTGCGTTTCATACTCTCCAGCAAGCCGCTTGGTACAAAACGCTCCAAGCCGAATTCCCTCCTGAAAATAGTGAAGCAGAAAGATTAAACCAAACGCCTGTAAACGTCGTTAATGCGTATACAATATGTTGTTTTGTACACTTTCCATGCTTGAAGAGCGCGTGATATAATGTATACGTAATCATTTAAAAATAAAATAAAAATCCTACAGATAAATATAACCGATTTTTTTATGAAAACAATTTAGGTCACTCAAGAATAAGCCCCTAGTAAAATTTGAGAATAGACCCCAAAAAACGTAGAAGTCAAAGAACGCTGCGGAGACCACGCCACGCGGCTCGTGCCACAGGGGTTGATTTTGTGCGGAGAATGTAAACACGGGTGGATATTTTTAAATTGCAAAATTTTTACTAACTATGTAATTTTTCTGCTATGTTTTTTTACTGATTTGCTATCGGTGTCAGCAGTATAGTAACCTCCGTAAATATGGCAAGTGTACAAAACAACGCGTTGTATACGCCTGACTAATTTTAATCAGCTTTAACTAAACGTTGGTGCTATAGCAGTTCTTTGTTCCTCTCAGTTAACAAGTAGATTGACACCCTCCATGACGCGGTGGGCGAGTGGCTGGCTGAGACGTACGAGGCGCGAGTAGGATTCCCGCTGCGGGATAAATGATTGTATGATCTGCAGATCAACATGATCATCATGTTTGCATGGTCTAGTTCCTGATACCTACGACACAGGGAATGTTAGTGTGGGATCAGGACTACGTATATGTATTTGTTAGTAGTAGAACTTCTTGTGAAAAAGTTCGTCCGGGGAAATACTACCACCGTACCTATTTCTGCCGCCAAGCAGTAGTGCTCGCATTGCTGTGTTTCGGTTTGAAGGGTACGGGTGCCGGTGAAATTACAGGCACATGAGACTTTTCATCTTTATACAATGTCTCAGGGTCAGCAGCGCGCGTGTGATGCCTCTGGTGTTGCAGGCGTCCATAGGCTACGGTAACTGCTTTTCATCAGGTGGGCCGTATGCTTGTTTGCTTACCAAGTAGTATAAAAAAAAATGACTATTGGGTGTTATGTTGTAAAGTTTATAAGACAATCCAAAATGATCCTTGAGATTTCAATGAATAAAATACTTTTGATTTGATTTGATCTGATTAGTACTTACTCAACAGCCTTCACGGTCAGCTTCGCTGGTGATAGATTATTTGCTAAAGCATGCTGGTGCATATGCAGCGCTGCCAATCTCAACGCCACCTCAGGTTGCAGTTCTGGTGCGAACCTCTCTTGGGCCACATCATTGCAGCATTGAAGGTACAGGTAGTCTAACGCAGCCAGATCCCGCTGGGCTAGGTCTGCAGCAGACACAGGCATGAAGACCACTCGGAATAGACAGCGCATCTTGTGGGATCCAGGTCTCGCAGCTATCTGGAAATGGAGTTAGAAAGCTGTTATTCATTAGCTCACTGCTAGGTATTCATTTATCTTCAACCTTGAAAACTGATTTCAATCTAAGATTGATAGATCATAAAGTAATATGTGTACATTTGCAATACAAGGTATATATGCTACGTGGTGGACGACCTCCGTGAGGCGATTCCCGCTGTGGGACAAAAGTTTGCTTGATCTGCAAATATTTCTCAAAATATTTGTAAATCATATTTTTTTAGGCTACCATGGTTCTCGTAGTTCCTGATACCCACGACACAGGGAATCCCAGTGTGGGATCATTACTATATATGTGTGTTGTGTGTTGTGTTGCTGTTGTTGTTGTGGTGGCAGTAGCGCTAGAGACCCTATAGTCTTACGGGCTTTTCCAGGTTTTCGGGCTGAGCATAAACAAAAACACACCACACATAAATGATTCATTGTTAGATGTGTTCAAATGCTGTGATGACCATGATTATACAATGACTGCATCAGTCAAGCTGTATTTTCCATGAATCAAAAACTAATTGGCATTCCTAGTACCTGTGACTGTCCAAAAATACAAACACAGGACATGATTGGTGAAACTCACCCTGGCCAATGACTCCTTCGAATCCAGCAGTGTCAGTTTATTTCTCCGCAAACTCTTCACATGTTCCACCACCAGACTAAAATGTTCTTCCGCAGTAATACACAGCTTGTCTTTCAGGCTGGTAACCACGTCAGCCACGGTTGTCATGGTGTCGTATTTGAAGGACTTGGTTTGACCATTCTCGAGGAAGACTTTGAGGACATTCGCCATTGGTGGTAGACAGAGGTCACCGAGGGAAAAGGCTGATGGCTAAAAAAGTAAAGCATATAATTTGAATCAGTTGCAGTAAACCAGCATGGTGGAACGACCTACGTAGAGTGGACCAATAGCCAGCAGGGAAAGAAAAGGTCTTGGATCAGATTCCTTTACCATAATATTCAGAGTCTTTGCGAAAAAAATGGTCCTAGTTACGGTCATATGGCCTGGTTAAGAGTCTTAGGGTACATGCATCTAGAAGTAGACTACGATAAGTTGATAATAACACTTACAGGATACATAGGGGCTCCATTCAACTGAACAGAATCCGCAAACCGGACCCTGGGGGGCCTAGCTCGCAACCTGGCGCGCTTGGCTGCTGAAAGTAGCGCGGATCTTCTCGCTGGGTTACCGGTCCGAGCTGGCTGGCAGACCCTCAGCGTGACCTGCTCGGTGCATGCTCGCACTGCTGATATGACGTGTTCTCTGGCTGCTAAGCTGACGTCTTCACCGTTAACGCAGAGGATCTGGTCGCCAGGTTCCAGCTAGAATTAAAAACATTTAATTTCAGTTTATAGGGCGTCAATTTTGTTAGCACATAACTGCAAATGTTACATAGACTGGAGTGTGCTAAGTGCTGCTTGTGAATACAAGCAAAGTGGCGTCTCTCAGGAAAAGCCTACTATGATGGTTTGATATTGAGTCTGTTCACCATTTATACTTATAAAACAGTCTTCCGAATAATGTATCTTTCCATTTAACACAACACAACACAAGCTCTGAGGCCCAATTCTCTAAGTTATTTTAAAACTACACTGAAAGTTGACCGAATCGAGACTGAATTGTAAATTGACTGAAAGTTGAATTTCTAGTCCCTCATAAATAACAATTTAGTCTACTTTCAATTCATGGTGACCACCATTAGAGTAGGATAGTTATATACATAATTAGAAAGAGTAAAGAGAGACTCCATCTACTTATGCTAAAATTAACGAAAAAACTTTGAATCGTTCAAGTTTCGGTCACATTTTGATATAATCACATTACAGTGTTGTATTTTATGTCAGGAGAATACCATTTCTGACATTTAAGACATCGACACAAGATCGAAACATGATCCGAACTCTATTTTAACTATTTTTTAGTTAGTGAATTGGGCCTCTGCTTAGCTTAGGGCTAGATAATGCTGGGCTAAAATAAAAAAATAAAATGGGCTAGGTTGTGTTATGTCCAGCATTTATTTATTTTATTTACGATCCACAAAACGATACAAATTGGCATTCAACTCAGCTTATGAGCTGCCATCCCCATTCCCATTTGGTACTGTAATTAGGAAGGCTGCTCTTCTATAATTGGAGCGATCCAGGTGACGACGTCTATAAAAAAAAAAGCAATAACGAATGTTATATCTGCTTTACAATGACAGTAGGTATAGAAAGCCACTTACTTTCCCAACACTTGGCGAGTTGTCCGTCACGAACCGCACCAGCACAGGTTTCTCAGAGCCAGCCACGAAACCGAAGCCAAGCTCAACGTCCCGCGCCAGCACCACGTCACGGGGAGCAGGAGGTGACTCACATGAACAGCCTTCTGGAGCCACGTAGGTTGTGGTCTTGTTGACATGGCTGGAAATTGAGAAAAGTAGTGATTAGAAAAGAATATGATAGAAAATACGTAGAAATAGATAATAAAAAATAAACAAAACTTAACATGATAATTAAAAGTACAATGGGCAGTCTTATCGCTATGAAGTGGTATAAGGTGATTGAATAAATTAAATTTTTACATTTTATTCCGGATCTGGGTATTGTGGTACTCGTAATTCCTGATACCCACGACACAGGGAATCCTAGTGTGGGATCTGGACTATGTGCGTGACTGTTGGGTGTTATGTTATGAACAGCAACGGGCGGTGTTATCGCTGAGTAGTGATCTCTACCAGACCCTACCTTCCTAGTAAGATAACCATACGGCCATCGAACGCCTATCTAGGGATAGGCGTAAAAAGGCTTAAGGAGGAGGTAAAATCCTTCTCTGGACACTGACACATTATTGGAAAGATTTATTAGTTAATAGTGTGACTGGAAGAACTTACTTGATGTAGTAAGACTTTCCTCGGCCGTCAAACGCCTGCTCCCATCCGTAGGGTAAATCCTCCTCCTCTGGACTCTGACTGCTACTGGCACTGCTACTACCTCTTGTGGGGGTCGGCCAGCTTTCAGCAGGGGGTAGCCAGCTAGCCGTTCTTGTGATGTGGCTGGAACAAAAACAAATTATTATTATCTTTGAAAATCACGTTTTCAGTAGGCAACAAATGTTGCGCAACATGTTTAGCAACTTGTCGAGAAATTGTCTGTTGATTGTCTGCTTCTGGTTGTATTGTATTTTAAATTAAAGCATCACTTACAAGTGGCGCTTTTTACCTAATTAATTATTTAATTACTTAACTAATTTGTGGATAATGCATTACACAAATAATATTTAACTATTTTACTACGCTAGTAATATATATATATATATATATATCAATGTTTACCGCTTAGTTAACATAATATTTTATATGTAGCTGTTTTTTACCTCTGAATTAATTAAAAAAAAAATACCGAGCAACCTTTTACGTCCAAAAAATACCCCTTTTGATCGAAATGTAACTCAAAAGGTAGGTTTTATCTAGGCACTTATATATGACATTTATCCAACAGCGTTATTTATTAAAGCATTTAAAAAAAGCTAAATATCCATTAGAAACAAGTATCAACAAGTAAGCATTATTCATTCCCGTTCCCAGAAGCCACGTCTCCTTAAAATTGAAATAAATATCACGCGGACAGCTAAAAGACTATTTCCCTTGTCTCAGCTCTAAGTGGCAAAGATAAAGTGGTGAAAAAAGTGGCTATGTTTATATTGTCGACGGAACTTTGCTCTTTGCGAGCACGTCTGTAATAACTGTGAACTTTAAGTAATTCTTGTTGAACAAAATGTATTCTCTAGTGACTTGTAAGTTTTAATGGAACATGTACAATAGCTTTGGCCGGAGCCCTAATTAAACTAACGGCGGAAGGACCGAATTGAATTCTGGCTCTCATAATCGACATTTTAAAACAAGATAAAACGACAAAATAGCCAAGTAAACTTTATAAATAAAGATTGAACATAAGTACCACTAACTTATGTACCGTGTAAATAATGTGTTAAGAGTTCATACCTAAAAGAACAAAGGACATGAACAAAAGGGTCCTTGTAAATGTACAGCCGACATTTTAAACTCAAATATTGCGGCGGTAACGTTTGCTTCCACGTGTGGTATCCCTTTGAGAAGATTAAACAGACGGTTTCCTCTCTCTTATCAGTTTTGACTAACTGCGAGGAAGGTCATGGTTTCCGGCAGGTCTATTCTCTATCTCGACACAGCAGGTTTACAACAGGTGTAAATTGTGCAATCAAGCGATAACTTTGGTATTAGAAAAGTGAAGTTTGACAACAATGATTCAGCTAGTAAAAATCATTAATTTTTTCTATTTATTTAATTATTTTTTGATTATTTAGTAATAAGTATTCGTTTTTGTTTCGAATTATTTAGTTTACAACACGTTAAGCGTCCCGCAAAATAAGTATTGCTTGGGGGCAATGGGCATTCCAATAATAATAATAGGTCAATGACAAAACAAGTAAATAAATAAATAAAATATAAATAAATGCTGGTTAACATAACACAACATTATCTAGCCCCAAGCTAAGCAGAGCTTGTGTTATGGGTACTAGATAACTGATATACTTAATACAATACATTACATAGATATATATTTTTTATTATACATAGAAAAATACCCAGAACACCCTGAACAAATATCTGCAGATCATACAAATATTTGTTCCGAGGCGGGAATCGAACCCGCAACGTCCTGCGTCGAAGGCGAACCTTTGCCTGCCGCGCCACAGAGGTCGACAAAACAAGGGATTTCAACATTATTTTGCAGCCAAAAATTTTAATTTTGTTTCTTCAAAATCAATACTCTACTACCTGCTTGGCCTACTTATATTTTCTATGGGCCTTATTCATAATCATTTTTGAAACCTATTTTAGTTAAAATAGCTTTTGTTTTCTTCTCTCTGATGTAAAATGTCATACATCAAAACAAGACAAAACATATTTTAACTAAAATAGGTTTAAAAAATGATTATGAATAAGAGGGTTAGAATAAAAGTTTTTCACCAACAAACCTGTGTTCGTTTATTAAAGTAAAAGAAAATTACATACAACCAGTTGTGTAAAAAAAAGTTCACAATAATCAGTCGTGGCTATATTTTAGGCTAATGTTTCTGACGCTAGCCTAAGATAATATTCAGCGAGACTCGAGAACCCCGCATTAAAAGCATTTCAAAGGGAAAAAGATATTTGCACTTGCCCACCTTGGTAACTGAGAAAGTTAGTAGCTTTTCATTAGTTCACCCTACTACCAGGATGAACTACGGGACTTAATATACTTATATCGTCATCATAATTAGACGATTGAGTTCCACTGCTGGACATAACTGCGTAATCAAGTTTAATTTATTTATTTATTTGTTCAGGTAAAAATAAAAAGTTAACAAACTTACCAACTAAGACCTTAACTAAATTATAACTAAAAAACATTCAAAATAATTTATTATTATAAAGATGTGCTAACAAACATAATTTAGATACCATCTTAATAACCTATTTTTAATTCGATTTAAATAGCGCAGAGGCTGCCAAAATGATCCCAATTGTTGCATTCCCCATTACCATTTGCTACTATAATTGGGGGGCTGTACTTTAATACCATCACCATCATCATCAAGCCCGAACGACACACCCATTCATCTCTTGAATTTCACGCAACCTCAATGAATCTAACGCAACACGCACATAGCGGGCCATGGAGCCGTGAAAAATAATCCTGTAATCAACTAGAGTTACGCGAAACGCACACTAAAAATAATTTGTTCGGGAAAGTCCGGGAAATTATTAAACTTTGCCCGTCAAAAAAATCTTCTGTGTATAACTGTATTCTGTGTCTGTAATAAATAAGTGTAATGTGACCCGTTTAGGATCTCATTTACCTAACTACTTAGGTTAGGTAGGTAGGTATGGATATACAATTAATCTATGTAATGTAAGAGAAATATAATTAAAAAATAACTTATTTTTATTATTTCAAGACCAATCTAAAAATAAGTACATTCTTGAAAAAAAATTAAATCGTAGTCTTATAAAAAAACTCGTCAAAAAATAGTCATTATTTAAAAAAAAGCCTAATTGGCTCTTTTTTGTACGGAACAAAATAACAATCACGAATTGCTAGCACGCCAAGAATAGAAATTGCTGGCGTCTGAGAAATTCTTAGTGTGCTGTTAGTTTGATTAGTTATCATTTTATCAACTATTTTTTTATTAACAATTTTTTTACACTGCTTTTGTAAATTTTACTATAAATATCTATATTTCCAGAAATAATAGTCCTATACTATTAAACGAGCAATATTTGTATGTTTTGAGATCTCAAAAACGGCTCTAACGATTTCGATGAAGAATGCTTTATGGGGATTTTTGGGGGCAAAAAAAAACTAGGCTAGGTTTTATCTCTGGGAAAACGCGTTTTTCCGAGTTTTCCGAGCAAAGCTCGGTCACCCAGCTACTACATCTAGTACACGAATATTATACATTATTTAAAAATACAAATTAAACAGCTGAGCTATCTAATCAGCTGGCTGGCTGCTAAAATATTATCAGCTGGGTCGTCTTTGGGTAACTATAAATTCAACGTATTTCTTGAACAATTTCATTATTTTTTTATCGCAATTTAGAAAAAGTACTATGCAAGCCTGGGCAGAAACAGCAATTATTATTAACGGCCTCGTTAAATTTTAAAAAGACTCGGCGTACGACTCGTCATTTCTCGGAAAGACTTGACCACGCCTCCTCCTTCCAACATACTACTATGGCCAGATATTGCTTGATTTCAGGCCTCGACAATAATGTACTATGTATTTATGTCCCTTTTTTCGGGCAACTCTACTAACAGCAGGGTCTATTTTTCCGGTGTTTCCCACCTGGTGTATCTAAATGTCCCACATTAAGCCGCAGATTACTCCAGCAGTCACTGCGAATACAGTACGTAGATGATTGCGAGGGGCCGGATAAATAAAATGTTTGGCCGCATCTGCGTAATTAGCGAAGAAATACGGCTGTTAAGTAAAATGTTGTCTTTAGTCTGATTGTAGGTTTCATGGTAGGTTTTTATAGGTGAAATGGTGATTGAGAACATCCCCGTAATTACTAACAGCACAACTGCTGCGATTGACTATAAGAGCATCTAAATTGCTCGATAATTACCAGTATTTTTTAGAAAAATACACCAGGTAGGTACTTTACTATTCTCCTGCTGACGTTTCGTTGACCATTTTGAGGTTCTTCCTCATGAGCACCGACTGCGACCACGCTCGAAGGTCGTGAGACGGGAATCCTCGCTCGGTCCGTCCCGTGGGTTGGTGGTTGTTGGTGTTTGGTCAACGAAACGTCAGCAGGAGAATAGTAAAGTACGTGGTGTATAGTCATTATTTTTCTAAAATGATACCAAGCCACGATAACTTCAATTATATTATTACCAGTATTGTTTAAGGAGTTAATAAGTATATTTTTCATAATTAATAACTCTCTTAACTCTGTCACAGCGATTATCGAAATTTTCCAAGGTTTTCGAGATAAAACTTTTTGATGAGGTTGAGGATTTCATTAAGACAGATCAATATTTTTTTTGTAAGTTAAGTTTTAAATTGAAATTTGCTATATCTGTACTTACCTATTTACATGTTTCTATTAGTTAATTATTTATAAGTATAACAAGCGTAGTGTGTGCTGTCTTGCATATTTTTTTTACTCTGAAATATAATAATAAGTTAATGATAGCGATCACAAACTGTATGGTGGATTTTTGAAAATTCCTTAATAAAAAATAGACATTGCGCATAGTATAGCCGATACAACAGCCTTAACTCAAAGTAGGTGTAGTTGGAGGCTAAATCCAATTTGTCGTCACATTTAGGACATGCGAAACGTCAAGACGCTTCATAATGATACTTCATTCGTCAGAATCTGTCAAGTAGTTTCGGAGTTACGTACGAGTGCAAAGATGAACAAACAAACATAAAAAGACTGCTAAAATCATAACCCTCCGTTTATTTGCCGTAGTGGGAAAAAATAATATATAAAGTAGGTCGTGCAGAATATTAGTTTTAAATTCTTTCACAGGAATTCAATTAGGAGCGATGTCGATTCCAATGCTAGGGTTCCGTATAAATCAATACGAACGGAAGTACGGAACCCGCAAAAGGAAAAACTTTACGCGATTGGAATTTTATCGTTTTACGATTGTAAGGAATATTTTTATGGTTTTGGTCGCGGAGAAGATGTTTTTGGTTTTATTTGAGTTTTGGGGTGCGAATTGTTATGGAGAATAAAAAAAATAAAGTAACGGATAGAGGCTTTCTCTATTTTATTTTACGATTAAAAAGTATGTAGGTACTTAAGATAAAATACAAATACAAAACACAAATACTATTACGAATTCTGTGAATAAACAGTTGAACGAGCGAAATGAGTTCTCCGAGTTACTGGGACGAATCAGCGTTTGTATGTATGTTAATCTGAGGATAAATTTCGAACCGTTGATCCAATCTTCAAGAATTTTTTTTTTTAGTATTCATACATTTTTATGGTAAGGCGTATCTTGTCGACTGTACTGTTGATCTTGTAGCTATAAAATCAATTCGCTACGCCATGGTACCGGACGTGGAGGGAACCAATCAGTAAATCGGTGGAGGATATGAGATATTGGCGTCAAAGTGAGAGTAAACAAATTAAGAGTGAGGCAATTAGTTAGGTGGGGTGCTCTGGAAAAGAGCACTGTATTTGGGCATTTCAAAACATTTTGATTTTATTTCTTTAGTTTTTGATGGACACGAGCAAAAATGTAAAAAAAAAAATTAAGCAATGCTGAAATTTGGCATGTAGTGGCTTTTGTGACACAAATACAAAGCCCCGATTGTAATCCCATTTCCGTCAACGTATAGTAGACAGCATGGACGTAATATGGAATATTAAGCCCATGGTAGACAGACATCTGTCACTTCGTAGTAACTATTACTTAATCTTCGCATCTAACTCCAAGTGGGGGTGTTAAGACCTACACTGACGTACCGCTGTGGGGTGGGGTGTATTGTGCATAATATAATCTTCGCATGCTTATGTTGTCTTTCCCACTCTAACGAACGCCTTCCTGAGCGACGGAATGATTGGTGAATAATTTAAAGATGACCAAGATGCTACTATATTCTGAATTGAATGTCAATTACAAGAATTGCCAGGTCAAAGTCCAGGTAAAAGTCAAAATTAAAAAAAAACGATATTTGTACCCTCTAAAATTAAAAACCAGTTACCTACCTATTTATGAAGTCGGTTTGAAAGATACCTACTTATATCGTTGTGTAGTGCGAGATCAGTTTGGACGAATCACCATAAATAAATATGTGATACACCTGTTTAACATATAAATTGCATTTTCATATAACTTCATTTCAAAAACCCCTCGCAATTAGGCTTCAAATTGGTCGAGGTAGTTTTAGAAATGTCTGCAGCATTTCTGAAACCCTCCCCAATTACGAATCTAGCAAAGCAAGCTAATGACTTTCACAGTTTCAAACTCCAATCAACGCTCGAAGCACCAGAAAATATTCCAATCTGAGCGCAATCCTGCGGTTATCCCAACCCTTGAGGCGACGTCTGTCCCCACCTGGGGACGTCCTGAATCGGACCGGCTTCATCCGAGGACTTCGAGAATTGACCGGCCTCGTCCGGGGACAGTGGCTAAATTGAACGGACGTGTGACCCACAGTTACGACCCCTAGCGCTGGGATTTGAAAAGTTTTGTTGTGTTGATATCATTGTGTGTTACGAATTTCGTACAGTTTTTCGGGCAATGGTTTCTGGGCTGTTGTTGAGCGCGAAATGTTCACAACTTTAACCACATGACACTACCGTGAGTGGTTGGATTGATTAATTCATTTCAAAATTGCAAATATACAAAGGTTTGGGAAGACAGAGATGTTTTTTTGCAGTCTACGTTTTATTTTATAGCTACTTTGATCTAGAAGCTAAGATTCAGGACCACTTACTCAGGTGCCTATGAGAACTCGAAAGCCGATTGCACGAATAACGTTTAACCAAACACAAATTTATTGAAATTATGATTTCAAAGTTCACGAATGTATTATATGAAATCAATTACATTTATTTAACGTTCTTTAAGTATTTCCTTGAAACATGTTTTCACCTAACAAGATACCTGCGTCACAGTCATAACTTACAGTTATTTACATTATTTAATCGAAGGTTATTCACCGAAGCGCAGTAATCCAAAAACTTTATCAAAAACCGTTGTAATAACCGGCGTCATAGATCTCAATAAACGCGCTCGTCTTGTAATAGTTCGCTGCCGGAAGCCGCGATCGGGCCGGCCCCGGCCCGGCGGCAGCCGGGGGGGCGCAAATTGGCCACTGTGCGAATTGCCCGGATGTTACACGGCCATTGATTGTATCAACGGCTGGGGACATATTTTTAGAACTGTATTTTGCGCTGGGAAAAATAAGATTCTAGAATAAAATAACTCTATGTTAAAGTTGCCGAAGTCATTCAGAGGATTAGTGGTAAGTAATGATTAAGCTTATTTCGTGTCACTGGCTCTTTCATGGTTTATTATATCGCACCGCTAGATGAAAACTCCATTAACTCAAAAAACCTAATTTTTCAGAAATGGCAAAAATGTGATATAAGCCTAACTAGATAAGATAAAAAAAAACTTATTATTGTTCCAGAAAGGTAAATTTTTTTAAACCTTGTTTAATTAATTCATTTGTATATTGTCTGTAACCAAGCTGTAAAAAACGGTATTTGTTTAGTTAGCCTAGTTTTGTAGGGGGAATAAGCCACTTTTTTGTGCACTATTTTGTTTTACTTTAGTTAACCTGAAAAAAAAAATGAATTACGTTACTTTTCACCTCAAAAAATACATAACTTTTTGACGAGTTCTTAGCATAACTCAAAACCTGGGGAAGGTAGTTGTGAATAAATAAAACAATTATAGTAAGTATATTTAAATACAAAGTCAACATTAGTTTAACAAATCCAATGCTGCTGGCAATCTCTTCAAATCTTGAAGTATCCAATGCTGCTGGCTGTTCAGGACTGAAATTAAAATTAATTTATTTAGTTACACTTAGAAACTCAGTTGGACATGAAATTATTTTGATTCTAATCACTTCAATATTTTGACCGCGCTAATGGAAGTGAGAATAAAACAAGATGAGACTAACCTTTCTTCAGGTGGTAAGTCAGGCTTTTCTTTACTTAACATTTCTATAGCAGGCCGGTCAGCGCTTTCTGCTTCGCTTTTCCTTTTTTGTATAATCTCTAACATGAGTTTTCCTCGGCTTTTCATAGTGCTAAAAATAAGTAATGATTCATATTCAATAACAAATCAAGTAAAGTCAACCAACTCAAAAAATACAAAAATACCATCTACTGCTTTTCAAAACTTTAAACCGTATAAAAAATCTAATAAAAAATGCCTTACACAACCTATTTTTTGTGAGAAAAGTATTTATTTCACTAAACAGACAATAATAAATGAGATTAAATTTTCATTCAACAAAACTACCGTAAATCGAAATACACATTTAAATTCATGTAAATCTGAGTAATTCGAAATGACAAAAAAAATATTACGATAGTAATTCATCAAAACGCCCGCAAATTAAAATGAATACCGATTGTTATCAGGGAAAATTCAGTAAAACACAATCAACTCGGAATAAAAAATGCAACTTACCTAAAAAAAACACGTAAACTCCAGCAACTCAAAATCACCCACTTTGCAAACGTCCTGCACCTATGACCACCTCAAGACAACTCAAAATGGCGGCTTAGTATTTGCGCTGTGCGAGTCAAGTTCATTCAAGTAAAGGCACGTTTGGCGCCATCTATTGGCAACCGTTCAAGGTATAGTTACGCGAGTTATTTTCCCGTGTAGATATTCAAATCAGGAAAGTGAAAATGCCCCTAAGTCAAAATGCCTACTTTTTGAATTAACGGAGTTTTCATCTAGCGGTGCGATATGTTATTTTGAAAAGAGCCTTTTGAATGTGACTGATGCAAAAAAAACTTCAAAAACTATAAGTCGTCAGGGTACGCACAGGGCGCATGCACCCTGAATCTTTTTACATAAGTTTTCATGCAATTGCATAAGAACGGGGGAAAATGTACCATTCTACAAAACTCATGAAATTCTATCTTTATGCAAGCATATAACTTTATTTTCGAATGAAATCGAATCTTGCTTTATTCATGGAATATTCGGTTGGAAATAGTTGGAATTCTGTTGACTACATATTGCAATCCAAGTTCGAAGTGGATTTTGGTGGGCATATTTTATTGACTTTAATGAAATTAATGTTCATCTATATGCAACTATCACCGTAATAGTTGGTAGCTCATAAAGTAACTAGTTCTTCTGCCCTCAGTCGTCATTCCTTCCGATCTTGCCGCCTTCCTCTTATGTTCATATCTGTTACATCAGCTGGATTTAATCGAGTTCTTTATTCAAATTAATTTATGCCAGTAATTTTTGTTTATACTACTTGACAACAATTTGACAAGCATTGTTTGCTTAGTTACCGTAGTCTAAGAACGCATGCAACACCAGAGGCATCACACGCGTGCTGCCGACCCTGAGACAAAGATGAAAATTTTTATGTGCCTGTAATTTCACCGGTACTCGTACCCTTCAAACCGAAACACAGCAATACAAAATGCTAGCAATGCTAAAATTATTTGCTATTTACTATACCTATAGAGTTCGTTCCACGGAAGAAGTCCCTCGGTCCTTTGAGGAACCAACGGCAACTTGTATAAAATGTTCGTTTTCGCATCTCTAGGTATACAATGTGTATCAAATTACCCCCTATTAGCCCGAGGGGAGGTTATTCCACACGGCATGGCGAACAAGTTCAGTTCTACGACTTTATAAAAGTAAGTTAAGTAAGTTTCAAAGTATTTCATTCATGAAATGCCTCGCAAACTTTCCTCCAGAAATGTACCATACAAATACAACAGGGGCTGCCTTATTACAGCGGTTTGTTTATGTAATAGTTGATGTGTTAGGTACAATTCTGAAGGAAAGTTTACGAGGCATTTCATGAACGAAATATTTCAAAATTTATAAAATCGTAGAACTCAAATTGTTCGTCATGACGTGACGTGTGGGATACCCAACCTTAGTTTTTTTATATACACAATGTATAAACTAGACCCACACCCTAGGGACTTCTTTCGCAAAACGGACTCTACCTTTACATTTTAATATTCATAAGTTCGTCATCATCATCATCATCACCAGCGTGTTTACGTCCACTGCTGGACGAGGCCTCCACCATTGAGTACAACGGAAGGATTTGTAAATAAATAAATAAATTAACGCTGGACGTTTCACACAACATTATCTAGCAACATTAGCTAAGCAGAGCTTGTGTTATGGGTACTAGATAACTGATATACTTAACACAATACATTACATAGATAGATATTTTTTATTATACATAGAAAATACCCAGAACATCCTGAACAAATATCTGCACATCGTACAAATATTTGTTCCGAGGTGGGAATCGAACCCGCAACCTCCTGCGTCGCAGATGAACCTTCGCCCGCCGCCCCACAGAGGTCGTCAAAGGCGGATTGGTGGTCGCAGATTGGTGTTAAGCCCTTATGATCGAATTACCTTAAACGCGAGATGCCAATGAGGGCATTATACCTAAACATGAGATTTGCCTAAAAAGCTGTTTACCCTAAACGTAAGATGCCAAATGAAGCAGTATGCCTAAAATGTGAAATTGTCAAAGAAGCAGTTTGTCTAAATTTAAATTACCTGTGAATCAGTTTGCCTGAAATGCAAGATGACCAAGAAGCGGTTAGTCAAATATGTAAGTTGACTGTTAGCAAAGCCTTAAATATTAAGAGAATTGGCATTTGTAAGGTTGATTTCATAGTAAAATATTGTCTCATAATATTTGATAATCTCTATCGAAAATTTTTGTTATTGTGGTTATTTTTTTTATAAAGTAGGTCTTTAAATGATATTATACGAATTATACTGAAATGGAGACGGTCATCAGTTAAATAAGCCAGAATAAAAGGTGACCTGCATAAGCTAATAAAATAAAAACCATAAAAAACATATTTTTAATTATTTTATATAAAACAAGTTACATCCAGGTACGAACTTAAAACGAACACGATCCTATCTTTCCTTCTTAACAAAAAATAAATGTAATATTTTTTTTAATACATTTTTCATTATATTATATATAGAGAAGAGAACCACTATGTAAATAGACATTTACCTGAATAGGCTTTTAACCACTTAGACATTCACCTTTGTAGGCATTTAACCACTTAGGCATTTTGTTTTGTAGGCATCCACTTTGGACAAACTGCTTCTTTGTCAATTTCACATTTTAGGCATACTGCTTCATTTGGCATCTTACGTTTAGGGTAAACAGCTTTTTAGGCAAATCTCATGTTTAGGTATAATGCCCTCATTGGCATCTCGCGTTTAAGGTAATTCGATCATAAGGGGTGTTAAGTACTCAGGTGGATACTGCTGCCCATCCCCTGTTGTAATCCCATAATAAGGTTTTCACTATACATCAACAAGTTACAGTGGCAGTTATCCAATGCCAGTAACTTCAGCCTGTCGTGTGCAATAGTTAGATAATCTTTAACCTGTCGCATGATGCTTTGAACCCCTTATGATCGAATTACCTTAAACGCGAGATGCCAATGAGGGCATTATACCTAAACATGAGAATTGCCAAAAAAACTGTTTACCCTAAACGTAAGATGCCAAATGAAGCAGTATGCCTAAAATGTGAAATTGACAAAGAAGCAGTTTGTCTAAAGTGGATGCCTACAAAACAAAATGCCTAAGTGGTTAAATGCCTACAAAGGTGAATGTCTAGGTGGTTAAAAGCCTATACAGGTAAATGTCTATTTACATAGTGGTTCGTTTTTTATGGTTTTTATCTTACCTATCAGCCTTTAAGTAACAATTATGCAGGCTACCTTCTATTCTGACTCATTTAACTGATGACTGCCTCATTCCAGTATAATTCGTATAATATCCTTCAAATACCTACTTCATAAAAAAAAATAACCACAATAACAGTCATTTTCAATAGAGATTAGCAAATATTATGAGACAATATTTTACTATGAAATAGACTTTATGGCTGCCAATTCTCTTGATATTTAAGGCTTTGCTAACAGTCAACTGACTTATTTGACTTACCGCTTCTAGGTCATCTTGTATTTAAGGCAAACTGCTTTACAGGTAATTTAAATTTAGACTAACTGCTTCTCTGTCAATTTCACATTTTAGGCAGACTGCTTCATTTGGCATCTTACGTTTTGGGTAAACAGCTTTTTTGGCAAATCTTATGTTTAGGTGTAATGCCCACATTGGCATCTCGCGTTTAAGGTAATTCGATCATAAGGGCTTTGAACCCTAAAGTTATACAATGATGTTATTGGTACATATTCCATTTTCAGCAGATTATTCAAATGATTCTCCTCTCAAGCCAATTTTAATTACAGCTGAAAGCACGGTCGAACAATGGTGGATTACGAACAATGTTCCGCCGTTGCCGGCGAGATTACCGCGAGTTCAAACTCGGCTTTTGTATGTGTTTATCGCCCACATGCAGTGTAAGAACGCTTATAAAATTAAAAACAATCCTATTACAGGTAGAACTCACCCTTTGTTCATAAAAATGCGTTTAATTTTAGAAAAGGGTTTTAGCGGTTTTTATTATTATGAAAAATTAAAGATGACTGAAAGAATTGAAGCATAAATAATAGATTAGAGACATAAGGATTAATTTTTGCACGCTTTGATGAGGCAGAAAATAATGGACCATTTTTATTTTTTGACTTTACTTAACAACTATTGTACCTATATTCCTGCGAATAAATGATTATGATAATTATTATGATAAATGCTATTATCATCATCAGCCGATGTCCCCTGCTGTATAAGGCCTCCCCCTAGGATACGATGGGGATTTGCCATAATCAACACGCTTGGCAGGCGGATTGGTGATTGCTATTGGTATTAAGTACCCATGCCTATCTCCTAATATAGGTAGGTAAAAGTAGCGGCACGTAAGACTAGCGCTGAATGATACGTGGACGGGATAGTTAGAAAATAAAGAAAGAAAGAAAATTTATTTATTTCACCCATAGAAAACACAACACAAGATTAAACAAAAAGAAAAAAACAAACAGAAACAAAATATTAACATTAAAAATAAACATGACGATCTATATAGACGATTATGTGTTGTGTGACGTGAAATAAGTCCCTGTCTCAGCATACGCTGCACCAGCCCTGAAAAGGGCGGGCCGTCCCCAGGTCGGCGCGGCGCTGGTTTTCAGACAGAGCCTCGGTAAAGCCACGAACATCAATAAAACAATAATAAAATACGTAGGTACATAATACAATATTAGCAGATAGGCAAGGCGGAAACCGCGCATGTTTACTGTCGCGCACGCAATACAATTAGTATAAGATAGATAGAGATGAGATCCCCCAAGATACATTGCTTTTGACTTCTGCGCAAAAACGGTCAGTGCTAGAGTTTCGTGCCGCTACTTGTAATCCCTTATAGTCGTATTTTACGACATCCACGGAAGGAGACGAAAGCTTCCATTCTAATGCCAGACACACCACGACATTACTTGCATAATTTCTAAAAATTCTGAGTTAAAAGTAAAAAGAAATAGTCATCTTCCTTCGCAGAATTAACACGAAAAAGAACTGCAGAGAAAAATCCGTAAACATCCGGACCAGTTATCCGGTAATAAATTTATGTGCAACCGGTCTTAACTGATCGTGTTAATAAGTGTTGCTGTAAGCCCGGGTGTCATGTACCGGAACCGGAAACGGAGCAAATGGGCCGGAACTGGCCGATACCGGCCGTCTGGACACCCTAATCGAAGTTTTACTTGTGCACTATGTACTATTAACTCCTAAGTTTGTAGTTGTGAGCTTTGGAAGTAGTTTGTACACACAAAGTTAGTTCCATTAGGTACGTGGAAAATTGTATTTACAAGTTCTAACTAACTTATTTGTGGTCGAACATAACAAATAGGCATAACTTTTTAAAATGATAAATGAAACAACGTTAGGTAAGCTCAAAAATCTTTGTTACAAACTAAGAGCCGAGTGAATTATGTAGGCAGTCAGAAGCTACTCCCCTTTTGTGTGAGACTTCAAAAAGGTTTTTTAAATAAATTTAAAGTTCTCTCGCAAGGCAAAAATAGAAGCCTAGGCAGAAAAAATATCAACAATGACAATAATAACGAATTTCATAATTTTATTTTTTTACGACTCACCTTGCGAGTTAATTTTTCTTGGTAAGCCGGATTGCGGTGTCGCTCGCGGCAACTTTTATTTTAAGCACATTTACCTAATACGTTGTTCTACCTCGGGAAGAATACAATTTTATTATCACAAAGAGAATGTTAACAAAAAGTAGAAAAGCTTGTAAGCTGTCGTATTTTGAATCGCGAATGACATTTAAAACCCTTTTAAAACTAGAACGTTTAAAAACCGAACAAAATGCGATTTATCGCACCTTTTTTAACGTTTCAAATAAAGCAAAAAATACAAACGTTTATTAAATCCGGGTAAAAAATTCAGCGGCCGGATATAAAACTCACGGATAATCAATACGCAGTTATCGAACTCGTTTGAACAGCCGCCACACTTCACGCAATTAACTACAATGGTCGTAACTGAATGATTAAGCGGACAGCCGGATGTACGGATATTGAGTTACCCGGACAATCCGGATATATGTGCTGGTCGCGATTGGAATTTTCTAGAGAACATAACGAAGTTTTAGCCTATATACGATTTACATTTTTTACTAAATTTATAAAAATCGTCTTTATTCGGCCGTCCGGTTCGGTTATTTTATTATTATTATTATAAGGTTTAACAATTCTTCACTATAGGTACTACTTCATCATCAAAATCAAATCTTGGATTTTGATTCATTAATGATGCATTCAAACTCAATTACTAATAGCACTGTTTAAACCTATTGGACGTTTTGACATGTGTGCCACCAAATCCCTAACCGGTTTATAGGCTTTCAGTCAGTGACTCAGTGTGCATTGAAAATGCATTATCAAGAGCCTTTTGATGAAATATAAACTAATTTGGAAGTAACGTCATAATAAATACGTCATTATCCGGATGACAGCTCAATTTTCATTTTGTACCGGGCGCGGCGCGGAAGCGTGACACTGCAGTTTTGATTATGACTGTTCTTTTAGCTATGGTTGTACTCTTGGCCACTTTTAGAAGTCGAAACATTTTACCACAGAGTAACTTGTATCCGCCCCGCCATATTGTTTTGTCTTGTGTTACTCTCCGTGAGAAAGATATTTTAGGAAACGGCATTAAGTAATTTAATGAAGCGAAATAATCAAAAAATGTCAATGGAAAAGGCTAACGTATTTAGCCACGTTTACACAAGTTTACACCGATAAGGGCTAAGCTCTTTTGGCTCGAGAACATGACATATTGTTTAGGGTGTTTTAAATAACCGTTTAGAGCACAGGTAATTCGCACATTATTTTTGAGTATAACAACGCATTAGCTAGCGCCGGGTGCGCGGATTCGAAGTCACGATCTTACGGCCATTAGGTGGGGGTGGTTTGCTATAGCAGTTCTTTGATCCTAAGTTATGTAGGTATTCAGAAACTGTAATACGTAACATAACAGTGCCCACAAAGCGGCGGGCGGGACCGCAATATCATCGCTATGCCGGCAGCGGCATGCGGCTACCCGAAACGGTATTTAATATAACAGAATATACTCTGCTTATTTCAGCTTTGGAGTACCTTTCAACAACCCAAGTTTTGTTTGTAGGTATTTGATACGTTTTTAGGGTTCCGTACCCAAAGGGCTGACCCTATTACTAAGGCTCCGCTGTCCATCCGTCCGTCCGTCCGTCCGTTTGTCACCAGGCTGTATCTCATGAACCGTGATAGTTAGACAGTTGAAATTTTCACAGATGATGTACTTCTATTGCCGCTATAACAACAAATACTAAAAAACAGAATAAAATAAGTATTTAAGGGGGCTCCCATACAACAAACGTGATTTTTTTGCCGTTTTTATGGTACGGAACGCTTCGTGCGAGAGTCCGACTCACACTTGGCCAGTTTTTTGGGGTTTCGTACTTCAAAAACAAAAGGCGGGTCCCTTATGGGATCACTTTGTTGTCCTTCTGTCTGTCTGTCAAGACAAGACCCTTTTTCTCAGAAACTGCTAAAAGTATCAACATGAAATTTATACCAAATATCAAGTCTGTGATTTTATAATTCTGTAAGAAAATCAAGCTTCTAACTCAACGCATTCAAAAGATATGGCAATGAATGTGTAATTTTTGTATGGAAATCGCGAAAATGAAAAATCTTTAGAGTACGTACTTGCAGGTAATCTCACCATTCTGAAATTCGGAATGCTAGAGGCTTTTGTGTTACAAATATTGAGGTTAATTGAGGAATTTCGACTTTTTTAGTGTGAAAATTTCGAAATAATTCACGGATCGGAACCCACGGAGCGCGAGTTTCGCTCGCACTTGCCCGTTCTATTTTAATTTTATCTGCACTTAACTTCTCTAGATAAACTGGTGAGTAGCCTTTGTAAAGCTTTTTGACTCATGTTTGTATCCTATCTGCTATCTTGTCTTTAACGTAGGAGCAACTGCACATGGTGGAATTGTAGAGCCTATACGAAGTCCAAAACGTAGCAGTAGAAACGCACAAGACATGCGTAAAACCTCAGAATAATTACTAAAGCAACGTAAAACTACCAAAATTTACGTCAAGATTTTTTTTACGTTTGAGTTCAGTTTTTAGGTTTTTCAGGAATGGGGATTCTCTCTCTAGGGGGAAAAGTGGAATAAGCCATTTTGATGGTTAAAAGTATTCAGTCAAAAATTGAAAAAACTGCTATCCTAACGTAAATACTGACACTGCTTGTAAGTTCTTATTACTAGAACTTACAAGCAAGTGCAAGTGTGTTTGCATCGGCAAGTGTCGTGGTAAGTAATGACCTGCCCCTAATTACAGAAGCAAATGGTAATGGGGAACTCAAAAATGGGAATCATTTTGGCAGCCTTAGCGCTATCTAAATCTTATGAAACTTGAGTAGGGACTTAAATATTCTTCTTTTCAAGTTTCAAATTATTTGGACAGCGCTAAGACTGCTAAAATGATCCCCATTGTTGCGTTCCCCATTGCTATTTGCTACTAAAATTGGGGGGCTGAGCACGCAAACTTATAATGCGCTGATGTGGCAATCTCTGTGTTGTGCAAGTGAGTTCAGACGCAACAGTTAGTCAAATACGAAGATTCCCGAGGCGCATTAAGAGTTCCTACCATAAGCTGTGCCCAAACAAAGAACGCCACAAAAAATGTTAAAGAAACAAAAATGCTAACATATAAAATAATTTAAAATAACAAAAAACTAAAGAGTTGTATAGAGTGAATGAAAATAGCCTGAGGGCTGATGAAAAAGTTATATTAGGCTCTGAAGTAAGTTGCGAATTGAAATGGTAAACCAACGTAAAAGTTTTTATGTGATTTATTTGTGAATTAAATAAATATAACCCAAACGGATTTGGATTGCCAATTTGTATTTCAGATAGATACAAATTGGGCATTTAAATACGCACACAACGTGCTTAACTTCGTCAAAGTTTGATAAGTTTGGGTGAGCTCAGCGAGCATTCGGATAAATTGGTGTTTGATGTTTGTTGTCGAAATTAATTGTTTATTTGTCGAATTAAATTCGTATAGAACTGGGACTGATTGGCGTATTGTAAGAAATCCGTTACCGGTTCGAACAATATCCTAACTCAGTGTTCGACGGAACAGGATATTTATATTTATATATTTTATATTTATTCATAATATAACTTCATAAGAGCTCTAGACACTAATTTATCACCAGGATTTGCTTCAAGTAAAGGGGCCGTCGTCCCTTTACTTGAAGCAAATCCTGGGCGCTACGAATTTTTACGGGAAAGAAAGGGATGACTGCGTCATCGATCATGCTATCTCTATTCTTTATACAGCTATTTTTCGCTAACTTCCATGGTCTTGCCTTTGCCTAAAAACTCACTGTGCTGTGCTCAAGGGAGTAGTATGCAAAAAGGCTTGAAAAGTGGTGTTATCAAATGCCAAGAAATTCGCAAACAAAAAATGTGTAAAAACACGATATACATTTTCAACTTGGCATTTTCTTTCACTCCAACTTCTACCACTCTAACTTAGGGATAGCCGTGGTACGAAAGAAAATTACGAAAAGAACGTATGGAACACGCAAATTATTAGAGCCAGTATTTCCTGTTTTTACACATTTTTGAAAAAGATCAAAAAGTAGCTATGTACTTTTAAAACTAAGTTTTATGTGCATGGTTTTAAAGTGTTTTATTTCTCAGTAATGACGTATATTTTGGTTCTTTCGGTAAACTTCGTGAAAAGAGGTATTTCAATTTACACAAAATCTAGAATTCAATTTAGAGAAAGGCCCATAATGGAAAGGCCACATACTTTTATTTGACCTGAATTGTTATTTCTATCGATTGAAATATTGTTGAGGATAAAAATAAATTCGGGAAATTCTTGGCTTTTGAAAGCAAGACTTTTTAAGTGTTTTCTCAGACTAGTCTCTTAAAGTCTGGGTTAAATTAATTAAGTTGAAAACTGAAACATTGACATAGAAATAACTTTTAAAGCTTAATCTTTCAATTTCACGGGTGTGACTTTATAAATTGCTACCGTCTCTACGAAAGGACTCCTAAATAAGTTGCATTCTATATCTCTGTAGTTATGTATAGTTTTCAGTGATGACTTTAGAGGACGAACCTCGTTGTCGGGCGGCAATGAAACTCTGTTACTACTACATGAAGGTTGAAAGTCAAAGGTCAAGTTCTTTTGAAACTGAGTAAAAAGGTGAGAAATATATCGCCCTCTTTCTGTAGTTATTTCGTAGTACTTTTCATATTATGTGATTCGGTTTGTTTCAATTATTACGTTAAGGGAATGACCTTTTGTCAGGAGAAATTCAGTAAGATACTGCACAGAGGGTGAAAAGTTCGTTTTGAAAAGGTGAGATTTCATAATTATATGTGAGGACGGAATTATGTTATGACGTAGGTCAAAAAAAACATACAGTATTTTGAAGGAAAAGTTGTTTCACATTCTTTGTAAACGCCGCTTTGCATTTAGAAAGTATCATAATCCTTTCACCACTACGGTTCTTTCATTTTTTTTTCATTCAAATATTTAGTGGAATAAAATGGCGGAAGTCGGTTTTTTAAATGAAAAGTTATTTTGAGTTCTGCTTATGGTGGCAATTTCGATTTTCGAACAAACCTCTTTACAATGCTATATGGGATTTTCTTTACAATGCCATGTGGGATTTTTTTACTTAGAGTTTTTCACGAGTTTCCACATGAATTTGACGTTCCAAATTCAAATCACTTAATTCCCTAGGGAGTTTCGTACAACTTTATATCCTTTAAGAGATAAAGCTTTACTTTACGTTTAGGTTGCATGATATGTAATTGGACATTGTCGAGCAGGTGGTGTGAAATAGTAAATTATCTTGCTGAACTTTAGGTAAAAATATCTATATTTTAGAGAATTTTAAGATTGCCATGAATTTTGCAACAAACTACGCAATTATGGTAACATCTTCGAAGGTTTACAAGTAGGAACCTATTTTGGTTTTGTCTTGTCCTATTTTGGGTAGGGGAATGGTGGCACAATAGAAGGAGTACTTGCCTTAAGGTCCTTATCTCCAAGTTATGCTCCATGGAACGGCATAACGGAACGAGCGAGATTAGTTCGCTTATAAACTTTCAAAGCTCAGAGCAATAAACTGCCTACTAAGCTACAAAGGCACCGATGGTATGAACCGTACTGGCACCGATTATGGTATGAACCGTAAAACTACGTACTATGTATCAGCAACTCCTTGCTCCGAGGCACCACACAGGCGCTTCTTACCTAGCGATAAGACGGATCATTTATGTAAGCCAAGCCGTGTTTGTTGCCTGATTCTTCTAGGCTTGGTCGCGTTGGAAGAGTAATTTTAGTTTATGAGACGATTCAAAATGATCCTTGTGATTTCAATGAATAAAATTCTTGTGGTTTGATCTGATTTTAAAAGTAGCATACAGATCTTGGCAGTCGTGACCCAGCACCAACGTCCTGCTCCCCAATTACAATAGCAAATGCCAATGGGGAACGCAACAATGGGGATCATTCTGGCAATCTTAGCGCTGTCCAAATGTTTTAAAAACTGAATGAAGGAATATTCACCTTCCTCTCCTCTTCTCCTCCTCTCTCCTCCCTCTGTGGCGCGGCGGGCGAAGGTTCGCCTGCGACTCCATGAGGTTGCAGGTTCGATTCCCGCCTCGGAACAAAAATTTGTACGATCTGCAGATATTTGTTCAGTGTGTTCCGGGTATTTTTCTATGTATAATAAAAAATATCTATCTATGTTATGTATTGTATTAAGTATATCAGTTATCTAGTACCCATAACACAAGCTCTGCTTAGCTTGGGGCTAGATAATGTCGTGTGAAATGTCCACGCCATTTATTTATTTATTTATTTTGGGGCAAGATCGAGACTTATGCGGGTTTAACCGTGGGGCGCAGCTAGTAGCTAATATATTTGATTTGATTTCTTTGATTGCCTTTGTTTTTAAGCATATTGTAGCTATTTCGATAAAGTCCATTTTATTAAGATACCAACATGATAGCGTGGTATGAAGGCGGTGCGGTAGCTAAATACACACTTCCTAGTTTATCCTTACTCTGAGTTTCAAAGGCTTCGGGCTAAATAGGTTTGTTTACGCCAAACAATGGGTCTAGAGTACAGCGTAAAATTATTACAACCCAATACAACTTTGGAGTAAAATAACATTAATTTGTGTTAAAATAACATTTACCTATAAACTTAGAAGTTAGTAACTAATTATAAGTATCTAAGTAAGTTATCAGGCCGTGGTAGTTTCAGCCTAAGAATAGGACTCCTCCAACGCCTCCTGTGGATGTTGTATAAGGCGACTAAGGGGTTACTCCAGGGGATGGGCAGCAGCATCCACCTGAGCAGGTACTTAGCACTAAACTGCGATTACCAATCCACCTGCCAAGCGTGGTGATTTTAGCAAATCCCCCCGATTGGACGCTACGTATGCTGTGGGCGGAACCTCAATACAAATATTTGTCCCGCAGCGGGAATCGAACCCGCAACCTCTCGCATCTCATCTGGCTGCTCGTCCGCCGCGCCACAGAGGTTGTGAAAAGAATAAATAAATAAATAAAATAATAAATGCCGGACATTTCACACAACATTATCTAGCCCCAATCTAAGCAGAGCTTTTGTTATGGCCACTAGATAATTGATATACTTACATACATAGATATTTTTTTATCATACATAGAGAATACCCAGAGTACCCGTAACAATTATCTGGAGATTGTACAAATATTTGTTCCGAGGCGGGAATCCAACCCGCAACCTCCTGCGTCGCAGGCGAACCTACGCTCGCCGCGCCACAGAGGTCGTCTAAAAAGAATGAGACAACAAAACAAATTATTTAATTTCTTGGAAAGATAAGTACCTACTTACATCGAATTATAACGTGTGTGGGCCTCCAAATTTAAGCGTGAATACTTATAAGTATGCCTTTCTAAAATTAGATACCAAATTATACCTTTATATGACATCTAAATACCCTTCATTACCCTCATTAGAGCGACCGACGACACATCTGACACGGTGTCACATTATTTTGAGGACACGTCTCGCCCACCTGTCAACTCTGTGTCATTATGGCGCAGTCATGTATAAAACTGGTTGCCAATTACCGGTGCCTGTCTACTGGCGCTCACTGGTTTCCGATAGGAACTTAGGCTGCGTTCCCACCAGAGATGAGCGAGGATGCGTAGCGAGGGATGTGTTTTACAAGAACCAATAGTATCACTTCATTTACCTAGCCTCGCTCAGCGCAGCTATGGTGGAAACGGCTTAGCGGAGCGAGGTTTCTATACGTACGATGTGCGCGAGGGACACAAGGAGGGTCCTTTGCACACAAAGGTTGGACGGTGCACCTCACCCGCTCGCTTGCATCTGAAAAGAGCCCGCTACACATCCTCGCACCGCTCATCTGCGCACCGTTTCACAGTGTCGCGTCACTACGCATCTTCGCACCGCTCAGCTGCCTAGCACATCTCTGGTGGAAACACTCACATCGTTCCACAACCTCGCTACGCATCATCTCACCGCTCATCAAAGTCAAAAAGTCAAAGTCAAAAAGAACTTTATTCATTGAAATCACAAGGATTATTTTTGAATCGTCTTATATAAAATTAAATAACTCCTGTTTCAACGAGACCAAGCCTAAAAGAATCTATATACCTTACACATTTTTGGTGGAAACGCATCCTTAGGCTGCGTTTCCACCTGGCTATGGAACGATGTGAATGTTTCCACCAGAGATGTGCGAGGTAAATGAGCTGTGCGAAAATGCGTGGCGAGGCTGTGGAACGGTGAGTAGATGAGCGGTGCGAGGATGTGCAGCGGGCTCTTTTCAGACTGACTGCTAGAAGTTTGTCGCTCGCGTCCATCCTTTGCACACATCCCTCGCAACACATCTCTCGTACGCACCTCGCTTGTTTTGTACGTATAAAAACCTCGCTCGCTAAGCCGTTTCCACCAGAGATGCGCTAAGCGAGGCTAGGTAAATGAAGGGATTCTATTGGTTCTTAGCAAACACATCCCTCGCTATGCATCTTCGCTCATCTCTGTTGGAAACGCAGTCTTATACTTGTGCCGCACCAATGTCAAAGTAGTGTGCGACTTGGTGCCGGTGCGCGCCGTCGGCGTCGCCGCCCACCCCGGCCCGGCAGACAGTCAGCGGTTAGCACGTGATACGTCATTATGCCGCTCACACTTCTATTATTATGGTAATTTGATAAAAAATATGGTAATTTTGCTTTTGTTTACCGTGTCACACAATGGTGTGATTACATTTCCCTCAGAACAATAAATGATTTGAGTATTTTCCTATTGGTTTTCATTTACTCCTGACATACCTGTCAACTTGAAATATTGTAATAAGTAGGTAAATAATAATTTACGATGCGGGAGGAATATTGATTCCAGAGCAAATATCCCGAGCGTAGCGATGGATTCTATAAGATGAAATCACGAGCGTAGCGTGGGTATTTTGCCCCAGAAGGAAAATTACTTTGGTGCAGAGCTATTTCAACAAAAATTTCAAAACGGTCCTCTATTCACTTCTGCTACCATGTACCAACGAAGATAAACAATTCTATAAAATTTATAAAAAATCGTCTTCGCAGACACGAGATTATCATACAATTTGAATTATGAAAATAATATTATCCCCCGGTGTTATTGACAGAGATATTGGAGTGCGTCGTGAGACGCCCCAAGCTTTATTCATATTCCTGAGGAAGACGGGATTTTGTATTATGGAGTTCATAGGCTGCAAGATTCTACATCCTATAGGGAGTTAGGGAGGTACTACTTACGGAGTATTTACAAGTTGCTAATAGTACATTATGGTACAAGTGTGTAAAGTTAGTGATTACGTCAGAGGCGCCATTGAGACCCGAGCCGTCAGGCGAGGGTCTTAAGAGAGCCGAGGACGGTAATCATTAATACACACGTGTATCATACGACGTTTTTCAACACACTTGTGAAGAAAATAACTATAATTTTAACAGTGAAAACGAGTTGTGAAAATTTTTTCCCTATGGCGGGAAAAATTAATCAGTTTTCCTATGTGCGCGCATCTAACAATGGCGATCGGCCATAGACTAAAAGAATGAGGTTTCTTTTTTTTGCTTTCCGCGGCTAGCGTTTTAGCAACGTACAAAATGGGGATTTTTTTTTTTATTACAGAGAAAACAAAAGTTACATTTGAGTGAAAGTTTTATTTATTAAACACGTACAAGTTGAAATTATCTATTATAATACGAAGTTGCATGAAATGAGCAAGCAATAGGTACATTAATTTATTTGTTCTATTGATCACGACCTTTTTTGTATCGAAACTTTTTTAAGATCAAACGGGACAACTGGGATCAGAGGAAAGCAACTTAAACAATAAATAAAAAAAAATTCTATAACTCACTTGTGAGTTATAGCAATGAAAAAGTCACAGTTTGATATAAAAAAAATCTCTATAACTCACTTGTGAGTTATAGCAATGAAAAAGTCACAGTTTGATTATAGGTGTCATTATGTGCCTAATTGCGGTGAAATTAGAGCCACTTTATGAGCAAGTGTGTTGAAAATATATTTACCTACGTTTTTATTTGTTATTATTCACCGAAGTAGTCTCGGCCTGAGAATAGAACACCTCCAACTCCTCTTGTGGATATCGTGAAAGGCGACTAAGGGATTACGCCAGTGGATGGGTAGCAGCATCCACCTAACCGTTGCCTGCCAACCGTGGTGATTATGGGGAATCCCACCATTGCACGCTATGGGTTGTACGCTATGCATGCTATGACGGAGGCCTCATGCAGCAGTGGATGTCTACGTTTGACGAAGATTATTTACCTACGTACAAATACAAAATTTATTAATAAAATCCATTCATACAAGTAATTTTTTACCACATATTACTCAAACAAATTATAATTAATACTATTGTAAAAGAATTTTGAAATAATTGAAAATAAATTTATTAAAAAGTAAATTTAGTTTATTGTATCTTGTGTATCAGAGTTTATTAAAAATTTTTAATTGAGAATTAATTTCTCGAATTTAAAAGAACTAATTAATTAATAAAGTTATTGTGGCAAAACTATTTTTAATAATTAATTTGAAATGAAATGTTATTCGTTTTTAAATATATCTAGTTTCTTCAGAAAAAAATTTAATTTTAAATTTTTATTTGCGATAAATTAATTAATTAATTTATTGAGAAAAAAATTTTATATTTTAAGGGATAAGCTTTAAATTAAAAATTTATAATAATTAGTTACACTATTTGAAAGTTTTATAATTTAAATTGTTAAAAAATTTTAATTTATTATAAATAATTTCATTTTAAAAAACAATAATCTATAACACATTAATCAGAATTAAATTATTTAAGATTATTTATTATTTAGAATTAAATTATTACAATTGCGTACCTGCCATGTTACCGCATTGAGATAACCATTAACATGTTTGGCCAGTTAAAGAAGTGTAACCTGTTTATAAAATTAATTACATTCATTTATTATTGTAAATGAATGCTGCATGTATCTAACAGTAGACATATTATCGACAAAAGGAGCGTGTCTGCCCATGTGCAGCGAATCGGAAATTAAACACCGCGGTCGTCAAGCCGCGCGCTGGCTGGTTCGCAATGACATGCACAGTTTGGTGCCACACTGCAAAATGGCTGGACAGTTTCAATTTAAATATTATATTATAGTATATTAATAGACATGCTTTAATTGAGAGTCCGACGCGGATCGCTGTAACCTCACAATACTGTCTCGTCAGAGACCTAGTGTGAGGGACAGAGCTATGCCAAGGTACATCTGTTTTAGAATGTATTACTGTTTACTCATAAGATATATATAATAATTACCTATAAGTTACAAATGTTGAAGTTTTATATTATATTTTATATATCTATTAGGTAGGTAAAGTGTGAGGGACAGAGCTATGCCAAGGTACATCTGTTTTAGAATGTATTACTGTTTACTCATAAGATATATATAATAATTACCTATAAGTTACAAATGTTGAAGTTTTATATTATATTCTATATCTATTAGGTAGGTAAGTATCTTTTACATAAGTACTTATAATTTTAACTTTTGTTTTTTGTATAATTATTCCCACTTAAGTAAATCCGTAGAAACACCAAGGTCACCGACATAGTTTCCAGAAATAGCAAGTTGAAGTGGCAATGGGCAGGTCATATAGCTCAAAGAACTTAATTATAATCGTTGGGGAATAAAGGTTCTCGAGTAGCGAAGGGTAGAGGAAGGCCCTCCACTCGATGGACTAAAGACATAATAAACGTCGCAGGAAGTCGGTGGATAGAGGCGGTTGAGGATCGTTCGTCGTGGCATTCTAAGGGGGAGGCCTATGCCCAGCAGTGGACTTCTATAGGCTGATGATGATGATGATGAAGTAAATAGGTGGTGGTTTGTATAAATGCGTCTTCTTCTTATTTTAAATTGCGACTTGATAATGCATGAGTAATCTTGGATGGACTCTATGTGTAGAGTCCCACTAATACTGAAGGTAGGGAAGTATGAAATCAAAACTATCGCCTGTAGAAGACATTATGTAATTTTGACATATTAAGTCCATGCACGTTACTCAGGTTGACTCAGGGACATGGAAGTAATGTACTTAGAATAAGGACTGAACTTCAGTCTTTATTCTAAGGTAATGTATATGATACACATACATGACACTTATACACACAGTGGCATACATTTGTTAGTTTACAAAAATTGACAAAGATTAAAAAACAGAGTATAGTAGGTACTTATTACTTCCATGCTCATGGTTAATAGGTCCTCAGAATCATTGACTTTTACATTACTAGCGTACAATGCTCAGAATAATAACTATTACTCTAAGATTATATGTGGAAGTCAACCCATGACTTCCACGTCTATCTGTTTTGATATTTTAGACATAGAGAAAATAAAATATGATTGTAGATACTGGCCCTAACAAATAAAGAAAAAAACAATGCTCATTAAAAAAAATATTTAGGCTTTTACGTCTCACAGAAAATAAGACTCGAATTTCATCATGCAAACAGCAGTAGTAATATATTTTGGTAATAAAAAACACCAACAAAATGAGAAATTCTTACTCTGCAAAGGGTTGCACGGAAACGAGCAAAGTTCGCACTCAAAGAATTTTAATAAAAGTCCCACTGAAACTTGTTTGTTGTAATCGGTGAAGTTTTTATACAGATGTGTATCTATCGTCTCTGCCAAGGGTTGATTAAAGATGCTAGCGAGCATTCAAAGCCCTTATTGCAAATAAAAGTTAGCTAACCAAATTAAATTAATTAAGTTTGGGCTCAATTAACAGGTACCAATGTTTATCCCAATGAAAGAGAGCAAGACCGAGCTGCTTTTAGAGTAGTATTCATCTGGGTCATTAACTTTCTTAAGTAATAGAGGCACTGATCAAGTTATGTGAAATTAGTTTGGACCTAAGTTGGCCATCGTTACTTAAGAATATAGTTTGCAAGGGGTTCTGACAAGAGGTCAGATACAGTAGAGATATAGAATCGTGTAGCAGAGCGTAGGGTTGTCAAGTTTAGATGCTGAATTCGTTGAAGAGTCAGATATAGATATAGATATTCTAATTACGATAGCATAGGCATGCCCTCAGCTACTATTGTCATACATGGCAAACAAGGCTTCGCTCGTGAAATATCGGGACAATCATTTAAAGTCAAGCACAATTTCAAGTACGTACAACTCCATTTTATCAAAATCTTTTCAGCCGTTATACGGCGTGATTGAGTAACAAACAAACACACAAACTTTAGCATTCATAATAATTTGTAGGATTTAAACAATTTGACCGAGACAGAACGTTGGAGTAGAGTTAAGGTGTTTGTTTATGTTATTATATCATTAGTCATCAGTCAGTATATAAATTGGTGTCTGACTTTGACTATACAGTTTAAAACGGCAAGCCCTAGAGACTTGATGAAGAAAGGAATTTCAGAAATTCATCCCCTCAGTCATGCATGTCAGTTAAAATGTCAAAGAAATAGATAAAAAAATAACCGGCCAAGTGCGAGTCGGACTCGCGCACGAAGGGTTTCGTACCATTATCTACAAAAACGGCAAAAAAATCACGTTTGTTGTATTGGAGCCCCCTTAAATATTTATTTTATTCTGTTTTTTAGTATTTGTTGTTATAGGCCAATTAGAGTTAATTAGACTGTTAATATCATTTTTAGGCCCCTAAAAATGACAAAAAAGTAGACTTCTATAGGCTGATGATGACGATGAAGTACATACTATACTTGTAAGGAGAATGGTTCCAGCCTGTCCGTTGTTACTGAATCAGAGTCTGTATGTGACAGGATTGTAACAACCCTACCATGTCATGTCATCTTGTCACAGACACTGCTAAATTACATTCGCTATCACCCTTGTCATTATGTCAATGTGATAACACTCCTTTTCGCCCGCCCTAGCAGGTTGAAGGGTGTATTCTTGTGTTCTCATTAAAACGTGTGGACTATTCTATATATTATATATATATATATATATAAATCAATTGCTGTTCGTTAGTCTCGCTAAAACTCGAGAACGGCTGAACGGATTTATCTTATCTTGGTCTTGAAATGTTCGTGGAGGTCTAGGGAAGGTTTAAATGCACCAGGACCACCGGGAACACCGGGAAAATGCGAACGAAGTCGCGCGCGGGCCGCTAGTACTTAATAAAAATGATATAAACCAATAAAGGCTAAAAAACTACAATATTATTATGGTATGTCTATCATTTATAAATTTATTATTATGGTATATGTCTATCCTTGGTGCTGTGGTGTGTGCGGCCTAAGAATAGACCACTCCGTCTCCTCCCGTGGATGTCGCAAAAGCCAACTAAAGGATTACATCAGAGGATGGGCAGCAGAATTCACTTGAGTACTCAACACTAATACTCCGATCAGCGATCACCAATCCGCCTGCCAAGCGTGTTGATTATGGCAAATTTTCACATTGCATTATATGAGACAGGCCTCGTCCAACGGTGGGCGTAGAACGGCTGATGAAGAAGAAAACCCCCACGGTTATATTAACATAAATTAAATAATTAATTTTAGTATTAAAACATAAAATTATTTATATTTTCATAAAAATAAAACCCCTCAAAAAAAATTGATGGCCAGATTATGATCTAGCGCGGGCACAAAACAATCATGTCTTCATTTATGTGCTGCTTATTTAGCCTTTTTCGATGCTAGTTTATATTCATAATATATTAACCTTCACCCTTCCTCTCATTCACTATATATACACACACAAACACACACACACACATACATACATACATAGATACATACACACATATAATTTATACACACATACTTACCCTTGCCCTCGCACATAATTTTACGTAGGTACAAAAGTTATGTTTACTTAAGTAATTGTTTACTTAAAAATAAATTTATCTTATCTTAAATATACTTATAACTTTTTTAAAGTCGGTGGATGGAGTCAACTCAAGACCATTCGTCAAGGCATTACACGGAGGAGGTCTAAGTCCAGCAGTGGGCCTCTACAGGCTGATGATGATGCTATATTAAGCATGAAAAGAGCTAGACGGTGTACTGACTCTTTCAATTGAGCTATACTTATTCTCCGTATTGCAAAGTCAACTTCATCTCCAGACATCCATTTATTTATGAAAAACAAACACATTTCCTTCGAGCAGGCACATTAAACATCCTCGGGATAGATAACGCTGAATCAACAGACGGATGATGGAGTCTCGACGTTTAATATCCGCAAGAAATATTTCTGTTAATTTCGAGTGTACTATTCTCTGATTTTTAATCTTAGACAATTTTTGTAGACAAAGAAATGTCAAGATATGCCACTGTATTTAAGTGTCATGTATGTGCATCATAAACACATACATAACACTAATACACACATTGACATTTCTTTGTTTTCTAAAATTGTCTAAGATTATTAATTGTCAGAGTATATAGATTGTATGCGTTGAATGTGGAAAAAGCACAAAGTGGCACTATTTTATGTGTATATCAGTTGTGTGCTTACACAAATAGTCGTATTTAGCGCTACACCCTCCCACTAGTTTGGCTTTTCTCATCCACACTCCCGCCTTTCGTAAGTCATCGCTCCTACTACCTAACAAACTCCACCCACCTGCTAGTTTTTATTTTGGAACCTAATGTGTATACAGACATATACAAGTCTGCTGTAATGTTCTCTTGGTTTGAAAAAGGCTCTAATGCTGGGCCACATTATCGGACTACGGCGAATGATCGCTTTGTGCGTCTCTGTTTGTATGCATCATTCGTAAAACGACAGACAGGGACACAAAACACAATCATTCGCCGTAGCCCGATAATGTGGCCCAGCATAACGGAAGACCAGCGTAGGTTTTTTACGACCTGCATATGACTTAGGGGCCTTTTTGTAACAGCAATACTTCTCATTTTTCCACACTGTCTTTTTTTTATTTGTTAAATCTGTCTTGCTGTTGCTATTAAACTTTTTCTATTTCTATTCTATTTTAGCTGAGGGCGCCACATTGCATTTCCCAAGACGCACTCTCCACACAAGGCATTACTGGGTTAATGTTAGTGGTCCGTTTACCTTATAAGAAAAACATACCCTTTCTACACACAAATTCTCCAATGGTTTCCTTGAGTGCAAAATTAAATTATGTTCACAAGTTTAATCTCCCGGATGAAAATTTAATTAAATTCTTTACTCATCGAGAATACATCTGCTAGTTTAAATATTTCTTGAGTGTTCAATGATTTTGATATTTAATGAAAATTTGGGCCGGACACTTAAAGACAACTTTACTTATCATCATCATCGTCATCAGCCTGTAGAAGCCCACTGCTGGGCATTGGCCTCTCTCTTAGAATGCCACGAAGAATGGTCCCGAGCTGCCTCTATCCACCGACTTCCTGCGACGTTTATAATACCTTACTTAGAAACGATTTATATGCAATTGCTTAAAATTAGTACTGCCACTGTGTTAGGGGTTACATCATGGGATGGCAATATTTTAAGAATTATAGAATTGAAACTTTCGTGGTTGGGAATCATTTTTAACCGACTTCACAAAAAGGACGAGGTTCTCAATTCGGTTTTTTTATGTTTGTTACCTCATATCTCTGTCGTTTATAAACAGATTTGAAAAATTATTTTTTTACTTGAATAGATATACTTCCAGATTGGTCCCATTTCTGAGTTCTGTGAAGAATTGAGGGAGCTCTTTAAATATTGTAGGCATACATATAGCGATTTTGATATTTTCAGCAACAAATCAAGCTTTTACATTCAGAAAGTATCATAACCCTTTCACCACTATGGTCTACTCATAATTTTTTTTACATCCAGATATTTAGTCGAATACAATGGCGGAAGTCGGATTTTTCAATGAAAAGTTATTAAATTTAAAATTTAAAGCAATGCTAACTTTTTACAGGTTTTTATATAAGTAAGCCGTTTCTGGAAGAATAACAAAACTGTTTATCAGTTTTTTTAAACGGCTTGTTCCACATATCAACAGGTCAACTCAGTTCAAGTTAAGATGAAAATATGAACGATCCTTTGGGAGATTCCACAAACGGACGGTTGGCACCTGACACAGATTTCTTTGAGCGTCAAACGCCGCACGTATACTGTTTCATTCCTGAAAGGATGGAGAATTACTGTCGTTGCAAGAAAATAGGGACACAATTTTGAAGTCAATTTTAAACGTACTTTACTTATACTAGTAAAAAGTTAAAAGCGTTGCATGCTGACGAAACTTTGACAATACACGCATAAGAACGAATCACAAAAATAATAAAATTGTTCTGGCTCTTGGCTCTCTCTAGTTGGCTAATGGCACTCTTTTGGTGCTGGTGGCGCCTGGGTAGCACCCTCTATATAAGCAGATATACTTTTATATAGTTTAATAATAATTTATTAAAAAAACAATATGATTATTACTTACATGAGAATCAATTATACATATAGTTAGAATACTGTAGGTCGTTCAAGTTAAGGTAGGTACTCAAAACGCATAAAGCATTCTTTGATAGGTAGGTAGATAGTGAATTCCCTATCTATCTATCTACATAATTAGCAAACATCAACATAACATAACACCCAACAGTCACATACGTAATTACGTAGTCCTGATCCCACACTAGGATCCCGTGTCGTGGGTATCAAATACTACAAGTACCATGGTACCCAAACATCTAGACCCGCAACAAATATTTGCAGATCATGCAAACATTTGTCCCGCAGCGGGAATCGAACCAGCAACCTCTTGCTTCTAGGCCGGCTACCAGCCTGCTACGCCACGGAGGTCGTTATTAGATAACGTTAAGCAAGCTTGGTTTTAAATGCGTTAAATGTGTTTACATTTTAATGATATCTCAGGCTAATTTATTATGAAGCTTCATAAATTACCGTTTTTATACATACCTAGTTTGCAAGTCATTTGTCAGACAAGAAAGCTAGTGCGATGCGTACTTTGCTTCGTCACTTCCTTTGTTAACCGACTTCAAAAAAAGGAAGAGGTTCTCAATACGGTTGTATTTAGTTAACATTAGATTAGTGTCGATCGATTTCTTGAGGATTTTTCTGACGAGAATTAATGTATTACTTATATAAACACACTATAAATAAATAACTGTTTTTATTTTCTTTGGAGAGTTATTGGCAGTGGGTATGTAATACCTTCAGTACTATCTAAGTTTGTTTCACCACTTGGTTTTATAACTCTCCAAGAGAATTCACAACAATAAAATAAAAAATCTAAAATCAAAGCGCAATAAAAATCCAACCGGGAGCGCCGCGGTCCCGGTCCTAGTAATGAAGTTGCCAGTTGCCCCACTAATTACGGCGAGGTAATGACTCCCACTGTGGGGTCAACTGAGGCACTGAATAGGGGGTAAAGTAAAGTAGAGAACAGGGAAAAACTATTGTTGAAAGTAGGACGTGTGATGGATAAATGAAAGGGTTAAAAGTGAATTTAGTGAAAATGGTTTCATGATTATGGGTTTTGTGACAAAATGATTGATTGAGTATGATAGTGTATTTATTTTTAAAGACACGGTCAAAGAGTATTTAGCCTACATTTAAAAACTCCTTTGGTGAAATCATACAAAACATGCTTGAGGATTGATCACAGATACCCCCCCGCATACAGGGGGGTTAAATTAGATCATGACTACGTATGTGGCTGTTGGGTGTTACGTTGTATTTGAAGATATCTGTGGGTTTGATATTATCAATAGATAAATATCTAATTTAAAAGAAGTTACTTCTTTCTACATCATTTTAAGTTTTAGTGGGTAGGTATGGCTGGCTTCATTATCATCAGCGAATTAACATCCAATGCTAGATTTAGGCCTCCTAATGCCACGATGAACAGTCGTGAACCCCCTCCATCCACCGACAATGTGATCGATCCATCG
This sequence comes from Epirrita christyi, assembly GCA_951392215.1. Lineage (NCBI taxonomy): Eukaryota > Metazoa > Arthropoda > Insecta > Lepidoptera > Geometridae > Epirrita > Epirrita christyi. The sequence goes on from OX595843.1 coordinate 1,199,791, forward strand.
AGTAGGGACCGTCCTATACCTAACAAATTTTACTCCACTGAATCGTCCGGTTTGTGGTCGCCATTTGAGAACCTTACTGGGTTTCTTGTCAGATCATTTCAGTTTAGGTTTTGCCGTGCCAGCGCTGTTAGAGCATAAATCTAAAACTACTAAAACTCCATCATAAATCTTCAAATCTACATCAAATAACCCCAAACTCAGGGAGCAGCACTCAAATAAATCAATGTTATCCACAGCAGCTAAACTTGTGCAAATCGCTAGATTTACACAAGGGGCCGTCACTTGCATTCAAGTCGTACATTGCAATGGGGAATCTAAATTTGTACATTATACAGTGACCGCTTATTACTAAACTCAGAATATTTGTATTTGTATTATAATATTTGTTCCGGATCTGAGGCCCGATTCTCTAATTTCAAAACATTCCAGTCACAATATAGTCTCGTTTCAGTCGCACAGTCACGTATAGTAACTATTACTTAATCTTAGCATAATACGCGAAGATTATGTAATAGTTACTATACGTGACTGTGCGACTGAAACGAGATTATATTGTGACTGAAATGTTTTTAAATTAGAGAATTGGGCCTCTGGGTGTTATAGTACCATGGTAATCATAGTTCCTGATATCCAAGACACAGGGGATCCTAGTGTGGGATCAGGTCTACGTATGTGACTGTTGGGTGTTATGTTATGTTAATAGCATTCGGTATAGCGCTGTTTGTGTAATTTTTAGTGGTCTAATCAAAATTGGAAAGTCGGGATAGTAACAGAATCACTTTAGTGTCTGTTCGTCTGTCCGACACACACGATTTCCTCCGAAACTAAAGAAAGATATAGATAATTTATTTGTTTTGAATATGGTAATTTTACATTGGTGATCATAATTTACATGTCCAACATATTCAGTCATACATTATGACATATAAATAATTTAGTTCCCACAAGTTGGTGAATACATCCATTAGGTACCATGTCATTATAATAGCAATAGTAAATTAAGTTGTAATAATAATAATTAATCGTAATATTGAATGTCACAAAACATGTAACTACCGACATTTTATGATCAAAAAATTCTTTTATATTATAAAAACATTGTTTTACCAACCATCTGTGTAATTCACTTGGGACTCTCCGCTCAGGGATAATAAGATAGGACAATTTTTGTTGGTATAAGATATGTCGTGGTTGTTGGTTTATTGAGAAGTGTGTTATTACGGAAGAAATTATTACTTATTACTCCATGCTGTAATCGTGCAGCAGTGATTGTTGAAACGGATCGGATCGGAACACTGATTACGTATTAAATAATATAATAATAATAATATATTTATTTATTCGAACAACTCAGATTCATAAATGTCAAAATCAAATAAAATTAAATGTCAAAAAAATTACAATACTTAAAATTACTATTTTTTTTTTATTTTTTTTTATTAATATCATTATTTGCACTTGGCCAATTTATTGTTGAATTCTCAAATGACAGATAGGGTAAATTAAAACAATATAACGGCGATCTTTCTGTCAATTTCTTTAAACTTTATTCAGAATATATTGGTTGTATGAATGAAATTGGCATGTATGAAACGTACCTTGGCCGGAAGTGATGCAAGTGGAAATATCAAAATACTGCTGCGTATGGCAGGATATTTGTGAATCTTGAAATTATTTGAAACGTTTGACCGAATAGTGATGTAGTAAAAACTATTTAAAATCTTAAAACACTAACTTGATAGGTCATAGAGTCTGTTCAGAAAGATACCAGTCGTAGGATTTGAGGGCGCACCTGTACCTTTTCAGTGGGAAATACAATAGCGCGTCTGTTACGGTTTGATCCTATTACAACTGTAACTATTTCTTTAGTTTACGATTGAAAATGCCGATAGAAATGCAGCTCCTAATTATGGTTGCAATAGGATTCACAACACAATTCACAGTTAGGCCACGACGGCTCTCTTTCTGAACAGACTCTAAGTACTTATAAGTACCTTTGTGAAGCTAAATGATCAGCAATGGCAACTTACCTGAAACAGACAAATCACAATAAGACACAACTTACGCTTCCGATTCTAAACTGAAGTAAAATAGATACTTTATTCGAAAACCCTACTGTCTAGATAAGTAGGTACACTTGTCAACTTTGGTCTAACTATACTAGAAAATCCGTCAACACCATAATAATTGTATACCGGGCGCTAATGAGATTGCTGAGATACTGTAGCGCATCGAGCATGTTTTCTGAGGCCTTCCTCAGAAGTTCTGGGGGTTCCTGACTTCTTTTCAATAATAAGTTAATAAGTTTTAAAACTTCCTTCTTTTGCAATTTTTTTTCTTATTCAGGACCAACTCTTTATAACATCCTGAACGTCTCCATACAAATTTTTCACTGCCCTAAATCATTATGCAAAAAGACAATAACTACATGGTTATTGTCAAAATCATATCATGAAACGGAAGAACTACTTAGTTCCATTGTTTAAAAGGTGTATCTCACATACACTCCAAACAAGCTACCTACTAAATTATACTCTATACTATATACTACATCAGTTCTACAACATATACAAAATTCTATAAACGTTTATTTCTAAATATATAAAATATGTATAATTATATATATTATATAGCTAACTACTTAATATTATGTTGATTTTAATCTTAGTTTTTTAGTTTTAGGCTAAGCACTAATAACACTTGCAGCATAAATTACTTTTCATAATATGCACACGCACAAACAACATAATAATAACTTGCCACAACCATAGGCTGCATACTATCTTTCTGTGACTTTGATTCTCACTGGTACCTATCACACAGGTTATGCCTAGTTTAGGGCCACAGTATCGACCTCTTGGATATAGCAGCATTTAATAGTAGATTATGCACTAAGGGAATAAAGCAGTGTCTTATGTCGCGGGCGGCATATTGAACCCTGAGTGTAACGAGGGACTCTAAAGTTAACTCCCGAGTGTAGCGAGGGAGTTATATAGAGTCCTGAGTGAAACGAGGGGTTCAAGCTGCCCAAGACGAAGACAGGCTTTATTCCGGAGGAGCATACTCTACTTTTCACACCTACTGCGAGACAATAAAAAACCAGGGCTCCATAAAATAAGTATCATGTTTTGATGAACTCTGGAGTAGAATCATTATCGCTTGACATTTTTTGTTAACACTAATATTGCCATTGACATAATTATATATTACTAGAATATTGCAATAAATTTCACTGAAAAACACAGCACCAACCTAACATCTCTTTTGTTTCACATTCTTTAAAATCGCGCCTACGTATAGCTTCGTTTTGGGAACGGTTGCATCAATCCAATAATAGAATCCTGAAGGCTGTCTATGATGACTTGGCTAATCCCATATATAAACATTGGATATCCATCCACATGGACGGAAATAAGAAATGACAAGTCACAGAAGGTACTTTACGTACCTACTTGTTGTGACATGCACTAATGTCAACAACATAATTTGCTACGTAAAATTCCTTGAATTTAGGCAACATCTTATGTAAAGTAAGTGCAAAACTTGTCTCTGGTGCAACGCATTTTTCATCGTAAATTGTACGAACTAGAGAGCATGAGCTAATAGTACAGTCAAATTAGGTGATTTTTTGCAAAAGTGTGGAACTAATTAGATGTAGTCATGAAAACTTTTCTAATTGTTTTGTATGGCTTAAAAATCACCTCTAATAATAAGCATCAGTAATTTCACCCTCCGGAACAGGGTGAAATAGGGTGAAAACCTTATAATATCCGTAACTTTATGGGGGAAATAGAAGTAGTCGGTGCAATTTGGCATAGACTTTGAACCGTTATGATCTACATTTGCACCAAGTATTTTTTAAATCCGACATACGGAATATACAAAAAAAACCTTTTGTGGGTATTGCGGCTCCGGGAAAATTAATTGAGTCTGTGCAAATTGATAGACTTATCAGAAAAATGATCGAAATAAATTACTAGGTTTGCACCTTGGTGCGTCTCACGGAAGGCACTTTTCCATATTTTATTGTCGCTCTACTTCGGGGAAAATTAATGTAGTTCTGGAAATTGACTTAAACTTATTCATTTAATTAGTACTACATCCGCCGGAAGTTTTATACTGGTATTAATTTACGGAAGATGCATTTGTTCAACACTGTGTTCCCTACATGCACGTGGTTTTTATTAAAATCATAATGCACTAAGACAGTCTCTATACGTAATTTAACTTGCATCAAGTAATTTCTTTCTGTTTTAAAATTTACTGCCTTTTTAAGTTTGTACCTAATATTTAAAAGGGTTCCGTATGCGCCAGAAATGGTGCAAACATAGGATAAGCTTCTTTTTGTGTCATCTAACGTTTCCATAAGAATCCACGACTACACGACTTAGGTCCACACTTTTTGCTAATTTGTCTGTACTATAAGGAGCTGTCAAAATTTAGTGCAGACCATTATAAATTGTATTTTATGTTTTATTTTCTGTGTTTTATGGGTTTTTGTGCCTGAAATAAATGAATTTTTGTTTTTTAATAACAACACCTACCATCAATACTCCATATGAAGTAGGTTAGCTTCTACAAAATCATGAACAAGTTCCAATGTCCTACAAAGTGTTCTCACATAATCTCAAAGAGATCAATCTTTGTTACCCAGAGGAGCGATGGCCAATCTTAGTCGCAATAACAAAGAACAGTGCGGAGTGGTTCGTTGGTTCGGTCCGCTACAACTTTATTGGTTCCATTGAGGAGCCATTCGGAAATTATTGCCTCGAGGGTTTATTGGAGTTTTTTCTTCAAACCAATTTGTTAGAACGTTGTAACTGAAAGTGGTAGTGGATAGTAAGTAGTTGTGGTTTCTTCTTTACAAACTAATAACATCATCATCAGCCTGCAGAAGTCCACTGCTGGACATATGCCTCCATCATAGAATTCAATAATTTGCCATAATCCCCACGCTTGCCATTGGATTGGCGAACGTAATTTGGTTATAGTACTCTGGCGGATGCTGCAGCCCATCCCTTATTGGTATAATCCGTTAGTAAGGCTTTTGCTACATAACATCCAAGGGAGGACAAGAAGGGGTATTTTCTGCTGAATTCGCCATAAAACAATTGTGATAATTTTGTCCATTTTTACAAAGTTTTAATAATAATAATAATAAAAATACTATTTGTTTTTATAGATAAGTAGTATTTCTTTATAGTGAAAAATGTATTTTATAACGAGTTTTAAAATAAATCAATGTCATAATAATAATAATAATATAATATATTTATTTATTCGAACAACTAAGATTCATAAAATGTCAAATTAAAATAAAATTAAATGTCAAAAATTACAATACTTAAAATTATGTACCTACTGAAAGCGGATACACTACACTAGTCAGTTATAACTAATTAGTGCAGTATATCCGCTTAGAGTTGGGGTTGATGATACCTCATTACTGGGTATCGAGTAATGCAATTATTCTGTTCATTTGTTTAAGAACGGCGCGGCATAGCAAGTCAGTTTTAACTTAATAGAAGCAAACTTTTTGAACCAGAAAAACATATTTTTCAATTTGCAGTAAATTAAAGATGTCCTTGTCTATGGACAACTTTTCTTATTTAATTAAATTGTTTCATTTAATGGGGTACTTTAGAAAGTATTGCTCTTTTTAATTGACCCTTACCTTTGATACCATAAAAAAATAGAATGTTTTTTTTAAACCTTTAAATGCAGTGTTACTTACTTTTAAAAACAAAATAAAGTTTCCATTAAGTAAAACTTGTTATCTTCAATAACAAAGTCCCTCCATTTGGTACAGGAGACATTCAGGACAAATACACGTAGAACAATCTGTATACGAACTGCTATTTTCAAAATTTGACCTATCTATTAGGTACTATGGTACCTATCTATTACCTACTACTTATGGGTACTATGGTAACTTTGCTGTACACCATATAAAATGACAACGTTGCTATGGTAACTGATCTTGGATCATAAATGGATCAGTTATTATTGAAAATGGCAGTAAATAAACAAGTTAAGGTGATTGCTCTCGCATGTGGCGCGAAATTCAAATTTTATTGCGTTTTTGCTCATTACAGCTCATCAACACTTCTTGAGATAGTAAAAACTGATTTTGCGAAAACTAGGAGACCTAACACACGTGTTTTAGTTTATAGTTTCACATATAGATCATTACTTCAGCTACGAATACTCTTCAATGATTTTTACAGTGTTTTTTTGGTTTAAAGGTATGCCTAGCTTAACTAATGACATTTATGAGATACTATCAATTAAAACATGTGTGCTAGGTCTCCTAGTTTTCGCAAAATCTGTTTTCTCTATCTCAAGAAGTGTTGATTAGCTGTGATTTACAAAAAACACAATAAAATTTGAATTTCGCGCCACATGCGAGAGCAATCACCTACTACTAAACAACTACAAACAATCAATACTACTAATACAATATTGTACTAGCAATCTGTAGGAAAAGGTTAATTTCACGGGGCTAATAGCTTTTCAGCGGCAAATCAGTGTATTCTCACGGCTCAGCGAGGTTCACTCCCAGCGAGGTGTAAGTGCAAAACGATCAGAATATAAGGTAATCTCAGGTAAAAGTGCTTTCAATTTTACGTAAAAGGAAGGTGTTTCTACGTTATTTAAAAAGATCTCTTCAAAGAATTAAGTTATGAGCAAAGTTTTAACTTTGGTTTTCAGCTAAAGCAATAACATAACATAACACCCAACAGTTACATACGTAGTCATGATCCCACACTAGGATTCCCTGTGTTGCGGGTATCAGGAATTACGAGTACCGTATCACCCAGACCCGGAGCAAATATTTGCAGATCATACAAACATTTGTCCCAAAGCGGGAATCGAACCCGCAACCTCTCGCATCTAAACCAGCTAATCCGTACGTAACGTGAGGAGTTTGCAATACGTTGCAAAGTTGAATTGTAAATTGTGGCACTGTTATTTTGAAAATGTTGCGACAAGAATTGTACACGTAGCACATTTGGTAGGTATACCTACTGTGCTCGTAGCCTCGTAGGATTGAAATTTGGTTTTACCCTTGAATGCTCTAAAACTTGGTAGAGTAATTTGGTATTCCTATGTTGTGATTTTAATTACTGGCTTCTGCAGATGACTTCACTCGCGTATTAACGAGATATAAGAAGCCATTTGTTTATTTAATTTTTTATTGCACACAGGTAAACGCATAAACACGCGGACGCACACGGTCCTCCACTCGATGGACTAAAGACATTATAAACGTCGCAGGAAGTCGGTGGATGGAGGCTCAAGACCGCTCGTCGTGGCTTTATAAGGGGGAGGCCTATCTCTAGCAGAGGACTTCTACATGATCTGATAATGATGATGATGAAACGTATAAACAAAAGTAACAGTAAGTGAGAAAGAATTGAATCGTCATAATTTATCTCTTTACTAAATTTGATCGAATTAGTTCAGCCGTTAATTTGTTATTCAATTAAGAAACATCTTAACTTTCGCATTTATAATATAAAATAGGATTATTAGGAAAGTCATGTTAGGTTAGGATATTATGGAAAAAACCTGAGGCCGTACCATGAGCTCTTATAGCGATTCAGTTCAAAAACTATTCAGTACAAAATATCGGTTCCGTGATGTCCGCAGCTATATTTTATTTAAAGGCACCAAGGTAGCAGAAGGACTTCTGCGATTAAAGTTATTCAATGATGACGGATGCCAACGACGAACCGATATTTTGTACTGAATAGTTTTTGAACTGAATCGCTACAAGAGCTCATGGTACGGCCTCAGGTCGTTCGTTCAATTAAGTTATGGACAAGTAAAATAAATGACATCAATTCCATGTGGAACACAACTTATTAGGCTAGCTAGGCCGCAAGCCAGACTCGCGTGACCGGGCCTGCTATAAACATGGTCAGTCTTACCAGAAGACGCTGTCTAACGTCGTTTTAACTTAAACCAATTCTTAAGTTATTCCTGTATAATACTGATAAATAAAAAACGATAAAGCTAATTTTAGACAGTAGGGACTAAAAATGTACCTTAGACAGTGTCTTCTGGCACGGACCTTTATATCGTGTATGACCTCGTCGAGAGGGTAGGTATAGGTATACTAGGTAATCTAAAATTGTAGCGGAAATTGAAATTAAACAGCGGGCGTGGTTTAGCAATCACCTATATTTGACTTGAAATGTGTGAAAGCAAAATGGTTTATTTGAATTTCAAGTTTGATTATAATTGAGGGCAGGTTTAATATGTAGACCGTACCTATTGTAGGCTTACTCGACATCAGTAGCTTGATTATGTAATTCCATTGCGATTGGTCTCAATCGATTTCAATGCTGTTTCTATTCGAAATTACGCTCTTGCGACTATCCAACTTACTCATTTTTCTTACAAAGGTTAATTACAATAAGACTGCATAAATTTGATAATTGCATTAATGTAGTTTCAAATAAAAACAACATTGAAATCGATTGAAATCAATAGCAACAGAATTACGTAATCGCCCTCCTGATCGATCTATGGCAGCGTGTATTTTTTTTAACAGCTTTATCGTATTCATCTTCTTACAATTGTAACTTATAATCTAATCTTGTAATCGATCTTTCGAGTTGAAGTGGCAATGGGCAGGTCATATAGCTCGAAGAACTGATAACCGTTGGGTTCACGAGTGGCGACCACAAACTGGACGACGTGGTAGTTGAAGGCCCTCCACTCGATGGACTAAAGACATTATAAGCGTCACGGGGAGTCGGTGGATGGAGGCAGTTTAAGACTGTCCGTCGTGGCATTCTAAGGGGGAGGCCTATGTCCAGCGGTGGACTTCTACAGGCTGATGATGAAGATGAATCGATCTTTTGCACTTCCCGTAAACCGATTCAATTAATATTTTGCACAATAGTGTAGTTCCGATGACAATACAATATTAATAGTGATAGCGAGCTGAGGTGATAATTGAGACGGAAGGACAATGGAACTCCTCTATGGATAATTAGTAGAGTGGCCGTATTTGGGCTCATTGTAATCCTAATCTCGGCATCATCATCAGCCAAGAACTAATTGTATAATCGTTTGGTTTTTTCAAGTATAACCAACTCATAATGCTCCTGCTGAAACACGAGGCTATATCTGGACGAGAGTGTATGTGATTAAACGAGACATTTTAATTTGTAAAAACGAGGTTCTGTCTTCTATTAGCCTGATGAAGTACTTGCAATGCATAAAATCACGCCTGTTTCCCAGAGGGGTAAGCAGAGACCACGGATTTCCATTTGCTACGATCCTGACATACCTCTTTTGCTTCATTCACATGGTGAAATAACATACCATACACCGTTGGGGAATAAAGGTTCTTGAGTGGCGACCACAGACCGGACGACGCGGTAGAGGAAGGCCTTCCACTCGATGGACTAAAGACATTATAAACGTCGCAGGAGGTCGGTGGATGGAGGCAGCTCAGGACCGTTCGTCGTGGCATTCTAAGGGGGAGTCCAGCAGTGGACTTCAACAGGCTGATGATGATGATGATTAAAACATATTCGTCGCGGCTATTTCACTTATATCTACATTGGTAGCAATTCTGGTGCATTATTATCTAAAAATGTGCGCTAAAAATGTCACGCACCCTTTCTAATAGACTGAAATAAAAGGGACCGCGATAATTTAAGAGCAGTTTAAATTTACAAAATGTTGCACAGAATCGCTATCATTGTACCTTTTATAACAGAACCTATCTATATGATATTTAACAGAGCGTTAATTAAAATTATAACATCAAAAATACCGCCATGATAACAATTCAATGTTGTTTTTTATTGAGGTTAATAATGTATGGTGTTTCTTATTGAGGTTAAACGGAAGGCCGCAGAGCAACCGTGACGCTTGGCATTGTTTTAGCAGCTCAAACTATTATTTTTTCAAGGCTGCCAATAATTTTTAGGGTTCCGTTTCTCAAATGATACGCAAACTGCAAACTTTTGCACCTCCATTTACGGGTAGTTTTAGAAAACACTAAATAATAATAATAATAATAAAGCTTTTTACTCAGACGATATTGGTACAAAGTTGTAAATTAATTATCTATGAATCTTAATTCTAGTTATTACATAGTTAAACACTTGTACACTTCTTCGTGTTCTTTTTGGCAACATCTTTTAACTTGTCTGTTTGCCCTTTGGCAAAGGCCTCCCCCAGCCTCTTCTTCAGCTTTTAGAAAACACTTATTAATGTTTAATTATTTACTTAAATTTTTATTCATTTTTTAAGTTTTTATACCAATTTTGGGGCTAACCGTACGACGCGTAGTACATAGACACACACGTTAAGATTCTACAAACCCTATAAACTTTGACACTCCTTTGCACCCCCATTAGGGAGTTTTGGAAAATCTTAAATAATGTGGTTCTTGTTTAATTGAAGAACTAAGTTTTAAGGTCATCAGCCAATTATAAATATTTTTTAGAATTGAAACTTTCGTGGTTGGGAATCATTTTAAATTGAAAAAACGGCTAATTACCACTGTTTTCCGTCACTTTTGCTGACGTTTCGAGACTGAGTTCAGAAGCCTCTTCATCATGAGCACCGCCCGCGACCGCGTTCGACGGTAGACCGGCGAATACTGCGTGCGGCCGCACGCTCCGTGGTAATTAGCCGTTTTTTCAATTTAAATATATTTTTTACTGTTAATAAATAATAATAATAATATAATAAATGCTGAACATTTCACACAACGCAGTTAAACTTTAGATCACACAAGGGGTATGTTAAGGGCATTTTTAAAACCGATGATTCAAATTGTAATCTAATAGATAGCATACTGATAATTTCCATAAAGACGCGGACAAAGTCATGGTATGGTTTAATTTATATTACGAATGTAGATTGTCTGACAACAGCGATATTATTTTCTGTACACCCCAGGGGTGGAAGGTATGCTTTTGGCATAATAATGTGCATTCTGAATAACTAATTGAAGTTATTCACACTGCAGCTTGTGATACGAATATGAGAATAGTGGTGTCAGTGATACTTGCATTTCATAATTTTTACAGTCGCATTCGTCATGTTTGACACCTTGGATTATATTATTGGAGTTTTCGAAAGGATCCCTAATTTTTTTGAAAATAAAATATAGCCTTTGTTCCTCAGTGATAATATAGCAGTCTACTGGTGAAAGAATTTTTTAAATCGGTCCAGTAGTTGATGAGTTTATACAGTGGCATTTAGTACAGGCAAATTAGCAAAAAGTGTGGACCTAAGTCGTGTAGTCGTGGATTCTTATGTAAACGTTAGATGACACGAAAAGAAGCTTATCCTAGGTTTGCACCGTTTCTGACGCTTACGGAACCCTTTTAAATATTAGGTACAAACTTAAAAAGCCCGTAAATTTTAAAATAGGAAGAAATTACTTGATGCAAGTTAAATTACGTAGAGAGGGACTGTTTTAGTGCATTATGATTTTAATAAAAACCACGTGCATTTAGGGAACACAGTGTTGAACAAATGCATCTTCCGTAAAAAAAAACCAGTATAAAACTTCCGGCGGATGTAGTACTAATTAAATTAATAAGTTTAAGTCAATTTCCAGATCTACATTAATTTTCCCCGAAGTAGAGCGACACTAAAATATGGAAAAGTGCCTTCCGTGAGACGCAAAATGGTGAAAACCTGGTAATGTATTTCGGGCATTTTTCTGATAAGTCTATCAATTTGCACCGACTACCTTAATTTTCCAGGAGCCGTAATAACCACAAAAAGTTTTTTTTGTAAACGATTTTTTTTTGTATGTTCCGTATGTCGGATTTAAATAATACTTGCTGCAAATGTAGATCATAACGGTTCAAAGTCTATGCCAAATTGCACCGACTACTTCTATTTCCCCCATTAAGTTACAGATATTTTAAGGTTTTTCACCCTATTTCACCCTGTTCCGGAGGGTAAAATTACTGATGCTTATTATTAGAGGTGATTTTTAAGCCATACAAAACAATTAGAAAAGTTTTCATGACTACATCAGTCTAATTAGTTCCACACTTTTGCAAAAAATCACCTAATTTGACTGTACTATTTGTCATGTTTTTATTTTTATACACTGATTTTTAATCTCAGACAATTTTTGTAAACAAAGAAATGTCACCGTGTGTATTAGTGCCATGTATGACACTTAAACACACAGTGGCATATCTTGACATTTCTTTTTTTACAAAAATTGTCTAAGATAAAAAATCAGAGTATAGATGAATTTCATAAAATATTTACATAACCCCAGTTGAAATATTAGAGTATTTTTTCAAGATAAAATCATCTACGCCGTGAATATCCGTTGAACGTTGAAACGTTTTTCCCAACGGTTTTTTCTGGTTTGTTTACCTATACTAAAAAACAACTATCATCAACATCATTAAAAAAAGGAAGAAAATAACAAAACGGATGTTATGTAACCGTTTTCCGTTGTTTTATGCTAATTATACATTTATGAAGAAAAATAAATACATTTATTTGTACATAGTAAACATAATACAAAAATAAAAGAAAAGTTGGTAGATCTGTAAGGGTTTTCGTCTCTTAGCCAATTAAATATCTGATAGCTGAAGTAAAAGTTTACTAACACTTTTAACTAGTATTAGGCATGAAAATAGGGCATGATTACTAACTAGAAACGTAGTATTGAACACGTGCTAGGTGATTTTGCAGTAATACACAAATACTACATTTGGCTTTAGTGATACTGTAATGCTAACAAGCCCAGATGGTAGATGAGAATGCAGTAATGCGTTCATTATCTAAATGAGACAGTAAATGTAAAGGAAAAAATATGTCAATAGAAAGCTTGATTTTTTTCTTATTTTTTAGGTAGGTACACTTCAAAAGTTATATAACATAGACTTGTTATTTAGATATCAAAAAATATGTTTACCGCGTTTTTCTCGAAACCGCCATTTTGCAAGTACTGCGTTTGCAATAACGAGGACAGAAGTACATGAAATAATTGAATTTAAATTATCGTGGCTATGGTTTTTTTTATTTGATTTCAGTCAGTTTTTACGTCAGCGGAGAATAGTAAAGTACGTGGTGTATAGCCGTAATTTTTCTACAATTTATTTGTATTTCTAAATGAGCGACAAATTGGGTTGAACCTGTGTGAGCATCGACCACTTTTGCCCATTTACAGGCAATAATTGGATTTACTCGGCCCTCGGCAAATAAACTGACTCTTGACATCGCGATCTGTATTTTGTAAAGACGGGGAAAATATTGTTGCCTATTTGAAATATTGGTCTTGGTGTGTCCGGCCTGAGAATATCCCGTGGTATACGTAAAAGCCGACTAAGTGATAACACCAGGGGATGGGCAGCAGCATCCATCCGAGTACTCAACACCAATACCACAGAATAAATATTCCATACTAAATGCACATGAAATCACACCTATAAAAGGCATTACTTCGATATGCACCTACAGACAATAACTAATGTACCTACATCAATCAAATAACTTACCTTTCTTCGTCCTTCGGCAATTTAAAAAATAAAATTATATGTCCCTGTTTGTCTTTTGACTACTGCATCCATTTACAGAAATATAATATATGCACGCGAAGTCATATTTGCGCGGGAAATTTATTGTGCGAGCGCCCAGGCGTGCGCCCGATAACCGACTGTCACTTGTTCTCTTTGGGGAACGGCTTGGATGTAGGTAAATAACGCGCGACCTTGAGCGAGCGGCGGTGGCCTGCCAATACTGCGATTACCAATCCGCCTACCAAGCGTGGTGATAATGGCAAATCCCCCCATTGCATTCTATGGGGTAGGCCTCACCTAACCTACAGGAAAAAGAAAAAAATAATAATAACAATTAGGAAAATAATAATTTAGGAATATTATTACTCTATAGTTTAATGTTATGCCTAGAAATGCGGATCTTATTATTATTATTTAAGATTTTGAAATTAAAAGACTTTATTATTATTACTATTCACTAAAGCCCTGGACATACCGAGCCGAAACAGGCGTAGAGCATATTTAATTCATGACTCCAAGTCCGGCAGCCATTATACTATACGCCACCCAACAGATTTGCCGTAATGATATACCGCTGTAATTCTATCATTTAATCTGGGGTGCTGTGCTCGGATTAAATGTTTGTTTATTGCTCTTCATTACTTATGTGAAGTACCTACTTATGTTAAGTTTATAACTACATACATTACAAACCGCTCAAGACGCCTGGACCGATTTTAATGAAATTTTGCCTCCGTGTCAGTTGTACTACTAAGAAGTACAACTGGTAGTACAAATGACATACCTTTGTATCTCTAGTACAACTACAAAAAATACAAGTACATTCACTCGACTTCACTCTACTTTTTGAATTCTAATTAAAATGTACGTTGAACTGGTAGTACAAATGATACAAACTTGTATCTCTAGTGTAAAAAAACAACAGAACACTTGTATCTCTTATAAAAAAATAACAGAAAACTTATAAAAACAACCAAGAAAATGGTGGGAGCACGCCCATGTTTTTTCTTAATTAGAATTCAAAAAGTCGAGTGAAATCGAGTGAATGTACTTGTATTTTTTGTAGTTAGTACTAGAGATACAAAGGTGTGTCATTTGTACTACTAGTTGTACTTCTTAGTAGTTAGTAGTACTACTGACACGGAGGCGAAATTTTCAGGCAATCTTCAGATTAGCCCAGCGGGTGATCCTGTGAAGTTTCGTTGCGATAGGATGAAGTTTTTTTTATTGCTACTGTTACCCGATCAAAGCCGGGGCGTGTCGCTAGTAAAAAATAAAACTTGTGTGAAAAATAAGTCGGTGAATTAATGATAGTTGTGTAGTTAGCGTGTCTCGTTGCTGTAATGGTATTGTAGCTAATAGTTTTCGTGGAAAGGTAATCGATAACATTACGGCACTGCGCTATTCAGATTTACAATTATATAAATCTAAAAAAAACAGAGGCCTTACCATAAGCTCTTATAGCGATTCAGTTCAAAAACTATTCAGTACAAAATATCGGTTCGTTGACATCCGTCATCATAGTACAGTCAAATTAGGTGATATTTTGCAAAAGTGTGGAACTAATTAGATGTAGTCATGAAAACTTTTCTAATTGTTTTGTATGGCTTAAAAATCACCTCTAATAATAAGCATCAGTAATTTCACCCTCCGGAACAGGGTGAAATAGGGTGAAAACCTTAAAATATCCGTAACTTAATGGGGGAAATAGAAGTAGTCGGTGCAATTTGGCATAGACTTTGAACATAACGGTTCAAAGTCTAACAAAAAAAAACTAGTTGAAAATCTACATTTGCACCAAGTATTTTTTAAATCCGACATACGGAACATACAAAAAAAAACATTTACAAAAAAAACTTTTTGTGGTTATTATGGCTCCGGGAAAATTAAGGCAGTCGGTGCAAATTGATATACTTATCAGAAAAATGTTCGCAATACATTACCAGGTTTGCACCACGGAAGGCACTTTTCCATATTTTATTGTCGCTCTACTTCGGGGAAAATTAATGTAGTTCTGGAAATTGACTTAAACTTATTCATTGAATTAGTACTACATCCGCCGGAAGTTTTATACTTGTTTTTTTTTACGGAAGATGCATTTGTTCAACACTGTGTTCCCGACATACACGTGGTTTTTATTAAAATCATAATGCACTAAGACAGTCTCTCTATACGTAATTTAACTTGCATCAAGTAATTTCAGAAGCGCCAGAAACGGTGCAAACCTAGGATAAGCTTCTTTTCGTGTCATCTAACGTTTCCATAAGAATCCACGACTACACGACTTAGGTCCACACTTTTTGCTAATTTGCCTGTACTATTACCATAAGCTCTTATAGCGATTCAGTTCAAAAACTGTTCAGTACAAAATATCGGTTCGTTGACATCCGTCATCATTGAATAACTTTAATCGCTGAAGTTTGTAGACCTTCTGCTACTGTGCCTTTATATATAGGTGCAGACATCACGGAACCGATATTTTGTACTGAATAGTTTTTGAACTGAATCGCTGTAAGAGCTTATGGTAAGGCCTCAGGTGTCAAATTAAATTCAGAAATCCATAATCCACATCTTCGAGCAACACGGAAGGGAGTAGCCATTCGCAGCGTTCCCCTCTGTCAAACTACAAGCCAAAGTAGGCATATGCGTTTAATAATACTAGTTGTTATTCTGTGCAAGGTTTGTTAGTGTGAGTGTCGTCATTACAGTGTTGTATTTGGATGTATATATGCGGAATTGCGCTTGTGTGAACATTTCCCCCCGCAAAAAATGACAACTATTTGAAAGGTAATATATCGCTAAGGCTACTCCCTTTCGGCCCGCGGCAGGAAGTCCGTGTTGCTCGAAGATCCACATAATTAGCTTCACAGCATGCAATAAAACTATAAAATAAAACAATGACTAATAAATGAAGTTAATATCCAGTAAAATTATTTTATCTTGGATTTAAAAATGTATGATGTGTTTGTAATCGTTAACCTTAAAGACATTGGAAACGACACCCATATTAAAATTCTGTTAACATAACACAAGCTGACGAGAAAATCGTTTATTCAAAAGTTTATTACCTACCAACTATTAACAAGACAATGTGACCTTGATATAATCGAATAGAAAATAATAAAATAAATATATACAAAATAATATAATAAAAATGAAAAAAACATTTTATAGTAATGAAAAGAACATTGGGCGGTCTTATTGCTTAGAAGCGATTTCTTCTAAACAACCTTTGGATGTGTACGTATATTTTAAAAGATATAACACATCATTAAATGGACTATAAATATTTAATTAAAATACATATGTAATAATACTTTTTGTAATAATTTTAATTGTTTTGCGTCAAGTGTGGTGTTTTCCTAACACACTTTTTTTTTGCATTTGTTATGTATTCTTACAATTACAACATAATATAAAATGATTGCTTATTGGCATACAACGGAATGGAGGCAAAAGGGTTAGGAACAAACAAAAATCACTTATGTGGTCGAGTAAAGTGGATAAAAAACGTATTTTTTATTATGTGACGGAAACACAGTGTAACAGCAGTTGCTGCGACGTTGACACAGAATAATAACAGTTGCTTTGATGCGGGTCACAGATCCGGCGAGTCACGTGATCGATGGAACAGCGATCAGAATCCTGGAATCTTGGACGAAGACTAATGCTTTACTCTGGGAATTTGGGAATTGTAGTGAAAATGGTTAAGCTCTTTTGGGGATTAAAATGAATGATGGAAATTTTAAGGTCTAATGTTTCTATAAGATTGCTCAAAAAATGAATTTGACCTTTCATTTTTTAATTTTGTTTTTTTTTTCACATTTAAATCACATTATTCAAAATGGTCGAAATCAGAAATCAGAAATCAGAAAAAGATTTATTGTCAACTGTTGTACAAAAGATGTTACACAGATAGGTACAAGTTTAAACAGTTTGTCCATCTAGGACGTACAATATACTTAATACACTTAAAACAGTAACCTAATACCACAGATACAAACAAAGTATGCAAAGCTACTGTTTAACATATTCACTATCTCTCTCATAATACTCGCTTAGGTTATAGAACACATTTAATGTAAGCCATTTTCTGAGATGATTTTTAAACGTGGTTCCTTCGAGGAGTTTTATTTCTGTTACAAAAGTACTTACGAATTAATTTTGTATGAAATCATAACATAAAATAACACCCAGCAGTCACATACATAGTCCTAATCCCCCACTAGATCTGTTGATAAGCAAATTATAAGTTTATTTTGAAATGGCTGTAGTAAATCCATTTGAGGATTATGAGAACACAAATTGAATTGTTTTTGCTCGTCACGTACTAATTTGTTCATTATTATCACGTTCCATGTAAGTAATAACATTTTGGATGAAGCATTTTTTGAGCGTATATTCCCAGCGTCTCCCACCTTCTGGCCCCACCCAGAAACTCCGTTGGGAGAAAAAGTGCCATCGTCCCCCACTCATGACAACGCCAGAAATCGGTAGAACTGTTTTTTCTGTTGTTTAGAGGTATAAAATAAATAATAGGAATAAAAAGATGACCCATCCACGGGTGGATTCGAAACCAATTTCCCCCTAAGGGGGATTTTTAGGGGGCAAAAGTGGAATAATAATGGATGGGTATCCACCCGTGGATACCCACCCATGGAAGGATATCCATCCATGGGAAGATACCCATCCATGCGAGGAGAACCATCCATGGGAGGTGACCATTGGGGCCAGATAGGTAGGGGACGCTGGGAGTATACCATTTTGAGCATGAACAGAGAAAAGGAGCCGTCCCGCGAATGAGTGCCACATGATAATCACGGAACCAATTTTTTAAAGACAAGTCTAGCCAGCGTAGCTTATACAAACAGAAGATATAATAATCAAAATATATTTTTCATTCCACCATCTCGGAAAGAGTATTTTTACTCTTCGATATCGGAGTGTAAAAGCCATTTTTATCCGCTAGAGGATAAAGTAAATTTGAATTTAGAACATCGTGTGCACTAGTTTGTGAATTCAAAACATCATTAAACCTTTTTACATCTATTTTTTTTTTTTTTTTTTATGCTACTTGGCAGACAATCTTACGGCCCTTGGTGTATTACTTTTTTTTGAATATGTTTTATGCGCGCCATGTTCTTTACACGTTCATATTGGGTTCATATTGTTTTACCTTGGGTTAAAAACAAGAAACTTGAAAACAATTGAAAAACCTAAAATGAGTGATTCTAGCGATGAGGAAGTTTATTTGACGCCAACAGAATTAACTGAAACTGTTAAAAATGCGCAAAAGTATCTTGTGATTGTAAATGTTTTTTTTTGCATTTATTCATTTCCTCGCTGAGGTGGGATGAAAAGTTACGTATTGCACTCGAGTGCAATCGTTTTTCACCTCGTGCTCTTTTGATTTCCTCGCTAACGCTCAGGATTCTAATTTTTTAATCACTCGCTGAACTCGTGATTACATTTTAGAATCTTTCGCTTGCTCGGTCATCAAAATTGAGCACGCGGTTAAAAAGCAACTTTGCACTCTTGTATAACAAATAACTATTAATTGATTGATTCAAGCGTGGCTCTGCGGAAATCCATTCCTAATACCCTGGCGTCCTAATCCCTGAGTCACCTTTTACGATATCCACAGGAGGAGTTGGAGGAGTTCTATTCTTAAGCTGAGACTACCACGGTAAGGTTTACGAACAAAAGCTCAAAATTCATATACTTTAAAATGATATCTACAGCTATTCTACACATTTATGTACACTGAATCAAAAGACTGTGTTTTATTAGATAACCCAGAGTAGTGGTTGGCCGGCCCAACAAAGTTCTATGAAAATGTTTATTTAGGATTTTACACATTTTACACTAAGTACTCATTAAATAGCTTGGGCGGTTTTTTAAAGGCGCCGTGGTGTCCGGCACAAGAATAGGCCATCTTACATCTCCCGTGGATGACAGCCGAGTAAGGGATTACACCAGGGAATGGGCAGAAGCATCCACCACAGTAATTCATTCATCATCCTCATGAATTATGCGTTCACCAATCCGCCTCCTAAGCGTGGTGATTTAAGCAATTCCACCCATTGTATTTTATGGGAGAGGCGTCATCCAACAGTGGATGTCTAACGGTTGATGATGATGATGATTGATTAAATTAGACAAAGCGGTATAAAAAACCAAAGCTTAAAATAGCTTAGCTGCAAATTATCTGGTGGTGGTACTTATACCACCCAAGATAACCATTTTCTAAGAAAGTCCATGCCATGTAATCAAGGCGAGTTTAAGTTAATAAGGGCTGAAATTAGGGTTACCAGATAGAAAATTTAAAAGTCCGGAGATAAAGCCTAATTTTCATTGAAAAGTCCTGAGATTTTCTCGAATTTTGCGAATTCTCTCGCAAAAACGGTGTCTGCAGTCTGAGATTTACTTTTAACACAGTAAGTATAGGTAATTTGAAGAGTTTTACGTGCAAAACCTTTTAAAGAACAGTCTGAAAAGACAAAAGTTTACTAAAAAAGATACCGTTTCGCAAAATAAATATGATAAAACTAATGATTATAGATATGATAGTTTTATTTTATTTACAATTCACATAAAAAAAGTTGATTTTTAAAATAGTCTCTATATATAAAGAAGATTAGATCTTAAAAATCTGCTCTATGTTATTAAAAATTCTAAAAGTCCTAAGGTTTCCTGAGATTTCTAATATCCGGCCGCAATCCTGAGACGAGCCTAAAAATCCTGAGAACTCAGGACAAATCCCGAGATATGGTAACCCTAGCTGAAATGAAGCAAGGGGTTGATAAATGCTAGAGGGTTCTTAATTACTAAGTTTACTGGCTCATAAGAAAACACAATTCCGCCAAGGTTATTGTTGTTCCCGGCTCCACGTTTTTCCTTCGGAGCTCCATTGCAGAATACTTTTACTAACTTGTGAAATTAACTTGGATGGTTTCCTAAATTGTGATGTTTTGCAGAGTTTACAAATTTACTTTATAAGGTTTGCAGAAAATGAGAATGATTGGGCTCTTGATTCGATTACGATTTTTGTAAAAAAGTTTGTTATTGTTCCTTTGAAACCCTGTTTGATTGTATATTTTTTTTTCTTACATTGCTTATTATAATATTGTCCCTTAAAAACCTCCAAAGTGTTATCACTTTAAAGTGAACAGCGTTCGAAAAGGTTCAGGTTCTCAAGAGGCGAACCGGAACACTCCTTACTCGAAGGACCGACGACCATTGTGGTGGCTGCAGGAAGTCGGTGGGCGGAGGCGGCTTAAGAACGTTATTGAGGAGAAAAATATCACATTTTTTTCTGCAGTAGCAAGAAAGGAATCCGTAGTGCTAAAATGTAGCAATAAAGTACTGAAAATTCCCGGTATATAAATCCCTCTCAGAAACGCGAGTAAAACTCATGGATGCTTTCAAAAGCACGAGCAACTTTGTTTTTACAAATTTTTTTTAGCAAATTGTCGTCGCTCATACGATAGACGAAAAAGAAATCAGTGAATAGAGCCAACGTGCCATGTCTTTGTAAAACGAGCCATACTCCGCTTTGATAACGTTGAAAATTGATAAAAAACATGTTATACGAGATGTTTTTGGACGGAAAGTGGATTAAGTTACATAGGGAAGGCTTTGTTCTGCAGTGGACGTCTAAAGGCTGCTGATGATGATAATGGAACACTACTCTCACATCATCATCATCATCATCCTCAGCAGCCTTCCACTTAGCCACTTCTGGGCCTATATGGTACCCATTGATTTATCATAGGTACATTTTTTTAAACTGATAGAGTCTGTTCAGCGAGAGACCCGTCGTGGAATTGGAGGGCGCATCCGTTCCGTTTTAAAACAATAGCGGATCTGTTCCGTTTTGATCTTTTTACAACTGTTACTATTTCAAATATAACTTTTCAAACTATCATGGTTCTTACCATAATTATCACTAGAAACGGGATATTTACCATGATTTTTGAGCATTATTGATTCCTGATATTTCGGCACACTTTCATGCGTCATGATCACGGGTAAACCCGTTACCTGTTAGTTTACCCGTGATCATGGCGCATGAAACTGTGCCGAAATATCAGGAATCAATAATGCTCAAAAATCATGGTAAATATTCCGTTTCTAGTGATAATTATGTTACTATTTCTTTAGTTTATGATTCAAAATGCCGAAAGATAGAAACCAGCTCCTAATTATGGTTTTAATATGTACTTCACAACGTTAGTTTAGAATTTGGCCACGACGGTTCTCTTTTTGAACAGACTCTAGGTATTTATTATCCCTTTTAAATTTATATTTTTAAAAGAACTATACTATACTATATATATGAGGAAGGTCCTCCACTCGATGGACTAAAGACATTATAAACGTCCCAGGAAGTCGATGGATGAAGGCGGCTCAAGACACTTCTGCACGTGCACTTCTAAAGGGGAGGCCTATGTCCAGTAGTGGACTTCTACAGGCTAATGATGATGATGAAAAGAACTACGCAGATGAATAAAAATACAGCTTGACTTTTATAGCTCTTGAAACGTCTCGTTCTCAAAAGAATCATGCTTTCCATAGTAAGAAAAGATATTTCACTCGGATGACTCTCAAAGAAACTATCTGACTAGAGTCGTTCAATATAATCTCTGTTCGCGATAAAAATCCGACAGAGCGAAAACCTATTGAAAGTCGGGAGAGAAAATCACCATCATCAGCCTGTAGAAGTCCACTGCTAGACATAGCCCTTCCCCTTAGAATGCCACGACGAACGGTCTTAAGCCACCTCCATCCACCGACTTCCTACGACGTTTATAATGTATTTAGTACATCGAGTGGAGGGCCTTCCCCTACCGCGTCGTCCGATTTGTGGTCGCCACTCGAGAACCTTTATTCCCCAACGGTTCTTCGAGCTATATGACCTGCCCATTGCCACTTCAACTTGCTAACTCTGAGAGCTGTGTTGGTGACCTCGGAGAGATAATTTATATGTATTAAATAAACATGCATAAAATAGTATTCTTTGTATTGGGTACCAATATGTAAGGATAAGCAAAATAAACGTTTTTTTTTAATTAATCGCAGGCACGTCCGCGAGTAGCACCCAGTAATTTATATGCAAAATATTGAATGTTGATTTTTTTGTTTGTTATGTATTGTATATTCTATTTGGTATTTGTTTTTAATATTTAGTATGTGTGGTGTGCTCGGCCTAAGAATAGATCATCCGTCTCCTCCCGAGGATGTCGTAAAAGCCGGCTAAGGGATTACACCAGCAGATGGGCAGCAGCATCTACCTGAGTAACCACCAAGTACCCGAGTGCCATGCGAGGTGATAATTGCAAATCCCCCCAATTTTGTATTCAATGGGGAAGGCCTCGTCCAGTTGTGGACGTTAAAAGGCTGGTGATTATAATAATAATATTTGATTTATTAAGACAACTGAGTCCAATTTGTTAGTAAAACGCAACCTAAAAACTAGGGTTGTACTTAATAATTAACAATGATTTAGTTCTCTGGACGAGCTTCCAAACCAGAGGACAATCGAAAAGATCCGAGAACGCGCTTAGGATGCTGTTGCTGCTCGTGCGAAGCCTGCTCAGCAGTGAGGCCGTCTTTATGCGCCAGATAGCGTCAAACGAGTCGGTAAGCGCCTCGGCAAACATACCCGAAGCGCTGCAGAAGCGCGGAAGCCGCAACAGAGCTCTAAACGCATTGTTGTATTGGACCCGCAGAGCATTGTAAGCTGAGTATGGTTGAACCACAGACTCGCTTAGTACAGATTATACCTTACATCCTAACCTTATAGATACTACCTTAAAGGTAACTTAAAGCTTACAATAATAGCAGAATCTATACCTTCGCTACACGGGTTATATCAACGACAGTGAGAATAAAAGCCGTTTCAAATAGGTATGGATACATAAATATACTACCATTTGCTGGCGGCTCCGCTCACGTGGAAACTCTCTTATAAATTATCTTAAATTATAGATTTTGTTATTCTGATTAAGCTATAATACAGTAAATTTTCATCAAAATCCGTTCAGTAGTTTTTGCGTGACAGAGTATCAAATATCATCCATCAATGTATCATCACAAACGTTAACATTTTATAATATTCGTAGGATATATTATATATTAGTGTGATATAAATCTATTGACGTAGAGTATGCGGTCTAGTATTTACAATGCCTTTGAGTGTTGTATCCAAAACTTTTTTCATTCAGCTCGTAAGTCGGATCACGTTGTGTACCGAAACCTTTTAACAATGAGGTACACATTTCTCAAGCGCGGCCATAGACTTTTTTGTTGACTATGCTAATATTTTGGAACTAAGTAAACAGACGAATATATGTAAAACCGTAATATTTTTTGATTTGTTTACAAAGAAAAATGCCGCGGTGTGTTCGGCCTAAGATTAAACCTCTCCGTCTCCTATAAAAGCTGACTAAACGTATTTCACCAAGGAATGGCCAGCAGCATCCACCTGACCACTACTGTAGCGCGGCGGGCGAATAGCCGGCTTAGATGCAAGAGGTTGGACTCCGATTCCCGCTGCGGGACAAATGATTGTACGATCTGCAAATATTTGTTCCGGGTCTGGGTGATATGGTACTTGTAGTTCCTGATACCAATGACTCAAGGAATCCTAGTGTGGATCAAGACTACGTATGTGACTGTTGGGTGTTATGTTATGTATGTTATCACCAATCTGCCTGTCAAGCGTTATGATCAGCAAATGCCCCGATTGTGTTCTATGAGGCAGGCCTCGTCGAGCAGTGGACATCTACCGTCTGGTGATGATAAAGATGAGACAGACACACAACAGGTTTCAATTTATTTATCTGTAGTAACACTACGTGACTTTATACGAACTTTCAGTTGAATGAAACGTGTTGCCTTTTTGAAACGATTTGCCGATATGAAAGTTTGGAGTTTTATTTGTTTTGTTGAAGTGTGTTCATCAGTTTTATACCTTTTTGGCAATAAAATTGTTACACGAGTTGTAAGATTTCGGTTAGATTTAGGTTTGAAGAACTTTATTTCTCATAAAAACTAAATAATTCACTTACAATGAGATTTAAATTATACTCATATGCTGCTAATGTTATTCGGCCTCTGGAGCCTTAGATAAGTGTACTTATACTATAGATAGAGTATTATATATTTCTTAAGTTTATTTTTATACATATTTAAGTTGTCGCACTCTTTTACATTTCTAGGCAACTTATTATACAGCTGTGCTCCCCCACACAATATTGTTTTCTTTCCATAGTTAGTTCTTGCCTTAGTAAGATGTAGTTCAATTTTGTTTCTTAGATTGTATTTATTACTAAGAAATTTTGCTTCCTATACTCATCTTGCATAAAAGGTTTTTCGCTAGGTGGGTATTCTAAGGGTCATATGGACCCTTTTTTCATTGTTATTTTAGCCTGCATTTGCAAAAAAACTCCACTAGCAATCCAACGATTATTAAGTGCTCACTAAAATGTTTTTACGTTGCTGCCACATAAATATCGTAAAAGAATAAAATACAGTTACAATTATTGTTAGCACTTAAACTAGACGTCTTCGAACTAGAGTGCTAAATCCCCGACTTTGTGGTATTACTTAGCTTACCTGTTGACGGCTAAGTTCGGTAAGTTGCAGCTAAACTGGTCTTCAACTTGGCTTAACTGTGCTCCAGTTTAATACCTGTGTAAATACTTTAAGTTGCAATAGCTACAGTTAACTCTCGTTCAAGAAAATTCTTATGAAAAGGTAAATTCATGAGTTGTATCTTCTTATTCATAATAAATTTTTTAACCTTTGATAGCTAAAACAGTTTTTGTCTTGTTTTGGCGTATGTCATTTTACATCAGAGAGAACAAAACAAAAGCTATGTTAAACTAAGATAGGTTTCAAAAATGATAATGAATAAGGAGGTTAGTCGATACTTCTATTTATTTCCAATTTTTGACTTATGTCAGTTTGTTGTCTGGGGTGTGTCCGGTGTCTAAAAAAATACCCCTGCATCTCCTCGCGCGGATGTCGTAAAAGTCGACTAAGGCAGCAGCATCCATTTGAGTACTCAACATGAATACTGCTATCACCAATCCACCTGCCAAGCCTGATGATTATGGCAATTCTCCCCCATTGTATTTTATGAGGGAGGACTCGTCTAGCTGTGGACGTCGTAAGGCTGCTAATGATGATTCTAGATAGAAAATGATTTATAGCACAACTAAAAAGTACTGTACAAGTAAGAACGCGTACGTTATGCTAGTCTAGTTGCGACCCGAGGTTACACCCACGAACAATAAAATTTGATGATGATGATGATGACGAAAAGTAGCCTATGTAATATTTCAGGGTATAATGTATTCCCATTCAAAATTTCACTCAAATCCGTTCAGCCGTTTGAGCGTGAAAGAGTAACAAATATACCTATATATTATACCTAGTGTGAAATCTTTTGGGTAAAAAGTTGGATAGCTTTGTAATAGGAACCTGTAAGGTGAGTGGTCGCTCTACTCTGTGATGTTTGCTGGAGACGGCTCTTTCCCAGTGTAGATTATGATACTTTTTTACTCCCTACTTCAGGGTTTGCTTATAGCGGGACCATCTATAAGCAAACCTCTTGCTTTTGTGATTTCAAGTTAAATATTTGGTTCTCTTTTCCAAAGTACTGACCCAAGGATCAAGTCTTGAAGTTTCTGATAACAAATGAACTTCGATACCCAACGAGTTGGATTCGAGTTTGCATCTCGTTATCCGAAAAACTGTCCTAACTTAGCGAGACCTTCTTCAAACTTATAATTTACTGTTCTGGTAATGGATTATGTGATTTTTGCGAGGACAACGTGTTATTTAGACGTATTTTTCGGTCTTCTTACTGAATTGTTCTTACTAGGTTATTATTGATGCTTCGCTATGGCCGTCGTTTGAAACCTTGTATCGTTGTGGCTGGAAGTAAAAGTTTAAATAGAAATCAGGATGAGGTACAATACAGTCAAGAAATAAACTATTTGTATAGCATTGTATATAAAAATCTGAAGTGAATTTGACGCATTTTATTAAAATCTTTGTGTAATTTAATATAAGCATTTTATCATCTATTGCTGTTAAATAATAGCCCAGTGTGGCAATAATTATCATAATTTAATATTTATTTTATTAGTACAGGTAGGAAAAGTATCTCTGTATCTATGAAATTGTGGACTTATAAATTTTGATAATTGAGACTGGTCAGTCCATGGCGCAGACAAGTTATTAACAAAACTACCATATTATAACAATGTAGGTATAAAAATATCAATCAAATTACATCATGTAAAAACAATTAATTTCAAAGATGGGAAAATGTCTAATAAAACAATAATTCTGGCATCCAAAATCGAATTTCAATGTAAAATACGCGATTACGTAAGTACCCTGTTACCTTTTGCATACCAACTTTAAACAATTCCTTTTATATTAGGGGTTTTCGTAATAGTAGATTGTGCACTAAGGGAATAAAGCAGTGTCTTATGTCGCGGGCGGGATATTGAACCCTGAGCGTAACGAGGGACTCTAAAGTTAACTCCTGAGTGTAGCGAGGGAGTTATATAGAGTCCTGAGTGAACCCCTCGCTTCACTCAGGACTCTATATAACTCCCTCGCTACACTCAAGCTGCCCAAGACGAAGACAGGCTTATTCTAGAGGAGCATACTCTACTTTTCACACCTACTGCGAGACAATAAAAAGCCAGGGCTTGTTTTGATTTTTGCGGTAGTAGATTATCAATAATCTCTAAAGCGTCTGTTTTGATAAACTTTGGAGTAGAATCACTATCGTTTGTAATTTTTTATCAACATGAGTATTGCAATAAAATTTACTGAAAATAACAGCGCCAAACACGCGCAAAGCGTGTTTGGTGCTGTGATTTTCAGTAAATTATATTGCAATATTCATGTTAATAATAAATGTCATGTAAAATAAAAGAATCTTTTGTTTCACATTCTTTGTAAACGCACCTTTTTCTTTTTTCTTTTTGAGTACTGCTTATGGTGGCCAGTTTGATTTTCGAACAAACCTCTTTACAATGCCATATGGGCATTTTTTACTTAGAGTTTTCCACGAGTCTCCATACGAATTTGACGTTCCAAATTCAAATCACTTTAATCCCTAGGGAGTTTCATACAACTTTATATCCCTAGAGAGACAATGCTGTACTTTACGTTGAGGTTGCATGATTTGTAATTGGACATTGTCGAGCAGGTGGTGTGAAATAGTAGATTATGCACTAAGGGAATAAAGCAGTGTCTTATGTCGCGGGCGGCATATTGAACCCTGAGCTTAACGAGGGACTCTAAAGTTAACTCCCGAGTGTAGCGAGGGAGTTATATAGAGTCCTGAGTGAAGCGAGGGGTTCAAGCTGCCCAAGACGAAGACAGGCTTTATTCCAGAGGAGCATACTCTACTTTTCACACCTACTGCGAGGCAATAAAAGGCCAGGGCTCCATTAAATAAGTATCGTCTGTTTTGATAAACTCTGGAGTAGAATCATTATCGCTCGACATTTTTTGTTAACACTAATATTGTCACTGACATAATATTATATTACAAAAATATTGCAATAAAATTCACTGAAAATCACAGCACCAAACATCTCTTTTGTTTCACATTCTTTAAAATCGCGCCTATTTCTTTTTTTTTCGAGTTTTGCTATAGTGGCCAGTTCGATTTTCGAACAAACCTCTTTACAATGCCATATGGGCATTTTTTTACTCAGAGTTTTCCACGAGTTTCCAACACGAATTTGACGTTCCAAATTCAAATCACTTTAATCCCTAGGGAGTTTCATACAACTTTATATCCCTAGAGAGACAATGCTGTACTTTACGTTGAGGTTGCTTGATTTGTAATTGGACATTGTCGAGCAGGTGGTGTGAAAAATACTATCCTACACCTAAAAGCCGAATAGAATATTTATTCCAAATTTCAAGGCCTAATAAAAGATACACATTACGTAAGAATATTATTTATATTGTCTAAGTAACTAATTAGATTTATAATTGCTTTTTTTATTTGAAATATTTTAACATAGGTATGTTAAGAGAAAATAAATGATAGTTTGCTGACGAAATCAGTCTTACATTGTCATGTATTGATACATTCCTCATACCAAAATAGAATATGCTTCAGGATTAAGGTTACTAATCAATTTATATGCTCGCAGAAGCTCATTCAACGATAAATTAATTGAACTCAAAAACGTTCTGACCTTCCTCAAATCCTGCAAGATCAGTTCGTAATCAACCTATTTGTCTATTCAAGTCACTCCTCAAGGATACTTGGGTATGTGAAGCCTGTACAAAGCAAGTAAGCTTAGGACGAGAGATTATGTCACTTGGCTTTTAACCGACTTCAAAAAAGGAGGAGGTTCTTAATTCGACTGTTTGTTTTTTTTTTTGTATTTTTGTTACGCGATTTAATATACGATTATGAAAATTATGTATTGATTTTGATGATTCTTTTTTACATTACTCTACATCATCAGCCGCTAGACATCCACTGTTGGTCGAAGTTGGTCATAGGCCTCAAGGGGGGGGGATTTTCATAATCATAACGCTTGGCTGGCGGATTGGTGATCGCAGGATTGGTATTCAGACTCAGGCTTAATTAACAAAAGTCAAAATTGTATGAGTTCGTAAAGTTGAAAATAATATTTCTTCAGAAATATCGGTAAATATATACACAGTTTTTATAGGTGAGTCCCGACATCTATACATAAATGAAAGAACTACCTACGTTTGCAGCAATGTCACACATAATAGATAGCAAGAGTCTTCCTTCTTTTTTTCGAAAAGAAGGAAGGAATTCTTTTACTTTTTTTTTAAGTTTTTTTTTGTCTACTTTTATTTCACTTCCTAGTGTTTTTTGAGATGATATCGATTTATAGAACTTTATTGTCTTAAGAAATAACAAAATTTCACTCAGAAGACAATTTTTGATAGCTTTAAAATATGTTTATGCGGTGAGCATGCAATATATTATTAATTATAAAACTAATAGTTGATGGCTTTTGGATATTTTGAAAACAGTGAAACAAAGTGGAAGGATACCAAAGAACAGTAATAATAATAAAAAAATATAATATCGTGTATTTATGGTAGTATTTGAACCAGTGTAGCTTATTTTAAAAGCACAAATGTTGTGAACCAACCTATCATCTACCAATACCAACGACAGAGACGGACTCACTGTTATAAAAGATGTATCCTGGAACATTTGTTTGCTAAAATACGTCGTGTAGATTATCGGACTTGAAACAATTCCCTTAAACGACATAATACGCAATTGAGTGTAAACGCGTATAAAACCCACTCTGCACGTACGACAGCATGATCCCAGTAAAGGAATCTAAGTTGCTCCGAAAAAGACGGAAAAACCAGGATTTCTGAGAAAGCCGGTTAATATTATCAAGTTTATAATACCCGGACCTGTTGGTAAATTTTCGTTGGTGTAAGATTTGTCCTGGCTGCTGGCTTATTTAGGAGTGTTTTATTACTGGAAGAATGCGTTAGCCGAGTCTGTCGTGGAAAGCAATGGCGGTGATGAGCTTACCACTTGTCAAGTCTATATTCCAGCGATTGTATAACCCCCGGTGAAAAGAGGTCCTTTGAGGCTCTGCCTACCCATTCGGGGAAAAGGACGTGTGTTTATGTATACATTGTATGTATTATAATGCTTCTATCAAAACGACAACTTTATGTGGTCCTAATTTGAATTTATATAAATAAATGCTGGACATTTCACACAACATTATCTAGCCCCAAGCTAAGCGGAGCTTGTGTTATGGGTACTAGATAACTGATATACTTAATACAATACACTACATAGATAGATACTATACATAGAAAATACCCAGAACAACCTGAGCAAATGTCAACAAATATATGAGTTCATTCGCAATTCTATTATTGGCATCAAGCGTAGTGATTATGGAAAATCCCCCCATTGCATTCTATGAGGAAGGCCTCATCCAGTAGTAGAAGTAAACCGGCTGCTAATGACCTACTTACTACGTACTTGGTTCACTATGAATAAATATATTTTTTACTATTTAAATAAAATGGGACTTATTTTAGCCGGATAACGGAAATACTTTTAGCATCTTTAATCCCTGTAAATATTCAGGACTCGGGAACCGTAGAGTGTCTTTTGCATAAGTATCCGGAGTTTCGGAGTCCAGACGATGGAACTTGCAGACATTTATTAATTTTACGATAAATGCGCGTGAAACCGCTTTGCTCCTGTGGTTAATGTGACCGAACGGTTAAAATTTCAATGGTTCATTTTACCAATCAACGGCCACGATCAATAGTTCTTTTTAAAGCTTTTTTTTTTATCTCAGGTACGGTGGTGACAAGAATAGTGATACGATAGCAAAAGAATAAATATATTTTCTATAAAAAAAATATTTCTATCTATGTAATGTATTGTATTAAGTATATCAGTTATCTAGTACCCATAACACAAGCTCTGCTTAGCTTGGAACTAGATAATGTTGTGTGAAATGTCCAGCATTTATTTATTTATAAACTCTCTAGTATATTGAAACAAACAACTGATAAAAATCTTTAAAACTAAGCCATCTATATAAACCAAAACAATTTCAAATTCATATGACATTTTGGCTCGACATTCTAGCAACATTTTCAAGACAATTCACTTCGAGACTTATCAAAAATTCTACTGCAATAAATATTTATGAGCTTGGGTTCCGTTTGATACTGAACAATCTCTTTGTCAACAATTCTAAAGTGGTGTAGACGTGGCTTTGTTTTGATTTATTAATAAGGTACATGTTTCGCCAAACCAATCAATTGAATTGTTACTATTAGTTAAGAATTAAACACCGAGTAAACGACTAACTTATTTTATTTATTTTATTTTAAACGACTAACGAGGCAAAGCAAAAAGTTATTTGATAGAATCCGATATGAGGAAATCCGTGAAAGAATCCTAGATCACGTTGAAGTGGCAATGGACAGGTCATATAGCTCGCAGAATTGACAACCGTTGGGGGATAAAGGTTATCGAGTGGCAACCACAAACCGGACGATGCAGTAGACGAAGGTCCTCTAAATGGACTAAATACATTGTAAAGGTCGCAGGATGTGGGTGGATGGAGTTGGCTTAAGACCGTTCGTCGTGGCATTTTAGAAGGAGGCCTATGCCCAGCATTAGGCCTCCTACAGAATGATGGTGGAGATGATGATGATTGCTATTTGAACTTGCTAATTCTAAAAACTATGCCACCTTATATAATGTATTCAGTAGTATGCAGCGGGGCTCTTATGTTTTAATTATTAATATACGTTTATTTTACTTCCTGGCAAAGGAACTACGTAGCTATTCCGTAGACCCTGCGTAGCAGCTACGTAGAACGTTCCCAGCGACTAGTTTGAATGAATGGAGCCCTTTAAGTTTTATACTCTGTGGTTCCACCCACGTGAAATTCCGTAACAATAAAATGCTTTCTACTGAAACCAAGATGTAAGTAGGTCTTAATGTGGAAAGGAACGGTCACCATTTGCAATTTCCACATTTCTTTACGCCTACGACCTAATAAATCTTAATAAGATGGTACTTATTGTGAAAAGCTTTCAAAAGGTTACAATTGAAATGATATTCTGAATGAATAGGAATTAGAACGCTTTTTATTTATCAGTACCTGGGTGAAAACTCGGAAAACGCGTTTTTCCAGAGATGAGACCTAGCTCGAACGATTTTTCCGAAAACTACCATATATAGCAAATTTTATCGAAAATGTTTGAGCCGTTTTCAAGATCTAAAAAAATTTATATACGAATATTGCACGTTTAATAGTAAGACGCTACCCTGACCGAATGACCTTGAGGTGTTCGCCTCTACAATACATCGTAAATTATTTATTTTAGTGACACCTATGTAGTCCGTTCTAATAGTACTGCCATCTAGCCGTCCGTCCGAGAACCGGCGGCTGACTGGTTCGCTCCTTGCGCACAGCCAGATTCACACGGATTCATGAAATATAATTCATAAAAAATAAAGAGAACCCATTTTGAAAAAAATTAATCGTGTAATAATTCTACTATTAAATTAACTATCCAATTGTGTAAACCAAAAAATTCAGTAACGTGAACTTTAAGAGAAGATGTACAAAATCATGATTTATTTCAATTTTTTCATGGGTTTATTGTCGAGTACTTACGACGTTAAATCATTAAACCAATCGTGGAACTTGATGACAAAATGTCAAATATATGTGGTGATTTTTATTTTTTTTCTACTTGCTTTATTTAACGAGGAGAGAGGCTTGAAAAAAACAGCTTGACGCCGTGTTTGCTCGGGGTACAGCCTTATTGATTATTAGTGTGGATTTTACATTCTTGCAACTAAGGCACTCTTAGATAAATTACCGTGTTAGTTTGAGCATGTTTTTATAAAATTGTGAAATGAGGCTGAATTGCTCTTAATTATTTTAAAACTACACTGAAAGTTGACCGAATCGGGACTGAATTGTGAATTGACAGAAAATTGGTATTCTGCTAACAACACAACATAATAACAATTAACAATAAGTTGTTTTTCTGTTAACGTAATAACAATTTAGTCTACTTTCGATTCACGGTGACTACCATTCAAATAGGATAGATAGTTATTTATAATTAGAAAGAGTAAAGAGAGACTCCATCTATTTAAGCTAAAATTATCGTAAGAACTTCGAAGTTTCGGTCACATATATTGTATTTTAAGTTAGGAGAATACATACCATTTCTGACATTTAAGACATCAACACTAGATCGGAACGGTATTCGAACTTTATTTTGACTAATTTTTATTACGAAAATTAGGCTTCTGGTGTTTTACATGACATAAAGAAGTTGCAAAAAAGTTTGAAGAGGAGTTTTCAGATCTTAACAATATTTTAACCATGTTTTAAAGGCAAACGGTATTCAAATGTTACTGCGTACAATGATTGAGACTTCAAGTTGTTTCTTACGAGTTCTAAGCTAGACCATCACCATACATACCTCGCCTTAGTTATAATACCTCTATGTATACAGCATGATTCACTGAATATCGATCAAGCTTGACAGGGTAATAGCTAATTGGAAGTTAATTAACTTTCCATAATGGGTCTAGGTGCACGAGATCCTCTCCAGGTTGTATAGTATCTCATAACCCACCTAATAAACCCCCATTTAGAAATGCTCTGAGATTTTTGATAAAGATAAAGATAATTTATTTGTTTTGAATATGGTAATTTTACATAGATGGTCATGAAATGCATGGTTGCCTTGAAGGTAATCGGTAAATTGGGTCAAAATCGTCAGACCTCTTTTTGAGCTTCAGCCATTTTTTACTCGATGCTGCAACATCTCACCAGGTGTAAAAAAAAGTCCAAATTCATCGATATCAAATTTTTCTCTTTATTTGTGTCACAAAGCCTTTCATCCAAATTTTGTCCGGAAGAGATCGCTCTTAAGCGATAATACCACTCATTGTACCTCTGATTTGAACATTTGTATCTTTATTTTTTTGTTGTTTTTTGTTTATGGAGTACAATATAGTTATAATCTATCTATAGCCTCCAAGCATTCCAAATTTAAGAATTGTGAGGGTAAGTGGATGTACCCTAGAGGTTATATATTTTAACGATTTCCATACAAAAACTAGACATTCATTGCCATACCTTTTTAATGCATTGAGATAGAAGCTTGTTTTTTTTTACGGCACTTTTCTTTCACAGATATTTAGTATTAATTTCAAGTTGTTACCTTTAGCCGTTCCTAATAAAAAGGCTCTTGACAGACAGACAAGCAGACAGGTAGACAGACGGAGAACAAAGTGATCTGATAAGGGTCCTGTTTTTTAACTGTTGAAATACGGAACCCTTAAAATTAAATACACGGGTTCACAATACTCCGCACAAGAAATGAAGTAGATAAAATTTTAAGGTTAAGTGAAGACCTTCAGAGTTCCCTAACTTCGGGAATCATTTACGAATAAAATCCACATTGAGTTCAAAGGATAAGCTTTTGTGAGCTTAAAGTGCTTGTAGGTTAAAGAAGGCTTTTTATTAAAGTATAAGCAAAATCCACTGTGGTGGTTGATGAGTGTAAATACCAGCTAAACAAAGAACGTCTTTGAGTGTATGTATGTGCATGAAAGAGGTAGAGATATTCAGAAAGAACCATCAGAGGTAATTTAGGTACTTATCTGGGTCTAGATCTGGAATTGATTTAAAATACAAAATCAGGAGATTAATATTTCTGAAGAAAAAAAATAAAAAAACGTAGTAAATTAATAAATGAAGCATACGTTCAAAAAAATAATGATTTGAATAAACTACTCATTATTGATGGTAAGCCGTAGCACAATGCTGTGGTGTGTTTGGCCCAAAAATAGAATCCTGAGAAACGTGAAACTAGAAGTTATATTGGACGTCCGAAAACTGAGACTCTATAACGCGGAGAGCAAATAACTTTTCATTTAAAAAACCGACTTCCGCCATTTTATTCGACAAAATATTTGGATGAAAAAAAAATGATGAAAGAACCATAGTGGTGAAAGGATTATTATACTTTTTGAATGCAAATGCTTGGTTTGTTGCTGAAAATATCAAAATCGCCATATGTATGCCTACAATATTTGAGGAGTTCCCTCAATTCCTCATGGATTCCATCATCAGAACTGGATTCTGAAAAAAATGAGACCAATCTGGAAGTATATCTATTCAAATAAAAAAAGAATTTTCAAAATCGGTTCATAAACGCCGGAGATATGCGGTAAAAAACATAAAAAAAAAATACAACTGAATTGAGAACCTCCTCCTTTTTTGGGAAGTCGGTTAAAAAGAATGTAAGATCTGCAATTCTGCATGACATCATTATTCAATTTTATCGCAGCCCATTGCTGGGCTTAGCTTTATTCACTCTCATTACATTCTTCATACATGCACAAGGGTACTTTTGACCTGGCCTTTCTCCAAAACGTCTCAGAGTTGATCAGAATAAGTACGCCGAGGTCTTCCCCTTCCAACTGTCCCATTCACACTCGCCTAATGCACCTGTTTTGTCAATCTTCTTTTATCCATCCTCTCTAAATGCCCAAACCATCTTAGCATAACTTTCTTAGTCCACATCACTATGTCTTCTTTCACATCACAACGCTCTCTTATCACACTGTTCTTATGGTCTCCATCATTCAAGGTTAAACCAATACTTCTCAGAGCTCTCATCTCCACTGCTTTTATTCTACTCTGATGTTAACGATCTCTAACTAAATTAGAGCCAAAGATTAACGTCGCTCCAAAATTGCCTATTAGCAGAAGGCTATTAGTTTCAGAAAATAATTAAAAACACCGGAACCAGGATAGAGCGATAATTTATCCGGTCGAGAGCCCCGGATAAAAATATCCTGGTATAAATAAGCATGATTCATACTGGGTGGTTTCATATCGTGTCGCAAGAGAAATGGCATGTCGCGTTGGGTTCTCGTTATCATTATCAGCCTATAAGTAATAATAATAATAATAATATTTTTTTTTACTTTAATAGAATTGAAATTATCGTGGCTTGGTATCATTTTAGAAAAATTACGGCTCTACACCACGTACACTACGTGCTCATGAAGAAGAACCTCAAAATGGTCAACGAAACTTCAGCAAGAGAATATTAAAGTACTTGGTTTTACTATAATGTTTTTTATACTATGTTTTTGTAGATATTATTTCTTAATAGTAATTTTTTTAACGAGATTAAATTCGTTTATTTTCTCATCACAAAGGTCATTTAGTTAGGAAAAACCTTACAACAATTTCAAACCTGTGAACTTGTATTTGTGATAGACTGGTGCCTGATATAGGTTTATAAAAAATCTGTGTTACAGGTCACCAGGACTCCAATCCACTGCTGGACATAGGCAGGAGTTCCCATAGAATGCCATGACGAACGGTCTTTTTTGAGCCACCACCATCCACCAAATTCGTGCGTCCTTTAAAATGTCGTCGGTCCATCGAGAGGCCTGCCTAAACTGAGTCGTCTGAGTGGGTATTTATCAAAGCAAGACACCCTGAAGACACGGAGCCAAATCTTAACACATAGGTTCACATATCATCATCATCACCAGCCTGATTAAGTCCACTGCTGGATGAGGCCTTCCCCATTAAATACAATGGAAGATTTGCCATAATCACCACGCCTGGCAGGCGGATTGGTGATCGCAGTTCGGTGTTAATTACTCAGGCGGATACTGGTGCCCATCCACTGGCGTAATCCATAAGTCGCCTTTTACAACCTGCGGTCCCGCGAAGGTTGGCGAAGTCCAATAAACTGACGCATGTCATGGGTCCGGCAGTTTACAACCGGATGCCAAAAATTGTCACGGAAGCTCCCAACATCAGCATATTCAAGTCCAGGTTGAAGCGCTGGCTCATTGAGCAGACCTTCTACACCTTCGATGAGTTCACTGGTCTGAAAGTAATCTAGGTGCCTACCGAGGTAATTCTGGATATGTTTGCTTATGTTAATTTGTTGTATTTTTTAATTTTAATTTTAATTTTTGTACTAGTACAAAACTAGTACAAAAGTAGTGGTAGTAGTAGGTGTGTACCTACTTTCTACGCTGTTTGTGGTTTTTTAACTTTTTTATTGACGTGTACTTTTTTGTATGAATAAATGACTATCTGACTATCTGACTATCTGACTATCTACAACATCCACAGGAGGAGTTAGAGTAGTCCTATTCTTAGGCCGAGACCAACACGGCATATGAGACAAAAAATGCCATAAGAGACCAATAAAATAATACAATAAACCATGCTACTAATAAACGCGGAATATCCTTGGAATAGTTACACCATGCTTTGTCTCTTTCGATCGAATTTGATTCAGCTTATTAGTAAAAAATACAAACTGTATAACTATTCCAAGAATAAAAGATGTCATTGGCCAATATACAACATTTGCGACGGTCTCTTTATTAACTCCATAACATCATAAACTTATGGTAAGGGTCCGACAACAGTTGCGAAGTTAAAATTGACTCTTTTCAAGTTGCCCGGTAACTAATGACGCGGTTTCTAACTTTGTAACTGAATTGATTTATTCCGGACAAGTTGGAAAACCAATTTGTCTTCATTTTGTGGGGTAAATCGTTTGGCTATTAATTAAACAAATAAACAAGGCAACATTAATTTATATAAAACATATTTTATTTAGCTAAAAGCGCTCTCCTGCGAGACGTGCTGTACTCATTTACCATTGGTCACAAGGTTATTTTTTTACATAGGAAGGGTGACCAAGAAATGACCGCTGAAATGAATAAGAAGCTACCTCAACGAATGTTGAGTTTTATTTTATTTTATTTCATTTATTTGCACCATAGGATCACAAGGAACACTTAGTTACGTCAAACAAAGAGAATACAAATTGTCAAAATAATAAATGAACGTAATGAACTATGTAGTTCAGTACGTACATTTTCTTTCTTTTTATAAAAACTTACCAAGCTACTGGTATGGTCAATAATAAGTAGAGACTGCCTCTATCTTATGACATTTCAATGATCCAATTTCTAACTTTTAAATAGTTATTTGGAGCAGTTAAGCTATATTTAGATCGTTTGAAATGGTATTTAGATAGCTGAACTGTTTTGTTTGCATATTTTAAATTTTGTAAGTAAATCAAATCAAATTTTGATTAAAAATAAATAGATATTTTAATCTGAAAATGATATATCTATTTTATTAAACGTCATTCCTTATTCATAGATTATAAACATGTGTGTTGAGACCTCTTTTTAAGTATTACTATAGGTACCTGTGTTAGGAGATTCCACTCTTCGTAACAAAATTATAGTAATTAAACTGATTTGAATTTTGAATTTTGAGGTACAATGAGGAAAATAAAATAAAACTAGAGAAGATCCACTAAACATGTTTATGTTGCATGTTTCATGTTTTTTAACTTAAAATAAAGTCATATAATATTTATGTATACATAAGCAGGTGTGGGTGTTGTGTGTTGTGCATGTGTGGGTGTGCTTTGTTATGGGGGGTATAATTAATAAACCGTCACTAAAACTAACTTTCAATCGACTACTAAGGTAGCATTTTCAAAAAATGCCTAAATAACTTAATGTCAGTTCAATTCATCTAAGATAATTTTTCAAAACGTATTCTTCGGATAATATAAATATTTATAAATATTCATTGTGAAGTTGAAAATTCGTTCGTTGAAAATTCGTTCGCGAAAATTTACAGCGCGTCTATAGACGCGCTGTAAATTTTCAACGAACAAGTCTTTGAGAAATTACTTTATCTTTCCTTCTTTTATCAAAAATAATTTCAAACGTCGCCGTTACGAGTCCTAGAATTCCGTAGTCTTTCAAAGGGAAAGATGTCGCCATCATTAACTCACTGCCATTAAATACTTTGAATTCCATTCATTGAGAGCCATAGAAACCTTTTACAGCCTGCGAGAGCTTGAGTCCTGGGGGACGAGGACGTAACACTTCAAGGTGGCTGGGAACAAGTTGAAGACGAAAGCGGGAAAGTATACCTACACGTAGTTTGGTCAGTAGTAGAACTTCTTGTTAAAGAGTTCGTCTGTGGAAGTACTACCACCGAACCTATTTCTGCCGACAAGCAGTAGTGCTCGCATTGCTGTGTTTCGGTTTGAAGGGTACGGGTGCCGGTGAAATTAAGAAAGAAAGAAAGAAAAACAGTTTATTCATGATTTTACAAAAAACACGCAAACACTAAAATATCAAACATATTAAACAAAAATGACAAAATGTGTGTGCCAGTTGCAAACCACAAAAGGGTCCCCAACTCAGCATTTGCTAGGCCGCCTAAACAACCTAGCGTTGGTCTTCCGTTGGAGCCCAGAGTGAACCACGGAAATCCGCTCACCATTGAGCGTCACTATAAAGAAGCGGTAACAACTACATTATAACTAAATAGATCTCATCACAAAACAAAAAAAAAATGAACATATTTATCAGCACATGAGACTTTTCATCATTGTCTCAGTGTTGGCAGAGCGCGTGTAATGCCTCTGGTGTTGCAGGCGTTCATAGGCTACGGTAACTACTTTCCATCAGGTGGGCTGTATGCTTGTTTGCTTGCCAAGACGTATAAAAATAGTACTTTTATTATAAATGCGAAATTTGTATGATACTCTTTAACGCCGTAATGACTGCACCGATTTCGATGAAATTTAATACACAGATAGATTAGAACCTACAATTAGACATAGACTACTTTTTATCCTGGTGTTATACCGAGATATAGACGGGACACCGCGGGCGGACACTATTAAGTAAAAACAAAAGACTAGAACAACAGTCTCTTTCAAATTCCTTTTTCCTTCTGCCACCTGTCGCTAATTGTACCTACGTCTATGCAAGGTATCAGCGGTCAGAAGCAATCTATTCAATTGGTTCCATCCACGGGTGTTGGAGACAGTCCGCAGAACTTTAGCTTGCTGATCCTCTGAGCTGTGCCATTGATATTTTATTTCTATCGTTAATTAAAGAAGTTGCGGATACAGTAGGTATATCATCATCATCATCAGCCTATAGAAGTCCACTGGCTGGAAATAGGCCTCCCCCTTAGAATGCCACGACGCACGGTCTTGAGCCACCTCCATCCACAGACTTCCTGCGACATTTAAATTACCTATATCTTTAACAGCCTCAGATGGGTGCAGCTGCCCATTCCTGGTGTAATCCTTCGTATTTGGCTTTTATTACATCCACGGGAGAAGGAGGGGTCATTACTCGGGCCGGACACAGCACGGCACAATTATTTTCATCCCATCTATTCGAAAAGGACGACTTGGTTCGCCTTTAAGTGCATCCAAAGGTGGTGTTTTCTGTATGAAGCTTCTATAAGCGCGCCGCAATTATCTTTGCCGCGCACTTTTTAAATTTGGAACATATCAAACACAAATAAGTGCGCCGCAATTATCTTTGCCGCGCCCTTTTTAAAGGAACATCTTAGTGTTCAGCGCCAAAGAAGTCGAACGCAAATATTGTTTAAATAAATACTGGCTGGTACGACGGCCCCAGTCGCGCCACCGGCTGAATAAAAAAAAAACAAATTAGAAACGCGCGAACTACAGCCCGCGATTTCGTCATT
This sequence comes from Epirrita christyi, assembly GCA_951392215.1. Lineage (NCBI taxonomy): Eukaryota > Metazoa > Arthropoda > Insecta > Lepidoptera > Geometridae > Epirrita > Epirrita christyi. Next base: position 1,240,481 of record OX595843.1, read on the forward strand.
TTTAACCGACTTTACAAAAAGGAGGAGGTTCTCAATTCGGTTGTTTTTTTTTAATGTATGTTACCTCATATCTCCGGCGTTTATGAACCGATTTGGAAAATTCTTTTTTTATTTGAATAGATATACTTCCAGATTGGTCCCATTTTTTCAGAATCCAGTTCTGATGATGGAATCCATGAGGAATTGAGGGAACTCCTCAAATATTGTAGGCATATGGCGATTTTGATATTTTCAGCAACAAACCAAGCATTTGCATTCAGAGAGTATCATAATCCTTTCACCAGTATGGTTCTTTCTTTATTTTTTTTTATCCAAATATTTAGTCGAATACAATGGCGGAAGTCTGTTTTTAAATGAAAGTAATTCACAGATTTTTAGAAATTCATGGTTTTGTTTTGAAATAAAATATGAGGCGCCTTTTATTTTCTCATAGTGGGTGATGAAAAGTAGAGTGTAACACTCGGGCGCAAAATATATTTTTGGCTCGGGCGACGTACTTTGAATCCCTCGCTACGTTCGGGATTCTACCAAAGAATCCCTCGCTACGCTCGGGATTCTACTCTAGAATCCTTTACTTCGCTCTGGATTCAAAAAAGCGCCCTCGCCGTAAAAATATTATTTTGCTCCCTTATGATACAATCTACTATTATATATGTGATATAAAATGAGAAGTACCGCTCTCTTAAAAACGGTAAATTGGGACAGTGCACGAGGTCTCTTACATTTCGCGGCAGTATTGTACGCGGCTTAATTTGATGACTATAATTTTCATTGTGGCCCGTCGTCAGTCAGAAGCTTCCATTGTGAGACGTGTTCTGTAAATTATGTTTTTCGACGTTGGAATAGAATAATCCGTTTATTTTGGTAGAAAATCCTTGAAGTTGCGATTAGTAGGTAAATATCATGTCATATCATCATTACTCCCTATCTACCTATCTTTAAAACTTGTGACTCTGAGCAAATCGTCATAATATGTCGCATTATACGGGGTTTCATAACTGCCCTGATTTTTAAGATGAGGTATTCCGCCCTGGGGTCCGATTCTACTATTTTTAATGGAAAAACCATTATTGGATCATGCAATTACAATTCAATTGCGATTGTCATTAGAAATGGTAGTCTGCTAAGTTTGTGATCGTACCGAATTGAAACGATTGTTTCTGAATGGTCGTAATGAAAAACCATTTAAGTTAGTAGAATACCAAAAATGTCAAAAGTGAAATTTTTGAGATAATGAATTAACAATTGAAACGCAATTTGTTTAGTAGAATTGGGGCCCTGGACGAGTGCCATTGTTTGAGGACCGCGCGCAGCACAGAAGCACGTCAGCAAACCCACCTCTGCCGTGCGCAACATCACCTCAATGCTACCTGTCTTTACATCTAGTCGTTACACAGACAAGTTTTGCAGATAGATTGCCAAATTGAAAAATTCTGTATGAGCCATTGTAAGCATGCTAGCTCATTAGTACCGTGGTAGACGGATTCGTTTAAATGAGACAGTCAGATCAAGTGGGGTGTCTAATAAAAGTGTTATTTATTTAATTTTGTGAATTAACAAAATAAGGAAATGTTATATTTGTAGGTACTAATATATTAGATCATGCCTACCGTTAGCCGGTTGATATGGTTAAGTCATTAAAATTTAGCTTGTGTTTCTACTTCTAACGTTGTTTATTAGTAAGTAGGTTATACTTATACCTATAATTACTTACATTTTACTTAGGTATATGTACTTATCTTAGTCTAAAGTATATAATTTAATTAGTTTGTGACATGTTTGGTGATTTTTATTAAGAATATATTTTTTATGCGTGTGTTTACGTTCCTAAGTTTTTAATTATTTTTTGAGTGGATTACGGGACTGTCACGTCGCCCACCTGATGTGAAACAGTAGTCCCAGTCCATAACAAATGCAATACCTCTTAGGTTACATCCACCTAGGCCACGCCCTACGTCACAATACACTGCGCCCGTCATCCTGAGACAAAGATGAAAAGTCTCATGTGCCTGTAATTTCACCAGCACCAATATAATAGACTTTCTACTTTTTATTCATAAAAACTATTTAAACCTAAGTACATAATTATTAAAAAATAATCTATACTAAGATAAAAACAGAGTTCAGGTCACCGTTACCGGCAGGGTGCCCAAAAGGCTGATGACTTCCCTCGACTGATTTTCTGACCAAAGTCAAAAAAATCAAATCAAAATCATTTATTCCACATACATACATAAAGTACACTTGGAAAAGTCAAATTTGCAAAATTACCGCAGTTTCAATATTTGATTTAATAACAATAACAATTAAAATAGGATAACAAAAATTACAATTTAAGAATGCCAACATGGCAGTACAACACTAACTACCACAATCAGCAAATAAAAAATAATACATTCATGGTATAATTAGATCATCAGCAAGTGCTTCGTCAAGAGTATAATATGATTTTTCCACTAATAATTTTCTAACTTTCATGCTAAAATCTACATGATCTGTATTTCTCAGATCATGTGTTAGTTTATTAAAAAGCTTAACGCTTATACAAAGAAAACTATTTCCAACTTTGGCCAGTCTGTGTTTTGGAAGACAAATATTATTTTTATTTTTAGTATTATAATTATGAAGTAAGCGCCAATCCTTTGGTAATACCCTTAAAATAATACCCTTAACACCCTTCAAACCGGAACACAACAATCCGAGCACTATTACTGCTTGACGGCAGAAATAGGTACCTATAGTGGTTAATTTCTTCATCAGCCGGTAGACATCCACTGGATGAGGCCAGATAGTCAGATAGATAGTCAGATAGTCATTTATTCATACAATAACGTACACGTCAATAAAAAGTTAAATAACTTTTCATTTAAAAAACCGACTTCCGCCATTGTATTCGACTAAATAATTTTGGATGAAAAAAAATTATGAAAGAACCATTGTGGTGAAAGGATAATGATACTTTCTGAATGCAAATGCTTGGTGTCTTGCTGAAAATATCAAAATCGCCATATGTATCCCTACAATATTTGAGGAGTTCCCACAATTCCTCATGGATCCCATCATCAGAACTGGATTTTGAAAAAAATGGGACCAATCTGGAAGTATATCTATACAAATAAAAAAAGAATTTTCCAAATCGGGTCATAAACGCCGGAGATATGCGGTAACAAACATTATAAAAAAAATAAAAAAAATACAACCGAATTGAGAACCTCCTCCTTCTTTGGGAAGTCGGTTAAAAACCACAAACAGCGTAGATAGTAGGTACACACCGTACCTAGTTACACTAGTACAAAAAATTAGAATAAAAATAAAAAATACAACAAATTAACAAACATAACCAGAATTACCTCGGTAGGCCTCCCCCATAGCATGCATAGCATACAACCCAATAACGTATAACGTTGTAGATATATTGTGCCTGCTATGTTACTCTGTTTTTTATGAAAAAAATTTAGTAACTACGTTTGCGTACAAAAAGGCGTAAGCACCCTACCGGTAACATCCTCTTAAGCACCCACCAATTACTTGAAATAACAGCGATCAACAATTTTAAATGATCTTTGAAGCACTTGTATCCCAAAATCTTGTAGCGGTACCTACCGGTATTAAGTGTACAAGTACCGACTGAAGATGTTAAATTACAGGAATCAACAGGTCTAAAAGCCAGCTGACCCGGATCAGTCTGTTTTATGTTCCCGAGTCAGACTCTACGCGAGCGGCATTACTTATCTTTATGTGCTCGGCTGGGGGCATAAATTCCCTGTTTTTTGGGGCTTTTTATTTGATACAAAGTCATGGCTGGCTGTGTTTCATGATGATTTGGAAATAAAGAAGTAATGTTTCTTGGTAATAATCAAATGTGCCTTAGCCCTGTAGTAAATACAGTGGGCGTGCACAAAATGGTTTCTTTTGTGAATTAACGAAACAAGGAAATGTCATCGTGCGAGTTCAATCTTCAAACACGCAAGACACAACCAATTCCCTTTAATTGGCTTCGACTGCGATTTTTTCGAAAAAAGACGCTTTCTACATTTATTTTATTTTCTAGTGTTTTTTGAGTTATGTAAATAATATATGATCTTGACTCAGCTAGCTCGGCCAGATAGCCGGATGAATCGAACCGTCAGCCAGATAACCGGATGAAACGTCGGCGTCGGCCAGATAGCCGGATAAAACGCGGCAGTTTTGGTGCAATGCACAATGCATACCGGATGCATTAATACTTACTTACCTAAGGGTAAGTGGATGATTGATTCACGTGCCTATCTCTTTGATCTAGTATTGATGGATTCAATCTGAATTCTAAGCTAATAATGTTCAGAGAAGGAACATTGATGTACTCATTTATGTAGGTATTATAAGATTCAGGGACGCAAAAGTTATGTCGATAACCCATACATCGATGCGTAGGTACTATGAAGAGTAGGAGCTTGATATACCGATAAGTTGAGAACATTGCCGGATGCGGGAACCGGGGCTAGTGACTTGACTATCATCGATAATATTTTATCGATAGTTCAGTAGTAAAATATAATAATTTGATATTATTGTTTACTGATGCTTACACAAATTGCCCTTAAAATATAGAATTTATTTGGCTACTAACGAATTTATCCAACATTTTTTCGATGACGAAAGACAAGGTCTTGTGTGGCCTCCTTTTCAAGGAGTTATCCAAGAAGCTGATAGATAAGACTTATGGCCAAAGGATTGGCACTTATATACTTTGGTCAGAAAATCAGTCGAGGTAAAGTCATCAGCCTTTTGGGCACCCAACGGTGCCCAACGGTTGTAACGGTGACCTAAACTCTTGTTTTTATCTATAGATTATTTTTTAATAATTATGTAGGTTTAAATAGTTTTTTATGAATAAAAAGTAGAAAATCTATGTTTTGCTTTCCAGCATAGGCCTCCTTAGGTTTCCAAAGTTCCCGGTCGTAAGCTTTGCTTCTACCGGCTTTCGTTATAAAGTCATCTTCCCGGAATAATCATCCTCTACACAACCCTGTATTAATTAATCGAACGTGACTTAAAATGACTTTGTTTGTTCTAATTTCAAAATTCTCATATAAAAATGAATATTTTTATGTTCTCAAGATCGTTCACAGATTAATTGAGTTCGGTCACTCCCTCTTTCATAATATTTATATTATGAGTGTACTGCACTACAAATTAACTTAGCTTACGACTGCCTTCGAATAGATACCGTTTAAAATTAATATCGACAACATTAAGTTCTAAGCTCTACAGTGTTCCCATCTCTATAATGGCGTAGTGCTGACGAAGTTTCGAGAGGCAAAAGTTGTTGGAAACAAAATTGGCTCAGTGCTGTACAGAGTGCGAACAGAACTGTGATCTATCGATTACTTTCTATTGAATTTTATCTGTCCCAGCTCGGAGCTACCCAGAAAGATAAGTTATGAATAGAATATAGATAGGTAGTCTTTAGTGAAAGGAATAGAGTCAAACTTTGTGCTCGTGGAATAGAAGTTGGTGAAGCTAAAAACTATTTTGATAATTTTATTTGTCGTTCCAATTTGTAGTGTTTTCTAAATAATATACATAAGTATACCATTGTATATTTACTACTGTTTTGTCGCGGCTCCACACAAGTAGAACCTATTTACTACCTGGATTTTGTGTACCTACATAAAATTGCGACACCCATACTGGGTACATAATTATGACACCTACCACCTAAGTAGAATAAGTTTATTACTCATGACATTACGTTTCTACCTAATTATGATGCAATAAAGAATTGAATTGAATTGAACTTTTTAAAAGTGAAAACCACAAATACATCCAGTAAAACTCGATTCATAAATGTACATAAAGACAGGCAGACGTCTTTTTTTTAACATAGCAATGTTAGAAAACGATATTTCGATACATCGATAATATTTGAGCATCCCTAATAGAAGATGACCCAGTAGTCTATGCTGAAAGGAATAGGGTAAAAGTTTGTCATGTCAAGAAAGAGATGTTGTTTAGGTAGTTACAAAGAAGAAGATGATGCATGGCTTGGTGAATCGTTTTTGTTAGTGTTTTTCTTCAGAATTTGGATCGTTTTTAAAGGTTCCATACCTCAAGTACCAACGAAATCATTATAGGATCACTCGGGTGTCTGTCTGTCACAGCCTGGTCACATCCTATTTTCTATGAATCTACTAGAGCAAATAAGCTTAAAAACTGAAATCGTGGTTTATGCTATCGCTGAGTGAAAAAAATAGGTAATATGTTAGAATTTCAATCAAAAATTCAAATACCTAGTCTAGAAAAACCTTCACTATCCTACCCATAGAACCCTACAACGAACGGTCTTAAGCCACCTCCACCCACCGACTACCTATGACCTTTAAAATGTCGTCGATCCAATTGTAAAATAACTAACATCAAATGATAGAGGAAAACTGGATTTCTGGATCGATACTACCTATTGCATACCTACCCATTACCTACCCGCTCTGCACTCGCTACAAAAGACAAACAACATTTTGTTTCTACACTGACGAGCAATAAAAAAGCCACTTGCCATGTGCCTAAAAAAAACTAAATATCTAAGGAGATATTTAGTTTTTTAGGCACATGGCAAGTGGCTTTTAATAATGACACCTACCACCAAACAAGTTAAGGAACCACACAAGTTAGCTTCCTGAAGTAAAAATAATCTTGGAAACAAATGAAGTGGCCAGCGAGAAGCCGTGACTAAACCCTATTGGACATGACGGACTTGGCAGACGTGATAGACGTGTTATTAAAATGATTTTAAATGTAGCTTACCATTATATTTGCATGCCGAAATTGGTAAAGCATGGCTTATTCTACCATACTATTTGTCACCTTTTACTATGTACCCATGTTTGTTTTTGAATAAGTGATTATGATTATGATTATTATGATCAAGCCGAAATCCATCTCCAGTCAGGCTTCATGCACTGAAAAATACACTTATTGAAGACTGGGGGAATATTCCTCAGCATATGCTGTGTTTCAATTTCGTAGAAACAATTGTTTGACCAGATTTTGTGTTTACCTTCTTTAACACATTTAGTTAAATTTGTTTTGTTTCCATTAGGTGTTTTGTATGCGTTATTAATTATTTTTAATTGAAACAACGGCTAATTACCACTGTTTTCCTAACAACTACTGTTTTTTTTGTTTTTGTTTTGTTTCGTTTTTTCAATTTAAAATGATTCCCAACCACGAAAGTTTCAATTCGTTATTAATTACACTTGAATGTTGCTTTTTACTTTAAAAAGCTATCTTTCGTAGTTTCAGAAATATTTCATGATAAAGTTAGTGGCTTTTTTAGATTGCTCGACAGTGTATTATACATTGTAGATACATTTAACTGACCAATCAGCTAATTGTACCGTGTGAAAGGGGACAGACTCGCTTCCTAACTAACTAACGTCCTACACTTGAATTAAATAATTCGTAGCTCTGTGTTTAATTTTGCTCTACAAATTAATTTAAGAAATATTTTAACTTTAACAGGGCTTTACTTTTTTAAACAATACAATAACGTTAAATAAGAATCACAAACAAAAAAAATAAACACTGATAACTTCCTCACAGAATGAGTCATTTAATTGAAAAAGTTACTGAAATAAACTGCTTTTTCACTGTTTAATGTTCTCATAATATGTTTATCGGAGTAGCCAAAAATATGTCAACAACGCACCTTCGTGATTTCAAGACACATGATTTCAAAGATCTATCTTCCGTCTATTCCTGAGCAAACGAAATCGGTAAACGAAATGGACTTGTAATCAGTACGACCATACCATAATAACCATAGATAAAACCTAATATTTAGAAACTCCTTGCGAAGATAATAATCAAAAAGTATTAAAATGGTAGGTTCAAAAACATAGATAAAACCTTTGATTATATACACACTAGATAGAGCTTCATGACGAAAAAAATATCAGCTAACAGTTAGCTGATAAGTCGCTTCCCGCCCCTCATTGTCAATTGTGTTGTCAAGGCGAACGGTCGCAAAGTGAATTGAAATTTGAGCTAGCAATGACGATTTGCGCCATAAAAGTGTGCAGAAATTACAAAGGACATTTAAAAACAACTAGTAAAGTCACCTACCATCGATAAGTATCCAGAATTCATAGTATTTTCAAAAGTATTCAATAAAAATAATCAACTTATTAGCCCCGATTATTCAACTCAAGCTTGGCACTTTTGTCTGTGTTGCCAGTTTTTGAATGCTAAATTCCTTATGGTGACTGAATAAATGATTCCTTATAAAGTGAGAACGTCGATTGGGTTCACCTGCTTTTACTTTCCTTCACTTTTACCCATGAAAAGTATAGTAGGTATGTAAAATATATCGGCCTCTGTGGCGCGGCGGGCGAAGGCATACATACGTTATCTTATCCACTCTAACTAATACCTATAGCGATGATTAATCAAAAGATGACCGAGATGAGATTATATTGTGAGTTGAAAATTTAAAATATACAGGGTGTTTTTTTTAAATGGGACAGTATGGGGATATCCATAAGAGATACGGGAAAACTGACTTTGGAACCATTTGCTCATTTTCAAAAACGATTTTGGCACAGTTATTTTTTTGGTCAAGCGTGAGTTCTGCATAAAAATGAGTAGTTTTGATCAAAAAAAATTTTTATGCGTATCGACTCAGATACGCATAAATTTTTTTTTGATCAGTTTTATGTAAGCTTTGTTTCATTTTATCGGAAGAAAAAAATCTGAGCAGCAGAAGTTAGTCAAATTTAATAAAATGTTTTCTCATACAATTTGTAAGTAATCTGATACATACCTACGTTAAAACTATCGCAAAAAAAGGCCTCCCTCTTTCTTTTTCCAGGTACGGGTACGTTTCAGAATACCTCTAGTGGCCTCAGACAAAGATGTTCGTATTAAAGTTTGACTAACTCCTACAGCTCTGATTTTTCTCATTTCACGAGACCATCAGAGTAGTAGAACAACATTCACCACACATCTTTGTCTAATGCCACTAGAGGTGTTCTGAAACGTTTTTTTTTTCAGTTTTTTCAGAATACCTAATGATCCTATAGTTCACAGTCACTGGGTGAATATTATAAAAATAAACAAAGTTTGTTTTTTATTGACTTTTTTCCCACACGCTCGACATAATCACAATATCGCTAGTCTATCTATCTCCATTCTGTAAGAAATCAACAGATTCCACTGTTTGTTTTCTAGTAACCGGCAAAACTTACTTACCCGAACATAGTCAGTTTTTCCCAATAAATTGGGAAATATGTCAGTAGCTGTTATCTTTACGCACGCAAACAGACACAAAAGCAATGACATGACGCGAGTGTAAGACAAAGCTGCGCGCATGTTTGTGTGTGTAGATACGCACACGCGCTAGCAAAGGCTGGCCTGTTTCTTTTGTAGTGTTTGCAGGACGAAACTCTATCTAGTGTGTATATAATCAAAGGATAAAACCTAATATGGGTTCGAAACGATTTGAAAATGTTGGATGGTCGTTAAACGGGAAGAATTCAATGTGAGTGTTCGATTCCTCTGCGTTTTCACGAGTTATCCAGGATTTTCCAGAATTTTACTTCCTGTAAAATTCTGGAAAATTCGGTGAAAACGCAAGACAATCGAACTCTCGCATTAAATTCATCCCGTTTAACAAGGTAATTGTTGTTATTCTTTACTTTGTGAAGATCATCACAAACTATGTAATCGAAGAATATTCCAGAGGTCATAACCCAACTCGACCCACTTGAGAAAGTGAATGGGACCAATTGGGAATATGTTCAAATTCAAGCTCATATTTGGCCTGGAGGTTGTTCAGTACTGGTTACAAAACATTGATGATTGATAATCTGAATAGACTAGACATTAGTACCGATGCCGAAAATAGTAAAGATATTGAGAATAGCAAGAAAACCCCACCGATCACGAGGGCATCTTGACAGACCCTCCGACAGGTTTATGGCGTAAAACGACAGTGGGACTGTCACAGCGACTTTCTCCCTAAAATTCCCGACGTCTTGCGGCGTCCCGTGGCGTCTAAAATTCAATTAATGCCCTCCTCACGTAAATTAGTTGCGAGCTTATAACTCGGGGACGTGCTATGAGTCACTAAAAATAGAGGAAATTGCTCTAGGAAAACATATCAGAGCCACAAGAGAGGTTGAATAAAAATCTAATTATGAAAATTAATAATTAATAGCTAAGTAGATTTCAAATACAAATATATAACTCAACATAATTGTATTGTGCCGTAGTGTGTCTGGCTTAAGAACAGACGCCTCCGTCCCCTCCCATGGATGTGCCGAGGAAGGCTTTTGTCTTACTATGGGATTACAACAGGGGACGGGTAGCAGTTAGGTGTTAAGTACCTGAGTACTTAACACTAAACTGCGATCACTAATCCGCCTGCCAAACATGGTGATTATGGCAAACCCATCTTTGTATTTAATGAGGGAGAGAGGGATTAAACAGGCAGGAGATGATGATGATGATCATGTTATGGCGATGATTTGTGATAAACTGTAATCAAATTCGCTAGCAAGTTATGTAAAAGTAGCAAGAATATTTCATTGCAAAAAGAAGCACAGAATCGTTCATAAGTTTAAGAAATAAATTATAAGGAAAACTGCCCCTCGGGCGTGAGTCGGTCAATTAGCTCGTTAATTATTTGCAGTAATTTTTATAACAATGGAATTTTGTGGCATTTAATGGACACTTAAATTAATTGAATCTTTCCTGTTAAAACATTACTGCCTATAAGCTTAAGATATATACAAGTTTTCGTTTACAAAATTCTCAAATTTTATAACGTAGAAAATCTTAAAAAGCTTTTCATCACAATTAACTATACCTACCTCATCATCATCAGCTGGTAGATGTCCACTATTCGACAAGGCCTCCGCCATATAATTCGATGGGGGGATCCATAATGCTTTGGAAGGCGGATTGGTGATCGGCATGTGTTTGCGTTAAGTACTCCGGTAATTACTTCTGCCCATCCCCTGGTGTAACCCGTTGAAGAGACCGAAGGGGTTAGGGCGGAAACACCACGGCTAAAAAATCAGTAGTCAAACCTACCTACTAAAAAACTTTTCATGTCGAACTTTGTAGAACTGTCAACAAAGACTACAATTTAATTAGAAATAGATTTTTAACACTTTCACTGCGGACCGTTTTTCGTGATTCCACGTGTAAGTACGGTATTTCGTGTATGAGTCGCACTACAGTAGGACCGCGTCAATTACAAACATCTGCGTATCGCCATCCCGTTGAAAGATAAAATACGCCAGAAGAAAAAAACCGTACAAAATCTGCAATCACCCACAATACAAAAACACAGGCAATACATAACATAAGATAACTCCGAAATTATTTGTGAAATTCTCTCGCTCGATTTACAAAAGACGGAATCCTCTCGAGCTATTTTGGATATAAAATTATGTTAAGTATCCCGTATTCAATTGATAGATGAATTTCTGGGTAAAAACAGTTAGTCGACAAACGATTAAAATTAATTGAAATAGATTTACAAGCATCCATCAATGGTTCGGTGTCTAGGAAATTAATTTGTGAAGTTTGTGCGCTGGATTACAGCGGAAGATTGAAGCCAGCCATCTTTGTTATTCAACTCTGGTAGGTATCATTCATTCAATCAGGACTTTGTAGACAAAGACTTTATTAAAAGTGGAGCTTTGCTTGTAGAGAGTTGTCTACATCGCGTCAGAACAGTAAATTTATCTAGTTTTTAGGACGATTCAAAATGATCCTAGTGAATGCAATTAAATTAACTTTGATTTTGACCATCCGAGTATAAGTACGTCGCCGATGCTGGCTATGAATGAAGATTACCGTCTCAGTGAATTATTATTGAAAATAAATAAACAAAATGAATAGATGTTATGTTAATTACGTTCACAAGACGATTCAAAATTATCCTTTTGAGTTTAATAAATACTACTAATACTATTATATATAATACTATACAGGGTGTAAAAGGACAGCTCCCGAATACGGAAGGTGCCGGTAAAGCTACCTATGCCATAGCTATATAAAATAGCGGCGAGTTCAACGCTCCCGGTCAGCTGATCGACGCGCAGCGCCAATATTTCTTATGTGGTTTTCATTGCGCCTTTTTTTTGAAGTTTTTATTTATGAACGTGTTTTTAATTATGGAATGGTTTTTGTGTTCTTCTATGATGTTTTATGGATATTTATAAAGAAAACACGAAAAAAGCAGCCCAAGAGTGAGTATTTTTTTTCATGTTTTTTCAGCTTAAATATTTTCAGAATCATGGCCTGAATTCACTGTTTCATTTTTTGGGAGTAGTATTTTTACACCCGTTATAATACAATAATAAAATTATTTAAAATATTGTATATCATCGTCCAGCAGCCTTTAGACGTCCACTGCTGAATGAAGCCTCCCCCATTAAATACAATGGAGGGAATTGCCATAATCCCCACGCTTGGCAGGCGGATTGCTGCAGTATTCATGTTGATTACTCAGGCGGATGCTGTTAGTCAAGTTAAATAAAAGCTTGTATTAATGACCCTCCACTCGAAAGCCATTATAAACGTCGCAGGAAGTCGGTGGATGGAGGCGGCTCAAGACCGTTCGTCGTGGCATTCTAAGGGGGAGGTCTATGTCCAGAAATGGACTTCTACAGGATGATGTTGATGAATACTTTTGACTATGACACGTCCTCATTATTCATAAAAATAAAAAAAGCTTTGGAATCCCATCATCATCATCATCAGCCTGTAAGATTCCGACTTCCTGCGTCATTTATAATGACTTAAGTCCATCGAGACGAGGGCCTTCCTCTACTGTGTCTGTGAACCTATGAGTCTGAAACTGAAACATTTGGTATCTAAATTGTACTTCATGTACTTTTGGAAAAAAAGTGCTTTGTATAAGCTGGCGAGCTAAATTAGCGGATATTGCAACTTTTTGCTGACCCCTTTTAGAGGCTAAGCCGGATTATCTCGCGGTGACTGCACACAGCTCCTTGCCAAGCTAGATTGATTGTTACGCTTCTCGCTCTTATAAGATCGTGTGTTTTGGTGACGGGTCTACTGTATATCTATTTATTGAACGAGCGAAGTGAGTTTACCGAGTTAGCTTGGACGAATAAGCGTTTCATTTCTGTTTATATAATGTATGTTTGTCTGAAGATAACTCAGACAATCCGTTGATCCGATCTTCATAAAATTTTATGAAGATTGTGTTAGTAGGTACAATTTGCAAGTAAGGTATTGAGCTAAGTCGGTTTGGGGGTTGTTGAGATATTGGACTCCAAGATCAAAAAAAAGTGTGAGATAGGGTCAAATAGGATGATGCTTTTTAAAACTATTTTAAATTTCATTAAATACTTTGTAGTTATTAAGGTTTGATCAAAAATATGAAAAAATAAATCTCTAGGGTGCTTCCAGTAATTCCATAATGCATGTTGAAGTTTGCCATGTTCGTAACTTTTGTGAAACAAATGCAATTTTTTGTAATCGTTTGGAAAAGTTAATAATTTATGTTCATACATCGCGTGTATCCGCGAGATCTCAGTTCGGAGTGAACCACTGTTGTACTTGGCCAGGCCGATTGCAAAGGGTGAGAACTGCCCATGAGAAGAAGTGTCAAAAAAAGGAGGAGAGACCTATACTCAGTAATAAAAACAGGCTGGTAATGAATATGGTAATTTACTTAACATCATCATCATCATCAGCAGCAGCAGCAGCCGGTACACGTCCACTGCTGGAAGAGAATTCCCCCACAGAATGGGGATTTTCCATAATCACCGCGCTTTACATGTGGATTGGTGATCGCAGTATTAGTGCTAGGCACTCAAGTGGATGCTGCTGCTCATCCTCTGGCTTATTCCAAATCAGCTTTTAAAACATCCACTGGAGGTGACGGAGGGATCGATTCATAGGCTGGAACCCCCCAGCACGTTTACTAAGCATACAAAACTAAAGTCAGCATCCTTTGTAGAGCTCTCGAAGCCCCTAGGCTTCAATTTATAGACATTTAGATGTCTGGATTGCAACAACAAGACCAACAAACGTTACCCCAGGGCATTTCACCCTACAACAAACCATTGTGTACACTGCTTTCACACAAAACGAGACATGACATTATATGCATGTCTGTATATGTCGGAACAGCCTGTATATTTAAATATACGAAAGGAGTTCTTCGGTGTAAACGCGAAAATTGTTTATTCGTCTCAAAATCACGCAGAGCAACTTTGAAGTATAATTCAGCTTTTACATGTACGTTATTGTGGACACACTTACCTTAGAAAACGGATTGACAGTGCCTGTTTATCGGCACCGAGGCTCTACTGGTATGAACGATTCCTGCGGGAAACTATAATCGCTAAGAGCTTGTCCAGATGAGGCGATTGTGAAATACTAAAGCTTCATACATTCCGTCCACATGACACGAGACTCGCGCGACTGACGCGCGTTCGACGCGCGAGTCGAGATACTAGGGCTCCGTCCAGTACGCGCGCGATAGTTTCCGCGAGTGGACGGACTCAACCGCTTCAGATGCAGTCTGAACTGCAATTTTTATCTGAATCCGGTAGTAGAACGCTCGCGCGTAACTCGCGCCAAAAACACGTCATCGAGGGCCTAGTGTGAGCATCGCGTTTACGTGACAACCGCGTAAACGCGCGTTTTTTGAGCAACCGGCAAAACGTAAAAACTGCTCGTTTTGCCGATTGCTCAAAAAACGCGCGTTTACGCGGTTGTCACGTAAACGCGATGCTCACACTAGGCCTACTGGGCGCAACATAAATTCAAACGCGCGAGACGAATCGCGCGTAAATCGCCTCATCTGGACAAGCTCTAAGGATTGAACGTCAATAGATGTGAACGAACCGAGAACGAATGACAATCATGTTTCCCAGAAAGAACGAACGTGGAACGCGCTACTCTCAAAGTAGTGCGTGGTTTGTGCGCCAGTAATAGACGGCCCTAGTTAAGCTGCTTGCACACTGCAACCAATGCTGGCTTAATAGCTAGTATTAGCTAGTAGTTAGTAGTAGAACTACACGTGAAAGAGTTTGTCCGGAAAAGTACTACCACCGCACCTATTTCTGCCGCAAAGCAGTAGTGCTCGCATTGCTGTGTTTCGGTTGCTGGTGTTGCAGGCGTTCATAGCTGATTTGTTTACCAAGTACCTAGTATTTGGCATTTCAAGAAGGACCCTGAATGGGTAGCAAGTGTCGTATTACGAATTTTACATTGCAACTATGAATTTGCGAGTTGTGAGCGTTTACTATGGCTACGTAGTCACGTAGACTACGTTAGTCACGTTGTACAAAACTCAAAACGCCGCAATCCAATTGGCCAAGCCAGCGTTGGCTATAATGAAACCGGCTTATAGTGTGAATGCAACCCTGTGTTGTGTGTATATACGGAGGAGTACGGAGTGACGAAAAGCGGAAATTTCGAGTGCGTAATCAGTGTAGGCAGCTCCTTTCCCTTGGTAAATATTTAAATTGTACCTCCCTGCGGGTTCCTTAATTAGGGCTACCTGGGACCTTTATAAATTCATGTTTTTGTTAGTGAATTGCGAACCACTAAAGGCAGTCCTACGATTAGGGTTAACCAAACGTTTTATCTCAGTAACCGTGTTCGAAGTGTACATTCTTTGCCGTAATGAAGTTACGTTTAAAGGGTTGTGCAGGTTCTTTACCCCGATTTCATTTCATTTCATTTCATTTATTTCCACCATAGGATCACAAGGAACACTTAGTTACGTCAAAAAAAAAGAAAAAAGGAATACAAATGTTCAAATAATTAGGTAAGTACTAGGTACATGAGAAAATAATAAATTAACAATAAATTAATAATACAATAAAACAATAAATTAATAATACAACTTTACCCAGCTACAGGTAATACTGGTATTGGTCAAGAATAATGTTGCCATGTCATGTTTTAATTAATTCTACTATAAATGAAATAAATTGCGGCTGTAAAATGGCCTTGTCAAATGTGTAAAATATAAATACAATTCAAAATAAATTTTAAAAAAATAATAAATTTGTGTTAAAAATACTTATAGCTAGGACATAAATAAACCAAAATTAACATCATTCAGAGCATCTGCCAATGAGTAGTAACTTTTAAGCACCAATAATCTTTTAATTCTTACCTTAAACAAATGGCAACTTAAATTTTTAACTTCATCGGAAAGCCTATTGTACAATTTTACACCAGTGCCCAAGAAGCTTTTGGAAGATTTGCTTAACCTATATTTTTGGGTACTAAGCCTACCACCATGTCTTGTACCATAGCTGTGACATGCAGATAGAGTTTTGAAATCACTGCAGTTTTTTTTGACATACAGTAAGCAATGCAAGATGTAAGCCCCAGTAAATGTAAGAATATTCAACTGCTTGAAAGACTCACGGCACGTGTGCCGCGGTTTGAGACCAAGTACAAACCTGACGGCACGTTTCTGCAGTATAAATATTCTTTTTGAGTTGGCAGCATTTCCCCATACTACACTCGAGAGCAATGAATCCGGGTCACTTAAAGAATCCTAAAAATCTCGGAAACTAAAAATGCTAGGTTAATGCAATAAATTGTATTTAATAGACAATGTAATACTCCTTAAATGAAGGTATTAAAACTTCTTAGTTATTGTAAAGTTATATCATAAAAAAAACAAATTTGAAAAAGGGCCACTTTCGAAGATGGAACTACGAAATTACAGCATTTGGTTTTGCTTTTGTTTGTAATCTGTCATTTATCATTGTTTGATTTCTGTTTTTTTGTTGTTTTTTTTCTGCGTAAACGCAGTAATGGAAGCACGAGGAGGCAATACGAAGTATTAAAATTCAAGAAAATCGTAATAAAGTTCAAAAATTTCATGTTTCCTATTTTTGTTTTAAGGAGAGATCAGCAGTTTTTTTCTTTATGTAATTTTGTGTTAATAAAATGTATGGTGACTCATATTTTTTTTACCTTCATTTAAGGAGTATTACATTGTCTATTAAATACAATTTATTGCATTAATCTATCATTTTTAGTTTCCGAGATTTTTAACATTCTTTAAGTGACCCGGATTCATTGCTCTCGAGTGTAGTATGCCGTAGCTCATGAGGCTATGAAAATATGCAAGGTGGTCAATGTGATTTTTCCACGTAATTTTGGCATCAAGTTTAAGACCCAAGAATGTTATGCTATCAACAGGACGCAGCGGTAAGTTGTCGCTGATAATAAGTGACTCCATAGTGCTCATGATTTGGTTTTTAAGATAAAAATGCATGAGATTGGTTTTATTTAAGTTCAATACAAGGTTATTACAAATGAACCATCTATTTAGTCTACTTATGGAGTCATTTATTTTCATAACGCTGTCAGCCTTTGTTTTGCTATGTACCACCAGAGAGATATCATCAGCAAACATGATCATTTCAATGTCTTCTACAATGCAGGCACTAATATCATTGATATATAGAAGAAAGAACAATGGACCAAGTATTGACCCTTGTGGGACGCCACATTTAATTAATTCTTCCCTAGAACTTGTCCCATTGACGTCTACCACCTGCTTTCTGGCCGTTAAATATGATTGACATAAGCTTAAATCCTTACCCCTTACGCCATAGAGCTCAAGTTTGGCTAGGAGGATATCATGGTGCACACAATCAAAAGCCTTAGATAGGTCACAGAAGATACCATACGTGAACATTTTGGCTTCAAGACGGCTTAGAACATTCTTCATCAAAACCGCAACAGCGTCAGTTGTTGAAAGTGACTTCCGAAACCCAAATTGTCTGGAGTTAAATAACCTATTAGCATTCATGTGTTTCTCTAATCTTATGTACATAACTTTTTCAACAACCTTGCTGAAAATGGGAAGGAGTGAAATGGGCCGGTAATTCTGTGCATCCATGTGCACAGAATTACCGGTGTGTCTCAAATGTGAGATGTACTGTTATGCACTCAGAATTTGCCGCTTTTTACCCACATTTTACGAACGTTGGGTAAGAAAATACAATAAATACAGTGAAGGACGCTTCGCCCCCACTTGATAACCGACTATATTGTAAAAATAGGTGTAACCTATGTCTATGGAGGTAGTCTATGTTCAGTAGTGGTCGTCTTCTAACTGATAATGATGAAATTAAAAAACCAAAATTTTGTAAGTCTTGTGTTTTTTTTTCATTTCAGTTACACGCTACGGTTGTGCTACGTACAGCGTAGCGGTAGGACAATTCACATAAAACAAATTAAGTATTATAAAAGACATGTACATAAATAGAGAATATTAACACTTATTCTGTCGGCGACTTTACCTACAGCCAAAACAGGCTTAACAGTATCTACGACTATTATTTCTTCTGTGCCAAAACACTTTAGCTATGGCTTCTACCAATTTGTGTAAAGAGCACTGATCTTCAAACAACTGCAAAGCGGAGCAATGCTCATTATTTCGTTGCGATTCCTTGCAAGCATCTCAAACGTTGAGAAAGGTCTCATGGAACAGCTAGAGCCAGCGTTTTCTGAGCTTTACCGTCATATAACCGTAAATAGAGAATGACGTCATAACGCATATTAATTTAATTTTACGAATATAGAAGTATGTGGGAGTCAAGCCCTGTGGTCTTTTGTGCGCGGCTTTTCCTTTCCGTCGCGCGTCGTCCAGTTGTTATGCTTTCATTATTGCGTTACGGTGGGGTAACAAAGGGGAGGTGGAGGGAATGGATGTGAGATAACAGGTGCATGAATAAGATAGACTACGTGAGAGTTAGGTTATTTTAAGTGTTTTTAATTAGTGCGGTTGCGGACTGACCTTTTTCCAGATCTTATAAATCCAAAATCTTTTTTTTAGGTTTATAAACAGCGTCGAAATGATTTGGGTCCTTTTAACAACGACATCAATAGCTTCGATAGCGAAGATGCAACGATATCTTCAGCGGTCGTGGTATACCTACTCGCATACGAGAATACAAAAAAACAATCGTTACTCAATTGTTCCACAGCACGTATTTCTGTAGATGGACAAATCCACTTACGTCTGACCCTACCCTCAAAGATCCTATTTTTATAAAGTCCAGCTGAGTCCGGGAATTACGGAGCCTTACCTTTCTGGCGGGGGTAAACAAAATAATGTATTTAGCGGTTGTTTTTAAGATGTAATAATGGATAAAAAGAAACACTCAAACACGAGCGCAGATTACCGAGGCGCATATTTTTTGTAATAGTATACCTACTGTAGGGGAAATTCTTTTGAAAATGGCATACCTACTGGCTTCGATCAACGTTTACCTACGATAAAGTCAAGACGGAAAACCCGCCGCCGTGTGAACTGTTGGGTGAACCGTTAAATGATCTGAGGTATCCTACAAAGGGCTCGGCCGCACACACCAATCTTAACCGGATTCAAATAAGTAAAACTAAATGCACAAATCAAAGTTTCATGAGTTACTAACTTCAAGAGAAAACTTCATAATACCTGTATTCTCCCATTTCTAACATACGGATACCAGACCTAGGCCCCCAACCATTTACCACCATTTGCACCATTTTTTTTTGTAACCATTTGCTTATATAATGGGATCATTTTGACAGCGTTAGCGCTATCTAATTCTTATGAAACTTGAATAGGGGAAACTTCTTGACCTAAATATTCCTCCTGTCAAGTTTCAAAAGATGTGTACAGCGCTAGGGCTGCTAAAATGATTCCCATTGTTGCGTTCCCATTGCCATTAATTGCTACTGTTATTGGGGGGGACTAACAAAAGCCCACCCACTAAAAAAGGCGTGTGTTTATGTACCTATATGTAACAAGCACATAACACCCAACAGTCACATACATAATCATAATCCCACACTAGGCTTCCCTGTGTCGTGGTTATCAGAAACTACGAGTACTATGGTACCATAACACCCAGGCCAGAAACAAATATTTGCAGATCATACAAACATTTGTTCCGCAGCAAGAATTGAACCCGCAACCTCTCGCATCTGAGCCGGCTACCATGTATTACTAACTACTTATTTTAGTCCATCCACAAACTACGTTTAAATTCCCCCAAACTTTATAGTTTACCCGTCCTTATTTAATCCCGCTTGTTCTTGTATTTATCCAGCATCCAACTGTCCTAAAATAGGGGTTTTTGCCTCGGCCAGGAACAGAGGCCTGATAATTAGCTGGCAACACTCCAGACTCGTTTAAACTGGTGCTGCCCGCGGGAAAAACTTAAACTACACACAATTTGTCACTTGCACCGGGAAGCGTAAATACAACTAATTTAGTTAACTTTAAATTGGGTTACAAATGGGGAAATAAATGTGTTTGTAGAGAAATAAATCAGGATTAGCAAGCGACATTTTCCGTCAAAATATATAGCTTTAAATCTGTTCAAATGGTCCTCATTTGAGTTGAATATAATAAAAATAGAATAGAAAATACTTTAAACTAATACTACTAATAATGAAAATTACTAATACTAATAACTATACACCACATACTAACCATATACTACTAGAGTGCTTCTTATGTCAACCCAATGAAGGTCAACCCATTTAGGTATTTATATCGACTAAACCCATTTTTATTATACTAACCACACAGTAAGATAATAAAAAAGTAACAAAACTTAACATGCTAATTAAAAGTGCAATGGGTGGTCTTAGCGCTTAGAAGCGATTTCTTCCAGACAACATTTGGATGGATAGAGATCTCTAATACTACAAGCTAAGGGACAAGTAGGTAGTTTATGATGTATTATTTTTTACCTAACTAGTTTAGTGAGGCATAGCAAAACTTTTAAAATAATGTTATAATTAACGAAAGTGTTTGAGAATAACTCGAAACGGTTCTAAATCACAGTTTTCATATAAATCCCCCCCCCCCCCCCCCAAACCCCACATCTAGTACACTAATGGTTTCCGTATCAAGTATTAAGTGATAACCTACCAGCCACCAGCAGACCTTGGCGCTGTGCCAACAGGAATCAAAGCTATACCAAGCCTGTGTTCCCATTACTATTAAAGTTACTTATGATTTTTAATGTTTTCATTCAATGAACACTTCCTCTGACATAATGGTTTGCAGTAGATATCTGCAGGGCTATTCTAAAACGTCGGCACCGTTTCCGATCGGATTCGTTAGTTTTTCATTTCGATGTGGTAAGATAAGATAATTTTATTTGCCAGAACATTGTAAATACAATAAGGTCTTAAACTAGAAAAAATCTAATATGTTCTACCTTATAACTAGGCATGCTAATTTTCACAATAATTTAATATGACGATAATTAATATAAAAACAATAAGTAACTAAAACAATTTTCTCTAGTAAACCACAGTAATCCTCTATCCTCCTCTATATACATATTATTATTTTATTTATTATTTTTATTTTATATCCTACCAATATTATAAACGCGAAAGTTTGTATGGATGTGTGTTACTCTTTCACGTAAAAACTACTGAATGGATTTGAGTGAAATTTGGAATGGAGATACTTTACGCCCTGGATTAACACATAGGCTACTTTTCATCATCATCATCATCATCATTTTTCACGCGGGTGAAACCGCGGGGCGCAGCTAGTAATTAATAATAAGGTAACAGGTGATAAATACCCGTGATAATATTTATAAATATTTATGTAAATGTCAATTTACAAGTAAACATTGAAATTAAAATAGCTTTGCGCGCCGCCTTACGGTACTTGGCGACTACTTTTCTGTTTGTGTTTTTCTGTTTATAGTCAAAATTATATAAGAAAATGCCAGTTTGTCATAGCTGTTCAGCTGCTGTAAAGGGACATTGGCAAATTAGTAATCTAGTATATATATATAAAAATCAATTGCTGTTCGTTTGTCTCGCTAAAACTCTAGAACGGCTGGGTGGATCTATTTGATTTTGGTTTTGGTTTGTTAATAAGTGTCACGGGAAGGTCTAAATGTACCGGGACCACCGGGAACACCGGGACCACGCGAACGAAGTCGCGCGCGGGCCGCTAGTATACAATACTTATTAATGATCGGAAACTAACTAACTATTGTGAAAAATAAACTAAGTCAAGAAGCGAAACCTAAATCACAAGGAACTTGGTGTTTCTTTGGTGTTTTCGCAGTAGATTGTAAGTTTCGCAAGTTGGCAGAGTCACCACGTCAAATAGTAACGCATCTTTACATATACATACATAAACACAAGCCTTTTTCCCTGAAGAAGTAGGCAGAGCTTCAAAGGGCCTGTTTTCACCATAGGTTTCACAATTGCAGTAATATAGACGTGACAAATGGTGAGCTCATCGTCGCCATTGCTTTCAACAAACTACTCAGCTAACGCTTTCTTTTAGTAATAACACACTTCTAAATAAGCCAGTAGCCAGGACGAATCAGCACGTTAATTGGAGGCGCACCAAGTTTATTAACAAAAACCATTACACAAATCAAAGAAACTGCTTATAACCATAAAAAAATTATTTGCAAATTCCAACTCAGTGCTTGAATCAACAATCACCTTACGAACCCATCGCGTGCATAAACTTAGGCATCCTAAATCTATACAAAACGGCTATACCTAAATCAAACGAACGGTAATTTAATACCGCAAACATATCATAAGCGAGCGTCGAACCTGGGACCGTCTGGCACGCTGCCAGCCTTGTTAACGATACACCATCGGAGTAACAAGCCACAGAGAACTACTCGCTCAAAAGAGAGATCAAGCCTTTTATAAAACGTAAGCAAAGTTTCAGTAAAGCCGTTGGGTAGATAGCAAAAGGATCAGCAAATCGTCAACATCATGTCCTATCCTGTGTGACAATGGAAATACATGCATGTTGATGGTGTAGGTAAGTCTATTAATGACATTGCAAGGAAAACATTGTTACAATACCTATTTATTATGTATAATAGTTACTGGAGGCAAAGAATAAAAACTTTTTGCAATATTGATTAAATAGGTAAGCGGTTTCGAGTATGTGCAAAATAAATGGACGACTCTAGCAGATACTTGAACTGCGGTGCATAAAATGTGGGGAACTGATACTTGCGCAACAAATGTAAAATTATGTTTTTTATAACATATGTGTTCATACCCAATGTTAGGGTCGCTTCCACCGTGACGAATATTCGATAGTTAAAGGTAACACACAGCGCAACTTAATTGATGGTATCTTGCTTATTGTTACTCTGTGAATCTATCTTTTATTTAAATACGATTCTTCTGATCTAGAATTAAAATCTGTGAAGCCGCAATCTGTGAAATGGAAGATGCTTATTGTGGTAACGAGGTTGCCAGTCAAGGCTTAAGTGGGGATATTGCAGTTAGTTTAGCTGTGTTGTATTACCTACAAGCTATTTTTAGGGTTCCGTCCAAAAAATAAAAAAACGTCAAATGTACCAACGAAACCATTATAGCATCACTAATGAAAAAAAAACTCATTATTCTCAAATCTTTCTTCTAAAAAAAATACAACCTCTTTGTGAAGTCGGTTAGAAATTTGGTACATATTGTATACAGAGTTAGATGAGCGTTAATAAACGAATTCAGAGGCCCAATTCTCTAATTTAAAAACAATCCAGTCACAATATAATCTCGTGTCAGTCGCACTGTTTCGTATAGTAACTATTACATATTCTTAGCAAGAAACGCGAAGATTAAGTAATAGTTACTATACGTGTCAGTGTGACTTAGACGAGATTATACTGCGAATAGAATGTTTTTAAATTAGAGAATTGGGCCTCAGATCGGGAGTTAATTTTGTGTCAAATGCATTATGTGACAAATCAAGTGACAGACATAACATAACATAACACCCAACAGTCACATACATAGTCCTGATCCCACACTAGGATTCCCTGTGTCGTGGGTATCAGGAACTACGAGTACAATGGTACCACAACACCAAGACTTGGAATAAATATTTGCAGATCATGCAAACATTTGTCCCGCAGCGGGAATCGAACCGAAACCGCGCCTCTTGCATCTCAGCCGGCTACTCGCCCACTGCGCCACAGAGGTCGTCAAAAAAACAGAAAGAGCTCGTTATGAGTTTTTTTTGCTTAGTTTAAAAGATATTCAAGAAAATATGCGAAAATTTCTATCAAAAAAACTGTACAGTAGTTGAACTACTCAGTAGTACTACTGATCCACAGCGCTCAGATCGGTCCATCAGCTCGATTGAATCTAATTACTTCCACTCCACTGTATTAAGCTAAATCTCAAGTTAATTCCTGATTAATGATGAATAAGCAGCATAGTTGTAAGCAACCTCTATCTAAAAGCATGTTCCGCTTGCCTACCTTCCTAAATACACGTTCGCACGCATTGTATTGGCAGTGGTGACGCTCGGTGTGAATGCAGAGTGAGATTAATTTTACTCTCATCCAAACGTTGGCCCCAACCGTAATTTGCCAAGTTGTATGAGAATATGGCGCGACAAAGCCTACGCCACTCCAAATCCACTTTCAATAATCTTTTTCGTGATTTTAGATTAAATATTACTTACTGAACAATAAACACACAAAAAATGGCTAGCTTCGTCCAGCAGTGGACGTAAACAGGCCAGTGATGATGATGCAGTCGGAGTGAATAATCGGTGCGTAGTAAGTACTATTATTTACTCTGTGCCAACACCAGTCTTGTTTGAGTTGGCACACAGTTGGTGGACTTCCCTACTTGCCAAGTTTTAACAACATTGGGAAATGGCACCAATTTTCACGTATCAAAGTTTTTGCAGAACTTTGTTACTTTTGTGGGTTTCAATAGGTGTTTATGAGGTTAGGTCAACGCTTGATCCCAGAGAAGATGAAACAGGGTTGCCTTAATAGAAATACTGAAATATGACCAGCAATAGTAAGGTAAAACACAGTAATATGATCCAGCTTTTATACAGTAAAATAATCTTCCATCACATTGATTCCCACAAATCTAGCAGTGAAAAGTACCTGGAAGGACAGTGTGAATTTACGTGGCTTCTTTTTGGTTTCAAGAATGCTCTTTGATCTTTTTTCATATCCTTATATAAAGTTATAGGTTCTTCATCAGCAGCAGCCTTTAGACGTCCACTGTTGGACGAGGCCTCCCCCATAGAATGCAATAGGGGGATTTGTCATAATCAACACGCTTGGCAGCCGGATTGGTGATCGCAGTATTGGTGTTGAGTACTCAGGAGGGCAATTACGTATTCTGTTGCTATTGATTTCAATCAATTTCAATGTTGTTTCTATTTGAAATTATGTTTATGCGATTACCTAATTTACGCAGTCTTGTTGTAATTCACCTTCGTAAGCAAAATGCATAAATTGGGTAATCGCAAGAGCGTAATTTCGAATAGAAACAGCATTGAAATCGATTGAAACCAATAGCAACAGGATTACGTAATTGCACCACAGGTATACAGTTATACCAAGTATACGGTTACCAGCTACTTTATCATACTCTTATGAATCTCAAAGGCCCCAATTTGACTCCTTGCAAGTTGCTGGATAACATGAGTTTCCATAACTGCCTTTTGGTTTCATATAAGCTTCTTGACCCTTTCAATTTCATCTGATCATTTAAACGCATTATGGGAACGAGGGTCCTTCCTTCATACAACAGGATGTTTCATAAATAAATGGTATACGAAAAATACTAACTTTTGTTTTGCAACTTTTGGATAGTTTACTATTTTCCTTAGAATAAATACATAAATGCATAAATACTGTGATGGCTGGTCCAATTTGAATAGGTTTTTTTGCAGTGTAGAGAATGATCCCAGATGGTCCCATAAAAGTTTTATTCAAATCGGATTAGTAACTACTTATCCATACCTCTTAAAAACTACTTATTCTCGTTGAGATGAGAATTTATTTATACTCAGATCCCGATCATAACAGACAAACTAATTTGGCATTGCCAGTTTTCTTAGTTGAAAAGCTATGAAGATTATGAAGACCTGGTGATGGGGTCCAACATAAACTTTGTTTAAATCTCGTCGAAGTATCACCACCTTTGCTATTTTTGGAAACAATGATTGTACATTTTTACAAGTCATTTTTTAACCAATACTTATTTCGCGGAACAAAATAAGCTTTCCAACATTTGTCACATTGACACGTTTCTATGAAGACCGACCAAATTTTACGGGAGTTAAGTATTTCTTAAGCGTAAGGCGTAGTTGGTGAAAGTAATCGTAAGCTAAATCAACATTTTACCATACTATAATTGGCTAAACATAAATTTTCCCTAGATTTTTCTTATAACGGAAGACTCCTAACCCATGATGACCTTTGAGTTTTATTTTGATAATTCAAAAGGTTCACATAAGTACACACACACTAAATATCATTTAGCAATGAACATACATTAGGACATCCGGTATATGTAAATCAAATGAAATAGCTACTTTACCATAGCTGTACCTCAAAGGTCCCTAAATATCTCAGGGACCCGGACTGGGGACCCGCACAAGTGGGGCTTGACACAAAACACAAGACGAAGCCACGGACGTTCCGCACGTGTTTGTTTCGGATATGTAGACCGTTCGCAAAAAAGTAAGCGTATTTTGTTTCTTAAGAAGGCGTAATATGTGATTTTGCCCAACAAAATCGATTTATAACTCGGTATGTACGGGTTCTACGAGTTAAATATTTTGGAATATGAAAATTTTATATTTTTGCATTTATTTTGTAAAGTTGAAAACACGATATGTAAAAAAAACCTCGATAGTTTTATTCAATGAAAAATCCTTGTTTCCCACACGTTTTGAAAGAAATCTCAGGAACCCTACGGTTTTTTAAGATAAATTTTACTACAACAAGTAGGTAATAACTATTTATTCTTATGCTAAAATCAGTTTTTTGATAAACACTTTATTTTCGCCATAATAAACAAAAAACTTCATTTTTGTGCACGACACTCGCTAGCGCGAGCGAGATGGCACGCGGGTTATCGCGTACGTTAAAGAGGGAGCTAATTTGTAGTATAGTGCCCTCTTAAGCCTAATTTACATGACGATATTAGTGGCATAATTAGTTTCATGACACTAAGTTGTTGCATCAACAATTTCATGTTTAAACTTCTAATTTCACAATGCCCAATTATAATTCATTCATTTAATTAGAATTCTATAGAATTAGAAGCAATATTTGTCATCAAATGAAACGGGTGAGAAGGCTTCTGGCGAAAGGAATCCACTTATAAATTATAAATACCCACATACTCAATCGCGACGACATTTTGCTGTTTGGTTTATTTTAAATGTTTCTGTGACATCTTCCTCATAGGGTGTCTCTCCATATCTGAAGGTTGTATGTGATCTTTTGAATCCTTTAATTGAATTTCTCGTTATCTAGGGTTAGCTTAAATAGATCTTGTGCCTTTTGAATGCCTGCCCATTGTCCTAGCTACGCAACAGCGTAGCTAAGATGTGTCTATAATATAGACTCTATGAAAATTAGTGTACTTGCCCTTTACGCAAACGCAGCAAACGTTATAAAAGGAACATACCTGAAACAGAACAGAAATTATCATTAGATATTTTGTCGACTCAAAAGTTATCCTAAAATTATCCTATTTTCTACCCTGGGGGATGGATGGTAAGACAAACCAATTAATTTAATTTAAAGTGGTTATTTACATCCACATTCTGATTTTTGACATTTTATTTACCATCCGTACAAAGTTTGGCACACAGACATAGGACTATGCATACACTACATTGTCACGGTAAGTAAAGAACGAAGCGAGGGAAGTGTGCGCTTATCTTAAACACCTCACTTGTTTTCGCTAAGTAGGCCTTGTGTTCATAACTTTTTTATTGACTCGAAGAAATGTTATGTTGCAAAGAGGCTAAGCATTTTTACAAAAACTAAAAAAGGTGGAAAGACTTGACTGAAGGTTTTTTACATATTAGTTAATTATGTATTTTTTTTTAGAAGTATAATAATAAACGTACTTTTTAATTTGAGCTTGAATGAGTAAACTTGGATTTTCGAAAAATTATAGATTGGCTCTTTGAGTGGAAAAAACTAAAGCTAGGAGTAGAAACAGTTGGTTTTCTTCGAATGGGCCCAACAGCTGCAACCTTACGACCTGTATAACCATGATCGTTTGTATCTTACCCAGATTTAAATCTCATAAAACCCGAAAATGCTATCGTACACGCGATGATTATCCAAGTACCCCTAAGTAATCGTCTACAACAATAGTTAGTAATTACGAGGGCTCACCCTCCGTGCTTCGTATGCCAAGTTCGATATTGCCTGTCTGTGATGAGCGAGACAAATAATCCCGACACTTGTATAAACAAATTCTTAAGTCCTTAAAGAAACCATAGAAGGACCATACGAATTTCTATGAATGCATTTGGTTCAAAATAAGGCTTCAGTGGCTTTTGGTCAAAAAATCGTTGGTCACGTACCAATACATTATAATTATCACTAAAAACGGAATATTTACCATTATTTTTAGCTGCATTATTTCCCGACATTTCGGCACAGTTCACGGGTAAATTGAAGTCTTTGCGAGTAAATGTTATTGGTAGCGTTAACGATCTACCCTCTTTCTGACTCTTTTATTACGAACACCACTACCATCAGCTTCATTGTCACACTTAGCTCAAAAGTTGTATTAACCAATACCTTGCATACCTATAAGATAACTACTTAGATAGGTACATAGCATAGTAGAAGTTTTTGATAAACCTATCCTACTATCCTGTCTTATGTAGGTACTAGTAATGTGTAATGTTTGGATGTTTGCTTGCTACTCAATTATGTCATAGCGGAAGGACAGATTTTGATAAAATTTGGTGTAAAGACATAAATTCTGATACTGAAGAAATAGTTTGACATGTGCATACTAATTATTACAGTACCACGCGAGCGAAAGACATTCTCATAACATCGAGTTTACGTTAAAAACGCTGAATGTTATGCAAATTATTCAAATCCTCGTCACTGCGGGCAGAATCGCTCAAAAGCATAAATTTAATTAAAGAGTTTTGGTGGGGCAAATGGCGTCAGGTGGATTTGTCTGATCTCGAGATCTTTTAGATTTTTCACGCCAGAACAGGTTATCTTTTCATTGAAAATATTATTTGTAACAAGTTCAGAATATTTTGAGTTTAGATTGAATAGAAAATACTTTATTAAGTATACAAAAAAACATTTACTTTTTTAACTTTATTGTGTTTTTTTGTTGTTGTTTTTTTTGATAATAAAAAATAAACAAAACTTAACCTGGTAATTAAAATTACAATGAGCGGTATTATATCACTTAGATTCGAGACAACCATTGTCCAACCTTTGTAACAAGTTTATTTATTTTAAATTTAAATTATCAGTGTCTTTTTGTTTATCACTCTTATTATAACCATTATAAATGGACTCAATATGAAACTCTATCTATATGAAGTGCTAAGTCATAAAGTCTCATTACATAAGGTATCCAAGCTGAAAAGGAAAGCAAATCTTCAATGCAGGCTATTAGCGTAATTAACTTGGACGTGTCATAATAGTAGATTATGCACTAAGGGAATAAAGCAGTGTCTTATGTCGCGGGCGGCATATTGAACCCTGAGCGTAACGAGGGACTCTAAAGTTAACTCCCGAGTGTAGCGAGGGATTATATAGAGTCCTGAGTGAAGCGAGGGGTTCAAGCTGCCCAAGACGAAGACAAGCTTTATTCCAGAGGAGCATACTCTACTTTTCACACATTCTGCGAGACAATAAAAAGCCAGGGCTTGTTTTGATTTTTGCGCTAGTAGATTATCAATAATCTCTAACAAAAGCGTCTGTTTTGATAAACAGAAGACAGTAGAATCACTATCGTTTGTCATTATATAGAGTCCTGAGTGAAGCGAGGGGTTCAAGCTGCCCAAGACGAAGACAAGCTTTATTCCAGAGGAGCATACTCTACTTTTCACACATTCTGCGAGACAATAAAAAGCCAGGGCTTGTTTTGATTTTTGCGCTAGTAGATTATCAATAATCTCTAACAAAAGCGTCTGTTTTGATAAACAGAAGACAGTAGAATCACTATCGTTTGTCATTTTTTATCAACATGAATATTGCAATAAAATTTACTGAAAATTAGCGATTTTCAGTAAATTGTATTGCAATATTCATGTTGATAAAAAATTTCATGTGAAACAACAGATTATTTTGTTTCACATTCTTTGTAAACGCACCTTTTTCGTTTTTTTTTTGAGCTCTGCTTATGGTGGCCAGTTCGATTTTTGAACAAACCTTTTTACAATGCCATATGGGCATTTTTTTACTTAGAGTTTACCACGAGTCTCCATACGAATTTGACGTTCCAAATTCAAATCACTTTATTCCCTAGGGAGTTTCATACAACTTTATATCCCTAGAGAGACAATGCTATACTTTACGTTGAGGTTGCATGATTTGTAATTGGACATTGTCGAGCAGGTGGTGTGAAAATATTTTTTAATACGAGACAGAGAGTGAGAGAGAGAGAGATAGAGAGAGAGATATTTATATTGTACATAAATAGGAACACAGGCTCAAAACGTTAATCCCAATGGAGGATATCCTTAGATCTCCTTCAGACCCATGAAGATGTTTCCTGCATTTAAACCAGACAGAATGAATCCCATTCCATTCCATTTGATGTTTCACTGTTTCAAATAAATTTTTACTATGGCTAATTCTTACTTATTTTGAGTATTTTACAACAATCAATTTGAAACTTTTACTAAAACCAAATCTTTGGAAAACAATTTATAAACGGACCATTATTACGAACCAATTTGTTTCACGAGAGCCCTTTGAAACTTTATCGAGTCATTTAAAATACTGTGAAAATTCTTTTTTAACCTGAAGCTGAAGGGGAGTATCTAGGGATGTAAAGGTTGATTTAGACCACCTATTTAAAACAGAGTTCAGATATATACATAATTTAAAAAAAAAACAATTATTTAATTATTTAAACACATAGATAAGAACACTGGACATTCTTGAAACTTATTTATTAACTGTTTTTAAGAGATAAAGAACTAACACACCCATTAGATTCTTATATTTTTTGACAGTCGTTTATATATTATCATAAACGTCTGTCAGAAAATATAAGAATCTATCAGAAAACACAATTAAGCTGGTACCTACTCAAAGAAGCTAGCCACAGGAGATTGATTCAGTGTCTAAAGCAGGCGTTAGATTAAAGGGAGTGAGGTGCTACCACAGATAGATACCTACTTCAGATATCTATGGGTGCTACACAGGATCTGTAGGGATGGAGCACAAAGAAACAGGATTAGATTACTTACCTACATTTTATTAAAATTAAAAAGGCCGCAAATCACAGTTTTTTCAAGTACTGGAGGAGGCACTTGGATTGATATCATAGATATAAGAATTTTAGTCATCAATGAGTTTCAATACATAGAAATTTGGAAATCAGAGGCCCAATTCTCTAATTTTAAAACATTCCAGTCACAATATAATCTCGTGTCAGTCGCACTAACTCGTATATTGACTATTACTTAATCTTCGCGTATACATGCGAAGATTAGGTAATAGTTACTATATAGGTGACAGCTGACAGTGCGACTGAGACGAGATTATACTGCGAATTGAACGTTTTAAAATAAGAGAATTGGGCCTCAGAGAATAAACGGCAATTTGACTGAAGTTTAGTCACTGGATATGACAATTAATTGATTCAAGCGTGACTTTGCGGAAATCCATCCTACAATATAAAATAGACGAAC
Source organism: Epirrita christyi (assembly GCA_951392215.1). Classification (NCBI taxonomy): domain Eukaryota; kingdom Metazoa; phylum Arthropoda; class Insecta; order Lepidoptera; family Geometridae; genus Epirrita; species Epirrita christyi. Next base: position 1,272,183 of record OX595843.1, read on the forward strand.
AAATATATAGTAACAATTCCGCTCTTCTCCAAAGAAAACTCTGACAGAATTCGACACGTGTTTCGTTGAGAGGCGAAACACGGGTCGAATTCTTTCAGAGATTTCGGAAGTTTTCCCAGCTTGTAGTTTTAAATCGCCGTGTATCACAGGGCCTCCAGGCGACCAGCTAATAAGTAAAAGCCACTCGATGCCTCGGCTGCACCGCGTCTATCTAGGTGCCTACCTATAAATAGTATTAGAGCTCCTTGTGCAAGATCTCGTCCGTGAAAGAACTAACATCTCGCCTATCTCTGCCGTAAAGCAGTAGGTACTTATTGCTGTGTTCAGGTTAATGCTGTTTTCTGAGGCCTTAGACAGAGTAACATTCTAATAGCGATGACGCTAGTAGAAAAGTCCAATATGTATGGGATTGACGTAACCTATCGATATGTCACGTGGTCTTTTGTATTGTATAACGACTGTAGAAATGGAATCGCTTCGAAGCGAATACCATTTGTCTAAGCCGGCTGATTAGAAGGCGCAATAACAGACACACGTGTCTCTATACTCATTGTCATTGTATCACTACTGCTGTGCAACTGCCGAGGGACTTAATTTGATAGAAAGGGGGACAACAATCAAACAAAAAAAAGCTTGAGTAACAGTGGCTTAAAAACACAATTGAAAATGATGACAATCTGCGGAAGTTATAAAAACTGTGTCGCAGACATCAACGCCCTCGTTAAAGATAAATTAGGATTTCCAAACAAGTTATTTTAACAACAATTTAATTAATAGTTTAACATCAAAATTTTAACGGAAAGTGAACAACACTGCTGGTTTAAGATTAAGAGCCTTATTCATAACCATTTTTTTAAACCTATTTTAGTTAAAATAGCTTTTGTTTTGCTCTCTCTGATGTAAAATGTCAGACGTCAAAACAAGACAAACCCTATTTTAACTAAAATAGGTTTAAAAAATGATTATGCATATGAGGGGGTAAGTATTTGATTAACAAAACCTTAGAAGCTCTTTTACACATGAATAATGAAGGTGCTGCTTTTACCATGGACAGAATATAAAGTGTATGGTGTCAAAAAACTTGCGCTAAGTTTTTTTGACAGCTTTCAACGCGAAAGCCGTTTCAGGACTTGGCGGCACCACGGCGGCACACACGTCAAAACGTCCAATAGGTCTAATCATCAGAGTCAAAATGTACAATATACAAATGGTATCAATGTATCTCTATGATCTAAATATGTATGTATCTTTATATCACTATGGTCACAGTGCTATATTTACTTGTAATTTTGTAGATGAACCTAAGGAATTCACTTATCGGCCTATCACAGAAAGTCGCATTAAGAAGTTCCAGGGCAGTATTGAACTTAAAATGCCCCTTGTACCGTGCGTAGATGATCCGAATGACCTTTTTACTAGTTTGTTTAAGTTGATATGTGAGGAACATAGTGAGATATTTAAGTTAAAAAAATGTAAAGCTAGAGCTAATGTCGGGTTAGCTGATTGGGCTACAACCGGTATTTATAGAAGTAGGAATAAATTATATGAACTCTATGCGGCTAGAGAATCAATGTTGCACGATCCAACGTTTATCTTGTACATAAAGAACTATTCCAAGACCTTCAAAAAAGTTTGTCATGCAGCAAAATCATTGCATTTGAGAAATAAAATAGAAAAATCAACAAATAAAATTAAGACAACTTGGAAATTAATAAATAATGAAACAGGTAAAGCTAAACCTCGTAGTAAACAAATTAATTTAAACGTAAACAATACAATATTATCAAATAATATTGAGGTCGCAAATGCCTTTGATAGTTTTTTCTCTAGTATACCTAATATTGTGACTCAATCTTTAAAATCAACTGCCTCTGGAGCATCTACTTTATTGGAATTAAGTGTTGATAAGTGTGAGGTCGCGTTTAGTTTCAGATACGTTAATGCCATTGATATTGTTAAGACATTTAAGTCACTTAATATTAAAAATACTGAAGACCTTTGGGGAATATCTACAAAGGTGTTAGGTGTTATAATTATTGATATTGCGCCGTGTATGGCCTATATTTTCAATGGATGTGTTGACGAGGGAGTCTTTCCTGATCTTATGAAACATAGTAAATTAATTCCTTTGTTCAAGTCTGGTAATGAAAAAGATCCAGGTAATTATAGGCCAATTTCTATATTGCCTGCGTTAAGTAAAATCTTTGAGAAACTTATTCTTACTCAGTTATTGTCACACTTCAACCTCCACGGACTTCTTCATAGTCATCAATTTGGATTTACTAAGGGTCGTTCGACAGCCGATGCTGGTACCATGCTCTTAGAACACATATTTGAAGCATGGGAGAACTCGCAGGACGCGATCGGAGTTTTCTGCGACCTGTCCAAAGCTTTTGACTGCGTGAGGCATGATACTTTAATTTCCAAGTTAAAACATTATGGCATACAAAATCAGGCAATTAATCTTGTAAATTCTTACTTATCCAATAGAGTCCAAAAAGTTGATGTTGGTGGTGAAAGGTCTTCAGGATCGACTATTGTCATGGGGGTGCCACAGGGTTCAATACTAGGCCCATTTTTATTCCTAGTTTACATTAACGATCTCCCTTTTTTTGTGAAAGATATATGTGACATAGTTCTGTTTGCTGACGATACTTCTTTGATTTTCAAAGTTGATAGATCTAAATCTAATTACGATGATGTAAATGATTCACTATCGCGTGTTCTTGAGTGGTTCACAGTTAATAATCTTTTGCTTAATGCTAAAAAAACTAAATGCATCAAATTCACATTGCCAAATGTAAAACATTATCCAACTAATATTAAAATAAATGGGGAGACACTTGATCTTGTCAAGTCTACTATTTTCTTAGGGCTTAATATTGATGCGGGCTTGCAGTGGGCACCACAAATTGTGGCTCTTGCTGGTAGACTTAGTTCCGCTGCATATGCAGTTCGTATAATAAGGCAGCTTACTGATGAAGCTACAGCTAGGCTTGTTTATTTTAGCTACTTCCATAGTGTTATGTCATATGGTATCATACTGTGGGGTAAAGCAGCAGATATCCAAGCTATTTTTGTCTTGCAAAAACGGGCAATACGTGCCATTTATAAAATGAAGTCGCGTGACTCCTTGAGAGAGCGTTTCAAAGAAATCAATATTCTTACAGTAATATCGCAATATATCTATGAAATATTATTACATACACATAAACACTTGGATAGTTTTATGATAAAAAGTGACGTGCATGGTATTAACACGAGAAATAAACACAAACTAAATATACCAAAATTTCGATTAAAGAAAGTAAGTGGATCTTTTATGGGGAATTCTGTACGGTTCTATAATAAACTTCCAGAAGGTGCATTTAAACTTCCTATTCGAAGATTTAAATCCTACATAAAGATGAATCTAATTAAAAAAGCGTATTACACTCTTGATGACTATATTAATGATAAAGCCGCGTGGCCTGATGTCGCTCTGCCCCTCGACTGCTAAAATGGAAATTTGCAATATCTGTACTTACCTATTTACATGTTTGTATTAGATTATTATTTATAAGTATAACAAGCGTAGCGTGTGCTGTCTTGCATATTTTTGCTGATGTTTATTTACTTTTGACTACCTTCCTAAGGTTTTTAAGTTCTCATTTACTATGTATCAGCAACTCCTTGCTCCGAGGCACCACACAGGCGCTTCTCACCTAGTGGTAAGACGGACCATTTATGTAAGCCAAGCCGAGTTTGTTGCCTGATTCTTCTAGGCTTGGTCGCGTTGGAACAGGAGTAATTTAATTTTATATAAGACGATTCAAAATGATCCTTGTGATTTCAATGAATAAAGTTCTTTTTGACTTTGACTTTGACTTTGTATAAGTGACAAAATGACAATAGTTATTTGTTATACAAGAGTGCAAAGTTGCTTTTTAACCGCGTGCTCAATTTTGATGACCGAGCAAGCGAAGGGTTCTAAAATTTAATCACGAGCGCAGCGAGTGATTAAAAAATTAGAATCCTGAGCGTTAGCGAGGGAATCAAAAGAGCACAAGGTGAAAAATCTTTGCACTCGAGTGCAACACGTAACTTTTCATCCCACCTCAGCGAGGAAATGACTTAAATGCAAAAAAAAACATTTACAATCACAAGATAGTTTTGCGCATTTTTAACAGTTTCAGTCAATTCTGTTTGTCAAATAAACTTCCTCGTCACTAGAATCACTCATTTTAGGTTTTTCACTTGTTTTCAAGTTTCTCGTTTTTAACTTAAGGATAAGATAAGATAAGATAAGATAAGATAAGATAAGATAAGATAAGATGTTGTATGATAAATTCGGCACCATGGAGGTAGAAGTAAATAGGTTAAATGATGTTTTAAATTCACAAACTTAGTGCACATGATGTTCTAAATTCAATTTTACTTTATCCTCTAGCGGATAAAAACGGCTTTTACACTCAGATACCGAATAGCAAAAATACTCTTTCCGAGATGGTGGGATGAAAAATACCATTACATATCTCACTACCACCTATGATCTGCCTGTATCACCTGTCTGTTTACGTGTGGCATAACATGAAGATCATTAAATAGATATTATCAAAAGCTCATCCAAGTTTGTTCAAACAGACGAACAAAACGAAGATTCATTTGAAGTTGGCCGACAGTCGACAGCTATGGCGCGATTAGATAACGTCAATTAGCTTCGATTGGGCCGCCACAACGGGGCCGCTGTCAGCTCAAATTGTTTTGGAATGTGAAAATACTCATTTTATAACAATGAACTAATTGAATAATTAATTTATGTTTTATTTCTAGAAGTAAACACACGCAGATAGATAGATAGTGAGATGTTGTTGTAATTAAGTGTGAAAATCAGTTGATCAATGCAAAAAAAAATTAAATAAAATTAGTTGAAACTATACCTAAGTACTTGAAGTACTATCTAATTCTTTTCAACGTATTATGCACCACCTACATAAATTTATCCGCATTACACAAAGGTTAGCTGGTAGAGAATGCTTCCTAGCATTAAGTTCGCCTATGTACATGATTTGTTTTTTGTGCAATAAAGAATATTCTATTCTATCAATTATTATTATTTGATTGTGTGTTGTACCCCTTTAGCTAACTTAAGGGGTACACTAATGTAACTGGTAGCTTTATACCGTTCTAATTAAAGTACCTATTTACTCTTTGCAAAAATATAATCTTTCGGATAGGTAGTGGATATGATAGGTTATACATACCTAAAAATCGGGGAAAACTATCGGAACGTATAATATATAACTTATAACTTAGTTTAGTCCTAAGATAAACCCACACAATAATAAAAAATGCGTTATAGATTAAATAACCCTTGCTACTTACATGAAAAACATAAACTCTACTACGTTCCACTAATAGTCCAATCAATAAGTACCTACGCATTTCATTTTATACGGAGACCTTGACTATATCACCTCTGTCAATGAAACTTTGCAGTAAGTATGATAAATTACTGTAAGTATTGTAGACACGGTTGACAAAATAATTAATTTGATATCAGCCCCCCTATAATTCCCTAATTGACAGATCTTAATGATAATTTTGAGCAATTGATGGTCATTTTACTTGTCAAACTTTAGTCACCGAGTGACTTAACAGTTAGGGAATAGGGGGGGAGGGGTGCGATTTTTTCAAAAATTGCTTTTTTTTGTGAAAAAAGGAGGAGGATCTCAATTCGGTTGTATTTTTTTTTTTTTTTTAATGTTTGTTCCTCATATCTCCGGCGTTTATGAACCGATTTGGAAAATTCTTTTTTTATTAGAATAGACATACCTACTTCCAGATTGGTCCCATTTCAGAATCCAGTTCTGATGATGGAATCAATGAGGAATTGAGGGAACTCCTCAAATATTGTAGGCATATGACAAATGTTTCTATTATCTGTAAATAATTGTTAATTATTATTATTATTTCAGTCATTTATTTTCAAACACAGGTTTAACCTCGACCTTTATGAGGCATTACTAGGGCCGTATTAGCCAACAGTAAGAGGCCCTTTTACAATTAAGATAAAAAAAACATTATTGTTATGGTGGATGGAAGACAGATGATTAAAACTATTGTGGAAATGGATGAAATTTGGTTCTATTGTAAGGAGAACATGCTAATTGAATGTTTATTGGGTTATTATGATACGAGAAACGGCACCTGCCAAATCTAAATTTAAATGTGCCGCCAATGAAGGTAGCGTAAGTGGCAACGTTGGCGTAGAGGTGTGCTGCAGTTTCACTAAGCGCTACTCCCGGCTTAACACTTCCACCCTTGGAGCATAGGTTTCGCTCTTGCGCCTCCACCCTTGGCCAGCCGGCTAAGGCAAGCCGAGGATCAGGGGTCTCAGTTGACCCCAGGGAGTAATGGGGCTCCGCGGTGTCGCAACTCACCGAACGCTCACCACAAGCGTGCCCTGCGGTATTATTATTATTATTATTATTATAGGGGGAGCGTATAATCTAAGCCTAATCTAAATTTTTTTTTTATTGAGGTCCGAGGTTAAAACTGGACGACCGCTCTATTCCATTACTTACGTAAAAAAAAAATATTCCATAATCCGTAACCACGAGTAGCGATCGAAGTTTTCGAACGTCAAGCTTGTGTCAAGTGCCGTAAGAGCGGTGAAGGGGCGAGCAGTTTTACATTAGACGCACCCTACCTTCGTCTAATAAACCGTCGTCTGTCTTTTCTGTAAACTATAATATGGGTAAGGCAAGAGTGAATAGGTACCTACCTTCTAGACCTTCGTACTCCATCGTGGACCGCATCAACACTTGCGTTAATTAGTGAGATCGTGGTCAAACTAAAAAACGCGCTAAAAGTATTAAAAAAAATACTTATTTATTTCCAGAAGTACCTAAACGAAATTTGACGATTTGCGGGCGAATAGCCGGCTGAGATGCGAGAGGTTGCGGGTTCGATTCCCGCTGCGGGACAAATGTTTGTATTATCTGTAAATAATTGTCTGGGTGTTTCGGTACCATGGGCATGGTAGGTATAGTATAGTTCCTGATGCCCACGACACAGGGAATCCTAGTGTAGGATCAGGACTATGTGTATGACTGTTGTGTGTTTCCTCATTTAAATTATCATCAGTTAGGAGTAATCCAATGTTGAACAAAGGTCTCAAAGAATGCTCAGACAAAAATATTCAGGCTTTATTAATGAATTTGAGACCACTATTGCTTTATTATCTAAACTCTTTTCATATCTTCCCACATGCACCCACTCCCATCGTTTTACGCAATAACTCCTTTAGAACACCGACTAGAATCCACACGCTCATAAATCAAAACATGATAGTATAAAAGCTTCTACGCATGATTTGTTTCCAATGTCGTACGATTTTCTAGTCGGTAATTTAAAACTAAAGATGGATTTTTCTAGAACCTATTTATTTATTTATTGCGAAAATGGGTACAAAAATAGATGTAAAATTAAAGTATAAATCCACCATAACCCGCTTCACATCATGCAATGTATGTAACTGATACAAAATGGAATTAAAATCATCAAAACAAATGATAATCAAGTCAATAAAATAATATTTAGTTCAGTACTTAATCTTAAAAAAAACGAGTAATAATATATGAATTATATGTATTTCCTATATTTAGTTAAGCATTGGATCTACAGATTGTTAGATTTGTTATCGAAGCTCTTTCGTCCCCTTAGTAAAAAGATCTCCCAATTTGTTTTCAACCAATCGGATAAATTATAAAGCTTAAGTAAGTACGCAAACACTTCAAGTAAGTACCTACTTAGATGTTAAGTACCTACTTAATGTTGATGAAGATACTAAAGTGACCGTTAAATTTATTCGAGTTTATTTTACTTCAAAGCTTGTTCTCATTGATTCGATTGATTTACAATTACTGAATACATTAATTTAAATAAAACTGCAATTCCACTCTTCACCAACATATTATCGGTTGTTTAGCTTAGATGTCATAAGCTATTTACCCGACTACAGCATAGTAAAAGAAGGGTTATTAGATTTCGAATTGCGACTGATGATTTTGAAAAAATAATAATTAAGCAGAAAACAAAACGGTGGTTCCAAAATAAGAAACATAGACTCATGGAATGGGCATAAATACCTTGCTTAGGGCACTTGCGTCGCCTCGCAAGTTGTTTTTTAATACAACTCCCATCAGTCACATAGTCCTGCCTGATCCTACACTTGGATTCCCTGTGTCGTAGGTATCAGGAACTACGAGTACCATAGTACCACAACGCCCAGACCCGGAACAAATATATGCAGATCATGCAAACATTTTTCCCGCAGCAGGAATCGAACCAGCACCTGTTGCGTCTCAGCCAGCTACTCGCATGCCACACCACGGCAGTCGAAGTTGTTGAAAATTGCTCTACCACAATGTAAACAGCTACACAAAAGAAATCAATATTCATAAAACGTATTCTCGATCCGAGACTTCGTGACGTATCAGATAATGAGAGCGCGCCCGTTGACAGATATGGGTCGTCGGAGCAATATCGATAGTGAAATGAAAAGATGTTGTAAGCTTGTGGCTATTGTACCATTTGCTACCCAATTCACTTTGATGTTTCCGATATTTCGGCTATTTTGTACATCGTAGTCTATGAATAAATAGAGAAATGGCGTGTCGTGTTGTCTCCAGCCTAAGAATGGAACCCTCCGTCTCCTCCCGTGGATGTCGTATAAGTCGACTAAGGGATTACACCAGGGGATGAGCAGTAGCATCCACCTGAGTACTTAACACCATACTGTGATCACCAATCCGTCTGCCAAGCGTGGTGATTATGGCAAATCCCCCATTGTTTTATAGGGGGAAGGCCTCGTCCAGCAGTGACAAAAAGAATAGATTATAATATAATTTATTTGTATACAAGAGTTACACAGAGACACATAAAAAACTTAGACTAAGAGGGAACAGACCCGAAGGTACGAAGTGTAACTCCAGTAACAAAATGGCTCTGCCTCAGCATGAGTTGGTTGACTAGCGAGCTAGCATCCAACGCAGCAGTTATTACTTCTTATGGGACCACCCCGGGTACGCCTAACAGCAAAGAAAAAACGACCCAAATCGGAATTTGGTCCGAATTGATTCCTTTATTTTTAAGTCTGTTAAAAATGCCCATGTTTACTTCGTAGGTATTAGGTATACAAACTCATTAAAACAGTGACAGATTGAAACCTTTAATACACTTGCCTTTTTTTCTGGGAAAAATGTATGGGAATTATTTTATTCTGAGGCCCAATTCTCTAAGTTATTTTAAAAATACACTGAAAGTTAACCGAATCGAGATTGAATTGTAAATTGACAGAAAGTTGGTATTCTGTTCTCTAATAAATAACAATTTAGTCTACTTTCAATTCATGGTGACCACCATTAGAGTAGGATAGTTATATGTATAATTGGAAAGAGTAAAGAGAGACTCCATCTACTTATGCTAAAATTAACGAAAAAACTTTGAATCGTTCAAGTTTCGGTCACATTTCGATATAATCACATTACAGTGTTGTATTTTATGTCAGGAGAATACCATTTCTGACATTTAAGACATCGACACAAGATCGAAACATGATCCGAACTCTATTTTAACTATTTTTTAGTTAGTGAATTGGGCCTCTGTTAGTCATCATCATCACTTAAACATAATGGTGAATAATGAATTGTCACAATATTTTCGATTTTCCCAAAAAACATGTAATTTTCCGGCGAGGAACGTGAACCTCCAAAACCTTTCCATAAAATTGCGAGTTCATTTCCTCCTGTTCCTCCATCCAAAGCATTCTGCTCAGTGTTGCCTAATGTTATTGTGTGTTGCCACAAAGAGCCTGTTAATTTTCCCAAAATATTGTTGAGTTGCTTTTCAAAATCAGAATATAAATTATCTCGGTGCGAAGTAGACGGAGCGCAAACTTTAGTAATTAATTTGTTCTTGCAGTGCTATTGAAGTTGGAAAAGTTTGTTTTGGGTACAGGTGTTTTATGCTGGTGGAATGAAATTGATAATGCTGTCCTCGTGTTGTTTTAATATTGTTGTAAGCAGTTTGTTTGTTTGTATTGTTTTACCTTGGGAATATAAAGAAGAGAGAACGAATGTGGTGTAAAACACATTGCGATTTTACAAGCGAACTACTGCGAAATACCTACAAACCTATCATCATTTTCTGTTTTCTGTGGTTACTGTTTGTCTTTATGCCATTTACCTGTACCTGAAGAGCCAGGAACATCATTGTATATCATCTGATCATATATAGATGAGGAACCAACACACGGGAATAATCATAGAATTGTCATATCAATCTGTCTTTTCCAAGAAACAGGGTCATAATCAAACAGGCATTCTCTCGAAGATAAAAGATTCGTCAATATGAGAAGGTAGGTAGGTAGATACCGACAGGAAAGCGATTATAACGGTGAATTATAAATTGCAATAGGTACATCCTTACAAATACTGACTGTGGCACATCGTGGAGAGAGAGAGAGTGAACGCCTATTTGTCCGTAGTCATGCGAGTGACATTAACCCCCTTATTTATAATCATTATATTTATACCTATTTTTATTAACCGACTTCACAAAAAAGGAGGAGGTTCTCAATTCGGTTGTATTTTTTTTTTTTTTGTATGTTTGTTACCTCATATCTCCGGCGTTTAAGAACCGATTTGGAAAATTCTTTTTTTATTCGAATAGATATACTTCCAAATTGGTCCCATTTTTTTCAGAATCCAGTTCTGATGATGGAATCCATGAGGAATTGAGGGAACTCCTCAAATATTGTAGGCATACATATGGCGATTTTGATAATTTCATCAACAAACCAAGCATTTGCATTCAAAAAGTATCATAATCCTTTCACCACTATGGTTCTTTCATCATTTTTTTTTTCATCCGAATATTTAGTCGAATACAATGGCGGAAGTCAGTTTTTTAAATGAAAAGAATAGTTTAAAAAGCTTTTGTTTTGTTCTCTCTGATGTATATGCGTCAAAACAAGACAAAAGTTATTTTAGCTATCAAAGGTTTAAAAAAAGATTATGAATAAGGGCTAGACTTTAATTGGCTATTAGTCGTTAGGTTATGTAAAGGTATCTTATCACTTGGTAGAGTCAATTCAGAAAGAGAGCCGTCGTGGCCAAATTGCGAACTAACGTTGTGAACTACATATTACAACCATAATTAGGAGCTGGTTTCTTTTTGTCGGCATTTTGAATCATAAACTAAAGAAATAGTGACAGTTGTAGGTAATAGTATCAAAACGGAACAGACGCGCTATTGTATTGCCCGCTAAACAAAAAAGGAAATAAAGCACAGCTGCGCCCTCAAATCCCACGACGGTTCTCTTTCTGAACAGACTATTATCGTTCTTCTCCCTCACATTCTATGATTTTCTAGAATGGTATCTATGTTTGACAGAGGAAACTTTATGAATATCTCTCGCTTTTCTACGATGTGCCACAGCCACAGCCGGGAATTGTATTTTATACCAATTATTTATTCTGTGGCATGGGTGCGTATCCGAGTGCTATTTACAAGCGGATATCTCTACATTGTCTTGGTTCCAATCCGTGTAATGAAGGCGGGAATAGTGAGTGATGCCGCCATGTTGGATTTAGGGTTGCTATTTTAAAAATAAACATGTGTAATTCATTTAATTTTGGTATCAGCTTATTCATAATTTAACTAAAACAGAGGAGGTAGCGCCGTTATAAAAATATCCTAATATTTATCTAAAAAATTTAGCTTTTACGAAAACGCCACCAATGATATAAACAATGATATTAAATGATGAACAATGATATTGAATGATGCAAACAATGATATTAAAATAGCGTCAATTTGACGACCTTAATATTCCTTTAAAAGGATGTCACTGGTAGTGGTATGTAGGGTCACTAACTATGCTCTTTTGCACGTGAACGAAGTTGTCTTCTATTTTGGCTATTATTTCATCAAACTCCTTGAATTTTGTGCACATCAGTAATAATAATAATAATAAAGCCTTTATTTTCCAAGATCTCCTAAATATTTACATAAAAATAAATTTTTAATTGATACTAATTATACTTATTCTATTAGGTACTTAATATTAATAGTTTACTTGGGCACCCAAAAATGAGTGTAGGCCTCCTCCATGCGATTCCATTCTTTGCGATCCCGGGCGAGTCGAGTCCAGGTCCTTCCTGCGACCTCTACTACGTCGTCGCACCACCTTCTCCTCGGTCTTCCTCGTGTTCGTGCCGCGTCTCGAGGGCACCAATGCAAGATACGCTCGCTCCATCGCCCATCCTGTGCTCTAGAGACGTGGCCAGCCCACTTCCACTTTAGTTTGCAGAGCATGCTGACTGCGTCGGTAACTTTTGTGATGCTCCTAATGTTGTCGCATCTGACTCTATCCTTAAGTTTTAAACCGAGCATAGATCTTTCGGTGGATCTTTGGAAAGTTGCTATTTTCCTTATAATGTCCTTCGTCAATGGCCAACTTTGACAACCGTAGAGCAAGGAGGGAAGTATAGTATTATCCATTAGCTTTTTCTTTTTCTTTAGATGCACATCAGTAGGTACACTAATATCAAGGCAGTGTTGAGTACTCAGGTGGATGCTGCTGTCCATCCCCTGGTGTACCTACTCCCTGGTTCTACCTGCATTAACTAAATTTATGAATTATATTCCAGTAACCTTCGCTCGCCTTTTAATTAAAACGATACAGTGACAGCCCTCATCAGACAATGGCGGGAAAATATTGACGTCAGCGCGCGAATGTTCCGAACGAGCGAAGCCGCAGTTTGTCCGCTATTGTCGCGTTTACTACAGATGCCGAGCTTTTCATTATAATCAACGCAATGCTGACAAACAACGGGAGATAGATGAAAATCTTTCTAGAACTAAAATCAAACTGTGTACACTCTCAAGCGTTTTTTGAGAGATTAAAATGAAAAACTGTACAAATCTATGCTTGAGGGATGCGGGCCCACCCCTCATATACCACTCATAGAAATCATTTCTATGGACATGCGGTGGGTAAACCATACTACCCTTCCTTAGTCCTTATCCTAAGACCCTTCCTGAAATAGAGTTGTGACAACAAACAAAACCACACACACTTTGGAAATTATAGAACCTATGTAACCAACCTCCATGGTTAATCTTTGTTTATGTACTCCCTCTTTATTAAAAATAGAAATAGAAGCGCCGCAAATAGAAATAAAATACTGGGCTCGAGTCAAGAGTTCCGTACAAGCAGGCTAACTTAGTTAATAACACCAATTTAATTTATTAGTCCTCGGTGACATTAAACAACACATTTTAAACGCATTTTCTTAAGGTTTTCCTGTAAACTATAATACAACTATAAAATTGAAGGCTCAGTAGTTTTGGAGATAAGGGAGGTGCATTTTCGTGTATTTGTCTTTAAAATAATTTAAAAAAAAACATTTTAAAATAATTACAAAAAAATATATTTCTCGTACCGAGCCCTTTCATTTGATGCGTCAAATGAAGCAAGAGACAAAAGTTCTTTTTTAATTTTGTAGTTTGGTCTCCAAATTCAGAATTCATTTATTTACGCTAAACGTCCGTAATTGGACCACCTTACTCTGTTTAATGTGTACTCAATTTTAATTAGATACGAGTAGATTCGGAGAAAATAGGCTGTGACGGACAGCCAGCCACGAGAGTGCTCTTATAATGGTTCCGTTGGTACCTTTTGAGGCAAGGAACCCTAAAAAGCACTTAATAGTGACGATAGCTCAATGAAGTGGGAGCTAAATACGCCTTATAGCTAAAGCATAGTAAAACTGTTGCCCATCTAAAAAATTGATAGAATATGAGGAGAATGAGAGTCAATATTCAACTCCGTTGATCAATGTTAACCGATTTATGAAAGGACAATCTTTTTCTTTCGCTTTTGGCAAGATAGACGAGGTGTGATTGATCTTTATGTTGATGTATTTTAGGAACTTTCGATAGCTTTCAGTTTGCATTTTCTAGTCATTATCTCCTTCTTCAGCATTTAGTCGAATATAAATATAACTAGTCATATTTTGAATTCAGTATAAACACAGTTACTTATTTCATTATTTTGAATTTAAATTTACGGCTTATTCCATTACGTTTAATAATTTTGGCTACTACCTGCGTACTTTAAACCAAACTGCGATAACCAATCCGCCTGCCAAGCGTGGTGATTATGGCAATACCCACCCATTTTGACGACCTCTGTGGCGCGGCGGGCGAAGGTTCGCGATGCAGGAGGTTGCGGGTTTGATTCCCGCCTCGGAACAAATATTTGTACGATCGGCAGGTATTTGTTCAGGGTATTGTTCTATGCATAATAAAAAATACCTATAGATAGATAGATAGAAAATTCTTTATTGCACATAAAAAAGAAGTACAAAGGCGAACTTAATGCTAAGAAGCATTCTCTTCCAGATAACCTTGGTGTATTGTGGACAAAAATATGCGTCGGTAGTGCACAGAAAGAGAATAGTGATAGTTATACAGAAAAGTAAAAAATAAAACAAAAGTTCAATAACTAATATTAACTAAGTCCCTACTAATAATGCCTAAGATATTAAATAAACTAATATATGATAAATATATATGTATATATATATATATATATAAATAATATTATTATATATACTATTTATAATAATTACAGATAGAAAAGTAAACATACTTGAATAAAAATAAATAAATAAATTGCTCTTTATTCGATCTTACTGAGGAAATGACTATAGATTCTAGACCTGAACACCTCCACTGAAGAGGCATCACAAAAATTGGCAGGGAGATGATTCCAGAGACCAATTGCAGTCATTGTGAAAGAGTCAGAGAATGAAGCCGTTTTATGCAGTGGTGTCATTAATTTATAACGTAGAGAAGGACGCACAGGACGCCCTGGTGCAACTAATGGAGTAAACCGCTCTCTCAGGTAACTTGGAGATAATTGGTTATGAAGCACATTAAATAGGAGAGATAGTATGTGTGCATTTCTACGGGCTCTGATATCAAGCCATCTCAGTTGCTGACGGAAGTCTGAAACATGGTCATACTTGCGTAGACTAAAAATATATCGAATACAGAGGTTTTGCAGACGTTCTAATCGATTCAGTTGCTCCTCCGTAGCATCAGAATAGCAGACATCTGCGTAGTCTAAAATGGGAAGGAGTAACGCATTAACCAATGTGATCCTCGTAGATTGCGGTAGGAAATTTTTCATTCGTTGAAGAGAATGCATGGTACCATACATCCTCCTGCTGATCTGGGTTATATGATAGTTCCATGACAAATTGTGGGTAATGTGAAGGCCTAAATTCTTAACCTCCCTGCAGAACTGTATTGCAACATTGTTGTATTTAACTGGAGGAAGGGTGTTAATATCAATTTTGCAGATCTGACCGCGACCACCAACAATTATCACCTGTGTCTTATTGGGGTTGATAAGGAGACCAAACTGTTGAGTCCAATCATACACAGCGCTTAGATCTTTGGTGAGATTTTCAATACCATGAAGAATTTGATCAGGTTCCACACTGAGATATAACTGGACGTCGTCTGCATACAAGTGATAAGATGAGAAAACAATTACCGATACAAGGGTGTTAATAAAAAGAGAGAAAAGAAGAGGCGAAAGAACACCTCCTTGAGGTACACCCGCTTCGATATTACACCAATCAGAGGATACATCATCGATTCTAACACATTGTTGGCGCCCACAGAGATAAGATCTAAACCATGAAATAGAAGATTGAGAGAGGTTAATAGAGCGCAAGATGGCCAGCAAAATATCATGATCCACACAATTGAACGCGTTACTGAAGTCTAATAGGGAAAGCAGAGTGAGTTTACGATCGTCGACAGCGAACCTGATGTCTTCCGTAATTTTAATAAGCGCTGTAGAGGTACTGTGTGCAGGGCGAAAGCCAGATTGAAACTTATTGAGAAGGTTGTTTTTTTGAAGAAAAAAAGAAAACTGGCGATGCACTACCTTTCCAAGAATTTTGGAAAGAAATGGGAGAATAGAAATTGGACGATAATCTTTAAGTCCAGTGATGGCAGTCTTTTTGGGTATCGGAATAATAAAAGCTTTTTTCCATATCAAGGGAAAACTGCTATTCATTAGGGAAAAGTTAATAATATGCGTTATGTACGGAAGAATAAGATCAAGTATCGGATCCAAAAGTTTGCGGCCAATGCCGTCATGACCAACTGCCCTGCTACTGATACTAGCAATTATTTTACAGACTTCACTATCATGAACCTCTTCAAAAGAGAAACAAGTAAAATTCAGTAGTGTTTGTCCTGCCAACCGTGCAATTGTGTCAGCCTTGACGATGTTGTCAATTTTAAAAGGAATAGCTGAGAAATGATGATTCAGAGCATTAACATCAACTGTTGGGTCCGCAGCACATTTACTTTTCCCAAAACCAAGATTGTTTAATACTTTCCAGATATTGTTTGGTGAACTGTTCTCAATTAAACCATAAATGTTTCGTCGCTTAGCGTTTCTGATCTCCTGATTGCATTTATTTCTCGCCCTTTTATAACTAAGAAAAGTTTCATCATTTGGACATTTCCTGTGCTTACGGTACAGATGATTTCGCCTTGCCATTAGCTTGCGAATATATTCCGTTAGCCATGGTGCTGGAGGCCTCTTCATACGAACAGGCTTGATGGGAGCATGTTTATCATACAGCGATGTTAACGTGTCATTAAATATAGAGATTTTCCCATCGATATCGTTAGTAGAAAAGAGCTGAGACCATTCAATCGCACCAGCGTCTGAACGTAACCTATCAACATCCATGGCAGCAAAGTTGCGCTGCATTATGATTTTAGGCTTAATTTTGGGCGTTCTAATTTTGAAGGAAGCATATATGAGATCATGATGCGAAAACCCCGGAGCAGGGAACTGACCATGTGTAGATACGCGGTTAGGATCCCGAGTTAAAATGAGATCAAGCGTTGTGTGCCTATCATTAACGTGATGTGTAGGATCTAGGTCCAAAATGTCCAGGTTAAAAGAAGATGTAATATTTCTTAATTTATTACTCCTAGTACCTTTCTTTAGGAGGCATGTATTAAAGTCACCCATTAGAATAACCTGATCATACTGAGGAACAAAAGTTTCCAATAACTGTTCAAATGTATTGAAATAGTCAATAGTAGGGGGTGCATAGATGACTCCCAATAAAATTTTACCAGTACCTACATGAACCTCAAGAAACAGATGTTCCATAGAGGCAGAATACGCAGAAGGCGAAGTGGAGATGACTACCTATCTATGTAATGTATTGTATTAAGTTTATCAGTTATCTAGTACCCATAACACAAGGTCTGCTTAGCTTGGGGCTAGATAATGTTGTGTGAAATGTCCAGCATTTATTTATTTATTTTATTTAATGGAGGAGGCCTCGTCTAGCTTTATACGTCTAAAGGCTGCTGGTGAATAAATTGATGAAGTAAGTTAGCACACATAAGTAGGTATCAAAAACTTAATAAGCTTATCATTACGTAAGTACCATATCGGATTAACAGCTTTTGTGAATACTATCCAATAATTATCTCACGGCTACCACGGGATACCAAGATCCTAATTAATTAAATATTCAATTACCAAGACTTATCCGGTTCAAAGGTCATCGTTGGTACCTTTAGTTTTTCACTGACCGATATGTATTTTAGTTATTTTTCCAATGAAAACAAGTTTAATTATTTCCCAGCAAAAGTTTCAGTAGTTATTTTTTAAATTATGTAGAATAATAAAAAAATCGTTTCTTATTAAAACTATTAGGGAAGTCGAAAAGCAATTTCTTACTTGCAATAATACAGTCTGCCATCTCTCCCCGTATGAACCGTCCATCCTTCCTTCAGCTCTGTCTGATGTCTCTCCAGCGCCACCTCATCTTCCACCGCTGACTTCCCCAGTCTAGGGCTCCCTGACCCAAGTCTCGGGCTGCCATACTTAGGACTGGCGCCCAATCTGGGGCTGTTCGAACTAGACGCACCATCGCTCAAACTCGGGCTGCCCGTTAGTCTGGGTCCGAAACTGGGACTAGGGTTTGGTCTCGGGCTCTGGGGTAGTTTGGGACTGGCCGTGCCGCTGGGACCAGGCGACGAAGACGCCTGCTGCAGCAGCATCGCTATCACGTCATCCCACCATCTTTGGGCTCACTGGGATCTGTAAAGATGGAAAAACCTTTGTTTAAACTAAATTTCAGAGTAAAGAAACGATCCTGGAATCTGGAAAGAACAAAATTTTCATGGAAAAATTAGATTTTATTTTACAATCGCAGCTGGTTTGAGCATCCGGCAGTATACCCGCATGCGAACGACTGTTTGTAATAAAAAATACCTGCATGCAAGAGTCATAAAAACAGCTAATAACGCTTCATGTGACTGGGGTGGGGTTTGCGGTGTACAAAACGGCTAAATTACGCAAAACGACCTCAGCGTCAGAAAAATGAAAAGCTTTTTTGCTTCTAAAATGGCAACATCAATTAAAACTAGCCCCAAAAAGTACGTGCCGAATGCCGCTCAAATTGCGGTGAAAAAAAGAAACCACGTTCCACGTTCCACGTTCAAACACAGACCGTAATCGCTGGAACGACGACGAGCAAAATATGAATGAAAACGGCAAAAACGGTCGCCATTTTATTTTCACAATGGCAATTTGTTTTTTCCCCGCCTTTTTACCTTCTAAATAAGTGCGGGGATTAGGTTATTTCGGGCAACATTTCATTCGGACTCCGTGAAATCGAAAATGGATTAATGGCAATACTTTCAAAGAATTGCGCGCTATTAGGTGGCAATATCGTAACATTGATATTATTTTCAACGGATTCTGTTTTCATATTGCCCGTCACGCCATTTATCTTCTCTGTAAAAGAGTAAAACGTCGTTTTTCCACAAGAGAAGGTAACTAATTAAAATATAATAGTAGGAAAATGTGAGATAACTTCGATTCGATACTTCTGAACAGATCTCATGGACATAAAAATACTACTTACAGGGTAGAAGAAGCTCTAAAGAGATTGCTTGGCTTGTCTTTGGTAGAGAGGTAGAGCAAGTAGGTTGCAACAGAAAATGTATTTTCTACATCATGGCTTCTGTTGGTTTGCACCATTTCTAGCTAGTTGTGGTATTCATGTCATTCAGCTATTTTTAACCGACTTCCCAAAAAAGGAGGAGGTTCTCAATTTTTGTTACCGCAAATCTCAGGCGTTTATAAACCGATTTGGAAATTTCTTTTTTTATTTGAATAGATATACTTCCAGATTGGTCCGATTTTTTTCAGAATCCAGTTCTGATGATGGAATCCATGAGGAATTGAGGAACCCTCAAACATACTCTTTTTGACTCCTCAAATATTGTAGGCATTACATATGGCAATTTTGATATTTTCAGCAACAAACCAAGCATTTGCATTCAAAAAGTATCATAATCCTTTCACCACTATGGTTCTTTCATCATTTTTTTTTTCATCCAAATATTTAGTAGAATACTATGGCGGAAATCAGTTTTTTAAATGAAAAGTTATCTTTCTACTTGATTATATACTTTAAGGTATTAGAAAACTACTGAACTGAAATAGTAGATTGTATCATAAGGGAGCAAAATAATATTTTTACGGCGAGGGCGCTTTTTTGAATCCAGAACGAAGTGAGGGATTCTAGAGTAGAATCCCGAGCATAGCGAGGGATTCTTTAGTAGAATCCCGAACGTAGCGAGGGATTCAAAGTACGTCGCCCGAGCCAAAAATATATTTTGCGCCCGAGTGTTACACTCTACTTTTCATCACCCACTATGAGAAAATAAAAGGCGCCTCATATTTTATTTCAAAACAA
Organism: Epirrita christyi; assembly: GCA_951392215.1. NCBI lineage: Eukaryota > Metazoa > Arthropoda > Insecta > Lepidoptera > Geometridae > Epirrita > Epirrita christyi. The sequence continues at coordinate 1,292,057 of OX595843.1, forward strand.
AACTATGAATTTCTAACAATCCGTGAATAACTTATTATTTAAAAAAAAGACTTCCGCCGTTGTATTCGACTAAATATTTGGATGAAAAAAAAATTATGAAAGAACCATAGTGGTGAAAGGATTATGATACTTTCTGAATGCAAATGCTTGGTTTGTTGCTGAAAATATCAAAATCGCCATATGTATGCCTACAATATTTGAGGAGTTCCCTCAATTCCTCGTGGATTCCATCATCAGAACTGGATTCTGAAAAAAATGGGACCAATCTGGAAGTATATCTATTCAAATAAAAAAAGAATTTTCCAAATCGGTTCATAAACGCCGGAGATATGAGGTAACATTAAAAAAAATACAACCGAACTATGGGCCGTCGTACCAGCCAGTATTTATTTAAACAATATTTGCGTTCGCCTTCTTTAGCGCTGAACACTAAGATGATCCAAATTTAAAAAGGGCGCGGAAAAGATAATTGCGGCGCACTTATTTGTGTTTGATTCTTTTCAAGATGTTCCAAATTCAAAAAGGGCCGTAAAAGATAATTGCGGCGCACTTATTTGAGTTCGATATATTCCAAATTTAAAAAGTGCGCGGCAAAGATAATTGCGGCGCACTTATAGAAGCTTCATACAGAAAACACCACCTTTGGGTGCACTTAAAGGCGAACCAAGTCGTCCTTTTCGAATAGATGGGATGAAAACGAATAATTACACTTAATTTCTGCGGAAGTCAAAATCATTTTTAGACCTGGCAACGTTTTACGCACTATGATAAATATTTATCACGTGATAAAAGTACTAATTTGACAGTTAATTTCTACTTTTCTAGTGGATTGACTCTCAAATGTATTTTGTGTGATTTTCTAAACATTACTTCGTAGTTGTAGATTGTAAAAATCGTAGGTAACTTCAAACTAATAAAACAAAATTTAAATGATTTTCACGCATTGAGTCAACTAATAATACAACCCTTTTGTTCTAGTTTGGTTTATTTTCTTCTAATTTAATATTGACATAGGCTTTGAAACCCTCAACCCTTGGTCTAGTCAGCCATAGTTTAAATTAGAGAAAATAATGTTAATAGGTAGGTACAGTACCTACCTCCTTAATTCCTAAAACTTAAATTAAATGAGCACTCCTCACGAACAGTTGGCTCAATGAATGTAAAATAACAAAAAAAGATTTAGTCGTAAAACTCTATATCAGAGCTGCCGACAAAGCCGAGCCGACAAAAAGCCATGTAATTTCATCCCTTCTCGTGTTACATCGGCCCGTAGAGTTAGGTACAGGATAAGTAAGTACCTACTCGTAACGTTTAATTACTTTCCGGCCACTTCACACTGGTAAGTATTAAAAGTTCAAATGAGGTGTCGAAAGTTCAAAGTTCCAATACAATTTACCCAATAGATTTCTACTGAAATGGTAAAGTACTTCTTTGAAGTGGTATGGCAATTTATTGAAGGATATAAATTAAGAACAGTTAAGATTGAATTCGGTTTTAAGCCACACTCAAATTGAATATAATAAAGGACACAGCGTGGCAAGTTTATAAACACTTACATAGTTTGTTGCAAGAAACCTTGTTAAAAGTTAAATTAGCTGGATACCATGTTGACTATGATCTTTTTACGGTAGATTTGTTGCGGATATACTCGGCCTTTGATAAGTTATTGCAAAACTCGCAATGAAAAAGTATCTCGATAGATATACTCATTTTAAATACCTATAAGTATATAATATACACATGTCTTAAATGCCTGCCAGCAGTTCTAGACAGGTTCTAGAATTTAAACCATAAAAAAGATTGAATAGTTATTTGCAGTTCAAGTCAACAACCTATCCATCATGAAGTTTATGCCAACAAGTCTGTGGTCTCCAACCACAACCGCTTTCATCTAACCAGGCGCAATCACTTTCTATTCTAAGATCAGGATACAAGATTAGGTAATGCTCGAGTTTGTGGACAAACAGGCTAGTACTTATTTCCGGTACACTGCTTATACCTATAACACTTCAATCGAAGTAAGAACATCCTACTCAACATCGGCATTCTACATTTGGCTGTTTTTTTGGAGAAAGCAAACTTCCAAATGAAACCCTTAGAGAAGATGAAACCCAATCAAACCGGGGCAGCATCTTGAACTCCTGAGTGAAGGTGGAAGAATCGTTTTCTTGAGAGAAGCTTGTGAAGACATGACGAAGACTTCAAGACATGGACATCAACTAAAACTGCGGTGTAGATAGCAAGGGGAAACTATTGTATAATCCCATTATGGCCCAGAATTAAAAAAACAGGATCTTTTGATTCAGCGTACGTCAATTAGTACAGGCAAATTAGCAAAAAGTGTGGACCTAAGTCGTGTAGTCGTGGATTCTTATGGAAACGTTAGATGACACGAAAAGAAGCTTACCCTAGGTTTGCACCGTTTCTGGCGCTTACGGAACCCTTTTAAATATTAGGTACAAACTTAAAAAGGCCGTAAAATTTAAAATAGAAAGAAATTACTTGATGCATGTTAAATTACGTATAGAGAGACTGTCTTAGTGCATTATGATTTTAATAAAAACCACGTGTATGTAGGGAACACAGTGTTGAACAAATGCATCTTCCGTAAAAAAAACAAGTATAAAACTTCCGGCGGATGTAGTGCTAATTAAATGAATAAGTTTAAGTCAATTTCCAGAACTACATTAATTTTCCCCGAAGTAGAGCGACAATAAAATATGGAAAAGTGCCTTCCGTGAGACGCACCGTGGTGCAAACCTGGTAGTGTATTTCGAACATTTTTCTGATAAGTCTTATCAATTTGCACCGACTACCTTAATTTTCCCGGAGCCGTAATAACCACAAAAAGTTTTTTATGTAAATGTTTTTTTTTGTATGTTCCGTATGTCGGATTTAAAAAATACTTGGTGCAAATGTAGATCATAACGGTTCAAAGTCTATGCCAAATTGCACCGACTACTTCTACACTGGCCGCCAAAAAAATCGACCCACCCGCTAATTTTGAGTAACAAAGTTGTTATCTTAAGTATGCGTTGACATATTGGTATGTTTTGCTTATGCTTTATAAATAAACATCTGAGTACCCACTTGACATTGTTTTAGACGAATACAAGTGCTATTGTGGGTATTTGTAACATTTTAAAAGCACTGATAAAAAATTAATGACTTTTGCATAGAGTGCAAGGTTAGTTTATTTCGAACTTTTGCCGCGGCATATTCATTCACCGTGCATCGTAGTGATTTAATCTTTTGTTAGAACAATCATATTTGTTGCTTTTAACCATAAAATATGGATACAACTGAAGCAGAAGCCGCTCAAGTGGTAGCTCTCGTTCGTGAAGGGCTAAGTCAGCGAAATGTGGCAAGAAGATTAAATTTGAGTCGATCAGCAGTGCGTCGAGTTTATAAACGATACTTAGAGACGGGAGAGTACCGCCGGAGACCAGGATCTGGAAGAGGACGTGTCACAAACACGACGGATGACCGTTTTATTGCCTTGACTTCCTTGAGAAATCGGCATCTTTCTGCTGTTGATGTGCAGGGCAGGCTGAGAGACACTCGTGGAGTGGCTGTAAGTGAGAATACGGTGAGAAGAAGACTTCGGGAGCAAAACCTGAAACCACACAAGCCTGCCACGGGACCAAAACTCACTGCATCTCATCGGCAAGCAAGGTTAGAATTTGCTCGGCAACACATCCAATGGGATCTTGGTCAATGGGAGACAGTTCTGTTCAGTGATGAGAGCCGAATGTCCCTTGTAGGCTCTGACGGACGTCGTAACGTTATGAGAAGACCAGGAGAACGTTATGCTCAGTACTGCATAAGAGAAACAGTCCGGTTTGGAGGAGGCTCTACAATGTTTTGGGGAGGCATCTCTTTGACCGGACGTACGGAGCTGGTTTTCTTTCGGAATCGTACGGTTAATGCTGAAAATTACATAACGGATATTCTGGAACCTCATGTAATGCCACACGCGGGATATATTGGCGAAAATTTCCAGCTCATGCATGATAACGCAAGACCACACGTCGCCAGAATTGTAACCGGATATCTTAGGGAGGTTGACATACCAGTTATGCAGTGGCCAGCCAATAGTCCGGACCTAAATCCGATCGAACATCTCTGGGACCAGATAAAAAGGAAAGTTAGAGCCCGAAATCCAGTTCCAGAGACGTTAGATCAGCTGGAAGCCGCATTAACGGAAGAATGGGAACAGATACCCCAAGAAGACATCAAAAAGCTGATCCGTTCGCTGAATCGGCGTATGGCAGCAGTCATTAAAGCAAGAGGAGGAAACATCCCATACTAAGGTGAAGCGAAAATGTTTTTAAATGTCAAAAAACATAAATTTTGCCACTTAAAGTAAAATCGTTAATTTTGCCAAATGTTATGGTTTCATTATCATAACACATTTTTATGTAAAATATACCGTACCACGCGAGATTTTTAGGTTTTTTACAACCCCATAATTGCATTTTTTCATTATCAACATAAAAAATATCTATCGATTGCAGTAAAAACCCATGGGACACTTTTTTGCGAAAAAACGTAGGTGGGTCGATTTTTTTGGAGGCCAGTGTATTTCCCCCATTAAGTTACGAATATTTTAAGGTTTTCACCCTATTGATGCTTATAATTAGAGGTGATTTTTAAACCATACAAAACAATTAGAAAAGTTTTCATGACTACATCTAATTAGTTCCACACTTTTGCAAAAAATCACCTTATTTGACTGTACTAAATGTAGAATAGCTGTGGATATAATTTATAACCGACTTCAAAAAAAGAAGGAGGTTCACAATTCAGTTGTATTTTTTTTTTTGACACTGCTGGCCATCCCCTGGCGTAATCCCTTAGTCGGCTTTTACGGCATCCGCGGGAGGAGACGTAAGGGTCTTTTCTTTGGCCGGACATAGCACGGCATGTTTGGGTTAATGCTAATAAATTAAGTACCTATCAGTATATCATAGATCATAGATAGTATGTCAGAGATCATCACAACCTTAGAAATGAACTGTGAATTTACATAAACAAAGGATTCACCTTATACGAAAAAGATATCTCCTTAGATTATTATAACTAGCTACGACTAAGTAGGTATACGAAGAAAACACGATTTTACTACAGTTTGAAGATGAACCATTGTTTTACATTACATCACTCCTCGATATCCCACGTTAAGATACCTACCTATACTTACCAGATACCTATACTACTTGAATCAACCGGTTGGCCTTAGCCAACGCATGGCAAATAGGCTCTGACTCACATCTGTTTAGCATAAACAAACACTGTTTGACTGCCAAAATGTACGCTTTGTATATTATATTGTACTCTATACACGTTGTAGTCATGTTTTACGTGTGTGAACACCATTGAAACGAGTCGAACCATGTAGGTACGTATCTGTCGCCATCTTGATCTGATTATGGTAAAGCCGATAAACCTCTTTGAACAAGTTGTTGTAACCTCGTTGGTAGATATTTATGCTTCTAATTTTGAATTCATTCCAAAGTTAAAAGCAAATTTTACTAGAAACAGTTATACATTATTATGTCTTCCCGACATTTTCGAAAAGAGACGTCGCCTACTTTTATTTATTGAAATTTCTTGTGTTTTTATAAGTAATTTTGTGTAATTTTGATGGTATTTTACTCAGTGTAGCTTGTAGTGAAATGAAATGGAAGTGTATTGAGTGACTTTTCAAATTGGTGGAAATTGTCCACCAAAGGCAAAGATCTAGTAAAACTGCCTCAGTTTTACTAAAACATATGACTTGACTGAGACTTTAACAACTTGGAACGAGTGTAACGTTGCAAATTACAATGAATTTATTAAAACTTGAAACGGGCAAATGCACAAGCCAATTAAAAAGAAAAAAAAACAGTTATTAGGAGAGGAAAATTATGCAATATCAAAGAAATACCTACTCTTTGAGATTGCATAATTTTCCGGTTCCGTGGCTTAGCAATTTATCTGAAAACTGGATGTTAGCAATCATAGCATTGCAGCATTGTGTTGAAGCTGATCCTTATTATAACCGTTTGACCTAACGGCCACTTGAGGCACTTGGCCGGCTTCATGGTGACACCTGGAGTGAGATTTTACGTGGGCAGATTGTTAAATGTTCCTTTGTTATTCTTTGTGTTTGTATCTACGTACAGTTTTACTAAGAATAAGTCTCTTAGTCAGAGCAGACTACACGAGAGGTGGATGAACTGGATATAACATAAACAACATGACATAACACCCAACAGTCACATACGTAGTCTTGATCCCAGACTAGGATTCACTGTGTCAGGAACTACGAGTACCATGGTACCATAACACTCAGACCCGGAACAAATCCCCGCAGCGGGAATCGAACCCACAACTTCTCACATCTCAGCCAGGTACTCGCCCGCCACGCCACAGAGGTCGTCAGATATAATAACAGGAACAACATGAAGCCACCCTAAATTTCGAAGTTAAATATCATCATCATCATTATCACCAGCCTGTTTACGTCCACTGCTGGACGAGGCCTTCCAACCCGCCCCCCAATTACAGTAGCAAATGGCTATGGGGAACACAACAATGGGAATCATTTTGGCAGCCAAAGGGCTGTTTAAATCTTTCAAAACTTGAAACGAGGAATATTTAGGTCAAGAAAGTTTCCCCTGTTCAAGTTTCATAAGATTAAGATAGCTCTAGGGCTGTCAATTTGATTCCCATTGTTGCGTTCCCCATTGCCATTTGCTACTGTAATTAGGTGGCTGATTGCATACAACGGATGGATTAGCCATAATCACCACGTTTGGCAGGCGGATTGGTGATCCCAGTTTGTTGTGATCCACAGGCGGATGGCGTCCTATCCTATCAACCTGGCGTAATTTCTTAGAAAAGCTTTAACTACATCCACGGGAGGAGAAAAGGGGGTGTATTATTAGGCAGGACACGCCACAGTTAATATAAAGAAGTTCAAAGAAGCACTCTAGAAGACAATCTAACTGACACTGTCGATGACATTTCAAAGGCATTTAGCGAAAACCAAATGGAGTTCAAATATTGCACTAACTCTCTAAGACTTCTCTCAAACATTGCTTATTCAGTGGGTGTTGTGAAGGCTGTCAAAAAAGTTGCCTCTACATCTTATTTGTAGAGGTGGTAAGACGACCTTGGATGATGATAGTGCCAGAAGCACTGTATCACACTTGCAAAATTGCTTGTGAAGAAAATTATCACGATGAGACGACAGCAAGACTATTCTGATGACGTGTTGTCTCTTCGAGATGAGTTCCTTCAGAATCATTCAACGTTTTGAGCAAGTGGAAAATGGGAAAAGCAGAATGCGCTAAAGCGCAGAACCACAATTGTACTAATATTTATTCTGTGGCAGAACACACAGGCGCGGGCGCAGGTCGGACGGTGGCGTTCGGCGCGAATGACCGACCCGCGCCCATCCCGCGCAAGCGTTCAGAGAGCCGATTCTATGTCTTGTACAAAATCCTTGTTACACTTACACCATAACGTCCGTGTTAATTTTGTGCTAAAAACTTAGAATCAGCTCTTAGTAGCGGGCCACGGGCGCGGCTCCCGAACCGCGCACGCGTTCTGTGTGTTGTCTTCCATATAAATTCAACGGAATACAACCGCGCCTAACCCGCGGCGCTCTGTGTGTGTTGCGCTTAAAATCTCTACAAGATGAAAGCCCATTTTAGGATAAAATCTACATAAGTATTACTAAGGTACTCTCACCTTAGGTAGGGGGCCGTTAGATATTATTGTTTTAAAGTTCAGGTAAACGGCCTCGAAGGTCATCTAAAGGGTATTGTGATGAGAAATCCAGCGAACCGGATAAATTGATTAATACTGAGGAACTCATGAATATGTGATTAAGCTGGGAGTTAATAATCGGAGATAGACGTATCTTATTTGAATCCCAGATAGGTAAGAATAAATACCTACCTGAGCTTACGTAGTTTTATTTTATTCTACTATGACTAAATTCGTAAATCCAAATTCGTGTTCACTATGGTGTTCACAGAAGTATAATTATCACTAGAAACGGAATATTTACGATGATTATTGAGCTTTATTCATTCCCGATATTTCGGCACAGTTTCATGTGCCATGATCACGGGTAAACTGACTGTTCACAGAAGTATTCAATAGTTACCAACTTCTTATTCACCTTTGTGTTACCTACTCGTTTGGGTGTTACTCGTTGGGAACCCTCCTTTTAAAATCACCCTGCTTGAGGTATCATCATCATTATCATCATCATCACCAGCCTGTTTACACCCACTGCTGACGAGGCCTCCCTCATTGAATACAATGGGGTGATTTGCCATAATCGCCACGCTTAGCAGGCGGATTGGTGATCGCAGTTTGCAGGTGTATGCTGCTGCCCATCCCCTAATAATCCCTTAGTAAGGTTTTTACTACATCCATGGGAGGAGAAGGAAGTAACTATTCTTAGACCGGATACACCATGGCAAATCATCATCGCAGCCAATAAACATCCACGTGCTGGGCATAAGCCTGCCCTATAGAATGCCACGCACGACAAACTGTTTTAAGAGCCGAAAAAAGCTGTTTAAGAATCCTTCGACTTTCTGCCACTTTTAAAATGACGTTTTGTACGCGACTCGTAGCGCCTAAGTAGGGAATTTGTTATTGTTTAGAATCATATAATGTAGTTAGAAATAACGTAGGAATAAAGAACGGTACTTTAGGTAACTAATGGGTTAAAATACCCATAGTGCTTAGTTACTTGAACTTAGGGATTAAATAATGTATGAAACAAAACGGTAGGGATACTAGGCAGGGTTGTATTTATTTATCCCCACCTTAGTTGAATCGTAGAAACCCTAAAACAAAGGTTAGGTAGGTATATAGGTAGGTACTCACTGGTAATGGTCTGGTACTAGGTATGGAGTACCATGGTAATTAAAGGTAATCGGTAAGGGCTCATCACGGAGCCTGGGTACGCTCGCCCAACCAGCTGGGACAGTTGGCTGGTCTAGCGTGAACAGGCCTCTCAATACGTGTGGTCGGTGTGAGCGTCGCGCGCAGAATGGCTGTGCAGCTGCGTGCGCGCTGCTAATATTTATAAACTCGGCCGACGGGGCGACACTGCGACACACTCGCTTTAGGAAAGTGTCTGCCGTAGCGAAACGAGAGGCAGGATTATATTGCCGCCTATTCTAACACGTAGGGAGAAGGTGTCTGCATCTTCGCTGGACCAGAGGATTAAGAGTAGTCTCCGGCCAGTAAAGATGCAAGACAATTTCTATGTACTAGTTTCATAATAGTAAGGATTCAGTTTGGTAAATTAAGGCTACGAGCCAGGATACCTATTTGATAGGCAGGACATAGGTAAAGCTAGGTAGCTACACATAAGGGCTAAGTAAAACGCAAAGTTGTATGTACCTAGATTTATTCTGAATAAAGTTATTAGGTGAAAGGCTGCTTATCCATAAAGAAAACGGTGACCTAGATCGATCAATTTTATCCCGGTCTCCCGACGGTAATGCTCGGAAGTACCTTAGGGAGCCAGGGTTTGTGAGAAAACGATATGTGTGTGTACGTGCGAATGAGACGAAGAAACAAGCCATCCTACAAGAGGAAAGAAGAGAGAAGAAGTCAGCAAGAAAGAAGTAGTTTGAGGTGGCGCTGTATAGGGCATCTCGCTCTAACGAGGAGGTCTCCCTCACTCTCACGATCGTCTACGAGGTCGCAATTTATGGTTAGGCAGCCTCGCACCGCACCATCCAAAAGGAATCGTTGTTTCTCTGTCGAGGGACCCCCCACTACCCCTTCACATGCGTGGATAGGCTGTTGCCCACGGCTCGGGATCTTACAAATCCCCTTGAGGTCATCTACCTCGCGTCTTCCACATCCAGCTCCGGACGGCGGTGCAGAACCTGAAACCAGGCGGGCGCAACAACATCTACGCCTCGAGCGACCGCGGTACCTTGAGGACCAGCACCGTACCGCGCTACCGCTCGGCGACACCCCGCCGCCCCGCAACACGTTTTCATCCCACCATCTCGGAAAGAGTATTTTTGCTATTCGATATCTGATTGCAAAAGCCGTTTTTAGCCGCTAGAGGATAAAGTAAAATTGAATTTAGAACATCGTGTGCACTAAGTGTGTGAATTCAAAACATCATTAAACCTATTTACTTTTACCTCCATGGTGCCGAATTTATCATACTACCTTTTTTAATTTGTTAAAAACTTAGACTCGGAACCTTCTTGATGTATTACTATTTTATTAATTTGCTTTACGCGCGCCATTTTCCTTCACGTCATATTGTTAAAACCATAGAACAAGAAACTTGAAAACAAGTGAAAACCCTAAAATGAGTGATTCTAGCGACGAGGAAGTTTATTTGACGCCAACAGAATTGACTGAAACTGTTGAAAATGCGCAAAAGTATCTTGTGATTGTAAGTGTTTTTTTTTACATTAAGTCATTTCCTCGCTGAGGTGGGATGAAAAGTTACGTGTTGCACTCGAGTGCAAAGATTTTTCACCTCGTGCTCTTTTGATTCCCTCGCTGACGCTCAGGATTCTAATTTTTTAATCACTCGCTACGCTCGTGATTAAATTTTAGCACCCTTCGCTTGCTCGGTCATCAAAACTGAGCACGCGGTTAAAAAGCAACTTTGCACTCTTGTATAACAAATAACTATTATCCATTGATTAGGGTTCGTCGTTTATTGTGTCGGTTCGCGTCGTCGGCGTCGTCCGGTTCGTAATCGCCACTCGAGAACCTTTATTCCCTAACGGTTGTCAGTTCCACTCTGCGTGCCTGAGTGGTCACCATGAAAAGAAGGTTAGTTGAGCCAGTAATGCCAACTGAAGAACAAGGATTAATTATTATAGTTCGTTCATAGTTTGACCAGCTCAGGGGCAGTGTGGAACTCAATACCTTCAGTGGCAATACATAATAATAATAATATATTTATTTATTCGAACAACTAAGATTCATAAATCAAATAAAAATTTCATTTCAATTTTCAAAATTAAATAAAATTAAATGTCAAAACATACAATACTTAAAATTACATTTCTTAAAATTATGTACCAACTGAAAGCAGATACACTACACTAGTCAGTTATAACTAATTATTGCGGTATATCTGCTTAGAGTTGGGGTTGATAAGGGCCGATACCCAGTGCCTTTGCAGACGACTGTCGTACCTGCCAGCCAGCGCCCCAAGTGCACTATTGGAACTGCCCAGCATTCTGCATTTGACTGATGCTATTTTCTTGCGCATCATGGCGTAAAAGTCATTGACATAATAACGTGACCTTTAGAGCTTGTCCAGATGAGGCGATTTACGCGCGATTGATGCGCGTTTTGAGCTCGCGCGAACGGCAAAACGCGCGACTGCATGTGAAATTGTGGACGGAATTTATGATGCTATAGTATTTCAAAATCGCGCGTAAAATGCCTCATCTGGACAATAACTAATCTGGAAATATAACGAAGTGCCTGGGGACTGGACATACCACGGCGTTTCGTTGATATTTAAAATCTAGTTTACTGGACGGGGAGAGGGGACTCGTTCAAATGAGACTCTAGGCCGACAATATTACACTGTTTATTACACTGAACATACTACAAGCACTCTTATTCTATCTACTTATAACTAGGGCGCGGTCAAACCTCACCGTTGGGGTGAACGCGATCAGGGGCAGGGACCGTGTAACTACGGCTTATTCGGGACCGCGAGTTCGAGGGCGCGCGCGGCCTCGTAATGAACGGGCGGTGACGGGGGAAGGCAAGTTATCCCCAACCTGCTGTCGAGGTTGGTTATAACTCCCTTCTGGTTAGTACTTAGAACTACCTGGCAGACCCGCGACCTTGTGGTTTAGCCAATCGGTGCGGGATGCTGCGGCGGGACGGTACTAGCTACGGGGGAGAACAACCTCCACGATCAGGTCCAAACCATGGGACCGCGGAGGTGAACTCGGCGGAACGATCCTACGAGTAGGAACGGGAACCCACCCGCTGGATCGTCCAAACTATCAGCCGGGGACGCACGACCAGGATAAACCATGAGGCCGCGTCTGTCCCCTTGCCCTAAAGCCCTAACCAGATATCAGCGACCCGGGGTAACCAGGCCGCTCGAATACCCGGGATGAGGGGTAGTGGCACTGCGTGGGAGCGCTCGGTTCGCAATCCAGGTTCTCCGCACGACCAGGGTTAACCATGAGGCCGCGCCAGAGAACCTTTCAGCTTCGGAGCTAGCCCACGAGTGTCTCGTCCTAATGACCGCGACGCCTTATATCATATGTCGCGGCGCGGCCGTGTGCGTGCGTATCGCGATGCACGCGGAGGAGGGACCACGCTGCAGTCGATGTCTATGTGTGCGTTAGTCGCACCGTGGCTGGCGTGGCGTCCGGATGTATGTGTAGCTGTGGCTCGGCGGTGCCCGTTACACTCCTCCTCCCTTCGAAGACTTTTACCTGTAAAAGTCGCATGTTAAATACTGTTTGTGGTATCACTAATAACTTACATCGGTGATTACGAACTGGCTAGCCCGCCGCGATGGCGTCGTTTTCTTACCTTGTACACTTCTTAAACCTACCTACGGAGTTAGTCTATCATTCTTGTAGAATAAAATATCAATCTAGGTAGCCTAAACATATAACTAAACAACCAAACAATGATTGGGGAAAACTAATAGTGGTTCTTTATAATAACAATTCAATAACAAAACAATGATCAAGAAAGAAAAAATAAAAATAAACTTTTCCTGTTAATGACTTCTTAACAATACCCTTGATTTACTTAAATGAGTGTCCTTCACTACTTAATCATCACTATATCACTTATTATATATTTTCACTATTTTTTTTTTTTTTATATCTAGGTTGTCGGACTACGCCTTTCTTCTGGCCTCGCATTCTCTTCCTTCCTGTGCGTTTTTTCTTTTGTTTCCCCACCATTTTCCCTGATAGCTCCAGTGAGTCCTCAGGCTCGAAGGGCAGGTCTCCGTCCGAGATGAGGGACGTACCATTCCCGTCTGCGAAGATGGACAAACAGTCCCCGTCGTCATCAGGGTTCCCTATCGTCTGTAGTACCTGGGATACCCATGCGCTCTCCACTAGGGGTAGTTGGTCTCGCTCCTCCTCACTGCCTGCTGTTAGGTCGATCACCTCTTGTGCTGGTGACGTTCGACCAATTACGCTCACTTGTCTGTTTCTTAATATTTTTATATTGCTCGCCACGTTTGTGCCCTCGTACAACTGCCCTGGTGCCAATATGTTGCCTTTCGTTGGTTCTGTTTTTCCTGACATCTTTTCTCTTTCGTCTCTTCAGTTGTTGTAAGTCTTGCGTTCATGTGACGTGTTCTTTTATCCGTGTTCTATTTTTTATTTTTGAGGGTACTTTAATATTTCTTTTTGTCTGGGTATTTGAGGGTGACGATGAGGTGTAGATTAATATTATCGATTGCTTTAACGTGTACTCATGTTTGGTGTTGGGAATTTATTCATTTTCCATTTTAGAATAAAATATCTATCTAGGTAGACTAAACTTAATAACGCGGTTGAGTCTGTCTATTGTATGAATTCTTTTAAATCTTTTACGTGTGCGGTCCGTGTTTTGCGAGTATTGCTTTGGTCTTGTAACACGTATATCACGGGTGATTTTTGTTCTATTATTTTATATGGACCTATGTACTTTGGTGCTAGCTTTGCGCAGAAACTTTTGCTTGCATCTGATAGTGGGAAATCCCTTTTTAGTACCAAGTCGTTTATTCTTGGTCCCCATTCTCTTCTTTGTTTATCGTAATGGTGTTTTTGATGGGTGGATGCTTTGTTCTGATAGGTTCTTACTAACTCGTATAGTTCCTCGGTTTTTCCTTTGTCCCGTATGGACGGTGTTGGGAGTCTATTCTTGTCGCCCGGGATTCTTAGCTCTCGTCCGAACAATAAGAATGCAGGGGTGTATCTTGTGGATTCTTGCTTTGATGTGTTAATTGCAAAGTTGAGTTCCGATAGATATTCGTCCCATTTCTTGTGATTGGTCGATACGTAGGTAGCTATCATCGTTTCTAGTGTCCTATTTACTCGTTCGGTTGGATTGCTTTGCGGTGTATATGGTGCCGTCAGTCGGTGATCGATTCCGTATTTCTGTAGTTCGTTCTCGAACTGTTTACTTGTAAACTGTTTACCGTTATCGGTTAATAAGGTCTTTGGGCAGCCATAGCGCATTATGATGCACTCCTTCAGTGCTTTCGAGACCGTGTTTGACGTTGCTGTTCTAAGTGGCCGTATCTCCGTCCATTTTGAGAACTTGTCGTGAAACACTATTATCCAGTTATAACCTTGCGATGAACGGGGTAAAGGTCCAATTAAGTCTGTCGAGACTATTTCCCATGGTTGTTCGGCGTTTCGGATGTGCATCAAGCCTGGTCTTCTTTCTTGGGATGGTTTATGTGTTTGGCACGTGATGCATTTCCTTACATATTTTGCCACGTCTCTAAACATTCCTGGCCAGTAATATCTCTGGGCTGCTCTGGTCAGGGTTTTCGAGGTTCCCAGATGTCCGGCTTTCGGTTCATCGTGGTTTTCTCTTAAGATTGTATCCCTTTCTTGTTTTGGAGCGCATAGCTTCCATTCTGATTCTGGGTTCAGTTTAACACCGTATGCTGTATTTGTAATTTTCTTATATAATTTATTTTCCTGTATCCGGTAGTCTTCATTCTCCTCTGGGTTCCTGTTAATTTCCCTTAACTTCTTTTTATACCAATCTCCTTCTTCTGAGTCGGTCGTATATACTGGGTTTCTGGATAGTTCATCGGCCACCACATTCTGCTTGCCATTTTTATATTTGATCTCAAAGTCGTATTGTTGGAGTTCTAGTGCCCATCGGGCTAGTCTTCCTGACGGGTTCTTAACGGAGTTAAGCCACTTCAAGGCCTGGTGATCAGTTACTACCGTAAAGTAGTATCCTTCTAGAAATGCCCGCATCTTACGTATACCCCACACTACTGCTAAACACTCTTTCTCTGATGTTGTGTATCGGGTTTCTGCGGGTAATAGAGATCTACTAGCATACATTATTGCTCTTTCGACTCCATCTACTTCTTGCATCAGTACGGCCCCCAGACCTACATCGCTGGCATCTGTCTTTAGTATGAACGCCTCCGAGAAATTTACTTTGGCTAGGACAGGGTCTTCTGATACTATTTCTTTTATTCTTTGGAAGGCATTTTCTTGTTCTTTGCTCCATGAGAATTTCTTGTCCTTTTTTAGCAGTTCTATCATTGGTGACATTATTTCAGAATATTTCGGTATAAATTTCCTGTACCATGACGTCATTCCCATGAACCTACGTAAATCCTTTATGTTTGCCGGTGCTTTTAACCCTTTTATTGCTTCTATTTTTCCCTCATTCATCTTTATTCCATCCTTTGTGACTCTATGTCCTAAAT
Source organism: Epirrita christyi (assembly GCA_951392215.1). NCBI lineage: Eukaryota > Metazoa > Arthropoda > Insecta > Lepidoptera > Geometridae > Epirrita > Epirrita christyi. The sequence goes on from OX595843.1 coordinate 1,307,499, forward strand.
ATTCTACTTCTGGTTTACCGAATTCACATTTCTTTTTGTTTATTCGTAAACCTGCTTCTCTGATTCTTTTAAATATTTCTCTTAAGTGTTGTAGGTGTTCTTCGAATGTTGCGCTGCACAGGATGATATCGTCAAGGTATACGTATGCGTGTGGTTCCATTGCTGGCCCTATTACCTTGTCTAGTAATCTTTGGAATGTGGCTCCACTTGAGTGTAGGCCAAATGGCATTACTCTGAATTGGTATAACCCTCTTCCGGGTACTGTGAATGCTGTTGCCGGTTTGCTATCTTCGCTTAACTTTACATTCCAGTATCCATCTTTCAGGTCGAACTTTGAGAAATAGTTACCCTTCTTTAGTTTCTCTAGGGTATCGTCGATTTGGGGTAATGGGTATGCGTCTTTCTCGGAGATTTCATTAATCTTCCTAAAGTCGATACAAAATCTATATTCGCCATTGTCCTTTCTGGCTAATACGACTGGGGAGCTGTATGGGCTACTTGATTCTTCTATTACATCCTCTTCCAGCATTTTGTCTACATGTTTGTCTATTTTCGCTTGTAGCTTCGGGTTGCGTGGGTAGTATTTTTGTTTCACCGGTTCATTGTGTTTAAGTTTTATTTTGTGTTCCACCCACGTATTTCCTTTCGGACTACTGTCACTTTTCTCGAATTCTATTTCCAGTAGTTTTTCGAGTTGTTGTCGTTCGTTTATGAGTAAACAGTCCTCTGGGGGGTTCTTATTTTCCTCCGTTTTCATGGTTTCACTTGTATGTCTGGATTCTGCTGTCTGTTCTTTTCCCGAATTCTTCCCATGTCTTCCATGTCGTATTATTATTTCTATACCATAATAACGCATCACCTCTCAAGCAGAATGGTAGCACTTGTACTAGATGATTAACGTCTTCATCGCATATCTGGGCTACTTCTTTGAGCCTTTCTAAAAACTCAATGGAATCATCCTTGGTATCGAAGCTGACGTTTAAGTTTTGTACTGTTTGCAAGATTTTCTTCATCCTTTGACCGGCGTTATTGTTAGGCATGCTATCTTCCTTTGGGTTTTGTTCTTTTCCAGCTTGTGACATCCTTGTCTGGTAATCCCTTTGGGACTTTATTTTACTTGCTTCCTGGAGTTCGTCGTCTCCTGAGGTTCCCGGTTGGTCAGCTGTTTTCTTATTTCCCTTTAGGTTCACTTTTTCACTTTTTATAATATCGGAGAGGTTTCTTCTTAGATTGTCTACTGTTTGGTCTTGAGTTGGTAATCCTCTGTTTCTTGATTCTTCAGTTAATTCCTCTTTATTGAGCTTGTAGATCCAGGAAGTCGGCATTTGTTTTAACGTGTTAATTACAATGTTGTGAGTCCCCCCGTAATGAGAGTTATTAAGTTAGGCGCCAAAATATAACGAAGTACCTCTTGTACTGTGAGTTATTGAGTTGGACGCCAAAATATAACGAAGTTCCTCTTGTAATGTGAGTTATTCAGTTGGGCGCCAAAATATAACGAAGTGCCTGGGGACTGGACATACCACGGCGTTTCGTTGATATTTAAAATCTAGTTTACTGGACGGGGAGAGGGGACTCGTTCAAATGAGACTCTAGGCCGACAATATTACACTGTTTATTACACTGAACATACTACAAGCACTCTTATTCTATCTACTTATAACTAGGGCGCGGTCAAACCTCACCGTTGGGGTGAACGCGATCAGGGGCAGGGACCGTGTAACTACGGCTTATTCGGGACCGCGAGTTCGAGGGCGCGCGCGGCCTCGTAATGAACGGGCGGTGACGGGGGAAGGCAAGTTATCCCCAACCTGCTGTCGAGGTTGGTTATAACTCCCTTCTGGTTAGTACTTAGAACTACCTGGCAGACCCGCGACCTTGTGGTTTAGCCAATCGGTGCGGGATGCTGCGGCGGGACGGTACTAGCTACGGGGGAGAACAACCTCCACGATCAGGTCCAAACCATGGGACCGCGGAGGTGAACTCGGCGGAACGATCCTACGAGTAGGAACGGGAACCCACCCGCTGGATCGTCCAAACTATCAGCCGGGGACGCACGACCAGGATAAACCATGAGGCCGCGTCTGTCCCCTTGCCCTAAAGCCCTAACCAGATATCAGCGACCCGGGGTAACCAGGCCGCTCGAATACCCGGGATGAGGGGTAGTGGCACTGCGTGGGAGCGCTCGGTTCGCAATCCAGGTTCTCCGCACGACCAGGGTTAACCATGAGGCCGCGCCAGAGAACCTTTCAGCTTCGGAGCTAGCCCACGAGTGTCTCGTCCTAATGACCGCGACGCCTTATATCATATGTCGCGGCGCGGCCGTGTGCGTGCGTATCGCGATGCACGCGGAGGAGGGACCACGCTGCAGTCGATGTCTATGTGTGCGTTAGTCGCACCGTGGCTGGCGTGGCGTCCGGATGTATGTGTAGCTGTGGCTCGGCGGTGCCCGTTACAAGCTCTTATGGTAATGTATTGCGTTTGTCTATGGTAATCGATAAGCCCTGTCGTTTCACCTCACTATTAATTAATCTACGGCCGTGCCCTTCAAACTGGAACTTATGCAACACTACGAGAAAAACCATTTCGCAAGTTTTACCTACTGTACAAGACAAAATACGTTGATAAACAGTCGTGTGCTTATACAGGCTGATTCACTTTACCATGGACCCTTTGGCTCAGCCGAATAATACCCTATATGTGTTGCGACTCATCCAATCTACGTGAAACCCTTTCCAAATTGGTTAGACATAAAAGTTAATTTTTGGAAAAAACATAAACCGACTTCAAGCCTGTGCCTAATAATGTAGGTAATTCATATTTGAATAAACGCTATCCATCGACGGCTAGCAGCGGGAAGGTATTACTATAACGCCATCTATCGACGTCTAGCAGTATATCATCTAGCGCTGACAGAACCAAGAGTGGCACAGTATAATACTTAATAGGTTTTTTCTATGGGAACCACAAAAAACCAAAACGTTCAAAAACTGCTGAATTAACTTCGATACAAGAATACGGGACCGTCTCTGCATTATGAACTACCAAACAAAAAAAGAATCATCAAAATCAAAGCATAATTGACGGAGTAATCGCGTAACATACATACAAAAAAGAACACACGGGTCGAATTGAGAACCTCCTCCTTTTTTTGAAGGCGGATGGGTCGAATTGAGAACCTCCTCCTTTCTTTGAAGGCGGATAAAAATGAATTCAATATCGAAAAAGGCGTTTCGGGTGGGCCAGGAAGGTCTTCTACCAGACTACCACCCTTTTTCGCTTGAGCCATGTTTAAATAAACATCCTGTAGAAGCACAATGAACGTGAACCTCCTCATACCCGGTTCAACGTATAACATACCCACATACAATGAACGAGACACAATGAAGAGCCTCATGAGGGCGTACTGCGCGATATTACGTGCGGGGAATAGCAATGAAAGATCCGGTTATTGATATTCGTATGTAAGGACCTAACCTACCTACCTCTTTACTCTCGAGATTAAGGTATTATTAGTTTTTTTGTGCAATAGAAGGTGAAGCAGACATGAAGTCAGACGTGTGGTATAGACACGGTTGCATGCAACGTAAAAAGATTTGTAGGAAAGCTTCTTTTTTTTAAATTTATGTATATGTTTGTCCGGGTGGAATCTTGCAACTAAATTTTAAATCAGTTATCTTTAACCGATTGATCTGAAATGTTTCATACCTGTCAAGTTCAGATGACAATACGATATTATGGTGACGGCGAGCTGATCTGATTATGGTGGACAACGGAACTCCTCGATGATTACTAATAACCTGGCAGTGTTTGGGCTCATTTTGATCAGCTCAAGGTTCCAATCACTAATTTAATAAAAGCTTGTTTTGAAATATACATTTTTCAACAAAAAACTTATTATAATAAACTAGCTAATAAACTAGTCGCGCGCGACTTCGTTCGCGTGGTCCCGGTGTACTCGGTGGTCCCGGTACATTTAAACCTTTCCGTGACAATTATGAACACAAAAAAACCAAAATCACCTAAATCGGCCCAGCCGTTCTCGAGTTTTAGCGAGACTAACGAACAGCAATTGATTTTTATATATATATATATATATATATAGATAGATATATAGAGGAAGGATAGAGGATTATAGTGAATTTAGAAACAGAAACATCGTTTGTCGTATTTTGTATTTTGACCTTCGTGGCTGTCAGTGCCTCAGGGAATCGACAACACCTAATTAAGTGTAAGGGTAAGTGCCCTTTACGCCGCCATTACATGAATTAAACAATACACGCGGGGCTTACGCTTGTAACGCATGTAGAGCAAGCTCCAGTGTCCAAATACAACCCTTATAGCATACATGGGAGCCGACAACACATAATTAATTACACTAATACGATACTTTAGGGAATTTATAAAGGTAATAAATTATGGTTAAAACATGAAAAATACCTACTTATCAATTATTTTTGTGTCGGTTGTGGAGTTAACTTCGAATATTATTTAGATTTCACATGTCATCCATTTTATTAATAATTAGATCTTAAAAATAATGTTAGTAAGCACACAAAATTACAATAATTTTAAATTAAGCATTAAACGATCTTTCGAATTCAGTCATTTTAAAAATAGGCAATATAATTTGAGTCACAAACTGGGCGACTGGTGGCAGAAACTTATTTATTAGGTATTTTGAAACCCAGTATGCTTTGATGCCGTAATTAAAATGAAAATGGTCTGCCACAACGGTCAGCATGCTGTTGGCACTATCGCGAACGCGACTCATCAGGGATGCAGATCAGAAGGCCTAGCCAAACGGCATACGCTTCGAAGCGATTCCATTTCTACAGTCGTAATTCAATACAATAGACCACGTGACATATCGATAGCTAACGTCAATCCCATACATTTTGGACTTTTCTACTGGCGTCATCGTTTAGTTACTATGTCTACGGCCTCTGTTGATGATTTGATAAATCGTAAATAAAAAATTGCCAGATTTTCTATGGTTTATGGTTTTCCTCCCGTGGCTGTCGCAAAAGCCGACTAAACGATTTTTCAGGGGATGGACAGCAGCATCCACCTGAGTACTCAGCAATACGCCTGCCAAGCGTGTGAATAGGCAAATCCCCCCATTGCATTCTATGGGGGAAGTCTCGTCCATCAGTGGACGTAAACTGGCTAGTTATAATGATGATGAGGTAGATACACTGGATTCATCATCATCATCACCAGCGTAACCAAGTCCACTGCTGGACGAAGCCTCCCCCAATGAATACAATGGGGGGATTGTCATAATCACCATACGCTTTACAGGCGAATTGGAGATCGCAGTTTGGTTTTAGTACTCAGGTGGATGCTGCTGCCCATCCGTCGTCTAATCCCTTAGCAAGGCTTTTACACAGCCACGGGAAGAGGGGTCTATTCTTAGGCCGGACACACCCCCGATATACGAGATAGCGAGGATTTGATGATGATGAAAAGTAGCCTATGTGTTAATCCAGGGCGTAAAGTATCTCCATTCCAAATTTCACTCAAATCCATTCAGTAGTTTTTACGTGAAAGAGTAACAAACATCCATCCATACTCACAAACTTTCGCGTTTGATGATGATGATGATGATGAAAAGTAGCATATGTGTTAATCCAGGGCGTAAAGTATCTCCATTCCAAATTTCACTCAAATCCATTCAGTAGTTTTTACGTGAAAGAGTAACAAACATCCATCCATACTCACAAACTTTCGCGTTTGATGATGATGATGATGATGAAAAGTAGCATATGTGTTAATCCAGGGCGTAAAGTATCTCCATTCCAAATTTCACTCAAATCCATTCAGTAGTTTTTACGTGAAAGAGTAACAAACATCCATCCATACTCACAAACTTTCGCGTTTGATGATGATGATGATGATGAAAAGTAGCATATGTGTTAATCCAGGGCGTAAAGTATCTCCATTCCAAATTTCACTCAAATCCATTCAGTAGTTTTTACGTGAAAGAGTAACAAACATCCATCCATACTCACAAACTTTCGCGTTTGATGATGATGATGATGATGAAAAGTAGCATATGTGTTAATCCAGGGCGTAAAGTATCTCCATTCCAAATTTCACTCAAATCCATTCAGTAGTTTTTACGTGAAAGAGTAACAAACATCCATCCATACTCACAAACTTTCGCGTTTGATGATGATGATGATGATGAAAAGTAGCATATGTGTTAATCCAGGGCGTAAAGTATCTCCATTCCAAATTTCACTCAAATCCATTCAGTAGTTTTTACGTGAAAGAGTAACAAACATCCATCCATACTCACAAACTTTCGCGTTTGATGATGATGATGATGATGAAAAGTAGCATATGTGTTAATCCAGGGCGTAAAGTATCTCCATTCCAAATTTCACTCAAATCCATTCAGTAGTTTTTACGTGAAAGTGTAACAAACATCCATCCATACTCACAAACTTTCGCGTTTATAATATTAGTAGGAAGTAGGATTAGTAGGATATTAACTATCCCCTCCACGTTTCCTTCAGTGCTAGATTTACGTGCCGCTACTTATACACACTGGATTATTATTTTCATAAAAAAATACAATTTCGTTGATGAAGTGCTGTCAGGGTAATATTACATCACATGAGCGTTGTACCATACAAGGTGCTCAAGGTAATGGAAAGCAATTCAGTGTGCGTAGATTGATGGAGCAATGTACCGGAAATCAGGCCAGTATCTGTTCTGGGCCGTTAAGAGATGGTATAGGCCCGAGGGGGGCATTGATTTATCCTTACGAGAAAATAAGGTTCTAGCGATTTAGGGCCTGATTTTTCCCAAGAAATATTCCCTGAGGAAGGCTGTGAGGAAATTCTCAAAGAGTTTTAGTAGAACATTGTTACGTAAAATTGTATAAATAAATAAATGCTGGACATTTCACACAACATTATCTAGTCCCAAGCTAAGCTGAGCTTGTGTTATGGGTACTAGATAACTGATACATTACATAGATAGATATGTTTTATTATACATAGAAAATACCCAGAACACCCTGAACAAATATCTGCAGATCGTTCAAATATTTGTTCCGAGGCGGGAATCGAACCCGCAACCTCCTGCGTCCCAGGCGAACCTTAGCCCGCCGCGCCACAGAGATCGTCAAAATTTGATTGGTGTCTTCCAAAGTTGTAGAGTCATTGAATCACTCGGTCTAAGTTACAATTAATCATTAGCAGGTAGACTTCTCAACTGGACGAGGCCAGCCCCTTATAATGCAATGGGGGGACTTGCCAAGTCACCATGCTTGGCAGGCGGATTGGTGTTGATTACTCAGATAGATCCTGCTGTACCTACATCCTCTGTTGTAATCCCTTAGGCGGCTTTTACTTCATCCACGAAAGGATATAAAACTCAAAGCAGTCAATTTATTTATCTCTCCTACCTGTTGATATGAAAACTATTCAATAAAATAAATAAAAAATCATTTTTTTTTTATTTATTACCTTTAGTACCTATAAAACTTCTGTTAATTATTTATGTTCTTATTATAATATTTTTTGTTTATAAGCAACATTATTCTTTTTTACTGCCTGTTAACTTACAAAGATTGCTGTGCTTTTGAATTTGTTATAAAAATATCTTTATCTTTATCTTTATCATAAGTAAACTAAAAAGGCTTTTGCTGGAAGGTCGCTACTATTCTATAGATGAGCTCAAGTTCTAATTAATTTTAATATTAATTCCACCCCAGTGACACTATATTTTAATTGGTATTCTGACATTTACAATTTTTTTATGACATTTTGAATAATCTTTGAACCTTGTAAAATCTAAGTGGTATTTCTTATTGTTTTTTTTTAATTATTACTAAGTTTGACATTTTGAATAATCTTAGAACTTTGTAAAACCTTGTTATGTGGTATTTCTTATTGTTTTTTTTTATTATTAATAAGTTATGTTATTTTATTGTGTTATTGTTTCATGAATAAATGAAATATGATGATGAATGATAAGGTATGTGTTCAAACTGTGGATTTCTACAGGTTGATGATTATTAATTATTACTATTATTTTGTTCTTATTTAGTGTTTATTAATATGTACCTAAAATTAAAATACGATTGTAATATTACTCTATGAATAAATGAAATGAATGACTAAACCTACAAGAATCAGGTCAACAAACACGGTTTGACTTTTTTTTATTGATAGTCCTTTCAGCTACTGTTTGGGAAGCGCTTGTGTGGTATTCTTAGCCCAGACACGCTCAACACCAAACAACGAATATAACTATACGAATACTGGAACGGTGGCAAAGTTAGCTTACTCGTCCGAGGCAAAGTTGTGATAAGTATATTACATTTTTAGTTAGTAGTAAAATAAACGTAACTTCTTCAAACCACCTTAAATTTTTGCAATATTATTTATGCCTAAGGATAGATTAAGAGGCGGTTACCCTTACACCCTCCAGTACGAGAACGAAGTTTGCTTATATTTTGGCTATTATTGCATCAAACTTCAGGAATTTTTTTATACATGATCATACACTAATATCCAGAAACGTGGTGCGTCGGTTTATTAAAAAATTGTTTATTTATGGTTCGGTAACCATTATGTATAACTTTATAAGAAATTAACGTACCACAAGTCTAGATATTTGTGTACAGATCATGTGTACAAAATTTCATGCAGTTTGAATAAATAATAAACAATGAGAAGTTTTCTGATAGATGAAAGAAAATAGTTCTAAATCCATGCATAGATGGCGCAGTCCAGATATGGTTGTCTAAATTTTGTCGGTCAGCCACCAACTGTCAGTGTCACTGACTTCACTCGCTCATGCTGTTCGTTGGTGAAGTAAAGTAAGTATCTACGTAAAGATTTTGTTGAAATTCTGATATATTTGTTAGCGTTACGTTATTGTTATAATTTTTTGTTGTTATTGTTGAAGCCGGACCAAGTAGACCGGTCTATAGTAGACTTGAAAAACGAGCTTCGGAATTGGAACGCGAAACTTGGATGAAAAAAGAGAAAACTATGAGAATTTGTACTCTTTGATGCATTTGCAAAATCTTCAGAAGACACAACCATGTCGAGGCACCGCCATCTACCGGAATTTTAAGAACTATTTTTTTTCTTTGCCTCCCTGAAAACGTTCCATTAGATGCAAACTTCGTTCACGTGCAAAAAGGGCGTAAGGGCCCAACCGGTGACTCTTAAAACTAGATAATACTTCCCAAACATCTACAAAAGTTTTCCCTAATCCATCTTCCGACTACCCGCAGATCTAATAAAGGCAGAGCGGGCTTACTTTCCTCATTTATTAGAAACTAATGCGCCTGTCGCATTTCCCCTTTTCTGCTACTAATCCTTTCATCCCCGTCGTCGCCATTGACGGCAAAGGACTGTTTACGTGGGGCTAGCTGCTAAAACGTGAGGCTTGTGTATGTGCACACGGAGCTAGCTAAAAGTACCTACTTATCAAAATCCTCCAAAAAAACAAAATAGCTTAGATATAGCGCGAAAATATAGAGAGAAACTAGCACTATGCAATCGTCGTGTCTATGGTTTATATGTATATTTTCCTAAGAAGAAACTATTACAACTAGTACTTACTACAAAAAACTTAAGAAAAACAATGGGCATGAAGGGGTAACCTACCTAGGTGTGAATTAATAATCTCTGATTCGCATTGCACACGCGCGTAAAGTAGATAATTGTTTCACGTCGCGTTCACTCTTCACTCCTGTAAATCTTAATTAAACGAAATGACTTTCACCCCTTTCTAAAGGTTCACGTAACCCGTATAGGTGCTACTAGCTGAGCTCCGCGGTTTCACCCGCGAGAACACTAAAGAAATTTGATGATGATGATGAAAAGTAGCTTATGTGTTAATAGGTGCTACTAGCTGAGCTCCGCGGTTTCACCCGCGAGAACACTAAAGAAATTTGATGATGATGATGAAAAGTAGCTTATGTGTTAAGTAATACAAGGTCTAAAACATCTCCATTCCAAATTTCACTCAAATCCATTCAGCCGTTTGAGCGTGAAGAATTAAATTAAATAAAATAAATTAAATATAAATGCTGGACATTTCACACAACATTATCTAGCCCCAAGCTAAGAAGAGCTTGTGTTATGGGTACTAGATAACTTATATGTATACTTAATATACAATACATTACATAGATAGATATTTTTTATCATACATAGAAAAATACCCAGAACACCCGGAACAAATATCTGCAGATTGTACAAATATTTGTTCCGAGGCGGGAATCGAACTCGCAACCGCCTGTGTCGCAGGCGAACCTTCGCCCGTTGCGCCACAGAGGTCGTCAAGAAGTAACAAACATACTCACAAACTTTCGCATTTATAATATATAGTGTAAAGAATTACTTATGTTTATCGAAGGAGTGCTTTGGAAGGTAAAGAATGTTGAGTGTGTTTCTGTTGTTAACAAAATGATGGCACGTACGCCGTGAATGATTTGTTTGAGAATTAAGAGTTATTTTACTTTGTAAACAAATGATGTTCGGTTACTCAGCGTAGAGTTAGCTCTTATTTGTTAAACGACTTCAAAAAAGGAGGAGGTTCTCAATTCGGTTGGTTTTTTTTAACCTCATATCTCCGTCGTTTATATAAACCGATTTGGAAAATTATTCCAATAGATTATTTGATATTATTCGAATAGATATACTTACAGATTGGTCCCATTTTTTTCAAAAGCCAGTACTAATGATGGAATCCATGAGGAATTGAGGGAACTCCACAAATATTATAGGCATACATATAGCAATTTTGGTATTTTCAGCAACAAGTTATTGTTTTCTATACTTTTAGCAAATAAAAACATGCAGATAGCTGAATTCAATAGCGGAAGTAGGTTTTTAATGAAAAGTTATCTGTGTGTAGAATCCCTACGTAAAATCATAGCTAATAAGTACTTACTACAATTTTAAGGTAACAGTTGTATTATAGGTATTTAATAGGAGGGGAACCACTTGGGCAAAGCGGGCGACGCGGTAGAGGACGCCCCTCCACTCGATGTACTAAAGACATTATAAACATCGCAGGAAGTCGGTGGATGGAGGTGGTTCAAGACCGTGCGTCGTGCCATTCTAAGGGGAATTCGTCTGTAGATCTTCTATCGATATGCATATATATATATGTGTGTGTATATATATGTATGTATATATATATATATGTATATATATACATACATAATAATATATGGTTTTATCGCGAGCCGCATCTTTGAAAAATAACATAATTCCCGCAACATTATGGTTACCACTATGCCAAAAAGTTTCTACATTGTTTGTTTGTTTGGATGTTTGTCAAGCTTTCAAGACGAAACGGCTGTACCATATTTGATGAAATTTGGTAGTACACAGATAGATTCAAAGTTAAAGTCAAAAGTATTTTATTCATTGATATCACAAGAATAATTCTGTATCGTTTTATAAACTAAAATTACTCTAGTTCCGGCACGACCAAACCTAGAAGATTTAGGGCAACAAACACATGGTATTCTATAGATGATCCTTCTTACTATTAGGCGGGGAGTGGCTCAAGATCAAGAACAAACTAATTCATAGACACAAAAAACCTTTAGGGGTGGGTCCTAGACAAAAGTAAAATGTAAAGAGAATAAGCAAAAGTTCATAGGATAGCACACGCTTTTAATACATAATATTTATGCACATGATATACTTATAAATAACAACCATATAAAATAATATGTACCTAGTTACAGATATTACAAATTGAAATTTTAGAAGTCAAGGGGCAGAGCGACTTCGTGCCACGCGGCTTTATCAACCGGATTAAAACAGGGTACTTTCAATCCCGAAACTCGGTTCTCTAGGGAGAGCAACGCTAGTTGTTTATATGGCTTAGGCACCGGGGTCCTTGAAATCTACACAAGCAAGTAGCTAGGTAACCTACAATTCCCCGGACGGACAATACAAGCCCGGATCAATCCATTTAGTCACAAAACTCACAAAACCGAAAGCAATCTTAGTATATTGCATAAATTGCCTATCAAACCTTACAATCTTTCTATTCAAAAACACAATACAATCCAAAGCCCAACAAAGTAACAACACAATCGCACAGAAGTTGGCTGACCTCTCGGATTAGAGCGACCGCAAACAACGGCCGACAATACTCGGGTCCGGACGCCCGGCCGGCCCGGACACCCGGATTATCCGGCCTATTGACAGGTGGAATTTCATTACCCGGGTACTTATGCCTTCGAGGATTTTGTTTCGGCTATTCGGGAGATATCGAGCATTCTGCAAATTGAAATGTTACCTTTCGCGAATCGCTCACAATTGATAAAATCATTTTACATTGAGATAAAAAAGCTACTTAATTGTTTCCCGTTATACTTCAGGATTTTTTATAGGATTACATGTATGTTAGTACTATTATTCGTTGTTCGTTTGCGTTATATCGGGATAAGAAGTAGCCTTAAGCTCAATCCAGAATCTATCTGTGTACCGAATTTCATCCCAATCGGTTCATTCGTTACGGCGTGATTGAGTAACAAACAAACATACAAACATATAAACATCCAATCTGTCGCATTTATAATTAATAAGAAAATAATAGGATAGGTTAATATGATTATACTGTTTTTGAAAGAACTTGAATATTAGACCTACTTCCACCACCATAAGAGGCTCTTTAAAGGCCACAGCACACCGGCTGCGTAAACGTAGACGTAGACGTGCACGTCGACGTACCATGACGTTGTAATGTCTGGAACTGTTTGGTAAGCACGAATATATAACGTTATCGAGACGTTATCAACAAACGTCTCGCTAGAGACGATTGTCAATGTCAAATATTGGCCAATGACATCACAGTGGTATGAAATCTTTGTAATTTGATTGGTTAATATATGACATTTACGATCGCCTCGCTAGCGTCTCGATAACGACAGATGTTCATACTTGGGCCTCAGTATGAGACATGGCACACCGCTCGCGTGACGTGCACGCAAGCGTGTACATACATAGAGACGCGCGTGTCTACGTTACATGCTGCATACGCATCCTGTGTACTTTGACCTTTACAATTAGGATTATAAAAAAACATTGTACATTGTTATGGTGGATGGAAGACAGATGGTTAAACTATTGTGGAAATGGATCAAAGTTGGTGATATTGCACCTACATGCTAATTGAATATTTAATGGGCTATTATAAGATGAGATGCGGCACCTGCCAATTTTAAATTAAGTATTAAAAACGATTCATACTCATATTCAAATTCATATCATTTATTCACCGTAGGAACACCACCGCACTTGGTTATGGTGTACCTAACTTTGATGAACAGTACGTTCATCAAAGGTACCTACATACATTTTAGCTGCCGCACATAAGTCTTGTCAGATAAAAATGAATTAATTATAAATATACCTGCGTAAAATCATCATACACATTACATCAAAACCGTCAAAACAATCTTTTTTAAGAAAACAAGACAAACTAAACAAAAAACTAACTATAACTAGTGGTTCGCCCCGAACTGAGACCTCGCGATGACACCTTTATCAGCCCGACTACTAAAGTAAGACATTTCATAATTTCCATTTTTTTTTTATTTTCACCTCGAGGTAATTTCCTACACATCATCGAAATAACTTTTGAATAGGACTAAGCAACGGGGCGTTCATACTACCAGAGACAAGTAACTTGTCTCTGATACTACATATACCTGGTATATCAAGTACCTGACGAATTAATTGGTAACGTCCTTTGGACGAATTCATAGAACTCCAACGTCATTCAAATTCCTAGAAATGGGAGGTCAACAACGGATATTATATTGGTTTCTGTTTTATAGGGTACATATCTTGAAATTCTTCAATTTCAGACTTTTCCCTGTAGTTGTGACACAAAAGCCACAAGCATACCAAATTTCAGCATTGTGGGATTGCTGGAAGTACCTTAGAGTTTTGAAATGTCCAACCAAAGCACTTTGATAAAACACCCCACTTGATCTGACTGTCTCACTTTTATTTTTTTTACCCCTCTTGGACCCCAATATCTCAGCAACCCCCTGACCGATATACCTTACCTACAAATTGTACCAATACTATCTACCCCAATACCAAATTTCATTAAAATCGGATTAACGGTTTGGAAGTTTTCATCGGACAAACATACATACATACATACAAACGCCGATTCTTCCAACTTGACTCAGAGAACTCGCTTCGCTCGTTCAACAAAGTTATGTGTTGCCGTAGAATTAGATTTAACATAATTATATTACACTCATATTGGAAGCACATGTATTATACCTACTATCAAGTCCTTCAGTCGACTCACTGTGCAGTGGATAAAGTTTCAGGATATGAAGCCACAGCAAACCGCAAGTTTGCAATAGGCGGGCGGGTATTCCGTTACATGCAATATACTCTAGACTAGGCTTTACGCATGGTATAATAATGTACTCCGTCAGGTACCTAATGCTCTTCCGAGATCCGATAATCACGTGGATAAACACCAGCCTACGTCATCGTCAAATGAGAATTGACACAGTCCCTTTCCGTGCTACCAGCGTGTAATCTAACTCGCCGACCCCCTTATCTTCACCGAATCCGATAAAACCATGAATGTTTTTTAAGAGAATGTTCACAGAAAATATTTCCGTAATTCCGTAATTGTTGCAGTAAAGTGGCAGCACACAGTGACGTACGCTGGTGTTACTCTCGGAGTAGCAGAAATTGTTTTAGTTACTTACCACATCGAAATGAAAAACTAACGAATCCGATCGGAAACGTTTCCGCCGTTTTAGAATCGCCCTACAGTTTCCTTAGTTAGTCTAATTTTGTTTTTTTTTTTTGTGTCTGGCCTAAGAATAGACTTCTCCATCTCCTCCCGTGGATGGCGTAAAAGCCGATTAAGGGATAACACAAGGGAATGGGCAGCAGCATCCACCTGAGTACTCAACATGAATACAGAGATCAAGGCTGGTGATGATAATGATGAATCTCTTTAAAATATATATATATATTATATCAACGTTTTGAACTCAAGTCGCTTTAAAACGAAGGCATCGTAATAACGTGACGTCGCAAAAACTGTAGAGCAAAACCTTTTTACTGCATCCTCATTATACATGAAAAGAAATGGTCCAGTAATACGTGCGAGTGGCACGGATAAGTAGACAGGGACGTACACAGGGCCGTAGATCCGTCAAGGGGATACATACATAAACACACGCCTTTTTACCCGAAGGGTAAGGCAGAGTCTCAAAGGGAAAGTCCTCGGTCAAGTCATGTTCTACCAAAGCGATGGCAGTTTTGCATGGACAATTTCGAAGCGTTCCACTAAGAGCACCGACCCTATTTCCATTTGAGCGCCGATTCATATTCCCCTCCTTCGAAAAGACACGCAATACACTTATTTTATTTAAATTCACTACCATTGTGCTCGTTATAAGCTACACCGGTTAAAATGCCACCGAAATTACACGATATACATAACTCAAAAAAACATTAGAAATTTAAATACTTAAAATAAAAACGGACGACGTCTCCTTTCGATAAAACAGAAAAATCCCCCTAATTTTAATAATAGTTTTCCTAGCTGCAGCCCTGACATGTACGTCGTGTATGACTTGTAAAGTAGGCACTTGTCAAAACCTAGACGGTCCGACATTCAAACGTACAGGAATGCGGCGAAGTGGGTCGTTGGACCTTAGTGTGTCAGCTGTTTTGGTATGCCACTTTGAATTGCAATTAAATCGTCTTGACGGATTTCGTCTTTGCTTTTTGATGTCTTGTTTCACTGGGCTGCATGTTGCAGGTTGTGGGATCAGCACGAATAACTAACATTATCGAAACGTTATCGATTCGTCGCAAACGTCAAAAATTGGCCAATGACATCGGGGTAATCGATACTTTTGTAAGTTGATTGGTTAATATTTGACGTTTTCGATCGTCTCGCTAGCATCTCTGGAAATACACTGATACCTATAACCCTGATTTTTAATATTAGACAAACAAATGTCAAGATATGCCACTGTGTGCATAAGTGTCATGTAAGTGTATCATGTATGTATATACACATATGATACACATACATGACACTTATACACACAGTGACATTTCTTTGTATACAAAAATTGTCTGAGATTAAAAATCAGAGTTATAGGTACATATATCCGCTTCCTCCTCGTGCTCCTACTAAATACTCCTACTGATAGGAGCACCGGGACACCCATGTCCTGATGCTCCTGCTGAACATAAAAACTACGGGGAATAATGTAATATTCTAAATCGTATCGGCCTTTGCCGACATAAATTATATCTATCAGTATAACTAGGTACCTCAGTAACGGCGATACCACAAGTGTATTTTTTTCACAAAGACGGTTGTGAAGCTTGGAAAGCTATCAAGCAATTTCAATATCAAGTAAAATGAAGACGAACTTTACTCTAAAAAACCGAGACAATTATCATGGTTGAACTATTCGAAACGAACATTACTCCAGCCAGTCATCCGACTGTCTGTTCGCGTCTGCTCGTGTGGAAACGACAAAATTAGACAATTACAACGAGCTCGTCTGGAGCTCCTCAAGAACTCCATTACTCGCTAAACTCCGCTTTCCGCTCGCCATCCATCGCGCGCTTTTGTTGAGTTTACCCGCTCACCCAGCGGCGCGGAAAATGGAAGACGAATTTTATAAAGCTTTCATTTTAGACGCACAGGAAACCTTCTGAAAAATTGGTTTAGTTTCTCCTAGCCCATATATTTAGACACATTCCATTCCGTATCTGCGATTAAATCTATTTCGAGCCCATACGAGGCGCACAAAGCGTATCGCTACTATAGAATTTCTCTAGAACGCGTCACAATAGCGCGCAATTCAAAAAGCTGTCAAGTTTGAGTTGGATCTTGTGAATTGAGTGTTCTGTGTGTATCATGGAAGTTTAAACTAATTATATCAATTGAATACTTAACTTAATTAGTTTTAAAATGAAAAAGGCAAAAAACAAGTTTTCGTAAAAAAAGTTTTAAAAAAACTGCATTATACCACTCACTCGATGAAGGTGCAAACATATTTTTCACAACCTGCTTGAATCTCCATTATTTATGAATATAAAACCAGAATTGTGAATTAAAAGAAAATTTGTATTCTGTTTCCTCATGATAGGTAGCAATTTAGTCTACTTTCGATTCACGGTGACTACTATTACAGTAGGATAGTTATTATAAGTATAATAATATTATATTTATAATTGGAAAGATTAAAGAAAGACTCCATCTATATTATTGGAAAAACTTTAAAACATTTTTATGCGTTCAAATTTTGGTCACATTTCTATATAATCACATTACCGTGTTGCATTTTAAGTTAGGAGAATACCATTTCTGACATTTAAGACATCGACACTAGATCGGAACTTATTCCGAATTTGATTTTTTCAAATTTTTATTACGAGAATTGGTTTCTGGTATTGGGTCAAGCTTTAACCGTATGTTTTAGCTCTGAGAGGAAGTAACAATAATAATATTTATTTCGACTAATAACTAGACTAAAATGAAACTTAGATTAAATAAGGTAGGTACATTATGGTGAACACTAGCAAAATTAAATGTTTCGGATTGTCACTGCAATTTACAATGATTGTTAAATGCTGCTTTTATATCAAAGTGGTCGATACTGACCCTAAACTAGGCAAAACCTGTGAGATATGTACCAGTAAAGTGGAGTGGTAAGGAAGTGACAGATAGACCGAAGTTAAACCTTATGTTCCGTTTTTCCATGCTTGTTACGGAACACAAAAGGAACGTGACCTGATTACTGACGGAAACTGTCTGTAGTATGGCTCCAACGTCACAGGTACGGTATCTCTCTTTGATTATAGGAAAGCTTGGAAGTTGACTATTTACGACCATGTTCACGCCTATAACAATTCTCTAATTCTCGATTTCACCAATTTAGTACAGAGGCCTCACCATGAGCTCTTGTAGCGATACAGTTCAAAAACTATTCAGTTAAAAATATCAGTTCCATGATGTCCGCAGCTATATTTAAAGGCACAGTAGCAGAAGGTCTATAGATTATTGCGATTAAAGTTATTCAATGATGACGAATGTCAAAGACCGACGAACCGATTTTGTACTGAATAGTTTTTGAACTGAATCGCTATAAGAGCTCTTGGTAAGGCCTCTGGTCAAATTAAATAAAAGCTTGTAAAAATAGAAGAAAACTTCGTTTGTATTGCAGATAATTAAAGCGCCCAAGCAATACATTCCTTTTAAGTATCCAGTAAAATAAGTATTGGTCGGTGAAAAAGGGCATAAGTCTATGAAGAGGGTATTGTTTGAGCCGTTCCTTCGCACTTCACCAGAACGACTCAGTTCGAAGTCGTCATTATTTTCAGTTCAATTGAATTGTTGCTTCAATTGTAGGCTTCGTTAAGCGAACCTTTAGAATGAGAGAGACCCATCGCCGAGTGTCCTTTCTGACTTTCGAAGGTTGATTAAATGAGTCCTTATTCAACTTGGAGACCCATTTAAGCGACTCTAAATTAGGTACGTTTTAGGAATTTATTTGAAAGAAAGTGACTTTGTTATTTTGAAGGTAATTTTGTAAATCTTGCTCTCATTCCTTTACAATTTGGACAGTTTTATAACATAACATAACACAACAGTCACGTACATAGTCTTCATCCGACGCTAGGATTCCCTGTGTCGTGGGTATCAGGAACTACGAGTACCAGGGTACCACAACACCCAGACCCGGAACAAATATTTGCTGATTATGCAAACATTTGTCACACATAGGGAATAGAACCCGCAACCTCACGCATCTCAGCCGGCTACTGGCCCGCCGCGCCACAGAGGTCGTCAAAGTCAAAAAGTTTATAGAGTTCTTTGAAATGTACTTACCTACTTATATGCTTTTTCTTTACCATTTAATCTTGCCTTTGTTACGTACTGTGAGAACAAAGGTAAGTACTTACATCATTAATTATTTTTAAATTTACAGGCTTATATAATATTTATATAAAATATATTTTTTATATGAATTTACATCAGGAAAATAATATTTAAACGAGCGAAGCGAGTTCTCTGTGTTGACTAGAGAGAGTCGCGTTCGTATGCATGTGGGTGACTGATGTGGTATATGTATGTGGGTGGGTATTCTATACTTGATGGGACTTGTTTGACGATAACTTTCGAACAATTGATCCAAATATCTTTGTTAAGTAGGTTGGTGATACCATTACAATTGGCAATTTCGTATATGGTCTTAATCGGTTAAGGATTCGTTGAGATGGGGGCGAATATCGAAACATCTGGAGTTCTCAGTTCGGGGAGAACTATTAATTAGTTTTTTTATACTACTTTGAAAGCAAACAAGCATCCCTCATGGGAAGAAGTTACCGCATCAGTTTATTCCATTAAAACTTATATTTTATTCGGTACCTTAAACAATCAATAATAATAATAATAAAAAAAAAACGTTTATTGTCAAAAAAAAATACAAAATAAAAATCGATATGCATGATAACAAGTTTACTGTTAAACAATAAAGAGATTATATTACAGATATTTTTTTTTTTTTTTTTATTATATTAGATTTGGTCAAATGTAATATGCTGGCACGCAGGTTTTCTCGTTGCAGTAGGCAAGTGAAAATAACTCTCTTCAAAGCCTACTGCCAATCTTTTTTACACGAGCAGTCTGTGGTTCAGCTTTACTCAGAGATCGCTTAATGCCCTGCGCGTCCAGTATAATAATGGTTTTAGGATGCTGATGGGACTACCTCATTGCTCAGCAGAGTGCGGAGCAGTTCCTACAGCATCCTGCAGGTTATTCCTGATCGTTACGATCTGCCAGTAATGAAGGCTTTTGTTCGAGTCCTGATCAGGTAGGCGTCTCGCTGGAGTCTGTTTGGTCGGGATTCGGATAAAAAATTTTAATTACCTACTTCCAGTTACTGTCTGACGGCTATTATGTATTTTTTTTAACAAATAATTTATGTGTACCTACCTACTACAACAAAAATGGATTTTAAGTATTTGACTCAATAAATAAATTATTATTATTACTGAGAGTGAGAGTTATCAATGTTAACTAGGGCTAAACAAAACTGGGTAACTGAGTTGAATCGTCCAGCTAAGCGTTGACATACATACACCAGTAGTCTATACTCTATAGCCCATTGACCTATACGTGACAACATTAGCAAAAAAAACATTAGCCTCCTTAAAAGAGAAGTTAAACAGTTGCACGCGATAAAAACTGAAGTATTTGATGTTCGCTGGCAGAATGCGATCAGTACTGTTGCCCCAGTTTGTATAAAAAAACTATCGAATCGGCTAAATCAAGTTTTTTGGAACGTAATTTGAATGCGAGGATTAATCAAAATAAACAAGCTCAAATTAAAAAGTAGCGAAGTGCTTGTACATAAATAGTGACGGGTTCGGCAGGGCTATTCTACACTCACAGGCACAATTAACCGCCCACCTTGTATTTCTTTCAGCTAACAGTAATCGTCAAATTAGGACCATATTTGATGGAAGTTATGTTAAAAGCAACCATTAAGAATAAATAAAATTAGCAAAGTCTTAAAAAAATCCGTTTTTTTTAATATGGCATAAAATCGATATCGCGAAAATTTTTAAAGAAAATGTAATGTTTAACTTTGAAAAAAACATAGCATTTTTTTTAATTTAAATTTTAGTAATCGCTTTTACCATCTCGGGCCCTAATGACTTCTTGGAGCCGGTTTGACAATCCATCCATGATGTCTTGAATATCCGATTGAGGGATATTGTGCCACTCCTCTACCGCTGCTGTCTTAAGCTCTCCTATGGTTGTAGGAGCCGATACTCTTGCTCGGATACGTCTCTTTAGATTGTCCCAAATGTGCTCGATTGGGTTTAGATCGGGACTGCGTGCCGGCCATGGCAAAACTTGAATCCCGACCTCATCGAGGTATTGAGTGACAGATCTTGCGGTGTGGCAACAAGCATTGTCGTGAATTAATCTGAAGTTCTCACCAATAAATGGTGCGAAAGGTATGACGTGGTCTTGTAAGACTTCCTCCGCGTATCTTTGAGCATTCACACTGCCTGTATTATACATCACAAGATAGGTACGAGCCTCGTAAGAGATGCCTCTCCAAACCATTATTGACTCTCCCTGATAAGCCACAGTTTCAGTTATTGCGCATGGAGCAAACCGTTCATTTTGGCGCCTGTATACACGTTGCCGTCCATCTGGACCTCTTAAGGCTATTCTGCTCTCATCTGAGAACAGTACGTTCTTCCATTCCTGCATAGTAAAGTCAGCAAATTCTCGTGCAAAGACAAGTCTAGCACTACCGTGCTGTAGGAGCAGTTGTGGAGCGCGAGCTGGACGAATAGCCCTCAGATTACTTTCAGCCAGTCTTCTTCTAATGGTACGTTCACTCACGCTGACATTTCTCACCTCAAAAAGACGTGTACGCGCTTCAGTAGCGGTGCTAAAGAGATTTCTTAGCACGTTACTGACAACAAAGCGGTCATCCCGAGCTGAAGTGCACCGATGTCGACCCTGACCTGGCTTCCTCGTGTATGAACCAGTCTCCCGAAAGCGTCTGATGGCATCCCGTACCGTAGTTCGAGGTAAACCGAGTGTATGAGCGATGCGACGTTGGCTATACCCAGCGTCAGCAAAAGCCACTGCCCTAGCAGCACCAGTTGCATTGAGAGGCATTTTTTTCAGCCACAAAGAATACACTAAAAACTCAAATTAAACAATATTCGCACACGATAGCAGAAAAGAACAAGAAATGTAAAGACAAGAACGTAACTGCAATAATTTCAAACAACGACTAAATTCCAAAAAGGCTTCGGTGACACAAAATTATTCATCGAAATAAGGTTATAAGTGTTTAGTTTATTGCTAAAGTACCCACTAAACAAAAAAAAACATTAGATAAGCCCCAGTTAACATAAGCAATCAAGGTGACGAAAAATATAAGTGGCGGTTAATTGTGCCTGTGAGGTATATCTCGCGACAGGTTTGCAAAAACCTGCCGTACCCTGCCGTAGTTGGGGTGGGACGTTTTGCAGAAAAGCTAGTGCTAATTGCAATCACCTCTTTGCAGTTTTTTTTTCAATATCATTTGCTGTCTTTTTTCCATGCACTAAACGAAGCAACTATGTATTTGATTTTAAAGAAGTACCTTGCTATTATCTATTCTGTGCCGGAAGTGAGGAAACGAAACGTAATGCCAACTTTACGCAACGATAATGGCCGAAGCGTGAATAAATACGTAGGTATTTATTTCTACTTTGTGCGAACCTTGCCGCGCCTCAAGTAATTAAAAATAAAACAAATTCCGTCAAATGAGAATGAGACTCACGCATATTGAGGACTCGAAACTATCGAAATGTGTCAACATTTGTATAAAATCACTATAAAATTAACTCGCAAATTAAGGTCAAATAAAATAAAAAATGTAGGTACCTACTTACCTATGTTTATTTAAAAATTTAAGTCTATCTATCTGTCTGTCGTCCTACTGCTTAGTACCTAAAGGTTTCCCTCAAATCCTTCCATCTTTCCCTATCCTTCACTAACTCCCACAATCCTCTTTCGAAGGCGTCGAGATCAAAACTCAACAACGCTTCCTCGCCCGACCCGAGACGCAACGAAGACGTCGCCATTTTAAAACAAACAAAAACAATTAGGCGGGATTTTGACCGTTTCAGTAACTGAATATTCGATTTATTTTTATTAGGGAGTAATTTTTTTATTATAAATTTTTATTTTGTTTTTTATTGTATTTTAATGATTATTAAAATATTTAGATGTGGACCTAATAGATGCATGCCTACTTGAATATTTTCATAGTACGTACCGAATAAAATAACAGCAAAAAATATTTCGATACTCAAGCACCATTCCGCAAGAGACCATTCAACCCGAAGCATCGTGTAGGTGTGCTATTACGTATAAAAGATTGCGGAAAACATTAGAATTTAATAAGATTCAC
The DNA here is from genome assembly GCA_951392215.1 of Epirrita christyi. NCBI lineage: Eukaryota > Metazoa > Arthropoda > Insecta > Lepidoptera > Geometridae > Epirrita > Epirrita christyi. The sequence goes on from OX595843.1 coordinate 1,330,504, forward strand.
CACAAAAACTCAGTCACCCAAACATCTGTTGCGGGTTACGGTCTGCGAGGCCGTAGACGCAATAAATCAGAACATCGGCGAAAAAAATAAAAACGCGGGAAAAACTGTCATGGCGGCCGGCGCGTCCCTCCGAGACGATTTGTTATTTCCTTTTCGAGTGAAGGGATGTGTCGAAATTGTGTTTCGGTATAGAATAAAATGCGTGAATAACGAGAACTGAATATATTGGCAATATATATCAAGTTAGCAGTCAATCGTTGTGGCTGAATAAAATCAGCTGGGTTGCCATTTTTTTATGTCATCATGTAAACGTCAGTCTAAATTTGTATAAATCTGAAACTCATTGATGACTCAAATTCTTATACCTATGATATCAATACAAGTGCCTCCTCCTGTAAATCTCCTGAAAAACGGTGATTTGCGGCCTTTTTGATGATATTTAGTCACACAGTGCCATTAAAAAAACGCAGCCCTGATGGGTCGATAAATTTTTAATCCTATTTTTTGAGATAAAAGGTTGCCGAAGACTCGAGTAGTGCCAGATAGCAATCAAGCAAAGTGTGAGCTAACAAATCTCTCAGCGAGTCAGGATGCCCTCTATTCGTATATATATAAACACATTTGTCTATCAGTCGAGTATGGAGATAAGTGCTCGCTATTCGAAGTTGAAATTGACACGGATGTGTGGAAATGTTTGGAAAATTCATAGGTTAGGTTTGTAATCTGATGGCTCTATCGATGTTTTTTTAATTGCAATAATGCTAGATAGCCTAGTAATAAGGTCAGCGGGAGCATCTATGGTTTCCTAAGACGTTGCAAGGTTCCATAGTCTATGAAACAATCCCATTTCCACTGTAGTAAGTAGAGAAAAGGAGAGTTGCAATTTGGTGTTGTTACTCTTCTCCCAAAGCACAATATACAATACTATTACATTACTTACTCTTTATTTTTACTTACTTATTTTTTTGTTTTACTTTTGTATTTGAATGAATTTTCACTGTTGGATAGCCGGGTTTTTCGGGTTTGTGCGGACGAAGTCACGACCGGGTCAGCCAGTACACCAGAGGCCCAATTCTCTAAATTATTTTAAAACTACACTGAAAGTTAACCGAATCGAGACTGAATTATGAATTGACAGAAAGTTGGTATTCTGCATCCTTATAAAATAACAATTTTGACTACTTTCAATTCAAGGTGACTACCATTAGAGTAGGATGATTATACATATAATTGGAAAGAATAAAGAGAGACTCTATCTCTCTAAAATTATCGAAAAAACTTTGAATCGTTCAAGTTTCGGTTACATTTCAATATAATGACATTACAGTGTTGTGTTTTGACATTTAAGACATCGACACAAGATCGAAACATGATCCGAACTCTATTTTAACTATTTATAAGTTAGAGAATTAGGCCTCAGTTAGTAGTCACTGCTGTATATAGGTTCTTGATGGTTCTTTTTGCCATTCTAAAGGGGGAGGCCCCTTTAGAATTGCAAAAAGAACCATCTTGGTCAGCTAGTTCATAATAAATTAATACATCATGAACTCTGAAGATCAGCTAGTTAAGTCAAAAATTACGTAGTACAAGCAGTTAGGGACGTACCTTGGTCAGTGATCCCTCCAACATTTAAGGCCAAAGCACATCGGATGCGTATGCAGCACGTAACGTAGACACGCGCGTCTCTACGTACGTATACGCTTGCATGCACGTCACGCAAGCGGTGTGCCATGCTTCATACAGTTTCATACATTACAACGTCATGGTACGACGATGTGCACGTGTACCTACGACTACGGGTATGCTGTGGCCTTTACCACACAAATATATGAAACGATGACACATAAAAACATAAATTAGCAACTAATTTGCTGATACCTTATGTCATCAAGTGGGTAATTTATTACTAATTAGTAACCTATACAAGAACCCAACAAAGGTTTCTAAAAAGAATACCTACATTATTGCATCTTTTAGATAGCAAAAATAAATGACATAATTTATTTAGTATGTCTTGGTATTTAATAACTTTTCATTTAAAAACCGGCTTCCGCCATTGTATTCGACTAAATATCTGGATGAAAAAACCATAGTGGTGAAAGGGTTATGATACTTTTTGAATGCAAATGCTTGATTTGTTGCTGAAAATATCAAAATCGCTATACGTATGCCTACAATATTTGAGGAGTTCCCTCAATTCCTCATGGACTCCATCATCAGAACTGAATTCTAAAAAAAATGGGACCAATCTGGAAGTATATCTATTCAAATAAAAAAAGAATTTTTCAAATCGGTTTATAAACGACTGAGAAATGAGGTAAAAAAAAACATTAAAAAAATAATAATAATATACAACCTAATCGAGAACCTCCTCCTTTTTGTGAAGTCGGTTAAACAGGCCGCAAATCACCGTTTTTCAGGAGATGTACTGAAGGAAGCACTTGTATTGATATCATAGGTATAAGAATTTTAGTTATTAATGAGTTTCAATATAAATTAACAGGGATTAAAAGCAAAAGAAAAGCAAATAACGAAACAGACCACTCGTCGAGCTAGTTTTCTCGTGCTACCCAGGACCCGAACGAACTTTGGCAAAAAAAATGATTATTTGTGAAGGCGCAAAGCTATTGTACAGTACTACAGCTATATAACAATCTACCCTCAGAAATAAAAAATGTAAACTCATTTAACACATTTAAATCCAAACTTGGTCACCATATAATCCAGGATCATACACTTTTAGAAAAGTAGATGTGTTAGATGGGTACCTAAACTATAGCTACCTACTAGAACGAGTTCTGTAATTTTTACTTATAATATTGTTCTCATGTAAGTGACTTATTGTCTTTTTTGAGAAATAAAATTCTATAAACTTATTAACGGCAATTTTACTGACGTTTTAGTCACTTCATGACATTCAAAAATTTCACCCTTCAGCGATTATTTAAACGTCACCAGACACTCCAAACCCTAAGCCTGGAGCAGAATATTCCGTAGGTAATTCTACTGAGATAAAACGTAAGCATCTGTCTGGAGATACAATAGGATTTTATATTCAAACTTTTATTAAATTTTAGGAGGCGTCGAGTAAATTGGAACCCATTTAGATAAGCCCATCTTAGTCTGCGTTCTTTAAAATAAGAGTTTCATTGTTGAATTTAAAACAAGGACTTTTATAGAATAAAATTACAAAAGTGTAGGTAATAGTTTTTACAAATTGTATTCAAGTTTTACTTTAAAATATGGCTGGAGTAGTAATTTTAGTTTATAAGACGGTTCAAAATGATCCCTGTGAATTCAATGAATAAAATTATTTTGATTTGATTTGATTTATAAGGTTATTTTGACTTGCATTTTGATCTATATTCATTTATGAAGGCGATACGTGAGTACCTAACCGAAACAAACGAGTCAAATCGTTTCGAGTGATTTATATTTCCAAAAATGTTTGAAGCAGTTTAGACGATTTCAATGCATACCATCCAAAAGATCTCATTATCTAACAAGGAAGTCTACGAAAAAAGCTCTCAGTTCAATATAATGAGGACAAAAATGGAGAAGTGTGCTACATAGTCTACTCATAGCAGGGAAGCGAGGACCATTTCGTTTATTTTTAAACAAGATACGTCGAGTCAGATAAAAAAATTAACACACTTTTCGAAATATGGAACATTTTACACGATAAAGGGATTTTTTAATTTTGTTCTGGTTGCAAGGTTTTTCTGCCAAGGCAGCAAATAATGTGCTAAAAACTGTTCAAGTAAAGTCTGCTGCGCCAAATTTTCTAACAAAACATGTTGCCAAAACATGGGAAGGACTTTTATATATAAGGGTACATATATATATATATATATACTCCTGCATTGGGGAAGTTTAGGAAATGCATAGTTTTTTTTATAATTTTTTTAAAATCTTGTTTCGAGGTAAGGTTGCCTATCAAACTGGTAATCGCTTTTGACTACAATTTTGCAGTACATTGCGCTGCATGTTTTCAAAACACGCAATATTTCTGCTCTTGAGCAGAAATATTCGAAACATGTAACCGTACGTTTTATGGTACATGTAACCGCAATGTACCATAAAATCATATTCGAAAGCGATTACCAGAGGCCCAATTCTCTAACTAAAAAATAGTTAAAATACAGTTTGGATCATGTTTCGATATTGTGTCGATGTCTTAAATGTCAAAAATGGTATTCTCTTAACTTAAAATACAACACTGTAATGTGATTATATCGAAATGTGACCGAAACTTGACGATTCAAAGTTTTTTCGATAATTTTAGCTTATGTAGATGGAGTCTCTCTTTACTCTTTGCAATTATATTATGTAACCATCCGATTCTAATGGTAGTCACCGTGAATTGAAAGTAGACTAAATTGTTATTTATGAGGGAGCAGAATACCAACTTTCTGTCAATTCACTGAATTCACAATTCAGTCTCGATTCGGTTAACTTTCAGTGTAGTTAAAAAATAATTTAGAGAATTAGCCCTCAGTTTCTTGGACAATACTGGGGCAGGCTAAAACTTTTTCCTAGGCTACTTGTATGAAAGATATTCCAATATATTTAGTTACACCTTGATTTTTAGCTGACTGTACTTCAATAGCAAGTTCGTCACAGGATCTAATAGTAATTCGAAAACTGTTAAAAATTTAAAGGAATTATTAGTAACACCGAAGTTCACAGGATCTAGGTAAAGTAACTGCTCGGCTTTGCAATCAGCACTATTTCCGCATTTTTTTTACTTTTATCTATCTACCTACTTCATCATCATCATCATCATCATCATCATCATCATCATCATCAGCATGTAGAAGTCCACTGCTGGACATAGGCCTTCCCCTTAGAATGCCACGATGAACGGTCTTGCGCTGCCTCCATCCACCGACTCCCCGCGACGTTTATAATGTCTTTAGTCCATCGAGTGGAGGGCCTTCCTCTACCGCGTCGTCCGGTATGCGGTCGCCACTCGAGAACCTTTATTCCCCAACGGTTATCAGTTCTTCGAGCTATATGACCTGCCCATTGCCACTTCAACTTGCTAATTCTGAGAGCTATGTCGGTGACCTTGGTTCTTCTACGGATTTCCTCATTTCGGATTCTATCATGTAGTGAAACTCCTAGCATATCTCTCTCCATAGCCCGGTGCGCGACTACCTACTTAATCAAAATTAATTACAAAAAGTTTGACATACCTACCTACAAAAGTTTAAAATTGTTTGCGCTCGCAAAATGAGCCGGGTATGATGAAATTGTTCGGCCAACTTTTTGTCGTTACATAATTTTTTAGGGTTCCGTACCCAAAGGGTTCCAACAGTCCGCATTCCGCATGTCTGTGTGGATTCTGTCGCATGCAAAGATATATCTCGGCAGCTGTGAATCAGCCAGTTGAAATTAACACAGATTGTGTGTTTTATTACATGATTAATTCAGATGCGATTTTTGAAAATCACTGAGTGACTAAATATCATGCAAAAAGGCCGCAAATCACCGTTTTTCAGGAGATGTACTACTCCAGGCATGTATTGATATCATAGCATAGACATAAGAATTTTAGTCTTCAATAAGTTTCAATGTACAGGAATTTGAAAATCGGGTATTAACGGCAATTTTACTGAAGTTTAGTCACTCGATGACATAAAAAAATCGCACCCCTGTAACCATAATTGTAATTTATTAACCTGCCGTAATCAAACTGGCATTTGTATTTTTTTTTTACTTTAATTATTGTTTTAAATTAATAAGTAATCAACTTTCGTTTGATAAAGTGACTTTTATCAAAAATTCTCTTGGATATCCTGTGACAAATACTTTCTGTTATGGAAGGAAAACTGTGACTTGATTTCGGAACCCTACACTATGCGTGGTTCGAGACGCAATTGGCCGGTTTTTTTGAGCTTTTATGGGTCATTTGATATTAATGGAAAAGTACCTATAACTATAAGCTTTATATATTAAACCCCAGTTTTTAAAACCATGTTTAATTTTACGTCCCTTTGGCTGTTAACCTATATTTTGGTGGAAAATATGGAAATATTTTTATGTTAGGTACTGTATGTGTACCATGTTTGACCCACCATCATCATCATCAGCCTGTAGATCCACTGCTGGACATAGGCCTCCCCCTTAGAATGCCACGACGAACGGTCTTGAGCCTCTTCCATCCACCGACTTTCCGCGACGTTTATAATGTCTTTAGTCCATCGAGTGGAGGGCCTTCCTCTACCGCGTCGTCCGGTTCGTAGTGTACGCTAGTGGCGCTCATCGGTGTCGCCATATAAAATCCTTGTTACACTACACCATACGTCCGTGTCAATTGTGTTCTAAAAACTTAGAATCAGCGCAATGTTCGCTGAGAAATGACAAGTTGAACACAAAACTTTCATCGTTGATTGCTGAAGCTAAGTTTGCGATTTAAACTTTGTTTAGCAACTCATTTCTGTCAGCGGTTTCACTTCCTCGAGATCTAGAGTTATAAGAGTTATGTATAGGCATTTTATTATATATCAGCACCATCTTGACGACCTCTGTGGCGCGGCGGGCCAAGGTTCGCCTGTGATGCAGGAGGTTGCGGAGGAGGTCTGATCCCACACTAGGATTCCCTGTGCCGTAGGTATCAAGAACTATACGAGTACCATGGTACCATAACACCCAGACCCGAAACAAATATTTGCAGATCATACAAACATTTGTCCCGCAGCGAATCGAACCCGCAACCTCTTGCATCTCAGCCGGCTACTTGCCCGTGCCACAGAGGTCGACAGAATAAGATTCGATAGCACCGATTTTCACCGCCAAACTATTTGTATTAGGTATATCTTTGGTGGTTTGACACAGGTTTTCCAGACTATTGTGAACCTGGGACAAACAACATTCTGGAGGGCTTGACATACCTAGCTACTGACAGATAAAACTTTAACTGTCAATTGACAGACGGTACGTTACTTTAAAGGATCCGAGCTTGCATAAAATACATTCAAACATTACAAAGGAACGGTTACCATCGCGACACGAAACGACGGTCGGACTTGGAAACTGTAATTGCCACCAAGATGGAAGTCTCTGAAGCATTACAATGGCAGCTCTGTCTCTATCGGTAGGTAGATAGATTAAACCTCGCTTTATTTTATGAAGCCGTGTTTTTTACCGACAAAGCTCCCAGAATTAGCAAGTTGAAGTGGCAATGGGCAGGTCATATAGCTCGAAGAACTGATAACTGTTGGGGAATAAAGGGTCTCGAGTGTCGACCACAAACCGGACGACGCGGTAGAGGAAGGCCCTCCACTCGATGGAATAAATACATTATAAACGTCGCAGGAAGTCGGTGGATGGAGGCGGCTCAAGGCCGTTCGTCGTGTCATTTTTAGGAGGAGGCCTATATCCAGCAGTGGACTTCTACAGGCTGATGATGATGATGATATTTTATGTCTCCAGGGGGCTTAGTACGGGTTTTGATAGTTTTCGAAACTATATGAAGTTTCGCTTCCTTCCATACATTTAATTGCAGCGCCCCTAGCGAAAACGAAAAGAAAACTAAGGACGCTGTCAGCAAATTTATGTATGGAATGAAACGACACTTCATATAATAATTATATAGTTTTCGAAAACTATCAAAATCCGTACTAAGCCCCCAGACAGCTCCAACCCTTGTAATTGGAAAACTGCATGTGGGTTTCGTTTGGGTTCTTTGAATAATATGTTAAATTTGTCCAAAATTTTTTTTTAACCTTGTAATAATAATATAAAATAAGTAATAATAAGTTTTTTAGAAGTACTATTATGTTTATGTAGATAGTCCTTTATAGTAAAAAAATTAGTTTTTTAACGAGATTTAAAATAAATTAGTGAAATATAAATAATAAATAAATAAATGCTGGACATTTCACACAACATTAAATCTAGCCCCAAGCTAAGCAAAGCTTGTGTTATGGGTACTAGATTACTGATATACTTAACAACAATACATTACATAGATAGATATTTTTTATTATACATAGAAAATACCCGGAACAATTATCTGCAGGCCGTACAAATATTTGTTCTGAGGCGGGAATCGAACCCGCAACCTCCTGCATCACAGGCAAGCTTTCGCCCGCCGCGCCACAGTGGCCGTCGTAAATATCTGCAGATCGTACAAATATATAGTTGTGAATGTTTCAATAAATGGTTATCAAAATTATCATCAAAATCTAATCGTGGCTTCAGAAAGTGTACTAACAAACTACTTACTCATACGTTTCGCCGTAGTATCTAAGTACGTATACCTACGTATACCTACGTAAAAGAACCTACGGCGGCGTAGATGGACCGCAGCCAGTGTTGTGAAAAATTAATGGTTTAGTGCGGCAATCGATCGATTCTATTTCAGACAGAAATCTGATCCCTTTTGCTATAAGTAGCACGAATTAAACGAGAGCTTTGTAATTTTTTGCATAATTTTAGGAGGAATTTTTACTTAGGTAAGTTAGGAATGGTTAGACAGTTTTTAACATAATCACAACATAACACCCGATACTCGTATATAGTTCTGAGGCCCAATTCTCTAAGTTATTTTAATTCTACACCGAATCGAGACTGAATTGTGAATTGACAGAAAGTTGGTATTCTGCTCCCTCATAAATTGCAATTTAGTCTACTTTCAATTCACGGTGACTACCATTAGAGTAGGATAGTTATATATATATATAATTGGAAAGAGTAAAGAGAGACACCATCTACTTAAGCTAAAATTATCGAAAAAACTTTGAATCGTTCAAGTTTTGGACACATTTCGATATAATCACATTACAGTGTTGTATTCTAAGTTAGGAGAATACCATTTCTGACATTTTAAGACATCGACACAAGATCGAAACATGATCCGAACTAACTATTTTTTAGTTAGAGAATTGGGCCTCTGATCCCATACTAGGATTCCCTGTGTCGTGGATATCAGGAACTACGAATACCATGGTACCACAACACCCAGACCCGGAACAAATATTTGCAGATCATTCAAACATTTGTATTTGTAGGGCGAGTAGCCGGCTGAGACGCAAGAGGTGCGGGTTCGATTCCCGCTGCGGGACAAATGTTTGCACGGTCTGCAAATATTTGTTCCGGGTCTGGATGTTGTGGTACCATGGTACTCGTAGTTCCTGATACCCACGACACAGGGAATTCTAGACTATGTACGTGACTGTTGGGTGTTATATTATGTACTTATGTAACTTTTAAAACAATCATGGTTATTAACATAATTATCACTAGAAACGGGATAATAACCAAGTTTTTTTTTTATAAATCTCAAAAATCATTATAAATAACCCATTTCTAGTGATAATTATAAAAGTTAACTTGTTACAAATTGTATCCAATTTATATTAATAGCAGCCAAGTCTGTGTTAGTACCTCATGTGTAGATATTTCAACATCTCTACATTCTCAAAGCACCTGTTCTACAAATTCTCGGAAATCCTAGCCAGCCGAATGTCGCCATGCCACGACAACAAAATGAAACCGTTTCCAAATCCGGTTCCCATGAAACGGAGCCGTTTCATAAATAAACAAATCTCGAATAATGAAACTTACATAAAAATTCCTTATTCTGTACTTCCTGTGAACGAAACATGAGGGGTTACCATCTATTTCCATTTCTCTACAAGCAAAGCTCTACCTTATTGTAGAGGGAAATAAGGAAAAGAATCGCATGTCAGATTCAGTTATCAAGTTATACACAGCATCACTAGTTTGTTCTAAATTCAAATAAACAAATGAGATTTCGGAATTTAATAAGAGAACACACATATTCAAATAATGAATGTGATGAAAAAAATTGCAGTACCGTTTTATACAGAGGCCCAATTCTCTAATTTAAAAAGATTCAATTCGCAGTATAATCTCGTCTCAGTCGCACTGTCAGCTGTCACCTATATAGTAACTATTACTTAATCTTCGCATGCATACGCGAAGATTAAGTAGTAGTTACTATACGATACAGTGCGACGGACACGAGATTATATTGTGACTGGAATGTTTTAAAATAAGAGAATTGGGCCTCAGATCCGTTGGTCACCGGATCTATCAGTAACAAAATTATAAACACACGGGATTTATTAGAGAACGGATCATAACCACCGGATCTATCAGTAACTACTCGCTATACCAACTGTGCTTACTTTTATACCGTCGTTTTGTACTCAAATCCGTTTAGCCGTTTGAGCGTGAAGCAGTAACATACTCAGTACTCACAAACTATTCGCATTTATAATATATAAGTTTTTTTTATGCTACTTGGCAAGCAAACAAGTATTACCCACCTGATGGAAAGCAGTTACCGTAGACTATGGACGCCTGCAACACCAGAGGCCAAATTCTCTAACTTAAAAATAGTTAAAATAGAGTTCGGATCATGTTTCGATCTTGTGTCGATGTCTTTAATGTCAGAAATGGTATTCTCTAAACATAAAATACAAAACTGTAATGTGATTATATCGAAATGTGACCGAAACTTGAACGATTCAAAGTTTTTTCGATAATTTTAGCATTCTAGATGGAGTCTCTCTTTACTCTTTGCAGTTATATATATATAACTATCCTACTCTAATGGTAGTCACCGTGAATTGAAAGTAGACTAAATTGTTATTTATAAGGGAGCAGAATACCAACTTTCTGACAATTCATAATTCAGTCTCGATTCGGTTAACATTCAGTGTAGTTTTAAAATAATTTAGAGAATTGGGCCTCGGAGGCATCACACGCGCGCTGCCGCCCCTGAGACATAAAAGATGAAAAGTCTCATGTGCATGTAATTTCACCGACACCCGTACCCTTCAAACCGAAACACAGCAATGCGAACACTACTGCTTGGCGGCAGAAATAGGTAAGGTGGTAGTACTTCTCCGGACGAACTCTTTCACAAGAAGTTCTACTATTAACTGTTAGTGTGATGTCTAATGCTTACCTACTTCCACGAATTAATTACGGGACACCTACGCTTACGAGACACTTACGTGTGTCAGATCTGTCAGTTTTTCATAGAATTCTGTTAATTTTACTTGCGGTGTACCGTGAAATAAGCATTGGTAGGTTAGCCTACCTAGGTAAATTCTAATTCTTTAAGATAAGTGATTTACAAAAGGCTACATTCCAAATATTTAATATTATTTTAGTTACATTTTTTATGCTATCAAACAAAAACTTTTTCATTGTCAATATAAACTTATTTAAGTATGTACTTAGCTCAATGAAACTTTACTCTTGCCGATCAAAGTAGTCTAGACATTTCCAATTAAATTATTAGATTGCCTGAGTCTGAAAGTTATATTGCAGTCGTAAAAATCTTTAAACGCCTAAGGTCTGAAGCACTTTTTGAATAATCTTTTCAAAGAAACATTACTACGTTAATAAGTGATGTAGACCTATGCTGTAACAACCTAGTTAAAAATCCCTAGCCTAATATTCTTAAAACTAATAATAATAATAATTCTTTATTGCACACAGAAAATATTACACAAATAAGAAATAATGAAAGACATGTACAAAGATGAGCTTAACCCTTAAAATAGTTTTCTTCCAGCAAACCTTTGAGGCTAGAGAGAAGGTGATAAAGTTGGTAGTAAGTGTACAAAACAGGAAAATAAATACAACGTGAAAATCTAAAAATATAAATCCATAAACGTACCTACTTAAAAAACTAACTAAGCTAAATATTACACTACATACATATACCTACAAAAAACGAATACACATCCATACATACAAGTAACTAAAATAAACAAGAAACTGGCCCCAGCTTAGTATTTTTTGCTTCAAACGGTCAAATCCCTGTTAATTAACGCTCCCCGTCACTGCACTAAAAATTGTGGCAACGAACTCGGAAAAAAATGTTACTTACCAAAGTGTTACTTAGTTTACTCTCGTACATAGATCACTCTAATTCCAAGCTCATAGACTGCCGAAAACTGACGCCCGACTCACTGCAATGAATACAAAACGCTTGGATAGACAAAATAATCCCATCCCTTCTCACAAAATATGAAATAGCTACACAGAAGAAAGGGTGACCCAAAAACTCGAACACACAAAAAAAGGCAGAAAATGGAACTAAAAATGTAAGCAATATTTCAAATTTAATGAAAATACTTTTTGATATAAATTATCAATCTTAACAAAGCCTAAATTCAACTTAAAAATTAGATGAAAATAAAAAAAGCATAAATATTAAATCTTAAAACTAGTAAAACCGGCACATAAAACCAATGTGTAGTCACAGAATAAATATGGTGTAGTGTAGGTATGAGCCATAAGTTAGAGACCCTTAGTTCCCTTATTCCCTTCACACAGTTTTTAGGGGCACCCTATTACTATTCCTGGCTCCTACGTATATTTTTTGTAAAAATGATACGTGCGTAAAACGTGACGTGGAAACGTATCGTCCTTAGAGCCGTTGTTCGCCTGTCATGGTCCTTCGAGCCGCATACCGTAAAATTTCTTAGAATACATAACATCTTAAGCGTAGTAATAAGTTAGTGAGATGGTAGTTTATAAGAATAAGTTCATGTTTTCCTTTTGTATTTTCAGACACACCGTTTGGAAAGGTCATTTATATCTCAGGAAAGATGATTCATGGTGTCTATTTTCGGCGTTTTTAATTCAAACCGGCGAAGGTGGGAAGGTGCGGCTTTTGTGAATTGTTGTTAGGTATCTTAATACTCAAGAGTTTTTAATCTTCTTTAGAGAATAAAATTGAGATGGCAAATATTTCGGTTCGTTGGTTAAATGTTCGTATGGTGCCGCGATGAGAAATATAAGGAATAACTTTTCATTCAAAAACCGACTTCCGCCATTGAATTCAGCTATCTACATGTTTTTAACAAGTCTTCCCCACTGCTCAACTAAATTTCTTAACGCATCAAGTTGAGCAGTGGGTAATAAATACCAACAGCTCAACTGGTAATAGGCTCAACTGTAAATAGTTGAGCAGTGGGTACTAAAACTGCACAACTATATTTATAGATATAAATAAAAACATAAAATCTCATAATTAATTTGCGGAAGGTATACAAAGACAAAACAATAATTTGATGTTGCTGAAAATACTAAAATCGCTATATATGTATGCCTGTAGTATTCGTGGAGTTCCCTCAATTCCTCATGATTCCATCATCAGAACGGGATTTTGATAAAAATGGAACCAATCGGGAAGTATATCTTATCAAATATAAAAATAATTTTCAAATCTGTTTATAATTGACGAAGTTGTAACAAACATAAGAAAAAATATATAACAAAATTAAGAGCCTCCTTTTTTTCAGTAGGTTAAAAATACTAAGAAAATCTAACCATACTAAAAACTAAAAGGAGAGTGGTACCACATGGTTAAGACCACTGTGGAACTATTTAAAGTTTATTTCACGTACCTATTTAACTTAGGGTATCAAGGTAGGTATACCTTAAATACCCACTCAGTTGAGTTTGATGACCCAACACATCGTATAGAAATGATAAAGGTGTGGCCGTAAAAAGACATCCCTACAATCTAGTTATATCGTTTGTAAAGGTTCTTAATAAAAATAAATGTTTGCCCTTAAGTAAACTTTTGATTTCCTGCTGTTTAAATAAAGTATGTTTTTACAATAACACAACGTAACAAAAAGTAAGTTTCACACGCCATTCATGAATACCTAAGTATTACAGCACAATACAATATTTAACAATCTTCTAAATCTAAAATCTCAGAAGTAATTTGAATGTTTGTTGCATAAATAGGACAAATATAATTCCCCAACACTTTGAAACTATGAAATTACTCGCTCCACAGATTATCGCATTTGTCAGTTCCCACTCATTTACATTGTCAACTGACCCGTGACAAATTACGTTCTATAGTATAAGGTATACTGTCCACTAAACTGTTTCTGAAAAGTTGTCCTGCAGGGCTACTCTTGGAAACAGTTATAATCCCAATCCAGTTCTAATCGCAATCCAGTTTCAATCTTAATAACGCTTGTTTGGCACTCTTGAACCAAATCGAGTTTGAAATTGAGATCGAACACGCGATTGACTTTGCGTGTTGACTGTTGGCTCGTGAAAGAACAACGTCAAAATCGCGTCAAGAGTACCAAAAATCGAGGAAAGTCGATTTCACTTAAACCCGACAATTCCACCTATCTCCATTCCAAATTATTGCGCTAGTATTTAATTCAATAGTACCAAATGACGTTAAATCCTGAATTAGGATTGGAATAGAGCGTTAAGAGTAGCCACGCTGTATACAGCGTATGTGACCAGTTGCAATAAAGCTATAATAATGTGTGGAGATTTCAATATTGACATCTCATTAAATTCCTCTCATTCGATTCAATTTTTATTGTTATGTAAGACATTTAATTTAAAACATATTTTTGACGAACCCACTAGGGTGACAAAAACCACTCAAACGTGCCTCGACAACATATTTGTAGACTTTGACTTTAAGAGCAAGGAAATGATAGACTGCCTACGTTCCGACCATAGAGGACAGAGTGTTTCGGTTTATAGTGAGAATAGAATAGTAGAAAATTTAGTAACCTGCAGACCTGTTTCGGCTGTTCGCATTGAATTATTTAAAACTGCTATGGAAGAATGCTTGTCCAATCTGTGCTCAGACAAATTTATAGACCCAGATCAGTGTTACAATAACTTTTTTAAGAACATGTGTTCAAAACATGAGTCCATATTTAAATTATGTAAGGTAAATTACAATAGCAAACCGACATTCGGTGACTGGGCTACCCCGGGTATTTTTATAAGTAGGAATAAATTGTTCTCATTGTACGAAGAGAAGTCATACAACAGGGACGATGCTTTTGTCAATCACGTAAAGAAGTATTCTTTGGTTTTTAAAAAAGTATGTAATGTTGCTAAATCCATATTTATTCGAAACAAAATTACTAACTCTGGAAACACTATTAAAACTATTTGGAATATAATAAATACAGAGACAGGCAAATGCAAATCCATGATAAAACCAAAGATCCTAAAGATTAATGATAAAGCCTAATTAATAATAGTAATCCCTCAGAAGTGGCAAATGCATTTGAATCATGTTTCAAAAACGCATCCTTAGAGACGACACGTTCCCTAAAGGCATCGCCGGATTCTGCATTGTCCCTTCTTAAACAGAATATGGACGCTAGGCCTCCTGTCTTTGCTTTTCAGCATACTTCGTCGAACACGATTGTCAAAACGTTTAAGACTTTAAAAATAAAAAAAACGGAGGACTTATGGGGATTTTCTCTTAGTGTAATCAAACATGTCATCGATCAATTAGCTCCCTATTTGGCTGCCTTATTTAATTTGTGTGTCGACAATGGAATTTTTCCTGAGAAAATGAAACATAGTAAAGTTGTGCCTTTATATAAAACGGGAAGTAAAGGAAACCCATCCAATTATAGACCCGTGTCAGTGTTGCCATGCTTGAGCAAAATTTTTGAGAAGATTCTTCTGAATCAACTACTTGTGCACTTTAATACTCATAACATCTTACATGTCCACCAATATGGTTTCACCAAGGGCAGATCAACGATAGACGCAGGCTCTAAACTGATGACATTTATATTAGAAGCTTGGGAAGAAGCCCACAATGTCGTTGCTGTATTCTGTGACCTTTCTAAGGCATTTGACTGCGTATGCCATAATACGTTGATTCAAAAACTTGAGCATTACGGTGTATCAGATAAGTCTTTAAGTTTAATTTCTTCCTATCTGACAGACCGGGAAATGAAAGTAGATCTCGACGGAGTTAAATCAAATGGGTCTATAATAACGTCTGGGGTTCCCCAAGGATCCACAATAGGCCCATTTTTATTCTTAGCATATGTTAATGACTTACCTTTTCTGATCAAAAAACAGACAGGAGCAGAAATAGTAATGTTTGCAGACGATACTTCGGTATTATTCAAAGTACCCCGAACAGAGACAGACTTCAGCAATATCAATAATACCTTAGGCATGCTTAACAATTGGTTTGCGAGCAATAACCTAGTGCTTAATCCCGCGAAGACTAAATACGTAATGTTCTCACCACCAAATGTAATTAATTCATACCCTAATGTTAAAATCAATGGCAAAGAGATTGAATCCATCCAATCTTCTATCTTCTTGGGTATAACCGTTGACCACAAGCTGCAATGGGATCCCCATCTGGGCTCCCTTAGTGATAAACTTAGTTCGGCAGTTTATGCGGTTCGACAAATTCGAAAACTAACAAATGTGGCCAATGCAAGGATAGTGTACTACGGATACTTCCACAGTTTGATGTCTTACGGTATACTACTATGGGGTACGGCAGCTAAAAGGAACAGTATCTTTGTGTTACAGAAAAGGGCAGTCCGTGCAATATACAATTTAAGTTCGAGGACATCACTAAGAAGTCTTTTTAAGGACGTTAAAATAATAACAATGCCCTCACTCTATATTTACGAGTGTATCATGTACACACGAAAAAATATAAAAAATTTAGAAAAGAAATGTGATGTTCACAGTATCAACACTAGAAATAAAGATAACTTAATTATTCCCAAATTCAGACTACAAAAATTTAATAAATGTTTTCTTGTAAATAGTATCCGCTATTACAATGTAATTCCAAATGTAATATTATCACTTAGCGAAAGAAAGTTTAAGAATTGTGTTAAGACAGGTTTGACGAGAGGTGCATGTTACACATGTGATGATTACTTAAATGATCATAATGCGTGGTCAATGTCGGTATCACAACTAGAGAAAGACAATACTGCATAATTATGGTATTTACTAATTTAACTTATTTCTAATATGTAATCACTGTAATTTTACTATATCTGACAAGGCCCCTTTACAGCCGCATAATGAAACCATGTGTACCTAGTTAGTAGAATTTTTAGTGGTAGAATTTCTTGTTTTTTTTTTGACACGGCATCCCTGTGGCCTCTAATTATTTTGAGGGAATTTGTGATTGTTTTGATGAGTTTGTTTGTTTTTTCTATTTGTTGCTTGTGCTTTGTTTTGTTAATTTACCTCGATTATTATTTAATATTATTTACACCTATTTCTTGACAAGGCCCATGTACAGCCGCTATTCATTAAGCTGTAATAATGACAAATCCAAGTGTACCTTTGCGTTCCAAAGGATAATAAATGAAATTGAATTGAATTGAATACATCTTCTTCTTCATCAGCCGGTAGACATCCACTGCTGGATGAGGCCTCCCCCATATCATGCATAGTCTGCAATTGGGGGATTTGCCATAATCACCATGCTTGGCAGGCGGATAAGTGATCGCATTTTGACGTGAAAAACTCAGGTGGATGCTGCTGCCCATCCCCTGGCGAAATCCTTTAGTTTACTTACTCAAAATCCACAGGAGAAGTTGGAGGAGTCATATTCTTAGGCTGAGACTACCACGGCATACATAATACCTGTACACATACTACCTACTAAATTTTCAATTTCTGGCGAAGAGCGAGCGTGACTCTGACGACATGTTGACTGGACATCTCGTCTCAAAGCGCTAGAGCGTAGAGTCTAGAGTCACGCTCTACCTCTTTTCTAGAGTCTAGCTACACGGACCATCAGCGAGCGTGACTCTACATGTCAACTCGACAATCTGGACATGTCGTCTCGAATCGTTCGAGCGTGACCGTAGATTATAGACTCACGTTTTACGGCTTCTAGGGACTAACTAGAAGGACCACTAGTGAGATTGACTCTTGATGTTGACTCGACATGTCGCCTTGAAGCGCTATAGCGTGACTGTAGAGTATTGACTCACGTATTACCCCTTCTAGAGTCTAGCTAGACCGAATCGAAGTCATCTCTCATTAATATCCCGATTCCGTAACCAGAAATCTCATTCACGTGGTTATCCAGTAAAAGAGAAAGCCAGGGTAAACTGTGTTAGCTAGAAGCCTAGAAGAAAGCCTATGGTTTTTTTGTGTGTTGTGATAGTGGTTGATGCCAACCTTCATCATGGCCTCAATCATCTCGGCTGGTTTAGTCGCATTAAAAAGCAACGCGTAAAATGTCGCGTTTATACGTACACTTCAGTGGAAACTGGCCCTTATTTTTTTTTTATTTTCCATCGTCCATTGTTTGTGTTGCGTAATAGCGTCATAACGTTATGCCGAGACGCCAAGTCGCAGGAAACACTTTCTTTTATAGCGCAATCGTAAAATGGGGTTAATGACTAAATAAAAATATTATTCCTTCACTGAATCTACAACAATGATAGATCAAAACCTCATCGTTAGATAAGGGAGCACTGAGCTTCCATTTTATTTTTTCTCGGCTTTTTTCTCGGAAGGTTATTCTTCTGCGTCGTTTTAATATCAGCTTGTGAAATCTTGAGGATATCAAAAAGGGGATACAAACGACAAGATTTTCATGTTCAAATGTCTATTTCCATTTGAACCATGTTTGAACGAAGAAATGAGACGTCTTCGTCGGTATCCGATTCAAACTAGAACCGGGGAGTTGATTTCTTTATTCTTTATTTTACACAGATATACATAATGAACACAAGACAGAATGAAAGGACATGTACAAAGGTGAGCATAATCCAAAAAAGAGTTTTCTTCCAGCAAACCTCTGAGGCTAGAGAGTGGTGATTATAGAGTTATGTTCGTGTACGCACATAAAAAGAAAAGTGAGACACAAAATAAATTAAACCAGATATAAAAATTAAAATAAACACACTTAAACACATAGATAAATATATATATTAAATACCGAATACATGCCTTAAATATACTAATATATTTATATACCTAATTAGGTGCTATACATAACTAAAAATATACATGAAACGATTTATAGAGAGATAGTGCTCTTTTACTTTCCTCTTGAAGTGATTTGTAATTGTGTTTACTAAAAATAAATTTATCTTATCTTATCTTATCTCTCAGAGCTTCCTGTTAGGAGATGAACGAGGTACCTACCTAAGTACATTGGATCATTCACAAACCAAGCAGGTAATGTAATTGAAAACGTATTAGCCAAGAGCAAATCAAACCAATACCAAAAGGAGTACTGTATATCAATCTAACCGCACTATTCAAATTACAAACTCTACTCCACTTACATCCCAGGTAATTATAAATCCAAGCTCTACATTTAACGTTAAGGGGTCAACACTTTCAACTTTAACACGGCTAGAAGTAAAAACGATAGAACCAAAGAATCTGCTTTGGTCTTACATACCGTTGCAGTATGGATGATAAGAAACACACAACGCATAAATCTTCTCCGTTTACAATTAAAAACTTTTAATATTTTGTTTTCCTACTGTGGTATCTTTGAGCCTACTTAAATTCTCCTCATCATCATCATCATCATCACCAACCTGTTAACGTCCACTGCTGGACGAGGCCTTCCCCATTGAATACAATGGGGGGATTTGCCACACCCACGCTTGGCAGGCGGATGCTGCTGTCCATCCCCTGTTATAATCTCTTAGCAAGGCTTTTCCTTCATCCACGGGAGAAGGAGGGGTCTATTCTTAGGGCGAACACACCACGGCACACGGCAAATGCCCCTAGCATAACTCTAAACTGAACTCTAACTGACTCTGTAGCTGAAACTAAAGCAGCACTTTCTAATTTCTGTCTAGCTTGCTAAGTCTACGTTTATTTGTTTGTGTAGCATTTATTATGTTATTAATATTGTATTGAAATATATTTATTAGTTTATTATTATCAAATTATTAAAAGTATTCGGATTTACAAAATTAAGTTCATAAATGTCTTCTTTCTTTCACTCTGTCGACCAAAAAGAAGAAATTAAAAGTTGGGTAAAATGTTGATCGTATATGTCAGCCATAGCGCTCACCCTATAGTGAGACAGGAGCTATAGAGCCGATACCTGCGTGCGGAGTACATTAATCATGGGCTGATTGATGTCTGGGGGTCGCAGTCTGACGCACGATCGGGAAATTCAGCCGCAGATCAGATTTTAGCGAGTCATTTCTCTAAATTACAAAAGTTTTATCTGACAACTCGTAATCTTCTCGTAATGTAGAGCTAACTTTTGACTCTCCTGACCAGAAAGACCATTACATTCTTACATGATTTCTTCAAAGATAACTGAATTAATTTGTGTAAGTAATTTGTGTTAGGATTGCTTCTCCCTACCTACATACCGCTGACTCCTAAGGCAGAGATAGATAGACGTCACTTAGTAACTAATGCATAGTGTTGTCCCCGTCACTCTCTAGCATGCTTGTTTTTACATTTATGCGATAGAGACAGGGACAGTTCGTTATAAGGGTTACGTGCTAAGTGACTACTATTTATCTCGGCCTAAGTCTTTTCGCAGAGTCTCATAGTCAATATAAGTGAGTCTTTCATAGCTAGCGGGTCATCATTCTTTGAAATTTGTGGAGAAAACCTGTGACAAAGCATCAGCTTTCTATACTTCAACTGTCGGTTGCTATCGCCATATCACTTTTTGTATTTTGATTATCTTTAGATCGTTTCCAACGGACTTTATATACTTAGCTCAACTGTTGAATTTTTAATTTTGTATGTACTTTGTATTATTTTTTTAATAAATAAAGATTATTTAACTCTTATGTAATGAATTGATTTTAATTATTTTTTGTTAGTAATACGAGAAAGTAGCGCAATATCGCTTCCATCAATATCGTAGCGACTAGCGAGTGATTGATCACGTGGTCAGAATCTGTCGGAGCGTGTGTGCCGGGCGCCGGCCGATTGATTGCAACGTAAAAAAGTATAGGAATGTCCTAGATGTTGTGTATGTGTATTGTGTATACACAACCCCGAAAGGGTCATTCTACAGATATTATGGAACAACTTTTGTTCTACGATATTTGGAAATTCAGCTTATTTCCCAAAACAAGTTGATAATTTTCGTGGGTATAAATTAGGCATAGTTTATAGTTTATTTATTTATAACAGATTATTGCTACACGTAATTTAGTACATTATAAAGTATTTAGCTAATAGGTACTAGGTACACAATGATAAATTAATGCATTTCAAAAAAATTGCGTTGCATACTGACTGAGACACCTTGTCAAAAGCGCTTTTTATACGCTTTTTACATAGCGCAAAACCTCAGAGGCCCAATTCTCTAATTTTAAAACATTCCAGTCACAATATAATCTCGTGTCAGTCGCACTGTATCGTATAGTAACTACTGCTTAATCTTCGCGTATGCATGCGAAGATTAAGTAATAGTTACTATATAGGTGACAGCTGACAGTGCGACTGAGACGAGATTATATTGCGAATTGAATGTTTTTAAATTAGAGAATTGGGCCTCTGACTGCCTGCCCAGTTTTTCTTCGTCATACGCGTAGTTCCTAACATTATTTGCATTGATGCATACTTTCCAAGTTATTAAAAAAAAACTTGTGCCGAGTCTATGGCTTGCTTTGGTCTATGCCACGGAAGAATGATTTCTTCTTCCATGGTCTATGTATTAAGCGGTATGAACGAGACGCGCGAACGAATGATTTGCTATAGCGAAACGGTAGGCACGTAAAATAGAGTTATAAAAAGTAGCGAAGTGGGTGTCGGACCATGCACAGTAAAGGGATAAGTATAGTGAGTCGGGATGAACGTTCATGGTTAAAAGTGAATAATGGCGTGACCGAAAAAATTTCACGTCACAAAAACTACCAACATATTATCTTGAGGCCCAATTCTCTTATTTAAAAAACATTGAAGTCACAAATCCTTTCCTACTAATATTATAAACGCGAAAGTTTGTGAGTATGGATGGATGTTTGTTACTCTTTCACGTAAAAACTACTGAATGGATTTGAGTGAAATTTGGAATGGAGATACTTTACGCCCTGGATTAACACATGGGCTACTTTTCATCATCATCATCATCATCAATTTTCATCATTATTCACGCGGGTGAAACCGCGGGGCGCAACTAGTTCACAATATAATCTTGTGTCAGTCGCACTGTCACGTAGTAACTAACTATTAGGTACCTACTTAATCTTCAAATGCATACGGGAACACACACATATACATACACACACACACACACACACACACGACACACAACACACGACACACACGACACACACATACTTACACACTTTTTAAGACATCAGAAGCGCATATTTTACACTTAAATAAAAAGTAATTTAGAAATCTCTATTATATCATTTTTGAAGACCTATTTAAAGATACTCCACACTATTGTGTGTACTGGAATTATTATCATACCTCAATTACCTACATGCATAGCACCTGACATCCCAAATCTTTTTTTTTCGTAATTTCACTCCATTGTAAAGCGGTTCATGGAATATTTCCTTTCAAATTTCTTGCATACAGTGCCATGTAGTACTACTAGAACAAAATAGCTGTGACATAAAGACAAACAGACGGAGAGAACGAAATTATAAGAGTTTAGTTTTTTGCAATTTAGCTACGGATCCCTAAAAAATAAAATGGGAGAAAATTGTTTCATATAAATTATTTTTCTTTTCTCTGCAGTTGCGCAATGTCGCTAGTAGTCCATCAATAGCGAGTGATGGATCGTTCGGTCGGATTTGACGGACCGAGGGTCTACTTCGTCTTACTAGGTCTTACGAAGGTCCACGTAGAAGTAAATCTAAAAACAGTAGAGATAACGTCAGAAAAATAAGTTAAGTAATAAGGCAGTGGATGGAGGTGGCATTCTATGAGGGTAGCCCATGTCCAGCAGTGGACTTCCACAGACTGATGATGATAAGGTACCTACCGCTTACGCGTACCTCCTAGCGAAACCAATTAAACAAATGGAGTGTTTATCTGGGTGCTATTTTTAAAAGTCACTAGGTGACAAAATATCATCAAAAAGGCCGCAAATCACTGTTTTTCAGGAGATGTCCTGAAGGAAGCACTTGTATTGATATCATAGGTATAATAATTTTAGTCATTAATGAATTTCAATATTACAGAAATTTAGCAATCGCAGATTAACGGTAATTTATTGACATCAGGATGTTAGGACCCATGAGCTAGGAATCTGGCTCCTATGCTTTTTTGGAGCAATTTTGTAGTCCCTGAAAACACTATTCCCTGAATTTGTAGTTCCATAGTTTGGAAGTTATAAGCATTTTTCTTGGTCCGTACAACCAGGTATCAGGTTGTACGGACCACCTCAATCTCCAAAACTGAAAACCTGAGAGAATCCGTCAAAGGCAAAAGTTTTTGTAGTATTTTTGTAGTGAATTTGTATGGATTTGTTTTTTCCGTAAGAACTATAGTTAAAGAGAAAATAGGTGTTTAATGTAAAAAACATCAGGTTGTTAGGACCACCTAGATCTCTGAAACTGATGTCAATGGTAATTTTACTAACGTTTAGCACTGGATTACATTCAAAAATCGCACCCCAGCAGTGGACTTCTACAGGCTGATGTTGATAAGGTACCGCTTATGCGTACCTCCTGGCTAAACCTTTTAAACGAATGGAGTGTCTGCCACTTACTAAATAATTAAGCGTAACGCTTCGGCATTGAAGTCTGTTTATTACGCTGTAAAGTGGAAACCCTTCAGCTTTGACTGCTGTAATTGGGCGAAACGGATAGTTAAAGTAACTATTTAATGTAAGTACACCTGAGTACTTACTAAGTTATCTAGAAACTGTCAAGTTATCTGTTATAGTTACGTAGAAACTGAACAGGCTTCTGCCGCAGGTGAGAATTACCGCCGCGCGTCGCGTCTGTGAAGATTGTCGGCGAAGACCAAGTTCTTGTGAATTGAATTACAAGTTAAATTGTTGCCTCTGAAATAAACTAAATGTAATCCATGAAAATGTACTTTACTGTACCTGTGTACCTAGATTTTTGTACATAAGTAGGTACCTATCACTGAGTTACTCAGTCTGAGTTTTCGAATTAAGTACACCAACTAACATAACCAACAGTCACACGTAGTCTTGATCCCACACTAGGATTCTCTGTGTCGTGGGTATCAGGAACTATGAGTACCATGGTACCATAACACCCAGACCCGGAACAAATATTAGCAGATTATACAAACATTATTGTCCCGCAGTGGAAATCGAACCCGCAACCTCTTGCTTCTCAGCCGTCTTCTCGCCCGCCGCGCTACAGAGGTCGTCAAAACATACTACCTACCTAGTTCTACTGTATATAGGACTAGGTAGGTGGTGGTATGCCAGTGGTTGTATTCGTAATTATGTAACCTAGTTCAAATTGTGCAATGGACGGATTCCGTCAAGGTATTATATGCTTCCATACGATGCAATGGCCTATTTATGTCCAGCAGTGGTCGTCTTTAGCTCGGTATTTTTTTACGCACCACTCGGACATAACCTCATCAGTTCTGTAGCCTTACGACCGACGTCCACTTCTGAACGAGGACTCTCGTTTAATACAATAGGGCGAATTGCCATAATCACCACGCTTGACAGGCGGATTGGTGATCGCAGTACCTATCGGTGTTGAGTACTCATGTGGATGCTGCTGCCTATCCCCTGGTGTAATACTTTATTTTACGACTTCCACGGAAGGAGATTCGGTGAGAATTTTTTTGACTAAATAACTACCGGATAAATTATTTGCGATCACACAAGCAAGCACCACTATTCCCTGGGCAACACTTGCCCAGGGAATAGTGTTACTCGTTGGGAAAAAAATCCCAAAGAGTAACAGTGTTAAAGAAAGAAAGAAAGAAAGAAAACGTTTATTTGGTACACCAAAAAACAAAAAACGACATAGAAAGCCGATACCAAAAATCCAACAAATACTTAATAACATAGGTACTAGAGAATAGTCGCGGTCGCGGGCGGTGCCCATGATTAAGAGGATTCTGAACTCAGCCTCGAAACGACAGCAAAAGTGACGAAAAACAGTGGCAATTAGCCGTTGGGAATCCTCCCTTCTATCCTATCTATGTATGATATTCGTTTATTTCGCCTACATTTTCCTGTCACAAAACCGAATCCTGGTGTCCTGAGAATGCGTAGATTCACGGAATGGCATTATCGTGGGCCATCGAAGCGATTTCACGTCCCGTCGATAAAAGCATTGATGGACCATAAACCGTGCCACATAACCGCAGGTTACACATCGATCGTTGTTGTATCCGAGGGCTTAACTGTGGTAATAAAGAAGATAATATTTATTACATACAATATTGTCTACATATTCAAGGAATAAGTTATGTCCTATATCCCCAGTTATGTCCTATATCTGTCCAGGTGGGACAGAGAGTGCGAGAATAAACTTCCATCACGTTTGATCATGAATTCGCGTTTGACTTCGCATTACTTGCAATGTAAAAATGGGACGCAGAGTCAATGGTCCTCAAAACTTGGGCCACAAAGACAATTACTCTAATTGCATTACACCATAGATGACATTATGTAGGTACCTACACTGGATGAGCGACTTTAGGCCGCTGAATATTGGCTGGCCACGGTATTGTGCTGTGAATAGGTGCGGTAAATTACGTGACATTTAGTTCATTTATTTGCTCAGGTACCTTCACAACCGCACCCGCAGCGGCTCGCTGGGATGGGTTGGTTGTGGGTTGTTCTCGCTGTGGGCGGAAAAATATGGCCCGATCCTGTTTTTACTGCACGATTCACCCAAATAGAGTAATTGCTGTAAGTGTTGCTGTGGCCGGCGTAAAATTTTGTAGTAATATTTTTTCAGTCAGTGAAAAATTTATCTAATAGTTTTTTTTTTTTTTTTTCTTTATTTTGCAACTTAGAGCCTATTCACAAGAACCAGGCGAATTTCATGGTTAAATGAGTGGGTTAGGCTACCTACGAGACGCCAGAATATATGAGTGAAGGGGAGTAATTGGGGACTAGTTGGAAACCCAGAGCATTTTTTTTTTGTTTTCGGTTTTTTTTTAAAAGAAAGATAATTTTATAAAAGTTTATTCAGTCAATTATAATTTTTTAAAACTACCTGACTATTTTCGGTATTCCTTTAAAATTGGAGAAACTTTGAAGGCAGAATTTGGTATGGTGGTTACTTCCCCGACCGAACTCATTCACAAGGAGTTCGACTACTATCAGCATGTATGTAAGTAGTAAGTGAATACTTACACAAATAACTACCTTTTTTTTATACCTCTTGGCAAGCAATCAAGCATACGGCCCACCTGATGGAAAGCAGCCTATGGACGCCTGCAACACCAAAGGCATCACAAGTGCGCTGCCGACCCTGAGACATAAAGATGATAAGTCTCATGTGCCTGTAATTTCACCGGCACCCGTACCCTTCAAACCGAAACACAGCAATGCGAACACTACTGCTTGGCGGCAGAAATAGGTACGGTGGTAGTACTTCCGCGGACGAACTCTTTCACAAGGAGTTCTACTACTAACAACCTATACCGAGTACCTACAATCCCAAGTCAAAATTATGTCTTTATGCGAGATATTTCATCATGTGAAGACCCTGCGGCATCCAAGCGAGAGAATCCGCCCAACCCTTCTTATTAAATAAACTCCTCTATAAGGCGGGATTGACACAGCCGTAATCGGATTCCCTTTCATATTTTATAAGCCTCACATCTTCAGCTAATTGTGTTAACCTCGCTAAACTCGCTACGCAATCCCTGGCGGCCTATTAACACAGGGATAAGTCAGGGAAGTACGCTGGGTCCCATGTTGTTTCAAATCGAGTTTAAACGTCTTCACCTCTAGAGGTCACAGTTGTCATATGACGCGGCTGTGACTCCTAATCGTACCTCGTAAATGTCATGTAACCGCATGGAAGGATGAATGTCGGGAGACGGGAAATGGGATGCAATTATACAGACAAGATGCTGGTGATTCTGTGTAACATTCTCTTCTCAAATTTCTCTCTTTCGTAGTTCCTTTTATTCAGTCTACTAGCAAGCGATAATTTTATCGCGTTTTTGATTAAGAGCAGGGTATCTCAAACTTATAGACCCACGTCTATTAAATTTCCCAGAAGACTGCGAACTTAAGACAGGAAGAATATCCCAAAATCTCACGCAGTGCGGCGAATTTCTTTTTACCCTTGGCGACAACTTTTGTCTTGATAAAAACTAAATACATACAGAAATAGACCAGGAGGATTACGTAATTCTGTTGCTATTGATTTCAATCGATTTCAATGTTGTTTTTATTTGAAATTACGTTAATACTATTACCTAATTCACGCAGTCTTATTGAAATTAACGTTTGTAAGCAAAATGCGACGAAACGTCAGCAGGAGAATAGTAAAGTACGTGGTGTATAGTCGTTATTTTTTCTAAAATGCGTAAGTTAGCAAGAACGTAATTTCGAATAGAAACAGCATTGAAATCGATTTAAACCAATAGCAACAGACTTACGTAATCGCACCACTGAAGTCACTGAGTCAGAATAAAGATTGAAATTTACCAAAATTGCTCCTAAAATCTAGGTACTTAGAGACATCCTTTTGAAATTCTTTTGAAGAGTTTCATCTGCGAACATTTCCAGCAATGACTGCTGTAGCAACCAGCACAGTTATATGCTTTCGATTGTGACCGCAAATGGGTTTCGAATCCTGCCTTCGGCATTACCAATATCTGTAAATAATTTTTCAGATCGTCGAAGAGCTATAGCCAGCCGCCATAACGTAAATCATGTCGCGAACCCCCTACGATCAACCGGCGAAACCTAATTACGATTTGCGTACCTAACTTAGAGAAACCCTGCTTTACAGAACTACCTAAGAGCACAGAACAAAGAATTGACAGCCAACCGTTGTTCCATATCTTTGCTTAGACGCCGAGAAGTCTGCGAATTTCACTTAGAATTTAGAGATTTCTCGTAAAACGTTTTTGATAATTGAAGATATTCCTATTTCAAAATCACAGTTTTTACAATAGTTTACTACATTTTGTAAATAAACCTTTACCAAATTTTACAAATTTGTTGGAAGCATGGCACGGAAAACTTAACAAACGCATTGGAAAAAAGAAGCCAAATGCCCTTCATGAAGATTCTGCATTCAATGACGTGACATTTAACAAAATTTTGGAACTCAAGGTTGAAATCAACGGTAGAACAAAAGCGAGTCAGGAAATGGATAAATTCATACAAGAGTGGGCCTCTTAGAACTCTTAGAAAGGATTTATAGATTTATAAGATTTGTAGATTGGATTGTGTGGGTCACTTTCTTGAAAAAGTAAAGTAGTTACTTTAAATTATTGAAAAGTTTATAAGGCATTCGTATAATTATAATTGGGGATTTCTAAAGGGGATTTCAGGAATAACCCGGTGGTACCTACGTAGATTAACTTGCAAGATTAATAATATAAAAAATTAGTTAATACTTACCCAAAAAATCTACCTATTAAGTTTAAATGATCTAAAAAATCAATAGTGAGGGGACACGCTAAGTTTTTAAAACTCCTAAATAAACCCTTAGGTGCAAGATGGTCCTTCCTTGTTGATCCCATAATACAATAATAGAAAAAAAAATAAGATCACTTTAATCTCCATGGCCAACATCCTCACATACCACACACCATACACCTAGAGTCTACTCCTATAAAGTCTAGAATTTGTTTTGTGCGCATGGTTCCATGCTCAAATATAAACTGCATTTTTCGTTGTATTTTCACGATTTATTGTTATGGAAACCGGTAGCTGTTTTCTTCTTAATAGTCGAGTATTTGTTTCTATGCATTCCTAACTACGAGTAACAAACCGGATGCAGACGGTAACCAATTAATCTTAGATCGCGTGCACGACTGTCTGCTAATAATATAATTATTAAAGTACCAATTAGCTTGTTTGCTTGCTACAGCAATTGTTTACATTGAAATAAGATCTTAATTTATTATAATTTTAATCAATTTGATTTGATCATCAAGCACGCATTTAGGAACTTTTTTTTAATCGATCACTACTTAGCAGGATTTCTGTCTACACCTATCTTTAATTTAGTTGAGAATATCCTAAACTAAATATTTATTAGTATTATAATTATTTACAAAAGTTTTTTTAGAAACTAGTTTGCACCCTAAATAATTATTACGTACACCTCTGGCTATTCTTACAATCTCGTCTGCATAGAAAGTAGGTAGGTACTTTTCTTATTCTGATTAAGTACCTACACATGATCTAGAGGTAGGTAGGTTAGGTATATCTAGGTAGGTACTGACATTATTTCCCAGTCTTATAATATGCATATCACATTACTAATTGCGGATGCGGAAATCATTGGCTACAATTGCACCGCCACGCCATTTCTCCTATTGAACCATGACAATGTATAATGTAATGTTCTATGAGCTCATTATTAATTTTGCCATGATCAACTCGATAAGTATAATATGTGTGGATGTCCGATTCCAGAAATCATTAAATCGAACCTTTTTAAAAAAAATATCCCACCTCGGAATATATTCGCCAACATTTTTGGCATTGACAATAAGGACATTCTGCCAACGAACTCTTTGGAGAAACGAACCGGAATTTGCGAAATTCATTCATAAAGATTAAATTCATATTTTGTTAAACAATAAAGCCTAGTTGAGTTTAAAAGTATATTCAAGGAACGCAAATTATTAGTCCCCCCAGGAGCACGCACTAAGCTAGCAATTAGTGACGTGCTGACGTGCAGTACACTACACAGTGACTGTGGGACACTTCACCTAACCCGCATTTCACCTTATATCGTACCAAATAATCAATTAATACTTTCATTCAACACATGAGTAATACAAAATAGAAATTGACACCACCGTAAAAGCAGAGAAATTAAATCCACACGTGATATGAATGCAACATCACTACTTATTATAAGTATTTGTGATTGTTTATCACCGCATAATGGTGAACATTAAAATGTTACACGTTCTTGTACGTCGATTCACTCACCGTCCAGCGGTTATTCCATTGTGACTTACATTTAAGGCATGTAAACACGCAGAAGGAATAGCGATTGCAAAAGTCCAGTTACTCGGCCGTTCGCTTCGACTCGCCTTATTTTACAACGGATACGCGAACTAATCTACGCTTCGAAATAGAACTTTGTTAAGTAAGACATACCTCAAGAAGCGTCCGTCTTCATAATCGAGTAATAAATCCATTCACAATAAACGGGAAACAAAAAACCACTCGAGCTCTTTCGAAACACAAAATCAGAACGAAACGGGAAATCTTTAAAATTCGTAGTAAAACGCACACATCCTTTTTGGGGAAACAATAAAAAAAACTTGCACAATATTTGAACAGATGGTGTATTTATTTTTGTTGACGCGCGAGATTCGAAGGACGCGCAACACGGCCGTCGAGACAAAGATAATCACGGCACTAAGCGTGGCCGGACCGAGCCGAACGGAACATTTGTTTGGTATCGTGCGTGGTACAATGTCTCGGCCGCCTTCCCTTTCTAACAAGTTATATTTGAAACAGCGCCACCTAGAGGATCACAACAGTATTGTTAGGTTTCCGTAGCAGAGTAAAAAATAGGTTCAAGTAAATCAAACCTCTGATTTTAGAGGTTTTGAAAATACGCCAGTCGCATCACTACCTAATGATTTTTATACTTTGACTACCTGTCCATAGGATATTTCCTAATTTATTACATTTTAAAATGAAAACAGAAAGTGTTTATTTATTAAGAGCCAGGTGTGATGATTATTTATTTTTACTACGCGAAATTGTCTCGTTTTCTCGCGTTTCTAGAAATTACTATTTATTTTTTTTGCACACCATATCATCATCATCATCATCACTAGCCTTTAGACGTCCACTGCTGGACGAGGCCTCTCCCATAAATATAATGGAGGGAATTGCCATAATCATCACGCTTGGCAGGCGGATTGGTGATCATGTTGAGTACTCAGGTGGATGCTACTGCCCATTCCCTGGTGTAATCCCTTAGTCGGCTTTATTGCATTAGCACGGCATAGTTTTGTTAATTAATACTTTGAATTATTATAAAGCCTTGCTCTTGTCAGTGTAACTAGTCTCTGGTGTAACTGATGCAATTATAATGCATTTGCAATTATGATTGTGCAGTTTTATTATTTATTTAGTAATCATTATTTATTTAAGTATTTATTATAGAGAAACAGCTTTTACTGACGCTACAGCGTGAATTAAAACTTAATACAAAACAAAATTATGTTATTGTGTATTGTATATATAGGGCCATTATGTAGAAAAAATAATAATAAAAAATTCATACACATTAAATTTACAATTTATTCAATAATCAATATTGTTGATTTAAGATTTTAACGTACACTATCCTAATGACACCCTACACGATAATTCCGTCTCGGTCTGTTCCGCTGAAACTTTAATATTATTACCTGACGTCATAATATTCTTAGGTTGATATCCCGAAGTGACCCAAGAATCTAAGACTTCCGTACTGGGCAACATAGTCCGTAACATATTCCTAATATAGATATACGCTTGAGGGGAATATTTGTAGATACTAAGAGCGAAATTCTTCAAATCATCAGTCTGTCTCATCGGCATAGCTAGAACCAACCCGGTTGTATCCTCTTTGATTTTATCTTGCAGCGATAGCAATATTCTACATTTCTTCTTACGTTTTTGAGATAGAACTTTCCTTTTCATTTCTATAATTTCTTTTATTCTTAAAAGAAATCTATTTTGTCTATTATGTACTCTCATGTTGTATTTTAGTTTATCTTTGAGTCCGACGGCTGACCGTTGCATTCTTTGGACTTCTGTGAACAGTTTCAGTAGTTCGACTTCTTCGTCAATTTCTATCTGTTGTTTGTCAACGGGTACATTGTGCGGGTGCAATGGCTTTTTAGGTTCTTCAATCTCCATTTCCTCATCGCCTTCTGATGAGTCTTCATCTATGTATTCAACCTGGAAAATAAAACATTATTAAACACCTATTATTAGCAGCCTGGACGTCCACTGTTGGACGCTGCCGCCCCCATAGAATGCAACGGGGGGAATTTGCCATAATCACCACTTTTAGCAAGCGAATTGGTGATTGCAGTGTTTATGTTGAGTACTCAGGTGGATGCCGTGCACACATTAAGTTCGCAATATCTATAAAAAAATATTGGGCTTATGTGCCCATTAATTTTTGCGAACACATGGCTAGTTTTATCAAAAATAGTGACGTGCACGGATCACGTTGTGGAAACGAGAAATAAAAATAAATTCAACATTACAAAATTTCGCCGGGTCTTTTATGTCTATGATAAAATGATAAACATACAGAAAGTGCATCACAAGTACCTGTTTGGAGATTAAAATCCTATATTAAGAATAATCTTATTAAGAAAGCGTATTGACTATGTACGGCCACACTAATATTATAAAGCTGTAAAAGCTTGTTTGTTTGTAGAGCGTAATCTCTGGAACAACTAAACTGATACCAAAAACTCTTTCATAATAGAAAACTACACTATCCTTGGTATAGGCTATAATCAAAAGCAGACGAAGTCGCGGGGATCAGCTAGTCAGTGATAATACCGCGTGGCTTGATGTTGCTCTGCCCCTCGACAGCTGACATACCTAGATTTTATTATTAGGTTGTTATTTAAAAGTACATCAAGCGTAGCGTGTGCTGTTTTATGAACTTTTGCTGGTTTTCTTTTAATTTTACTTTTGACTCCCTGAGGCTAAGTTCTCTTTTTCTACGAATCAGCTTATCCTTGTTCTTGAGGCACCGAAACAGCAGTAATTTTATTTAATACTAGTTGCGCCCCGCGGTTTCACCCGCGTGAATAATGATGAAAATTGATGATGATGATGATGATGAAAAGTCTATGTGTTAATCCAGGGCGTAAAGTATCTCCATTCCAAATTTCACTCAAATTCATTCGGTAGTTTTTACGTGAAAGAGTAACTAACATCCATCCATACTCACAAACTTTCGCGTTTATAATATTAGTAGGAAGATTCAAAATGATCCTTGTGATGTCAATGAAAAAAGCACTTTTGACTTTCACATAGATATTTTTTACTCACAGATATTTAAATATACCAAAAAATGCCAAGATTTAAAAAATGCAAGGTGTTCCAGGGATATTCACAGCTAAAATTGCGTTCCTCCCCGCCGCGTTTACTTTGCATTTACGCACATTAAGACGATTTAAAATCATCTTTTTGATAACGGCAAATAAGGAATATTTTACTTTGGCATAATTAAATAGTGGGGCATGCAATTTAAGCTTCGAATATCTCAACTCACTATAACAGCTAAAACAATTTCGATTACATTTGGTTAGAGATAGATCAACACACAGGCTACTTCACTACTTGGCAAGCAAACAAGCATACGGCCCACCTGATAGAAAGTAGTTACCGTAGCCTATGGACGCGTACAACACCAGAGGCACCACACGCGCGCTGCCGACCCTGAGACAAAGATGAAAAGTCTCATATGCCTGTAATTTCACCGGCACCCGTACCCTTCAAACCGAAACACAGCAATGCGAGCACTACTGCTTGGCGGCAGAAATAGGTACGGTGGTAGTACTTTCTTGAACAAACTCTTTCACAAGAAGTTCTACTACTAACACCATCCTTATTATTAAGCCATCCTTATTCACAAGCTTAACCTGGACCTTTATGAGGCATTACTGGAGCCGTATTAGCCAAAAGTAAGAGGCCCTTTTACAATTAGTGTTGAGGTTTAATATAAATACTTCTTTGATTTGAAAATAGCTTTAATGATGTAGTTAAAACGATTTACAGATAGGTTCAAGAAGTAAATATATTATTACTAGCGTTCCCGGTGGTCCCGGTACATTTAAACCTTCCCGTGACAATTATGAACACAACAAAACCAAAATCACCTAAATCGGCCCTGCCGTTCTCGAGTTTTAGCGAGACTAACGAACAGCAATTGATTTTTATATATATATAAGAAGATGATGCCTAGTAAGGCAGTCCACGGCTAAGTGAGTTGTCTTCCTCTGGCGCCGGGGCGCTAGCGGCAGTCTTCTAGTATGTTTCCGTAAACAATTAGGATAAAAAAACATTATTGTTATGGTGGATGGAAGACAGATGGTTAAACTAGTGGAAATATATGAAAGTTAATATTATTATTTTTATCCTAATAGCATGCCAGCGACGCCGCAGGCGATTGTTAGAATAGAATAGAATAGAAAAACACTTTATTGCACACCACATTAAAATTAAAATATCAAAACAATCATAATTAAAATTATACGTATGGAAGTACAATGGGCGGTCTTATCGCTGAGAGCGATCTCTTCCAGACAACCTTGGGATGGACTGGAATTGATGAGAACGATAAAGGACGGTGGTGTAAAACCAATAAAAGTATATGCATACATACGGTGTACTCAATAATAATAAATACCTATATACCTTAACTATACATACAATACATAAAAATACAAATAATATATATATATAGATCTGAGCATATTAATAGAGCTAACTTAACAGCTTTGCGACATGGACATAAAGTGATTGAATAATAACCTTTTGAAGATAGCAAGAGATTTGGCGGTTCTGATAACAAGAGGGAGAGCATTCCATAGACGGACAGCTTGTACTGTAAAGGAATATTCGAAGAAAGTGGAAGTGTGCTTGGGTGTTTTAAGTTGCAAGATCTCAGAGGAGCGCAATGTGTGAGAGTGGGAGAGATGAAGATATTGAAAGCGCTCCTTGAGGTAGGGAGGAGTCGAAGGATTAAATAAGATATTGTACAAGAGAGAGAGAATGTGAGTATTCCTGCGATGGATGATGTTAGTAGTTTGATAAACAAATATCACCTCTAAAACATGCCGGGGCAGTTTCTGGGAGGGCACTGCCTTATCGACCAGCACCATCTGGTCTTCGGCGTTGCACATGAAGCAATCCACTGAGAAGTGCTGCATGCACATGTATGAGTAGTCGGTCGGCATCCAGTTACTTCGACCAGTAAGATCCGTCCATATCTGACGCAAGGACGGCTCTTCTGGGAATCTGTTTGAAAACATAAACATACAAATGAGACGATCATACAAAAAATTTGCTGCCAAGGGCGTGTCGGACAACGCACAGTGAAGGGTTCCGTAGGCGTCATCATCATCATCACGGTAAGTGCCCACCGCGATCAATATCCCATTTAGCTCAAAAACTAAACAACATATTTATCTTATTCAAACCAAATTTTGATAGAATTTTTTTTTCAATTTAGGTAAACCTACCTATTTCTGCTATTATGTGATTATGACATTGTTTTAAATTGTTCTGACTTGTATTTTAATAACTAACATAAGTATTGTCCTGTAATTTTTATTCTTGATCTTGACTCCAAATTGCAGCGCCCTGACGGGGTTCATGTACCTACCTGACTAACAGTAAAAATAAGACCTATTACTAACTATATTGTATGTACATGTGAGCAATAAATAAATACAAATACAAATTTCGTTGAGTGTTTTTAAATTCCTTACATTTTGCAGAATGCCACGACAAACGGTCTTGAGCCACCTGCATCCACTGACTTATGACCTATTATTACATATAAGCTGGTTAATTGAATCTGTTAGGTAACTTGGATTTTGCTACTATGGAGCTGACATCGTCGAAAATCGAAGCAAATTCTTAAAAAAATAAATGGGGGAAAAAAAACACCGATTTCCTGCGACTAACATCTGCTACACCCTTCATTAAATAAGCTGGTTTATGTTAAGTTCTTAACTATTTGTTTATGAGGGGATTTAAGTCTACTTATTGCAAATTTCAATTCTACTTTAGCAAATTATCTTTAGTAAAAGTTTTTTGGTAACATGTGAATAGCCATACCCAAAAAACATCTCCGGTTCTAGGTTTTTCGAGTCTTCGCACCCCAGTACTGCACATGTCTTTGTAATACCAACATTGTTTGTGTACTGTTTTAGTTCTGGTGCCACCATTGCTGGAAAACATGAAAATGCCATTGAATACTCATACCTGCATGCTTTGAAAACATTGTCATATCTATGACAATGGAACGAATTATTCTGAAATCAATGGTCATTATTTGAGATTTAATACTTTGCAGTTTAAGAATTCAATGCTGTTATCCAGATATATTTAAAAAAACAGCCTAGAGAAGATTAATTTGGGTCAAGTCAGTTTGGATAGTAAACAAGCTGCAAATGCTTGGTGCTCTGGGTTCTGTATGTAATGTATACATACCAATAGGCGTAGTTTTCGCTTTATTATCGCCGTAGTCCATGTTGACTTCTTTCATCTTGTATCCAACGCTTGAACTCATTTTTCTTTTTACTTTTAACACAGCTAAAAAACAAACACTGGCTCATATAACAGGTCGTTTAAAGCGGCTGGACTTTTGCGTAGCCTCTTATAAAGATGGATAGTTACCACGTTTAGTTTAAAAAAACAAAACAGCTCTGGTGGTATGGCCGGACGCCAGTAACAGCTACATCAAGTAGGTTTGCTAGGTTATTCTTTAATGTTCAAGGAAGACATTGCTAATGCGTAAAGTAGAATGGGTACCGATATGTAGACGATTCTCTACGTAAAATGACTTATAATTCTTGCTTAATTCAACTTTTACGATTTTTAGATCATTTAATTTCGGAAAGATCAACAAACGAAACGAATGGATAAAATTGAATGATTGAACGATTGAACGAACAAACCACCGAAAGTTATTTTGATTTTGACAGATGGAGAATTCAACCGGAAACGGATATGCATATTGCTTGACTTGTTCCTTTTCAGTTCGATTATGTATGAATTGTTTGGGTTCCATGTTCACACTTTACCAAGTATTCTATCAATCAAATCAATCATAGACAAACAAATGTATTCTCGTCTCGTGTGGTGCGAGTGAGCGAGTGCGACTGACTTGTTTTGGTCATTGATGTTTTCTATTGTCAATTCATTTTCCTACGTAATTTTTGACGAGACCTTTGTTGCTAATTTGCTATATATTTGATGAAATTGCGCTTAAAAAATGGTTGATCCAATATTTGACTACCAGTTTAGGCTAATCCTAATTGGTGACAGTACTGTGGGAAAAAGCTCTTTGTTGAAGTACTTTACAGATGGAAAGTTCGCAGAGGTGAGCTACTATGACTTGTTTTTTTGAGTTATTTTTAGTGAATAAATTATTAAACTACGCATTAATTTTTAGCTGTCAGACCCTACCGTTGGTGTGGACTTCTTCGCAAGGATAATTGAGGTTCAAGATGGCACTAGGATCAAATTACAGCTTTGGGACACAGCTGGTCAAGAACGGTTTAGATCCATCACAAAGTCTTACTACAGAAATTCAGTTGGTGCTCTATTAGTGTACGACGTTTGTAATAGATCTAGTTTTGAGCACATACCACTGTGGATGATGGAGGCAAAGAGACACATAGAGCCTCACCGACCTGTGTTTGCTTTGGTCGGCTGCAAAATAGACCTTGTTGGAACAGAAGCCAAAAATGGAGCCAGAAGAGAAGTTTCTTGCGAAGAAGCTAGAATGTTTGCAGAGGAAAATGGTAATTTAGAAGCCACTCTTAGTGGGGTTTGCGCTAATCAGTGTAATTAACTTGAGAGTTGATTTCCTGCGCAGTTGTACTGCACCATAGTTGAGTTAGATCTTTACCTAGAGTTAATGCTAACCCTGGTTCGCATAATTGCCGATAAATCTCTTTAGATTCAATGTTGTGGAAGGAAAATTTGCATAATTCAATGTCACTTGGTTTGGCGAAACATGTTTTGGCAGATCCTTGAAGTCAATATTGTAATATATTCCTAATTTTACCTACATTTTGTGAATTATATTACTAATTTTGTAAAATAGGAAATACATTATGAGGTACAGGTTAAAAACTGACCTATGGTTGAAACCTTCACCAAAATATTAGTACTGGAAATAGATATTTGATTGTGTAGAAATATCTTCTAGCTCTTTGAAAACTATTCACTTACACCTACAAGAAAAAATAATGATGTTTTTTTTCCCAGGATTACATCATGTTGAAACATCAGCCAGGTCTGGTCTTAACGTAGAAGAGGCGTTTGTACTGGTAGCTCAAGAAGTATACAATCGTATCCAAACTGGTGAGTACAAGGTGGAAGATGGTTGGGATGGCATCAAGACTGGCTTCCACCGACCCAACGGGATGGACTTCAATCTCTTGGAAGCAGAAACTGTACAATCTACTTGTTGCTAGATAAATTTGGTACATGTATATAAAGGAAGTATGAGTAAGTGCAGATAAGCTAAGTTTGGTAATAATAGATTTCTAAATTGAATATAGAATTTTAATTTTTGTAAGGTCTGACTATTTGCAGTTTAGCTCAAAAGAAACTGATTCAAAAAAAAATCTGTCTCAATGCTTCCATGAAAAAAATATTGCTAATATTGTGGTTATTTACTCAGCAAATGAGTGTTGTAAATATAATTGATATAACCAAGAGATCAATCACTTTGATTGATCTACCTGTATAATTATAAAAAATATTGTGAAACGGGTGTTCATACAAAAGTTGTATGTTACATACATAATATTCATGAATGAACATAATTAATTATTGAATGATGTTTTCGTATGACTTTCATAACCCATCATACAAACTTTAATGTTTCATCTGAAGTTAGGGCATCAGGAAAACATTACAGAAAATGTGATATAAAAATGATGATTATATTAGAACCAAAGAATTGTAAAAAATAATGGATTTAGAATTGCTTTGTCATTCAAATTAAGTTCATATTGACCTGTGAACTGTATTGTATGTTATGACGTCATTGGTGTACTACGTAATTAGTTGTGGGTGATTGATAGCGAGTCTGCGCATCATTCTCTATATTTAAACCGCTCCAAAATATCGCTATCCCTTTCATTGCAGTCTATTAGAAAGGGCGCGCGATTATTTTAGCGCACTTTAAATTAAGATAACGCACAGAATCGCTACCTCTGATATAGTAAATATTATTTTGTAGAATTGTGGAACTTGCAGCCTTGAAGAACGTCTGCCATTATTGGTCTATCTGTTGTCGTTTTGCTATGTTTCGATCAGCCAGTGATAGGTATTAAGCTACTAATCTGTAAAACAAACTTATCTATGGACAGTCTGGTGTAAAGTGAATAGATGACTCAGAATAATATACTATAATCATGATTCTGAAGTCAGATGAGAATGGTTGATTTTTTGTTGTTAGCAATACTGTCACGTCATTATAACTCGACTACGATATCGTGATACTTGTTATGAAAAAGTAAGTAAAAATAAAAATCATAGATAGTGATATGATTAGAGATTGGTAGTCACGTGAAAATTCAAATAAAAAACGGTTTAGGTACACCATATTCTGTTAGTAAGCTTACCTAAGTGTTAGCTAACACACATAATATTTACAATTATTTGGCCCAACGCATGTATGGCTGGCAACACATACGTCTTGGTCCAGTGGCTGAGAATTGGACCATCCACCCGCTGCGCCACTGTGGTCAGGAGGCTGTTGGTGCTGACGCGCACCCACCGCAATATGGAGGCGACTGTTAAGCATGATGGCATGGAAGCCAGCTGTCAGTGTGTGTATGATGCTAGTTCCATTGTATGCCGCGATAATCTTTCCTAACAAATTTTTACACAAGTATTTTACAAATCAAACTTTCATTTTGTACAATGGGAAACTTTCACGTACCGATATGTTGGTGGAAACACCAACAGCTTTCGACCCTAATCCAGGGTCTTCATCATGGTGGGTATAGGATCCGCGCTAAGACGCGAAGAACGCGTGATGACGCGGACACAAGCACCCCGCCGGCGCCGGACGAGCCGAGAGGAGCGAGCTCAGAGACGCAGTGCGAGGAGGGACGCGGAGGGAGTGTAGCGCGGATCCTATACCCACCCTGATGAAGACCCTCGATTAGGGTCGAAACCTGTTGGTGCTTCCACCAACATATCGGCACGTGAAAATTTCCCGTTTTACAAAATGAATTATATTCACGAAAGATACTTTAGTAAAATTCCAACTTTAGTGAAAAAATTATAAAACTGAAAATAAAAAACACTTAATATTTTGTGTAGCTTGCAGCGCCAAAGTGGCACTAGTAAACTGACTTATAGATAAAGAGGTTTACACACAATAGCGTTATAACCTTAGCCGATAATTTATCTGGCTGGTCCTCGCTCTGGTCCCACAATTCTCTCAATGTTGTTAGATCAGCACATATTTTTTTGTATTTTATCTAACACTAATTTTAATTTAAAATTAAGTTTTATAGTAGAATGAGTAAATTATAGTACCTGCAACACCACTTTGTAATCAATTAAATTTAATTAAGCAAATTTAACACTGATAATATTTCCACTCAAGCTACAACGTCTAAAATCATAATAAGACTCATATTGTGATATAAGTCACACAGATAAAGACAAAACTACTATCAGTTTTTCAAAGGTAGCCCTGAAAAGGGCCTGTGGGCCGATGGTGAAATATGTATTGGGGAAAATAACGGAAAAGAACCAAGACTCAAAACGACCAATACGCAAAATAACCATTACACATATTGGAACACCTACATGGAAGATAAAAAATTTTGGTTTAATAATTTTGCCGTCCAACTGCTAGAGTTTGCTGGAAATTATTATCAGTTATAAGTCTGCCTATGTATAACTTAGACATAATTAGCGTTTAAGAATTATTCATAAATTGTTTTGTTTTCGTTCTTGTTACCCTTTTTATGATGTAAGTACCACCTAATATTACTTATGTAAAAAACCCAAACCGAATAGGTAGGTTACCTAATTCAAATTATTCTATTCGTATTAAGTACTAGAAAAATATATTTTCTCAATAAAAAATACAAAGCTAGAAAGGCTTTAAATCAAGTTAATTTCTTAACGTAAGTACCTAAACTTACAAGGTATTATATTAACCGTCAGTTACAAGGAAAACGGTTATTTAAACCAATGAACTTTTTTGTTAATTGGTACCTACCTAGTAGTTGCACTCCCTAACACCTACAGTTTGTTTTACAGTAGCTT
Source organism: Epirrita christyi (assembly GCA_951392215.1). Taxonomy (NCBI): domain Eukaryota; kingdom Metazoa; phylum Arthropoda; class Insecta; order Lepidoptera; family Geometridae; genus Epirrita; species Epirrita christyi. The sequence continues at coordinate 1,371,422 of OX595843.1, forward strand.
TTTTAATAATAGCTGTTACTAAGTACATACAATACCTACAATGATTATGAAATAAAGTTTTGTTTATTGATTAATGTAGTTTTAGTTAAAAGTAAGTACCTTTTTCTACGTCTTCTCTAAGTAACTTTCTTAAGTATTTATTTAATAGTAAGTAGGCCATTAAATACAAATTTGATAAAAAAATATAGAACACTAAAAATAATTGTTAGTAGGTACTACCCAATTAAGTATTTATTTAGATTTTAGTTTTAAACTTAGTAGAAATGAAGGCTATTTTATTTTATTTGGACTGATTACTTTTGCTGATTGATATAGAAGTGTACTATCGAATCTAGCGATAGCTCTGTTAGTCCGATGAACGAGGCAATTCTTTGTATGCACACCCTAACAATAATTCCTCTGTCGCTGAAACTTTGCTGTGTGATAAAGTAAGGTTTATAGATTACGGTTGACAGGTTATCTAGGATTTTTTTTATTTTTAAATTAGGTATTCCTACCTAAACATGGAAATCACTTATAACATTCGGTGGAAAATTGCTCAGTCTGAAATTTCTTCGGTGTATGTTAGTATACATTAATAAGTATAGATATGTAACGGTATCCAGGAATATTTCGATTTCGGTGAGGCAGAAATTAAAGAATATCTGTTTTTTTATCACTTTTTCAGGAAAATTGCTCAGTCAGTTTTTATTTTTTTGTACGCGTAAGGTTGTTTAAACGAATCGCCTTGCAGAGTTATCTAAAAGATTTGCCGTTTCGTTCATAGCTTTATGGTTTTTTGGAAATAACTTTCGGCGGAAAATTGCTCCGTCCTTTTTTATTCATTTATTAGTTAAAGTACATTTAAATACAACAGCATTTTAAAGTATCCAATAAAATTTCGGCGTAGCATACGCATTTTAGACTATCAACATTACGCGCACAGCCGCCGGGAGCTACTTTTACTACTTCTTGAGACAATAGTTTTGATCAATGAGAATCAATATATATATAAGGCAAATATCACTCACCTACTTGCTGAGTCATCACGATATCTCAAGAACGAAATAATAATAAATAATGTTTCTTTCGGCTTCTAAGTACTTGTAAGTTTAATATTTGTATGAAAAAAGTTAGAGCCAAATTGAACCTAACGCCTACGCGTTACAGCATATGACATCACATAGAAGTTGAAAGCCGAAGCAAAATCGTAAAGTTTCTCAGACGAAAAAAAATGAGAGACAGAGTCGTCGTGAACAAACAGCTACAGAGGGTCCACTCAGAACATAGCGCCATTTCTGGTAAGCACACATTGACTTTACGTTTACATGTATTCTCACGCAATCTCGAGCAGAGCTCAGTCGCGACTATAATAGCGATTGCAGGCATTTGTCACTTGTTAACAAAATGAGTAGCGGTATTATTACGCTTGCAGAAAAATTTGGTTGTTTAAATACAACCAAATGCAAACGTTCTTCACCTTTCCAAACAAGATTGTTTGTAACTTGTTCCAACTCCTAATAATCTACTCCTTTTCAAAATTCTGAATGAATACAGTAGCAACCTTAGTGAGTCAGGCAAGTTTAGGTAATTATTTTCAAGGAGGGTGGGAGCGGACCTTCTGTCTATTTCTATATTTTGTGGTCTTACCTAAACTGTCAAATTTTGTAACGTGGATCATTTCTTCTTCGATGCGTTGGCTGTTTTTATGACGTCTTCTAGGTGGCCAGTATGTTTCAATTGATTTCTAACGAGATTTAAAAAAAGTACGACTTTACATACAAAATAAGCTTGCCAAGTGCGAGTCGTAAGTACTCGAGTAGGTGTGCTGACTGACGGTTTTGAATGTGGTAGTTTTCCATGATTTTGATATATTTTCAGTAAGTAATTTATTTTAATTTTTTATTCAAAAACGAGTTGAGTGTCCCTGGGGAATTTTCAATAGCGTAATACTTTTTATTGTTTTAACAGTCACTCGCGATAACTTTCGTTTAATTCTTCATCGTGTTCTCAATATTCTTATTTTTTCCACATCTTTTTTACGTTATTTTGGAGATAAGTTTAAGGACAGCTACTTTTAGGCATTTTTTTTCGGTGTAAAAGTGATAAAAAAGTTGCTCATAGTATCATCCAAAAAAAAACAGAACCTCGATAACCAAAAACGGAATGCGGATCCCTAAGCATAAAAGCTGTGTCAAAAAAGGAAAAGCGGTATATCTGGCAGCCCTTGCGCGGAGCGCATGCGTGGTGCGGTGCCCCGCTGTATTATCAGAGGCCACGAACATCTAAAGTTACGAAGACACGATAGTAAACTTCAAATATCTACTCACAAATATTGAAAATTTCAAGTCACTCCTGTGTCACTGGCCAATATTTGACGTTTGAGATCGTCTCGATTGCGTCTCGGTAACATTAATTGTTCGTGCTGAGCCCACAGAACTCTGCGCGGTACGAAAATTGTCTAGGTATGAAATGTTGATATTTAAAAGTTTATGTGTTTATGTGTTTTGGCGAAATTTTATTGGATAACTTAAAATTCTATTATAATAAAGTATACTGTAACTAACAAATGAATAAAAATGGACGGAGCAATTTTCCGCCGTAAGTTATTTCCAAAAATCCATAAAACTATGAACAAAAAGGCAAATCTTTTGGATAACTCTGCAAGACGATTAGTTTAAACAACCTTACAAGTACAAAAAAAATAAAACTGACGGAGCAATTTTCCTGAAAAAGTTGTGATAAAAAAACAGATATTCTTAAATTTCTGTCTCACTGAAATCAAAATATTCCTGGATACCGTTACATATGTATACTTATTAATGTATACTAACATATACCGAAGGAATTTTGGACAGAGCAATTTTCCACCAAAAGTTATTAGTGATTTTCATGTTTAGGTAGAAATACAACATTTAAAAATAAAAAAAATCATGGATAACTTGTCAACCGTAATTTATGAACTTTACTTTATCACACTGCAAAGTTTCAGCGACAGAGGAATTATTGTCAGGGTCAAACCCCCTCACTGACTGGACTATGTGTGGTATCTACCTATATCAATAGGGTATATATTTGATCTTAATATTTTTGATTTTATGTCATTTCTCAGAGTAGGTAGGTACCAACTTTGGTTTATTTTATACCTAATATACCTATTTATTTACGGCATGCGCACAGGAAGAGACGTAGCGCGAGATCAAAGCCCATAGAAGACTGGCCCAGGGTGTTATGTTTATTACCTATGTCATGTCTTCGCCACAAAATATATAGGTACAGAAGGCCAGCTCAGTACAACAAGCGATAATAAGCACACGCACATAGACAGACGTGTACCTTATTACCTTTTATCTTCTCCGTCGCCATACGAATATACGATACGTCATGTCTCATCCATGATGCCTAATATGTTGTACCTAAGTTTAAGAGTTATGTGCAGATAAGTATATAAACAATAAGGTCACACGACTGGGTCAAGTGACTGACCTAATTGCGTTAACATTTATGATCATCAATTTAAAATTATCATTGGTGTCGATTCTGTGCTGCACTTTTAATCCTAAACTTAAAATTAACAATTTTTAGAAGCATTTCGTACTAAAATTGCTTAATTTTAACGAATGACGTCACAATCTTACTAAATTTAAAGAATTTTATCTAATTTGTAGTATAATGACCCAATTCTGTGTAGCACTTTTTTATCTAAATTTAAAATTAACACTTGCTAAAGCATTTCGTAACTAAAATTGATTAACTTTAACGGATGACGTCACATTCTACTAAACTTAGTGAATTTTATAGTTTTAGCCGTCTGCGTTGTATATTTTTACCAGCTTTTGTCGTAATTTTAGGGCAATTTAGAAATGTCGTAGCTAATTTTAGAGACCATCTTCGGAGGTCCTCTTTAAAATAGGTACAGTTGCTTATTTTTGGTTGTCTATCTTTATTCTGAAGACTTTTCATAAAAAACAAGCAAACTGATAATTATGGACGAAGAAGGTACACAGGTATGGTTTGTCAAAAACAATACATGTAGGTAATCAAAATGTATTTACAAATACTTAGGTACCTACCTATCCGTGTTGTCTATGACAAAATGTCGAATTGCTTTCGTATTTTGAGGCTAATAATGTTTTCCAATAGAATTCAAGAAGAAAGAGTTAAAATGCTGCGTTTGCGAGACACCTCTGACCCATTCCGCCTGCACACAAATTTAAAAAGTTGTACCTTTGCCAGCTGAATGCGCTACAAATCAAGTTGTTGACTTTTTAGATAGTGAAGACCTCAGGTATGGGAGCATACCAAAACATCTCAAGGTAAGGTTAGGTACCTACCTAATCTTGGTATTTATACCTACCTATGTGCCTACTTACCTACGTTTGTTCCAAACATTTAAAAATATTTGTTACAGTAGGTTTTATCCCTTAGAATAAGGACTGAAGCACGTCTTTATTTTAAGTTTTATCCGTAAGTACTTCATTTTATGGCCCAAGGAAGCTATCAAGCTGATGTCGGCCAAGCTCGCTGTATTGGTACAGTAATAAAATTGATTTTGGAAAAAATTACACCGACCCATATTAAAATTTCCCAACACACCACCGGAATTGGATGGGTATCCACAGTGTTGCCACCACGCTCTCACACGTCAAAAGTTACCTAATACCTAAGCTAAGAGTAGTAAGAGTGTTCAAAAAGTAACTGTTTTTTTTTACAAAAAATAAAGGCACATTTTATTACCTTTATTTTTTTTGGAGGTTTTTATTCGACTTGTATTAAGTAAGTGGTAATAAAAGGTAGTAAAAGTCGACAGCCAGATGTGAGTTGAGTATTGTTATGTTAACCACCATAGATGGCGCTGAATAGTTTGAGTTTCAAGTAGGTACCTATAGTTTTCAAATATGTAGGTACCTAGTTAAATTTGTAGGTAGCTTGTTTTGATGGTTCCTTTGGTAGCTATCAACGCTAGAATTGTTTCAGTGCCAAGCTTATTCTTATGGTCACATTTCACTAACTTTATTTGGCTAACGATACTTGTGACGCTATTGCTTAAAAATTACAATCAAAAGTTTTATATCTTTTTTTGGAAACAATGGTTCAAACCAAAATTTAATTCAAGTATCACACACACATCAACCGACGGCCGAGGACCCACAACGAACGAATCGGATTGGATAAGCGATACGCTCACTTTGGTGCTATGGTGTTAATCAGTACCTATTAGACAGAAGGGCGTGTTTTGCGTTTGCCAAAATAAATGTCAAAATTTTAAAAAAAATTGAAAATTGAGCACTCTAAGCGCGTAAATAATAAATAAATAAAATAAATAGGTGCTGGACAAATTCACACAACATTATCTAGCCCCAAGCTAAGCAGAGCTTGTGTTATGAGTACTAGATAACTGATATAACATTACATAGATAGATATTTTTTATTATACATAGAAAAATACCCAGAACACCCTGAACAAATACCAACATACCAACCGAATATGCAAATATTTGTTCCGAGGCGGGAATCGAACCCGCAACCTCCTGCGTCGCAGGCGAACCTTCGACCGCCGCGCTACAGAGGTCGTCAGGGATGAGGAAGGGCGTAGGGATTCACCGTAAATACGGTGCACATGGTAGCAGCGATTGTGTAGAATGCTGTCACGTTCTTCATGATTCTAGAAAAAATCATGAAGGATTCGCGAGAGGTTCCGGAAAACGAACAAAACCTGCATTAATTTCGCAGTGGCAACACTAGAGTAACTCAACATGAACTCAATTTAGCAAGCAGATTTTAATGCTGTTAATTTTAAGTCTGTGAAACTAAAATTAAGTTTAGCTAGGCTAAATTTAAAATTAGTATATTTAATATTAGCTTTAACTTTAAGAAAGTTAACACAGAATCGACACCATTAGGTAGTTAGGTAGGTACATAAAAGTAAAGATTCTATAAAATTAATCGTCTCAGTGTTAGGTATTTACATAGGTCATCATTAGCAGCCTTTAGACGTCCACCCACTGCTAGACGAGGTCTCCCCCATTATACACTAAGGGGGGAATTGCCATAATCAACACGCTTATCAGGCGGATTGGTGATCGCAGTATTCGTTTTCGTCTTGAGTAGGTACTCAGGTGGTTGCTAAAACCACTACATTTTCGGAGTCGCCCCTCTCGTCTCTACCTTGACTCTATTTGGCAATCTATTCATTCAATTTTTTGTTCTCGCTTCTAAAACAACAAAATTTTCGCGGCGCGCTTCGCTCGCCAGTCCTATAATAGGCCATTTTAGGCACTAGCGCTTGCTTGCGGTGCTTTACTATCTCGGCTTTTGCCTGCTCTCGCTTCTAAAATCGCAAAAATTTTCGCGACTCGTTCCGGCGGCTAGTGGAACGAGTCGCGAAAATTTTTGACCGTTCTTTCTAGGTACTGACTTTTCCTTTTATAAACGGCTTGTTCTACTCGCCCCGATTGAAAGACCATTTGCCGAAATGTGTAGGTAGGGTACTCATAACATTATTCGCCCCGATTGAAAGACCATTTGCCGAAATGTAGGTAGGTAGGGTACTCATAACATTGATATTTACTCTCATAATAAGAAAACAGAAATTCCCGTAGTCCACCTAGGTGAACCAGGCAGGTGGACCACGGGCAATAGAGGAACCCGGTTTCTAAAGAAGTAAACAAAATTAAAGGGTCACCCCTTTAATTTTTTTAAAGAAGAGTATGTACCTACTTCTATTTTTAGAATTAATTTGACAGAACTTAATTTGGAGCAGAATATTATACTTATACCAAGGCTTTGTTTCATTCAAATCGGATGTCGGAAAAAGTTATCGTCATGTAGAGATTTTTGGAATTTACTTTTCTATCAACTACTGGAAGTTAGAATTTACCTACATAAAGGTTGTAGGGGATTTTTGGAGTTGTAGGGTTTGTAGAAGTTTTTACTATAATAATATACCCTCAAACTTCAAAGTTATTTCGCTTGCGTGATTCAGAACTTCGGCGATAACGCCATCTCTTGGAAAAGTCCTGCGTCGCTTCGTAATAGCATCTGCTTGCGTTATGTATTTCTATAATGAGGTTATAGGTGTCACCCACAAGTTTAATTATTAGTTAGTTAACTTCTAAACTCTTCTAAAGGTTTAGTTATAGGAAAAATAACTACATAAAATAGTAGTATGCGTCCAAGGTAAGTAACTCTAATAAAAATATTACTCCCCATTCATGCAGATTGCTGTCAATGCTGTCACAGCCTGTCACTGTCAGTCCGTAATGTCAGTCATTCATTCATGGCTTGCTTACTGTCGCTTTGGGTAATTTTAAGTTGATAATTTTGTGTATGTATTGTATTCTGTGATCTCTGATTGCAGACGTAACTTACGTAGGTATCTAAACAATAACGCAAGCCGTATTATAGATACAAGCTTCTGCAACAACCATGTCGTCTAACCGCTCGAAAACATCATTTCTCGACAAACCACTCAGCAAAGGAAAGGGCGAAGTTTCACTAGCATTTTACGCCCTTTTATTCTCTGAAATGGTTCAATACTGTCAGAATAAATCACATTCTATCCAAGAACTTCAGAACAAGTAAGTTTATCCATTCTTTTTTTTAATTGTTTGTAGGTATTCAATAATCAATTTTCTCTATGAACTAATTGGTTTCATTTTCCTACCAGACTATCAGACATTGGCCAGGATGTGGGCTCTAGAGTATTGGACCTGTATTTTGTGAGAGAGCGGAACAGTAAACGAGAAATCAAGCTGCTTAACATGCTACTCTTTGTGAAATCCACCCTTTGGAAGGTATGTTACTTTTGCTTTATAGTTAGTAGCACACTGATACACACCAATTGTGATAGCCCTGCCACACACTCATTGAGTGGCATGGGAAGTAGCGAGGAAATGAGGTAGAGACGGTAGTGTGTCCACGTTACTGGTCATGCTGCACATCATGCCCCTCGTCATGTCTAGTAAATACTCCCTGTTTTGTTGGTTTTTGGGCACAAGTCAAAGGGCCAAAGGCAAAGGCGAGCGACCTAGTGCAGAGCTTCGTGATTAATTGCACAAGTAGAGCAGTGTGTGGCCAGACAGGGCAACATCGCAGCAGCACGAGTTGCAGAGCTTTAAGCAACGCGAGGAGCATAGTGCGGCAGGGCTATTACTGTTCAGCAGTTCTGCTAATATAACTGTTTGGAAGTGCTTTGCACATAGACTTGTTTAAAAATTGTTTGCGCCCGCAAAGCTATCCTCAGAGTGACTTAGTTATAACGTCAGAACTAAACCTTGCCTCTTTCATTGTAACTGGTTGTCAAACTGCCCATTCAACCCTACATTTACTAACAGACTTATTGAAATCTTTCAGGTGCTGTTTGGGAAGGAGGCGGATAAACTAGAACATGCTAATGATGATGAGAGAACTTACTACATTATAGAAAAAGATGCTGTGGTTAGTAAATCACTGAATGTTATTTTTTTTAGTTATCTAAGTTATTAGTAGGAAAGCAATTGTGGCAATGAGCTCACTATTGATCATATCTGTGTTCCTACGATTATGCATCCCACAAAGAGGCCCATTGAGGCTGTCTATTTCTTCGGGTACTGTTTTGAGCATGACTGTGGTATAAAGCACAAGTATTCAGAGTAGAATATTTGTTTACCCTAAAATGGGATGGTGAAGCTTGTAGGAAAAAGTAACTAAAGAGCTCTGATAATATATGGATCGGAATCCTCAGGCGGTGAGTGTCACTCACACTTGTCCATTTTTTTTACCTATGTCATTTGCAGGTGAACAAATTCATCAGTGTACCTAAGGATAAAGGGTCTCTTAACTGTGCTACATTCAACGCTGGCATCATTGAAGCTGTTCTAACTAAAGGGGGATTTGTAAGTACATAATTAACATAATAATATAAGTAAATACATCAAAATTTTACGCCCTTAGTACACCTACGACAGCGAATCTCTGCGAAACCAATTGCGGTAGCGAAACGTTTAGTACACTAAGGTTGTTTCGCAAAGAAATTTGGATTTGAATTTTCCGCCATGCCACCTCTCTTTTGTACGTATTTTTGTAATTTACGTGTCCAACTGAATATAACTCAGGATAATTCCGAATTAAATTCAACAATATTTCTATATTTCGGCTTCCATTATGCGAAAATCTGTCCGCCCGGACAGTAACATGTAGTGACGAGTTGCGATGCGAAACACCAATAGCGAACTCTTGCGTCTGTGTAACGACCATTTCGCATTCGCTTGCTAAACAGTACCGACAAGGACGCAACTATCTCATCTCGCTGTAGAGTGAGTGAGACATAGCATTTGCGAAACGCTGCCTCCAACTGACAGTTTTTTCGCTGTTTCGCTACCGCATGCGAATGGTGTACTAAAGGTGTTAAACTTCAATTTTTGGAAAAGCAAAAATATATTATGCTCATAAACACTTGGCAAGTTTTGATTGTCCAAAATACCCAGAAACAATAAAATCATAATTGTTAGGACATAAAGGAAGATTTTTTTTCTAAGCGAAATTTTGTATATTTGGATGTTTGCTTGTTACTCAATAATGCTGTAACAACTGAACCAATTTCAATAAAATTTAGTACACAGGTAGATCAGTACACAGCACAGGCTGTATTTCCAAGATGCTAGCGAGACAACCACAAATATTAATATTGGCTAATGACATTGGGATAGCTTGAAATCTTTGTAGTTTGATTGGTTAATATTTATTAACCACCTTTACGGATTTGAGTGAAATTTGGAATGGAGATAACTTATACCCTGGATTAACAAATAGGCTACTTTTCAAACTAATATTATAAATGCGAAAGTTTGTATGTTTGTTACTTCTTCATGTTCAAATGAGTGAACGGATTTGAGTGAAATTTGAAATGGAGATAACTTATACCCTGGATTAACAAATAGGCTACTATTCTGGGAATCAGTGATGGCGGAGGAAAAACTCATGCCAACCGGTACTGCCAACGTTGACTGAACGCATTGGTGTAGAAGGCCTGTTGGTCCATCGGATCTAAACTTACACAGCGACGAACCACTGCCGATTGAATAAACGACTTTTCACACTAATATTATAAATGCGAAAGTTTGTATGTTTGTTACTTCTTCATGTTTAAACGACTGAACGGATTTGAGTGAAATTTGGAATGAGATACCTCATACCCTGGATTAACACCTATGCTACTTTTCGTCATCATCAATTTTCATCATTGTTCACGCGGTTGGAACCGCGGGGCGCAGCTAGTATTCTATAAAGATAATAATATTTAATTCTTTATTATTTTCAGCCTGCAAAAGTGACTGCACATTGGCACAAGGGCACCACGTACATGGTCAAGTTTGATGATTCTGTCATAACAAGGGACAAGTCATTGGACGATCGATAAATTCAGTATTCCACCAATTATAACTATTACATGTATAAAATATAGATTATTTATGTAAGTAGGTATCAGTTAGTAAGGGAACGTACCCATACTACGTGTCCCATTTCTTAAAATTTTTTAACCACCTCCCCCTTGTTGACCACCCGTGGTATTTGCTAAGGTCTGCGAGTTTTCACGTAGTACGCCCATACTTGAATATACCTAGCTCGAAAAAACGTGAATTTTTTCTAGAGGATATTGACTATGTGACGAAAACCTAAGACCACCAACCCCTGTGACCAAGCGTGGTATTTTTAAAGATCCCTCCCCCCCCCCCCCCCCCTATACAGGTCACACAGTATGGGTACGTTCCTTAAGTACAAGTCCTTAAGATCAAAATTGATAATAATTTGTTTTACTTTTTCATTTTTGATTTCACTCTACTTCACTAACGGTAGTTCTTTTAATAACTAGTTATGAAACAGTGAAGGAAATTGCCTTTTTCGTAGCTAGTTATGAAAAACAGTTATGAAAATGGGCCAAAGGAGTTCTTCAAAAATGGCGTGTCCAAAATGTCCAACTAGTCAGTCTAACAATTTGGAATATTTATGTCCAAACAGTTAGATCATCGAACTTCTAGTAGGAATGGATGGAATAAACTATTTTTTTAGGGTTCCTCACCCAAAGGTTGCCAAATGGGACCCTATTACTAAGTCTATGCTACCGGCGTCCGTTTGTCTGTCTGTATTCCATCACTGTAGTATATATCAGCAGCCATAAGAGGTGAGTTTAAATTTTCACAGATGATGTGTTGTTTGGAACCCTATGCAAATAACCAAATCCCAAGGGATCCCTGGGGGCTTAGTACGGGTTTTGGTCGTTTTCGAAGCTATATGAAGTTTCGTTTCCTTCCATAACTTTACTTGCAGCGCCCCTAGCGAAAATGAGAAGAAAACTAAGGACGTTTTCAAAAAACTGTACAAAGAGTTCTCCAACCAAGGAATAAAACTGATAGTGCGTTCTAATCCACTAGTGGCGACATCTAGTCTTGAGCTGAGTAAACTTAGGAACCTTACACTATGCGTGGTTTGAGAGGAGACACATGTCTGGTTTATTGTCTGATGTGCGCTTGATTAGATGATTAGTATACAACATTTGTAAGGCTAAGTTAATACATTTTTGTTTATAATGATATCTGTATGATTGTTTTATGTTGCAAATATAATAGATTAAATAAAATAAGTAGAGTATTTTAATTTTAATAGAAACCTTACTACAAGGCTTGTTAGTCATGTACACCAGGTTTGAGACGGTGTGGAAGGTGAATTAAATAATGAATAAACGAACAAAACTAGAGTCTGTTCAGCGAGAGACCCGTCGGCGTCGTGGGATTGGAAGGCTTTTTGTTTAGCTGGCAATACAATAGCGCGTCTGTTCCGTTTTGATCCTATTACATTACAACTGTTACTATTTCTTTAGTTTTGAATTCAACAAAGAAACCAGCTCCTAATTATGGTTTTATTTAAGTAATATGTAGTTCACAACGTTAGTTCACAATTTGGCCACGACGGGTCTCTCGCTGAATAGACGACTACGATAAGTACCTAAGTATAAAAAAAATCTTTAACTTTTTCATGTTACATTTTGCAAGTTAAAAAACAAGAACTAGCAAAGTTTAAGAGAGAGAACATAATGACTCCTCATATTTATTGAAATTTGAATAATCTATCGCAATATTTGATCTTTCCGCATCTTATGTCTCTCTCCCTCTTTGTGCGCTGGTTCCATATCAGATAACCGTAGGACAACATCGGCAATATTAAAGCGCATACACCGAATTTGATGGTCCTTGCGTTCGGACTAAAAAACTCCAGTTGGGACACTTTCATGGACATGAACCTCTGCAGTGCTGGGTCAAACTGGAAAATAACATTGAACTTTTACACTACTGGGTCAAACTCAAAAGTAATGTTATTTTAGGTAGACTGACGGCAAAACCAATTATAGGTACATATTTATATACTGAAATTCAAGTTCTGACGATTTCGAAATAATATATGAATCGGACACAAAGATTCGGATACAGCACTTGTTGTACTTATTTATTTATCACTAGTTATTTATTTAGCACAGCCACAGACAGACTGAGCTATATATCAAAGTGAAGTTATTCGGCACGCTTGGAGTAGTAAATATTTGGGGAAATCATTTGGCTTTGCGGGCTGTACATACCTACTTTACTGTCATGCTAACACTTTACTTTACATAACATAGACGTACCTGGGTGACCGAGCTTTGCTCGGAAAACTAGGAAAAACCTAGCTATAGGTATAGATAAATTTTTGCCACCAAAAATCCCCATATATATCGTTTTCTAAATTTCAAAACATAGGTATAGATAATACATACTAATATTGCTGGTTTAATAGTATAGGTGGCGTTGTACTTGAGGCGCCCTTTTAGTTTAAACAAACTAAAAATGTTGTGTAGCTCATACTTTGGACAATAAACAATTTAATTTCATTTCATAGGATTTGAACAAATATGTGCTTTAAACAGCTAATGTTTGCTACTAAAAACACAGGATCTTTGGGATCCTTTGCTCAACAATGGGAAAATATTGGTACCTAATTTCAGTAGGTATAGCCTAGGTAACTCAAGGTACTATTTCTAAAATTAAGGTTTCCACATAAAACACGTCGAACTTTTCGGCTGAATTAAGCTTAATTTTATTCTAGAAGATTTTTGAAAGAATTAATTCTTTTTAATAATCTAGACAACTGCACCTTCATACAAACATATTGCTAAAGATGACACGCAAAGACCTATGGATGATGGTTGGCATTATCACAGGACACAACTATCATCTACTGAAGACAGGGGCTACAGACAGTGGACTATGTCATGCCTGTCTTTACAAGCTACAGTTACAAAACAGGACTCCGGAAGCAAATCAAGTCTCCTTTTTTAGATACCTTGGCAAGTCTTGTCTGATTGTTAATCTACAAAATTTTATAAAGATAGTAGTAAAAATCTGGCACAAATGTTGCTCACCACACCGCCTGCTTCCAAAGAATTTTGACAAGGATCGGATCGAAGCCTCAAAAACTCTTTCCTTAATCTGGCTCGACGCTCAATTTGAGCCATTATAATTTTACATTCAACATCGGAGAACCCGTATCCATCAGATGACATAGTGAAATTAAATAATTTGGTGTTAGCAGGTTTTCATGAAAACTGGAAACTGATGTTTCAGAAAATCATTCTGACAGCTAAATCAAAATGTCAAGAAAACTTTTCAAACCATTATTTAACCTGTGTAAAAAGTTTTTATCAAGCTATCAATGATAAAAATGATTGATAAATATGTTTTATTGATTTACAAACAACAGCTATTTCAATATTCTACAAGTCATGAGTTTGTACACTTATGCGAATTTGAACAGCCTGTCTTTGTATTTGAGTTCTCCGCTTCTGATTTTAGTCTCGCGCGCATGCCTCTCGTTCCAGATGAGGTAGCCGTACGCGAACATGGGTATAACTACAGCACAAATTCCAAACAAACTGGTCCTCCTGTTAGCTTGGAAGAACTCAAACTGGCTGACTTTCATGGACATGAACCTTTGGAGAGCAGGATCGAACTGGAAAGATATACAGAATTTTAAATCTAGCCCTTGTTATACTCATTTGTTTATTTTCACTAACAGATTAGCCTTAATTACGTAATGAGTACACACTCACAACATAGCCAGATTCACCAGCGTTTTTCCAAGGGTTTGTCTTCTGTTTTTGGAACTCCTGTCTCATCGCAACACGCCTCGCGGCCTGCTGCTTGATTAGGTTCAGTTCCGCATCTGATATTCCGTAATTATTGGCCATTTTAGACCAATTTTACGGTCTTTCTTTCTAAGAAAACTCGATCCTTTTACAACTGAACTGGGAATTTGGTTAACTTTGGTTATAGGTCATAAAAATGTCATATGATTCTGACATTCAAAACAAACATGACTGTTCTGCCCATAGAATCTCTATACTCTCTCACCATCTCTCACAGATAGTGAGTTTGTTATTTGCAAAGGTTTGTAAAACAAACCCGTAGGAAAAATTAAAATAAAAATGGTAAACAAAAATGTATCGATTTTTCCTTGTTTGATTCACAAAACACCTACGAATATAGCTTGCACGTCACTAGTAGAATTATGAATGAATGACCATAGAGATAACAACATTGAACGATAAGTAGCGAATTGAGGAACGGTTTCCGGCAACCATCTTTTTCGTTTCTCTTGTTGTCGTTGTCAGTTCGGCGAGTTTTATAAAAACCGCAACCATGGGTCGTATGCACGCACCTGGGTAATTTTCAGTGTAATTTACTAATCTAAAATGTGTTCTAGACCATGTGTATTCATTTTCAGTTCAGGACATAATTTTGTGACGGTAACATAACCTATCCCGTGTGGTGGTCACCACATGGCCAATGTTTCAAATGTGGATTTTATGTTTTCAGTAAGGGTATTTCCCAATCGGCACTGCCCTACCGCCGTAGTGTCCCCACATGGCTAAAATTGACCGCTGATGATGTAAAGGAACAGATTTTCAAACTTGGCAAGAAAGGCCTAACTCCCTCCCAAATCGGTAAGTCCGAACACGAACATTACATTAGTTAGACTAGAGCATGTTGAACTCCCATTTGTTCCGTCCTGAAACTCATACAGAGCACTAAAACCCTGAAACCTCTAAATACAACATAGATTCACTTTTTTATGTGACGTTTTGTCAGGAACAGATAAGAGTACGACATGCTTGTCCTGATATCTTCATGCAGTAACTTCTTTTCATCTGCCAATCTGAAGTAATACCTAGTTATACTGTCATGCTGCCTAACATGGCTTGTCAGCACACATTTGGCTCAAACACAACTGTGCTAACAAGTACAACAAAATTAAATGTTCCATGTATTGGCTGTAATCTTCACCTAAACCAGGTGACCAAAAATAATGATTATGGTAGGCGGCATATCCTAGTGAAGCCAAGCTTGTAATCATTGATTGCTTGTTATCACTTTCACATAGATAAACATCTCATTAGGTTCTAAAATTTCAGTCATTTGAAGAAGCCAACAACTAGGCATAACATAAACCTTTCTCAAACCCCACTTTTGTAGTGTGATTTCAGAAAATTTAAATTATCGTGGCTTGGTATCATTTTAGAAAAATTATACTTTACTATTCTCCTGCTGACGTTTTGTTGACCATTTAGAGGTCCTTCCTCATGAGCACCGACCTCAACCACGCTCGAAGGTTGTGAGACGGGGAACTGCATCGTCAGCAAAATAGTAAAGTATGTGGTGTATAGCCATGATTTTTCTAAAACTGATTTCAGAAAGGATTAGCTAATGCCTTTCTTGCTCTATCTGAGCATTAATGATTACTCAGGCCTTTACTACCTTTCCTATTTCCTACTTATGATACAAATGCCAAACTTTAGTCTTTAATCATGCAACAGTTGAACTGATTCTGATGAAACTTGGTAGAGAGGAATTGAACAGTCTATTTTTTATCCTGTTACCATACAAGCAAAGAAGCAGTGAGCTGCTCGTTGTTTATAAAAAATACAAAGTAGATTTTTGTAGTTGAGTGAACATAGGATCCCAAGCTTTTTAGATCTTAATCTACCAATGTCTGTAGTGCCATGGGTGAGTAACTGGCTGAAAAGCAAGAGGTGTGGGTTCAATTTCTTCTGTGGGACAAATTCTTGCATAATCTGCAAATATTTGTCTGGGTCTGTATGTTGTGGTATCATGTTTTTCATAGTATCTGATACCCATGAGTCAAAGAATCCTAGTATGGGTTTAGGACTATGTATGCGAGGGTTATGTATCTACCAATAAAAACTTTCGTATTTATATTTGTCTAATTCCTGGTTTTCCTCATCCATCATTTCCAGGTGTCATGCTCAGGGATTCCCATGGAGTGGCGCAGGTCAGATTTGTCACCGGCAAGAAGATCCTGCGTATCATGAAGGCTATGGGACTTGCCCCTGATCTACCAGAGGACCTCTACTACCTGATCAAGAAGGCTGTAGCCATGAGGAAGCACTTGGAACGTAACAGGTATGACTCAACAGTTAATTGAAAACGGAATCATTATGATCAGCTTATTCTTTTTTAATTTTATTGGCCTGGTTGTTGAACCAAATGCAGGCTTATCCACAATCATAACTATGGAGGAGGCCTATGACCAGCAGAGGATATCTATCAATGGATAAAGATTATGATATCCGTAATCAATTGGTGGACAATAAAAACTTAAAAGTGTACTTTTGTGTTGAATAAATGAATTGAAATTGATAGGGGGATGGGTAGATAGGTTCTTGCTTGGTACTGGAATCTAGACTCACCAGTTTTTCCCTATAGGTTCAGGACAGGAAGGTTCTCTTCAAATGTTTTGTGTCACTGGGATTTTCAACTCTGCCTAATCTTGACTAGCAACCGTGAACGGGCTATGATCTATCATCCAGGGGGATGTCATATTCCTTTGAATTTTTGGTTCTATGGCATGCTGGTAGTGCTACAATGTTATCCTTAACAGGTTTTCTGTTCATTTATTTATCTTTTGACACACTAACATGCATTTCACAAGTCAAGTTTTCAACCAAAATAAATTGAGGTATTTGGAAGCTATACCAGCATTGTTAATTTACTTACCCATTGACTGTAAGTTTAGATCCTGTGATACTAACAATTTGATATTGAATTTTTTTATACATTATCATCTACAGAAATGTTCCTAATAAAAGGACTTTCAATTAATTTTTTTTTTTTTGTATTGAAAACTCCTGAAAATAACTTATGAATATTTTAATTCCAGGAAAGACAAGGACAGCAAGTTTCGTCTGATTCTTGTTGAGTCCAGAATCCACAGGCTCGCCCGCTACTACAAGACCAAGAGTGTGCTTCCACCCAACTGGAAGTACGAGTCCAGCACAGCGTCCGCTCTTGTGGCTTAATTTTAAAATAAAATATATAAGCTATCATTTGGTTTTACTTGGTATTCCATGATCTATCTAATATCAGGTTTCAATGTCTTTAACGATTCCTAGAAATGGCATTAATCAGAAACTAACATCCACTATGGGTGTACTAAGAAAGTTACTTCATTTAAACAAAATTGTATAGAAAACATTATTTATTGAGTTGCACTTACATTAGCTATTTACAATATCACAAAAATTAAACATATGGATTCCAATTGCTTCCATCCTCTGGATGTAAACTGTTGGTAATCAGTAGAACAACATCCACAATCCACCAGATTCCCAACCCTCCCAGTGTCAGTAGTTTGCCTACGGCTGTTCCTGTCTGTCCGAGGCAAAACCGGTCCATGCCTAGAAACCCAAGCAGTATACTGTAGATCAGCGTAGTCGTGAAGTAGTGGCCAGAATATCGCACGCAAGGAAATCCATCACGCAAAAAGCTGCGAGTTCCCGAACACTCGATGCCGTCCAAAGCTTTACATTGCACATTAGTTTTCTCCACTTGGTCGTATCTCACACCACCGAATTTGACGCAGCCATGCCCGATAGCCTGTTTTGCAGTAACATTTCCCTTATGGTCGATAGGCTCATCACAATCCAAAAATTCCAGGGGCAGGAAACTGCATTTCACCAGTGGCCCGAGAGGTCGGTATGGTTCCTTCAAATAAGGATCACTTTCTGATGAAGTTGTGGGCAGGATTGACGCGAAAAATGATAGGACAGGTAATACGTGATATAGTGTTAGCATTTTTTTCATTTACCATTTGATATTTTATTGTAATTGTAAAATATAAAAATAACATAAATCGTAAACAACCTCAACTTCAACTCATCTGTCAAGCAAGGCAAGTGTCATCCGTCATCCTACACCTCAGAATAATGACATGCTTCAGTCAACAGTCATTATTCTGAGTCCTATACTGTCCTATACTCTGTTCTACTCCTATTTTTAACCCTTATTCATAATGAGTAGAACACCTATAACCATTTAATGACTCATTATTCTTAACCTTAGAAAAATGACAAACCCCCTAATTCATAATCATTTTTTAAACCTATTTTAGTTAAAATATGTTTTGTCTTGTTTTGACGTATGACATTTTACATCAGAGAGAACAAGACAAAACATATTGTAACTAAAATAGGAAAAAAATATTATAAATAAGGCCCTTAGTCATTATTCTTTCCTATAACTGTAAGACGACATCTTCCTCCATGGACGACATCGAAACGAAAAGGCGAAAAGACAAAAAACAGACAGTCTACCTCAGAATAAGGCTTAGAATAAGGACTGAAGCTACTAGAAGTAGCGCTAGAGTAAAAATAAATACAAACTTGGTCACAAGTTAAAACGTCAAAATACATTATTTACAAACAGTAAGGTTTCCGTAGTGATGTGATTTTTTTATCGATAAATTCCTATTGATGACCAACCTATACATTTTTTCAGATTCCCCAAAGTTAGTGCAGTTAAAAATAAATGGACACGACGTACTTCAAGGTATAATAATTGGAGTATGAACATATTTTATTAATTTTTATTTATGTATTACGACATACTCTAATGACTCATAAATTACTACACAGTCTAATGAAGCAACGCTAATGCTACGTCAATAGGAATCTCAAAATAAAGTCTGTTGTCGTTACTATGTAGGTATTTTTATTGATAGGTATTAATTACATAACGTAATAACTAAACGAGACAAGGGAAGCACTAACCTAAAAAATACGTACCTACGTAGTCTTGATCCCATATTAGGATTCCCTGTGTTGGGTATTACGAACTACGAGTGCCATGGTAGGTACCATAACACCCAGACTCGGAACAAATATTTGCAGATCATATAAATATTAGTACCGCAGCGGAAATCGAACCCGCAACCTCTTGGATCTCTGCCAGCTACTCGCCCGCCGCGCCACAGCTAGAGGTCGTCTTATAGTAATTAGTGAAGCCTGGAAATGCCGCCCACTAAATGTGTGTGCTTGTGTGCTTGAGCGGGGGTTCGTATGTGTGTGTGTTTGTGTGACATTGGAGGTAGCGCCAATAGCACGTTGCCGATTTTCAAACCTTGATGTATTTTTGAGAGTGTAGCTCGCGTATGACAAGCTAAATTGTAGGTCCTAGTAGACTTATAGACTTACTTACTTAGTCGGTCGCAAGTGAGTTGCGGAGCGTCGGCATCGTCGCGTCAATACCGCTACCTACTAAGCATTCTGTGTACTTACTGTAAATTTCATCAAAATCGTTAGAGCCGCTTTCGAGATAATATTTAGGTACGCTCGTTTTAAAAAACTCGAAGAATAGTGGGATTTCTTAATCGATATTAAAGTCGACACAGTTACATCACTAGCATTAAGAATCTAATGAATGAATATGAAAGACTAGACTGAAGCAATCAATTTCCAAAAACAAAGTGATGAAGTGAAGACCAAATTGCAAAACGCACCTAAAGCGGACTTGATTAACAAAGACATGATCAAATCTATTAACATAAGGAACATACAGAAATCAATTTATTCAGCAAAGAAATGTCACACGCCGCTATATGCAAACGACAAAAAATCAATACTATCATAATGCTTTTAAAAAATGTGAGAAAAATCCTTTGAATATGTGGCAATTAATAAATAGCTTAGTCAGTAACAAACCAAAAAGTAACTCGGTTCCATCAAAATTAAATACTCCCCTAGGCCAAATCACAGAAGCGAAAGAAATATCGGAGCATTTCAATACTTTCTTTTCTAATATAGGTTCTCAGTTGGCAAGTCAAATCCCAAAAGAGTATCACGATAGTCCAGTGTATATACCATCTAAAGAAAGGCAATCTTATGACAAGTTACTCCATTTTGAACCTGTTACTGTAGATGAGATTGACAAGATAATCACTAGCTTAGACACAACACAAGCACAGGCATAGATGGAATTAGCACTAAGGCAATCAAATGCGTTAAAGGCTTACTTGTTAATGATGTTACCAATATAATTAATAAGAGCTTATGTGAAGGTCAATTCCCTGATACTTTAAAACTAGCCAAGGTTAGCCCTATTTATAAGTCAGGTAATAAAATGGACCCCGGAAATTATCGGCCAATTCTGTTTTACCTGTCCTATCAAAGGTCTATGAAAAAATATTGCACAGCCGCCTCAGTGACTATCTTACTACTACAAATTTTCTTTTTAAAAAGCAATACGGGTTCCGCCCTAAGTCCAATACACTTGCCGCAACGGTAGATCTAATTACAATGATTAAAGTCAATACCGACCAAAAGAAAATAACACTAGGTATATTCATTGACCTTAAAAAAGCCTTCGACACAGTGAGCCATAAAATACTTATAATGAAATTGAAAAACATAGGTGTTGATGGAATAGCCCTTGAAATGTTCCGATCGTACTTAACTAACTATATTATATATATATATATATATATTATGTATATTCGCAGCAACAAATAAGAAAGTCGGAAATTATAACGCCCTTACAATCAACGGTGAAATAATCAACAAAGTTAACAAAGAGAAATACCTAGGCCTCACTGTAGATAGCCAGCTCACCTGGAAACCACATATAGAAACTGTCCGAAGCAAGCTGACAGCGGTCTCAGGTGCTATGCGTGCCATTGTGCGGTGCCTCCCCAGGCAGGTACGGTACACCATATACAACTCTTTGGTTAAATCACAGCTAGATTACCTGATTGAAGTTTGGGGCACGGCTGCAAAAACAAACTTAAATATCTTGCAAACAACTCAAAATAAAATAATTAAATCATTATTTGGATACAACTACTTAGAACCTACTCTTAATATTTACAAAAAAACTAAACTAATGAACCTTAGTCAAATGTATAAAAACAACACATGCTTACTTATTAGAAAAATACTAACTAAAGATGTACACTCACAATTGATATTCACAAAGAAAAACAATATTCAGAAACAAATAACAAGGCAAGCCAACAATATTATTCTAAGAGCACCTAGGACAAATTATGGAAAAAAGAGCATATTGTACGAAGGTGCGCAACTATACAATAAACTACCAAAAGACATTAAGGAAGTAAAGTCATTAATAACATTTAAAAGATTGCTTAAAGCTCATATTATAAAGGATTTTTCATTAATTTAATTTAATTACCTACTTATTATACTATTAAAATTATATCAACGTATAATCCAGCTCAATTATAATTAATCATAATTATATATCTGGCGCAACTTCTCGCTGGTATCGCTCACTGTGTGCACATGCCTTAGACAACATTATCGCGACAGCAGTGGGTGCGCTGCTGTCCGCTAGAATTTAGCCATATCTACCCACTTGACTCTTTTTTTTTCCTACCTAGCTGGTTTATTATTAGCCTTTAATTTGATATTTACCTATTTACTAAATACTATTTTATAACGCTGTACGGCACTCTATTTTATAAATTATCTTTAGTTTTCTCTGTAAGTGAATTTGTAATTCTTTTAGAGAAATAAATATCTTTAACCGTAAGAAAACTAGTGACAACCTTGTAAAATTAGGAATGGACGAATGTATAAGCATCCCTTTCTAACACCTTTCCAGTGCCATAAGTGAAAATAGTACAAACTGTTGTATTTTGTTGGTACACTTTAGCAATACTTCTTTTGCTTCAGTCTTTATTCTAAGGAATATGGACAAACAGTCGACATCCTAAAGCATTTATTCTATAAGGTCGACTTAGAAAATTGTTCATCTTCTCCGTCATCATCATCATCAGTAAACAAAGTTAACATACTCCTAAGTCCTAAAGGCTCAACACACTTGCCGCAGACAAGCCCGGTGTGGCATGCCCGGCGGGTATTCTGTGTATCCGCGGCGTATATCGGCCCGCCCGCATAGTATGTAGGAGCCATAATAACACAAAATAAACCCCCTACCGTCCAAAAAATATACTAAACTTGCCTTGCCTGACAGAGTCTAACCATCTCTGACCATAGTCTGACTTTTGTTCCTTGCTCCAAGGGTCCTCAAGAGTAGTGATGAGTCCCTCACTCGTGAGTTACCTCGTTTGAGGCCCTCAAAATTTAAAATGAAAGAGTTACTCGTTTTTAAACTTTGAACCACCTCAATTTAACTCCTCACTTTTCTGTGCTAGAGTCCGTCCGACTGATTGAGTGACTGATGCAAACTATGCAATACTGATATACGAGTCAACTTATGAATTGACTGATGCTTGATTTGGTGTGATGAGTGTGAGTGGGTGGACGTAACATGGAGGAATAAGTAAACGTATTATGGGATTTTTCAATCTACCATTTTTGAAAGAAACGTCTTTATATTTATTTAATTCCATTTTAATGTTTTGTTGTTTTCCATTTTATGTTAATGTAATTTTGGTGGCATTTTATCCAGTTAACTTGGATAAATAGCACATATTAATGGTTATCAAATAGTACCTACCTAATTTACGAAGACTAGGCACCTACTTACTTCCTAAGTAGGTACTTCTTCTTCTTGTCGTGTCGATGCTTAGTTAAAAGGTAGCCCCCTCAATGACTTAGGGGTAGGTACTTACTTAAACACTTTAGTAGTAGGTAAATAAAAAAAAATGCACTGGCCAGAGTAAGACTACGTAAAAATGAGAGAGAGCGAGTAAATTTCCCGAAGTTGCAAAACCGTGCGCGTGAGAGTTGTAAATAAAAGCTTCATTCAAGTTTTAGCACGCTCGGATCAGATGGTGCGGGGCGACGAGTACTTTGGGCGGCGCTCACACAACTCAATTTACTCCCTCTCTCATCCAAATCCAACGAAACGGTATCGCGCCACTCCGGACGCTCGTCTCGATCGCGCTCACGCCTCACTCGCTACGCTAGACGGTACTCTGTCACAATCACCAAATCACCTCACCTCACCTCAAATGAGGGGTCCTCACGAGTAACTCACAATGCAAAATGAGGTCTTCCCTCATCCTCGTTTGAAATAGACGAGTTACCCAACACTACTCAAGAGTCTGACTAGAGAGTCTAATGTTCCTTGCCTAACATTGCATTGCATTCATATCACAGAGAGAGAACATAGTTCCTACAGTGCAGACAGACAGATTTCGTATCTGTTTTCGTCTTTAGTACTATACTTATAAATCTGTGGTTTTCGTTTTCGTTCGTTTCTTTCAGGATTTTCCATAATCCACAAAATTGATTGGGTTGATTTCTCGAAAATCTAAATCAAAGCCTCATGAAATAAAAATATGGAAGTTTTTAACAAGTTCTACTCTTCTGTGAGCAACACAGTGTCCCAGTTATCTGGCGTGCTGCCCGGGAATCCTGTGACAAGGGAATTTGAAGCTACACAGTTCATTGCCAGTGCAGGCCCAGGTAAAACACATCTGTTATTTGGTATACAATCGTTTCTGATGGCTCAGCTTTTTTGGTATCATTGTGGAAATCGTCTGCCTTCTAAAAACAAAGCCTGCTCATTAGCTTTATAACTTTATGAAGAAAACAACAATGTTTTCCTAATTAATTTAATTTATATTTTCTTAGGAATCAGACCAAGACCAAAAATTAAAATGATCTAAACCTTGACCAATTGGGGGGGTTATTGTTTACAGGTTTGCTATGGAAAATCTACAAAGGCTACAAAAAGTCCACAAAACAGGAAGCTTCAATATTTGTCTTTGAAAAGAAGCACTTGGAACGATGGTCAAAACCAGACAGAGACATCATGCTTGAGACTTTAAAGCGAGGTATTGTCCAGCTCACAAAATTACGGCATCCTCAAATATTGACAGTTCAACACAGTCTTGAAGAAAGCCGAGA
The DNA here is from genome assembly GCA_951392215.1 of Epirrita christyi. Classification (NCBI taxonomy): domain Eukaryota; kingdom Metazoa; phylum Arthropoda; class Insecta; order Lepidoptera; family Geometridae; genus Epirrita; species Epirrita christyi. The sequence goes on from OX595843.1 coordinate 1,395,600, forward strand.
AAGCTTGGCATTCGCCACTGAACCAGTATTTGCAAGCCTGGCCAACATATTGGGGAACACGGAGAACATGCCACAGCCCATACCCAATCACATTGTGAACTATAAACTCTTTGAACTTGAAATAAAATATGGATTGATGCAGGTAGCTGAAGGTTTGGCGTTCCTACACAATGATGTGAAACTACTTCATCATAACATATCTCCTGAATCCATAATAGTCAATCAGCAAGGTGCATGGAAGATATTTGGATTTGATTTCTGTATCACGAACCAAAGTTTGCCAGGGGCTGCTTCGTTCTGGCCATTTAATGAATACTGTCAAGCGATGCCACCTTTAACCCAACCAGTTCTAGACTACCTTGCTCCAGAATACATACTATCTGCTACTCACTCACCTGCTAGTGACATTTTCTCGCTCGGAATGGTTGTTTACACATTACACAGTACAGGGCATCAGACATTAGGGAATATTGGCAATGATTACATGAAGTTCAAAAGATATGTGAATGAGTTAAGGAATCTACCTGCGTCAAGGCTCTCATGTGTGGCGGATGGATTGAAGGAATATGTAAAGCTAATGTTTAATGTTACACCTGAATTGAGGCCTGATCCACATCAGTTTTTGAAAGTAAGTTTGAATCAATCAAGTTCTCTAATGTTTCTTTTAGCTACTGTTATAGAATACAAAAAAAACTGTATTTTTACAAGCTTCTAAGTAAAACTTCCCTCGCATGTTTTTTGATCTGTATGGTTCAAATCTGGCATGGCAATTTTTTACTAGTTTACTGTAATCTGATTGGCCTGAAATTTTGTATACTTCTCATGTTCCAAGGAAAATACAAAATTATGATGTCAGCAAGCTGATCTGATGATGGAAATGGACAGTGGAATTCCAAGATGGATGAACCAATTGTGTAAAAAAAATTCATACCCATCAAGTTCCAATAACTACCTTATAAAATATTATCCAGGAAAAAACTTTCTCAAACATGCTTGGATAATCATATATATATATATTATTTAGAGAACCTTCTTCGAGATAAATAAACTTTGTTGGCTTAGGCCAGAAATGTTAGTATGAAAATTATGTTATAAAATAATTTCACTATGAAAATGTAAAAAATCATAGATTTTTTTTAAAATCACAGATTTTTTTTAAAATCACTTAGGGCTCACCTAGGTGTGCTGCTCACATAATCCGCTCGGGCCTCTCAGTAATGTATTAATTTTATGTGTGTAAACTACTACTACTAACTGTACTACCGAGGCAAAATGTTATAACTCTGTCATAATCATAATTATTTTATTAGAACTGTCTTTTCAGATACCTTACTTCGAAGATGTTGGTGTAAAAACCCTTAACTATCTGGACTCCTTGTTCCAATGGGACAACTTACAGAAATCTCAGTTCTACAAAGGCTTACCACAGATCATACAAAAGATGCCACACCGTATATGTATATACCGAATCCTTCCATGTCTCACAAAAGAGTTTGTAAACCCTCCCATGGTACCTTTTGTCTTACCCAACGTTTTACTAATTGCTGAAAACTCTTCAAAAGAGGAATACGTAAAGTATATACTGCCAGTACTAAAACCAGTAATGCTGATACAAGACCCGATTCAAATATTGCTGATATTCATGCAAAAGATGGAGTTGCTGTTAAAACTGACTCCTGGAGAGGAAGTTAAGACTGATATTCTTCCAATGTTGTATCGAGCGTTAGAATCAGACGCTCAGCAAATACAGGAACTTTGTCTATCAGTGTTGCCAACTTTTGCATCATTGATAGACTATCCGGCAATGAAGAATGCCCTGATGCCTCGAATAAAAAAGTTGTGTATGAGTACAAACTACATCTCGGTACGGGTGAATTGTTTGTTGTGTTTGGGAAAATTATTGGAGCATTTGGATAAATGGTTGGTGTTGGACGAGATAATACCATTCCTGCCGCAGATACCATCGAGGGAACCGGCAGTTTTAATGGGGATTTTAGGTAAGTACATACCTAACCTACCACCGTGTATTAAGAAGACTGGTTTGTCATTTATTATGTGTCAGGTCATGGACTTGGAACTGATGCTCATTTTTATGAACCAATGCTTATTCTCCCCCCACTCTTCTTCCCTCCACTCGATGGACTAAATACATTATAAACGTCACAGGAAGTCGGTGGATGGAAGCAGCTCTAGACCATTCGTCGTGGCATTCTAAGGGGGAGGCCTATGTCCAGCAGTTGACTTCTATTGACTGATTATGATGATGATGCTGCTTATTCTACAGGAGACCACATGCCAATTTGACAGGTGTCTTTTAAGTGTTATGTATCCCGTAAATAATTGGTGATATCAAGCATTAGTGCCACAACATCCCAAACAAGATTTACTGGGCTCCGAATTGTCCAGTATGTAATTTTGTAGAAGACATCCATCTCAATAGACACCTAATGGTCCTATAATGGTTTCGTTGATACCTTTTGAGTTTTGGAACCTAAGAATAGTGTTGACCCGAGAATGCGTATTCGTTGGTAAACCGTTGAACACGGATGGATGTGCCCACACAATGAAGAGCTTCTACATCTTCTTCTGTTGGAGAAGGACAATTAGTATTCATAGTATTCAAAGCGATAAGACCGTCCATTGTGTAACATAGTTAGATTTAGTTTTTGTTTATAATTTTTATTTTTATTTTCTATCTATTAATTTTCAAAATCCTTTATGATAATAATTAAACACCGTTTATTCCAGGAATCTACAAACTAGCACTTAGCCATAAGAAACTGGGCATAACTAAGGAGGTGATGGCCACCAAAGTGTTACCGTTCCTCATTCCACTATGCGTCGAGAACGGTCTCACTCTGAACCAATTCAATGCACTAATCTCACTGGTCAAACAGATGATATCTAAAGTTGAAACTGAACATCGCGCAAAGTTGGAACAGCTGAACTCTATACAGAATGAATCTAAGTAAGTAATGTTTGAAACCCAGCATCCAGCGCTGAGCACACAGTTTTGAATCTCAATGTGTTGATGTATCATTATTGTGTGCCCTTACATAACTTCCTCTGAGGGCCTAGTTTACAAATGGTTGTTATATATAAGTATATCAAGCGTAGCATGTGCTGTCTTTTACAATCTTGCTGATAACATAACACCCAACAGTCTCATACTTGATGATTGGTTCCTAGTTTGTATGTTGTGCTACCAATTGTACTCTTAGTTCCTGATGCCCACTACACGGATGAGTTCACTGGTCAGAACTTATCAAGTACCTACCAAAGTAATTCTGGTCATGTTTGATTGTGTAATTTTTATTGTATTTTATTTTGTACTACTGAATGTAGGTATGTTTTTTTTTGACGTGTACCTTTTGTACGAATAAATGACTATCTGAATCATAATCAAATCAAATCAAAAGAATTTTATTCATTGAAATCACAAAGATCATTTTGAATTGTCTTATAAACTAAAATTACTCCTGTTCCAACGCGACCAAACTTGGAAGAATCAGGCAACAATCACGGCTTGGCTTACATAAATAGTCCGTCTTACCACTAGGTGAGAAGCGCCTGTGTGGTGCCTCGGAGCAAGCAGTTGCTGATACATAGTAAATGAGAACTTAAAAACCTTAGGAAGGTAGTCAAAAGTAAATAAACATCGGCAAAAATATGCAAGGCAGCACACGCTACGCTTGTTATACTTATAAATAATAATCTAATAGAAATATGTAAATAGGTAAGTACAGATATTGCAAATTTCTTTAGCAGTCGAGAGGCAGGGCGACATCAGGCCACGCGGCTTTATCATTAATATAATCATCAAGAGAAGAAGAGTTATGTATGTAACCCAACTTTTCTTTACTTGTAGAATAATGGAGCACGCTCTCACTCCATCAGACTCGCTAGTCCCGGCGCCCGGGCCACAGAGCGACGTAGACAAGATGTTCACAGGACTTGGGTTGGATCCGTTCACGTTCAGTAGCAGCAAGCCAGAGGCACAAGTGACAAGTGTGGCTAGTGTTGGAGATAGTGGTTCCCTCAGTATGGAGGATAAGCAAAGGTGAGCTTATGGTACTCCTGCGGGACTCCGGCCTATTTTTGATGAGTGGTGGTGAAAAAGCCCTAATCCACTATGTGAGCCGAATGCAATTAAGCATTAATCGACACATAAAACCTAGGTTTAAATGACGTAATACTGTTTTCCTTGATACCGTTCGATCCTTGGTGAAACTGTCTAACTAAAAAATGAGAAATCTGTCAAATATTGAATAGCTTACTTATTCAATATTTGTGTTGTAATTCACTCAAAACAAAGTAAAATTGCATCAGAAAATATCACATACAGCATCGTCTTTAGGGGGTGGTTCTCGGAAAAATTTAAACACGAGATAACGTTAAATCTCGGATGAAACCATACTTTTGTCTGGGCGTCGTATGAGACGTGACGTCATATCCTTTGGTCGTATCTGTTACTAAAATTTAGTGCTGTACAAAAGGCTGTACAGTTGGTCTTCCAGCGCCATCTAGTTTGAATCTTAGTAAAGTGGTTTAAATAAACAATGACGTCATCTCTTTCACAAAAAATTAGAGCTTTACTGTTCGCCTTCCAGCCCCGTCTAGTTTGAATCTCAATAAAGTGGTTTAAATACAATGTGACGTCATAAAAAATAGTGCTATACAGTTCGCCTTCTAATGCCCTCTAGTTTGAATCTCAGTAAAGCGGTTTTAATATACTGACGTCATCTCTGGCGCTAAAAATTAATGCTATACAGTTCGCCTTCTAGCGCCCTCTAGTTTAAATCTCAGTAAAGTGGTTCATGTAATTTCTGTTTCTCGTTTTCAGGATAGCACAACAACAAGATAGTGCAAGGAAGTCATCAAATCAGCCACGAACGACCGCAATCCCCGCACCTCCCAAGACAATTTCAAAACCAACGGACCTTACATCAACACTATTACAGTCAAATCTCTCCGCACTCAGTCAGAAATCTAACACTACTAATGCAGGAACAAGTCAAAATGTTATGACCCCTTATAGTAATATAACTAGTCCGAATATGTCTTATAACGTCTCGACAATGTCCAATCAAAACACGAATATGACTTATAATGCCCCGGGAATGACCAATCAGAGTACAAATCTATCTTATAATGCAACGTCGATGACCAATCAAAATAGTACCAACTATAACGCACCAACTAATATGAATTTCGGATATCAAAGTCAGGCTCAAAATGCACCAATGCCTTTCGACAACCAGCTAGCATTGCCCCCTACAACTTGGTCTAATTCAGGCAATACAAATGCAAGTAACTTCAACAATAAGTGGACGACTAATCAGACAAATTCAAACTTGAAACAGGATTGGTCCGCGTTTGAATCTCTTCTACCAAGTCAGAGTAACACTAACAATAATGGGAATAGCAAAGTGAAAGAAAATGAAATGATGGATCTCTTGAGCTGAATTGGAACTTCACAAGAGAGGAAAGATAAAGTTTCGAAAGAGAATAGGGAGAGAAAGACACCCAGAATGTACGTATTTATTATTTTGTTTGTGTTTTGGTTAAATCAGTGAGTTTTATTCTTATATACAGCATAGACAAAGGCATTTGTGCATATCAAATGTTTTCAATGATTGAATTTGTATGTAAATACTGGGATTCTTTTTAGCATATTTATTTATTTTTAATTTGTGCTGAACTTTAGGTATTCTTGTATATTCTGTGATATGAGGTATTTGGCAATGTGGCTCGAAACTAGATGGATTAAATATTTATCATTAAAATACATTCCTTTAAAAATAAGTATGAAATGAGGGTACGCCATACATTGCATTTTAATAACATTTTATTATTTTTAAATCCTAAATTAAATTAACATACAATAGAATAGCTGTTTTAAAAATAGTTATTTCGTAACTATTAATCTTATGTCTTATAATTCATTGCTGCTTGTTAAAATATGTTATAAAAATTCAAAAATATAGTTATATTTTTACTTGGTTACTATGTAGCATAAATACTTACGACTCATACAGAAAAATGATCTCTATAAAATAAATGATCTAAAAATACAATTTAGTATTTAATATAAACTAGATCTTACAAAAACCCAAATATAAACATGACATACACACGCAACACACAATATTGAAACACTTCATGCTAGAATTCCGTGAATTGATAGAAGAAATAAATAATAAATATTTCGTCAGGAAGCACATTAAAAAGTCATGGAATTCTTTGTAAAATCGCGGAATACTGTACTTGGCACCACTTTGCCTTTGGCGGACTTATATTTGATTTCGCTAACCGACTCCAAACTTTAACGTGAACCACTTCGCACAAACCTAGCTAATAGAAAGTCTAATCATTTAATGCGTAAGTGGCCACTTAGACTCAGGTGAAAATAGAGAAGAAAAAACTATTACCTACGCCTTCTAAAAGACGAAGCAAAATACACAACAGCAGTGACTGTCTGCAATAAACTGGCCATCAAGAAACAGGTCTTATACTCATAGTTATAGAGCATAGTCCACACCATAATGAATATTGCTACTATAGTGTTAGACCCTGTCATGGTCGCGGTGGTATCGAACTCGTTGAGAGTGCTATTATAGATTGGTTGTTGGAGTATGTGTGATGCGGCGGTAGCGAAGCTTGAGAACATGCACCAAACTACTAGCAGGCTCTTGTTGCCTGTTAGTGTTATGCCTGAAAGAAAAAGTGATGTTTTTTGGTCCTTCGAGCCGGATATAACCTAAAATCATGACATATTTACCTAGTAATACCTAGTCTTCGCTTACAGTCACCACGCTAAAAGTATCATCATCATCATCATCATCAGCCGTTAGATGTCCACTGCTGGAAGAGGCCTCCCCCATATAGTGCAATGGGTGGATTTGTCATAATTACCACGCTTTGCAGGCGGATTGGTGATAGCAGTATTAGTGTTAAGTACTCAGGTGGATGCTGCCGCCCATTCCCTGGTACTAAATGACAATATAAAGTATTGTTTTTCTTTGAGTGCATAAATAAACACTTCGATCCTTAGGCGTGAATCTGTTCATAGTTTATTTCAAGGACAATTTTCGGCGCGTTTTGAATCAATTAAAACATTACTACGAAAACTAAACAAAAGGTTACCGTAAAATCCAATAGCTCCCGTAACGCAGAACGCTGCACAAAGTCTCTCTTTTTCATTTATAGACTTCGGAAGCACAACGCATAGCATTATGAAGCACAACGCTGATCCGTGTGCTACTGCTATCACACATGAAACCTGCCGGAAATGAAAGCCCGTTAAAATTATACAGTGTGTGTAGTTCAGGGACGTTGTTTAGGCCTGCTAATGTATATTTTTTACATATGACGTATACAATTTACAATAGAGATTTCGGGACAAGACATGATGGAGCCATTGTTAGTCAGTTAGTTTACACCGAGGATGCTTCACTTCATATCGCTCTCAGGGTCTGAGCGGGTATTTAATTTGAAAAAATTGGGAGTTCATAAAAACGTCTAAATGCTGAGTTCACTCACCGACCAAATGTTCAATGAAGGATTCTGCTCCCATACTAGTGGAGGAAACACCACACCCAATATCAGTATCGAGAATGTCGTTGTCAGATGCAGTAGCGCATACAAATAGAAGTTTAAATCCATCAGCATGTTAGCTACCGTTATAAAATTCTTTCTCAATGATGCAGTTCTTCTAGCCGTGCCAGGAGTTACCTCTGCCGCGAAAACTACGTTGTTCTGAGGAGCGTTGATCGTTGTTTCTCTATACAACGGCTGTGGATCTCTTCCGTCTCTGTCTATATTTTCCAGCTCTTGATAACCACTGATCCTGTTATAGTTTGCAACATCAAGTGATCCGAAGTCTGACGAGAATCTGTTTGACGTTGGAGTAAAATCTGAGGAAAAGCGATTGGAGGTGCTGCTGTCGTACATTGTGTCGAAATCTGATGAAAACCTTCGACTATTGGATTTTTCTCTATATTGAACTGAAGGATCCATAATCTCCTTGGCGTTTTTCTTTGAGTTGAAAACCACTACGTCGTTTCCGTCTTCGTCATTGGCAGTTCCAGGAGCTACGTCAACGTTAACAGTTGTATTCTGAACCTCTCGTTCAAGAGGACTGTTTTGATTTGCATTTGAAAATATGATTTCATCTTCGTCTTCTACCGCGTCCCGTAGCATATTATAGGTGTGTCTGATTACTTTTTCTATGTAAATGGGTCTAGTGTATGAGGCTAGGAACACGCAGTTTTGCATGACGATAGCTCCGTAGATCATAACGACTGCATCGCCAGTGTAAATGGTACAAAGGTATCCTATTAAAATTGGTATGACGCAGTTTCCCACTGATGGCGCCATTCGGACTATTCTTTGAGCCATCGTGAGTTTATCGCGGAAGTAATGTGTGATGATGATGTCTGTTTGTTGTCCTGTCAAAGCGCAGCCGGCACCTGAAAACGAATTAAATCATGACGTTTTATCCGACCGTGTGAAAGCGTTCTATACAGTAATCATGATTCATATTTACACCTGAGTAAACAACTCAATGATATTTATATTGAAAGATAATAAAGCATTGTTCTGCGAAAGCTGTTAAACAACACGCAACAAATGGATTGGTGACGTAAAATGTATGACCTCCGGAATGCTACAGGGAGCAATGTTCAGACCATTAGTTTAATTACCTACCTACAAAAATGTCTGCTAAGTAAAATTCGTAGATCAATCTACCTGCTTAGGTATACCAAGGTCATCAATGTAAATAATTAACAAAGCCTTTATTTATACTAATATCCTTAGGAAGTATTTATATCTAACCTTGTACCTACTTTGAATAATTTATGTTAGGTACTCATCATCATCACAACACATCAGCCGTTGACATCCGCTACTGGACATGCTACCCATTGAATTCCACGAACGGTACTGAGCAGCCTCCATCCACCAATTTCCCGGGACCGTTACAAACAATGTCATCGGTCAATCGAGCGATTTAGTTACCATCATATAGAGGCACCTAAACCTATTAGTTAGAATGAGTGACGCCAATTGAGCACAAACAAACGAACCATAAATCAAAAGTTAATCACACTTACCTATAAATATTCCGGAAAATATGTTTTTAATGTGATCGTTACTATCAGCGTCGGTCGAATAACTAGATAGAAGGATACCAGCCACTGTAAGGCAGAGTCCCGACAGTGCCATGAACCTCGGCATGTGGAATATCTTCACCATAGCCCGGCACCAGGACTCCAGCAGCAGCCGCATTATCACCATCATCACAGGAACTATCGCTATGTCGATCTCCCATATTTTCATATACACATCCGGTTCGTGGCCTTCTTCTCGTATCGCCTTTAAGATAATCAGTCCGTAAAGAGAGAGCAACGCGGGCACGGTGATGTTGTAAATCACAGCCGAAGTGACAATCAGCCAGCCATAGCCACCATCGGGCGGTGACGGTCCTATCTCAGGGTGCGACGCGACAACCCTGTCCAAGTTTAGATCCTCTACCCTGCTCTGACTCCTTTCGGTACGCCTCGTGCCCAGATTTTCCTGGTTTTCCATGATTTTTCACACGATAAACAACTTCATGTTCGAAACGGTGAGTATTCGATGAGTTATCTTTATGAAATGGGTGTGTTATCTTATCATTTAATTTTATCAGTTCGCGTAATCTACTGCTCTATTTTTTAAAATCACCGCCATTACAGGTAAGGATTGGAAGGATAATGTCAGTGGACAGGGATACCAATAAAACCATTCACTTTTTCAAAATAAAACATAGGTAGATACATCAATAACATTGTTCGATTTTTTCATTAGAAGTTCTACCTAGTAAAACGATCAAATGTGTACTAATGAATTCCAACAAAACTTTATTTCCTACTTGGTAGAATGTCAAGACTGCAAGTGTCCCTGTTGGTTTCCGAACGAACACATCAATTCTATCAAATATTAACCGACCTATCTATGAAGACCATTGAATTTGAAGACGAAATGACAGCAATGGCTCAAACAAAGCGAGACAAAGACACCAAAGTCGAATGTTCACGAAAGAGATAGCTGATCATTTTACAAGGAATAAAAAGTGTTTTTCTGTTCTTTTGACTAAAGTAGTATTTTACTTTACCACATGAAAATTAAATTCGTTTGATTGACTTGACGTTCGTTGATCGTTCGCAAAAGACGCTCCTAATAGATTTTTACGTATTTAGCTATAATGCAAAGGTATTTTACTAGTTTTTGACGTAAAACAGTAAATAAGTGAATACAAACAATACATTTCAGTGATAAAATTCACACATTCCTGTGTCAGAAATTGTTTTTGGTCGTGTTCATAGTTCCGTGAAGACTGAAGAGGGAAGCATTATAATTACCCGTGATTTGATATGATTACGGTGGAATTATTGCAGGGTTAGCCGAGAATTGGCCGATGGGTGAGGTTGAGGAATGGTCTGGGCTTACTAATTATGGAGACGGAATCTGTACGATCCGAGTTGAGTAGCCGCTCAAGGCGTAGCTCGAGGCATAGATCGCACACGCACCGAAGCACCCGGTAAGTCCTACGACCTAATTATAAAACTTTGTAACTAATAGGCTGATTGAATGGACTTTATCATCCAACTTTGTAATTTTATCTCATTATGGCTTGTAATGTTGTTATTGCCTTCTCTAAAGTTTATTACCTGTAATACTTTTTTTATGTGAATGGTTGTTACCATGTTATAATTCTCATTCTGAGCCTGTTACTCGCTGCTTTTACAGTCACACCTTTAAGACTCCGAACATTTTGGTTATTTGCTGCGATTTTCATGAAGTGTGAAAATTATTATAGTTTCATACCTTGTTTTACAATACCTTCATTTCAGGAGTACCAAATCACAGAGGAAAGACTGCTTAGACAGCACAATGGCTCCATTCCAGACCAGTGTAAACATAAACCCAGAGATAGGCAGAGATGGGCAGGAAGTTATCGAAGTACAGATCCTACCTCAAGACGAGAATTGGGGTGAAAACACCACTGCTGTGACTGGCAATACTTCAGAAGGCTCGCAGTCTATGGAAGATGTCAGTAACTGGCCTATGGAGAATGATAATGGAATTGGTTTTGTCTGTTCCCGATACTTTGGTACCACTGTTGCACTGGGACTGGCTTTTATTTCATTCGTCAGTCCACTAGCAATGGTGGTGCTGCCCAAAATAGGATTTTTCCCTGGATTATCAGATAATATAGCAATTCAACCAAGTCAAAGAATCCAGCTGCTAGCGTGTACGGCAGAATGTAAAGGAATACTGCTATCGTTAGCATTTAAACTAGTTTTACTTGCCATTGGAGTTTGGGCAGTATTTCTTAGACCAAGAAACGCTATCCTGCCTAGAATATTTGTTTTTAGAGCTATGACTTTAGTAATACTCTCTGTGTGTATATTCTCATACTGGCTATTTTATATTGTACAGATTACAGAAGCAACTAAAGCCTTAGCTGTTGGAGAGGAGGCTATAGATTATAACTCCTTAGTGTCATATGTATCTAGTTTTGCAGATACACTACTTTTTATACATTATATTGCTGTTATACTAATGGAAATCAGGCACTTAGAACCAGTGTATTACATCAAGATTGTAAGGAGCCCTGATGGAGAAAGCAGGTCTTATTCCATCGGCCAGTTGAGCATACAAAGAGCAGCAGTGTGGGTACTACAGAGGTATTACACTGAGTTTCCAATATACAATCCGTACTTGGAGAAGATACCAATATCAAAGTCACAAAGGCAAGCCAAGTCAAGTATAAAGTTCTATGAAGTTGATGGATCAAATACAAATCCTGCTACTGGACAACCTAGGTGAGTTTTTGTAGCAATTCTTGTATGAAGTGTATCATACATAGTATCAGTCACAGAAAGTCGGTGGATGGAGGTAGCTTATAACCGTTCATCATGGCATGATATGTGGCAAGCCTGTGTCTTGAATAGACACCGAAACAACTGAATAGAAGTGACACCAGAGGACCAATTATCTAATTTAAAAACTTTCCAGTCAAAATATAATCTTGTGTCAGTCGCACTGTCACATGTAGTAACTATTACGTTATCTTCGTGTATACATGCAAAGATTAAGTAATAGTTACTACATGACAGTGCAACTGAAACAAGATTATATTGTGACTGGAATGTTTTTAAATTAGAAAATTGGGCCTCTTTGGTAATGTTGCACTCAAAGAATGCCTCTCATTCAGCCATGCTCAGACGAGTAGTAATTACAATCTCGAAAACAGCTGAAATTCACAGGATATGGAGTTTTGAGGCTGAGAAAACGATCTAGCTTGGTCCCACAGCCACAAAAAATGCTGATTACTCAAATTAATTCACAGGAAAAATCCCAGTTCTTGAGCAAAGTCTGTTCAACACTGATTTAAAATTTTCTGTATGGGTTTGTAGTAGTTTCAAGGGGTTGTGGGGTTTCTAGGGGTTTGTAGGAGTTGTAGGCGTTTTAGAGCTTTGTTCCCAGTAAACGAGCAAAGCTCGCTTGTCCATTAGTGATTCTTAATTGTTGAAGTTTCTTGGTTTGAACCTTGGTATCCAACACCCTGGCTACGGCCTTTACCTGCGCCGCGATTGTTTTTCTGACGCATTCGAAATCACAGATCGACTGCGGGCTCGTGCACCGGCAGCGCGGGCCGGCGCCGCGACTCAGCCTCCGCGCACAACGAGCGCTACTACGAAGAGGCGGAGCGCGAGCGCCGCGTGAGGAAGCGCCGCGCGCGTCTGCTCACCGCCTGCGAGGACGCCTTCGCGCATGTGCGTCGTGTGCGCGTCTCTAGCGCAAACGGTACGAAAATTAAAAGTTTATTTTGATCAACAACCAAAGACTCGAAATCGAATGTATGAGTCGATGGTTTGAGGTGTCAAAAAAGTTCTGTGCTCAGCATAATGCTGCAGTAAATTGCAGCACTGGTTTTCAGCACGGACCTCGGTTGACGCACGGACATGGTACAGATAACAATAAAAAATGTACTTTATGAATTAATTATTAATAATAACATTAATAGGTGTGATTGTGCGACGTTAGTTTTAAATTGACGACCTCTGGTGCGGCGGGCGAAGTTTCGCCTGCGACGCAGGAGGTTGCGGGTTCGATTCCCGCCTCGGAACAAATATTTGTACGATCTGCAGATATTTGTTCAGGGTGTTCTGGGTATTTTCTATGTATAATAAAAAATAGCTATCTATGTAATATTATTGTATTAAGTAGTTATCTAGTTGCCATAACACAAGCTCTGCTTAGCTTGGGGCTAGATAATGTTGTGTGAAATGTCCAGCATTATTTATTTATTATTTATTTAATACCCCTACTTACAACGCAGATGACCTTGCCATTCTTGCGACCGGATGCTTCGAGAATATCTTATGCGACCTCATTAGCTCTGCCTTTAGAACAATCGAAACCTGGTGTACAAGCCATGGTTTATCAGTTAACCCTACAAAAACTGAACTCATTATGTTCACACACAAAAGAAACTTAGGGAATCTTAGACTCCCGAAGCTATTCAACACTGAAATAAGATTAACCAACGAAGTCAAGTATCTAGGGGTCATACTGGATAACAAACTGCTATGGAATAAGCACCTTGACCATAAACTACAACGAGCATGTGCAGCTTTCTTTCAATGTAGCAGAATGCTCGGGAAAACTTGGGGGCTTTCTCCAAAAATAACATTGTGGCTTTACACAGCCGTAATCAGACCGACACTTACATACGGAGCAATCGTATGGTGGACCAGAACTGAACTAAGCACCGTGATTACTAAGCTGCAGCGATTTCAGAGACTTGCATGCTCTGCAATCACGGGCTGCATGAGAACAACACCGACAGCCGCCCTTGAGACCATTCTGGGCCTACCGCCGCTCGACTTCTTCATACAGCAGGAAGCAACCATGGCCGCTATCAGACTCAAGCACCTAGGATTGTGGGGAAATACTAGGAGTTTGCACGCATCCATCCTAGACAGAGCGATAACTTACGAACCGCTGTTAGCCGCCCCGTGTGATAAGATCCCTAAACAACACATATTTCGGAAACACTACCACATACAACTCTACGAAGACCTAAGAGATCAATCAGGAATCAGCGAGGTCCGTGTCTACACTGATGGCTCAAAAACCATACAGGGAACTGGCGCTGGAATACACTCGCTTGATCTCAACATTAATATATCATTAACGCTAGGCGCACACAGTTCTATTTTCCAATGTGAATGCGTGGCCATCACCGAAGCCGCCACCGCAATGAGCAGGAGAGGGATCACAGACTACAATGTAAGGATCCTCTCCGACAGCTCAGCAACACTCAGAGCTCTGGAGAGCCATAGCTGCAACTCCAAGCTCGTTTACGAATGTCACCTGGCCCTGGAGAGAATCGCCATAGGAAACAAGGTGACTCTACAATGGATAAAGGGACATAGTGGATCGCTGGGTAATGACACCGCAGATGAGTTGGCTAGAAGAGGGTCGGGAACAACCACAGAGGGACCATCTCCATTCCTACCTCTACCCTTTTCTCAGCTACGCACTTGGATGCGGCTTCGCACCCTCAATCAACACAACGAGCGTTGGGCACGGACCACGGATTGCAGACAGTCAAGAGCAGCCGTTCCGGCTGTCTCACCACGGCTCACGCGTCGTCTGCTCAACCTTTCAAGACCGGACCTTCGTACCATCGTGGGAACACTCACAGGCCACTGTCTCCTGAACAAACACCTCTACAACATCGGAGCCACAGACAGCCCACTCTGCAGGGGGTGTCTGACCGAAGAAGAATCGGCTGCCCACGTAGTCCTGGAATGCGTGGGAGTAGCAGCTCAACGTGAACAAATCCTCAACAACCCGAGGTCACTCCGCGAAGCCTGCGAAGACCCCAGGAAACTTCTGTGCTTCTGGACGGAGTTAGGCTGGCTAACTATCTAGCTAGTTTACTCTCACGCATAATGGACCATCCATAGAGTTCGAATGCGGAAAAGGGAGTTCTTTAACATTAACATTAACATTAACCCCTACTTACAAAACCTCTTTATCACTAGCGCTAATTATAGGTTTTCTTTAATAAATAGCGTTTATTAGAGAATCATATTTAATTTAATTTCCAGGCGGGGCGCTAGGTCCTCGGGAAGCGGCGCAGGCCGTGTTTCCGTCGCTCGCCCGCGCGTTACAGAAGTACCTGAGAGCGACGCGTCAGCAGCCAAGACATTCTGCTGACTCGGTGAGTTTCTGACCTAACACAGGGTGACCAGGAAAGAACCGGTCACACGTAGAAGTAGTAGCATTCGCTCGGTATACGGTATGCCTCGTTGAATTTTTGGCTGAATTAAGCTTCATTTCTCAATATAATTTTTGTGGTTCATTGTTTAAGATTTGTCCGATTTAACTAGAAAACTAGAAAATTAAGGAAACTGGAGTTAGGCTCTACGAAAAAAGGAGTTAAATTAATTTAAAAACTTCAAGTCATAATTTGGAGATACTCAACAGAGTTAAATTAATCAGATAAAACTTATCAAGATACGACGTGTTCTAGATTTTTAATAAATATTTAAAAAATATATTAAACAAAAGGGACCCCAATAACTTCAACGCAGTTCATACACGAAATTTTCGACAGAATTACGATTAAATATTTTCTGGGTTACTGTTAAAAAAAAATAGATCTAGATGCTCTTTGAATTTTATCTGTAAAAGAAAAACAGTGTTTCTTTGCAGTTAGGTTAAAACGTACGTCATTCAAAAGTAAATCAGACATTCGTAAGTGATTTGAATGAACAAGGATCGTCAAATATGTACGAGTTATGAATAATAATGAGCTAAAACTATTTCTGAGCCAACCCAGAGTTAACTTAACTGGTAAGGATCCTGTTTAACATAAAAACTGTAATTTGTGTGTTACTTATCCGGCTGCCATGCAGAACCTTGAAGGGGTCACTCGCGAGTTCTTTGGTTCATTGCTGCGTTTGGTTATTTTGATACTATTACGAGCTATATTTGTATGTACTTACATATAATATGTTTTGAGATCTCGAAAACGGCTCTAACGATTTCAGTTAAATTATCTATATTCGGGGTTTTTGGGGCAAAAAATATATCTAGCTAGGTTTCATCTCTGGGTAAACGCGTTTTTTCGAGTTTTCCGAGCAAAGCTCGGTTACCCAGGTACTGTTACATAGTAATGGGACAGAAGACTGCATATTATATATGAAATTGTGGATGTTTGTGTCTCAAATCAAGGCGTAACAGCTGAACCTAATATAATAAATAAATAAATGCTGGATATTTCACACAACATTATTTAGCCCCAAGCTAAGCAGAGCTTGTGTTATGGGTACTAGATAACGGATATACAAAACATTACATAGATATTTTTTTTAGTACATATAGAAAAATACCCAGAACACTCGGAACAATTGTCTGCAGATCGTACAAATATTTGTTCAGGGGCGGGAATCGAACCCGCAACCTCCTGCGTCGCAGGTGAACCTTCGCCCGCCGCGCCACAGAGGTCGTCAATGAATAATGAATAAAAATTTGGTAGAGATTTAACAAAAAGGCTTTTTTTTTATTCCGGGTACAAGCAAACGCGAAGTCGCGGGCGGAATTTAGTAAAATATTTTTATTTGACAAGTACCCATAGACATCAGAAGTGGCTCTAATCGACTTATTTGCTGTCGATCTATCACAGACATACAGAATTTTTAAAAAAAATATAGGTTTCTATTAATATGCTTGTACGTATGAGAGGTTTTAGCTAGATAGATGGGTTATGGTTAGTATTCATACCAGCGGCTATCGGTTCGCAACCTGTCACGTATGGAATAACTACTAAGCATAGAGTGGTCATGTACCAAGTGAATAATTTTAACTTCTCCTTGACTGCCTCCTAGTGGGACCTTCTCACGGATCTGATGGAAGTCTGAGGATAGTCTATGTATCCTTTGTGGCAATGGCCTAGCTCACAGAACTGAAAACCGATGGGGAATAAAGGTTCTCGAGTGGTGACCCCGAACCGGACAATGCAATGATTTGGCATACGTACAGCAGTGTACTTAAAGGCTGATGGTGATGCTTGCCTTTTGTAGGTTCTAGCCCACCTAGCCCGTTGTCTGTCGCAAGATGCGTCCCCCCGCGCCTTCCTGGAGCCTTTCCTAGTGGAAGGGCCCGTGCTGGCCGCGGAGCAGGAGTGGCGGCGCGTTCAGCGCTGGTCGCTGGTTTCCGACGAGCTGCTCGCCAGGCCGCTGGCCGATAACATCGAGTTCCAGCTCAGACAAGGTGACTATAACTTCTTTTTATACAATTTCAATGGGGATATTCTTCTTTTTTTATATATATTTATATACACTCGAGAGCAATGAATCCGGGTCACTTAAAGAATGTTAAAAATCTCGGAAACTAAAAATGATAGATTAATGCAATAAATTGTATTTAATAGACAATGTAATACTCCTTAAATGAAGGTAAAAAAAATATGAGTCACCATACATTTTATTAACACAAAATTACATAAAGAAAAAAACTGCTGATCTCTCCTTAAAACAAAAATAGGAAACATGAAACTTTTGAACTTTATTACGATTTTCTTGAATTTTAATACTTCGTATTGCCTCCTCGTGCTTCCATTACTGCGTTTACGCTGAAAAAAAAACAACAAAAAAACAGAAATCAAACAATGATAAATGACAGATTACAAACAAAAGCAAAACCAAATGCTGTAATTTCGTAGTTCCATCTTCGAAAGTGGCCCTTTTTCAAATTTGATTTTTTTATGATATAACTTTACAATAACTAAGAAGTTTTAATACCTTCATTTAAGGAGTATTACATTGTCTATTAAATACAATTTATTGCATTAACCTAGCATTTTTAGTTTCCGAGATTTTTAGGATTCTTTAAGTGACCCGGATTCATTGCTCTCGAGTGTATATACTGCTTGGCAAGCAAACAAGCATACGGCCCACCTGATGGAAAGCAGTTACCCCGTTACCTATGGACGCCTCCAACTCAGAGACAAATAGATGAAAAGTCTTTATGTGCCTGTAATTTCACCGGCACTCGTACCCTTCAAACCGAAACACAGCAATGCGAACACTACTGCTTGGCGGCAGAAATAGGTACGGTGGTAGTTCTTTCCCGGACGAACTCTTTCACAAGAAGTTCTACTACTAAAAAACAAAAAACTATTCTTGATGAATATCACACCCGTTATTAACTTTTTTACACTTGATTTCTTTCTTATTAATTTCAGGAGACATCTCTCTCAGCTGTTCCATAAAAACTCTGCCCAAGTTCAGTCTGTCGGAGGAGGTGGTCGACCCAAAGAGTAATCGCTTTGTGCTGCGACTCAACAGTGAGACGTCCGTCTGACAGGGAGAGTTCCCGGGACGGGAATATAGGTATGTATGACGGCACGGATTAACTAGACCTATTCTACTTCAAGTAACGTGATGGCCCCGATTATGGACATGAATTATGGATTTAGTCGACAAGTTGCTTGTCCAATTTTTGTTTTACAATATCAGGATGTGAAATAAATAGTAGGTTAATATTTTCCCTATAAGACAAATACATAATAGCTAGATATATTCATTTGGTATCTGTTGTCGCAAGCACCTAGGGGTTTCTCGGTGTTGTTGAAATAATCCTTGAATTCTTGGTAGTAAAATAAGTAATTACAAAGTTCTGATATATTCGTAAGCTATAGAGGTTAGTGAAAGACACGAATGACAGTAGCTGTCAAAAAAACTATTTTAATTTGCAAAATGGCGGTCCTCGTCGATTAGGATACGCAACATGGCCCCGGCTTTGGAAGCCTCGGCTTCAAAGATAGGTAGATGATTGCGTTAGGTCCTCTTCTTATAATTTGGCATCTTCTACTTGAAGCAAAGAACAATTTTTTTAAAAGCTGCACCTTTTGGTGCCTGATGCCGTGCGGATATCCGCCAGACGTGATATGCCAACTCTGCCGCTGTTGGTGTTAATTATTCTCCCAAGTGACCACTTCAATGGGGGAACTTGTTGTCTTTAATGATCACGAGTGTTGGCTGCAGGCTGTCAACGTTCTCTCTCCATTTGCATCGGGTCTGGAGCTCTGAGACGTATTCCTTAGCCCATCGTGTCCAAAAGTTGTGTTGAATCTGCTCCACTTGCTGGTACCGGCTGAGTAGTCGTTCAAGCTCACCTCGCATGTACACTGGGCGCTGTAAGCGGACGACCTACCAGGAAATGACCCGCCGGGCGATTACGCTATTTCAATGGCTATCGAAATGGTCAACATGGCGTTATCCATTACTGGTTCCATCGGATGTACCAAATTAGATTACACTAATTTGAAGGTGGATGGATGGGCAACATAATGTATGACTAAAGTTGCTTATTTCAAATAGTCTATCAAAAATGAATTAATTCGTGATCAAACGCAATAACATAACTATACTGCGTTAAAATTATTTATAATTTATATTTTATTGAGTTTTGGCTAACTACGATTTTTTTTTTGGGCAAATTTAGTAATCTACTTCCTGAACGTATGTTTTTGGTATAATAATAATAAAGCCCTTTATTCTGAACTACTGTGTTAATATAGGTACCTATATTTTTAAATATGTTTTGGTTTCCCTATAAAATGTCCCGTAGTTCAGCGTGTCTCTTGACATAGGCCTCCTCTAACATTTTCCACTGGGTTCTGTCCCTCGCTACCCTTCTCCAATGATGTCCCGCCGTGAGTTTCATATCATCTTCCCATCTCGTTTGTTGGCGTACTCTACTGCGTTTGCCATATTTTTGGTATGGTAAACAAAAATTTACGTACACCTTACCCACTTACTTACTTACTTAGGGTACACGTAACCTTTGCTTACAAAAAATATCGCAGTTAAAAAATCAGAGTATTGCAGGCTGAGCCAACACAGGATTCACGCGGGTGAAGCCGCGAGCAAATGCTAGTGTATTATAAATGAGAGAACATGCGAAGTTCTTAATTTTTCAGTACATTTATTGCTTTATACCACTTTATAAAAACAATAAAAAATACTAAAAAAGTTACCCATTGTTCATGTAGGTAAATTGATGTCTATGAATGAACGAAACGTTTGATTTTGACAAGTAATTGGTATTACACTGACGGAACTCGATTGCCATTCGGCTTCCATTCCATTTCCAAGTGTCAAATGAAAGAGGTTACTACCGTGGTCCCGGCTTCATTTTTATTTCGTTTTTGCGTTGTTATCTAGGCTCTTTTAATTTAATATAATTGCTATTACACGAACGTTACGTAAACATAGGTAAAGAATAGATACAAGGTACATATGGCGCGACAATACATGATGGTGCTAGTTGAGGGGCTCAAAACAGAACTTAACCTGCAACGGCAAAGACTAAGTGAAATCAGTGACCCATTGAGCTTGACGGAAACTTACCCAGTTTCGTCCGCGTAGAATGTTGAAGCTGCCCCTCTTTAGGGGGTGAGTTTCGGAATTTTCTTTCTTAGTGTACCACATATCACACTTACCACAAATGGAATGTACCCTCCAAATTTCTGGTCTCTAGGACTGACGGTGAAGGCTGTGCGTTGATCAGTTAGTAACGCAACGATTTTCTTTGATTATTTTGAAGAACTGCCTACAGGGCCCAACAGTCTGATGTCAATGATTACTTATAGAAAAGCTTGTTTAGGTGCTCAGTAATTTAGGACTAGGTAAAGTTATTATTGACTATTTACTTAGTTAGGTTGGCCTAGCTGAAAACACTACATAGGTACCTACTTGGGGTTAGGTTATGGGACTGGGTACTGGGTTTAGCTTCTTGTTATAAAAAAAACTAAAGCAATTAGTAAGAGTACCAGTGATGGACAGTATAAGGCCAACAGACCAACCTAAAAATTCACAAAAAAAAACTTGCCTCCAATTCTTGCAAATGTTGCTGATAAACGTGGTTAAGGTGAGGCCGCGAAAATATAATGCTGATTTGCCTAGCTATTGTGAGTAAACCAGATATCACATCAATATAATAACTTATATACGTGATTTTTCAAACTTTTTTCTATTTATCATCAAGCCAGAAACACAATTGGCAGATATTTACTCGATACTTTATTTTTTTGAAAGTTATGCCTTTAAACTAGATTTTTTGAAATGTCTAGGAAACAACTTCAGTCACATATCCAAAATAAGCACTCACCGAAGGAAAATATAGTTTATTATCTGTTATCAAACCCAAAATTTACCTAGACTAATTAGTATTCTCCTAATAAATTAAATAAGATTTGAGACTTACGTCCTTTACTTCTGTGCAAGATACGGGCAAACACCAAGTGCGATATTCAATCTTATTCCGTTAGTATTTGCGTCTAAAAGGCGATTCATACGAGGCTCCTCCTCAGTACCGCGCCGTGCGCCACAGTGGGAGGACGTTACGCTCGCTCGCTTATCGATTTGGACTACCTTACGAGTATTTACTACCTTGTAAAAACAATGGGAAACAAGGACAACAAAAAAATCGTCCACAAAAGAAAGAAAACTATTCGTTTGAAAGACAGTGCAAGAATTATG
The DNA here is from genome assembly GCA_951392215.1 of Epirrita christyi. Classification (NCBI taxonomy): domain Eukaryota; kingdom Metazoa; phylum Arthropoda; class Insecta; order Lepidoptera; family Geometridae; genus Epirrita; species Epirrita christyi. The sequence continues at coordinate 1,417,211 of OX595843.1, forward strand.
AGAGAGGCAAAGAAGTTAGTACCTACCTATTTACCAGTAATCACTTACAAGTATCTAGCTACTAGGAGGTAGGTAGGCAGAGTAGGCATGCACCGAGTATGTAGGTAGGTTAGTATCTAGCTACCTTTACCTTTTCTTTTCTTTGACGACCTCTTTGGCGCAACGGCGAGTACCCGGCTGAGATGCAAGAGGCTGCGGGTTTGATTCCCACTGCGGGACAAATGTTTGTATGAACTGCAAGAGTTTGGGTGCTGGGGCCATGGTACTCGTAGTACACCCCAAGGTGTTGCTTGGTCAAAATAATTTTCCCCATTTTTGGGTAATTTAAAAAAGCTGCAAAATGAAAATTCTGATTTTAAAGAACCATTTCGAGTACCGTAAAATGTTGCCTCATGGAAATAATTTTCCCCATTTTTAGGATAATTTCAAAAAAGTTGCAAAATCAGAATTCTTATTATACAGACCCATTTCAAGCATCACAAGGTGTTGCCTGGTCAAAATAATATTCCCCATTTTTAGGGTAATTTCCAAAAAGTTGCAAAATCCAAATTCTGATGATGCAGAACCATTTCAACCACCCCAAGGTGTTGCCTCATGGAAATAATTTTCCCCATTTTTAGGGTAATTTCAAAAAAGTTGCAATATCAACATTCTGATGCTGCTGAACCATTTCAAGCATCACAAGGTGTTGCCTGGTCAAAATAATTTTCCCCATTTTTAGGGTAATTTCCAAAAAGTTGCAATATCAACATTCTGATGATGCAGAACCATTTCAAGCATCACAAGGTGTTGCCTGGTCAAAATAATTTTCCCCATTTTTAGGGTAATTTCCAAAAAGTTGCAAAATCCAAATTCTGATGATGCAGAACCATTTCAAGCATCACAAGGTGTTGCCTGGTCAAAATAATTTTCCCCATTTTTAGGGTAATTTCCAAAAAGTTGCAAAATCCAAATTCTGATGATGCAGAACCATTTCAAGCATCACAAGGTGTTGCCTGGTCAACATAATTTTCCCCATTTTTAGGGTAATTTCCAAAAAGTTGCAATATCAACATTCTGATGATGCTGAACCATTTCAAGCATCACAAGGTGTTGCCTGGTCAAAATAATTTTCCCCATTTTTAGGGTAATTTCCAAAAAGTTGCAAAATCCAAATTCTGATGATGCAGAACCATTTCAAGCATCACAAGGTGTTGCCTGGTCAACATAATTTTCCCCATTTTTAGGGTAATTTCCAAAAAGTTGCAAAATCCAAATTCTGATGATGCAGAACCATTTCAAGCATCACAAGGTGTTGCCTGGTCAACATAATTTTCCCCATTTTTAGGGTAATTTCCAAAAAGTTGCAAAATCCAAATTCTGATGATGCAGAACCATTTCAAGCATCACAAGGTGTTGCCTGGTCAACATAAGTTTCCCCATTTTTAGGGTAATTTCCAAAAAGTTGCAATATCAACATTCTGATGATGCTGAACCATTTCAAGCATCACAAGGTGTTGCCTGGTCAAAATAATTTTCCCCATTTTTAGGGTAATTTCCAAAAAGTTGCAAAATCCAAATTCTGATGATGCTGAACCATTTCAAGCATCCCAAGGTGTTGCCTGGCCAAAATAATTTTCCCCATTTATAGGGTGATTTCTAAAAAGTTGGAAAATCAAAATTCTGATCATACAGAACCATTTCGAGTACCCCAAAATGTTGCCTCATGGAAATAATTTTCCCCATTTTTAGGGTTATTTCAAATTATTATTATATTAAATTATTATTATATTATTTATTCATTGGTCACTAACAAATGGAAATTTAAGAATCTGTGTATTTTAAAAGGTGTATATCAACAAACAGTCTGATTGGTATTACCAAGCACCTCTGGGTACCCTAAAAATGGGGAAAATTATGTTGTCCATACGACACCTATGGGTACTGGAAACGATTCTGTGTAATCAAAATTTTGATTTTCCAACTTTTTTTGAATTACCCTAAAAATGGGGAAAATTATTTTGTCCATACGACACCTCTGGGTACTCGTTTACTCCCAGCGTCCCCACCTGTCCGGCCCCACTGGGGGACGTTGGGAGAAAAAAGTGCCAACGTCCCCCACTCGTGACAACGTGCAGAAATTGAATATTTAACAGTAGGAGAACTTTTTTTTCTGTTTTTAAGTGTCCATTATGATGATCACTGAACACGATTCTGCTGTCAGAATTAAAAATAGTTGCCGCGATTTTGAACTTTTTTGTTTTTTTTGTTTCTTTCTTTTTCGATTGCTTTCAAAATCGATATCTGAGGATCCCTGTGATCACTGAACAAGAATCAGATGTCAGAACTTAAAAAAAGTGGCCGCCATTTTGAACTTTTTTTTAACTGGACCGATTGCTTTCAAAATCGATATCTGAGGACCCTGTGATCACAGAACAAGAATCAGTTGTCAAAAGTTAAAAAAAGTGGCCGCCATTTTGAACTTTTTTGTTACTAAACCGATTGCTTTCAAAATCGATATCTGAGGATCCCTGTGATCACTGAACAAGAATCAGCTGTCAGAAATTTAATAAAGTGGCCGCCATTTTGAACTTATTTGTCACGGGACCGATTGCTTTCAAAATCGATATCTGAGGTTCCCTGTGATCACTAAACAAGAATCAGCTGTCAGAAATTAAAAAAAGTGGCCGCCATTTTGAACTTTTTTGTTACCGGACCGATTGCTTTCAAAATCGATATCTGTGGATCCCTATGGTAACTGAACAATAATCTGCTGACAGAAATAAAAAAAAGTGGCCGCCGTTTTGAACTTTTTTGTTAACGGACCGATTGCTTTCAAAATCGATATCTGAGGATCCCTATGGTCATTGAACAATAATCTGCTGTTAAAAATTAAAAAAAGTGGCCGGCGTTTTGAATTTTTTCGTTACCGGACCGATTGCTTTCAAAATCGATATCTGAGGATCCCTGTGATCACTGAACAAGAATCAGCGGTCAGAAATTAAAAAAAATGGCCGTCATTTTGAAAATTTTTGTGACCGGTACTTACTTGCGGCCACTTTTTTTAATTTCTGACAGCTGATTCTTGTTCAGTGATCACAGGGATCCTCAGATATCGATTTTGAAAGCAATCGGTCCGGTAACACAAATTTTCAAAATGGCGGCCACTTTTTTTAATTTCTGACAGCTGATTCTTGTTCAGTGATCACAGGGATCCTCAGATATCGATTTTGAAAGCAATCGGTCCGGTAACAAAAATTTTCAAAATGGCGGCCATTTTTTTTTAATTTCTGTCAGCTTATTCTTGTTCTGTGATCACAGGGATTCTCAGATATCGATTTTGAAAGCGATCGGTCCAGGGACAAAAAAGTTCAAAATGGCGGCCACTTTTTTTAATTTCTGACAGCAGAATCGTGTTCAGTGATCATCATAATGGACACTTAAAAACATAAAAAAAAGTTCTCCTATTGTTAAATATTCAATTTCTGCACGTTGTCACGAGTGGGGGACGTTTGCACTTTTTTCTCCCAACGTTCCCCAGTGGGACCAAACAGGTGGGGGACGATGGGAGTAAACGTGGGTACGTACTGGAAACGATTCTGTATAGTCAAAATTTAGATTTTCCAACTGTTTGGAAATTACCCTAAAAATGTGGAAAATTATTTGGTACATACGACACCTCTTGTACTGGAAACGATTCTGTGTAATCAAAATTTTGATTTTCCAACTTTTTTTAAATTATCCTAAAAATGGGGGACATTATTTTGTCCATACGACACCTCTGGGTACTGGAAACGATTCTGTGTAATCAAAATTTTGATTTTCCAACTTTTTTTAAATTATCCTAAAAATGGGGGACATTATTTTGTCCATACGACACCTCTGGGTACTGGAAACGATTCTGTGTAATCAAAATTTTGATTTTCCAACTTTTTTTAAATCACCCTAAAAATGGGGGAAATTATTTTGTCCATACGACACCTCTGGGTACTGGAAACGATTTTGTATAGTCAACATTTTGATTTTCCAACTTTTTGGAAATTACCCTAAAAATGGGGAAAATTATTTGGTACATACGACACCTCTTGTACTGGAAACGATTCTGTGTAATCAAAATTTTTATTTTCCATCTTTTTGGAAAGTACCCTAAAAATGGGGAAAATTCGTTTTTTCATACGACACCTCTGGGTACTGCAAACGGTTCTGTGTGATCATAATTTTGATTTGCCAACGGACGCTACTACGTTATATCAGCTCGCCGTCACCATTATATTGTATTGTCATTGGAACTTGGCAAGTATGCATTTCACCTCAATCATATAACGGGAGCTGGGTCAAATTATCAAATGGAACATTCGAGCTGTACATACATAAGCTTATAATTTGGTAAGTATCTACTCTTAGTGGAAAATACAATTTTCAAACTTTTTTACAAACAAACCTGCTAACTAACGAAAAAGCAATCACGTATAAATAAGTAATAAAACCACCATCATTTACAACAATATTTATTTTTGTAAGTATTTAAAAAAATATAAGTTGAAGAAGTCTCCATTGTGTCTATGTTCGCTCCCCAACATCAAGTACAAAAATTTTGGATGTTTAGACGACGCGCGAATTTCCGTATCTGGGAGGCGGGGCTCAATGGGCGGAGTTAGCGTGGGATTTTTTTTCGAAAAGCATCGTCTTAAGGAAATTTACCATTTAGCAAAAAATATATTGCATTGCATATGACACCTTCTCTTAACAAAAAATCTCAGAAGAAAATAGGCAAATAAAAAACTAGTAATGGACAAGCATTACACCAATGATAGACACCTAGTTATCAACAGTGTTCCGGAATTGGACACCTAGGTAATGGACACTTTTATGCAGGTAATAAAAATACTGAATGGTTAGAAACAAATTATATTTGAAATCAAAGACAAGAGTTTTCAATTTATATAAGAATCACGTAGGAATTATCTAACAAATCTTGATATTATTATACCTACTTATTTTATCCGTGTGTACGCTCTTTATAACTGGTTTATATTATACATTACTAATAAAAAAATATCTTATATCATAAAATAAATAAAGTAAACTGTATATACATACATATTTAGATCACATTGTAAAAGGTAACTATAATAATTTGTTATTCATAGATATTATTTTAACAGTCTCTTTACTCTGGTACAAAGTTTAGTGAAGTTACAATAATACAATAATACAATTTATTCGTAAAGCCGATTTACATGTCAATAAATAAGAATAGTATAGATACTAATTTAAAAAAAAAAATTAATTAATATAAATCAAGGTAAGTACTAAGTACCTTACTCTTAAGACAGCATAAGGCCACTGTTACCCATATAGGTAACAGTGTAACCCTACACTGTCTCAAGAGTAAGTAGTTCGTTCACAGAATAGAAATTCTGCTCGATAAGCCAACGTTTCAGACGGAACTTAAAACTAGGTAAACTGCCATCAGATGTGACAGAGTCTGGTAGTTTGTTGTACACTGCCGGACCCATTACGTGAGTTAACTTTGAGGACTTCGTGAGCGAGCGGCCGATAGTTGCAAGCTTCCCAGCGTTCCGCGTCCCGTACGAGTGGGTGTCGCCGTTCTTCATGAACGTTACTTATGTATGTTGTTATATAGATCACATACATCATTTATTATTCTTACAGATATAATATGTTATTTAGATAATATTTAATTTCTATTTTCAGTTTACATATTTTGTACATTGCCTAACAACAGTCTTATTAGTTTGATACGAGCTACTTAACATACCATTTTTGGGTTACTAATGAGATCTTGAATACATTTCGTTAAATAATTATAAATTTCTAATCAGTTCTAAATCAGTTCTTTTACATCAATAGCACATGGTAAAACAAAAATATCGTTTTGTCTTACAGGATTTGGCAGATAGCTCAAAATATCAGATTCATCAATGATAGAAACATCATTCTCAATTATTTTAAAATTATGTTTTAATTTACAACTCCACAGACCTTGTACCACCACCTTCCATATCCATGTATACATATCATGTCCATATATTTCTTGAATCATGCACACGTAACGGTAAGTCTTTTTCGTGTTCTTGCCATCGAACTTACCGAGAACATATTTTCCAACTTCCGGCCCATCTGATCTACGTTGCTTGGATACTGTGAGTTTTCCAGTTTTATCGTCGAGTATAATATGCACGTCTTCGCTGTCTAATATTTGAATTTTACGTTTTGAGAATACATTTTCTTCCAAAATATTTTGTTCTTCCACTGTTCTCTTCTCCTTGGTCTTCTTTCCTCTCTCGTTATTCTCTGCTATGTCTCCAAGAGGCTGTTTAGCATTCGTTGGAAGTGTTTTTTCACTTGTTTCTACTGTTTCTTCTATAATACATGGTTGGCACATAACGTTTTCTAAATCCCTATCGTAATATTCCGAATCTCTTTGGAACTCAATATCACTTCCTTCAGACTCTGCGAATGTTATGTCACTATAATCAGTGTCACTTGAAGCAACAGATTGCCTTTTACGTCTTCTACATTTGGGTTTATTTTTGTTTTGTTTTTTATTATTCATCTCATCAGTTTTTCTGGTTTTTTTTTTCAAATCTTTCCTGTTTTCTTTTCTCCTTTTCATCTTCTTTAATTTTTTTATCTAAATCCTTTTTCTCATGATATTCTTTCCAAGCTTTACTTCCGATTGCCGATGGTAACTTTTCTTTTGTCATCCTTCCTTTCTTTTTTATTGTGGGTTGGGGCCAGAAAAGAGATTTCTTAAACGGTGATGGTATAGTGATGTTTTTTACTTTTGACATATGTTCTGCAAAACTCGTCGACGGCATGTCTTTGATTGGAGTTTTTTGGGATATACCGGGAGTAAAAAGACTACTCCCGAAAACTGAAACAGTGCATTCAGACCATGATTCTGAAAATATTTAAGCTGAAAAAACACGAAAAAAAAAATGCTTACTTTTGGTCCGCTTTTTTCGTGTTTTCTTTATAAATATCCATAAAATATCGTTAAAGGAACACAAAAACCTAATTTACATCATTAAAAACACGTTAATAAATAAAAACGTCAAAAAAAGCAATGAAAACCACAAAAGCAAATACTCGCGCTCCTCGTCAATCAGCTGACCGGGAGCGTTGAACTCGTGCGGCCGGAATAAATGCGTTCATTGCTGGCTGACAAATACGATACGAAACGAAAAAAAAGTTTTTCTCCGGTATGAATCACTTCTCAGGTGAAAGCTATTTTATATAGCTATGATATAGGTACCTTCAGTATTCGGGAGCTGTCTTTTTACACGCTGTATTTACCAATTCCTGATTTTGGAGTGTGTCATTGGTATTGGAACTGTTACCTGATTTATTCTCAGATGTGTGTGGCAAAACCGTAGTAGCATCGTTCGTAAGCATTTCTGCAAATGATTTCGATGTAATGTTTTGCAGAGGAGAGTTGGAGACAATGTCAGCTTCTCTTTGGTACTTTGCTTTGACGTCATCAGATACCTGCTCAGCACTAGTTTCAGATTCTTTTCCCATTTGCTCTATTGGCGCTTCCTGATTTTCAAATTCTTCACTTTCGATCCTGTTTGCATGACACAAGTGTTTATACTTGGCTCAAATTGTATACAAGGTTAAATCTTCAGCCGGTAACACGTCGCTCAAAGCAGTTCTCGGTGTGTAGAAACTTCTTTTAAACAAGTCCAGTTTTGATTGTGTGAACGTTTTGATTATTTCCTGTTCCAGTTTAGCCAAAAACTCCGAGTCCTGCTGTGTTAAAGCTTGAGTAGCATTTGCCAATCGTCGGTTATGCGCGTGCATTTTCGAAAAATCAACGTATTCCGGACCAAACGGAAACAAACCCCCAGCCCGAAAACCATTTTTAATGCTTTCTGGTGAGAGTTCTTCTAGAACACGTTTTAGTATCATTGCGAATTTATCTTTTTTGACTTGCTGCCCCAAGTTTTCTGTTTTCCATTTCCGAACATGTTTACGCCAGAATGCTTTAAGTGGTCTGAAAACTGCAAGATCCATCGGCTGTAGTAAATGTGTGCTGTTAGGATACAGCGCAATGATTTCAATTTGGTTCTGAGAACAAAAGTCCGATAGGTGTTTTGTGACGTGTGAGGCGTGGCCGTCTAGGAAGAAAACCACAGGCAGTTTTATTTTGTTTTCAAGGAGCCAGGGGCGAAAGACGTTCGTGATGTACTCGTAAAATGTGTCGCTACACATCCAGCCGCTTTCGGATTTACCTATAGCCCATGAATCCGGAACGCCATTAGCAATATGGAACTCGTTCATATACAAAATCGACCATAGGCGGAGCTAATTGCCCAGCTGCTTTAGCTGTTATGAGCACGGTAAGGTTTTCTTTTTCGTTCCCAGAAACGCTGTATACATTTTTGTCACCTTTTTTCACCAACACATGTCCAGGATTTGGATTCAGAAAGAAGGCACTTTCATCAGTGTTGAATATTCTCGTCGGATCCATCATTGCGTCACTCCTTAGTAAGATAACGGCCTTCCGTTATCTTTTAAATAATCATATACTTCGGAAAACCAGCTAGTTATTTGCTTTTCGGTTACAGCTTCCCTTGATGTTGTTAAGTTTTGTGATAGCCTTTCAGATACTTCAGGGTGGCGTGTAAGAAACGCATGGTACCATTTTCTCCCTGGTCTACCGTCAGTAAATGGCGTTTCTTTATTAGTTGATTTAACAATCGCTTAGACACTGTCCAGTAGCTGTTATTTTGCCACTGGACAGTGCCTTTCTGACATAACGAACAACCATTGAACTAAAAAGGATTCTTCATCCTTTGTCAATACTGACAATGGGCCCATGGAGCACACTGCCGGACTCTTACCAGTGCTTTTGTTATGTAAAGTTATCCGCGGTACTCCATATTTTTTGGCTGCAGAGCTGACGCTCTCTCCTCTTCTTACTGCCTCCAGAGCACGCCCCATTTGAAGTGGCGTGTAATTTTTCACCGGCGCCATGGCTGTAACAAAATCGTTTTATAGCAGTACTTAGTAGAATGGACCAGTGATGGACACTCCACTAATGAACACCCCTGTCCATGACTGGTAAAAGCCTTCAGAAAGATACCGTAAATACACAGTTCACTTCCATCACGATAAAATAATAGAATCTGGTAAAATCCAAAAAAAAATGCATTACACTAGTAATGAACTTTAAGTCCATGACTAGAACTTGTCTTAGTCATCATGCACTAGTCTTGGACATAGCATAAAAAGTCAAACAAGCAATTTTTTTCAGTATTTCTACACTGATTTGAATGGAAAAGAGTTTACATATGCCACAAACTTAATATTTATTCATCAATCCTTTCATTGATTTCACAATAAAATCTCCGGTGACTTACCTCGCTTAGAAAATACACTAAGAAAATGGTACCACTGATGATACGTGTTGGGTCACCTTCCACCATCTTGAAACCGAACAATTGACAAACATCAGCTGTCGATATTTTGAACGTTCAATCCCTGTTGTCTATGGAAAAGTGTTGCCAGGAACCAGAAAAATGGTAGAATTATTATTTTTTAGGGAGAAATACGACATGTTCATCACTGGGACACTGTCCAACACCGGTACACCTACCTTATAATATTTACAAATCAATGGTTTACTTTGTTTACAATTAACCAACGCATACATTAGGCGGCTTAGGTGAGGCCACATCACAGTGCAAAAATCCTCCTGTTGTACATTTTGTACGTTGAATGTATGGCAGGCAGATAAATCAATTTTCCAACAATTTGACTGAGGGAGGCGTCATCACTCAATATGAAGAGTTGCTTTGACCATGTTCAACTGATGCATAACTGAAAATGTGAGAAGATTATAATAGTGAATGTAATGAATCATCATCATCATCATCACCAGCCTATTTACGTCTACTGCTAGACGAGACCTTGCAGGTCAGATGGATGCTGCTGCCCATCCCCTGGTATAATCCCTTAGTAAGGCTTTTACTACATAATAAATAATAAATGCTGAACATATCACACAACATTATCTAGCCCCAAGCTAAGCAGAGCTTGTGTTATGGGTACTAGATAACTGATATACTTAATAAAATATACATTACATAGATAGATATTTTTTATTATAGGGTGAAGTGGGGCATGTGCGAGGGTCATAACTAAATTTATAAGCTCAATTTCAGCACCCGAGGCGACTTTTCGTCTCGTTTGTTTGTTTGGCTTTTGTTTTTGGTGAATAACTGACAAAATTAATTGCTCCATAGATGCAGTTTGTGGGTTTTCAGAATTATGAACTGCCTTTTCTTGAGAACGTGGGGTTTCAATATCGGATCTCTGTGGAGAGTTGACGAAATTCAGTGACTGTAAACTAGAGGCTTCATTGACATTCTCAGAAATCGACAAAGTTAAAAGCGATGGCGATTCGCACCTTGCAATATCAATGTGCTCGGTATTCACAAGCTCCATCGTATTATCTTGCACACCCCTTTCAATTTGTTGTTGGTGTTTCTCCCGACGCTCTAAAGCATCTTTAGCGAAATTCTCTTTTGGGACAACATCAACATCAAACGGAAAAATGCCTGCCTTCCTAAAACCATTCTTGATGACATCTTCGCTGAGTTTGGTCCATGTTTCTCCCAGAAATTGAGAAAATAGGCATTTGGGTAGTTTTTGGCCAATATGTTGTCGCTGCCAAGTTGCAATAGTTTGGTCCCATTTTTGTTTGTAAGACTTGAAAACCGAGACGTCTAATGGTTTTAAAATATCACTTGTGTGGGCAGGGAGTTTTAAAATTGTTATTCCTTGTTCCAAAGCATATTCTACCAAGTCAAACGAAACATGAATGGAGTGTCCGTCGTATATAACCAAGACAGGTCTTTCATCACCCAAAGCCGGTACTAGGGTCTTTTTAAATAATTTTTGAAGATTAAAGGAGGCACTCGTTGACTGGGAGTTCAAGACGTACGTATGATATATCAGAGATGGCAGCACCGGTTTCTTAAGTGAAACTACTTTTAGACTAACGTTATCGCATTTGCCCCGTTATTGCAAAAGCCCCATCTGACCCTACATAGAAAATACCTAGAACACCTGGAACAAATATCTGCAGATTGTACAAATATTTGTTCCGAGGCGGCAATCGAACCCGCAACCTCCTGCGTCGCAGGCGAATCTTCGCCCGCCGCGCCACAGAGGTCGTCAAACATCCATGGAAGGAGGAGGGCTCTATTAGATCTGACACACCACGGCACAAATCAATCGATCAATCTAATGCACAAACAATCTTATGAATAACGGTATCAATGGTGTAAACAATGGTGAAGAAAGTGAAATGTCAAACCTACAGTTAGATGTTTTTAGAGAAATATTCTGAAGTTTGCACAGGTGCCTGCACAAGAGCAAGAATTCCTAGGGCCAACATCAGAATATTTATCCGAAATAGTTTATTTGCACGACTAGCTTGTGTTTGTATTTCAAGCACAATGTGAATGTGCAGAAGCATGGCATGGCAGGTAGATCAAGGGCGGCCGTAGACCATCCGAAATTTTCTACCACAAGATCTCACATCTCTCGGAGGCGGACTTCCGATAGGCAAACAGAGAGAATTTTAGCAACGTTTACAGGATAAAGTACGTACAATTCAAAATGTGTGTAGGTACAGAGTGTACAGAGTCTTACGGCGCTTTTCTTGAGAAATGTTTTCGAAGGGTCTGGCCCAAAGAGTACAATATAATAGATGCGTCTGGCCGGCCAGACTAAATTCAGGTGAAGGTCAGCTAATTACCTGATGCAACGAAATCCTGGAGCAAGAACATCATGGGTCTATTTATTTAAACTCTTACCTCTAGAATTATTTACGGTTTGTTTTCTTACACCACAAAATACCAAAACAAAATTCCACACTGACAGAGCATACACTGACATGACAGTGACATTATCATGCTACGCTCTCGATTATGACATCTTGTAAAAGCTCGACTGAAGTTCGTGTAAACAAGCATATGTTATGACCATGGAATTATTACCCAAAAGGAACGCGCGCTGCTATGACAAGAAACGAGAAGAGCGAGAGGCACCATACATAGTCCTTTGTCTATATATTTAAGGTGATTCCTCTCGCATGTGGCGCGAAATTCAAATTTTATTGCGTTTTTGCTCATTACAGCTCATCAACACTTCTTGAGATAGTAAAAACTGATTTTGCGAAAACTAGGAGACCTAACACACATGTTTTAGTTTATAGTTTCACATATAGATCATTACTTCAGCTACGAATACTCTTCAATGATTTTTACAGTGTTTTTTTGGTTTAAAGATATGCGTAGCTTAACTAATGACATTTATGAGATACTATCAATTAAAACATGTGTGCTAGGTCTCCTAGTTTTCGCAAAATCTGTTTTCTCTACCTCAAGAAGTGTTGATTAGCTGTGATTTACAAAAAACACAATAAAATTTTAATTTCGCGCCACATGCGAGAGGAATCACCTTAAACGAAAACATTCAAATTACAAATCACAAATTACAAATTTATTCATAAAAAACAGAGTAACATCACAGATAGACAAAAAACCAATGCGTTACATCTACTAAGCTATTCTAATACTAATACAAACATATATTTTTTTTAAAATTAAGAACTTAATTTGACCACTTCCTTAACTAAATTTAAAACAAATAAAACCATAAATTACATGAGCCGTATCTTCATTTTTAGACTTATTATGAATCCGTCAACCACGGTACTAGTGAGCTAGGTTTCTCACAATAGCGCAAACAATATTCCTCGGTTTTTAGTTTTATTTGGGGGCAATAGTGTACATACATGGGATTATTCCTTTTTGGACTGTAAAAGTCAGATATAGTCCTTATTCTAAGGATATAAAGCAATAATATAATGTAATAAAAGTAATGGGAAATTTTCAGGGAGGCAATTATAAAGAAAAAATACTTCTTAAAATTCCAGTAGATGGTGGTGACTCGACATGGATGTGTCTTCTGAAGATTTTGCAAAAGCACCACAGAGAACAAATTCTCTTTGTTTTCTCTCAACCCCCCCCCCCCCCGAATATTCAAAATGTAGAAAAAATCTGATACTTTTTGAAGAAACACCAGTGTGGTGAATGTGTTTTTTTTTCACTCGAATATTAATGTAATTTCATGTATCTACATTTTTGTTTTTTTTTGAACCCTCCCCCGAAACTAAAACGTGTAGGTACATTTTTGTTTTATTTTCTTAAACTCCCTCCCCCTACCTAGGTATCCATTCTTCGAATGCAAGCACGATTACTTACGTTTACGTAATGTTTGTGTAAACTGTAAACCCTATAGTAGGTACCTAACTAAAGTTAACGAGACGATAACAAAAGTCAATTAAAAGGGTAGAAATAACAATAAACAATGAAGCCGGGACCACGGTATCTAACTTTCTTCATTTGACACTGGAAATGGGAATGGAAACCGAATGGCCAGAGTTCCATACCATTACGTGTCAAAATCATACGTTTTGATCATTCATTGCCATCAATTTTCGCTGGGACTGGCATTTGGATGGATGGATCGCAAAAATGGGTTATAAATGTCAAAATAATTGCCATTTCGATAGCCATTGATTTACCGTAATCGCCCGGCTGGACTGAGAGGAAGGAAGTCATGTGGATAGAGATGGGGTTAGAGGTCGGGAATTCAGTATGGCTTCTACCTGCGTTAAAACCGTGGTAAGCTCTTCAAAAGATAAAAGAGCGTTACCCATTACGCGAAAAAGCTTGGCTAACAGCGTATTCAGATATGTCAGCAGATCAGTTAGTTAAAAATCTTGCAAGTTCGTTATTGGCATCGACCCATTTATTTCCAGTGTCTGAAAATATTTCATTAGGCTTTCCACAACGTGAAATAAACCGTTTCAGGGTTATTTCACGTCGTGGAATGAAATTATTATGTAATTAGAATGTATGCTTCCGTATCCACGGAACATACGGAGTCGGCAACAAGTTCCAAATGCACTGCGCGCGTAACGAAACATACACACAGACTGATATACGATTTAACAGTTTTAGCGCCCTTTGCGATTCAACGTGAGAATTGGTAACGCATAATCTACCCCGCTATGAAGAAATGGGTATGCAGATTGCCCATAATAGGATTCAAGGTTTTACCTTTCAATCGCTTGCACGCAACGCACTCGTCGTTCACAATCTTTCGTGCGAGATTTCTCCCCCCAACAGGCTACCATTTCTGGCGAACGTCGTATGCAGCGCTTGAGGAGCGGCATGAAACAGGCGTTTGTGCTCCAGTCACATTCTGTTTAAAAACAAGCCTTCTACGACGAACATTAGATTTGGAACTATTTATTTTTAGTTTTCGCAATTCCTATTGTTTCGCCTTTGACATTGGGCCCACACCGAGAATGGATTATTGGAGCTTAGCCTTTTTGTATTGAAGGACACCACAGCATTATAGCATATAGCAGAATAACCAATTATCAACTTCATTTAATTTTCTAACGCGGTGCCTTACAGTTTCACAGTTATTACTAATTTTTTTTTAATTATGTCTATAAAAATCCTGACAATTCACATGGCAGCCAAAAGATGATTGTATGAATTTGAAATTGTGACATACAAATTATTTTTTTGTTTCAAACGGGCATCGCTTGTTCCCTTCAGGTGTTTTATTGATAAACAAATGACTTTTTTCATTGCCAGATTTGGTTGTGTATTTAGATATTTTCTCTTCGCCAGTTTATATTTGTATCTTTGGTGAGCGCTTGTAGTTTGTTACAAAAGTTTCGGAGTAAGTGATTTCTACACTCGTATCTTTTTAACAGTGTGGTTAGGATATGGTCCGCTACCATTTTGCCATAAATTAGACCATACATGTCAATAGTTTGTTTGAACCCTTCCACGATTATTTCTGACACCATGTTTGATGATCCTGTGTGATTTTTGATTTCGTATCGAAAGGACATTTAAGCAGAACGCCCTATTAGCGGAACGTCCTAAAAGCAAAACGGCATATTAGCATAACGTCCTATTAGCAATATGACCTGTACGGCTAACATGCGCAGCACGAGAAAATTTTCTCACAGCATTATCTCGTGCTGAGACGTGAATTGACGTGATATGTCTCGTTGTGTTATGTCTCTTTTTCCTAACATGGCCGCCAACTCGAGTGCACTCGAGACAACTCGAGACTATTTCGTTTTCTCGCGGTAAGAAACCGATAACCATAGACTATATTAGAAACACTGTTCATCGTTCTCATAAAATTTTTGTGAAACGGGCCGAAACGGGAATGAAAATATATAAACTAGGTACAAACTAGGTCTCCCTCTTTGTAGGTATTGCTTGGCTTCCTCTTTTTGTCGTAATTTCTTTTGTTTTCCTCTTGAACGTCTAGTAACTGTCGTTTGGTTGCGAGTTTTTCTTTATCTTCCGTGAGATTGAATTCCGGTTGAGAAACCGATTGAAACAATACGTGGAAGCTCTTTGGTTTTTCAAAGATCCCTATTAGGACTGCAATATAGAGTTCGATTCGAGTCCAGAACTCACGCCGAAGTACCAGCAGTCAGTAGCAGCAGTATTATAGTGTTGAAGTCGCTTCTATTGTGTTTACTCCATAAGCTTGACGTCGTCTTGAATTGTTCTGGCCACTTGTTGGTCTCTGCCAATTTTTTTTTTTTTTGGATTTCGTTTGCTTTTCTCTCCCTTTTTCTGTTTGTTTGATTGTTGTTTACTGCGTTGTTTCGTTTTTCAAAGACCCCTATTAGGACTGCAATATAGTGTTCGATTCGAGTCCAGAACTCACGCCGAAGTACCAGCAGTCAGTAACATCAGTATTATAGTCCTGTTGACTAGAAGTCGCTTCTATTGTGTTTACTCCGTAAGCTTGACGTCGACTTGAATTGTTCTGGCCGCTTGTTGGTCTATGCCAATTTTATAACTTTGATGGATTTCTTTTGTTTTTCTCTCTTTTTGTCTGTTTGTTTGATTGTTGTTTACTGCGTAACTGTCTTGTTTCCCGATGTCGTCCATGTTTCTTAAAAACTCTGCAGTCTCTATGTTTGTTTCTATGTTGGATATCTGCCAACCTGTTTGATACTTAGGGTAATGCCTCACTATGTCTGCAATTGTTTCTCAGGCAGTTTGAAGGTAAGAAATTGTGCCTTTCCCGTAAGTCGAAGAAAATGGTGTAACATCATCGGTGTTTTTGTTTTATCCCGATTTCCCTGTGCAGTTCATTCTGCTTTTTCTCTCCACAGTAGGTCGATAAAAAGTCTGTCCTAAAATAGTCTTTGGTATATCTACTTTTATAATATATCCATGCCCATTCCCGGGCGTCACCTACTAAGCATTCTTGAATTAAATTTAATCCTTTTCCTTTGAAGCTTTTTTCAAATATTTCCAAATCCTCTAAAAAGGTCACCGGTTTTGGGTAATATTGTCCCTATTTACATGGGGAGGTCAAATGATTACTACTATGTAAACAACTATTACTGCGACGTTACGTTTATAATGTCTTAAGTCCATCGAGTGGAGGGCCTTCCTATACCGCGTCGTCCGGTTTGTGGTCACTACTCGAGAACTTTTATTCCCCAACAGTTGTCAGTTCTGCGAGCTACACTTGAGAGCAATAAAATCGCAAATGTATGATTTTTGAAAAAAAAAACAAAATGTATAAAGTTAAGTTACGTTTCTTTAACGCAGATTCAAAGTCTATTTCAATACCTATCCGATGGTATCTTATTTGTTTTTTAATCATGCCAAAAAAGTGCTTTTGGGGGTCAGAAACCAAAGTGCATGTTTTTAATGAATTTGGTTGCTCCAGAATTGGTGAAAAAAAAAAATAAATTAAAAGATAAAAGTCATTAAAAGTTATTTATTAATACGAAGTGTTTCCTCCCCTAGCCTGAATCACTGACTCCATCCGGGTGTTCATTGATTTTACAAGAGTTTTGATCAAATCTTGTGGTGTCGCCTCCCATTCCTCTGCGATCGCCTGTTGAAGCTCCTGTAGAGTCGATGGAGGAGCATTTCGGCCTCGAACTCTCCTCTTCAGCTCGTCCCATAAATGTTCGATGGGGTTGAGGTCCGGGCTTCGAGCTGGCCACTCCATAACGGACACATCAACCTCTTGAAGGTATTCGTACACTATGCCAGCAGTATGCGGTCTTGCATTATCCTGCATAAACAGGAAGTTTTCGCCAATATACCCAGCATAAGGCACGACCTGGCACTCGAGTACTTCCTCAATGTAGCGTCGAGAAGTCAATCCTCTCGATTGACGGCCAGTATTCGGTCCGGTGATGAACACAAGCTCAGTCTTTGCTTCCATAGACATGCCTCCCCAGAACATGCACGATCCACCGCCATAGGAGACACGTTCTGCTATGCAACATTGGGCAAATCGCTCTCCTGATATTCTGTACACCCTTCCCCGTCCGTCGTTGCCATGTAAGCACATTCTGCACTCGTCAGAGAACAGGACTGTCCTCCATTGCTCCTCGGTCCAATTCAAATGCTCCCGAGCGAACTGAAGGCGGGCTTGTCTGTGGGCTGGGGTCAGTTTCGGCCCGTTTGCTGGTCTGTGTGCAGTGAGGCCGCCTTCTCTCAATCGTCTTCTGACTGTCCACCGACTGACTTCGACTTCAAGAGCTTCTTGGAGCCGCTGTCCCAGTTGGACTGCGTTCAAACGACGATTTCGTAAAGACATCGTCATTAGAAAGCGGTTATCACGCTCTGTTGTAGCACGAGGACGGCCAGATCCTTGTCATCGTTGGTAGCCACCAGTCGCTTGGTATCTCTGGTACACACGACGAACGGAGTATCGGCTCAAATTCAGCTGTCGAGCCACTTGACTTTGGTTTAGGCCCGATTCAATAAGGGCAACCACTTGAGCGGCTACTTCTGGTGTGGTATCCATTTTCTTGTTCCGTTTGAAGTCTTAATCGATGGAGAAGCTTTCACACTGTACGTTGGTATGCAAATGATGACTATTCCGTCAAAACACACCCTTTTATACTGCGATAAGACCCGCCGCCAGCCCTACTTGGATCGAGCAATTTCGGGGTGGCCTATTGTTTTGTTGTTATTGTATTGTTTTTGAAGGTCAACGTCAACCCCTTATCAGTCTTGCGAAAGCCTACATTATGCACTTTAATTTCATTTGATTTTCGTTTGCTGTAACCTCCAAATAAAAAAAAATATTAAACTTTATTTTGTTTTTTTTTTCAAAAATCATACATGTGCGATTTTATTGCTCTCAAGTGTATAAGACCAAACTAATATTCACTAAAATAATGTAATAAAAATATAATAATATTATTAATGATCGAATGGCGTCGGATGTTAACAGTCGAAAGCACTAAATTAAAATTATACAATGTGTGCGCAACACTTACTTAGTATAACAGATCAATATGGTGAATTATCTTTAAACGAAGATCTTAAAAATACGTAATAATAATCTTTTAAATAAAGGACTGTATTCTTACCTGTCGAACTATTAATTCCTCTATCACTATTTGGGTGATATCAAGATGTTCCCTTTCACGGGAACTCCAGTCATATCTTCGCCGATTCTCTGTTGGTTCACGACACAACATACACAAGTCTGCCATGACTCGTGTTAACACGCTTTGAAAACAGTTTTATTTTGTTGTAAGTACTTGTTCTCCTTTACTCCCATTACTTCTTGCTCACTTCCTGATATGGTTTCAATATCTAAATCAAAAGCCTTTGGTGTTCTAATAGTCTTCAATTCTTGATCTAAAACATCCATCGTGGCTGATAGTGACGTCATTGTTCGCCTTATCATGCGATACATAGCTCCCATCTCTGTATTTCTCTACAAAACTAAAAAACTCACCTGTTAATCCGTACGCGACATAATGTTTGTTTTCTATGCTGTAATCGATAACAGCAGCAATGATGTTTCGTCTACCTTGATGATTTTTTTTATTGAGTTTAACTTGTGGAGAACGTTCTTTTCTCTGCTGGGGTAGCCAGTATCGCTATAAACAGTGGTATGGATGGCCAAATGTGATCCATATTCGTTCAAACATGCTACTTTTTTTTGTAGTCGTAGCATAGTCTTTCGAGCGCTATGCATCGATAGCATCCTGAATCAAGTGAAGACCGTCGCAGAGAATTGTGTCAATGTTCAAACTCAAAAAACCGTATTTTTTTTGCCTCGTATATCCACAGGCACACTTCACACGTGCATGTGTGTGTAGCTCGGCTCTTTTTCCAATAGATACTGAGCCAAGTGAGCAGCATTGCACTCGACATCTAAACGCTAAATATTTGTCGAGTATGCGACAGCTCTTTAAAAAATTGGAATCTCAATTCATATTTTCCCCCGTTGAAAGTAATGGCTAACATCTGTGGCTAACTGTCACAATTCTGCCAGTTTCAGAGTCATAATAGATTCATAAAGCTTATTGGAGAGTGTCGTAAGAATATGACCGGTTTAATTAAAAAAGTAAAGAAAAAAAAAACTATGATTTCTCTAAAAATAAAATAAAAAATTACGTTAATAATATTATACAATTAAAGGTAGAGATAATCTATATACAAAGTAAATTACACCTAATTACAATTTAACTTTATTCATATTTATAAATTTACATAACATATAGGGGAAAAAGTAAAGGATAGCAGTCATTTGAAAGAGATATAGGTATATCAGCAGGGAGAATATCATAAAGGGAACGCCGTAGATTTATACAATTGAAGAATATGTGGTCCACATTTCCCTAGTCCAGACCACATTCACACATTGAGTGGTCCTTGATCCTAAGTTTGGCCAGAAAAACAGGGGTACACGCGAAACCTAATCTAAGACGACAATGTGTTGAGGTGGTAACTTTGTTAGCCTAATGGAATTTAAAAAACCAAGGAGAGTGAGGAATATTTGGTTGGATGTCAGAATAATATTTAGTTCGAGATCTTTTTTTTGTCACTTACACCCTGTGCCAGATTTGACAGACTGTAACGATCTGCTTGCTTTTTGGCGTGAGTTCTGGACTCGAATTGAACACTATATTGCAGTCATAATCTTTGAATATCTTTGAATTTTTTTTCTTCCTTTTTTTAAATATTTTTTTTTTGATAATACATACGGCATAGTGTCTTTAGGTATGATGAAGAACTTCACCTCGTATTTGTGATTGTCTATCTCGATACTCGTTGAAAAACTTCCTAGGGTCTGCACGGTCGCAAACCCTAGACCCGTAAGGACACAGAATCGGGAGATCCTATTTCGGCATAAAAGTCACTTGAAACTAGATTAATTTCACTAGACTGCTAAACACTTGTTCCACGCATGCATTCGAAAAAGGCATTACCAATAGTAGGCTTATTACTTTTTTCGTGTTGGGAAAAAGCTCCCCACCAACTTCATTCTTTAATGAAAATACCTTTCCCCAATATTGTTCAATCGGCATGCAAGACGATCGCAGATTTTCAAAATTTAAAAAAGCGTGTTCCTTCCATTCTTCCACGAGTTCTTGTTCGTTTACATGTTTCTTTAGTACGGGGAAACGCTCTAAAACATTTTTTAGGTCCTTATTCTCGTACTTTTGGGCAGTGCTGGGAACCACTATTTCAATACATGCGTACTTGGAGATCTTCAAAAGTGAACCTATTTTTAATTTCTTTAAATGCCTCATTGTAAAAAGCGAGGCATTTCTTTAAAACCAGATCAATTTCAGAGTCAGCTGCTGACTCAAACTAAAGATGACAATTTTATTTCAGCTCTCCTGTTCATCTTTTCCTGGGATGCGGTCTAATTAAGTCTGGAATCAACAGACTCGTGACATCTTTAATAATGGATTTATCCTTAGCAGTGTTTGCATGTTTTGCTAAAACCGATCGATACTTACTTGGCAGCAACATAGTTTGCAATAAGCTATCGTATTATCTGATTTGTCTTTAGATTTCTGTAGGCATTTACTAAATTGGCTATCAGAAAACCAATTGTCATTAAAGCTGCTGGTAGTTTTTTTTACAAGGTTCGCTCTTACTGAGACTATGAGCTCGTCGTTTTTTACCAATTTTTGCTCTAGTGAGTTCTGTTTGTTGTGCATCATCATCAAATAATATTGGTTGAGGAATTTCTGTTGTCTATGAGATGGTCCGGGTATGTCATTGATCTACTCTTTCTGGGATCAATAATTTCGGCCAAACGACATTTTTCATAGAAATTTAGTAATTTGGCTTTCATTTTCGTTTCCCAAAAAACGTCGTCTCGCGAAATTATTTCCGTTTTAATGGGTATTAATGCCCTGCCCAGACCGCAAACAGGCACATATTTTTTTTGCTGATATTAAATAATTATTTTACCAAAAATATTCATAAAAACAATACAAAAATTTAATCTGCCAAGTAGTGTAGTAGTGTGACTACTTGGTAGTGGTGGTAGTGTGTGTGTGTGTGTGTGTGTTGTACATTTTTGTAATAAAAAATAAATTACTACCTGATATGAAGCTGGCCTTAAAATGCACCAGTCGTGGTTAGTAATAACTGAAACATCAATTTTCCAAAAATTGATTTTTTTTCAGCTATTTTCCGTTCGGCGTCCATGTTTCTTGCCGAATAAGTCCCAGAGAGAGGACGTAGCAGTACGCGCCGGGCCGGTGCGTACTGATCGGAAATCGTTCGCGCGCGCTTTTATAATGTAGTATTGAAAAAAAAAATTAGAAATCTATATTTGTAATGTATTGTATTAAATATATCAGTTATCTAGTACCCATAACACAAGCTCTGCTTAGCTTGGGGCTAGATAATGTTGTGTCAAATGTCCATTTATTTATTTATTAAACATTATTTGAGGGTAGGTACTTAGCAATGTAACTTCGTATGTTTGCCTACCATAAAAGTTAAACGGGTGGTGTGCATAGATTCTAGTCTTTTCAAAATAAATAAATGCTGAGTATGAGTTATGCGGGCGAATAAAGCAAATATACGACGAATAAACCCTCCACACTTCGTCGTATGCGGGCGAATAAGGCGCATAACGCATAGCGCATAGCGAAGTGTGGTGCCGCCATGAAAGATAGCTCTGACGTCGTAATTCGAAAAACAGCATAGGAAAATTGAGCTCGTTTGAATTTCGAAAAAAAACTTTTTTGCTCTGATGTGAACTTGATTAAGACTTTACCTCTCCTAAATAGTAATTTAACTTAAAGAAACCAGACCCCATAGCCACGATATTGCCGTCGGAAAATTTCCAAAACACGGATTTTTCGTATAAGCAGCCTTAATGATTGCCACAGTAAATCTAGATCTATTTTCAAAACACCGTAAGAGTGGTTTCGCACTTCGTCCGATCCGTATCCGTGAAAATTCGGATCTATAGAGAAATCGGATGACGGAAGCCGGATCTAGTGCGTAAACTACCATAGAAATAGTTCTACGACTCACACTCCGTATTTTCACGGGTTCGGATCGGATTTGGATCGGACGTAGTGCGAAACAGCTCCAAGACGATGAAATGGCCGACATCGTGTACCCCTTTTCAAATGAAGAAGTAAAATCTTTCAACCCTAGGTGTTGTCATGTTTGTGATTATTCCTATCATTATTTTAGGCCATAGAAATTTGTGTCCATAATTGGGTCCATTACCGGTGCAACCACGTTATCAGAGGTTAACTAGACCTTTTCTATTTTAAGTAGCAGGGGTTAACTAGACCTATTCAAATATACAAAAAATTGGTATCTTTGATCGCACGACAAGTAAAGTGGCTTATATGTAAGCACTTGTATTGGATGATAATGGTTTTCATGTGAAAATGAATATGATTTAAAATTTTAAATGGAGTTTTGAAGGAATCCTAATGTTTAAGTAGAAATTTACAATCAAAGGCTCTTTTAGATCTGTATTAATATAGATAATTATTGTATGAATCATATCGAAGACTTTCGATAGGATTTTCATAAGATTTAGATTTTTTTATGAGATTAAAACAGTTTTAAATCTCAGTGCAATTGCAAAATGAATCTCGTAGTTGTAAGGCAAAAACATGACTTTGGAGCCATTTTATTTAAAAGACTAGACTGCATTTAGTAATGTTTTACATAATTATTTAGCTTAAGTAATCATTATTGACTATGTACATTATTGTGTCATATTTTTAGGCTATTTATAGTAGAATTTAGAATTGTATTAGTTTTGATTAGGGCTTTTTTAGAGTTCTATACTAAATGGGGCAGCTATGCAGCTTGTCACACATTATGTAAAAAATATATATAGCACAAATCTTCACAATTCTTTGATAACTGATTATATAAGTGACTGTATGTTACAGAGGCAGCTAACAGATAAACCATATCATGAAAGTTTAACTTAGATTAACGTATTTTTGTGTACTTTTATTTAACTATAATTCCACTGTGAAATTATTGCTGTGCAATATAATATGCCAAGAAATTATATTACATTGCTATGAAATAAAAAATGGGTCTCCATCGAAGAATGGAATCCTCCGTCATCATCTTCATTATCATCAGCAGCCTTAACACGTCCACTGTTGTGTCCAATCCTCTGTACTATGAAACAAAAGCTTTTAAAGCTTTTTTGGTTTAGAACAAAGATTAGACCACTGCTGGTAGAGGACATCCCCATAAAACACAAGGGGGGAATTGCCATTATCACCACGCTTGCCGGGCGGATTGGTGATCGCAGTATCCTCTGGTGTCCCTTAATCGGCTTTTACGACATCCACGGGAGGAGATAGAGGGATATTTTCTTAGGACACACCGTTCCGTACTTAAGTACTGTAAATTGATTGGCATAAGAAAGTAATTAGATTTAAATCTAAACAGTTTAAGACTGCTTTAAAACTAATGATTAAAGGAGATGAGTTTGGTTGTGTTTGAATGTTAGATATAAATAAGATGTCGCTGTTTTGACCAAAGAAGGCTTGAAATCTGTAGCTATTGTAACATATCATAAGGTTCGAAATCACTTGTACGCGTCGCATTCTAGATTAAATTAAGATGAAAGATATAGAAAGATAAGAAATTTAGGGCCGCGCTAAGTACACAGTAAAATAAAGTGCATCACACACGTAGCAGATGCGGTGATATTTTATATGCGTATAAAAACTTATCACATCTGAAGGTGGAAAACCTTCAAACTGTATTGTATTTCAATTCGTATACACAGTTATCATCTGTCCATCTTTTGATATACGTCGGTGCCTACAGATGCTTGACGGTAAAATATAAGTGATCTGCTACGTGTGTGTTGCTCCTGAGTTTAGTATAGAGAGCGATATGGACAGATACGCGCTCAGATACAGATATCTTACCGCATACGCTACGTGTGTGACACACTTTAGCCTTACAAACGCACATAATTTAGCATCTTTTAGTATCACAGTTTTTACAAAAAACGAAAATCTGTATTTGGAAAGCAAATATTATCATTATGCATCTGCATACAGATTCATGATGATGATATTAAATTCGTAAAAAAATGATGTTGAGTAAATGCGTTTGAATGCGGCCCTGGTTTGTAACTTAGTGCTCAATATTCAAAGCCTTTTGTAAAATGCTTGTGCCTGCTTAGTGTGAGTTTTGTATCGAAATTAGTATAAATTAAATTATTAAAAGCACAACTAGGTGTATTTAACTTGCCCATCAGATGTGATGTTTCACATGGGAACTAAATTTTAGAAATAATTGAAAGGAAGGAATCATGAAATTAACCCTCTTATTCATAATCAATTTTTAAACCTTTGATAGCTAAAACAGCTTTTGTCTTATTTGGCGTATGTCATTTTACTTGAGAGAGAACAAAACAAAAGCAAGAACTAAAAATTAACTTTAGTGAAGTAATGGTAGCGGTTCTGTGCAGAGTAATTTATTGTTATTATTATCTAAATTTAAAGTGCACTAAAATTATCGCGCGCCCTTTCTAATAGACTGAAATAAAAGGGACCGCGATAATTTAGCGCAGTTTAAATTTAGAGAATGATGCACAAAATCGCTACCATAGTTTACAAATTATAGTTTCTGTTGAACAATTTTTTGATGAAATATGATGGGATTTTTGGTTTTCACATATCAGATTTTTGGGTAATAAGAAACACCACGATTTGTAAACGCATTTTTATTATTACAAATAACTTTAAAAATACTCAATAAAATGAGTATGTTCCGGAACAAGCAGATGCCCCGCCTAATATTAAGCGCCAATCTCTGCCTATAACAATGCATTACCTCACAGGCCACGTCTGCCTAGGACGCGCCCTACGTGGCACTTGAAGTTAAAGTAGTAAAGTTTAATGTTATAGTTAAAAAAGTTTAGTCTGAAGCACAAGAGTTGCCTGAATACTGTAATGCACAATTTATTGTAATCTTTGTAAAACAATTGTACACTTTTGTATTTTCTAAATATATTTAAAATGAATTTTGTATACCATAGTTTTATTATGTTCCGCTTCTAATGACCTACTTAATATAATAACAATATGTTTTTCATACAACAATACATCAAAAATAGATTCTTAGCTATATTTTATTACATATCTCGATGACAGAATCACTTATCGGAAACATTTAGTCATAGCGTATTATTACTGACTTATCGGGCCATCCACGGATCCATAGCGATCCAGTATTTTGATCTTCTGTCCCATTGTATGGTCATAGCGGTTAAACGTTCACTTTTGGACGAGGCCTCCCCCATAGAATGCAATATGGGGATTTGCCATAATCACCACGCTTGGCAGGCGGATTGGTGCCCATCCCCTGGAGTAATCCCTGGTCGGCTTTTACGACATCCACGGGAGGAGATGGGTCTATTCTCAGGCTGGACACATCACGGTACGCATGTATGATAGTTGGATCCAAATAATGATCCAGCCCCAAGATGGCCCGTATAACAGTGATGATGGCTCTCATACATAACTTGAGATCGCGACATTTAATGTCTTATTTACTAAGTAGATGGAGCAAAATTATCCTCAGAATTCCATAACGAACGAACCATAATGCGATGTCACTGGAATGAGTAATGTCACAAAATATATAGGTACAGAAGGCAAGCTCAGTACAACAAGCGGTAACAGGCGCGTGCACGCATAGACGCGTACCAACGACGATCTCTATAGAACTCGGTCGAACGCCAGTCGCGAGTCGACCGAGTTCTACGCGGGTACGCGTGTTTATGTGTGCGCCTGTATCGCTTGTTGTACTGAGCTGCCTTCTGTGCCTATATTTTTTGTGGTTATTTCCCCATAATCCCCTTCAGGGAATCCCTTCAAAGATTCTTACGTCTCAAACACAGATAAATAGACGTTACACGTGCTTAGCACATGCTAATGCTTGGCATTATCCCAGACACTTTTTAAAATGCGTGTTTTACCGTTTGTGTGACGGAGACAGTTCTAAGCATTAGTGCGTGATAAGTATCTCTGCCTTAGTATCCCATTGCGGCTACAAAATCAGGTAGAAGGGGATTTTGAAACATAAATATCAAAATCCCCGTCTAAGGGGAGAACGTGTTTATTATAAGCATTATTAAATTAAATAAGACAATATTCATAATTAAAAACAAATTGATCCTGTTTCAAAGTTATGCCTGCTATAACAATTTCGATGTTACTGAGGCCCAAGCATGAACAGCTAAAGTTACCGAGACGCTAGCGAGACGATATTAAACGTCAAAAATTAACCAATCAACTTTTTTATTTTAAGCCACACCGCGATGTCATTGGCCAATATTTGACTTCGACTATCGTTTCGCTAGCGTCTCGATAACGTTAGTTATTCGTGCTGACCCCACTGTTCTATTGTAATATCACAATTTCATAATAAGCCAATTTCAAATGAAATTGGCTGCAACTACACCTTTTACCAATCACAAATCATCAACACCTCTTATAGTAGTGGCCATAGGCAGCACACTATAGGCTGTCGACGGAGCATACATCGAACTAAGAATATTTCCCCTGGTATAATACTTAGGTACGAACACAAAGAACCATATTGCTATAGTCGCTAGAATAACGCATGCAGCGATCCCGGCTATAGCAGCTCCAACGTAATGCCTATCCAAGGGGCACTGGAAGTATTTCTCATCCAGAGTGAAGATTCGCGCGTTGTAAAGAGGTTTTGGTGTTAGACATCTGAAATAAAGGCTTTTATGAAACCAATCACTTACGGGACGTAAGTGATTGGTTTCATAACTAACGTATATAACAGTGTATGTATGGCAATTTTGGCAGTTTTTCATCATCACAAACGATACTGGAATGCCTGGTTGGCAATACGCAGGTTATACTGAATATGTCATACGTTTGTCGTTGCCCGCTTGCACCCGAGAAAACCCAAGCATAAAATTATGAAGCAAAAATCAAGCAAATCTGCACAATAAAGGTAGGTAACTATCATAGTTCTGAGTTGACTAATTGTAAACACTATAATAAGACCGATAAGACCTTGTTTATTTGGGACAACAATGTTTGCATGACCTTCAAATACTTTGATTCTGAGGTGCATGACCCTTCATAATAAGGGCCAGTAATCAAAGCAGAGAATGTGTAAAGTCAATAGATATAATCGCTTGTGTACTAGTGTATGGCATTTTAATACTGCCACTTATTTTGTGCCATCATCATCATCACCATCAGCCGTTATATGAGACCCACAATATATGTATTATACACTTTGATTTTAGCCAAAAGGCCGAGAAGCGATATATGTATTATAGAATAACATAGTATAGAATATAATGATGACCTCCGTAACGCAGTGGGCGAGTAGCCGGCAACGCAAAAGGTGTGGGTTCGTTTCCTGCTTCGGGACAAATGTTTACATGATCTGCAAATATTTGTTCCGGGTCTGGGAACCCACGACACACGGGAATCCTTGTGTGAGATGGTCTATGTATGTGACTGTTATGTTATGTTATAATGAGGTTATAATGATGTTAGAATTTGCCATAATCACCACGCGTGGCATGCGGATTGGTGATCACAGTATTGTGTTGAGTACTCAGGTGGATGCCACTGCCCATCCCCTGGTGATTACACCAAAGGGATTAACCCTTTGTCAGCTTTTACGACATTCACGGGAAGAGACGGAGGGGTCTATCCTTAGGCATTACACACCACGGCAACCACGATGTGAGCGCCATACTTCCTGCCAATGGCTTATAGTTGTATGTGACCAATAACACACAAAAAAAAAAAATAACACGCGACATTGCCCCTCTACCTTTCTGTTGACTCAAGATATTGTATGAAAATTTCGGGGCGGTATGCCTAATTTACCTGGGGTAATTCACTAATTTACTATGTAGTGTACTTAATACACCCGGAAATGAACTGGGAACTCAAGTGAACTCAAGTCTACTAAATAGTGTACTCAGTGCGCACCCGGGTGAATTACTCCAGGTGAATTAGGTATACCGCCTCAAAATTTCGAGTTCGTTTGGCTATTAACGCGAGAATTAGGCTTCTGCCCTGTGAACCTATAAAAAGTGGGAGTATAAGTAGTATGTAAAAGTAGTATATTTACCTCAAATGTTCATTATCCTTTTCTGGTATTTGCAGTGATTTGATCCAAACAAGCTGGCAATCACATTTCCACCTGTTCCCCTGAAGGTCCAGATGTACCAAACGCTCAAACGGCACTCGCAAATCATTGCTAAGTCTCCATAACCTTGAATTCGTCAACGACAAGCTTTCCAGTAGGAAGTCGTCAGCATCGTCAATAGCCTCTTTACCAAACGCTAATGGATCAAACTCGGTCAAATTCTGGTTTCTTTCCAATTCTAAGCGTAACAGAGAGTGTAGAGAAGAGAATGCATACTCTGGGACTTCTTTTATAGCTACATTGTTCAATTTCAACACTTTCAAAGCGGGTAGGTCGTTGAAATCTTCCCCTTCTATCTCGACTATAGGATTGTCGGATAAGTCCAAGTATTCCAGCGTAAAAGGCAGTTCAAAAACGTCAGCGAGATTGTTATCAGATATTATGAGTTTCCGTATATCGTATGCGTCGACAAAGAAGTTATCTGGGACATTGTTTAGATTTATTCCACTGATACTAAGGCTTTTTATCTTCTGGGTCAGTCCGAATCCGCTTCGATCAAATAAGTTGGCTTCTTGTAAGCTCTGTCCTATTTTATTATTGTCTAGAATTATATCTTGCAAGTTATTTAAGGGGTGGAAAGTCAATTTTGAGAATGTAGTGAATCTATTGTTAGCCAAATTTAAATATACCAATTTCTTTACACTTTTAAAGACTTCCTTATCGATATATCCCAGCAAATTATCACTTAAATCCAGCCTTTTTAGTTTAGGGAGTTGTAAAGCATTAGGTGTTATTTCAGTAATTAAATTGTTGTTTAAAAACAGCACTTCCATACTCTTAGACGTTAGTATTGCGGTCGGGTAAATCCGTGACAGATTACTCGCCGATAAGTCGAGTGAATGAATCGTACTTGGAGTCGTAAGATTCAACAAACCAACACTATATGAGCAATCCACAATTTCTCCTTGAAAATCGCCCGCATTTTTGCTATCAAATCCACATACACAAATATCACACAATGTATCAGTCGTATCACTGTTCACTTGTAAGATAATAGCGAAAACTACGAATACTATGTACATTTTTAAACACGTCTCGTCACCTTATATTGCGTTGTGTGAATGCGTTATCAGACGCCATGTATCTTGCCTATCAGCGATAATGGATTGTTGGTCATTGTATTTCATCGACTGGACTAAATTTTTAATGCACTCAAAAACTGTAATTGCCATTGTAGCTACATTACTACGTTCAAAGTATCTGCATAAAAGATTCAAGTCCATGTTTACGTTAGTCATTTCTCTATACAAATGTAGGTATATGATGTAATCTATGAATACATATTCTACGATAGACAGCTATTATCCTCTAAGGATGCATTTACGGATGATGCCGTTACCGGTGTCTGTCTACCGGCACGAGATGCGCGCAGTTATACACTCATGGACTTATTTAGAGGAACGGTTCATCAATCGAAAAAAAAGATATAGAATATGTACAAAAAGTTCTTAGTACAAACTGGCCACATATACCTTAATAATTATTTTGAAAAAAGAATTACTTCAATAGTCTTTTGTTTCAGGGTTTCATTTGTGTGTAGTACGCGTCTTCGTGCCAGTGACTACCGGTAAACAGTCGCAGCCAACAGGCTTTCTGTGTAAATGCGTCCAAACGATATCGTCACCAGGCATGCTAGGTAATCGTGTTATCAGCGTTGACCAACATGTAGATTATCTATTTACAAATTGAAAGTCTTGTTTACAGGGTTCATTGCGTGATAAAAACTTATTTCGTACAATTTTTTTTTCGTAGATTAATATACTTTAATGGCGACAGAATATTCACATATACATTTCAAATCATCATCATCATCATCACCAGCCTTTAGACGTCCACTGCTGGACGAGGCTTCCCCCATAAATATAATGGGGGATTTGCCATAATCACCACGCTTGGCAGGCGGATTGGTGATAGCAGTACAGCGCTGACTTCAAATCAAATTACATTGGGGTTTTTTCGGGTCAGCGCTGTCTTGTCTCGAATTCGGAGTCAGTTACTCTGTATAAACCAGCCTTTAAGCCTAACCAATCCTTTTAAAATTTTCATACATTATTTGTCATCATGACCCATGGTTACAGTAACCGCATGTTTGGTGAATTTGGATTATCCATTCATTCTAATACTTTAAATATTATCTTACAGAACAGCTTGACCGAGTTTCTATAAGATGAATGTTGATTAGAACCTTCCTCCACGCGTAGTTTGCGTGTTTCCTTTAGCAGTTAATTCTTCGTGAGCCTGTAAATTACATTTTCAAGTTTATATCAGTCTACTAACTCGCAGAATTAGTAGTTTTTAGCTCAGAATTATTATGTTAGTAGTAGGACTAAGAGTTCGTCCGGGGAAGTACTACCACCGTACCTATTTCTGGCGCCAAGCAGTAGTGCTCGCATTGCTGTGTTTCGGTTTGAATGGTACGGGTGCCGGTGAAATTACAGGCATTATGAGACTTTTCATTTTTATGTCTCAGGGTCGGCAGCGCGCGTGTGATGTCTCTGGTATTGCAGGCGTCCACAGGCTACGGTAACTACTTTCCATGAGATGGGCCGTATGCTTGTTTGCTTGCAAAATAGTATAAAAAAGTAGTAAGTTGAAGTGGCAATGGGTAAGCCATATAGCTCGCAGAACTGAAAACCGTTGAGGAATAAAGGTTCATTCACAAAAACGACATATCATTAGTTTAGATACGAATTTCAATGAACCAAAACAACACTATACAAATCATTCATTGACATTCATAGCTAATGATATTTATGAGATATTATCAATAAAAACATGTGTGTTAGGTCTCCTGATTCCGGCAAAATCTCAAGAAGTGTTCGATGAGCAAAAAATACAACAAAATTTGAATTTCGCGGTACTTTGCTAACGTTCTATCTTAAGGCTCCATTTTCACCAGAGATGAGCGAGGATGCGTAGCCAAGGAATGTTTGTTAAGAACCAATAGAATCAGTTCATTGCCTCGCTCAGCGCAGCTCTGGTGGAAACGGCTTAGCGGAGCGAGGTTTTTATACGTACAAAACAAGCGAGGGCTCACTCGCATCTGAAAAGAGCCCGCTACACATCCTCGCACCGCTCACCTACCTAGCACATTACTGGTGGAAACGCAATCTTACTGTCAAAGTTTGTATTGTACCTTGACAACTAGAGATGTCCTAGGCCCCGTGTTCCATAGCTCTCCCTTCTCATCCACAAAGGCTGCGTCAACCGCCACAGTGTACATTCCGGCAGTAGGCACACTGACTAGTTGCTGTGCCGAGAAGAAGTCCCGGACCGGTGTTACTGT
The DNA here is from genome assembly GCA_951392215.1 of Epirrita christyi. Taxonomy (NCBI): domain Eukaryota; kingdom Metazoa; phylum Arthropoda; class Insecta; order Lepidoptera; family Geometridae; genus Epirrita; species Epirrita christyi. The sequence continues at coordinate 1,449,095 of OX595843.1, forward strand.
TTGCACTGCGGTGAGGATTGGCGGTACGTTCGTTAGTTCTACTGTCTGAAAATGAAACATCAAGATAACATAACATATCACCCAACAGTCACATACATAGTCTTGATCCCACACTAGGATTCCCTGTGTCGTGGGTATCAGGAACTACGAGTATCTTGGTACCATAACACCCAGACCAGGAACAAATATTTGCAGATCATACAAACATTTGTCCCGCAGTGGGAATTGAACCCGCAACCACTCGCATCTTTGCCGGCTACTCACCCGCCGCGCTACAGAGGCCGTCAAGATGTGATCATAGTGTTGAGAATTTTTAACGTATTCATTTTGTTAAACGGGAAAATTTCAGTTATCGATATGTCGATGAAGGCACTAACAGGGGCCCAAATCTCCCCCCTTAATAGACATTATGGCGAACTGGATATTTTGATAATATTAAGGTTCTGTCAAAACTAACAGACGAGGGCACTGCGCCTCTCAGCTCCTCTGCCTCTTCTCTGAGCTGAGAGGCGCAGTGCCCTCCGCGACGCGCAGCGAGAATAACACTCATACATGATTAGTATGAAAATGTCGATTGTGTCATTTCTAAGCGCGAGAATAGGGTTCATCGAAGGTTTAAGGGAAAAATTGTCTTGCCTTCAATGAAAAATCGGTACAAACAAAATCATAAGGTTGAAATCACAAAGATAATCTTGAATCGTCTTATATATTAAAATTACTCATGTTCCATGAAAATTACCCATTTTACAAAATGAATGAAATTCACAAAAGCTATTACAGAAAACATAATGTAGTATTTCGCTTCAGATGCTTTTTAATAATATCAAATGACGCAGTATAGGACTCCCTTTCGATGGAGGTCGAAAGCAGTCTGTGGATGGAGGCGGCTCAAGACCGCTCGTCGTGGCATTCGATGGGCCTATGTACGGCAGTTGACTTCTACGGGCTGATCATGATGATGATTTAACGAACCTTTTAATACGAGTGTTTACCTTTTCATTCGTCCGCGGGTGTGGTGTAGCAGTCACCGTAATTTGTACGCCTTTCACTTGTCTCGGCTTCTGGCGTTTACTGTAATATACAAATTGTATTGTTAGGTCCGTATTCTAGAACAAAACTCAAACTAAATCGAGACTCAAGCAAAGATTTATTGACAGATTTCAAATGAAAAACTGACACCAAATCTATGCTTGAGTCTTGACTCACGCCTTTTTTTATACTACTTGGCAAGCAAACAAGCATACGGCCCACCTGATGGAAAGTAGTTACCGTAGCTTATGAAAGCCTGCAACAACAGAGGCATCACACGTGTGCTGCCGACCCAGATACATAAAGATGAAAAGTCTCATGTGCCTGTAATTTCACCGGCCTTCACCCTTCAAACCGAAACACAGCAATGCGAGCACTACTGCTTGGCGGCAGAAATAAAGAAATTCTACTACTAACGAACGCTTATTAAGCTATCGCTTGAGCATAGTTCTGGAATACGGGCCTTAATGTACAAAAACTAAATGACTGATAGCGAAAAATTGAAATTTTGAAGTGTTTTACAAATAATCAGAAATACCTTGGGGGTGTATTTCCGTTTTTTATCCCGGAACAGACAGGGAATCCTAGTGTGGGATCGGGGCCCATATTAACCCACATGACGCTCAGTTCGGGTTTCGGCCTGGACTATCAACTGAAAGCGCGATTTTAGGGCATACTGTTCAGTACTACACTTGCCGTAAAACGCCGGTATACGCATGTTTTCTCGACCTCTCCAAGGCTTTCGATCTTATAAACTGCTTTGGAGGAAGTTGGGGGACCAACGGTACACCCCTGTGTTCCGGTGAAAATACGGAATATTTTCCAGTATTGGAATGGCAACCAAAGTAGTACCGTAAGGTGGGCCAACTCGCTCTCCGAGGCATATAGGTTGGAGTGCGGGGTGAGGCAGGGTGAGCTGACATCCCCCAAGCTCTTCAACCTATATGTCAATGACATGTTATTGTTAGTAGGTAGATTTATATTGACAAGGCTTTTTACAACCTCTATTACTTGTTTAGTAAGTATAATTTATATTGTATTTATATTGTATTTTTGTTGTATACCTTTGTAATGACATTTTAGTGATTATTTTCATTTTTACATATCTAATATTTTGACAAAGCCCCTATACAGCTGGAACTAAAACATGTACACCTTATTACCATGTTACCTTATTGTACCTAATTAACTAATTATGCATAAATTTTTAATTATTTTTTTTCTTAACTTTGTCGTATACCTTGTAAAATTGACGAAACTAAGTGTTCATAAAGTCCCTATGGTTTAAAATAAATGAATATGAATGATCTCATAGTGGAGCTCATCAGCAGCGCGGACGACATGCTGCTGCTGGGCCCTACTGCGGGATCAATCACGGAGATGCTAAAGGCCTGTGAAGCCTAGGCTGTATCGCATGGCCTCATTTACAATGTTAAGAAGTGTACATCGTTTTTAAGGCCGCTGGTAAGTGCCCTGAGATGCCAGAGATGTTTGCCAAGAGTAGAATCTACTTGTTCCGAACAGTATTTTTTTACGTAACTTGAACATAAAATAAAAAAGAGAAACTCAAATAAATCAACATGCTTTTCATAATAACCTGATTCAACACTTCCATTTCAATCAAACTACCTAACTACTGCAAAAATAGTTGGTACAAGAGTGCAGTCCGATATCTTTGGGCAACTTACACACTTTACAACTTATAGCCTATTATTATGGTCCATAATTAATTAATTTATTTATTTTTACTTCAGCCAAAACGGCATACAGTTACCAATTACTCTAATTAAAGGGGGCACACAATCAAATAATATTAAACAATACAAATACAATAAAAATAACATAGTTAAAACAACAGAAAAAACAGAAATAAAAATAAAAATATAAAAACAATGTCAAAAATAATGTCAAACAGCAACTTTCACACATTCTTCTCACAGAACCCCAGGCACTCCGACAGAATCATCTTCCATCCATCCACAACCACATCAAATTCAGAGCTCGCATCCAGGAGAGCATTGAGCACAGAGAGGGTTCGCGGGATGGGCGACTGGGCACGCGCTATTGTACGACAGAACGGCTCCGAGAACAATTTGTGACTCCTGCTTCTACAGTAGTTATGGGAAATTATGCTTCTATTTTGGCTATTATTTCTTCAAACTCATAACAACCGATTACTTCTTCCTAAGGTTAAGTAGGTAACCCAAATTAAACTGTCCTTAAAAATCTCACAATCAAAATCTACGGCGATGTTGCTGGAAGGCGAATGTATCTGTACGGCGTCATTTTCGTGATCATCAAATAGGTGTTGAAACTCGATGTCGATGTAGAAAATCAAAATCTAGTTCCAATGTCCTGGGTTCCTCATCCAGTTCAATGTCGTGAATCGCGAATCAACGCGCGAATCCCCAACTCTGATGATCACGAAGTGCTGAGAACACCACAAATCCGTTCTTTAGCGGGTTGACGCGTGAGTGGATTCACGCGTGAACGAACGTAAAGAACGGATTTGTGGTGTTCTCAGAACTTCTATTACTTCCGTTTCCGTTGAACATTGATCCTGGTTGTAGTCTAGAACTATAATTTTTTTTCTTGCGTTCAACCTAGATGTAGACATTACACAGGATCTCAAAAAGGGCAAATATGAAAGTCTCGACTGAGCTTACAGTATTACTTATTAGCCTTTTGGGGTCGAGTCGAGACTGTGGTTCTGTGGAGTAGGCACCGGGCCTTCGCGTTTTCAAATTATTTCTCATTATCTTTTAGCTGAAAGAAAATAGTTCTAAATCTATGCATAGATGGCGCAGTTCAGATATGGTTGTCTAAATTTTGTCGGTCAGCCACCAACTGTCAGTGTCACTGACTTCACTCGCTCATGCTGTTCGTTGGTGCAGTAAAGTAAGTATCGGACTTTTTCTGCTGTTTCGAAGGAAGACGTCGTCCTTTTTTATTTTATTTCAATTTCTATTGTTTTTTTGAGTTATATCGTGTAATTTTGGTGGCATTTTAACCGGTGTAGCTTATAAAGAGCACATGGTAGTGAATTTAAATAAAATAAGTGTATTGCGTGTCTTTTCGAAGGGGTGGAAATTGTCCAGGAACATTTTAGTAAACTTCCATCGATTTACTAGAACATGACTTGACAGAGAACTTGACGACTGGGCTTTGTTTGATAATTATCTATGCTACTTGACATTGGCAAAATTGAGTATATCCTCAGATGCCATGTATCTAACCTAAAGTTTTTGTTGAAATTCTGATATATTTGTTATTGTGTTTCGTTATTGTTATAATTTTTTGTTGTGTATGTCAATTTCCCAATTGTATTTATGAGGGAGTCCTCTTCCAGCAATGGACGTCTAAAGGCTGATGATAATGAAGTAGAGGATTTTGACCGACAACGATACGAGCACAGTTACGGTGTTACCTGGTGTTAGGGTGCCTGGATTATGGGATCCAGGACCCCTAGGCACTTGGTATTTGACCCCCCTGGTTATTATGGCCCCACTTACAATATTTCTATATGCACCAACAAGTACCCCAAAAATATTGAAGGTCGTTGACACCTAGCGGTGCAAGACGGGCGCCCCCCCCCCGCGTCCCACACCTCCGCTGCGCTATGTACGTGACGGCGCGGAGACGGATGGAATTAGACATGAGTGTAAGCGAGATAAAAGGTATGTTGCTATGTTAAGCTGAAAAAACACTAAAAAAAAAATGCTACACTCTTCGAGCGAGCTGCATTTGTGCTGTGTGTATGTTTTCGAGTTGTAGAAGCAACTTATTACTTGGAAAAATAAATGTAAATTTTTAGGGCAAGCCAGACTTTAGTTTAAGGGTATGAATGTTCCGCCATGAGGGTCCCTAGGCTTGCAGGGCCCCTAGGCCCGGGCCTTGTGAGCCTAGGGGCTAATCCGGGCCTGGGTGTTACCTGGTGAGAGTAGACGGCAGCACCACTCCCTCCAGTTTGACAGCTAGGCGGTGGGTTAGCGGCAGTGCAGGCGGGTGGTCAGGCGTCGGCCAAACAGACAGGCGGCAGGCGGCAGAGCAGGCGCGGCCAGACCACACGCCGCGGGCCCAAAGCGCGGGCTGCGCACAGCACGCGCGCACCGCGGCTAGGATCGCCTCGTAGTGCTGCAAGAGAATACATAAATCTTTATTGTAGATAGATAGATAAACTCTTTATTTCACACCAAATAAAAAATACAAAAATAAAGGAAACATTAAATAAAATAAATATGACTTACAATGGGCGGTCTTATCGCTAAAAGCGATCTCTTCCAGACAACCTTTGTATGGATAGGATAGTAAAAAATCAAAGACGGCGGTGTACAATTAAAACATAAGTATCTACTTAAATATACCTACAACTATACTTATACGAGTACCTACAAATTATAAATATATATATATATACATAACATACTTAATATACCTACAAAAAATTAGAATATAATATAATAACATAACAATAACCTAGCAGTTCACGATAAGGACAGAGTAGTGATTGTATACCTGGGATTTAAATATGCAAAGAGTTTTAGAACATCTTATTGAAAAAGGTAAAGCATTCCATAATCTGACACTTTGAACGGTAAAGGAGTTGCCATAGAACTGCGAAGTATGGACAGGAGTTTGGAGGTGAAGAGTTTCGGCGGATTGTATTCACCAGATAGGCCCAATTCTCTAATTTAAAAACATTAAATTTGCAGTATGTACGGGTTTTTGCCGTACTCTCTTTTGAAGTAGAAGAAAAACTCTTTATGATTGCTATCTGAATTATATTAGAAAACCCTTAACTTAATAATGAGAACGCGTGAAAATGAGTGAGTGTATGAATGCGAACTGAACTTAATTTGGGTCGCAGCCCACTGCGATTGCGTAAACTGCACGCACTGCACAAACACAGGTCAATGTACAACATAGCTTGTACACAGTATAATTCGTCTCAGTCGCACTGTCACGTATAGTAACTATTACTTAATCCTTGCGTTTCTTGCGAAGAATATGTAATAGTTACTACGAAACAGTGCGACTGACACGAGATTATATTGTGACTGAATGTTTTTAAATCAGAGAATTGCGCCTCAGAATCTTACTTCAGTGAATGCACTTCAGTGGAGGTGATCAGCAGGGCGATTCTAAAACTTCGGAAACGTTTCCGATCGGATTCGTTAGTTTTTCATTTCGATGTGGTAAGAAACTAAAACAATGGTTGGGGAATTGGCAAGAGAAAATAAGAAGGTTGGACTATCACTAAACGCATCCAAGACAAAGATATTAACGAATGGATAGTTTCATGACGTAATTATAGAGATTAGGGTGTCGGAGACAAAGCTTCGATCACCTACAAGCGGACACCGGAGGCGGGGGCCGGGGACGGAGGGCGCCGGCTCGGGTCCGATTGGCGCCGCCGGTCACTTTGCAAGATCTCAAACCCCAGTAGACACGCATTACGCATTAGCCTAATTGTCTGAATAGAATCAGTATTACAGTCCACTCGCATTTTATTTACCATCTAACTGAGCTAGGAACCCAACATATGGTCCTCTCACCAAAAGGACAATTACGGACGTTTTGAAGTTTACTTGGAACAAGAGTTTGACAAGTCACACGGTCATTACGTGTCGACTTCGAAGAGGTGACACAAGGACAATTGAAGGGCGAACAAACCGTCTCATCACCAAAGGATAAAGGATAAAGACAATATCTTGTGAGTTCGTTCCTATTTATTCCTTTCTTATTCCCTCTTCTCTTACCTAGTCAAATCATCTTGCATTTGTCAAAATTCATTTTACATTTTTTATCAATTTGAGTCAGTGCTATCAAAAAATATTTCTACGTCTACAACTTTCATTAAAATTTATTTCCCGTTGTCAATATCCACTATTTAATTTAAACAAAGCTTTTATGATAATTGCCATCATAAAACTCGAGCGGTAAATGCCTATTGTTAGAATCACCTGTTCTTTTCAACGCGTATGCACAGCAGTTTTGCTTACCTACTTCTAGCGATCTATATCTAGTGCTTTCTTATCTTTATTACCGTGCTTTGTGTTCGAGTCATTGCACTTTAGTCATTAGTATATTTACTACGCAGATATTTTTAAAAACAGCTGTTGCCTTTGTTACGCCTACAATTACATTTAGTGATCATGGCAGAACTTAAAACATTATTTAAAAAACGCTCAGCAATTAAATCAAAGCTTACAATCTTTAGCAATCATTTAAAAATCGTTAAAAGTTCCAAATCATTAACCAAGTTACAAGTTATTGACTTGGAGTGTCGCTTGCAAAAATTTGAGCCCTTATGCGAGGAATTCGACGCGTTACAGACGGAGATCGAGATTCTATCTGACGAGCCACAAACCAAAGACGAAGTGCCGTTGGAGCGCGAGCTGTTTGATAATGACTACTACTCCCTGGTGGCAACAGCAAAGAGCCTGCTTCCTGCTAAAAGCAAGGCCCAGGACATGTCTACAACAAGCTTCAGTGACGCAGAATCAGGTGGGCAAGTGAGAAACTTAGTTAGGTTACCTAAAATTGACCTACCTCATTTTAGTGGTGGCTATCAGAACTGGCTCGAATTTAAAGACACGTTTCATTCTCTTATTCATAATAGTGATTGCATAGATAACATAAATAAATTTCATTATCTTCGGGCTTCTCTTCAAGGAAGTGCCGCTCTGATTATTAAAAATATAGTTTTCAAAGGTGATAATTATGTAACTGCGCGGGAGTTATTGTGTGAGAGATACGATAATAATCGATTACTAGTAAATAATCACTTACAGGCGTTATTCAACGTAGATCCTATCCGTACAGAAACATGTAAGTCGATTAGATATCTAATAGACGTAACTAACAAGAACATCAGGGCTCTCACGTCGTTAAAAGAACCCACTCAGCATTGGGACACGCTTATCATTTATATGATGTCTTCTAGATTGGATGGTGTTACAGGTCGTGAATGGGAAGAACATAGGAATACATTGAATTCATCCCCAACCCTGGCACAGTTTATAACATTTTTAAATAACAGAGCCGATTTATTAGAAACAATTGAAGAACATAAAAATAGTAGTAACTTCAAAGTAGAATCTTATAAAACTAAAAGTTTAGTGATTAATAATAGCACTGATAATTCACAGAAAACTTACAAACGTAAATCATGTCCATTGTGTAATCATGAGTCACATCAGCTGTTTACTTGTGAATCATTTCGAAGCCTACCGCTTGAATCCCGCACTTTGAAAGCAAAAGAGTTCAATGTGTGTTTGAACTGCTTGCGTTTTGGTCATACAGCAAAGAAATGTTTTTTGTCACATTGCAAATACTGCAAAGAAAAACATAACACTCTTTTGCATGTTGATAAATCTTCGCCTTCCACTTCTCGTGATCCTTATTCTTCGTTGTCCGAAGGCATAGTTCTGACAACTGATGAAATACAGATTACTACTCCGTCGCGTGTTTTCCTTTCCACAGCGTTGGTGAGAGTGGTTGACAGCATGGGCAACAAGCACACCGCCAGAGCGATCCTGGACAACGGTAGTGGCATAAACATTGCTTCTGACGCTTTATGCTGTAAGCTGGGTTTGCCAAGGCGGAACGTGAGCTCCACGGTATCAGGTTTTCACAATCATGTATCTCATAGTACACAGTCTTGCAATCTCACAATTGAGTCCTTAAATAGTGACTATAGATCAAACATAGATTGCCATATATTCACGAATGTTACGACAGCTGTACCAATTACATACATAGATACAAAACACATACAAATCCCGTCAGGCTTATGTTTATCTGACCCGTCTTATAATATTCCTTCAAAGGTGGATCTTCTTATCGGGGCAGATACCTTCTGGGACGTACTGGGTAGTCAAAAGATTAGCCTAGGCAAGCACTTACCTGAGTTACGTAGTTCGGAGTTTGGGTGGATAGTCACTGGTCACATCCTAAATTCTAAAAGTACATTAAGTCAATGTTTTTTTACGCAAGGTCAACTTGATCATGACCTAACTCGCTTCTGGGAAATAGATAGTGTGTCTCCTAAGCACTCACTCTCTGCAGAGGAACGCGCGTGTGAGGAAAGCTTTTCTCTCACCACAACTCGAGATGATAATGGTAGCTTTGTGGTGACGATTCCTTTACGGCAAAATCCTTATGTGTTAGGTGATTCATTTGAAATGGCTAAGCGTCGTTTCTCATCACTTGAGCGAAAGTTTGAACGTGAGCCAGCATTTAGAGAGAAATACTTAGATTTCATGAGAGAATACGAGCGATTAGGGCACATGACTGAAAACACATCCTTAAAGTCTTCCAGTGACAATATAAATTACTACCTACCTCATCATGGCGTACTTCGGGAGTCAAGTACAACTACAAAGTTGCGTACAGTCTTTGACGCCTCAGCCGTCACCACTTCTAAAATATCACTAAATGATATTCAGATGGTCGGTCCTAATGTCCAAGACGATCTCTTATCGATCCTCCTCAGATTCCGTCAGCATAAATACGTAATATCGGCAGATATTGAAAAAATGTATAGATCTATATATGTAGTTCCTTCTCAACGTTCATTGCAACAGATCATTTTTAGATATGATCCCTCTCATCGCTTAAAAACCTACACTCTAAATACAGTATGTCAGGGTACCGCTTCAGCTCCATTTCTTGCGACTAAAAGTCTGGTCAGTCTGGCATCTACAGTTAGCGATAACAGCGTTAAATACAGTATAGCACATGATTTTTATTGTGACGATCTTTTAAGTGGGGCGTCCACTGTAAGCGATGCTATAAATCTTTGTAGAGGAATAATTGCAGTGTTAGATTCAGCTAAGTTTAATATACGTAAATGGCAATCCAACAGCTCATTAATTCTGAATGAACTGTTTTCAGGTGTAAAAGTAGATATGAACACAATATTAGATCTGTCAGATAACACAAACACATCATCAAAAACGTTAGGCTTATATTGGCTATGTCAACCAGATTCCTTATCGTTCTCAATCAACATTGAACATAAAAAAAGGTAACAAAGCGCCACATTCTTTCTGTTAACAGTCAAAAAAAAAAAAAAAAAGGCATATCACCGCCTTAAATTCAGATCCTTCCGATTTTTCCCCCCTTACACCCGCTCACTTCCTTATAGGGCGATCACTTGTGTCTGTTCCGCATCCTCAGGTGACGGAAAGAATAACCAGTCTTGAGAGATACAAACGAATAGAGTTTGTCAAGCAACACTTCTGGACAAGATTCTCCAACGAGTATGTCACCACTCTGCAGCAGAAGACAAAATGGCCCACTACTTCAAGTGAACTCAAATTGGGTTCTTTAGTCCTCATCAAAGACAAAGCGCTTCCCCCGCTTCGTTGGTCCCTGGGACGCTGTGTAGCCGTTTACCCAGGAACTCGGGACCAAGTCGCACGAGTCGCTGACTTGAGGATCAATGGAGGAGCCATCATTCGAAGGGCATTTAACAACATTTGTCCCCTTCCAGAGTCAACCATTTGAACCAGCAACCTACCTACTTCAACCCGGGGAGTATGTCGGAGACAAAGCTTCGATCACCTACAAGCGGACACCGGAGGCGGGGGCCGGGGACGGAGGGCGCCGGCTCGGGTCCGATTGGCGCCGCCGGTCACTTTGCAAGATCTCAAACCCCAGTAGACACGCATTACGCATTAGCCTAATTGTCTGAATAGAATCAGTATTACAGTCCACTCGCATTTTATTTACCATCTAACTGAGCTAGGAACCCAACAAGGGTGATAGAATATGTACCAGATTATGTGACCTTGGACAATTGGTATCATTTGAAGGTTGTACTGAAAAAGACATACAAAGGATTGCTCTAGCATGGAAAAAGAACTGAGATAAATATTACATAGATAGATATTTTTTTATTATACATACAAAATACCCAGAACACTCTGAACAAATATCAGCAGATCGTACAAAAATTTGTTCCGAGGTGGGAATCGAACCCGCAACCTCGTGCGCCGCAGGCGAACTAAATTAATTCACGTCCTTGAGGACTTGAGGAGACGTGATGCGGTTCAGCTTCTGGTATACTCACTCGATGGGTGACCCCGGGGCTAGTAGTGGGGTTGTCGAACAGCTTTGTCTCGATGTCCGTCAGCGTGTCGCTGGCGCACAGCGCTATGCTCTCCTCCAGCGTGCTGGCCGGCGGTGCCTTGCTGGTCGGCTCCGTTCGCTCTTGCTGAGGAGACGTGATGCGGTCCAGCAACTGGGATAGCTGGTTGTATGTGTGCTGAGAACTGAATCATTTGGTCAAGGAATATTTTTACAAAAACATATGGAAGTGTATGGAACTGGTGCGCTCCAACTCTCCTTACAACTCCAATGAGATGTTTTCTGACAGCTGGAAGAAAATAGTTCTGAATCCATGCATAGATGGCGCAGTCTAGATATGGCTGCATAAATTTTGCTTGGAGCAAGAAACATAATGAAATGTCGGTCAGCCAACTGTCAGTGTCACTGAATTCACTCGCTCATTCTGTTCGTTGGTGAAGTAAAGTAACTATCTACGTAAAGTTTTTGTTGAAATTCTGATATATTTGTTAGTGTTATTGTTGAAGCCGGACCAAGATGAGCAGGGATTATGGTGCATGGGCTATAGTAAACTTAAAAAACGAGCTTCGGAATCGCAACGCGAAACTTGGAGGAAAAAAAGAGAATACAAAGAGAATTTAAGATACAACCATGGCAAGTCACCGCCATCTATCGGAATTTTAAGAACTATTTTTTATTTTTTATTGCCTCCCTGAAAACTTCCCATTCCACGTAGGGCAAGTCCACGTAGGATTACACTGCGCTCATCGAGAAATAGCACGTAAAGTCTCATATGCCTGTAATTTCACTGGCACCCTTGTAATATAATGTAATGTTAAATAACTCTAATGCCGTGGTGTGTCCGGCCTAAGATATACTCTTCCGTCTCCTACCGAGGACGTCGTAAGAGCTGACTAAAGGATTACATCAGGGGATGTTCATTAGCATAGATATTTTATGAGTATTAAAGACCCTTTTAAAACAAACCACATACTGTACTAACGTATTTTTTTATTTTAGCACTCTGGAAAATATTCCTGAAATTGTGCAACCTACGGTGAAAAGAGGCCCTTTGAGGCTCTGCCTACCTCGTCGGGTAAAAAGACGTGTGTTTATGTATGTATATACGAAAAATTTGCATAAATTCTTAATTCTAGAGCACCATTATTTATCTTTAAAGCGTTATAGTGTTATATGAACACTAAACTTCTCCTTCTTGTGGTGTCATTATATTCATATTATTAATTTATTTCAAACCATAGGGACTTTATGAACACTCAGTTTCGTCAATTCGTTTACATCTAGGGCATCGAGACCGGGTTTACCCGGATTGATACATTATTACATGAAAAGTAACGCCATTGCTGCGTACTTTACAACCAGTCAAGCAAAGCAAGCAGTGGTACGCGGTACGCGCGTGTATCATAGATTGATTGATAGTGATTAAATAAGTAGGTAGTAATTATAGTTATTAATTTTGTATTTTGATAGTTGTTTTGATTTGAACAAGGGGCTTATTTATCTAAAAGAGTTTTTTAATATTAAAACTATTTTTGTGATTTGGAATTTATTGTTTAATTTATATTATTTCTTCATTTTCCCTTATTATATTTTACTCATTGTAGAAAATCGATATTTGGATTCAGTTTCTTCGTATTTTTTTAAAATTATAACAAAAAGACCGAAAAGCTCAAAAAAACCGGTTACCCGGGTTTTCATTATACTTAAACCGGGTAACTTAACTCGGGTTTTTTTAAATTGGACCGGGTTTCGATGCTCTATTTACATCGTAGGAATGAAACAGTTAAGAAAAAACTATGCATAATAAGGTACAATAAGGTAAAATGGTAATAAGGTATACATGTTTTAGTTGCAGCTGTATAGGGGCTTCGTCAAAACCGATATGGTGTATTCAAGTACTTAAAAGGATACATGTGGAAGTGTCTGAGGGTGGAGTCATCCGTGTGGAAGGCGGTGCGCGCGATGGCCGCGTAGCGTTCAGCGACGGCTGCGACGGCGCGTGATGCTTTACGGATGGCGGTTGCGCACGCGCCTGCTTTAGCAGCCGGGTCTCGGGCAGCCTGGAGATTTAAAATAGACAAAAAAATCAAGTAGTACAAGGTTACGAACTGCCAGCAAATATAATGATGGCTTTTCTTAATGAAATAATCCTCTTATAACTTTTGAAACTATCATGGTTATTAATATAATTATCACTAGAAACGGGATATTTACTATGATTTTTGAGCTTTATTGATTGCCGATATTTCGGCAGTTTCATGCGCCATGATCACGGGTGAACCACCATGATCAGTTTACCCGTGATCATGGCGCATGAAAGTGTGCCGAAATATCGGGAATCAATAAAGCTCAAAAACCATGGTAAATATCCCGTTTCTAGTGATAATAATCCTCTTATTTGGTTATTTGTCGCCAGAAAGAAAATCTTCGTAGTGTTTCGATTTTTTTGATGAGAAGTGTATCTTTACATTTACACTATATCTCAGTTCCATAGTTTGGTTTTGTACATAAATATATAAACACACGCCTTTTTCCCCGAAAGGGTAGGCGGAGCCACAAAAAGCCTCTTTTCACCACAGTCGCAGGAATGTATACGTGACAAGTGGTGAGCTCATCGCCGCCTTTGCATTCCACGTAACGCTTTCTTCGAGTAACAACACGCTTCTAAATAAGCCAGCAACCAGGACAAATCTTATGCCAACGAAAATTGCCCAACATGTCTCACTGAATATCCAAAATGAGGTAATCCGTTGAAGAACCAAGATCACCGACATAGCTTTGATAATTAGCAAGTTGAAGTGGCAATGGGCAAGTCATATAGCTTTCAGAACTGACAGCCGTTGCGCGTTGGGGAACAAAGGTTATCGAGTGGCGACCACAAACCGGATGACATAGAAGAGGAGGACGGCATTATAAATAAATCAAATCAAAATATTTTTTTCATTGAAATCGCAAGGATCATTTTATTTATTTATTAAGGGACAATAACCAGCTACAATATAAAATCTAAGGTTTTAGAAGGATTATAAAATTAAGCTTGACAATATTGTAGCCCAGTGCATTATCCACAAATTAGATACCAGTATTAGACAAAACAAAAACCCCACTAGAGGCTGTCAAGTGATATCAATATTTTCAATTTTAAATTTTATACAGTAATATATTGTATCACACAAAAAAAGCTATTTATAAATACGTTAATTCAACTTTTAATTTATATAAAATTAACATCAACATTGGACAATATTAAATTATTATAAATAAGCTTTCTAAACTTCCATTTTGAGCATGCAAATATATCGAAGTCCAAGAAGTTAGAATAGAAATCGTCTTATAAATTAAAATTACTCCTGTTCCGTAAACGTAGCAGGAAGTCGGTGGATGGAGGCGGCTCAAGACTGTTCGTCGTGGTATTGTCGACCTCTGTGGCGCGGTGGGCAAAGATTCACCTGCGACGCAGGAGGTTGCGGATCGATTCTCGCCTCGGAACAAATTTTTGTACTATCTGCAGATATTTGTTCAGGGTGTTCTGGGTATTTTTCTATGTATAATAAAAAATATCTATCATGTAACGTATTGTATTAAGTATATCAGTTATCCAGTACCAATACACAAGCTCTGCTTAGCTTGGGACTAGATAATTTTGTGTGAAATGTCCAGCATTTATTTATTTGTCCAGCAGCGGGAATCGAACCCGCAACCTCTCGCATCTAAGCTGGCTGCTCGCCTGCATAAGTCGACAACTAGTAGTAACAACACACGTTACCTGTGAGTGCGCATGCGCAATGGCGGGCGGTGGCTGCGTGCATAGAGCCCGTGCGGCGGCTGCGACGCGAGCCAGGGCCATGAGCGCCTGCGCCCGTGCGCTCAACCACGCCGGCGCCAGCGCAGTGCAGGCGCCGCATCCCCCGCACCCCGCTGCGCACCACCCCGCGCCCGCGCAACCCCCCGCCCAGCCGCTAGCGCTCTCCCAGCGGGAACTAGCCTCTTCCAGACCCGTTATACCTGTGTGAACGTTACACGATGACAACCATTAAGCATTTGAAACATACAAGTAGCGGCACATAACTCTATCGCTAAACGAAACGTGGAGCGCACGCAATACAATTATTATAAGATAAAAATAAAATAAATAATGCTTGACATTTCACACAACATTATGTAGCTCCAAGCTAAGCAGAGCTTGTGTTATGGGTACTAGATAACTGATATACTTAATACAATACATTACATAGATAGATATTTTTTATTATACATAGAAAATACCCAGAACATCCGGGACAATTATTTGATTAATTAATTAGATCGTACAAATATTTGTCCGAGGCGGGAATCGAACCCGCAACCTCCTGCGTCGCAGGCGAACCTCACGACGCCGCGCCGCAGAGAGATAGATAGAGATACCCCCCAAGATACCTTACTTTTAACTTCTGCATAATAACGGTCAGCGCTAGAGTTTCGTGCCGCGACTTGTAGCCTTGAAAGCTAGTGTTTAATTAAACTCTAACCTAAACGAGATACTGACTGCGTAAACAAAATAAAATGACACCCAACAGTCACATACTACGTCGTGGGTATCAGGAACTACGAGTACCATGGTACCACAAACAGATAAACCCGGAGCAAATATTTGCAGATCATGGAAGCATTTGTCCCGAAGGGGGAATCGAACCCACACTTCTTGCGTCTCAGCCGGCAACTCGGCCACTGCGCCCATCACAAATAAGACTCCGCTAAGTTTAAAGTTAAGACGCTATAGTCATAATCATCACCAGCCTTTAGACATCGACTGCTGGACGAGGCCTCCCCCATAAAATACAACAAAAGTAATTGCAATAATCACCATGCTTGGCAGGCGGATTAAATAAAAAATAAATAAATGCTGGACATTTCACACAACATTATCTAGACCAAGCATGTCAAACATGCGACCCGCGGGCCGCATGCGGCCCTTTACAGCTTTGACTGCGGCCCGATTCAATTTTTAAGAGCATAGTATATTTTTCTATCATTTTACTAGTATTGATTAAATAACCAATTAGCGTCCAGCCCCCCTATTCCCTAACTGAAAGTCACTCGGTGACTAATCGTAATTTTACTTGTGAAACGTTAGTCACCGAGTAACTTTCAGTTAACCAGACAGTACCTACTACTAGGCACCTATATCCTATGCAATGACTTTTCTTTATGGTTGGGTTTTGCGGCCCACTGATTCTACGAACTCAAAGCGTTTGGCCCACCAATGACTATGAGTTTGACATGCATGATCTAGACCCAAGCTAAGCAGAGCTTGTGTTATTGGTACTAGATAACTGATATATTTAATACAAAACATTACATAGATAGATATTTTTTATTATACATAGGAAATACCCAGAACACCCGGAACAATTATCTGCAGATTGTACAAATATTTTCAGAGGCGGGAACCGAACCCGCAACCTCCTGCGTCGCAGGCGAACCTTCGCCCGCCGCGCCACAGAGGTCGAGAGAGAGAGGCAGAGGGAGAGAGAGAGGAGGGGGGAGGAGTGGAAGGAGACAGAGAGGAGAGAGGAGGATTGGTATAATATTGGCAGTATTCGTGTTGAGTTCTCAAGTGGATGCTGTGCTGCCCATCCCCTAGGAATACCCCTAAGTCAGCTTTTACAAAATCGACGGGAGGACATGGAGGTGTCCATTGTCTTAGGGTGAACAAATCACGGCGCCATAGGTCCAACGAAAATGAAGGTCGTGAAAAAAATATTCAATAAATTTTTAAATATATTTGTGTTTATAAACACTTAAAAAAAAAAAAAAAAAAGTAATAAAATAGCATTGGACTTTTTCTTGACCTACTCACGATAGGCCATAAAGTATTCCTGCCTCAGAATAGACGTTTCCGTCTCGTCCCATGGAATTTGTATAAGCCAACTAAGGGATTAACACCAGAGGATGTGCAGCAGCATCCGCTTGAGTGCTGACGTGCCCATATCTGATGGTGAAGATACCTTCTTGCAGTAACCTCTCGTCTGCTAGGGCCGCGCGGTGCAGCGCAGTCAGCCAGCGCTGCGCCGCCTCCGAGGCTGCCTCTCCCTGCAGTCGCCACAGGATGCACGTCCCCAGACTAACGTGCCCATATCTGCAATCAAATCAATATATTAAATAAATTAACAACTTGTCACATCTATATTAATAATAATAATGCTTTACATTTCACACAACATTATTTAGCCCCAAGCTAAGCAGAGCTTGTGTTATGGGTACTAGATAACTGATATACTTAATACAATACATTTCATAGATAGATATTTTTTATTATACATAGAAAATACCCAGAACACCCTAAACAAACATCTGCAGATCTTACAAATATTTGTTCCGAGGCGGGAATCGAACCCGCAACCTCCTGCGTCGCAGGCGAACCTTCGCCCGCCGCGCCACAGAGATCGTGAAGCGTGCGTGGTTCGGGAAGAGACGTAATATCCGACTTATTATACTACTTTTTTGTGTCCTTTGGAACATCGCGAACGACGCAGAGGAAGCTAAAAAGTATTTCATAAATGCTTATTTTGTTTTACTAAAAACATAATAATTTATTTCTCACCGTAATGCGGCGCGTGCGACCCTATACCGCACCCAGCCGTCAGCACTGTCAATGTCTAGCAGTAAGTGCTGCTGCCAGGCGGGCTGTAGCTTGCACTTGAGCGCGGCGGCTGCGCGCTCTTGTAGTATCACGGTGCAGGCTAGGACGAGCGCCGTGCCGTCGTCCGAAGGGTTCTCTATACAGCCTTGTCTGTAAATGTATAAAAATATTGTCGTGTCACTGATGGCCCCTACTAAACTAGAAACTGGGTTGGAACTTGGACCAGAGAAAGCAAAGAAAGAAAGAATATAAATTTATTTGACACGAAAACAAATACAACAACAAGCAAACAGAACAGAAGTAGAATAGGTAATTAATACAATTAAGTATTAATTAACAAATGAAAAAGTGAAATGTCCCACGCACTCCACTCTAACCGTCTAAAAAATCGCGCCAAAATGGCATTCATTCATGGCGGTTTCGCACTACGTCCGATCCGTATCCGTGAAAATACGGATATATGAACAAATCGGATGACGGAAGCCGGATGTAGTGCGTAAACTACCATAGAAATAGTTCTACGACTACTCCGGATCGTATTTTCACGGGTTCGGATCGGACGTAGTGCGAACCGATTGATTTTCAGTAGACAAAAAGCAGTGAAGTCGCTTAGGCCAGAACGCCGCACTGCCTACCAATAGCACTAACTCCATCCTACGTCACGTCATTTCATTAGAAATGTGTATTAGACGATAAGATCGCGGCAGTTATGGTGTTTACTAATAAATAATTAATTGATTCAAGCGTGACTTTGCGGAAATCCATTCTACAACATAAAATAGACGAACAAATATATAGTAACAATTCCGCTCCTCTCCAACGAAAACTCTGAAAGAATTCGACACGTGTTTCGCCTCTCAACGAAGAATCCTCAGGAAACAGTAGGCTCGCTGCGTGCTAGAACAACAAACATGTAGATCTCGTATATAGATGTAGGATGATGTAGTCTTTCTGTTCGGCGTTCGGCGAGGCAACATAGCTGCGGAGTTTTGGCAATAGTGTGTCTTTGTTGTTCTGGCACGCAGTGAGCCTACTGTTTCCTGAGGATGGTTCGTTGAGAGGCGAAACATGTGTCGAATTCTTTCAGAGGTTTCGTTGGAGAGGAGCGGAATTGTTACTATATATTTGTTCGTCTTTTTTATATTACTAATAAATAACTTGCCGTTGCATATCTGCTATAACATCCCTCGGCGGTTGAACCGCTCTGGGGGGGCACCTTGGCGCTCCAGCAAGAGCTGCCAAAGCCTCCAACAAAGCTGCACCCCTCGGTCCTCCTGTTCCTATGTTCCCTCCGTTCCTCCAGTTGATGGTGCGAAGCTGTGAGCTCACGACGACGGCGGTGCGGGCCGCGTACGATACCGGTTCAGCTGTGCTCAGTTTTACCTAAAATTGTTGACAAAGTTAAACCAATTCAGGGGTGCTATTTTTGAAAGTCATCGAGTGCCTATGACTAAAATTCTTATACCTATGTTATTAATACAAGTGCCTACATTTTGATGATTAGTCACTAACGGCTTTATTACAGAACATGGACTAAATCTGAATTTAGTCCAGGCGTACTAGTCTAGGATTAAATATCGACATTAGGCATTTACGAGTTTAATACGAAAGCAGATGGTTTGTTTTCCGAAATAAATTCTCGCGCTACTCCGCAAATTTCCAAAGTATCAAACTGACGGATTGTGTCACATCACAATTGAGATTTCCAAATTCTTACCTCTAACAAGCAATCAACTGTCAATTTATAGACCATTGCTAAACTAGGGGGCTGCCTGGTTTTAGATAAACCAGAGATAGTCCAAGCTTATGTCATTTTTGGCATATCTAGCTCGAAAGTTGCTTTTGGAAAACAAACCATCTGCTTTTGTATTACAGTCGTATATACCCTAGGTCGATATTTAAGCCTAGACTGGTAGTCCTGGTTTAAACCCAGACTAAGGGCATTTTTTATAATAACACCCAATGTGACATTCAAAAATCGCACCCCTGTACCAAGTTATTACTCATCACCAAGAGGAAGACGTCTATTACTACTACTTCGTACCACTGGTTTTTTCGTGGTCAAACTGCATTAGGTCAGAGATCTGGGGCCCAATTGTAGTAATTATTTGATACTAGCTGCGCCCCGCGGTTTCATCCGCGTGAATAATTATGAAAATTGATGATGATGATGATGATGATGAAAAGTAGCCTATGTGTTAATCCAGGGCGTAAAGTATCTCCATTCCAAATTTCACTCAAATCCATTCAGTAGTTTTTACGTGAAAGAGTAACAAACATCCATCCATACTCACAAACTTTCGCGTTTATAATATTAGTAGGACTAGCTGCGCCCTGCGGTTTCATTCGCGTGAATAATTATGAAAATTGATGATGATGATGATGATGATGATGTTGAAGTGTCTTCTCTTTTTAACCGACTTAAAAAAAAGGAGGAGGTTCTTAATTTAGTTAATTTTTTTTGTGACATTTCCTATTCATCATACTTATATGAATAAGTGACAACCGAAGGAAGGTATCAAAAACCATAACACAGGTATATTAACCTAGTTTGGTTTTTTGATGCAACCTCAATCATGTTTTTGTATAAATAACTACTATGTAATAGAAGTTTTTAGATATATATCCTTATGCCTAGCAAATATGTAACAGACGTTTTGTATAAATAAAAATATTCTTATTCTTAATTAATGTTATTGATCTGTCCGTTTCACTTCAAGTAATTAAATGTATGTGCACTCACCAGACATTGAAGAGCGACCCTGAGAGGTTTGAGATTGTCGCCCGTGTCGGCGCCCGTCGCTACGACCAGCGACTCCAGCGCCAGCATCAGCTCTGAACCTTCCACTGGGAGACTCTCTTCATAACTGAAACATACAAAAACCAGTTATTCAAATTTCGCAACCGTGGTGTATACAGAGTGTTTTTTTGAAATGGGACAGTATGGGGATATCCGAATCCATAAGAGATACGGGAAAACTGTCTTAGGAACCATTTACTCATTTTGTATGAAAACGATTTTGGCATAGTTATTTTTTTGGTCAAGCGTGAGTTCTCCATAAAAACGAGTTGTTTTGAACAAAATTTTTTTTATTACGTATCGACTCATTTTTATTTTTAGGATTGTTTCATTGTGTCGGAAGAAAAAAATCTGAGCAGCAGAAGTTAGTCAAATTTAATAAAATGTTTTCTCTGGTACCTACGTTAATAAAACTATCGCAATAAATTACGGCCGTAAGGATGAGATGGACTTACCAATGCACTACAATGGT
Organism: Epirrita christyi; assembly: GCA_951392215.1. Classification (NCBI taxonomy): domain Eukaryota; kingdom Metazoa; phylum Arthropoda; class Insecta; order Lepidoptera; family Geometridae; genus Epirrita; species Epirrita christyi. The sequence goes on from OX595843.1 coordinate 1,470,113, forward strand.
AGTGAGCACGTGTGCCGCTGTTGCCGCTTGGTTCAGATCCGTACTGAAAGCGGCCTCGCTGCAGTACTGCCTCAGCGCGCTGCACGTGCCGGCCTGAGGAGACCCGGCCGCTGCGCATATAGCCGGGCACTCTACTAACACCTGCATGTACATAAATAAATAAATAAATAAATGCTGGACATTTCACACAACATTATCTAGACCCAAGCTAAGCAGAGCTTGTGTTATGGGTACTAAATAACTGGTACACTTAATACAATATCATTACATAGATAGATATTTTTTATTATACATAGAAAAATACCCAAAACACCCTGAACAAATATCTGTAGATTGTACAAATATTTGTTCCGAGGCGGGAATCGAACCCGCAACCTCCTGCGTCGCAGGCGAACCTTCGCCCGCCACGGAGGTCGTCAACATGTATGTTTAGTTTTAAAGGGAGCGTTCGTTCGTGCCGTGTCCTACCTAAGAATAGTCCCTCACATATGTAGTCCAGAGGCTTTAGATAAAGTAACATTCTAATAGCGATGACGCCAGTAGAAAAGTCCAAAATGTATGGGTTTGACGTTAGCTATCGATATGTCACGTGGTCTTTTGTGTTGAATTACGACTGTAGAAATGGAATCGCTTCGAAGCGAATGCCGTTTGGCTAGGCCCTCTGATCCCTTACTAGGACTCCCTGTGTCGTGAGTATCAGGAACTATGAGTACCATGGTACCACAACACCCAGACCCGGAACAAATATTTGCATATACAACATTTGTCCCGCAGCAGGAATCGAACCCGCAACCTCTTGCATCTCAGCCAGCTACCCGCCCGCCGCGCACAGAGGTTGTCAAATAATAAATGAACAGATGAGCAAGCGATGTTTTCTTATAATGTACCTGCATAACTTTCTCGCGGAGTGTGGCGTGCTCCCTGTGACTCACGAGGGTCTCTATGCAACGAGGGCTCCACAGCGCGGCGTGCCGAGCCAGTCTGTACAGCCCAGAGAGCGCAGCGCGACGTACCAGTGCTCGGGGGTCGTTTGACGCAATGCTTAGAAGGAGTTCCACCTAGGACACACATTAAGCTCGCTACACAAACAATTTAAACCAAAAAGTGTACTTCTATTATACATTACACCACATAACATAACAACACCCAACAGTCACATACGTAGTCTTGATCCCACACTAGGTTTCTCTGTGTCGTGGGTATCAAGAACTACGAGTACCATGGTACCATAACACCTAGGGGAACGTACGCATACTAAGTGACCCATTTTTAAAAAAAAATTAACCCCCCTCGGTGACCTCTCGTGGTATTTGCTAAGACCCCCCCTTCCCCTCGAGTTTTCACATATTACCCAGAAGTATGGTTTTAAATATTTTTTTGAAAACAGAAAGTTTTTAAAAAAAAAATACGCCGCTTGCCGCGTGACGCCCAGAATGCGTGCTAATACTTTACTTTGTTACTATGTGACAGTACGACTGACACAAGATTTTCATTGTGATTTAATCATTTTTCAAATTAGAGAATTGGGCCTCAGGTGATGCAATGTAGAACGGCCTCCCTCGATGGACCGACGATATTGTTAAGATCATGGGTAGTCGGTCGGCTAAGGAGGCCTAAGCCCATTAGTGGACATCAAACAGCTGTTTATAATAATATTGATTATTCTTACTTGGTCTGGCACATGTACCACTGTGTCAGCAGCGATGTGTGTAAGAGCACTGATGGCTGCTCTCACGAGGTTGGTTGACGGGTATTTTTCCAGTAAAAGATGTAGCAGCTTCAGTACTCCTTGTGCTCTGACAGCTGCAATTAATATATTGAAAATCGTTGCATGACTGACTGATATAGACATATCAACTCAAAGCCCTAAACTGTAACTCCTACAGATCTGAAATTTGGAGAGCCCATCCTTTTTGTGGCTAGGGGTGCACTAAGAAAGGAATTCCCGAAATTCAGCCTGAGGTATGTCTTTTTTTTATAAATTTATTCAATAACAATTTAAAAATCATGTCTGAATAGAAATACCCTAAACGAAACTACATGCAAAACTTAAATATCAAATTCGGAATAAACTAATCAAATCATAGTATAATTAATTACATGTCAGACAAATTTCGCCTAATATTACTTTGATAAAGATTAACAATAAAGAGTTAGATTTTAAAATTCAGAAAGTCATCGATTGGTGGCCCAGAATAGGGACTAGCAACCCCGAGGTCACTACGCGAAGCCTGCGAAGACCCCAGGAAGCTTCTGTGCTTCTGGACGGAGTTAGGCTGGCTAACTATCTAGCTAGTTTACTCTCACGCATAATGGACCATCCATAGAGTTCGAATGCGGAAAAGGGAGTTCTTTAACATTAACATTAGGGGCTAGCAACCAATGGTGTATGAACAAGTGTGATGAAAGGACAGTGCGCCTCACAGAGGCTCCTTTCATGCACAAGATACGTGTTTGGAATTTTTTGTTCTGGGACATGCTGGTCTTCTACGATGTTGTCCTTCATCATTTGAGAGCATATAATATAATATTGCGGACATACATTTATATTGGAACATGACCGGGATTTGATCCTAAGACCTTCACACTAGACCATGAGTGCTCTCAATGATGATGATTATGACACTTACCACCACCATGGACAGTCCTTAAAGCTCTCACAAGCTTGACTCTCCGATCAGCAGCGGTGCTCTCACACTCCACCATCTCTGATAGCTTATTAGACATTGCAACTGCAAATGCACTGAAACAAAAACATGACTCACAGTCTGGTTGAAGGATAGGTAAATGGGAAGGGAGAGGAAGAGGAATACCATAAATAAGTGACAACCTCCACGTTGGAGGCAAAATGCATTCTTAAAAGTAATACAACTTACTTGGAATGAGCAGCAAATCTGGTAGTAGCACAGATAGCAGCATCAACCTCGACATTGTCATGGCTGTCCAGCCCTCTCCTAATAGCGTGGTGCACATTCTGTCTCTCCGGTATGATTCCCGCCACTGCACCAAGTGTTCTCAGTGCCAGAGCTCTGGCAACTGGATCGTTTGAATGTAGAACGCTAAAAACCCGCCTCAGAAATTCATCGACGTTCAAAATCTTGTCTAAATGCTTCTCACTCTGCTGGCAGACTCGTAGCACCCACAATCGTAAGAAGTTGTTGCCCATACGAAATACATCTGCCAGTTTCAGAAATGATGAGTTGATTAGAATTGGAAAGGGGTATTTTTCGAATAATCGCGGGAAGCGGACGATAGCCTCGCATTGTTCTCCAACTTTACCAGACCTCAGCCCTGTAAAAATGATTGAATTTACAATGATATTTCGGTTTGTTTTTACAACGTAGAGGTTATGTGGTGCAGTTTTTGTTTACCTTTGTCTAGCTCAGTAAGCGCCGAGTTAGCATCTTGTTCGGGTTCACCAGAATTATCATTAAAAGTGTTCATCCTGACGCCAATCATAATAAATACAGCAATTCAGAATATTTATAGATTTTCGCGCACGTAAACAAAAAACGAAACCAATTGTTATTATTGATGACAGTGAGTGATTGACAATTGACATGACACTGTCACTGACTCTGACTGCATTTAAAGTGACAGAAGGCTGCAGTTGCATGGCATTATTTCTTGGTGGAATAAAACTTGAACTGTTTACCCACCTGCTAAAAAACTACAGTCTTAAATAAAATCAAAAACACTTTGTTGTTAAAATGTCCAACCAAAGCCCTTTCACATTTCTCACATTTTTTTACCCTCATCATCCCCCTGACCGATGTTAGCTCACAAACTTACCTACAAATTGTACCAATACTATCCACTTACGAAATTCCATGAAAATCGGAAAAACGGCTCGAAAGTTGGCTCAGACTAACATAAGTACAAATGCCAATTCACCCATGTTGACTCAGAGAACTCGCTTCGCTCATTCAATTAGTCCTTGACATTAGTTGAGTGATGTCTCGCAAGTGAATATAGGTAGGTATGTACCTAAGTATATTATCTAATGATGGATCATTAGGTACATCTTATAATAGATACTTAGGTATAGTAAGCGGCAATTGATCTATTCTGTACGAGTGTAGCCTCAGCGGCTCAGCAGTGACTTTTTCGTTGGTTAGTTTATAATCATAATAACTGTACAATGTAAGTAGGTACCTATTGCTAGTGTTACTTTAGTTAATTGTGTATCTATGTTACTGTTGACTAATGTTCATACTTTCTTTTGTTATTTTGTTTTTTATACGTGATGTATGTGTTCCTGTTTTTATATGTATTTATTATTAGCTGTTGGTTTTCCTACAAAATAAATAAATAAATAAGCACAAAATATAACGGGCGTAAAACGACTACTCCTTAAAACTGAAACAGTGTATTCAGACCATGATTCTGAAAAAATTAAAACTGAAAGAACACGAAAAAAAAATACTCACTTTTGGTTCGCTTTTTTCGTGTTTTCTTTATAAATATCCATAAAATATCGTTAAAGAAACACAAAAACCTATTTCCATCATTAAAAACACGTTAATTAATAAAAACGTCAAAAAAGCAATGAAAACCACATGAGAAATATTGGCCCTACGGGTCGATCAGCTGACCGGGAGCGTTGAACTCGCGCGGCCGGAATAAATGCGTACATTGCTGGCTGACAAATACGATACGAAACGGAAAAAAAAGGTTTTCTCCGGTATGAATCACCTCTCAGGCGAAAGCTATTTTTAACCGACTTCCCAAAAAAGGAGGAGGTTCTCAATTCGGTTGTATTTTTTTTTTAAATGTTTGTTACCGCGTATCTCCGGCGTTTATGAACCGATTTGGAAAATTCTTTTTTTATTTGAATAGATATACTTCCAGATTGGTCCCATTAATTTCAGAATCCAGTTCTGATGATGGAATCCATGGGGAATTGAGGGAACTCCTCAAAATATTGTAGGCATACATATGGCGATTTTGATATTTACAGCAAAAAACCAAGCATTTGCAAAAAGTATCATAATCCTTTCACCACTATGGTTCTATCATAATTTTTTTTTCATCCAAATATTTAGTCGAATACAATGGCGGAAGTCGGTTTTTTAAATGAAAAGTTATAGTTTATATATAGCTATGATATAGGTAGCTTTACCGGTACCTTCAGTATTCGGGAGCTCTCTTTTTACACCCCGTATAGGTAAACTTACCTATAAGTAGAAAGGCTATATATTTTGTGAAATAGGCAAGTTAACCCGCTGCGCGTATCACGTGACTTACGCAGTAGCAATAATCCTTTGCTATGCAGTCAGCAGTCACATTATGATACCATGCGCGCCGGCGCGGCGGCCGGCGGCGCTCAACTTATTTGCCGCTTACAAGCCACCTAACCTACCTACGTGTAAATGTAACAAACTAACAAGCTATTCTATCTAATATAAACCTCTGACTAAAACTATCCTCTGTATTTAACTCGCGGCTCAGCTGACAAAGGTAATTCTACCGTGGTAATTACACAACCGTAACAGTACCCGTGATGCTGGCACACCATTACGGTAATTACGGAATGGCGGATTTACGGGAACCTGTCATTACCAGGATCGCACTAAATTAGGGAGTTTGATTACTGTCTGTTCGATGTGAGCTTTTTGTAAGTTGAAAAGGTAGATAGTTAGGTACCTAGAGTAGCGTATGTTCTTATTAGGTTTAGAATCAAGTACCTAGGTATGTACCAGCTTCCTACCTAGCGTAGGTTAGAGTTGTAGAGACTTCACTAACATCATTGTTCCCACCCTGTACCATTGTGCCTACGGCAAAATCGCAAGTCGTCCAATTCACAACTACCTGCCGAGATTGAACAAAAACAAATAGGTAAATATATAGGTAGCATCTAGATTAGACTGTTCCTACAGTCTATCAGTGATATCTTGGTTCACCTACTCAGCATCGTTCACTGATAAAGTTGTGTGCGAGTCCCTTCTTTTAAATTCTTTCTTAAATGCGAAGTTACCACCATAAGTCGGTCTCGGTACCTACCTTCTTAGCTATGTGACATATTGAGACTTGCTTGAGTTACTTTCGGGTTTCGGCCCGCTTCGACCTACCCACGGGTCGAGCGAGTTGTAAGAATTTATACGATTGTGCAAGAACCCAGAAGACAAAAGTCTTATCTGAATAGTCCTTCCATATTGGACACAGCAGTGTTTTGGCAATAAAAAAAACCCGCATGTAATCGACGCCGGACCAGCACTTCCGGCCGCCGGACGCGTTACACGGATTAGCCCTGACGAACATAGCTGGCCTGTTTAAGAGACTTTCTTCGAAAACTTTGTTTATTTAGGCAGAACCATTTTTATTTACCTCTATGAAATTCCTTACACCCGTTTACAAGGATCAAAAAGCACTAAAACGCACGCAGTTTATTTAAATATTAAATTCGTCTGCATAATGCTCCTGTGGTAGTCAATAGTCCAAAACCAGATTCATTCATTGAAAATAATAGTTCAAGGGATTATGGATTAGAGAGGATTAGTGGAGTAATGACGATAAGATATGGAGCCATGTGAATCATCTATTTGGGATGATTTGCCATGACTTTTGCATAGGCTTTTGAGCCATTGTCATTTGCAAGAATGTTTTGAGAATTTGTATAATGCTTAGACAGATTTAGATAAACATAACATTTGTCACAATGGTAAATGATTTGAAATCTACAGGAATATGAGTTTGTCGATAGATAAAATTAGGTTGGTACCTGTTGGTACCTACCCAGGTACCTACCTAGTAAAAGTTGGTCTAACTTAATTTATACATAAAGGTAGGTAGCTATAGTGCGACACGGATCAAGGTGAGTGATCCCGCGTGCGTGCGTGATGAGTGCGTAGTTCCCGTCTCACGACCTTTGAGCGTGTTCGCGGTCGGTGCTCATGAGGAAGGACCTCAAAATGGTCAACGAAACGTCAGCAGGAGAATAGTAAAGTACGTGGTGTATAGTCGTTATTTTTCTAAAACGTGAGTGAGTTTTTAGGTACCTAGTCGTTGTGTTAGTTGTTGCATGTTATAAATGTGTTTTACTGATAGCGTAATAACAACATGACGTTGATCTCAGGGTCGGCAGTAAAGTAATGCCTCCGTATTTTCTATTGGTAACATGGAATATTCTACTCTAGCTCTAAAGATAAATAGCTCAGAATCTTGCCTACAATAAGTAGCGTATGATAGCACCAAGCTATTATTTCTGTTATAAATAACACCCCTGTGTTTATTCATCGCTGATATGAGTAGCCTCTATCACCTATAATGATATCACCATCCGCAAATATTTGTCTCTAACAATCCGCGTTTTGCGCTAATCTCAATGTGTGTGGACAGTCGCACAATGCACCCCGGGAATATCCCTATATCCCGGGAATAAATGACAATGACACCGGGACAAAGCATCATCCCGATCCTCTTTATTTACTCTGAATAATACACAAATAATAAATAGTGTATGTTTTTGTGTGTGCAGCCGTTGGTGTCAAAATTGACGCCGGCCGACGTGTGTTGTTGACACCAGCTTTTATGTATAAATTCGGATTATTTATTTATGTTGTTATATTAGGTATGCCACTGTTGGATGGCAATAACCTTTTTTAGGCAGCGGTACATCAATCATTTAGAAATCTATATTAAAATGTTAGATCTAGACCTCTGCCAGTTCATTCTACTTTTGGCTCTCAAAATATATTCATCAAAAAATATAACTACAACTAAAAATGGTAAACAAAATGTTAACTTACATACTCTGTGCTTAACGTAGCAGTTTTCATTGTCATCATCAGTCGTTAGACGTCCACTGTAAACATAGCGTCCCCCATAAAATGCAATGGGGGGGGATTTGCCATGCTTTTCAGGCAGATTGGTGATCGCAGTTAATGGTGTTGGGTACCTACTCAGGCGGATACTGCTGCCCATCCCCTGGTGTAATCCCTTAGCTGGCTTTTACTACATCCACGGCAGGAGACAGAGGGGTCTATTATTAGGCATTACACACCTCGGCATGGTTTCACTTAGTACAAAAATGAGAGACAGTACTACAGAGGACTGCAAAATGATGGTCACCCTAAATAATCCCAAAAGTGGGGATTATTCCGAGATATCGATCTTTCAACGATACCACAATAGGATCGTCGCCTCACTGATACCACAACCAACAGCTAAACACCCTGCGTCCGCGCCATTTGCAGACAACACCACAAAAGCGGATTACTTCGCGATGTTTTGATCAAACCCATCAGTCAAAGAATTTTGAACTTTATGAAAACCAACCATAGACCAAGAAGTTGGTGTTAAAGATAAGTGTTCAAAATTGACGAAGCGTGATGTTTTAACGACTCAACACTTCTGAGAAGATTATGTAATAATCTGGCCTAGAAATCTAATCCGTGGATTGGATATATTTTATACGATAAGTATAAACGTGTTGCAAAACTAAGAGCTTCATAATTGTAGCGTTAAAACGCACCTATTAAAGGTGACGCCATAGAATAAAACGAGGTTAAAAATAGACCAAGACTAGTATTAAAATAAAAAAGATCTTAAAAAAAAAGGTAATCTACAGCCGTGGTATATAGTCTCAGCCTAAGAATAGGACTCCTCCAACTACTTCTGTAGATGTCGTTAAAGGTGACTAAGGGATTACGCTAGGAGACGGGCAGCAGCATCCACCTGAGTACTTAATCCTAAACTGCGATCACCAATCAGCCTGCCAAGCGTGGTGATTATGGCAAATCCAATGCACGCTATGCATGCTATGGGGGAGGCCTCATTCAGCAGTGGATGTCTACTGGCTGATGAAGAAGAAACAGAATAAATAAGAATTACGTAATAATACAATACTTTGAATGCCTGTTCGAAGTATTTTCCAATAATTCAGCGTAGCGCATGCTACGAAGATCTACGAGAATTTAATGTTTTTGAAATACTACATATGTAATGTTCATATAAGAAATATTAGGGTAGAGAAGCTTTACAAAAGAAAGGGTTCCATACCGAAAAACTTTGGATACAAATCTTTGTGTGTAACGTCTTCCATTGCACAAAGAAGTAGCGGTTTAAAACGTGCCTAATCACCTGATTTCCCAAGACTTTCAATAACTCGACAGATACAATGGGACCAAAACTTTTCAATGCCATTGTTTGGTTTAGAATACTTTAATATGACAAGTATTTTTTGTAAAAATAATGTGTAGGTAAACAAATGTTTGTTGCTTAATATCGAAATAAAATAACTATGTGAATGAGAAGAGAGAGAGTCAAATATGGGCTCAGTACATAAGAAAGAAAACATTTAAATAAACATTTCTGTCACCGATTTGTTGTTCTTTTTCATGCCAGTTCCATCATTTAATCAAATAAAAAAAATAAAAAAACGAGGAAGTTATTAAATAGTATTAGGTATTAGTATTTGAAAATGTAGAGATTGTAGTCTAAAAATATTGTACTAACTTTCATTTATTTATTTTACAAAATAGGATTTTTTAGTGTAACCGGGTATGTTGGTAAAAAACCCCTAAAAATCATGTCATCTTGATTTTATGTTTAATATAACTATATTCTAAGTAGTCTTTGTACTTAACCTAAGTACGTGGCAGTGTGAAATAACTATGAATGAATTACCTACACATACATACTTCTCAATAGCACTTCGTATTAAAATTTATCATTTGCGTTGATCTCGATAGGACACGGTAATGATTCGTATAACTACACCGTTTTGTACCATAGAGATACGTTTCATGGTTTCATGTTATATAAAGGTAGGTATCTATAACTCAGCTATTGAGAGTTATTTTTGTATGATAATTTCAAACATTCCAACGATTTTATTATCTCTAACTAAAAATCGGCATTTAAAATAATCAGATTATAGTCTTTTGTGCCTAAATATCTTCAATTCCAACAATACTGTAACATGAGATCTACTTGGGTCCGTGGCCACAAATAATTGAGATTCCTATATAATAGTTGTATGAGGGTAGAGGGTAGTCAGCTTACAAGTAGGTAATGTGATGCTGGTGGATGATTCGATCACAAAAGACCTTGTCTAGAGGAATTAGATTGAACATTTAAGGGTTTTTCGATGTAGACGTAGGTAGCTTACAGATTTTTATACTGATGGCCAGTATCAAAATTTGTTGATAAATTAGTATTTACTAGGTACAGTTAGAAATTAAAATCAAAAATACTATCCCTAAAATAGTATTGTCCTTTTCCTGACGGATTCTTGTAATTTTTATTTTTTTTACTTGTAATTTGATTTTGACATAATATTGTCCTGCCATTGTTTATGACATTTCTTTGTTTGAATGATTTTATCTTAGGATTTTATCAAAAAAAAAATGTTTTTTTTTTTCTAATTCAATCAAATTGCAGAGCCCTACCGGGGTTCATGTGTAAGTGCCTTACCAGGTACCTAGTATTAATAAGACCATAATACTAATATGAATGTACTTACTACATAAGAGCAATAAACGAATATGAATATATCTCTGACTCGTAGGAATAAAATGTACTATGTATAACTACCTACCTATCGGCCATTTTGCCGGGAACCAAACTGCCTACCCCCGGACTGGCACTGTTTCATTGTCACCCGTAATTATGTAGCTAGTAGGGCCGCCATATTGTTGTAGGGTGTGAAAAGTTAGTGTTAAATATGATATTTTAGTAATGCGATTCGTTGTATGTATGACGGGGGGCGAAATTGGGTTACGCTTTGTTATTTAACTTTCATTGACTTTTTGTGTTCGAATGCTGTGGATAGCAACATGGTAGTTAGTTTTAAGTTTATTACGAGTTTGCAATTCTACATTATCATCAGCAGGTAGACATCCACTGCTAGATGATGCCTCCCCCATAGTATGCATAGCGTACAACCTTAGCGTGCAATGGGAAGTTTTAGATTATTAGTATTAGTATTAGATTATTATTTACAAGTATAACAAGCGTAGCGTGTGCTGTCTTGCATATTTTTGCTGATGTTTATTTACTTTTGACTACCTTCCTAAGGTTTTTAAGTTCTCATTTACTATGTATCAGCAACTCCTTGCTCCGAGGCACCACACAGGCGCTTCTCACCTAGTGGTAAGACGGACCATTTATGTAAGCCAAGCCGTGTTTGTTGCCTGATTCTTCTAGGCTTGGTTGCGTTGGAACAGGAGTAATTTTAGTTTATAAGACGATTCAAAATAATCCTCGTGACTTCAATGAATAAAATTCTTTTTGACTTTGACTTTGACTTTGCCATAATCACCAAGCTTGGCAAGCGGATTGGTGATAGCAGTTCAGTGGTAGATACTCAGGTGGATGCTGTTGACCATCCCCTAGTGTAATTCCTTATATGTATAGTCACTTTTAACAACATCCACTGGAGGAGTTGGAGGAGTCTTATTCGTAGGCTTGCAATAGTCCATTTCAAACTTGATTTTGAAACCAGACGGGGTCGATAACTAATCAGCTAGTGCCTCTAATTTCAGTTATCAGACCTCGTAGTCTTCTATACGCTTGAGTAGGTACCTCAGATTGTGTATCAGTAAAGCTTTAATTTCTTATTATTTTTAACCGACTTCAAACAAAGGAGGAGGTTCTCAATTCGACCCGTATATTTTTTTTGCATGTATGTTACGCGATTACTCCGTCAATTTTGCATTGATTTTGATGATTCTTTTTTTGTTTGGTAGGTTATTCTTCAGAGGTCCCCTATAAATTTTATCGAAATTGATTCAGCACTTTTTGAAAAATTTGTTTTTTTGTGGTTCCCATAGAAAAAACCTAATATTTTACTGTGCCATTCTTGGTTCTGTCAGCGCTAGATGATACTGCTAGAGGTCGACAGATGGCGTTATAGAAATACTTAAATACCTACCCGCCGATAGATAGCGTTTATTCCACAGGGCGGTTGTTCTGATAAATAAGGCGTGCTCGGTTTTTGGGTCGAACTGGGTCGGCTATTTGCCCGACCGATCCCTAGTTGTATACAATCTTGTAAGCAATAAATGAATTACTATGAAATAATTATATTTTACACAACAATGGCACTAATGTCCATATGTTTACTCTAAAGCTCACTAACGAAACATACATTTAGAACAAAATAATGAAGCAAAACTACAATTTCAATGTAAACTGTTGAAGCACTTGCGTAAAGTCAATCCAGGCCGATACTGGCTTTGCCTCGTACCACAATGCACAATATTACACTTAGTCATTGTGAAATCCAACTTGTTTAGTAAAAAATATAGGTAATTGCTAATAAAATAGTGAAACTTTACGAAAACACCAAAAGTAAACAAAAGTTTGAATGAAGGCAATCAAACATCACAGAGTATTGAATGAATGGTGAATGGCACGCTAAAGGTGGGCAATTTTCCATACAAAATAAATTTTACTGCCGCTCCATTTTGTTCCTTGCTCCAAGGTTTATTCAAATATGAATTACCTAGGTACATTATAGGTACAGGCTTGAAGTCGGTTTATGTTTTTTCCAAAAATTAATTATTAAATGATTTATTGTTTATTAATCACTAATAAAAGGCTATATTAAGCTTTGTCTCAATATTAGTTTCTTAAATACAGATTTAAGTATCAATGCAGCCAGCGTTCTTGGGGATGCTTCCGTTTGGTAGTAATTTAGAGCAGTTGAGCTATCTTTAGATCGTTTGCAACGGTCTTTAGATAGCTCAACTGTTTAATTTGTATTTATGAAATTTTGTACTTATAATTTATTATATGTACCTACTTGTATTATTAATTATTTACTTAATAAATGTAGTATCAAGTTTACTATAGTAAGGGTACATACCGATTCAAGCCCATGTACTTCTCAAGTTATCTTATTAAACTATAAAACTATCTCCCCAGGATGGAAACTTGAGATTTTTGGGGTTCCGTAGCTAATTCGTTAATTTATTTAAATACTGTAAATCGATGCCCGATCGTTAGCTAAACAAGCGGGCGTCGGGTTACCTTCTAACGCAGTTATTCCGCCCAATTACCCTACAGTAGCAGATAATTCCTGATGAAACCGGTTTAATCCGGTATTTTAGTTGATGTAAAACCACTGTAGAGTTTACAGTAGTTTGGAATTTGGAGGGAAAGTTCTATCCGTTTTCAGCTTTTGAAGCTTTATCATTTGACATATACAGGGTGTCCAGGGTGTCTTCCTTTTATTTCTGATACTATGTTACTTGCAAAAAATAATCCTTATGATGATGCCTTTCAATCGGTAAAATAAAGCTACAGAATGATTATTTTTCTCGTGTAACGGGTTCGATTCCCGGTTCAACCATGTAATTATTGAAATATCTATGAATGCAGTTTAAATTGTTATTTAAATTCAAATAATGTCTTCTTTCAGTAAAATGTTCCATCTACAATATTTTAGTTACTTTCCCTCCATGTGGCATAGCCGTGGGACACCCTGTATAGTAACTAAATATTAGAATATTAATAACATAACTGAACACCCAACAGACATGATCCCATACTAGAATTCCCTGTATTGTGGGTATCAGGAACTACGTGTAATCATGGTACTACAACACAAATCCAGAACAAATATTTGCCGATCATTGAAACATTTGTCGCGCAGCGGGAATCGAACACGCGATCATGCGTCTCAACCGGATACTCACTAGTCCTATGTTTTACCGACGAGGTTATATCCATCGAGTTCTAGTAACAACATCTTATATAAATTGAGGAGGACTTAACTAACTTCTTAAATACAAGTTTTTAACTTAAGTAGTTTACGGGTTAAGCTGCCCATTTCTGTTTTATTTTATAATGTACAATCTGTTTTATTGTCCAAATTAATTATTATTATGTCACTAATTTATTTAAATCTCGTTATAAATATTCATTTTTTACTAAAAAGAAATACTATTTACAAAAACACAATAGTATAAAAAAAACATTAAAAATATTGTATACAAAATATATAAAAAATTATATAAAAATGTATTATTATTATTTTTTTCCTTGTTTTTAATTATGTCCATATATACATATATATTTTCTTTGTTTTCAAAAACTTGATTAATAATCTTATTGTTATTGTTATTTATTAGATTCAAGATTTAAGACATAAGTATTTCGGTCTTATAGGGTAGTGAACACATAATGATTTATTTGCAGTAAATTATTTATTTATTATATTACCATCTCTACTACTCAATGAAAGACTAATCACAATTATACATATGATCGCATGTTAAATTAGATTTAAAAGCACATAAGGGGTGGCATTCACTGCTGTGTCAATTTTAGCACTTTCAAATCATGAGTGAAGTGAATGCTAAGTGTGTTTCACCCTCTATTGCATCGTCATTTGCCATCAGGGGAGATGCCAGTCTACTATTTTGTATTTAAACACAAAATAGACCGCCATCTTATTCATTCAACAACGGCTTTTTCTATGAACTTAGCAACGAAGCCCGAAGAAAATGTGTTATTCGAAACATTAAACATTTTTTGTTGACCTATATACCTTTCAAAAGGACAAAATACCTTTTGTTTTTTGACTTATATAACCTATTATTATTATTATTATTTCATTTTTGACATTGTTAAATTGTTTCATTGTCTGTGTCTTTAAATGCAATTTTTTTTTTATTAACCGTGTTAATTAATTCATTAAATAAATAAATAATAAACATAAATAATATTTAAGAAATGCGTTATTCGAAACATTAAGAAATGTGATATCAACGTGCTCGAAACGGTTGAATATTGCGTTGGAAGAATTTCGATTTTATTTTAATTTTATTTTATGTATTTATTTTACTGACATTTAAATTCATTGATTTATTACATACCGTTAAAATGATCATAAATGATAATGATAATTAATAATTATAAATTTGATAAATGTTGACTAATAATAATTAATAAGAAATGTGTACCTCATTCATTAATATATTATGATAAATTTATCTTCACATAGGTAAACCAAAATTAGGGAAATAATAATAATAACATTTGCTCGTTACTTGTTAAATATAATCCGTACTAGTCAGTGAGCCTACTGTTTCCTGAGGATGCTTCGTTGAGAGGCGAAACACGTGTCGAATTCTTTCAGAGTTTTCGTTGGAGAGGAGCGGAATTGTTACCATATATTTGTTCGTCTATTTTATTCTATTCTATTCTAAATGAATAAGTTTGCAGGAAAAACTGGCTGCAGCTCGAAAAGAGTTTTATCGATTTCGAAATAATTTACGGATGCGATCCTCACTCACACTTGTCCGTTTTATTAATAATGGTAAAAATGTATGGCATCTTGGCACGCTTCCTAGTATTGTTACATCCCATCATCTGAGGAAGCTTCCTGGACACTCATTCAAAGAACAATAAATGTGCATATGCAAAGATAAGCGAGATAAGTAGAGATAAGCCGAGGTAAGCCGTTAAAAGGTGTCCAAACAAAGCAGGTATATCAGTGGACCATGCTATGTTGTTGCTTCTTAAAGACATACGCGTTGTAGCGTGGATAGGCTACAGGTGGTATGGTACAAGACCATGGTGACATTCAATTTTGACCAGCACAACCAATTCAGAGATCTGCAACAGCCGGTAGGCATCCACTGAAGGATGAGGCCTCCTTCATAGCATGCATAGCGTATACCCGGATGAGATCTCGCCATAGCCGCATGGCTATAGCGTGCAATGGTATTTGGCAGGTGGATTGGTGATCGCAGTTTGGTGTTCAATTCAGGAGCTGCTGCCCATCTCCTGGCGTAATCCTTTAACTGCTTTTTACGACATCCGCAGGAGGAGTTGGGAGAAGTCCTAACACTTACCTAATAATAGCCCTACTTAATGCCGGAGTACCTATAGCTTTACGTGGTTTGAAGTTGCAAGACGTGTCGTCATTCGTAATGCTCCACGCACATTGCTAGATTCTCTTCCTTCCATGAACTCTATAGTGGTCATACAAGTTCATGGCGTTGATTGTCACTGATATGTCATACTCAGGCAATTACTTGTGGTGTCTGAGTGAGCTGAAACGCAAAGGGAGTTTGCTTTGAAAATCGCTTTAGCTCATGTCTTATTCCTCCCAGCTTTCGCTTGAGCGCCTCCAGACATGTCTTTAAGCGGATTGTCATCTACTACCCACGCGCCGACGCCTCTTGTCCACTGTGATACAGGTACTGACCGACGCATGCGATTAGGATTTGACAGATGGATGGGTTCGAAATCAATGCTCTGAAGTAACCACCATCATAGAATAGAATAGAATAAATTTTATTTGCAACAACATTATATATACAATTTAGCAAACAGTTACACAAAACAAAAAATAAAATAAAATAAAAAATGTTGTTGCAAAAATGCCCCAACTCAGCATATGCAGGATGTAAACAACCTACGCTGGTCTTCCGTTGGAGCCATTTTGCAAACAATATAATAAATTTGTCAAAAAAAGTCACGGACACAATGAAACACGAAATAAAACATAAAAACAATAAAGTTCATAAAAAAGAAATAGAATGAAAGTAAATAAATAATATATGAGTCAAATTATACACGGTAAACAATAATAAGTAAAACAGATATAATAATTATAAGTAGATAAAAAACAAATATTAAATTATATAGTTATATAGCACTCGTATCATTCTTGAGGAGTTCCTGCTCCCTTTGCCAATTAAGTAGGTATTTTTTAAGGTTATTCATCATCAGTCGAGGCCTTAATCACCATGCTTGGCAGGCGGATTGGTGGTTTGGTGTTAAGAACTCAGGTCGATGCTGCTTTCCATCCCTGGTGTCAGGCTTTTACTACGCAATGGAAGGTGACATACATAACAATCAATAGTCACATATGTAGTTCTGATCCAACACCCTGTATCGTGAGTGTCAGGAACTACGAGTTCCATGGTCCCAACAACACCCAGACCCGGAACTAATAATTGCAGATCATGCAAAAATTTGTCCCGCAGCGGGAATCGAACCTGCACCCTTGCGTCTCAGCCAGCTACTCGCCCGCTGCACCACGGAAGTTGTCAATTAACTGGAGACGGTGGGGTCACCACGACACAAAGTACCTATATAGGTCAGATTCTTATTTTGGTAGGACTATATGAGCTGCTATTGTGTGTCCGGCCTAAGAATAGACCTCTCCATCTCCACTCGTAGATGTCGTAAAAGCCAACTAAGGGATTACACCAGGGGATGACCAGCAGTAGGTATCCACCTGAGTACCCAACATAAATACTGTGTCCACCAATCCGCCTGCCAAGCCTGGTGATTATGGCAATTCGTCATTATATTTGTCATTGTATTTTATGGGGGGAGGCTTCGTCCAGCAGTGGATGTCCAAAAGGCTACTGATAATATGAGCTACATTGTGTTTGTAATGTAGATCATTAGTCTTAAATGTTTTTTCGTATTCTTACTTTCGACTGGCGATAGGGTAAACGCGTTAGTTATAGTCCATTACTAAAGCATCTTAACGGATTAATTAAACCCCATTATTTACATTTTGGTTGCAAAAATAATCACCCTCCGAATGTGTGGAGCTGTCAATCAACTGTATACTAAGCGGATTGGCTCACCACACTGCTACTTTCCACTCACAACAATATTATCCTGACTTTGATGAACTTATTTAAGCCGGGAAATAAGTTTTGTATAAGACGATGTCGGACGGTGTGAATTATGACCACCAATGTAAAATTACCATATTCAGAACAAATAAAATTATCTTTATCTATATCTTTAACCTTGGACGAATTATCACAATGGACGTAGTCATAAGACGTTGCCGCTCTTACATCTGTGTATCGTATTAGTGATCATATATCTTTGTCCATCCCACGGAACCTAGCTACGAGTAAAAGAGAAAGTAGATATAAGTTTGGCAACGCCTTACTTCTTCGTAAATCGTGTCAGTTGATGACCGGCTAGTAGGCCAAAACATTGCAGCCAAGTTTTTAAAAATAGCAAAAAATTGAATGGAATTACAGTGTTTCATCAAAATAAATTTGAAAAAGTGAAAAAATGTCCTGTTCTGCTGTGTGTTGTTCATCAAAAACAACAAAAGAAGGAGTAAAAGACCCGGGATTGTCATTTTATACGTAAGTCTTGGTCAATATATTTAATGTTTTTACTTGCTAAAAGAGCAAGTTTTTTTAACCGGAAAAACTGTAGTAATTATATTTTATTAGTACTTAGTCATATTTCCTGAGTGATAATCATGAAAGTTAAGTGTAAAAGCATTAATTATTGTAAAATAAAATGCATTGTTTTAGGCATATGTGCTAGTGATGTACTACACCAACCAATTTAGCTTTATCGATAATATTTTTGTTTCCGTTTTTGATGTACTTACACAACACATGCTTTGCGTATGTGTTTACTGCGGGACAAATGCTTGTAAGATCTGCAAATATTTGTTCCGGGTCTGGGTGTTATGGTACCATGGTTCTCGTAGTTTCTGATACCCACGACAAGGGAATCCTAGTGTGGGATCATGACTACGTATGTGACTGTTGGGTTTTATGTTATGTTTGTACGTTAGTTTGTTTGTTTAGGTCTTGAATCTTGAAACTGAAATTGGAACCAGTTCCATCCACCCAACCGATTGAGCTGAAATTTTGCATTATCACGTTCCGATGATAATACATACATGTAGCAAATTAAAGAGTTGATATCTTATAACGCCTTTTTCATTAATTTCGCTATTATTCATCGATAGGTTAGTCAATGAAGTCACTTCTCTAGTCACTCACACTAGTACATATCTAGAACTGCACACTGACAAAAAACGGACATGCTTTGAACCAAAATGCTCTGTCCATTGTGATAATTCGTCCAAGTCTTTAACGGTAACTTACGGGGCGCTTACGCCCGTTTGCACGCGAACGAAGTTTGCTTATAATTTGGCTATTATTTCTTTAAACTCCATGACATTTTGTACACATGATCAGTGCCGGTGCTGCGTTAGTTTCTTATAAAATTATATAGTTACCGAATCATAAATAAAAAAAACTAATTTTAAACTTACTGACGCACCACATGTCTTAAGTGTGTCACACACGTAGCAGATGCGGTAAGATATCTGTATCTGAGCGCGTATCTGTCCATATCGCTCTCTATACTAAAGTCAAGGAGCAACACACACGTAGCAGATCACTTATATTTTACCGTCAAGCATCTGTAGGCACCAACATAATATCAAAAGATGGATATTTGTGTATCCAAATTGAAATACAATACAGTTTGAAGGTTTCCGCGTGAATGTATCATTTTCGTATATTATCGTATCTGCTACGTGTGTGATGCACTTTAGTTATTAGTGTGCTGATCATATGTACAAAATTTAATGGAATTTGATGAAATAATAGCCCAAATAGAAGAAAACTTCGTTCGTGTACTAAAAGGCGTAAGCGTCCTATCGGTAAACTTCTCTTAGAAATGTAAGTTATCTAACTGCAACAGTGATTTGATAGAAAATCTAGAGTAAGTTGATTAGTTCTTTCATCAACTATTTTCAAAGCCACCGTACTTTTATAAGGAAGCATGCAATTCACCATGAAATACCAATGGTACTAATAAGAATAATATGATTTAAAATCATGTGAGTATAAATGCATTTTGATATAAATGTGTCATAGGAGGAGCGACAGTTTCGACTTCGTTCATTCAACTGTATAAAAACAAAATTTGTGGCGTTGTCACAAGTGACTGTGGCACTTTTTCGCGCACATGATTTTAAATCATATTATTATTTTTAGTATCATTGGTATTTCATGGTGAATTGCATGCTACTTGATAAAAGTACCGTGGCCTTGAAAATCGTTGATGAAAAAAAAACAACTTACTCTAAATATTGGATTAATTAATTTTATATACATTATGAGAACAGATATATTCAGGTTATCAAGTATCAACCTACAATTTGGCAAACTCCCAGCTTAGGTAGGTGTCTATTTATAATGAAGGTCACAGAAGGTGCTTCTAATTCTCACATATTTGTAACATATTTAAAACATAATGGTGTGTGTGGCACACCCCTGCCTGACACAGACCGCAGGGCTGTCAGCTGTCCGTCACACCAGTAAGCGGATTTACTCACACGCCTCCTCGCCAACAGAGCAGACACCTATTTTTACCCGATCGTATTGAAAGTTAGCTATGTTATTGACGACCTCTGTGGCGCGGCGGGCGAAAGTTCGCCTGCGACGCAGGAGGTTGCGGGTTCGATTCCCACCTCGGAACAAATATTTGTAAAATCTGCAGATATTTGTTCAGGGTGTTCTGGGTATTTTTCTATGTATAATAAAAAATACCTATCTATGTAATGTATTGTATTAAATATATCAGTTATCTAGTTCCCATAACACAAGCTCTGCTTAGCTTGGGGCTAGATAATGTTGTGTGAAATGTGTCCAGCATTTATTTATTTTATTTATTTATTTATGTTCTGTCATTATTATTTTATCTGAAGTCTGAAAGTGAAAAAACTTTGCGTCAACTGAGGGATGAAAGAAAAATCCAGTGCAAATAAGCGTGTGAGGTATATTTGAAGGAATAATTCTTTAAAAATGATATACCTAAAGGTTGCAAAAAAACTTACAACGACTTAAATAAAATCGTTGTTGAGATATGCGCTTCTAAAGATGCAAAAAGAAACCCTTTAACTTTTCAAGTAAAGGGTGGAAAATTAAAAAAAAACTACGATAGTAGAACCTAAAAACACTTTTAACGAAAGTTGGTTTGAATAAGATATTATGTTGTGTTTGAGATACTTACTTTTGGGACATTTTCGGTTATTAACTTTTTAACCGGCTTAAGTAAAAGAAGTAGGTCGACGACCTCTGTGGTGCGGCGGGCGAGTGGCTGGCTGAGATGCAAGAGGTTGCGGGTTCTATTCCCGCTGCGGGACAAATGTTTTATGATCTGCAAATATTTGTTCTGGGTCTGGGTGTTATGGTACCATGGTACTCGTAGTTATACCCACGACACAGGGAATCCTGGTGTGGGATCAAACTACGTATGTGACTGCTGGAGGTTAGTTGTGTAATGCAACGTCAACAACAAAGTAAGGCATGGCTCACCTTGGCCAGTTTTATTTAATACATTCATTTGTTTCATTTAATTTAGATGTATATGCAGTTTGCAGTTTACATTTAAACATGGGGTGCATTTAATCGGTTGTGGGTGCAAGCAGTAAGCTCATCGGGTTACTAAAATAATGTTTATGTTTGCTTTAAGCTTATTTTTGGGGGAAATAAGCCATACGCGGTTCACAAACAAGGATTATGGATTTGCAATGTCCATTGAAATGTAGATCAGAAAGTACTTTTAAGGTTCCCACGTGCATCTCGTTGATTTTTTCTGCTGAATACAGCTTATTTTTTTTAAATCTCTATCTCTATTCTTTCAAGTCTTATCCGATGAAATGTACAATTTTATAAAGATACTAGTTGCGCCCCGCAGTTTCACCCGCGTGAAAAATTATGAAAATTGATGATGATGATGATGATGAAAAGTAGCCTATGTGCCAGGGCGTAAAGTATGTCCATTCCAAATTTCACTCAAATCCATTCAGTAGTTTTTACGTGAAAGAGTAACAAACATCCATACTCACAAACTTTCGCGTTTATAATATTAGTAGGAAGTAGGAAGGATGACTTGTAGTTTTTAAGTTAAAAGGATACTAGAACCAGAAGGAACTAAAAAACGTAGTTTCTCATTAGTGTAACAAATCTGGAACAAATCTGGTCTCCATAAAATTTTGTAGATAGAATCAATCAAGATTTATCAAGTTACGCAGTATTCCAGATTTTTTTAACAATGAACCAGATTTCTTTTTACCTCAATTCCGCTGAAAAGTTTGATGAGGTGTACGTGGGAACCTTAAAATTTTCTTTGGAAACACAGAGACTGCGAAAAGAAGCCAAACCCAAAATTTTGATAACAGATTAAGTACAGAGAAATGTTTCCTACCGCAATCTATGAAACATAATTATATTCCTTCCCGAATAATAATTTAGAAAAAAATAGTTCAAAAGTGGAGAGTGGTGTATTAGTGTGGAAATCCCTGATTTTCCGTGTTGTTATAAGAAATTAGGCTTATTGAATGTTAATGCAACAAGGGGTTTGTACAAGGGAAATAGTAGCTGCTGATTGTTTCCACTGTCTCATACGACACGAGAAAATGATCAAACAAGTACCGTGTGTGGAATTCCTATTTTCAACGTTGATTAAAATTATGTGTAACCAAACACGGGTTGCAGAGGGAAAAAAATAGCTTATTTTCATTTTCTCATACGACCAAGAAAACTGTAAGCTTTCCACAGACTTCTACACAATTATTTGCTTGATCATGCTCGTGTTATTTTAATCAAGTGTCGTTGTGTTCACCTATCAATAAAAACAATCCTTGTGATTTATTTTATATTTTATATATTATATTTTTGTATTACATTTTCTATATATTTTCTCATGCTCAAAACACAGACGGAAACAAAGTCAGGAAACCGACTAACCAATACAACAATTGCAATTTGTTTTGATAATTTTAACTGGGCTTGGTGAAAATTGAACAACCAAGATTAAAATAGCCTTCAGAATTACAAAGTTAAAGTGGCAACGGCCAGGTCATATATTACTCGTAGAGCTCCAGTGGGTAATAAAACAAAAAAAAGGTTCTCTAGTGGCGACCACAAACCGGACTACGCAGTAAAGAAAGGCGCCTCCCCCTTCTCGATGCACTAAGGACATAAAGGTTGCAGGAAGTCTGTGAAAGAAGGGGGCTTGAAACCGTTCGTCGTGGCTTTTTATAGCCTACGTCCAGCAGTGTACTTCTAATATAGAAGATTCGATAGACTATTTCCACCATGATGGTGAAAATATCATGTGTGAATGGAGCCGCGCTCACCCGGATTATCGTACGGCGTCAAATAGCGTATGCGTTAGTTTATTTTGTGCATGCTTTTAACTAATGCGTTGAAAAGCCTCGTGATCCCAGTGTCCATTCGAAGAAAAACTTTACACGCACATGCCTTTTATGTATGAGTAAATTATACTTTCTACAAATAGGTCCTCATTGCATACCTGTTTATCTAGGGGTTTCTATTGGGGAGGCTTATGTCTAGCAGTGGACTTACTACATACTGATAATGTATTTTTCATCACACCTATTCGAAAAAGGAAAATTGCCTATTAGGAGTTTGAGCTTTCTCTCTTCTGATTGGTCCGCTCCGTGCTTCTGATAGATTTACGTAGTTAGGTTGGAGGCGCTCGTGCAAAAAATCTTTCGTTTTTTTATAATAACGTATTATATTTACACTTTCAATCCAATGATTAGGTATATATACGAGTTTCGGTAGCTTTTTATTTTTCTCATAGGTAGTGATGAAAAATAGTGTGTGTCACTCGGGGACAAAATATTTTGTTCTCGGGCGTCGTATATTGAATTCCTCGCTACGCTCAGGATTCTACTTTAGAATCCGAATCCTTCGCTTCGCTCTGAATTCAAAATAACGCCCTCGAAGAACAAAATATTACTTTGTCCCCATGTAACACAAATAATTATTTTTGTCAGGCATTATTCTTAATACGAAGGCACAGTCATCTCAGTGGCATCTCCATAAAATCCAGGAGTTGTGAATATTTGTGCTCAGCTCACATCGCATGCGCAGACCACAAGTCTGAACGTACCAGCACATACATCACATAAAATTGATCATCTCATGATGGACGGCGACAGGCTCTCATGGCTGTGGGGCGGGAATCACTCTTTGTCCTGACCACCACATTGTCTGGCTTTAAAACCTGATCAGATGAAAATCTGAGCAAAGGAAACGAGCATTTCTTTCCATCATAACATTAGCGGCCATTCTTATAGATAACGTAGGGTTGAAACGTTCATCCGTGAGCGGTTTTGATGTCAACGCCTTCCAAACTACTTTGTGGCGCGGCTGAGATGAGGGAGGTTGCGGGTTCGATTCGTTCAATTCCCGCTGGGCAAATGTTTGTTCCGGGTCTGGATGTTATGGTATCATTTATTTATTATTTATTTATTTATTGAGACATTAACATCATTACAGGTTTTTTTTATTAAGCCCTAAGGCGATGTTACATGCAAGTACTTATTAATAACTTATTACATAATAAATATTACTTAATTATAATTTTGTTTCAATAACAAGCTGAGCCATTTCCATGGCTTTCGGCAGGTTTTGATAAAATATATCCACGCTGTTTGGGGCAGAAAATTGAGTAAATAGATAGCGAGTGACATGGGGGCAAACTTAAGTAGGTTGGTCCTACAAGTGGGCACCTCCAGCATGGCGGGGCGTCGGCGCGCGCCCATATATGAGTACCATACTCATAGTTCCTGACTCCCACGATGGAATCCTAGTGTGGGATCAAGACTACGTATGTGATTGTCGGGTGTTATGTTATGAGTAATTCCCTATATACCTAATACATGATAGTCCTTACTGAGAAGTTCCTACAACATATATTATATACACCTGTGCTTGTTAAAGAAAATTGTATTGAAGTGTTACAGCTATCGGCCATTCAACCATGAGGCACAGGAAGACGCGATATTGTCTCGTTCAGCTCGCCTGCAGTTCATATCGGTAAGCGCATAAAACATGAAATTGCTTTCGGTAAACTGCAGACGAACAAAGCCGCTTGCCGGAGTGCGAGCAGTTTAAACGATGTCCAAGTTATTGAAGTGAGCGGGTAAAAAAAAATAAGCTCAGTATTTTCCGTGCCGTAGGATTTTATGAGAAGAACGTCATGTTCTGCGATTTCTTTGCATCTTTGCCAGTAAACTTTGAAATTTGACGACCTCTGTGGCGCGGCGGGCGAAGGTTCACCTGCGGAGGTTGCGGGTTCGATTCCCGCCTCGGAACAAATATTTGTATTGTTGATCTGCAGATATTTGTTCAGGATGTTCTGGGTATTTTTCAATGTATAATAAAAAATATCTATCTATGTAATGTATTGTATTAAGTATATATCAGTTATCTAGTACCCATAACACAAGCTCTGCTTAGCTTGGGGCTAGATAATGTTGTGTGAAATTTTTATTTTTGTTATGTTTTGAATTATTGATTGCCGTATTCTGTCCGTATGTTCGTCTATATCCGACAGTGGACATCTGATGGTGGTGATATGTTTCAGCCCCAATCTACAGATTTTAAGGTGTTCCACTCTTCCCTTGTCCCACAGGCCACCCTGTAACAAAACGCTGCGTAACTGCGGAAGGCCTTACTGTCCTTTGTGGGTGTTCCGCGACAATGGCACATTCTAGACATGGACAAAACACGATACTCACATGAACACTTCATGTGAATGTAGATGGGAAGGCATCAATTGAAGATTCATCTCTGACAGAATAATGGAATATTTTAGTTATTTTAAAACTTCGTCTGGTCATCAAAAGTATCTGGTATTTGTTAGTAGTGAAAATAAATAAATAAATAATAAATAATGCTGGACATTTCACAGAACATTATCTAGCCCCAAGCTAAGAAGAGCTTGTGTTATGGGTACTAGATAACTGATATAGGTACTTAATACAATACATTACATAGATAGATATTTTTTATTATACATAGAAAAATACCCGCAGAATCTGCAGATCTGCTGAATCTGCAGATGGTACAAATATTTGTTCAGAGGCGGGAATCGAACCCGCAACCTCCTGCGTCGCAGGCGAACCTTCGCTCGCCGCGCCACAGAGGTCGTCAAAACCTGGAAGTGGAAAGAGTTCGTCCAGGGAAGTACTACCACCGTACCTATTTCTACTACCAAGCAGTAGTGCTCGCATTGCTGTGTTTCGGTTTGAAGGGTACGGGTGCCGGTGTAATTACAGGCACGTGAGACTTTTCCATCTTTATGTCTCAAGGTCGGAAGCGCGCGTGTGATGCCTCATGTAATGCAGGCGTGCAACTACGGAACTACTCTCCACCAGTGGACCGTATGCTTGTTTACTTTCCTAGTAGAATAAAAAAAAAGAACTGGACTTTCGCCACTGTTCGGAAAGAGGCCAGTCACAGACAATGGATATTTTCTTAATACGCTGGTGATTAATGTATGTATGGTATGCCCATCAGTGCATTATGTTATTTATGTGCTACAGCCATAATGATAATGATGATGACCGGCCACAATTAAATGCAAGACTGCATATAATACTTCGCTAGAGTGCGTCTAGTCTAAAAATAAAGGCTCTAATATTCCATTACGTGAAAATAAAATATTATTCCATAATCGGTAACCACAAGGACCGTTTTTGGACGTAAAGTGTGTCAACTGGCAAAAAAGGGCGCTGCCCCATGGGCGTTGCGGCTGCGCTGCGTCATCGCAATGCAATAATTTCAACGCAGTGAATGCCACACAAGCGCTGCGTCGGCGTTGCGTCAACGCAGCTATGCTATGCTTCGATATGATAGCAAATACTACGCTGCCGCTTCGTCATTTCAACGCAGCCACAGAATAAATATTAGTACAAGTACGCAGCTCCCTTCCCCACCTCGTCTCCGCAGCCCCTTCGCCGTTGCGCTCGCGTCGCGATGACGCAACGCACCGGCAGCGCCCGCGTGGCATGTCGTTCAGAGGCTTTAAGTGCATCACACACGCAACAGACGCGGTAATATTTTATATGCGTATAATATAAAAACTTACCGCATCTGAAGGTATCACACACGTAGCAGATACGATAATATACGAAAATGATACATTCACGCGGAAACCTTCAAACTGTATTGTACTTCAATTTGTATACACAGATATAATCTGTCCATCTTTTGATATAATGTGGGTGCCTACGGATGCTTGACGGTAAAATATAAGTGATCTGATACGTGTGTGTTGCTCCTTGAGTTTAGTATAGAGAGTGATATGGATAGATACGCGCTCAGATACAGATGTCTTACCGCATTTGCTACGTGTGTGACACACTTTAGACAAAGTAACATTCTAATAGCAATGACGCTAGTAGAAAAGTCCAAAATGTATGAGATTGACGTAAGTTACGTGTTCTTTCGTATTATATTACGACTGTAGAAATAGAATAGCTTCGAAGGGAATACCGTTTGTCTGAGCCGGCTGTTCGTCGCAACGCCAACGTAACGCAGCGACAACGCTTGTGTGGCATCGCCCTAAAAGCGGTAAAAGCTCGTGCAGTTATTAAAGACTGTACACACCCTACCTGGGTATATGCAGTCATTTGCCTACCTAGCATTGATGATATATGCAGTGAGATGACAATAGCCAATTAAAAAACCATAACTCATAGGCTATAAATATGTGCTATCTGTGTTGTCGCAGAATGAGCTATTGAATCGTTTTTATTGCCGGTCATTTCATGTGTTATTACACGTAACCCTTTCCAGCCGCGGTCGCTAAGGCCCCGGGTAGCTATCTAACTAACCATGCTGAAGGGTTACGGGCCTCTGTGATCATTACGCTCTCATTTCTGCTATTCTTGTCGTCCATCCATGCGGTCACCGTGTAGTTTGAATTATTGATAGCTTTGACTTCGTAATTTGCTTTGTGATCGAAATCGAATGACATTTTGTTAGAATTGGATGTTGTGGGGGTTTAGGTATGCTATGAGAGATTGGAAGAGTCGGAAAATTATGTATTCTGGGTAAAATACAATGTTTGTCGCATTAATTATGTTAGCTTTTTAAAATAGCGCAATATTGTGTTCTAATTGACTAGAATCACTTCATTTCGTCTACATTCTAATGCATAATACTGAACTTAGTAGTAACTAAAACCATAAAGCAACCGTTTCTTGAGAGAAAGGTCAATTATATTATTGTTGGTACAATATAGCTCCATGAATCCGGTTGCCGTGATGTGTCCGGCCTAAGAAATAGACAACTCCCTCTCCTCCCGTTGATGTCGTTAAAGCCATAAGGAATAAAAATAGAATAGAATATAACTTATTTGTATAAAAGAGTTACACAGAGACACATAAAAAACTTACGACTAAGAGGAAACAGACCCGAAGGTACAAAGTGTAACTCCAGTAACAAAATGGCTCTGCCTCAGCATGAGTTGGTTGACTAGCGAGCTAGCAAACAACGCTGGTCTTCCGTCAGAGCCACTTGCATAAGGCATTACACAGTGTGGTATTCAGCCTTTGAAATAAAGCGATTGCGATCGAGGCGCCCCCGTGGAATGTCATTCCTTGGACAACGTTCGGACCGGACGGGCGTGTCGTTTGTAATTGATTACTATCCGTTTGTTTGTTCTGATTTCCTACCAGTTCCCAGACCCATAAATGGGTGTCTGAACCCCACATTGGCGACGAGGATAAAAAATTGTAAGTACCTAGTCGATAATTCGACTAAAAGTTGCGTAGTGTTGTGTTAATTGAATACCTACATACATGGAAAACTTTTCTAAAACTCGAGGAAGGGTACTTATTCTTAGTGATTTAAATCAGTCGTAACGTGGTCGTAACTAGATATTTTTGACTTGATTTTTAACCGGCCACACGAATTTAAAAGTTTTTACTAAGTACCCTCTTACTTGAAATAAATTTATGGTGGCTAATTATCTCGCAACACGTCGCAACCATAATGAAACGACAAAACAATGAGGCAAAATGTTCCAGTTCATGTCAACCAATTTATGAGTTTATTTCTGGTACCTTGCTTATAGCAAATAACTACCTATAAAGTTTTTGTTGATGTGAACCAACTCCAGGGAATGGACAAAAGTGTTACGAGCTTCTATAAAGTTGTTTTCAATGAGTCAATTAAACTTTTACCTACTCAGTGAAATTGTGCCACGTATTTATTTTACGCAAGTTTACTTAATGAGTCAATTAAACTTGTACCTACTCATTAGAATTGTGCCACGTATATATTTACGCAAGTTTGCCTAAAAGACGAATGTTAATGTTTACAAAATGGTGACAGTATGGAGCGATAAATGGCAATAACCTCCGATACCTACACATGTTTAATGTAGGTACGTACTCTAAGGTAATGCATTTTGATCCCTCTGTTAATTAAATCAAATGAATTTTATTCATTGAAATCACAAGGATCATTTTGAATCGCCTTATAAACTAAAATTACTCCTGTTCCAACGCGATCAAGCCTAGAAGAATCAGGCATTAAACACGGCTTGACTTACTTTGATGATACGTCTTACCACAAGGTGGGAAGCGCCTGTGTGGTGCCTCGGAGCAGGAAGTTGCTGATACATATTAAATGAGAACTTAAAAACCTAAGAAAGTTAGTCAAATGCAAATAAACATCAGCAAACGTTTATAAGACAGTACACGCTCCACTTGATATAACCAGAGACTAGTAAAACTAGTCTCTGATATCCTAATTTCTAAATATAATGTATGACGTGACCAAGTGTTCTTAATAATTGTTCCCATGGTTTTAATAAATGAGTATGAGTATCAGTATGAGTATACCTACTTATAAATAACAATCTAATGGAACCATGTAAAGAGAAAAGTACAGATATTATAGCAAATCAGCTCAAATCAGATGTAGCAATTATCTGACAAGGCTTATGTGCGGCCGCTAAAATGTATGTACACCATAACAAAACCAAGTGCTCCCAGTGGTCCTACGGTGAATAAATGATATAAATATGAATATGAAATTTCCATTTATCTTCGAGTAAGATGTTTGGATGCACGTTCTGGAAGTTTATTATAGAACTGAACAGAATTCCTCATAAAAGACCCATTTACTTTCTTCAATCGAAATTTTGGTATATTTAGTTTGGTTGTATTTATAAATCCAAATACCATGCAAGTCACCCTTTTTTCATACAACTATCCAAGTGTTTATGGGTATGTAATAATATTTCATAGATATATTGCGAAATTACTGTGAGAATATTGATTTCTTTGAAACGCAAGGCGTTCAAGGGATCACGTGACTTCATTTTATAAATGGCACGTATTGCCCGATTTTGTAAGACAAATATAGCTGGAAATATAGCTGTTTTACCCCACAGCATGATACCATATGACATAACACCATGAAGTAGCTAAAATAAACAAGCCTAGCTGTAGCTTCATCAGTAAGCTGCCTTATCATACAAACTGCATATGCAGTGGAACTAAGTCTAACAGCTAAAGCCACAAATTGCGGTGCCCACTGACCCCCTGGATCAATATTAAGCTCTAAGAAAATACTAGACTTAACAAGATCAAGTGTCTCCCCATTTATTTTAATATTTAGTTTGATAATGTTTTACATTTGGCTATGTGAATTTGATGCTTTTCGATTTTAGCATTAAGCAAAAGATTATTTACTGTGATCAAAACAATATTTACAAGAACTCGCGACAGTGAATTATTTACTCTATCGTAATTTGCTTTAGATCTATCAACTTTGAAAATCAAAGAAGTATCGTCAGCAAACAGAACTATGCCTCATAATGTAAAAAAAGAGATTGATAGTATAAACTAGAAATAAAAAGGGTCTAGTATTGAACCCTGTGGCACCCCCATGACAATAGTCGATCCTTTCACCACCAACATCAACTTTTTGAATTCTATTGGATAAGTAAGAATTTACAAGATTAATTGCCTGATTTTGGATGCCATAATGTTTTAACTTGGAAATTAATGTATCATGCCACACGCAGTCAAAAGCTAAGGACGATCGCGTTCTGTGAGTTCTCCTACGCTTCAAATATGTGTTCTAAGAGCATGGTATCAGCATCGGCTGTCGAATGAACCTTAGTTATTCTAAATGAATGACTGAAGAAGTCCGTGGAGGTCGAAGTGTGACAATAACTGAGTAAGAATAAGTTTCTCGAAGATCTTACTTAAAGCAGGCAATATAGAAATTGGCCTATAGTTACCTGGATCTTTATCATTTCCAGACTTGAACAAAGG
Source organism: Epirrita christyi (assembly GCA_951392215.1). Lineage (NCBI taxonomy): Eukaryota > Metazoa > Arthropoda > Insecta > Lepidoptera > Geometridae > Epirrita > Epirrita christyi. The sequence continues at coordinate 1,500,978 of OX595843.1, forward strand.
ATTAATTTACTATGTTTCATAAGATGAGGAAAGACTCTCGTCAAGACATCTATTGAAAATGTAGGCCATACACGGCGCAATATCAGCACCTAGCACAATTACTAGAGAAAAACTATCAAAGGCATTCATGACCTGAATATTTTTGATAACATAGTATTGTTTATGTTTAAATTCATCTGGTTACTACAAGGTTTAGATTTACCTGTTTCATTATTAATTTCCAAGTTGTATTAATTTTATTTGCTGACTTTTCTATTGAATTTCTCAAATGCAATGATTTTAATGTATGACAAACTTTTTGAAGGACTTGGAATAGTTCTTTATGTACAAGATAAACGTTGGGTCGTGCAACATTGATTCCCCAGCCATATAGAGTTCATATAGGGTTGTAGCCCAATCAGCTAACCCGACATTCGCTCTAGCTTTACAATCTCACTATGTTCCTCACTTATCAATTTAGACAAACTGGTAAAAAGGTCATTCAGATCATCTACGCACGGTACGTACAAGGGGCATTTTTAGTTCAATACTGCCGTGGAATTTCATAATGCGATTATCTGTGATAAGTGAAATTACAAGTATTTAAAGCACTGTGCTGTGACTATAGTGATCTGAGGTGAAATGTTTAATTACTGATGTATCAATTGGAACACTACTACAATAAATATTATCTAAACAGGTGGATGTTGTTAGTGTCACTCTTGTTGGTTATTCGAAGAGGTGATGTAAATTAAAACATTTAAACAAATTAAGCAGCCTCTCAGAAAAAGAACTAACCTATATTGAAATTTCCGCAGACTATAAGCATTTTACTATGTACAAGAGTTTTGAGCAATACTTTTTCCATAGTGGATTAAAATAACGCGAAGTCTGCGTCAGGGGGACGGTAAACATACAATGATATGCAGCTCTAGCTCAACAGCTCAATAGTCCTCTCAATAGTGAGATTTGCAACATCTTTACGTTTCTTGCATTTTAAAGTATTTCGAACAACAGTTAAGGAACCCTATGGCGTTCTTGCGTTTGTATGAACTTACAATATTGTAATTCTCATAATAAGGGAGTAACTCAAATTGTAACATCCAGTGTTCAGTTACATACATGATAATGTACTTACATTAAAACTGTTTAAAAATGTTTCTAAGCCTAAGATTTTGCTGGGAAGGGCTTGTACATTTTATGTGGCCGGCCTTCTCATTGTCGAACTAGTTTAAATGACTGTCAGCTGACACTCCTACCTTTTACCCTCATTAGTACTACCTACTTCTAACCACGAGCTCGTGAACTGCGTTATAGTAGATACTTATAACGAGATCAAAAATATGAAATGCTAACAATTTAGCAATTATTAATTTACTATGTCTGCTGTCTGTTTTGACTCAAGATACTATGTATCAACAGGATCTCGTGTCAAAACAAAATTTCTAATAAAATTATTAGTATTAAAATACAAAACGTCTCTATGACGACATGTCAAATTGTGCAACATTAAATTAAGATTAAAAATTAATTGATTGTCTGCACTAACTTACAACTAGCTAATAATATCATATCGCATGACACCACACTTTCACCTAATTGTATTATCAGAGTGGTGTCGTAGTATCTTAAAGTTTTGTGAATGAAGGCATTTGGAAAGCAATTATTTGTGACAACTTGCCCTAACAGATCACTGAGTAGCAAACCCATCCCAACGCCTATCTTATCTGAATACGCCACAGTCTTCCAAGTCTGCCACCAGAATTTAACCTGTCTAACCGGAGACTGCGTACAAGCAGAGGTGGGAACTACTTCAATCTAAACAGAAGGTGAAGGCTGCTTCTGCGATGCACATGGAATCAGAAATCTGGAAGGCTCTGATACAGGAAGGTCTGGAGTATCGTTGGAATATAATACCTACACTTGAAAAGAGTAAAAGGTAGTAATTGGAAGATCTGTGATCATGAAGAAATTGAGGAGGACAATAATAGCGTACCCAGTAAAGAGATCGATAATTGTATAGGTACTTAATTAAACATTACATCAACGGCGTAGTTTAATTACTGGTTAAAATAAAATTCGATTTAGAATAATAATTATGTTGTAACATCATTAGAAGTATCACTTTAGAATAATGATGGCTTACTTTATGTTGTAAAATCACTAGAGGTATATAGTAAAATAAGAATAGTAAGTTAACTTTTGGAAATAAGCAATTGTTAATTTTTAATTTGTTAAAAAGGAAGAGATGTGGTATTCAGCCTTTGAAATAAAGCGATTGCGATCGAGGCGCCCCCGTGGAATGTCATTCCTTGGACAACGTTCGGACCGGACGGGCGTGTCGTTTGTAATTGATTACTATCCGTTTGTTTGTTCTGATTTCCTACCAGTTCCCAGACCCATAAATGGGTGTCTGAACCCCACACACAGGTAGCAGTATCCACCTGAGTACTTATCACCAATCCGCCAGCCAAGCGTGATAATTATGGCAAACCCCCCAATATGGTAAACATGCTTTCGTCGTGCGAGAGGCCTATATCCAGCAGTGGACTTCTATAGCCTGTTGATGATGATAATGATGATCCCTACAGTTTATGACAAATCTCTTCGTACTCCCATGAGGCTATTACTCGTCATGAGAATGATCAATTCCCATCGAAGGGTTTTAACCCTTCACAAATCATTCCCGCTAAGCGAGTGTCAAGCCGCTAGCGATACCTCGCGACCGTAAACTGCGCGTCATGACGTATTACGCATTGTCTGTCACACCATATTACCGCGCACCGGTCTAACAGATCCACCATCGATTTTTAGGGTTAGGTATACCGCATAAGGTTTAGAATAGCGTGCAAAATTGTTTATGGAAGGTAAATGTTGTAACTATGTTGCGACACAGTAGCTCCACAGATTTTACTTTCAAATTCACATATGCAAAATAGCATATTGTATTCGCCGCGGTGAGTCGTTTCAGCGTGTTTTATTATTTCGTTGCCCAACGACCGCGTGTTGAACTCTTCATTCTCGTGTGTGGGATTTTTGGAATGCGACTTGCGAAATTTTTAGTGAACAATGAGATGCCTAGTATGTGAGGCATTGTGAGGAGACAATGATTACTTCTATGGTGCTGTAAAATAGCGCTAAAAGTAATTCTACTCTCTCTTGTAAATCACGCAACGGATAGGTTAGGTACCTAGTTATTCTTTTCTCAGCTCGAGGTACTTCAAAGCACTATACAATTGCCATTACGTTTCTGAAGCCGACTACTGGATATACACAGTACCTATTTTATTCTTCTTTATCTTGTTACGTAAGTACCAGTAACTGTTTCAAGTTTTTAACCGACTTCACAAAAAAGGAGGAGGTTCTCAATTCGGTTGTATTTTTTTTTTTATGTTTGTTACCTCATATCTCCGGCGTTTATGAACCGATTTGGAAAAATTCTTTTTTTATTTGAATAGATATACGTCCAGATTGGTCCCCAGTTCTGATGATGGAATCCATGAGGAATTGAGGGAACTCCTCAAATATTGCAGGCATACATATGGCGATTTTGATATTTTCAGCAACAAACCAAGCATTTGCATTCAGAAAGTATCATAATCCTTTCACCACTATGGTTCTTTCATCGTTTATTTTCATCCAAATATTTAGTCGAATACAATGGTGGAAGTCGGTTTTTTAAATGAAAAGTTATATCAATTTGCTAGGCATCTAATTCTCATTTTCCGGTCGGTAGAATATGAACTTAGACTACATTTAATAAAAAAAAACTTTATTCACAAATATAATAATGCAACTAATATAAAAAGAAATACATAAAAAAACATGAATCTGTTGAGCTTCATAAAGACCGTTGCAAACGAACTAAATGATAATCATGCCACGCTTGGCATGGATTGGTGATCGCAATATTAGTTTTGACTACTCATGTGGATGCTTCTGCCCATCCTCTGGTGTAATTTTAGTCAGCTTTCACGACATCCATGAGAGGAGACGGAGGTGTATAACATATAACACACAACTGTCACAATATACGTAGTCCTGATCCCACACTTAGGATTCCCTGTGTCGTAGGTGTCAGGAATTACGAGTACGTACCATGACAACACCCGGACCTGGAACAAATATTTGCAGATCATGCAAACATTTGTTCTGCAGCGGGAATTGAACCCGGAACCTTTCGCATCTCAGCAGGCTACTCGCTCACCGCGCTACAGAGGTTGCCAAATATATTTTTAGGTTGGATCAACCACGGCCATGGCCAAGGCAAATAGTAAATTAGAAGATTTAATATTGGAAAGAGTGAAAAGAGAGATGTCTATCAAGCTAAAATTCTAGCTAACATTCTTGGAAAAACGGCCACAACATTAAGATGCTCATGTCAATTTATCAACGTAAGAAGGTAGGCCCATCATTGTCATTTATTTCCTCAGAAAATCCTCAAAACCCTGAAAATGCTAATAAAACCCGCCACAAAAAGAACGAAAAATGTCCAACTACAATAGAAAAATATTCCTTTTCTCGGATAAATCATAGTAATAGCACAGGCAGAGCAATCACGAGATGACAGACCACACCCCCGAAGATTTTATATCATCCAAACAAAGTCCCCCCCTTCACCCCTATCGATCGAAGGGAGTGGGCGAGGGGGGTATTACCGAACAGAAGGCTTCGCTGGAAACACGATACGAATATCACACCGGGAGGAGGTTGGGGACGTCGGGCCACTTAACTTTGGTACATTGGATTTGGAACAATGTTGTGGTTTTGAACTAGTTGTATATGGCAGCTGTCGTTTTCGGATTAAGCACTAAAATATATTATGGGCAGTAATACCTATGGTAGGTACTAATGGTTGATTAATACTTTCTTGCGAATAAACCAGATAATGTCAAAGTCAAAAAGAAATAACAAGAATAACTTTGAATCGTCTTATAAACTAAAATTACGCCTGTTCCAACGTGACCCAACCCAGAATAATCAGATCAACAAACGCGACTTTGGCTTGATTTGATTATCCTTCTTAGTTCTTACTACTAAGTAGATGGGAAGTGCCTGTGTGGTGATAGGCATCTCCTCTTGAAATATACATACATATAGGTATTATGCGTTCTATGGTTTTTGAAATTTACTCAATTTAAAACTATTATGTAACCAATAGATTAGAACAGAGTTAGCTCGCAGAACTGACAACCGTTGGGGAATAAAGGTTCTCGAGCGACGACCACAAACCGGACGACGCGGTAGAGAAAGTCCTTCCACTTGATAGACTAAAGACATTATAAACGTTGCAGGAAGTCGGTGGATGAAAGCAGCTCAAAACCATTCGTCGTGAGGAAAGCTTATATCCAGCAGTGGATTTCTACACGCTGATGGTGTTGATGAGTAGATTAGAATGCGCTGTCGTGTTTATTCCCTGGTTGGAGAACTCTTGTTCGAGGACCGTCTAGGGATTACATTATTTGCTTAGGGATCATGCCAAAACTACACATAATCTGTGAAAATTTCAACTGGCTACCCTCTTACGGCTGCTAAGATTATCCTGTGACAGAATACAAGCAGACAAGACAACAAGAAGAAGACAGACGGATGCTTTTACCCATAATCCCAACATCTACATATAACTATAATATCGTTAACAAAAAAATAAAGAACAAATGACTGACGTAATCTTACTGAATAAAAAAAAGAGATCTTTATTTAAATAAAGCAATTTTTAAGAAAAAAAAACAATAAAAACAGACTTCTCTCTAAAAGCACTTAATCAATTTAAATTTATACGGGATCACATTCACATTCATGTACCGAAAGTGAAGAAAACAGACGAATAAAATCAACATGGAATAAATACTGGGCCATGAAAGAAATCTTTAAGAGCAAGCTACCCATAGAACTGAAAAGTAAAGCTATGGATATCTGTTTAACACCCTGCCTAACATATGCATGTCAAACTTGGGCTACAACAAAAAAGATGCTAGAGAAACTAAGAATTTGCCAGAGAGGTATTGAAAGAAGTTTTTTAGGTATCAAGCTCAAAGACCGAGTAAAAAATACTGCGATTAGACTTAAAACAAAAGCAAAAGATGTGGTCAAAAGGGTAATGGGTCTGAAGTGGAAATGGGCAGGACACATACAAAGAATGAAGCCACATAGGTGGCCCCACATTGTTACGAACTGGATACCCCTAAGCATAAGAAGGAAAAGAGGAAGACCATTTAAAAGATGGAATGACGACCTTGTTCAAGTGGCTGGGAAAGTCTGGCCAAGAAGAGCAAGAGTCAGGGAGGATTGGCGATCCTTGGAGGAGGCTTATACCCCATGGGCGGTCCATACTTAAATTAGTTAGTTTTACGAACATTTTTAATTTATAGGTGTATATTTTTTTTTTGTGTGGCAGTAAAGCTATTTTTATTTTATTTATTTTTATTTTATACGGGATCACATCTGAAGTTTGACCTACTAAACAAAAAAAAAACATCAAAATCAATTCGTAATTGGTCATTAATAGGTAATCGCGTAACAAACATACAAAAAAAAACAATAACAGAATACAGTTGAATTGAGAACCTCCTCCTTTTTTTTTGAAGTCGGTTATTAAAAAAGTTTTGTATAAGTAGGTCAACCTAAGTAGTGTAATTTTTTTGATGATTAAATAATATATTTACGAGCAACGTTATATCCTCTATCAGGCGCGTTAAATCCTTTCACCACACTCTCCTCTGATTGTTTTTCTCAAGCGTCAGCCTAACCTAACGTGTTGTAACAAACCTTGATCCAAATACTGGTTAAATTTTATGAATTCGTTATCAATATTTATCTTGAAGCTTATTTCAGAAGACTTTATTTGGAAGCCCCCCCCTTTACCCCACCTTAAAATCACAAGTTGAAATGTAACTTCTTATAAAACTTTTCACTCAAACTCTCCTGGATGAACTTCTTTAGATAAATAATACCACCTGCTCTAAGTACTTACCTACTTATTTTAAGCATGTAGGTACCTACCTAGGTAGGGTAGAGTCAGTAAAAAGTGTCATATCTGAATGTAGATAATATTATTATTAGCCTTGGTAGTCTTGGACTAAGATTAGGACTCCTCCAAGTCCTCCTGGGGATGGCATAAAAGGCGACTAAGGAATTACGTTCGATCACTGATCTCCTGCCAAGCGTGGTGTTTATGGCAAATCCCCTTATTGCACGCTATAAGTTGTACGCTATGTATGCTGTGGGGGAAGCCTCATCCAGCAATGGATGTCTACCGGCTGATAAAGATGAAGAATATTATTATTTTTAATTATTGCAGATCATAAATAATTAAACAAACGTCATCAAAACGATATACGATTTTTAACCGACTTCCCAAAAAAGGAGGAGGTTCTCAATTCGGTTGTATTTTTTTTATTTTTTTTTTATTTTATGTTTGTTACCGCATATCTCCGGCGTTTATGAACCGATTTGGAAAATTCATTTTTAATTTGTATAGATATACTTCCAGATTGGTCCCATTTTTTTCAAAATCCAGTTCTGATGATGGGATCCATGAGGAATTGAGGGAACTCCTCAAATATTGTAGGCATACATATGGCGATTTTGATATTTTCAGCAACAAACCAAGCATTGGCATTCAAAAAGTATCATAATCCTTTCACCACTATGGTTCTTTCATAAAAAATTTTTCATCCAAATATTTAGTCGAATACAATGGCTGCAGTCGGTTTTTTAAATGAAAAGTTATTAGATCATAAATAATAAAACTAGATATTTCATTCATTAAGCCAACCTAAATTAAACAAACGTCATCAAAACGATATACGATTTTTAATAGTTCTTGTTATAATTGTATTCTTTACTGTGTAAGAAATTGTGGCTTATTCCACTTTTCCCCCTTGAGAGAATCCCCCTTTCAGGAGAGAACTGAACACTAAAGTAAAAAAAAAATTGAAATCAATTCATAATAATAATATTCATAATAATTGGCAGAGTCATCGCGTAACAAATATACAGTTGAATTGAGAACCTCCTACTTTTTTTGAAGTCGGTTGAAAAGGAGTGTATCCTTTAAAATGGTATCGTCATTATTATCGTTAACTCAATAAATTCTTAATCAAGGAACATTCTACTCTAACTTGCTTTTGACTTTGGAAGAATTCTCGTTTAAAGTACCTAGAAAATTATCCATCACCAAACGGCTTGCATAACCATAATCTAGAGCTGTATTGGTAGATGCTTTTTAAAAGCAAACCTTTTTATATCTTTTCGTTTTTTTAGCTGCGGATAACCTTTTTCAGCGGGGATTAACACGAACGGATGCGATGATCAAAACGAAAGCCTTCGCCCAACGACGGAACTGACTGGAAAAATGCAAATTGAGAGCAAATCTCTTGAAACAACACAATCCCCGTTCTATCGGGTCTACTACGTGTGGAAAAAACTAGATAAATAAGGATTATATTTTCAACTCAAAAAAACCTACTTGTGGTATAGATCATGTTTGAGTCAAACATCATGGTTGAAATTTGACAGATTTAAGAAAAAATTTATCGCTTCTTCATTCAAAAGGGTGGTATAATACATATTATAAGTGATAACTTTTCATTTAAAAAACCGACTTACGCCATTGTATTCGACTAAATATCTGGAAGATATTTTGATGGTGAAAAAACCAGAGTGGTGAAAGGATGAAATCACCAAATGATACTTTCTGAATGCAATTGCTTGATTTGTTGCTGAAAATACCAAAATCGCTATATGTACGCCTATAGTATTTTAGGAGTTCCCTCAATTCCTCATGGATTCCATCATCAGAACTGTATTCTGAAAAAAATGGGACCAATCTGGAAGTATATCTATTCAAATAAAAAAAGAATTTTCCAAATCGGTTTATAAACGAAAGAGATAATATGAGGTAACAAACATAAAAAATAAAAAAAGAATACAACCGAATTGAGAACCTCCTCCTTTTTGTGAAGTCGGTTAAAAATTTGCGGTGATCACTGACCTAATTACCATACTTAATTTCCAATTTTTAAGGTACCGTAGCCAATATCTCAAAAAGTATACAGCAATTATCTTATTCAAACCAATTTTAGCGTTTTTAAGTTCTCCTAAAATAATTTTTCGTCACCTTAGTACCTTAGCTAGAGCTAAGGTACTAAGGTGACGAAAAATTATTTATATTAATATATTAAGTTAGAGGAGGGAGTGGTTGGGAGGGGAAGGATTAACATTTCACGACTAGAGCTCACCAACATTGATTAAAATAGCCTTAGGTTAATTAGCCTTTTGGTTACGGAATCGTAAAAATATAGCCAGCCATGCTATATATATATATATATAACTATTTTTTAAAGTCGGTTAAAATGAAGTAATGAATTAGAAAGAGAAAAAAGAAACAACTAAAAATGTAAATAATCAATAATCTCACAACAACTAAACTACGAAATGTAGAGCGAACCCCACATACACCAGGCATATAATTACACTCTCATAGATTCCCCGAAAATAAATCCATATTGGTCGTAATAATATCCTTCTCGCTACACGTAATGGTTCACAGTAACGCGAGACCCCCCCCTACCTCCACAGTGGGGGTTTTTGGGGTGACCCCCGGGGTGGGGGCTACCTGTGTAGCGTTACAGCCGCTTGGGTGTGGTTTGCCGTTCAATAACTTAATACTCTCGAAAGGCTTTCACGCTGAAATCTCGCTCGGGTGTACGCCAACGGAACGGTCTTGATCCTAGGGTATATTCTCACCATGGCACATGTTTCTATGGTAGTATCGTACGGAGGGTTTTTGGGTTGATGGGTCTAGGAATGAACCAACTCATCACCATAGTAAAGATTAAGGCAATTAAATTTTAGTTTCGCTGTACAGTTCATTCGTTCGTTCATGACTGGCTTTTGGCGTTCAGAAGCGCACACAATTAGTACGATACCTATAATATAAGTTAAGTCGTCGTTCCTATGGCGGTGTTATGAAAATAGAGTTGATATTATTTTCCATCTAAAATATTTTGTAAATCCGTAAATCAATCAGTTCGCTGACATGTCGACAGGTCGACATGCAATCACGGGTAAAATTACGATCTATCGGTGATGGGCGATAGGTAGGTAATACAAACACGGGGCGGGTAATACACACGGATGGCCGTATGGAGGCTATTAATTGCGGGTTTGCAGGTAATCGATCGAGTCTCAGCCAGCACCAGGCATGCGAGGCTCACGGGATCACGGCGTGTCGGCGCGGGAGCGGGCGCAGCGCGGTGTGCGTGACGGATCATGGCGGCGCGGGGGGGCCGCGCCCCTCGGCCCTCGTTAAACGCGCCCGTCGGATACGCGGTCGGAGCCATCCGGCCCCCGAGCAGGCGGCTCCTGCGATTGGCCGGCGCGCCCCACGCCGCGTAACCGATAGCCAATCCCGCGCGCTGGCTGCACCCGCCCCCGGCCGGCAGTGCCGGGCGCTCACACCGCGCGCGACTCCGCCGCGCACACTCGCTCCGATGCGCGGCTCCTGGGACGAGGCCACGACGGCGGCGCTGCACGCGCGCATCCTAGAGGCGCGGTGCGGGCCCGCCGCGCCCGACCGCGCCGCTGAACCCGCTACCTGCGCCGACCCCCCGACTGCTGGTGCCGCTCCGCTCAACGCACTGGAGCTGGCTGCACCAACCCCGCTGCTGCCGCTGCCGACGCTCTCCTTCAGTGCATCGCAGGTGGCGACCGTCTGTGAGACTCTCGAGGAGAGTGGAGACGTGGAACGTCTTGCGAGATTCCTCTGGTCACTACCCGTAGCGCATCCCAACGTCGCTGAGTTGGAAAGATGTGAGGCCGTGCTGCGTGCACGGGCCGTGGTAGCGTTCCACGCGGGCCGACACCGTGAATTGTACTCAATCCTTGAACGACACCGGTTCCAACGATCAAGCCACGCAAAGCTGCAAGCGCTCTGGCTGGAAGCACACTATCAAGAAGCAGAAAGACTGCGTGGACGCCCTCTTGGTCCCGTGGATAAGTACCGTGTGCGCAAGAAGTTCCCTCTGCCGCGAACTATTTGGGATGGCGAGCAGAAGACACACTGCTTCAAGGAGCGCACGCGGTCACTGCTGCGTGAGTGGTACCTGCAAGACCCTTACCCGAACCCGACCAAGAAGCGTGAGCTGGCGGCTGCAACGGGCCTGACGCCAACGCAGGTCGGCAACTGGTTCAAGAACCGACGGCAGAGAGATAGAGCTGCCGCCGCCAAGAACCGCTCGGCGCTGCTCGGTCGCGGGTTCGCCTCCTCATCCACCTACGACGAGGACTCGGTGGACTCGGAGATCAACGTTGACGAAGAGTAGCACAGACTGATAGTGTAAATAGTGCGATACGAATTAGAGACGTTTCCAGTGATGAACGATGCAATATAGACTAAAAGTTATCTATTATCCTAGTTTTAGCAGACTCCGTGATGCATGTGGTGATGAGTTCTCAACCGGTCTATTATTCTAACGTTGAAAGTGTATTGAGTGCTTCGAGTGTATTTCTGCGTTCGTCAGGTATGTACCCACATATTTTAGACAAAGTTCAATTATTCAGCGCCCGCTTGCGACGGACGGAAGGCCTCTTAGAACTTGAGTTTAATTTTGAAAGTGTAACGAAAGATCACTCAACCTTTCAGGTAAAACAGGGTTAATTTAATAAAAATATTTATGCTCCTCTCTTAGTTAATCAGATTTTTAAGCTAATTTGATCACTTGCAAATTGTTTTGATGAGAGACCGAGTTCTATATAATAGGCTTCGTGAGAGAAGCAATTACTAATATTTATAGATCTTACATATTTTACCAGTAATATAGATTTTATTTATCATATCAGCTTTTAGTTGTATGTTATAGTTATTATAAATAATGTAGATAATTATGTTCGTGAGGTAGGTAGATGGTAAAAATGCTATGATTGAAAGTTTGCAGGTAAGTACCTGAACATGTATATGACTCGTATGTCTCCGTTCCTTGCCAACTTATTAAGGTTCATTATCTTATTTAAGAAGATCATTATTTACTGAACAAAGAAAGCAATTAATATACGTAAATAAAACATTTAAAACATACAAATGTTGAAATGAGCTATCTAAAGCTAGGTTTCCACAAGAAAGCGTCCCAGACGCTGGGCTCCATTGCCACGCTGAAAGTCAATAGTAATGCGTTGAGCCAGATAAGAGTCAGCCCTCGGGTGCTGACGTGTCACTTCGCTTGGTTTATTTAACAAAATCATTCTCATAGGACTTAGGTACAATATTAATTTTTGTTAGACTATAATGCTGTAAAATCGGATACCTAAAACATTTATCTTTAGGCCTAAAATTTTATTTTGTTTTATGATTCGGTAAATGCATTTTTTATTTCATAACATTTTTGTCTTATTCCTATTTCTCATTGTTTATTCATACGATCTCAAAAACTTCTTAGAAAGCTTTCTAACCTATCATATCTAATTAAGAGCAATTTATTACAATTTGTAACTGAACGTTGGTTTTAATTTATAGTTTCAATTTCCGAAGTTCATGTATTGCCTACATTGAATGGATCATTCGATTTTAATGACCGATAAGTGTGCTAATACACCTCTCGATTGTCATCGATGTTATCAATAGAGATATAAAACAATGATGTAACACGCCATGGCAATTAGATTATAATCTCTGTCATGTCTTTTACATCCTTTGATAGAGATGACTATTTTCAATACTGTCTTCCCTGTTTTTGGCTAGGTAGGTATGTAAGTTTACCTTACCTGCCTGCAAAATCTAGATTGACAGCTTATATTATATGTAAATATAATATATAATAGGTATTTATTTAACATTGAATCTTTCTTTATCTTCGTTACTCTTTCTTTTTAAACGTAGGTATTCGATTGGACTTAAATTTGAATATTTGTGATTTGAATGGGCAAAATACTTAAAATTCAAAATTATTCAAAATAATAAACAAATAATAATCTATCTCATACTTTCTAGCTCAAAACACGCACATTGATAATCTGAATGTTTTTATAGTTATCAAGAGTCGCTTTAAGATATTTATATTAATTAATTTTGTACATTACATTATTAATATTATGTGTTTTAGTTTTAGGAGACGTTAGATTAGTGATAGACCCATGAGAGACTTGTAAAAATGTATAATAAACAAATTGCAAATTGTAAATAGGTATAATATCGACTTACATTACAGTCATTAAATTAAAATTGTTAATAAAATTATATTCGTAATCAAAACATATTGTATTATTTGTACCATTTTCCACTATGACAAATTCATCAACACGATTTGACGTGACAACTGTCCAAAATGTAAATTAGGAGCTCATTAGCTACAACGTCATCCAGGTAAAAACATTTTACTAAAACAGGCGCACATAATCTTGAATGATATTCATTCACTGGCACCCGTACCTTTCAAAACGAAACACAGTAACGTGAACACTAGGTACTACTTGGCGGCAGAAATAGGTACGGTGGTAGTACTTCCCCGGACAAACTCTTTCACAAGAAGTTCTACTACTAACAAAACTCAAAAAGATAAAGAAGGCTCGACTCAAATCATTATCAGAAGGAAGCGTCCCCAAGACGCTGGTGGGCATTGTCACGCTGTATGGCAATACTAATGCGTTGAGCCAGATAAGAGCCTCGGGTCACATTTGGCTCCAACCAGATGCTCTTTAAAATATAAATTAATAGTTGGTACCTGACTTGGCAACTTTACTTTCATAACCCACATCAACTAGTTTAAACCACTGAACTTTGTAATCGTGTAATTTTTCACCAGCAATTTAATTAATCGTATCTATTAATTAACGATATGAAATGTTTAGTTGTAAGTACGATCGTAGAATAAATTATGTGAATTCGAACGAAGTTCACGAATCAACATACACTTCCCTTCATAGGTACGTAGGGAAGAGTCCAGACGTGATAGGTGACAAGCTTCGAAAAAACTGAATTAATGTCTCGTTGCTATTCAAGAGAGAGACTGGTAATATTAAATAACCGACCGATGACCGATAATTATCAATGCTTTTTTTAAGCAGTGATTAAGTTAAAAGTATGCAAGTAAAGTGTAAGTATGTTGTATGTTACTTATAACGTATATATTACTATTGGCCTTTGTCTAGTTAAAACTTGCATTTTTCATTTTATCATTGCAATGTTGGCCACGTTTTTAAATAGCTCATTTAATAAATGTTTACTATAGATTCAATACGGATCCATTACACGGGCGTTTCGTTTAACTATATATAGGCGTGGGCGAGAAATCGTGGAAGATAGTTGCGAACATTTTGTGTTATATTTTCATAGACTAGTTTAGAAAAATATATTTTCATCCCATCTATTCGAAAAGGACGACTTGGTTCGCCTTTAAGTGCACCCAAAGGTGGTGTTTTCTGTATGAAGCTTCTATAAGTGCGCCGCAATTATCTTTTCACACCACCTGCTCGACAATGTCAAATTACAAATCATGCAACCTCAACGTAAAGTACAGCATTGTCTCTCTAGGGATATAAAGTTGTATGAAACTCCCTAGGGATTAAAGTGATTTGAATTTAGAACGTCAAATTCGTGTTGGAAACTCGTGGAAAACTCTGAGTAAAAAAATGCCCATATGGCATTGTAGAGGTTTGTTCGAAAATCGAACTGGCCACTATAGTTTTGCTATAGCAAAACTCGAAAAAAAAAGAAATAGGCGCTATTTTAAAGAATGTGAAACATAAGAGATGTTTGGTGCTGTGATTTTCAGTGAATTTTATTGCAATAGTTTTGTAATATAATATTATGTCAGTGACAATATTAGTGTTAACAAAAAATGTCGAGCGATAATGATTCTACTTTAGAGTTTATCAAAACAGACGATACTTATTTAATGGAGCCCTGGCCTTTTATTGCCTCGCAGTAGGTGTGAAAAGTAGAGTATGCTCCTCTGGAATAAAGCCTGTCTTCGTCTTGGGCAGCTTGAACACCTCGCTTCACTCAGGACTCTATATAACTCCCTCGCTACACTCGGGAGTTAACTTTAGAGTCCCTCGTTACGCTCAGGGTTCAGTATGCCGCCCGCGACATAAGACACTGCTTTATTCCCTTAGTGCATAATCTACTATTGCCGCGCACTTTTTATATTTGGAATATATCGAACTCAAATAAGTGCGCCGCAATTGTCTTTTACGGCCCTTTTTGAATTTGGAACATCTTGAAAAGAATCAAACACAAATAAGTGCACCGCAATTATCTTTTCCGCGCCCTTTTTAAATTTGGATCATCTTAGTGTTCAGCGCCAAAGAAGGCGAACGCAAATATTGTTTAAATAAATACTGGCTGGTACGACGGCCCATAGTCGTTGAATAAAAAAAAACAAATTAGAAACGACGGCCCGCGATTTCGTCATTTTTAACCGACTTTACAAAAAGGAGGAGGTTCTAAATTCGGTTGTATTTTTTTTTAATGTTACCTCATATCTCCGGCGTTTATGAACCGATTTGGAAAATTCTTTTTTTATTTGAATAGATATACTTCCAGATTGGTCCCATTTTTTTCAGAATCCAGTTCTGATGATGGAATCCACGAGGAATTGAGGGAACTCCTCAAATATTGTAGGCATACATATGGCGATTTTGATATTTTCAGCAACAAACCAAGCATTTGCATTCAGAAAGTATCATAATCCTTTCACCACTATGGTTCTTTCCTAAATTTTTTTTCATCCAAATATTTAGTCGAATACAACGGCGGAAGTCTTTTTTTTAAATGATAAGTTATTCACGGATTGTTAGAAATTCATGGTTTTGTTTTGAAATAAAATATGAGGCGCCTTTTATTTTCTCATAGTGGGTGATGAAAAGTAGAGTGTAACACTCGGGCGCAAAATATATTTTTGGCTCGGGCGACGTACTTTGAATCCCTCGCTACGTTCGGGATTCTACTAAAGAATCTCTCGCTATGCTCGGGATTCTACTCTAGAATCCCTCACTTCGTTCTGGATTCAAAAAAGCGCCCTCGCCGTAAAAATATTATTTTGCTCCCTTATGATACAATCTACTATTTAGACAACTTTTTTTGCATTATACTAAAGATTAGTTGAGTGATTTAAAAATACAACGAATTCCAAGTCCTACCAAGTGAAATACAGAAGAAGCGATGAAGATGAAACAATTGACAGTACTAAATAAAACTGTGCAAAATTGATAGTGCTTGGAGTATTTTAAAGTAAGAGATTTATTGGGCCAGTCTAGAAAAGTGTCTTTTATCTAACCCCTGACTTTAAGCTGTTATTTTGGGTCGTTCCTCGTGCTCCACCTGAGTTCTCCACCTGGGTGGAGCATGAGGAACTGTATTTCCTCGTGCTCCAACCACTTTTGAGTACTGTCAAGTAAAAAGGTCGCGGCCCAAAACGCGGCCCAAAATTTTTTTTTTGGTGTAACACTGAATGTGTAGCATTTATTATTTTTGATGTTTATTTATTTATTATGGATATTAATGACTGCCTCACATTACCGAACTTTGTCTAAATAGTGACCTATTGTGTAATGATTTAATGTATAATATTTAAAAATCTACACCAAAAAGATTGCATTGCAATAATAAATATACTATACACTTAAGGCGCTATACACTACACACTATTATAGGGTATAAAACGCTAGAATTATCTTCCCTGAGTGGGTCAATACGTTTAAAAGTGCATTCAATAATTAATTGTGGTAGAGAGTTGTGGTAGAGAGATAAGGGTTATGTAATGACTTATGTTAATGAGTGTACAACAATATCATTAGTTGGAGCACGAGGACATTTAGTTCCTCATGCTCCACCCAGGTGGAGAACTCAGGTGGAGCACGAGGAACGACCCGTTTTTTAACGGACAGTATATGCTGGGGATAGTTTTAGACGCGGGTTAAACAAAAATAGGACACTCTTTTCTATCAAAAAGCGTAGGCACTAGATTATTCAAATCAAATACTAATGCGTTGTTATACTAATCTAACGTATGCATGATTTATAAGTTAGGCATTAGTAATGTAACACTTGACTGGAGAATGGAATTAAGTAGGTAATTCATTTTTACATTATTTACCTAGTACATTTTAGATCTCGTGCGATGTACATCTATTTCTTTGATATTTTATTGATGCTCCAATTGAACAAGCGAGATTTTTACAATACAATAATACAAAATTATTATTAAATGTATTGGTTATTATTAAATGTGTAAGGCAAAATGCGTAAACACCTTACGGTACTTTCATCCCAAAATACCAAAACTTGGGGTTGTTTTCGCGGTGGGTGAAAAGATGTGGCCTGATCTTATCGTGGCCGTACCTAATTGAGCTACGTTCTTGAGTTCCACGTCTGGTACGGCCACCACCGCGAGAACAACACGAAATTTGGTTCTATTTTACAAGAAATACACAGGGAAAAGTCAAAAAATTAGTCATTTTGATATTTCTACCAACTATTATGGAAACCTAAATAATATTTTAAGCTTAGACAGGTGTATATTTTTATCTCTTGTTAGAAAGAATGATTTCAAATATTGAATCTCGCATTAAACACAAAATAGTTGTTCCATGGTTGGGTCTTGTAACTGTAGATTAATTATATATTGAAGATCTCTCTGATACTTATCTAAATTAAAATTAAAAATAATTTCATCATCATCATCAGCCTGTAGAAGTCCACTGCTGGACATAGGCCTCCCCCCTAGAATGCCACAATGAACAGTCTTGGGTCGCTTTCATCCACCGACAAAGTAATTTACCTACTAATGCAGAGATATGCTGTTCTTTAGGTACATATGTTACACAAAATAGCTACATTATAATCTAGTTCTAGAAATTAACTGGCGATTTTCAATTTGACTTCTTAAAAATAGTGATGATGGTTGATAAAACTAACAAAAGATTATTCAGATTTCCTAAATTTACATCTGCTATCACTTTGCATTGTTGTAAATTTGCGTTATGATCTGATAAGCACAAATGCAACTCTAGAACCATTCTCACACTTTCTTTTCAGTACTTATCTTTTAATTCCCATAGTGTTTAGGATTACTCGGGATTTCGAGAGATTACAAGAGTTTAATCTTTTATAATGCTTCCTGTGTTCATGAATGACGATTCTTTTCTGTGATTAATAATCAAAATCATCATTAAATTCAGATCTAGAGATTAATTATTGGATGCAGCTGTTCGTCTTAGGTTAATTTTGACAAATAAATGACATTATGCTTTCCCTCCTAAATCAATATCTTTACCTTCTTATTCATAATCTATTTTTAAACCTTTTATAGCTAAAATAGCTTCTGTCTTGTTTTGACGTATGACATTTTACATAAGAGGGAATAAAACAAAAGTTATTTTATCTTAAATAGGTTCAAAAATGTTTATGAATAAGGGGCTAAGCCTATAGAAGCAAAAAACGTGATGACTAAGTGTTGCGCCACACCTGCGTAACGTACCACGCCGAAAGTTCAGCGGCTGAAGTTTTTCGTATTGAAGTAATTTCGGGTGATGTGTCATAGGGAACTTGAAAAACAGTGCAAGCGTATTGAACCGAACGAACGGCGCGGTACGTTCCGCAGGTGTGGCGCTATACTAAGATCTCCGAAACTATAAATCCTTGGTCACTACGGAAGTATTTTACGAAATTCTTCCCTTGTTGATAAAAAACAGTTTTAAAAGTTTGAATGAAAAAAGTTATAGAGCCAAATTGAATCTTACGACAACACGTTATAGCATATTTTATATTAAAATTCGATTTGGTAGCCGATGCATTTATGAAAAGCCGGGTGCCTGTCAACCTAAAATCGTTTTTTTTAAGTTCGGTGACCGAACCTAATTTTTTTTTTTTTTTAATTTATTTAAAGAACCTAATTTAAAGCGTGGAAAGTTATCTAGGATGGCAATTTAGAAAACTACTAGTACTAGAAGAATAGAAGAGAAGAAGAATTATTAGCTAGCTTCTAAGGACTTGCGTTATTCCAACTTTTAGATTTATAAATAAAATAGAACGGTCTATTTATATCTTAAGAATCTGCCAATCTTATTCCAATGATCAATAAAATAAATAATGTAGGTATCTTAAGTCATTTATCATTTCCTCATCTAGATTTGGTTAGATAACATACCTACATAGACATGTTATAATTTTTATAATCACTCTATCATCAACATTGTAAAAATTGATACTTGAGTTACATGAATGACTTTTAACCGCTTGATACCAATTTAATTAGTTGATCTTTTATGGTGATTTCCTCATTACTGTGTTTTCTTTCTTTATTGCCATTTGCAGGCTGATAATTAATTAAATATATGTCCGTAATATTGTTTTATAAAGGAAATGCATGTTTGAATAAATTATATTAGCTGGACGTAAATAAGTCTACGCCCATAATGCTAGACTTGAAAGGAAATATTAGTAACTGGATACTAAAACGATTCAGTTGATTGTACAAGTTATTTTTTCCACTCTAAATATCTAAAACAGAGAAGTGACAATTATTTTTTCCCATTCTAAGCTTAGTCGTTTACGTAAATGAATTTTCACATTATAAGTAGGTACTTTGCTCCAAATTTAGTTATTATATGATGACTGTCATATAGTTGCATTATTTTTAATTGTTATTATTATTTCACGTAATTTATTTTCAAACACAGATATAACCTGAACCTTTATGAAGCATTACTGGGGCCGTATTAGCCAACAGTAATAGGCCCTTCTTGTTTTTTTTAAAATCCAACTGACTGTGATGGTTTTAGTATCACAACCGTCATCATCTCAAGCCCATATTAAACCGAACGTCATGCAACAATAGATTTATACTGTTTGTATTCACTTATAAGCGATTATTACTGACCGACAACATTAATTTATTCATTGTTCCAACTTTAAATCACTCATTTAGGACCTTATTTCAACTGAATAGAGCAAGGAGGTAGAGCATGATTGGTAACTTTTTAAAAAGATCGGTGAGCGCCTGTCAAAAATCGAACGCTTATTTTTTAATTTTACTTTTTTCAGCTTAGTAGTGATGTGCGTCGGAGGTGGACATGTTAATTGCAACTCAAACAAATTAACGGACGCATCGTTAGCTAATGAGCCTAGTAGATGACTGTATGACGTTTTTTGGTAATGTGGAGACGGGCATACACCTCTGGAATGAGGCTGATAGGGTAAGCAGCAGGCTTGGTAAAAGTTTTTTGTAACTTTTGTCTGTGGGTCTGTTTGATATCTTACATGATGATTTAACCCACTTCCCATCCAGTTAAGCTGAATTTTGCTTAGCTGTCAAGTTCCAGTGATGACGTAATTCAATAATTATGGTAAATGAGTTAATCAGTGGTGAACACAGGAGATGGGTTAAGAAATGTAAAAAATTCGAAAGTTAAATACTTAACAAAGTAACCATGTTTGGGCTCATAATGACCATTTCGCAGTTCCAATTACTAATTTAATCATCATCATCATCATTCAATTCCAATTTCACAAAAGCTAATTGGATTCCAAAATACATTTCTTAGTAAAAAAACTTATTTCTGAAATGGTTTGTCATTGCTAACGTGTAGTACAATGAACTTGTTCAAGGAAACTTGAACGTGATTGATGATAAAAAATAATTGTAATAACAGCATACCTATTCATCATCATCATCAGCCTATAGAAGTCCTGCTCGACAAAGTCCTCCCCATAGAATGCCAGGACGAATGGTCTCGGGCTGGCTCCATCAACCGACTTCCTGCGTCCTTTGTAATATCTTTGGCCTATCGAAAGAGGGCCTTCCTACCCCTTCCTACACTGCGCCATCCGGTTTATGGTCACCACTCGCAAAGTTTTGTTTCCCAACGGTTGTCAGTTCTGCGAGTTATAGTGGGCGTGAATCGGCATGACAGTTACTTGACCGGCACAAACACGGTCAGTTCTACTTGATCCAATCGGCAGTGTCATGTCAATTGGACGATAATCAGCATGGTGTATGGCCTGTCCATTGCCACTTCAACTTGCTAATTATACGCTATTGGTAAGCATACCTGTAAGGAGTTTTATAATGTTGACTCATAGAATAATTCATGTAAATTATTAATAATTTATGGATGCCAAAAGGAATAATAACAATATTAACAGCGGCAATATTGTGAGTAATCGTTCTGATCATGGAAATTATAAATTTTACTAAAAAGAAAAAATTAAGAGACGATTTAATTAACTGACAATGATAAATACCTATTTGTGTTATTTTGTTGCTGAAAGATTTTACTTATCCTGCTGATTATTTAAAATCTCCCCTAATATTTTTTCTATTTTGTTTTCTATCTATCCAAACGTAGGCCTATTGACATCTCCATCGGATCGGATTCCCGGCGCCGTTGCTGTCATTTTGACAGCTCAAAACTGTTCAACTTTTTTCTGCTTCTATTTTTAAAATAATAATTCTATTCAGACAGATTTATTTTTATTGAGGTTGACAAAACGGGTCCATTTTCTGAGACGGGAGTATTGAAACGCAGTGCTAGGTACGGTCATGTGGTCATTAATTTAGGGACCACGGCCTTATTCTGAGCCACGTTAGTTTTTTTTTGTCTTTTTGCCCTATCGGGCAGGCTAAAGTTGTAAGACCATACTGCATTGTTTTGGATTCGCCTTTAATTTATATGTAGGGTTATAATTTTTGTTATTCATTCGTTTTTGTTTTTATTATTTAAAGTCCCAGACAAGTCATGCCTCAGTAAAGTAGTGGCAGTTTTACTAAAACTTAGGTAGACAATTACCACCAAATCAAATCAATCAATCTCTTTAAAGCTACGCTGTTTAAAATGCCACCAAAATTACACGACATTAGGTACTAAAAATAACACTAGAATAGAATAAAAATAAAACCGGGCGTCTCTTTTAAAAAAAAGCTTGTACACGTGACCGTGGTTATACTTACTAATCAAAAGTTTAGATTGAGCTAGGTAAATAAATAAAACTAATTAAAAGACCAAACGCGTAATGTAGTTTGCACCTCAAGCCTATTGCTATTGTTTATTCTGTGTCAAGCTTAATATATCGACCAAAAAAACTGCAATCATATAACGTTGGCCCGTTATTCACCCTGAGGGCGGTTAATTAGTTCATCTGTTCGTGATGGATTCATTTCCTTCATCCATCATACACGTAGGACGGACACGCGAATTTGGACAATGGTAAAAATACGCGCAGGTAAGAATGAAACGAGGTGATTAGGAG
The DNA here is from genome assembly GCA_951392215.1 of Epirrita christyi. NCBI lineage: Eukaryota > Metazoa > Arthropoda > Insecta > Lepidoptera > Geometridae > Epirrita > Epirrita christyi. The sequence continues at coordinate 1,523,203 of OX595843.1, forward strand.
ATGGATGTGACCCGCGAGCTAATGCTTTATTTTTGAACATAATATTCTTCCTCATCGTTATTCATCATCATCAACCTGTAGAAGTCTACTGTTCTAGGCCTTCCCATAGATTATCAAATGAACGGTCTTGAGCCACTTCCATACACTTACTTCCTATACAATTTTAAACGTCGGCCCATTGAGTACTCTTAATGTTTCGTTTCGTTAATGTTTCGTTCTAATTAATGAAATAAGCTTTTCACACGAATCCATATATTAGGGTCTTTCCCAGTCCTCCGATCGGAACTCCGATTGGTAGGAGGAGCTAGGTAAACTTCTCACCTTTATTATTGATAATCATTTTTTAAAACTATTTTAGTTAAAATAGCTTATGTTTTGTTCTTTTGCTATTTTAGCTATCAAATGTTTAAAATTGATTATTAATAAGAGGGCCAGTATTTATAAAAAGCAACGTCTGTCAGTCTATGTACCTACTTATAGTGGACAGATACCATGGTGCTTCCGGCCTAAGACAGTCCCTGACGTCTTCTCCCGCGGATATTGTAAAAGCCAACTTTTGTTAGTAGTAGAACTTCTTGTGAAAGATTTCGTCCATAAACTACGGTAACTACTTCCCATCAGGTGGGCCGTATGCTTGTTTGCTTGCCAAGTAGTATAAAAAAAAACTTAAGGGTTTACAACAGGAGATGACCAGCAGCATTCACCTGAGTACTCGACATAAATACTGCGATTACCAATCCGTCTGCCAAGCGTGATGATTATGGCAATTCCCCCCCATTGTGTTTTATGGGGGAGGCCTCGTCCAGCAGTTAACGTAAAAAGGCTGTTGATGATGATGATGACTCGAGTAAAACTCGATCGTCAAATGTCTAATGGTGAAACTTTAGGTATCTACGTTCTATAGCTATGTAAATACCCGATGGTGTACCCATCGGCATATTCCGCACGCTAATACCTTCTGCTGAGCACAGGCTTCCAAACAAAGGTAAATAAGTATTTTCTAGAAAAGCGTGCAATAAAGTTTTCGAAAACTATCAAAACCCGTACTAGATGTACAGGTGAGACAGTGGTCAGAAGAATGGCTATTTAACATTTAAAAAAAAAAACTGTGTCTCAGTAACTTTATGCCATATTTACAACTGCACTTACAATAACAAAAAACACATATTTCAAGGGTCAATTATGCTAAGTAAAGTACCTTAGTTGTGGTCATAGGACTATAGACCCATAAATCCCGGGCCCTGGACCACTAACCACCCTTCAACATGTCAGTATAAAGTAGGATTTTTATGAGACATTTTACTTGTGGCCACCGTATTTTATCATACTTTATGTATAGGTTATATATCATTTTTTTACTAATACAAAAAGGCCAATAACGGACTTTCCATACTCAGAGACGTTTCTCAAACTTAATGTTCATTAAATGGTTCCTTAATAATTTTTGGTAGGGAATCTTTTGAACGTCCCCGAATTTAATGTGCCGAATAGTCCCCGATTAATGGCACATTAAATTGTTCCATTTAATGTGCCATTAATCGGGGACTATCAATACGGCCGTACATTTGTATGCATTTAATTCAACACAGGACTTATTGTAAACAAGCCTTTAAGAGGCTCTTAGCATTTTTAAGATCCTTAAAACTGGCATATCTTTTTGTTTAGCAAACTGTCTAGATAATAGCATTGTCACCTAAACGTAAGTAGCCCTTTTATTAATGAATTTAACAGCGAATTGAAAACTGTTTTCACTTCAAACAGAAAGCTCCCTTATTCGTAAAGAAAACATTTAATAGGCAAAGAGGCCTATTTAGGCTAACAAGAGTAAAGGTGCCTGGCAGGGGTGGCGAACGGAGACTAAAGTTGTTGTTAGAGGCAACACTCCTATTGCACCGGGGTTGAGTACCCCTGACGATTGGCCCATGGGCCGAGCTACAAGATTTTAGAGGGTAATCACACACTACACAATATTAAAGTACTAACATCAATCCATTTACAACCTATGTGGTTGATTACGAATTTACTGACAGAGCATGTTTTAAATAATTCATTTTTAAGAACAGAGATGCTAATGGTGATGGCGTTTGTCATGATAATTTCTTTTTAGAATTCCGTACCACGACAGGAATAAACGGGAACCTTAGACCACTTTGTTGTCCGTTTGTCTGTCGTGAAAAAACTGTCTATTTGTCTGTTGTGTCTGTTTGTCAAGACCCTTTTTTACCAAATATTGATTATGACCTTATACTGCCGTAACTAAACCAAGCTTCTAACTCAATTTATGTTTCTTTTAACTTTTGTATAGAAGTTGCGAAAATGAAAAATCTCAAGAGTTCCACACACTTCCAAAGTTTTGAACTTGAGGAATTTCGACTTATTAATCCATAAAATGGAATGCTAAAGTTTGTAGAAAATAGAGTCTAAAACTCGAAAATGTTCTTTGCTTCGAATTCGAAATAATTTACAGAACTCTCAGGGTTAGTCTCGCTCGCACTTGTCCGTGTCTTGCGTGCGCATATCAAAATAAAATCGTACTCTGCTACGAGTTTTTTCGTAGAGCAGCTACGACACCTTAAATCTCATAGAAAAGATTTCAACGCGAGCTGTCTCCGTGTAACTTTTAAACCTATAATAGTTTCAATTGTGTTTATAAAGTTTTGAAGAGTTGTTAACCCTGTTTCATAATCAACATCAACATCAGCCACAGACAACGAAGGCATCGTTGGTGGAGACGTCTACTGCTGGACATAATAAAATGCCTCCCCCAGACAACACGTGACGAACAGTCTTGACGAAGCCACCTCCATGCATTGTCTTCCCGTGACCGTTGCAATGTAATCGATCAATCAGGTGTGGGGCAAACATACCTCATTTTCCAAGTCTTGGTCGACACGAGAACCATTATTCGCTAGCGTTTATCGGTTCTACCAGTGCGTTTGTGTATATCTAAATAGAAAGATAGATTTTTTTTATTGCACATTATAATCTCCAAAAAAAGAAACAATTTAGCAAGGAAACACGAAAATTAACTGTGTTGTACGATAGGAAGTCTTTTCGCTTTGTAGTGATTTCTACCGGACAACCTTTGGATGGTATAAAATTTACATGAATTGATGGTTTGCATACTTAAATATTGATACGTGTTTATGGAGGTAAGTTCTTTTTGAAAACTTATATGAAAAGATATAAACGTGATCTGTCTCTTGTGCCTTGAACCCCATCGCCCGTTTTCAATTAAGCGTTATTTGTCAAAGGCGTGTGGAGTGTCGGAAAACACGTAAGTCGACATTTAGTGGCGACGGTGCATGGGATTTCTCATGGGACCTTCTTTTATAGTAGGTAGTATTTGTAAATAGAGATTAATTTATTGTAAGAGTATCTGAAACTTTAATGAATTAAATAAATAGAGGTTAATGGTACACGTGGTGTGTTTGGCCTAAGAATAGATCCCTCCGTCAGCTCCCGTGGATGTCGTAAAAGCTGACTAACTATACCAGGGGCAGCAGCATCTACCTGAGTATTCACCATACTGCAATCACTAATCCCCCCATTACACATTCTATGGGGGAGGCCTCGTCCAACAGTGGACGTAATCACGGCTGATGACGAAGTAATTCAATCTTTATAGAGTAATTTCAAGATACCAAATTTCTGCAAAGTAAGTAGTGCTTGAATCATCAACTTTTACACATTACTTGTATATGTTTTAGATGTGAATTTAGCTAAAATAGTTAACATTTTGATTTGAACTGATCTGTTAAATCATAAATTAAATATAAAGGATGCATTTTTGAGTCAAGACAGTAAGGGCAGGTACTTTAACCATTATAGTTACCAGGAAAACGTTCCGAGACTCATTTTGGTTTTGGAGATTTTGGAGAAAACTTTTCCCTTACTGTCCTTTCTCAAAAATCCACCCTGTATACGTAAAAGAATGCATTAAAACATTACAGATCTCTATTAACGGGTCCTAAAGTAATAACCCTAATCCTTGTAATTGTAGATTTCTTAGATCGCCCAGTATACTTAATTAAGTACTAACTATTCTTTTAAAATACAATTTATATCATAGTGACAATCAATGGGTAAGCTTGCAAGATTAACAAGGAATGTAGACTTGAATAGAAATAAAGACAATGTCACAACCATTGAATTCATTCACATCTGAATCCATGCTCAAAACAATGGCCAAGGTAAAACAAGTTATTATAAGGCACTCTCCATCATATCACCGTTTTAGATTGCATTCAGACGCATATTATTTCCGCAATAGAACCTTAAAGAGATTCCACCCTCATACAATTCCCATAACAAACTCGACCGCGACTGCCTAGCTCGGTGCGAATGTAGCGTTGAAATAAGGTCTGTTTCTCACATAGGCAGTGCGACGCGATGTAGCGGTGCTCCAGGTTAGAGCATCTGATTCTACTCCTTCAGTGACGACATGTTGATTCTTCGGTTTCCGTAATATGTTATAAAACTAACACTAAAACACGACTCACAACCACACATCCACACACCTACACTATTATTTATTTTTACTATTTTATTTTTAACTTGTTTCTTTTATTTTTTGTTTTTTTCTACTGTATTATTATTGTATTTTACGCGTTAACTTTTAAGATTTGTTAGTTTTAAGGTATAATTTTTCTCACTAACACTATTATGCTCATTTTAAACATTTTCATTTTTGTGTTTTTACTATGATGGAGAGTCCGGGGTGAGTCACTGTGACCCTGCAACACAGGCTCTTTGACACCTAGTGCAGGGGACAGCGCTCCTTTTGGTACACGATATCATGTTTATCATGTATAATATTACTAGGTACTTACTGAAATTAGTCTAATTTGTACCATATTTTTAAAAGAGTTGATAAATAAATTATCTTATCTTATCTAAAATGTTTTGGAAAGTGATTAAATTTCAAAAAGGTTTATCGTCTTAAAAGTTTAGATTTTATAGTACGTCATGTATCCGGCCTAAGAATAGACTCCTCCGTCTCCTCCACGGTGGAATTTTAAGTTGAGGTATTAAGGTTCTTGAGTGGTGACCTCAAACCATACGACACAGTGTAGGAAAGTCACCTTCTCAATGGAGCAAGAAAATTAAGGATATAAAGGAAGTCGATGGCTAGAAATGACTCAGGACCGTTCGTCGTGGCACTCTATGGGGAGAGGCCTATGTCCACATGATGACGTAAGTCACGTGTACGCTCACAACTCACAAATCGATAGTTGCAATATAAAACTTGTAATAAGCCCTCACGGCTACACAATGCTACAAGTTTTCTAGACACAGACTCAGACCGCAGCATCCACCAACACTGCGATCACCAATCCACATCTAAAACGTGATGATTATGGCAGATTTTCCATTGCATTAATGGGAGAGTCCTCGTCTAGAAGTGGACTTCTAAGGGCTGCTGATGATGACGATGATTCTATTATAAAGTCTAACTTGAAACTATCATGGTAATGAATATAATTATCACTAATAACTTTTCATTTAAAAAACCGACTTCCGCCATTGTATTCGACTAAATATTTGGATGAAAAAAAAAATGATGAAAGAACCACAGTGGTGAAAGGATTATGATACTTTTTGAATGCAAATGCTTGGTATGTTGATGAAAATATCAAAATTGCCATATGTATGCCTACAATATTTGAGGAGTTCCCTCAATTCCTCATGGATTCCATCATCAGAACTGGATTCTGAAAAAAATGGGACCAATCTGTAAGTATATCTATTCAAATAAAAAAAGAATTTTCCAAATCGGTTCATAAACGCCGGAGATATACTTGTTATTGTTGTTGTTAGTAGTAGAACTTCTTGTGAAAGAGTTCATCCGGGGCAGTACTACCACCGTACCTATTTCTGCCGCCAAGCAGTAGTGTTCGCATTGCTGTGTTTCGGTTTGAAGGGTACGGGTGCCGGTGAAATTACAGGCACATGAGACTTTTCATCTTTATGTCTCAGGGTCACTGGTGTTACAGGCGTTCATAGGCTACGGTAACTGCTTTCCATCTGGTGGGCCGTAAGCATGTCTGCTTGCCAAGTAGCATAAAAAAGAGAAATGCGGTAACAAATATTAAAAAAAAAAATATATATACAACCGAATTGAGAACCTCCTCCTTTTTTGGGAAGTCGGTTAAAAAGGGGATATTTACCATATATGGCGTATGCAACTGTGCCAAAATAACTGGGTAATAATAGGTACAGAGGCTTAGTACGGGTTTTGATAGTTTTCGAAACTATCTCTCCTCTCTATACTATTTCTCGTTTCCATCCAATACATTTACTGGCAGCGTCCTTAGTTATCTTCTCGTTTTCGCAAGGGGCGCTGCAAGTAAATGTAAGGAAGGAAAAAAAACTTCATATAGTTTCGTAAACTATCAAAACCCGTACTAAGTCCCCAGCTCAAAAATCATGGTAAATGTCCCGTTTTTAGTGATTAACGTGGACGTAAACAGGCTGGTGATGATGATGATTATAAATAAAAAACATTTGGGCTGATATTCGGTTATAGTAAAGTCTATCTGTATGCGATGCAGGATGGATTGTGATCCTGTAACAATGAATCAAGCTCACTTCTTCATTCTAGTTAGCTCAAGTTCACGACCATAGTTCACGATTCTCCGCTAGACGCTCCGCTCCACTTATGTACTCAGCGTAACAGTAAAGTGATTTGCCGGGAGGGCCTGTCTTTATGTCGGAAAACTCAATAATCTCGATTGCGGTCCACCCTCGACTCTAGAGGACAGTCTGCAAATAAACTGGTGAGTATTTGATACGTAGCAAATATGTAGTCCTTGTGGTTTTGTGTGATGTGTTGACGCTACTTATAGTGGAACATGGACTTACCTAAGTTAGAGAAGTGGACTTCCATCTCAGATTCTATTGAAAGTAGTATACTAACGGGCAGCAAGGTTCCTTCGTACACAGTCGAATTCAGAAACATTGAGAAAGAAAAAACGGTACCTAATTTAGAGAGATATTTATTTATTTATTTATAAAGAAAAACAGCTAAAATTAATTTACTAAGGTAACTAACAATATCAACAGATAGCCAATTACAGGAGATTTTCACTGATAGACACTAATAGCTGCAAAAAGGTGAACACATATTTAACACTGCATGGAAGATGATAAATGTTGCATGCTACTAAAGCTCAAATACACTCGAGAGCAATGAATCCGGGTCACTAAAGAATGTTAAAAATCTCGGAAACTAAAAATGATAGATTAATGCAATAAATTGTATTTAATAGACAATGTAATACTCCTTAAAAAAAATATGAGTCACCATACATTTTATTAACACAAAATTACATAAAGAAAAAAACTGCTGATCTCTCCTTAAAACAAAAATAGGAAACATGAAATTTTTGAACTTTATTACGATTTTCTTGAATTTTAATACTTCGTATTGCCTCCTCGTGCTTCCATTACTGCGTTTACGCAGAAAAAAAACAACAAAAAAACAGAAATCAAACAATGATAAATGACAGATTACAAACAAAAGCAAAACCAAATGCTGTAATTTCGTAGTTCCATCTTCGAAAGTGGCCCTTTTTCAAATTTGATTTTTTTATGATATAACTTTACAATAACTAAGAAGTTTTAATACCTTCATTTAAGGAGTATTACATTGTCTATTAAATACAATTTATTGCATTAACCTAGCATTTTTAGTTTCCGAGATTTTTAGGATTCTTTAAGTGACCCGGATTCATTGCTCTCGAGTGTATTATTAAAAGTTTTACAAAATAAAAATAAAAATACCCAACCAGATAAAGCTAAGACCTAAGTACTAAACAAGTTACAGGCTAAGCACGTCTTGCCCTAGTAATGCTGGTACTAAATGGATCAATGTCCAACATCCTACTAAAACTATAAACGATATCACTCGCTCGCACCCATATAATGAATTCTGCCTGTCGTTAGTAGAGGCTCCAGGAACCTGTAGCAGAGGGTTGTGCCTAAGCAATATTCCGCTGAAAAGTTCAACAATTAAGGTCCAGAACGCACGGAGATTTCAATTAGATTTTAAACGACATAGGCACCAAATCAAAACATGTTTTTTTAAATAAAAACGCTTAGATAGATTTAATTTCTGTTAATCACAACCTGTTTCTGTCCAATACACCCTCCTTCTCTTGTGGATGTAGTAAAAATCTTACTAAGGGATTACACCAAACTGCGAACACCAATCCGCCTGCCAGGCGTGGTGATTATGGCAAATCCCCCCATAGTATTTAATGGGGGAGGCTTCGTCCAGCAGTGGACGTAAACAGGCTGGTGATGATGATGATTATAAAAAACATTTGGGCTGATAATCGGACTAGGTCATTAATAAAATTTCCACCCATCTCTATAACTTTGTTTTCTTACAACTAAATTAATATAGTGTCGTCACTATATTAATTTAGTTGTAAGAAAACACCATACGTCCGTGTCAATTGCTTGTGAAAACTCAGAATCAGCTTTCAGTGTAAATTATGTTACAGGTAAAATTTTATAAGCCGTTGTTTGTACCCCGGGGACTCCCGAGTTCCCCAGTGCCCTATAGCCCCGGGGTGCGGATATTACGACCCGTGAACTCGTCTCACACCGGATATTTGCTATCACTAGCAATAGTGTTCATAATAACCTAAGTGTAATGAAATATGTTATAGGTGGTTGGTTACATGAACTTGGAGAAGACCATTCCTTGTTTAGATAAATAGAAGACGACCTCTGTGGGGCGGCGGGCGAAGGTATGCCTGCGATGCAAGAGGTTGTGGGTTCGATTCCCGCCTCGGAACAAATATTTGTACGATCTGCAGGTTGTTCAGGGTATTTTTCTATGTTATACTTACTAAAAATATCTATCTATGTAATGTATGTATCAGTTATCTAGGACTAGAGAATCCCGGCCGTTTTCTGGTCCCGAAAATCCCGGGACTGTACTTGGCTAATCTCGGGATTTTCGGGATTGCCACAAACAGGTCTAGTTTGCATTCCGTAGTCCGTTGCACCTTGACTATAATCTTGCCTAGAAAGAAAATAATTTGTTCTATGTGGTGCTTTTGCAAAATCTTTAGAAGCCAGAACCATGTCGAGTCACCGCCATCTACCGGATTTTTAAAAACTATTTTTTGTTTTTAATTGTCTCCCTGAAAACTCCCCATTAGGATTACCATAAGGATTTACCATAATCACCACGCATGGCAGGCAGATTGGTGATCGCAGTTTGGTGGTACTCAGATGTACGCTGCTGCCCATCCCATGGCATAATTCCTTAGATGCCTTCTACGATGCCCTCAGGAGTTGAAGGAGTCCTTTTCTTAGGCTGAGACTACCACGGCTACATAAGTGTATATATTATGTATAGATACTTAATTAACACTTATATAAGTATATATATACTTCTACAATCAGTTATTTCGTGGTTCACAGTATATCTTGTGTAGATAGATAGATAGATAGATAGATAGAAAACACTTTATTGCACACCACATTAAAAATTAAAACATTAAAACAATCATAATTATAATTATAAGTATGTACAATGGGGGGTGTTATCGCTGAGAGCGATCTCCTCCAGACAACCTTGGGATGGACTGGAATTGATGAGAACGAACCAGGACGGTGGTGTAAAACCAATAAAAGTATATGCATACATACGTTGTATTCAATAAAATATAAATAAGTACCTATATAACTTAACTACATATACAATACATAAAAATACAAATAAAATATAAATATATATACTTACATATAATAACACAAGAGCATAATACAAGAGCTAACTTATCAGCTTTGTGACACGGACTTGTGTAATAATAATAAAAGTACAGCCATAGGTATGTATTACCGATGATAAGAAACGTACTTACATTTTGAAAAGCCGCTCTTGTATCATAAATATAATTGATATCATCAACTCAATCATTTGTCCAAAACAGTAAGTTACTTTTGTATGTTGCAACTTTTTGCATGGTCTTTTGTCAAAAGCTAATTGCTTCAAACAATAGCGTGTCCCATCAACTGTTTGACGTATTGGACCAATAAATGTCCCTTGGCAACCCATATCCATCAATAGATCAGAATTAATGTTGTTTTTGTGGGAACGAAGCCGTCGGCGATTGCTTGCCTATTTTGGATGAAACTGCTCTGTCGTAGATTATTTTTAAAAGCAACAATGTTTTGTATTTAATTTAGTTGATGATTTTTACTGTATATAAACTACAACACACTGACTATACTGACTAGCTGTCTCGCCTGCGACTTCGTCTGCGAATATTTTATAAAAGTCCCATAAACAATGAAAAGCTTTTCTATACAGTTGCCCGGACAGTATTCTTATCAGTAAAAATATATTGAATTAACTTTCAATATATTTTCTGCACTATTTGCAGTACTATTTGGCCGTTACAGAGTTCAGGGGTATATAATTGATCGCTTACTTCCAAGAATAACTTAAAAAATATAACTAAAAAAAATTTGCGTTCCTGGTTTTAAATAGAACTAAGGATTTCTCACGGAGATTTGAATTCACTGTAGCATATTATTATTATGCGAATGAAATATTCCTCGTTTTATAATTTATGGAGCAGTTTTCGAGTGTTTCCCAGTGGTCAGATTGGTGGTCAGACTAGTCTGGCCAACGGGAATTATTTTTCCCATTGGCCAGATTTATTTGACAGCTGGAAAAGACATAGAAAAAAGTACAATCTAAGAAAATACTGATTTGCATTTTCTTATCAAAATTTTATCTAAGGCGTTCTAAAAAATGACCAACAGTCAATTCTCCAGTAGTTAACATCATTTGTGAATACATTATGAATTCGTCACTTGAATGGTCACCGATCCCCGGCATCGCATTTTCTTGAACTGACTGCAAAGCCAAATTTCGTTACCATTTGTGTAAGTTTTGTTTCTGTGAAATTGATACCCATTATGTAACAATACGACCCCCCCCCCCTTTCTTTTTATAAAATTAAGATCCATTTAGTAGGTATTATACCTATTTATTATTGTTTATTTAAACAATAGTAATATAATCTGAGAAGTCAAAGTCGAACGAAGTCAAAGAATCAAAAATAATGTGATTGACATTTCATGACAAATAGGAAAATTTTGTTTTATACCTACAACCATAAAACATCTAGCAAAGAGTTTCAATCAGTGCAAGTTATAAATAAAACATATTTAGAAATTTACATGATCTCACACACTCCAGAGTGACCTATTTCATGAGTGATGAAATAAATGTTTACTTATCGAGCCACTGACCCCTTGATTTTCCAAGATAGTTGTGTGAGGGAGAGTAGCGAAGATGCAACGAGAGTCAACCTGCGCGATTTACAAAATTCCAAAGTAACAAAAAAACAAAAACTAACTTTAGACTTAGAGAGTGTTCCCCTTAGGAGTAATCAGTTAGAAGTTTCCCCTGAATTTAGTAAAATCCGTTCTTAGTGAGCACCTAGAAACTAAAAGGAACATTCGAGCTAAAATTCATATTAGTAGGCTTTATAGTTTTAAAGATAGAGGGTGAGACTCCCCGTTTGGTTTAGTTTTTATAGATATTTGCTATGATTTAGGAAAAATCTAATTTTGATAAACTTGCACTTGTTGGAGAATTTTAGAAAAACAAATGTAGTTCAAAAGAGTACAAAATAGTACCTATAATTATATCAAAATAACCGTTTTTAACCGACTTCACAAAAAGGAGGAGGTTCTCAATTCGGTTGTATTTTTTTTTATGTTTGTTACCTCATGTCTCCGGCGTTTATGACCCGATTTGGAAAATTCTTATTTGAATAAATATACTTCCAGATTGGTCCCATTTTTTTCAGAATCCAGTTCTGATGATGGAATCCATGAGGAATTGAGGGAACTCCTCAAATATTGTAGGCATACATAAGGCGATTTTGATATTTTCAGGAACAAACCAAGCACTTGCATTCAGAAAGTATCATCCTTTCACCACTATGGTTCTTTCGTAATTTTTTTTTATCCAAATATTTAGTCGAAAACAATGGCGGAAGTCGGTTTTTTAAATGAAAAGTTATTTTATACTACTTCGCAAGCAAACAAGCATACGGCCCACCTGATGGGAAGTAGTTATCTTAGCCTATGGGCACCTGCAATCCAGAGGCATCACACGCGCGCTGCCGACCCTGAGGCATAAAGATGAAAAGTCATGTGCCTGTAATTTCACCGGCACCCTTCAAACCGAAACACAGCAATGCGAGCACTACTGCTTGGCGGCAAAAATAGGTACGGTGGTACTTCCCCGGACGAACTCTTTCACAAGAAGTTCTACTATTAACAAAAGTTGGCTTTTACAATACCCACGGGAATATACATAATCCGTGTACATAATTAGTACTTAAAAGTACTTATTATAACTTAATAAGTATAAGTACCTACTAACATAGTTTCTAAGGTTAAACTGTTATACACTTAACTATGGATCTTTGCCTGAAATAAAGTCTTTTTAAATGATTATTTTAATTTTAAAACAGGTATATTATAACCTTGACTTCTACGACCTATCCTGCTGTTAATTAATACTACACATAGCAGCTATCGATGACAAAAACTGAATTATTGGAGGTTCAGGAATTCATATAATTACTTACAACTTTGTATTTTAGAAAAATTACGACTATACACCACGTACTTTACTATTCTCCTGCTGACGTTTCGTTGACCATTTCGTCAGCAGGAGAATAGTAAAGTACGTGGTGTATAGTCGTAATTTTTCTAAAATGATACCAAGCCACGATAACTTCAATCCTATTACAACTTTGTAATTTGAGAAGTGAACCGAATCATTAAGTATCTATTCCCTTTGTAGTTTCTGGGTCCTATTAATTTATTTAGTCTTTATTTATGAGTAGGTAAACTTTAATTTACCATTTAAAATACCAGGGGATGGGCAGTAGCATCCACCTGAGTACTCAACACTTAACTGCAATCACAAATCCACCTGCTAAGTGTGGTGATTATGGCAAATGGCCCCCATTTAATACAATGGGGGAGTCCTCGTCCTCAAGTATTGTTCTGTACCTAGTATTGGTCCTGTATATAAACCTATCTTATGACGACCTCTGTGGCGCGGCGGGCGAAGGTTTGCCTGCGACGCAGTAGGTTGCGGGTTCGATTCCTGCCTCGGAACAAATATTTGTACAATCTGCAGATATTTGTTCAGGGTGTTCTGGGTATTTTCTATGTATAATAAAAATATATATCTATGTAATGTATTGTATTAAGTATATCAGTTATCTAGTACCCATAACACAAGCTTTGCTTAGCTTGGGGCTAGATAATCTTGTATGAAATGTCCAGCATTTATTTATTTATGTAGGTATGTTATATATACCCAAGTAAATAAGGTACTACCTAATTCATATCCACGTATTATGCACCAAATATATAAATTTATCCATACTAAACATAGTTCAGCTGGTAGAGAACGCTTCCTAGCATTAAGTTCTTCTGTTTTATTTGTAAAATAAAATAAATAAAATATGTACATTGTTTGTTTGTGTGCAATAAAGAATATTCTATTCTATTTGACATCAGCCGGAACGCTGGACAAAGAGATTTCTCTCGAGAATGCCACAGCCAATAATGTTGAACCGCCTCTATCCACCGACTTCCTACAACCGTTTAATTATCAGCGGTCTATCGGGTGGGGTCCTACGCCAATGCATCTTCAAGTTCGTTGTCATCACTCGAGAACCTTTATTAAAATAATAGGTATATAATAATAATAATAATAAAAATAATATTTTTTATCCTCCGCGGTTTTGTTTTATGTCCAATGCCACTTCAACTTGCTAATTCTGATCGAATGCTAAGAGTAATTCTAATTTAAAGTTATGTAGAGCACAGTTTTATTTCGCAAAACCAATTATAATTATGATATGTCAAATTAACGCTGCCTATTAGCAGTTAACAATTAGATCATAAAGTTGTCATTTTTGATAACAGTAAAATTATTGGTTTAGTTTAGTTTAATAGGTTAGTACTTACAAATGCCATAAAAAAAGAATAACGTTCTGCAGTCGCAAGGTAATAAAATTAGTCAGCTATAGAACAAATCTATGAAGGTGTGAACGGTAAGCTCGTACTACTCGGAGTGTCTTATAGAGACAAGACGTGGCGCCCTTGTTGGAATGAAGGTACAAATCTGAAAGAATTTCTGAGACGCCAGCAATGTATATTCTTTGTGGACTAGCTATAGATAATACACTACATAATATTGGTACTATAAATAGTGCTAGCAATTGGTGGAGTGTTATCTCGTTCCGTACAGAAAAGAGCCAATTGGCGTATTCATTTTTAGGGTTCCGTACCCAAAGGGTAAAACGGACCCTATCACTAAGGCTCCGCTGTCCGTCCGTCTGTCACCAGGCTGTATCTCATGAACCGTGATAGTTAGACAGTTACAATTTTCACAGATGATGTATTTCTATTGTCGCTATAACATAAAAATTATAATTAAATAAATATTTAAGGGGGCTCCCATACAACAAACGTGTTTTGTTGCCGTTTTTATAGATAATGGTACGGAACCCATCGCGCGTGCGTCCGACTCGCACTTGGCCGGTTTTTAAATCATGACGATATTTCCGAGCAAGGTGAAGAAAAGCTATTGGTTGCGTAGTATCCTCTTTATTACTCTGAGCTTCAATATCTACAATTCGAATGCCAGGCCATCGGTGACATTTGCTCGCATTTCGCATAATTTGCCCATAATGGCAGCCAATAAAAACTTTTTCAATGATTGTGCAATTGTTAATTATAATTTATTTTTGTTACTTGCCAAATAAGTAAGCTTTCTAATAGAAAAAAGCTATCAATAGGGACCAGCTATTGATAGCTTTTTTCTATTAGAAAGCTTACTTATTTGGCAAGTTGTTGATGCCGACTTTTTACCTGGCATTTGTTATGTTCTAACGTGAAAAGTTTAATTTCCTTAATACCTCAAGTAGCACCTACCTAACAAATTGAATTACCTACCATATCAACTACTTATATCTTCAACTACATTGGTAGATGTCATTGTTACTTTCTTTTATTTGGATTCAGTAAAATTAACCGCTAGCTAGACCATCAAAAGGGACGAACGTCTCTGTCAAAATGTAAAAAAAAAACAAAAATAGACTCTATTGACAAATAGCGTAAAGTAAGGAGATACGATTGCATCAATCAAAATGAAAAAAAAAAAAAACAAAAAAAACAAAATTGTTCTTTATTTAAACTAGCTCAAAGTCTAGGAAAACTTCTTCTTCTTTTCGCAAATCTAGAGGTATTGATAATATGACAGAATAATTATGGATAAGTTCTATGGATCTCGCCTGAGTTAAGGGACAGGTTCAGCGTGGCTACTCTTGACGCTATATTCCAATCCTAATTCAGGATTTAGTGTCATTTGGTGCTCTTGAATTCAATACTAGCGCATAACTTGGAATGGAGATTGGTGGAATTTTATGGAACTAAGTGAAATCGACTTTTCTCGATTTTTTGGTACTCTTAACGCGATTTTGACGTAGTTCTTCCACAAGTCAACACGCAAAGTCAATCGCGTGCTCGATCTCAATTTCAAACTCGATTTAGTTCAAGAGTGCCAAACAACCGTTATTAGGATTGAAACTGGATTGCGATTAGAACTGGATTGAGATTTTAACTGTTTTCAAGACTGCTGGTGCCTGTTTAAATTTTAAAATTGGAATATCGTTAACTTTGCTGGCGAACGACCAATCAGAGCTCGTTATCCAGTGTCAGAGTAACGTGGGTGCGAATGGCGGCAATTTTGGTCCAATCTCATGGATTTCCGGCGCAGGCTCAGCACTTCCGGCGCGGAAACGAGGTGAGAAGAGCAAAGAGGCGGCGCGCGGCGCGGTATAGCACTCTGGTGTCAACGAGTGTAGTTTTGGATGTCATTGGTCTGTAATGCACAAAAGAGGAAAACCTAGGAAAACACAGGCCTTTCATATCCTTATTTCATGATCTCATTTTGTATTTTATTTCAATTTAAATAGTGTTCTTTGAGTATCTTGTAATTTTGGTAGCATTCTTACTTAAAAAGTACATGGTAGTGAAAATATATATAATTGTATTGCGTTACATTATAAATGTGAAGAAATTGTCCACCAACATTTTAGTAAAACTGCCACCGCTTTAATAAGTCGTGGCTTTAATGATTTGACCTAACTTTATCAAAATAATATAAATAAATCAAATCAAAAGAATTTTATTTATTGAAATCACAAGGATCATTTTGAATCGTCTTATAAACTAAAATTATTTATTAATTAGATGCCTACTTGATCACTGACAAAATTAAGAAGACTTTCCTCAGAGGAGGACATAATTAAAAGAAGAAGAAAGAAGAAGAGGAAAATACTGTCGGTGCTGTATACCACAACATAACTACTCTTTAGATCAAGAGCCAAATGGTATCTAAATAACTTCAAGAAACAAACTGTTCTAATTAATTAAAATTAAAAAGATCTTTATTGAACGAATGAATGATCAGTTTATTAATTTTCATATTTTTTTTTAATTCAGGCAACGTTTTGATCTATTAAATATTCGATTAATTGATTGATTCATAAATATAACAGTAGACAACACGCTCAAAGAACTAACAACCGTTGAAGCAAAAAGGTTCTCTATGTCTCAGCTTCTCTGCTCCGAGGCGGAGATGGATCATCAAATTAAGCCAATTAAGCTGTGTTTTGTTGCCTGATTCTTCTAGGCTTGGTCGCGTTGGAACAGTGGTGCGATTACGTAATTATTTTGCTATTGGTTTCAATCGATTTCAATGCTGTTTCTATCCGAAATGAATCCGCCACTCTGGAGTAGGTAATTTTAGTTTCTTAAGACGATAAAAAAATTATCATTGTGCGAAGCCTATGTCCAAGTGTGGACTTCTAAAAGCAAATAATAATAGATAAATTAAGTAGGTAAGTACCAATTTGACGTCTATATTTCTTAGAACATTTTGAGGCAATTACGTAAAGTGACTATAAGGATTCAATGTTGTCCTATTGCGATAAACAAAATGATTTAAGATGATATGGCATCATCAGTGAGGTTTTTACAGAGCCAAGGTCGGCTATAATGATCGTATTAACGTTATTGTGGTAATGTACATAATGGCCATGTATCAGTGCATTTGCGGAAAAATAGTCGTGATGTTTTTTTTTTGACCCTGGCCGAAAATATAAAGAAGTTTAATTAAATTCTCATTAACTGAGGTTACCAATTCGTGAGGTTTTTTCCAGACTTTATCTTATGCTCTAAATGGTGATCGTGTGGTGATCCTGGTTTTCTAGAACAAAAATAAGGTTTTTGAATAATGTATTTTTCATAACAAGCTTTTATTAAATTAGTGATTGGAACCGTGAACTGATCAACATGAGCCCAAATACTGCCAGGCTATACTATTGATCATCAAGGAGTTCCGTTGTCCACCGACCGTCTCCATCATATTGCATACCATAGGTAGAATACATTGATACCTACTAATAATAATATTTTCTAACATGTATTCTCAAGCAATAAAAACACTTTACTTTGTCTTTGACTTTGACATTGATCATCACATCGGCTCGTCGTCACCATAATATTCTATTGTCATCTAAACTCGACAGGTATGAAAAAAGCATAGATATCTTCAAACTACTAATTTATTTATGCAATTCCAGTCTACAACAACCATAGTTCAGTTTTTTTATACTACTTGGCAAGCAAATAAGCATACGGCCCACCCATGATGGAAAGTAGTTAACGTAGTCTATGGACGCCTGCAACACCAGAGGCATCACCCGCGCGCTGCCGACCCAGAGACATAAAGATGAAAAGTCTCATGTGCCTGTAATTTCCCTTAATTAACCTTAATTTCCTTAGATTAATCCTTTTCCAATATATAAGGTGGGTATATATCTTACTAGCGGTCGCGCGGTTTCGGCGTGGAAACTGAATTTTGCGATAAAAAGTAAGTTATTATTAGATATAAAAAGTATTTCAAATTGGCCAAGCCGTTTTGGCGTGAACGCACAACAAACATCAGAATATCATCATCATTCATTTGTCTGTTATAGTGTACTAGTTGCGCTCCGCGGTTTCACCCGCGTGAATAATGATGAAAATTGATGATGATTATGATGATAATGAAAAGTAGCCTATGTGTTAATTCAGGGCGTAAAGTATCTCCATTCCAAATTTCACTCAAATCCATTCAGTAGTTTTTACGTGAAAGAGTAACAAACATCCATACTCACAAACTTTCGCGTTTATAATATTAGTAGGATAGGATAGGATAGGATTGTAGGGATTTAATTGGATGACACTCACACGCGTGAAATCAGTTTTGCCAAAGCCAAAAATGTCACATCAAAGGACAAGTATAGCCTCCGAATCTTACGTACCTACTTACTCAACTTTTTCAATTCGTCGGTATCGAAGTTTGTGGCGAGAGATTGAAACAATAACAGGGGTTGAAAAGTGAAATCCCGGGGGATTTCACCCCCTCTCACCCTTAACCGTTAAGTTGTAGGTACGTCGGGGTAGCAAGTGTTAAAAAAAATGTTTTTGATTGAATTTTTTATGATGGATTAAATATCTAGAGAAAAAAGCGCTGGTTTGAGTTGCGTTTTCGTATGAAGTTGTAAATATAGCGGAGACGAGGCTGGCACGAATTCCTTGTTGTTTTTTTTTTGTCATGTGGCGATCACCGCTTATTAGGAAACCAAAGTTTTACAGGAGTAATTTTAGTTTTCGTCATTATCAGCCGTGAGACGTCCACTATTGGACGAGGCTTTTTTTTAAATAGGAGAAATCCACAATTGAGTCTAAAAGATTTCACCACGTAGATTTCTTTGATAATTTATTTTTTAATTTGACGTGCAAGGAGGGTCTCAGATCAGGGTTCGACCATTTTAAAAAAAATCTGTTTAATGTCTCTTTAAGTAGGTATGTTTGAATTATCTACTTTACATGTAGGTCGCAAAAGACGGGCCCTAGCATGTGCGAGCCCCCTATCCTACCTACCGCCTGGCTTGCGACAAGTTAGGCCCGTGGGGGGCCCGTGAAGGCTAGGGCCCGGCTGGCAAAAGCCACCTCGACTATATAGCCAGACGCTCATGCACATGATACATTCTTAGATTTTTTGGTTCTAGGACATGGCTATTTTCTCATGATTTTTTTTCACCGTTTGACAGCACTTCATATTGAGCTCATACATTTTTTGAGTAGTATGTCCAAGAATAAACCCCTCTATTTCCTCCCATGGATGTCGGCAGCATTCACCTGAGTACTCAACACAAACTGCGATCAACAATCTGCCTGCCAAGCGTGGTGATTATGGCAATTGTGGCTTTATGTCTGAGGCCTCGTTCAGGCGTAAACAGGCTGATGATGATGTTGAAATTTCAAGAGGAACAATCCATTGTTGCATGACCAGGATTTGATCCCACGACCATAAGATCGGAAGTCGAGGTCCCTCCCACAAGTGTGTCAGTGCTCTCAATTGTTAGAAAATTGGTAGAAAAAAACCAGTGTGGTAAAGAACGCTGGCTCCTTTCATGCACAGTTACAAAATCATCGAGAATTCATTTCGTTACCCTTCTCGCTACTGCTTGTGCACCACACCGCACCATTTCTCTGTATTGATTCGATTTACTGAACTCGCTGTGGATGTACAACGGATCAGGACTGATGGTTATTTGCTTATCAACTTCTTTAGCACTTGTTTATTTTTCAATTGTGCTAGTAATAAGTGCCTTATTGAATATTAAAGTATTATTTATGTCAATACTCATTATTCTTCTTCTTCTTCGGCCTAGCATTTTCCCGTTACACGGGATCGGCTTTCCTAATAATACGACGTCATTTATTTCGGTCATGTGCGTCATCTCCCGTAAGTCTTACTCCCTCATGTCCTTTCGGACCTTCGTCATCTATGTGGTTTGAGGTCTTCCTCTTCCTCTCTTCTTTATAGCCATAGAAAAGCTTTTTTTAACGACATGATCATCTGTTCGTTGAAGTACATGACTGCACAATCTCATTCTGGACACTTTTGCTTAATCCGCTATTTCTGCAACCATATTAATGTCAATATACTTATTGCTTTACTTAAAATGTGTGCCAACTGTTACACGGTCACGACAAAGGTAACCTTGGACGGCCGACCGTCGAGTTTGTTTCAACTAGACAGTCGGAGTAGTCTTCGGATCTTTTGCAAATCATTTTTTTGTCACCCTTTTCCAGACCATCAGCAAAAAGTTTGATCACTTTAAAAAATATATATAATGTGGAGTCTACAATATTGTCTATACCTACTTACCTAGCATAGGATCATAGCAATTTATTTATTTATTTATTAAGGGATAATAAACAGCTACAATAAAATCTTAGGTTATAGAAGGATTATAAAATTAAGCTTGACAATATTGTAGCCCACTGCATTATCCACAAATAAGCTAACAGTATTAGACAAAACAAAAACCCCACTAGGGGCTTTTAAGTGATATCAATATCTTAAATTTTAAATTTTAAACAGTAATATATTGTATGATAAAAAAAGAAGTTACGTATAAAACAATTAACAACAACAAATTAACAGCGTTAATGCAACTTTTAAATTATAAAAAATTAACAACAACATTGGACAAGATTAAATTATTATAAATAAACTTTCTAAACTTCCATTTTGAGCATGCAATACCTATATTGATGTCCAAGAAGTTAGAATTATATGACTCAACCATTCGACGCATAGGACAGCGGAATTCAGAATTCGTTCGACATAACATTCAAGGCAAATAAGGTCTTCGCGCGAACTTTACACCTGTGAACAGTCCGGGGCACTGCGTAACAATTGGCAACATATTGGTCATGTAATCGTAGATATCTTTCTAGTTACTGATCTGGACACTCAAGAACACGGAGTCATCTACACAAACGTAAGTAGCCGTGGCGCCACAGGTTTGTAGTAATAGTAGAATGTTGGCGCCAATAAAGTAACTCACTAAAAAGCACTGAACAAGATGGGTTACCCAGTGGGTAGCACAAAAACTACTATTATACGGAAGCATCGTCATTATGCTGTTGAGACTGAGGCCCGCCCACGGACCACGAGGACTTGGCACCAATCATCTTATTAAATAAGGTTTTGTCAAAGTCAGTGTGTATAATTATGTTATGTGATAGATAACGTGGCCTTTCTGTAGGCCATATAACTATATTAAACTAGGTAAAAAGCGTTTTTCTGGAGAAGAGACTTAGATAAATCGATTTTTTGCTCCCCAAAAATAGACTGGTACACAGACAGACAGACACCTGAGTCTGGAGACACTGAAGGTGAACTGGAGTTGAGGGGTTCCTGCTCTCTACTATCTTGGATCTTCATTTATTATTGACAAAACCTCAAAAATTTACTACCTTGCAAAACTAGCTGAATTCATTTATCATCATTTGAGGCCAACATTACCGCAAGGGACCACCTTGTGGTAATTATTTCTTGATTCAGTAACCCTTCGGTTTTTACGACTCCTAAAAAGTTTGATAAAAACTTGTGTGAAATTGACAGTTGTGGATGAATGCTCTCTCGTGTTCATAGCCTTTGTTTTCGTTTCATTAGACTTTGCTTTTGGTAGCAGATTAAAATGCGACAGTGTGTGTCAGATTAAGGGGATTTTTGCTTGTCTAGTGGTTTTACACGATCACTGGGTTACTTTAGTAAGATAATAGTGATCAAGACATCAGTGATCATTGGTGTATGATACAGAGTTCTCATATCTGAGAAATTTCATTTTGAATTTGTAATTTAATTGGTAGCTGAATGCCATTCTAATTAAATTAAAACTAGTGGTTCACCCCGAACTGAGACCTCGCGATATCACCTTTATCAGCCCGACTAATACTTAAGTAAGTAATTTCCATAATATTTTCCATTATTGTTTTTGAAAATTTTTACCTCGAGGTAATTTCCTAAACATCATCGAAATAACCTTTGAATAGGACTAAGCAACGAGGTGTAATACTACATACCTATTAGTATATCAAGTACCTGACGAATTAATTGATAACGTCCTTTTGACGGAACCCATAGAACTCCAACGTCATTCAAATTCCTAGAAATAGAGGTCAACAATGGATATTTGGTATGAATTTAGAAACTGGTACTCCATAAACCAATATAGGTTAATGGAGTACCAGTTTCTAAATTCTTAAATTTCAGACTTTTCCCTGTATTTGTGTCACAAAAGCTACAAGCATACCATATTTCAGCTTTGTGGGATTGCTGGTAGAATTTTTGAATTTTAGGTTTTTGATTTTCCCTAATATCTCGGTAACTATTTAGTTTAAATACTTGTTAAAAACAGTTTTGAAATGTCCAACCAAAGCGCTTTCATTACACACCCTACTTTTATTTTTTTTACCCCCTCTTGGACCCAAATATCTAATCAACCCCCCGACCTATATAGCTCATAACCTTACCTACAAATTGTACCAGTACTACATTCATCCTCCATTAATTTAGTACCCCCATACTAAATTTCATAAAGATCGGATCAACGGTTACGAAGTTTTCATCGGACAAACATACATACATACATACAGACATAAACACATACAAACGCCGATTCTTCCAAGTTGACTAGAAGAACTCGCTTCGCTCGTTCAATAAATAAATAAATGAAAAAAAAATTACTGAAAAAATTCATAATAAAAAAGTAAAAGGGGTAACGGGCGTAAGGAGGGGGGAGGGGGTGTTCGCAAAAAAATCACTAGGATTCCCTGTGTCATGGGTACAGGACTACGAGTACCATGGTACCATAACACCAGACCCGGAGCAAATATTTGCAGATCATACAAATATTTGTCCCGCAGCGGGAATTTAATCCGCAACCTCTTGCATCTCGCCATTCACCATGTAACCTCCCTTGCCCACCTTTCAGGCTCCATCCAAATCAGTTGAACCGCCCTCTTCCACTTCAGCTTTGCTACATCAGCGATGCCAGTTTTTGAGTACAATATAGTGTTTCGAACTCGATGCTGATCTCTTTACTGATGTGATTGTAATTGTGTTTGCTAAAAAATAAATTTATCTTATCTTATCTTATCTTTACATCCAGGATGCGGCGTTCCATCGCAGACCTATTCACACAAGTATTCCATGTTATATTATTTATGTTACGGTGATTTTGGTAGCCATGGTGTGTTCGGACTCAGAGTAGTTGTTTTTTATTGGGGAAGCTTCGTCCAGCATTGGACGTCTAAAGGCTGTTGATGATGATGTTGGTAATGGTATGATGGTGATTAACGGCCTCGTCCCAATTTCTCTGTGATAAACTATTTTTATTTTGGTAACGAGACGACAGCACCTATACCTGTCAGCATGCAGTATGTGGGAAACAACGATAATGCACTGTTAAGTGCCATATTTGACCACAGATTGGAAGAGGCGGCAGGGAAAGTTGAAGGGTTGGTGAGTAGCTGAGATTTTGTGATAGAGTAGTACTAATATTATAAAACTAAAAGTTTATGAGGATGGATTGATGGATATTTGATACTCTTTCACGCAAAAACTACTGAACGTATTTTGATTAAACTTTAGTATTATAGTTTATACATCAGAATAATATATAGGCTATAACTTATAATTGAGATTCCACGCAGGCGGAACCAATAGAGGTTCCACGCGGGCAGAGCCACGAGAAATATAAGTCTCGGTATATGATTTATTTACAGAATGAATATTACAACTAAAACAAGTACATACAAAATTTAAAATATGAATTTATATATTGCTAGAAATTAGGCGAATTTGGGCTTAGATGTTTTCATCACACGCGAAAGGACCCTTCAAACAAATGCTAAGTAAGTCATTATTAAAGTGATTTTGACGTTTTAATGTAGTCTTTCCCACATATCCTACTGCGCAGCTTACCTCAGCCCTCACTCCAAACCCGACAATGACGCTGCAGTCCTGGCAGGCGCCGGCGCCGGCTCGCTCCCGTCGCGTCGCGTCGTGATTACCGCGAGCATGTAATGGCTGGCTGCGTCTGCGCCTGGGAATGTTTTAATGCGACACCTTTGCGTAGCATCTCAGTCTGCAACGAAGATGTCAAAATTCATAGCATTCTTGAATTAAAAGAAAACATTGCACTGTTCTACTGCCACTTTATTTAGCTGTGATTAAAATATTGAATATATAACTACTATCAAATAGACCCGAATGTAGACCACTGGAGGTCTCTTCCACGGGAAAATGTTGTTCGTAAGCTCAACCTTATTAGAGCCAGTTCATCATCATCATCATCATCATCATCACCAACCTGTTTACATCCACTGCTAGACGAAGCCTCCCCTATTGAATACAATGGAAGATTTGCTATAAACACCAACGCTTGGCAAACGGATTGGTGATCGCAGTTTGGTGTTAAGTACTCAGGTAGATGTACTGCCCATCCCCTGATGTAATCCCTTAGTAAGGCTTTTAATACCTCCACGGGAGGAGAAGGACGGATCTATTCTTAGACCGGACACACCACGGCACAGCTATCAAGGATTGTAATAAAAAAAGAAAATAGTGGAAGTAAGATTAAATTCCAGATTAACCCTAAATAAGGTTACGTAGGTATTTGATACGCTGCACCAAGATGTTACCGTCAAAGATATTTCTTCATAAATATTCATAATAGCTACATAATAATGCTAATAAAAATATCAATGAGAAAGTAAGATATCAAGAGTTGAGACAATGACTCTGCATCGTCCCCCGCTGCGATACGATACAAGTAATGAGTACGGTCGAACAGACCGCGAATACAATCGCTAGATACATCGGCAGATACCGAGAACTGATCTCGGATATCGACGGATTTAATTAGGTGTTTGTTTAACCACTTGGATTTGGAGTGATTGATAAGCTGGATTTCGATCGAGGATAAGCCATTAAAGTTTCAATGAAAATGGTAAATATATTATTAGCAAATGAGACTCCAACAACACGCTATTTTTTTAAGAACTGCTTTCGTAATGCGGAGGAGTTCACCGGTTCAATAGGGGAGGCCAGAGGCCGTAGACAAAGTAACATTCTAATAGCGATGACGCTAGTAGAAAAGTTCAAAATGTATGAGATTGACGTAAGCTATCGATATGACACTCAGTGATTCTATTTCTACAGTCGTAATACAATACATATTGTATTACGACTGTAGAAATAGAATCACTTCGAAGCGAATACCGTTTGTCTAGGCAGGCAACTACGTTAGTTTCTTAAAAAATAAAATTGAAAAAATTGGCCTAACGGTGCAACCCAATTTGGACGAAGGAAGTGCCATATGTCGAGTTGCATTGCACCCGTCATCCCGAGACATAAAGTTAAAAGTCTCATTACTTATACGTATGTAATTTCACCGGCACTCAAACCTTGAAAGAGATATGATGGTAACTTCTCTGAAAGATACCACGTAGTAGAGCTCCTGGTTATTCCGGAGAAATTACCCGCTTGGTGTTCCGGAAGATCCTAAATTAGTTGGTATAGGCAATTTTAGTTTTTAGGAGATAGCTTTTTGAAAAGTCACTAAGCTGTCTAGTAGAAGAGTAGGCCTAAAAAGCAAAATGGACCCTGTGATATTCCTAGCATCTTTAATTTCTTCGATAGACAGATAATAAGTTTTTAAGACTCGATGTTGTATGTAGATTTGTATACGTATAGACAGTGAATAGGATTAGGTAATGCACCTGAGTCTAATGGCACCGTTTACTACTCTGATTGAGACATTATGACAGTACGAACAACTTTTCAATTAGTTGACAAGGAGCTAGTAAGATTTTAACCGGAGAAGGCAAAGAAGAATATCTTGATAAAACTATTAATTGGTGGTAGTCGGAGGTCAAACCTAAGATTTTAATAAAAAAAGCCTCCGATTATTTATTTATTTATTTATTCAGGTAAAAAGAAAAAGTTAACAAACTTACCAACTAAATTATAACTAAAAAAATATTCAAAATAATAATTTCTTATTATAAAGTTGTGCGAACAAACATAATTTAGATACATATTTATAACCTAATCTATAACCAGACTTAGGCTATAAACTGATTATCATGGACCATCACATTTTTATTTTTATTAATATAAAATCGTGGCCTTCCTCTACACTAGACTATAACATTTTGATACCTACTTGTTTTCAGCTCTTGCGTGGTCGGGTTTTAGTTTTTTTTTCAGGGAGTCATAATCCTACTTATAGGACCACTTGTATCATAATAAGTATGATTATATTAGTTAGCATTTTTATTTTATCAATATAGTTTTTATTTTATTTTATTAACATCATATTTGTTTTTATTATTTCCCTTGGCAAGACTGAAAAACAGCGTCTGGTTTTACTATAGGCAGTAAAAGCCGAGTCGTTGCCTTTTCACCAAACAGGCAAATTTATGCGGTACAAACCTGTATATTTTGTTGTTGTTTTATATTTTGTTCTAAATGTATTTGTACTAATGTAAATGTAATGTTGACTAGGTTAATGTTATCTGTTCTATTGTGAGTACATGTATTTTCTGTCTTTCTTTCTTTATCCTAATATGAATCACCAGGACACAATCTATCTCTCTGTTATTCATTGGAATCGGTCCAGTCATCATCATCACCAGCCTGTTTACTGCTGGACGAAGCCTCCCCCATTGAATACAATAGGGGGATTGGTGATCGCAGTTCGGTATTATGTTATCAGGTAGATGCTGTTGCCCATCTCCTGGTGTAATCCCTTAGTATAAGGTTTTTACTACATCCACGGGAGGAGGAGGGGTCTATTCTATTCTTACGACGTAATTGAGAAACAAACAAACATTAAAACCAAACTTTCGCATTTATAATATTAGTAGGATGTCCTTGGATTCATGGCTCCCTGATACCTCACAAGACGGTCGATGGCGCCACACCAGACATTACTAGCTCCTATTTGACACATACATGAAGTAATCTCACTATTTTATATTGAGAGTTCCAATAAAATTAGACTGGTACCATCTGGTACCTTAAAACATGAAAAAGTTGATTTGGTCTTGCCATTATGTATGGTGTTTTTGAACAACAAATTCATTTTGGCTGAAATCTGAGATTTTTTTTATTTATAACACGTTGTCGCAGCAAGATTATCTACCTAGGTACATTATAATTTATCTTGGAGGAATTTGACATGCAAATGCATATTATATTATATTATTTGGTGATACAAGCCTTTATATGTATTGAATCTAAGAAAAATCAGTGACTACCATGTACGAGTGGGGTATTTTGATAGGTATTTATTATTTATTACCGTTAAATCCGGTACCACTACAACGTGAATAAAAATGTATTGTTATAATAATAATAATAAATTTATTTTTGGCTTAAATGGGAAATGTGCAATAAATTTGTTTGCAGTACCGTGTAAAGGGCCCAGTACCACATGTCTTTACACTTTGTCAAAATTTACAAAGAATAACAAAATAAAAAAATTAAACAAATAAACTATTCTACATTATTATTATTTATTTTATTGTAGTGTTTAGAATTCGAAATATTATTCGAATAACTTTTCATTTAAAAAACCGACTTCCGCCATTGTATTCGACTAAATAATTTTGGATGAAAAAAATTTATGAAAGAACCATAGTGGTTAAAGGATTATGATACTTTCTAAATGCAAATGCTTGGTGTCTTGCTGAAAATATCAAAATCGCCATATGTATGCCTACAATATTTGAGGAGTTCCCTCAATTCCTCATGGATCCCATCATCAGAACTGGATTCTGAGAAAAATGGGACCAATCTGGAAGTATATCTATTCAAATAAAAAAAGAATTTTCCAAATCGGTTCATAAATGCCGGAGATATGCGGTAACAAACATTAAAAAAAAAAAAAAAAAAAAAAACAACCGAATTGAGAACCTCCTCCTTTTTGGGAAGTCGGTTAAAAACAAACTGAACACACTAAAATAAAAAAATAAAAATACTATAAATAGGCTCTAGATGATTTTTTATTATCTTTCCATACCTAACTTCCTTCCAATATTTCGTATCGGTGTAACAGCATCCCAATAACAGACAAGGTTGATCTATAATCCTATCTCTCGATCAGTATTTACATTATCCGTCAGCGTGTGACGTTTTGTTCGTGTCAGGCGCGATTTTACTAGCGAAGATAGGCTCTAGCCATGGAAGTAATAAGTACTAGTTGTACGTAGTACTTATTACTTCCATGGCTCTAGCTAGGTCGTAGACAAAGAAACTGTCTTCTAGATCTTTGGAGTGATGACGACTGACCTGACAGTCGTCACACGTCAATTTGACAGCTCTATCTGGACTCTTTTTGCTGGCTCGCGGGTCAGAGTGGGAGTGCCCTTCCAGAAGATTCATATATTTATTATATTGTCACGGGTATTTATCGCGTGTTACCTTATTATTTATTATTCCCGACGTTTCGAATGCGTTACAGCAATCATGGTCGCGGGCTGACTGGAGTACATGGAGCTACCGTCGAGAAGTGGTGGCAGCTGCAGAAACTACCCTCACTTGGTCTTCAGAATTAGAAATGGTCGTATTCATAGTCCGGCACACCACACTAACCGTATCTACGCACTGAGATGACACATCGCGACGCGCACACCTACCAATGATAGGATTCCACGACGAAGAGAGTCTAAAACCGTCTTCACGGTTGAAATTTGGGTACTTTTTGATCTCAATAGCCTCACGAATGAAGAAGATTCATGTCGATTGAAAATTTGGAGAATATCAAACGGAATCGCTAGAATACTATACTACTTAGTACTTACCTAGACATAGCACTTAGACCTCGCACCCCTTTCCACGTCGCCCGCACTTTTCTGAGAGAGCACAAAGTAGAGATAGGTACCTACACACATCAACATTGTCTAGGGATATTCCATTTCGAAATGATTTGCTTGCAAACTATTTGCTATTTAGGAAAAGTTTAATATGGAATTAAACTATTAATTAATTAATTTATTCATTAATTATTTTGTTCCATTTTCAAAATTTGAAAAAAAAAAATATAGGACGCAATAAACAAAATATAGAATGGGGACTCCGATTTAAATTAAACAACGTTAATTTTGCCTAAGAAAAATTAACTTTTATTTAGTTATCAATAAGTGGTATCCAAGTCATTTTTAAATTTAACGAATCTTGTGGTATTCGTAATGTCATGGAACGTCGACATTTAAGCAGAGAAGTAATGATAAGAGCGATACGCATGTTACAAGCCGGTGCTATCCAACGCGTGGTTGCCAATACCCTAAACACCAATCAAAACGTAATTTGTCGATTGTGGTCACGTTATCGTATTACTGGGGATGTAAGAGAGCGCCACACTGGAAAAATACGAGCAACCACCCCTAGACAGGATCGTTTTCTCCAAAATTCCGCCAGGAGGGAACCCAATCTCACAGCAAAGCAGTTAGTGCAAAGGCTTCAGTCAGACCGCGAGCATGTAATGGCTGGCTGCGTCTGCGCCTGGGAATGTTTTAATGCGACACCTTTGCGTAGCATCTCAGTCTGCAACGAAGATGTCAAAATTCATAGCATTCTTGAATTAAAAGAAAACATTGCACTGTTCTACTGCTACTTTATTAAGCTGTGATTAAAATATTGAATATATAACTACTATCAAATAGAACCGAATGTAGACCACTGGAGGTGTCTTCCAAGGGCAAATGTTGTTCGTAAGCTCAACCTTATTGGACCAGTTCATCATCATCATCATCATCATCATCACCAACCTGTTTACGTCCACTGCTAGACGAAGCCTCCCCTATTGAATACAATGGAAGATTTGCTATAAACACCAACGCTTGGCAAACGGATTGGTGATCGCAGTTTGGTGTTAAGTACTCAGGTAGATGTACTGCCCATCCCCTGATGTAATCCCTTAGTAAGGCTTTTAATACATCCACGGGAGGAGAAGGACGGATCTATTCTTAGACCGGACACACCACGGCACAGCTATCAAGGATTGTAATAAAAAAAGAAAATAGTGGAAGTTAGATTAAATTCCAGATTAACCCTAAATAAGGTTACGTAGGTATTTGATACGCTGCACCAAGATGTTACCGTCAAAGATATTTCTTCATAAATATTCATAATAGCTACATAATAATGCTAATAAAAATATCAATGAGAAAGTAAGATATCAAGAGTTGAGACAATGACTCTGCATCGTCCCCCGCTGCGATACGATACAAGTAATGAGTACGGTCGAACAGACCGCGAATACAATCGCTAGATACATCGCCAGATACCGAGAACTGATCTCGGATATCGACGGATTTAATTAGGTGTTTGTTTAACCACTTGGATTTGGAGTGATTGATAAGCTGGATTTCGATCGAGGATAAGCCATTAAAGTTTCAATGAAAATGGTAAACATATTATTAGCAAATGAGACTCCAACAACACGCTATTTTTTTAAGAACTGCTTTCGTAATGCGGAGGAGTTCACCGGTTCAATAGGGGAGGCCAGAGGCCGTAGACAAAGTAACATTCTAATAGCGATGACGCTAGTAGAAAAGTTCAAAATGTATGAGATTGACGTAAGCTATCGATATGACACGTTGTCTTATGTATTGTATTACGATTGTAGAAATAGAATCGCTTCGAAGCGAATACCGTTTGTCTAGGCAGGCAAACCTTAGTTTCTTAAAAAATAAAATTGAAAAAATTGGCCTAACGGTGCAACCCAATTTGGACGAAGGAAGTGCCATATGTCGAGTTGCATTGCACCCGTCATCCCGAGACATAAAGTTAAAAGTCTCATTACTTATACGTATGTAATTTCACCGGCACTCAAACCTTGAAAGAGATATGATGGTAACTTCTCTGAAAGATACCACGTAGTAGAGCTCCTGGTTATTCCGGAGAAATTACCCGCTTGGTGTTCCGGAAGATCCTAAATTAGTTGGTATAGGCAATTTTAGTTTTTAGGAGATAGCTTTTGAAAAGTCACTAAGCTGTCTAGTAGAAGAGTAGGCCTAAAAAGCAAAATGGACCCTGTGATATTCCTACCATCTTTAATTTCTTCGATAGACAGATAATAAGTTTTTAAGACTCGATGTTGTATGTAGATTTGTATACGTATAGACAGTGAATAGGATTAGGTAATGCACCTAAGTCTAATGGCACCGTTTACTACTCTGATTGAGACATTATGACAGTACGAACAACTTTTCAATTAGTTGACAAGGAGCTAGTAAGATTTTAGCCGGAGAAGGCAAAGAAGAATACCATGATAAAACTATTAATTGGTGGTAGTCGGAGGTCAAACCTAAGATTTTAATAAAAAAAGCCTCCGATTATTTATTTATTTATTTATTCAGGTAAAAAGAAAAAGTTAACAAACTTACCAACTAAATTATAACTAAAAAATATTCAAAATAATAATTTCTTATTATAAAGTTGTGCGAACAAACATAATTTAGATACATATTTATAACCTAATCTATAACCAGACTTAGGCTATAAACTGATTATCATGGACCATCACATTTTTATTTTTATTAATATAAAATCGTGGCCTTCCTCTACACTAGACTATAACATTTTGATACCTACTTGTTTTCAGCTCTTGCGTGGTCGGGTTTTAGTTTTTTTTTCAGGGAGTCATAATCCTACTTATAGGACCACTTGTATCATAATAAGTATGATTCTAATAGTTAGCATTTTTATTTTATCAATATAGTTTTTATTTTATTTTATTAACATCATATTTGTTTTTATTATTTCCCTTGGCAAGACTGAAAAACAGCGTCTGGTTTTACTATAGGCAGTAAAAGCCGAGTCGTTGCCTTTTCACCAAACAGGCAAATTTATGCGGTACAAACCTGTATATTTTGTTGTTGTTTTATATTTTGTTCTAAATGTATTTGTACTAATGTAAATGTAATGTTGACTAGGTTAATGTTATCTGTTCTATTGTGAGTACATGTATTTTCTGTCTTTCTTTCTTTATCCTAATATGAATCACCAGGACACAATCTATCTCTCTGTTATTCATTGGAATCGGTCCAGTCATCATCATCACCAGCCTGTTTACTGCTGGACGAAGCCTCCCCCATTGAATACAATAGGGGGATTGGTGATCGCAGTTCGGTATTATGTTATCAGGTAGATGCTGTTGCCCATCTCCTGGTGTAATCCCTTAGTATAAGGTTTTTACTACATCCACGGGAGGAGGAGGGGTCTATTCTATTCTTACGACGTAATTGAGAAACAAACAAACATTAAAACCAAACTTTCGCATTTATAATATTAGTAGGATGTCCTCGGATTCATGGCTCCCTGATACCTCACAAGACGGTCGATGGCGCCACACCAGACATTACTAGCTCCTATTTGACACATACATGAAGTAATCTCACTATTTTATATTGAGAGTTCCAATAAAATTAGACTGGTACCATCTGGTACCTTAAAACATGAAAAAGTTGATTTGGTCGTGCCATTATGCATGGCTTTTTGAACAACTAATTCATATTGGCTGAAATCTGAGATTTTTTTTATTTATAACACGTTGTCGCAGCAAGATTATCTACCTAGGTACATTATAATTTATCTTCGAGGAATTTGACATGCAAATGCATATTATATTATATTATTTGGTGATACAATGCCTTTATATGTATTGAATCTAAGAAAAATCAGTGACTACCATGTACGAGTGGGGTATTTTGAATAGGTATTTATTATTTATTACCGTTAAATCCGGTACCACTACAACGTGAATAAAAATGTATTGTTATAATAATAATAATAAATTTATTTTTGGCTTAAATGGGAAATGTGCAATAAATTTGTTTGCAGTACCGTGTAAAGGGCCCAGTACCACATGTCTTTACA
Organism: Epirrita christyi; assembly: GCA_951392215.1. Classification (NCBI taxonomy): domain Eukaryota; kingdom Metazoa; phylum Arthropoda; class Insecta; order Lepidoptera; family Geometridae; genus Epirrita; species Epirrita christyi. The sequence continues at coordinate 1,556,132 of OX595843.1, forward strand.
CTTTGTCAAAATTTACAAAGAATAACAAAATAAAAAAAATAAACAAATAAACTATTCTACATTATTATTATTTATTTTATTGTAGTGTTTAGAATTCGAAATATTATTCGAATAACTTTTCATTTAAAAAACCGACTTACGCCATTGTATTCGACTAAATAATTTTGGATGAAAAAAAATTATGAAAGAACCATAGTGGTGAAAGGATTATGATACTTTCTGAATGCAAATGCTTGGTGTCTTGCTGAAAATATCAAAATCGCCATATGTATGCCTACAATATTTGAGGAGTTCCCTCAATTCCTCATGGATCCCATCATCAGAACTGGATTTTGAAAAAAATGGGACCAATCTGGAAGTATATCTATTCAAATAAAAAAAGAATTTTCCAAATCGGTTCATAAATGCCGGAGATATGCGGTAACAAACATTAAAAAAAAAAAAAAAAAAAAAAAAAAACAACCGAATTGAGAACCTCCTCCTTTTTGGGAAGTCGGTTAAAAACAAACTGAACACACTAAAATAAAAAAATAAAAATAATATAAATAGGCTCTAGATGATTTTTTATTATCTTTCCATACCTAACTTCCTTCCAATATTTCGTATCGGTGTAACAGCATCCCAATAACAGACAAGGTTGATCTATAATCCTATCTCTCGATCAGTATTTACATTATCCGTCAGCGTGTGACGTTTTGTTCGTGTCAGGCGCGATTTTACTAGCGAAGATAGGCTCTAGCTAGGTCGTAGACAGAGAAACTGTCTTCTAGATCTTTGGAGTGATGACGACTGACCTGACAGTCGTCACACGTCAATTTGACAGCTCTCTCTGGACGCTTTTTGCTGGCTCGCGGGCCAGAGTGGGAGCGCCCTTCCAGAAGATTCATATATTTATTATATTGTCACGGGTATTTATCGCGTGTTAGCTTATTATTTATTATTCCCGACGTTTCGAATGCGTTACAGCAATCATGGTCGCGGGCTGACTGGAGTACATGGAGCTACCGTCGAGAAGTGGTGGCAGCTGCAGAAACTACCCTCACTTGGTCTTCAGAATTAGAAATGGTCGTATTCATAGTCCGGCACACCACAATAACCGTATCTACGCACTGAGATGACACATCGCGACGCGCACACCTACCAATGATAGGATTCCACGACGAAGAGAGTCTAAAACCGTCTTCACGGTTGAAATTTGGGTACTTTTTGATCTCAATAGCCTCACGAATGAAGAAGATTCATGTCGATTGAAAATTTGGAGAATATCAAACGGAATCGCTAGAATACTATACTACTTACCTAGACATAGCACTTAGACCTCGCACCCCTTTCCACGTCGCCCGCACTTTTCTGAGAGAGCACAAAGTAGAGATAGGTACCTATATATTAATAAATGTATTCATATGAGGAAAATCCGAAAACACTTTTCAAGAGACATATTAAATCAGTTATTTTATTGACGACCTCTGTGGCGCGGCGGGCGAAGGTTCACCTGCGACGCAGGAGGTTGCGGGTTCGATTTCCGCCTCTGAACAAATATTTGTACGATCTGCAGATATTTGTTCAGGGTGTTCTGGGTATTTTCTATGTATAAGTAATAAAAATATCTATATCTGTAATGTATTCTATTAAGTATATCAGTTATCTAGTATACCCATAACACAAGCTCTGCTTAGCTTGGGACTAGATAATGTTGTGTGAAATGTCCAGCATTTATTTATTATCATTATTATTATTATTTATAACAGTGATTCTACCATCGTTTCTTGATAATATCTTCTGATGTTAAAATAAAGATCCTGTCTCCTATCTGCCCGTCATCTAGTCCAGTATAATGCATAAACAAAAAAATCGATCATCAGAAAAAACAAACATTTTAATCCATCACTAGCCATCTACATGGAAACCGATACAAACCCCGATAGAGCTCGAAAACCACGAATCATTGTAGCCTGATCTGTTTTTTTTATCGTCTCAATAATAAATTTGGACACAAAATAAATAGTTATATCTCAGCGTGCCGTAATTACGTTGTTAATAAGTACAATGGTGCTCTCCGAATCAATCGAGACGTCATTTGTTTGACGTTTCAATCAACGTCGCATTGTTTGTATTGTATGTTTAATATGTATAGATTGTGTTACCGATATACCGGTTTTTTGTCCGTCCATTGTGAGATGAAGGCTTGTTTTTGTTTAAGAAGGCTCTCGGCGGGCGCTTATCGAATCCATGTCGAGTATTGAGACGTATCTGTAATTTGTTATGAAATATTAGGTCGATCGATTCATTCAATCGATTCGATTTGATTTTTCATTACTTTTTGCATAAAATACTGTTTGCCGGTATTTTATTGTATTGAGACGTCAAATTTTTGAAAAGCGAATTCTGTATTCACAATGTTGCCATCAATTAAAAATGAATTAAGATTAAAAAGTTGTTGTGTTATAAGCTATCATTATGATGTAAGTGCAAATGACCGAGGGGACTTTGATGTGTCCGTCACTTTTTGCATAAAACAATATTTTTAATCGAAAACGTATCAAAAGTCTCCGCACCTGACACTAAAAGTGTTTTGATCCAAGACGTTACGACAAAAAACTGCGACCGTTATGAATTACAATCTAATGACTCCTTCGATTCGTGAAAAAAAAATATTAAAAGTAAATACGCGCGTTCGTTTCAATTTTGTGTTGCCACATGTCGGGCGGGCGTGACTGGCGGAATTCGGGCGAAAGCAGTGTTTGACCAGTCCCACATGATAGCTTATTCACTGAATAATTTATTTTTTATTTTAATATTTACATCAAACCGATTTCATTATTTGTTGAATGAGCTTGATGGAAATTGAGAATATCTTAATTGTTGTTTTTTCCGTTTTTGTTATTAGATAGTTGGTAATACCGCATATAATAATAGCAAAATAATTATTTCTTCAACTAATTTTAATGAACTAAAATGAATTTATTGCATTTCAAATGCTTAAATGGTCTGTAGCGAGTGGAGGCATTCAATTGATTTCCTACTTTGATCCTAATTGATTCTGAGAAAACGATTTACGACACTTCTATGCATCACTCAGAGTGAAGAGAGGGAGTGGTACGTGGACCGCACTCATAAAATCCTACTAATATTATAAACGCGAAAGTTTGTGAGTATGGATGGATGTTTGTTACTCTTTCACGTAAAAACTACTGAATGGATTTGAGTGAAATTTGGAATAGGGATACTTTACGCCCTGGATTAACACATAGGCTACTTTTCATCATCATCAATTTTCATCATTATTCACGCGGGTGAAACCGTGGGGCGCAACTAGTAGATCATAAAATTAAGATATTATCAACATCATCATCATCATAGGTCCACTGCTGGACGAGGCCTCGAAGGCTGGACGAGGCAATGGGAGATTTGTCATAGTCAGGATGCTTGGCAGGCGGATTGGTGATAAGTATTAGTATTAGTGTAGTGTAGTGTATTCTGGTGGAATCCCTTAGTCTGGTTTCACGACATCCACGGGAGGAGATGTAGGGGTCTATTTTTAGGCCGGACGCACTTCGGTATCTACTTAGACAGGATATTCTCACATTACTACCAGGTACCTAGTAGGATGGTAGGTGGTAGTTCAGACAGATAATCATTTTTAAGTTTTAACTCGAACGTGTGCATTTAAAAATGCTTGACTGATTTCCACCAGCATAGCGTTACACGAACGCACAGCTTGGACTGTGAAAGAGTTCCCATATGAGGAACTGCTGCGCAACAGGCATTTTGGGAGATAAGTTTCCTAATGACCTAAGAGAACAAAAAAGGTAAAAAGTTTATTGTTCAAAATCAGATTAAATACAATTAACATAAGCGCTATGGATCATATTATATAAGAATTGGAGGAATGAAGATACTCAAACCTTTCTTTAAAATAGCAAGGAGAGAAAAGATTAAATAGAGTAGAGTGAAGACCTCTGTGGCGCGGCGGGCGAGTAGCTAGCTGAAATGCGAGAGGGTTGCGGGTTCGATTCCCGCTGCGGGACTAAAGTTTGTATGATCTGCAAATATTTGTTCCAGGTCTAGGTATTATGGTAACATTGTACTCGTAGTCTACTAATATTCATTCTGTGTCATAGTTCCTAATATCCACAATACACAGGGAATCCTAGTGTAAGATCAGGACTACGTATGTGACTGTCTATAATGTTTATGTTTATATAAGACTTTGTTCATGAGGGCCCAAATCCAGGGTGTTTTTTTGACAGTGGCACTTTTGTAATGATAAACTTCCACCTTTCATGCATAACTTAAGCTTTTGTATTTATCATACCGCAGATCTCGAGAGCTCTCGGGAACCGACGCACAAAGCTTACAAAAGCGATGAAGAATCACAAAAAATGATAAATCATCATCTATACGCAATACCTATTGACTAAACAGATACAAAATAACTTGTAGAATCATAAAACATGTGTTTATAAATGATTTTTTAGTACTTGAAGGGTTCTTTGTGGGTTCCTCATTAAATGCTGCAACCCTTTGGAGAAGCTCTTGAGAGGATAAAGGAGGACAAAGGATGAACAGTGGCTTTTTGTATGATTGTATGAGTTGCTTTTCCTTGTGCTTAATGTTTCATGACTGGCCAATATGTTGCTACCTCAATTATCTACTTGACGAGGACACCGACTGTTGAGGTTTTTTTATAGCTAAGATGATATAATTATTTAGATCAAAAATTTGAACTAAATAATAACTTTTTACTTATACCGAAGTGGAGTTTTTATAGCATTGGGAAAATAAAATACTTGTTAACCTGACAGGTTACCATGAGCCATTCAGTTCAAAAACTATTCAGTACAAAATATCGGTTCGTCGTTGACATTCCCCATCATTGGATAACTTTAATCGCAGAAGTTTATAGACCTTCTGCTACTGTGCCATTAAATATAGCTGCGGACATCACGGAACCGATATTTTGTACTGAATTGTTTTTTAACTGAATGTCTATAAGAGCTCATGGTAACACAAGGTTTTTGTTACAAGAAGCACAATTTGAGTAAAGGAACACTCAATTGTGTAAAAAATGTATATACGTACCTAAGTATGTATACGTTTAGGGTAACCAGCTTTTTAGGCAAATCTCATGTTTAGGTATAATGCCCTCATTGGCATCTCGCGTTTAAGGTAATTCGATCATAAGGGAGTTACCTATGTATGAGTGAAAATATCGCAGAATAATGAATACCTGCACTTTCAACCCCAATGCAGAACCAACAAGCCATACCTAATCTCTGTCGACTCACAAAATGTAACGAAACAAATAAAACCAGTCAGTACTACCGGAACCGACAATCCGAACCAACTATAACATGAACTGTGCTACCAGACACAATAAATCCATACTAACTATAACAGCACCTGTGCCAACCCTCTACAGATCCGTAAACAGCATCTGTGCCTACCCCCTCGCTTAGTGTTTACGCGATTTTAACCCCATTGTGGGTGTATCGAGATCCAACGTGGCGGAAAGATACTATGTCAGTGAAAGGGTTGAGTGTTGCCCGCCTTTTAACGGTGGTAGGTACTTATCTGAAATATTTTACGTTTACCTATCTGGGTACATGAGATTTTTATTTATGATTATTATTTTCTAATACACTACGATAAAATAAGCATAAGCGTGTCTCGATGTTTGCAATCTCTTAAAGGCTTAGAGAAACCTATTCAATGAGTTCTTATTTATCGAATGGAAGAAGTCGGAGGAAACCTTTACCTAAAAAAGGCGTAACATAACATTTAACATAACATACATAACATAACACCCAACAGTCACATACATAACAGGCAAACAGATAACAGTGTTGATGTCACAGGGTAAATTAATTATTTTATAAATATGTAATTATTATCTTAAATAAAGGCTTAAAAATAAAATAAACATTGAACTTGAAATCAATCCAAATGAGTTGAAACGAACCGTTTTTGGATCAGCTGCTTGAGATGTGGGTACCAAGTTCAAACTCTTTTATCCATCGCATGGCAAGCGAGTGCCCTCAAACTCCAACGGTTTGTTATTCTCAATCCGTAATCTCTTAGTTCAATTAACAACGAGGGGACAACAACTCCATTGAGGCTGCGACCTGTCAAACACACGACACGCGTCAAATCCGACAAATTAAAATAAATGACGCGCGCTATCTCTTGTCGACCAATCACAGCGAAAGAAGTGTTGCCAGTTTAAAAAATTAAAACACAATTTGTGGGGCGTCGTCGTCACTTGCGCGTCTCAATCTGTCAATGTAAACAATTTTGTTTATATTTGGGCTCCCAATGCTCGGCTGTTTAATTAGTTTGTTCAACGGCTGGCGTTTTGGTACAGCGCAGCAGCAGAAGAGAAGCATCTTTTGTTTTGTGTTGTGCTGTTTTTTACGTCTACCTAAATGTCAACTGCACGACCTACTGCTAATTTTATTTATTTTAAACATTCACACAAATCAATAGTGCTAGGAGACCTTAATGTTTATTAGCATCTATCAGTCATCCTATAGCCGTGCAAAAAGATGGTGAGGCATACCTTACAAACAAGGTAGGTAAACGACACTTAAATAATCAACAATACATACCGTGGTGTGTCCGTCTCCTCCCATGGATGAAAAGCCGACTAAAGGATTTAACTTAGCAACGGGCAGCAGCATCCACCTGTGTATTTTACACCAATACTGCGATAACCAATCCGCCTGCCAAGCGATATGGCATGGATATGGATTATGGCAAATCTCTCCCATTGCATTCGATGGGAGAGGCCTCTTCCATTAGTTGACGCCAATCGGATGATGATGATAATGATTTAAAACTATAATTTAAGTATCTAACCTACGTTTTGATCCAGTAATTTTATTTAGCCATTCATCCAGATGGTAAGTACTTAAATTAAGATCAACTTTCATGAATGTATCAAACTATGAAAGCTAACTATGTGTATATATATATATATATATATACGACCTCTGTGGCGCGGCGGGCGAAGGTTCGCCTGCGACGCAGGAGGTTGCGGGTTCGATTCCCGCCTCTGAACAAATAATTGTACGATCTGCAGATTTGTTCAGGGTGTTCTGGGTATTTTTCTATGTATAATAAAAAAATATCTATCTGTGTAATGTATTAAGTATATCAGTTATCTAGTACGCATAACACAAGCTCTGCTTAGCTTGGGGCTAGATAATGTTGTGTGAAATGTCTTCAGCATTTATTTATATCATTATGATAAGCCAACAATACCTACGGTATTTTACACACTGTGTCTCCTCAATAGCATTTAGAGCCCGTTCAATTTGTCAGTAATTGTGAACCCATCGTCCACTGGAGAGAAATCAAATACGAAAACAGTGAATGGTGCTTTTTTATTGAGCTCTATATTCTATTAGATGTACTAGAAAGAAGAATGTATTTTACAACTTGGTAGCTGCGCTAATTTTTCTAACAAAACATGTTTGCAAAACAAGTATTCAGGTGGATGATGCTGCCAATCCTCTGGTGAAACTCTATGGCGTTTACTACATCCACGGGAGGAGACAAAGGGGTTTATTCTTAGGGAGGACACACCCTCGCTAGCTACAGCTGATGATGACTATACTCTCTTATATCTGTACAGATTTGAGAGAAGTCTCACCCTTAGAATGCCACGACCCATACGGTCTTTAGCCGCCTTTATTATTATTTATGTACGGCTTACTCAAATAAATAAATATATTACAGGTACATTACATAACTTACCTAACTTCTACAATATCTTTCTTTTTTTTTTCGGCCAACAGTCACATACATATTCAAGTCAAAGTCAAGTCAAAAAGAACTTTATTCATTGAAATGACAAGGATCATTTTGAATCGTCTTATATAAAATTAAATTACTCCTGTTCCAACGCGACCAAGCCTAGAAGAATCAGGCAACAAACTCGGTCCTATTGTATAGTCGGTATAGTCCTGATCCCACACTAGGATTCCCTGTGTCGTGGGTATCAAGAACTACGAGTACCATGGTACCGCAACACCCAAACCCGGAACAAAAATTTGCTGATCATGCAAACATTTGTCCCGCACCTTTTGCATCTCAGCCGGCTACTGGCCCACCACACCACGGAGGTCGTCTTTAGATCGTTTGCAACGCTCATTAGATAGCTCAACTGTTTTATTTGTACTTTTAAATTGTGTATGTATTTTTTTTATACTACTTGGCAAGCAAACAAGCATACGGCCCACCTGACGGAAAGCAGTTACCGTAGCCTATGGACGCCTCTAACACCAAAGGCATCACACGCGCGCTGCCGACCCTGAGACATAAAGATGAAAAGTCTCATGTGCCTGTAATTTGACCGGCACCCGTACCCTTCAAACCGAAACACAAAGGCACCCGTGCTTGGCGGCAGAAATAGGTAAGGTGGTAGTTCTTCCCCAGACGAACTCTTTCACAAGAGGTTCTACTACAAACAAAATATATAATTACTGTATTATTTGTATTTATAATTATTTCTGTAAATATAGATTACTTACCTAACTAAGTATTAGGTATAAAGGTAAAAAGGTAAGGTAAGGTAAAGTAAGGTAAGGTATAAGGTATTTAGTTTAAGACCCAACTTTTCTCCTCTAATTTCCCTATTAAAACATCAGTATCAAAAATCGTGGCATATTGCTAAAGGCCACACGAGCGGATTTGTACGGCCCATTAGCACGTAACGCGATACGCACGGTCCGCCGGGATTCGAGCGCTTTTTACGCGGGATTATCTATGGCTCGGCGGGCACAGCGGTTTGCTAAATACGGAAAAAAAAAATATTGCAGCATCACGAGCAAAACTTAGTTGAATATCATATACTAGTTTAATAACAAGGTTGACTTTGTTAACTTAAGGGCCTAGTCTACAAATGTAACATGCGCGGATGCGTGTGAGTTAACCCGAAAAGCGCCCCTAGCGGACACCATGAGAACCTTAATTTCGAAACAAAAATCCGTGAGGTTGCTTGTTATATTTGTAGACTAGTTTTTTGGAACGTAAATATTTAGATAAATAAACTGTATTCAACAAAAAAACACATTTTGTGTAATTTATGTAAATCTATGAGTGGAATAAATAAAGTAAATTTAATTGTGACGCTCTTTGAACCAGTGGGTCTCGAATTCGCACGTAGTAACTAGGTTACGTAAGTAGCTTTATTACGTAGTTAATTCGGTTTATCCTCGTTCAGTGATCACGGGGATCCTCAGATATCGATTCTGAAAGCAATCGGTCAAGAAACCAAAAAGTTCAAAATAGCGTCCAGTTATTTTCAAATCTCACAACAGGAATCCTTATAATCTGTATAAATTCAAAAGTTTTCCTACTGTATAACAATATAAATATTTCTATAAAACTTTGTGGCGTTGTCCTAAGGGCACTTTTTGAACACTGCCCCTCATTTTAAATTATTACAGTTTTTATTTGTATGTTGTGTGCTTGAAAGAAATAAATAAATAAATGTAACGTCTTTTTAGCACAATGTTTTTGTCTTGCAGTGTACCTGATCACCTGTAGATATGGTGTCCAATATCGGCTGCCCATTGCGTCGGTCAGCGTGATACCGTCGCCCGTTGGCCACCTGGCAGGTGTGCGCGTAGCTTTACTATGTTACACTGATACCCTAGTGGCCTACTCTTTTCCAAGTCATCATAATCATTTTGACGACCTCTGTGACGCGGCGGGCGAAGGTTTGCCTGGGACGTAGGAGGTTGCGGGTTCGATTCCCGCCTCGGAACTGTTGATTTTTCTTATTTGGTTTTCAAAAATTAACCTTTGTTCTGTACAAAAAGTTATTATATCAAATATGTGAAAGAACACCTTCATTGATCTCATCTCTCTGGTTTTGACGTGTCCATGGTGTCAGTAAAAATATAATATTTTCCAGTATTTATAAAAGGATAATAAATTATTTAACATCTTGAAATCCTTAAAACAATCGTTTTTATTTCATCTACAACTCATATTTCCAATAGGAACAAATATTTGTACGATGTGCAGATATTTGTTCAGGGTGTTCTGGGTATGTTTCTATGTATAATCAAAAATATCTATCTATGTAATGTATTGTATTAAGTCAGTCCTATCAGTTATCTAGTGCCCATAACACTAGCTCTGCTTAGCTTGGGGCTAGATAATGTTGTGTGAAATGTGTCCAGCATTTATTTATTTATCATGAGCCTATTAGGTTACATAATATAACATAACATACTACATAATATGCCACCTTAAACGGTCTCACGTCCACCCAGATGGGCACCAGACGACGTAATGTAAGAAGGGCCCCAAAGCTATTTTAAAGGTTGTAGGACTTCCACTGCTGGACAAAGCCTCCCCCAAAAAATGCAACGGGGGATTTGTCATAATCACCACGCTTGCCAGGCGCAGTGTTGGTGTTGAGTACTAAGGTAGATGCTGCTGCCCATCTCCTGGTGTTATTCCTTAGTCAGCTTTTACGTCATCCAATGGAGGAGATGGAGGGTTTTATTCTTAGGTTCAGACACATCACCACAGCGCTCGGAGACACCACAGCGCAGCATTTTTTTTTGTTATGCTACTTGTCAAGCAGACATGCTTACGGCCCACCAGATGGAAAGCAGTTACCGTAGCCTATGAACGCCTGTAACACCAGAGGCATCACACGCGCGCTGCCGACCCTGAGACATACAGATGAAAAGTCTCATGTGCCTGTAATTTCACCGGCACCCGTACCCTTCAAACCGAAACACAGCAATGCGAACACTACTGCTTGGCGGCAGAAATAGGTACGGTGGTAGTACTTCCCTGGACGAACTCTTTCACAAGAAGTTCTACTACTAACAAAAGCATCTTTAGGTACTTTGTGACAGCACCGTTAATCAAACTATTTGCAAATTGCCGTAGAGATTATAGCGCTCCAGACCCTGCAATTATAGGATAGAGTGGATCATAAACGTTAAAATACTCGGGCGCGCATTAGAAACAGTGTTGCAACCCATCTCAGTGTTCATTGTCGCTTCGTTAGAATGCTGGCTAAAGGACCTATTCTGACCTCAGCAAAATAGATTAAGTTGAGGATTCCCAACGACTAACACCAAAACTAGTAACACTGTTACTCGTTGGGTTTTTTTTACCGAGTAACAGTGTAACCCGATAAATGCCACCAAAATTATACGATATAACTCAAAACACAAATTAAAATAAAATAAAAATAAACGACGTCTCGTTTCGAAAAAGTGAAAAAATTATCTACTTCCATGTCTAACCATGGCTATAGGCTGATATAGGTACGTAGCATAAAAAATCCTTGTGTCTACCAGACAGAGCATGAGTGTAATTAATGACATTTCTGTAATCTATGATAATTAAAAAAAAAGATAAGAATTATTATGTGGCCAGTTTTTTTAATGGCATCTGAGGATGTACTCAATTTTGCCAATGTCAAGTAGCATAGATAAGTCGTCATGTCCTCTATCAAGTCATGTTCTAGTAAATCGATGGCAGTTTACTACAATGTTCCAATTTCCACCCCTTCGAAAAGACACGCAATACACTTATTTTATTAAAATTCACTAACATGTGCTCTTTATAAGCTAAACCGGTTAAAATGACACCAAAATTACACGATATAACTAAAAAAACACTAGAAATTGAAATACTCATACTCATACTCATTTATTTACCGTAGAAGCTTTACAGCACACTTGGTTATGTCAAATTTACACAGTAGGAACAATAAATAATAAACTAAACAAATACAGAAATAAACCTACTCAGAGCCATCCAAAAACAGACAAGCATAGGGATAAGTACACAAGATAACACAATAACACAAACACAAAAAACAAAAAACTAAAAACTAAAAATACAAGTTATTATTTTAGAATCAATTTCACCATACTCTGTTAGTTAGTAAATGTCTTGTTAAATCTAATCATTGGTCAAGGTGACAGATAATCTTTGAAAACACCTGTCAAAAAGCATTGGTTAGACTTAACAGCTGTTTAATCGCCTGTTATTTGTTGGTGAAATCAAACCTAAGCTGCTGTAAATGGGCGTTGTCAACAAATTACAATCTAAAAAAATTCTTGTCAGACATTAAATTACTTAAGTATATCAAAATTAAAAGATTCAAAGAGAAATGTCAGAAACATAAGCTGCTGTAAAGGGGCCATAAAGGGGCATTGTCAATTACATATTAAAAAAAAAACAAACATGGATTGACCATGGAAGTAATAAGTACTACGTACAACTAGTACTTATTACTTCCATGGGATTGACATGTCATTGATAGCTGCTGTATAGGCATTGTCAGATAAAATATAAAAGACGACGTCTCCCTTCGAAAGAGCAGAAAAAGTCAAAAGAGGTTTAGATTACGAGTGGTTCCGTCAGTAAAATTGCGTCCACAAAATGACTTAACAAACTGATGTGATGAAGCATCAATTGTCATTCACTTAAATGGCGACAAAGTCGGCACCTTAACCCCTACGCACATGCACGGTATAATCACGCGCGTATTTTTTCCCGCGCCCGTAACGGTGAGTCGTAATTGCGACGTGCAATGTTAACGAGAGCGCCGACAGTGAAATGACCCTGCGATTATAAAGATCTATCTCGAATAAGATTTGTGGGATAAATGGTTTTTGCTTACATGTCTTCAATGCTTGAAAATACGAGTAGACTAAGGGTCTTATTCATAATCATTTAGTGAACCTAATTTAGTTAAAATAAATAAATGCCGACATTTCACACAACATTATCTAGCCCCAAGCTAAGCAGAGCTTGTGTTATTGGTACAAGATAACTGATATACTTAATACAATACATTACATAGATAGATATTTTTTATTATACTCAAAAAAAAAAAGGAAAAATACCCAGAACACCCTGAAAAAATATCTGCAGATCGTACAAATATTTGTTCCGAGGCGGGAATCAAACCCGCAACCTCCTGGGCGAATCTTCGCCCGCCGCGCCACAGAGGTCGTCAATAACTTTTATTTTGTTCTCTCTGATGTAAAATGTCATACAAGACAAGAGCTATTTTAACTAAAATTGGTTTCAAAAATCATTATGAATATGTATTAGTCTAGACTAAAGCTTGTTCTTTTCTAATTCGCATCTTTGTAAGGCCAGTTGGTAGTACTGAATGTTGCGTCCTCGTATAACGCGCCCTACTTGGCTTACACTGCGTCGTCACCCTGAGACTTAAAGATAAAAAGTCTTATGTGCCTGTAATTTCGCCGGCACCGAACCCTTCAAACCGGAACACAGTAAGGCTTTCTAAGTCGCTCCAACAACACCATCCTGAGGGCTGTGTCTGACTATCTGGCCAGTCCTTTATACAAGCACTGGATTTCCGTCCATCAGGACGGAAATAAGAAATGACCCTGACGCAGTAGTGTGTCTTATTTTATTTTTATTTTATCTTAATTAATTTTATTTTTATTTGTATTTTTGTGTGATATGAGGGTGTACACTGTACAGTGCCTGAATTAAACGGATTTTATTTTATTTTATTTATTTATTTATTAATACAATTTTTTCCAAATTAAATGTCTCGCCTCGCATAGGATTTGCTTATTTAGAAAGTAAAATCGAATTTCACTTTCTATCTCTAGATATTAACACATAACATAACACCCAACAATCACATATCTACATAGTCCTGCCCCCTTATTCGCTATGACCAAACGTGACATAACGCGGGCTCGTTACGATATCTGCGTGGAATCATCGCTAAATAGCATGGGCTACGTCACACGTTATTGACAAGGAATCTCTTAGGTCATAGCGAATAACCACCCAGATCCCACACTAAGATTCCCTGTGTCGTGGGTATCAGGAACTACGAGTACAATGGTACAACAAAACTCAAACCCGGAAAAAAATATTATTACAAATTGCACATATTTGCAATTTGTCCCGCAGTGGGAATCGAACCCGCACTTCTTGCGTCTCAGCCGGCTTCTCAACCGCTGCACCACACAATACTTAATCAATCACCGTACAAAAGTTTATCTAAATATAGAACAGCTTACCAACAATTATGCAATCCGATACTTTGCAACCACAAATTCGCATCACTTGCGTTCAACCTTCATTTAACTGATACTCAATATCAGTTAAGATACAATAGTGGTTTGAACAACAAAATCTATATATTAATTACCGTAATCGATACCATTTTTACGGTACGAATAATCTAAAAGGCCTGGTGGAGCGTTCAAAAGACACTGGTTCATGCAAAAAGGACAAGTAAATCGGCTAATGAGACGTAAAATTAGGGTAGTGTATAGGAGTAGCTAGTATCGCAAAACGAGAGGAAAGTGAGCGAAGCGACACAGCGGTTTTACGCAATCGTGTGCGCCGGGCTTTATTTGTAGCAAGACAAGTTAATATTCTAAAGGGATGTTCCTAAATTATAAATATTTATATGAATTATCATCATCATCATCATCATCATCATCAGCTTGTAGAAGTCGACGAATGGTCTTGTGCCGCCTCCGACATCCTGCGACGTTTGATAAGTCGAGTAGAGGGCCTTCAATATAAATAGGAAAAAAAAGAGGGAATAAATGAATTTAAGAATATATTTACAGCCTTTAAATGTAACTGAAAAGGATTGACCATTGCGTTGGCAAGATTGGCAAGATGTGTGTTAAAATATCTTTGTTAAAGATTAATCTAACCATCAAGGATGTATAAAACAGATCATATTTTACTATGTGAACACACGTCCGAACAGCTTAGACGACATACGTAGTGCGGCATGCAAGTAGCCAACTGTGACGCAATAGGTGAATGAATGCAGGAATGAATGGATTTGTATTTGTATTTATTTATTGCTCACATGTACATACAATAAAGTTAGTAATAGGTCTTATTTTTACTGTTAGTCAGGTAGGTACATGAACCCCGTCAGGGCGCTGCAATTTGGAGTCTTGACTCCAAACTGACTTGGGACTTTTGACTTGGGTATTGTTCTGTAATTTTTATTCTTGATCTTGATCAAGAATAAAAATTACAGAACAATACTTATGTTAGTTATTAAAATACAAGTCAAAACAATTTAAAACAATGTCATAATCACATAAGAGTAGAAATAGGTAAGGTTTATCAAATTTAATCTCTCGCATGTATACAATACAATAATATGTCAAAAATAAAAGAAGGTAGGCAAATCAATTATATATGTCAATTAGTAGCTTGGGTAGACAAAAACATTAAATGATGAATGAATGAATGAATTATTTATTTGCTTAGAATGTAGGTACAGTATAAAACATAGATGATATATATAATTATAGTTTCCAGTACATTCTGCCGTTAAACGTGTAAAATTTAGGCAGTCCTTACAAGCTAAATATGGCGGTAATATACATATTACATGCGAGTTAGAAACAAAAATGATCAAATAATTATAAATCGACCAAATAGGTGGCACATAAAATACACACGATCGATGCGATCGGTGCGAGTTCGATTCCCGCTGCGGGACATATTATGCATTTATCAAATAACACAATTGACTTTAATTTTTACTCTTGACTTTGACTTTGAGTTTGAATGAAACCGTTACCACTCTTCGCCCGCTTTGCAACGGAGGTTTTTTTAGATTTTAGGTTAAAAAAAAATATTATAAAGTGACTCCAGCTTGACCGTTTCAGATATAGGTCTATAGAGCGTGTCAGGGTGGCACACAGGTACCTGAAACCCGATATTTGGCATGCCCGTGATAGCGGCCCACCTGGCTGTTGGAAACTTACCGCTTCTGTTCCATAACCCTTCTGTCTCATTGAGCTGCCTATCGGGTATCAACTTTATTATAGGGTAATGTGCCAACTATACTGGCCTGCAAAAATAAGTATCACACTTTTTAATTATTTTTTTCTATACTATAGAAGTTAGAGATTTAAATAAAAAACCTTTTATAGCAATTTTTATCAGCTTTCTTTGAAACTATTGTAATTATACATTAGTAACATTTTAAACAATAAAAATAGCTTAGTGTTATAAAACTTAATTAACATTTACAAGTATGTTTTACATGTTATTTATTTTTAATAACTGGTATTGCCTCCTCGGGCTCTGCTTACAGCTTCGAGTCGATTTGGCATACTGAACACGAGGTTTCGGAGCCGATGGTGGGGAATATTCTCCCATTCTTCTATCAGGGCCTGTTTTAGTGCCCTGAGGGTGGTAGGTGGTGGTCTGCAGTTGAAGTTTTTATGTACAAAATTAAACTCTTTTTCGTGTCCTTTCTGTTTCGAAAGTATATCTTGTGTACTTAAAAAGTTATTGCAATTTTAAAAGTATGATACTTATTTTTGCAGGTCAGCGTATACCCAGTTTAAAGGTCAAGTCAGAAAGGAGACTGCTATAATATTTAATAATAATAATTACCGCCATGTGGGATGTGGATTCAAAGATTATATTATGTAATCCTACTAATATTATAAACGCGAAAGTTTGTGAGTATGGATGTTTGTTACTCTTTCACGTAAAAACTACTGAACGGATTTGAGTGAAATTTGGAATGGAGATAGTTTACGCCCTGGATTAACACATAGGCTACTTTTCATCATCATCATCATCATCATCATCAATTTTCATCATTATTCACGCGGGTGAAACCGCGGGGCGCAACTAGTTATAAATAAATTTATGTCATAATAATAAAAGTTGTTTCAGTGGATGGACTGATAGCGAAGAGCGATATTTAAGAAGCTATCACTGAATAATTTAATCAAGGATCAGATTCAGAAGGCATTTTGGCGCCTTCAGTGGTACGGCGGTGGCGGGCGAGTAGCAGAGTAGCCGGCTGAAACACAAGAGTGCGGGTTCGATTCCCGCCGCGGGACAAAAGATTGCGTGATCTCCAAATATTTGTTCCTAGTCTGGGTGTACCCCAGTGTGTGTTAGTAGTGAGATTCTGTCGCGTTGTAACAGGAGTAGGTTTAGTTTATAAGACGATTCAAAATGATCCTAGTGATTTCAATTAATAAAATTCTTTCGATTTGATTAGATTTGGCCGTCATCCAATCAACCGTCGTGCGTATCTGGAACTACGAATACCATCGTAGTTCCAGATACCCACGACACTCCCTGTGGGGGATGCGAGGCCTGTTTCTACAATTTTAAAATGGCCATCATGAATTATGTAAAATATCAGGTTGATTGGATGACGGGAACTGAGCCAAATCAAATCAAATCGAAAGAATGCTTGGACATGGCTTGTGGATCAGACAATTTATCAATTTCAGGATTTATTTAGAATGAATATGAATTAATTATTTGACATTATTATTAGTTTAAAACTGATTATTATTTTTTAACTATAAGTACCTACTTATGAATATGTTTAATGACCTGTAACCGTTTTCGTTATCAATAAACTACTATGACTACTATGACTATGACTATGAATTTTATTAATTGAAATCACTAGGATCATTTTGAATCGTCTTATAAACTAAACCTACTCCTGTTACAACGCGACAGAATCTCACTATTTATATTGAAACATATACAAACAAATTAAATTAACCTACATTGTATTTTGTCTTCAAGTCGGCAAGTCAACCGAATCGAACGGTCTAGAATCAAGGCGGCTAATCTACAAGCGGTAAAAATTCTCACACGCACATACAAAAGAACACACACTATTCTAATTCTCCAATATATTAGACAATTGCAATCTTCCATCTCACAGGAGCCGCTGATCATTCGATCTCGGTTCATTAATTAAGCCGTCTTCATGCGCCGGCGCAACAAAGAGAATTAACGGGGATCCGATTACAGCTTCATTGGTAACTTGGTAAGGAGAGGACACACTGCGAATTTAGCTTCTCTTATTGTGTCACAGCTTACAGTATAAATTGAGCTTTATCTTAATACTTGAGGTGATCTGCAAAGCGCCATCTTTAAAAGGCATGTTGGGAAGCGATTATGTTATCACATGTACTTACTCTGTAAATACCTAGTGATTGTATTTAGGGTTCCGCAAAGTAAAACCTAAACAAAAATCCAAACTCTTTAAATACCCACGGGAACCGGGAAATATTCGTAAAGAGAAAATGCATACAAAATGTGTTTTTTTTATACTACTACGTAAGCAAACAAGCATATACGGCCCACTGATGGAAAGCGGTTACCGTAGCCTATATGGACGCCTGCAACACCAGAGGCATCAGCACGCGTTGGCGACTTTTTAAGAACTTTAAAACGCCTTTTTTGAAGTTTTGTGTTAACTGACTAATAAGTTAAAAAATATTAAAACATGGTCATCTATTAAATCAATGTATAAATATACACGACAAAGCTAAAGCGTAGGTAGTAATCGTAGGTACATAGTGCCAATTTAAGTTCTAATAAATAACCTAATTACCAGATCTAACAAAAGCTGCGATGTAACTTTTCATTTAAAAAACCGACTTCCGCCATTGTATTCGACTAAATATTTGGATGAAAAAAAAATGATGAAAGAACCATAGTGGTGAAAGGATTATGATACTTTTTGAATCCAAATACTTGGTTTGTCGCTGAAAATATCAAAATAACCATATGTATGCCTACAACATTTGAGGAGTTCCCTCAATTCCTCATGGATTCCATCATCAGAACTGGATTCTGAAAAAAATGGGACCAATCTGGAAGTATATCTATTCAAATAATAAAAGAATTTTCCAAATCGATTTATAAACGCTGGAGATATGAGGTAACAAACATACAAAAAAAAATACAACCGTATTGAGAACCTCCTCCTTTTTTGGGAAGTCGGTTAAAAAGAGTATCTACTTATCATAAATTACTAGCAAGCAGATAATTACCTTGGAACATAAAAATAATTAGCTAGGTGCTAATTTATTAATTAAACTGAATAAGGCACTTCACGCGTTCTTCCTTTTTACGCAGACTTGCCAATCAACTGTCAAAGTGTTAAAAAACATGGCTGTGGAAACACATGAAACCTTGGAGTAATATTTAGTAAGCTATACAAAACGTCGTCAAAGTACGAACAGTTGGACTTGGCATAAACCCACAGATGGAAATTTACTAAATAGGTACTAGTTTATGTAGTCTCACCAAAATCTATGGCAAGTATTAAATTAATATAGGCCATAGATGTAAAATATTTACAGAACTATTAAAATACCCTTAAATGGGCACACCCGTTTACTCCACGCTGGACCATACCTGCGTCTTTGTGGTCCTACCAATTGGACTAACACGGTAGGACAACGCTCACCAAAATAAATTATTACAGTTCTTTTTTTTTAGTCTATTAGGATCGGGTAGTTATAATTTTAGCGGGCTAATTAATAATATTCTGCTGTGTTTTATAATAAACTAGCGTGCAATGAAATAGACGAACTATGCAAGACATGGAATTGGAATAAAAATCATATTAAAATATGTTTCATATGGCAATTAATACAAAAAAATAGTAAATACTTACCATTTATTAATAAAAAAAATAGTAACTAAAAATGTTTTCTTGTTTTCTCAGTGATTCTATTTCATTGCACGCCAAGTTAGTTAGCCCTCCGAATTATAATGTATATTTTTTTTTCTAATTGTTTTTTAATTTGCTTAGGTAACATAAGTCTACGAGTAGTATTTTACTTTATAGCTCTCATAGCAACCATAGAGTAGTTCACAACCATACGGAACATAACAGAAAACCTCGGCGCAGATTAAGCTCTCTATTGCTTTCGTATTATTTATTACTCTGCGTAAAAAGCTTATATTCCATCTCCTACTTTACCCCAGTCTACCCATTTTAATTAAATTCCCTGGATAATTGAGAGTAATTAGTTAAGGGTGAACCTTCCACCTGTTTACTTACTTGAAGCTATTTCTATACATTAGATATTAATTTGTTTTATGCAAAGGCATAACTAGTTATAGGGGAATATCACGCGATGACCAGTGACCATTCTTTAGTCTTAAGAATAACTAATAATCCTGCTTAAACCCTATTATTTTGATATAATGATTAATTTAGAAACTGTATGACTAACTTGTAAGTCATACTAAGGGATTACACCAGGAGATGGGCAGCAGTTCGGCCTAAGAATAGACCCCTGCTTCTTCTCCCGTGAATTTAGTAAAAGTTAAGTTAAGTAAACTAAGGGACTAATCCCTTTACTTCATAATTTAATTTATAATATAAGTTGCAGGTCTCAGGTTCTAAAACCTGCAACTTTTATACTCTAAGATCTCCAACTTATATTTTAAATTAAATAATGAAATTAGATATTTAACAAAGCTATATGAACGTATATTCTATGATCAGAGTTACATTATGACGACCTTATTAAGTACTACCACCGTATCTATTGTTAGTAGTAGAACTTCTTGTGAAAGAGTTCGTCCGGGGAAGTACTACCACCGTATCTATTTCTGCCGCCAAGCAGTAGTGCTCGCATTGCTGTGTTTCGGTTTGAATGGTACGGGTGCCGGTGAAATTACAGGCACATGAGACTTTTCATCTTTATGTCTCAGGGTCGGCAGCGCGCGTGTGATGCCTCTGGTGTTACAGGCGTTCATAGGCTACGGTAACTGCTTTCCATCTGGTAACTGCTTTCCATCATTGTCTGCTTGCCAAGTTGCATAAAAAAAAAAGAAAAAAAAATGACCTCTGTGGCGCGGCGGGCGAAGGTTCGCCTGCGACGCAGGAGGACGATCTGCAGATATTTGTTCAGAGTGTTCTGGGTTTTTTTCTATGTACCTATAATAAAATATCTATCTATGTAATGTATTGTATTAAGTATATCAGTAATCCAGTACCTATAACACAAGCTCTGCTTAGCTTGGGGCTAGATAATGTTGTGTGAAAAGTCCAGCATTTATTAATTTATTTATTATGTGATATAAACGAGAAGATTCGTAGAAGAACGAAGATTAAAGCTCTCAAAATTAGCAAGTTAACGTGGCAATGGGTATAATAAATAGCTCGCAGAACCGACAACCGTATACATATAGTAGAATAAAACGTAGTGTTCTATACTAGATTCCCCTCTCGATAGACAATCGCTATTTCAAAGATCACAAGGAAGTCAGTGGATGGAAGGCGGCTCAAGGAGGCCGTACCGCGTGGCGTTCTATTGGGGCTATGTCCAGCAGTAGACTTGTATAGGTTGACGATATAGACAGGCCTATGTTCCTATCATGCCCTAGGCAGCATAACATTAGCCGGTATACAAGACTAGAAATGCCTGTGCACAGCAGCTCTTTTTATGGTAAATCTTTCACAGTCCAAGCTGTGCGTCTGTGGAACGCTTTGCCAGTGGAAATCAGGCAGGCATCTTCACTGCACACATTCAAGCAAAAACTTAAAAATCATTATCTGTCTGACCTACCCTCGTTTTGATTGGAATGTGAAAATATCCTGTGAGTGTTTATGTAGATTAGTCATATTTTCTTTTCTTTTCTTTTATCAGGGCATATTATAGTCTTATTACTATTTATTAGTCTATTATATAAAAGTAGGTATATTATGTATTCAAATTTAAAGTAAGAGTTGTATTTTATTATTCTTTCATTGTTATTATTTTTTACTCTGTGCACCGCCGTTTCATTACTGCTTCGCTCGTTACTGTCCATCCAAAGGTTGCCTGGAAGAAATCGCGCTCAGCGATAAGGCCGCCCACTGTACTGCTAATTTTAATAAATCCTGTTATGTATTTCTGGTGTACAATAAAGTGTTAATCTATTTATCTATCTATCTACTAGTCAAAATAGGCCTAAAATGTGTACACATAGGAAGTAAGCACTACGGCAAGTAGAAAATGTTGTAGTCTTATAATAGGATAGTCTTATTTAGGAGGGTTACTCTCGTTTGGTCCATTTTCGATTCACCCCAGGTTAATCTGAGGTGACGTCATAAAGACGACTCTCTACATTTGTACGTTCAATATTAAAAGTTTTACAAATGTAATGTATTTTATTTAGTAACATTAGTCGGTCACATCACACCGATGTATCACATATGATACATCGTGATGATCATAAATGCTCGGTGTAGCCGGAACGAATGACATTCCCACAACCTCAGTCTAAACGTTTTTCCCAAACGCGTCATTAGAAGGGACGTGGGGTCCAAGTCAAAGGAGTCGGTGGAGTTCATTATAGTCAGATCTGTCAATAGGTCAACGTGATTGATAGACTGACTAAAAATCAGGAAAGGATTTTGTAACTGTGGTATTCAGCCTTTGAAATAAAGCGATTGCGATCGGGCCGCCCGTCCGGTGAGTGACATTGCTTCGACAACGTTCGGACCAAGCGGGCGTGCCGTTTGTAATTTATTACGATCCGTTTGTTTGTTCTGATTTCCTACCAGTTCCCGACCCATAAATGGGTGTCTGCACCCCACATTGGCGACGAGGATAAAAATTGTAAGTACCTAGTCGATAATTCGACTAAAAGTTGCGTAGTGTTGTGTTAATTGAAAACCTGGAAAACTTTTCTAAAACTCGAGGAAGGGTACTTATTCTTAGTGATTTAAATCAGTCGTAACGTGGTCGTAGCTAGATATTTTTGACTTGATTTTTAACCGGCCACTCGAATTTAAAAGTTTTTACTTAAGTACCCTCTTACTTGAAATAAATTTATGGTGGCTATTTATCTCGCAACACGGTGCAACCATAATGAAATGACAAAACAATGAGGCAAAATGTTTCAGTTCATGTCAACCAATTTATGAGTTTATTTCTGGTACCTTGCTCATAGCAAATAACTACTTATAAAGTTCTTGTTGATGTGAACCAACTCCAGGGAATGGACAAAAGTGTTACGAGCTTCTATAAAGTTGTTTTCAATGAGTCAATTAAACTTTTACCTACTCATTGAAATTGTGCCACGTATTTATTTACGCAAGTTTGCCTAAAAGACGAATGTTAATGTCTACAAAATGGTGACAGTATGGAGCGATAAATGGCAATAAACTCCGATACCTAAACATGTTTAATGTAGGTACGTACTCTAAGGTAGTGCATTTTGATCCCTCTGTTAATCAAATCAAATTAATTTTATTCATTGAAATCACAAGGATCATTTTGAATCGCCTTATAAACTAAAATTACTCCTGTTCTAACGCGATCAAGCCCAGAAGAATCAGGCAACAAGCACGGCTTGACTTACTTTGATGATACGTCTTACCACAAGGTGGGAAGCGCCTGTGTGGTGCCTCGGAGCAGGGAGTTGCTGATATATATTAAATAAGAACTTAAAAACCTAAGAAAGTTAGTCAAATGTAAATAAACATCAGCAAAAGTTTATAAGACAGTACACGCTCCATTTGATATAACCTAATTTCTAAATATAATGTATGACGTGACCAAGTGTTCTTAATAATTGTTCCTATGGTTTTAATAAATAAGTATGAGTATGAGTATACCTACTTATACCAATCTAATAGAACCATGTAAAGAGAAAAGTACAGATATTATAGCAAATCAGCTCAAATCAGATATAGCAATTATCTGACAAGGCTTATGTGCGGCCGCTAAAATGTAGTACACCATAACAAAACCAAGTGCTCCCAGTGGTCCTACGGTGAATAAATGATATGAATATGAAATTTCCATTCATCTTCGAATAAGAAATTTGGATGCACCTTCTGGAATTTAATTATAGAACTGTACAGAATTCCTCATAAAAGACCCATTTACTTTCTTCAATCGAAATTTTGGTATATTTAGTTAGGTTTTATTTCTCGTATAAATCCAAATACCATGCAAGTCACCCTTTTTCATACAACTATCCAAGTGTTTATGTGTATGTAATAATATTTCATAGATATAATGCGAAATTACTGTGAGAATATTGATTTCTTTGAAACGCAAGGCGTTCAAGGGGTCACGTGACTGCATTTTATAAATGGCACGTATTGCCCGATTTTGTAAGAGAAATTTAGCTGGAAATATAGCTGTTTTACCCTTCAGCATGATACCATATGACATAACACTATGAAGTAGCTAAAATAAACAAGCCTAGCTGTAGCTTCATCAGTAAGCTGCCTTATCATACGAACTGCATATGCAGTGGAACTAAGTCTACCAGCTAAAACCACAACAGGGTTGCGGTGCCCACTGCAAACCTGGATCAATATTAAGCCCTAAGAAAATAGTAGACTTAACAAGATCAACTGTCTCCCCATTTATTTTAATATTTAGTTTGATTATAATGTTTTACATTTGGCTATGTGAATTTGATGCTTTTCGTTTTTAGCGTTAATCAAAAGATTATTTACTGTGATCAAAACATTATTTACAAGAACTCGCGACAGTGAATCATTTACTCCATTATAATTTTCTTTAGATCTGTCAACTTTGAAAATAATAAATAATAAATAAATAAATAAATGCTGGACATTTCACACAACATTATCTAGCCCCAAGCTAAGCAGAGCTTGTGTTATGGGTACTAGATAACTGATATACATAATATAATACATGTATCTATGTAGATAGATATTTTTATTATAAATAGAAAAATACCCAGAACACCATGAAAATAAAAAAAAAATCAAAGAAGTATTGTCAGCAAACAGAACTATGCCTCATAATGTAAAAAAGGAGATTGATAGTGTAAACTAGAAATAAAAAGGGCCTAGTATTGAACCCTGTGGCACCCCCATGACAATAGTCGATCCTTTCACCACCAACATCAACTTTTTGGACTCTATTGGATAAGTTAAAATTAACAAGATTAATTGCCTGATTTTGGATGCCATGATGTTTTAACTTGGAAATTAATGTATCATGCCATACAGTCAAAAGCTTTGGACGATTGCGTTCTGCGAGTTCTCCTACGCTTCAAATATGTGTTCTAAGAGCATGGTACCAGCATCGGCTGTCAAATGACCTTTAGTTATTCTAAATTAATGACTGAAGAAGTCCGTGGAGGTCGAAGTGTGACAATAACTGAGTAAGAGTAAGTTTCTCGAAGATCTTACTTAAAGCAGGCAATATAGAAATTGGCCTATAGTTACCTGGATCTTTTCATTTCCAGACTTGAACAAAGGATTAATTTACTATGTTTCATAAGATCAGGAAAGACTCTTGTCAACACATCTATTGAAAATGTAGGCCATACACGGCGCAATATCAATAATTATAGCACCTAGCACAATTACTAGAGAAAAACTATCAAAGGCATTCGCGGCCTGAATATTTTTGATAACATAGTATTGTTTGTGTTTAAATTCATCTGGTTACTACAAGGTTTAGATTTACCTGTTTCATTATTAATTTCCAAGTTGTATTAATTTTATTTGCTGATTTTTCTATTGAATTTCTCAAATGCAATGATTTTAATGTATGACAAACTTTTTGAAGGACTTGGAATAGTTCTTTATGTACAAGATAAACGTTGGGTCGTGCAACATTGATTCCCCAGCCATATAGAGTTAATAAAGGGTTGTAGCCCAATCAGCTAACTCGACATTCGCTCTAGCTTTACAATCTCACTATGTTCCTCACTTATCAATTTAGACAAACTGGTAAAAAGGTCTTTCGGATCATATACGCACGGTACGTACAAGGGGCATTTTTAGTTCAATACTGCCGTGGAATTTCATAATGCGATTATCTGTGATAAGTGAAATTACAAGTATTTAAAGCACTGTGCTGTGACCATAGTGATCTGAGGTGAAATGTTTAATTACTGATTTATCAATTGGAACACTACTACAATAAATATTATCTAAACAGGTGGATGTTGTTAGTGTCACTCTTGTTGGTTATTCGAAGAGGTGATGTAAATTAAAACATTTAAACAAATTAAACAGCCTGTCAGACAAAAAACTAATTAAAATAGTATTTACGTATTTTGTAAACACCTATATTGAAATTTCTGCAGACTATTAGCATTTTATTATTTACAAAAGTTTTGAGCAATACTTTTCCATAGTGGATTAAAATAACACGAAGTCTGCGTCAGGGGGACGGTAAACACACAATGATATGCATCTCTAGCTCAACACAATACAGCTCAATAGTCCTCTCAATAGTGAGATTTGCAACATCTTTACGTTTCTTGCATTTTAAAGGTTTTCGAACAACAGTTAGGAACCCTATGGCGTTCTTGCGTTTGTATGAACTTACAATATTATAATTCTCATAATAAGGGAGTAACTCAAATTGTAACATCCAGTGTTCAGTTACATACATGATAATGTACATTAAAACTGTTTAAAAATGTTTCTAACTCTAACATTTTGCTGGGAAGGGCTTGTACATTTTATGTGGCCGGCCTTCTCATTGTCGAACTAGTTTAAATGACTGTCAGCTGACACTCCTATATTTTAATCTCATTAGTACTACCTACCTACTTCTAACCACGAACTCGTCGGTGAACTGCGTGATAGTAGATACTTATAACGAGATTAAAAATATGAAATGCTAACAATTTAGCAATTATTAATTTACTATGTCTGCTGTCTGTTTTAATAAAATAATAATAAACTCAAGACTCAAGATACTGTATATCTACAGTATCTCGTGTCAAAACAAAATTTCTAATAAAATTATTAGTATTAAAATACAAAACGTCTCGACAATGTCAAATTGTACAACATTAAATTAAGATTAAAAATTATTCGATTGTCTGCACTAACTTACAACTAGCTAATAATATCATATCGCATGACACCACATTTTCACCTTATTGTATTATCAGAGTGGTGTCGTAGTATCTATAAGTTTTGTGAATGAAGGCATTTGGAAAGCAATTATTTGTGACAACTTGCCCTAACAGATCACTGAGTAGCAAACCCATCCCAACGCCTATCTTATCTGAATATGCCACAGTCTTCCAAGTCTGCCACCAGGATTTAACCTGACTAACCTGAGACTGCGTACAAGCAGAGGTGGGAACTACTTCAATCTATACAGAAGGTGTAGGCTGCTTCTGCGATGCACATGGATCAGAAATCTGGAAGGCTCTGATACATGAAGGTCGGGAGTATCGTCGGAATATAATACCTACACTGGAAAAGAGTAGAAGGTAGTAATTGGAAGATCTGTGATCATGAAGAAATTGAGGAGGACAAATAATAGCGTACCTAGTAAAGAGATCGATAATTGTATAGGTACTTAATTAAACATCAACGGCGTAGTTTATTTACTTGTTAAAATAAAATGCGATTTAGAATAATAATTATGTTGTAAAATCACTAGAGGTATATAGTGAAGTAAGAATAGTAATTTAACTTTTGGAAATAAGCAGTTGTTAATTTTTAATTTGTTAAAAAGGAAGAGATGTGGTATTCAGCCTTTGAAATAAAGCGATTGCGATCGGGCCGCCCGTCCGGTGAGTGACATTGCTTCGACAACGTTCGGACCAAGCGGGCGTGCCGTTTGTAATTTATTACGATCCGTTTGTTTGTTCTGATTTCCTACCAGTTCCCGACCCATAAATGGGTGTCTGCACCCCACAGTAACTTTTAAAAAATTTACGCTAAAACTTCGCTAAAACTTTGACGTTGGCTAAATTTATCAGTCAGTTATTAACCGCAAGCACCGACCAGTTCCTCAGTTGATTGTGGAATATAATGTTTTTTTTTAAACTGCACATATTCATTTGGTCTGTTGATTTTCATCATCTTTTAATCGAACAATTTCATATCATTAACGTAATTATAACAATGTTGATCAACACAAGTTTGGGTTGCGTGAAAGGACATTGTTTTAAATGGAAAGTCAGAGTCAGAGATCGATTTTAGCAGTAGATCGCTTTTAGCGTACCCATTGTACAACTGATTTCAAAATTGTAATTATTTATTTTATTAATTTAAAATTCAGTTAATAAATTGAAGCCACTAAGAGCACCAATTTGAAGAGCCTATTCCTATTTGAGCACTGATTCATATTTTCTATCGG
Organism: Epirrita christyi; assembly: GCA_951392215.1. NCBI lineage: Eukaryota > Metazoa > Arthropoda > Insecta > Lepidoptera > Geometridae > Epirrita > Epirrita christyi. Next base: position 1,584,037 of record OX595843.1, read on the forward strand.
TGCTCTAAGTGGAATATTAGTAGAACAGCAGTAACATAAATACATCACCTGTGAAAGTTTCAACTGTCTAACTATCACGGTTCATGAGAAACAGCCTGGCGACAGACGGATCTATAAAAACGGCAAACACGTTTTTTTTTGTAGTATTCAGTTTTAAGCCATTACACCGTTCATATACACCGTTCAATATTAAAATAACGTATGTAAATTTGTTTTGTTTAATTTAGCGTAAACAAAATTGTATTTAATTTCTTTTGTTTCTTTTAGTGTCCAATATGTGTATCGCCTCCCGCTCACAAGAAACACCAAACGTAGAAAATCCGTCAAGTGGTTTAGTTTTTACAACGCAACAAGACGTACGTGTATCAAATTTGATCCCCGACCGCGGCATTCCCGCTGCATTCCCACTACAAATGGACCGACGATAATATATATCAGATTCTTGCTGCGCCCCGCGGTTTCACCCGCGTGAACAACGATGAAAATTGATGATGATGATGATGAAAAGTAGCCTATATGTCAATCCAGAGTACAAGGTATCTCCATTCCAAATTTCACTTTAATCTGTTCAGCTGTTTGAGCGTGAATAAGTAACAAGCATACTCACAAACTTTCGCATTTATAATATTAATGTGATAAGTCGAAGGCAGAAGGTTCTTTTAGAAAATTTAAGTTTCATGTTGCTTTAAGCCGGTTTAAGAAAATCTAAAGAGTTTTCATAAAGGCTCTAGCTAGCGCATGTCACTTGGAAATTCTTCGTTTCTTCATTCGCACTTTGTTTGATATAAGATAAGATAAGATAAGATAAAGTTTATTCAAAACAAACACGTTGAGCTATAACATCAAACAAAGTGAAATTTACAAAAATTAAAAATACTTATATTTAAAGCATGCAATGATGAGGTACTGATTTTACGAAGGGTCCCAAACTAGGCTAAGCCTGTAACTTGGCGACCCTATTTTTATTTTTTTTAAGATAAGATAAAGTTTATTCGTATTCATATTCATTTATTTATTGCTCTTATGCAGTAAGTACATTAATATTAGTAAGTATTGGTCTTATTATACTAGGTTAGTTAAGTACTTACATATAAACCCTGTTAGGGCGCTGCAATTTTATTAGATAAGATTAAAACAAATATGTGCAGTTTTTCTGTTATTAGTAATGTGTTTTTTTGTTTTTTTACCATGTTATAGGTTTACTTTTGACTTCATCTCTATCATCTATGTTGAGTTTCAGTAGTTGGGAACGTTTTATTTAAGAAATATTTTGCCAATGCCGTTTCGAAAGATACGTATGAATAAGAACGCTGATTGTCACAGTTTATTTACTTTTATCATTCATCATCATCATCCTATAATTGTAGTGTGTCCTATTGTACCTATTGTAGTCCGTTGTTAGACATAGCTCTCCCCGTAGCTCAACACTGAGCCAGTGACCCAATTCCCGTATTTGACATTCAATTCGTAATACAATGTCATCTCATTCAACTTTCTGGTTCATCAACCTTTCTGTCGCTCAGGAAGGCGTTTGTTAGAGCGAGAAAGACAACGTATGCATGCGAAGATTAAGTAATAGTTACTACATTTACGCACGTGGCAGACGTGACAGTGGACTGCGATAAGATTATAGGCCACAGCACACCGGCTGTGTACGCGTAGACATAGTCATGTACGTTGACGTACCATGACGTTATAATGTATGGAACTGTATGAGACATAATTATCACTAGAAACGGTATATTTACCATGATTTTTGAGCATTATTGATTGCCGATATTTCGGCACAGTTTCATGCGCCATGATCACGGGTAAACTGAAGTAAAACGGGTAAAGAGTGAGAAAGAGGGTAGATCGTTACGGCTACCAATAACAATAAAAATCTACTCGTAAAGACTTCAGTTTACCCGTGATCATGGCGCATGAAACTGTGCCGAAATATCGGGAATCAATCAAAAATCATGGTAAATATCCCGTTTCTAGTGATAATTATGTTAATAACCATGATAGTTTCAAAAGTTGTATGAGACATGGCACACCGCTTGCGTGACGTGCACGCAAGCGTGTACATACAAAGAAACGCGTGTGTCTACGTTACGTGCTGCATACGCATACGGTGTGTTTTGGCCTTATACCGTGAAAATAATGATTTTTAATTACGAGAATTGGGCTTCAGAGGCCCAGGCACGAACATCTAACGTTATCGAGACGTTACGATAGTAAACGTCAAATATGAACCAATCAACTTAATAAGATTTCAAGTTACCCTGATGTCATTGGCCAATATTTGACATTTGCGATCGTCTCGCTAGCGTGCTGGTGCCGTAAATTATTCGTGCTGACCCCACTGGTCTTATTTCATTCGATCCTTAGAAATTCTTATAAAAATAGGTACCCCATAACCTTACTTTCAAACCTCTCATCAAACAAAAGCATGAAATTTTCTATCAAATTAAATATTTTACCTGAAAGTCAGTCCAACACGGCTGTACAATTTATTGTTCTGACGGTACTGATTGATGTCCAAACTGGGCGCGAAAACTGGCGAACTCGAGAGAAAAACTGGACAGCTTATGGGCACAGCCGCCTATGGACAGACATGCTGCGTGTGCGCAGATTCGCTGATTGAGTTTTTCAAGTGTCGATCCGACAAATGTTGACATCGAATTTAATTATTGATAAGAAATAGTTGGGTAATTTCCAATCAGGAGTCATGTGAAATTAAATAAAAAGCGATCTCTTCCAGACAACCTTGGAATGGACTGGAATTGATGAGTACCTATTGGATTGATGGCCTATGTTCATATTTTATCTCATGAAATAAATGAAAGTGCAATCCCAGTTATATTATATGTATTATTATTCATATATGATGAGGTATATTATATTACTTATTTCCAGAAGTATTCAAAAAATACATCGTTATAAACTAAATCCAAAAATATATATCACTTGACTTGATAATGACGTCATATCTAAAAGTTAAAAAGAAACCGGCCAAAAAAATCGCTTTAAAATATAAAATCGCATTTGAAAGTAAAAACTTTCACCTTTCACATGATGAATCCTTAACGTATCAATTTTAACCCTTAATTACCGCGGTCGGTCGTCGAGACCGCCTCGACGCGACGCTAAGTGTTATTGATGTTTCAACCACATTAACCACCTCGGGCAAATTGAAGTAGCTATCTCGCAGGTGTCAAAAGCTTTGCCGAACTGGGACAAAAAAGGTCATCAGCTATAACACGTGTAGATTACTGTCATAGCTTATGAATGGCAGAGTGGTCGCTTGTAGCTGCATCATTTCCTGTAATGGCAAGATGTTTTTGGAGTTGAGGAAACGCCGAATGGGGTGACAATAAGGCGTAAAGTGCACTAGCTAGAAAATAATAACTTAATTTATTAAAAAATAAACATTTTGCAGTGACAGAATTATAAATTCAATAATTTTCCTGCAGTTTCTGACTTTTCAGATTACTATTAATGTCTTTACTCCACTCGATGGACTGAAGACGTTAAAAACATCGCAGGAAGTCTGTGGATGGAGGCGGCTCAGGACCGCTCGTCGTGGTATTCTATTCTATTCACCAGGGTATTTCAGCTTTAGACTTCTACAGGCTGATGATGATGATGATGATTATAAAACCTAAGATTTTATTTTGATACAAATTAAAAAAGAAATTCTCTCCAGTTTGTATAGTTATAACTTTGTAAAATAAACTAATTAATCTAGGACCTTAAAATACGGTCCTAGATAAATACAGTTTCGATATTATTTGTTATACCTACTACCTATGGTGTATCTTATACTATATCTTGAAACATCTGCTCGTTATAGCTCTGTGCTCGCGAGTGCGTTAACGCGAGTTTTTATTATTATGACAATATTAAATCAAGGGGCGTTGGAGGCCGTGAGATGATTTATTGGGCTCGTTGGCATGGTCAGAGAGACCGATTTTTTGTTAGATTTAGCTAATTTTTGGCGCTCGTGTGGTGAGCTATTGACGGGTTAAGTCGTTGCAAATTTTTTATATTTTCTTAGTTTCATCATCATTACTAGCCTGTTTACGTCCACTGCTGAAGGGGGCCTCCTCCAATTAATACAATGGTAGGGATTTGCCATAATCACCACGCTTGATAGGCGGATGGGTAATCGCAGATAGGTGTTAAGTACTCAGGTGGATGCTGTTGCCCATCCCCTGGTGTAATCCCTTAGTAAGGCTTTTACTACATCCACGGGAGGAGAAGGAGAGATCTATGCTTAGACCGGCATACCGCGGTATACGGCATTTCTAGCAAAATTAGATATTACCGACATATCCTATCCTATCCTACTAGTATTATAAACGCGAAAGATACCAACATTTGTCCCGCAGCGGGAATCGAACCCGCACCTCTTGCGTCTCAGCCAGCTACACGCCCACTGCGACACGGCGTGACGGTCGTCAAAAAATTATACCAATAAAATATACAATAAGAAAAATTTCGTTCCTATATCCCCATTCACATCACTTTGATTTCTCGTCCAATTAGTAAGAAAAACAGCGGGCGATTATCCACAAAACAATACTCGACACTGACACATTATTTCGATTGTGAGTAGAATAACCTCTATAATACAAATCTATCAAATCAACCTACACAGAAAATCCAACCTAGACTACTTGTACTTAAAGTTGTAAATAGAATGAGTTTCAAAACGGAGTTTGTATCGTTTTTCAGAAATCTATTAAGTTTTTCCTCAAGGAAAAAAAGTCTTAATGATGGTATACGTAAAGTTGAATTTTCCATGATTGTATACGGTCTTCATAAAGGTCCATCGGAACAGTAGGAGGCTTATTACTGCAACGTGTGAACGGTCGCGTGCGTTTGACAAACTGTACCGGACGAGCATTGTCCGGAGATTGACCGATGGGACAACCGATGATAAATATTACGTATGAAATTAGTTCGTGGTTTTGGCGAAAATTGGAAACAGTAATAATAAATGATACTTACAGGCTTTGGGACTGAAGCTTCGATAATCAACTTCCGGATTTTATACATCTGTTGGAATCAGTTATTTCTATCCGAAATAACGCTCTATCGATTACCCAATTTACGCAGTTACTAGTTACTAGACTGCGTAATTTACGCGGTTACTAGTTACTAGACTGCGTAATTTACGCGGTTACTAGTTACTAGACTGCGTAATTTACGCAGTTACTGGTTACTAGACTGCGTAAATTAGGTAAGCATTAAAACCGATTGATACCGATAGCAATAGAGCTACGTAGTCGCACCACAAGTGATTAGACCTTTTTATTGACGTGTTAACGTCTTATAAATCGATGGAGCCGGCTGCACGCTCGAAAAAACATGACTAATGCGTCGTTACCTCGTCATGCGTCACCTCGCAAAACGCATGCGGTGACGCTGCATGCGCGTAGCGCATGCGCTATATATATATATGCGCATAGCGCATGCTATATATATATATATATATATATATGCTATATATATATATATATGCGCATGCGCATGCGATATATATAAATTTATATATATATATGCGCATGCGCTATATATGCTATATATATATATATGCGCATAGCGCATAGCGCATGTGATATATATATATATATATCGCATGCGCTATGCGCATATATATATATATAACGTATATATATATCTAACGCCGCATGCGCGCGAGCGCGGAACGAGCGACAAAGAAGCACAATAACGACGTTGACACGTTGAACTATCGTCAGTAAACCGACTTTACAGACAACCGTTTTTTTTATTTGTTATTTTATTTTATTTTATTCAGGTAATCTGAATAATAATAATTAATTAATTCAGGATAATTTTTTGAAATCAAAAGAATGCGATAATGACGACATTGGCATTGAAGATAAAGGTACACGCTCACTAGTGAGCAACGCATGTAGGTACACAAGCAGAAACATGGATATATAACAAAACTACTATCATAGTTGCTGATCAGTGTGAAAACACCTACTCACCACTACTTTGAGTCCAATAACTACACTAATTAGTAACTAAAAGTAACCTCGACCTCTGTGGCGCGGCGAGCGAAGGTTCGACTGCGACGCAGGAGGTTGCGGGTTCGATACCCGCCTCGGAACAAATATTTGTACGATCTGCAGATATTTGTTCGGGGTGTTCTGGGTATTTTTCTATGAATAATAAAAATATCTGTCTATGTAATAGTTATCTAGTAGTTAGTACCCATAAAACAAGCTCTGCTTAGCTTGGGGCTAGATAATGTCGTGTGAAATGTCCAGCATTTATTTATTTATTACTTATCTACTACTTATAGGTAGGTGTCTAATCTTAAAAGATGCGTTCACACGGTAATTCATAGCTCGTTTTTGCATACCACTAGCAAATCTACACATGACGTCACGTGGGACGTCAGTCGTCACCTTTTTAGTTTTTAGTGGCCGATAGCTCATGAGAACAATGAGGAAATAAGAATTGACTAAGTACCTGAATTGCATTGAATTAGTTAACACAGAAAAAAAACACAAATCTTAAAGACATCATAATTCTTTGTGCCTTTTTGGCATTTATAAAAGAGAACCATTAGGTTTTTTACACCTTCCAGTTGAAATACCATTCTCACAATCACAAGAAAGGATCAAATTAACACGAGTCTTGTGTTTTTCGAGTTATACGTTCAATTATATTCATTTCAATGGCGAATTATACGAAATCCGCTAAAACAATGAACCTGTAATGGACAATCGGTATTTTCGTAGTGATGGATCGAATTTCCAAATACAGTACGCGTAGCTTTAGAACGCACATGAGAGCTCACTGTAACTTACTAAGAAACGAGCGCGAGGGGCAGTGTGACGCGGTGTAAAATAACCTTTACAATAGAATAGAATAGAATATTCTTTATTGCACAAAAAACAAATCATGTGCATAGGCGAACTTAATGCTAGAAAGCATTCTCTACCAGCTAACCTTTGTGTATTTTTGTTGAAAAACATGTTTTTCAAAACAAGCCTTTATTAAATTAGTGATTGAAACCATAAACTGATCAAAATGAGCCTAAATGAGTTCCGTTATCCACCTTCTGTCTCCATTAGATCAGCTCGCTGTCACCATAATATTGCTTGTCATTTATAACACCCAACAGTCACATACGTAGTCTTGATCCCACACTAGGATTCCTTGTGTCGTGGGTATCAGGAACTACGAGTAGGGTACCATGGTACAATAACACCCAGACCCGGAACAAATATTTGCAGATCATACAAATATTTGTCCCGCCGCGGGAATCGAACCCGCAACCTCTTGCATATAAGCCGGTTACTCGCCCGTCGCACCACAGAGGTTGTCAAATTGACAGATATGCAAAACTTCAGTTCAATCGATTGAGTGGAACTGGTTTGAAATTCAGTTGGAAGATCTCACGTCGATCTCGAAGAGGACGCGTAGCGTTTTCTTTCGTTTCTTTTTTTTACATGCTAATAAAAGCTTTTAAAATGCAACATCATCGTCGTTCTAAGAAAGGTTATTTCGCGTAATCTTTTGGCACGTACTGTAAAAATATCTGCACATTAGCACTCTAATATCGCGTTTCGTTCGTTCAATGAAACCATTCAATGAACGGGTTGAGAGCATTCACTCGACAAAAGAGCGGATTTTTTTTATCAAAAATAAATAAATAATTAGTAGAGTGTTGGAGCGTTTTAAGGATTACGCGCCATAATTGATATTTGAATGGAATTTGTTTAGTGGTACTAACTGAATGATTTAAGTTGTAAGCTCTAGCGAGAAGCCCTTCGTCAGGTGTTAGATTAACTGTTCAAATAATAACAGATAATAAATATATTTTATGTATAATTTTTTATGAATGTTACCTAAAAAACAAGTATTACATTGAATTAAATTAATCTTTACCTATTTTATTATGTATTTATTTTACGTCACGGAATCCCATCATTTTTGACGACCTCTGTGGCGTGGCTGGAAGGTCCGCCTGGCGACGCAGGAGGTTGCGGGTTCGATTGCCGCTTCTAAACAAATATTTATACAATCTGCAGATAATTGTTCAGGGTGATCTGGGTATTTTTCTATGTATAATAAAAAAAAACTATGTAATGTATTGTATTAAGTATATCAGTTATGAAGTACCCATAACACAAGCTCTGCTTAGCTTGGGGCTAGATAATGTTGTGTGAAATGTCCAGCATTTACCTATTTATATATTATTAAGTGTGCGCATCGCGAGTTGTCATCTCAGTACGTAAATAGTCAGTGTGGCGTGTCGGAGTATGAACACGGACATTTCTAATTCGGAAAACCAAGTGAGGGTAGTCACTGCAGCTGCCACCGCTTCTCTACCGTAGCTCCAGACACTATAGTCAGCCAGTCCCAAGGAACATAATACTCTCTAACAGACCACGATTATTGTAACACATACGTCGAGAAAATAATTAATAAGTTAAATACACGCGATAAATAGAATATCAACAAATATTGTGTTCTAAAAACTGAGGTATAACTTAAAATAGAGCCGCAAAGCAGGGTGCAAGATATGCGATGTCTTCTTTAAACGAAATAGAAACCTCAGTGCTTCTAATAGCAAAAATTTTAAAATACTAACTAATTTCCATTTTTCTATTATTATTTTTGAAAATTTTCACCTCGAGGTCTACCAGTACAGTACAGGATCTATCAGTAACAACTAGGGCATGTAAACCGGGTAACCGATTAACCGAAAAACCGATTAACCGACTGATTTTAGGCCGGTTTTTTACCGGTTTTTTTCTTAGAAAATAACCGGGTTTTCGGTTTTTTTAATGAGTAATAAATCACAAATTCATTTCAAACTACGCCTTGCAGACTTTATTTAGAACGACCATTTTAATCCATCTAATTATATTACAACATAATACGTTAAAATTGCAAAAATACAGACAAACACTTCTCAGAAAACTTTATCATTGGACCGCATAAAACGTCGTTAGTGAATATCGTAGTGTAACTAAGCTATTACCTACTATTAAACAAGCAGAGCAAGAAAGCGAAGGCAGCGTTGCATGAGCGCACTGGGCGCCACCGTCGTCGCTGCGGTCAGCGGTCGAACTGGCAAATTGTTAATTATACCAAAAAAAAGTGAATTAGACTTAGTAACTTTTAGGACTGATTAATGATAATATTTTAGACTAACTACTAATCTTGTTGATTATAGTTAACTACTCTATTTGAGTATGAGTGAGTTGAATATTACCGAATGTTTTAAACTTTACTTGAGTAAGAGAGAGAGTGTTAATATAAGACTAAATTATTTTAATGTTTAAAGATACCTATCCCTAAACGTGAGAAAGTCGAGTGGGCCTGACAGTATCCCGGCTATTGTGCTCAAATAATGTGCTCCCGAGCTGTGTTCCGTTTTGTCGCACCTCTTCGACCTCTCTTCTACCACGGGGGTTGTGTCTTCTTCATGGAAGGTAGCCCATGTCCACCCTATCCCTAAAAAAGGGGATCGTACCGAACCGTCCAATTACAGGCCTATAGCGATAACCTCCCTACTCTGCAAGGTGATGGAGCGAGTGATCAACACTCGGCTTCTTGGTTATCTGGAGGAACACCAGCTGATCAGCGATCGGCAATACGGTTTCCGTCACGGGCGATCAGCTGCTGATCAGCTGCTGATCTTCTAGTCTACCTTATTTACCGTTGGGCAGAAGCCATTGAGAATAGAGGAGAGGCTTTAGCAGTAAGTTTGGACATCGCAAAGACATTCGATCGTGTGTGGCACAGGGCTTATGTAATTGGGTCGCCAGTTTTCTTTTCGGGCGGTGCATTAAATCCTTAGTTGATGGATCCTACTCGGACTCCATGCCCATCAACGCTGGCGTTCCCCAAGGGTCAGTGTTATCACCCACGCTTTTCATCATTCACATCAATGATATGCTACAAATTAGCGGTCTCCATTGTTATACGGATGTCAGCACTGGTGATACCCTCTACTCTGGCCGTGCAAACGCCTCTCGTGCCGAAGTGGATGAAAATAGGTCAGCGCTTGTGTCTGAAGTGGATAGCTCCTTAGAGCTCGTATCAGATTGGGGTATCCAAAATCTGGTTACTTTCAATGCCACTAAGACACAAGTGTGCGCATTTACCGCAAAAAAGCCCCATTTACCATCGCGCCGCAGTTTCAGGGCATTCCTCTTTCCACCTCCGCGAGCATTAGGATTCTGGGAGTTGAAATTTCTAACGAGGTCCAATATGGGAGTCACTTAGAAGTAAAGGCAAAACTAACTTCTAAAACACTTGGAGTGCTTAATCGTGCAAAACAGTATTTCACGCCAACTCAGCGCTTTCTACTATCTATACAAAGCACAAGTTCGGCCACACATGGAATACTGCTCTCACCTATGGCACGGGACCCCCAAGTACCAGCTGCTTCGCTTTGACTCCCTACAAAGAAAAGCCGTTAGAATCGTCAACGATCTCAAGCTCACCAGTAGGTACACTAGAGCCGCTGAGCCTGCGCCGAGATATCGGCTCGCTCTGTGTATTCTATCGACTCTATAATGGGGAGTGCTCTGAGGAACTGTTTGATCTTATACCCGCTTCCAGGTTCTATCATCGCACCTCTCGACATCGGTTGGGAGCTCATCCACATATCATCGATGTGTGGGTATCTCGTACAGCTCGCTTTAAAAGATCTTTTCTCCACATACGTGGAAATTGTGGAATAGGCACAATTTAGATCACTCTAGACTCAGATCCCTTCTGCACTGAAAATGCAGAAGGGATCTGAGGTTTTTCCGCTAAACTATAACATGCACAGCTTCAAAAAAAACGTAAAAAGGGTCCTCCAAGGCAGGCAACGCATTGGCAATGCCTCGGGTGTTGCAGATGTCAATAGGCGACGGTAACAGCTTATCATCAGGTGGGCCGTACGCTAGTTTGTCGAGCCACAACATAAAAAAAAACTATTTTGTTGATTTTTATAGTTTTCTCATGAAGTGAAATTTAATTTCTTTTAAATATATATAAAGAACATATTTAATATAATAAATATTCTATAACCTGAAGAGAGACAGTTTTAATACTACCAAATAAATAAGTAAATTACACTTAGTAACTAACTATTAGGACTGATTTATCATGTTGTTGAATTTTGTTACTTTATTCGAGTAAGAGTGAGTTCTGCACATTACAATACTTTAAAATTTTACAAGCTAATTTAATTGGTGCTTCCTTATTCAAATAATAAGTTCATTTTTATTAAAATTTACGGTTTTATCTTATCCTAAGACACCTATATAAAAAACTCTAAAAATAACCGATTAACCGGTTTAACCGGTTTTTGAAACATAAAAACCGAGAAAACCGGGTTTTTAAAACAACCCGGTTTTTACATGCCCTAGTAACAACTCTAATTTCCTACACATCATCGAAATAACCTTTGAATAGGGCTAAGCAAGGGGCGTAATACTACATACCTGTTAGTACCACACATCAAGTACTTGACGAATTAATTGATAACGTCCTTTTGACGAAAACCATAGAACTCCAGCGTCATTCAAATTCCTAGAAATGGGAGGTTAACAATGGATGTTATATTGGTTTATGTTTTATGGAGTACAAGTTTCTAAATTCTTCAGTTTCAGACTTTTCCCTGTAGTTGTGACACAAAAGCCACAAGCATACCAAATTTCAGCATTGTGGGATTGCTGGAAGTACCCTAGATTTTTTTATTTTTACGTTTTTTATTTTCCCTAATATCTCAAAAACTACTAAGGCTAATTACTTACTAAAACAGTTTTGAAATGTCCAACCAAAGCGCTTTCATTAGATACCCCGTACTAAGCCGCCTGACTCTTATAACTTAGACCCAATAATTGAATGAATGACAGTTCTTAAGCGCTAACAAGACATAACCTATCAAATATCGTTCAACAGCTCCATGTACACAAACGAGCGAATAATACCGATTGTAATATTTTTAAACAGATTATGTTATTCGAAGCATTAGCTGGTTAGATGGATTCGATTATCATGTTTTGATTCGACTATACTAAAGCGTTGATACGGATGTCTTTAAAAAGTGATTTATCTAGATTTTACCAGTCATATTATTACAAGGATTTTAATAATCTTAATTTATATAATATAGGGTGTAAATAAAACAGCTCCTGAAAACAACAACACCAAAAGGTCAAAATTAAATCGCTGATTGAATAGGATGTTCAATTTAATTGTTTTTGTTAAAAGTCCTGCTGTATATTCATACAGCAGGAATACCGTATTTGCAGATGCCCTAGGTTCTTGGCAATGCCATAATTTTCAAAAAAAGGTTATCATGATTTCAAATAAACAAGAATCATAAAACAGGTGTATTTTATATAACTTTTCATTTAAAAAACCGACTTCCGCCATTGTATTCGACTAAATATTTGGATGAAAAAAAAATTATGAAAGAACCATAGTGGTGAAAGGATTATTATACTTTCTGAATGCATATGCTGGGTTTGTTACTGTAAATATCAAAATTGCCATATGTATGCCTACAATATTTGAGGAGTTCCCTCAATTCCTCATGGATTCCATCATCAAAACTGGATTCTGAAAAAAATGGGACCAATCTGTAAGTATATCTATTCAAATAAAAAAAGAATTTTCCAAATCTGTTCATAAACGTCGGAGATAAGAGGTAACAAATATTAAAAAAAAAAAAAAAAATACAACCGAATTGAGAACCTCCTTTTTTGTGAAGTCGGTTAAAAATAACAAAAATTGGCCAATTCTTTTTTGTTTTTTTATTGATAATCATTTAACTATCATAGCCAAAACGTTCTGGAAAATTCAAAGAAAAGTAGTTTTACACCCTGTACAATTCTAATAAATTAAGATTCACGTTAATAAGGTTGACAGCTACTCAACTGATACGTGTAATAGCGTTTTTATTAGCTGTTGCCTGATGTTATATAATAAAATAATCATTTATATTTGACAACAATTTTTATTAAAAACAATTACAAATTTAATAACATAACTGGGATATCTGTTCTAAGGATATCTAGATTCGATAACCAAAATAAAATGAAGCTGAGATCAAAATTACCGTTTTAATTAAGCAAAATGCTGAACCGAACCGCTATATTATTCCTCTGCCAAGCAGCTACATTCAAAAACTGACAAATGAAACATCAAGACTAATGTAATCACAACATTTCAACAATGGCCGTATTAATCAGTGGTACAATGGCGCTGGATAAAGCGCGCGCAATTAAAGAATCGCAGCGAACAGCAAGCTCACCTGCTCGTCTGACTCTGTCCTCCACTTCGATTAATCATGCCGCGATTCTTGCAAATGACAGTTAATATTGGCCTTGGTTGTGGGATGTGGGACGAGCGGAAGCGGGAGAGTCAGCGGAAGTGAAATCCTTCTGAAATGAGGGCAATAAATATGAAGGCCCTCATCAGTTTTTTTAGGGCTAATGCCCTAAGTAGGTTAAGATTTTAAAAAGTTAAATTTTAAGGTATCTACATTTAAAAGTAATTAATTTTGTAAAAACGATAATTTTGGGTGTGAGCACCGTAAAGTTTCGACTCAAATTTCGAGGCTTCTTCAGAGTGAGAGTGAGTGAACATGGAGCACTCCTTGTTTTAGACCCGTTCTTGTTTTAGACTCTCTAAGTCTGAAACCTATAAAATTTTGTATTCACAATAGTTTTTATGTTTTAAATTGAACTAACATAAAATTGTAATTTGCAAGATGAGTACCTCTTGGACCAACTAGTATGAACTAGTTGTGTTATTTGGAATATTATTATCAATATTTTTCCTCTAAGTATAACTAGTTACTAAAATTTACAGAATTAAGTTCAGTTTCTTACAACTAGATACAAACACGAGCAATTAAAAATTTGCATCAGGTCATAGCCATGGTAATCTCGTCCTAAGAAAAGGACTCCTCAATCTCCTACTGTGGATATCGTAAAAGACGACTAAGGGATTACGCAAAGGAATGGGCAGCTGTATCCATTTGAGTACTTAACACCAAACTGCGATAACCAATCTATCTGCCAAGCGAGGTGATTATGGCAAATCCCCCCATTGCACGCTATGGGTTGTACGCATGCTATGGGGGACGCCTCATCCAGCAGTGGGTGTCTACCGGTTTATAAAAAGTCAGGTCATAAGTTTTCCGCCTCTGCTTATGACACAAGTCACTAGCAATTCCCGCCTATACTTGTCAATCTGCTCGCAGTTTGATTCAGCGGTATTGACTCCATATGAATACTGTGTCATTGCTGAGCAGCCGTACCTACTGCGATGTTTTATTGTGTTGGTAGCCCCGTCATTAAGGTTCGATGGAATAAAATTATTTCAATGGGCTACAAATAAAGTTGAGAATGTGGAGAGATCAATATAGTGAACGTTAACTGTGGAATGTTGGTTGCTGACAAACTGCGTCATTGCCTGTCATGGTTTATAATCTGATGGGAATACCTACTTTGAGTCTTTGGCTGGTCACTGCTCGTCATTTATTCCCATTACGACTGTCTGAAAATAAAAAAAAAGAATTAGGCAAGCATTATATGTTTCGCAGAGTTTGTCAATGCTGTGAAATTCAATAATTTCACTAGTGATATTATGTTGTACGTTAGGTTGTCAATCGTCTCCCTTTTTATCTTCATATCGCGGACCATAGGACCCCAGTACATAGTAGGTAGTAGTAGTACCTCGGTAGGTTGTTAGTTTTTTTGTTTTTTTTAGTAGCCGTTATATTTTAGTTGTAGAACATTCTAAAAAATACTGGGACCATGAGAAAACAGCTATATTGACAATTATTATTATTATTTTGATTGTTCAGTGATATTGTCAATTTCATGATCCGTGATCATTGGCCAGTGATATTGTCAGATTGGCAATCAAACGTGCAATTATAAAAAAAAACATCAGCTGTTAGATATTTACAGTTGGACAAGGCCTCCCCCATCGAATGAAATTGGGGGATTTGCTATAATCACTACGCTTGGTAGGCGGATTGGTGATCGCAGTAATGCTGGTGAGTACTCAGGTGGATGCTGCTGCCCATCTTCTGGTGTAATCTCTTATTTAGCTTTTATGACATCCACGGGAGAAAGACGGAGAGGTCTATTCTTAGGCTGGACAAACCAGATTAAAAAATTACTAGTGGTTCGCCCCGAACTGAGACCTCGCGATAACACCTTTATCAGCCCGACTTCTTAACTAAGTAACTTCCATATTTTCATTTATTATTTTTGAAAATTTTCACCTCGAGGTCTACCAGTATAGTATCTATCAGTAACTACTCTAATTTCCTACACATCATCGAAATAACCTTTGAATAGGGCTAAGCAACGGGGCGTAATACTACATACCTGTTAACCTATATCAAGGACCTGACGAATTAATTGATAACATACTTTTGACGAAAACCATAGAACTCCAACGTCATTCAAATTCCTAGAAATTGGAGGTCAACAATGGATGTTATATTGGTTTCTGTTGTATGGAGTACAAGTTTCTAAATTCTTCAATTTCAGACTTTTCCCTGTAGTTGTGACACAAAAGCCACAAGCATACCAAATTTCAGCATTGTGGGATTGCTGGAAGTACCTTAGAATTTTTGATTTTTACGTTTTTTATTTTCCCTAATATCTCAAAAACTACTAATTAAAAACAGTTTTGAAATGTCCAATCAAAGCGCTTTCATTAGACACCCCACTTGATCTGACTGTCTCACTTTTATTTTTTTTACCCCCTCTTGGACCCCAATATCTCAGCAACCCCCTGACCAATATAGCTCATAAAAAAAAACCTACCAAACCTACAAATTGTACCAATACTAGCTACCTCCATACCAAATTTCATGAAGATCGGATTAACGGTTTGGCAGTTTTCATCGGACAAACATACATACATACATACATACATACAAACGCCGATTCTTCCAACTTGACTCAGAGAACTCGCTTCGCTCGTTCAATAATATAACTAGTGAAATTATAATTTCACCGCTTTTATAATATCCCTATAGCATAGGTATAAGTAGAGCACCAAAATTTTCCATAGATTGAGACTCACCGTTTATTTTCTAATTTAAATAATGATATTGGCAACCTTTGAAAATAAAATCAATCGTTCACCCGTCAAACGAATAAAAATGTTCACTCACATCAAACGGAACTGTATTAAGCTACAACACCTCATCGAGTACAAAGGGCCCCTCCGTTTGTACTTGTTGGCAAACATTGTCACGGGATTATGGATTAGCGCAGGGAATCAGATTGACTTGTTTGGGAAAATTAAAATAATATTTATTTAAAAAATTTCCGATATAATAAATATAGCATTTAGATAACTAGGTTTCTACATTTGCAACAAAAAAACTACGTTATTCATATCATGTAAAAGATAATTTTAAAATTGTAATTCACTTGCTGAAATGACACGCTCCAGTTCAATGAGCGTACAGCTTAAGATATGATTTTTAAATTCTATTTATATTTTTACTGCTAAAAGGATAACCTACAAAATAAAATATTATAGGATAACTGCAAGTACAAGAGTGTCGTGACAACATTCCTAAAGGCATACAGTCAACAACGGGGCGTTTAGATTGTACAAACAGGGCCTACCAAGAGGGCCCTCGTCCATTGTCTTACCGACACTTCACTCTAATGGCCCGATGTACTTTTTAATGCGTGGTTCTGGCTCTTGGGACGAGGGTTGTATTTATAGAATATTATGAAATATAAATGGATATTCAATATTTTTGCTGTATACAGTTTACTGTATATTTATTTACACGAACAACTGCTAAATATTACATTTACACCCATACTGCTTTAAAATAGCCGCTAGAATCTGAACTATTTTAATGTACTTAGGTTTTTTTTTTACTAATATGTGTCGGTAAAAACTGGTGGCTCACCTGATTTTAGGCGGTAACCTCTACCTATAACAATGCATTACCACACAGGTCATGTCCACCTAGGACGCGCCCTACGTGGATGTGCACTGCGCCATGAAAACTATTATGTGTCTGTAATTTGACTGGCATCATTACCTGGAACCCGGCAATTCAAGCAATACTGCTCACTACTGGTGAGTGTTACTGGTAGTAGTACTTCCCCAGACGAGCTTTTCTATCACAAAAAAGCTCTATTACTTCAAAGTTTGCTTTGAAATGCTACAAATGCTTTCAGAAAAACTTGTTTGTTTATTTTTCCCCCTTTTTTATCTGTTACTTTTGAATCTCACCATTTCGTCATAATTTTGACGACCTCTGTGGCGTGGCGGGCGAAGGTTCGCCTGCGACGCAGGAGGTTGCGGGTTCGATTCCCGCCTCTGAACAAATATTTGTACGATCTGCAGATAATTTTTCAGGGTGTTCTGGGTATTTTACTATGCATAATAAAAAAATATCTATCTATGTAATGTATTGTATTAAGTATATCAGTTATCTAGCATAACACCAGCTCTGCTTAGCTTGGGGCTAGATAATGTTGTGTGAAATGACCAACATTTATTTATTTATTTTTATTTATTTAATTTAAATTTCATCTCACTATCTCATCTTACTATATTATCTTATCTCATCTCACTAATATTATAAATGCGAAAGTTTGTGAGTATGTTTGTTATGTTTTACTCCTTCACGCTGAAACAGCTGGAGCGATTTAATTGAAATTTGGAATGGACATAGCTTATACCATGAATTAATATATAGGCTACCTTTTACCCTGATATTCCCATCGGATCGAGACTTATGTGGGTGGAACCGTGTGGTGCAGCTAGTGTATAATAATCTACATAATCTCTAAACAAAGACGGATTAAAGCTCTAGAAGTTGTGGCTTTCATATAACGGACGTAATAAAGCGGAGAATGCGTGGACATCCATTGATTCATTGAAGTTATAGTAAGCCACTGTTTTATAACTTCGTGACACATTAGTACCCTATATTTTGAAAGCCACTGGAAAATTACAAAACGCTATACCATATTGTTGTGGGGCTAATTCATTATTGGATTTTGACAGTAAAAAAGTTCTTCTGTCAAAAAAAATTACACAAGCGTGAGTCTACTATACTTAGGTTGATAATCGCATGTACAGCTATATTACCTCAGAATAATAACTAAAGTAATTATTTTGAGTATATTACAACCGTCATACGAATTATGACAGTTGCTTAGAAAACCAAAGCTTAAAGAATTAACATTTCACAAAAGCTGTCCACCGCTTCACTTCACCTTGGATATCTTTGAAGAATCCTTTTCCTTCCATCTCTTTCAACCTTGGCTAATAAAGCATAGTAAGAGTGAGATAGATGAACCCTAGTAGCCTGAATGCATGAAAATTGAATGTGCCGTAGCTTTATACAGGTTGTTTGTAAATAAAATTGAATATTCAGAGAGGTGTTACGAAAATCACGACTATCCTCCCTCAGATGGACTTATTATCCCCGGTGTTATTACGTATTGAATGGCTATTGATATCATAATATGGAGGAAACTTGGTATGGAGGAACATAATTTAAAATAATGTTATATGTTGTTGTGCTTTGATAGTCTAAGGTTCAATGTGAAACAATTGTAGCAGAAAGATCCAGAAATGTATTTGTACATACAAATACACAATAATTTTTGTTTGTAGTAGAACTTTCCGTGAAGGAGTTCGTCCGGGGAAGTAATTTCATCTTTTTGTCTCAGGGTCGGCAGCGCGCGTGTGATGCCTCTGGTGTTGCAGGCGTCCATAGGCTACGGTAACTGCTTTCCATCAGGTGGGCCGTATGCTTGTTTGCTTGCCAAGTAGTATAAAAAAAATACAATCATGTTTTTGTGCTGTTAAGTTTATAATAAAATCAATCAGTGATCAAATTGTGTGCGAACAAATGGTGATGCGATTACCAACAACACCATTGTTGGGTTAACAACAATGGCGTTGTTGGTAATCACATCACCATTTGTTCGCACACAATTTCCTACACTTTATATTTTTTCTCTTTCTATACTCTCTTAGTACTATTTGCTACTGGTCCTAATTTTCT
Source organism: Epirrita christyi (assembly GCA_951392215.1). Lineage (NCBI taxonomy): Eukaryota > Metazoa > Arthropoda > Insecta > Lepidoptera > Geometridae > Epirrita > Epirrita christyi. Next base: position 1,603,097 of record OX595843.1, read on the forward strand.
TTAAGACCTAAGGAAAACACAACAAGACTTAAAAATATTTAAAATACCGCTTCGACAAATCCTACAATCTTAATCTAAAAACTTTAGATTCCTACTCATGCAATTCCACAGTTACAAATAGTAACAAGTTGATGGCAATAGCGACTATATTTCAACACGTAATACTCACCCGTCCTAAGCCGAGTGCAGCCCCTTGTCAGGTGGAGTAAATTAAATTTCAGTCGTGTCCGTGAAGATGACAGGTATTCATCCCTCAGTGGACTGTTTGAAGAGGCAGAAAGATCGTGAGATTTTCCGTAAGAGTTATATTTAAAACAACTAATATTTACTAATGTGTTGTCAGCTGTTCGGTGCGGCCGTTGCTGGTGAGTGGACGCTCACCTTTTAATAGTACGGGCCTCTATATTTAGTTAAACAAAACACCTTTTTCATAAATATTCATAAAAAACTATTTAATTTGTATACTTCAAATGTTGTATTTACTTGTATTATTCTTTATGTAATAAAAATAATATATATAATATACCAAAAAATGTTTTACGTTTACAAATAAATGAAATATTCAATAATCTCTATCAACATCAATAAAAAAAACCCACCCTCTCGATTTCCCGGTACGTCATTTCCACCCTAATTTGAAAGGGATTTAATTTATTGGAAACTATTTGACCGGTCCAAGCAATATCTGTCAGCGGCACGACAGGGGTTTAGTGGACTGTAGTCTGGTTTGTATTCCTTAAAAAAAAACGGCCAAGTGCGAATCGGACTCGCGCACGAAGGGTTCCGTACCATTATCTATAAAAACGGCAAAAAAAATCACGTTTGTTGTATGGGAGCCCCCTTAAATATTTATTTTATTCTGTTTTTTTATTTTTTTTTATAGCGGCAACAGAAATACATCATCTGTGAAAATTTCAACTGTCTAACTATCAGGTTTCATGAGATACAGCCTAAGGACAGACGGACAGTGGAGCCTTAGTAATAGGGTCCGTTTTACCCTTTTGGTAAAACCCTAAAAAATAATTTTTATAGTTGTACAAAATTACGAAATCCACAAAACTGCTTAGCTCTTTTATTTTCAATTAAAATGGAAGAGTGCTTGGCTTTTATCTATATTTTTTAATAAGTATTAATTCTCTTTCACTTCCTAAAAGCCTCAGACAACAAAGCAAATTAAATCAAACAGATGAACATAGTTTTTCATCGTCTGCGAGAGTTTCCACGCAATTAAAAATGCCAGAATAAGTTGTCATATACATGTATCGTGACGAATCCACTATTTGCCAAACGGAAACGAGACGACTAATACACGATAAGTGATCATCATCATCATCATCAACCTGTAGAAGTCCACTGCTGGTCTGCTGAGCATAGACTTTCCCCCAAAAATGCCACGACAAACGGTCTTGCACCGCCTCCATCCACCGACTACCTGCGGCGTTTATGTCTTTAGTCCATCGAGTGAAGGGCTTCCTCTACCGCATCGTTCGGTTTGTGGTAGCCACTGGAGCACCTTTACCCAACGGTTGTCAGTTCTGCAAGCTATATGACCTGCCCATTGCCACTTCAACTTGCTAATTATTGAGAGCTATGATTAGTGATGCAATTAATAAAAAAGAATCACGACTAAAATGCATTTTACTGTTTTTACAGTCCTTAGAATCTTATTGTGAAACCAAGTTTGTTATTTTTAAGCATAGAATATTAAATTGAAATGTTATCTACCCGAAACATTTCGATCCAACGGGATTCGAACCCACACCTTCATCTTATTCAAGGTACAAGGGCATTGCCGATTAAAGGCGAAGATGTAGGTTGAGTCCCGCTAGAATCTAGATCAACCTTTTTCAGTCACTATCACTACTAGTAAATTAGTAAAATCGAAGCCGTGAAGAATGGTAGAGCATTAAAGGCGGAATCGATGTTAAGTTTCACTAAAATTCGTTTCCATCCCATCCATCTATCTATCCATCCTTGCAAACTTTTTACATTTATAATATTATAGAACTGAAACTTTCGTGGTTGGGAATCATTTTAAATTGAAAAAACGGCTAATTACCACTGTTTTCCGTCACTTTTGCTGACGTTTCGAGACAGTTCAGAAGCCTCTTCATCATGAGCACCGCCCGCGACCGCGTTCGACGGTAGACCGGCGAATACTGCGTGCGGCCGCACGCTCCGCTCGAAACGTCAGCAAAAGTGACGGAAAACAGTGGTAATTAGCCGTTTTTTCAATTTAAAATTTATAATATTAGTCAAGATTTATTTTGACGCTATTAAATAGCGGTGCATTCAGTTTACGCGCACTCTACGCGATAATCTGCTAACAATTATTATCAGACCGGCAAGAACAACGTCTCACAATCACAATAGAACAGTTCTGGATCGATGGATCACACTCATTGTTGGTTAATCGTTGTGTTTCATCAATACTTGGTGTGGTTCTTTGAACTGCAACTTCAACCTGCCCCTTTATTGCCTAGCGAACTGAGGCCCAATTCTCTAAATTATTGAACGAGCGAAGCGAGTTCTCTGAGTCAAGTTGGAAGAATCGGCGTTTGTATGTATGTGTGTATGTATGTATGTATGTTTGTCCGATGAAAACTTCCAAACCGTTAATCCGATCTTCATGAAATTTGGTATGGGGGTAGATAGTATTGGTACAATTTGTAGGTAAGGTTATGAGCTATATCGATCAGGGGGTTGCTGAGACATTGGGGTCCAAGAGGGGGTAAAAAAAGTAAAAGTGAGACAGTCAGATCAAGTGGGGTGTCTAATGAAAGCGCTTTGGTTGGACATTTCAAAACTGTTTTTAATAATTATTTAGCCTTAGTAGTTTTCGAGATATTAGGGAAAATAAAAAACGTAAAAACCCAAAATTCTAGGGTACTTCCAGCAATCCCACAATGCTGAAATTTGGTACGCTTGTGGCTTTTGTGTCACAACTACAGGGAAAAGTCTGAAATTGAAGAATTTAGAAACATGTACTCCATAAAACAGAAACCAATATAACATCCATTGTTGACCTCCCATTTCTAAGAATTTGAATGACGTTGGAGTTCTATGGATTTCATCAAAAGGACGTTATCAATTAATTCGTCAGGTACTTGATATAGGTACTAACAGGTATGTAGTATAACTACGCTCCGTTGCTTAGCCCTATTTAAAGGTTATTTCGATGATGTGTAGGAAATTAGAGTAGTTACTGTTAGATCCTGTACTGTACTGGTAGACCTCGAGGGGAAAATTTTCAAAAATAATAATAGAAAATATGGAAATTACTTAGTTAAGTAGTCGGGCTGATAAAGGTGTTATCGCGAGGTCTCAGTTCGGGGCGAACCACTAGTTTACACAATTAAACTACACTGAAAGTTAACCGAATCGAGACTGAATTGTGAATTGACAGAAATTTGGTATTCTTCTCCCTCATAAATAACAATTTAGTCTACTTTCACTTCACGGTGACTACTATTAAAGTAGGATGGTTATACATATATATAGCTGGAAAGAGTAAGAGAGAGACTCCATCTACTTATGCTAAAATTATCGAAAAAACTTTGAATCGTGAACGATTCACACTTGAAAGTTTCGGTCACATTTCGATATGATAGGTAGGTAGCTATAGTTTGGTTATTCATTACTTTCTGGTAGCATTCTATAAGTAGGTATTTTGTCAAGTGTAAGAAATATATTTTTTTTGTCTCTGAATTAGGCATCCATTTGTAGGTTTGTTTGAATTATACTAGGTAGGTATCTTCCGTACCTACCTGCTGATACCATCCAATTCATATGCTCGTAACTTAAAGGTATGTTATTTTTTAGCTAAGTATTTAATTTGTTACCAACATATCATTGTTTGTTTGCGTTTTGTAAGCTAATTTGTATCAATCCGTGAGGACCATTAATTGGCTTTTCCGGCGCCCATTTTTGTTAGCATATAGCATAGATTGTTTTTAAATTAAGCCGTTGGTCTTCCTTAAATAAATAAATAAATAATCACATTACAGTGTTGTATTTCAAGCTAAGAGAATACCATTTTTGACATTTAAGACATCGACACAAGATCGAAACATAATCCGAACTCTATTTTAACTATTTTTTAATTAGAGAATTGGGCCTCTGGTAATCGCTTTCGATTACGATTTTGCAGTACATTGCGCCGCATGCTGCTGTTATAGAGCAGCAATATTCATAACATAAAGCTCAATGTACTGTAAAATCGTAATCGAAAGTGATTACCAGTTTGATAGGCAGTACGGGAGCTGAGCCTTACTAAAGTTGAACGTAGGGAAGCAAAATATTCCAAAGATTTTTTGTTTGTATTCTTCGTGGCATTGTTGGGGAGGCCTATGTCCGGCAGAGGATTTCTGCAGGCTAATGATGATAATTACTATTTTGAAACAAATTTTTGGTTCATAGTTACCAACGCGTGCACAATCAGTGCACATCAAAATACGAGACCATGAAATAGTGCATCAAGATCGAGAATCCGACCATAATATGCCATCTGCCATTCGCTATCTGTTACCTGCCAGTGTATTAGGGATGCTTCTGGTCTGGTAGTTGTAGGCGCTGCGTTTGATAATAGTGCTATCATAGCACCGCTAGCTGATGTGGTGGTCTCGGCATATGAATGTCCTATTCAATTCCTCCCGTGGATGTCGTAAAAAGCGACTAAAGGATTACGCCAGGGGAAGGGCAGCAGCATCCATCTGAGTTCTTAACACCAACACTGCGATCACCAACCCGTCTACCAAAGCATCGTGATTATGGCATCAATTCCCCCCTATTCTATGAGGGAGGCCTCGTCCAGTAATGAACGTATACTGGGTGATGAAGAACCGTTCGTCAGTAGGTAATAATTACAGCTGGTGCCACAGACTAGATAAAGTATTTCACCCATTCGTACAAGCTGTCCCAGTACGCGGCACGCAAATGCCGGGAAAGGCGCCGCAGTACAATTAACTTGTACCCTTTACAGTTTGTATCTGCAGATTAGGAGGCTGGGGCTAAATGTTAATTGTTTGCTACATGCGTAGCGAGATAGCTTTATGGAGAACGGACACACGGTGAAATCTTTCAGCAAACTTTTTTTTACCATAGAACAGATAAAATCTCTGGAAGTGCTACTTACGTACTTCTTTTTGTGCGTGCCCTGATGTTATGACGCGCGCCGCAGAGATAAATAACTACTTCAATTTCAATTGTTAATTTTATTATTTTATTAATTAACTAATCAATTTGTTTATTTGCAACTACAAAATTATAAGTACACCAGCAACACAGTAATAAGTAGGTACAACTACCCAGTAATATTATAGTTTATTGCATAGAATTGTTGGTCAAGTAGATGCAAAAAGGTCCTAACTCAGTGTTAAGAGGGCGCTCCGAAAATATAATATGTATGAATCGTCTTTTAGACGCAAATGCTAACGGAATAAGATTGAATATAGCACGACCCTATCTTGCACAGAAGTAAAGTCTCAAATCATATATTTAATTTATTATGAGAATACTTTATTAGTGTAGGTAAATTTTGGTTTGGTCACGGATAATAAACTATATTTTCCTTCGGTGAGTATTTATTTTGGAGATGTGGCTGAAATTATTTCCTAGAAATTACAAAAAATCTAGTTTGAAGGCATAACTTTCAAAAAAATAAAGTATCGAGTAAATGTCTGCCAATTGTGTTTCTGGCTTGGTCACGGATAGAAAAAAGTATGAAAAATCATGTATTTCAGTTTTTTTTATCGATGTGATATCTGGTTTACTCACAATAACTAGGCAAATCAGTATTATATTTTCGAAGCGCCCTCTTAATGCAGGTTATTAAATTATTTATAATAACCTGTATCCATGTAACAGTATACCATACGTCTATGTTAATTGCTATGTTAAAAAGACTTCGGTCGCAGTTCTCGACACATCTCTTCGACGCCCTCGTAAAGAAGGTACATTTTGCACTCCATATTAAAGAGCAATGTGTAGTTTCTAAGGTTGTAAACCGTTGTGTTTACGCGGAAGACAGCTCATCTGATATCTGCTTTGTTTGGCGGCACCTTTCGGAATAAGAGCCATCTCCATCTAGCATGTACCTACTCTGAGATATAACTCATGGCATACTAGGTTACTCTTGATTAAATATAGTAATGGTCACACAAGATACAACACGTCCGTCTGTGGTGCATCTGGTCTAAGAATAGACTCCTCCATCTCCTCCCGTGTATATCATAAAAGCCAACTAAGGGATACCACCAGCATGGGCAGCATCCTGATACTGCGATTACTAATCCGCGTGATTATGGCAATTTTCCCTTTTGTGTTTTATGGGGGAAGCTTCGTGTCCAGGCAGTGGATGTCTGAAGGCTGATTATGATGATGTAGGTCTTCTTTATAAAGCCGCGTGGCATGATGTCGCTCTGCCCCTCGACTGCTAAAATGGAAATTTTCAATATCTGTACTTACCTATTTACATGTTTCTATTAGATTATTATTCATAAGTATAACAAGCGTAGCGTGTGCTGTGTTGCATATTTTTGTTAATGATTATTTACTTTTGACTACCTTCCTAGGTTTTAAAGTTCTCATTTACTATGTATCAGCAACACCTAGCTCCGAGGCACCACATAGGCGCTTCTCACCTAGTGGTAAGACGGACCATTTATGTAAGCCAAGCCGTGTTTGTTGCCTGAATTTTCTAGGCTTGGTTGCGTTGGAACAGGAGTAATTTTAGTTTATAAGACGATTCAAAATGATCCTTGTGATTTCAATGAATAAAGTTCTTTTGACTTTGAGTTCTTTTATATTAGTTGTGAAAACAGCCAAGATTGCGTTGATATTGTAGATTTAGGAAAATTAAGTATTTTGAAAAATGCAAAAACAAAAAATTACAAATCTTTACCTGCATTGTAAGTTCAAGGCATGAATGACAGTTCCCTCGTCAGATACCTTCAAGATATGTGGCTCATGACCACTTGACCTCCTCCGGAGGGTTCAAACCTTTTGGACTTCTCAATCAACAGATGCTATTCCTACGGCTATTATCCCCATATATAATATAACACCCAACAGTCACATACGTAGTCTTGATCCCACTCTAAGACTCCCTGTGTCGTTCGTATCAGGAACTACGAGTACAAATATTTACAGATCATACAAACATTTGTCCCGCAACGTGAAACGAACCTGCAACCTTTTGCATCTCAGCTGGCTCGCCTGCCACGCCACAGAGGTCGTCAAAAGACAGGGTTGAGGAAGGAGAAGGTTATGATTCGCCTTATTCGAAAGTCATATCCATATAAAATAAATAAATAAATGTTTGACATTTCACACAACATTATCTAGCCCCTAGCTAAGCTGAGCTTGTGTTATGGGTACTAGATAACTGATATACTCACATAGGCAGATATTTTTTATTATACATAGAAAATACCCAGAACAAATATCTGCATATCGTACAAATATTTTTACGAGACTGGAATCGAACCCGCAATCTGCTGCGTCGCAGGCGAACCTTTTTTTTATGCTACTTGTCATGCAGACAAGCATACGGCCCACCAGATGGAAAGCAGTTACCGTAGCCTATGGACGCCTGCAACACCAAAGGCATCACAAGCGCGCTGCCGACTCTGAGACATAAAGATGAAAAGTCTCATGTGCCTGTAATTTCACCGGCACCCGTACCCTTCAAACCGAAACACAGCAATGCGAACACTACTGCTTGGCGGCAGAAATAGGTACGGTGGTAGTACTTCCCCGGACGAACTCTTTCACAAGAAGTTCTACTACTAACAAAACCTAACCTTCGCCCGCCGCGCCACAGAGGTCGTTAAATATCGTTATATGTGTATGTAATATATTATGCCATGTTATATTTTTCCACAGTTATATACTCTTTCACTATAGCACTCAATCATTCAATCATTTTAAAATTCTGATCACACAGGAACCACTTCGTGCACTTAGAAAGATAATTGTAACAAGACTAGAACAAAAAGACAGAAACAGCGTGGCCGGTGTTGCTTTCATGCCATTTGCATATAATGTGGCGTGCGCAAAAACCGGCAGATATGAGATGTCTGGGAGACACGGTTCCACGAGCAAGCAGATGGTCGTACTATCAGCGGATAGCATAGCGGTTTCTGTAGCGGAAACGTGCAAGGGCGTCAACATACATAATATAACACCCCATCAGTCACATACTTAGTCCTGATCCCATACTAGGATTCCCTGTGTCGTATCAGGATCTACGAGTACCGTGGTACGACAACGCCCAGACTGGCAGGGTAGGGTTGTCAAACGGTATCTTTTGTATGAGAAAAGCGACGGTTGACAGCCATGATCGCACAATTTACACTTATTTCAAACCTGTCGCGAGTTAGAGAATACGGGAGCCGGAACAAGTATTTGCAGATCATATAAACATTTGTCCCGCAGTGGGAATCAAACCCGCACCTCTTGCGTCTCAGCCCACAAGACGCCCGCCACACCACGGAGGTCAGATGACATCATCATTATCAACCTATTGAAGTCCTGCAGGACATAGGTCTTTCCCATGGCGCGCCAATGAGCTTGGTCTTCGCCTCTCCCCATCTAGTTGCTGCCTGCCCCTCGTGCATGTCATGGCTCCATCATGCGGCGGGTGCTCTACACTACATTTGCATAGACGCAGTCTCCACTCCAAGAACTCCTTTACTTCAACTGTTGTTGGTCTTATGGCAGACTTGACTGCCTCACTGCCACTTCAGCTTGCTAATCTTCTGGGTTATGTTGATAACTTTGGTTCACTATAGGATAACCTCGTTTCGGATCCTAATAACATAAAAAGATACAAAAAGCTTTGCATATTATATGTTGTCTGCGAGACACGGTTCTGTGAGCAAATAGATGGTCGTATAGCTATAGCGGATAGCGTTTTGGTTTGCGTGCGTGGCACATGGCGGTCCGCGTAGCTGTTAGCGTAGCAAATAGCGTAGCGGAAGCATAGCGGTTTGAGTAGCGCAAGCGTAGAGAGAAGCTTGAAATGTGGACTGCCACAAAGGTAGCCACGGTTAGCCAATTTAGCGGTTTGCGTTGAGATTACTATAGCGTTTTGACCTATGAATCAATATTAACCTTATTAATTTAATTATTTTTTATAAAACCTTAGGAGCGTTTACAACCAAGGAGGAAGCTTGAAAACCGCTTGCACTTTAGCGATGTCCAATATCTGATCTACCTATCAGACTAGAGAAAATATTCAATACATAATTTCATTATTGAGTAACTTTGTTTCTTGTCGTTTCTTTTAATGAGATGGCTTCAAGATTATTATGAGCGTTATGAGATTTCTTACTACATTATTATACGTTGAATTTTTAAATATTTTTTTGAATTTTTGACGTCTATGTCCAGTAGTGGACTTCTACAGGCTGATGCTGATGATGAAGTAAGACTCCTAGGCCACGGAATATTGCCCAGATGCCTTCTATTTCCTAGATGTAGATTATATAGATAACCATTTTATCGTTCTTATGAACAATCATGAATACATAATAGGATTTATTAAAATTAGCAGTGTATAATGGGTGACTTTTGATTGATTCATCCAGTGATTTCTTCCAGGCAACCTTTGGATGGACAGTAATGAAGGTACTATAAGGTACATTACGTTCTGAATTTATTTACAATCCAGACACCGAAAAAGTACATACATCATATTACCCAACAGTCACATACATAGTCCTGACCCCACACTAGGATTCCCTGTGTCGTGGGTATCAGGAACAACGAGTACCATGGTACCATAACGCCCAGACCCGGAACAAATATTTCCAGATCATACATACATTTGTCCCGTAGCGGGAATCGAACCCTCAACCTCTTGCATCTCAGCCGGTTACTCGCCCACCGCACCACAGAGGTCGCGTCAAACTTTTATTGACATCAGGATGTTGGGACCCGTGAGCTAGGAAATGGCCGTTAGGAATGGAAAAAAATGGCCGTTTTGGTGGCACTTCACTTAAAAAATGCGTAAATGTTTGAATTATTTTTTCAAGGCAAAAAACATTGTGTACTGATGGCATCACGGTTGATTTTGCCTTGGATAAATAACGCAAACATTTGCGAATATACACCAAGTGTTAGTAGTAGAACTTCTTGTGAAAGAGTTCGTCAGGGGAAGTACTACCACCGTACCTATTTCTGCCGCCAAGCAGTAGTGTTCGCATTGCTGTGTTTCGGTTTGAAGGGTACGGGTGCCGGTGAAATTACAGGCACATGAGACTTTTCATCTTTGTCTCAGGGTCGGCAGCGCGCGTGTGATGCCTCTGGTTTTACAGGCGTTCATAGGCTACGGTAACTGCTTTCTATCTGGTGGGCGCCGTAAGCTTGTCTGCTTGCCAAGTAGCATAAAAAAAAAAAGTGAAGTTGCACCTTTACGTTGGTTACTTGTGAAATTGTGACTTTTGCTTGCTTGTATTAAACTTACGCTTATATAAATAATGTGCAGTGTCTTGCATACGTACAAGTTATTACTCTGATCTCGGTTTCACTGGAGATAGCTATCGTGCCTCGCCGGCATCTTATTGATTCGCAGAAATAAAACAAACACTCAGTTAAATGGAAGCTGCCCGATTAACTTGTATTTCGTTTGGTTTACGGTACATGGGGAATGATTTGAGCGGATCTCATAAAAAAGCCATAGAGAATTGATCTTTGACGATCTCTGGCGCGGCGGGCGTAGCCGGCTGAGATGCGAGAGGTTGCTGGTTCAATTCCCGCAGCGGGACAGATGTTTGTATGATCTGCAAATATTTGTTTCGGGTCTGGGTGTTATGGTACCATGGTACTCGTTCCTAATACCAACGATACAGGGAATCCTAGTGTGGGATCATGGCTACGTATGTGACTGTTGGGTGTTATGTTATCTTAGTTTAGAGTATTTTTTTTATTCCTTGGGAAGGTGATACTCTTATTTCATTACAATCTAGGCACGTACTTATACACTAATATCTAGACCCGTGATGCGTTAGATAGATAGATAGATAGATAGAAAATACTTTATTGTACACAAAACTTGAACATTGAACAAAAAATAAACAATTTCATAAACAAAAACTAAAACTAACTATGTTGAGCGATAAGACCGCCCGTTAGTTAGTTAGTTGCGTTAGTTTCTTATAAAATTATATGGTTACAAAATTTTAAGTAGTTTGATGAAATGATATCCAAAATAGAAGGAAACTTCTTTCGCGTACAAAAGGCCGTAAGCACCCTACCGGTAACCTCTTATGTGTTTTGGTTCTACTAGGTATAATCCAGGTTATAGGTATCATGAGCTCAACCTAATTTGAGTTTCAACACTCGATCAGCGAAAGCAATATCCAGTGTGTACCCTTACTTACCCTTACGCTTACCCGATGACGTGTTTCTTACAGTACCGAAATGGTAAGTTGATTTTCCAAAAATACCTTTTCATTTACTTAATTGAATCGACTGATAATGTTCCTTCTATCGACCAAATACAAGATAGTGTGTTACAATGGACGGTCTTTTTAACCGACTTCACAAAAAGGAGGAGGTTCTCAATTCGGTTGTATGTTTTTTTATGTTTGTTACCTCATATCTCCGTCGCTTATAAACCGATTTGGAAACTTCTTTTTTTATTTGAATACTTCCAGATTGGTCCCATTTTTTTCAAAACCCAGTTCTGATGATGGAATCCATGAGGAATTGAGGGAAATCCTCAAATATTGTAGGCATACATGTAGCGATTTTATTTTCAGCAACAAATCAAGCATTTGCATTCAGAAAGTATCATAACCCTTTCAGCACTATGGATTTTCCATCATTTTAGTTTTCATCCAGATATTTAGTTGAACAAAAATAGCGGAAGTCGGTTTTTAAAATGAAAAATTATAAAGTGTTCTTAAAAAGGACATCACGCGAATAGCCTGTAACTTGAGCTTTTGAAAGCTTACTTGCACTAGTGGCGGCGTGTTCGATGCGTGCGTAACGGCGCCTGCGCATCGCAGCCTCGCACCGATTTATTACACCCGTTACCTTTAATTCCGACATAATTTAATTTGAACACGCCGCCATGCGACTTAATTATGATATCACAGGAACGAGTACCTCCTGGAACTATTATTTATTCTGTACCGAATATATCCCTGTACGCAAGGTATTTAAACGTCTCAGTGAAATTATTTGATGATCTGTAGTTATCCATTTATTTTTGATTCAGGTCAGTTGTAATGAAATTGATTTAATTACATGGTGAATTATGTTAAAAATTTTCAATTGATAACGAATTCAGGTTAAGAAATCAATTCTGTTGCCAATAATGTATATACAAACGATCACTAACCAAACCACGTAATAAATAATATGAAGTTGCCGCACTTTGAATTAAAATTGAACCGAGATTTAAAACTTTTATTTACACGAAAAACCATAACATTCTAAATTCAAAATGTTTATGTCATTCTATTGTTTGACTTTCAATAGTTTTAAATTAAATTAAAATTAATTCTGAGAGCTATGTCGGTGATCTTGGTTTAGTTCTTCTATGGATTTCTTCATTTCGGATTATATCACGCGTATGTATACTCTGATTTTTTATCTTAGACAATTTTTGTAAACAAAGAAATGTCACTGTGTGTATAAGATACACATATGATACACATACATGACACTTAAACACACACTGGCATATCTTGACATTTCTTTGTTTACAAAAATTTTCTAAGATTAAAAATCAGAGTTATAGGTGTAGATAAAAAGGGTGAATATTTTTTCTTAGAAAAAAAGTTGTTTGAATTTTTCTATATAAAACGGTCATTTCATACATATACCCTCTATATTATGGGTTCAGATAAGCCTCGTGCCTGGCTCTGCGACGCATTCAGGCAATAAACTCATGAACAAGCTGGCCTAAAGTCCAGCAAAACGTCAAGGCTTATCGGAGCCCATAATATTTACTCGGCTAGTAGCCGTTGTTAAATAACTAAAATGTTACACTACGATAGTTTTAATTATACCTACTTATAACAAAATTATCTTCTTTACTTAAAGGTGGATCGTTTCGCATGTGGCGCGAAATTCAAATTTTATTGTGTTTTTTGCCCATCACAATTCATTAACAACTCCTGTGATAGCGAAAACTGATTTTGCGAAAACTAAGAAACCTAACACACATGTTTTAGTTGATAGTATCTCTAAAAGATAATTAGTTTAGCTACAAATATTGTTCAATGATTTTTACATTGTTTTTGTTGGTTTAGGGATATCCGTAGCTTAACTAATGATATTTATGAGATAATATCAATTAAAACATGCGTGTTGGGTCTCCTAGTTTTCGCAAACCCTGTTATCGCTATCTCAAAATGTGTTGATGAGCTGTGACGAGCAAAAAACACAATAAAATTTGTATTTCGCGCCACGTGTGAGACAGCTTTTAGACGTCCACTGTTGTACGAGGCCTCCCCCATAGAATGCAATGGGGGATTTGCCATAATCACCACGCTTGGCAGGCCGATTGGTGATCGCAGTTTGGTGTTAGGTATTGGTTGATGCTGCTGCCCATCCCCTAGTGTACCTAATCCCGTAGTTATGCTTTTACTATATCCACGGGAGGAGTTAATAGCATACATAATGTTTATTCGTATTCTATTTTTTAAATCAGATTTAGGTATTGTGGCGTCATACACAATACATAGGCCACATAGGCGACATAAGTATAATTTACTTGCACTGATCGATAGGTAGGTTTAATACCGTTATTTTTTGTGATTTGATGGTGATTTTTACTACAGTCTTTACCCAAAAAAAGATTGACGTGCGAAGCCAAAAAAAAGCTTGGCATTATCGGTTACAGCAGTATTTGCAATAACGTACTTGTTGAAGATTAATTGTGATAATAATTCGTACTACCTAAACAACACTTGCGACAAAATACGACATGTACCAGGGGCCTTACTCTTGAATCCAATAGTAATTATTGTCCAATGACAATTTAAATCCAATGATAACTCAAAATTGACAAATCACGGTACTCTTAAAAACAATTCTTTTAGGATTGAAATTGTAATTGCGCTTGTATTGGCCAAGTATTTGTGTCGGTACCATGAAGTTAGCTGCTCTATACTCAGCAATATGGGTGTTTAAATGTCTCAAAAACCGGTAAAACAATCTATAAACTAAACACTATTGAATAATATCAATCCAATTTAAATTAGTTCATGTAATATCCGCACAATTTTGAATTAATTTGGCGCTAGGTTGGCATTCAAGATTACCGAATGACACAATTCCAATACCGATAAATCGGAATTGTTTTCAAGAGTAAGGCAGCAGATTATAATCTGACATTGCGTTCCCACAAGGTGTAATGTAGTCGCATCTCCGCGGCTTAATTATAAATTTTGCACACTTACTCTGTACAATTTGGTGCGACTGTCCGACGACCGCCATATTGCCATATATGCGATTGCGATGACAAATTGCCGCTGAATTTTGCACGCATACGAAATATACGGCTTCTTTTACTGTAATGAGAATTGAATTGAATGGTTGGTAATAGCATTTCTTCATCGGCTGATCACGTCCACTGCTGGACGGAGCCTTCCCATAAAATAGGAGGGATTTGCTATAATCACCATGCTAGGCAGGCGGCAAGTACTCAGGTGGATCCTACTGCCCATCCCATGGCGTAAACCCTTAGTTGCGTTGTACAATATTCAAGGGAGGCGTTAATAGCATACGGGTTCGATTCCCGCCTCGGAACAAATATATGTACGATCTGCAGGTATTTGTTCAGGGTGTTCTGGGTATTTTCTATGTATAATAAAAATATCTATCTATGTAATGTATATTGTATTAAGATCAGTTATCTAGTACCCATAACACAAGCTCTACTTAGCTTGGGGCTAGATAATGTTGTGTGAAATGTCCAGCATTTACTTATTATTATTATTATAAAGTATATTCATATTCTATTTGTAAAATCAGATTGTACCTAAAATTCAGGTTCTCTGCATATGGTGTTTTTTTTATCATCAGTAACCTATGTTTAGGTATACCTATAGATCCACGAATTGAAATTGGCTGCGTGAGGCTGTTACATCCAACTACCGAGCAGTACCTATGAGCAGTGTTGTATTCCACTTTGAAGGGTGTGGTGCCGGAGTAGTTACAGGCACATGACTTTTCACCTTTTTATCTCAGGGTGGGCGCAGAACAGCTAGGTAATGCATTTTTTTTGCGTGGTACAATAGCAAATACCCCCATTATATTATATCGTCGTGCATTTTCACGAAAAAACCGGAAGCGAAAGACATATTTTGAACTAGAAAGAACCTTATCGTAATACCTACCCTTGAATAAAAGAAACTAAACTAAAAGTAGGTGTATCGAACTCTTACAGCAAATTCCAGCATCCAGCAGTCCTGCGGCTTATCAGATAGTAATAACAGATTAGTGTAAATAAACAAATGAACACACCGTGGAGGTGGCTCCTGAGTTATGCCTCATAATTAAACCCTGTATTCCATTCAGGACGTGTTTCGTTGCTTTTGATAGGGATGTACCATATCAATCAATTAGAAGACATCGAGTCGATGAATGTGGCCTACTTGTATAATAACGTTCACCACAGTGACCACCGTGTTGGTAGCCGAGAATAAAGAAGTTCGATTACCACATCGGTAAGAAACTTTGGATTTACTTATGATTGACAAATAGCCATTTGTTCCGGCTCTGGATCTTTTGAGACCATTGTCGAATAGTTGGTAGTAATTACGATAGATCTTTGAATGAGGTCAGCTGTGCAAGCTGTGCCAAGGTAGATACATTATCATCATCATCATCAACCTGTAGAAGTCCACTGCTAGCAGTAGGCCTCCCCGTAGAATGCCACAACGAACGGTCTTGAGTCATCACCATCCACTGACTTCCTGTGACATAATATAATATCTTTAGTCCATCGAGTGGAAGGCCTTCCTTTACCGTGTCGTTTGTTTTGTGGTCGCCACTCGAGAACCTTTATTCCCCAACGGTTGTCAGTTCTGCGAGCTATACGACCTGCCCATTGCCACTTCAGCTTAATTGCTAGTTCTGAGAGCTATTTCGGTGATCTTGGTTCTACGAATGTCGTCATTTACTCGTTTGACGCCACATATTAGGGCGTCAAAACCATCGATATTTTTCTCATCCCTAGAGCTAAATAACTCCATTTGGCTCGATGCTCGGTAAACGTCCGTTTGGACATCGATAATTATTTACCTGTAAATTGGCACTACAATTATTGATGGCTTCATACGGACCGTGGCGTGGTCACGATAGCACTGCAAACGATTACAGCGACGCGATATGTCGCGGCTCACGCCGACAAGAAACGTTTAACGCACGGGCTCCAATTATCACAAGAACAAAACAATCTAAAATTCAAATTCACTTCTTTATTGCATCACAATTATGTGAAATATCAATGTCATTAGTAATTTAAACTTATTCTACTATTATTATTTGTAGGTGGTTATTTTATATACCCAGTCAAGGTGTCGCAATTTTACCTAAAATCGTAGCTTGGTAATTAAAGAAAAACTACTTATAGTGTCCCGAGATTCTTGGCGAACGGCTATTCTCAGGGAAGTCCAGTGTCTAAGTGTGTATTAGACACAGCTTTAATGGCTTGGCTTAATTACAATCATGGATTGCTCGAATTAATTACCAGATAAAACTGAAATTTTCAGATTTTGAAATTCAACTTAAGGTAAGTAAAAAGAGTATGTTTATGTTTATATCTGTAAGCAATTTAAATTATAAACATAATTGAATATTTTTTTATAACTATTGTGTGTTCGAAACGAGCAGACAGTATTACCGTCTTATGTTTTGATAAACAGCTAAAATAACAGAACATTCTCATTCATTTGAAACATTTAATACGATTAAAGTGCCACTTACAATAATTGTGTTAACCTTTATTGATGCTTAGTTAAAAAATACGTCACGAGTGCTGCAGCATGCAGCTATCGTGTGCTAGAGCCATAACCGTGTACGTTTGCTCGTTTGACCCGCAAAAAATGATTTGTGTGAACATAAAATGTTACGTTATCTTTTTGTGTGACACTTTAATTAGAATAGATATTGCGAGTGGCGCATGCGAGCTAGTTAAACGAGGACATGCAATCATGAAAAGCGCTAAGCATTGTGCATGACTTTAGTTACTAAGTATTGAAAATCATAGATTTAGATAGTAAAGATACGCCTGACAGACAAAACAATAAAGCAATGTCTCCTTAGAGAAAAATCAGCGCCATCTCTTAATATCAGGCCGTACAAAATCATGCTTGTACATAATAATCACCATAGCAAAAACCGTAATACGAAATAAAATTGTTTTCTATAATTTAGGAAAGTTCAATATACAAAATCTTGACTTACCAATAATATGAAATGCCACCTTTTTGCACTTTCTGACGTAATTTTTGCAGGTTTTTACTACACAATTAGGCATTTTGTTACTGACATAAACACCACCGATCACGTGCGATGTACGTCATGGACTGATTATCGTCGGTGGCAATCTACTGATTTTGACACCAATTGAGTTGGCGGTAATCTAGCGAGCGTCCGCCGTGTCCTTAGTATATGTCTATGATTGAAAATACTCAATGTACGATTTTAGGACAAGGCACGATTCTATACATCCATCCGTATATCCAACAGCCTTTGGGCACCCACTGCTGGACGAGGCCTCCCCCATAAAATACAATGGGGGCAATTGCTATAGTCACCACGCTTGGCAGGCGGATTGGTGATCGCAGTATTCGTGTTGATTACTCAGGCGGATGCTGCTGCCCATGCCCTAGTGTAATCCCTTAGTCGGCTTTTACAACATCCACGTGAGGATCCACGTTTTTCTTTTCTTTTATCATTATTTAACTTCATTACTAATTAAGTAATTAATTAGTAATGAAGTAATTAATTAATTAATTAATTAGTAGTAAATTTATTTAACTTAATTAACTAATTACTTATGTATTACATCATATTTTATCCATTTATCATTATCAATGTAATTTTTGCTTTGTGCACCGCCGTCATTGCTTCGCTCATTACTGTCCATCCAAAGGCTGTCTGGAAGAAATCGCTTTCAGCGACAAGGCTAGGCAAGGTACTGCAAATTTTTGTAAATCGTATTATTAATTCCTGGAGAAAAATAAAGTATATTTAACCTTATCTTAAACTACTTTAGGTATAGGATGGGTTAGGGGGTTTTCGTCTTCGGGTAATTTCGGAAAAATATAGGGTTAATTCGTTCCTAAACGTGTATGTTTTAAAACCATGGTCTGAGCAAGTACCTTTCGGGAAAACAGTCTCAAAAGTTTTCATGGTGTGTAAAATTTAATCTACCCGAAAAAGACTTTAATTAATTTATCTAGCACTATCTTTTTATCTTAAAATTCACATCTCTCTTTTAACACCGGTCACTGTTATCAGTGGGCATCGGAATGGACGCATTCAAATAGTAAGCAGGTTGCCATTTAGATTACCGGTATCAGTATGAACTAGTGCACAATGACATGAAATGAGCGTTGGGTACGTTCTTATACGCTGCTGTCTGCTGGTAAGTTCGACAAAACAAATGAACGTGAACGCCCACAAATGAGCCAGTAAGCAGGTGCCTGCTTTACTCGAAAATGCAGTCAAAGCAGTGCGCAGCTTAGTTCCCTAGGTAGTGTTGACGAAAACCTGCTTTCTAGGTAAATACACCATTTGTTATCAGTGGACATCGCAAAAAGCTGAATCTCGCCGACAAAAGCCCAATACAGTAACATAGCGCGGGCGCTGGAATCCTACGGAGCCCTCGCTCATTAACGCTTCTCCTGCGCAACTCTATATAGAGATTTGTAATCGGCCTATCTGTAACAGCAAACTCCATTCAAAAACCAACCATAAATCTTGATGTGTAAGAACTAAACTCGAACTTAGTACCAGAGATATTTTTCAGTAGCCACGATGATTCTCACAATCGCGGATTGGCTGAGATTGAAAAACGAACTTTATGTTTAAACCCGTTAAATCTACTTTTATTTTAGTTACTTGAAACGTTCTGATTTTAAAATTATGTAATACACGCGGCGAATAACGCCGTAAGTGGCAGTTACAGCGTTTTTAGAATATCTCTAAGTTTTTTATTGTGAGTTGAAAATTGGATGGTTTTGTAGTGGTTTTTACGGGTTTTTTTGAGAGGTGAAGAAAGTGTACGATGTGCGATTAGCGTTTTTGCGTCAGCGGCGTAATTAGGGACTATCGGCGGCACGTATGAAGACATAAATAAACCGTCATCGGCGGAATTAGCGACCCGCTCGCCAAGCACGGGTCTACTTAAATTTCAATCGATCGTCCAGATTTCCTCTTTTTATTAGCTTTTTTACTATGGTTTAAAGTAAAAATACGCGAGCAATCGTTAAAATGCTTCGAGTGGCGAATACTCGCACATAAGAGATGTCTATATTTTACTGCTGTTATCATTAAAATACACTAATTAAGATGTTTTATGAGGCGTACATATTAATTATGCAAGTAATCATTTAGTTAATAATTTAGTATTTTATTGTGTTTCCGTCTTGATTGCAAATGCAATGTGTCAGACAAAAAGTTTTTTTTAAATGAAATGGCCTGAAATAATGTGATACAATTAAAATAATCGTGTATGTATCCATTACCTACCTGTTATAAATTAAGTATATATTACATTAACTCGGCTCACTGTGTTATTTTATCAACATAAATCATGTCCAGAAATTAAAAACATAAATGTAATTTTCACGATATGAAATCTAACCATTTGGGTTTTTTACACATAATTTTTTTTTAACTTAACATGCCAAGTGTTGTTTGTAAGCAAGTATAAGTCCGCTAAGTAAAAATTATACGACTTAGTGGTCACTTACTTGGCTGTTGATTTATTTTAGTTTTTTTCATACTGCAGAAAAAAGTAGAAACTTATGCGTTACTACATAAAATCCAGTTGATTAATTATTGTAATCAGCCCAAAACAGACTCAGGCCTGTATTAATAGACCAAACAAGAATCGAAAACGATCTTGAGAACACCAAAAATTAAATTTTTGTATGGGAATTTTGAAATTGGAACACACTCAAGATCGTTCTTCTGAGAACGATGGAACGTTCGATTTGTTAATACGGGCCTTATAGTTAGCAAAAATGCTCTACTTGACAATGCCATCGGTGTTCCAAGCTGTAAAAATCCAGGGTATTTTTTTACAGTCATATCGTATCACTTATTTACAGTATAAGGTTGATTTAGTAATTTAGTTGGAGTATGCAAAACTTAACACCTGCATGGTTAAGGTACATTGTTACGAAACTAACATAATTAGCTTCGTGTTGCGTCCACCCAACGCATGTGACTGTGGGTATTCGCGGTGACCATACGTTATTGATCAAGGCCCAGAACGCTGTGGAGATTTCTGTTCGATTTTATTATTAATCGACGTACATACATATACATTTTTTTTAAACTAATTAATAAAATTAAATTTCTGTTAACCAGAGGCCCGATTCTCTAATTTAAAAACATTCAATTCGCAGTATAATCTCGTCTCAGTCGTACTGTCACGTATAGTTACTATTACTTAATCTTCGCGTTTCTTGCGAAGAATATGGAATAGTTTCTATACGAAACGGTGCGACTGACACGAGACTGGAATGTTTTTAAATTAGAGAATTGGGCCTCAGAACTGTATAACGTACAAATCAAAAAATTTGTGTAGGTTAGGTAGTTGTGTTTTATTTTTTCATGGTTTTAGAATAAAAACTCAAAATCCATGTACTTAAAAATGACACCCACAGCTATTCTACACATCGATGTACACTCAAAGTCAAAGTCAAAGTCAAAAAGAACTTTATTCATTGAAATCACAAGGATCATTTTGAATCGTCTTATAAAAAATTAAATTACTCCTGTTCCAGTTCCTCCTGACTCTGACCACTGAATCAAAAGACCGTGTTTATTAGAATTCCGCGCCTTAACTCAGTAACTATCTACCCATTGATTGAGGCTGATTGGTATTATAGCTGGATATCCAATTATAGGTAGTTGAGTAGACTTTAAAATAATGTTCACCGGCTTACTTTATTACTGTTGTTTTCCTAATTGATTTATCGCCTGATTCTTCTGGGTTTTGTCGCGATGGTATCAGGAGTAATTCACCTAGTTTATAAGACGATTCCAAATCTTTAAATGTACAAAGCACTACTAACTAAGTCTTAATTTGTTTGTTTAAATTGTGCTGGACGTAACATAATGTATGTCATGTCTTTTTGAAAAACAGTATGACTAATCTTTATTTTTGACATGCCTTTTTCTGTATCTGTTTTATGATTTTTGATTTTGATTTGAACGGTTATGGGCAAGTGCGCAGAATTATACGAACCTTTGAAGATATATTATATGTTCTGTATGTATGTTTCTCTTTTTGTTTTTTATACGTGAAAACCTATAATTGGCTTCCTGCCAATTTATGTATCTCTGTTTTACATGTATTTTTAAGTTATTTATATTATGTTCCTACAAAATAAATAAATGTCAGCAAGTAGGTTCAAACCAGATTTTTTATTGTGTAGGTACCTAACAATCTTTTTTGATGTCTCTAATTTTCACAAATTTTGGTTAGCTACAGTAATCAGAAAAAATTGTGGTTACCTGATTATCGGCACATGCAAATCGCGCGCACTGCCGGAACGCCTTTCAACCTCAACTAGATTTATGCACTTACACACTTATGCGACTTACCGTCTTCGTTTAAATATTCTGATTCTTTTTTCAGATTATAAACGTAGTTCTTCGACGTAAAAAAATACTTATGCATCAGCTATTACTTACTGATTAGTTTAAAACAGTAGTAAGTTGGTATAGTTCATAGCAATTTAGATATTTATTATTTATGAACCTTTTTATTGATGTAATAAAGACATTTTCGATGAAAGAAAGTCGAACAATCGCGAGACAAACCGCACTTAAAGTTAAAGATGAAATAGTGGGTCTTAAATTTGGTTTGGTTAATTAATTGGTTAAAGTACAAGATTTTTAAGGGTTTAATTAAATATCAATAACTTAATTAAATATGTTGTCCAATATTTCTTAATTACCTGAAAATGGTACTGAAAATTGAGCCAGTTACGTACTTTTAATTCGCTGGGTGACGGGTACGAATAACTTATAACATAACAAACATACTCTCCCAAACCCTCGCATTTATAATATTAGTGTGATTCCTATAACTTTAAGAATACAGGGTGTTTTTTTGAAATGGGGTAGTATGGGGATATCCGAATCCATAAGAGATACGGGAAAACTGTCTTTGGAACCATTTACTCATTTTGTATGAAAACGATTTTGGCATAGTTATTTTTTTGGTCAAGCGTGAGTTCTCCATAAAAATGAGTTGTTTTGATCAAAATTTTTTTGAATGCGTATCGACTCAATTTCATTTAAGGATTGTTTCATTGTATCGGAAAAAAAATCTGAGCAGTAGAAGTTAGTCAAATTTAATAAAATATTTTCTCATACAATTTGTAAGCAATCTGGTACCTACGTTAATAAAACTATCGCAATAAATTTTAGCAATAGCCTCCCTCTTGCTGTTTCTAGGTACGGGCACGTTTCAGAATACCTCTAGTGGCCTTAGACAAAGATGTGTGATGAATGTTGTTCTACTGCTCTGATGGTCTCGTGAAATGAGAAAAATCAGAGCTGTAGAAGTTAGTCAAATTTTAATAAGAACATCTTTGCCTGAGGCCACTTACTAGAGGTCCATCCACCGACTTCCTGCGACCTTTATAATATCTCATAATAACTGCATTAGTATTTAATTATGCAAAGATACCTCAAGTACATACAACCCGAGGTGATAAATAAGACTAGAGTAAGTAGTTTCTGCTCCATATAGGGGATTGCTCGTTTACCCCCCAAGCGGTACGCGCCGTGAAATAATTGACCACCTTGAATAGCAAACACATTGTATCTAAGTGGTTCAGTTCATTGGAATGATAACATTATAAAACACACCCAACAGTCACATACGTAGTCCTGACCCCACACTAGGATTCCCTGCGTCGTGGGTAACGGAACTACGAGTATCATGGTACCATAACACCCAGACCCGAAATAAATATTTGCAGATCATACAAACATTTGTCCCGCAGCTGATAAACGTGTACTTCTAGACGAGGACAACATTCACCACACATCTTTATCTAATGCCACTAGAGGTGTTCTGAAACGTGCCCGTATCTGGAAACAGCAAGACTGAGGCCATTTTGAAATTTTTTTGATATAGTTTTATTAACGTAGGTACCAGATTACTTACAAATTGTATGAAAAAATATTTTATTAAATTTGACTAACTTCTGCTGCTCAGATTTTTTTCTTCTAATATAATGAAACAATCCTTACATGAAACTGAGTCGATACGCATTAAAAAAAAATTTGATCAAAACAACTCATTTTTATGGAGAACTCACGCTTGACCAAAAAAATAACTATGCCAAAATCTTTTTCATACAAAATGAGCAAATGGTTCCAAAGACAGTTTTCTCGTATCTCTTATGGATTCGGATATCCCCATACTGCCCCATTTCAAAAAACACCCTGTAGAATGCAATAGGAGCATAACGAAAAGTATAGACCTCAAGCAAGAAGACAGTTTTTTTGAAAATCGCATCCATAGCGCGATTTATAATTTACAATTAATTTAGTACATAGCCACAAAGTCGTTGAAACTCTAAAAAATGAGAGCTCACGTTATTGGATTCAAATTTTTATTTTTTCACTAAAAATCCACAATAAATACTTTTTAAAATCAATTTCTGAACAACATAAAAACATACTAAATATTTTCTAAGTTTGGTCGCGTAACAGAAGTAATTTTAGTTTATAAGACGATTCAAAATGATCCTTGTGATTTCAATGAATAATAAGTTTTTTGAAAAATGTATTAACACGCTTTTATTAAGTTAGTGATCGGAACCCTGATCAACATGAGTCAAAATAGGCTACTATTCATCATCGAGGATTTCCGTTGTCCACCTTCCGTCTCCATCATCAACATCAGCTCGCCGTCACCATAATATTGTATTAACATCTGAAATTGACAGGTATATGCAAAAAAATGCAACTCAATCGGTTAAAGCTTCAAAAATTCATTTGCAAGATTCCACCCGGACAAACATTGCAAGTTAAATAAAAGCTTTTTAAAATATAATATACTTTTGGATTTTTAACCGACTTCACAAAAAGGAGGAGGTTCTCAATTCAGTTGTAATTTTTTTTTTTATGTTTGTTACCTATTTGGAAAATGCTTTTTTTATTTGAATATATATACTTCCAGATTGGTCCCATTTTTTCAAAATCCAGTTCTGATGATGGAATCCATGAGGAATTGAGGGAACTCTTCAAATATTGTAGGCATACATATGGCGATTTTGATATTTTCAGCAACAAACCAAGCATTTGCATTCAGAAAGTTCCATAACCCTTTCATCACTGTGGTTCTTTCATAATTTTTTTTTCATCCATTATTTAGTTGAAAACTATGGTGGAAGTCGGTTTTTTAAATGAAAAGTTATATTATTTAGTAACCCAGCGATATTTCACTAGCTAATTGCGCTATGTAGCCTATGCGTTTGTGGTTTGTTGTCTATTGGAGCGTGACGCCACTGGTGTAGTCATTAACATGTAATCTAGTTATGAGTTCTGATCCATAATTAATTGCCTATGTTATAGCATCAAATCTATCGATTAATATGGTCCGTGGTTGTTCTAACGCGACCAAGATTAGAAGAATAAAGCAATAAACACGGCTCTTACTACATTGATGATCCGTCTTACCACTAGGTGAGAAGCGCCTGTATGGTGACTCGGAGCAAGGAGTTGCTGATACATAGTAAATGAGAACTTAAAACCTTAGGAAGATAGTCAAAAGTAAATAAACATCAGCAAAAGTTTATAAGACAGCACGCGCTACGCTTGATATACTTATAAATAACAATCTAATAGAACCAGGTAAAAATAATCGGTAGTAATAAATAATATTATCTTAAGGGTGCGCTGCAAAAATATATTGCTGATTTGCCTAGTTATTGAGAGTAAACCAGATATTACATCAATATAATAACTGAAACACGTGATTTTTCAAACTTTTTTCTATCCGTAACCAAGCCAGAAACACAATTGGCAGACATTAACTCGATACTTTATTTTTTGAAATTTCTAGGAAACAACTTCAGTCACATGTCCAAAATAAATACTCACCGAAGGAAAATATGGTTTTTTTATCCGTGACCAAAACAAAATTTACCTGGACTAATTAGTATTCTCATAATAAATTAAATAAGACTTGAGACTTTACTTCTGTGCAAGATACAGATAAGATATATTTCGTGCGATATTCAATCTTATTCCGTTAGTATTTGCGTCTAAAAGGCGATTCATACGCATATACACATATTATATTTTCGGAACGCACTCTTAAGGTGTACAATAAAGTATTTTCTATTCTATTCTAAGTCAGTTTATACGACATCCACGAGAGGAGACGGAGGGATCTATCCCCAAGCCGGACACGCCACAGCGCTTAATTACTTGGCTATTTATAATTTCTAGTCATGCACTGCACTTTGGCTGAGAATTGTTCGTTATATTTGTGGTTTCTATGTCCATTGGTGCGTGTCGGGTGTAATCACTAATTACCGATCATAACTCATCAATATTGCAATTAATACGTGGCTTCAAGCACATGCTTAATTCACTAATGGCAACAGTCTCTTAAAACACATCTTTTGTAACTGTTTTAATGTTAATTGAATGGCATAGAGCTGTTTTAACCACAAAGGCGTGGATGGTAGACGTATAGACGTGCACGTCGACGTACAATGACGTAATGTATAGCACAGAGAGCTGATTCTACGTTTTGACAAGCAATTGGCACGGACGTCTCGTGTAGTGTAGTGTGGATTTTTGTATGGAGACACTGATGAGCGCCCCTAGCGTATACTCTGTGAACCTCATTTTCCATACAAAAATCCGTGTTACACTACACCTGACGTCCGTGCCAATTGCTTGTCAAAACGTAGAATCAGCTCTCTGTATGAGACATGGCACATGGTCGCTTGCGTGACGTGCACGCAAGCGTGTACATACTAGAGACGCGCGTGTCTATGTTACGTGCTGCATACGCATTCGGTGTGCTTTGATCTTAATTCTCACGCTTGGCAGGTGGATTGGTGATCGCAGTATTGGTGTTAAGTACTCAGATGGATACTGCTGCCCATTCCTTGCTATAATCCTTAAGTCACCTTTTACGCATCTATGGGAGGAGACGGAGGAGTTTATTCTTAGGTCGGACACACCACGGCATCCTGGAAGATATTCCATAGGTAAATTCTTATAATGGGCACTGTGTATGAAAGGAGTCTTGTGCGATGAGCACTAACTCCTTTTACTATACTAATTCATTATTTTTGGGGCCAGCTTGAAGTATGGTGACTATACCTCAACCTGGCCCCAGACCTAATGCAGGGGGACTTAGAAAGAATCGGTGGTACGAAGCAGTAGAAGAAGTAACTGCTACATTATATTTTATCCACTCTATCTATAAAACACGGTGCCGTTGGTACATACACCAACATGGTATTTTTTCACCCTCCATCTCTATGGATGTCGTAAAAGCTGTCTAAGAGATTACACCAGGGGATGGGCAGCAGCATCCACCTGATTATAACAACAACATGAGTAATGCAATCACCAATCCACCTGCCAAGCGTGGTGATTATGGAATTCCCCCCATTGGGGAGGCCTTGCCTAGCAGTGAACGTTTAAAGGCGTCTAGACGTTATGATGAACCACTCTATATAATTCCCGTGACGTAGAGCGGCCGATGCGCCCGCGAGCCGTTACAACGAGTCCAGCCAGTTTTTGTCGCAAGATTGAGTGGTGCGGGTTTGCGAGTTACGGCGATATATATATCAATTAGTGAGTTAGTTAGTGAACTATTCTTTTAATTCAAAGTTATTTATACCGATATTTTTTTTTTAGTTTCAACCTGTTTCAATTCACTCATATTATCCAATCTGTACCCAAATGCAAAACTGGGTATGAAGTTGTTTTAAATATAGGTAATATTTTATGGCCTTTTTATTTTTATTATTTTATAATATTTGTTTCTTTGATTTCTTCAGTTGTTATTTATTACCGAAAAAGTAATACTTACAAGTTCTGAGTTAAATTTGATACGATTTATTGTTTTAGTTTTATTATTTGTATTTTCTAGAATCTCTCTTCCGCTTGCACTCCGACCACACCCGATCTCTTTAGTTTTTGTTTATTAACATTTAATTAGAAGATAAAGTAATACTTCTTAAGTGTAGTGATGTCCCATTCATTATTTAGCGTTATTGTGTTGCCGGTTGTAGGTGCACGACCTATTATGCCGAGGTCCTTAGGGCCCTTTCGCGTGACATCATTTTATCTGGCATTACAAAGAAAGATCACTTTGTTTTTTTACTGCACAGAGTTGTAATTACATACATTTAGAATAGAGTACAATAGAATAGAATATTCTTTATTATACAAAAAACAAATAATGTACATAGGCGAACCTAATGCTAAGAAGCATTCTCTACCAGCTATATATAACCTAGGTATGTATATATTTTTCTCGTATTTCAATAATTAAACTTTTAAAAGTAGCTATGCTTATGTATACATTCTTCCTAAGTTTCGTTGAACATTTTGATATCCTTACATACATACGTCAATAAACACACGCCTTTTTCCCCAAAGGGGTAGGCAGAGCCTCTAAGGGCCTTTTTTTACCGTGGGTTGCGTAGTGCACAGTCGCAGGAATATAGACGTGATATGTGGTGAGCTCATCGCCGCCATTGCTTTCCACCACCAACATTGCTAAAGCTTTCTTACAGTAACACATTCCTAAATAAGCCAGCATCCAGGACAAATCTTATACCAACGAAAATTGCCCAACAAGTCATTTTGAGATCCTTGGTCAACAAAATCTTATGAGGATATAATTTATCGCTCACAGATTCACCTGTTTGGTAATAGAGATAAAGAAGAGCCAAGATCACCGATATAGCTGTCAGAATTAGCAAGTTGAAGTGGCAAGGGCAGGTCATATAGCTCGCAGAACTGACAACCGATGGGGAATAAATACTCTCGAGTGGGGTACAAACCGGACGACGTGGTAGAGGAAGGCCCCTCTCGATGGACTAAAGACATTATAAACATCAGGTATAAGGAAGTGACTCAAGACCGTGCGTCGTGGCATCCTAAGGGGGAGGCCTTTGTGCAGCAGTGGACTTCTACAGGCTGTTTATTATGATGATGATGAGTAATTTTCGCAGATGGAAACTCTTCTACACTATAAGACTCTTATCGTAAAGACTATTATTTGGATGTGCTCCCTCTTTTTAATACGCTTTTATTAGCTTCAGACCAACGATCTTATAATTACGATCTTATAGTATTAAAGATCGTTGCTTCAGACGTATGTAAGTATGTAACGGAATCTTTGAACATGATTTTGACCCCCTTCAAAACGTCGGATTAACTCGAAATTCGGCATACTTATTAAGGACCGATGACAATTCAATATTTTAAACATTTTGACCCGTTATCCTTACTAGGATAATCAGGATCAGCGATTTTTGTTTTCCTGAGACCCGGAAGGTCTGCGTCAATGTCAAGTAGCATAGATAATTGTGAATTGATAACAAACAATGTCCAGTCGTCAAGTAATCTGTCATGTCATGTTCTAGTAAATCGATGGCAGATTACTAGAATGTATTTTTATTTTTTAAATCAATAATAAGCTATTAATTTGTACAGCGATTGAATAAGCGAACGATACAGCGAACGAATTTAAAAGAGCTTATTGATGTATTTCTACCACACTCAATGAAACCTGCAGTATTTTAAAACCCATTCTGCAGATTGTAAATTGTTTGCATTTTTAGCAATATTTAGAGTTCTGCATTTCTGATCTAAAGTATCAACGTAGACTACATTATCTAGCAAAATTTTGATTTTTTCACCACTACCTTTCCAAGCAGCGTAATGAATTGGTGACATCCAGGTGTCAGTATTAATATTAGTACCTCCAGATATTAGTATCCCTGTAATTTCTTTATCGATATTCAAAATATTTTAGTGTAATGGGGTGAACCCATTTTCCCATTTTGGACCAACTAAATTAGCATCCGCACCATTGAACAAGAAGTTCAACAACTTCACACGTCCGTTGTTAATAGCATCATGAAGCGGTGTCTCATCATCCTTATTCATTCAGCGCTTCAACATCTGCACCTTCCTTTAAC
This sequence comes from Epirrita christyi, assembly GCA_951392215.1. NCBI lineage: Eukaryota > Metazoa > Arthropoda > Insecta > Lepidoptera > Geometridae > Epirrita > Epirrita christyi. The sequence continues at coordinate 1,632,502 of OX595843.1, forward strand.
AAGATTTCCACTTTAAATAATCACTAAAAAATGAAAAATAAATAATAGTATAAAATAAAAAATACGCTTTTATAAAAAATTCGACCAAAAAATGAAAAATAAATAATAGTTTAAAAAAACTAAAAAAATACGCTTTTTATAGAAAATCCAACTAAAAAATAGAAAATAAATTTTAAAAAATTTGAATTAAGAATAGTGTAAATAAGAAAAAAATATTTTTTATTGTAAAAAAAGCGTGGGGTGCATGGTGTCAATAGTTATAAATATTTTATTGACAGATATGAGTAGAAGAATTATCATTTTGATAATATCTTAAAAAGCACCCAACGCTTTTTTTACAATAAAAAATATTTTTTTCTTATTTAAACTATTCTTAATTCAAATTTTTTAAAATTTATTTTCTATTTTTTAGTTGGATTTTCTATAAAAAGCGTATTTTTTTAGTTTTTTTAAACTATTATTTATTTTTTATAGTACTAGGCATGCAAACAAGTATACGGCCCACCTGATGGAAAGCGTAGCCTATGGACGCCTGCAACACCAGAGGCATCATCACGCGCGCTGTCGACCCTGAGACATAAAGATGAAAAGTCTCATGTGCCTGTAATATCACCGGCACCCGTACCCTTCAAACCGAAACACAGCAATGCGAGCACTACTGCTTGACGCCAGAAATAGTTACGGTGGTACTTCCCCGGACAAACTCTTTCACAAGAAGTTCTGCTACTATAACAATACCCTCATTATCTCCTTGACGAACTGTCTCAGAGCTGTCTTCCCAATGTGTCTAAAGAATTTTAATGACACATTATGAGCCACAACACCAGTCACACAGCCACCTAATGACACACAACTCACACATCCACGTCCAATTTTACCGTGAAACAGCACCTTTTTAAGACATAATGCGCTCTGCACTTTGCGCTTACGCACGGTAATGTTTGTTAGAGAAAGAATTTAAATTGACACCCGCCAGTGTGATATTTATCCTTTGCTGTGCCGTCCGCAGAAAAACTGAAAGAAATTCACATTTCTACGGAGCAACCTCGACACTAGCAAAAATGAATCGCAATATGGACTTTTGTTGCCATAAGTTCTTACAGTTCTACTGTTATTTATTTTTGTCAATCAGTAAGCTTTTTATTGGTATTTTTTCTCCAATAATTATAATAAATAATAAATGCTGGACATAACATTATCTAGCCCCAAGCTAAGCAGAACTTGTGTTATGGCAACTAGTAGATAACTAAAAAATAAAAAATATCTATGTAAATATTTTTTATTATACCTACATAGAAAATACCCATAACACCCGGAACAATTATCTGCAGATCGTACAAATACTTGTTCCGAGGCGGGAATCGAACCCGCAACTTTTTGCGTCGCAGGCGAACCTTCGCCCGCCGCGCCACAGGGGTCGTCATCTCACTCAATTCATTGTTCACTATCCGTTCACTACCTACTCAATCACTATTCTTGGGAACCTGTTATTGGCTCCCTTATTGTTATTCTGTTGTATTATTATGTTAAAATAAGTTGTTGGTTCTCCTGAAAAAAAAAAATCTCGTAAGAAGTGAAGACCAGCAATACTTTGTGGCCGCGCAGGACTAATTTGTATAAAATAAAAAAATGTTTATTGTCGAAAAACAAACGTACAAAATAAAAATCTAAGGTTGATACAAATTAACAGTAAACAAATAAAGAGATTGTACAGCACATAAAATCTATATGGACCCCTTGGCTCCTAAACAAAGAAAAACTTGTATTTTAGAAGCCAGTGTTCCTCCTTGTAACAGTTACCTACAATACAACCTATCATAGATATTTAGATACTTATTAAAGTTTGTTATTAATATATATTAACAATTGATAAAAAACTTCTTAGTTGTGAGTGTGTGAGTATGTGTGGAGGGGGTATGTGTGAGGGTTGTGCGAGTGTAAATAGGTGGGTGTAGGTGTGTGTGAGTGGGTGGGTGTAGATGTTTGTGTATGTATATGTGTATGTATACTCGCGTTAGTCGAGAACCAGACCATACCCTTCATGATTAATGAATATATTAATTTTCGTTGGTATAAGCATTGTCTTTGTTGTAATAAATAACATAAGCGCTAAATTTTGTTCAACATTTCATACATCTCGATGCCGTCTTTGAAACAGTATAGTCGAAGAATCTGTTACTATCATCGTCTTCAACTTACTTATAAGTTCTCTCCCTCCCCCCCGTCTCGGCTTCGCCTCGGTACCGTCCCGTACGACGTAAGTAACTGCGCTGTCAGTGAAACGTAGTTGGCATCACTGCCCCGTTTAGGAGAGGTATTTGGGGTGGAAATTAATTGCACGATGTCTTCATCTTTGCTACAGAAAAGGATACACTGTTGATAATTATGGAATAATTAGTTTGCATCCAAAACAGTTCTAGAAAAAAAACGGTTGTCTGTAAAGTCGGTTTACTGACGATAGTTCAACGTGTCAACGTCGTTATTGTGCTTCTTTGTCGCTGGTTCCGCGCTCGCGCGCATGCGGCGTTAGCGCATGCGCATATATAGCGCATACGCTTCGCGCATGCAGCGTCACCGCATGCGTTTTGCGAGGTGACGCATGACGAAGTAACGACGTATGACGAGGTAACGACGCATTAGTCATGTTATTTCGAGCGTGCAGCCGGCTCCATCGATTTATAAGACGTTGACACGTCAAAAAACTTGTGGCTCGTGTTGAACTATCGTAACACGTTATAGTACAAAATACTCATAATATCCAGCAAAGAGATAAGGTTACTAGTAAAGAATGCAGTAAGTACTTATTAGCATAGACTAATTGTCGCTGGTATTAAGTAAAAGCTTAGGGCCTTATTCATAATGATTTTTTAAACCTATTTTAGTTAAAATAGCTTTTGTCTTGTTCTCTCTGATGTAAATTGTCATACGTCAAAACAAGACAAAAGATATTTTAGCTAAAATAGATTTAAAAAATGATTATGAATGAGGGGATTAGAATAAGGGCGGTAAAAGAAAGCATTCTAAAAAGATAGTTTCTTTAAACTCATATTGCATGCTTTAAACCTATTTTAATAAACCAGTGATTTTACTAAAGTAACTTTCATTAATTATATCATTCATTTTGTCAAACGGGAAATTTTCACGTACCGATATGTTACCCTCGATTAGGGTCGAAACCTGGTACTTCCACCAACATATCGGTACGTGAAAATTTCCCGTTTTGCAAAATGAAACTAGTGATTATTGACGTGAAAACGTCTACACTTTTGATACCGAAATTCTGTGCAATACAACGTTTTTGAATTATTTATTAAAAATTCAGTTCCACCCAACCGATTGATCTAATATTTTGTTCACGGTACCGATCACTTATTTCATAAGAACTTGTTTTGAAAAATATATTTTTGAATTTTCTATTGAACTGTTATGACGTGTACCTATGTGTGAACCCTTGCTCTAAGGTTTTACCTTACACATGATATTTTGTAAAACCGTAGTTACTATATTAAGAATAATAGTTTCTTACTTGTCAGTTTCCAGTCAGATAGCTATGTTAAATAACTTATCAATAGCTAACATTAAGAATGTAATGTTATATGTAAATATGCAAAAAGTTGCTTATACCTACACTGATATGTTCTACACGGAATCGTCTTATCGAGTATTTATTATTTCCTCATTATAATCAGTACCGTAACATTGGGTTTGTCCTATCTGATCACGCGAAACTGATCGCATCCTGTCTGATCACGCGAAACAGTCCCGTCTGATCGCGTGATCAAAAAATGTCCTTTCTACAAATTCAGCTACAGCATAGAAAAAACGATTACAACGGACAAGTGCGAGTCCGGCTCGCGCACGAAGGGTTCCGTACCATTATCTATAAAAACGGCAAAAATATCACGTTTGTTATATGGGAGCCCCCTTAAATATTTAATTTATTCTTTTTTTTATTTGTTGTTATAGCGGCAACAGAAATACATTATCTGTAAAAATTTCAACTGTCTAACTATCACGGTTCATGAGATACAGCCTGTTGACAGATGGACGGACGGACGGACGGACAGCGGAGCCTTAGTAATAGGGTCCGTTTTACCCTTTGGGTACGGGACCCTAAAAAACATTACTTAATAAGTATCTAACTTATTAGTTTTTTCTACAAAAGCGACTTCAAAGAAACCGACTCTCGCAGGTCTAGAAAAAGGTAATAGGCTATTTATTTCTACCGGAAATACTAATTTATCTCTTCACGATGTGAAAAGTTGTTAAATAAAGCGAATGTTATAATTTCCAGCACATTAATTAATGCATTTGCATCCATAACTGATTGTTTATCTAATTAATTGAACTATCAACGAAAGGTTAGCAAAAGTAATCATTGATCATCATCATCACCAGCCTGTTTACGTCCACAGCTGAACGAGGCCTCCCTCATTTGACTACAATGGGTGGATTTGCTATAATCACCACGTTTGGCAGGTGGATTGGTGATCGCAGTTCGGTGTTAAGTACTCAGGCAGATGCTGTTGCCCATCCCCTGGTGTAATCTCTTTGTAAGGCTTTTTCTACATCCACGGGAGGAGGAGTGGTCCATTATTAGGCCGGACACACCACAGCGTGTTTTAATTAAGAAGTTATAATTTTGATTTGGTTGGTATAAGCAAGTGGTGTGTTAAAAACAGCTATCTTAAGAGTGCGCTCCGAAAATAATATGCATATGAATCTCCTTTTAGACTCAAATACCTACTAACGGAATAAGATTGAATATCGCACGACCGTATCTTGCACAGAAGTAAAGTCTCAAATCTTATTTAATTTATTATGAGAATACTAATCAGTCTTGGTAAATTTTGGTTTGGTCGCGGATAATAAACTATATTTTCCTTCGGTGAGTATTTATTTTGGATATGTGACTGAAGTTGTTTCCTATAAATTTCAAAATACTAGTTTAAAGGCATAACTTTCAAAAAAATAAAGTATCTAGTAAATGTTTACCAATTTTGTTTCTGGCTTGGTCACGGATAGAAAAAAGTTTGAAAAATCACGTGTTTAAGTTATTAAATTGATGTGATATAAGAGGCCGTAGACAAAGTAACGAATAGAATAGTAATTCTAATAGCGATGACGCTATATAGTAGAAAATTCCAAAATGTATGAGATTGACGTATGCTATCGATATGTCACGTGGTCTTTTGTATTGTATTACAACTGTAGAAATAGAATCGCTTCGAAGCGAATACCGTTTGTCTAGGCCGGCTGGTTTACTCACAATAACTAGGCAAATCAGCATTATATTTTCGGAGCGCACCCTTAAGTAGTTATAAGGGCATGCAACGGTAGTGGCATCTGGCGAGTCGCGCCGATACAAAACTCGCGCGGCAATTATCGGGTCGCGGGAATGCGCGTCGCAAAACACGACATTTTGGCTCTGCCCGGCCCATACCGCGACCGACTACCGTGCCTGACTGATTTAGGGTTCCATGGTTCTAATTATCATCATCATTCAGCCTGTAGAAGTCCACTGCTGAACATAGGTCTCCCCCTAGAATGCCACGACGAACGGTCTTGTGCTGCCTCCATACACCGACTTTCTTCGACCTGTATTATATATTTTGTTCATCGAGAGAAGAGCCTTCCTCAACTCCGTCACCCGGTTTGTGGTCGCCACTCGAGAACCTTTATCTCCAACGGTTGTCAGTTCTACGGGCTAAGTATATGACCTGCCTATTGCCACTTCAACTTCATAACTAATTCATAAAGGAGTTGTTTCACAATGTATGGAACCTAGCCCTTGTCGATGTTCACTTGTAAACACGTGGCTAAATATACATAGGTAAAACCTTTTCCAACTGTATATTTTTTTATTATTTCGCTTCATTTAATGCAATTGAATTGAATTGTTGTGTGGAATGTGCCCAGCATTTATTTATTATTATTTATTTATTTAAGTTCCTAAAATGTCTTTCTCACAGAGAGCAACACAAAACATAACAAAATGGCGGGGCGGATACAATATAGTGGTAAAATGCTTCGACAGCAGTAAAGAGTATAGATCCACTACGTTTTTAAACACAACTCCCACCAAACAAATGAAGCAAGCAACCACAGAGCAACAAACGCGACATTCACTGTTATGGCTGCCCAAGAAAATATGATACCATTGTAAAAATTCTTCGAATTCTAAACATTATTATGCAGAGATTTAAGCTTAAAATTAGAGTGAGAGTATTTTTTTGAAAATCAATGACTTTTTCGCCTTTTTCTGTCTGGTGGACATAGACAGGCCATTTTGGAACAACTCCTTTGTTAATTTTAATAAATTCTATGAAACTAAATACCCTACGGAACCCAACCAAACCCAGTTCAGTTCACGCTCTTATATTTTTTTATCGGCTCATTTAATTGCAGCGTATCATCGCATACTAAAATGCCCTTTATGTTTTTCCGAGCCGCCTGCGTAATGACATAATCGCGGCCGGGAGAACGCCTGGGCATTTCAGTACCAGTTTACATAATAATAACTGTCTATTAAACTGTGGTAAGAAATTTAGTCCGTGGACTGTTATACACTCGTTGGTATTTTCGTATATCGTATAACTTGAATAGTCAAATAACTGAAACTGGAACCGGTGCAAATAATATGAAGTGGTCCAAATCTTTAAACTGTTTAAGCAAATCTGTATAGGCAACAAAAAAATTTACTTCGGCACCGAATATTTAGGTATACTAAGCGCCACAAATTTTAAATAAGGCACTGTGATGCTAACAAAAATTTCTACAAGAAATAACAGAATGCTTGCCTGGTGTTACATATACCTATTCATTGAATTATTATTTCAATTTTCAAAGTACAAAATAGGGGCAAAGATTTTGCACATAACTTTGTACCTAAGTATACTTAGACCCTGGAATACTGTAACTGTACACTGTGTACAGTGTGTGTGCGGGGTGTGTGTGTGTGTGTGTGTGTGTGCTGTATAACATAGCAATACCGTATTCAGAGACCGAAGTCTGAGTTTGAACAAGCAATTGACACGGACGTATGGTGTGGTGTAACACGGGTTTTGTGGGTTCATAGAGTGAAAGCTAAGGGCACTCATCGGTGTCGCCATACAAAATCCGTGTTACACTACACCATACGTCCGTGTCAACGTTGTTTGCATAAAACTTAGACTCAGCCTCCTGTATTGATGTGTCATCAAATTTGATACTAAACGATTCTGATTCTATGAAATCAAAACTGAAAAAGAGTAATTACTTAATTATGAAACTACTGTTTTCCTTATTTTTATACTTGTAATTCTAGATATCTGGTCCGATAGGTAGGCACTTATGATCTCAATACGCAAGACTCATTTGCTACACAAAAACATTTGCTATGATACAGACTACCTATACGTAATTAGTAATTAATTCGTTATAACGGAGCACTTACTCAGAAACAAAGTTATTGTCTATTGATAGCTGATAAAAACCAATCTACTCACACGTATAATTTTACCATAATTCTTAAAACAAAAAATCTTGAATGGAACTACTTCGCCATCTTGTGCCGCCATTTTATGTTTAATTGCGCAAAATGGCGGCGGTGATTGGCTCGTGGATAAAAAGCGCGAAGTGCTAACAGCTGAGATTCGCTAACGAAGTTTGATTGGAGATAATTGTGTGTTGTTAATGAATAAGATAGAATGATAGAATGAAATACATCGTGAGAATTGGAATAGGTGCTATTGAACTCTGTGATAATCGGTTGTTTATAACGTGGAGCGGTAGTTAGAATTTTTGGTGCACAAAAAACAGAGTAAATTCAGATGCTTTAACTGTTTCAACCTTGTTCATTTCTCGAAGGTGAGGACGATATAAATTAGGTAAACTGTCTAATAACAAAGGCGATATCTGTAGAGCCCGGAATAACAGATGTATCAAGATAGAAAAACTGAACAATAAGCAAATATTTATTTGAAGAAATAATAATAAATATAACTTATTCAAGATTTTAAAAATATAAAAATACAAATCAAACAGTTGAGCTTTCTAAAGACTATTGCAAACGATCTAAAGATAGCTCAATAAGATAGGTTTAGAGCCAGGAACAGTTTCTCACCTAACGACTCTACTAGACATACCAAGATATAAGAATTCAGTACACGGTCTGGATTTTAAATCCTCAACAATTACGAATAAACAGACATAAAAACAGTTATTAACAGCACTCCCACCACCCACCATCACACCGTTACTATCCACCTTTATTCTATTAGACTTACAACCTTATGTTCGATGTTATAAGGTTTTATAATGGTTGATAGGGTAAGGGTAATTAAAGGTCCGTTAATTAGCCAGGAACGTACACGCCCCGTGTCATGAGTGTTCTAATATGGACGTAGTGAGTTGTACTTTACCCTTTGTAAAGAATGTCTAGCGTAGAGCATTCTAACTCATTGCTAGTAAATATTAGTAAAATGAAAACAGTGGAGCACATTTTATTTGAGTGCCCAGTTTTTGGCAAACGAAGATATGAGGCTGAGCAAAAATTGGAAATAGAACTTAAAGTAGAAAATGTTAAAGATTATATAAGTAATAAATATATAAGAAACGATTTTATAGAGTACTGTACAGAACTAGCTAAAATTGTAATAAGAAGAAATAAAGATGAACACTTATGTTATTGAATATATATATATATAGGACTCAGCAATAAATAGATTAAGATATAATAAAATGTTAGTAATAAATAAGATAGAATAAGATATAAGATTTGAAAATTGTATAAGAAATAAGAATAAGAAAGTTTAAGATTACCACAATAAATAAAAAACTCTGTTGTTGCATCCCAAATGAAATAATTAGGCAAACAAAGACTGTGGCGATCGGGCAGAGAGACTTTACGTAGCACCATTTCGAGATGGCAAAAAAGAACTCATTGCTAGATCTTAGGCTTAGCACTTACCCAACCAGCAAAATAACGTTCTGTAAAAGTGCATAGAACGTTCCTCGAAAACTTATCAGTTATTAGATAAGTCCTATGTTCTAAGTACGTTTACTCAGATAGGAAAAGGCGCAGATTGAATTTCTTATAGTTAGGTGGCTAATAAATTCAATTCAGAGATCAGTTGGTTATTTTTAAAAACAAAACTCGTTAAGTCCTTGTCTGTAAATAGCGTAAAATACTAGTGATTTTTTCCTATATCTATTGAATGCGTTATCTATTTGGAGCTGTTGCCCCATTGTGAAGTGACCCTTACTTTTCCTAAGTCACGAGGGCACGAGGTGAACTTATACGCAGTAGGATAAAAGGAAATATTAGTGATGACATTCCAATATTTTCTTCAATTATCTTTCTTCTCTGAACAAATTTGCTCAGGCAAATGTAATAAATACGCAGCTGGCTTTTTCTTTTAAATGTTTTTGATCCCAATACCAACGGGTTTAAGTGGTCTCTTAAGAATCTTGATATTAGGTTTCAATGATAACAATGTTTAATTTTTTCAGTGCCCGGTTTATGGGGTAATTTAATTTATAAGTTTGCAACACTGTAACTTTGTCGTGTTTACATATTTGATTACAAATCTTGATCTGAACTATTGTCAATGTTTATGTATACGTTTAGTTGATTGTAATCCGTTTTACCCAATAAAAATACCAATAAATAAATAAATAAAATACGCCCCCATCTTAACCATTGCTGAATTTCTGAAACAATTACTTAATGTAGACAATGTATATAATATCTAATAAAGAATGTATGATGAAGTCCATAGAAGAACCAAGGTCACCGACAAAGCTCACGGAATTAGCAAGTTGAAGTGGTAATGGGGCCGGGTCATATGGCTCGCAGAACTTGACAACCGTTGGCGAATAAAGGTTCTTGAGTGGCAATCCCAAACCAGACGACGCAATTGAACATCGATGAATTAAAGATATTATAAAGGTCGCAGGAAATCGGTGGATGGAAGCTGCTCAAGACCGTTCAACGTGGCATTCTAGGGGGAGGCCTATGCCCAGCAGTGGACTTCTACAGGTTGTTGATGATGATACAATATCTAATAACTGTTAAATTATGGTGTGAAGCGAGATGTAACACAATTCTGTGAAAACAAAAGCCTTTTTCTCGCGTCAATTGTTTTGTAAACATAAATGCGGATTTTGCATTGGAATGTCCACAGTATTCTTTCTTTTCGAAATGATTCGCTAATGAAGATATTCGGGCTGCTATCTCGTTGTCAATAAATATCCCCCGCCCGCCCCTGCCTGCGGCGCCGCTCTTCCGCCCGAGAGCCTTTTATTACCTCCTTTGTTACGAAATCGATAGTGCACACACCCCTTTCCTCTTGTACTTTCTGGAAAAGAAATTTGTTTAGTAAAAATCGTGACGTTGAATTGGTCAACTTTGTCATTGCCATTAAGTTCCCATGAGCATGATGAGGTATAAACAAAAAGGAAAAGGAAACTCCTGGTAAAAGCACATATTTATATCCCTCGAATATCAAAAATTAAAAAGTGTATGAGGATAGATGGATGGATGTTTTATACTCTTTCAAACAAAAACTACCGAATGGATTTTGATGAAACTTTACAGTATTATAGTTTATACATTAGAATAATATGTAGGCTATAAATTATAATAAAGGTACCACGCGGGCGGAGCAGCGATCAAATCCTAGTGGACACATAACCAAGTTCTGGGAGTGTTAATACGCATTGCGGCTTGGGGCCCAATTTTCGCTATAATATACATATATGACAAACTAAAAATGTTCATACAAGCTGGCATCAAAGTTCTGTCATAACTGATAGAACGTATGAAAATATAGAGTTCGACATAATTATGTCTATGAGCGCGAGTATTAAGCCCCACAGGCTCACCCGTACCATTATTTTGGATTCTGGATCTGGATTTGGATTCTGTTATCAAGTTGCCTACAATCATCAGTGAGATTTCTCAGCTAACTCTAAAAGACTTCCACTGGAATACAGACATTTATACATATCCTACATCATCATCATCATCAACACCAGTCTTCAATTCATAACCGTCAGTCGTCAATTGTCAGAACCATCACGCTTGGTAGGTGGATTGGTAATCGCAGTATTCGTGCTGCGTACTCAAGATACTGCTGCCCATTCTCTGAGGCCCAATTCTCTAATTTTTTTTTAAATCTTCTCTCGAAACGCGAAGATCAAGTAATAGTTACTAGACGTGACAGTGCGACTGACACGAGAATATATTGTGACTGAATGTTTTTAAATTAGAGATTTGGGTCTCTGGTGAAATGTAATATAATCATTGTTGAATATCAATTGTGTCCATATTCAATGTAGTCTTTGTAAAAAGCTGTGATTCGTTCATTCTTCAAATCAAGAATGTGAAACAAAATAATCTGAACAACTTTATAAAGTGTGTTGGGAAAGAGGATGTGGAAAATATAAATACTACAAGTTATACATGTCGATGTTTTATTTATTAGCAGCTATGTCTTATAACTAGATACATTTTAAATACATCTCAACTACTATAATAGTCTACAGTTACATTACGATACTTATCTATTTCAATAACATTGTCGAACTCTGCATAAACAATACAATTTTCATCCATCACCATCTCGGAAAGAGTATTTTTGCTATTCGATATCTGGGTGCAAAAGCCGTTTTTATCCGCTAGATAGAGGATAATAGTTATTTGTTATACAAGAGTGCAAAGTTGCTTTTTAACCGCGTGCTCAATTTTGATGACCGAGCAAGCGAAGGATTCTAAAATTTAATCACGAGCGTAGCGAGTGATTTAAAAATTAGAATCCTGAGCGTTAGCGAGGGAAGCAAAAGAGCACGAGGTGAAAAATCTTTGCACTCGAGTGCAACACGTAACTTTTCATCCCACCTCAGGAAATTACTTAATGCAAAAAAAACATTTACAATCACAAGATACTTGTGAGCATTTTTAACAGTTTCAGTCAATTCTGTTTGTCAAATAAACTTCCTCGTCGCTAGAATCACTCATTTTAGGTTTTTCACTAGTTTTCAAGTTTCTTGTTTTTAACCTAAGGTTTTAACAATATGACGTGAAAAGAAAATGGCGCGCGTAAAGCAAATTAAATAAAAAGTAATACACCAAAAAGGTTCCGAGTCTGAGGTTTTAACAAATTAAAAAATGTTGTATGATAAATTCGGCACCATGGAGGTAGAAGCAAATAGGTTTCATGATGGAACTTAGCGCACACGATGTTCTAAATTCAATTTTACTTTATCCTCTAGCGGATAAAAACGGTTTTTACACTCAGATATCGAATAGCAAAAATACTCTTTCCGAGATGGTGGGATGAAAAGTAAATTTAATTTAGAACATCGTGTGCACTAAGTTTAAGAATTAAAAAAACATAATTAAACCTATTTACTTCTACCTCCATGGTGCCGAATTTATCATACAACCTTTTTTACTTTGTTAAAAACTTAGACTTGGAACCTTGTTGGTGTATTTTTTTTTTTTTTTCCTTTACGCGTGCCATTTTCTTCTTACGTCATATTGACATATATATATATTATTATTAGGTTAAAAACAAGAAACTTGAAAACAAATAAAAAACCTAAAATGAGTGATTCTAGCGACGAGGAAGTTTATTTAACGCCAACGGAATTGACTGAAACTGTTAAAAATGCGCAAAAGTATCGTGTGATTGTAATTTTTTTTTGCATTTAGTAATTTCCTCGTTGAGGTGGGATAAAAAGTTACGTGTTACACTCGAGTGCAAAGATTTTTTACCTCGTGCTCTTTTGATTCCCTCGCGTTAGCGTTAGCTCAGGATTCTAATTTTTTAATCCTTCGTTTGCTCGGTCGTCAAATTTGAGCACGCGGTTAAAAAGCAACTTTGCACTCTAGTTTAAGTAAGGGCAGATTCAAAACGAACTTCTAATCTAACACTACCATGTTTCATGAGATTCCAATGCGTGTTTAAATTTGAACTGAGGTCCGCTGTTCGATCAAACGCTAGCAAGCAGTATCCTTTTGCATATTCTTCCCTAGATATCCCATTACCTTCGATAAGAAAATGTATGCCTGTTCCTGAAAATAGTGTGTGATATGCGGCAATAAAAGTATTACTCTCAAACGATCGTTGCAAAGCTTTCGAAGGTATTTGTTAACCATCAATGTATAAACAAAATGTATTCATATCATAGTTTTCAAAATTGAATGGATTTTTAGTCAAAGCCCCATGAAACGCTGCATGGTTTACAAATCCAACAATACATCTTTTAGGGACTTGTCCTAGAAATATGTATTGTCAAGAGTCTTGCCCTGAATCCCTGAAGGTAAGGTTAAAACTTCGAGTTCAGCTCTAGTAATAAGATATTTAGCTGCAGTAGCAGAAATCTTATAATATTAATGAAAGTACTGATGAAAATACTTACAAAGATTATTATTGTGCTGCATTGAATGATGAAAACGCACAAGAATTACAAATAGTGACAGAGGAACCAATAATATAGAGAAGAAAATCAAATAGCAGTTTGGATTTATTCTTTGATATACCTATGACGAAAAAAGAAAAGTACTATCGTCAACAGTGTCTCGAGGTCTACGGGAGGGTGGCACCTAATGCATTCTTAACAACGAATGCTGACGAAGGACCACGATTAACCCATCTCAATCAAATTGAGGTGTTCGACATGAGAAAAATAAATAAAATACCTCCAATTAGTATATGTCTATACCTCCAATCAAACAATGGAAACATGCTGATTTTAAAATTAAATATTACGCAAATGATTCAAATAAAAATTATCAAAATACGAAAAAAATAATAACTCAAGAAATTTCAAAGGTTAAATAAAAAATATAATCTCAGTGCATTTTATGGAGACCAATTAAAGATGCCTGCCTACACTTTTCCTGAAGATGGATTTGATGATGACTTATACCAAAAATGTGCTTCTGTTGAAGAAAATATTACGTAGGTAAAATTTGTATATATATATAGCTGCGTTCAGATTTTGTTAGGTAATTTTACATGTTCATATGATGATAGATTATCGAAATATGAGACTTATAGTGGAAAAGATTGCGTGCCAGTATTCATGAACCGCTTGTATGAGGATTTAAAAATGATATGTAGGAAAACTAGTTATCAAATACGTCCTAAACCACTTTCGGTTCAAGATGAAAATAAAATTTCTTTTGCAAAAATTTGAAACATATGTGAGAGTAATTTAAACGGAGAAAAAACGCTAGACTATGATTGGCAGACTGGTAATTTCAGAGGTGTTGCACATGAAGTTTGGTTGACAAAGTTTCGTGTACCAAGTCATATCCCAGTTTTTTTGCATAACCTAAGCAATAACGATGCCCATTTCATCGTTCACGCCTTTAATTTTGTTGAAAGAGAAGTTGTTATCCCTAAAACCAAAGTAAAATATATATCTTTTTCAAAAACATTGGATGTAAATAACCGTAAAGTCAGCTTGAGGTTTGTAGATTCCTTTAAATTTTTACCATGTAGTCTTAATCAGTTAGCCAAAAATTTAAGCACTGAACAATTATAACTTTAAAACAAAACTATCCAAACAACGAAGATTTTAATCGTCTTAGGAGAAAAGGTATATACCCATCCGAATTTATGGCAACTGAAGACTGTTTAAAAAAATCATCTCTCCCTAGTCAAGCCGGTTTTATAGTTCACTATCACTAGTGTAGTGATACTACACATGTATCAGATGAGGATTATAATCGTGCTAAAGATGTTTGGCAGCACTTAAACTGACGTAATATGTTAGATTATTCTAACCTGTATCTCACAACTGATGTATTATTGATAACGGATGTTTTTGAAAGCTTTAGAACGTTGTGTTTGAAAACATAAATGGTCTGGATCCCACTCATTACTATACAACTTCTGGAATAAATTGGGATGCTATGCTAAAATATAACAAAATAGAATTGGATCTGTTGACAGATAAAAAGGTGGCTTTTATTAGGAATGGTATACGGGGTGGTGTATCTCAATGTAGTAACCGATATGCAAAAGCTAATAATGAGTTCATGGAGGATTATGATATGGATAAACCAAAACCTTCCTTGAGTTATTTAGATGCCAATAATCTTTACGGTTGGTCTATGTCTCAATATCTTCCAGTTAGAGGCTTTGAATGGGTTAGTGTTGATACAAAATTTAATGTATTGAAAATTAAGAAAAAATTAGAATATGTTTTTATTTTAGAAGTAGATTTAGAGTACCCCGTTGAACTTCAAGATTTGCATTCAGATTTACCTTTATGTCCTGAAATTATACGTATTGGAGATTCTAATGACAGAAAATTAGTTACAAACCTATATAACAAAATCAAATATGTAATCCATTACATAAATTTAAAACAATGTGTTAGTATGGGTATAAAAATAACAAAACTTCAAAGAAATTTAACCAACGTTCTTGGTTCAAAAGTTATATAGATTTAAATACTATTCTACGAACAGCTGCTCGGTCAGATTTTGAAATAGATTTTTAAAATTAATGACCAACTCTGTTTTTCGAAAGACGATGGAAAATATTGAGAAGAGAGTAAATGTTAAACTGTTAACACATTTGGATGAAATTATATTCGGATATCCAAAAATTAATAAGAAAAAGGTAAGATTTTTCAAGGATGAGAATAACGGAAAAATATTTCGAGAATTCGTTGGGTTAAGGTCCAAAATGTATGCGATTGATGTGGAAAACAAATTTCTAGCAAAGGTCAAAGGAATTAATAAATGTGTCACAAAAAATATGAAAATTGAAAATTATAGAAAATGTCTATTTAACAAAAATACTCAATATGGTACCATGATTTCGTTTAAATCTGTAAAACAGAATATTTACTCAACAAGTAAACAAAATATGTTTGTCTTGTTATGACACCAAACGAGATATTTTACCTAATAATATTGTTACATTAGCTTGGGGGTCATTATAAATTGAGATAAGTCAAATTAATGAATGGTTAATGATAGATTTAAAACAAGATACTAGCGAAATGTGTCGTTTATAACAAAAATATTCCCTCCAGATGGGTATTGCTGTTTATGTTCCAACAAAAGTGTTTAAATATGCTAGAATCAACAAATTTATATCAGTTATAAATAACGTATCGACGACTTAAGACGCATTCGGATTTACTAAGAGGTCTGCATACACTTAAACCAAAATATATAAAAGCCCTTTTAAAATCGTGTGATGAAGAAGAGATTAATTGCATTTGTGAATACATTCATAACGTTTTAAAAGAAAAGGTACCCCTTGAAGAAACCAGAAAAAACATAATGACATACTTCGCAAACTAATACATAAAAGCACAAACAAAATTCGCAAAAATGTAATCATACACACAGGAGTTGCTTTTTTACCAATCATTGGGATCAATTTTGAGTGCATTGGTTGGTTCTTTTGTTTTAAATATGGAATATGCTATGAAAATGATAATGTTATGTTATGTGATCCGAGTGTAATAGATCATTTTGAATGATCAACCTACTGTGAATTTTATACGAAATTATTCTTTGACCAAATGCCGATTCAACAACAGACACATAGTTAAAGAGCTGTGGCGTTTTATAACATAAGTTTGATCATTTTTGCTTATCCGTGACACGATTTAAATACAAATTTTCTCAGGCGACAAGGAGAAATAAAAAAAAGTAGAGCAAATAAGTAGAGCCCCGAGTCAAACGCAGCGCAATCGCGGTTAGAGCTCTATATTATATGAACGTCAGTGCGGCGCCGCGCGGGTCAGCTAAGCTGGGCGGTCGAAGCTCTACTTATGCGCCTACGTTCGCCCGATCGGGCAAGTTGGGACCTAAGCTTTATGTGCAAACGTTGCACATATGACGCGCGGAAGGATGATTTGCAAAGTACCTTCTACTAAACAAAATACTACATTCACTGCAATTCACCTTGTCACCTCCGTTACCTGCATTATTAAATAGAGTTGATGATTCACCGCACGCGTTGCTAGACCCTGCTGAGGGGATTGATGGTTCGTCTTCATATCTTGCTCTTTTCACACTGCTATTGCTATTTTCAGAGTTGAATGCACTCTTTCGAGATCCTCAAGTTTGTTGACTATAACAAAAATAAACATTAAAACTTATACAAAATTAACAAAATCTGAACGCAGCTTTTGGTAATGCACAAATTTTACTTACGTAATATTTTCTTCAACAGAAGTACATTTTTGGTATAAGTCGTCATCAAATCCATCTTCAGGAAAAGTGTAGGCAGGCATCTTTAAAATGTTATGCATTTTATGTCTCCATAAAATGCATCGATATTGTATAAGTCTTCATCGAAGTCACCGTCCAACATCATATGTTTTTCTAATTCTTGACAATTTTCTTCACCCTTTTCCATTTTGCTTGCAGAGTAAGTAACAGAGCAAGTATCAAAATCAACTGATGCCAATGATATATTTGTATGAACTATTTATAGCATGAGCAGGTAAAGATAGACACTAGTGACACTATTAAGAAATTCATTAAGTAAATTGTTATGACCATTAATTATGTAATTAGTCTTCGAAAATAATAATAAAATTGCTAAGCTTTTAGTGATTAACTAGAAGCTATTGAAATAATATTTTTTAAATGTAAACTTTTTTACCTTTGAAATTTTTTAAGTTATACTGTATATTATTTTTTAGGTATTTTGATAATTTTTGTTTTGAATCATTTGCGTAATATTTAATTTTAAAATCAGCATGTTTCCATTGTTCGTTTGGAGGTATTTTATTTATTTTTCTCATATCGAACACCTCAATTTTAATAAGGTGGGTTGATCGTGGTCCTTCGTCAGCTGTTAGGAATGCATTACCACCCTCCCGTAGACCTCGAGACACTGTTGAGAATAGTAGTTTTATTTTTTTCGTGATAGGTATATGAAACAATAAATCCAAACTGTCATTTGATTTTCTTCTCTTTAATATTGGTTCCTCTGTCACTATTTGTAATTCTTGTGTCTTCATTATTCAATGCAGCATAATAATAACCTTAGTAAGTATTTTCATCAGTACTTTTATTTAAATTGTAAGAGTTCTGCAACAACATATTTACAGAATAAGAACTTTACCCAATTGATAATTAATTGATTCAAGCGTAAATTTGCGGAAATCCATGCTACAATATAAAATAGACGAACAAATATATAGCAACAATTCCGCTCCTCTCCAACGAAAACTCTGAAAGAATTCTAATAAAGAAGACGACCTCTGTGGCGCGGTGGGCGAAGGTTCGCCTGCGATGCAGGAGGTTGCGGGTTCGACTCCCGCCTCGGAACAAATATTTGTACGATCTGCAGATATTTGTTCAGGGAGTTCTGGGTATTTTCTATGTATAATAAAAAATATCTATGTAATGTATAATTGTATTAAGTATATCAGTTATCTAGTACCCATAACACAAGCTCTGCTTAGCTTGGGGCTAGATAATGTTGTGTGAAATGTCAGCATTTATATATATATATGTATATTTACATAATTCGACACGTGTTTCGCCTCTCAACGAAGCATCCTTAGAGAATTCTTTCAGAGTTTTCGTTGGAGAGGAGCGGAATTGTTACTATATATTTGTTCGTCTATTTTATATTGTTTAAACAATTGACTTACACAAACAAAATTGTTTAGTAATTTCAAGAAACTTACCTCCATCATTATGCAGAGCACTTTTTAATACACACAGATCACAAAATAATAACTGAACACTTGAAAATACAAGCTTGCAACTATAGATATTTGAATAATATTGGAGCTTATATAGTCCAATCTTCAAGTATTATCAAGACCATTTAGTAATGATCCTATTCAACTGGTCAAAGAACAACCTAGTTATCGTCGAACAACATTCCAGTAAGTTATAACTTTCTCATATTTTACCTTCTGACTTAAGTAGTTTTTTTTTATGCTACTTGGCAAGCAGTCAAGCTTACGGCCCACCAGATGGAAAACAGTTACCGTAGCCTATGAACGCCTGTAACACCAGAGCCTCACACGCGCGCTGCCGACCCTGAGACATAAAGATGAACAGTCTCATGTGCCTGTAATTTCACCGGCACCCGTACCCTTCAAATCGAAACACAGCAATACGACCACTACTGCTTGGCGGCAGAAATAGGTATGGCGGTAGTACTTCCCCGGACGAACTCTTTCACAAGAAGTTCTACTAACAAAATGATATATATAAAGATACATACAGATGTTTATTTGAATCAAAAGCTGATATCACCTCCAAACAATACATATGCATATATGCTTATATGGAAACTTTGCTGAACCATGCTGCACCAGCTAAAGAATCTCATGTAACAAAAAAAATAATGGATTTGTAAAAAAAGGCTACTACAGTGGTTTCTTGAACAGGAATACAAGGCGGTGGGATTTTAATAAGTACAGATTACAACACGATTTGACTTCTGTGTGTGGAACATATATTTTAATATACTTTATATTACAAGTTTTATGGTAACACAATGATGGATTTTATTCAATTATTCAATTTCAATAATGTGAATAACGATATGTTTCCATACAAACTATTTTGACGACCTCTGTGGCGCGGGGGGCGAAGGTTCGCCTGCGACGCAGGAGGTTGCGGGTTCGATTCCCGCCTCTGAACAAATATTTGTACGATCTGCAGATATTTGTTCAGGGTGGTCTGGGTATTTTCTATATATAATAAAAAATATATACATATCTATGTAATGTATTGTATTAAGTATATCAGTTATCTAGGCCATAACACAAGCTCTGCTTAGCTTGGAGCTAGATAATGTTATGTGAAATGTCCAGCATTATTTATTTATTTATTTTATCTATTTAGTACACTATTCCAGAGAATAAAAAAAATCTTAATTTTATTTTTTGCTGCGATCACCAATTCCATTAGTCTAATTATCAATAATAGAATTCTCACATCTATCGAATGCTGATTAAGAAAGTATGACTTTAATGAGAGCTAATGAGGGTTAATTAGAGATAATGAGGTGTCGTGGACCGCGTTCAATGCAAAAGCTAACTGGTGAATCCTTACTAAACTGGTAGGTACTACAAAACTCTTACCACCATGCCATTTCCTTGTACCACAAATGGAATGGTAGATGATGTATCTGTAGTTTTTCAGTTTTCCCCATAATCTTATCAAAAACCAGCATGGTGTAGTTACCTAAGGCAGTTAAGAAAGCACTATCACAGCACCATCAGGTATAATTAGCATTTGTAAGGTGTTACTCCGGGTAGCCCCTGGGGCCGCTGCTATTCATATCGTTTCGATCTCTCCAGTAATTAAGTCATCCATATCTTAATAATAGCGCTATTACTTGAATAATAGCAGCGTTGGAGACTTGGATGGAAATAAATCAATGTTTTGAGTAAATTATTGCCAGATCGGACTGCATGTGATACGACATTAAAGTGTTGTGTGGTATCTGATGTCGTTCTTGTTAAACGGCACTTACATACAAACAGTTGTATGATACAGAAAGCAAATATAATAATAATAACTTTATTGAGGATACAATGTAAATTAGAGGTACACTTAATATAAACTTACAGTTAAAGTCCTACAATCGGTGGCCTTATTGCAAAGAGCGATTTCTTACAGACAAACAATATGAAAATGCTACTAAAACAGTGTAAGTAAGTAGTGTGGGTCTTGTGACGTTCGTGTGTGCAGTTTGTGCAAAATAAGATAGAATCGGACAGAGATGGAGTCACTAAACTTTGTAAGAAATCCAATCGCAACATTTTAAAATCTATGCTTACTAACTTTGATTATTGAGTCAACATCTATTGGAATATTGTGAAAGGTTGCCTGCAAGAAATTGCTTTCAGTGACAAGACCGCACATTGTACTGCTAGTTTTAATAAGTCCTGGGTATCATATATTCCTGGTGAACACAATAAAGTGAAAATGTAATCTTTTTTTTTTCAAATTATAGCACACACCAACACTGTCGTCTATATTATATATATAGAAATGAATCCCTATATCCCTTGGTCACGCCAACACGCGTGAACGGCTGGACCGATTTCAATTTTTTTTTTGTTGTGTTTGTTATTGTCAGGAGAAGGTTCTTATGACAGAAAAAACGGGAACACCGGAAAAAGTGTATATTATAATAATAGGTTGTTTGATGCTCAGAATACCAGGCGCTCATGGCAGGGTAGAAAGTGGATTTCTAGACAACCGGGACCACAGGGAACAACGGGAACACCGGGACCAAGCGAAAGAACAATACAATTGACAGGTTTTTGATACTCAGAATACCAGGCGCTCATGGCAGGGTAGAAAGTGGATGCATACGCCAACAAGTGGTCTTAATTTGTTCAAAAACAAGTCAATTAGGCCAAACACCGGGACCACGCAAACGAAGTCGCGCGCGGGCAGCTAGTACACCAATAAAAATAAAATCTAGTTCTAGGTTTGGGGTTCTCATTCCGTCGTTGAACTAATTAGGGGATTGATGCTGTTAACAAAAGAACCTACATCGCAAAAATTCTTGCTTATAAATAAAAGCGTGTCTTTGAGTGGCTTCTAAGCCTTCAATCGTAAGTTATGTTCTCGAAACCTTATAGATACCCAACTGATATGCTCTACTCGAACTCTGAGTTACTCACTGTAAGGAAACTGTATGTCCTTTTTTCGGTATTGAAACATCATAATACTCTAGAATTTGACCCTACAAAACTGGACAAGAGAAGAAATGATATTGTTACTAAGAAAATACATGTAAAGACAACATATGCATCGCGACAATATGCATGTCAATCTAATCACCTTTACAACAAAATAAATAAGACAATCGACATTTACACACTGAATAACCATAATTGCAAAGAAACCCTACGTAAATGGTTACTGCAATTCAGTTACGATGACATAGAAACACTATTGGAAAAAATTAAATAGCTGGGAAAACTAATTAAATTTTTTGCCTTAAACAGGCAAAAACTTTAAACCTCCCTTCATTGTACATGCTCACACACTCTTACATCCACACACTTGGTGTTTTATCCTGCAATACCGAGACTCATATGAGTCTGACGTTTTGCAGGATAAATCCACACACAAGCACACACTTAAACCACACACATCTAGACGCACTTTTAGAACCTTCACACTCTCACCCACACATCCACACACCCCCACACATATATACACATTCACACCAACGCATAAACCTCTGTATACCTCTATAAAATAAAAACTATACTCATACCTAAGCGTACACACACACACACACACCCACACATACCAAACTTATTCATACTAAGTTTATCTATTAATAAGTAATATTAAGTACCTAGTATTAAAAATGTTTTATTTGTAACGCCTTTGTTAAAACTAAAACTATGGTAAGGAAGAGCGAGACCGCCTAACACAGGTATTTTATACTTAAAAGGTGGTCTCAATTACAGCTAACACTATGTTATATTAAGTAAAGGAAATAAACATTATTATTATTATTATAATCGTGTATGAAAGGCGTCAAGGAAAATCATATACGTACATCACCAGAATAATATGAAATTCCACGATTCAAGATTATTTCACGGATCAGTATTCCCGGCCTGTGATCAAAATCAAATCCTCAGTAAGTTGCAAAGTGGTACATTACAGACGCATATTTGCTAAATCAGTTGACAGCGACGTACGTGGCGGGGCGCCAACGCTGAATTTTTATCATCCAACCCCTTGCACCGAACTAAAAAAGCTTATGGAATGGTCCGTGAGTGGAATATTTAGTTTGATTTTGTCTGAACTCTGAATTGCGCTATTTCTGGAAAAACAAGGTTTTTCTCTGTTGTTATTTATGTCAATACACAAAAGAGCTATAATCCCACCATTTCGTGTCACCCATATAGAGATAGGCAGTAGAGAAAGGCTGTCGTGTGTCCGGTCTATAAATGTAAAACAACCGATTTAAAACAACATATTTGAACGTTAAAACAGGCATTATTTGTGTAGGCAGTTTAAACTGCCTACAAAAATAAAAGAAATGTGTTTTACACTTCACTATGGGCCATTTTTGGTCACCAGAGGCCCAATTCTCTTAGTTATTTTAAAACTACACTGAAAGTTAACCGAATAGAGACTGAATTGTAAATTGACAGAAAGTTGAAATTCTGGTCCCTCAAAAATAACAATTTAGTCTACTTTCAATTCATGGTGACCACCATTAGAGTAGGATAGTTATATACAGGGTGTCCCACGGCTATGCCACATGGAGGGAAAGTACCTTAAATATTGTAGATGGAACATTTTACTGAAAGAAGACATTATTTGAATTTAAAAAACAATTTAAACTGCATTCATAGATATTTAAATAATTACATGGTTGAACCGGAAATCGAACCCGTTACACGAGAAAAATAATCACCTGTAGCTTTATCATACCGATTGAAAGGCTTCATCATAAGGATTATTTTTTGCTAAGTAACATTGTATCAGAAATAAAAGGAAGAACAAGAATTTTACCATTTGATGATAAATTTTATTCAGAAAAATGAAAAGCTGACATTGCCGTAAGGACATAAAACTGACATTATCATAAGTACCTATTACTAATAAATGTACCCACTTGAGATGAACCAGTATTAAAGTGTCCACGAGCTACATGCAGAAGTTAAACGTATTATTCTAAATATCCACCAAAACAAGATCAAAAAATCGTCAGGGAGCGAAATAATCAAAAGTGTGCGACTTTGTATTGAACAGGGACTCATT
Organism: Epirrita christyi; assembly: GCA_951392215.1. Classification (NCBI taxonomy): domain Eukaryota; kingdom Metazoa; phylum Arthropoda; class Insecta; order Lepidoptera; family Geometridae; genus Epirrita; species Epirrita christyi. The sequence goes on from OX595843.1 coordinate 1,656,248, forward strand.
TTGAGCATTTGATAAATTGATTAATTTTGTATAAAAAAAAAAAATCATGGTCTTCCTTTTATTTCTGACACTATGTTACTTAGCAAAAAATAATCCTTATGATGAAGCCTTTCGATCGGTATGATAAAGCTACAGGTTGATTATTTTTCTCTTGTAACGGGTTCGATTCCCGGTTCAACCATGTAATTATTTAAATATCTATGAATGCAGTTTAAATAGTTTATAAAATTCAAATAATGTCTTCTTTCAATAAAATGTTCCATCTACAATATTCAAGGTACTTTCCCTCCATGTGGCATAGCCGTGGGACACCCTGTATATAATTGGACAGAGTAAGGAGAGACTCCATCTACTTATGCTAAAATTAACGTAAAAATCTTTGAATCGTTTAAGTTTCGGTCACATTTCGATATAATCACATGACGGTGTTGTATTTTATGTCAGGAGAATACCATTTCTGACATTTAAGACGTCGACACAAGATCGAAACATGATCCGAACTCTATTTTAACTATTTTTTAGTTAGTGGATTGGGCTTCTGACGTCATTTTCGTTTTAATTAGTTAATAGAAAATCAATAGAAACCTACCTACATTACATACTTACCAGTTTATGTAGTTTTGGATTTAAACCGAATCAAATCGTTTGAAAACAATGAAAAATATGTTAATTTACCAACAAAGGGTTTTTAACTTATCAATAGATTTTATAACTTAGGAAGATAAGCTTGGTCGGACGGACCAACTAGAACTAACCCGGGTTTTAAACCCGTTTTAGATCGATGAAATCGGTTTTAAACGGATTGGTTTTATTGGGTTTAAACCGGCCTTACATCTATTAGGTCTAAGAAGAGACTCCGTTGTGACTGTTGGGTGTTATGATATAATATTCCTACTAGGTTGGTCGTCGAACCATTTTGCCGTTAGACGACTTACCAAGACCAATAATGACTACAGATCTGATGCTATAAAGTCTGTAGTATCAACTCCTTCCAAAACAAGTATTACTCCGTACCCCAAGGTAGGTAGAACAATGATATATCATGCGTCGGGCGTCCGAGGGGCGGGCAAGATCGCTCGCGAGGTGTCGAATAAATCTACCCGCCAGATTGATATCGACCAGACTGGTGTGGTGATCCTACTTTGTGATAGCGGTACCACTGATACGGATATTTCACTGAGATAGAAAATAAAAGAAAATAATGGAGCCCAAATTGACTATGATGTCAAAAGCTGAGCGTTAAGACTAGCAGTGGGAACTAGAGTTCAACGAAAGAAAGATGGCGCTGTTCTTAATTTTATACTAAAATTACATCTTAAATAATCGTAAAGAAGTTCATACCATACAGGAACAGCAGTACCTAATTTAAGTTTATACCTAAGACGATTCAAAATCGTCTATTCCCTTAGTCCACGTTGAGCTTAAATTAAACTGATCATTGTGATATAAAATACTTTTGATTCTTAATTTAATTATTCAAGGCTGGTTACTCTAGATTCGCAGAACTGACGAACGTTGGGGAATAAAGGTTCTCCAGTGGTGACCACAAACCGGACGACGCAGACGAGGAAGGCCCTTCACTCGACGGACTAAAGACATTATTAAACGTCGCAGGAAGCCGGTTGACAGAGGCGACTCAAAACTGTTCGTCGTCGCATTCTAGAAGAGCGGCCTATGTCTAGCAGTAGACTTCTACAGGCTGATAATGATGATGATGACTCTAGATGGAGAATAAGAATAGATCCCTCCGTCTCCTCCCGCAGATGTCCTAAAAACCAAGTAAGAGATTACACTAGGGAATGGGCAGCAGCATTCACATAAGAACTCAAATCCAATACAGCGAACACCAATCCGCCTGCCAAGCGATAGTGATTATGGTAAATTCCCCCTTTGAACACAGTCCTCCTCTAACAAGGCCTCGTCCAATAGTGGACGTAAACATGACTGGTGATGAATTTGTAGTAATTACTTACCTACTGGGCACTATTTATACATTAAATACTAGAATAGAAAATAGTTGAGCAGATAAATCGATATTTTTATAATTTAAATGTACCCTTGAGAACATGTTAAATTATAACCCTTGCAATTACCTCATTATCGCTAACGAAGACAGTCTATGACTAAGGCGGGATGCACGTCACATAAAGGTCATGCCACACTTAACCCAAAAAACTCAGGCGACAAATTGTCGCGTTCTGAGGCGTCAATTGATTGCAATCTAGGGGCAATTTTACATAGAAAGCAGGTTCCTGTTGAAGCTCTAACACCGGTACAAACTAGCACACTATATCTAGGAAGTGCCGATAAGTGCTGGTAGAACCGGGCAGCAACCTGCTTCTGTGAATAAGGCCTAAGGCCGGACACAGATCGATTATAAGGACTACTGTGTGAGTATACGCAATTTTGCGCCACTTTATAGAGTTATAAAATTATGAGGTGATTAAATTAAACTTCGCAGTTCAGAAAACATTAATTTATAATTAAAACTATTTGTGGAGCAGCTTTAACAATAATGAAGTTAAGAACAAAATAGAAACAGAAAACGTAGGGCTATTAATCCAGGTATCATAAAATAGTATTAGTTATCTCTATAAAAACTATAATTAATATTAAAATTAGGAATTAAGTTTTTATGACATAATTTTATTAATAACGGCTACTTGATCACCCGCATGAATACGGACGCATTCGATAACTAAAAGCCAGAGTGAAAAAAAATCTGTTTGTAAAATAATATTATGTTTCAAAACAAGCATTTATGAAATATGAATATGAATGGCTCATGATGATGATGATGCTGATGAAATTAGTAATCGAACTGTGATCTCATCCAAATAAGCCCAAACACAGCCAGTCTACTATTAGTCACCAAGGAGTTCCGTTGTCTACCTTTCGTCTCCATCAGCTATAATGTCACCTTAATTCTAATTCGTTTTGTATGTAGTGTTTGTATTCTAGTTTGTATGAAAACACAGACAAATTGAATCTTACGGATCCGTGTTGCATGCAATGCCGACACAATTTTGAAAATAGTCGGTCAGACTTTTTGTTAATAGTATAGAAAGTTGAAGAGTACGGGTGCCGGTGAAATTACAGTCACATAAGACTTTTCATTTTTATGTCTCAGGGTAGCGTCCATAGACTACGGTAACTACTTTCCAACAGGTGGGCCGTATACTGTTTGCTTGTCAAGTAGTATAAAAAAAAACTTAATATACATTTATATTTTTTATACTCAGTAACTTTGTATAAGGAAAAACATTTTCAATCGAAACGGATGTTTGAAAAGTTTTTATTGTTTATGGGACTTTCGAAAATTACTCGCAGACAAAGTCGCGTGCGGACAGCTAGTTAAACACATGCATAGGGCAAGTTATAGCTTGTAAATGTTCTCGTTATGACATTTTGACGTCAAAGCTGCTATTATGAACACCGCCTAACAGCGGCTAACCATCTGCTTGCTCATGAAGGTTCATAATAGCACTTATTGAAACAATAGAATCGAATTATTGTCAGCTGATGAATTATTACTTTATCAATTCCCTCAATATTTCACATCCTTATTAGGACACAATTATGTTTATTCGCAAGTTGTTAGTCACTGAAAATGTACAGTCAGTGACAAATATTTGAAAAGCTTCTTTTCTTAGCCTTTACGCGTCCACTGCTGGATGAGGCTACCACATAGAATGAAATGGGGGGATTTGCCATAACTACCACTATTGGTAGGTGGATTGGTGATCGCAGTATTAGTGATCAGTAGTCAGGTGGATGCTGCAGCCCATCCCCTGTTGTGATTCCTTAGCCGGCTTTTACGCCATCCACGGTAGGAGACGGAAGGGTCTATTCTAGTCCGGACACACCATGGTATATTATTAGTACAAAGTGTCATAAAAAAGGTTAGTTTACAGTTTAAGGCCCGTATTCTATAGAACTACAGTATGCTCAAGCATGAACAGACACTCAAGCACGGATTTCGTGACAGTTTTTCATTGAAATCTGTCAAAAAATCTATGCTTAAGTCTCGGTTCATTTTGAGTCTAGTTCTTGAATACGGACCTAAGATAAGATATACGAAAGGAGCCAAAAATGATGGTAAAATCCTGCTATAAACACAAACACACGCCTTATTTCCCGAAGGATGCAAAAATATTCATTTTGTAAAATTGGGAATTTTTCAAATACCGTTATAGGTGTAGGCGCCGACAAGTTTCAACTCATTCGAGAGTCTTTTTAGGGTGAGTGAACGCGAAGCACTCCCTCCGCGTCTCGTTTAGCACGTTTAAAGTGCTCCTGTTTTTGCAAACTGAATTATAAAGTTCACAAAAGTTTTTAAAGTAAAGATGCAGAAATATTTAAGTTATACCAACATCTTCATCATGAATATGTAGAAATCCACTACTGGATTTCCCCCATACCGGGCTTCCCCCATAGAATGCCATGACGAACAACCCTGAGCCGCCTCCAACCGACTTCCAGCGAACTCAATAATTACATCCCTCCATCGAATATCCTGCACTGCGTTGTCGTTGAGAGTTATATATACAAATAATTATTATAAACGTTACTCAACTGTTGTCGCTGACTGTACGAAACTGAAGTGTAAAAATAAGTGCAAATATGTGAATGTGCGACGAAGCCGACTCTTGCAAATTGGCTGCTTTTTGTCGGAGCTGTCTCTTCGCGTGGTCAAGAAAAAGTCGTCATATATTAACTGTGAGGTGTGAGGTGATAAAAACTCACGGCCAGTTATACTTTTTAAAATTCTGAAAAAAATACGTAACGTAGTTTATTTTGAGTTTCTACAAGTTGGTCCAGAATTAAAATGCTATCCCGAAAGAAGGTAATTTTACACTTCAAGGAGCTTTTGATCTATGAAGTCTGACTTTATTTCGTATCTTGTTTATTTTTTAAATATTTGGGTTGTAATACTTTTTTATCAAGCAATAGATTTACGGAAATTGTTGAAATGACATCCCACGAACCAGCGGTTTTTTGAGGTCACTGACATCAAGATTTAAGTTTTGGTAGGATAGGATTTTATTAAGATTGTTTCAGGAATACTAATACGTTGGTGGGTAGATTGAACCAACTTAGTTGAGTGCGTGTAATCTATTCACTCCATATTCCATTATGTCAAAATAAAGTATTCCATAATTCGTAACCACAAAGACCGTTTTCGAAGGTCAAACTTCAAGTTCCAAGTAAAAGCGGTGGAGGGGCGTTCAGTTTTAAACTAGACGCACCCTAATACTATAATAAGTATTCCCACTCGTCCCCAGTGGAGACGAGACGTGGGGACGAGCGGGAATAACCCTTTCGTTCACGCAAAAATGACTACCAAACAAAATTAAAGCTAGTTTTACAATCACCATCGTCACCATCGGTGTTGCTTAGGTATACATTGACGACCTCTGTGGCACGGCGGGCGGCTAGCCGGCAGAGATGCAAGAGGTTGCGGGTTCGATTTCCGCTGTGGGACAAATTCTTGTATGATCTGCAAATATTTGTTCCGGGAGTGTTATGGTGCCATGGTACTCGTAGTTCCCGATACCCACGACACAGGGAATCCATAGTGTGGGATCAAGTAGGATACTCGCAATCTTCCCTGGCTTCATACAAGTAGAAATTATTGAAAGAAACCGTGCGAAGCCAAAGCATATTGCTAGTAATTCATAGATGCAGTTATAAACAACAAATGGTCTCTCCACACACTAACCGATTGCTATCCAGCACGCTAGGCCATAAACTGTACACTTTTTTGTAATTCATTTACAATGTATATTTACATGTTGTAACAATTGTTTGCCTAGACGATTAGTGTCTGTAAATGATAAAATACTGTTGTTATTATTTACTAAGTGGATGTGAAGTAAACCTTGTCAGTCGGCGAGATACGTCATCACATAATGTTGAGTTTCATAAAAATGGTGTTAATATAAAAAATGCCCTTAGTCTGGTTTTAAACCAGGACTACCAGTCTAGGCTTAAATATCGACCTAGGATATATACAACTGTAATACAAAAGCAGATGGTTTGTTTTCCAGAAGCAACTTTCGAGCTAGATATTCCGCTCTTATGCCAAAAATGACATAAGCTTGGACTATCTCTGGTTTATCTAAAACCAGGCAGCCCCCTAGTTTAGCAATGGTCTATAAATTGACAGTTGATTGCTTGTTGGAGGTAAGAATTTGGACATCTCAATTCTGATGTGACACAATCCGACAGGATGATACTTTGGAAATTTGCGAAGTAGCGCGAGAATTGATTTCGGAAAACAAACCATCTGCTTTCGTATTTTAAGTCGCGTATGCCTAATGTCGATATTTAATCCTAGACTAGTATGCCCGGACTAAATTCAGATTTAGTCCATGTTCTGTAATAAGATAATGTAATGTTTAGAACATTTATTTTTAACATTAATAAGTGACTTAATACGGCACTGAGACGTGGTCGCTAACTATTGCCCGTATAGACAAGCTAAAAGTCGCGCAGCGGGCTATGGAGAGAGAGCTACGCTAGGAGTTTTTTGTATCGATCGCCATAGTATGTATTTGTACAATGTTTGCTTTAAAGAAATAAATTACATTATTATTATTTGTATGCCTATAGTCGATTAATGCTAGTAAATGATAAAATGCTTTGTTATTATTTATTAAGTATTTATTTGCTAAGTTTAATTTAAATTAACCTTATCAGTACGTTAGTTAAAGCATCACATAACGTAAGTTGTATAAGATAGTAACTTTGTTGCTAACAAGACGCGGCATATTATACCGACCTTTTGTGGTGTCATGTCACCCTAATGCAAGAATATTTGCAAACTATTCTAAAAAGTCTCTTTTTCCTTAATTTACCTCTAACGTTCAGGGCGCTTAGTACAAGTTTTGATAGTTTTCGAAACTATATGATGTTTCGTTTCCTTCAACCGACAGTTTCTTTTTTTTAATGCTACCCGTGCGAAACCAGGGCGGGTCGCTAGTAGTAGATAAAATCACAAATACAAATAGCTTCGAATACCTTTGTGTGTGCCTAGTACGTACTTAAATGTAAAAAAGTAGGTAATATGACTTTATTAAATAAGCAAATTCCGTGCCATTTTCACTTAACAAACTCTATTTAAAAAGTTAAGTTATTGCTAAGCAGATGGTTTCAATAAGGGCCAAGTGCGAGCGCATTACATTTTATGATTCTGTAGTATTTTAATGTAATTGTTGATTGATTGTATTGCTGTGGATTAATTAATGGGCTTTTGTTTGTTAATTTAGCATCGATATATTTTTTATAAAGACCTATAACATTTTATCTCTTTTTGCGGGTAGATAGAGTGAAACGTAGGATTATAACGAGATAAGATTCTTGCAGAACCTCATCGTGTGAGACAATGCAATCAAAGCCAATCATCAATAACCTTAAGATAATTTGTCAAATTCTGAAAGTGATAAATAAAGTAACACTGTTAATCGTTGGGTTTTTTTTTTCATGGAATATTCCCAACTATTAACACCCAGGATTAGTGTTACTCGATGGGAAAAATTCCAACGAGTAACACTTTTACTCGTTGGGATTTGGGAACCTTCCATAAATATAAATAAAGATGGTCCCCTCGCCCTTTCTTAACTTTCCACTAACATAAAACAAATTTTTAACTTTTTCTTAACTTTATCTGGCTTTACCGCTATTCATCGTAGCAATGCCGCCATCAGCTACTTAGAGACACTACCGTCAGGTAGTCTCTTTCTCTTGTATATTTTTAAATGATATATACTTGTATTACTTGGTTGTTTCTTTCTTTAAATAAAGATACTTTCTACCATAGAAGTGGATAGTATTACCTAAGTATTAGAAATTAATAAGTTTTTCCTATAATGTACTATGAGATCTTCCTTCGTGCCAAAAAAGATTCTAGGTCAACGGAAAGTACCCATTGTTTTGATGTGTCAGTGAGTCTAGTGAGTTGTATGAAAACACCGTTAACGAAAATGAACTTATATTTTTAACAGGGCTATATTTTCTCGACGCGGTTGAGCAAGGCCCTTTACACGATGGATTAAATACATTATAAACGTCGCAAGAAGTCGGTGGATGGAGGCGGCTCATGCCCGTTCATCGTGGCATTCGAAGGGGGAGGCCTACGGTGGACTTCTACAAGCTGATGATGGTGATATTTTTAACCGACTTCACAAAAAAGGAGGAGGTTTTCAATTCGGTTGTATTTATGTATGTTTGTTACCTCATATCTCCGGCGTTTATGCGTTTACCGATTTGGAAAATTCTTTTTTTATTTGAATAGATATACTTCCAGATTGGTCCCATTTTTTTCAGAATGCAGTTCTGATGATGGAATCCATGAGGAATTGAGGGAACTCCTCAAATATTGTTAGGCATACATATAGCGATTTTGATATTTTCAGCAACAAACCAAGCATTTGCATTCAGAAAGTATCATGACCCTTTCACTATGGTTTTTTCATCATTTTTTTTTCATCCAGATATTAGTATACAATGGCGGAAGTCGGTTTTTTAAATGAAAAGTTATTTCGTCATAGGTATATCAAAGAATAAATCCAAAATGCTATTTGATTTTCTTCTCTTTAATATTGTTTTCTCTGTCACATTTTGTAATTCTTGTGTGTTTTCATCATTCAATGCAGCACAATAATAATCTTTGAAAGTATTTTCATCAGTACTTTCATTAAGATTTCTGCTACTGCAGCTAAATATCTTATTACTAGAGCTGAACTCGAAGTTTTAACCTTACCTTCAGGGATTCAGGGCAAGACTCTTGACAATATATTTCTAGGACAAGTCCCTAAAAGATGGATTTGTAAACAATGCAGCGTTTCATTGGACTTTGACGAAAAATCCATTCAATTTTGAAAACTATGATATGAATACATTTTGTTTAAACATTTATGGTTAACAAATACCTTCGGAAGTCGGTGTTTTAAATGAAAAGTTATTTAGATTATAGTATCTACTTGCAAGTTAAGACTCTGCTAGGAAGTTTGTTAGTTAATTGTATAACCTACAGCGATGGTGGTATCATAAAATATACAGCTTGGTTCCACCGTACGTAACTTATTGCCAACAGGCACGGAACTACTATCTTATTACAATAAACTTACACAGTATAGGTAACTAATTACATAGGGTATGTTCAGCCTAAGAATAAACCCCTCCATCTCTTTCTGTAAATATCGTAAAAGCCGACTAAGGTGTTACACTAGGGGATGGATAGAAGCATCCACCTGAGTACCCAGCACAAATGCTGCGATTAACAATTCGCCTGTCATGCATGGTGATTTTTAACCGACTTCAAAAAAAGGAGGAGGTTCCCAATTCAACCCGTATGTTTTTTTTTTTGCATGTATGTTACGCGATTACTCCGTCAATTTTGCATTGATTTTGATGATTCTTTTTTTGTTTGGTAGGTTATTCTTCAGAGGTGGTCCCCTATAAATTTTATCGATATTGGTTGAGCACTTTTTGAAAAATTTGGTTTTTTGTGGTTCCCATAGAAAAAATCTAATATTTTACTGTGCCACTCTTGGTTCTGTCAGCGCTAGATGATACTGCTAGACGTCGACAGATAACGTTATAGAAATACTTAAATACCTACCCGCCGATAGATAGCGTTTATTCAAATATGAATTACCTAAATTATAGGCATAGGCTTGAAGTCGGTTTATGTTTTTTCCAAAAATTAATTATACTTACTTATATTTTATTTTTACTTATTTGGAAAACAAACGGCGTACAAACAAGAATGGTCACAGTCAATATAGAAACACATTTGCTTAACAGTTTTCACTTATAATTCTAATAAAATAAAGTTATCCTAAATAAGGTGATAACAATAAAGTACCTTCACATTAGTGTATAATAAATAAAATAAAAATAAAAAAGCCTTTAATATTCCTTAAACTAAACTAAACTAAACTTAAAATAACAATTGACTATAATACATATATCTTAAAACTAAGTCAAGGATGCGGGTATAGGCCTCCTCCAAAAGTTGCCAAACTTTTCTTCCCTTAGCTTTCTCCATCCATGCCTTTCCTGCTAACGTGACTATACCGTCCTGCCACCTTTCCAGTGGTCTCCCTCTATTCCCCTTGTCATTTGGACCCTTCCATTTGGTTGTTTTTTGAGTCCACCTGTCATCTTCTGTGCGTACTAAGTGTAAGCTGTAAGTACACAGTAGGTATACACATTAATGTTTACCTACTGTGTAAAAATTAATAACAAAAAAAATAACTTTTGTTGTACAAAAACTCATACATATAGCAATAAACAAATATATAACATATATTTGGCAGGTTTTCTTCAAACTTTAGTATTTGCGTAACTAATTTTCCCAGCAATATCTGCAACAATCTCAGTGTAATGAGGACTATATAACCGTGTTACTTACGGCCTGAATCCCAAAATCCCAACTCCATCTGACTATCAAACAAGCTCTTTTGTGTCGAGATGAGCTTGGAAACGTTGAAATTACGCTTTTAGTACGCTCGACACAAAATATTTTAGTTCTAGCTGGCTAGTTAACATACTGTGAGGGTATAGCGGTATCTTATGGACAATGGTTTCTTAAGATTCCACGGCCTACAAATTACCCGTATAGCGGAGATGCGCCGAAATACACATACTTCTTTGATGCAAGGTTCAAAATCGCAGTTACCGTAATATAACGGCCACAAGCTAGGAATCTAAGGCTATACTAGTTTTTTGTTGTTCAGTATCTGTTCAAATCCTGACTTGATATACCATCCGTCCCAGATGTACCATTGACGTAGTACACTTAATTGCACTGTTTGGTAAAAGTCAAAGATGGAGTTCCACTTTGGCCGTCGATGACCATTTCATTTACGCACTTTCAATTATTAAAATTTCCTTATTTGTTAAATAGATTCTGTTAATCCTAGATTGTCTGGAAGAAATCACTCTTAACCAATAAGAATTGTACCATTGTACCTCTGAATTGAAATTTAAATAATTTTTTAACTGACTTCCCAAAAAGGAGGAGGTTCTCAATTCGGTTGTATTTTTTTTTTTTTTTTTTTAAATGTTTGTTACCGCATATCTCCGGCATTTATGAACCGATTTGGAAAATTATTTTTTTATTTAAATAGAGATACTTCCAGATTGGTCCCATTTCAGAATCCAGTTCTGATGATGGGATCCATGAGGAATTGAGGGAACTCCTCAAATATTGTAGGCATACATATGACGATTTTGATATTTTCAGCAAGACACCAAGCATTTGCATTCAGAAAGTATCATAATCCTTTCACCACTATGGTTCTTTCATAATTTTTTTGTCATCCAAAATTATTTAGTCTAATACAATGGCGGATGTCGGTTTTTTAAATTAAAAGTTATTATTTAATAGTTCCAATTTAGAAGCAGTAGTTTTAAGATAGATAAGTAGGTACTTTCAGAAAGGAGGATTTGTAAACTTTGCTATTCTGTGTATAGTCCCACTCCGAAAGCAGTATAACGCAATAGATAGTACTACAAACCTACCCCTGCTCTACATTCCCCAGGGCGCCTATTAGCCACACAAAGCTCCTCTGTCTCGCTTCCTGAAACCAAACATTTTAACTCGATTTCGACTGTACTCGGTACGCGGTAGCTATTACAGCCTAAATACGCTTTCAGAACATTTTAATAGCTCCTGTAAATTACAGCGTTGGTATAAATTGGTGTCATAACTAAGAACCGTGGCGTGTTTTTATACAAAATGGTGTTAAAGTTAAAAACTAGCCAGATATAACCAGAGCAATACCGATGTTCGAATAACTTTTCATTAAAAAACCGTCTTCCGCCATTGAATTTGGCTATCTGCATGTTTTTTATGCTAAAGGTATACAAAACAATAACTTGTTGTTTAAAATACCAAAATCACTATATATATGTCTATAATACTTGAGGAGTTCACTCGATTCCTCATGGATTCCATCATCAGAACTGTTTTCTTATTTCCAATCTGGAAGCATATCTTATCAAATAAAAAATAAATTTCCAAATCGATTTATAAATGACAAAGTAGGAAACAAACATAAAAAAAATACAACCGAATTGAGAAAATCCTCCTTTTTTTGAAGTCTGTTAAAAAGAAAGTAAATTGGTTGTAATTTTATAGAAAAACATACCAGTTGTTCACGGAATAGTGTCCTGTTATTTGCTACCCTCATGTAGAACTAATTGCTTAGGTACTCTCTACACTTTAACTTTTTTGTAGACAATAGCAAAAGAGCCACACTTGTTTTCGTTTTGCCAGATCAACTTCAAAACTACTTAATTTTAATCGACTCATCAAACGCAACCAAAACTCCACAAACAATAGCAATTGAAATCATAAAGGATCATTCATATAACACAATCAGCCGCAGACATGAGACTGCATAATACAATATTCGTGCAATATTCGTAACGAGATCAGCGCGGTCCGACGATGCACAATATTGGAGACATGCCCTTAGGCTATGCGCTACTTTGAACTGGGGTTACTAGGACTTTGCATACTGGAGGTTCTTTAGACAGTTCTAGTAGAAGAAACACAACTAAACAAGGAAAATAGTTTAGCAATTTTACTAAAGTAACTTTCATAATTAATTGATTCAAGCGTGACTTTGCGGAGATCTATTCTACAACATAAAATAGATAAACAAATATTACTGTTTGTTACTTACTTTATATTTGTTCGTCTATTTTATACTGTAGAATAGATCTCCGCAAAGTCACGCTTGAATCAATTAATTATGAATGTTACTTTAGTAAAATTGCTAAACTATTTTCCTTGTTTAGTTGTGTTTTTTCTGTGTAAAGTAACTTTCGTGAATTATATCATTCATTTCCCCTCATTCCATCATCATTTTCATCATTTCCATTTCATGAAGACCCTCAATTAAGGTCGAAACCTGTTGGTGCTTCCACCAACATATTAAAATTGAAAAAAATATTGAGAATTGTACGTGAAAATTTCCCTTTTTACAAAATGAAGGAAAATAGGGATGAAACAATGATACTTATGCAATAATAATTCGATCCGACCGCTTGGGGAGATTCTGGAAGGCTTTTTCTGTATAATAATATCAGTGATTTCTCAAATAACTTTTCATTTAAAAAACCGACTTTCGCCATTGTATTCGTCAAAATATTTGGATGAAAAAAAAATGATGAAAGAACCATAGTGGTGAAAGGATTATGATACTTCTTGAATGCAAATGCTTGGTTTGTTGCTGAAAATATCAAAATCGCCATATGTATGCCTACAATATTTGAGGAGTTCCCTCAATTCCTCATGGATCCCATCATCAGAACTGGCTTCTGAAAAAAATGGGACCAATCTGGAAGTATATCTATTCAAATAAAAAAAGAATTTTCCAAATCGGTTCATAAACGCCGGAGATATGCGGTAACAAACATACAAAAAAAAAACAACCGAATTGAGAACCTCCTCAAACTGCTTCTTTGTCAATTTCACATTTTAGGCATAATGCTTCATTTGACATCTTACATTTAGGATAAAAAGCTTTTTTGGCAAATCTCATGTTTAGGTATAATGCCCTCATTGGCATCTCGCGTTTAAGGTAATTCGATCATAAGGGCTCCTTTTTTGGGAAGTCGGTTAATAAAATTACTAAAAGCTATTCTTAACTTGGGATTTATCATGCAACCATGAACGCTTTTATTACTTTCTGCAGTCTAAACTATAAAGGAAACAGCCAAACGATTCTTTTACGATTAATGTTAACCAAATCAAAGCGAGTCGTAATCTACATCATCCTACATCCGTCGTAGTGCATTACTTATTCAATGGCCCACAGTCACTCCCCGGTACAGGCCGTGGTCCGTGAAACATTCGGTTATTTTCTCATTTAGCTGATACAGCCGTAATTGTGTGGGGATTAGGGTATCAGGTTACTGGGTACTATACAAGAAAGGGTGCGGACTACTAATTGCCGGCGGCTATGTCCGGGGTCAAAGTCACAAAGAATCAGGATGGTCAAATCACAGAAATGCCATGTAATTTTTCAATTTTGTCAACTCTTTTCGATACTTCACTACCTAGCACGAGGTTCTAGAGAAGAGAACATAATGTTGTGAAATAGATCTATTTCTCTAGGTCGTCCAAACAGTTGGATTGCAATTTGCAATACACCAGTTAGACAATCGTATCAAGAGACTTCGAGAGACGAGTCAAATCGAATCAGCAGCAATCCTCAAGGCATATTGTTCTGATCCCATTTCTGTAGATGTGAGTTGATAGCAATTTACACTATCTTTGCGTCGTGGACAAAACCAATATAAATGGAAAAATTTATATAGATGTAGCTAACAAATCAAATTACTTTTGACCAGAATTCTGCTACACCCTATACTATCCGTGTAAGTTCGTCTTTTTAACCGACTTCCCAAAAAGGAGGAGGTTCTCAATTCAGTTGTATTTTTTTTAACAGACGTCTTTTTTTTCTTTTTTTTTATGTTTGTTATCATATCTCCGGCGTTTATGAACCGATTTGGAAAGTTCTTTTTTTATTTGAATAGATATACTTTCAGATTGGTCCATTTTTTTCAAAATCCAGTTCTGATGATGGAATCCATGAGGAATTGAGGGAACTCCTCAAATATTGTAGGCATACATATAGCGATTTTGATATTTTCAGCAACAAACCAAGCATTTGCATTCAGAAAATATCATGACCCTTCCACCACTATGGTTTCTTCATCATTTTTTTTCATCCAGATATTTTGTCGAATACAATGGCGGAAGTCGGTTTTTTAAATGAAAAGTTATTTTATGTGAATAATGTTCCTTAATGTTAAAAAGATCCTGTTCATCCTATATTTTCTGGAAAAGATAGTTCTTAAGCGATAAGAATTCCCATTGTACATCTGAATTAAAATTTGAATCATTTTTGTTATTATTTGAGTAAATGATGGAACATGGCATGTGGCCTACCTGATCTTAAGCGGTAAACCTAGCCTATTCCAAATGCAATACCTCTTAGGTCACATCCAACTAGGATGCGCCTCACTTGTCACAGCACTGCGCCCGTTATCCTGAAACACAATAATGAAAGTCTCATGTGCCTGTAATTTCACCGGCACCCATACCCTTCAAACTGGAAATAATTTATGGAACGTAACCCTAAGGAGCACGAGATTTGGGAACCTTGGAGGTATGAGCGAGACTAGCGCTTGCCACAAGACAATATCTAAAACGATAAAATAGGTAAGTGTTGGTTCTTAATGATACATAGCTATATAGATTAACACTTTACTGTTTACCAGGAATGCATAAAAGGATTTATAAAAAAATAGCAGTACAATGAGGGCCCTATCGCTGAAAGGAATTTCTTCCAAGCAACCTTTGGATGGACATTTACGAGCGAAGCAGTAAGATAGGAAATGATGTGATAGTTCAAAGTTCCACATTCTAAACTTCTATTAGCATCATATTCTACTAAGAACTAGTGGGAAAAAATGTCCCATTAGTTCCTATAAAGGAGCTGCCAAAAGGAACTAGCGGGAATAAATAGTTTATTGCACCATATTACAGGAATCGGGGTAATTTGTCAACAGCCATATTGCAACAGTCAGACAATCGCAGACGAGAGCCGAGTCAAATCGAATCAGCGGCAATCCTCGAGACATATTGTTCTGATCCAATCTCTGTGGGTCGGGGTAACGAAATCAATCTGATGCACGATCTTTGAAAACATTTTCTGGAACAATCAATTTTGAAAGATTTTTGGTTTTTATAGTACACTTCTTATCAAAAAAATCGAAACTCTTCTCATTTTTACGTGTTTCTTTGATTATTAGCAAAGTATTGTTGTAAACTGAAAAAAAAATTGTCGTAGGTTACGAAATTACGAGCTGCCAGCAAATAAATAATGATGGCGTTTCATAAAAAAAAAATCTTCATATGTGGTTATTTTTCGCCAGAAAGAAAATCTAGTGTTTCGATTTTTTTGATGAGAAGTATTATATTTTTCATAAAGTCTAGATTATATTTTTGTATATATATGTATAGAGTAAGAGTCCGATGAAATAAAGATGGTGCTGGCCATCCCGGAACAAATAATTACAGAGGCCCAATTCTCTAATTTTAAAACATTCCAGTCACAATATAATCTCGTGTCAGTCGCACTGTATCGTATAGTAACTACTACTTAATCTTCGCGTATGCATGCGAAGATTAAGTAATAGTTACTATATAGGTGACAGCTGACAGTGCGACTGAGACGAGATTATACTGCGAATTGAATGTTTTTAAATTAGAGAATTGGGCCTCAGATCATACAAATACACTCGAGAGCAATGAATCCGGGTCACTTAAAGAATCCTAAAAATCTCGGAAACTAAAAATGCTAGGTTAATGCAATAAATTGTATTTAATAGACAATGTAATATTCCTTAAATGAAGGTATTAAAACTTCTTAGTTATTGTAAAGTTATCATAAAAAAATCAAATTTGAAAAAGGGCCACTTTCGAAGATGGAACTACGAAATTACAGCATTTGGTTTTGCTTTTGTTTGTAATCTGTCATTTATGTGGGTACATAAACCATGTTGATAGTGCTCTATATTCATTATATGGAAGCACGAGGAGGCAATACGAAGTATTAAAATTCAAGAAAATCGTAATAAAGTTCAAAAATTTCATGTTTCCTATTTTTGTTTTAAGGAGAGATCAGCAGTTTTTTTCTTTATGTAATTTTGTGTTAATAAAATGTATGGTGACTCATATTTTTTTTACCTTCATTTAAGGAGTATTACATTGTCTATTAAATACAATTTATTGCATTAATCTATCATTTTTAGTTTCCGAGATTTTTAACATTCTTTAAGTGACCCGGATTCATTGCTCTCGAGTGTATTTGTCCCGCAGCGGGAATCAAACCTTTTTGAAACAATTGAAATCTGTACCTAATGTGTGATGTCCATCTAGTGCAGTAGATAATCTCATCAATGTTATTGAGCTACGAAGCTCTGACTGTACCTTCCTACGGTATCAACCAAAGTGGGGAAAGGTTCAGAAAGCGTACATAACGCGATAATGCGACTCCATCAACATTCGCAATTAAAATTAGTCGTATTTTTGACAGGAAGAATTCATTCTTAACGATATTTACCGCGCCGACGGACTCGCTTTGTTATCTCGGCTTTGTATTAAAATTAGTAGCTTCGAGTTAGTTGAGACAACCTTTATAATGAGCCCGTTTAAATTACAGCCTAAAATGTATGAGAGCTTTGCTTTGGTACAGTTAATTGTTGAAACTGCTTTAATTTTTCCGTAAAATAATCTGAGCTTAAATTTATTTTAAACAAAACATCCACTAGCTAGAAACTTCAAAACTAGGTATGAAATAAACTCAAATAGTCAATTATCTTTTAAAAAATGTTATGTGTAAAATATTAATAAATACGGAACCCTCGACAATCAAGCCGTACACTTGACTGGTTCTATAAAAAACAGTAATAAACATATTTAAAGAAGCTATTTCTCTCCCGAAGGAGCAGAAACTTAACTAAATAAAAATAATCCGGTAAAATGAGAGACAATAAAACAGAACAATCAGACGGGAACCCAATTACTTTGTTTTCTTTTAACATTATTTTTGATGAGTTACAAAAAAAGAAATGGTTGTAATTGAAAATCCCGGTCATCGTTACATTAACGGCCGTCTAGATAAATAAATGTTACTTAGCACGTGATAATGCTTAGCATTGTCCCCGTCACTCTCAAACAGGCGTGTTTCAACATTTGTGTGACAGTGACAGGGGCAGTTCTAAGCATTAGTACGTGGTAAGTAACCTCTATCTCTGCCTTAGAAAAGAACGTTAGCAAAGTGGCGCGAAATTATTTTTTTTGTGTTCTTTGCTTATTACAGCTCATCAACACTTCTTGAGATAGCGAACAGTGATGTTGCGGGAATCAGGAGACGCTAACACACATGTTTTAGTTGACCATCATCATCATCATCAGCCTTTAGAATGTCCACTGCTGGGCCTCCCGCATAGAATGCCACGACGGTCTTGAGCCGCCTCCATCCTTCGTCTTTTATAATGTCTTTAGTCCATCGAGTGGAGACCCTTCCTCTACTTTTAATTTATAGTAAGCATCTATTTAAATATAAGTCAATTAGCTACGAATGGCAATGAATTTACATGCCCAGGATGACTGGTAGATATGGTAGATATAGATAATGCTATTAGCATTCAGTCCTCCTTAGCACTAAATTTAATGTTTTGTGTTAAAGTTTAAAATAAATAAATAAATAAACCAAAACAACACAATACAAATCATTCAATGACTTTCGTAGCTAAACTATAGTTATTTGTTATACAAGAGTGCAAAGTTGCTTTTTAACCGCGTGCTCAATTTTGATGACCGAGCAAGCGAATCCTGAGCGTTAGCGAGGGAATCAAAAGAGCACGAGGTGAAAATCTTTACACTCGAGTGCAACACGTAACTTTTCATCCCACCTCACCGAGGAAATTACTAAATGCAAAAAAAAACATTTGCGCATTTTTAACAGTTTCAGCCAATTCTGTTGCCGTCAAATAAACTTCCTCGTCGCTAGAATCACTCATTTTAGGTTTTTCACTAGTTTTCAAGTTTTAACAATATGACGTAAAAAGAAAAAGGCACGCGTAAAGCAAATAAAAAAAAAAGTAATACACCAAGAAGGTTCCGAGTCTGAGTTTTTAACAAATTAAAAAAGGTTGTATGATAAATTCGGCACCATGGAGGTAGAAGTAAATAGGTTTAATGATGTTTTGAATTCACAAACTTAGTGCACACGATGTTCTAAATTCAATTTTACTTTATCCTCAAGGTCTAGCGGATAATTTACACTCAGATATCGAATAGCAAAAATACTCTTTCCGAGATGGTGGGATGAAAATGATATTTATGAGATACTATCAATTAAAATAGGTATGTATTCCCATAAAATTAGTATCTAATTACTATCTCAAGAAGTGTTGATTAGCAGTAATGAGTAAAAAAACACAAAAAAAAAGAAATTCGCGCCTAACATTCTAACTTAATTCAATCCAAATAAAAACAATATGTACAATCAACCGAAATATCAATCACATTACAATGTGCCTATCGATCGATTTGACCACCAATGCCGCTGTCAGAGAGGTCTACAAGTGGGATGATGTTGTTGTATAAGTTCAAATGTCAAGTCACTTTCGCCCGACTGTGGGAAACACTGATTGGTATCTCTGGGAATCTCTTCTTGTAACTGTTTTGTTAATGCTAATCTTTTTTTAGCTGAGTAATTAGAAGATCTCTATCGAGTGAGCATTTGAGAATACATTTCTGTTGTTACACTTTGTAAGTTTAAATTGTGAGTGGTTAAATTAATACATTTATCTACTCTCATACTGAAATATAAAGAATACAAAATTAAAAACAAAACTAAAATGACAGTCTTTATGTACATGCCATCGAAATAAATTTAAAAAATTACATTACGATACAGCTCTTCTATGGACAACTGTATTATAATATAACTTTTTTTCTATTACGATACAACTTCACTTGGACAAAGGAGGTTACAATGCAGTTTTTCTATACATAATCTGTGGACGCGGCGCAACACGCTCGCGCGTATGGATTTTGGCGCTAAACGTTTACAAATAAATGCAAATATAAGCTGTAATTTTACGCAAATTTAATTGTAAAATTAGTTTTTGTTTTAAAAAATGTCTGAAAACCACAGTAGCGATACCGAAGAAAAGTTTACACCACCGGACATTATCGAAGAAGCAACGAACAAATGAACCTCTTACCGCCGAAATCTAGAAGGTATTACAACTCATGTTACCAAAACTTTAAAATATAATATTACCTATTTCATGAGATTAGATAAAGTAGTGTATGACACTGTACATAATATGTTCTTAAAACACTCGTGTGATGCTATAAAAAAACTCTCCTCCGGCTTGTTTTTTTAACTCACACTCGTGTTTTAAGAACCCTTATTATGCAACAGTTTCATAAACTACTATATCAGTAGCCTTTAGACGTTCGCTTGACGAAGCCTCCCCTATAAAATACAATAGGAGGAATTTCCATAATCGCGATCGATTCGATTCACGAATATCGAATTTCGATATTCGTGATCGCATTATTTGTGTTGAGTTAAGATGGGTGCTGCTGCCTATCCCCTGGTGTAATCCCTTAGTCAGCTTTTACCACATCCATGAGAGAAGATGGAGGGGTTTATTCTTAGGCTGGACAGACCACAGTCACAGACATAGATAAATTGTAGTGCGTTGTATGTATATCTACTACATTTTATTAGAAAATTAATTTCGTGATCCTACAAGATTTGGTAGAGTTATTTTATTTTATCAATTTTTGGAAAACTTACAGCTAGGTAAACAAAAAAAAGCAAGTAAATATAATATAGAGAGCTAATTAAAAGTTTCCACACACAGTTATAAAATAAGAGTACCTATTTAGTTATTAATAGATCCGGTGGCTATATGATCTGGTGTACTTTGATATTACTAATGGATCCGTTAAATATTTAGACAGTTTTCAAATTACTTACTGATCCGATGATGATCTTGCTAAAGAAGTTTTAAATTTATTTCGTCTGTTAAAATTCAAAGTCAGTAATATTGGAATATCTAAAGTGTTCATAATGTGTAAAATATTTGTTGAGCTGTTAATAATACACCATACGAGAATGTATTCCGTAGAAATAAGACAGTGGATGACAACACTGTCACTAGCAATTTCAATAGAACAACCGAAATCCGTTTTTATTTTTATTTGTAATTTGATTTTGAGAAAAAATTGCCCTGCCATTGTTTTTGACATTTGTCTATTGACCTGGGCCCCAATTCTACACAAAATTTACATTTTTGACACTTTTGGTATAGAAAAAGTATCAAAAGTGGCCATTTTGAGATAATTCATTAACAATTCAAACACAATTTGTTTAGTTGAATTGGGGACCAGCTTTGTTTAAATGATTGGATGTACCCACTTATTTCATTAATATTATATACCTTTAAATTTAAAATTATATAGTTTGTAAGAATAAATGGTATAATGCATGATACAATTTAATAATTTCATCAAATATTAAAATTGCAGGGCCCTAACAGGGTTTATGTGTGAGTACTAACTACCTAGTATATAAGACCAATACTTACTAATATGAATTACATACTATATAAAAGCAATTAATAAATGAATATGAATCACTGACATTGAAATCTTACAAAAGGAACCGTTTCTCATTCACGATTTAAATCTGAACTTGGATAAACCTAGGTCTAAGGTTTATCACAACGAACTTATAGGTATTTAACTAGCTATAGGGGAAGGTAACTGCAATAGCACCGTTTGAACACGGGCGAGTGTACTTGAACATTTAACGATGCAAGTCGGTTCCAAATTCTGAAGCATTCATTAAGCTAAAAACGGGTCAGAGAAGAAAAAGTTCGTCAACTCGTTAGGTCTGGTATCTACAGGAGTGATGCTCAAAACAATTCTAAATCTACGTAAAGGAGACTGGGCAAAAATGTATACAGCATGGTCCAATGCAATGGCTATTTTGTCTAATTCACAAAAGAATTGAATCTCAAAACAGGTTTTAAGATAAAGTCAAAGTGATGAGAAATCGATACGTTCATAAGTGGATCAAAAAAACACTCTACTTGATTGCTACTCTTATTTTTTTATACTACTTGGCAAGCAAACAAGCATACGGGACCTGATGGAATGCAGTTACCGTAGCCTAATGGATGCCTGCAGCCCCAGAGTCACCACACGCGCGCTACTGCCGACCCTGAAACATAAATATGAAAAGTCTCATGTGCCTGTAAACCTTCTCAAGAAGTTCATATATCTTATATTCTCATACTACTTTCATAATATACTCTTATTTTATATTAAAGCGCTTTGGTTCAAAATATTTTTCACACTACGTTCCATTTTTAATTTTTTCCCAGAGACGCTCAACTAACGATTACCTTAGTTTTATTTTTTGAACATTTTCTCACGAATAAAATAAAAAACAAAACAAAGCAACAAAAATAATACTTCAACAACCGTGTAACCTCAATTAATAATCTCACCTTTCTTGACTTTCAAAAAATCAAAAAGCACTTTGAACTTAACTAAAACTAAACACAATACAAGCTCGATACAAAGTCAATATTCACAAGTCAACTTATAGTTTTGTAACCGCCAACAATTTAACTGGAAAGCATAATAAAATAATATAACGACCCTTGACTAATCAAGGACACTCCACGAAGGGGTGCTCAAAGACAAAGGGTTGGGCATTTCTACACTTTTAGCTGTATTTTGCAAACAGCTCTCGAAGTCTCGATCCTAAGAACTACTTTAAACTCAACATTAAAATTATTTTGTTACGGTTTTGTAGTGAGAATTCTCGTGGGAATCTCACTTTCAAATCAAGTGGTAAGTCGGAGTTCAGTTGACGACAATTTGATTCAAATTTGTAAAGTATTGATATAATTGTATATTTCTGGTCAAGGGGTGGTATTTTTAAATGTCATCGAATGATGAAATATTAGAAAATTGACCCCTTACACTGATTTCAAGGAAAACAACTGGGGGAGGTGCTTGTGATGATATCATATCATATCATAGCTTTATGAGAATTTCATGACTTTCAAAATAATATGGTTAAAGTTTTCCTAAACTCCCCATTTCAATTATTATGTTGCTTTATTTTAACAATTTGGTTGTATTTTTTAACCGACTTAAAAAAAGGAGGAGGTTCTCAATTCAACTGTATGTTTTTTATGTTTTCATCTATAATAGTGGAAGAGCTTAAAAAAAAATACCGGAAATTTACTTTATTAAATTCCAGAGACGATTCTCCAATTTGAATGTAAACAATAGTAACTCGATTTGGAACATTGTATGCATCTATAGGCTGCAAAAGGTTCCATATCACCATTAGAAGTTCGTTACAGAACCCTGATCACAATCATGGACTCCAACGAAATGTAAAGGGATGCATGCAAACTGGGATGAGGTAATGCAATAAGTTTCAAATTATTTATATTTACGGATAAAATTAAAAAAAAAATAGTAAAATATAGTCAAATGCAGTAACGTCGAATAGACCATCTTTACCAAAGAGGATTAACTTAACCTTGCGTGAAAAAAATCAAAACAGTTAAACGTTTTGGGATATCAGGTTATTCATTATAAAACTATTCAAATTGCTACTAAAATCTAAAATAAATTTTTTGTAATTAGATTTTTTGTCACGCAAAGTAGAGTATGGTAAAGTTAATCCTCTTGGGTAAAGATGGCCTATTCAACGTTACGTTTTGAAAAAAAAACAAGTTTGTTTAGAGCAAATTTTTGCCAAAAGACTGAATTGTTTTCTAACCATGGTTTATTTAAATTAACTGAAGAGCGCTGAAAATTGCTGTAAGAATTGCAAATCAGGGGGGCATTTTAAACTCTTCATAAGAATATTTAAGAGCTAGGGCTCAGCATAGTCGATACAAGAGTGGAACAATCCTTTGATATTTTGCATAAAGTCATCCCGGCTTGTTTGGTTGTCGTCCTAATATTTTATGCGCCATCGAGTGCGATCAATCCCGTGTTGGTATATTTGTTCAATCACAGACAGGGGGCGAGATAGAATGCAGTGGAATTATTAGCGCAGTGCGTAACAGCGTTTTTTGCACAAGTAATCCTGTACCAAAATGACTTGTGCAGATGAACACTCTATAGTTTTAGCATACTTACTAGTTTTAGTACATACACCTCTGTAATTATTTTCTTAGCTAGAGTATCATAAAATAGTTTGTAAAAAAATTGCTTTTTGTAACCTACAATAGAATAGAATAGAAATATAATTTATGGTACACCATAAGATAATAAAAAATAAATAAAACTTAACAGTGTACAATGGGCGGCCTTATCGCTTAAAAGCGATTACTTATGTAGGTTGTCCATGGATAAAATGTAGAGTGACAATAGAGTTATTCAACAGTCGTGAACTGAAGAATAATTGATTGAGTCAGGATAGTTCTGCATTTTACAAAAAAATACACTTCTTATCAAAAAAACCGAAACATTACGAAGATTTTCTTTCTTGCGACAAATAACCAAATAAGAGGATTATTTCTTTAAGAAAAATCGTTATTATATTTGCTGGGTGTTCGTAACCTTGGCTTGTACTACCTACTGTTGTATAATGTAATTTTTTTTCGGTTTATTTCAATACTTTTCTAATAATCTATTAAACACATAAACTTGAAAAAGTGTTTCGATTTTTTTGATGAGAAGTGTATTTTCAAGGATTAAGGATTCAGGAGTCAGAAAGTGCTGGATGTACTTTGTCCAATAAGAAATGAATTCAAAAAACTCATTTATTCCCCGCCAAACCGTAATCAAAACCAGAAATCTTCAAAGAATCACCGTTTATCGAAAAGCAATGTATCAAATAAAATCCAGCGTCTGGCCATTACACAAATTAGAAAAAGAAAAAGACGAGGAAAAAAAATCTAAATGCATTTCCCGCCGTTTCGTGTTGCCATTCAAAATAGGAACGTATTACTTCGCCTGTGAAAAGAACTGTCTCAAATTACTTTGCATCTCCCACCCTGCTTACTCACCCTAGTTTATATAAATCTGTCCCTTTCTAACGCTATACAAACTCAGATAAACAAATACAAAGGGCCTAATTGAGTAACTAGTAGAACGAACGGCTGTGCGCCGTCCCTCCGTATATCTTTACAAAGTTATCCGTGCTTTAGATTATGTAAATATTTTTGTATTTTACATTTTATTTCCTTGTATTATTGTCCATTTTGAACTGTATTGAGTTTAAAATTGCTAGGCAGTATTTCGTCGAGTCTCTTTCTCAAGTGGTAGGGAGTTCGACTTCGGGCAGGGAACTTAATTTGTCAACAATTTTCAATATTTGAATACGTTTCGCTGTTCAATGAGCTTCTGTCAGCTTTAAATTGTTTTTTTATTTATCTTGACGTGGGCTCGTGCTTAGATTTCTTTTTTATGATATCAGAATAGTTTTCGTTCATCTTTAGCATAAGTATTCTTTTAATCTTTGATTTTAATATGGCCTGTGAGGAAAATTTTCCTCAATTTTGCCAATGTCAAGTAATTATTTTGAAAAGTTAGGTCAAGTCGTTAAAGTCTCAGCCATACGAAGCTAGATTTTTAACCGACTTCCCAAGAAAGGAGGAGGTTCTCAATTCGGTTATATTTTTATTTTTATTTTTTTGAACTTGAATATTGGATTGAAATAAACACAGATTATCGTTCGCGATCACGGGCAGATTCATACACCAAAGCTAGTGTAGGGTGATAACAAAAACACCTTGAATGTGCTTCTAAACATAATCACAAGAAAAGTCTATAGAAAAGTCAGGGGGCCAATTCTCGAATTGTAGACATAATGTCGCGTCCATTTATTACAAAAAGCTCATCAATACATATTTTTTTACACACTTGCATACAAATAACTGTCAGCTTTGACAGATCTTGCATCAAAATGTGGAGCTTGACATTAGGTCTATTAGCGTGAGAATTGACCTCCAAGGAACGTAGCAAGTGCATATCCGTAATATCTGTCTGTACCCCTACGGGAAGCATGAGTAAATGTATACATGTACATATTATGTAGTAGGTGACTTCCCAAGAAGAACATGGTCAGCAATAAAGATTGACACTGGAGGGAGTGTCTACATCCGCCAATCAGAGGGGCATCCTCATTTTACCGCAGGAAGACGGCAATTCTGTGGCCATCGGCGTACCGTGCACAGGACCTATTGAGGAGGTAAGTGGCGGTATACATAGATGACCTCCGTGATAGATGAAAAGCCGACTAGGATATACCGACCAACATCCAAGCTCTCTCAAAGATTAACAGAAATTCTCTTACTACCAGGCCGTACTGCGGCTCTTATTCAGTTTAAAAACTATTCAGTACAAAATATCGGTTCGTCGTTGATATCCGTCACATTGAATAACTTTAATCGCAGAAGTCTATAGACCTTTTGCTACTATGCCTTTAAATATTGCTGCGGACATCATGAAACCGATATTTTGTACTGAATAGTTTTTAAACTGAATCGCTATAAGAGCTCATGTTACGGCCTCTGAACAAGGCCAAATGACAGAGATATAACAAACATGATTTTTTTTTGTAAGAACTAGCGGCCCGCTCGCGACTTCGTCCGCGTGGTCTCGGTGGCCTAGTCAATGAGTGGTAAATGAATCATAGCCTATTCTGATGTATAAGCAATAATTTTGTTAAGTTTCAACAAAATCTATTCAGTAGTTTTTGCGTGAAAGAGTAACATACATCCATTCATCCAAAAAAACTATCACATTTATAACATTAGTGAGGTAATACGAACTAAATACAACAAACAATAATTCAATTTTAATTTTGTTTATAAAACAAGTATAAAAATAATTAAAAAAATACAAATCTGTTAGTAGGTACTTTCATCTGTTAGTCAAGATCAGTTAGCTATCTTTTGATCGTTCAGCGTCTTTGATAGCTCAACTTTTTCTATTGTATTTTATCAACTTTGTAGTTACATGAATATGTTGATTTTAAACTGATCCCTTCTTCACTAGGTGATACAATGACTAAATTTTTGCTATACGGTCATGCGGTTCACCGGATCTCTGTAACCGGCTCATGCAGTAGGTAACTATTGGTACCTACTTAAAATGTCTTGTTGAGCTGTCGGTCGGCTAAATTATTTATTCAACTTTATTCACTAAGTAGCTGAACCCTCCCCAACTATGCCCGCGTGCAATAGTCTATATTACTTTTATACTATACTTTTTTTTGAATCGAAGATGAAAAGCCCTCATTCTAGAAATTACCCCCAACAAGCAAATGTTACCCCTTTATATTATTATTGTAGATTGTAGATATAGATGGTGGAATGGCCAGTGGCCACGTTGGCCAAAAGCCAGCACCAACAACCCACAAAAAAACCTGCCCAGGTGAATTACTTTTTAAGCCCCTGGCTCGGAGAAAACGGAATAGCTATCATCTGTGAATATCTGCACGTCAACACGCATTAACAATCAATCAAACCATCTCGAGCACACGATCCAAACTATAATTTCACTATTACAAAGATAAAATAAACCGTTGCTATCATTATGGTAAAAACCCGCTACTCACTGCTTACTCAGGGGCCGGTGAATGAGAATTAAATAAAATAATAAACGTGAGGCATTCGGTAGCCGTGGCAAGCTGTCCATGGGCTTTTGTCCAGCCATCAAGAGTGACTCCACAAAATACTAACGACCAAACTGTTTTTAGAAAACAATTTAAGAAGCTTCCGTTTAGACCGTGTTTAGACTCCGGTTTATTTAGTCCATTGTGCGTAAGCGGATCGCTTCTTCGCCTAATTGTGGAGCGTAGGGTTGTATTTTTTCCTTAATCAAATAAACATTAATAATTTTCAATGTCAAAATGTTGAAAGTAATTACCGTGGGCTGTTATTGGAACGATACAGGTAACTGACGTGTGAACGGAACAATAACTTTAAATTATTAAATAAAGAGCCTTTCAAATGTTTAAACTCGGGACTGACCATGCACTATCAAATTTTAAACGAAATTAAAAAAATTAACATAACATAACATCCAACAGTCAAATACGTAGTTTTAATCCCCCACTAGGATTCCCTGTGTCGTGAGTATCAGGAACTACGAGTACCATGGTACCATAACACCCAGACCCGGAACAAATATTAGCAGATCATACAAACGTTTGTCCCGCAGCGGGAATCGAACCCACAACCTCTCGCATCACAGCCGCTCAGCTACTCACCCGCTACGCCACAGAGGTCGTCAAGGTCTCTTAGGGAGAGGGTCGAGGAGGAGAGTGATATAGCTGAACTGTTTTATTCCCATAACTAGAGAAACTTGTAAAATGAAATCATGTCACGTTTCTTATAACTTTCGATAGAATTTAGTGAAGATTTAGAAGCCAAATTACCCCATTTGATACTTTCTGCTAGAGGTCAAAAAGGGTGAGTTGAACTGGTTTGCCCTAGTATGAGCGAGCACACAAAGTTCACAGTTTTATTGTGTTTTAACTCTATGCTTTTCACCTAATCTTTGGCTAGGTTTTGTGAGGGTGTCAAAAATAATAAGGTTTCTCAAAGAGCACCCGCTCTAGAGCACACTGTGCGATACATATTTCACAAATTACATCAGTATTCTTGAGCAGACGAGAGTCAGATCTTCGATCAGCACTTTTCACTTTTTATTTTTCGCCTTCATTAAAAAAAATATTAAAACTTGCTATGAACCAGCTCGGAGTGAATATTTATTAAAATCGGTGTCATCTATGTTCCAAAGCCACGTAGTGACGTGTAGTGGTGATAAACTTCGTTTTCTGTAGAAAAATGAATTTTTCATTTTTTTTTATTTTTTATATAATGAGCACAAACAATGCCAGGCTACTATTAATCATTGAGAAGTTCCGTTGTCTCCATGATCAAATCAGCTCGCGGTCACCATAACATTGTATTCTCATCTGAACTTGACAGATATGAAAAATTTCAGCTCAATGGGTTGAGTGGAAATGATTCAAAATTCAGTTTCAAGATTTGTCCCACACTAACCTACATACTAACAGCTCAAATTAAATAAAAGCTTGTAGATATAGAGGGATGTTACACTCTAACGTACAGTATCTTTGATAAATACTTACTCTTAATTTCGTGCATTTTTTTTAATAATTGCTGTCACTTTGACCCCACCCCTAGGTAATTGTGCGCGAAACTTATCACATTATCAAAAAGCGTCGATTTGAATCCTTTGATCTGCGACGCTAATTCGACAATTACCCTGCCTGTATTAGGGTGATTTGATACCGAATAGGGAGGGAAAATGATCCTACTACATTTTCTCTGCTCATAGATAAATAAATAAATGCTGGACATTTCACACAACATTATCTAGCCCCAAGCTAAGCAGAGCTTGTGTTATGAGTACTAGATAACTGATATACTTAATACAATAACATTACATAGATATATATTTTTTTATTATACATACATAGAAAATACCCAGAACACCCTGAACAAATATCTGCAGAGGCGGGAATCGAACCCGCAACCTCCTGCGTCGCAGGCGAACCTTCGCCCGCCGCGCCACAGAGCTCGTCAAGATATTGTAACTCTACCAAAACATACTGAACCCCTAAAAAACTTTTCAACTCTTTGTCTGTACAATGCATGCACGTACAGTTTTTTGTATCTTCCTCATCAGCTGGTAGACTTCCACGAACGAGACCTCCACTCGCTTGGCAGGCGGATTAGTGATCGCAGTATTGGTATTTAGTACTCAGGCGGAGCTGCTGCCCATCTCCTGGTGTAATTCCTTAATCACCTTATACGACATCTACGGGAGGAGACGGTAGGGTCCTATTAGGGCCAGACCACCACGTCATGTTTTTGTATAGAATAGTTTAACTAGGCAATAATACCGTTGGTATTGCCGCATGGTTATTGCCGTGGTGTGTCCGGCCTGGAATAGAAACCTCCCTATCCTCCCGTGGATGACATAAAAGCTGACTATGCAATTACACCAGGGGATAGGCAGCAGCATCCACCTGAGTTATGACAACAATACTGCGATCACCAATTCACATGGTGATTGTCGACCTCTGTGGCGTGGCGGGCGAAGGTTTGCCTGTGACGTAGGAGGTTGCGGGTTCGATTCCCGCCTCGGAACAAATATTTGTAAAATCAGCAGATATTTGTTCAGGGTGTTCTGGGTATTTTTCTATGTATAATAAAAAATATCTATCTATGTAATGTATTGTATTAAGTATATCAGTTATCTAGTACCCATAACACAAGCTCTGCTTAGCTTGGGGCTAGATAATGTTGCGTGAAATGTCCAGCATTATTATTATATAGTAAACACAAAAAATCGTGGCAATCTATGGACGGGGCCTTCAATAAGTGGACTTCTACAGGTCGATGATGATAATGATGATGCGTACCTAACCAGTATTCAAATTATTCATAATAACAATTTTCACAAAATGCTCTAGTACTACATCTTGACACCCCCTATGTGGACAAAGGCTCCTGATGACGGCGGTACGGCACGTGCCGCACTCATAGTCGCGCAATGATGCATGATACCGAACTGATTATTAGATCATGGAGATTATAACGTGTAATGATACTCTGGGATATTCCTACGATCACATTAATGTTCAAGTGATTATGCTGTTTGGTAGAGATTATATTGAAGAATGCTTACTACTTTTTAGGGGCCCGAAGGAACAAGGAACCCTTATAGTTTCGCCATGTTCGTCTTTTCGTCCGAAGTCAGCACGTCTAGTACGAGTTTTGATAGTTTACGAAACTATGTGAAGTTTCGTTTCCTTCCATATATTTACTTGCAGCACCCCTAGCGAAAACGAGAAGAAAACTAAGGACGATGTCAGTAAATGTATTGGATGGAAACGAAATTTCGTATAGTTTCGTAAACTATAAAAACCCGTACTAAGCCTCCAGAGCGGTTTTACTCGTACCTATAAAAATTGGTGATGCCTACAAAGTGAAGAAATAAAAACCCCGAAAAAAATATTTTTCGGAGCCTTCGTTGCTCTAGTGGTTTTTTTTTATTTTCGTTTTCATTGTATGATATATTGTTCTAGTGTTTCAAAAATATTACGAGGTTTCATAAACAGTTTTTCGATACAGAAATCCATGAAGCAAGCCACTTAAACTGGCTAAACCATTTATTCAGAATACCTCAAATGTATAAATTTTAAATAACAGCATATGAATGATGTCCATGGAAGTATTGTTTAAATCAAATGGGGGTGTGGACAAGGTCATATCCAAACATCTTAACGTATAAAAAAAAGGGATAGTTTTTTTTTAATAATTTTTTTCTTTGAGCACACAAAATTTCGATTAAGATTTCCACTTTTTTAAATCAACTTAGAGGTATGAAATAGGAAACCTTTTCATACCTTAACCGTAATCGATATAAGCGTTGACCATTCAAAACGGTAATGAAATTAAAGCCAGCGCTTTACAATTGAGCAATGCACAGAAGACGTCCAAATAGTGATGAAATATGACCACAAAACCCGAGATTCCAATGGATTCCATTCATCCATTCACTTGCATGCAGGTCAAATTCACAAAGAAAGCATGCCTTGCCTGTCTACTGTACGTAGTGATACGAATGCACATGCACACAATGCCAAAATGCATACATAGCCAATACAGGGATCCGCAGGACTATTCTCTATCTCGCGACAGGTTTGCAAAAGGCGTAAATTGCGCAATCAGGGATGTCAAACGGTAACTTTTGTATGAGAAAAGTGACGTTTGACAGCCCTGATTGCAAAATTTACCTACGCCTGTTGCAACCTGTCGCGAGATAGAGAATACGGAGGCGGGCGGACCAAAGAGTAATCAATGAAACAATTGAAGAGCGTGTAGCCGTGCGTTCATTTGTTATCAAAAACTTTCTGCTAAGTAGTGTGTGGCTTCGAGCCGGTAAGCGCCGATAATCAGCCAATGAAAACCGGCTTTCTACGTAAATACTTGCATCTTGCGACGACTTCTTTGCGAAACGTGATAACCCTCAACGTGCATCATCACAAAAGCTCACGCGAGAATTACTCCTACTAATTTCACCTAGCAATTTGGATATAACACAGATGCATAGCCAGGGAGGGGTTTAGGGGGTAAGGGGGTTCAAACCCTTCTGAAATCAAAACATTGTTGTGATTTTATACTTGAAGTAGGTACAGAGTACATTCAGCGAGCATAGCTCTTCGCTCTTTTTAAACTCAGAACGTTAGTGCATCGGTTAACGCGCTGGTAATGTGTAGAAGTAGGCAGCTGTTTGCTCCTAGTAACTGAAAATGAACTGCTTTTTTCGCTAACCGCTGGCCAGGAACGTTTCACCATCTAATTAGCTACTAGCTTCAAATTACCAGACGGTTAAAGTACGAAGTCACAGTGATGAGTATGTAGCAACTAGGCGTCAGATGGGTATATAATTGGCATACATCTATCTGCATACATCTGGCGTTACCCCCAAAAAACCAATCCTGGCTACGCAAATCACATATTCGCTGAAATGGCTGCATACAATTCGGCACCGTTTGACGCTGAGCAATATTGTTCGCTGCTCCGTTTTCTCACAAAGCCGCTTTATTTCATTGATGTGAGAAATCACCGCGGCCATTATATGCTCATTTGGGGCCGCATTGTGAGTGCACTCGCGGCGACACTCGGCGCTTCCGCCCATTTCATCAATTAGCTGTTTGTTTAGAACAATGCGCTGCATTGCTGCTCATTCCACGTTGCATCTCATTACGACAAAAAACATCACCTTTGTCAACCCTTTGTACAGTTCCTGACCATTGTTGTGGCACATCTAATTACTTCTGAATTTTTATTTTGTGCACTACCTTGAAATTGTTTTCCACATACACAAAGGTGAGAGGGAAGAGAATGCTATCTACCATTGAGTTCGCCTATGTACAGTATCTTAAGGTTGTGCAATGATGAATTTTCTATCGATCTATCTATCATCTTGTTAGTAGTAGGTATATGACTACTTGTGAAAAAGTTCATCTGGGGAAGTATTACCACCGTATTTATTTGTACCGCCAAGCAATAGTGCTCGCATTGCTGTGTTTCGGTTTAAAGGGTACGGGTGCCGGTGAAATTACAGGCGCGTGAGACTTTTCATCTTTATGTCTCAGGGTCGGTAGCGCGCGTGTGGTACCTCTTGTGTTGCAGGCGTCCATAGGCTACGGTAACTGCTTTCTATCAGGTGGGCCATATGATTGTTTGCTTGCCAAGTAGTATAAAAAAAAAGAAAACTAACAAACATTTATTTTTACAAGCTATTTTCAGGCCACACCTGAGGAAGGGTAGCCAAGAAATAATAAGTGACACGGTTGAAGACGAAGGCAGTGAAGAGAGATTGTTGCCAGCATCGTGCGCTTTGTTGGCCGAGTCAAAAATACTGCGATTAGACTCAAAACAAAAGCAAAAGATGTGGTCAAAAGGGTAATGGGCTTGAAGTGGAAATGGGCAGGACACATACAAACAATGAAGCCACATAGATGGCCCCACATTGTTATGAACTGGGTACCCCTAAGCATAAGAAGGAAAAGAGGAAGACCATTCAAGACTCTAGCCCGCGATGTGCCACGGTAACAGCCGAGAACAACAGGCATTTTATTGCCCATTTTAACATAAAAGACATTACTCAACTATAGAAGAACTATACGTTTTTGTTTCAACACCTTCACTGATTTGCAAGTCGAACGCTACCATAAAAGGGAATCGATCGATCTATAAATTCACTTACAAACAAAATTAACACAACATGAGATTATTTACGGTGTCACTGAGGTAAAACCGCTTTGATCATTCGAATTGTTTCGCGTGTCGCAAAAGGATTTTTCCTTTGTCAATGCTAGTATCGCGTAGATGATTGACGGCCGATTCGCGGTGCGAGAAATCATATCGCAATCACCGTTTTCAACCTCAAAAGCTTTTGCCATTCGATAATGAACCTAAACATATTCGTGTAAGCGTCTAAAATATTCGTAACACGGATAATATAACCTTGTCAACGCGTAAAGTTACAACGGAACTAAAGCGTCAACGCAATCAAAACTCGGCCTTATTACGAGGGAGGAACGCAAAAAGTACAGTCAGCGATGGAAAAGATAAGCTTGGTCGCGGCTTAATAAGTGCGCAGGTTGAGTCAGTGGCGTTGGAAAATGAGTTTCCTCGCGGGCGGGTGGGGGTAATTGTGTGCAGGATCAAAGCGCGGCTCGTCGGATCCGGCGGCAAAGAGCGGCGCCTTTTGATTGTTTTTCTCGCGACGATCGAACCTGGCGTTTTTGCGGGCCCCACCTGTCCGCGTAATAGCGTAATCGCAAATTATTTACGAGGTCGACTGTACGAATACTGGCGAAGAATGATACTGGTTCGATGATTGTGTCAAACGAACCATAAAGACGTCATTTAATTATACCAATTATGGTGAACTGAGATATCCAATCAACAGATAATTTAACAGATATAATTGGGCAAGCCAGGAATGCTGTAATGAGCATTAAAGAAATTGGCTGATAGTATTGTTTGCAACAACGTTACTTAACGGTAATTGGTGTGGCACATTACAGCGTAGCTTTTAATGTTTCGCACATTACAACGATCTACTTATTTCCATTCCGGACCCAATAGGCCCTGGAGGACACCCCTCGGACACGTGGTACCCCCAGGGTCAATTAGTGCAGTGCTTTTGAACAGTTATTCCCAGTGGTCTGATTGATGGTCAGACTAGTCTGGCCAACGGGATTTTTTTAGCGTCATAGAACGAATAACGTTTTATAAGGTTCATGGATATACCACCTATTCGATGAATGTGACATTTACATTTTGCGTATAATAGAACCTATTGTATGTACCATCATCAGCCTGTAGAAAAACGAACGAATATTTTTGAGCCACCTCCATCCACTGACTTCATTCGCCCTACAAAATGTCGTCGATACATCGAGAGGGGTCTTCCTACACATACGTTGTCCGGTTCGTTGTTGCCACTTGAGAACCTTCCCAACGGTTATCGATTCTACGAGCTATATGGCGTGCCCATTGCCACTTCAAATTGCTAATTCTGGTTCTTCTACGGATCTCCTTGTTTCGGATGCTATCACAAAGTAAAACTACGAGTATAGCCTCCATTTAGCCCGCTGCGTGACTTTGAACTGGTTTATTTATGTTCTTCTTTTGTAGGTAAATAGGTAGGTATATTTGTTTGTAAACCAAATCATAGATTCCATTAAACATATGATGCCTTTATACTCTACGAAATTGAAATAATCATAGAATGATTTGAGTATTTTTGTGCCTTCGTTAATTGATTTGAAAACAGTCTCGAGGCATCATCGGTTGTTTGACGCTCATGACATGTTGTTTGGAGAGCTCTTTCTTGGAAGCTTTTAGGGGTCCGTATCAGAAATTGATGGAACCTGAGTGATGCCTGAGTGCAACTACTTTTAAAGCTACCATTTACTAGCTCTACCAATATAGAGCTGTACCTAGAGGCGGGTCAATCCAATTTTATAATGATTAATTACCATACCATGGTACCATGGTACTCGTAGTTCCTGATACCCACGACACAGGGTAGA
The DNA here is from genome assembly GCA_951392215.1 of Epirrita christyi. Taxonomy (NCBI): domain Eukaryota; kingdom Metazoa; phylum Arthropoda; class Insecta; order Lepidoptera; family Geometridae; genus Epirrita; species Epirrita christyi. Next base: position 1,691,500 of record OX595843.1, read on the forward strand.
ATAGTGTAGTTTGGGATCAGGACTATGTATGTGACAGTTGGGTGTCATGTTGTGTTATTGATATTGACCCATTTTGGATTAAACATCATTCTGAATATTTAAAAAACTCAAACATTGACAGCAGAATAAGAAATTTAATTGTTGGTTGTTGTGGTTGAATTTACATTATTGAGTTTTTAATAAAGTACAATAGCTACAGAACCTTTTGGTACGTGATCAAAAGTCACTCTTGATCAGTTGTTTTTTTTTCAAAGATCTCTTCTAGTTTTTGTAGTGTTTGCTGGCAGGCGCCTCGAAGGGTAGTCGAATATTGTTTTAAAATCGATCCCGTAACCGGAGACGCACGTATTTACACAGTTTTAAAGACACGTCAACAGACTGCCTTGGGGAATAGGGCTGGGAGATTCAAGCAAGCTTCGTGGTGAGTTAGATGTTGCTAGAGTCTGATCAGGCTCACTTTTAGTCTACTAATTTATTAACACTTAATTGTATGTCCTACCTATTCCATTTCTGTTCTGTTTGCTTGATATTGTTTTGTTTTCGTGTCAAATAATATGATTTTATTTATTTCTTTATTTTGTAATAGTTCACATCAAATCAAATCAAAAGAATTTGATTCATTGAAATCACAAGGGTCCTTTTGAATCGTTTTATATATTAAAATTACTCCTGTTCAATACGAAATGTTAGTTACGAAATATTACTTATAATAATTGGCATATTTTGTGACACACAAAAAATCTGTTTGTTTTATCAAGTTTTTTATTTAACTTTTAAAATGCCCTTATAGTAACACCAAATCAGGACTTATAGATAAACCTATTTACAAACATATCTTATAGTTTTTATTGTGATAAAGAAAATGTGAATAAATCACCATCGTGCTTACATAATTCACTGACTTTGCAAAGAGCCTTTATAAATGGCGCGTGTTCGAGGAAATTAGTTCTGGCAGTAAGCACTGCAAAGCTGCGTCATTGTCACCGTGCGGTCTCGTAGTTATTCGGTACTACCTAAAGATACATGACACTCACGGATTGTATCTATACATCATAATTCTTAATAATTTGAATATTATATAATGGTAGCATTGCTTTTGCCTAAGCTCCAGTTTCAAATAGCCTACCACTCCCAGTTCAAAGAGGCTGAGGTATATTTTAATTATTGATTTATTTCAATCAACATTGGATCACATTTTAATAGTTGGTTTCTTATCCTAGATTAGTTACAGAGTTAGTCGAAACATTCTTGCTAACTCAAAACATCAGGAAATAATCACAAAGGAATACATACACACCATAAGTGTAAGAAATTATAAAAATTACTAAGAAGTTACGTAACAGCTCTGCTGTCCCAATGCTGGCGATTTTTTCTCGCCAGACTTTCAGGTCGTAGAGTCCCGTCTACGACCTTAAAGTAATGCGAGTAGCTAAGGCTTCTCATAAGGCAACCCTATTTCGTTGAGACAAGAGCAGTACTAGTAGAGCATTGTTGTTGTGTGATGTCAAACAAATTTCCTCGTCTCATCACATCACTCATTACACCCGCTGTGATATGTTGTAACGTCTCTTTGTTTTTTTACAGCTCAAACAATTGATTTCAAGGAGTTAGACATGCCATCATTATAGCCTGTTTACATCCACTGCTGGACAAAGCCTTCTCCGTTGAATACAATGGGAGGATTTGCTATAATTACCACGCTTGGCAGGCGGATATGGTTATCGCAGTTTAGTGTTAAGTACTTAGGTGGATGCTGCTGCCAATCCCCTGGTATAATTCCTTAGTCGACTTTTACGAAATCCACGAGAGAAGACGGAGGGGTCTAATCTTGCACCATGGTCAAGTTAGAAATGTGAAGAAGTAAAATATACTTAGCATGATGATGGGTCGTGCTCGCGAGTATTGCTTCCATGGAGTTCAAAATGTAAAGAACTAACATCCCTATTAATAATAATAATAAATAATGCTGGACATTTCATACAACATTATCTAGCCCCAAGCTAAGCAGAGCTTGTGTTATGGGTACTAGATAACTGATGACAATGCATTACATAGATAGATATTTTTTTATTATACACAGAAAAATACCCAGAACAGCACCCTGAACAAATATCTGCAGATCGTACAAATATTTGTTCCGAGGCGGGAATCGAACCCGCAACCTCCTGCGCCGCAGGAATATAATAATAATGTATAATTATAGTTAACAGAGGCCCTTCGCATTTTAAAAATTCTGTCAGGGCATGGATTTATCCTGTCTGATCACGCGAAACAGTCCCGTCTGATTGTGTGATCAAATTCAACTGCCATAGACTAAAATCTCTATTCTTTCTGATCACGCACGACACTGATTTCCATCTGGTTGAAATGACACGTGAGCCGGGAGCTGCCTCTTATCTGGCTCAATGCATTGGTGTTGCCATTTAGCCTGGCAATGCAGCCAGCATTATAGGGATGCTTCCGTCTGGTAGTTTCTTGGATCGGTTAAGCTATCTTTAGATTATTTGCAACGGTTTTAAGGCAGCTCAACTGGTTCATCTGTATTTTATGTAAAAAATATAATGTAGTTTTATTATTATTTTTGTAAATAACGTATAAGTATTAAATAGTCTCTACTTAGCAAGATGAGTCATGTATTTTGTCATACTGTACATTTCTTTTTTATTATCGGATTAAAATAATACGACAAGTATCTCGATGGTTTTCGAGAATGTAAAATGTATTTTTTTTTCCATCTCAATGTTGCATGAACTAAAAATTAAATTATTAAAATGAAACGCGTTCGCTAACAAAACGCTCACCTCTCCCCTTCTATATTTAGAGACGACTTCATTTCCCCTCATAATTAAACCAAGATTACACATGTTTTTTGCAATTTTTAAGTGCGTGTGTCATGGTGAGTCGAGGTTTTGGAAAGGAATTGATGAATTACGGTTTTGAGCTATTTTAAATCACCTGTTGTTTTTTGTTACTCCCGTTATAGGGCAGGTTGATTTTTCAATCAAACGCAACCTGTGTCTTATAAAAACGTAGAAATTAAGTTTGTCAAAAGTACCTTAATTTTTATTATTAATGCTGACTTGTCCATATAGTAGACGACTAAACAGCTCTACATAATATTATTAACCCTAAGCGTTTCTAAAAAATATAAAAACATGTTTGAACTTCTTCTAATAGTTATAAACTCAGACTTTCATCATAATTCAAACTTGAATTCATCATCATTATCAGCCTATCAAGTTCACTGCTGGACATAGATCTAGAATGCCACGACGAATGGTCTTGTGTTGAGCCACTTCCAATCAACCGACATCCTGCGACTCTTATGTCTTTTTAGTCCATCAAGTTGAGGGCCTTCCTCTACCGCGTCATCTGGTTTGTGATCGCCACTCGAGAACCTTTATTCTCCAACGGTCCAAACTTTGAAATTGGTTCACAAAATTAAGAAACTGTCAACTCACGTACTTGATCCCAAAAAAAAAGCTGGCGCCACCGTTCTCAGTTCACCCCAAAACTAAGATAGCAGTAATTCAATACTTTGTATTTTTGTAATGTTTTTGCAAAGTTTAATGTCATATCGGAAGTATCCTCTATTTGTTTAGGCGCATCTTCTGTAATGGACGATAATATTTGTAGAACCCGTCGCTAAATATTATACGATGTTCCTGATGTTTTTATTGCAAACAAACTCTAAGAGGAGACAATGTAAAGCCTCTTAGGGCTTTTAAAACAATGCGCTCAATTTTATGAGTTTCCTCATCGTTTATAATGAAATCTTCATAAAATTACGACTATAGGCATTAGAGCAAACACCGTTGAAAATTACACTACAGAAAAAATATTCACGAGTTAACAGGCGGTTAGCTGAATCCTCCCGACTTACATTGGTGGTACATCTTGATCAGAATAAAAATTTACTATATTAATCAGGTACAGTATAGTTTCCGTAGTGTGTTGGTAGTGTTTCCGGCCTAAGAATAGACACCTCCTTCTCCCGTGGATGTAGTAAAAACCTTACTAAGGGATTACACCACGGAACGGGCAGCATTAGGCGCATCAGGCGCGTGGCCTTTTAACTTGCAATGTATGTATGTTTGTCCGGGTGGAATCTAGCAAATGAATTTTAAATCAGTTATCTTTAAACGATTGAGCTGAAATTTTTTCATACCTGTCAAGTTCAGATGACAATATAATATTATGGTGACGGCGCGGCGAGCTGATGTGATGATGGAGACGGAAGGTGGATAACGGAACTCCTCGATGATTAATAGTAGCCTGGCAGTATTTGGGCTCATGTTGATCAGCTCACGGTTCCGATCACTAATTTGATAAAAGCTTGTTATGATAAATACATTTTTCAAAAAACTTATTTGCATTCAATTAGGTACAAACCTAAATTGCACGCAAACTATTCTGGTGCGCACACCAATGATTGAGTTGATTGGATTAGTGATTATTTTTGTAATGGAATACCACAGTAGGTTGGTTGTTGAACTAAGTTCAAAACGTGAAACCAAAGTTATTACGGACATTCATGTAAACTGTAATTATACACTGTTAGTCTCCGGACTTCAGGACGGATGCGTGGCGCCGGCGCAGACACAGTTGGGATATGTCCTACGCCTGTGCGTACTGACAAAATGAATGTCGCAAGTCAAGAGAGGAAGCGATATCAAATTCCAAAACTTACCAATACTTGATCTAATTTTATAATATAAGGGCTATGCATAACATAATACTGCTGTAGGTACCTAATATAATAATGATAGGTGCCGTTATTAAAAATTGGAAATGAGTTTAACCTAGCACGGGAAAAAACTGACGTCCATTTTTTTGGAAGACTAACAGTTTTAAAATTATTTTTCAATATGTTTATTTGCAACTACAAAATTATATGTACATTAATAAATATAAATACACAACAATATTAACTATACAATAATATTGTACTCGTAATTTGTTGTATAGAACTATTGGTTAGGTAGATGCAAAAAAAGTCCCAAATCAGCGTTAATGCAGATTTAACTCTGTGCAGTTTTATTTTCTTTAACTTAGCAGTATGAAGACAATTATAATGGTGTTTAGTTTTCGACAAAGTCTACCGCTTTTCAAAGATACAAATTATTGCAAAGTTATCCAACAGTTGTTGAATAAAGACCACAAACTCTAACCCTTCATATTATTTTTTATATTATATTACATTCATAATATTTTTTTAATCTTATTTTATTTATATCATTTTAGTTATTTTAGCTTTTATTCTGTTCTCTCTAATCCTATCCTACTATCCTACTAATTGAACGAGCGAAGCGAGTTCTCTGAGTCAAGTTGGAAGAATCGGCGTTTGTATGTATGTATGTATGTATGTATGTTTGTCCGATGAAAACTTCCAAACCGTTAATCCGATCTTCATGAAATTTCGTATGGGGGTAGATAGTATTGGTACAATTTGTAGGTAAGGTTATGAGCTATATCGGTCAGGGGGTTGCTGAGATATTGGGGTCCAAGGGGGGGTAAATAAAAAAAGTGAGACATTCAGATCAAGTGGGGTGTCTAATGAAAGCGCGTTGGTTGGACATTTCAAAACTGTTTTTAATAAGTATTTAAACTTAGTAGTTTCCGAGATATTAGGGAAAATATAAAACGTAAAAATCAAAAATTCTAGGGTACTTCCAGCTATCCCACAATGCTGAAATTTGGTATGCTTGTGGCTTTTGTGTCACAACTACAGAGAAAAGTCTGAAATTGAAGAATTTCGAGACATATACCCTATAAAACAAAAAACCAATATAATATCCGTTGTTGCCCTCCCATTTCTAGGAAGTTGAATGACGTTGGAGTTCTATGATTTCGTCAAAAGGACGTTACCAATTAATTCGTAACAGGTACTTATTTAGTATCAGAGACAAGTTACTTGTCTCTGGTGGTATAAACGCCCCGTTGCTTAGTGCTTATTCGAAAGTAATTTCGATGATGTGTAGGAATTTACCACGAGGTGAAAATTAAAAAAAAAATGGAAATTATGGAAATGTCTTACTTAAGTAGTCGGGCTGATAAAGGTGTCATCGCGAGGTCTCAGTTCGGGGCGAACCACTAGTATTATAAACGCGAAAGTTTGTCAGTATGGATGGATGTTTGTTACTCTTTCACGTAAAAACTACTGAATGGATTTGAGTGAAATTTGGAATGGAGATACTTTACACCCTGGATTAACACATAGGTTACTTTTCATCATCATCATCATCATCAATTTTCATCATTATTCACGCGGGTGAAACCGCGGGGCGCAACTAGTAAAAAATAATAATGTAAAATGGCATACGTCAAACCAAGACATAAGCTATTTTAACTACCAAAGGTTTCAAAATTAATTATGACTAAGAGGGTTAGTATTCCGCTTTCTCTTACAACTTATCCCAAATATTCCACAGTAACCTGATCATCCCAGGGTCGGAAGGTGATAGCCTGGCTGCGTGACAGCTCTGTAATGAACTGCTAAATGCGGTGTCAACACATCGCGGCTAAAATTAGTCGCCATAATGCAATCTGCTTTCAGTCTTGGTATAATGCGATAAAGATATTGTAGCTGTGAACTGAAGTTTTTAGACGCGACTCCTAAAACTTCTGTGAAATAGTCCTCTTGTGAAAACAACCGTTTTTTCGCTCACTCATTAAAAGCTATTTATTTTGCGGACAAGTAAACGCGAAACCTACTTACATGTTACTACTTTAGTAGGAAACCTACTTTCGACGACTTCACAAAATCGTCGAGCATGCCAAATTTCAGCATTAAAATAAATAAATAAATTAATGCTGGACATTTCACACATCATTATCAGCCCCAAGCTAAGCAGAGCTTGTGTTATGGGTACTAGATAATTGATATACTTAATACAATACATTACATATATATATATTTTTATTATACATAGAAAATACCCAGAACACCCTTAACAAATATCTGCAGATCGTACAAATATTTGTTCCGAGGCGGGAATCGAACCCACAACCTCCTGCGTCGCAGGCGAACCTTCGCCATCCGCGCCACAGAGGTCGTCCATTGCAAGATTAATGGAAGTACCCTACTGAGACGGAGGTTATTCTTAGGCCGGATATAACACGATTGTTTTATATTCATAGGTATTTAGTACAGGGCATTGCCAACGATAGATAAGCAGTACTTCGGTCTATCAAAATGGTAGCTCACAAATCTCGCAATCAACAGCTAAATCATCGCAATCCACCAAATTACTAGTCGGCCACAAACAGTCGGCCGGCACAATCAACCCTTCAGTGTTTGCGCGCACCAGCGAGGCTGAATTATTCATGCGGCCTGACAGCTAATTGTAATGAAATTTACGCCCCCCGGACGGCTCTTGGACTGTTAGGATGAGTTTACATGTGACTTGGTTTTAAGATAACTGATTAACTAGCCAAGTACCTACTTAGGTAGAGCTAGCTATATTGCGTCTTCCCCACTGCTCAACTAGATTGCTCAACCAGTTGAGCAGTTGAGCAGTAGGACATTGTTTGTATTACCGAGCATTTTACGCTCTATAGCTCACTATAGAGCGTAAAATGTTCGGTAATATTACTACTAATATGATAAATCAATAAATTTAGGGTTCCTTATTACTTTCAGAACTACCTAAGCTAAGGACAAAATATTCTGTCCATTATTCATTCATCATTATCATCATCAGTAGCTCCTGAAATAGAGGACGAGGCCTCCTCCATAGAATGCAATGGGGAGGATTTGCCATAATCACCACGCTTGGCAGGGGGTTGGTGATTGCAGTATTGGTGTTGAGTACTCAGGTGGATGCTGCTGCCTCCTCCCCCTTAGTCGGCTTATACGACATCCATAGGAGACGGGGGGTCTATTATAAAGCCGGACACACCACAGCACATCCATTATTCAATACTCAGCACTGATTCAGCAAAAAACTTTATAGCTTTTTATTTTACTACATTTTCAAATTGACATAATTATCACTAGAAACGGGATATTTACCATGATTTTAGAGCTTTATTGATTCCCGATATTTCGGCACAGTTTCATGCGCCATGATCACGGGTTCATGCGCCTTGATAAAGCTCAAAAATCATGGTAAATATCCCGTTTCTAGTAATAATTATTTTCAAATTGGCTACAATATTCATCTTAAAACAAATCTGCCGATAAACAAAATTTAAACACTTACTGAACTACATCGCCATGTAACCCCACCCCAACAGCAAGCATTAGAGAGCAAGACTTATTATTTTATTAGTTCACGCGCGATTTAATCACAATTGTTGGTTTTGGTAAGTTAATAAGCGGACGGGTTGCGCCCTCTCGCGGCATTGACGAGCGGGGCTTGTTCGACACCGCGCACAGTTAACGTGTTAATATGATAATATTGTATGGTTACCGAATTCAGGTTCATTGTAATCGCTCTCATTTCATTATTAGTATATTATTTCCTTAAGATTGTTAACAATCATTGTAATAATACTGTAATATAAATACCTGTGTTTGAATTTTTGTTCAAATTATTGTTATTATTAGAATATTATGTATTTATTCAAACTTTGTAGAATTTGACATTTCCTAGTGTACAATAATAGGTATCAACACGGAATAAATGATTTTGAATTTGAGCATTGATATGAAGTCTCAAAGTAAGCTTACCTACTAACACAAAATCCTGCCTGCGGTGGAACGAAGACCGGTATATAGGTAGGTATATGCGTTGGGAGCAAGGCATTTTTATACTAGAAAGAAAGAAAGAAAGAAAATACATTTATTTGTAAATAAAACCAACAGTAGTTAGTTTAGACAAAACTAAAGAAAAAAACACCAAATGGCGTAATGCGTGTTGTGTGGGGGGTCAAATAGGTCCCTGTCTCAGCATACAGCTACACCACCATACTACGTACCATATCCATGGTTTGGAGTTACACTACTCCTACTTAACTAGGAGGATAGTTGTATAAGAGAAAGAGTGAAATGGAAATATTTGCTTTGTCCCGACATTTTGACATTTGGGTTGTCACCAACATAGCTTTAAGAATTTGCAAAATGAAGTGGCAATGGGCAGCTTAGACTTTATAGGTACCTAGCTAACAGAACCGATAACTGTTGGGGAATATATTAGGCTCTCAAGTGGCGACCATGAACTGAACGAATGTAGTCCCCTATTGGAAGGACCGCCGAGATTTTAAATGCCACAGGAATTCTGTGGATAGAGGCGGCTCGAAACCTTTCGTCGTTATATTCTATAGTAGAGTTGAGACCATGTCCAGCAGTGGTCTTCAAGGTTGATGATGCTTGTTATGCAGTGTTTGCTTATGTTTTGTAAATCAGGGTATGTTCTTGGGTATCAGTATCAACACACACCACTAGGGGGCGCTGCAATAGACTATGTGACATGAAGGTAATTTTTTTTTTATACTTCTTGGCAAGCAAGCAAGCATACGGCTCACCGGATGGAAAGCAGTTACCGTAGCTTATGGACGCCTGCAACACAGATGCATCACACGCGCGCTGCCGACCCTGAGACGTAAAGATGAAAAGTCTCATGTGCACCGGCACCCGTTCCCTTCAAACCGAAACAGTAATGCGAGCACTACTTACAAATTCGTACATTAGATAAAAAAAACTTGTACGTGCTGCTAAGTTGATACCTATTAAGCTTTTAATTATTTCAATTTTAAAATTATTCAGAAAAAGCTTTTTGAGCTTTCATAGAATAATGCTACAATACACCTACTAGTAGCGCCATCTACCGTCAGCCGACCAAAACTAAAACACATTTTAAGGTACCTACGGAATATTATAGTATAATAAGTAAGTACAAATCAGTATGTACTAGGGGAGACTTGAGGGGGCTGTCCTCTCGATGGAATGACAAAATTTTAAAGACCGCAGGTATAGACGGTCATGTGAGTGGTTCAAGATCAAAACCGCGGTACGTCGTAGCCTATGGGGTGGCCTATGTGTAGGAGTGGACTTCTACCGGCTGACAATGATAATAAGCCTTTGAAATCATCATCATCACCAGCATGCTTACGGCCACTGCTGGACGAAGCTTCCCTATTGAATACAATGCGAGGATTTGCCAAAATTACCCTCTTGCATGGGCAGATGGATTGGTGATCGCAGGGTAGATGCTGCTGGCCATCCTCTGGTGTAATGCTTTTACTACATCCACGGGAGAAGGTTTTTTTTTATGATAACGCACTCAGAGTTATATTAGATTTCATTAGTATCTAACTATCTACCTACAATAGGTGAGTTTCTTATGAAAACTTATGGTCATAAGGTTCCCTTGAGGTACCTAATATGTTTCTTTCTTATGTTACCCATCTACTGACATCTCCGACCTTCGTAGCTGAGTGGGCGAGTAGCCAGCTGAGAAGCAACAGGTGCGGGTTCAATTCCCGCTGCGGGACAAATATTTACATGAACTGCAAATATTTGTTCCGGGTCTGGTTGTTGTGGTACCATGGTACTTATAGTTTGTGATACCCACGACACAGGGAATCCTATAGTGTGGACTGTAGGATCAGGACTTGTATATGTTACTACCTAGGTACTGTGTTCTAAGTAGGTACTACTTACAGATTGAAAAAACAAAGCTGTTGAAGTGGATTCATGGTGGGCCACAAAGTCAACATCCCATATAAATAGTGATATTTTACTAACATAACCAGCTTCTCCACTACACCCATTCACTCTCGCTTACCGAGAGTAGGTCTGAGAGATATAAGATATTCTATACACCTATCTGAGCTCTACCTGTGAAGACAATAATTTTAACTGACCTTAATCCTACTAACCTACTAATAACAATAAATGCGATAATTTTTATGTTTATTTCTTACTAAATCATACCTTAACGACTGAACCAATTTTGATAAAATTTAGTGTAAAGATAGAGATAGACCTAAGTTAAAACAGGCTTTTATTAAACCTAGGGTAACACGAAGTAAAGGGTAATGATAGCTTGATGAATTTTGCGATTGGGGTAAATCGGTCTATCCTGGTAGTCTTAGAGACTACCGGATATGCTTATTTTAAAGCGTGACAAATCCAACAGAATCCAGGAAACGCTTAAACCCAAAGATTAATCTTTGCTTAAACTTAAGCATAACCACAAGAAACATTATCTAAATCTTAACCCTCAAAAGAATTTACAGATTGTAACAATAGATCCAACCGAACATTAGGGTGTTTTCTACACAATGTCATTTTTTATATCCGAACCAAATTGTTACTACATCTTTTGATTTACAATACGACCTTATCACTAGGGAGTAGAGTTAATTTTCGTACGAAGTTGTTTATTAGTATGTATAAGTAAAACGGTTAGTAATTTCGGGGAGAGTGGGGCGTTATCGCGGCCGTGTCCATCTATTTACTAATGACTTCCGGCATCAGGTGTGCCCTGCCTCCCCTTATAATGTTTTTTTTTGTTTGATTACAAAACCATTGACCTAGCTAGTGTAACGACTTTCTTGATAATGGATTAACACTGGTGGTATTTTATTATATAACGAAGGGCCACGTTCTATGTGGTATTGCAGCTGTATAGAAGTTACGGCGTAGTACGAGGGCCATCTGTCTGTGACAAGTGCGAGCAAGACTCGTGCGTTGAGGATTCCGTACCCTTATTTTGGCCTACCTTGCCGTAGCAATTTGTAGAAACTTTTCTATAAAACTTACACTCCTATTATAGGAATAGAATGCCTAATCGCTAACAGCGATCTTGATGTCCTTGACGGCTTCTGTGTGTGTGCTTCTATGTTCTGACGGCAGGTGAGTAGTCAGCTGAGCTTGAGATGCAAGAGGTGCGGGTTTGATTCCCACTGCAGGGCAAATGGTTGCATGATCCATGCATGCATGACAATGGGTACCATGGTCTCTTGATACCCACGACACGACACAGGGAATCCTAACAGTGTGGGATTTGTGACTGAAGGGTGTTATGTTATGTTTTATCATGTTATGTTATACCATGTTATGTTATTTTATGTCATGTTATATTATACAATATAAAATAGACGAACAAATATATAGTAACAATTCCGCTCCTCTCCAACGAAAACTCTGAAAGAATTCGACACGTGTTTCGCCTCTCAACGAAGCATCCTCAGGAAACAGTAGGCTCACTGCGTGCTAGAACGAAAAAGACACACTACTGCAAAAACTCCGCAGCCATGTTGCCTCTTCGAACGCCGAACAGAAAGTCGCAAAAAAAAAAAAAGCGTTCGAAGAGGCAACATGGCTGCGGAGTTTTTGCAGTAGTGTGTCTTTTTCGTTCTAGCACGCAGTGAGCCTACTGTTTCCTGAGGATGCTTCGTTGAGAGGCGAAACACGTGTCGAATTCTTTCAGAGTTTTCGTTGGAGAGGAGCGGAATTGTTACTATATATTTGTTCGTCTATTTTATATTGTAGAATGGATTTCCGCAAAGTCACGCTTGAATCAATTAATTATGTTATATTATGTTTATCTCTACCAGGGTAGATTTAATATCTGCGGCACTGATTATCTCTACATATTGAATTTTACTATTTATTTTGGCCACATTAGCCCCCGCGGGTACAATGCTAATCTGAGAGCCAGCTGGGTAACTCCGGCTCTTCTCCCTTCCCATCTCTCCCCCGCACACGCCATAGGACATAGGACAAGAGAGAACGGTTTAGGTTCTAGAAAGATACATCATCTTTCTAGAACTTAAACCGTTTAATCTAATCTATAGCTAAAATATATATCTAATGTAATAAAAATAAAAGCTATGTAAGACTAATACCAATGAAAATACCTAATACTATATTATTAAAATCACACCAATTTAGTCCATCCATATCCATTACTCTCGATAACAACCTAAAACTCAACTATATCCCACTTAAGATACGGCTGCAAATTCTCTGCGCTATGGAAAAAGAACTAGGGTATCGTTTACAAGAATTAAAGTATTTGATTTACGATTTTAAGCTCTCTAATTTTGAGTTCAAGGTTGGTTTTAGGATAAAGTGTGTATAGAAGAAGTGAGGTATCAGTTACAGGATTGGCTGAGTCTAACCCCGCCCAGTAGGGCAAGTATCCATTTCACACACACCTAAAGTCCACCCACAGATTGCACATAGCGACTTGTAATCGATATGTCGGGCACGCCCAGTCAAAGTTGACAACACTGTTTGTTTGTAAAAACTGTAGCAAATTTCATTTCATTTATTCGGGAACAACTTTTGTACAAATCGTATATGAACTTACTTACTTACTTACTAATCATTATGTCTTGTGACATTATTATGTAATAATTGTGACTTATTCAATAAATAAATATTACAAATATATTCTTTTTACACATAAATATCAAATTGTAAAAATTCAAATAACACACAACTAAAATACAGAATTAAAAATATAAATGTCACAAAATTAAATTTCATTATAAATTCCTTGTCATAAATTCATTAACAGAGTAAAAACACCCCTCCAACAAAAGTTTTCTTAATTTGTTTTTGAATACCTATATATGGGCAATCAATTACTTTCATCTCGGTGTGAAGAGCATTAAAGAGTTTCACCGCCTGATAAAAAATTGTGATAACTTATTTTTTTTTTAAATTGAGTAATTGGCTGATGTTAAGAAGGCGCTGACAACGGCCAAAGTAACAACGGTCACTATGAATATAATATTATAATCAATAGAATAATAGAATTCTACGAAATGATGAGTTAAAACTTAACATTTTAAAGAAATTTTGAATATTATTATTTTAATTTTATAAACGTCGCAGGAAGTCGGTGGATGGAGGCGGCTCAAGACCATTCAACGTGGCATATGTATATATGTGTATGTATGGACGCCTATGTCGAGCAGTGAACTTCTATCGGCTGATGATGATGATCTTGAAGAAATTTTTAAGAATTTCAAGATTTAGTCACAACCCGGTTAACCGGTTTGGTTCCGGAACGGCGACCACGAACCGGATGACATAGTGTAGGAAGGCCCCTCACTCGATGGACTTTTTAAATGTCACAGAAAGTCGGCGGATAGACTTTTCTTCATAGCATTCTATGGGAGGAGGCCTATGCACAGAAGTGGACTTCTACAGGCAGATGATGATGATTATAACAATAACATGGTATTGTTATAATCTGGAGGAATAGCCTGTTAGCTACTATTTATTTCGATCCCACGTGAGCGAAGCCATGGACAGAAGCTAGTAGGTACTTTACTCAGGTAGAGTTAGAAATATACACGTATACATACATCAATAGGCAGAGCTATGAATACCTAATAAGTGAATAAAATATTTGAATATTACAAAATTCCCGAGTCGAGGGTTCACCGACCGTTCAGTTCCCGTCTCATGTCTCATGACCTTCGAGCGTGGTCGCGGTCGGTACTCATGATGAAGGACCCCAAAATGGTCAACGAAACGTCAGCAGGAAAATAGTAGAATACGTAGGTATACTCTGATTTTTAATCTTAGACAATTTTTGTAAACAAAGAAATGTCAAGATATGCCACTATGTGCTTAAATGTCATGTATGTGTATCATATGTACTGTATATACACATATATGACACTTATACACACAGTGACACTTCTTTGTTTACAAAAATTGTCTAAGATTAAAAATCAGAGTATAGTGTATAGTCGTAATTTTTCTAAAATAATACCAAGCCACGATAATTTCAATTTAATTATTATAAAATTAGCTACGATTGTCATAAGTGGCTTAAAATCATGAATGATTCTAAAGTAAACAGTGGTCAATAAGTACCTAATTAGAATTCAAGTCATCGAGACACGCACGGTCCAGTTGAAATAACACAGCATCTGGTTTATTTTGTTATCCCGTTTAGATGAAAACAGGACTTTATGAAAACAAACTCTATTTTATCTCCTTTAAAATGTATACCCATCCTTTTAAAAATGTACAGGGTAGAGTGAGATGAAAGTTGAATTCGAAATACAAAATTACGGTTGACAGTGACAGTACGTGACCATAGACAATGCTGACCAAAATGTAAAGTAGCTTCAAGTGGTAGGTCAGTATTGTGCTTTTCAAGTACTTAGTCGAATGGTATCCATAGCGTTGCGTTTGGACAGCTGTCTCATCTAAATGAACAAATAGGTAAATATTTATCTCTTCATACGTGTTAACTGTCATCTATACGTATAGATATATACTGCAACCAGAGGCCTAAGCACGAATATCTAACGTTATCGAGACGCTATTAGTGAGACGATTGTAAACGTATTAACCAATGAACATACTTGAAGAGATCGCTCTTCAGCGATAAGACCGCCCATTCTACCGATGATTTGAAACTCTGTATCTTTTTTTTTGTTTATGGAGTACAATAAAGTTATAATCTATCTATATTATCTATCTATTGTAGGTACACAGATTTCAAAACATCATAATATCATTGGTCAATATTTGACATTAGTGATCGTCTCGCATAGCGTCTCGATAGCGTTAGATATTCGTGCTTACCGCACCGATATCACAGTTACTTTATCCAAATAAACTGTTCTTATCCTATCCTACATGAAATTAAATAATACGTTTGGGTCTTTGTAGTGCTTTTACGCCAAAACGACTGAGCCAATTTTAATGAAATTCGGTACACAGATACACTTAAGCCTGGATTATAATAATGAACACTTTTAACTCAAATTTTTATTTAAAATTCGGTAAAACCGCGGGCGACTATTATTTAATAAATTCTATAAGTCCTTTGCTTTTAACATTTGACATTAGTAATTTGAAGGATCCATCAAAAAAAATAACACTGATTTTTCTAGGTTTTTGTCGCGTTGGAACTGAGGCCCAATTCTCTTATTGGACTTTTTCTGCTCTTTCGAAGGGAGACGTCGTACTTTTTTATTTTATTTCAATTTCTAGTGTTTTTTTGAGTTATATCGTGTAATTTTGGTGGCATTTTAACCGGTGTAGCTTATAAAGGTAGTGAATTTAAATAAAATAATGCGTATCTTTTCGAAAGGGTGGAAATTGTCCAGGAACATTCTAGTAAACTGCCATCGATTTACTAGAACATGACTTGACAGAGTACTTGACGACTGGACATTGTTTGTAATTTTAGCAAAACTGAGAAAATCCTCAGATGCCATTGAAAAAAAAAACTCATATTGAAAAATCGAAATTACTATATAATCTTGATTCAATCGCACTGTGACGTAGTTACTATTACTTAATCTACTAATAGTGACAGTGCGACTGACACGAGATTAAATTCTAATTTAATCAAGTGAATTGGGCCTCATTTTAGTTTATAAGACGATTCAAAATGATTCTTGTAATATTTGTTTTTTTTGTTACGAAAAATGTTTGTAAGACCTACCTGCCTATTAATACCATAACTAAGCACATGAGTATTTTCAACGATGTCTCAGTGTGTCGGGTGCAGTGCAATACCACTAGGCAATACCACACAACGTGACTTTAGAGGTTAACCATTTGTAATGAGAGAAGAGCACCTGCCAGTTACATACTTTCACCTCATCCTTATCATCACCATCATCATCATCATCACCATCATCATCATCATCATCATCATCATCACCATCATCAGCCTGCAGAAGTCCATAGGCGTCCCCCCTAGAATGCCACAATGAACTGTCTTGAGCCACCTCCATTCACCGACTTCCTGTCCTTACTTCCTTCGACTTACCAATAAAAAGCTCAGGAACTCTCCCCTCTTAACAAATCCTTTGTCCGACCCTGGCTAAAGAATGAATGAAATGAAATTGTAAAATATTAGCTCGCGCGGCGGAAGGAGCGTCGTTTCCGGCGCAGACGGCCCTTATCTGTGCGACGTTGTTTATGGCGTCTTTAAATGGGAAGGTTTTATTAGCCAGTACTTATGTCGTGTGTGGAAATCCCCGTATTTTGTGCTAAGTTAAACACTCGGTTATTATCAAGACGTCTTCAAATTCAGCATGACATAGTTATAACCCTGATTTTTAATTTCAGACAATTTTTGTAAACAAACACTGTGAGTATAAGTGTCGTGATTGTGTAGCATACGTGTAAATTCACATATGACACACATACATGACACTTATACACACAGTGGCATATCTTGACATTTGTTCGTTTACAAAAATTGTCTGAAATTAAAAATCAGTGTATAGGCTACTTACGTTGATATTTTGTGACGTAAAACCATCTACACATTTTTATTTTTTTAATTCTGAAAGCTTAGTCATTAGTAGATTCTAGCTAAGTAAGGTTTTTGAACAATTACAGTTATCTTAGAGCAAAGGCCGTGTGTGAAAAAAACAAGTAAAGAAGTATGCCTGTTTTACTACCATAATGACCTAGTTTTTTTTTTTTATGTAATCGTGTTACTTACTGCTGGGTTACAGCTCACATGATCACATAAAAAAAAACTAGATCATTATGGTAGTAAAACAGGCACCACTATTTTACTATCCATTATCCACTATTAAAACTGAACACTCTGAATAATAATAGATTATGTAAATATATTGAATACTTGTACCGGAGGAGAGTACCTATAGGTATTTTTTTTGTATCTTCGTTGTATACCTAAGTGTCGACGCACGAACCACAACTCTACCTTTTATAGAGCACCTGTAGTAACTGTAACTGGGTGACCGAGCTTTGCTTAGAAAACTTGAAAAAACGCGTTTTTCTAGAGACCAGAAAACCCTCATATAGCAAAATTCATCGAAATCGAAATCGAAAGTTTTCGAGATTTCAAAAAAAAATACCTTTACTCTCCTCCGGTTCAAGCGTTCAATATATTTACATAATCTATTACCATTAAAAACATAATCACATACAAATATTACTAATTTTATTAGTATAAGATTATTAAATCTCTTAAATTTTACGCAAAGAAAAAAAAACATTTATCACCGGCTTGCTTCGGCTTGCTTCGGCTTTGCTATATGCCCAAAGCGTACGAATGCACCACAAAATAAATGTTGTTTTATCACGTTATTAGAGAGTGCTGGATAATTGTAATTTGGAGAGGCATGGTACAGAGACGAGAGAGGAGAGACGAAACAGCGCAGTGAGAGGCAGCGAGCGCCCTTCGCGTAACGAAGCTACTCTCGAGAGTGGCATCTGCCTGTCATGACTGGGGGAGATGTAGGTATGTTCTTTTTGTGTCATTATTTTAAAAGCATCTTAAAAATAAGCAAAATGCCATAAACTTAGCTAAACTTGACTGAAACGCAGAAAGTACTCAAGTTTACTCAACCATGCATGCACATGATTCAAACAGAAATCTTTATACAAATAAACGCCCCGCGCCGCTCGTAAAAGGCATTTTAATTAAATATCTCGTAAAATATAGATATTTTTACAAAATTCGGTCAAAGAAAACACAGTCTTCGGTTTTATTGTTTATTAGTTTTTGACCCAATAACCTGTACCATATTGAGAAACAATGGAATCTAACCAAAAGTTAGAGATAACTTATACTTTACTTACCCTTGTGTTTTTTTCTATAAAGAAATTATTGTAGATACCTACTATAGTGTTTTTTCCGAAGTGATTATAGTTATAATTATAATGAATTATAATGCATATTTATATATATTTATATTATACAACATCCCATATCCATGCATATTTTTAATCTCAATATTGTAAAAATCAAATCTACGATTAACATTTTGTGTTAGGCGCGCCCTAAGTAACCCTTCGATATTGTTTTGTTAGGAAGGTAGTGCAGGTACCTTATTACCTACTCTGTATGGTGGATAATAAGAAATGAGCAATCAAATCATTCATTCATTCATTCATTCATTCATTCATCGAGAATCTAGTGCCTTTAGAAATACTTATTGACTCCATACTTAGGCATCTAGCAATCTATGTCTATGAAAATGAAGATATCACCAAAAAAAACTTAGAGGTCCACTGATCCAATCAACGAATTCAATTCGCATTCGTCCACAAGAGTCCAGTTGAGACAAGAAAATTGGCATCACTGCGATAATTGGGAAAACTGAATCAAAAATGCTAATTTGAACTGGATTGATACTGATTGACAGAGATTTGAAATAAAAACCCAGCATCAGTCCACTGACTTAATTAACAAATCACTTCATTTACAGAGAGGCAATAAAAGAAAAACGTAGATTCGCGTTGGTCAACGCGAGTCGGAGAGACGGGAGTACCTATTACGGTACGGACGCTAATTGGCTTCGTTACAGAATGCCGGCATTCTGGATGGATACGACAGTTTTGTTACTTTGCATACGGTGTAGGCAGGTAATGGACGCAATTAAGTAGTGTCTTATAAGCAACTTTTCAAAGTTTTCAAATATTTTCATTAATCAAATCAAATCAAAAAGTATTTTGTTCATCGAAATCACAAGTATCATTTTGAAAAACATAATTGAATGCCTTGTATAGAGGTTTTATTTACAGAAACACAATAATACCTACAACTAACAAAAATAAATTTACACTAATAAAAACTACTTATTTTGAAATATATATCTTGGAATTTAGTGGAGTTCATTTAATAGATTCTATTCACTACTACAACTTATAGGTGGTAGGTATGTGTGGTTAGAAGAGGAATAAAATATGGAACAGCTCTTTGAACTATTGTTATAGATATATTGGTTATAGATTCATATCGTATCTCTCTATACAAGATAAGCACACAAATATATATATATATGTACATAAACCCCCCCCCCCCATGCATGCCCCCCTTTAGATTTTTTAAGCTTTTAAATTGAGGTAAATCTGCTATTTATGGCCACTTGTATGCGTATAGTCGAAACGTGTTCAAAAAGGCACGATTTGCTGCACATAAAGGAATATTAGCGCAGAAATTATCAGTAAAAATATGGCAGAAGAAGCATCAGAATAGAATAAACGCAGTGGAGAGATGCTTTGAGAAATGTGTAGTTTAACTTTGAATGATAGAGTGAGAAACTGTGTGATAAGAGAGCTTTGTGATGTGAAAGAGTGATCACATAGTGATGAGGATTGAGAAAGGTATGCTAAGATGGTTTGGGCATGTAGAGAGGATGGACGAAAAAAGATTGACGAAACAGGTGCATAAGGATAAGATAAGATAAAAGATAAGATAATATTTTATTTGTAACTCTAACACAATACATGATATAAAATTGAAGATAAAAAAAATCAAGGCGAGTGTTAATGGGTTAGTTGGAAGGGAAAGACCTCGGCGTAATTATTTTGACCAAATCGGAGACGTTTTGGAGAAAGACCAGGTTAAAAGTATCTTAAACCGATGCGCATGTATTGAAGAATGTAATGAGAGTTAATGAAGGTAATGAGGTATATCAGGATCGTAGCAAGTGGAAACCTGTGGTATCTGCACTCTCCCGGGAAACAAACGAGCTTTTATGTACGGTACTTACTTATCAGACACCTTTTTTCAGAATACAACACATTCAAATCAAATCAAAAGAATTTTATTCATCGAAATCACAAGGATCATTTTGAATCGTCAATCGTCTTATATTAAAATTACTCCCGTTCCAACGCGACCAAGCCTAGAAGAATCAGGCAACAAACACGATTTGATGATCCGTCTTACCACTAGATGGAAAGCATCTGTGTGGTGCCTCGGAGCAGGAAGAAGCTAATACATAGTAAATTAGAACTTAAAAACCTTAGGAAGGTAGCCAAAAGTAAAAACATGAGCAAGATTTTATATGACAGCACAGGCTACGGTTTATAAAATGCCTGTCTAGAAATCGTCTGTAAATTGAAACGTGTGAGAGCATTACCCACTCAACCTAACTAAATAACTCGAGTCAATGACAAACACCCTGACAAAATGGCGTCGATATAATTATGCCACTAGCCTTAAAGTTCAAAATCGAATAAAAATCTCATTACAATGTCAATGTAATGTTACATAGAATAACGATTGAGCACAATAGAACTGGTAGTGATGCTGGGAGTAATAACATTTTGAATAAATCTTTTCGTAGGGTGCCATAATAGCCATTACGCCGAGTGACGCACCCTCCCCGAAATCAAAATGCTGGGTTTTGGTACAGGAGTGAATTGGACACTCTTTTAATAATTTTATAGCTTCAAAATATATTTATTTCTACCACCCATTGTCTTATATCGGTCTTGAGTATAGCCAATAGAGTTTTGTTAGTTAATCAGTATAGAACTTCTTGTGAAAGAGTTCGTCCGGTGAAGTACTACCACCGTACCTATTTTGCTGTGTTTCGGTTACATTGCTGTGTTTCGGTTTTGAAGGGTATGAAAACCGGTGAAATTACAGGCACATGAGACTGGTGTTGCAGGCGTCCATAGGCTACGGGACCTTGGTGTATACCTATAAATGTAAAAGTTTGTGAAGATGGATGGATGGATGGTTTATTACTCTTTCACACAAAAAGTACTGATCGGATTTTGATGAAACTTTACAGTATTATAGCTTATTTATCTGACTAACATATAGGCTATAATTTACAAAAGAGGTACCACGCGAGCAAATGCTAGTTGGTTTTAGGTAGACAAGCTATTTTGAAGTTATAGGAACTAGGCGCTTATGTCTCTAAATTTTGAATTACTGACTTTTTTTTTTTCTTTATTAGGCTAACCTAATGCACTAATGCAAGTCAAACGATTGTCTATTCATTTTAAAAAAACAAAAGCTAGCAAAAGCGGTGTCTATAGACAGATCTACGTCCTTGCAAAAAAATATTTTGAAAAAAGTGCTTGTATTTGAAAATACTATTTCATCAAATAGTATTCAGTCCTATAAAAATTAAATGTCCACATTGCTTTACAACAATCACCCAACGACGCAATACAAGCTCTCACAAACGAAGTTACACAGTCAAGTAGGTAACGAGAGGCCCTAACGCCATTGTACCGAATGCAGTTACCTTAACCACTAACTTCACTATATTTCCAACCATAAACCAATGCAATAAGATTCAATTTGACGCAGTACCAGCAAAAAAAATGTAGCGACGGCATCGGTCGCTAACTTTACTATAATTTCGACCATAAGCCTTAGCAATAAGATTCTATTTGTTTTATCAATAAAAAGGATTTCAGACTGTCGCGTTGGCTCACATAACGCGTTTACCGACCTCGCACGATGCATGCTAATGTGAGCAAAAAAATAAATAAAAGTCTGTGTCCATCTGTTCGTTCCGTTCATCATTTGGAAACTGAATTTCAGTTGTCCTTTTTCAAGATGGTTATATACAGACTGCAAATCTTACAATGAGATCAGTTCGATACATCGCACGTTTACCCTAAACTGTGTGAATTCTCTTATTTCGTAGGTTTCCGTATAGCGCTGTGATTTTATCGCCATTTTCAGTCAATACAAAGACATGAAAGTAGGTATAGTACATAATACGCCATTTTTTCAGCGGAGAGTGAATGACTGGTGAATGAGTACAACCTGTCTATTAGTAACAGGTCTCTGTATAGAAGACTAAAGGTTCTCAACCACAAACCAGAAATCGCAGTGTAGGAAGGGCCGCCTCCAGATAGATCGGCGATATTTGAAAGGTCGCAAAGTTTGAAAAGAAGTCGGTGGATGGGGGCGACTCAAACTATTCGTCGTGGCATTCTATAAGATAAGATAATATTTATTCACAAAAAAATTAACAAACTAAACATTTAGGAACTAAATTAGTCCTTTCATGACAGTCAAACACAATTCAAGCACCTACCAGATGAATATTTAAATACTGAATAAAATTCCTGGATCAAAACATAGGTAGATACTTAAATTATAGTTTAACAATATTGAGCATCCTCAATAAAGAATGTACAGTAACAGAAGTAGACTGTAACAGAAGTAAAACTTTACCTACCGTGCTAGTTTAAAAACTGTGTTACGGCATGGTAACGCTTCCCACCCCATAATTAAGTTGCACTATATCTATGGTGTCTATGGTATCTATGGGGGAAGCCTATGCCCAGCAGTGGACATCTACAGGCTGATAATGAGAGTACTTAGTTGCTGATAGATCTTGTGGTTATGATCCCTTGTACTAATAGATCTCTAAACTTATAATTTCCTGTGACCAAGGGATGAAGAGCGTTTTCATATTCTACACTAAATTCTATCAATATCAATAGAATATACCATCTCATAGCACAGCCCACGTCAACCCATAACATACAACCATACAACACAATCGGTGTCATATAACAGACGTGTGTTCTACCCACCCTACACCCGGCTTCACCTGGCATTGTCGAACGATCCAAGTTTATTGTTATAGTAATGTGATAAACATCTCGCGACCCAAGGCGTTTATTTCATAATTTCCTATTGATAACAGTGTAATTTGATGTGACGGAATGAATGCGGTTGGACCCGCATGCTTTTTGTGGTTATTATTGTTATTTTGGTGAGGTATAAAGGTATAAACTGGTTTTATCGTTACGCCAATGGGACTAAAAGTTTCCGTGGTGGTGTAGACTTGTTCTCCGTAAACTTGTCCATACTAGTGGTTCGCCCCGAACTGAGACCTCGCGATGACACCTTTATCAGCCCGACTAATTTAAGAGGGGAAGAAAGGGTTTTGTATTTAACGGCTATGTAAGTATGTTTGTATGGATGATCCATCAGAAATCTAAAACTATTGAGTCAGTTTCTCTAATATGAAAGAGATTTTGTGAAGCAAAAAAAAAGTTTTTTTTAATTAAGCAGTGCCATCTAGTTGTAGTTTTGCTACCTAATTTTTAAAGATTTAAGTTTTCTACTCTAAAAATGGATATTACAAAGAAAAAATCCTCAATTTTCGACTTCTCCCCGTAGAACAAAATATACTTAAATAATAAATTTCAGCATTACCAGAGAACTTGAAGTATCTTCGAGATATTTTTTTGCATATTTTACTTTCTTACCCTTCTAACCGATTTCTAAAAACATTTACTTACTGAGAAAAACATTTAACCTCTATAGGTAATTTTTCTACACATCATCGAAATAGCCTTTGAATAGGACTAAGCAACAGGGCGTAAATACTACATACCTGTTAGTATTTAAAGTACTTGACGAATTAATGGATGTCCCTTTGACGAAAACATAGAACTCCAATTTCATTCAAATTCCTAGGAATGGGGGGGTCAACAATGGATGTTATATTGGTTACTGTTTTTTTATGGTTCAGGTTTCTAATTTCTTCAATTTCAGACTTTTCCCTGTAGTTGTGACACAAAATCCACAAGAATACCAAATTTCAGCATTGTGGGAATGCTGGAAGTACCCTAGCATTTTTGATTTTTGCGTTTTTTATTTTCCGTAATATCTCGGAAACTACTAAGTTTAAATACTTATGAAAAACAGTTTTGAAATGTCCAGCTAAAGCGCTTTCATTAGACACCCCACTTGATCTGACTGTCCAACTTTTTTTTTTTTTACCCCCGCTTGGACCCCAATATCTCAGCAACCCCCTGATCGATATAGCTCATAACCTTACCTACAAATTGTACCAATACTATCTACCCCCATACCAAATTTCATGAAGATCAGATTAACGGTTTGGAAGTTTTCATCGGACAAACATACATACATACATACATACATACAAACGCCGATTCTTCCAACTTGACTCAGAGAACTCGCTTCGCTCGTTCAAATAAAAAAGTGTTAATTGACTAAACTTAATTCTGACTGTAATAATACTATGTTGGTGACATAAATAAATAGACATGAGAAAGCCGGCATATGACCATCATCAGCAGCCTTTACACGTGCACTGTTGGACGAGTCCTCCCCCAAAGAATGCAATGGAAGGATTAGCCATAATCACCACGCTTGGCAGGCGGATTGGTGACCGCAGTATTGGTGTTGAGTACTCAAGTGGATGCTGCTGCTCAGGATGCTGGTGCTCACCTCCTGGTGTAACCCCTTAGTCAGCTTTTACGACATCCACGGGAGGAGATGAAGGGGTATTCTTAGACCAGACACACCACAGAACATGCATGTGTACTAAACCAAAAATCCGAAGCTATTTCTTTGAATGACATGAAAGAAGTCTGCGAAGCTCACAGAATCCTATCACCATACAGGTTCTTTTGTCACAGGGCAGTTTTCAGGGCCTGGTAAAAAGGCCGAGGGTCTGAAAATACCAACACTGACCAAAATAGAACCATTGAGAAGAAGAATATTTCTACTTATTAAGACGATGATCGGTCATACGGTTTCCTGTACATAAAGTACCAACCAACAGTGAAAGATCAATCTTTCACAGCGCACAGTGCACTCTTCAGATTTCCTCTCCTGAGCCAGCATTCCAAAATGGCGAAAGTCCGTTGGGATTCACGATTATCATGTAAATGTCCACGACAGCGACACGACGCGGGGGAGGACGCCCCCTGCCGCGTGACTTGATTATTAATTGAGATTGGAGGTCTGCCTTTATGTGTAAGAGGGCGTTATGTCATCCGCGGAAGTGGAAGCTATAACTATTTATTTCTAAATAATATCTATGTTATATATACAAGTTAAAATAGTGCATGGGAAGGTCACAACTCAGACATCAAACATTTGTCAGACCTTCCGAATTGAGCTGTTTGTTTTACCACCTAGGCCGAGCAACATTGTTACAAATATAGTTATACCACGAAGTAGTAGAAACTACAGGTGGTATCCGAGCCTATACGGCACGTACACAATATGGTAGGTACGCGTAAATATTTAAATCCAAGAACCTCATGATAAACACGATTAATTAATTGACAACTCATTTTATAAAAACTTTTCAGTAGTTTTCGAGTTCTAAAGGTTCTTACATGAAGGTTATTTTTGTCTGAGGCATATAGCAAAGCTATGTCTCGCTTCAGAGAGGAAGGGTAATAAGTTTAATATCTTTGTATTACAAAACCTTTCAAACGACATAAATATTTAAATCCAATAACTAACCCATGGTATAAAGACGAATCGATTCACACCTTGTTTTCGGAAATCGTGTCAATAGTTTTCGAGTTCTGTTGTCGAGAGTGTTAATTCATACAATTTATAAACATACATACATAGACGTTAAATTTACTTCCCTTCCTCACTGAGGTGAGACATAGTCCTACTATAGTTGAACAAAAATTAAAAGTACCCCTCGTAAAAACAGGGAAATGACTCCAATGTCCCTTCGCATAAAGCCAGGCACCAAATCATCCGAGAAATAAGAGATATATAATCAATTTCACCGATCTCCCCTTATGTATGTACACTGCCAGATAATACAGCCGTCAGAGGGTAGTGGAACGTGCCTGCACATCCCTGTCCTCTTTTAGGGGAGGCTGGTTGCACACTGATGGAAATAAAAACTAAAATCTATCGCGACTTCAATACCTGAAAGTAATTTCTAGTTTCTACTGGGAAGATCCATCACATGGTTCATCTTCTCCACCAATTACATTATCAGCCGTAGACGTCAACTGCTGGACAAAGGTTTCCCAAGGGAACCGTGCTGAATTTCGGGATAAAAAGTATCCTATGTCCTACCTTGTAGTATGAACTCAAATCCATGCCAAGTTTAATTTGAATTCATTCTGTAGATTTGGCGTGATGCGCGGCCATGATAAAAAAGACAGACACAAATGAAAAAAATTACAGTTTTGACCTCACTGTCACAAAACTTTTTTTTTTCAAAATATCTTCAACGAACAGTATTGGACCTGTTACAATTTTATTACAAGTATAGATAGATTAGTTATATTGAGTGCTTAATCTGATGAGAATGGAGTTGCCTTGATAGATGAGTGTGAGATTAGTATTCCAATAAGAAGCGATGGTGATGGTCTTGCACGTATGGAATACTAATAATGGACTTGCCTATGCCTTCCTTTTAAACGATATCCCTAGGGCGAATGCAGCCGTGAGACAAATAACATAACATACACCCAACAGTCACATACGTAGTCTTGATCCCACACTAAGATTCCCTGTGTCGTGGGCATCAGTAACTACGAGTACCATGGTACCGTAACCCCCAGACCTGAACAAATATTTGCAGATCATAGTAACATTTGTCCCACAACGGGAATCGATCCCGCAACCTTTTGCATCTCAGCCGGCTACAGACGTAGTAGGTACATCTGATGTCTGTCTTTTTGTTCCTTAGTCAGTGTTTTAGGTCACTGACCTTGTATGGTAGCCCTTAAGAGCCTTGTTATTTATGGTGAAGAAACCAGTGTGATGAAAGGATTCATATATAGGCATTTTTAATGGATATTTCACATGCCTTCGAATGCTTGATAGGTCAAGCCGGTTTCCTCATCATGTTTTCCTTTTCCATTTGAGACCAAGTTTAAGCACATAAATTTTTGACACAAAAACCACTGAAGCACAACCAGGAATCCAACCCACGACCTTGTAGTAAGATTCTTAGAAAGAAATTAAATACTTAATTAAAAATAACTATTCTTGTAGACCCTCTCCAAATCAGCATAGCGCGTTGATGTCTTTTTTGTGACGCTACGACGCCGTAGTTACCAAATGTTTTGTTGTTTTGTCCAATTTTAGGTAATATCTTTCTTAGACAACTAGGCGACTAGTTAACCGTAAAAAGAGTCATAACAACATCTTACTGCTTCCTAATCTCCTGGTTGTCTGAGAAAGATATTCCAATATTACTGACTGCTTGAATTTTCTCCGAATTGAATAATACACTATTTTTAATCTTTGTAATGTAAATTTTATCGCTTGCAGTGAGTACTTGACTTTAGGTACGGCTACACAGTTGCTTTGTTGAGTGTTCTCTCGCTGGGAGTATGGACATTATAGGTATACATAGGTATCTGATCATTTCTGAGTTTGCTAGTGAACATGAGCTGAGTCACGTACACAACACATCGCGCTTTTAGAACTGAATATTACAGTAGTGGTTCGCCCCGAACTGAGATCTTGCGAATACACGCGATGTAAGAAAAATTTGCGTAAAATTATTGCTTATATTTGCATTCATTTGTAAACGTTCAGCGCCAAAATCCATACGCGCGAGCGTGTTGCGCCGCGTCCACAGATTATGTATAGAAAAACTGCATTGCAACCTCCTTGGTTCGAGTGAAGTTGTATCGTAATAGAAAAAAGTTATTTTATGATACAGTTATCCATAGAAGAGCTGTATCTTAATGTAATTTTTTAAATTTATTTCGATGTCATGTGCATAAAGACTGTCATTTTAGTATTGTTTATAGTTTTTTAATCTTTATATTTCAGTATGAGAGTAGATAAACCTACTTTTTTTACCTACCTACGACTTTAAAAAACATTTAGATAACATTTTCATGTAGCTATCAAAAGAGCGCTTATTTTTGCACGCGAAAGAAGTGTGCTTCTAAATTGGAATTCATTTCTTCAAACAACACTAACATCTAGAACAGACACTAATATCTAGACTCGTGGTGCGTTAGTTTCTTATAAAATTATATCGTTACCAAATAATAAATTACAAAAAAACTATTTTTTTTAGAACTGACGCGCCACGTGTCTAGATATAAGTGTATTATGTGTACAAAATTTCATATAACTTGATGAAATATAACTTTTCCGCCTGACTTCCGCCATTGTATACGACTAAATATTTGGATAAAAAAAATGATGAAAGAACCATAGTGGTGAAAGGATTATGATACTTTTTGAATGCAAATGCTTGGTTTGTTGCTGAAAATATCAAAATCGCCATATGTATGCCTACAATATTTGAGGAGTTCCCTCAATTCCTCATGGATTCCATCATCAGAACTGAATTCTGAAAAAAATGGGACCAATCTGGAAGTATATCTATTCAAATAAAAAAATAATTTTCCAAATCGCTTCATAAACGCCGGAGATATGCGGTAACAAACATAAAAAAAAATTAAAAAAAATACAACCGAATTGAGAACCTCCTCCTTTTTTGGAAAGTCGGTTAAAAAGCCAAAATAGAAGTAAACTTCATTCGCTCACAAAAAGGCGTAAGAGCCCTACCGGTAACCGGTTTAAGAGGACTTTAATGAACCATTTGAATCGTAGTAATCAACGGTGAAACTAGACGCCGCAGTAAAGAAAAGGACCAAAGATATTATAATGGTCGCAAGAAGTCAGTGGATGAAGGAGGCTCAAGCCCGTGTGTCATGTCATTATGCATAGGATTTACGTTTCCTTTCGTTAGCAATGGAATATGATGCCATTTATTTAGTACTCTTTATAAATAGTTTTTGTCCAACAGTGCATGTCTATCGGCTGATAATGATGATTACGATGATATATATAAATTAAATCAAATCAATCATTTATTTGCAAGAATACTTATTTAAAAATGTCAGGTCTTATAACTAATTTAGTCACTGTATTCAGCCTGCACGCAGGCGTGCAAAATTGTTTGTGAGTCATATTATTATACTTAGGTACTATTAAAATTATTTACTTTACAATTTAAACTTCCAAATATTCCTTTACATTATAAAAACATTTCTCCAGTAACCATCTACTTAAAGATATCTCCATTCAACTCTTTTATGTCTCTTGGTAATTTATTATAAATGGTGATGCACATATTATAAACATTTCTCTTATTTCTTATATATATCCTTATGGGATTGAGGTTTGTAAAGCAAATTCTCAAATCGAATACTTTTTTGCCTAGCAATCACTTCGCTACGTTTTTTAAAATAGGTTGGATGTGTTTCTACAAAAAGATAAATTTCCCTTACATACATACAGGCGAGAGGTAGAATCTTACAGTTCCTGAAGAGAGGCTTGCAACTATCAAGGAACCAAGCCTTATTGATCACTCAGAGGCATCTTTTTTGAATTTTAAATACCCTCTCAACATCTGAGTTACCCCACAGCAACAACCCGTACCTCAGAACCGAAGATACATGACCATGGTAAGTAGCTAAAGCGGCGTCAAAAGAAACGGTCTGGCGAACCCTCTTAAGAGCAAATAAATATATATAGTTTTAAGACCCTTTGTTTCTTCCACGGATGACCTAAAAGCCGACTAAGGGATTACACCAGGGGAAGGTCAGCAGCAACCACCTGAGGACTCAACACCAATACTGCGATCACCAATCCGCCTACCAAGCGTGGTAATTATGGTAAATCCCCCATCACATTCAATGGGGGAGGCCTCGTCCAACAGTGGATGTGTAACGGCTAATGACGACTTAGAGAGACAGTTTTCACTGCCAAATCTAGGTACCATTTACAATATGGGTTAACCAACTAACAGTACCCGTCAATGATGTATACTATGATGTGTTTTGTAAGCATCCAAACTTCCGTCCATTGAACGCCGTTTCTGTCATTACAAGATTATTGACACCATTGCTCACATGATTTCTAAAGGCGTTTGTGGAAATCAATTTATCAGCAGAACTTCTTGCCATTCAGTAAGCCTTCAAGCAGATTTAAATGTCAATTCAATGTGCAAGATTATAGTTATGAACCGTACTTACTGGTATTATGGTTTGTTATGTCAAGCTTTTGTGGCAAGATGTAGTCATAAGTGCAAAAGAGCTTTGTAATTAAGTTGGAGTGTTCGTCCGTCAGATATTGTGCCCACTTCTGGCATTAATTCATCCTCTTTACGGATGTTTTGTGCCGTGGTATATCCGGCCTAAGAATATACTCCTGCGTCTACTCCCGCGGATGACGTACTTGTCGACTGAGGGATGGGCAGCAGCATCCACTTGAGTATCAAAACCTATATTGCGATCACCAATCCGCCTGCCATGCGTGGTGATTATGGCAAATCCTCCCATTGCATACTATGAGGGTCATAGTATGTAATCGTCGTCTCGTTGCTTTCTATTGCCCACCTGTAAATTGTTTAGTTAGACCCGCGCCCGCACTCTGTATGTGTTGCGCTTTGGGAATTCAACCCTGGTAGTCTTGAAATAATCTTGGGTAAAATCTAGTGTTTACTATAATAATAATAACAGCTAATAAAACAGAAACCACCTAAAGCGAAGCAGCCGGCGAAAGCTAGTGAAAAACCACAGAATAACACAGTACAGTGACCATCGTTAGCTGCCATGACTGTCCGATTCTGCGTCCTCTCAACAGTCATTATCCTGGCTGAGTGCCTCGTCTCGCCGGTAATATGTTTTCAATAAACCCTTCGGAAGGACCAACAATAATCTAGCAGACATGTTTACAAAAAAAGGAAAACACTTGATGAAATGAAACAGATGAAGAATTATTATTCTTTAAAGTACCTACTTAAGTACTTAGGCATAGATAAATACTTTAGTATCTACCTAGTTCTGGTTAGCACATCAAGACCTAACTTTTTATGCTCGCAACTTGCA
Organism: Epirrita christyi; assembly: GCA_951392215.1. Lineage (NCBI taxonomy): Eukaryota > Metazoa > Arthropoda > Insecta > Lepidoptera > Geometridae > Epirrita > Epirrita christyi. Next base: position 1,722,791 of record OX595843.1, read on the forward strand.
AAGATAATATAATCTACAGTAAAAATAATTATTCTTCTTCTTCAGAAGCCAATAGACATCCACTGTTGGATGAGGCCTCCCCCATAGCATGCATAGCGTGCAACGGGGGGATTTGTCATAATTACCACGCTTGGCAGATGGTTTTTGGAGGCTTCGTCCAGCAGTCGACGAAAACAGGATGGTGATGTTGACTTACTTGATTATTAACTTACTTTTATTGCCTGACTCATTTCGTTTCCCGAGAAAATCTTGCAATTCATAATTTTTCCAAATGTCATATGCAGTTTAATTAGCTACTTACTAATTCATACATGAAAATAGCATGAATCACACACTTGTCATAATATTTAGCATGCCACATACCACTGTCTTTTTATTTGTGATCTACCCTGCAGCGATACTGGTCGAAAGTCGATAAAAAATTGATAACGAAACGGTGTCGAGCGAGTTATATTTATCACAGTAGTATTATCATCACTTAGTGAAAGACCTTTGAGCCTGTCACACACTTATGTTTGTAAAATTATCATTAGTATTAAGATACTGTATGTAAAATTAAAATCATGAGTCCAAAATGTGTTAAAGTGCTCCAAGTGGTAACCGGGTGGCAAGCCGTGGAATTGATACTGAAGTGTGTTTTTGTTGGTATATGTCAAATAATCCAGATTGCTGTGAAGAAGCTATGGAAAGGACAACGCCGGAAATCTAAGAATTTTTCACCGGTTGAACTTGCTAAAGATTCTTCGATTGGCACACACTGCTACATCAAAATTATGGTACGTTTTTTTACCACATCTTACAACATTTGAAAATGAAGACCTTGCTCAGCAGTGGGACATAGTTAGTAGTAGAACTTCTTGTGAAAGAGTTCGTGCGGGGAAGCACTACCACCGTACCTATTTCTGCCACCAAGCAGTACCTAGTGCTCGCATTGCTGTGTCTCGGTTTGAAGGGTACGGGTGCCGGTATAATTACAGGCACATGAGACTTTTCATCTTTATGTCTCAGTGTCGGCAGCGCGCGTGTGATGCCTCTGGTGTTGCAGACGCCCATAGGCTAGGTAACTACTTTCCATCAGGTGGGTCGTATGCTTGTTTGCTTACCAAGTAGTATCAAAAAAAATATGTAGCTGTAGGGAGGAAACATCGTGACGATTAGTATTTGTTAATTATAACACAAACAAGATCATTCTAAACGGGTTAGGTTCGTTTTCCCTGTTTTAGCCTTGCCATCCATAGGTTTAGTTTACCAGATCCAAAAATGTGATTTTGCGACAAAATCACTCACCTTTCACTAACTTTCCTTATATTATGTCTCAATGTTTTTTCCGTTTCCCTGAACTGAGAAAAAAAATCCTGACATGTCAGGAACATTTCTGTCGTCTAGTAACCTTGTTCATAGGTCACACACGAGTCTGTATTAATAAGTAATGTTATATGTAGGTTTGTATATGTTTAGTGATATGTGTCCTAATTATTTAAACAAGGTGATACCACCATTATCTTCCATATTGTCCTTCCATCCTAAGGTTGTCTGGAAGGAATCATTATAAGCGATAAGACCGCCCATTGTGCGTTTTAATCTATCTATCTCATTATAAAAAATCCTTGATCTATCTATTCCATACTTACTCATCTGGGAAAGTAGATAGTAAGAAGCACTCACCTTGAAAAAACAAACACGTCACCTACTGGAAAGAACAAAAGTCTGAAGCCTGAGTAGCCTTTTCATAATAGAATAACTTTCTGTCAAATTAAAAACCTATTTCACCAAAATACTGTACGTGAAAATATATAACATAACACCAAACAGTCACATACATACTCCTGACCCCACACTAGAATTCCCTGTGTGTGTGTAACTAATAAACCAATACCTAATCAAACATTCCAAATTCCAGGGTGTTAAATACCACTACGTAGAAACTGGCCCTAAGTCTGGCCAAATCGTTCTCATACTGGGAGACGCACCAGACACCGGTAACCTGTGGTGTCCGAACTGGACCAACGTGGTCCGAAGGCTGGCAGAGACTGGCCACCACGTGATCACCCTAGATTTGAGAGGAACAGGGGGCAGTGAGGGGGGAGGGAGACGGGAGCTGTCTCCACCAAGGGTTGTGGAGGAGCTGTCGGCGTTGCTGGAGGTGCTAGGCGTGTCGCAGCATAGACCTGCAGTGGTTATTGGTTTTGGGATTGGAGGAATGCTGACTTGGTGAGTTAATAATAATAATAATAATAATTATTTATTTCACAACAAACGTTACAAAAATACAGTTTAAATTTAACAATGGGTTAACTTAAGTGGTACAATGCAGGATGGAAAACAGGTACCCAAACTAGGTTGGACCTGTATGATGGCATACCTATTACCTCCCTCCGGACTAAGTTGGAAAAATTTATAAGTTCATTATATAATGAAAACAATGATAAATTAATGGGTGAACAAATTATTTTTAGGTTTTATAAATATCTACTTCAAAAAAAAAATTATGTAAATTTAAATTAAGAATTAAAATAACTAAAAAGTAGGTGGATAAGTAAGTACTTTATATTTGTTGGTGTGAGTGTGTCTGTGCATGTTTGTAAATATGGCATATATGAATGAATTGTGTGTCCTATTTAAGATAAAATTAAAATATGTTTTTCAGTATCTAGATAGTTCTGACCAAGCAGCCAGTTTTTAACAATACATTTACATTTATAACTAGTCATAGGGTAGTACCGGAGAGTTGCATTGATTTTATTATAAAGATAGGCTCCTAGAAAATATGAATGACGTCTAGCAAAAGTAGTATTACACTGGAGTTGATAGCGTAGTACGAGGTATTAGGTATCTTATTGAGATATAGGTCAGAATCTGTTTTGTTCTGAGGATAGGTACTACAGCCTCGCATCACAGAGACACCTTCAATTACTGGGGCAAAAATATTGGTTGGTACCATCGGTAGATGGTGTGATAGAAGGAGCCGTAACCGCCCATAACATAGGATGCGCCTTAAGCGAAACGTCAATCGTAGATTTGATTTCTAACCAACTTGAAAAAAGGAGGAGGTTCTTCAATGTTACTATATTCTTAACCGACAGCAAAAAAAGGAGGAGGTTCTCAATTAATTTGTATTTTTTTTTTTAATTATCTCATTCGTTTTAATATTTGTTGTACGATATCTCCGTCATTTCTTAACCAATTTGAATATATTTTTCGTAGTGGTCCCATACCATAAAATTACAAATCTAGCGGATATCACAAAATATAAGTACCTACATTTAGATATGTAGGTACCTTCTTCCATGTGTAGGTACCACGGAAATGGTAGGTACCTAGCTACATTCTCTCCAAGATCACAGAGACATCTCCCAGATAAATCCACATAAATCCTACCTATCCCAAAAAAAGATCGATTTAAGGCTAATAAACAAATGAGGTTTTAAACACCTATTCTAACAATTCCAAGTAAGACCTATAACAACAACTAAAAAGCAAAAAACAACTTTTTTAAGATAAAAACCTTTTTTTTTTGTATGAAGATTTCTTGTTTGCTTAAGCGTAACTTAAATTGGCGTAGTCGTGTAAAAATTTTAACCAAGTGTACCTGATAAACAAGAATACCTAACCAAGTACTCGTAGCAACTGCAAATTGATATTTTTAATGTTTTTTATCAATCTTCGCAACGTAATTAAAAATATTTTGATACGCAAAACGAATGCAACAAAAAAATACCAGGTTATCAATTCCAGTCAATTGGTTGTTATTTTTTAAAAGTGATAATAACTCACTTTACCTACTTGTGACAAATTTCGGTATGAACAAACATTTATTTTATAATTCAGTTAATTTATCAGAAACCAGTAAACAGTATTTATTATGCAAAAAAGTACTACTACTTACTATACTTATTCAGAGACGAGAGGCGTACAATATAGCCTAACTAATTCCTGAAATTCACTTGAAGGATCTAAATATAAAGATAAGATTCAAAAATAACAACTAATACAAAAAACACACAAAATACATAAAAAAAATTACATTACATATAAAATAAAATAAACTAATAAAATTACCTTCGCGTTTTTTAAATTCTTTCAGGGCTTCCGAGGCCTTAATCCTTACCATGCGCTCTTATAGCGATTCAGTTCAAAAACTATTCAGTATAAAATATCTGTTCCGTGATGTCTGCAGCTATATTTAAAGGCACAGTAGCAGATGGTCAATAGACTTCTGCGATTAAAGTTATTCAATGATGTCGGATGTCAACGACGAACCGATATTTTGTACTGAATTGTTTTTGAACTGAATCGCTATAAGAGGTCATGGTAAGCCTTACCATTAGCGAGGCGAGGCGTGACCCGAGAGCTCTTATGTGGCTCAAAGCATAAGTATTGCCATTCAGCGTGGCAATGAAGCCAGCGTGTTAGGGAACCTTCCGTCTTTTACTGATTAGGATCAGGTCAGATAAGGTTAGATTTAGGATGATCTTTAGATCATTTGCAACGGTCTTTAGATAGCTCAACTGTTTTAATTTGTATTTTAAATATTTTGTATCTACTTGATTACGAAATATCAATAGGTAGGAACGTAACATATTGGTGTAGTCGATTAAACTACTCTAGTTGGGAGTCAAACCTGCGACAGATCGAGATAGATTAGTTTTACTTCCTGTTGTTATCGGTCAGATTGCGGGTCCCAAGTCGGATGCGTCTAGCTATGACTAAAAACAAAATTAAATGCAAAGATAATAAGGGTTATCTGCCTGTTATCTTCGTATGAATTGGTAATAAAATTTAGTATTCGTATTGATATTTATGTTACCGATGTCCGCCTGATTGTGACGCTGGTACTCGTATGATTTTTGATGTGGAAAAACATCGATAAAATCTGTTTGGTCACCAGAGGGCGTATTACGAGTTTTGCATTGCAAAAACCGGAATGCGATACGTGAGCATTCAACGTGACTTACGTAGTAACTATTAATCATTCTGTGCCGCGCAGTCGGTAGAAACTGCACAGATTAGTAAATATTTACTACGTAAGTCACGTTGAATGCTCACGTTTCGCATTCCTGTTTTTGCAATGCAAAACTCGTAATAGGCCCTCTGGTCATATATTCGATGCACCTAAATTATGCCGAATTTCGTGACGCTATAATAGCTCTGTGAATAATAGTGGAGCTTTCAGTTTTAGATTAGACTCACTCTACTTAGGTGTTACATATAAAACTTAGGGGTACTTCAGTCACACATGAATTGAGTGAACTTTGATAATTGGAAAGTCCCGTTTCTAAAATAAAATGAGATAAGACCCTTTTCTTTCCTATCTGACCATGCTATTTCCCGCAGGTATCTAGTCCACTGTTATGGATCCCTGATCAGCAAGTTTGCAGTAGTTGGAGCTCCACATCCAAATCTCTACTGGCAGTACCCACCTGCTGAGTTCTGCCATCGAGCTTTACACTTTATCCAGGTAATTTAATGATGACTGAAATTATTCTTATTTTCTATGAGAGCCATAACATAACATAACATCTAACAGTCAAATACGTGGTCTTCATCCCACACTAGAACTCTAGGGTGTTATTATAAAAAATGCCCTTAGTCTGGGTTTAAACCAGGACTACCAGTCTAGGCTTAAATGTCGACCTAGGGTATATACGACTGTAATACAAAAGCAGATGGTTTGTTTTCCAAAAGCAACTTTCGAGCTAGATATGTTAAGCTTGGACTATCTCTGGTTTATCTAAAACCAGGCAGCCCCCTAGTTTAGCAATGGTCTATAAATTGACAGTTGATTGCTTGTTAGAGGTAAGAATTTGGACATCTCAGTTGTGATGTGACACAATCCGTCAGTTTGATACTTTGGAAATTTGCGAAGTAGCGCGAGAATTTATTTCGGAAAACAAACCATCTGCTTTCGTATTTAAAGTCGCATATGGCTAATGTCGATAGTTAATCCTAGACTAGTACACCTGAGGGCCTAGCCAAGCGGCATTCGTTTCGAAGCGATTCCATTTCTACAGTCGTAGTTCAATACAAAAGACCACGTGACATATCGATAGCTAACGTCAATCCCATACATTTTGGACTTTTCTACTGGCGTCATCGCTAGTAGAATGTTACTTTGTCTACGGCCTCTGGTCTAAATTCAGATTTAGTCCATGTTCAGTAATAAGGCCGTCTATGTCGTGGCCTCGTGGATATCAGGAACTACGATCCATGGATATAGTACCTAAGTATAAAAATTCCATGCTACGAGTACCATGGTACCATAACACCAAGACCCGGAACAAATATTTGCAGATCATACAAACATTTGTCCCGCAGCAGTACACACAGTGCACAGTACAGTGTGACACATAATGTTTATGTACCTACATAAACATTTTGTGTCACACTGTACTACATTTCCACCCACAAGCATTATTAGGCAGTGTCTGAGTTGGTTCTACGACCTTTGTGACCCGGCGGGCGAGTATTTGGCTGAGATGTAGGAGGTTACGGGTTCGATTCCCGTAAGTGCCATACATACACATTACACATACACAACATACTCTTTATAGGTAGGTATCTGTGCTATCTGCCTCAGGGTTATGGCCAGATCAACTGAGATCAACCAAGTTCACCGACATAACTCTCCGAATTAGTAAGTTGAAGTGGCAATATGCAGGTCACATAGCTCGCAGAACTGACCACCGTTGGGTAATAAAGGTTCTCTAGGGCGACCACAAACCGAACGACGCAGTGTAGGGACCCCTTGATGGACCCAGGATATTTTAAAAGTCACAGTAGCTCTGTGGATGGAGGCGGCTCAAGTCCGTTTGTCGTGGTATTCTGTGAAAATGCCTATATCATTGGACTTCTACAGGTTGCTGATGATAATGATGATTACACTTTGTACATACTTATCTAGTACTTTACGGCTGTCCGGGCTATCTGGGCGATTCTTATAAATAATTGTCATCGTAATTTCATAAGAAGCACTCAAGATGATGCAATTCAAATAACTAGTGGTTCGCCCCGAACTGAGACCTCACGAATACACGCGAATGATGCATGTTACTTACTTTCTTTATCTTTTTTAACCAACTTCGTAAAACATTTAGATAAACCTTTACCGGGACCACCTCGAGATCATTAAAATAAATAAAAATAAATAAATAAATGCTGGACATTTCACACCACATTATCTAGCCCCAAGCTAAGCAAAGCTTGTGTTATGAGTACTAGATAACTGATATACTTACATAGATAGATATTTTTAATTATACATAGAAAAATACCCAGAACACCCTAAAAAAATATCTGCAGATCGTACAAATGTTAGTTCCGAGGCGGGAATCGAACCCGCCACCTCCTGCAGGCGAACCTTCGCCCGCCGCGCCACAACAGTTCGTCCAAACCTTTTTAATTCTCCATAGACACTGCGACGAAACAACGATTTGAATCGGACTATCAGTGGGGTTTCACTCGTGTAGGGGTTTTTTAAGAATGATTTGTCTTTATTCACACTTGTTTTTTCAGTGGCCTTTCCTCCCGGAACGATGGTTGGCTGCCAGTGAAACGCAGGAAGAAGGCAGGTGGACCAGTTCCAGAGCGCGTGATTGGACCGGAGCACTTAATTATGTTAGAGGTGAGCAGTGTTCGCATCTTCTTCATTAAACAAGTCAGCAGCTGTTAGGATTATGCTTATGGTACATGATAACTTTTCATTTAAAATACCTACTTCCGCCATTGTATTCGACTAAATATCTGGATGATTTTTTTTTATGAAAAAATACATAGTTGTGAAAGGGTTATGATACTTTCTGAACGCAAATGCTTGATTTGTTGCTGAAAATATCGAAATTGCTATTGCCTACAATATTTGAGGAGTTCCTCAATTTCTCATGGATTCTATCATCAGAACTGGATTCTGAAAAAAATGGAACCAATCTGGAAGTAGGTATCTATTCAAATACAAAAGAATTTTCCAAATCGGTTTATAAACGACGGAGATATGAGGTAACAAACATAAAAAAAATACAACCGAATTGAGAACCTCCTCCTTTTTGTGAAGTCGATTAAAAATTACTTACCATTCTGACAAATACGAATCTCAGTAATGTATTTCGTTTCTATAAAAATGTATTACTTGCAGCATATAATTTCAACCAATTGATGGCCACTCAAATGCTCACAAAACATATCTTCATTTTGATTCGCAATGATCATCTATAGCCTTGAATCATGAGATCACCATCATCGATTACATAAATCACCACACATTTATTTCCAGGGGCAGCCTGGTGGCAAGTCCAGCCTGACCACCGCGTGACCCCTCCTGCATTGCTAGTCGGAGACAAGGACAGTGCAGCTCAACTGGTATCAAGTGCTGCTCACTGCACGACTTCAACTCTTAGATTGGTCGCGCGCCCGGAGCCACCCGATACTGGGTTAATGGCTGTGATGTTGGATTTCTTACTTGGTAAGATACCGAACTGACACAGCGATTACCTTTTCCAGTACCTATCCAAGAACATAATATATAGTAGTCTATCCCAAAATTGGTCTTTTGGTGGTAGGTTCTACTGTGTTAAAATGCTGTGGCTGTAGAATACGTGTGGTTTGATTGATTGAACCACGAAGACACCATCAGTCAGTCCATCAACGAGGACTAGAGATTCCTTAGCCTACGAAGGATTTTTTCAAAAGCTCATTTCGATGGTTGTCCTGAACGTGACCATTCTGCACATGAAAGACCTGCACATCCCTCATACATACGGTATACTAATTCATTTTCATAAAAAAATATCACTAAAAGGTCGACTCACCCAGGACCATGGGTAAACACATGAATATCCAGATTTTTGGCTATTATAAGTTTTTAGAACTATAATACTAAATAGGTAGGTACCGCTATACTGGTTGCGTATATCCGCAGTACTAAGGTAACGACGTTTCACCAGTTTCTCATTTATTTCAGGCAAAGAAAAAGAGAAGACGATAGCAGATGCTCCGAGCCGCACTCTGGTGGGCAGTATGGGAAGAATGTTCGGCGGCCTGGCGGGGAAGGGCAGGGAACTCACTGCCTCTAGCCTTTCAGCCTGGTTGCCTCCAATTCAGGCGTAACTTACTTAGCTTTGGTTTCCTGAATAGATTTTAGAAGGTCTAGCGTCGCCATCTTCTTCTTCAGCCGGAAGACATACACTGCTGGATGAGGCCTCCCCTGCATGCATATCGTGCAATGGGGGGATTTGCCATAATCACCATGCTTGGCAGGCGGATTGGTGATCGCAGTTTAGTGTTAAGTACTGCCTTTCCCTGGTGTTATCCCTTGTCGCCTTTAAAGAAATCCACGGGAGGAGTTAGAGGAGTCCTCTTCTTAGGCCGAGACTACCGCGTTGCCATCACCAGCAGTATTTATGACAATTCAATTTACTCAAGAGTCCAAGGAAACCAAGGCTGAATTTAAGTGTTCGAATAGTGGTTAAGTTATGTGCCATAACGCAACATTCTGATGGGTGATTACTTACGATCCAGGGAACACAATTGTATATTACTTAAGCTATAAGTATACCACCATGTTTATTTTAACTATTTTTGTACATAAGTTTTTTAAATTCTTAGCATTCATATTGATTTTTTACTCGAATCTGTATGTTTTAATTTGTCTGTCGTCTGCTTTAGCACCTTTTCCACCACGTACCAACGCTACCTAACAGAATCAGATATTAATAATTTCTCTGCTTACAGAGGCCTTAACATGAGCTCTTATAGCGATTCAATGAGGGCTTTTCAACTTCGATTTAAAAAAGAAAAAGTAGTTCAAATTGTGTCGATAGATGGCGCTGACTCAACTGTAAATGCCAAGATTGTCAAATGTATTATCTGTGGTGTACGCGTACTAAGCTATTATTTACTAGTCTGTGGCTATAGTCATGATATTCTGTTTGTCTGCTTCTTGAGTGTGCGCTACTGATTTCGTGATGTTTTTAGAAGTCACCAAAAATAAATACCACGAAACGAAAATATGTCTACGTTATATCTACGTTGTTGATGTTGACATTTAACTTTATTTTGACACTTGACATTTACTTAACAGAGCAGCGCCATCTATTTTCAACGCTGAAAGCATGTTATGGAACAGCCGTGAAAACCCCTCATTCAAAAACTATTGAGTACAAAATACCGGTTCCGTGATGTCTGCAGCATATTTAAAGGCACAGTAGCAGAAGGTCTATACATACTTCTGCGATAAAAGTTATTCAATGATGACGGATGTCAACGACGAACCGATATTTTATACTGAATAGTTTCCGAACTGAATCGCTATAAGAGCTCACGGTAAGGTCTCAGTGCTTCAAGAAGAAAGTAGTTATGCTTTTAAATCTGTCGTATAGCGTTATCAGGGACCGTATTCCCAGATCTGAAATCACGTCTCATCTCGATATACATTATAAAATTATGTTTTTCATCAGAGATGTGACGTCATCACATACACAAGATTTTTCCATCACAGCAGCATAAGGCGGGAAAGGTGAAAAGTTTTATAATTATTGTATTTCATTTGAGTTTTTTATACATTGATATAAAATTCATCATTGAATTTCTTTTCATAAACGATGTGTTAGATCTTCTTTTAGTTAAAGAACTTTCTAATATTTTTAACTTATTAATTTAAGGGTTTATATAATATTCTGTAAATAAAATCATATATCAAGTGCAACGCCTCGTTTTATTCGCAAAATGCCCACAAAAAGCTAACCGTTTATAAATTCTCCTATCAATATACAAAATGACAAATATAATGAAATCTACAAAGAACCTACGGTACATTCGCGACACCGCGCATTAGGGAAGATATATTTTGTATCACAATAGCTTAATAACGTTTATATTTTCTAATTCTTCTACAAAGGTATTGTTGCAAATAAAATGTACTTAAAATGAGGTTTGAGATCAAACATTCTTACAGAAAAGACACAAACACCGAACATTAGAATCTACTTCAACAGTTTTTAGACGTCCACTGTCGGGCGAAGCCTCCCACAGAATGCAATGGGGGATTTGCTATAATCACCACGTTTGGCAGGCGGATTGGTGATCGCAGTTTAGTGTTAAGTAGTCTGGTGGAAGCCCCTGGTGTTAACGCTTTTACTACATCCATGAGCGGAGGGGCTGTTCTTAGACCGGACACACCACGGCACCAATATATACCGGGCGTAAAAAGACTACTCCCGAAAACTGAAACAGTGCATTCAGACCATGATTCTGAAAATATTTAAGCTGGAAAAACACGAAAAAAAAATGCTCACTTTTGGTCCGCTTTTTTCGTGTTTTCTTTATAAATATCCATAAAATATCGTTAAAGGAACACAAAAACCTATTTTCCATCATTAAAAAACGTTAATAAATAAAAACGTCAAAAAAGCAATGAAAACCACATGAGAAATAATGTCCCTACGGGTCGATCATCTGACCGGGAGCGTTGAACTCGCGCGGCCGGGATAAATGCGTACATTGCTGGCTGACAAATACGATACGAAACGAAAAAAAAGGTTTTCTCCGGTATGAATCACCTCTCAGGCGAAAGCTATTTTATATAGGTATGATATAAGTAGCTATATCGGTACCTTCAGTATTCGGGAGCTGTCTTTTTACACCCCGTACACAGTTTTTTCTCGTTTAATAGTATTCGATTAGATAATTTCATAATAAAAACCGATTTGTAGTGACACGAGCTCATCCCGAGGGAGGAATCACATTAGAATCATTTGTCGATAATTGATATTTACTGTGCCATTGCCTATCCGGCCTAGAATAGACCCCTCATTCACCTCCCGTGGATGCCGTAAAAGCCGACTAAGGGGATGGGCAACAGCATCCAACTGAGTACTTAACACCAATACTGCGATTATTAATCCGCCTGCCAAGCACGGTGATTATGGCAAACTTCCCCTCATGGGGCGGCCTACGTCCAGCAGTGGATTTCTATTGGCTAGGATTTATATATATGATGATGCTGATAACTGGAAAGATCTTCCACCAAACTGAATTTGGTGAATGCATTTAGTGCACCTGGTTTGTTCATAAGCTACCTTCGAATTTTTGGTTCCAGGGCATGTGGTTTCCTCATGTTTTCCTTTAAAGTGGATCGTCTCGCATATGGCGCGAAATTCAAATTTTATTGTGATTTATGCTCATCACAGCTCATCAACACTTCTTGCGATAGCGAAAACTGATTTTGCGAAAACAAGGGAACCTAACACACATGTTCTAGTTGATAGTATCTCTAAAAGATAATTAGTTTAGGTACGAATACTGTTCAATGACTTTTTACAGAGTTTTTTTGGTATCCGTAGCTTAACTAATGATATTTATGAGATACTATCAATTAAGACATGTGTGTTGGGTCTCCTAGTTTTCGCAATTGATGAGCTGTGACGAGCAAAAAACACAATAAAATTTGAATTTCGCGCCACATGCGAGACGATCCACCTTAACGTCAATTCACACCGGATGCGTATGCAGCACGTAACGTAGACACGCGCGGCATTTTGTATGTACACGCTTGCGTGCACGTCACATAAGCGGTGTCACATGTCTCATAGTTCCATACATTACAACGTCATGGCACGACGTGTACGACACCGTATTCGCGTACGCAACCGGTGTGCTATAGCCTTAAGGGTATAGCTTTTTTTGAGTGAATAAAACCATCGGAGCATGTCCGGAATTCGGACCCTCGATGTTAGAATCGGAACTGGTATAGCATCGGGATACCTTTCACTATCACTACATATCTCACTGGCAAAAAAAAGGTGGATTTTCACCAATTTTTGTCTAAAATAATATGATTTTTTGATCTACACTTTATTTGCAACAATTTACATAAATGCCAAACATTAGGCCAACTTACAACATCGATCGACAGGCGCAAGCGCACACTTTCACGTAACACAAGTTATTCAAATCAGATCATCGAAAATTTTATGACAAAAATATATGATTTGTAAAAATTCAGAAAGTTTCATAGTAATTTGTAGAATAAATCAAGAATACACATCATAGCTGCACTGTTTTTGTTAAAACGTCAACGACTAAACTACAAGACTAAATGCCAACGTGTCGATACTTTATGTACGTTAGTTTGAAGACAAAGCGGGAAGTATCAATCAGTCAATTTTATTACAAGAAACAATAGTTTGAAAATATTTCACAACATTCCATATTTTGGCACATTTTTAGGCTCAAGAAAGCAATACTCTCCACAAATACATAAGCAATACAAATCAGACTCAAGAAAGAACTTAAAAATAAATTACTATACAGTAATATGTACAATTAAAACTAAGTTAGGTTATACAATCTTAAATGAAGACATTTGTCGATTTAATTGAACCATTCTATGAAACACAAAAAAATACTCAAAATCAAAAAGCAAGCATGGTCCAAAGAAGATACTTGCAGCATTTAAGCATGAGACGGTCGCACACCGTTTTATTTTTCACATCTAAAAAGTCTTTTCATTCTTCCCTGAACCTCTCAAATGCTATTTGATATTGTGAGTATTCTACAACTCATTGTACAATGTACATGGCACTGTATATTGCAAAAATCGTCTAATAATTTCGATTACATTTTTCTAATATAGTTGACAAATTGAAAATAAAATCACTGAGATCGAAGACATACGTCAACTTATTAAAAAACTTTTATTCATAAACTTCTATATTACAAACGGTTCTTTAAAAATCCGTAATTTACAAAAACTACTCAGCATTTTCACCATATAGTAAAATTTCACCACACAGTAAAAGTACACACTAGTTGCACCACACAGTAAAACTTATGGTTAAACTACACAGTAGTTTCACCTTTCACCTCCACATCAGAAACGGCCTCACTGATACAACTGTCACTATCCGGTTTCAATGTCACGTCACTATTCAACGTCACGTCTAGTCCCGTCTCTTTCCGCGTCCTATCTTTGTCCCTCTCTCTACTCGTAATCTGGGTATAAAGTTCGTCTAACTCACTCGCGAAAGAGACGGGACTACTGTCGCGGTTTACCTCCGGGCAACTGACCGCAGGTGTTGGTACGTATTTTCCTAACTTAGGATTGCTTTTGATCGTTTTACGCCATCCTGGATCGTAGTTCACATACTGGCTCTCTATATTTGAGACATCCTCGTTGCTAAAACTTATCTCGTTCGGACACATTGATGATGGCGATGGAGCGTATAGTCCATGACTTCGTATGCTTACTTCCGACATCTGATAGTTTGGGCAGTAGATATCACTCTCATTTTCGAATCCCTGTTCTGAAGCATTTGTGCTGCTTGTTTCGAAATCGTACGTAGTTTTCGCCATAAAGAATGCATCTTTTTCATCGTCCATTTTCTCTTTTGAGGCACTGATATCCTCAGGGTTTTGTAGCAGATTATCTAATTCTCCAGAACCAGCATCTAAGTTCTGTGGTGTGCTGGAACGGTTGATTTCGTCACTGTTCATAGTACATTCCTCAGATATGTCTTGTAATGATTTGTCAACGGAATCTTTGCTCTCGGGTTTCGACGGCTGTAAGTAATCTATGTATTGGCCGAAGCTTTCTGTATCTGTGATTTCATTGGTCGAGCATAAGGCACTCTGCGTTTCTTGAAACGACGTCAGTTCTGAGTGCGTGTTGAGTGTCTGATCTGAACAAGTATGTGGCATTGCTATTTCAGATGCTGAGCTGTATTCAAGACTACACTGTTGGGATATTGTCCTCATTTCTGGCTGTTCGGCCTGACTTTGCAAACACTCTTCGGAAACGCTGCTTCGTTGTCCGTTGAACTGTTTGGGAACATTGGACTTTATTACTTGGTGTTGAGGTATTAAAGTCTCTGGAACGTTTGTATAGATGTTCATGACTTGCGTTCGTTTAGGGTCATCATTTTTCCAAGACTTTCTATCAGTGGAATAATTTTTAAAATCTTTTTGCTGATCATCTTCTAGTAAGTTAGGGTTTAACACGTGTCGCGTTTCTTTAATACCATTGTTAGATCTTTCAACGTGCAAGTTCGTATTATTGACTTTGGACCCCGAGTTGATTATATTAGCTACACCATTATAAGCTTCTCTAGTAGGTAGAGGGAGTGAAAAATGCGAATCCGTGTCACAGTCTCGTCTCGTCGGCAATTCGAGACAATTCCTCTTCATATGCTGCCTTTGTTTCTTGAAGAATTTCTTAGCTACGTTCATTTGGTTGGGATTGTAGAATATTTCCGGGCCTACTGTGCTATTTTCGGGATATGTCATCATTGAATTGTTAGATCTATACTGCTGTCTGTGTAGGACTACTAGATTTATGTTAGGAGTTTTTCCATTTGTATTTTTGAGGTCTTTAGGTAATGTTTGTCCATTGAGCTCAGCGCCGCCTTTGTAAGTGCCACTGTTGTTGGTTTTAGAGTTGGTTCTATTTGAACTTCTGCTTTCTGATCTAGATCGGTTATCATTCGGTATCTGCATTGTAGGCGCTGCTGACTGAGTTGTAGTTACATTTTGTGCGTTTGTATCAAAAACGCTACGATTTCTACAACATTGTTTACTTTTCTGCAAGTAACAATGCATGAGCGACCACTGCGCTCTAACATCACTCCGCGCTATTCCGTAGAAAAAGAGTATAAATGTACCCAAAACTGTCGAACACACAGCGTATACTATACTGCAGATGTCTTCTTGATACGGCAAGTAGGCAGGTAAGGGCCGATACACGGCAATAGCGCCACAAGCCCATACAGCCATGTACAAACACATCACTATTACTTGCGCGCGTAACTGTATAATTGGTGTGTGTTCTATATCTTCTATTTCCGAGTCCAAAGCAGATTTGACGCTTCGTCTTTCCGCCCTATCATTGGCTTGGGGCTCCCACATTTCTAAATCAACATTTTCTGTCGCTTGCGTCCCCTCAGACAACTGCACGTTCATATTTCTTATCGTACATCGTATAAGTAAGAACAAAATGAGTAGAAATACGAGTAAAATGCCTCCAGGAACGAACAAGGCACTCAAAGCTGGCGCTGTGCTTAAAAAACACTGTGTATATCCAGCATAGTCTTTTAGATTCACCGCTCCAGATATTCCACAGACAATCAACGCGATCCCCCACCCAACCAAATACAATCCTAGAATAGGTTTCTGTACGGGCACATCCGGTGGCAACTCATCATCAGGGGTCCTAACAGGATTGTGCGTCTTTGTCACCCATTTATACATATTACTAGCCGACACACACATCCAGAGTAAACAAGAAAGAGACAGATAGTGAATCAACAGCCCCAATATCTGGCACAACTTCACATCTTCTGTCTGATAGATTCCAAGCGTGTAAAGAAAGCATAGTAGTCCAATCGCTATCCAAGTGTTTATTAAGGCGTGTTTGGTCTTTTTAGCCATTTGTATTGCCGGGTAGCACATGATGTATGTAAGTGTGGCGCAGCTGACACATCCTATAAGTATAAGGCTGCCTACGTACACGGCGGGATGTGACACTTTAAACCTAGCGCCGTCAGTTCGCGCGCCATAAATGCCAGTTTCTACGTTTTGCAGAAGGCCCACGTAAGCCAGCCTAGTACAACTGATAATAATCATCTCTGACACCACGTGAGATACTTTGCAATCTGAAAGATGAAACATTATGTTGAAGGTAGCCAACATATATCCAAAGTTGTAAGAGAGAGCCGTGGTAGTCTCGGCCTAAGAATACTCTTTCAACTCTTCCTGTGGGTGTCGTAAAAGGCAACTAAGGGATTACACAAGAAGATGGGCAGCAGCATCTACCTGAGTACTTTATACCAAACTGCGATCACCAATCCGCCTGGCAAGCATGGTGATTATGGCAAATCCCCCCGTTGCACGCTATGTATGCTATGGGGGAGGCCTCATCCAGCAGTGGATGGCTACCGGCTGATAAAGAAGAGTTATATTACAAGCTTAAAGTCGCGCAGCGGGCTATGGAGTGACCTTCGCTCGGAGTTTCAATTCGTGATAGAATCCAAAATTAGGTGTCATTTTAATCATATCATATAACTCTTAAAAGAAGAACCGTGATCACCTACATAGCTCTTAGTGGCCAAGTGACATTGGGCAGGCCATAGGAATATAGGTTCTCGAGTGGCGTCCACGAACCGAAGAACGCAGTGTACCCCCTCGATGGACCAACGACATTAACGTCGCAGGAAGTAGTGGATGGAGGCCCCTCAAGGCCATTCGTCGTGGCAAACTATGGGGGAGGCCTATGTCTAGCAGTGGACTTCAACAGGCTGATAACGATGATGATAATAACACCCAACAGCCACATGCATAACAGTCTTGATCCCACACTAGGATTCCCTGTATCGTGTATCAAGAAACTACGAGTGGCACCATAACACCCAGATCCGGAACAAATATTTGCAGATCATACAAACATTTTGTCTCGCAGCGGGAATCGAACCCGCAACCTTTTGCATCTCAGCCGGCTAATCGCCCGCCGCGCCACATAGGTCGAGAAATTAATTAGCCCGTATTCATGCTTAGCAATGTCCCTGTCATACAAATAAAGCACACATGGTAAAGAGACTAACCATGTTTTTTTTTTATTCTACTTGGCAAGCAAACTAGCATACACCCCACTTGATGGAAAGTATTAACCGTAGCCTATGGACGCCTGCAACACCAGAGGCATCACACGCGCGCTACCGACCCAGAGATATAAAGATGAAAAGTCTCATGTGCCTGCAATTTCACCGGCACCCGTACCCTTCAAACCGGAACACAGCAATGCGAGCACTACTGCTTGGCGGCATAAATAGGTACGGTGGTAGTACTTCCCCGGACGAACTCTTTCACAAGAAGTTCTACTACAAGCAAACGAGTATTAGTATGTGCTATTTATCTGGTAACAATAAATTGTACCTGAAGTATTGTCCTGCCAACGCCTCGCACGAGGGTCCCACACTGCGGCCCGCCCGTCCACTCCGCCGACGGAGCTCGCGCGTACTGTCGCTATTATCGGCTCCAAGAGCTCACCGCGAAGTGTCACGTTCCCTGAAAATATATTTATAACATAACACCCAACAGTCACATACGTAGTCTTGATCCCACACTAGGACTCAGGACTCAGTCGTGGGTATCAGGAACTAATATTTAAATATTTGCAGATCATACAAACATTTGTCCCGCAGCGGGAATCGAACCCGGCCAGCCGGAGTAGCCGGCTTAGATGCAAGAAGTTGCATCTAAGCCGGCTACTCCCACGCTGCTACAGAAGTCGTCATTCATTCATCAACATTCAAATGGAAACAACATTTTAATAAGTAGTTGTAGCTCAGTCTTTATTCTCCGCTGGCCCCTTAAGGCGGATCGTCTCGCCAGTGGCGCGAAATTCAAATTTATTCGTGTATTTTTGATCATCACAGCTCATGAACTCTTCTTGTTCTTAGTTGTTTGGCGACCTCTGTGGCGCGGCGGGCGAAGGTTCGCCTGCGACGCAGGAGGTTGCGGGTTCGATTCTCGCCTCGGAACAAATATTCGTACGATCTGCAGATATTAAATTTGTATTCTGGGTATTTTCTATGCATAATAAAAAATATTTATCTATTCAATGAATTAAGTGGGTATATCAGTTATCTAGTACCCATAACACAAGCTCTGCTTAGCTTGAGGCTACATAATGTTGTGTGAAATGTCCAGCATTTATTTATTATTTTACTTTTTTTTTTCTTTTTTTTTTGTGATAGCGAAAACTGTTTTTGGGAACACTAGGAGATCTAACACACATGTTTTAGTTTATAGTATCTCATAAAGGTAATTAGTGTAGCTACGAATATTGTTCAATGATTTTTACAGTGTTTTTTTGGTTCAGGGATATCCGTAGCTAACTTATGATTTTTATGAAATACTATCAATTAAAACACGTGTGTTGGGTCTCCTAGTTTTCACAAAACCTGTTTTCGCTATCTCAAAAAGTGTTGATGAGCTGTGACGAGCAAAATACACAATCAAATTTGAATTTCGCGCCACGTGCGGGATGATTCACCTTAATGTGAATCCAATGACGGGCGAAGTGATCTCCATATTCATTCTTCGCACTCCGTCCTTCACCTTATGACCATTCTTTATCTAAAGTTACTCTACTCATCATCATCATCATCATCATCATCATCATCAGCCCGTAGAAGTCCACTGCTGGACATAGGCCTCCCCCTTAGAATGCCACAAAGAACGGTCTTGAGCTGCCTCCATCCACCGACTCCCCGCGACGTTTATAATGTCTTTAGTCCATCGAGTGGAGGGTCTTCCTCTACCGCGTCGTCCGGTTTGTGGTCGCCACTCGAGAACCTTTACTCCCCAACGGTTATCAGTTCTTCGAGCTATATGACCTGCCCATTGCCACTTCAACTTGCTAATTCTGAGAGCTATGTCGGTGACCTTGGTTACTCTACTCACTCAGTGTGAATCCGATGACGGGCGATGTGATCTCCATATTCATATCTTCTCTCTTAGTACTCCGTCCGTAGTAGTCCTTCGCGCGGTGTCCATTCCGTCTGCCGTCTCCTTCGTCCACTATCGGCAGCAGAGGAAATAGAGATGCATCCTCGTACACAGACACTACTAGGTCGCGCGGGTGCAGTTGTAACATCTCGCCGGCTGACGTTGTACTGTACAGGAGTGTATGTGGTATCTGGAAATAAACAGGTGTATGATATAACTTGCCTGACCGTCCATCCGTCTGAAATGGTGTGGCGGGCACGTAGTCGTCTGAGACGCAAGAGGTACGGGTTCGATTACCGCTGCGAGACTTTTTGCATGATCTGCAAATATTTGTTCCGGATCTGGGTGTTGTGGTACGATGGTACATGGTATCGTAGTTCCTGATACCCAACACAGGGAATCCTAGTGTGGGATCAGAGGCTTTAGACAAAGTAACATTCTAATAGCGATGACGCCAGTAGAAAAGTCCAAAATGTATGGGATTGACGTTAGCTATCGATATGATGACTATCTGACTATCTATCTATCTGACTATGTCACGTGGTATATTGTATTACGACTGTAGAAATGGAATCGCTTCGAAGCGAATGCCGTTTGGCTAGGCCCTTTGGCCCTTTTTCCAAAGGGTTGTTATTGGTGTTGTGTTATGTAATCTGTAAAAATTACTTTCACTTACCCTGGAGAAGAAAAATAGATAAGCATAGAGTGACTCGTAGAGTGATAGTCGTAGCGCAGCGGACACACGACATTTCACCTCCTCGAATGCCATACCACACACAGGTCGCGCCACTTTAGCTCAAACGAAAGTGTTTTTCAGCTGGGTGTAACTTGTTGAGTGTTCCTCAACAAGGTTTATCTAGTAAAGCCTATGTGGGTGGATTATAATGACTTACTTGAACGCTGGCATGTATGAGTGCATCCGTGACGGACAGTAACGGAGCGAGTGTCCTATTAGTCGTAGTGCAGTGTAAACGCGGCATTTCTCCTCCTCGAGCACTGTACCATACACAGGTGGCGCCACCAAAGCCTTCGCTCACACGGAAATGTTCTGCAGCTAGATTTATCTGAAACGATAAAGGACATAGACTGGTAGGTATAGTTATATCTCAACTCTGAGAGCGATCTTAACAAAGTTTCATTTTTCGATGAGAATTTTGAAATAAGAACGCACTCAAGATCGATTATCGAAGTTGATCGAGTTAAGATCGATTTGTGGATCAATCACACTTAGGCGCAGGACAGACATAAAGAGACGTAAACATAACATAACATCCAACACCACACAAACAGGGCGTCATGGGTCCGAAAAAATTAAATTTAGATTGGGCCGGAAAATATGATAAGTACAAAAACATTATGATAACATTATTGGCCACTACACCGTCAAATTAAGGTTTTTTTTTTTTGCCAAATGTTTTTATATGTTGCGCCTTGCTGACGTGCTACTAAAGTCATAATTAGCAATTGCTAATTTTTTTTAAAAGGGTTTATTTTGGGTTAATTTTTTTAAGCAGATTTCTGTTGTTAATACCCAAGTTTGAGTACCTCTGGAGAAAAAAAAAACGTATAGCGACTTGGGTAGCTAACTATTTCAAAAACATGCCTACTTTATGCAGTTTCTAAAACGGTATTACATTAAATACTTTTATTTAAAAATTAGTAAGTTACTGCTAAGTTATGTATCGAGAGAACTTCTCGGACTAGCTAGAAAATAAAATATAAATTTATTGAAATGCTCTTGTTTGTATCTACTAAGTTGTAATAAATTGAAACCACCATTAAAGTATGATTATCTTTATTAATTTATGGCAAAAAGCAAGGGCACCACTCAGGTACGGACCTCGGCTTGGACCGTTGCCAGATTGGGAGGGATAGGAGAAAAACGCCCCGTAACATGCTTGTACCGGTTATGTATAAGGCGTGAGGTACTGAAGGTCCTGAAGAGACTCATCGACCTCGCCGGCGAGGTCCGTGGTAACTGCTAACTACAAGGCGAGCCATAAATAAAAAAAAAAAAAAAAAAATGAAATGATATACGTTTATTCGACATCACAAACCAAGTACACAGAACAGACAGATAGAAGAAAGGAATAATAAAGGCGTAATACTTACCTACATTTAAACAATATTATACAAAAGAGCCAACTAGTCCGCTCTGTGCGATGTGGTGCGGAGTCGAACAGGCCCTGTCTCAGCATAATTTAAAATATATATATATATATATATATCTTATCTTATCTTAAGTGTGTGCATTGTAGTGTACCTTTTGTCCATTGACATTGGTGATGTATGTAGATATCTGTTCGGCCGCGCGCACCATGTCTGTACAAGAACCGTAGAGCGTCTCAGCGCGCGCCATCACCGGTATCGAGATATTCATGGCGGAGCTAATCACGTCTAGGAGAGTTGGACCTAAAATATAACATTAAAAATATTATACAACTCTAAAAATACTTTATTAAGAGACACTAGCACATCGCAATAAGTCGGTGGATGAATGTGGCACAAGACCGTTCGTCGTGGCATTTAGGGGGAGGCCTATGTCCAGCAATGGACAGGAGAAATTAACCATAAGAGATTAGCATAATCATCATTCATGTGTATTCAGGTGAAAGCTGCTACCCATTCTCTTTTTTTTTTGTTTTTTTTTTTTATTTCAGTCAACCCCTGACAACTGTGACTAACAGCGCGGTATTTTACAATTTCAAACAGATCAGGAACGTCTATTTACTTTATAAGTATGTTTTTCTTTTATGTTTGATTTGATTTACGATCTAAGAAACTCCTAGAAATCAGTTTGGCCTGATAACTGAACATCAACAGCCCAATTCGTAAACAAACCTTCCTATGATTTATGATGACTGATCTGAATCACTCAGATGATATGTAACTGTTTACAATTGCTAAAAACTAACACCCAAAAATATCAGGAAACTGGGTTAGAGACAAAACTAATATAATTTGTTTTTTATGCCTGCAAGCTTAATACTGTGGTAGCTTACTCGTTCGGAACCTCTCCACGCGAGTTCGACTCGCACTTGACCTGGTTTTTTTTGTTTTTGAACTGTGGGCGTATTACGAGTTTTGCATTGCAAAAACCGGAATGCGAAACGTGAGGAATTCAACGTGATTTACGTATTAACTATTCATCAGTCTGTGCCGCGCAGTCGGTAGAAACAGTACAGATTAGTAAATAATAATCGCGAGGTAATCAGTTCGCCCCGAACTGAGACCTCGCGATGACACCTTTATCAGCCCGACTGAGGGGCAGAAAGGGTTTTGTATTTAAAGGCTATGTAAGTATGTTTGAATGGATGATCCATCATAAATCTAAAACTATCCAGCCAATTTCTCTAACATGAGAGAGATTTCGTAAAGCAAAAATAAAAGATTTTTTAAATAAGCAATGCCATCTTGTTGTAGTTTTGCTACCTAATTTTTAAAGATTTACGTTTTCTATGCTAAGATTACAAAGAAAAAATCCTCAATGTTCGACTTCTTCCTGTAGAACAAAATATACTGAAATAATACATTTCAGCATTACCAGAGAACTTGAAGTATCTTCGAGATATTTTTTGCATATTTTACTTTCTTTACCCTTCTAAACGATTTCTAAAAACATTTACTGAGAAAAAAAATTAACCTCGAGGTAATTTCCTACACACCATCGAAATAACCTTTTCATCCCATCTATTCGAAAAGGACGACTTGGTTCGCCTTTAAGTGCACCCAAAGGTGGTGTTTTCTGTATGAAGCTTCTATAAGTGCGCCGCAATTATCTTTGCCGCGCACTTTTTAAATTTGGAATATATCGAACTCAAATAAGTGCGCCGCAATTATCTTTTACGGCCCTTTTTGAATTTGGAACATCTTGAAAAGAATCAAACACAAATAAGTGCGCCGCAATTATCTTTTCCGCGCCCTTTTTAAATTTGGATCATCTTAGTGTTCAGCGCCAAAGAAGGCGAACGCAAATATTGTTTAAATAAATACTGGCTGGTACGACGGCCCACAGTCGCGCCACCGGCTGAATAAAAAAAAACAAATTAGAAACGACGGCCCGCGATTTCGTCATTTTTAACCGACTTTACAAAAAGGAGGAGGTTCTAAATTCGGTTGTATTTTTTTTTAATGTTACCTCATATCTCCGGCGTTTATGAACCGATTTGGAAAATTCTTTTTTTATTTGAATAGATATACTTCCAGATTGGTCCCATTTTTTTCAGAATCCAGTTCTGATGATGGAATCCACGAGGAATTGAGGGAACTCCTCAAATATTGTAGGCATACATATGGCGATTTTGATATTTTCAGCAACAAACCAAGCATTTGCATTCAGAAAGTATCATAATCCTTTCACCACTATGGTTCTTTCATAATTTTTTTTTTCATCCAAATATTTAGTCGAATACAACGGCGGAAGTCTTTTTTTTAAATGATAAGTTATTCACGGATTGTTAGAAATTCATGGTTTTGTTTTGAAATAAAATATGAGGCGCCTTTTATTTTCTCATAGTGGGTGATGAAAAGTAGAGTGTAACACTCGGGCGCAAAATATATTTTTGGCTCGGGCGACGTACTTTGAATCCCGAACGAGAATCCCTCGCTATGCTCGGGATTCTACTCTAGAATCCCTTACTTCGTTCTGGATTCAAAAAAGCGCCCTCGCCGTAAAAATATTATTTTGCTCCCTTATGATACAATCTACTATTGAATAAGGACTAAGCAACGGGGCGTAAATACTTCATACCTGTTAGTATATAAAGTACTTCACGAATTAATTGATAACATCATTTTGACGAAATCATAGAACTCCAATGTCATTCAAATTCCTAGGAATGGGGGTCAACAATGGATGTTATATTGGTTATTGTTTTTTAAGGTACAAGTTTCTAATTTCTTCAATTTCAGACTTTTCCCTGTAGTTGTGACACAAAAGCTACAAGCATACCAAATTTCAGCATTGTGGGATTGCTGGAAGTACCCTAGAATTTTTGATTTTTACGTTTTAGATTTTCCCTAATATCTCAGAAACTACGTTCAAGTCTAAATACTAATTAGGAACAGTTTTGAAATTTCTAGCCAAAGCGCTTTCATTAGACACCCCACTTGATCCGACTGTCTCACTTATTTTTTTTTTACCCCCTCTTGCACCCCAATATCTCATCAACCCCCCCAACCGATATAGCTCATAACCTTACCTACAAATTGTACCAATACTATCTACCCTCATACAAAATTTCATAAATATTGGATAAACGGTTAAGAAGTTTTCATTGGACAAACATACATACATACAAACGCCGATTCTTTCAAGTTGACTAGAAGAACTCGCTTCGCTCGTTCAATAATATAATAATAAATAAATAGACATTTAACACAACATTATCTAGCCAATTAGCATTATCTAAGCAGAGCTTGTGTTATATAAATATATAAATAGTTACTACGTAAGTCACGTTGAATGCTCACGTTTAGCATTCCAGTTTTTGAAATGCAAAACTCGTAATACGCCCTCAGGAGTAATTTTAATATATAAGACGATTCAAAATGATCCTTGTTATTTCAATGAATAAAATTCTTTTGATTTTGATTTCATTTGATTTTTAATAATAGTTAATATAGCTATAGAGACTTACCTAGATCCTTTTCCTCCAGTATATATTGCATATAATTCCTGATTGCCTGAGCTATGAACATCACATCGTCTGGATCCGAAATCTCAGCTATTGGATAAGTCCTTTCTTGAATCAGCATTGCCAGCCTCTCAGTTGCATTCACGGCCGAGTACTGCACCAAGCTGACATTGAGCAGCGCAAATTGTTGCAACAGCTTTGTTACATTGCTAATGTACGAGCATTCAGTTGTATTTGCTTCACCCCATGTTGCATCAGTGTAACAATGCCTATAAGCCATACCATCTCCACTAGTGCACGGTACTGATGCTGTGTGATTCGTGAGCAATTGGGGCCAGGAGTATAATCCTTTATTGTTAACCATAGAGTCAGTCATACAATACTGAGTGTTATTAGACAGAACCATGACTGTAACGGTATGGTTATGTCGAATGTGGTTCTGATCGCGATACATACAAGTCCAATTCCCCATGTGATGGTTGGTTATGTTTGGGAAGTATATTGTGGTTTCAGCCATGCCCTCCTCTTGCATGTCTGTATTTGTAATGTTGACGTCACATATTTCGAGCATTGGATGTAGCCATTGTAGTTCATATTTCGCTATGACTGATGCAAATGGTGCATTACAAGTTAGGGATAGAGTATCTCCTTCAAAAACCACTTGATCGTGATTTGGTTTTACAATCAGAGTGTTTGAAGGCAGGGAGCTCCCACATACAGATAAATCAAGGAAAATCTTCAACTTTCTCACAGTTTTGTTGACCATGTTTTCAGGGAAAGCACATTTGGGGTTGCCTACTAGTTTGACGCTCGTATTCCTTGACCAGTCGCCGACCCATAGTAATTCACAGTCACAGATTAATGGGTTTTCTGTTATGTCCCTGTATGGAAAAAAAACATTGAATCATAGCTGAAAATGCTCTAATAATTTTACCTAGTTTAGCTACAAAAAGCTGGTGTGCTCATTGGCAAAGCTTGAACAGGAACATTCAAGAAAAGAAAGAATAATATTTTATTTATAGGAACAACCGGAGATGCATGAAACACATACATGAATTCTACAATTTCTGGATTTGTTATACTTACAGCTGTTTCAATCCCACAAGATGATCAAAAGTGCCAGCTCCCATGGCAGAAATATGATTCTGTGTCAGAATCAACCTTTCCAAATTGACCAGTCCTTTGAACATCTCTTTATAAACATTGCTTATCTGATTGTAGGACAGGTCCAGTCGTTGTAATGATGTCAAATTGTAGAATGCATCAGATTCTATGAGAGATATTTGGTTTCGGCTGAGATCTCTGTAATATGTAACACAAGATCAATACATACCTTAGTTGGTTTATTTGTTTACCCTATGATACACCCATGTGCCATTACATCAAAAAGCTTGGATATATAAAGCTTAGTGTAATTGGATAATAAAGTGTGGCTATATTCAG
Organism: Epirrita christyi; assembly: GCA_951392215.1. Lineage (NCBI taxonomy): Eukaryota > Metazoa > Arthropoda > Insecta > Lepidoptera > Geometridae > Epirrita > Epirrita christyi. The sequence goes on from OX595843.1 coordinate 1,749,361, forward strand.
CCACTTGGCTCGAGAGGTTAATAGGTATATGGATAATGTTTGTGTTAAGGTAGTGCCCTATTTAGGTGTTTACTTAAAAGAACTTTAAAGCAAAAGCTGATAATTTAAGACTATTTAATGTTTTTGAGTAAGTATATAAATCTTTTCCAAAGATGGAAAGGTTATAGAGATCATCATTATCATCAGTTTGTAAAAGTCCACTGTTGGACATAGGCCTCCTCCTAAGAACACCATGACACATGATCTTGAGCCACTGCCATACACCGACTTCCTGCAACGTTTATAATATCTTTAGTTCATCGAGTGGAGGGCCTTTCTCTACCGCGACGTCCAGTTTGTGGATTGTTAAAAATAAGAATGTTGATAGAAGAGAAACTTACAACTTTTGTAGTTTCGGTAGATACAACTCTCTGGATAAGGTTGAGACAGCGTTGCCTGATAAGTTCCTGAAAAATAAATTTGAATCTAAGTAACTACCAGCAAAAGAAAGCAGTTTCATCAAAAAATGCAGTCAGCTTTGATGACTTACAAGCTCACGACAATGTTCCACAACTTGCTCAGATCTATCTCCTTGAGCTCGGTGATCTGAGCAGGGCTTCCGCCGCACTTCAACCTTAGCACTTCCCCCGGCAGGAGCTCCGCGGAAGGGTTGTCAGATGCCTTGTTACTTTTGCACAAACACAATGAAGGGCAATACCCCACACCACTTTGCACACAAATCAGCGCCAATACAATAAGCCCTAAGCACTTCATGATGCCTATTTCCGTTAAAACAGCAATTAAAACGATGGCACCACGCCAAATACGAAAAACTATCACATTTTCAGAAATTCTTTGTATTCTTAAATGACATTGTAAAATTACCCAGCTGTATACAGCGACAGTAAAGTTTTATGTTGTGTCGGTGTTTATACAACACTCATTTTGTTAGAATATTTAGATTTTATTTTAAAAATAAACAAAACAGAAACAATACACAAGAAATAATCCCGACGACATTACAAAATTGGGAGACGTTATTGCACAGCATGATTAAACACGGCCTGATTTTGTACAGCCTGATTATGTACACCCCGATCATTGGAAGCCAGTGGCTTCCAATGATCAGGGTGTGCAATATTGTGTTGTAAATAATCGCCCGTACAAAATCGTCACATGGTGTTTTGCACAACCTGATTATGTACAGCCCGTTTTTCGCGACCACCTTGTGATTGGCCGAAAGCCCATTTATTCCCTAGCCCCTCATTGGTCAATACGTCGAGCCTTGTTTGTACTGTTTAGTGCAAACATTTTCAATCCAGAGTGGCCAGTAAATAAATTAATTGAGTTTTGTGTTTTTTTTCAGACTTACCGGTTTTACAATAATATATTTATTTCAGGCGTGTTAAAAATTGTATCCAATATCTAATCAATAAGTCCATAGAAATGTATACATAATATATTGTACAACTTATATCTTAATCACACGTGAAGACGGTGACGTGTGGAGTGGTGACGGCGAAGGCAGTGGCGGCAGCGGGGCGTGGGCGTCACACAGTGAATCAACATAGCAGCGCCAGACGATGGTGGGATTATTAGTCAGAAATTCAGTTGGGTGTTATAAAATTACTGTCGCGACGTGTAGCTCGCGAAATAAATGGGTAACATAACATGACATAACACCTTTACCTTTATGAGACGTGTAGATAATGAGACATTTAAGCATGATTTGACTTGTCAGAAGCACCGACCTTACCGGAAGATAGCCATAGCCAAATATATAGTTTATAGTATAGAACTACTCTGAACATTTGCGGGTAGAGATACCATAAAATATTTTCACATAAAGTGCAACGGTAAGAATGGCGGTCGGTGCTTTGGGCAAGAGAATCGTTGCCTCGACGGTGGCATCTCAGCTAGGAGAAATAAAGCTAAGTACTTATGATAAGTAATAGTTATTCCACCCATCAACCAAGTTCTAACTAAAGTAATTAAATATCGTACAATAAGAAAGTGTTTCTGATGCTGTTACGGTTAGTTAAATAATGAGGAGCCTCGATGCTTCAATGCGAGGTACTCGTTAAACTCAAAAGAGAAACCTCGATACTTCAATGCGAGGTTCTCGTCAAAGATGACCTGCGGAAAGGCTGCTGTGGTCTAAAGAGAACCCTCGATAATTCAATGCGAGGTTCTAATCCAAAAGGAGGTCAATTAGCAACCTGGTTGCGGTTTTCCTCCACAAGTAACTGAATTGGTATATCTGAAGGTGTGTAGGTGCCTAACACTTCAGCCAATTAAAATCACATCTAAGACAACAGAAACTTCATAAATATCTAAATAGAATAATGATGGTTGGAATCAATTTCAATTTCTAAATACAGGTGGCGAGCGAGTAAGCGGTGCATTACCAGTAAGAACCACGACAACTCTTAAGCGAAGCAAACATACCCCGTTATTGGAGATCGTTCTCGGATAAGCCCAGGTAGACAATACAAGTATATCTTCTACTCTTCAATATTTCCTCTAACAACCAAAACTATTTCGCGACGCCTCCACCCGTTCATATTGTACGCCGGAACTGGCCACTCTGGGTGCGACGTGAGGGTTAGGATAGGGCGTCGCGACAATTACTTTATGATTTCACTAAATAAGTACATCATTTTAATAACTAGCCCTACTAAATGACAATTACCATGTCAATAGCTTTGTCATACATTTCTTCAATCCTCGTGTCGTGAGCCTTAAAGACAGGGTTACGTCGCTTCTTCTTTCAAATCTGACATGCGGCGTATGTATCCTTTGTCCACGCAGCCGTAGAGAGATAACTAACTTCTTCAACTTCTCTTTCCTGACTAGTGAAGCAAGAAATTCTGACTACAGGTACATGGTGAAGGTAGTTGCGGTCAGTCAAAAAACCTCACTCTAATTCCTTCAATTCGTTGGGATCGGGCATTCAAAGTGTAAAATGAATACGTACTGCTTTGGAGAGCTCGTTGTCTGAGCAGGCGAAGGCGCAGTCTCGACGTCGCCTTGTGTTTCTGATGTTCCATTGTGAAGATTTTAAACCTGCTATAAATCTACTATCATTTATGAAATATCAACCCTTTAGGACTTCGGTTGTGATTGTGAATGACTGCCTGCACGCAGCCAGAGTGACTTTCTTCTCAGCGCAATAACATAAAAAAGTCCTCTGTGGCAATAACTCTGAGGAGTGATTTTAAGACGACTAGGCATTGGAAGGTTTTTTATTCTCTTTGCTAAAGTTTGCTAGCCAGCCGTAGCCGCCTAGCCGGTAGCAACCCAACCAAACATAAACGTACGTAACGTACCCTAAATAAATAAAATCTCATAATTTGACCAAACCAAAACAAAACAAACAACCACCCACAGATAACTTTTTCTGAGTTTGTCTTTTTTTACTAAATACCGTATTGACTACTGACTGGCAACACAGCACTCGCTCCTTGAAGGCACTCGCACATGAAAACAAGGCATCTTGTGTCTCGGATGATCGGGGTGTACATAATCGTGCCGTGAATGATCATGTCGTACATTATCATCACGTGTTGATAATGTACAACCAGTTTTGTACGGCACGTTTTCCGCAGCATGATATTTGGAAGCCATGTTTTGGAAAACTGGCTGTGAATAATCGTGCTGTGTTTAATCGGGTTGTACATTATCATGCTGTACAATATAGGGACTCACAAAATTAACTGAATGAAAGTAATTACCACAGACAGACAAACACAATAAAAAAGATGGTAATGAAAATACATATACATGTACACTCATTTCGTTGCAAAAGAGAGAGACGCTGTCTTCCATAAGCTCTTTCTCTATGGAAATATGGAATAAGCTGTCAATCAATGTCAATGTCATTCTTATTCTTCATTCTTTCATATCATATTCTATAAATAATAGGTTATTACGTACGTACATATACGTGTTGTTTACATGTATTTTTATTTATTTTCTTGATGAAATCGCCCAATAAGCTATAAACATGGCAGTTAACGCACGAGTGGCGGTTTCACAAATACTGCGTAGTAAAGATGATGCTGGCGATGAGGATGACGAGCCAAAGAAGAAATCCAGAGAGGACTGGAGGAAGGCCAAGGAGTTGGAAGAGGCCCGTAAAGCGGGCACAGCCCCCGCTGCTGTGGATGAGACAGGTAAATTTGCCGTAATTTAAACTCCATTCACCATTGAACCACATAATAGACCTGTGTAGCAGGATTTCAAAATGTTCATGAATCACCCATAAATTTTTTTTTGTAGGAAAATTCTTTAATCCCTTTGCGAAATCATAATAACATGACATAAGGCTCAACTTTCCAATAGCGACTGTGAGCTAGGAAGTATAAATTTTACTTTATTATACTTACTATATTTATGTAAGGCTATAAGAATATAATAATAAATAGTAATGTCGAACTAGCTGTCTTGGGATGCATGGTCCTTGACAGTATTTTTTCTGTACAGCTGAATTCGGCCGCTTGGTGCTAGAGAAGTTAAAGAAATAGGTACCATAAGTTTATCAAACAAGCTTAATCAACTATGTAACCAAATCATTGCTCTCAAGTTTTTTATGTTGATTGTTTCTTAATAGCAACTAAGCCTAGAAAAACCATGTACAATATTATTTTGTAAATTACAGGCAAGGATATAAACCCACATATACCTCAGTATATTTCATCTGCACCATGGTACTACGGAACGGCCGGGCCCACACTGAAACATCAGAGGCCACAAGAAGACAGAGAGTCAGGATTCACTAAACTAGACACATTTTACAACAAAGGTGTTGACACAGTAAGTTCTTAAGCCGAAGTTCACCAACATTATCAGGTTGTTACTGTAGAATATTAACCTTCTTGAACGAGTACAATGAAGAGCTACGAAAATAGTTCCTAGTCCTAGCTTGCCACTTATATATTATAAGGAACGACTTCAGGAACTTGGATTAACTATCCTTCAGCAACGTAGAAAGGGCGGAGATCTAATAGAGACCTACAAGATCCTAAACTCAGCTGAAAATCAGCGTTGGGTGTTAACACATCGAACATTTATGCTGAGTTGAATGTGATTTTGGCATACAGACACATGAGCCTATTTATTTAAACTTCTAGATGTAACTTTTGTTTGTATATGTCTGGTATCGGCATTGTGTGTTGTTTTTGTGCCAAATAAATGTTTTTCTTTTTCTTTAAACAACCACTACCATACCAGATTTATCACAGACACTTTATACCATGAACAATAATATAGGGCTGAGAGGACACTTGCTGAAATTACAACGCCAAGGATGCACATATTGCCCAATTGCGTCTTGCACACTTGGAACCAGTTACCAGACTCGGCGATCAGTGCCCCCTCAGTGAACTCTTTTAAAAATAGACTAAATAAACATTTAAAGTGCACTGACAAGGACTAAGATATACACCCATCAGCTCCGAGAGCTGCCTGTGTATTATAAATAAAAATAATACCTATATTAAAATTTCTGCTCAAAACAATTGCTAACCCCCTTATTCATAATCATTTTTTAAATCTATTTTAGTTAAAATATATTTTGTCTTGTTTTGACGTATGACATTTTACATCAGAGAGAAAAAGACAAAACATATTTTAACTAAAAAAAAGATATTATGAATAAGGCCCTGAGACTTTATAGCCGTTAACTGCCTGTTTATAGTGTTAGTGAGTTTTAGCAAGTCTATCTACTTCTTACAATTAGTTTTCAACTGATTTGTAACTTTTCATTTAAAATTCAAACCCTATTTTACCTTTTTCAGACAAAGATTGCCACGAAATTCAGGAAAGGAGCTTGTGAGAATTGTGGTGCTGTTACACACATAAAGAAAGATTGCTTGGAAAGGCCCAGAAAAGTAAGTTTTGGATTAATTTGTAATTTGGCAAGACCCTTATTGTCTAATGAACTGATCACATTCAATTACAAGTTTGCAGAATATTGCACTGTTTTAAATGTCTTGAACATCTCTTGCAAAGATGTTACAGCACGTGGCGCAATGTATGGCAATGTGCATTACCAATACATGATTGCATGGAAAAGTTATCTTTTGCAACAAAAAACTATTTAGAATATCGTTCTGCTGAGTTATTTATTGAATATGTAGAAGTACACTGCTGGACATAGGCCTCCCCCGAATGCCACGACGAACGGTCTTGAACGTGCGCCTCCATCCACCGATTTCCTGCGACCTTTATAATTTCCTATATGACCTGTCCATAGCCACTTCATATAATAATTCGTTATAGAATAGTATTTAATAAACAGGTAAATAAAAGATGAAGGGCTAATAAACCAGCAAGGTAAGAGAAAAAAAGGAGAGCAGCGCCGGCGCTGTTGTCGCGATAATGTTGTTTTTAATATAATAAATATATTTTTATATTACATTTAGTAAAGCTTTTTGTGAAAGAGTTCGTCCAGGGAAGTACTACCACCGTACCTATTTCTGCCGCCAAGCAGTAGTGCTCGCATTGCTGTGTTTCGGTTTGAAGGGTACAGGTGCCGGTGAAACTACAGGCCTATGAGACTTTTCATCTTTATGTCTCAGGGTCGGCAGCGCGCGTGTGATGCTTGTGGTGTTGCAGGCGTCCATAGGCTACGGTTACTACTTTCCATCAGGTGGGCCGAATGCTTGTTTGATTGCAAAGTAGCTTCGAGCAACACGGACTTCCTGCCGCGGGCCGGAAGGTAGCCTTAGCGATATATTACCATTCAAATAGTTCTGTTTTTTTTGCGGGGGGCAATGTGCACACAAGCGCAATTCCGCATATACACATCCAAATACAACACTGTAATGACGACACTCACACTAACAAACCTTGCACACCTCAGAATAAGAACAAACTTCAACTAGTTTTATTTTAAACGCATATGCCTACTTTGGCTTGTAGTTTGACAGAGGGGAACGCTGCGAATGGCTACTCCCTTCCATGTTACTCGAAGCAAAGTAGTATAAAAAAAAATTACATAATATAATATTCCTCACAGATTGGTGCGAAGTTCACAAATGCAGGCATAGCATCGGATGAGTTTGCTCAACCCACGCTTAACCTCAGCTATGACGGCAAGCGAGACCGTTGGAACGGGTACAACCCCTCGCAGCACAAGGCTATTATTGAAGAGTACCAGAAGGTGGAGGACGCTAAACGAGAGATGAGAGCTAAGAATCTGGAGCAAGGTACTTAGGAATTAAACGGACAACTGTGAGCGAGACTCTCCCTTGAGGGTTCCGTAAATCATTTCGAAATGAAGGCTTTTCATTATCGATAAAAAAAAATAGTTCAAATTGGTTCGATAGATAGCGCTGACTCAACTCTAGCTGTCAAAATTGTCAGCTACATCTGTGGTGTACGCGTACTAAGCTATTATCTAACTAGTCTGTGGCTACTAGGCATGATAATATTCTGTTTGTGTTTGCTTCTTGAGTGTGCGCTAGTGATTTCGTGGTGTTTTTTAGAAGCAGGCAACGAAAATATATCTACGTTGTTGATGTTGACATTTCACTTTTTTTTGACACTTGACAGCTTAGTACAGAGCAGCGCCATCTATTTTCTAGGCTGAAAGCATGATTTGAAATGGCCGTGAAAATTGGAAAGGGCTATTGTCATAGCCCTTTTCGTGTTCCACTTCTGCCCCTAGGAAAATCTGAATTCTTCAGTTTTAGACATTTTACTTTATTTGTGGCACAGAGCCTCCTAGCATTCATAATTTCAGAGGTGTGAGGTAAATGGAAGTACCTTAGTGGTTTTTCATTTTAGCGATTTCCATACAAATAATAACACCACAATACAACAACACCCAACAGACACATACTCCTGATCCCACACTAGGATTCTCTGTGTCGTGGGTATCAGGAACTACGAGTACCATGTACCATAACACCCAGACCCAGAACAAATATTTGCAGATCATACAAAAATTTGTCCCGCAGCGGGAATCAAACCAGCAACCTCTCGCATTTCAACCGGCTACTCGCCCGCCGCGCCATAGAGGTCGTCGCGCAACAGCATAAAGTTTATTAAAAAAAAAAACAGTAACCACAATTAAATATCAATTTGTTTAAGATGACGACAACAGAGAAGATGACGACAATGCAGAGGAAGATGAGGACAAGTACGTGGATGAAGTGGACATGCCCGGTACCAAGGTATGTGTAAAAGTGACTCGAAATCAGAGTCCCTAATACATTTACCCCCTTATTCATAATCATTTTTTAAACCTGTTTTGTCTTGTTTTGACGTATGATATTTTACATCAGAGAGAACAAGACAAAAACATATTTTAACTAAAATAGGGTTAAAAAATTATTATGAATAAGGCCCTTATTATTTATTTCATTGCTAAATGTTCAACAAAGTTGAGTAGTTATGTTATTTATTTGTTATTTTTTTTAAGTATTAGGTAAAATTATATATTATTATAACATGTAATGTAAGGTATATCATCAGTCTGTAGGAGTCCACTGCTGGACATTAGGCATCCCTCCTAGACCGCCACGAAGGATGTTCTTGAGCCGCCTCCATCCACCGACTTCCTGCTACGTTTATAATGTCTTTAGAAGGGTCTTTCTCTACCGCATCGTCCGGTTTGTGGTTGCCACTCGAGAACTCTTTATTCCCCAACGGAGCTATTTGACCTGCCCATTGCCATTTCAACTTGCTAGTTCTAGCACTATCGATATATCACATCTAAAGCCAACAAACTACTTGGTTTTGTGTTAAGGTCTACGAAAGGTTTTAAAAAGCCTCGTAGTATCTTATACCTTTTCAATGCCCTTGTGAGAAGTGTTTTAGAATATGGTAGCCCAATATGGTCCCCAAACTATTTGGTTCATTGCAATAATATTGAGAGAATTCAGAAGAAATGCCTAAGGCTGTTAGTTTATCGCATTCAGCCCGCTCGTTCAGGTCTGAGTTATGAGGAGAGGCTATCTATGTTCAATGCCCAATCATTAGTATCTCGACGTACATATTTCGATTTGATTTATCTTTGTAAAATTATACATTCCATAATTGATTCCCCTAGGTTGCTTTCGGTGATTTCATTCAATATTAAATTTAGAGCGCGCAACTCTAATAAAGTGAATCTTTTTGCTTTGCAAACGTATAGAAATAACATTTCTTATTATAATCCATTGACTAGAATGGCTCGTCAATACAATGACTTCTTGAAGGAAAGTATTGAACTTGATATATTTGTTCCCAAATTGAGCCAATTCATTAAAATTATTAAAGACATCCTCCATTTCAACAACTTGAAAGGCTAAGTTGCTAGTAAGTAGTTAGTATGTTTATTATTGTCAAACTTTTATATATTTATTTGTATAACTTCATTAGTCCTCGAACCTGCCCAGCTAACTCGGTATGGTTGCTTGTTTTTGCTGTGCGTACATGTGTTTATGTTGCGACCAAGATCAGAGCAATAATTTTTGGTATCTCTTTTTTATTTTTATTTGTGGTTGTAATGTGTTTTGTGCGTGTAAATAAATAAATAAATAAAGTTCTGAGAGCTATGCCTGTGATCTTGTTCTTTTGTGAAAATGCTATCTTTTTCCCCAAAAACCCCACCGTGCGCTCACTGGCACATGTCAGTGGGGATTTTGAGACTATCAAAAATAATTAAATTGTATTTCTGTTTTCAGGTGGATTCAAAACAGCGTATCACAGTGCGTAATTTGCGTATCAGAGAGGACACTGCGAAGTATCTGCGTAACTTGGATCCCAATTCTGCGTACTACGATCCCAAGACTCGTTCTATGAGGGACAATCCTAATCCAGAATCAGAGTGAGTGGCACTATCTTAGAAGAGCACCTCTTGCGTCTCAGCTGGCTACGCGCCAAACGCGCCGCGGAAATCGACAATTTAAAATGATCCTTTTGATGTAAATGAATAAAAATTACTAATTAAGTGGCAGGTGGATTAGTGATCGAGGAGTTGGAGGAGGTCCTATTCTTAGGGGAGACCACAAAGCCACGCGAAAACTTATAAACATACTATGCTAGTGGTTCGCCCCGAACTGAGACCTCGCGATGACACCTTTATCAGCCCGACTATTTAAGTGGGGAAGAAAGGGTTATGAATTCAATGGCTATGTAAGTGTGTTTGTATGGATGGATGATCCATCAGAAATCTTAAACAAAAAATATTAGTATATTCACCGTATTTATTATCCAAAATGCATCGATAGCGCGATCTAACTTTCAGTCATACATAATTAGCAGTGCCATCTAGTTGTGGTTTTGCTGCTTCGTTTTTAAAGACGTACGTTTTCTACACTAAAAATGGGTATTACAAGGAAAATCCTCCAATGTTCGACGTCTCCCTGCAGAACAAAATATACTAAAAATAATAAATTTCAGCATTGCCAGAGAACTTGAAGTATCTTCGAGGTATTTTTTGCATATTTTACTTTTCCTTACCTTCTAACCGCTTTCTAAAAACATTTACTGAAATAAAAATTTCACCTCGAGTTAATTTCCTACACATCACCGAAATAAACTTTGAATAGGACTAAGCAACAGGGCATACATAATATACTAACCCCTTTATTCATAATCATTTTTAAACCTGTATTAGTTAAAATAGTTTTTGTCTTGTTTTGACGTATGCCATTTTACATCAGATAGAACAAAACAAAAGCTATTTTAACTAAAATAAATCTAAAAAATTATTATGAATAAGGCCCTTAGTCGAATATAATGGCGGAAGTCGGTTTTTTTTTAATTTACTGTCTATCATTCGCAATTCTGGTTTATATTTTCCCCTGTCTTTTTTAATATCATCTGTATTTATTGTTACATTATCTCCTAAAACAACAATTCAACAATTTCCGTACTACGTTACTGATTCCACAAGTTCCTTCTCTTTTCGACCTTTCCTTTCTTTTTTACGTACAAACATACACACACACGCATTCACACATACACATACACACACACCCACTTACTCGAATAATATACTTTTCTACTCGTGTCTAGATTCATTCCATTTTATTTTTCATAAATATTATTGTTTGGATTAACATTTCGGAGGAAGGCGTTAATTTTCGCGACATAAATAAAGCTTTGAATGATTGAAAAATGTTTCCAGATCGGAATACCTCGGCGAGAATTTCGTGCGGTTCACGGGTGACACGCGTGCGCATGCGCAGAGCGCCGTGTTCGCTTGGGAGGCGGCCGCGCGAGGTCTCGACGTTCACTTGCTCGCTGAGCCCACCAAGCTGCAGCTACTGCAGAGCGAGTACACAGAGAAGAAAAGCCAGTTCAAGAGCCAGGTATGACCAAAACATCCAGTTTAAGAGCTGGGTATGACCAAAACATCCAGTGTAGCAGTCAAGTATGAACATGAAAGTTAGTTCAACAGTCGAGTATGACTAGAAAAGTTAAACAAGAGTCGGGTATGACTATAATATTACAAGCCAGCTCAACACTTAAGTATGATTATAAAAGCCAGCTCAACACTCAAGTATATCTGTAAAAGTCAGTCTAAGGCTTCATATACACGAGCGGCACTATGTCAACGGCAGAGGCAACTGCAACCGTCGGCGGCAACTGTCGACGTGTCGGCGATAGCCGTCGACCTAAAGCGACGCTTGCAGTTGTTGCAGCAGCAGTCAACGGCTGCCGCCGACGTTTCGACGGCTGTCGCCAACGGGTGCATCGTGCCGTTCGTGTATATGAACGCTAAGAGTAATTTATGATAAAACAAAAAGTTAAACAAGAGCCAGGTATGGCTATAAAAGCCAGGGCAACATTTATGTCATATTCATACATTTTATTCAAACTTTAGGAACACTGTGGGAACTCTTAGTTACGTCAAGGTATAAATAATTTTGAATACAATTTAAAATTAGAATGATCACAATAATGAGAGATGCAGCTGTATAATGTCAAGTTTACAAAATAAAAATAAAAAAGCGCCTGTAAAAGGCCTTGCCAAATTATAACTATAAAATAACTATAACTAAGCATGACTATAAAAGCCAGCTCAACACTTAAGTATGACTATAAAAGCCAGCTCAACACTTAAGTATGAAAGAAAGAAAATTTATTTATTTCACCAAAAAATACACCACAAGATTATGCACATTAAAAGAAAACAAATTAAAACACACATATGTTTTTGTATGACTATAAAAGCCAGCACAACACTTAAGTATGACTATAAAAGCCAGGTCAACACTTAAGTATGACTATAAAAGCCAGGTCAACACTTAAGTATGACTATAAAAGCCAGGTCAACACTTAAGTATGACTATAAAACCCAGGTCAACACTTAAGTATGACCATAAAAGCCAGCTCAACACTATAAAAGCCAGCTTAACACTCAAGTATGTCTGTAAAAGTCAGTTCAAGGAATCAGGTATGACTAGAAATCCCAGTACAAGATGCTTATCTTTGCAGGTGAAAGAATCTATCCTGGAGAAGTATGGTGGCGAGGAACACTTGAAGGCGCCTCCCAAGGAGTTACTTCTCGCTCAGACGGAGGTGTTCACGCGCTACAACCGAGACGGCACATTGGTACACGGCCCTGAGAAACAGCTAGCCAAGTGAGTGATACTCCCGCGGTTTTTCTCGCGTAGTATCGAGATACTTTGACGGCCTCTGTATCTCTGGCGGGCGAGTAGCCGGCTGAGATGCGAGAGGTTGCGGGTTCGATTCCTGCTGCGGGACAAATGTTTGTATGATCTGCAAATATTTGTCTTGGGTCTGGGTGTTATAGTACCATGGTACTCGTAGTTCCTGGTACCCACGACACAGGGAATCCTAGTGTGGGATCAAGACTACGTATGTGATTGTTGGGTGTATTTAAAAGCTTGTGAGGATGGATGTTTGATACTCATACTATTTCACACAAAATCTACTGAACGGATTTTGATGTGACTTTACAGTATTATAGCTTACTAGTTGTGCCCCGCGGTTTCACCCGCGTGAATAATGATGAAAATTGATGATGATGATGATGATGAAAAGTAGCCTATGTGTTAATCCAGGGCGTAAAGTATCTCCATTCCAAATTTCACTCAAATACATTCAGTAGTTTTTACGTGAAAGAGTAACAAACATCCATCCATACTCACAAACTTTCGCGTTTATAATATTAGTAGGATTCAATCAGATTATATAGCAGGGGTTGGCAAGTAGTTTTAGGTGGGGTCCGGATACTGTGGTAAAATTTTAACGAAGTACAGAATAAAACAACTGATAATAATTAAAATTAAAACCAAACTATAAAAAACTGAATTAAGACCGTCGGTGCAGTTTCTGACATTAATTTTAGGTCTTGTGTTTTATAATTCAGAATTTTATTTGAAACCATACAATAAATAGGTAGCTACCTATTTATTATATGGTTTCAAATAACACAAGACCTAAAATTAATTAAATTAATTATTATTATTATTATTATTTTTTATAACATTATCTAGCCCCAAGCTAAGCATAGCGTGTGTTATGGGTACTAGATAACTGATATACTTAATACAATACATTACATAGATATAAGTATATTTTTTATTATACATTGAAAATACCCAGAACACCCTGAACAAATATCTGCAGATTGTACACAAATATTTGTTCCGAGGCCGGAATCGAACCCGCAACCTCCTGCGTCGCAGACGAACCTTCGCCCGCCGCACCACAGAGGTCGTCAATTAATAGTTGTATAGTTTTACCCAAAATATAAGTCGCCCCGATGTACTTGCGCCGTAGACCAATTTCTATAGCGCGGGAACCTTCTTCTACCAATAGCAATCGCGCGCTAAAAAACCTTGCGCTGTGTTAGAGCGAGTACACATTAGGCGTTTTGAAGCGCGCCCTTTGGTAACGCGCGTTTTGAGAACCAGTAGTTCTTATCTAGGTGTAAACACGCAAGCGCGCGTTTCTGATCAAGCGCGCGTCGAACGCGCGCTTTGAGATTTTCGTTCAAACGCGCGTTGGGAGGGCGTCAGCCGCGCGCTTCGAGATACATGAGCCGCCATTTGTTGTACATTTGAACGCGCGCTTTCGTGTAGAGTGGACGCAATTCACCAAAATGGAGCACTTCGATACAGACTTATTTATCGACGAAATCCAAAAGCGTCCAGCTATATGGGACATGGAAAGTCCTGATTATAAAAACAAAATATTTTTAATATTATTAAAATATTATATATTATCAATATATTATAATATGTATAATAATAATAATTTGATAATAATAATTTAATATATAATAATTTGATAATATTATATATATATATATATAATATTATCAAATTATTACTATTATTAAAATATTGTTAGTATGGACGCCCTACTAACGCTCGTAAAACGCCGTGCTAAGCGCGCTGTATGTACGCTACCAACGCGCGCCTAACGCAACGCCGAGCGCCTAATGTGTACTCGCCTTTATTATTCGTTAATCGATTTCGAAGTAAAATCGCGGACAGAGTCGACTGATGAACAAGATGGCGCACGACCCATCTTGTTAATCAGTCGACTCTGTCCGACAGTGTACGAATCATGTCAGCGGAACAGAGCTACTATACGTTCGGCTACTGTCGGATATCAGTCTGCGCTTTTCTGCGCAAACGAAAACAGCCGATCGGACTTATTTTCTGGGTAAAACTATAATTGGGTATATTTTTAGGCCGGACATACCGTAGCATCCGAACACACCGTAGCACCCGGACACATCGTAGAATCCGGACACACCGAAACAGATAAACCACGGCATACTTGTATTATTCTTTCTGTAAATAAATTTGTCTAATTTAGTATTTTGGTAACAGGAGTAAATACGAAGAGGACGTGTTGATAAACAACCACACTTCAGTGTGGGGCTCGTATTGGCGCGACGGACAATGGGGCTTCAAATGTTGCCATTCCTCCATCAAGGTACATAACTACATCAATCAATCAATCAAATGGTACCATGGTACTCGTAGTTCCTGATACCCACGACACAGGGAATCCTAGTATGGGATCAAGACTATGTATGTCACTGTTGGGTGTTATGTTATTTATATAGTTTATTTGCTTCAAATAATTAACTAATTTGTTTTACTTCTAATATTAAATTGTGCATGAATGTTATGTTGAAATTACGATTTAATTAAAAACTGACAAAACACAGGCTCAGATATTACCCTCCAGATTATGTTTATGTCTACAAAAAATTTATTTGGATTCGTTAATAACCAAATCGTATACAAACTTCATTTGTATGGAGCGGGTTAGCCATACAGTCCTCATAATTCGCCTCATTCTGGCAACCTAAGATGTCAGTGTAGACTGGCGGCTTAGAGCTTGTCCAGAGGCCCAAGCACGAATATCTAACGTTACCGAGACGCTAGCGAGACGATGTTGTAATGTTAGCGTCTCGATAACGTTAGATATTCGTGCTTGGGCCTCTGGACAAGCTCTTAGTGAGCACGTCACGTGAATGAACCCTCGATTCGCACGCTTGCGTCGATCTTACCATCGACTACTTATTCAGCTAACCAATCAGTATCACATCTATTTCGTTTTATCTTGTTGTAAAACTTACAAACAACCTTTTATTTTCAGATGTCTTATTGTGTAGGCGAGGCGGGCAAATCTGTGGTGTTAGAAATGGCAGAGCCAAGCAAAGCAACAATACAAGAACCAGCAGAGATCAAAGAAAAAGGTACACAGGATAATATGACTTGTTGCGATCTGAAAGCCAATTTTAGTCATTGTTTTAAAAACACACTATTATGTAGTTGACCAAATCTAGAATGTTATTTTTTTATTTTTAATGCTTATAAAACAAGTTGTGGAAGTATTAATGAAAACAGACAAATTATGTATATGTCCTGTCTGCAGGGCGATTTTAAAACGTCGGAAACGTTTCCGATCGGATTCGTTAATTTTCATTTCGATGTGGTAAGTAATACTAAAACAATTTTCTCTAGTAAAACACAGTAATATACAATAGGTATTTATTGTTTTTTACAGTGTTTTACTGTAGAAAATTTGTTGTTTTAGTTACTTACCACATCGAAATGAAAAACTTACGAATCCGATCGGAAACGTTCCCGACGTTGTAGAATCGCTCTGCTGGTCCCACACTAGGAATCCATTTGTCGTGTGTATCAGGAACTAAGAGTACCATGGTACCACAACATCCAGACCCGGAAAAAATATTTGCACATCATGCAAACATTTGACCCGCAGCGGGAATCGAACCCGCAGCCTCTTGAATCTCAGCCGGCTACTCACCCACCGCGCCACAAAGGTCGTCTCAAAATATACCGACTATCCGTTACGAGTCAAAGATTTATATACTGAAATGCGTGTCAATTTCCTTTCCAAAGTGTTTGTATTATTTTCAAAAAACCCTGTTCTTTGTTTTCTAGAAAAAGAAAAAGAAGCTAGTTCATCATCATCGAGTTCCGACAGCTCCTCAGACTCTGAATCGGAGATCAGATCTAAAACAGAGAGGACGAGCAGAAAGAAGAAGAAGAAGGCCAAGAGGAAGAAGAAGAGTAAGAAAAATAAGAAGAAGGAGAAAGAAGAAGACAAATTGAAAAAGGTATGTATTTTATATTGTACAGTCAGCCGCACACAGTTACCTGTTAAGGTGTGTGAGATATTGAACTACAAGCAAGTACAAAAATATGGCTTTGGTCTAAAGTTCTAAACGTTGGATAAAAAAAAACGGAATATCATAATGCTTTTCGTTAGTAGTTCAATCTTTAAATAAACAATATAAAAGCTGGATGTACTTAACATTTTTAACTATTACTAGCAGATCATACAAACATTTGTTCTACAACGGGAATCGAATCCGCACCTCTCACATTTCAGCCGGTGACTTGCCAGCCTTGCTACAAATGTTGTTGAAACTAGTTTCTATTCTAGAAAAGGAATGCTAGTTATTTTTCTTTACCATCATCCACCTGTAGAAGTTCACTGCCTGACCTATTCTAAAAAATACCACGACAGTGTCTTGAGCCGCCTCCATCCACCGACCCCGCAACCGCCAAAATTCACCCCCATAGAATGCAATGGGGGTATTTTTTGACTAACAGATTGGTGTTTTTTTTTTATTTTATAGCACTCCTTAATTTTCCTTAGAACCTTTAGTTTTGATTTCCAGTATTTACGTCTCTTTTTTACTTCAGGCATTGGTAAAGGAGGAGCAACACTTGAAACGAGCTGAGCACTTACTCTCGATCGACGAGAGGAAGCGGCCTTACAACAGCATGTACGAGGTCAAAGAACCCACGGCCGAAGAATTGGAGGCTTATCAGATGAAGAGGCGACGCGAAGAGGACCCTATGTCTCAATTTATCTAGGGAATAGTAAATTATGTGAATAAATAAGTAATACTTTGCTCTGTGTATCTTTTTGTAGAGGTATTTTGTACTGTGAAGTTATGCAATAAATAAAATGATTCATCAGTACGAGCAAGTAGTTATATTCTTTGAGTCAGCAGGGTGAATGCCTTCTATTTCACAAAGGTCCAAACATGAATCATCAGCCGGTGAAGATAATCAGTTTCCGAACGAACTCTGCTCAGCTCGGAAAGTAGTAAAAAAATGATTAGTGTTGCCCCATCAGTTGTATGTGTATATCATTACATGGTAGATTTACAATACGTTACTAATTTTATATTCAAATTGCAAAATAAAATGTTCTTAGTGAAAATAATTTGGATTGGTTTTTAGTATATTCATAGTTATTTTATGAAACAACACACCTGCGTGAATGTTGAATGAATACTATTGCGATTTTAGTAGAATTTTCACTCAAAATGGTAGATTTTTAGTTCAAAAGTTGAAAACACCAGCGCCGCCATATTGGTTCTATCCAAACGTCAAACAATGTTTCAATTTCAATCTTGTCATTTTTCATAATTTTTTCATTTCATTTTTGATTAGTGGGCCGTCCTTCCTATTTTCGTTCTTTGTGATTGTTACAATAAATAAATCGTTATGATGGCTGCTGAGGATACTACAGCCGACGCAACCAGGCGTTTAAACGTAAAAAAACAAACCCTGGACGACGCGTACGCGGCTCCAGCGAACTTCCTTGAAATCGACGTAGTAAATCCAGTCACGACTATGGGAGTTGGTAAAAAACGCTATACGGATTACGAAGTTCGCATGAGGGTAAGTAAATTCATCTATTATTAGTTGGAGATAATTGGATTATGTTTGCACGCACAGCGGCCAATGAAGTTGCGGTCAGTTTAGTGGGCGGTTGTACCGACGCATACATGTATCGTCAGCGAATAAAGCCGCTTTTATGGTTCCAGACGAATCTTCCCGTGTTCAAAGTGAAAGAGTCCACCGTGAGGCGACGGTACAGTGACTTCGAGTGGCTGAGAAACGAACTGGAGAGGGATAGTAAGGTATGGATGTATGTTACTCGCCAACTGATAATTACACGCTCAGAACGTTATCAGTGCATGAAAACTATTGTTTTTGTGCTATCAATCAATTGCGGGCTCATTATGATGGGAGAGCTGTTGATGGGATGTCTGTCTTCTAAACGCTAATGAGCAAGGTTAATCAAACAAAAACATCATTAGTATAATTATAAACAAAGATGATTTTGTCTGTATACAATGATGATAACATCATAACAACACCCAACAGTCACTTACGTAGTCTTGATCCCACACTAGGGTTCCCTGTGTCGTGGGTATCAGGAACTACGAGTACTATGGTACCACAACACCCAGACCCAATTTCCAATTTTGCAAAAGGAAAAGTTCTGTTGTGGTTTTTGATAATAGGTATTTGTTATTATGAGGAAAATAAGACTGAATTTTGTAATTAAAAGTTTTCAAATTGTGAATAATGCTGAGTTGCGTTGTAGAGCTTCTTGAATGAGTTCGTCCGGGGAAGTACTACCACCATACCTATTTCTGCCACCAAGCAGCAGTGCTTGCTTTGCTGTGTTCCGGTTTAAAGGGAAAATTAAAAATAAATTCTTTCAGAGAAATTACATGCACATGAGCCCTTCTAACACAAAATCTCTAGTATACGGTCACACTTAGATTTTACCTCTTGGTAATGAACCATTCTGTCATTTGGCAGTTCAATACTACCTCTGTGTACAAAACTTTTCAATTGTCACTCAATTCATTCTTTCAATTAACTTTTAGACAAATAAGACTGAATCAGTCTTATTTGTCTCATAAAACAAATACAAAATTATCATGATAATTATTATTTATGGTCTGATTGTAGTGGTTTAATCTAGAAAACACATAGCAAAGAGATCTCAGCTACGGTATTTGTCATAATCAGGGTTTATCCGCCCCCCAATTCAAAGCAGACTATCTTCAAGTATTATTGTGTTGACAATGCTTAATCACCAACAGCGATGAATGTGAGTTAAACTCTTATTCATCACCTATACCTTGCAAAACCAAATTTAATTAAGTGAACAAACAATGTGCTTCAATCATTTTATCAATATGCCCTTGCTTTTGCTTTTGTTACTTACCTTACAACAATATTTTTTATTTATCTATTCTGGTCATTGACTCACTTCAGTCTCAAACTACACACCCCACTATTTAATCACATCAAAATAAAATATAAACACAAGGTATTTGAAAGTTACGCTTGTTAGGTGCCAAGTAAATAAATCAATAAATGCTGGACATTTCACACAACATTACCTAGCCCCAAGCTAAGCGGAGCTTGTGTTATGGGTACTAGATAGCTGATATACTTAATACAATACATTACATAGATAGATATTTTTTATTATACATAGAAAAATACCCAGAACACCCTGAATAAATATCTGCAGATACACAAATATATACAAATATTTGTTCCGAGGCGGGAATCGAACCCGCAACCTCTTGCGTCGCAGCGAACCTTCGCCCGCCGCGCCACAGAGGTCGTCCAAACATACATAAATGCGCTGGAGGAGCTTGCAGTTTAGACTGGATACATTCTACCTAAGTTTGCAGGTAGCAGCAAGTGGGTTGATGGAGGTGGCTCAAGGTTGTTAATCGTTGGTATTCTGTTAGGAGGCCTATGTGTACATGTATGATGATTAAGTGCCCAGCTTTTGTAACTTATGTAACCTATTTCGATTCTGTGACTTGATTTCATAGATACATACATACATACATAAACACACACCTTTTTCCCTGAAGGGTTAAGCAGAGCCTCAAAGGGCCTCTTTGCACTATGGGTTGCACTATCACAGGCATACAGACGTGACAAGTGGTGAGCTCATCCCCACCATTCCTTTCCACAACCAACTCTGCTAACGCTTTCTTCCAGTAATAACATACTCCTAAATAAGCCAGCAGCCAGGACAAATCTTTTACCAACTAAAATTGCCCAACAAGTCCGGGCCAAAGTATGTTTGGGGTTAGAGGTTGTGTTTAATAGTCTGTTATCACCTAGTTCCAAAACTGCATATTTTGTATGGCTGTGTTACTTTGTGCTGTTTTATTGTCACAGATCACTATACAAGGTACTACAATTGATGATAGAATGTGTGAAAAACCATATATTTTTATAAAAATACATCAATTGATTGTAGGTGTTGGTTGGCTCATGAAAATAATTATTTTTCAGATTGTAGTACCACCTTTACCCGGCAAAGCGCTTAAGAGACAGCTACCGTTTCGTGGAGATGATGGAATATTCGAAGACGAGTTCATTGAAGACCGCAGAAAAGGTATGTTATAAAAACATTTATTGAAAGAAAAGAAAATAAATTAATTTGACACAGAAACAAAACAATAACAAGCAAACAGAATACTCCAATCCTAATTCAAGATTTAGTGTCATTTGTCGTCAGAGAATACTAGATTCCTTGGTCATTTGGTACTCTTGAATTCAATATTAGCGCACAATTTGGAATAAATAAATAAATGCTGGACATTTTCACACAACATTATCTAGCCCCAAGCTAAGCAGAGCTTGTGTTATGGGTACTAGATAACTGATATACTTAACACTATACATTACATAGATAGAATCGAAAGAATGGAGATTGGTGGAATTTTATAGAACTAAGTGAAATCGACTTTCTGTCTCTGTTGTCTTCACGCGTGCTCTATCTCGATTTCAAACTCGATTTGCTTCAAGAGTGCCAAACAAGAGTTATTAGGATAAGAAACTGGATTGCGATTAGAACTATTTTCAAGAGTAGCCCTGTTGAAGTCGAATAAGTGGGATATACAATTAATTATATTATATAAGTATGTATAAGTATTGCTCATAGTTGTACTATTATTTGTAGCTGGAAACCCCTTGCTCATTCACACAATAATTGTTGTTATGTTTATACGTTATCTGCTTCCATTATTTCATGTGATAGGTACCCGAGACTTATTGATAGTACCTTATTATTATTTTAACCAAATGGGGAAAAAGATTATCCACCTAGACCACATAGGTTGCCTAGGGTATTAACATCAGATCTCATGATGTATCCATTTTGGTTGGTTCAGGACTGGAAGTATTCATAAACAAGATAGCGGGCCATCCATTAGCGCAGAACGAGAGATGCCTCCATATGTTCCTGCAGGAGCCGACGATCGACAAGAACTACGTGCCGGGCAAGATCCGGAACACTTAATGACTGAACGTGAGCTTTGTGTCTGTTTGTGAAATTAGTGTAGGATCATTCTTATGTGTTCATGGTCTGCGCTTGGAGCAAAATGACAATCGTAGATTTGATTTTTAACCTGTAAATAAAGTACAATATTCGGATTTAAAATATGCATGGGATACTACTGTATAATTACAAGGGCTGACTCGAAAACAGAACACAATAGAAAAAAATCACAAAGATACGTCTAATCTTTGCATTATTTAGTTTGTTTCTCAATATTGGGACATATTATATATATACGACCATTGAATAATAGATTACAAAGGTTTACTGTGAGGATTTCATAAAATTGTGTGTATGTTACGAGATAAGCAATCAAAATGCCTTTATTGAGTAGCGCTTGAATTAACTGACATGTGACCCACATGTGACCGCGTCCACCTATGGAAGTACCCTTCGTGGTATTGCACTGTGCCGTCCTGAGACAAATATAAAAAGTCGAATTTTCACCTAAGTCTAAGTCTATTCAGGAAGAGGCACACAATCCAACAAAAATCCATGGTTTCGTGAATTCACGACCAGTATTGTGGTATTGTATTGGCTAAATATTACGTGCTGAGTACCAACGCATCTCTCGAAGGCCAATAGGGACAGATTTAATCAAATGTAATGTTATCGCGTCCAGTTCGGAAGCAATTTGCTAGGCGGTCACTGAACTGTGTAATGTAATATACAATTCTTTATTTATCATTCGTTAACGTCGCATGTTATTGGATGTAATAAGTCAAATATTACAAAAAAAAACAATAAATCATAACAAATAGGTACTAACATCTAAATTAATGAACTATCAGTTCAGGTTCAATCTAGTACATTATTAGATGGCTAATTCGTTATGTTGATGCTATATCAAAGTATTATAAATTTATTTTTATAATACTTTGATATAGCATCAACATAACTTACAACATAACTTAGTAGTTTATTGTGACAAGAAATAATATTATTATGGTTTTAAATTGACCCCCGTGGTGTGCATATTTGCTACAGCTTTTTAGTTAAAATTGTTATAATTCAGTTATTTTAAGCATATCAAAGCTATTTCAAAAATTACAAAAATTTAATTGAAAAATTGAATTGTTCAGATCATCACAGAACAAAAAAGTGCGCTATTGGTCAGTAGTACTACTGAATAGTTCAAGTGGTAATACTATTGATAATATATGTTATGGTTCACTGTGGTCGGGTTAGTCTTTTAACTGTCCACTTGGTTAATTTAAATGTTTTATTACTGCAGTTTGAGAATTTATAAACATTGCATTCCTAGCTGCGGTGAACATAATTGCACTTTTATGTCTATTATGCTAACGAATTTTTTCAAGTAAAGTTTTTTTACATAATTTTTATGTTTCTATGCAAAATATTGATGTCTAAGGTCGCTTAAACTGGTTATTCCACTAAGCTGCGTCAGACCGCGTTGACCGCGATTATGTATGTATGAATTGTGAATCATTGATTGATGGATTTTATATATTGGATATTGTTGCATCAATAGCTTGGCTCATAATTTTGTCTTGAATCCTTTTGCATGTTTGTTTCGCCTAGAATTGAAAGGAGACAAGATGAAATAGGTGTCCGAATGGCCGTATGAATGGCTGCTGGCCTGAACCCATTACAATCTTTTCAAAACCAAAACTCTGTTTTGTTTCGTTTCGTTTGTGAATAAGGATTAAGGATGCTGTGGATAGGCAGAAATACGTTAATATTGCTACTGTATCTGTGTATATCATATTTGTTGAAACTACACTAATTTCACAAACAGTTAAAAAATTGAGCCCTGAATGTTATTGCAGTTGTGAGTGGATTTTATATTGATAAATTACCATTGTTTAGATAATTATCACAATTTGCAATAATTTTCCGAGATTATAAAATTATACACTGATTCAACTTGAAAGAACAGCACAGCATTCCACAAAATATATTTTTTAAAATACATTTATGAACGCTGGTTTATACTACGACTGTGTTAAGTTATGGGCACAGAAATGAGAGGAAATTGCTTTGAACTTTTTGAATTTGCCCACCGATTGGTGTTATTAGAAGTTGGACTTTGGGGCAACTTTGGAATGTTTAAATCAGTCTACAAAGTATAAGGGTAGCTATTCTGTGCAGTATTATCTAAATTTAATGTGCGCTAAAATTGTCGCGCGCTCTTTCTAATAGACCGAAATAAAAGGGACCGCGATAATTTTAGTGCAGTTTAAATTTAGCAAATGATGCACAGAATCACTATCATTGTCTATTTTAAAGTGTCTGGTCGTAGTCTAAACACGGCTTTTTAACGAGGACATGGTCTTAATCATAAATTAGAACAAAATTAATATAATCTAGTTATTGTTTATAAGCAATACTTATTATTGGAATTGTTATAAATTGTTTATGTAGGTCCATGGTAGTTGTATTAATGTGGATTGCAATTATTTTAACGAGAATGCCTGTAAATCTCATTATTATTATATGAAATTTTACTTTTATTTTGGTAAGTTTACTGTATTTATTGGATTCGGCTCTACAATTTTTTTTTATTGTATTGTGTGTTAGTCAGGAATTATGTTGGTACATAATCAACTCCCGGCTCAAATAATGTCCCTAAATTTTTTATAAAATATCTTTATCTTTACGGATTTAGGCTACCATTTAAGAGAACTGTCGTATTGCTTGCCCGCTCCGTACGAACCGGAGTTTTCTCCTCATTTGTATATTTAAATAATTTAATTTTGCAGATCACAATTTAAATTCTAGAGACTAACATCTTGGCTTGTGTTTTGTCAGTTTCGCCATAATTTCATAGAGTATATCTATAAGTCAGTAGGATTTGGAAACCATTTGATTTACTAAGAAACTGATAAACCACGGATCTAGATATTAGTGTATTGATCATGTTTAAATTTCATGGAGTTTGATTAGATAATATTCAAGATAGGAGCAAACTTCGTTTGTATGCATAGGCCTCAAGCGCCCTAGCAGTACACTCTTAAGCAATAATTAAACGTCCTATTTGCGCCGGGGGTCAAAATGTAGTTAGATATAAACTTAGTTATTATTATCATTGATTTAGTGATGTTTGACTATGTTATATTTATTAAAAAAAAACTAAAGAAATAAACAGTAGTCAATAAATTGGCGCTAATTTGTTTATTTAGGGGCTGTTTCACCAAGCGTTAATAACGTGCTAATGGTAGAGATTCTGTGCATCATTCTCTAAATTTAAACTGTGCTAAAATTAACGTGGTCCCTTTTATTTAATTCTATTATAAAGAGCGCTCACTAGCTCACTTAAGCTTAGCTTTTTTAGCTCACTTTAAATTTAGATAATACTGCACAGAACCGCTACCATTAACAAGGGACTTATAAAACGCCTAGTCGAACTGCCAGATTGCTTTATCAGCACTTGGTGAAAAAGGCCTAAACTTTGTTTAAACTAGAATAAAACTGTCATTGATGATTATGATAAGTCTCACAGAAGTATACTTTGTGTGAATTTGTTGAGCTGGATTTATACAAGTTACTTGCGATACGTCACAGCTTAATGTTGCCACTGGGACTGCCTACTCACGATTAACAAGAGTGTACGGGCCGTATCACTTGTCGTATTTTCCACGGAATGGCATGTCGATTGTAACTTGTGTAGACCCTATAAAACTGAGTTTTAATTGGTATTATGTCGATCATAATAGGATAAATAAATTTGCTATCATGTCAAACTAATATTTTATTAATTTTCCTGCTATTGAGCCAAACGTCTTATTGACATCAGAGGCCTTACCGTGAGCTCTTACAGCGATTCAGTTTAAAAACTATTCAATACAAAATATCGGTTCCGTGATGGTCGCAGCTATATTTAAAGGCACTGTAGCAGAAGGTCTTCTGCGATTAAAGTTATTCAATGATGACGGATTTCAACGACGAACCGATATTTTTTACTGAATAGTTCTTGAACTAAATCGCTATAAGAATGGTAAGGCCTCAGGATGTTGGAGCTATGAATCTGGCTCCTATGCTGTTTTTGTAGTCCCTAAAAACACTATTCCCTGAATTTGTAGTTCTATAGTATGGAAGTTATAAGCATTTTTCTTGATCCTTACAAGGTATCAAGTTGTATGGACAACCTCAACCTCCGAAACTGAAGACCCTGAGAGTCACTAGTAACTTCTCATAGGGTCGTACTCCCAAACCACGCAATGACAAAGGGAGCTCATAGTGCACGTCGTTTACTTCCAGTGTGTGCAGATTAAAACTGCTGTGTAATAACTGCTATTAGAAGTCAATTTAAGACGAGGTTACCGGTAGGGCGCGTACGCCCTTTTGTACGCAAACGAAGTTTTTTCCTATTTTGGCTATTATTTCATCAAACTCCTTCTGTACACATGATAAGTACTTACACTAATGCGTCAGAATTTATGATTGGGTATTTTTGGTGTTTTGGTTTATTTTGGTTGATAGGACAGATTGAAATAAACGATAATTTTGTAAGAAACTAACGCACCACAGGTCTGAATAAACGTAGATATTAGTGTGCTGATCATGTATACGTTTCATGGAGTAAAAAAAAGAAAGAAAGAAACGTTTATTTGGCACAACAAAAAACGACATACAAAGCCGATACCAAAAATCCAACAACTACTTAATAACATAGGTACCTACTAGAGACTTTTGTTGCCCATGGTCCCTGCGATAGTCCCTGGAAGGTACCACGGGAATTATTTTACCCGTGGTCCCTGAATTTTGTATAAGCCATCTAATTTAAAAAGGTATAATAACTTAACTGTATATTATTAAAGAAAACAATAAAATAAAACATAAGTACCTACATATACCATAGTCCCTGGAAAAAAGAATATTCTCTCATATGTTGTTAATTTTGTTATTATAATAGAGCACAAACGCATAGAGTATATGTATGTACTTATGTTTTATTTTATTGTTTTCTTTAATAATATACAGTTAAGTTATTATACCTTTTTAAATTAGATGGCTTATACAAAATTCAGGGACCACGGGTAAAATAATTCCCGTGGTACCTTCCAGGGACTATCACAGGGACCATGGGCAACAAAGGACTAGAGAACCGTCGCGGTCGCGGGCGGTGCCCATGTAGAAGATGTAGTAGAAGTTCGTTTTCGTGCAAAAAGGCGTAAGCGCCCATTTGCTAGCTACCGGATGCTCTAAGGCTACCGGTGACCTCTTAAGTTAGCTATCACTGATAGTCATAATCCAGAGAATGGCAATACCCAAGCGTTGTTAAAACTATTGACAGATTTTTACAAGGCTATTTCATTTGAAATCAAAAGGCGTTTCTAGCGAAACAAGTTTATTTGAACATTCCTCATTTATAAATGAAGATTTTACACATAGCGCTTCAAGCCCATTAGCAAGCATCCCAAAAGTTTTCACCGACGTGAAGCTGAAAGGTGGCGCAGTTGGTTAGCGCATTCCCGCCCAGTCTGCCCCCCCTTTTCCCTAACAGAAAGACACTCAGTGACCAACGTTTGACAAGTAAAATTACCATCAATCGACAGTTCTTAATGATAATTTTGAGCAATTGATGGTAATTTTACTTGCCAAAGGGTGTCACTGAGTGACTTTCTGTTAGGGAATAGGGGGAAATAATTCTTTGGGATATACTCTTAAATTCAACTTTCACTCTCTGTCGGCTTGTTTTTGAACTGGTTGCGATTACGGCCGACGGAGGGTACGGAGTCGTCCTGGCGCCATAGCTTCTGGCCTCGGATCGTGATTTCCTCATGCCATGCCTCCTGAGTTTTCCTGTAAGCAAAATTATCAAAGGTTACAAGAACAAACTTAAGAGATGCCAGCTCAACAGCTGCCACAGTTAGATACATAACATAACACCCAACAGTCACGTACATAGTCCTAAGGCCTTACCATGAGCTCTTATAGCGATTCAGTTCAAAAACTATTCAGTACAAAATATCGGTTCCGTGATGTCCGCAGCTATATTTAAAGGCATAGTAGCAGAAGGTCTATAGACTTCTGCGATTAAAGTTATTCAATGATGACGGATGTCAACGATGAACCGATATTTTGTACTAAATAGTTTTTGAACTGAATTGCTACAAGAGCTCATGGTAAGGCCTCAGATCCCACACTAGGATTCCCTGTGTCGTGGGTATCAGCAACTAGGTACAACAACCCCAGTCACCCCCCCTGATGGGGTACACCCCCTGTTCGCAGGGCTATTCTCTATCTCGCGACAGGTTTGCAACAGGTGTAAATTGTGCAATCAGGGCTGTCATACGGTAACTTTTGTATGAGAAAAGCGACGTTTGACAACACTGATTGCACAATTTAATATTAGCAGATCATGCAAACATTTGTCCCGCAGCGGGTATCGAACCCGCACCTCTTGCATCAGCCGGCTACTCGCCCACCGCGCAACCGAGGTCTTCAGGCCTCGTTTGCGAGCTCTCAGTTCGGAGCGAACTACTATGTTATTATTGAGGTAGGGTACCTGCAGTTGTCAGTAAGCGGGTACATGTTTGGGAACACGTTCTGCAGCAGCATAAGACATGGCAGCACCACCACGGAGAGGAACTGGATCTGCTCAGCGGGCTGGTTGATGCGTCGCCGCCGGTCCATCATGGAGAGAGGGGTGTACCCCATCTCACGCTCACGGTCACCCTGATGCACAAGTGGTGAGTTTTACAACATTTTACCCATATATGTACATCTCATCAATTAACGTATTTTTATTCAAAAATCCTGGACTTTGAAATTTCAGATTGAGCTCCTTATAAAAATCACCCCAAAAACTACTTCATTCCCACAAAATTAAGTTATTAAAAACTTTTCCCCTCAATGAGGGGTTTAGGGGTTTTCACGAGGGTTCCCAACGAGTAACACCTTTTCAAATTTCTATTTTTCAATTCAATTTTTTCAATTCTTTCAGCTTTGAAAATAGATGGCGCTGCTCTGTACTTAGCTGTCAAGTGTCAAAATAAAGTGAAATGTCAACTACTGTTTTTTTATCGAAGATGAAAAGCCCTCCTTACGCTTTTATGTATCCGATTATATCCACAAAATTTTATGAAGATCTAACTTTTAGTTTGGTAGAGCCTTCCTATACTGCGTCGTCGTCCGGTTTGTGGTCGCCACGTTTAAAAGCACTCTATTCTCATACGGTTATCAGTTCTGCCGCTGCGAGCTGTATCATCATCATCATCATCAGCCTGTAGAAGTCCACTGGACATAGGCCTTCCCCTAGAATGCCACGACGAACGGTCTTGAGCCACCTCTATCCACCGACTTTGCGACGTTCATGCGAGCTATATGGCCTCCCCAATCCCACTTCAACTTGCTAATTCTGAGATCTACATATTAGGTACATAAAAGCCTATAGTTCATTAGCAAACAATCAAACCATGGCAGTCTTTTTTTGCTCCCACTTCACGTATTGAGTTGAAATTTTACTAACTTGCTCGTAGAACTCCTCGTAAAGAGATTCCGCAATCCCTTTGGAAACTCCGAATGGTTTGCAGCAACCAGATAAGTCGCTAGTTGTCATCAGTATACCCTGAAACATAACACATTATCAAAACCCTGATAGAATGAGCAGTTGAAGGTATCAGAAGGTTTAGGGTTCCGCAAAGCCTACGCCGTCTGTCTGAAATTGTTTGTGCATGAACCCTATGCAAATAATAAATAAAATGCAAAAAAAATACCAACCATTTAACAGAGTATAAAAGATTTCTCCAACCAAGGAATAAAACCGATAGCGCATATCTACTAGTGGCGACATCTAGTCTTGAATTGAGTAAACTTAGGTTTATTTTGTGATACTTAATAGGACAAGGAATAATAGAAAATAAATACAAAATCAACACAACTTTAATATCACTAAATAAAGGCCTTAGCCACCTGAGGCTAATAAAGGTAATACCTAGATACATCGGGTACTAATTTACTTTTGGCTATTGTTAGCTTATAACTTATCCATGATTAATCACTTTTTATTTGTTGATTGTTGAGCATTTCATAGAGCGCTGTAGCTGTCTGCAATGCAGATTCTTTGTAGATGCAGGTTTTCGCCCAATGAGAGACACTGAACCGAGATGTTTCGTTCTTTAAGTCAATCAGATAAGCTAAAATCAGGCATATGCGCAAATTTTCTTTGGCTGACAACTCCCTGTGATAATCTCCATTCAGAACTCTGCAATACGGGAACCACTTTGCAGTCTCCGGTGGATCTGCTTTAGACTTCTTGTATTGCATGTAGTAATCATTCGCTAACTTGAACAGCGATGGAAAAGTATTGTCAAAACATAGGTTATCCCAAAGCTCAGCTTCCTCGATCCCGTACAGCCTCACAACTCTGAAAAACATATCAGGCAGTTGAAGGCCATTCCATTCCATACACCGGATGCAGGTTGCTAGCAAAATTTGTTTCGATCTAGCATCTTTTACAGTCAAAAAGGCATGGATTGCCAGGTACGCTGGAGTTTGTAAACGCTTCTCTGGCAAATGTCTATTGAAATGTTTGCCTATTTTCGGCAATGCTGTATCCAAAGGATGAGGACATAGCTTAACATAATCATTGTGAATGAGCACATGGTCAAGAGTATCTGAAAACTGTGATGAATTTCTGACAAGTCTTCTTAGTATCAGTAGAGTGAGATACGTCACATTGCCATTTAGAATCCTGTATTTAGTCTCATTGTATTCGGTCTTCAAGTCTTCAATCAATCTTGTCACTTCTGTCATGTATTTGTTGGTTTTAGAGAGGGGTTCTGTTACTGCTCCAAGTTCTATTTTAGGTTTAGAACTATTGCTATTGCATTCGTACTGAAACATGTTTCTATCCTGACGTCCAAATAGTCTGGCGTGTACAAGAATGTAGGTAAAAGCTTCGTAGAAACCGCTCACTATATTTTTTCCTGAGTATGTCAGGTAAATCGCCTTAGCGCAATCTAGATAAAGATCGATGTCAAACTTTTCTTGTTTTTCTAATATCTGTTTCACGGCTTCATGAGCGACCGTGTCGGTCCAATGCTGTGATGAGTACGGCTCCAAATGTAAACCAGTAAAAGTACCCATTGGGTTAAGATGTTCATTGCATTCTTTTACACACTTTTCGTCACCTTCCCCGATGGTACTCGGCTCTGCTTTTCCAATTGCGCATAAAAACTTGCGCTTCTGTATTTCCAGTGCTCTGGGCACTTCCGAATCTTTTTGCTTATCAAATTTACGAAATGTCTCTAGGAAATCCATGGCGGAACTATAATAATAGAAAGATCAAAGAAGTAAGTTTATCTAGATTTTTTCATAAAATTCCAATGGATCCGCTGTACCTACATAGGTACCTACTTTGTTTGTTGTTCAATTTTCATAAACATTTATTTATTCAATTATTATGACAGCGCGCGCCGGCCGGCTCTTCCCTCGCTTGCATCCTTGCGAAATAGAGATGTGATGTGATTGGGTGCGGGTAGGTAAGAAACTGATACGTCCAATCGAAATCGATTTTATAGTAAGTTACCGGCTCGTCATAAGAACAATGTATGTCACTTTATACCTTCAACTTTTAATTTCTCTCCGTCCCAAGGTACCTAGGTACATAATTATGGAAGTACGTACCTACATTGATTTTAAAGTCCTTCCAAGTTACCTAATCCTATCTAGTTACATCACGTGTACCTACCTATGCTAGTTAAGATCAATGGAAACAAAGTTTGTGCGGTGCATAGTATGAAGTGGTTGATTATAATACCTTCAGCATCCTCCGGTGTGAGTTATCAGTCCAGTCGAAGCAATTTTCAGCTAGTAACGGTGTCAACTGCGCTCGCACTTGGAAATAAACAGCTAGGTCGGTACACAGAATGTCGTATTTGATCTCATCCAAGATCCGGTCGCGGTCTGATGTGGACAGATTGGCTAGAATGTTCTTATCCTGTTAATATTATGATCATATTAGCATAAACTCGATGAATGGAGGTGGCTCACTCAATACCGTCCGTCGTAGCATTACAATAGGGGAGGCCTATGTCCAAAAGTAGACATCCTACCGCCTGATGATGACGTGATTAAATAAAGCGGGGTAAATGCACACATCAACAATAATCAACATTCTAATTTCCACCCCTTTCAACAGTCTCGCAATGCAATACACTTCTATTGCAAATGCAATAGAAAAAAAGTCAAAAGTCTAGTAAAATTACAAGACTTGTGCTTTTAAAATAAGCTACACCGGTCAAAATTACACGAAACACAAAATACACTAGAAAAATAAAATAAAATAAAAGTAGACGCGCGTCGTAGTCTCTTTTCAAAAAGTTTCCAAATGTTTTGCTTAAAAAACATTTATTCTTATTTAGAAAAAGTTTAAAAAAAAAGAACAAACTTTTACAAACTTGTACAAGTTCGTTAAAGTTTGTACGAAATGTTCGGATCTCAGAGTTCAAATTTGTGAAAAGTGTTTGGTTCCATATTGAAAATTATAAAAAAAATCAATTAACAATACTCTGATTAGAATTTTGCAACGATAGTTTTGCCCAAGATTTGACTTGAAGAAAAATTTCGTCAGTATTTATTTGTGTGTTTATGTTACTCGATATTTCGGCCAATTGTTGTGAACTGATTTTGATGGTTTTTTCGCTAGTGTAGGTATATATATATACATATATAGAAAATGTTCTCGAAGTGGGACCTAATAAATTTTAATTCACGGTTTTACTTTTGTTTTATTCGAAAGGTTAGTGACATCCCGAGTGAGCAGAATAGAGATAGGTAGAATGATTAATATTCACTACCGATATGATAATAATATGACTATCATTGTCAACCCTCTCACAATGACTCAAAACAGCTCATTTGAACCATTCTGATTTGTGCTATTGATACGTGATACGTAGGTACGTGATCTAATTCATCTGCTTATTATTTTATTATGAATTTAAATTTTACAACCCATGAAATAGGGTCAGTTTTAGAATGCTGGATAAAACAGGTCCCGAACCGTTTCAAACAGGTTTCAAATGATTGAGCAACGATCGTTGTCTTTTAAAAATTGTAAAGTGTAGGTTTTTTTTAAGTCTTGTGTCAAACAGCGTAAAACGATTGGAGTACTGGTAGTTTTTTTTATATTTCGGTTTTT
The DNA here is from genome assembly GCA_951392215.1 of Epirrita christyi. Lineage (NCBI taxonomy): Eukaryota > Metazoa > Arthropoda > Insecta > Lepidoptera > Geometridae > Epirrita > Epirrita christyi. Next base: position 1,782,095 of record OX595843.1, read on the forward strand.
CGTTGATTTTATTCTTTATTCAGTTTCCGGGACTTGTTGGACATTTTTTAGTTATAAGATTTTGTCCTGGCTGCTGACTGTTTTTGGAGCACAGACTAAGGAGAGTACCTACCTACTACGTTTGAGGAGTGTATTAGGTACCTACTGGAAATCAATGGCGGCGATGAGCTCACCACTTGTCACGTCTATATTTTACTAAAATAACTTTCGTGAATTATATTCATTTTATAAAACGTGAAAATTTTCACGTAGTTACTACCGATATGTTGTTTACTTATTTATTTATTCTTTATTGCACCATACAAAATGTTACAAGAGGTGGCTTGTTGTTATACATCTATATTCCTGCGATTAAAGTCAAAGTCAAAAGTCAAAAATTGATTGGATTGAATTGGATTGTGCAACCCACGGTGAAAAGTGGCCCTTTGAGGCTCTGCCTACCTCTTCGGAGAAAAAGGCGTGTGTTTATGTATCTGTAGGTATAATTATAATCACAAAGCATTATGTAAGAAAGAATACGCGAATATATATAAGCGTATACGTGTAGGTAGGTATACAACGTAAGTTTACGCCAGGTGATGTGCAGATTGTGCAGCAGCATCCACCTGAGTACTACTATCACCAATCCGCCTGCCAAGCGTGCTGATTATGGCAAAACCTCCCCATTGCACGCTATGGGTTGTATTGTACGCTATATGCATGCTATGGGGAAGGCCTCATTCAGCATTGGATGTCTCCCGGCTGATGAAGAAAGTAAGAGTTCTTTCCATAAGTACCTACTTTTCTGAATAAATTAACTATACCCTGATTTTTAATTTCAGACAATTTTTGTAAACAAAGAAATGACAAAATATGCCACTGTGTGAATAAATGTCATGATTGTGTATCATACGTGTACTTACACATATGATTCATATACATGACATTTATTTATTATAAATCAGGGTAAGTATAAGTAGGTAGCTTTGATTATATACACACTAGATAGAGCTTCATGACACAAATGCGTCGAAAAAAATATCAGCTAACTGTTAGCTGATAAGTCGCTTCCCGCCCCTCATTGTCAATTGTATTGTCAAGGCGAACGGTCGCAACGCAAATTGAAATTAATGCTAGCAATGACGAGTTGCGCCTTAAAAGTGTGCAGAAATTACAAAGGACGTTTAAAAACGACTAGTAAAATCACCTACCATCGATTAGTATTCAGAATTCATAGTATTTTCAAAAGTATTCAATAAAAACAATGAACTTATTAGCCCTGATTATTCAACTCAAGCTTGGCACTTTTGTTTGTGTTGCCAGTTTTTGAATGCTAAATTCCTTATGGTGACTGACCAAATGATTTCTTGTAAAGTAAGAACGTCGATTGGGTTCACCTGCTTTTACTTTACTTCCCTTTTACCTATGAAAAGTATAGTATGTACAATATATCGGTCTCTGTGGGCGCGGCGGGCGAAGGCATACATACTTTATCTTATCCACTCTAACGAACGCCTATTGCGATGATTAATCAAAAGATGACTGAGATGAGATTATATTGTGAGTTGAAAATTGAAAATAAATTATGTCCGTTGAACGACTTTTAGGCAGATTATTTTAACACTCAAATTGTTGTTTTTTTCAGAATACCTACCTAATGATCCCATAGTTCACAGTCACTGGGTGAATATTATTAAAAAAAGCAAGTTTGCTTTTTATTTATTTATTTATTGTTATGACTACTAGCCCACGAAGTCGTGGCGACATAATCACAATATCGCTAGTCTATCTATCTTCATTCTGTAAAAAATCAACAGATTTCACTGTTTGTTTTCTAGTAACCGGCAAAACTTACTTACCTGAACATAGTCAGTTTTTCCCAATAAATTGGGAAATATGTCAGTAGCTGTTATCTTTACGCACGCAAACAGACACAAAAGCAATGACGTGACGCGAGTGTAAGACAAAGCTGCGCGCATGTTTGTGTGTGTAGACACGCACACGCGCTAGCAAAGGCTGGCCTGTTTCTTTTGCAGTGATTGCAGGACGAAACTCTATCTAGTGTGTATATAATCAAAGGTAGGTAGGTACTATAGTTTTACTAAAAATCAAGAAATTCTTAAATATCCTTGGACAATGTTGATGTGTGTATTTAGATAGATAGATTGCACAACTTAATAACTTTTCATTTAAAATACCGACTTCCGCCATTGTATTCGACTAAATATCTGGAAAATATTTTGATGGTGAAAAAACCAGAGTGTTGAAAGGATTAAATACCAAATGATACACCATATATTATGTATAATTTCTGAATGCAAATGTTTGATTTGTTGCTGAAAATACCAAAATCGCTATGTGTGTGCCATAGTATTTGAGGAGTACCCTCAATTCCTCATGGATTCCATCATCAGAAATGGGTTTTGAAAAAAATGGACCAATCTGGAAGTATGCAAATAAAAAAAAAATTAAAAAAAAAAAAAAACATGAGGGGTTTTCACGGCCGACTCGAATCATGCTTTCAGCGTTGAAAATAGATGGCGCTGAACTGGGATAAATTGTCAGAAAGAAAGTTTGACTTAGTGGCAATGTGACTTCGACAAACAACAAAAATAAACCTGAACAATTTTTGACAGTTGAAATTAAGTCAGAGTCATCTATCGAGCCAGTTGAAACTACTTTTTTGTTTATAAATCGAAATCGAAAAGCCCTCATTCCAATCTGTTGCGAAGTTCTTATATTTACCAAATAAATACATATAATATTATTACCTACACTTTTTGTGTACCTACTCGTACATCTCACACTACACTCACATTTCACACTCCACAAATACACATACACACACACACACACACACACACACACACACACACACACACACTTTTATGCGTTTGTGAATAATGTTAAAACAGGTACAAACGTGGCTACGTTTTTAATTTTTAATTTTAGTTTATTTCTATTCTTTCAGTTTTATTTTGTCAATGCATGCGTACCTACCACAGACTACCACTGTATAAAATATCTGCTTGTAAAATGTGGATTCGATTTGGTTAAGAACGGCATATACAGTGGATTTCATTTATTACGACCTTGGTTGTAGCTACCATTTACCTATAGCGACGTTAAATCTAAGTCCCTTGAATTTAAAGCATACTTTAGTTAGTACAAAATTCATGTGGCTATAGCGACTTTGGATGTAACGCCGAGTTCGGGTGTAGCGACTGTTTTTAATGAATCATTTGTAACAAATTCCTAGAAATCCCATGCAGATATTGGGACCGGAGTCGGCCGCCAAAGACACAAAGATTTTTTTCTTTCACAAACATTTCTTATCTTTTGTTTACATCCATTGCACACAGATGGTCAGCAAGTGTGGAGACCTTTACCTTTTGTTTATAGATATCAACTAAGTAGGTAGGGAAGCGTGTACGTTTCGGAGTTTTTATGGTTCAGTTACAAAGTGATATTCTGAGTAGCAACTGGGTTTAACGACTTCCGGATATAACGACGAAAATAGAGTGGTCCCTTCATTGTCGTTATACCCGAAATCCACTGTATTTAATTGCATAAAAACTAGTATAAGATAACTGTGAATCCTAGTTTAATAAAATAAATAAATAAATCGGTTTATGAGCGACGGAGATATGAGGTAACAAACAAAAAAAAATACCGAATTGAGAACCTCCTCCTTTTTGTGAAGTCGAAAAATACTGTACCTAAGCGAACTTAATGCTAGATAGCATTCTCTTCCAGCTAATTAACCTTTGTATTTTATTGACCTACCTCAATAATCTTCTTAGCCAAGAAGTAATGATGATACTCCAGCAACGAGGATCTATACATCTGTGCCAGGGGGTGTTTGCACAGCGTCAGGAAGTTGTTGTTGTACCCTGGGTGGTCCAGGTCGTGGCACAGCCCTGACAGCATCAGGGCTGTAGTCTACAAAACACACAAGAGGTACAGATCAGCAACATCATTCGGTAGACGTCCACAGCTTGACATAGGCTTTGCCACGCGACGGTACGGTCTTGAACCGTCTCCATTCACTGACTTTCGTTACAATGGCATCGGTCCATCAACTGTCCTACGCTGCTTCGCCATCCGTTGTCCGGTTCGTAGTGGTTAGAGCCAGGCTAATGAAAGTAGTGACTGAAAATGCGCGGCAAATTTAAAAATAATCGGCTTGGCATCCCCAAAACTAACATGAAATACTTACCTGGATTAACCTAATTTGATACTTTACAATTATTTATTACGACTTTTGGAGGTTAATCCAGGTATTTCATGTTAGTTTTGGGGATGTCAAGCTGATTATTTTTAAATTTGCCGCATTTTTTTTAATAAGTAATTGTATTTGCTTGCGCGACAGTAAACATGCGCAACTATCCCCTCCACGTTTCGTTCAGCGCTAGACTTACGTGCCGCTACTTATACAAGGCCTTACATGTCCGTGTTTGGTTGCCATGTCAAAATAAGTATATTTAAAATTATCCTAGTTCAGTTCTTCGGCGCGGCAATTTTTTCCGCACTGACTAGGTACAAGGTAGCCTAGTAAAGATGAAATATTCTCACCTCAACAAAATCGAAGTACCCGCTATTATTAACCAGCACAAGAAACATGGTGTGTGTAAAGCAAAAGGCGTGCTCCGCGTTGTGATACGGATTATTTCTATAACAGTTCAGGATCGTCAGCGCAAAATCGGCTAACTGGAGCCGGTCGAAGTTACGGCCGGCGAAGGTCTCAGTGTACATGTAGCAGACCAGACCGGGCATGTCTTCTTTGCTGCCTTCGCTTATGTGGTAGTCGAAGCTGGAAGAATATTAATCTAAGTTTCGATTCTTAAGAGAAGGTAGGGCGAACGAAGTTTGCTTCTATTTTGGCTATTATTTTATGACACTCCATGTTTTGTACACATGTTGAATGCTCACGTTCCGCATTCCGGTTTTTGCAATGCAAAACTCGTAATACCCTCTGTACACTAATATCAAGACCCGTGGTGTGTCAGTTTAAGAAAAAAAAGTTTTTTTTTATTTATGGTTTGGCAATCATTTAATTTTATTTGAAACTAACGCACCACGGGCCTATTTAGTGTACCTACTGGTTGTTTTTTTTTATACTACTTGTCAAGCAATCAAGCATACGGCCCACCTGATGGAAAGTAGTTACCGTAGCCTATGGACGCCTGCAACACCAGAGGCATCATTCATACGCGCGCTGCCGACCCTGAGACATAGAGATGCAAAGTCTTATGTGCCTGTAATTTCACCGGCACCCTCAAATGTGTACAAAGTTTCACAGATTTTTAAAAAATAATATCCAAATCAGAAGCAAACTTCGTTCATGTGAAAAAGGGCGTAAGCGCCCTTTTGCTAGCTACCGGTGACCTCCTCTTAAGAATGCTCAGAATGAGTTGAAGAGACGCAATTCCTTCACGTCCCGCAAGGCGACAAGTCGAAGTCGCGACAGGTTTGCAACAGGCGTAAATTGTGCAATAGGGCTGTCAAAAGGTAACTTTTGTGAGAAAAGCTACGTTTGACAGCCATGATCGCACAATTTACGCCTGTTGCATACCTGTCACGTGATAGACAATACGGGGACCGTTTATTTTTAAGTGCGCGTTACTTTCACTCACCCTGAGAAAGAGTCGAGGTGACTACATTGTATTTTTTTCGTGTTAATTACCACCTAATCTTTCGAAGTTGCCTGTTTTACTTGTTTTTTTTAATCTAAGAGTCTGTTCAGAAAGAGAGCCGTCGTGATCAAATTGTGAACTACATAATATTACAACCATAATTAATAGCTGGTTTCTTTCTGTCGGTATTTTGAATCATATACTAAAGAAATAGTAATAGATAAAACGGTAAAAGAAAGCATCATGAGAACAAGAAAGATAGTTCTGGAATACGGGTCCAAGACTATATAGATACCTAACCTACCTAATTGCCTGGGGTATGAAATCAAGAATAGAATGTAGAACTACCCAATCCTAGCCAAAACCTGCACAAGCCTATCAAAAACTACCTTTTGAAGTTAACAGCTGGTATGACAATGCCATTGGTCTCCATAAGTTCGTCAACATCGTGCTTGCACGACTTGAGGTGAATGCTCATGAGCTGCGAGTACACTTTGTTGAGGTTATCCTGTTCAAAACCAAAAAGAATCAACAAGGAGGCTAGATAGGTACCTAACCTATCCATCTAAAAAAGCGTGATAAAAAAACGTGAAGAAACTAATTATTCGAGAAGTGGAGTTTGGTGGAACACATGGCAAGGTGTCGTGTAAGCATCGAATCGAACGTCCAGCAGCGAGGTGAACTAAGATTGATGACAGTAAATTACATTGTCACGGGTCAAACATGTTTGTATTCAACTACTTACCGTAACTAATCTAACTATATTCAGCCAAAAAACTTCCTCAGCCTCAAGCTTCAAGATAGAAGCCATCCGAATTTAATTCTTCAAGAACCCTCGTAGAATTAAATTTGAATTAACTTAACTAGTTACAATGGATGATGATTATAACGGGATCTTACGTGATATATCTTCTTCTGCTGCATGTTATAGAAGTGAACGATTAATGAGCAGTAGCTGACGAACACCTTGAATATCTGCTCGTCTTCCACGTCGAAGGCCTTGCCGTTCGTCTTGTTCGTTAGTTGCACTACCCCTGTCGAACACTATTGGTTACCATTAGCTGCAGATATCACAGAAAGTGTGAGAACGTTGGAAAATGGTGGTAGTTACTTAATGGTTACCAAGAGGATGACAGGAAACTATACTCGAGGAAGTGACGACGGGCAAGTATGAAGCAAAGCAAGAAAAAAAATGGAACGGACAGTTGGAACGGCTCTGGTGAAGATTAATTATCGGAAAACAGTGAATTTTAGCTCACCAATTACCCTGTGTTTGTCCACAATAGGCGACACCAGACAGGATCTCACGACAGTTCCAGTGGTAGGGTCTACGTCTTTTGTGAACCGAGGATCCTTGTACGCGTCTCGGATGTTTAGAGGCTCCCCTGTCTTCGCCACTAGACCCACGGGTGTCTGCTCTTGATTGATGCTGAAAGAAAATGATATTTGAATGCAAAAAAGATTTCTTGAGACCTTACTGAGTTGATGAGTTCTTTTTACTTGCAGCAAGCGAACTTATGTTCGCTTTTTGTTCACTGAAAACAGTGAATAAAAAGCACTTTTAATCACTATTTTGGTATTAGAATTTAGAACACACCAATAAATTATATTCGACCTCCATCTCAATGCTATACAACCTCATATCGCTTCACAAGTTGACCATCCTAATAATAATAATAGCATGAAAATTACTCTTAATTTTAGTAATTGTTCTAATTTGAATGTGCATTTTAATTAATTTAGCCTTCCTTTTTTCTTCATTAAATGTCTATTTTCGCTTAGATCTTTCTTTTTCTCGTAGTCATAGTATAAATAAAGTATCGTATGCAACTCTTGAATAAAACGGATTTATATCGAGGGTCATGAATCACTCGCGTCGCTCCTGATTCTAACACTTGAATCACTATCTTTAGAATCCTTCACTTGCTCGTGATTAATCTATTCTCTATCTCGCGACAGGTTTGCAATAGGCGTAAATTGTGCAATCAGGGCTGTCAAACGGTAACTTTTGTATGAGACAAGCTACGTTTGACAGCCCTGATTGCACAATTTACGCCTGCTGCAAACCTGTCACGAGACTCGTGAGATAGAGAATAGCCCTGCCGGGTCCGACTTGGTTATGAAATAAACTCCTTTGGCCCCACATGCTAATTTAATTGGAGGTTTGATTAACGAGTTCCCTACTGAGCATAACAGATTTTTTTATACGTAGGGTATAAACTTATATTTAATCTGTGACATAGCTTACTTTACTTTAACCTTCTTCTTAGGCATGGTGGTCTTCTCGGAGGCCCAGCCGTCGTCCCACATGTCTGCGTACCGTTGCTCGCCCATTTGGTCGCGATCGATGATAAAGAAGCTGCTTCGCATCGCTCCTATGAAGGACTTCACCACTGCCTGTCATAATATGCAAAGCGTGTCGTTCTGATCCCATGCTAGGACTCATGTTTCTGAGACACTACAAAACCTACGAGTGCTTAGCCACCATGGTACTTATCACAAAACAGAATTGTCCCGCAACGGGAGTCGTAACTGCGTCGCTCGCGTCACAGCCTCTAACTCTTACCACTTCTAGGTGGAAGTTGTTATAATCAAATCAAACAAGGGAATTGGAGGTAACGCTGCGATATGGTTTACCAGTGGGAACAAACGGAGGTAATTGGCTCCTAGGGTTCTTACAGATCTTCAAAGGAAAATCCAACGAAGAACACGAAAAGATTATAAAAATTAGTAGCCCCCCAATTACAGTGGCAATGGGGAACGCAACAATGGAGATCATTTTGGCAGCCTTAGCGCTGCCCAAATCTTTTGAAACTTGAAAGTAAGAATATTTAGGTCAAGAAGTTTCCCCTATTCAAGTTTCATAAGATTTAGATAGCGCTAAAGCTGCCAAAATGATCGCATTATTGCGTTCCTCATTGCCATTTGCTACTGTAATCGGGGGGCTGTTCGTGGTCACAACTCAAATACCTTTATTCGCCAGCGGTCGATGATTCTGCGAGCTATATGGCCTGTCTGATGTGACTTCAACTTATCATCTAAATTGGTCCAACTATAACGATATACGTTATAACTTTTCATTTAAAACCCCGACTTCCGCCATTTTATACGACTAAAAAATTTTGGATGAAAAAAATTTATGAAAGAACCATTGTGGTGAAAGGATTATGATACTTTCTGAATGCAAATACTTGGTTTGTTGCTGAAAATATCAAAATCGCCATATGTATGCCTACAATATTTGAGGAGTTCCCTCAATTCCTCATGGATTCCATCATCAGAACTGGATTCTGAAAAAAATGGGACAAATCTGGAAGTATATCTATTCAAATAAAAAAAGAAGTTTCCAAATCGGTTCATAAACTCAGGAGATATGAGGTAACAAACATACAAAAAAAAAAAAAAACAACCGAATTGAGAACCTCCTCCTTTTTTGGGAAGTCGGTTAAAAATGATCCGCATTGTTGCGTTCCCCATTGTCATTTGCTATTATAATTGGGGGCCCTACACTACAATAAGTCTCTAGATGTGTGGTGCTCTAGAAGAAAGCTTAACTCTAGACAGCAGCTATCTTAGATAGTTACCAGCATATCAGTCAGCATTGTGTCGATAGACGCTAAATCACAGAAGTAGTTCTGCAGCAATGACCGCAGCTCCGTGTTGAGATGAGCCGTCTTCTGCAGGACGATGCGAGCCTGTGCTTGATGCACTGCAGCACCAGCCCAGCATGCCACGCTCACGACAGTGTACACCATGTTCTGGGGATCACACCACTATATCAACCAGCGTAACCTGAGGTTGATGCTGGAACGAAGGAAACGTGATAAAGAGGCCTGCCTTGAAAGGGGGAGGAGGCAGATGAGGACCTTAAGGAGGTCCTCATCTTCTAGCATCTAGCATCTTCTCATCTAGCTTAGAGGCTATTGTTCAAGTAAAGTTTTGAGTAATTTTCAGCCATTCATACAAAAGAAGCTCATATATTAAAGAATCTGTGAGGAAACAGCCGATTGCCCCAAGACAAGTGGCGGACAGTTAATTAATTCAGGCGTGATCTTGCGGAAATACATTCTAAAATATTGAATACAAATAAATATCCTTATTCATAATCATTTTTAGTTAAATAGCTTTTGTTTTGTTGTCTTTGATGTAAAATTAGGTACTAAACAAGACAAAAGCTATTTTAGCTATCAAAGGTACAAATTGATTATGATCCGACCAAAGGTAGGTAGGTACCTACTTTAATAAGATTCAAACACTTGTGGGCGATGGTCTTAAATCATCAGCTTGCTAGTGTTGGGCACATGCGATATGAATTATCGATGGTTCAGGTAGCCGCTATGGTCGGCGAACGACTGCCAGCAACAATAACAAGGTAAAATCAAAGTGGTTATACCAACAACGGGGAGCCCATTTCACCTCGCGATAGGTATATAGGCCTACTATTGCCCAACATAATCACGTACCTAACAAATTTTGACGCGTTTGTTAAAAGAGCAATATAGGATAGTTTCATCATTTTATAAGATTTTTTTTTTTTTTTTTATTGTCTGATCTATGTATTGTTTCTGGCTGGGCTACGTTCTAACGGTAGGTAGATAGGTACTAGCCCATAGCTAGCACGACAAGGCTTAGTCACATTTCTAGGTGTCTCAGTATCAACCTTCTAGGTTGGAAATTGGACTAACACTGTTATAGTTTTCCACATAAGTCCGATACAGCTCCAAAACCGCGTAGCATTCTCCATCAGGCTTCACAATTGGCATGCATATAGCCACCTTCGCGTCCACCCACTTTAGGCCATCAGCGAACCGTCTGTCGCGTGGCACATCTTCTAGGAGAAGGTACTCTTTGGTAAAAGCCACGTGTGCTGCTGCCACATTGCCCTCCCCTAGAGATGGATAAAATTAAAATGGTTGATGATTACAAGAGAAGATATTAAGGGGGATGCTTTCGATTACTTAAAGCTCGTTTCACGCTAGATGGCGTGGAAAAACAGATATTGACTTTTTTATTTTTTGTTCAAAACTCGAGCGTCTTTAGTGAGTAATTTTACCGTTTGCGAGCACGGTGTAGGTCATAGAATTTGATGCAGCATGAATTTTCGTTAAAGAGTCGTTAGAAATTTCAAATTCACTATAAATAAGATCTGACAATTTGCCTCATGTAATTACACGCACGCACACTTCTACATTCACTGTTTTGTTTTTCACTAGATGGCGTTGTCATTATCCCCAGATGTTATATAGATGGCGTTAAAAAAATGTTTATAAGGTATCTCGATAATGATGGCGTTAAAGAAAATTGTTAGAAGGGATGAGCCGCCACCATCCACTGACTTCCTGCCACCCTATAAAAAGTGCCGTGGTGTGCAGCGTAGAATCTATAATCCTCCTCCCGTGGATGTCGGAAAAGCCGACTAAGGGTTTACACCAGGGCATGGGCAGCAGCATCCATCTGAGTAACCGATACTGCAATCACCAATCAACCTGCCAAGGGTGGTAATTATGGCAAACACCCCCACAAAAATGAATGTCTTTTTACAGAAATTAATAAAAAGAAAAAACAAACAGATTAGGTATTTTTATTGGTTTATAATTACAAGTATTTTCCACTAGAAATATCATACACTGACAACAAATATTCATCAATAGGTAAGCGATCAGTGCAACTGCACATTTTGTCTTCGTATATTGTATTCATTGTTACCATTAGTGCCCATTGCATCTCTTCTAAATATAACTTTTCATTTAAAAAACCGACTTCCGCCATTGTATTCGACTAAATATTAGGATGAAAAAAAAATGATGAAAGAACCATAGTGGTGAAAGGATTATGATACTTTCTGAATGCAAATGCTTGGTTTGTTGCTGAAAATATCAAAATCGCCATATGTATGCCTAAAATATTTGAGGAGTTCCCTCAATTCCTCATGGATTCCATCATCAGAACTGGGTTTTGAAAAAAATGGGACCAATCTGGAAGTACATATATCTATTCAAATAAAAAAAGAATTTTCTAAATCGGTTCATAAACGCCGGAGATATGAGGTATCATCTTCATCATCATTAGATGTAGTTGATCTGATGATCAACTACATCATCATCAGCCTGTAGAAGTCCACTTAGGTGTCCCCTAGAGTGCCACGACGAACGGTCTTGAGCCGCCTCCATCCACAGATTTCCTGTGACGTTCATAATGCCTTTAGTCCATCGAGTGGAGGGCCTTCCTCTACAGCCTCGTCCGTTTTTCGGTCGCCACTCGAGAACCTTTATTCTCAAACGGTTATCAGTTCTGCGAGCTATATGACCTTCCCATTGCCACTTCAACTTGCTAATTCTGGTTGATCATCAGTGGCTAGAAAAAAATACATTTCTTGATATAGTTTTGTTTTAGACAATGTTGTAAGGGTTTTTTGTATGAGAAAAAATAACGTACATGATGTCATTTCATTGAGATCTATGCACTTTGCATTTTTCCGAACACGTCTCAATATATATTTCAGATAAAATCGCATTTTTGAAAAATGCTACCAGCTTTAGCATCATGCTGCTGATAAACTCATTTATAGGGTGTGGTGATACGGCGTTTGCAAACATAACAGTGTACAAATATTACTGTGTTGGAAATATATGATATTGGATAAACAATCAACAATCTGCCTCTCTCACTATTCCAAATTGACTCGCAGTCAGACGACTAGTTAGTAGTTTTGTTAGTAGTAGAACTTCTTGTGAAAGAGTTCGTCCGGGGAAGTACTACCACTGTACCTATTTCTGCCGCCAAGCAGTAGTGTTCGCATTGCTGTGTTTCGGTTTGAAGGGTACGGGTGCCGGTGAAATTACAGGCACATGAGACTTTTCATCTTTATGTCTCAGGGTCGGTAGCGCGCGTGTAATGCCTCTGGTGTTACAAGCGTTCATAGGCTGCGGCAACTGCTTTCCATCTGGTGGGCCGTAAGCTTGTCTGCTTGCCAAGTAGCATAAAAAAAAAACGTTCCGATCTGTGAGTAACGTATAAATCATTTCCATGCTGTTCATGTTGTGGACCATTTCTCAAATCTTCTGCCATCAAATCTGGCTGACTGCTGTTGTGCATTATTATTTTTCGTGCAACCAGAGTCAGCTTCGTCAATTTCGGCTTCAAAATATTTCGTCCATAAATTGGGAGCTTGGTGTTAGATAAGTTCTGAAAACATAACATATTTATTTATTACATTTTCATTCATTAAATTTTTAAAGATATTTCAAGTAATATAAATATCGAGCTGCGCCTCGCGGTTTCACCTGCGTGAACCATGATATTATTATTATGACGTTGATTTATTTTAAAACTCGTTATAAAATACATTTTTCACTATAAAGAAATACTACTTATCTATAAAAACAAATAGTATATAAAAACAGTATAGTAAAAAATATATTACAAAACGGTAAACCACCGACCGCGGAGCAAAGGCCCAAGCGGTCGGAGGCTAGGGCTGCAGAGAGAGGAACCTCCTGACTATGCGTGCCGAGTCCAGGAGTACTGCCTTCTGAATCTGACCGTTGATCCAACCATTTAGTGAGAGCCTCTCAAGGTATTGGTCGAGGCTCTTTGCTATAAGGCCATTCACAGAAACAACTATCGGGACGATAATCGTCGAATCCACATCCCACATGGCGGTAATCTCGTGGGCCAAGTCAAGGTACTTGCTTGCTTATTATTATTATTATTATTATTAGGTATCTTCATTCCAAATTTCACTCAAATCCGTTCAGCCGTTTGGGCGTGAAGAAGTAACAAACATACTTATAAACTTTCGCATTTATAATATTAGTGTGATGTGATGAGATGAAGAGGTCAACCGACGAATCCAACTCGGATGGGCAGCGTTCGGGAAACTACGCCATATCTAGTTTGTTGGTTTTGTGAAAACTTCTTGTGAAAGAGTTCGTCCGGGGAAGTACTACCACCGTACCTATTTCTGCCACCAAGCAGTAGTGTTCGCATTGCTCTGTTTCGGTTTGAAGGGTACGGGTGCCAGTGAAATTACAGGCACATGAGACTTTTCACATTATGTCTCAGGGTCGGCAGAGTGCTTGTGATGCCTATGGTGTTGCAGGCGTCCATAGGCTACGGTAACTGCTTTCCATCAGGTGGGCCGTATGCTTGTCTGCTTGCCAAGTAGCATAAAGAAAAATCTTCTCGTCGCCGATACCGCAGAGCCTCAAGACGAAAGTCTACACGCCAGTGTTGACTTACGGCACTGAGACGTGGTCGCTAACTATTGGCCGTATAGACAAGCTCAAAGTTGCGCAACGGGCTATGGAGAGAGCTATGCTAGGAGTTTCACCACGTGATAGAATCCGAAATGAGGAAATCCGTAGAAGAACCAAGGTCACCGACATAGCTCTCAGAATTAGTGGCAGTGGGCAGGTCATATAGCTCGAAGAAGTGATAACCGTTGGAGAATAAAGGTTCTCGAGTGGCGACCACAAACCGGACGACGCGTTAGAGGAAAGCTCTCCACTCGATGGAATAAAGACATTATAAACGTCGCGGGGAGTCGGTGGATGGAGGCGGCTCAATACCGTTCGTCGTGGCATTCTAAGGGGAAGGCCTATGTCCAACAACAACAACAACGAAGGCTTCAAACAAAGGGCAGGCATCTTCTATAATAGTACTACTCTACTAGTAGGTAACACATTAAAATTATGTAAATATCTGTTTACTTACGAAATTTCACCGTGAAACCGTTATAACCTGGCTTGCACTCGTTTCAAAGACACCGCCCCAAAGAAAATTAATCGCATGACACCCACAGTGCACCATAGACAAGGACCATAGAGAAAAAAGTCAAGGAACATATAGGGAGAAATAAGTGCACTGGGCTAGGTAACCACAGACAAACAGAACACCTTAAATTCAACAGGACCACAAATCAAAAAATTTCAATATCGTTTTTAATGCAAAAATGGCATTTAGATGATTCCAATTTTTATATTCGAAAAAGACACCCATGGTTTTAGCGTTTAAAATAGTTCAATCACACAACTACCCATTTAGCATTTTGAGACTTTGATGACTAACTTCACAGCAAAGCAGCCATCTTTCCAGTTAATAATAATAATAATAATAACTTTATTACGAAACATAAAAGTGTCAGGTTTTGGAATGCGTTTCTTTTGAATGAAAGTTCAATAAGTTTGATTACTATTTTATTAAAACGAAACCGCAGTACTTGGAAATGTGTCTGTTTTGCATATAAGATTACCGTGATTATGGTTGTAATTGTTTATAAACAAACATGCAATATTTGTTAAATGACTGTTATTACAATCAGTCTGTACAATCAGTCTTAAAATACAGTGTTTCATTATTATACATAAGTATCCTTTGAATTAAATAATCACTTTTAAGATTATTAAAATTACTTTGGGATCACATCCTTTTCAATCAGTTTTAGGATGCCCTGTTTTTTGTCTCAGCAACTTGTAGCTTTTTGATATTATTTTATTTTATTTACTTGGGAAAAATCTGTATCCTGAGAAGTTTTGTATAAAAATATATTATGCCTTTACAACTCTTCCTTTGAAAATCTATGCCAAGAGGCTGAACACTAAGAGGTTCTGAATCATAACTGATTGGTAATCAATCGTCTGTACTGCTGTCTGAGCTTATAGATGAGGATTCACTGGAGTCTCTATCTTAATCGCTTCATCAAAAACGGTACAAATTCCATACCAGACAGACAGCCAACACAATCCTAGCCTATCGTTACTTGATGAAAACATTATCTGATTTTGGAAGTCCAGAGCAATGAATAACTTTAGTCATTGAGGAAAGTACAGACAGCGATTCAGATATACTCAAGTGAATCCTCATCTTCAAGCTCAGACAGCAGTACAGATGATTGATTACCAATCAGTTGATTCAGTACTTCCTAGTGTTCAGCCTGTTGACATAGATTTCCAAAGGAAGAGTCGTAAAGAGCAGACCTCAAAGTTATTAAAACTGATCAACAACATTAAAATATATTTTTATACAAAACTTCTCAGGATACAGATTTTTCCCAAGTAAATAAAATAAAATAATATCAAAAAGCTACAAGTTGCTGAGACAAAAAACAAAGCATCCTAAAACTGATTGAAAAGGATGTGATCCCAAAGTAATGTTAAACTTTTTATACTTACTTATTTTAAAATTGATTATTTAAGCTAAAGGATTTTTATGTATAATAATGAAACACTTAATGAGATTACTGCGATGACTTAGATATTATTGATCGTAGATCTCATCGTTACTACTAGTAAGTCAAAGATTTATGGAGTATTTTATTTTGTAATATTGCTAGATGAAGAGGTGATAGTTATGGATAAGTTTCTTCCGCATTTAATTACATTGATCTCAATGTAAATTTCAAGGTAGTGTAAGGTTCAAAATACGCATCTTATAATATACCATACATATATGTAGAAAAAAAAGATTTATAAAGTAATACAAAAAAAACTACTATCAAAACTTTGATAGGCTTTCCAGTAAAAAAATGAATTTTCGACTTGTGGCTCTTTTGCATTTAAGGAGCGAGATGACAACTTCATACTACACTTTGATATTGATATATTATCAGGGTTGCTACACCGAGTTTCTGAATCACAGCACGGTACACGGTCGGATTATAAAAACTAGTAGTTTTGCGAACAGAATACCTCAAGAGCACAAACTATCTTGTTTTTCGATAAAGTTTAAAAATCGCATCCATAGTCCGATCTAGCATATACCCAATCTTACTTGAACCACAAGTCGTTGAAACTCTAACAAATGAGAGCTCACGTAATATTGGTTTTCATTTTTATTTTTTCTCAAAAACTATATTGTAAAATAAATATATAAGTAAGTACATATATCAAGTTTCATCAAGATTAATTGAAAAATGCGACGTACGCGAGTACTTACGTACATAGGTACATACATCCGAACAGACGATAGCAAATTTTGCCATATTATATTGCAAGGACTTACCTTGCTTTGCTCGCTCGGTCAATGACTAATAATAATTTTTTTTTATTGCTGCGAATGAAGTTACGAAAGTATAGTTTTTACATATTCTTTCGTTGTTTTATTTTTATTTTATAAAACTGAAACTTGAGTTTCAATAAAGTACGTTACAATAAAGTATTTTCTCGAAGGTACCTACTTTGTTGATATTGCAAAGTATAAAGAACATAGCCGCAAATAACTTTGTAAACTATGATTATAACGAACGGTTGGCAACCCTATCAGAGCCAGCTCATAAAGCCTAATAATTACGGGTGACTAGCAAGCACTAAACTTGTGACGTAGCGTTGCCTGGCAACGTCGCGTTTCGCAATTTTGGTGACAGACCCGAAAATAACGCGAGGCATACTTTTATTTATTTAGCGCCATCTTTCACTATCT
This sequence comes from Epirrita christyi, assembly GCA_951392215.1. Lineage (NCBI taxonomy): Eukaryota > Metazoa > Arthropoda > Insecta > Lepidoptera > Geometridae > Epirrita > Epirrita christyi. The sequence continues at coordinate 1,799,128 of OX595843.1, forward strand.
TTCTCAAAACTCGGTGCTCGAGGTCCATTTAACCGCCATCTCTGTCAAATTAAACAAAACAGGGTGCTCTGCGTAAAAATATCACGCTTCGATGGTAGGTGGCGACTCAAAATGGACATTAAAAACACTCACACATACGTAAAATTGGTCGTATTTCAAACTAATTTTAAAAATTACCCTTAGTAAATTTTTATTTGAAACAACCATTTGCGAGTACGATAATCATTAGAAAATCGAAAAAAAAATACGATATAAAGAACGACAATCTGTGGATTGAAAAAATACTTAAATTATTTTGTATGGGCAAGGCAACGAGAGCATTCACCTTAAGTATTTGTATAAGTAAGTTTTTAGCTCCGATTGATCGTTTTTGACAAATGAGGTGTACCTATACCTATCCTAAGAAATGTATTGACGTTCCAATCCAAGTACGTACCTAACATAAATACCATTATGGAGGAAATTAAAAGCAATTTTCCCACTTCACGAATAATATAGGTAGATACGTAATAAATCCCCTACCACCTACCTACCTAAATTCCAAAAATATATCACACTTACCTACTACCTACCTATCTTTTACACTCAAAAGTTGAAAATAATTGAAGTTATAAACGAAAACCGGCCCCCGTATTCTCTATCTCGCGAGCTCACGACAGGTTTGCAACAGGCGTAATTTTTGCGATCAAGGATGTCAAACGGTAATTTTTGTATATGAAAAGCGACGTTTGACAGCCCTGATTGCACAATTTTCGCCTGTTGCGAGACAGAGAATACGGGGGCTGGCAATTGGACATTCGGTACTAGCAACCAAAAACTGGACATGATTACCTACCTACCTACCTTTTAAGTAGATAGGTATTATAGTAGGTACCAAGTTAGTCTACTTACCGATAGGAATATTCACTTCATGTCGTTGTGGGTTTTTCGTATTCTGAGGCATTAGAACTATTTCGTTCTTTACATTATCCACAATGTAGAGGAAAACACCTGAAAAAACTGGACAATTAAAGCTGTGACTAGCCATTCTTTGCAATGCATCCCGACGATACGGCAGCCCTAATCATAGACGAATTAATGGCTCAAAAATTTTAAATGGCAGTTGATTGAAAGCGTCAAAATATTATTTATCTTTATCATCATCGGCCTATAGAAGTCCACCGCTGGACATAGACCTACCCCTTAGAATAACATAAAATAACAACGATCGATCTTGAGCTGCCTCTATCCACCGACTTCTTGCGACGTTTACCTGTCTTTAGTCCATTGAGTGGAGAGCCTTCCTCTAACGCGTCGTCTGGTTTGTGGTCGCCATTGCAGAACCTTTTATTCCCCAACGGTTGTCATTTATGCGAGCTTTAGACCAGCCCCAGTATTGTCTAACAAACTGATAATCGCTTTCAATTAGGTACGATTTTGCAGTACATTGCGCCGCATGCTTCAGCTTATTGTCACAAGCAGAAATATTCAAATCATGAAGTGCAACGTACTGTAAAATCGGAATCGAAAGCGATTATCAGTTGGTTAGCCAATAAAGGGGCTGCCCATTGCCACTTCAGCTTGCTAATTCTGAATAATGATTTATCTTACCTGAACTATTAGTAACAGTTTTTAAAACATTAGCCGTTTCAAAGAGCAATGAATCCAGATCCACTGTGTCTTCCAAAAACACATTGAACCTATTTATATCCAGGTATCCTCCAGCTTTCTCTTCTTCCTCTTTTAGGCCTTTCCGCTCTATCTGAGCGTAGGGCGCGATGACCCTTCTGGTGACCTTGTCGAGTTTCTCAGAGGGAACCAGGAAGTGGGATTGGACCTTCGATATGTTCGACCTCCGAGTTTCCTCCAGATTGATTGCCTCTAGTCTAATTTTGGTGGAGGACTTTTTTTGTGAGGGATCATTCATTTTAATAAATTGATCAATTAACCATAAAATTATCTTTGTTGACAAAATATCAAGTTTGTTTTGATTGGAATCTTGACGGCTGTCAATTTTAACTTTTTTAAGAAAGTAGGCTGTATACCTACTATCTTTACCAAGGAGTTTTCAATCTATTGGATGAGGTTTATTTCAAATTAAATATGATAAATTCTTTCGAGTCTTAGATTTTACTAATCAATTAATATCAGTATGTACACAGTCCTAAATTATTATTGATAAATCATAACTTTGAAAATTGGATAATATCATCAAAGAACAATGAACCAAATTTATAATTTATTTAGTCTGATGCAAATGAAATAGAAAATAACTATAAACAGTGTCAGTCAAGTGTAAATTAATAAGACAAAATGATTCAATACAAATTAATTGTGCAACATATATTTCTTAACACAACACCTAAAATTCAGTTTTTAAAAACGGAAACTATTCATGTACCAGTATATAGATGTAGGTACCAACAAGTTCCGAGTTCAAATCTCGAGAGGGTGAGTGAACGCAGTGCGCTCCCTCCGCATCTCGTTCTTTTCCCTCGTCCAGAGTAGAAACTTTTCAGTGCCTACATTAATTCCATATGTAAAAAATTCCCATTTATAAAAAATTAATTTATCAGTTTACAAAAGTTTATACACTATAAAACTGAGATGCATTTGTAATACTGTTAAAAAGCATATTGTTATTAATAAGATTCTACACTTATAGTTAGTATCTATCAATATTTATATTTATTATTTATTTATTTATTTATCAATGAGATAAATACTTGTTACTGTTTTGCACTTTTTTTACTAAACCTATATTAATTATGCTGCTAGGCCAAAGATTTGTCTCTTGCAAATATCTCAATCATTCACACTATATAAAAAATCCATGATCCTATTCACAATCATCATCTTCAGTCTGTAGAAGTCCACTACAGACCATAGTCTACTCCCTTAGAATGCCATGACGCACAGTCTTGAGCCGCCTCCATCCACAGACTCCTGGACTTGTTCCTGTCCTGTTGTCTGGTCCTGTTACCTACCTACCTCTTATTCTGATGAGGAAAATAAACACTATTCTTTTGTATGGTCATTATGGCAGATCCCTTCTCCAGCATTGTATGTGAGACCCTCACACTGCATTATACTCTTGTGGTTGGTCACCTTATTAAATGGATGCCATTCATTTCACCCTTGATTTCTCCTAATACGCTACGGCCATGTTATAGGTTTCTTCTCTTTTTTTAGCGGGGGGCTTTCTTTAACTCTTGTATCCTGAAAACATAGTCACTTTAAATAAACAGAATGGTGGCTGATGCCTCCCTAAGACCGAATAAAAAAAAACAACACTAAAGTACTCACAGAATCTATTGACATCTTCCTTTTGCTGTTATTTACATCACAAACTAAATTATCCAGCTTTATCCTCTTCATGTGACCAGAGAGGATATCTGGCGGTGGTTTTATCCTATCGCAGTTTGAACGTGAAACTTTATTGCACTGATTATTGCTGAAAACGTTCAATTTTGGCGCCGGTTCCGGGCAACAGTGTCTCGTTTTGTTCAGAACTTTTCCTCTGCCTGAATCGCGATACTTCCTCTGTCCGTAAGGCAAACAATAGTTCCGGAACAGCTCTATCAAATCGCATCGCGACATTCTCTCGACATTTTCAATACGCAGGTGCCTCTGTAAACACTGATAAAGGTTAGGTATCTCCGAATATATAAAAAGCAATAAAACCAATCGATTTTTGATTTTACAGACCTCTTGTATGATGGAAATCAATTGGTCGTTACTCAGTAGCTCTGGATAAAGCAGCATTTCACATGGTATAGCCATTTTTGCTAATAAAATACTAAAAAGACCATTGGAGAGGGCTACAACATCATCGTCTATAACTTGAGCACCACAGCCACAGTATATTTTTTATAAGTATATTTTGAGCACCAATTGGTTGATTGAGCACAAGCACAACAAACAAGCTCAAGTGGTGAGCAACTTGCTCATAAGCAAGTGAGTTTTTTGATTTTTGTTTAGGTCTGGGATCTGGGTTTTGACCGTAAAAAATAACTGTTTATTTGACAATACTTCAATAACGCCAGTGTCAACGGTCTAAAGTAGTCTAAACTGTTTACAGGCGAGGTAAACTTGTTTGATATTTTTACTCTGTCTACGAATATTTTAGAACGAGATGTTCAAGCCCGTTATGTTGGTACTAAAAGTGCTGGCCTCATGTGTGTGTGTGTGTGTGTGTACCATGGTTGAGGTGAGAGCGGAAGTTTTCTGACAGCTAAATGAAAATAGTCCTAAATCCATGCATAGATGGCGCCTGTCCAGATTTGGTTCTCTAAATTTTGTCGGTCAGCCCCAACTGTTCACTTTTCACTCGCTCATGCTCGTACGCGTTTGTTCCATATTCCATCCGCACTCCTTTACTATGTTTATGACACTAGCATGAAACGGACACTGGCAGAATTGTGAGAACTAGCCACAAAAGCCATAAATCAAGAAGTCAAGTCAAGTACGCGTTCTTTGGTGAAATAACTGCGTAATTAGTTTTTGTTGAAATTCTGATATTTGTTAGTGCTACGTATGCTTCTTCCTTCTCTGCAAAAAGAATTTGTTCTCTGTGGTGGTTTTGCAAAATCTTTAGAAGACAGAACCACATCGAGTCACCGCCATCTACCGGACTTTTAAGAACTATTTTTTCTTTTTAATTCCTTCCCAGAAAGCTTCCCATAAATGATCGCTAGATATATGTTATTATTATAATAAATATAAAATATTGATCATGTTCTTTTAGAATACATAAAAATTACATTTTAATATTGTTAAATATATTTTGACAAAAATACTATTCATCAGCAGTATAAAAGTCCACAGCTCGATATAGGTGTCCCTCATAAAATTCCAAGACGAATGGTCTCAGGTCGCCTCCATCCACCAACTTTCTGCCACCTTTAAAGTATCAGGTCCATCGGAAACCGTACTCCGTCGTCCCGGTTTGTAGTTATCATTTTCCGTATATATAAATACTGTGTGGTCATCACTCTAGAATTTGAGAATCTTATTTCTGCGAGCTACCTGGCTGGCCTACTTCCTCTACGTAGAACGCACAGATTTATAAGTATAGTACTAAAGTAGTATAGCGATGCGCGACTGTAACTAAATTTTACTATCGAATAATATGCCACTACTGAATTTCTCAGTCGACTTGAAAAATAGTGCTAAACTAGAAAAGTTATTCGAATAAACGAATACTATTTTCAGTAATACTTGAACGATTCGCAGCTGAAAACCCCGAATGGATACGAATTCACTCGCGACGAATAGTGCCGATGATGCGCGACACGGCTTCCGATAGGCGGCGGAACATTGTGATTGGTGATGAAAGTACCTACTTACACCAATACCCAGACTTGGATGGATGAATGAATTCATTCGGTGTTCACGACTTCGAGTCGCACTAGTTGGATGAATTTATTAGTCGACTAGTTCGAATACTTTTATTCATAGTCGCGCATCGCTAAAGTAGTATAACGTCAACTAGCAACAAACACACACATGCTGTTTGTAAAAAAAAATTCCCTACGAAAACTGTCAAGTGCGTTCGTTGTCATATCTGCAAGAAATCGTTTATTCCCATTAAATTGCATTGCAGCTTACTTACAGTCACACACAGCACACTGTGTGCAGCAGCCAGCAGCCCCACACTGCCTGCACGCACGTACAACACTATTCTTCTTTTGTTTTTTTAGTTTAGTTGGCTATGGTTGCTGTCTGAGCTCGGTTGTTCGTATTTTGTGTGCTTTGATTGTTTGCGTTTCTATTTCCTAACGTTTTAATTTTCGACTTTTGGTGCGATTTTATTAGTTTACAGTGTGTGGTAAATTTTTCGTTTAAGTGGTGCCTCTTCCCTCGCCAGCCGTGTTTTCGTGCAGCGTTAGCATTTATTATATTTAATTATTTTTAAAGCGAAGAAACTACAGTTTTTAGTGGATAAACATAAACGCAAATGCAAATAGTGTGTGAAGTTTCGATGACAGGACTGATCGTGGAGTGTGTGCGAGCGCGGTGGGACTATGTTGTTCCTGAGTGCCCTAGCGATCGGGATGATATCGGGCCTGCAGAATGTCACTACCGATGTGCCTTCCACTGAAGTGACGGAGAGTACGACCGAGGAAGCTACAACGATGGGGCTGGTGGAGACAACAAAGCTATCTGGTCAAACGGCCGATTTCGTAAATGTTACGCTGCAGGAGCGACCGTCAATGTGGGACTTGTACTTGAATCACTGCCCGAAGTGGCGGCCTATAAACCACGTATTTTTTCAAGTGGCCAACGTGTTTTTCCTGTTCTCGTTCCTAGCTCCGCACACTTCAAGTGGTCTGATCTGGCTGCGGGCAGCTCTGATGATCGGCTGTGCGTTCTTTGGCCTGTGGGCGATGACCATAGAATGTTTCTTGGATGCCGTGGTGTGGAACAGTGCATTTGTTGTGATAAACACTGTGTACTTCTCTGTTCAGTTGTATCTCATGCGGCCGATCAAGTTTCATAAGGAGATTGAAGAGGTAACTTGAATATATTTCTTTGTTTATATAAATACTTAAAAACACAGCTTCTACATCTTTAAGGTATTGTACATTTTCATACAACCAAGACGTAGATATCCACTGCTGGACGAGGCCTCTATAAGAAAGGGGTAATTTGCCATATCACTACACATGGCAGGCAGATTGGTGTTTGGATGTCGCTGCCCTTCCCCTGGTGTAGTTCTTTAGTCACCACGGCCCTGTTAGGTTTTGTACAATATTCCTGATATAACAAGGCCATCTGGAAGGTAGCTGCTTGGCTGTGCATTACACAATATAGTTTCTATCTAATCTATTGCACAGCAAAATGGCTAACTTCAAGGCGGCCTAGTTATATTGGCAGAACTGTAATTCATGACATTTCATTCAGCAGTACATATGTCAGCGTATTAGAAATACCTGCCTAGCTGAATTTGAAATGACATGACAATGCCACCTAGTTTTTATGAAACATCAACTCAGCATTACTTATAACCACAGTCTAAAAAAGTAATTCATCAGTTTTACCCTGTTTGCTCAGCAACATACCTCCCTACCTACCTTATCTATAATTGGTTAAGCAACAAAAAAAAATATCTAAATGTCCGGTATAGAAATGGTAGCAACAGCAAATCTTAACCCTTAGACTAGCTCGTAGAGGTTCCTAGAGCCTCGTTGAGGCTCACTTCCTTGACGTGGAGGGTATGGGTAGGTTCACTCGATAGGTATATATAGGATTCAGGGCCGATTGGGACATTGGCTAATGGTATGCCGATGTTCTGTAGACTCGTAGTGAGAACTGTACTGGTTAATAAACTTCACTACTACTCTTAGTAATTTTGTCTTACAAAATACCTAACCATCATAAAATCAAATAAACTGATAACTAGGTATGTTATGTTATCTTGTCAGGTATTAAATGCACTTCGTTTTTTAAATAACATGGATTGTTTGAAATTCAGTGTTTGTTTAATCATATGAACACACACAACACGAATGTTATGCAATTAAAAGGACAGTAGGCGAATTAAATCACACAAAGATGTAACGCGTGGGTTTATTAGCCTATTAGGAAGCTCGGTAGAACGCTAGCATGGAAATTTCCTTTTTTTTAAGACTCAAGCACCTTATCAATATTTTTTTAAAAATAAAGACGAATTCATAAAATTTGATTTCTGTTTACCAGAACGTTTAAAAATGTACTTCTGTGCAAAAAAATCATAGACCAAATTGATACCATTTTGAGATGCTGAGCGAAATCTACACTAATATTATAAAGAGAAAAGATTTTTAGTTTTGTTTGTAATTAATAAACTCGAAAACTATTGGATCGATTTAAAAAAATCTTCACTAGTAGAACTACATATTGACTGAGTAACCTATGCTATACTAACTTTATTATTTAAAAAATGTTCGAACTCTTTGTCACGCGAACGAAGTCGTGAACGAGCCGCTAGTATGGAATATATACAGAGCCTACTTTGAATAATGATCTAGGAAATTTTAAGTAGTTGTGATTTCCTTTTACCAGGTTTTAGAATCAAAATACATATACCTACTCAAAAATGATATCCATAGCTATTCTACACATCTATACTGAATCAAAAGACTGCATTTTATTAGAATTCTTTGCTGAATCATGTTTGACTACAAGAATGCCACAATCGAACCCATGTAGAAACCACCACCAAGATAAAAAATGCCCAGCAAAAATTTTTTTTTTTTTTTTTGTTGATTTCTTTCATATCCGCAATCAGCTGGTGGGCTATAGGCGGATGGGTGGATAGGTTCCTGGCGCTTGGGATCTAGACTCATCAGTCCTTCTTCCCACATTACAAAAGGTTATCCAAGACATGGGTTCTCTTCAACCGCCTTGTACCACTTGGATCAATAACCAACGCCCTTGCGAGCGGATTGGCATGGCTTTTGAGGCGACACACATATCGTTCTCCTCTTTGTTTTGACTCTTCATCGACTGTGGGGACTTCCAGGTACCGATGAATTTCATTGTTTGTTGAGAACCACGGTGCATTCACAAGGGCACGTAGGATCTTGTTTTGACAGCGTTGGATGATAGCGCGGTTTGATTTGCTGGCTGTACTCCATATCTGTAGCCCATATGTCCACACAGGTTTGAGTATGCTGTTGTATACAAGCCGCTTGTTATGCAGTGACAGTCTAGATTGAGGTCCAAGCAACCAGTATAAACTCTTGAACCGAATGTCGAGTTCGGTTCTTTTTGCCTTGACATGGTCCTTCCAGGTTAGACGTCTGTCCAGTGTGAATCCAAGGTATTTGACAGAGTCCTTGTGAGCAAGTTCGTCGCCACCAAGTTTAACAGGAGGACAGTTGCCTCTACGGAGTGCAAAGGTGATATGTGTTGATTTGGCGGTACTCGTGCGAATTCTCCACTTGTGGAGCCACTTTTCTGTTCCGTCCAATTGCTCTTGTAACGACTTAGACGCTTGGATTGGGGAAGAATCGCAGGACAGAATTGCAGTGTCGTCAGCGAAGGTGGCCGTTATGGCTGCTGAGGATTGTGGTAGATCTGCTGTGAATATATTGTAGAGCACTGGACCGAGAACTGAACCTTGCGGTACACCTGCTTTTATGTCGTAGAATGAGGATTTCGATTCTCCGTGCTTGACTTGGAAGATTCTCTCTGACAAGTATGATTTGATCACCGGATAGAAGGTGTGAGGGAGTTGCGTTTTAACTTTGCATAACAGACCTTTGTGCCAAACCCTATCAAATGCCTGCTGAATGTCGAGAAAGGCTGCGGAGCAGTACTGTTTTTTTTCAAGGCATTCTCTGATAGTAGAGTATACTCTATGGACCTGTTCTATAGTGGAGTGGCCTTCTCTAAATCCAAATTGGTGGTCTGGTATGGTAAAAAGTTCTCGCTTCAAACGTTTGACGAAGAGTTTTTCCCAGAGTTTAGAAAGTACCGGTAGAAGGCTTATGGGTCTATAAGATGTTACGTCTTTGTTTGGTTTTCCTGGCTTGAGTATCATTATTACTTGCGAGACCTTCCACAAAAGTGGGAAGTATGATAGTCTGTAGGTTGCGTTGAATAGGGATGTCAAGAAGACTACGGCTTTTTTGGGCAGTTCTTTTAGAATCTTGGGTGTGATCAGATCGAATCCCGGTGCCTTTTTTGAGTCTAGCTTCCTTATTTCTGTCCAAACTTCTCCTGGGCTAACTGACCTTAAAGGTTGGTCTAGCTGAAACGGTTGTTCGAGTACTTCGTCAACATTCTGCTCGTCCGTTAAATCGCCGTCATTAGGCTGGAAAATACTAGACAAGTGAGCTGCAAATGTGGCTGCTTTTTGTTCATCTGTACGTGCCCATTTGTCATTGCCCATTTTGATTGTAGGGTTGGGTTGAATAGGCCTTTTGAACTTTTTTGTAGCCTTCCATAGGGAGTGATGGCCTTTAGTATGGGGTGAGAGAGATTCCAAATGATCGTTAAATGTGATGTTTTCGTGTTCCTTTATGTATTCTTTAAGCTCTTTAGATGCTTTGTTGAAAGCTAATTTGTCAGCTGTGAGACGGCTGGTATGCCATATAGCCCTCAGTTTCCTTTTTTCGCCAATCTTATGCTGTATTGTTTCAGGGATGTTTTCACCATTAAAAGGGAATTTTGAAGATACTTCTGGAGTGCTCTTCCAGACTGAGACCTGGACTAGATTAGTGAAATCTTTGCATGCGTCCTCCACTTCGTCTTCGGATTTCAGAGAGATGTTAAGGTTAATATTCTCGACGAGGTGTTGCCTAAAGCTGTCCCAGTCGGTTTCGCTATTGTGTAGGCTCTCCGGTTTTTTCACATTGATCACTCTGGTGCTCACGGTGAGTATGACCGGTGAGTGGTCGGATGAACCATCCAAGCTTGATTCAGCTTTCGTGTAAAGGTGGCCTATACCTTTGGTTATAAAGAAGTCCACAAGGTCAGGAATTTTTTGGCGGTCTGTAGGCCAGTATGTTGGCTCGCCTGTGGAAATTGTGAGGAGGTTGTTTGAGTCAACAGACTTTTTGAGGTTTCTTCCTCTTGGGAGCGTGAGTCTAGATCCCCAATAGGTGTTTTTGGCGTTCCAATCGCCGCCTGATATAAATCTGGGTCCTAGGGTCGTAAAGTATTCGTCGAACATTATGTTTGTTATTTTGTGTCTTGGCGGGCAGTAAACCGCTGATATATCAAGTGAGCCAAATTTGTCCTGAACGGTTACTGTTGTCGCTTGCAAATGAGGAGTTGAGTAGCTGGAACGCTCAAAGTGTCTTATCTTCTTGTTTATAAGGACAGCTGCACCACCTTGGCTTTTCCCATTTGGGTGGGGAGTGATGTAAACTACATATCCCGGGATATTTAGGGGTTTTTCACCGGTCATGTGGGGTTCAGATAATAGAAGTACATCTATGTTATTTGTTCTGATAAGGTATTCTATATCATGGGCACTAGATAGAGCCCCGTTGACATTCCACGTCGACAACTTTATGAAGTTGTATGGAATCATTATGATAACTTGCTGACAAGAGTAGTTATAAGACCCATAAGGGTGCTTATGTGTTGAAGGAGTGTATCAATTTTTTCAGATTGTTTAAAGATTATTTTTTCTAACGCTTCAATTGAAGAAGTATTTGGTTGGTTGATAAGTACATTTTTATTCAAAGGAAATTCTTGTGTTGGGTCGTTCAGTGCATCAGAGTAAAGTGTACTATTGTTTGGGTTGTGATTACTTCTAACGTTTTCTAATTCTGAGGTTTTTGCTGTGTTTTTACGGTTATAGTTGGGTTTATCACTACTCAGAGGCAGTTCTTGGGGAGATTCGTGTTGTACTACTGAGTGGAGACTCATATTATTCGAATTAGGACAGCGTTTAGCCCTTTCTGGTTCTGCTCTCTTTCTTCCATATTTTTGCTTACTTGGTACATCACTGTTCTGGGGTAGATCCTGTGAAAGTTTGTATAATGCCTCTGAATAAAGCAGCTTATCGCTTGAATTATGGTTAAGATTGGGCATGTCCAGTTGAGGTCTGTTATTCGTTAGCCTTGACCGGTCTTCATTGTTCTGGTGGACATACCGCTTTGGTTGTGACTTTATTCTCTTTTGTAATATCTCACGATAGACATCACAACCCTTATAGTTAGCTGGGTGTTCTCCTTCGCATAGCGCGCATTTGGCTGGCGTGTTCCTGTCCTTCTTTGGACAGTCAGTGGTGCGATGCCCTTGACCACATTTAACACACCGAAATGGGCGCATACAATTGTTCTTGGAGTGACCGTACTGTTGACAGCGTTGGCATTGAACTATTGATTTGCGTTTTCGGGGGTCTTCTATCTTCACAGATTGGTTATGGATGTACTTTATGCTTTTAACTTCTTTGTTGTTTGGGTGTGGCTCTATGTTCACGAAGAAAGTAGAAGTAGGCAGTTTCTCTGGCCCCCGTCTGGCATTAATTATTTCTCCAGACACTTTATTGCCAGTGAGTTCTATCGCCGCAACTATTGATTCTTTCGGTGTGGAGTGATGGAGGTCTTTAATTACAATTCTGTATGGCTTGTCTTCTTTACTCGAGAATGTATAACCAATCAACCCATGCTCACGGATTATGTTAATGGTTTTTTTATAAGCTTCAGTTGAATCTATCATCACACGGAGTTGATTTTTATTGACATTTTTTATCTTGTACTCTGAATCATCGATAGCAGTTCTGATAAGATTGGAAAGTTCATTTATGTCCTTAATACCGTAGAGAACAATTGGTGGTGGCTTGGTTGGTTTCGGTTCCTTAGTTACGATTTTCGCCAGACAGTCTTGTTCCAAGGCAGCAAAGCTGTTATGGGTCTCTATGACGTTCTCATGTGGTGGAGTGTTCGATACACGTTTTCTTTTATGACGTGGGACTGGTATGCTTTGCCACTCTGGGGGCTTATTTGCAGGGTTCTGTGTTTTGCAGGCTTCTTCTGCTGGATGGTTTGATGGCGGGATGTTAGTCATCGAGTTGCTGCGTGTTCTTGTAAAAAACATGCTTTTGTGGAAGGTTTGCTGGATTAACTTTGGCTCCAGTGTTGGTGTAGGTACCGTCGGGTCCATTTGTGGCAAAACTTTGCCCCCCCCAGAGTACGAGGGGCAGCCTGAGCTAAGCTCAGGGAGGGATTCTCCGGCATCGCCGGTACCCTCCTGGGGTACTATGTCTTTTGGTTTTGCTGCCATGGTTTCTTTATTTTTTTCTTCGGGGTTGATTTCCCCTAGCCAGTTATTCAGCTTAGGCGCCGAAGATTCGCCTTTGCCCTTCACATTTAGCTATTACGGTCCAGAGGTGAGGGGAGCTCTAAACGGACCGTAACATTGCCCAGAGGGGACGACCCACAAAGGTGAGAGGATGTGGGCCCATTACTAGAACGCGACGGCATTCTAGCAATGGCGAGGACGTATGTGATTAGGACTGGTCAGTGCGCGCCTGTAGTCTAGCTCCTCCTAGACGTGCGCTCTCGGCATTCACGGCATTTTATAGAAGTATGTTCCCTGGCGGAACATACCCCACCGAGACCAGACACTGACTTCCCCCCCAAATCCCCAGCAAAAATGCAAATTACAAATTTACTAAGGCTATTTTTTTTAATAGTACTTTGCAATCAAATAATCATACGGCTGATGGAAAGTAGTTATGGTAGCCTGCAACACCAGAGGCATCAAACGCGCGCTTCCGACCCTGAGACATATAGATGAAAAGTCTCATGTGCCTGCAATTTCACCGGCACCCTTCAAACCCACGCTCATCAATAACGCAGGAAATAAACAGCCTAAAGGCTCTACCAGAACTTTAAACAGCTATGTTTAAAGTTCCTTTTATAGCTGGTGCTGAGGATGAATCACATTGGTTTCGAAAGTCGATAGATGCAGAGTGGGCATGCCGTAGTCTGCGTGCAGCGCTTTACTTGTTTCGATGTCCAAGTCATAACGAAAAGCGAGTTGATAGTGAATTTAGAAGCTTTGGTACAGAATAATATATTAGTATACTTAATTACATAGTGCTTTCAACTCAAGCGCATACTGGAAAAAATCGAAGACTCATCGTTTGAGATACCATCTTTAGCAAAACATATAGTAGTATAGAGTGCGTGTGTAATCTAAAACTGAACGCTGCACAGGTCGGGCGCTTACGCCCTTTTGTGCACGATGTTTGCTTCAACATGATGATTTAAGGTGGATCGTCTCGCTTGTGGTGCGAAATTAAAATTTTATCGTGTTTTTTGCTTGTCACAACACTTCTTGTCTAAAAACCGATTTTGCGAAAACTAAGAGACGCACGTTTTAGTTGTTACTATCTCAGGAGAATAATTAGTTTAGCTATGAAATGAATATTGTTCAATTATTTTTAAAGTGCTTTTTTGATTCAAAGATATCCGTAGCTTAACTAGTGATATTTATGAGATACTATCAATTAAAATATGTGTGTTGGGTAAAATATGTGTTCCTAGTTTTCGCAAAACCTGGTTTTGCTATCTCAAGAAGTGTTGATGAGCTGTGACGAGCAAAAAACACAATAAAATTGGAATTTCGCGCCACAAGTGAGACGATCCACCTTAATGGCAATTATTTAATCAAACTATGAAATTTTGTACACATGATCAGTACACTAATATCGTGTGGTACGCAACCAAGCAAGTTCACCTCGTGTAAGTTTAGAGGGTTTGGCAGATTGCCTCTATTTGCGTTCGCGTCCGCTAAATGCCTCTCCGTTGAACCCCCAAAAGGGGTGCCGCATTCAAATCGAAGTTGCATAACAATAAGTTACCCACAACACCACGCATATTGGCACCGTTTCATGACTGTGTTTGTTTTAGTCCGACATGACTTTATTTAACCACTGATTTTAGTATTAATCCCTACATTTTGCCATAGATTTTACTTGAAATCTACTTTTTTTTATTTGAGTAAATGACGGATCTTGGCCCAACTGATGATAAGCAGTACCTACCTAGTAGTTAGGTTACGTCCACCTAGGACGCGTTCTACGTGACATTGCACTGCGCGTAGTCACAATCGTTTTGTGGACCATAGATAGAAGATTTCCCAACTTTCCCCAGCTTAGGAGACAACTTTATCAACATCATCAGCCTGCAGAAGTCCACTGCTGGGCATAGGCCTCCATAGAATGCCACGACGAACGTTATCGAGCCGCCTCCATCCACCGACTTCCGCAAGAAGTCGGTTGAAGTTGGACATTAGTCCAAGGTCAAAATATTTTTGTCAAAACAAGCCAAACTGCCAGACTAATGGTTAACATCGAGGAGTTCCGTTGTCCACCTTCTGTCTCCATCATCAGATCAGCTAGCATAATATTTTATTGTCATCTAAACTTGACAGCCCTGCAAAATTTCAGCTCAATCGGTTAGATGGAACTGGTTCAAAATTCAGTTTCAAGATTTGACCCAAAAAACAAACAGGGCAAGCTAAATAAAAACTTTTAAAGTTATACACTTCTCAGTCGTTGTACTCTTGATAGAGTGGTCTTGTTGTTGGGGGCTTATGGCCCATAAGCCCCCAAAAACAAGACCACTCTATAGTTATACTTAAGAATACAAAAAATGTCGGTTCGTGAAAACGAGCGTGAAACTAGATAACCTATCTACTACACTACCTAGAGTAGATACAGGAACAGAATTTATACCTAGCAGTGATCAATCAATTCTACAAAGAGCTTACTGAGTATTAATGTAGCTGCTCTAGTTAACCACTAACAGTTTGATGGATGAGGTTTCAAGATCTAAAACTTGCAAACACTTTAAACGCGGGATCATTAGGAGTTTTGATCAGGTCAGTGGGGCAAGTTGAATGACCTTTGACGTGATGACGTCAGACGTCACCCCTCGCTTGCACCCCTTCGTTTGTTCCTTTGTCGTGGCACTGGATTTTTCTTGGTCACCTTCGCTTTAGGTTAGTGACCAGGTTGAGGTGCTGTTGCCTTTGTTGAAAAGGGGGCTTGTACCAGATACCTGTAAGTTATTTGGCTTGCACCTCATCGAGGGGACATTATGCACATCGAATAAAGTTTCACAGTTAAGAGAAGGTAGGTAGGGCGCTTATGTCCTTTTGTACGCAAACTAAGTTTTTTTTTTTTACACAACTTTATCTGGCCCCAAGCTAAGCAGAGCTTGTGTTATGGGTACTAGATAACTGATATACTTAATACAATACATTATATAGATAGATATTTTTTATTACACAGAAAATACCCAGAACACCCTGAACAAATATCTGCAGATTGTACAAATATTTTTTCCGAGGCGGGAATCGAACCCGCTTCTATTTTGGCTATTATTTGTTTGAATGGGATTTGATGTTTACTTTGCAGATTTTGAAAGCTTTTGATACTCAATATGTGCTGAGTAAACTTGTGGTATAAGTACCTAAAGAGATTGGCTTTCTCTAATGGTGGTTGGCGTGGTTGCCCAGAAATATTGAGGCTTTTGGCATAAAACCTGGTCATGGCTCTACAGTCTACACTGCCAAAAGAGCAAAAACAAGTTTCATACTTGCTGAAGGGGTGTTGCAGTAACTAAACTATCGATTTATGCTAAAACACTGCACCTTATTGCCAATAGAGCTGGTAATACTTGCTTATCCAATATCACAGCAAGTTCCGGCTGTTGACCGAGCGAGCGAAGACCTTGCAATAACTGGCAAAATTTACTTTCGTCTATCTATCCGGATGTATGTATGTACGTGCTCGGGTACAGGTGTATATTAAGTAATTTATTTGTCGTCGATGATTTTTGATTAGATGGGTATTTACCCCAAAAAAGGGGAAGTTTGCTGCGGCGCTATTTACCGTCAAGTGGGGTGCCATAAAAAAGGCTATGTCTAATACATTCCAAAACTATTTAAATTTTTATTCTAAGATGGTATTTGAGAAAATAAAAAAAAATATAACATATCGTGAGCTCTCATTCGTTAGTGAAAAGCATAAAGTTAAAAGTAAATCACGTCGTAGTTTCAGGGATTTTATCTCAAATATAATGCTCAGTAAAGTGGTTAAGGCTAAGTTTACGATATTATGGTTTTTATTCTCTACGATATAAGGAAAGAAATGCTGTGAGTCTTCCCAGTTCCCTATTAAAGTCTGCACAACTTACGTACGAGTACCAAAAATAAGACCGAAAACATGGAGAATTTTGTTTAAAATGCCTTTTTTTCGTATTCCTCGTGCCCTCGATGAGAGTTTTTATGAAGCTAACGTGCTATTTATTTTGCTAGTGGCTTTGGGTCTGCCTACCTGTTCGTTTCAATACCTGGGAAAGGTTTGCAGTAAAAACAATAGTCATGACTGAGTTGAAAAAGTGTCTTTCATGTAGCTTATTGGCAATTTCAATCTTGATTTGTTTTTTTTTTTTTTTTCAAATTATCGGACTTGTTTGGTCCTATTATAAAAAATGCCCTTAGTCTGGGTTTAAACCAGGACTATCAGTCTAGGCTTAAATATCGACCTAGGGTATATACGAGTGTAATACAAAAGCAGATGGTTTGTTTTCCAGAAGCAACTTTCGTGCTAGATATGCCAAAAATGACATAAGCTTGGACTATCTCTGGTTTATCTAAAACCAGGCAGCCCCCTAGTTTAGCAATGGTCTATAAATTGACAGTTGATTGCTTGTTAGACGTAAGAATTTGGACATCTCAATTGTGATGTGATGTGACACAATCCGTCTGTCTGATACTTTGGAAATTTGCGAAGTAGCGCGAGAATTGATTTCGGAAAACAAACCATCTGCAGTCGTATATGCCTAATGTCGATATTTAATCCTAGACTAGTACGCCTGGACTAAATTCAGATTTAGTCCATGTTCTGTAATAAGGCCGATCAGGTTTTGTAGTGTGCAACTAGGTAAAACTAAGTTTATAAAATATGGTATCATGGTGAAATAGCTGTAATCCCGTATATTTTGGCACATGTTTGTAAGCTCTATTTTGGTAAATTTCGTAAAAAGTTAGTCGTAGTAGGTAGCATTTCAATTTACACAAAATCTAGATTATAATAATAATAATAATACCCTACAATCACATACGTATTCCTGCTTCCACTCTAGGATTCCCTGTGTCGTGGGTATCTCAGGAACTACGAGTACCATTGGTAAAATAACACCTATTAATATTAATTAATAATTGCAGTTATTTGCAATTATTGATTGCATTTTAGAAAAGGTTATATATTCGCAAAATTCTTTGCTTTTGAAAACATAACCTTTTTAAGAGTTTTCGCGGACTGTACTTAACTTCTCTGAAAAACCCATAAGGGATCTATTAGTAACAATCATTTTAAACGGATCCCTTAGTCACAGGATCTATCAGTTACTAAATTATAAGGTTATGGGATATATTAGTACATAGGATCTATCAGTAACTAAACTACTCAATAAATTTGCAAAGCATACATATTTCTGAAGTAAACGGTAATAAACGGTGACAACCAGGGGCCCAATTCTCTAATTTTAAAACATTCCAGTCACAATATAATCTCGTGTCAGTCGCACTGTCTCGTATAGTAACTATTACTTAATCTTTGCGTATACATGCGAAGATTAAGTAATAGTTACTATATAGGTGACAGCTGACAGTGCGACTGAGATGAGATTATACTGCGAATTTAAAAACATTCCAGTCACAATATAATCTAGTGTCAGTCGAGCTGTCACGTATAGTAACTATTACTTAATCTTCGCGTTTCTTGCGAAGATTAAGTAATAATTACTGTACGTGGCAGTGCGACTGAGACGAGATTATACTGCGAATTGAATATTTTTAAATTAGAGTATTAGCCTCTGTGCCCAATAATGCCTGTGTATAAAACGAAGGAATGTTTTGCAGCAGCTAACAGCTATGTCGGCTGGCTGTCCCGTAAATATTTTTATTGCATCGCAAAGAAAACGCTTCGCAGTCAGTTCATGGCTTTCTCAATCATTCCCCATTGTCTGTTGTGCAAACGTGAATAACTTTTTGTCATTTGTGCATTTACATAACAATAGGTTCGGATAGAATTTATCGTTGAAGCCATTTAAAGAAAATTACAGTAATGTCTCACAGTTAATAAAAGTACACATTTTCTTTAAAACAGTGATAAAAACACGTGTTTTTTTATAGTAAGTAATTGACTTAACTGGCATGTGGCTTACCTGATGTTAGCGATAACTCCAGCCCATTACAAATGCAATACCTCTTAGGTCACGTCCTCCTAGGACGTGCCCACTTGGCACTTCACTGCGCCCGTTATCCTGAGACACAAATATGAAGAGTCTCATGTGCATGTAATTTCACTGGCACCCTTCAAACCGGAACATTGCAATGCGAGCACTACCTACTGCTTGGTGTCATAACTCATAAATATATGTATGGTGGTAGTACTTCCTCGAACGAACTCTTTCACTAGAAGCTCTACTACTAGCAAGATATTACTGATTGGACCTAGGTCTGCTCTCAACTCCATTCCATATTGTACTGCTGATGTAAGATTTTCCGCTTACATATTTTTGTGCAGAAAGCAAGGGGAAATTTTAACTAAACAGTCAGTTCCATTAACGTTACAGTAGGGTTAGTACGGGTTTTGATAGTTTACGAAACTATATGAAGTTTCGTTTTCTTCCATACATTTACTTGCAGCGCCCCTAGCGAAAACGAGAAGAAAACTAAGGACGCTGTCAGTAAATGTATGGCAGGAAACGAAACTTCATATAGTTTTCGAAAACTATCAAAACCCGTACTAGACGTACTGATGCAAACTAAAGAAACCATTAGTTGCGTGGACAAGAGCAAGGCTGTTTTAAGTTTTTATCTGCAACCCACGGTGAAAAGGTATATATCCGTTACGTCCGGTACCACTACGTCGCGAATAAAAATCTGTTATAAAGAGGCCCTTTGAGGCTTTGCCTACCTCTTCTGGGAAAAGGCGCGTGTTTCTGTATGTATGTAGCAAAATTACGCACGAGAACGCTGTAAATTAAGCGAAGAACCCTAAAATTGGGTGTTTACTATCTCTTAGCAAGTAAATGGTAGTCAAGTCAGCCTTGTTAACGTTGTCGAAGTCATTAGCGGTGACCTTATTTGGTTCATGTGACAACACTAACACGTTTCGATATTATTTCGTTCTACGTACACCTCGTAGAACTTTTCGTCTGAATAACTTTTCAACTCTGTTTTTTTCTGGTATAATTATATTAGGTATCAAAAGTTAAGAACGATGCGAACCTATATGTATTATCTGATTATATCTGCAAAATTTTTTGAAGATCTGACTTGTTGTTTTTAAGAGGAAACTAGAGCCAGAACAAAAAGATCGACGAGGTTCCCAGCTTGGATGGAACTAACTTATGACGACCATTACATTGACGATCTCAGTGGCACGGCGCGCGGGCGAGTAGCCGGCTGAGACGTAGAATTCCCTGTGTCATGGGTATCAGGAACTACGAGTACCATGGTACCACAATACACAGACCCGGAACAAATATTTGCAGATCATGCAAACATTGATTCCGCAGCGGGAATCGAACCCGCAACCCCTTGCTTCTCAGCCGGCTACTCGCCCACCGCATACGCAAACGGCCAATAAAGCTAAATAGACGGTAAAAAAGAGACATATGGATATTGTCTAACTAACTGTTGTAAAGTATGAATTTGCAATTATTATAGTAATTCGTTTAAAATGCCAACAAGTGCTATAGTCAAAGTTCAAATCCAAATTGCATACGAATACAAAACTATTAATTTCGCCAAGCAAACAACTCTACAAACAAAATTTTGGTACAAACAAACTTGTAGGTATACCTACTGAAATCCCCTGTGTATGCGCAGAATTTAAAACATGCCTTGCATCAGAAGACACAGCTATGCCCCGTCTCCCGTCTCCGAACCAGGTAAACAGAGCCATTATCACAGAAGAAATAGTAGTTACTACGTACACTGCTATGAAAGCCTCACTCGTCACTCCTATATGATATGAAAACTGACACTATGTATTAATCTGTTGCACTTACGCACGCGAGCTAGCTGTTTTGAATCAAAGCTAGCACGTGAGCACGACAATATTTGACAGCAGCGCGGGAGTGTATTGACGGAGTCATATAGATAAAAGTTGTAGTGTGCTGGCCAAATTGTGAACTACATGTTCCAACCATAATTAGGAGCTGGTTACTTTCTGTCGGCATTTTGAATCATAAACTAAAGAAATAGAGTTGTAATAGAAACAAAACGGAACGGACGCGCTATTGTATTGTTCGCTAAACAAAAAAGGTAACTAATTATGCACAGCAGGGTCCTCAAATCCCACGGCGAGTCTCTTCCTGGGGGGTTATTATGAGCTCTTATAGCCATGCAGTTCAAAAACTATTCAGTACAAAATATCGGCTCATACATTCCCCATCCTTGAATAACTTTAATCGCAGAAGTCTATAGACCTTCTGCTACTGTGCCTTTAAATATAGCTGCGGACATCACGGAACCGATATTTTTCTGTCTAGTTTTTGAACTGCATGGCTATAAGAGCTCATAATAACTCAGGAACAGACTCTACATCAATTAAAAGAGCTATCTGACACTCACACAATTTATAGATTACAAAAAATTCGAAATACTGGGAAGATGTTGATGATCCGCCATTACGATGTGGACTGGCTCAGGGCCGGTTTCCACGATTATTGCATGGAAAATGGAGATATTGCAATACAGCACGGTAGTTGGACTGTACAAAAGTATTCTGTGTATAGTGCATCCTAAATTTTGCATCCAGATGCAAAATGCAGCAGTTGCATCAAGCGCTGACTTGACGTTCAATATGGCGATGGATGATGAAAGCATTGATTACACAAGACCCAACAGTCACATAGATAGTCTTGAACCCCCACATAGCATTCCCTGTGTCGTGGGTATCAGGAAATACGAGTACCATGACACATCATGCAAACATTATTGTAGATATAATAATAAAAGATATTAGGAAAGAATAAAGTTACTAAATCGGTTAATTGAGTAATGTGTAACACTTCTACAAAAGAAATCCCAATGCTAAAATTGTCCATAAACAAATTAAAAACTTGATTAAACATAAACTTTCTAAAAAAGTGTAAAAATCTAAGATTATTTAGATGATATGGGACTGAATTTTGAACAAGGTCCAAACAAATGGAAAAATATTATTTTATAAAAAAATACATTTCGAAGAGATTTTAAGAATGTTACCGAATAAATTTTAGTTTTAATTTTAGATTTTTATTTGTTCCGCAGCGTTAATCGAACCCGCACCACTTGCGTCTCAGCCGGCTTCGCGTCCGCCTCACAAAGCAAAGATTTAATAACTTTTCTTTGCTTGAAGTGACACAAGTCTTCTGTTATGCCGGGTTCTCGAGATGAATATTTTTCTGCACACTCTTGGATCATATACAATAGCTAGGAACAATATGGCGTCCGGAATATCTCCGTTCGCTAAAAAGGTTCCATTGTTTTGCCTCTTAACCGTCGGCGCTGCAGCTTCTGCACGTTTTAACAGATTAGCTGTAGGGCTCTTTCATGTAAAATGCATTTGCGATACAAACCTCACATTGTGTAGTCTTTTGTTCCTTCTAAACTCAGTATAATCCTACCCTAGCCTACTTCCTTTCGCTAAATGCTTCTCTAGTTCCCTTGCATGTATCCGTTTTTTAACCTACTTCACTAAAAGGAGGAGGTTCTCAATTCGGTTGTATTTTTTTCTTTTTTTTTAATGTTCGTTACCTCATATTATCTCCGGCGTTTATGAACCGATTCGCAAAAAATCTTTTTTTATTTGAATAGATATACTTCCAGATTGGTCCCATTTTTTTCAGAATCCTGGTCTGATGATGGAATCCATGAGGAATTGAGGAAACTCCTCAGATATTGTAAGCATACATATAGCGATTTTGATATTTTCAGCAACAAACCAAGCATTTGCATTCAGAAAGTGTAACATAACCCTTTCGCCACTATGGTTTTTTCATCCAGATATTTAGTCGAATACAATAGCGGAAGTCGGTTTTTGAAATGAAAAGTTAACAAACACACTTTTATAGATTTTGTTGGAATCGCATCATTTATATTCTGTTGATGTCTGTAATGGTTGTACCGTCCTAAATACAAGTTTCTATGTCTTAAATTATTCAATAAATAAAACACGAAAGTATGATAACTACTTGATTCTGATTTCATTCGAAAATGAAATCCTAACAACCTAGGAAAGGCCAGCAACTTACTACATAATATTATTTACAAAACATTGTTATAAATATTTATGTCGCATGTTTTATGAAATCGCTTCTAAAGCGATAAGACCGCTCATTGTACCTACTTTTAATTATAATGTTAAGTTTTTTTGTATTTTTTTACAATCTTATGGTGTACGATAAAGTATTTTCTATTATATTCTATTCTATGTTTGTTGGAACTGGCATTTGACCCACCTAATGATGATAAATGCGATAACCCTAGGTCAAACACACTACAAATGCAATAGCTAATAATTATATCACGTCAAACGCGCCCTACTTGGCGTTGCACTATGCGCCCGCACGTCATCCTGAGACATAGATGAAAAGTCTCATGTGCCTGTAATTTCACCAGCACCCATACCGGAACACAGAAATGCGAGCGATTGCTCTGTGGCAGAAATAGGAATGGTGGTGGTACCCGGACGAACTCTGGCCTTATGTTTATCACACGTGTTTTTGCCTAAATTATAAGTATAACGCTGTTGGCTATCAATAAATAAGATTTTGCACGTTAAAGAAAGATCGACTAAACAGAACACGTTTAAGCAAGCGATACGTGGGTTAATTTATGCGATATAGGGGTTTGCACCCCTGGTGGTGTGAGCGCAAAGCTCTGAGAATTCAATTCTCTAATTTAAAAACATTCCAGTCACAATATAATCTCGTGTCAGTCGCTTTGTCTCGTATAGTAACTATAACATATTCTTACTTAGAAACGCGAAGATTTAGTAATAGTTACTATACGTGACAGTGCGACTGAGACGAGATTATACTGCGAATTTAATGTTTTTAAATTAGAGAATTGGGCCTCAGCACTTTAGTCCTAGCTTACGATGTAATATTGTAAACTAGTCTAAGAAAGCAGTCCTCATTATGACGATGGACAATAAATATTTATCACTATCATCGAAGGTCATCATTTAACGCACCCACCAAATAACCCAGAAAGACCCACATTGCACCCCCTTCAGTTTCAAATTGCCTTCTGCCCTGCAAATGCATTTGTATTGCCTTCTGGTGAATGTCAACTTGGCTAAAGAAATGTTAATTAAGAAGCATTTCTGCTTTCTCTGTGCATCTCTGGGAACATTGTTAACTTCCCGATGTATATTGGGTTGGGACTGCACAATTGAGTATTATCTGGTGACTCAAACTCCCAAGCAGCATTCTGTAGCTTGTTGTTAAGCAGTCAGCAACCTATAAATAGTTTTCCGAGAGTTTGAGAGGAGCCACTTGCTTATTAATTCGTTTCGCAGAAGTTTCAGTTCGGCCGATAACGACTACCGCATTACCTAATATATTACCATTCATAAATGTACAAAATAAGGCCTTTATGAATTCTGAAAAGGTAATTTTCATAGAAATTCAAGATTAACGTTGATTGGTTATCGGGTTGAGTATGACTGTACTGCACATTGTCGAAATAACGTACTGCGATTTGTACGAAAGATTGGATGTCACGCACGGTCAACCAAGTCATCATTGATGACTGTGATAACCAGGTGGAAACCTTGAGATTCTAATGATCCTTGAGATTTCAATAAATTACTAATAACTTAGTAACTAGAATAGCTAAGCTAGGTCAATGCCTATCGTATCGATCTCATAAGAAGGGTTCTGCTGTACATGTTTTATCTTGAAATCTAGATCCTTGACTCATCCTAGCAACCGCTAGCCAATTAATAAAACGAACGGTCTTCCATTTTAATTAAAAACACTGGGGCCATGTTTGAAAGCTAATATATTATCTTTACGCTACTGGTGCTTCCAGTCAAGGATTTTATAACTAGCACCCTTAGGTACCGGCAAAGATGAAATAAATCCAATCAAACTTTAGAAATTGGAAACTCTACCTACATTGGTTATTCTGTTTTTTTATAGGATTTTGGTATCCTACGTATCATTAGCTGCAGGATAAATTAACATTATGAGCTAACAGTCGAGTGTCGTGGTTTATTATTGTATCACTGACGAGACCTCCACTAAATAAGATCAGACATTCTTATCCAATTAAATTATTTCACTATCATATTTTATGATTTGTTTATCGCAAGGCCACACGCAGATTATTTCATTGGATTTATGTAAATGTATTTTATAGGTGTGATGTTTGTGATGTGCTGTGGTGTGTCCGGCCTAAGAATATATCCCTCCGTCTCCTCCCGTGGATGTCGTAAAAACAGACTAAGATTATTGAACGAGCGAAGCGAGTTCTCTTAGTCAAGTTGGAAGAATCGGCATTTGTATGTATGTATGTATGTATGTATGTTTGTCCGATGAAAACTTCCAAACCGTTAATCCGATCTTCATGAAATTTGGTATGGGGGTAGATAGTATTGGTACAATTTGTAGGTAAGGTTTTGAGCTATATCGATCAGGGGGTTGCTGAGATATTGGGGTCCAAGAGGGGGTAAAAAAATAAAAGTGAGACAGTCAGATCAAGTGGGGTGTGTAATGAAAGCGCTTTGGTTGGACATTTCAAAACTGTTTTTAATAATTATTTAGCCTTAGTAGTTTTCAAGATAATGGG
Source organism: Epirrita christyi (assembly GCA_951392215.1). Taxonomy (NCBI): domain Eukaryota; kingdom Metazoa; phylum Arthropoda; class Insecta; order Lepidoptera; family Geometridae; genus Epirrita; species Epirrita christyi. The sequence goes on from OX595843.1 coordinate 1,824,421, forward strand.
GAAAATAAAAAACGTAAAAACCCAAAATTCTAGGGTACTTCCAGCAATCCCGCAATGCTGAAATTTGGTATGCTTGTGGCTTTTGTGTCACAACTACACGGAAAAGTCTGAAATTGAAGAATTTAGAAACATGTACTCCATAAAACTTAAACCAATATAACATCCATTGTTGACCTCCCATTTCTAAGAATTTGAATGACGTTGGAGTTCTATGGTTTGCATCAAAAGGACGTTATCAATTAATTCGTCAGGTACCCTTATGATCGAATTACCTTAAACGCGAGATGCCAATGAAGGCATTACACCTAAACATGACATTTGCCAAAAAAGCTGTTTACCCTAAACGTAAGATGCCAAATGAAGCAGTATGCCTAAAATGCGAAATTGACAGAGAAGCAGTTAGTCTAAATTTAAATTACCTGTAAAGCAGTTTGCCTTAAATACAAGATGACCTAGAAGCGGTAAGTCAAATAAGTCAGTTGACTGTTAGCAAAACCTTAAATATCAAGAGAATTGGCAGCCATAAAGTCGATTTCATAGTAAAATATTGTCTCATAATATTTGCAATTTGAACAGGAGTAATTTAATTTTATATAAGACGATTCAAAATGATCCTTGTGATTTCAATGAATAAAGTTCTTTTTGACTTTGACTTTGACTTTGACTTTGCTAATCTCTATTGAAAATTACTGTTATTGTGGTTATTTTTTTTATGAAGTAGGTCTCTGAAGGATATTATACGAATTATACTGGAATGAGACAGTGATCAGTTAAATGAGTCAGAATAGAAGGTAGCCTGCATAATTATTACTTAAAGGCTGATAGGTAAAATAAAAACCATAAAAAACGAACCACTATGTAAATAGACATTTACCTGTATAGGCTTTTAACCACCTAGACATTCACCTTTGTAGGCATTTTACCACTTAGGCATTTTGTTTTGTAGGCATCCACTTTAGACAAACTGCTTCTTTGTCAATTTCACATTTTAGGCAGACTGCTTCATTTGGCATCTTACGTTTTGGGTAAACAGCTTTTTTGCCAAATCTCATGTTTAGGTATAATGCCCTCATAGGCATTTCGCGTTTAAGGTAATTCGATCATAAGGGGTCAGGTACTATTTATATATATAGGATATAGGTACTAACAGGTATGTAGTATAATTACGCCCCGTTGCTTAGCCCTATTCAAAGGTTATTTCGATGATGTGTAGGAAATTAGAGTAGTTACTGATAGATCCTGTACTGTACTGGTAGACCTCGAGGTGAAAATTTTCAAAAATAATAATAGAATATATGGAAATTACTTATTTAAGTAGTCGGGCTGATAAAGGTGTTATCGCGAGGTCTCAGTTCGGGGCGAACCACTAGTGATATAAGATGGACAGCAGCATCCACCTATGTACTCAACACCAATACTGTGATCACGAATTTGCGTGCCAAGCATGGTGATTATAGCAAATCCTCCCCATTGCTTTCTATGGGAAAGGCCTCGTCCAATAGTGGACGTCTAAGGCTGCTGATGTGATTTTGTTTGTGATTAGAAGGTAGGTATTTTAAAACATGTCTTTGTAATCATAATCAATCTTAGAAAATAATTATATATATATATACAGTAGTCGGTATATATATATATATATATATATACCGACTACCGTCGGACTACGACTGTAGACATATGGCTGGAGTTAGTAGGCAACTTATCTATTGTCCTGGGTATACATATATGTATTGTCCAAGGCCATCAAATAACGGAATTGGCGACAACTGTGATAGCTAATCAATCGCAATGTTAATCGCCAAATATATGACGCTTGCTGAAATTGGTAGAAGTCTGCAGATACCGGTAATACCGAGTGTTAGTAGTAGAACTTCTTGTGGAAGAGTTCGTCCGGGGAAGTACTACCACTGTACCTATTTCTGCCGCCAAGCAGTAGTGCTCGCATTGCTGCAACGTGCTTCCGGTGAAATTACAGGCACATTGACATGGAACTTTTCATCTTTATGTCTCAGGGTCGGCAGCGCGCGTGTGATTCCTCTGGTGTTGCAGGCATCCATAGGGTGCGGTAATTACTTTTCATCAAGAGGGCTGTATGATTTTTTGCTTGCCAAGCAGTATAAAAAAAATTCTTAATGCTTGGAGCCAATACGGCCATCCTGCAGTACTTCAATCCTGACCTAGACATAGGGTGAAGCATCTTTTCGTCGATTGTGGTTTCTAGTAGCTGGTAATGCTGATTATGTCAGCCCGCAGTTTATAGGGTTGCAACTTGCAAGTGAACTACAGGCACGTGAGATTTACCATTGTTAACTCAAGGTGACGAGCACAATGCATTACCGTTGTAGGTCATGGTAATTTATTTCATATGGTACTTGTTGTGGGGTATCCTTCATCAATTTACTCGGCGTTTCCTCGCTACTTGAAGATCTCTTAAGTTATCGTTTTAAAATAAATAACATAACACCCAACAGTCATATACGTAGTCCAGCAGGACGATTCTAAAACGTCGGAAACGTTTCCGATCGGATTCGTCAGTTTTTCATTTCGATGTGGTTAGTAACTAGTGGTATCAGGAACTACGAGCAACCTTAACCACCGACCAATAATCAGCATCCTTCTTGATTTTGGGCACGCATATCCAGCATTGGATTAATGATATATTAACTCTTATTGGCCTTGATCAGTGATTGAAATAAGCTTAGTATTAATTCCCTTAGTCGGCATTTACGACATCTACGGGAAGAGAGCTCTCCCTCTCTTCCCGTGGATGTCAGTTCTAGGTCGGACACACCACGGCCTTAATTGATTACAGATCCACAATCACAATCCCTTCAATAACTATGTGATTTCCTCATCAGGTCTACTGCGCACTATTCAAGCCGCTCCGGGTCTCCAGACGGCAGTTCAGAAGAGTGCTGATGTGTATGCGCAACGTACGGCATCTAAAGTGCCACGAGCTATATGCGCACGAGAAGGTCACCAAGGTTGACAGTCTGTCGCTGGTGCTGTCTGGCAAGTGAGTGTACTCTTTAGATATTAGTTTACTGATCTTGTGATCTTCCAAAACATGGATTTTAATGAAATAATAGCCAAAATAGAAGCAAACTTCGTTCGCCTACAAAAAGGTGTTACTAACTATAGTCACGTGACCATCTTGTAATTATCAGCATTTTCATTTATAAAGTCATAAATGTTCATACTTTCTACTGAGCATGAACATTGACAATGTGAGAATTGCTTGTAAGATTTTATCGCAGAAATCATGCGATTTAATGGAAAATCAATTCGTTTGCGTGCAAATCAAGTGGGACCGAAGCCACTTAGTCACACGTGTGATGTAAATGCTTTACTCTTGATGTGGATAACTTTTCTTTTAAAAAACCGACTTCCGCCATTGTATTCGACTAAATATTTGGATGAAAAAAAAATGATGAGAGAACCATAATGGTGAAAGGATTATGATACTTTTTGAATGCAAATGCTTGGTTTGTTGCTGAAAATATCAAAATCGCCATATGTATGCATACAATATTTGAGGAGTTCCCTCAATTCCTCATGGATTCCATCATCAGAACTGGATTCTGAAAAAATTGGGACCAATCTGGAAGTATATCTATTCAAATAAAAAAAGAATTTTCCAAATCGGTTCATAAACGCCAGAGATGAGGTAACACTTAAAAAAAATACAACCGATTTGAAAACCTCCTCCTTTTTTGGGAAGTCGGTTAAAAATTGAACTAACTGAAACAAAGTTAAATATGCATCTATTCAAAGATTTATACAACGATAGCCCGTTGCTGATAAGCCCACAACGCTGGCTGGTCTTTTTGATCACGATGAACATTAAATTGCAGTTTGGTTCAAACCAGTTGTGATGTTAAGTGATTAAATCTTATCAACACTTTCCGTTAATCATCAGCCGATAGACGTTAATTGCTGCTGGTCAAAAGCTTTCCTTATTTAATACCATGACATACGGTTTCCAATTTGCTCCAATAACATTCAACTTAACGATTAAACTTAAAGGTTTATCGAGATTATTCAGATAGAGCGGTTTCTAAGTTTGTATTATCAAAATAAAACAAACCAAGGTTGAAGGTAGATAAATAATCGAGATTAGTTGGTAGCTTTATAGGTTACTCTCTTAGTGCGATGAATGTAGTAAAAGCCCTACTAAGGGATTACATTACACCAGGGGATGGGCAGCAGCATCCACCTAAGTACTTAAGAGGGTAGGGCGCTTACGCCGTTTTGTACGCGAACGAAGTTTGCTTCTATTTGGCCTACTATTTCATAAAACTCCCTACCGGTGACCTGCACAAATGTGATCACAAATCCGCCTGCCAAGCGTGGTGATTATGGCAAATCTCCTCGTCCAGCTGTGGAACTGGTGATGATGATGTTTCTTAACACGTTAAATTCCAATCTCAGGAAATGCCAACATGCGAGTTAGTTATGACTTTACTTGTTTTTGTCGATATAATGTGTAACATTAATCTTTTGGTGGTGCTGGGTTCTGTCTTGATTTGCACCTGTCTTCGATTAGCTTTGCGGCTAAGACACATCACCAATGTGGGTCTGAGCCTCCTCTATTATCTTTCGCTAATTGAGTGTCAATTAATTCAATACTAGTCAAATTCAATACTTTTTTAATTTGAATCTTCGCCTGTTTGAGATCTCTTGACTTTTCGGTTTATATTCAATGTAAAATTTCTTTATTATGACAAATTTGAATTGCATTTCACTTTATCTTCCTCACTCATGAATCTCTGATCAAACAATTCATAATAACCAGAGTTAATACAGAAATCCTTCAGCAAACACAAACAGTCTCGGTTCATAAAATATTAAGACGCAATGAGATAATGACTGTTAATAATACCTCGGAGAGCTTTCAATAAGATGCTATCAGACTCTGATTTCTCGAGCAGATAATACGTGACGTCATAACCGAAACTTCGAGCAACAAATTATTAGCAAAGAAGAGCCGTGATAGTCCATTGGGTAGTGTTCCGTCTGATATGTTTAAATATTTCGGCTCTCGAGTGGGCGGAGTCTAGCAGAACTGCAAGAAAGTGATAGCGCTATTATTCACTTGAAACCGGGAAGAGATAAGGTATAGATTTGTGCCGCTCAGAAGTAGCCGGCGCGGTAATGAAGTTTTGGGTCTAAGCGACAAATGATAAAACTTGGTTTTGATTAGAAAGTTGCAATTGTATAATGAAATCCATTTCTATTTATTTATGTACTCTGTGATTAAGTTCTGAATAGTATAAAAAAGTATAGTCAATATTTTCTAGATTAGAAGGATGGACGTAAAAAGGGATTTAAGAGAACCGATTTCAAAAAACAAATCTATCTAGAAAAGTTACGCCAATCGTTTTTGATATATTTAGATCACATCCTCAAGTAATCATTAATTAAAATCAAGTTTGTAACCTTTGCCGTTACTGAGTGAGCATGTAGCGCAGCGACTCCAAAAGTAAAACATATTCGCGTGCGAGAAGACTGGCAAGACCTAATATTTGACGGGATGAGACACCCAGAGATCGGTATCGGGGCTGCAGGATGGATTACTATCGGCCCGTTCATTCTTGCTTCTAAGTAGACTTCGGCCCCAAGAGTCCCAACATTGGGATTGAGACGTCTCCAGCTGTAACCAACACAACGTCGCGTTGCGTCACCCCCGAACTTGTTGGTCAATGTTAACTTCTTCCTTTATGTAACTTGTTCAGAAGTTCAATGTTACCAGATTGTTGTCGGATAACTTTGTATAAATACATATAATATAGTAAAAACGTTCTTTCTACAGTTTATTTATCCTTGAATAACAAAAGAAGTATCGGACATTGTCCAGGACGGTTTTCAAAGCGGCGCCAAGAGTTTTTGCTTCTTGTTCGTGTGTCTGGCCTTAGAATAGACCTCTTCTGCTACAGTGGATGCAGTAAAAGCCTTACAAAGGGGTTACATCAGGGGATGGGCAGCAGCATCTACCTGAGTACTTAAAACTAAACTGCGATCACCAATCCGCCTGCCAAGCGTGGTGATTATGGCAATGCCCCCATTATATTCAATGGGAGAGGCTCCGTCCAGCATATCATAGCTTCCATCGGCGCCATAAACTACAAAAAGAGTTTTAGTTTTAGGGTGATTCCTCTCGCATGTGGCGCGAAATTCAAATTTTATATAAAAAATTTAATTGTTTCTCAGTTTTTACTATATCAAGAAGAGCTGTAGCTCATCAACACTTCTTGATATAGTAAAAACTGATTTTGCGAAAACTAGGAGACCTAACACACATGTTTTAGTTTATAGTTTCACATATAGATCATTACTTCAGCTACGAATACTCTTCAATGATTTTTACAGTGTTTTTTTGGTTTAAAGATATGCGTAGCTTAACTAATGACATTTATGAGATACTATCAATTAAAACATGTGTGCTAGGTCTCCCAGTTTTCGCAAAATCTGTTTTCTCTATCTCAAGAAGTGTTGATTAGCTGTGATTTACAAAACACACAATTAAATTTGAATTTCGCGCCACATGTGAGAGGAATCACCTTAACGACATGCAGATCTTATACCAAACTGTATTGTTTATAATAATATGATGAGTCAGGTATTAGCGCGGAATGACCAACAAAAAACAGTCTCGACAAAATCAAGATCTCTACCGATCGATCGTGTTTCGGTGAATGAAGTCCATTGAAAGTAAAAGCACGTACAGTTTGTCGTTATGGTAAGTATATATATGTTTCGGTTAGTAGTGTCGCAGGCTGGTTGCGTAATACATGTTTGACCGGCTGGTTGACCAACCACTTTTGCCACCATATTGCCATTACAGCTTGTACAAACTGTTTGCAACCTCTTTACGAATTTCTGCGTCGACAAATACTCAATGTAGATAATTTACATAAGGCTTGTGTGTGACTGAACTATAATTATCTCGATTACTAGTGAAAAGTCTGCGAGGAGTTAATTTCCATTCAAACTTTAAAAAAAAAACTTGTAGTTTCTAATACCCTGCACGACACAGGGAATCCTAAGGCCTTACCATGAGTTCAAAAACTATTCAGTACTTACAAAATATCGGTTTATCGTTGAATTTCGTCATCATTGAATAACTTTAATCGCATAAATCTATAGACCTTCTGCTACTGTGCCTTTAAATATAGCTGCGGACATCGCAGAACCGATATTTTGTACTGAATAGTTTTTGAACTGAATTGCTACTAGTGGTTCGCCCCGAACTGAGACCTCGCGATGACACCTTTATCAGCCCGACTACTTAGGTAAGGAATAAACGCAATATCTCTACAATTTCCATTTTTTTTTTCTCCCCGTGGTAATTAACACATCATCGAAATAACTTTTGAATAGGACTAAGCAACGAGGCGTTCATACTACCAGAGACAAGTAACTTTTCTACGATACTACATACCTGTTAATATTTCAAGTACCTAACGAATTAATTGGTAACGTCCTTTTGACAAAATCATAGAACTCCAATGTCATTCAAATTCCTAGTAATGGGGTGTCAACAATGGATGTTATATTGGTTTTTTTTTTATGGTTCAGGTTGGTTGTGACACAAAAGCCACAAGCATACCAAATTTCAGCATTGTGGGACTGCTGGAAGTACCCTAGAATTTTTGATTTTTGCGTTTTTTATTTTCCCTAATACCTCGGAAACTACTAAGTTTAAATACTTATTAAAAACAGTTTTGAAATGTCCAACTAAAGCGCTTTCATTAGACACCCCACTTCTGACTGTCTCACTTTTATTTTTTTTACCCCCTCTTGGACCCCAATATCTCAGCAACCCCCTGACCCATATAGCTCATAACCTTACCTACAAATTGTACCAATACTATCTACCCCCATACCAAATTTCATGAAGATCGGATTAACGGTTTGAAAGTTTTCATTGGACAAACATACATACATACGCCGATTCTTCCAACTTGACTCAGAGAACTCGCTTCGCTCGTTCAATAAGAGCTCATGGTAACTCAGCAGGACTATGTATGTGACTGTTGGGTGTTATGTTAATGGTATGTAAGTTACCTGATCCTAAATTATTTCTAACTTAATTTATTTCCAATCTGCAAACGATGAGGATGAGGTGTTAAAGTAATCTATGTTTAGAAACATTTCCGATCCAATATCTCAAAGTGGATAAACCTTCCTGTATTAGGACTCAGTAACTCCAAATCGACCTTCAACGTAAAATGTGCTTTATACCGATCGAATAAAGATTCCAAAGAAGAGAAGTTTGTATAAATTTTTGATCAAAAGGTTGGGTGCTTCTTGTTTCAACCCAAAGAAAACAAAAGATTTTGACGGTGCGCGATTTACGGTTAAATATTTTATGTTACCTATTCAGGTGCTCGCGAGTTATCTCTCATCGGTCTCCGTAAGCCGCTCTTACACGGGCAATTTAGTTGCGGAACATCCGGCAACTTTGTCAAGCACAATCTCACTTCAAGCAGTACCTAATACATACCAATTTCTGCGACTCGGGGCGTTTCGCCCGCTCGATTTCGACAACCAGAGTGGGACGAAATACAACGCGTGCAAATACACTGTGATTCCTGTTTTAGGATTAAACGATAGAATGAAAACGATAAAATAAAATGGGTCGAACCCATATAAATACCTAATGGGATGAAAATTTATGGGTTGAAACGATAAGCACTCTGCTTCTTGAATGTGGTAGGTAACTAATTCGACCCACTGATCTAAATGCAATAAAGGTATGCAAGGTTAATGCGAAAGCGCTAACTCACATTGTCAATAAAACTGTTCGGCTCTGGAATAATAAAGCGATATAGCTATATTTTCCAATCGACGTAGCATTCTGGCGGAGAGGCATATGCCCAGCAGTGGACTTCTACAGGCTGATGATGATAGCTATATGTATACTTAAACCAACAGCTTTTTATCGCATAATTGAAATATTTTCTGAATGCTCATTAAACTGCTTCACTGTTGTTGAAGATTCTCGCCGGGCAACAAATTGCTATAAAAATTGCTATGCCTGGCTTTCGCTGCTTCTAGACGATGCTGTCGTAATTGCTCATTGAACTCAATAAATCGTTCTTACCAAATCATTGAAGTAGATTACTATGATCCGCAAAATCGTGAAATGTTTTAAATCTTTATTTTCTTAAAAACGGTCAAAATACTCAACTTAAAGAGCGCAATATTATTTTCATCTTAACCAAAACCGAAGTTGCCATTCTGGGCTTCTGGTTACGGTATACCTGTTCCATATTTTCCGTAATAGGTATCTTATTGACAACTGGACAGTGTGCCGGCTAGTTTACGCCCCTGCCCATTATATTGCACCAATTATCTTGAGTTTCGTACTTGTTTAGATTTAATCAGCTCTCACAGTTTCGAGGTCATCCGTACCCTGAAACTGATTAGTTAGTCTCGTATGAAAATCTTATTAGGGATTACACCAGGGGGTGGGCAGCAGCATCCACCTGAGTACTCATCACGAATACTGCGATCACCAATCCTCCTGCCAAGCGTGGTGATAGATAGCAGACATCCGCAAAATTAGCACTTGGTGAGACAGACATTGGGCGCTTTTAATTGGACGATAACGACACGACACGACATGTCGGCCCGATATCAGTGATGACAGTGTGAAAGCGTTTAGTAGTAAAGTACCTGGGTACTTGTACTAATATTTATTCTGTGCCTGGGTGACCGAGCTTTGATCGTAAAACTCGGGAAATGCATTTTCCCAGAGATGAGATAGCTAGATCGATTTTTCACCCCCATAACTCAGAATAAATAAATATAGCAAACATCGAAATCGATAGAACTGTTTTCGAGATCTCAAAATATATGTATACGATATATAAATACAAATAATATAATTTAAATTATCGTGGCTTGGTATTTTTTTCGAAAAATTACGACTATACACCAGGTACATTCTCCTGCTGACGTTTCGTTGACCATTTAGAGGTCCTTCCTTATGAGCACCGACCGCGACCACGCTCGAAGGTTGGGCGGTCAACAAAACATCAGCAGGAGAATAGTAAAGTACGTGGTGTATAGTCGTAATTTTTCTAAAATACACAAATATTGCTCCTTTTGTAGTATTATATTAACATAACATAACACACAACAGTCAAATACATAGTCCTTGATCCCACACTAGGATTCCCTGTGTCGTGGGTATCAGGAACTACGAGTACCATACACCACAACACCCAGACCTAAAATAAATATTTCAGAAGTATTATATTAGATAGGTGATTACCTGTCTGACGATGTCGTCGGTATCGTGTCGTGTCGTTATCGGCTAATGTTAAAGCGCCCATTGCCTGGTGTAGGTATAATATTATCATTAATCATGTGTCATTGTGATACAATTTATCACCACATTGCTCATTTAACACGTGCAAGGGAGATAAAAAACCAGTTGCCACAATCTATAAACCTAGTTCTAAATTTGTCAGCTAAGTAGGGCTTAGTGCTTGGAAAGCCAAGTTGAGAAAAGCGTTCAGCCGTTGATAAGCTAGATGGAAATAAAGTTTAGTGAGCTCTTTTTATTGCAGCCAGGTTTAGTACTTTGATGATGGCACGGGCACAAAACGGGGAAGATTGAAAGACGTCACGTGGCTCAGATAAAATTTATGGTCCAGAGCATTCTTAATTTAAGGAGCAATAGGTTTAATGAACGGTCTACGACTGGACTGACAAAGGCGAGCGCACTCCCTGATATCGTGTTTTTGTGTACTTATAAATATGATATAATGCCCTCAAGAGTTTTGTTGATTAATTCGCTAACTCAATTAATAATTAATAAATTACCAAATGTTTCAAAAACTAAAACGTGTCAGAAGTAAGTCTAAAATTGGATTTCAATTTTAATAATGTGGTACTTATCTTTGTTTTTTATATTTTGAGGAGATGGAGGGATCTATTCACATCACGGCAGAATTGCTATACAAACGTAGAAATAGGTTAGCACCGAGAGTTTTGTTCATGGTTTTTAACTTAAGATAACTTCCCCAAAATAAATGCTTTTAACATGCTATAGGTATTTTTTTGGGAACATTTATGTGTGTTTATCGTTATAAACACATAACATTTAAATCAAAGATTTTTTTGAAAAGTCATAATAGAAAACTAGCGGTGCTAACTTATATCTAAGTTTGTATGGAAATGCTGGTCACGTGGCTATGTGAAGTGCAACTTTAGGACTAGAAAAGTAACAAGTACATTATGACAGTGACGTTATTGAAGTGTCTAGACAGCAGTATGGGTGTCATGGAAACATATCGGGGTCACCCATCTGAAGAAATCCGAATGAGTACGTGGGCTGAATCGTGGGACGTTCAAACCAGCTAAAGAGTACTTTAGAAAGGTTTCTTAGGAACTTGTACATAATTATGATAATTATAGTCACAATTTTTCCCATTCTTTTTATTGTTTTCCTTTTTCATTTGAAAAATCTGTCCCTCTGTCTATGAAGTTGTAGATCATTCAATTAAGACATTTCGCGTCTTTTACCCGACAATTTTAGAGCAAAAGGAGGATTATGATTTTAGCAGTAATTTATTAAATTATCAATTAAAATTAAAATTGACAAGTATTCTTGAGTGCTATAGGATACTTCACGCGGACGAAGTCGCGGGGATTTAGCTAGTTTATGTATTCCATCGCCAACTGCGAGTAATGACAAATCTCTCTGACCCTCCAGAGAGATTTGTCATTACGAGATTAGCTTTTGATCCTAGTCGACTACTCTCATTCATTTATTCTGTGTCTGGTTAATTAACCGACTTCAAAAGGAGGAGGTTCTCAATTCGACTGTATGTTTTTTTGTTTAGTAGGTCATACTTCAGAGGTCCCACATAAGTTATATATCTATATATCTATATCTAGTTATATGTATATCTATAGCAATCTTCTTCGTCCTGTTGAGTTTTTATAAAAACAGATATGTAGTGATAGCGATTCTGTGCATCATTCTTTATCTTTAAACTGCGCTAAAATTATCGCGGTCCCTTGTATTTCAGTCTATTAGAGAAGGAGCACGATAATTATTTTAAATTTAAATAATACTGCACGGAATTACTATCATTTTATTTGTTAATTAGGAGTGCTTCTTAACTCAACCCAATGAAGGTCAACCCATTTAGGTATTTATATCGACTCTACCCATTTTTATTAAATTTATATTCTTAACTCAACCCAATCCTAAAATATGAGTATATATTATAGCAAGTTTCTATTGTCTGAATTCAAACATGTGACACAGTGTAACAAAGAAGCAGCTGGGTCAGCAGTTTTTTTTTTACATAATGTAAATACTACTTGTTTATACGTCCTTAGTCTGGTGGTCTTTATGTAATGGTCTTTAATCCAGTGTAGTGGCGACAAGCAAGAAGTTATATTCCTATTTGTCTTAGCTATTGGGAAAGAAGATCCACAAACGTTGACCAAATGCAAAATCTTATTTAATACCCAAGTTTTTTGTTAATGATTATGAAAATTATTATTTGCCGCTATTTAGAACTGCTTAGTTAATGCACCTATTGCTTTCAAAATCGATATTTGAGGTTTCCTAAGATCACCAAACATGAATCTGTTGGCAGAGTTGAAAAAGTAGCCGCCATTTTTTAATTTCTACATATAATGGACCAATTGGTTTCAAAACTGATTTCTGAGGATATTTTTGATCACCAAAAATGAATCTGTTGTCAGAATTGACAATAAGTGACCGCCATTTCAAACTTTTTACTTAATGGACCGATTACTTTCGCAGCGGGCTATGGAGAGAACTATGCTTGTAGTTTTACTTTATGAAATCTGTAGAAAAACTATGATCACCGAAATAGCCATCAAAACTACATTTTATAGTAAACAACTATACAAACAAGCATAACACTTTTCTTTCTAACATTTAGAACCATCTGGGTGAATCAAGGACATTATCTCACACACAAAGACAAGGTCTCAGGAAATCGGTGGATGAAGGCGAATCAACACCGTTCTTCGTGGCATTCTACAGAGGAGGAAACATTCTATAGATGTCCAACAGTGGACATCTACAGGCTGATGATGAAGACTGTTATAGTTTTAATAACACTGCATATTCACTGTGACACATGTTTTAGGATTGGGTTGAGTTAAGAATAGAAATTTCATAAAAATGGGTTGAGTCGATATACATACCTAAATGGGTTGACCTTCATTGGGTTGAGTTAAGAAGCACTCTTAATTAGTTGTATATATTTATGAAGGTCCATGTATTAATGTAAGTTAATTATTCCTGTTTTATTCAATCGACCTTTAACATTTACGAATCGGTAATAGGTAGCCTGGCTCTTTAGAAATGAGTTCCGAAACAATTAATACGACTGGAAAACAGGATTTCTGTGGTTTCCACGGGTTCGGTTTGACGTAGTCATCCAGAATAGGGTTGACAGTCCTGACACGTTTAGGTTTCGGTTACCAATCCATACAGTAGCTTATTCCTACCATCCCTTCCCCCTACCCTTTTCCTTCATTCCTTTTTGTTCCTTTTTTACCTTTAAGGTGATTCCTCTCGCATGTGGCGCGAAATTCAAATTTTATTGCGTTTTTGCTCATTACAGCTCATCAACACTTCTTGAGATAGTAAAAACTTTTGCGAAAACTAGGAGACCTACCACACATGTTTTAGTTTATAGTTTCACATGTAGATCATTACTTCAGCTACGAATACTCTTCAATGATTTTTACAGTGTTTTTTTTGTTTAAAGATATGCGTAGCTTAACTAATGACATTTATGAGATACTATCAATTAAAACATGTGTGCTAGGTCTCCGCAAAATCTGTTTTCTCTATCTCAAGAAGTGTTGATTAGCTGTGATATACAAAAAACACAATAAAATTTGAATTTCGCGCCACATGCGAGAGGAATCACCTTTATCTATTGTGGCTTTATCATTAGTCATTTCAATTCCAGCACAATAAACCCAGCAGGCGTGAGGAACGATGAACGGCTTCCCTTATTTTATTACTAGTGGTCGCCCTCGGTATTCCCCGTCGGTACTTAAATGAATTTTAGGATAAAAAGTGTTATGTTTTAATCTATTATCTGTGCACCAAATTCCATCAAAATTAGTCCAGCAGTTTGGATGTGAAAGCACGACAAACATCCATCCATATTAGTTATTGATCTTTTATTTTTTTATTTTTGCAATTATTTTCTATAATAACTATCACTATTCTCTTTCTGTGCACTACCGACGCATATTTTTGTCCACAATACACCAAGGTTATCTGGAAGAGAATGCTTCTTAGCATTAAGTTCGCCTTTGTACTTCTTTTTTTTATGTGCAATAAAGAATTTTCTATCTATCTATCTATCCATCATCATTATTACCTTATTTGGTATATTGGTAAGGATTATCAATTAATCTACCGCTTCCCAGCTAGGCTTGCCATCAAATGTCAAATTAAAGGAACTGTTTACAACACAGTTTTGACAGCCCTAATTCCAGGGGGCAGGCTTTATTGTACTCTGAAAGTCGTTTAGAAGATGACCTTTATAATGACACCGCGGAGTGCGATCTATTCTGTGACGGCGCGGCTTATTCGGGAATTGTATTCAGGCATGAAGGCGGGTGAAAAGCCAAAAGCGAATGTCAAGGATCGCGATATTCGCGATCTGAGGTTTCCACGGAAAGTGCCGGAAACATTTGTTTTTTTTTTTATATTATTCTGAGCTTCAATCTTGGACAAAGCTGTTTTGGTCAAATCAAGTTGATTTTTCCATTCGTCTTCCGAAATCAGGATACGATACAATATTCTGGTTCACAAACATGACGAAGGATAAATCAGAGCAGGTACCTACTTACTTACCTTCCTTTATGCAACTGCCGTTTCCAAAACCCCGATCAAGGGCGCGTTGGACTTGCGTGGAGAGGGTTCCGTACAAGTATGCGTATATTAACCACTAGTTAAACTTATTACGCATTTTCTCTTTACGAATATTTTCAGTTTCCTGAGGATTTTTTTTTCCTGAGGTCTTCCTGTAACTGAGAACGTAATTAAAAAAAATAATAAATAATTAAAATAATTAAATCCTCATTAGTTTCGGAGATTAGAGATATTCAAGAAAATATATCTTTTGTGTATTTTCTTGAATATCTTTTAAAACGAATCTAAATCTAAACTATCATTTAAAGCCATTTTAGAATTATAAAAAACAAAATTTTTGCTTGTCATAACCAATTTAATTTGATATGTGTCAAAATATGTTATGTGATGTATTTGCCATTTGATAAAAGTTTTTTTAATTTTCTTGAGTGCCTAAGTACTTACTTTTTAAAAATTCGTTCATGATTGGGTCACCTAACTCTGTATATTTATGTAGCAATTTTAAGGTCTAATGTTCGGAGAAAATAGGCTGTGATGTGGCTGACAAAAAGACACGAGATCATTCCTGTAATGGTTTCGTTTGTACCTTTTGAGGCACGGAACTCTAAAAAACTGGTTAAACCCATCCCGCTGACCACATCATTCCACTCAAAAACATTTACGTTCAAAAATCAAAACTTTACATGTTATGACTTAAGACCATAAAAGCATTCGGATTCGGAGGCAATTTTGGCCAATTTTAATGCTGAGTGCCGAAACGTCATGTATTACAGTCAAATCCCTTATGATCGAATTACCTTAAACGCGAGATGCCAATGAAGGCATTATTCCTAAACATGAGATTTGCCAAAAAAGCTGTTTACCCTAAACGTAAGATGCCAAATGAATCAGTATGCCTAAAATGTGAAATTGACAAAGAAGCAGTCTGTCTAAAGTGGATGCCTACAAAACAAAATGCCTAAGTGGTTAAATGCCTACAAAGGTGAATGTCTAGGTGGTTAAAAGCGTATACAGGTAAATGTCTATTTACATAGTGGTTCGTTTTTTATGGTTTTTATTTTACCTATCAGCCTTTAAGTAATAATTATGCAGGCTACCTTCTATTCTGACTCATTTAACTGATGGCTGTCTCATTCCAGTATAATTCGTATAATATCATTCAAAAACCTACTTCATAAAAAAAAATAACCAAAATAACAGTAATTTTCAATTAGCAAATAGCAAATACACTCGAGAGCAATGAATCCGGGTCACTTAAAGAATCCTAAAAATCTCGGAAACTAAAAATGCTAGGTTAATGCAATAAATTGTATTTAATAGACAATGTAATACTCCTTAAATGAAGGTATTAAAACTTCTTAGTTATTGTAAAGTTATATCATAAAAAAATCAAATTTGAAAAAGGGCCACTTTCGAAGATGGAACTACGAAATTACAGCATTTCGTTTTGCTTTTGTTTGTAATCTGTCATTTATCATTGTTTGATTTCTGTTTTTTTGTTGTTTTTTTTCTGCGTAAACGCAGTAATGGAAGCACGAGGAGGCAATACGAAGTATTAAAATACAAGAAAATCGTAATAAAGTTCAAAAATGTCATGTTTCCTATTTTTGTTTTAAGGAGAGATCAGCAGTTTTTTTCTTTATGTAATTTTGTGTTAATAAAATGTATGGTGACTCATATTTTTTTTACCTTCATTTAAGGAGTATTACATTGTCTATTAAATACAATTTATTGCATTAATCTATCATTTTTAGTTTCCGAGATTTTTAACATTCTTTAAGTGACCCGGATTCATTGCTCTCGAGTGTATTATGAGACAATATTTTACTATGAAATCGACTTTATGGCTGCCAATTCTCTTGATATTTAAGGCTTTGCTAACAGTCAACTGACTTATTTGACTTACCGCTTCTAGGTCATCTTGTTTACTGCTTTACAGGTAATTTAAATTTAGACTAACTGCTTCTCTGTCAATTTCAAATTTTAGGCAAACTGCTTCATTTGGCATCTTACGTTTAGGGTAAACAGCTTTTTTGGCAAATCTCATATTTAGGTGTAATGCCTTCATTGGCATCTCGCGTTTAAGGTAATTCGATCATAAGGGAGTCAAATTAGGTGATTTTTTGCACAAGTGTGGAACTAATTAGATGTAGTCATGAAAACTTTTCTAATTGTTTTGTATGGCTTAAAAATCACCTCTAATAATAAGCATCAGTAATTTCACCCTCCGGAACAGGGTGAAATAGGGTGAAAACCTTATAATATCCGTAACTTAATGGGGGAAATGGAAGTAGTCGGTGCAATTTGGCATAGACTTTGAACCGTTATGATCTACATTTATAGTATTGTTTTAATCCGACATACGGAACATACAAAAAAAAAACATTTACAAAAAAAACTTTTTACGGGTATTGCGGCTCCGGGAAAATTATGGTAGTCGGTGCAAATTGATAGTATTATCAGAAAAATGTTCGAAATACATTACCAGGTTTGCACCGTGGTGCGTCTCACGGAAGGCACTTTTCCATATTCTATTGTCGCTCTACTTCGGGGAAAATAAATGTAGTTCTGGAAATTGACTTAAACTTATTCATTTAATTCGTACTACATCCGCCGGAAGTTTTATACTGGTATTTATTTACGGAAAATGCATTTGTTCAACACTGTGTTCCGTACATGCACGTGGTTTTTATTAAAATCATAATGCACTAAGACAGTCTCTCTATACGTAATTTAACTTGCATCAAGTAATTTCTTTCTATTTTAAAATTTACGGCCTTTTTAAGTTTGTACCTAATATTTAAAAGCCTTCCGTAAGCGCCAGAAACGGTGCAAACCTAGGATAAGCTTCTTTTCGTGTCATCTAACGTTTCCATAAGAATCCACGACTACACGATTTAGGTTCACACTTATTGCTAATTTGCCTGTACTAATGGTGTTGAAACTGAGTTCAGCCCCCAAATTACAGTAGCAAATGGTAATGGGGAACGCAATAATGGGAATCATTTTGACAGCCTTAGCGCTATCTTAATTTTATATGAAACTTGATTAGGGGAAACTTCTTGACCCAAATATTCCTCCTTTCAAGTTTCAAATAATTTGGGCAGCGCTAATGCTGCCATAATGATCCCCATCGTTGCGTTCCCCATTGCCATTTGCTACTGTATTTGGGTGGCGGGTCCCGTTGTTATTGGTGGGCTTGGACTATTCCTTATTAAGAGAATGTCACCGGTAGCTAGCAAAAAGGCGCTTACGCCCTTCACTCTTTCCTATGATATACTTACCTAATGTATTACTATCCTATCTATGGTAGCCGTGAATTGAAAGTAGACTAAATTGTTATTATGAGGGAGCATACCAAATACAAAGGTGATGTCCAAAAGTGTTTTTTTTTAATAATTATTAAATGTAACCGGGATAAATTTAATATATTTGGGTAGAGAGAGATCCCTAAACCTATATTTTCTATGAAAAACCATACATTTTTAGACCTCCGCTTAGGAGAAAATATTTTTTTTATTTTGGTGAATATTTAGATTTGTGGACGAATAATGGCGGTTTGGTTACCACAAAAAAAGCCAATATGCTCTATCATTAAAAAAACAATCAAACGATCAAACTGACTGAAAACAATAATGAAAAATTTGCACATGCACCGCTGCACATCCCATTTACTGACAACGACATTAGCAGAGTTGTGCCAAAATGTTTTTTTTTTAACTTTACATTTCTTTTCATTTATTTATTTGCCAACTGTTTATCTTTGCAGGATATTTGGTGGTACTACTAACAAAGAACATAATATTAATTTATTTAAAAAAAACGGGGGTGGGGGTGGGTGTCTAAAAATATGATTTTTGCAGTTTTACGTTTATTATTTTTGTATATTCCAAATCAGTACCGTTTTGGGCTGGTTAGATTTTATTCGGAATAAAAATCAACCTCCATACAAAAAATGGACATCACCTTTTCAGTTAATTCATAATTCAGTCTCGATTCGGTCAACTTTCACTGTGAATTTAAAATAATTACGAGGATTGGCCTTCTGATATTTTGGGAATCCGGCTACGTTCCTGACACAGCCCGCGGCGCATGAATTAGCCTACCTGCAGTACGCTTTGTCCCGTGGTACGTACGAGACAGTCTAATTAACAGCTTCTCACTGCCGAGGGTTTATTAAACTTCGTTTATTAAACTTTTCCCTCGCACTCATTTTGCAACTCGCCCTCCCTGCGAGGGCCTGTGGAGGACGGTTGGCCTCATTAAGCAAGTTGTATTTTTCCACGGTAATAGGGTACCGTGAAACTATATCTATGACAGTATCTAGGTTAAGCGTGGGTTTAGATAGATACACATTTGCTTGCACTTGTTGGAAAGTATGATATAATAATATACTCCGCTATACTTACTCTGATTTTTAATCTTTGACAATTTTTGTAAACAAAGAAATGTCACTGTGCGTATAAGTGTCATAAGTGTATATACGTATGATACACAATCATGACACTTTTATACACACAGTGACATATCTTGACATTTGTTTGTTTACAAAAATTGTCTAAGATTAAAAATCAGGGTATAGATATGCTCTTCCAAGACCAGCAGGGCTATTCTAAAATGTCGGAATTCGGATGTTTAGAATAGCCCTGCTGATGGTCACGTGGGTAACACCTGCAGCCTGTGTCATCGCCAATGAGAATTGAGAGCCCGTGTCTGTGCTACCAGTAGCATGTAATCTAACTCCCCGACCCCTTGTACTACCAGTCCGATGTCCTTTTTTTTTACCTACTAAATCTTACTTCCTATCCTTCCTACTAGAGACGGAGACGGTTGACATAACTGTTTCTAATGATATTTTTCAACAAAAAACTTATGTTTTTACTGTAGATGCAGGTAAACAGTAGCGTACCAGCATCATATCCGTTCACGGGTAGCGTCATATATTTCTAAATCTTTTGCGTTCCGCCCAAGCTAGTTGCGCATAATATGTATAAACAAAAGTATGTTTTCATGAGATGACCTGTGTTTCGTCGCCGCGCCGTAGAGCGTAGCTATTGATTATAAGCACACTTGAATAATTCATAAGTGATGAAGGAACCCAGATGCCGGTTTTAGGATAAAAGGTATATTCTATTAGCCTAAATGAATGGAGTGAGGGGGATAAGGATAACTTTTTATTTGCTCGCATTTTTTAGCTTATTTACTCGCTCGGTCGCCAATTTACTTTTTGACGGATTCGGATTGAAAACAGATTTCTTTGTGAAATATTTTATTTTCAAACGCTTTTATGTTATTTTTTGTTTTCTTGTGGTTAAGAGGAGGTTGCCGGTTGGGCGCTTATGCCCTTTTGTACACGAACGAAATTTGCTTCTTGATTGGCTACCTCCGCTCCATCCCAACGAGTAACAGTGTTACTCGTTTGGGTGTTACTCGTTGGGAACCCTCCATTATTTATTATTTCATCAAACTTAGATTAGCGTTAGTTTTATTATCAGAATAGAATAGAATCATTTATTGGCACAGTAGTAACACATTAACAAGATTATTATTAAATAATAAATATCTACTTACAAAATTAAGTGCTACGTACTATGACTTGTCAATTCCAGAAAATAGCTACATACATTGTTTTCATTAAGCATAAATAAAAGTATCACATAAAATTTATAATAAGGCATAAAAATAAAAATAAAAATTAATATAAAAATCCCCACCCACTGTAAACATACCATTTAATTTCCGCTGTATAGGGACGTCGTTATTCGTTAAATTTAAATGTTATTTTATATAATATTAAAATACAGTTCTTGAACTAAATCAAAAATATTGTGTGAGTAAACCAAAATGTCAATAAGTCAGAAAAATCTGTAAGTAGGTATATTGTATATTGTAAATAATAGGTACCTACTAGGGCATGTAAACCGGTTAACCGATTAACCGAAAAACCGATTAACCGACTGATTTTAGGTCGGTTTTTTACCGGTTTTTTTCTTAGAAAATAACCGGGTTTTCGGTTTTTTTTTTAATGAGTAATAAATCACAAATTCATTTCAAACTACGCTTTGCAGACTTTATTTAGAACGACGATTTTAATCCATCTAATTATATTAAAACATAATACGTTAAAATTGCAAAAATACAGACAAACACTTCTCAGAAAACTTTATCATTGGACCGCATAAAACGTCGTTAGTGAATATCGTAGTGTAAATAAGCTATAACCTACTAGCAAAGCAAGAAAGCGAAGGCAGCGTTGCATGAGCGCACTGGGCGCCACCGTCGTCGCTGCGGTCAGCGGTCGAACTGGCAAATTGTTATTTATACCAAAAAAGTGAATTAGACTTAGGACTGATTAATGATAATATTTTAGACGTAACTACTTATCTTGTTGATTATAGTTAACTACTCTATTTGAGTACGAGTTGAATATTACCGAATGTTTTAAACTTTACTTGAGTAAGAGAGAGAGTTTTAATATAAGACTAAATTATTTTAATGTTTAAAGATACCTATCCCTAAACGTGAGAAAGTCGAGTGGACCTGACAGTATCCCGGCTACTGTGCTCATATAATGTGCTCCCGAGCTGTGTTCCGTTTTGTCGCACCTCTTCGACCTCTCTTATACCACGGGGGTTGTGCCATCTTCATGGAAGGTAGCCCATGTCCACCCTATTCCTAAAAATGGGGATCGTACCGAACCGTCCAATTACAGGCCTATAGCGATAACCTCCCTACTCTGCAAGGTGATGGAGCGAGTGATCAACACTCGGCTTCTTGGTTATCTGGAGGAACATCAGCTGATCAGCGATCGGTAATACGGTTTCCGTGACGGGCGATCAGCTGCTGATCAGCTGGTGATCTTCTAGTCTGCCTTACTCACCGTTGGGCAGAAGCCATTAAGAGTAGAGGAGAGGCTTTGGCAGTAAGTTTGGACATCGCAAAGGCATTCGATCGTGTGTGGCACAGGGCGCTTCTATCGAAGCTTTCATCATATATGGCCTTCCCGAGGGCTTATGTAATTGGGTCGCCAGTTTTCTTTCCGGGCGGTGCATTAAATCCGTAGTTGATGGATCCTGCTCGGACTCCATGCCCATCAGCGCTGGCGTTCCCCAAGGGTCAGTGTTATCACCCACGCTTTTCATCATTCACATCAATGATATGCTACAAATTAGCGGTCTCCATTGTTATACGGATGACAGCACTGGTGATACCCTCTACTCTGGCCGTGCAAACGCCTTTCGGGCCGAAGTGGATGAAAATAGGTCAGCGCTTGTGTCTGAAGTGGAAAGCTCCTTAGAACTCGTATCAGATTGGGGTATCCAAAATCTGGTTACTTTCAATGCCACTAAGACACAAGTGTGCGCATTTACCGCAAAAAAAGCTCCATTTACCATCGCGCCGCAGTTTCAGGGCATTCCTCTTTCCACCTCCACGAGCATTGGGATTCTGGGAGTTGAAATTTCTAACGAGATTCAATATGGGAGTCACTTAGAAGTAAAGGCAAAACTAACTTCTAAAACACTTGGAGTGCTTAATCGTGCAAAACAGTATTTCACGCCAACTCAGCGCTTTCTACTATACAAAGCACAAGTTCGGCCACACATGGAATACTGCTCTCACCTATGGCACGTGGCCCCCAAGTACCAGCTGCTTCTCCCTACAAAGAAGAGCCGTTAGAATCCTCAACGACCTCAAGCTCACCAGTAGGTACACTAGAGCCGCTGAGCCTGCGCCGAGATATCGGCTCGCTCTGTGTATTCTATCGACTCTATAATGGGGAGTGCTCTGAGGAACTATTTGATCTTATACCCGCTTCCAGGTTCTATCATCGCACCTCTCGACATCGGTTGGGAGCTCATCCACATATCATCGATGTGTGGGTATCTCGTACAGCTCGCTTTACAAGATCTTTTCTCCCACATACGTGGAAATTGTGGAATGGGCTCCCTTCTGAGGTTTTTCCGCTAAACTATAAAATGCACAGCTTCAAAAAAAATGTTAAAAGGGTCCTCCAAGGCAGGCAACGCATTGGCAATGCCTCGGGTGTTGCAGATGTCAATAGGCGACGGTAACCGCTTACCATCAGGTGGGCCGTATGCCAGTTTGTCTAACCATAACATTAAAAAAAAACTATTTTGTTGATTTTTATAGTTTTCTCATGAAGTGAAATTTCATTTCTTTAAATATATATAAAGAACATATTTAATATATTAAATACTCTATAACCTGAAGAGAGACAGTTTTAATACTACCAAATAAATAAGTAAATTACACTTAGTAACTAACTATTAGGACTGATTTATCATGTTGTTGAATTTTGTTACTTTATTCGAGTAAGAGTGAGTTCTGCACATTACAATACTTTTTTTTTACAAGCTAATTTAATTTGTGCATCCTTATTCAAATAATAAGTTCATTTTTATTAAAATTTACGGTTTTATCTTATCCTAAGACACCTATATAAAAAACTCTAAAAATAACCGATTAACCGGTTTAACCGGTTTTTTAAACATAAAAACCGAGAAAACCGGTTTTTTAAAACAACCCGGTTATTACATGCCCTAGTACCTACCCAAATAACTCCACTCTAAACATCACCACTATATTGACTATAGTCGTTATCTAAAAATTCCTTGACACTGTATAGCGTTTTATCCAAAAGCAGCAACTTAACATGGTTATAAAAACTTAAATCACTATTTATTAATTTTATCTTTAGGGGTAGTTTGTTATAAAGTTTTGCTCCAATAATTTTAGGACGACGTTTTGATAATTTCAGTCTATTTGAATCTAGTTCTAAGCACATCTTAATTCTTGTACTTCGATCACTGTTGTTTCCTCTTATTTTGTAATCGCTTAAATTCTGCCTAACATATTTTATAATCTCAAAGATATATACTGATATTGCGGTTAATATTTGTAAGGTTTTAAAATGCTCCCTACATGAATCTCTATATTTAGCTTGAATCAACACTCTTATAGCACACTTCTGCATTTTTAATATTCTTTCGAAATCCGTTGAGTTCCCCCACATCACTATACCGTATGATAAAATTGAGTGTATGTATGCATAATAAACCTCTTTTAGATTTTTCTGTGATATCATAGGTCTTAATTGTTTCAGTGCATATATCCCAGTAGACATTTTTTTGCACGTTGAGTCGATGTGATGTTTCCACGTCAAGGCTGGATCAAGATAAAAACCTAGTAACTTAACCACTGTAGAGCTTGTCAGTGTCTGTCCATCACTTAAAAGCACCGGCACCACATATTTAGGGGAAATGGCATTGAAAAATATAATGCTAGTTTTTTCTTCATTGAGCTTAAGACCGTTAAATCTAAACCAATTCCTCAGTTCATCAATCACTATTCTGATGCGTTCTTGTAGTTGTTCCGTAGCATCAGCTGATATGACAATATTAGTATCATCTGCATACTATCAAGACTTATTAATCCTAATGGGGAGTTTTCAGGGAGGCAATTAAAAAGAAAAAATAGTTCTTTAAACTCCGGTAGATGGCGGTGAATCGCCTTGGTTGTCTTCTGAATATTTTGCAAAAGCACCACAGAGAACAAATTCTCTTTGTAAAAAAAACTAGCACTGCTTTTTTCCTTAAAGTTTCGCGTTGTGATTTCGAAGCTCATTTATCAAGTCCAATATAGACCATGAACCATAATCCCTGCTCATCTTGGTTCAGTTTCAACAATAACAATGACTCAACACTAACAACAAAAAATTATAACAATAACGTAACACTAACAAATATATCAGAATTTCAACAAACAATTCAAGACTTTACGTAGGTAGATACTTCATCAACGAACAGCATGAGCGAGTGAAGTGAAGTCAAGTCAAAGTCAGTGACATTGACAGTTGGTGGCTGACCGACAAAATTTAGACAGTCAAATCTGGACTGCGCCATCTATGAATGGATTTAGAACTATTTTCTTTCAGTCGTCAGAAAACTCCCCATTATAGGTTTTAACATAGTAAATTTTTCTTTATTCCAAAATTTAATTTGATTTATTTTTGTTGACATCAAATTTTGTACATGATCAGTACCCTAATGTGTGCACACGTGGTGCATCAGTTTGTAAAAATTAAGTAATAGGTAGTTATAGTTTTTTTAATGTATGATTTGGTCACCGTTTATAATTTTATAAGAAACTAACGCACCACAGGTCTAGATATTAGTGTACTGATCATGTGTACAAAGTTTCATGGAGTTTGATTAAATAATAGCCAAATTAGAAGCAAACTTCAAAAGGGCGTAAGCACCCTTTTGCTAGCTACCGATGACCTTCTCTTAAATATTAATTTGATACCATTGCCTTGTTTTGACCTACTCTTAAATATTAATTTGATACCGTTGCCTTGTTGCCGTTGATCAGACCAGTGTTGTGGTCCTGTGGTGAGCTCAGGTTGGCGGCAGATGTAAGTAATCAACCCAGGTCAGATTATGTGTTCATTGTTGTGGTCCTAGTACAGACTAGGTAACAAAGTTAAACCCAAGCCTCTGGTTATTACGTATTCTATGACTCAAGTACGTTACACATACTTTTTTACCTGAAGGGGTATGCATACTATGCATAGCCCAAGCATAGCCCCAATAGTCCTCTTTTCACTATGGGTTAGATATAGACGTGACTAGTGGTGAGCTCATCGCCGTCATTGCTATTCCACGACTAAAGTGTGTCACACACGTAGCAGATACGATAATATACGAAAATGATACATTCACGCGGAAACCTTCAAACTATTGTATTTCAATTTGTATACACAGATATCATCTGTCCATCTTTTGATATATGTCGGTGCCTACAGATGCTTGACGGTAAAATATAAGTGATCTGCTACGTGTGTGTTGCTCCTTGAGTTTAGTATAGAGAGCGATATGGACAGATACGCGCTCAGATACAGAGGCCCAATTCTCTAATTTAAAAAACATTCAATTCGCAGTATAATCTCGTCTCAGTCGCACTGTCACGTATAGTAACTATTACTTAATCTTCGCGTTTCTTGCTAAGAATATGTAATAGTTACTATACGAGACAGTGCGACTAACACGAGATTATATTGTGACTGGAATGTTTTTAAATTAGAGAATTGGGCCTCTGCCCTGCGATTACGTAATTATGTTACTAACACTTTCTTTTGGTGGCTTATTGCTAACAGGCTATTATTTCTATCGACATTTTCCGATTATGTAACCTCCTCTTGCTCCGATTTCTATCGATATATTACAATGTGAAGTTCTCGCAAATTGTTGGATAACCCGACCAACTTACAAAGTCCTTATTGTTCTATGGACCGTGTATAAACATACTAACCATTTTCAATCAATAGTATAATACGTCTCTTTAATGTTTTGTCTATGATAGAAATATATTTTTATACTGTGGTCCCGCCAGCTGTGCAGGGTGTACTATTATCTATTCTGTTCTATGGGGCGGTGTTATATTTTGTTTGTTTACAAATACGTTTTTGAATAAATTTTTGGTCTTGGAATAGTTTGGGAAGAAATGTAAAGTAATTGGAAGTGAGTGAACGGCACATATTTGAAGAAAATAAGTGTTTTACGAGTTAATGTGATAACAAATAACTAATAATAATATTGGTGCAACCCACAGTGAAAAAAGCCCCATAGAGGCTCTGCCTGTCGGGTAGGCAGGGCAAAAGGCGTGTAGGTATGTTTGTATATGGTACTAATACTAATTGTCGATATTGGAAAGTCCTTCCGTAAATAATGAATAGGTACCTACTAAGACATTGGTGAATTTTATTTCATAGTTTTTTTGTTTAGTACCTACCTAGACTTTAGTTATTATAGACATCAATGGTAATTACCAAATGATTTTATTTGATTTGGAATGTATTCAAACCATGTTCAAACAATAAACAATCCACATAAATAACTTAAAATTACGATTTCTATCGTTAGAAATAACAATTGACTTATTTCTATTGCAAAAGGTCGTATTGCAATCAAATGCTGTCATTCTTGATAGAAATAGCAATACATAATCGCTATTTCATACTATCGATGAAACACTTCATATCAAAAATGCTTTTTATTGCAATCATGCTTTGTTGGCAACAGCGAGAGTTAGGTGATCGCTAAGACGTCATTTTCAATAGAAATAGCATTGAAAGTGATTGAAATAGGGAAAAAATTATAGCAACCGAATTAGCTAATCGCACCACTGATATCTTACCGTGTCTGCTACGTGTGTGACACACATAACTCGTCTAACAATTTCTTCCAGTTATAATAAAATCCTTAATAAGCAAGGCAAAAATCCTAACACCACAATAAACAAATGCAACAAATTTATGCAAATGCACAATAACGAAATTCAGGAAACTTATTTATGCTGGACAAAACGAGTAAAACCTATAAATACTTTATAACCATAAATCTACCTGAGACTATCTGTCACAAATGGCCCATTTACATCATACCTCAACCAGCCCCCGAGTTACAGTAGCAAATGGCATTAGCCGCGTACTGATTGAGCGAGCAGCCTCGCGAGGCAAATCCTCGGTCGGTCAAGACGTGCCTCGCCCGAGGCAAACGCACGCGCTGCCTCGCCCGAGCGTGCCGCGGCCCGAGCCGAGCGTTGTCGGTTTTTGTCGATGCTCAAAGGCGCCTCAGTAAGTTTGCCGCGCTCACTCAAGACGATAGTGTTTTGCCTCGCTTATTAAACTGAGCGTCGATGCTCACGGTGGCTCGGCCTTGCCACGCGAGGCAGCCTCGGATTAAAAAACTTACAGACCGAGGCCGCCTCGCGCGGCATGCGTACTGCGGCACATGTCCGAGGCTGCCTCGCGAAGCCGCTCGCTTGGTCAGTACGCGGCTCATGGGGAACGCAACAATGGGGGGCAGGGCCCGTATTCTCGAATAAATCTCGTCCACGTGATGACGTCACATCTCGTATGACGCCCATACAAAATTATGGTTATTATGGTTATTATGGTCCGTGTCAATTGTGTGCAAAAAACTTAGAATCAGCTCTCTGAGGGCGACCAAGAAAAATCCCTTGACACGACAAACGAACCTGAGACTTTTATGTACACTTGTTGTTTTCCAGATTAGTGGTGTCACAGAATCAGCGCGCACTGCACATAGTGTTCCCGCACCATTTCCTAGACTCACCGGAGTGGTTCGGTGTCTCCACGGACGAGTTCTTTCAGGTAATATTTTAAGCTATAATCCAAGCTTTCCGTTACAGCCCATCCATAGGTTGTCTGGAAGAAATCGCTTTCAGTGATAAGGCCGCCCATTGTACTGCTAGTTTTAATAAATCCTAATAAGTATTCCTGAGGGCCTAGCCAAGTGGCATTCGTTTCGAAGCGATTCCATTTCTACAGTCGTAATTCAATACAAATGACCACGTGACATATCGATAGCTAACGTCAATCCTATACATTTTGGACTTTTCTACTGGCGTCATCGCTATTAGAATGTTACTTTGTCTACGGCCTCAGGGCCCTTATTCGCCATGACCTAAGAGATTCCTTTGCCAATAACGTGTGAAGTCATAACGTGTTCTAAACGCAAACGTGGTTCCTAAACACGTTATTTTGACAATTCGTAACCGCCTCGTCGCGTTTATGAAATCTGACATTGGCATACAGAATACGATTTATCGATGATTCTACGCAGGTATCGTAACGAGCCCGCGTTATGTTACGTTTGGTCATAGTGAATAAGGGGGCTGAAGCCGTAGACAAAGTAACATTCTAATAGCGATGACGCTAAACGAAAAGTCCAAAATGTATGAGATTGACGTAAGCTATCGATATGTCACGTGGTCTTTTGTATTGTATTACGACTGTAGTAATAGAATCGCTTTGAAGCGAATACCGTTTGTCTAGGCCGGCTGGTGTACAATATAGTGCTATCTAATCTATCCAAGAGACCACCTATTAGTGAGGTGGGCTAAATTTATTTTTACAGGGTAAGCAAAACAATTTGTTGGTGTGCCCGGTTGCCGTGCGTGGGTGTCATACCAATGTTGCGAATTGGTGATCGCAGTATTGGTGATCAGGTGGATGCTGCTACCCATCGTCTGGTGTAATCCCTTAGTCTGCTTTAACGACATCCACGTGAGGTGACGGAAGGGTCTTTTCTTAGGCTGGATACACCACGGCTTTTTTTGATTGTATTTGTGAAGTGTATGTTTATTATTGGGCTAGCTACGTAAATAACTACGGTCACCAATCTTTTCATTTGTTTTGAAACCGTTAAAAATAGTTAACTAGGTAGGTAGGAAAATAATATTTTTTTTTATGCTACTTGTCAAGCAGACAAGCTTACGGCCCACCAGATGGAAAGCAGTTACCGTAGCCTATGAACGCCTGTAACACCAGAGGCATCACACGCGCGCTGCCGACCCTGGGACATAAAGATGAAAAGTCTCATGTGCCTGTAATTTCACCGGCACCCGTACCCCTCAAACCGAAACACAGCAATGCGAACACTACTGCTTGGCGGCAGAAATAGGTACGGTGGTAGTACTTCCCCGGACGAACTCTTTCACAAGAAGTTCTACTACTAACAAAAAAAAATACATACATGATAGCTACGAGTACCTAACTACAAGTCCATCGAGACGGCCTTCCTCTACCGCGCGCTGGCCGATACGACAGAAATGTATGCCTATATTGCAGGCTGTCAAATACGATGCGAAACGATAAAAAAGGTTTTCTCCGATATAAATCACCTCTCAGGCGAAAGCTATTTTATATAGCTATGGCATAGGTAGCTTTACCGGTACCTTCAGTATTCGTGAGCTGTCCTTTTACACTCTGTATATTGCCAAGAAAAAAAAAGGTATCTACAAGTAATTAATAAATAACCACAGTTTTGTTGAGTCTCGCATAGAGGCTATGTCATTCTTCTGATAACATTATCATGTTTATATAACAAACACAAACTTTCTCATGTTTGATGACATCAATGTTGATAATAATACCACCGCGTCTTCTCCACTGCTTAGCTAGATTGCTCAACTAGTTGAGCAGTAGGACATTGTTTGTATTACCTAACATTTTATGCTCTATATCACCCTGTTTGTTTGAACTTTGTGGTAGGACCCTGCCACGAAATTCAGTGACCATCATTGAACATCACACTGCGTTGATATCACAGTAACTGCGACAGTTACGGGAAAATTATTCGCGAAGGAAACAGCATCACTTCCTTCCCCCACTCGTAAGTCGCAGGGGAAATGGTAGGGAGCTCGGAAATGAGCACGTCACGTCTCGTTAGGGGGAAGGTGAATTTACAGTGAGTTCACTAGTCCCCTATTGGGGATAGGTGGGGGACGCTGGGAATGAACGTTACTGTCCAATTCTAAAAAGGTTGTTTTTTCAAAAATGGTACCATTAGGAATGAAGTTACATATCATACGTACATAATCATGATCCCACACTAGGCCAGACCCAGAAGAAATATTTGCAGATCATACAAATATTTGACCCGCACCGGGGAATCGAACCCGCAACCAATATACACAATATTATAGAATTGAAACTTTCGTGGTTGGGAATCATTTTAAATTGAAAAAACGGCTAATTACCACTGTTAAACAGTGGTAATTAGCCGTTTTTTCAATACACAATATTGCCCACAGCGTCCAAACAAACGAGACAAGCTCTCAGCACAACATACATAACATAAACACATTAAACACCCAACAGTCACATACGTAGCCAAATTCCACACTATAGGATTCCCTGTGTCGTGAGTATCAGGAAATACGAGTACTATGGTACCATAACTTCCAGACCCGGAAAAAAAATTGCAGAGAATGCAAACATTTGTCCCGCAGCGGCAATCGAACTCGCAACCAATATAAGTACACAATATTCTACATAGCGTCCAAACAAAATAACTAGGTATTATTTTGTGCCTAGTCAGTACCTACATTTTATTATTATTACACTGTGACTCTAGCTCAGTCGAACCCCGCCTCTGTCCGTTATTGTTCAATTTAGCCGAGATTTCGCTCGGTGTGCCGATGCCGGCTTCATTTACATACACGAAAACATGGACTAAATGAACAACGTTTTTAGTTGTTTTGCAATGCAGCTGTCTGGATATAATATACAACTATTTTTACTGGCGAATTGATAGGTTTATGTGTCTGTAAGTGAACCTTGAATGAGAGCAGTGGCTCAGTGGGAATTTGACGACGGTTTCTGTTCGCCATCTGTTCGTGGACAATCCAGTTTCCTTATAAGTCTTTATGGCGTAACATATCGGATCAGCATCAGCATCATCATCCACAGAAGATATCAGACATCATACATAGAAGTCCACAGCTGGACATAGGCTACCCCCTTCAGGGGCGGATCTGTATAAGGGCTTTTTGGGCTGCAGCCCAGGGCCCCGTGGATATGAAGGGCCCCAGCCCCCATTGACAAGTGAAATCAAAATTCCCATCGTTAAGTTAGCTACTCTGAGATCAATTAAACCAAACCCAATTAAACCGAGACCAATTAAATTAAATATTTTAATATCTCCTTTTTTTCTTGTACCGTGTAGACGGAGGGTTTTATCCCATCGAGTAACAGTGTTACTCGATGGGATGGAAAAACATAGGGTGTAGACTATCTAGCAGGTACACATTAACAAAAACAGTTTTTTTGACAAAATGCCAATTAGTTGAAATTATAAACTACTACTTAGGCCTACTACCCCTAAGTAGTCCAGAGCCCCACAAACTCACGCCCCTGACCCCCTTCGAATACCACGACGAACGGTTTTTGAGCCGCCTCACGGTGTATCGGATCAGCACGGTGCAAAGAATATCGGTAGGATAATGTCATTCTGACGCCTACCATGATGAGGGCCCTTGAAACAGAGGCCCAATTCTCTAATTTAAAAACATTCCAGTCACAATATAATCTCTATATGTATAGTAACTATTACTTAATCTTAGCATAATACGCGAAGATTAAGTAATAGTTATTATACGAGACAGTGCGAATCACACGAGATTATTATTGTGACTGGAATGTTTTTAAGTTCGAGAATTGGGCCTCAGATCTTCAACTCCTAATAATTTTATATATGACAGCTTACCTACTTATAATTTTTATTCTCAATTCCAGGTGTCAATAATGGCGATGGAAGAGTCCCGCGTCCTGGTCTGGCACCGAGACAAGCTGAAGCTCTCCATCATGTCTGATGCCTTTCTCCAATCCGTCTTTGATCACGTCCTCGGCCGGGATGTTGTTCATAAACTTATGCAGGTTAGAATCATTGGAATTACTTACTGTTAATGGAATTGCAAATGAAGCTGATTGAACCTGCTTAGTTACTGTAGGACTTCGAATAGCTAGCAACAAAGCAATCAGAAATTTCGAGTGAAAGACCCAGTACTTGGACTTGTTACATTGCTGCTTTACAACATACCTGTTTACATAACATACGTAACACCCAACAGTCACATACATAGTCCTGCAGTGCGATTCTAAAACGCCGGAAACGTTTCCGATCGGATTCATTCGTTTTTCATTTCGATGTGGTAAGTAACTAAAACAATTTTATCTAGTAAAACACAGCAAAAAAAATTACTGTGTTTTACTAGAGTAAATTGTTTTAGTTACTTACCACACACAAATCCGTGTTACACTACACCATACGTCCGTGTCAATTGCTTGTCAAAACTCAGAATCAGCTCTCAGGTGGATGCTGCCCATCCATTGGTGCAATCCCTTAGTCGGCTTTTGGAACATTTTTGAGAGGAGACAGGTCAATTCTCATAATTATTTGACATTCAATTCACAATATAATCTCATTAGTCATCTTTCAATTAAACATCAACCTTTCTGTTGCTCAGGAAAGCGTTCTTTAGAGCGAGACAGATAACGTTTCGCATGCGAAGACAGACGTGACAAGTGACTGAGATGAGATTATATTGTGAATTGAATATCATTTGATATTACGAGAATTAGGCTCCTGTAATAAGGTATGATGATGAAGAAAACTAGAGCCAGAATATCTCATTAAATTAAAAACTTCGTAAAAGTCAGATCTTCATTAAATTTTGTAAAATGTAATCGTTACTCATCCAAAAGTTGGACGAGGTATATATAGGTCGCGCGACGAGTTATGAGCGCTCGGCGAAAGTGGTGGGGTTGATTGCGCATGTGTCCTCTCTCTCTCTCCCGTCGCGCCTCTCTATACAGACCCAAAAAATTACTACTGCGCATTGAAGGTCAGCGCTCATAACTCGTTGCGCGACCTATATATTTTTTTTACGACCTCTTTGGCGGGGCAGGTGAAGGTTCGCCTGCAACGCAGGAGGTTGCGGGTTCGATTCCCGCCTTGGAACAAATATTTGTACGATCTGCAGATATTTTTTCAGGGTGTTCTGGATATTTTCTATGTATAATAAAAAATATCTATCTATGTAATGTATTTTATTAAGTATATCAGTTATCTAGTACCCATAACACAAGCTCTGCTTAGCTTGGGGCTAGATAATGTTGTGTGAAATGTGTCCAGCATTTATTTATTTAATTATATACGGGAACCTTAAAGTATTTTGTTTCAGGTTAGCGAAACTATGGCAGTCAGCAACGGCCACCTTCCTAACAGCTACGAGGAGGGTGAAGACAAGCCGATGTTAGTCGTGAAGAAAGCCGGCGATGGACCTGGCATCACGGCTCTATTGAACAGGCAACTGCAAGGTGAGACATAAAGCTTGAAGATACGTCGTTTAGTAAGGCTGAGGCAGATTAGTATAGACGTATGTTATACATAATCATATTGGTAATTCAATCAAAATGTATAGCTATGCAGGTTTCTGCACCGAGTGTCTCGATGTCCATCACTGTCTGGTAGGCAAGGTATGGTAAATTAGATGGTCTGAATATTATTTCCAAACAATAAACGTGACCAATGTAGAGGAAGGATGAATTAAGGAAGCAAGGGCGGGACTTGCCGTAAAGTGGGATGAATTAGGTTCGGTAAATACATTTATCATGGATCTTGACCCCTAAATGCATTCGGTGTCGAAAACGGTACATACCAAAAATTTGTATTAATTCGACCCAAATAATATTTAAATAATTTAACAATATTTAAATATTAGATAATTCTTAAATATAGTTTGATTATTTGAATCACATTGTAAATGTTGAAATTAGATATAATATAACAACATAATTATATAATATGGCAAATATAATTCAAACAAATTCAGAATAATTTGGTGCCAAAAAAAATTATAGCCACGCATTTCAAAAATTATTGCATTAGTTGCAATAAAATCTCCTACCGAAATATCTTCAACTGTAATAAGTATGTATTTATTTTTAAATTTTATGAAAATATTTTTTTTTGGGTACGATAAAAACGTATTTTGATGAAAATACTAAAATATATTTCCCGTAATGTAGGTAGGTATTATAATTTTAAAATGTCACTCGTTTTGGGTTAAAGTTATTTAATGATTAGGACGCATGTTATTAAATATTGGATGCTACAAAATGCAATCATCATCATTATTTTTAGTACAGTATGGTTTTCATATTATTTTACCAGAACAATAAATAATATATTTATTTTGGTATAAAAATAACAACATTCATAAAGCAAAACTCGATGCTGTTTGTATGTGATACTAATCATGATTATAATAGAATTACTTCAGTGTGTCGGTTTGTTTCGCATGACCAATGAAGTGAAAGATTATCTCAATAATTACAAGAACCTAAATAATTTAGAACCAAACTGACAAACTGTATAGAACTTTTATAATGTAGATTTTTATAATTATTTCGTTCGACTATTCATTCCTCTTCGCTAAATTACTGTAAGCGTGCTTATTATCAAATACAATGCACATCTCTATTCAATACGTACGAGTTGAGTTGGGTGAAATAGTCCAATAAAAGGGACGTCAATGGGACGAGTTGGACCGATTGTTCTTACAAGTGGGACGAGTTCGTTACATTCGACTGATAAATAAAGTAAATTAATAAGCGTTTGATTTGTGAGGAATTTGTAATGAAAAATGGGACGAATAGTCGAACGTGTCGTTGTTGTGTCGTGTCGTTGACGTGTGTGTTGTGGCGGCAGACGAACAGGCGCCGCTGCTGCGTGCCGCGCCCGCTTCACACGCCTGACCTGCGCCGCTGTCATTACCCATTCCTATCTAAGAACATTCACGATACTCTGTCTAACAAAAATCATAATATAACTTTTGAAACTATCATGGTTATGAATGAACATAACTATCACTAGAAACGGGATATTTACCATGACTTTTGAGCTTTATTATTTCCCTATATTTCAAAAATCATGGTAAATATCCCGTTTCTAGTGATAATTAAAAACCATAATGTTTCCAGAACACATCAGTATCAATGCTGTTCCTATATGAAATTACGTCAATCTTGTAGCAATCAAGCTTTGTAGGCAAACTACTTGAATTAGGTGATCGTAATTTTGAATAGAAACAGCATTGAAACTGATAGCAACAGAATTTCGTTATCCGCAAGCATAAGTTCCTAGCATTAGCTGTGTCAGAAGTCAGTTCCTAGTTCCTAACCACAATAGTTTACTTACACAAACTAACGAAACAATAACTTTCACAGCCTTACTATGTTTGTGTATTATCAGAGCCGTAATTATCGCAATAAAATAATGCCATGAATAAAACAGTATCCTAAAACTAATATTAAATGTAATTTGAATGTTATGTACAAAATCTCCGCCATTCTGAAACAGAATTGCAAGTGAGTGATAAAGCCGGGGCTCATAACTTTATTTGTAGTACCGTACCTATGGAAACTCGCTGGGTCTCCTGGCAATCAGCTAAAAACTACCAACAGGCTTCCAAGGGTATCTACCAGCAGCTTCGAGCGCGTGGTTCCAACAACTGATATTTAAAATCTGTAGGTTTGAATGACAGAAACCTGTATCTGTTCTCTAAGCAGAGTATTGTGAACTGTTTTCGTTCCCTCCATCCTACACATTAAGGAGCTGGTCATTATTATTAGGTGATGGATTGATGAATTCAAAATAAAGCGATATAACTTAAATTCTATCAATTATGCATGTTGAGTGTGTTTTGAGCCCCGTATCCACTGTGAGCGACACATTTGAAGTCCAGATTTTATCTAAATTTTAATTTGCTTGAATGAAACCTAGAAGTTCTGAGTAGATTTATAGCTTTGGCTTTGAAACGATCACTGGATTGGGGCAGCTTTGAAACAAACTGAAAGCATAAATGTTCGTGGTGGGTTGAATTCATCAACTGTATCTACAATTATCGTGCTACGATCTACAATTAACGCAGAACCTCTTTGGAATAGTTACACTACGTTTTGTCTCTTTTGATCTAATTTAAAACTGCTTGTCAATGCAAAAGACGACACACTGTGTAACAATTCCAAGGATAATCCTAGTTTTTTGTAACACGGTTATTGTATTATACCTATGTATTTACGTATTAACATACATTACAGACGATACACACTTTACATAATTCAAATATTTATTACTGTAGTGCATATCATGATAAACATGTATCAACAGATGTATTTTGGATAACAAAGTTATGAGATCAATAAATATTTTGGAAATGTATTACAGCGAACGTGTACAAGTGGACCCCGTGGTTTGACCCATTAACGGGTCCACTGGTAATTTTATTTACTCATAGACTATTGACACTAGAGATTAATATTGCTTGCCCAAGTTTTCAAACTAATACAAAAAATTATAAGTAAAAAACAAGACCTATCTGTGCTAATGTATTATTTACTTTTTAGGCATGTGATTAAAAACTTAATAATATTATTGAACTAAAGTACACTATTAATATAAAGAGTTTGATAATTTGGTTTTATCTACTCGCTATAAGTAACGTACAATCTTTATTTAGCGGAGTACGTAAAGCAGCTCAAACAAACTTTAGGTAATCAAACTTTTTGATGGAAATTAATTGTGGTGGCTTAAAATGTGCTTTAATATCGTATATTTGTTACCCCTTGAGTATTATAATTATTTTAGTTTTATGTAGAATAGTTTGTGTACGGAAGCTTTATAAACAATAACAAATCCTAGTTTCCCTATCCACAAATCCAAATCCCTAAAGCATGTTTGGAAGATCAACTGTATGAGGTAATTATTTGTTTTAATTTTTGTTTTCACCCTCGCGTTTATTTTTGTGCTATTTTCTATGACAATAATTCGATATCACTGTTTTTTTTTAATCTTTTTTCTAAATTATAATTTTCAATTTGGTTGTGTTTTTCATAATGCCGTAAGTTGTAGCTCAAAGATATACAACGAAAGCTGGGATTGGACAGTTCTAACAAGTCTTTTGAAATAGTCACGTCACTGTTAAATGCACTGTTATTTTTTGTTGTCATATCTAGTTGCACAAGCAAAAGAAAATTAAACGTACTGTTTACTAAAGCAATGTGATTATGTGGCACATGATAGCTTCTTTCTCATATAGGCCATGCAATGCTTTGGTAGACATTTATCAAATTGAAAAATGTGTTGTGTTGCTTTTTACGAAAAACCAATGTAAGCTATGCATGTGATAATGAATATTCGAAGTTTAGTTCAAGTACTTTTCATTTGTCGTTGGCTTTGTGACACTTTTCGCATTTTATTTTGTTTAACTAGTTCACATCCACACAACTGCAGTTGTTTTGCTTAGCAGATACATGAAGCTTTTGTTTTAATTAAAATACATTATATTTTTCATAATACAGAAAATGCTACACACAGGCGGTCAACGACACGTGCACAAATAAGAGACACAAGCAACATGTTTTGCTTGTGTGAATGTTGACTAGTGAAGGTTTAAATTTTGTAAACAAAGTTATTCACTGCTTCAAAAACACTGAAATCTCACTATAACCGTTCATAATGATAACGCTGAATCCTTATAAATAAGATATAATTTATATTATAAGAAAAAAATAAAAATTGTGCTATTTTATGATTCAGCGACTGATCCGAACGCGTGGCGACTAGGCCGAATAGAAGAGGCAGACCACGAAACGCAAGTTTGAGGACGGGCATTGCACGTAGCCGTGCGGCCGCCGCGTGGCAGGCGTGCGAGACGCTAGCGTCTACAGCATTTACTTTGAACAATTGTACGCGTGACGAATGCAGGTGATGACAAAGGTTTGTTCTAAATAAAAACATTATTAAATGAGAATCAAAATTGGAACGAGTTGCAGCTCTCATCGCTACGAAATGGGACAAGTTGAACCTTGATATTACAAAGTGGGACGAGTTGGCCTCTTGTTTACAAAGTGGGACGAAGTGATCCTATTAAAAAAGTCCTAAATGAAGTTTCGCAAGGCGATCACGCTTAAAGCCTAGTCATATTTTGTGATCAATAAAAATGAAAAAAAAAACGCATGCATTTCGGTTATTTTCTGAAATACTAGTGTTTTTTCATTCTTGTAAAATTAAGTCGCCTGTGTGATTTATTATGTCGCGCCGTGAATGTAAAGGGATAAACTAAGGGGACTTGTAAAATGAAACTAGTTGTTATCTGTTTGAGGAAATCGGAGTTTAGGTGAAATAGGGTGAATTAAGAAATAGACTGAATACGCCCAAGTGAATTTTCTTTATAATATTGATATCAGAATTACATAAATGTTATTTATAGGTAATACTATGCTGTTTACCGCACTTGTGATTTGTTTATTATATTATACCAATTTATTCAGAGACAAAGTTGTAATGATGTAACCTTATTTTTCTAAGAGTTAAGGGAATATATAGGTTTCCTTTTATCAATGGAAACTACGTCGAAAAAAAATGTATTTGAGAAAAATTACTTTTTCATCATTGGAGAGTTCTGAAATCTCTGTATTATAAGCTAGGGTCAGAATAGTTATTTTGTGTACACCTTTATGGGTAAATTGATAAAAGTATTT
This sequence comes from Epirrita christyi, assembly GCA_951392215.1. NCBI lineage: Eukaryota > Metazoa > Arthropoda > Insecta > Lepidoptera > Geometridae > Epirrita > Epirrita christyi. Next base: position 1,863,252 of record OX595843.1, read on the forward strand.
AATGTTATATTGCAGTTAATGAATTAGGAAATGACGTTATATCTACCGAATTCGAAAGTAGAATAAAATGTGTAAATAAAGGGTTAGAAAGGTTTTAATAGGAAAGTGTGTGTACAAAAATAAATGTGTTGGTAGGTAGTTGTGTGACAGCGGCCATAATAATTGGTTTTAGTAAATGTCATAATATTGTAAGAATGGCTACAAGTTTCTTCAAGAGCCACAGAGTATGTACCTGATCTGATCGTAAACTGTTGAATCTTAAACATGCGGCACTGAGGTCCAGATAAATAGACTTCACGGTGACTAAGTCTAAGCCTTACTTTACAATCGTCCCGTCACTGTCACACAAATGTTAAAACACGCGTATTAGAGAGAGACGGATGATTTCAAAGTAAGGCTTAGGCTTAGTCACCGTGAAGTACGTTCTATTTATCAGGACTAAGAATTTGTCTGTGGCTGATAGCCTAAATTAAGCTTTTTTTAATAGCCATTGTAAACATAGCGGTCATATTGTCTGATGTATATGCTATCAGTCAATTAACAGCAAGAGTTAAGAGGTGTCCTAAATATTGTTTAGATAGAACAAAAATATACTTCATAGAGCACAAAGAAATAGTATTAGAATTTAGGAAATGTTACCTGAAATAGAACAAGTAATGGTGCAGTAATTACATTAGAGTCATGTCAAAATAACTGATTGTGTATTATATTTATAACAGAGTTGAGGCAATTTATTTAATGAATCTTATGATGTAGGTGAAATCACATAACCTTATAATCGAATCCAAAAACTAAACAAGAACTAATTTTGATATCTAAGTATTGCGTCTGTTTTTAAGTTCGTTTAGCATCCCCAGGGTACGAGACAATTCAAGAGCTTTTTTAAACACTACCTATAGTTGCAAAAGTGTTTGCGCGATTCGACCCACGGCCCGAACTATGAGTGGGACGTAACGCCCCATGACGGACTGTCGTCACTTATTAGCACGAATATCTCTGACGGAATAGAGACGATTATTATTATTATTATAATGTCAATAATTGACCAATGACATCGTGGTGGCTTGTTTTTTTTTAAATTGTTTATCAATTGCTGTTTTCTATTATCTTGCTAGCGTCTCGATAGCGTCAGATATTTATGCTTGGGTCTGAACGCCCTGTTGAAATACAGGAAGCAGCTGTTATGACATGACTTAGATTTGTTCATTTGCAGAATAAATGACTGATTTCAAAATTTTTCAATGAAGGAATTTGAATGAAACAGTCTGGTTTTAAGATAGTCTACGTACATAATCAATACCTACACTAAGTGCAGTTATAAATCAACAAACTTTTGGAGTCTTACTATGAAAGATGGTCTAAGTAAACCTGAGGTTACCAGACGTATTAAATATCGACCTTTGGTATATTCGACTATATTAAAAAAGCAGATGGTTGGTTTTCCAAAATCATATATCCAGCTACATAGTCCGAGGTTACGTCAAAAATTACAAAAACCTCGGACTTTCTCCGGTTTTTCCCTGTAGTTCCGCAATGGTCTAAGATTGACAGTTGATTGCTTGTTGGAGCTTAGAGTTTCGTCATCTCCATTGTGATCTCTGTGGCTCGGCGGGCAAGTAGCCGGCTGTGAGATGCAAGAGGTTGGTTCGATTCCCGCTGCGGAACAAATGTTTGTATGATCTGCAAATGTTTGTTCCGAGTCTGGGTGTTATGATACCATGGTACTCGTAGTTCTTGATACCCACGACACAGGGAATCCTAGTGTGGGATCAAGACTACGTATGTGACTGTTGGGTGTTATCCTCCACATCTCCTATCGTGGATGTCGTAAAAAGCGACTTTATTACGATTATTATGATTACACCCGCAGGGCTATTATAAAACGTCGGAAACGTTTCCGATCGGATTCGTTAGTTTTTCATTTATTATTATTTTGTGACACGTTCACACAAGGGCCGTCAGTTTGACACGGTGGTTTGTGTAGTAGCGCGAGAATTAGAAAATAAACCATTTGCTTTTGTATTAAAGTCGTATATACCTACCAAAGGTTGATATTTAAGCCTAGAATGGTAGGCCTGGATTAAACCAGCTTTCGTAATAAGACCGTTGTTGTTTTTATTAAAACAATAAAAGTATAGAACGCCATACACGAGGCCATTTTAATGCAAACCGGTAACAATTTTCAAACCCGTCATATTATTCTTGCCTACCTACCAAATAGCTCCTACTTATTTATTTAAGTAGGTACACAGTGCCTTCACGTCTGTAAGAATCAGCTGATATTCCTTATAAAAGAGCCTACGAACGTCCTCTTAAATTGGCGTCGCGTGTGACGTTTAAATCTAAATTGACTAAGTATTGTAGTTACATTAAAATATAATTTCACGCCTGCCCTTTTATTGGCTAACGAACTGATAATCGGTTTCGATTACGATTTTACAGTACATTGCGCTTTATGTTTTGAATATTTCTGCTTGTGACAATAAGCTGAAGCATGCGGCGCAATGTACTGCGAAATCATAGTTGAAAGCGATTACCAGTTTGTTAGACAATACTGGGGCTGGTTCGAGCGCGTATATCCAAAATCTGCTGAGCCAGCGCTGAACGAGTTAAGTCACAACATGTTATCACGGACAAAATCTGTTTAACGAAACAAAAAAAAAATTAACACCCTACCATAGTCAATCTTTAGTCACTGCATAGGTTGTAACTCAAAATAATGACTTGCTTTAGTCTTTATTCTGAGGGTTGTAAGGTTTTTTGTCTGTCTTTGACGACTGTTTAACGAAGAGGACATTGTTGTTTAGCGCCTGCCGTGTGCTGGCCCATCAGACTTGAGATATACGCGGACTGAGCCCATAATGGTAGGCAGAGATGAATTGACTATTATAAATTAAATTGTATTAATCCTCATAGCACCGTAAATTTATCTATGAAAACACCAAGTATTCCTCTATGTCCATTTTCAATACAATTTCGGTATAGCATACCAACAGTGGAACTTGAGACTGTATTCAATCTATAGATAGCAAGTTAAGCTTTTTCTCAATTTAAATAACCAAAAGCACTGCTTGCTCAATCTCATAGTCCCAATTTCGCTTGCAGCCTCCAGCTCTCAAAGTGCTACCACAAAATATATAGGTACAGAAGGCCAGTTCAGTACATTTCATTTATTCATGGAACAATTTACAATTGTTTTTGAATCTTAGCGATAAAAGGCAAGCACGCTTACAACAAGCCATGACAGGCGCATGCACACATAGACACGCGTACCCACGTAGAACTCAGTCGACCGAGATCATCGTGTACGCGTCTATGTGTGCATGCGCTTGTTACCGCTTGTTGTACCGAGCTTGCCTTCTGTACCTACATATTTTGTGGAGACGCTGCGCCTGTTGCGTTTTAACCAAACGTTACAAAGTTTTTTTTTAAGATTTTCTATTGAAAATGGTCGTAAAACAACAAAACACATTTAAATACCTACTTAGTATAAAAAATTGTCAACTAAACTTCAGTTCAAAAGTAAAATCATGACTGCATCGCAAGTGAAAGTGTGTCTGATGGTGGCATTGTTAATTTTGTCATTCTGTAGCCCACTTTCTGGTCTGGTGATTTGTATTCTATTCGCTATTTGTCTGCAACATCGATCAAGCAATAAAAAGATTAGCCAAGAAATGATTAAAACTTGGATTGTAACATAAAAAAAACTACGTTTTCTTTCATACTGTACATTGAAGTGCACTTGGGAACTATCTCCCGCTTGGCGTGACTAGTTTAGGGGGTACCTAATTATGCGACATACCTAATGGTTTTGCGGTGTGGCCGGCTTTAGAGTGCGCTCCGAAAATATAATATGTATATATGCGTATGAATCGCCTTTTAGACGCAAATACTAACGGAATAAGATTGAATATCGCACAACCATATCTTGCACAGAAGTAAAGTCTCAAATATTATTTAATTTATTATGAGATTACTAATTAGTCTAGGTAAATATTGGTGTGGTCACCTATAATAAACTATATTTTCTCTCGGTGAGTATTTATTTTAGATATGTGACTGAAGTTGTTTCCTAGAAATTTAAAAAATCTAGTTTAAAGGCATTACTTTCAAAAAAATAAAGTATCGAGTAAATGTCTGCCAATTGTGTTTCTGGTTTGGTCATCTATAGAAAAAAGTTTGAAAAATCACGTAAGTATTTCAGTTATTTTATTGATGTGATATCTTGTTTACTCACAATAACTAGGTAAAGCATTATATTTTCGGAGCGCACCTTTAAGAATAGACCCCTCCTCCCCCCGTGGATGTTGTAAACGCCTTACTAAGGAATTACACTGGTGCTTTGACTTGACGCACTTCATACCTCATTATCAGCCAGTAGAAGTCCACCGCTGGACATAGCATATAAATACTAATACCTAGTGTACCTACCTAACTTTTAATCAGTTTATGTAGGTAAAGTAAAATGTGGTTATGCATTATTAACGGATTTGATTCGCGATTGTTTTTAGCGACTCTTTAGTAAGCAGCATGTTTCGTAGGTATTTGTGATATAACTTTTGTTTGCCAAACTGTTTCAATACCTAGATGGTTTTGTATACTTACATAATAACGTGTTGCAGACAAGTAGACAAGGGCCCGTATTAATAGACCGAACTCAACTCTGAGAACACCAAAAATTACATTCTTGTACGGAAATTTTGAAATTGGAACACACTCAAGATCGTTCTATGGCCCTAGGTATGCAGATGAATAGTTTTGTTTTAGAGTGTCCGTTGTGTAAACATTCCATTGGATTTAATTTTGGCTGTTATAAAATTTATTAATTAGGACTTGTAACGGCCAACGCTAATTTGGGGTTGCTGATGGTTGTATCAGATAGGGAATGGTTTTCTTGATTTCATGGTACCCCTCTCCCTCGAGTGAGACGCAGTGTTTTTTAGTGACCGAATCGACAAGACGCACCCCGACCCTGCGTCGTCTTGTGTAACAACCCTAGTGTAAATAAAAAGTGGGGAACCCGAAGCTCGCGGGGAAGTCCCGAGTATGGCGTAGCGACAATGATGGGAGACTTAAGAGCTTGTAATGGCAACCCACTTGCGTACGAAATTCAAATTCGTTTTGTATTGAATGTGGGCGCGAGTGGTACCGGGGTTAGCCTCCCCCCTCTTCCCTCCCAAACTCAAATTCGTGCGGCCCGATTCTAATGCATCCTTCTGTATCAAGAAATGCACTGCCAATGCAAATTTTATGCATAAATGTAACTTTTGTCAAATTATTCTTTAGATCTCAAATTGTTGTGACAATATTTCTTAATGTTCAAGGGATTTTGTTTAGATTAAATCAGTTTATTATTTATGTATAATGTTGTTTACGATTTACTTGCCTTTGTGTGTTGTGCTGAGCACCGAGTAATTAAATTAGTATGCCTTAAATGCCATTTGTGATTGATTGATGTGAACGCAATGTTGTATGATACTATAACTATATTTATAATTGATCATCTTAGTACATGTTGAGACAATTAGATATATTCAACAAATAAAGTTACAAATTGTGTATAAAAATTGTTTTATTTTTTGTATGTCTTATACATAAGCCAGGCAATGTTGCTCTTTTAAATAAAAGTAGAAAATATTTTTTCTCAATATTTAAAATTTTGTAATGTAATATTTTATCGTAATTTAACCCTACTTCTTACATTTTAATTACTTTTTATTAACAAAAATATAGTCTATTTTTGTAATCTTATGAAAATTAGGTTCAATAACGATACAATATCACAATTCACTATTTATACAATATCACATTACACTATTTTATATATTGAGGATGCAAGGAGTTAGATTAAAATATACTCAGTTAAAATCATATAAAATAAATCAACTTGCCAGTGTGGCAAAGGCTCCTAATATTAGTATATAGGAAAATAAAAATAATAGTAAGAAATGCACATTCTGAATGAAAACTGGTCTCAAGTTTAAAACAATCATCAATAAATAAGTTAATCACTTTTGCTATCGAGTAACGATCATGAATCATCAAATGTCATTCTGCCGACACCATGCTGCTTGATATACCTCCTGTACTGTTTGTATTTATTGTTTTCTGCAAGAGCCTTCTTGGCTTCTTCGTCTTTGATCTCTTTCCAACTGAGGAAGTTCTCCTTGATCCACAACTCATCATCGAGATAATCCTGCCTCTCGTCTTCTTCTAAAGCATTGAACTGGTGATGTCCCAGCTTCATATACTTCCTAATCAAGTATAATTTCTCCTCCTCGCCATATGGATGTTTCAGAATCGTAAACTTCCAAATCCACCTGGCGAACCAGTATATGTAACATGCTATTGTGTACGGCAGGATAATAAGTTGTATCCACAGAATATCCATTATTTCTGGCTTTGCATAAGCTCCCTTTATGTCCATGTTCTCTTCAATAATTCTCCTAATGATTCGATCCTGATCTTCCTTCTGTTCCGCTTTACTCTTTTTGGGACCCTTTTTAGAATTAGATTCTTTTGTTTCAGCCTTGGCTATTTCTAAAGCTTTGTTTCTATACTTTGGCACTGTCATGAAGTATTTTATAGCTGTGTCGTATTTAGACCACGCACTGTAGTATTGTATCACTGAAATTATGGTGATAGTCACTGCAACAACGATTCGGACGTCTACTTTCGGCGCCATACGCCGGCGATAGTATCTGTAGTAGTGAGCATAGTACTCCTGCGGATTGTCCAACATGTAATCGTAGTCTGATCTCTCTTCATCATCTCGCAAGATCTCGTAAGCTGTCGCGATTTCCTTGAATTTTTCTTCAGCCACCTTCTTCTCTTCGACGCCTCTGTGCACGTCGGGATGGAATTTTTTGGCGAGTTGCCGGTAGCTTCTGGCGATCTCATTCTTCGTAGCCTCTCTTGTAACTCCAAGAACTTCGTAACAGTTCTCTTTTCCACAGTAAATACCTTCCAGCAGGTGATCGTGTGCAGACACTTCGGCGAATTGCCATGATAAACAGATGATGAGGAAGAAATTGAAATGCTGTAACATTTTCACATTAATTCATATTCTAATTTTAAGCTAGCTGAGATTAATGACTAGTACAGTAAAATACAACACAGACGAACAAATGTACTAGGTTCACAAGAAAATATTTGGTGAATGAATTTACGTGATTGGCTTGCCGTCTGCTGCCACGATTTGGCAAATTGGCTGGCTGCTGGCAATGTGTGGCAATGACACTGACTGACACTACAGTACAGTCCAGTGTTACCAGTTTTTAATTTTATGTTTATTTTACCAAATAAATATACCATTGATCACCACAGGGTTATCTAAAGATAGGTAAACGAGTTTTAGTAGTAGTAGATAGAGTTTATTTTCATAGGAAAGAGTTCGTCCGGAAAAGTACTACCACCATGCTTCAGGACTACCAAGCTATTTCTGCCGCCCACGGCTAAGACCAAAGGCCAAGCAGTCTATGTATAACTCGCATAGTTGATGCATTGCTGTGTACCGGTTTGAAGGGTATGGATGCCGGTAGTCGGTAAAATTACAGGCACATTCTCTGGGCATATGAGTTTTTTCATCTTTTTGTCTCAGGTTGACGGGCACAGTCACAGAGGACTTTTTTATATATAGGGCACAGTGCAACGCCAAGTAGGGCGCGGTCAAGGTGGACGTGACCTACGAGTTAAGTACCTATTGCATTTGTAATGGGCTAGGATTGCCTTTTAGCATCAGGTGAGCCACACCCACATGGCAGTTCCGTCATCCGTGGTTTACTAACTTAGGAATGTTCCCCACCCTTGCGCTAGGTACATATATTATGCATAAATAAATATAAATGTATTCCTCCAAGATTAGCACTGTGCTTAAACGGAGACTAATCACGAAATCAGAAACTTGTCGCCTGTCTCACTTACACTTAAGTTAATAAAGCGGGAGGGGACGACAGCTCTAAGCATTAATCACGCCAAGGGCCGAGTCTGGTGACATTTTAACCGGTGTAGCTTAGGTACCTACTCCAAGGAATTTTTATACCATATCCATGAGGTACTTACTGCAACTTCGCTCGTATGGGGAGTCGGGTATATGCCCAGAATTTCTCGGGTCAGGGACGTATGTGCTTGATATTGCTGTGGCGGCAACAGGATTTTGTATGCTACGTACCCACGTAGTATAAAATATCCTTGGGCGGCGGATAACAAGCGGTTACCACGAGCCAACGGTTCATGGTTGTTTCCTTAAAATAATGACTTACTTCAGACATTATTCTAAGTTTATTGTCTCCAAGCTTCCTCCAAGCGATGCGTCAACGGCATGGCCTTGGGACCTTGCATGGAAGAATAAATATACACTTCTAACTTTGAAATAACAATGACATGGTGACATGACATTGACATTTGGAGATGTCATGTCAGTTACAAAACGTAAACAACATGCGTGAAAATAGTCACCAACGTAAATAAAATAATTATTTGCTAAACTAAATGCTATTTATGCTATGCTTTACGCTAGGCTAGGTAAAGTTTGAAGTTAAGTTGCTAACAAAAACTCCACAAACATGATAGAAAATGCACTAGAAATATTTTCTGAACATATATTTTCGAGTCTGACTGGTGGAGGCAAAAGTGCTAGAGGATTACTCGTGAAAAAGCATTCGGAAAACCTGGAAACGCATGGTGATTTTAGTTTTCCAAATTCAGTGAAGTCTTGGCATGAACACCTTAAAGACAATGAATATTCTTCAAACGGAGACGTTACTTTACTTCAGTGTATTGGTAAAAACATAAATTATTTGGTTGAAGAGTCTATCTATTGGAATTTACGGGTGAAAAATGCAAAGGAGGGTGCAGGACGTGCTTACTTGTTTTTGGATCGCCCATTGGCTATTACTGTGGGTTTATCTGAAGCGTTAAGAAACAGTGTGTTGATAACGCAACGAATAGAAACGAAAAACACTTCAGTCAGCACTGATCCACTCTGTGAAAAGACAAACTGTCTTACCTCATTGCGAGTGAAATATCTTAGTAAAGTTATTGAAAACCTGTGTGCGATATGTGGAAAATCGCCAGAAGTACTAGTGACATCTAGATCTACCAGTAAGAGTTCAGAATGTCAAAGGAGAGTATTTCTATGCGAACCAGTTCTTAATGCTAAGTCTGGATCAAAAGAGACCGCTATAAGTTCAGAAGACTTCATTAGGTTGGTTACAAACAAACTCCTGGCTTTCTGATTTTCACAGCTCACTAACATGCTATCTTACAATTTTTGCAATGGTATTAATAATACTTTCTATCATAAAATTAATTGTGATTTGCAATGGTATACAGTGTGGGTTGTGTGGTCAGGTCACCTCGTGGTTGTACTGTAGTATCTAAAGAACACAAATAGTTACACTCATCCTACAAATATATGCATAAAAGTTTAACATTGATCATATTATGTTTGTCAAGCTTTTATACAAAAACGACTGGGCCAATTTGGAAGAAATTTGGCATACAGAAGGACCAAAATCAGAAACCCATTTCTCTATTAAAAAATAGTCAAAATTGAGATAAGATTATGTCACTATCAAGTGCTGATGTCATAGATATCCTAGAGCCACAAATAAAAGAAGAAAAACAAGTAAAAAATATGGTATTTACAACTGATGATTCAAAAATGTGAATTGATTGTGTAGTGTAGTGACCAACATTTGAAAACCGGTTTAAAAGAATGAACACTCCCTAATGCTTGTTATTTAAACGTCAAAATTGAGTTTGAAAGTTGATCTAAATATAATCAAGAGTATACTGAATTGCTATGATGAGGGAGTAGAATACCGAAGTTTAGTTTATTTTATTTATTTTTATTTTTATTTTTAAAGTTTTGGGAAAACTTACAGCTAGGTGGATACAATAGAGAAGGGTGATTTATAAATACATGCAGCTAAGTTGCTACATGTACGCAGATGGCCAATTAAAAGTTTCCGCAGATATGCAAGAATGAGTAGGAATAAAAATAGTAACAGTAGACGACATAATAAAGTACCTAATAATTAAACAAAAAAAAAAGTTAACACAATAATATTCTTGAAAAAAGTTGTCTTTAAGCAAGCGTTTAAGCTTACTTGTTGAAGTATTAAATAAATCTATATCAATGTTTGCTTTAGCCAAGGAGTTGAACGAGCCGCATGCTCTGATCAAAAATGCATTTTGCCTATAATTAGTCCTAACAAGAGTAACATAAAGAACGCTTGGCTTAGTTAATTCACAACCCATCCCCTGGTGTAATCCCTTAGTAAGGCTTTTACTTCATCCACGGGAGTAGATGGAGGGATCTATTCTTAGGCCAGACACAACGTCACACCATAGCTGCTGCCCCATCCCCTGGTGTAATCCCTTTGTTGGCTTTTACGTCATCCACAGGACTGTATCAACTTTAGTCTACTTTCATCATGTTTCTAATATCATTACGAGAACTGGCTATCTGGATAAAACATAGGATAGATTTTATCCGGCTTGTGATGACTAGTTGTGCAATAAAACATTAATATATTTAAACATTAATTTCAGGATCAGACAAGATGAGATGACTCTGATTGCCCAGCACAAGTATGGAGTGAGAGTGACAAGCGACTCAAAGTGGAAAGAGTTCCTAACCCATCTCGGAGAGTCTGCTGTCGCTTTTGAGTTACTGCAAGGAAGACCTTCGTCAACTGTAAAGATTAATTTTAATAATGCTTCTGCTGGAGCAAGTAAAGGTAAAGTTTCATCTTATATTTATTTATTCAAGGAAGATCAACAGCTAATTTAGAAACAATCTATACTAACAAAAATAGTCGTCGGAAAATCCAATTAATGGTTGGCTAGATACAAATTAGTAGTAGAACTTCTTGTGAAAGAGTTCGTCCGGGGAAGTACTACCACCGTACCTATTTCTGCCGCCAAGCAGTAGTGTTTGCATTGCTGTGTTTCGGTTTGAAGGGTACGGGTGCCGGTGAAATTACAGGCACATGAGACTTTTCATCTTTATGTCTCAGGGTCGGCAGCGCGCGTGTGATGCCTCTGGTGTTACAAGCGTTCATAGGCTACGGTAACTGCTTTCCATCTGGTGGGCCGTAAGCTTGTCTGCTTGCCAAGTAGCAAAAAAAAAAAAAAAATTAGAAAAGATAAAACATTGAAAAGAGTATAAAAAAAACATTCTGAGACTTTTATAATCATCATCATCAGCAGCCAGTAAAAGTCCACTGCTGAACAAAGTCCTCCCCCCTAAAATGCCACGGCGAACGGTCTTGTGTCGACAAAGTCGTCATACACCAACTTCCTTATACCTTTCAAAATGTCGTCGGCCAATCGAGGGGCCATCCTGAACTGCGTCGTTCGGTTCACAACCAGGGTACCCCCCTGGTTGTGAACCGAACGACGCAGTTCAGGATTCCCTATCAAACTGGTAAACGCTTTTGATTAGAACTTTGCATTACATTGCGCCGCGTGTTTGAGCTTCTTTTCCATGAGCAGAAATATTCGAAACATAAAGCGTAATGTACCGTAACATCGTATTCGAAAGCGAAAACCAGTTTGAAATACACGCGGGCTGGTTGTATCATATTATTACAAGAAAATAAAAAGTCAATGTTTTCAGGAGCTTCGTTTGTCTTATACAACTGTGCTAGATTGGAGACTATCATCAGGACTTACAATGACAAAGTGGAGGAAGGCACTTACCCTGCATTGCCAAGCTTTGACGAAACTGACTTCACTTTGCTGACTCTTGAGGTAAGTTGGTGATAGCATAAGGCCAGGGCCAATATAGAAAAAGCAGGGGTAAAAAAAAACTACATTAATAATAATAATAATAAATGCTGGACATTTCACACAACATTATCTAGCCCCAAGCTAAGCAGAGCTTGTGTTATGGCAACTAGATAAATGATATACTTAATACAATACATTACATAGATTTTTTTTTTTTTTTTTTTTTGTGTTTTCATCTGCGATCAGTTACAACTTTGAGCAGGTGAGTTGTGGGTGAAAATTTTGTAGAAGAAACAATCCACTGATTCTTCCTCCTTCCGTTACAAATCGAGCCCGATTACGTGGTTTCTCTTTAGCCTTTTCGGATAGCTTATGATGTTCAGTTCCTCTGCCAGAGGGTTTGGATGGATGGCTAATCGTTTTTTATATGTTGCTGCAAACTTCCTTATTTCGGCGCTGACCGTGTTCATGTTCAGTTCTCCGTGTAGTTCGCTGTTTCTTAGAAACCACGGTGCGTTTGCTAGGTTTTTTAAGATGCAATTTTGTGTTCTCTGAATGATAGCAATATTGGAGTTGCACGCTGACCCCCAGAGTTGTATACCGTAAGTCCAGATGGGCTTCAGGACAACCTTGTATATTAAGAGTTTGTTGTCTGTGCTCAACACGGAGTTTCTTCCAAGTAACCAATGTAGTCCCCGGTATCTCAGGTTCAGTTCCTCTCGCTTTTTTTGCAGGTGTTTTTTCCAGGTTAGTCGTCGGTCTAGGTGCATTCCTAGGTACTTCACCGAGTCCGTGTGTGGCAGGGTAGTGTCTCCTAGGTGTACAGGTGGGCAGTCTCCTGCACGGAGAGCAAACGTGACTTGGGTGGATTTCGATGCACTAGCTTTAATGCGCCATTTTTTCAGCCACTCATCGATTTTGTCCAGTCCGTTTTGAAGGGACTGTGAGGCTTTGTTTTGATCCTTGTTACTTGCAAGGATGGCAGTATCGTCCGCAAACGTCGCAGTTACAACATCTTGTGTTTCTGGTAAATCTGATGTGAATATGGTGTACAGTACCGGTCCCAGTACAGACCCTTGCGGTACTCCAGCATTGATATCATAGAAGCCAGTGGTGTATTCGCCATCTTTGACTTGGAATATTCTTTCCGATGTGTATGATTTCAGTAGCCCGAAGAATGGGTGTGGTAATAGGGCTTTGATTTTACAAAGGAGGCCTTTGTGCCACACCTTGTCAAATGCCTGCTGTATATCAAGAAAGGCTGCTGAACAATATTCTTTGCGTTCCAGGGATGTTCTTATCTGACGGACGACTCTGTGAACCTGCTCGACGGTGCCGTGCTCCTGGCGAAATCCAAATTGGTGGTCTGGGATTACAGATCTTTCATGTAGAACTTTAAGTATGCGTTCTAGTAAAATCTTCTCGAAGAGCTTGGAGATGACAGGTAGGAGGCTTATCGGTCTATAAGAGCCAACTTCGTTGTTCGATTTCCCTTCTTTGTGGATCATGATGATTTGGGACATCTTCCATATACTAGGGTAATGGCCCACCCTCATAATGCCATTAAATAATGACGTGAGAAAGACAATCCCTTTTCTTGGTAGTTGAATAAGAACTTCTTTAGTGATTTGGTCGAAACCCGGGGTTTTATTATTGTCTAGACGTTTCAAAACTCTAAGAACCTCCCTAGGGGTGGTTGGTTTGATAGGAACGTCTAATTGAAACGCCTGGCTTACACATTACATTACATAGATAGATATTTTTTTATTATACATAGATGATACCCAGAACACCCAGAACAATTATCTGCAGATCGTACAAATATTTGTTCCGAGGCGGGAATCGAACCCGCAACCTCCTGCGTCGCAGGCGACCGCAGGCGAGGCAGGGACCTTAGGAAGGTAGTCAAAAGTAAATAAACATCAGCAAAATATGCAAGACAGCACACGCTACGCTTGTTATAACCTTCTCCTCCCTAATGAATCCCCAGGGAATGGGTAGCAGCATCCAACGGAGTACTAAACAACAAACTGCGATCAACTATCCGCTTGCCAAGCATGCTGATTATGGCAAATTCCCCCATTGAATACAATGGGTAGGGGAAGTAAACAGGTTGGTGAATATCCCTAATTTTGTATTATTATTTTGTTTTCAGGATGAATGGAACCTAATATTCAACTATATCCTGGGTTTCCCATCGATGCTGGCTCAGTGTGTGGATATAAATGAGAGGCTCTGTGAATTCCAGCCACATTATATCTGTAGCTTCCTGTTGGCCATGGTCAGGGTCTTCAGCAAGTATTATCGGAGAACTAGAATCTTAGTGGTATGTATTCTTTTAAACATAATAATGTAATTAATTTATTTGTATTCTTTAATTCTGTAATGAAAATGCTTGGGAATAAAGATTATCGAGTGGCCATGAACCAGCAGGGTTATTCTAAAACGTCGGAAACGTTTCCGGTCGGATTAGTTAGTTTTTCATTTCGATGTGGTAATTAACTAAAACAATTTTCTTTGGTAAAACACGGTAAAAAACAATAAATATTGTATATTTTTGTGTTTTACTAGATAAAATTGTTAGAAAATTGTTTTAGTTACCACATCGAAATTAAAGACTAACGAATCCGATCGGAAACGTTTCCGACGTTTTAGAATAGCCCTGCAAGTGACGTAGACGGTTCCACTCTCGATGAATTCGCAGTAAGTCTGTGAATGGAGGTGGCTCAATATCGTTCGTCGTCGGTCTATGTTCAGCAGTAGAATTCTAATACTAATAATTACACATATAACTTTTCATTTAAAAACCCGACTTCCGCCATTGTATTCGACTTCGATTAAATATCTGGATGAAAAAAATATTATGTTAAAACCATAGTCGTGAAAGGATTATGATACTTTTTGAATGCAAATGCTTGATTTGTTGCTGAAAATATCAAAATCGCTATATGTATGCCTACAATATTTGAGGAGTTCCCTCAATTCCTCATGGATTCCATCATCAGAACTGGATTCTGAAAAAAATGGGACCAATCTGGAAGTGTATCTATTCAAATAAAAAAGAATTTTCTAAATCGGTTAATAAACGACGGAGATAATATGAGGTAACAAACATAAAAAAAAAGCAACCGAATTGAGAAACTCCTCCTTTTTTGTGAAGTCGGTTAAAAAAAACTAAGAATGCATGACTCCTCCTTCCTCCCGTGAATGTCGTAAAAAGCGACTAAGGGATTACGGCAGGGGATGGGCAGGAGCAAGCATCCACCTGAGTAATTAGGTAACACCATTATTGCGATCACCAATCAGGCAAGCGTGGTGATTATGGTAAATCCCCCCCTATTGTAGGGGGAGGCCTCGTCTAGCCGTGGACGTCTGCCGGCTGATGAAGGTTTGCGATGGACTTGCAATGTGTCACCTAAGGAACCTACTTAAATTATGAATGCAAAAATACGGATACTGTTTGCGACACGATCATTAGTAAATGAACCGAATTTATGAAATTTGGTTCACAGATGACCTGGATTGAGCTATAGGCTATTGTTATTTTTATACTAATAAAACGCGAGCGAAGCCGAGGGATAGCACTAGTAAAAAAAAATAAAAAAATAGTAAAAGCAGAACGTGGGCAAGTGTCGTAAGCCAAAATATAAATATATTTTTTTGACTTGCCTCTAACTACCCCATAGCTAGTAAGAATGTTCTCACAGATCCAAGGTTATCCTCCGGTCTATGTATGTTAAATATATAAAAAACAAAATAAGTTTTTCGTAATTACTTGTAGATAACTTCTCATTTAAAAAACCGACTTCCATAGTATTCAACGAAATATTTGGATGAAAAAAAAATGATGAAAGAACCATAGTAGTGAAAGAATTATGATACTTTTTGAATGCAAATGCTTGGTTTGTTGCTGAATATATCAAAATCGCCATATGTATGCCTACAATATTTGAGGAGTTCCCTCAATTCCTCATGGATTCCATCATCAGAACTGGATTCTGAAAAAAATGCCACCAATCTGGAAGTATATCTATTCAAATAAAAAAAGAATTTTCCAAATCGGTTCATAAACGCCGGATATATGCGGTAACAAAACAACCGAATTAAGAACCTCCTCCTTTTTTGGGAAGTCGGTTAAAAATAAGACTATCTCAACAAAAAAAAACTGTTAGGCAGGTATTTTATGTAGAATAATAGAAAAAATATGCTAATTGTTTGAATTAAAAATTGTGTTACGTCTATCAAATTATTTTTAACTAAGTAGGTAGGTTTTTAGACACACATAACGTCACGTAAACCAAAATAAAACAAAAATTATTTCTTATTCATAGAAAAAAAAATACTTACTCACAACTAAAATAATATCATGGGTAATAACATCAAAAAAATACAAATGAAACAGTTGATCTAAAGAAAATTGCAAACGATCCAAAGATAGATCAATAGTTCTTGTTAGAATTAATTATTTATTAATGTAGTATTAATTATAGTAATGTTATAGGAATAATGTTATTTTCAGGAACCCCGAAAACACCTTCTTCCTGTAATTTACGCCCGGATTCACATGCTGACGATACTGAACGATACCCTAAAGCTGTGCTTGAAAATGCTGAACATTAAAAGTGTTTCTCAAATGTAAACTATTTATAAAATGGATTTTATGTATTTATTTTGTAACTAGAGTACGGATATTCTATCTCCAAGTCAATAAAATAAGAAAGAAAACTGTTTTAACTTTTGAAACTATCATGGTTATGTATGAACATAATTATCACTAAAAACGGGAATATCGGAAGTATGAGTAAATATAGAAAAGGGTAAATGTAATGCTCTAAAATCAGGGTAAATGTATCCCGTTTTCAGTGATAATTATGGCAACTATTTTATTACCTACTTTGTATTTTCTCATAATATTATCAGGTAGGTAGGTAGGTACCTATGTAATTATGAAAGAAGCACGAAGTATGAATGTAGGCAACAATGTATTATTGCAAAGCCGATATGCATGTCAATGCGATGCCAACTTGCTGTAGTGCAGCATGCACCACAAGATCTACAAATTATTCAAGAAGCTTAACTCTGATAGTGCCTCAACTACAATGCAGTTCAGCGCTACAAAAAAAAATGTTTTGTTTGGAAACAGTAAGTTCACGTGATTGACCCAGGTATTTTATTGTGGACTCCATGCGATGTGATTGGCTCTCCGAACGGGGCCCGAGCTCGGCCGACGTATCGCGAGCGAGCGCCGACATAGCCGAGCGAGCAGTCGAGTCCCGAACGAACGAAAAAACTCGCAAACTCGCCCAGTGTGTTTTTGACGTCGGTGCACGCAGTCGTGAACCTCGGACCGCTCCGACACTTTTATTTATAGTTTTTAATCGAATAAATTCGCGTCACGTTCGTGGATACCTGTGCTGACTCTCGGATAATAATAATGAGTATTGCTGCTCTGCTCAAAGCCGCTGAATACATAGACAGGCGCGACAGAGGTGAATTGGATTTTCTTTGTTTGAATTGTCAATCGAGTGCAGTACGCAACGCACACGTCAACATGGCTCCCGTCTATTTTTGCCGTGGCGCGATCAGCTGATTTTGACGGAATGGCAGTGTTGCTTGTTGCAGAAGCTGAGCACGGGTACGCGTCCAGTTTACCGGCATACGACGAGCACAGGAGCGGAGGAAGGCGACCGAAGACCAAGAAGTCTCAGGGCAGCAGGTGAGTGATCGGCCGATAACAGTGCCAGTGAGTGAAGTGAACGTGTGAATTACCACTTTGAAACGTGACAGTGCCGCGGACATGTACAAAATGTATGTTTTTTGTTCCAGGACGACTCATAACGAATTGGAAAAAAACAGGTGAGAACGCTTAGAATAGTCAGAACGTATTGTATTTTCAAGTCTCTGCTTATTTTATGTATTGTAGGATTCTAGCCGGCTTGTGGAAGCCGGCGCGGTGCGTGTTTCGCGTGGCGCAGTGAGTGACCTTGGCAGACGGCTAGAGTTAGTCGTAGGGGAAAAAGTGCATTGAGCGTAATGAGACGAGACTAGAGGGGCGTCGCTAGATTCTATCTAACCCATTTGGCAACAACACCGACCGACACTACGTCACTCTTTGGTTACCTACTAAATCCTGCTGCCTATAATGTCTAGAAACCTTTGACTAAAATTTAATTGAAAAAGTGTTTTGATAGGTCTAGTTACTCGTCAAGTCGTTATTCTATCCCATTATGTACTTGCTCTACCACAAATAATCAAATCGTTTAAAAACGATTTCAATCTGCTCATGACTAGATTTACTTGATAGAACATTATTTTGAGGCGACCAATGATTTTAACTAAAATAGGTTACAAACTTAGCTAGGTATAAGCCATAGGACCTTACAGAAAACGTGTTTGGAAAGGTCTTTGAACAGAGCAAGTGCATTTTCCTTGAAACACCATTTTGCTTTGAGTGCTTGTTTCCAACGAGCTGGTGTTTAGATAATCATTGCTAACTCGCTGACTATTATCGCTATTAGCATTGTCTTGAGAACTTTCCGAGATCGTAAAACAATCGGGTAGTAGTGTAGGTACTTATGGATTTCATTAGTTTAAGAGCAGCTAGGTAGGTACCTATATGGGTTGCGATCTAGGATCTTGCATCAGCACGCCTTTCCACGTCCACTGCCGGTCGGCGTCTGCCCAATAAAATACAATGGAGAAATTTCCATAATCACTACGCTTGGCATGCAGATTTGTGATCGCAGTATCGGTGTTGAGTATTCGGGTGGATGCTGCTGCCCATCCCCATGCTGTAATCCCATAATCGGCTTAAATAATACAGGGAAAATACCCACTCATTAAAACTCTGTACACGTGATATTCATCAGCAACTTCACTACTACGAAACACGCAGATGTAGGTATATAAAACCGCCTTATCACTCTTAAACAGCTGATTCAAAGTACCTATCTACGTGCTACGGCTAAATCGCAGTAGCAAAGAATAAATACCAGCTAATAATCATGATCAGCCCGTAGAAGTTCACTGCTGGACATGTGCCATTAAATGCCACGACGACCGGTTGAGCCGCCTCCATCCACAGACTTCTTACGACCTTTAAAATGTCGTTGATCCAGCGAGTCTTTCTACACTGCGTCGTCCGGTGCGTGATCGCCACTCAAGAACATTTATTCACCAACGGTTCTCGGTTCTGCGAGCTATATGGCCTGCACATTGCCACTTCAATGTACTTCAAATTCTGAGAGCTATGTCGGTGATCTTGGTTGTTCTACAGATCTCCTCGATTTGGATTATATCACGTAGGTACCTACCTTGTGAGTTCAGTTAGTAAGTGCAAGGGAACATATAAATCATTAGACTGACTAACCTTTTGATGACCTTAGTTGCTAGAATTATCTCTGCTTAGTGATACGAACCTTGGTAGCAGTTAGAGTGCGTTCAGTCTAAAACTGCACGCCTCTCCAGCGCTTTTACTTGGAATTTGACACATGCTTAACGTTCAAAAATGGTCCAAACCGTAGACAGAGCATCTAAGTCCGTACGGAATAAGGAATATTTTATTGTAGCTTTTTGCACACGAACGAAGCTTGCTTCTAAATTTGGCTATTTGGTATTCCTTAAACTTCATGAAATTTTGTACACATGATCAGTACACTAATATCCCCCTTAATATAATAGACCCGTGGTGCGTTAGTTTCTTATAAAATTAGGGTTTTTTTAATTTATTATTTGGTAACCATTTGGTATTAGTGTACTGAGGCCAAATTCTCTAACTTAAAAATAGTTAAAATAGAGTTCGGATAAAGTTTCGATCTTGTGTCGATGTCTTAAATGTCAGAAATGGTATTTTCTAAACATAAAATACAACACTGTAATGTGATTATATCGAAATGTGACCGAAACTTGAATCATTCAAAGTTTATCCGATAATTTTAGCATTGTAGATGGAGTCTCTCTTTACTCTTTGCAATTATATATATAACTATCCTACTCTAATGGTAGTCACCGTGAATTTAAAGTAGACTAAATTGCTATTAATAAGGGAGCAGAATACCTACCAACTATCTGTAAATTCATAATTCAGTCTCGATTCGGTTAACTTTCAGTGTAGTTTTAAAATAATTTAGAGAATTGGGCCTCAGATCATGTGTACAAAATTTCATATGGTTTGATGAAATATTAGCCAATATAGAAGCAAACTCCGTTCGCGTACAAAAGGGCGTGAGCGCCCTACCGGTAACCTCTGCAATTATCAATTAGCATTTTATCAATTAGCTGATTATTATTTATTTATTTATGACTCGTCAATCATTTGAATAACAATCATTTAAAAATACACAAAATGTATTTAAAAACAACAATAAGGTCGAGATAAAAAGACGTTACTTGGCTCGTGCTAATGCTTAGCATTGTCCCCGTCACTTTCTAACACTCGTGTTTTAACATTTGTATGACAGTGCCAGTGTCAGCATTAGTGCGTACTAAGTAACTTAACCTAGGCATAAGATTTTACGATTTTTTTTAAAATCTCTGTTTAATGTTGATTGACATTTTATTAATAGCTGCTGAAAACAAAAACAATAGACAAAACAATAATGTGGTCAAAACAGGTATAACCCAGGTAGGAACAGTGAGGCCACCAGGATCCCCTAACCCGATCCCCCAGGGGATCCCAGTGAACTCATCAGTTCACCAGAGTCCCCTTGAAATAAAATTTATAAAGATGTTATCACACAAGATGTTCACACTGAATCGATTTCCATTAAAACACGTAGGTACTTACAATATTTTGATAATCTTATTTGAACTGGCTAGTATTAGCAACCTTCTTGTTTATCAAATGACGTTATCACAGGTTTAGTAATATGATAGGTAGAAAATTACAAGTACAGTGCTCTCTTTCATCTGCAGATTTAACTAGGTATGTAAGTTGATAATTGCCAAATCAGTTATCGACGCATTTACAATGTAATTGCTGATGCCATGTAATTAATATTGTTTATAATTATCTACTGACTACATAATCTTGCTTTGTATTGCCATCTCTATACATAGTTACATCTATATAGACAAGGTACAGTCACCAGCAGACGCAGTTTAACATAAAAAAATCGGGGCTCAATGATATCATGCGTCCATCGGTGTTACTCGTTGGGAACCCTCCGTAATACGATTATATCCTGCTTTTCTACCTGTCTAGTCATTTGAAAAGAAAAGTGATATACCTATTATGTTGTTTGTCATACATAAGACGCTGTAGGTTCAACGAAAAATGTTGTATGAACTAAAGAAGGCGAAAGCACGCTCTGATATAAAAATTCTGTTTAAAGTTTTGTTAGATTTTGTTGATGAACTCACTAACCCAATTTATAACTGATAAGTCACCAAATGTTCTAATAATTAAAACGTGTTAGAAGTTAGTCTAAAATTAGATTTCAATTTTAAAAAGGTTAAAAAGGAGGTATCTTTGTTTATTTTTTTTATCGAGTTCAAGTTGTTTACTGAATTTATGACTTCACTAGGTTAAAAGCTTAAGAATACCATATATATTTTTCTTCTCGGAAACTAGTAAGAGCTCTTATGAAAAACTGAAAAATTCTAGAGCTCATTATAGGCATTTCATGAACCGGTAACGCCTTATTTGCTCCTCATTTAAATTTAATTGATACGTCAATATATTTTTGTTGACACAATCTAGTGACCTAAAATATAGGCATGTGGTTTGTCAGTTTCCCATTCATATAGAATCAAACTTTGTTTACTTATGTGATTTGAAAACCATATAATTTTAAACTACGAGCCTAGATATTAGTGTTTCGATCATGTTTACAAAATTTTATGGAGTTTGATGAGATAATATCCAAGATACAAGCTTCGTTTGTATGCAGCGCTCTAGCAGTACACTCAAGTATTTTAGCGCGCTGGATGCAATTGAAATTTTATTTGGTTGTGGAATGTAGTGTGGTGCTTAGTGCTACTAAATTTAGTCATTTTGATTCTAAAATTCACTCCCTTTACCTACTGTTGTACAGGTAGTTTCTGATCACGACTGTCCATAGATGTAGATAGACATAGATTGAATAAGCTCATGTCGGGAATCCCATTGTTCGTTTCTGTGAATAGGTGTCTTGACGTGTGATTTAGTGTCTGGATGTATAACAATAACTGGCTATAAGCGTATATGCCAACGAGGTACTTGACTGCGATGTATACCTTAGTTTAAATCTACCAGAAACCCTGACATTTTAGGCTAAAGTCGACCAACACATTACGGGCTACGTGCTGTTAACCTTCGATTATGATGACATGAGCTAATGTATGAAAACGTATGAAAAAGTAACGTAAAAACAATTGGGAAATGCGTAATTTCTTTATCATAAATCATTGCACCACTGTATTGGATACAACCCCTAAAAACACCTTAACCCCAACCAACCCCTAAAAACCCCTACAAACCCCTAGAACCCCTAAATACCCCTACAACCCCTACTAACCTCTTGGTAAACCTATAAGCCCCTAAAACTCCTAGAGGTTGGGTAGTTCGCGAGCTGCAAGATATGAATGAATTCTGTCCAGCCATTTCATGACTGAAGTTAGCACCATCCAGGTCCAGGATGGGTTACCTGGTAAAAAGTTTTTAGGTCCATCCCCATCAATGACATACCTCTATCAACTTTCTTTTGGCGTTGTTTTATATGGAGTTCTATTTACTATTTTCTAAATACTATTGTTGCAGCCGGTTGGTGTAACAAGCGAGGAATCATCGTTTCAATTGGTGATTACCTACTCCCTAGCTGCTAGGTATATTGGACAGGTAGTCTTTTCAATTAGTGATTACCTAGTTGCTAGGTATCTAGGTATTGGACAGTCAGTCCATTTAATATGCGGGTCAGTCTGGCTGTGACATCGTCTGTCTGATATCGATTGATACTATCTCGCATTTTGATTGTGTTGTCGTTTAGTTACTGACAGACTTGTAGATTTTAAGCGTTCCGTACTTCAAAAGGTACCAACGAAACTATTATAGGACACTGGTGTCTCTCTGTGTGCCTATACACTATAACAGCCTATTTTCTCCGAAACTACTCGAGGAAAAGTTGAAATTTGGCATCACATAATATACTATCTATACTCTCACCATGCGTCATGTGACATATCAAATGAACGGCTGGTTGTGCGAAATAACAATATTTTTTTATAATTTTATATTGAACAAAATATACGAAAATTAGCTCGGTAGTTTCGGAGTTAAGTAGGGGAACCCACTTATCCGGATACCATCGAGTAATAGGCCCTTTTTTGGGCCACCATATTTCTAACGGTCCCAACCATACACACTCACACACACACTCACACACACTCACACACGCACATACACACACACACACACACACACACACAGTGACACAGTGACCCTTGGCTTGACTTGGTCGGTAACACACCAAGAAAAAACCTGTAACAGTGACACGAAGTAGTAGTACCTACTGTATTTTATTCTGTGACTCAGGTAAAATATTCCCCTACAATTCTCGTGTGGAAAAATTTTCAGGATATATCCGCTTCGAAGAATTTTCTTATAACGCTTTAGTAGGAATGTAAGCGTGATTGATGGACAGTTTCGTTACATAAACGGGCCATTGTATGATAAAATATTTTTTCTCGTTTTACTCAGACCACATGTGGAAAATGCGTGTTTTAGGGTTCCGTAGACCGACAAGGAAACTTTTGTAACATCGTCCAGGCCGTCCGTAACTGTCTGTCACAGCGTCATAGCTTCTCGAATTTTGGTGTTTATGCCCTAAATATACATTTTTATATTGTATCCCTACTTTCGATGACCTCTGTGGCGCGGCGGGCGAAGGTTCGGCTGCGACGCAGGAGGTTGCGGGTTCGATTCCCGCCTTGGAACAAATATTTGTACGATCTGCAGATATTTGTTCAGGGTGTTCTGGGTATTTTTTATGTATAATAAAAAAATATCTATCTATGTAATGTATTGTATTAAGTATATCAGTTACCATATATCTAGTACCCATAATACAAGCTCTGCTTAGCTTGGGGCTAGATAATGTTGTGTGTAATGTCCAGCATTTATTTATTTTATTTTGATGTTTTTATGGCGCCTGGTGCTCCCCTCTCCACGCCATGTTAAGCGGAGGTTTTTTGAACGTTCCTCCTCATTTTGGGTATCGTTGAAGAGGTCTTTTTATGTATGATGCAGCGTATTTCTATGCAACATTTTTTATCAGCCGTACTATTTTTAAGTGTAATTCCTATGACCTCATCATCATCATCAGCAGCCTATACACGTCAACTGCTGGACGAGGCGTCTCCGATCTAATGGGAGGATTTGCCATAATCCCACGCTTGGCAGGCGGATTGGTGATCGCAGTATTGGTGTTGGTTACTCAGGTGGATGCTGCTGCCCATCCCCTGGTGTAATCCCTTAGTTGGCTTTTACGATATTCACTTGAAGAGACGGAGGGATATATTTTTTGATCGCCATGACTTTTTATGTTATGGACGAAATACTGAACACTGCATTGTCCGTCACGCACTTGGCCTCTTTTTTGAGTGTACCTATGCCTACGTAGTGCGTACTTTAACACCAGACGGTAAAACAAGAGTAGTTTTTTCAGTGTTTTCTCGAATGAAACACGGTGCTTACAAGAGGATTGCGAATTAGGGCTTGTTAAATTGGGTAAGGCCACACTTTTTGTGTTGGAAAAAGGACAAATTGAGACAAACTTCAACTTTATAAGGTTTTACGATTTGTTTTATTTATAATATATTTGACGACCTCTATAGCGCGGCGGGCGAGTAGCCGGCTGAGTTGTGAGAAGTTGCGGGTTCGATTCCCACTGCGGAACAAATGTTTGTATGATCTGCAAATATTTGTTCCGGGTCTGGGGTTGTGGTTTTTTTATACTACTTGGCAAGCAAACAAGTATACGGCCCACTTGATGGAATGTAGTTACCGTAGCCTATGGACGCCTGCAACACCAGAGGCATCACACGCCTGCTGCCGACCCTGAGACATAAAGATGAAAAGTCTCATGTGCCTGTAATTTCACCGACACCCTTACCCTTCAAACCGAAACACAACAATGCGAGCATTACTGCTTGGCGGCAGAAATAGCGGCCGTGTGGTAGTACTTCCCCGGACGAACTCTTTCTCAAAAAGTTCTACTACTAACAACTACCATGGTACTCGTAGTTCCTGATACCCACGACACAGGGAATCCTAGTGTGGGTTCATGACTACGTATGTGACTGTTGGGTAGTAGGTATGTATGTACATATTATTTAGGATCAAGAATACTAGAGGAGCCGTGGTAGTCTCAACTTAAGAATAGGACTCCAACTCTTGTGGATGTCGTAGAAGGTGACTAAGGGATTACGTCAGGGGATGGGCAACAGCATCCACCTGAGTTCTTAAAACCAAACTACGATCATCTTCCAAGCTTGGTGATTATGCTATGAGTTCTACGCATGCTATGATGGAGGCCTGATCCAGCGTTGGATGTTGACCAACTGATGAAGAAGATGCTAGAGATTCTTTCGGACTTTTACTGGGAATTTTTCTATTAAAACCACCAGTAATTTACTATGTATCAACTTTTCCCTGCTCCGAGGCACCACACAGGCGCTTACCACCCAGTGGCAAGATCATCAAATTAAACCAAGCCGTGTTTGTTGCCTGATTCTTCTAGGCCGTGTTAGAACAGGAGTAATTAACCGACTTCACAAAAAGGAGGAGGTTCTCAATTCGGTTGTATTTTTTTTTGTAATGTTTGTTACTTCATATCTCCGTCGTTTATCAACCGATTTGGAAAATTCTTTTTTTATTTGAATAGATATTCTTCCACATTGGTCCCATCTTTTCAGAATCCAGTTCTGATGATGGAATCCATGGGGACTTGAGGGAACTCTTCAAATATTGTAGGCATACATATAGCGATTTTGATATTTTCAGCAACAAACTAAGCATTTGCATTCAAAAAGTATCATAATCCTTTCACCACTATGGTTCTTTCATAATTTTTTATTCATCCAAATATTTAGTCGAATACAATGGCGGTTTTTTAAATGAAAAGTTATTAAATGAAAAGTTATTATAATTTATAAGACGATTTAAAATTATCCTTGTGATTTCAATGAATAAAGTTCTTTTAATTTGATTTGAATTTTCACAGTAAGTAGTTACAAAGGCTTCCTCGAATAGCCTGTCCATCAATCAGCTTACCATGTCGGCAAAATTCCCAATTAGCAAGGAAGCAAGTAATGGTTGTAATTTTTATTATGATTACATACGATTTCAATTTCAACATTGCTTTGTCTGCTGCGGGCTTGCCATTCGTTATAAAATTCCGATCTTTCACTTTGCTGGGGGTCTATTCTCATATTGTAGACATTGAAGTCGAATAGTGATACATGTCGAAAAAAGGATTATCATAGGCTTTTTATCATCTATTGCAGCGCCCCGTGTGACAATAATATTGTATTTATTTTGTTTATTTATAATGTAATTGTTATAATCAATACAACTAATACAATTAATAATATAAATTATCATCAGCTCTTGTTTACGTCCAATGTTGGACGAGGCCTCCAGGGGGCTTAGTACGGGTTTTGATAGTTTTCGAACCTATATGAAGTTTCGTTTCCTTCCATACATTTACTTGCAGCGCCCCTGGCGAAAACGAGAAGAAAACTAAGGACGCTGTCGGTAAATGTATGGAAGGAAACGAAACTTCATATAGTTTTCGAAAACTATCGAAAAACCCGTACTAGACGTACAGGTCAGGCGGATTGGTGATTATAAATATGGCTGATTAAGGCTTTCACTACATCCATGGGAGGAGAGGATTTTAATAAAACAAATACAATAAGTATACAAATTAAACATAAATAAATAATACCTAAATAAATAAATATTAAATAAAATACATTAATGCCACACGAGGGCGCTGTAATAGATGATAAAATTCTGGTGATTATGATATTCTTGACTCTTCCATTTTTTCGACATAGGTATATGTCTATTCGACTTCAATAACTACAATACCAGAATTGACCCCCTAGACGGCTGCGGTGCGTTTCGATCCACTCTGATGCGCTTGCGTTCATTTTGCGTATCACGTATCGTTTATCCAGTAGACAAATCGGTATACATACATGCAAGCAATACATATATCTAAGTCCAAATCTTATCTCCATATCATCGGTACATTTAACGCAGGCTTTCGTACGCGCTCTTAAGCTATGAGACAAAAAAATTATGAAAGAACCATATTGGTGAAAGGATTATGATACTTTCTGAATGCAAATGCTTGGTTTGTTGCTGAAAATATCAAAATCGCCATATGTATGCCTACAATATTTGAGGAGTTCCCTCAATTCCTCATGGATTCCATCATCAGAACTGGATTCTGAAAATAATGGGACCAATCTGGAAGTATATCTATTCAAATAAAAAAAGAATTTTCCAAATCGGTTCATAAACGCCGGAGGACACAACATAAAAAAAAAAAAAAATTATAATAATACAAACCGAAGGAGGAGGTTCTCAACCTCCTCCTTTTTGTGAAGTCGGTTAATAATTGAGAAACTAGCTTTTGTCGTTACGTCAAGCTCTTAATTAAACTAAAAGTCAGATCTTCATATTGTAGATAACTAGAAATTCTTCATCATCCACTGCTAGACGAGGTCCCATAGCATCCATAGCGTACACCGCAATAGCGTGCAATGGAGGGCTTTGTCATAATCACCACGCATAGCAGGCAGATTGGTGATCTTAGTTTAGTGTTAATTTCTCAGGCGGATGCTGCTGTCCATCCCATGGCTTAATCACCTTTTATGACATCCACAGGAGGAGACCTATTCGTAAGCCGAGACTACACGGCTCTTAGACATTACACTAAGTATATTCCTAGGTTCGACCTTCAGTTTTATGTAGTCTAGGTATAGGTATGACTGAAGGTTATCTAACGTTGTAGATTACGTTCCCGCATGACGTGTCCAGAGACAGCGGCATAGTATTTGCTTACAGTGATTCATCTACATATGTCGCCATTACGTCTACGACGAATCACGCACACAGATGGTTACATTGTTATAAAATCGTACTTTGCTTTGCTCGTTTCAATGATATGTACCTTCGAGAAATGTTGATGTTATGTTTATAATTTTTAGTTATTATAACCAGCCAGCATCGTATATTATGCCATCTCAGATGGACTTCTTCTAACCTTTATGAGCCTTAGGTGTATCACTGAGACCAATCTTCAGCCTACTTTGTTTCTTTTGAAAAAAAAAACGTATGGAACCGGAAAATTTAAACCGTGCTTCGTAATACACTCGAGAGCAATGAATCCGGGTCACTAAAGAATGTTAAAAATCTCGGAAACTAAAAATGATAGATTAATGCAATAAATTGTATTTAATAGACAATGTAATACTCCTTAAATGAAGGTAAAAAAAATATGAGTCACCATACATTTTATTAACACAAAATTACATAAAGAAAAAAACTGCTGATCTCTCCTTAAAACAAAAATAGGAAACATGAAATTTTTGAACTTTATTACGATTTTCTTGAATTTTAATACTTCGTATTGCCTCCTCGTGCTTCCATTACTGCGTTTACGCAGAAAAAAAACAACAAAAAAACAGAAATCAAACAATGATAAATGACAGATTACAAACAAAAGCAAAACCAAATGCTGTAATTTCGTAGTTCCATCTTCGAAAGTGGCCCTTTTTCAAATTTGATTTTTTTATGATATATCTTTACAATAACTAAGAAGTTTTAATACCTTCATTTAAGGAGTATTACATTGTCTATTAAATACAATTTATTGCATTAACCTAGCATTTTTAGTTTCCGAGATTTTTAGGATTCTTTAAGTGACCCGGATTCATTGCTCTCGAGTGTATTACACATTTACGGGAAAAAAAAACCAAAAGTGGATACACACTTTTAAAACTAAGTTTAAAAATATGATACTAAGGTGTTTTATTTCTTAGAAATAGCTGTAATCCCGTAGATTTTGGCACATGTTATTAAGCTCTATTTTGGTAAATTTCGTGAAAGGGGTAGCATTTACACAACCTAAAATAAAATTTAGAAAAAGCCCACATTCTATTTTAATTCAACCTGAAGTGTTATTTTTATTAATTTAAATATTGTTGAGAATAAAACGAAATTCAGGGAGCTATTTATTGGATTTTGAAAATACCACTCTTCAAGCGTTTTCGCTGACTAGACCCTTAAGCTACTGTACCTTGTTCCCGAATAAAAAAAAATGTCATTTCAATAAAGTAGCAATTGCGCTACTGGTTCTTTCATGTTCGTAGCACTGCGCCTGCGCCCCGCCCGCATGCGCTAGTAATTTTCCAATACACAACAAGCACGACAGTACTATTTTTTCTTCTGTGACTATGTGACACAAGCTGTTATTACTCATTATACTGTGACACGAGTTTTGTCCTTGCCATGATTGCGATCTCGTTTCGGGAGACTTGTTGCCAACTCGGATTTGTCATCAGCTCAAATTGTTCTTTTTTTTAGGCTTTTCAACAGTATTGTTTTGCTTATGACACGCGATTTTCGATACTCCAGTTTCAGTCTAGATTGTTGGGTTAGCTTATTACCCGACTACAGCAAAGAAAACGGAGGATTATGATTTTAGCAGTCTATGTATGTATGTGATGTCAGTTTGTTCATCTGTTCCCTCAAAACTCTGAAACTACTTGGACGGATTTTGACAATTGAGGTAGCATATGAAGCGTCTTTTCCACGTGTCATACCTAGGCTATATATGTATATACCGTCACGCTAAATTCAATATGAAAGAAATAAAACAAAACTATTCAAACTTCAAATAAATAACTTTTCATTTAAAAAACCGACTTCCGCCATTGTATTCGACAACATATTTGGATGGAAAAAAAATGACGAAAGAACCATAGTGGTGAAAGGATTATTATACTTTTTGAATGCAAATGCTTGGTTTGTTGCTGAAAATATCAAAATCGCCATATGTATGCCTACAATATTTGAGGAGTTCCCTCAATTCCTCATGGATTCCATCATCAGAACTGGATTCTGAAAAAAATGGGACCAATCTGGAAGTATATCTATTCAAATAAAAAAAGAATTTTCCATATCGGTTAATAAACGCCGGAGAAATGCGGTAACAAACATTAAAAAAAAAAAAAAATATATACAACCGAATTGAGAACCTCCTCCTTTTTTGGGAAGTCGGTTAAAAATTACGTAAATATAACGAGTCTGGAAAAAAAAAGCCTGAGTACATTCCAAAAATATATCACACTGATTGGTAAGTAACTAAATACTTAGCTAACACGTTGTAAAAAAAGAGCTTAAAAACTAAAACCCGACTTGCGCAAAAGCTACTTGTATCAAAATATTGTAGAGGGAAGCCAACAGTATAGGCCTTAAACTTAATTAAAAGTTGTAGTCAGAGGCTTTTCTAAATGAAATTCGTAGATTTATTTCTATTTAGAGCCAATGCACACGATATATTCTATCAAAGATACAAACGAGATTCTGTGTATGTTTATTTCGTTTAAACAGACGCACAATCTTAAAACGCGCTATAAGATGGTGTTGTGTTCATAGGCGCTTATAAACTGTGTATAAAAATGAAATCAAAAAGCTACCTAGTGTAAAATATGATAACTGCTATTTTCCGACACATTTTTGCAAATTCTCACACAGGCAAGAATGGATATTCTTCTCGTGCCACTGGTTCTTTAGTGGTTACTAAAGTTATCCGTGCTACCTTATCGGATCCATTTTCATGGTCTTAAATTCTAAGTCCGTAATCTCTTGTTATCGAAGAACGGATAGATACAATAAATGCAATGCTAGCCTAGGACTTTTCATATGATATATCCATACACTCTCTGACATGATCCTAAAGAGATACATGCATGCAGTTTGCACAATCACCGGACCTATATTCAAGGTCCTATTCTAGTTCTGTGACTCTATAGTTAGAGTCCTTAAAAGAACAGATAGCAACGAATGTAATACTACCTAGGATCTTTGATATGATATCTTTTAGACAACCTCTGACAAGATCCTATAGAGATACGTTTGCAGTGTACACAACGAACCGTCACTTAAATTATGAAGTGTAATAAAAACACTTAACTATCACAGTAACATGCCCATAAATAGCAGATCATAATTCAACACAGTAGCACAACTCTGTAGTTGCGTAATGCGAATTAGCGTCAGCCTATTCTATGACATAGTAACATGATAACTGTTTACATTCTATATATCGTCCCCATTCGACTGTAACGCTTTTAATGGTCTCGTTACATTGGATGTATAAAGTAGCTGTAACAGCCTAGATAGAAACGCTAGGTTTATTTTAAGGAGTAACGTATGATACTTTAGGTTCCCTTTCGCTCATCTCATCAATAGCTCGCTGGAGTTCTGATTTGCTAACTATGTTCCTGCCATTGATATCGGCAGTACCTACAGTAGCACAAAATAGACCTTTATTCTACAAAACATATCTTAAAGTTCGTAGGTATGGTATAATGAGCATAATAACATTAGATATTAAACTGCTCTGCCTTAGTGCGTCGTCGTACGTGTGATGTAATGAATGAACTAGCGATTCTGACCTTTAGTGTAGTTTATGGAGTAACCTTCAATCAAATTGTGATTAGTGAAAATATGACATCACAAATTTTTATTTGCGATGCCTGCAGATACATTGTAGGTGTAGAAGGTACTTGTACTTGTAGCGCAGACTCTTTTCCGCAACTAGGCCGCCAATGGGCCCTTTTTGCGTGTAGAAGGTATTGTAAAATCAAATTGAGCACCGTTTACGAACTTGTTTGGGGAAGAATTATATTTCTCATCGAACATAGTAATTATAGTAATTGTAGCACAACTGACTCTTCTGTGCTAGCTAGAAGGAAAAAAAATTTTTTTTAGTTGAAGTTGACAAAGTCATTGTCAAAAGTATTTTATTCATTTTAATCATAAGGATAATATAAAATAATTTTTTGTACACCATAAGATAATAAAAAAATACACAAAACTTAACATGATAATTAAAAGTAGGTACAATGGTCACTTACTTAGAAGCGATTTATTCCAAACAACCTTTGGATAGAGAGATCTGAAAGATTAGAGATATGGCCGCTGGTGTACGTAAATATTATACGGGTTGTTTTTTTTAAATGGGACAGAATGGGGATATCCGAATCCATAAGAGATACGGGGAAACGGTCTTTGGAACCATTTGCTCATTTTGTATGAAAATGATTTTGGCATAGTTATTTTTTGGTCAAGCGTGAGTTCTTCATAAAAATGAGTAGTTTTGATCAAAAAATTTTTTTATGCTTATCGACTCAGTTTCTTGTAAGGATTGTTTCATTGTATCGGAAGAAAAAAATCTGAGCAAGTTAGTCAAATTTTATAAAATGTTTACGGCCGATGAAAAAGATTCAATAAATTTTCTTTGCAAATTCCTTTTAATTTTGGACTATTTTCCGAATAATATGTATGTATTACGTGCAGAATTTATACCTGCCAAGAAACATTTATTTTATGAGGGAAGGGCCATTACTTAAAGTAAAGGTGTGAGAACCAGAAAATTATGACCCTGATTCGCGAGTCTTGTCGCCTTCAAAGAGAGGTCATCGCAAGCTCCTTTTACTTATTACAATCACTACTAAACAGAATATTATAGTTTATATTAATAACGTTAATTCTGACTGTAATAAAATAAGACCAGCTCAGGAATTCCGAATAATTGATTACTAATACTGAAATTTCTTTATTTATATCAAATTTAGCGTCTCCTCGGTAGAAATCGCAAGAATTTCTTAGTTTCTTTTGATACGGAAATATCTGAATTATTAAACTTGTTTTTGTTCTAACCAAAATCGGTAGTGCATGCTATTGACCTTTGTACCATTAATTCCTGGTAACAGTAAAAATATGTCTTGACACTCGAACGTAACATACCCCGCGTAGGTGGCAGCCTCTTACCATTCCCGTTCACACGCCCACACACAAATACAAAGAAAATAAACATTTACCAGTCGACAGAACAGTTTACCGGGTCTGAGGCTAGAAAATATAATAGCTTGCACAAGCGTAGCCCTAAAAATGTGGCGTAATAAATCCACGAGTACTATCGTAAACTCTTACGATCCTATCTGAGTAGGTATTCCTGTTAAAATCCTTTTGCTCCCGTTCACAAACTCGCCTCGGAAGGGCACGCCCTTTCCTTCTAACGTTTTCCTTCCCATCTCTTCATTTATCTTGGAGATTGCTTACTTGTAGTTGCAAACTTTGTTTATAAAGGCATCTATTTTTTTCAGCGAAATTGTTTTCAAGCCTCGCAAAGTTTCTCGGGCGTTATGGCAGATTATCATGAAATTATGACTACAATTTTGAGTCGGACCTTCGTTACTCATTTGGTAATCGTCTCCTTTTCGTATATTCTTTGAATTTGGTAATGTGACATAATTAACTAAATTTTCGTAAATTTTCTTAATTAGTTGGTACCTTCTACATTTCACTTTCCAGATTTCATACTTAATGAACACTTGGATTTTTCTTATTAGTTGGGCAACAACTGAGTGGCACTCTGCAGTTGCTATTACGCCTCGAGTAAGTGAGCGTCCAAATAAATTGAGCGCCATTATTTTAATTTAACCGAAACGTGAAATACGGAAGGCATTTTCTATAATGTCCGTCACGGACACACTTCGTTTGTGATGGAATATTCTAGAATAATTTGGCTATTTATTAGCTCTGGTTATTATTGGATTAGGTTTTTTATGATCATCATTCATAGCATGTCTTCAGACTTCACATTAATTCTACTATTTTGTCTTTGCTGTTACTATTTAATTTACATGTTTTTTTAGCTTCAGTTTTTCTTTGAACCATTTCCCTTTTCAAATTTAATCAACTTGGGATTGTTGAATAATAATCCTTCAAAACAACTCCTGGTCAAAGAACATTCACCGTTCACAAATAAAATCAATCTACTTCGAGCCTGAGGTAAGCAAGAAGAAACCGACAAGCAATTGTGACATAACAGCCCTATTCTAAGACCTTGCTCGGCTTTGAGTATTTCTTGTCCACTTTGATCTGACAGTACTTGACAAATCATAATCAAGTAAAGGCCAAGAAACATTCGAGAATACGGCTTTTGTTTACGATCGATTTTTAGTTGCGCATGCATAACAGGCTATTAGCCAAACAGGCTCGGTAGCCTCATTATGTAATTAGAAAAAAGACATCGATAAAGAGAATAGTGTACATAAATACAGCAAATAGGCATCGATAAAGAGAAAAGTGTGCATAAATACAGCAATTACTTGCCAACTTGGCAGAAAATATTATCAGTAGAAAATAAAAATACCCTTGTGTTTTGTTCCATTTTATGGATTTCTGTGGCAATCGTGCTCATAATGCATATATTGCATTTGATCACTTGTATAGTAATAGATAGAATTGAACTATTGTCAGCAGGAGAATACGTGGTGTATAGTCGTAATTTTTCTAAAAAGATTTGTGTACTTATGGTGTTGTTTTGGTTCATATACATTCGTTGCTAAACTAATCATGTTTATGAGATACTATTAATTAAAACATCTGTGTTAGGACTCGCTGATTCGCAAAATCAGTGTTCTCTAACTCACCGGTTTTGATGAGCCGTATCAGCAAAAAACACAATAAGAGCGGTTTCGCACTACGTCCGATCCGAATCCGATCCGAACCCGTGAAAATTCGGATCTATAGAGAAACCGGCTGACGGAAGCCGGATCTAGTGCGTAAAATACCATAGAATTAGTTCTACAACTACTCCGGACCGTATTTTCACGGGTTCGGATCGGATTCGGATGGGACTTAGTGCGAAACCAGTCTAAAGTTTGAATTTCGTGCCACTTTGCTAACGTACCATGGGTTCTAAATTTAAGCGTATTTTAGTCAAAAAATTCTACGAACCTGAATGATATATCGTGGAAATAAAACATAAAAAAATTATCCACATCTAAGCCCGCGTTTGATCAATCGCCCTACACTGTTCATCGAGAGTATTCTCGTACCCAGCAATGGGAATCGCCTTTGGCCCATTTAATTATTAGAACAATGATTGATAACAAAGGAAACATATAGGATTGCAATTAACTGTCATGAAAATGTGACGGATGGTATAGGTGATAGCTAGTTGCTACGCTATCGACGCGAGTAGATAACGATCGTGTCAGCCTGCCTGCCAACGCCCCTGAACTATGGATGACACGATTGTAATTATGACGGAAAAATGTTACATGAAAACTCTTTACATAAACACATTTTTCAAAGTTGACTTCACCGAGACAAGTCAAATGCGTATATTAGTATACGCATCTACGGCTACGGTCATTACGTCTGTGCATTACGGTTGTGTAGGAGACTCTTTGGGGCTCACTGAGATTCCTTTCACCACAATTATTCTTTCACTATCGTGTTACATAAAAACTCTCCTTTTTCCCCGAAGGGGTTAGCAGAGCCTCAAAGGGACTCTTTTCACCGTGGGTGCACTATCATAGGAATATAGACGTGACAAGTGGTGAGCTCATCGCCGCCATTACTTTCCACGGCCAACTCTGCTAACGTTTTCTTACAGTCACACTCCTAAACAAGCCAGGACAAATCCTCTATCCTCTTCCTCTATATAATCAATTGCTGTTCGTTTGTCTGGCTAAAACTGGAGAACGGCTGGGCAGATTTATTTGATTTTGGTTTTGTTGTGTTCATAATTATCACGGGAAGGTCTAAATGTACCGGGACCACCGGAAACACCGGGACCACGCGAACGAAGTCGCGCGCGGGCCGCTAATTTATAATACAAACGAACCAATATACAAACGAAAATTGTCCAACAAGTCTGCTTTTTGGGAAAAAAAATGTTAGCGGAAAATTATATACTTACTCAGATTCAAGATATCAAACATGGCTGTTGGTAACTATTAAAGAAATCCGCGGTGCAATATCTATTCAAAGTCGCAGGACACTGATCATCATCAGCAGCCTTTAGACATCCACTGCTGGACGTGGTCTCCCCCAAAGAATGCTAGGGGCCATAATCACCACGCTTGGCAGGTGAATTGGTAAGCGCAGTATTGGTGTTATACAACATAACATAACACCCAACAGTCGCATATCCCACACTACTATTCCCTGTATTGTAGGTATCAGGAACTACGAGTACCATTGTACCAGATCAACCAGACCCGGAATAAATATTTGCAGATCATGCAAACATTTGTCGCGCAGCGGTAATCGAACCTCTCGCATCGCAGTTACTCACTCGCCGTGCCACGAAGGCCTTCATTTGCGTAAGTAAATGCGTCAAATTTAAATGTTTCCACATACTGATAGAAACCTATTGTTACGAGCACTTAAAACCATGTTCCCATAATCAATGTCCCCGTATATTTGACTGATAGGCTGTGTATCCTCCTGTTAAATATACTTATTTCCATAGTCGTAAAACCATAGGATAATGAACAGTAACTATGGGAACTAAACTATGATAACTACGAATGGCCTGATTAACATTATTTTAGTTCGTTTTTTATATAGTTTTTATGTCATAATTTGCATTTGAAATGCGGTGTTGTAAATTACACCAACTAGGTGCGTGTCGTTTAAACAACGAGCTATGGACTATTCTGTGGGTTAGCTCGTAAATTGAGCTAGCTTTAAACCAGTGATTTCGTCCACTTTAATGTGAGGTTATGCAGTTGTTGCAGGCAGATGTTACCGCTTAACACCAGGGGGCATCTTGTTTCATCTTATTTCAATAATAAAAAAACTCACGTCAATTTCTTTGCCCCAAAAGTATTTTTTTTATATTTAAAATCCCCCGCTTCTAATGCATTACTAATTAATTTTTAGAAAAAATAAAAAACCCCCCGTGCCAGCGGTATGTCCGGCCTAAGAATAGACCCCTCCGTCTCCTCTCGTGGATGTCGTAAAAATCGATTAAGGGATTACACCAGGGGATCGGCAGGCAGCATCATCCACTCAACACCAACACCAATACTGCGATCACCATTCCGCTTGCCAAGCGTGGTGATTAAGGCAAATTCCCACATTGCATTGTATGAGGGAGGCCTCGTCCAATGGTGGACGTCTAACGGCTGATGAAGAAGAAAAACCCCCGGCTATTTAAGTATTCTAACAAAATTATTTACATTTTCATAAAAATAAAACCGCATTGAAATCGGAGCACCCCGTCACCCTAAATCCTATTCATCTTTTGAAGCTTATCAAAGGAATCTGAAGTCGTTGTAAATGAAGATTTTGAGGTCAAACTGAAGGTTCTAGCTGCAATAATGCCCGAGTTCCCTTCACGTAGTATTGCGAGCTGATACTCCTGGAAACGGTTCTACCTATATCCACCAAACATAGCTAAGAACTATTTCGCAAATAATATCTTTCATAAAAAAAACAAACCGCATTAAATTCATAGCAACCGTTCCTGAGGTCACAGACAAACACTATGGCCTCAAACTTCCTCCCATACTCATCCTTTTAGTCGTGGGTTAAAAAAAAATAGAGCTGCGTAAATTGCCCTCTTTCAAATCTTCGGGGATATCTTTATTCGTCGCGTACGACTTAGGACCGATAGTTACGGCTATTCGGCCCTTTATCGCTTACGGGCGTGCCAAATGGTTGGTAGGTTGGTAGGTATAAAACATGTTGGACATACAAACTTATTCAGGCGTTGAGGACAGGCATCATAAAAAGACCTTTCCTTAATTAATTAACATTCCGCCCACCAATTTTACTACCAAACATTATTTATTTTACTTTTTTCTCATTTCTTAAGCAGCCTGTTTACGTCTATTGCTGGAAGAGGCCTCCCCCATTGAATATAATGGAGGGATTTGCCAGAATCACCACGCTGGGCAGGCGTATTGGTGATTGCAGTATTGGTGTTGAGTACTCAGGTCGATGCTGCTTCCGATCCTGGTGTAATTCCTTTTGACTTTGACTTTGACTTTGACTTTGAGTCGGCTTTTACGAAATCCACGGGAGATGTAGGGGTCTACGGCAATTTTTTTTTTTCAATTATAGACCCTCGTATGAGCGCGATCACACCTGTTGGTAAGTGATGATGCAGCCGACGATGAAGCACGAAGGTCTAGAAGGCACCTGTTCACTCTTGCCTTGAAAAGACCCAAATTAGAGTTTTCAGGAAAGAGAGACGACGGCAGCGAGTTCCACTCCTCAGCAGTTCGCATAATAAAGGTGGAACCGAAACGCTTAGTACGAATAGAAGGTATACTAATGAGGCGGCGGTGCTCGAGAATCTGGATCTCAGTCTCCGCCATATGTTGCTGCCCTATAAGCCTGAAAGCTCTGCGTTCAATCGAGTCTAATCGAGTTTCTCATGTATCCATCCAATTAATATTTTCCGTATGTTACGTTAATTAATGGTAGTCAATGTTAAAATAAAATTCTAATACTTACGCAGTCTTTTTTCTCTGCATAGAGAGCGGCGTAGTTTAAAATGTTTTCTATGGTTCGATTAGGGTTGAAACCTGTCGGTGCTTCCACCAAAATATAGGTACGTGAATTTTTTCTCATTTTACAAAATGAATACTTCATTTATATTTTACCAAGTTATTATGCACTGCCTAGGTGCCCACAATATGCAATGCTTTACCGTGTAATACAATTTATATAACATACTCTCTCTTTTTACTTGAACAAACACAAAAGGCACATAGCTCATGACGCGGGAACGGCTAGTTAACTCTTTCCAAACGCACAAATAGACGCTAGACAGAAAACGTTACTGTCGATTCTGTCTGATGATAATTGTGTTTGATTCTCGATTCATCCAAATTCGATTGCAAGAGCGAGATGAATATAATAAGGGTGCTGGTGAAATTACAGGAACATGAGACTTTTGCGTCTTTTCTTTTTCCGTCTTTCTCAATCTGTTGTCTGCTCTCTGATTCTAATTTTAGTACCTTAAGTATCATTTAAGTAACTTAATCTAAGTAATTAATGTTACGGAAGAGTGAGATCTCCTAACACAGGTATCTATAATACTTAAAAAGAGGTCTCAAACATCTGATTGTAAATTACGATTAAGTTAAAGAAAATAAACATTATTATTATTATTATTTTTTATTCGTAATAATGTTTCTACTAATGTACGTATTTATTGTTTTGATGTAACAAGGTTAAACAAAGTTAGGTTTGTGTTGAATTCGGGTAAGGTATAGATATTAGGTCTAATTCTCAATCTTCTTTCATCTACCAGCCAGCGTAGGAACCTTCATCTGTTTTGTTATCTTGTTAACTTGTTGACGGCCTCCGTGGCGCGGTGGGCGAGTAGCCGGCTGAGATGCAAGAGGTACGGGTTCGATTCCCGCTACGGGAGATATGTTTGCATGATATGCAAATAATTTGTTCCGGGTTTGGGTGTTGTGGTACCATGGTGCTCGTAGATCCTAGTGTCAGGGCTATGTATGTGACTGTTGAGTGTTATGTTATGTTATGTTCTATGGAGGAGTAGGTATAGATCTTAGAAGAAGGCAAGATAACATGTCAAGCGACGAAGTTGATTATCGTCGTTACTCTCAATGAGAGAGCTAGCTATCTTTTTTTGCCTGGAACTGAGCATAAACTCACAATAGGTCCATTAAATAAATGCCTATTCGTCTAACTATATATTTATATAACATCCAACAGAATCGAACCCGGGCTTTTTTACAATAGAAATCACCACAAGACCACAATTCAGGACCGCAGCCAGGATTTGTGTTAAAGGGACTTTGACAACCTGAACAACTCTAATAAAATATGTCAAACTTTCAGCTACCACTTAGCTTAAACTTTAGTTATAGATGGTTTAATAACCTTTTGCTTTGCTGTATTCAAGTAAAAATATAAAGTTCCCTAAGTTTTCGTTGCTATCATCCTTGTTCTTCGGCCTCGCTTTTTCCCGTTACACGGGGTCGGCTTTCCCAATCATGCGACGCCATTTATTTCGGTCTTGTGCGTCGTCTTTCGTAAGTCCCATCTCCCTCATGTCCCGTTGGACCCTCGTCCATCCATGTGGTTTTCGGTCTTCCTCTTCCCCTCTTCTTTGTAGTTCGGACTAAATTAATATTGGTAAGTATCGTTCAAGGCGAAGGTGCAGGTTCCAGTCCCAATGGCCCCATATACATGCCCCTAGCGATGTCCCTGGCAAAAGGTCGTAAATGGGAGCTTTTACGGTTCCGAATCATAGGCGTGTTATTGTTATTTGGAATGAAGATATCAAAATTTTCTACCCGATGGATTTCCATTTTGATCAGGAGGCTGTTTGTCAAAACAACGATTTGTACGAAAGTAAAATTGTTTGTTGGTTTGGTTGATATAAAAATAGTGCTCTAGTTAGGCGTGTTGCGCCAAAATAGTCTTTTCGTAAAATCGAGTGGGCTTACTTATAAAAACCGGTCAAGTGCGAGTTGGTCTCGCGTCAAGAGGTACAAGTAGGCTACCATAATACCATAGTAACCACAAGACTGATTAAATTATTAGTCAATCAACACAAAATCATTATTTTATGCTCATTTTTTCATTACGAGTATTTTTCGATTCCCTCAAGAATTTGGAGACTTTCATTTAGATTTTTCTGTAAAATATAAAAGAGACTCAATATTTTTATTTTCATAATTTTTGTTTCAGTTGTTTTGGAGATAGGGAAATGGTAAATTTACGCATATTTTCTTGAATAAGACTAGTCTTTTATTGTGTCAATAAAAATCATTCTAAAAATCATCGAGATCGGGTAATATTTAGGGGTGGTAAAACGATTTCTCCTTTTGTATGGACAAGTGCACAGTATATACTAGTCTCGAAATTCTCTGTTATTTGCAGATAACATTCCATTGTTTGCAGGTATTACATAAATTAATTGCATCGCGTCTTTAAAAGAATCCACGTTCATCATATTCATATGATAAACATTATTAAAGGTTGTCTGGAAGAGATAGCTTTTAGCGATAAGACCGCCCATTGTACGTTATATATTTTTTATTTGTTTCCTTTATTTTTTGTATTTTTATTTGGTGTGCAATAAAGAGTTTATCTATCTATCTATCTATATATAAATTAATCGGAGTTAAAATCTATGAAACAGAAGGTACTTTTACCTATCTTTGTTGCCTTCAATTTACAGAGTAAATATTTGTATTACTTTATAGTGCTGCTCGGTGTGCACAGTAAAATGAGTACCTACCTAAGAGTTATTAATAGAATAATAGAACGTAAGTTCTCTTAAATCGCGAAAGCTTCTGATTGTGTTTCTTCACATGTCTGATACTTACGCAAATTGTCACGTAAAAAACACAACCGAATTGAGAACCTCCTCCTTTTTGTGAAGTCGGT
The DNA here is from genome assembly GCA_951392215.1 of Epirrita christyi. Lineage (NCBI taxonomy): Eukaryota > Metazoa > Arthropoda > Insecta > Lepidoptera > Geometridae > Epirrita > Epirrita christyi. The sequence continues at coordinate 1,904,449 of OX595843.1, forward strand.
TAATGACGACTTGGCGGTAATCATCGTTGTTTATACTTTGTTTAATAACATCGCGTCTGTATTTACTTTACACCCTAAAAAACAACTTACGAAGCTCTCCGCAGAATTTCTTGGTGTTTCATCTGGGACGGCACATCCCGACCGCCCTTTGTTGAAATTACTCCATTTTAACTTATTTATGTACGTGTGAGGACGCCCGTTGTGGCCTATTTACTGAATAAATGATTTGATTACAAAATTGCAAATGGGAAATGCACAGAGTAAAGTGCTCCAGACGTGAGTTTCCAGCATTATTAACGAAACGAACCTCACACAAAAGAATATTTTATTAAATATTCGCCAATATTCGCTAGCAGTCAGCTCAGTTACTTTATCTTTTTATTGGTCGTCCGGTCCTTCGATGGAGATGACAACGTTTCATTATTATTTCCTTATTTGTGCGACTCGTTTAGTATGCGTAGACAACTTTCGAGATGATACTTAACCTAGAAAAGTACGTGTAGTACTTGAATGGTCATGCAGCCTCGCACACAGCAAGCGTGGAAACATTGCAGTTGAGCGGCGGCCCTTAGCAACCGTCCGAGTGTGGTACACCACTTTGATTGCTTGCGGCCGACTCATTGTTGACTCAGTCTTTATTGTTGTGAAAACTTGAGCCCGCAGACAGCTGTCCGCTAACAGCTAAGAAAATTGTGCGGTGGATTTCACCGACCTCGTTCGAGCCCGCAGCCCGATCGAATCCTCGCTCATTATTCGATGCGAACAGCCACGTGTCTATGACTAATTGACGGACCTATCGATTCTTCGCGAAAGCTTGGGAGTATATTGCATTTTGCTAGGTACCAACTACCTAATGTACCTTACCCATATGAAGTGCGAGTTCACTAACTAAGTAGCAATCTTAAAGTCGACCGGTTCACCTTGACTTTTGGCGCGCGAGCACAGCATGGACATGATACTGTTTTTGTACCAGCATCCCGACCGTTCGAAATCGCAAGTGAACGGACTGCACGGACGACAGCCGGCCTTGCTGACTTTTTTCTCTCTCACGTCGATTCGGCACTCGATGACGTAACTCGTTTAGTCGATTGTGCAAATTGATTCCATCTTTGCCGACAGGGAAGAATTACAAATTGAATTTGGCTTACGTATAGGAATCTTTGCGATGCGCTCGTGCCACTCGTGCTGCATCTGATAGAGGTCACTTGCGATTTTGTAAACGCCAACTGACCAGTCACGCACATACCTCTTGCACATTGCATTTAGAAAACATTTGCATTTCGAATATTTTCTAAATTGTCATTCTAAACATTTTAATCCCCAAGTTCGTTTTGTAGACTTCCTAACAATGTTAACCAGTTCAAACTATCCACAATCTGTTTCGACGGAGCGCGTTGAACCGACCTGTTGGGAGGATTTTGTTTGGTAGCTCATCGTAAAGACTGTAAAGCTTGTTTATCGTAAGCTTATAAATTGTGTAGGAAGAGGCAAGAGGGGCGCGGCGCGACCGGCACCGGCGCGGGCGGTAATCACGCCGCTCGCCTCGCGCCTTGATTACTACCATTGTCTTCAGGAAATCCTCGCTCTTCACCATCGCTTTTGTCCCGTCCTCTATTAATCCGAAAGATCGTTTAAAAACTCCCGTCCGAAGCGATTCACGATTCCTACACAACATCGATGAAAGTTATTACCGTAACAGGGGATTGGATTTTGCGATTGAATTGCAATTTGAACCCTTTTAATTTGGTTCGGGTGCCGTTAGTTTCATAGTACGCAGTGGCACGCGAAGGTTAGGCGGTGTGCGATCATCTGATACGTGTAACGCTCACGGAATAATCTCCGGTCCCTGCGCACGAATGTTAATTGAGTATTTGATGAGATAGACTGATTATTCAGGGTTCGTCCGATGTTCACTGGCATCCCTAGTTACGTAGAATGTATGAGTACCTACTGGTATCAACACAATCTGGGATGAAGTTAAAGTAAAATTCGAGAGTTCTTGGAACGTGACTGAAAAACATCACGATGTCATCCATGTAAACGTAACCGATTTTTGTGTGATGTCTGAATGTGGGTAGATGGCAGCCCTACTGCACGTGTTGGGCCATCAATCAATACACGTAGCCGGCACCGCCCTCCCCCCTCCTGCCCAACACTAACTAAATAACAACCAGATAAAGGAAAACGCATTCATTTGCTACTTGAATTCGATGTAACTTATTGCTCTACGTGGAATCTCTTTCTGATTTATATCTGCCCGTTTCTTTTATTCTATCGCATATTAATAGTATTATTTTTTGGGGAAACTTTTAATTATGTATAAACGAGTCACGAACAAAGGTGTACCTACTCGGGATATTTTTGATGTAGGAGCTATTTTGCAAATTTTTCTCCATTTAATTCCTGCCGTATTTGTTTTCACAAAAAAGCTTTTTTATTAGAATTCAAAGAAAATTAATAATTTAAAGTATCTTATGCTAGACCAAAATATATTGTATACATTCTCACGTCAAGATCGTAGAAAATATGAATATCAAAATGAAAGAAAACCTAATAAACACACAACCGGTCCATCGAGCTATTGAATATAAAACGGGTTTGATGTTTACTTCTATCCTTAGTTTGTTATCGTATAATCTCAATTGTTTCGCCTTTCACGATATTACAACACCACAAAGGAATATTTCTTTTTTATATCACCTGTATAGTTAAGTGCCGTATTACACCGTTCCTTTTAACATAACTTTCGCGTCATATTTTATACAATTTCCTTAAATCCATACGGAATTATTTTCTTCGTGAGGTTCAAATAGAGCTGACGTCAAAAGGCGTCGATCTTCAAAAGGGGCGCCTTTGTTTCGATAGCAATTTATTTCACATGTGTTTGTGTGTCATAATATGTCGGTCGGTCGTCGTGGGCTCTTCTGTCGTGTCATGTATTAGCTGTCTTGTCGCTGTCTGCATTGTGTTCAGACATCTTTTACTTATCGCTTCGGCTTGACTACAATCTTTGTACATTACCATACCATTTTGTTCTACACCGATTGTGTCCGGTGCCGTCGTGCTGGGTTCCGCTGGTGGTCTACTGTTATCGTTCACTAGATAAATTGTCATTTGAATAAAAAATGAATACCTTTTGCGTCATTTTATTGTTATTTTATCGATAGAAACTATTGTTCGTATCGCGATCGTTATCTTTATTTACATTTTTATATCGATCCTGTAAGTATTCGTGTTTGATTAAAACTTTAGCCTATGATTGAAACAATTATCTATTTGGATAATGATGACTGACGCAGCTTGTTTTTTAACCTTGCTCCAAAATTATATTATTACATTTTCGAGTAAGTAAAAAATACCGGTTTTAAGGATTAAGTGCTCTATATGTGCCCTCAAATTGCGAAGTGAGAAAGCAAGCACACAACTTGAGATACATCTTATATTTCTCGCATCGCCTGCCTACACCAGGTGTGTATTGTATGTACCGTATTGCTCCTAATGTTCCGACGCTCCGTATACTATTTTACGACTATGATAAACTGCCTAGTGTAATACCCAAAGGGTTCAACAGAGCTATGAATGGTACGTTCGGTTTGTTCCTAATCTTTTATTTGTGTCTGCTTTTGTCTTTAGTTTTGTATGACGTTCTATAATACTGTTGTACTGTAACTCGTGTATGGGATTAGATGTATTGTTTTAAACTAGTTTTTGTACCGTGAATGGAGGGAGGCGGTGAGAAGAGTTTTTTTTATTACCATAATTATATGGTTTTGTTCTTGTGGTTTCATATTGAACTCATTTGAGTTGAGATACTTTGTGGCATGCGAGCAACATCAGTTGATTTGATGTCGTATATCATTACAACAAATAGGTTTATCTACTAAGACTTTTCAGTAGGTTAGGTACTACTAAGTTGTATAAGTCTGTATTGACCTGCGACAATTATTTTTGTAAAAGAATCAAAGAATACGCACAGACACTATATTGCAAAGTTAGCGTTTCTTCTACACGTGTGAATTGTGTATTTGTAAACAATGACTCAACCTGTGTTGTTATTACACTTTTTACATTGTCATCGAGAAATTAGCTCATAAACGGCAGTTTCTTCTATTTACGTCAACTCACCGTCTTATACTCATCAAACTTTATTCTAAAATATTTCTGTCAGCTTTCTTAAATCACATCACGCCAATCTCACTATCTCATCTCATCTCACTAATATTATAAATGCGTAAGTTTGTAACTTTTGTGTTTGTTACTTTATCACGCTCAAACGGCTAAACGGATTTGAGTACAGTTTGGAATAGCCCTTACCTTATATCCTGGATTAACACATAGGCTACGTTTCATCATAATCAATTTTCATCATTATTCATGCGGTTGTAACCGCGGGTGCAGCTAGTATCTACCTTATAATTCCTCTGAAGACATGCATCACTGTTTAGTACGCTGGCTCTGTGGTGACCGGTTTACCATCGACCAAACCATAAGAATAATTTAATCATCATCATCTCTGCCCGGTCAGACATCAACCACATACAGGCTTCTTTTTGCTTTACTCGGCCTTCTCGATCCATTGAGTCTCTTGTCATCGTTATCTAGATACAAATAAAATGTAAACTTATTTCGATCCACAGTCTAAGATATGTAATTTCACGTGTAAAAATAGCGATTGCCGCTAAAGTGCTACATTATGTAAGTTACAATATTCGAGCGGGCGGTTTTTATGCGATAGTTAGAGGGATACTGAAGGTGCTACGATCGGTATTATTTACGACTCCATAAAATATTTAAAGCACCTGTGGTTATTTATAGGCGTAAACGTGTTCGTGAATATAACAATGGTTGAGTTTTGTGGCTTTGATTGAAATGGAATCAAAACTACCGAACTTTGAGATTCTACTCGTCTATGTTTAACTTTAAAAAGAGGAGTGTTATTAGTTTGAGGCCGTAGTTGGTTTGTATGGTCTTATAGTTCTGGAACGGGTGCCTCAGGTTTCAAGAGTTATTTTTTTTTATGTAAAATGGTGTTTGCGAGAACGTTCTTAGTCATGTTTGGTGAAAATTGGTGCAATCGTTTCCAGGATCATCAGCTCGTAACATAAGGGTAGCTCAAGCGTTTTTGCAGATAGGACCTTCAGTTTGCCCTAAATGTTTATTTTCGACGACATCAGGTCTGATGATAGCCATAGGATGAACAGGATTTAAGGTACTATTGAAGCTGAATCTTTAAGTTTGAGCTCAAACTTCAAATGAAGACGACATGACATGTCTTTCTCCCATTGACATGAAATACTTGTGTTTTCTTTTTATTAAGCTCTTACAGCTAGTTGGTATATGAAAAAGGCTTTCAACCGAACAACATCTGTTCGGCAAAACTTTTGATGATAGAATATTGAGTTTCTCACTTTAGAAAAGTTCTACACAAGGTGATTTTGAGATTTGTTTAAAATGAGATCAGTACAACATAAAAATCGGTCCTAACAGACCGGAAGCGTATGTATTGCCTATTTTGATTAATAAGATGATTAAATTAATAAAATACGATTAACTTTTATTTATCAGTACAAGAGTTTCATGCTTATCATATAAGTGCGAGCAACATAAGAAAACGCAATAATACCTACTGGTTGCATCAAGTCTGAAGGTATTTTGTCTGAAGTAGACCAAAACACAGCTATATTGAACTTTCATAGATTATTCAAATTCTTCAACAATTCGCAGTACAAAGAAGAACTATTAAAATACTTTGATCAGGTAAACAACAGAGCGAAGCCACAATCTATAATTGGCGCGTGTAGAGCGTCTGCCTCCTTGCATTCCCGGCCCGTATAAGAGGTTACCAAGGAAGTATGGGGCATTTGAACGAGCGGCTTTTTGACTCAGTGATATAAGCGGGCTGATCTTTTCAATTCATAAGACTAACTGCCCCTTAATTACAGTAGCAAATGGCAATGGCATTTTGGCAGGCTTAGCGCTACCTTAAATCTTATGAAACTTGAATAGGGGAAATATCTTGATCTAAATATTCCTCCTTTCAAGTTTCAAAAGATTTGGACAGAGCCAAGGCTGCCAAAATGCCCATTGTTTCGTTCCCCATTCCCATTTGCTAAGTGTAATTAGGGGGCGGATTTTGATCGGTTGCCTGATGAATTGATGATATACGTCAGAACGCGCTAGTGGCGACATGTCATTACATTGTAAGGATTGTCTTTCGTCCAGACAGTAGAGTCTGTTCAGCGAGAGACCCGTCGGTCGTGGCTAAATTGAACTAACGTTGTGAACTACATAGGTAATTAGGTAACAAAAAAGGTAATTTAGCACAGCAGCGCCCTCCAATCCCACGACGGGTCTCTCGCTGAATAGACTCTAGCAAATAAAAGAGCAGCGTAATGACGACCCTGAGGCAAGTGCTGAGGAAACCAACATGTTCTATGCTCGAGTCCATAGCTTTGGGACCATTCTCTGATACTGCGATTCAACCGCTCGTGTGTGCGGACCAGAGCAGCCTAATCACGGCTCCACGGCAAGGCGCCGCGACGAGAGATCGGCACTCTCCGCACAACAATTATAAATTCAGCGAACTTGCACTCGGGAGAGCGCTACTGCGAAACCACGCGCAGTATCTACAGACTCTTGCGTTACTTACATTAGAACTCAGCACTAGCAGGGTTGGTGAATATTTACCAAGCACGACAGATTGAAACAGAATTGTCAAGTTTAAATTCTGTTTCAATCACCATATCCTGAGTTCAATGAAGTAGCCTGCTCGAGTTTAGACATTCGTTGTTAATTCTAATGATTGTGTTATTTAAAACAAATTGTATTGAATTTAACAAAGGCATTGATCATGCTTGGTGACGCTATTATACGATTTTGGTTTCTAAATTACACCATAATTTTAATCGTATCTATTCTATTCTATAACTTCATCGAGGCGTAGGTGGCCCAGGTTAGCGGCAACCTTTACTGTTACAAGTGCAATAACAATAACTCCCGGTTATAATGCCGCTGCCAAAACGATAGCATTGGGTCGACTCTGGGAGATATAAGTCACTTCTGAAATTCATTTTAATCTGATATCTAAAATAGCGCAGAAATGTTTGCACCAGATAGAGTTAGTTTTTGGCGCGGCAACTTAAATAGTCTTTTGAAATCGATGAAGGTTATACTGGACTTGCAGGAATTAATTAGTAAATTGTTGAAAATAGTTATTATTCCTTTTTGTATTTTTTTCTAGAAAGGCATTATAACATGTAGTTTACCTTGATTTAAATAAAAGTGAAAATTTTAAATTTAAAAACCCTCGGTGAACAAATAAACATTGCTAAGAACACACTCGATCAGCCGCTGAATGTTACTAACGTTTTGACAAGTAATGTTACCATCAATTGACAATTCTTAATGATAATTTTGAGCAATAATTGATGGTCATTTTGCTTGTCAAACGTTAGTCACCGAGTGACTTTCAATAAGGGAATAGGGGGGCAGGTCACTTCTTATATTATGGCATCTGTGACTAGCGGTCACAATTCTGACAGCGTCCGAGTCATGATAGATTCATAAACCTAACTGGAGATAGTGTCGTAAGAATATGACCAGTTTAAAAATGAAAAGAAAAAAAGAAATAACACACCAAAATGATTTCGAAACACGTATGTAAGGGCCAATTTGCAAGATTACTCGCAGTTGGAAGTTTCAGCGTAGCGTACCTTGTGCCTCTGAAAGCACTACTATATTTTGAGGCTCCGGCATACAAGGGCGTCTGGCTTTCAGCTCAGCTGTTTGCAGCGGAGGCGAAACATTAATTTTTAATGCGCCATGTTCGGTTGAAATTATGACAAGAGCTATAGCTGACTGGGAGTTGATAGGTTTTGGACAGTTTCATTTAAATAGCATATTATAAAGGTTCCCAAGCGGCGACCACGAACCAGATAATGCAGGAAGGCCTCCTCTCTCGATGGACTGGCGTTGGATATCGGTGGATGGAGGCGACTCAAAACCGGTCGTCGTGAAATTCTACAGGCTGATGATGATGGGCATATTGTTATTGCTAAGGGTTTACAAACGTCGAAACTTTAAGTTTCATGAAACACTACACGTTCATCATCATCATCATCATCATCATCATCATCATCATCATCATCATCATCATCATCAGACGGTTGATGTCTACTGCTGGATATAGGCGTCTGCCATAATATAATGCCGTGACGAATGGTCTTAAGCCTCCTCTATCCACCTTCCTGCGACCGTTATAATGTCACTGTTCCACAGCACTTTACTGCATTCATTTTGTAAAACGGGAATTTTGAACGTTCCTTTATTTCCTCTTGGTGGTGAATTCTTTTTTTTTGTTTTGATGGTCTATACAATGTGTAACAAAATAGAATTGAAGTTATCGTGGCTTGGTATCTTTTTAGAAAAATTACGACTATACACCACGTACTTTACTATTCTCATGCTGACGTACGGGGGGGGACGGGTTCCCGTCTCACGACTTTTGAGCGTGGTCACGGTCGGTGCTCATGAGGAAGGACCTCAAAATGGTCAACGAAACGTCAGCAGGAAAATAGTAAAGTACGTGGTGTATAGTCGTAATTTTTCTAAAATGTAACAAATTACCCCTATAAGCCCGAGGGGAGGGTATTCCACACGTCATGGCTAACAACTTTAGTTCTACGACTTTATAAATTTCGAAGTTTTTCATTCATGAAATGCCTCGTAAACTTTCTTCCATAGAAATGAACATAGCACTACACGGAGCTACTTTACTAAAGCTGTTAATTTCATCTCTATGCGTGAACCCTTAATGCTGTAATAGGGTAGCCCCATGTTGTGCTATGAACATTTCTGGAGGTAATTCTACAAGGCATTTCATGAATTAAAAAAAAAAAACATAATGACGTAGAACAAAAGTTGTTTTACATGTGGAATACCCTCTCCTCGGGCTTATAGGGGTATTTTGTGTATACTTATAGCCTTTATCTAACAAAAAATTGGTTTAGGCTGGCCTTCTTTAAACTTCTCAATTATCCTGTTTTGGGCCAAAAGGATCCAATTACTGTGGGAGGAGGTTCAAGGATCAGAAAATCCCGCGATACCATTATTCTACCTCGTTGCTACCTGAATTTAAAGAGCTTTCTCAAATACAAGTATTTGTTCGATGATAAATTAAAGATCAACAAAGTTGTTCAAAGTTCTCCCCAGACTATAATTTAATTGTCTTGGTTTCCACCCATATGTTTCCATTAGCAACCAAACTTCACACGGTCCGATGCCTAACGCCTAAGTAATTACTATGTAGATCTAGGCCTGAATTGACAACCCAACACTTGGTAATTTCAGTAATTCCAAACCTACGCCATAGTGTGTCTACTTAGTCAAGGACTAGTCAAAGTAAGTGTTGTTTCTGAAGACAATCTATTATTCTCATTTTAGAGATCTGAGGTGCCATGAGCTCTTATAGCGATTCAGTTCAAAAACTATTCAGTACAAAAATCGGTTCGTCGTTGACATTCGTCATCATTGAGTAACTTTAATCGCAGAAGTCTATAGACCTTCTGCTACTGTGCCTTCAAATATAGCTGCGGACATCACGGAACCGATATTTTGTACTGAATAGTTTTTAAACTGAATCGCTATAAGAGGTCATGGTTACCAATCTGGAAGGCAATTCTCGTAATTATTTGACACTAGCTGCTCTCCGTGGTTTTACCCGCGTGAACAATAATGAAAAGTAGCCTATACAAATACCGCAGCATTTGATTGTGATTGTTGATGAAAGACCCGGTGTGGTGAAAGGATTCAATGCGCCCGGATATCTAAAAGGAAACCACTAGAACTAGATAATACTGTGTAAAGTTAGTCCAGCTCTAGAATAAGTAGATTCCACTACATCACGAACTCTTAACAAACAGAATAATACATCCCCAAGTCTTTACACTATAATTTACAAAGTTATCTAAACTCTAATGTAACGTCTCGAGTCTTGACGTCGTGTTCTACACTAATTTACTAAACAACTTGGGCCGTACAACGTAGTACGGTTATCTTCCTAATAATAGTTCTAGTAGTTCGTTCAAATTCGAGGTAATCCTTACATTGTTATTCGTTTAGAGTTAGACAATGTGTAGGGTAAGACGGCAGGCACAGTCTGAGCGACAAGCAGACGAGGTAATAAGTATTCAAAATGATTTCTCATCGATTGGTCATTCATATTCTTGAACGTGGAATACAGCTTCATAATCTTCTCGTGCTTCAAGGTAAAGCACGAGTAAGTATCCCTCTTTATCCCCCTTTACTACGACGGTATCGTTCTTTAACAACGTATCGTGGATGTCGTAAAAGTCTACTAAGGGATTAACCTAGTGATGGGCAGCACCATCCACCTGAGTACTCAAAACAATCTGCTTGTTAAGCATGATTATTATGGACAATGCCCCACCGTTGCATTCACTCCGTATTACAAGGTCCTAAAAGCAAATTGACCTTATAGCAAAGAGACCATTAAAACTACCTCTATGAGGGATCTTGTTACTTTTGACTACCTCCTACTTAAGGTTTTTAAGTTCTCTTTTTCTATGTATTAGCTTCTCCTTATTCGCGAGGCACCACATAGGCGCTTCCCACCTAGTATTAAGAAGGATCATCAAATTAAGCCAAGCCGTTTGTGTTGCCTGATTCTTCTAGGCTTGGTTGCGTTGTAACAGGAGTAATTTTAGTTTAAAAGACGGTTAAAAATTATTCCTGTGATTTTAATGAATAAAATTCTTTTGACTTTGACTGATGTGTTCGTTCAGTTGTAGACATTGCGGCTGATGTTACTGATCGTAACAACTCGCTTTCCGTCAGCCAACCCAACTTGTGAAGGTACGAACTGGGCTACAAAGCTGATGAAGTTCCAAATACTTTATAGCAACAGGGTAAAAGCGTTTTTGTAGCCCGCTTTCCACCAACACTCGCGCGGTCAGTTTGTCCATATATGCCGTCCGTTCGCGTTATGAGAGCCGGCCAGCTAATTATTAACACAATTAAGATAACGTTAACTTATCTCGGATGTTTGCGGCTCTGGAACCACAAACTACAAAGCGTTATGTCTTATCTCAACACTATTAACTGGTAGCTTACTTTGTACTGTAGAGGTGTTGTTATTGTGGTGTGAAGGTGCTGACATATTTTTATACAACCAGACGCATCAATCTAAATTCATAAACAATGCAACATTGCACTAGGCTCTACCTTATGTTTTGCATTGGTTTCTTTATTACCAACTACATATGTCATACTTTTGATTGGTCAGGTTATCTTACTTCGAAAGCTACTACAAACTCATTTTGGATAAAAGAACTAGGTATCTCGCGAAGTAAACGTCATTAAAACTTTCTGGGTAATTTAAAACCAACGAAGAGAGAAGAAAATTTAAACAGAATTATTGATATTTAAAAACCTATCTTGGTATGAAGAAGATTTCGTTTGAATTATGTGAGCATGTACAACTAGGACTTTTCCCGCCTTTTTCGAAAAGAATAGTCGTCTACTATTATTTAATTTTATTTTCTAGTGCTTTTTTGTGTTATACCGTGTAATTTAGGTGGCATTTTCACGGGTGTAGCTTATATTAAAAACACACGTGTAGTGAACCGCTTTACTAAAACTGACTTGACTGAGACTTTGACGACTTGGAAAGAGTGTAACGTTGCAAATTGCAACTTAATCTAAAAATATTTGAAACTGGCAAATAACCAAACCGTGCGACGCAAAATACAAAAAAAACTGCTGTTGGGTAATTTCGCCAGCAATGCTGCTTGGCGGCAGACATGTTTCCCGGACGAACTCTATCACGAGGAGAATGCTGGTGAAATTACAGGCAGATGAGATTTCACAACAGTTTTGATTCAAATTTTTGATGTCTCAGGGTGACAGCGCAATGGAAAGCCACATAGGGCACGCCCTAGGCGACAAATTTGGGCATGTCCTACGGGGTATTGCAGTTGCCATAGGCATAGTTTACTTTACTAATCGCATTAGGCGGTCTGTTCGGTTGGCAACAAGCAATCCGCCTTAGCGATTATAGTTTGCCCTCAAATAACATTATAATGACCGGTCAACGTGCACATTATTTGTCCATTACGTCGGAACAGTACTAAGGTCACAGAATACACAGCACAGTGCCTACTAACATACAGAAGATTCACTTTGACGACACTGTAGCAGATTATATACACTATTATTATAAAGAGCTAAAGTTTCTAATATTATAAAGAGGTTAATAATAATAATGTATTTATTTCAGGCTACATGGGAAATGTATAGTAAAATTATACCTAAACAATAAACCCATAGAATATATACCTTATAGACTAACATATATATTTTATACTTAAAACTAACACTACATCTTATGATCTAATGTTTGAAGGAGAAACTCTCTTCATCACTGATCCAGTTTAATTTTCAAAACTGGATCAGTAATGAAGAGAGTTTCTGCACCGATAGGCAGACGTGCTGAAATTACGATGATGATAATGATTGAATCGTTATTTTCTCGATATAAATACTCTATTTAGTCAAATTTCAGTAAAAGTTGCTAAGAAAAAAACCTCTTTATTGCGGTGGGGTTTTTTTGTGTGAAGCATTGACATACCTATGTATTACTAGCGTAGTGTGAAGCTTGGTTTTTGCTTCATATGCCAAATTTAGGAAAAATTTGAAATTTTCCGCTATAGTCAGTAGGATTGCTCGCATTCAAGCCAAATAGAAATCTCAAGGCAGCGCAATAATGTTTTTTTATTGAAAGTCGGTTTGGAGTGACACAGGTTTGCTAGCTAGGTACATCGGAACAGTAGGGCTGCCAAGTAATGAAAAAACCCAGGGAAATTAACATACAGATTGACATATTGGCGACACATGTGAGGCAATCATAACGATATTACGGCTACTGTTTTTGCACGTGAGACACAGAGGGGAAAATCTCATAACTGTATTATGCTGAAGACAAATATGTATGTAATTACCACTAGAAACGGAATATTTTCCATTGTATTGAGTTAGTAACCCGATATTTCGGAACTATTGCATGCGCCGGGCCGGCCGCCCAGAGGCCCAATTCTCTTAATTATTTTAAAACTACACTGAAAGTTGACCAAATCAAGACTGAATTGTGAATTATTTACAAAAAGTTGGTTTTCTGCTTCCTCATAATAACACTTTAGTCTACTTTGGATTCACGGTGACAACACTAGAATAGGATAGTTTATATACAATACTTGTTATTGGAAAGAGTATAGAGAAGAGAGCTACTTAAGCTAAAATCACCGAAAAAACTTTAAGTCTTTCAAGTTTCGGTCACATTTCGATATAATAACATTACCATGTTGTATTTTAAGTAAGAGAATACCATTTCTGACGTTTAAGTCATCGATATCGATAGATCGGAATATGATTCGAACTTTATTTTGACTAATTTTTATTACGTGAATTGGGCCTCTCATCTTGGGAAAACAACTTTGCGGATGGGTCGTATCATCATCAGCAGCCTTTAGACGTCCACTGCTGGACATAGACCCCCATAGGATGCCACGACGAACGGTCTTGAGGCGACTCCATCCACCGACTTCCTGCTACTTTTAAAATGTCTTTGGTCGGTCGAGGCTTTCCTACACTGCGTTGTCCGGTTCGTGGTCGCTACTCGAGAAACTTTATTTTTCAACGATTGTCAGTTCTGCGAGCTATATGGCCGGCTACTTCAACTTGAGAATTCTAAAAGCTATGTTGGTGATCTTGGTTCTTTTACAGATCTCCTCATCTCGGATTCTATCACGTAGTGAAACTTCGACTTCGTCTTCAGTTACTACATAATTTTCGATTATGTGCTTTTTAATAGCCCAACCCATTGATAACCTTTAGGCGGACTAAGCTCTACTTAAATTTATGATAATTTCAATTAAAGCACGCTTGGATACCTTATTTTCCTATATATAATTTGAAACCTTTATTACCAAGGGGTTGTTCTAATCCAATATGTGTTAGACGTGGCTAGTCAAAACAAATAATATTTTTCCAAGCAAAGGCAATATAATAAGTTTCTTTATTTTATTCTGAAGAAATGTTATTGTAATGAATCGCATTTACTTTTCCATTGATGTTTTGTCTCGAGCCATATGTTTTGACTAAAAGTCGATACAGACCACGGATACAGGACCATTCTATAAGACTATTCGATATGTTATCAACATAGCTACCTAAGCTTCATTATTGTCACATCTATATTTTAAGAACTGTCGTAATTTCGCTGTCTTTTGAGTATAAACCCTATACTTAATCTAAAGGCTAGTTTGCGTTCGAAGTGCTTTCAACCGTCTGATAGTATCCTGTCTGTAATCTTCAGAAGCTAAATCTAAAGTACTACAAGTTACGCCGAGTATCTAATTACAGCTCGACAAGACAGTTCGCGAGTCGGAGCAGATTACGCAAATGCACTTGACGCTGTTGACGCGATCGCGGTCCAACTCCCCAATTTGCGAACAGCTCCGAGCGCACTTGAACAATTCCGACACATCCAGTTACTGGCACGAGACGCCCCATTCTCTCAGCCGCGAGGTGCGTCTTTTATCCATTATTTTCCAGCAGTTGACGGTGATTTCCAACGCTCCCGTGCCAACTACTTTTGGCTATCACTTCGTTACCGATTGTCCCCAAGCCAAATGTCACGCCCACTGCACGCCTGTCTTCATATATCTGCACACGATGATAATACATAATAGCGCGTTTCAATGGTGCGTGCACAAAAACTCGTTTTGGTCCAACGTCTTGTACCAAATATGAGCGTTTTGGCTCTGGCGAGCGCGTATTTCACCGAGACGCAGCGGGAGTGCCCGGCTATGTGGGACAGCTACGAAATTTCCCAAACCATCCGTGGCATACCGTCACGCTCAATAAATCCTACGAATCCACCGCCGGTTAAGTGACAAAGAAATTTGTGGCAGCTATAATGTTCTAATGATATCACGCGATACGCCTCGAATAACTAAAGCGCTAAATGCCCCTTCTCACGGCACGTGAACAAAAACCCGCGCTACCCCTTTTCAGATTATATCTACTGTTGCTTGAATTCGGTGTTAATTCTCGATTGTAATTAGGTAAGTTTTTATAGGCGAGTACGGCGTGCGTTCGTGACTCTATTAGGGAATTATGTAACTTCTCGTCCAGGGGCTGGCAGCGGGCCCCGGGGCGTCGAGGTCGCCTCTGTGCTAACGGTACGCACCGGTACCGCCGCGCTGACACCGACCCGCACTCACCCGCCTGCCCTTCATTCGATGCGCCACTACCTACTACCGCACCGTGCAACACAAAACTATCTTGAATATGTCACGAATATTACATGCGTCTCGTAATCTCGTTACATCAACTGTGAAAGTCACTAGACAAAGATATATACGAATTTCTATAGCCTCCTAATTACCTTGTTCAAACAATCGTTTGGAAAACGGTAAAAATTCTAACTCTGTCGACACGAAGTCGATTCGCGAATTTGCATAAAGCCCGCGCCGAGCTTTGACGTTTCGATTTTCGCTTAATTAACGCTCGTCGGGGTTGACGTTCTTCCAAAGAAAGAGTTAGAATTTCCTCTTGCTCCCGTTTCTTTCCGGTGCGCCGCCGGTGCCTTCTTCCTTTCCAATTTCAGGACGGACTTTATTCGGAGGCAATAAATTGACGTCGAAGTTTCGCCCCATCTTTTGATAGTCAAATAATTTTATCTTCATCAACGTTCTATTTTGTTATCGTCGCGTAATGAAGGTGTCTCGTCGGGCGGCCGGAGCGATTGTGTAATTGTCTCGTTCGGGGTGGCACATGGCGTTCGCGAATTAATCGTAATGGCATCCGTAAACAGTAGGTAAGGCCGGGTCTGTTCGCGGCGGGACTGCGCCGTACGTGACTGCGCGATGACCGAGAGACTCGTCGACTATTTGCATAATAAGCCCGTCCGCCGCTCCGGGAGATTAAACTTTGGCGTATGACGTCCCGGCTGCAGCTCTCCTATAATTCAATAGTGGCAAACTGATTTCAAACTCCGTACCGTATCCACAGCCTCGCCCGCCGGCGACCGGCAGTGTCGGCGCGTCGCACCGTGATTGGATGCACCGATTTACGTAGCGAACGCAGAGGGTTCCGACAGCCGGAGGCAGCGCGCGCTCCGTAACCGACTCCATCTTTGTTGCCGACATGCATGCGAATATTGGAAGCGGAAATAATTATCCAATCTTTTCTGCCGTCATCGTGCATCTTTGTGCGACTACATCGTCAATTATTCACGTACAATAGCGAGACGAACTAAAAGGCTCACGTGGACGCCCGTTTAAAAGGTCATTAAAATGTCACAGGCTTGATGTGGGTAAACTGAACGCGACTCCCGAGGGGAGCTTACTAATTAATTATTTATAGTTCTTATAAACGAGGTGATCTCGAGTCGAATGTCGACTTCAATTTCGCGACCGGATCGCGAAAAGGCCTAAACGAGGGCGATTAGGGAGGTTCGTATCGTATCCCTTCGCGTTCTTTATTAATTTCGATCTTGCTGATCCGAAGACCTGTGCCCCCGAATCGCAATCGGTATTGATGGATACGGTCCGCTGTGTCCGGCCGGCGTCGTTAGGCGCCGGACGGCCACATTTCTCGGGGGCTGTCGCCCGAGGCGAACCGCACGCCGCGCCGCCGAGCCCGGCAACAAATGCCCGTCCTGCCCACTTCGCCGTTTCACTTTTCTCAATTTCGTTGACCCCATTAACAGAGACGCGCTCCGCTTGGCTCGTCGCAACCCTCTCGCGTACCGTTACACGTCACATTCATTGTCAATTAAATACTTTCCGCCTCTGCGTATGAAATTTTACACGCGTGGATGAGCTCTTATCGTGGTGTAAGATGTACGCTCCGTCGGCTGTGGAACGCTCTCGTGTCGGTCGAGAAGAGTGTAGATATCGGGTACAATCATGTCCTCGGGATTCCGAGGGGAGCGCGACGGGTTGGAACTGGAGACCACTCAAAAACGCAATCCTATGCAGAGTTTTGAACTATCACGTCAACGTCTATATAGACAGAACAAAAGCGACACGTCGGTATCGATTATGCAGTTAAGAGAAATTATGTAAGCGGGGAGAGGCGCAGAAAGCTCTTGGCTCCCCGGAGACAGGCGGGACAAAGCGTGGCTCGCTTCTTAATTACTTGTGACGCTCGTTACAGATATCTTCCCTTTACTGCGGTAAAGGGTGACGCCTGACAGCCAGAGGTCATGAGTCGCTGAGTCGTCTCCCGAACGCGTTCCTGAGTTCCGACCTCACGCGCTCGTCTCTACATAATACGTGTCAGCCTATGAAAACATTATGATGCTGGGCTCGCGCTCTGTTAATTATTGCGGGACTTGCTTGCGTACGTAAATTATACGAAATGAGCGCCTCCCGTGTATCGGTTTACGCGATCACGCCGTTCGCCCTCTCGCCTAATGAATCTGAATCTCGAGCAAACTTGACATGTTATTCACCTTCATCAATTAGCAGCAACATCGAAAAGTATTCGTTAACATCGAAAGCGGGCTCAAGGATTTCGTCCGCAACATGGTGAACTTTTAAAATTCAATTTGAACACTCGCTATGTAGTTCGAACAGGAATTTGTAGATTGTTTTGTTCGCTGTAATAATAATTTATAAAGTTTCCGATGTCGGGTGGTCGCAGTCGGGTGACGGCGAACACGAAATTCATTTAGAACCGAATACGAATGAATTTACATGGAAGCAATCAAAGTGAGGGGTAGAGCAGTGTGCTTATTGTGAAACTGCGAAATTGCGATTTTATTAGTGTTGCCTGCATAATGGTTTTTAATTGCTCTTGTTCTTTATGCGACAAACGAAACGATGCGGTTAATTTTACACTGTTCCTGAGACAGGCTAAATAAAACTACTAGTGTATTTTGTTTTCCGTCGGTTTGTATCGACGTTGGCGCTCGGGGGAGTAACACTCAATTCTTTTGATTTCGACGCTCTTGTTTCATTTTATTTCCAGCAAAAACGAATATTTTCTATTATATGTCGGGGTCTTATCCTTTTTGGTTGTAATCATGTTGAAAAACAACAGAAATTCTAATAATCGCAACGATCACGCGGCAGCCAGAAGGTACAACGCATAACACGGTTCGCCTCGTACAACCCATTGCGGTTTGCTCGACCGAAGATAAAAACGTGACTTGATCTATCGTTCCTCTAATCAGGTAGGTAAATGCTAGGACTGTGAACGAAGTAAACTTGGCAGCTTTTGTCCAAACTAGTCAGATTAAAGCTACTTGAAACCCTCTAGGGATATCCATAATCTTATCTGCGAAGTGCTCTAAAAGGAACAAAATGATAGTCGAAACATTCCGAGACCTTTTAAACCCTTGCTAGATAGTTTGGCCAAGAACTTCTTCTCGGGCTACTCAACTTTCAGAAAGATTGCAAGTGCCTAAAATAAATCTAAATTGACCTCATGAAAAGCTAAATAAACTGCTCCTTTTCATACAAATGCTAGTGAAGTTATTTTTCATATATGTTTTGTTCGCCCTCGAATGGGGCTCATATCGTGTAGCTGTGAATACGAGAGGATTAACTTTGTGAAATAGTAAAATGATTTTACTTTTTTACGACCATGGCAAGGCCGGAATGAAAAGGGTAGGGTTTAAATGTACCTTTGTTGTTGCTGCACAAAAATAGAGTGAATTAAAAAGTGTGCCTTGATCCAACATTAAAATAATGGTAGGCATATTTTTGACGTACTATTTATTAGTATTCTGTTGGTATTTATGCAGAGGTTGAAAATTCGGCTAATACGATCCTTTTCTAGGAAAGAAACCTTTGATCCTAAAAATTCGACCGTAAGATGCGACCCTTCTACGAAAAACAAACCTTTGAACTGGTGTTTTCTCTAAGATTTGAAATGAAAGAAGTTTTCTGTTTTGGAAACGAACCCTCCCAAAAGCATGTATAATGTACGAGTATATATGGATGGTGCTAATAAACCGCCAGTAGGAGAGGCGATGCGAGATGCGACCCTTGGTTTCCGACTTTCCGCAGAGTTGTCTATTACAGTGCTATTACTGAGGGAGCGAAGCTGACTTGTCGCAAGAAAGTTATTGTTAAAGTGAGCGATTTCTATTCATGAAGCACGCACAGTTCGGCCGCATATTGCGTACGCTGCGTACGGCACTTTCAGAGTTTGTTTGCAGTCGGTATAGCGTTTTGCAGATTCCACTTCAATACGCGTCACGCAGTAAAATGCTCATCACGCGCGACCGAGTATCTACTTCTTGACATCTGCCGAATTCAAGCAGACTCTACCCAATATACATAAAGGTATAGTATAGCGGTTCTTTGTCGTTGTAGACAGAAATTTTCTTTTCAGTTTTAAATTTTCTATATAAAATTGAGGAGATGAAATCTTGGACGACAAAGGAAAGTCTTTACTACGTCTTCGTTCTAGCATAGAAAGCCTGTCTTGAGTCAAGATTCTTTACAGGAGTCGGCATTTGCTTCTATTGTATGTTTCTAAACTTTGACCCCACCTTCAAGAATGACATGAATCTTTAGCAAATTGTAGCCAATTCGTGTACGAATAGCTTGGGTACTTCAGTATTGTATGATGTTCCGCGGCTAATGTTTCAACATAGCTAAGAAATAGCGGTTTCATCGCGATACTATTACATGACCTTTATATCTGCGGCTGTGGCATTTCAAAGGGTAGTTGAGTAATGATCCTGTGGTCTCCAACTAAAGTAACGTGATTTGTGGTATTGTATTTGCGGGCTATTTGACTTCTCTACGTGTATTGTTACAGTAATAGGCTTTTGGATTACCGAGAATGGATTGCGATAGAAAGTTCCGAGAAAATACAAAAGGTTACGAAAGTAGGGCTATGCAATTTGTTAAAAAAGTCCAGACCTCTTGGCTGGAAGTCATTTCAATTTATCATTGATTTCTATGGTGTAATACTTGTTACTATACCATAGATGTAGTATAAGCCTTACTAAGGGTTACACCAGGGGATGGGCAGCAGCATCCGCCTGAGTACTTAACACCAAACTGCGATAACCAATCCACCTCCCAAACGTGGTGATTATGACAAATCGCCCCATTGTATCCAACGGGTTTTGTCCAGCAGTGGACGTAAACCGGCTGGTGTTGATGATGATGATCCATCTATTTGCAAGCCTTGTTAAATAATAACGCGTAAGTACTATTTACTCCGACTATGAACCAAAAGTTACAAATTCGGCATTTTAGGTCGGTCTGTGCGACTCAAATTTTCTTCGGCCTCGCAATTTTCTTGCCCTCGCTCGGTGTGTAAATTGGTCGGTAGTCGGAGTATTATCGTCGCTCACGAAACTATCGGCCGTGCGCATCTCAACCCCGCACTTTCCCTCCCTGCGTCCGACAATTCTGATATATTGACGAGTTTCCGACGGTGTTTTGCCCGGCGAAAAAAAGTAACGAGGACCATTTTCCCTCTTTGGATCACCGTCGTTGTTTAGCCCTAGGAAAATGGAAAGATATTTTCCTCTGGCGAGATTTTAGCAACGCCTAGACGACGTGAAATATGAAGTGAACACCGTGATAAATGAAAACACAGTTTTTTTTATGCGGAGCGGATCGGTCTGACCGAATTTGATTAGATACATTTTTTTCACCTACGTTGTTGTCAAACGCTTATCGTTGTTTACTTTGGGATCGAAAGTGGGCTCCACGTGCCCGGTTCTCCGTAACCGGATTACCGAGGCAAAGTTTATCTGAGATCAAAGACCTGTTCGATGCGATTGCGGTCAGGTTGGCGTTGTGTGGATATTAGGCATGTGGCACGGGGCGAGCGAGACATCGAATGAATCACATTTCGCATGCAAATGATATTGCAGCGGCGTGTGCGCAGGACACGTACAGTTCTGCCGATATAACTAGGCCGCATCAAGTTTGGACCGTTTGGATACGAAGATTTTTTTTAGGAATTTAGACAATTTACGCAGCCAATCGGCCGTAATGTTCGGCGATTTGGTAATAGCTGTAGGTACGGGGCCGCGGGTCAACGACCGCTGTCACAATGCGTGCTATCGTAATTGTTTATTTTGGCCCGACTGACCCGTTAGTTGTTCGCGGGTTCGATAACTACGCATCCGATGCACGCGCCTCCGCTGCTGCGCAAATCGCTGCAACCTCGATACGCAAAAACTGGGTTCGACGAACTCTGTTGCGAGAGCTTAGATACTCTCGCACCGATATCGCATCGCTGTAATGTTTTCGACCTACAAATGGTTACGCTACATTGTTAGGTGTAAAATTTTAAATCTGATGTTTTGTCTGTCGAAACTAAAACTCCCAACTTTCATCTGGAAATCTGAAAAACAACCCGAGAGGACCTGTAATTAAACGCTTGTACCTACATTTTATAGTCCAGAGTCAACGTACTTTCTATGGGAACGCCAATTGCGAATTAATGTGTGTTTGAATTGTTGTATCGATAGAATACGATAGTTTGCTTGTTTGGCTTTTTATGACTTTTAACAACCAACAAAGAAGTATAAAAAAAATCTTTTGCATTTTGCTGGTATGTACCCTTCTATCCAAGTCTTTAAACTCCCATCATGTTTAAGTAGCAGTTTTTACCACCACGAGAAGGCAAAAACACTTTATTTAATTTCACTAAACTTACTTAGGTTCTTAGTTAAAAGGTTACAAATACTAATACTACTTATTAAGTATACTGTAGAGGCGTATGTATTGCAATGGAAGCCTATATCTAAGTACATTATTTCAAATACTAGTGCTATTGTTTATTATGTAGAGGCGTATGTAATTGATTGTGCCACTTATATGCACACGCGATATCTGATTGCTGCACACTGTCTGTCTGTTTGCACGTGTGTGAATTGCACACTCGGCTCATCGTGAATACGTACACGCATTCTACTCATTGTAAAACTGGAAGTTTATTTTGAGCTTTTGGATTATAATTATAACGGGTATCGCGAATAATAGAGATGATGCAAGATTTCATGATTTCACGAGACGATGTTTCCATTCAAGAACACGTTTACCCAGCGGTTGTCAGAAACCTAGTCTACAACTGTAACGCATGGGCGTGTAGTATACACTAAACGGATTTTTGTATGGAAACGCCGAAAGCACCCCTAGTGGACATCTTGAGAAACTCGCTTCACCTCATTTTCAAGTGTAGTTGCTTGTTAAGAGAAGGTTACAGGTTACGCTCACGCTTATTTCATCGAACTCCATTAAATTTTGTTCACATAATCAGTATAAGTAAGTAGTTGAGTTCCCGTCTCACAACATTTGAGCGTGGTCGCGGTCGGTGCTCATGAGGAAGGACCTCAAAAAGGTCAACGAAACGTAAGCAGGAGAATAGTAAAGTACGTGGTGTATAGTCGTTATTTTCTAAAATGATACCAAGCCACGATAAATTCAATTCTATTACATAATCAGTACACTAATAACTACTAGGCCCTTTATTCTTCGGCATATGACCCAGCCCATTGGCTACTTCAGCTTGTTTAAACAGTGAGCTATGTGGATGACCTTAGGTCTCGGTTGGATAACGTCTTTACGGATTTTTATCCCTCAGTGAAATTCAGAGCATAGTTTGGTTGGTTGCTGTATTAGCTAGATTCTGGGCCCGTTCACCTACGTTACTCCACGTGACGCGATGCAGTTTCCGCGTGTCACGTATGTGCCATTTGTCGCGAGGAGCCATGCGAAGTTTATGTGACTTGGCGTTTTATGGGGAAACTGTTGGACAGATATTCACTTATAAACTTGTGATAGAATTATAGACTTTAAAACATTCAATAAAAGGTTGAATTATAAATGATATTCGGTTTCTCTAAAACGAACTTCGTAGCGCGACGGGCGAGTAACCGGCTGTGGCGCAGATTTGATTCCCGCTGCGGTAAGAAATGTTTACATTGCCCGGTGTGGTGGAAGGACTAATTTCTTAGAAATTTTGATTCTAGTCTAGGGTATACTGGTTATACTCATCATTATACTCACATAGTTGTTAAAGAAAAGTACTACTTACACATGTGCCGTGGCTTGTTAGGCCTAAGAATAGACCCGCCTGTCTCCTTCCGTAAATGTCGATTTATAGAACTTTATTGTCTTAAGAAATAACAAAATTTCACTCAAAAGACAATTTATGATTGCTTATAAAATATGTTTATAAGGTGAGCATGCAATATGTTATTAATTGTAAAACTAATAGTTGATGGCTTTTGGACATGTTGAAAACAGTGATACAAAGTGGAAGGATAAGGTTTGCCAGATATCAAATTGTCTGAGATACTGCAAGACTAGTTGCTGTTACTCAGACAATATTCTCCAAAAAAAAAAACGATTTGACTTTATTTTTGAAGATATTCATAGACTCAATATTTTTTATTGCTTTGGGAAGGTTAAAACCTGAAAAGTTAAAATTAATTTTAATGTAGGAAGAGATTTACTAAGGGATTACACTAGGGGATGGGCAGCAGCCAGCAATCACCAATCCGCCTGCCAAGCGTGGTGATTATGGCAAATCTCCCCATTGTATTCAATGGGGGAGGCCTCGTTCATCAGTGGACGTAATCAGGCTAGTGATGATGATGACTACTCATGTAGTCTTAGAAGACAAGTTACCAACATATGCGTTTCTCGAGCGTGCGCATTCATAACACAAACGTATCTCATTACGGTACAACACGACAAATTAAACGTTGCCCAAAGCTGTAAAGTTTACGAGCTATGATTTATCGCTCTCGTAGAGTCGTGGTCTCATGAGTGATGAACGCGCGGCTCTTTGTGATTATATCTAGAGGCTGGTCTGGAATTTGTTCTTATTTAGATTTGAACAAAGAAAATGTAGAGCCCCAGCTTTTGGTGAAAATTTATTGGATTCATCAATAGTTATCAGAAAATAATTCTTGTTTACGAACTTTACAAATGAAAACCAAGTAAGTACTTACTACTAATTTTTAAAAAACACGGTAGTCACAATATTTTTGTAAATGTATTTGCTCACTTCTCATGTTTAAAAAAAAAAATTCGTTCGAGAAACGAGTGTTCGTTATGATAAATTATTATTTTTAATGCTTAGTTTTAAACTAGCTATGCTTAGGTTTAAACCTAAACTGACCACCCCCCCCCGAACCTATCTCCGTTAAGCCAGTTGAAAAAAATAAGGAATTTTGGACCTTACTCATTTTGTGAAGTTAAAAATAAACTTTCTTTATTGTAGATGTATACAAGTTTTCTAATAATGTAA
This sequence comes from Epirrita christyi, assembly GCA_951392215.1. Taxonomy (NCBI): domain Eukaryota; kingdom Metazoa; phylum Arthropoda; class Insecta; order Lepidoptera; family Geometridae; genus Epirrita; species Epirrita christyi. The sequence continues at coordinate 1,928,770 of OX595843.1, forward strand.
AATCGTCTATGTTCCCACAATTGTGAGACCCACAGTGAAAAGAGATCCATTGCGGCTGCCTATCCCTTCTGGGAAAAAAGCGTGTATCTATGGCAGAATAATCTTGTTGCCATTATTTTCATCTAATAAAGCACAAATGTTTTTCATGACGTGAGAAATAAATTTACCTCAGTTTCATTTAATATAAACACGCATATTTTAAGTTAGATTTCACTGATATGGTGAGAAAAATTTGAAACTATAACATAAATAAAACGAGAAAAACATGTGTAGCTTATTAATTAACCCGTTAAATACTGTTGTTTTAGTTGGACTCGCAAACCATGACCAAAAAATTAGGGTAATCAAACTTCAAAAGTCACTACTAAATTATGGGCATAAGAGTTCTTCAAGGGAAGTACTATTAACGTAACTTTTACTACCGCCAAGCTGCAGTACTGCTGGGTGCTGGTGAAATTACAGGAACATGAGACTTTCATCTTTGTGTCAGGCTCTGTGCAACGCCATCGAACAGCACTCCTAGGCGAACGTTACTCTTAGAAATAGTACAATCAGAAGTCCAACCCTCGTAATTATTTGACATTCAATTCACAGTATAATATCATTTCAGTTATCTTTCGATTAATCATCAACCTTTCTGTCGCACAGAGGCCCAATTCTCAAACTAAAAAATAGTTAAAATAGAGTTCGGATCATGTTTCGATCTTGCGTCGATGTCTTAAATGTCAGAAATTGTATTCTCTAACTTTAAAATAGTCAAAGTCAAAGTCAAAGTAATTTATTTGTCAGAATGTAGGTACATGATGTAGATTTCAAACAATTAAAATAGATCCACCACACTCTTACCGTCTTTAGGCATGCAAATATATTATGTAGTTACAGGTAGTTAGGTAAATATTTTTAAAATATACTAAAAAAAACTAAACATTGCTCAGGTCGTCCGTTAAAAACTCTGTCACTGTATAGTAACATTTCTCAAGCAGAAGTGCCTTTAGCTTATTTTTAAAACGTATAGTGTCATTCTCTTTTATGCTCTCTGGTACCTTATTAAAGATTTTTAACAAAAATAAAATACAACACTGTAATGTGACTAAATCGAAATGTGAACGAAACTTGAACGATTCAAAGTTTTTTCGATAATTTTAGCTTAAGTAGATGGAGTCTCTCTTTACTCTTTCCAATTACATACATAACCATCCTACTCTAATGATAGTCACCGTGAATTGAAGATAGACTAAATTGTTATTTATGAGGGAGCAGAATACCAACTTTCTGTCAATTCACAATTCAGTCTCGATTCGGTCAACTTTCAGTGTAGTTATAAAATAATTTAGAGAATTGAGCCTCAGGAAAGCGATCTTTAAAACGAGAAAACTAACGTATGCATTGCATGCGAAGACTAAGTAGTAGTTACTACGTTTGCGCATGCAGATGATAGACGTGACAGTTGACTGAGATTAGATTGTGAATGGAATGTTCAATAATACTAGAATCAAGGCTCTGAGGCCGATATTTTGTACTGAATAGTTTTTGAACTAAATCGCTATAAGAGCCCATGGTAAGGCCTCTGGTGGGCGAAATTACATCCATTACTTAGTCAAATAAAAAACAAAAAATGAAGCCTTGTTTTCACAATTCATCTTGTATAATTTTACACGACTACATACTGTAAACACGAAAATTAAAGGCTATATTAAACGCCCTGATAACTTTAACATGGCAAAACCGTTGACCCATCGTTATTATTATAAAAATTGTTCTACACGAATAATTTTCACGAGCGAGTGAACAAAAGCGGCTATCGATATGTTTTCGTCACAGTGACATTAGAGGCACGAGTCACATTTGACCTCATTGCCAACGAGCTAGAACAGTGTTGAGTTATCAAGATGAAAAATTTACTGTTCCCTATGTACCTATGTCCGAACTTCCGAAGGCATCGGAGAGCTTATTCTGAGTTTTGACAAGCAAATGACGTCTGGTGTAGTGTAGTGTAGATTTTTGTTTGGCGACACCGATGAGCGCCCCTAGCGTAAACTCTCTGAACCTCATTTTCCATAAAAAAATCCGTGTTACACTACCTACACCATACGTCCGTGTCAATTGCTTGTCAAAACTCAGAATCTTCGTTTCCATTCTCAGCTGGGATAACCTTCTTTCTGTTCACGTATACCTCACGGAAGCCTTGCTGTAATGACAAAGTTTGTTAGATATACCACTGATTCTTTCTTGGAGAACGTTAAATCAGTGATCATTGACACAACCGCATGGCTCTACTAGCAGGCTTAGCATGACGGTGACCATGACGTCATCGCTTCCGAGAATAGATAAAGCTCTTCTACATTCTCGAGAAATATCTCCAACCCTAATGAAGTGAAGTGAACTGACAATCGTTGGGAAATAAAAATTCTCGAGTGGTGACCAGTGGTAAACCGGACGATGCAGGAAGGCCCCCTCGATGGACTGGTCGCTCATTCGTCCTGGCATTCTATGGGGCAGGGCTGGTGGACTCTATAGGCTGATGATGATGATGATGTTCGTCTCGCTCGACTACATAGACGTATGCTTGATTGCGCTTTGGTATAAACGTTTTTTATCCACTAAATCCTAACAAAACTCTCCTACCCAACTGCACAAAATTTTATGAAGATTTAACATGTAAGTACTTCCTTACTTAAAAACGTTATTTAAATTTAAGCATTACTTAAAATGAATCCATGTAATGTGACATTATTTTAAGCATTGCTTAACTTTTGACACATTTTTCTATAGTACAATAGTTTTTAAATTGATGAGAAGCTATGTTTTTTTGTTTTGCCCTAGTTTCCTTTTAATTTAAAAACGAGGAGTCAGATCTTCATACAATTTTGTAGATATCATTGGACAAGTCTTATCAAGGTTCGCAAAATTCCAAATTCTTTATTTTGAATTTTTTAATGAACTTGAAAAAGTTTACGGGATTTAAGCGTAAGTCTGCCGAAAAGATCGACGAGCTGTACGTGTATCCTAATCTGTATAGCCTATTCACTATTATATCCTAGAAATACACAGTATTCACACACACAATACGCATAAAGTTGTGTATTCAAAGACTTATTCTTAATCCAGACATTGTGAATAAAGAATGGTTGAATAAAGAAAAAGTTTGTAGTCACGTACCTATTCAGAACGAATAACTTCTCTTTAGATAAGTAAGTACTATAAAGTTAACAATAAATTCATAAATCAAATATTTGTGTGCTTTTTGAAAAACTTTTCGTTGTGAACTTGAATTTTATAGATCAAAATTGTTTAGGATTCGTCTTAAACAGTATCAAGTCACACCATAGTATTAAATTACTCTGTACAAAGGAGTACGACCTGAAGTCTGAAACTAGTTTAAAACAAGGAGGCATTGTTCAAAAGTCGAATTAAGAAAAATATCATAACATTATCAGCCTATAAACGTCCACTGCTGGATGAGGCCTCCCCCACAGAATTCAATGGGGGGATTTGCCATAATAGTTGATGCAGCTAACTGACCATTTCCTGATATAATCTCTTAGTCGGCTTTTGCGACATCTACGGAAGGAGACGGATTGCCAATTGCAATTGATCCAATTGCTGCGCAATATATTTTCTGGGAACTAAATTGTCTATCTGTCAGACTACGCCGCGTGCTAGATCGCCGACGTTGGCCATCATTATGCTACCAGCTTGAATTTAAACTGCCAAGGTGCCAAAATGATCCCTATTGTTGCTTTCCCCTTTGCCCTTTGGAATAATTGGGGGGCTAGTCTGGGCATGTTGGATGCACGTCGAGCGACTAGTGAGCAAAGACTACCACAGAGTGGATCCCACCCAAAGCAAGGCGGCGACGTGGAAGGCCCAAGAGGCGAAATTGAAGTGCATCTAAAATTGGCCTGCAGTACCGTTCAATCGCGAGGAGTTGAAGGGAGAGGGAGGGTATTGCCTTGCATTGTGATAATCATAATGTCTATGCCTGTCCAAACGGCTATTTTCAGTCGGCCTAGTTAGATGGTACTGACTGTAAATCCTCGGTAGACCGATAAGAACAGAGGTTCAAACAATCATTGTTCAAGTGATGAATATGGTGTTGTTTGTATTGGACAATCATTTCGTAGATTAAATATTTACGTAATACTTAACTTATTACACAGCATGTATCAAGTAACACCTTATTAGACCACTCATTCATTACTAAGTAGTTCAAAGTAGTCCTCACCTCATTTAGGACAACGCGTCATTGTTCAAGTCGTGCTAAACATAGGATTACAATTCGTCTGTTTGTCCATGTACTTAGCGAGGTTTAATAACGACCACGATCCCATTTAATACCATTGTTTGCTATATTATTATGGTCTTCGGGTACTCTGCTAATGGCCATTCGGGGATATTCTTTTCCCTGTTGGAAATTTCCGTTTTTGCGGCGGAGACAGGCGGAATGGAAATCTGCTACTGACAAGTGTCAATCAAAAACGAATAATGACACAAAAAACGCTTTTGCAAATTTTTGGGATGTTATATCGACTAGCGCGCTGTCCAGTGTGGTTTCAAGATACGTTTGCTGAGCGTTTTCGTTTCGTTTTGTATTAGCCACTGGTCCCAGAGAGCTTATCGTGTAACATTTCGATTACGTTATTATATGTGTTACTGTGCACGAACCTTTTTAAATGGGATCAAACTGGGTCATGCTTTGAAATTTGTGTTCCATCAATGGATTACATTTTTTTAATCTGTTTACATAGTTTTTATGGTTCTGGCCTTTTAGGCTAAGCTACTACTACTAGTCTGAACCCATTAAAAAATATTTATTACAAACTGGCTGAACTAGCTAGGAGCATATTCTTTTAAATAATTAATAATTATCAGCAACCTTTAGACGTCTCCTGATGGACGCTACCTCCTCATACCCCAACGCTTAGCGGGTGGATTGGTGATCGCTGTATGGTGAGTACTCAGGTGGATGCTGCTGCTCATCCCGTGGTGCAATCCCTTAGTCGGCTTTTACGACATCCACAGGAGGAAACGGACTATTCTTATTCTTATTAAATAATTATTTAGATATTTCTCCGTTGAATACTAATAAAATGTTTATTTCTTTTCAGGTACAAAAGCAATGAAAAAAAGGAGGAAGATAGTGCACCTTGAATTTGATATAGTATGGTAAATTTAACAACAAACATTTTGTATAATATGGAGATTTTCAAGTACTGGTTTTGATGAAGGTTCCGATAGAGCCTTACGTAAAAATAGATAAAGTTCGTATTAGTTATTGCCCTACGGCCTACGCTTACGGCCCACCCGCTTATAGACGGCGGCAATACCGTGGCAAGCGATACCAAACCTGAAGATTATAAAATGTTGTTGAAGCTTCTATTTCGTAACTAAGCTGAATACACCTCAGATCATTCCAAAGCTTGTAAGTATGAGGAATAAAAGATCTCGAGAAATGCGTCTTTAGAGAAAACCAGGGTTCTATGTGGTGGAGGTTTGTCACGGTGCCAGGAAGAGCGATGGTAAAGCCTTGATGCCAGGATGAAACCGAACAGCTCGTGAGAACATTCCCTGTTGTAGAGGCTATAGAACACGCAGAGATCGGCACCCGTATTATCTATCTAGCGACAGGTTTGCATGAGGCGTAAATTGTGCGGTCATGGCTGTCAAACGTAGTTTTTCTCATACAACACAGCCCTGATTGCACAATTTACGTCTATTGCAAACCTGTCGCGAGATAAAGAATAGCCCTGCCGATGTCTCCGTTCTGTATGAAAGCACCTTATTTCCTGGTATCGTTCATTCCCATTGCAAATGAGCAGGACGTGAGCTACTTTTACTTTTAGGGTCATCATAACTGATTTATTTCATGTAGTTCCTGTTACTTACCAAGAATATTGTATTATCCTCGATCTCCGTGGCGCAGTGGGCGAGTACCCGGCTGAGACGAAAGAGGTGCTGATTCGATTCCCGCTGCGGGACAAATGTTTGCATGATCAGCAAATATTTGTTCAGGGTCTGGGTGTTGTGGTATCATGGTACTCGTAGTTCCTGATACCCACGACACAGGGTTTCCTAGTGTGGGATGTTGTGATATATGTGACTGTTGGGTGTTATGTTATATATCAAAGTCATCGCTACAAGAAACGTTTGCCTTAAACTCGAGAAGTTTTTGAGATAAGATACGCCTGTTTAAAAAGTTAATTATTGTTCGCGACAAAACGGAGTCGGTGAGGCGGTATTGAAGTGGCTCTTGTTAATACCAGCTTACTTAGAAATTTGGACACAGAAATTACAGAAGCCAAGGTTTATACAATCGTGCCGCGACAAGGTACACTACTAAATAACGCGGCAATGTGTGCGTAAGGACGGTCTCACCTACGCGTTCACAGAGTCCACTATCACTGTGAAATAAACCGGTTCAAAGTCTTTACCACAATTTAACAGTTGCGGTAAAAAAATTGAGGGCTGACAAACTTCATATGGGTATATTGTACTTTCGTAGCCTCTTCGTGCTCTTTGCGACCGGTTTGCAATCGAGCGTTAACTTTTTTTTAAATATGCTGGATTAAATCTTTGTTTTAGCATCTAATTTTATGACTCTAGGTCTTAGAGTCATACAATTAGATGCTAGAGTCGTAAGTTTTTCAAATCTCCAGAAATGTATCTCTGTGCTCCTAGATTCTAGGAGGACTCTAGGTATAAAATTTTACCAATAGAATTGTGACGACCATCAAAAATTTAAATTTCAAGGAAAAAATTTATAAATTCTGAATATTTCCTGTATGTGGGGTTTTTGTACTTTAAAACATGAGAAATAATATATTTGCTATCTGTCCCTCTACTCTGTGGCTTGAAATTTACCAATAGAGTCGCATCCTGTTATATCAAAAATTTAAATTTTAGGGTAAATATTATAAATATAGAATATTTCCTGTTAGTATGGTTTTATACTTTATAGAATGAGCAATAATATATATTTGCTATCCGTCCCTCTACTCTGTGGCTTGGGCTTACTCGTTCATTAACATATCTTAGAGAACTCGACCCAGTAACTCCGCGAGACTCTCAGGATAACGCGGGGTTTTGTAAATAGGGACCTCAAATTTAAATTAAGAGCTTCTAGTGTCGGTTTGAGGGTCCGGAATAAAGGCTCTTTTGTTACACCTCCGTATAACTAATGATTGTCGGCATAGGTTAAAACGCTGGCAATATACACTCTTGTAATAGTTGGTACCCTTATTTGTCGCAGTTCGTTTAGCTTTCTACAATGGTATGTATATAAAGGACATTATCGCAAGACCTCCCTCTAAACAAACGAAGTATACCTACTCCTATTTTGATGTCTCAACAAACTTAAAGAAATTCGTAAGAACTGTTTTCTAGGTTCTCTTTTTTATCAGCTTCTAATTCTCATGGCACTACGCGGGCGCTTCCCACCTAGTAGTCAAGAAAGATTATCAAATCTTGCTAGGGCGTATTTTTTTTGCCCTGGTTGTCCTATTAGGTTTAGTCGCTATGGAACAGGATCCTTTTTAGTTTATAAGACGATTCAAAATTATCCTTGTGATTTCAATGAATAAAATACTTTTCATTTTGACTTGCTATTTGTATAGAAATGTTGTAGGTCGTGAGATTAATCGTGTAATAACTGAATTGATAGGATGTTTCTATTATAAATTGTGTAATTTAAACTATATGATTTATAAACTCATTACTGACTTGCCTTGAGAAACTTCAATAACGCTCTAATTAGCCTCGCCTCTTATAGCTACACCTTCACCGACGTAGAACATCTGAGCTTCAGTCAGCTGTTCACAGGTCATTGACCGGAGGGCTCGAACTCGTGACGTCACGGCCCTGCCGCGCCCACTGCCACAGAAGAAATAATAGTATTAAATACAGAAGTTTCACTCACTTTGTATGAAGTACCTATGTGACAGTTCAATATGACTATAATAGACAAACAGCAATTGAGGCAACCGAATTTTCCTGAATTAAAAATGCCCGCTTTGGCATATTGCATGTAAACTGGACGCGATATAGCATATTTTACATTGAATCCCAATTCGGAGTGACACATCCCTGCCACTACCTCCCCTCCTTTACCCCTCTGAAGGACAATTATTTGCAGGATGCCATTCATCATTGTTACAGGCTTACGAAATCCCTTATATTCTAATTTTCGGGACTGCTCGAAACGGGTTTTTACGTCGCGCTTAAAGGCCAGAATTTTCATCCAAGTGTGTCAGTATTACACGCCGAATGTCAATTCTGGATATCTTTTTAAAACTTCTTTACACGCCTTCATCTTTCCTCATACTTTTTTAAAGTTACATTAGTAGATAAACTCACGTTTGGGTAAGTAAAGACCATTCATTTCCACTTGCTACGATCTTGACACCTCATTAACTTCATTCACATTTATCACATTCAATAAGGCAGAGAATGTGTGTTGTCGCATTTTTTCACTTTACCATCATAGTTTGCGTGTTTTATGTGATTTGTCGCAGCTGAAACTCTGCCGTTAAATTAATTTGTTCCCACTATGCTTGTTCCACTACTACATTAGCAGCATCGCGAAGATTATTATAATTCACTTTACACAACATATTGGGAAGTTAGAGCCTTATAATCGTATCTTATAATCGTTAGATTTATAGTAGTATATCAGTCATTTTGCAAGGTTGTCTGTGGCATGTGGGAGAAACCATGAACGTAATCATTATCCTCATCAGCAACCAGGCTTCACCCATAGCTGGATTCTGCTGGATAGTCCTCTCTGCTCGTGGCATTCTCTATTGTCTTAGCTAGCCTTATCCATTTACAGTTTGCCCATATCTAGGTCGCCCTGAAGCCTTTTTTTGAACCCAGCTGTCACACACATAGTTCTGATCCCACACTAGGATATCCTGTGTCTTGTGTATCAGGAACTAAAAGTACCATGGTACCACAACACCTAGACCTGACACAAAATATTTGAAGATCATGCAAACATTTGTTCCGCAGCGGGAATCGAAGTCGTAACCTCATGATTCTCAGCCGGCTACTCGCTCGCTGCCATCTGGTCGTCATGACATTGTTTGGCTGCGCAATAGATTTTTGAAGAACTAAATTGTCCTATACGCTTCCTAACAGCTAACTTCATGGATTTGATAATTCGGCAGAACTGTACCTACCTACGTGTATGATCCATCTCGTAGGTGTTCCGACGCGTCTCGTGCCAGTCCGCGGCCATCTCCCGTAAATCTAGGCGACAGTTTAAAAAGAACGTTAAGACTCATTATGATGACATGTGTATGTAAAACGAATGTGTCCAATGAACCCGAGTGAATCGCGTGCGATACGTTTTCATAACCAATCGGATAATTTATGTGCATAATTCACATTTTTCGATTGTTGCCGGCTGTTCGATCGCCTTATTGGTAAAGCAAGGTTCTGCGTAATAAGATAATTAATTATATATTTATCAACGTTATTAATCACATTAAATTATGTAGTCGTAATTTAACCGTGGGTATTCTTGTTCTTATGCTTATTTTGTAGGCCATACCCACAAGAAAATTACATAAGAAAAATAAGGAACAAGGAAAGAGAAATAAGAAACTTTTAACTGGAAGGACTAAATAATGGATCAATAGTCTAGATCTAGAAGGTTATAGTTTCAGTACCATTCCGATTTCAAAGATTACAAAAAATATTTCCCTTCTATTTATTTAAACTCAAAAACTTATGACCTTGCAACAAAAGGTTAAGGGCCACACACAACAATTGTTATGATCACGAGATCATTGGACACATTAGTTAAAAAATAAACTTCAAGTCTGATATCCAAAAAAAAACGAAACCTACTCGGTAATAAACCGATTAAGGTGATGTTTTAGCATAATGAGATGTGAAAGGAAGTCATAGTCTAGACAATTTAGATTCATTCTAGACAAGAATTTATTGTTCAAATTGTTTCTGCATAATGTTTATGCCAACCTATATCAAGACTATCGTCGAAATCTGCACCAGTCACAGTTTCAAATAATTTTTAAATGTCTAATATTTTTCTTTATTTTCTGTGCCATAGTTAAAAAAAACAGAGCCAACAGTAATCAACACCTTTACTACCCGACAAGCAGAATTCATCCACTGCGATGTTATCTCCTTTGCTATTCAGGTTTTTGAATTCAATCATGTGCTAATTTCATCTAAGTTGGACGCTGTCAGACATTAATACAATATGTTATAAATCTAATGAAATTATTACAGAAAGAATAATAACAAGTATTACAAAATAAATAAAATACAATTGAAACAGATTACCTATCTAAAGACCGTTCGTTGAAAACGATCTAAACGTATTACTTATTAACTAAAATGATTATGAATGAGGGCGTAGGGCTCACAGAACATTTTACTCTTTAGATAGGGCTGAGGGCTGCAGCATGGAAGAATAAATCTTCCATGGGCCGCGGAAAGTGGCAAGACATAGTTGTGGGACAGAAGAGCATTTAATAAGTATTCATTATTTGGATTACTAATAACGATTTTACTGACGTACCATAAGCATCTAGAATGCATACAATTCTGTGTTTGGCAGAGATACTTCTTCTCAAGGTACAATACAAGTTTCGAGTCATTTGTATCACTTTACCATTACCACAAACTGATTTTCCTAAGTGTTCAGTTAGCAATGATGAGGGTGAATCAATACAATTCAAAGAAACGTAACCATTATTCTTTACGGCTACCAAGTCGTGTCAAATCAAAGTCGTACCATAAAAGCAAATGAGGTGGAACAGGTAGGTGGTTATGAGTGGTAGTGTCCAAAAGAGGTGCGATGACCGTTAGATAGTTTGAACTCTGATGTGATATCGTTAATGTTCAATCAATAGACTAACTTACGAGACTGTCTGGTGTTATTGCCAATGTTTACCTTCTAAATATCTGTTTGGGTTTGAGCAGTTGTCTACTGAAAGTCCTGTAGGTAACCTTACTAATCTGAAGTCTAGAGAGGTAAGAAACTGACACTAGAACCTAAATAGCGTAAAACAGATATGAGTTAGTGAGAAAAGCGTGCTACATCGACTACATCATCAAATGAGGTGATATGTAAGCCAAATACAATGAAGATATACATATGTATGTTTTGATATCGTGAAAGTAAACGATGTCTCTTATCACAATTGAAATGGTGACCTTGTTAACGAAATCGGTCATTGGTATTGACTTGGTGACATTCACGATAAGATTGTTGTGAATCATATCGAAGTCACCTTGTTTTTTTTTATAATTTATGTTATGTAAGATTACGGGAATTTTTCTCACGTTATGTAAAATCAGAAAAACCCTCTTATTATTGAAAGCTACATTTATTGGAGAAATGTATCGATGAGATGATGTGTTTTAGTACATAATGTCGGGTTTAATCTTTCGACTCATTGAAATCTGTCACAAAATCTTAAATTAACATAAAAACAAGTATTTTAATTAAAAAATACCTTTCATTTTAAATTAATTCCTTAGGTACAGCAACTGAACAGCCCTGATTATTAAAGGGAGACTCCTTTAATAATCAGGGCTGTTCAGTTGCTGTTACAATAAAACTGCGTGAATAAAAAGCTGAAGTGTTTACAATCGTTGTGAATGTTTGAGTGAATATGTTTTTTCCGATAGTATAATAGAAGAAAGCCGTCTTTATCCTTGGTGGACGTGGCATAGGAGATATTGCATTTGTAATGGGCTGCGGTTACCGCTAAACATCAGAAGGGCAACATGCCAGTTCGGTCATTTACAAAAGTAAAAAAAAAAACTCTTCTAGGCTCACTTACTGTTAACTGTGGTACCAGTGAAAGTTCACCCAGAGCGGACATATTGTTTTCTGGTGAATTTCTAGAAGAAAGCAGGAACAACAGCCCTTACATCACTCCTGCCTGCAGGCATGGCCGACTCGTGGCTCGTTTGCTCGCGTAACCTTGCGTACTATGATAAACAAGTGACGTCACTCCGTATTTATAGCGTGTTTGCGCCGAGCTGCGCGAGCGCCGAGGTTAATGAACCCGCGTAGCTCGATCTGACTGAAGAGAGTGCGTATCGCTCGCCGATTTCTGTAATATTCTAGTTGGTGGCTTGTTGCGGTAGGTGACCGATCGAAAGTTCGAGCGTAAGATCAACCAAGAATATCAATTGAACATTTAAATTAGCTTCAGAAAATGCCATTTACGTCCCAAATTGTCATACTGAGTATGTATTCTAGAACGCCATTTGGTTTCAAAAACGCCACTGCGGTATATTACGTACCGATAAAATGGACCATATATATGTATACATACTAAACATACGTGTAAGGATTCTTTCATCAAAATCAACTAAAAATAACAAATAAAACACAACCAAGGCAAGTTAAATAAAAAAATATGATATTAATTTATCTGAGAGCCGTAGTTTATGTTAACCACTATACACAGTTGAGACATTTATCCACGTTAAGTTGTAAAATAAATCTCTGTCTGCAATTAACATGATTTATTTACATAAATAAATTGCCTTTATTTAGGTATCAAATTACCTGTTACTACTCGTTAATCTGGTAACATGTTTAGTCATGCCATGATGGACTCCCATTTAACACGAATGATTTTTCAGAAATGATTCGAATTTTGATTAAGTCTTAACTTATTATCCTCCGTTCTGGTTTTCTACACAACGAATAAGTATGTCTTCTGAACCCATTATGATAAACTCCTCTTGTCTCTCTACTCACTCCTCAAGGCTTACTATCCTTTTACCACAAATTCTTTCTAACGGTCATATTCAAAAGTTTTCTTATAGGTTCGTTATATATCTTGAAACGTCATAATATATTTCTTGAAATGAAGGTATGACTTATACCCAAATCAATAACTCAATAGAAGAAAAACAACCATGCAGCAAGAATTGTGCCAAGGATCTCAATACCAAGAAAGAACCAAGAAGAAGACACGCAAGCAGAATCAAAATATTTCAAAATCCTTCTGCCTAAATCTTCCACAAGGAAAAGTTCTACAATCCCCTCGCAGTGTCCATGTCCAATTTGGGTGGACGACAAATAGCCACCTAATACGAATAGCGGCCATTAATTCGGTGGAAACAAGTGGTCCGATCGGCGGATTGCGTAACTGGGGGCATTGTCCCCGAGATACCTATTGGATAGTTAAGATGCAGCATGATGTAGCCGCGACTTTATGAATATAAAGTTTGAATAACCTCGGTAACAAATGTAAGGAATAGCCAATTTATAAAGGATGGATACACGAAGAAACAAAAATATTTTGTGATTAAATCATTGAAATGATTACACTTATCATCTGTATGATTATATAATGTATTTTGGGTTGAGCTTAATATGTTCGAATGCATGGTAGGCTGTGGTATATTATTAACACATTATGAGCGCGTTTCGTATAGGATCAGGTCCGGAAGCGATCGCACGCGCAGTTCTGATGATATTCAATACAAAACTAGCTTTTTATATGGGTTCAGTGCTGTGATGCAACAAGTGTAGCTTAATCCGATCAATTTAATGAATCTCTGAATGCGCCTTGGGTTAGATGGAGGGAACTTGCGAAATCGTAATTCCTTTTCACATACAGCAATGCGAACGTGTTATGTACAACAGCATCTAACATATTATATCCCGTGTCTGTGTCCGACACCATGGTCCGGCCTTACCTTACAAGCGTACCTTCGTCACTCAATCCCGTAGCTCCTATTAACAAGGACGTTCAGCCTGAATTGTTACCGCAATATACCACGTTGAATATTTACGTATTCGAGACCCCAATTCTATATTCTCTTACTATTGATTCTGTCTTTGAAATTGAATAACTAAACTGTTTTATTGCGAATTTATCACCATTATCATTATCCATCCCGGAATCACCTACTGCTGGGCAGGCACAGATGAAAATTACTTGTATAATTGGTTTCTTTTTCTCAGTTTCTTTAGTATTGCTCGCTTCTCCAAATATACCCTAGTTTTGCGAAAATATTTTAATTATAAAATGACAAAACTTAAAAACGCTAAATACATTCTATACAAATCTGGAACCAATAAGCTACACCATGTTGAAAGCTAGTCATCAATCGGCTCGGTCGTTTTTGCGTGAAATCGGAACGAACAAACCTTCCCTCGTTACAATATTAATTTGTTACATCTTTCCGCTTCTGGTATTTGTGGACTCGTTATTGTTAATGGTGGTATTATGTGATATAATAGTGTTGTGCCCTATAAATCGGTTATTTTTACTGTAACTGTTATGGGGTTACGTCGATCTAGTGTTTTAATGCGGTTGTTTGAGCTCGTTATCGGAAGACGTTATTTTGGTTTCTTATTAGTTCTTTAGCTGTACGTTGTCTAAGCTTCGGAACAATTTGTATTAAGTAAATTATGTATCAGATTTTACGTTTCATAACATTAGCCTGTATTAGTTACTTAGTTACTTATCTGAAAGATTAACAAAATATGTTTTTCTCTCGTTTTCGTGTCTAATTATGTTTTATTTGTTAGATTGTATTATCAGCAGTTAATGAATGCTAAAATAATAGCATAAATAATCACTGTGTATTGATATCAATGACGTTTGATTGTCTTTATCAAAATTATTGTCAATAAGGAAAACAATTTTGTCAGCCAAAAACCAATCTCCATAATAAGGCACGACAAAAACATCCCAAGTTACAGTTAACGACTTATTTTTCTACTGACATGCTAATGTTATGGTCCTAATAGCTCACCATGTATGTATTTTAGCTTAAACTGATTTTTACCATGTCATACCATTATTATTCTTTGGGTCGAGTATAACTACGTTGACTAAACCCAACCTATGTGTGTCATCCAACCAGCTCTACTCAATTTATTTGCTTAAAAGCATTTTCTATCTATATATTCCAAGCAGTAACCAACAGACACTTTAAAATCGATAGGTCTAGTCTAGCCCATAGCGCCATAGATTTTATTGGCCAGGTACGAGTCCCCGCTACTCATTCGCGCAGTACTCGCTAGTCTCCTCTATATTAGCTCGACTTTCACCATGCCCTGTGCAAAGGTGAATTGAATAACATTCTAAATATAAACGGAGTTTTTTGAGAAACGTAACATTTAATGATTGCATAACGAGTTGTTATTCGCGTGAATGTTGGTGAATTAGATAAAAACAGCAACAAAAATCACAATTAATTTTTGTGACACACTTGGTGCTTTACTTGAACTGGTAAAGTGCTGGTGGTTTGTGATGTAAGTTATACTGTATACCATAGTTTTTAATATGTCAAGGTCATGCAATGAACGAGTAGGTACAGCGTATCTTCCAAAACAAATCTCTTCTCAAATCTTTTCTCTTTACTTTTTAGGCTCTTTTCTGATTATTACCCTAGACAGGCATGATTCTTATCAAGCTTATTTAACAATGCCTCGATAAACCTATAAATAAATGGAGATCTACTCTCCAATAAGTGGTTCCCGCCAATAAAAGTCAGACCGAGACCATCTCATGCCTGATTGACTCCTTTATCAAGATCCCATCAATCAGATGAAACTCAAGAAATCAAGATATAGCTTCTACTACATAGTGGAAAACCAAATACATAGTAGGTACTATAGTCTAACATAACATACATACATACATAACATAACAGTCACATACGTAGTCTTGATCCCACACTAAGGGAATCTTAGTATCACGGGTATCAGGAACTACGAGTACCATGATACTATAACACCCAGACCCGGAACAAATATTTGCAGTTCATGCAAACATTTGCCCCGCAGCGGGAATCGAACCCGGAACTTGTCGCATCTCAGCCGACTACTTGCCCGCCGCGCCACTGAGGTCGTTACATAAAACGGGATGTGACGTAACGAGCCTTTGGAAGAAGGTTGATAAGGGTCAAGAAGCTTAATCAGCTCTGGGTGGCTAGTTCAACTAAATATTATAGACATGTGTGTAAGGTTAATGTTCTCAGTAGCATTCTCTTTGATAAAGAGATAGTCCTTAGGAGACACAATTTTTTTAGTGTCATAAGTTAGGTTTGTTTCATTTTCTGTCTGTGTGTCCCACGATAGTAATTGCCTCTTTCTTTCTTAAAAAGTGAAAGAGATTGTTTTCAACTATCATTAGGTCTCTTGTGTTGCGGTTGCAATTATATTGTGACTCGTCCAACAGAGTTGTTTAAAGAAGTTCATTTTCGTTCATTACCTACTGTTTGACGTTTTTTAAAGTCTTGATTATGCTCTCAAACGCTTCGTTTAATTTATGAATCCGGTCGTAATTCAATGTTTCGTATCGTAATTACGTTACGAGAAATTGTTTGTTAGTTGTTGTGTTGCTTTCACTAAAATAACTGCGACCTTCGCGCTGTTAATTTATTTGGCATGCGATGTATGTCACTGCTTGTGATATGGAATGAGCTATGGGTGACACGTGTGGACTGTAGTTTTCTATGATCAGCTGTTTTAATGGAAAATTAGGTCGGTTTCCGAATCAGCTTTGGTGGCTCATTCATTCATCTTACTGAATGCCCGAACTATTTGAATGTGGCTGGTCAACAGATTGATCATCGATTGGGTGCTGTAAGGTTTTAAATTTAGAAGGCCTATATCTTTTAGTTTCTAAATTACCATTACCTATACCTGCATCTATACCAAAGTCCTTTTTCCTATTACTAATGCTCCAAGCAAGAACCATCTTATCTGTATGCCTCTATTCTGAATCTAAGATTATATGATAATGCATGTCGTTCCAATATCTACTGTGACATCATACTTACACAACAGTGATTTGTGCATGCACTTATCGTGATCAGTCACACAGGTGTTATCACGTCTGTGATATTTTCACACCTCTCTGTCTGACAATGTGTGAAATGGAATAGCATTTGATGTAGAAAATATCAAATAGTGAAGTGTAAATGGAAGAGTTCAATAAAGCTAATCTCGGCCATCGTTCTTCAACCAACTGAGAGGTTTTAAAGAAAGGTCAGGTTTGGAACACCCTAATAAAGTATTTGATAAGAGTACAAAGCGTTCATATATCAAGATCTTAGCAAATGTGTACTTATCTCTAAGATTTATAATATCTTTAGATAGGCCTTGACTCCGAAAATATGTACCTATAATTTATATTTTTGGCCCTACAGGGAGTAGAACAGTTTTCAAAAATTTGGGTTCTGTTATTTAAATGTAGTATTTTTTTTTGTAGTTAACAGTTTTATTCAATGTGGTTCATATGCACTTTTGAGGTATTGTCATCTCACCCAGTTGGTATTACCAAACCAGTTGCAGTATTCCCTCTTGTTATAGCTTCTAAATACTGTTCAATTACATTGGCAAAGCAACAATGTACCGACACAATATACTGCAATAGTTAGTACACGAGGCATCTTTTGTTACCGGCCGCAGAAGCCAGCCTTTGTGGCAAAGATACCTACATGGACCGTTGCTTATTGACTGACGCCCATCAATGATATAGCTAGAACCGTACCTGTGTGTGATGTTACAGGAAATTTAAGGCTCCGGCACACCGAACGCGGTTGCTATGCAGTGAGGTGTACATTCATTTCCAGCCAGGTCGCAGCCGGAAGGTGTGTGGAGCTTTTATTACTGAACTAGTAGAACGCCCGTGACTTCGTCCACGTGGAGTTTATTTTTTTCATATCTACTAATATCTAGAATCCGCTGCTAGGGAGTGAATTTCGGAAAGTCCTTTCTTAGTGCACCTCTAGACCACAAAAGGATTGTTCTCTCCAAATATCAGGTTTCAGTCAATCACGCAACAATTTTATATGTATTGATGTTTTTTCTTGGCATAGGTGATACATGACATGCCCCAATTGCTAGGCTTGTCTCCGGGAATAAGATTCCGCAAATTTTGTTCACTTTCATTGTTCTTAATTACCTCTTAATCAGAATACAAAATGCCCTGGCAGCAGTTATTACGCTACGAAGCACCTATAGGCTCTATAGCATAAAACTTGTTCCTTTTGGCTTATGTTGCGGACTACACTACACTTGGACCGTTGCTTATTGACTGACGCACGATCAAAGGTTTTGCTTGAATCGTATTTGAGGTCATGTATCGGGGAATTCAGGGTTCAGTTAGTTCTAGGCACAGGTGATAATATACATGATATTAAAATGTAAATGCTTGAATCCGGAAATAGGGTTATGTGACCTTTAGACACTTTTATAGATCTTTTAGAAACCCGTTATTGCCCCTCAAGTGCTCTCAAACGGTGAAGGAAACCATATCCTCGAACAAGTTCAAAGCATGCGACATACGAGCCTCACGCAATTAAAGTTTTCATCCACTGGTTTTTTCACAAAGCACTTTTCAAGGCCACCGTACCTCATGCTGGTTATTGACTGCAGGTTAACAAGGAAAGAACCTGTCCTGATATAGCCTGGCAGCAGTTAGAGGCTGTGATAGCTATATAGCAGCGATGCACATATTGGCTTTGTTTCGGCATACTGCCTTTGTGGCTAGGATACACTTTGCACCGAACCGCAGTCGAACGCTGCATATTGACCGAGGCTCGCTCAAAGCTATTGGTAACGTGCTTTGAACCTGATTCGTATTTGATGTGTTTACTGCCTTTCACTCTATGCCCTTCACTCATTGTAAAGGATCTTCAAACTATACGAATATAGAATCTATTAGGATTGTACTTACAGAATTACTGTGCTCTGCTAGAGTTATGTAAACCTTTCCCTTTTGTGATATGTGGGGCAACATAATTAAAACATAATTTATGACGATGCATAAAAAAGGAATTCAGATAACAGCGATTAAACTAACATAGATTACACGTCCAAAATGCCCATCCACCAGAAACGTTCCATTACACGCACAGATATGCAACAAGTTCGGTATCTGGTCATTATGCTTGTGAAATTAGGTATCGTGTCTACTCACGGAAAAAACATAAAGAATGGAGCGTAAACGTATAGGTATAGAAGATTGAATAGTATCGTACAGATGTTTCACACCGATGACGGCACTTTTAGGTGCACTATTTACCGATGTGGCTCGAGGTTGAAATTAAAGAGAATGATTACTATCGGTCCAATGGACCTATGCTTGTCATTGTATCGTTATAAAACTAGATGCGATGGCACGACGCAAGTAGATGTCAAAGTCAGAGATCTGACAGTAGTCTGAATGCCAAATGGCTGCCAAAAAAGATATTTTTCGTCTGTGTAGGGTTGTGGAGTTTGGCGGCATTTAGATTAAATATCTTTCTGATTCAATTATTATAACAGCCTGAAATTACATTGATATATGAATCTATAGCACAAACGCGATCGATACTGAAACTTATAGCCACTGCGAGAACTTATAGTCATATTCATTTGGCAAAACTAGACGAACAGCGCCGGCAGGCACCCCAAATTTTGAAATAAAACTCACATCAGAGCCATATTGAATCCAAACTCAACTAAGTAAAGCTAATTTCACATTAAAAGCCGATCAGAGTGCCCAGGCCTGGCGTAAGCGTGACTCGGCCACCACGCCACACCTATACCTTCCCGTCCTTTGTTCGAGATAACGATGACCACCTTTGTGATAGTCTATTTTCACATTCCTCGACTAGTTAGCTAAAACACAGAATAACAAATAGTGAGAGCAATAACAAGCAAGCTAAGGGCCATAATCATAATTAGTCATGATAGTTGGAAAGAAAGTAGATGAGAAGAACCGAACACCTGACTCAGTGACGTGTGTTGGGGAAGATGTATGTTCAGTAGGGGACTAATATGGACTTATGATGATAATAGTAACACAGTCATAAATAGAGTTTAAATAGTCAAGTCACTCTGAAACATGCCATTACCCTTAGCCAAAGGATACTATTACTGCGGGAAGAAACTACATTCACCAACTAAAAGCCTCCAGTTTTATCTCAGTTACGTAGTAACGTAGTAAGGTATCCTATCCCCCATGATACAATCGCATGGCTACAACCAAAGTCAAAGTCAAAAGTATTTTATTAATTGAAATCATCCAACGCGAGCAAGCCTAGAAGAATCAGAGCAACAAACACGGCTTGGCTTGATTTGATTGATCCTTCTTAGCAGGTGGGAAGCGTCTGTGTGATGCCTCGAGAACAAGAAGAAGCTGATACATAGAAAAGAGAACTTGAAAACCTTAGGTAGGTAGTCAAAAGAAAAATGTAAACATAATCAGCAATTTAAGTTTTCTCTTTTTATTTAAATTTTTACATTTTGTTTGGACCGCGTTGGAGCAAATTCAGTCCCAAGTTTTAGTATCATCTAATTAATAACCTGAGATTTTATAGTACGCTTTATTAGAAAGTTTATGTTTAATTATGTTTTTAAATTTGTTAATCATAAATTTTAGTACGCTGCTTGGGATTATATTATAGCAGCGTACACATTGCCCTGTAAACGATTCACTAACTTTTTGGAGCCTAATAGTGGAAACAGCGAGTTTATCTTTGTTTCTAGTATTAACATTATGATTGTCGCTTTTTTTAGTGATCAAGATTTTCTTTGCGAACTTACGCCACAATACTCAAAATTATTTGACATTCAATGAGGGGTTTTCACGGTCGTTTCAATTCATGCTTTCAGCGTTCAATATAGATGGCGCTGCTCTGTACGTAACTGTCAAGTGTCAAAATAAAGTTAAATGTCAACATCAACAACTAGGTAAATTTTCGTTTTGTGGTATTTATTTTTGCCTACTTCTAAAAACACCACGAAATCACTAGTGCACACTCGAGAAGAAACACAAAAAGAGTATCATGACTAATAGCCCCAGACTAGTTAGACAATAGCTTAGCACGCGTACACCACAGATAATACATTTGACAATCTTGGCAGCTACAGTTGAGTCAGCGCCATCTATCGAACCAGTTTAAACTACTGTTTTCTTTTAATCGAAGATGAAAACCCCTCATTGACAGTATAATCAAAGATTAAATAGCAGACGTGACAGCTGACTGAGTTGAGATTATACTTTGAATTGATCAATAACTACGAGAATTGGGCTTCTGGTTTTCATAAATGTACAGACATTGAAATGTCATGAACCATTTTTGTAGTAATGTAGGATTTTTTCCTACCCGTGTATTTTGAAGTTTATCGCTCGTCCTATTTTTCTGCTTCGAATGATTCCTGTCTTCTGCTTGTTTCAATTACATCAAAAGCTGTTCATACCCGTTCAAACTTTGACAGGCGGATCTCTTAATCTTACTCTTAGTGTTGTTCTATGTATTAGTAATGCATGGTTCTGGTGTGACGCGGTAGCTTATCTTTTCGCTCTCAAAACTAGCTGGTATTTTATTTTCTGTAACTGATTAATTAGTGATATTTGGTCAAATGCCTTTCTCGAAGTTATCTACATCTAAGTACACTAATATTATAATGAGGTAAAATTTGTTTGTTTGTAGAGGGTAGTTCTCTGGAACTACTAAACTTATTCCAAAAATCACTACTCCACAATACACTATCCCTAATTAATATAGGCTATATTAAAAAGCGGACGAAGTCGCGCGGATTCAGCTAGTAACAGTAACTCATAATGGAACATGACAAGACACACAAGACGACATTGTTGTATTGTTTTGAATTTAACGAGATAAGCTCTGGCTTTCTCCTAAATTAAACCCAATTAATTTGAATTTAATTCAATTAAATTCGTTATAAGGTGCAGAGAAAAAGTTGTAATACTTTTAGTTTTTTAGGTAGGTACAGATGGCCGCTAATTGGTTACCCCCGCACCACAGATTCAATAATAGTTACGACGTCCCACGTGCCAAATAACTTAATTTTGTTTTGCATTTCGAGATATTTTTATTTTTTTCTTTCACATAATTAAGTATATGTATATACTAAGTGCTTAAATACAAAAAAAAAGTACTTACGGAAATTTTTTAATGATTTCGTTTCTATTTCAATCTTTATACCCCCTTGGGAGTAGGTAATCAACTAGTTTTGCCATCTCTAAAAAGTCTTTGTTTTTATGTCTAAAAAGTAAAGAACAAAATTAAATTACCCATAAACACACCATTTTAGACATTACGCCCGCAGCAGTGCTCCTTAGTGATGTTGTTGCAAAAACACCTATCTTAGAACCTTGCAAGCAAACAGAACGATCACATGACCGTACTAAAATTATATTTGGTACAGACAAACACACATACAAACTAACAAACAACAACCTCATGCATAAACGGTCTCGGTCCCGCCCGTAGGTAAAACAAACAAAGCAACATTTAGTTTGAAACTGAAAATAACAATTTAGTATGTGTATGTACAAAATGTGCATATGAATATTTAGGGCATCGCCAACATAACCTCTCCCTCGTCCAAAATGAATTTCCAATAATTACCTACGTTCCGAGAAATTGAATTCCACGGACGTCAATTTCGAAAACCATTATGAGAAGAACCTGTACAATAAATCTTCTAGCTACTTCAGTTGTAATATCCCTAATTCGAGCGTGGAAGAAAACCTTGTAATTACCTCGAGTCGATCTGGGCTTTATTGAATTTCAATTGTATAGCCACAGAAGACTGACCAGTTTTTACTGATGCAATGCGTATTGGTAAACAGTTGGTACGGCGCGGGCATGGTGGCGATAATTTTATCGTTTCGGCCGCCCACGCTACCAAATTATTCGTGTCCGAAACATTAAACTTTTACTGCCGTACACTTCGACTCGAACCTGCCCACCGTGGTAAGCCTACTTGTAATAGAGAACCTACTGAAAGCATAACAGCTGAATGAAAGCAAGGTTCTTCTTCTTTGGTTTGACTGGGTCGTTCTATGTTCTACCAGAGGTTCTTAAGACGATATGTTAAAATATTTCGAATCTCAAATGGGCGGAGCTAGCAGAACTGCAAGAAAGTGATAGTGCTATTACTAACTTGGCACCGGGAAGAGAATAAGAGAGACCTATAGATTTGTGCCGCTCAGAAGTAACTGGCGTATAAGTGACAAATGATAAAACTTCGGGTTGCTTAAAAAGCAGTAAATACAAAAATAAATCTTTTTATGATTAACTACCGAATGGTATAAAAAATTACCTAATATTTTCTAGATTAGAAGGAGGATTATTTTTGCTAGTACATTCAAAATTTCAAAACACAAACATTCCAGGAACTTGACATAACAGACATACTGGACATTCCGGTAATATAGGACTCAACGCATCGGAGGGAAATTAAACAGTCGAAATATGTAAAGTATAGGCCGTTGCAAACGATCTAAAGATAGATTATTTTTGCTTGAATTTTGAATGTATATTTTTGTTGCTCGCTCGCTACATTCCAATTAAATTATCAGAAAAAAATATGAAACGACACCGCAACATGACAAAAAATGTACACGATTTTCCCGCGCTCGCCTACTAGCAGGCGTATCCAACTCGAGACCAGTGACACTGAGCAGACGCGTATTACGAAATCGATTGCGAAATCGATTCGGTACAGAATATTAAAAATATTACGGTCGAATAATTCGGGCATTCGTGACACATTTACGTCAATCTCTATTACGGCGGCACCGCCTGTCGGGTTCAGACTCAAAGGGATTTTGTGAATTATTAAACACGAGGTTTTGATGATGGATCTAGATTGGAATTCACGTTCATAAATGGATGGGTTTGAGTTTATAATATTAGGATTTACCCATGAGTATAATAAATAAAAAACGAATAACAATGGATAGATTTGATTGTAAATGCAATTTTTGAAAGTCAGAGTGACTAAACGTCAGTATAATTGCTGTTTATTCCACGATTTCCAAATTCCTACACATCTGAACCTCATTGATGACTAAAATTCTTAATACCTCTGTTATCAATACATGTGCCTCCTCCAGTACATCTCCTGAAAAACGGTGATTTACGACCTTTTGATAACATTTAGTCACTCAGCGACGTTTCAAAATAGCACCCCATCTGCGAGATATTGCGCAGCATTTGTTGTGTTTCTGTGACTCGTATAATCTTTTTATTGGAGTTTAAGTAATCACCGATTACTACTACTATTAACATGTAATGTAATTACCATACTTATACGTCGAGCATTTTTTTTTTTGAGTAAGCTTCGGGTCTATACTCCCGCCTTATGTCAAGCGCTAATATTTGCCTATAACAATGTCATACCTTACAGGCCACGTAATTTCACCGGGACCCCATACCCTTCAAACCGGAACACATTACTGCTTGGCGACAGAAATAGGTATGATGATAGTACTGTCCCAGAACTCTTTCACAAAAAAGCTCTACTACCAGCATATATTTCTGCATGATATTCACAACAGATTGTTCATCTGCCTAGCACCTTTCTTCGTCAATGATTCTGAAAATAAAGTATTTTGAGAATCAAACATAATTTAATAAATTTTAATTACTATCCAACCCAAGAAACTCCTCAAAAGCTGACAAAATTCCAATTGGGAGCCCTTTGACCATCGCGTTTACATTACATCACCTAACAAAAGCCATGGCTTTTACAGTGATTACCTTTTACTATAGTTAAGTCATGAACTTTAACAATAGCCCTGATAGGAGTAAAGAGCGTATTAATTTTCAACGTGGCTGTAGCAACAGACTCGGTAGACGCAGCTGGTTTACTTCTTACGAGTTGTAGAGTCAAATAATGAACACAATCAGCTATGCAGTCTTCTAACTTCTGTTTTTCCTCTATTCTTCTGCGGAGACAACACAAACGGGTATGTGTTCAAACCCCGTATTTTCTATCTTGCGGCAGGTTTGCAACAGGCGTAAATTGTGCGATCATGGCTGACGAACGTCGCTTTTAACCGACTTCACAAAAAGGAGGAGGTTCTCAATTCGGTTGTATTTTTTTTTATGTTTGTTACCTCATCTCCGTCGTTTATGAACCGATTTGGAAAATTCTTTTTTTATTTGAATAGATATACTTCCAGATTGGTCCCATTTTATTCAGAATCCAGTTCTGATGATGGAATCCATGAGGAATTGAGGGAACTCCTCAAATGTTGTAGGCATACATACATAGCGATTTTGATATTTTCAGCAACAAGCCAAGCATTTGCATTCAGAAAGGATCATAACCCTTTCACCACTATGGTTTTTTCATTATTTTTTTTTTCATCCTGATATTTAGTCGAATTCAATGGCGGAAGTCAGTTTTTTAAATGAAAAGTTATCTCATGCAAAAGTTACCGTTTGACAGCCCTGATTGCATTATTTACGCCTGTTGCAAACCTGTCGCGAGGTAGAGAATAGCCCTGCCGGTTTGAAGAGCAGGTTTATTATGAGTGTCAAAAGATGTGTTTAATTGACCACAATATTCATAGTAAAACTCGAGATTCGTCATAATCATAATAACGATTTGATAACGTCATAATAATTTTAAGACGAAATTTCGCATTTCTCATTACCATTATGCTCTTTAAACTCAAGGTCACGCGGCTACCTTATTCCTATCAGACATTACTGTAAGAGCCTTTATGGTCCGATGGCAACAAACACAACGAAGTGTCTCAGCTGCGCAGTTCACACGCTGTGGTGTAACCCAGGGGATTTCCGTGGCCTCGTCATTATCGAGCGGTATCGGGGCACATCGGATCAATCGCATGCACGCTCGTTAAATAGAACTAGTTTCTGTAAGGCCCAGTTAGGGTACATTTATGTAAAAAGCAGGTTGCCGCCACGCCGATTATCTTTCTCAGCTTTCATGAACCTCATGTACATTATCAAAGTAGTCCGCGTAATAACTAACTTTGTTTTATTTAACGATCGTGTAAGTTCCGTGCCGGTAAGCGCTGGTAGCGTAGACATTGCCGGCAATCTGATTTCGGCATGAATTAAGGGTTACAGATTATGTAAAGGGTGCGAAGCGAAGGCATAATACATCGAGGCATTTAATTATGTTTCGGGTTTTCGGAAATCAAAACTTAACTTACAAAAGCAAGGGTGTTTGTAAGGTACACAATGATATTCAAATGATTCGTGGTTGGCTAGTTGCATAGCGGAAGCTTGAGAAATACTTGTTTATTTTTTTTAAGGTAGATAGGAATTTAGATATAATTTTACGTTTCATTTTTTGATGTTCCTTTAATGTTTGATTTATTGTTTAGAAATATTTTTCAAGAATTATGTTTTTTTTAACTTATGATTCTGGGTCCTTTGCGTTTTCAAAATTCTTTCAAGGCGTGTTGTCAAATTGACACCCGAGAGCTGGCTCTTATCTGGCTCAACGCATTAGTATTACCGTTCAGCGTGGCAATGCAGCCAGCGTCTTAATGCGCTTCCGTCTGGTAGTGATTTGAATCAGTTGAGCAATCTTTAGATCGTGAACAGTCTTTAGATAGCTCAACTGTTTCATCTTTTAATAATTTTGTACAAACTTGTATTAGTTGCATTATTCTTTCTGTAAATAAAGATATTTTTATGACTAAAACATATAAAATAATATGTTAACATTGTAGCGCCCTGCACAAGGTACATGTGTTTACATAATAATTATAAGCTATCGCTATAGAATATTATGTTGGCAACTAATAAATTAACTAAGATTTTATCACATCTTTCGTGTTTGGTTGAACTGCTCTTACGTATTTTGTTTTTAATTAATCCTAGTTTTTTTAAGCTACATAAATTGAAATGATGAATGAATGAATGAATTGATGGAACCTCACCATCACGGATTGTCATTTTCATTTACACACTGGCCAGAATAATAGAAATGGCTACACCCAAATGCAACTCCAAACTGAAGGCACCTTTCGAAATTCCTTCACTTTCGTTAGACCATAAGTGTCGACTGTCAGGGGTTGGGGGGGGGGAGTGCTTTAGAAAACAATATCCAAGATAATTACACCAACCCTTCAAGTGTCGCAAAATTTTGTCCGGATATTTAGTTAACCAGAGACAGTTGGAGTAGAGATGTGACCTGATGGAGGTTCTATCATAGGGAGTTTTAATTATAAAGCTTTTCTTTATATCAAATTTTGTACGCAACGAGAAACTCCGTAGTAGAACCAAGATCACCGACATAGCTCTCAGAATTAGCAAGTTGAAATGGCAATGGGCATGCCAAGTAGCTCGTAGAACCGAGAAAGTTTCTCGTGTGGCGACCACGAACCGGACGACGCGTATGGAGTAGGTGACGACGCCAACGGGGTGTTTGAGGCTGCCTATCCTTTTGGGGAAAAAGGTGTGTGTTGGTGAATGTATAAAGAATATAAAATCGATATTCTTATTTACATACAAGATTAAATTTCTACCTTATGTACCAGTCTCGTTCACGTGAAAAACAACATGACGTCTCAGGGAGGTACCGAAGCTATACGTGATAAGTGTTACAACTACGTTCGGCGTTATTACAAAACATGGCCTAAATCTGAGTTTAGTCTAGGCTTAAATATCGACATCAGGTATATACGACTTTAATACGAAAGCAAATGGTTTGTTTTCCGGAATAAATTTTCGCGCTACTACACAAATTTACAAAGTGTCAAAC
This sequence comes from Epirrita christyi, assembly GCA_951392215.1. Classification (NCBI taxonomy): domain Eukaryota; kingdom Metazoa; phylum Arthropoda; class Insecta; order Lepidoptera; family Geometridae; genus Epirrita; species Epirrita christyi. The sequence continues at coordinate 1,956,275 of OX595843.1, forward strand.
TGACGGATCCTGTATGAAAGTGTCACATCACAATGAGGGGTTTTCACGGCCGTTTCAAATCATGCTTTCAGCGTTGAAAATAGATGGCGCTGCTCTGTAACGTAACTGTCAAGTGTCAAAATAAAGTGAAATGTCAACATCGACAACGTAGAAATAATTTTCGTTTCGTGGTATTTATATTTGCCTACTTCTAAAAACACCACGAAATCACTAGCGCACACTCAAGAAGCAATCACAAACAGAATATCATGACTAATAGCCACAGACTACGTTTAATATAGAGATAATAGTTTTGTACGCGTGCACCACAGATAACCTTGATTGATACAGTTGAGTCAGCGCCATCTATCGAACCAATTTGAACTACTTTTTTTATTTTCAATCGAAGATGAAAAGCCCTCATTGAGATATCGAAGTTCTATCGAAAAACCAGAGATAGTCAGAGGTTTGTCATTTTTGACATTCTTGGTCGAGAGTTGCTTTATGAAAACAAACCATCTGCTTTTGTATTACAGTCGTATATACCAAAGGTCGATATTTAAGCCTATAGACTGGTAGTCCTGGGGCCGTAGACAAAGTAACATTCTAATGGCGATGTCGCCAGTAGAAAAGTCCAAAATGTATGGGATTGACGTTAGCTTTCGATATGTCACGTGGTCTTTTGTATTGAATTATGACATTAGAAATGGAATCGCTTCGAAGTGAATGCCACTTGGCTAGGCCCTCTGGTCTAAACTCAGATTTAAACCATGTTTTGTAATAAAGCCGGTTGTCTTTAGTCTTGTAAGCTACTAATAACATCCCTAGCACTGACGAAGGAGTCCATCATTCATATACAGACACATGAACAAACATGGAAGTTTGGTCGTTAGAACGGATCGTTAGTCACCGGGATTACGTGCGCTGTCCACGCGCGCCTATTGATTGCCGGCACTATTGCCTGATTGCCACAGATTATTTAGTTGAAGGTGTTATGATTTGTTGCCACTTGACAATAGAATAAAGAGTCCAAATCTAGTCGGCCATGTCAATTAATTTATATTGGAACGGCAGCGTCGACCAAATTTTTTAAATGCAATGTCCCTTTTTAGCCGACTTCCCAAAAAAAGAGAAGGTTCTCAATTCGGTTGTATTTTTTTTTATTGTTACCTCATATCTCCGGCGTTTATGAACCGATTTGATTCAAAAAGTATCATAATCCTTTCACCACTATGGTTCTTTCATCATTTTTTTTTTCATCCAAATATTTAGTCGAATACAATGGCGGAAGTCGGTTTTTTAAATGAAAAGTTATTATTTATCTGGCGTGCAATGAAATAGGGTCACTTAGAAAAACCACAATTACCTCCCAAACTAGGCAAGATATCAAATTGAAATAAAAATTATCATCACCACCCTGTGTACGTCCACTGCTGGACGAGGCCTCCCCCATAAAATACAATGGGGGGATTTGCCATAATCACCACGCGCTTGGCAGGCAGATTGGTGATCGCATGGGCTGCAGCATCTACCTGAGTACTTAACACCAGTACTTAGGTGGATGCTGCTGCCCATCCCCTGGTGTAATCTCTTGGTAAGATTTTTACTACATCCACGGGAGGAGAAAGAGGGATCTATTCTTAGGCCGGCCCATAAAAAAATATATTTCATACGGCATATACTAATAACTTTTGTAAAGAAAACAATTGAGAAACTCCCCTTTTTTTTGAAGTCGGTTAAAAATTGAATTTCACATAAGTACAATTTATTTCAAGGAGCTATCTTGCATAGACACAAAGTAAGTAAAGCGGCGTTTTGGTTTAGGATCTTGGCTCTTCCAAGTGACCTCCGAATAAACTGACACACTGTCGAATACTCTTTGAACTATACGTTGATCTAATTGTTTTATGGACGTGGATAAAAATAATCGCTCACTCACAGCTCGCTATAAAACTTTCATTTTCACTGTGCATAGTTTGTTTATTTAGTTACGTGACCCGAACCGAACTTTCTTTTGCGAAACTGAAATTATCTTATAAAACTTTTATATATTATTTTTTGAGTAAGTATTATCGGTATCGATTATTCACGAAGTTTTTAATTTTCAAAACTCTTTGTCCTACTTTCATAATAAAGAGGTTGTTTAATGTTAATTTATGAAAAATGTTTCAAGCTTGGTAATACATAGTAGTTTTGTTAGTAGTAGAACTTCTTGTGAAATAGTTCGTCCGCGGATGTACTACCACTATACCTAATTCTGCCGCCAAAGAGTAGTGCTAGCATTGCTGTGTTCCGTTTTGAAGGGTATGGGTGCCGGTGAAATTACAGGCACATGAGACTTTTCATCATTATGGGTGAGGGTGACGGGCGCAATGCAATGCCACTCAGGGCGCGTCCTAGGTGGACGTGACATAAGAGATATTGCATTTGTTATGGGTTGGGGTTACCGCTTAACATCTGGTGGGCCCTAGGCCAGTTTCGTTATAAACTAAAAAATAAAAAAAGCAAATTGTTGGCAAAATTTTCTGCTTAGCAATTTATTTCATGTTATGTTTTCAAGATCGGGACCTATTGTCAAACCCAACCAACAATTCAATCGATAACACGAATATTGGAATAAGAATGAATACTTCCACCATAAGTTGCCACTTTAAAAATTAAAACAAAATAAATATGCCAATGTCAGGCACTTTTAACAACACAATCTTTTCGTAAATTTTATGACTGGCATGGTCACGTGGCTATTATCACGCGACACGGGACAAACACAGAAAAATATTGTTCCAAAGTAAAGTAGGTGAGGAATAATTTCAGTTTAATTAAGCTTTTAATTTCAGGGGAATTAACAATATCAATGTTCAAGAGGGGGTAAAAATAAAATTGCCCATCCTACATTTGAATTTCACCTTAAATCTTATAAGTATAATGTGATTTCAGGCTCATTGGTGCTGTACAAAATGAAGCTTTCTTTGTTACACTTCACTGTTTTTCTTTCCTTGTTACTTATACCCCGTGCCGTAGCATGTCGACACGTGGTTTAAAGGCGATAAATTTGTAGGGTTGCAACTTGCCACGTAGGCCTCCTCGCACAGTAGGCTCAACCCTGACTTAAAAGAATAAGGACCTTATTCATAATCATTTTTTATACCTATTTTAGTTAAAATAGCTTTTGTCTTCTTCTCTCTGATGTAAAATGTCATACGTCAAAACAAGACAAAACATATTTTAACTAAAATAGGTTTCAAAATGATTATGAATAAGGGGGTAATTGTTTAGAATAATTAAATATTTTTGAACTCTTTATTGTTTGTATGTTAAAAACAGTGATTTATGTTATTTTGTTTTCCAAAATGAAATGAAAATAAAGTTAAAAACCAGCCAAGTGTATGTCACGCAAAGTAAAAGGGTTTTAAAACTACATTGAAATTTGACCGAATTGAGACTGAATTGACAGAAAGTTGGTATTCTGCTCCCTTATAATAACAATTTAGTCTACTTTGGATGCACGATGACCATTACCATTAGAGTATGATAGTTATATATTCTATATCATTGGAAAGAGTAAAGAGAGACTCCATCTATTTAAGCTTAAATTACCGAAATGACTTTGAATCATTCAAGTTTGGGTCACATTTCGATATAATCACATTACCATGTTGTATTTTAAGTTAAGAGAATATCATTTCTGACATTTAAGACATCGTTACTAGATCGGAACGTGATCCAAACTTTATATTGACAAATTTTTATTACGAGAATTAGGTATCTGGTTATGACACTAAGATAGAATGAAACGGACATTTGATGAGGGTTCTTTTTTGGACTACCGATCCCTAAAACTGGGTTGTAAAGTTCACTATTCCTTTATCCAGACTTATAAACATCTCTTGTGTTAGATCTAAAAGTCATTTACATCCTACATTTATGATTGAACTCACTGTAACAACCCAGACCTTGATCTGAGGGTTGTAAGTTGTAACTCATCAGCATAACATAACCCTAGAGAACAAAGAAAGCCGCTCCACGTGAGTATCGATCCGCCCGCGCCCGGGCTCTGGGTAGCCCTCCGCCCTTCGACCGAGTCGCTACAGGGACTGCGCAATGCAACCCTAACGTTACGTGATGCAACTTTACAAGGTTACGGACATGTTGCTGGGAGAATGGCGTAAGCGACATGATTTGATAATCGAAAGTAGTTGTTTCCAAATCACACCGGCTTAGCACTTTCAATGATGGAAACACGACGCCTGTGTTTTGGTTTTTGGTATTTTTGATTGCATTTGTTTTTAATAACTTTTCATTTAAAAAACCGACTTCCGCCATTGTATTCGACTAAACATTTGGATGCAAAAAAAATTATGAAAGAACCATAGTGGTGAAAGGATTATGATACTTTTTGAATGCAATTGCTTGGTTTGTTGCTGAAAATATCATACAATATTTGAGGAGTTCCCTCAATTCCTCATAGATTCCATCATCAGAACTGGATTCTGAAAAAAATGGGACCAATCTGGAAGTGTGTCTATTCAAATAAAAAAAGAATTTTCCAAATCGGTTTATAAACGTAGAGATATGAGGTAACAAACATAAAGATAACCGAATTGAGAACCTCCTCCTTTTTTGGGAAGTCGGTTAAAAACTAAAAACACAGACGTCTTTTCAGCAGTGAACGTGTTAAAAGGAAGCCGATATTTTTAGTTCTGTCAAATTTAGATTAGCTTAAAGAGTGGTGTAATTGAATTGACACTGTTCTAAAATTATCTTGTAAGCAACGATCTTATAATGATCGTTGCTTGTAAGTTATTATTTCAGTAGAAAAGGACGGCAACATTTTTAGGGGTATAAATTAAGTTAAGCTTTAGAGATTGCAAAACGTTACTTGTAATTTAGTAAAACGTCCGAGGAGACATAAACACGGGTTAGTTTCGCGGTAGCCAGAAGTATAAGTAGTATACTTACTTTCATCAAGACCGCTCATGAGTCGCCTCCATCCACCTGAAAATTAAAAATGTCGTTGATCAAACGAGAGGGAGCCTCTTTACCTGTCTACTTATGATTAACTTGAAATACTACGAATCAGTATTCTTTTCGCATTCACACATTTTATTAGATAAATCAAACAAAAATATTGAATCTTATAAGGGGAATACAAAGAGCTCCCGGTTCTTTCAACGTTGTTTTCTTCCCTTACACAATAACAACGAAACTACAATACGTTAATGGACGCGTTTAATATTTTAACGCGCAAACTTGCAGTCGGGGCCTGGGAGAGATATAGGGATGGTCGATGGAGAAGACAGAAGCCGGAATAAAGCAGATTTCGTTTTGAATGTCGGCCATTTTAGTTAAAATGGCGTCTATGGCATAGGGCTTAACACAACGCGACTACCGTTGGCCCTGTTGCTCTAATAGAGCAACTAAGCAAAAAGCAGACTTGTGCTCAACATTAACACTTTGCTTGTACTTGTTTTCGTCGCGTCGATGATGGATAATTTTTTTTTGCCACTCTTGCCTTTATGGTTTTACCTGTGCAGTGTGTGGGTAGCTGTATCTCAAGATACAGGTGTTGGGGCAAACATTGGGTGGATCAATTCCACACGACAAGTTATCGCTGCCTCCTCTGAGTAGCCCACTTACTAATATTGTTTATGCTAATATGATGGCTTCACTTGCCGTGCCGTGGTGTGTCCGGCCTTAGAATAGAACTCGTCTCCTCCCGTGGATGTCGTAAAAGCTGACTCAGGGATAACACCAGGGGCTGGGTAGCAGCATACTGCGATCACCAATCCGCCTGCTAAGCGTGGTGATTATTGCAAATTCCCGCATTCTTGGGAAAGCCCTCGTCCAGCATTGGACTTCTATCAGCTGATGAAGATGGCTTCACTTATTTGAATGAGACCTGCGTTATTGTCCTCCATGGTGAATACAATAGTGGATATTCGAATAGGTACACCGCTTGTAAAAAAAATGTTTCTCGTTATTATGCTCTACCAGAAAGGCAATTGCCAGTCAATTGAACTGCACCACAAACACCGAATTCGCCTTTTACCGTTCATATGTCAAAAAAGCCGGCGGTCAAGCGACTCTAGTGTGAAGCAAACAAGGGGGCTATCCTGCTTCGTCGATTGTCGTCATTGTCCCGAGTGGCCGGCATTGTTCCTTCGAGCCGGAGCCCGGAGGTGTTGGCATAGGTTGTAAACAACGCACATGGCAATTACTGGTAATGAGAATGTCTCTGCTGACGGGTGTTAAATTAAATTCCGTTGATTTAATAGCCCATGACACAAGTTGGGATGAGGAAATACCCTGTATAACGCGTGCATGTTGACGACAAAAAATTCTTGAAAAAACAAAACTGAAAAAAAAATTTTGAGCTGAAATATTTTTATGAAAGAAACATTGCGCAATTTTTTGTTACATTTTATTGTGATATTTTTTTTCTGTAGGCCATTCTCGTAATTATTTAAAACACACTGAAAGTTGACCAAATGAAGACTTCGAAACTTCGAAACTTTTGAAAATTGGTATTCTGCTCCGTCATAATAAAACAATTCAGTCTACTTCCGAGTAAATGGCGACAGTAGATTAAAGTAGGATAGTGTCCATTGGAAAGAGTGAAGAGAGATGCATCTATTGAGGTAAAATTCTAGCTAATATTCTAGAATTTTCGTTGAAAGGATTGATCATTCATATTATGCGTTCAAGTTTCGATCACATTTCGATATAATCACGATTCCTTGTTGTATTGACAGTTGAGGAGAATACCATTTGTGACATTCATGACATCGACACTAGATCGGAACAAATATTATATGTATAGTCATTAATCAGTCCGAAATCCAGCATAAAATTGGATAGTACAATATGTAATTCAAGTAAGACGACCAAGTGCCCAACTTACGAACAAGATGACTCATCTTCGTCCAAGCTTGATTACATAAGTTACGTTTGGGTAAAGTTTAAGTATGCAAGTAATATACAACAAGGTCAGGCAGGCCATTCTAACCCAAAGACTCCAGACTGTCAATATAACATATTCTCTTAATCTACATTAGAAACTTCTGAATAGAATATGTATTATGTCTAGACTAGAAAGACAAAATCAAATCCTAAGCGAGTCTTCGCGTACTCCCCTGCGACGAATAGTGAGTTATGTAATTCCTTGATCTAATTAAATTTTCTTTTTGTTACAGGTTAGTACGTAATCCAGAGAATAAGTAAATCTTCAGAGCAGTAAGGATCATCATCATCTTCATCATACATAATAATAATCTAGCCGGTCTGCACCTACGGTTGGGTATATCCACCTCCTTAATTCGTCTTCTTCTAGTCCCTTACGAGACTCTCATTTGCTGATCTCCTGTTATGCTGACGATGTCATTCGACTTGACTGATCTTGGGTGGTCTGCCTCTTGAACAGTCCATGGCCACCCTTCTGTGGTCGCTTCGTCCATTTCCCGACGTCTCTTCTAGCCAAGTCTCACCCACCCCCACTTCAACATTGCGTTCTGCTTACCCTTAATTACCTAAAGGGTACGTTTTGTTGAAAGCTCTTGACAGTTATATTTTCATCAGAGGTACATAAAAAAACTTTAATCTTAAGATCAATCTTTATTTTGTTTTTTTTATATATTTATTCAGGCCAAAAATTGTTTTTTAGAATATACTTATCACATCTTAAAACAACCTTATTAGTTTTGTCAAAGATGCATTTCGTTCGTCGTTTTTAAAGGTGACCTTTTGTGTTGTACACAAAGTAAGAAAAAAAAAACAGCTATACAACCAAAGCACACGTTCACTTTCTTGAATTCAATAATACATCTTCGTCCTGATGTTTCATTACGAGATGCAATCCGTAACTATGGATTCTCTTTCTTCGACTTTGGAATTCATCAGCTTCGATGGCTTATTACGTGATATGGGGAACAGTGCAAACTGTTTCAATCAATCAGATAGGTGCGCAGAAAGGGGTGACGAGCTCTGTAAGCGAAACTCATTCCTTATATGTAATGCTCTCAGTAGATTTCCTTTCAGCTGAATCAATTTCCATAAAACATGGATAGGTAGAATCAACCACTATCAGTATAGCAAATAGTTCCGAGAGGTTTTGGGATACCATATTATACGACTTTAGTAACACTTACACTACATAATATTTTGGTATTAGCTCAGAGATACACTTTTTATCGAAAATTTAAAATTGCAGTATAATATTGATAATCTGTCTGTTATTCTGTCTTTGAGTAAACAGTAGGTAATTGACAATTACGAATTTACCCGTATTATCGCTAATATTAAAATATTATGTAATTCTAATTAAGTGTGAGTGTGTTACTCCTGTTACGGAGGGTTCCTTACTGGTAGAAGTCGTATATAATGCAGGCATTTTTCATGGTATTTCAGAACCAAAACATGGTTGCTATCCTGAAAGAGGATGATTTTCTAAATAAGAAAAAGAAAAAATGTTCCCGAAAAAAGAAAAAAAATAGTATCCAAACCAAATTTTATAAACTTTAACCTATAGAATTCCGGATTATTCACATATAACATCGTTGATAACATCTCGATGAACTTATCTTATCCCTGTAAGTATTGCAGAAATGCATTCCGAGAGGCGCTCTCGGATGGTGATATCTTATTTAGAGTGGAGGCATCCACTAGTCTCCAGAATGGATTTACCACCAACGCCTTCTAGGTGTATCCTAGTGTCGGGTAATACAAGTCGATTGCTTTCTGCTCCATAGTTTTATGTATTCTACAAAGTGGGCATAAGCCATATAATGTATATAACTTTGTTTGGTTACTCTCTAGCAGGATAATCTCACGGATCTGAGTAAGATTTGAGGATATTATAATCATGATAATTTCAGATGTTTGACGTCCACTGTTGGACATAGGCCTCCCATAGGCATTGCCGTAACTGCCTCCATCGACTGCCCGCGATTCTATTGATTTGAGGATTTTTTTAAATTTTTTAAAACGGGAAAATTTCTCTTACTGTATGCATCAGGTTTTTAACACTAATCAAGGGTCCTCCTTCTAGCTTAATGCAAACCGCGCATTGCTCCCTTTTCCTCCCTCTTTTTAGTTTTATGACATGCTGTTTCCTACGACGCTTTTCTTCACCGTTTTAATTACAAGAAGAAAAAAAAAATGTCTCGTAGATCTCTTTGTGTTGTGTTTATACAAACGTTCTGTATCGGCTAATCTACTATAGTACCAGCTTTTGCTCTAGAGGGATTAAGTTGTGTCATTTGTATTTAATCTGCCTTTGTTTTATCAGGTCTAAAGCCCTTTGTCTAGATAATTCAGAGGGATTATAACATAATTGTACTATGTCAGGAAAGGTTTTCTGTAAGAAAGTGGAACAAGCTTATTTGAACAAAAACACGGGCTGTTTGTTCATATTAAAGTACTTAGTATCAAAGATCATGGTCTGTAGTTTATTCTCCCTCGCTTTGGTTTTCTTTAACTAGACTTACGTGTTTATTAAGTGATGTTTTAAGAACCACCATTTCTAGTTAATAGATTCGTGGTGCCAGCATACTGGGTTTTAAGATAGGTATCAACTCTAATAGCATTTGTGACCGTTTCGCCACATACAGTTCCTTTGTTACCGTCTTTGAACGAAAAGCTGGTGATATTTAATGATTCGTCGGCTTACGACACTGCCGCCGAGTCCTCCATAAACTTTACCTCAGCGCACTAGCTTATTATATTTCGTAAATGCGACGTCGCAAGTTTATGTGGAAATTTCCGCGTGTACTACTGAAATAAGAGAGAATATTCACACAGCATCCATAGCAACATTTAAGTGAGATAGGATCTCGGTGTTTGGTACGCTTCTAGTGATTCTGACAAATGGGAGCTTATGACTTTGTAGACTTTATAGGCTTTTATTAATGTTGCTAATTATTCCGTAACGTTTAGCACAGAAACGGATTCGGACAAACGTTGTTTGATTTTGGTAGTAATTCAGGTACCAGTAATCTGCTCTTTGTTTTTGATGTAAGCGTAAAGGCGTGAATTTCCTCTCAATACTGAATATCCTGTATGATACCAAATCAATATTATGTACTAGTACTAGAGAGCCGTTCTGTAAAAGTACTCGTGCCGAGTGTCTCGTAAAGTCCGTGCCCGAATCCTATACATTTTGTTTGACCCCCCAGCACTCGTGGCACTCGACGCTGGAAGCTGGCCTTTTACGGCACCTACTCGCACGGAAGGCCACGAGTGGCCACACACAAGTGTCCCTTGGATTGCACCCGTGTGCCGTGCATAGGCAGGATTGTATCACTCCAAATCGGCTTACAATGAAAAATGAGCTGTAACACGCTGGGTTTCGATTCAATAATACGTGGATGCGAGTAATTTAAATCTTGAAAATTTGGCTAACTGGGTTCGCTGATCAAATGACACTCGCTGACTCAGTTGGTATCAAAATCGCGCGTATGCAAAATTTTTATACAATATGGCGCGTTTTTGGTTTATGCGGAGTGAAAATTTTGTACGTATATGTGCATTATTTATTCCGTGGCCAGAGCATAGGACACTCGATGCCATGTCAGTTTGATCACTCGATCGGAAACGTGATTCGGACGGCTATTCCCTATCGCTGAACATTCTGAACAATTTTATTTGTTCGTTATACTATAGTTATTACCACATCATCATCATCATCATCCGCCTATAGAAGTCCACTGCTGGAGATATGCCTCCCACCTAGAATGCCACGACGAACGGTCTTGAGCTGCTTCCATCCACCGAATTCCTGCTATGTTTATAATGTCTTTAGTCCATAGAGTGGATGGCCTTCCTCTACCGCGTTGTCCAGTTTGTGGTCGCCACTGGAGAACCTGTATTCCCCAACGGTTGTCAGTTCTGCGAGCTATATGATCTGCCCATTGCTACTTCAACTTGCTAATTTTGAGAGCTTGGTTCTTCTACAGATTTGGTCATTTCGGATTCTATCACGTAATGATAGTCATGTAGTGGCGTAGTGTGTAGTCCGTTGCGCGAAGCTTGAAATTACTAAGTAAATAATATAGTTTATCTTTGGATAACAGAAAGATAAACCTCCAAAATTCAATTTGAGCGAAGCAATCATTCTTTGTCGTGCGTACCTAAGCTAAGGAGATTTACATACCGAACGGATGAGTAAAGTTTCGTGGACAGCTAAAATCTAGACGAAACATCCAGACATCGAAAGTCGATCTAAGTAATTTAGTGTAAGGTTCCCTTACGTGTGAGGCTTCGGAGTTTTCACCCGTTGATCGTAAATCAGTCGTCTCCGGCTCTATACCGAGTGGTACGCAGTCTGCAGGCTACCTCAAATAGAAGACTTTAAAGTACTAACGTATAGTTTCACTGACGTACATACACAGACGGATCTGTTTGATGTACGAGTGCATATTTCATTTAATAAAACTAGACAATCAGCGCTAGCAAGTACAGTACTATTAAAAAAACTGTCGAGGCAATCTTCGTTCGTGACTGACTGTCGCTTTTTCACTCACATGCAATCATATTTCTTTTTGGAAAAGACTAAGATTGCTGAGGCATTTCTTTCCTGTGTTGTATTTACCGAGTTTTTCGCCTGGTATTTTAGAACAAGTTTGAACCTGTATAACTTTTAAACTGTTGTTTGTTCTAGTTTGGTATAGGTAACCTAATTTGTATGTAATATGAGCTAAATCTGTCAATCCCACAATGCCTAAATTTAAAGCTTTTGTGACATAATTCCAGGGGGTTCCATTTACCGATTTTTTTTACATTTCTACCCTTTGTATGCATGTAAACATAATATTTGAGGGAATTTGAATTACGTTGCAGTTGAGCTCAGGCTAGACAGAAACACTAATATCTTCAATGCACAATTTTTCTCTCTCCTATACTGCCTTCATCGTATAGTTGCTTGATTTAATTAAAATTTTTTCGTTACTTATTCAAATACCGCGGTTACTTTTTTACTAATTATATTCTAAAGTATGGAGGAGGTCTCAGTTTGGGGCAGCTCACTATGTATCTAAAGTCGACGCAGCAAAGCTCATATTACTTTGAAAGCCGGTTCGGGTGACACAGGCGTGGTATTAATAACAGCAGAATACCTCCATTTTCCTCGGAGGGATAAGCCAGGACACCCCACCCAACGATGTGGTGTACCGTTTCGATAATAATTAACCGTCTCCCTTTAATTGTTACTTGGATTAATCGCCGACTATTAAGCTGATTTCGCGTGAATTGGTAACCGACATGCGATATCTAGGAAATTAACATAGATATACAGGGTGATACACTGAACACTAGTGGATATAGCGATATAAGATATTAGAAGAGCTCATGGATCACTCGAATGTTCGGTGAGTCACCCGGTACACTCCGGTACGGTGTTTTCCGTAGCGCCTGTCTACCTGAGCATCTGACAGAGTCTTCATACTCCTGGTGGCTTTCGGCCGCCATTTGTGATACCACAAAAAAACCATTTCTCTATGACGAATCTGAAGGGGAGACAAAAATAATATTACTGTAGAATAGACTCTTCTTCAACAGCATTTAGAGGCCACTGCTGGACGAAGCTTCTCCCATAGAATGCAATGAGGGATTTGCTATAATCACCACGCTTGGCAGACGGATTGGTAATCGCAATTTGGTAATAAGTGCTCGGGTGGATTCTGTTGCCCATCACACGGTATAATCCCTTAGTAGTCTGTAGTCGATTTCTTATACTTAGTCTGTTCGTTCTTATAAAACTGTGACTAATAATAGAGCAGAAACGAGAAACCTGGATATTTTTTAAGTATCATTGATAAGGGATATCATGTTGTTATTGTGTTCCCGATATGACTGTTATTTGTTTACTGTTCACTTGTGTAAATAACATACATTTCTATAATTGTCTGTGTGTCCTTCCACGCCTTTATCGGAGTCGATGGATTGTTTATGACAAGACACGAGTCAAACAGACAATTAAGCCATTTTAATATAGAATTATGTAGGCTGAGTGTTGTGTTGGTTAGACTTCGTATGAGGTTACCGGTAGGCGCTTACGCCCTTTGTACGCGAACGAAGTTTGGTTCTATTTTGGCTGTTATTTCATCAAAATACATGAAATTTTGTACACATTATCAGTACACTAATATCTAGACCCGTGGTGCGTCTCTTTTTAGTTTGTGATTTGGTAATATAATTTTATAAGAAACTAACGCACACCGGTCTAGATATTAGTGTACTAATCAGTACAAAGTTTCATGGAGTTTGAAGAAATAATAGCCGCTTAAAAATATATTCGTTCACCGTTGGCCTTAGACTGTCGCTTTTCATTGCCTAGTTTTCTTCCTTCGTGTCACTGAGTTTTGGATATCCGGCCTAAAATAAGTGACTTGAAAAAGAGCTTCTGATTATAGCTTTTGGTTGAAAGGGCCAGTGTGGTGAATAAATTACGTGCGCCTCAAAGTAAGGCTTTATTCCTGCGCATTTGTTTCCTTGTAAGGAGGTAGAAAGTGAAAGAAGTAGAGGTTGTGCAGGTAGATTAGATGCGAGAAGTTAGGACCAACAAAAATGGCATGAGTTTACGAAGGCAGGTTTACCTTCCATTTTGTCCAAATTACAATTCCATTCTTTTTTATGTTTTCCTTAACATAGGTATCGAGCATTTAATACCACTACAATTGGGCAAAATCAAATAATTCTTTCCAATCCAGCAATTTTTTGTATATTACCTACATATTCAGAAATTCGGGTGGTTTAAGTCCAAATTCGTACAGCAGAGCCGGCGCAAGTATTTGATTGATTTCAGAGAGTCTACTAACTGTTGGTTATTCTACTAAGGGCTCTTCTCATGCTGAATAGTAACTATTTCGCTGCATGTGCCTTTATCAACTACGGTTATACAAACTTTTCAGTACGCTGTTGCTTTTAGTTGTATATATTTAAACCGGGGTTTATAGAGTCCGATGGCCGCCGTTGTGCGGATTGGACGGATATTAGTTTTATTTGAGTTCTGTTGTTAGCTTTACGAGTCCGAGCAGACTTGTTAGAGCGTTGTGTAAAGGTATGAATACATTGCTAATACAAGTTTGCTTGGTTGCAGGGCTTGTACTATTTACCATTTTAAAATTGCGATTACACAACACGAGTATGTGCTTGTTCGCTATGTTAGCCTTTTTTACCACGTTAAAGCGCTGACATTCCACTAACTAGCATATTTTCGTAAAGTGTATTCGTAGTTATTATTAAAATTATATGTATAATCTATGGTCTGTCTACTAAAGGAGCTTGTATTCGAACCTTTAACTGTATTGCGTAAGTTCAGTTGATTAACGATTTTAGTTAGTTGCTACACCAGTTGGTAATTTAGGGCCGATTAGCCGATGAGTATCAAATGGATTGTTTTAATTGCCTCAAATACGATTGCCAAAGAAAGTAGGTAACCTACATCGCGTGTATTTGCGAGGTGGATTTTAATACCACCAGTGGTATTAACTGGTATTAACATTTTGAATCCAAGTATTGTATTATTATAGGTAGAGTTACATACAAACACTTTGCATGTGGCCATTTCGAAAAGAATCGAGTTACCGAAATAAATGCAATCGTAAGGTGGCTTGAAAGAGATCGCTTTTAGCGATAAGGCCGCGCATTGTACCACTGTTGAATCTAGTGAATACCGTTACGGCATAAACAGGCGTAAAGTCGCCTAGTCTATAAGATGATCGAAATGATAATTAGGTACCTACTTGTAATTTAATTGAAAAGTACGGGATCAAGTGCCAGACAATGTATGAATACTTTGTGAATGAGAATTCAACCGGATACGGGTTTAGATTTAACATAGTGCCTATCCCAACTATACTCTTTCAGCTACACGTTTTTAGTTTTTAAACAGTTTGACAGGAAGAACCTACCATATCATCCTATTTGGGTGGGTGGTGGCACAAATTGAATCGTGTCGTAATATTTGACGTAGAGTTCGCTCTGCCAGATACCCTCACTTTACGTAATATTCAGCTCCGATCACTTCGCTCGCTACCCGGGAATAACTTATCATATAGCTCATTTAACTCTCCCATCAATAAGTCATCGTCAAATCATTTTATTTTGATGTCGCCTTGTAATCGTCGAGCGTATAATTTGTTTCGTTACAGTTAAGTCATGCAGACGAGGTTTTGGATAATAGGGATGTACGGAGACTTCTGACTCCGAAATGTATGTTCAACTACATCATCTATTCACACGATTAGGGACTCAAGCAAGTACCCTTTTGAAAAGACTGCTCGGTTTTTAGCTACATATTATCAAGATGTTTTTATTTTTTGATTTCATGACGTAACCTGCATATGGCCCACCTGATGGTAACCTCTGCCTATAACAATGCATTACCAGACCATGCCCACCTGGAACGCGCCTTGTGGCATTCCAGCCCCAAGCGCGCTGAAAAGTCTCATGTGCCTGTAATTTCACTGGCAAATGCCAGTAATGGAACACAACAATACGAGCACTACTGCTTGGCGGTAGAGATAGGTATGGTGGTAGCACTTCCCCGGATGAAGTCTTTTATAAAAAAAACTATACTTCTATTTAAATCGTGCTGTATGATCTGAGACTCCTACATTCGATAAAGCAGCGTGGCCTGATGTTGCTCTGCCCCTCGATTGCTAATATGTATTGTATGGTAAAATCATATAAATAATGGTAGCGATTCTGTGCATCGTGACATCTTGAACTCACTGAGATTGAAATGTCTATTCAGTTGAAAGAAACAATTTTCTCAGACATTTCCACGAAAATATCTAACGGTCATTATTTCAGCCCTAACCTATTGTTCTATTCCTCTTTATTTTGGGCGGCTCGTATTCGACTTTTACATAACAAAAAATCGACTTCTGACTCAGACCCCTTCGCCTCGTGCACCGTCACACCACATCACTATTGACTGGATAGGCAGGGGTTGCTTGGCAACGTAACTGTATTATTATAACAAAAATAAATGCTTCCGAGAAGGTTGTCGTAATGGTTGCAGTAAAGATAAAAGCAAAACACCGAAATGATGAAAATGTAAAGCGTCTCTCGTCACACGTTTTTGAAGTGGAGTAATGACAGGCTAATGTAACAAAGGGTGGAATATTTTATGACTTTTTTTAATGATTCACGGCAAAGTATATTGCCTCACATTGCAATTATAACTCGAAACGTAGAACGCATTACCTATAGGCTGGTGACATGGAGCTTATAGTTGGAATACCCTAAACAAGATATAAATAGCACTTTTTTTTACTGAACAGGCAACGTGCTCATTCATATATGGCAAACTAACTTACTGCTGAAAGGATTTGGATGTAACAAACTTAAAAAAGAAAGAGAAAGTTAAACCAAAGATTAGAAGATGACAATACATTTGATATACTATGCCATCCGTTACGTATTAGAGCTTCACGCAATTCAGTACCTATATGAGATGTCAAAGTCAAAGTAAAAAGTATTTTATTCATTGAAATCACAAGGATCATTTTGATGGAACCCTTACAGCATTTCATAACTAACGAGGCCATCCTTGCTTTAAAAGAGCACCACTCTACAATTTTCTAACATCCATTGAAACAGATAAATCAAACGTTATTACCAAATCAACTCCATTGAAAACCTCAGCTAATCCTATTCATTTCTTAATTAATTCCTCTTCATACAAAGATTTGTTTGAATCGAGTACAACCTACTTTTTTATCCACACGTCGTAGAGTTAGGGAGTAACCAGGGTTATTAAAGAAATCCTAATAAAATAAAAACTTCCTTTAATTAGGTATTGTTAGTACGATGTGATCATATTAGATTTACATATAATATTGTTTCCAAACAAACACCTAACAACAACTTATTTACTTGTTGCTACACAGATCTAACATTAGGACTCCTTGTATTTTAGCCATTATAAACTAAAGGAACGAATACGAGCATGACAGTAGCAAATGGAAATGGGGAACGAACGCTACAATGGGAGATCATTTTGGCGAGTGAATGCCATAGTCATTTATATGGTCATTGACAACCGATTTCGTGACCGTCTCCGCAGTACGTAAGCTTCCAAACGTCTAATGATGTTGGAGAACAAAATGGATCCTTTCCGGAAACATGTGGGTAACAGGTCTTTCCATTTATCTGGCTTCAACAATGTCTCCCAGAACTATCCGAAAAATGAAATTTTCGCCAGAATTTCCCTATTCCTTCGGCTTGCGACGTATAGTTTGCATAAAAACCCTTTTGCACCGTGAATATGTATGCACATGTATGGGGGGTTCTCAAAGCCCTCGAGCCCGTGTTTGAACGATTCGCTCGCAGTCTCGAACCCGCCATCCGCTACGGTATCGGTAAACAATTTACACGTTCACTGTGGGATGAACCAACCAACGGATGGATTACAAATTAACATAACGTAACACGTCCAACAGTCACATACGTAGATCCTGATCCAACACTACAGGAGGTATCAGGAACTACGAGTACCAAGGCATCGCAATAACTCTGAACAAATATTTGCAGATCATACAAACTTTTGTCACCGCACCCTCTCGCATCTCAGCCGGCTACTTGCCCGCCGCGCCACCACCGTGGTTGTCAAATTGGATATTAATCTCCTCGGCATCAAACTTAAATATCTGTGTCTCCAACGCGCACCGTTGCAATTCGTACGTCAGTGTAACAAAATATCAGATTCAAGATCAATTTTTATCAATTTTATAATGTCCTTAGTCCATCGAGAAGGGGGCTTTTCCCTACTGCGTCGTCCGGTTTGTGATCGCCACTCAAGACCCTTTATTTCCCAACGCTTGGCAGTTCTGCGAGCTATATGTCCTGCCCATCATCTTGCTAATTCTTAGAGCTATGTTGGTGATCTTGTTTCTTCTATGGATTTCCTCATTTCAGATTCTATCACGTAAGGAAACTCTAAACATAGCTCTCTCTATAGCCCGCTGTGCGACTTGTTGAGCTTGTGTTATGATGCCAATAGTAAGTGATCACGTCGCAGTACCGTAAGTCATCACTTTTGTGCAAAATTCATGCTGTAGTAAAAAAATACGGTTTGTAAAAGTTGGTTCATCCATAGCACTTTACGCTAAATTCTAGGGTATAATATTAATGTGACGGGTCTGCTCGCTGTTGCCTACCTGTCTTATTTTGTCTTCAAACATGACATGGTTCGCGTTTGCACATGACAATTTGAATGAAGCGTGTTCTCTAGTTCTATGCATAAACGCTACAAAAAGGAATAAAAATTCTTAAAGAAACTTCCCAAAACGCTGAACAGTTCAAAGTCATCTAGCTGTCTGGTCCAATTTGGCGGGTCTGCTTTACCCGACGCGGGTATACCCGGCTGTCATAACTGAGTGCACGCCAATTACTCACACCTGCACCGCGCGCTTTTCGACACTTTAATCTCGGTGTAACTTGTTTACGATGGTAACAGACGGACGCTGTTGGCTTTTCCAACGATTAGTCTTTAACTAGCCACTAGCTGGACTACTGTCTAGATTGAAACGGACTAGTGCTAAGATTGAAAATATATTTTCACATGGGTAAGTCCAGGCGAAAACAAAACTAACTTTAGAGTTGGATGTTTCACTTGTATCTGAAACTATAATGGTTTTGATGAAACAATTGTTATCGTAATACCAAGATTACTTACTGCTGAATGATATCCTATTGCAAATTACTGATCTTTCTTTATTGTTTCTAATCAGCACACTGACTAAATAAAAAAAGCAAAATACTTAAGTAAAATAAATAAGTAAGTAAATAAAAAGTTAATTGTATGTTATTGTAGGTATTTATTGTGGTTTAATAAAAAAATAGCCCTCTAAATATCTTAGTGAGGACGAACGCTACTAAAACCTTCCCGTTTGCCCCTTCGGGGACGAGCGGGAAAAAAACTTCCCGCATGTCCCCAGTGGGGACGAAACGTGGGGACGAGCGGGAATAAGCTGGAAGTTAAGTTGGCTAGATTTAGGAGTCGCCGTTACAATTCTTGATTATTCCACCTGTTTCATAAGTTTCACTAGAAAAAGTTCTTTAACAGGGCGGTGGGCGAACCGTGAAATTGTAGTGAAGTGAACATTCTCCAATCCATCACGTACGAAAGCGTGTATCCTATTCAATCCCACGTATATGGGTCACCGTTTGCATACTCCGCACATATTCCATTCTGCACACAAACTCACAAAAGGGAGTGCACGTCAAACGCAAATTCAGCCCTTCCGCGTCGTGGTACTCTGGCTATCCGCAAATATAGTAGGCACACATCACACCACAGCCTTAAGTAAAAGTTGGTTCTCTATACTAATAGAAAATATATAAAAATATACTTATGTACGTACGTATGGGAATAGGTAGTAGTGTAGATGTTAAAGAGTACAGAGTCGATAGAGGCACAGTGCGATTCTAACAAAAAGAATAATGTACCGACTACAAAACATAGAATCAAATGTTACGTCTCAGTGGAGCTATTTTCGACATCGAAATCGTAAGGGCAAGATGGGTCTAGTCGGTCATAACTCTGACAATACTAAATCAGAATAAACCCTGAATCCTCAAAGTTGCAATGCTTATTATTTTTACCATTTCATAAACATCCAAGCTGTGACTTTATTTAGGGTTAAAACATTATTCATCCCTCTGGATGCCTCAAAAGTCACTTTATTTTTATAGATGGCTTACGCCGAAACTCGGTTTACGCTGTTGAGTTGGGCAAAAAGTTATTACCGACGGAACCCGAACTGAGTTTGCTCAAGTCCTTTACGGATATGGGCCCTGCTGAGGCGGATTTGCGGATAATTACACGTTTCTTATTAAGCCGTCTGTAAATACTTCCGTACACCGATGCCGAGCCTAAGTTTGGAGTTTATTGATCCGCAAGATTTTACTCAAATATCTGGTAGTTGTGTGTAATCTTGCAAAATGGTATCTAAACCAAATTTACTACCTATTTTGGATTACATCTAGTAGGTTTTCAATAGATAGTTTCGTTTGGATATCTAATTTCTGATATTGTTTGCGACCCCTTTTATTCGAAATTTACTCGTGGGTAATACGCAGTCTTCTTTATTTCTGTATTGGATATACAATTTACTTACGTCGAAATATCTGGCAGGTCATTTTTATATTTCCTAAAAAACACGTTCAATCATAACAAAAATACATTTCGCGTCAGATTTTCATTTCACCGCTACGTGACAGATGACGCCCTAGCCGCCAACAGTTTTACATTTCGTCCAAATGTATTTTTATAAATTATGTTCATTACGTAAACATTCGATTCTATGCATTGTCAGCAATTCTAGAATAACATTTGTTTGGGGGTCGCAAATCTGCCCACATTCATATCTCCTATATTTACTCTGTATATTTTCCAAGACACTGTTTATTTATACAAGTCTTTCATATTTCAGTTTCCGAATCCACCCTTCGGTCGTCGTATAAATCTCAATTTGCATAATATTTTTTCTTCGCCGGTTTAAAGGTGTTGCGGGTTCTACAAGTTTAAGTTCTGCACATCTTCTCGGCTCAGGGTTTTTTCATCTTTATACCCAAGACTTCAAAGTTGATAATACACTGAGTGGTTAGCTGCTATGGTATAATCCTGGAGCTGATTGTACATAAAACATCAACCTCATTTGTCATTCACCTCCGGGCCCACATTTAATTTTGCCGAGGTCTTAAAGTCCTTCACGCCTCGGTTGGATACGTCAATACTTTAAAAAGTCGAGAAGTTTTTACGACCACTCACAATCATTGGCCACACAATTTTATGGCACCTGACTGAACTGACTTGATTACGTAGATGGCCTACGAGCGTATAAAAAAGTAAAATTAACTTTGACTTGATCTTCATCGTTATTTAAATTCTACATCCGTATATTTTCCAATATAGGTAAAATAATATTTGTATGCCTGTGAACGGTGTCTGGTTCTAAATTTATTAAGATAATATACGCAGAAAGTTTCATAATATAGCTTCCTCAAATAAAATACGGGAGGCTGGGGCGACGTTCCCTGTTGACTGACGTATTTATAGGTTTTCATATACCATCTTGATGGAATTTGTTGTGATATAATACACTTTTGCTCCGAGAAGACATCTCTGGCTATTTCGACCTGTGATTGCCTTCGCAGACGGAATGGCACATTTCATACTACGTGGACTCGGAATGGAATTGTCAATGTCGTCTTTTTGTCCAGATTTTATCTAGCGAAAGCATCGGGCATCGGAGTATCCCGCCGTGTGATTGCCATGGCGACTACGGCGTGGCTCCATAGCTCGAGGCCGGTCGGCCGATGTGGGCATCTGTGAGGGCCCTACAGTAGCGATACCCACCCTTGTTATAAAAAGCTTATCACGAATCCACCCGGCATAGTTACTGAACAAAATTGGATCCGATAAAAAGTTTCTGCCATTTTTTTTGTGACTCGTAAAAAGATATCTTGAGCGTTCGCCTCGGGCGAATGTCATTGAATTTTCAACAACGATTTGAAAAGATTGTTGTGCCGTCTCCCGGGTGCGACGCAATCTTATTTACACCGAGTTAGCTCCGAGCCCTGTCAATACTAATTTTTACGAGATGCTTTGAATATATCAAGTTTAGTGCTCAATTCCGTTCTTTATTTAAGCCATTCAGACTTTCTAAGGATTATGGAACAATATAACTGAAATATTCCTATAAAAAATAATTAAACATTGAAACGAAAACGCGCTCAAACAAAGGGCCCGAAAACGTTGGAGCTTCATTTAACCAAAATAAAAAATTGTAAAATTGCTGATGAAATTGAATATCAAAATCAAGATTCCTAGAGCACAGATAAGTTGTATAAGCCGCGTATTCTGGAGTTCATATTACACATCGTATAGAAATCACTAGAGATCGTAAAATTACTACTGACGCCGAAACTCCTCGAAAAATCATCTTAAAAAAAGTAGATTTATGCTTATCGCGAGTCCGTCTCCATTATCATAACTTAAGAAAAGTGGGAGATGAAATATCGTTCCCTTTTATATCTGGACATATTGCTGAAATTATGTTAAACTCTGGGAAGAATAGTAATTTACTAATGGAGATTCGAGATTGATAAAGCTGTGTACATACAAGCTTTACAAAGTTTCCTGACACTGCCATACTAAAATGATTGAAAATCTTCATATTCTTTCGTACCTTGCAATATACTATGTTACCTTGAAATATAACCTACTACTGTGATTTGACTTCGATTCATTTGTTATTGCTATATATTTTAATTGACAGGTAGTCTTGCTATACTTTGCCACTACCTACCTAGCATGTATGTAACTTTTTAAAGTTATTGCCAGCTCGTGTGCCCGGTTTTTAATTTACGTTAATTTGTGGTTCACAAGACGTCCTCTTATTTCGTTGAGTATTTCTGCGTTTACCGGAGACAATAGTCTTCCTTGGCCGCCTCCAGACGAAACCGAAGCTTTGTCTCCGGAGATATTGTTGCCGTTTGATTTTACCTTTTTCAATGTTTAATGTTTTCATATTTCAATCTTGAGTTTATTTTAAAACTAGTAGCCTTAATGTTCGCCACGTCAAAACGTTTTATAGAGTTATAGTTGTGTAGTTATTTATTTGTTTTAAGTCGTCTCTTTATCACCCCTTTCAGGTTTTGTTCATGGAAAAATCTTCAGGTGCGCAGTTCCTTGATACTGTTGTAAATATTTGCTGAACAATTTAAATCAAATGTTGGGTATTGGCTTCGATTGATAGAAGTGTTATCTACAACAAAATCAATAGGATTACTGTATCGACACAACCAGCGAACATGTAGGTACTATGTGGAGGGTGCGAGCGATCTCCGTTGTTTGTTCCACTCTCGAGCTTAAAACGTTGGTAAGCTGGCGAAATAGTGAGTTCTGTTTGTGTTCTGTTTAGTACGTGTTTCCACTGTTTGCGAGCTCCACTTATTCGATATCAATTTATGTTTCAATCTGTCTTATTTTGTTTGGTAATGGAGTTCTGTTGTCTGTGGTAGCGAGGATGAGCGCTTCCGTTTCACTCAGCGGAATTCAATTTGGTGTTTGACTGACTTGAATCAATATCCTTAATAGAATTCTTGTTTGTTTCAGGTAAATGTTTCCACGTGAAAGAAAGAATGGAGTCATCTCTAGATGGTAACAAATATACTAATAGATCACGAGATAGAACTCCGACTTCGAATATAACATTGCGATAACGTGGTGTTGATGTCCTCTCGGAGACCGGTTTTGAACACAATGACTTAGCGAAGGTACAGCCTACCGCTGAAATCAATGTTCAACTTGAGCTTTATTCGATCGCAATAAAGGCGAACAAAGCAAAACTTTTCGCACGGACTGTTGATTTTATCCAGTTTCCCATGTGTTGTGTGTGTTCTAACTTCTAAGATAGAGTTGTATCTACTAATTTTGCAAAACCTACCGTGTTAGGAAGTGGTAGGGCAAGGACCCCAGATTGTAGAGTAGGTACTGACGCAATGAAATCGGCCGATTGAGTCATCGACACGGTAATTTTGGACCAAAAAACCGAAAGGAACAAAGATTTCGGAACAAAACTGACCCTGTTGAAAGGAACTAAATATCAGTTCACCTTAGATACCTACCTACTGAGGCAGCTTTCGTTGTATAAAGGACTTTGAATCGTCACTGATACTGGGTGATATGAATAGCCTTCCTGGTATAAAGTTTGCGATGAAAAGAGGATAAACGACAAAACGATCAAACGCGAAACTAACTAACGTCAAGTCAAACATCAAAGAAATGGCTTATTCAAAGCGCAATTCGAATGCCATAACTTGTTTTATAGCATTGCTCCGTATACGAACGGCAAAAAGTGGTTCGGTCCAGTGCCATGGTTTTGGCTTGCAATCTACTTTCACTAGTGAAATTAATACATCTAGATTTTTTTGACCGTTTTAAATAAGCGAGCGCGATGATTCAATGAATTATGAATCAAGATAAGACCCGACTGCTAGAACGCCGAAATGCTAACCGCAATTTATGTTTATGTTTCTAATTGAATTCAGCGGGGAAGGCGAATTACCATTCTCCTTTAGCAGATAGTAAAAATTTAATTTAAACTTTTCACTCGATGTCGTTCCCGAAGAAATATTCCCGAATTTTTGTTCAAGTTTTGACGACGCGGTGCGCGCGGGTATCATTATGGAAGTGCTTAAAGTGATCAGGATGTTATGGCATAAGACAAATAAACAGTGGTAGTGGTACTGTGAAGTTTCACGAGGAGTTCGGGTCGTAAAGCAGGGTACCATTACTAGCCACGTGGTTAGCGCGTGTGCGTAGATTATGTAGGTACCAGCGTACTTTAGTAGCTGGGGTGAGTGAACGCTTGACTGCCACCTACCGTTATGCCGCGGCGCAAGCGATGAAAGATGGGCCTAAGAAACCGCTGAGTACCGGCTCGTACCGGTTCCGGACCGGATTAGCGTCGTCTGGACTCGGATCTGATTTGTTTTTCTGCTAGACAGATGATTAATCTCTGACTTTAACCATCTGTGTCAGTTGAATCGTTAGGAATATCGAACGTGGGTTTCGTCAATTTGTTACTAGCAAAGTATTTGCGAAATGGTATATTTCTGCAATGAATATTATTATCTTGGCTCTTTGTAATATTTATTTAGTATTGCTAGGAAAGTTTGGAAAATGCTCAAAACAGTGAAACTTTCAAGAATTTTCCGAACTTTCTTCACTTCTTGATTCGCAGTTTTGAGAATTATCCGAACTTTCAACGTTTCCTCATTTCTTTTCCATGGAATTAATTCGTAGTTCCCAAGATTGCGAGTAACTTGAGCCACTCGTGGATTAGCCCAGGATAACACAAAGCGATTATCCGCAAGTCGTAGTCGGCGCGAGCATGTCACGACTCACGACACTGTCCTCTCCTATAACATAATAAGAGAATGGGATTATTGATATAGAAATGTGCACATTATTTTGAATAACTCTCTTCTCTATGCCGTAAATTATCTGAGGCCCAATTCTCTTATTTATTTTAAACCTGCACTGAAAGTTGACCGAATCGAGACTGAATTGTGAATTGACAGAAAGTTGGTATTTTGCTCCCACATAATAACAATTTAGTCTACTTTCGATTCATATATAATATAACTATCCAATTTTAATAGTAGTCACCGGACTACTATTAAAATTGGATAGTTTTATTATATATTATTGGAAAGGGAAAAGAAAGACTCCATGCTAAAATTGTCGAAAAAACTTTGAATCGTTCAAGTTTCGGTCACATTACCATGTTTTTAAGTTAGGAGAATATCATTTCTGACATTCAAGACAATTGACACTAGATCGGAACGTGATCCGAACTTTATTTTGTCAAATTTTTATTAAGAGAATTATCCCCAAGGCATCTGTTTTTGAAGCTGTGTCTCCAGACAAACAGACATACCTATACAAGCACTATATCCTCAAACTTATAACACGCCCTTTTTAAGTCGGAGGTTAAAAAGAAAAATGACTCTTCCATTTGTAGTGCGAACCGCATATGTAGCTGCGCTGCGCTATGACTGTTTCCACAAAGGATATTCTTATTTCTTGACTACTTACATGTAAACCGTACACGCCTTATACCGGATAACAACCCACAGATAATCCGCAAGTCGTAACAGTATTCGTGTAGCGTGCTTTGTACAGTAATTACTACGGCTTTGCCTACCCCTTGCCTTTTTACCTCCGCTGAAATTAAACACTTCTTGCCTTGAGTTACAGGTTTTAGTGGGGTGGTGAGATTTACCTGTAATACTTTTTGGTTTGTAATAGTAGTTTTTAGGGTACTCCAAGGGGCAACGGGACCCTATTGCTTTTACGGTTGTCTGTCCGTCCGGCTGTCTGTCACCACCTTCTAGCGCCCAAGATATTTACATAAAAATCTCAGTTAGATCTTTTGTTCTACTCATATTACGAAACATCTAAAAATGTTGTGTCAACGAAAGAGAGAGAGAGGAAGAGAAAATACTTTATTGTACACCTTATGAAAAATAAACAAAACTTAACATGGTAATTAAAAGTACAATGGGCGGTCTTATCACTTAGAAGATATATCTTTTCGAAACTACCTTTGGATGGAGAGAGATCTGTAAGATTAGAAGAATGACAGGCGAAAGCTACAAATGAAACACGAACAATTTTGTTTTTAACAACGAACTTTTCGGTGGTACGGTAGGAACCCTCTATGCGCGAGTCTGACTCGCACTTGCCCACGATTTATTTGTTTTTCTTTGAGGAAACAAAGCTTTGGCCAGCAAAACTCAACCGGAAAGCCGCTATGACGAAACATTCATACCCTTCCTTTACGGCTTTGCCGTAACACCCTCAAAATTAAGTTGATTTGTTCCTTTGGGTTTCAACACCTTTCTTTTGTACATTTTAGCCTTTAGACTATATTCTTGACCATGGTCTACAAAGATAACAAAAATCACGAAACTAAAATACACGAGAATACATTTTTGATTCTGAATACGCACAACGACACCTAACTTTATCGTATCTAGACGATCGCTATCACTGTCTGTCTAGGCTGACAGTCTGTATATTTATGGACTACAGGGGTGCGATTTAAGAATGTCATCGAGTGGCTATACGTTGGTAAAATTGTCGTTAATCCCCGATTTCCAAATTTCTATATATTGAAACTCATTGATGATTAAAATGCTTATACTTATGATACCAATTACAATTCTTGGAAAACGGTGATTTGCTGCCTTTTTGATGATAATTAGTCAGTCAGTGACATTCAAAAATTGTACCGCTGGACGAATTTTAATACAGTTTTCATTAACGTGTAGGGCACTTATCGATTTAGTATGATATGCATATGTATTTATATAAGTACTTAGGTTCCATGCAGACGGAGCCGAGGGCAAAATAAATGACATATTTCATCTACTAACATATTTCTTTTATGCAAATAACAAGCATAGACATCAAATTTGTATAGATTTATATGCCAATTTGTCATTCAGTCTGGGTAGTTGTCTAGTCTAGGTGATGAAACGTCGAAACAAGTTGTGTCTAGCCCGTTGCTTCGAAATTCTTGTCTATGCTGATTTTGTCTTGTTCAGTTATCTCTTTATGGTCATTTTTAGGGTTCAGTTACCTCGACAAGACAAGAAAAAAGGAACCTAATAGGATCATTTTGTTGTCCGACTGTCTGTCTATCTATCAAGACCCTTTTTCTCAGGAACGGCTAATGGTATCAACTTAAATTTTACTAAAGCTTAACCAAGCTTCTAACTCAATGTTTTAAAAATATATGGCAATGAATGTCTAATTATTGTTAGGAAATCACGAAAACGATTAACCTCTAGGATACTTCCAGTAACCTCACAATTTTGAAATTTTGGAAGCATTGTGACACAAATTGAAATAAAGGTAAATTATTCAAACTGAGGAATTTTGACATTGCCCTAAAAAACCCTAAAAGTTGTGAAGGTTATAGTAAAAACTGGCTGAAACTAGAAAATTTGCAGATGGAACCCTCAGAGTGCTAGTGTCGCTTGCACTTGCCCGTTTTGGGTTTTAATAATGTGCCTGATTCGGGTATATGCAAGATAGGCTTCATGTTAATCGGCAGTGGGCATGCATTCCAGGTATGATAAAACCAGGTTTCAGTCAGTTAAGATATTTTTATATTATAAGGATTTGTACTAAAGTACACTCCGTCTCTGTGCGGTCTCTGAGAATTCATTTCTAACTGCAAATTTACCTACTTGTATTTTGTTTACAATCTCAACTTACATAACACTTTATTACGTTTTTTTGCTGTATTAGTTATCTTGCTCTGTTTTATACCGGGTGATTTTGTTATCAGTAGGTTTGTATATTTTGAGGAATGATTCTGCCTTCGTGATCTGAACAGGCGTGTTTATCAGGCCAATTTTCCACCTCCCCTGAAAAACCATGCTGTCCTTACTTGAATAGGTATGAGCTTCATCATGATCAGTCTTTAGAAGTCCACTGCTGGACATTGGCCTCCTTTAAAGGGGAGTTAGTCATAATCATTCAAAATGATCACTGTGATTTCAATGAGTTTTTTTATACGACTAGGCCTGCAAACAAGCATACGACCTATCTGATGCAAAGTGGTTATCGTAGCCTGTGGACGCCTGCAACACCCGTAGGCCTAGTGTGAGCATCAAAATTAAAGTATACGTAAAAACTGGTCGCACTCGCAATTTTACGTATACTTTAATTTTGCCGGTTACTCAACCAACGCGCGTTTACGCGGTTGTCACGTAAACGCGATGCTCACACTAGGCCTACAGAGGCATCACACGCGCGCTACCGACCCGGGTACATAAAGATGAAAAGTCTCATGTGCCTGTAATTTCTCCGTAAATTAAAATACCGTGAGTAAAATAATAAATAGTCTTTGATTGACCTTGGCTTATTGGTGTTAAGTACTCAGGTAGATGCTGCTCCTCATCCCCTGGTGTGACAATGATAATAATATATTGAAATGGGCAATTATCTGTGTTTATTTCAATCCAATGTTAACAATAGTACGGGACTAGTTCGGGATCACATAACATAACATTCACATACGTAGTCATGATCCCACACTAGGATTCCCTGTGTCGTGGGTATCAGGAACTACGAGTACCATATCACCCAGAACCGGAACAAATATTTGCAGATCATACAAATATTCGTCCCGCAGCGGGAATTGAACCCGCAACCTCTCGCATCTTAGCCGGTTACTCGCCTGCCGCGCCACAGAGGTCGTCAAATGCACAGTAATTCCTCAAAGTTTGCGCACTGATATCAAAATCATCTTTGTTATCTCTTTTTCTAATTGAACTCTTTGTCACTGCCAGTATCTGCGGAAATGTTCTTTACTATTTTACATACATAATTTATGACAGGTTGAACGACCTCGTTTGGCGGGTAAGAACTGGCCGTGACCTCGAATTTGACTATGAATTTACCAATCCTGCGAATGTGTGATAATATTTAACGCATTCGATCTTAAACTCTATGGCCTAGGAAATTTGGAAAAATAATGATAAATTCGTTGATTGAAATAACAGAAGTTGGGAAATAAAATTCCAGTGGCGACCACGAACCCAACGACGCGGACGCAGTTTATAACACACCCAACAGTCACATACTAGGAAGTAGGGCAGGGTAAGTACTAGGGTAGTTTAGGAAGGGTTATTCCTTAAATCCCCTTTAGACATCCCCTTTAAGGGGATTTCGGGAATTTTTTTTCAAAGGCCCCCAGCTGAATGGACTGACGATGAATTTTATAGGTAGCAGGAAGACTGGACTGAAGCGTCTCAATGATATCATTCGTCGTGGCATGCTATAAGTTCGAATTAACCAACCATAATTTACATTTCGACAGATATAATTAACTCTGTACAATGCTAATTAAATATTAAGTGTGTTTATTCTGATGTAATTTTTGTATAACAATTTTTTAATATTATCTTTATTAAAACCAACAACAACAGTTGCTGTCATCTTCATCTAACTTTCTAACTAATGATCTTCCTTATTTTGTTAGAAAGTTTTTTTGCAAACAATCAAACACTCTTTGTTCTGTCATAGCTGATTGTTCCCTAATTCCTAATGTCGAATCAATTCTAATTCATCGCTAATAACTTCACACTTAATTTCGAGAAAAACTATTCCCGAAATTTACGACTGACGAAATGGCTCAACACAGCTGTGTTGTATTGTACGACTTCTAACTCGCTGGGCGAAGCGATAAGCGGGAGCGGTAAACTCAGGCCCTAGTGGTCTAAAACGGCCACTTTATATGAATCATAATACGACGATTC
Organism: Epirrita christyi; assembly: GCA_951392215.1. Taxonomy (NCBI): domain Eukaryota; kingdom Metazoa; phylum Arthropoda; class Insecta; order Lepidoptera; family Geometridae; genus Epirrita; species Epirrita christyi. Next base: position 1,986,101 of record OX595843.1, read on the forward strand.
ATATAAAGGAATTGCTAAGGATCTGCTGAGAATTCGGAAAAGGAATTACTACCAGATGAATTTGCCACATTGAGTAATTCATCTGGTAGCAATTAGTTTTCCGAATTATCTCCTGATCCTTAGCACTTGCTATATATGAATCGTATTATGATTCATATTATGATTCATATAAAGTGGCCTTTTTAGACCTGCTAGTCTTAGTTTTGCACCGCTGCTTTCTCACTGTTCGACTGACACGCACCAATCATGCGTCGCCGATATGAATGACACCGATGACACGTGACAACGTTCTCACGACTTGCGGTGCAAACTGTACTTGTGATTTGACGCTTCGCTTTCGCATGGTCGAAGTCTTATTCAAAGTGTTATGTTCGCGAGTTATAACGTTTTTACAGCACCGATGCCCGGCACGCGAAATGACAAATCAAGAACACATAACAATACATTGATGGTATAAATTTTACGACCAATGAAATTGTCATTACTTAGCAGTAAATAACTTGATATTAAACCGGCTGATTTGGAATTGGGGAGAAAGGTTAAAGTACTTTATTTCTACATTTGAAACATAAATAGGGTCTCTTTTAATATTTTTAAATCAACTTGCTACGTTTACAAACATGCCACTGCGCCCAATCTTGGCAACATAACATTGACGATTGACGGTTTAACCAAAGTCGCGGTTAATCATCTTGTACCTATCGTCATTATTTTAATGGTATCATGTCATCATATTAGCACGAGGGAAAATAAAAAGTTATTCGTTCTCTTTCTGTCCTACCTAGGGCTTCCTATGGCGACTTTGTGACATATCGCATGGCACCATTCATAAAATGCAGCGTTTAACAGCTGGTACAGTCTTCAAAGCATACAAAACTGATTTGGCTGTCAGCCAGCATGTGTGGAAGCTCTATTGTAAAAATGACAACTCGCGCACAATTAATTCTGTGTGGGCGTGGCCACAGAAAAGACCTCGTTTGTCATGAAAATTCATGTAAACGATAATGATAATGATTCGTACACGCACGATCAGGGGCGAGCCGCAAAACTGTGTTGAGGTAGGACAGATATAAATGCTTTAAATTCTTTAAATATCTCAGATTTAATTAAAAAAAATATTTAAACATTTTATATTATTATTTATATAATTGTCTTTATTTCTTAACGCCGCCTATGTACTTCTTATGCAAAAAGGCCAGAGGGAATTATTGCATTGCAACTATATCGTTATGCTAAGCGTGAGCGATTACCGTGGCTATAAATTTATTTATTTATATAGTTACTATTAATTAATCTTTGCTGTTTCTATCGATCGCGCGGCACATAGTGACGTAAGTCACGGTAAAAGCTCACGTTTCGCAAAACGATATTTACAATGCCAAACTCGTAATAAGCCCCCAGAACAAACCGGAGTGACGTTTGAGGGAGTAGGCTTATGCCCAGCAGTGGGTTACTACGAGCGGCCAATGATGATGATGATGATGTACTTATTTCTTGTGTGTCATTAAGAATTTTCTATGTATCTAATTTATTTTAAACTTCGAGTAGATGACAGCTCGAACCTACAACTAATTATCGGGACACGAGTTAAGAGATTCGTTAATGTTAAATTCATAGTCAAATTGTCAATTTTTCATGGAAACCTGCCAATTTGGCAAAGGTTATTTGTCTCTTTAATATCAGGTAATCCGCAATATTTGATGAAAATAGGGGTAAGACTAGATTTCCCCGTAAATTGTTTTTATTGATATCTATTACGCTTGGACGAAAAATGCTTACGTCACACAATTTGATTAATTTTAAGAATTTATCGGCGGACAAAGTATTGTTGCTAATTCACTAAGGTTCATAACCTCGCACCTACGCGGGTCAATATCGCCCACATGGTCGTGGGTTCGATACCCGGCTCTACAATCCTATGTATAGTCGTCTATAGTCTGTACAATACCGTTGTCGGCAGGCTCCCGCCGGACAAACGCTACCGTATCGGTAAATGTTTAGTGAGGTGTGGTGATTTAGTGGCGACGTGTTCTGTTTTTTAAACGGATTAAAAACATATGACGGCATTGCCCTCAGACGTATACCGGTCATAGAGCCTTACAGAGTTACCGAGGGATACCGATCATGAGAGTACATTTGAGAGAACAGCATCTTGAGGTGTGGTCTGGGCATCATGGGATAACTCAACCCAATACGGTAAAGGCACAATAAAAAGCTTAAGTATGTTTATTTTACTCAACCAATGCTGGTTTACGTAACGTATGTCAAATTTAATATATATTTATTAGATAGAGATTTATTACTATCTGTATTTAATACCTATCAATTTGACAGGCGTTAAGTATCCCGTAAAATAAGTATTGCTTGTGAAAATAGGAATTAATTATCAAAGTAAAATACGAATTGAGAATATATTAAACTGTCAAGTGAAACACGAACTACACCAGAATTTCCCAAATTTGTATAATAGACAAACTAATTCAATAAATCTTCATGATTCATAAAAATCTCTGCTCTGAAAATGTGAAAAGAATGAGAGATCTGAATGAATGAACTATTCAATCAGCTATCTGAATCACATCCACCTAAAACGAGCAGCCGATCAAAACATAATTGACAAACTGTAAGGATTCCTTGGGACTAGGGATTTGTAAAAAAATAGAAAAGTCGGAAAAGCAATTAATCAATGGATTTAGGCATTTTGCTTTAAATCTGGGCATTTCATCAAGCTCCGGGCTCGGATAAAATTAAAACATAAAAATGAAGCACATAATTCAAAAGCTGCGCTGCGCTGGAAAAGTAAAGTCGTTTATCTAACACTTTTTTAGCTTTATCGCGTTTTACCAATCCGTTGATAAATTGCTCTCGATGGACCGACTACATTTTGAAGGTCGCAGGAAGTCTGTTGAGGCGACTTAACATTCTATGAGAAGGATTGTGGCCTATGTCCAGGAGTGGACTTCTACAGGTTTACGATTTCTATCTGCATAGCAAAGCAAAGCACTTGCGGGCGTTGGTATCGTCACTGCTGGGGACAGGATTGTGACATTTATCTGTAGCACTTCGTTTTGTCTCCAGCGAAATCTATCCTCTGCGGAGCGGATGGCGTTGCTCACTCAGCATTCAAGTGCTGCGCGAATCTGCTCCAACCATGACATAGGGCTCCGTCAGCAGGGTTCTCTTTCCTTCCACCTTACCAGTGACTACTATAATATTCAAGTCTGGCAACTTGGATTGTCCTCGGAGGATGCTATAGCTGCATTATGGTGGAAAGTCTGCTTCTAATGTTTGTGCTCTTGAGGATCGATGCGTTCATGCGATGTGCCGTTCATAGCAGTTCCTCCAGGCTAAATCTCCGCCTATAGAAAGATGGAGAACACAAGTGTGTTCACCAGTTTGTCATGTTATATATGTTTTTTTTTCATTATTTTATGTTATCGCTCGACATACAGGCTTACGGCCCGCCTGATGGTAAGTGGTTACTTTTGCCTATTTACATCTGCAACACCAGAGCCTTTGCCGATGCTTAGTCTGCCCTGTTGGGTTATTATGAGCTCTTATAGCCATGCAGTCCCGTGCATCGGTTCCGTGATGTCCGCAACTATATTTAAAAGCACGGCGCAGAAGGTTTATATACTTCTGCGATTCAAGTTATTCGACGATGGGAAATGTCAACTACGAACCGATATTTTTTACTGAATATTTTTTGAACTGCATCGTTGTCAGAGCCCATAATAACCCCTCTTGAGCGACCTTAATTTTTTTTTTGAGCTGGATATTGTTGTTTTGGGAAAAAACCTCGGGGTTTCCATATTTCACAAGTTGAACGGGGAATAAATATCTCGTAAAGCGAGCTGCACGTGTCATTGATGTGATTTGCTCCTATTTGATCCACCTTTAAATATAAAGTTACAAACATTGTGAAATCTTATTCTACTACTCTTTTTGGCAAATTTTCAGTAGAGGAGTTGGGCACTAGATTTACACCGGACAAAGGACTCAATGTCCGGCTCTTTAGGACCCTCCCTACTGTGCCGTTTCGGACATAAATCATTCATTCTTATCGTGCTCTATCGGCAGCCGTCAATGGAAGTAAAAGGCCCTTACGAAGATTGTACGCGATGCGTATCGATATGTATCGTATTATGTGATTGTGCAATATTGCGTATTGTTCGGTACGCGCTCGTAAATCTGTACTCAAGATTCGCTGCTCAATAGAAATAAGGTTCTTATCAAATTATAATAGTAAACGGATAATAAAATGAGTAAATAACCTTACTGCACTACAATCATTAGGATAACATAGCATCAACACTTAGCATTTCCACCACTATTAGATAGATGTTGTGTAGTGATTTCTGATTAAAAGACACCTCTAACCAACGTGCTATCAAAACATTCAAATTGTGATACTCAAGAGACCAGCCCTCTTTTCAAGTACATGCATTAAAAATGTAAGATTCAGGCTCACTGTAAAATGAACGCTTCAGTGGAAAGTGGGCCTTAGCATTTTAACCTCGATCGGACAAAACAATGTATAATTTTAAAGGTGATTCAGGTCACCATGTGGCATTGATTGTGCGATTAATCTATTTATAGCAAGAAAGCGTTTACTCGGCTGCACATTGCAGTTGGTAGAGTTTTACTCTTTGATGTGTTTGTATGACTAGCTAAACCTGTTTGCGGCATCTTGACTTCTTGAGTTAATTCAGCATTACTTTCAAGGCTTTTTAAAATGATTATTGGGATTTAAAATAAATTTGTTTTACAATATAAAATAGATGAACAAATATATAGTAACAATTCCGCTCCTTTCCAACGAAAACTCTGAAAGAATTCGACACGTGTTTTGCCTCTCAACGAAGCATCCTCAGGAAACAGTAGGCTCGCTGCGTCAAGTTGTCTTTCTGTTCGGCGTTCGCCGAGGCAACATGGCTGCGGAGTTTTTGCAGTAGTGTGTCTTCGTTGTTCTAGCTCGCAGTGAGCCTACTGTTTCCTGAGGATGCTTCGTTGAGAGGCGAAACACGTGTCGAATTGTTTCAGAGTTTTCGTTGGAGAGGATCGGAATTGTTACTATATATTTGTTCATCTATTTTATATTGTAGAATGGATTTCCGCAAAGTCACGCTTGAATCAATTAATTATCTTAAATTTGTTTTAATTATTGATTAGCTTGAATTGTTTTATGAGCTAGTTCCTGTCGTAAACGATTTTTATCGTCATCATCCACATTAACTAAGAAGCCTATTTCCGTGCTGGATATAAAGGCCTCTTAGTTGTACAGGCCTGCGACGATTTCTATGTTGACAACCCAACTCTCTACCGGATACTTCTCTTTCCACTCTTTCGCCACAAGTCAGTAGTCGCCTTCCTCCACCTGTCATCACCACGCCTCGCTAAGTGCAAGTCCATTTGAGTTCCATAGCTCGTTTTTCTTCTTTTGTTTGTCTTCAGATCTAGACGTTCGAGAGGGCAGACATCAAAATACTTTTAATACCACCAAAAGTGGATAAAATACACCTATGTAATAAACTCCGCTCGATTTAAGTCGGTGGATGGAGGCGGCTCAAGACAGTGCGTTGTGCTAAGGCCCCAGCAGTGAACTTCTACAGGCTGATGATAATGATGTAATAAACACATTTAATAGTCTAGGAACTAATTGGTATTGACGGTTACAAGTATGCTGCTCTTATCAAACATTGAATTTCAATAAAGTTAAAATAGAATTCAAGTTTGAAACTAAAAAAAGTACCTATAGTTTATTCACCCTAACAATGATACAACAACGATATTCAGAGAACAAGAATGTTATTGTAAAGAACACTCGCGAAATGTGCTCTCTATCAAATGCTATTTACTATTGATGAAACACAAAATTTGCTAATGACGTGTTGTCAGCAGCGAGTGACGTACGATACGACTGTCAGCTGTCAGACATCAAGCTGTCATGTGAATTTAGTGCATCGGGCGAAAGCGAGGAATTCGAAATATTATATATCAATGTCTCTACCTATTTATTTCGAGAACAGAAAAACAAGAAAAAAAAGTAATTGAAACGACAAATTAATTTAGAATGGGTGGTTTAAAAGACACTTGTTTCACTAATTAAAAAGTTTAATGCTGTTTATTTCATGTCGGTGGTGCATTTTGTTTTAAAATAATGACAGCAATTGCTGCTTTGTTCAATTGTAACATTAATTATAGCATTATTATTCAACGTAATGGTCGTGGTGGGCTCCGCCTAAAAATAGCACTCCTCCAACTCCTTGTGGATGTCTTAAAAGGTGACTAAGGGATTACGCAAGGAGATGGGCAGCATTATTGCCATCACTAATAATGCTAAGTGAGCGTTATGTATTAAAGTAACATACCTATGATTTTGTAATTATAATTATTTATCCATCATCAATGCCCTTGGTATTGTACTTAAGCTCATTTGCTTGCATTGAATGCCAAGAAAAATACATTAGATATAGTTACTCTTTAGTCTCAGATTAAAATTTACTGCAGCTATGACGTAGTGTTTGCTTACTCTCTGTTGTATAACTGACAAGCTACTTACGATACGGGAACGCTGCCAGTTTGTCACTCACTTTCAAAAGTATAACGAAACTTATTTTTGGCGTAGTTTCGAATGTGAAATTAATATCTTTCCATCAATGTCGTTAACGTCTGAAAACTCATTACTAAGGCCTGCGTAGAAGGTGAAGTTAAGTATACAATACTGTGTAACTGACCTATCCTAATCATTTCCAATTAAATTAACCGTCGTTGATTTTAATTTAACGCAGCTTTCTAGTTTTTTTTTATTGGGAAACGTTGTTAAATTTTGACGTCGTATAAGTCCACTGCATATCCAAATACCATGCAGCCATTTGTACTTTGTACTAAGATAAACGCTTACCCGTTCTCGTATTGATATAGCTTTATTATTCATGACAGTCAACCTTGCAACTTTTCAAGAAACCGCATGTTAAAATTAACCTTTGAGAGCAACGTATTTAGAAAAACTCTACCCGTTCTCGTATTGATATAGTTTTTTATTATTCATGACAGTCAACCTTGCAACTTTTCAAGAAACCGCGTGTAAAAATTAACCTTTGAGAGCATCGTACTCAGAAAAACTCTACCCGTTCTCGTATTGATATAGTTTTTTATTATTCATGACAGTCAACCTTGCAACTTTTCAAGAAAAAGCATGTAAAAATTAACCTTTGAGAGCAACGTATTTAGAAAAACTCTACCCGTTCTCGTATTGATATAGTTTTTTTTATTATTCATAACAGTCAACCTTGCAACTTTTCAAGAAACCGCATGTAAAAATTAACCTTTGAGAGCAATGTACTCAGAAAAACTCTACCCGTTCTCGTATTGATAGAGTTTTTTATTATTCATGACAGTCAACCTTGCAGCTTTTCAAGAAAACGCATGTGCACATTACCCTTCGAAAGCAACGTACTCAGAGAAACTCTTACACTTTCTCTTAAGTTGATATAGCTTTTTATAGAGCGCATCAGTGAAGCTGGCACGATAGTTTGCGATTTAAAATTCTGGTCCAGACTATCCTCGTCTGCACAGGCCTTATCCCGTTGTAAGATCTGACAGCTGCACCTCACTAACCTACACTAATACAACGTGATGTGAGCCAGAGCGGATATTTCAGAAGTGTTTGTTCCAGAACATTTATCATAGAGATTTTACGATGCCGCGGTTTAGCCGGCCATTGGTGTGGCTTGTGGCTTGCAAGTGGTGCAGTTTGTCATGGTTTATGAGTAGCCTGCCTAAAACTGCTCTTTGACTTGGTATAGATGTGAGCGTATGAGTTTTGATCGTCAAATTCACCGGCAGGTGTATTCTCTATCTCGCGACAGGTTTGCAATAGGCGTAAATTGTGCAATCATTGCTGTCAAACGGTAACTTTTGTATCAGAAAAGTGATGTTTGACAACAATAAATGCGCAATTTACGCCTGTTGTAAAACTGTCGCGAGATATAGAAAACGGCTGCCGGTTCCACATAGCTTCCAATCGAAGATGTTCATAAAACTTGAGCATCCAAGCAGTAAACAACCAACGTATAAGAGCTGGGTTGGACCAGTGAGGTACCCCGACTACAGATCAGAATGTCGTTTGAATCTCGGTTGTATGGTCGCTTATTATTAAACTAATTGGCACGTACTTTCGAATTTTTGGTTCTAAGGCCTCCATTTCGTGCTGACCGTCAATGGATTTTTCCAATGATACACGGCACGACATGGATATTAATGTACGCATTAAAACGTGTTCAAAACGGATGGAACTCCAACTCTGCACAAAAAGTGGGTAAGAGCTAAGACTCGTCTCTGTACCCACTAGTTCCTGCTAGTGGGAACAGAGACGAGTCTTAGCTCCACACCTAGATAAGATAAGATACGTTTATTTACCCGAACATTATAAATACATATAATAAGTTCTTATACGAGAACCAGTCTAACGTTAATCAGTCTACGCACTAAGTATAAAACAGCATATTTCTATGGTGTGTTAATTATCTTTCATACTTATGGAGAGGTGATTCTTTCTGAACTCAAAATTCACAATAATACTAAAAACTCACTCAGCTCACTAAGGTCCACCATACTCTTCGAGTCAACTTTTTTGTAAGATAGCGATTTAGCATAAAACTCCCTATACTACATCGTCAGCTATTTTGCTGATACCACCTGATACTAAGGGAACGAAACTTGGTGGGCGTCAGCGCTCTCATACGGTCGTAAATCTCCATATTTATAACTGAAATAGCCTTTAATATTCTTCAAGAAAGCACATAAATGCAGCATGACTAACTATTTATGATCCCAGATGTCCGTTCGGTATGAAGTACTATTTAAAATGTGCTGTAGATGGTACAAGGTAACACAATATCTTTTATCTACTCTCATACTGAAATCTAAAGATTAAATAACTAAAAACAAAACTAAAATTACAGTCTTTATGCACATGCTACCGAAATAAATTAAAAAAATTATATTACGATACAGCTCTTCTATGGACAACTGTATTATAATATAACTTTTTTTCTATTACGATACAACTTCACTTGGACCAAGGAGGTTGCAATGCAGTTTTTCTATACATAATCTGTGGACGCGGCGCAACACGCTCGCGCGTATGGATTTTGGCGCTAAACGTTTACAAATAAATGCAAATATAAATGTAATTTTACGCAAATTTCATTGTCAAATTAGTTTTTGTTTTAAAAAATGTCTGAAAACGACAGTAACGAGCGATACTGAAGAAAATTTGACACCACCGGACATTCTCGAAGCTGCAACGAACAAATGAACCTCTTACCGGCGAAATCTAGAAGGTATTACAATTAATGTTACCAAGACTTTAAAATATAATATTACTTATTTCATGAGATTAGATAAAGTAGTGTATGAAACTGCACATAATTTGGTCTAAAAACACTCGTGTGATGCTATAAAAAAACTCTCCTCCGGCTCATTTTTTTACCTCACACTCGTGTTTTAAGAACCCTTATTATGCAACAGTTTCATAAACTACTATAAATGTCTTTTAAACTAACAGTTCTAATGCCAGTTACTCTACCTTCACTATGCCATAAAAGTGTATTGATGTTTTGAATACTGGGTTTTCTGAGGGTGTGTTCTCGTGTACCTACTTTTCGTTCCTAATTAGTAAACAAGCTAATTTTATTTAGTTTTACCTATTTTTTTTCGTCTCAGAATTAGCAAGTTGAAGTGGCAATGGGAGGTCATATAGCTCGAAGAACTGATAACCGTTGGGGAATAAAGGTTCTCGAGTAGCGACCACAAACCGGACGACGCGGTAGAGGAAGACCCTCCATTCGATGGACTACAGACATTATAAACGTCGCAGGAAGTCTGTGGATGGAGGCGGCTCAAGACTGTAAACATAACACCCAACAGTAACATACGTAGGCTTGATCCCACACTAGGATTCCCTGTTTCGTGGGTATCAGGAACTACGAGCACCAGGGTACCATAACACTCAGACCCGGAACAAATATTTGCAGATCATACAAATATATGTCCCGCAGCGGGAGTCGAACCCGCAACCTCTTGCATCTCAGCTGGATACTCGCCCGCCACGACACAGGTCGTCAACGAACGTAAATAACCACCAAAACGAACCAAAGAACGTAAAGTTTGTGTAAAATATAAAATCGGCGTTGTTCAAACATTGCAAAAAAGTATTTTCCATTAATCCTTATCTGTTTCGCGTTAAATGACATTTTAACCTTTGTTTTGATCCGTTTTTATAACTAATTAAAAATAATAAACTGATATCGTTATGTTATCATATCGTTATGATATGACCCCTAACAATATTGCAACTATAGTATTATAATTTCAATATCAACTTTGTTATGAATAGGACCTTTTCCGTGATCATCAAACGATTTGATTTCAAATAAAATGCTAAACTTTAATCAACCTCTGGTTGAGTACTTCTTTTTGTTCATACACTAGTTCTTTCTTCGTCACCCTGCTTTAGGCCAATGACCAGATACTATAAAGATAGTTTTAACTACTAGCTACTAGCTAAAGATTCTATATATCTTTCACTAACATCTATTATTATGAATTAATTTTACAAAACATTTTTGTTTCTACCACTATAGGTGGTTCCGTAGCTCAAAAGAGACCAACCATTACAGGATTCTGACTTCGGGGTCTAAAAAACTGGGCAGAAAGGTGGGGAACGCTGGGAATATACATAATTATAGGGGTAAACTAGAAAATTAAAAAAAAAAAACGCTTAGAACTCATAGGTAACAGGAAAACCTAAGTTTCCAAGTAACCCAAGTTTTTAAATTCTCACGGAAAACAATTGGCAAAGAGAAAAATTCTTATAAAATAATAAATAAATAAATGCTGGACATTTCACACATTATTCGCCCCAAGCTAAGCAGAGCTTGTGTTATGGGTACTAGATAATTGATATACTTAATACAATACATTACATATATAGATACTTTTTATTATACATAGAAAATACCCAGAACACCTGAACAAATATCTGCAGATCGTACAAATATTTGTTCCGAGGCGGGAATCGAACCCAACCTCCGAAGGCAACCTCCTGCGTCGCAGGCGAACCTACGTCCGCCGCGCCACAGAGGTCGTCAAAATGTGTTGATTGGACTCATAACTTTAATTGGTCTAGTATTTACTATAGTAGCCTAGTTGTACGTAATCCTCACCACGCGAGTCCGACTCGCACTTGACCGGTCTTTCACATCGGAAGGCGTCTGTCTGTCAGTCATAGTCATAACGTAAGCTAAAAGTAATACCATTCTCATTTCTTTCATTAATTTAAACGGAACAAATAAACACAATGTAAAGCGCTACCGTAATTTTATTAGTAGTAAATTTTATCTGGCCTTGGCTGAGTATTTGGACACATGATTCCAAAGTCAAGTTCGAGGTTACGAGCGTGTCCTTACTGCGAACAGGTGTGGTCGATGAAAACTGAGATAGTGCTTGTAGTCAGACTTTAATTCGACCAGATAGGGCTCAAATTGGATTGAGTTGTAACTCTGTTACTATCGATTTTTGGCTGGCTGCGACGCTTTTCAATTTTAATGTTGTAGCATCAAAATTAACACTCACATATATATTGATCCCACCCTAGGATTACGGAACTACGAGTACCATGTTACCACTACACACAGACTGGAATAAATATTACGCTAACCCCATATTGGAGGTCACCAAATTAATAGTAACAAAAATCATAGTTACTTTTGAATCATTCTATGTTATTTGCTTTGAAATTTTGAACTATTTCAATTTCCTTCCTACTATACTATATATATATATTTATTTAATTAATTAATTAGAACGGCCTAAGCCAACACTAATTAACATTCATTACAAAAATTACTATCATTATTAAAAAACTTACAAAATACGTTTTACAAAAAACAAATATATACCTACCTACCTATAGCAAGTCAGATATTAAGAAGTATAAATATTTAAATATATAGGTTATATTATCCAAATAATTATTATATAAGTAAGTATATTTAGAGATACAGAAGTTATGAGATGCAGAAATTCGCTCAAATGTCACAAATTAAAACTTTTTGACAGATTTTGTACAAACTGGTTGAATCATCATTGTGAATGTGTGCCGAACCATCGGCTTCTTGACAACACTTTTAAACACTTGTTTACCAGACACGGTAACCGGTTTGCGAGAGCTCATTTGTGTCATGTCTGTTGAATAAACGGAAGCCCAATTCTCGTAATACCATCATCATCCACGTAGTTTGTGTCTCGTAATATAAAGTAGGGAAAATAAAGTTCGGATCTGGTTCCAATCTGAGGCCCAATTCTCTTACTAAAAAATAGTTAGAGTTCGGATCATATTCCGGTCTTATTATGTCGATGTCTTAAATTTCAGAAATGGACGATTCAAAGTTTTTCGATAATTTTTGCCTAAGTAGATGTCTCTCTTTCTTTCCAATTATACCATCCTACTCTAATGGTAGTCACCGTGAGTTGAAAGTAGACTAAATTGTTATTTTGAGGGAGCAGTATACCAACTTTCTGTCAATTCACAATTCGGTTAACTTTCAGTGTAGTTATAAAACAATTTAGACTTAGAGAATTGGGCCTCTGGTGTCGATGTCATATGGCACAAATGACATTCTTCTCAACTAGTAATTATCATCATCAGCACAAATACATAATAACAGTCGCAAATACATTTGGTTGACCTAGAAAATTTAGTAAAACAGAAGTTCACGATCTATCAGCCGTTGATTCCACTCATGCGACTGATCTATCCATGCGCGGGAGTTTCCGCTGATGCGTAACGCGGGCGCTGCCAATGTCAAGGTCACAACAGAAATAGCATAGACTAGTTACCGAAATAGTAATGGAGTAGTTTTAAATCTGTGCCGCATTGGCTTGCGTTAGCGATAAATGCCTTTCTATTTTGATGTTTTAATTCCGTTGATAGTTTTAATTGCTTTCAAACTTACTTTGATCAGATTCTTCATTCATTACATTGAAGTGTAGCCTTAGCTTGTTTCTTGATTGAGAATGGTTTACGATTTTAAGATTTTTCTGAAGTGAGGTTTGTTTTATTAATAACAAGTGCCAAACAATTCGATTACTATAGTGTACCGTAGTAATTATCCACACTATCTAACTAAATCTACACTAATATTATAAAGAGAAAAGATGAGTAGTTACTGATAGATCCTGTGAATTTTGGTGTTACTAATAGATCCATTAAATTTTTAGGCAGTTTTCGAATTACTAATAGGTCGTGTGACGAACTTGCTATTAAAGTAGTACGGTCAGAGAAAAATCTCGAATAAAAAACTCTTATTAATCTCGAATAAAAATCTCGAATTAAATTTCTCGAATGAAATATTGTATTTTAGTTTGTGATGAATAAACTAAAAACTACTGGACCGATTTTAAAAAGTTTTTCACTAGTAGAATGTATACTTATAATCAATAAGTAACATAAAAATATAGGCCATACTTTATTTTCGAAAAAAAATAGGGGTCCTTATGGAAACTCCAAAAATGTAACCCAAAGGTGTAAAAAAATACTCAGTAAATTCCTTACATTGCGTGCGTTGCGAAAACTATTGATGATAGAACAAAATAATTTATTACAGTTTTAGAGTACTTTTTATGATAGCCGCTGTTCCTCGCGGGCGGAGCCGCGAGCAAATGCTAGTAATAAGTATTACTGCGTAACTTTACATCATCATCAGCCATCAAACGTCAACTGGACGAGGCCTCCCCCATAAAATACAATGGGGGGATTAGCCATAATCACTACGCTTCGCAGGCGGATTGGTGATCGCAGGCGTTGAGTACATCAGGTGGATGCTGCTGTCCATCCCCTGGAGTAATCCTTTAGTCGGCTTTTACGACATCAACAGGAGGAGGTAGAGGGTTCTATCCTTAGGTCGGACGCACCACAGTCAAATTGAAGTTGAGTGCTGAATTTGAAGCAAATGCAAAAATGAACAAAAATACCTATACACGATGCGACAAACTTGCAAACCATTATCTCATCGCATTTGTTCCTTTTGTTTCAATTGTAATAAACATATCAAACAATACTTACATTATTACAAAAATTCGGTATGAATGTAATTTCTGGCGCAGCGCCACGTAAGAATAAAATGTTAGGAACAAATAATGTTATACTTACGTAAATTTCCCATAAGGTGAAATTTCAATGGACAAAATATGTAGCAAAGAACTCAGGGCTGGATTTAAATTTATACCCTTAATCCCTGTTCTATGTAAGGGCTTCAAATTACGTTTTGTGCTGTTTTTTACGGTAAGTCGATTTATGGCTCAATTCCATCTTGTTTGGTAAAGTTTATAATATAACTTTCATTATAAATTCATACGTAAACCACTAATGAATAACTAACGTTGTTTGAACAAAAATGATTTACGAAGCTTGAATATTAAAATTGAAAAGCTGTTTATGTGATTTTATATTTGGGACGGGTATATAGACTTGAATGACTCCTAGTTTTGACTTAGCTTTATTTTTTATAGTCTGAATTTGTTAATATCTTTATTTAAAGAACAATAATACAACTAATACATCATCTTCATCATCATGAGCCTGAAGTAGTCCTTCAGACCTCCCCCCTAGAATGACATTACGAACAATCTTGAGCCGCCTACATCTACAGACTTACTGCGATGTTTATAATTTAGTCCATCGAGTGGAGGGCCTTCCTCTACCGCGTCGTGTTTGTGGTGTTGTGGGACGAGGCCTCCCCCATAAAAACAGGCTTGGCAGGCGGATTGGTGATCACAGTATTTGTGTTGAGCACTCAGGCGGATGCTGCTGCCCGTCGCCTGGAGTAATCACTTAGTCGGCTTGTACGAAATCCATAGCAGGAGATGGATGAGTATATTATAAGGATACACTACGGCCAATATGTAATAGTGTGTTATCATTTAGATGCAGTAGTGTAGTTCCAATATATAGCATTTGATCAAAATGAAATGCATAATGTATTCAAGTTACTGTTGCAACAGCATGATAAACGCCACATAGCAATTTAAACTTAATATATTCATAGATAACCGACATTAACAGTGCCCTACTTATTTTTCTATTTACGCACTGTTGATTTATCAAAGAGCAACGCGCACATTATATTTACCACTTTCCGTCTGATAGTAAATTATGCTGGTCTGTTTTTAAACATTTTCTATTTAAAATTGTAATTTAGTTAATTAAAGTACTGTATCAGTTGTCACACTGGGGTGCTATTTTTTTATGTCATCGAGTTACTAAATGTCAGTAAAATTGCCGTTAATCCCCGATTTCTATATATCTGAAACTTATTGATGACTATAATTCTTATACCTATCTGTTATTAATACAAGTGCCTCCTCCAGTTCATCTTCTGATAACTTTTCATTTAAAAAACCGACTTCCGCCATTGTATTCGACTAAATATTTGGATGAAAAAAAAAATGATGAAAGAACGATAGTGGTGAAAGGATTATGATATTTTTTGAATGCAAATGTTTGGTTTGTTGCTGAAAATATCAAAATCGCCATATGTATGCCTACAATATTTGAGGAGTTCCCTCAATTCCTCATGGATTCCATCAGCAGAACTGTATTCTGAAAAAAATGGGACCAATCTGGAAGTCAAATAAAAAAGTAATTTTCCAAATCGGTTCATAAACACCGGAGATATAAGGTAACAAAAATAAAAAAAAAAAAAAAAATTACCTCCTCCTTTTTTGGGAAGTTGGTTAAAAAACGGTGATTTGCGGCCCTTTTGATGATATTTAGTCACTCAGTGACATAAAAAAATCGCACTCCTGGTCTATCGATCCCTGCAGCGGTCAGCGGGGCGCGAAGGGTGTGACAAACGGACATACAGGACCGGTTGACCCTTATCTAGATCAATAAATTACAACTGGACCTATTGTTCACACGACTATATTTTTTGTGCGGCGTCATTTGATACCCTTTAGGGTGAGATTTCTATATAAAATATTTTGGTCTTTCCGAGTTACGCGGTTGCTGCACAAGGGTGCCGATTGGAACCCTTCACCATAAATATTTTAATTAATCGAGTGTTATCTATACAGATGTTAAACACGACCTGTTTTTTTAGTTAGTTTGGTTATTTATTTTCTTTTGAATAATAATTAGTTTCTCTAAAAGTTTAATGATGTGTGAGGTTTTGGATAGTTATATTGTTTATTCGGTAGTCCCTTTACATCCGTATTGTTATTTAAATGTTTTTTTTTTCTCAGGATGAATAAAGCCTATAATAAACTATCATCATCATTTTAAATTGAAAAAAAAACGGCTAATTACTGTTTCGTCACTTTTGCTTTTGTGTATTCGCCGGTCTACCGTCGAACGCGATCGCGGACGGTGCTCATGACCATGATGGCTTCAGAACTGTCTCGAAACGTCAGCAAAAGTGACGAAAAACAGTAAAAATTAGGCATTTTTTCAATTTAAAATGATTCTCGACCACGAAAGTTTCAATTCTATCATCATCAGCCCACATTAGTCCACTGCTGGACGTATAGGCCACTGCTGGACATATAGCTTCTCCCAAAAGTCGCATCTGAACCCGGTGTTCAACAATTCTCATCCACTTTCTGCCCGCGCCGCCTTAATAAATACACATAGAGCTGATTCTGAGTTTTGCCAAGCAAATGACAACGTATGGTGTGGTGTAACACGGATTTTTGTATGGAAATTGAGGTTCACTGGTTCGCTAGGGGCGCTCATCGGTGTCGCTATACAAAATCCTTGTTACACTACACCATACGTCCGTGTCAATTGTGTGCTAAAAACTTAGGGCCTTATTCATAATAATTTTTTAAACCTATTTTAGTTAAAATAGCTTTTGTTTTGTTCTCTCTGATGTAAAATGTCATACATCAAAACAAGACAAAACATATTTTAACTAAAATAGGTTTAAAAAATGATTGTGAATAGTTAGAATCAGACCTCTGGCTACATAATATTATTTATTTTATACCAAAGCTAAATAAACCTCAACTCCTAGAATATCGAGCTTAACATTCAAGGTAAGAAAGCTTTAATAAATACCACGGTATACTCAAAAAGCTAATTAATCACCATAAACTACCTTACGTTTCGCTTCCGTGTACAGTAACAAAAGTAACAAATCTAATAAAACCTTTCTCGTAACAAGCGGACAGCTAAGAAATGGCCGCGGCGGAACAGCGAACGCTCATTAATACCATTTCCGATAACTATAACAGATAACTATACCTACTATAATAGATAACTATACTAATACATAACTATAAAATCGTGCAACACAAAAATATCTACGAGTATACGGTTCCGGCGAACTAGAAAAGTGTGAGATAAATAATACGTTTCCTTTTAGGGATGAGGTGTTTTTCGGAACTAAAATCGGAGTAGGAAGTTTTTGCGGAATCAGAAATTGAGACAATACTTCATATAACATTCATCTATGATCATTATGTTGAATGGTGTTAGTAATGTGTCCTTGGTTACATGATCATGATGAGTAGAATTTTGGCCAAAAATGCTTACGATCTCAGGCTATAAGCCTTAAAGATCCGATGACGACTTACATTCTCACTGAGGTCTCCCAAGTTAGGTAGTGTAGCAACCGTGCCAATTCCTATGGTATATTACTTTCCTGGTAAAGCAGACTCTTTTCCGCAACTAAGCCGACAGAGGCCTTATTGTGACTGGTGGTCTAGCCCGACCAAGGAAGGCCAACTGCTCGCTGATGCCGATGCAGGCCTGTTTGGGTGACCTCGGTATACCGAGGTAGATTCTTCTTTGAGTCGCCACGCTGCTGTCTGCTTCTAGATAACTTTTGCAAAAGGGGCTGTGTAGAAACACCCAGTGTTATTTATAATTGTTTAAGTGATCCGGTGACTTAAGATAGGTAGGTACCTATTACAAATTTTTAACGTGTGGACGATTTCGGTGCCAGTAACAGAAAAGATGAGGAGTAATAGGCGTGGTATGGGCATGTTATGCGGAGGGAAGAAAGTCGTGTTACAAGAAAAGTGATGAATATGAATGTGGATGGATACAAGTAGAGGAAAGCCTAAAAAGAGATGGATGGACTGTGTGAAAGATGACATGTGTAGGACTGGTGTGAGTACTGATATGACGGAAGATACGGAAGAATGGAAGAACAGAACATGTTGTGCCGACCCCACCTGAGAGGGATAAGGGGAGATCATGATGATGATTTCGGCGCGGTTTGTGTGTCGACACATTGGAAATTAACAACTAAAATGGTCGCGCTACGTGCTTTCTGGAGACGAAAAAAGTACCCAATCTTTTGGTGGTTGTTCGAGCGTTCAATATACATATTTAATTGTTTTCTGCAGTCGCGTTTTGTGATCTAACACCCTTACTTCCATTGTTGCTTCGACGGCTGCAGCGGCAATAACGTGTGCGCCGGCAAAGGTAATAAATGTATAGTAACAAGGCGGTGTTATTGCAATCGATATTATATGGCTTGCAGTCAATGATCTTGCAGTCGAATGCGCCATCTGGAAATGCAGTCAAGACGTTACAACGAATACGTCTTTTGAAAACTTCACTTTTGATAAATATTAAGAATTTCAAGTGGTTTTCCATTTATACTTGTTTTGGTTATTTCAGTAACTCACACGGATTCGTTTCGGACAAAATGTCCGAGTTAATGAATGGCAAAATAATATGTCTGTTTTTTACGAGAGCGTGGAATTCAACAACGCTACAACGACGCATGCTAGGCATTTTATAAATACAATTCTTATTTGTATTCTGCTAATTTTGATTTGACTGATTGATTTCAATGCTGTGGTGTGTCTGTCCTAAGAAAAGACCCCTCTGTCTCCTCCCTTGGATGTTGTAAAAGCTTTACTAAGGGATTACACCAAGGGATGGGCAGCAGCATCCACCTGAGTACTTAACACCAAACGGCGATCATCAAACCGCCTGCCAAGCGTAGTTATCATGGCAAATTGCTATCTGAAGGTCTTGTCCCGCTTTGGACGGAAACAGGCTGGTGATGATGATGGTGATGATGATGATGATGATGATGATAAATATTGTTTTCCAGCAAATTTTTTATTTGTGGCATACAAATATTTCTAAGATGGCTGAAAATCCTCCAAAGGTCATGAAGTTCAGAAGCTTAGTTAAATCCTCGTTTTGCCGAGCAACCCGTTCGGAAATAACCCCTTTGTCTATCCGGTTAATGTAAATGAGATCTTAAAGACTCGCCTCGCTCTTACTTTTTCTCGGTACCGCAGTGAGGTTGTTTTTTTAGGGTTCCGTTCTTAACACCGGTATGCTCAGCGGCTATTTCCTATTTAAGCTTATCTTAATCCATACTTATCCATAATTCCATGCCCGGACTTCTTGGGCAAATTAAGTTGGTATAAGATTTGTCCTGGCTGCTGGCTTAATGAGTGTGTTATTACTGGAAGAAAGCGTTAGCCGAGTCTATGTGGAAAGCAATGGCGGCGATGAGCTCACCACTTGTCACGTCTATATTCCAGCGATTGTGTAACCCACGGTGAAAAGAGGCCATTTGAGGCTCTGCCTACCCCTTCGGGGAAAAAGGCGTGTGTTTATGTATGTATGTATGTATTATTTATTAACCGACTTCCCAAAAAAGGAGGAGGTTCTCAATTCGGTTGTATTTTTTTTTTATTTATGTTTGTTACCTATATCTCCTATCTATTATCTTTTTTATTTGAATAGATATACTTCCAGATTGGTCCCATTTTTTTCAGAATCCAGTTCTGATGATGGTATCCATGGGGAATTGAGGGAACTCCTCAAATATTGTAGGCATACATATGACGATTTTGATATTTTCAGCATCAAACCAAGCATTTGCATTCAAAAAGTATCATAATCCTTTCACCACTATGGTTCTTTCATCATTTTTTTTTCATCCAAATATTTAGTCGAATACAATGGTGGAAGTCGGTTTTTTAAATGAAAAGTTATATAACCCGATGTATTAATTTGCCTTGCAATTTATGTAAAAAATTTTTTAGTAGTGCATTGTGGATTATGTTATCTTCTAGGGAATAACCAATACCCCAGTTCTCGCCCGATAGTCTGCCAAAGTCTTGTAAAATCCAGGCTTTATCTTATAATTGTCAATATTGAAGTAAAGACATGGGTAACTTTTCAGTTCCTAGGATATCGGTGCCAAACAAATAATACCAAACCACACCCTCATAAAAGTTCCAAAACTTCCAAAAATATGGCTTAGTTAATTTTGGTCCACAACTTTATAAAGCTGGAACATACGGAATACTTCGAATGCGCAGTTGACTGCTCACGCTTAGCCTTATTTTTCTTTTCTGTTATTTTTCGCGTTCCAACGACGGAAGCCAGCAATATTTATACAACTCCTTACACCGTGTTTCCGCCTCGGAATAACGAGACTGGGAGCCTGTTATGATGAACATTTCTGATCTAATTCTGAAGAAATACCTGGGTGAATAAAAAAAAACGCTTACGTTCCAGCAGGAGTAGGCATATTTATAGTAGTATCCTACTATAATAGTACCTACTATAATTGAAAACTATTTCTACAAGCTGCTGCACACTCGAACTTTGTAACAAACATGTGGAATACGATCACATGAACACCGCCTTAGCAGATTGAAACGGCTTGATTACTACCGACGCGGATTGCACGATTTGCATTTCCGTGTCTGAGTGCGCGGTTATTATCCAGCGCGGAGTTAAGCAGCAATGAAATGTTTGCGATGCACTTTGTTCGGCGCGTGGTGGTAGTGGCTGTCTCGCATTACTGCAACGCCACTTTGGTAAGGCTGCATGCTCATTGAGTTATCCGGGTATGTTAAATACTTTTCCCCTGCCCATGTATAAAAGTAAATTAAAGCAATTATTTATTTATTTTGTTAAGGTGCTGTCGTATTGCCAAATTAAAGAGTACTTTCCGGAGGAGAAAAACTCCCTCTGGCCACGTGGTCCTACTGCTTTTGTCCTACCGATCGGACCACAATTGCTGTTAAAGGTGTATCAAGCAGTAAGTTTTAAAAATTTTTGAATGCATCGAATTATGTTCTATAATATGTTTTCCGACAATGGCTGCAAAAAAGGCTACTAAATGACCTAAGTTTGGATTTGCCACGGGTTCTTCAAATAAACTGTTTTAAAAATACCCTTTAAAACCAATGGTCACCCTGGTAGGTTAGTATAACTACACTGCACTGCACTGCACTGTACTATTATCGGCTCCCAATATTTTTTCAGTTTACGTTCACATTCAAATTCGCCACGACATTTTTGCGTGCTTGTTTCATCGTCTGTACCTACTTTTAATGCTAGATTGTCTTATGTTTTTTTTTTGTTTCAGGTAAACTACCAATTGAGCTGTCTCTCAAACTCAAAAGCTGAAATGGTAAATTATAATTAACAGCTCATTTAAAAATAGGTATTTGAACATTGCGTTATCTAGTATTCTTCATTAGAATCGCAATTATTTCGTGTGCAAAAATGTAGGTACATTCAAACACGAAAGTGTTTCACTTGCTAGTTCCAAACGCTGCACACGAAAGTAAACCGATGTACCACGACTCTACTGAGCATAGTGTAACTAAAATCAAGTAGCGCAATTCAGATCAGTGAGTTCAGTTTTCAGCTTCTTGCGAGTTCCGTCCAGGGAAGTACTACCTGCTATTTCTGCCGTCAAGTGCTCGCATTGCTGTGTTCCGGTTTGAAGGGTATGGGTGCCGGTGAAATTACAGGCACATGAGACGTTAATTTTTATGTACTTACTTGCCTACTAATATACCATGAATAGGAGCTCTTATTGTTTTCGTCGTTGTGCTAAATCCAACTCCTCAATTTTAATTTCATTTTTTTTTAAATTATCTTAATTGGTATGTTATTGCATTTTTAAACTACAGCGATAGCGTTAGGTACTATATAACGTTTCCATGTCATATTCAAATCAGTGTAGGGTAATTTTTTTTCTTTACTACTTGTCAAGCATATACGCATACAGCCCACCTGATAAAAAGCAGTTACCGTTGTCTAGGACGCCTGCATCACCAGAGGCATAACACGCGCGCTGCCGACCCTGAGACATAAAGATAAAAAGTATCATGTGCCTGTAATTTCACTGGCACCCGTACCCTTCAACCGAAACACAGCAATGCGAGCATTACTGCTTGGCGGCAGAAATAGGTACGGTGGCAGTACTTCCCCGGACTAACACTTTCACAAGAAGTTCTACTAACAAAATACAGAGCTTTAAAAGAGGTTGCATACTTTGTAAATGTGTGCGTAAGTTTGAAGCGTTTAAAAAAAGTTGAAACACTGCGCGTATATATTGTGTAAACATGACTCACAAGAAGAAAGTAACATTCGGTTCTGTTTAAATATTTAAAGTAATTCCTATGAATAAATAGTTAAATGGTGATTTGCATACAAATTGACCTTTGCTCCAAAGCGGGAAATGCGTCTAATTACGTACGTCTGGGAGAATGTATTTGCTCTCTGGACATGTTTAGTTTTGAGCGAGGTTGAGTTTTTATAATGGTCGTATGAAGTCGGTGGATGGAGGCGGCTCAAGACCATTCTTTGGGGTAGGCCTATGTCCAGCAGTCGACTTCTAATGGCTGATGATGATGATTTCAAGCATTAAATTAATGCCAAATGTAGAAACAAAACTTTAATTAAATAAATAAATAAATGCTGGACATTTTCACACAACGTTATCTAGCCCCAAGCTAAGCAGAGCTTGTGTTATGGTTATACAATAACATTACATAGATAGATATTTTTATTATACGTAGATAAATACCCAGAACACCCTGAACAAATATCTGCAGATCGTACAAATATTTGTTCCGAGGCGGGAATCGAACCAGCAACCTCCTGCGTCGCAGGCGAACCTTCGACCGCCGTGCCACAGAGGTCGTCAAATATCTATACTTAGAAGATTTTAATACCCCACTCACCATTTGACAGACCAACAGACAGTATAAACATAAAGTAAGAAGCAGCGGCGCCGAAAACATATCTTCATCTTCATCAGCTAGTAGACATCCACTGCTGGATAAAGCCTCCTCAATAGCATGCATAGCGTACAACCCATAGCGTGCAATGGAGGTGGGGGGAGGGGATTTGCCATAACTACCACGCTTGGCAGGCTGATTGTTGATCGCAGTTTAGTGTTAAGTACGGAGGGTTCCCAACGAGTAACACCCAAACGAGTAACACTGTTACTCGTTGGGAATTTTTGTCCCAACGAGTAACACCCAAGGAGTGGTGTTACTCGTTGGGAATATTTCTAGAAAAAAAAATCCCAACGAGTAACAGTGTTACTCGTTAGGAAAAAAGTTCCCAACGAGTGACACTAAGATATTAGTCAGGGTGAAGCTGAAAATTAAAAAAAAAACACTTTAATTAATGGCTGATCACTGCTTTTTATTTAAAAATGTACTCAGGTGGATGCTGCTACCCATCCCCTGGCGTAATCCCTTTGTTGCCTTTTACGACATCCACATGAGGAGTTGGAGGAGTTCTATTCATAGGCTGAAAGTACCACGGCTTTCATATAATAATTAATAATACCTACCCAGCTCTACATGTTAAGTTTAATTAATCAAACTAAAACTGTTTGGATCCGAACAAAAGATATTTGATTTTAATTAAAGCTAGTACTCGATGGCTGATTTTAATTAAGTTTAATTTTATCCATTTCAATACTACAAAGCCATTTTAATTTAAGATATAAGAATCTCTGTGGTATGCTTCATATTGAAGATGATCGATAGACATTATTCAAAAGTTTGAGTAGTTACTGATAGATCTGGTGGTTATGATCCGTTTGATGATGATGATGATCTTTCATCAAAGAATTACAATATTATTGACTCTTTGAATTTTCGCTGACTGTTTTTCATTACTAACATCGTCACCGTATAAGTTAGTATTAAAAACTGCCTAAAAATAAAGAAGAAAAACAGTTAAAAATAAAATCTAGGCCCAAATCAAACACTAATTATTGGTGGTTCTTTCAGTAAAGGGGGTAAACATAAAACGTAGATAATTCGGAAACAGAGGCGAAAATCTACAGTTTGTATGGATTAAAGAATTTGTAGACCAAATCAGAAAGGGGGCCATTCGCGTACAGAGAGCTAATTCAAAGTATTTAGCACACAATAGACACGGACGTATGGTGTAGTGTAACAAGGATTTTGTATAGCGACACCGATGAGCGCCCCTAGCGTACACTCTGTGAACCTCATTTTCCATACAAAAATCCGTGTTACACTACACCACACGTCCGTGTCAATTGCTTGTCAAAACTCAGAATCAGCCTTCAGACTGATTTAACGGATCCATTAGTATCATCAAAGTTCACCGGATCTATGCACTAACTATTCAAAAGTTTAAATGTAATCGGTTAAATTTCCTTTGTCAGACTAAAATAGGATATCTTTCGACTGCCCCAAATCAGGATATCCCAATGTCAAGACAAAATAGTTCAAACACAGGCCAAACCCGAGGCGAATGCTTATCCGGCTCATACAAATATTTGTCTTGGCACGGGAATTGAACCGGGGCTGTTTGCGTACCGAAAACCGATGCTTTATTCATTAGTTTAAAGTGAATCACATCCCTCTTCAAAATATTCACTGTAAAACGTTTCATGCAATTTTATTTAATATTCGTTTTAGTTTACTAAAACAAAGTTTGACAGCGGCAAGCAGCAATCTGCGAGTTTTTATACGAAACAATTTTTAAAACAAACTAAACTAGCCTTTGAACGAGCTATTTTTGAAAAATAAAACAAAAAATGAAGTGCATTGAAATACCAACCTGCCTTTTCGTTTTTACCGTTGATATTTTTCATATCTACGTTTACAACTATTGTATAAATTATCACTAGAAACGGGATATTTACCATGATTTTTGAGCATTATTGATTCCCGATATTTCGGCACAGTTTCATGCGTCATGATCACGGGTAAACTGAAGTCTTTGCGAGTAGATTTTTATTGTTATTTGTAGCCGTAACGATCTACCCTCTTTCTCACTCTTTTATTACGAACACCCCTACCATCAGTGATAATTATGTTAATAACCATGATAGTTTCAAAAGTTATATTGTATAATAATTTATGAAAATCTTGCCGAAGAACCAAGCTATCCAACTGAGATAACCTCATTCGAATCCGTTCAGTGACTTTGGAGGAGAGTAAAAACGCGAAAATCTACTCTCATTGTAAGTGATGAGTAAGTTTGCATGTTTATTTTTTACTGAATAAAGTTGTAACAGCGTTAATAATTTGAATGAAATTTCGCGTGGATTATAATTTCCTGGATATATGTATAGTATGACCTAAAATAGTAGGAGACTACTTTTTACCTCGGTAACATGCAGGTGAAGCTATAGGCGGAAGCTAGTGTAATATAAATAACCTTCTCATTCATCAACATGCAATGGGGGGATTTGTCATAATCACCATGCTTGGCAGGCCGATTGGTGATCGCAGTGTTGGTGTTGAGTACTCAGGTGGATGCTGCTGCTCATCTCCTGGTGTAATCCCTTAGTCGAATTTACGACATCCACCGGAGGAGAAAATGGGGTCTATTCTTAGGCAGGCCACACCACGGCATAATTATTAAATAATTAGATACATAATGTTTTATTGCCACCAAAAAAAAAATTACGTTACAAATAAAATAAGGTAGGTAATTCACAAGGATTTCCTTAGTTCTCTATGAGGTGCGACTGGTAATAATTACTGTTGATCATTCCACATCGATAATTGATCATTTTAATTGCTCCTCACCGCCTAAAAGCATGCTATGCAGTCGTCCATCAAAGTAACTTTGTTTTAACACTGACAAAACCAATAAAACACTCGCACGTTACCGAACAAGTTATAGTACGTAAGTCTCAATTCTATGAGTATAAAATCTATACAACTAAGAATCATTTAATGAGGCATTGAAGTGAAGTGAAGTCGCTGAGTATCTTCAATCCGCAATCCTAAAAAATTACATTTATCTAAAAAAAACATGTTTCAACAAAATGTTCTCGAACAAAACTAACAAGGTCCTACTACAATTTAATATATAAACTACTAGACCATTCATAAGTTTACAAACAGTTACCTAATAATAAAGACTGAAAAAAAAATCGAATTACTTATCTCAGTTGAGCGGGCAGAAATAATTGAGCCGACTCGAAGGGCAACAAAGGACAAAGGGGGGGAATGGAGGGAGAGTTACATGCCTGGGTGTCTGCTCCCGGTATGATATCAAATTGAAAGGAATCGCTGGATTATTATGTGCTAGCAGTAATTTGTGACAGAAGATCAAAGTCCCTTCTGTTCGATATACGGTTGCTACACAGTGGTATATTTACCATCATTTTCTGCTCTACTTAATTTTATCGTGGAACGTTAGCAAAGTAGCGCGAAATTCAAATTTTATTGTGTTATTTGCTCATCAACACTTCTTAAGAGCGAACACTGATTTTGCGGGAACCAGGAGACCTAACACACATATTTTAATTGATAGTATCTTATAAATAACATTAGTTTAGCTACGAATTCCAATGAACCAAAACATATACAATATAATTGAAATTACCGTGGCTTGGTCTCACGACCTTTGGGCGTGGTCGTGATCGGTGCTCATGAGGATGGACTTCTTAATGGTCAACGAAACGTCAGCAGGAGAATAGCAAAGTACGTGGTGTATAGTCGTATTTTTTCAAAAATAAAAAACTAGACAAATCATTTATTGGATACAATTATTATTTTTTACTATTTTGCCCCCAAATTTACCCCCTGAAATCAGAATTCGTGTATTTACGCTACACGGTCTTGATTGGGTCACCAAACACTATTAATGTATCCTGCACACATATAGAGTTAGGTCATTTATGTGTGTGTATATATATACATATATATATATATATTGTTCCACCTATTTTGGACCAGTAGATTCAAGTAGAATTCAGTAATAATAGGCTGTTAATAATAGGTTAGAGTAGACAGAAAGACAGAAACGAGAGTGATCCTATAAAGGTTCCGTTGGTACATTTTGAGGAACGGAACCCTAAAAAACAGAAATTAAATAAAGTAAACCATATTAAAACTTTTCCTTATCGTACTGAAGAAATTCCTTGGTGGAACTATTGGCATAAGAAAATATCAGGGTACTGCAGCCAAGTACGCGCACCGTGTGACAAGCTACGTAAGTTACCACCATGCCATTGTTGCCAGCTATTCTCGCGACTGAACAACGTGGTCACGGGTTGTATCGAATTGGCAACATTTTCAGGAGTTAAGATGTGTTTTAACAGGTTTATCTAACCTTTAGCTAACCCGTTCAAACTTTATGATTCTAGTCGAAAGGCAGCGATCCAAATAACATAGCGTCTGCTTAAAAACCCGTAAGCCTGTCATATTATGTTTTGCGTCAATGACACTTGCACAAATTGGGAAGTAACATTTTACTGACACCATAGACATAGTCAGACGAAACTTTTTTCCCTGTAAGGTGTAGGTATATGGCAAATTATGAAAATTTGAGTTGCTTCCGCTTTGCCTGAAATGCCCCACTGGAAAGCCCCACGAATAGTGATTTGTTTTTTTGGGCATTGAATTATTTTTATGCAATGCAATGTACATATAAACTACAAAAAATAAATCAACTCTGTTTATTATCAATTATCTATCGCATAACGTTTGGAAACGTATGTTCTCTGAGGAACAGTAATGTTTCTAGTAAATATAAACATTTCAGTGGCTATTGTTTCTGTACGCGTCGGTCGCCACGCGGTCTGGCAAACACATTCACAGAATACTAGTACTACGATAAAGTGCGAGAAAACGGGAAATTTTCAATTATGTAAGAGTGCGCCCCTCACTCTTCGCCTGACGAGCCGGGAACGAATACGAGGAAGCGCGGTGTGGATCACACTTAGCCTGAAGAAGACTCCATAAGGGATCAAACTTAATGGAGCTCCAACTGATATACAGATACGTAAAAATTTCCTATTTCACAAAATGTGACTATCCTTATCGATATGGCGTTGCAGTTTCCTTGCGAACCAACGCTTTCATACTCGAAGGTCAAATTCGTCGGCTGGCTAACAACACCTCATTCGAAGGTCAGTCTGAACGCAGTTACAGGCATGCAAGTGCTATGATTTATGCGCATACATAACATGATCAAAGTTCAGACAGTGACCAAAGGTAAATAACTTGAGGTAGGTACCCGTGGTATGTCCTAGACTACAAAATTCAGAGGATACGATAGGTAGAAGTGTCCTGACCAATCGTCGTTTTAAAGAATAGTTTTAGGAAGATGTCCCGTAGATGTCGTAAAAGCCTGAGACTGAGTGATTACACCAGGGGATGGCCAGCATCCATCTGAGTTCTCAACATAAATTTTGCGATCACATCAATCCGCCTGCTAAGCGTGCCATGGTGATTATGGAATTCCCCCATTGTATTTTATGGGGGAGGCCTCGTCCAGCAGTGGACATCTAAAGGTTGCTGATGGTGAGTTATAGAAAGTGATGGGATTGAGTGGAGTAAGTAGCGGGTTCATAGTAAGTACGGTGATCTCACTTCTATAGTGAATACGGTAAAGAACTTTGGGCGTTGGAGATGTCCGTGAAATATTGGGGCATAAAGATTTTGCTTTAACTATTGTTTACTGTCTAACTGCCATGATGTATTTTTTAACATGAGTTTAGTTTACTTACTAACGATAACTTTTCATTTAAAAAACCGACTTCCGCCATTGTATTTGACTAAAATATTTGGATGAAAAAAAAAATGATGAAAGAACCATAGTGGTGAAAGGGTTATGATACTTTTTGAATGCAAATGCTTGGTTTGTTGCTGAAAATGACAAAATCGCCATATGTATGCCTACAATATTTGAGGAGTTCCCTCAATTCCTCATGGATTCCATCATCAGAACTGGATTCTGAAAAAAATGGGACCAATCTGGAAGTTTTCTATTCAAATAAAAATTTTTTTTTCCAAATCGTTTCATAAACGCCGGAGATAAGCGGTAACAAGCATAAAAAAAAAACAACTGAATTGAGAACCTACTCCTTTTTTGGGAAGTCGGTTAAAAAATGGATTTTAATTATCTGAATACATAATGAATTATTATTATTACTATTTTGATTTAAACGTCGGTTATATAAAAACACGTTGCATTGGTTCAAAGCGGACTGTAATCAATCTCACGAAATTAGCACGTCGTGTAGAATTCGAGCAAGTACTTATTACCTATTCACCATCATCATCATAATTATCAGCCTGTAGAAGCCCATTGCTAGACATAGGTCTACCACGGTATTACCTAGCAGGTAATAGGTTCAGGTACTTATTAAGGAAGCCCCTCGGTCGCCAAGCGGTCTGGATTGGCCGTGTCTTTCGACATACATGTGTATTATATACGAGAGGTGGTAGTGTGTTCGGAGTACGGGTGTGCTTGTGATTTAACTTATTTTTTTACAGTGTAGGTAATTGTACTTCTAAATGTACCTTTGTAAAAACTTGAATTGGCAGGTCATATTTATAGCTCACAGAACTGACAACCGTTGGGGAATGTCTGAAGGGAATGTCTGACCACAAACCGGACGACGCAGTAGAGGAAGGGCTTCCACTCGATGGGCTGGACTAAAGACATTATAAACGTCGCAGGAAATTGGTGGATGGAGTCGGCTCAAGACCGTTCGTCGTGGTATTCTAGCGGGGAGGCTTATGCCTAGCAGTGGACTTCTACAGGCTAATGATGATGGTTGATGTTAGTTTGGGTGAAATACTCGACGGTCATATAGGCATCAGACATACGAGACAGGTGACGGTGCAGCGAGCGAGACGGCAAGGCCGTGTGACGTCACGGTCACGCCACTAGCGCGCACTACGTAAGGTTTCTGCACTTAGCAACTACAGTCGTCCGCACTGTTTGTCGACTAAATTATGTGTCATGCATAGCGCTGAACATGATTGAACCAATGCATCAATACTGACTATTTTGGTATTCAAACATACCTAGCAGCCGCTGAATTTTCTTCCAAATTGAATTATGACTAAATCTCTTGATCATGTCATGATAGAAACTGACAATTACAATGTCTGTTTTTGGTCTGTCAATATTGTAAGCTTCACATTCTGGACTACCTAATTATGATTTGGTTTCTACCACGGTAAACGATAGTGCTTTGCGCGCTGCGCACTCGCACTCGTGAGAGTGTTACATGAGTGGTCATGGATTTTAAATGACTTTATGAAATTATAGATCTACTTAATTAGTAATTACTTCTAAATCTGTATTCTCATTATAAATAGTTTTAATTTTTTATTTTGCTTGCTATCCTACAGGGTCAGTTGAAAAATTCGTAAACTGGTTTATGTCTTATGGTCACAAATTTTATTGTAAGACTTTTTGGGAACCCCACTTTTTTCAGAAAATTTTGGGGTTGTTTCTAGTATGTTTTCTTTAAACTTAGACATTATATCAGCTGATTCTTGAATAAAAAGTGCTAATCTTGAAGTCATTGACTTGAAAGTTTTGGAAACATGTAGTTTTAATTTTGTTTAATTACTAGAACAAAGTTTTTATTACTCTTTAAGAATCCCAAAATCTTGAAACAAATGTTGTTAAGTTTAATGTTACGAAATCGGACCTTTATTAGTTTGCACATTTTTTAACCGACCCTGAGTAGCGGAATATATGGATCTTATATGTTAAATTGAACATTGTGTGTTTATCCATTTCAAGGAAATAAATCAATTATATTCCATGTTTAGAGAAAATGAGTTGCCGAAACGGTCCACTAGACTTTTTAGGCACTGTTGCGGTTCCCATACAAAAACACGTCAGGCTTACGAGTATGAATGTGGGCTCTATGTCCGGGCAAGAGATAGTCTAGTCTAGGGTAATACCTAAGTAATTATATTCCAAACTTTCAACTCCTGCCGCGCTGTTCAAAATATTGACTTGTATCCATTTTTCAAGTACTCTAGGTACAGTCTAATCTTCCTTCACTCTTTGGATAATCTCTTTATCAGCAAGATTGTTTTATCAACTTTCACCAAACAAGTGCCGTTATCAGCTGATAGCTATAAATGCAGGTGATTCAAGATGTACAGTCAGCATTAAAAGTAGGATAACTCAAGAAGTTACATATACCTAATTATCACTAGAAACGGGATATTTACCATGATTTATTTTCACTTTATTTACGGATATGTCATGTCATGATTTATTTACGGGATTTTTCATGGTTAATAACCATGATAGTTTCAAAAGTAACATATACCTATAATTAAATTGTATACTTTAAATATGTATAGTACTTAGCTAAATCTAATATGTTTCTCTTCTTCTACCGTGTTACGTATTTACCAGTTAACTTACTATTTTAGAGAAAAATTTGGGCACTTCTGGTGTCTGTGGCTTTGTTAAGGCCATCCCATGTTCAGGTGGAGGAGCACAAGGAAAAAGCGAGTAAACGAGGCATGAAGTGAAGGATAGCGACAGGTTTGCAACAGGCATAAATTGTGCGATCATTGCTGTCAAACGGTATCTTTGTATGAGAAAAGTGACGTTTGACAGCAATGATCACACAATTTACGCCAGTTGCAAACCTGTCGCGAGATAGAGAATACGGGGGCCGATCATAAAGTAGAATGCAATAGTATAGTTGTTTCCAAACAACCGACTACTATACTACCTGCTACATAGGTAGTTGTTTAATACCTTTCTTGTTTTAATACCTTAGCAACTAACTTTTATAGCCCTTGATAATTTGTGTGCTGACAGTACTAGCCGCAAACAACTGCATTCTGGTTGCTAGGCGTTGCTATCAGGCTTACGTAATGTATCGTAGGTTAGTTTTACGATTGTTGCCCGGTTGCGTAATTGTCATCATCACCAGCCAATTGACATCCACAGCTGGATATATAGCCACATAGGTCTCCACTTAGTTCTCGAGTGGCGGCCACTATCCAGAAGACGCTGTTTAGGATGGCCCCCAACTGATGGGCCGATGATACTAACAAAGATAATGTTTTTTTTTTAACATCGAAGTATGGATACGGTCAACTAAATAGCTACGTATATTTTTTTGTAACTCAACTGAAATAAAACGTCGTAATTTGTAGCACTGTTACTCGTTGGGATCTTTTTGTCCTATCGAGTAACAGTGTTACACTGGGTGTTTTTTTTTGGGAATACTTCTTTTTATTTTGTTCCCATCGTTACTCGATTGGAAAAACCCTCCATTTTAATGGTCGCAAATTAGTGGCTCTAGAACGTTCGTCGTGGTATTCTATGGGGTTTGCCTATATTTAGCCATGAACATCTAAAGGGTTTTGATGATAATTAACGTTTATTTGCACTGTATAGAACTTTGCTGATGATTTTATTCTTCCTGAATACTAGGGTGTTGAGTGTCATGTCATCATCATCATCATCATCAGCCCTTAGCTGTCTACTGCAGGACGAGGCATCCCTCCCCCATTGAATGCAATGGTAGTATTTGCCATAATGACCACGTTTGGCAGGCGCATTGGTTATCGCATGTATTGGTGTTGAGTGTTCAGGTGGTTGCTGCTGCCCATCCCCTGCAGGGCGATTCTAAAACGTCGGAAACGTTTCCGATCGGATTCGTTAGTTTTTCATATCGATGTGGTAAGTAACTAAAACAATTTTCTAACAATTTACTCCAGTAAAACATAGTAATATACAATATTTATTGTTTTTTACCGTGTTTTACTAGAGAAAATTGTTTTAGTTACTTACCACATCGAAATGAATAACTTTTCATTTAAAAAACCGACTTCCGCCATTGTATACGACTAAATACTTGGATGAAAAAAAAATGATGAAAGAACCATAGTGGTGAAAGGATTATGATACTTTTTGAATGCAAATGCTTGGTTTAATGCTGAAAATATCAAAATCGCCATATGTATGCCTACAATATTTGAGGAGTTTCCTCAATTCCTCATGGATTCCACCATCAGAACTGGATTCGGACCAATCTGGACGTATATCTATTCAAATAAAAAAAGAATTTTCCAAATCGGTTCATAAACGCCGGAGATATGAGGTAACAAACATTAAAAAAAAAAAAAAAATACAACCGAATTGAGAACCTCCTCCTTTTTTGGGAAGTCGGTTAAAAACTAACGAATCCGATCGGAAACGTTTCCGACGTTTTAGTATCGCCCTGCTGGTGCAATCCGTTAGTTAGCTTTTACGATCTTTATCTTTATAAGTGCCACATTTTGACTTGCTGAAAACAGATTATTAAAGTCGCTAAGTTACGAAGGAACTCTTTACCGGTTTTTGAAGCTGTTTCTTT
The DNA here is from genome assembly GCA_951392215.1 of Epirrita christyi. NCBI lineage: Eukaryota > Metazoa > Arthropoda > Insecta > Lepidoptera > Geometridae > Epirrita > Epirrita christyi. Next base: position 2,019,538 of record OX595843.1, read on the forward strand.
GTGTTGGAGGGCAAACAGTCGTGTTATTGGGCTAGTCTGAATGTCAACGTCAGTTTGAATCGCTACTCGTTAGGGACTAATGAAGTTTCATTCAAAGTGCCCACTCGTTTGCGCTGTAAAAATATTACTGAATGGTGTTGACGAAAAAACATAATACACTTTATAACCGCTGAATGATTAACAAACTTATTTCTTTATAATATCTCATGAGTTACCTCTGTGGCCCAACGAGAGGCGAGAGGTGCGGGTTCGATTCCCCTTGCAGAAAAAAATGTTTGCTCCGAACTGCATGTTTGTTAATTTTTGTTGCATGACGACCTCTGTGGCGCGGCGGGCGAAGGTTCGCCTGCGATGCAGGAGGTTGCGGGTTCGATTCCCGCCTCGGAACAAATATTTGTAAGATGTGCAGATATTTGTTCAGGGTGTTATGGGTATTTTTCTATGTATGATAAAAATATCTATCTATGTAATGTTATAGTATTAAGTATATCAGTTATCTAGTACCTATAACACAAGCTCTGCTTAGCTTGGGGCTAGATAATGTTGTGTGAAATGTCCAGCATTGTTTATTTATTTATTTGTTCCGAATAGGTGTTGTGGTACCATGGTACTCTTAGTTCCTAATACCCGCGACGACACAGGGAATTCTAGTGTGGGATCAGATGACTATGTATGTGACGGTTGGCTGGCATTTCTAAGCTTGCTGACGTTTGTTTGCAGTTATGCAATGGCACGTTTGTGAAGGTCTTGAAAATTTCTGTGTTTACGGATTACCCAGGTCATCATCATCATCATCATCATCATCTAGCGGAGACATCCAATACCAAAAGACGAGGCTTCCCACAGAATGCAATGGTGGGATTTGTCATAAACACCTCGCTTGGCAGGTGGATTGTTAATCGAATTATTGGTGTTGAGTGCTGTGGTGGATGCTGCTGCCTCCCCTGGTGTTCCTAAGTAGGTTTTATAATATCCAAGGGAGGAGACGGAGGGGTCTATTCTTTGGCCGGACACACCACGGCACGACCCATTAACGCAGGGCATTTTCTTTATACTACTAGGCAAGCAAACAAGCATACGGCCCACCTGATGGAAAGTAGTTACCGTAGCCTATGGACGCCTTTAACACTAAGGGCATCACACGCGCATTGCAGACTTTTTAAGAATTTTAAATAGCCTATTTTGGAGAACTTTGTACTGTAGTCACTAGAGAAAACCTCGACAATGAGACCACAATATTATGTCATTGTCTTTACAATTTAAAAGTTTAAAAGTAAAATATTGTTTGTTAAAAGTATTATTTTTCAATGTCAATCCCATAAAACTAGAATACTATGTCAATGTTACTACCACAATTTTCCTTATACACTTTACCTCTTGACAAGTGTTATACAAAAACAAATTGACATAATGTCTTTATCGGTCGATTACGTGACATTACGATAAACAGACAAATTCAACATGTAAATGACATCGGACGCACACATACACAAACGTATGCGTAAGCGCATCAAAGTTGACATTGACAGCGTTACTACAAAAATACGATCGCGTCTCGACTCGAAGTTCAACATCGTTTCAACATAGGTGTGTCCAGCCAAATATACCCTGTCATATCGCCTCCGGTGGATTTCTTTAAAGCCGACAAAGAGATTATACCAGGGAATGGGTAGCAGCATATGGCACTGGTCCCACCGCCGGCGAGTGAGCGATGAGCTATCGGCGATTTTCTCGCCCAAGAAACGAACAAAAGATTATCGTTCCCGTGTATATAAAAGAGAGAGATTATATTTATAGTTCATCGCTGGGCTACTCGTTCTACGTACAGATTCTACTCGTTTATCGCTCTTTGCCGGCGGTGGGACCAGTGCCTATACCTGGGGGCTTAGTATATATATATGAGTTTTGATAGTTTTCGAAACTATTATGAAGTTTCGTTTCCTTACATAAATTTACTTGCAGCGTCCCTAGCGAAAACGATAAGAAAACTAAGGACGCTGTCAGTAAATGTATTGCATGGAAACGAAACTTCATATAGTTTCGAAAACTATCAAAAATCGTACTAAGCCCCTGAGTACTAACACCAATACTGTGATCCTTCAAATCGCATGCCAAGCGTGGTGATTATAGCAAATTCCCCCAATGCATTCTAAGGGGGTAGCCTCGTTCAGCAGTGGACGTTTGCCGACTGCGATGATGACAGTTCTTGTCTGTTGTGTGATCCATAATCGAACTCCTTAACTCCTAAAAATTCTTGTCCACGAGACGTTAATTTTGATTTGCATAACGCCATACGCCCAATGTGGCAGAAAAAAACTCAACAAATTTCAAACGATTTTAGCTAAAATATTTCCTGTGCGCAATCAAATGTGCCACAACAACATCCGCAATTCGTAAATCTGTTCTGACATGGACGTGTTTTCGTAAAAAAATATTGAAATTAAGTACTTCTGTTCAGTATCTCGGCTCGGCATGTGTTCAATCAGTTTATTGTTTCGTTATGATCGCTGATTCATCCAGGTCACATTCTGATCTTGGTTTTGTTTGATAAAATGAACGCACGAGTAATTTTGTTAAAATTGCGCCCTGAATACATGTGCTTAAAAACCAATTGGTTTTTAACAATCAAGCCCTGATATTTCTACTTAACTTTATACTGCATAATAAGACTCATTTTTAACCGATTTCGAAAAACGGAGGAGGTTCTCAATTCGGTTGTATTTTTTTTTTATTTATGGTTCCGTTCCCGAAGGTTGTAAGACCCTCGAAACCTTAATGAACTGTAACATCAAAGCGGAACCTTATGCCCATACAAATTTGGCCGGTTTATTTGCATCATTTTAGCTGGTTGACGGTGACTAGGGTCACCATAGTCGCCTCCATCCGCCGACTTCTCGCGACCTTAGCAAAGACGTCGGTAAATCGAGTGGGGGACGTCCTACTCTATGTCGTCCGGGTGTGTGGTCGCTCTAGAACCTTTATTTCCCAGCTGTTGTCAGTTCTGCCACTTCAACTTGCTAATTCTGATAGCGTAGCCGTTGATCTTGGTTCTTCTTCTCCTACATGGGCTTACAATATCCCTTCTGTGAGACAGGGCTTATTTTAAACAATGTTGAGACCAGTAAAGTTATAAAAATAAATATTCGTGCGTGTTACAATAATATCAAAACATATGTTTACATACCACCAAATAAAAAAACATCGGATGATTTTAATTGTGTTATCTGGTTAAAACAACTTTTTTATTTGTTTGAGAAAGTGACTTGTTGATTTGTCTACGAGAGTTTGATCACGTAGGCTCAAGTAGATTATGTATTATGCATGTTATATGATGTGATTATGCAAGTTATTTGTATGAAGTATGCTGTAAACAGTCCGATATACACCGACAGTTTTATCTTTGCTGGCCGCTTTGTTTATGTCTATTCTAGTTTATGAGTCTGTGATTCAATAAAGATGAAACGCTTTGATTGGTTCATTTTAGTAATATACCTAGAAGTATATTTACATACATGTAAAAGTAAGGTTGTTTTTTTACTCTGGGTGGGATTAAGTTTTCAGGATATCAGCAGGGCTATTCTAAAACGTCGGAAACGTTTCCGATTGGATTCGTTAGTTTTTTATTTCGATGTGGTAAGTAACTAAAAATATTTTCTAACATTTTTCTATGGTAAAAGATCTCTAATTAGTAGTAGGTTTCACGTAATATACCATACTTATTGTTTTTTACTGTGTTTTATTAGACAAAATAGTTTTTACTTACGAAATGAAAAACTAACGAATCCGATCGGAAACGTTTCCTATGTTTTAGAATAGCCCTGCAGGTCATAGGTACTCAATTATTAGGCTGTAAATAGGTACTTAATCTACATAGTATTGCTAACTTTGAACCTATATTCATTTTAAAATTATACTTAACTCTTTCTAGACGATAGAAACTTGCAATAATACTCATATTTTAGAATTGGGTTGAGTTAAGAATAGAAATTTAATAAAAATGGGTTGAGTCGATATAAATACCTAAATGGGTTGACCTTCATTGGGTTGAGTTAAGAAGCACTCTTTTTTAGCCTTCACCCTTGAATTTGTCGAGGTAAATTTTATTGGCAACTATATTACTAAAAACAACAGTCATACCCTCATACGTATTGCCTTCTAATATGGTAGATGGTTCATCATCAGCCGGTAGACGTCGACGACGAGGCCTCCCCCATAGAATACAATGATGGGATTTGCCATAGTCACCATTTTTGGCAGGCGGATTGGTGATCGCATTATTGGTATTAAGTACTCAGGTGGATGCTACTGCCCATCCCCTGATGTAATCCCTTAGTCGGCTTTTAAGATATCCACGGGAGGAGAAAGGCAGAACATACCATGGAATGGATGGTTATGTAGGTGGTTTAAAAATACATACTTAATGGTTACTAATTAACCGACTTCCCAAAAAAGGAGGAGGTTCTCAATTCGTTTGTATTTTTTTTATGTTTGTTACCTCATATATTCGTCGTTTATCAACCGATTTCGAAAATTCTTTTTTTATTTGAATAGATATACTTCCAGATTCCAGAATCCAGTTCTGATAATGGAATCCATGAGGAATTGAGGGAACTCCTTAAATATTGTAGGCATACATATGGCGATTTTGATATTTTCAGCAACAAATCAAGCATTCAGAAAGTATGCGGAAGTCGGTTTTTTAAATGAAAAGTTATTTTACCTAAAAATTCCGTAATGGGTCGCTGTATACCGACGATATATGCTTGCATATTTCATTATACGCGCACAAAAAGTGTTTTAAAGGTCTTGGGTACAGTCATCGACAGCAATAAAAAGGCAAGTACGTGCGTCCACGTGCTCGGCCTTGGCGTGATGCAGTCTGCACACCGCGACGAGGTCGGCTAGGGCTGCCCCGTGGCAGTTACTACTCATAAAATAACCGTCTTTAACTACCGGGGTTAGGGGTTAGCAATTTAGCATTCACGTATGAAGCAGGCTATCCGCCGACTGTCTACCACCACCAACTACTGTGTTCTGTCTGTCTGTAACCAGGCACTCTTTTGGCAAGACATCGTGTGGGACCAGGTGGTGGTGACGGTTCAAATACTGCCCCCCAATGGGGATCATTTTGGCAGCCTTAGCGCTATCTAAATCTTATAAAACTTGAATAGGGGAAATTTCTTGACCTAAATATTCCTCTTTTCAAGTTTCAAAAGATTAGGACAACGCTAAGGGCTATATTTCACCGGGACACCATGGCGGCGCAACCAGTCGCCGCTACCAACAAAATGTATACATACTGCTCTATAGAGCCTCACCCGACTCACCTGGTGTCCATTTGGTTGCGCAACCAATTTGGCGGCGCCACCAACTCGGACGCGTGCACAGAATGTTACTGGTTGCGCCGCCACGCTGGTCGCGCCACCACTAACTACTATCGCGTTGTATGGTGTCTCACTCACTCGGCCGCCAGTCCGGCCGCCAGGCGCATACATACAGCAGTAGTGCTATCTCTTCGAGGTCCATTTTGATACTGTCTTCAGTGTGGTGTGGCGACTCTGGTATCTGTATGGTGTCTAGTTTGGTAGCTTACGGACACCACGGTGGCGCAACTGGTTGCGCCGCCATGGTGTCCCGGTGAAATATAGCCCTAAGGCTACCAAAATGGTCTTCATTGTTGCGTTCCCCATTGCCATTTGCTATCTGTAACTGGTGGGCTGCTCGTGCATCAATAGATTTTAAAAATTGGTCTCCAACTGTGATGTTGTTTTCGAAGACATGTGTGAAAGGAGGCTAGAAGTTAAGCGAGGCGCACTGAACCCTGTTATCACACTGGTTCTTTAACCATCAAATTCAAGGGCCTTTTTAGGGCCACGGTATCTCAAGCAGGGTAACCGATGACACGAAGAAGAGAAGACTAGCTTTCACTGACACGAAACCGGAGGCAGTAGGCATTAGACGCGAGCCACAAACGTGAGTATTTTGATTTTTGCGTAAATGCTGTTGACTATTAGACCGACTGTAAAATCTTAGTTCAGCGGCTCTATTGGTGACTTACTTTACTTACTTTACTTTTATTTCTTACTTTTAGAGCTAGTTTCCATACGAGTTAAATCAGCTAACATTATCTAAAAGTTTGTCTTTCACCTCATCGTCTATCTTCTATTTTAAAAGTATCAAATTCTTAGGATCTTTCTTACCCCTCCCCTGCCTCTCAAGCACGATGTGCTGATATATTACAACAGCTACTGTCAGTAAAATGTGACAGGTGACAGCCCTAATTAATAAAGCTGGCCTTGCGCGCGATGCCCTGCGATGACCTGCGTTGCTGATTTGTAAAAACAACTGCAGTTCACCACAATGACTATGATTAATTGTATTATTCACTTCTCTGCTCTTATTAATGGGCTGTGAAAATTATAAACGCTTTAAAAAAATGAGTCATTATTTTGTGTGGGAAATACTAGCAAGATTTGGATGTACTTGTGATTTAGACTTGCATGATAAGAAGTAGATACAGCCTATAAAGGCCAAATTACTTATGAAGGTCTTATAAAGGTACAGACTTTAAATTAAATCTATTTGCTTCGTTATCTATTTATCTGGGTGGTAATTCAACGGGACCCACCCATGGGATGAAAAATGCACCCGGAACCTACGGGTTGAACGTGAAGTATGAGTTTTTTATAATTACTTTCGTAAAAGTGTTTATTCATGATAACATTGGGCCGCGAGTGCTTAGAGGCAGACTAAGAGCATCTAAATTGCGCGAAACTTCGGGTCGAGCCTCGGTCGTATACTCGAATATAATCAACGTAAGTTAAACCGGTAAAAATCAATGTAATGGTGAAGTACGAGTATCAAAGTCATAATGCAATATTGTAGCTCTTAATGACCAGAAAGGTACCATTTTGAACAGGAATACGATCTGTCACTTTTAGTAACAAATGATAAGCAATTCATTAATTTAATAAATTTTTTTAAACGGGAAATTTTCGCGTAAGTACCGTTATATCAGTGGAATAATTTAATCTTTGCTTTCCGTCATTTCTGTCTGAATATTTATCTTCGGTGAGTTTTTTTATTATTGTAAAAATGGCAGCCCTACGCTGTAACAGCGTGCCAGATACACGTGCCGCAGTGATGTCACGAATGTGCAAACGACTCACGGAAATTGTGGGATGCTTCCCGCGGTAATGCTCTTTTTGAACGCAAACTAATCGCAAAAAACCGGCATTTTTGATACATGGAAAGAGTAGAATTGAAATTATCGTGGCTTGGTATCATTTTAGAAAAATCACGACTGTACACCACGTACTTTACTATTCTCCTGCAGACGTTTCGTTGACCATTTTGAGGTCCTTCCTCATGAGCACCGACCGCGACCGCGCTCAAAGGTCGTGAGACGGGAACCCACAGCCACGATAACTTCAATTCTATTCTTTCCATGTATCAAAAATGCCGGTGGGTGCACGTCAGCAGGAGAATAGTAAAGTACGTGGTGTATAGTCGTTATTTTTCTAACAAGGAAAGAAGGTTGCTACCGGTCACATCTATGCTCCTAGGGCTCAAATTGTTTATGAAAGAAGCACTATGACCTGAATCTATGTCTGAATAAAAGTGTTAAACATCCGAAAACAGAAATAAATTCTGCATCTCTCTTGAAGTGGCGTTTTATTCATTAATTTGGTTTCATCTTAAAACGTTTATCGATTTTGACGAAATATCGAATCATGTATGTACTTATATCTTCTTCTGCCTTTAGACGTCCACTGCTGGACGTCATAGACTGTAATGGGGGGATTTGCCCATCCCCTGGTGTAGTCACTTAGTAAGGCTTCATCCACGGGACATGAAGGAGGGGTCTATTCTTAGCCGGACACACCACGGTAATGTATATATTGTTGTCTAAAATTGTCTCTTCGAAAAGACTCACCAACTGGTCGCCGAATTTTTGCGTTCATTGAGTTTAATTAAATAGTGCAGTAGACTGCTACCAACGAAAACCAATACGATAAACAAAACAATTATTCTATTATTTCCGCGGCCAGTCTAGACTCATTATTGTAATTAAATGAGGTTTGTAACTGCATGCGATTCAACAATATTGGCCGTTTTGATGACTAGCGTTGCTACCTCGGCTTAACACGGATTTGATCCCATTGCACTCTAAAATGGCTGAAGCGATTGGTTCGTAAATTTGGTCAATGGAAGCAGTCCATGCAGATGATGATGGTCTATGCAGTTTCCATCAGAGAGCTGATTCTATGTACTTTGCACACAATTGACACGAACGTCTGGTGTAGTGTAGTGTAGATTTTTGTATAGCGACACCGATGAGCGCCCCTAGCGTACACTCTGTGAACCTCATTTTCTATACAAAAATCCGTGGTACACTACACTATTCGTCCGTGTCAATTGTTTGTCAAAACATAGAATCAGCTCTCAGCAGCCTTTTGACGTCCACTGTTGGGCGAGGGCTCCCCCATTTAATGTAAGGGGAGGATTTGTTATAATCACCGCTCTCGGCAAGCAGATTGCAGTATTGGTGTTCAGTATACTCAGGTGAATGCTGCTGCCTATCCCCTGGTGGTTACCACATCCACGGGAGGAGACGGAGGGGTGTATTCTTAGGCCGGACGCACCATAGCAAACATGCAGTATTATCTAATGAGGGTTTTTCATCTTCGATTAAAAAGAAAAAAAAGTTGTTCAAATTGGTTCGATAGATGGCGCTGCCTCAACTGAATCAATCAAGATTGTCTGTGGTGCACATAAACAAAACTATTATCTGAGTAGTCTGTGGCTATTAGTCATGATATTTTGTTTGTAATTGCTTCTTGAGTGTGCGCTAGTGATTTCGTGGTGTTTTTAGAAGTAGGCAAAAATAAATACCACGAAACGAAAATTATTTGTACGTTGTCGATGTTGACATTTCACTTTATTTTGACACTTGACTGCTACGTTACAGAGCAGCGCCATCTATTTTCAACGCTGAAAGCATGATTTGAAACGGCCGTGAAAACCCCTCATTTATAAAGTGTGTTAAAATTATCGGGCGTCATTTCTAATAAACTAAAATAATTGGCTAAATAATTTTAGGGAAAATTCAATTCAGCGAATTATGCACAGAATCGCTATCATTGAATTGCATATTTTTAATTTTGAAAGCCAATATGCTATCAATATACGAACACGCAATCATTAAATTTTTAGCGCGACCGATCTAGGTTCATTATTATAATGAGGGGTTTTCACGGCCGTTTCATATCATGCTTTTAGCGTTGAAAATAGATGGCGCTGCTCTGTTACGTAAATGTCAAGTCTCAAAATAAAGTGAAATGTCAACATCAACAACGTAGATATATTTTCGTTTCGTGGTATTTATTTTTGCTTACTTCTAAAAACATCACGAAATCACTAGCGCACACTCAAGAAGAATACACAAACAGAATATCATGATTAATAGCCACGTAAGATAATAGCTTAGTACGCGTACACCACAGATAATACATTTGTCAATCTTGGCATTTACAGTTGAGTCAGCGCCATCTATCGAACCAATTTAAACGACTTTTTTTTATCAAAGTTGAAATGCCCTCATTAAATGACGTTTTTGTAAGCATAATATGAACATACATACTTATATAAAATCACGCCTGTTTCCCGAAGAGGTAGGCAGAGTCCACGGATTTTCACTTGCTACGATCCTGATATACCTCTAGCTTCATTCACTCTCATAATATTCTTCATACATAGGTAAGCGTCGGTTTAGGTTACTTTTGACCTGGCTTTTCTGCAAAACGTCTCCAAGTTGATCAGTTTAAGTACGTACTCCGAGGTCATCCCCTTTCAACTGGCCTATTAACACACACACACACACACACACACTTATATAATCCCTTAGTCGGCATTTACTACATCCATGGGAGCAGGTGGAGGAATCTATACATACGCCAAAAACGGAATGAATTTGAATATCACCTACAATAAAACCAGGTTTACAATGTAACTGTATCAAATCCTTTAAGGTTCCCACGTTCTCTTCGAACTTTTCGGTGTAATTAAGCTTACATTATTCCTGCTTCATTGTTTCAAAAATCTATAACACGTCGTACCTTCGATAAGTCTCATCCGATTAAATCTACAAAATTTGATGAAGATCTGACTTGTACTTTTATAAATTAACTAGAACACGCCACGGCTTAGCACGGGTAGCACGGGTAGTTGATCCGGTCGCTACCAAATTTCACAAGATTACCCGCTTGGCTAATCAGAAGATTGCCTGTAAATTTTATCAAAATCGGTCCAGCCGTTTCGGAATCCACAAACACACATCGATTTTTATATATATATATATAGATGAGAAGCTACGTTCATTTGTTCGGTCTGGCTCTAGTTTCCTTTTAATTTAATAACTTTTCATTTTAAAAACCGACTTCCGCCATTGTATTCGACTAAATATTTGGATGAAAAAAAAATGATGAAAGAACCATAGTGGTGAAAGGATTATTATACTTTTTGAATGCAAATGCTTGGTTTGTTGCTGAAAATATCAAAATCGCCATATGTATGCCTACAATATTTGAGGAGTTCCCTCAATTCCTCATGGATCCCATCATCAGAACTGGATTTTGAAAAAAATGGGACCAATCTGGAAGTATATCTATTCAAATAAAAAAAGAATTTTCTAATCGGTTCATAAACGCCAGAGATATGCGGTAACAAACATTCAAAAAAAAAAAAAAAACTGCCGAATTGGGAACCTCCTTTTTTGGGAAGTCGGTTAAAAACTAAGTTAGATCGTCATACATAATTTTTTGTAGACATAATCGGATAAGACTGATTAAGGAATGACGTGTTCTATATTTAAAAAAATTAAACAAAAGAAATTAGAGAGATTTGAAGCGTAGGTAATTCATTCGAAAAATTTGGACGTGGTGTGCGTGGGAAGCTCAACATACAGTAGGGTTATCTTTAACAAGCATTGTTAGTACTCTTGGTTTGATGCCAGGGCCAGAGCGACCGGACCAATTTGGATAAAAGGTTGCTAAGCTGCGGCGTAAGTACCATAAGTACTGCAGGGTCGCAGATTATATGCTAATAATGTGCTTAAGTGAAGAGGATGGCCTTCAGTTTTGGCAACAAGCGCCTGAAAGTTTGGAGAAGTTTGTGAAGCCCATTAAAAATGATTGCCGCTCTATTATGATTGAATTGGAGCGCTGGGCTATGTTCAGGATTCGGATATGCTAGCTAGACTGAGACGTTGTTGTGAGGTAGCCAAATTGGCCTAGCAAGGGCTATACATTATTCGAGCAATAAAATGACAGCCGTTGATTCTTAATTTAAAATTTACCCATAATATTGTCCCATGTTTTGGTATTGTACAAACAATAACATGTTTAATAGAATTGAGATTATCGTAGCTTAGTATCATTTTAGAAAAATTACGACTGTACACCACGTACTTCCCCCGTCTCACGATCTTTGACCGTGGTCGCGATCGGTGCTCATGAGGAAGGTCCTCTAAATGGTTAACGAAACTCCAGCAGGAGAATAGTAAAGTACCTACGTGTTGTAAAGTCGTAATTTTTCTAAAATAACATGTTTTATTAGAAAATTTGGCACAGCAAACCCGGCTTTAGATGAAATATCAAAATAAGAATTATGATATATGCAGCTTAGATCATTATACCATCATATCATATCACAACATATCATATTATATATTGTGAAGGCAACTTTGCAGTTCAAAACATCCGCAGCCATAATTAGTTTCGACTTGATAAACGGTAACAGTAATAATAAATTGAACAGTAGCACAATCGTTGTTTGGTATTTATGTATGTGGTATCGGAATGTATTCGAAATATTCGCGACGCGTGCCAAGTGCTACACAATTATTGTAGGATGAATAGTTTCTAAAATAATAATTATGGAATCTGTTGCACTGATTTACTGCTTACGTATTATACATGTATAAATTGTATAATGTACATCATCACGTCCTTTTTATGTATTCTGCTGGACGAGGCCTCCCCCATAGAATGCCATTCATGCCATGGGTGATTTGCCATGATCACCACGCTTGGCAGGCGGCTTGGTAATCCCAGTATCGGTGTTGAGATACTCAGGTGGATGCTGCTGCCAATCCCCAGGTGTAATCTCTTGCTTTTACTACATCCACGGGAGAAGAAGGGTTCTATTCTTAGGCCGGACACACCAGACCAGTTCTCTTGTAAAATAGGTTTAACAATACGGCTCACCTTATGAACTTCTTCATGTCACTGGTGTATAGGTCGCGCAACGAGTTATGAGCGCTCGGCGAAAGTGGTGGGGTTGATTGCGCATTTGTCCTCTCTTTCTCTCCCGTTTCCGCCTCCCTATACAGACCCAAAAAATTACTACTGCGCATTCAAGGTCAGCGCTCATAACTCTCGTTGCGCGACCTATATGATGATGTGAGGAATCAGCGGCCCGCAGGAAGCCCTTTCATGATTTTCAACAACGCACGGTATTCAGCAGAATTTTACGATATTGACGTGCAGATAACATAACATAACACCCAACAGTCACACACGTAGTCCTAATCCAACACTAGGATTCCCTGTGTCATGGGTATCAGAAACTACGAGTACCATGGTACCACAACACCCAGACCCGGAACAAATATTTGTAGATCATGCAAACGTTTGTCCCACAGTGGGAATCGTACCCGCACCTCTTGTGTCTCAGCTGGCTACTCGGCCGCAGCGCCCCGCAGAGGTCGTCAAATGTCAGGGGTGGTGTTTCAAATTGATTTCTTACGATCGAATGTCACAATAAAATGTTGTTTACGATCGCTTGTGGTAATGGTCGTCTGGAAATGTAATTTTTATTGTCTAATAATTAATAGGAATTGAAAGTGTGAAAGGTATTTTCGAAAAAAAATATGTACAGGAATTAAATATTGGATCCGTAAAGATGTTCCGCTTAGCAGCTAGCGTCTAGTAGTGATCTGGATCAATTGAGCTACCTATAGATCTATGCAACGGTCTTAAGATAATTCAACTATTTAATTTGTATTTCCTTACACCAAGTTGTCCCAGAACATTATACAATCCCGAATGAGTATCTTTATTGTCTTAGAAATAACAAAATTTCAGTCAGAAGGCAATTTTAGATAGCTTGTAAAATGTGTTTATGCGGTGAGCATGCAATATGACACAAATAATCTATCTATCTCCCGAATTTCATCGAAATTAGTTCACCCTTTACGGCGACGTAGGTATTTGAGTAACAACCAAATATCCAAACTATCGCATTTATAATACAGTGTAAACTCTATATAGCGACACTGAAGGGACTGTGCATTTTATGGCGTTATAGAGAGCTGTCGTTAAGGTTGCGGTGATGGCCGCACGCTAAATCAACTCGAGAATAGCGCAAAAGTCGGCCTGCATATTGCTGTCCCTGTTTGGCTAACGCAGGCGCGCGCGGGGCACAGCCGAACACTTATTTCTATTCTGTGGCCGTTACCATTCATAATTCGAAGCTGGTATTTATTTTTTATGCAAACTAGCATTTGACAAAAATATTTTTTGGCATATTTGGCATTTGTCACAAACTTTTTACATTTATATATCTAGCAATAAATACTCCTTGGTACCTAGTTCTGCGAACAGTTAGAACTCGCGAGCACAAACTTTTTTCCAATAATTGTGATCAGGGTGGTTATTCGCTATGACCTATGAGATTTCTTTTCAATAACGTGTGACGTCACCCATACGATTCAGCGATGATTCCACGCAGATATCGTAACGAGCCCGCGTTATGTTACGTTTGGTCAGAGCGAATAAGGGGGCAAGTTGGTGCTTTGATGATCGTTGAGTTTGGCTCAACTTTCCAATAGCGACTGTGAGCTAGGAGGTTCATATTTTTATCACATGTAGACACAAGCCTAAATATGAAATGGCGTACTGCGGAAACCAATAGTTTTAGCATTGTGAGCTATGACAAAAAAATCAAAGAAAAATATTTCAAAGTAAACGCTCAACTTTCCTTTAGCTACTGCTAGCTAGGAAGTTCACATTTTTATCACATGTAGGTTCACATAGCACAAGCCTAAATATGAAATGGCGTACTGCGGAAACCAATAGTTTTGGAGCTATTCATTTTTAAAATTTGCTAATAACCGCTTTCCGAACGCCATGTTTTGGTGATATTTTACTTTTTATCAGTGTTCCCATACGATTTTCGGCTTTTGACAATGACAGTGACAGACCAAATGGTATATTTTGCAAAAAATTGGTGGTTTCTCAATTTTCAACTAGTCGTGTTTTTTGCTCTTACGGTCCAGTCGGTTACGTATTCCTTGAACATCAATGAACTCTGTCATCGTTTGTGTTCTCAGAGTTGAGATTGTTTACGTGCTTACTCCTGTTTGAGAATTCATCGAAGGACTTTCCTTTAGCGACTATAAGTATAAGGCTTGAGGGGGGAGGGGAGGGGTGGGTTGTCAATGTCAAAAGCCGAAAATCGTATCCAAACACTGACAAATAGTAAAATATCACCAAAATATGGAGATCGGAAACCAGTTTTTAGCAAATTTCAACAATGAATAGCTCCAAAACTATTTTTTTCCGCAGTACGCCATTTCATATTCAGGCTTGTGCTATGTGAACCTACATGTGATAAAAATATGAACCTCGTAGATCACAGTCGCTAAAGTAAAGTTGAGCATTTACTTTGAAATATTTTTCTTTGATTTTTTGTCATAGCTCACAATGCTAAAACTATTGGTTTCCGCAGTACGCCATTTCATATTCAGGCTTGTGCTATGTGAACCTACATGTGATAAAAATATGAACCTCGTAGGTCACAGTCGCTAAAGGAAAGTTGAGCATTTACTTTGAAATATTTTTCTTTGATTTTTTGTCATAGCTCACAATGCTAAAACTATTGGTTTCCGCAGTACGCCATTTCATATTCAGGCTTGTGCTATGTGAACCTACATGTGATAAAAATATGAACCTCGTAGGTCACAGTCGCTAAAGGAAAGTTGAGCATTTACTTTGAAATATTTTTCTTTGATTTTTTGTCATAGCTCACAATGCTAAAACTATTGGTTTCCGCAGTACGCCATTTCATATTCAGGCTTGTGCTATGTGAACCTACATGTGATAAAAATATGAACCTCGTAGATCACAGTCGCTAAAGTAAAGTTGAGCATTTACTTTGAAATATTTTTCTTTGATTTTTGTCATAGCTCACAATGCTAAAACTATTGGTTTCCGCAGTACGCCATTTCATATTCAGGCTTGTGCTATGTGAACCTACATGTGATAAAAATATGAACCTCGTAGGTCACAGTCGCTAATGGAAAGTTGAGCATTTACTTTGAAATATTTTTCTTTGATTTTTTGTCATAGCTCACAATGCTAAAACTATTGGTTTCCGCAGTACGCCATTTCATATTCAGGCTTGTGCTATGTGAACCTACATGTGATAAAAATATGAACCTCGTAGGTCACAGTCGCTAAAGGAAAGTTGAGCATTTACTTTGAAATATTTTTCTTTGATTTTTTGTCATAGCTCACAATGCTAAAACTATTGGTTTCCGCAGTACGCCATTTCATATTCAGGCTTGTGCTATGTGAACCTACATGTGATAAAAATATGAACCTCGTAGATCACAGTCGCTAAAGTAAAGTTGAGCATTTACTTTGAAATATTTTTCTTTGATTTTTTGTCATAGCTCACAATGCTAAAACTATTGGTTTCCGCAGTACGCCATTTCATATTCAGGCTTGTGCTATGTGAACCTACATGTGATAAAAATATGAACCTCGTAGGTCACAGTCGCTAATGGAAAGTTGAGCATTTACTTTGAAATATTTTTCTTTGATTTTTTGTCATAGCTCACAATGCTAAAACTATTGGTTTCCGCAGTACACCATTTCATATTCAGGCTTGTGCTATGTGAACCTACATGTGATAAAAATATGAACCTCGTAGATCACAGTCGCTAAAGTAAAGTTGAGCATTTACTTTGAAATATTTTTCTTTGATTTTTTGTCATAGCTCACAATGCTAAAACTATTGGTTTCCGCAGTACGCCATTTCATATTCAGGCTTGTGCTATGTGAACCTACATGTGATAAAAATATGAACCTCGTAGGTCACAGTCGCTAAAGGAAAGTTGAGCCGCTACTATTTCTCGCAAAAACTAGGTACTGAATGGTAAACAAAGCACAAGTCGTAGGTATGTTAGTTACCTAGGTTACTTCATTCCAAATCACAAGGCAAATCTAAATAAAATTACAAAAATATTGCAATGTCATATATAACAAACAAATAGGTGAACAAACACAAGAGCAAGCGAAGCGCGGGGTTACACAGTGTACTAGTGTGAGTGCCTGTCGAGTTGTCAAACATCACACAACCGTAGTTACCCGACCGGCCCTCGGTTCTGACGCGATAGCAATATGGGCGTTCAGAATTTTTTAGAAATTTGTTCAAGTTCCGTAATACCAAAAATGATGAATAAAAACTTGTTGTTTTTTTTATATCGTGTTGTTATTCTGTTACTTGACAATATAAGCTATGTTCCTACACATAAAATACGTAACATATCGTTGTTTTTCATACGAAACAAATAAGATGAAAACATGTCGTTTAGGTCGTAAAAATATACAAAAAGTAATTCGCTTACATTTCATTTTAGGTATATATTTTGATAAAAAAAACTATCTGGGAACATAGATAAATACTATCCGAATCCGAATAATAGCATAATATGGTGGAAATATGCTCGAATTACAAATGACGTCGGTATTACGTTTGTATGGGCAGTCCATCCTTCGCTGGGTTCTTAAATGGAGAGAAGAAACATCAGAATTAGAAAAAGAAAAAGTTATGTAATTTGAACGCTATTGCTATTGTCTGTTATTTTTGTCTGACGTCTTTTGCTGCACCAGTAATTTTGTTGTATTTTTTTACTTATTTTATTCATATCTAGCAATATTGAGGCATCTTGGTTATAAAGGAAGTATTTTTCCAATAATTTAGCTGCTTCCAGAGCTTCTTTAATGCTCGGCGGAGGCTCCGTCTGTGAGTGAAGCCGTTGTAAGCAGGCGGTCGTCAACTTCGATGTAGGTTTGAAGATTTACCGTATTTCCTGTCATGTTGAACTGTTGAATCCACTCAGTTAATGGAAGGTCGTCGTCGCTTTCAAACTCAGGTTCTGTTTCCACCTCATCACTCGGAGAATTGGTACAAAGTCCAGCATGTCGAAAAGAGTGCTGTATAGTTGTGGGTGTCACTTCTTCCCAGGCTTTAGATAAAAAAATTACTGCATGCAGCATATTAACAGAAGTTTTACCCTCAGATTCGACTAGCTCCATCAATAATTTCCTTCTGTAGTGAGTACCCTTGAGGCTTTTAATCACACTCTGGTCCATTGGCTGTAAGACACTAGTCGTATTTGGAGGAAGAAATGCCAACTCTATGTTTTGAAGGTTTGATATAAACGGGTGGGCAGGGCAGTTATCAACAAGAAGTAAAATTTTTCGTCCCTTCAATTCAGCATCCCACTTTCGCACTTCTTCTTCAAAAAGTTGACTGGTCATCCAAGCTGATTTATTAGCTTTATACGTCACTGGCAATTTTTTAATGTTCTTAAAACAGCGCGGATTTTTCGATTTGCCTATTATCATTAGCTTTTTTTTTTCTGTGCCATCCATATTAGCCACAAGCACCGTAATACGTTCCTTGGAAAGCTTTCCTCCCACACACTTTTCCCCTTTAAATTTCAGAGTTTTATCTGGAGTCAACTTATAGAAAATTCCTGATTCATCAGCATTGAAAATGTCACTTGGGGCGTGTTTTTCTATGAATTTTGACCACACTCTGTTAATCCAATCATGAGTCACATTTGTATAAACACTTCGTGCCACTTATTTTACCATAGTTGATATGATGACGCTGCTTGAATTTTCCGAGCCATCCTTCTGATGCTTTGAAAGAAGTTAAACCAAGTTCTTCAGCAAAATTCTCCGCCTTAGCTTTCACGAGCGGCCCCGAGATAGGCATATTATTCTGGCGCTGTCGGTGAAACCATGATAGTACAGCTTGATCTAAATCTTCGTATATAGGTTTCTTTAATTTTTTGGTAGATTTTCCCTCGCCTTCAGCGTGGAGGATTTTTTCTTTGTTTTTCCATATGTGGACACGGTAGAGCGACTAAATCCAAAGCGTTTGCCAACATCACTTATCTTCTCTCCCGTTTCTATTGCGCGTATCAGTAAAACTTTTTCGTCAATACACAGTGATTTTCTTTTATTAGCCATGTTTACAGCTTTGATTATATACACACTAGATAGAGTTTCGTCCTGCAATCACTACAAAAGAAACAGGCCAGCCTTTGCTAGCGCGTGTGCGTGTCTACACACACAAACATGCATGCAGGTTTGTCTTACACTCGCGTCACATCATTGCTTTTGTGTCTGTTTGCGTGCGTAAAGATAACAGCTACTGACATATTTCCCAATTTATTGGGAAAAACTGACTATGTTCGGGTAAGTAAGTTTTGCCGGTTACTAGAAAACAAACAGTGGAATCTGTTCATTTTTTACAGAATGGAGATACCTAGATAGACTAGCGATATTGTGATTATGTCGAGCCCACGACTTCGTGGGCAACAGCGTGTGGGAAAAAAGTCAATAAAAAGCAAACTTGTTTTTTTTTATAATATTCACCCGGTGACTGAACTATAGGATCATTAGGTATTCTGAAAAAACTGAAAAAAAAAGTTTCATAACACCTCTAGTGGCATTAGACAAAGATGTGAGGTGAATGTTGTTCTACTGCTCTGATGGTTTCGTGAAATGAGAAAAATCAGAGCTGTAGGAGTTAGTCAAACTTCAATAAGAACATCTTTGTCTAAGGCCACTAGAGGTATTCTGAAACGAAATTATTGTTTTTTTTGCGATAGTTTTATTAACGTATGTACCAGATTACTTACAAATTGTATGAGAAAACATTTGATTAAATTTGACTAACTTCTGCTGCTCAGATTTTTTTCTTCCGCTACAATGAAACAACCCTTACATGAAACTGAGTCGATACGCATAAAAATTTTTTTGATCAAAACTACTCATTTTTATTGAGAACTCACGCTTGACCAAAAAAATAACTATGCCAAAATCGTTTTTATACAAAATGAGCAAATGGTTCCAAAGACAGTTTTCCCGTATCTCTTATGGATTCGGATATCACCATACTGTCCCATTAAAAAAAAAACACCCTGTATATTTTCAATTTTTATCTCACAATATAATCTCATCTCAGTCATCTTTTGATTAATCATCGCTATAGGCGTTCGTTAGAGTGGATAAGATAACGTATGTATGCCTTCGCCCGCCGCGCCACAGAGGCCGATATATTGTACATACCTACTATATTTTCATAGGTAAAAGTGAAGTAAAGTATAAAATCAGGTGAACCCAATCGACGTTCTCACTTTATAAGGAATCATTTATTCAGTTACCATAAGGAATTTAGCATTCAAAAACTGGCAACACAGACAGAAGTGCCAAGCTTGAAATGAATAATCGGGGCTAATAAGTTGATTGTTTTTATTGAATACTTTTGAAAATACCATGAATTCTGGATACTTATCGATGGTATGTGAATTTACTAGTTGTTTTTAAACGTCCTCTGTAATTTCTGCACACTTTTATGGCGCTAATCGTCATTGCTAGCACAAATTTCAATTCACTTTGCGACCGTTCGCCTTGACAACACAATTGACAATGAGGGGCGGGAAGCGACTTATCAGCTAACAGTTAGCTGATATTTTTTTCTACGCGTTTGTGTCATGAAGCTCTATCTAGTGTGTATATAATCAAAGGTTTACAGTTTGAAAGTTTGTGAGCAACTAAGAATATGATAAGGTATAGATAATCCATGACTCCTACTTATGAGTCATGGTCAACAACAGTCTACACGTACAAGCAATCCCAATTTGTAAACAAAAGAACGAATTTCTTAGAAAGTTCGGTATGCATGATGCCGACAGTCGAGTTTATTGCGGGCTAGGATAATAAAGCGACAATAGATCGTACACAGCTGCGCAGTTTTTACTAATTTTAGCAACTTAAAAGGTACTTTTTATTACTCAATTGTTGTCGTTATTGAGAGTGGGTGTAATGCTATGTAGAGTGAAACATTGTATGAAAGACAAGCTAAACCAACCAAAGCCAATTGATTTCGACGCTTAAGGGAGTTTGTCGTTAAATAGAGTGACGTTACATGGAGTTTACACTGTATAAGGATTAGTTGTATTATTCCGTAAATAAAGCAATGTAGTAAACGTATAAAGAATAGCAGCTACGTAACAATAGTTGAATGTAGTCTCGTACGTAATACCTACAATACGCTGCGGTCGAGCAATCAGCTGATGTAATGATACGCCCGCTTCAGTACAAGTAACGCCATCTAGTGATAACGGATAGAAACACAAATGAAAACATGCTTCTGTTTTACTCGCAGTGAAAGCGTTTGGAAAATCGCGCTGCTTCTAAATACTTAAAATTACGACTTTTTAACCGACTTCCCAAAAAAGGAGGAGGTTCTCAATACTTTTTTTTTTTTTTTTTTTATGTTTGTTACCGCATATCTCCGGCGTTTATGAACCGATTTGGAAAATTCTTATTTTATTTGTATAGATATACTTCCAGATTGGTCCTATTTTTTTCAGAATCCAGTTCTGATGATGGAATCCATGAGGAATTGAGGGAACTCCTCAAATATTGTAGGCATACATATGGCGATTTTGATATTTTCAGCAACAAACCAAGCATTTGCATTCAGAAAGTATCATAACCCTTTCACCACTATGGTTCTTTCATTATTTTTTTTCATCCAGATATTTAGTCGAATACAATGGTGGAAGTCGGTTTTTTAAATGAAAAGTTATTTGAATTTTGATGGCAATTTTTGGAACGGCGCCGCGACTTGAAGAAGTGACAAACATACAGCTTGGCCAAAAAGTTTAGAAATGGAACTAATTTGACAGGCAGATGTTTTGCATAGGTGCGAGCAAGACAGCGTCAAAAATGCATAGAAAGTGGCGCCCCTATTATTTTCAAGACTTTTTTGCCAAACTGTACTCACAAACTTTCGCATTTATAATAATAATAATAATTTATTTATGAAACATAATGAAATTATAATAAGTACATATATTAGTGCGATATTTAAAATATACGATTTGGCATTTGAAACACCTATTCATTTGGTCTGAAGTTCCTGCGGCGAGTTACTGATAGCTGGCTTTATTCTTGTTAAGTTCTGGAACTGTTGTTATAAAAGCCTTCAAGGCACTTTGCTAATGTTTTTAATATCGATATTACGGAGTACGGGAGTCGCAGATGTGGCCGGATTACCGCCCGACGGCCCGGCAAATTAATTCGTCCGTAATAAATTCTGGCAGTATGAAGACCGTGCAGGGACGTAGCCAGGGTTGCATACTGGGGTTCTATATTATTATATTTATACAGGGTGTTATTTGTACTGGAACAGTATGGGCATATCCGAATCCTTGAGAGATACGGGAAAACTTTTTTTCTTTCTTTTTTTTTTTTTTTTTTTATACGGGAAAAAGTCTTTAGAACCATTCCAACTCATTTTGTATGAAAACGATTTTGGCGTAGTTATTTTTTTGGTCAAGCGTTAAGAGATTTTATAGTATAAAATCTCTTTAACATAAGATAAACATCTAAAAGCCTTTTTAATTTTTGTTTAAATTCTAATCTTTAAAATCATTCTTCATCTTGCAACTTTTCATTGATTACCACAAGAAAATATACAAAATACAACTAATATTAAGCAACGATCTCGGCCAGGTCAACTTTATTCCCTTTATTCAACGGCTAACCGATTACCAAACAAGGTTAAAAAAATCGTAATTTGTTTAACAAAAATCGTTATTTGTCTATACCTGTTTATCCGCTCTGGAGTGGACACCAAAATTGCGTTCCGGCTTAAAAAACTCCATTTTGCCCCAAACCCTAATCCTGTCTACAGCCCTGGCATGAGGCTGTATAGGAATTATGAAGGTAATATAAATTACAGTGTCGCCCCGCGCTGGTTATTGTTTTAGGTAAATTTATTTCGCAACCTATTCACCTAGTTAAAATAATGCTTTTTATAATGTTCATACTTTATCGATTTGGGCAAGTAAAGGCATATTAATTTGTTGTTGAGTCAGATGTTATGGGCGGTTTGAACAAAACCTACATATTAATTTTCCATACAAAAGTGGACTGGGAATAAGATATTCTGCAGAAGCAATGCATATGGTTATATTTGGATGTAAGTAATTTATTTGATTTCGGATGTATTGTTTTTTTTGACTGCTTTATATTTTCATCATCATCATCAGCTTGACGTACTCTGCTGGATATAGATAGACCCCATATTTATCTTAAAAGTTTAAAAGCAAAATACAGGAAACTTCCATATAATTTTTTTTTTTTAATCTAAATATATGTAACTACTTATACTGACTTTTTTTTAATTTGATAAAATTTCGAAACTTGCATTTGGCTCACTAGCCCATTAGATAGTTAATGCAATTCTTTTTAGGTCACGTCTAAAAGATTTTTCCATTGAAAAATATCTATATTTTCAACTTAATTGAAAAATGATAAAGCCTTTATTCTTCTTTTATCGTCTGCTATCCAGTTTATAGTATATTTAAAGTATTCTTAAATCTCCTTTTACTGTGCCATGACCCAATTCGGAATACCCAATATCCCCGGATACCTACTTTAAAACTGACATCACTACTCCGTAATAAAACGCTGGCGACACGTTTGCACAAGTAATGCTTGGGTCAACAATGGCCCGAAGTACAGAAGACATAATATCTATCTTACAAAAGTTTCACTTAGACGCTGACAAGAACGTGTATTATATGCAACGCGTTGGCGAATATCATCCCATATAAAACACGCGTTTAATACTTACCCTCTTATTCATAATTTGATTGCTAAAATAGCTTTTGTCGTTTTGGCGTAGGTCATTTTACATCAGAGAGAACAAAACAAAAGCTATTTTAACCAAAATAGGTTTCAATAACTTTTCATTTAAAAAACCGACTTCCGCCATTATATGCGACTAAATAATTGGATGAAAAAAATGATGAAAGAACCATAGTGGTGAAAGGATTATGATACTTTTTGAATGCAAATGCTTGGTTTGTTGCTGAAAATATCAAATTCGCCATATGTATGCCTACAATATTTGAGGAGTTCCCTCAATTCCTCATGGATTCCATCATCAGAACAGGATTCTGATATAAATGGGACCAATCTGGAAGTATATCTATTCCAATAAAAAAAGAATTTTCCAAATCGGTTCATAAACGCCGGAGATATGCGGTAACAAACATTATAAAAAAAAAAATACAACGAATTGAGAACCGCCTCCTTTTTTGGGAAGTCTGTTAAAAACAAAAGCTATTTTCACCAAAATAGGTTTCATTAATGATTACGAATAAGGCCCTTAGTCTTAGACGTCCATTGTTGAACAAGGCCTCTCCCATTAAATACAATGTGGGGATTTGCCATCACGACGCTTAACAGACAAATTGGTGATCGCAGTTTGGTGTTGAGTACTCAGGCGGATGCTGCTGCCTATCCCCTGGTAAGTAGTAGATGGTTAGTAACCCTCTGTTTCATAATCATTCTCTAAACCTATTTTAGTTCAAATAGCTTTTGTCTTGTTTTGACGTATCACATTTTACATCAGAGAGAACAAGACAAAAGCTATTTAAACTAAAATAGGTTTAGAAAATGATTATGAAACAGAGGGTAAGACTTTTACCTACTACATCCACGGGAGGGGGGTCTTTTCTTAAGCCGGACACACCACGGCTTACCAATTATTATACAAGTATTACTCGTTTAATAGTATTAGATTAGATAGATATTAAAATCCGATTTGTAGTGACACAGGCTCATACGGAGGGAGGAATCTTTTTTACCGGGTTTTCTCGTGGAAAAGGGACAAATACGGAAAGTCCTGCAAACGACAAGCGAAGGACGTATTGAGTTGTAGGTGTTAGTGGGACAAAGCAGGGCTTGGCAGGAGAGATGCATTTGTTCCGAAGTAACTGTTCGAGTGTGGATGATAGATTGAAATGGCTTTTGTGAATGTAACAGGGGTTTAGCAAAGTATTGTGTTATCTTTTCAATACTACTCAAACGAAATCAAAACTATTCTACGTTTCTTCTTCATCAGCCGGTAGACATACACTACTGGATAAGGCCTCTACCATAGCCATGCGGATTGGTGATCGCAGTATGGTGTTGAGTACTCAGGTGGATGCTGCTCTCCATCCTCTGGTGTAATCCCTTTGTCAGCCCTTACTACATCCACAGGAAGTTAGGGATTCTATTCTTAGGCCGAACGCACAACGGCCAAAAAAAAAACACACTGGCACAAACTTTTATAATTATAATATTAAGTAGGATTACGATGTAAAACTTTGTTTGCTTATTAGAATGTTTGTCGCGCTTTCACTACAAAACGGCTAGGCCAATTATTATCAAATTTAATAAACATAGATTAGAATCTGAATTTAAACTTAGATACTCTTAGATTCCCAAAATCCAGTTATATCGGGAGAATAACACGGGTAAAATTGCCGGCGAACGCTAGTATGCCATACATACATATACCCTGATTTTTAATTTCAGACAATTTTTGTAAACAAAGAAATGTTAAAATATGCCACTGTGTGAATAAATGTCATGTATATGAATCATATGTGTGAGTACACGTATGATACACAATCATGACATTTATTCACACAGGCATCATGGCATTTTCATTCATGGCATATTTTGACATTTCTTTTTTTACAAAAATTTACTGAAATTAAATATCAGGGTATAGTTGAAGTTAAAAGGTAAGAAAAGATTTCCCAACCAAAAAAATTACAGAACATAAATCTTTAAATTTTCTAAATAGGTGTGCGCTCTGCACGCTTCTTATTCTTTCCAATTGCACGTTTATCTGTTTCGTTACTGAACTGTTCCCGAAGTAGGCAACTCACAAGATCTCATCCGATAGAATGAACTGATTACGTTCCATCTCCCTCTAACAAGCATTAGTGCCGACAGAGACAAATCGACAAGCCACGTCTTATGGATGCTGTTCTCTATGCTACTTGATTGTTTCACAACGGCTTGAAACGTTAAAGGGTGGAGTCGTTCATCTTCGTACTGTAGAAAATAAGTTAATACAATGTATCATTTGAACGCGAAAGGTTTTTACATTGTTTTGGTTTAGGATAGGAAAATATCATGCGTGGTTTTCGCAAGGATAACGGCAGTAGTAATTGAGCTCTTGGTGAATGAGTTCGCAAGAGTATTTATTTGTTTCCAAATAAAAAGTAGAACCACTTTTGTCTTAAAACTATACCTAGATAATAATTTAGTAGCTCGGTTCCTATCCAGCTACCTACCTGTTTGTCTTAAGACTTTTGTAGTTTGCTGCTGGTATAAATATACTTACATTATTATACCTGCACATACTTAGTACATGTAGGTACGTAATTACACAGCATTGCTGGGTTTTGGGTTGAAGGGTGCTGATGAAATTACATGAGATTTTAGTCTTTGTGTCACTAAATCATCAATATACAGTATTTTTTCGAATCGAAGGTTTGTGACAACCAGCAAACCTCGTAGGAACTGGGAACTTTCTTGGTATTATCGGTAATAACTTGTATTGGTGAAAATACATAACATACATACGTAACATAACAACCAACAGCCACATCCGTAGTCCTGATCCCACACTAGGATTCCCTGTGTCGTGGGCATCAGGAACTACGAGTACCATGGTACCATAACACCCAGACCCGAAACAAATATTTGAAGATCATACATACATTTGTCCCGCACCGGGAATCGAACCCGCAACCTCTTGCATCGCAGTCGGCTACTCGCCCGCCATGCCACAGCGGTCGTTAGAAAATAAATAATATGTAGAGTTAAGTTTAATCTTGTTCTCTTGTCAAGTTAAATCTTGAGATCATGTTAACACTTGATTTAAACCTAACCTAAAAATATTATGAACCTCCAATAGTCCGGCCTAAGAATAGACCCCTCCAACTCCTCCCGTGGATGCAGTAAAAGCCTTACTAAGGGATCACACCAGGGGATGCGCAGCAGGATCCACCTGAGTGTTTAACACAAATCTGCGATCACCAATCCGCCTGCCAAGCGCAGTGATTATGGCAAATCAGTTTCGGCCTGCAGTGGACATAAACAGACTGGTGATAAATAGCAAAATAGTTATAAATATTGGAGAAAATTGCATTTCATAAGCAGTGGTCGCAACGCCTTTCAGTTTTGTAAATGCAAACGGAAATGCACAATTTTGTGTCGGAAAATGCTTATTCGGTATTTACAACCTGCAGAAGGATTTACGATCGGATTCGTTAGTTTCTGGGGGGCGATTCTACTATTTTTATGGAAAAACCATTCTTAGATCATGCAATTACAATTCAATTACGATTGTCATTAGAAATTGTAGTCTGCTAAATTTGTGATTGTACTGAATTGTTGTACTGAATTGAAACGATTGTTTCTGAATAGTTGTTATTATAATCCAATTGAAAAACCACCAATTTGTTTAGTAGAATTGAGGCCCTAATTTCAATGTGGTAAGTAACTAAAACAATTATTTTTCTAGTAAAACACAGTAAAAAACAATAAATATTGTATATTACCATGTTTTACGAGAGAAAGTTGTTAGAAAATTGTATTAGTTACTTACCACATCGAAATTAAAAACTAACGAATCCGATCGGAAACCCTTCCGAACGGTTTAAAATAGCCCTGCTGATACCTTTATTTGTTCAGGGTATGTGTATTGCAGTTGCACGAGGAACAATTCGATCATAGTCACCCTTCATGCCCACTGTTAAAATGACAATTTGCAAAATCTTTAACCTATACCCTGATTTTTTATTCCAGACAATTTTTGTAAACAAAGAAATGTCAAGATATGCCACTGTGTGTATAAGTGTCAAATATGTGTATCATATGTGTATATACACATATGATACACATACATGACACTTATACACACAGTGACATTTCTTTGTTTACAAAAAAATTCTAAAATTAAAAATCAGGGTATAGATAATATTATTACGGTGATAATAATAATATCAAGCGTAGCGTGTACTGACTGTCTTATGAACGTTTGTTAATTCTCTTTACATTTTACTTGCGACTACCTAAGGTTTTTAAAGAGCCCTTTTTATGAATTAGCTTCCCCTTTTTTGCGAGGCACCAATCAGGCGCTTCCCACCTAGTAGTAAGACGGATTATCAGATCAAGCCAAGCTGCGTTCGCTGCCCTGATTCTTCTAGGCTTAATCGCGTTGGAACACGAGTAATTTTGGAATTTAAAATGATCCTTGTAGTTTTAATGAACAAAGACTTCATTTTGTTGTTGATACGTTAAATTGTCTCCAGAGACTATAAATTCGTCCACCACTCTTTCTATTACCAGAGAGCTGATTCTGAGTTTTGACAAGCAAATGACACGGACATGTGGTGTAGTGTAGTGTGGATTTTTGTAAGGCGACACCGATGAGCGCCCCTAGCGTACACTCTGTGAACCTCATTTTCCATACAAAAATTCATGTTACACTACACCATACGTCCGTTTCAATTGATTGTCAAAACTCAGAATCAGCCACATTATATAATATGTCCTCAGGAAATGTGAGCATGAAAGACTGACAAAATTACCCTAAAACAAACTTCTCTGTCGTAGTTTCAGGAGGCAAGTGCATGATAGGCACTAGGAATCCTGTTTAGGATCAATTTTAATATGCAATCATCATCATTATGGCCAGCCAGAGTAGTCCACTGCTGGAGTAGGCGTCCCCCATGTAATGCAAGTGGAATATTTTCCATAATCATTGGTGACCGCAGTATTGGTGTTAAGTTCTCTGGTAGATGCTGCTTATGTCGGCTTTTACGACATCCACGGGAGGAGACAGAGGGGTCTACTCTGTCTGTTCTATTCAGCCTGGTACACACTATGGCATAATATTTAAAATATATGTTGTTTTACTAATTTTTGGTATGAGGATGCATTTTAGTATGTTCAGACTTAGTAATAAACTAGATGGTGCCCGCGACTTAGGACAGGATTAGTGTTTCGAGTAGCTTATATTAGCGCGGCGTAGACAAGAATATAACCTATATATATATATATAATGTGGCGGGCTTTTTTGTAGGACTATTTAAGATAAACATTTCCATCATACATTACATAATATGTTTAACTCTAGCGGTTTTGGCAGCGCACGCCAGAATAGCTCGCAGATTGTAGATTTTTTCCTACTTGACACTAATCGTCATATTATGGACAATTCACACAATATCTTTATAAATTGTAGCCTATGTGTTATTCTGATGTATAAGCTATATTATTGTAAAGTTTCATTAAAATCCATTCTGTAGTTTTTACGTGAACGAGTAACAAATATCCATCCATCCATCCATCCATCCAGCCATACTTACAAACTTTCGCGTTTGTAATATTAGTAGGAGTAGGATGCCGGAATGAGGAAATTATTTTTACAGTTGGGAGTTCCCACATTCTTACCGTCGCGTTCAAATATTAGATTTGCATAGAAACATGCAAAAATATCATTTTTCCCTACATTACCATAACAGTCAATATTATTTTACTCCCGCGTCGATTGAATTGCATGCGCTTTTTAAAACTTCTCTGTATGTGATTCATTTTGTATTCCACATATAGGTGAAGTCTTGAAAGCTTTTTAGTACGTGCCTTTTCTGTTCGGTATGCTGTACGGAATGTTTTAAAGCTGTCTGTAATTATTACCTTTCTGTGCGATCTGTATAACAATTACCCGAAAGCTGATTTACTGAAAAAAACTATATGTATACGACTACCTAGTATTTTTGTAACTTCCTTAAGTGCTGACATATTATCACGGAACAAAATTATTTGTGTGTAATAATATCTTTTCACACCACCTGCTCGACAATGTCCAATTACAAATCATGCAACCTCAACGTAAAGTAAAGCATTGTCTCTCTAGGGATATAAAGTTGTATGAAACTCCCTAGGGATTAAAGTGATTTGAATTTGGAACGTCAAATTCGTGTCGAGACTCGTGGGAAACTCTAAGTAAAAAAATGCCCATACGGCATTGTAAAGAAGTTTGTTTGAAAATCGAACTGGTCACCTTAAGCAGAACTCAAAAAAAAGCTGTGAGCGTGTTTGGTGCTGTGATTTTCAGTAAATTTTATTGCAATATTAATGTTAATAAAGAACTACAAACGATAGTGCTTCTACTCCAAAGTTTATCAAAATTACTACCGCAAAAATCAAAACAAGCCCTGGCTTTTTATTGTCTCGCAGAAAGTGTGAAAAGTAGAGTATGCTCCTCTGGAATAAAGCCTGTCTTCGTCTTGGGCAGCTTGAACCCCTTGCTTCACTCAGGACGCTATATAACTCCCTCGCTACACTCGGGAGTTAACTTTAGAGTCCCTCGTTACGCTCAGGGTTCAATATGCCGCCCGCGACATAAGGCACTGCTTTATTCCCTTAGTGCATAATCTACTATTATTTCTGGATTAATAAGAAATGTACTAAACCTAATCAAACAAAAGCAAACTATGAATTTCTAGCTCATAGAAATATACCATAAAGACCAACATACATAATAAAATACAACTTATTGACGACCTCTGTGGTGCAGCGGGTGAGTAGCCGGCTGAGACGCAAGAGGTGGGTTCGATTGCCGCTGCGGGACAAATGTTTGCGTGATCTGCAAATATTTGTTCCGGGTCTGGGTGTTGTGGTACCATGTACTCGTAGTTCCTGATAACCACGACAATGGGTATCCTAGTGTGGGATCAGGACTGTATGTGACTGTTGGGTGTTATGTTATGTTATTTAATAATCGCACGTGGATAAGGATAATGTAATACTGACTAATGTGGGTAGGTAATGGCTGATGATGATAATGATGATTATGGCTAATGTATGACTGAATAGGTAAGTTGGACATAAGAATCATGACTAGCATGTAAAATAACACAATACACAACACAATGTATACCATATTTAAAAACAAATAAATTATATTTATCTTATCTATAAATACAGTCATCAGTTTTGTTTGAAAATCAAAACAAAGAATTCGTTGGTTTGCTAAATCGCTTTTAAATTATCCTTTTGAAATGTAAAAGCATTTACAATCAATTTGAATGATTTATTCGCGAATCTTAAAACGATCAGCGCTAAAGGGCTGAAAGGAACATTAATTCGTAATGATCATTTTGAAATTCTGAGTTTTAAGTTTTATAAAAGCTTTCGCACAAACAAACATTGACAGGGGGATATTGAAAGTGTTCTTTCTAAACAACTGCATTTTTACATGATGTAAGTTAGGCACATATTCTGTTATACATACATTCAATACTGCGCTCGCAGACAAATGTTTAATATGCCAGTAAAGCCGGGTATTCATTAGGCAACATTATGCAACAAATAAGGTATGTTAACAAATGTTGCCTGATGAATAGCTGGCTTACATTGTGAAACACGGTTTATAAACTGTAAACAACAACAACAACCAAAAAAAAAAAAAACCGTGTTTATTAACAAATGTTGCCTAATGAATACCCGGCTTAAAAAAACAGCTCAGCTCAAGTGTGACTGGACCGGCTACGTCTGCCGCATGTCTGACGATCTATACGGGCAAAAACCACCACCCCACGCAGTAGACCATCATGGAGATGGCGTGACGAGCTGGATGGCCTACCATACTGGTGCACTGCAGCTAGGGCCAGTGATAATTGGAATATAGGAAGGAAGGCCTTTGCCCTATAATGGGACAATATAGGCCAAATCACATCGGATGCGTATGCAGCACGTAACATAGACACGCGCGTCTCTACGTATGTACACGCTTGCGTGCACGTCACGCAAGCGGTGCACGTGTTCGTCTACGCGTACGCAGCCGGTGTGCTGTGGCGTTATAGGCTGAAAATAAAATTAATTATGCATTACATATTGAGCATCTTTCATGAAGGGCTGATTCATAATAATTAAAGATAAAAATGTTTATTACAACATTACAAAATAATAAGGTAAGTAGGTATCCTAGATATCATAGTACATTTACAATGCTGTGTGACTACGACCTTTAGACATTACAGTTCCTCGCTCTAACTAAGTACGGATTTGTAAGTAGTTTAGAAGCGAGGGCTCTTGCTCTGGCCAGCACAAGGAGTATCACACACAATGAATGCAATCCTACTAATATTATAAACGCGAAAGTTTGTGAGTATGGATGTTTGTTACTCTTTCACGTAAAAACTACTGAATGGATTTGAGTGCAATTTGGAATGGAGATACTTTACGCCCTGGATTAACACATGGGCTACTTTTCATCATCATCATCATCATCATCAATTTTCATCATTATTCACGCGGGTGAAACCGCGGGGCGCAACTAGTTTAATATAATAATGATAATCGTTTATGAATTTATAAACATAATTTAAATTAGGTACATTTCTTGCTAAGTAGGTATAATCGGTAAAAATTTACTAGAAATTACAGTACCATAGGTTAGGCTCTGTTCCCTACACTTGGTCCATAAAGCCAGTAAAGCGGAGTCAAAGTCAAAGTCAAAAAGAATTTTATTCATTGAAATCACAAGGATCATTTTGAATCGTCTTATAAATTAAAATTACTCCTGTTCAGTTTCTGAGTCACAGGGATTCGCCACGGACTCTCCCCCAGTTAACATATTTTAACAAAAAAGATTATTTACCATATTATTTTATTATAGGCCAATGTAAAGAATATATTTTGGTAAGTACAGGCAGGTAATATAGGGCAGATAGATACCCACAAACAGGAAATTAAATAAAGCTTACACAAAAATCTACATTACAATCAAACGATCATTCCCAATTCGCTTGTTAAGTCAGTGTCCCACGTGGCACACTGCTTGCGATAAGATCTGCAGCTACTGGCACGCGCCCGGCTGCGCTTGCCAAATGATTAACATAAACACTGCTTGCGGACCGCGCTTATCAGCTATTGACTATCTATTCTTGGCGAGTTCAGCCTATGTTTAAAGAGATCACTTTTTTGGCAAAAGAGTTCACAAAGAACCAATGCGCCAACCAGGGCGTTATTGTGTACTGCACCATCTCTTTGAGCTAGATCATAACATAACGACCTTGACGACCTCTGTGGCGTGGCGGGCGAGTAGCCGGCTGAGATGCGAGAGGTTGCGGGATTGATTCCCGCTGCGGGACAAATGTTTTTATGATCTACAAATATTTGTGCCTGGTCTGGGTGTTATGGTACCATGGTACCTACTCGTAGTTCCTGATAAGACACAGGAAATCCTAGTTTGGGATCATGACTACGTATGTGAATCAAAGTCAAAGTCAAAGTCAAAAGAACTTTATTAATTGAAATCACAAGGATCATTTTGAATCGTCTTATATAAAATTAAATTACTCCTGTTCCAACGCGACCAAGCCTAGAAGAATCAGGCAACAAACTCGGCTTGGCTTACATAAATGGTCCGTCTTACCACTAGGTGAGAAGCGCCTGTGTGGTGCCTCGGAGCAAGGAGTTGCTGATACATAGTAAATGAGAACTTAAAAACCTTAGGAAGGTAGTCAAAAGTAAATAAACATCAGCAAAATGTAATGAATGTTGGGTGTTATGTTATAACCTAACTTAAATCTCTACTGATGTCAATAAAGACAAGTGAAAGTGAAGTTTGTGTTTATGTGTTTATCAGATGGGTCGTATGCTTGCTTGTTTGCCTAGTAGTATAAATAAAAAAAAAAAAAGGTTAATTACCTTGGTTTGCACAATCATCATACATCGTTCCATGAAGCCTTCATAAAACAGAACAAAAAGTAGGTACTTACATTGAAACGAAAAGAAAAAAGGTGACCAAGAAAGATCGAGGGACACGACTAACGAACAAACTTACATCCTACTAATATTATAAATGTAAAAATTTGTGAGAATGAATGAATGGATGGGTGGATGTTTGTTACTCTTTCACGCAAGAACTACTTAATGGATTTTTATAAAAATTTACAATATTATAGCTTATACATCAGAATAACGTATAGAGTATAATTTTTAATAAAGGTTCCACGCGGGCGGAGCCGCGAGCGAATGCTAGTATTACATAAATACTCCCGTGTTTTTCTATTGAGGTACGGAACCCTACAAATATGTTTTATAGTTTCCAAGTGACATAGTAATAATACTCGTTTTATAATTCATTCGAAAATGTACGAGCAATATACTGAAATGTAGATTCAGGTTTAAGTACCGCGATAGTGCTCATTTATAATTTAGCGGACATGCAAGCAACATGGAAAGTACAATGATCGATCGCTTAGTATCGCCGTGGGCCTGGGACACGGTAATTTGCATTCAATATGCAATCCATTACTAAAAGTAATGTAAAGTAGATACCAATCTACTGATACTTACCCATAATAAAGGAATGCATTATTCTCTATTCAGATTTTAAAGCCATTCAGAATTAAAACATCTGAGTTAAATCTCCTGATTCCCGCAAAATCAGTGTTCGTTATCTCAGGACGCGTTGAAATAAATAAATAATAATAAATAAATAATAATCACCATATACCTATTTATTAAAATAACACGATGTTTTGAAGTTTTATTGTGTTTTTTTTTTGGTGCTGTGTGTTTTGGGTACGGATTGGCATTCATCTGTTCAGTAGTTACCGATTCATAGTTGGGCAAACAGAAATCTGATGGGAGGAGGGAAATTGTAGTGTTTTCAAGGACACAGTACATCTATGTCTCAGAATTCTGAGAAGGGGAAATTCTGAAAAAGAAGACGATAATCCTATTGGGAAAATGTTGGGGTTGTCGGAAGTTTTCTTGAAAACAAAACAATTACATGACAAACCCTAAAAACAGCTGATTCGAATTTCAAATATCCTAAAGATAGAATTTGATGTTCTTTGTGGGTACGCGGTTCCAGGCACCTTCTATTCACACGATCGATGGCACACACGTGTGTTCCCGACGTGCGCGTAAATAGGTCGGGTGAGAACAACACCTTTTTAAACGAACCGGTTGATTGACAGTATGTTTGTTTAGTTCGGTTCCCTGTTTGTGCATGAATATTGCGATACGATAGGGTGTGACATGCGTCCAATTGCCCTGAGGGTTTTGGTTTGAACTCGGAGGCCCAATTCTCTTATTTTAAAACTACACTGAAAGTTGACCGAATCGAGACTGAATTGTGAATTGACAGAAAGTTGGTATTCTGCTCCCTTATAACAATTGAGTCTACTTTCGATTCACATGACTAGCCATTAGAGTAAGATAGTTTTAGTTAGAAAGAGTAAAGAGAGATAATCCATCTATATAAGCTAAAATTATCGTATGCGTATATCGTATTTTTTATGTATGTCGTGTATTTTCATGTACCTACCTATACCATTTCCTATATTTTGTTACAGGTATGGCAACTTTCGTCTTCAACTGAAATGCTTGGATATTTGCTACACTTTTTTATCATCAGTAAGTAACAGTTAGCAACCTTGCGTTGCGATACAAATAAGTTTTTTGTTGAAAAATATCTGATTGAAAATATTTTTTTTGAAATTAATAATCGGATCGTGAGCTTATAAAAAATAATCTTAACATCGCCATTTTAATAACATCCATCCAGGAGTTCCCTCGCTTTTGCCATAGAATGAAGCTAACTAACTCGAAATTAACTCCGTTAACGCAATTACTTTTTTGCTGACTTTACAAATATAAGTTTATATGATGATGAAAAAAATATTTAAAAAAAAAAAAAAAAAACGGGCCTACGCTTTACACCAATTTTACTCTGTCCAATCAGATATCTATCTTACCTATATATTCATAATCATTTTTTAAACCTATTTTAGTTAAAATTGCTTTTGTTTTGTTCTCTCTGATGTAAAATGACATAAGCCAAAACAAGACAAATGCTATTTTAGCTATCAAAGGTTTAAAAATTGATTATGAATAAGAGGGTTAATCTTTTGCAAGTACAAAAAGTAACCCAAATCCGGTTACAGCAAGATCGGGCCACATTCTTCCGGCCGCCGTGAAACTAACCCATAATACAAAAATTTCAACTCAATCAATAACAGCAATAAAAAAAGTTAAATATTAAATTGTCTCACAACATACAAACACACACAAACTCCACAGTGTTACTCTGGGTGTAACTCGTTGGGAATACTTCTAATTTTTTGTTACTCGTTTTGGTGTTACTCGTTGGGAGCCCTCCATGCAAACGTAGTCGTACACTGTGCAGGGCATTTAAACAAAATTATTTTCAGACGAAGGACAATTCGGTCATTTTAAAAAAAACCTGTATTTCCAAAGTAAGATAAGACAGTGTGGCGTTAGCAGATTAACTGACTACAAGGTTAGGCTCCTCCATATATCATGAAATCAAGTACCATATCCTGTATTAAGGCGAGGATCAAAGGTTTAAAGTCTAGTGAGGCACACGTCAGGCTTTCAAGATAACGTAGGGTTCAGTTGGAAGGTTTTGTCAGGCGCGACTTAGAACGCGACATTTTGCTAATATTGAACAAATGCTTCTTCTGCTACTAAAAGAATGTACTTTTATGAACAAAGATTGACTCTAAAGATATAATTTGCTAGAATCACAAAACTTTAAAGAAAAAAGAAGAACTGAAAAATATGGTATATTACAGTTACGTCCGGTACCACTAAGTAGCGAATAAAAATCTATTGTTATGCAATGTTAATGTTGGTAATTGAGTGAGATATATTTAGTAAATATTCAAACAATACACCATTTACAACTGGCTTGGCTGGTCGACAGTCGATCGAGCTGCTCAAACTGATTCTCAAATAAAAGAACTTTATCAAAGTCGCACTCGAAAGTCGCGTGCTAAAAAATGTTGCCAGCTTATAAGACTACCAACTTATTGAGTAAGAAATAACTGTTTTGACGTGAGCTTCCGTTTCATGAACAAACATGCAGAGTTGTGCAAAGTTTGCATGATGCAAGGATAGTTAAAAGTTGAACGTTGTAAACATCGCTTTATCCCGACAGCGCCTATCTTGCAAGGAAGGTATTAATTTGCTTTGTGAAGTGAACTTGCGAAGAAGGTGAAGTTTCGATAGTGGATCTCAAATCTTCGAGAGCTATCAGAATTTGTAGATTTTGATACTAATGCAGGACTGATACTTGATACTTATAGTATTCTTATCATGTTAGTGTTTATTTTTTTTTGATAAAAACTTTCGTTTGGTATTCATGATTTGATAGATTTTAACCGGTTATATGTACCGGGTATATTTTTTTGTAACCCAACTGAAATACAATGTCGTTAATTTGGTAGCACTGTTACTCGTTGTGATTTTTTCCTATTGATTAACAGTGTTACACTGGGTGTAACTCGTTGGTAATACTTCTCTTAATTTGTTTTTCCCAACGAGTAACAGTGTTATTAGTTTTGGTGGTACTCGTTGGGAACCGACGTTCATATATGGCAATTCTTAGTTATATTTATAAATTAAGAGTTAGTAGGCACATTGCATAGAATCTGTTGCGATTAGAAGAACAAATATTGAGTCACAAACAACTTCTTATTTCTTACTAGTCTCCTGAGAAAGATAATGGATAGTGGCCCTCCACTCGATAGACTAAAGACATCGCAGTAAGTAGGTGGATGGAAGCGGCTCAAGACCGTTCGTCGTGGCATTCTAAAGGAGAGGCCTATGCCCAGCAGTGGACTTCTACAGGCTGACGATGATGAAGAAAGATATTCCAATATTATTGACTCCTTAAATTTTCGCAGACTGTACTTCTTTGCAAGATCGTCATCGAATCAGATAGTAATTTGAGAACTGTCAATTTTTTTTGGGTTTTTCCCCATGGTCCCACCGCGCTAGAGATGGAATTAAAAAACAAAACTATTGTAGCGCACTAGCTAAAATAAATATGAGACGACACTTTTACACTTAGATTGCATTCAATTTATGCACATTATATAACATTATATTTATATTTACATTATAAATTAAAGGAAAAATAAACCCCGTGGTCCCACCAGTGGGTCATAGCAGTGGGTCCACGGGGAAAAACCCAAATTTTTACGGATCTATTAGTAACATCAAAGGTCACCGGATCTACCAGTTATTTCAAAAGTTGAACCCTGAAAAGCATTAGAATAAAATATATTCTTTGTTAGCTAGAACCTTTGTGAAGATTTACCATGAAATGAAAATGAGTAGGTACGTAGATACTAACGTGAGTTGTCAATACTTTGCCATATTTCTGATATTACCTTTGTAACATCACATCTATTGGGAATACGTGCAGCATATTTCCAAGGAAATTCTGAAAGCACATCTTTATAAAATCATCTTCCTAGATAGGAGTTTCATTTTAAAACGTTTGAATAACATATGCTTTCATCGTAATGCCTTTGTTTAAGCTCAGCCCTTTCTAGAAAGCATTTTTCATATAAAATATAAATTCTTTGCTTGCTAGGTAATTTATCTCAAAGAGAAGAGTTTAAACTGGGAAATAGGATTTATATTACCTGCGAAAGGTCGGGTACCTACTTTATTAACTGGTAAAAGCTTTTAATGAAAA
The DNA here is from genome assembly GCA_951392215.1 of Epirrita christyi. NCBI lineage: Eukaryota > Metazoa > Arthropoda > Insecta > Lepidoptera > Geometridae > Epirrita > Epirrita christyi. The sequence goes on from OX595843.1 coordinate 2,057,299, forward strand.
CTGGAGAGAAAAGCTAGAACATTTAATTTTAATAAGCTGTCTTTTTGTAAACTTTTCCTGGCTTGTAATATTTGTTTTGGTTTTTCTTTGTAGGAGGGATGGAAGAACGTAGGTACATTATAAGTTGGGATTTATTGGTCTTTTTTGTAGCGTAACTGTGTTTATTAGGGATTTCGATCATCAACATCAGCAGCCTATAGACGTTCTCTGTTGGAACAGGCCTTTCCATAGAATGCAATGCTATGATCACCACGCTTGGCAGGCGGATTACCATGGCACTCGTAGTTCCTGATACTCACGACACAGGGAATCCTAGTGTGAGATCAAGACTACGTATGTGACTGTTGCGGGTGTTATGTTATGTTATTGGTGTTGATTACTCAGGTGGATGCTTTCCATCCCCTGGTGCAATCCCTATCGATTTTTACGACATACACGGAAAGAAACGGAGGGGTCTATTCTTAGGTTGGACATGCCAGTTTTTGATGAGAAGTGTATTTGCCAAAAATTTGATATATGACCTCAATAGCGAAGACTGACATAAATTCATCTACCAGCCAGTTCTTCTTCCGCGTCAGTGTGTGAGTATGTCCTGTACGGAGGCTCAATACGCAAGTTCTGTTTTTTTCTCCAATAATGTCCTCGTTCGACCGCGATCTCATGCCTGTTGGTAAGTGACGATGCGGCCGACGATGCAGCACGAAGGTGTTGAAGGCACCTATTCACTTTTGCTTTGAAAAGACCCATATTCTGTTTTTCACTATTGTTAGTTTTGTCATTAACATTGGTTTAGGCCTCTCTCAATTCGCTCTCTGGCTTGGCGGGCAGAAAGTGGTTGAGAAGAGCCGAAACACCGGGCTCAGTGGTGCGTATTGATGTATTGTAATGTTGACTAAGTAATTCTGTTGTATCGCATCGTACATAAATCGTGGTTGTGCGCGTGTGCCGCACGCCGGGATTGGAAACCGACGTGCGCTCAATGCCTTACTTCTAGGGTTGGCAGTTGAAATAAACAAACAAAACATTTGCTATGGCCACTGTACAACGTTGGTGTTACAATGGTTTTGCGTCTCATTTTCGTTCTGTAGAATTGTTAGCCCAAATTATTGGGGCAATGTACAGGCCGCTTTATACTTAACGCCAACCCTCGTGACAGACGCGGCCATATCGATAATACTGAGGCCCAATTCACTAACTAAAAAATAGTTAAAATAGAGTTCGGATCATGTTTCGATCTTGTGTCGATGTCTTAAATGTCAGAAATGGTATTCTCCTGACATAAAATACAACACTGTAATGTGATTATATCGAAATGTGACCAAAACTTGAACGATTCAAAGTTTTTTCGTTAATTTTAGCATAAGTAGATGGAGTCTCTCTTTACTCTTTCCAATTCTATATATAACTATCCTACTCTAATGGTGGTCACCATGAATTGAAAGTAGACTAAATTGTTATTTATGAGGAACTAGAAATTCAACTTACTGTCAATTTACAATTCAGTCTCGATTCGGTCAACTTTCAGTGTAGTTTTAAAATAACTTAGAGAATTGGGCCTCAGATATCGTGTCTTCGCTCACACTTATGGGTCTACTCAACAGCGTACTTAATGGCGCGCCGTCTTCCTAACGATTACAAAAAATACCAGTACAGTAAGTAATTCTAATATCGCCACGTGCACAGCCCTATCTAGTTGTATGCCAAGAGCACTGGCGTTAAGTATAGTAAATGTTTTTAAGTGGTACATGTAATGTTGACTAGTCTTATGTTGTATGCTGTCCTCGTCCATAAATCGGTTGTGCTAGTCTGATGATACGAAGGCGTGTGCCCAATGCGCTCTACTAGGGCTGGCAGACAGTCGCCAAGTGATATTAAGAATAACACACTAATGCAAGAATTAAACGACAAACGATTACCAAAGCAGAAACACTATTGGTTCACTCCGCGTAGACCAGAGTCCCGATTCTCGTAATTTCAATAATTACGAGAATCGGGGCTCTGGTCTACATTCAATTCTTAATCTAATCTCATCTCAGTCAACTGTCACGTCTATCACTGCGTGCGTAGACGTGGTAACTATTACTAAATCTTCGCATGCATGCGTTATCTTTCTCGCTCTAATGAACACCTTTCTGAACGGCAGAAAAGTTGATGACTAATCGAACGTTGACTGAGATGAGATTCAATTGTTATTTGAATGTCAAATAATTACGAGAATTGCCTTCCTGCTTAGCAAACCATAAATTGAGCGAAAATGTCTATTTCGCAAGAATGATTCCGTTCAAATAAAAACGTTTCCATCAAGTTTCAATATAATTATTTCTTAAATTCAAAAGTTCTTTTTGTATATTGGCAGTCAAAAGCTAACGGCTCTTCGGTGTCAACCCTATGTCTATCTAAAATGTATCTCGTCCGCGCCATTTGATGATTTGGCTGCTTCCGCCATTGCCTTTTTACAATTTATGTCGCTCTGATTCCCGAGCCTACCAGTTTATACATTTTTTTCCCCCATTTTCGTGATTTTCCCTTATTTTGCGGTACTGTGGCTTTTGAATTTCAACATTTTGGCAAGGTGGGTGCGAAAATAGCTTACTTTTTACGGTCCCGTACCTTTAGAGGAAAAAAACGGAACCTTATATGACTATATAACTTTATATATATGGCAGTGAATGTCCAATTTTTGTATGGAAATCGCGAAAATTAAAAACCTGACAATTCTGAAATTTGGAATGCTATGTGACACAAATAAAGGGAAAAGTCTAAAAAGGAACTTCGACTTTAGTACCCATCAAATGAGATGTGAAGTTGGTAGGAAAACTCGCTGAAACCCGAAAAGAGCTCTCTCACCATTTAGAAATAATTTTGTAAATTTGTGGGATCACATAGATATAGGATATATACTTTGCATCAGTTTCGAATAGGTATATTCCTTTCCTTCACGAAAAGAATAAGTTTGAAAAGCATCTGTGATATTTAGGATGCCTTCCATTGAATGCAGAGTACCTCGCCCAATTTGTTAACCATCTTCGTCCTCCAATGTGCGGCAGTGCGGTTCAGACTTTTCCCTTTTAATTTTTTACGCAACCGACTGTTGATAATTTGACTAATTTATCTTTTCTGTCCGAAATTTCGGTTTGGTCGTTTTCTTTTTAGTTACGACTTTTCCGCTTGGGAAACGTTGTCAAGATTTATTTTGTTGCTTTTAAATTTTATTCCTTTTCTGATGGTACACTTTCACTGCGGACCATTCTCCGTGATTTGGCGTATAAATACGGTTTTTTAAATTGAAACGGCTCATCACAATCAGCCTTTAAACGTCCACCGTTGGACGAGGCCTCTCCCATAAAATACAGTGGACTTGCCATTATTACCGCGCTTGGCAGGCGGATTGAGTACTGAAGTGGATTCTGCTGCCCATCCCCTGGTTTAATCCCTTGGTCGGCGTTTACGACATTCACGGTAGGAGACGGAGTTGTCTATTCTTAGTCTGGACACACCGCGACAAAAGGGGCTCATATAGCATTGATAAAAAAAAATATTAGACTATCTGGCATTTTTACTAGAAAGAGGGGAAATGCCATGGCATAAATGACCTCCATTATTTTTCCCTTTTGCTCATAAATACAGGTAAGCTAAGCCATAATCAATCGTGCTATACGATTCTGAGCTATTGGTGTATGATAACTAGGTCCAACCAGCACTGCCCGAATGACTTTCCAAAAAAAATAAACACCTACGTTTATCTCGGTCGAAGTCTTACGAAATGTGCTTATATCACCATCGTTATTGAGTGTAGGGGGCCCACATTAATCATAGCTAAATCGCGTAAATTTATCTGCTGGGGTCGGCCGTAGCACAAAATATATAGGTACAGAAGGCAAGCTCAATAAAACAAGTGGTAACAGGCGCATGCACACATAGACATGCGTACCCACGTAGAACTCGGACGACTCGCGATTGGCGTTCGACCGAGTTGTACCGTGATCGTGGTGGGTACGCGTCTAGTGTGTATGCGCCTGTTGCCACTTGTTTTATTGAGCTTGCCTTCTGTACCTATATATTTTGTGCTACGGCCGACCCCAGTCGCGAGTCGACCGAGTTCTATGTGGGTACGCGTGTCTATGTGTGCATGCGCCTGTTATCGCTTGTTGAACTGAGCTGGCCTTCTGTACCTATACATTTTGTGACCATAGTCACTGTGACTGCGCTGTGACGCGGGTCTGTAGCTATTGCTTATTCTGTGGGTGGCCTGACCTGAGACAGTGGTGTGGTGAATCTTGGTAAAAAAGCTAACTAAATCTGAAGATTACGACTATGAATTTTACAGTAGTATTATTTTCAGTATTTTCATAGCATTTATGCCCATTGTATTATTTCTAAAGTCAAAGTCAAAAGTATTTTATTTATCGATAATAATGATCAAATCATGGTCTTTAAGAGAAGGTTACCTTTTTAAGTTTGCTTCTATTTTGGCTATTATTTCTTCAAACTCCATGAAATTATGTACACATGATCAGCCCCCTTATTCGCTATGACCAAACGTAACATAACGATACACGATACAATACGTTACGATATCTGCGTGGAATCATCGCTAAATAGCAGGGGTGACGTCACACGTTATTGACAAGGAATCTCTTAGGTCATAGCGAATGACCACCCAGTACACTAGTATCTAGAACCGAGGTGAACCAGTTTTTTTAAAAATTAGTTACTTTTAATTTATGATTTGGTAACCATAAAATAAAATAAAATAAATAATGCTGGACATTTCACACAACATTATCTAGCCCCAAGCTAAGCAGAGCTTGTGTTATGGGTACTAGATAACTGATATACTTAATACAATACATTACATAGATAGATGTTTTTTTAATGTACATACAAAATACCCAGAACACCCGGAATAATTATCTGCAGATCGTACAAATATTTGTTCGAACCCGCAACCTCCTGCGTCGCAGGCGAACCTTCGCCCGCCGCGCCACAGAGGTCGTCTTCCAAGGGAGGGGGTAATAATTTTATGAGAAACTGACTCACCACGGGTCTAGATATTAGTGTACTGATGATCATGTGTACAAAGTTTCATGGAGTTTGAAGAAATAATAGCCAAATTAGAAGCAAACTTCGTTCGCGTGCAAAAGGGCGTAATTTACCTCCTCATAATTTTCTCTTTGGTTGAAATGTCACATCACTAGTTGTAAATATACTATTGATCAATCTGTGTCTGTACTAAAGAGTCAGCGGACCAGCATAATCTCGCCATCTTTGGCAGTTGGTAAACTCAAAGGTCACTACAGTACACTAGAGCAGGCACCCAAAGTAGCCTTGGGCATTGACATCTCGGAAATCGCTGACGACATCGAGATAACCGACGAAGTAGTGGGGGCAATCTTTATTCTTTCATGTTCATGCAGTCCCTTCCGGGGTGAAGATGACCCTTCCGTTTGTATATATATGGCTTTGCATAAAAGTGTGAGGAGCAAGAATTACAATCATCATCATCATCATCACCATTACGTCCATTGCTAGACGAGGCCTCCTCCATTGAATATAATGGGATGATTTGCTATAATTGCCACGCTTGGCAGGCGGATTGGGTGATTGCAGTATTGGTGTTGAGTACTCAGGTGGATGCTGATACCCATCCCCTGGTGGAATCCCTTGGTCGGCTTTTACGACATCCACGTGAGGATATGGAGGGATCTTTTCTTAGGCCGGACACACCACGTTTAATTTGGTGCATAGATAGATCAAAACAAAGTTACTTTTTACCCTTAGGAAACTAGCGCGAGTGAAATCACGTGCGATTGCTAGTTTTTCATACATATTTTTTATCGTTCTCTTCTGTTGCTATGTACTTCCTTAAACTTTACTTCTCCACGGGAGCTAAGTGCAGCGAGCAGTACCGATAAATCCCAATGCTGTTGGATGGCTATCGCGATCGACGGTCAATGTGCTAGCCACGTGCTAGTAAGAATGGGCTAGTAGCCGAGTAAGTGACCATTAAACTAGTCTTGCCCAGTCTAGCGTTACCGATTTAAGCTTCGTTCATAAATACCTACGGACGATAAAGTAATTACCAGTTTATATAACGTCTGTTCTCCATAAAAGACATAATAGTGGAAATTAAGAAAGCCTCACTTTCATTAGTCATCTAAGTAAGTCGGTAATGCATGAGTCATTAGTCATCTAAGTAAGTCAGAAAGAGTCTCTTAGAATATAGCTATGCCTGACAAGTGTCATGATAGTAACAAAGATATTACTTCTGAAATTTGTGATAAGACGTGAAACCGGTTATGTCTAGAACAGAAACTGTATTCGGGTCTGAAAAAAATGAGGCATCACATGTGCTGTCATAGAACCTGGCTGCGTGTATCCAAACTGTGTGTATGGCCAACACCGGCAGGTGCTGAACGAATAGTACACAGACATTGTACTGAACCTTTCGCTAAACAGTTGTGCAAAATCTGTTTGAGTCAGAGCCCTCGACAAAAAAAAACGAACATCCTAATTAGTGACATTGATGATGGTAGATTGTTAGGTTTTTTTTTATTTGTAGTTTCGTTGAACCGTTATAGATTTTGGTGTCAACTAGGGGGTCCGCAATATGTTGCGGCTAAACTCGTTCAGCGTTGGCTCATACACAGAGTTTGTGTTCACGCAATCCAGCTTAGCAGCTAGGTCCAGTCACTACATCCGTCTAAACCTCCCTTCGCGTGACCAACTAAACAACTACACTGACTTTGCGCGCGTCCCCGCGGTCTGCCGTCTATGTCCACTCGCCTCGTGCAGTTTGCCCTTTATATCCGCGATGTAAGATAGCCTCTTTCAAAAGAATCTCTGAAATGTGCAGTCAGATGAAAAGGCACGCTTTCTTTCACATTTTATGATTCGCGATACGATTTATGGTGAAAAAGCGAGGGTATTCTGTTGAATTTGTTTGAGTCGGAGTCATTTTGAGATAAACTGGTTTATACACAGTGAACTGTGTTGTAGGTATCTGTTCGGAGCATCTTAGAATAACCTAGGCTGCGGTTTCTTTAAAGTTTTACTATTTTTTAAGTGGTTGTGGACTGCTTTAGAAATAAGAGTTTGATTTTAAGACTTGCGCTTCAGCTCAACAAGGTTGCACCTAACAGAATTTTTCATACAAAAAAAAACATACGAAGTAAAATGCCTTCCTAATAACTTTTCATTTAAAAAACCGACTTCCGCCATTTTATTCGACAAAATATTTGGATGAAAAAAAAATGATGAAAGAACCATAGTTGTGAAAGGATTATTATACTTTTTGAATGCAAATGCTTGGTTTGTTGCTGAAAATAGTAAAATCGCCATATGTATGCCTACAATATTTGAGGAGTTCCCTCAATTCCTCATGGATTCCATCATCAGAACTGGATTCTGAAAAAAATGGGACCAATCTGGTAGTATATCTATTCAAATATAAAAAGAATTTTCCAAATCGGTTCATAAACGCCGGAGATATGCGGTAACACACATCCGAATTGAGAACCTCCTCCTTTTTTGGGAAGTCGGTTAAAAAGGCATTTTACTGAATACCTCGTAAAATATATTTAAAAAAAAATACAACCGAATTGAGAACCTCCCCCTTTTTTGGGAAGTCGGTTAAAAATGTACCATATTGATAAACAATCGAATCTAGCCTTGAGGTAATTTTGTGTTTTTTTTATATCGAGAAAGCAATTGTCTTATCTTGTTTTTAACCGACTTCCCAAAAAAGGAGGAAGTTCTCAATTCGGTTGTATTTTTTTTTTTTTTATGTTTGTTACCGCATATCTCCGGCGTTTATGAACCGATTTGGAAAATTCTTTTTTATTTGAATAGATATACTTCCAGATTGGTCCCAATTCAGAATCCAGTTCTGATGATGGGATCCATGAGGAATTGAGGGAACTCCTCAAATATTGTAGGCATACATATGGCGATTTTGATATTTTCAGCAACAAACCAAGCATTTGCATTCAAAAAGTATCATAATCCTTTCATCATTTTTTTTCATCCAAATATTTAGTCAATAACTTTTCATTTAAAAAACCGACTTCCGCCATTGTATTCGACTAAATAATTTTGGATGAAAAAAAAATTATGAAAGAACCATAGTGGTGAAAGGATTATGATACTTTCTGAATGCAAATGCTTGGTGTCTTGCTGAAAATATCAAAATCGCCATATGTATGCCTACAATATTTGAGGAGTTCCCTCAATTCCTCATGGATCCCATCATCAGAACTGAATTCTGAAAAAAATGGGACCAATCTGGAAGTATATCTATTCAAATATAAAAAGAATTTTCCAAATCGGTTCATAAACGCCGGAGATATGCGGTAACAAACATAAAAAAAATAAAAAAATACAACCGATTTGAGAAACTCCTCCTTTTTTGGGAAGTCGGTTAAAAACAATGGAGGAAGTCGGTTTTTTAAATGAAAAGTTATTACCTAGTAAAACAAGTGCAAGTATGCGGGTGGTGTATCCGGGCTCAGAATAAACCCCTCCCTATCCTCCCGTGTATATCGCAGCCTTAAGCCAATTACACAAATCAGCTCCTATTATTATTTCTGGCACTGAAACTTACTGAAATGGAATCGAAAAGTCTCTACAAACTACTCTACATGGCACTACTCCATCCATCGTCTGGAGTTAAACGCCGCACTATAACAATAAAGGCCGGACTACACGTGCCAAATGTCTGCCCTTGCAATAACACTCGTGCAATATCTGGTAATGCTCTCGACCCCGCTGCAATCGGGATACCATAACCGTATGTCAGCTACGTCATGGTATTCATTTAAATGACAGCAACGGTTCAGGCAACCGTTGAATCTTCCTGACTTATTCACTGACTGACATATCTGGGTTTTGACATGCAATTGACATGGACGAATGGTGTAGTGTAACACTGGTTTTTGTATGGAAATTGAGGTTCACGATGTGTCCGCTAGGGGCGCTCACCAGTGTCTCCTTACAAAATCCGTGATACACTACACTATATATATAATGTCGGGTGTCAATTGTTTGTTAAAAACTTAGGGCCTTATTCATAATCATTTTTTAAACCTTTTTTTCATAAGCTTTTGTCTTGTTCTCTCTGATGTAAAATGTCATACGTCAAAACAAGACAAAAGCTATTTTAGCTAAAATAGGTTTAAAAAATGATTATGAATAAGGGGGCTAGACTCACGGCTCTGGTCCTAGAGACATGAAATTTGGAAGATGTGTTTCTTGTAAAGTGTAGGCATCCACTATGAAAGGAATTTCCTAGAATTACCCCCTAAGAGTGTGTAGCGTAGTGTCGAAATTTGTATGGAGAAAAACGAACGAATTCGCAGGCGTTCCACTAGTTGTATAGATTCAATTCTTGAATGCTCATTGTGAAGCGCTCTTTTAATCCGGTCCGTTCGACTTTCCGGTTCGTGATTAATTTTAGAATTAATAAACCACTGTTTGTAAGGTCCTTAGTCCAACAAGGAACCCTTATCGCACACACAATTTTTAATTGCTACCGTAAAGGACGATGGCAGATGTGATTCAGCACAGACACGAACCAATCATGTCTTAATTTATAGTTCGTAGCTCGCTCACGCGCTGGTATCGTCTGTGTAACTCTTTGATGTTCTCCTCACGCCTAAAACACTGGATTTTTCGCGGCAAATCAAATATACTATAACGGGGCGGCCATTAAAGCGCTTGAGACATACAATTCCGGAATACTAAAGAAATAGCTACGAGAAAAACGAAATATGAGGTATCTAACTAATGGTTAACCCTAATAAACACATGATTGGTTCGAACTCTTTGATGTTCTCCTCACGCCTAAAACACTGGATTTTTCGCGGCAAATCAAATATACTATAACGGGGCGGCCATTAAAGCGCTTGAGACATACAATTCCGGAATACTAAAGAAATAGCTACGAGAAAAACGAAATATGAGGTATCTAACTAATGGTTAACCCTAATAAACACATGATTGGTTCGAACTCTTTGATGTTCTCCTCACGCCTAAAACACTGGATTTTTCGCGGCAAATCAAATATACTATAACGGGGCGGCCATTAGAGCGCTTGAGACATACAATTCCGGAATACTAAAGAAATCGCTACGAGAAAAACGAAATATGAGGTATCTAACTAATGGTTAACCCTAATAAACACATGATTGGTTCGAACTCTTTGATGTTCTCCTCACGCCTAAAACACTGGATTTTTCGCGGCAAATCAAATATTCTATAACGGGGCGGCCATTAGAGCGCTTGAGACATACAATTCCGGAATACTAAAAAAATCGCTACGAGAAAAACGAAATATGAGGTATCTTACTAATGGTTAACCCCAACGATCTTTAATAACCCTAATAAACACATGATTGGTTCGTGTCACCGCTTTGTTTCTTACAAACCAATTGCTCATCGTCCTTTGTTTCAAATTCAAATCGTATTTTGAATAACGTATGTTTTTTAAAGACCTTTCAAAATAAATTCTCTAGTTTTGAACGCAGTATTCTCAAATGATAACGCGTAATGAGCACAACAAAATACGAAATCAAACTTAATATTGAACAAGAGCTTATGATTACAACTCAGCTAGTTAAGCTTCCTAATTTCACTTCGAAATAGCGAACGGTATTTATTTTAGGGATTGCTTAATTTTATACGTTCATAATTAAAGGGAATTACTGAGCGTATTTAAAGCTTGGAAAATAACATTCGTTTCTACTTTTTAGGGGCTGGTTTTGAATCAAAGCAGGTACCTTAAATTAATAAAAACAAATATGTGCGAATTTATAAGTATTTTATTTTGTGTACTATTCTACTGACTATAAAAAACCGAAATTAATTCATTTTTAGGGTTCCGTATTTCAACGTTTCGCATTTACTGTTTTTTGTTTAGGGGTATCCGTAGCTTAAATAATGGTATTTTTGAGATAAGTACTGTCATTTAAAACATGTGTGTTGGGTCTCCTAGTTTTCGCAAAACCTGTTTTTTCTATCTCAAAAAGTGTTGATGAGCTATGACGAGCAAAAAACACCATAAAATTTGAATTTCGCGCCACATGCGAGACGATCCACCTTAAGCAAAGCCGTTTAAAAAATGATTTTTGAATGTTTGGATTTTAGGATCAGACCGTGCCTTAATCCAGTGCCTACTTTCGTTCGAAAGATATCAACCTACATTTAGACAATACATACTATTACCTAATAAATTGTTATCGAAGGCTGTTACTAAATCTACGACTGTTTACTTTGTTCTTACTTGTTATTTCCATTCCCTTTTAACTTTCGACCTGTAATCCATTTTATCGCTTTTCTTACTTAGCGATAAACATAAACACATAAAACTGACAGACAGACGATCTCCGCATACGAGATCAGTCTGTGCGATACTGCGAAAAAAACACTTTTACTGCCGTGAGCTCGCAAAACCAAACGAACTGAGCAAGGCATTAGTTACTGAAAGTGAATGCCCATGAAAACTGTAGTAATAAGTAACGACAGAGATTACAGGCTTTTGCCCTTATTCAGACTAAATGGATCGGGAATGACGAGACAAGTAACAGAATACCAAATGAGGCTGCGTTTTGTTTTTTCTCTAGGAGAACAAAGTTTAAAATAACTTTTCCATCGAAGATGATGATGGTGATGTTGTCATGTGATGCCTCTGGTGTTGCAAGTGTCCATAGGCTACGGTAACTACTTTCCATCAGGTGGGCCGTATGCTTGTTTACTTGCCTAGTAGTATAAAAATTTATTGATGTTTCTGTTTGATTTTTCTTTTTGTATAATCTTGTATTGTGTGTTCTATGGGTGAAATAAATAAATTTTCTTTCTTTCTAAAAAAAATACTTTGTATTTGAATCTTACTGCGCTTCTGCTTGTCAGCATTTGCTTAGTTTAACAGTATCCTTTTACAGGTTCTTTTGTTTTTCTAAATTTTTTTATTGCCACTCAATACTTCATCGTAATCATCGTTTGGAATAAAATACTCAGGTAGATGCTCCTGCCTTGCTTGCATGATCCTTTAGTCGCCTTTTACGACATCCACAGGAGTTGAAGGAGTTCTTTCTTTTTTCTTTATTCATTACTGTACACACTTATACATATGAACACAAGACAGAATGAAAGGATATGTACATATCCTTTGGCTGACACTACCACGGCTATTGTACCTCCCCAACTTATTAGGAGATTTTCTTAAAATTTCAGGACATCACGACAGACGTTCCTCACCCGTCACGCATTTGATTTACGCCGAGTGGGTGCTTACGCAAACACGAAAAACATTTTTACTTCCTCCATAAATAACATATCTCTTTATTGCGCCAGTTGTATTCTATACGTTAGATTTATTCATAGTATGTAAAACGCGGGCCATATGTGAAAAGTTTTCGCGCGTCAGTTGGTGCCGTAAAATTCTTAGTCGTTCATAACTTATGTTAGGTAGGTAGTATACGTATGAAGTCATATAAAAGACAATTTATTATAAGAAGAGATATCTCTGAATTCCTGAAACGTAACTACAGTTGCGTTGTTTCTACTGCTTCTGTGTGTCTGACGACTGGTAACTAGTAAGGTACTTCCAGGATACCGTAAAAACTTCAAAGTAATAATAATAGCTTTATTGAGGACACGAGATTTTTCATAAGAGATATTTTGTTCGAGGTTTTTCGAGATTTTTATTTGAGAGATATATTTTAAATTAGTTGATATTATATTTTAATATGTATAAAGGTAGATATTTCCTTGGTCACAGTATCTATTAGTAACTAAATTATAAGCGCGAGGGCTCTATTAGTACAAGGGATCTAAACAACAGTATCTTTCAGTAACTACTCAAAATATACACTTAAGGTAGAACGTTTCGCAAGTGGCGGGAAATTCAAATTTTATAGTGTATTTGCTGATTATAGCTCATCAAAACTTATTGAGATAGTGAACACTGGGTTTGCTGGTAAACTAATGATATTTATGAGATACTTTCAATTAAAACATGTGTGTTAGGTCTCCTGATTCCCGCAAAACCAGTGTTTGATGTCTGAATAAGTGTTGATAAGCTATAATGTGCAAAAAACACAATCAAATTTGGATGTCGCGCCCCTTGAGAGACGTTCCACCTTAAGATAAACCTACAATTAATGCCCTACAATCAGCGGTCTTATCAAACAGCTTCTTCAGTTTCTTCCAGACAACCGCTTAGTAGTTAATGCACGAAATAGAGTAACTGTGGCTTTTAGGATGTTCGAAATTAGTGCCCAAAAATTCAATTTTGTGTCTCAGTTACAAAACAAAGCAAAGAAAAATTGCATTGGTGACTTACGGCCATAGAGAAATAGCTTACGGCACTGAGACGTGGTGGCAACCTATTGGCCAGATACATAATGGCGTCGGGACATTCTAGGGGAGAGGCCTATGTCCAGCAGTGGACTTCTACAGGCTGATGATGCTGATGATGATGACAAAAACACTATTTTCAACTAAGCGGCCGCGTTTATGAATATTTATTCAGTCATCGAGTGAACACTAACAAATCAAATTAATGTTATGTCACGTCCCGCTTAATATTTATGAGACAAGTGATGGTTTGCCCGTTTGTTTGTTGTGTTCCAGAGAGAGAGAGATGTCATCAAAATACTTTTCAACACACTTGCTCGTAAAGTGGCCATTGTTGCAGCGTTTTAGGGTCATAATGTAGCATATAAAACACGCGTGCTTTTCACTTTACATTAACGCACTAGTGTGCAAATTACTGTTTTAGTGTCTTAAAAAATATTTTATATGTCTAAAAAGACGACATTCTACCTACTTTCTGTTTTAACCAATCAATTACTAATAATAATTGACGCGAACACTAACACGCGCACTTCGGTGTCCGTGTTTTTATTTCTGTTTACCGGTTAAAATGTCGAAATTTGACTTGGAAAGTGCTTTTAGCGATCTTTCAAAGCTAGTAGCTTCGTTAGCGGCAAAAATTACTGCCCAATCGGCTACCATTGAGGCTCAATCGCAGAAATTGGAAGATCAAGAACTTGCGATCAATAACTTTTCTGCCGTTATTACCGAACAGAAGAGGGTATTTGAGAAGTTATTCGCTAATGTCGAAGAACGGAGTGGTACGAGAGAGCGGGACGTCCCTACGGTAGACACACCGCGCGCGAGCGAGATGGTTGCAGCTGCTGCTAACTTGGAGCGAACGTTCTTATCGCCATACGTAACGGTCCGTCCACACCGGGCCCCCAAGAAAGCAAAGCGAGTGACCGTTGAAGACTTAACCCAAAATGTAACTTGCTTAGACGACATGGAGGAAAATAAGGACGCATCTATCCAGGAGCACGCGGCAAATACGTCTTCAGGGAAGTGGACTCTTGTCACCTCCCAGAACAAAGGGAAAAGTGTTCAACTCAGCTCTATTCACAAAGGAGGGAACACTCAAATCTCTTCTTTCGTAGCAGTGGAGAACAAAAAATTCCTGCATGTCTGGTCACTCCATCCCGACACATCGGAAGAGGCCATTGCTGAGCACGTAACTAAACTGTGTGGTTCTAAGGATGTAAAGATCCAGAAGATCATCCCTAAAACCAAGAGAGGTTATTCATCTTTTATGATCGGTGTACCGGAGTCGAATTTTGTTAAGATCAATAATACTGAATGTTGGCCAGTGAACACCAAATTTAATGATTGGGTGTGGTTTCGAGACCCCAAAACCACTAAAAGTGTTGAAAAAGTCTGATAATCAATCGCTCCAGGTGTTTTATCAAAATGCACGGGGACTCAGGACAAAAACTACAACTTTTTATAACAATTTGCTGACCTCCACTCATGACTTATTTGCAATAACGGAATCAGGTCTAAATTCATCAATCCATGACGGAGAACTCATACCATGTGATTTCAAGATTATTCGATGTGATCGTGCGGATGGCCGTAAGCAGGGAGGTGTGTTTTTGGCAACTTCCTCGCGTTACGAACTCAAGCCCATTCCTATCGCTAATGTGGACGCGGCCTTATTCGAGTTGGTTTGTGCGACGGTGCACCGTAAAAATATCTTTTTGTTTATGTGTTGTGTAGTTTACATTCCACCAAATAGTAATGTTAACGAATATATGCATTTGTTTAATATTTTAGAAACAGAGTGTGTTAAGTTCGACAATGTATTAGTGTTGGGTGATTTTAATATGCCTTCGACAACCGTTGAGGTACAAAGTTATATGGAGTATCTGAATGCTTTCTGTGGATTTCGGCAGGTAAACAACTTACTCAATAGTAATAACCGTACGCTAGACTTAGTTTTGTCTACATTCCCAGCGAGTGACTTAGAGGTACTTTTGGCTGACGACCCCTTGGTTCCTATCGACCCTCAGCACCCGCCGCTCACCTGTGTGACGGCGGTCACACGTCGTGGAGGCCCCGAACCACCATCTCATAATTGTAGGTCATCAGGTCATCGTTGTTGGAACTTCACTAAATGTAACTTTCCTATGTTATACTACATGTTAGAATGCGTTGATTGGAATCAATTATATAGGACTGTGAATTCGGAGGCGGCGTTAGAATACTTTTATGAAGTTATAAATCAAGCTATTTCCGAGTGTACACCTAAGAAATGTGCTAATGTAGCAAGTAAGTCTCGTTATAGCTATCCTGAGTGGTATACGGCGGATTTGATACACGAGATTCAGCGTAAATGGCGTTATCATAAGATATTTAAAATTTCGGGTAAACAAAGCGATTACGAATTATTCTCTAGATGCAGGTCTTTAGTGAAAGTTAAATTATCTGAAACTTTTAACGCCTACCAAGAGAGGTTACAATTTTATTTTAAAAATTACCCTAAGTCTTTTTGGGGTTTTATAAGGCAAAAACAATCGAGGCGTAATAAAACTCGTATCACTAAAGAGGGGAAGGAATTGAGTGATGAAGAGTGTGCCGAATGTTTTGCTTCATACTTCCACTCTGTGTACAGTCCGGTGCGGCCAGCCCTGGATCCGAGGGAGGCGGAGCGCGGCTCGCCCGCGGGGGCGGACGCCGCCCGGGTCCACGTAGCCCAGCTGACTGCCCGTGACGTGCGCACTGCCCTTCGTGCCTTGAAGCCTAAGCACTCCTTAGGACCCGATAGCATTCCTCCTTATATTATTAAAGACTGTCGATTGGTTTTTGAGAAACCCCTATTGCATATTTTTAATTTATGTTTAGACGAGTGCCATTATCCTGACCGATGGAAAACGACGCGTGTTATTCCGGTGCCGAAGGCAGGAGGTGGGTCCGATGTGAGCAAGTTCCGTCCGATCGCCGTGCTGTCGGCCTTCGCTAAGGTATTTGAGTCGGTTTTACATACGTGTATTTATACGCAAGTAAACGCCCGGCTGAGCGACGCCCAGCACGGCTTTCGGCCGGGGCGCAGCACGGCCAGCAACTTGCTGTCGTTCATATCGCACCTGGCGCCAGCTCTGGACGCAGGTGGGCAGGTTGACTGCGCGTACTTCGACTTTCAGAAAGCCTTCGACGCCGTAGATAACGATGTCTTGCTGTCGAAGTTTTCTGCGATAGGTTTCACGCCGCATCTGCTCAAATTCTTCGCGAGCTACCTCAGCGAACGGCGGCAGTATGTGGAGTACGCGGGGTACCAATCGGCCCCTTATTACACGTATTCGGGCGTAAGTCAGGGCAGTAATCTTGGCCCCCTTGAATTCGTTATTATGATCAACGATCTCGCGGGGGTTGTTAAGGAGGCAGGCTGTTTGCTCTTTGCAGACGACCTAAAAGTGTTTCTAACAGTAGCGGACGCAGCCGATTGTGAACGGCTCCAGTCCGACATAGATAGGGTGGTCCAATGGAGCAGGTCCAACAAGCTACTGTTTAACGTAGGAAAGTGCTCCATTATGAGCTTCAGCCGGGCGCGCACCCCTTTGCACTATCAGTACGAGGTAGAGGGGGTAGGACTGCCTCGAACGACGTCCGTTCGCGACCTAGGCCTCGAAATGGTCCCCGACTTAAGGTTCCGGCGCCATATTGTAAATGTTTGCGCCAAATCTTTTAGAAACCTTGGTTTTATTTTGAGGCAATGTGTGAATTTTAAAAACATAATTGTTATCAAGGTCTTATATAATGCACTTGTGAGAAGTCATTTAGAAACAAATGCTATAATTTGGAACCCTAATGAAGCTAAGTACAAACTTTTGGTAGAAAAAATTCAAAATAAATTCACTCGCTTTTTGTATTTAAAAGAGTACGGAGTCTATCCATATTACCCGCTGATGTACCCGAGCCTGTTTGTGTTAGGTATGGTAGGGTACTGCAGGCTCTCGGTCCGGAGAGACGTGGCGCTGGTTAAGTACATGGTGCGCGTGCTGCGTGGAGAGCTGCACCATCCGTCGGTTCTGGCGGCGCTGCGGCTGCGCGCGCCCAACAACTACTTGGACGCGCGCCGCCGCCCCGCCATGCTGGAGGTGCCCACTTGTAAGACCAACCTACTTAAGTTTGCCCCCATGTCACTCGCTATCTATTTACTAAATTTTCTGTCCCAAAACAGCGTAGATATATTTTTTCTAAACCTGCCGAAAGCCATGGAAATGGCACAGCTTTTGTTTGAAACAAAATTATAATTAAGTTATATTTATATTGTAATAAGTTAATAATAAGTACTTGCATTTAACATCGCCTTAGGGCTTACCTGTAATGATGTTAAAGTCTCAATAAGTAAATAAATAAATAAATAAATAAATTACACCAATCACCTACTTATAACAACCAATCATTTACTTACTTATATTTATTTTTTCTACTAGTCGCGCCCCGCGGTTTCACCCGCGTGAATAATGATGAAAATTGATGATGATGATGATGAAAAGTAGCCTATGTGTTAATCCAGGGTATAAGGTATCTCCACTTCAAATTTCACTCAAATTCGTTCAGCTGTTTGAGCGTGAAGAAGTAACAAACATAATAGGTAACAAACTTTCGCGTTTATAATATTAATAGTTGCGCCCCGCGGTTTCACCCGCGTGAATAATGATGAAAATTGATGATGATGATGATGATGAAAAGTAGCCTATGTGTTAATCCAGGGCGTAAAGTATCTCCATTCCAAATTTCACTCAAATCCATTCAGTAGTTTTTACGTGAAAGAGTAACAAACATCCATCCATACTCACAAACTTTCGCGTTTGATGATGATAATGATGATGAAAAGTAGCCTATGTGTTAATCCAGGGCGTAAAGTATCTCCATTCCAATTTTCACTCAAATCCATTTAGTTGTTTTTACGTGAAAGAGTAACAAACATCCATCCATACTCACAAACTTTCGCGTTTGATGATGATGATGAAAAGTAGCCTATGTGTTAATCCAGAACGTAAAGTATCTCCATTCTAAATTTCACTCAAATCCATTCAGTAGTTTTTACGTGAAAGAGTAACAAACATCCGTACTCACAAGCTTTCGCGTTTATAATATTAGTAGGATACACATTTTGGCTGTATAGGCTTACACATAAGATATAGATATATACTGTGGCGGGCTTTTTTGTAGGACTATTTAAGATAAACATTTCCATCATACATTACATATGTGTAATTCTAGCGGTTTTGACAGCGCACGCCAGAATAGCTCGCAGATGGTAGATTTTTTCCTAATTACTTGACACTTATCGGCATATTATGGACAATTCACACAATATCTTTATAAATTTAAGCCTATGTGTTATTCTGATGTATAAGCTACACTCGAGAGCAATGAATCCGGGTCACTTAAAGAATCCTAAAAATCTCGGAAACTAAAAATGCTAGGTTAATGCAATAAATTGTATTTAATAGACAATGTAATACTCCTTAAATGAAGGTATTAAAACTTCTTAGTTATTGTAAAGTTATATCATAAAAAAATCAAATTTGAAAAAGGGCCACTTTCGAAGATGGAACTACGAAATTACAGCATTTGGTTTTGCTTTTGTTTGTAATCTGTCATTTATCATTGTTTGATTTCTGTTTTTTTGTTGTTTTTTTTCTGCGTAAACGCAGTAATGGAAGCACGAGGAGGCAATACGAAGTATTAAAATTCAAGAAAATCGTAATAAAGTTCAAAAATTTCATGTTTCCTATTTTTGTTTTAAGGAGAGATCAGCAGTTTTTTTCTTTATGTAATTTTGTGTTAATAAAATGTATGGTGACTCATATTTTTTTTACCTTCATTTAAGGAGTATTACATTGTCTATTAAATACAATTTATTGCATTAATCTATCATTTTTAGTTTCCGAGATTTTTAACATTCTTTAAGTGACCCGGATTCATTGCTCTCGAGTGTATATTGTTGTAAAGTTTCATTAAAATCCATTCAGTAGTTTTTACGTGAAAGAGTAACAAACATCCATCCATCCATACTCACAAACTTTCGCGTTTATAATATTAGTAGGATTCCTACTAGATATTCGTTACACTGTGGCAACTAAATTTTCAGGTAAATTAAATGCAGCAATCAGAGAACCAAATTTCCTAGCACAATTCACTATGGTAATAAATAGCTACCTATCAGTACTGTACATTCATTTTGTAAAACGAGACAATTTCACGTACCGATATGTTGGTGCGTGGTCGGGCGCGGAGAGAGTGTAGCGTGGACCGCACTCACCCTGATGAAAACCCTCGATTAGGGTTGAAACCTGTTGGTACTTCCACCAACATAATGTTACGTGAAAATTTTCCGTTTTACAAAATGAATGATTCACGAAAGTTATTTTTTTTATACTACTTGGCAGGCAAACAAGCATACGGCCCACCTGATGGAAAGTAGTTGCCGTAGCTTATGGACGCCTGCAACACCAGAGGCATCACACGCGCACTGCCGACCCAGACACATAAAGATGAAAAGTCTCATGTGCCTGTAATTTCACCGGCACCCGTACCCTTCAAACCGAAACACAGCAATGCGAGCACTACTGCTTGGCGGCAGAAATAGGTACGGTGGTAGTACTTCCCCGGACGAACTCTTTCACAAGAAGTTCTACTACTAACAGTACCTAGTACTAGTTATTCAGTAAAATCATTGCTATACAGTTACATTTTAACTTTCCATTTCTTTTTAGTACATTATTTTTGAATAAGTGTTCTGTTTTACACTCGTGTATGTTGTATGTACTTTATAAGGGAATACCTCATTATATGCCGTTAAGTGTCCACTGTTGAACGAGTCCTTTCCTTATGAAATACAACTCCTAACAGTCACATACACAGTCCTTGACCCCACACTAGGGTTCCCTGTGTCGTGAGTACCAAGGTACTACAAGTACCATGGTACCACAACACACAGACCCGGAATGAATATTTGCAGGTCATGCAAGCATTTGTCCCGCAGCGGAAATCGAAGCCACACCTCTTACGTATCGTTTCGCCCGCCACGCCACGGAGATCGTCGAATTAGCATATTTTTCTCATTCTTTCTAGAGTCACTTCAAAAATACTTTTAAACACTCGAGAAACGGTCTGGGTGTTGTGGTACCATGGTACTCGTAATTCCTGATACCCACGACACAGCGAATCATAGTGTGGGATAAGGACTAGTTCTCTAGTAAGTTATCTTTATATCATTACATTATAAGTCAGTATGATCGATGCAAAGCCTGTTATATGCTTATCGCCTGCATGCTATGTACCTACAAGGGTCTATCAATCATACATAATGAATTATTACTCCTTGTATGATTTATGGTGGTCATTGGTGGTAGACAGTAAATCATAATTACAGCAGTATTTCTATAAATCAATGGTATATATATGTATATGGAATAGTGTGGAGGTGAGGGGTAAAATCAAGTTTGCTAATTGGACGTCAAAATTATTAATTCGCTTACAAACAACTTTGAAGACAGGCTTACATATTAGATGTACTATAAACGCGATAGTTTTGTTGTTTGTGTACGCCGTACCTTTTTTTTTCTACTTGGCTAGCTAACAAGCATGCGGTCCACCTGATGGAATGTAGTTACCGTAGCCTATGGACGTCTGCAACACCAGAAGCATCACACGCGCGCTAATGACCCTGAGACATAAAGATGAAAAGTCTCATGTGCCTATAATTTCACAGGCACCCGTACCTTTCAATACCAGGCCAGATAAGTTTGTGAGGCTGTACTTGGCAGGAATTTGTCTAATGGATTTAAAAAAGAAACTTCGGCCTAGTTTTGACATTGAACTAAAACACATTTGCGTATCATTCCCGACAGAAACCAAGCACAAGTGAAAACTGAGGGTACATTGAAAGTCACAAAAGCATTGTCTGCAGACATGGCTCGACCTTGCTGCAATGAAAGGCTTTGTCAGACACATTGTACTGTCATGCAAATTAACATTTCGATGTTATTGGCTGCCTTTGGGTTAAGCCTGTTGAGGGTAGCTGGTTCAATTCGTGCAAGAGATTGGGATTTCTTTATATGCAAAAACGCATAAGTAGATCCGAGTTTCATGCATCCAATGTAACTTAGCGCGCGAGCATTCTCCGTATACAAATGATAACCTTTCTTTGAAAAACATAATATATCACCCAACAGTCTCATACAAAGTCCTTATCCCACAGATCACGAAAACATTTGTCCGGGAATCGAACCCACATCTCTTACGACTCTACGGAGGTACACTGCTGGACATAGGCCTCCTCCCTAGAATGCCACGACGATAGGTCTTGAGTCGCCTCCATCCACATTATTTCCTGCGACCGTTATAATGTCTTTAGTCTATCGAGAGGCCTTCCTCAACCGCGTCTTCTGGTTTGTGGTCGCCACTTCTGCGAGCCATATGTCCTACCCATTGTCACTTGCTTATTCTGAAAGCTATGTCGTTGATCTTGGTTCTTCTACGGATTTCCTCTTCACGGATCGATATGACAGCTGTTTCGAAATCCGATAAAATTCCATTGTTTTGACAGGTTGACTGTGGATGTGATGGCTGTATACCGTTTGACTACGGGTAGGCCATTAATGGATATGTTCCAACTGACGATGGCGAGTTCAATACTGTGTCTTCACGTAAAAAAGTTAGCTAGCTGTTCAAATTGGGCTATGGTTTAGCTGTGTAATTTTGCTCTATGTCAGGTCACGAATTGGTATTCAATTCTGTATTTAGGATAATGGGTAGGTTAGCTCGTGTTATATTGATTTTATGATAGACCGAGGGCAAAAAAGTCACAAGTGCTTACATCACTGGGTTTAATTGCATTGAAGTGGTACATTTTTTGAACCAAATTTCTTCTGACATGCAAACCTCTCCATCCGAAGGTTGTCGGGATGAAATTGCCTGGTTGTCGCTATGAGCGATAAGACCGTTCATTGTGCATTTCTTTTGTTTTTTTACAAGCTTTTATTTAACTTGACGTGGGGGCTTCGTACGAGTTTTGATAGTTTTCGAAACTATATGAAGTTTCGTTTCCTTCCATACATTTACTTGCAGCGTCTTTAGCGAAAATGAGAAGAAAACTAAGGACGCCAGTAAATTTATGGAAGGAAACGAAACTTCATGTACTTTCTAAAACTATCAAAACTCGTACTTAGCCCCCTAGCTGTTAGTATGTATGTTATTTTGGGACAAATCTTGAAACTGAATTTTGAAACAGTTCCACCCAACCGACTGTTTTGAAATGTTTCATACTTGACAAGTTCAGATGACAATATAATATTATAGTGACAGCGAGCTGGAGGTCTAAAAAAGCCACTTTATATGAATCATAATACGACGATTCATATAAAGGAATTGCTAAGGATCTGCTGAGAATTCGGAAAATGAATTACTACCAGATGAATTTGCCACATTGAACAATTCATCTGGTAGCAATTCATTTTCCGAATTCTCAGCAGATCCTTAGCAATTCCTTTATATGAATCGTATTATGATTCATATTATGATTCATATAAAGTGGCCTTTTTAGACCTGCTGATCTGATGATGGAAAACGAAACTCCTCGATGATTAATAGTAACCTGGCCTAATATTAGTTTGGGCTCATTTTGATAAGCTCACGGTTCCGATCACCAATATAATAAAATGCTTGTTTTGAAAAATAAATTATTCAACAAAAAACTTACTGCTATTTCGTAAAAATTTTGTATTGCTGCGTTTTGTAACTGTTGTTATGTGCAATAAAGAGTTAATCTATCTATCTACTTAGTGTAGATACTTTACAAGTTTATGTGTATCTTTGGATTGGCTTGAACCCAAAATAACACTTAATACTATTCCAAGTTTCGATTGGCAAAGGATTCGCAAGGATAGTGTGATAGAGTGGAAGGCAGTAGTGGGTTATAGGGCTGATTAGATAGATATTAAATAGCAAGAGTAATGAAAAAGAATAGCCAAGCCGTCTCTGTTACCTGACTAATATAGGCTTTGTCGATACAAACAGGCGTTAATTCACCAAGTGTAAGGCGATTCAAAATAATCCTTATGATTTCAGTGAATAAAGACTAACTTTGAGTCATTCGAGGATATGTATCTACTATTTATCAGGAAGATCTTTGAGTTTTTGCTTAGGTTGCAATGCATCATCTAATAATCCTTAGTAATAATCATTCAATGGTTCTCTAGTATATATAATTAAGTATTTGTTGGATTTTTGGTATCGGCTTTGTATGTCGTTTTTTGTTTTTTGGTGTGCCAAATAAACGTTTTCTTTCATTCTTTCTTTCATCATCAGTAGCTTTTAGACGCCCACTGCTGATGAAGCCTTCCCCATGGTATACAATAGAGGAAATTGCCATAATCACAATATCATGAAGGTCTTTGAGTTTTTAATTAGGTTTCAATGCAGTATATGCAATATGTATAGTGTTTAGTTTCAATGCATGTGGTGTGTATCATCAGAAGCCTTAAGACGTCCATTGCTGACGAAGCCTAACCCATGAGATACATGGGGGAATTACCATAATTACCACGCTTTGCAAGCGGGTTGTTGATGTCAGTATTCATGTTGAGTTCAAGTAGATGCTGCTGCCCGTCCCCTGGTGTAATCCCTTTGTCTGCTTTTTCGACATCCACGGGAGTAGATGGAGTTGTCTATTCTTAGGCCGGACAAGCTACGGCATCACACGTCTCTCGCCCAGAACATTCCAGCGACATTATGATAAAGCTGTATATTGTCAGTGCACACGTTGCTAACTACTAACAAGTATAGTAATTACGAAACAGAGGATGACTCGCCTCGTCGAGGCTTGTTTATTACAGCACCACTTCTCGGAGTTAATACCCCATTTCACTTTCAAACAAATGGCCAGTATTCGCAAGTCACTCGAGAAAAATTACTCGATTCGCGCTCAGGGCTGCTGCGTCTTATAAGCTATTTTTAGACGTTTTTTTAATAAAATATTGAAGTAACAATGCTCTGTGTACAATTCATGTGAAGCTTTACCTTCTTAAACTTAGCCAATTAATATAATTCAATTTTAGCGTAAAGTTGCCGACAATTTCGCAGGTCTTTTATAACTTCCAAGAAGAAATTAACCAACTTTAAAGCTTTAAAGGTATCGGTTGTTGAGTATTCTTAGCAAAAGTTGGTGAACTTGTACTACAACACGATAAATATAAATGTTTAGAAATTGTATGAAGTTTGAAACAAAAATAAATGTAAGGTATTTTTAACTTTAAACGAGAGAAACTTCCAATGATGTGTTTTTGTTTTGACAAAAATAAACTGACCTAAAATATAGCTCGTTACAGAAAAATGTTTCAAAGAACAAAAACTAGTTGAAGCCTGAAAATTAATCAAGTTTTCCAATGGAAAGAAAACAATTATTCTAGAGCTGTTAATTTTGACAGCCCTAGTAGTATCCCGACTTTCGTAATCACGTTAGCCCTTCTCGAATAATTATCGATAATAAACCCCTTTCTTGTTTCTGGCCGGGGTGTTTTCGACCCTTTGAACTGACTTTAATAAACGATTAAAAGTCTAATCGAGAAATTTTCGTCTACCTTATTTGCTTTGAAGGTTTTTCATTCATCAGAATACCTATAATAGTCCTTTGATGTAAATGAGTCTCGGAAATAGAGGGCCGTGAAATTGAGGCTGTCATTTTAACACAAAAGGCGTTTAGTTTGAATAAAATATGTACAAAAAGCTGAAGCAAAAAGCCATAGAGATGCGAGAGGTTGGGGGTTCGATTCCCGCTGCGGGACAAATGTTTCTATGATCTGCATGTGGTGTTGTGGTACCACGGTTCTCGTAGTTCCTGATACCCACGACACGACACAGGGAATCCTGATCAGGGATCAGGATCTATATGTATGTGACTGTTGGGTGTTATGCTATATTATATGTTAAGCATAAACTCGTTTTTATAAACAAATTTAGACGGCATTACTTATGATTTTCATTTTACTGGACAACGAAGGTTAGTGATTTATGCGTTACTGTGCGGAAATGTCTCTAAC
Source organism: Epirrita christyi (assembly GCA_951392215.1). Classification (NCBI taxonomy): domain Eukaryota; kingdom Metazoa; phylum Arthropoda; class Insecta; order Lepidoptera; family Geometridae; genus Epirrita; species Epirrita christyi. The sequence goes on from OX595843.1 coordinate 2,082,720, forward strand.
TATTGAATATCATGGACAGTTACTTAGAATATTGATTTTCAGACTCTATAAAAGTTTTGGGTACCTCTAATTTTTGGGGCTTTATACCTCAACAGGTAAAACAGGACCCCTATACTTTGCTGTGTGTCTGTCTGACTGTCAAGTCAAGACCCTTTTTCTCAGTAAAAAAATGTATACCAAATATAAAGGTCTGTAAGCTTATAGTGCTGTACAAAAATCAAGCTTCTAACTCTCGCGATCATGAAAATCTTTTACGGTTCTTACAGTGGCCTCACAATTCTGTAATTTTGAATTCTTGGAGGCTTTGTAACACAAATAAAGGAAAAAGGCTAAAATGGAGGAATCTCGACTTTTTTTACCCCTTAAAAGGGATGGTGAAGTTTTGTAGGAAAAAGTAGCTGAAACTCGAATTGATGATAAATAATTTAGGGATCGGAACCCTCAAGGCACGAAACAAGCTAGCATTTGTCCGTTTGATTAAAGTATGATTTTAGATATGGCTTGCACAGGCTGCTAAGGGCTCATTCACACAAGATCCGATTGACGATACGTCAAAAACGAAAAAAAAAACATTTTTTTCGAATCGTCAATGACGGATCCGCTGTCAATGAGCCGTAACATTAGTAAAATGGCGAGTCGCTAGCGAGTAAATGTCAAATATTAACCAATCAAATTACAAAGATTTCAAGCTACCCCGATGTCATTGGCCAATATTAACATCTGTAGAAAAATTACGACTAAGTACCACGTACCACGTGTGTTGTGGTGTATAGTCGAAATTTTTCTAAAATGATTCCAAGCCACGATAATTTCAATTATGTTCACAAATGTTAATGATATTAACATTTGTGGTCGACCTGTGCTAGCCGTACTGTTTTTCTTTGAAACACCAAAAACGAAATCCTATCTCTAGGACTGTGTGATGTGCATTATTTATAAGTCACATTCTGATATATCCTGACACGAAACAAATTAAATTAAAGGGGTATGCGCCGTATGTGCCTACAACCAACAATGACGCCCGAATTGAATGTCATTTGTCAAACCACCCGCTGTTCTGCAAGCTCACTACTTCCATGCTGTCAATAATACCAAATTTATTATGCGAAGTGATACTGCCTGTCATTATTACTCTTTGTAGACAAACAGGGGTTTTGTACGAGTTTGTTAATTGACAAAGTTGAAGCGTTCATGCCATGGATTTAAAAATACTTAGTACGGTAACATTACATTGTAAAATTTTGAATGAATTCTCATGCAAATTCATTTGTAACAAAGAATATAATTCAAGAAGCAATGACACGTTGATTGCATCGTAGATGAATGTAAGATAATGCATTTTTCTAAACAAAGGATACCGCTTAGCGTCATAAAATATTAAATCCAGAGTATAATCTAATCTCAGTCCACAGTTACGTCTGTCACTGCGTGCGTAGATGTAGTAACTATTGCTTAATCTTCGCATGCATACATCATCTTTCTCGCTCTTACGAACGCCGTCATGAGCGACACAAAAGGTTGATAATTAATCGAAAGTTGACTGAGATGTGATTATATTGTGAACTTAAATGTCAAATAATTACGAAAATACATTAGGAAAAAATTTAAAAATAAGAGGAATTTCGTCGTCATCTCTGTTTGACAAACCAAACGTAAATACTACTTTTGAGCGTACAAATTAGATCGTAAACGAGTTAGTCCTAAAGTTTTCACTAACTTATTTAAATAGACAGTACAGCCGAAAGTTCTAACCGAATCCAGTGAAACTTATAGCCCGTAGGCAGTATAATCGTGACCATTTTAGTTTTCAAAGTTTCCGAATTTCATGCCAAAAGCCTATGCCATTTCTGCTTTGGTACTGTGAGCGACCAGACGATGCAATCGACCGAGCCAATGGAACTTCTACTACGAGCATTGAGAATGTGTGAACCGAGGAATACAGAGACAGGACTCTATATAATACCGTTTTTCAACTAACTCGAATAGCCACGAAAAGGATGGTAAAAGTTGAGTCCCAAATCCCAATGTTCTGGTTTTTGTGAAAACAATGTACTTTATATTGTTTTATTTGAGTAGTATTTGTGCCATGATGTGTCCGGCCTGAGAATCCCCTACGTTTCTTCCCGTGGATTTCGTAAAAGCCGACTAAGGGATTACACCAGGGGATGGGGCAACAGCATCAATACTGCGATTACAAAATTCACCTGTCAAGCTTGGTGATTATGGCAAATCCCCCATTGGTTTCTATGCCTCGTCCAACAGTGGATATCTAATGGCTGATGAGTTTTTGAGCAAATAGCATTTTCCAACAGCGTTTTTCGTGCACCCAGACATGCAAACTGATGTATTTCGCAGATTTCCTTCACATCTGTTATAATACTTAGACTTGTATTCTCAAGTTTTCGTGTCTAGAGCTTTAACCGTTCTAGGTGTGAACTCTAGTAGATAGACTCGTACTGAGAGGGTACGTTTTCTTGAGAGCAATTTGTGGAATTCTCCAGAACAATCCGGGGACTACCCGAAACTATAAAAGGATGGCCTCCAGGGCGATATCTTATCCTCGCGGAGAGGTATTTTTGTCTTTAACAATGTCTTAATATCGGATATTGGTGTTTTATTGGCAAATATCTTAAGGAATTCGTGTTATTTAGTGGGATTGTTATAAGTGATTTTCTTTTGATGACATTTCAGGTAATACCTAGATTTGTAAGTTTTTCTGCACACCGTATCAGGGATGTATCACTAATGGTGAACAAAACTAAACGTTAACATAAATATTGTCATGTCAAGTGTGTGTGCTACATTGTTATTGTGTCAGGTGGAAGTGGAAGGAACTAATACCTATAATACAGGCTCGGCCTAGTTTAGGTGTTAGGGATTTGCGTATGCGTAACATTAACTATGTAAGTACCTACCGTAACGTTATCAATGGTTCTGTTTATTTAATTGATTATATATTTTAATGAACTTCTGATAAAAAAAAACAAATAAATCGTTGACTTTTAATTCAGAATTGCCAATTTAAGAATCTTGTAAGGACTACAATATATTATAATATGTATAATTTTGGGAGCTACAAAACATATGATTGATATTATTTTTATTCTGTTTAAGCCAAATAATAATAACGGTTTTGGGCCATGCCAGACTTCATAGCAAAATGATCTAACACCTTTTTTCCCAGAAATAATTATGAATTTGGTGTACCTCTACCTCAAGTACTGGCTTTAAAACATCTTCACAAGCTCGGTATAACTTTACCTCAAGTTAAAAACCTCAAAGTTGTAGATAAACGTTTCTCCGTGAAATATTATCGGTTGCCGGTTGCCGGTTGGCAGTTAACGATTATGCGATGACTCGATGCATCCAACTCGTAGCCAGGGAGCAACTTTGCCGGTTCAACAGAAGGGTAATTTGTTGGAATGGGGCGCAAGATTTACTAGATTCCACTTTTAGTTATTGAAGATGGAAAAGTGAGAACAATATCTTTGCTGTCTCCAAAACTGCGTCGTGTTCCATAATTTCCGTGCATTCGCACAAGGAATCAGCACTAGCATTTCAATTTTTTTAAATTCCATTTAGATTTTTCAATTTGTGGCTTTCTGTTTTTAGTTTATTTTCAAATTCAAATTCAAATTCAATTCTTTATTGCATCATAATTATGTAGATAAGAGTAATGTCATGAGTATATACTTATTCTACTTAGGTGGTAGGTGTCATAATTATGTACCCAGTATGGGTGTCGCAATTTAAACTTCAAAATAGTAGGTACGTAAATAAAAATAAAAAATGACAAACAAGTACAGTAAAAAAAACACAATTGAAATTAAAATAAAAAATTAAACAAATGTCTTGTCATTAAAAAACTCGTCAAGGCTATAATAAACTTTTTTTATCAATACATTTTTAATAATTTTTATAAATAATATGTCAGTTTCATTCTTTAAGTCGTCAGGTATTTTTTTATAAATTTTAGTGGCCATTGTGTTTGGCCCGGAACTATGCATCGCTAGTTTAGAGGTAGGTAGTTCTAGCCGGTGTTTATGGTTTTCTGTTTTGATTGTGGCATTATTAATTTCAGTCTTTGATAATTAGATAAGACTAGTGTTATCCGGATCTAGATCCGGATTGTGATGGATGGCACATACTAAGAGAGGCCTATACCCAGTAGTAATATTAACATTACATCCACCAGTACCATGGTACTGCAACACCCCACACCCAGAACAAATATTTATAGATCATGCAAACATTTGTACCGCAGCGGGAATCGAACATGCATTTCTTGCGTCACAGTCGTCTACTCTCCAGCCGCGCCACCGAGGTCGTCACTGAGTGGGTGAAGACGATGACCCTTGACGGGTAGTTAGCGAAAGTTTGGTTTGGTTGATATTTTTATATCTTATTGTGCCAACTTTTCATACATTCACGAAAGGTACTTAAGTACTTCTACTTTTACCTATTACAAGCTACTCTATTGTTTTTCATAAATCGTGTTCCTCTAAATCCCCGCCACCTCTTCCGCCTATCTCGTAGCCCACAACCACTACAATAGTCTGGTCATCACTTGCAGCTATCGCCGACTTGAACTTCCAGAACTTTCTCTAAGCGATTACAATCAATTATGTACACGCGGCACTGACCCTAACCGCTTCTGTGTACAACTGTACCTTATGTACCGTTCGGACGAAATACATTTACGATAAAAGCAGGCATAAGCTGACTACCGGCTCCGTGGCCGGGGCGTGGTGCGGCGGACCCGCACGAAGTCGCGCAATAGAGAAATAGGAGACATTGCGAAAATCTTCTTGTATATGGCTTAAATTAGTTTCTAGTTCGACATCTGAGGCAGTACCTTGAGTTTTAACAAACAATTGACACGGATATATGGTGTAGTGTAACACGTATATAAATGAATAATCTATCTATGTACCAAATTTCAACAAAATTGTCAGAACATCATCATCATTAATTTCACGACTTTTTTGTCAGCGAGTTTGTACTTGTAAGCGCCGGTAGACAGGCGCCAGCAATCGGCTTTCCAAGTGAATGCGGCCTAACGGGTAGCGTGGAAATAGTTAATGAGAGATACGAGATAGAGCTCTGTGGAAGTCTTTTAATTGAAAATAGACAATTGCATTTTGTTATACGAAACAGCGGTGTGCCCTGTTAAAGGAAAATCAAAGCAACTTATTTTTAAAATAAACTTCTTTTTTGGCACTGGCAGGTGGTCCAACTGATGCCACTGCTTATTACAACTGCAATACGGGGACGTAAGTTATTGCCACTCAGGTCTTTCGTGGCATTGCTTTGCGCCTGAAATCTGAGACGAAATTGAAAAGTCTCATGTGTCTATAATTTCCACCATCCACAGAAATTGCGGATCATTCCGTGGATTTTTGGGAAAATTCAAAAATGCTAGCACGGCAGTGGGTATTTTGAGACTATCAAATTAGATCATTCCCAAAAATCCCACCAGAAGTAGGGTTTTTGGGAATATTCAAAATAATGTATTCCCCGCCACATCAGACATGTCATTCAATTCAAAATGATGGTCGTGATACTTCTTACTACTTGATTGGTGATCGCAGTATTCATGTTGAGTACTCAGGTGGATGCTGCTGCCCATCCTCTGGTGTCCTTAGTCGGCTTTTACGACATCCATGGGAGGATATGGTGGGGTCCATTAGTAGGGCGGACACACCACGGTCAAGCTCTACGGCTCTTCTACTAATCAATAATTTGGGACTTTTCTACGTTTCAAATGAGACTAAAAATGGCAAATAAAATGACAAGTCAACTAGTATGTTGATATCAATGGATGGAATAATTTGCTTATTATCATTATGACTCCCCAAAATTAAATCGAGTATTAGCCGCGTCAGTTAAGAAACAATATGGAAATTGCATTCACTTCGTTGGCATCCAGGCTAACATTGCCTCATTTAATGCCGTATGAAATGTTTTAATATGATTTATACTTCAATTTGATATCTTGCATAGTTTGGGAGGTATTTTGTTTTTTTGTAAGTGACCCTATGTAGGTTGGTAGGTTTTTAGTCTAAGGGTCTAAGAAATACATTTCCAAAATTCACCCCATAAAGAGGTGCAGCGAGGTGTTGTTGAAAGTGCCGTAAAATAATGTTATGCATAACAGCTTGTATGTCAGTAAGCAAGTCGCCATTTTGTATGTCGTTTCTTATTAGATAAACGCTAAGTAAACTTGCCATGCCTTCTGATCACTTCAATAATTCTGAGTTACAAGTCTTACTTTAATACAGTTGAGTGCAAACGAGAATTCAAGCTCCTCTGAACTAAAAGACAGCCTCATCTCGCAAGGGCTCTACATTATCAACTTTTTTTTTTGCCACGACTCATGCCCTCGATTTACCCAGTGGCGGTCCGAGGAGGGAGAGGGTCGTAGCGGTTATGACTCCCTCAAAATCGCGTTGACAAACCTCTTAAAAATAGTCAATTTACGATTTTTTTAAATAAAACCTTGACTTCATGCTTAAAACGGGTGTTTTCTCGTGGTGCCATGATTTTGTCCCATTAATGGGTCCACGAGTGATTAGTTTTTCTCGCGGTCCCATTGCTTTCTGTTGTTTTAAATCTTCCATCCTGTATAAAATACGGAGGAATAAAACCTTTGTAATAATAGGTAGATATAAACTTTTTCAATTGCATAGTGCAGAGGCATGTTATAAAGTAAATGTCACAACAGATTACCTACCTATGATGACATTCATTTCAGAATATTTATTATGTGGTAATATTTACTGTTTAATTTTAATTTTAATAAATATTAACCCAATTATTCATAATCAATTTTAAAAACCATAGCTAAAATAGCTTTTGTCTTGTTTTGGCGTATTTTATTTTACTTAAGAGAGAACAAAACAAAAGCTATTTTAACTAAAATAGGTTTCAAAAATGTTTATGAATAAGGGGGTTTGTACCTAATTAACAATTAAATAAAAAATAGGTATTCAAAATAATTTGGTATTTAGCGGTATTAACAAGTCGGCACTAAACGGCATAGTTAAATTGATTGATTGTTCCAAAACTTGAGTAGGTACAGAGGTAGCAACTTAAAGCGCCTGAGATTGTACTTTGTTTGTTAGGTAATATTAAGTCATTTACTCTGTGTTATATTACCCCTCCCCCCAAAGTCTGGCTGCGACCGAGCCTGGTTTAACCATCCTGTCCCATTTGCACTATAAACAAAACTAGGTTCCAAAATGTTGTAACGTCAAAAACGTTCCCTTGCCGGTAATATAGAACACAAATAATACGAAAATCTCAGCCATTACCACAAAATCTCCACATTTTTTAGTTTCCGAAAAGGTTTGCGGTGTTCGCTATAATAATAACAGTGTTTATCGCGTCGGGGGGTGAAATTATCGATTTTATTATTGAAATAAATGGACCCTAAAGTTGCCAAAAGCCATTTACCAAATATAAAGATGCTGGACACCATAACACCAGAGGCTTAATCGTCCATAATGAAAACTGTAGGCACCATGGACTCATCATTTCGTAAGACATGTCAAGAAATTTCAGATTCGTTAAAAAAAACACAAAAAAAATTGACACAGACGTATGGTGTAGTGTAACACGAATTTTATATGGAGGCATTGATAAGCGCCCCTATAGCATACACTTTGTGAACCTCTATTTCCATACCAAAATCTGTGTTACACTACACCATACGTCCGTGTCCAATTGCTTGATAAAGCTCAGACTACGTCCTCAGTCCACGTTACAAACGAAAAAATACAACCGAATTGGGAACCTCCTCCTTTTTTTGAAGTCGGTTAAAAATACAATCCTTGTTGTTAATACTTTACGTTAAGGTTTCCACGTACACCTCGTCGTAGTTAAGGGTAGTTACGTATCAATACTCTCTTTTGTTTTGGTGATTTTTTTTATTAATCTGCAGACTGACAGGTATCTGGATGACTGGTAGATAATGCTATTAGCATTAAGTCCTCCTAGCACTAATGTTTTGTGTGAAAGTTTAAATAAATAAATAAGACTAAAAGTCAGTTTTTCTTAAAATTTTGTAGGTATAACTGATTAAGATTTACCAAGGTGCGACTAGTTTTACATTTTTGAAACAAAAAACTAGAAAATTAAATTTAAGCTAAATTGAGCCGGAAAGTTTCTAACTAATTTCTAATTTCTAAGCCTCTGCGTTAAGATTCCGTAACGCAGAGGCTTCGAAATATAAATAACGACGACACGTTCCACTCGCCGTAAAAATACGCATTAAAAATTAAGTAAATAAATAAAGCGACATCGCAAAATACTGCCTACACCTCCGGTATATTTAATGGTATTTTTTATTCGCCATTTTTTATGCATCCGCCGAAGGAAGAATGTCCGGATTTCTTTTGAATTTTTTATTATGGCGACCCTACTATGCTGTGAATTTTTGGGTGTGCATAAAGTTTGCACATCTCCCTACAGTTCTGAGCGACATTTTCGGCGCATTAGACCGATGGCCATAAAAGTTTATTTACGAGCTGGGTATGTGCACCCTTTTTATTATGTTAATGCTGCGGCTGCGTCGCGATGTATTGTCGTCGGCTAATTTACGGCCGTGCGCCGGAATTAAACGCTGACAGAGATGTCTCGCGCTTTGTCGAGAGGGGCCGCTTTGCACTGCGTCCTATCCTACTAATATTAAGTAGAAGTTCAAATTTTGTTCTTTGTTGAATGCCAAAGTAGGTATATTTATTGTTTGCAATATGTTGTTAGAAAAGATGCCAACTATGATTATTAGAATCGATGTATTATTCTACCTAGCTGAGGCATTCAATATTTTTATTAACAATATAAAAAGTAACAATAATAATGAACTCAACAATAACATAGTTATTCAATAAGATGTCAAAACACAAATAGTTAATGAAGTTTCTCAGTCATGCTATAATGATTGAGCGGATTTAAATGAAACTTTGCATAGTTTTTTTAAGTTTATGACCCGAGATAGCCAGTGTTACTTATAAAACGGTACATGCTAGTGAAGCCACTGGCGCAATCTAATATTAACATAGTTTTCAAATCTTCTGTTTGGTTATTTATTACTTTTAATGACAAGTTAAATCAGTTGAATGACGACTCAAGACCTTCGAATTCTTTTGGGGGGAGGCCTATGTCCAGTAGCATACTTCTTCATATAATCCCAAAGCTAGATACAAAAGATAATCCTAAAGCGTGTTTTATGTAGAGAAATCTTCAAAAAACCACCGAATAACCAATTATACTACAGACTCTTTCAAACGCGAGTCTCGCATGTGGGTCGGGAGATAAGAGGGACTCGCTTTGTCCTGCGTAAATATAAATTGCGACATTAATGTCAAATGGACACAATTGCTCAGCTGGTCGTGATTTCGAGTAGTCCAGCATTTTCAAGGGAAGGTGGTAGTAGTGGTATACCGAAGCGTCCTTCGATATTTACAGTATTCAGAAACTTCGAATGGTCTGGAGATACCTTGACTTCTCCACTCGAAAAATCGATGTGATCATTACTAAGTTATCTCAAACGGTAAAGGAAAGCATTGACTTCATTCAAAGCGAGTTGAATCCTTTTACGTCTGTGAGTTTGAGTCACATGTCTACTAGGTCTACTAGAAACTATGTTTCCATGAATGAAGATTTCACACATGCTAATACAAGCTTTTATTCAACTTGACTTGTTAGTGTGGGACATCATGAAACTGAATTTTGAACCAGTTCCACCCAATCGATTCAGCTGAAATTTTTCATACCTGTCTAGTTCAGATGATAATACAATATTATTAGACGGAAGATTGACAACGAAACTCGTCGATGATTAATAGTAGCCTGGTAGTGTTAGGACTCGTTTTGATCAACTCACGGTACCGATCACTAATTTAGTAAAAGCTTGTTTTGAAAAATACTTTTTCAACAAAATACTTTTTATTAGATAGATAGATAGGTAGATAGATTAACACTTTATTGTACACCAGGCATACATAATAGGATTTATTAAAATTAACAGTACAATGGGCGGCCTTATCACTGAGAGCACACCGAGCTATTAATACACTATACTCTTGCCGTAACTACTACGTCGTCAACATAAGCAAGCGTAGAACAGTAGAACATTTTTTATGGTAGCACTTAACAATGTGGCATAGTGTCGATGCATATTAATGTTTGTTCTGGACTTTTTACTGTAAGTTGTAGGGTTGTGATCGATTATTTAGAAGGGTCGTAAACTCGTAACCATAAGGGAGGAAACAGGGAGGAAGGTTCATTTGTTTGCATGGTGTTGCTTCACTATCAAAGTTGAAGGGGTTGAGATTTGTCTTCATTACTTCACGTCTGATGAATCTATACATAACGTATGAAGATTACAAGTGGGCATGTGTCAAATACAGTAGGTATTTAGACTTTATCATCATCATGCAGCCTGTAAAAGTCCACTGCTGGACATATGCCTCCCCCATAGAATGCCACGTTGACTGGTCTCGAGCAGCTTTCATCCACCGACTTCTTGCTATCTTTAAAGTGTCGTTCAACTTGCATTTGACGTAGGTCCAAGTTCACGAACAAATAAACGGGCGTTTACCGTTACCATTGGTCAAGGTGACAGATAATCTTTTAAACTACCTGTCAAAAAGAGTTGGTTAGGCTAAACAGTTGTTTAACCGCCTGTTTATTTGTTGGTGAAATCACCTCTTAATAGGATGTTTTCACATTAGACATTCTTTGATAAGATTTTTCATGTAAAATATCTGGTAAAAGTACCTACGCCGCCTGTGCTGTTGAACTTTTTGTAATTCACTACAAAGTAAGGTTTCGTCGAAATCCATTTTCCGGTTCGCAGTACACGCGCCCGCATGTGTCTCTGTTTGCGCTATATCGGTCCTTTATTTATGTCTATTTTTATCTAAAAAAAATATTACGATAAACGACATAATGATGCAAGATTATGTTAAGTTTGGAATCGAATTAAATTGGGCATGTCTTTTACGGGTTAAGGGTTTTTTTACTTGTTGTGATAGGGCGTTATTCGTCCACTTTGATGTTGTAACTCAACTCCTTGAAAGTGTGACAAGTCCTAGTATCTCTAATATCAATCAAAACTAACGTGGTTTTGAATCATCATCATTAGCCCATGTAGAATATTGAGAGCCACGTCGGTGATCTTGTCTTTTCTACGGATTTCTTCATTTCGTATTCTGTAGTGAAACTCCTAGCATAGCTCTCTCCATAGCCCGCTGCGCCATGCCATACCATACCGTAGATCTATACATGGTTTTGAATCGTGGGCAATAATGCTTTATTCTCGTGAAACTAAGGTTGATATCATAATGATATTTTATTTAGAGATCTATTCTTCTCAAATGGCATAATGTATTGTATCGAATCTAAGATCATGCTTGGAAACATCTGTGCGCCAAACGATACGTCGCAAATGCAATGAGGTGCATTTTATTGCAACTCAACAAGTGTACATTCGAATGTATTGTGAACTGCACTACGGTAGTTAGGGCACAGCTTATTGCAGTGAGCAGCTAGACAACTACGGAATACACGGATCACTTAAAATAAAACGTACAGCCCTGCCAAATAAAGTGTCGCCTAAACCGCTAACGTTGAAACTAATACATCTAGTCTGAAAGCACCACAGATCAGATCTTTATTCCTTTACTAGAGGCCCGCTCGTGACTTCGTTCATGTGGGTGGTCCCAGTGTGGTGGTTTTTTTTTTCAGAAACCTTTCCCGGCGTGCGTACAATGGCTCACTATAGTTTTATTGCTATCAGCATAGTGGTTTAGGACAGCATACGGGACAAACAAACAATGAAAAAAAACAAAGAAACATTAATTTTTACATAACGTAACTGACAGGAGCGTAGCGCACAAAGATGCGTAGAACGGTAGAACCAGTTTCGAAGGACCTAGTAAACTAGCTATGGTTATAACGCTGTGGGTTATGTGGAGCGAAATGTAAGCGTCCACTTACGAGTCAGGCCATTTAGAAAAAGCAGTTTCGTACAGAACGGACTGAGAGCCATTATGCGATAGAGGGGCCTGCAATTAGACGTTTTAGGGGCTTTTGTTCTTGTTGTTCAGTAGTGAAGACAGGCACCGTATTGTTTATAGACAGCATAAAATCATTTGACAGACTTCTTGGTCAGTTTTCGTTGGTATAAGATTTTCCTGGCTGTTGGCTTATTTAGGAATGTGTTTGGAAGAAAGTGTTTGCTAAGTTGGTCGTTGCAAACAATGGCGGCGATGAGTTTAACACGTCACGTCTATATTCCTGCAATTTTGCGACCCACGGTGAAAATATGCCCAATAAGGCTCTATCTACCTACCCTTCGGGTATATAAACCACCTACTTTACCGGTTCCTTTCTCCAGCTGTCGTTTTGTTGACCTTAACATCAGGTAAGTATTCTGCCAGTTCTGCACTGCCGCTTTTTAATCTTTTCTTTATCCAATGAAAGACATGGAGAATGAACGCTTGTGTACTTCCTGACCATCAACCGTACCCTTATTCCGCTACTTTTACAGATCATCGGTCCACCAAGTCCTTGGCAACGCTTGCATATTTTTTTTAACCACTCAAGAAGGTCGTTTCCCTGGTGATCGATTATAAGAGCTTTATAATATGCTCATAGAACATATGACCTTTCATTAGCTGATCTAAAATATTTCAATATCCATGTCCCAACTCATTCCAAGAGTCACAAGCATCCATGGAAACCCGGGTTCATTGTTTCGTCACATTGCATAGCGCTGTTCTTGCGGAAGTAATGCCTAATCCTCTTAAGTCGTCTCTGAGACGTGACAGGGGCATGCGCTATTGAGAGTTCGCCTCCGTAATAACGAACCAGACTTCCTTGGAGGGATGGGAATTATCGATAAAAAGGCTAAAGAAAAATGTTCACTAGAGCATGGAAGACCACTGAGACAGGTATGAGCTCAGGAGGGAATGCTATAAAACGCACATGACAGCAAGCTAAGCATGTTTAATGTCGAATTTCATCTCGAAATCTTTGTTTCCCGTTGGGAAGCTGTATTTTTGAGTGGGAGCTAAGTTTTAAAATCGTTTTTTTAGTCTATTTATGTTATCTTTTATAAGTTTTTATGTATAAGGAATATTTCATAATACAATAAATATTTGTATTTTGTTTCAGGTATGTCGTCTGCCTAGAATCTCTATCATGATGATTAGTGAGTTCAATAATTTTAGTATTAGTTACAAAACCTTCCGTTCGATTGAAAATTTTCTAAGGCCTAACGTTCCCTGTAATCGTCGATCATGATGAAAGATAATGTTTAAAATTTCTGTCAAAAAGAATGGAGAACTGCTCGTTTATAGTGTTGGTGAAATAAGTCTTCGTGAAGTATGTATAAAATGTTTTTGACTCCGAAATTCCTTGCAAAACTGATTAAATTGATATTTCGGCTAAACAATTTATCAATTTAGCATTTTGCAGCACTCTCGTCAACCGTTCGATCGATAGTCCACTTAATATACAACAAAACAGCATGCAGGGCGACACAAAACCTGTGCTTAACATTAACGTGTCAGAAACTCTATAATTGTTGTTTTCCATCGCCCCAAACACGTTCAATTATTCACATCGATATCATACATCGTACCCTCGGCATCACTAGCAGTTTTCCGGTTCACAGGGCCAGAATATAATTTAGTTACATATTTTCTGTTTAGTAAAACGAGAATGGCCTCAAGGCACAGAAGAATAATATCAAAGTTTCACTCCAAAGACACGAAAACGAACACTATGCATATTCCTGTGGCACTTACGCGCAGCTAAATTCTATTTGACAAAACACACAATACTACCGCGAGACTTTTTTTTGAATTGCTTGCAACCCAGCTGTTGGCTCTTAAAGAGAGCGTGCTAAAGCTCATTTTACACTGCAAGCTGCTTTAAAGTGACACATGCCTCGGGGTATGAGATCCGTGAGCATTATTCTTTATCGAACTTGATTATTACGGGTACGTGGTTGGAGCGTAATTGAATTTGTATTAAAATGAAACTACCCGCCGATGCGCCGCATTTTGGTGGGTTACGGGAATAAAGTGCTGAGTTTAGTGCCACTTTCGAACTTTCATACATGTTTATGAGTATAGGCTGAATGGTACGGCCTAGGTATTCAAGTATCGCTTATTCTGTAGTTTTATTTTACTGCTCAATAGTTGGGTTATCTTTATAGGAAAGGGATTTATTGCCTTCGTGATCTTTGATTTCTTATTTATGACATTGGATCGGTTTAGTCCGAACGTATGATTGATCTCCCGTTCCCTTGATTCTGATTTAAGATTGGGCCTACTGAATAACATATTTTTATATTCGGCCCTTACATAATATACCTGTCTAGATTAAGAGTCGGGCACGAGAAAACCTCAAATAAATATAGTGGGATGGGTCCTAAATGGGATGGTTTCGTGTAAATCTTAACGCAGACATTGTTGTTGTCACACAACACAACGTGTTTAGTTTAGCGCGTAAACATCATCAGGGTGTTATGTTACTTCTATAGTTGAAAATTGCCACATTTTTGGCGAGTTGTTTATTGCACGACGCTACTTCTGGACAAATGTATATTCTATGATTCGGCCATACATCTTTAAACAGGTGAGTGTACATTAGTTTCCAGCGAAAACAGCCTTTACGAAAATGGCGTAATTTAAAAGGTTTCTACCAACATGTTCTGCCTGATTAGAGCAGCCTGCTGGTGTTTCGCGTCGATATTTAAATAAAAATAAAAATCAATACGCACACTTGGTGGTATACCTACATCTTGCCCGAGAACTTTAGGTGCTTTATCAAAATATGATAACTCGGGAGTTCAGGACTTGCATTTTAAAGTGCATAACTGTTAGTTGTCGAGGATATCATGGCATGAAGACGTAGAGAGTTTTAAAGGAAGATTTAAGCTCAACTTTTGATGGTTTCTTGAAACAGGAAGCGTTTGATGTGACGTTTCCTCGCATCCGCACACCCCCCGGCGATCACCTCCTAACGACGCCATATCATGTTTATTCCTCGTCTAAAACCTATCGTTTCTACATCGTTAACGCCGACGAATGAAGCACTAAACGATCCCCCTAAAAGCTGTTTAAGGTCCATTATGAGCAAGAGAGCCGAGGCACTTAAGTCTCAGGATTCCGCAGAAAATTCGTACTTTTTCGGATTAAAATTTTGGCATCGGCGAAAGCGGTCGGTAATGAAACGGGCACGGCCCATTAAGCGAGCCGTGGGCCATTAGTTGTTCACGTCCGCAATTACACCGGTTTGTGAGTTACGATTGTTACGCGTCGCGCACCCGCACCGATCGTGCGCATCGATCCCACAC
The DNA here is from genome assembly GCA_951392215.1 of Epirrita christyi. Taxonomy (NCBI): domain Eukaryota; kingdom Metazoa; phylum Arthropoda; class Insecta; order Lepidoptera; family Geometridae; genus Epirrita; species Epirrita christyi. The sequence goes on from OX595843.1 coordinate 2,098,093, forward strand.
CTGCCACAGAACAAATCATAGTACTAACATACAGAAGTTTCACTCAGACTCACGACAAGCCATCTGCAACGCTCCACTTAGAACAGGCACACATGCAAACGATATAGAAACTAAAAGGCAGCGCGTCATAGTTTAATTCCATTTCACAAAACTTAAACGTCACGTAAGTTTTTCGCTGCTTGAGTCATTTTTTTATCTAAATTCAGCGCGATAAAGCAACTTTTACACTAGCCGATTTGTAGTGATTCATTGCATACACATACAAAGAATACGTGCTCTGTCACCGCTCGGACACGGCTAGGGCTGCCCCCAAATATCAGCGGGAGACATTCGTTGACTAAAGTTACCGGCAATTAGTCGTGCACGCCTGTGAAAAGATTTGAAAATACTAATGCTATAAATCATATTTTTCAAGCATGAATCGTTAATAGGTTTAATGCGCTAAGTTAGTAAGTAGTAGTAAGTTTAAGGTTATGCGTTTTTTGTGTGCTAAAAACTTAGAATCAGCTCCCTGTTCCGGGAATCACTCACCTAGGTCGCAAATTCACTTCTGAGTAATTTATAAAAGATCACAATACGTAATTTGTTACCTGACGCTCTAAGAAAGTTTACAAACTCACTTCTGAGTAATTTTGATCACAATAAGTAGGTAATTTTGTTAGTAGTAGAACTTCTTGTAAAAGAGTTCGTCCGGGGAAGTACTACCACCGTACCTATTTTTGCTCCCGTACCTTTTTCTGGTGTTTGCTTGCCTAGAAGAATTTAAAAAAAATTGTTACCTGCCACTCTAAGAAAGTTGCAGACCGTGAGTATCTAATATGATCACCAAGCGAAACGGGATGGTAATCATGTTTATTTACCAAGGTATTGAACGTTGTCAACCGTCAACCCTAGTCGCCAGATCATCAGTCTCTAGCAATTACACGATATAACGACAAGCCATCATCTCGCACGCGGCGCGCGATAAAACGTGTGGCGCGGCCTATAGAGCGGTTGGCACTTTGCTGAATCAACTGCAACACTGGCGTTTGACGGGGCCCTTTACTTTTTAGACGTTAGTTTAACTGCAAAGATACACCTTACGCTTGTTCCTTGTTTCTACAGGCACATGAGACTTTTCACCTATATGTCTCAGGATCGGCAGCGCGCGTGTCATGCCTCTGGTTTTGGAGGCGTCCATAGGCTACGGTAACTAGTCTCCATCAGGTGGGCCGTATGTTGGCTTGATTGCTTGCCAAGTAGTATAAAAAAGAAAAAAAAAATCACCTTCACCCGTACCCTTCAAATCGAAACACAGCAGTGCGAGCACTACTGCTTGGCCGCATAAATAGATACGGTGGTAGTACTTCCCCGGCTGAACTCTGTACTCTGTAGTTCTACTACTAACAAAAAAAAAGTAAGGTAGGTTTAAATCAAATCAAATATTATTTATTGTGAAACAAGGTTTAAAGTAAGGCCTGCAAGTTCTTTCTTTCCTTTGGTTTTTGAGCAGTGTTCACACAAATTTATCCGAACTACTTTGTGTAGTGCGGATAAATTTGTTAGCTGGTACAGAATGCTTCCTAGCATTAAGTTTGCTTACAGTAGGCAGAGCCTCAAAGGGCCTGTTTTCACCAAAGATTTGTTTTGTACAATAAAGAATATTCTAATCTATTCTATGCCGTTTTTGTAATTAATTTATATTTATTCAAAGAGCGACTTTATAGCTTATCACTCAATAGGCAAAGCTTGGAACTATTCAATCAGATCGCACACGACATCCTTCACGATACGATTGAGTGGTCGTAAAACTAGTTATTGTAACAAGGATCCCTTCATGCACTTTCCTTTAGGGTCGAAAGAAGTCCGGCCATTTAGTTGGGAGACCTTTGTCCGGCCAAAATCTACTGATTTCTTCGTCTTTTTCATCAGCCGTTAGTCGTTTTTGTCCAGCTAAAATCTATCGTTTCTTTTTCTTATCTTCGCCAGCCGTTAGACGTCCACTGTTGGATGAAGCCTCTCTCGTAGTATTCGTGAATGGAATTGCCATAATCACCACGCTTGGCAGGCGGATTGGTGATCGTATTGTTGTTGTGTACTCAGGTGGATGCTGCTGTATAATGTACCGTTTAGTACTCACCAAATATCTGTGCACAGCCGGCCAGAGTTCACTTCTCATGAAATACTACGACACTTTTAATGCTCTATTGAAAATTAATATAAAGCTGACGACTTTTCTAAGATCAGCAAATAATGTTTAAGTATTTTTAAGCTATGTGTGGCATCATCATTTTGTGCTTTTCTAAATAAGCGTTAACGTTTAGGCACGAATAAGATAAAAATTTTGGATGGTTTCTTCGTTGGCTCAATACCCGTTCCTCGTGACGGATGTATGAGGGATGTCTATGGCCAGCAGTGGCCTTCTACAGGCTGATGATGATGAAGTGTATACCTCATGCTGTCCGGCTATTTTAGAAAATGTTCTACTTTAACCGGCCTTTTAGTTCTGAAAGCTATAGTCTCTTTTAACGACCTATCAAACTCTTAGTCTGAATGAGAAGCAGCATTTATGGAGTAACAGGGTCTTTGTCATGCATATCGGTAGGGCCTGATAATTTTATGGGACTTGGCATTCAAGACCTTTCACAATGGCCCGTGAATGGAGCAAGATCATGACGTGACTTATTGAGGCAGTTGTAAAGCTTAGTTGAATGTTGCATTGAAAGAACGAGACGATTATAGCTCAGCTATACCAGAGGTACAATCGGCGGTCTTATCGCTCAAGAGCGATCTCTTCCAGACAACCTTTGGATGGACAGAAACTATTTAACAAATAAGGACGGTGGCTTACATCTTAGTAATAATCACAATGACAAGTATGTACAATGACCATGATTAACGGTACTAAGTGAGCCGCCTCCATCCACTGTCTTCTCGCGGCCATTCAAATGTCATCGGTCAATATGACTTACCATAATAGTTATTGAAAATTCGCAGAACCCTTTAGCTTATATTAAATTTGATAAAAATTTATATGATTCCAGCACCCTTTAGGAAGCAGGGTTTATATCTTTAAACTCACAAATACCCTACATAAACTTAACCGTACTTACGTAAAAAGTGACGTTCACTCACGAGCAAAGTGACCTATACGAACAAACGAAACAATATAAGACAATACGAGAGTAATGATGGGTAAACTTGATACCACAAAGCTACCATCTCTTTCTAACATGGTCTGAATTGAGTATAACTATTGTCATCTCTGTTTAACACCATGCCATGCAATACAGCTTAGATTATGAGATTAGCTAGTTCAATCTATAAAAGCGGCGAGACAAGTTTAGCAGAAACAGTCTTTTTCTGAAAACTCATACTACGCCCCGGGTCATGGCATTATCTTTCTATATTATATAAATAAACAACGAAATATAATCGACTGTCGCCATGGTCGTTAAGAAAATACTTACATTTATTTTAAACAATACTGTACACGAGACAACAAGCACTTACAAAAAAAATCTGAGTGCAGGTACACAATTATGTATATAATTATATATCTATAAATATATATATATATATATATATATATATATATATAGATATATATATCTATATACATATATATATACACATATATATATACACATATATAGCTACCTTCACCTTCTCTATCAACTACCTGCGTATAGTTCTACCAGTAAAGAAAGAAAAAAAATTTTTTTTCCCTAAAACACATAATTAAGCACATCAAAAGAAAACAAATTAACAGACAATTAAAAAAATAGAAACATGAAGGTAGACGTTATGTGTTGTGTAGGGTACCTGCGAGACCTATTTGAGGTCTAGGTTACTGCTGAGAGCATAAGTTGCACCAGACCTGGGAAACGGCGCGGCGCTAGACAAGACCTAGGTGGTGCCACGAACATCAATAAATACCTATAATGACAAAGATAACCATTACAAGCAAGTGTTGCTTTGCGTTCTGTTAGCAAATTTAGAGTTTTGATCTGTGCGTCGAATCACCAAAACTAAAAGCAACAACAAAGCCTTTTGACCGCGCGGTCGAAATGTGACCGAAATGAAAAAAGTATATCAGCTTTTCTCTCCTCACCTGCATGGTGTAATTAGCGAAGTTGGTACGAACTTAGGAATCGATATCATTAAAGTTTGACGCGAGCTAATGGCTAGGTACTTTGAGATGGAGAGATTACAATGCGAGTCCACTAATGAGACGAGTTATGAACTTCACGAAGTTATTAGGGAAAAACCGCTATGCGGAAAATCTACTGTTACATTACCGTAGATAACTGTTTTCTCAGTTTTCGAACCTCTAGCGAGGCAGCGTTGCCCGATTCAGACCCATATTTATATATAAATCGAATTTGACTTTGAGAACGATCTTGAGTGATTTCCAATTTCAAAATTCCCATACAAAAATTAAATTTTTGATGTTCTTAAGTTCGTTCTAAGAGTTGAGTTTGGACTAATTTTTTTAAGTTTTATAATTTTAAGAAAACTTACAGCTTAGGTACAATGAAAAATAACTACATTAATCAACGATCTCTAATACTCACATAGATATCGGGTCGGCGCAATAAAAACGTCTCGGTGAATTTAAGCTCACTTGAAAAGTGAGTTTGTATTTGATTTAGTTCGCTTCAAACAAAGCCAATGTAAACACGTGTCACAATGCCGCAATGTATATTTAAAAGTTGCAAAAATAATCCCCGAAAAAACAATTTAACGGCCGGAGTGTCTTACTTTCGTTAAGTACATGTAGAATAAGTTGTATTTTAAGCTTTAAACTAACAAAAAGTATGAAATTTTGATCAAAATTACCGATTTTAAACCACCGCTACAAATGTTTGGCCAACGTTGACGCAAAATTGTCTGTAACAGAACAGTAGATGCATGGAGTAGATTTGTATTGTAATAATTTGTTTTTACCAGAACTTTAAAAAAATGTAATACTACTTTTGTGTCTGTTTGTTGAACTCTCATCAGATACTTGGCTTTCCTTTTTTTTATTTTAGCTTTCCGAGCAATCCATTTACGCTACTGTTATTTAACCAAATCTTTGGTTAACAACCCCTTTACATCTATACCAACTGATAATGAGTCCTCTCGCTTTGTTAAAATTTATGAACCAGAATCACTTATAGAACACATTATCGTAAAAAAACAGTACTTTTTCAAATTCTTTTATCATATTATAGGTATATTTCCCAAATATCAAATAAATGCCCAACCTACGGCAGGCGCCTGTACGCCCGCCCTCAAGCACTTTACGGTTTTTGTTGGAAAACTTTGATGGTCGATATCTTTTTTTATTATGAAACGAGACAAACGTAACAGAACATATATTTTTAATATTTGAGCTTTTTATAACTAGGGCTTCATTATCAGCCTGTAGGTACGCAGAATGGAATTTTTTTAATGTTGAGCTGTTTTAAACATTTTGGGTTTTGATCAAATTATTGCACTAAACTGTACTTGTATTATAAAGATTGTAAACATGAATATAAAGATGTGGAATTTAGTGATATTTTTATTTGTGACATCCAGCGATAGACATCTTGGCCAAAAACATAAACATACACATAAATATACACACAACAGAACGTTAATAAAATAACAAGTATATATACTATCAATATCAAACATACATGCCCAAAACATAAATAATTTTAACTTAACTTTAACGTGCATATTATAAATTATTTAAGTGATCAACGCGACTCCATACCTTCTGTAGTTAAATTTGAAGAAGCAAACAGAAGCGAAACCATGGAAACGGATGGATGTAGCTCGCAAGGTAATAACGGGAAAAAGAACTTTATTTGTAGCTCTTTAAGGTTGATTTCACACTAGTTGTTTAACCTATGTCTTTTGATTTGACAAGTGACAGGAGTAATATAATTGCTTTGCTCGTTTTTTGTGACGAATGATCGTAAGTGTAAGATAATATTTTGAAGATTTGCTACTTTTTTGCTAGGTGTCATGGTTGTAATTAGGTTGAACTTAGAACTGTTTTAAAACTTTCATCTTTGTTCGTTAGTAAACAAATGTAGCTGTATAAGTATGTATCCATGCGGACAGTTTTTAGCTTTCATTTTGTACGTGACCCTGGATCTATTGTGAATTATAAGATCGTTGACATTAATACTAACATGTATGCTGAAGTTTTCACTAATAGATAGGGTGATTTAGTAGATGTAAAGTTAAAGTGGACGACAACCCGAAAAAAATACGAGTCTAGAATCTAGACTAAGGCCCGTAAGGTCCGTAATGCTACTATCTAGACTCTAGATAGTAGTATTACTATCGTACCTTCTGTAAATGTTTATTTTCGATAAGTTACACTAAGTATAAGTTAGCTATCGTCATTTTTGATGGCTCTGATTTGCTTTGAAGGGGCTTGCTTCTGGCTGCATTTCGCCTTATTGGAAGCGACATTGAGGCCTATTTAAGCACGCTCGTCCAGATTATTCTTATTTGCTTTATTTTGAAGAAACCTAAATTATAGGATTTAGGGAATACCACGTTACTTGCGAGGGCGTAAGAGAGTTCCATTCCTTACTGTCCGCCTGATTAATGAGTTTGTGAAGCTTACTTTAGTTTGGAGGAATGTTTGCAAAAAGCGGTCCAAAGCAGTATTCTACCACTATATTCTACTTAGAGTCATAGTAGCTCTAGAGTCTTAGAAGAACCAAGATCACTGACGAAGCTCTCAATTAGCAAGTTGAGAACCGATAACCTTTGGGAAATTATACGTATTACACTCTTGATGACTATATTAATGATAAAGCCGCGTGGCCTGATGTCGCTCTGCCCCTCGACTGCTAAAATGGAAATTTGCAATATCTGTACTTACCTATTTACATGTTTGTATTAGATTATTATTTATAAGTATAACAAGCGTAGCGTGTGCTGTCTTGCATATTTTTGCTGATGTTTATTTACTTTTGACTACCTTCCTAAGGTTTTTAAGTTCTCATTTACTATGTATCAGCAACTCCTTGCTCCGAGGCACCACACAGGCGCTTCTCACCTAGTGGTAAGACGGACCATTTATGTAAGCCAAGCCGAGTTTGTTGCCTGATTCTTCTAGGCTTGGTCGCGTTGGAACAGGAGTAATTTAATTTTATATAAGACGATTCAAAATGATCCTTGTGATTTCAATGAATAAAGTTCTTTTTGACTTTGACTTTGACTTTGAAATAAAGCTTCTCGAGAAGCAACCACGAAACGGACGAAGTAAAAAGGCCCCCTTCTCGCTGGACATCATCGATGGATGGAACTTTTAAAGGTTGCAGTAAGCTGGTGCATGGAGGCGGCTCAAGGCCGTTCGTCGTAGCATTTTAGATATAGACATAGGAGAGGCATATGTCCAGCAGTGGACTTCCTCAGGCTGACGATGAATTTCTAGTTAACTACTAGTTAGTTACTACGATAAAGTTGTTGGAAATCTACACTATCCCTCGGTCAACAAACTACATCTCTTACATCAAAGCTACCATCGAGCACACACAAATATTTGAAACAGGCATTGAAGCATCGATCCTTGCTCAGCGTTCTACCCTACCCAGCACTTCAGGGAACCCTGGGGAGCACTATGTTTGCACTACACGAACAGGGTCGTAGCTAGTACTTGTCTTAATAAGACAAAGGGGGCCTCGTGAGCTTTTTTATGTCTTATTTCTATTGGCTCAGACGCAGAACACACGAATCGCGAGCATCTTTGTTGTTTACTCCAAAGTGCCAACGCACGAATCGCGCCTAAACCGCAAACGAATTCAGTTCTGTAACGGAAGAAGACACATTGCCCACGTAACACATCACTTGTGCTGCTACTGAGAGCTGATTCTATGTTTTGACAAGCAATTGACACGGACTTCTGGTGTAGTGTAGTGTGGATTTTTGTATTGAGACACTGATGAGCGCCCCTAGTGTACACTCTGTGAACCTTATTTTCCATACAAAAATGTGTTACACTACATATACACCATACATTGCCGGAAATTTGCGATAATAACGTTTCATTTAAAAAACCGACTTCCGCCATTGTATTCGCCTAAATATCTGGATAAAAAAAAATGATGAAAATACCATAGTGGTGAAAGGGTTATGATACTTTCTGAATGCAAATGCTTGGTTTGTTGTTGAAAATATCAAAATCGCTATAGGTATGCCTACAATATTTGAGGAGTTCCCTCATTTCCTCATGGATTCCATCATCAAAACTTGATTCTGAAAAAAATGGGACCAATCTGGAAGTAGGTATATATCTATTCAAATAAAAAAATAATTTTCCAAATCGGTTCAAAAACGCCGGAGATATGAGGTAACAAACATAAAAAAAATAAAAATAATAACTTTTCATTTAAAAAACCGACTTCCGCCATTGTATTCGACAAAATATTTGGATGAAAAAAAAATGATGAAAGAACCATAGTGGTGAAAGGATTATGATACTTTTTGAATGCAAATGCTTGGTTTGTTGCTGAAAATATCAAAATCACCATATGTATGCCTACAATATTTGAGGAGTTCCCTCAATTCCTCATGGATCCCATCATCAGCACTGGATTTTGAAAAAAATGGGACCAATCTGGAAGTATATCTATTCAAATAAAAAAAAGAATTTTCCAAATCGGTTCATAAATGCCGGAGATATGCGGTAACAAACATTAAAAAAAAAAAAAAAATACTACCGAATTGAGAACCTCCTCCTTTTTGGGAAGTCGGTTAAAAACAACCGAATTTAGAACCTCCTCCTTTTTTGTGAAGTCGGTTAAAAAGCGCTCGCTGTCGTAAAATTATTTTGAATATGGTTTGTGGCATCACCGGTGGTAGTGGCATAAGTATAATTTTTCCGAGTTATAAGTAGGTATAACTAGTTTCAACGAGGCAGGGGGCTTCTAACTGCCATATTCCCCTGGCTACGACCCTGGTTCACGGGCTGGGTACAAGCCGCCCCGGTACGTGACTTCGTGAAAGTAATGCTACACAGACTGTTTGGCTCGAAGTTGTCTGATTGAAATTAGAACGAGATTGGTTCCATGCCCTTTACATTTTCGTTTATATTAATAACTTTGATATACCCTGTCGTTTGGGCAGCAATATGTGTAGGCGTAGGTCGTGTTTATCAGGTTCAAATCAAGGTAAAATGATTGTTTACAATCAGGATTTCAATTTACGTGTTTGTTCACTATTTATTTAGGACCGGCCATTTCATGCTCAGAGGCTCAATTCTCTAAATAAGAAATAGTTAAAATAGTGTTTGGATCATTTTTCGATCTTGTGTCGATGTCTTAAATGTCAGAAATGGTATTCCCTTAGCTTAAAATACAGCACTGTAATGTGATTATATCGAAATGTGACTGAAACTTGAACGATTCAAAGTTTATTCAATAATTTTAGCTCAAGTAGATAGAGTCTCTCTTTACTCTTTCCAATTATATATAGTATAACCATCCAACTCTAATAGTAGTCACCGTGAATTGAAAGTAGACTAAATTGTTATTTATGAGGGAGCAGAATACCAACTTTCTGTCAATTCACAATTCAGTCTCGATTCGGTTAACTTTCAGTGTAGTTATAAAATAATTTAGAGAATTGGGCCTCTGAGCGATCGTCCAATAGTCCCTATTCTTATATTTTCATTTATATAAGGCAAAAATCGTTTCCGTTTCAATGGTTTTAAAATACTCCACCACATCTCGAACAAACACCATTATCGAGAAACGCTTGAACCATAATCGGGTTTCTCTTTAAAATCGCGTACTTATTGAGTAAAAACAAGCTATACGAACACAGATTTTATTGAAACTTTTGTCGGAAATTTACAATTCCATTAAAAAAAAATATCCTGTTAATGGACTCTAAAGCGTGCGTCAGCTTCGAAGTGATGTGCTGCTTCAAGCAAATGCCAGAGACCGTAGTTGAGTTCTAACAAGCAATTGAAGCCGACGTAGGCAATGATAATGTAACACGGAATTTTGTATGGAAATTTAGGTTCACAAAGTACATGTGTAGGCACTACATCATAACACAACCTAACAGTCACATACATCTCTCTCTTCTAGGTCTCTTAGGTCTTATTAGGTCTTTTGACCTAATGATTTTTATGTGACTGGATTAAATTGTCCTAGATTTAATTATTATGTGTTGAAATGTACTAAACTATGAGTTGAGGTTGAGGTGTGTAATTATGTACCTAATTTGTGTAATTGGCATTTAATGTTGTTCTATCTAATTAAATAAATAAATAGTCCTTCCCTAACTGAAAGTCACTTGGTAACTAACGTTTGACAAGTAAAATTACCATCAATTGTTTAAAATTATCATTGTCATTTTACTTGTCAAAAGTTAGTCACCGAGTGACTTTCAAGACAGAGAATAGGGGGGCTGATCCCATACTAGGATTCTCTGTGTCGTAATCAGGAAATACAAGTACAATGGTACCCCAACATCCAGACCCGAAACAAATATTTACATTGTAAACAATTTGTTCCGCAGCGGGAATCGAACCTTTGGCAACCTTTAGCTTCTCAGCCGGCTACTCTACCGCCGCGCCACGAAGGTCATCAACACTTCCTATTAATTTAAATGTAAAAGTTTGTGAGAATGGATGGATGGATGTTTGTTACTCTTTCACGCAAAAACTACTAAACGGATATTGATGAAACTTTACAGTATTATAGCATACTAATTGCGCCCCGCGGTTTCACCCGCGTGAATAATGATGAAAATTGATGATGATGATGATGAAAAGTAGCCTATGTGTTAATCCAGGGTATAAGTTATCTCCACTCCAAATTTCACTCAAATTAGTTCAGCTGTTTCAGCGTGAAGAAGTAACAAACATAATAGGTAACAAACTTTCGCGTTTATAATATTATACACATTTTGGCTGTAATGGCTTACACATAAGATATAGATATATACTGTGGCGGGCTTTTTTGTAGGACTATTTAAGATAAACATTTCAATCATACATTACATATGTGTAACTCTAGCGGTTTTGGCAGCGCACGCCAGAATAGCTCACAGATGGTAGATTTTTTCCTAATCACTTGACACTTATCGTCATATTATGGACAATTCACACAATATCTTTATAAATTGTAGCCTATGTGTTATTCTGATGTATAAGCTATATTATTGTAAAGTTTCATTAAAATCCATTCAGTAGTTTTTACGTGAAAGAGTAACAAACATTCATCCATCCATCCATCCATACTCACAAACTTTCGCGTTTATAATATTAGTAGGAAGTAGGATAAATTAGAAAAACATATAGGCTATAATTTATTATAAGTTTGGCAATTTCGTTGGTATAAGATTTGTCCTTTTTGCTGGCTTATTTAAGATTGTGTTATTACTGAAAGAAAGCGTTAGCCGATTTGTTCTTGCAAAGCAATGGCGGCGGTGAGCTTACCATTAGTCACGTCTATATTCCTCTGTGCGACTCTGTTATCCACGGTGAAAAGAGGCCCTTTGAGGCTCTGCCTACCCTTTCGGGGAAAAAGGCGTGTGTTTATGTATAGATAGATATATAGAAAATTCTTTATTGCACAGCATAAAAGTACTGTACATAGGCGAACTTAATGCTAGATAGCATTCTCTTCCAGCCAACCTTTGTGTCTGTGAAAACAATTTCAAGGTAGTACAAAATAAAATTCAAAAGTTTATGGTATATAGGTAAAAAAAATATGATAATAGGTAAATTTTTTTTGTGTAATGTATGTATGTGTGTATTTATATAACTTTTTATTTAAAAAACCGACTTTATTCGACAAAATATCTGGATGAAAAAAAAATTATGAAAAAACCATAGTAGTGAAAGAATCATGATACTTTCTTAATGCAAATGCTTGGTTTGTTGCTGAAAATATCAAAATCGCTATATGTATGCCTACAATATTTGAGGAGTTCCATCATAAGAACTGGATTCTGAAAAAAATAGGACCAATCTGGAAGTAAATCTATTCAAATAAAAAAATAATTTTCCAAATCGGTTCATAAACGCCGGAGATATGAGGTAACAAACATTAAAAAAAAAGTACAACCGAATTGAGAACCTCCTCCTTTTTGGGAAGTCGGTTAAAAAGCGGTCCCACGCGACATACTAGTAGGCACATCATACGTCCGTCCGTGTCAATATGCAGACTCAAGGCAAAAGAAAAAAGTGAAGCGGTATTTTTGTAAAAATCTACTTCCGCTTTTAGATTAGCCCCGCGAGTCGTTGGGTGCAGGCGAGTGGGCTGGTATCGAGGGGTCGTGAGTGGTAGACATGTGCCTGCAACACCGCCACTTGAACACCGCCTCATTATGCCCCCGCTAGCACAGTCTTTGTTTGCACACATCCCATCCATTTGTAGTTTTGAAAATAAAATGTCTCTTCAGTGAAGCTTGCTTTTGGAACAGGATTACTTACATATTCTACTAATATTATAATTGTAAAAGTTTGTAAGGATGGATGGATGTTTGTAACTCTTTCACGCAAAAACTACTTAACGGATGTTAGTGAAATTTTTACATTAAGATAATTAATTGATTCAAGATAACTAATTAATTGTTTAATTGACTTTTACATTAATATAAAAATATACATTACATTGCATTATATTATCGTGACATTCTAAGGGGGAGGATGTCCATCAGTGGACTTCTACAGGCTGATGATGATGATGATTGATGTTGCTCATTTCGTTCCATCCAAAGGTTGCCTGGAAGAGATCGCTTTCAGCGATAAGGCCGCCCATTGTATTGTCTTTCTATCGTAATATAACTTGTTTATTGTTTATGTGGTGATCAATAAAGTGTTAATCTATATATCTATCTATCTATGATTATTATAGCTTATACATCAGAATAACATATAGGCTATAATTTATAATAGAGGTTCCACGCGTACGGAGCCGCGTGCAAATGCTAGTCTTTTATAAATAAATATGTTTGATTTTCGGAAATTAAGTTTTGATTTTTCAAAACCATATGATATGATGACCTCTGCGGCGTGAGGGGCGAGTAGCTGGCTGAGACGCAAAAGGTGCGGGTTCGACCTGCAAATATTTGTTCCGAGTCTCGGTGTTGCGGTACCAGCTACTCGTAGTTCCTGATACCCACGACACAGGGAATCCTAGTGTGGGATCAGGACTATTTACGTGATTTTTAAGTGGTATGTTATGTTACATACTTACTTAAAGAATGATATATTGCGTAATCACATCTGTCTTTAATTTAAAACAATTACGTTATTTCTGGCTATTATACAACTGGAAAATCTTTCACAGCTTTTGTTATGGCGCCTTATTCTTGCCTATATCATTATTCGATTCCAATATTCTTTGCTATGCTATTAGAGAATATTTCCTAGTAATAACCCCTTGATTTCCACACGCCTGTAAGTTTTCACCTCGAAGTAGTAAAAATAAATCTAGTATTTGTGAACAGATATATGACGTGTTCATGCTAGTGTATGGTATCATGGTATGAACAAAAAAAATATTGAATCGCATAGGCTTCTACTCGGAGCTAGAGTTAGAATAAAGCGTTCGCCTTTATACAGACAAAAAGGGTTCTAGGATAACTTTTCCAATAATTAACTTTTCATTTAAAAAACCGACTTCCGCCATAATATTTGACTAAATATCTGGATGAAAAAAAAACATGAAAGAACCATAGTGGTGAAAGGGTTGTGATACTTTTAGAATGCAAATGCTTGGTTTGTTCCTAAAAATATCAAAATCGCCATATGTATGCCTACAATAGTTCCCTCAATTCCTCATGGATCCCATCATCAGAACTGGATTCTGAAAAAAATGGGACCAATCTGGAAGCATTTTCCAAATCGGTTCATAAACGCCGGAGATATGAGGTAACAAACATTAAAAAAAAATACAACCCATTGAGAACCTCCTCCTTTTTTGGGAAGTCGGTTAAAAAACCGGCATTATGTTCAGCTATCTAGGTAATATTTTGATGGCAAAAACAAAAGTTTTTTGATACAAATTACTCGTTCAAAGTGTGTCATGTTGAAGCCCACTGCTGAACATATAGGCTTCCAACATAGAACGCCACGACGACCAGCCTTGAGCCGCCTCCATCCACCGACCGATTAAAGTGGATGAGACAACTAAAATGTACTCCTTTGCTTGATCTCTGGTAGTAAACAGTTTACCCCACTTATAGGATGGTAAATCAAGTCTGGTTGAAATTTGAAATGGACATAGCTTATACCTTGGATTAATATACAGGCTAACTTTTATCCCAATATTCCCATCGGATCGAGAATTATGCGGGTGAAACCGCGGGGCGCAGCTAGTATAGTGTAAAATCATTGCGTGACTGATTGACTGGCTGACTGAATAACCATCAACTCCCAGCCTAAACCGAAAGTCCTGGAGACTTGAAATGGAGAGTACCTTCATTTCTGTTGATGTCTAGGAAACAAAGAAAATAATTTCTGAAATTCTGTGCTGAAAGTTTGTATGGGAAAAACCACGCGGACGAAGTCACAGGCGTTCCACTAGTTAACTATAATACTTATCAGGAGCTATAAAAGTGAACAGACAGTCAAAAGTACCTACTACTACTATAGTATGACCTTACTTATTACCTACAAGTTTGCCGTGGCGTGTCCAACCAAAGACTAAATCCCTCCATTCCCTACAATGGATATCGTAAAAGCCGATTGAGGGATTACACTATACGGGCAGCAGCATCTACTTGAGTACTCAATACCAATACTGCGATTACCTATCATCCCTCCATTGCATTATATGGGAAAGGCCTCGTCCAGCAGTCTAACGTCTGCTAGGTTAAGATGATGAACATTGCAAAAACAACGACTAAAGGGTTATAGCAAACTTGCTCGACGCGGCGACGTAGACAAATATACTCTCCGTCATCTATAACTTGGTTTCACAACTCCTCGTTTTTCATCGTCGAGGTGACGTAATAAGCACCCAGGGCTTAATGAAAGAAAATTGTAAGTTTGTCGCAGTGATTACGATTGCTGGTGGCTTTTATAATTTCCACCTTCTTTATAAGTTCTATAAATGTAAGTGTGGTTTTATAGTCATTGGAAAGCTAATTGGTATAGTTTCTTATGCACTGAAAAACCGCAAAGGTTGATCTAACCTTTTTTCAACCATTAATATAGCACCTACCTACATGATTTGTTAAATATTTTTTTTTTTGTAAAATCAAATATCGTGCCGCGGTTGTATATACATTATTTAGTGTTGGATCAACTTAAATGGAATCAACATTACAAAATTCAACTATTGGGTTTTTCAGTGTGCGCTTTTCTGTCCACATAAAAAGCTGTATACGGGCATTATGTTGATACAAATTCAGAAATTGAAATTGAAATTGAAATCATTTATTGCCACAGATGATACACATTAACACATATATAATAGTATACCTATGCTAAGCGTAACGAACTATGGATCGTCGTTTATTATTACAAACTTATTATAATTACCTATTAATAATTTTTACCTATTAATAATATTATAGGTACTTATTAATTTCACTGATTGACATTATGTAATGCCATTATATATAAAATAAATCAAGAATAAATTATATGCGCTGTAACAAGGCGTTATTGAAATGTCAGTTAAAAATAGTTATTAATTATAATAATATAATATTGAGTCAAGTAAATATCCAATTATTGAGTTAGCATCACATATTAAAATAAATTAGACAAGTAGTAAATAGTATTAAGGGCATCATTTTAAGAAAATATTTCAAACACTTACTCCTGACTTCAACTATAGTCATTTTCTAAAAACTCTTTTATAGTGTACAGCGTCTTACTGAGTAGAAGGGTTTTCACTTTATTGGTGAAGGCACTGTCACTCTTTATAGATTTTATGCTCAGTGGAAGTTTATTGTACAGTTTTTATCCCATTAACTTTGGTAATTTTTTTGACATATTTAGCCTGTGATATATTGGTTCCAGACACAATTGATTCCTAGCACTTCTACAACTACTATCTCCTCTAATTCTATATTCTCTCAAGTTTTTCCTTACATATTTAATTATTTCCAGAATGTATACAGACACCGAGGTTAAAATTTAAAAAAAAATAAAAAATGGTCTCTACACGACTCCCTGTAATTTACTCTCATCAGTACTCGTATTGCGCGTTTCTGCATTTTCAGGATTCTTTCATTGTCTGACGAGTTTCCCCATAAAGCTATGCCGTATGACATAATGGAATGGACATAAGCGTAGTAGATTTCTTTTAGGTTGATTTCAAATGTTATTGATCTCAGTTGTTTCAGTGCGTATATCCCGGTTGACATTTTTTTACAAGTGGAATCAATATGTTTCTTCCACGTCAGCCCTGGGTCTAGCTCAAAACCTAGTAATTTTACAATGCTAGCGGTGTTAATAGTTTTCCCGTTAAGCAAGGTTATCGGTATAGCCTGATGCTTTTTTGGTACAGCATTAAAAAACATTATGTTTGTCTTATCTTCATTAAGCTTTAGACCATTCATTTGGAACCAGTCGCGTAGTTCCTCTATTGTAGATCTAATTTGGTAAATAAGTTCTTCTGAAGTGTTACCTGATACAACAATAGTCGTATCATCCGCATATTGGACCAACTCACCCTTGATGTTAACGTTTGCTATGTCATTTAGGAAAATAAGAAACAGGGTATTTCCCAGCGAAGAGCCCTGTGGGACACCTATTTTGCTATTTTGGGGGACTGATCTAAGACGCTTGCCATTTATTTTAATTTCCACGGTCTGCTCTCTGTCTTCGAGAAAAGATTTTAAAAGATCATAGCCCTTACCTCTGATTCCATAAACCTTAAGCTTCTCTAAGAAAAGCTCATGGTTCACGGAATCAAAAGCCTTCGACAAATCGAGGAAAATTCCTGCAACCTGTCTCCTATTTTCCAAATGGCTGATAACATCTTCAATACACCTTAAAGTGGCGGAAGTAGTTGATTTACCCACTCTATATGCATGTTGGCATTCTGATAATGCTTTATTTGTAATCATATGTTTCATGATACTCTCTGACATCACTGCTTCGATCAACTTGGATATATCAGTCATCGTCATCATCATCATCAGCCTGTGGAAGTCCACTGGTAAAATGTCACGACGAACGGTCTTGAGCCGCCTCCCTCTACCGACTTCCTGCGACCTTTATAATGTCTTTAGTCTATCTATAAGGCCTTTCTCTACTGTGTCGTCCGGTTTGTGGTCGCCACTCGAGAACGTTTGTTCCCCAACGCGCAACGGTTGTCAGTTCTGCGAGCTATATGACCTGCCCATTGCCACTTCAACTTGCTAATTCTCATATCTATGTCGGTGATCTTGGTTCTTCAACGGATTTCCTCATTTTGGATTCACATATTAATTGGTTGGACAATTTTTGTTGGTATAAGATTTGTCCTGGCTGCGGGCTTATTTAGGAGTGTGTTGGTGATAATGGAAGAAAGCGGTAGCCGAGTTGGTTGTGAAAAGCAATGGCGGCGATGAGCTCACCACTTGTCACCTATATTCCTGCGACTTACAGTGAAAAGAGGGCCTTTGAGGATCTGCCTAACCCTTCAGGCAAAAAGACGTGTATTTATGTATGTATGTA
The DNA here is from genome assembly GCA_951392215.1 of Epirrita christyi. Classification (NCBI taxonomy): domain Eukaryota; kingdom Metazoa; phylum Arthropoda; class Insecta; order Lepidoptera; family Geometridae; genus Epirrita; species Epirrita christyi. The sequence continues at coordinate 2,115,704 of OX595843.1, forward strand.
TTCGGTTGGGTGACAAAAACTAGATTATCGTGTTTTTAACCGACTTCACAAAAAGGAGGAGGTTCTCAATTCGGTTGTTTTTTTTTTAATATTTGTTACCTCATATTTCCGGCGTTTATGAACCGATTTGGAAAATTCTTTTTTTATTTGAATAGATATACTTCCTCAGAATGCAGTTCTGATGATGGAATCCATGAGGAATTGAGGGAACTCCTCAAATATTGTAGGCATACATGTAGCGATTTTGATATTTTCAGCAACAAACTAAGAATTTGCATTCAAAAAGTATCATGACCTTTTCACCACTTGGTTCTTTCATAATTTTTTTTTCATCCAAATATTTAGTCGAATACAATGGCGGAAGTCGGTTTTTTAAATGAAAAGTTATTTTGTATACTTATGATCTTATTACATTTAAAGATTCGGCTTGGACCTGAACTATTTAGTATTCCAGCATTAAGTACGTAGAAGAAAGCAACCAAAAACTCAAATTAATAATCAACTTTAGTCGCCGACTGTACTAATTGAGACTATTTAGTTTGCTAAATTGCTAACGCTCAAAACAAAGTTACAATATTATTATCCACCAGATTTTCATCAAAACATTTTGTAAAAACTACGTAATCTCTGTGTAGATGTACAGTTATGTACAAAACATTCAAAATTATATCGTGGCGTTTACAAAAACATGCAACATTGTTCTCGACTTCGTGACTACCGCCGTTGGGTGTCAACTGTCAACTAATTTACTTGAATTTACTGTTTAGAAGCAGTTAATATGAAATGTGACATGCAGACATGCACTTGATGGAAATATTACACATATTTTATAAAATATTAAGCGATCTACACACAATTTGTGCTACTTGGGTATAATTTTTTCTTCAATACTTGTGTGTTTTTATCCATCTAATTATTATTATTATGTATTACTCTGTGCACCGCTGTCCGTTACTGCTTCGCTCATTAATGTCCATGCAAAGGCTGCCTGGAAGAAATCGCTTTCAGCAATAAGGCTGCCCATTGTACTGCTAATTAGAATAAACCTTATTTTGTATTCCTGTTGAACAATAAAGTGTTTTATTATCTATCTAGATCTTGATAAAGTTTATCCCACTATATCACACATGCGAAAGTATAATGTTTGTAAGTTTGTTACTCAAACACAGCTGACAGCTGAACAGATTTCGATGATTAGTACACAGATAGGATTAAGACCTGATTATATATATATATCCAGCTCATAAAGGATACTTATCAAGGAAAAAAACCCTGGGGTATGAGTTTTTAAGAAAATTAAATTAATGAAAGTACAAAAACAGAACAGAATCGGCGAGATTAATTGATAGTTACTACGGCGCGAAGATACTGCTGTTATGGTTGTCCGCATGTCGGGGAAGGTTTCTGAACAACTGGGACCACCGGGACTACGCGAACGAAGTCGCAAGCGGGCCGCTAGTCAGTTACAATAAATGAATATTACGGTCTTAAAATAATGCCGGCAATTTTATCTTCGAATGGTGTGCAAATGTTAACTTGCACGCAATATTTTGTCCCTTTCCAATACAATAGAATACAGTCGGTAAGAAAGGAACAGCACCGTTTGGTTATTTTTTGCTTTTAAGGAATTCAATTACACGTTACATATTGTTATGCCACGCTTTCTTCTAACAAATGTGTTTACCATCGCATTATTGAATTTGAATCATGGAACCCCCCCCCACTTACGGCCATCCCACCCCGTGTACTGTCAATAAATAATTCTCCAAATGGAAATACAAACAAGTTGTCAAAACGCAGATTAATATCGTGAACGATTTCAGTGGTCGCGCACAAAGCCTGTATGGGAAGGCCAATCCGGGCTGCGATTAAACAGCTAGGGGTGGCACAAGTAGATAGTTGGGAATTATCATTTAAAATGTTATCCTTATAACATAGATGCGGAAGTTTGGGCACCCCTAATCGATTTCAATCAAATATCGCAGAAAGATGATTACGACTTGGATTGACGCATTAGCTACTTGTTACCCCGGTACCAGACTAGCAAAGCCACGGACGGAAGCTAGTTTTATTAGTAAACTAACTGGTAAAACAATTATGTCGTTCTAGAATATTCCCCTGTTTCATTGTTTTGGTTGAGAATTCTAATTCTAATTCTAATTCTGAGTGGGGGTGTTTAAGACCTGCACTGACGTCCCGCTGTGGGGTGTATCGTGCATTGTCCCCCTGTGCTAACCCTACCCCAGCCAGCCCAGCTCCTTAAAGTAACGGAGTAGGACTTTGGGTTGGTGGCAACACCGTTGAAGTGTGTCCGAAGGCGTCGATGGTGGAGAGCAGGATAGAAATAGCTCCTGCAAACCCGTCTTGGCCCTGGTCTCTTTTGTGGCCGCACAATGCAGGATCACGTGCTTCACCGTCTCTTCTTCCTGCAAGCAGCCCCGACATAGCCCGCTGTCAGTGGCCTCAATCTTGTGCAGGTGATGGTGTAGGTCGCAGTGTCCTGTTATGATGCCCACAACCATACGCAGTTCCTCACGTTTAATTTTGAGGAGTCTATTCGTCACTTTCTTGTCAGGTCTGGCGTTGATTGAGAGTGCCGTATCCGTTTTGAAAAAAGGAATAAAATAATTTTGGTCGTTATTCAGATTAGCTCACACAACGTGATAAGGGGGTGACCCATTTCAGCTTTCGTAAAAACCGTAAAAAAACTAAAGTGGCCAATGCCAAGTAAAACGACAACGAAGTAGAAAAATATGGGAAGTTGAAAGTGCAAGTACAAATTTTAATGTTCCATGACGATGACGGTCTCGTCTTATTTCACACAATTATTCATGTTGACTTGGTCACATGCATATTTATGACTTTACTGCGCTTGGTATAAAAAAGTCTGAACACAAAGGTTATCTGGAAGAAAATGCTAATTAACATTAAGTTCGTCTTTGTCTAGTGTAATACAGCATATTATATCTATTTAACTCTGTTTTTTTATTTCACTTTGCAGGTACTTAAAAACGGCTTTATTTAAGTTTTTGAAATCTAATAGATAGTTTAATTTCAATACGTAAGCTGCTTTTAAAGACAATAGTAGTAACGGCAGGAAGTAAGGTGCCTCTTTTTTCTGAATTGAAGCGTCAGTAACTTTATTACATTGGAACATGCTAGCTAAAATGGTAAGGGATAAAATTCAACAACAGGACGTAAATATGTGCGCTTTGTGCGCCTACAGTTGTAACCCGTAGCAGCCCTAGTTTACACTCGTAGATAATTCAGCTGTGACAGTTTTGGGCCATATATCATGAGGGCACGGTTTAATGGATTTCGGTGTGAGGTCGAGGCAGACAGAGCGGACTGTTCGTACCATCGTACAACGATACCATTTATAGAGCCTCATATAAGAGTACATGGAAATGTTAGTTTGTTTTATTGAGATTCTATTCCTGCCGGCCTAGACAAACTGTATTCGCTTCGAAGCGATTCTATTTCTACAGTCGTAATACAATACAAAAGATCACATGACATATCGATAGCTTACGTCAATCTCATACATTTTGTATTTTTCTACTAGCGTCATCGCTTTTAGAATGTTACTTTGTATATGGCCTCTGTTGAGGATTATATACTAATTGACACCATTGTCTAGTCACCTTATTTGTAGTTCTTTTGTGAGGCATGATGGGCAGGAAACTTCGCAGGATAATCATCCATACAGTCACAGGACTAGGGCCAAGACATTTGCTACCTTTTCTCTGGTCAGACTAGCCGGATGGTCGAGATATAAAGCAAGTGGGGGCTGTGGATTTGACTTGGAAACGGAAATACTGGATTTAAAGCCCTTCCTGCTGTAGGCGTGACTGGCTGATTAAGTAGATAAGAAAACACCGGTCAAGTGCGAGTTAGTCTCGCGTGGGGACGGTTCCGTACAAGTAGACTACAATATTCGTAAAAAGAAAATGTGTTGACTGACCAATAAGTTAAATTGGTCTAGTACACCAATATAAAGACTCAGGATTTTGTTTTAGGTTTTCCTGTAAAGTGTAAACTATGAATAAATCGCGAAATTGTGCATATTTACAAAATTGTTGCCTTAATTTAAGCCCCAAAATCAGAAGAGAATTCGTTTATTTTCACTATACGTCCGTGATTGGGTCACCTAATTCTGTATATGTATCAAAATTTCAACTTTTTCCCTTTACTGGTTTATGAGAAAATAGTTTTGGACAGCTGACACAAGAATGATCCTATAATGGTTCCGTTGGTACCTTTTTAGGTACGGAATCCCAAAAAGTTGTAATTACGACCAGAAATAGTGAATAAACAAATTGTTTGGACTCGCGTGGAGGTTTAAAGACCACAGCCAGATTACTCAGAACTATATTAGCTGAAAAGACCACTTAGTTTACTGTTCACCAATTACAGTTAGAAACGAAAGCTCTGTGTTGTGTAAGCATAGACTAAACAAACAGAGGTGCACTTTGTACTATGAATAATACATACCTAATTGCTTCTACGAAGGCTGGTTGCGTCCATTTTGTGGACTCGAATTAAGGCAGTACATTTCTTACCGTGCTACTAATAAATGCGGAATATCTTTGGAATAGTTAAACCGTATTATGTCTGTTTCGATCGAATTTGAAACTTCTTATCAATACAAAAGACTAAACACTGTGTAACTATTCCAAGGATATTCCAAATTTTATAGTAACACGGTTAGTATTTACGCTGGGAGCTAATAATTGAACGAGCGAAGCGAGTTCTCTTAGTCAAGTTGGAAGAATCGGCGTTTGTATGTATTGTATGTATGTATGTATGTTTGTCCGATGAAAACTTCCAAACCGTTAATCCGATCTTCTTGAAATGACAAAAAAAACAATGCTGAAATTTAGTATGCTTGTGGCTTTTGTGTCACAACTACAGGGAAAAGTCTGAAACTGAAGAATTTAGAAACTAGTACTCCATAAAACAAAAACCAATATAACATCCATTGTTGACCTACCATTTCTAGGAATTTGAATGACGCTGGAGTTCTATGGTTTCGTCAAAAGGACGTTATCAATTAATTCGTCAGGTACTTGATATAGGTACTATCAGGTATGTAGTATGACGCCCCGTTGCTTAGCCCTATTCAAAGGTTATTTCGATGATGTGTAGGAAATTAGAGTTGTTACTGATAGATCCTGTACTGTACTGGTAGGCCTCGAGGTGAAAATTTTCAAAAATAATAATTGATAAATGGAAATTACTTCGTTAAGTAGTCGGGCTGATAAAGGTGTTATCGCGAGGTCTCAGTTCGGGGCGAACCACTAGTGTTATAAGTAAGCGAAAAAGCCGTGTGTCCGGCCTAAGTATATAACTCCAATAGATTTCGTAAAATCCAGAGACCTGGGGATGGGCAGTAGCATCCACCTGAGTACTCAAATGCGATAACCAATCCGCCTGTCAAGCGTGATGAGTATGGCAAATCCTTATTGCATTCCATGGGAGAGGCCTTGTCCAACAGTGGACGTTTAGCGAGACACATGGTTGTAAAATGCAAGCGCATACGTTTTATGTTATAAATCTCCAGAATTAACACATACCTTTAAACAATTTTAAATGATACTAGCGCATTGTAATAGGTTTCTTAATTACTCTCGTAGGTATAAAATTAAGTGGCCATCCCCACCCACCACACTCGGGACATAATTGCCTTGAATGATACTAAGCTACTAATAAGACGTAGTTATAACTCATTGGAACGCGATAATTAAAGGGCAGAAAACTCTCTCTTTCGGAGTATCTTGTGTGAAATTAATTACATATAGATGCCTCTGAAACATCACTTCTATAATTTTCCCTATCGTTAGTTTCGTCAAGGTGTCATTTCTACGACAATTTGGTCTCTGAATTAATTAATTCTTTGCTTTAACAGTAGGCAAGTTCTGGTTATTATTAGTTCTTCGTGTCAAAGGCAGTGTACCTGCTTTATTATTATGAAGCTAGCTGTCCCCGCATTAGAATAACTGCTGACAGCGCATAGTAATTACAAACCAATACCGTTTGAACGTTTGACGTGTTGATTAGTGTCCTACTGGGTCCAATGTATGTTATCCTCCTGTATAATCTGTATGTCATCATCATCATCATCAGCCGCGACGTCCACTGCTCGATGAGGCCTCCTCCATCTAAATGTAAAAAAGATTTTATATAAATGAATTGGTGATCGCAATCTATGTAGTGAGTACTCTGGTTGTTTAATCCCTTAGATAGCTTTTAAGACATTCACGAAAGACGGAGTGGTGGTATGTTCCTAGGCCAGACACTCTGTATGTAGGAAGGTTGTTTGCATTGTCTTAATCAATATTTGATGCTAATTATTAATTTTGGCTTTGCGTACTAGGTTAGTTATAGTGTGACTGTGATATGCACATACATCACGTTGAATTCAATTTAAAACTCGCTATAGCTATAGTATTGACCGAGCTTCTCTCGCACGCTTCGTCATAATCAGTAGCCTGTAGAAGTCCACTGCTCCACAGAATACCACAACGAACATTCTTCAGCCGCCTTCGTCCAGTTACTTCATGCTACCTTTAAAATATCTTCGGCCCAAGAGCCACAAGGAGCACTTATAATACCTTCGGACTTCTGAAGGCTGAGGTGAAATTCCACTACAATGATTCTATCAAACCCTTCGAGAACTATCTAATCCTCCGAACCCCATCTAATAACTCTTCAATTACCATCTGCAATAACTAAGGAGTAAGAAGTCGGTGGAGCATCCTAATCAAATAGCTGAACACAAAGCGACCGCACGATCTCAGAGTTGTTTCGAGAAGTTTCCGCCCGACGGATTGAGTGGACTAGCTATTTCAATTTCTGAAGATGGCGTGTGGTGTATGTTATAACGGGAAGCGAAGCGTATTATATTTATAGCAATATATTAAAGAGGGAAACCAAAAATTAAATGGACAGATGTAGTCAATAAAGACTTTATGCCCTGCAATGTTTCCCGAGACGACGCGTCAGCCAGAGCGAAGTAGAAAGAATCAGAAAAGCAGACCCCACTATAAGATGGGAGTAATAAATGCCAAGGATAGTGTGAGAGAGAGATTTTAGGTGCCATCATTTTCCGTGATAATACTAAGCTAATTCATTAGGTCGTTAAAAATTAGTCTAGATATTAGTGTACTCATTAGGAGTACAAAATTTTATGGAGTTGGATGAAATATTAGCTAAAATAGGAGCAAACTTTGTTCGCGGTAACCTTCTCTTAAATAAAGACAGACAGACCGTAAGTAATACCAGCGCAGGGCTTCGTTTTGCGGATGCGGTGTCACTAATGTGCGTTGCGGTTTTAAAGCGCATTTTGTCTGATTGATGACCTCTGTGGTGATGGAAGTGGTTGAGCTGTTCCGTTGGCACGTGTAAATTCAAATTCATATCATTTATTACTCTTTCGTACTTCTTTTTTATGTTGCTCTTTTTTTGCAAACTATGTTTTTGAAAAACTTGTATTTTGGCTATTAGTGCCCTTTCTTTGGTGTAAATTATTTAATTTTTTTATTCATTTTTTTAAATGAAAACATGTAATTTAACTATATAACTTTTCATTTAAAAAACCGACTTCCGCCATTGTTTTCGACAAAATATTTGGATGAAAAAAAAATGATGAAAGAACCATAGTGGTGAAAGGATTATGATACTTTTTGAATGCAAATGCTTGGTTTGTTGCTGAAAATATCAAAATCGCCATATGTATGCCTACAATATTTTGAATGCAAATGCTTGGTTTGTTGCTGAAAATATCAAAATCGCCATATGTATGCCTACAATATTTGAGGAGTTCCCTCAATTCCTCATGGATCTCATCATCAGAACTGGATTTTGAAAAAAATGGGACCAATCTGGAAGTATATCTATTCAAATAAAAAAAGAATTTTTCAAATCGGTTCATAAAAGCCGGAGATATGCGGTAACAAAAATTAAAAAAAAAAAAAAAAAAAATACAACCGAATTGAGAACCTCCTCCTTTTTTGGGAAGTCGGTTAAAAATAAATGTTTTCATTTAAAAAAAACAAAAGTCAAGTTATTATGTTTGTAAAACGTATTGCTTGTCTGTACATTTTTCAGCTCAATCTGGTTTTTTTGTACTAAAATAAAATTCTACCATGGGGATAAAAGTGATGAGTCATGTATGTAGAGTAATATGACTAATATATTGGTACAAATATGCACAAAATATAAAACAGTTATAGATCGTTTGCAATGGTATTTAGATATGCCACTAAAATTATGTTTATTTTCGTTTCAGGTATGTTCCATGTCCCTATTCATCTCTACCTCTACTTACTTCGGTGAGTTCGTTAATTTAAAACCCTAACTTCACATGACACGGAAATTCATACCCAATGCATTTAAATTCATTTCTAATGGTCACATGGGACCGTGGAGGGCTATCCATCAACTGGCGCGACACATGCCAACCACTGATAGGGTTTATTTGGCCCAATTTTAAGGTTCATTGTGGGTTTAAAATATTTTTAGGCTAACACAGATGTAACTTTAACAAAGCAATTTGGCACAGCGTTGGTGTTAAACCGCATAGCCTCAAGACGAAAATCTATAATCAGTGATGACTTATGGCACTGAAACGTTATCACTGGCCATAAGCCTCATACACAAGCTTAAAGCCTTGTAGCGAGCTATGGAGAGAGATATGCTTGGACTCTTACTAAGCGATAGAACCTGAAATGAGGAGATCCGTAGAAGAACCAAGATTCACAGACATAGCTCTCAAAATTTGCAAGTTGAAGTGGCTATGGGCAGGCCATAGCTCGCAGACCCAACAACTGGGTAATAAAGGTTTTCGAGTGGCGACCACGAACCGAATAGCGCATTTAGGACTCTCGATGGACCGACGACATTTTAAAGGTAGTCAGGAAGTCAACCATACCCCCCCAATACTCATCATCATCATTTCACATCTGTAACACCAGGGGCATTGCCAATGCGTTGCCTGCCCTAAATAACTCTTTTTGTTATTTTTGTGAACCTGTCCATATTAGCAAGTTGAAGTGGCAATGGGCAGGTCATATAGCTCGAAGAACTGATTACCGTTAGAGAATAAAGGTTCTTGAGTGGCGACCACAAACCGGACGACGCGGTAGAGGAAAGCCCTCCCTCGATGGACTAAAGACATTATTAACGTCGCGGGGAGTCGGTGGATGGAGGCAGCTCAAGACCGTTCGTCGTGGCATTCTAAGGGGGAGGCCTATGCCCAGCAGTGGACTACTACAGGCTGATGATGATGATGATGATGATGTCCATATTGTAGTTTTGCGTTAAAACTTCGGCCTTATCCACAACTTACACGTATGGGGGAAAAAGATCCCCATACCCACGTGTCGATGATGTGTACATTTGCCTAGTCATGTCTTGTTGGCAAAGTCTGCCAGTGCAACAGGCGCACTGCTTTGCAAAGCTCGCTGCGCTTAGTCTGTTTACATACGTGCTCAGACGTCGGACGTTTTCTATTTACAATGCTTGCCAGACTGAAGAAAACCCATTTGTTTATCATCATCACCACTTATTGCAAAGATTCACTGAGACATCTTCTGTGTTAGTATCTGCCATAACGCAGACCAAGAAACATTTACAACAAACATTTCAACTTTAGATAAAAAGGCTCATGTACCAGGGGAACATAAGTAGGCTGGTATCATCCAACGTGGATGTTGTCGCGATATAGCCTGACAATTATCTACGAATATATCCCTGGTACCAGGCGAACAGGAATAGGCAAGAGGTTCGCAGAGACGCTCACTACATAAGTTCCCGTGATTTACTCGCGGTCCGCAGTGTCGCGATGTAAAATGGTCTGATAATTAATTCATGGCGCTCGCTGAGGGCTCAGAGCGAGTTGAGGAAACAGGGCTGGTACGTCCTTAAAGAAGTTTTGAAAACTACATAGTACCTTAATATTATTTAGTATCCTAGTATTATTTATTTTGGAGTAATGAGAGTGAATGAAGCAAAAGAGGTATGTCAGGATTGATAGCAAATGGAAATCCGTGGTCTCTACCTACAAAACAGGAAAAAGGCGTGATTTTATGTATGTATGTATGTATGTATGCGTGTCTTAGTATTATTATAGACCGAAATTACCAAAATTTCGTTAATCTTATATCCATTTTACTGATATTTATGTCATAGTTTGATGACTTTGATAGAAATAAGGGGATTATTTTTTCCTGAAACCCACTATGTTATACATCATGCTCCTACGTAAATATTTCGTTATGTTTATGTTTGATGATAAGGGATACCCGCTGGGCACTACAACATACTGTCATGATCTTTGAAAGTAAACATTGATGCCTAAAATTTTAATTTTCTATTTATTCCCGAATTTGTTGGGCAATTTTCGTTGATATAAGATTTGTCCTGGCTGCTGGCTTATTCAGGAGTGTTGCTACTGGAAGAAAGCATAAGCCGAGTTGGCCGTGGGAAAGCAATGTCGGCGATGAGCTGACCACTTGTCATGTACCTCTGAGGCTCTGCATACCTCTTCGGGAAAAAATAAATGTATGTATGCATGCTGTTGTGCGAACCCTAGCTGTGAAGTTGGTAGAGGGTGGTGTAAGCGTGGGACTCCGCCGTACAATTAGTTGAGGCATTCGTTACGTCATATGCGTGCTACAGACAAACAAAGGTTTGTGTTTGAATATAAGAGATTTTTGGAGGTATTAAAATGCCGGTTAGCGATTGTTTTGGGTTCTGAAATTTTAAATAATAGGGAAACTGCACTTTGCTCTTATCTTTACAATCTATGGTAGAGCCACGTTGTTTGTTTGTATTTTATAGAGCTTTTTACACCAAAATTCCTAAAAGTAATAGCTTCTTCTAATCTTCTTGTATCATACGTAATATAACACCCAACAGTCATATACATGTCTTGATCCTACACTAATAGGTATCAGGAACTACGAGTACATGGTATCGAGTCAATACATGATTTAGCTTAGACCTAGCTTTTTTGGATATTATTTAATTTCTGTTCAGCCCCCCAATTATAGTAGTAAATGGCAATGGGGAACGCAATAAAGGGGATCATTTTGGCAGCCTTAGGCCGTTTGTCCACCACCGCCGTCACCGTCACGTCACCGAGAACGAGATTATTTCGGGCCGAGTTTAATATGGCATGACGCTCGGGTGACGGATGTGCGGTGGACACGCGGCTATAGTAAATGTATGTATCACTACTTTGGCGCCGTCATCTCGTTCTCGGTGACGTGACGGTGACGGCAGTGGTGGACAAACGGCCTTAGCGCTGTCCAAATCTTTTGAAACTTTAAAGGAGTTATATTTAGGTCAAGAAGTTTCTCCTATTCAAGTTTCATAAGATTTAGGTTGCGCTAAGACTGCCAAAATGATCCCCATTATTGCGTTCCCTATTGCCATTTCCTACTGTAATTGGGAGGCTGGTCTTCCTACCCCAAGTCCGGACACTAAGAGATGAGCACTATTTATAATTTAGGTAATGCTTGTCTTCTATGCAGTTTTAATAATCTTTGTTAGTGTGTGTGTGTGTGTGTCCCTTGTATTTTCCCGTGTTATTCTTTTTATCTGCACTCATTGGCACAAATCAATGCGTTTTCTTTCTTTCTTTCTTTCTTTCTTTCTTTCTTTAAGAGAGTATGGTGTACCATTTTGTGTGTCCTCAATCTCACTTGGGATAACAGCCATGGGGTATATCGCTGTTATATTTTCTCATTAACGTAATCATCAACAGTAACTACCACTGGTGACTGGGGTGAGCCACTGCGACCTTGCAACACAAGCTGCAGAAACAGCGCTCCTTTAGGTACCGTAAAACTGGGTTGCTTTAACCCTAAGAGGTAACTTTGGCCCAAATCGGGAAAAAGTCGTGACAGATTAGTGTAAAATTATTCCGGGGCGAGCACAGGACAATTAAAGTAGAAATTACGCTCACACCGCAGGGCGGGAATTTCAAACTTTGGGCCATTGTTACCTCTTATAGGGTTAAAGTAACCCGGTTTTTCGGTACATAAAATCATGTTATTACAATAACTATTGAAATAAGTCTTAATTTGTACAATATTTTTAAAAGAGCGAATAAAATTATCTTTATCTTTAACTATGCTATACATCTTGTGAACCTGCTTGAACAAACAATCAAGTCATCACTACAATTGCCTCCATCCATCACGCCCACTCCCCAGTACTAGAAGCGTGATGATACTGTTATTAAGTCACATTACGCGGTTCATTAACCCCGTTTTACATTCCATAGACGGGAGTTAATTTCTTGATTAATTATAACGCGACTTGATAATGGCATAAACTTTTTTATGAGCAAGCTTTTCTACTGATTCTAAAGATATTTATTTCCAAGTACAAGGAGTAATTTTTGAGTGCGAAAGGTTTAATTTAGTTTTTTTATTTGTTATGTAAGTTTTTTAATTAGGCATGTTTATCTTTAACAGGTTTGAGCACCCTCTACGCTCTTCCAGCATCGACCAATTCAACTCAACTGCATAAATATCATGTAATGTAAAATGACAGTGTATTGGCTAGACTTTAGCCTAATTCCTTAGGCGCAGGCCAGACAGAAGAGACGTAAGACGAGGACGGGCGCAGACAAATGTCTCTTCCGCGTCCTTTTCATACAAAATGTATAGAAACGTCGCGACGCAAAACAAACAGAAAAGACGGGGCATAGGCGTAACGTTTTTACCTCTGCTCGCGAGGCGTCCTCGTCTTACGTCTTAGCTTTATGCCCAATTTCACGAACAAATAAACAAGCGTTTACCGTAACCATTGGTCAAGGTGACAGATAATCTTTGAAAACAGCTGTCAAAAAGTTTTGGTTAGGCTAAACAGTTGTTTAACCGCCTGTTATTTGTTGGTCAAATCAAACCTTGGTTAGTTTAGAGTTTTTTAGTCTGTGTTCAGGTTTTCACCGAACACGGCAATTTAGTACATCAGCAACGTTTGGATTTGATGCTCAATTGCCTAAATCGAGGCAGTCTGCGGCCATCTACCACTGAGGCACCTTATACCCAAAACTATGGAACCATTTAAACGTTCAATAGATTATTTGCGTCGTCCGGTTCGTGGTTACCACTCGAGAATCTTGATTCTCCAACGGTTGTGGGTTCTGCTAGCTATTTTATGACCAGCCTATTGCCATTTCAACACTCTTAGAGCTAGATAAAGTACTATGCATATAGGACGTGAGAAATAGATACTACATATGATTAGGGTACATTCAAAACTCAAAAATAATAAAAGTAGGATAAGTAAATATGTAGGTTACTTAAAACTAACACAAGTTGAATTATTTGTATTTAGCATTTGCTCGCTGCTCGGCCCGCATGGAACCTCGATTGGCTCCGTCCGCGTGGATCGTCTATTATAAATATTATATATTATAATCTTTATGTTATTCTGATGTAAAACAAACAAAAGATGGGGCGCAGGCGTAACGCTTTTACCTCTGCTCTGCTCGCGACGCGTCCTCGTCTTACGTCTCTTCTGTCTGGCCTGCGCCTTACATTAATCAGTATTATACATAAAATCGTTGCGTGACTGACTTATTCACTCACTTATTGACTATCAACGCACAGCCTAAACGGTAAGTCGGTAAGTCGGGCTGCAACGGGGTATTGAAGTTTGTATGGAAAAAAAATCCTCGTGGACGAAGTTGCGGGCTTTCCATCTTTTACATTAATTTTGTAACGGGCACAAAACAATGATTTTCCTTGAGCTTTAAGGAAAAGCCATTTCGAGGCCATTCGTGTTTAGCGCGCAACAAAGGAACTTCGGTGTTTTCACCGTATTCGATGATTAAACTACGGATTGCAACATCCGATGTTTTGTATTTGTACGGATTCCGGCGAGTGAATGGCTGTAGTTTGTCAGAGTCGACAAATTATAGACTGGACAGTATAATTTGCAAATCAGTGCATGTCGCGGTTCCAATGCAGTATGGGTAGAAATATAAATTATATAACAAGCACTGATTGGCACTTAAGCAAACATATTGGTTAGTTTCTCTTTGTTTTTTTTTCTATCAAATTGATACAGTTATATTTAAGGCTTTGACAAAAATCATTCAAAACAGTGTTTCATTCATCAAACATAATGTAGTTCATTTAGTTTCGTTATTTTTCAAACCAACACATAATTGATAACTATTTTTTATATAAATTCTAACTAATTCCAGTTTTCTATTTATTTCAGAATTAATTCTAGTTTAGTTTGCTTCCTTAAGACAAATATTTCAATAAAAAAACCTTCTCGAGCTCGTGTTTTTAATCGCTTAACTGCTGAAATCGGTACGGTACACACGTAACTTTTGGAAGTCTTGCAAAAACTTTACCAGATTGAAAGAGAAATTCTGAAAATTCCTGCGTCAAATAGTTGACGGCAAACTAATCAGCGTCGAAGCCTGAAGATTGATGCGAAAGAACGCGACCGTAGTCTCCAATAATATGCTGTTCATTCCAAGGTCGGTATGTGATTTAGCTTTTGAAATGTGTTATTGGATTATGGTATGGGAAACTATAGGATAGGATAATTTACATCATCATCGACGTGATCATTTGATGACCTCTATGGCGCGATGTGGAGAGCAGCTGGTTGAGATGCGAGAGGTTGCGGGTTCTATTCCCGCTGCGAGACAAATGTTTCTATGATCTGCAAATAGTTGATTTGTTTTATAGTATATACATACTATGGTACTCGTAGTTACTAATACGTAGTCCTGATCCCACATTAGGATTCCTTGGTCGTGGGTATCAGGAACTACAAGTACCATGGTACCACAACACCGGAAAAAATATTTGCAGATCATTTGTGCCGCAGCACGAATCGAACCCGCAACCTCTCTCTCGCATCTCAGCCGGCTCACCGACTCGCCCGCCGCGCCAGAGGTCGTGAAAACGACGTTGTGTTTAACATCGCAGAAAGTCGGTGGATAGAGGTGGCTCAAGACCGTTGTCGTGGCATTCTAGAGGGAAGGCCTATGCCCAGCCGTGGACTTTACAGGCTGATAAAAATGATGATGATGTACTTACCCACACTTAGTACACGGTTCTCTTTCGACGCTGCCAAAATTCACCGCGACGTTGTCACCCGCAATGATAGCTAACGAGTTTTGTTAATTACTGTCGTCTTACATTACATGATACATGCAGTCTTCACCATGCAACACTCGCTAGGAGCAAAGCAAATCATTAGTCGGCTTGGGCGATTCTAGAGCTTGAACACGGGTTGCTAATTGGATCCCTCCACCACAAGAATAGTGAGGTATATTCTGCAAATCATACAACTGTCGATAGTTTTAATAATCTATTTACTGAGTTGACTACCTTCCTAATGCTTTTAAGTTCTCATTTACTATGTATCAGCAACTCCTTGCTCCGAGGCACCACACAGGCGCTTCTCACCTAGTGGTAAGACGGACCATTTATGTAAGCCAAGCCGTGTTTGTTGCTTGATTCTTCTAGGCTTGGTCGCGTTGGAACAGGAGAAATTTTTGTTTATAAGACGATTCAAAATAATCCTTGTGATTTCAATGACTAAAGTTCTTTTGACTTTGACTTTGTAGATAGATTTTAACCGGTTATATACGACCCGAGGTTTCGAGCAATTCAGATGCTCTAACCTAGTCTATTTATATCTATTTTATTTTTCTCTAATCTATTTACTGCTAAGATTTGTATAAGCATCTTTCGAACGCTGGACCTTGGCTTTGCTTAGCTCGTCAATAGCCGTTGGAAGTCCACTGCTGAACATAGGCTTCCCTCATATAGAATGCCACGACGAACGGTCTTGAGACGCCTCCATCCATTGACTTTCTGTGACCTTTATAATGTTTTTAGTACATCAAGAGCAGGGCCTTCCTCTACTAAGTCGTCCGGTTTGTGGTCAGTTCTGCGAGCTATAATACCTGCCATAATTTATAGCCTGCTATGCGTATTCTGAGTTATGTCGTGATCTTGGTTTTTCTACGGATTTCCTCATTTCGGAATCTATCACGTAGTGAAACTCCTAGCATAGCTCTCTCCATAGCCCGCTGCGCGACATTGAGCCAAGTATAAGGCCAATAGTCAGTGACCACGTCTCTGTGCCGTAGCAACACGCACTGATTAAAGATTTTCGTCTTGAGGCTCTGTCCTTGCGGTATCTGTGACAAGAAGATATAGAAACCCGAACGCTGTTGTTAATAGTGGTTTATTGTCAGAAAATCCGTATCAAAACTATTAATATTTTCGTATTTTCCGCAATGATGACGATAACTAAATATTGATGATTCAAATGGACGCTCAATAAGCTCTCTTACCGTCTCCTTATTGGACAAATTAGATCTGACGTTATAACTTTCTATTTACGACTTTTACGAGGGACAAAATTGCCTTTTTGTAACAAAAAAATACACAATCACATCTCATATTTGACATCATTACGTAAAATAAGGGTACGCCGTTGAGAGACAGTTTGCAAAATGTGCTCAGTAATAGCAGTAGCTATGATAAAATATATTTGAGGACACGTGTTTATTTACGAAAATGGGTTTCCCATTTGCGAAGTAATATTTTTTTAGACCTATCAAATTATTGCGTCAATTTGCCTTAGGTAAGACCCCTTATCAAACAAAAAAGCAATACAAAATCTCTCTGTATTTATTAGAAAGCACACGTAAAAACATATTTAATTTCTACATGAAAAGGAACGTAGTTGAAAGTCAAAATCGCTATTAGTCTTCGAAATAAAGGAGTCTAAAACTCAATCTGAGATTAATAAAAACTTTTAAACCAAAAATCTTTTGAGGCTTTGCAAAAGCGACTGAGATAGCTCAGGTGCATAGAACGCTGGCATTTCCCGGATGCGCCGCGACTCACCCCCGCTTTGTATGAAAAGGTCGCGATGCATTTAAATGTCGGGGTGGTGAGCTGGCGAGGCGAGGCTAGCGAGGCGAGGCTAGCGAGGCTGGCGAGCCAGGCGAGGTCGGCGGCGCGACGCAGCCCTCTCGTTACAAGATGACATGCCGGCGCATTCCGTCTAGGCTCTTTTGTTTCGTGCCTCCATTTAAATTCATCTGAACATTTCGCCCGCTTTGTTTCGGTGCAGCAGTCGCGATTTTAATCACTTAACCGAGGCGCGCCGGGCGCGTTGATGCCTCTTCAAATAAACTCGTAAAACTCGCAGTAAAACCCTCGGTTTTACGGTATGGTGTCGGAGCTGGAGCTCATTATTTGTACGTCGCTCCCGTATTATGCTTGATTGCGGACTCTTGTCCTACCAATTAACCGGATCCGTAAATTAAACGAAAGGAACGACGACCGGGCGACTTTTTTATGCGGACGTTGACGTACGACTCCGACGACAACACATGCTCGTTACGGGCGGTACCGTACGGCTAGCACAGGTTCGCTAGCGAGACGACGGCAAATGTTAATATTGCCCAATGACATTGGGGTAGCTTGGAATCTTTATTATTTGATTGGTTAATATATTATTACGCTATTGTTTTCATGACGTTAGTCAGCCTGTGCTAGCCGTACTGTTTTTGTATTGCAAAAGAGATGGTCAGGGTATTGCATTCCATAATCATTTAGCTGCAGCCGCTGCCAAGGCAATTCAGTGAAAATCAAATGTATCGTATTATGTAGTTCATAGAACGAACGGTCAGACACATTCGTAATGTAACGAAACGACACATTACCATGCATTTACTCGTTTTAAAATTTAAGGCTCTAGCAAAGGTCTGGGTGGTTTTTCATCGCGACTCGCGAAGCTCGAACACGAGCCATCTTTTTAGTTTTATACCACGTAGAAGCGAATCTCCCACGCTGAGTCACTAATCACGTGAATTTTGGTGCTTATGTGAAGTCTGCAACTTACAAAACTGCCCGACGCATCGACATGCTGCGACTAAATGCGTTAGCGTAATGCTTATCTTGAGCACTTACAGCGACTCAGTTCAAAAAAAAATCAGTTCAAAATATCGGTTTCATGGTGTTCGCAGCTATATTTAAAGGCACAGTAGCAAAAGGTCTATAGACTTCTGCCATTAAAGTTATTCAATGATGAAGGATGTCGACGAACCGATATTTTGTACAGAATAGTTTTTGAACTGAATCGCTATAAGAGCTCATGGTAAGGCCTCAGGATAGGGAAGGGATACTTAATTTTCGCTACCGGCTATAGAGTTAAATAGCACACTGTTGTTTACGTCACTAGTATATCAACTATGACAAACCAATTGATGATGTTTATTTGGATTAAATTTGTATAGAACGGTCTTACAGAGTATTATGGCGCTTGCGTTGGCTAATCAGAAACGGATTTTGTACTCATGTGTACTAGCGCCCTCTACAAATATCTTTCCGTAATGTTTCTAATGAGTTGCGTTTCTATTCGCTGGTATTATCCTTTGCAACCGTCTCGCAGTTGGCGGGAATTGATGTCGGCATCGCGTTCCGTGGATTATGCATGCATGCAGCTCTGCATGAGCTTTGATTAAACTCCGAAAAAAGGCAAAAATGTACTACATTATTCACATAAATGTATTTATTAAGTGATATCACGCAAGCCGGCCGCGGCGTCAAGGGTTAAGAGTTTTTATTACGTTTTTATGAATGGAAAATGTATTTGCAATGTAACTAAACAACGTGTCGTAGGAACTCATGGTAACAACGATTAAAATTTTCCATTTCAGACTTAGGATATATAGTTTTCGAAAGGTCGGTTGATACATTTGATATTTGTTGATTTTTGTTACTCTTACATAGATAGATATACCTAACTCTTTATAGATCACCTGAAAAAAAAATCATATACAAAAAAACAATTAAAACCAAGGGCATTACAATGGGCAGCCTTATTGCTAAAACCGATATCTGCCAGGCAACCTTTATAAAATTTTATAAATCTTTATCAAATTTACTCTTATCAAGATAAATCCAGAGTGTCCGTCTTTTACGACATCCACGGGAGTAGATGGAGGGGTCTATTCCTAGGCTGGACATACCACGGCATGAATAATAACTGATTAATATACTTATCTAAATGTTTTATTAAATGTGGAAATCCATAGAAGAACCAACCTTACCAACATAGCTCTAAGAACTAGCAAGTCGAAGTGGCAATGGGCAGGTCATATGTATAGCTTCCAAACCTGGTAACCGTTGGGGTATTAAGGGAAGGTGATAGGTAGCCCGCTCCATACAAAACGAAGTTTGATCCTCATTTTTAACCGACTTGCCATAAATGGAGGAGGTTCTCAATTCGGTTGTTTTCTGTTTTTTTTGTTTTTATGTTTGTTACCGCATATGTCCGGCGTTTATGAACCGATTTGGAAAATTCTTTTTTTATTTGAATAGGTATACTTCCAGATTGGTCCCATTTCAAAATCAGTTCTGATGATGGGATCCATGAGGAATTGAGGGAACTCCTCAAATATTGTAGGCATACATATGGCGATTTTGATATTTTCAGCAAGAAACCAAGCATTTGCATTCAAAAAGTATCATAATCCTTTCACCACTATGGTTCTTTCATCATTTTTTTCCATACAAATATTTAGTCGAATACAATGGCGGAAGTCGGTTTTTTAAATGAAAAGTTATTATCTTAGAAATGAATCAAACTCAATGAAATTTTGTAGACAATTTTGAGACATTATTATTTAGACCTTTGATTTTCCAAATATCCGTCTATAGTCTGTTGATGCGACTAAATTAATAAGGTCAAGATTATCTTCTCAACAGTCGTACACCGTTATTCGTTTGCTGACACGAATGTAGGCTGATATCGCCACACCCGACAGGGACATACAACGAATGGGCGGACCCAGGTACCGTTTGTCTGGGTACTCCATTACCGAACCGAGCTCTGCATAAATTCGACACGGAAGGCAAGAATTCGGTGTATTCGATGGCTTTGAATCAGAAACAGAAACGTTTTGGTTTTGTCAATGATTTTAACCGAAAACTCATGCTAAGATAGTTGTTTTTGTTAGCTCTAGCCTACTCTAGAACTTTAAAATTTTTGCGATCGTTAGCTCTTGTATTTTACAGAAACTGTTGAGCCTCTCCCACTTTCATCTTCTGACTTTGGTACTCGTAGTTTCTGATACCCATGACACAGGGAATCCTAGTATGGGATCAGTTAGTTATTGCTTTTGTTAGTTGTTTTAGTTACGTACCACATCGAAATGAAAAACTAACGAATCCGATCGGAAAACATTCCGAACGTTTTGAAATAGCCCTGCAGGACTATGTATGGGACTAGGTTAGGTTTGAGTTTTAAGCGTTATCGGTTCACGAAATGCCTATAAAGAGCTCTAAATATATTGTATTTTTTTATTAATTTTTCAAGAATTCACAATAAACATTATTTGTGTGCCGTTAGTTATCTTGAATCAAAACCAGACCCGATCCACCGTACGCCCGTATCTGCGGTCACCCAAGATGGAAAAAACATTCGTAACGACCGCATAAATCTTGGATAAACGCCTGAAAATACAACCACAAATATAAAATGCCATTACGCAATTGTGCGTATAAATTACCATACAAAAATTGTCCGCTAATATTTTTCTGTATCATAAAACACACACTTCGGCGGAGCTTGCCAAGCGCCCGTCCGATTATCTTGTAAAACAACTAAATAAAGCTTTTTTTTTTATTTTTCGGTGTATAATCATAAATCACTGTTGCTATTAAATTATGCAGTCAGGGTGGGGGTGGCCGCGTACCGGACACGATACAGAAATTACTATCGGCTATAGGAAACAAGGAAATATGAGCGCGCCTCACATCCAAGGTGCTTATAGTCGTTCTTGGCTTTTACAGGCAAATTATTTTCTAGATTTTCACTGGTGTACGTTCGCTTGGGTGCAAGTATTCGACGATTTAAAAATGTTTTGTAGTGGAATTTAGCATCGTATGGTACACTCTGTATTCTCGTTCCAAAGGTATTTCTTACGGGAAAAGGATGGAAATGGTGATAGATAGATTATAACTTTATTGTACACCGCAATTACAAAAAAGAGATACAAAGTTTCAAATCAGAGGTAAAAATGGCGGTCTTATCGCTTAAGAGCTATCCCTTCCAGACAACCTTTGGATGGACAAGATCTATCTAACATATAAGGACGGCGGCGTACATCTTGCAATAATCACAAGTAAAATATATCAAATTGATATCCAGATACATTCTAGAAAATCTCAACGAAAATTATCATATCGATCTTTGATATCATCATCATCATCACATCCTGGTATTATGCAATTCTGGTTATAGAGAAAGATATAAAAAAAATCGCTCAAAACAGTGCAACCATGCCAACCGCAAATAAGGTCGTACTCCAAGACTTATACTTTATCGAGATTCAAGCATAGATTTTTTGGAGTATTTTTCACTGAAAACAAATCTATGGTTGAGTCTCGATTCATGCTTGAGAATAGTGCTAGAATATAGGACTATAAGATGCAGAAGTCCTTATGCCACATACCACCAAATTATGATTGTAAAAGGACAGTTGATGCTGTATTGAACCCTCCGCACACAGGGGAGTGTAATCAAAATGGACCTTTATTCCATCCTCAGTTGATTAACAAAAATGAGCTACGGAGCAGACACCTATCTTCCTTGTGAGGAAACTCATTCGTCCAAATTTTTAATTTGCATTCTTTGATAAATTACGGCAATTTCACTTTTCTAAATTAACACATTTAATTTTTTAGGGTGGAAATCAATTTGTTTACTTCAAAGGAGAATTGGATTTGTTTATTTTGTGTGCATTTTCTTTTTAGATTTTTTATGAATACTTTCACCTAACGCCTTCAATTAAATCTTGAGAAGATAAATGACTGCCGTTTAATTTTTAAATAAGCTATAAGTTGCCGAAGGTTTAATTTTAAACCTGCATGGTCCAAGATTTGTGATTAAAACTTTTACACAAAAACGATAACATTCCAAATTCAAAATTCATGACATTCTACTGTTTGTCTTTCATTTGTTTTTAAACATTTTTTTTTTATTTCCATTTATTGAATCGTATTATATAATGTTTTAAGTCAGAACGTACTCATTTACACCGTAATGTAACGCTTGATCATTTCATAAAGTCACACTAGCATCTGCACGCGGCTTCACTCGCTTGTTACCGGAATAAAAAGTAGGCTGTGTCAATGCTGATTTTTTTATATAAAAAAATACATTTTATGTATCTATATCCAAATTTTATGTTGAAATTGAGTGAAAAACACAAATTCAAACTTTCGCATTAATAATATTAGTAGTACTATTCGCAGTGAAACCCAGTCGCACCGGTTCCACAGTTCTTAGAAGCGTGTAAAAGCGGAACAGACTGCAAATTACACCGCCTTGTAATAGGCATGAGTTTCACATACTTAGATACCTAGTTGTTATAGCATAATGAGGTCTAGTTACTGTATACAGTTAGAAATAAACATTTTAACCGTGCAGTAACGTTATTGCCCTCACACAAGTGATGTGAGCTAGGCACAATTATCTTAAAAAATGGCATGTCCCCTTTGGCATGTACACGTTGGCCCAATTATTGGACCAAGAATTTTTCTTGCGCTTGGTGAATATGTCGCTCTGTAATCGTTCGTGGTTTATAGGCTCAATCATTGGGCCAACGTGTACCTGGCTCTTTTAAACCTGTATACAGGCGTCATATAAACCCTTGTATCACAGGTGATAAGTGAGTGCTAGATACAATTACCTATCTTAAGAAATGCCATGTCTCCCTTGGCATGTACACATTGACCCAATGATTGGACCAAGGATTTCTCTTGCGCTTGGTGAATATGTCGCTTTGTATATTCGTTCGTAGGTTATAGGCTCAATCATTGGGCCAACGTGTACCTGGCCCCTTTAAACAGTTTATCGTCATAAATAATAACCATTTATGATTACAGATCAGTGACTGATTACAAAAACGTTAATGCATATGTCGAATGTAGATCTATTTAAAAAGACTTCAAGAACACTTGACCCTTTATTCCTCTATGTGTATTCATTTATTTATTTAAATACAAATAATAAT
Source organism: Epirrita christyi (assembly GCA_951392215.1). Taxonomy (NCBI): domain Eukaryota; kingdom Metazoa; phylum Arthropoda; class Insecta; order Lepidoptera; family Geometridae; genus Epirrita; species Epirrita christyi. The sequence goes on from OX595843.1 coordinate 2,138,793, forward strand.
TGAAAATAAATATCAAAAAATAATGTCATAAGATTATATTTTAATATTATTATTGATTTTATTTTTTATATTGATTGAATTTAATAGGACACTCAACACAAGTGCACATCACACATTCAAAAATTAGATACTAAGGATAACTACGGGAACACTCAGCTCTATGCCTATAGAGCTTAGTGTTTCCGTAGTTATATGGTGTCACAGCGTACGTAAAAATTACATTGACAAGTCCCTTCGTTCCCCTTTAAAAACTTAATCAGCAACAGTAAAATTGGATTCGTGACGTACCGGAGCAGCCCAGCGTTGTAATTTACAATGTAATGGAGCGACCATCGGCCAACGAGACCTAACTCGGGCAAATTTTCGATTTCTAGCCTCGTTAAATTCTGTTACATACAGCTGTGACACAATCAGTAAAGTTTCACATGTGTTACAGTTATTTGATATGTTGAAGTGACTTTCACTAAAATTGTAAGGCCGAGATAACTAGATGTTACTTAACATTAGTTAATTCTAATTTAAGCTATATTTAATTTATCTAATTTGCGGTAATTTCCTTGCTCATGAATAGATATCGTGTCCTCCCGTGGATGTCGTAAAAGCTGACGTAGAGATTACTGCTATGATGTATTTTTAACATAGTGTACCTACTAACAAAAAAATGTTTTTTCATCCCACCATCTCGGAAAGAGTATTTGTGCTATTCGATATCTGAGTGCAAAAGCCGTTTTTATCCGCGAGAGGATAAAGTAAAATTGAATTTAGAACATCGTGCGCAATAAGTTTATGAATTCAAAACATCATTAAACCTATTTACTTCTACCTCCATAGTGCCGAATTTATCATACAACATTTTTTAATTTGTTAAAAACTCAGACTCGGAACCTTCTTGGTGTATTACTTTTTATTTAATTTGTTTTACGCGTGCTATTTTCTTTTCACGTCATATTGTTAAAACCTTAGGATAAAAACAAGTGAAAAACCTAAAATGAGTGATTCTAGCGACGAGGAAGTTTATTTGACAAACAGAATTGACTGAAACTGTTAAAAATTCGCAAAAGTATCTTGTGATTGTATATGTTTTTTTTTGCATTAAGTCATTTCCTCGCTGAGGTGGGATGAAAAGTTACGTGTTGCACTCGAGTGCAAAGACAAGAAGAAGAAGAGTCGTGCTCTTTTGACTCCCTCGCTAACGCTCAGGATTCTAACTTTTAGAATCCTTCGCTTGCTCGGTCATCAAAATTGAGCACGCGGTTAAAAAGCAACTTTGCACTCTTGTATAATAAATAACTATTAAATGTCTGACTCAATAAATGAATATTAATTATTATTATTACACCCTGGTGTTAGATGCTGTTTTCCGTCCCCTGGGATGGAAAAAAGCATCTTGGGTACTTAACACCAATACTGCGATCACCAATCCGCCTGCCAATCGTGTAGTAGTGATTATGGCAAATCCTCCCATTGCACGCTATGGGGGAGGCGTCAACCAGCAGGATGTCTACTGGCTGATGAAGAAAGCTTTTAACAATCAAGGGTATCGATGATGACGCGGTAGTGGAAGGCCTAGACTCGATGGACTAAAGACATTATAAACGTCGCAGGAAGTCGGTGGATGTAGGCGGATCAAGTCCGTTCGTCGTGGCATTATAAAGGAGAGGCCTATGTCTAGCAGTGGACTTCTATAGGTTGATGATGTTGTGGTCTGTTTAAAATTTATTTCCAAGTATTTTATTGCACTATTAAGCTTTGCATAGCTCGTTTTTACTCATTTTCATACCCTTTGGGATAATAAGAGCTTACGTTGTAATATCTACGAGGCGAAGCAATTTGTTAAAATAAATTTAGTTGGTCGTTGGAGTTATCTTAATTAATGTTCGGTTATCTAAGGGATAGCGTCCCCTGTTACACCGTTGCGTAACATAATTCATTTCTGTGAAAAAAATTGTAACTGAAAAGAAATGTTGATTAAGCTGATCTGAAAATATTACGTCTCTTGTACTCTGGCATAAAGTCAAGGAAAGTTAAGTTAGTTAAGTTGGCAGTCATTTGAAGGAGGTGGCTCAAGACTCGTATGTCGTGGCACTTTAAGGGGGAGGCCTATGTCCAACAGTGGTCATCTACAGGCTGATTATGATGACTCTGGCATAAAGTGAAAAAAAAGGTATTTTATTCATTTAAATCACAAGAATCAGCAATGGCAAAAAATCTGATTAAAAAAGTTAATAATCTTATTCAATTTTAGAATATCAACGGCTTCTCACCACGTATTCTATTCTCCTTCTGAAATTTCGGTGACCATTTAAAGGTCCATCCTCATAAGCACCATCTCGAAGCCGAGCAGTTCCCATCTCACGACCTTCTAGTGTGGTCGTGGTCGGTGCTCATGAGGTCATTTAAATGGTCAACAAAACGTCAGCATGAGAATAATAAAGTACTTGGTTATAGTCTTAATTTTTGTAAAATGATACCAAGTCACGGTAATTTCTATTCTATGATCTAATTAAATGTATAGTGGAGGGTAAAACTATTACTATAGGTATTAAGGTCAATGCTCTATCACAAAGCCTTGAAGTTAGAAAATATTGTACTTGTTTCTTAAGCAATTTACTTGGAAATTTGTCTTAATTTCGCTATTATTTATTATTGTACGCTTGCGAGATTATGTTCGCCGAGAATGATCTACTTAGCGCTTAATCTTTTTAAGTGTTACCGGGAATTGAGTCGTTGGCCTCGGGTAAATGTAGAAATATGACGCTTCCTTACCTTACACCTAACGTTTCCGTATTCTCGCCAAAGGTTACTATTTATACAAAATGGCTGAAGTTTTGTGAGAAAAAAAAGGTGAAAAATAATTAAATCTTCTTCATTTTCATCAGCCGGTATACGTCGACTGCTGGATGAGGCCTCAGCATGCATAACGTGCATTGGGGGGATTTGTCATAATCCCCACGCTTGGCAGGTAGATTGGTGGATGCTGACGTCCATCCCCTGGCGTAATCCCTTAGTCGTCTTCTACAACATCCACAGAATGAGTATGAGACTTGAGTTTGATAAGAAATAAATACTGTTGCTTTATTGCTCTGTTTTTAGCATAGCTTTAACTCGACTGGACAATCATATTCTCCAAAATTGAATTTTTATGACAATCAAATTACTTGACAGTGTGATAGGCCGCAGTCACACCGTACCGAGGGGGTGAACGAACGCAATCATGTTCGCGGCTCGCGGTAATTCCATCAGCTATTCGTTGACCGATCGTTTTGGGTTGATTACTACGCTTCTTATTTTTTACTAGCTCAGTCATCCGGCTTCGTACTTGTGATATACTACGAGGTTTTATATACTATGTTTTATGTTTCAACTTCCTCGCTAATCGGCTAAATAAATCATACCGACACTTTTGTGATCACATGCAAGTTACCAGCCAGGTGGGGTTCGAACCCGCGACCGTCTCCTCGCTACGGATAAGCGTTAACCACTGCGCCACTGGCCGACTAAACACACTGCGCAATTTTCTAGAGTAACGAAAGTCGCAGGTTCGATGACCGCCTGGTTGGTAATTTTTGGGGTATTATAAAATCTAGAGTTTACTTGAATGACGTTTCAACTTGGCATGTGATCTGCGATAACTTTTTTGATATTATTAAATCTTAATATTTCCTATAAGTTAACACTAAAACAACTAATAACTTTTGAAAGGAAATTCAGTTATTTTTTTTGAGTAACAGTACAATTATAGAAGCCAAGTATTCAACTCTCTTGATAATCAAATGATAAAGCTGTCTAAAGGTTAACTAATAAAATAAATAAAAAATATAACCGAATTGAGAAACTCCTCCTATTTTTGAAGTCTGTTAAAAATACGGTTTTGTCCAGACTTTTCGTCCCTTACTGTTGTATTGTATGTAGCTCTTTATTAAGCTTTGATCATAATAAGATTACAGCTATTTCGGAAACAAGCGGCTGACCTTTACGTATACTCGTTTCACGCCTAGCTTGTGTCACGGGTTTATTAAATTTTCAAACTGATATAAGGTTAATTGCGACATAAATCTCCTACGCGTGTTATGGGGTTCACAGATTTTGTAAAGATTATAATTTGGGATCGGTTTTTATGGGGTGTCGCTTTTAATTTGTCTAGGCTGTTCGTTTTGGAGAGTTTCCTTAGACATTTCGATGGTTATTTTTGTTATGTGAAAAATTGTTGTAATCTATAAAAACTATAGTACATTATTTTGTTCTATTATCAATCGTTTTCGCAGTGCACGCGCACGTAACGAATTTTATAGATATTTTTTTACATCTTACTTTACATTTTTGAAGTTTCCGTAGGGACCCTTCATATTTTTTTGAACAAAAATTGCCTATTTTACTCAATGATAATGTAGCATTCTATTGGCGAAAGATTTTTTAAAATTGGTCCGGTAGTTTTGTGTTTATTATTAAAAACTAAAATACAAATCTTTTCCCGTTATAATTCTTTTTTTTATTATTACAGAAGCGTAGAAATTTATTTTTTATTTTGTTTATTTATTTATTTGTAAAAACATAATCATGCCACAAAGTTTACTTATAAACTACCTAAACTAAACAATCAATTTAACCTAGATTATAGATAGGCAGGTATATAAGCAAAGTGGTCTAATAGCCCGCACTCTAGGATACCCTGTGTTGTGGATGGCTAGTCTCTTCCAAGAGTTACAATAATAACAATTTGGGTAGGTAGGTATGTATATAAATAAATAGAATACAAATGCAAAATTTTCTAAGAGAAGTAGAATATCCAAAATGTAGTAGGTACTGACCTAGTTGAAAAATAAAATGAAAAAATACCTAGTTAGCTACACACACATCAGAACAACAGAAAAGTAAATAGGTAAACAATTTATAAGTAGGTAGACAATTATGTACATAACTAGGTTCGGCTAAATTAATATTAGTGTATATTTAGCTTGCCCTTTGAATCAAACACTTGCGGGAAAACGGTGGATGAAGGCGGCTTATGACCGTTTATCGACGCATTACGATACACTATCGCATAAATCGTTTCCAAACGTATTTGCTCACAATATTCCTCCCCCTTATTACTTCCTCCTGGCTAAATCGGCTTACACCTCGAAACCTTATAACTAACCTAGCTTTTTTTAAGCCAGAGCCTTCTGCTAAGTATCAGATAGTATATTATCGGATCGCAGCGTGCAGCGGTCATTAATCAGGAGGTATCATTTAAGCTGCTCAATTACCACATTATGGTAATATCAGCGTCAGCTGGCCATTTGGTATCTTTTTACCAATAATGCTGTTAAATGGAATTTAAATACCGTTCAGTTTCAATAAAATCGTGCTTTTATTACCATTTTGTTTATTCATTCACTCACTATAGCTTATGTAAGATATTCGGTATTACGATTATCCGGATTACGGTATAAATAAGAATGTTTTTTTTTTGTTAGTAGTAGAATTTCTTGTGAAAGAGTTCGTCCGGGGAAGTACTACCACTGTACCTATTTCTGCCGCCAAGCAGTAGTGCTCGCATTGCTGTGTTTCGGTTTGAAAGGTACGGGTGCCGGTGAAATTACAGGCACATGAGACTTTTCATCTTTATGTCTCAGGGTCGGCAGCGCGCGTGTGATACATCTGGTGTTGCAGGCGTCTATAGGCTACGGTAACTGCTTTCCATCAGGTGGGCCGTATGCTTGTTTGCTTGCCAAGTAGCATAAAAAAAAATGTTTGTATGTTTGTTTGTTGCTCAATCAAGCCGTGCCGACTTAAGGCCACAGCACACCGGGTGCGTATGCAGCACGTAACGTAGACATACGTGTCTTACGTGTGTACACGCTTGCGTGCACTTCACGCAAGCGGTGTGCAGCATGTCTCATACAGTTCTATACATTACAACGTCATTCTAAGTCATTGTAAGTCGACGTGCACATCTACGTTTACGCGTACGCAGCCGGTGTGCCTTTAACCCAAATTTGATGAAATTTAGTACACACAGATATTTTCCAGTCTTTCTAACAATATAGTGTAACATATCATACATGTAAATGTTTTCGTAATTAAAAGCTAAATGTGTAGTTTGCAGCCGTGGTGTGTTCGGCTTAAAAATAGACCCCTCCTCCTCCCGTGGATGTGGTATAAGCTTTACTAAGGGATAACACCAGGAAATGAGTAGCAGCGTCCACCTGACACAAAACCACAGAATAAATATACAAAACTGTGATCACCAATCCGCCTGCCAAGCGTGGTTATTATGGCAAATCCCCCCATTGCATTTTATGGAGGAGGCTTCATCGAGCAGTGGACGTCTAAAGGCTGTTGAAAAAGAAAAAGAATTAAAAGCTTATTTATAATTTAATGTTAAATATAAATAAATGCTGGACATTTCACACAACATTTTCTAGCCCCAAGCTAAGCAGAGCTTGTGTTATGGCAACTAGATAACTGATATACTTAATACATTACATTAGATAGATAGATATTTTTTATTACACATAGAAAATACCCAGAACACCCTCAACAAATACCTGCAAATTGTACAAATATTTGTTCCGAGGCGGGAATCGAACCCGCAACCTCCTGCGTCGCAGACGAACCTTCGCCCACCGCGCCACAGAGGTCGTCAACAACACAACAAATATTACAATTATTCCACGATATTTTCTGGTAAAAAATTCTAGGTACTTGATATTAGCTAAGAATATCCAGACAAAACAAACCAACTTATTTTCTGGATAATACAGAATAAAAATAATATTCAGTCAATCATTACACCCTGATCGGCAATATCTACTAGATAATGGCCAATTTGTATTATTGGGCATTACGCATGTATCGTGTTATTGGAAATCTTTGGCAGAAAACATTAATACACACGTAGAAACCACGGCTTATCAAGACAACACAAGCTTTGATCTGATCAATACATAAGTTTCAAAGTTAATTGAAATCTTAAAGTCTTATGAACTAGGTAGATTTACTCCTGTTCTAACGCGACCAAACATAGAAGAATCTAGGCAATGAATACAGCGTGTGCTATTTTTTTATGATCCATCTTACTACTAACTTATAACTTTGCCTTATCACCGATAAGGCAAAGTTATCAGAAAATATAAGAAGCTTTTGGTTTTAAATCAACCCTTGGTCGTTCCAAATCGGTGCAAATAATACGTAGAGGGACTTAAGTCGCGTTGTGACTAAATGTAATTTTCTTTAGCTTTATGTTTCCTAAAAAAGTTTGCATGATCTGCTAATATTTGTTCGGGTCTGGGTGTTGTAGTACCAAAGTACTCGTAGTTCCTTATACCGACGACACAGGGAATCCTAGTGCGGGATCAGAACTATGTATGTGACTGTAGGGTGTTATGTTCTTAGAACACAAAGATTTTAATATCAAGTTTTCTAGCGATCTACTTCAAAAATGATTCAGTACGAAATGACTAATCAACGTGGATATTCCGCATCGGTGAATTGTAAAAATAGTTTTTAGCTGAACAAAAAAAAAAACAATATTTTATTTAAATAATTCCGCTTTCAGGAAATATGTCACTGTAAAAAATGGTAACACAAATATCCAATAATAAATTCCGTAATGAAAATTCGATATTTGAAATAACGCCGCCACGGGGTGGAATTCCATACGTTCGCCAATTTCAGGGGTGGTTGGAATTAGGGTTTTTGTGATTTTCGCTGGAGATCGGATTATTTGCCTCGGGCGAGTAACGTGAGCTTACGGACAAAGCCATATAATGAACCAAGTGTAGGTGATCTGTCTATTCTATACGAAAATAAAGTTCAAAGACTTGTAGAGTAGGTAGCTAAGAAGTGAGAATGGAAATACCTTTACACTTCGAATGAAGATAACCGCAGGAAGTCGGTAGATAGATGCGGCGTAAAACCGTTCATCGTAGTGTTCTATGAGGGAGGTCTATGAAAGAAAGAAATAAAAACAGTTTATTTATGGCTAAACAAGAAACACACAACCACAAAACAACAAACAGAATAGAAGAACTTCAATTCAAGACGCAATTCAAAAGAATATATTACAAAATGTGTAAACAGAAGCTTCAAAAGGATCGCCAACTCAGCAAATCAAATCAAATCAAATTAAAAGAATTTCATTCATTGAAATCACTAGGATTCAAAATGTGAATCGTCTTATAAACTAAAACTACTCCTGTCCCTAGCGTTTGCTAGGCCACGCAGGCGCCTAGCGCTGAGGTCGTAGACAAAGTAACATTCTACTAGCGATGACACCAGTAGAAAAGTCCAAAATGTATGGGATTGACGTTAGCTATCGATATGTCACGTGGTCTTTTGTATTGAATTACGACTGTAGAAATGGAATCGCTTCGAAACGAATGCCGCTTGGCTAGGCCCTCAGGTCTTCCTTTGTAGCCCAGAGGTCCATGTGGGTATATCCACTATGATTTCTATATGCTGATGATGATGATGAGTTACATTGTAGTACGGTGGGAGTTGAACCCGCACTTTTTGCACCTCTGCCGGCTATGTATATTTCTTGCATGTGCATATTAGCAAGCCCGCACTCGCCTGCAAGCAATCACATCGTGCATACACCACAATCAATCTCCATCCTTCTCCATCATTATTGCAGGCACTATATCATGTAACAATAGCCCTATTTATAGGCTCACTTTATACCGAAGCAAATGGAATAAACTCGTGTTATAATTGGGCGTGTTTATGCAACAATAGCCGGTAGACGCGTATTGAATCGGTATTGGAGGAATGCCAGCTAAAAAACGGTTAAAGTTTATCCCTTAGAGACGGCTATACGACGTCACCAACTGTAAAGTGCATCACACACGTAGCAGATGCGGTAATATTTTATATGCATATAAAAACTTATCGCATCTGAAGGTATCACACACGTTAGCAGATACGATAATATACGAAAATGATACATTCACGCGGAAACCTTCAAACTGTATTGTATTTCCATTTGTATACACAGATATCATCTGTCTATCTTTTGATATTATGTCGGTGCCTACAGATGCTTGACGGTAAAATATAAGTGATCTACTACGTGTGTGTTGCTCCTTGAGTTTAGTATAGAGAGCGATATGGACAGATACGCGCTTTAAGCTAGCTAGACAACTTGGCTGAGATTGCAAAACGTAGGTAGAATTAGTATTGTTTCTACAATAAAGGGATGTGGTGTGTCCGGCCTAACAATAGACTCCTCCTATTCCTCCCGTGGATGTAGTAAAAACCTTACTAAAGGATTACACCAGGGGATGGGCAGCAGCATCCATCGTGAGTACTTATCACCAACTGCGATCACCAATTCGCCTGCCGAGCGTGGTTATTATGGTAAATCCCCCCATTTTGAGGTCTCGTCCAGCAGTGGACGTAAACAGGCTGGTGATGATGATGATGATATAATAAAGTTGGTGTTCACAGCTAAGTAGTTGCCGGCCTCCAAAAAGAGACCTCCGTAACTCATGGCGATATTCCATGGTCTAAAAATATCGATTCCAACACTCAATATTAATAAACAACCTGGAAAGAGTTTTTTTTCTAACCATCTGACAGTTTTGAGTTTTTAACCGACTTCCCAAAAAAGGAGGAGGTTCTCAATTCGGTTGTTTTTTTTTTTTTTTTTTTTTTATGTTTTTTACCGCTTATCTCCGGCGTTTATCAACCGATGTGGAAAATTCTTTCTATATTTGAATAGATATACTTCCAGATTGGTCCCATTTTTTTCAGAGTCCAGTTCTGATGATGGAATCCATGAGGAATTGAGGGAACTCCTCAAATATTGTAGGCATACATATGGCAATTTTGATATTTTCAGCAACAAACCAAGCATTTGCATGCAAAAAGTATCATAATCCTTTCACCACTATGGTTCTTTCATAATTTTTTTTCATCCAAATATTTAATCGTATACAATGGCGGAAGTCGGTTTTTTAAATGAAAAGTTATCTTATCAATGCATCTTCCTTTATAAGTTATGCAATTTATTTTAAGAGACGCGTGGTAGCTTCAATCTCGCCTGTTTTCCAAACCGGAACAGCGAACAACATTCGTATTGCGATCGGAATCTGGCAAATACAGAGTTCTGTAAAATAGAAAACTGTAAAATGCACATTTACTCTGAAATTTATGAATTTCCATCACGGTCGCGGGCAATAAAATCTCGCATAAAGGTGCGCGCACACGTACATGCGGACTTTTAGCCATAGCCTAGAAAAATAACAGCTAAGTGGTTTCGTTCAAATGTTTTACGAAACAGAATTTATTGCGCACAGCATTGTTCGTAAGGACTGTATCGTTAGCCCGCTTTGTATAAACCGAAATTTTATATAATATATATTTGTAATAGGAAATTTGTTTTTAATTTGGATATTAATTATTTAATACCAATTTTTGGAAGACACAATTTAGAGACTAATATCTAGACCTGTAGTTTGCCAGTTTCCCGCTAAATTTGTTTAGATAGAGTTGTATAGTTCATTATGTCCATGAAATTTTAAGGAATTTGATTAGATAATATTCAAAATAGGAGTAAACTTCGTTTATATCGAGAGGGCTTCCTGCGGGTTAGCGGGTACACTCCCCTTAAAGTCAGCAACTATAATTAACGGTCTAGAGTCGTGAACACAAACAGTAGTGTGAACTTTCTTGCTTACTCAAAATTGATTAGGGAGATCCCTATATCAACTATTTTGAACCCCTTTATTCTACAATCTTATGAGGTCATTTTGGGTTTGTGCACAATGTGCACATAACAACATTGGCTAAGATTTACTTAGGACAGCCTAGAGATTCTAATTCTACAATCGTACTACAATAGAACATGTAATTTCGATAGCTTACGTCAATATCATATTTGTTGGTATTTTCTATACTATAGCGTCATTGCTAATATAATGTTATTTTATGTAAGGAGTCATACGGCTAACACAGGCTGAGTAACGTTAAAAACGTTAGCGAGTCGCTAGCGAGACGATAGTTAATGTCAAAATTGACCAATCAAATTACAAAGATTTCAAGCTACCCCGATGTCATTGGTCAATATTTAAATTCGTCGTGGTAATGTTAGACAGCCTGTGCTAGCCTTACTGGGCTTAAATTGTCGTCTTTCTGTTTGACTACAAACCTTCTGAACCCTTTCTATTGTACAACAAAGCAAATAATGCTACCCGGCTGCGCCGCGCCGTGTATTCCTAGCGTTCCCCACCTATCTGGCTCTGCTGGAGAACGTTGGGAGAAAAAGTGCCATCGTCCCCCACTTGTGGACAACCCCAGAAATTGTATTTACCTTTTTGTTCCCTATACTATTTATTTTATACCTGTAACCAACAGAAAAAAAGGTTCTCCTACTGTTTAAACATTAAATTTCTTGCAACGTTGTCACGAGTGGGGGACGATGCCACTTTTTCTTCTCCCCTACCTATCTGGCCCACAGGGGAATTTATAGTACACCCGCCGGCCGCGCTAACTAGCACAGAAAGAGCGCTGTTTTGTGCTTTGATTGTAGTTTTACCAACTGTTTCCTCTGCGCTGCGGTCCTATATAGCTGGTGAAGTGGTGATAAATCGCTCTGCTCGCCGCTTCGCTATCGGCATATCGCGGTATATCGGTGGCATGTGACTCCTGCGACCGGCCCCAGACCAAATAAAAAGATCTGAATATTGCCCGGCTATTTTAGAATAATTCTTTTTGCTTGACGAACTCACGAGGCTATAGTACAGCTAAACAATACGATTCTTCTTTCGCCTTTTTTAGTATAATGCGGTTAAGCCGTGAGTAAGTACGCTAAGCTAATTTTGATAAATGTTTTATCGAGGCGATTGACGCTAACGATAGATATTGGTAACAATCTTTCTTTTTCGGTCGGGTTTTTAGTTACGTACCTAGTACCGAAGTAGTAGCTTGTTAAATACATACTTGTTGTTTTCTATTAAAAAAGTATACCTATACCAAATGTAGGACGTATAAAAAACCATACAAAAAACACTTTGAAAAGAGTTGTTTTTCAAACATTTTCCTTGAGAAAAATGTATACAAAGGGTTTCCATGGTAAAATAAATTGCGTGGCTTGAGAACAAAAGCAGGACAATTTGTATTTGAATTACTACATATATTAATTTGTTATTAGCCTGTAAAGTCCCACTGCATGGCAAATAATTAATTAAATTTTAATTTATTTAATTAATTGTATTCCTTCCACGTCTTTCCATTGTTTGATCTTGTTGGCCGTGGTCTGCGGCATTGGCATTCCCTAGCCCATGGGACTGATTATTATTTACAAATTTTATATTTACACAAAATCTATACCTACCAATCTATACTACAATATAACTATAAAAGTCGAAAATTCTAAAAATCCCAACAATCGGTCAGAGCCAATAAGTTTCTAATTTTTGTCTGTTCTCACATCACGCAAAAACTACTAGACCGATTTTGATGGGACTTTCACTGTGTATGCAATTTGCCCAACTTAGTAACTAGAATAGTTTTAGCACGCAGGCATCCCTCAAAAGAGGGGCAAAGGGGGGTAAAGTTTGTATGGGGAGATTTATAAAAATGCTCAAATTGTTAGAAGTTTAGGACCGAATTCGTCCATAAACAGTTGAAAAACTATGAAGGGGTTAAAAACGTGTTCTGCTGATTACAAAATACCTCGTTGCAGAAGTTATTTAAATGATGCAATGGGATGTAAATGTTTTTTGGAAGTTGCTGCCCATCCCCTGGTGTTACCACTTAAATCGGCTTTTACGTCATTTACGAGATGAGATGGACGGATCTATATTTTTGGACACACGACAACCTGTGCATAGATACCCAATACTGCGTTCACCAATCTGCCTGCCAAGGCGAGCGGAGGGCATTAGTACGCCATATCACAGGTCACCCTAGTTTAGGTACTGGTGGTTTTCCAATCAGTACTTACCTAGTTCTACATTTCAAATGTAACTACTAATTATTTATTGTACTTTTTGTTTATATGTAATGTTTGATGTATTTTACATTTTCATTTAATTTTATTTTATGTGTGGTGATTATGGGAATTCTCCTCATTGCATTCGATGGGGTAAGCCTCGTCCAGCAGTGTCATCTACTTTCTGATGATGATGATGACAAAAAATTAAGATCTAGAATATATTCATAGGTCACATCATATTTAAAGCGAAAAACAAGATGTAGCTTACTTATTGACATATACAGAACTCGGTAAACTCCAGAACACTTGGACGACCCGTTTGTTCCGCTGAGACGTGCGAGTAATTCGCAAAAGAACAAGTATGCTCGCACTACCTATTTATCTATCAAATAAGGCTGTCACACGTCCGGCTTTTTGACGGTTTATTTATCCGGTTGACCGGATACTATAACAACCTTACTTGAGTAACAAACGTTTCTTTTCTTTCTTCCTTTCATTCTGTTTCTAAGGGTTTCAATAAGAGCCAGTCCGGATATAAAATGACATGACCATCTTGCTATAAATAATAAGCTTTTTTATAAATCTGTATAGTAATATTTGTTTTCCCACTATTCTTGAGTTCCTTGTTTTTAAACGAGCATCATAATTTGGTCTGTTCAGATTATCTCGGAAACGGCTCTAACGATTTTAATGAAATTAACAGGATAGGGGGTTAAGAGGCCGAGAAAACGATCTAGCTTTATAAAGCTAGATCGTTTTCTCGCCAAGCTTGGCGAAATCCCTATTCTTGAGAATGCTCGGGGAAAAACCCTGGATTTCGAAAAAAGTTATTCGTCCAATACCTGGGTCTAGGATGATGTTGTATGGGTTTGTACGCATTTTAAAGGTCTGTAGGTGGATTTGTAGGTGTTTACGAGGTTTCCCCCAGTTCCCGAACAAAGCTAGGTTGTCAACTAGTTTAGAATTTATTTGAGCAATTTCCATTAAAAACATACAAGTAGGTTAACCTGAAGCCAAAATCAACAACAGAGCAAATTTTGTCAAAAAAAATTGTTGGTCCGGTTTTCTATTTTATTTTTTGACAACCCTAATCAAAAGGCGTCGCGGCCAAATTAAATGGAACGACAATTCCCATTGCAATTACGTTTCGGTGTCACTAGCGGCCATTAAGCTAGCCTTCCACTGTAGGAAATAGTGCGGACTCGCTACTGGAATAATTAATTGAATTAAAAATAGAAACTTCTGCTTAACCAGTACTCTTCTAATTTTAAATTGGATAACATGGTTATACTCGTGTGTGAAACGTAACTAGCTCTTCCGCCCGCGACACGTCTGCGAGTAATATTCGAAAGTCTCATACAATCACACTCACACTATATATTATTATTAACTCTAGAATTGCTAGCAAGAAGAAGAATTCCTATAGACTGAGCTAGTTTCAATAAAGAATAATTTTGTTTTATTTTTGTTTTTTTTTTGTCGTTTTGACTGCTACAATCGTATCTCGCTTGACCTTACGCTATATTTGTCAATAAAGTCTAATTTTGTTTTTTTTTTTAAGATAAGATCGTATCTTCCGATGCTCTATAAATCGATAGATATCTATATGATCTATATTTTGCGGTTTATAAATGCGAAAGTTTGTTAATATGTTTGTTACTTCTTCACGCTCAAACGGCTTTGAGTGAAATTTGGAATGGAGATACCTTATACCCTGGATTAACTTATAGGCTACTTTTCATCATCATTAATTTTCGACATTGTTCACGCGGGTGAATTCGCGGGGCGCAACTAGTATTACATATTTCAATTTTGACAAAAACTTTTCACACCTACGATCGCATACGGATTTTGTATGGCGATACCGATGAGCGCCCCGATAGCGTGAACCTCATTTTTCATATACAAAAATTCGTGTAATACTACACCAATTATGTCGGTGTAAATTGCTTGTTAAAACTCAGACTTCGGTCTCTTTGCCATTTCTATCGAGAGCGCACAGTAACTATTAATTAATCTTCGCGTTTCTTGCTCAGAATATGTAATACTTACTATACGAGACAATGCGACTGACACGAGATTATATTGTGACTGGAATGTTTTTAAATTAGAGAATTGGGCCTCAGATTAGTTGATTGTAACTAAGTTATGCACGGACGATCTTCGTAATCGTCATAGTTACGATGGTTGATACAAAACTCGGACTCAATGTCCAGGTAACTTTGTCCTACTTTTTTCGCTGGTCTACTATTTCCGTCTCGTTTTCTCGGTGGGTAGCTGGCCTTATCGCCGAACCGGCTATCTTTATAACGCTAGTTTACGCCACGGTTTAAAGCTACGGTGTGCATGCAACACTTAACTTATCTATCTGGGTGTTACTACGTACACTTATGTCAGAAACTAGCTAGATAGCACAAAATTGCTTATTTGGTATTATTCAATGAATTAACCATTTAAGTCGCGGCATGTACTTCGCGCGGCAGCTAAGTACAGCCGCGAGTCAAATAGAGTGGAGCTCTATATTATTGAACGAGCGAAGCGAGTTCTCTGAGTCAAGTTGGAAGAATCGGCGTTTGTATGTATGTATGTTTGTATGTATGTTTGTCCGATGAAAACTTCCAAACCGTTAATCCGATCTTCATAAAACTTGGTATGGGGGTAGATAGTATTGGTACAATTTGTAGGTAAGGTTATGAGCTGTATCGGTCCGGGGGTTGCTGATATATTGGGGTCCAAGAGGGGATAAAAAAAAAAAGAGAGACAGTCAGATCAAGTGGGGTGTCTAATAAAAGCGCTATGGTTGGACATTTCAAAACTGTTTTTAATAAGTATTTAGACTTAGTAGTTTCCGAGATATTAGAGAAAATAAAAAACATATAAATCAAAAATTCTACGGTTCTTCCAGCAATCCCACAATGCTTAAATTTGGTATGCTTGTGGCTTTTGTGTCACAACTACAGGGAAAAGTCTGAAATTGAAGAATTTTGAGACATGTACCCTATAAAACACAAAACCAATATAATATCCGTTGTTGGAGTTCTATGATTTCGTCTAAAGGACGTTACCAATTAATTCGTCAGGTACTTGATCTTATTGTCATTGTCGTTGCTTAGTCCTATTCAAAAGTTATTTCGATGATGTGTAGGAAATTACAACGAGGTGAAAATTTAAAAAAAAATAATGGAAATTATGGAAATGTCTTACTTAAATAGTCGGGCTGATAAAGGTGTCATCGCGAGGTCTCAGTTCGGGGCGAACCACTAGTATGAACGTCAGTGCGCCGCGCGGGTCAGCTCAGGCTGGCCGTCGATGTAGCGGTTGGAGCTCTATATTATATGAACGTCAGTGCGCCGCGTGGGTCGCGCTCGGCTGGCTGGTCCGATCTCTCCTTATGCGCCGTCAGCGGGGTAGATCTGCCTGTTGAGACCCAAGGGGTCGATCATTTTGAATATACCTTCATCAACCAGTAGACCCGTCCACTGCTGGGCGAGGCCTCCCCCAGAATAGGGGGGATTTAATCACTACGGCTCAGGCAGATTGGTGATCGCAGTATTGTTGCTTATGTACTCAGATAGATGCTGCTGCCCATCCTAAGGCGTAATCTCTTAGTCGCCTTTTACGTCATCCATGGGAGGAGTTGGAGGGTTGGTTCTTAGACCGAGACCATCCGCCTGTCTGAAGTCTGGTTTTTTTAGTATATCTTAATTACGTGATATAATTGATTGCTAGTAGTAGAACTTCTTGTGAAAGAGTTCGTCCGGGGAAGTACTACCGCCATACCTAGTTCTGCCGCCAAGCAGTAGTGCTCGTATTGCTGTGTTTCGGTTTGAAGGGTACGGGTGCCGGTGAAATTACAGACACATGAGACATACATAAACACACGCCTTTTTTCCTGAAGGGGTAGGCAGAGCCTCTTCATTGCGGGTTGTAAAGTGGCATGCATAAAGACGTGACTAGTGGTGACCTTATCGCAGCGATTGGTTTCCACGACCAACTTAGCTAACGCTTTCTTCCATTAATAACACACTTTTTAATAAGCCAGCAGCCAGGACAAATCGAGTTATTCCCAATGGTCAGATTGATGACCAGACATATTTTACCAACGAAAATTGCCTCACAAGTACATGAGACTTTACATCTTTATATCTCAAGGTCAGCAGCGCGCGTGTGATGCCTCAGGTGTTGCAGGCATCCATAGTTTTACGGTAGCTACTTTCCATCAGGTGGGCCGTATGCATGTTTGCTTGCCTAGAAATATTAAAAATAAAACATATGGTAAGGCAACAAACTGTTAACTACTATGAGCACTTTGGGTAGGTATAGCGCGCAACGATATATATATATATATATTCAAGCAACGAGATATTCAAGCCAATAAATTCGATATGTTTAAATGTGTGTTTTTTTTCTACAGGTAAATAACTAAAATCAGCTGGTTCAGTGTCTTCAGGGGTAAGGTAAGTATTATATTATATAGCATGATCAAATTGTATTGAGTTTAATTTTTGAAAGGATACCGTATAAAGCCAGTCGACAAAAGAGTTGTAACAAATGTAGCAATCTCCATACCGTTGTCGATAAATATTGTGATTCAATTTAGCACATGTACGGCTGCATCACCTATTGTGTTTCGAGTGTATACGGGCTACGAATGTACAGTCAGCTTCGAAAAGTACCTGTTAGTAAACAAAATGTAACCAAAGTTAAGTATGAAAAGAACGAGTAGTTCTGCTTAAAGTGCATCAAAAATGATTCTTAAAACGGTCGTGTTTTAAGTTTGAAGCCTTATATCAACATACAATCTTTGTGTCTATCTATTTTTGTGACGCAGGAGGTTGCGGGTTCGATTCCCGCCTCTGAACAAATATTTGTACGATCTGCAGATAATTGGTCAGGGTGTTCTGGGTATTTTTCTAAATAAGTATAGTAAAAAATATCTATCTATGTAATGTATTTGTATTAAGTATATTAGTTATCTAGTACCCATAACACAAGCTCTGCTTAGCTTGGGGCTAGATTATGTTGTGTGAAATGTCCAGCATTTATTTATTTATTTTGTTTGTTGCATCATACCTCTGGAGTCCTGCTAGAGTTGAAACAGGAAACAGGATTATCCATCTAGTCTAGCTGCTAGACGGACTATCCTGTTTCAACGTAGTTTTGTTTTGACATTACATTTTGATTGATTTGCTAATTCAGCCGTTTCTAGAATATTCGTGGTTTGAATTTTGCAAATTTTTTCTAGACGTGTTGTTTTGAACATTGTTTTTGAAAACAACATTGGTGTAAGCTCTCTTTTCGGAAATTTCCAAGGCTGACTGTACCTTGCGCCTGACTTGAATCGGCAGCGGTACAAAGAGCCACTATATTGCCACGTTGCATTCCATTGTTCTGCTCTATATTGTATTGTTCACTATTCAGTAGTATTTATTATATTGCATTGCGCAGCATTCGTGCACCAAAGACTCTATTATGGTGTTTATAGGTCTACCTTCTTTGTAATATGTCTCTATAACTATAAAACTGGAAGTCACGCGCGATTTTTAATTAAAATTCGCGGTTACTACTCCGTTAATAAAAACTGATATCATTCAAGCTACCAAAGGGCTCTAAAAAACTATCACGAGTTTCCGTTTTGAATTGCGAGCGCAGAGTTATTCAATAGAACAGTTTCAAACATGCAATTCATTTTGTGTTTATCTTGCTTCACAATATACTGGTACTGGCAATGTACGAATGGATTTTTTGGGAAAGGGTTAGGCTACATTGAAAAGATGTGCCAAGGTAATGACTTACCTTTTGTTGCCACGCGTGAGACAACACTAGGTATGTCCTAGCTCGGCTTTTGAGCTGAGGTACAAGTAACAGAGGCCCAATTCTCGTAATTTTAAAACATTTAATTCACATTATAATCTCGTCTCAGTCTCACTGTCACGTAGTAACTATAACATATTCTTCGCGTATGTATGTGAATGTTTTATAGTTACGAGAATTGGGCCTTAGGGGAGCGATTTTTGAAAGTCATCGAGTGACTAAATGTCAGTGAAATTGCTGTTAATTCCACTATTTCCAAATTCCTTTATATCTGAACCTCATTGATGACTAAAATTCTTTTACCTATAAATTTACCTATGATATCAACACAAGTGCCTCCTCCAGTACATTCCCTGAAAAACGGTGATTTGCTGTCTTTTTGTATGATATTTTGTCACTCAGTGACATTAAAAAATCGCACACCTGATCAGAGACTAACACCTCTATTCACAAGTAGCACTGTGTTACTGTGATTCACACTATGAGTGAAATGTTAATACCACTCGTAAAATAATATCATTGATTTAAATTATTCTATGATGTAATCATAGATAGGGACGTAAGGCCTAAAAACGTTAATGAAACTTAATATTACCACGTACAGACGGCATAGTTAATTGGTTACCCCCTGTGTGTTTCAAGATTGATGTATTGAAACGAAATGATCCATATTTGTCCGTACTATTTTATCATAAGTTGTGTATTTAGCACTAAGCTATATTTCTGTGAAAGAAAAAAATATAAATTTTTCCCAATGCGATAGGTACAAAGTTACACAAAAGTTAGCACGCGGGGACTTAGCTACTAATATTTTTTCTGTGACGCAGGGGGGGTAACCAAATAGCTTTGCCGTCTGTAGTAACCTAGTTCCTTATCACAGAACTTAATTTTCGGAATCATTCTACAATCTTACAAATTCCTTGAACAGATATAATCGAATAACAAAACGAACCAATCAAGTTTACACGCAATCCAAACTAGGGGCTACTATTCCTTATAGTGTGCAAACGGAACGAAGCGAAGCCAGGGGCGGACTGAGGTGAACTAGGGTAGACGGAAGCGCGCCGTTCGCCGGAAATGAGCCTTCGATATCCGCCCCGCCCGCACCCACTTTGTCCAAATCAATTTTGCTTTACGTTCCCCCCGTTGTAGGCTGTATTTGGTTCCAAAAGTGGCTAGATTTTGAAAATCCATCACTTTATAGATTTGTTTTCCTTTTCGTTAGAGCCAATTCAGACTAGCGTTTTATACGCGCGTATGAGCTCGTTTTTGGAAGCGCATGTAGGCGCGTATAGGCGCGCCTTTTGTCACACGCTCGACTCTTGCGAGCGTTGACGCGCTTCTAAGCTCGTATAAGTGCGAGCCCCCTCTGCCGGAGACCATGCCACACCACCGGTTCGAGCGAACACGCCGAAATATGCCCGTTTACGCGAGTATGGTTTTTAGAAGCGCGTAATGTAGCGCGCTTATAAGCGCGTATGCTGAAACGACCGTATACGCGCAAAAAAATACGCTAGTCTGAAACCGCTCTTAATGACACGAGTAGGTACCTATTGTGATATCTTAGTGAAAAATTAATTTATCTATGCTTTTGACGCTTTTTCTTTTGCTTATTTTTTTATATACCAAAAAACTTTCAAACTTTTTGGAGAAAACAGTAGGTTACGATGCATAGGGGCTAGAAATTAACAAAACGCATGTAAATGGGTGTTTCTCTTGCACTTTTCCGGCGTCTGCCGACCCTGGCGATGCGATGCAAACATACGCACATAGGTATAAATTTAATTATACTTTTTCGCCGCTGCATTGTTTGGCTTTCCAGGTGAATTAAATTTCGGCGAATCGCGCGCCAATTAATTACGCGTGTAAATATCAGCGAATTTCCTGTTTAATTCAGTTCCGAATACACCGTAAATGAGTAGGTATCGTATACATTATGAAATACCTACGCGAATAACAAATTACATGCGGAATTTTCATCGGTTTGGAAAAGCTAAACATTCCAGTCGAGTATCGGCTTACAAATGCCGGCTACCCGCTAAATGCGGACGAAACCGAATGCAAGTAGCTCGGCGCATTTTTGAAAAAAAACGGCGCATAATTTGTTTGTCGAGAATTTTATAACGGACTAGATTTAATTTAAAAGTTTGCGTGGTGGATGGTGGTGCTCGGTGTCTTTACCTTACAGGCCGGCCCGGGGCGCAGCGAGCTACTGGCAACTTGGAGCTAAGCGAGCCTTGGGCGAGTCGTTTTTTTAATTGTTTCGCTAGTTTCAGCGGTCGGATTACTTCAGGGCAACGTACTCTCAGGCGTTTGATCTGAAAGTTTTGCTTGAAATTGCCACGCTGTTGGTATTTTATATTAAAATAGACGATAAATAAAGAACTGCTGGTGAAGTGGACATAACATTTAAACTTTGATAATACTGTCTTACTTTAAGATAAACGATTTATAAAATACGTGATATGAGTGTTGAATATAACCTAACATATACATTTTTTATAGTCTCGCTTAAAAACGTTTAATAATTAAATTCATTCTCTCGCCTACCGGTAACAAATTAATCCCCTATATTCGTACCTCAAATAAAACAGCTAAAACAAGAAATTCTATTTTTACAAATTTCAAAATTGTCTTTTATGAATTTCGTTCGGATGAGCCCATTGATATACGCGAAAGTTTGTGAGTATGGATGGATGTTTGTTACTCTTTCACGTAAAAACTATTGAATGGATTTGAGTGAAATTTGGAATGGAGATACTTTACGCCCTGAAGGTCTAAAAAGGCCACTTTATATGAATCATAATACGACGATTCATATAAAGGAATTGCTAAGGATCTGCTGAAAATTCGGAAAAGTAATTACTACCAGATGAATTTGCCACATTAAGCGATTCATCTGGTAGCAATTCATTTTCCGAATTCTCTGCAGATCCTTAGCAATTCCTTTATATGAATCGTATTATGATTCATATTATGATTCATATAAAGTGGCCTTTTTAGACCTGCTGGATTAACACATAGGCTACTTTTCATCATCATCATCATCATCATCAATTTTCATCATTATTCACGCGAGTGAAACCGCGGGGCGCAACTAGTACAAAATAAAAACATTTCTATTTCCATTACCCGTGTTAGTCTCGGCCTAAGACTCCTCCAACTTCTCCAGTGGATGTCGTAAAAGGCGACTAAGAGATTACGTCAGGGGATGGGCAGCAGCATCTACCAGCACCTTACACCTAACTGTGATCACAAATCCGCCTGCCATGCGTGGTGAAAGTCAAAGTCAAAAGTCAAAGTCAAAAAGAAATTTATTCATTGAAATCACAAGGATCATTTTGAATCGTCTAATACAAAATTAAATTACTCCTGTTCCAACGCGACCAAGCCTAGAAGAATCAGGCAACAAACTCGGCTTGGCTTACATAAATGTTCCGTCTTACCACTAGGTGAGAAGCGCCTGTGTGGTGCCTCGGAGCAAGGAGTTGCTGATACATAGTAAATGAGAACTTAAAAACCTTAGGAAGGTAGTCAAAAGTAAATAAACATCAGCAAAAATATGCAAGACAGCACACGCTACGCTTGTTATACTTATAAATAATAATCTAATACAAACATGTAAATAGGTAAGTACAGATATTGCAAATTTCCATTTTAGCAGTCGAGGGGCAGAGCGACATCAAGCCACGCGGCTTTATCATTAATATAGTCATCAAAAGTGTAATACGCTTCCTTAATTAGATTCATCTTTATGTAGGATTTAAATCTTCGAATAGGAAGTTTAAATGCACCTTCTGGAAGTTTATTATAGAACCGTACAGAATTCTCCATAAAAGACCCAATTACTTTCTTTAATCGAAATTTTGGTATATTTAGTTTGTGTTTATTTCTCGTGTTAATACCATGCACGTCACTTTTTATCATGATTATGACAAATCCCCCCATTTTCACGCTTTGCATGATATGGGGGCATCATCCAGCAGTGGATGTCTACCGGCTGACGAAGATTTCCATTAATGATAAATAGGAGGCCCAAAAAGGCAGTTTTTCATCTCAGACATTATTATAATACAAACTGACACTTGACAGTCGCCATTACTTTGATATTTGCGAGCAATTGAGTGGAAATTACCCTAATGTGTTCCAAGGCGACTCGCGAATTGAGATCGACCGAAAATAGCCAGAGATGAGATGTACCGATTGTACAGATGAGTACGCAGAACTACCTTTGATCTATTACGGAATGCCTACTCACGGCCCGTTCACACATGTCTCTGTTTTACTGTTCCGTTTTATCGTGTACGTTTTCTTTCGTCGATGGCGTATGTAGTTGTATGATCGACTTCACACATGGCACAGTATTCTGTATACAGTAAAAAATATCGTTCCGTAAAAAAATTACATTCCGTTTTGTCATCGAATACTGGACGACGGAATAGTAAAAATATACGGATACGTAGAATTTTAACGGATAGATACTGTGTGCGTGGCGGGCGGTGTGTGCGGGGTGGAGGGGGAGTGATTCGACAGGTTTTGACTCGCATTTTCTATTGTATATTCATAGAGAACGTGCGCGTGCATTGTGTGTAATAATTATTATAATCACTGATCAACCAAGTCAACCAAGGAGTGGGAAAAGTTAATAGATCATCATCCTTGTAGAATAGCGGCGGTATACTGAGAGTTTTCTGTTCACACATCGCATCCAGTAATGACGGATCCGTTGAACGTTATACGGTGCCTATATGTGAACAGAGCATAAATTTATGACGTATCCGTTAAAAACGTACCAGTAAAACGGACTCCCATGTGTGAACGGGCCGTCATGCACACCGGACGCGTATGCAGCACGTAACGTAGACACGCGCGTCTCTACGTATGTACACGCTTGCGTGCACGTCACGCAAGCGGTGTGCCATGTCTCATACAGTTCCATACATTACAACGTTATGGTACGTCGACGTGCACGTCTATAAGTCTACGCGTACGCAGCCGGTGTGCTGTGGCCTTAATAGTAGAATGCCTTGCACTAATTTATTAACATTTAATTAATAAATGAAACACTGGGTCTGAGTTAACCTGAATAAACATTATAAACTGATGACAATGATTGTCTGTGGTGTGGCTAAGAATAGATCCCTCCGTCTTCTCTCGTGGATTCTATAAAGGCCGACTAAGGTATCACACCAGGGGATGGGCAGCAGCGTCTACCTGAATACTCAACACCAATACTGCCATCACCAATCCGCCTGCCAAACCACCCATTGGGAAGGCCACGTCAAACGTCGACGTCTAACGGCTGATGATGATGATGATGACTACCTGAATACTCAACACCAATACTGCCATCACCAATCCGCCTGCCAAACCACCCATTGGGAAGGCCACGTCAAACGTCGACGTCTAACGGCTGATGATGATGATGATGATGATGATGATGATTATGATGATGTACTAACCTTAACCTGATTTTTTATATTTAATTAAAGACCCCTTGTAGTAACTATAAGCACAAACTCACTCCATGCTTAACAACTAGTATTGTACACTACACATTGAAACAACAGTTTATGGCAATCGGTTGGTTAGATGAATAGGCTCTACATTGCCAGGAGGCTTTCACATAAACAAATCCAGTAGCATTAATATATACTGATTACCGACCCAGATACTTACAGTAAACTGCCCCCGTGTTGCCAAGAAACATTTCGTAGGTATAATTCACGACTCGTAAAAGCAATGCCCCCTCTGGACATATCTTGTTACTTCTGTACCACTCTCGTCCCCCATTTCTCATCGGTGGAAGTTTTATCATACATATGTCAATCATAATAATGTTGGCGTCACAAAGATTTGTGAGCCATTCACAATTTCGCTTGCGACTTACAGATATGAGAGTATATTTGTGTATGAATAACTTTATATTTTAGCGGAGCTTGAGTGTCTCTTAATCTTAAGTGATGAGTCCTATTCGTACCATCATCATCATCATCACACTGTATGGAACGAATTATTCTAAAGAATATTTAGGCATAGTTGGTGGTTAAAATTGAGAATAATTACAAACATCAAAACTATGCAAAATCATAAACCAAAAAATAGGCCATCAAAAAAAGTTTTTGTTTAGTTCAATATATTCTCTTTCACTTACAATTTATTTCAGGAAGCTACCTTGCATAGTAAGAGATATATATAGTGACCCCCTTTATTATATTCTTCAATATGACGTCAAAACCCTAGTAAACTTCGTGTCACTGGTTATTCTAGGCCACTTTTCAGTCAGGGTCTGAAAACGGCATTGTGGCTTATGGTGAAAGTGACCTTGAATGTAGCGCCTGTTTTTTTTATACTGCTTTGGTGTTGTGTAGTCAAGCGTTTGATCGCCATCTTAGCTCGTGGTGTGTCGATGCAGTCAAAGGTGGAACACGCTTGCCTATAAATAACCAATTCAGACTCAAAACATCCTAATTTATACTGGTCCCAGTAAGATTGATGCCGGCAATGAGTTCCACTCCTAGCAGTGCGCATTATGAAGGTAGATTGGAATCGCTTCGTGCGCAAAGGTGGGACATCTATCACTAGCATTTGCTCGCGACTCCGTCCGCGTGGAACCTCTATTGGCTCGCCCCGCGGGAACATCTATTATGAATGATTATAAATTATAGTCTATCCATCTTGTTCATAATCAATTTTTAAACCTTTGATATCTATAACTTTTCATTTAAAAAACCGACTTCCGCCATAGTATTCGACTAAGTATTTGGATGAAAAAAAAATTATGAAAGAACCATAGTGGTGAAAGGATTATGATACTTTTTGAATGCAAATGCTTGGTTTGTTGCTGAAAATATCAAAATCGCCATATGTATGCCTACAATATTTGAGGAGTTCCCTCAATTCCTCATAGATTCCATCATCAGAACTGGATTCTGAAAAAAATGGGACCAATCTGGAAGTATATCTATTCAAATATAAAAATAATTTTCCAAATCGGTTCATAAACGCCGGAGATATGCGGTAACAAATATTAAAAAAAAAAAAAAAAGAATACAACCGAATTGAGAACCTCCTCCTTGTTAAAAATAGCTTTTGTCTTGTTTTGGCGTATGCCATTGGACGACTTATTCCATGATGCTCCCACTCTCATGATCCCAGTGGGATCATACATCAGGAAGAACAAAACAAAAGTTATACTAAAGTAGGTTTCAAAAATTATTATGAATAAGGGAGTAAATGTTTTTCGATGTAGAAGCTGTAATACTGTGAACTTTCATCAAAATCCATCCATCCATCCTCCCAAACTTGTAACATCCTACTAATATTATAAACGCGAAAGTTTGTAAGTATGGATGGATGGATGGATGTTTGTTACTCTTTCACGTAAAAACTACTAAATGGATTTTAATGAAACTTTACAATAATATAGCTTATACATCAGAATAACACATAGGCTACAATTTATAAAGATATTGTGTGAATTGTCCATAATGTGACGATAAGTGTCAAGTAAGTAGGAAAAAAACTACCATCTGCGAGCTATTCTGGCGTGCGCTGCCAAAACCGCTAGAGTTAACATGTAATGTATGATGGAAATGTTTATCTTTAATAGTCCTACAAAAAAAGCCCGCCACAGTATATTATATAGGTTATATTCTTTTCTATGCCACGCTAATATAAGCTACTCGAAATACTAATCCTGCGCAGACGAAGTCGCGGGCACCAGCTAGTGCATAATATTAGTGGAATATATTATTGGCACCTCCGCGTACGTCTAGTTGTCAGCTGGTGGAAATGGGATGGAGGGGGGGAATGGGATCATGTACATGTTTCATACAAATAAAATAAACATAGTAAACAAAAAAACCAGTAAAACAACTCTGATTCAGGAATAATCAGTATCAATGTACTTATTTAGAACAATGCAAGTTTACTTTTCGCCGGATCGCTCTCTTGAGTCACATTCATCGTGGAGTCGTTAAGCGCGCGGCAATTTATTAAGCGCGATATATGGCCCTCGTGTAGCCGAGCAATGCTACAAGTGAAACTGTATGAGTTGTATTAAGAGCTCCAAGTAAACCTCGTTGAACTTTTCGGCTGAATTACGTATTTTTTTTCTGGTTCATTGTTTAAAAAATCTAGTACGCTGCAGACCTTGATAAGTCTGATTATATCTACAATGTTTTATGAAAATCTGTCTTGTAGATTTTAAATTCATGAGAAACTACGTGTTTTTCATTCCATCTGGCTCTAAATTTATTTTAATTTAAAAACTATATGTCAGTTATTCATATAACTTTGTAGATATAATTGTATAAAACATATGAAGGTACGAAGTGTTCTAGATTTTTAAAACAGTGAACCAGAAAAAAAAAGTTTAATTCAGCCGAAAAGTTTAGGAGGTGTACGTAGGAACCTTAACACAACAGTGCATCATCTACATAAAGCGAAAAGTAAGGCCCTGCGATCACTAACAAAAACGGGTTATTAGCTGTATCGCTGGCTAACAGATGTCGTAAGAAAACATTTGTCAAAACGCTTTGTTTTAGCTAATCAGCCGTTTAACCCATATTAGTGAACTTAGACCTGATATCTTGAGGGTATAAATAAGCTGTATTCTAGAACTGCGAGTACCGTTTGCTTGGTTAACTGTTAAATTGTAGTGGGTGTAACATGACAGGGAAATTATCTACGATTTGAATGTCAAGTTAAGGTACCTATAAATGAAAACCGGAATTTCATGATGTATCCTGAAAACCGTATTTGCTTTAATGCTATACTGCGTTTAACATTTTACAGTCTAACACTGTACATTACTTGGAAGAAGATTGTAACTAATTTACTTGCTACAGTGTTACACACCTCGCAGCCGCAGTGCTGTTATATGTTACTCATAGGCTAGGTAACCTCAGTTGATTGCGTGTTCAATGAGAAAGTCGTATAAGCATCCTACGATAAGCAATGTAATAAATGCGATTTTTCCCCTTTACTTATAAACGTTATTTAAATTTAAGCATTATTTAAAATTAATCCTATCACTATTTGACAGTATCCAATAGTAAAAGATGGCAATATTTGAAGCATTGCTTAACTTTTAACAAATTTTTACAAGCTTTTATTTAATTTGACCTGTTATTATATACGTAAGGTGGGACAAATCTTGAAACTGAATTTTGAACCAGTACTATCCAACTGATTGAGCTGATATTTGTCATATCGGTCAAGTTCAGATGACAATTCAATATTATGGTGACGACGAGCTGATCTGATGATAGAGACAACGGAACTTCTCGATGATTAATAGTAGCCTGGCAGTGTTTGGGCGCATTTTGATCAGCTCACGGTACCGATCATTAATTTAAATAAACGCTTGTTTTTACAAATACAGTTTTCAACAAAAAACTTATAAGTATGTTTTGATGTTTCTCTTACACAATGACGTCATAACGACTCAACCTAAAATCTCAAATAACAAAAGAAAACTAAAATATCTGAATGAGGAATTACAAGGAAGCACCAGGAGCAGATAACAAAAAAGTTACATGTTTGTACAATTCAAAGTTCCGTAAGTAATGTTTTTTTCCGGAACTATTAATTCCATAATTATGTTAGTTAAACGACTATGAAAATGGATCGTCTTTACAGTGAGTTCATTCATTTCATTCATTCATTCTGCATAAATGTGAACGATGACTCCTCTGAGTTATGGCATACTGCACCTTACTTTGTTGATATCAACTATTAAAATGCAAGTTGCGAGAATGGGCTGGTGCGCGCGACTTTATTGCATTTCTTCATGCAGGCACATAGCTATTCCGTAATGAATTATTCCGGAACTTTTAATTCCTTGTGTTTATGCCTAGGAAACACGAGCTTTTTAGTTTTAATATTTTATGTAAAAACGCAGAAGCATTTCATTAATTTGAGAGAAAATGCAAGTATTTAGAATGGAAAAGATAAAACTGATACAGTTAAAGGTATATCAAAAACTCGAAAGGTTTCAGACATGCATCATAATTAGGTAGAAATGTAAATGTCATGTAAACTAAACTTACAACTTAAACTTATTAAATAATGTTGAGTGAAATGTCCAGCATTCACTCAAAATTATTTGTTTTTATTATTTTTATTATTGTTTGATTTTATATGTAGGTACCTTTACCATTTGCATGCCGAAATTGGTAAAGCATGGCTTGTTCTCCATAAATTATTTGTCACCTTTTACTATTTACTCATGTTTGTAAATGAATAAATGATTATGATTATGATTATTATGATTTATGATTTATTATTATTCTACTTAGGTGGTAGGTGTCATATTATGTACCCAGTTAGGGTGTTGCAATTTAAAAATAGTGGTACATGCCGACTTAGTTGTTGCGAATAAACTCACGAGATAAATTATAAATTGTAACATGGCTGTAACAATTATTTCTATAAAGAAACAACCTAAAAAGGGCACACGTAACAACAATATAGCATTTTCTGACGTTGACGACTAAAGAACAAAAAGCCTTATATTTCAAAGTGGACTCTGACCGAGTTGGATTAAAGTCAGTAATTAATCAAGAGTGTTCTTTCACGACAAAATCCTCCTGCACCTCCCACCACAAGTTCACACGCGAAAGATCATAGCTAGGCCACTCTATAAGAGAATAATGAGAGATTGCTTGAGCCACATTGAGTCTTGGTCCTTTATGCATACGGTGTATAGTCATAAAATGCATTATGGTTTTTTTTGACAAAAAAGGATGAGTTGGTTTAATTGGGGAAAAGATAGTTTCAGGTAAATATGTACCTGAATATTACCTCGCCGTAACAATAGTTTCTACTACACTCCTGTACACTTCACTACACTTTCTACTTTCTTTGCAATACTTTCAACTAGCGCGGTAGGTATTTTCCTAAACCGCATAGTGTCTACGCTATATTTAGTCTTAATAATTGTTGTCTCTTCTGTTTAAATATGCACTATGTAAATATCCTTATGTTATGTTACGAAATAAAAGTTATTATTATTATGTACGCACGAACGCTCTTGAGCCGCCTCCATCCGCTGACTTCTTACGACGCATATAATGTATTTAGTCCATCGAGTGGAGGACCTTCCTCTGCCGCATCATCCAGATTGTGATCGCCACTCGAGAACCTTTATTCCCCAACGGTTGTCAGTTCTGCGGGCTATATGATTTGCCCATTGTCACTTCAACTTGCTAATTCTGAGAGCTATCTTGATTCTTCTATGGATTTCGTCATTCCAGATTCTATCACGTAGTGAAACCCTTAGCATAGTTCTCTCCATAGCCCGCTGCATCATAAATTAAACCAGTTCTTTTATCTCTACTTACATTGCATACTTCCTGTAGGTATATACCGCAGGATGATAAAATTAACGTGAAATCTGTTTTGAGCTAACAAACGTAAGTTCATACAGCAAGACGAAAACTTCCATCTTGAGTTGATTTCAGTTTTCATGGTCTACGTAAAAGACTTTATAGTAAAAAAGCTGTTTCCATTGCACTGTGACTTATCTTTATTTTTTACTGCAAAGAAAATCTCCATTTCATTAGTTCTCGACAAACGAGTACAGCGACGCCGTTAGAAGAAAGCTGCATTAAATATTTAATAGAAGTGCTGGTGCAGCTTTTCTCTGTTGGATTAATTAATGCTTTTCATCGAGAGTAACTTTGTTTAGTATTTATTTGTGCGAAAACAACAAAAGGAAACATAATTTCAAAAGTTGCAAAAATAATAAGCCTCATTTGCGTCAACTCCACGGTTAGACCACGGAGACGACCGCTGTGGCGCAGTGAGCGAGTAGCCGGCTGAGACGCGAGAGGTGGTGATTCGATTTCGCTGCGTGACAAATTTTTGCGTGATCTGCAAATATTTGTTTCGGATCTGGGTATTGTGGTATCCATAGTACTCGTAGTTCCTGATACCCACGACGAATCCTAGTGTGGGATCACGTATACGTATTTATATACGTTGAATGAGATCATTGCTGTGGATGCCCTGTATACTATACTAGTTGCGCCCCGCGGTGTCCCCCGCGTGAATAATGGTGAAAATTAATGATGATGATGAAAAGTAGCCTATGTGTATGGTATAAGGTATCTCCACTCCAAATTTCACTCAAATTCATTCAGCTGTTTGAGCGTGAAGAATTAACAAACATAATAGGCAACAAACTTTCGCGTTAATAATATTATACACATTTTGGCTGTAATGGCTTATACATAAGATATAGATATATACTGTGGCGGGCTTTTTTGTAGGACTATTTAAGATAAACATTTCCATCATGCATTACATATGTGTAACTCTAGCGGTTTTGGCAGCGCACGCCAGAATAACTCGCAAATGGTAGATTTTTTCCTACTTGACACTTATCGTCATATTATGGACAATTCACACAATATTTTTATAAATTGTAGCCTATGTGTTATTCTGATGTATAAGCTATATTATTGTAAAGTTTCA
This sequence comes from Epirrita christyi, assembly GCA_951392215.1. Lineage (NCBI taxonomy): Eukaryota > Metazoa > Arthropoda > Insecta > Lepidoptera > Geometridae > Epirrita > Epirrita christyi. The sequence goes on from OX595843.1 coordinate 2,170,012, forward strand.
TTAAAATCCATTCAGTAGTTTTTACGTGAAAGAGTAACAAACATCCATCCATCCATACTCACAAACTTTCACGTTTATAATATTAGTAGGATTTACCATACGTTTCGAAGATTATCATGGTTTGTTTATAAAATCTTTAATTGAAATTCAATCTATTTAAATCACCATGAATTGTATTATAATAACTGATAGAAGTTTCCATTAAAAGTAAAACAAATCGCGGCAATTACTGTGCCGTTTATGTGAAACTTTTGCGTATTCATTGCGACGGAAGTTACGAGGGCTAATTTACCTCACCGCGCGTTTTACGCGACTCAATGATTATTGTGCATTATGAAGAACTCAGTAGTTTGTTTATTGCATTTATTCATTTTTATTGGCAAAATTTGTTTTAGTTTATCCGCTTTAGTAACCAAGAACTAAACGAATTTCCATGGAAATTTCTGCTGAAGGTTTCTAAAAAAAAAGAAAAGCCATTTATTCGCTCACACTACTTATCATTTGTTACAAAGGTACAAGTATAATACTAAAGATACAGGTAGGTAGACTAGGTAGTATAAGAGAAAAGAACGAGGACTCAGCCACGGTGTTTTTCAACCTAGCCTTAGAATTCTGCTGTGGTAACAGCAGCCATGATACTCGGAAGCTATCTGCTGTTAAGGTACCCATAGATCATGGGCGAAGCCGGGGTAAGATAGCTAGTTTCTTTATTAACAACATTGGGTTCAACTTTAAATTATTCTACCCTATGTTACATCGGCCCGATGTTTGTTAGCTTTACATTTTTATTCAAAATATACATGAAACTCCTCAGGCTTATTGCTAGTTGTAATATTTGCTTACCCTAAACCATGTCCATCCAATCTCAGGCTCTCTCAAACATCGTACTACGTTGCGGGTGCAACCGCCCGCGGTGCCAAGCACCAAGGCAGGCTTGCGTCACTCTAAATGGAAAATAGATAATAATTAAATTGAAAATATGGTTTATTACCACTGTTTTTTTTTGTAATATTTAATGGCACCACAATCAAAACACTGGTAAAACTTACAGTATGTGTTGACAAACAGCCAATACTCAGCATTAGCTGCAGATTGAAGCTTTTGCAGCGCTGAATTTCAGTGGCGCTTGCAGTGCGTAGTAGCAAATGCGAAACGTGGCTTAGACTTACCTTAGATAATTAATTGATTCAAGTGTGACTTTGCGGAAATCCATTCTACAATATAAAATAGACGAACAAATATATAGTAACAATTCCGCTCCTCTCCAACGAAAACTCTGAAAGAATTCGACACGTGTTTCGCCTCTCCACGAAGCATCCTCAGGAAACAGTAGGCTCACTGCGTGCTAGAACAACAAAGACACACTACTGCAAAAACTTCGCAGCCATGTTGCCTCGCCGAACTCGCTCGTTTTTTGTTCGGCGTTCGGCGAGGCAACATGGCTGCGGAGTTTTCGTTGGAAAGGAGCGGAATTGTTACTACCTATATATTTGTTCGTCTATTTTATATTACCTTAGATACTGAGTTTTTTTTGATAGCCTTCATTGTAAATTAACGTGAATACGAGGAGTCCTTCCGGCTAATATATTCGTGGCCTGTCGGCACTGATCGTCTAGCTTTTCACATGGAATTTGAGCTGTTACTCTAGGTAAAATAACGTGTTGGTAAAACTTCTAAAGTTGTACTATTATTATGTCTGTGCGCTAGGCTCGCGGTCAGCAATCTGTATGCAAAACGCGATGCATATCTCTGCTTCACAAATATCGTTGCTACGTGGGACATGGGCGCAATTAGTGCAGGAATCCCAATATGAGCCATGTGACGGTTATCTAATGTAATAACGATTAAGGATTTTACACATAGCATGATTTGACAATTTTGCTGTTAATCTGTATTTATTAACAAGTTGAAGGATTAACTTCAAATATATTATGTAGTTTAAATTGTTTTTTTTTTCTTTTACTTTGCTGCTATCTGTATTAGGGCGTATTACGAGTTTTGCATTGCAACAACCGGTTTGCGAGTCGTGAGCATTCAACGTGACTTACGTAGTAACTATTCATCATTCTGCGCCGCGCCACGGAGGTCGTCAAATCTACAAGTTCGTTTCTTCTTGTCTCACGGTTAATAATAATAATGATTTTTTTAAAATTTATTTGCAATTCGTTTAATTAATTTATTTTTGGTAAGTATTTAAAAAAAATTGCCTAGATAAATACTATCCGAATCCGAATAATAGCATAATATGGTTTAAATGTGTTTGAATGGACTATTCATCCTCCGCTGGCCATTTAATGAAAATGACGATGAATTTATTTTTAATTGTTTGTTTTAATGCATGTAGGTAAGTAAGTATTATTCTGACCCAATCTGTATGCAAAGCTATAGAGCACGCGTGTGCAGTAACTCAACTACACGGCCGACGTGCGATACAGACACGCTCGCATGCTATGTTTCATTAGTGTGACATGACTGTTTGTACTAATTGGTGGTAGTTTGGATAATTCTGATAATTTTGGAAGCTTAGTTTAAACTGAGATAAAGTATCTGTTAAATCCTCGTATCCATCTTACTTTGGCGTTCCGGGTAATCAAAACAAATAAAAAAAAAATTAATTGAAATCACGAGGATCATTTTGAATCGTCTTATAAACTAAAATTACTCCTGGTCCAACGCGACCAAGCCTAGAAGAATCAGGCAACAAACACGGCTTGGCTTACATAAATGATCAGTCTTACCACTAGGTGAGAAGCGCCTGTGTGGTGCCTCAGAGCAAGGAGTTGCTGATACATAGTAAATTAGAACTTAAAAACCTTAGGAAGGTAGTCAAAAGTAAATAAATATCAGTAAAAGTATGTAAGACAGCACACGCTACGCTTGTTATACTTATAAATAACAATCTAATAGAACCATAATGTAATGGTAGCTGTAAGACTACCACACAGTCACATTTAAGTTTGGCATTCATTATTTTATTACATAGTATCTACTGTAGATCGTGTTATTTGTAACGTTTGTAATATACGATAGTTACAGTTACTGTCTGAAACCGAAGTCATTCCTAATAAAATACTCTTTTATTTCTCGTAGCTCGTAGCACGTGCTACGACATGCCGTAGCGAACATACATTGTAGCGGCGTAGCAGATCTACGGCGTAGCCGCCTACGGACTTTTGTGGTAATGTAATTCATTATTAGAACTAGACTGCGCGTTGGTGGTTGGCTTTTGTTCTCCTGTTCCATTTTTATTTGATGTAGCGTTATGACTAATGATAGCAAACATTGAATTAAACCGGTTTCCCTCAGGGATAGGCAAGGATTCATAGTTTTTAAGTTGATCGCTTTCAACTAATGTCCCTAAACTGTACAGAAAGGCGGGTCGACTTAAACTTCCAACGGCTAACCCCATTAATATCATCCATTAAATAGTTAATCAACACTCCTTAATCGCATGCTCGAAAAAATTCGAACCTCGTTTGGAAGTTTCGGCGAAAGTCCATTAATAAAATATCCTTTTCTTTTTTCGTGGAAAGTTTTCCAATCCGATGGCATGCTAACTCAGTTCCCTTGTTCTGGAGTTGTGTATTGTTTGTTGTTTTATTTTTTGTGGGGTGCGGTATGTGGTGAGATGACTTTTGTGTGATTGTTTAAGTACGTTTGGGGTGTACTTAATAAAGTTTATCAAAGAGTTAAATGGTTTATTGATACATTATATACTTGGCTTGCGCTAAAGAAACTGTTTTATCGCATACAATTTTGCACGTTCCCTGCTAAAAACACTGTTATTGTTTTTTGGGTTATTGCAAATTTTCTGCGATTTATTCCTTTGATTTAATTTTTTCCTTCGACATGGCAGAGATACGCAAACGTTTGTGTTTCAATTCGAAAATCCGTATTGACACGCGAAATCGTGGAAAACGGTCCGCAGTGAAAGTTTTTACTAAATGAAATATTAATTACTAGTTGCGCCCCGCGGTTTCACTCGCGTGAATAAATATGAAAATTGATGATGATGATGATGATAATGACGAAAAGTAGCCTATGTGTTAATCCAGGGCGTAAAGTATCTCCATTCCAAATTTCACTCAAATCCATTTAGTAGTTTTTACGTGAAAGAGTAACAAACATCCATCCATACTCACAAACTTTCGCGTTTATAATATTAGTAGAATTATTTTTTGTTAATAGTAGAACCTCTTGTGAAAGATTTGGTCCGGGGAAGTACTTCCACCATACCTATTTAGACCGCCAAGCAGTGGTGCTCGCATTGCTGTGTTTCGGTTTGAAGGGTACGGGTGCCAGTGAAATTACAGGCACATGAGACTTTTCATCTTTATGTCTCAGGGTCGTCAGCGCGCGTGTGATACTCTGATGTTGTAGGCGTCCATAGGCTACGGTAACTGCTTTCCATCTGGTGGGCCGTATGTTTGTCTGCTTGCCAAGTTGTATAAAAAAAAAGAAAAAACTTTGCTTTATTTGTGTCTTTCTCAAACCATCCTTCCCACAGATCTTGAATTATGATTCAGATACCTGGCTACATGTACCCTCTTTACGCAGAAACTTGGCCACCTAGCCTAGGAATGTACGTATGTTCTGTTGTTGATTAGGCAGATGCACTGAAGAATGAGAGGAAAGTTTGGAAAATTAATTTCCTCAAATATGGGACGCGTAAATTTAATGTCATCCATGAGGTGAAGATTTGATGCCATCCATCACGGTATATTGCGGCGCATCGCTAGATTGACTTTACGACTTGCAAACGTAACGACAGTAACGTTTTACTGTTGCGACAACGTTTACGGGCAGAGGTTTAACACTCAAGAATAAAGATTGTTTGATTATAAAAATTAATGAGCACTTTAAGAAACTCGTTTCCGAATCCCTGATTTTTAATGAGAATATATGCAAAGAAATTATAAAGGCGCTTTATTCAATTTACGGTAACAATACAAAAACATCCAGGCATTGAAATAAAGCGTATTATCGTAACTTAAAACAATAAAAGAAAACTATCACTTATGACCTTTTTGCTCGTCACGCCCCATAACGTACCGAAGAAAAATGCCAAGTGAAAAGTTGTTGGAAACTAAAGTAACAAGTCGTAAGAAAGAGATACGGTATAGATACAAGTTAGCAATCACGATAACGAGGGCATTTATAACCTTACGACGCGAATGATACCTAACGGACAAACACAGAGACGTATGGTGCTAGTGCTGTGCCGCTGGTCACTCGTCCGTTGATTTGTCGATGTTTTGTTGTTGGGTATTTTTAGTATTATGAGCTTCTTTCAAATATGGACATAAATGGAAATATAGCGGTCTATGCTAGGGGTTTCACTACGTGATATAATCTGAAATGAGGAGAAAAACAAAGATCACCGACATAGCTCTCAAAATTAGCAAGTTGAAGTGGCAATGCGCAGGTCTTATAGCTCGTAGAACTGACAACCGTTGGGGAATGAAGGTTCTCCAGTGGCGACTACAAACCGGACGACCCGGTAGAGGACTGCTTCACTCACTGGACCTTGACCTGGACTCTAGAGGACCACTCGATGGACTAAAGAGATTATAAACGTCGCAGGAAGTCGTTGAATTGGGGTGGCTCAAGACCGTTTGTCGTGGCATTCCAGGGGGAGGCCTATCTACAGCAGTAGACTTCCACAGGCTGATGATGAAGATGAGGCTTTCAAAAAAGTATGTAAGTCAAATCTTTTGGCCCATTATGTTCGTACCTAGGCCTGAAAAAATCACGACTGAAAGAATTATTATATAAAGATGTCCCAACAAAATTTTACTTACTTGTGACCCATTTTTTTTTACAAAAAGACATCTGTAATTTGTTTAGATACGAGGCTGAAGTAGTCGATGTTTTTTTTTTTCATCGACTCCTTTGGTGCCAACTTAAACATCCCTTATCAAGAGATCCGAGGTCAAGTCGCAATCACATCCCGCGGAGTTTCGGATAAAACTTGCTCAGTAAAATATGAAATGTCCGCGTCACGGTGGCACGGTGGTGGCCATGTGAACAAACGGTTTTATTTGTTACTGCCCTTATTTCATTAGAGGTTATTCTAGCTTTATGGCTTGTGGAACTTTCTTATTTTCTCAGTCGTTGATGTGAAAATGCAAAATTGTAGTTATGGGATTTGGAATATTCTATACGTTTTTGCAGCTTCAATGAGCAGTTGATAACCTAATAAAAGATTTTTATTTGTTACTAAGTTAAGGCTCATCCTTGGTCCGCAGTTATTGGTATTTAAGTGGAGGTCACCGGTTTGCAACGAAGTTTGCTTGTAATTTGGCTATTATTTTTTCAAACTCAATGAAACTTTGCACACATGGTCACTACACTAATATCTGTGATAAGTACCCGTGGTGGGTTAGTTTCTTATAAAAAAATCAAATGTAATGATTATTTATTTACTACCATCAAATTACAAATTACAAATCATTTATTTGTTTCCTAAAAAAAACACTGAATCCATACACTTAATCATGTAAATAAGTTATAGGTACCTTAATATTATTGTAAGTAGTAAGTACCCTAGGTACTCACTATAACAAAATTTTAAAACAGTGGGTACTTTACATAAGTAAGTAGGTAATTTACTAACCCCCACACTAGGATTCCCTGTGTTGTGGGTGGTTAGTCTCTTCCAGGAGTCTAGTCTAGTATATATAAAATCATATGGTTACCAAATCATAAACAAAGAAAAACTAATTTAAAAAAAACTGACGCTCTACGTGTCTAGGATAGTGTTACTGGTGATGTGTACAAAGGAGATGTTTCATCCTGGGCCTGCTCTAAGTACACTACACAGAAAAAAATTAAAAACCAGGGGATTTTCATAAAAATACAATTATATTAATTTGAAGCATAATACAGCGGTACAAAAATGTTTATTTGAGTTTTTTAATATGGTCACCCGATTTTTAGGGCAGCCATGACAGTCGAGTGACTTTGACAACTGACAGTTTTGTTGAGTGTTATTGACGCTCAACAAAACTGGTTCCATGTGTGATTTCCTTGTGTGATTGCTCTCGTTGGCGAAGATAATCTTGAATGTACACGAAGCAATATTATGGAAAATAAACAATAACAAATGGTTTCTATCTTTCTATATTGCTTAGCTATATTTATATATACTGTACATAGTGCAGGCCCAAGCTCCATACATTCATGAAACATCTCCTTTCATGGAGTTTGATGAAATAATAGCCCAAATAGAAGAAAACTTCGTTCGTGTCCTAATGGGCGTAAGCGCCCAACCGGCAACCTTCTCTTAACGAGAAGCCTATATACATGTTGCAACCCTCAGTACGGTAAATGTCTTATGCCGTGACTATTCAGTTTTCACTATTTGAGAAACTGATAAAAACATCAAGCTAATATTTGCCTGCTTCGCACGCGTGTACGTGCTACTGTTTTATGTTTTCACACGCATGTCCTTAGATTGTACGATGAAGTGACCATAACTTCACGTATTTTCATTTAGTTGAAGTGTTCGCGTGGTCTGTCACCGCCTCAGCAAACATTGTTATCAAGCTAGGGACCGCGAGCGTTTTACTGCCCCGTAAATTACATAGGACTCGAAAACTCGTAAAAAAGTCATCAAACCGAAATTGGGCTCACTCCACTATGATAATGCCGTGGACAATCGCAGTAATTACTAGGGGGTGGGCCCACTAGTGGGCTACTGGGGGTAGGTATACCTATGCGTCCAGAGACTGATGGAGTTTTTTTGCAAACAATTGACACGGACGTTTGGTGTAGTGTAACACGGATTTTTGTATGGAAACTGAGGTTCACAGAGTGTACGCTAGGAGCGCTCATCGGTATCGCTATACAAAATCCTTGTTAGACTTCACCAAACGTCCGTGCCAATTATTTGCAAAAACCTTAGAATCAGCTCTCAGAGACCTATGCGTTTGTGTATACGTGTGTGTTTCAGGATCTCTACTCCCAACATTACAACTGCGACACTAACAAATTTGCGATGGCTTTTAGTCACCGATAAATAATCACTTAAATTGGTACGTACCTACCATTTATCTTAGATGCCAAATACATGCTTGATCACTGTCTCAAAGAAGAGTGTACAAAGATTCGCATTGACAGACACATGTGAATCTAATCAGAGGCCTTAGACAAAATAACATTCAATTATCGATGACGCTAGTAGAAAAGTCCAAATTGTATGAGATTGACGTAAGCTATCGATATGTCACTTGGTCTTTTGTATTCTATTACGACTGTAGAAATAGAATCGCTTTGAAGCGAATACTGTTTATCTAGGCCGGCAGTTCTGTTTCAGCAATCATATCGGATAAAAGTTATCAATTTTTATAACGAAATTACAGAATTCCTTATTTACGCTGAAAATTAAGCTACGAGATTCGTAGACCTACGAGATTCGTAGAGCTATCTACAACATTTATTTCAAGCGCTTCACTATTGCTCAATGTATTTATCGTTACGAAATAAGTTAACAGTGACATTGTAGGAAACGTAAACTTAGGTAATGAACCCGGTACTAAACGTTGAAACGATATTTTATGAAGAGCCATGATGAGGGCGGTAAAATTTCTTTGTTGCAACCTGTAACTTTGTCACGCTAATTAAAATGACTTGACGACCTCCGTGGAGCGGCGTGTTGTAGCTGGCTGAGACGATTGCGGGTTCGATTTCCATTGCGGGACAATGTATTTATTTGTTTCGGGTCTGGGTGTTGCGATGTCCATAACACAGGGAATCCTTGTGTGGGATCAGGACTACGTATGTGTGTTATTTTATTATTTACTAGTTACGCCCCGCGGTTTCCCCCTTTTAAGTCGGTTGAAATAACTTGTGCAAATAATATCTTTTACACACAGTTGTGTGCAAGTAAATATCAGTAGTAGCAAAACTCTTTGTGCTGTAACAGCAATTATTGTGACGGTAGACTGGAGTCGACCGGAGTGGAAGCCAATTTCCGGCGGACGCGCCTACAGTTGCACTGGAATTCACTGGATTTGCATTGGTACGGAATAGTCCGGATGAACTGTACTGTAGTGTGGCTCTAAAGTATAACAATCGTATATTGTATTTTCACATTACTGTAAAAATAATAAATAATAATAAATAAATGCTGGACATTTCACACAACATTATCTAGCCCCAAGCTAAGCAGAGCTTGTGTTATGGGTACTAGATAACTGATATACTTAATACGATACATTACATAGATAGATATTTTTTATTATACATAGAAAATACCCAGAACACCCTGAACATCTGCAGAACGTACAAATATTTGTTCTGAGGCGGGAATCGAACCCGCAACCTCCTGCGTCGTAGGCGGACGTTCACCCGCCACAGAGGTCGTCATATTATATATAAATAATGTATAATAAGACTACTTGATAACTGTCGGTATGCTCTTTTAATAATAATGTAAATCCGTTATTGGCTGTCGGTTTTGAACCTTGGTTTTGTGTAATCTTATTTAAAAGAGCTGTGGAATTTTTTGTAAAATAAAAATTAATAATAAAAAAAACAGTTAGTATTTGTTTATAACCCATTTTTTAAAATTCTAATTTCTATGGAAATCCATAAAGAAACACCCCCCCCCCCCCCCCCCCACTCCACATGCATTAGCATTACCTCTTTTATACTTCCTTCCATACCGTCCGTAATTTTTTACCTCCTCTTGTGGTTTTTCCCCGCAATAACATAACTATAAATTAGTTATATCTCCAGAAAATACACTCTTACAAACTAGCTTTTACGAGCGAGATAAAGTGAAGGAAGAATTACCAGAAATGGCTGAGTAATTACGAAGAAGCTATAAGATGTAACGTACTTTCTTACGTAGCTATACAGAGTGTCATAAAAATGGTATGTTATCTCGAAGGAAAATAATTTGCAGAACAACTTTTTTAATTAAGTTTCATTGAAAAAAAGAGTTTCTTTGAACTTAAAACAATTTAATTAGACTTACACTTACTACGACATCTATCTATCTATATGCTATCACTGGCACTATTTTATTATTCTCAATACACATTAATAAAGAGGACCAGATAGTGGTTAAGCATCAGCACAATGGTGGATGAGGCCTCCCCCATAAAATACAAATGGAGGCAATTGTCATAATCACAATGCTTGGCAGGCGGATTGGTAATCGTAGTATTCGTGTTGAGTACTCAGGTTGAGCTGCTGCCCATCCTCTAGCGAAATCCCTTGGTCAGCTTTTACGACATCCACGGGAGGAGATGGAGGGGTCTCTTCCTAGGCCGGACACACCAGGCACGACGGTATAGGTGATTTGATATCAAACTTCTTGTACGATGAATACGGCTTTGTGTAAAATCATCACCTTTGAAGATAATATGCAAGTTCTGGGACAACCTGTATATTATCTGTTGTACAGGGTAGGTTGGTGGATGTGGGTATTATCAAACCGAAGTGCTCACTAAGCGACATTGTCTAAATTAATGGCAGTCTGTGAGACACGGAATGGCAATATGGTGTATTGTAACATTTGTAACTTAGTTGTAAAAGAAATTGTTGACGTACAAAGACCACAAAAAAAAACAAAGTCGCACAGCGGGTTACGGAGAGAGACATGGTCTAATAAAACGTCAATTTCTATAGTCCGATTAGTAAATCGAACCAACAGGAAATCAAAAGTTCTCGTGATCTGATTAGTGGGACTACGTGATCTAAGAAAACGTCAGTTTCTATAGTCCGATTAGTTAATCGAACCAACCGGAAAAAAAGTTCATGTGGTCCGATCGGTAGGACAAAGGCAGTAGGACCACGTGGCCAGAGGGAGCTATGCTAGAAGTTTCACTATGTGATAGTATACGAAATGAGGAAATTCGTTGAAGAACCAAGATCACCGACATAGCTAGATATAGCAAGTTGAAGTGGCAATGGGCAGATCATATAGCTCGCAAAACTGACAACCGTTTGGGAATAAAGATTCTCGAGTGATGACAACAAACCGGACGACGCAGTAGAGGAAGGCCCTCATCTCGATGGACTTAAGATATTATAAAGGTCACAGGAAGTCGGTGGGTGTATGTGGCTCAAGACCGTTAGCCATGGCACTCTTCGAGATGATGATGATGAATAAAGACCACGATATTATTATCTAAAAAAAACACGACCTAATTTGTCCCATTGCTGTTCCGCAATTTGCCATATTTTCCTAAGAACATATCCATTTGGCTAGAACAGTTAGAATGTTAGTTGAAAAAGAAATTGGTATGCTTTCGAGAATTTACTTTTTACAGTAGAGCACTTGATTGCATTTATCCCAAAAAACACTATCCCATTTGGCTCGGGTATCTAAGACCTTAGTGGATTGGTATGCTTAGAGCTTAGGGGAATTTACGTTGAGTTCGTTTATACAATAAGGTACATAAAATGATGGCAGAGAAAGTATGCAATCCCAGAAGAGTGAAACACTAAGCTACACTAGTGCACTCAAATGACGCTAAACAAAAAGAATAAAGAAACCCATTATCTCGCTCGAGATATTACAATACTAGACTGCGTTTAAAGCTCAGCTCAGCTAACAAAGAGAACTGAATAAGATAATAACGTCAAATGTACTGGAAATCCTTGTTACATTAAAAAACAATGCAAGTTCTTTTGTTGAAAAAATACGGCGAAATGAAATTAGTAGATGTAGAGCGAGAGCTTGGCAAAGCCGGTAAAGGCGCGCTTAGCCGCGGGACGTTTCCTACCGCCGCACGCTAACAAAGCTTATTTGTACTTCTACTAGGGAAACTCGAACTCATCCGAAGCATTCGAGTATAATTTGTGATTCAAATCGAGGTTCGCCCATGCAGTGAATATGCCCTAGATTATGTTTTTTGAGTATGGACGAGTAGCGAATCTCATACTCGCCTCCCGTGCCAGAGAGACCGTCAACCAATCTTTGTACCAATGTATGTATGTGGGTGTGTATATGTGTATGTGTTGGTTCTTTTTATTACCAGATGTGACACCTCTATCTCTGCCGCCAACCACTAGTGCTCGTATTGCTGTGTTCTTGTTTGTAGGGTATGAAGGGTTTCATTGAAATTACAGGCCTTATTTTTACCTTCATATCTCAAGATGACGGGCGCAGTGCTATGCCAAGTAGGGCGCGTCTTAGGTTGGTGTAATCTATGAGGTTCTATGGGCCACATGCATCCGTCATTCAGGTATTCAAATACAAAAAAACAACATCTAAACTTCCGTAAGTGTTTTTTTTTTATATTATAAAGGGATAGTAAGACCCAGCTACTAGAGTCCGGTATTTTCTCGAAACCAATTTATACCGGTTAATATAGATATGACATTTTTGCTAAATTCCGATCCTGAATTTCGTTGAACTTTTTCGTCCATGGAGAAAGGTAGGGTAGGGACGAGCCTCCCTTTTCTGGAATGCCTTCCTGCGAATCGCGACAGTCGATAATTGAGTTATTGGCGACGTTCGCGAATTAGCATCGGTAGGAATCAATAAATCGGATCACAGATTGTCACAGGCGTTCGGAGGCGTTGACGATTCATGTTCGTTATGGAGATTAATCGAATCGGTTGTTTTTTTTCATTTCGTTGTCTAAGAGATCTCCGAGAGCAAGTCGTTACTCAAGGGTGGTAAATTAGGCATCTAACAATCTTACTACGTGTTACTCGGTATGAACCAAACCTGTAAATTTGGTATTAACCTGTGCAAACCTTCGAAATACGAATATTGATTTGTTATTTTTACTCGAAATCAATTAAATCATTAGCAGTAACCAATAGTACGGGCGAATTGTGGCAAAGCGTACATTTCGTTTGTGCTGAAACGGAGGACTGAATATCTATAGCTGTAATAGTACGTATAGTAGCTATACCTATCTTTATATAGTACACGCCTATGAGTTATAGCTCTATGTTTGTACGGATCGACATAATTAAGGCATTACGGCCTTTGTCTGGCGTGTGTTCGGTAATAGTGTTAGCTGTTACAGGGGCTGTGTAATTTTTATTAATTTCGCACAAAGGCTTTTCTTTGGAACGAAACAATAATTTACTGGGAGCTTATATTTATTTGAAAAATACCGGCTTCTTGTGACATAATAATAATAATAATAATTAGCCTTTATTTCCATAAACTTTTTAACCTGAACTAGAATAAACATTCTCTATACTGTATACTATTTAAGTCTGGCCCCTATTCCGGGTACAGACCTCGTCCATTTGTCTCCATTTTTCCGTGTCTTCTGCTTTCTCCATCCTTCTCGTATTTCGTCGCTCCAGCATTCTCTGGGTCTACCTCTACCTCATTTTCCACTTGGACCGCTCCACTCAGTAACTAGCATCATAGTCCAGTCTTGTTACATACTCATTTTATTTCCTGAGTTCTTAAATATATGATCACTGTTCTAAAGGATGTTTTTTCTTTTGTTGCAGAAGAGCACACCTCAGAACTTGCCTGGAAAAGTTAAAAGATATGGTCCCCTTAGGCAGTGAATCGTCACGACACACCACACTAGGGTTATTGACGAAAGCAAAAAGGTTTATAAAGGTAAGTGGTGATTCATTATATCGCATTATAACCGGTGTAGGAAGACTACGCTACGATATGCCGAATCCAAAAATTTCGCTGGAATTCATGTGAGTATTGGCATAATTTAGTCTACTGTGCGAGCGAGTGATATAGTCAATAATTTTACTAGGTTGTTAGACATGGATCCATTCAATACTAGCATTCTCAGTGCAAGGCGTTGCTTAGCCTGTTACTTCTTTAGTATTTAGGTAGGTTTATTTAACAATATTGTTTTTCAGTTTTACATTTTCCTTACATACCTACCTACATACAAACGCCTTTTTTCCGATGTGGTAGGCAGAGCCTCAAAGGGCCTCTTTTCCTGGGTTGTATAGTCGCAGGAATATAGACGTGACAAGTGGCGAGCTCATCGCCGCCATTGCTTTCCACGACCAACTCGGCTAAAGCTTTGTTCCAGTAATAATACACTCCTAAATAAGCCAGCAGCCAACAAGTCCGGGTAAATCTGTAGCTTTATCTGGTTAGATATTTTTATTGGTTATTATATTTAAGCTATGGTAGCATGCAACATTATTTATCTTTTATGTAGTTATCAATCATGCAAGTGTTCACATTTTCATTGCTACTGTCTATCAATGAAAACCTGAAATTGGCTCTTTGATGCTTTTGTTAATTAATTAATTAATAGTTAGTAATTAATTAATTAGTTTTGCAATTAATTTACCTAAGTAAATTAATTGTTGCTGTTGGTTTTCCTTTTAATAAACAAATAATAGAATTAATGAAAATCATTAAAATAAATTCTCATTCATTATATTTTGGTGATCCACTCGCCGCTGACAAACGTAGCTGAATACGAAGAGTATTTGAATGATTGAAATGATGGTGTTTGGTTTTTTAGAATGCTCGATTTAACTGGAAATTCTACCGCGTCGCGACAAATGGAAATTCTGTCGTAAAAGCTGAAATAGAATACACGAGAGAAACCCATAAATTTAAGTGAAAAACTTATCTTTTAGTACCCCAATTTCATCATCCAATAACCCTTTTTTTGAACTGGAAACTTTTTCCATAATTCAATTCATTTAGCCGCCGACTGAGTTACGAGATGTCAGAGCGAAAGTCGACAATTGATTAATTACTTTAGACGTGCGAAAACGTTCGTAATTGCGTAAAATTACGGTCTGAAACCTTGAAACTACGCCCTCCGTCATAATTCCAAGCATTGTCTATTTGATTTATTTACTGGGCAACCGAGGAGACGCCTGAAATTGTATTTTAATGTAGGATCGTTCCCCGAGTCAGTGTGAAAATTACAAATTAGTATTAAAAATCCATTTAGTTACTAACATTAGCCGGGCAAGTATCCGGGGGTTTGATTCCCGCTGCGGAACAAAGTATTTGTAGATCATGCAAACATTTGTTCCGCAGCGTGTCTGGGCGTTGTGGTTCCATGGTACTCGTAGTGCCTTGATACCCACGACACAGGAAATCCTATTGTTAGATCAGAACTATGTATGTGACTGTGGTGTTATTTATTTATTTTTTATTATTTATTTCTTCTGAAGACTCGTGTATGAATAAAATTCCTAAAATTTACTTATATTAAAATTAAATTTATTTATTTGAGGCTGTTTTAATAACTGAGATAAGATCTTCTAAGATGCTTACACTCAAGTCACGGTGCACATATATTATGATACTATATTCGCATAATCTCACAATTTTTTTTACAACGTAATGTTATTTTGTTCTACTCACAAAATATTATGCAATAACATGCACACGCGCTCTTTCTTATACATACTCATACATCTCGCATAATTACACAATTGTCTTAACAATCTATTATCCTTCCCTGTATATACAACTGACAAAATATGATGCTAAACAGCTAAAGCACGGCGCACACGCGCTCTAAATCATACATACATTTCGCATAATCACACAATTGAAAATAAACACGGGGTCCGTTGGGCGGGAGCCAAGATATTATCCGGTTTTCTCGCTGTTTGCAACCGCCGGATAAACAATAGCTTCTGAATCGGAAGCGGGGCATACAAACTGATATATGGGGAATAAGTAAATATATGGGAAACTATGAGTATCTTTACGTACTTGGCAAGTATAAAATTAGGAAGTATGTGATCAGTCTTAGTAAAGTTTAATCGATCGCGTAATGTACTAAAATAAAGCTTTTTTATAGGACTGTGGCGCGCTGTATCGCGACACAGCATTACTCCATTTAACAGACTTCAAAAATAGGGAATCTCAAAAAAAGAAAGGAAAGAGTGCTCAATTCGGTTGTTTTTTATGTTTTTTTAACTTATATCTCCGTCTATCAACCGATTTGGAATTATTTTTTTGTTTGGTAAAATTGTGAACATTTAGCAAATGTTAGCTTCTATAAGAACACAAAGAATTCCTTGTGATGAAGTTTAAGCTAAAAAGTTGTGTATAGATAATAATAGTAATAGTTGTTTATTTCAGGCTACATGGGATTTGAACAATAAATTATACCTAATTACCAAGGAGAGTACTATAACTACTACTAACAGACCACAGAGTACTTTTATATTATATTTTGTTGATAACTGTGTAGTATAACTATTACTTTATATTTCATTTTGCTGATGAATTAATTATTTATTTACATAATATATATTTTAGTATATTCGACTTCAACGTTCGTGATGTCACTCGGGCAGGCCCTGTCTGAAAACCTGCGCCGCGCCGTATCTACTTGTAGGTCCGGTGTAGCTGTATGCTGAGACAGAGACCTATTTGACCCCCACACAACATGCATTACGCCATTTGGTGTTTCTTTAGTTTTTTGTAAAGTTACCTACTAGGTACTTACGTAGTTAGGTAGGTACCTACTGTTGTTTTTATTTTGTTTCTTTTTAAGTGGGGACAAATAAACGTATTTTCTTTCTTTCTTAATTATATATAATATAATAGATATTTATTTTTTGCAGGCAAAGTAACCCGTAAACATAGGTACACAAAAGGACAACTTACATCTTTACGCAATAAAAAAAATGTAAAATAAAATTACAATACCTAGGTATTATTTTCGGTTCTCGCACTGGTGCACAGATATCCAAAACCTGTACATAGGGCTACATAGGCCTTCAGATATACACTGCAAAATGCCGTTTTTGGAATTCCTGAGCCCCCAAAACATTCACAACAATCTATATGAAAATTTGAAGTACATATTCATCATCAAATAACAGGAAAATTCAAAGACGACAAACCTAAAAGGATTTTTGAGTTGTTTAATAAATCTCGCTGGGACAAAGCACTTGATATTTCTCCTCAGAAGGAAAGTTGGGCGCGGTTTCTTAAATAGCCGGTGACATTTGATATTTAGAAGCTCCGCCGTTTCCTGTCTCAACATCATTATTATTAACTAGCTACCGAAACCTTCCTGAAATAAGTTGGGAATTTCTCTTTTAAAAAAGTTTTTTCATTATCTTGCGAGTTAGGTTTCTGAGCGGTGGCGCTCGGGTGTCAGAGGCATGCCGTTTCCCGTTTTGCGTAATAGTTTTGAGGAAGGCTTCGATAAACAAAGGTTTGCGGCAAAGGGTTCGCTCTTCCGCCCGGCGTATCCGGCCTCGCGTCCGGCCCCTCGGAACCCATTTATTTCTCTCTGGAGGTTCCCTTACGTTACTTTCTGTTGCCATGTTTTTTTTTTCTTGCGTACGCTTTCTGCTGGTAATAGTAAGTGCTTTGTCATTGAAACACGCCCGCTGGAAAAGGTTCCGGGAACACGTTGCGAGCATCAGATATTTTTCATTAAATAATATCGCTGTTCGACTCGAGTTCCGTTTTTGCTTTTTTGGACAGATAAGTATCTTTTACGGCTGTTTTGTAAATATAAGGGAAATTTGCAAATTTAACTTTGGGTCAAGTATTTTTGTTATCATCCAGCTTCGGGAATTGCTTTTAAACTAAATTGTGTGATGGATATTCATGGTGGATAAGCTTTTTTTAAAAATAAACTGGCGTGAAGTTAATGGTCATTTAGAAAACCACAATACCTCCGTAACGAATTCCATATTTTTATTCTTTAATATACTTTTTTTACGAAAGTTATTGTAATGAATGTCGTATGAAATATATTATATATTTCATACGCCATTCATGAATGTCGTATGAAATATATTATATATTTCATACGACATTCATTACAATAACAAGTAATACTACATTTATTTGTATCCAAAAACACTGAGACAATAAATTTAATTATGTAAATAAGTTGTACTCTCGTAATGAGAAAATGCGTACTATAAAATTGTGTTGATTGACTAAAACTTAATTAGTATAACGGTAACTATGGTAGCCTACTTATATGAACCTCTCTTCACGTGAGTCCGACTCGCACTTGACCGGTTTTTATGTTTTCACCGCAGGTTATAAAGTCTTTAGAACGATTTAAATCGTCTTCCCCAACACCATTGCACTACCTCAAGACTTTATGTTCTAACAAAGGCAGGCAACCTTAAACCCACGTGAAATTATTGTACAAAACGTCACAAATCATGTCCTCCTCGCCTAGTAATACCTTTTTTTAGCATTAAACACTTTCAACAATAATTTCGTATGCAAAACCGTTGGCGTAAGCTAGCGGCAATATACGTGAGTGTCCGATGTCGAGTGGGGGCGCGTCCGGACCGTCCAGCGTCCGGCCGACCGGACGGACATGACGTATGGCCGGACGGACACGGCGCGCATTCGTCACTTGCTATTGTGCGCTGTGCCTTACGCCTGGTGCCGGTAAATAATGGACGGTTTGTTGTGCTGTCTGTCATACATAAGATAGGCTGCGGTTGAGGCAACAACACGTATCGGACATTACTGCGCGGAGAATTGTTGTGCATTTCAGGGGAAAACATTGAACATTTTTGAAGCGTCTTTTGAAGAAGTGTTGTCGGAGGCATAATAAATATTCCTTTCTGCCAGGCATGATCCCATCTAGCTAAAACTAGTTGGATCAATAGATACTAGACACTGAAAAGTGGCATAGAAAATTATAAGTTCTAATTATAATTCTCTAGGAGTCATTAAACTTTTTCTTGCTACTGAAATAGGACCTAAGTACTTCTAATAAACTTTCATATTTTAAAGAACCCATTATCATTTTAATGTCCAATTTTGAAAAGCTTTTATTTAACTTCACTGTTACATACATACATACATAAACACACGTTTTTTTCCCCGAAGGGGTAGGCGGACCCTCAAAGGGCCTATTTTCACCGCGGGTTGCATAGTCGCAGGAATATAGACGTGACAAATGGTGAGCTCATCGCCGCCATTGCTTTCCTCAACCAACTTGGCTAACGCTTTCTTCCAGTAATAACACACTTATATAAGCCAGCAGCCAGGACATAACAAATTGCCCAACAAGTCCGGGTTACTTCACTGTTCACTGCTTTCACAGAAAACGAAAAACAAATTTTGCAACAGAATTTAAAACCATTTCCACACAACCGATTGAACTGAAATGAATATAAATGAGTTATCTGTCAAATTCCGATGACAATACAAGATTATGGTGACAGCGAGCTGATCTGAATATGGATTATGATTATTGGTGGACAACGGAACTCCTCAATGATTAACACTAATTAATACCTTGCAGTGTTTGGGCTCATTTCAGCTCACGGATAAAGCACATTTTAAAAAAACATTTAAAAAAAACTCATGTCATGACGCGATATAGCTGTTTTTGCTGTCCGTACTGGTAATGGGTAACGCTATGTTATTTTCAGGGTGCTGAATAAATGGTAGGATACTCATAATTAAGGAAAATAATTGATACAGGATGGGGGGGGGCTACATGTTTTCAGAATAATTAGTATTACTGTTATGTCCATAGAATCAAGTAGAAATTATTACAACATTTAGTTTTACGATTAAGACGCTATAGGTTCACAAAATGTCTTTAATGAGCTCTATAATATTTAAGTTTTTGATATGAATTCTTATAGTATACAAAAAGAAAAAATATATATCGTACTCTCTTAAGCTTTTTATCTAGTGAAACCAAAAATTCAGTATACAATTTGAATTACTTACAAAGTACCTCCTTTTTAACCTTTTAAAAATTGAAATCTAATTTTAGACTAACTACTATCAAGTTTTAATTTTTGGAACATTTGGTAACTTATAAGTTATAAATTGGGTTAGTGAATTCATCAACAAAATCTAGCAAAACTTTAAAGGGAATTTTTATATCATTATTTTATAAACAAAACCGAGGTATCAGAGCTTGCGATCGCCTTCTTAGTTCATACAAAAATTAACCATTGATTTTGCAATGCAATTTACACCAAAATTCATCCTTACTGAGTACAAGCAAGGCACTAAGCTAATCCGGTGACATACCTTCCGAGTTCCAACGCTAGACTAATTCATATCTGCATTGTCCCTGTTATTGTCGTACCCAATTTCTCTCTCCGTCAATGGCAATTTTCGCCTTCTAGCTTTAGCACAATACGCTTATCCGGTTTTAAAGCCGGGCCGGGCGCAGCGTGGACATGTAGTATTCAATTAGAATCGGATCCGGCCACCGGACGGGTCCTGACATATTGAATTTCAGCGCGAATTGAAGCGGCCTGAAGGGCGAGCATTCCGGGACAAAGGCAGTTTATAGGGAAAGCCGGTGCCGGAATATCTATCTAATTAAATTTAGGTGTGAATGACAATTGGATTGTGTCCGGTTTTGAATATTTTGTTTTGTTGCGTTTCGGTATCGTTTTATTTTTTGGTGCATTGTTTTTGGAAATAGTTTGTCTCGAAGTAGAAAAGTCTTATTCGTACATGCTACGAAAGATTTAAATGTTTTCGGTGCTTTTTATTAAAACTTCTTTAACTTTGCTCAGCATCAAAGTAAACACCTATAATTTACGAGTATTTGCGCGGCTACGAAAATAATTATCAATTTTCCCTTTAGCTACGTAATGGCTTAATAAATCTACAGGGCAGCATCAAGATTTACAATTTCCGCTGGGTACTGGTAACTACTACCCCAGGTAGGGGGGAACTAACCGATGCTCAAGCATTTGGGCAACTTACCACTTGAGGTAAGATTCTATTTGAGTGCTTCCAGCTTAAGGCGTATTCAAATCATAATTATCAGCCTGTAGAAGCCCACTGCTGGACGTAGGCCTCCCCTCTAGAATGCCGCGACGAACAATCTTGCGCCGCCTCCTTCCACTGACTCTGTGCGACACCGCAGAGACTATAAAAATGACAAGAAAAAGTACAAAAAAAAAGTACGAAAGTTTATAATCAGTGCGTGTTGCCAGTGATGGTTTACGGTGTGGTCGCTAACTATTGGCCGTATATACAAGTTCAAAGTTGCGCAGCGGGCTATAGAGAGAGCTATGCTAGGAGTTTAACTACGTGATAGAATCCGAAATGAGGAATTCCGTAGAAGAACCAAAGCCACCTCTCAGAATTAGCAAGTATTCAAATACTTGCAAACAAATCATGTAACAGTTTATTCAATTTGGAAATATTTTATTTAGTTAACAGGCCCCTCTACTGCAGAAGAGGATATAGTTTCGTATAATAAAATGCCATCCAAAGGCAAATACATTCGCTATTACTCGTATCAAAAAAATTTGAGCTGGGAATTTTTCGATAATTGTCAAAGGAATTTTCGACATATCGTGTATCCATGAGCTGGCATATTCACTACGAACATGGAGCGACAAAGCAAGCAAGAGCATCAACCAACTTGCGACATTTATTTAAGTACGAAATAATGGTATATTACCGTTACGTACGGTACCACTACGTCGCGAATAAAAACCTATTGTTCTGCAATATTAATGTGTACGCATGCTAATTATTCCCGCCACGTCGCGAATAGTAAAAGTGCAGTTAAAATTAAAAATGAAAACACTTATCGTCTATGAAAGGCGCGGCGGGCGGTTCGATTCCCACTGCAGGACAAATGTTTGTACGACTTGCAAATATTTGTTCCGTGTCTGGGTGACTAGGAAATAGTCAGTTGGTTTATTGAATACATTTACACCACTTCGTCTTGACCAAGCTACTGGCTTCATGTAAACTTACATTGTATCATCACACTAATCGTTATACAGGCGTTTTATTTAAATTAAACAATGCAATCAACAGTAATAATTACCATTAGTAATTATGGCAGCTTGTACGAAATGGCGTGAGAGCGTCGCATGTTCCGTGCACTGTGTCTGATATATTAATAGCTTCGTTGATAAATTGTATTAAGTTTGATATCATGCAAACAATAACGATAGTGTTTTTTTCCCTGACACAGACTTGTACACGATTTTAATATGAAGTCAGATCATAAAATCCTAAATTAAAAGTCAGGCACGTTTGTACCGTCATAATGAATGAAAGTTTACTTCAAAACTTTTCATTTAAAAAACCGACTTCCGCCATTGTATTCGACTAAGTATCTGGATGATATTTTGATTGGTGGTCATTTGTGGTCTTCTTCACAAGTTTCACTTCATCAATTGATGCTTTCTGAATGCAAATGCTTGACATGGTACTGAAAGTATCAAAATCGTTATATGTATGCCTGTAATATTTGAGGAGTTCCCTCAATTCCTCATGAATTCCATCATCATCATAAAAAATATAAAAGCCGAGTTACTCCGCAAAGAAGAGTTGAATTATCGTTTTACATGAAGGATTTAACACTACCGCTAATAGCAAACCCAGAGCACTTCTTGTTAGCTTAGCAATACCGTTCTATCAAAATATCCAACGTTTATTTACCCCCCTACGAAAAACCTCACCGACACGAAGCCATATTATAACTACCGAGAGCGCTTCCAGTTCCCACCATTAGCGGAAAAACTCCGTCTCAACCTGCCAATACCCCTTTTGTATCACCGAAATACGTACACGCAAAAGGTTTCTGCCGGTAATAGATCACCGTTGACTTTCGTCTAAAGAATAAGTTATTTATTTCTTGTCGATTCGTTCGGACAGTGAGCGATCGTACAAAACCAACTGTACACACAACCGCGTGGCTCGAAGACACGAATGTATGGGGGATGTACCTTTGGATGGGGGGAGATGTGTCTTTCCTGTCATGTATGATATGAATGACCTGAATTGACTTTCCTATTTTTTCTTTGAAAGATTCGAACTTCTCGCTGGACATCGAATTTTCTTTGATAACAACTTACATGTTAAATTAGGCATAGTTTTGGTACCTTTCTTCTTTTGACGTTATTTATATTCTATATTTTCCTGAGTGCGCGTCCACAGTGAATGCGCGGGGACGGGGGGCCTTTGCGGGCGCGACGGCGGGAGCGTGCGGGTGGCCACAGTGACGCGGATAAGACCTAACTGGTTTGATATCTCCGCCACCCGCGCATTGAGACACTTGCCTTAGTAGGCAAGTGTGGCCATGAAGCTCGGATAGGAACGTTTGAAAACTATGCGAGCTAAACGCTCATTTCCGTCGCGCTAAGGCCTTAACCACTACTTGTACTAATATTTATTCTGTACACTATGGACGCAAACGGCGGTTTCATATGTTTGATATTTCGCGCCCGCCGTCGCAACCGCTCTGGGCCCGCACTGTGGCCCTGGCCTTAGTCTCTAAAAATTCCGACACATATATAATATTGAAATGTTGTTAGTTTGTCATGCTTTTACGCTCAAATGGCTGGTCTGATTGTAGACAAACCTGGAATAAAAAAGCGGATCCTTGCGAAGCATTGGGGAGAAAACAAACGAATGAAACCGCGTACTATCGCTAGTTTTGAATAAAACTACTTGGTGACAGTTTGTAGATTCAAATTGCCTATTATAATATGTCAGAGGTATATTCGCCTTGTCTCTTGTCTTTCAATAGGCATGGAATTCCTCATATGAAATGAACATGCACTACTTAACATGTAGTAAATTTGACACTGTCAGTAACAATTTGCCTTTCCTCTTGAAATGTCTAAATGACGTCACGGACAATTTGCCAAAGTGCCTTTTAGATTTTCACGCGTAAATTGGGACTTCAAGTTCTGCGTACAATGTGTGATAAATAAGTAATACATAGCTTCGTGAATACTTACTTTCCGAGACCTAATTTGGTGTAAGTATTCTTGACTCACTGAATTACAAAGCTAGAGGTGCGATTTATGTTAGTCATCGATGGACTAAAAGTCTGTAAAACTGCGGTTTATTCAACGATTTCCAAATTTCTACACATCTGAAACTCATTGATGACTAAAATTTGTATACCTATGTTATAAATACAAGTGCCTCCTCCAGTAAATCACCTGAAAAACGGTGATTTGCGGCCTTTTTTAACCGACTTCCCAAAAAAGGAGGAGGTTCTCAATTCGGTTGTATTTTTAACCGACTTCCCAAAAAAGGAGGAGGTTCTCAATTCGGTTGTATTTTTTTTTTTTTTTGTATGTTTGTTACCGCATATCTCCGGCGTTTCTGAACCGATTTGGAAAATTATTTTTTTATTTCAATAGATATACTTCCAGATTGGTCCCATTTTTTTCAAAATCCAGTTCTGATGATGGAATCCATGAGGAATTGAGGGAACTCCTCAAATATTGTAGGCATACATATGGCGATTTTGATATTTTCAGCAACAAACCAAGCATTTGCATTCAAAAAGTAGCATAATCCTTTCACCACTATGGTTATTTCATCATTTTTTTCATCCAAATATTTAGTCGTATAACTATGGCGGAAGTCGGTTTTTTAAATGAAAAGTTATTATTGTATAAAAACAATAATAACGAATAATGAAGTTTCACGACGTAGGTTTTTTTCAATCTCAAAAATGATTATGAATTCAAAAATGACACCATCAAAAAGTTTATCATGACTTACTTTTTTCTTATGTTGTGCCTCCTACTATAAAGTATCTTAATTGAGTCATGAGTTTGCTACGCAGATGACTAGCTCCGTCATTATCTATATCCCCCCTTTTACCTCTTGTCTATAGGGGCTAGCCGTATGCTCTTCAACCTTCCCATGTTCCCACGCCACAACAAATCGCCTAACACGAGCAAAACCGTCAATTTATAAAACTCTCGCCGCCGCGTGCTTACCCTGCCTACCCTGTATTAATCACCAGCGTAATTAACCTTCGGGATGGCACGTAGTAACTCGTTATTAATCTGCGGAGCCTCGAGTGCTGTTATGCGGCGGCCCGACCTTTAGGGTGATGCTGTGAGATGAGCGATGAGCAGAGCGGCGTCGTCAAAGTCTCAATCAAGTCATGTTTTAGTAAAGCGCTGGCTGTTTTACTAAAACTTTTGGTGCACAATTTCCACCCATTTGATAAGTCACGTAATACCCTTTTATTTCATTTAATTAAACTAGTGATTTTCTTATAATATATATTGGTTAAAATGGTAAAAATTATTATGTGCAGTATTATCTTAATTTAAAGTGCGCTAAAATTGTCGCGCGCCCTTTCTAATAGACTGAATTAAAAGGGACCGCGTTAGTTTTAGTGCAGCTCAAATTTAAGAATGATGCACAAAATTGATACTATTATAACTCAAAAAAAAACACAAGTAAATAAAATTAAATAAAAGTAGGCGATATCTCTCTTCGAGAAAGGCGGCAAGAGTCTTATAAAAGGGTTGTTTCTCGTGTCTCGTTACAGAGTACCTATTTAAACCGCATTGCATGAGGGATGGATGTTGAACCTTTGCCATCCTGAAGTTAATCGTTTGGCATTGCAACAAATTTTTGAGAAACGAATTTGTATATTTCATCGCCATAAAGCTAACCTCAGGTCAGCTATTGTCATGCAAAATTTACCCATTCGAGATGATTTTTGCTTATTTATATGTCTGATCGCGTGGTGTGAAAGTAGGGAATAGATAATGTTGAATCTGACTAGATAGTCTCCAAATCCCTACTGCCATGCCACTGATCGCGCGGTGGGGTTTTGACTTTTTTAGCACTTTCTAAAAAAAAAATACCCCTAAAATACACCAGCCGTACTGCACTGCGTTGAAATTAGAGCACTGGGCGTCGAAGACAAATATTACTAGGTACACGTTAACATTCTATGTAGGAGGTCTATGTACATCTGTGCGATGGACGTCTCTCAGCTCGTAAAGGCGCAGACCCACCACGGCGCACGGAGAGGCTACGGACGTGAGTTAAGCCTTGCTTTGCAAGAAAATGTATGTGATCGTATCCACTGCAACCCACGAACTCGCTACGCATCAATTGACGTCATTGATACATGCGTGGCTTGCTCGAATAGGCGCTTGCATAGCTCAATGCTGTCAAACGCCATGCACGCTGTGCATGCGGTACACGGCTACTTCCACAAAGCGTATCTCATCGCTAGCGCTGTACATAGTCGTAGGTTAGTATTCGTGTATAGTGTGTACTGCAGTGGAAACGTAGACCCACGTTGTCGAACAAATAAATCTATGCAGCTAAAATGCGCCGCGTACTCGTGCACAGCATGCGCCGCGGTGGGTCTGCGCCTATGGTGATGAACGAGGGGCTATGAGGACTTTGCGCGTTGCTTGGAAAGCCCAATTCGGTTAAACCGCCACAGTTTCTGCTCACCGCCCATCGCTTCGCTTCTTACTAACTCATGTGCTATCCAAGGCCTTATCCTATGGCCCCGACCCCCAACCCGGCATAAATATCCGCCGCAGTCTAATTAGGGAAACCGCTACGTAGCAAGGAAAAATGTAACGGATTTGCAACAGTCAACAATCAGGGGGCATGATTTAAAAAGACTGTGACATATTTTCTGGCTCTGTCTAATTAACTAACAAGACATGCCTGTTTCGTAAGACACGAACTAATTAGGAGTCATATTGTGGTGGGCTTAAAAGCCTATCATCATCATCAGCCTTTAGACGTCCACTGCTGGACAAGGTTTCCCTCATATAATTAAATTTCCCTTAATCACCACGCTTGGCAGGCTGATTGGTGATAGCAGTATTAGTGTTGGGTACCCAGGCGGATGCTGATACCTATCTCTTAGGTCTAGTGTAATCCTTTAGTCGGCTTTAACAATATCCACGGGAGGAGACGGAGGGGCTTAGGCTGGATACACCAAGGTATAATGTGACATGTGACATACCTTATTTTAAAAAAATGTGCGAAAGTTGATAGTTTGTACTAGACTGTTGGCATTATTTGTATTGTTTTTATTTTATTTTTATTTTTGAAGTCATTGTTTTTATTTATTACAAGTGTAAGTTAATTAATTAGTGGTAGTAGATGGGCTTAGGTCATTCCAGTTGAATAAATAAACAAAATCTGGATTTTTAACAACAACATCAAAATAAAGCTCTCTTTAAAAAATTAGATTTCTCGCATTTTTTTTCCCGCACTTTACTATTACGGAATAAAAGAATATGTTGTTTACATTTTTATAAATGACTCCGTCTAAGTAGGACCTCATTTCAAATCCTACTCGCCAATTATAAATTTCCTCTCCTATTAATAAGTCCTCAGTTTTTAGAAGTCCTCTGTCTTCAAAGACAGCTGAGTGTAACAAGCTTTTCAACTCTTGAAAAAGTTGAAGCACAAAAACTTTATATGTTGACAAGAAGACAGTTCCGTTAAAAAAATATCTGCACAAGAACAATGAGAACTAACTTAAAACTTTTAATTACAAGACCACCGGCAAAGCAAACTAAACTCTAAAACCTTATAAATAAGATACAAGATGCAAGCTACTTTTACACGAATATAAATGGTAGCCAGTCAGTTTTAAAGTGCTCAATCAATTTCCCCGAGTTGTTAGCCCGAGGGAACGGGAATTCTTTATTTGTAGTGAAAAATAATACAAATTCGCGGGTGGCTTGGAGGGCTCGGTAGAGTTCGAAATGTAATCCAAGAAGTTTCTTTCCCTCCTTGAAATGGGCTTACTGTGTTCCTAATATATCTTGAAATGGGCCTAGAGTTAGTGCTTAATACATCTTGAGCCTTTTTATATTAAAAAGCTTTTATATACCTTTACAGAGCTGCTGAAATAGGAACTATTGGATTAAAATGATTACTACATTCTCAAACTGTATAAAATCAGCGTCTAAATGTAGAATACTTTCAACAATATTAATGGATGTTCCAAGCACTATTCAATTCATGTAAAACAGAGCTTAAAGCACCACTAAGATATATTTCCCGATATGAAAGTAATTTCCATCGGGAATGCTAGTACGGTCGGTGACAAAAGTAGACTATAGGATTTTATTACTTAATTCATGTCTATATTTATCAACGGCAACGTGTATGTATGTATCTTTAACTCGAGTTCTACTTAGCGGATTTAAATGCGAGTATCACTAGCGTGTAGTTTTTTTATGGGTTTCTTAGGAAGTATGACGAATAGTCATATTTTCTTGCGAACACATTTGATACGCCTCATTTTCTAACTCGTTATCAGTAGCAAGAGCGATAGTGACAAAGAATCATAGTTCATAATGTTTACTTACTTTTCTAGCTGACTGTGCTAATGGAACTTTAGTAGAGTTTATTTCCTTAGTATTGAAGTTTGCAATAATCTGCACCAATGGCCATGCAACTCCTCGAAAAGGCCACCGGCTACTATGAATTATTTAACAGCAGTTAGAGGGTCTATTCTGTAAGAGCCAAAGATACGATAACTACTCCGACCCTGTGCTCTCTACTCGCACGCTTGTTTTAGTCGTCGGTATACAATAAAATTATCGATTGACTTTCAATAGTCATAATGTGGTATTTTTGGAGGCGCCAGGTAATAAGATTCCTGATGACTGGTGCTTTTTGATGTTGTTGCATGATTTACGAGCGGTAATTTGTTTTTATTCTGGTTCACGGTCGGCAAAGGTATGTACAATCACGTTCAGGCGATAATTGTGTAGTTTTTGAGTTAGTTTGGTTAATTATTACAGAGATGTACCCTGAGAATTAAAAAGATAACTTTTCATTTAAAAAACCGACTTCCGCCATTGTATTCGACTAAATATTTGGATGAAAAAAATGATGGATGAAAGGATTATGATACTTTCTGAATGCAAATGCTTGGTTTGTTGCTGAAAATATCAAAATCGCCATATGTATGCCTACAATATTTGAGTAGTTCCCTCAATTCCTCATGGGTTCCATCATCAGAACTGGATTCTGAAAAAATGGGACCAATCTGGAAGTATATGTATTCAAATAAAAAAAGAATTTTCCAAATCCGTTCATAAACGCCGGGGATTACAAACATAACAAAACACCCAAATATAAAACAACAACAAACATTACATACATTACTAATGTTTGTTACATGGGGTAACAAACACTAAAAAAAAAAAAAAAATAATAATAATAATACAACCGAATTGAGAACCTCTTCCTTTTTTGGGAAGTCGGTTAAAAAGACTCTTGACTTTGAATCTCACACTCTTCAAAGCCATACATGTGCTTAATATAATGCTCTGAAGAGTGTGAGATTTTCCTTTTCAAAAGCTGTTAAATCTTATTTACGTAGACTAACAAATTGTATTCAAAGCGTATTATTCTTAGTAAGTTGTGTTTAAGCTATCTACCGAAGTAGTGACTTATATATACGAGATAGGCGAGAAAATTTCAATTCAGCAGTCGCCATTTTAGAATGATTGATTGTAGTTAAAAAATAACTGCGGTCACGATCGCGTCATGATTTAAACTGGTTTCACTCGGACTACGCAAATTGAGACCTTAAACTGTAACACACAATCGGCCTTATTACAGAACATGGACTAAATCTGAATTTAGTCCAGGCGTACAAGTCTAGGATTAAATATCCACATTAGGCATATGCGACTTTAAATACGAAAGCAGATGGTTTGTTTTCCGAAATCAATTCTCGCGCTACTACGCAAATTTCCAAAGTATCAAACTGACGGATTGTGTCACATCACAATTGAGATGTACAAATTCTTACCTCTAACAAGCAATCGACTGTCAATTTATAGTCCATTGCTAAACTAGGGGGCTGCCTGGTTTTAGATAAACCAGAGATAGTCCAAGCTTATGTCATTTTTGGCATATCTAGCTCGAAAGTTGCTTCTGGAAAACAAACTATCTGCTTTTGTATTACAGTCGTATATACCCTAGGTCGATATTTAAGCCTAGACTGGTAGTCCTGGTTTAAACCTAGACTAAAGGCATTTTTTATAATAACAGCGTAAGTGTAAGGTATTATTAGGTACTGAGGTATGCGACTGGGAGTTTCGATCGTGTAGTAGTTGTGCTTCCTAGGGAAACAAGGCAATTACGATCTAGTTTATTGGGTTATGTGATACTCATTTGACATTAATAGTCTTGAAGTGCCACAGGTGATTGGAATGCCGTAGGACGTTTAAAGGCCAAAGCACACCGGATGCGTATGCACACACGCGCATCTCTACGTATGTACATCATGCATGGTGTGCCATGTCTCATACAGTTCTATTCATTACAACGTCATGGTACGTCAACGTGCACACCTATGTCTACGCATACGCAGCCGGTGTGCTGTGACCTTTATTCGGGAATGTTTACTATGAACGTACCGATAGCGATCGATAAAAACTATTTATGACGACTAAAGGGGGTGTAATAAAGGATATCCACTCGACTCGCATAACCTGAATCGTTTTATTGTCGAGTCAAATAGGACGCGGTTATAGAATAGGGTTCTCTAGGGCCTTAGACAAGTAGCAATCAGAGCGTTAATAAAAGTGCTAAGGACGGTGATGACTCCGATTCCAATTGGAGTCTTTAGCCGCGCAAGCTCAACGCTATTGACGCTCCGGTTTATTTATTTAGCCTTTATTAACAATCTTAAATAACGTAAGTACACTATAATTTTCACTATAGTAAACATATTAGACACCGGTTTCTTCATTGTCTTGCTTTCCAGCATTGGCGCTCGCATTTGACGCTCCGGTTGCTACTTGTCTAATAGAGCTGAATCGTTTTATAGTCGAACCGAATAGGCGGTTATAGAATAGGGATCACTGAGGATATAAGGTGATCGTGAATCAACTTGTGAAGTTTAGATTGATTGCTTAGTTAATGGAATCTTTATCCATAAAAAGTTATATGATTTTGATGTTAATTTATTGAGTTACGCACCGTAAGATCTTTTACTAGGATCAAGGCAAGGTATGAAAGAGTACATAATATAGTAAGTACGCACTGGTTGAAAGCAATTTTTTTTTTCACCTCGCAACGTACATATTTTTTCCTATGTGGTACGCACGACGGATGTTGGACGTGAAGGGTCGACGTTACGTCGCGTTTGAAGTAGCAATTGCTGTACCATTGCTTCGCCTAACTTCACGGCTATGATCCATCGTGCGTGCGTATCAGTATCTGTTGAAAGAGTCTTCTAAGACTAGATTTTTTGAATATTTTCGCTGTGAATTTAATTATTTATTCATTTAATAACTTTCCATGGCATTGTGTACTTTACAAGCGCGTCCCATTAAATTCTTTTCCGCGTCGAGTGCCATCCCAAAACACAATGGCCCCAAATACTCAAGCACTTTAAAAATCCGAGAAACTTCTTAAACGACAGTTTTTTAAGAGATCACCCTCGCGAAAAATGTATAATTAAATAATCCCGGAACGCAACAGGAAGAGCCCAGAAAGATTTAATTATTCTCTTTTTTTATGATACAACAAAACGCAGTGCTCTTTCGCGGGGCCGCCATTCATAAGTTGGGCAATAAAGAAAATTTAGGCAATAAACGGGAAGATAGGGGCATTAGGGGAGACCGGGGGGAGAAGGTACAGCCATTAACCGGGACGTTGGTATTGTGGCGGAATTAATATGTGGGCCGGTGGAGCACGGAGCCAGGAGTTACCGTAAGGGGCTGACAGTCGTTAATCAGCAAAGACAAAGGATTTCCATCGTAAAGCTTAAAAGTTTTTCTGCTATGGAGAGCTCGTATTCTGTCAGCAAATCCATCTTTAACAAGCCATGAATCTTGGGTAGACGTGTAGATCAAAATCTTATTATTACATGGTTAAGTGAAGGGACTGACAGTGGGTCCATTTGCAAATAAAGACCTTATCTATCTATCTATCTATCATTTGTGGTTAAGCCAAAAATGAGAAGAAAACTAAGGACACTGTCAGTAAGGAAACTAAACTTCATATAGTTTCAAAAACTATCAAGTGGTTAAGCGGTAACCTTAGCCTAGGATGCCTGATAGCATTGCCATATACTCTAGGATTGCTTTGCCTAAAAAAAAAAGCTTACGTGCCTTGTAATTTCACCGGCCCTTCAACTAAAATACAGTAATTCTGTTTGCGTGTTTCCATAACCGTCTGAGCTCTTTCAATGCCAGTGTAATCATATTTATACATTCTGTATCTCTGGGACCCCATATGCCTGAACCCCTGAGTCTGTCCACCACCAGTGGAGCTATCCGCGGCGTATCGCGCCTTAATTATCACTACTTATACCCCGCGGCTGCTCTTGCTCTCCGTGAGTTATGTTAATGCGATCCAAAGGTCGCTTCGCACGCGCCTTGTAGGGCACGCAAACATAGCCATTTGTACTCTAACATAGAAGCAGGCATGCCAATATTTGATTGCACTCTATTAAGAGAACTTCTCTTTCATTTTGGCAAAAATCAAAAATACGTCCTTCTGTTCGAGCGCACGCCGACTGACTGACCGGGCATAGTTAGTGTTTAGCACGCTAGTTCGCTTTACACCATCCAATTTAGCGCGCTAGCTAGTGTACGAGATGCGCTAGTGCGGCAGAGTCCATGCGATCGCACTAAATTGGATCACTACCTGTCTAACTGCCATTACACAATACAAATTTAGCACGCTAGCTCATCTAGCGCTCTGAAAATTGGATAATGTTATGGGCGCTTAAGCATGTAAGTTACCAACTGAAAAACAACGGGTTACGGGACTAAGCTATATTACTGGTGACATGCGAACGAACGAAGTAATCACCCAACTGCTCGTCAAATAAAGACTTGCCAGATTAAACAACTTTGCGCAACACATGTCAAGAATCGAACAACAATCCTGTATTGAAATTTCACAAAACTGTCACATACTTCGAGATCTCATATCGTGTCAGCGTTGAGACTCGCGAATCACGTCAACTGAACGATAGTGATTGGTGTCGCGTGATCCCGCAATCCATCCGTGGCGTTGCTTGCAACTGGTGACACTCAATTCCTGTCACGTGCCGAACGTGAAGAGATCATGATTTTGTGACAGTCTGTAGATTCTGAAACTGTTTTGGAGTATATCATACAGTCTTAGAAACTGATTGTTGACCGTATTGAAAAAGCAATTACTGCGTCTCAGAAGAGATCATATAGTCTGACATTATCATGCTTGGCCCTAGTTTTCCCTTTAACTGTTTGAAGGTAAAAGGCCGTTCTAAAGGTTTTCATGCCAAAATTAGACAAGTTCGAGCCCAAGTTAATCTTCGTAAGATAATAATTACGTCCCGCGGTTCTCATGTAACGCGGACATTTAGACTTTTCCCGACATCCCCGCGACGCTTTTTCACGGGAAATTTAATAAGCGCCTCAATTTGAAGCCGACCCGCTCTGGGCCCAAGGCTTTAATTTCGGGCCAGGGCTGACACACGGACATTATCATAATGATAAATTATTTTGTCTTTTGACATGTAAATGAGGAGGTAAACAAAGGATAGGTAGAAAACATAGATTGGATTTTTATGCGATTATGATCGACCATAAAATAAGTTTATCCATTTTAGTTGGTGTTCGAAAAAACTGGTCTCATTTCATTGCTCCAGCAACGATTTAAATAAAAAATATGAGTAGAAAGGTTTGTCGTCACGTGAGTAAAATATGATCCAACGACCAATCCATTTGTTGTTTCGCAAATTAACATTTTATGATGAGGAATCATCTCACATAACGTTGGAAATATTTGGAAATGCATTTTCAGAGGCCGATATTGCTATTGACAGATGAATGGCCCAAAATTATAGATTTTCTAAATGATCATGATTTTGTTTACATCAATGGTTTAGTATAAACCCACGCGTGTTTCGCGTAGGGATATGCAGAAACCACGAGATTTGAGTGCTAATTAAGTGCTACGTGCTTACGTGCTAGCTACGACCTCATCGTTTCTTTTATCCTCAGCAAATACTTCATGCTCGTCGGTTCTTCAGAATGTTTGTTTTTGCTCAGCAACAAAAATAATTTATCACATATTTCAATAGTATTAAAATTATTCGCATAATTTACGTGTTTTTGCACTTCAAATGGCGCACGCGTTTAGTTCTTCCACACACCTTCTAAATCGAGTTTAATTTGATGGCTATGTTGAAACTGTCCGGGTCGAAGATATTACGCTCTTTTCACAATGGAAGACAGACTGGCTATAAAAACCCTTTGTTTCAGAAAGCAATAAATTGAATGGAAGATAGACGTAGAGCATTTCGAAAATAAGGTGCTAAATGTTTCCTTATTTTAATGTATAGTCCATAGTTTAACGTAATGTAATACATTTATTCCTTGCACGTTTTTAAGCCAGCTAAAATAATCACACTCTTTGATAATTTTATTAACAAATTCTTTCTCGCAATAATCTACTTTTTAACCGACTTCCCAAAAAAGAGGTTCTCAATTCGGTTGTATTTTTTTTATTTTTTTTTAATGTTTGTTATCTCTGGCGTTTATGAACCGATTTGGAAAATTCTTTTTTGATTTGAATAGATTGACTTCCAGATTGGTCCATCATCAGAATCCAGTTCTGATGGTGGAATCCATGAGGAATTGAGGGAACTCCTCAAATATTGTAGGCATACATACATATAGTGATTTTGATATTTTCAGCAACAAACCGAGCATTTGCATTCATATACCTTTTCACCACTATGGTTTTTTCATAATTTTTTTTTCATCCAGATATTTTGTCGAATACAATGGCGGAAGTCGGTTTTTTAAATGAAAAGTTATGTTTAAAAGTGTTTCAATGTTATGTTAGACGCAGTTTATCTTAGTTACAATCGACTATTTTAAGTAGCACGTGGAACTTATTTAACAACAAAATTATTTGCTATGTGTGTATTGTGGGCAACCCTAATTATGTTTCCGTCTATAATTACGCAAGGCCTCAAATGCATCACAGCCTAAGGCACCGCGTGTCAAGCCTTAGTTCAGACACGTCTGTAGTTCCACCTTTCGTGAAATTAGTGATCATAACAGATAGAAAATTATTGCATACATTTTAATAATAATAAGTATTACTTTTATGGGCGTAGTGTGTCCTGGCTAAGATTAGACCCCTCCGTCTCCTATGGATGTAGTAAAAGCTTTACTAAGGGATTACTCCAGGGGATGGGCAGCAGCATCCATCACCACCACCACTTGGTTACTTAACACCAATACTGCGATCAGCAACCCGAATAACAAGCGTGGTGATTATGGCAAATCCCGTCATTGCATACAATGGGAGGCCTCGTCCACAGGCTGGTGATGATGATGATGACTATTATTACTCTTAGTGCATTGTTGGGCAAAGACCTCTCCCATTTCCGTCAGTCTTTGCTAGTACAGGCAAATTAGCAAAAAGTGTGGACCTAAGTCGTGTGGTCGTGGATTCTTATGGAAACGTTAGATGACACGAAAAGAAGCTTATCCTAGGTGTGCACCGTTTCTGGCGCTTACGGAAGGCTTTTAAATATTAGGTACAAACTTAAAAAGGCCGTAAATTTTAAAATAGAAAGAAATTACTTGATGCAAGTTAAATTACGTATAGAGAGACTGTCTTAGTGCATTATGATTTTAATAAAAACCACGTGCATGTAGGGAACACAGTGTTGAACAAATGCATCTTCCGTAAAAAAAAACCAGTATAAATCTTCCGGCGGATGTAGTACTAATTAAATGAATAAGTTTAAGTCGATTAACTACATTAATTTTCCCCGAAGTAGAGTGACAATAAAATATGGAAAAGGTGCAAACTTGGTAATGTATTTCGAACATTTTTCTGATATGTCTATCAATTTGCACCGACTACCTTAATTTTCCCGGAGCCGTAATAACCACAAAAAGTTTTTTTGTAAATGTTTTTTTTTTGTATGTTCCGTATGTCGGATTTAAAAAATACTTGGTGCAAATGTAGATCGTAACGGTTCAAAGTCTATGCCAAATTGCACCGACTACTTCTATTTCCCCTATTAAGTTACGGATATTTTTATGGTTTTCACCCTATTTCACTGACTAATTACTGATGCTTATTATTAGAGGTGATTTTTAAGCCATTGTCACAGGGTAAGAATAAGAGAGAAAGCTAGTAAAGATTTGAGAGAGAGAAATCAAAGATAATTTAAAATAAATACAAATTTAATAAAAAAAAACGAGAAAAGAGTGGGTCGTTGGTTAAGCCTAAGGTCATCTAGCACACTGTTCCTGGTCCAGAAATACCGCACCCTCCTTGGTTAGCTCTGCAACGCTCCTTCGCCGGTTCGGCCAGTCCTTGGGGTTGCGATCCCAGTGTAAGTACGTCCTCCTTGGCAGATGCCACCGGCCGGTCAAAGGTCCCGGTCCAAAGGTCCAAAAGTGTCCAACAAAGTGGGACTACTGAGGGTGAGCGTTAGCCCGCAGGGTGTTCCTGGAATCGCAAATACTGAAACATTAGGACAACGCAACGAAGGGGTTGTCTGTGGAAAACCTAAGGATAAGATACAGTTCCCCGAACAACAAATCAGCTATCTAAAGGCGGAAGGAATCTGCGGTGGCGTTTACAATTAAAATTCAAGTTAAGTTTAGACATAATCCAAGGTAGGTAGTCTTACAAGAAACAAAGAGAAATTCAAGACGGCCAAGCAATAGGAATAAGTACTAAGTTAATATTACAAATCATAATAAATCAAGTAAGTACTACACTACAATTTAGGATACCTACAGCTAGTTCTATGCAGGCTTTAGCGTAGGTGAGTACTAGTAAGAAAGCTTCTAATCGTTATAAAAAGCAGGCTGGTCCTAATCAGCCGTTAAAATTTCAAAATGCTAAGGACGCGTCATCGTTACAAGTTCAAAATGAAGTTAATATTAGCAGGCACACAGTTAAGAGCTAAGTTTTCGATAATGCACAACTTACCCAGTATGGGAACACTATATTTCACTTGGTTTAAATAATTATGATATTAAAATGCGCTCGTAAGGCAGTATTTAAAGCGGCGCACGCGTCAGAGGAGCGTGGAGCCGCGCTGAGGTCGTGTCAGTGACTGGCCCGCGTTCACAGTCCAAATGCCCTCTCCAAGCTCCGAGGAAAAACCAGTTAGGTGGCCGGCATAGCGGCCCGCGCGCAACTAATAACTAAAATAACATGAAGATTTGTCTGTCTATTGACATTTAAAAATGAGAAAACAAGATATTGTAATAATATCGTGACACCATACAAAACAATTAGAAAAGTTTTCATGACTACATCTAATTAGTTCCACACTTGTGCAAAAAATCACCTAATTTGACTGTACTATGCGTGTTTACGCAATCGTCAATGTAAATAGGCGAACTTAAGACACTGACAAGAGTCAAATAGGCTTCACTCTAATCCTTTGGAAATAGAGAGATCTGTAAGATTAGAAGAATGACCGGGGGTGTACGTAAATTTTAAAACTTTAATGAGTTAGATAGTGACAGAATTTGGCTGTTGTCAGCGCCCTATCGCTAAAAGAGCATTATTATCCAGCTACCCGTTGTGTATCAGTTTTACTGTACTACTCAATTTTTATCACTATTCTAACCAAGGTTATCTGGAAGAGAATGATATATAGCATTGAGTTCGCCTTTGTACTTCTACAAAACTTCTACTGTTTCTTCTTTGTTCTTTGTATTCTTTGTGTGCAATAAAGAATTTTCTATTTATCTATCTAAATTAATAGGTGTTCCATTTCCCTATAGTAATAATATTTACGACCAGTCTAGATTTTCATGTTCCATTGCAATTTGTGAACGCCTGATTCTTCGTTCTGTAATATACAGGTTGTTGATCTGTACACGAGCCATATTTACGGATGGTACCTACTCTACCCGAGATACTGCAATATATACTGTGTTCATTTCAATCCAATATTCAAGTTGATAATCCACCTTCCCACACAAACCGCAGTCTTGTGCCACAGAAGCGAAAATGTATGGGATGGTAGTGGCGACAAACTGGACGCCGCCGCAGTGTAGCAAAACCCCCCTCACTAGACATTATAAAGGTCGAAGAATGTCGGTGGATAGACCATTCGTCGTGGCATTCTAGGGAGACCTATGTCCAGCAGTAAACGTCCACGGTTGTTGATGATGAACCTTCATAAATATGGCGCGCGTACAGACCAACATCCTGTATTGAATTGTGTAACTTTCAAAAAGCTTTTCAACCTCGCACTTGAAAAACCAACATCGTACTCCACCGTGCCCTGTTCGCATTTACGTTACACTTCCCTCGATCATTCCCCCGGCGTCATTCCCCCTGCATCGATGTTGTGATTTATTTTTGTTTTCACGTAGTAGAAAAAGTCTGAATTATAAGGTTGGGACCGCGTTATGGCCCATAAAAGCCATAATGACTCTCGCCGCGCCACAATGCGTAGGGGTAGTGTTTATTTTAAAAATATACTTCCCTACTTAAAATAGTAATCATTGGGGAAGTTATTTGACATCGCATTTAGGAATTTTACGGATAAAAGCTACTTTGACACGTCAAAGTTTTGGTAGTCGTGGTTGGGATATAACGTTATGATTATAGGTAGAGTGCTAAAAGCAAAGTTTGATTTCGCCATTAATAAATTATATTTGAATGCCTGAGAATCTGTTTATTATTCTGAGTATTAGAACAAAGCCATTCAAATAAAAACAAATGTTTTAACATTACTTCCTGCCTCATAATTCACCGTAGACATGCGCGAAAGAAACTCACCCGCTCAAAGTATACAAATTTCCCTAATAAAAACGTGACCATCTGCTTATTGGTGCTTTTAATTAATAGCACGTCTAGATTAGAACGGCCATTGTAATTGGAGAGATTTGTCCGTCGATAGCACATCTGACACTTAGTCACGTTTGCGGAAAACGGCAACCGGTTTCCATCTTTAATTTAACCTCACGGAGGCTTTCGAGAAAGTACCTCAAGATGCTTTTGACAGGGGTGCTTGACTTCTCAAATTAAAATGATTAGATCTCTAGAGTGAAACGCTCACATCGCATTACAATAATTATCAACTTCTAATCCCTTTACAAAGTTTATCTACACAGTATTACTCACAGGCGTTCCTCAAGGTACGGTATCTTGTACCGCTATTTAATATTTCATACGCGTAACACATTTCATCATAATTTAAGCGAATTCAGTGCAAGCGATTTGTTCCCAAGAGCATTAATTCAGGGAAACTCCGAACAACTGACGACTGGATGAGTTAGGGTGGTCTTGTGGGGTCGGGAGGAAGTTCACGTATGACGCTTCACTAATTGAGTGTAAAGTAAACCGCTGCCATTGGAGCGGTGCTGTTATTAAACCAAACTTGCTCCTTCATATTATTGAGTCTGATATCGGAACATGAGCTTCAGCATTTCATTGTTGTTCGCTATTAATACGGCTTCGCTCTCGTGTGCTTTGATGTCTGATAAATTATTTTCCGCGATCATTAGCGTAATGAAGTTACGTTTTGGTTTCCATTATTCATTATTTCATTATACTCGTAAAGTAAATGAAAATGTAGGTTGTGTAATTTCAGGTTGCCCGGAGTTTCGTTTCGATTAAGGATAGGTTCGTGAAGCTAAGCTAACTAAAGCTACTAACCAAACACTCCGACGCTGGAAGTGGATTTAAATTAAACAAAGTACGAGTAAGTTTTCCAATCAAACTGTATTTTAGACCGTTGCGTTGTAATATTTCATTAGGGCACGTTTCGGAGTTAATATTTACTTAACATTTGCTACGTTTTGGCCATTTTATTGGAAGTAGATATTTGTTTTGGATGGATTCAAATGAAATATGAGATAATATCGTTTAGGTAAATAATTGAATCTGCCTTTTCAAAAACAATTTAGATTTGAAGCTCAAATGGGCACTTTTAAAGAGAAGTATTGCAAATACAAATAATAAATTGTACAAAATAAGAATAATTGGTATCAACAAGTTCTAGCTAAAGTAAAAAATGTAAGCCCTTGAGACATGTATTAATTGTGACAGATTTTCATAGTGAAATTGCCTTGTTGTGATAATACGACAGATGTGGATTCGCCTAGGCCGGCAAGGTCGATTTATCTCGAAGAAAGTTCTCTAAATAATGTATGAATATCCAAGTTTGGTTGGCAATTAGTGACAGCGTTGCATGACTGGTAGGTACTGAGAGGCACACTATTTATAATATAAGTAATGCTTGTCTTCTGTGTAGTTTATAAGTAAATAAATAAATAATAGTTTAAATAATCTTTGTTAATCTCTGTTTGTGTGTGTCTCTTGTATTTTCCCGTGTCATTATTGTCATCTACATTCATTGGCACAAACAAATGCTTTTTCTTTCTTTCTTAAATCCTTAATTTTATCGACGAACCTATAACAGTCAATTTAACTAAAGACAAAAATACCGACAATCAGAGTCGCAAAAGGAATGCTAACTACTGTCCTTCCGAGCGACCGAATCTATTATGTTAATGACACGGTTTAGTTTAGCAATTATTAGCTGGATGTGACGGACGCGACTTTTGCCTTTAAGTACCAGAGGTCCCATTCTCTAATTTAAAAACATTCCTCACAATTTACTCTCATGTCAGGCGCACTGTCGTATTATGCGAAGATTAAGATATTAGATTGATAATTGAAAAATCCACTATAGAGAAAACTTACGCAAAACGAATTTCTTTAACTAAATTTGCCGTGCCTAATTTTTGAGACTGTAAGCCATATTTTTGAGACTGAATGTAATTCACGTATTCTTTTTGTCGTTTGGTAGTTTGGTATCTTTAAATCAGCCCTGTTTATTTAGTCACTGACGTATGACGAACCTTATTTGCATGGTCGCGGTAAAATGTCGCGTCAGACACTACCTTCCTATCTTTATACTTGGCTCTTCGGCTGATTAATATGCGGGACTAATTAAAAGGCATCGCTCCGGCACTTTTCATTCGGTCTGAAACTGAAAACAACAGCTCCGGTAATTGTTCCAACTCTGTACAAGCCTACTGCGTCACTCCAAGTTGGTTCTCAATATAAAATGGGCTTAATTGCGGTGATTTTAGATTCAAATGCGAATTCTAAGGAAATTGGGAACACGGTGCTTCTACTTTGTTAAATTAGTTGACTTTAGACGTAAATTAAATAAATTTTGTTGCAAGTTATTCATATGTTTTATATTCTCAGAGATGGCTGCTGATATAGGGCACCACGTGCTTGTTTATCTTTTTTTTCTTCAATCTCTTGAAAACTTGATGGTACATCTTCTTAATTTGCTGACAGTCGTGCATATAATGCTTCATCATTTTCATCGTTCAAATTTCTTTGTACCATATAGGTTTCTGTCTTTTTCTTTCAGCTCTCCCTTTTTCTGACTCTTTTGGTTCTTGACTCAATTTTTTAATATTGTTATCCTCAATATTCTCTTTCTATATTGTTTGTTTTCTCTCTTCAGAATTTCCTTCCATAGTAAGAAGCATCATAGAATAAAGTCAAGCCGTATTTGTTGTCCTGATTTTTCTAGGTTTAGTCACGTTGGAACAGAAGTAATTTTAATTTATGAGACGATTCGAAATTATCTTCGTGATTTCAATTAATAAAATACTTTTGATTTTGATATGTGAGAAATTCCAAATACAAAAACCAGCGTGCCTAGTCCCGCTGTGTCTAGTATTGGTAAGTGAATCCACATATTTATACATATATGTTTTAGTGACTTAATCAAAATTAAACTTCTGTACGTTAGAACTGTTATTTATTCTATGACGTGGGTTACTTTAATTGATATTTGTAAAACTTTTTCCCATTGTAATGTCATTAAGAATTTTGCTGTTTGCGGAACGAATACCTACGTGTTTTGGGCGCTATGTTATTAGTTTGAACGGAAGC
This sequence comes from Epirrita christyi, assembly GCA_951392215.1. Classification (NCBI taxonomy): domain Eukaryota; kingdom Metazoa; phylum Arthropoda; class Insecta; order Lepidoptera; family Geometridae; genus Epirrita; species Epirrita christyi. The sequence continues at coordinate 2,211,584 of OX595843.1, forward strand.
CAATATTTGCCTTGACGTTACCAATTTCCTCGCAGACGTATTTATAGGGTAGTTTGATCATGTCGTCAAATTCCATATAAATTCTCTAGTTTATTTTGAAAATACTTCATTCATAATAAAGCAACTAAGAACCAAGATCACCGACATAGCTCTCAGAATTAGCAAGTCGAAGTGGCACTGGGCGTGTCATATAGCTCGCAGAACTTACAACCGTTTTGGAGAATTAAGGTTCTCGAGTGGCAACCACAAACCAGACGATGCAGGACGACGAAGGGCGATGGACTAAAGACATTGTAAAGGTAGCAGGAAGTCAGTGGATGAAGCCGGCTCAAGACCGTTCGTCGTGGCATTCTATGCGCCTATGTCCAGCAGTGGACTTCTACTGGCACGAAAAATCTTTTTTTTCTCACCTCTTATCTACAGAAATGCATCATATCGATGCTCCCGACTTCTCAAATAGAGATGTGTGTATCTGTATCGATATACTGGCGTCATTCGTGTCTCTCAAGTTGCTAGCAATTCAGTGAGCTTATCGGCTCACTTGGTAGGCGGGATTAGGGTTGCCACTGCCGCATTGCTACGTGTTTCAAAAGTCTGGGTTGCGCGCTTGTATCTTGATAAATATTTGATACGGAGGTGCGGTGAAGTAAAAGCTACATCTATGTCGCATCTCATAAAAAATCGTCCTGTCTATTTTTTAAAACCTAGGCTGTTGAGTTTTCTAAATTGAGAAATTTAATATCTCAATTCTGGCACCAAAAGACATCTTTCTTATCGTTTATATACATCGTTTTATAGATTTTCCGTAAATCAATTGAACTGCAGCAGTTATAACCAGCGCCGTTTTTTAGGGCTACGTACACAAAGGGTGCCAAATGGGACCATATTACTAAGCCTACGCCACGTCCGTCTGTCTATCTGTCTAGATTCCGTCACAGGGGTATATCCCGGCAACATAAAAGGTAGTCAGTTGAAATTTTTACCGATGTTATTTTATGTGTTGTTTGGGCATTAATTATATTCAAATAATAAAACCAATAGCACATTCTAATCTGCCTGTGGCGACATCTAGTCATGAGTTTAGTAAACTCCGGAACCCTACACTGTATTGTTCGAGAGGAGACGCATACATAAACACACGCCTTTTTGCCTGAAGGGGTAGGCAGAGCCTCAAAGGGCCTCTTTTCACCGTGGGTTGCACAGTCGCAGGAATATAGACGTGACAAGTGGTGAGCTCATCGTCGCCATTGCTTTCATTGAGATGAGACGCATTTCTGGTTTACTAACAATAACAGGCATATTGTCTCGAATGTAACAGGTCAGTGACAACCCTAGCATGAAACGCGAGCCCGCACTCATTAAAACGTTCGCATGGAGCACATAATTGCGGATTTACGGGTCTACGCCACCGGCTCCGCTTTACGTAGATAAACTTTTTATTGCACGTATCACCTTAAAATAGAAACAATAATGTACAACTAGGTAAAACCTTGTCATCATCATCACCATCATCATCATCAGCCTATAGACGTCCACTTCTAAACGAGGCCTCCCCCTATAAAATACAACGGGGGAAAATGCCATAATCACCAAGCTTGGCAAGTGGATTGGTAATCGCAGCATTCGTGTTGAGTACTCATGTGGATGCTGATGCCCATTCCCTGGGATTATAAAAAAAAACCATAAAGAGAAATATGCAATATTACGTTCTTACAGCAATGTACCATAACTTTACTCCTAATGAGTACTTGCTTCGCAACTTGACTTAATTTTTAAAGTCGAAATCTACCCCAAACATTTACGATCTTTTATTATCAAGTCATGTCACGATTATTTCAGGTTCATCATCATCATCATCATCATCAGCTACGTCCACTGCTGGACATAGCGTATAATAAGCCTCGACGCACGGCCCTGAGCCACCTCCACATTCCGACTTCCTGCTACGTTTCAAATGTCATCGGTCCATCGAATGTGAGGCCTTCGAACATCAATATTTCAGGTCGTATCACGACTGAAAGCTTTAAATTTGAGCCAGTGACAACCCTAGCATGTAACGTGAGTACATAATCGCGGATTTACGAGTCTGCGCCCACGGCCCCGCTGCGCTTTACATACTTAGCGCGATCGAACCATAATCATTATAAGGGTCGAAAACAACCCCAACTGTCTCATTACGTGAGTTTCTTTAAATTAAACCAAGTCGAATGAAAACCCTGGGTTGAATAACCCCGTCTCTTAATTTGAAATAACTTTATAAGTTTGACAACCTCTGTAGTAGTAGAGTAGCTGGGTGAGTTGCGCGAGGTTGCGGGTTTGATTCCCGCTGCGGGACAAATGTTTGTATGATATGCAAATATTTGTTCCGGGTCTGGGTGTTATGGTACTCGTAGTTCCTGATACCCACGACACAGGGAATCGTAGTGTGGGATTAACACTACGTATGTGATTGTTAGGTGTTATGGGTTAAACTAGTTAACTATAAAACCTCGTTTTGTGACAGTTAACTAGTTTATAGTTAACAAGCGTTTGGAAGCTACCATTTCTTTCGACGGGTTCCGACGATATGTGCGACCGACTGTGACTAGAGGTCCTTTAAGGCTCTGCCTACCCCTTCACGAAAAAAGGCGCGTGCGACTAATACAACGCACAGCGCGACCAATTCAAAATAGACACATAATTTACCTACGTATAATCATTTAAAAGGATAATTTGATTGAAATAGAGAACAGTAGAATTTGGACCAAAAAAATGGTCCGCAATATTTTATTTATCGGTCCTACATAGTTGTAGGTATCTAGAGAGTACAATTGAATCATTAAAGATAAAAAGGCGTGAGCGACTATTACAACGCACAAAACGACCAATTAAAAATAGACACATAATTAACCTACGCATAATCATTTATGGAAACAGAGAACATAAGAATTTGGACCAAATAAATTTCGTGACTTACCCGTGGCATAACAGCATGGCACTACCAGTACCAGTAGTGTCTTGGGGAACTTTTCCGCAATATTTTATTAATAGGCCCTACATAGTTGTAGGTATCTAGAGAGTACATTTGAATCATTAAAGAATCATGTTGAAAGGCATATTACTTTAGGCGGACACTGCCTGCGCACACGATCAAACTTATCTTAATTATAAGGGTTTTCAGCGACCCCAGCACGTAGGTTGGGGGAAAGCAATTTTCTTCGGCTCTGTAATCTATTCGTTCAATGGTGATTGATAACAAATGTTTCGCCCATTAATTTCTAACTTTAAACACTTTGTTCATTAGCTTTTGCATGTGACTCTGCTTGTGAACTTTGACGAAACCTTCCTGGATACTACTCTACAACTCTACTTTACTTTCTGATTGTAAAAACATATTTATTAATTTACGATCAGCACAATTCGTCCTTGGAGTTAAAGATACAGATAGGTTGATATAAAGGAACATGCAAAAATATTCCAACATAACTTTTCATTTAAAAAACCGACTTCCGCCATTGTATTCGACTAAATATTTGGATGAAAAAAAAAATGATGAAAGAACCATAGTGGTGAAAGAATTATGATACTTTCTGAATGCAAATGCTTGGTTTGTTGCTGAAAATATCAAAATTGCCATATGTATGCCTACAATATTTGAGGAGTTCCCTCAATTCCTCATGGATTCCATCATCAGAACTGGATTCTGAAAAATGGGACCAATCTGGAAGTATAATCTATTCAAATAAAAAATTAATAATTTTTCAAATCGGTTCATAAACGCCGAAGATATGAGGTAAAAAAAAAAATGCAACCGAATTGAGAACCTCCTCCTTTTTGTGAAGTCGGTTAAAAAGGAGGGTGAGAAACATCTGACTTCTGAAGTAGGAATAAACCTGTGTCTCAGAAGCCAACATATAAATAAACAGCAGTACCTTACAAGAGGCTTAATTCTCTTAATTATTTTAAAACTACACTGACAGTTGACCGAATTGAGACTGAATTGTGAATTGACAGAAAGTTGGGTATTCTGCTCCCTCATAATAACAATTTTGTTTACTTTCGGTCCACGGTGACTACCGTTAGAGTAGGATAGTTATATATATCATTGGAAAGAGTATAAAGAGACTCCATCTATTAAAGATGAAAGATTAAAGGTCGCATTACCATGTTATACTTTTAAGTTTAGAAGAACACCATTTCTGACATTTAAGACAACGACTCTATAGATCGGAACGTGACCCGAACTTTATTTTGACTAATTTTGATTACGAGAATTGGGCCTCTGTACTCAAACCATCGGTCATCATCATCATCATCAGCCGCCAGACGTCCACTGCTAAACGAAGCTACTCAACACCCCTTAAGTTTACTATTAGGGATTTGCCATAACCACCACACCAACACCACTCAATAAATGATTGTTCATTTATTTATAATTGTTCATTTATTTTCTCATGTTTGACGTAACTTAGTGTTCCTTGTGATCCTATGGTGGAAATAAATTTAAATTAAACTACCACATCATCACCACCATCATCAACATCGGTCGCTATCACCTATTTCCATGCTCACCATAGTTCTACGAGAGGTGAACGCGAACGTGAAAAGAGGACGAAAAGCGTAAAAAACATTCTGACCGACGCGTTGAGTTTTATATATAATATAAAATGTAGAGAAGATAAATTGTATGATGGGAAAATACACACTATCTACTATATTATGTGTGGCACTTACAAAGTTTCGCGTAAAAAAAAGTGCCCGCGGAAACGCTATGGGACATCCATCATTTTGGGAAAAACTTGGGAAAAGTTTCGTGAAAGTCATGCATTTGCCATATCCGTAAGTTTCTTTCACTGGCGAGATATCTTATCTTTGTAGCTAATCTATGTTTGAAGATAGGAGTTATCAAGGAAAGATTCAATGGTTTTTAGATTAATTTGCTCACGCTGCGATACTGTCCGTCACCAGGTTTAGGTATCTTCTACTTCACCAGCCTGTAGGCATCCACTGCTGGACGAAAACTGCTGGGAATTGCCATAATCATCACACTTGGCAGGTGGATTGGTGATAAGTACTCAGACGGATGCTGCTGCCCATCCCCTGGTGTAATCCCCCCAACAGGGCACGTGATTATACTATGTGATATTTTGTAAGACCTTCACAATAATGTACATGGTGCAAAATAAATGATTACTGATTAATCCCTTAGTAAGGCATTTACTACATCCACTGGAGGAGAAGGAGAGGTATATCCTCAGACCACACCACGGCCATAAAATTAAATCTTAGTTATGCATAGTTTAATGCAGTCCAAGCTCGTGGAATAATGAACGGACCCACCGTTCATTATTCCACGAGCCTGGATCTTTAAGAGCACAAACATCGATTTTTGAAATAGTAACTATTCGATTGAAGTATTGAGCAACTGTGCTTCAAACTCGATAAAAAAATTATGACCCAAGTTTTACTGTGCAAGCAATTTACAGTGATTTTTGCCGTTGTAGCTCTGAGGTCATGTCAACGCATATAACTTTTCATTTAAAAAACCGACTTCCGCCATAGTATTTGACTAAATATCTGGAGGAAAAAAAATGATGAAAGAACCATAGTGGTGAAAGGATTATGATACTTTTTGAATGCAAATGCTTGGTTTGGTGCTGAAAATATCAAAATCGCCATATGTATGCCTACAATATTTGAGGAGTTCCCTCAATTCCTAATGGATTCCACCATCAGAACTGGATTCTGAAAAAAATGGGACCAATCTGGAAGTATATCTATTCAAATAAAAAAAGAATTTTCCAAATCGGTTCATAAACGCCGGACCAGAATTGAGAACCCCCTCCTTTTTTGGGAAGTCGGTTAAAAATGACTTGAATGAGATGAGCGTTGGGTTAGGTACAGTTTAAAAATATAATTTAGCTTCATTGGGAAATCAAAATCTAGGAATTACATTCTTCATCAGCAGCCTTTACATGGCCACTGCTGGATAACATGGGAGGGAATTACATTCTAACATAACAAGACAACATAACAAGTAAGAACAGTGTATAATGTTTTTTCATAAAAAAAAATAAAAAAAATATTATATACCCTCGACATTTGTGGACCCGGAGTTGTTGGGCAATTATCGTTTTTACAAGATTTGTCTTGGCTGCTGGCTTAGTTAGGAGTGTGTTATTACCGGAAGAAATACATCATCTTTGAAAATTTCAACTGTCTAACTACCACGGTTCATGAGATACAGCCTGGTGACAGACGTACGGATGGACGGACAGCGGAGCTATTAGTAATAGGGTCCGTTTTACCCTTTGGGTACGGAATCTAAAAAAACGAATGTATTTAATGGAGGAGGCCTCGTCCAGCAGTGGACATAAACAGGCTGATGATGATTTTGATTAATAGGTAATTTCATCAGAAATCCATACACGTTCTAAATTAAAAGCTGGTATACACCTATCGAATATGTCTAGCGCCGGTGGAAAGCAGTGGCTGACGCTAAAATGGCTCCGTGACAGGTAATCGATAGCAGCCTTCATTCTACCGACGTGATATTGATAATATCTCACGAAAATTGTGGTTAATTTTTGAATCTTTTGAGTTGTTTGCTCCTGAAACACAGTGTTCTTACTAGGTCGGGAGCTAATGCAATCATACCATAACGCCAAACTGTCACATACATAGCCCTAATCCCACATTAGGATTCCCTGTGTCGTTGGTATCAGGTTGGTACCATGGTATCACAACCAGACAACCAACAATCTAGACCCCAGACCAGAGGTCCAATTTTCTAATTTAAAAACATTCCAGTCACAATATAATCTCGTGTTAGTCGTACTATCTCGTATAGTAACTATTACATATTCTTCGCAAGAAACGCGAAGATTAAGACGTCTAAATTAACCTATTAGGTTTTGTTAGTAGTAGAACTTCTTGTGAAAGAGTTCGTCCGGGGAAGTACTACCACCGTACCTATTTCTCGCTAAGCACTAGTGTTCGCATTGCTGTGTTTCGATTTGAAGGGTACGGATGCCGGTGAAATTACAGGCACCATGAGACTTCATCTTTATGTCTCAGGGTCGGCATGATGCCTCTGGTGTTGTGGGCGTCCATAGGCTACGTTAACTGCTTTCCATCAGGTGGGGCCGTATTGCTTGTTTGCTTGCCAACTAGTATACAATTTTCTAGTGAATTTTTGTTTGCCCGTTTAAATATAAATTCATAGTTATTTTATGTAAGCTTCAACGCTCATGAAAAGCAATAAAACTCTATAGCCGATTAAAGTGAAGCGCGTTTTTGCGAGCACTTACAGACTTGTCTAATCTTCTCGCTCGGTCATTTTCCCAAGCTTTCTCAAAAAAAAACCTGATTGGATACAGCTTTATAACCGTTTAGTCTGACACAATAATTCATACAGATTACTAGCAAGCCATTGATAAATCAATTTCGTGATTAATATCCGTGTTATTGCAGGCCGCGTGGATTAGGGCATTGTTAGATATAGGACCAGAAATATGAGATTTGGTGTACACCAAACACGATATATAAAATATAATAAAAATAATGCCGTTGAAAATAATTGTTATTTACGCAACTGGCCTACCTGCTATGTTAAGCGGTAACCTTTGATTTGCAACTGCAAACAGCAAGGGTGATGCACCACGGGTTTAGATATTAGTGTACATGTGTACAAAATTTCATGGAGTTAATAATCTCCAAAATATAAGCCAACTTGGTTCGCGTACAAAAGGGCGTAAGATTCTCATAAGGTTACATTTATGTGGGCCAAACCTGATGATGGAGTTGGAAGGTGTACAGCTGATCTCCTAAAGGACTTGCAATAGAATAGTCGTGTTTGATCTCTTTTGTAATACATGTTAATACATAATATAAAGTCACGTAGTAGTTTGTACAATCTTGAACGCGTAGTAGATACAAATAGCACGCGGGCAAAGTTGTGGGTAGAAGCTAGTATTTATATAAGAGAGGTCTTGCTCGTTCCAGCTCTCTGATATAAACAAGCGCATTGGCGCCGCAGTCGGGTAAACTCGCCACCCGTCGGGTAAAATAGCACACATGTAAGTGTAAAACCGTGCGAATTCACACTACAGCTGCAATGCAAGTGTATGGGGAATTCTGTACGGTTCTATAATAAACTTCCAGAAGGTGCATTTAAACTTCCTATTCGAAGATTTAAATCCTACATAAAGATGAATCTAATTAAGAAAGCGTATTACACTGTTGATGACTATATTAATGATAAAGCCGCGTGGCCTGATGTCGCTCTGCCCCTCGACTGCTAAAATGGAAATTTGCAATATCTGTACTTACCTATTTACATGTTTGTATTAGATTATTATTTACAAGCGTAGCGTGTGCTGTCTTGCATATTTTGCTGATGTTTATTTACTTTTGACTACCTGCCTAAGGTTTTTAAGTTCTCATTTACTATGTATCAGCAACTCCTTGCTCCGAGGCACCACACAGGCGCTTCTCACCTAGTGGTAAGACGGACCATTTATGTAAGCCAAGCCGAGTTTGTTGCCTGATTCTTCTAGGCTTGGTCGCGTTGGAACAGGAGTAATTTAATTTTATATAAGACGACGATTCAAAATGATCCTTGTGATTTCAATGAATAAAGTTCTTTTTGACTTTGACTTTGACTTTGTTTACTTTTTTTAGACTGGGCAGTGGGCAAGTCTGAGAGCTGCTCACTTTCCGGCCAATTTCCATGTGTCCGGCTATATCACGGAATATTTCGGGCATTGTGTAATAGACGTATATAGCCGACATAGCCGTGGTAGTCTCAGCCTTAGAATAGGACTCTTCCAACATCTCTTGTGGATATCGTAAAAGGCGACTAAGGCAGGGGATGGGCAGCATCGACCTGAGTAGTTAACATCAAACTGCGATCACCAATCAGCTTGCTATTATGGCAAATCCGCCATTGCACGCTTGGGTTGGACGCTATGCGTGCTATGGGGAAGGCCTCATCCAGCAGTGGTTGTCTACTGGCTAAAGAAGATTATGAAATTAAACACAGTGGTTCCGGTATGGCAGACGTATACCTTGATTAACACTTTCTACGATTCTGACGGTCCTTTTTCTAACATCACATTATTCACACATGCTCGTCAGAGTATGGTTTATTAAAAAAAAACTGTATCAAATATAAATCCGTTTGCGTTCAGCCACCATACGAGCGACACGTGCTCTATAATTTATATACCATTTATTTACAAACAAACAATTATTTTTTAAATTTTTAACCGGTTTATGAACTGTTGATATCAACAGTTCATTAAACCTGAATGAACATACTTAATCATATTTAATTATACTAATTCTCGTGAACTCGATTTTCGTAGTCTTTAACTAAATTAGCAAAAAAAAAGAAGAAAAAAAAGAAGTCGGTGGATGGAGGCGGCTCAAGACCGTTCGTCGAGGCGTTCTACGGAGAGTTCTATGAACTAAACTAGGTACCAAAAACAATAATGCTAAAAGAAGAGCGTGGGTCACTTCTTAAACTAGTTCTTAAACTAAACGCGAATCGTACTACTTACTCAATTTCTGGCCCGTGCTTTTCTAAAAATGGCTGAAAACTAGTATTATTAGTTTGAAATAATCTTCCGCTGGTCCGGCTATTCTGAACTCGCCCTGGCTCTATGTGGGGGGAATTATAGGGGGGTGGTAGGTCACATCTCGCTATCGCCGGCGGCCGTAGATGAAACATCCGCACATAAATCTGCCACGACTCAGCGCGCTTAGCCTCTGCCCATTGCTACTGTGCTACCAGTGCCCACTGTCACAGATATATGTATAGTTTCTTTGTGCCTACTGTCACAGATAAATATATAGTATCTCTGTGCTTTTTTTTTAAAAACTAGGTATGCTCATGTTACCACTAAAATAAGGGTATTTTTTGCAATATGCTGAGAATCCATCATTTACAACGACGGTTAATGAAAACATTATTTCAAAAAGCATCGGTTAAAGTATCTGCATCCTATGAAAACTTTTAGAGAACAAAATAAAAGCTTCAACGTCTTACTCTTTTCAGAGCTTGGAAGAAAGAGACAAGAAGAATTCCGGCCATAAGGAGCAACTTCAGCGAGAGCAGCGCTTCTTGCGCCGGAGACTGCTGCAACTTCGCGCCAGTCCGAGCGACACGCGGACGCTGAGCGAGAGCGAGATACCGCATACGCACTCGACGCGCGCCGACTCTCTGTCCTCACTTGAGACCTCATCGGGCGTGTCCACTGCCGAGCGGTCTCCCTCCTCCATCTCTGAAAGTGGTGAGTCGATATAACATTAACCTAAACGCGCGTGAGTCAAGCGGTTAACGCTATGCGAGAGCGCCGTGCAAGGTGAACAATACGACGCGTGTGGGAATCTGAGACCGAAGTCTCACGAAGTGTACGCTAGGGGCGCTCATTGGTGTCTCGATACAAATTCCATGTTACACTATACCAGTCGTCAATTTCTTGTTAAAACTCAGACTGCGGCTTTTGAGACCCTAGTTTTTTGTAGCAACCATTGTAACGACGATGATCGGTGGTGTGTTACTATAAAAAAACCTGTCTAATAGATGTAAAAAAAAAAAAAAAAACTTATAACCCAAGCATCGTTTAGAAAGAGATATGGCTGCGTTAGAGAAGGAGAAGAAGAAAAAGGTATGGCCTAATATAGTAGGATACTATATATAGTAGGGCTGGCAACCCTAGTCTCAGAGCCCGTAGTCGGCGAGTTTTAACAAGCAATTTACACGGAAGTGTGGTGTAGTGTTACACGCTTTTTTGTATGGACAATGAGTTTCACAGAGTGTACGCTATTGGCGCTCATTGGTGCCGCCATACATGAACGTGTTACACTACACCATAAATCCGTGTCAATTTTTTGCAAGAAAATTAGACTCGGCCTCGTAGTTTGTAGTCGCTCTAATCTCATAGTGATGGAGTTATTGTATCATCCAAAAACTCTACAACTCTGTTTGCTAGAGTAGTACGTGCCGGCGCAAACTTAAGCGAGATTATGATAGACTGACATTAAACGTATGAACATGACATTAACTAGGCTATTTTAAGACATCAATCCGATTTGGAACATAGGGAATTAGGGCTTATTATCGATTCCATTTGTTGTTTAAGTAAAGTACAGTCAAAAACAAGATTAACAAGATTAAAACCACGACCCATTTCAAGATTCGTCAATGAACTAAGCCAAGTTGAAGTGAGCCACACCATCAAATTTACTCTTTCGGGATAATATTCCCATTTCCGCTCTGCAAACATAAACTCTATCCAGAGAGACATTCCCATTAAACACGAAAGTGGAAATGCCGACACATTATTAACAGTAGTCAATTTGACTGGTCATTAATATCGAATCAACACGTTGCGCTCGTTAATCTCACGTCAGTCATTCATCAAGACTGAAGGCTTACATAATCATATAATTCCATGACGAGAATGAGATTAGTCTATTGTAGAGGGTACACTCTCCGCGAGACACTCCGTGATATGCGAAGGCGGGAGTGTACAGAGGCCGTAGACAAAGTAACATTCTAATAGCGATGACGCCAGTAGAAAAGTCCAAAATGTATGGGATTGACGTTAGCTATCGATATGTCACGTGGTCTATTGTATTGTATTACGACTGTAGTAATGGAATCGCTTCGAAGCGAATGCCGTTTGGCTAGGCTCTCAGGCCTACGTTCGCATTGCTTTAACCTTTGAAGCTTTCTTTGTAAGGAGGCTCCAAAATTGCAATGGATACATTCACCACACTGGGCAATATACACGCTTCTAAAACAAAACCCCAAGCGACGCGACGTGCTAAAACAAATTGAGGCTAAACTAAACTAAAAGTGCATTATCATCCACAGCTTATAGAAGCCTACTATAGACCTCCGCCATAGAACGCCACGTCAAACGGTCTTGGACCGTCTCTATGCAGCGACTTCTTGCGACCTTTATAATGTCTTTGATCCATCAAGAGCCTTCCTACACTTCGTCTTCCGGTCCGTGGTCGCCACTCGAGATCGTTAATTTACCAACGGTTGTCAGTTCTGCAAGCTATATTGCCTGCCCATTGCCACTTCAATTTGATAATTCTGAGAGCTATGTTGGAGGTCTTGGTTCTCTAAGAGATCTCCTCATTTTGTATTCTATCACGTTGTGAAACTCCGAGCATAGTCTCTCCATAGCCTGATGCAGGACTTTGTGTGTATGAGGCCAATAGATAGCGACCACGTCTCAGTGTCGTAAGTCATCATTAAAAGTTATTTCGTCATTATTCTTTCATATAAACGCCGTTTTTTTATGCAGCGGGCATCGAACCCGCAACCGAATATGTGCAGATCATTCTGCAAAAATTTGGGTCTGCGTGTTATAGTAGCATGGTACTCGTAGTTCCTGATACCCACGACACAGGGACTCCTAGTGGGACTACGCGTGAAAACATTTCTATTTATAACTAGCATTTGTGAGTATCACTTTTAAAAATCATCAAATTAACTGGTCAATTTTATTTGAACTTCAATTAAAAGCGATTAACACAAAATACCAATAATTTTGTAATTAATAAAATAACTAAATATTTATTTTCGTTGTTCCAAACAAAACGTAATGGTCTCGACCTTTGCGGTGATGGACAGGAAAGGTTACCTGAAATATTCAGTAGACAAATCAATATTCTGCACGCTCAGTCATGTTTAATGCAATAGCTATTTATCTGTTAATAAAAACAGATATTTAGAAGGATTTGTGCCGTGGCGTGTCCTGCCTGAGAATAGACCCCTCCATCCCCTACCGTTGATGCCGTAAAAGCCGACTAAGGGATTACACCAGGGGATGGGCAGCAGCATCCACCTGAGTACTCAACATGAATACTGCTATCACCAATCCGCCTGCCAAGCGTGGTTATATGGTAATTCTCCCCATTGTATTTATGAGGGGGTTTCATATCATCACCAAGTAGAAGTCAACTGCTGGACATAGGCCTCCTCCGTACAATGCCACGATGAACGGTCTTGTGCTGCCTCTATCCACCGACATCCTCCGATCTTTGTAATGTCCATCGAGACAAGCCTTTCTCTATTGCGCCGTCCGCTTTGTGGTCGCCACTTGAGAACCTTTATTCCCCAAACTGTTGTAAGTTCTGCGAGCTATATGACCTGCCCATTGCCACTTCGATTTGCTAATAGGAATGATGACACTTCAGTCCCACACTGATTGTGCGTCACTGAAAAGTCTTGCACTATCACTTGTGGGACAAGAGATATTTTTTTCTTTTTTTTTTACCCCCTTGAGTCACATACATATTCCTTGATTACACACTAGGATTCCCTGTGTCGTGGGTATCAGGAACTACACCCAGACTCGTAACACATGTTTTCAGATCATGCAAACATTTGTTCCGCAGCGGGAATCGAACACGCAAGAGTTCTCAGCCGAATACTCGCCCACCGCGCCACGAAGGTTGTCGAAGGTTTTCTTTAAAGTAAACTTTGATTTCCCATTCGTCGTCACTCACTTAGCATTTTCAGTAGGTTCAGCAGTTTTAAAAGCAAAATAGGCCAACGATGAGGAAAATCCTCTATTTACTCCGCAAATAAACACGAGCTAATGAGTCGTTTAATCGCTAAAACTACCGCCTTGTTTACCATATCAATTCTACGCGAATAAAAAGGCAATAAACGAAGAAAAGGGAAAGTTTCCTGCCTGGATAACGACAATAGATTAGAAATTAATGGCAAGAGGCAAGCCTGCAATGATTCTATTGCAAAAGTTAATGCATAAATAATAGGTAACAATAGGTGGGGGGTTGAGGCCTATGGGTTTTCTATTGATAGAGTTTCGCGAATATACTATTGAAAGAATTAGATATCATGGGGGCGCTGATATGGTACTATTAGTAGATACTGTGATGCCGCGGGGAAGAAATTCAAACTAGAGACCATTCTAAAATGTCGGAAGCGTTTCCGATCGGATCCGTTTGTTTTTCATTTCGATGTGGTAATGTTGATATCAGACGGGTAATTTTTCGTTGATTTTCGTCTTTCATTCAGCACCTTTCACTCGAAATGAACCGTTTGAACACAAAATGAAACAATAGTGCCGAATTAATTCAAAGAAAAATTAAGCATTCACTCGAGTGAACATTCATTCGAGTGACCCGTATGATATCACCTTTAGTAACTAAAATAATTTTCTCTAGTGAAACACAGTAAAAAACAATAAATATTGTATATTGGTGTATTTTAGTAGAGATTTTTTTTTAGTTACTTACCACATCGAAATGAAAAACTAACGAATCCGATCGGGAATGCTTCTAACGTCTTAGAACAGCCATGCAGAAAAGCGCTGGTATACAGTTTTGTAGAGTGGTAGCTAACTATTGACCGTATACACAAGCTCAGATTCGCGCAGCGGGCTATGGAGATAGCTATGCTAGGAGTTTTACTACGTGATAGAATCCGAAATGAGGAAATCCGCAGAAGAACCAAGATCTCAGAGTTAGCAAGTTGGAGTGGCAATGTGCAGGTCATATAGCTCACAGAATTGACAACCGTTGGGGAATAATCGTTCTCGAAGGCAACTGCAAACCGAATTACGCAGTATATGAAGGCCTCCCTCGGTCAGTGGATGGAGGCGGCTCAAGACAGTTCGTCGTGTCATATGTTATATGTATGTCATATGGACTACCTATGTGACGTGGTGGGCGAGTAGACGGCTGAAATGCAAGAGGTTGCGGGTACGATTCCCGCTGCGGGACAAATGTTTGTATGACCTGCAAATATTTGTTCTGGGTCTGGGTGTTATGGTACCATGGCACTCGTAGTTCTTGATACCCACGACACAGGGAATCCTAGTGTGAGATCAAGACTACGTATGTGACTGTTGGGTGTTATGTTATGTTATATCTTCATTATGACGGTTGCAAAAACCTTTACTTACAATAGCATTTTCAATTTGATAAGTTTGGCATCAAGTCAATCTCTCCGATATAAATAAACCTCGCCTGACAGCACTAAGCCGCATTATCCTCCTGTTTACCCTAAACATTCAATAGCGATGCGAATATTTGTTTTTACGACGCCCGCCGTATATAGGAATGCAAACGGGCGGATAGATCATATTATAAACCCAAATAATGCACTCGGCCAACAATAAACGGGTAATGCGAGTATTTATCGTCCAGAGAGATGGGTCATCCAATGTTTTCTGAGTGAGCCCGACGTAATATGCAATAGTTTCATCATCAGCAGCTTGTAGAATATAGGTCCCACCATGAACATAACATAACATATAACTTTTGAAACTATCATGGTTATTAACATAATTATCACTAGAAACGGGATATTTAACGGGGTGTTTACCCGTGATCATGGTGCATGAAACTGTGCCGAAATTTCGGGAATCAATAATCAGTGAACTCTTTTAAAAACAGACTAGATAAACATTTTAAGTGCACTGACAATTAAAAAGATAGTAATTAATAAGAGACGCATCAGCTTTGAGCTTAATAATAATAATGCTCAAAAATCATGGTAAATTATCCCGTTTCTAGTGATAATAACATAACATAGCACCATGTCATGATCCCGCACTAGGACTACCTGTGTCGTGGGTTTCAGGAACTACGAGTACCATGGTACCATAACAGCCAGACTCGAAAAAAATATTTGCAGGTCATACAAACATTTGTCCCGTAGCGGGAATCGAACCCACAACCTCTCGCATCTTTTCCTTTTTGCCTTAAAAATTAAAGCTAATGAATATATCTACATATACATAATTAGATACGCAATACAAAGAGGGGTCCAGTATAGTTTCTAACGATGCATTCATCTGTGTAATTCTAATAACATCAAAATTAACCTTCAGCTATGATTCCTTACCTTTGATTATAAACATAATCAAATACCAATCAGTATAATCAAGAACACGCTTGAATTGGTTTCATTCATAATCAGTCTAAAATTCAACTCATCAAGATCAAAATAACCTTCTCACAGAGCAAAATAAACTTTATTTAAGATACGATAGAGTTGTTTATGATTGAGTTTTCGTTTAATATTAATTATAGGGCGAGCGCCCACTGCCGCAAGCGAAGCGATGGCGACGCAATCGCATTACGTTAATCGTGTGTGTGTGACGTGATGCGGGCCATGTGCTATTACTGCTGTACACATATATACTATATACAGCGTCCATGTTTCCAATATAGGTGTTTGATGGACCTTGTATAGCCTAAGGCACCGTTAGTACAGCAATTTCCATCTCGATGTGAATTGTGTTGTGAATTTACGTTCGAAATTCGAAGAATGATGGACTGTGATGGTTTTGATTTTAAAATATCTACTAATTTATAATTATTGTTTATAAAAATATCTACTTGTGAATTGTAATTACCTTAACACTTTCACTGCTGAAATCACAGACATCTGTGTTTAGGTTTTTGGGTGATAGCATTTTTTTTCTGCGATTTTATTCTTCGTGTCATGATTTTTTTCCTTCAACACTGCGACGTTAAGCACACGTCTGTTTTAATTCAAAAAACCAAATTTACACGTAAAATCGCGGAAAAAGGTCCGCAGTGAAAGTGTGTTATTTTGATACAAAAACTATAGTCTGATTTTTAATCTTAGACAATTTTTGTCAACAAAGAAATGTCAAGATATGCCACTGTGTGTTTAAGTGTATCATATGTGTATATACACATATGATATACATACATGACAATTATACACACAGTGACATTTCTTTGATTACAAAAATTGTCTAAGATTAAAAATCAGAGTATAGTTGTAATAAAATTCTTACAACTATACTAAATCAATTTTTGTTTATTTTCGCCGCCGCGCGCCGATCGAAATCATTAATTTATTGGTTGCATAAGCTTAACAGTCCATTAAATAGCGAAAGCTTTATACTGGATAGTTCTATTTTGATAATAAATCATGTTGTTATATCAAAATACCACTAAAATGAAAGTGCTGAATTGTTTTTAGTTCTTATTAAATGATCAATAGTTTATTGATCGACGATATACAAAATATTAAAAGGCATATACTAGAAAGTTATCTAATGCTACCTTCATGTTCCCGTACCTTTCTTGGTCACCCTGCAAGGTCACAGCTTGACGTATGGTGGGTTAAAAAGGACCTAATGACCAAGGAACCAGTGTGTTGAAAAGACTCAGTGGCCTCGTAGAGGCTCCTTTTATGTGTCACGGGGGTGAAGAAAAACATCGTAAGGAATGTTTTTCTTAAACGTATATGAGAGCACGTAATTGCGCACATTAATTTATCGAGTAAAAAAAATTGTCCTTTGTTACGTAATATAAAGCATAAGTTTAAAAACACATTAAAACTGATTTTCCTGATTTTTCAGTAGTTATTTATAGAATCAGAATTAGAAAATACGCGTTTCGTTTTACGATAACCGTAAATTCACTTGGAGGATATCCAGCAATTAAACTCTTAAGCGGCAAACTTCAATATAAACGGCTCATCCGCACAAATAACTCACATTAAGCGGATCGTTTTTAAAAGCTGCACTTTAAACAGTTTCAACTGCTGAAGTTGTAACGCATTGCGCATCCAGACTTTTTACGATTATCTGTTCCCACAGTATATCAACCGCATGCAGCCGATTCTCGCGCACACAGTTGCAAACACTAAAATAAACAGAAGGTTAATTTACTGTGTTGCTTTAGCTGTCGTCTTTTCGATGGGTGATTTGGGATGATTCATTGCTTCACTAATGCTTTGAATTTTAAAAAAATTGCATGGGTCAATCGTTCTGATACAGACAATGACAGCGTTTCTGTGCATTATTCTTAAAATTTTAACTGCGCTAAAATTATCGCGGTCCCTATTATTTCAGTCTATTAGAAAGAGCGCGCGACAATTTTAGCGCACTTTTAATTTAGGTAATACTGCACAGAATCGCTACCAGTAGCTGCGCTTGTCATCGAGGTGTTTTTGTTACGGAAAATAATCCAACTGCCAACTAAATTAATTTCATTTTTTTTCTTGATTACTTTCACACGTGCATAACTACAGCAGATTGCAACCATTGCCCCGATTCTAGTAACTATTGAACATTCAATTCATAAACTAATCTCATCTCAGTCAACTGACACGTTTGTCACTGCGTGCGTAGACATAGTAACTATTACTCAATCTTTGCATCCATACGTTATCCATCTCGCTCTAACATACGCCTTCGTATGTGACAGAAAGGTAGATGATTAATCAAAAGATGACTAAGATGAGATTATGTTGTAAATTGAATGTTAAATAACTACGAAAAATACCTTCCTGAGTATGTCAGTGTAGGTGTTGTAAGTCCGAATCAATACAGAGATGTGCTACTGGATCCCTATTCCATTATTGTTGTCCTGGTACCAGCGAAGGCTCGAAGTCATTAGCGCGTGATTTACGAGTACTCGCCGGCTTATCGCCTTCTCTCGCCACCTCCTGCTTTATTAATTACACCTACAGAACGATACCCAACACATACGCATATACCAACCACACATACACACTATTATTGTGCGGATAAACTCCGGGATTTAATGGAATCTGAAGACCACGTGTGGTTTTCTATGCATAGCGATGTCATGCAATGTAAAGCTTTGTTTTAGTGGAGGGCGGGATTTATTATATTGCTGGCAAAAAAAGTCCATGTCTATTTGGGTCAGACGATTCAACTACGAGGGTCCAACTTCGACAAAGAGGTCAGCCGGCGAATCCAACTCGGATGGGCAGCGTACGCTGTGTCTTCTCGTCACAGATACCGCAGAGCCTCAAGACGAAAATCTATAATGAGTGCGTGTTGTCGGTAATGACTAACGGCATTGAGTTGTGGTCGCTAACTATTGGCCGTATCAACAAGCTCAAAGTCGCGCAGCGGGCTATGGAGAAAGCTATGCTAGGCCTTTCACTACGTGATAGAATCCGAAATGATGAAATCCATAAAAGAACCAAGATCACCGACATAGCTCTCAGAATTAGCAAAAGTGGCAATGAGTAGGTCATATATTCGTTCGCAGTACCGAGTGGCAACCACAAACCGGACGACGCGGTAGAGGATGGCCCGCTCCACTCGATGGACTACATTATAAACTTCGCAGGAAGTAGGTGAATGGAGGCGACTCAAGACCGTGATTCGTGGCATTGACTAGGGGGAGCCTATGGCTATGTCCAGCAGTGGACTTCTACAGGTTGATGATGATGATAATGGTAAAAGAATGCAATGTAGAATAAGGAATTCAATGCAAACGAGAATCTAATTATTTATCCAATAATCCAATTTGATTTCTTTTTAATTTATTCGGAATAAAATCTGTTATCTACACAACTGTTTGAATTATAAAATTTAACTCTGTATACGACCCCATAAAATACAACCCTTTTAAACGATACCGCAGCTGAACTTTCAACGTAACTGAAGATATTTGAGTCTATTTACGATTTGAACCATTGTAGATTTAAAAACAAGAGCACCTGGCAAATTGTTTTCAATAGTTGGCAGCTCGCGTGCTCCGTCTATCGTGGCTGCCTCCTGATAAGCCTTCGTGTAACGTTGTTATCAGCTAGGGGTGGCTACCACTGAGGGGTGAGGGGGGTGAATTCGGTTGGTCAAGATAGTAGAGCAAAGATATCCGGTTGGTTAGATAGCTGAACAACTAGTGGCTGTGAGGGGGTTGATCGGTCGTAGATATATATACAGAGCCCGTAGTCCAAGTTTTACATCAACCATCGTACGATAACGACGATCGTTCGTGAATTACGTAGAGTCTGTTTAGCGAGAGACCCGTCGTGGGATAGGAGGTCGCTGCTGTGCTTAATTACCTTTTTTGTTTAGTGGGCAAAATACAAAAGCGCGTCTGTTCCGTTTTGAACTTTACAACTGTTACTATTTCTTTAGTTTTTAATTCAAAATACCTACAGAAAAAAACCAGCTCCTAATAATGGTTTTAATATGTAGTTCACAATGTTAGCTTTCAATTTGGCCACGACAACTCCAAGCAATTTACACGAACGTAGGGTGTAGTGTACACGGATTTCTGTATGGAAAATGAGGTTCACGCAGAGTGTACGCTAGGGGCGGTCATCGGTGTCGCTATACAAAAATCCACACTACACTACACCAGCCGTCCGTGTCATTTGCTTGTCAAAACTCAGAATCTGAGGCCCAATTCTCTAATTTAAAAACATTCAATTCGCAGTATAATCTCGTCTCAGTCGCACTGTCACGTATAGTAACTATTGCTTAATCTTTGCGTTTCTTGCGAAGAATATGAAATAGTTACTATATGAAACAGTGCGACTGACACGAGACTAGAATGTTTTTAAATTAGAGAATTGAGCCTCAGCTCTCTGGCTACGAATCCGAGTAGCAAGCGGACGGACTAAAATGTCTGAAATTATCACACCACGTTTCACAAATTAAACTTTGAAACCGTTTCAAAATTCACATCACCATAAATAAATTGAAGTGTTTTCGAGCAAGGCGCTCCGCGCTTGTAATATAAACATGACCGGCGGTAGCCGGCGGGTACGCCCGTTCCACAGACTAAAACAATTTATGGATTACGTAGTTCAAAGCTGGGGTAGTATACCCGCCAAGAAGTAGTGCATTCATTACTGTCTTGCAGTTTGGAGGGCAGGTCGTTAAAATTATAGGCACATGAAACATGCCAACAAAATGTCTCAGGGTGTTGGACGATAGATGTCGTAGGCATAGCGAAGACAGTGAACTACGTGGCAGTTAGTTTTGCCACTAAGGCCCATTTTCACGAAAACTAATAAACGGCTGTTTATAACCATTCGTTAAGGTGACAGAAAATGTATGAAAGCATCTGTCAAAAAGAATTGGTTAGGCTAAACAGTCGTTTAAGCATCTGTTTATGTGTAACAGTGACCTTAGTGGTCCATTTCCCTGTTTCGTCTCTTAAAATTTATCTTATATATTATCATGAAAATCCGTTTCATCTTTTAACATTGTTGCTTTGGACTATTTCCAAAGTTATTTAAATAATTTGAAATGCCTAACAAACCGTCTATCATTCTTCGCTGTAAGTAGGTAGAAGTATAAAGTCTAGATAAGAATGGCGACAGTTCTGACGTCGGGCTCAAAAAGGAGGGATTCGGCCTAATTAAAGTTGGATAGTTAGTGTAATTAGCGGGTTGTAGCCCTCTGCGTTTCCGCAGGAAGTGGAGCAGTGGAGCGACGCGCTGCTGGGGGTAAATGCGAGCTTTTAGGAAAAACTTTAGAAAAGTTACTTTATGTAAAAGGCTGATTGCATCTGTATACTTATACATATATAATAACGTTACAGTTTTTTATAGAAAAATAACATTTTGACTCGAAAATTTCTTCGTAAATACATAGTTTACTGGGAAATTTAGATTTAGGAAAAACTTATGAAAAGTTTCTTTATGTAAAAGGCTGATTACGTCTGTACAATTATTTATTTATTTATATATAATAACGTTACAGTTTTTTAAAGAAAAAATACATTTTGACACGAAAATTTCCGTGAAATATTTCATTTTTTACAGAAAAGAGTCAATTGACGTAAAAAAAACCTTAAACCTTAAGAAGAAGAAACTAAGATATTTTTCAAGATGGAGATTGAGATGGAGTGGTGGATTCACTTTATTCACTAATTATCAATTCCAAAATAAAACTATTATAACTTTGATAAAAGCAATCAAAGCCTATCCTACTAATATTATAAACGCGAAAGTTTGTTTGTTACTCTTTCACGTAAAAACTACTGAATGGATTTGAGTGAAATTTGGAATGGAGATACTTTACGCTACTTTTCATCATCATCATCATCATCAATTTTCATCATTATTCACGTGGGTGAAACCGCGGGGCGCAACTAGTAATAATATAGTTATAAAATAAATAGCTTTTAGTTTTAGGCTCCTTGACATCTGTAAGTGGTCTCCTAAAGTTAGTTGTCGGTTGATAAAAATATGCAATCAATTATGTGATTTATGTGTATCCAATGTAATCATTGAAACTTCAAAAAAAAAAACAAATTCAAAAAAATTCAAATTTTCTACTAACTAGTAGAAAATTTTCGCATCAATGTAAAGTTTTAAATAATTGTGAAGATTTTTTAATCAGTAAATTCCTTCCAAAACCATAACTTACTGAAGTTACGAACAACAAAATTAATGTTTTCAGGTATAAGTTCCAGAACTTTCGGTCAATTAAGTTTTAATCAAAATCAAAACAAGCCACAAACCACTATTAAAACTAAGTTTTCGTAAAATTATGTTGAAACATTTAATAGAAGTACGTCTATTATCAAATTTGAAACAACATAATTATGTCTGTCTGTCTATTGTCTGGCTCATCTAGGTCTGTGACTGAACCGATTTTGAAGGGGTTTCACTGAGATGTAGAATACTTACAGCAGTATAAAATATACATAGGTACATTTCAGTATACCTAACAAGAAATGTACAGAAATTTACCAAAAAAAAGTTTTTTACTGATACTTCCATTGTTCTGGTCCCACACTGATATTACGTGTGTCGTGGGTATCAGGAACTACGAATACCATTGTACCACAACACCTAGACCAGGATCATCATGCGAATATTTACTCCCGAAGCGGGAATCGAACCAGTTGCGTCTCAGTCGGCTGCTCGCCCGCTGCGCCACAAAAAGTTTTGGCTAAGATATTCCAGAATAGGATAATTGAATAGGGTTCAATTTTAAAAATCTTGGACAAAATCATAACATAACACCATACATACATCATACATTCTTGATCCCGCACTACGATTCCCTGTGTAGTGGGTATCAGGAACTGCGAGTACTTACCATGGTACCACAACACCCAGACCTGCAACAATTTATTGCAGATCATGCCACATTTGTCCCGCAGCGGGAATCGAACCCTTACGGATCAGCCGGCTACATGCCCGCCGCGCTACGGAGGTCGTCAAGTTTGCAATAAATTAGTCGGCAACGAACCAGAGTTAATTAAAAATTTTGCTGGACTAGGCACCTGCTCGTTAATATTAGTTACTTTCTTATACAATTAGCAATTCCCTTCCCCCCCTTGCCCCTTTCATGTTGAAAACTAATTTAAAGGACGGCGAGTTTTTGTTTACGTTTTTTACGAAATTGTTTCTCAAACAGTGAACAGAATCACCTGAAATTTTGTAGGAATTTCTGGATTGTTAATTATTATTGCAAAGCCTTTCAAGCATTCCGTTGTTCGCTGATTTCTTTTATCTTACTTGTTTTATTATGACGTCATTTAGGCATTAACCAGAAAAGTCCAAAACACGAACGATTTTTTGTTGTAATCTTAATATCTACTATTTCTGAAATTACAAGTTAAGATAATGTTTACCATATTGATAGGTATCGTTACCGTGATTTTTATTGATATTCTTAAATTCAACGATAATACCTACCAACATTTATTTTAATTTCCCAATAAAAAGTTATCTACTTTTAAAAGTGTCTCTGATAATAAAGTTTCGCTACATAAAAAGATTAGACGTCAATCGGCGCGTGATAGAAAAGGTAATGGGGCGTTGGAATTGGATACTGCAGGCAAGGGGGCTTATCTAAACAACTCACGACTTATTCCACCTTTTTATAGAATAAGGAACCCTTAAAACTAAATTAAACATCGGCGATTAGATATGCTTACATAAATACACAACTCTCTCAAACTTTGAAGGAAACGATCGTAAGAAAACCAACATGTCATAGAACCAAAAATTCTAAGTCATTTGACATGTGAAAAAGATGCCTTTGCAAAGCACTGAATCCTTTATTTAAGTATTATGTATGTATTTTTGACATGCCAATGTTATGCAATGTAACGAAATGGTTTATAAATGAGTATCTGAATATCTTTCACCACACCGGTCCTTTTGCCATCGGTCACAAGGCCTGTTCAAAAGGATGTACAACGTATTATATACCAGTCTGCAATAGATTATAAACGACTCGTATAATAACCGTCGCAAGTTACATATATAATCTCTCACAATCGCAGCATCCCATGGAAAATCTAATTCTCCCTTCAATTCCATCAGAATTGAATTTCCTTGCCGTCAAACGTCTTATGAGATCCTAATTTTACGCAAATAGGTTTCTGTGTTTCGCTTCTTTTTCGCATCGCATTGATACTATAGTGTGCTATTTATCGGGTTATACACTGAGAGCCCACTGTGGTGAGGTACTACTTATCCTTGCCCTCCCGTGGATGTAGTAAGGGATTAAACCAGGGGATGGGCAGCAGCATTCGCCTGTTTACTCAACATCAAACTGCGATCATCAATCCGCCTGCTAAGCGTAGTGATTATGGCAAATCTCTCCCATTGAATCCAATGGGGGGATTTGCCATAATCACCAGTGGTCGAGGCCTCGTCTAGCAGTTTGCATATGCAGGCAGGTGATGAAGGGTAATTTGATGAAAAGAAAGAAGTACCTACTCATCAACGTTCTTGAATATATAAAGCCTCGAGACGCGTACAATATAACGCAATTATAACGCGTAATAAGAGATAATATTGTAAGCACCATGAGAAAAATCGTTACCTACAACGTAGTTCAATCATCAGCTGGAAAACGTTCACAGCTGGAAATATCCCTTTCTACTGGACGAGGCTTCCCCCAGATAGCCCAGATATTCCCCAGGATAGGGGGGGATTTGCCATAATAACCTCGCTTGGCAGGTGGATTGGTGATCGCAGTATTGGTGTTCAGATAGCGGTTGGCTGACAAGCCTTTTATGACATTCATGGGAGGAGTTTAAGGAAACCTATTCTCAGGACGAAAATACCACGGCCATATATCCCCATAAATGCGACAAAATGCTTTGATCACCATTTGAATAATCTACTACTTCAGCAATTACCTTAGTCAAATTAAATCCGAATTACCCGAAATAAGAAAATAAACGAAATAAAATAAACAAACTACAACTAAAAAGCTGATACGAAGGACCAACAAAACCCAGAGCTAAGCTACTTTTAAACATTCCCTAACTAAGCAATTTGTTTCTTATAAAAAGAGTTCGGCACCGGAAGCTTCCCGAACCCCGATACATAATTTGTACAAGCAAAACAAATAAATAACAAAACTTTTACTCCGGCGAATTGACTTTTATCTGAAGGTGTGGTGAAAAAGTGGGAGCGATGGGCCTGTGACGTCATTACATACCTGTTTCACTACACATTGCTTTCAACCTGGGCCTATTCACAAACATGATGCTCACGATGTCACCTCGTCGCGGTAGTGTCCTTCGCGGAATACCGTAAGGCCCGGTTTCCACCAAAGCAGAGAGGAGAGGAGACGAGAGATGTGCTGCAAAGCTGGCAGGTTATTGCCACCGGAGAGGATTCGACTAGACAATTCTCCGCTCTGCCGCGCCGCTTGCTCGCTCGCCGCAAAAATTCTATAGAAAAATGAGACATCTTCTCTCCTCTCCGCTTGATCCATTTCCACCGAAGCTAAGCGGAGAAGAGATGTGGAAATAACGAGATAGGATTCGTTCACTCAAACACATCTCCTCTCGTGTCCTCTCCTCACTGCTTTGGTGGAAACCGGACCTAAATACCGTAATTCTTTATTGCTCCTTTTATCTACGTTCAATTCAACGATTATAGTCTCCCACAGGAATGAACGTTAGTGAATAGGCCGCTTTTATACCCAGAATGCTCTCTAGCTGAGTTCAGATTTAATATGACTCGGATGTGTGCAATCGTACCTAGGCTACCCACTCTTTTTAATCAAAACTTAATATTAAGTAAATCCTAAATAAAAACTACAAAAAATAAAAAATATTTGATTTGCAGTAGAAAATCCTAAATAAAAACTACAGAAAAATAAAAAATATTTGATTTGCAGTAGAAAACACACCTTAAGCTACCCACTCTTTTTAATCAAAACTTAATATTAAGTAAATCCTAAATAAACACTACAGAAAAATAAAAAATATTTGAAACTAGGTACATTGGTTGACTTGTTTGTTTTACTTTTTTAGGTAGGCGCGACTTTTATATTAATTTGACTCTATTCAAATATTAAAATTGCAGCGCCCTACCGGGTACATATGTATACTATAGCTACTCTTTGACCTAACCTATAAATTTTGTACATGCTGACAATTAATAATAAACAAATAAACATGCGTTATTTAATAGTTAAGGCTTACTTAATGACTTAACTAGGTGTACAAAGCGTACAAAAGGAGCTTACAAACTGTTTTGTTTAAAGCTACGGTTTGCACACAAAGCCAAGCCAGTGTCGTGAAGGATTTCGGAGTAACTACACGGTAGAAGAAAGAAAAACATTTACTAGGGTTAATTTTCAAGTTTTATCTAATGGATTATGAGCTATCACTCGCTGATTTTAATATTCAATATCGCTCGCGTACTTGCTACAGATGCATACATACATAACATAACACCCAACAGTCACATAGGTACATAGTCTTGATCCCACACTAAGAGCCAATTTCACCACACTCTATAATTAGTTAATGTTTTGTTAAATCTAACCATTGGTCAAGGTTGTCAGATAATCTTTGAAAACACCAGTCAAAAAGCATTGGTTAGACTAAACCGCCTGTTATTTGTTGGTGAAATCAAACCTAAGATTCCCTGTGCTGTGGGTATCAGGAACTAGGAGTACCATGGTACCACAACACCCAGACCCGGAACAAATATGTGCGATAATGCACACATTTGTCCCGCAGCGCAAATCGAACCTGCACCTCTTGCGTCTCAGTCAGCTACTCGCCCATTGCACCACGGAGGTCGTCATACATTGATTGCATTCGAAGTGAACCTTATGTGCTTTAATACTAAGTATTATTTCTTCTGTAAAAGATTTATCGCCTCAGGGGACAAACAATTGCTAAATTATCAGCTATAGATTTACGAGCCTCTCGGGAGCGGACAGGTGACTGGATCAGATGAATTTAAAATCTATAAATTAGTTATTTGTTGTTATTGTCACGTATTTATGGCATGTATTACCTATCCAGAGGCCTAAGCATGAATATCTAACGTTACCGAGACGCTAGCGAGACGATCGCAAATTTCAAATACACTTCTTATCAAAAAAATCGAAACACTTCTCAAATTTATGTGTTTAATAGATTATTAGAAAAGTATTGTTATAAATGTTTTTTTTTGTCATATAACAGTTGGTAGTACAAGGTTACGAACTGCCAGCAAATGTAATGATAGCTTTTTTTAATGAAATAATTCTCTTATTTGGTTATTTGTCGCCAGAACGAAAATCTGTAGTGTTTCGATTTTTTTTACTAACTAAACCGGACTAAGAATAGACCCCTCCATCATCCATGGGAGGAGACCTCCCATGGATGTAGTTAAAGCCTTACTAGGGAATTACATCAGGGTACTCGAGTACTAAACACCAAACTGCGATCACCAATCCGCCTGCCAAGCGTGCGGTATGGCAAATCCCCGCATTGTATTCAATCCTCGTCCAACAGTGGACGTAAACAGGCTGGTGATGATGATGATGATGATGACATCCTCGTACGATTTAATATGGAAAATTTCTCCAACCCCATGTTAATCTGCTCTGAAACCCAATACGCCGTCATTTAAATTAATGGCATATATAGCTCTACAAAGACATCACCCCAACCCAACTCATTACGATACGAACATACATACATACAAAATGCATGAAGACATCCGCCTTCTAATAGTTTGCAAGCCTTGAAAGCTCCGAGTGATAATAATTACAAGAGATGGCGACCGATAGCGAAGAGTAAGCAAAATAGAAACTGTAATAAAATAAAATTTTTGAAAACATTTATTTTTCATAACCAGCTTTTATTAAATTAGTGATCGGAACCGTGTGCTGATTACAATGAGCCCAAATACTGCCAGGACTAATCATCGGAAGCACCGTTGTCCACCTTCCGTCTCCATCATCAGATCAGCTCGCCGTTACCATATTGTATTGTCATTTGAACTTGACAGGAATGAAAAACAATCAGCTCAATCGGTTAAAGATAACTGATTTAAAATTCATTTGCAAGATTCCACCAGGACAAACATAAATACATCGCAAGTTAAATAAAAGCGCACGTATGTTAAAAAGGAATTTGTTTTAACTGCTTTATTGAAAGGCCAAACCTCAACGCCCTTTTATGTTGTCTTTTTCTGTATCTGCGATCAAACTAAAAAGTAATTTTTAAAGTATAAATTATTTATTCAAAACAAGTACTTACAATGAAAAAGATTATAAATAATGAATTTTATAACTTTTGAAACTATCATGGTTATTAACATAATTATCACTAGAAACGGGATATTTACCATGATTTTTGAGTTTTATTGATTCCCGATATTTCGGCACAGTTTCATGCGCTATGATCACGGAATCAATAAAACTCAAAAATCATGGTAAATATCCCGTTTCTAGTGATAATTAATGAATTTTATGTTAGTAGGTATTAGCCGTGGTAGTCTCAGCCTAAGAATAGGACTCCTAAGGATTGTGCGATGACTAAGGATAAGATAAGATAAGATAAGATAATATTTTATTTGTAACTCTAACACAATACATGATATAAAATCGAAGATAAAAAAAGGGATTGCAGCATCCACCTGAGTACTTAACACCCAACTGCGATCACCAATCCACCTGTCAAGCGTGGTGATTATGGCTAATCCCATTACAGACTATTGGTTGTAGCTATGCATGCTATGGAGGAGGCCTCATCCAGCAGTGGATGTCTACCGGCTGCTGAAGAAGGTAGCACTATGCTTGAGGCTACCGCTGATAGCGATCGTAAAAGTCAGAGTTCATATTTCGGCTCGCAGTTCATACCTTCACACAAGTGTTCTTTTTCTTACTCTTTAGATCCAAGAGTCTTGCGACTAAGTTAAATGGCAACATGAATAAATCAGCTCCATTCCAACGGTAAAGTGAAGTGAAAGTTTTCATGCGTCCGCTATTAATATCCACAACCCTGCGAACCCATTAGAAGCCCAAATAATGCTTGGGCTTCGCTTTGGAGAAACGGAGGAACAGTTAAGACTTGTAAATAAGAATGGTTCGTTTCCTACTACATGTACTTAATGGACTTCGTACGCGTGGAGTTTTACACAAATATCTATATCCCGCCCGCTGCACCTCCGTTAGATGGTGAATTTCGTAAATTGCTTTCTTAGTGCACCCTAGATCACAAAATGATTGTGCCCTCAACGTTCTCTAGGACTTACGATTAAGGCTGTGCGTTAATAAAAGTCAGCGAGTGAGTCAGTCAGTTATGCAACGATGTTATATATTGATGATCTTATTTAAACGAACAACGCGCTAAAAAGCTTCCAAGAATGGAAATATTCATAAACTTTTAGTTGTTTATGTGTTTTTAACACTATCACACAATCATCATTTTCAAAAGGTTAATTATACTAATTAAGCCATTTTTTTTATATAATACTGATGCAAATCTTATTTCCTTTAGAATTTTAAACATTTGAAGGCATCATTTAGCTCTAAGAAATCGCATAAACTTTTTCTAGCATTGAATAAATTCAATGCTAGAAAAAGTTTATGCGATTATTATTGATAAACAATTAAAATAAACCAATAAACTCTAAAATGATTAAGTACAAAGTTTCGACTTTCAAAGTTGCGTGGCAATTTATAATGATTGGGAGCGCCGTGATTATGGAAACGAGCAATTAGCATCCGGTCTCGATTCGGTTGCGTCCACAGCCGGTATCAATTCAGTTGTGAATTGTTTGCGTTTTGCAATAGTATATGTGTTATAGGCTTATAGGCTTACATAGCGTGTACGGTAATTTGTTACAGCTTCCCTTTTACATGCATTGCGTTGAATTTCAATGCACGATGAACGCAATTACTCTTGAAACGAGTTACCCAATTATTTCACCAGTCGCATCCGTGCCTAAATTGTTACATTCCAAAAACCTTATTAAGTTCCAATACCTACACTTTAACGATACCCTATTTCATGTTGCACACGTTATGTTATTTTTTCGTAAAAGGATATTTTCCCGATAACTAAGTTACACAACCATCGACAAACACTATATTACAGTGATATTTTACATGGTTTGGGCGTTGCCGGCTCTCCTATTCAATTTCTGACTGAAATAAATTCCCCTGTCGAAATATTGCACCGCAAACTGTAAACTGACGATGGTTTTGGACATTCGGACCAAACAAAACGCTTTATTGAATGCGGAATTTGCGCTCATTTATCCAATCGAGTTGCGATCAACGGTTTCACCCGTACGGGCTTTATTGTTGCTATCTATCAGTCTAACTCAATAGGCGAGTGAGAAGTATAGATTACGAATTGAATGCACATATTTTAATGAAATCAGAGAGCACCGCGTTGGTTCAGTATTCAATTGAACTGTGATAGCACCACGTTGGGCGCCATTAGTGTCACACACTGTTTGCCTGCCAATACCTTCCATTATCAGTTTCTTTTTCAGCCGTCAAATAGTCCCGAATTTTGGCGAAAAAATAAAGCCATTAGGATTTTTTTTCATGAACACTTTTATCTAGGAGTCCCAACGGAAAAAAGACGATGTAACGAATCACAAAAGTTATCCGCCTCAGAGAGACGTCACGAAATAAACTTTTTAATGTGTTTTCGTGTCTTATCACAAAAGACTTCAGAACCATCGATGAGAGCTCCGTGAAACATTGACGAAAAAAGTCACTTGCGGTCGACAGAATAAGAGAAACTTTTTTTGCATCCCATTTATCACAGGCAGCCCTTGAGGACGAACGCCGGAAGGGGCGTCGCCGGCCGGGTGGGGGGAGGGCGGTCGATTGCCCGCCATTTAACGTGTATTGCAGGAAATTGGCGCTCGCTACCACCGCCGCCGCCATTGCAATCCGATAGTTGCGTTGCTGCTATAATTAGTCACGACAAACTCCGATAGTTGAATGGAGCTAAAACACATACCGGTGTATGAATGGCGAATTACCGACACGTGTTCCACAACCTGGCGAAACTTTGAACGGGACTGTTATCGTCCGCATTTGTTAGCACGTGCAGCTAGTTAATTTCGGCTTAGACTGCTTCAATGTGCTTAGTTAGCGAGTGGATTCAAAAGCTCTGGAGATTCAAGACACTCGCTAATGTTCAGAGAATTAGACCTTGACTCGGGATAATTAAAGCTCTTGATGACATTAAGAAACATTAAATAAATGGGGAATAAGTATAGAATTTGACGTCAAAGCGTTTTATGAAAAAATTACGACTTAAAGTTCAACTCTCGCCAGCTAAATAAAAATTGCGCTCGCCTTTGAAACACAAATTATATCCTTTTTCCACGGCTACAACGCTTTCGAGATAAAGAAAATAAGGAATGAGTTATTAACGTTTTTTATACTCGATAAAAAAGTTTTTTGCAGAATTTTCCGTTCGAATATTGCTTTTACGCGTGCCCGATGTAGTTGGATGCTTGATAAACTTAAGTTAACGATGATATCAAAGGAATATCATTTTCTTTTTCAATAAAGAACCAAAATCTCGTGAATCAAATTTCCATAGCGGCTTATCTGGGGATGGGAGCGAGGAGTAGCGAGAATCTAGTATAATCCGCCTGCCTGCCGTGAGCACCAGACACGGGAAAAATAAATATCATCGGGAAATGCAAGGGGATTATTGTGCACATAAAGCGACGGAAATTCTGTTCTTATTTTGATACACAATGCGCAATTACGGAAGATAATTTGTGCACCGGCGATATATTCTGCTCAGCATGGCTTAGTTATATTGAGGGTTTGATTCTCTTTGTTTTTCTTTTTTATTTATAGTGTTGTTATAACTCGCTGCTCCTGGATGTTCTACTCATTTGTCGTTTATCTTTGCTTTTGTATACGTAGACCAAAGCACACACAACAAAACAATTGGGCATACCTAATAGCATCAAAACTTGGAGGGTGGCAAACTTCTCTCTCTACTTTTGGCTCTCGAAATTTATTCAGGTAGTCCCAGATTTTTAATAGAGATTACTATTTTAGAATAAAAAATTTAATTAGGTATCTAGTCCTAGTTTAATTAAATTTATTAAAATTTTATAAACATTTATATTATAATTATATTATTTATTTTAATATACTTATATTATAATAAATTCAAATTTTATGTGTTTAAAAAGTTTGAACGCATCAAACTAATTTGTTAATTTCCTGCTTCCAGATGAGGTGGACGTGATTGGCTACACGTCGAATCAGAGCGACAGCGAGTCTCTCGTGTCGGGCGCCAGCGGGGACAGCGGGGTCGTGGAGGCGAGGAGGCTTTCGCCCGCGCACGTGTTCAGGTGAGGGAAATCTCTTCAACAAAAAGTTACGGGCAAAAGCGATCAGGCGATAGGATTATCAGCCTGTTTTAGTCCACAGCTGGACATCTGGTCATCTGGCCTCCGCCATAGAATACCACAACGAACGGTCTTGAGCCGCCTCCATCCATTGACTTCCTGCGACCTTAAAAACCGCTGGAGGGGTCTTCCTACATTTTGTCGTTCGGTTCATGGTTGACATTTGGCCTAACACTACCAGCAACGTGCAGCAAGCCAACACAAAGCTTTGAGAAGTGAATTCCTATCATCCAATTGAAGAGTGTCATTTGCTTAATCTGAATCATAAAAGCCTTTCACCCTTTCAGGCCCTTTTCAGTACCACCATACCTTGAACGGTCTCTGACCAAAGGCCCAAGGCTTTTAATTATTTTAAAACTACCCTGAAAGTTGACCGAATCGATACTGAATTATGAAATGACAGAAAGTTGGTACTCTGCTCCTAATCTATTCTAAATAAGAATTTAGTTTTCTTTTGATTCACGGTACTACCATTAGAGTTGATATATCATTGGGACGAGTAAAGAGACTCCATCTATTTAGACATCGACACCAGATCCTAACTTTATATTGACTAATTTTTATTACGAGTATTGGGCCTCTGAGGCCCTCTGAGTCGTTCTCCTGACTCCCGAATTACGAGTCGATATTCTTTTTTTTTTTGCGATAATGCAGAGTTTCTCTACAATACCGCTAGGTGCGCTCGACATTTTTATCATACTAAAACCACATTTCGATTCAGGCGTCGGGAGAACGAGTGCACTACTTAGACTCAGGCCTCTGGTCTCTGGGACACACCTATGTAGTAAAATACAATGCTTATATTCTAGGGCTGGGATCACCAAATAGCGGACCGCGATCCGCATCTAGACTACCCATTTTGTGCGGACCAATGACCTGAACCTTAAACTTCAAGGCAAGGGAAAGCCATGGGTCAACATATATTTGAAGCAGCATTTTCGAAGATGAACTTCATTAAGAATTAATTTCGATCTCGACTTACTGGTGAACATCTCCAGGATTTAATGTCAATAGCTTGCGACAATTTTACTCCAAACTTCAGACAGATAGTCCGCAACAAAAAATGAAAGTTTTCTCATTGATATGTAAAAAAATACCTTGGTTATTTCCGTTATTACATTTGTTTAATATTTTTTTTTCTCTATAACATGTTTTGCGGACCGCGATAGTCATTTAAATTCTTAAAACGGACCCCGAAACTAAATCGTGACTCCTGTTCTAGGGATTATGTAAAAGCTATATTTTAGGAGCTATTTAAATTAATTTAAGTATCTGAATTTTTCAGCTCGGGACACGATGCGGGGCAAGACGCGAGGCAAGAGAGGGGGCACTATGTGCGGGTTGAGGCGGGGCACAGCGTGGCCCACAGCGGGCTCAGTCGGCGCCAGCCGCATCCGTACGCCGCCCGGCCGAGGCGCAGCTCCCGGCCTCAGCGAGTTTAGGTGAGTGTAACGGAACTGGCAGGGGCTCCCCAGATTTTAAGCGGTAATTGCTGCCCTACCCTTACAGCTGCAACACCCATACTGTAGTCACTAGTCGTGGGTGCCGGTGAAATTACAGGCATATGAGACTGTTCATCTTTATGTCTCAGGCTGCGCAGCGCGCGCCATAGGCTACGGTAACTACCTTTCAGCAGGTGGGCCATATGCTTGTGTCCTATGAGAAGGCGCCCAACACCCTGAGACATGTCATGCCTGTAATTTCACCGGCATCGATACCCTGGTTCAAATGAACATAATTATTGGTTTCTGATTTGTTTACGCCTTGTGTAAAAACTACGCATTGAAAATATTGTTTTCCTCATATAACTAAACAAGTCTAAAGATTTCATTATCAAACCTCTTAATCTCTTCATCAATCGGATGAAACCGAATCTTAATTTTGCTATATACCGGGATTTTGTCAAACATCGGATTCGATCAAAGCTGGATTTCACTATAAACCACACACATATTAGCGTGGCCATGGCGGGGGCCATTATACACTCGAGAGCAATGAATCCGGGTCACTTAAAGAATCCTAAAAATCTCGGAAACTAAAAATGCTAGGTTAATGCAATAAATTGTATTTAATAGACAATGTAATACTCCTTAAATGAAGGTATTAAAACTTCTTAGTTATTGTAAAGTTATATCATAAAAAAATCAAATTTGAAAAAGGGCCACTTTCGAAGATGGAACTACGAAATTACAGCATTTGGTTTTGCTTTTGTTTGTAATCTGTCATTTATCATTGTTTGATTTCTGTTTTTTTGTTGTTTTTTTTCTGCGTAAACGCAGTAATGGAAGCACGAGGAGGCAATACGAAGTATTAAAATTCAAGAAAATCGTAATAAAGGTAAAAAATTTCATGTTTCCTATTTTTGTTTTAAGGAGAGATCAGCAGTTTTTTTCTTTATGTAATTTTGTGTTAATAAAATGTATGGTGACTCATATTTTTTTTACCTTCATTTAAGGAGTATTACATTGTCTATTAAATACAATTTATTGCATTAATCTATCATTTTTAGTTTCCGAGATTTTTAACATTCTTTAAGTGACCCGGATTCATTGCTCTCGAGTGTATATTATAAAATATATCATAATGAATTAAATACAT
The DNA here is from genome assembly GCA_951392215.1 of Epirrita christyi. Classification (NCBI taxonomy): domain Eukaryota; kingdom Metazoa; phylum Arthropoda; class Insecta; order Lepidoptera; family Geometridae; genus Epirrita; species Epirrita christyi. The sequence goes on from OX595843.1 coordinate 2,246,583, forward strand.
ATTAATATATTATGATGTATTTTGACCACTTAAGTCAACAGGAGCGCTTTTGACCACGTATGTCAACAGGAGCGCTTTTGACCACTTATGTCAACAGGAGCGTTTTTGACCACTTATGTCAACAGGAGCGCTTTTGACCACTTATTGCAGTAGTGTTACGTTTCCATAAAGGATCCTGAGCACTTATGCCATAAATTGAAAATAGTTTGTTTGTTCACAGGTGTCCTGCAGCGCGCTGGCCGAGCCCGCCTCTGTCGGCAGCTCCCAACGTTATCGACGTAAACTACCTAATAGAACATTTTGTTGATACTGTACTAAAACGTTTCTGTGACTGACGATGAACCTAACAATGGTGATCAAATCCACAAACAAATGGTGAGCACGGTCCATCGGGTTGGGAGCCCCACACAGAGTGACACCGCGACGCCTGCGCACACTCACACATGCACACACGCGTGTTGTAACACACATCTACGATCCATCACAAGTACAAAATTGCCAAAAATGTATAATTGAAATTTTTATTTTCTCTTTCTTTCAAATTTGTTTATTATTCTATCTCTGTCTCTTTCTCTACGAGCTAGGCTCGTGGCAATTGTGGGTCGATGTGTACCTATTCCATTCTACTCGACATCGACGTCGCTCATTCCACTGTGTTGTAAACACTGTAATGTGTGCAAATATCTTTTATCTTCACTTCACTAAACTTATTTATTTGAAAATTTTATATTTTTAATCTAATTCTGGGGCTATCGTTTTGGCTTTTGATATAAACAATTCGTAGATATGACAATGTAGAATAATGTGCCCCGCAATGTAAATTACTTATCAAGTGTTTAGAAATTCACTTTTTTATTATTTTTTATTGGAAATAATGCAAAATATGCAAACAAACAAAAATATTAACTCTCTAGGCAAGTCCTACTTATTGTTATTGATTTCCACATAGTTGCTACTAAGGCAAACGTTGTAAAAAATATCAATTTTATATATAACTTTATTTCATTTTTTTCTTGTATATTTAATCAAATAAAATTAGATCTGTGAATGTTTGTACGGTCATATTCTGGTTGGAGATGATAATTGGGTTTAATAAACCTAAAATTGTTTTAAATACTTTTATGTATCATCTTATAAATTCAAGTACTAACATTGTGGCTATGATATGAGAATTTGAATACTCGTTGTGATCAACACGAACGTAGCCCCAAATTTCACAAAAAAAATACAATTATTCACGCTTACAAAATACTAACCATTAGGTGGGTTCACAAGTTTGCCATCACACACCATACGATTTAAAATAGTATTATTTCAAATTAACAAATAATCCTTTATCGACATGTATCTTGCAGCGTCAATTGTTTTTTTAAAGCTATTTTTCATACAATCTAATAGAATCGATGTTAGCAGTTGACATAAGCTGTCGAAAACCGCTTATGTCAACTTAATTGCCACGAAGTCAAATGAATAATATTGTTTTCATCCTACCATCTCGGAAAGAGTATTTTTGCTATTCGATATCTGAGTGTAAAAGCCGTTTTTATCCGCTAGAGGATAAAGTAAAATTGAATTTAGAATATCGTGTGCACTAAGTTTGTGAATTCAAAACATCATTAAACCTATTTACTTCTACCTCCATGGTGCCGAATTTATCATACAAACTTTTTTAATTTGTTAAAATCAGACACTGAACCTTCTTGGTGTATTACTTCTTTTTAATTTGCTTTACGCGCGCTATATTATTAAAATCTTAAAGGTTGAAAACAAGTGAAAACCCTAAAATGAGCGATTCTAGTGTCGAGGAAGTTTATTTGACAAACAGAATTGACTAAAACTTTTAAAAATGCGCAAAAGTGTCTTGTGTCTTGTAAACGTTTTTTTTTGCATTAAGTCATTTCCTCGCTGAGGTGGGATGAAAAGTTACGTGTTGCAGTCGAGTGCAAAGATTTTTCACCTCGTGCTCTTTAGATTCCCTCGCTAACGCTCAGGATTCAAATTTTTTAAAGAATCCTTCGCTTGCTCGGTCATCAAAACTGCACGCGGTTAAAAAGCAACTTTGCACTCAAGAGTGAGTATTCAATTGAATAATAGTTATTTGTTATACAAGTATAACAAATAACTATTATTCAATTGACTTGTCAAAATCGTTAAAGTCTGCGCGAACAGAGAATAGGTGGGCGAAAAACGGAACTTTCATCATCTTAAATTAGATTTTGACATGGCAACCAAACGCAGCCATTTAATTTTTTTTATTCTTTTATTTATCTTCTAAAAAGTCGAGCTATAATGACAAAAGTGTGTCAACTTAAAATCGGTAACGAAACACTGTAGCTTCCTCATCTCTCACGCATATTCTCATATCGCGCAGACTCTTAAGGCGCGTACTTTTGCTATCGCTAAATTAAAGTGCACTTGCACTAACACTCTCAAAATTTAATTCGATTGTTTTATAATTGTTATGACGCAAGCAAGATACACTAGAAATCCAACAATTTACAATTTGGCTACGCTCTGGTAGATCGTGTCATTCATTCACTAGTTATTTTATGTTTTTGGTAGTAGTTTTAAGGTTATTGTGATCAGTTGTGGGAAGGTAACAAATATATGTTTTGTTTGTTTTTTTAAAAAGTGCAATCAGAAAAAGGCAGTAGACATCCGACTCTGTCAAATCATCAGATCCAACCATTCTAAGCACGCTATTGTATATAATAGAAGGCAATAAAGAGACCTGGCTGGCGTACCACGTGACTTGCGCAGTAGCAATTTCTAATACAAAATCCTCTGCTGCGCAAACACGTGGTACGCGCCGAAGCTCAACTTATTTGATGCTTGCTTGATTCATGATTTTTTTTTGCCTCAACAACTGATCACAGTGGCATGTGTTAAATTTAGACTATTGCAATACCGTCTAAAATACAATGAATATTGTCGGCACATAATCTCCGCGTACCTAATGTCTACATCACTACATGATACTTTTAGTATTAATGTTGCATAATGATCTCACTTTATTGTCACATCACAGGCTTTGTAAATGTGTCAATATTTTTTTTTTTAAATACATAAATGAGAAATATTGCGAGCAGAGGGTTAAGTGAGTATTTTAAAGAAAGGGCATTCAGACTGACACAGTTACTTAGTTTTTTATTCAATGTGGACAATATATTCACTAACCAAGTTATACTTATGTAAAATTGGTCATTTTAAAGTTATCAAGGATGCGTAGTACATGGTAATTTGGTTTTAACTTTTAACTAACTAAATATAACTTGTAATAAATTGTTAATTTTGACATGTTTGACTGAATTTATTGTATTATAATTGTTTATAATTTCAATGACTTTCTATGGGCACTCGAGTGACGACGCGACCTTCCGTTACTCCGGTCTCTATGATTGTCATAAAATAATGTTTTTTTTCTAATATATTACATAAATTGTAAATTGTTTTAGGATGTTATTAAGAAATAGTTGTAATGTATTATCATTTTGTAAGTGTAATGTTTGTTTTAAAAATGATCTCTTATGGTAATGGATGCGTGTTGACATGCAAATGCGATTCACCTTGACGGGCACTCGCTCGGTGACGTCACGCGAGTATAACTTACCGTGCTTCGTTTACGTGCACCTACGATTCGATATATTTTCTAAAAAAAAACATACTTTGACGATGCGTTCTTTTTTTGTAAATCATTACTTAGCGCGGCCACAGACCTGTCGATTATATTCTGTTCTACCTAGAACAGCAAAGAACAGAATTGAAACCGGATTCATCGTCACACACTTACCGAGCGCCGGGTTTTCTTGATTGGCGCTTGGAGTCGTAATCTAGTGCTTGTGTGTGACGACATAAGGCTCTTTCTAAATTGCCAGAATGTTCTGATCCGCGATGAGAACGGTTGCTTGCTGACTGTTCTTGCCGGTCCGGTTCGGTAGGTGTATTACGAGTGGTTACATTTTGTATTGCATTCTAGCCCGATTTCAATTCTTTTCTTTGCTGTTCTAGGTAGAAAAGAATAGAAGCGCAGGTCTGTGATCGTCAACGAGTGCACGGTAAAAGTAGTGCCCGAATGTCAGCTATTCTCAACTCTCAGCACCGCGTGCGTTTGTCAACAAAAATATTACTTTTAATTTGGAAATTAATTATGTATCACAAAATTGATTTATGTTTTTTATTGTATATTTTAATTTCGTGCTTCGTTGAATGCACCTGTATTTTGCTTCGTTCAATGACATGCCATCTATCTGTGTGTTAGATCTTATGTAGGTACCTAATAACGCTCATTTCTGTGATTGGAGTTTTGGGTGCAAGTGGCGACGGGACGCTAAGAGTACAAATGCTGTAAAAGCCCCTAAATTTACATGTTTATATTTACACACGCAACAAGCGGTGAGCCGTACCTATATTCGCACGGATCTGTCATCTTGCTATTGATGTTGTCTCATAAATATTTTTTCTGTGTCCATTGCAACAGTGAATTTTATTTGCCGTATCTTCCAACTTTATTCTGTAGCGTATTGAGTGTGCGCGTCCAGCCGCCCAAACTTGTTACTTTGTCTGCAGCGTATTAAGTATGCGCGTCCAGCCGCCCAAACTTGTTACTTTGTCTGCAGCGTATTAAGTATGCGCGTCCAGCCGCCCAAACTTGTTACTTTGTTCTGCAGCGTATTAAGTATGCGCGTCCAGCCGCCCAAACTTGTTACTTTGTCTGCAGCGTATTAAGTATGCGCGTCCAGCCGCCCAAACTTGTTACTTTGTCTGCAGCGTATTAAGTATGCGCGTCCAGCCGCCCAAACTTGTTACTTTGTCTGCAGCGTATTAAGTATGCGCGTCCAGCCGCCCAAACTTGTTACTTTGTCTGCAGCGTATTAAGTATGCGCGTCCAGCCGCCCAAACTTGTTACTTTGTTCTGCAGCGTATTAAGTATGCGCGTCCAGCCGCCCAAACTTGTTTGTCTGCAGCGTATTAAGTATGCGCGTCCAGCCGCCCAAACTTGTTACTTTGTCTGCAGCGTATTAAGTATGCGCGTCCAGCCGCCCAAACTTGTTACTTTGTCTGCAGTGTATTAAGTATGCGCGTTCAGCCGCCCAAACTTGTTACTTTGTTCTGCAGCGTATTAAGTATGCGCGTCCAGCCGCCCAAACTTGTTACTTTGTTCTGCAGCGTATTAAGTATGCGCGTCCAGCCGCCCAAACTTGTTACTTTGTCTGCAGCGTATTAAGTATGCGCGTCCAGCCGCCCAAACTTGTTACTTTGTCTGCAGCGTATTAAGTATGCGCGTCCAGCCGCCCAAACTTGTTACTTTGTCTGCAGCGTATTAAGTATGCGCGTCCAGCCGCCCAAACTTGTTACTTTGTCTGCAGCGTATTAAGTATGCGCGTCCAGCCGCCCAAACTTGTTACTTTGTTCTGCAGCGTATTAAGTATGCGCGTCCAGCCGCCCAAACTTGTTTGTCTGCAGCGTATTAAGTATGCGCGTCCAGCCGCCCAAACTTGTTACTTTGTCTGCAGCGTATTAAGTATGCGCGTCCAGCCGCCCAAACTTGTTACTTTGTCTGCAGTGTATTAAGTATGCGCGTTCAGCCGCCCAAACTTGTTACTTTGTTCTGCAGCGTATTAAGTATGCGCGTCCAGCCGCCCAAACTTGTTACTTTGTTCTGCAGCGTATTAAGTATGCGCGTCCAGCCGCCCAAACTTGTTACTTTGTCTGCAGCGTATTAAGTATGCGCGTCCAGCCGCCCAAACTTGTTACTTTGTCTGCAGCGTATTAAGTATGCGCGTCCAGCCGCCCAAACTTGTTACTTTGTCTGCAGTGTATTAAGTATGCGCGTCCAGCCGCCCAAACTTGTTACTTTGTTCTGCAGCGTATTAAGTATGCGCGTCCAGCCGCCCAAACTTGTTACTTTGTTCTGCAGCGTATTAAGTATGCGCTTCCAGCTGTCTACATTTGTTACTTTTTGAAAACTACTTTTCTTCTTGTTGATTTATGTCAAAGTACTTGTACTTCCAACTAACAAGTAATTTCATAATTAAACGCCTAAAATGCGCACATAAAACGGCATTTTTATGCTCTTATAAGAATAGTGCAGTAATATTCTATGAAATTTACATTCTATTTCATTACATCCCGATGTCCTTATAAAAACAGTGCAGTAATATTGTATAAAAATCCATTACATCCCGCTTTCTATTCTTATTTTTGCGCATTGTTTTGTTTTCTATTTAGCTTCTATTAGCTGACCAAAAAGTTTTCATAACTTTCATATAAGTAAAGTCAATGCATTCGTTCAAAAAGTTCGTTGAAAGAAAAGCAGACTAAGAACCTCGCTCAGAATGACTTCTTGTTGCGCTAATGTTTTAAGATCACTAACACTGCAATAAGAGGTCATTTTCTGCTCGGTGAATCTACTATTGTTTTTTACATAAACAGTCAAAAAAGCTGTTAAATCTATGTACCTAACAATATTTCGTTTCCTGCTAACGTAAAGGCTTAAGTAACTTGTTTAGGCGAGCTGCGCTATTATATGTTAAGACAGGTGTATCACAGTAACGATAGGGTATTAGTGCGTGCACTGTACGCGCGCACGTCATAGTTAAGAAATGTTATTAGAAATGAATTTGTAAATTCAATGTCCATAGCGCCGACGTCTGTGGCGACTCCGAGGCTCGACTCATCTTAGTCGCTATAAAAAATTAGTCCGGCGTTGTAAAAATACCCGTATCGTTGTAAATATTGGAGCCAAAATTTTTATACAAAATTATTCATAGATATATTCTTGGACCAAGTTGCGCGCGGAGTCGATACTGACTGTTGGCGTTTACTGCCCGAGGTGCACTCTGAACCAAGCTATATTCTTTTTATCGTCCTTATAAATTGCAAACCGAAAAAAAATATGAATGCCATACGATCTAAAAGCGTTAATGTCAACGAAAACGCTAATTTGATCGTTTATCACATTTGGTACAAGTTATTACTATCAAAAAGAGGTTTAATGTCAACAACAACGCTTTTTGATCATTTATATGTCAACCGCTCGTTCATTTTTAGAAATAGTTACCTACGTAACTTTACATTTTTTGAGGTTGATTAGTGCAATAAATCATATTAACGATTGCGTATATAGCCAACTACGGAGTGCGCCAAGTTCATATTGCACGTACAAAACCGCTTGACAGCGCTTGATTTGATGTAATAATGCTTTGTAGATCATTTCAAGCGCAATTTTTCTGTATTGTACGTTTGATACGAGTGCAGTATAGGTATTCGTTGGTAGAGGCAAACATTAGGTACTTTCAATTGTGACACTGTCGATGCATCATGGCAGCATACATGATAAATGTAAAAAGGTTATAGAATTAATTTAATAAAATTATAAATAAATTACGCTGTATCATTTACTAACCCTACTACCTTTGGGATTAGGTGTTACCTATTTAATGCAGAATATTTGATGAATTTCACAGTCTGCGGGTAGACGATCGGCGTGGCGTTGCGAGTCCGTAATTATCGATTTTGTTTATACCGGTAGCTCTAGTATGTGTTTTGATAGTTTTCGTAAACTATATGTAGTTTCGTTTTCTTCCATACATTTCCTCGCAGCGCCCCTAGCAAAAACTAGGAGGAACTAAAGGAACGCTCTGTCCACTTGGATGACTCCATTGATGGATCCGTACACTTGAAGAGGCCGGGTCCAGTACACTAGGTACTAGATAGGAACGACAGAGATAAAGTCGATTTCGCTTAGTTCCATAAAATTCCACCAATCTCCATTCCAAATTGTGCGCTAGTATCACCTGCGACGCAGGAGTTTGCGGGTTCGATTCCCGCCTCTGAACAAATATTTGTACGAGCTGCAGAAATTTTCGTTCATGGTGTTCTGGGTGAATACAGTGATTAAGTATAGTGAACAGATGAATACATCAAATAATAATAATTTTATTTAATCTATTTTGCACTAGACTGTACAATGATTGTTAGATGCTCAATCGGAGGAATGGTAATAAAAATTCCCGCTCCTCCTACCAATCGGAGTTCCGATCGGAGGACTGGGAATGACCCGAATTCAATAGTACCAAATGACCAAGGAATCTAGCCTACTCTCTGACGACAAATGACACTAAATCCTGAATAAGGATTGGAGCAGAGCGTCAAGAGTAGCCACACAGACCCACACTAGGATTCCGTGTCGTGGGTATCAGGAACTACGAGTATCTACCATGACATACATAACACCCAGACCCGGAACAATTATTTGCAGATCATACAAACATTTGTTCCGCAGCGGGAATCGAACCCGCAACCTCTCGCATCTCAGCCACTCAGTTTTTTGTGTTTGATTGTGGCTACTATCAAAGTTTAATAAAATTAACTTACAGTGAAACACCTATATACACTGGCCTCCAAAAAAATCGACCCACCTACGTTTTTTCGCAAAAAAGTGTCCCATGGGTTTTTACTGCAATCGATAGATATTTTTTATGTTGATAATGAAAAAATGCAATTATGGGGTTGTAAAAAACCTAAAAATCTCGCGTGGTACGGTATATTTTACATAAAAATGTGTTATGATAATGAAACCATAACATTTGCCAAAATTAACGATTTTACTTTAAGTGGCAAAATTTATGTTTTTTAACATTTAAAAACATTTTCGCTTCACCTTAGTATGGGATGTTTCCTCCTCTTGCTTTAATGACTGCTGCCATACGCCGATTCAGCGAGCGGATCAGCTTTTTGATGTCTTCTTGGGGTATCTGTTCCCATTCTTCCGTTAATGCGGCTTCCAGCTGATCTAACGTCTCTGGAACTGGATTTCGGGCTCTAACTTTCCTTTTTATCTGGTCCCAGAGATGTTCGATCGGATTTAGGTCCGGACTATTGGCTGGCCACTGCATAACTGGTATGCCAACCTCCCTAAGATATCCGGTTACAATTCTGGCGACGTGTGGTCTTGCGTTATCATGCATGAGCTGGAAATTTTCGCCAATATATCCCGCGTATGGCATTACATGAGGTTCCAGAATATCCGTTATGTAATTTTCAGCATTAACCGTACGATTCCGAAAGAAAACCAGCTCCGTACGTCCGGTCAAAGAGATGCCTCCCCAAAACATTGTAGAGCCTCCTCCAAACCGGACTGTTTCTCTTATGCAGCACTGAGCATAACGTTCTCCTGGTCTTCTCATAACGTTACGACGTCCGTCAGAGCCTACAAGGGACATTCGGCTCTCATCACTGAACAGAACTGTCTCCCATTGACCAAGATCCCATTGGATGTGTTGCCGAGCAAATTCTAACCTTGCTTGCCGATGAGATGCAGTGAGTTTTGGTCCTGTGGCAGGCTTGTGTGGTTTCAGGTTTTGCTCCCGAAGTCTTCTTCTCACCGTATTCTCACTTACAGCCACTCCACGAGTGTCTCTCAGCCTGCCCTGCACATCAACAGCAGAAAGATGCCGATTTCTCAAGGAAGTCAAGGCAATAAAACGGTCATCCGTCGTGTTTGTGACACGTCCTCTTCCAGATCCTGGTCTCCGGCGGTACTCTCCCGTCTCTAAGTATCGTTTATAAACTCGACGCACTGCTGATCGACTCAAATTTAATCTTCTTGCCACATTTCGCTGACTTAGCCCTTCACGAACGAGAGCTTCCACTTGAGCGGCTTCTGCTTCAGTTGTATCCATATTTTATGGTTAAAAGCAACAAATATGATTGTTCTAACAAAAGATTAAATCACTACGATGCACGGTGAATGAATATGCCGCGGCAAAAGTTCGAAATAAACTAACCTTGCACTCTATGCAAAAGTCATTAATTTTTTATCAGTGCTTTTAAAATGTTACAAATACCCACAATAGCACTTGTATTCGTCTAAAACAATGTCAATTGGGTACTCAGATGTTTATTTATAAAGCATAAGCAAAACATACCAATATGTCAACGCATACTTAAGATAACAACTTTGTTACTCAAAATTAGCGGGTGGGTCGATTTTTTTGGCGGCCAGTGTATTTATTTGATAGTAGAAATAAGTGAACTAAGAATCCACCTATCACAACCGGTAGATCTAAGTATTTTTTTTCCACTTATCCTACCAGGGATAGGTGTACCAGTCGAACTTAACGTGCTATTTTTGTCCGCGTCGAATTGCCGTGCGGGCCGCGGGCGTGACTGATGTTGCGACTGGTTGCAAAGCGAACCTCTGTGTATTGCTGCAGTTTCGGAGAAAAGACCGCTATATGTCGTTTTGTCCATCTATGTGATTTTGTATGCCTTTCCCCTATAACTTTGCTTGTTACTTCCCAAAGTGTTTAATACTTTTGAAATAGGAATACTTACATATATAATATTTTAAGTTAAACAAAATAGTGTAAATCACAATCTTTTATTATTCTAGTTTCCAACTATCTGGAAATATCGACCCGCGAATGACCAGAATTGTGAGCTTAGAAACAAATATATCTACTGAAATTGCAATGAGGTACAGCGTCAAAAATCTCAGCAAAACTATAACAAAAACCTCTGGCTTTTACAATTATTAGACAGACATTCCATGGTGCGCGGTATTCCAACTCAAGACCTTGAGATCGAAAGTAGAGGTATTCCAGCTAGTTCTGGGGTCGTTGCCCTCCTACTTTTTTTTTAATTGTGGCTTTGTCTTTACTTAAATTTTTTTTTCTGTCGCGTGAAGGATGAAAAACACCACTCTGATTGAGCTTGGTGAATACTGTTCACTCTCGCCAGGCGAGAATAGATTTGCATTTCGGATGGAGTTTGCTAACAATCCGAATCAGCCCCCAGTATTGTCTAACAAACTGGTAATCGCTTTCAATTACGATTACGCAGTACATTGCGCCGCATGCTTCAGCTTATTGTCACAAGCAGAAAAATTCAACACATAAACCGCAATGTACTGTAAAATTGGAATCGAAAGCGATTATCAGTTTGTTAGCCAATAAAGATCTTAATATCTTGGTAGAAATATTGGTAACAATTTATGATGTAAGCTCGACTATGAGTTATGAGCACCAAACAACGGTAAATTAATCTAAATTAAACTAATTATATTAAATAGAATTAAACATTCAGCCTGTTTCAGGAATTAACAGGAATAATTTACACAAAATTCGAATCAGAGGTTTTCTTTTTATTCGTTTTAGCCGTGGTAGTCTCGGCCTAAGAATAGGACTCCTCAACTCCTGTGGATGTCGTTAATGGCAACTAAGGGGTAACGTCAGCGAATGGGCAGCAGTATCCACCTAGTACACCAAACTGCGATCACCAACCCGCCTTCCAAGCGTGGTGATTATGGCAAATCCCCCAATTGTACGATGTAGGTAAATGTTAAAAAAAACAAAAAGTAGGCATTACGCGATCTAATGTATGCTAGTTTCAAAATGTAGGCATTGTGCTACAGATTACATCCTATCCTACTAATATTATAAACGCGAAAATTTGTATGGATGGATGTTTGTTACTCTTTCACGTAAAAACTACTGAATGTATTTGAGTGAAATTTGGAATGGAGATACTTTACGCCCTGGATTAACACATAGGCTACTTTTCATCATCATCATCATCATCAAACGCGAAAGTTTGTGAGTATGGATGGATGTTTGTTACTCTTTCACGTAAAATCTACTGAATGGATTTGAGTGAAATTTGGAATGCTACTTTACGCCCTGGATTAACACATAGGCTACTTTTCATCATCATCATCATCATCATCATCAAACGCGTGTTTGTTACTCTTTCACGTAAAAACTACTGAATGGATTTGAGTGAAATTTGGAATGGAGATACTTTACGCCCTGGATTAACATATAGGCTACTTTTCATCATAATCATCAATTTTCATCATTATACACGCGGGTGAAACCGCGGGGCGGAACTAGTTGTAAATATTTAAAAGTCAACAAATGGCGATAGTAGGCATCGTGCTACGAAATCTCTATGAGTTGTACGCTATGCATTCCTCATCCAGCAGTGGATGTCTACTGGCTGATGAAGAAGGTTCCACACTTTTTCATTTACACTTCTCGTCACAGACACCGCAGAGCTGAGGCTCTAGAGCAGTGGTGGGCAAAGTATGGCCCGCGGGCCAGCTCCGGCCCGGGAAAGCATTTAATCCGGCCCGCCGACCGACGGTCCTTCGACTTGAATAGTATATGGCACGAATTTACACAAATACAATGGATACAAAAGGGACAAATCTTGAAGTATGTCGTTTCAAATAAAAAAAGGATTTTCCAAATCGGTATAAAAGACGAAGTTATGAGGTAACAAAAAAAAATACAACCATGTTGAGAACCTCTTCCTTTTTTTGAAGTCGCTTAAAAATTCAACACAAAATGCGTTTTTCCTACAATTCTGGCCCTCGTCTGAAATTTCTTAAACTTTCTGGCCCCCATTTAAGAAAGTTTGCCCACCATTGCTCTAGAGCAGTGGTCTAGAAGTCTTTAATCAGTGCGTGTTGCCAGTGAGGCCTTACGGCACTGAGATGTCGTCGCTAACTATTGACCTTATACTCAAGCTCAAAGTCGCGCAGAGGACTACGGAGAGAGCTATGCTCGGAGTTTCACTAAGTGATAAAATCCGAAACGAGGAATCCGTAGAAGAGCCAGATCACCGACATTGCTCTTAGAATGAGCAAGTTGAAGTGGCAATGGGCAGGTCATATAGCTCGCTCGCGCAAAGTGGCGGGCTATTCCCAGTAGTTTTACCAAGTAGTCTTACCAGTTGAACTACTGAGAATTTTCTTCCCAACAGACTTACTGATAGTAAGACTTCGCAAGTCTTATTTTTCCCCCATTAGTTTTACTTTATAAAACATAGACCTCGTAATTGATAGACTGTAGCTTTATTATGTCTAAGAGAAAAAAAAACAAAAATTAAAGTAACTGCATATTTCTTCCTACCTCATCTATTCTACTAACGTAATTTTTTCATTTTATAGTATTTTGTAGTATTATTTTTTTTTTTTAAATAATTTGTTTTTATGTTTTTTATTTTATCAAATTTATAGTACTGGTACCAATTCAACAACAGTACCTCACCTCGTCCCCTTTTTATCACATTTATATTTACATCACACATTTCACAAATTCAAAAAAGTTACAAGCATTATTCATTACTTATTCATTTGTGATTTGATAATTATGTGACAAGATGTAATTCAAGCAAATGTTTTATCTTAGGTCATGGATGCAAGTTCAAAGTAGGGTGTCTATCAATTGCCTAAGCCTACATAAGAGTAGGACTATTAGGAGTTTTGTTTTACTGGTACAATGTTCCCAGTGGTCTTACTAGTAAGTCTGTTGGGAAGAACATTGCCAGTAGTTCAACTGGTAAGACTACTCGGTAAAACTACTGGGAATAGCCCAAAATGGCGACCGCAAACCGGAAGAACGCAGTGTAGCATGGGCCATCCATCTCTCGATGGACCAACGACATTTTGAAGGTAGCAAGAAGTCGGTGGATGGAGGCGGCTCAAGACCAGTCGTCGTGTTCTATTACGTTGGATTTATTCGTGGAGTTCAACAGACTGATTTTGATGAGGAGACTGGGTTAGTTCTCTGATTTTAACTAGATGGCACTGTTGATATTTTCTCCCAACGTAATAGAAAATTACGTTGGGTGTAAAACATAGTATATCCTACTAATATTATAAACGCGAAAGTTTGTGAGTATGGATGGATGTTTGTTACTCTTTCACGTAAAAACTACTGAATGGAATGAATCATCAATTTTCATCATTATTCACGCGGGTGAAACCGCGGGGCGCAACTAGTACATATATAAATATACTTTGTATGACTGTATTTTTATTTTAAAAAGTTTAAATCTATAGGCATAAGAACTATAAATTTCACTTGCCACAGAGTAAAAAGAAAACCTCTCTTTATAGAAGAAATAACTACTAAGGACGTCGCATTAAAAGATAGTGTCTGGTAGCTTTTTGACAGATGTGTGCGTACATCTGTCATCATCATAGTTATAACATACACACGTAATACGTTAAATTTAAAGATAATTGGTAACAATCAATACATAAAATTAACATTTTAAGGTCCCCACGTACACATAATCTTATAATAAGTCGATCTTATCTGGCATTTTTTTTTTCATAAAGACGTCGTATCTTTTTAAGTCTTATCCTTAAGGTGATTGCTCTCGCATGTGGCGCGAAATTCAAATTTTATTATGTTTTTTGTAAATCACAGCTAATCAACACTTCTTGAGATAGAGAAAACAGATTTTGCGAAAACTAGGAGACCTAGCACACATGTTTTAATTGATAGTATCCCATAAATGTCATTAGTTAAGCTACGCATACCTTTATACCAAAAAAACACTGTAAAAATCATTGAAGAGTATTTGTAGCTGAAGTAATGATCTATATGTGAAACTATAAACTAAAACATGTGTGTTAGGTCTCCTAGTTTTCGCAAAATCAGTTTTTACTATCTCAAGAAGTGTTGATGAGCTGTAATGAGCAAAAACGCAATAAAATTTGAATTTCGCGTCACATGCAAGAGCAATCACCTTAAGATTATATCAACAATTTTTTTTAAGATATTTCGAGTAGTTTTTAAATTAAAAGGAGACTATACCCTGATTTTTAATTTCAGACAATTTTTGTAAACAAACAAATGTCAAGATATGCCACTGTGAGTATAAGTGTCATGATTGTGTAGCATACGTGTAAATTCTCATGACACACATACATGACACTTATACACACAGTGGCATATCTTGACATTTGTTTGTTTACAAAAATTGACAGAAATTAAAAATCAGGGTGTAGGGTCAGACGAAACAAAAAACTAAAAAAACGACAGTCTTAATTAAACTTATTAATTTAAAAAAAAATTAGATATAATCGGATAAGACTTATCAAGGTACGTGTTTTAAATTTTTAAAACAAATTTGTTTGTGTACTTGGTATCTTTAAAGGAAACTAATATCAGAGAAACAGCGCGAAATATCTAATAACATCTTAGTATGTTCCATTTGCGCTATCTTTAATTAATTTAGGTCAAATTTAAAATTTCCACAATTTAAAATTTGTATTCAAATTTAAATTTTACACCATGTTTTTGTCAATGCGCAACAACATTCTAAATTACTTATAACTACGTGTCAACATCAGCAAATTTTACTACACCTAAATAAAGCTTACAATAATACTATTAAAATACCCATAATCTTTACTATATTATAACTACTATATGATTTTTTAGGCGATATATGGGACACTGCATATTTGCAAGGTTACTATATTACGCTCGTGTCTTTGGTACTTCATCGTCTCACTGGTTATTTCATGGTCACCTAGCGTTAGGTCAGTGACCAGAGTAGAGAGAGCCAGTGTGGTGATAGGTGAGAGGCGTCTCACAAAGGATACTTTTCATGGAAAATTTGGTAGAGTGAGGTAACCAACCTCGCTAGAATTGTATACTTACTTCTCTTTCCTACGCGTGTGTGAGTCTTTAAACAATTGTAATTATTAATAATTTAATACTATAGTGAGCATTTTAGAATTTGTATGGTGTTATATTTTCTCAATTTGACAAAGTCTAACTACTTTTATTAACGTGATCTTAATTTAAAAGCAATTTATAATTTGAACTAACACAATTTTATAATTCTAAATTATTATTATTTTTACTCTGCAGTGCACAATTTGGCAAAAGGCGTTTTTAATTTCTTAATGAAACCTACATTCCAAACAATTCCATAACATTTATTTTCATTTATAATTTTAAAAACAATTCCTACTATCTAAGGATTCTGGTAACATTTTAATTTTTTCAAAATTATTTTGTAAATCTCCTTTCATGGCAGCGTTAGTTTCACACTTTTCAAGATTTATGCCAATTGTCACCAACCAATTCTTATTACACGAGATACCTTACACATGTCAAACTGACAGATTTCTATGATTAACTGACAAATTTGGCATTCGATATATCTCATAAGCGTTAGGTGACCTATAAGTGGTTGGTGAAAGTGTACATTAAACTCTTTATCGACTTCCAAAGTTCCCAATACTGGGAAAATGCGACAATACTTTAGCATTTCCAACTAAATCATCATCTTAGTTAACCAAAGTCACATTAATTTGACCAAACCAAAGGCATCCCAGCCGTTTTCTCCGCGCCTAAAGGCATCTCCACACGTTGCGGTTAATCGCAGTTCCGCACGAGCCGCGCGCCGTCGTCGCGCCGCGAGGTCGGTCGCCGCAGCGGGCGAGCGTTCGGGAGGAGAGAGAAGCGTTCGCTCGACTGAAAAGACTTCTTGTTGAGCGCTGTGCGAAGGTGGCTTTCCCCTGAAATAACAACAATTTTTACATTATAACTAGCTGCACGGGAGTAGCCATGTTTTAGTTTGGGGGGGGTTCAAGAAAAGGAAACAACAAAAATGTTCATGAAATTACCTACATTAATATCCATATGAAAAAAACTGCAGCTTAACATTTTGAACATTTCGAGGGGGTTTGAACCCCCAAACTCCCCCCTGGCTACGCCCGTGATTAGCTGTCGCCCGTGGTGTCACACGTGTTATTTCTTAAGAGAAGTAATTTTAGTGATAAATATCTTGTTTTAATTCCAGTTTTGACCTATATATTGTGTACCAAATTTTAATAAAATTGCCTCAACCGTTACGTCGCGAAATCACGTCAACAAACAGACGTTTTAGTTCTATATAAAATAGTATATATTTAGTATCTAGTTATATATTTTAAAGGATAAGAATGCAAAGTTCTACTTAGTTGTTTTTCAGTAGTCACATTTATTTATTGTTTCGACCCAGTAGACATTCTTGACGACGACCTCTGTGGCGCGGCGGGCGAAGGTTCGCCTGCGACGCTGGAGGTTGCGGGTTCGATTTCCGCCTCGGAACAAATATTTGTACGGTCTGCAGATATTTGTTCAGGGTGTTTTGGGTATTTTTCTATGTATAATAAAAAATATCTATCTATGTAATGTATTGTATTAAGTATATCACTGTATATTACACTGTGTATTGTGTATATCTTAGTACCCATAACACAAGCTCTGCTTAGCTTGGGGCTAGATAATGTTGTGTGAAATGTCCAGCATTTATTTATTTATTATTTATTTGAGAGACATGGGCAAATAATACATATCAGGCAATTCTATTTTAAAGTAATATTAATTTACCTGGCAAGGATAGAGGTCTTCCACATATGGAGAGGTCTTGCGAGCGTGGTGACGCGGAGCGGGACGAGCGCGGCCGGCTCGGAGTGTTGTTATTGCGCGACTCCTCGCACCGGGCGAGTCTAGGTGACCGCGTCGGAACGTCCTGTGTGGGCGAGGCATTACTTTTACTATGAGAAATAAGTTAAGTGGTACCACCATAACCCAACATAGAATTAGTTGCTAATTGATTGATTTCTATAATTGAAATACTGAAAGTCTACAGACTCATGTTATTTTAGCAATTTGACGTAACACCTTATACTACATGTCAAAATGACAGATTTCTATGAATAACTGTCAGTTTAAGAGTAAGCGCCCTGTAAGTGTTAAGCCTGGTCCAATGCGCAAATTTTCAATCAAAACATGTTATTAATACATGGTCGTAAAACAGCCAGTTCGCTGCGACTTTTGAGTTGACAGTGTTCTGTTAGAAAATCTCTTTTCAAATTATGAGTTCTAACGTCTTCCTCTAGAGAGCACTGACACGAAAAACACCCCCCGCAGGCGACCGCGGGGGATGTTTGTTCGTAGAGGCAAACATGTTTTTGTTTTTGCTAAAAACAGTTAGGCCACGCACCCTTTCTGTTACAAAACTATGTTATATGTTTGTAAAACAAAACATGGTGTAGTGGACCCGGCTTTAGATATGCATAACTACCATAATGAGTGTTTTTATTTGAGAAATTCTAAAAAAAAAATGTTGTTTACACAAGTTAAAAGTTACTAATCTAAGTATTTATTAAATACATTGAATTAAAAGATTATTGAATCACCAAACAGTTCGCAATTTCAAGTAAAAGTTATTTATAACATTTCAACAGCTGTTTCATTAAACCTTGAAGTTGTTGAAATACCAAACCATATTTCATTCAAAAGAATTTAATTGAGTATTTTGATTGGTATGGCTTCATAGCATGCATGGTACACTAATTGACCTAGTTTCGTTACGTAAACACATTTTTACAGTTCTACTTATAATGAAAACAAGATTTAAGTTACACCACACCGAAATACAGTTGCCATAATCAAAACCTTACTATTTTTTTTAATGTTGTCTCAAAATTAAACAACAAAAAAGGCTACCAGCTACTACAATACTTTCAAAGAGTCCCATTCAATTTTGATTAGTGCAAAATGAAGCATGATTTGCCCTTTAAACACTCGAAGTAATTGTATATGCTGATTCGTGTGCCGTTGTATGTCTGGCTTAAGAAAAGACGCCTCTTTCTCCTCCCATGGATGAAGTAAAAGCCTTACTAAGAGATTGCACCTAAGGATGGGCAGTAGCATCCGCTTGAGTAACTGCGATCATCAATTCGCCTGCCAAGCGCGGTTATTATGGCAAATCCCACATTGCATTCAAGGGGGGAGGCTTCGTCCAGCAGTGGTGATGGTGAAGAATAAAGATGCTAATACGTTCATAAGAATATTTAATTAAATTACGGATTTTTAATTGTGGTTTCATTTCAGTACCTATATTAAAATATACCATTATTTTCACCAGTTAACTCTCCGTTAGATGTCCACTATTGAACGAGGCCTCCCTAGAATGCCCCCATAGAATGCAATTTGGGGGGAATTGCCATCCCCCATTCCATTGGGAATTGATCGCGGTATTGGTGTTAAGTAGGTGGATGCTGTTGCCTATCCCCTAGTGTAATCCCTAATCAGACTTTTACGACATCCACGAGAGGAGATGGAGGAGTCTATTCTTAAGCCGGACACACCATGGTACTAATCACGGTAAGCCATCTAATAGCTCGGAAAAATCATGCTAGTAAGTAGGTGCTACACACGACCACAAAGTACGTCACACAAATACATCAGTTAGTAACCTTGTCGTGCGAATCGACCGAGTAAGCGCTAATCGCGAGTCGGCTGTCCGCGCCGAAGTCGAAAGCGCTAGTTGTCCGGTGCGACAGTGTGTCTGCGTCCCAAGCAAGCGGTAAAAAATGGACAAGTTAGTTGTTATTAATAATGAAAGGTTATAAGTTAATGCATGTGGATAAAGTAAAGTTATTGAACAACCCTACGAAATGCTGAAAAAAACACAAGATTCATTATTTTGATAATCATATATTATTTATAGCAATGATAATTTGGTAATTCTGCAGGGCGATTCTAAAACGTCGGAAACGTTTCCGATCGGATTCGTTAGTTTTTCATTTCGATATGTAGTAAATAACTAAAAAAAAAACTAACAATTTTCTCTGGTAAAACACAGTAATAGACAATATTTATTGTTTTTACTGTGTTTTACTAAATAAAATTGTTTTAGTTACTTACCACATCGAAATGAAAAACTAACGAATCCGATCGGAAACGTTTCCGACGTTTTAGAATCGCCCTGCTGAACAGAAGACTATTGAGAAACGTTTCTTTGTTACGAAGAATATAGCCCTAGAATAGGTAATTACGGCCTAGATGGTGCTTTTTTTCTTTTTATTTGAATATCATTGTCAGATTAAGCAAAATGCTTGCTTGTTGAATCGAATGAGCAAGCGCTGATCGCGAATGGGCTGTCCGACTCCGCGCCAAAGACAAAAACGTTGGATGTCCGGTCTTCGTCCCAAACAAGCGGTCGGTAGCAAATTGACGTATCATAAAATAAAAAAAAGGGCATTTATTCACTTACACTAATCTTAGTTATCAAGTCATGTAATTTTGGCAGGTTTACCTGTCGTTAGTAGTAGAACTTCTTGGGAAAGTGTTCGTCCGGGGAAGTACTACCACCGTACCTATTTCTGCCTGCAAGCAGTGGTGCTCGTATTGCTGTGTTTCGGTTTGAAGGGTATGGGTGCCGGTGAAATTACAGGCACATGAGACTTTTCATCTTTATATCTCAGGGTCGGCAGCGCACGTGTGATGCCTCTGGTGTTGCAGGCGTCCATAGGCTATGGTAGCTGCTTACCATCAGGTGGGCCGTAAGCTTGTAAGCTTACCAAGTAATAAAAAAAATCTTTTTCTATCTCTATACATTCTATTTCATTTCATACGTAGTTAAAGATTCTTAAAAATAACGCTAAAATGTTAATAGCTTACGTAATGTTAATCGTTCTAGATAATGTTAATTTCATCGAATAAGCTGGCCATCATGTGAGTCAGTGTGTCCGCATCCCAAGCAATAAACCATATTCTTAGATCCTTACTTGGCATTTACTGAAGTATTTATTGTCCAAATAACTTTTAAATCGAAGTGCGTAATCGTAAAGTCTTAAAAGCCAATTATAATAATTATGTTATAATTACTGTTAAGTTTGAACACTAAGTGACCCGTAACAAAGTCTAATAGGATGAAAACATTATCAAATGGATTTAGGTGGAAACCTTTGAAATTACTATATAAATGAGCGTTGAAATAATATCCGCAAAACATCACTTAAGGCCCAATAACTGTTATTATATTCTGTGTGATTCTTAAACTTCTTTAATGTTATAAAAAACTGATTATTATCAAAGTAGGTATACTGAAAATTGCGTACTACTGCTAACGGCATTAAACAGGGGCTAGAAAAAAAGAGACAAAAGAGAGAAAATCTCTTTTAAACAGAGCTCATTTAATCCTCTTGGCTCTCTAAGATGCGAGTTCACCAACTACAACTTAACCCTTGAATAAACCGCTTTGTTACAACTTAACAGTTGGTTAAACATACAACGTTTTTTAGAGTTCATCATTTAGTTTTAAACGACGGTTAGTTTACCGAACGTTTTTGAATGAATGAGTCGAAAATTATCGAATGGTATAACATTACTTTGCGAAGATGGCAAATATGGCAATGCTCCCGCTTATATTTGCTTTTATCCAAACGTAAATAAACAAAAAATGTCACCCGCCGTGGATGGTTTTTAACAGCTAATTGGCTAAATGATAGCCTGCAGAGTCACGATTATTGTAATCGGTCGTTAACATGACATACGTGACCGACATTACAATGATTATTTTTTATGTGTGAGGCGTGGTATGGGAGATATGTTGAGGGTTTTTTTGGAATAATATATCACATCTAATATACACTGTATCTTTCTAGGTTTTGTTTCCGATCAAAAACTCTTGTCTCATCATCATCATCATCATCATCAGCTTTTAGACGTCCACTGCTAGACGAGGTCTTTTCCATTAATACAATGGGGGGAATTACCATAATCACCACGCTTGGCAGGCGGATTGGTGATCGCAGTATTCATGTTGAGTATAATACTCAGGTGGATGGTGCTGCCCATCTATAGGTGTAATTCCTTAGTCGGCTTTTACGATATCCACGGGAGGAGATGGAGGGGTCTATTCTCAGGCTGGACACACCACGGCACCATACACAACAAAACTCTTGTTTATTTACCTACTCCTATTACTAATGCCTATATATATTTGACGACCTCTGTGGCGCGGCGGGCGAAGGTTCGCCTGCGACGCAGGAGGTTGCAGGTTCGATTCCCGCCTCTGAACAAATATTTGTACGATCTGCAGATAATTGTTCAGGGCGTTCTGGGTATTTTTCTATGTATAATAAAAAAATATCTATCTATGTATTGTATTTTATTAAGTATATCAGTTATCTAGTGTGCATAACACAAGCTCTGCTTCGCTTGGGGCTAGATAATGTTGTGTGAAATGTCCAGCATTTATTTATTTATTTTATTATATATTATCCTGCCGTTATTACAACAAGTAACAATGTTGTATTATTGTCTGTACAGAAAATCTTAATTTTCTAAAATAAAAAAATAAAACTAAATTAAACGCTTTATCCAAATTGGATCTAACATAGCTACATCTAACGGCTGCGAAAAGTCCCACAGCTAGGAAAAATCTAGTCATTTGTGCGCCCAGTCACAGAATAAATATTAGTAGCCCAGTTCCGAGCAAAACTTAGCCTTCCAATACTAATAAAATAATAATCTGAAAAAGAAAAGTTAATCTGCATGTTTGATAATCCATTAGTTCAGAGTTTAAGCAAGCTGGGATGTTATTATCATTTAGCACCATACATTTTGCAACAAAAACTTAGTAATTTTAGAGAGTGTGATATTTACCATGCGGCCAGCAACTGATGGGCGGTGGAGACCTGATCATGTGTTCATGGACCTCCTTAAGGGTCAGAGGGTCGTCCTCCACGAAATCCAGGGCTGTGCTGCCAAACTCCTGAAGTATAGATTTATAATTCATTAAATTAGGAAGATTAAAAAAAATATTAAAGATAGATTATCGTCGACTGTTCAAAAACGAATTTTAAGATGATATGTTAAAATGTTTCAAATCTCGAGAGGGGGGAGGTAGCAGCACTGCAAGAAAGTGATAGCGCGATTACTCACTTCACGCCGCGAAGAGAATAAGGTATAGCTTTGTGCCGCTCAGAAGTAAATGGCGTAAGCGACAAATGATCCAGAAAGTGCATTTAAACTTCCTATTCGAAGATTTAAATCCTACATAAAGATGAATCTAATTAAGAAAGCGTATTACACTTTTGATGACTATATTAATGATAAAGCCGCGTGGCCTGATGTCACTCTGCCCCTCGACTGCTAAAATGGAAATTTGCAATATCTGTACTTACCTATTTACATGTTTGTATTAGATTATTATTTATAAGTATAACAAGCGTAGCGTGTGCTGTCTTGCATATTTTTGCTGATGTTTATTTACTTTTGACTACCTTCCTAAGGTTTTTAAGTTCTCATTTACTATGTATCAGCAACTCCTCGCTCCGAGGCACCACACAGGCGCTTCTCACCTAGTGGTAAGACGGACCATTTATGTAAGCCAAGCCGAGTTTGTTGCCTGATTCTTCTAGGCTTGGTCGCGTTGGAACAGGAGTAATTTAATTTTATATAAGACGATTCAAAATGATCCTTGTGATTTCAATGAATAAAGTTCTTTTTGACTTTGACTTTGATAAACCTTCGTTTTGCTTAAAGAGTAGCAAATACAAAAATAAATCTTTTTTATATTTGTTTAAATACTTTGATTAGCTACCGAATAGTATAAAAATAAACCGTAAATATTTTCTAGATTAGAAGGATGGACGTAAAACGGGAATTAAGAGAACCGATTTCAAAAAATAAATCTATAGAGAAAAGTTTCACCAATCGTGTTTCTGTTTTAGATTATATCCTCAAGTAATCACTATATTAACATCAAGTTTGTAACCTTTACCGTTACTGAGAGCATGTAACGCAGCTACTCCAAATTTTAACATATCACCTTAAAGTCCTTTGGTCACGTAACACGCAATGAAGACTCAATGGAGCGGCTTGAAGTGCAAGGCAAGATGGAGGTTAAGAGACTACGGGGTCGCTCCCCCACACGGTGGTCAGGCCATCACACAAACTACCATGACCGAATGTTCTCGCAATGCTGCTAATAGAGCCGAGTGGAGACGCATCGCAAGAGCCGCCATTCAAGCAATACCTGCATAACCACGACCACTCTGTCAAGAGTGTACAACTAAGAAGAGAAATTAGGATGAGAAACTTAACACAGTGCCAACTAAAAGCGAGCCAACTATCATGGAGGGGCGTGCAGTTTTAAAATAGACAAGCCCTTCAGATATTTGAGTAGGTATTTCATCAGTTTTGTCAAAAAATTTGCTATCTTACAATCCCTGAGCACATAGCATGGCTTTAAAACATTAGCAAAGACATAAACCCCAAATCATGTGCGCCATTTTAATATCACTAGCTTATGACACTATTCAACATAATGGATTTGATGAGCTGCCTTTTATAGCAGGCTGGCATGAAACGTACTTTCACAACACTTTTTGTCATTAGCTGTGATAATATTCTACTGAATATTATGGGGTCAGACGCGCTAATTTTGAACGATAATATCAAAACAAAACAGTTATGCAAATTTCGTATCGCGTCAATCATTTGAATGGAAACGAAATAGCTTTTTTCTGGAAGATACGTCGCTGCAGTGATCGATCGAGCTTTCACTATTGAAAGCGTTCTTTAGGAACGTTTATTCTGCTGTTAACAGCAGAAAAAAAAATGAAAAAAAAAAAAAAAAATGAAAATGAAGAAAAATGTTTGTAACAAACATTTTTGGTTTAATAAGAGCAAGTTTAGCAGCTTTTTTAGTTTTAAACAGCTTGATACCTTTTTTTAGATCAGCCAAACCACATTTAAAACAAAACCAAAAACATTCCGTTCGTAATTTAAAACCGTTTAAAAATAGCGCGTTTGGTTTTGAAAATTTACTGCATGACATCCAAACAAAAGGTATAGTGAATTGAAATGTGAATGATAAATAAACCTGAACAAGACAACAATAGCTAGCTCACTGGGTTAAAAAAATTGCCATACCATTACTGAATTTTTTAGTTCCTGTGTAAAACGTTATAATGATATACAAGACATTAGGCAAGACACAAATTAAAGATTATACTTTTATCATAATGGACCAGTGGATATCCACTGCTGGCTGAGGCCTCTAAATAGAATGCAATTGGAGGATTTGCCACAAACACCATGCTTGCAGGCAGATTGGTGATGGCAGTATTGTGTTTAGGTTAGCTTCTGCCTGTCCCCTGGTATAATCCCTTAGTCGGCTTCCACAACATTCATAGGACGAGACAAAGGGATTCTTTGGCTGGCCATTCCACAGCGTTACCTTACCTGTGACATGAGTATGGTATCATCAGATTCATATTCATCCACGTGGCTGTCGATTAGACTCTCACGACTCGCCATCACTTGCTGAAAAAATACCATAACATAACATAACACCCAACAGTCACATACCTAGTCCTGATCCCACACTAGGATTCCCTGTGTCCTGGGTATCAGGAACTACCATGGTACCATAACACCCAGACCTGGAACAAATATTTTCAGATCATACAAATATTTGTCCCGCAGCAGGAATCAAACCCGCAACCACATGGATATGGCAAGCTGGCTACTAGCTCGCCGTGCCACAGAGGTTGTCAATATCAAGTGAAAGTAGGAATTTCTTATATTATCATTATCACCTGCCTGTTTACGTCCACTGCTGGTAGAGGCTTCCCTCCATTGAAAACAATGGGGGGACTTTCCACAATCACCATGCTTGGCAGGCAGATTGGTGATCATAGTTTGGTTAAGTACTCAGGCGGATGCTGCTGCCCATCAGCAGGTACCTAGACAAAGGGAACCGCCTGTTTTTGCCTATTGACATAATGTGACGTTATCTATCCATAAATGTTATAAAAGTTATAAAAAGGGTGCTAAAACATATTTTGGAGAAGATAAGACGCACCTATATATATTTCAAGAAATATATACAGGTATATATAATTTTATAAGTAAATTATTTCAAAATCATCAAAGCCCTTGCTTGAGTTTCAGCAATTATTTCCGAGAAACTTCACTATCTTATTTTAAGAAAGACGAAATTCTTCAATATTCGACTTTTTTCATTATTTTAATTTTCCATACAGCCTCTTAGCATTCAAAAATTTGGAGTTGTGAGGTTACTGGAAGTATCCCAGAGGTTCTCTATTTTTGCTATTTCCATACAAGAACTAGATAACATATATATTGTTTTTTTAATGCATTGAGTAAGAATTAAGTTAACAGCACTATGAGGTCATAGACATTTATGCTCAGTAGAAGTTTGTAGTTGATACCATAAGCCGTTCTTGAGAAAGAGTCTTGGGCAGGCAGACAAACGGACAACAAAGTGATCCTATAATTTACCTGTTTTATCCTGTTGAGGATGGAACCCTAAACGTGACCCAAAGTTAGAAGACATTCGACACTGTGATGCATCAGCGAAAGCTGCTCATTTATAAGTTAAAACGGAAACAGAATCAGCACATGATTACATAAAGCTAATAAAGAAAGTGTTGGTAAAGTATTTCCTGCAATCAAACTGCTTATTTATGGCAGATAAGTAGGTATTGGTACAGTGCTTACCTGTAGGTATGGATTGTCCTGCCTGGAGAGCCGCAAAGCCTCCATGTCCTGAGCGATGTTTCTGGTACGCCCTGGAGTCAGCAGAACTGCTGGAGAGGTGCCCATACTCGGCGCAATCACTACAATTTACGATACACTATTTTTTTACAACTGACAATTCTTACAAATCCTCTCAATAACTAGCTTTTCTTACCTGCTAGGGACTCGCTACTGCCTTCCATTATTACACAAATTGTAAAAACAATAAAACAAACATCAAGGAACACTGAATAAAAAGAATATTGCGATGATTATTTGATCGAATGAATAGCACTGCAAATAGGCTGATACGTTTCAATAGTTCGATTTTTTATCACTACGACTAGATAATTATGAATTTTACTTATTTACGATTCTTTTTTCCTACTTGATTATTGAATGGATAATGGATTTTGTATGGAAAAGAAAATCGGTGGAAAATACGTAGCTAGCTAGGGTGCGTTCAGAGGGTACACTCTGGGTGTTAGTTGTCGCCTGAGTGTATGGTTGTTCCGTTCAGAGGCTCGGTTAAAACACTCGATTAGCGTCACGTGACTTTAACCGAACACCCAACTCGATGAATTCTGACGTCTGTCAAAGTCAAATCAAGATTTTGTCGCCGGAGTGTATGGTTGTTCCGTTTAGAGGCTCAGTTAGGGCGTTCGGTTAGCACCACGTGACCCTAACCGAACAACCACCAAAAACGATGGTTGTAAAACACTACGAGTCTGACGCTTGTCTGACGCAAGGTCTGACTGACGTCTATCATAATCAAATCTAGGTATGACGTCTATCAATCAAAATCGAATCATTTTCCATCATTTTCATTCATAATGTTTATGTATTGAGAACTAAATGAGAATCAAATCGTGTTATTTGGAACCATAATTAAGTTTGGAACGTATAGTTCGTTTTAATCTCGGTCGGTCGGTGATAATAACATAACTAATATCTATCACTAAAATTGTAAACACTCTAAGGCATGCCGGCATTTTAGTAATCGATTCTTAGTACAATTTTTGTAATAAACTCATTTGTATTTTTAATTTATTACAACCCACGCGCTCTGACACCATCGTAGTGCAGGAAATGGCAGGAATTCCTGGCCTTAGTTCCAGAAACTAGACATTATGGACCGGTTTCCTTGGAAATATTCGGAGCAAATTGTCGCCGAGTTGAAAAATGAAGTCCAAGAATTGAGCAATACCAAAACCAGAGTACCAACGATATCACTACAGTCAGCGCAAAATGTAAATGCGCGGCGTCACCCGATGCCATACCTCACCGGTCAGCATTGATACGGTAGCGACTCATGACACCGATTCGCAGGTAAATTACTGCCCAGCCACGATGACATCGGCTCCCATGATGTCAACACCACAGCCTGTGACTCCTGCTCCACGTCATCGCCAGCAGAAGAGTTACGCGCAAGTGTCCTGCCAGCTTCAGCTGCCTCACTCGGTGCCTTGCGTTGAGGCCCTTCAGGGGAACGTGGCAACTAAACTCATTCTAAGAAAGCAAAGTGTCAACGTGGACAACTTCACCCTCGTCACACCCTTGTGGAGAAAAGAAGTCAGCCAATATCAACGTGGCACCAGCAAAATACCGACAGAGTCGACAACACAACATGCAGTTGAGCTGACTGTCAAGATTTACCTCTTCCGAATAAGCGATTAGAAAGGAATCACAATAACTGTATGTTATAGAAGATGCACGTTTAGAGACTTCTCAGAATCCCTGCCACTACCTCTAATTATTAGTTACTTCAAAATGGGTACCTACTTGTTAAGTTATTGTCAGATTTATGGTTGTTCTAAATTGTAATACCTACAGAATAAATAAAATAATAATTGAACTAATCAAAATAGTATTTATTAGAAACCCAACTGTGCGTAGTCAGAAACCTTCCCAGGTGTGCACTAAAGGGGTAGCTTTGCTACACTCGCCACACTTTCCTCCTTCAATTCACAGAACTCACACTCGCACTGGACAAAGAAACATTCATTTTTATCCATAACTAATCATCACCAGTAATCATAAATTGATGCAATATATAATAGAATAGCTAGAAAGGTACATAGTATCTACTGATTTTAGTACTATTGATGGCCAATATCTAGTGATTTCATAGCATATCATAGCGATATGTATAGCAACATACCGCTATAACAACAAATAATAAAAAAAGCATAAAATCATTATTTAAGGAGGCTCCCTTACAACGAACGTGATTTTTTTGCCTTTTTATAGATAATGGTACGGAACTCTTCGTGCGCGAGTCCGACTCGCACTTGGCCGGTTATTTAATATGCATACATTGTGTAATGTACAACAGCACTATACAAAAAAAGTATTCAAGATTTAATCGTTTATTTGTAAGAATACACATAGTTTTACACGTTTAGGTCTTAAATTTATGTTAGTCGATGCATTCAGCCTGCATGTAGTCATACAAATATAAACTATAAAAATGACAAATTAATTAAGAATTTACATTTCAAAAAAACCCCTAGGACTTCAAGATATTAAGTCGGCCCTGGACATATCCAAATATTTGAATCAGCAAAATCTTCCTTTTAAAAGAGCAAAGGCTCTCTTTATGCATTACGTACTTTGGGCTAATCTAGTGTTCAAATATCTTTGCTGTGAAGTCATTTGGGCTAATCTAATGCCCAAATCTCTTTGCTGTGAAGTCTGCTTCAATCTATAAATGGCACTATGCATCAACTCAAATTTGGGTAAACTTTATCGCCAATAATATAGTGTTAGTTAGTGGTCATCAGGTATCACAATATTTCCTCGAGTCACATTTTTATGAATGCCACTGTTAATTAAAATTCTTCTATCATTGATTGAACTAGGTTGACTAACAAATATATCTTAAACAATAAATCTGTAACACACAAGGCTTGCAGTATTACGGTTGATATATCGCTCTAGAAAATCTTTTGGGGCGTTAATTGGTATATATATAAGTACCATCAATAGCAACAATTATGCCACATAGATTGGCTCATCTATTGAATTTGTCGCATCTTTCTTGAGTCGGCCAAGTTATAAAACTTTTGCTTAAGCTTTATATAATTATTATTATGGTTATTACACTGTGTAAGGAACTTTTACTCATGTTGAACCGCTCACCAACAGACCTGAAAGAGATTAGCAGATAAGCATTAGTTTCTAGAAAAACCAGTATAGGCCTAGTGTCAAGATGTTTTACTCGGATATAAAAAAACAATAGTTTAGTATTTACTTAACTCTGGCTCGGCCGTTGGCATGTTTGAGAATTTTAAGTTACGCTAGTGGTGGTTATAACTTTGCTGCTATCTTATCATCAGCAGGTAAATTTTTACTCCTGGACTAGGCCTCTCCCATATAGGTAATGTAATGGAGGGGAATTACCATAATTACCACGCTTGGTAGGCAGATTGGTATTATACTTGTGTGGCCCTGCTGCCCATCCCCTGGTATAATCTTTTAGACGGCTTTTACGATGTCCACTGGAGGAGACCGAGTTGTCTTATTCTTAGGCCGGACTCCGGACACACCACAGTTACCCAAATAGGTAGAGTCTGTTCAGCGAGAGACCCGTCGTGGGATTGGAGGGCGCTGCTGTGCTTAATTACCTTTTTTGTTAACAAGGCAATACAATAGCGCGTCTGTTATTGATCTCTTCATAACTGTGTGTGCGCGTGCGGCTGTGAGGTGGCATAGAATCGGGTTGTGATTTGATTGATGTACGTCGTCATCTTGTTCATTGGTTATGTGCCTGTGATTTTAGTAAATGAAACAGTAAAAGTATAATTTGGAAACGTATTTTCCTAAACGGAGTTTCCTTCCTTCGTGTTTGTTGTTTGTTAGTTTACAAAGAAAAGAAAACAGTGCTAAGTAAAGTAAGATACCAATTCAAAACAAAACGAACGGAACACCGACCGAAAAAAATGTTATAAGTTGACTGACAGTAACATACCTACAAACAAGGAAAGCAGCCAGGGCTGCCAACTCCTAAAAAGTTTTTACTAGACTAGAGGGCAAAAACTACTTCATTAATTTTTGAAACCCCAAAAAAGCTTTTCTTATAACAAAAATTGTATTTTTAACACCTACCTCGTCAAGCATTTCGGCTGAATTACTCTTAATTTCTTTTGTTTCAATATTGTCTGCGGTCCTTGATAATTATTGTTGAACGAGCGAATAAAGTTTTTTGACTGTGTGAATTGGCATTTGTACCTATGTGTTAGCTGAGGCTGAAGAGGAACTTTCGAATCGTTTATCTGCCCTCTTATTCCTTATCTTGTAAGCCACCACGTTTGACAAGTAAAATTACCATCAATTGGTTAAAATTATCACTAAGAATTGACAATTGATGGTTTTACTGGTCAAACGTTAATCCCTGAGTGACTTTCAAGATAACGAATAAGGGGCTGACCTTTAAAAATTTGGTAGGTTTAAGATTCAATAAAAAAAAACAAAATTATATAGTAATACTAGTCCTCCTGACATACAGGTAGCCCTAGTTTAGGAGTCAGAGCTTCATTTTGAAATGTACATTGGTTTAATGAATAAATGCTTATTATTATTATTATTATAGTATTAGAAGGTACATTATAAGATATATCAGTGAGAGGGTCCAAGAGGTAGTCAAGAAATAAAAGCAAATGAAGCGAGCCACGAAAATAAAGAGTATCATTGAATTTCCATCCATGATGAAAACACAGACTTCTGTGTTTGATGCGACGGTACTGCAGTGTGGCTCACACGCACGTCTGTGTTTTGATTTGAATAACCGTATTTACACGCAAATCACGGAAAAAGGTCCGCAGTCAAAATGGAGAAACTAAGCATAGAGATATTTTCACAAACGAACCTCGTGATAATCGTGGAATTGCTGCTTATATGATATGCAAAATGAATGGGCACATTAATGGTAACCTCATGATAATCGTGGAATTGCTTCTTATTTGATATGCAAAATTAATGGGCACAGAAAATATTCCTACGAATCTGAATAAATTGACCATTCCCAGAAATCCTCCGATTTGATACAAACCATGCTCTCCCCGTCACCTTTCATTCCCCGAATATTGGGTAATTTTGCTTACATCAACATTGTCAATGACATTGACATTTCGTGCACCAACGCTCCAAGTCGTTCAGAGCCTCTGAGCTTGATTAAAAAACAACTACACCCTCGGAGTGTACCCTCTGAACGCAGCCCTAGTCCTCGAGTCCATTCCATTGACTTGACTGACTGACACTAACACTACATGCATGCATTCAGATGATTGATTTTGACAGATTGCTAATATTGATAACCATAGACAAAGTAAATACCCACCGTTTAGCAATGGACCTACTTTGATAAGTCCATGCGTACAGTACATCCCATAGGACCATAGAGCAGTTATAATATTAAATGACCCATCAGTCTTGGAAAAATGATGAAATGGGAATAAATTGTATTGAGTCACGGCGCCGCGCCGCCGTATGATGAAGTGGGAAGAATGACGAAATAGGAATAAGCAGTATATAATCGGCAGGTTATTCTATAATTCGTGATAGGTTTGCAACAAGCGTAAATTGTGCAATCAGGGCTGTCAAACGTAGCTTTTCTCATACAAAAGTTACCGTTAGAAAGCCCTGATTGCAGTTTACGCCTGTTCCAAACCTGTCGCGAGCATCTAATAAGGTCGCAAGATAGAGAATAGTCTGCGGCATTGTACGATTAAATGGGAAAATGGATTATTGTCCTCTATCCATGCATGCTTCTACTAACTTGAGGAGAACAGGAAGATTTGTAATAATAAAACAACACCTTAGCATGTGAAATATGAATTTATTTAATGTGAACAAAGGCACAAACCTTTCTTTAAAGGCACCTTCAAACCGATATTTTACTAATGCGACAATATTGTAAATAATTCTTTTAGCGTCTATAATTTTCTGTTCAAAGCATGAATTTCTATTAACATTATAATTTGTCATGTCAGACTTGCAACAATAGCATACAGATGAATCCATATTGAATTGTACTACAAAAATATTATGCTAATTCGTTAATATGATGGTAGTAATACAAAAATATATTATCATAATTTGTTCGTTGTTTTAAATTTCGATGTCAGTGAGTACGTATTCCGTGGCGCTCTTATAATC
Organism: Epirrita christyi; assembly: GCA_951392215.1. Classification (NCBI taxonomy): domain Eukaryota; kingdom Metazoa; phylum Arthropoda; class Insecta; order Lepidoptera; family Geometridae; genus Epirrita; species Epirrita christyi. The sequence continues at coordinate 2,278,880 of OX595843.1, forward strand.
GAGGATCCTTTCTTTGATCCCCTTGAGTTTGTCAATGTAATGCTTGTGAATCTTAGTGGTGGTCCTCTTGTAACGGAGGGCCGTTATCATTTTATCGACAGTGTAGTGAAGCCAGAGTATGTTTGTGTATGGCTCGAAATTCTTCCAATCATTTCTGCAACAAACAAAATTAAAAGTAAATTACACAACTGTACAATTGAGTTCATTAGTATGGAGATAGTAGAGGCATGTACAATGTTTGAATGTGGGACTTTACACCTGGTACACCTGGAACTGGTAGTGGCCCACGACCTCGAACAGCTGGTCATCAGTGCAGAGTTCGTTTTAGAGTGACGCGCGATCGGCGCTCAGCGGGAGAGAGATATCACTCACCCCAACTTGTCTCGCATGAGGCGGTACACCTGGAACTGGTAGTCGCCCACGGCCTCAAACAGCTGCTCGTCAGTGCCGAGGTCGTTGTACAGCGACGCGTGGTCGGCGCTCAGCGGGAGAGAGATGCGCGAGAGCGAGTAGTCGATGATGGTGGCAGCGACGCCGCCGCGCGGTACGCGGTACGTGCGTCCGCGGAGGACGAACGTTGCAAACTGAAAACAACAATTTCGATTTAAAGTAAGCAAAGAATTGGCAAAGGGTCATGCGCTACCACAATCCGCAGACTTACTGCAACCGTTACAATGTAATTTGTCCATGGAGTGTGGGGCTGCGTCTTCCGGTTCGTGTACCAAATTTCCCAGCGGTCGTCGGTTCTGCGAGCTCTGTATCATCATCATAATCATCACCAGCCTGTTTACGTCCACTGCTGGACGAGGCCTCCCCCATAGAATGCAATGAGCGGATTTGCTATAATCACCACAATTGGCAGGCGGATTGGTGATCGCAGTATTGGTGTCGAATACTCAGGTGGATGCTGTTGCCCATCTCCTGGTAAATCCCTTAGTCGCCTTTTACGACATCCACAGGAGGAAATGGAGGAGCCATATTCTTATGCCGAGACTACCGCGAGCCATGTATAATGTTTGACGACCTCTGTGGCGCGGCGGGCGAAGGTTCGCCTGCGACGCAGGAGGTTGCGGATTCGATTCCCGCCTCGGAACAAATACTTGTACGATCTGCAGATATTTGTTCAGGGTGTTCTGGGTATTTTTTTATGTATAATAAAAAATATCTATCTATGTATTGTAGTTATCTATTACCCATAACAAAAGCTCTGCTTAGCTTGGGACTAGATAATGTTGTGTGAAAATGACTAGCATTTATTATTTACATTTATATGACTATAATTCTTCGAATTTCCTCGTTTTGTATTTCATCACAGTGAATCACTTTACAAGATGAGCTCTATTCATTGAAATAATAGTAAAATATGAACTTGTTACCTTCTGTTCCGTGGGTGCAATCAAAACGTTCCCCCAGTGCAAGTCGCGGTGCTCGAATTGGAAGGACTCCTCCCCAACGGCCAGCCCGAAGGCAATCTGAAATTAAGAAAACAAATTCACATCGGCAGATAACATTTTGCTAATAAATCATAGAATGGGTGATATGTTACATAAATCGCTTGAATTTTATACAATCCAATAAAAGTTAAAAAAACAGGAAATAACACTCTTCAAATTAATTAGGAGACTTGAAATTGTTAGATCTAAAATAACGCTTTCGCTAGCTAAAACCTGATACTTCAGTGACGCTACCCGCTATGTTGATAGCCAGCTGTATTTTAGTGATATTGATAACAATTTTTACCGGTTTTTATTTTTTAATAATTAATTGTTTCGTGGTATATATAGGTGATTGATAGCCACTAAAATATAGGTGGCTATCAACCACCTATATTTTAGTGATATTGATAACAATTTTTACCGGTTTTTATTTGTTAATAATTAATTGTTTCGTGCTAAATTCTAATCTCGAAACAGCTTTGGTAATAGACTATTAAACATAGTGACAGCTAAGAGGATTCAAATTACAAACAAATCATGCAAAAAACATTTAAATAAAACTCCACACGGCAAACATCGAAAGCGTAGACACAACCCACACAGAGGATAAGTGAAAATCTAGTCAAGATTATGAACAACTTGACACTAGAGATTCACTCACCGTCCGAGAAGGTCTCATGCGACTGACGATTGCTGAAAATGCACACAACACAAAAAAAAACAAAATTGAACACAACATTAACAAGCATAAAAACAGCCAATCAAGTGCTGGATTATCTATATATATATATATATATATACTATTGCACCAGCACTTGATTGGCTGGACTGGTTCACTGACTAAAATATTAATGCACAGGCTAAACCACTGGACCTAGAGCCATGAAATTTGGAGGGTGCATTCCTTTTGTGATCTCCATGAAAGGAATTTTTAAAAATCACCCTCTAAGCAGGGGGTTGCAGCGGGGTGTTGAAGTTTGTACATTCCACTAGTGGGGGATTCCTAAAAGGTCTCATGTTTTTTTTTGCAGTTTTCATATCTGCAGTCGGCTGTTTAGCCATAATCAGATTTTATCTGGGTTGATTGTTGGGTAAGGTGTTATCCCAATGAATGAAACCATTTAATTTAAAGAGCTGATTAGGTTTTGTGGTCTAGGTCCAATATTTGCCATCGCTTTAGGCGTTTAACATTGTCTTGAACGTTTAGCAGGATTTTACCTGTTGGAACAGCGCATGCGCCTGCTGTGCGCCCGTGAACTGGTAGCTCTCGAGATCCTGACCCGCGTTGGCCAACTCCAGCACTATGTACTGCTGGTCGGACGGCAGGGCCACTGGGTTGTCGTTTTCGCTACCCTTGCACTCGTCGTACAGGTCCCAGAGGTCAAGCAAGCGGGACGGGTAGGGGCCTTGCACACAGCGGACCGCTAACACCTGGAACGTGCAAAAAGGAACTTCTATTAAAAATACTTCATGGTCCAATCACTCATCCCTACTTCCGTGAGCACTTTGAACGTCTCGAACTTCATTATAAGCCTACGTAAAACGTTCAAATCCCTTCTCACTGTAGGAGTGCCGCCAAGCTAATACGACTTATCCTATTGTTAACTATAATTTTTGCCGTGGTATGTCCGGCTTAAGAATAAACCCCTCCGTCTCCTGTAGATTTCGTAAAAGCCGACTAAGGAATACAAATAATAAGGAATAAGGGATAGGGAACACAAATACTGCGATCACCAATCCGTGGTGATTTTGGCATCCCCCAAAAATGCATTCAATAGAGAAGGCCTCATCGTATGATGATGAATTAGAATAATCCGCCACGCCATTGGGGCCACTACTTCAATCTCAACTAAACCATTTCTTTTGCAACCTAACATTAATGCTTTTTGTTTTTTCCGGGCGTCATTGGAGTTACCTAGTAATCTGTCAATTTTCAGTAACAATTTGATTCAAACACTTTCGTAAATTGTACAGTACAAACATTTGCAAATCGACAAAAATTACGGTAATATATCAATACAAATTACAAACACCGCGTTCATTTGCGAATCGATATCAGCCCAAGGCCCTAATGAAAGAGAATTCTATACCAAACAAAAAAAGCGTCATTGAGACCGTATCACATAATTGGACTCAGTACCAATCGCGAACCATCTGTACAAAGAAAGAAAGATACCACTGTCCTGTTCCGATAGCCTGACAGTAGAATACTGAATAGTTAGTACAGTCTGGCTGTATACTAGCGAGTAGTTTGTACAGCCTGGCCTACTTAGCTTATCAATACAATTAAAGCCACACGCATCGTAGATGTCTACGCGTTCATGATTCATTCACATTTTCGGAACGTGATCGAATTTCTTGTTATAATGACTAATACAAATTTCTTCTACATTTGGAGTTTCAATGTCATACAAAATTTTGCAATAAGAAACAGTGAAACGCTTCGAAAAAACGATAAAGAATAAATTGTTACAACGCCATAAAATAATCTGCGGCTGATCAATGGATCGCTTATAGTCTTATCGCTTAGAAGTGAATTTCTTCCAGACCATTGGATGAAGAGAAATACCTGCTGTACCTAAGGGAGCCTTCCTGAACTAAACTGACAGATCTCGTATGAAAATGTCGAGTTGGACATTATAACTAAAGTCCGAGAATTGACCCCGGACGCTAGTTGTAACATGTACAAGTTATCTGTTTGGGGTCAAAGTGACACATTGCCCGTCGGGGGGTAATTCTTATCTTTTTCGATAAATAAACTACTAAGTAGAATGAAATGAAAGCATGATACAAGGACCTTGGTCACATCACATGCCGTTTGACTGATCAGTTTGATCAGCTCCGTGTGGTACACATTATCACAACGCAGACACGATTAATACATTATGACTAAGTATGTATAATACATTATATATGAAATCTTTGTGTGACCAACTGACTCACTCACAGACTAACTATCAACGCACAGCCTAAACGGTAAGCCCTATAGAAACCAGATATTTGGAGGATACATTCCTTGTGTTCTAGGGATGCACTAAAAAAGGAATTTCCGAAATTCACCCTCTTTTTGTGTTCTAGGGATGCACTAAAAAAGGAATTTCCGAAATTCACCCTCCTTTTGTGTTCTAGGGATGCACTAAAAAAGAAATTCACCCTCCTTTTGTGTTCAAGGGATGCACTAAAAAACGAATTTCCGAAATTCACCCTCCTTTTGTGTTCTAGGGTTGCACTAAAAAAGGAATTTCCGAAATTCACTCACTAAGGGGGTGGCAGTGGTTGAAGTTTGTATGGAAAAATCTCCACGGGGCGAAGTCGCAGGCGCGTTCCACTAGCACATTACATACAAAATAGTTTTTGTTCTTAGAGTCACTAATTCTGTCTTGGTTACTTAAGGTCAGTTTCTTGGGATAAAATTACAATATAAACTTCAGGGTGACCAAAAAATCTAAATAAGTGTTGATAAACAATAGGACCAACCAATACGTCTGTCAAGCGTGGTGATTATGGCAAATCCCCCCATTGTATTTAATGGGGGAGGCCTCACCCAGTAGTGAAAGTAAATAGGCTGAATTTTAATTGTATCGAGGTTGGAAAATTACTTTTTATTTCTGTTATATTGAATTTAGTGTAACATCTTAAAGCTTATGACATGCGTAACGTCAAGGCGCTTCATATGATACCATATCAAAATTTGTATGTGCATCCTCTCGAACCACAAGGGTCTTTGGTCAAGGGGTAAACTCGTCACAAGCTTGAGGTATAGTGTCCCTGAAAAGACCTATGTGGTTGACGGTGAAAAAAAAACAGTGCGGGCAAAGGAACAAGTGTCTTTTACGCACATAGTGCACTTTTAAATATTTTGTTAGACCCTATATTGTGGCAAGCAAGTAATATAGATATTATTTTTATCAAATTACGAAACGTAGTTTACGATATTTTTATCTTTTGTAGACAAAGTAAAACAACTTTTACACAAAGAATATTCAAAGACTTCTCTATTCACGACAACTGGTTCAAAAGTCAGTAGAGGAATGCAATCCTTTGTTGTAGAGCAGGTAGAAATAGCCTCTCAAATATTTCGAAAGATTTGTTAAGAATTTGTAGTGTATTTATGCGAGGGGCGTGCCTAAATGTTCAACATGAAATTTTTAACATAAGTATGTTTGAATTTTAACCCAACAAATAGGCAATTTCTGGTTAAAAATATTTCACCTAAAACAGGCAACTCAGCATGTCTGTACGTAAACTCTATAGTTCCACCGGACGGATTTCAATGAGGTTTTCACTACGGTGTAGGTATTCTGTGGTGTAGGGTATGTATATCGAGGAAGGTTTTAGCGTAAAAACATCTGTACAATTACGTAGACACCACGTGGGCACGGTAAAAAAACAAAAGGTATCGATATGCTGTTTTTTTTACTCAGAAAAAAACCGGTGGCCAAGTCATACATATATGATGGGTCAGTCAGCGTTCCTAACGGGCGAAAACTTGCTTTATTTTTTCTTTTTGAGTGTTTATTGTTGCATAAGCGATTTGACTAATAGTTTATTAATTGTGTCTGATAGGCTAGTAACAAAGGATATAAGGTTTCTGATCACTAGATCAAGACTGGTGCCTTTACTGTTCTTATAAACATTGAAACCTGAGGGCCTAGCCAAACGGCATTCGCTTCTAAGCGATTCCATTTCTACAGTCGTAATTCAATACAAAAGACCACGTGACATATCGATAGCTAGCGTCAATCCCATACATTTTGGACTTTTCTACTGGCGTCATCGCTATTAGAATGTTACTTTGTCTACGGCCTCTGTATTACATATACATTTGAAAAATCACATCTCTAAAGATGTCATCTTGTTTTTTTTAATATTACTTTAATTTATCATTGTTGTTTGGAAACTTTTTGTTGTGTTATGATAAACCCAGTAGTCGTGAGTTATTTTCTTAGTTAATAAGTTTAAATAAATGTGTATTTCTATGGGTAGGTTAGGTTAGTGACGTCTTCAGTAAGATTATAACTAGCGAATAGCGTAGATTAGCTTGTAATAGGTGCGAAAACGATTTACACGTGTGTGGCCTTTGTTCGCCTTTATTACCTCGTATGGGCTCAATGTCATGTCATAGCGGTTTTTTATTGTGATTTTAAATCGTCACACTGTTTCTTTCTATCAATATTTACAATCAAAGGTTTTTTACGGAGCCACATTCTGTATATGGTGGCCAACAAAGTCCCCAGTGACATGAGAGATGAGATGAGATGAGATCTCTGGGGTGAGATTTTTGAATGTCATCAAGAGACTAAACGTCAGTAAAATTTCAGTTATCCCCGATTTCCAAATTTTTATAAATTGAAACTCATTGATGACTGAAATTCTTATAACTGTGATATCAATACAAGTGCCTCCTCCAGTAAATTTCTTGAAAAACGGAGATTTGAGGCCTTTTTGATGATATTTAGTCACTCGGTGACATTCAAAGGAAAAATCGCACCCCTGGTTGATTAACTTTTCAAGTCGTTTTTCAATGTTTATTTATTTATAGTCATTGTGCCAGTATCACACGCCCTTCAACATATATATTTACATTTTATATGTACATATATGCAATTGATAAGATAAGCCATCACAGCAAGGTCAATAACTCTTCCTATATCGTTTGTATCTTATTTTGATATCATTTACCTTCCGTGGTATTGATTTATTATAACTTATTATATTGTATTATATTATTCACATTGTTGGAGATGGAAATCTCGAATGGCGAGTGAAAGGTAACGTAATCCACCTCGTGGACCCAATGTGTTTTGTTGGTTGTCAAATGCCATCGAATTGTAGGACAGGACATTTAGACTTATGGAAACATACATTGATCACACGCCGGCTATCATTATTTGAACACACTACATTTGTAGGTGTCACGTGGATACAGATTTATGCCGGAATTAAAGTAGTTACTCCTTCAATTTTCGCAAACTGTACCTACTTGAATAGCAAGATTGTCACAGTATCTATTAGTAACATCAAAGTTCATAGGATCTATCTGTAACTAGTTAACTACACATCAATTTAACAGTTATTTGTAATTGATAAATTTATCTCCACTATGATACAGGCCAGCAAGCTGATTCTAACCCCTTAATCATAATTATTTTAAACCTATTTTAGTTAAAATAACTTTTGTCTAGTTTAGACATTTTACATCAGAGAGAAAAAAACAAAAGCTATTTTAACTAAGTATAAAATAGGTTTAAAAAATGATGGCCCTAAGTTTTTTGCAAACAATTGATATGGACGTATGGTGTAGTGTAGCACGGATTTTGTATGGCGACACCGATGTGCGCCCCTAGCGTACACTTTGTCAATCTCATTTTCCATACAAAAATCCGTGTAACACTACACGATATGTCCTTCTTAAAAATCAGACTGTTTTCTCGCTGGGATGTACCACACGGCTCTTTTATCAAACTTAAGAGTCAAAGAACTTGTATTTTAGATAAGGACTATACGAGCGTCTGAACTAAGGTACTCGCTCGTCCCACCAAAGCGACAATTAGCGAGCAGCGAGTTAGAAACTTTCAACGACAGCGACTTGTCGTTGTCGCTAGCCATCGCCAGACGCTTCCTCGTCGGCGGTGGCCTTCGAGTGTGCTTATCAAAATGCACAACAAAATTAACACTTTTGGCGAGACGAGACGACACAAATACAAAGTTGTTATAACGGTAAAAGATTCGTTTTTATTGCTACATTCGACAACATAGATAACCTACATTAAACTATCGTAAGAGTTTCTTCTACATTTCAAGAATATCAGACGCAATTTATAGGTGATTTTGAACGTTTCTCATAATGAAACGAAACTTCGCAGTTTCGATAATTTATTAGAGTCAGCTGGTTAATTTCTTGGCATATTTCCTGAAGATAACAGTTTTAAACCGTGAACTTATAAAATAATGTGTTCCCATTTGCACCAAAAAATACTTAGCTTATGGGAAAATTTACGTTTGACAAAGTGATTAGGTTTGTATAAAAAACTGCCAGGAAAGGTCATCATCATCATCAGCCAGTAGAAGTCCACTGCAAACATAGGTCACCCTCGACCTCATAGAATGCCACGACGTACGGTCATGAGCCGTCTCCATCCACCGACTTCATACGACCATTATAATGTATTCAGTCCATCAAGAGGAGGGTCTTTCTCTACTGCGTAGTCCGGTTCGTGGTCGCCACTCGAGAATCTTTATTCCCCAACGGTTGTCAGTTCTGCGAGCTATATGACCTGCCCATTGTCACTTCAACTTGCTAATTCTGAGAGCTATGTTGGGGATATTGGTTCTTCTACGGATTTTCTCATCCCGGATTCTATCACAAAAAGGTTGTGAATAAGAAGGCAGGGAAGGTTACATCTTGGAGAAATCTGTCTCAAAAATCCTACAATAAAACACCTCCGGATCAGAATGCGATTTTCAATGTTGTATAGGCTGTTTTAACTTGAAGGAAGAGCGAAGCTAGAGTGTACTAGTTGAAAAGGAAGCAACGTGTCATTTATCTTGTTATGATGTCATCAATTATGATAAACTAGCGGCCAGCCACGGTTTCACTCGCTCTGTTCTCCTGAGGAAACTGAATTTCGAGATAAAAAGTATCCATGTCCAGGTTTATATGTTTCCCAAATTTAAAAGGCGACTGAGGGGTTATGCCAGGGGATGCAGTATCCATCTGAGTAAACTTAAACTGCGATTACCAATCCGCCTGCCAAGCGTGGTGATTATGGTGAATCTCCCCTAATCTTTGAGGAGGCCTAGTCCACTGCTAGACTAGGCCTGGATCAGTCTATATCAGCTGATGTAGAAGAGAAACCCATTTTTAAATAATGCCCATGTACAGCCGAGTTGTCATTTGTCGGATTCAAAATTGGCGAGACATTTGCCGAGAAGGAACCCTTCAAGGGAAACACACTATCATAGTAACTAAAGCAAAATAAAATTGAATTGAATTGTATGCCGACAATAAAATGAGTAATTGCTAAGATATGACTGATTCATATTGTTTCAGATTTCAGTTCCATTGAATATTTTATGATGAGTCCAGTTATCTCTTTGTCCAATAAGCTTTGTAGATCACAATGAAACAAATTGGAACTGATTGAATGACGTATTTCATGAAACGGTTTCAAACATGGTTTTGTATATGGTCAGACGCAGAAAGGAATTTGTGCGTTTCATTGTTTTAGATACGCTAGTTGGTAGATTTTCATTATTTCAATTTATACTACTCTGATTTTTTTACATAGATATTTTCTGGAAACAAAGAAATGTAATTTTTAGGGTTTCGTACATTAAAAGGTACAAACGGAACCATTTTAGGATCACTCTCGTGTATGTGTGTGTGTGTGTGCATATTTCTGTGTGTTATAATTTGATTCATATACATAGTTAGTTGACCCAATCGTGGAAGTGTAGCTTAAATAAACGAATTATGATTTTGGGGGTTAACTTTAGGGGCCAAATTAGAAAAAAATATGCTAAGTATCAAATGAAAGGGCTTGTTACTTGTTTCATTTTTTCTACTTTTAAATGAATAGTTTAAAATATATTAAAGTAAAATCGAGCATTACCTACTCTTATCTAGGAAATTAACAGGATAAAAAATAAATAAAAAAAAAACAATATTTGGCCATAGTTTACAGGAAAACCTAACCCCGCCCCCCCCTTTCTGTTGACTTGACTTATTGATTTATGGCTTTTGTGGCTTGTTGTCACAAATCTGTCAGTGTCCGTTTCATGCTAGTGTCATAAACATAGTGCGGATAGAATATGGTCAGTTTTTTTGTTCTGTCTGATGTAAAATGACATACGTCAAAACAAGACAAAAGCTATTTCAGCTATCAAAGGATTAGAAATTGATTATTAATAGAAGGGTAAGTCTTTAAATTCCCACGGGAAACAGAACCCTTTGGTCTGCTTTTACGATATCCACAAGAGACGGAAACTTCTTAGGCCGGACACGCCACGGCATAATGCGACATAATTAGCCCAACGGCCAACTTCAAGGCGGCCATATTGTTACTGGTCACGCAACGCAAAGGACAAGCTGGGCAGAAGACATAAATACATGTTCAAACGTATGTAGTAGTCACATACATAGACCATCCGCAATACTACGTGTGTGTATATATATATATATAGGAACTACGACTACCAATGGTACCTCAAAACCAAGACACAGAACAAATAATTGTTTGTCCCGCAACAGGTATCGAACCCGCAGGGCTATTCTATATCTCGCGACAGGTTTGCAACAAGCGTAAATGCAATCAGGGCTGTCAAACGGTATTTTTTGTATGAGAAAAGCGAAGTTTGACAACCCTGATTACACAATTTACGCCTGTTGTAAACCTGACTCGAGATAGAGAACAGAAGGCGATTCAGTACAAAATATCTGTTCGTCGTTGACATCCGTCATCATTGAATAACTTTAATCGCAGAAGTCTAGACCTTCTGCTACTGTGCCTTTAAATATAGCTGCGGACATCACGGAACCGATATTTTGTACTGAATAGTTTTTGAACTGAATCGCTATAAGAGCTCATGGTAAGGCCTCAGTTCTGCCGTACTTCTTGCGACTAAGCCGGCTACACGCCCGCCGCACCACGGAGGTCATAAATTTTAAATTTCAATGTTTCCTTGCAATCGAGTAAACGCATCTACAGTCAGTAGGTAGGTACTTGTTTGCACTGCAAAGCAAACTGCCGTATCTATTATGCATTGAGCAAACACGCATTGTCTTCGGCTAATTAACCCATTTCTGTAAAGAGGAACACGCTAATTGCAGTGTTCTGTTTCTAACGGAATTCCTTATTTCATATCAGTGTCCGCACGCGGCTTCGCTCGCCTTATACCAGGATGAAAAGTAGCCTATGTTTAAATCCTGGCAGCTATCATCAAATTACTAACATCAAAACTTTTGAAACTTTATGAATTTTGATTTGACAAAAAGTTTGGCTTCAAAATTAGTAGGTACCTAAAACAGCTTACTTTCGCCATTTTTCTTTGCTTGGAATTAAGCCGAATCTAATAACGAGACAATGTTGTTAACAATACAAAATCGGTACTTATTGAACACTGCCACACCTGACTCCAGTTAGGAAGTAGGATACATCATCATCATCATCCTTCAGACGTCCACTGCTAAAATATTAAAGGTAGCGCAATAATCCTCATGGTTAGCAGATAGATTGGTAATCGCAGTATTGGTGTTGAGTACTCAGGTAGATGCTGCTGCCAATTCCCTGGTGTAATTCCTTAGTCAGCTCTAACTAAATCCACGGGAGGAGAGAGGTACCACGGTAAAAAAATTAGGATACGTACCTCATTGAAAACATCAGTGGCGTTCTCTACGGAATGGAGATCCAGGGTTTCCACGTCCTTCCCTTCATCAAAATAGAGGTCGATATCGGCTATGGGAGCGCGCAGGGCGCTCAATTCCCTGCACAACAAACAAGAACGTGTCAAGAGATTCAGTTCAATGAGATTAGTGTAAGGCGTTTATATATATTATTATTATATATATTTATAAGGCGTAACCCAGATAAAAGAGACTTAGGCCCGTATTCCAGGACTATGCTCAAGCGTGAATCGCGACTCAAGCCTAGATTTGGTGACAGTTTTTCATTGAAATCTGTCAAAAAATCTATGCTTGAATCTTCATTTAGTTTGAGTTTAGTTCTAGAATACGGGCCTTAGGGGTGATTTTACCAACAAATAAACAGAGGCCCAATTCTCTAAATTATTTTAAAACTACACTGAAAGTTAACCGAATCGAGACTGAATTATGAATTGACAGAAAGTTGGTATTCTGCTCCCTTATAAATAATAATTTAGTCTACTTTCAATTCCCGGTGACCACCATTATAGTAGGATAGTTATATATATCATTACAAAGAGTAAAGAGAGACTCCATCTACTTAAGCTAAAATTATCGAAAATACTTTGATTCGTTACAGTTTCGGTCACATTTCGATATAATCACATTACAGTGTTGTATTTTATGTTTAGAGAATACCATTTCTGACATTTAAGACATCGACACAAGATCGAAACATGATCCGAACTCTATTTTAACTATTTTTATGTTAGTGAATTGGGCCTCAGGCCGTTAAACAACTGTTAAGTCTAACTAATGCTTTTTGACAGGTGTTTTCAAAGATTATCTGTCACCTTGACCAATGGTTAGATTTAACAAGACATTTACTAACTGACAGAGTATGGTGAAATTGGCTCTTAAGGTGGCGGGGATGGCCGGACGCTAAATCAACTCGAGAATAGCGCAAAAGTCGGCCTGCATATTGCTGTCCCTGTTTGGCTAACGCAGGCGCGCGCGGGGCACAGCCGAACACTTATTTCTATTCTGTGGCCGTTACCATTCATAATTCGAAGGTGGTATTTATTTTTTATGCAAACTAGCATTTGACAAAAATATTTTCTTGGCATATTTGGCATTTGTCACAAACTTTTACATTTATATATCTAGCAATAAAAACTCCTTGGTACCTAGTTCTGCGAACAGTTAGAACTCGCGAGCACAAACTTTTTTCCAATAATTGTGATCAGGGTGGTTATTCGCTATGACCTATGAGATTTCTTTTCAATAACGTGTGACGTCACTCATACGATTCAGCGATGATTCCACGCAGATATCGTAACGAGCCCGCGTTATGTTACGTTTGGTCAGAGCGAATAAGGGGGCAGGTTGGTGCTTTGATGATCGTTGAGTTTGGCTAAACTTTCCAATAGCGACTGTGAGCTAGGAGGTTCATATTTTTATCACATGTAGACACAAGCCTAAATATGAAATGGCGTACTGCGGAAACAAATAGTTTTAGCATTGTGAGCTATGACAAAAAATCAAAGAAAAATATTTCAAAGTAAACGCTCAACTTTCCTTTAGCGACTGCTAGCTAGGAAGTTCACATTTTTATCACATGTAGGTTCACATAGCACAAGCCTAAATATGAAATGGCGTACTGCGGAAACCAATAGTTTTGGAGCTATTCATTTTTGAAATTTGCTAATAACCGCTTTCCGAACGCCATGTTTTGGTGATATTTTACTTTTTATCAGTGTTCCAATCATACGATTTTCGGCTTTTTACAATGACAGTGACAGACCAAATGGTATATTTTGCTAAAAATTTGTGGTTTCTCAATTTTCAACTAGTCGTGTTTTTTGCTCTTACGGTCCAGTCGGTTACGTATTCCTTGAACGTCAATGAACTCTGTCATCGTTTGTGTTCTCAGAGTTGAGATTGTTTACGTGCTTACTCCTGTTTTAGAATTCATCGAAGGACTTTCCTTTAGCAACTGTAAGTATAAGGCTTGAAGGGGGAGGGGAGGGGTGGGGGGTCAATGTCAAAAGCCGAAAATCGTATCCGAACACTGACAAATAGTAAAATATCACCAAAATATGGAGATCGGAAACCGGTTTTTAGCACATTTCAACAATGAATAGCTTCAAAACTATTTTTTTCCGCAGTACGCCATTTCATATTCAGGCTTGTGCTATGTGAACCTACATGTGATAAAAATATGAACCTCGTAGGTCACAGTCGCTAAAGGAAAGTTGAGCATTTACCTACTTTGAAATATTTTTCTTTGATTTTTTGTCATAGCTCACAATGCTAAAACTATTGGTTTCCGCAGTACGCCATTTCATATTCATGCTTATGCTATGTGAACCTACATGTCATAAAAATATGAACCTCGTAGGTCACAGTCGCTAAAGGAAAGTTGAGCATTTACTTTGAAATATTTTTCTTTGATTTTTTGTCATAGCTCACAATGCTAAAACTATTGGTTTCCGAAGTACGCTATTTCATATTTAGGCTTGTGTTATGTGAAACTTTATGTGATACAAATATGAACCTCCGAGCTCACAGTCGCTATTGGAAAGTTGAGCCGCTACTATTTCACGCAAAAACTAGGTACTGAATGGTAAACAAAGCACAAGTCTTAGGTATGTTAGTTACCTAGGTTACTTCATTCCAAATCACAAGGGAAATCTAAATAAAATGACAAAAATATTGCAATGTCATATATAACAAACAAATAGGTGAACAAACACAAGAGCAAGCGAAGCACGGGGTTACACAGTGTACTAGTGTGAGTGCCTGTCGAGTTGTCAAACATCACACAACCGTAGTTCCCCGACCGGCCCTCGGTTCTGACGCGATAGCAATATGGGAGTTCAGAATTTTTTAGAAATTTGTTCAAGTTCCGTAATACCAAAAATGATGAATAAAAACTTGTTGTTTTTTTTATATCGTGTTGTTATTCTGTTACTTGACAATATAAGCTATGTTCCTACACATAAAATACGTAACATATCGTTGTTTTTAATACGAAACAAATAAGATGAAAACATGTCGTTTAGGTCGTAAAAATATACAAAAAGTAATTCGCTTACATTTCATTTTAGGTATATATTTTGATAAAAAAAACTATCTGGGAACATAGATAAATACTATCCGAATCCGAATAATAGCATCATATGGTGGAAATATGCTCGAATTACAAATGACGTCGGTATTACGTTTGTATGGGCAGTTCATCCTTCGCTGGGTTCTTAAGGAGAGGACTTTTTTTAACTGTACAAAAGAGACGCGGAGACGTTACATGTCTGACCTACTGTATCGGCAGGACTGTTCTCTATCTCACGACAGGTTTGCAACAGGCGTAAATTGTGCCATTGCTGTCAAACGGTAACTTTTGTATGTGCAAAGCGACATTTGACAGCAATGATCGCACAAATTACGCCTGTTGCAAACCTGTCGCGAGATAGGGAATACTGGGGCGGGTATGCCTGCCACATTACGCCCCCCCCCCTTACCGCCCGCCTCTGCCTCAGTGTATGTTTTAAAATATCTATCTATTTAATGTATTGTATTCAGTATATCAGTTATCTAGTACCCATAACACAAGCTCTGCTTAGCTTGGGGCTAGATAATGTATGAATGTCCAGCGTTTATTTATTATTAAATAGGGCGCAGACGAAGCACAGACGCTTCTATACATTTTGTATCAAAGTAAAACAAAGAGGCACCGCGTCTTGGCATCAAGTCTCTTCTCTCTTGCTTCATCATCATCATCATCACCAGCCTTTAGACGTCCACTGCTGAACGAGGCCTCCCCCATAAAACAATGGGGTTAATTGCCATTATCAGCCTCTCTTGGCAGGCGGATTGGTGATCACAATAGCTGTGTTGAGTACTCAGGTAGATGCTGCTACCCATCCCCTGGTGTAATAACTTAGTCGGCTTTTACGACATCCACGGGAGATGGAGAGGTCATTCTTAGGCTGGAGACACAACGGCACACCTCTACCATGCTTGCGCCTTAGGAAATTAAACTCTACACGAAACGGTTACTGAGACCGCCAAAAATGACACGCCAATCAGCAAGCAAGAGCAAGCGACACAAAGCTGATAGGGGAAGAAGAGCTGCCCCCTTATTCGCTATGACCAAACGTGACAAAACGCGGGCTCGTTACGATATCTGCGTGGAATCATCGCTAAATAGCATGGGTGACGTCACACGTTATTGACAAGGAATCTCTTAGGTCATAGCGAATAACCACCCTGATGAGTCCGTATTCCAAACGACAAGAGTCAATCCACTCGTGAGCCTGTATATACAAACTGATTACGGGTAATAACCTGAATAAAAAAAACTCTTTTATTAGAATGGGATCATGTTTATTTTAAACAACAATATTTTCTATGTATTTTCACCTTGAGCGTGTATGCGCATAAGTCAATGGTCTCAATAAAGCGCGTCATTGACGAGACGTTTCAAGAATTTAGGGGAGCAATGGACTAAGGGCAATGTACTATTCCGCACTCTGGCCGCGTAAGGTTACGATTAGTTTATTTTCTAGGGAGGATTGAAATAAAGCAATTAATCTTTGAAGTGACCCTTTTGGACTAAAGGTCGTTTTTAATATTAGCTCGATCGATCCAAGATAATAAATTATTCCAAATATTATTATGGTAACAGATCCTAAATGGATTTAATATTGAAAACGACAGCACAAATGTAATGAAATTGGAGTGGGGTCAAGCTATACGTCGTCGTGTGCTTCAGCATACAAACGGGTCAGTCTAAATGTCCGTAGCACGGATTTTTGGCACAGGGCGTGTTATGTAAAGTCATCAGAATAGCGATTGCGATCGCATCCGGACCGGACGTCATCCAATAATAAACACGCTCTCAAAAGTATGGGGTGACAGCCGCGCAGTGCTGGAGGATATTTGCAATGTAGCTTAACCCTAACACAAGTCCAAAATTAGGCCCAAATCCCTAATAGCAGCAACAAAAAAGTTTAGAACGTCGTCCATTTTTTCAATTCTAACAACAGATTTTGTTCAATGATCGCAGGGACCAGTAGGGTGACAGCCGCGCAGTGCTGGAAGATACTTACCAGTGTAGCTTAACCCTAACACAAGTCTAAAAGTAGGCCAAAAAAGTTCAGAGTGGCGGCGATCAATTCTGCCAACTTTGTTCAATGATCACATAGACCCCCACAGAGAGTTTTTCAACAAAAAAAACTAAAAAGTTATACTGTAAAACAATAAAAGTGGCGTTGTCACGAGTGGGGGACAGCGGCACTTTTTTTCCCCGTTGCCCACCAGTGGGGCCGAACAAGTGGGGGACAACGGGATTGTGTGCAAATTCAAATCGTCATCACAGAGAGCAATACATGCTATGTTAAATATGTCGGCAAGATAATTATGATAAACTGGGAAACCCGTTTACTCCTACGCAAATGGCTTGTTTAGGATTTCCCAATATTTACACAATAATTGTGTCCGCCCAACAAATAGATTTTGTTTGTCTCTCTGATGTAAAATGGCATAAGCCAATACAAGACAAAGCTATATTAGCTATCAAAGGTTTATTATTATATCATTTAAAAACCGACTTCCGCCATTGTATTCGACTAAATATTTGGATGAAAAAAAAATTATGAAAGAACCATAGTGGTGAAAGGATTATGATACTTTCTGAATGCAAATGCTTGGTTTATTGCTGAAAATATCAAAATCGCCATATGTATGCCTACAATATTTGAGGAGTTCCCTCAATACCTCATGGATTCCATCATCAGAACATATTTCTGAAAAAAAATGGGACCAATCTGGAAGTATATCTATTCAAATAAAAAAAGAATTTTCCAAATCGGTTCATAAACGCCGGAGATATGACGTAACAAACATTAAAAAAACAAATAAAAAAAATAAAAAAATACAACCGAATGGAGAACCTCCTCCTTTTTGATAAGTAGGTTAAAAATTCATTATGAATAAGTGGATATATTTTTAACAATTCGTCATCTTCCAATACGTGATGCACGTTTTTCCATGACGAACGACTCATAATTTAATTACAGATATGAAAACATCTGTCAAAGAGCCCTTACTGGTGAAAACTGGTATATAAAATAACATTGAATTTACAAGGTATGTAAACTTTCGTTTTATCATTCACAGTAACGAGATTGTAATGATCTTATCAAACACCCGCAATTGTATGACATTCTTGTAAATCTAGAGTAAAGAAGAGTCAAGAACAAATTCTTATAATTAACTTTTCTTGGTCTTGACTTCTTGAGTCAAGGGGGCTCCAGAACCCAGAATTCTAGAGTCATAACTTGAAATAGAGACAGTTTAGAGGGTTTTTTATGGAGTCAAGTTTGTTTAGCAGAATTCGTTTTACTCAGACAGAACTTGTTTGGCTCAAGTTTTTCTAGGCAGAACTAGTTTTACTCAGATATAACAACTTTCCTCTAGAGCCCAGGTTTTACACAGCCAGCCAGTTTACGGGCCATTGGCCAACAAACAGATTAAATTACGGTGGTACTCACATAGCAATCACAATCTCAGAGATGACCTCGTGGAAGTCCTTCTGCGTCTCTCCGTTGACCTTGAGGGTTCCGGCGATGGGCACTATCTTCATAACCCGCGCTCGGCCATCTCTGCCGCGCCACAGGAACACTTCTCCGTACACGCCTTCGCCGATCTTGTGGCAGTTCTTTAGGACCCTGGTGATCGTTTGATAAAATTAAGTAAAACTTGTCAACGAAACGTCAGGAGGCGTGGTAGTCGTAACTTTTGTAATATAACTAAACCTAAATTTAATAACCATATCTTCTAAATAGGCCAACAATAGTTTAACCTTCAGCTCAAGTAGAATTATTTTTTACTAAGACAGAACTTGTTTTACTAAGGCAGAACTAAAGAATGCTTGACAGACTAAGAACAAACGTTCATAAAATGCAATAGGGGATTAACCATAATCACTACGCTTAGCAAGCGGATTGGTGATCGCAGTTTGGCGTCGAGTACTCAGGTGGATGAAAGGCTTGTAGGGAAGGAAAGAGAATTGTAATAGCAGGAGATTTCAATTTAAATGTGATGAAAAATAATAAGTATAATAAAAATCAGGTTCAAAAATTTCTTAAATTACTTGACGAGTTTAAATGTAGGGTTATATTGAATGAACCTACACGAACTAAGAAAATGTCAGCTACGTGTATTGACAACTTCATTTTAAATGATGATGAAAATTTCAATCATCATGTAGGAAAAGTTTTAGATTTAAAACTGTCTGATCACAATGCTATACTATTGAATTATAAGTTTAATTGTAACAAAATTAAAATTTCTAATCAGAATAATATTTCAATAAGGACAATGTCCCGAATCAACAAGGATTATTTTCACTATCTGTTTAATAAGGACCTTAAAAATGTTAATCACGCTGTAAATGCTACTCACAGTGCAAATGAGAAAATGAACATCTTAATGGATCACTTTAAATATTGCTACTACACTGCTTTTCCTGTAAAAACAATCAAAATTCAAAATAATAAGAAACACACATTGTCCTCTAAAGGTATAGAAATATCAAGAAATAATATACAAAAACTAGAAATATTACAAAATCTCCACCCCTGTGAAAATAGGAAAGTTAAACTTAAATTGTATAAAAAAACTTTTAAAAAAGTATTGGCAACAACAAAGAAAATAGGTTATGCAAAGAGAATTCAAAAATCTACAAATAAAATTAAAATGACATGGAAAATTGTAAAGGAACAGCAAAATAAGACATCAGGATATCGTAATAACAAAATTAATACAATTCGAAATTTAAATGGACATTTAATAACAGGCTGTAAAAATATAGCAAATAGTTTTAATCATTTCTTTAATAATATCGCAGGAACTTTAACAAATAACTTAGATGTTCAAGTAGAGAACTGTAATAAATACTTGGGTAACTCACCAATTAATAAAATATTTTTTCAAGTAATTTCTCATTCTGAACTCAGAAAAATTATATTTAGTATTAAAAGTAAATCATCTAAAGACATTTATGACATGGACACTAAAACAGTGAAAGAATTAATTTTATGTAATATTAATATGTTTGGCATTATTCTAAAAGTTTTTAATGAATGTATATTGCAGGGTGTTTTTCCAGATAGTTTGAAGATCGGTAAAATAGTGCCATTATTTAAAAAGGGAGAAACAGTTGATATAGGAAATTACAGACCAGTGTGTATCTTACCCGTTTTGTCAAAAATTTTAGAAAGTGCAATCAAAACTAGAATGATCACATATTTTGAATACAATAAATTATTTACAGAATGCCAATTTGGTTTCCGAAAAGAGAGGTCAACAGAAATGGCCATCAGGAAAACTGTTTACTTCATATTAGAGGCTATGGATAAGTCGCAGAAGGTATCTAGTATCTTCTGCGACTTATCTAAAGCTTTCGATTGTTTGCGACATGACGTCTTAGTTCATAAGCTTAGCTTCTATGGTTTTGAAGGTATTGAACTTGATCTTTTACGGTCTTATTTTAATAACAGAGTTCAAATAGCTACCGTTAATAACATAAAATCAGATGCGGAACACAGTAACATAGGTGTCCCACAAGGTTCCATACTCGGGCCACTACTGTTCTTGATATATGTTAATGATTTAGCAAACTGCCTACCAGATTGGGCATTAATTACTCTCTTTGCGGATGATACGCACGTAGGGATCAAAGACAGGAAACTGGAAATAGTAGAAGAGCAAGCTAATCTGGTAGTTCAAAAATTAAAACTGTGGTTTGAAACAAATGGTATTATTCTAAATGCGGATAAAAGCACTATTTTAAACTATACTAGCAGAAAAAAGAGTAAAAATGATACCATCCGAGAAGTCACATTTTTAGGATTTACTCTAGATTCTACTTTATCCTATAATAGCCAGATAGACAAAATATGCAAAAGGCTAGCAAGCGCTAATTATGCGTTGCTTAGATTGAAACCCATAGTTGATAAAAAAACTCTTCTATTGGTTTACTATGCTTACTGCCATTCTATAATAAACTATGCAATATCAGTCTGGGGAAACGCATCTCAAATTGAAAGAGTCCTCATTTGCCAGAAGAGGTCGTTAAGAATAATACACGGCTTACATAGATTAACTTCAGTCAGAGCTTACTTCAAGAAAGCAAAAATATTGACGGTGGTATCTTTATTTATATATAACTCTCTTATGGAAGTACATTTAAAAAAAGACGATTTACCCATGAAAATGCATATGCATAATTTTAACACTCGAAACAAAGAAAAGTTATATGTACCAAAAACCAGACTTGTTAAGACGTATAGACAAGGTATCTGCCTAAAGCTGGTTCTGTATAATAAACTACCCTTAGAAATAACACGGCTGCCTCCAAACCAATTCAAACATAAAATAAAAATATTTTTTGAGTGTAATCCGTTTTACCATATTGATGAGTACATGAGTTGTTCATTTTCTGAATTGCATGACGTGTAAGTGTATTTACATTTTATTATTTTTTGTATTGTTTTGTGTTAGGCTATTAGAATTATAAGTAATTATTATGTACCAACTTGACATACCAATGTTATGCAATGTAACGGAATGGTGAAATAAATAAATATCTAAAATATCTAAATGGATGCTGCCCATCCCCTGGTGGTATCCCTTAGTCGGCTTTTACGACATCCACGGGAGGAGATGGAAACAAACCGCAGATAGACAAAGCGTCTACATCAAGATGTAGCCAAGTTATCATATCAGTATGACGTCATTGGGAAATGCGTTTTACAAAATGACATCGTGATTTATTGCCGTAAGTCGCAGGTGATTGTGATATGGTGAGCTTTGATTTCTGAAGTACCTATTTACGAGTCTACAAATGACGTCAACAACCAGCCTCTATTTTATTTAACCAGACTGATTAGAACTATGGCTGTCATTGCTTATCTTTAGTCTCTAAGGAGTTTTTAAATGAGAGTAATAGCATAGAATATTCTTTGTTGCACAAAAAACAAATAATGTACACAGGCGAACTTAATGATGAGCCAGGGGGGGTTTGGGGGTTTAAACCCCCCCCCCCCCCCCTCCCTCGAAATGTTCAATATGTTGACTAAGTTAAATCTGATACTTTTTGAAGAAACACAACACAACAATGTGGTTTTTTTTTCACCGTGTACATTTTTGTTGTTCTATTTTCTACAATAATAAGGCCCATTAGGGAGCATTCTACCAGCTAACCTTTGTGCAGTGTGGATTAATTTATGTAGATGGTGCGTAATATGTGGAGAAGAATTAGGTAGTAACCAAGCTGTCCTTATCCTTTGTATCAACCTGAATCACTGACAGATAATGTATAGTCATAATCATCAACATCAGCCTAACTTCCAACCCTGGGAGCTGATTGTTTATCAATTAATATTATTTTTTTTTTTTTGTTTTTTTTGTTTCTTTATGCATAGATCTCCAGCTTAAACCTTAATATCTGCTAGAGTGACTAGAACAGATAACCGTTGGGAAATAAAGGTTCTCGAGTGGCGACCACAAATCGGACGACGCAGTAGAGAAAAGCCCTCCACTCGATGCACTAAAGACATTATAAACGTCGCAGGAAATCGGTGGATGGAGGCGGCTCAAGACCGTTCGTCGTGGCATTTTAAGGGGGAGGCCTATGTCCAGCAGTGGACTTCAACAGGCTGATGATGATGACTAAAACAGTCAAGTGGTTGAGCACAAGCAAGTGATATGACATTACCTACATATCATTGCCAAGATTTTCAGAAAACTATGAACAACTATTCTTAGTAGGTAGCCTACGGAAAAACCATGAATCACTACATTTATAGAAACTACTACTACCTGACTTCAAAATTCAGTTTTTCAACAACAGGGTTTTTAGAAAGTCCACAAGGAAAATTACTATTTGGGCAGCATTCCAAGGTCGTTGATAGCTTTGAATCATAAATATTTCTTGGGCATGACTCCAATAAATAATGGAGAAAGGCCAGGTTAAGAATTACCCTAACTAAACCAACAAGCATGTATAAAGAATCAAATATGATGAGAGTGATTGAATCAAAAGAGGTATGTCAGGGTTATAGCAAATGGAAATCCATCTCTTCCGGGAAACAAGTATAAGTTTTTATAACTTTTGAAACTATCATGTTTATTAACATAATTATCACTAGAAACGGGATATTTACCATGATTTTTGAGCATTATTGATTCCCGATATTTCGGCACAGTTTCATGCGCCATGGTCACGGGTAAACTGAAGTCTTTGCGAGTAGATTTTTGTTGTTATTGGTAGTCGTAACGATCTACCCTCTTTCTCACTCTTTAATAATGCTCAAAAATCATGGTAAATATCCCGTTTCTAGTGACAATTATAAGTTTTACGTTGCTTATTCTAATAAAGACATAGGACTACCTTCAGATATTTATATACACACTCGCTAAACCAAAGTAGGCCTTACAGGAGCAATGAGCATTATAGCATAGGCTCAAAATGTAAAAAAAAACACAAGACAAAAATCTTCTGGCCGAATGTGAGGAACGCATAGTCACCTAGATCATAAGACACATCTTATTGGTACTTGCAATTCCAATGAATAAAATCAAACCAATAATGTACAAACTGTATTGCACAGCCTAATGTTTCCGACCTTCGTGGCATGGTGGGCTAGTAGCTGCCTGAGACGCAAGAGGTGCGGGTTCGATTCCCGCTGCGGGACAAATGTTTGTATGTTGTGGTACCATGGTACTCGTATTTAACACAGGGAATCCTAGTGTGGAATCAGGACTATGTATGTGACTGTTATATTATGTATGTTATGTTATTTGGAAACCATGTTTTTGACATGACAACCATGACATTGAGTAACCTAAGATACTCTGGGTGACTGTACAACACAAGCCCTTGACTAACTAAGCTAAGGGTCTTGAACCATCAACCCCCAACCTCTATTGTGAACCCGTAACCTTTACCTTATGTCTCTAGTTTGTTGAACTTCAAACCTCTAGTTAACTATATTGAAGCCCAGATAAATAGAACATTATCATTATCAGCAGCAGCCATTAGACGCCCACTGCTGGTCAAGGTCCCATTGAATGTAATGAGAGGATTTGCCATAATCACCACACTTGGAAGACGGATTGGTGATTGCAGTATTGGTGTAGAGTACTCAGGTGGATGCTGCTGCCTATATTTATGTAAGCCAAGCCGAGTTTGTTGCCTGATTCTTCTAGGCTTGGTCGCATTGGAACAGGAGTAATTTAATTTTATATAAGACGATTCAAAATGATTCTTGTGATTTCAATGAATAAAGTTCTTTTTGACTTTGACTTTATACCCTTGTGTAATCCTTTAGTCGCCTTTACAACATCCACGGAAGGAGACTGAGGGGTCTATACTGGGGGTATTCTTAAGTCGGCACGGCAAATAGACATACAAAGTATGTAAAGTATGAGTTTAGAAAGTGCGACTTTTACTTGACTTAATAGTAAAGTCTACCCTTACATGTAAAATAAACGTTACTATGGACTTTGCTTTGCTAAGCATGACAGTGTCTGAAAAATTAAATATTGTGCCTATTCATATAAAAGCGATGCTGAGTAACGATTTTGATGTACAGCTTTATCTAAATCACTGTGAAGTAAGCTCTATTTATCTTAACATCGATCTTGTTAGTTGCTAACGTAACTAGTGAAGAAAAGGTAAAGGATAGTTCTAAGACAAGGGGTGCTATTTTTGAGTGTCATCAAGTAACTAAACATCAGTAAAATTGCCGATGATCCCCGATTTCCAAATTTCTATGTATTGAAACTCATTGGTGACTGAAATTCTTATACCTAAGATATCAATACAAATACCTGCTATAAATTTCCTGAAAAACGGTGATTTTGAAGACTTGACGTGATTTTCGAATGAATAAATATCATAAAAAGGCTGCACTTTTTAATGATATTTATTCATTCGAAAATCACGCCAAGTCTTCAAATTATACAGATAATGATTATCAGGATGTTGATTATGTGCCCCAAATTTTGTAACCGACTGTCACTGCGCCCCATTCAAGTGTCACATTACAAGTGAGTGTGAGATTCAAAAGTCTGATTATCTAAGTGTACAGCTATTATGTAATTTAAACACATTACACAGGCAATGTTAATGGAGTTAATAAATATTTAAAAGGCAAGAAATAAAAGTGAGTCATTCAAATCTTCATAAATGGTACACTATATTTTAGATACTCATACTCATTTATTAAAACCATAGGAACAATTACTAAGAACACTTGGACACGTCATACATTATACTTAGTTAGAAATTAGGTTGGTTATGTAAGTAACTACTTAACTGGAGGGGCGCTAGAAACAGCGCTACAATCAAGCATACTGAGGAAAGATGACTCAGATCATCATAGAATACCAGTCTTGAGCCACCTCAATCCACCAACTTCCAGCATCCTTTAAAATGGCATTGATCCATCGAGAGGAGGACCACAAACAACCACAAACTGGAAAATGCAGAGTAGGAACTCTGCATTTTCCAGTTTGTGGTTGCCACTCGAGAACCTTTATTCCTCAACTTTTGTCAATTCTGCAAGGCTACTACAACTTGCTAAAACCCTTTAGCAGAGTTATAAAAAGCCTGCAACATAGTCAAAGCCCTGTTCCTGTAATCCTGTTTCGACAATGTACCTAATTGATAGTGAAATATTTAAATTTTATTCATTCATACCATTCAAGGTTGAGTGATATGAGTCATACATGATTTTCTCGAAACTAACCACCTAATATAATGAGTTGCAGTAAAAATTCAAAGGGCTATAAAAAAACCAGTAATGCTTATGCTAAAGTATTATATACTTGCAAGAAATGTTGATAATCATTTTGTAAATGTTCACAGAACAATGGTATTGACCAGTTATTGTGTAACAGTGAATCATACATTGGCGTCACAGTTGCAAATTGGTTACTTAAATAACTGATACTAAAAAAAAAAACAATCTAGTTATGGAGATAAGGTCAAGGTATAACAGCTGGTATTGACCTGCATGTAACATGCTATTTACAAGATTGTCTCATCTACGTCAATGATAGAGTGATGTTATTTTGATGATTTCCTTGGAACAAGTAATCAGCTTACTCACAAAAATCTGTCATAACATAACACCCAACAGTCACATACATAGTCTTAATTCGACACTAGGATTCCCTGTGTCGTCGATATCAGGAACTACGACTACCATGGTAACACCCAAACCCGGAATAAATATTCGCAGATCATACAAACATTTGTTCCGCAGCAGGAATCGAACCCGCAACCTCTTGCATCTCAGCTGGCTACTCGCCCGTGAAAAGCTAAGAAATGCTTAAAATATTGCCAACCCTTACTATTGCATTGTGTCAAACAGTGACAGGACTAATTTTAAGTGCCTAATTATTAAATTTAAATAATAAGCAGTTAGAAAACAACTATACACCACAGTCAACCCTTTGAACTTTGACCTTTGAGCATGGTCACGGTTGGTGCTTACGCAGAAGGACCTTTAAATGGTCAACGAACTGTCAGCAGAAGAATAGTAAAGTACCTACGTGGTGTAAAGTCGTAATTTTTCTAAAATGATGCCAAGCCACGATAATTTCAATTCTATAATAAGCATTTATTTTATTTTTCTCAGAATGAAGGTATGTTTTGATTTAATTTGAAGTGTCCAAATGAAGGTTATGGGCACAATGTAAGGTTATGTTTGTATAATTGTGAAATTAAGCTTGGTACAATTGGTATGCGGGTACAAGGTATATGTATATAACGTTTATTTCCGCAAAAATCTATCAACATCTGGCAGCTATGAATGCAAGTTACATTATATCTGTGGCATATCAGTAAACTGTACACCAATCTTACAATACAACAAGTGTTATTAATCTACAAGGATAGATCCAGCTACTCAAGAAACACAAATATTAACCCACCATCTTGGTATTTGTATGACCTACATAACCACAAACAAAATTTAATATTCAACAAAGCCAGCGGAGCATAACGACAGCCAATAAAGTTACGTCAGTACTCACGTTTCTGGATAGCATTCATCAAACAGTATCGGGTCCGTCTGATTGCATCGACGCAACACGTAGTCCCGTGCTGTCGCTACGCGCCCCGAGGTCTCATGAAAGTTGTCTAGCACAGTGACTTCGAACTCCGAATCAGCGAGCGATAGTTTTGATAACTCAATAACAGTATCATCACACTCCTCGGTCAAAAATCCTGCAAAAACATGCCCAAATTAACACATGACACATACAAGGAAGTGAACGAAACGAATAACTTTCCCCTACGCGTAATCATTGACGCAACTAAACATGACCCGATGTTTCACATTTCCAACGAAATTTGGGGCAAAACTGACCTGTGTATTGCAGGGGAAGATGCATGCACTTGGCTTTAGACACTTTTTTACAGAACAAAGGTACAAAACCAAGCTATTATCCCGTTACGGATAATGGAACTCAGTAGTTAAATATTTCAAACACAATGTTTCACTTATTCAAAGTTTATACTGTTATCTAGCAATAACAGAGGTGTTGATCACACTACAACAAGTAATGTAACGCGCAGTACTAAATAAAAATAAAATAAAAATTCTCGGACAAAGACCACGCAACGATGCGTCTTCTTCCGCGAAACGCGCAATTTTGACAGATCGATATGGATTTGGTTAGTTCATTGGTTGGATGGAATGAACGAATGAATGGAGCGATGTGGTAGAAAAGTTATTTTTTGCTGACATCCGGAGTTGCCAGAGCCCTGAAAAAATTCTACCATACTGAATAATTCACTCACCTTTCAAATCATCGAACACTTCTGTGGTGTTTAGGCTTATCCTGGAGTTGTTAGAATCCTGGACAGAAAAGGCATGCGCATGAATATACAATTAAACATTCTTACTTCCATGGTATAAAGACATTTTTTTCATCATCAAGACGTCCACTGTTAGACAAGGCCTCCCCCATAGAATGAAAATTAACAATTTTAAATTATTAATGGGGGGATTTGATATAATCCACACATTTGGCAGGAGTAATGGTGATCACAGTATTGATGTTGAGTACACTGGTGGATGCTGCTGCCCATCTTCTGGTGTATTCCCTTAGTCGGCTTTTACGACATCCAAGGGAGACGGAGCAGTCTATTCTTAGGCCACCACACCACGGCATGTTACATTTTTTGGATATACACATGCATACATACAGATGTTCACTTACTTTCACGAATCTAATAGTTGACCTGCTAGGTTTCGACGTAAAAGTACTCCTCCTGCTATTGATTGATTCATTATGTAGCGAATCTGCAATAGAACAATTTTGAATACAATAATTTTGACCATTACTTTCAAATAAAAAAAACAAATTTTTCCTCAGAAAATAAATAAACAAACCTGACATTACACTGAAACTTTGGATGGAAGTGTCAGTCTTTTTCTTCTATTTCAACCTTTAATATTCTACCAGTGTGAAATTACCAAAAAGGGTATAATATAATTATGAAAACCACAAAAAAGTATATAATACCTTGCATCCCCATAGTGTTGATAATACTCTGCCGATACTTTCTTCCTTTCTTCAGACCTTCATCTTCTAGAAGAGACTGATCAAAATGATCAGCCATTGTGGTCATTCTTCTGTATATACTCATAGATCTCTCCCATTTCTTCCCCGGCTGCAAGGCTATACTTGGCTTTACTTTTGAAGGTCTATCAGACATAATGCTATCGCTTAGCACTCTAGAGCTCTTTTTTGTTGGGATAGAAGATCTCGTATGTTCTGAAGCATTTTCAGTTTGTTTAGAAGACAATACTTCACTAAATGCTCTATCACCAATTTCATTGGTTCCAATGATTGTTGCTTCAAACATGCTAGAATCCATATCTGTATTGTTATTACTCTGTCTTGGTAATCTGGAACACTTTCTAGTTGTGGTTCTAGATCTTCTATCAGTTCTATTTTCATCTTGAATGTTTTCATCACAGGCATCAATTTCATTAATATCAGAAGTTCTAGGTTGATGTATACTTATGTCTAGTCCTAAATCAGACTTTTCAACTAAGTAGCTTAGCCTAGTTTTATTACTTAGAACAGTCTTATCACAATCGGTACTGCTACTGCAGTAAGAATTGTCAAAAATGAACATGGAATCATTAGTGATTTCATGTCTTCGTCTAGTGGTAACAAAACTTACACATTGTTCATCCTCAAGTGTAGTTGTTACATCATAAGATTCTATACCTTCAGTCGAAGAGTCAGATAAGATAATTTCATTTGGATGGGTTTCTTCAGGGTAATAAGTATTGGATAAGTTATCTTGTAAAAAATTGTAGAAACTGGCATCTTTATGGCATTTAGCATCTTTATCAGTACTTTTATCATCAAACTCCTCATTATTTTCTTCATTTGGAATTTCATCAACTTCAATTAGGCTTTCATCAACTTTGTTTTGATTTTCATAATCAATGCTTTGGTTTTCACCTTGACTTTGACTTTTATCAAGATCACTTTGATTTTCATCAATATTGCTTTGACCTTCATTTTCATCTTGACTTTGACTTTCATCAGCATCATTTTGATTTAAATCAATGATTGGATGGGTTTCTTCCGGGTAAAAAGTATTGGGTATGTTATCTTGTAAAAAGTTATAGAAACTGGCAGCTTTATAGCATCTAGCATCTTTATCAGTACTTTTATTATCTAATTCCTCATTATTTTCTTCATTTGGAATTTTATCAACTTCAATTTGGATTTCATCAACTTTGCTTTGATTTTCATAATCAATGCTTTGGTTTTCACCTTGACTTTGACTTTTATCAACATCACTTTGATTTTCATCATTATCGCTTTGATCTTCATTTTCATCTTGACTTTCATCACCATCATTATGATTAAAATCAATTTTACTTTGAACTTCATCATACAAACTAGAATCGCGAGATGAAGAATCTTCTTGATCTATTAACAACTTTTTATAGAACTTTATAAATACAGAATCACTCATTCTTTCAATTGCAACTTTTGGCACTCTATTATTTTTATTTTCTTCTGAAAAACTCTGTTCACTATTACAAGTGTCATACATAGATTCTTTATCTGAATCATAAGAGTCTGATGATGTATTTTGTGAATGACAATTAGAAGTTTCATGACAAATAATACTGGATTCTGGGTTTTCTAAGGATTGGTCATTACAATTAATTTCAATTTCATTGATATCTACATCTTCTGTTTCATTTTCTGGACATGTATCTCTGTAACTCTTTCCATTATCATATTCATTTAGATTAACATATTCTGGAAGTCTTTTAAAATATACATCTCTGTCACTCTTGTTAACACTTTGATTTGAATTTCTTTCTGAATTATTATCTTGGATATATTTCAATAAATTATTTTTATCATTTGTAATAGTTTCAGTTACGTTATCATGAGAGAATCCCAGAAAAGGTTCTGCTTCCGTCAATTGAAATAAGCTTTGCTCAGTTACCGATTTTTGCCGACTTGTGATTGGTCCTGGTTCATTTTCCACATGTAATTCAGTTTCACATAAATCAGGTACAGGATCTATTTCACCTTCGTAGATAATTGACTTGCTAGTAGTTTTATTTTCTTTGTCAGGAGTATTATTGCATGGTGATGTCTGTTCTTTAGATTGTATAGCAACTTGCCCACTGCTTTTATCAATCTCATTGTTTTCTTCCAATATGGCCACACCATTAAGACTCACTCTCTCTTTAGTTGAGATCGGTGAGAAATTGTAAATAGATTTCCCTCTGTATTTTTCTTTGAAAGGAGTGCTGCAGAAAGGAGATTTCTGCAATACAGGAGACTGGCAATTATTTTTTGTCACCCATCTATTCCTATGTTTGTATGATGTATTGAAGGAGTTGTTGGCAGTTTTGCTTTTGTAGTTGTTGATCAAAGATTGGTTGTTGACTATTTTATTAATAGACTCATCAAAGTGTTTTGGATTTTTGCAGAGTTTTTCAACAAGGAGCTCATGTGTTCTAATATCAGTCACATTGGGTTGAAGGTTGGATGTATTTTCTTTGTCAGAATCTGGGAAAATCAAATAATGATTAGATAGATTAGATGAACAGTTTATTGTACACCAGGATTACATAATAAAATTAATTACGAGCTCTGCGGGACGGCGGGCGAAGGTTCGCCTGCGACGCAGGAGGTTGAGGGTTCGATTCCCGCCTCGGAACATATATTTGTACGCCCTGCAGATCAGATTTGTGTGATTTGTTCAGGGTGGTCTGGGTATTTTCTATGTATAATAAAAAATATCTATCTATGTAATGTATTGTCTTAAGTAGGTAAATCAGTTATCTAGTACCCATAACACAAGCTCTGCTTAGCTTGGGGCTAGATAATGTTGTGTGAAATGTCCAGCATTTATTTATTTATTTAATTAAAATTAACAGTATAATGGGCTATTGCTGAAATCAATTTCGTTCAGCCTGAATGTATAGATAAAAATAATAATAATAATAAATTCGTTTATTTTCTCATCACAAAGGTCAATTAGTGAAAAACCTTACTAATTTCAAAAAACATGTGAACCTGTATTGTGAGAGACTGGTGCCTGATATAGGTTTATAAAAAACCTGTGTTACAGGTCACCAGGACTCCACTCCACTGAATACATAAGTAAAAATTAGGTAAGAGAAGTGAACCTTTAAACAAGACAAGTGATAAGAGAAAAGAAGAACCAGGCAATAATCTAAAGATACAAAAGAATACAAAAATAAAATTAATTAAACTAAAATAAAATTAATTAAACTAAGCAACAGATAACAAACTAACAACTCAAGGAGGGCGGTAATTTATAGGATAGAGGACTTGGCGCTAGTAGCAAAGCAGTAGACGACCTCTGTGGCACGGCGGGCAAGTAGCCGGCTGAGATGCAAGAGGCTGCGGGTTCGATTCCCGCTGCGAGACAAACGTTTATATGAACTGCAAATACTTATTCAGGATCTAGGTATTACGACACCATGGCAGCACTCACAGTTCCTGGCACCCACGACACAGGGAATCCCAGTGTGGGATCAGGGCCACGCATGTGACTGTCAAGTGTTATGTATGTTATATTATGCTTTGTGTGTGAGTTTAACGTATAAGCAGCTGGAGATCAAGTTAAGTGACAAAGAAGATTTTCGGTTTCTTCGTAGTCGAGGGTTTTTAGCCAAAGCGTAGTAGTCTTCTTGCAGCTAACAGCGTGTAAATGGTAGATAGATAGAAGCTTGTTGACCTTGTTGTATAAGTAAGGGCCAAGGAAGCAGAAGAAATTATGCGCAAAGCTAGTGTGATACAACTGGGAAACACAGACTTTCCCCTTACGACGTTTATCTCTAACACTATTCACATTATAGATCAACTGGGAGTGTTGCTTCAGCACAGTACGAAGAAGAAAGCTCTGTCTTACAGTAAGAATATCCCATTGAGCATAAAGATCAGCCGTAGGAAACCGATAAGGAAGACTTGCACTAACTTTCAAAATAGCTCTTTGCGCTCTTTCAAGTTCAATAATGTGTGTTTTAGCTGCACCTCCCCACGACGTGATACAATATTCTACAATTGGCTGGCATAAAGAGTAAAATACCATTTTAACAGTCCTTCTGTCTGCTGCATGCCTAAGAATTTTAAAAATGTAAATCAATTTCCTCAATCTAGTTACTAGAATTTGAATGTGCGGTTTAAAGGTGAGAGTCTGATCAATGGTTACTCCAAGATATTTAATAGTGTCAGTCTTTAGAAGAGGCGTGCAAGGACAGTATGAGTTCATAAGATCACATGAGTGAGCTGTGATGGAGAATGAAGGAGGCGGAAGAAGATTCGATCTGGGCGCAAATGCCATATATTTAGTTTTGGAGATATTCAAAGATAAAAAATTACAACCTAGCCATGAGCAAACCCTCACAAATAATAAAACATTATAGACTGATGCTAAGCTTATTATGCTCAAGTATACTGTTTTTAGGGTTGCATACCCCAAATGGTACCGACGTACTCTGACGTCCGTCTGTCGGTCTGTTCATCCATCTGTCTGTCTGTAACAGATTCCTGCCTGTTTTGGAGAAAATATTCTGAATTTCTTATATAGGTACTGAAGGAAAAAGTTGAAATTTGATATTGATGACATAACTGGCAGATGCACCCCGACAGATTTTTAGTGGTAACCCAGGCCCATAACAACTGCAATACTTCTTAAATTACGTCCAGCAAGATCAAACCCTAGGTGACATTGCACAGCGCTGTCACCCTCATATTCTTATTTACCTGTAATTTTACTGGGCACACATACCCTACAAATCAGAACACAGCAATGCTTAGATTACTGCTTGGCAGCAGGAATAGGTTTGGTGCTAGAACTTCCTGAACAAGCTCTTTGATAAGGAGCCTCTGCTACTACTGAATGCAAGTATGCATTATAAATTCAATCAGATCTACACTATCAACAATTCATCACAATGTGATAACTTGATAAGTGATAAAACTTGAATACTTACCACAAGAATAGTCACTTGAATAATTTAACTTCTTTACTCTTGTCAATTTCTTTCTGGTGTATTTTTTCCCTTCTCTGAAAAAAATAATATTTAAATGTATATAATTTCAACCATGAATTTATAGAGGAGAATGCAAAATTTACTCACTTTTTAGGCAGAGCTTTGTATGATAAATCATTCTTATTGTCCACGGCAAGAACCTGGCCAGTGGATGACGAATTAAGCAGCATATCAAAGGGGTCCAGAATCTTATTTACCCGGATAGACTTGTCTGGAGTCAAATAAGTCGTCGTAGACTGCATAGATATGGATTCCCTTGGTTGCATATTTTCAACCTCTTTCACAATTCGTTTCACGTACTTTTGTTTTCGTACCTTCTTGGAAGCAACACCGTAACCGTTAGAAGACCGAACACACGATAATTCACGCTTAGTTTGCTTTATATTTTGAATATAAAATGCATCAAATGCCGAACTTTTCTCGTCCATGTTTAGAAGCACATTTCGGTGGTCAAGGGCTCCACCCGTGTCTTTTTTAGATCTATAAGTGCGTCTCATTTTTATTCTCTTAAATTCATCAGTTTTTACAGCATAGGAACATTATTTTCCGAATTCAGGAAATCAATCAAAGCTTTGAATTGTTTGTTCCTAGTTCCTCCACCAAACAAAACAAATGTCTTTCCGTTCAAATAAAAGTACGGTACGATAATGCACAGCATGATTATGTACGGCCTGATATTGTACAGCCTGATAATGACTCCCCGATCATTGGGAGCTAGTGGCTTCCAATGCAATATATGGTTGTACGTAGACGGCAAGAGTCGACCGTACAAAATCCTCACTCATGATGGTAATGTACAAAATGATTATCTACATCACGTTTTTCGTGACCACTGAGTGACTGACCGAAAGTCCATATGAAGGAAGCCCTCCATAGACACCTTGTTAACACCATTTAGTTCAAATATTTTCAGTCTCTCGGTAGGTTGTTAGGTTTTTCCTTTACTATTTTAAGAGTCGTTCCAGAAAAAAACTTCAAACATTTTAGGCCTCGATAGGTTGCTAGGAGTTTTTTTTACTATTTTAAGAGCCGTTCTACACAAAAACTAACTTAAACTTTGCACATGAAAACAAGGCATCGTTACCTTGTTTTCATTGATATTGTACACCGTACAATATCATCAGTTGATAATGCACAACCATTTGTACGGCATGTTTAATGCAGCATTATATTTAGAAGCCATGTTTTGGGAAACTGGCCGTGAAAAATCATGCTCTGTTTAATCAGGTATAATAGGGCTGTACATTATCATGTTGTACACATACACATACATGACAATACAAAGAAATAAAAATGTTTTTTTAGGATTATCGTATAATTTTAATGGCACACAGTTAGTGTAGAGAAATCTCAAGTGAATGAAAAGTAACGCTAACGTGTATTGTCCATGGTATTGCCTGATTTTCAAATGGGTTGAAACTTTTCCCCCAATGTTTTTGTAAGACTGCCACCGCTTTACTAAAGCATGACTTGACTGTTATGTTATGTTCCTTGCTCCAAGCTTGACTGAGACTAACGATTTGACATACCATAGGTTTATACCTACTACTATAAAAACGAAAGCAATATCCCATATTTAGCCTGCCCGAAAGGGCGAAAATACAAAAAAAAACATTCCCTAATAGTGCCTAGAAAAAGTAATAAGCGTTGGAGCGGCGCGGCGGCGCCTTCAGATTTAGACTAGGTGCATCCTACCCAATTTCTTCTTTGCTCTTGCCTATGGGTAATATCAGATAAAACATATAGGTAGGCAAGTAATTGTACGTAATTCGGCGATCTTAGAATAACAAACTACGTAAGTACCTATTTACGTGATATTATTACAATCCTTTAATAGTTAGGTACTTCAATAAAATATCCGTTTATTCTGAATAGTTTATATTTAAAAAATACATTTCTGTATGTGTCACACATAAACATTGACGTGCACATTGCGTGGATACGCTACATCGTGTTATCATCACTGTTTCTCACGCCACAACAAGGAAGGTGAAACGTTAGCAAAGTGGCGCGAAATTCAAATTGTATTGTGTTTTTTGCTCATCAACCCTTCTTGAGATAGCGAACACTGATTTTGCGGAATCAACCCTATTCCCACTCGGTGACTAACGTTTGACAAGTAAAATTACTATCAATTGACAATTCTTAGTGATAATTTTGAGCATTTGGTGGTAATTTTACTTGTCAAACGTTAGTCACCGAGTGTCTTTCAGTTAGGGAATAGGGTGCTGATTCCCGCAAAATCAGTGTTCGCAATCTCAAGAAGTGTTGATGAGCAAAAAACACAATACAATTTGAATTTCGCGCCACTTTGCTAACATTCCATTTATACCATAAAATAGTTACATGTATAAGTAATAATTGATTATCGGTGAACATCTTTGCAAAGATCATACATCTTTGGCAGAATTACAAAATTATTTCGCTACAATTAGAGTAGGTTCTTTTTATTTATCAAGATGAAAGTAGGTACCTACATACATTATAATTACATGCACATTAAGAAAGTACCTACGAGAATTACACCTTAGGCCAGTTAGAAAGATAAGAACTAGGTACAATAATTACGTACTTAAGTATTATATTGTGTACTGCATGAACACATTTTGAGTTACAAGAATACAAAACTATCTTCTCACTATCATATCATTAATTAGAAAAACTGAGAAGAAAATTGGAATAAGATCAAACTACATATCGAGGGTTGCGAGGTAAAACCCGTTAAGTCGACTTATAGTCAAAATTGAGTTATCATACTTGTCGTGATATACTCTTGACGCTCTTTCTGGGGGTAAAACCCGTTATTTAAAAGCTGTCCTGGATCGGTTATGGCATAATTCAAAAAACCAATAAAAACAAAAAATTTACAGAATTTGCTTTAGTAAAATCGTATAAGTCATGTTACGGTAGACGTTAAGAGGAAAATGTGATATGCATTTCGGGCTGTACTCATATAAGTACATTTGTATGTATGTAGCTCTTAATGTTTTGTTCGTTTTATATCTCAAGCTTTGTGCCAATAACATTTAACAATTGTTAACGGATTTTGCCACAAAGTAATTAGGAATTGTATGTAAATATTGCGTAGTGGTAAATTCCTTTATAACATGTTACTCGCTTTTACCACAAAATCATTTGAAACAAACCAAACGTATGTAGTTTTATATGGTTTTACCCGAAAAAGTAAGTATAATTTTCCCGTTTTGTTTTAGAGCGAAAACCCAATAAAGTGTGTTACACGATTTTGCTGCGAAGTTTTCTGCGCATGTCCAACAGCGCGTCAGTGCCGGTTCGGCTCTGGCGCAGCGAGGTGTTTTGTTTTTGTTTATGTGAGTGAAAGTGCTACTATAAAAAAATAGTGTGTTTTCAAACTGAAGGTAATGATGAGTAAGAGAGCCAGAAAACTAGTGAAATTAGCATGCGGTGATAAAAACGATTTAGGTAAGTAAAGCTTTTTTTATAACCTAAACATTTTGTTATGTATACTAGGTAGGTAAAAGTAGATAGATACCTACTATTTAAATAGCAAATGGGTGGGTAATGATTTTTAAGACAGTAAATTAAATTAAGATAGTAAATTACCGATTTCCTTTATTCTATTTATCAAAGTTTTTAACGAATTTTGTCCAACATTTACCGAAATGTTTGGAGGTAAAACCCAGTTACTGCAGATATGTGAGTATTAATTTTATAGGGACGAAATATTCATAGAGGCATTGCATTTACAACAGATTCGTATTGTTATTCTGTATAATTATAGAAGGTAGGTAGATAAACCTCACTGCTAGGACAAGTTAGTCCTCTCCGAAATAAACAGTGTGTAGGTACGTAGTCCATCGTGCGGGACCAGTGCAGTGCGACAGTTTGTATGTATGTCTATTACTGCTTGGTGCTGAAACAGCTGGACAGATTTGGATGAAATTTGGAATGTAGATAGTTTATACTAGCGAATGCTAATCCACTGTTTCACCCGCGAAGTTCCCGATTCCATGGGATCTTTGCGGTAAAAGGTAGGGCTATATTAACAAATAGCCTACTTTTTATCGCAAAATTCACACGGAACTGGGAGCTACGCGGGTAAAATTGGGGGCATTCGCTAGTACGTACCTAAAATTCACACAAGTTTCCCAGTGGGGTTGGCATATTATGTTATCTATGATAACTTTACCTATTTCGCATGTTCAATTGATTTCTTTTACCAGGTTGCAGTAGACAGCACATGATCTGAGCGATAATGATGAGTTTCAAATATCAAAAATGGCTGCGGCCCGTATTCCTCGAAACGACGACCAAATCTACGTCGTAGGCTACTTTTTGTGAAGAAAAATAGAACCGTTATAAGATCACTCGTGTGTCTGTCTGTCTGTCCATCACACATCGTCACAGACAATTTGCTCTGTATCTACTAGACCGATTAAGTTGAAGTCTGGTTCGCATTTGGTCGTATTTTATCTCGATATTCTCACAGGACCAAAAATCTACGCCATTGAATTTGCAGGGCATTCACTAGCTCAAAATGTATCTTTTCAGATGGCAGAAGACAAGCAGATGACCTGAACGATCTTGAAGAGTTTGGAAGCCGTAATGCTACGTTAAGTCCTAAAACTGCCACTACTCCTCAAGATCTCGAAACTTCTTCAGATTTAGATGCAGAACAGACTAAAATTGTTGACCATGTTATGGACGTAATAGGGGACATGGATTCATTTTTTGCTGAACCCTCTACAAGTAAAGAACACTATGAAGTCTCGACTATTAATACAGAATCTACGTACTTGTTTGGTAGTGACTCTTCAGATTCAGATGAGTTAAGAAGCCGTAATGCCACTTTAACTCGTAAAACTGCCACTACTCCTCAAGATCTCGAAACTTCTTCAGATTTAGATGCAGAACAGACTAAAATTGTTGACCATGTTAAGGACGTAATAGGGGACATGGATTCGTTTTTTGCTGAACCCCCTACAAGTAAAGAACACAATGAAGTCTCGACTATTAATAAAGAATCTACGCACTTGTTTGGTAGCGACTATTCAGATGAAGATCCAGATTATATACCAGGCTCAGACGAGTCGGAAAGTTCTGTCAGCTTACTCCGCCGACGTCGCCACCTTCACGGTCGAGTTTTTATAACGGAAAGCCCAGAAATTTTAGAAAGAACGCGTGATCATCTGCAGAACAACAACGATGACCCAGCTGGATATGCAATGCTTTTACTTGAGAGTGTATTGCAAAATGTATGGTTATCGGTGAAGCCAACTAAAAGACGCAAAAAAGCAATGCCATCTGAATGGGAAAAGAACATAAGCCGCAAAAGAAAAATTGATGGCCTCCCTTATTCAACAAAGGGCAAAATGCGCCCTGCAAAGGTACCAAAGCCTATACAATGCGGGAATTGTAAATACAAATGCACTGATAAATTTTCAGAAGAAGATAGAAATGTTCTATGCAGAAACTACTGGAATATGGATTTCGTAGCTAAAAAGAATTACATTCTATCATTGGTTAAGGCGGAACCAGTAAAAACACGTCGAGTACAAAAAACATCGAATAAGAAACCCCGCAGTTTTAGTAAAAAATGTTTTTTCAAGAAGGATGGTACTGAAATACAGGTATGCCAGAATTTTTTTTCTGCTACCTTGTGCATCTCTCTTGACGTTATTAGCGATGCTATAGCCAAAAGTGATTCTTTGGGAATCTACACAGGAAACGATCAACGTGGGAAGAAAGAACCTCCCAATAAAACTAAGGAATGCGACGTAAAATTTGTAGAACGGCACATTGAGTCTTTCCCTGTGATGGAAGCTCATTACTGCCGTAAAGACACTAAGAAAAAATATTTGGCTCCAGATGTCAAGTCAGTTCCTGTTATGTATTCCTTATACTCGCAATTTTGCGAAGATGCGCAGCGAGAACCCGTCAAAGAATCTAAGTATCGAAGTATTTTTTGCGAGGAATACAACATCGGGTTTTTCCATCCTAAAAAAGATTTGTGTATGGTGTGTACAAGATACAATAAGGCAGATGACCAAACTAAGTTGAAAACGGAAAACGAATATCAAGAACATTTACGTCGAAAGACCATTAGTTTAGCGGCTAAAGATGCTGACAAGGCTAGAGCAAATTCTGATAAAACTTTCATGTCCATAACAGTTGACTTACAAGCTGTTTTGCAAATACCCAGTGGAGGCGAAAGTATTCTTTATTATTTGAGGAAATTGGTTCTTTTGAATTATACTGTATATGAATCGCGGTTGCCAAATAAAGCCTATTGTTTATGTTGGACTGAGGTCAACGGTAAAAAAGGAAGCTGCGAGATTGGTACTTGCTTACTGTATTACCTTTCACATGAAATCCAAGAAGAAGTGAAGCACCTTACTATCTTTTCTGATACATGCGGTGGACAGAACCGCAATCAATTCATAGCTGCACTTTTGCTCTGGGCCGTTAATGTCATTGATCACATTGATATCATAGAACAAAAGTTCCTTGAAAGCGGCCATACTCAAATGGAAGTAGATTCCATGCACGCCAGTATTGAAAACTCATCTAGAAACGTTTCAGTTACCAGTGTGGCGGATTGGAAAAATATTTTTAAGCTGGCCAGAAAGAAAAGAGTTAAAACTGTCAATAATGAAAAGCACTGTGTAGAACCTTACAAGGTTAGAGAATTCAAGTATGATGAGATGCTTGATTTGAAAAAGCTTGCTCAGCAGCTAATAAAAAACAGAGAGAAAGATAATTTACATGAAAAAGTGAATTGGATGAAAATAAAACGACTGAAATATGTGAAGGGTGAGAAAACTAAAATCTTTTTCAATTACGACCTGTCCGACGAGTTTCGATTTATACAGGTGTCACACATACAAGAAACTCTAAATACTCCTAAAACCAGATCCAGAAAATGCTCCAGAATTCCTGAAAATGATCATGAATTTCCCCAAAACATAACACGACTGTATGACGAGCCGCTGCCAATAACAGATGCAAAAAAAAAGGATTTGATAACAATGTGCAGAAAGGGAATTATACCGGAAGAACTGCATCCCTGGGTCCATTCCCTCAGGGCAATTGCTTCCAAACCCACAGAAGATTCCGATTAGTTTAAATTGACCCAACAAACTATTATTTTTTGGTAAAGTAAACTAAAATGTCATTTATTATTTTCATTATTTTGATAATTAAAAAAACCATAAATGTTAAAATTGTTTTTATTTTATGGGTAAAACCCCATAAGTGGATACCCTTTTTTCTTTTATTAGATAAATAATATGCTTGGAAAATCTCAGTATCAACAAATTGTGGTTTTTCTTAGTCCTAAATATATTTAGCATCAATGTAAAACATCACTAACACTTTAGGATTTCTTGGTGAAATTTTACGACCAATTAGTTTTATTAGAAACTTTAACCTCGATTATATCAGTTTCATGTTTTACCTACTTACCGGGTTTGACCTCGCAGCCCTCGATATGTAATAAAAGAATATAACATACCTAGGTACCTACCTACTTAGTTTATGATACATAAAAAACATACAAGTCTTTGTAATAATAATGTTATAAAGTAACATTTCTTTGTACTAATAAATCTGAAATAAAACATTTTAAACTTAACAAAATAATAGTGCTTACTAAATTACGAATAAATTGCGAGTTTTGTTAAGTTTTGTTTCTCAGAAGAAACATCTGTTGATAAAATTATTTTACTTCCTTTTTAAATTATAAAACCTAGAAAAAAACAGGAATGATTTATAATCAGTAACATAGACGTAATAACAAAAATCTATTAATAATAATCACAAATACTTCATGTACAAAAGTAAGATAGGCAACTAAAAAGTACTATCAATTCGCAAAGTTTTAAGTTCCTATATGAAGTATAGTAGACCCTACATTAATTAACTTATAATTTAAAATGACAAGTATAAGTTTTACAAAATCATACTTTCACAGCGGATTACTATATTATATTCGGCCCAATTTTTTTTCCTAATTCGTGAATCATGTACAACAAGCTGTTATAGCGATCCAGTTCAAAATACCGGTTCGTCGTTGACATTCGTCATCATTGAATAACTTTAATCGCACAAGTCTATAGACCTTCTGCTACTGTGCCTTTAAATATAGCTGTGGACATCACGGAACCGATATTTTGTACTGAATAGTTTTTGAACTGAATCGCTATAAGAGCTCATTGTAAGGCCTAAGGTTACACTGAACTTTACGCAATATATACGTGATTAGATAACGCGATAATGTTATAAGACATAATTTAGAAAAAACTGGTCAAGTACGAGTCGGACTTTACGCGAGTTCCAGGGTTCCGTACAAGAATGATACCACAGTAACCATCGCGGTCGGGATGTTTCGGTGCATACCTTTGCGTTGAGTTTATTTAATTAAATGGGTTTGCCGTTTTTAATTACTTTTGGTCATCATCATCATCATCAGCCCGTAGAAGTCCACTGCTGGACATAGGCCTCCCCCTTAGAATGCCACGACGAACGGTCTTGAGCCGCCTCCATCCACCGACCTTTTCATTACCTAAGTAATTACAGTTTTTTATTTCTAAAATAAAAAGAATGTTATAATATAATATTAGAAATCGCTATGTTGATAATTATTACAGATTTTTTTATCATGATTGTTTTAAATGTGCCATAACTTGTAAACAAGCGCGTAATTTGCCCGCTGTGAAGTGTCATAAGACAATTTTTTAATATACCACATATTTCTCGTTACAAAACACCAATAATGTAAACCTCAACCTAATGTAATCTATATGTTTGATGACCTCCGTGGCGCGGTGGGCGAGTAGCCGGCTGAGACGCAAGAGGTGCGGGTTCGATTCCCGCTGCGGGACAGATGTTTGCATGATCTGCAGATATTTGATCCTGATCTGGATGACCCACAGGAAATCCTAGTGTGGGATCAGTACGGCTAGTACAGGCTGACTAACGTAGTAACGATAGCGAGTCGCTAGCGAGACGATAGTAAATTTCAAATTTTAACCAATCAAGATACAAAGATTTCAACCTACCCCGATGTAATGGGAAGTTTTCAGGGAGGCAATTAAAAAGAAAAAATAGTTCTTAAAATTCCGGTAGATGGTGTTGACATGAAATGGTTGTGTCTTCTGAAGTTTTTGCAAAAGCACCACAGAGAATAAATTCTCTTTGTTTTTCTCTCTTTTTCCTCCAAGTTTCACGTTGCGATTCCGAAGCTCGTTTTTCAAGTCTAATATATCAGAATTTCAACAAAAACTTTACGTAGATATTTAATTTACTTCACCAACGAACAGCATATAAGCGAGTGAAGGACACTGACAGTTGGTGGCTGACCGACAAAATTTAGGCAACCATATCTGGACTGCGCCATCTATGCATGGATTTAGAACTATTTTCTTTCAGCTGTCAGAAAACTTCCCATTGGCCAATAATAAAATTTGCGGTCATCTCGTCTTGGAAACGTTAGTTAACTCGTGCTAGCTGTACAGAGGCCCAATTCTCTAATTTAAAAACATTCCTCTGTCACGGATAGTAACTATTACTTTATCGTCGCACATACATGCGAAGATTAAGTAATAGTTACTATACGTGACAGTGCGACTGACACGAGATTATATTGTGACTGGAATGTTTTTAAATTAGAGAATTGGGCCTCTGGACTATGTATGTGACTGTTGGGTGTTATATTATAAGTTATAAGAGTTACAGTAAATGGTCCAACATCTACAATAAAAAATGTAGTCAGTATAACTAAAGCTGCATTTTTTACTTTACTGTTTTCCTACTTTTGTCACTGACTGTACAAAAAGCAAGATTCAAATAATATGGCTTCTTTATTGCACATTCACAACATTGCGAAGACTACAATAAGCCCCCTCTGCAGCAGAAGGACAGATAGTAGATAATAGAAGGACGATTGTAGGGCTTAAACTGTAGGTTTATATTAAGTGTATATCTTACATTGTGTCCTCAATAAAGTTTTTTTCATTCATTCATAAGCGAAATCCCAGATTAGCAGAAGGACAGATTTGCATAATTATCAATTTGTGACCTCTTTGCTTTATAATTAAGAATTTTACTTTTACTTATTTATACTTTTGAATTTTACGAATTGTACTATTTATTTAAACTTTCACACAAAACATTAGTGCTAGGAGTACTTAATGCTAATAGCATTATCTACCAGTCATCCTGGGCGTGCAGAAAGATGGTGAGGCGTGCCTTACAAACAAGGTAGTAACCAATACTATTACATTTTATTTTTGTTTTCTGTGCGAGTCTTCTATCTTTGTGCAAATCTGTCCTTCTGCTAATCTGGGATTTTGCTATTCCGGGATTTTGCTTATCTATCCTTCTGCTGCAGAGGGCAGTTATCAGCATTTACATACAAATACCCAGTAAAATCTTACCTGTTTAAATCCTTAACAATAAACGCTCAAAGAATGTATTGTATAATTAACCTATGGCGGTTTAAACACATTTGTGAGTGAGCGAGAGCCATGGTAGCCGGGCAGGTTCGCATCCTGATAACAGCAAATGAGTTTGAACCTTGGTGTATTCTATTATGATAACAGCTGCCCATTTACGATATCCAATCAGGATTGCAACTATGGTGATCATTCTGACATTAATCCAATGTCTTAAACTTCTAAAATCACAGGAGGGGAAACTTTTTGACCTGAACTATCCCCTTCGAAAGTTAAAAAGTTTTGGACAATGCTAAGAATGTAAAAATTATCACCATAGTGGTGTTCACTATTATCATTTGGCTATTGTAATTGAGCAGGTGTATTTTGAAACTGATAAAAGTATGGATCTTTAGTCGCAGATTAACATTAATATTACGCAATCACATGTGCTTTGGAATCACTTTTTGTGGCCCAATTGGTACCAAATAGGTACTCATTCATTCTATAAAAATAAAGACAAAAATATCTGTCTTCTGTTGAAAATGAATGTTCTTTTTTTTTACAAATATTTTAGTAATAATTTGCGCATGAGTAAAAACGAATATCACATGAGTTTGAGTAAATTCGGAGCATCACATTACGAGAACACATCCACAGGTTGTGGGGACTGTGCAAGCATTGACGGACTGGCCAGTGAGTGGGCTGGACTGGCCAGAGTTGATGGACTCCCTATTGGGTAGGATGGACTCGCCAGGGGGTCTGCCACTTGAGATTCATTCTGCTGTGCCTCTATAGTTCCCCATTTTACTCCTTCTTTGTATGATTCCTGCTTTACATCCTGAAAAAAAAATTGTTTATTTTTAATTA
Organism: Epirrita christyi; assembly: GCA_951392215.1. Lineage (NCBI taxonomy): Eukaryota > Metazoa > Arthropoda > Insecta > Lepidoptera > Geometridae > Epirrita > Epirrita christyi. The sequence goes on from OX595843.1 coordinate 2,323,620, forward strand.
AAATAATCATAAACCTTTTAAAAAAAAATCCTTGACTTTTTTGACCATCAGTTCCATGGTACCTCCATGATACACTTTCTTTAACCTACCCCTATATGGACCAGTAGAGCATGTTAGCCATATCTGATGTTGTGCAGCTAACAAGCTCTGAAATATAGCGAGTTGGCTAAGATTTAAAATACAATAGATTTATTCTCCCATAGCTTCACACACTCACTTTTAAAACATTGATAGGTCACTGGAGCCTTGATGGTAGACAAGATAGGTCTCTTAATTTGATTAGGTGTGCTTCCTATCATTGGAACATTATAAGGTAACCTAACCTACAATTTTACCAGGAGGTTGGCCTCTTTAGCATTGGTCAGTACCCATCTAGGATACAGAAAAATCTGAACTCAAACCCTGATATAGGGCAGCAGCCATATTAGTACTGGCAGAAGGCCAAAGAATCGTTTTTCTGAGGGGCTTCTGAATGAACTTAAAAGAAAGAAGGGCTTGCTTGGACTGCGGCGGTGCAGACACCAAGGGGAAGCTTTGCTTAATCATTCCCATTAATGTACGGATATTGGCTCAGTTGCACTGATAAGAGCAAGGCTCTTATTATATATGATCAAGGACTCGAGGGGTCGGCTTTCGTATCTATGTGGGTATGTTTTTTATTATGATAAAATTCGATCCCTTGGTCCAATTACCATGAAATTTGTTAGGTAGGTGATATCTAATTGTAATTCAAAATGGAGGACAAAAGATCGGAGTCACTTCAGTCTGTACCGCTCGTCTAAAATGTAAATTCGGTACAAAGAAGATTTGCAATTTCATTGTTGTTTTCAATCCGTTCTGTACGGTGGGCATTTTTAGCTTCCACGTTATCTTAATTTGGTATAATAGTAGTTTACAAAATGTGGTGTACAAAAATATGCAGGGCCACTACCAAAAATTGATCGACTGACAAGTTGAATACAAAACATTCTAGATTTTTCACTCGAGATTTTTCATTCAAGATTTTTTTATTTGAGGGTTTTCACTTCATGACTCGATATTTTTATTGCAGATTTTTCGTACGAAATTTGTCTTTCGAGCTTCTTAATTCGAGATATTTAATTTGAATCACATCAATATCATTTGAGTTTAAAATTTCCAATGAAAAATCTAAAATTTTTAGTCTAGATTTTTAATTCGAGAGACCAAGAAAAATACCAGTGGCTAGAGAGAAATAGATGAAAAAACTTGAATAGCTCCTTAAAATGATTAATAATTCCCTACCTACTTATTTCCCTGCAAGTACCATTGTCTGGTGTTGTAGTAACTATTCGGTAATCTTTTTCGGGGCCAGTGTATCATGAGGCCACTGGAACCTAACCTGTAAAGGAGGATCGGTTTTACTTGGATGCATGCAAGCAATGGAAGAATCCTTGATAATCTTATCAAAAGGTACAATATCTTAGTCACAATGAGTTTTACTACCTACCTAATTTGTAATAAAATTGGGCACTTTTGTCATCGACTGTATTACGCTACATATTTGAAAATCTGCTTTGTGCAGTTTAAATTTTAGACAAGCGGAACTTAATACAGACTGGAATGATTCCCGAACTATATTGACGCCCTGCTAGCCTTACCCAAACCTGCCTAACTTATTAATTTAATGGAGGACTTTGGCAACACTGTTCCAGTGTCCTCAAGGGTGTAGATGAAGTGAAACAGGACTTGATAAGCTCTTGGAGTTCTGTTTTTTCCCTGACTTCATTTGTGGCAGAGTCACTGGTAGGGTTTTTGGAAATGATCTAGTACTGGATAGTAATATCACATGCTTCATCCTCTTTTCATACTGAAGACAGCCACAACATAGGCCACTGTCCATGGCCCCTATCTTCAGTAGATGATGATTAAGATCAAAGCGTCCCATGATATCAATACAATTAGCAAGTTCATGTATGACTTTAATTGGTAAAGGGTTTGTAAGGATAAGGATGAATATCGAAACATTGCATGGACTCTTAGAGAATTTATGTAGGGAGATGGCATGCTCAATTTCTTGTACTAAATTATTTCTGCCACTTTTTGCGGGAGGCGAGGTAAACACGTACAGCACACATTTACTTACTCACGCACACTCATGCAGAAAGTTGAGGCGTGTCTATAAACGCACACGGAAATAAAAGCTGTCACACAAACATAAAACAAGCACACAAATAAATAATTTCTGTAATTACACTATTGGTTAGTTGCAAACAAGCGCAAAAACTAGTGATGGGGTGTAAAAGAATGAATGAAATTAAGATTATTCATTGTCTATTGATCTTGTCTATGGGTGGGTGTATGTTTATTATGTTTGAATGGGTGAATTGATTCATATTGATCAAAACTAATCGCGTAACAAACATCCAAAAAATACATAGTCAGTTAAATTGATTTTTAGGATTTAAGAGGTCACTGGTAGGACGCGTACGTCCATTTGCACGCGAACGAAGTTTGCTTCTATTTTGGCTATTATTTCTTCAAACTCCATGAAATTTTGTATTCATGATCAGTACACTAATATCTAGACCTGTGGTGCGTTGGTTTCTTATAAAATTATATGGTTTCCAAATCACACGCATCAGGCATGTATGATCTGCAAATATTTGTTCCGGGTCTGGGTGTTATGGTACCAGGTACTCGTAGTTCCTGATACCTACGATACAGGGAATCCTAGTGTGGGATCAAGACTACGTATGTGACTATTGAATGTTAAAAAAAAACAATATTTTGGCTCCTGCTCGGGATGGATGTAAGGTTGGGTCCCGTGGTATTAAGGAGCTCCTCCTCATTGACATGGCCATCAGACAGAAGGTCAGAAGGAGCAAGGGAAACCTCTCGGCTGCTTATATTGATTATAAGAAGGTCTATGATTCGGTGCCACGTACATGGATTTAACAATTATTATAAGCTGGGATTAAGACATTTTATATTGTATTTTTTAATGAAAATATAAGCTATTGGTTTTAAAATGGATCAATTTATTGTAAAGAAAATGTATTTTCGTGGATTTGCTTTTTTCATACGAAACGAGATTCGAATATCCGAATACTTTTGCATACCTGCCTTATTTCATATTGTGATTGACGAAATAACCCTAAAACCGAAAAAAAATAAAATACAACCCTCTTAAATAACCTTACAACCCCTTTTAACCCCAAAAACAGCTATATAATCAAGCCCATTTAACCTATATTTTGGCTGGTATTGAACTATGTAGGTAGGTATTGATATTTTCTTTGGATCAGGTTTTTTTTACAGCTTTGAGATCGTTTTTTCGGCTTGAAAATTCCCTATCCTGTTAATTCCATAAAAATCGTTGCAGCCTCTTTCGTTCATTCATTCGTTCGTTGTTTTCACAACACTTGTCCCCGTACCAAGAAATTACGTATCGTTATTTCTGTCGTAAGCTTGCAGTAAGAAAATATATTTTACGGTGAAATTAATGGCTTAAATTGTGTTGTCAATTACTTAAATGTGATAAGAAACTCCATATTTTGTTAAATTTTATGTTTCCGACCGCCATTTACACGAAACCACAGCACAACCAACCATTTTTAGGAGCTCCGTATAGCGACAGGTATGAACGCAGAATGGCGAACGATCGTGGCTAAACTAGTTTTTATAAACTGACACGAACGACCGTTCATGTACTTCGGCAGAGGGGAAAGCGTATGCTTGCCATCTCCCTACTATAAATTCTCTAAGCATGGACTCCTCAGTACAGGGTGAACTACTAGTAATAATAAACCTACAACCTACCCCTTCAGTGCTGTCAGGCGCCATTTCTCCTTCAATGTCTGAATTTGCAACGTCATTTTGGGGTTGTTCAAAAGAGTTACTGCTTAATCTCCGTAAGCTAATTGACAGTTTCTGATTCATACAATGCTCTTTAATATCACTGAAGTAATCAATTGCCTCACTGTCCTTGCCTGAATTCTCATCTCGTTTCTTAGTTTTGTACTTCTTTTTGTGTTTTACTCGATGCTTGTGTCGTTTTTCTAGTGGGTCTAAAGCCGGGCTGTCTGCAATATTTCGTGGTGACAGTGCTCCTATGTGCTTAGGCGATTGACCCATATTTTTGGCTAGCACATTGTTTTTCTTTGCTTGTTTTTTTGCCTTTTTTAATGCTCTTTTAGCTGCTTTCGATTCTGGCTTATTCATATCACAAGAAACACCAGAATCTTCATTAAAGTCGCCGGTAAGCGGCGGTATTTTGACCACAGTACCCTCACCTTCCCCAAAACTAATTTTGAGTGTCCGTGCACTTGAATACATTGCGTTGTATGATGCATCATCGGTTTTAGTATTGTGGTCATCAATTTCTCTGGAGACGCTGACGAAAGCCAGTTCTGGTTTAACACTATCATCATTACTTTTCATACTTTTGGTTGGTTTGTCACTAGCCTTAAAGGAATTCTTAGACACGCCTTTTATAGCGCTTGAGATTTCGCTCGGATGCAGCCGCGAGAGTTTGGGAATGAGCATGCCGCCGGCCATCAAATACTTCTTTTGATCCTGCAAACCCCTGGATGAGTCAGACTCCCGAGGCACCTCGTCATCCAAATCGAGTTTCCGTTTCTTAGACACGTCTACATTCTCATTGTTTTCGTTACAGATACCTTTGCAGTTTGAACACAGCACTTTCCTCGGCCGCAGACGCACGGTCATCTTTTGACGCGGTTGCGGTTTACTCTTCGGCCCAGGTTTCTTCTTCTGAGAGACTTTACTTTCGTAATCAGGATCTTCATATAGGAACCTTTGACTAGCGGAATGTAGTTTATCATCATTGATATCACTTGGCGCGGCCTGCCTTGAGAACGCCGGGTGAAGATTGTACACTCCGAAAGGCAAATTACTGAAAAAACACAAACAAATGTGCTAAAAACAGGGATTCCCCACATGCAATCGATATTGTATCACATCGTCATATCCACTAAACCTACCCTTTATTGGAGTCTAAAAGCACGCCTTGAAATTTTTTATTGTCAGCACAATACGATACAACAATTAAATCAGCAAGAGCTTCTTCCACATGCACTAAAATTTTAGAATCCTTCGGAATTGTCATATCGGCTGTTGCAGTAACAGCCGCCATTTTTTATTCAGCTGTCTGACTGACTGAGTGACACTACACTACTAACCATGACAGACAAGGGAAGGGAGGGACAAAAATACTTGGAGCAAAGAACATAACAAAAATAGGAAGACACGTTCTCGTTCTTTGAATGTGCTGAGATAAATTATGCGATAATTTATTTAATTGCCCTAGATCTCAGAATAACCTAGATTGCTCTACAGATAAACTCTTAGAGAATTTATATACTATAATTTTATATAAAGATTTCTAAGGAGAAACTAGAATAACACAGACAAACAGATTATAATATGAGGTTCGTGCTACTAGGATGATATGCTCTAAAGTCCGCAGCGCCAAATTCTCAAATAAAACATGTTAGCAAAACATGTTATTAAAACATAATAGTAAAACAGCCAGTCCGCTGCGACTTCAGAGTGAACAGTGTTTTGTTAGAAAAACTCTTTTCAAATTATGAGTTCTGACGTCTTCCTCTATCTCTGGAGGTTTGGAATATATATGCTCTAGCTGGACTGAGACACTGTGATCACTGACTGACACGAGATAAATTTCACCCCCTGCAGGCGAACGCGGGGGATGTTTTCCGTTCGTCGCGGCAAACAAGACGTTTTTTGCCACGCTCACTTTCTGTTATAATTTGTAAAACAATGTTTTATAATATGTTTGTAAAACACCATAACATGGCGCAGGGAACCCAGATTATACACCCGACTCGAGAACTTGTTTGAGCATATTTTCTGAAGTATCTATTTAGAGAGGGCCTATGGCCTAGTTTACGTTTTGCACGCGTTATCCCGACTCCCAAATTACGAGTCAAAATGTAATTTTTGTATGGTAAAAACCCAAAATATAAATTTACAGAAGGCTAGCTCCGGCTGACCTTGATTATAATTACCTACACTCAACGATAGCGCTAGGGCTGGCACTTCAAGCAGCGTCAGCTTGCTTATGGCGAGAAGCGATGCAAAGTAATAACACACATATAGGGTAATTTTATGATGCTACTATTATTACTAGTGGTTCGCCCCGAACTGAGACCTCGCGATAACACCTTTATCAAGTAATTTCCATTTTTGTATTATTATTTTTGTAAATTTTCACCTCGAAGTCTACTAGTGCAGTACAGGATCTATCAGTAACAACTCTAATTTCCTACACATCATCGAAATAACCTTAGAATAGGGCTAAGCAACGGGACGTAATACTACATACCTGTTAGTACCTATATCAAGTACCTGACGAATTAATTGATAACGTCCTTTTGACGAAAACCATAGAACTCCAGCGTCATTCAAATTCCTAGAAATGGGAGGTCAACAATGGATGTTATATTGGTTTATGTTTTATGGAGTACAAGTTTCTAAATTCTTCAGTTTCAGACTTTTCCCTGTAGTTGTGACACAAAAGCCACAAGCATACCAAATTTCAGCATTGTGAGATTGCTGGAAGTACCCTAGAATTTTTGATTTTTACGTTTTTTATTTTCCCTAATATCTCAAAAACTACTAAGGCTAAATACTTATTAGAAACAGTTTTGAAATGTCCAACCAAAGCGCTTTCATTAGACACCCCACTTGATCTGACTGTCTCACTTTTATTTTTTTACCCCCTCTTGAACCCCAATTTCTCAGCAACCCCCTGACCGATATAGCTCATAACCTTACCTATAAATTGTACCAATACCATCTACCCCCATACCAAATTTCATGAAGATCAGATTAACGGTTTGAAAGTTCTCATCGGACAAACATACATACATACATACATACAAACGCCGATTCTTCCAAGTTGACTCAGGGAACTCGCTTCGCTCGTTCAATTATTATAGCAGAGATTATTGCTCTGAGGGCAGAGCAATAATCTCTGCTACCATCTCCGCCGCGCCGCGCCGCAGCCCATAAACAAGACCATGGACTTAATCCGACAGGACTTGCTTCAGTCTTTTTTAGGACAGGACCATGACAAGACTGATTCTTCAAGGATTCTTTCAAGGTCCTTATTCTAAGGGCCTTATTCATAATCATTTTTTTAAACCTATTTTAGTTAAAATAGCTTTTGTCTTCTTCTCTCTGATGTAAAATGTCATACGTCAAAACAAGACAAAACACATTTTAACTAAAATAAGTTTTAAAATGATTATGAATAAGGGGGTAAGCTTCCAAGTGTCTACGCCACAGACAACCGCCGCAGCCGCACCCACCATTATACACTCAGCACTACACTATATTAAGACACTATACGTAGATTACGTAGAGAGACGACTTGGTTTCTCTGTCTACGCAGACGACACTATAGTTTGACTTGACATTCATTGCATTTTGCACAGCTGGCCTGGTTTTTCTTTGGAGCAAGGAACAAAATGGAGCGGCAGTAACATTTACTGTATGAAAATTGGCCACCATTAGCTTGCCATTCAACCATAACTAAGCATTCAACCATTCATTTAATACTCTGTGACCTTCAATTGCCTTCATTCTATGTTTTGTTTACTTTTTGTTTTCGTAAATTTTCACTATTTTAGCAAATACCCAACGATCTTTGTGAGTGTATTATAAGATCGTTGCAAATACCTATATTTTTTACTACACAAGTTAGATTTCACAATGCCTGAGTGTAATATTGTGCATTGTGGTACGAGGCAAAGCCAGTATCGGCCTGGGCTGACTTTACGCAAGTGCTTCAACAGTTTTCATTGAAATTGTAGTTTTGCTTCATTATTTTGTTCTAAATGTATGTTTCGTTAGTGAGCTTTAGAGTAAACATAAGGACATTAGTGCCATTGTTGTGTATAATATCATTATTTCATAGTAATTCATTTATTGCTTACAAGATTGTTTACAACTAGGGCTTGGTCGGGCAAATAGCCGACCCAGTTCGACCCAAAAATCGAGCACGCCTTATTTATCAGAACAACCGCCCTGTGTGGTTTTTACGTTTATTTTTGACAAACAGGATTTATAACTTTTGACATTGGAAATTCTATACTTATGTACTCTCCTTAGTCTGTGATACTTATAAATCTGTGATTGGGAATTTGGGCCGTGCTTGGATGCAGTATCGAAGCAATTTGTATTTTTGACTGGATTTTTGCCTATAACTTGCTGATTTCCTCTTGTATTATTCCAGTAAATACGTAAGTTAATTATTGCTATCAGATTTAATTACATGGAATGTCTTTCTGCTGTTAACTCTCTGCGGTACCTACATAGACGTTTTAGTAGTATTAGAGCTCCTTGTGAAAGAAATCGTCCGGGTAAGTACTACCACAATACCTATTTCTGCCGCCAGCAGTGGTTCTCCCATTGCTGTGTTCCTGTTTGAAGGGAATAAGTGCCGGTGAAATTACAGGTATATGAAACTTTTCATCTTCATGTCTCAGGATGACGGGCCACGAAGGTTACGTCCTGGTGGCCATGATGAAGAGGCATGTATTTGTAATGGGCTGGAGTTATGCAGTTCATCACCACATGCCAGTTCTGTCATTTACAATACATATATATGTACCTACTTACATAACTTGAGAGGTTGCTGTTGAGTATATTATTATTCCATGGTGAGCCGAAATCTTTGTAGTCTCAAGGTCTTGATGCTAATTAGGTAATTGTTTTTACCTGGCTGTAAGTTACTGGCATTGCTATAGTGTTTTGTGACCATATGAGAGTAGATAGGTAGATGTAATTGTTACTTAAATATCAATTACGAGATTTATTGTTGTCTGAGAAAGCTTCTGTAACACTAGGTTTTAAACTCATTTACTTCTAAATATAGGTACCTAACTGGTATTGGGTTGGTTCAAACACCTAACAAATCATATTAAATAACATTTTGTCCTGGCTGCTGGCTTATTTAGGAGTGTGTTATTACTGGAAGAAAGTGTTAGCCGAGTCTGTCGTGGAAAGCATTGGTGGGGATGAGCTCACCACTTGTCACGTCTATATTCCATCGACTGTGTAACCCACGATGACAAGAGGCCCTTTGAGGCTCTGCCTACCCCTTCGGGGAAAAAGGCGTGTGTTTATGCATGTATGTTAATGTTAAAGAACTTCCTTTTCCGCATTCAAACTCTATGGATGGTCCTTAATGCATGAGGGTTATGTATGTATGTAAATAACATCAAGGTACAGTGCGTCCAGTCTACTAAAATTAGAACTGCCTTTTACTTCGCACCTGACAGAAGCTTGATGTCTGAAAATGATCAATGTGGTTAATAATTATGGAATGGAATTATTCCATTATTCCTCTATTCCAATATTCTATGATCTATGATAGTTACTACTGTCTAATTTGTTCAATTACTTTAATAATAATTGTATCATTTATTGGGTTATTCTCGCATGTTTTATATCTGCCTTAATTCTGTTTCCAAGATACTTGTAGTTTCTTCATGTATATGTGATTTGTTTAATCTAAGCCGTTGTTGGCGTGTCCCTTGTAGGTAGGTATATGGAATGTTATCCGCTTACTATTACCTTGTGCATTTAAAGTGGAAGCCTGTTATTGGCCGTACTTTCTACAATCTTAGCCTTAAGTTTTTTCATAATGTATCGCTGTTGGTTTCCCAATAAATAAATAAATTGGATTTATTTTAAGATTATTTTTTGTTCCATCTAAAATAAACTTATTTAACCTACTATTTCTTATATATTTTTCTGGGTATTTTCTATGTATGATAAAAAATATTCATTATTCTTTATTCTTTATTGTACACACATAATTACATAATATGAACACAAGGCAAAATATCTATATAATGTATTGTATTAAGTATATCAGTTATCTTGTACCCATAACACAAGCTCTGCTTAGCTTGGGGCAAGATAATGTTGTGTGAAATGTCCAGCATTTATTTTTATTATTATTATGTTATTCTTGCAGATAATTGGAATGGCGAAAAGAATAGACATCACTCAGCCGTTATGGGATCAGAACACATTTGCAGGCCGATGGCGGCACTTCGCTTTCATCTCCAACCCCATGCTTTCCTTTGCGTCGGAGAAGCAACTCTATGCGGCAAAGGACCTGTATTTGAAGTATAAGTAAGTGTATTCACTATTATAGTAAGTTGGATGGGGCAATAAAACGTGTAAGCAGTGCGGAAAATATATCTAACTCGCGCGCACTTGTTGGAGAGTGCTATAACGCCAAAAGTGTTGGTCCCACGCTCGTTTCCATGAACTTAAGGGGCCAGTGGAGGATAAAATGCCCATCCAAACGCAATACCAAAATCATTTGTAATTCAAGCATATTTCCACAATATTATGCTATTATTCGCATTGGGTCGTATTTATCTAGGTAACTGGATATTTCTTTTTTTTTTCAAAATACTTAACATAAAACGAAATGTAAGCGAATTCAATTTTGTATAACTATTTTTACGACTTTTACAAAATGTTTTTATCTTATAAGTTTCGTATTAAAAGTCAACGTGTTTTCTAGTGTTATTTGATCAGGAACATAGCGTACCTATATTGTCAAGTTACAGAATAACAACAAAATATGAAATAAACATTGTTTTTCATTATTTTTGGTATGACGGAACACAACCTAATTTGTTACCAATTCTGAACGGCTTGCATACCCATCGCGCATACACGGGAAGGGGCCCCTGTGCAAAACAGGGATAGCGGTATTCAGTCCGATTTTTGCACTCGCCTTGAATTGAATTTGCGTGCAGCCTTCGCCGGCCCCTTAACTGTCTGAACAAAGTGTAGTTTTAGTAGGTATGGCTTTGTGTTGTGGAGATTACTAATTTAATAAATTCTCTTCCAGGGCAGGGCAAGAACCATCAGACACGAAAATGGAACAAGTGGTTCGCGCCAAGCAGCTGTATGAGTCAGCATTCCACCCCGACAGTGGGGAGCTGCAGAATGTGTTTGGACGTATGTCTTTCCAAATGCCTGGAGGCTGTCTCATTACCGGTGCTATGTTGCAGTGGTACAGGTATTGTTCATTTAAATTGTAACTAATGGATTGTTTTGAAAAATAGTAAATTGTACGAGTGCATAAAACAAGCCATTTTAAACCTAAATTGAATTGACATTGTCCTGTCATTATATGAATCTATTTGACATGCAATTCATTTTATCCCAGACTTCTAATTCTAATTGAAAATGGGGGAGATAACATCTGCACTGACCTCCCGCATTGGGGTGTATTGTGCGTTGTCCCCCTGCTAACCCTACTTTGAGAAGGACTCTGGGTTGATGGCAGCATCCTAGACTTTCATGTTAATTAATTTTTAGAGGTTCCGGAGGAATTTCCTCCCGCGGTTACTTAAGTTGTGGAATGATCTCCCTGCTGAGGTTTTCTGTAATGACTACAGTATGGGGTTCTTCAAAAAGGGCGTTTTAAAGTTCTTAAAGAGTCGGCAACGCGCGTGTGATGCCTCTGGTGTTCCTGGCGTCCATAGGCTACAGTAACTAGTTTCCATCAGGTGGGCCGTATGCTTGTTTGCTTATGTAGTACTGTAAAAAAAAATTGTATTCGTATTTCTATTTTGATGTTCACATTTAATCTGAATAAACCAGACGTTTGTCTCGAACCACGCATTGTGTATGGTTCGGAACTCAATAGTTGATAGCATTTTATTAGTAAAAAATTAAGGTTTTAAAAGTCACAAGTTCTCTCAATTCAATACTAGATGTCGCTACTAGTAGATTCAAACGTGCTATCGGTTTTATTCCTTGGTTGGGGAAGTCCCCTGGGAGTTTGGGTTCTTGCAATTTATTTGCATAGGGTTCATGTCCAAACAATATTATAATCCCTGAAATTTTCACCTGGCTACCTCTAACTGGTGAGATATACCCCTGTGACAGGAATCCAGATAGACTGAAGGCGCAGGCTCAGTAATAGGGTCCTGTTTTGAACCCTTTGGGTACGGAACCCTAAAAATGTTGTATGTATCTAATTAACCAATGAATAAATAAAACATTCACACATTACATAATCCATGTTTTAAAATAGTAGATTTAAGCTGACTGAATCGTAAAAGGCGATTACACAAGGGGGATGGACAGTACCATCAACCTGAGTACTTTACACCAAACTGCGATCACCAATCCGCTTACCAAGTGTTGTGATTATGGCAAATCCCCCCATTGCACGCTATACATGCTATGGAGGAAGCCTCATCCAGCAGTTGATGTCTACTGAGAACGGCTTCCCAATTTGTGGACATAAGAGTTGCGATTATGCTTTACAATGCTTTTGTACGTAGCAAATTGGAATTCAGTGCTTTAGGCTGGGATCCAAGGGAGGCCAAATATGCGCTGATGGTAGAACGTCTCCAGCGAAAATTTGCTAGGTACATTTACAAGCGAATGTACGGTTATTACCCGTACCTTTTCCCTTCCTTATTTGTATCGGGTATGATCGGCATAGATACATTGGAAATGAGACGAAAACTGCAGCTAGCTATGCACTACTGTCTCATACTACGCAATAAAGTTAACAATCCGGTCATATTAAATAGTATGACACTGTATGTGCCTGATAATTATGTGGCCTGCGGCCGGCGTCGTCACCGCTTGTTCGCTCCTGTCACGCCGCGAACTAAACACGCGAGCAACGCGCCAACACCGAGGGCGCTAGCTCTGTTAAACGCATTCGTACACGAGGTCCAACATATCGATATTTTTAATGATAGCCTATGTTGTATTTTTAATTCACTAAGAGTATATTTAAGTTATAATTAAGATGGTTAGCATTTTGGTGTATACTGTTCGCTTTCTATCTGTCTGAAATAAATAATTCTAATTCTAATTCTAATTCTAATTCTACTGGATGAAAGTTGACCATGAGATTCAATTAAATAAGAAAATAAATAAACTTTCAGAACAGCAGCTGCGGTAGTTTTCTGGCAATGGGTAAACCAATCCTTCAACGCATGCGTCAACTACACAAACCGCAATGCCAACTCACCATTGACGACAAAACAAATGGCCGCTGCTTACTGCTCCGCTACAACTGCAGCAATGGGCGCCGCTTTGACGTTCAAATACGTGGTTCAGAAACGCGCCACTAACCCTGTTCTGGCGGTGAGTTCGTTTATCATAATTAACAGACTTCTCAAAAAGGAGGAGGTTCTCAATTCGGTTGTATTTTTGTTTTCCGGCGTTTATGAACCGATTTGGAAAATTATTTTTTTATTTGAATAGATATACTTCCAGATTGGTCCCATTTCAGAATCCAGTTCTGATGATGGAATCCATGAGGAATTGAGGGAACTCCTCAAATATTGTAGGCATACATATGGCGATGTTGATATTTTCAGCAACTAACCAAGCATTTCCATCATTCAGAAAGTATCATAATCCTTTCACCACTATGGTTCTATCTTATTTTTTCATCCAAATATTTAGTAGAATAGAATGGCGGAAATCGGTTTTTTAAATGAAAAGTTATTTTCTCCTTCTATTTGGCAAGCAAACAAGCATACGGCCCACCAGGGCCCCAATTCTACTAAACAAATTGTGTTTGAATTGTTAATTAATTATCTCAAAATGACCACTTTTGACACTTCTGCTATACAAAATGTGTCAAAAATGACAATTTTGTGATAATTCATTGACTATTCAAACACAATTTGTTTAGTAGAATTGGGGCCCTGATGGAAAGTAGTTACCGTTGCCTATGGACGCCTGCAACACCAGAGTCATCACACGCGCGCTGCCGACCCTGATACATAAAGATGAAAAGTCTCATGTGCCTGTAATTTCAACGGCACCCGGACCCTTCAAACCGAAACACAGCAATGCAGCTACTTGCTAAGCTTGGCGGCAGAAATAGGTAAGGTGGTAGTACTACCCCTCTGGCTATGGTAACTACTTACTTTCCATTAGGTGGGCCGTATGCTGTTTGCTTGCCAAATAGGATAAAATAAAAAAAAACTACCCTACCACATGGAGGACCTCAATTTCCATACAAAATCCATGTAGTGTACACCACACGCCCGTGTAGTGACTCGTTACATTTCTGGACGCCCTCAGCACTATTTATGAGATTGACTTTTAGGTGTTATCAATTTACTATTTTTTTTATAGAGGTTCGTCCCATTCGTGGCGGTTGCAGCCGCTAATTGGGTTAACATTCCATTGATGAGGCAGAATGAAATTCTATTAGGTAAGTATTTAATCTGAAAAATAGTACCTATCTAATTAACAAATTAATAACATAAAATAACATGCAGTGCACCTACACGGACCATGTACTAACATTATTTCACATATCATCATCATCACCATCATCACCATCCTTACCACCAGCCTTAAGACAAACCCTCTTATTCATAATCAATTTTTAACCGACTTCCCCAAAAAGGAGGAGGTTCTCAATTCGGTTGTATTTTTTTTTTTTTTTTTTTTTAATGTTTGTTACCGCATATCTCCGGCGTTTATGAACCGATTTGGAAAATTCTTTTTTTATTTGTATAGATATATTTCCAGATTGGTCAAAATCCAGTTCTGATGATGGGATCCATGAGGAATTGAGGGAACTCCTCAAATATTGTAGGCATACATATGGCGATTTTGATATTTTCAGCAACAAACCAAGCATTTGAATTCAAAAAGTATCATAATCCTTTCACCACTATGGTTCTTTCATCATTTTTTTTCATCCGAATATTTAGTCGAATACCATGGCGGAAGTCGGTTTTTTAAATGAAAAGTTATTATCCTTTAATAACCGTAATAGCTTTTGCCTTGCTTTGGCGTATACTATTTTACATTAGAGAGAACGAAACAAAAACCATTTTAACTGAAATAGGTTTCAAAAATGATTATAAATGGATAATTTTGACCGTGCGTAAAAAGGTGTATACGCAACATTCCTCAAACTAATAAAGAGCTTCTTACTGCTGAGAAACTATGAGGATAATTATCAGCGTATATATGAGATGGCGAGAGGTTTGGAAGGCAGCAACCTCTTCATTGTTTGAAATACTGGTGAAACCAAGTGTATGATTATAAACCTTTTCGGCGTTATTACACAAAACATGGCCTAAATCTGAGTTTAAACCATAAAATTAAATAAGGCCGGGTTTCGGAATACCTAATCTCATTCCAATCACTTGGTTCTAGTCTAGGACATGCCGGTTTTCTCACGAGAGTACATAATATGGCACACATTAATTTTTAGAGAGGAAAAGACTATCGGTTCGTTTCTGGGATTTGAACCTACGACCTTATGATAGGATGTCGGGGGTCCCTCCTACCAGAGTCTCAATGCTGCTGCTGCTAATGTTGATGCTGATGATAATGTTTGAATTTCCAGGGTTAGACGTGACAGATGAGAACGGCAAAATTGTTGGGAAGTCGCAACTCGCACCAGTCAAAGGAATATCGCAAGTCGTTACCTCCAGGTAATACTTTCCCACTATTCTCGAGTTCCCTTATTATTCAATTTAAATAAACGAGCAAGGTATAAAATAGTTTATTAAATTTAGTTTGAGCGCTGACACCTATCATACAGGATATTATTATCTTAATTATCACTAGAAACGGGATATTTACCATGATTTTTGAGCTTAATTGTCAGCCATAGCGGAACACCTCATAGAATATAGCTCAAACCATTGGATTGAGCTACACAATCCACAGGTAATCTCTACAGAGCGGCATTACATACCAAGACTGGTGCAAGAGGCAATTGAGATTACTAAACATAGGAATTTCAATAGAGAAGATGGTTTTCAATTGTCTGGAGTCTGGAATCCTGTGGTGAGAATGTGTAGGAATCGGAAAAATTGTGTGGTACCAGTTGCTCGTTCGGATACCGTTAGTGTGGTGTGTCGAGATGGAGTTAAGTGTGACAATGAAACTGATGGTAGGGGTGTTCGTAATAAAAGAGTGAGAAAGAGGGTAGATCGTTACGGCTACCAATAACAATAAAAATCTACTCGCAAAAACTTCGGTATAGATATTTGTTCAGGGATTCTTTGGTATTTTCTATGTATAATAAAAAAATATCTATCTATGTAATGTATTTGTATTAAGTATATCAGTTATCTAGTTGCCATAACACAAGCTCTGCTTAGCTTGGAGCTAGATAATGTGTGAAATGTCCAGCATTTATTTATTTTATAAACCGACTTCAAAAAAAGGAGGAGTTTCTCAACTCGACCCGTATGTTTTTTTTGTATGTATGTTACGCGATTACTCCGTCAATTATGCATTGAGTTTGATGATTTTTTTTTTGTTTGGTAGTTCATAATTCAAAGGTGGTCCCGTATAAATTTTATCGAAATTGATTCAGCACTTTTTGAACGTTTCGGTTTTTTGTGGTTCCCATAGAAAAAAACCTAATATTATACTGTGCCACTCTTGGTTCTGTCTGCGCTAGATGATACTGCTAGACGTCAACAGATGGCGTTATAATAATAATAATAATAATAGCCTTTATTGCTGGATAACTTAGATCTAAATACTACATATTTATAGTAATAAAATTAAATGCTTAAAAATACACACATGTTTATATAATTAAACACCAGCTTGTCGTGAGACATAGGCCTCCTCCAGAGACTTTCACCTCGTCCGGTCCAGTGTTAGTCGCCGCCATGTTGGTCCTGCAACTTCTTTGAGATCATCCTCCCATCGTTTCCTCAGATGGCGTTATAGTAATACTTAAATACCTACCCGCTGCTAGCCATCGATAGATAGCGTTTATTCAAATATGAATTACCTACGTATTATAGGCACAGGCTTGAAGTCGGTTTATGTTTTTTCCAAAAATTAACTTTATTTAACTTAAAACTTTATATAATTTCAGGATTGTGATGTGCTCCCCGGGAATGTTGCTTCTACCAGTGCTAATGGAGCGCATGGAAACTAAGCCGTTCATGCGGAGAATAAAATGGGCTCACGCCGGTATACAGACCGTCATTGTTGGCTTATTGTAAGTACTATATTAAGGTGGATCGTCTCGCATGTGGCGAGAAATTCAAATTTTATTGTGTTTTTTGCTCGTCCAAACCTCATCAACACTTTTTGAGCTAGCGAAAATAGGTTTTGCGAAAACTAGGAGACCCAACGCACATGTTTTGATTGATAGTATCTCATAAATATCATTAGTTAAGCTACGGATATCCCTGAACAAAAAAAAAAACAAATATAAAAAATATAATAATAATATAAAAAATATACATTTAAACAATGTATAAATCATTGAACAATATTCTTAGCTAAACTAATTATCTTTATGAGATACTAACAACTAAAACATGTGTCTATGGTCTCATAGTTTTCGCAAAATCAGTTTTCGCTATCACATGAAGTGTTCATGGACTGTGATCAGCAAAAAAACACGAATAAATTTGAATTTCGCGCCACATGCGAGACGATCCACCTTAAACAACAATATGTAGAAGGCCACTGTTGGACAGAGGTCTCAATCATAGAGTACCACGACGACAGATCTTCAGTCGTAGACTATGTCCAGCAGTGAACTTCTATAGTTTGAATGATGATGATGATGAAGAGTTTAAAAATTAATTTAAAAAAGTAGTAATTTTTATTTAAAGTAAAAAAAATTAAAACAAATTTTTGTTTACTTATAGCTTGGTGGTCATGGTACCAACGGCATGCGCGATATTCCCGCAAAGATGGTAAGTTGTTTTAAATAGTACCTATGAATTTTAGTTTACATTATATTTGCCTTAATTTGACCTTAACTTGTAAAGAATACAGTTTAAATTGGCTTATGTCTTTTCAGCAAACTATCAATCGACACAATCCAGAAATATGAACAGAAGAATTATGATGAAATCGTCTCGAATACGGGTGGAAAGCCACCTAAGTACGTGTATTTCAATAAGGGGTTGTGAATACATTTATTTTAAGGAAAAACAGCGCGTTCCGTATTCATTGTAACGCATTGTTTTAAGTAGAGGTGACCGCTTAAGGGGCCAGCGGATGATAAAATGCCCATCCGAACGCAATACCAAAATCATTTGTAATTCAAACATATTTCCACCATATTATCACCATTACCATTATTCGGATTTGGATAGTATTTTTCTAGGTTCCTGGATATTTCTTGTTTCAAAATACTTACCTAAAACGTAATGTAAGCGAGTTTCATTTTGTATATTTTTACGACTTTTAGGACATGTTTATATCTTATTGGTTTCGTATTAAAAACAACGTATTTTCTAGAATTCTGTGATTAGGAACATACCGTATATCGTCAAGTTACAGAATAACAATAAGATATGAACAAAACATTAAGTTTTTATTCATCATTTTTGGTATTACGGAACACGACCTAATTTGTTACAAATTCCGAACGGCTCGTACACCCATCGCGCATGCAGGGGGAGAGGCCCCGGTGCCAAACAGGGATAGCTGATTTTTGTACTCGCTTCAAATTGAATTTGCTTGCGGCCTTCGCCGGCCTCTTAATATCAGGTAGGCCATCAATTAGTTTCGTCATTAACCCTAATTAAAATAAAATTTAAAAAATCTCGATTTTAGTGTTAGCTTAGCCATAAGAGATAAACGGGAGCTAACTTCATACTAACTTAAGCCACAGCTTAAGCTAACTTCGCCGGTGTCCAGTGGTTTTGTAAGCCCTGTATATTTTTTTTGGCAATTACAATTTTATTGTTTAGTGCATCACACACGTAGCAGATGCGGTAATATTTTATATGCGTGTAAAAACCATATAAATCGCAAATCGTGTGTATCGCATCTGAAGGTATCACACACGTAGCAGATACGATAATATACGAAAATGATACATTCACGCGGAAACCTTCAAACTATCTATACTTGGGATTGTATAACACAGATATCATCTGTCCATCTTTTGATATATGTTGGTGCCTACAGATGGTTGACGGTAAAATATAAGTGATCTACGTGTGTGTTGTTCCTTAAGTTTAGTATAGAGAGCGATATGGACAGATACTCGCTCAGATACAGATATCTTCATCGCATCTGCTACGTGTGTGACACATTTTAGGGAGTTATTAATTCATAATTTTTATCAGCCATATTTTCTTTCTAACTCGAACGGTTTTTGTATTTTAACTCTGTGATTTTATTTTTGTTGTTATTGTGATTCGTTGATAAAGTCTTAATGGGTTCGTGATTCGAATTTTGTATTAGATACATTTGTTATAAGATCTGTTAAAGTATTATTTTTAGGGTTCCGTATCAACGGGACAAAGCCTACGCTGTCTCTCGTCTGTCTGTCGGGATGTATGTAATTTTTCTTTTTGATTTATATTTTTGTTTGTGTTTTTATATGCTGTTGAAATTTGATTTATTGTATTTAGAATATTTTTTTAATAAGGGGTTTTCACGGCCGTTTCATATCATGCTTTCAGCGTTGAAAATAGATGGCGCTTCTCTTTTACGTAAATGTCAAGTGTCAAAATAAAGTGAAATGTCAACATCAACAACGTAGATATATTTTCGTTTCGTGGTCTTTATTTTTGCTTACTTCTAAAAACATCACGAAATCACTAGCGCACACTCAAGAAGAGGACACAAACAGAATATCATGATTAATAGCCACAGACTAGTTAGATAATAGCTTAGTACGCGTACACCACAGATAATACATTTGACAATCTTGGCATTTACAGTTGAGTCAGCACCATCTATCGAAACAATTTGAACTACTTTTTTTTTTTTAATTGAAGTTGAAAATCCCTCATTGTGTATTTTATGTGTAGAGTATTTTTTACATTGAGTATTTTTTCTTTTCATTTTTACATTTTATGAATTACTAATATTTACTCGATTTTTTTGCTATGGTATCTCCGGCCTTAGAATAGAATATAGTCTTTCTCCTTCCGTGGATGTAGTATATGCCTTAATACGGGATTACACCAGGGGAATTGGCAACAGCATCTACCTGAGTACTTAACACTAAACTGCGATCACCAATCCAAGCCAAGCGTGGTGATTATGGCAAATCTCTCCATTGTATTCAATGGGGGAGGCTTCGTCTAGCAGTGGACGTAAGGCTGGTGATGAGTCAAACTCAATAACAATCCTACATGGTATAGTCACGTGCATTTATCAATATAAGTCCATAGAAATGTATACCTTACTAAAATAAATCAACTTATTTAATGATTACACGTGAAGACGACGCACCTGTGCGATGTCTCGTGTCAGGCTTCCAATAATCTTCCTCAACATGACCCCTTCTGCCATAACTCGGTTAGTGGCCTGGTATAGGTCGCGCAACGAGTTATGAGCGCTCGGTGAAAATGGTGGGGTTAATTGAGCATGTGTACATGTGTGCGCGTCTGTATCTAGGGAGCGCGAGACGCGAGGGCGGGGCGCGCGGTACGGAAGGTGACTGATAAACCAATACGCGCCGGCGCTGGCCGCCTCTCCCGTCGCGCCTCTCTCCCCCCGCTAAACAGACCCAAAAAATTACTACTGCGCATTGAAGGTTAGCGCTCATAACTCGTTGCGCGACCTATAGCGAAACTTCGTTTAAAAGCTCGTGTTTTATGGAACGGAGTAAATAACTTAAATTGATTGATACGTCGGGGATGATTTCTTCTGTAGTTTTGGCGCCGTCTTAGCTTGTCGTATAGATAGTTAAAACGTGAACATTAGTGTTAAAAGTTATGTTGTATACATATAAATGCACGTGACTGTACATGTACCTACACGAACTACCCTTACCCTTAGTTCTAAGCTTTAAATTAAGCACATGTTGGCAATTAATAAATTAAATGAATATAATATGAGATATAACACGTAACAGGTAGCGATTACTGGATGCGAGATATTGGATTTAACTTTGGCAAATAATAAAAACATTGGGGTTTTTTTATTATTTGTGTTCTGGCTGTCTCGAATATAATCAAAATGAGGACATTCTCTAGGAAAAAAAACTTTAGTAGTTCAACTGGTAATACTAAACAAAAATAAGAAACCTTCAAAACAACTAAGGCTCTAATTACGAAAGATGTTTTAAACTTGAGTTTAGACCAGGCCTACCAATCTAGGCTTGAATATCAATCTTTATATTCGACTTTAATACAAAAGCAGATGGTTTATTTTCCGAAAACAGTTCTTGCGCTACTATACAAATTTCCAACGTGTAAAACTGACTGATTTTGTATGAAAGTGTCGGTCGTATAACAATTGAGATGCAGAAATTCTAATCTCCAAAAAGTAATCAACTGTCAATTTGTAGAACATTGATAAACTAGGGAGCTATACTCTGATTTTTTATCTTAGACAATTTTTGTAAACAAAGAAATGTCGCTGTGTGTGTAAGTGTCATGTATGTGTAACATAATGTGTGGCATATTATCTTGACATTTCTTTGTTTACAAAAATTGTCTAAGATTAAAAATCAGAGTATAGATAGTTTGAGGATTTGTAATTTTTGGTATGACGTCGGACTATCTAGCGCGAGAGTTGATTTGGGAAAACCAATCTTTTGCTTGTGTATTAAAGTCGTATGTAAAAAGTAGGCCTGATCTTAACTCCGGTTTAAACCATCTCCCGTGAAGAGACAGTAATAGTGAATAAAAATTTGGAATCATACTTTTTCCCAAGTACGGAAACATCAGTGCTCGAGTCTCGCACTTGTCTATTTATATAAATGTATTTTTTATTGGGTTTTGACAATGTACATTCTGAATATGTTTTAATTATGTAATGTACATTCCGCTTGCTTTTTGAATATTTACTTATTTTTTCGCTGTTAAACATATAACACTATTACTAGACTTTCCTGTTTTTGATTGTACTTATACTGAAATTAAGCTTATAGGTTAAATCTTCCAGTTTGATAAGTTACGATTGTCTTTTTTATCATAACTTTATACATAAACGATATATTTTAAAAATAATATTCTATGTAGGTATACATTTTAGTAAAGTTCTGTCCTAACTTCTAGTCTTCTTGTTTGCTTATGCTTATTCAAAATGTCGTTAGTTTTTGCAATTTTCGTAGTAAATTTTGGGAATAACAACCTTAGAAAACCACAAGGAAACACCCCAAATTTTATTTTTGTTAAAACCAGTGTTTTTTTTTACATTTTGATTGTAACATCAGAGGCCCAATTTACTAATTTAAAAATAGTTAAAATAGAGTACGGATCATGTTTCGATCTTGTGTCGATGTCGTTAATGTCAGAAATGGTATTCTCTAAACATAAAATACAACACTGTAATGTGATTATATCGAAATGTAACCGAAACTTGAACGATTCAAAGTTTTTTCGTTCATTTTAGCATAAGTAGATGGAGTCTCTTTTTACTCTTTGCGATAATATATATAACTATCCTACTCTAATGGTAGTCACCGTGAATTGAATGTAGACTAAATTGTTATTTATGAGGGAGTGGAATACCAACTTTCTGTCAATTCATAATTCAGTCTCGATTCGGTTAACTTTCAGTGTAGTTTTAAAATAATTTAGAGAATTGGGCCAAAGCTTGCTGATTCTGTAACTCTGGTGCAATCAGTTTCAATGCTGTTTCTATCCAAAATTACGCTCATGCCGTTTGCTTACAAAGCTTGATTACAGATTTGTTGGCAAACTGTGTAAATTGGTTCATCGCAAAAACTAAATTTCAACTGATAACACCAAAATATTTCGTATTCGTGCCCCTGTTTTACATAGAGATCTTGCTTATGAATTTGATTTCTAAATGATGCTTTATGATAAAGATACGAAGCACAAAATGTATCAAACCAGACAATAGAGTATTAGACTTATTTTTCATTCTGTAAATGCTGTGGTGTGAATAGATCCCTAGAAATAAAATTAAAAGACAAAAAGTATTTTATTTATTGAAATCACTAGGATCATTTTGAATCGTCTTATAAACTAAAATTACTCCTGTTCACGCGATCAAGCCTAGAAGAACCAGGGCAACAAACACGGCTTGGCTTAGTTTGATGGTCCTAGCTTATGCTTCATGAGATCAGGAAAGACTACCAATGATCCCCATCCCATTCCTATAATGACTCCCATCCTTCGTCAACACATCTGTTGAAAAAGAAGGGAATACACCGAGTAATATCTGTTACACCTTTGTAGATATTCCCCAGAGGTCTTTAGTATTTCCTTTCCTACCTTCTCCCGTGGATGTCGTTGAAATTGACTCTGGCTGGAGGGATGGGCAGCAGCTTCATGTAGGGGTCTTTCCCAGTCCTCCGATCGGAACTCCGATAGGTAGAAGCGGGAATGTTTTTCCCATTCCTCCGATTGAATGGTTTTTGGTACCAAATTATCATACATGCTATGAGCTATTAACTGTGTGTTAGACGGGTTTACGTAACATAAACCCGTTCTATGGTACCTAATTGATCTTGGGACATCATCATCATCATCATCAGCCTGTAGAAGTCCGCTGCTGGACATAGGCCTCCCCCTTAGAATACCACGACGAGCGGTCTTGAGTCGCCTCCATCCACCGACTTCCCGCGAGGTTACTTGGGACATAGATTGAAAAAAGAGCACAAAAAAGGAAAGGTTCACAATAAAACAATACAGTGTATATTAATATTTATATTCGATAAAATTCTTAAAAACTAGAATAATTATTCGAACTCTTCTCACGAGCTCAGAGTATAAATTACACAATGTACAGTAACTTAAGTTATTCTAATTACATAATATTATAAGGCACCAGTTAATATAAGATGAGTAGTTATCTATATCAGTTCTAGGTTTATAATTTTCCAATTAAACATATTAAATAAATGTTTTTAATATGCTTTAGCAATTATAGATAGAAACATTAACCAATTTTGAGTTCCCAAAAAGATACTGCTTTTAAAATCGCAGTAAGAAAATTCTTCAGGTGCCAAACGCAATGGATCGACGTGACCACTATTTCCATACAAATGTAGCAGCAGGCTAGCACCTGGTTGGTCTTAGCTTTAAAATGTAGCTTGTAATTCCAGATTCAATTTATCCTCTATGGTGCGGCGGGCGAAGGTTTCGCCTGCGACGCAGGAGGTTCGATTCCAGCCTCGGAGCTAATATTTGTACGATCTGCAGATATTTGTTCAGGGTGTTTTGGGTATTATCAATGTATAATAAATAATCTATATATGTAATGTATTTGTATTAAGTATATCATTTATCTAGTACACATAACACAAGTTCGGCTTAGCTTGGGGCTGGATAATGATTGTGAAATGTCCAGCATTTATTATTATTATTAATTTATGCACGATTTAAAATTTCTGTGGAAACATAAAATTTTACTCGCATGAAACAAAGTAAAATTTCGAACAAAAACTTCAATAGGCGCCGTAGCCTGCCAAGTTGTTTATAATTTTAGATATTTACTAAACTATGTTTAGCAATAATGTTTTTCCGTATTTTATGAGTAATAAAGACCCTTTTAAAACAAACACACAAAGTTAAATTTACAAAATGCATCGATCAGAAGTTACAATTTACAGCTGCGATCAAAACTCGCGGTGCTAGCCGCCTGCATGGAAATGGTAGTCACGTAAGTAACGCTAATAATTATGTTACAATAAGTTTCCCGTCTTTGATATGATAACAAATAATCTCTCAGAAAATTGCTAACAGTAAGAAAACTAGAAAAGTTTTCGCACTCAAGAGTATCTTTATTCACAAACGTTTCTGAAACTATTCCGAAACGTCTAATTCTTTTACAATATCAACGCTCTTGCGTTTGCTCTTATCTCTTGATAGCAGAAAAATACAGCCGAATTGAGAACCTCCTTTTTGTGAGGATGGTTAAAAAAAACTATGCTGATCTTTTCAAGTAATACCTATATTATTATCTTGTACCTACTCTATGATACTCTGACTGAAAATATGCCTTAAAATTAATAAATTAAACGCGTATTCCATATTTGAGTAAAACTCAATACACATTTGCCTTCTCAAGTAAAACCGACGCATCGCACATAGCTTTAGCCGTCGACCTAACTAAAAACATCAAATGTAACTGCTCAAATACATTCAGTTGAACTCTGGTTCTAACTAAACCATGCAAAACTGTCGCCCTCTCAAGATCCAACCATCTTTGTAAGCTCAACTCTCTGTCTTCTGTTGGCACACCTTGGACAACATCTAACGGCCCCCAAAGCATAAACTCTAAAATAGACTTTGCTTGATTGAGTGATATGGCTCTCTCTTCCTTGAGAATGTCTTTTAGTAGAGGGGTTAGCTTTTCACCGGTGAGGAGAATCTCCGAGGCTTTTATGGCGGATTTGCAGAGAGAGTTGTGGACTTCGTCTGTTGAGTTGTTGGATTTGATCTCGTCGCCCAATCTATGAAATAAAGAATGTGTTTAGAAGATATACATAAAACACGCCGTTTTCCCCGAAGGAGTAGGCAGGACCTCAAAGGGTCTCTTTACTTTTCGCTAATGCTTTCTTTCAGTAATAACAAATAAGACAATACCAAATTTATTTAATTCACGTTATAATGCCTCGCAGAGATAGGTACCTTATATGCAATATAATTTAAAACAGCATAAACTTTCTCAGCAAGTAATGAACATGAGACCGTTAAATATTTTCGTAAAAAAGCTAGACTGGTGACAAAAATAACATGGTTTCTTTTTACCTACAAGGGACATGTTTTGATTATCGCAAAGGGCGCTTTGGCTAATTGAGATTTAAAAAAACGGAGTGACATTTCCTGTCCCAAAAAAGCATTGCCATTTAAAAATAAATGATTCTCTACTGTCAAAAGTTGTCAATCGGTAAGTCAAATAATACACTCGAGAGCAATGAATCCGGGTCACTTAAAGAATGTTAAAAATCTCGGAAACTAAAAATGATAGATTAATGCAATAAATTGTATTTAATAGACAATGTAATACTCCTTAAATGAAGGTAAAAAAAATATGAGTCACCATACATTTTATTAACACAAAATTACATAAAGAAAAAAACTGCTGATCTCTCCTTAAAACAAAAATAGGAAACATGAAATTTTTGAACTTTATTACGATTTTCTTGAATTTTAATACTTCGTATTGCCTCCTCGTGCTTCCATTACTGCGTTTACGCAGAAAAAAAACAACAAAAAAACAGAAATCAAACAATGATAAATGACAGATTACAAACAAAAGCAAAACCAAATGCTGTAATTTCGTAGTTCCATCTTCGAAAGTGGCCCTTTTTCAAATTTGTTTTTTTTATGATATAACTTTACAATAACTAAGAAGTTTTAATACCTTCATTTAAGGAGTATTACATTGTCTATTAAATACAATTTATTGCATTAACCTAGCATTTTTAGTTTCCGAGATTTTTAGGATTCTTTAAGTGACCCGGATTCATTGCTCTCGAGTGTATTAAATTAAACAAATGCCATTTCAAAATCTGGTTTCATTTGAATTTGAACCTATTAGCTACTACCTAATTTGTTACCAACCACTAATTTCAATTGCAAAAGTTTGGGTTGAACATTATGCCTCCTAATAGACATGACGTACGGTCTTGAGCCACCTCCATACACCAACTTCCTTCGATTATTACAACGTCATCGGTCCATCCATCGGAACCATCTTTCGGAACGTTTGTCTCGCTGTGGGAATCGAACCCACACCTCTCGCATCTCAGCCGGCTAATCGCTCGCTGCGCCACGAAAGTCGTCCTTTGATAAGCATACAAAAAGAGCGCCGAGTGACTTTCAGTTAGGGAATAGGGGGCTATTCCCTAGAAAGTCACTTGGTGACCGTTTGAAAAGTAAAATGACCAGCAACAATTGGGGAGCTACGGAACAAAAACCGATAAATACACTTCGACAGATTTTCGGTAAATTGAAAAAAACTATTTTATCGATGGTCAGTCTAGATAAACGAGAATTGAGTATGCCAATTTATCGGTAATAGCAGCACTAATTGGACACCTAATTCACATTATTTGTGTGTAAAGTTCCATAAGAGATATTAAAAAAAACAAAATGGATATATCTGTTTTTGATCAGACCAATTGGATTTATCGGTTTTTGAAAAAATCATTTAGGATTTATCGGATTTTGGTCAAATCAATTAGGATTTAACTAAGGTGCTGTCAATTTTGATCGGTCAGTTTGATTGTTTTTCTAAGAAGTATATTGTTTTTTTTTTGTGGTAACCAAACCGCCATCTTTCTTCATTAAAAAAACACTATTGGACATCACCTTTATAAAGGATTTGTCGGTTTCAGTTTGGACATCATTTTTTTTAATGGATTTGTCGGTAGATGATTAGATCATTGATTTTTAGGAACGTTTTTATAGTGGATTTGATGGTTTGTGTACAGATTGAATGAGTCGTTTCGGTACCTAGATACAAACATAGACTACAGATTCGCATCAAAAAAATAAAAAAACGGCCAAGTCGTTTGTCGGTTTCTGTTCCGACCCTCCCATGGAAGATGACATTCATTCTTCCGTGGACGACCCTCCTCAATTGCTCTTGTCAATTGATGCTAATTTTACTTGTCAAAAGTAAGTTACTTTCAGCTAAGGAATGGGGTGCTGGTGTTGTTGCATGAGGCGTCCATAGGCAAAGTACTAACTAAGTACTTTCTGTAATGTTCTTTGGTTTTCGTGTACTTGCCGTGGGCCTTACGCTTGTTTGCTTGCCAAGTAGTAAAAAAAAAAATTAAGAGCTTACCCTTGCAATATACATAGCCGTCCATAACAGTTTGTCTTCGGAGCCGACAACGAACTCAATCTATCATCAGCTGGCGGAGAGTTCTGACTCTGGACATCCTTCAACGATATGAAAGTCGACAAACTCTCTGATATATCCTCGACCCCTCTCGCCTGAAGGCATTTAAGGCCGTTGATGATTTGCAGCATCATGAATATGGCTTCGTGGATCTGTTCTGTTTGGACTAGTTGATGCTCCTTCGTTAGACCTTCGGATGAATGAAGGCTGTCTCCGTAGGAGTGGATAGTGTCGACTTGCGCGTGTGCTAAGACTACGATCGTGGCTGAAATGGAATGAACATTTTTTAATTTAAAAAACTGACTTGTAGGTATGTTATATATCATATTAGTGTACACCAGTGTGACAATCTGGTGTGGCCAGGAGTTGGCACCCATATTCCAATATGTCCAACTAGTCAGGCTAACAGTTTGGAATAATTTTGTCCAAACAGTTAGATCATCGAACTGTTGGTAGGAAAGATTGGAATAAACGATTTTGACGACCTCTGTGGCGCCTCGTGTGTCTCGCGGCGGGTGAAAGTTCTCCTGCGACGCAGGAGATTGCGGGTTCGATTCCCGCCTCGGAACAAATATTTGCACGATCTGCAGATATTTGTTCAGGGTATTCTGGGTATTTTTCTATATATAATAAAAAATATCATATATATATATAATATAATATGTAATGTAATATAATACGTTAAGTAGGTATATCAGTTATCTAGTACCCATAACAGAAGCTCTGCTTAGCTTGGGGCTAGATAATGTTGTGTGAAATGTCCAGCATTTATTTTTTTATTATATTGTTGTGGTGTGCGACGAAATGATAACCTCCTATAAAGTGGCTAAAAATGGCCGTGTAATTTTCCTTTCTTCAGGTTCATCGATCGACAGAAGTTGTTCTTCTTGTTGACTCGAGTACGTATATTCTATTCTCGACTGTCAAGAGTTGAAAGACCGTATCAAGTCTATCACACGAGACAAATCCAGATTGCCAGATGTCACATGCCTTTATGTTTGGTTAGCTTAGACTGGACATGAGAATTTTTCTCTTCAGCTCCTCATGTTGTTTCTTTCACCATTTCAAGCACGTGGTAAACGATTAGGTACCCCACACAAAAAGGAAGGTATAACCACCTGTTTAATTTCAATACCATTGTGCTGAGTATTTTGTAAACATGGTCAGCCATAGAAAAGTAGGTATATGCCTATGTACCTACGTTAGACACTTACCTAACCTTAAGCCCAATTGCGCCAAATAGTGTTAGCATAAAAACTTAACTTAGGTAACTTAGTTACCTAATTGTACTGCGCAGTCATTTAGTAGGTACTCTTTCTATTTTGGTGTTACTGCTGTTGCTTCTTAGTCACCTTGCTTAGAACAATGACCAGCTTGAGGTATGGTGGCTCTGAGCGATGGTAAAACCAGTGAGGTGAAAGGATTCAGTGCACCTGGCACTTTGGAGGGACTTTTATGTACATTTTGTACTTATCTTTAAGTTAGATCGCACCAAGGGTTAAATCTTAAAATGCTAACCAAGAATAAAATAAGAATCGAATAGAAAATACTTTATTGTACATCAAAATTAACAAAACTTAACATGATAATCAAAAGTATAATGGGCGGTCTTATCGCTTAGAAGCGATTTCTTTCAGATAACATTTGGATGGAGAGCGATCTCAAGGTTGGCGCAATTGGGCTATTATTAGCTTCGACGTAACTTATAAGTAATTATAGTATTTGACGTAATTATGGCATGCACGTTAACGCGTTCACAGTCCATGACCCACATGTGGGTCATTTTGGGGTTGAACGAGACGTTCGTGCCGTTCATCTGGGCTGGGTCACTGCTCCCTACTAACTTATACTTAGTGACTAACATAAGTCCTGTACGTACGTTACGGAAAGTAACTGGGTATTGTCATAGGCGTGTAAAAGTTCATAATAATTTTTTAAACCTATTTTAGTTAAAATAGCCTTTGTCTTCTTCTCTCTGATGTAAAATGTCATATGTCAAAACAAGACAAAACATATTTTAACTAAAATGAGTTTTAAAATGATTATGAATAAGGGGGTAATAATGTATTGTAGGTAAGTTAAAGTCAAAAGTATTTTAATCATTGGTATACTTTTTTATTATACAAGGACTTTTTCCGCTTTTTCGAAAAAGTACTTCGTCAATTTTTATTTTATTTCAATTTCTAGTGTTTTTTGGGTAGGTACCTAAATATTGTGTAATTTTGGTGGCATTTTAACCGGTGGAGCTTATTTAAAGAGCACATGGTAGTGAATTTCAATATAAGTGTATTGAGTGTCTTTCCAAATAGGTGGAAGTTATCCACGAACATTCTATAGTAGGTAGGTAAAACATGACTTGACGAAGACTAACGACCTGGCCTAATTTTATCAAAATAATAATAATATAGCTACCTACTTGACACATGGCAAAATTGAGGAAACTTTCCTCAAAGGCCATAAAAAACACACACACAAACACCAGCACACGCTACGCGTAATATACTTTGAAATACTTAACAAGTCAATAATAACATCTACCTAGGTTTATTTTCTTTCATTCTTTCTATTCATTTTCTTATTCTATTCTATTCTATTCTTTTATCAGGCTACGATGCTTTATCATCAATATAGTCATCTAGAGTGTACCAAACAAGCCGTCTTAATAAAACAATTCTATATGTAGGATCTTCGAATAGATAAGATTCATTTTAGAAGAAACCAAGTTCAAAACAGCATTCAAAAATGGACTTATGTGTGTTAATATATAAGTATCCATGTCAAATGATCTAACTGTAAATGGTGATATGGTAATTGATCAGGGGCCTAATTCCCATTTCATGCGACATTTTTCTGATATGATATTATCATATCACACCTTTTATCTACCATAAATATCGATCCCGCGACAAAATGTGTATTCTCGAGGCAATAGATATACTATATCAAGGGTGGATTTAAGGGAGGGGGCACGGGGGCACGTGCCCCCCCCCTTGGAGATTCCATCACAGTAGTATACTTATGGCAAATCAAATTATCAGAGTTGTTAAAAATAAAACAACAGAAAAAACATGAGTGAAACTCGTTTCTATTTCTGGCTGGAATTGCGAATTTTGTTCGTTGAATCCCTTTCACTCAATTGCAAATGAAACCACCTTACGCCGATCAAAGTCATATTATCTTCGCAACAGGATGACAGAAGAGCATTTCAATGGATTGGCTTTAATGCATATCCATCAAGACGTTGCGGCAAAAATGGACGCTAATGAACCTTCCTATACATACTTGAACTTGTTGAAATAAACTTGAATTATCTACTTCAAGTTTATTTCTAAGAGTTATTGTTGTTTTTTTTGCACGTCCACCCCTTGTGCCCCTCCCAAAAAAATCCTGGATCCACCCTTGCACTATATCACTATAAATGACACAACAATATTGATTCGTCAATTTTGACACGTTTCTCCCTTCATGTTCAAATCCCTTGGTTATTGTTTATTATTTAGCTCCGTAAAAGTTTAATTAATATAATTACTACTAATGAATGGTGTGTTGAATTTTGTACAAAAAGCTTGGTCATGGAATCACGAATGAGTGAAATGGGCGTGAGCAAAAAACGAAAACCATCCGAGCGCTGCTCAAAAAGCTCGCCTCGTTGTGTTCCTACGGCAGACGAAGAAGTAAGAGGTGGGAAGTTCTCCCCTACTTTTACAAACAAAATTGCTGCTACGCGATGGCAAATTGATCACAACAGTGGCGACGACGCAGCTCGCAACTCCAAGAGACACTTCCACTACTCTCTTTGCTTCGAGACTTTTTGCTATGCATCTTATTGCCATTCTATTTAATTATTCCCTCGGTTATTCTGATTATTTCGATTGCAACACTAATATTAAATTGTTTTAGTTTTGTGCATTATTTTTTTATTGAATTCATCTTCGTTTCCTCATAATATTTATCACATCGGATGGTACATGTCATATGATACATATCATCCGATTATCGAACCTTATCCCTTTTATTATTATTTTAAAGGCCGAATGTGTATCCATTGGGGCGCTTGCTCGTGCGACTGTGTGGTCTCTAAAGCGATAGAGGCCTCTTTAGTTGCCTGGAATTTATCCCGTAAAGCGCCAGAGGCCTCCGTAGAGGCTTCAACTGTTGTTTCGATTAGTGACGTAAAAAGTTACAAAAAGTATATTATGTGGTTGTCTTTTCAAAGTAAAATCGACTAAAATTGGAACTAGTTGAATAGCACTATTGAATAAAGGCAAAAAAGTCTATGGCCCTTAAAAAAAACAAATTCTTGATTCAGTTGAGGTTTTTCTGTGGGTTGTGTTTGCACGATTGACTTTTTTCATTTGAATAGTTTGTTGATTTTTCCATTAACAGGCAGGTTGATTAATTATTACTTGGTTGCTTGGAATGAACAGTCTGAAATAATACAAAAATCACAAATTTTGGCGTTCTATTCGGAAAAATAAATAAATTTCTTCGGAGATTCGGATTTCGAAACTAGTACCTACACACACGTTATAAACTGGCTTTATTACAAAAAACCAACAAATTTGCGGTTGGTAAGCTTTTACCCATTCGCTCAGCGTTTAGGCATAGATTTTTGGATTTGACCATCGCTCAACGGTATAAATGCAAGGCAACTGTAGTGGCCTTTGGCGCTTTAATGGGTATTTCTTTTCAAAACTTTATAATAATAATAAAAAAACAAAGACCGCAAGATATCAAATTGGGGGAATGAAAATTATATACCATAGGTACACATAACATAACACCCACCAACCCCTACCTATCCATGGGAGGACACCCATCCATAGGAGGAGACCCATCCACGGGAGGCGACCCATCCATGGGAGGAGACCCATCCATAGGAGGATACTCATCCATTGGAGGAGACCCATCCACGGGAGGCGACCCATCCATGGGAGGATAGTCATCCATTGGAGGAGACCCATCCACGGGAGGAGATCCATCCATGGGAGGATACTCATCCAT
Source organism: Epirrita christyi (assembly GCA_951392215.1). Taxonomy (NCBI): domain Eukaryota; kingdom Metazoa; phylum Arthropoda; class Insecta; order Lepidoptera; family Geometridae; genus Epirrita; species Epirrita christyi. The sequence goes on from OX595843.1 coordinate 2,356,386, forward strand.
GGGAGGAGACCCATCCACGGGAGGAGACCCATCCACGGGAGGAGACCCATCCACGGGAGGAGACCCATCCATGGGAGGAGACCCATCCATGGGTCCTTTCCACGGGAGGAGAAACACTACCTATCTGTAGGGAATTACAACCACAAAAAGATGCGTCGCGCTCTTGTTGTGTTCGATAATTCAATAGATATACCAATATCGAGTGCTCCTGACCACTCGATACATATCTACGATTTGCGATCGATATTTATCTACTGTGACTTCTCCATATCACGGAAATTTCAATTCAGTAGATATTTTGACAGTTCCTACGATATATATCGAATGTGATATTATATTTATCACTCTAGCGATGCATATCTAACGATTCCCGATCGATATTTATCTACTGTGACTTCTCCATATCACGGAAATTTCAATTCAGTAGATATTTTGACAGTTCCTTCGATAAATATCGAATGTGATATTATATCTATTTCCCGAGAATTAGGCCCCTGATCTTGTTTATAAAACTAACGGTAAGTACCTACCTACTATGTGAGTAGGTAAAGTGAACGTAGCGTGATTTCGCCTTCTAGGGTAACTCGGTCCTACTGGTTTTGCCATGAACTTATCATTGACAGTAAATCAGTAATTAGATTTATTGACATTGGTATTGCCATGTTACTCAATACAACCTACCAACAAATAGTGTGTCAAGATTCGAAGTTTATTTACTTGAAGTAACATATTGAATTCCCTTGAAATGTGATTCCGCCAATGTGTAATGGAATGGTTCAGAAGGACCAACAGGTGTTGATTCCATTTTTAGGGTCCCAGGTATACTGGGTAAACTAAGGGTGCCGAACGGGACCCTTTTACTAAGACTACACTGTATGTCATTCCGTCTGTCTGTCTGTATATAGGTACTCTGTTAGAGTTTATATCTCGGAGATAACCAGTTGAAATTTTCATAGATTAGGTATAGGTATGTGTTGTTTGGGCATGAACCTTTTAAAAGTTCAAAAAACTAAATCCCAAGGGTGTCCCCGTACAAGAGTTACAAAGCCGATAGCGCGTTCTTATCTACTAGTGGTGTGGTGACATCTTGTCTTGAGTTCAGTAAACTTCAGAACCTATGCGTGGTTCGAAAGATGCATGTCTGTTGTTTTTTTAGCTTTGCGAACATTTACGATAATCAACAGATTCCATTTTCAACTTCCTTGGTTAACTTTCGGTGATAACAGATCTTCGGACAGCGCGAAGGACGAACGAAACAAGGAACTACAACAAAGGGCCACCGGCAACAAATATCGGCGCAACATTGTTCTGAAAAATGTGATCCATCGACCTCAAAGAGCTTTACACACACAAATAACAACACACAAATAATACAGAAACACACAAATATATGTAGAATAGCAAAATAAAAGTTACCTTGAACCAGATCCTCTCCGTCCTCGCCAAACTGCGTGCGCGGCACCAGATCACAGAACTCTGTGACTGCATGCAGACTCAGCGTCGGTGCAGACTGTTGGCAAACCAGCTGAGAGGCCATCTGCTCCTTATACATCATCAGAGTCACGTGCACCGGACCCTGGCTGGACGTCCATACGGCTGGATGGAAGATCCTCTTCCCGGCTCGGACAAGATTGGAGGGTTGGACGGAGAAGTCGGACCAGCGGAGGTTGGTGCATGCTTTCAGTCCTCGGAGGGAAGGCTGCATGGTCACGCTTTGTTGAACCTGGAAATTATTACGGTATGATGAATTAGTTTTGGGCGAAGTATATGTGGTGAAACTACTTGACCTTAGTCGGGCATTAACACGAGTTTGGGTATCTGCAGTTATAGTTGAGTTAGGTCTTAACCTTGGGTTAAAATTGTTACCCTGTGTGGCGGGATTGGGAGCTTTATTAGAATTTTAACCCAATTTGTGAGTACTCTCCAGTCTCAAATAGCCTTAAAATGCCCACGTGAATGTGGTGCTAAAAAACAGCTTTATTATGAAGGAACCAGATATTTAAGATCTTTTTGTCGAAATTGGAGTGATAAAATTAGGATTTAAAAACGAGTTGCTTAAAATAGTTTTACCTAAGTTTAACCTTATATTCTGCTAACTTGCGGTGAGTGTTTGTCAATATTGCATTAGCAAACATTGCACAAGCGGTATCACGATCTACGCCTCAGTAAATCTATCCTGACAGTATAATGAGCACAAATTACCTGTTCCAAGACCTGAGCTAAGGCTTCGTGATTCGCGATTACGACCGCTCCGTAGTTGTCCTCCAAATTCCTGTGTACCACGCTCCTTCCTTTACGGACCCGAAGCTTGTTTGTCGTGGTCTTCGGAGTCATGTCATTCGAGTAGTCCTCATTACTGGGACTGTCCATATTATCGTTAGAACTGTAGAAACTGTACGGAGAGTATATTTCCGACTCGGTTTCACTTCCACAGTAAGGTAGAGAAGATCTGTTAAATACGCTGTTGTTGTAATTAACAGCTTCAACAACTTCTTTCCTGATTTCTGTCCTGCTTTCTGCTTCTCTGGGCTTGGCATCGCACTCCGGGGAGCTCGATCGAGCGTGGTGAACGTATTCATAATCGCTGTCGCTGTTTTTAGCTGAATCACTGTTCTCTTCTTCGTATTTAGCGTTGCTGTAAACGTCGTCGTAGCTATGAATGACGGTGTCATTTGTAGCTTGGACGAGTTCCTGTGGACCGTCATCCAACTCGTCTTTATCATCGTCGATAGGTGTTCTGCGTTTAGGGAGTTCGAGATGAGCTTCCCTTTCTCTCATGCTCGCGGTTCGTTCAGGTTTCCTTGGAGCAAGTGCTGATCGGATTTCTCCTGAAAAACACATCAAAAATTGTATTAATTTACATATCCAATCATGTCTATGCATATGTAATTGATGGTTATGACCAACAAACATTTAAGGAAATATAATGATGCGGAATAGAAAGGTCATAATAATTTGACAGAATAGTAAATGGTTTAAATCTTACCAAGGTTTGCATAAATATTGTCTGCTTTAGTTGGAGTGGCTGACCACGTTTGTGTCTTTTGTTTCTTCTGTAACGCCACAGATTTTGGGGGAGGTGGTCTAGCAGGCTTTGGTACGTTAGCTATGGCTTTATCATCGCTGAACTGTCTCGGAGGTGGAGGAGGCTTATTCAGTACTTTAGGAGGGTCAGGATCTGTAGCGGAACTAATCCCGCTGTATATTGATGACACATCATCATGACTCATCCGACGCAATTCTGAAATTTCACAATTCGATTTCACCACCTCGACGCTCGACCCGTTGATATCCAATGGATGAATTATGACGAGGCGAGGCTTGGGTTTCGGGGTCAAATCATAGATATCTTCACTTTTGCTCGTCACTTTTGTAACTGTAGGAGCAGTCAACTCTTTTTTATCCAAATCTTTTGATGACCCTATCCGAAGAAGCTTCTTGATTGAGAATTTTAGTTTTCCTTTACGTTTTTCGTCTAGGAGCAAATTGTCATGTGATAGTGAGATGTTTCTTCGTGGAGCTGGTTCCGGTGCCATTTCTATTTTCTTCACCTCAATTTCTTCAGTAGTCTTTGCTTTGGGTGTTGACGACATAGTAGCCCTTTCTCTTTTCTCCATCTCTCGTACTACAGGGGAATCTGACTTCATGAAACCATGTGCATTTCTTTGGTAAATATTTGGGTATTCATCTACCGTTGGAGTTGATGGTGGGGTAGGTGCCTTGCGCTTGCTCAGACTGCTAAGTGACGAATCACTATCCTGTTTAGTAAGTACTGGTTGAGCATAATATAATGTTTCCGATTTATCCTCGAACCTATCAGCTATTTCACCACTTTTTTCTTCACATTTCAAAACACTTTCGTCATCGTTAGTCGTCTGCTGCGAGTGCATAGACATTTGATGTGTTGCGTTGGCTTTTTTAGTCGACTGTTTTATAACTGGTTTGACTGGTAGTTTTGGTTTTTCTGGCAAAGCCGGTTTATGTGCAGGCATTATATCAGAAATCATGCCATGCAAAAATGACGGGCGCGGATCTAGCGTCGGGACCGGGCTCTTCGGAAGAGCCGGGGCTTCGGTGTTCTCGTCCGGATCGGCCCTACCGTCAGGCTCACCAGCTAGTTCTCGACTGGCTTCCGCGGAGAAAATATTGTCTGGTTGTTTTGATAGAATAGGAGGCAAGTCATTGATCGGACACTGGAATGTAGAATAACCGCCATTATGTTGACCATCCACTTTCCTAAGCCGTTCGATTGGCGACAATTTGACGTTTTTGTCCTCGCTGAATACTTTTATTTTAACGGTTTCGTCACATTTATGGCTCTCAGAGAAGTGACCACTATCGTCATTATCTGAATCCGTTCGGCCACTAAAACTCTCGTCGTCGGACGCTAGAGAATTGTTCGCAGTTGAATTCAACGTGCTAACAGCTGAGTCAACACTGCTGCTCTCATTTCTTTCAATATTTATCTTACAGAACTTGAACTCTGACCTACTTAGATTCACCTTGGGTCTTTCTTGAGTTTTTATCAATGGCGACTTTCTGACAATGCCGTTTTTCTTTATTTCACTCATTTCTTTTCTGTCAGGTTCGTCTGACATGCTTTCTTTCATTTTCTCGTCGACGACTGTAGGTTTCGTGTTCTCTTTTGGCGTTAATGTTTGTTCTGTTCCACTGCATCTTCTGTTATTTTCCAGCGTCTCTGATATTTCCTCGAGCAGTGATTTTTCTGTACAAATGCTCGCAGCAGTCGTGATATTATCTGCACTTATAATGGTTTCTGTTTCTTTAACATAAGTCGAAAGAATTATGTTCGTTTTGTAACTTTGCGTACCTTCTATAGGAGCTTCAGATACGTTTATAACGGCATTTTTGCGGGTGTGTGATTTAACATTACCTTTAGTATTTTCCTGTCCAAACGGTGTGACAGACACAAGTAAAGTTTTCTTTTTACCATCGGAATCAGTTTGCATCCTGCCCAGCATTAATGACGTATACGACTTAGCTGCCGAATCTCCTAGCAAATTAGATTTAACTGTGTTGAAATCTGTGTTCGATTTTGTGATCTTATACATCTCTCTCTCTTCTTCTGTGTCCGGGAATGTGTCATCTTCTTCCGTTTCTTCTGAAATTTCAAATTCTTCTCCGTCTGACCAATCATCGCCTCCGAAGCCAATCACACTGCACACTTCTTCAGGAAATCTTACGTTTCTTTTGCTTTTCTTCTTTGGGTGTACTCTTAGTATACTCGGTGGTGTTTTCTTGAAGAATGCGCCTCTGTGTTGGAAGGGAGTGACAAGGTACTTGCTGCCTTCAGACGGTCGGTCATTCTTGGCGTGCTCCTCTCGAGATTTGAAGCAGTTGGAGCAAAAGTCCTTCTTCCATGCATTTTGCACGAAGCTGTGGCACACTGGTGACATCTTGTCCTTCGAATACCGACGGTTGATCACGTAACTGGCATTCTGCAAAGAAAGAAAACTCACATAAATATTTCGCCTCTTTTATCTTATCACAGAGATGTACGACCGTGTCAAAATAAGATCTTCGCAGTAAGTATATTTTATTACATGAAGTGATAAGTTGAGCTGTAGTTTCCATTAAGAAAATCTACTTACGATGCTGATCGAACATTAAAAGGGAAAGAGCTGTAAAGATGTCTGCTCTACGTAACTAGGAAGTGGAGCAGTTACGTGACGATTGAAAAGAAAACCATTTTGCGCTTGACGAATCTATGGAAACTCATTTGTATGTATTGATATCGGGTTGTTACGAGCCCAGTGCTCTTCTGGTTCTAAACGTTACGCAAAATAGTGCGTGCGTGGATTAATTGATTCTTTTTATTACATAAAAAGTTCGTGATCTATGCTGCTTGTTTTGGATGGATATTCTGGTCATCCACAAAAAACGTTTGACCTCCGTGGTGAAACAGAAGCCGGCTTTGATGCAGTAGGTACCTACTTATCGATTCTCATGGAAATTTGTTTGTTTAGTGCAAATATTTGTTTCATCCGGCTGCTTTATTGTCTAAGAAGCCTATTTATGAATTATTGGGACGCGATACGATCGCGATGATTTTATCTGTCAAAATTTGTATGAACTGACATTGGAAGCGATGATGATGTTAGCTCATACAAATTATGACAGGCCAGCCCAAAATCATTGCGATAGCAGTGCGTCCCCAGCGCGGCTTCTTAGAGAACAAAGCAGGAGGAGTGGGTGTTTTGGTTTCATCGTAATCGTAGTTTCTGATATCCACGACTTAGCAATCTTAGTTTGGGGTCAGGACTACCTAATTACCTATGTATGAGACTGTTGGGTGTTACGACAAGTAAAACGCATTTGGCAACCTACTAATAGCAGTTTAACTGGTAGCTATGTACATAAACGTGGTAGGTACTTGTTTATATAGGCCAACAACACTGTGCGATAATAAATCACTACTTAACATCACCTTCTTCAGAATTCAGCCAACCATTTTAATTTATACTTAAGTTAGCTAACCGTCAATATCGTGTGACGACTTAATTGAAGGTCTTATGTTCAACACAATGTGGAAAAATATTGTTAAGACTTCTCTTGTTATTATTCTAATATTATTTTGTGATTATTATCTATGATATTATTTTCACATCCATCATCATCATCATAATAATCATGTATGTATGAATGTATGTACGAGATCTCTTAGAATAGCACAACGATGTTATTAAATTTCCTACATATTATGTTATGCCTTCGTGAATTTGAACCACTTAATCCTTTCACCACTCTGGTTGTGTGTCACCAACTAGTGAACCGATGAACGACCGAAATTACAAAAAAAAAGTGAAAAATGTTAATATCTTTTACGCAAGCACGCCTAATTTTAGTGGCACTGATTTCAAATTAAAAAGTAGTGTGAAAATATGCGTACATTGCAAAAATAGATTTTTCATTGCTTTCACTCATGACTCTACTGTTAATATGCATAACTTGCAGTGCTTTCTCTGCAAACACTCCATTATGGGTGTCGCCATACAATTTTATTTACATATACTAATCAAATATTCATACTGACCATTGCAAATACCAGAGCAACGGTTAACGTTTCAAATGGTCAATTATTTAGTCACTATACTTAGGGTTGCATTGCAGCTGCAACTGACTTTCGGTCACAAGATCATAAGCGTCTAACAATCATTTTATTTATCCGACCACATGAGACTTTCAAAGTCTTAAAGTGGCGGGCGCAGTGCTATGTAGGGCGTATCTTATCTACTTGCGAGAAATTGCAGGTTATAATGGATTAGGGTGCACGGAAGCTTGCGTATCTAAACTAGCCTCTATAGAGGCAGCTAGCTGTGTAAATTATAACTGAACGGTGGGCTACCTGACAGTTTCCTCACTCAGGTAAGATAGACTCAAATAATACAACCTTAGTTTTTGTCTTGGGCTTGATCGTGAGCAAAGCGTACAACTATCTTTGAGACGTATATGTAGCTTCTTATCTTTTATTACTTTCATCTGTATCTTATATTTAAGTTGAAATTATTTTTACGACACCTGCGAAAGAGCCTCAGGCGAAGGTTTCATACAATCAAGTAGTAGGTACTTACTTAAGACTACACCTACCACTATGTTTGTTTATACAGAGTTGTAAGCATTCTCTTTCGCAATGTATATCGAGGTTATTGCTCGGTTCCATCGGCCGACATCCTTGGTATTGTATGGTCAGCATTGCAGTTTGTGGTTATGTTTATTTTAAAGTAAGTTATAATTTTGCTGATGTCTCATACTTTTTAATGAGGACAAAGACAACTTGCACATGTTAACGACGTTTCGATCACGAATAAATAAGACTCTGAAAATGAAATAAGCCAAAACCTTCTCAAGGATTGGTGGTTGGTTTGTTGTCTCTGAAAAGATAAGATTCCTACTAAAAAAAAAGACTACTTAGGCCCATGTTCACGAACCTTAACCATTGGTCAAGGTGACAGATAATGTATGAATGCATCTGTCTAAAAGAATTGGTTAGGCTAAACAGTCTTTAACAATCTGATTATGTATTGGCGAACAGTGGCCTTAGTTATAGAGTTTTTTTAAATACAACCAGAGTTTATTTTAGAACAGAATAGAGTCAAGTAGAGTACCTAGAAAAAACGTAAGAAAGTAGGTTCTTAAGGTAAGAAAAAATAAAAATAGAAAGAGAAAATAAAAGTAAAATGGAGGGCAGAGTTGAACATTTATCCCAAAAAACACGAATGCGTGATCCATGAATTAGCAAGCAAATTAGTTGCATCCTCTTCGTGTTGACCGTACGGTAAGATGGTCGATCTGTGCCACTATACCAATTTGCATAGTTTAGTATCTGATGTTCCAAGTTCCCTATTCTCTAAATTAGACCCTTGTTATAGTAAATTAGGGTCGATAATTGTGTTACTTTAATGTTTCGTGATCGTCTTTCGAAGCGATCCATTCTCATTGTTTTTTTATTACCTTGCCATTATCTATATAGAGGCAGTGCGTAAAGCCCTGCCGTAGTATGGCATCAAATACATAACCCAAAGCCATTTGATTTTTATACGGTTTTGTATTCCCAGTAAAGTAACTTCACATTTTTCAATATTTATGAAAGCTTTTTTTATATAAACCTGAAAAAACCGTCGAAAATGAGGAAGTTGGTTATTTTATAAGTACCTCAACTGAATATCATCATCATTGTTAAACGAAGTTCCCCCGCCAAATGCAAAGGGGGAATTAGCATAACCACCACGCTTGGCAAGCGAATTGGTGATTTTAGTATTGGTGCTAAGTACTCTAGGTGGATGCTGCTGCCCATCTCCTATGGCATGTGTCCGGCCTAAGAACAGACCCGTCTGTCTCCTCCTATGGATGTCATAAAAAACGAATAGGGGATTACACCAGGTGAAATAATCACTAAGGTTTATTAATTTCAGCAGAATGGGAATTTTCGTTAGTGGTGCAAATTATGGGACAAAATTTCCTAAAATCCCCTTTCTCACCCTAAAACCACGGCTACTGTACTTTACAAATTAAAGTCTTAGAAACGAAGTAAAATAAAATCGTAAACCACATTATATTACTAGGATAATTTTAAGTTTATCATTTTGTTTTGCTATGTTTTTGAATCCAAATGTGAAATGCATATTCTATCTTTATGCTATAAAGCCTAAGACAGATCACAGAGGCCTCAGACAAAGTAACATTCTAATAGCGATGACGCCAGTACAAAAGTCTAAAATGTATGGGATTGATGTTGGCTATCGATATGTCACGTGGTCTATTGTATTGTATTACGACTGTAGAAATGGCATCGCTTTGAAGCGAATGCCGTTTGGCTAGGCCCTCTGGTCATATAAAAAGCTGATAATTGTCCTAAATATATATGCAGGACATTTTATAAGTTTCGCTATTGCATTAACGTAAGTACCTATATTACAATGCCCATACAAAGTATTCAGGTCGACAGATGTTCGAACCGGAACGGGTCGAGGTGAAATCTGCCACGTGTGTACGCACCTTTACAAATAATATGTAGATGTTTGTATAGAACATTTATATATTAATTTGTTTGGCGTCTAGCTCCTGTTACATTAATAATGGGCGTGTAGGTGTAAGTTAAGGCAGATGTGTTATTTTAAAAGCTTTTATTTTTCTTGCAATGTACCTATTATGTTTGTCCGGGTGGAATCTTGCAAATGAATTTTCAGCTGAAATTTTTTCATAACTGTCATTGATGTTGGAAGGTCATTGGTAGCTAGCATAACTTTTCATTTAAAAAACCGACTTCCGCCATTGTATTCGACTAAATATTTGGATGAAAAAAATGATGAAAGAACCATAGTGGTGAAAGTATTATGATAGTTTCTGAATGCGAATGCTTGGTTTGTTGCTGAAAATATCAAAATCGCCATATGTATGCCTACAATATTTGAGGAGTTCCCTCAATTCCTCATGGATTCCATCATCAGAACTGGATTCTGAAAAAAATGCGACCAATCTGGAAGTATATCTATTCAAATAAAATAAGAGTTTTCCAAATCGGTTCATAAACGCCGGAGATATGCGGTAACAAACATAAAAAAAAAAAAAAAAAATTACAACCGAATCGAGAATCTCCTCCTTTTTGGTGAAGTCGGTTAAAAAGGGCGCCTTTTTGCACGCGAACGAAGTTTGGCTATTATTTTATGAAACTCCATGAAACTTTGATCACACTAATATCTAGACCCGTGGTGCGTTAGTTTTTTTAAAAAAAATTATGTGATTGAGCAACGGCGAAAATCACCCTCTAAAATAATTGTTAAAAGAACAATTGTTGAACATTTGTTGTTGTTGTTGTTGTTGAAGGGTAAAATTTTAGTGAGATGCCATTGGCCAATAGTTACGTGACAATTTTGCTCACAGATCTATCATACGTGAGAATCGCCTGATTACACACCTCAGTCCAACTAAAGATAATTATCGCTACTATAGGCGTCAATTCCATTTTACAGCATGCAAAGTCATGACAGTGCCTACACACGTAGTTACATGAAAATAGGTATGCGGTAGGTACTAGTATAGTGCCACTTAGGCACTTATACCTACCACAAGTTTAGTCAAGAAGCGTAAGTTGAAATAAGAAGGTATGCAGTGTTGCCAACTTAGTCGATTTTCCACTAAAACTGGTGGTTTCGTTCCTATTAGTGGCGAAATATTGATTTTAGTGGTTGGTGGATTTTTTTAGTTATTTAAAGATGCTCAAGGGGAGTCTAAATTTCAGGAATAAGCGATGTTGAGAGACTATTTAGCAGTATGAATGTAATAAAAAACAAGCAGAGGAATAGAATGAAGTATTAAGAATACGCTGTGGTTTGAGGTTGGAAGGAAAATGCTGCAGTCAATAAAAAAAAATGCACATTAAATGTTGTAAAACAAATCGGTATCAAAGAATTGTATCAATCTGAAACTGACGATGATGGTGCGGACAAAAAAAGACTCATCTGAAGAAGACTAAATTATTTTGAATAGAAAGAAAGAAAGAAAGAAAACATTTATTCGCACAAACTGTACACAACAAAATAATAACATATTATTACCTTTGATTATATACACACTAGATAGAGCTTCATGACACAAATGCGTCGAAAAAAATATCAGCTAACTGTTAGCTGATAAGTCGCTTCCCGCCCCTCATTGTCAATTGTATTGTCAAGGCGAACGGTCGCAACGCAAATTGAAATTAATGCTAGCAATGACGAGTTGCGCCTTAAAAGTGTGCAGAAATTACAAAGGACGTTTAAAAACGACTAGTAAAATCACCTACCATCGATTAGTATTCAGAATTCATAGTATTTTCAAAAGTATTCAATAAAAACAATGAACTTATTAGCCCTGATTATTCAACTCAAGCTTGGCACTTTTGTCTGTGTTGCCAGTTTTTGAATGCTAAATTCCTTATGGTGACTGACCAAATGATTTCTTGTAAAGTAAGAACGTCGATTGGGTTCACCTGCTTTTACTTTACTTCCCTTTTACCTATGAAAAGTATAGTATGTACAATATATCGGTCTCTGTGGGCGCGGCGGGCGAAGGCATACATACTTTATCTTATCCACTCTAACGAACGCCTATTGCGATGATTAATCAAAAGATGACTGAGATGAGATTATATTGTGAGTTGAAAATTGAAAATAAATTATGTCCGTTGAACGACTTTTAGGCAGATTATTTTAACACTCAAATTGTTGTTTTTTTCAGAATACCTACCTAATGATCCCATAGTTCACAGTCACTGGGTGAATATTATTAAAAAAAGCAAGTTTGCTTTTTATTTATTTATTTATTGTTATGACTACTAGCCCACGAAGTCGTGGCGACATAATCACAATATCGCTAGTCTATCTATCTTCATTCTGTAAAAAATCAACAGATTTCACTGTTTGTTTTCTAGTAACCGGCAAAACTTACTTACCTGAACATAGTCAGTTTTTCCCAATAAATTGGGAAATATGTCAGTAGCTGTTATCTTTACGCACGCAAACAGACACAAAAGCAATGACGTGACGCGAGTGTAAGACAAAGCTGCGCGCATGTTTGTGTGTGTAGACACGCACACGCGCTAGCAAAGGCTGGCCTGTTTCTTTTGCAGTGATTGCAGGACGAAACTCTATCTAGTGTGTATATAATCAAAGATTATTACATACACTACACGAATACAAAAAATAAATAAAAAATAAACATAAGTAAAACAAGTGTATAGCAAATAGCTGTTGTTATTGTAAATGTTAATGTTCCTAATCTTGACTTGTTGATTTACTGATTGTCAATATTTTACTACATAACAACTAATAATAAGTACTTATAGTTTTCTTTCGTAAAAGCTAAACTTTGTTTAGTGGGCATTTTAGCGATTATGAGAGTCGGGCCATTTTTTGTTAGTGATTTTCTGGTGGTTTTAGGAGTTGAATCTGGTGGACAGCTAGTTTAACTGTTGGCAACACTGAAGGTATGACTCTAACATAAAATCTTCGTCCATACTGGTAAGCTGGCACACAGTGCCGTGGTGTTTCCAACCTGAGAATAGACCTCTCCTACTCCTCCCGTGGATGTAGAAACGCCTTACTAAGGGATTACACCAGGGGATGGGCAGTTGCATCCATCTGAGTACTTATCACCAACTGGAAGGACTGCGATCATCAATCCGCCTGCCAAGCGTGGTGATTATGGCAAATCCCTGTATTCAATGGGAGAGGCATCGACAGCAGTGAACGTAAACAGGCTGGTGTTGATGATGATGATGATGATGACTGGTGAGATAGGCCACCTGCATGGCTATTTTAAAACTTTCGGAAAGGTTTCCGATCCGATTCGCTAGTTTTTCATTTCAATGTGTTAAGTACCTAACGAAAACAATTTTCTAACAAATTTTCTCTAGTAAAACCATAGTAATAAACAATATTTATTGTTTTTAACTGTGTTTTAGTAGAGAAAATTATTTTAGTTACCACATCGATATGAAAAACTATCGAATCCGATCGGAAACCCTTCCGAACGTTTTAAAATAACCCTGCTGTGATTTTGTTTACAAAAGTTTACGGAGATCAGCCGGTCTAGACAAACGGTTTTCGCTTCGAGGCGATTCCATTTTTACAGTCGTAATACAATACAAAAGACCACGTGACATATTGATAGCTTACGTTACCTAATCTCATACATTTTTGACTTTTCTACTAGTGTCATCGCTATTAGAATGTTACTTTGTCTACGGCCTCTGTTTTTAGTTTGCACACGTTCAATTTTATCACAATACAACATTCCATAATTGAGAATAGCTTGGATGTGATCTCATCTAAAGCTTATATAATTTTTGGCTGCATTTAAGAAACAGGTTTGGACAGAGACAGGTCCAAGATTGGAGCAGGTAGGTGCTAGTTTGATATTTTGTGTGTAACATTACAGAACCCGACCTTCAGACAGAACCTAGAAACTTATTGTGAGATTTAATAAACTTAGGTCAAACTTTCGGGAGTGCATTCTAACCTGATTCGAACGGATTTAAAATGATCCTTGTGATTTCAAAGAATATAAAGCTGTACTTTTGACTTGCACATAAATTGACTGATACATTGGTCAGAAACGTATTGGTGGAAAAGAGCAGAAATAAAGCCTTATTGGTTTTATAAGAATTGGCGTAAATGCGATAAAGACGGGATCAAAATTGCTTTCATCGCTTTATTACGGCCATAATTTGACGGTCGCCAATACTTTGCTGATAAAATGTTTCGAAACATTCATTCCCAGAGCCTCGAGTCTACACGGGTGTATATAAGTGTCATACCATCATACACAGATTTTGACGTAAAAACTTCTATAAATTCGGTTCGGTAGCCAGATCAAAACTTTTGATGCAACGAAATTATGGCAAATTTCGTGTAAACTCTGTGAATAATAACAACAGATAGGAAATTACTGATTAATTTCAGAAATCTAACTGTTTTCTATTCTAGCTAGTTATTTTCTTTCAATAATTGAAGTAGGTAATCTAAGACCATATTTTACAGGCATTTTATTTGAATTTTAACGCGAGAAGTTAGTACGCTGGTCTAGGTGTGCATGGAAAGCCAGTATTTATAATAAGGCCTTATGTGGTAATGGATTTAATAACAATAATCAAACTGTATGACAATGCAAAGTTGAAAAAAAATATTTTTTCAGAAATACCGTGTCATTTAAGACGCAATTACGGCAATCAGAGGAAAGGGCCAATCAAGGATAACATGGAAAGCGTATGCAATATTGGCTTCACAAAAATAAAAAAACAGCAAAGATGAAGTAATCGGGGAACATGACGTTTTCACGTAACATCCTACGGCTCGGACACGACATTTTGTTTAATAGAAATTTAGTTTCTTTGTTTTTCGGATAGTGGAGCATTTCCATTAAATAAATAAGTATCTACATTTCTATAGGTACTTGTTATATTTCTAGACTCGAGCCTCGAAACGTAATGGGTGTTATGTTAATTAATATAACTATCTATTCCTTTTCCGGATTGCTTTCTCTTGACTTGCAGGACGAGATATCAGCCTAGATAGACATCTTGCAGCACTTAAATACTACGTGTCACTTATGTAGGTAAGGTGCTTTGGTTTACGAGGGACGAGATAAAATCTAAAAAGGTTTGTACAGCTTAGAATTATCATCATCATCATCAGCCTATAGAAGTCCACTGCCGGAAATAGGCCTCCCCCTTAAAATGGTCTTGAGCCGCCTCCATCCACCGACTTCCTGCGACGTATATTAATGTCTTTAGTGCATCGAGTGCACGGCCTACTATACCGCATCGTCCGGTTTATGGTTGCCACTCGAGAACCTTTATTCGTCAACGGTTGTCAGTTCTGCGAGCTGTATATGACCTGCCCATTGCCACTTCAACTTGCTAATTCTGAGAGCTATGTCGGTGATCTTGGTTCTTCTACGGATTTCCTTATTTCAGATTCTATCACTTAGTGAAATTCTAAGCATAGCTCTGTTCATAGCCCGCTGCGCGACTTTGAGTTTGTCTATACGGCCAATAGTTAGCGACCACGTCTCAGTGCCGGAAGTTATCACTGGCAACACGCGCTGATTATAGACTTTCGTCTTGAGGCTCTGTGGTATTCTTAGTGTTTCTCCTACTAGACTTAAAATAGCATGAGCCTTAATTAAGTTCCCGCCTAAGTTGGAGTTAAGTTTTTGTGAAAGGGCCTTCTGAGAAATAGACAATTGTGGTACGTTCCCACAGAAGAAATGCTTTATGTAATATGTGTGTGTAAGTTACATAATTCATTCTTCATATATCATATAATTGAGTAATTATGCACATAAACTCATGGTTGTTTCCCGTGGGGGTAGGCAGAGACTGCGGATTTCCACTTGCTATGAGAAAATGAGGAATATTTTAGGTACCTAGGTAGTAGAGGTATACGTAACAGGTTTCAAGTCCATTACATGGTTAATGGATCGCTCACCGTTAACCCATCTATCTAGCCAATACCATTCCAAACAAAACTAGAAGCCAGCTATCGGATCTTACTATCTATATATTATCTCTAGAAAATACCCGGTTTTTAGAAGTATCTTCAGTGATTTTCGAGACATGCGTCAAGAAACATAGGTATAGTCATAAAATCTTTTTTAAACCACTTAACTTTAATAAGTACATAATATAATAAAAAAATAATGTAAATAAATCATTATCATCATCAACCTGCAGACGTCCACCGCTGGACCAAAGGTCCACCATAGAATGCCACAAGCAGGCAGATTGGTGATCGCAGTATTGGTATTACTCAGATGGATGCTGCTATGCTATGCTGAATTTATGTCCTCTGGATAATCCTTTAGCTATAAGGATAAGCGTTAGCTTTTACGACGCTCACGGAAGGAAACGGAAAGGCCGGACATTGCCACGGCAATGGGAAGTTTTTTGACAGCTGAAAGGAAATAGTTCTAAATCCATGCCTAGATGGCGCAGTCCAGATATGATTGTCTAAATTTTGCAAATTTTGTCGGTCAGCCACTAGCTGCCAGTGTCACTGACTTCACTCGCTCATGCTGTTCGTTGGTGAAGTAAAAGTAAGTATCTACGTAAAGTTTTTGTTGAAATTCTGATATATTTGTTAGTGTTACGTTATTGTTATAATTTTTTGTTGTTTTTGTTGAAGCCGGTCAAAGTAGACCATACTATCTATACTAGACTTGAAAAACGAACTTCGGAATCGCAACGCGAAACTTGGAGGGAAAAAAAGATAAAACAAAGAGAATTTGTTCTCTGTGGTGCTTTTGCAAAATCTTCCGAAGACACAACCATGTCGAGTCACCGCCAGCTACCGGAATTTTAAGAACTATTTTTTCTTTTTAATGGCCTTCCTGAAAACTTCCCATTACGATTACAATAATGGGCTACATTTTGCGACCACAATGAAAATCACTCCGAAAAAGGCATCCTATGTTGGTGAAATTGGATTTATCTATGTACCGGTAAAAGTGTGGCATAAACTGGATCAAGCGTTTAGGAAAAAGTGAAAAGTTGTAGGTAATTTCTAGAAACACATGTCAGGTTTATCATGTAGGGAGAGAAATTAAACATGTTTAGCTGTAAATATGTGCAAATGGGCTTTTCTCTTTCCATTTTCAACAAGGAAAAGTGTCAATTTTGTCTTAGAAGCGACCTCACTATATCTCACAAATATTATAAATGCGAAATAGTTTGTTAGTATGCTTGTTAATCTTTTACGCTGAAGTCACCAACGACATCCATGGGAGTAGATAGAGAGATATTTGTAGGCCAGAGACCCAGAGACACCACGACATTTATGAATTTCATAATTTATAAAGATGCGAGAGAAAAAACATTTTTGAATGGAGCGTGTTGATGTCTTTTATATAAAAATTTAAAAATGATTATCTTCTATGAGCTTCCGAGGTATAACCGGACAACGCGATAGAGGAAGCCATTCACTCAATGGACTAAAGACATTATAAACGAGACAGGAAGTCAGTGGATGGAGATGGCTCAAGACTGTTCGTCGTGGCATTTAGGGAGGTCTATGTCCAGCATTGGACTTCTACAGGCTTATGATGATGAAGCTTAGGTACTACCTACAGGTACTTACCTTGTACTTACTTACATTATGGAACATTATGAATCAGAGGCAGGTGACTAAGGCGTTACGAAACACACTTAATTGAACGAAACGAACTTTGTTTACCTACCCATAAAACGAACAAGGTCATTCAACAATGTTTGTGTGATATTTTTCATACAAGTGTCCTATTAATATTATAAATATAAAAGTTTGTGAGGATGGATGGATTGGATGTTTGTTTGTTCCTATTTCACGCAAAAACTATTGAACGGATTTTTATGAAACTTTACAGTATTATAACTTACGTATAAATCAGAATATAATATAAAATTATATTTAATTTAAAAAAAACCACGACGCGAGCAAAAACAGGTTAAAGATAAACCCGCTTATTCATAATAATTTTTAAACCTATTTTAGTTAAAATATGTTTTGTCTTGATTTGACGTATGACATTTTACATCAGAGAGAAGACAAAATCTATTTTAACTAAAATAGGTTTAAAAAATGATTATGAATAAGGCCCAAAGTCAATTAAAACTTAAATCCTAAAATAAACAGTTAGCATGCAGAACGTTAAAATTATTAAATTAAGTAAGTAATTACATAAGATAAGTAGGTAACATTTGCAGTAGGTACCTACAAAAAGTCAAATGCGATTACCTACCACTTTGATAAACAATACCTACCATATTAATAATATAAGTATATATGGCTAGTACTCAGATAAGTGTAAAAAAGATCCATAACTGGAAATAAACAAGGTAGGGTCCAACAAATAAAAAATGCTTCATATTTATTTTAGTTTTTCCAATATTCGGAATTTAAAAATTCAAATTAAAGTCTCGAAGAGATAATACAAAAAGTCGATAAACTTTTTATTAGACAAAGAGGTCTGACCAAAACATTTTTATAGGTATTAGATTTTGTCTTAGGACTTTAAACTTTAATTACAGATGTTAAAGGCTGAGAACTTGTAAGCATTTGCCCGTGACATTTAGGATTCCGTGTTTGGATGTGCTATTTTTAGGAGAGCCTTAATTAACCTGTTTTTGCACTAGACACGAAAACCTATTGAAATTGCTTATGTAGACGCAAGATGTTTCGTTTCAATTTAATTTCTCAGAAATTGTAATAAGTAAAGCCTTATGTTATTATCATCATAATCCTGTAAATTATGTTAATGTACTTCTACTGACATTTACTTCTAGTATGACTCACTCCAATTATTATTAAATGGCACCTGCTTCGAAAGATATTCGAGATATTTGACATTTTAACTTTATTGACTTGTGAATTGCCCTTAATAAACAAATGGGTCTATTTCTATGTGCAGCTGAACATTTACGGTCTGTCTTATAAAAAGTTAGAGTAGACATTATGTCTTGATAATATCGACAGGCTATTTTTGGTGTTTCATAAACGTATTTTAGCGCTAAAGTGTGCTTTATCCTCACACTATCTTGACACTAAGTTAGAGGAGGAAGGACCCTACTATAACCATACTTTATCGGTGCAATAACATGACAAATGCCACAAAAATGGCCGACTTCTGTCTGCTGTCTGTCAGATGTTCTTAGTTTTTCATCTATAAATTTTCTTTGTTTGTTGTGTGAAGAAATTGCGATTCAAGCGATTGAGACAATTATATTGAGACATGGAAAATCAGTCTACCACCACGGAATAGGAAAGTGTATATAGACAAATTTTGGACCCATTCCTACTAAGAGAAGAACATTTTCGCCGGCGGTACAGTTTCACTAAAGAAACAGCAAATTTTATAATAAACGTCGTGCGTTCTGACTTGGAGTAGGACCGGAGGGGAGCCAAGACATCACTAGAGCTCCAAGTCCTTACAGCAATAAGATGTTAGGGGCGATGCGAGGTAAGTCTTTCCAAGATTCATTAAATGTTTGTCAATTGCTTGCTCACAGTATATAAGTACCTACAGGTTTACCTATTTATGTTTTAGGTTCAAGAAGATGCCGGTGACCACCACGGGCTGTCCCGCGCAACTCCCGTATACCAGGCAGAGCAGCGCGGGCTCTTGCGCGGCATTCTACGACCTTTATAAAAATGCCTGATGCTATTGAAGAACAGGCAGTGAATGAAGGAGTTCTCAGCTATCAGAAACTTCCCGTCGATAATAGGCTGCTTTGACTGCACCCATGTCAAAATACGAAAATACGTACTGATCTGGGTCAAATGAGCTATCTATAGATCGTTTGCAACGGTCTTCA
This sequence comes from Epirrita christyi, assembly GCA_951392215.1. NCBI lineage: Eukaryota > Metazoa > Arthropoda > Insecta > Lepidoptera > Geometridae > Epirrita > Epirrita christyi. The sequence continues at coordinate 2,375,734 of OX595843.1, forward strand.
GATAGCTCAACTGTTTCTTGTGTATTTTGTATAAGGAACTTATATTAGTTGTAACTTTCATTCAGTAATTAGGCAAGTGTTTTTTGCTGTGTACAAAAACAATTTAACTTTATTAATGTACATATTAAATTTTTTTAATAAAACATCCTTTTTTGCTCACAAGTTTAGAAACCAAAGTAACCTAGTTGTTACTAAGTAGGGCTTCAGAAAGCTATTGACAATAGGTTCAATTTTGAAACAAAATCCCCAGTGATTCAAAATCCATGATAAGACGTTGAGAAACACGAAACTGCATAAAACCTTGGCGGAATAAACATAAAACAAACACCCGTGTCAGTCTGTCCCTCAGATGTCAAAGTCAAGTCAGTCAAAATAGAGGGCTTTCTATCAAAAAGTGACGGTTTCTTATAACCGGTAGATTCCGAATGAAAAATTCATAAATTGTTGGCATAGGTTGGAAGCTAGTTGGAAGCAAATGCACTATAGCAACACTTTAGTTAGTGTACAGATAAAATTCGTTTATGAAACACCACCCGATAAAGTACACTTTAGTGACTTAGAGCACGCATTAGTTAATCAACACCTAATGTCTCGTTTAAGCATTTTTTATAAGACAGACCGTTAGAATTTTAGCACGTAATTTTAGGCCATAAAGTGCAAATAATAGGTCAAAATACCGTGTTTGGCCTAAGAATAGAACTTCCAGAAGGTGCATTTAAACTTCCTATTCGAAGATTTAAATCCTACATAAAGATGAATCTAATTAAGAAAGCGTATTACACTCTTGATGACTATATTAATGATAAAGCCGCGTGGCCTGACGGCGCTCTGCCCCTCGACTGCTAAAATGGAAATTTGCAATATCTGTACTTTCCTATTTACATGTTTGTATTAGATTATTATTTATAAGTATAACAAGCGTAGCGTGTGCTGTCTTGCATATTTTTGCTGATGTTTATTTACTTTTGATTACCTTCCTAAGGTTTTTAAGTTCTCATTTACTATGTATCAGCAACTCCTTGCTCCGAGGCACCACACAGGCGCTTCTCACCTAGTGGTAAGACGGACCATTTATGAAAGCCAAGCCGAGTTTGTTGCCTGATTCTTCTAGGCTTGGTCGCGTTGGAACAGGAGTAATTTAATTTTATATAAGACGATTCAAAATGATCCTTGTGATTTCAATGAATAAAGTTCTTTTTGACTTTGACTTTGACTTTGACTCCACCTCCCGTGGATGACGGAAAAGCCGACTAAGGGATTACACCAGGGGATTGGCAGCAGCATCCATCTGAGTACTCAATATGAATACTGCAATCACCAATTCGCTTGCTAAGCGTGGCGATTATGGCATTTCCCCCCATTGTATTTTAGGGGGGAGGCCCCGTCCAGCAGTGGACGTCTGATAGCTGAAGATGAATTCCACTCCTTTAAAATCTGTTATATTACTTGCATCTCTATTGATGGAGATGAACTGACGAAATTCTAAATTTTAAAGGCAGCAGGAAGTCGGTGGATGGAGGCGGCCCAAGACCATACGTCGTGGCTTCTATGGGAGAGGCATATGCCCAGCAGTGGAATTTTAAAGGCTGATGATGATGACTAGCATCCGCTAGCGGTTTCACTCGCGCAGTAGTAACAAGTAACAAGTGCCAATACAAGTCTAAATATACCTCTTAACCTCATAGAAATTGGTTTAGCCGCTATACGGCGCGATCTGACGTAGAAACATAGAAATCACATTTAAATATGAATTACCAGCGTTTACGTCCACTAATAGACGAGATTTTCAATAAAATACAATGGAGGGAATTGACATAATCACTACGCTTGGCTGAGTACTCAGGTGGATGCCCCATCCCCTGATGTTATCCCCTTAGTTAGCTCTCTAAACCCAGGGAGGATATGGAAAGGTCTATTCTTAGAACGAACAAACCACGGCAATTGTAAAGGATCAATTTGAAAGGAGGTTTGTCCCAAATTATTTTATTCAACATTTCTATGGCTTCTCACGACATTGGGCAAACTCATATTAAGTCAATTTGGAAATACTGCAATTTCTGTACATTGAGACCTTCATTCTGTAATTTATTTGATAAATAATACGTTGCTGTAGTTTTGAATAATGCTTGAAATGTCTTCGTTCTAAAATTGTTATGAAGATTGACAAAAAATATAAAGCATTATAATTTCATGTTGGCTTGAACCGCGGTAGTGTCGGCCACAGAATAGGATTCCTCCCAATCCTCCTATGGAAGTCGTAAAAGGTGACTAATGGGGAGACAAGGGATGGGCAGCAGCAAACACCTGACTGTAATTGGGGGGCAGCACTTAACACCAAACTTTGATCACCAATCCACCTGCCAAGCGTGGTGATTATGGCAAATTTCCCCAACCATTGGATCGCTATGGGTCGTATTCTATGAATGCAATGGGGGAGGCCTTTTCCAGTAATGGATGTACCGTCTAAGAACCGATGAAGAAGAAAACTGGACTTGTTTGTGGGAAACATTAACAAGAACACATTATTACAATATTAGAAGGGGTAACCACTAAGGGGGGGAGGTGATAGAGGAGTATCTATTGCTATTATGCCGCTGCCCATACAAACTACAATAGTGTTTGAGTTCGCTTCCGATTGCAATACGTCATGGCATTGAGGGCCATTAATACGGAGTATATACTCGTCTCGATTGATTGATTTACGTGGGCTTTGAGGAATTCAGTAAATTCCCATGGCTGTGTTCACGACCAACCTTATCATCATCACCAGCCTTTTTACGTCCAATGCTGGACCAGGCTTCCCTCATAGTATGCAATGGCGGGATTTACCATAATCACCACGCTTGGCAGGTGAATTGATCGCAGTGTTGGTGTTGAGTACTCAGGTGTATGCTGCTGCCCATCTTTTAGTGTAGGTAATCCCTTAGTCAGCTTTTATGATATACACGAGATGAGACTGAGGTGTCTACTCTTAGGTCAGACGCGCCACGGCAACGCACGGTTTATAAAGTGATTTTTTTATTTTCCTTACTTCTTTTTGAAGGTGGTTCTTGTATGTTATATACCTAATGTTTTACATAAAATATATGTCAAAAGGTCCAAAATATATCTACCTAACTACATTTATAATGTTGGCATAAACTGAGAAATTATTACAAATTAAATGAGCGAATACGATGAGGTCATGCATTTTGCTGAGAGGTCCAAGGTTTTGGTGACATTTGGAAACTAAAGGTCACATCTTGATCATTCTGTTAAACAAACAAGAGGTCTTTGTAATGTTGTCATCAGCTGGTAGATATCCACTGCTGGATGAGGCCTTCCCCCGTAGCATGCATAGCGTGCATTGGGGGGATTTGCCATAATCACCACGATTGGCAGACGGATTTGTGTTCGCAGTATTGGTGTTGAATACTCAGGTGGATGCTGCTACCCATCCCCTAGGTATAGGACAGGTTATCCCTTAGTCTTAGTTTACCTATAACGTAAGTCTAATTTTTCGTCAAAAAGTTGTGATATCGATGATTTTTAAAAAAAACTTCGAAGTAGAGTTTGGGAAAAAGACTTTTTAAGAAACTTATTATTCCTACTGTTAACCACAACACTACTGATTTTGAGTTGTTGATGCCGTTGTATTCTTAGACAATTTTTCTGCAGAGTGAGGAAGAAAACTGTGTTAAAAGACTTTTAGATTGCAAGTTAATTAAAAAAAATTGGTTTTGCTAATTTTTTAACAACAGATTCAATGAGAATTTTAAAATAACTGTTATGCTAAAGTTCCCATTGAACCTGTATCAGTTTTACTACAGTTTTAACGGTGAGCTTCCGAAGGCCTCATAGAATAGATACAATCGTGGGACCTCTAGTTAACGGGGAAAACTGGTTGCAGCTACCGGGACGCTCTTTACCATCACTTTGAATCATGGTCGAATCTAATCTGTATCTCGTGGTATTTGTCGAAAATGATGAGAGAATTCTTATATTTAAAAGATATGAGAGTGCTGAATCAATATACATTCTAAATGATATGACAATGATAATTATATTAATTATTAATGATAATTTATTTCAGGCTATCATGGGAAATGTATTTATAATAAAATTCTACCTAAACAATAAGCCCGTAGAATATATACCTTATAAACTAATATATAACATATTTTACACTTAAAACTAACATTTTACATCTAGTTCGTGAAGAGTACATACAATTTTTTTTAGAAAAAAAATAAGAAAATGCATTGTTTGATTTGGAGTTTTATATAAGTATTTACTTACTAGGTTTAAGAGGTGTAATATAATTATCCATTATTTCATTGTATGCTGTAAAATAAATAATGTAATACATTTTTGTTTGTTCATACTAAGCAGACAAAATAGAATAATAAAATACTTAGTAGCTTAGTATTACGTGAGCTTGCTTTCTACCAGTTGGTAGTTAGTTGTTATTAGAAAAAAAACTAGCTATGGGTACATAACAAACTAATCAATAGGTGCTTATCATCTACGACTGTTATATATTCGGATTCACACAATTATAACAGTAAAGTAGATCACATAATATACATACAGTTCCATTTTGCCCGTGCGATCGTTGACGTAAGTCATGTTTTTGCGCGCGCTTTCTCTGTACTACATTGCATTGTCTATGCTATGACTGCTGTCAGTTGGATCATGTCAAGTTAGAAGGAATTAATTAATTCGCATTATCGTCTTTCATTTGCTATGTTCAGTCTTTCGAGCCGTTGCGTTGCTCCGGAACGTTACGATCACCGAATGTATTAGACTACACTTTGGTTACCAAAACACTTTCAAATTCATTATCATTCAGTTTACTAAGTTTAAAATTCGGTAGTTGAATACTGGAACACTCTACAGAACGACAACATTATAAAACAATTGTTTTCATAAAACAAATTGTTATCGTAGAAAATAAAAGTTCTGTAGCTATTGATTGATATTAATTTATTATTTGGTACCTACCTATGGTTAAGTTTTTGACTAGTTTTTTATTTTTTTATACATCTAGGCAAGCAAACAAGCACACGGCTAGGCTTGCCAACTTTAAAATACGAATTTGCGAGAAATGTAGATTAAAAATGCGGGATGAAGGTTTAAAAAGCGGGACACAACAAATTTTGTTAAGAATACAAAAAAACGTAAACTTTTCTTCGCAAATCAGAATGGAACGTAAATAAAACACCTGATTACATTAATAGCAGTCCATATTTACTTAAAAAACGTTTTAGCCTATAACCTTATAGACTATAGGTAAGTTTAAATTTAGTTGTAGTGTAATTTACATATACTTTATTAAAAGAACGAGGTATAAGTAAACCCGAGCCAATTACTTTTTAAATTAATATTTTTTTCACAAAAATCTATGTCGTGCGCAGTCGATGTATGTGCGTGTGTTACTTAGTCTGAAAAGCGGGATATTTAGCGTCCCACACACACCATGAGCGGGACGTCTCATTAAGGGTCTCAGAAACGGGACGTACCGCGTACAGCGGGACGGTTGGCAACCCTACATACGGCCCACCTGATGGAAAGTCTGGTCTATCTGGTGTTATGTAGGTACAATAAGGTGTTAATCTATCTATCTATCTATACAAAAACTTACAGGTCCAAAATGTATTTTAAAAGGTCCCACAGTGAACATACTTTAACACAAAATCTATTTCATTCGATGATCGAACACAAACTAAGCCGATAATTGCGTCGCATGTCACATAGTGAATCATGTAACGTAACGTAAGATTATTGATTGTGATTCTTTGAAAAAAACACGTTTTAGTCATTGAAGTTTTCTTTTGTTTTTCTTGTCGATAATAGCTGGAACTATGCAAGTTATATTGTTGTGCATCACATGACAGATTTTTGTTTTGATTAGACAGATCAAATAAAATAAATCTATCTTTCTGTCAAAATAATGATCTGAAATATTGTTTTTATCCAAATTGTATTTAAGCACAACAAACTATTTTTGTTTTTATTATTGAAATTATCACACTTGTTGTGCAGACGTTATTTTATCTCAGTTTTGCGATAATCAAATTGAGTAAGTACATAAATTTTAGTTTTTGTAATGTTTGATTGATAATCTTATCTCTGTTTCCTTATCTTTAAATCTTGAGAGCGTGATCAAACTTGAGTCATCGGCAAACGGAAATGCACACTAAAATGTAAGCAAGTAAGTAGGTACTTTTACTTAACTTCTTGATAGAATTGTTAACTTTTCTGGTTAGGACAGGAATATCACATTAAAAACAGGCTACTGCAATGAGGGAAAAATAAAATACCCAAATATTGACACAGTTGAAAGAATGTTTACATGGCTTAATATACAAGTTCATTAATTTTATCATTGTTTAGACAGTCCCAATTCAAATAAACAAACACTACCATTCCATTTAGATCCACAAACAGACTCCTAATCAGCGAGTTGAGTATCAAAGAACAAACGCGCTGCACCCAAACGGTCCTGTTTATACTAAACTATATTTAACTGGAGTTACTGACCTTTCTGATATATTTATTACTCTTATTGGTAATGGCATAGCGAACAAACGTAAACAAATTAAAGCAGCATTAAGTAGTGGATTCAGTTCCGCAAAAGGTGCGTCTTCCAAAAGTTGCCTGAAAGAGATTCTAATAATCCACCAATGTTCTTATGGTTTTTTTCTGTTATGGTGGACAACAGGTAAAGGTTTTGCGAAAACATTTTGAATTTAAAAACAGTAAGGGTAGTAAAGTAATTCATAATAATTTTTTTAAGGTATTTTAGTTAAAATAGCTTTTGTTTTGTTCTCTCTGATGTAAAATGTAATACGTCAAAACAAAACAAAAGCTATTTTAACTAAAATACGTTTAAAATTATTATGAATAAGGGGGTAAGTCTTTTCTGCCCGTAGTAGTTATATATAACTAAAGGTAGAATACATATAGTTCACAATAAAATAGCAGAAGTCACTTCACGTAAAAATGAATTCAAAAAAAACCTTATCAAACATGCTTTTTTGTTTTAAAAACAAACTACAAACAAACAGTTTTGTTTGAGTCACCTTGAGACACATTATACGAGGAATGGAAGAATGGGAAGCCCTTACACAAACAGTCACGTTTGAAAAATACTAAATAAAAAAAACCGCATGCGTAAATTTGTTGTGCATTGTTTTTCCATCTCTACCAGAGTCTCCAGCAAGAAGTTTTATATCCCTCTATCTCACTTGTAACTGTTAGTTAGTTATTGTTGTGTGTGATTTACGCTTCCGACGCACGAGATTATTTCGTTTGATTTATGTTTATGATGGCAACATTTGTATTTCAAACAAGGAGCTCATCTACTCTCTACAGAGTTTTTGAATGCGGACAAGAGCCTAGCCTGCGTACTCTGTAAAATAGTATGTAACCTACAATTAACTATAGTGTTTATTAATCTTTATAAAAACATACGTCTATTCTATTTATTGTGGCAGCACTTAAATTAAAAACAAAATATCTAATATTTAGTTTATAATATCCTGTACTACACGAGCAATATTTGTATGTTTTGAGATCTCGAAAACGGCTCTAATGATTTTGATGAAATTTGCATTAACTGTGGGCGTTTTAGGGAGCAAAAAATTTATTTAGTTTATCTGGGAAACGCGTTTTTCCGAGTTATCCGAACAAAGCTCGGTGACCCAGGTACCTACTTAGTTTATTTATATTTATTTTAAAATAATTAGTTTTGCAAACAATTTTGAGCTACTTCTAAAAATTGTTTGCAACACTTGTTCATGAACTTGTCCAATTGTTACTACCAACTAATAAATCAACCTCTTATCGTGCCCAATGCGCCATCACACATAGATGTGGAGACAATGAAACACTGAATAGGGCAATACATTGTGTGAAAGCACGCATTGTGAAAGAACACATGTGGCTAACATAAAATAAGAAAAAAAGTTATGGTTAGTAAGACTGTCGGTCACCAATGGTTGGCATACCATGCCAGTGTTGCCACGTTTGTAGCACTCAACATTGTTCGAGTTATGGGCATTGGCGATTGTAAGAGCACGTAGGGCAACGTAGTGTTTTTATATGCGGCGCGGAATGCAGCTTTTCTTGGCAGTGTGGAATATACGACATATTTACAAGTTTTATTTCAAGCTTTCTGTATCGAAAATAAAAGACGAACCAGAAATGGAATATAATTTCAGTAAAAGAAACATTGCATCTATATAAATATACTACAGGAAGCTGAAGTACTTGAATACTTATAAATACACAGCAACCCTGGTATGGTGCTTAGGTGCACCGATAAATCTTTAGATTCCATAGGTTCTTGAGTCTCGTTTTTCACTGACTCCTCAGATAGATGATGATAACAAGGAACGTAAGATGAAACAGTAAAAAAAACTAATGATTTACCTTTTTTTTTTATCCTACTTGGCAAGCAAACAAGCATACGGCCCACCTGATGGAAAGCAGTTACCGTAGCCTATGGACGCCTGCAACACCAGAGGCATCACACGCGCGCTGCCGACCCTGAGACATAAAGATGAAAAGTGCCTGTAATTTCACCGGCACCCGTACCCTTCAAACCGAAACACAGCAATGCGAGCACTACTGCTTGGCGGCAGAAATAGGTACGGTGGTAGTACTTCCCCGGACGAACTCTTTCACAAGAAGTTCTACTAGTACCCTGCACGTACACCATGTCTTACATACACTTTTCTGATTAATTATTTCAAAATTCTTGAACACTGCGTACGTTGATAAATGTTATCCAATTAGCAATTATATCTACAACATTCTATGAACATCTGACTTGAAGTTTTTTATAAGACTTTTGAAGGTATGCAGTGTTTTAGATTTTTTTTAAATGAACCAGAATAGAAATAAGTCATCGTTGAAGCAAAAATTCGATGAGGTGTACAGATAACATACGTGGATACCTCAACTTAACTTATCCCAAAACATACCACTTATAATATACTTCACACCTCAACACCCCACATAAATTATCTTCTACGCTAAGCCCTAACTCTCTCAAAAGCCATCGACACTCGCAATCATTATGGGAATCTAATTAAAGCTTAGAATACATGAACGCGACACATGGCCTCAGCATACCTCCAGTGAGCATACCATAGCGGGCATGCGACGAAAGACTAATGGTTCTCGGGAGTGCTTTTACTTCCTCGTGTATTTTAGGACTTCCTTGCTTGACAGAAGTGTACTAAGTGGGTACTTTGAACTTTTAATAAAGGCGCCAAGTTGGTTTTCAGAGTTGGAACTTACTCTATATAGGAATTGTTCGATATAGGTTTACCTACAGCTATAATAGATATTATTTACTAGAAACGCCTGCGACTTACGTGGAAACGTAGGTACGCGTAGAAAGTATTTTCCATACGATCTTTTGGTCCTTACACAATATAAAATATAAAATTAGACACACAATATAAAACAAAAAAAAAACATTATTGAAAAACAACATGTTTTTAGGAGCATGGTTGAGTTAGGCTGTTCGTTGATTATCTGTTAGTCAGATACCATTGAAGAAGATTTTCTTTAGTAGGGAAAGTTCTGAGCCCTAAGTCCGAGTTTTGCAGCAACCATCGTACGATGACGATAACGACGATTGTCCATGAACTACGTAGTAACTATCGACTAATCTTTGTTGTTCTATTAGTATCTTTGATCAAAGCCATAATTTAGTTTCTCTGAAATATAAACTTCCTACCTGACATCCTGTAGGAAGAGTATTTTCGTAACTTCCTTTGTTGGACTGGGTTGATATTTCAAAGCGAGATTGACGAATTCCGCTTTCCTGGAATAGACATTTCCCAACTTCCTTGAGAGCTGTTAGTTATTTCCTGCTTATTAGAATGGTACTCACGATCTCTGTGGTTCCTGCTGTGAAACAAATGTTTGTATGATCTGCAAATATTTGTTCCGGGTCTGGGTGTTATGGTACCATGCGTACTTGTAGTTCCTGATACCCACGACACAGGGAATCCTAGTGTGGGATCAAGACTACGTATGTGTCTGTTGGGTGCTATGTTATATTATGTACTAAAGAAACCCAAATATGATAATTTGTTGTGAAACGTTTTATTAACTGAAGAGTGACTAGAACTGAGGCCCAAGCACGAACATTGGTCGTTATCGAGATGCTAGCGAGACAATAGTAAATGTCAAATATTAACCAATGCGGTTGTCTTAAAATGTTTGTAATTTGACAAAGGTTTTAAGCCACCACAATGCCATTGGCTAATATTTGACATAAACTATCGTCTCGCTAGCGTCTCGATACCGTTAGATATTCGTGCTTATCCTACTGTTGTTTTGCACAGTAAAGATATAGTATATTTTAGTATAGCACCAAGATGAAGAGGGTCACCAAGATACAGGCTTAGCCTAGTTTGGGTCTTTTTGTAAAATCTGTACCTCATCATTGCATGTTATAAATATAAGTTTTTTTTGTTGTAAATTTCACTTTGTTTGATGTTATAGCTAAACTTGTGTTTGTTTTAAATAAACTTATCTTATCTTAGTATAGTATATAATATAGAACGTAGTTACTCTGTCTATATACCAATGAGACTCAAACACTCCAAAAAATTAAAGTGCTTAAAGTTCCTTGTAGTAATAAATTTAATCATCTGTAGGTAGAAATAAATGATGTTGTCTCGACTTAAATTCTAAGTTTCCTTTCGTGTATACTTAGATAACACCACCGGAAGTGGATGCATCAACGCTTGACCGGTCAGCCGGTCGCCATTTGCCACTGTAAATCATTATTATCTGTTTATTTATAGCTTTGGGTATATTTAGATATGATAAATGCGACGGATATGCCCTTCTAATATTATTATTACCTACATCTTGATAAAAATAGTTTTTTTTGCTTTTATCTTTCGTTGACTTTTACAGCCACACGGTTTTTTTTAAATATCTACTACTAACTAACTACTACTACAAAAACGTGAATCCGGGCCCATTCGAAGAAAAAATGCTTTTCTAATAGCGAGGTAGTTTTGACTATTTTTCATCGATTATTCTTCTCTCTTTTATTTCATAATACAGCCAAATTGAGAACCGCCTTCTTTTTAATAAAGTTGGTTAAAAATAGGTTAATTTTCGTTCACTCGTTACATAGCACAAACAATTGTTTTTTTTTCTCAAAATATATTCTAATTAAATAAGTACTTATCTATTAATACTACTGACGCTCGACTAATTGTGAAAAATATTGACCAAATTGTATTTTTAAAATAAAACCAATATTGGAAATAAGAACATATGTTTTTGTTGTTACAAAAACAATATTTAATCAAATGTCATCATTTCCATATTACGTCATGGAAACGAATGACAGAATTAGTAACTTGAATGTTTTGATTGATTTAATTCTTGATGTCCCTATTAAAATGATAAATCAAAAACCTATAAATTTTGATAAATCTATGTCTAGCTTTCTATTTTATTTCGTGTTAATTATGTAATGTAATCTTAATGATTTGGGTATGTTTGCTGTCACAGAAGATTAATGATTGGAATATTAATTTCAATAATTTGTTCCACAACAATATTAATGTAATAATGTTGTGTTATTGTTGTATTGTTGTTGAGTAATATTGTGTAGTTACCACTTACCATAGCAACGTTATTGGTTTGGTTCTATTGGCATGCCAAGGTAATTGATCTTAGATCACAGATGGACTCAATATTATCAATTATTAACTGCGCCGGTTCAGCTGTTATGAAAGCAATGATTAGGTAACATAGAAAATATAAATTTCCAAAGTTTCGCATTTATAATATTAATAAGAACAGCATGGGTCACACTTATTTTCATTACCGTAACACTGAACTATTGTGACAGCTCGTGTACTAAGTAATCGACGACCCTCACAAAATTTTGGTGTTTAAAATATAGATAGGTTTATTTCCAACTTTAAAGCATTGGTATTATTAGCTAAAGTGCCTGGGTGATAGAGCTTTGCTCGGTAACCTCAGAAAAACGCGTTTTCCCAGAGATGGAACCTAGCTAGATAGATTGTTTGCCCTCAAAAACCCCGATATAGCAAATTTCATCGAAATCGTTAGAGCCGTTTTCAAAATCTCAAAACATATAATATATACACATACAAATATTACTCGTTTAATGCGCTGCCTAAGTACTAAACTATAAAAACAAGTTATTTTAACTCGATTTCGACATTACATTATTATATTATGTATCGGAAACATAAATACATAAATTAAAATAATAGCAAAGATTATGTCATGAATTGCCTCAATTTCTACGCCCACATGATACTTGAATATCATCAAAAAAATAGTTTATTTTATTACTTTGTGTACCTTTGTGTGTGACTCTTGGAAATCAGCTAGGGCTTCTAATTAACTACAAACTGTTGAAGACCAACGATTTTCAGTTCTTAAGTCTACCTGTTTATTTATTCTGTGCCTTCGAATGCATAAATAACAGTTAAACAAACTATACAAATTTGACACTTCAGTTCTAAATTCCTCATTTATCGAAAGACACGTACATACATAACTGTGGTTTATAAAAAGTTAATTTGTTTCTATTCTCATTATAAGATAAACCTATTTTGTGGAGTACATAGTAGATGCTATAGAAACGTTACTTAATTAATAAAATAATGTTAACTTTGATATTATTATTAAATACAATCTAGTAATTATTGATAATATTAAATTAGAAGCAAATTCTGTCAATATGCTGGTTTAGATAGATATATAGATTATAGATGAACACTTTATTGTAGACTAGGATAATGTAGGTAACAAATATGCATAATTTGCACAGTACAATAATGGAGCTCTTATTGCTGAAAGTGATTTCTCCCAGGCAACCTTTCAGATTTTGAGTATGATGTTGTAGGTAAGTATAAATAAAAAAAGAAATTTAAAAGTGAAACAGTTAACACAATGATTTTTTGAACAAACAATCAATGCTATCTAAAGAAACACACATGCTATCTTCAAATGATGGCAAAATAACTGTTCTTTTTAACGAATAAAGAAATTCTACTGAAATTCTAGCCCAGATAAAGCAGAAACAATTTAGAACACCACAATGAGTTCATGAATCGATCATTGATGAAGCTTTTCTTTATGAAGTAGATGATGATATTGTGGTGGACCACATGATGGAACTGAATGTGGGACATTCTTGTTTAATGTTCTTGTCGTGAAACATCAAAATGCCATGATAGTTGAAGAAGACATGTTCCAAAACGAATTAAGAGAATTATAACTTTTACACTTGCTTCTTGCTTTTTAGTAGAAGATGATTAACATGAATTAAAATTAAATATTTTAGTGAAGCCGAGTTTTTTTGACTAGTAAGATTTTATAAGATACAAAGTTCAATAAAAAAAGCAAATATCAATGAAACTAATAAATCAATTTGTTTATTTGCTTCAAATAATGTACAAAGTTATTAATAAGAGGTAAAGAAATGGCTACATTTACAAAAACAAACAGGCTTTATAATATATTTCTGATGTTATAGAGCTATGCTTTATTCAGATAATAGGATAACTAAAAACCTGGTTCCCCTAAACTAAGTACTTATAGCGTATCTCTTATCTAGAGTAACAGTAAATAAACGAGATCAAGTGCTAAAAGATATCTATAGATAGTCACAGATAATGGTCGTAAAATATAGAGAAAATATTTTCACGTGACGAAGTTTTCTTTGCTAGCTATCTATATGTATGCATAGATAGACTGTAGGTATAGGTTTTAACAAATTTCATGTTATGTGTAGCAGTTCTACTGCATTTCTAGATGCGGTTTATACTATCGTGTAGTGCGTTTATCGAGGAAGATTTAAATATATTTACTGACATTTATAAAAGTAGTTCTTAGATTGCATGCAAGCATATGGGCAAAAGCTAGTTTCTATTAATTAGTTTCTTTATCGTTGCACCGCTCGGTGTCACTTAACCATCTTGATTAATAAGCGTTGCATCGTCAACGACATTATCAACGTCACAAAGTTAATCGCCTTTAAAAATACAACATTAAACTTTATTATTAAGTATGTTTATGCCTTTCACAAGTGTTTTAATCAATGTTTACCTTTTCACGTCCCAAATTCCTGCCGGCTCCTTATAAAGAGGTTGTCCGAAAGAATGTTTTACAACTTTCAGTCCAGTGAAAGTATCCTCGGCTCTTTACAGTTCGGTTCACTTTACACTTCACTCAAATTCACTATTACACTTGATATGACATCATCATTGTCGAATTCAGTTATGAAATTGTCGTTTTATGTCGGATGGTTATGAGAATGGACTGTCGTACGTGTTAGTCTCGGCTCTCGATGGCAAGACAGTGAAGTTAGAGTTGTGTTGATACGGGCGCGCGGTTTGCAGCGCGAGCGCTTACTGGGTAGACCCACACAGCCACACTTTAGGAATGCAATCTCCCGCGCTCTCTCGAACGCACGTTTTCTCCCACACCCCGCCTCGTCCTAATAATGATGCATGTGTTCAATTTTTTTTTACATTTTGTCCCTTTTGACCGCTAGACGCTAGACGCCCTTACGCCCTTTTGTACGCGCTATATTATTTATTGGCTATTATTTCATCAAACTTCATGATCAGTACACTTATACCTAAACCCGTGATGCGTCAGTTTATTAAAAAATAGTTTTATATTTATTTATTATTTGGTATCCATGTAATTTATTAAGAAACTAAACCACCACGGGTCTAGAATAGTCTATATATTAGTGTACTGATCATGTGTCGGTAGAAAGTTTCTTGGAGTTTAAAGAAATAATAAAAAAAATAGAAAAAAAATAGAATCAAACTTCGCCCTTAAGCCCTTTTTTGTAAGCGCCCTATTGCTAGCTACCGATGAACTTCATCAAATGTAATTTCACTTAGATTTACAACTACGCGAAAAAACTCGAAAATAAACTTCAACTACAATGCAATGTAAGTAACTTAGTTAAGATTGCGTCAGCAGTCAACGCTAGAGAAAGATTAAACAAGTTAGCAGAAAGTCACGTTTCTGATACCGTTATAAAAGAGTAACAACTGGTTGACATTTTTAACCATGTTAAATTAGCGTCATTAGGTACAGTTAAATGCTTTCATTAAATCTTAAATAAAATGAAAGTTTTAAACTTACCTACAGTAGTATTCAAACTTAATCAACGTCAACCTAGTATTGCATCAAGTACTACCTTATAGCTGGATGATCACATCACTACAGTGACAGTACAGAGTTCTTATACAATAACTTTTCATTTAAAAAACCGACTTCCGCCATTGTATTCGACTAAATATTCGGATGAAAAAAAAATGATGAAAGAACCATAGTGGTGAAAGGATTATGATACTTTCTGAATGCAAATGCTTAGTTTGTTGCTGAAAATATCAAAATCGCCATATGTATGCCTACAATATTCGAGGAGTTCCCTCAATTTCTCATGGATTCCATCATCAGAACTGGATTCTGAAAAAAATGGGACCAATCTGGAAGTATATCTAGTCAAATAAAAAAAGAATTTGCCAAATCGGTTCATAAACGCCGGAGATATGCGGCAACAAATATAAAAAAAAAATACAACCGAATTGAGAATCTCCTCCTTTTTGTGAAGTCGGTTAAAAACACAAAAAGCACCTAATTCCACTGTTTAGTGCATCTGAAATTTACACTTATCAAAATTGAAACAAGTCGTATTAGAACACCTTGTGAAAGAGTTTACGTATGGGAATTACTGCCACCATACTTATTTAAGCCGCCAATTAATAATATGAGCATTGTTGTGTTCAAATTTGAAGTGCCTGTGAAATTACAGGCACATGTGACAATGATGACGGACGCAGTTCAATATCACGCCAAGGGGGCGATTTTTAAATGTCACTAAATGACTAAATATCATCAATAGGCCGCAAATCACCGTTTTTCAGGAGATTTACTGGAGAAGGCACTTGTATTAATATCAAAGTCATAAGAGTTTTGATCATCAATGAGTTATAAAATATGTATAGAAAGGAGATGTTTCATGAATGTATGGAGCTTGGGCCTGCACTATGTACAGTATATATAAATATAGCTAAGCAATATAGAAACCATTTGTTATTGTTTATTTTCCATAATATTGCTTCGTGTTAGTGTACATTCAAGATTATCTTCGCCAAAGAGAGCAATCACACACTAGGAAATCACACAAGGAACCAGTTTTGTTGAGCGTCAATGACACTCAACAAAACTGTCAGTTGACAAAGTTACTCGACTGTCATGGCTGCTCTAAAAATCAGGTGACCATATTAAAAAACTCATAAATAAACATTTTTGTACCGCTGTATTATGCTTCAAATTAATATAATTGTATTTTTATGAAAATCCCCTGTTTTTTATATCTTTCTGTGTAGTGTACAAAGAGCAGGCCCAGGATGAAACATCTCCTTTGGAAATCGTGGAATAAAACGGCAATTTTAATGACGTTTAGTCAATCGATGACTTTAAAAAATCGCACCCCAGGACGTGTCATAGTTGTGGACATGAAGGGGACCTGCCTCCTAATTACAGTAGCAAATGACAATGGGGAACGCAACAACAAGGATCATTTTGGCAACCATATCGCTATCTAAATCTTATGACACTTGAATAGGGGAAACTTTTTGACCTAAAAAAACCTCCTTTCAAGTTTCAAAAGATTTGGACAGCGCTAAGTCTGCCAAAATGATCTCCATAGGGCTGATAGGTTATTTTTATTATTTCTCAACATTTATCAAAACTCAGACATTAAAAGCTGACTTGACTACAATTGCACCAGTTACTAACGATGATCGTAAAGATGAGAATTCAAACATACTTACCTAATATAAAACATGTGCTCAAACAAAACAGGATGGTGCACATGTAGAGAAATAGCTTTTAGAGTTGAACGAATTATGGCTCTCCCTTGGTGCTGTGAATGTTTTACGGATAACAAGTTGTTTTTGTATCGTTGCGTAGCAAATATTTGTTTCACACTTTTGGGCTTAGGCGGTGGTAACCTCAGTGGTAACCCCAGCCCATTACAAAAGAAAACTTTCTTAGGCCACGTCAACCTAGGGCGCACCCTAAGTGCGAATTGATAAAAAGTCTTATATGCCTGTAATTTCACTCTTCAAACCGGAACACACCACTACCTGCTTGGCAGTAATAGGTATGGTGGTTGACTTCCCAGGACCAACTCTATCACAAAGAGCTCTACTACTAGCAAAACTAGCAGGCTTTGACATCTAAGAAAAAATCCTGTCACATACAAATCCTTCAAATGTTTTTCATAAAAAAAAATATTTTTTTTTTACTAAATTAGTTTACTACCACATTTGAGCGGTACCCTAATAATATTACGATCTAGCCAAGTAGGCTAATGAGCAATTTTGCTTTGACTTATTTTTATAGAAATAAATATTACTAAGAATGTGTCCATTGGCACTTTTTTTACAGTCTCTATTTAAGACGACACATTGTTCTTGTGTTAATTAAAAGTAGCACTATCACTACACAATAATTTAAGTTGAACACTACACTAACTCAAAAGGAATTCGATCTGGAGATCCCGGTGTAGATCATCGTTTCTCACGTACCAAGGTGCATTAACAATGCCCCTTAGTACTTTATTTTGAAATCGCTGTATTATTTCGATATTACTTTTACAGGTACAGCCCCACAGCTGTATACCATACGTCCATACTGGCATTAGGACTTGTTTGTACAGCAAAAGTTTGTTGTGCACTGACAGAGCGGATTGCCTTCCAAGCAGCCAGTAAAAAATTAAATGAATCAAACTTTAGCACTGTCAGGAAATATCACAATCATAATACAGCGTAGGTTATTATTAGTTATTATTTAGGTATATGTAGGTTAGTATTGGTATATTTACCATTATATTACTACTATTCCGCTGTCACTAACGTAGAAGTATGAACTAAAGATGAAACTGAAGTTGGAGCCGGCAGGTAATTAGGAACTAAAGGGAATTTGAGCTCTTTTCGTTGTGTAACTGTAATATATCTCAAATTGTTGCATAATCAAAAGAAATATTGTTCCGGCTACAACAATACCTACTAAATTGATTGCAAAAAAGGAGCTATATCCAGTTTCTTCTCATAACTCTTCAAGGTGACCTTCAAATGTCACCTGTCACTTTTGTGGTCCGACATGCTAGTGACTACCTACTCCGTTTGATTATCAGATTAGGCCACAGCTTTTTCGTGCTGTTATTTTTCTAAGAATTAGTGACTTGCAGAAAAATGGCGTAAAGTCAGACATTTGCCATTATTTTGGCCTTTTATTATTCTGAGTAGGTAGATAATATTGTCTTAGTACCACGATAAAACAACGCAGTGCGTTACAGCACTCATATACACAGGGATCATAGAAGTGATAGGTATAACGTATATTGATGGCAACAAATTAAATGAAATGAAATAAAATGCCAGCATCTAAACCGAGGTACCTATAAGTATTGGATTTCAATGAATATTTGCTCAGCTTTGTCAGTTTAGTATAAAACTTGAAACCGTTCGATGAACAGAATGGTTCATATTTGCTTTTATTCACTAGATAAATAGAGTTACGAAATAAAGTTGCGAAATAAATTATGTAGCTGCTAAGCATTGGGTACAAAATATATTTATGTAAGTAGGTACATGAATTTCTTCGTATAAAGTCAACATAATTTTATTCTTATTAGATAAAAACCTTTGCCAGTAATCTTTTTTATTCAACTTGCGGAAATTAAAAAACTACAAAGAAATCGCATTAGTGCGGTAAAGTGTAAAGAAATCGCACTAGTGCGGTAAAATTAACTTTCAAGCTTTGTTTACGTTCAGTAAGTACAATTGCATTGTAAGTACATGAATTATTAAAAAACAAAGCACCCTTAAATAGGCCAGAAGAAGTGGTTAAATAAAGGTTCACACTCAAAATAACTATAACCTAGAACCTCTACAGACATGTCTAATGTGATATCATGTTGTTTTACTTAGTATATGTGTGCCTACTGCCTACTAACAATGCTTACAAATAATGTAATTTTCATATGCACCCATATTCACTATCTTATTACTTATGATTTAGCGGTTACCTGTTGTTATCAATAAATGAACTATGAACTTAACAAGCCTTGCTTGGTTCAATGAGGTTTGATAGGGTATATATAACTATGTAACTTTTAAAACTATCATGGTTATTAACATAATTATCACTAGAAACGGGATATTTACCATGATTTTTGAGTTTTGTTGATTCCCGATATTTCGGCACAGTTTCATGCGCCATGATCACGGGTAAACTGAAGTCTTTGCGAGTAGATTTTTATTGTTATAGGTAGCCGTAACGATCTACCCTCTTTCTCACTCTTTATTACGAACACCCCTACCATCAGTTTCAGTTTATCCGTGATCATGGCGCATGAAACTGTGCCGAAATATCGGGAATCAACAAAACTCAAAAATCATGGTAAATATCCCGTTTCTAGTGATAATTATATATAACTATATTATCTTCTCCCGTAGATATCGTAAAAGCTGACTGAGGGGGATTACACCAGGGGACGAGCAGCAGCATCCACCTGATTACTCAACATGAATAATGCGATCACCAATCCGCCTGCCAAGCGTGGTGACTACGGCAATTTTCTCCATTGTATACCATGGGGGAGGCTTCGTCCAGCAGTGGACTTCTTAAGGCTACTGATGATATAAATATATTATACTTCAGCAACCATTCCCATTCTCCAGCATGTACAATTAAAAACACCTTTACACTCAAAACGTCATAGTGTCAAAGGTAAAAGATTCATCTTATTCCTACTTTTTTTAACCAACTTCCCAAAAAAGGAGGAGGTTCTCAATTCGGTTGTATTTTTTTTTTTATGTTTGTGACCGCATATCCAGATTGGTCCCATTTTTTTCAAAATCCAGTTCTGATGATGGGATCCATGAGGAATTGAGGGAACTCCTCAAATATTGTAGGCATACATATGGCGATTTTGATATTTTCAGCAACAAACCAAGCATTTGCATTCAAAAAGTATAATAATCCTTTCACCACCATGGTTCTTTCATCATTTTTTTTTCATCCAAATATTTTGTCAAATACTATGGCGGAAGTCGGTTTTTTAAATGAAAAGTTATTCAGAATCCAGTTCTGATGATGGAATCCATGAGGAATTGAGAGAACTCCTCAAATATTGTAGGCGATATGGAATATGGCGATTTTACTATTTTCAGCAACAAACCAAGCATTTGCATTCAAAAAGTATAATAATCCTTTCACCACTATGGTTCTTTCATCATTTTTTTTTCATCCAAATATTTTGTCGAATAAAATGGCGGAAGTCGGTTTTTTAAATGAAAAGTTATTGAGTAAGCTATATGTGTTTTTTGATTATGTGAACGCTGCATCTCTTTCGCAACTAGTTATAACTTCACATTTCATATTCACATGTGCCATAAAGACACATTTCAAACCAACAGTAAATTCCTCCGTTAGCTCTAACCAACAATTAGATAGTCAGGGTTAACTGACAGTTAACCGTCAATTTGTCGCGCTGCGGGTCCCTTCGACCAATTGATGTCATGTGAATGCCCTCTTTTCATTTAGATTTTATGGAGATGGGAGACCATATGACTTAGTTATCAGTTATGGAGCTGATTTTTAGCTATAGATGGAGCTATGTTAGCTACGTAACAAGCCAAGTCCGTACCAATAGGGCACAGTCTTTTGCAGCCTTCATCATCAGCCGTTAGACTTCCACTTGACTGCTGGACGAGGCCCCCCCCATAAAATTTAATGGGGGGATTTGCCATAATCATTAATACATAACAAAACACCCAACATACATATAAAATATCACTCAACAGTTATATAAGGATTCCCTGTGTACCCGGAACAAATATTTGCAGATCATGCGGACATTTGTCCCGCGGCGGGAATCGAACCTGCACCTCTTGCGACTCAATCGGCTACACGCTCACCGCGCCGCGAAGGCCGTCAAGCTTCGTCAATCAATTGTCAACCATTTCACTTAGCAGGTGGATTGGTGATCGCAGTATTGGTGTTGAGTACTCAGGTGGATGCTGTTGCCCATCCCCTTGCGTAATCCCTTACTCGCCTTTTCCGATATCCACAGGAGAAGTTGGGAAAGTCCTATTCATAGGGCCAAGACTACCACGGCTCCCGAGACACCCACGGCTTCAGTCCTATACATTTATGAATACCATTGCTAACGAAATGTTAATACGTAAGTACTGAAAGTTTTCCAATTTCCATTTAAAATAGGTAACCTTAACATTTGTTAAGAAGTAGGACACAGTATTTTCAAGAATTATTCATTGCACAATGGTGTAGGACATCATCATTAATCAGTGTTTTCCACACTTTCCTTTGACCAAGGCGGATGTGAACAACTGATTGTAATGCTTGAGTGCTTTATTGATGACAAATAGCGCTTTTGTTACTTACTCTATGGTGATGAGATGGTTTTTATTAACCGACTTCACAAAAAGGAGGAGATTCTCAATTCGGTTGTAGTTTTTTTTGTTTTTTTTTTGTTACCGCTTATCTCCGGCGTTTATGAACCGATTTGGAAAATTCACTTTTTATTTGAATAGATATACTTCCAGATTGGTCCCATTTTTTAACCGACTTCCCAAAAAAGGAGGAGGTTCTCAATTCAGTTGTTTTTTTTTTTTTTTTTTTTTTAATGTTTGTTACCGCATATCTCCGGCGTTTATGAACCGATTTGGAAAATTCTTTTTTTATTTGTATAGATATACTTCCAGATTGGTCCCATTTTTTTCAAAATCCAGTTCTGATGATGGGATCCATGAGGAATTGAGGGAACTCCTCAAATATTGTAGGCATACATATGGCGATTTTGATATTTTCAGCAACAAACCAAGCATTTGCATTCAAAAAGTATAATAATCCTTTCACCACTATGGTTCTTTCATCATTTTTTTTCATCCAAATATTTTGTCAAATACTATGGCGGAAGTCGGTTTTTTAAATGAAAAGTTATTACAGAATCCAGTTCTGATGATGGAATCCATGAGGAATTGAGGGAACTCCTCAAATATTGTAGGCATACATATGGCGATTTTGATATTTTCAGCAACAAACCAAGCATTTGCATTTCATCTGCATTTTTTTTTCATCCAAATATTTAGTCGAATACAATGGCGGAAGTCGGTTTTTTAAATGAAAAGTTATTTGAATTACCTTTTATGAGCAGAACACCTAACATTCAACAAAATAAATAGTGAACAATATAATTACCAAGTCAGTATGGCACAAATAAAAGCAGAGAAATGTTAACAAAACAGGAATGAAAAGATAAATAAATAAAATCAAAGTATAAAAACTAAAATACGCCAAAGCTGAGAACTAACTCATTTTGTGAGTGAAGGACAAATCCACAATTCTATAGCATAAAAGCCTTCAACCTAATTAATAGGTATAACATAACACCCAACAGTCACATACATAGTCCTGATCCTTCACTAGGATTCCCTGTGTCGGAGGTATCAGAAACTACGAGTACCATGATACCACAACACCCAGACCCAGAACAAATAATAAATAAATGCTGGACTTTTCCCACAACATTATCTAGCCCCAAGCTAAGCAGAGCTTATGTTATGGGTACTAGATAACTGATATACTTAATACATACATTACATAGATAGTTTTTTTTTATTATACATAGAAAATACCCAGAACACCCTGAACAAATATCTGCAAATCGTACAAATATATTTGTTCCGAGGCGAGAATAGAACCCGCAACCTCATGCGTCGCAGGCGAACATTCGCCCGCCGTGCCACAGCGGTCGTCATTTGAGGTTCGTATTTGCAAATTATGCAATCATTTGTACCACAGCAGGAATCGAACCCGCAACCTTGCGTCTCAGCTGGCTACTCGCCCGCCACGCCACGGATGTCGTATATTCGGATAAATTGTTATACTTCGAGATAAGTTTTGCACACTTCATAAGTATTTTGGGTGAATAGGCTACACTAGGCTACGCTTGTTCTTAGTAGGTCAAACTTAACACACGAACTGTAACGCTAAAGTCACGGTTGCATCTCCACAATTCACTAATGTGGTTTCGCTTTCGAAATTGTTTAAGATGTTATTTTGAAACTTTAACATTAGATTCTTTATGCTCTTACTCTTGTTAACATTAACCCTGCCCCCCAATAACAGTAGCAAATTGCAATGAGGAACGTAACAATGGGATCATTTTAGAAGCGCTATTTAAATCTGAGGGGAAACTTGATGAGGGGAAACTTTTTGACCTCAATATTCCTCCTTTCAAGTTTCAAATGATTTGGACAGCGCTAATTCTGCCAAAGCGATCCCCATTGTTGCGTTCCCCATTGCCATTTGCTACTGTAATTGGGAGGCTCGTTCGTTGCTGGTAATCTATTTCTATTTTTCTCTATCTATTATTATATATATATATTTCTATTTTTTCTTATTGAACGAGCGAAGCGAGTTCTTCTAGTCAACTTGGAAGAATCGGCATTTGTATGTATGTATGTTTGTCCGATGAAAACTTCCCAACCGTTTATCCGATCTTGATGAAATTTTGTATGGGAGTAGATAGTATTGGTACAATTTGTAGGTAATGAAATCCATGAGGAATTGAGGGAACTCCTCAAATACATGTAGGCATACATAAAGCGATTTTGATATATTCAGCAACAAATCAAGCATTTGCATTCAGAAAGTATCATAACCCTTTCACCACTCTCGTTTTTTCACCATCAACAAATCATCCAGATATTTAGTCGAATAAAATGGCGGAAGTTTATTTTTAAATGAAAAGTTATTGTATATGGTAACCCAGATGAGCGCCCCTTGCGTACCTAACCTACCCTCGCCTCGTCGTCGTGTGAACCTCATTTTCCATACAAAAATCCGTTTTACACTACACCATACGTCTGTGTCAATTGCTTGTCAAAATTCAGAATCTGCTCTCAGGCATTAGGACACGCCGAGACATTTAAAATGTCGCAATAGGAAAACAACAAATAGCACGACACACAAACATGTTATTCAAATACGACGTTCCACTTGATCAACTAAGTAAAATGAATTCAAAACGACCGTGACAGCAAGGCTGACAAAATATAAAAAGTGCAAGGAAACGCTGGTACAGAATTCGGTTGTTTCCGAGGCACATCAAGAACAAGAGAGTGCCACTTAACACGCGCCCACATACCCCCCAATACACCCCCAACTACACACACATTCTCACACATTTTAATGTTACTTTTTTAGTGCACTTTTATCTTGAAAGAAAGAAAGAAAGAAAAACGTTTATTTGGCACAAAAACGACACACAATGCCGATAACAGATACAATACATACAAACAAACGAAAGTTACATCCAGAAGTTTAAATAAATCGGCTCATGTGTCTGTAGGTATGCTCAGCATATAGGTATGTTGGATGTGTTAACAAAACACCCAACGCTGATTTTCAGCTGAAACCAAAAAAATGGAGAGGGTAAAGCAGCAGCGACAGTCAAAATAAATAAAATAGAACCAATAAAACACAATGTCAAGCCAAGATGATAAAGTAAATCAAATAAACAGATAATTAATTTAAGAACAATATATGAGGTACAATATTATAGGTGAGCATAATCATACAAATACATTTATATAATAAGTAACGAATTATTAGTTATCGATAATCTTGTTTTATTTTAACAAATGTTTAATATGTTTATGTACTTTGATTTATTGAAACTTTGTGTTAATTAATGTCTATAGAAGAGTGGGATCTCCTAACACAAGCAAATATCTGTAACCCTGAATATATAATTGTATATACCTAAGTTACTGAAATAAACATTTTTATTTTATTTTATTAGGTCTAGATGTTAAACGTTAAGAAAAACGCGCGCGCCACCGAGTAGATTTGTTTTTTTTTACAAGCTTGACTTGTTAGTATGTAGGTATGTTAGTTACTGTTAGTGTGGGACAAATCTTGAAACTTGTTATGTTATGAATTTTGAACCAGTTCCACCCAACCGATTGAGGTGAAATTTTTCATACCTGTCAAGTTCAGATGACAATACAATATTATGGTGACGGCGCCGCGGCGAGCTGATCGTATTTGGAGACGGAAAGTGGAAAACGGAACTCCTTGATGATTAATACCCTGGCAGTGTTTGGACTCATTTTGATCAGCTTATGGTTCCAATCACTAATTTTATAACAGCTTGAAAGATAAAGATAATTTATTTGTTTTGAATATGGTATGGTGGAAAATATTTTGTCATATTTTGTAGAGCTATATGACACAATGATGGATAGGATGACGCTAAGTACCCCAAATACAACCCAACTCTCATTTTAGCATCAATGTGCCAGATCAACTGTCGTAAAGTGTACTGTATTTTGCAATCCGTGTCGGATTAGATCTATTTAACTTTATTGCGAACTCTGATTTATCTGTACTTATCAATCATACTATGAATCAGATTCTTAGTAAACGGGATTCATCCGCTTGCTTTAGTTTGGATGAGACAGCCAATCAAAGATCTTGAAAGGCCTAGCAACCGGGGCGCCGGCGCCGCGCTTCTTCCACACGTGGGAGGAAATGTGCTGCCGGCCAATCCAGCCATGGAGGAGTAGCAAATCACCATGAAAATTAAACTGCGACAAATCCAGACAATATAGAAACGTGGACAGAGGTTACCGTAGGGAGCTTACGCCCTTTTTTACAACTTTATATTTTCTTAAGGTGATTCCTCTCGCATGTGGCGCGAAATTCAAATTTTATTGCGTTTTTGCTCATTACAGCTCATCAACACTTCCTGAGATAGTAAAAACTGATTTTGCGAAAACTAGGAGACTTAACACACATGTTTTAGTTTTTAGTTTCACATATAGATAATTACTTCAGTTACGAATACTCTTCAATGATTTTTACAGTGTTTTTTTGGTTTAAAGATGACATTTATAAGATACTATCAATTAAAACATGTGTGCTAGGTCTCCTAGTTTTCACAAAATCTGTTTTCTCTATCTCAAGAAGTGTTGATTAGCTGTGATTTACAAAAAACATAATAAAATTTGAATTTCGCGCCACATGCGAGAGGAATCACCTTAAACCTCGAAAACTTAGATATAAAAATAGATTGCTAGATGTGATTTGAACCACATGGACTCGAATCCCACTGGAAAAAAGCGGTCAGCGTAAATGCACTAGGATGTCCATCTTCTACATCATCAGCCAGAAGACTTCCAATGCTGGACGAAGCCTCCCCCATAAAATTCAATGGGGGTATGTCCAGCCTAAGAATATATCCCTCCATCTCCTCCCGTGGATATAAAAGCCGACTAAGGGATTACACCAGGGAATAAGCAGCAGTATCGACCTCAGTACTCGACATGAATACTGCGAGCGATCACTAGTCCGCCTACCCAGGCGTGGGATAAACATTATTCTATCGCAACTGGTTGCCAAGAAAGAAGACAAACTACTCTTTCACAACTGGTTGCGAAACTTAGTTGTCAAAGCGGCCGAAGGGTGGTGATTATGACAGGCTAGTTATCAACGCAAAATGGCAAACCCACCAGTAAAATTATAACACATGTTATATAAAATACTCAAATAACAAACGTCAACAATAAAAAAAACCGGATACAATATAATAACATAATAAAACAATCACGATGTCAAAAAAAAATACTATAATGTTATTATAGTAATCTTTTTGTTTTGCATAAAGATGAGATGTGAAATGTAGCAAAGAATGACATGGGCTAGTAGTTTTGGGATTTGAACTTACTTAGTATAGTAACCCCATTGGTAAAGGAGAAAATTGAATTGAATTTAAAAAACAAAAGAACATGCTACTGCCGGTTTACCTAAATAACTAAACACACTTAATAAAAGTGTTACTAGTAGTTGGTGTCGAGAGTTCAAGCACCGCGGTATTTTTAGTGCGTCTGGGGCGTCATAGGGTAACGGGAAAGCCGGTACGAGAGTAAATAGGAAATAGATATTGAACTTATACGTCAGAATCATCATCATCAGCAGTTATAAGACGTCCACTGCTGTACGAGGCACCCTTCCAACAGGAGGAATTGCCATAATCACCACGCTTGGCAGGCGGATTGGTGATCGCATATAGGTGTTGAGTAATCAGGTGGTTGCTGCTGCCTTTCCCCTGTTGTAATCCCTCAGCTTTTACGACAAGCACGGGAGGAGATAGAGGGGTCTATTCTTGGGCTGGACACCATGGCACATCCGGCTATACTCCACTACCTCCTACCCTTGAATTCAAAGTAAATAAAGCACAAAAAGGTCTGTATAGATCTTTGAACAAAACGAAACGTTGTTTTTCTGCGTTTACGCATCAGTGTATATTCTTGAATGAATAAGTTTCATTGGCACGGATCCAGTTGATGATTCAATGATTACTGGGTACTAAAGAAATGATTTCTGTTTTGAGGGCGCGGCGTGCCCTCGATTTGAATGAGATTTCTGTGAATTCTGGTTATTTTTCTATGAGTTTCCTTGGTGACTGGTTTACCGGAACTGTGTAAAGGTTTGTGAGTAATGTTTTTGTGTGGTGAAATAATACCTAGTGGCGAAGTTTCTTATCTCAAAATAAGAATCATATAATAAAGAAGATAATCAAGATAATCAGGCTATCAGTTCAGTTTCTATCAGTGAAAACCTGTAGTTGGCTGATGCTATTGTTAGTTATCCAAGTAAATTAATTTTAGCTGTTGGGTTTCCTTATAGTAAATAAATAATTATGATCATCTTTACAAATGTCACGTACTTTTACAGACCTCTTAAGACCAATAATAACATAACATAGTTCTGATTCCACACTAGAATTCCCTGTGTCGTGGGTATCAGGAACTACAAGTACCGTGGTATCACAACACGCAAACCCGGGACACAAATATTGAGACATGCAAACATTTGTCCCGTAGCGGGAATACAACCCGCACCTCTTGCGTTACAGCCAGCCAATCACATGCTATGCCACGGTGGCCATAAAAAAAAATGTTCTTCGTCCGTGTGAAGTTTTTTTCCTTACGAACTTCAACACCTCGCTGCACCCGCTTAAGGGGAGAGACCTTTACCTAGACCACAAAAAAAATATACTCTTCAAATTTCATAGGCCCAATTCTCGAAATTTTAAAACATTCAATTCACAGTATAATCTCTTCTCAGTCCCATTGACACGTAGTAACTATTACTTAATCTTTGCGTATGCATGCATCTTCGCGTAATTCAATATCGTATTGGCGATGGCCTGTGGTTATTACGTATTCTATAGTATTGGTTGAATTTCAATTTAAAAGTATGTAGAGTAATTTACCAAAATAATTAAACCTCGGTTATTCATTAAAATAAACCTTTAAAATAACCGCGAGTCCATTTTGTTCATTTCCGCCCAATTAAATTCAATCGTCGGCAATAAATTGAATATTTTATTACTTGGTCGTTATACAACATAATATTTTACTTTTATCTTTGCCGAAAGAATAACTTTTATTTGTACTTCTTTCATTTGTTTTTTTATGTTTTTTTGCATTGTTATAGCATAGACACTTAATTTTGACATAGACTATTTATAATCATCATCATCATCACCAGTCTGTTTACGCCTCACTGCTAGACCAGCCCCCCAATTACAGTAGCAAATGGTGATGGAGAACGCAACAATGGGGATCATTTTGGCAGCCTTAGCGCTGTCCAATTATTTTGAAACTTGAATAGGGGAAATTGCTTGACTTGAATATTCCTCCATTCAAGTTTCAAAATATTTGGACAGCGCTAAGACTGCCAAAATGATACCATTTGTTGCATTCCCCAAAGCCATTTGCAATGGGGAGTTTTCTGACAGCTGAAAGAAAATAGTTCTAAATCCATTCATAGATGGCGCAGTCCGATTTGGCTGTCTAAATGTTGTCGGTCAGCCATCAACTGTCAGTGTCACTGACTTCACTTGCTCATGCTGTTTGTTGGTGAAGTAAAGTAATTATCTACGTAAAGTTTTTGTTGAAATTCTGATATATTTGTTAGTGTTACGTTATTGTTATAATTTGTTGTTGTTATTTTTGAAGCCGGACCAAGTAGACCGGCCTATTGTAGACTTGAAAAACGAGCTTCGGAATCGTAACGCGTAACTTGGAGGAAAAAAAGATAAAACAAAGAGAATTTGTTCTCTGTGGTGCTTTTGCAAAAGCACAAAGAAAACACAAACATTGCGAGTCACCACCATCTACCGGAATTTTAAGAACAATTTTTTCTTTTTAATTGCCTCCCTGAAAACTCCCCATTGGGAGGCTGGCCTACCCCAAGGTCAAAGCACACCGGATGCGTATGCAACACGTAACGTAGACACGCGCGTCACTGCGTATGTACACGCTTGCGTGCACGTCACGCAAGCGGTGTGCCATGTCTCATAAAGTTCCATTAATTTGAAGTTTTTAGGGAGGCAATTAAAAAGAAAAAATAGTTCTTTAAAATCCGGTACCTACATGGCGGTGACTCGACATGGTTCTGTCTTCTGAAGATTTTGCAAAAGCACCACAGAGAACAAATTCTCTTTGCAGAGAACTTATAAGCTTGTAACACTAACAAATATCAGAATTATTTCAACAATATCTTTTTACGTAGGTAATTCACCAACGAACGCGTACGAGCATGAGCAAGTAAATTCAGTGACATTGACAGTTGGTGGCTGACCGATAAAATTTAGAGAAACATATCAGGACAGCGCCATCTATGCATGGATTTAGAACTATTTTCTTTTAGCTGTCAGAAAACTTCCCATTACAACGATATGGTACGTAGAGGTGCACGTTTGCGTCTACGCATACGCAGCTGGTGTGCTGTGGCCTTTCATACAATGAGGGGATTTGCCATAATCACCTATTGTATTCAATGGGGGCACCCTCGTCTAGCAGTGGACTTAAACAGGGTGTTGATGATACTGTTTAAACACGGATAAAGATACAAAGAGATCGTATCGATCACTTACATGATAGAGTTAAGCTTTTGCTAACACCAACTTACCTGAAAACAGAAAAATAACATTGGATAAATATTTAAAAAAAATTATACAAGCGGCCCGCTCGCGACTTCGTCCGCGTGGTCAGTGGTGCTTGTTCAGGCAATAAGCGGTAAAATATTATAGCCTATCTATTCTGATGTATAAGTAATAATAACATAACACCCAACAGTTACATACGTAGTCTTGATCCCACACTAAGATTCCCTGTATCGTGGGTATCAGGAACTACGAATACCATGGTACCATGACACCCAGACCGGGAACAAATATTTACAGATCATACAAACATTTGTCCCGCAGCAGGAATCGAACCCGAAACCTCTTGCACCTAAGCCAGCTACTTGCCCGGCGCGCCACAGAGGTCGTCAAATACGTTCAGTGTTTTTTGCGTGAAAGAGTAACAAACATCCATACATCCAAACAAACTTTCGCATTTATGATATTAGTGAGAAGTGAGATTATGTATGTAGTAGGTATATACAAATAAATAAAAGGCTGGAAAGTTTTGGGAATGCCAATGCTTGATGCTTCACAATATAATAAATAAAGCTATTGTTACATTAATCACATAACATTACTGATTAAATATTTAAGTAATGCGGCATAACACCGCTGGGAGAGTTCTTGTGTGAACTACTTTCGAATACAGTTACTTTATATCAATTAAAGTAGCTAGGACACAAAAGACAGTCAAGTACCTTTTTACATTTCTTTGTTGAAATATTGTTTATGGGTCTAGTCTTCAAAAACGCTTGAAATGTGGTATTTTTCTATGTATAATAAAAAATATCTATCTATGTAATGTATTGTATTAAGTATATCAGTTATCTAGTACACATAACACAAGCTCTGCTTAGCTTGGGGCTAGATAATGTTGTGTGAAATGTCCAGCATTTATTTATTATTTTTTAAAGCCAAGAAGCGTTTAGTTTTATTCTTAAAGATTCCCCTTCATCTAGAACATGCAGCTTCAAAGGGGATGTCTAAAGGGGGTTTCGGTAATAACCCTATTTGGATCAATATAAAGAACACTTCAGGTTGAATAAATGGGCTTTTACTAAATTTAATTCTAGATTTTGAGTAAATTGAAATGATACTATCCTCTTTTCATGAAATTTACCAAAATAGAGGTTATAAACATACCCCCTTAATCATAGTTAAGACATGTTTTGTCTTGTTTTGACATAATGACATTTTACATCAGAGAGAAGAAGACAAAAGCTATTTTAAGTAATATAGGTTTAAAACATGATTATGAATAAGGCCCATAGTGTTAGGTAAGCCTTTTTGTATAGATATTTTAGAAATTACTGCTACACATTGGCTACGGAACATCAAAATATTTTTCGCGCACGCGAATAATTGTCTATTTCGTGTGTAAAACATTCAGTTTAGGAGTCTGAGAGTAACTATACTAAAATAAACCTTAGTCTTTCTTATCTTATCTTAAGATCACGAACACATAAACAGACAATTACCGTAACCATGGGTCAAGGTGACGAGTAATGTATGAAAACATACTGTCCAAAAGCATTGGAACATGGACAACAGGAATAGGCGTTAATTCAGGACTCTGGAATTCAAATACTCACAGCAAACAAAGACCACCTCAAGATTTTCAATCTATGCCCATATTATTACGAAACAGTTTTCTTGTTTTATGGCCAATCGAGACGGGTCCAGTGAGGAACAGGTCTAGAGCAATGAACTCACTGTCTCACTCTATTGTAGTGTTTGTTCACTCTAGTTTTTAATAAGTAACTTAGAAACTGGATCTGTGATTGCAGCCACGACAGCTCAATTCTGTGAACCCATTCTATTCCTTTGTTAATTTCGTCGTACGTTCACATTCTCGAGAGTGTACTGCCAGTATTTATAATTTTGGTTAGTCTGAATGTGACTGATGGCCGTGGTGGTCTCGACATAAGAATAGGACTCCTCCAACTGCTCCCATGGATGTCGTAACAGGCGACTAAGGGATTACGGTAGAAGATGGGCAGTAGATATATATATATAGCATATGCGGAGACATTTTAATGGTCTATAGTTTAATTTTTAGTTTAGTTATTAGATTTTAAGTACTGTTTGTTTTCCAAAGAAAATAAAAAAAAAAAAAAAAAAAAGTAGCATCCATCTGAGTACTTAACACGAATTCGTCTGCTAAGTTTGATGATTATAGTAAATCCCCACTATTGTACGGGGCGCGGCCTTGTTAGAATGAATGAATGAATGAATTATTTATTTGCTTAGAATGTAGGTACAGTATAAAACATAGATGATAAATATAATAATTAATATAATAGTTTCCAGTACATTCTGCCGTTAAGCGTACAAAATTTAAGCAGTCCTTACAAGCTAAATATGGACGCTAAATATGTATATTACATGCGAGTCAGAAACAAAAATGGTCAAATAATTATAAATCGACCAAATAATGGCACATAAAGTAAACACAATGTCAATAAAAACCAATTCATAAAATTCTGAGAGAAAGAAAACCAAAAAATTAATTCATTAAATTATTATTAAATGCTGTTTTTATAATTAAAATACTTTAATGTTTGTAGTTTGCATGGAGTAAAAACACTTTGACAACAGCCAGTTATGTATTTTCCCCTTAGTTGAGGTTGTCTTGGTCCTTCTCCAGCAATGGACGTCCACTTGCTGATGAAGAATGTGATACCATGCTGGGAATAAAACAGCTTTACATCATCATCATCATCAGCGTGTAGACATCTCTGTTGGCACAAGGCCTCCTCATAAAATGCAATAATAAATAATATATTAATCCTACTAATATTATTATAAACGCGAAAGTTTGTGAGTATGGATGTTTGTTACTCTTTCACGTAAAAACTACTGAATGGATTTGGATGAAATTTGGAATGAAGATACTTTACGCCCTGGATTATCACATAGGCTACTTTTCATCATCATCATCATTATCAATTTTCATCATTATTCACGCGGGTGAAAACGCGGGGTGCAAATAGTAATAAATAATGACGGGTCACCATGAAAGATAAGATCATTTGATGCTCTGCACCAAGTTGTGAAAGGCAAGACAAGCTCAACATCTTCAAGAAGGTACAAACGAACTCAACGCGCCGCCGCCGCGCCGACGTGACAGAAGCCGTTGTCGAAGCTCCAAGCTCCCGGATGTAAGAAAGCTCAATTTACAAGTTGCTCAACATCAAACTTGGGATGGCTTCAAAATTTCGTAAGTGGCATAGAAGCACGACTTACATTAGTTAATTTAGATTACCATCGCTGTAGGATGGAACGAAAATTTGACAGATGCTATAATTTATGATGATATTGGTAAAATTACAAATGTTATTTGTTTTTAGTTCGAACTTACAAAGAGGTAATTAATCTAATAAATAATAGTAGTAAGTAGTTAAATTAAAGAAAATCGGTGGCTGATTGTGTTCGATCTAATAGAGTCTTCGCGCGCCATTGCAGCAGGTATCAGGCTGTCAGACTATTTAACTCTCTTCCTGCTGAACTTAAAGCTGTTGAGAATTTTAACACATTTAAATCTAATGTTAAGCAACTATTGCTGAAGGAATGCTTCTACTCTATCGATGACTTTCTGAATTATAATGCCTAACTTTTAATTATTAAGGGGGATGCTTTCGATTACTTAAAGCTCGTTTCACGCTAGATGGCGTGGAAAAACAGATATTGACTTTTTTATTTTTTGTTCAAAACTCGAGCGTCTTTAGTGAGTAATTTTACCGTTTGCGAGCACGGTGTAGGTCATAGAATTTGATGCAGCATGAATTTTCGTTAAAGAGTCGTTAGAAATTTCAAATTCACTATAAATAAGATCTGACAATTTGCCTCATGTAATTACACGCACGCACACTTCTACATTCACTGTTTTGTTTTTCACTAGATGGCGTTGTCATTATCCCCAGATGTTATATAGATGGCGTTAAAAAAATGTTTATAAGGTATCTCGATAATGATGGCGTTAAAGAAAATTGTTAGAAGGGATGAGCCGCCACCATCCACCGAATTTCTGCCACCCTATAAAAAGTGCCGTGGTGTGCAGCGTAGAATCTATAATCCTCCTCCCGTGGATGTCGGAAAAGCCGACTAAGGGTTTACACCAGGGCATGGGCAGCAGCATCCATCTGAGTAACCGATACTGCAATCACCAATCAACCTGCCAAGGGTGGTAATTATGGCAAACACCCCCACAAAAATGAATGTCTTTTTACAGAAATTAATAAAAAGAAAAAACAAACAGATTAGGTATTTTTATTGGTTTATAATTACAAGTATTTTCCACTAGAAATATCATACACTGACAACAAATATTCATCAATAGGTAAGCGATCAGTGCAACTGCATATTTTGTCTTCGTATATTGTATTCATTGTTACCATTAGTGCCCATTGCATCTCTTCTAAATATAACTTTTCATTTAAAAAACCGACTTCCGCCATTGTATTCGACTAAATATTAGGATGAAAAAAAAATGATGAAAGAACCATAGTGGTGAAAGGATTATGATACTTTCTGAATGCAAATGCTTGGTTTGTTGCTGAAAATATCAAAATCGCCATATGTATGCCTAAAATATTTGAGGAGTTCCCTCAATTCCTCATGGATTCCATCATCAGAACTGGGTTTTGAAAAAAATGGGACCAATCTGGAAGTACATATATCTATTCAAATAAAAAAAGAATTTTCTAAATCGGTTCATAAACGCCGGAGATATGAGGTATCATCTTCATCATCATTAGATGTAGTTGATCTGATGATCAACTACATCATCATCAGCCTGTAGAAGTCCACTTAGGTGTCCCCTAGAGTGCCACGACGAACGGTCTTGACCCGCCTCCATCCACAGATTTCCTGTGACGTTCATAATGCCTTTAGTCCATCGAGTGGAGGGCCTTCCTCTACAGCCTCGTCCGTTTTTCGGTCGCCACTCGAGAACCTTTATTCTCAAACGGTTATCAGTTCTGCGAGCTATATGACCTTCCCATTGCCACTTCAACTTGCTAATTCTGGTTGATCATCAGTGGCTAGAAAAAAATACATTTCTTGATATAGTTTTGTTTTAGACAATGTTGTAAGGGTTTTTTGTATGAGAAAAAATAACGTACATGATGTCATTTCATTGAGATCTATGCACTTTGCATTTTTCCGAACACGTCTCAATATATATTTCAGATAAAATCGCATTTTTGAAAAATGCTACCAGCTTTAGCATCATGCTGCTGATAAACTCATTTATAAGGTGTGGTGATACGGCGTTTGCAAACATAACAGTGTACAAATATTACTGTGTTGGAAATATATGATATTGGATAAACAATCAACAATCTGCCTCTCTCACTATTCCAAATTGACTCGCAGTCAGACGACTAGTTAGTAGTTTTGTTAGTAGTAGAACTTCTTGTGAAAGAGTTCGTCCGGGGAAGTACTACCACTGTACCTATTTCTGCCGCCAAGCAGTAGTGTTCGCATTGCTGTGTTTCGGTTTGAAGGGTACGGGTGCCGGTGAAATTACAGGCACATGAGACTTTTCATCTTTATGTCTCAGGGTCGGTAGCGCGTGTGTAATGCCTCTGGTGTTACAAGCGTTCATAGGCTGCGGCAACTGCTTTCCATCTGGTGGGCCGTAAGCTTGTCTGCTTGCCAAGTAGCATAAAAAAAAACGTTCCGATCTGTGAGTAACGTATAAATCATTTCCATGCTGTTCATGTTGTGGACCATTTTTCAAATCTTCTGCCATCAAATCTGGCTGACTGCTGTTGTGCATTATTATTTTTCGTGCAACCAGAGTCAGCTTCGTCAATTTCGGCTTCAAAATATTTCGTCCATAAATTGGGAGCTTGGTGTTAGATAAGATCTGAAAACATAACATATTTACTTATTACATTTTCATTCATTAAATTTTTAAAGATATTTCAAGTAATATAAATATCGAGCTGCGCCTCGCGGTTTCACCTGCGTGAACCATGATATTATTATTATGACGTTGATTTATTTTAAAACTCGTTATAAAATACATTTTTCACTATAAAGAAATACTACTTATCTATAAAAACAAATAGTATATAAAAACAGTATAGTAAAAAATATATTACAAAACGGTAAACCACCGACCGCGGAGCAAAGGCCCAAGCGGTCGGAGGCTAGGGCTGCAGAGAGAGGAACCTCCTGACTATGCGTGCCGAGTCCAGGAGTACTGCCTTCTGAATCTGACCGTTGATCCAACCATTTAGTGAGAGCCTCTCAAGGTATTGGTCGAGGCTCTTTGCTATAAGGCCATTCACAGAAACAACTATCGGGACGATAATCGTCGAATCCACATCCCACATGGCGGTAATCTCGTGGGCCAAGTCAAGGTACTTGCTTGCTTATTA
Organism: Epirrita christyi; assembly: GCA_951392215.1. NCBI lineage: Eukaryota > Metazoa > Arthropoda > Insecta > Lepidoptera > Geometridae > Epirrita > Epirrita christyi. The sequence goes on from OX595843.1 coordinate 2,412,232, forward strand.
TTATTATTATTATTATTAGGTATCTTCATTCCAAATTTCACTCAAATCCGTTCAGCCGTTTGGGCGTGAAGAAGTAACAAACATACTTATAAACTTTCGCATTTATAATATTAGTGTGATGTGATGAGATGAAGAGGTCAACCGACGAATCCAACTCTGATGGGCAGCGTTCGGGAAACTACGCCATATCTAGTTTGTTGGTTTTGTGAAAACTTCTTGTGAAAGAGTTCGTCCGGGGAAGTACTACCACCGTACCTATTTCTGCCACCAAGCAGTAGTGTTCGCATTGCTCTGTTTCGGTTTGAAGGGTACGGGTGCCAGTGAAATTACAGGCACATGAGACTTTTCACATTATGTCTCAGGGTCGGCAGCGCGCTTGTGATGCCTTTGGTGTTGCAGGCGTCCATAGGCTACGGTAACTGCTTTCCATCAGGTGGGCCGTATGCTTGTCTGCTTGCCAAGTAGTATAAAAAAAAATCTTCTCGTCGCCGATACCGCAGAGCCTCAAGACGAAAGTCTACACGCCAGTGTTGACTTACGGCACTGAGACGTGGTCGCTAACTATTGGCCGTATAGACAAGCTCAAAGTTGCGCAACGGGCTATGGAGAGAGCTATGCTAGGAGTTTCACCACGTGATAGAATCCGAAATGAGGAAATCCGTAGAAGAACCAAGGTCACCGACATAGCTCTCAGAATTAGTGGCAGTGGGCAGGTCATATAGCTCGAAGAAGTGATAACCGTTGGAGAATAAAGGTTCTCGAGTGGCGACCACAAACCGGACGACGCGTTAGAGGAAAGCTCTCCACTCGATGGAATAAAGACATTATAAACGTCGCGGGGAGTCGGTGGATGGAGGCGGCTCAATACCGTTCGTCGTGGCATTCTAAGGGGAAGGCCTATGTCCAACAACAACAACAACGAAGGCTTCAAACAAAGGGCAGGCATCTTCTATAATAGTACTACTCTACTAGTAGGTAACACATTAAAATTATGTAAATATCTGTTTACTTACGAAATTTCACCGTGAAACCGTTATAACCTGGCTTGCACTCGTTTCAAAGACACCGCCCCAAAGAAAATTAATCGCATGACACCCACAGTGCACCATAGACAAGGACCATAGAGAAAAAAGTCAAGGAACATATAGGGAGAAATAAGTGCACTGGGCTAGGTAACCACAGACAAACAGAACACCTTAAATTCAACAGGGCCACAAATCAAAAAATAATAATATCGTTTTTAATGCAAAAATGGCATTTAGATGATTCCAATTTTTATATTCGAAAAAGACACCCATGGTTTTAGCGTTTAAAATAGTTCAATCACACAACTACCCATTTAGCATTTTGAGACTTTGATGACTAACTTCACAGCAAAGCAGCCATCTTTCCAGTTAATAATAATAATAATAATAACTTTATTACGAAACATAAAAGTGTCAGGTTTTGGAATGCGTTTCTTTTGAATGAAAGTTCAATAAGTTTGATTACTATTTTATTAAAACGAAACCGCAGTACTTGGAAATGTGTCTGTTTTGCATATAAGATTACCGTGATTATGGTTGTAATTGTTTATAAACAAACATGCAATATTTGTTAAATGACTGTTATTACAATCAGTCTGTACAATCAGTCTTAAAATACAGTGTTTCATTATTATATATAAGTATCCTTTGAATTAAATAATCACTTTTAAGATTATTAAAATTACTTTGGGATCACATCCTTTTCAATCAGTTTTAGGATGCCCTGTTTTTTGTCTCAGCAACTTGTAGCTTTTTGATATTATTTTATTTTATTTACTTGGGAAAAATCTGTATCCTGAGAAGTTTTGTATAAAAATATATTATGCCTTTACAACTCTTCCTTTGAAAATCTATGCCAAGAGGCTGAACACTAAGAGGTTCTGAATCATAACTGATTGGTAATCAATCGTCTGTACTGCTGTCTGAGCTTATAGATGAGGATTCACTGGAGTCTCTATCTTAATCGCTTCATCAAAAACGGTACAAATTCCATACCAGACAGACAGCCAACACAATCCTAGCCTATCGTTACTTGATGAAAACATTATCTGATTTTGGAAGTCCAGAGCAATGAATAAATTTAGTCATTGAGGAAAGTACAGACAGCGATTCAGATATACTCAAGTGAATCCTCATCTTCAAGCTCAGACAGCAGTACAGATGATTGATTACCAATCAGTTGATTCAGTACTTCCTAGTATTCAGCCTCTTGACATAGATTTCCAAAGGAAGAGTCGTAAAGAGCAGACCTCAAAGTTATTAAAACTGATCAACAACATTAAAATATATTTTTATACAAAACTTCTCAGGATACAGATTTTTCCCAAGTAAATAATATAAAATAATATCAAAAAGCTACAAGTTGCTGAGACAAAAAACAAAGCATCCTAAAACTGATTGAAAAGGATGTAATCCCAAAGTAATGTTAAACTTTTTATACTTACTTATTTTAAAATTGATTATTTAAGCTAAAGGATTTTTATGTATAATAATGAAACACTTAATGAGATTACTGCGATGACTTAGATATTATTGATCGTAGATCTCATCGTTACTACTAGTAAGTCAAAGATTTATGGAGTATTTTATTTTGTAATATTGCTAGATGAAGAGGTGATAGTTATGGATAAGTTTCTTCCGCATTTAATTACATTGATCTCAATGTAAATTTCAAGGTAGTGTAAGGTTCAAAATACGCATCTTATAATATACCATACATATATGTAGAAAAAAAAGATTTATAAAGTAATACAAAAAAACTACTATCAAAACTTTGATAGGCTTTCCAGTAAAAAAATGAATTTTCGACTTGTGGCTCTTTTGCATTTAAGGAGCGAGATGACAACTTCATACTACACTTTGATATTGATATATTATCAGGGTTGCTACACCGAGTTTCTGAATCACAGCACGGTACACGGTCGGATTATAAAAACTAGTAGTTTTGCGAACAGAATACCTCAAGAGCACAAACTATCTTGTTTTTCGATAAAGTTTAAAAATCGCATCCATAGTCCGATCTAGCATATACCCAATCTTACTTGAACCACAAGTCGTTGAAACTCTAACAAATGAGAGCTCACGTAATATTGGTTTTCATTTTTATTTTTTCTCAAAAACTATATTGTAAAATAAATATATAAGTAAGTACATATATCAAGTTTCATCAAGATTAATTGAAAAATGCGACGTACGCGAGTACTTACGTACATAGGTACATACATCCGAACAGACGATAGCAAATTTTGCCATATTATATTGCAAGGACTTACCTTGCTTTGCTCGCTCGGTCAATGACTAGTAATATTTTTTTTTATTGCTGCGAATGAAGTTACGAAAGTATAGTTTTTACATATTCTTTCGTTGTTTTATTTTTATTTTATAAAACTGAAACTTGAGTTTCAATAAAGTACGTTACAATAAAGTATTTTCTCGAAGGTACCTACTTTGTTGATATTGCAAAGTATAAAGAACATAGCCGCAAATAACTTTGTAAACTATGATTATAACGAACGGTTGGCAACCCTATCAGAGCCAGCTCATAAAGCCTAATAATTACGGGTGACTAGCAAGCACTAAACTTGTGACGTAGCGTTGCCTGGCAACGTCGCGTTTCGCAATTTTGGTGACAGACCCGAAAATAACGCGAGGCATACTTTTATTTATTTAGCGCCATCTTTCACTATCTTTCTCAAAACTCGGTGCTCGAGGTCCATTTAACCGCCATCTCTGTCAAATTAAACAAAACAGGGTGCTCTGCGTAAAAATATCACGCTTCGATGGTAGGTGGCGACTCAAAATGGACATTAAAAACACTCACACATACGTAAAATTGGTCGTATTTCAAACTAATTTTAAAAATTACCCTTAGTAAATTTTTATTTGAAACAACCATTTGCGAGTACGATAATCATTAGAAAATCGAAAAAAAAATACGATATAAAGAACGACAATCTGTGGATTGAAAAAATACTTAAATTATTTTGTATGGGCAAGGCAACGAGAGCATTCACCTTAATCTTATTCAGTGTGACAATGCTTATTTTGATTTTGAGTGACATATTTTATTCCTATTTCGATGATTTTTAGCATTAGGTTATAATTTTAGTTCAGACAAGATTTTATAATTGTTATTAAATAAATGAATATGAAATGAATATGAATATGAATATGATTTGGTAAATCATACAGAAATAACCCGATAACAATCAAATCAAATCAAATCAAAATTTTAAATTTCATTCATTGAAATCACAAGGATCATTTAGAATCATCTTATACACAAAAAACACACATACAACAAACACGGCTTGGCTTACATAAAATAATCCATCTTACCACTAGGTGAGAAGCGCCTGTGTGGTGCCTCGGAGCAAGGAGTTGCTGATACATAGTAAATTACAACTATTTTTACAATGATTTTTCGATGAACTAGTATATAGTAGATTTAGTACATGAAGTGGATGGACAGGCCGACAAACCGACAAACGTTGGGGAATATAGTTCTCGAGTGGCGACCACAAAACGGACTACGCGTCTAGAAAGGCCCTTGATGGACCGACAATATATTAAAGGTCGAAACCGGTGGACGGAGGCGGCCATGACCGTTCATCCTGACATTCTATGGCGAAGGCCTTTGTCCAGTGGACTTCAACAAGTTGATGGTAATGATGATTATGATGAATAATGTTTGTAATTCATTTCTGAGCCGGTGTGCCTACAACTACACAATACAAATAATGCGTTGCGTAGTTTCCCCTACCGAATCTTATCAGTTATTGCAATTCTATTTGTGATGCAGCATCATTATTGCTATATTAGTCAATATGCAGTACACAATCACACTAATATTATTAAGGCGAGGACTGATCTCAAAAGACACAAGTAATTCTTGTCTTCTGTTTAGTTTTAATTTTCTTTGTTAATCTTTGTTGTTTGTGTGTGTGTCTTTTGTATTTTCCCGTGTCATTTTTATCATCTGCATCATTGGCACAAATAAATGCTTTTTTCATCCCACCATCTCGGAAAGAGTATTTTTGCTATTCGATATCTGAGTGTAAAAGCCGTTTTTATCCTCTAGAGGATAAAGTAAAATTGAATTTAGAACATCGTGTGCACTAAGTTTGTGAATTCAAAACATCATTAAACCTATTTACTTTTACCTCCATGGTGCCGAATTTATCATACTACCTTTTTTAATTTGTTAAAAACTTAGACTCGGAACCTTCTTGGTGTATTACTATTTTATTAATTTGCTTTACGCGCGCCATTTTCTTTCACGTCATATTGTTAAAACCTTAGCTTAAAAACAAGAAACTTGAAAACAAGTAAACCCTAAAATGAGTGATTCTAGCGACGAAGAAGTTTATTTGAAGCCAACAGAATTGACTGAAACTGTTGAAAATGCGCAACACTACGCCGGACCGGCAGATCGGCAGCGTTCCCACTACGCCGGACCGTGTTTATTTTTTTGCATTAAGTCATTTCCTCGCTGAGGTGGGATGAAAAGTTACGTGTTGCACTCGAGTGCAAAGATTTTTCACCTCGTGCTCTCTTGAGCACGAGGTGAAAACGCTCTTGATAAAATTTTAGAATCCTTCGCTTGCTCGGTCGTCAAACAGAGCACGCGGTTAAAAAGCAACTTTGCACTCTTGTATAACAAATAACTATTCTTTCTTTCTTTCTTTAAAAGTAGTATTTTGAACGCCCCGTGCGACGTGACGAGATTAAATAATGAGATGCAAAAAATTGTGTAGGTAGAACAATATACTAATAATCGTTGTAACCGAACAGAAAAAAAGACTGGTTTTGCAATAAAAAATCGCACAAATGACCACCCTAAAAAAGCTTTGGCATTCAAATACTCTTCATTTTGAAAGGCAACAACACAATTTTTTTTAAGCTTGACTTGTATTTAAAAGTTGTGACCGTATATTTTTTATCTGATTTGTATATTTCGATTAATTCAAAAAAATCCTCAATAATCCTCAAATATGACATGCGATTTCAAACCTGATTCTTCTCCACGTACCTAAATATGCACCACCTACATAAATTTATCCGCACTACACAAAGGTTAGCTGGTAGAGAATGCTTCCTAGCTTTAAGTTCGCCTATGAACATGAGTTGTTTTTTGTGTAATAAAGTATATTCTATTCTATTCCTGTGACCTTTCATCGATACCTAGTTTAACCATTATGAATGTATGTGTGGATAACATTCATTATAAAGATAGGCGTTTCATTTGGAGTGAAATTCAATGGTCCAAGAAGCTCCACGGTACTCAGGAAGCAACTCCCGTGGGAGAAGCACTCGACTGGAAGACGTTACGCGTGGTTGAACAAGAAACATGACCGTTTTTATAGCGTAGGTACATCGAGTTAAATTCTATGGTTTTGGAGTTTTTGTGAGGTTGCTTGGTTTTGGGGTTTGGTTGGCGGTTTACAAGTCTCTATTGAACCAGCTTACCAAAATATACCTAAGTGTTTTAGGGTTTTTAACCGACTTCACAAAAACGAGAAGGTTCACAATTCGGTTGTATTTTTTTTTTTTAATGTTTGTTACCTCATATCTCCGGCGTTTGAACCGATTTGGAAAATTCTTTTTTTATTTGAATAGATTATACTTCCAGATTGGTCCCATTTTATTCAGAATCCAGTTCTGATGATGGAATCCATGAGGAATTGAGGGAACTCCTCAAATATTGTAGGCATACATATGGCGATTTTGATATTTTCAGCAACAAACCAAGCATTTGCATTCAAAAAGTATCATAATCCTTTCACCACTATGGTTCTTTCATCATTTTTTTTCATCCAAATATTTAGTCGAATACTGTGGCGGAAGTCGGTTTTTTAAATGAAAAGTTATTTAAAACTCCAAAACATGGCGCAGCAGACCCGGCTTAAGAATAACACCATTGCACAACCTCAATTAGCTAGCGTCCATTCACACCATGAACCAACTTCCATTCCAAATGCGGCTTCATTGATCCATCATTCCCTAATTAGTTTCATCTTCCCTTTGTTTGTTTGAGATACATGTTTTCTTTCTCACAGTTCATGGCCGGTATTCATTATTTACCACAGACAACTATTTGGTTCGAGAGACTTCGGTTGTTGTTAAGTTTAAAATTAATTTATGTAGGTGTTAAGCTATCTTTGGAAGTGTACGTAAATAGTTTATTTTGGGAAAGATCCCAATTGGTTTTGTCTATATGTTAGATTCCTACTAGACTGTTCTACAGAGTCCCACTAAACTACTACATGACGATTTTACCCTAACATATTTGATTTATTTGTCTTGTTATGAATTTATCCTATATTTTTCTGATGAAGTTACCCGAAGACGAAAAGCCCCTAACTCTATGAACTTATATGGTTTGTGGTGAGAAAATGTTTTAAATGTGTTGTTCAATCTTCTTTTCACACCACCTGCTCGACAATGTCCAATTACATATCATACAACCTCAACGTAAAGTAAGGCATTGTCTCTCTAGGGATATAAAGTTGTATGAAACTCCCTAGGGATTAAAGTGATTTGAATTTGGAAGGTCAAATTCGTGTGGAAACTAGTGGAAAACTCCAAGTAAAAAAATGCCCATATTGCATTGTAAAGAGGTTTGTTCGAAAATTGAACTGGCCACCAAAAGCAGACCTCAAAAAAAAAAGAAATAGGCGCGATTTTAAAGAATGTGAAACAAAAGAGATGTTAGGTTGGTGCTGTGTTTTTCAGTGAAATTTATTGCAATATTCTAGTAATATATAATTATGTCAATGGCAATATTAGTGTTAACAAAAAATGTCGAGCGATAATGATTCTACTCCAGAGTTCATCAAAACAGACGATACTTATTTTATGGAGCCCTGGCTTTTTATTGTCTCGCAGTAGGTGTGAAAAGTAGAGTATGCTCCTCTGGAATAAAGCCTGTCTTCGTCTTGGGCAGCTTGAACCCCTCGCTTCACTCAGGACTCTATATAACTCCCTCGCTACACTCGGGAGTTAACTTTAGAGTCCCTCGTTACACTCAGGATTCAATATGCCGCCCGCGACATAAGACACTGCTTTATTCCCTTAGTGCATAATCTACTATTATTCTATAATTTAATGTCTCTAAAAATAATCATCGACTATCATCGGCACTTCTTAATTAATCTTAATTAAGACTGACCATAAAACGCTATACTCAAAACAACTTAAAACATGTTCGTATAACCTTTAAGCATGCTTCTAAATCCTAAACTATTTCCAACACGATACGCTCCCATCAATTCTTTCAAACTGTTTTATTTTCATTTAAAGCCCATCCAATTTAGACTCACGAAGGAAAGAAATAAAACTGAAATGTTCATCCTAATATCCATTAAATTAAGCGACGTCCGTCCATCGTCACTTTTTTATGGATCATCAATTTGGGTAAAAATAACTACGGGTAAAATTGGATCTCGAATGTATGATTTACAGAACTTAGAATATTGAATAGACAAATAAATACACTCGAGAGCAATGAATCCGGGTCACTAAAGAATGTTAAAAATCTCGGAAACTAAAAATGATAGATTAATGCAATAAATTGTATTTAATAGACAATGTAATACTCCTTAAATGAAGGTAAAAAAAATATGAGTCACCATACATTTTATTAACACAAAATTACATAAAGAAAAAAACTGCTGATCTCTCCTTAAAACAAAAATAGGAAACATGAAATTTTTGAACTTTATTACGATTTTCTTGAATTTTAATACTTCGTATTGCCTCCTCGTGCTTCCATTACTGCGTTTACGCAGAAAAAAAACAACAAAAAAACAGAAATCAAACAATGATAAATGACAGATTACAAACAAAAGCAAAACCAAATGCTGTAATTTCGTAGTTCCATCTTCGAAAGTGGCCCTTTTTCAAATTTGATTTTTTTATGATATAACTTTACAATAACTAAGAAGTTTTAATACCTTCATTTAAAGAGTATTACATTATCTATTAAATACAATTTATTGCATTAACCTAGCATTTTTAGTTTCCGAGATTTTTAGGATTCTTTAAGTGACCCGGATTCATTGCTCTCGAGTGTATATTTAGCAATAATTCCGCCGAAATTCGACACACTACATTATTTTTAATATACCTGTTTTTTTCCTTTATAATTATAGATAAGTTTTGTTTTTCTTCCTTTTTTGGCACTAAATATAACTGGTTACTATAAGTGTTAGCTATTGTTATTGTTTATATAATGAAATAGTGTTTTTTTTATTTTATGTTTGTTACCTTATATCTCCGTCGTTTATAAACCGATTTGGAAAATTCTTTTTTTATTTGAATAGATATAGGTATGTACTTCCAGATTGGTCCCATTTTTTTCAGAATCCAGTTCTGATGATGGAATCCATGAGGAATTGAGGGAACTCCTCAAATATTGTTTTCTTATAAATCGAGGGCTTTTCAGTTCAGTTCAGTTCATCAGTACTTTTCTCTAAGTTTCGTGGTTTCGGACTTGACCATCACCCACCACCCCTCTCTAAAACCAACCTGTATACAGACAGGTTTTATTGTAGGTCAGTACACATACGATTAACGTACTTTGAAATTGTGGGTGGCACTAATAATTATTATCTTGTATTGCTAATTGATCATATTGTTTAGTGAAGAGGCGTTTTCATCGTTAATCAACAAATTATGCGTTTAATTATCTACATTGAAATGGAATATACCTAAGTGCATACATATTGCAGGATTTCATGTATATTATATAAAGATGATTTCTATTGAAAGTTTTATATATTACTTTATTTCTATAGAATGTTTGAAAAAATATGTGTTTCATAAAAACAAATCGAACAGCGAATATTTTTTGAATCATGATAATTATATTGACTTTAAATTTTTTCATAGAATAATACGTAAGTACTTATAAAAAATAAAAGTATCCTGTAGTATCATAATCTTTTAAATTAATATTTATAATAATAACATAGAATTTAAGTTAGGTAAGTACACTTAAAAAATAATTTTATATACCTGACTCAAAAATTAATTATTATTATTATTATTACCTATACTCATAATAAATTTTGATCGTTTATCAGAATGTCAATTGTCATAAAAGTAGCAATACTTTCACACAATATGACAATCTATCCCACGAAATAATGATACTGTATTATCGATCTGTGATCTATCCCATTGAGTTGTCTGATAAACAGGTGATAAGTTGATAACTGATAGTATAAGAAAACTTCTAAGTTCTTGGGAAAACTAGAGTGTGTCAATGACCCAGTAAGATGCATTGTTGGGAAAAGCTGATTTTCCATGCAACATAAGTCATTGGCCAGGTTCTGCTGTAATAGAAATTACTGCTCTACAATAGAGTCATTGCTGTCATCTTATTACAAATAGGAGTGCTTGGTATTCATTCTTCCATGAGAAGTGCTAAAGAAATTATCGATCTTACAACATGCTTACAACTCGTTTGCAGAAGGTACTTAAGAATACGCTTCAGTCAAGTCAGTCAGTCAAGTTCAATTTCATTGCGGATTTTTTTCAGAGATTCTGAGTGTTTTTTAACCGATTTCTCAAAAAAGGAGGAGGTTCTCAATTCGGTTGTATTTTTTTAATTTTTTTTTATGTTTGTTACCGCATATCTCCGGCGTTTATGAACCGATTTGGAAAATTATTTTTTTATTTGAATAGATATACTTTCAGATTGGTCCCATTTTTTTCAGAATCCAGTTCTGATGATGGAATCCATGAGGAATTGAGGGAACTCCTCAAATATTGTAGGCATACATATGGCGATTTTGATTTTTTCAGCAACAAACCAAGCATTTGCATTCAAAAAGTATCATAATCCTTTCACCACTATGGTTCTTTCATATCAAATATTTATATATTTGGATGAAAAAAGCGTGTGTGAGCCGAACAGGAGGCAGAGTCTGCAGATTTTATTTTATTTATTTTATGAGAAAGATAAAAAAAATCGGTTACGAGTTCTTTGTTTTACCGATTTTTCTTTATTTTCCTTTATTCACAGCCCCGCCCGCCTTTAAAATATACCCCTCCGTCTCCATCCCGTGGATGTTGTAAAAGCCTACTAGGACAAGAGCCGGGGCCTACGCTACCTTCCGCCTGGCTTGCGGCATGCTCGCGCAGGCTAGGGCCCGGCTGGCAAACGCCACCTCGACTATATAGCCAGTCCGACGCTGGTACCAACAACCATAATGGTGCCGTGTTTTTAAATATCATGTAGGTCGAAAGTAAATACTTCTGACATGAAATGTATTTGCCAAGAAAATCTAAGAAGTTCCTATCTTGCGTGTGTGACCTATCAGTAAGACGCACGCGCATCTCTCCCACGCCACTGAATCTGCAATCTCCATAATAAATCTGCGTTTAGCGGCATTTACAAGTTCCCATACATGAATGAAAAGACAGAATGCATAGTACATAATATAACAATGAAATATATGTACTCTGTCGGAAGGCTACTCGGTATTGTATAATTTCTCGATCCCTACGTCTTCACTATATGCAAGAAACATTGGTCTTGAGAGAAGTAAGATGGTACATTCTCTTCTAAATAGTACCTATGAGAAGAAATAATTATGTTGTTGGTGTATATCTAAGAAAAAACTGCGGGACAGATAATTATAATAATAATTGTATTTATTGCGAAAAACAGTATGATAGGCACATACTTACACCAGCTAACGTGCGTTGAGGGTCAAACGTAGTGTTACCATATCTCAGGATTTGTCCTGAGATCTCAGGATTTTTAGGCTCTTAGGATTGCGGCCGGATTTTGGAAATCTAAGGAAATCTAAGTATTTTTAAAATTTCCAATACTTATAGAGTAGATTTTTCAGATCTTTTTCATTACAAAAACAAATAATGCTTAATCTTTTTTAAAAATCAATTTTGGTCATGTGAATTGCACAAATAAAATCAACACTTAAAATCTATTAAGCGTATTAATCATCAGTTTTAAAGATAAAGATAAAGATAATTTATTTGTTATCATATTTATTTTGCGATGATACCTTTTGACGTGTTAACGTCTTATAAATCGATGGAGCCGGCTGCACGCTCGAAAAAACATGACAAATGCGTCGTTACCTCGTCATGCGTCAGCTCGCAAAACGCATGCGCTAAGCGCATGCGCGCGTGCGCGGAACGAGCGACAAAGAAGCACAATAACGACGTTGACACGTTGAACTATCGTCAGTAAACCGACTTTACAGACAACCGTTTTTAAGAAAACTTTTGTCTTTTAAAAAGCTGTAAATTACGTTTGTGAAAATATTCGCAAAATTCGAGAAAATCTCTGGATGTTATGGTACCATGGTACTCGTTGTTCCTGATACCCACGACACAGGGAATCCTAGTGAGGGATCATGACTATACGTATGTGACTTTTGGATGTTATGTTATGTAATTCTTAGATGGATCTTTCTGACTAACTGCAAGGAATCTCATCTTCAGTCGTATGTGACCTTCGATAACAGATAAAGCAATATCACACAATGATGGTTATTTTCAGGCAAATGATCGCGTGGGCTAAGGTCATCGGATGCATTACATTACTCATATAACATCCTGCCTATTGGTAGTAACCTTATACTTGCTCTGTATACATGGTAATGTTAATAACTGGTGGCTTTGTCTGTTAATGTTTAACCATTGTGGTGTTGTCTATAGAGTAACTAAGAGCGTACGCCTTTGTTAGGTAAGGTGGGTGTAATTAATGACAGGAAGTACTGAGAAGTCAGGCAATTGATTTGTTAATTTTAGAACATAATAAAAGAACTGCTGATTTGAAACAAGGACATCAATACTGTCTGTAAACGACCAGAGGCCATGAGCTCTTAAAGCGATTCAGTTCAAAAACTATTCAGTACAAAATGTCGGTTCGTCGTTGACATCCGTCATCGTTGAATAGGAGGGTTCCCAAAGATTGAATATTGAATATCTTTAATCGCAGAAGTCTATAGACCTTCTGCTATTGTGCCTTTAAATATAGCTGCGGACATCACGGAACCGATATTTTGTACTGAATAGTTTTTGAACTGAATCGCTATATAAGAGCTCATGGTAAGGCCTCAGGAGTAGATTCAAAATCTAGGTACCTAATGTCTCACCCATATCAAGATTTTTGACCATGTTTATATTTCCATGTCTATATTTAAAATGATCCAAATCAAATTAAATCAAAACAATTTTATTCATTGAAATCACAAGGATCATTTTGAATCGTCTTATAATCTAAAATTTACTCCTGTTCCAACGCGACCAAGCCTAGAAGAATCAGGCAACACATTGGACATCCGAATCCGAATCGGATATCCCCATTAGGTATATCCGATTTCGACAGAGGTGGTAGAGCCCCAAGACGAAAGTAATCAAATGCGTGTGGTCAGTGATGATTTACGGCAGTGAGACGTGGTCGCTGACCAAGGGATTACACCAGGAGATGACCAGCACCTTGCACCTGATTACATAACCAATAATACTGCAATCACCAATCCGCCTACCAAGCCTGGTTATTATGGCAGATCCCCCATTGCATTTTAAGGGGGCAGCCTCGTCCAGTAGTGGACGTGTGCTGATGATGTGCCTGTAATTCTACTGGCGTCCATACCAATGCAAGAATAACTGCTTGGTTGCGGAAATAGGTACAGTGGTAGTGATCTTCCGGACTCGGACGAACTCTTTCACAAGGAGTTCTGTTTCTACTTACGATTGGCTTCGAGCATTTCAAAATTATGTTGTTGTCTAGCACCAAACCACATACCATCAATACATGGCACGGAAGGAGGCAAGTAGCACAGCTTTCTAGGTAATTACTATAGCAACGCAGATAAACGCTAATCCGATCTGCCTCAGGGCATGTTGGTAGCGGTACATAAACACTCCTTGCTTCAGTTATTTTAAATGTTTTGATGAAATGAGTGACCGTCATGTTACGGCCGTAATATAGCAGAGCACAGGCACTGCCATAGTGTGTACGGTCTAAGAATAGATTCCTCTCCTCCCGTGGATAGTTTTAAAGTCAACTTACACTAAGGCAACAGGTTTCGTCTGAGTACTCAATACCATACTGCAATCCCCCATGATGACAAATCCCACCATTGAATTCTATGGGGGAGGCCTCGTCCAACAGTAGACGTCTAAACAGCTGATGACGAGGAGATCTATTAACGGTTGCATCTTGGATTATACAAGAGCTTTAGTAAAAGAGAGACAGTAGTCTATAAGAAGGTTGTTCTCGATGTGGCCGACCCAACAGAACCATCCAGAAGTATCTTGAGGAAGCAAGACGAAACATGGAGTACACAATATATCTAAAACTACCGGTGTTGTCTACTGTGCTTATGAGCAGAGGCCGTAGACAAAGTAACATTCTAATAGCGATGACGCCAGTAGAAAAGTCCAAAATGTATGGGATTGACGCTAGCTATCGATATGTCACGTGGTCTTTTGTATTGAATTACGACTGTAGAAATGGAATCGCTTCGAAGCGAATGCCGTTTGGCTAGGCCCTCAGGTTTTGCGATTTTTTTTATGTTATCGAGTTACTAAACGTCAGTAAAATTGTCGTTAATACCCGATTCCCAAATTTCTATATATTACGTACTAGTTGCGCCCCGCGGTTTCACCCGCGTGAATAATGATGAAAATTGATGATGATGATGAAAAGTAGCCTATGTGCTAATCCAGGGCGTAAAGTATCTCCATTCCAAATTTCACTCAAATCCATTCTGTAGTTTTTACGTGAAAGAGTAACAAACATCCATCCATACTCACAAACTTTCGCGTTTATAATATTAGTAGGAAGTAGGATAGTAGGATAGGATATTGATGACTAAAATTATTATACCTATGATATCAATACAAGTGCCTCATCCAGTACATCTCCGGAAAAACTGTGATTTGCAAACCTTTTTGATGATATTTAGTGACTGACACTCAAAAATCGAACCCCTGACGCATCATAGGAAGGTAACCTGACTCGATGGACCGATTAAACTTTTTTAAAGGTATCAATAAGGTATAGGCAGCTCAAAACCGTTTATCGTGGCATTCTATGGGAGAGAAATATATCCAGCAGTGATGTGGTGTGTGTGGTGTGTGGTGTGTGTGGTGTATGACTGTTGGGTGTTATGTTATATCTGTTGATGACAGTGATAAAGTAGCAAGTGGAAATTCTAAATCTTCGGGAAACAAGAGTTATCTCGTTTATTATTGTAGTAGTAGACAACACAATACCTTCCAATCATTATTTAAAGTACAGAATAAATCAGAAACGATGTTTTTGTAGGTAAGTTGGTATACAATGCAATCGATCAGAGTGACCTACTGTTTTACTATACGTTGCTATGCGTATGAGCACTTTACAATCAACGAGTTGATTTATAAGGCATTGTGTACAATGATGTATTTATGTTAGAAGTTTTTGCCTTAGAATAATTTTCAACTTAGTAAGCCAGAATTCACAAACAGGACAGCTAATTGACAAATACGAAAAGTTGCAAGATTAATGTAAGTAGCTCAATACATTATAAAGAAAGAAAGAAAGAAAATACATTTATTTGCCCCCCCGAAAAACACAAGGTGACATGACGTTTTTAAAAAACAAAAAAGAAACAAATTATCACAAAAAATACAAAAGTAAGTAGGTAGGTTTTTTAATTTTATGTTACGTCTACTAATACAAAAAAAAAAAAAAACAAAACATATTAAATGGCACATAACTTACATATCATATATTATATCTACTAGATTCCTGTTTAGCCGTACCTACCTAGAGACGTAGAAAGTCATCATCATCATCATCATAATCAGTCTTTAGAAGTCCACAAATTTACACAAAACTGCTAATAATTTGAGTGTTATTTTGGTTCTTCTAGGGCCTTATTCATAATCATTTTTAAGCCTATTTTAGTTAAAATAGCTTTTGATGTTCTCTCTGATGTGAAATGGCATACGTCAAAACAAGACGAAACATATTTTAACTAAACCGCTTCTGACCCACCGTACAACCGACCATAGTGGTACGGTGGGTAATTATTTTTTCCTACGATACCACCGTGGTGCTGAGACACGGATTGCGATTACATGTATCTATAATTTATTATCAATTATTTTATCATATCCTTTTTATCTGCATATTGTATCATAAGGGAGCAAAATAATATTTTTACGGCGAGGGCGCTTTTTTGAATCCAGAGCGAAGTGAGGGATTCTAGGCGAGGGATTCTTTAGTAGAATCCCGAACGTAGCGAGGGATTCAAAGTACGTCGCCCGAGCCAAAAATATATTTTGCGCCCGAGTGTTACACTCTACTTTTCATCACCCTCTATGAGAAAATAAAAGGCGCCTCATATTTTATTTCAAAACAAAACCATGGATTTCTAACAATCCGTGAATAACTTTTCATTTAAAAAACAGGTTTCCGCCATTGTATTCGACTAAATATTTGGATGAAATAAAAATTATGAAAGAACCATAGTGGTGAAAGGATTATGATACTTTCTGAATGCAAATGCTTGGTTTGTTGCTGAAAATATCAAAATCGCCATATGTATGCCTACAATATTTGAGGAGTTCCCTCAATTCCTCATGGATTCCATCATCAGAACTGGATTCTGAAAAAAATGGGACCAATCTGTAAGTATATCTATTCAAATAAAAAAAGAATTTTCCAAATCGGTTCATAAACGCCGGAGATGAGGTAAAAAATATTTAAAAAATAATACAACCGAATTGAGACCTCCTCCTTTTTGTAAAGTCGGTTAGAAATGACGAAATCGCGGGCTGTAGTTCGCGCGTTTCTAATTTGTTTTTTTTATTCAGCCGGTGGCGCGACTATGGGCCGTCGCGTCGTACCAGCCAGTATTTATTTAAACAATATTTGCTTACGACTTCTTTGGCGCTGAACACTAAGATGTTCCAAATTTAAAAAGGGCGCGTAAAAGATAATTGCGGCGCACTTATTTGAGTTCGATATGTTCCAAATTTAAAAAGTGCGCGCCAAAGATAATTGCGGCGCACTTATAGAAGCTTCATACAGAAAACACCACCTTTGGGTGCACTTATAGGCGAACCAAGTCGTCCTTTTCGAATAGATGGGATGAAAAATATTATGATCAACATAGAGGACCATAAATTGTTAACAAAGATATTTCAATAGGTCATGCATTAGATAAATTAAGGAGGAAGTAATGTGTAATAATGTGTCACGTTTCGTAAATTATACTAACTATACTCTATTCTATAAATACTATAAAATACATATAAACATCACTATTAATTGGTGGTATTGTTTTTAAAATTATTACCCACCGTACCACTGGGGGCATGGTCGGTTGTACGGTGGGTCAGAAGCGGAACTAAACTAGGTTTATAAAATGATTTTGAATAAGGTGATATATTTATTTCAGCTTTTATCATGTAAGTAGGTTAGGTACTTAGTAAAATTCCAAGCCCGGTATCCATAGACCGCTGCGCGACTATGAACTTGTGGCCAATAGTTAGAAAACAACTCAGTCATTGTGAACTAAGCTCAACATGATCGGATATTGCATGTGGGTCATCTCGCTACTTAATCTCAGCAACGGGACTTTGCTGATCACTGACCAGCCTCTCAATTACAGTAGCAAATGGAAATGGGTAACGCAACAATGAGGATAATTTTGGCAGCCTCATCATTTTGAAAGGAGGAATCAAAGTCAAAAAGTCGAAAAGAACTTTATTCATTGAAATCACAAGGATCATTTTGAATCGTCTTATATAAAATTAAATTACTCCTGTTCCAACGCGACCAAGCCTAGAAGAATCAGGCAACAAACTCGGCTTGGCTTTCATAAATGGTCCGTCTTACCACTAGGTGAGAAGCGCCTGTGTGGTGCCTCGGAGCAAGGAGTTGCTGATACATAGTAAATGAGAACTTAAAAACCTTAGGAAGGTAGTCAAAAGTAAATAAACATCAGCAAAAATATGCAAGACAGCACACGCTACGCTTGTTATACTTATAAATAATAATCTAATATAAACATGTAAATAGGTAAGTACAGATATTGCAAATTTCCATTTTAGCAGTCGAGGGGCAGAGCGACATTAGGCCACGCGGCTTTATCATTAATATAGTCATCAAGAGTGTAATACGCTTTCTTAATTAGATTCATCTTTATGTAGGATTTAAATCTTCGAATAGGAAGTTTAAATGCAATGGAAGTGAATATTTAAGTCAAGAAGGTTCAAGTTCCATAAGATTTAGATAGCTGCCAAAATGATCTCCATTGTTGCGTTCCCCATTGCCACTTGCTACTGTAATTGGGTGGCGGTTGTAATCATCATCATCAACAGGCTTTGGGCTGTTGATGTTTATGTTCTAAATCCTCATGATGCATGTTAGTTCAATGCCCGGAATGTGGGTATAACTCTGGTTTTCAAAGCAGTGGCAATCGTCATTATTATGAAGGCCGTATTATAATCCGTACCAGTAGTACCATCGGTAGTACCACGGGTTAGTTGCGAAAACGCGGCAAACTTGTACCTAGGTACAGTTCTTTTGTGAGAGTTCGTCTGGGAAAGTACCTACTAGACAGACTGATCCAATGTTAATGATTATGATTTTATCATTGCTGTTATTAAATAATATGCATAATAAGACTTCTTATTAGGAAATAAATGGGCGGGTTTATTTAGTTATTGACATTCAAAATAAGTAGCTAAAAGGAAGAACGTGAAAGTTGATTATTATGTAAGGTCCTGTGTATTACATAAGAATAAACACTTAGAAGAGACACTGTCTCACTCAAAGCCGTGTTATACCTACACATTCGCTCATACTAAGGCCCATGTTCACGAACAAATAAACAGGTGTTTACCCTAACCATTGGTCAAGTTGACAGATAATGTATGAATGCATCTGTCAACACAATTGGTTAGGCTAAACAGGTGTCTAACCATCTGTTTAAGTTGGTGAACAGTGGCCTGAGTAAGTCTACTAATTCTATGCTGGCAGCATCGGGGCAGCGCGGAACAGAAGATTGTGCCACGCCGTGTGCTGCCGCTGCACCCCATCGCGATATCCGCTGTTTACTGTTCAGTTTATGGATGAAAGAACAATAATAAAAAAGATTAAGTTTCTTCCGAATGCCATGAATGTTTTTACTCCATCTCATTATAAAAGCAATTTTTCCTACATAACTGTTTATGGTATAATTCCTATTTTATTTTATACATAAGTTCCTACGTCAGGTGATTAAGTTAAATACTAATCATAATTGTGAGTAGTTCGACAATATAAAGGACGGATACACTGTCGGTAGCTGAGGGCGAGCATCTCGCAGCGCGAAGAAGATATTTACCTCGGCGGCATCGGCATCGAGACACAAAGAGAATTACGTAACTGACCATTCTACTTCATCATCATCATCATCTACCTGTAGAAGTAGACCGCTAGACATAGGCCCTATGTACCCGACGAGCTGTCTTCATTTAGCGACATCCAGCGACCATTCCATTTAATTTCCATTCCCATTCTATTTGGTTATAAGTTATTCTTATGGTATTACCTAACATCAAATTATCTAATACCTACAAGTTTAACGCTAATAAGTTAATTTTGACCTGCTTCGATGATGGTTTTATTGTTCTATATAAGGTTCAAAATATTTTGAAGATATGGAATTAAATGTTAGAAAACTACGTTACACAATCATGTAACTAAGCTTATGGATATTTATTGAAATTATGTTTATCTACTTGACAAAGTATTTGATTATGTAGAGTCAGTATTTCGTAATTTTGTTTACCTTAAGAAAATAGTGACACACTTTCCAAAACGTATCTTATGGATAAAATACTGATCAGCTTAGGTCTGCAATATGTTTGTTTTTCAGTAAGTTTAAGTAAGTACCTAGGTACTTTTAATATGCCGACGTTCTTCAAATTACGTCATTTTCCTTGATAGCCCTTTCTGATACAGAGCGCTTATGCCTTATGTGACTGTTGGGTGTTATGTTATACTTAGGTACCCTGATTGAGGGTAAATAAAGGAAACAAAAACCTTGCAAAAAAACTTCGCCTCAACAGATGTGAGTCGAGACTTTTCATTGTTACGTCTCAGGGTGACGAACGACCTAAGGTTTTATATTTTTTATGGGCTAGGCCCTATAGCCCAGGGTAGCTAGGGTAACCGTTAGTCCACACAACTGTACCAAGATTTGAAAAAAACCCCTTTAGTTCCACATGTTGATGTCTTATGTTGACAAACCAACATGACTCCATTATAGTAAAGGAACTCTTGTATACCTTACACCACAACTCCATTAATTAACATATCAGTATAACTACATATGCAAGCATGTAGCAACGTCACGCATGTGATGACGAAAACCCCATTGCTGTAATTGGTCCACTGTTCCATTGTGAATGTACCATTGTAAAGCTAGGGCCGTTTGCTCAGGATGTTGACTCAATACCAGTAGGTACCGAATTGTTTGATTGGCTACTGATTTATCAGAAGCCGACGCCGGCTACAGCAAACTCAGGGACAGTGTCGCAGCTAAGGTCTTGCACCCAGGGTAAGATCTGAATTTAGCGCCCCCCCAAACTTATTTTGTAGGAAGAGAAACAATACAATAACTTTAAAGTATAATTGAAGTTATATATTTCAGCATTTTAGTAGTGAAAGTAAGCAACACTCTAATTTTGACGACCTCTGTGGTGCGGCGGGCGAAGGTTCGCCTGCGACGCAGGAGGTTGCGGGTTCGATTCCCGCCTCTGAACAAATATTTGTACGATGCAGATAATTGTTCAGGATGTTCTGGGTATTTTTCTATGTATATAATAAAAAATATCTATCTATGTAATGTAATATACATTACATAGATAGATATTTTTTATTAAGTATATCAGTTATCTAGTACCCATAACACAAGCTCTGCTTAGCTTGGGGCTAGATAATGTTGTGTGAAATGTCCAGCATTTATTTACTTATTTATTAATAGTTACCGGTGAACGGCGAGCAAAGCGAGCCACGAAAATGACCTTTAGGACCATTCGGTTGACATTGAAAAATGTTGAAATCCCAAAATGTATAATTTCCCAGAATATTGAATCAACATTTTCAACATTTTATGTTGAATTTGCAGAAAATTGAATTCTTAGTGGCTTATAGGAGGGAGAACAGCCAACATTGCAACGAGGTTTGCGCCCCTGGCAGCCACCCCCGTGGCTAGCCCCCTAGCTACGACACTGCTCAGGGAGCCAATTACATGAGTAATGAACTAACTTGATAAGTCGTTCAATAACAGCCTGAAGTGGTGATCAAAGTTTTATCTTTCAGAGGCCTTCTTTCTTAAGACCAATAATCATCATCATCACATCATCACCAGCCTGTTTACGTTCACTGCTGGACGAAGCCTCCATCATTGAATACAATGGGGGGATTTGCCATAATCACCACGCTTTGGCAGGCGGATTGTTGATCGCAGATTGGTGTTAAGCACTCAGGTGGATGCTGCTGCCTATCCCCTGGTGTAATCCCTTAATAAAGCTTTTACTACATCCACGGGAGGAGGAGGGGTCTATTCTTAGGCCGGACACGTATTTGCTCCTCTGGAATGGAAACTGTGGCATGCATAAAATGATTTAAAATAAGTAATTACTTATGTGGTTACTTTATTATCTGTGGCTATACGTTTAATATACAATAGCAGTGATGAACTCATAATAATCAGTCTACAATGATCATACACAATGAATTGATACAATGGATAAGTTTAATGGTTAAGTATAACTAATAAAAGGTATTGTGCTATTAAACATCTTGCTAAGAAATAATTATTAATAATAATAATGTAATGTTTGTTTAATGCAAAGTTGTCATAACTTTGCAACATTACAACAACTTGTTGTACTTGTTTTTTAAACAAACATTACATTTATTACTACTTTTTTTGTTACTTTGCATTTATTAATTTGTTTTAGATTATACTGTGAATTAAATGTTTTATAATTAAGAGAATTGGAACTCTGGTGTACCTCGTCAAACTTTAAGCTGAATTGACGCTTCAACTGTCTCCAAAATTATTTCGCTTGATTGCTTCAAAAATCTAGAAAGTTGTGGACCTTAACAAGTCTTATCCAATTATAACTACAAAATTTTATGAACATCTGACATGTAGTTTTTAAATTAAAACGAAACTAAAACAAGACGGAACGAGAAAATGATTCTCATCATTTCTCAGAGATATATAGTTTCTCATTCATTTTTAAAACTATACAAGTCAAATCTTAATATATTTTTAGTATTTGTAGATATAATCAGATAAGACTTATCAAGGTTAGTTTACAGCATTTATAGATTTTTTAAACATAAAACACTAAAAAAAATAAGGTTTCTTCTCTCAGACACTCGGACAGACTCTAAAGTCTAAAGTTGTTTGTAGCGTTTAGACGCACACAACAACCAACCCACCTAACGGACATGCTAAAAGTACCTAAAAGTACTTAGGTACTTTCAGCATAGCCGTGAGGTGGGTTTCGTTGCCGCGTGCGGCGCGTCATTTTTTAAACCTATTTTAGCTAAAATAGCTTTTGACTTGTTTTGACGTATGACATTTTAAGTCAGAGATAACAAGACAAAAGCTGTTTTAACTAAAATAGGTTTAAAAAATGATTACGAATAAGGCCCTTACTGTCACGCGGAGTTTATAGCCCGAATGAACACAAGAGCACAAGATCAAATTATCGCTATAACTACTACGCATACGCTGTACTATTAGCATTCTCTACTATACTACAGTCTTGTATCTAGTACGCGTAGGTAAAAGGGGCTAAGTGCACTTAGCCCACTTTTTGTTCACAGTATACGGACGGACTTCTATTCGTGCATGCGAGATTATGCCGGCGTATGCGGCGGATTGCGGAAGCATAAAGTTATTATTGTGATAGGTAACGGCATAAAAACTCTTAACGAAGCCAAAGCTTCAAAAGGAATGTAACCACAGATAACTGATATAAGAATGTAACGGTATGCTACTAGCTAAAGAGGTTTTGATTTGAATGTAATTTTAGTGAGATTGATGAGGATTTATTGTGTTTCCAGTTATTTATATTCCTATATCGGTGATAAAGCAATTTTGCTGGAGTTACCTAAAATGTCTGAAGACTCAATTATTTTTATTTCTATCACACATCCAAAACACTTCTCGGAGAACTTCGCTTGGTAATTAGGTAAGCTTGTCGACTGTACTGTTGACCCTGTAGCTATAAAATCAATTCGCTTCGCGGTGGTAACGGACGTAGAGGGAACCAACCTTCTTTACATCCCTAATTACTTGTGATGATTTTTGGAGTCCAAAAACCTAGCCTTCTATCCTACTACTACTTACTTCAAATAGATTTCTAATGTTTTTGTTAACATTATTTAAATGAGCGTAAAAAATCTCGACCATAACAAGTTGACACAAAAGGATTCCTCTTTTGTGTAACGTAATGCAAACCACAATGTTTTCAATGCTATGTATGGCATTTGAACTGCAGTCCATTCAAAACAGGAAACCGACATTGAATCAATTGTTTAATTTACATAAGGTTAGTTAAAAATTAATTATTTTTGTAGGTAGACTTCAGACCCAAGAACCTACAGTTAGTAAACACAGACTACATAGATATTGAAAGTACTAAGTTGTTTCGTAGACCTTTGCCTAGTAAAAAATAAAGTTGGTACCAAAGAGGGCACTTTTTAAGTACCTTAAAGTAATGTTTAGTTAGCGGTCAACCATTCCATATTTTGTACAGCTTTAAGACAAAATTTCATACATTTAAACTTACAGTATAGGTATCCTTGTAAATCCATAAAAAAACACAAAAACAGCTTTACACACATATCACAACGTAAATCCGATTTCAACTTTTTAAATCGTCATGATCTAAACCGGTTTGTAAATGGTAGAATGGTTTGAAAATCGAACGCGTTACGTCTCGCGCCAACGACGTGCGGAGAACAACTAAAGGAAGGAGTTTAGTTGAGGCAACGGTTTGTGCATTCGAAATGCATGGGTGCATCGTTGAAAGGTCAAAATATCTTTTGCAACTTGGATCAAAGAATAAAGTAAATATTCAAAGAATTACTAAAAAGTGAACACGAAACTGTTCATGCATAGATTAATTGGTCATCGTTGAAAGGTCAAATTCTCTGGCACCTATCTTTCAGATCATTCGGTGCATCACGTTTTGTAGAGTCTATGATCTAGCAGGATGCTCAAGAAATAACCAGTGATACGATAATAGTAGTAGAGATTAGGGGTAATATCGGGGTATGGGTGGTATGGGTAAGTCCCGATCACCTTACCCATATAAATGTCCTGCAACTCATCGGCAATGACCTTGGTGTTGCAGATGTTGCAGATGGCAATTGGCAACGGTAACCACTTACCATCGGATGGCCTGTACCTATGTCAAAACATAACATTTGACATTTTGAATTTTTTTGTTATTGCACTTGGGAGGTATATTCTCTGAACTTTTCTTCCTAAAAAGTATATTTCATTACTTGTTAAAGAACATCGACGCCCGGTCTTTAGATGACAACATATCAGCTGCTTTAATACCAATTAAGTAATTTAAGTTAGCTTTAGTTAGTTTAAGTTAGCTATAGTTAGTTTAAGTTAGCTTTAGTTAGTTTAAGTTCTCCAAAAAGTGAGTAAGATGACAGTGGTAGGCCCCTTAACTATGTTGTCATTGACGAAAAGCTGTTAGAAGGTTGTCGAGTGGCAAGAGGAATCAATGATGCCAAGGCAAAGATTAGCTGATCTGAGTAAGAGATGGGATAGGATAGATAGATAGATAGAAAATAATTTAATTAATGCACACCTTAACATAAAAAAAACTAAAAATAACTCTATGGGTGGTCTTATCGCTTTGTAGCGGTTTCTACCGGACAACCATAACCATAGCCATAAAATTTTGTTAATTATAAAAACGGACAAAGTGGATACTATGCTAACAATACCTATAGTAAACACAGTAATAGGAAACAACACAAGGTCTGTGGCCATAGAATAATCACTTTCAAATTATACAGATGAATGAATGAATGAATGAATGAATTGAATTGAATGAATGAATTATTTATTTGCTTAGAATGTAGGTACAGTATAAAACATAGGTGATAAATATAATAATAGTTTCCAGTACATTCTGCCGTCAAGCGTGCAAAATTTAAGCAGTTCATACAAGCTAAATATGGAGGCTAAATATATTACATGTATGCGAGTCAGAAACCAAAATGGTCAAATATTATAAATAGTGATAATGTAATTAGTCGCGTCTTCCCCACTACTCAACTAAATTGCTCAACTGCATCAAGTTGAGCAGTGGGTAATACCAACGGCTCAACTGGCAATTGCTCAACTATGAATAGTTGAGCAGTGGGCAATAAACCCCCCCAATAATAAATAATAGCCCTCTGTTCAACTAAAACTGCACAAGTACCTAACTACCTCCAACATTCGTATAATTAAACAAAAATAACAGCTAAAATCAAATTCTAAAATTACATAAGTCAAAAAATAAAAAATATAAAACAATGCTCATAATAAATTTCATTAAATGTCAAATAATATAAGAAGGTAAACAATTAAATAGCACATAAAATATTTCCTAACATTCAAAGTCATTTAAAAATTCATTAATGGAGTAATACACCTTATTTTCTAAAAATTTCCTCAGTTTATTTTTAAATGCATCAAAACTATTTTCGGCGCGTATTGAGAAAGGGACCTTATTGTAAATAATGGGCGCCATGCAAAACACACTGTGCCTTAATAAGGCTGTTTTACATTTATGATGATGTAGGGTGCCCTCCCGGCGGCTGCCGTCGGGGTACTGGTCAAACCGATGAAGGTTCGTCCGTACAAAAATTGCCACTTCAAAAATGTACAATGAGGTAAGAGTGAGAATTCTCCATTGCCTGAACACACCCTTATGGGGGGTTTACACGGGTGACTAAAGCCGCACGATTTTTGCCGCGCGGCGTAAATCGACCGTCTAAATGGCAATTCGACTAGATCGCAAGTGACTAAAGCCGCAAGCCCCAAAGTTGGGTAGCATCCGACTTTGGCCGCGCGGCAACCGGCCGCATGCGACTGGTGACTAAAATCGACCGTGTAAACGATCAGTTGCAGGCGATCGCCCGCCGCATGAAGGTGTTTCGCGCACGCACGTGTATTTATTTACTACAGCTTTTCTGTGTACATGTATCGTAACAACCATGAATAAAAATAACACCATACAGTTTTTGGAATGCTATGAAATGCATCCATGCTTATGGAACCCAAGAGAACAAGATTACAGGAACAATAATGTACGTTTAGCGGCTCTTAAATCTATTATTCAAGAAATGCGTTTGTCCATAACAGTTGAAGAGCTTAAATTGAAGATAAAAAATATACGAACCACGTATAATAGAGAGGCCAGTAAGGTAGCAAAGTCAAAGAAGAGTGGCGCGGGAAAGGATGATATATACAGACCTCAATTAATTTGGTTTTCTGTAGCTGACCGCTTTTTAAAGCCAGTGATAGAAGGAAGAAACAGTAAAGATAACATTGTAAGTCTTATTATTATTTATTAAATAGTTATTCTTGTTCGCATATTATAAATTATAATAGGTAAATCGTGAACAGAGCCATTTTTATAATATTACTTAAATAAACATACAATATTTACGCAATCATTCTATCTTGCCATGAAACTTTTCCTGGTCCGACAAAATAGTCAGCATATCTATCGCGCAGATCTTTTGCATTTCGTGAATAGTTGTTAGAAGATAGCGGTGTCATTAATTCGTCTACTCCTGCCGTAGGAATGCTTCTCCAACTTCCGTTTCTGATTGTCCCTGAACTGAAGTCTTCTCCGTCTACTAATTCGGGAGTATTCATGTATATGAGATTAGTCCGAAGCCAGTTATGAAGCGCACAGGTCGCTTTAATAATAGAATCAGTTTTATCCAATGAAACAGATATAGGTTTTCTGTATACTCTGAATCGTGAAGCCATTATGCCAAAGGCATTCTCTACGATTCGGCGTGCTCTTGATAGTCTGTAATTAAAGATTTTTTGTTTGTGTTCCAAACCTTCATGTCTTGAATACGGTTTCATTAAATAGGTTGCCAAAGGGAAAGCATCATCACCAACGAAAACTGCCTTATTAGGTAGTTTCAAATTATTTCTTTCAAGAGCACTATAGAACTTTGTTTTTTTCCAAATATGCGAATCATTCATGCGTCCATTAGTTCCGAAATCTATATATATGAAACGGTAATGTGCATCCACTATAGCAAACAACACCACACTATAAGTGCCTTTGTAATTATAATAGTCTGATGCTCCGTGTGGTGGATTTTCGATTAATACGTGTTTCCCGTCAATAGCCCCACAGCAAAAAGGAAATTGCCAGCGATCTAAAAAATCCTTTTGTATTTTCTTCCATTGATCTGTGGTGGATGGCACCTAAAAGAAATAAACTTATATTAGTGTATGGTTACAGGGAAAAGATTCAGCGGTGAACACAAACAGCGACGCGTCTTCATATTTTGATGAATTGGAACAAGAAGATAATATTGCGCCCTTACAAAAGAAAAAAAAATTGTCTCCAAAGAAAAAGGCGGAGCGTGCTCTAATGGACGCACCTAAAATTGACCCACCTGTTTTACAAGCAGTTAATAGATTAGAAACTTTGGCTCAAACTATCCGTCAAGATGAATTTGATACATTCGGAGTACATGTGGCAAGCCAATTACGTAGTTTGCCATTAAGAAATGCTATTGTTTGTCAAAATTTCATCAATAATTATTTGTCACAAGAAAGACTGAAAACCTTAAATACACAACATTTTCCAATTGCTAGACCTACGAGTTCACTCTCAGAGTATACACGCTATACTTCGACTCCAGAAGCCGAAGCTACTACTTCCCGAAACCAAGCTTTTCAAAACCAGCGTGAAACTTCGACTCCCGAAGCTTCCACTTCTAGAAGGCACCTCGATTATGAAGAAGACTATTTTGCCAGCTGTTTACTTACACAAGAAAATACTGGGCAACAATACGGAGTGAACGACGATATTCTATCTCAAGCTGTTAGGTCATGCTTAGATGAAAACACAATGGAAAATTTATAAATAAATCGTTTATAATTAATTACTAGTTTCACTTACCATAATGAACTCCTGTAAAACATTGTATATAGCATCCAAAACATCCTTCAAAAACAAGGAAATTGTGCATTCTGGAACTCTAAATGACTCTGCAAGACTTGAATAGTTATCACCGGTAGCCAAGAACTTCAGGGTTATTTCTAATTTAATTTTCGGAGAAAGTGCTACTCGCATATTGGTATCGCATTTTTGTATAAGCGGAGTAACCTTATGTAGTAACGTATTAAACTGATCAGTAGTCATTCTTAATCGTTTTTTAAAATAATCAGGATCTTCTAAACTCCACTCAACCAATAAAGTATCCGAAGCACCCAAGTCCTTACGTCGAGAAATCCATCCACGTACCCAAACTTTACGTTTTCTTCTTTCCTTTTGTTTTTTCTTTACTCTTTGTTCTTTAAGCAATTGTTGAATAATTGTATAATTAATTATTTCAATTCCGGCACAAACGGCTATTCTGCTCAACATTTTCGATGGAAATGACAGAGCCGCATGCGATTTTAGTAACCAGTGTAAATGGGCTAGCGATGCGGCTTGGTGAGGCAATTAGTGAAGCGACTCGCCGCACGGCGAAAATCGACCCGTGTAAACCCCCCATTACACGTGTCTGTCTGCCGGAAACCAAACATTGATCTAATGCATCTCTTCTGTGCCCTAAATATCTTTGTTTTATTGGTAGAGTTGCCCCAAAATATAACTCCATACCTTAGCAGTGAAGCAGTGTGCCCATAGTATGCCGAAAGTAAGGCCGGTAAGTTAGCGACTTTACTCAGTTTATACAGCGCATATGAGTTCTGGTAAAGACGCTTGCAGACTGTATCTGTATGCAATTTCCAATTCAATTTAATATCAATTTGTAGGCCCAAGAACCGTGTAGAATCAATAAAATTTAATTTAACATTTGAATAATTAACGTCCATGTTTGGTAAAATGTTTAGCCTTTGCTTAAAGTCCATTAGGTATGTTTTAGTCAAATTAATATGTAAATTATTATACTCAAGCCAATTAATAATTAATGTCAATGTATTGTTGATGTCAGGTTCTATATTAGTCAAACGGTTATCAGTAAATAATATTGTGCTATCATCAGCAAATAATGTCATATAGTTATTAGTGATATTAGGAAGGTCATTAATATAAATAATAAAAAGTAATGGTCCTAGAACACTTCCTTGGGGAACTCCATAACGAGATACGCCATTGGGGCGTAATGACCCCGGCGGGGCGGCGATCTCGCGGGGGTAATTAATCTCGGGTTAAAGATATCCTGCGTTTTAATTTAGGTTGTGATCTGTTCATATAAGTTTCAAATTATATTAAAATCTGTAATTTTGACATAAAACACACTCGCAAGCAGATGTTTTACTTTTTTTTTAGCCGGCTAAGATGCAAGTGGTTGTGGATTCGATTCCCGCTGCAGGATAAATTTTTTGTATGCTCTGCAAATATTTGTTCCGGTTCTGGATGGTATGGGAACCAGTAATGGCATTTTAAACATCAAACTGCAATGAAGGGCTCTTAAGGCCTGAGGGCTGCTGGCACAGCTTTAGCATGTGGTTGTTAATTTTTCACTGGGTATTTGACCTAATAACATAACATAACACCCAACAGTCACATTCGTAGCCCTAAATATTTCCTGTGTCGTGGGTATCAAGACCTACGAGTACCATGGTACCATAACACTCATCATATCTCTTTGACATATAATCCCAAAAATTCTTAAAATTGTTAATTATTATGTACTATTATAATGACATGGTAATGGATGTATCTACCAAGTACCTACTTATGGGAACTAAATTGTTTTGTGTTAGTAGTAGAACTTCTTGTGAAAGAGTTCGTCCGAGGAAGTACTACCACCGTACCTATTTCTGCCGCCAAGCAGTAGTGTTCGCATTGCTGTGTTTCGGTTTGAAGGGTACGGGTGCCGGTGAAATTACAGGCACATGAGACTTTTCATCTTTATGTCTCAGGGTCGGCAGCGCGCGTATGATGCCTTTGGTGTTACAGGCATTCATAGGCTACGGTAACTGCTTTCCATCAGGTGGGCCGTAAGCTTGCCTGCTTGCCAAGTAGCATAAAAAAATAAAAAATAAAAATTATTTGTATGTTGGACGTGTGGATTATGACCATCTATGTAAAATTACCATATTCAAAACAAATAAATTATCCTTATCTTTATCTCAGACCCGAAACAAATAATTACAGATCATACAAAAATTAGTCCCGCAGCGGGAATCGAACCCGCAACCTCTTGCATCTCAGCCGGCTACTCGCCCGCCGATCCACAGAGGTTGTCGTCTAGCTACTCGCATACTGGGTATATATTTCTTCTCTGACGATAGTGAGTCCTATCTGTGCGTTGATCTTTGTCAAATAACAGCTAACAGTTTAAATTTATTTAATTCAACGTTCACTCTCATTCTTGCATAATTACATCCTTGTACTTGCGAAGTAACTTATAAAATTGTACCAAGGGCAATAACAGGAAACTACATTTTTGTTATAGACTATAAATAATGTCAAACACACCACAAAATAAATTATGAGTGGTTAAGTACTATAATAATAATAATAATAATAATATATTTATTACTATTACTTAGTTAGTTTAATATTTGACGACTTCTATAGCGCGGCGGGTGAGTAGCCGGCTGAGATGCAAGAGGTTGCGGGTTCGATTCCCGCTGCGAGACAAATGTTTGTATGATCTGCAAATATTTGTTCCTGCACCCCAATTACAGTAGCAAATGGCAATGGCGAACGCAACAATGGGGCTCATTTTGGCAGCCTTAGCGCTATTTAAATCTGATTAAACTTGAATAGTGGAAAGTTCTTGACCTAAACATTCCTCCATTCAAGTTTCAAAAGATTTGGACAGCGCTTGGGCTGCCAAATTGATCTCCATTGCCATTTTGCTACTGTAATTAGGGTCCTGGTCTGGGTGGTACCATGGTAATCGTAGTTCCTGATACCCACGATACAGGGAATCCTAGTGTGGGATTAGGACTACGTATGTGTTGGGTGTCATGTTATGTTATTATGTTATATGTTATTGTGCATGGTGTCTCTCAGAATAAGGACTAAAGCAATATAATCAGTGCTAAAATACCAACCAAATACAACAGTTTGTACTATTTTCACTTACGGCACTAAAAAGGTGATAGATTAGCTTTAGTCATTATTCTGAGATGTGTCTAGCCTAAGAATAGACCTTTTCTACTCGCGTGGATGTAACAAAAGCCTTACTAAGGGATTACACCAGGGGATGGGCAGCACCATCTACCAGAGTCATCATCATCATCATCAGTATATAGAAGCCCACTGCTGGACATAGGTCTCCCCCTTAGAATGGCACGACGAACCGTCGGCCGGTCTACCTGAGTACTTCCAAACTGCGATCACCGATCCGCCTACCACAAGCGTGAAGGTCTACGCCACGGTCTACGGTAGGTCTAGGGGGGATTTGCCATAATCTATTATGGCAAATCCCCCCATTTAATCTAATGGGGGAGGCTTTGTCCAGCAGTGGACGTAAACAGACTAGTGATGATTATACATATTATGTCAAGATATTAATCATTAAAATGCTGCTCATTTTGAAAAGTAGTGAATTATAAAACCGGTAGTATGGTCAGTTTTTGTACTTGTCTTAGCAGTTGTTAAAAAAATAGGTCATTGTAACTGGCAGGCGAAGATGCGGTAAACAGGTGTGAATTTTTATTCTATTTCATAAGTTCTGAGACCAAGTGATGTACATATTATAGGGCATCTGTAGGAGTTGCTCAACATAATACAAACAGAACCAGTGAGGTTATACACGGATACACGGTTCGCTCCCGGTACCTAAGCAAACTCTTTTCAAGCAACGTTTGGCTACGAACCAACTTGAATGGAATAATTTGATATTATAATATACGCTCTCATTTACCTTCTATCTAGGTAAGTAGGTAAAGTTTATATTACGAAATTACAAGTAGTTTTACTTGAAGGCAAACTATGTTTTTAAGAAGTGAATAAATCAAATTTCGTAACATTATCACCGACCTTATTAATCCGCTAACTTCTTAGCTTAGCAGTATTACAACAATCTGAGGCCCAATTCACTAACTTAAAAATAGTTAAAATAGAGTTCGGATCATGTTTCGATCTTGTGTCGATTACTTAAATGTCAGAAATGGTATTCTCTAAACATAAAATACAACACTGTAATGTGATTATATCGAAATGTGACCGAAACATGAACGATTCAACGTTTTTTAGATAATTTTAGCATTGTAGATGGAGTCTCTCTTTACTCTTTGCGATATACCGTGAATTGAAAGTGGACTAAATTGTTATTTATAAGGGAGAAGAATACCAACTTTCTTTCAATTCATAATTCAGTGTCGATTCAGTTAACTTTCAGTGTATTTTTAAAATAATTTAGAGAATTGGGCCTCTGGTTGTGTTTGCTGTACCTACGTATCCGGCCTGACTCCTCAGTCATCTCCGTGGATGTCGTGTTACCGGTAGGTTGCTTAAGCCTTTTCGTACGCGAACGAAGTTTGTCTCTATTTTAGCTATAATTTCATTGGAATTTTCGTATACATGATAAAAGACCAGCGTCAGATTTTTCAAAATTCGTTCTTTTTAACCGACTTCCCAAAAAAGGAGGAGGTTCTCAATTAGATAATGCAGATAATTGTTCCGGGTTTTATGGGTATTTTCTATGTATAATAAAAATATCTATGTATGTAATGTATTATATTACGTATATCAGTTATCTAGTTGCCATAACACAAGCTCTGCTTAGCTTGGGGCTAGATAATGTTGTGTGAAATGTCCAGCATTATTTATTTATTTATATTTTTTATGAGGAATTGAGGGAACTCCTCAAATATTGTAGGCATACATATGGCGATTTTGATATATTCAGCAACAAACCAAGCATTTGCATTCAGAAGGTATCATAATCCTTCCACCACTATGGTTCTTTCATCATTTTTTTTTCATCCAAATATTTAGTCGAATACAATGGCGGAAGTCGGTTTTTTAAATGAAAAGTTATTTATTCAAATTATGGTTTTGTAATAACCATATAATTTTATAAGAAACTAACGCACCATGGGTCTTGATATCAGTGTACTGTGTGAGCACAAAATTTCATGGAGTTTGAAGATATAATAGCCAAATTAGAAGCAAACATTCACTCACCACCACGGCGATCACCATCCGCCTGCCGAGCGTAGTCATTAGGGAAAATCCTCCCATTGCATTCTTTGGGGGAGCCCTCGCCCCAGCTGTGGATATCTAAAGGCTTCTGAAATTATATATTTAAGACGAGGCTCCTTGTCTTTGGTGTCACTTCGTTACGTTCTCACTCAGTAAATGTAAAAGTTACAAACTTGATGTTTAACAGTGATTACTTGAGGATGCAATCTAACGAAATCATAGATCAGAAACACGATTGGTAAAACTTTTCTCGATAGATTTATTTTTTGAAACCGATTTCCTAAAACCTTTTTTACGTCCATCCTTCGAATCTAGAAGATATTGACGGTAAATTTTTATACAATTCGGTAGAAAATCACAGCACGTAACAAAATAGAAGATGATTTATTTTTATATTTGCTACTTTTAAGCAAAACGAAGTTTTATCACATGTCGCTTACGTCATTTACTTTTGAGTGCTTCTGATCTATACCGCATCTGTTCTCGGGCTCAAGTGAGTAATAGCGCTATCACTTTCTAATCGGGGCTCATGGGCGGAGTTGGCGTGGGAAATTTTTTCAAGGAGTATCTTCTTAATAAAGGTTTGCAATTCAAAGCCGTATCACAAAACACAGAGCTAAAATATTTATTTTTAGTAGCTATGAGACGGCAGATATGAAACTCATCTTTTAGCGTCATACCTTTAGAGTTTGTTATTTACTGGAAGAAAGCGTTAGCCGAGTTGGTAGTGGAATGCAATGGCGGCAATGAGCTCACCACTTGTCACGTCTATTTTCCTGCAATGTGCAACGCACGGTGAAAAGAGGCCCTTTGAGGCTTGCCTACCACTTCGGGTAAAAAAGGCGTGTGTTTAGGAATGCATGTATCTTTAGCCGTTTTTGAGAAAAAAAGGTTTTGCTGGTCAGATGGAAAGCACAGTTATTGATTATAAGGATTCCATTCCTTCTTATTAGGTTACTTGCTTAACTAGTAGGTACTAAAAAAGAGGCTTACACCATTTTTTCACTTGATGTCTTCCTAGCCTTGCTTTTCATGTTAAGTGGCACTCACAGTAAATGGTAGGTATCAGTCAGACTCACTGCACTGTATGATTGAGAAGCCAATATAGAAACCAACGCGTTAGAAAAAGAGGAAAGAGTAGCTTAGGAAGTATCTATATGAAACGAGAGATAAAAACAACTTTTACGCAAGTACTTTCACATGATGTATAAAATAAGTGAGGCTCTCAATAAATAATAAAATAAATATTATGTAATTAAGAACTAACTTAAATTATTATGCAGGTACTAGCGGCTCGTTCGCGACTTCGTTCGCGTAGACCACAAAGAAAGAAATAAAAAAAAATCTAAAAAAATAATATAGCCTATGTTACTCAGTGATAATATAGAATTCGACTGGTGGAAGAATTTTTAAAATCAGTCCAGTAGTTTTCGATTTAACAACAGTAAAACAGTAGTGGGCTGTTTATTTTTTTCTACCACTTATTTAAAAAACATTCAAGTCACAAATGCGAAGATTAAGTAATAGTTACTACGTGACAGTGCGACTGACACGAGATTATATTGTGACGAATGTTTTTTAAATAAGAGAATTGGGCCTCAATTAGCCCCAATGCCCTAACATAACCCTGCCCCTAACATAATGCTGCAATGCCCTAACAATAACATCAATGCCCCCCATCAATGGGGGCATTGATGTTATGTTTGTTGCTCTCATTCCAGACTCGGTTGCGTTGAAACACGAGTAATTTTAGTTAATAAGACGATTCAAAATGAAATGTGATTTCAATGAATAAAATACTTTGACTTTTTTTGGTTATGGGTTTATTTTGGTTTACGGAAAGCAGCCGAGAGACGATGACTATCAAAACACTTAACAAAGAGTTTAAGATCGCAATTGTAGTGAATTCGTGTGAATCAAACTTGCAAGTTCACGATGTTTTGTTAAGGACTGTTAACATAATCCACGTAACACTATTACGTATTAAATACTCAATTAAAACGACCAAAACTTTCTTTGATAACTCGTTTAAAATTAATTTATGCTACCTGTCACTTGGCTCTAGTGAGAGGTTATTACATAAAAGAGTTAGGTACCATAACATATGAAAAGTTATCATCATACTTATATTTATTATATTGTCACGGGTATGTATCGCGTGTTACCTTATTAT
Organism: Epirrita christyi; assembly: GCA_951392215.1. NCBI lineage: Eukaryota > Metazoa > Arthropoda > Insecta > Lepidoptera > Geometridae > Epirrita > Epirrita christyi. The sequence goes on from OX595843.1 coordinate 2,447,866, forward strand.
TTATTATTCCACTACAAAGAGAGTCTAAAACCATATTTCAAAATTGAAAGATGGTTTTAGACTCTCTTTGTCGTGGAATCCTACCATTGGTAGGTGTGCGCGTCGCGATGTGTTATCTCAGTGCGTAGATACGGTTAGTGTGGTGTGTAGGACTATGAATACGACCATTTCTAATTCTGAAGACCAAGTAAGGGTAGTTTCTGCAGCTGCCACCACTTCTCGACGGTAGCTCCATGTACTCCAGTTAGCCCGCGACCAAGATTGCTGCAACGCATTCGAAACGTCGGGAATAATAAATAATAAGGTAACACACGATAAATACCCGTGACTATATAATAAATATGTGTTCTAATCGCGAGAGTAAATACTATCATCATACTGTTTCGTTACTGGAGTACTCCATAATATATGGGTGTCATACTTACAAGATGAGATGTCATCACGTGGACGAGATTTTTTCGAGAATAAGGGCCCTGAGGCCATAGACAAAGTAACATTCTTAATAGCGATGACGCCAGTAGAAAAAACCAAAATGTATGGGATTGACGTTAGCTATCGATATGTCACGTGGTCTATTGTATTGTATTACGACTGCAGAAATGGAATCGCTTCGAAGCGAATGCCGTTTGGCTAGGCCCTCTGGACTAGCGGAGCAGACCATAACTACCACCACGCAATTAATCCTATAAACTTCATTATCTGCACCTTCAGAGATATTTCAACGGTTCTACTGTTGACACAAAGACCGAGCTGCCGATTGGATCATCATCATCACCATCATCAGCCATTAGGCGTACACTACTGAACGAGACGCTGGCTCATACACAGAGTTTGGATTAACGTGACCCGGAACAAATATTTGCAGACCATGCAAAAAGTCAAAACCCGATCGAGTATATACGATGTTATATCTCCATTTTGTACCATAACGTCTGTTTACCGTAAAGATGAACAAATCCATTTGCAAACGAAAACAGGTTATAATTAAGGTAATTATTTTCTAAACGTCAAAGTTAAAAGTGAAACCTTCGAGTTCAGCATTGTTAAGCGGTCGTCAGTCAGTGACGGATCCGTTCTATTTGCTGTTTGCAAACAAAGTCGCCGTTTTTGGTAAGCGTTGAGAGGCGGGACAAACGACGGCTTTTGTTTCATTATCATCATCATCTGGCCGAAAAACGTCTACTGCTAGACGACGCGACCGACGCCGCGACGTCTCCCCATTGATGGAGACGTCTATTCTTAGACCAGAGGGCCTAGTGTGAGCATCGCGTTTACGTGACAACCGCGTAAACGCGCGTTTTTTGAGTAACCGGCAAAATTAAAGTATACGTAAAAACTGCTCGCACTCCGCAGTTTTTACATATAATTTAATTTTGCCGGTTACTCAACAAACGCGCGTTTACGGCGGTTGTCACGTAAACGCGATGCTCACACTAGGCCTACAGACACAGAACAGCAAGCCAAAAGCAGGATCTATTACTTGCGGTTCTATTTAAGATAAGAAGTAGTTAAGCACGGGTGAAGTCAGGAGGAGACATTAGAGTTACTAGGATTTAGCCAAGGAGTAATATCTGTACAACATAACGCTTGGATCGAAAAGTTTTTTTTTGCGCGACCTGCCTTTTGTCGTGTTTCTAGTACAAAAGACATCAACGCGCTCCGCATTTATTTTACTGATGTGTGTAATTCTTAACTATAATAGTTTGTAAGGTGTGCAACCAGGGTGGTTATTCGCCATGACCCAAGAGATTCCTTGCCAATAACGTGTGACGTCACCCATACGATTCAGCGATGATTCCACACAGATGTCGTAACGTTAACGCGTTATGTTACGTTTGGTCATATCGAATAAGGGGGCAGGACGTTTTATTTTTACCGAAACATTCAATCCCAGAACGTATTTATTGAATGTTCAATTAATTCTTATCTTATCTCAATTTAACTGTCATTGCGTGCGTAGACGTAGTAACTATTACTTATTCTTGAATGTATTCGTTATCTTTCTCGCTCTAACAAACGCGTTCCTAAGCGACAGATAGGTTGATGATTAATCAAAACCTATCTGATTATAAAATATAAAATATATTGAATGTCAAATAATTACAAAAATTGCCTTCCTACTTTTCCCTAACTGAAAGTCACTCGGTGACTAACGTTTAACAAGTAAAATGACCATCAATTGACAGTTGTTGATAATTTAGAGCAATTGATGGTAATTTTACTTGTCAAACGTTATTCACCGAGTGACTTTCAGTTAGGGAATAGAAAGGCTGATCGTGATAAACTGTCACATAAACACAAATTGTTGTACTTTTACAAAATACTATCCATTGACATATTGATGACATTGGCAAAACAGAGTGGAATCTAAAGCCACAGAAGACATATTTAAAAGAAGAACTAGAAGAACAGAATGAGGCCGTTTCAAATCATGCTTTCAGCATTGAAAATAGATGGCGCTGCTCTGTAACGTAATTGTCAAGTGTCAAAATAAAGTGAAATGTCAACATCGACAACGTAGAAATAATTTTCATAACGTGGTATTTATTTTGCCTACTTCTAAAAACACCACGAAATCACTAGCATATCATGACTAATAGCCATAGACTACTTAGAATAATAGTTTTGTACGCGTGCACCACAGACAATCTTGATTGATACAGTTGAGTCAGCGCCATCTATCAAACCAATTTGAACTACTTTTTTCTTTTTAATCGAAGATGAAAAGCCCTCATTAGAAACTAAGGGACCTATTACGAGGACGATATTCCACAACCATTCGCAAATCTTCCATAACAATAGGAGAATTATGTAATCAATCAAATACCTATCAATGTATTTCTCGTATCGGTAAGTATAGGTACTCTAGGTACTGATATTGCTAAGTCACGTATCAAAAAAGAGAAAACACTAATTCAAGTTGTCATAACAACGAACGTGATAGTATTTGACCTTTTTAGAAGAGGTGCAAGTGAAAGGCGTTGGCCCATTACCTTTCGCCATCACCGATGGGGAATACAAAGTGAAGAATTGGAAGACATCCATACTAATATAAAAATCCTACTAATATAATATTGTTAACGCACAAGACTGTTTTTTTGTCAATCATGTGGCTTTATCGGCTTTTTGTAAAGTGCATATAGATTACGACCAGCCTCCCAATTATTTTATTTTTATTTTATTTTTGTTATTTTTGTTTATTAGAAAATCAACAGCAAATACAGTTTAGATTGTTATATATAACTTATGCTATAAAAAGGCCAGTAATAGATCTTCCTAAGGTAAATTACAAATCAAATAGGTACTTTACAGCTCTCTAGCTTAGGTATACGTGAGTAAATGTGAAATTATGAGTGATTGTGTGAGTGTGTGTAAGTGTGCGTGTGTGTGTGCGTGTGTGTGTCTGTGTGTGTGTGTGTGAGTGTGTGTGTGTGAGCAAATGGCAATGGAGAACGAATAATGGGGATCATTTTAGCAGCCTTAAAAAATCGACTACGCTAAAGCTGAAGACAGTATCAAAATGTAGCAGACCAAGTTCAAATTCACGATCGCATATTTCTTAGCTTATTTTAAGTTTTAAACATAGTTATTTTTTTTTTCTTTTAGCGAACTTTTTTGTATAATTTCTTATTCCTCATTTCTCTCATGTTTTGCGCCGAAACCGCTTATTGCATAAACCTAACCACCTCTCTCACAACCTCTCAACCGGAGTACCTGTCGCCTAACAAAATCTTCTATTCACTTACCAAATAACACCATCATGTCTATCCTCTGACAATAACGACTATATTTAAATGACTCTATTACAAATAAGGTACAGTTATCTTTGTAAAATGGACAGTTGACAATGGCATCTTTATTATGATGAGTGATAGAAAAAGTACCTACCTTACTTCCACTTTCGAGGAAAAGTTTCGTAAGACAGAATTGGTCTTTGTTGTAAGTATTAATATGGTAGATATTACAATGGGATATCTGGGTATATAGAATTCTATGAAGAATCGACAAACGAGGCCGGTAGACAAAGTCATTAGCTAAATTATGGAGGGAATAAGCGATGGAAAACGCTGAGCGCTATCCCTTTCTTGCCTGACAAGCCATCCTTATTTTTCGCTAAGTTAGCAGCTTACGCTGAACAAATGTATATCGGCTGCGGTCAAACGTTGTTGTAAGTAGAGATGTAAAAGCTTTATCGTATTAAGCTAACTATTGGATGGCACGTTTACAAGCAGGTGCCTGCTGCGACAGATGGAACTAAATGCAAAGTAGGTGCAAATATGAGACCAAAAGGCATAACTTTGCATTGATATTGCGCTGCAGGCCTGTATGAGCTACATATATTTTAAATAAATAAATGCTGGACATTTCACACAACATTATCTAGTCCCAAGCTAAGCAGAGCTTGTGTTATGGGTACTAGATAACTGATATACTTAATTAACATTACATAGATAGATATTTTTTATTATGCATAGAAAATACCCAGAACACCCTGAACAAACATCTGCAGATTGTACAAATATTTGTTCCGAGGCGGGAATCGAACCCGCAACCTCCTGCGTCGCAGGCGAACCTTCGCCCGCCGCGCCACAGAGGTCGTTTAGGTTATACACAGAGAGCTCTCGTCTTAGAGATGTAAGATGATTAAAACCCAGTTTCACTAATCAAAACCTAGTCTAAGTCGTTCGTTTCTTACGCATGAACGTTGAAATTTTCACGAATTTTTTTCTAAGTTTTGAAATGTTCAAGTTTTTGTTTTAGTTATCCTGAGGGATCACTTAGGTAGTGAATTAAGCCCTAAGTAAGTAGGCACCATAGACAATATATTGACATTATATTATATTGTAGGCGCAATATAAATTAAAATCCAAACAATTCTCAATGCATTTTAAAAGATGAAGCAATTGATCAATCAGTAAGTGACGCACTTACGCCAACCAACGCCATCTGTCGGCAACTTCTGACGTCATTCTTGTAGCCTTTTTATCATTTACTACAGTGTATTTTCTACATTATTTACATGAATATAAAGCTTACTATAATTTGAATGGATTCACTTGTATGCGGACTATTAATCAACTTTTCTTTTATTGTACGTCCTTACCACCAGAGAGCTAAAATAGGATGTTCCTTTGTGCCAAGTTTCTTAAGTCTTAACTAATGTTTATTTTCAGCACAGTGAGAAGTTGTTCTAGCTCGTTAGATCCTAATAGGTGTGGAGAATGTTGGCAAGCGCTACCTCTTCTTTTTTAATCAAAGTAGGCATACTTACTTACGTAGGTAGGGTACCAAGCAGATCGTCCTTTCTTTATTCTTTATTGTACGCACATAATACATAATAAGAACACAAGACAGAATTAAAGGACATGTACAAAGGCGAGCTTAACCCTAAAAAGAGTTTTCTTCCAGCAAACCTCTGAGGCTAGAGAGATCGTATCTGAGATAAGTTTTTAAGTTATAAAATATGTATCTTAGACTATATGGCTATATATTACTATATTTCTATGGGCTTTGTTAATGTGTTAAGGTATAATTTATTGTACATTTCTCATTGAACCTGAAATAAATCACTATAATTATCATTGGCCACAACTGCCCGAGCCTTAATCGCCTTTGGAGTGGGTTCCATTCCAGAATTCAGGCATCTATCAACGTAACTAAGATATAAGAAGAACATTAGGAACAAGTATGTTATCAGAAGTAGGATCAGTCTTTCGAAAAAGAATCTCAGATTCAGAGTATTAAACCGACTGGCTATGAAAAGAGCTGTTCTTGGAGTACATGATAAAATGCGAAACGAGGTGATCCGTAGAAGAGCTGACTGACATAGCTCGCAGAATTAGGAAGAGGGCATAACTCGCAGAATCTGAATGATTCTAAAGGTGGTGACCACGAACACGAAGAAATTATGTAGACCGGGCCCCTATTCGAAGAACCGATATAATTGTAAGTAGCACGAAGTCAGCGAATGAAGACGGCTCAAGATTGTTCGTCGTTGCTGGAGATAGGGAAGCCTATGTCCAGTAGTGGACTGTGGAGCACATATACATGTTTATCTACCAGATAGCAAATTTCCATACCGAATCGAAACAATCTGTTACGCAACGGGTGCTGCGCTCTGATTGCTTCGCTAATGATACGTGACATGTCGTGACCATGCTGGCTATATCTACATGTCCATGATTACCTTCTGGCTAATAAGGATTGACATGATTTGGTGGTTAAGTACACCAAACACACGCGAAGAGGTGATTAAGGCGTTTTTAGCTGAAGCCGAGGACCAAGGCCGTCTTAAACTATGCTGGGGCCCTTGGGCATACAATAATTTAGGGCCCTTTTGGAAAGTATAAAGATAGCTACACTACACTCACTACATTCTCTTACACACACCCTCAATTTACTGTTTCCTTAAACTTAACCATAACAATCATAGATAAGTAACTTAGTCTTTTATCTAGTTTATAAATTACTTAGCCCTTCCATGTTTAATCAGTTTTATTATTATTATTTGTATTTTTCTATATTTTTCTAGCATTACCTTGCTCTGTTATCATTTGATATTTTTGGAACCCTTTATTCCACAATATGGAGGAGGGCGTTGATACTTGCGACACAGTATTTTTTACTTCTGCCGGTATCATCGTTTTTCATTTGTTTTTATACTATCTTAATTGTTCCAAATAAAGATGATTATGATTATGATTATGAGCTAATTATACTAACATTTTTTGATTATGATCGTCTATTTATTATGGGTAATTAGTGCAACCCGACAAGCAAACATTTGGACGGTGTCGTTGTTAGGTACTGTGCTCGACAAAAATGTTTTGGAATAAATGTGAGAGAAATTGTCGGTCCTTAGGGCCCTCAGAGAATGAGGGTCCTGGGCACGGGCCCCGTGCCCTTATAGTAAAGACGGTATTGCCGAGGACTGTATAGTAGCGTCACTTCACTACCGAGGTCAAGAGTGATAGCACACAATCCTGATCCCAAATTGTTTCCAATTGTGTTCAAAAGGATTCCCTTTATCGTAGGTACGTTAACTGGAAGAAATATTTTTAGATCATGCATTTGTCTCGTAGTGGGAATCGAAACCGAATCTAGCCTAATCTCATCCGTAGTCGGACTTCTCGCCCACCACGCCGACAGGTTGTCAAGCTCGGCAGAGACTTTGAACAAGGATAAGGAAGCTCCTTGGTTTCCCTATTCAATTTTGCTGAAGTTATGATACCAACAAAGAAGAGAAAAGCGCTGCGATCGTTAGTGTTATCAGAGAAGTAAAAGCGTTTCGTAATACGGGCCCTGGAGACAATAAAAAGTAGTTTCGACTTAATAATTTATTTAATGAAAATTCTACAATGAAAAATATCATTTGAATCTCCTAATAGATAATTATAAGCAAACAACCTGTCTATAGGCTCACGAATCGACATCACAAGGCCAACTTCATGTTGTAACATGGTGGGTACCTACGTACAGTAAATGGTTCCCACCGTTTATTACCTGGGTAGGTATAGGTACCTACTTACATTTAAAATGTAGACAGTAGGTATAGGTACTTAAATTCCGTATGCTTAAGTGGGTTTCTGATTGGGAAAAAATAAGTAGTTTTACTTAATTTGCATTGGAAATGTGACAGTTCATGAGATGCAGCCTGGTGACAGACGGACGAACGGACGGACAGCGGAGCCTTAGTAGTTAGGGTCAGTTATACCCTTTGGGTACGGAACCCTAAAAACGGCAAAAAAACACATTTGCTGCACAAAATTGTAAAATTTTGATTGGATTTTCATATAATCTCAATTGATTCTGGATGAAACAGTAATATATGATAACGAACCGGACGACACGTGGAGTAGGAAGGCTCTAGAATACTCTAAATGGGCCAACGATATTAACGATTAAAATATACTTACCAAAACGATTAAAGAAAGTAAGTGGGTCTTTTATGGGGAATTCTGTACGGTTCTATAATAAACTTCCAGAAGATGCATCTAAACTTCCTATTCGAAGATTTAAATCCTACATAAAGATTAATCCAATTAAGAAAGCGTATTTACACTCTTGATGACCTTATTAATGATAAAGCCGCGTGGCCTGATGCCGCGTGGCCTGATGCCGCGTGGCCTGATGTCGCTCTGCCCCTCGACTGCTAAACTGGAAATTTGCAATATCTGTAGGTACTTACCTATTTACATGTTTCTATTAGATTATTATTTATAAGTATAACAAGCGTAGCGTGTGCTGTCTTGCATATTTTTGCTGATGTTTATTTACTTTTGACTACCTTCCTAAGGTTTTTAAGTTCTCATTTACTATGTATCAACAACTCCTTACTCCCGAGGCACCACACAGGGGCGCTTCTCACCTATGGTAAGACGGACCATTTATGTAAGCCAAGCCGTGTTTGTTGCCTGATTCTTCTAGGCTTGGTCGCGTTGGAACAGGAGTAATTTTAGTTTATAAAACCATTCAAAATGATCCTTGTGATTTCAATGATTATTCATCAGTTCTTTTGACTTTGACTTTGACTTTGAATATTCACAGGTTGCTGGAAGTCAGTCGATGGACGAGGCTCAAGACCGGTCAAAAACTTTAAAAGCCAGAATCCTTGTCCTAGTTTGCCAGGCGCCTGCGCCAAAGCAAATCAGTAGGTAGTTACAGCAATTTATAAGTAAATCCACATTGACAGGATGGCATCATGTGGGTGCGTAACATTGCCAATATTCAAGACATGTAAGTAATGAATGTGGGTGTCTTCATTGTTTATTGAACGGTGATTCACAACCGGTGAATATATGAAACAAGTACCTGGTTTTATGAAAATATTATATGTAAATGTATACTTCGTTTTAAAGAACTTTATTGTACACACAAAGAACTTTACAGTTCACTTAAATATGAGCAAAAATTCAGAAAAATAATATAAAGTAAAAACTAAAATGAGGGTAGTTTGATTTGAAACAAGAATGTATCATAAAAAACAACCTGCCTCCCAGACGATGCTCAAATGCGCGTAGGCAAGCAAAATTACAGTGGTTGTGTACTTTTACAAGCGGATCAAGGGACACCGTTGTCGTATGTGTTCCGTCCATACATAGCATACATAGAAAACTCGGTAGGTGGGTACGAAGGAATAAATATATCTATCTGCCAATCTTTCATCTTCGGACAAGTTTCTAAAACACTTCGAGAGCTAAGTACTCTCGGTCGTAGACGTAAAAAATACTCTGTAGTTCAACCTCTTCGACAGTTTTTAATGATTGTCGTAGCGTATTTAGGATACTTTATAAAAAAAAAGCATTCAAAGTTAATCAGTCCTTGCCAAAGTAAGAAAAAATAACTACCAGGATTTTGCCCGCAACGGGCGCACGCCGGAAAGTGAAAGTAGCTTACCTCGAAGGCGCCAGGTTCCCGCAACACCATCACTTTTTTGAAGAAAATCTGGGGCATGGTCTCCTCCGAGCTCACTCTTGTCTTTGACACTTATAAAAAAAACAAATCGAACGTCACGCGCAGTTCTAAATTCGAATCAACTTTTTTTAGTTTTTTTACTTGTTCTTGTTCGATATTTGAATTGTCATGACATTAATTTTTTTGCACTTGTTACTATTTTTATAGCTGGCGTTTTTTTATCGCAGAAACATGTTAATTAATTATTTATACGCACTTTGCCGGAATAAAACACGAACCTTTCCCTTCTAACACAGTGTTCAACTAACCACGCAACAAGCATAATATTATAAGTACGAAACTATGACTTGACTAGAATCCACTGTCGCAATCAATCACCAACATGCAATATTTATCTTAATGTCAATAATCATAAAATTGGTTTTTGTTTGGCTGAGAAGTCGCAAGTATCAAGTTTATTTTGTGGATGCAATACACCTTAAAATAAGATTGCATTTTGAGATAAAATAGCGGATGCATAATAATTATTATTGACCTCGAAAATTTAATGAAAGTGAGTTCAGAAAAGCGTGAAGAAAAGTTAAGTGGATTAGACCATCAGTAATTATGTGTTAAAAGATCTTTATTTACTTTGATAATTCCCAGGTCTTAAACAAACTAGCCGTGACACCGGCGGTATTATACCTACCACACCGCCGAATGGCGGGGACTGTGAAGAGAAAATGACCATCCCTGGCGCTGGCGTCCCAATCCTAAGTTTCGCGTAGGCACTTACAATTTTGCTCTTAAGAGACCTTTGGTTAAGTTTAGGTACTTTCTGCATCTTAAAGGAGACGACGATGATACACAGTATTAAAAGAGAACAAGACTAGCTCATACACATACCAACCTCACCATGATTTATATTTAGGTACGGGGTGAATTATTACACCTTTTATGGTGACTGGCGTGATAAAGTATGTAGGCGATAATGTTTGGGCTGTAAGCTGTCAATGCAACCTAAGGCAGACGTACCTACTAATTAACACGTTCACTGCTTAAAACACAGGTCTACTGTTTTAAGGGGGTTTTTAGATTTAAAAAAAAAATCTGTGATTTTTTTTCGTGTGAATTTTTTCCCTTTGTTTTTGTGGTGATATATGCAGACGTGTGTGTTTGACGCGGCCCTAATATAGGGACCGAAGTCCGAGTTTTAACAAACACAATGGTGTAAGTATAACATGGATTTTTGTATGGAAAATCAGGTTCCATACAAAAATCCATGTTATGGTATGTCAGGTATGTGTCAAATAATTACGAGAATTGCCATCCAGGTGGCAAAAAACCGCTTCGCCATTTAATAAAAAAAAACTTCCTTTTGATATTCCCAAACGTGTGTCATAAAACACAAAGCTATAAACATCCGTGTTGGTAGTTACACCGAAATGTAAGTCATTTACAACGATTATGGTGTCAGTAGTCCGTATTAGCATTCGTACGTTGCTTGCATACGAACGATTAATTCGTACTGCAATCGCCGTCAGAAATAGCTGAGCAATTCAGTGTACTGAGACAATCTAACACCCGAGCGAAAGCATAAGATGCAACCTCTACAAGGGGATGTGAAGACACCATCGTCGTTAGTAGGTTCAACTTTGTGCTTATTAGAAGATTTTATGTTATTTTTTGTAAAGTGTGAAGATAGTTTTGACACGTATTAACGATTTGAACACACTTATATATACAGCCGGTCCGTATATACATTTTGACCCCTGCACAATTCAACCGTTGAACATTTTGTCACGTTAACTACCCAGTCCCGGAATCAAATACAAATACAAATATTTATTTCAGTAAACTTAAAACATACATTTCATGGGTTTGGGACTCTCTTTTAAATATAAAGATACCTGTACTAGAGGGTCTCGCTCTTCCTTAGTAGGAACAAGTTATTATAAATATTAATTTTAGTGAGTAAAAAGTGAAATATATATGAATAATATATACCTAGTCATGCTGTAGGAGTTTTTGAACACATGAGTTGCTCAGATACTTCTGATGGCAATTGCACGTTTTACGAGATGGCCCATCGATTCGTCAGCCTGTCTCTGTATGTAGTTGGATGAATGGCAAGGAAGTGCGACTCGTCACGTTTGTTGCCAATATGTAAAATTATAGTATTCAATATAGGTGAAAGTGAAATAATGGTGTCTATATACTAAGTAAAAATACTAAAGTAACTAAATAAATAAATAAATACTTAAGCCAACCAAAGCAAAAATTATTGCGATGTGCTGTAGACAATGCTTCGGGTTAGTGAGGACAGTGAATTAAGCTTAATAAATAGATGTATATCATGTGGTTTGAATTTCTGCTAAGGACCCAATTACGGTAGGCGTCATTGCTAAGATAATTATACAACAAACACAACTGATAATGTCTATCCCGATAAATGTCAAGCCATCGGCAATTCTCGACAGCTTGCTATAATTAACGACCTCGGTGCGGTACCCCCTCTCTACTACAACGGATGTTGTTGTTGTTGTTATTGTTGTTGTATGGAATTATTTCCTTACTTATTGAAGTTATATTTGATTCGAAACATAGCTGGATTCCTCATAATATAAGAAATATCTCGTAAATTCTATGCCGCTCTTCACTCTATAATTCATTAAAAGGCTTATTCGTACGCATTTCCTTGAGATACTGTATCCCTAGTGTTTTTTTTTCGCTCTTCCAGATTTTATTATTTATGTTATTTTTTTATTCTTAACTATACCTACGCAGAAAACTCTTATTCTGTTCGGTGAAGCAAAATGTCTGCGGAGTTTTTGCAGTGTTGTTGTTTGTTTGTTGTTCAACGTTGTTGTTGTTGTGAGCGCAGCGAGTCAACTTTTTCCTGAGGGTGCTTTGTAGAGAGGTGAAACACGTGTCGAATTCTTTCCGAGTTTTCGGTGGGGAGGGGCGGAATCGTTACAATATATTTGTTCGTCTAGGTATTCAATATTGTCGTTGCTAAGACTCAAAATAATCACCACAGTTTCGTTCTTCATTTGCTACCATTTCATACCAGCTTAATTATTGAGGCAGGAATTACACAGGTATTTTGTGAACTTATCTTATAATGAATCATGTATAAGATACATTATCCATCTACGTAGTTATCAGTTGTGATTAGGTAGACAGGTACAAGCCAGAGCAATAATTATAAATTATTCAAAGTGCCTTGCTACTGTTATCTTCATGACTGAAAGCTATTTAGAACTATCTACACCGTCACGATTTCATGACCAACTAAATTAGCATAATTTCACGCCAATCATACACCATTAAGTAGGTATAGGTAGCCAGTTGCTACTTACATTTAAATCGTATCCGCTGGTGATCCAGGACCGCTTACTCAGGATTCCATACACATATTTTCTCCTCCATTTGGAGAATAGTCCACCCCCACTGTTCCGTTTCGAACGACGGCTCACTGTGTAACGTTCCATTTTATTTTAAACAAAACCTTCAATAGTCCACGTTCACCATAAACACGATAGTCTCAGTCCAAAGACGCGATTAAACTAATTTTAATTTAAAAATAATAAAAAATCTCGGCCACAACAAATTAAAATACCTATTACCTACAAGAACGTAGTATGTAACGAACTGAGACGAATAATTAATTACATTTCGCGTAGTGAGTTGTACTCCCTTTAACTAGAAAGTAGGTACCTACGTACATAGGTTACTTGCAACACGCGCGGGTAGTTTTGCTTTTCACTTGCTTTGTTTTTTTTTTTCAAGAACGTTGTCGTCCCTTGGCAAAGCGTGGACGACTAATAATACCACCGTGTAGGTATATTACCACAGAATAAACAATTGTAGAATTCTTGTTACGGTATGTTGAAACGAATACTAGTGCGTGATCTGAATGGCGTATATTTGATTGTCCCATACAAAAGGTGGACAATTGGTCACTCGCTATGCAGAGGCGCGCCCCTTATGTTTGTCAGTAGGCAATTTTTCTAACCTAAATAGTGAAGGACGTCTGTGGGAATTAGGATGGAGGCCGAACAAGGTTGGATCTGGGTCGCAGAAGTACTCTTACTTCACTCAGTGTTGTTGCTTACATACCTTTTGTGAAGAATTTAGAGGAAGTGAAAACGATGAATGTTATGTTCTAGCCTTTAGGAAGTGTGCCGCGCCGTGACTCGTGAAGTCACTTGGACGATGTGTAGTCGTGCGTGAGTACCTATGTACATACTCATGTAGGTAGGTATATAGGTTAGGTTAGGTAGGTAGGTACCCTACGTAGGGTTTTCACATCATCTAAGAACATCTTGAACCCTTTGAAATAGTCAGATATCCTTAAATCTTCGACTGCTAATTCGATTCGTCTGAAAAAAAAATTAATTCAAAATTAATTAATTAATTAATTTCAATTCTATTAAGAACATCTTGTTTTTACATGATACAAACCTGGGTGGTTATTCTCTATGACCTAAGAGATTCCTTGTCAAAAACGTGTGACGTCACCCATGCTATTTAGCGATGATTCCACGCAGATATCGTAACGAGCCCGCGTTATGTCACGTTTGGTCATAGCGAATAAGGGGGCTGGACAACTTTGTTCGATAATAACAAATTATTTGAGATCGTAGGTTTGGTTCTCGAGACGAGACGAGAGCTACAAATAGCATTGTGCAGTGCAATGCTCCCTAACTCGAACAATTAGGGAGCATTGCACTGCACAATGCTATTGAAAAGGCCTGACGCTATTGCGTAGAAATGAACGCAGGGCTTCTCTACTTACAGCTCTCGTCTCATCTCGAGAACCAAACCTACGATCTCAAATAATTTATCTCCTTCCTTCTCTCTCTGAGATCTCCTTGTATGTTCCTTGCTCCAAGTTGGTTGGTACCGCGTTCCTTTCTACGCAATATGTTCGTATTTCTCATTTATAATCTTATGTCAATGTCACTGTCATGTCATTCGCTTGGAGCAAGGAACATAATAACACTTATTAACATTCCTGAAAGGTGAAACGTTTCACAAGTGGCGCGAAATTCAAACTTTATTGTGTTTTTTGCTTTTTTACAGCTTATCAACACTTCTTGAGATAGCGAACACTGGTTTTGCGGGAATCAGGAGACCTAGCACACATGTTTTAATTGATAGTATCTCTTAAATATCATTAGTTTAGCTACGAATGTCAATGAATGTTTTGTATACATATAGTGTTATTTGGTTCATTTGAATTTCGTGCCACTTACAAAACGTTTCACCTTAAGTTCGAGTAGCGTCATCATGAGCCCATCCAACACACAAGCCACAGAAGGACTTAATGCAAGGAATTTACTTACTGCAGCCAGGAAAAGCATTTACCGAAACCATGAGGGCATGTGGGCAATATCACGTGACCGAAGTCTTCCAGCGTAGAACTTGGAAGCTAGGGAAAATAGCGCCAGTTAGGTGCCCCTACCCGCTCAAGAAAGAGACAACAGCTGACCCGATTGAAAAAAAAAACAAAAATGACAAATAATTCAGAAATAGATGGGGATGGTTTTCGTATAGTGAAAAATAAACGAAATTCTAAAAACAAACAAACAAAAATACCAGCTAAAGTAATACAGTTTCAGCAGGAAGAATTTTTTATAGACGTTGATAAAGTTATTCGGTAAATATCGCTACTGGTGTCTAATTCTGTGTGAACCGCATTCTTTATAGCTAAAAAGTTATCGCGGTCCTTTTCATTTCTGGGTATTAATAAAGGACCGCAATAACTCAGGCTAGGTTTAGTGCACAAACTACACTTGCACTTCAAAAATAGTCACTTTGAGGTTATAACAGTCTATTTTTTTTTCAGACGAATCGAATTAGCAGTCGAAGATTTAAGGATATCTGACTATTTCAAAGGGTTTTCTGGAGCTGTGAGTACCGTTTTACAAGATAGAAACGTCATAGAAATTATTTGCTTTGGTTTGGGCCACATATCTGAGTGTAACATCTCCAGGTACCAACTGGCCTTTTTACTGTGCACAAAAGAGTTCTGTAGTGTCAACAAAGTGTTGGTTCATGATCCTATTTTTTATAAAAGTGAGTGTGAAATTCTTCGTAAACTAGGACTTGAAGTTATTGTAGAAAACAATGAAGGTGGTTATGTAACAGATAATGACGGTATCACCCTAGCTTACTTACCACACTGTCCAAAACAATTAACCAACAATTTTCTTTGGTGCAACTGGAGTGTTAAATTACATAACTGTTTACTTGTATGTAATAGTTTCACTGCTCTGATTGATAATCACCCTACTAGAATACTCTCCGAGTCAGTTCCTTATATTTACAAAATACATCCTTATACGGATGAAATAATAATCGAAAACAATTTTAAGTTCACCGATATCTTTAACGATACATCTCTCCATAAGTTTACAAAAGATTTGTCAATTGATTCAGAATTTTGGAAAAAAGGTGACAAACCCACTTACATAAACACTGAAGAATTTATCACCTCTCTTATGATAGAAAAGCTGAACATTTAAGCTTTCTTTAAATACATTTAACATAGGCTTTGTTTGAAGGTGGATAATGGCTTCCATATCAACCAAACCAGCACTTGTAACGCTCAGGCACTTACTCTCGGAGGTACGTAAGCAAAGTTCTACAAAAAAACTATCTGATAACCAAATGGTGCAGTACATTCTAGCCCAGTACCGTAAAAATCAGACCACCGATCAGCAGTTATGCAAAGCGATTGATGAAATGCATTTCAAAGCAAGAACTTATGGCAATTATCTCGAGAGCTTAAGGAAGTACAAGGAAATTAATGTGGAGTTCAAGGGAAAAGGTGAACGGTCTGTTAAAGATACAGCAAATATGGTTGGATTCAAATTACCTCATGATCCAAAATAAATAACTAGAATTGTTATTACATAATTACCTCCACTGTCACACTACATCTGAGTTATATCTGCCCAGTTCATGAAATAATGATTGTACAAATTGTACCAAATACCTATTAGTTAAAATTGTTAATTATAAAATGAAAATATAAACTAATTTTGTGTTTAATTTTGGTAAAAGTTCCTCATCGATCATCATTTAATCTCAGCAGCATTTAAAAGTCCACCGCTGGATGAGGCCTCCACTGCATTTGATGGGGGATTAAATGCAGTGGAGGGATTTTCCATACACCATATTTGGTAGGTGAATTGGTGATTGCAGTATTGGTGTCAGTACTCGGGTGGATGCTGCTGCCTGTCCCCTGGTGTAATCTCTCGTAATCGGCTTGTAAGACATCCACGTCAGGAGACAAAGGGGTCTTAGGTTGGACATGCCACGGCAACCTCATCCAACATTCCAACCATCATTTGCATGCATGAATTTGGTAGGTACTTATAGGTTGCAAGTTCGATTCCCAAAATTATTTGTTACTGGTCTGGGTGTTGTGGTACCATGGTACTCGTAGTTCATGGTACACACGACACAGGTACAAGTGTGGAATCAAAGACTTATATGTGGCTGTTGGGTGTTATGTTTTTAAACAACAGGTGGTTAGATTTATGTTTTTATTATAACTTAGATAAAGTAATACCTAAATATAGGTAGGAATGGAATTAATAAGGTTTTAACATGGTATAAATAGTACAAAATACCCTGTGTATCTACTAAATTCTGTTATTTTTATTGATTTATACTTAATATAAAATTTACAGAAAATTCAAGTTATACAATGTTTTGCAATAAATTAGCAGCAGTGTAAAATTTTTGCTGTTTTCTATTAATGAGCAGTTTGTCAAACTAAAAGGCCGCACTGCAAAAAACGTACAATATTAATTCTACATCTCAAATAAAAATTCGCGCTCATTTTTGACACTTTAATATTTAAAGTGTATTTTAAAGAGCATGCTTGATTGCGCTTACTAAACATTGGAGCTCCTTGTTTGCTGCTCAATAAATACTTCGAAATAAAAGTGCGATTGTCAGGGGACCATCTAAACGCATGGCCTTTGTAATTTTTTTTATTTCGCATCGCACTTAACTTAATATCGCTCGATTCTTCGCGTTGTGGCTCGTAGCTCTTAATTTACAGGTAGAATTGGTGTTATCAGGTAACTCTATTATGGCATGTTTATATTAAGTCAGTCTAAGCGCTGCCTGGCTAATGGCACCATGTGAATTATAACTAAACTGACTTGAAAACTATTTTCTGTTTCCGGTTGCCAATGGATTGTCCAGTTACTGACTCAATGTAAACCTGCCTTTAATTTACTGCTCAGTTATTATGTAGGTAGTCGTTGAGTTACATCTTAAATGCTAACGTGCTAACAAAGTTATTGCGTGTACTGTTTCTCAATCAGCTTAGCAATGGTGTGCAGCTGCATATTGCTGGTGCCTTCGTAGATGGTTCCGATCTTAGCGTCGCGGAAGAACTTCTCTTGTGGGAAGTCGCGCGTGAAGCCAACTCCTCCCATGAAGTCTATGCACTTGGATGTGAGGGTCTGAGCGATTTCTGGAAAGGATATAGCTTGATTAGTCAGAGGGTAAAAATATAAAAAACCGGTTAAGTGCGAGTCGGACTCGCGTATGGGAATTACACAAAATCTCATTATCATCTATCTATCTATCATTGGCCCAAACGGATATTTTTTGCAACAATTATATTGCAAGGCGCTACGCGATATGATTATTTCGTTAGTAAAATTAAATTCTGCTGAAGATCTTGCTAAGTGTGGCACGCCTTGAGAGACCTATGTCCAGCAGTGGACTGGGTCACCGGTACGTCAAGTTTGCTTCTTATTTGGCTATTATTTCTTTAAAATAATGATCAGTACCTACACTTATATCTAGACCCGTGGTGCGTTAGTTTCTTATAGAATTATAAATGGTTAACAAATCATAAATAAAAAAAATATAAGTAATTTTAAAAAAACTGACGCTTTACGCCACGGGTCTATATATTAGTGTAGATGTACAGATCATGTGTACAAAATATTATTTTTTCAAACTACTTGAAATTTTGTACACGTATAATCTGTACACTAATGTCTAAAGACTTGGAGGAGGAATTTTTTGAAAAATAATTTCTTTCTGTTTGGAATTAGGCACCTATTTATATTATCTTAATTTAAGACTGTAGTACTCTGTACAGTAGGTAGTAATTCTAAACATTTTTTGGTATAAAATTGTAGCAAATCATTGTTACCATGTTCCATATTGCAGTGCCCAACCTTAAGTGCTTAAGTTGAAGCTGTAACTTATCCATAAGATCTTAATTTGTACAACATGAACGCAATAAAACATTTTGATTTGAATTTGATTTAAAAAAAAAGTCTAGACCCACTAATGGAATTTGAAGAAATAATAGCCAAATTAACCTCTAAGAGTCGACGACCTCTATGGCGCGGCGGGCGAAGGTTCGCCTGCGACGCAGGAGGTTGCGGGTTCTATTCCCGCCTCTGAAAAAATAATTGCACATTCTGCAGGTATTTGTTCAGGGTGTTTTGGGTATTTTTCTATGTATAATAAAAAATATCTATCTATGCAATGTTATTGCATTAAGTATATCAGTTATCCCATAACACAAGCTCTGCTTAGCTTGGGGCTAGATAATGTTGTGTGAATTTGTTCAGCACTTATTTTTAAGAACCAACTCGCCTGAAGCGTAATATTTAGCCATGGCTGCTTCCTTGACGAAGTCTTGTCCGTTCTCCTTCAGACGGGCCGCGTTGTAAGTGAGCAGTCTCGCGGCTTCGAGCTGAGTTGAGAGATGCGCGATCTGATAGCTGATACCCTGAAAAAATTACATCACACCGCACAATGTAAACTAGTTATTACTGTTACTAGTCAAAATAACATAATACGCTAAGATTACATAACGGTACTGAGCCGCCTCCATCCACCGTCTTCCTGCAACGTTTATACAGTCCATCGAGTGGAGGTCCTTCCTCTATCGCGTTTTACATTGGTGCAGGTCATAATTCACACAAAAAAAAATCTGTTACTGGTCCCACTTGTAATTGGGATAATTCAATTCAAAGTCGAAAGTCATTCACTGAAATCACGGGTGTTTCCCCGTGGACCTACTGCTATGACCCACAGGTGGGGCCACGGGGATTTTTTTCCCCGTGGTCCCACTGCGTTAGAGATGGAATTAAAAAACAAAACTATTGTAGCGCACTAGCTAAAATAAATATGAGACGAAACTTTTACACTTAGATTGCATTAAATTTATATATACAATGATCATTTTGAATCGTCTTATAAGTACATACATAAAATCACGCCCGTTTCCCGGAAGGGTAGGTAGAAACCATGGATTTCTACTTGCTACGATCCTGACAACTCTTTAGCTTCATTCACACTCATTACATTCTTCACATGCGCATCGCATAGGGTACTTTTGACCTTTCTCCAAAACATCTTCGATTTGGTCAGAATTGAACGCAGAAGTTGTCTTCCAACATTCACTCTCTTATCCTTATCTTATCTTATCTCTGTTATGTCAATCGTCCTTTCATCCATCCTCTCATTATCTCTCATCTTATAATCTAAAATTACTTCTGTGGTACAAATCAGCTGAACTGTAAAGTTTGGTGGGACTCATTGGAATTCAGATTTCTATGGTAGGACTTGTACCTGGTAAGCGTAGATTTTGTTGCCGAATTGTTTCCTTTCTAGCGTGTAGGGGATAGTAGCGTCCATACAGCCCTGGCATAGGCCGATCATCTGCGCTGCAATGCCAATACGACCCTCGTTCAAGAATCCAGCTGCGTATTTATAGCTGAAAATTTATAAACAAGGTTATTTAAAAAAAATAGGAACAACACTTATGGAAACACTTTGGTAGCTAGGTACAATGTTTTATTCCAAATTTGGAGATTTATCGTCAGTTGTGTGTATCCCTAGATCCGGTTCATCCTATGCTGGTCATCATCAGACCCTGGAGTCTGCGGGCGAAATATGGTATGTCATGCAGAGACATGTTACCAAAGAGCGCAGAGTAGCGTATATCTAATGTAATTGAATGGTGCAACTTCACTTGGTGTATATTCGCAAATGTTTATTATCCAAGGCAAAATCAACCATGACTTCATCAGTACACAATGTTGTTTGCCTTGGCAAAATAATCCAAAAATATTTACACAAATACGACAGGTGAAGTGCCACCATAAGAGATCGTTGATGTCATGTCGTTTTGATTTTTGAACTCAAACATAAGATAAACTTTTTCTGCTCTTTCGAAGGGAGACGTCGTCCTTTTTTATTTTATTTCAATTTCTAGTGTTTTTTTGTAATTTTGGTGGCATTTTAACCGGTGTAGCTTATAAAGAGCACATGGTAGTGAATTTAAATAAAATAAGTGTATTGCGTGTCTTTTCGAAGGGGTGGAAATTGTCCTGGAACATGTAAACTGCCATCGATTTACTAGAACATTACCTAATTAGTGTAACCGGCATTTGATGCCGTTCTAATTAGTTAAATAAATAAATGACTTGACAGAGCACTTGACGACTGGACATTGTTTGTTACTTGACATTGGCAAAATTGAGACCATCATCAGATGCCATTATAAAAAAAAATACGAGAAGGTTATCGGAAGGTTACCAGCACGGAAGAATGGATTTCTTCTTCCATGGTTACCAGTAGGTCGCTTATGCCCTTTTGTACGCAAACGAATTTTGCATCTATTTTGGCTATTATTTCGTCAAACTCCATTAAATTTTGTTAGTCGAATTTGACCAAGTTCATATTGTTAAATTTAGTCAAACCTACAATACAGACAGTTCCAGTTCCAAACAGCAATGAGAAACTAAACAATGGTGGTTTCTGATTGAATTCAAGTTCTTTCTTACGACGTTCATGATTTCCAACCAGCAGTGCAAGTACGTAGGACTCGATTCGATAAATTGGACATTAAAATTCGGCAAAACGGGACTCACCTCTCACTTTACCTCTACATAGTCCCGTTTTATCGAATAGAGTCCTACGTAGGTACTTGCAGCCCAGTCTTCATGTAGTTTAATAAGTAATTTACCCTTTTCCATATTCTCCAAGGATATTAGCTTCGGGGATCTTAACATTGTCGAAGTGCACCATGCAGGTACCTGATGCGCGGATACCGAGTTTGTTCTCCGGCTTGGCGACAGTGAGTCCGGGTGTGTCGCGCTCTACAATGAAGCATGTGATGCCCTTGTAGCCCTGAAATTTCCATTTAACAATATTGTAATTGAAGTGACCTCTTTCGAACTTGTCTTGAGCGTTAGCAAAGTGGCGCGAAATTAGTTATTTTTTGTGTTGTTTACTCAATACTTCATGAGACAGCGAACACTGATTTTGCGGGAATCAGGCGACCTAAAACATCTCATAAATACAATCGTTTAGCTACGAAAGTCAAGGAATGATTTGTAGGTATAGTATTGTTTTGGTTCATTGATATTCGTAGCCAAACTAATGATATTTAAGAGATACTATCAATTAAAACATGTGTGTTAGGGCTCCCGATTCCCGCAAAATCAGTGTTCGAATATAAACTTGATGCTGTTTGTTTTTAAAACATGAATTAATTAGAAGAAACGATTAATTATCATGGATATAGTTTAAGTACTTACCTACTACACCCATGTTAATTATTATGTCTACATTTATGGCATTTTCAGTACGCGATAGAAACCTTTTGGTTGGTGCTGATGATGATGATCTAGGTCAGTTCCTCTCAAGGTGCTCAGTGAGCTATCTCAAGGGGGCTCTCAGCTCAGCTTTTGATGTCTTTAATTTTCGTCTGGTTCTATCAGTTACGTTGTCAATTATGAATGTTCAACCATTGTTCAGTCTTCGTGTGATTTCAAATTATTGGCTAGTAAAGATATTGGATTACCTTGGAAGGATCAGCGTTAGCCATAACAAGGAATACTCCAGCGACGTCGGAGTTGGAGATCCACATCTTAGAGCCGTTGATGATGAAGTGGTCTCCTTCCTTCTTGGCGACTGTCTTCAGTGCGAAGGCATCCGATCCGGCGGTTGGTTCTGTCAGGCAGAAACTGCCTGCCTGGAAAATTTATTCAGGTTTTCAACCCTCAAATTCTAGAAGGTAACTTTCACTCTAGATTGTTCTACTGAAGCCAATAGTGTGATCAGTGGTCAGCTGTGGTGTGTCTGGCCAAAGAATAGACCTCTCCTCCTCCCGTGGATGTCATAAAAGGCAACTAAGGGATTACATCAGGGGATGGGCAACAGCAACCACCTGAGTAGATATTCATCACCAAAACTGTAATTACCACGTGGTGATTATAGCAATTCCCTTTATTGTATTTTTTGGGGAGACCTCGTCCAGCAGTGGACGTCTAAAGGCTGCTGCTGATGATGATGATGATGTTGTTACTTACGTATTCAGTACAGAGTTTGGTCAAATACTTTTTCTTCTGCTCTTCCGTGCCTAGCTTCATGAACAGCGAGTTGACGAGGGTGTTGTGGATATCTACATAGGCAGCCACAGCAGGGTCGACTCGGGAGAGCTCCTCTACTACCAGCATCATCGTGAGGAACCCGCAGCCGGAACCGCTGTACTCTTCAGGGGTTTCGATTCCCATCAGCTGTAATGTATTTTACTTATAGCTTAACTTGGCTGTTGTTGATTGGACTTCAAGCTCTATGTGGGCTAGTGCCTTGTTTATCTTTGAGGATGGATGGACTTATACTTACACCATTGTCGAAGAGCATCTGTCTGATGCTATCATCGATTTTGTGCTCATCTTCCATCTTCTTGACTAATGGAGCGATCTGTTCCGTTGCAAGTTTCCTGACTGAAATATAACGTGAAAAATTACGGTAAGTAAAGTACCTATCTAACGCTACTTTTTAAGCAGACTTCAAAAAAAGGAGAAGGTATGTATGTTCTTTTTGTATGTTTGTTATGCGATTAGATAATCTTATTGTCTACCGATAGTCGCGGAAATAAAGTATTTTACAAACAACGTTCGTAAACTAGGTTAATTTAAATGAAATGGCTTACCTAATACTACTTTATCTATTATTCGTGAAAATGTATACCTAACATACTTTGAAATATAATACCTGCTTACCTACTTATATGTATTTTGATTAGATCATTTAAATATAGGTATTTATTCCATTTTACATCTAATTTATTGAATGTCAATGTTAACTTACAAATAAGCAAAATATGAACAATGCACCCTAAAAGCATTGCTAAAATTTACTTTTACTTTCCACTTCCAGTTTGTCCTTCGTGTTCCAGAGTTTCCATCATAATGGGAACATTTTTGCTCATTCCCAAAACCCCCACTGGATTTGAGGATTATCGAAGATAAGGAGGGGGGGCGGTAGGGGTGGTGTTCAGCCGATATTTAATATACAGAGCCTTCTTTTAAAAATCATTCTATCGAGGTAATGTATGCAATCGTGTTTTCATTTTATTTTAATTGTTTAATTGGTAAGTGTGCCATGGCACAGGCCATGGTGTATCCGGCCTAAAGGCTGGTTTACACGTATTAAGTTGTCAAGGAGGTAACTAAATTTTAACTTAAATTTAAGTGATTAATTGCATGTAAACACAGAATTTAGTAACAAGTTGCAAGTTAAAATTTAGTTAACAACTAAACAAATGAATTAGAATTTTGTCTATTTTTCGGTTAAGTTAGTGGGCGGGGCTTGTCACTTGACACGTTTGGACAGGCACAATATTAGTTAAATGCATAAGTGTAGTAACGCGCTCGGTTTCAATTGTTCATCGTTTAGGTATTTCTTATTGTAAAATGTCGAAGTGGACGGAAGATACGAAAATGAAGTTTGTCGAAGAATATTTAAAGAAAGAATGCTTGTGGAATATAAGATGCACGAATTTTAGAAATAAACTAGCCAAGCAACGCGACGAGCGATTCTCGATATAGTATCAGCTATGGCAAAATCTACCCAAAACCTCACTTACAACAAATTTAAGCACAGAATTCACGTCTGCATTACGTTGTTGAGCGTCCATATTGAGTGAACTAAAGAGCTTAACTACTAAAATACGTATGGACATGAACTCAAATATAAGTCACTAATTTAAGTTAAGTTAAAATTTAGTTACCTACTTGACAACTTAATACGTGTAAACCAGCCTTAAGATATAGACCCCTCTGTCTCCTTCCGTGGATGTCATAAAAGTCGACTAAGGGGTTACACCAGGAAATGGGCAGCAGGATTCACCTGAGAACTCAACACCAATACCACGATCAAAAAAAAATGCCAAACCCATTGCAAACTATGAGGAAGGCTTCGTCCAGCAATGGACGCAAGCATGCTGATATAGAAAGAAATCAAGTTTAAGGTAAATATCTATAAACAATTGTTGATAATCATCTTTTGCGCCACAGCTGTATCTCGGTAGGTACATAGCTGTAGGTTATCAAATCTACAAGGCAAGGACCGGTATATTTATCTGTGCTGTTGCCAAGTATTTTGTAATTCTTATCGTGTTTGTCAACGGTTAATTCGCGTCGTCATTTGCTAAGAAATGCTGCGGGTGTGTCTTTTTCATTTGAATATTATCAAGTCAATAAAATCTTATTATTAACCTAGGTACAAAAAAATCTAGCACTGACTGAGCCTCTACTTGCAGAATTGCAGTCAGTCTTGCAGTTAGGTAATTGATTATGTCACTGATTTATTTAAGAATAGACGATCAAACAAATCGAAATCAAGTTTTATTTTAAATCTGACCTTTATTCCCAATATCCACCAAAGTTCGGCCTCACAGCGGGGTCAATGTCAAACGCTGTAAGTATTTTGTGAATTTTATGTTACCTACTTATTTATATACTGGGTGGCGCGAAAGCAATGATACTAGAAATTGTCTATAATTGTAACAAATAGCTTCCCCTGTCATTCAACTTGACATTGGTAGTGATTATATGCTTTATTCTCTAATATTAAACTACGCTTAAATTATCGCGGTCCCTTTTATTTTAATCTAAAGAGCGTGCGATTATTTTAGCGCACATTTTTAGATGATAAAACACAGAATCGCTACCATTGGCTGTTGTGTTGTAAACAAATGGCAAATATACCACAATAAACATCACCGTTTTACTTCACAAGGACAGGGAATAATTGTCTCATCTAGGTTGAGGTTAGTGATGAGCTCGCTGTAGTACTGCAGACGGGCCCGGTGGTCTGTGAGGAGTAGCTTGCTCGAACTGAGTTTTAGACAGAAGAGTTGAAGATATTTATCTTCAACTCTTCTGCCAAAATACGCTACGTAGACCACCTGGAAATGCCCAATTGCGTGACACCTTGTTGATGTTTCTGGACACTCTTCCACATCCTGGGTATGGTGGAGAAATATTCGACGAAATTCAAGTTTTGTTTTAATCACAGGTTAATTATTCCACATTAAACATTAGAACAATTATTTCGCGTTCTTGGAAGTATCTACCTAGTCCATGTTTGTGGTGGTATAATTTGCATTTGTTTACTACACAACTGCCAATGTCAAGATGCCTATGCATTAGTGCATGCGATGGGACGCTATTTGTAACTATTATAGACAATTTCTATAGTGTCATTACTTTTGCACCCTGTATATTTAGAATACGTTATAGATTGTGTATTAGTATATCTTAGTACACTACGCTATCTATAAAGTGTACCTAGATACACACACGCATACTTAGTATCGTCCCCCCAGCTTAGAAACAATTCAAATTAAAACAAAAGCGATCATAGTTTAGTTTGAATATAGGTGTGTAGGTAGTTAGGTATATTATGCAGTAATAATTGTCCCCAAGGCCATGGCGTATCTACATTTACGGGGCCAGTGTATAATAACAAGAAGTAAGTAGGTACAACTGTCAGGCATAGTCGCAAGTGTGTTTTCCTTTCAAGGTAAGCTCTAATTTATCAGCGAAACCTTCCTGCTCACAAAAATTGCGGAAAATATTTTAGCTTTATTGTTAGTGACGATTGGTAGTAAAGCCTACCTACCTATCTACACATACACATATAGTACACATGAGTACTTACTTTCGAATTAGTACCTAGGTCTACGGAGATAATTTATCCAAGCAAAGTAGGTAGTGCATGAATGGCGGTGATGTCATTTTTATCACATCTTTTCTGCGATGGCGACTCATAGTGAAAAGAGGTCCTTAAGGCACTGCCTAACCCTTCGAAGGAAAAGCTTGTGTCTATGCAGGCTAGGTATACATTATGTATTTTGCTTACCTATTCAAAATCAAGTTTTTCTCGAACACTTAAAGGATCCAGCTCCTAAGGTAGATTAACAAAAACTGTACCTAGGAAAGTTTAAGGCAAAGATATATAAAAAAAGATTTAAGATATTATGTTACTTAATATTTGATACAAGAAAAAAACATAGTTTATTCATCGACCAAACTCAGACACAACAATACTCAACACTTTAATACCTACCAGCCTGAAAAATCGTAAAAAACCGACTAAATTAAAAAAAAATATACACAGACCAACCATTTTTAAATGTCAAGTCAAAAACTTGTAAAAAACCGGCTACAGCAGCGACCGCAAACACTATAAAATTTCTAGCAGTAGACTTCTACAGGCTGATGATGATGATGATGCTACTTATATTAAATTATAATTGCAGACTTTATGAGACAAAATGGAGCATCCAAAAGGTGGCGTTCACTTAATTTTGAAAGACAAAATATTGAAGCCACAATTTATGATTTATCTCGCACTTAACTGCTTTTGATAAGTAATTATTTTTCTAAGATAAGCACGTTTTAAGATAACTTCAAAACAATAATTTTATCTGATACTTTATCGGTTGAGCAAACGACCACTTACGTAGGTAAAAATTACACCCCAATGTTAAACTAAGGACTAGCTAGCATAAAGTCATACTTATATAGGTACAAACCGACTCTGTGATGTGATGGTTATTTAGAATGAGGTTTTATCTTACAAAGGTTACTTGCGTCAGATAGTAGACAAATAATCCGACAAAAAAATTATACCCTGTAATTTACTATTGCGCCTTGCCATTTTATAAGTTGGCGAGCTATTATTGTTATTCTGACCACGTCAATAGCTGTACCTACTCGTGATTCGACCCAATATTCTGGCTTGACGGTATTTTATAATCGGCATATAACTCGTAGATAGGTTACAAAAATTAAAGTAAAAAAAAAAAAGAAGTTAGTTTGTGAAATTATAAGCAGCAAGAGCTGTACAAACTCCTCGCTCATTTCTCAATGCTTTAATCAATATAGGTACCTACAATATAAAATCGTTTCATGACCGACTGACTCACTCACTGACTGACCTATCAACGCACAGCCTGACCTAGAGTCCCATCCCAGAGACCTGAAATTTTGAGGGTAGGTAATAAGGTACATTCTATTTTTGTGTTAAGAAATTTCCGAAATTCACCCTCTGCAGCGTGGTGTGAATGGATTAACTCCACGCGGACGTTTCACTTACATCAACAACATAATTTTGTGGCGCTGCGCTGCGACCACAACGCCCTCTCATTCGGCACCATTTAGGTATTGCCACAGATTTATCTGACCATATTGCTAAGCCGCAAAGTTATAATGTCAGTATTTGTATAATCAGTAGGTACCTTACCTACCTAATAAATAATACATTAAGTAGAATATTTACTTGTTTCCCGCATGGCCAACTCATCATCAGTTAGCATGGTTAAAGGTCGAGGAGCAGAAGCATCCGAACTGTAGTTTTTCCGTGCCTGTGCGGCAGCAACCGGCGTTCGCCATTGCTCTGCGATCTGCAAAGCCACAGTGTTTTGTTTCAATATACAGGACGGTGAATTATTATCAGTTGAATAAACAAAATTGTACTATCGCGCACCTTTTTGCAGACAATTCGACGTAGCGGGAACATTGTAGGTATTTCTATTTGTAAAACTGGTACCGAGTCTACCTAGCCGCGTCTGCGCACCAACGTTAACTGAATGGTTGGCTTAGTTGATTTTACATTATTGTTTTCGTGGAAGCCGGTCTGTTATCTCACTCGCACAGAGATAACCAGTTCGGGCCAATTGGTGATGAATAGCCTACTATTACGATTACAAATTTATCGGATAACCTTCGATATTGGCCTATCAAGCGATTGCAGACCTTAGAGGTCTGTTGTTCAGCGGCAAAGCTCGAAGATAAGGCGAAATTATTTTTCAAAATAAGTTTTGTCTAATATTACTCTCGCTGATGATGATGATGATGATGATGAAATGAATTGAGAATCGCTTAGTGGACGCTAACTAGAAACGTACTGAGAGAGAACCACGAGAAGCTTCTTTATCAACATGTTTACGTCCACTGCTAGACGATCGAAGCCTCCCCCATTGATTACCAATGGAGGGATTAGCCATAATTACTTACCACGCTTGGCAGGCGGATTGGTGATCGCAGTGTATTACTCATATTATGGATGCTGATGCCCATCCATGTACCTACCTACCTTTTACGACATCCACGGGAGGAGAAAGAGGGGTCTATTCTTAGGCAGGACACCAGGCAAGACAAGCAAAAGAGACTGAAAAAGAATAGGATAATGGTAGCAATTTTGTGCAGTATTTAAGTATCTAAATTTAAAGTGGACTAAAATCATCGCGCGCCCTTTCTATACCTACCTAGGTATACTGAAATAAAAGGGACCACGATAATTTTAGCGCAGTTTATATTTAGAGAATGATGCACAGAATAGAATCGCTACCACTAAGTAACTATTCTATTACTAGGTAACCTAAGAAACTAAATTGTAGGGCACCAACAAAATATTAATAAAGAAAGATTGAGGACTCGCGCTCAATTTAATGAGAAAGTTGTTTTAGAGAGTTGATGGTTTGGATTAGAAATAATACTTGTCCCATATATATCTGCTCCCAAATATTTTCGTTTATTCCAATCTTTCCTACCAACAGTTCGATAGTTGGGGACACAATAAGATATTCTTTCTTTCTTTCTTTCTTTCTTTCTTTCTTTCTTTCATGGTGGGACTAATTCTCGACAATGGGTGGTCTTATCGCTGAGAGCGATCTCTTCCAGACAACCTTGGGGGACTGGAAATGACGAGAACGATAAAGGATGATGGTGTAAAATCAATAGAAGTGTTGGTACGTATACGGTGAACTTTAATAGGTAATAATTTAGATGAAGTACCTACCTACTATAGCATTTGCTCGCGGCTCCGCCCGCGTGGTACCTCTATTGGCTCTGCCCACGTGGAACCTCTATTGGCTCTGGAACCTCTATTATAAATTATAGCCATGGAAGTAATAAGTACTAGTTGTACGTAGTACTGATTACTTCCATGATTATAGCCTTTATACTGATGGTAAGTATAAGCTATAAAACTGTAGTGTCATCAAAATCTGTTTAGTAGTTTTTGCGTGAATGAGTAACAAACATCCATCCATCCATCCTTTTTTTATAATATTTGTAGGAAGGATAGGATTAGTGGATGGGAACTCAACAATAGCTTTGCGAGACGGACTAGTGATCTTCTAGCTAGTACATCTGTTTGTCTGTGGGTGATCAAGCTTTTTGGTAGGTTGGGGCAACGAGCGCAATGGTACCTAGGTAGATACCAACCTATCTATGTAGGTACCAAGTATATTATTAAGATGCATTGCTACATAAGCAGCTATTTCTTTGGTTATTATTGCGGTAAAAACTGCCTAATGGGGTGGGTGGTAGCGCCTAATCGTAATCGAATAGCAAATTCGATTCGTTTTTACGCAGGAATTTTTCCGTATGTTGTTTAAATGAGTTTTTGAAACATTGTATTATTTCTTGCGTGTAATGGAACGTAATTTTACTTTGACATTGACATCCGGAAGTTGGTGCCGTACGGTTGGCAGTAAAAGTCTAGAAACAAGTAGAAATTACAAAAATGTTGCTAGTATTTCATTCTCCCCAAAAGTAGGTCACTATTCTAGAGTGTTGTTGTATGTTTGTTAACGATGTTTTTTTTTCTATTTTGCGCAATGGCTAAATAATTACATTCCACTTAAACCTGGTAGATCGTTTGCAACGGTCTTTAGATAGTTCAACTATTACGTTTGTATTTTATATAATTGCTTTATTTTTTCTGTAAATGAAGATATTACTATAATATTTATTGTTAGAATGTGCTATAAAAAGTTTCAGATGTATTTTGTATTAAATCGAACACAACTCACATTGATGCTAAGTGTGTTTGTTGATAGAATTTGTTTTAATCAAGGGTTCCGTATCCAATGAAAAAAACGTAAATATAATGTTCATTCTGCCATTCTGTCTGTCTATTTATTTATTTTTAAAGCCAAATCCAAAGCTGTCTGTCCATCAGTCACAGCCTATAGTCTCCGAATCTTCTAAAACGTTTTAAGTTTGGTGCATATTTAGGGAGTTAAGTGACTTGCCGGGCGTTTAGCGTAATTATATGAATTCTGATTTTGGGAGTAAATTTTAGAGGGGAAAATAACAATATAAAAACTTTTCTCAGGTGCATCATTTTAAAATCCAAAGTTTGAAAGTTGTTAAAGAAAATATACAAAATTTCAGCCCCCATAATATCTCCGAAATAGCTGCCTAAAATTCGTGTTGGGAAATATATTAATAATATGAAGTATGGCAGCCCGTCAACTGTCATCTGCGCGAGCCTTGCAGCTGAGCGAGCGAGGCAGGCAACTCAAGCTTCTGGCATCTGGCAAGACATCCATGCGGCATTGATAGAGTGAGTGAGTAGGTAAAGTTTAATTTATTCGTTCCTAATCCGTTTGTCACCGCGACGTTTCTCGAAAATCGCTAATTTCTTGAATGAACACGCAGAACACGAGTTGAGTTTTATTAATTATTTTTGTGTTAAGTGTAGTGTTTATTCTTTTCAGTAAATGGTTGGTGATATCCTTGGAGAAAGTAACAATCCACGGACATAGCAGATTTATTTGAACCGTGATCAGAATAAATCTACGTTTGATATTTCATAGACCGTATCTTCAAGACCTTGTGCCTAGTTACGGTGTTGAATAATGGCTAAATGGGGCGAAGGCGACCCTCGGTGGATCGTGGAAGAGCGTCCAGACGCCACAAACGTCAACAACTGGCATTGGACGGAAAAAAACGCAGGACCCTGGTCGAAGGACCGCCTCAAAGAACTGCTAACTAATTTGAAAATAGGAGAGAATGGTATTAACTGTAAGGTTTCCGAAGTGGAAAAGATAGATGGTGAAGCGACAGCTAATAATAGGAAAGGAAAACTAATATTTTTCTATGAATGGGACATCAAGTTGAAGTGGGAGGGCTCTTTACCTGGAGGCAGTGATGTTGTGAAGGGGGAGATCCATATCCCCAATTTATCTGAAGAAAATGACGTCAGTGAAGTCGATGTGAGTATTTGAAATAGAAAAAAGGAGCTCAAAATTGTTTTCCTCGTTTGTTGCCAGATTGTGTCAAGGTTTGGTTGCAAACAGGCCTGAATTCGCATAGCTTTTATGATAACTTCAATCATTTGAAGTTATCATAAAAGCTATGCGAATTGACTTAATGATCATTCATTAGAATTTTCTTGATGAGACGTGAAAAAAATACTGTATGTCCCAGCCGCACTAAACAAATCTATGGGTAACACTTTTGACTTTAAAATGTTGCTATCAATACATAATTCATGTTAAAAGTCACCGCCATGTGAGCTCGGCTCATTATTACAAGCTCTGCTTAGCTTGGGGCTAGATAATGTTGTGTGAAATGTCTCCAGCATTTATTTATTTATTATTATTATTTTCTATTTGCATTAGATGTGACATCACAAAACCACAACACATTGTTTTTAGCTACTGTAATTATTTGGTTATAATTATAACCTAACTAAATACCACTACCAATTTATTATTATTATTATTAGTTAATACACAGGCACCTCAAAGCTGATGCGTGTATATCTTATTAATTGTCAGTGCTCTTAAAATGTTTATCCAGTCTATTTTTAAAAGAGTTCACTCATGGAGCACTTATCACTGACTCTGGAAGCCAGCTGGTGGGGGAATTTATACCAAAAAATTGCTTATGAATTTATACCAAAAATTTGCTGAAGTTCAGGCCAGCCTGTTTATTATTTTTGCCTGTATTGTACTAAAGTGAGGCATTCAATGCCTGGCTCGGGCAGATTTCATGCAGTAACTAATAATTAAGCTGGCTTGTAAGTCCAGTGATACATTCAAGCTTATCTGACCCCACGATTAGGTCACAAAATATATTTTGTGCTTAGGTGATTAGTAAACGTGTTTTAAAAAAGAATAATATCAAACCACAATAGTTTTAATTTTATAAAGCATAACATAACCACAGACATAACATTCACGTACATAGTCCTGATCCCACACTAGGATTCCCTGTGTCGTGGGTACCAGGAACTATGAGTACCATGGTACCACAACAACCAAACCAGGGACAAATATTTGATAACCCGGGAATCGAACCTGCCACTTCATCTCTGCCGGCTACTCGCCCGCTGCACCACAGAGGTTGTCTAAACAATTATAAATCATAAATCAATCATAATCATATTATTATATTATCATAAAAGTTTAGATTTAATTTCAATTAACTTGAATATGTGTTTGCCATATTGGCAAACACATAACACATTGGGTTAGGCGGAGAAAGGGATGGAGTCTCCCGTTGATGTTTCCATCCACCTGTATCCAGATCCACCAAACCTACTGTGACCAACAACATTTTTAAGATCCCAAGAACTCTGAATTTTTCCCTTCTGTGAAGGTTTCCCATGAATGTTCATTGTGGCATTACATGAGGTAGGCCTATATCTAGCAGTGGACTGTAGGCTGATGTCCAAATGGAATATTCATTCCATTGACCATTCCATTGATTGATTTTCATACTGTGACCATCCAACCAAGTAATCTTATGAAATAAAACTATTTCAGATGACCGTAACAATAAAAGGAAGTGGAGATGAGGCACAGAGACTCAAAGCCTTCATGCATAATTATGGCCGTGAAGAAATACGGAAACAACTAGTTGAATACCTACGCAGCCTCAAGGAAGAATTCTCCAAAGGTACTCATCAGGACTCGCAACACTAACAACAACACAACTACTCACAACACTAACAACAACACAACACTAACAACAACACAACACTAACAACAACACAACACTAACAACAACACAACTACTCACAACTACATGTAACTGTTGCAGGAATTCAGTAAACAGATGTAGCTCAAGAGATCGCTCAAGTTGTGACATGTTATGGGGAAGGCCTCTGTCCAGCAGGTGATATATTCTGTATGGATGGGTGATGATGAGTCATAGTGAGCCTTTAGAGAGTCAATGGTACATGTTTTTTTAGGGGGTTAAGGGTAGGGCTAGTTAGTAGTAGAACTTCTTGTGAAAGAGTTTGTCCAGGGAACTACCACCTTACCGTTTTCTGCCGCCAAGCAGTGGTGCTCTCATTGCTGTGTTTCAGTTTGAAGGGTATTGCCAGTGAAATTACAGGCACACAAGACTTCATCTTTATGTATCAAGGTCGGCAGCGCGCGTGTGATGCCTCTGTTGTTGCAGGTGTCCATAGGCTACAGTTACTACTTTCCATCAGGTGGGCTGTATGCTTGTTTGCTTGCCCAGAAGTAAAAGTTTGCTACTGTGATTTGAACCCACTATCTTTGAATCGGACTGTGTTAACCTCATAGTTGAAATGTTGAAGAAAAACATTGTAAATAAAATAGGCATGCCATGCATAGTTTTGCAGCAGTGTTGTAACCATTATTATCAGCATCAAGAAGTTCACTGCTGAACTTAGGCCTCACCCGTAAAATGCTACGGCGAACAATCTCTGGTCTTCTCCATCCACTGACTTGTTGCAACCTTTATGATGTTCTTAGTCTATCAAGAAGGGAGCCTTCCTACACTGTCTCATCCAGTTTGTGGTTGCCACTCAAGAACCTTATATGCACGCTATATGGTCTGGTCATTGCCACTTCAACTTGCTAAGCCTGCGAGTTAATGTTGATGGCCTTGGTTCTTCTATGGACCTTTTTATTTCGGATTCTAACTCCAAGCATAGCTAATAAATAAATGCCAATCCGTTTGTTACTTCTGTTCATATCCAACCTGAATGATATTTTTTATTTGCTTAATGCAATTTTACTGCTGCTGAGGAGTTATTGCTTTAGTAATGTCAATTTTAATCTTATTTATTCTTCCTTTTAATAATTTATATATTGAGCAGTTTTTGCTGATATGTAACACCACAGTGTGGAATGCCTTTTAGTTTTGGGTCACTTAAGTACTGAATTACCGTGAGCTTGTTTTTTACACATAAATAAATAAATATAAATGTTACTAAAGAAGTTATGTGCACTAAAAGCATTGGCAGGAAATCAAACTAATTTAAATTAGTAGTCACGATAAGAGGAAAGAAAACCAAGTCCTAAGAATCCTTATTTTTTCTCTTTATAGGACTTATCCTACCCAAGAAAGGAGAAACTCAAGTCCGACCTGACAACATCTCAACAATCACCAGTGGTTTCAACAAGAAGATCAATATGGCGCCAATTATTGCCCCCAAAACCAACCAAGTTGGCGTTAAACTAGATACCAAATGTATTGAGCTGACGGAGAAGTTTCAATGCCGCGGTCAGGAGTTCTACGATGCTATGACCAGGATAGAAATGGTTACTGCGTTCACACAGGTAAGAATTTCCACCACATACATACAAACATACCCACATCCATCATCATCATCATCATCAGCTTGTGGAAGTTCACTGACTGCTGTACATAGCCCTCCCTCATATGTAGAATGCCATGACAAATGGTCTTGAGCTGCCTCTAATATGCACCTTATTCATTAAACAGGGTCATGTAAAATTGAATGCGGAGAAGGGAGGCAAGTTTGCCCTGTTCGGAGGCAACGTGACCGGGGAGTTCCGGGAGCTGGTGCCGGGCAAGAAGATTGTGCAGTACTGGAGGCTGAAGCAGTGGCCCGACCAGCACTACTCAGAGGTCACCTTCAATATTGATGAAAAGGTGGGTTCAGTGTCTCCTATTTTTAACGGACTTCCCAAAAAATCCCATTTTTTTGTGAAATTTATCCTTATAATGGCATCTGAAAATTCTGAAAACATCACATATCGTCTGCCTCGTATAACTAGTTCACTGAACGATGTTTCTGAAGGAAACTCGTCACTGTTCGATTCGACCATGATAAGCCTGCCCAATACATCTCTTAACGACAGTGAGACTGTTAGCGAGCTGAATGAAAAAGTGAGGACTCTAAGCACTGCTCTATCTAGTGCTCATCAAGAAATTGAAAACCTTAATATTGAAGTAACTAAACTAAAACTGGAAGTTCAGAAATGTGTGAAAGTGATAGAAAGTTACAAAAAAATACATATGTCTGATACAAAAATTTTGACACCAATATCTGGGCGTAAAAAAAAGCAGATACACAGCGAGATACGTACACCTGTAAAAAAACAGCTGCTTATAACACCCATGCACAATGCCAATAAGGTAAGCAAGAGTAAACTGGAGAGTCATAGCTCTACAAGTTCTCCAATGGATGGCCAGCTATCAGCACCAAGTACCTGTAGCTTAATTAATATAGAGCATCCTCTTACAACTCAAGTTACTCAGGCTGACTTTACGAAGACGGAGAGCGACCCAGGTATTAACCCTGGTATTAGACCAGTGATGAAAGTACTTACAAGCTTAACTCAGCAGTCAATCTCTTCTGTAAGGGCTGTGAGTCAATCAAAGGAATTGGAATCACCACC
This sequence comes from Epirrita christyi, assembly GCA_951392215.1. Taxonomy (NCBI): domain Eukaryota; kingdom Metazoa; phylum Arthropoda; class Insecta; order Lepidoptera; family Geometridae; genus Epirrita; species Epirrita christyi. Next base: position 2,484,038 of record OX595843.1, read on the forward strand.
TCCAAATGAACACACACAACCAGCACTGGCTAATGACTTAACTTTGAATGTAGTAAATGAAGTAGCCACTGCAACTGAGATTCCAGATATCAAGCGGATGGAAGATCTGAACATGATTAATTTGGAAAGCGGACAACCTAAAGAACAAGACACTAGAAAAAAAGCAGATACTAAAGTTAAAAGGAAAATAGTAGTCATAGCAGAGGACCAGGGTCGTCACATCCAACAGACTCTACAAACATTAATAGGAGAGGAATTTTTAGTCTGCTGCTATTGGAAGCCAGGAGCTTCTCTTGGAGAAGTACTAGGATCTTATAAGAATGACATAAGTAAATTAAATAGTAATGATTTTGTGATAGTATTGGGAGGAACCAATGACAAATATCCTGATGACTTTCAGTTCTGGATTCGACATTTTCTTATGAATGTAAATAAAACCAATGTTATTGTTTCGGAAGTTCCTTTCAATCGCTTTCTAAATGTGAACAGATTGAATCATAAATTGAAATTTGTATGCTCAAAATTTCGTAACACTACCTTTGTCGATATGAATAGGTCCTCATTTATACCCGGGCGTATTTCTTTAGTGTCTCATAAATGCCAAATACTTCTGCAACAAGTGCTGCGAATTGATTACAGAGTTAAATACAATAATTATATCACTATGGCTAGGAAACAGAAAGTTGTTACTACAGCAGATAAGAGTGTTCAAACTGATGAATGTGATATGAGCAAAGTTGCGGCAGGGGAGAGTTCTCAGGCTGCCATACCCGATGTTGGTGGTGCTACAGACATTTCACGTAAGCTTTTTCGTTTATGAACAGATTAATATTTTACATCAAAATATTGACGGCCTCAATTCTAAATCGGATTTGTTAATGGTCGCCTTAGAAAAACTGCAGAAAGATGGAAAACCGGTTGATGTGCTGTGCATTACGGAACATAATATGATCTCTAGCGATACCAAGTTACTAAAAATCGCTAACTTTACTATAGGGTCTTTTTTCAGTCGCAAATCTCGTCATGGCGGCGCTTGTGTTTTGGTTAGGAATTCTCATAGGTTCAAGCAAATTGCTGAAATAGGAAAACTTAGTACTGAAAACATCATAGAATGTGCTGGCATAGAACTTTTAGATCACGGAATATATGTTCTAAGTATTTATAGACCACCTAAATCAAAAATTGATGATATAGCCAAGTTTTTTAAATCATTTAACGAATTATTAATTAAATATTGTTATGGGAAAAAGAAAATAGTAATATGTGGTGACTTTAACATAAACACCTTAGATCAATCAAGAGAAACCAGTGAATTTGTTCAAATAGTGAAGTCATTTAATCTTAAATTAGCTATTAATGAGCCAACACGGCTAAAAAGCGGGAGGTGTATAGATAATGCTTTACACAACATCCGAGGAAGTAGAGGCATAGTTTATGAGTTTGCCCTGTCTGACCACACAGCGCAACTCTTGGAATGTCCAGTGAAGCAAAGCTTCTCTATTAAATACTGGCACATTGAAAGACGTGACTATAGTCAAGAGAACATTGGAAAATTTATTGACTGCATGAATTCACTTAAGTTTGGTGAAGTTTTTGCCTGTGATAATCCTAATTCTGCTTTTGACATATTTTATGAATTGTTTGTATTATTTTATTATTTGTGTTTCCCAGTTGTACAACTTAAGATCTTCACTCAAAGAAAGCCAAAATGGATAACAAATGGCATTAAAAACTGTTGTAAACGTAAGCGTCAGTTATTATGGAAATATCGGAAAAACCGAACAGAAATTAATAGACACAATTTCACGGTTCTATCATCCAGATTGAATCGCATAATTAAAATGACACAGAAAGCTCGAAATGATCATTACATCAGTACAGCGGATAACAAATGTAAGGCCGCTTGGAATGTTATCAACAGAGTGAAAAATAATGTCGTTAAGGATGAAATTCAGCAAATCAATATTAACGGTAACACTATCAGTAATCCTTTAGATATAGCTAACTCATTCAATAATTTTTTTATAGACCAGATTACAAAGGTGGATCCTTTTTCTAAGCTAAATCATGTAAATAGAGAATGTGCTACTCTATTTATGGCCCCTACTATTCCTAGAGACATTAATAAAATAATTATAAATCTGAAAAATACAAATAGCACGGGGTATGATGAAATATCCTCAAAAGTTTTGAAGTTGGTATCGCATATAATATCTACAGCAATAAGTCATATTCTTAATTTATGCATAATAAATGGTGTGTTTCCTGAAAAACTTAAGATAAATATTATTAAACCTATTTTTAAAAAAAATGATAAGTTTGACATGTCTTGTTACCGCCCCATCGCACTTATTCCAGTAGTGTCCAAGATTTTTGAAAAGGTCATTTATGATAGTATTTATTCGTTCTTTGAGAAATACAATATATTTGCCGAAGAACAAGTGGGGTTCAGGAAAAACAAGACAATTAATCAAGCTGTTTATAATTTTCTCAAAACTGTCATGATCAGTTTAGACCAAAACATTCCTGCATGTGCCTTATATATGGACCTGACAAAGGCATTTGATTTCGTTGATCACCAAATACTCCTAAATAAACTAGATGCTTACGGAGTTCGGGGAAATGTATTAAAATTAGTAGAATCCTATCTCAGTAATAGAAAGCAGGCAACAGAAATCACAAAAATATGTCCTATACTTAAAAAACAGGTAAAATTCCTTTCAAAGTTTAGGACAGTTAAATTTGGCGTGCCACAAGGCAGCGTGCTTGGGCCGTTATTATTTATTGCGTACATAAACGATCTTCCTAAAATAACGAATCACCATGTGACTTTATTTGCAGATGATAGCACCATCCTATTTACAGGTACTGACAAATCGTCCCTACAGCTTGATATTAATGATACACTGTCTAAAATAATAGAGTGGCTAACATCTAATAATTTAAAAACTAATTTGAAAAAAACGAATTTAATGATTTTTAGAAATAGAGCAATTAAAATATCTAATATTGACATTAACTACTCCGGCTACAGAATTGATGAAATTGACATTACTAAGTTCTTAGGTTTAAATATTGACTCAACTTTAAACTGGAAATCACATATAGAGTATCTTTGTTCTAGGATTAATACATTTTCCTATGCGTTATACATGCTATCGAAGACCGCAAGTACATCTACAATTTTAATGGCATATCACGGATATGTAGCATCCCTTCTGAGGTATGGTGTCTTGTTCTGGGGGAACTCTGCTGATAAAGAAGTGGTATTTAAGGCACAGAAGAAATGCGTTAGGGCTATCTGCAAGCTTAATCAGACTGACAGCTGCAAACCACAATTTAATAATTTAAGAATCTTAACCCTACCCTGTATTTATATATTTGAAGTGGTCCAGTTTGTAAGGAGCAACCTACATTTATTTGATAATTTTAGTAGCCAGCGTCAAAACCTTAAGCTTCGCTGCCCTATTCATAAAACTGCTTTATTAAACAAAAGTATATATTGTATGGCGCCAAAAATTTACAATCACCTGCCGAGGTCTATACTTGAGACCACCTCATATAATATCTTTAAATCTAAAGTGAAAAGGTTGCTTCTTGTAAAAGTGTTTTATAGTGTTGAGGACTATTTGAATGACAAGTTAGAACATAATTATATGACATGACCATTTAATATTATTAATTCAATGACATTTAATATTGTGTCGCATTATTGTTATGAGGGTGTATAATTATTGACTGTGCTAGTTGATTGTGTAAGTACCTCTGAACTAACTATTATTTTATTCACTTGTTTTTGTTTTGTTTTGATTATTTTAATTCTATTGTGTATCAATTATTGCATGCTGTGAAGCGGATTGTGGCGGACTTAATCTAATTTGACATCTATATTTGTACCCAGTTTCGCAATAAATTAATAATAAATAAATAATAAATAATAAAAAAGGAGGAGGTTTTCAATTTGGTTGTTTTTTTTTTTTTTTATGTTTGTTACCGCATATCTCCGGCGTTTATGAACCGATTTGGAAAATTCTTTTTTTATTTGAATAGATATACTTCCAGATTGGTCCCATATTTTCAAAATCCAGTTCTGATGATGGGATCCATGAGGAATTGAGGGAACTCCTCAAATATTATAATATAATATATATAATAATATATTATAATATATATAATATTTTCAGCAACAAACCAAGCATTTGCATTCAAAAAGTATAATAATTCTTTCACCACTATGGTTCTTTCATCATTTTTTTTTCATCCAAATATTTTGTCGAATAAAATGGCGGAAGTCGGTTTTTTAAATGAAAAGTTATCTTTATACTGTGAAAATTTAATTGGATTCAGTTTGGGGTTTGCCAGTGTTTCGTCTCATGGTAGCCCATGGCTGGTAGGCCACATGCCAGTTCCTTCATTCACTTACGACACCATATTGTTAATAATTAATAATAATAATTAACAATATTAGAATTTAGAAGGCTGTACTCCTGGTCTCGGCACGCATAGTCAGGAGGTTCCTCTCTCTGCCCTAGCCTCCGACCGCTTGGGCCTTGCTCCGCGGCCGGAGGTTTCCCGTTTTGAGATATATTTTTTACTATAATGTTTTTTATACTATTATATTTTTGTAGATAGTCCTTTATAGTCAAAAATGTACTTTTTTAACGAGATTTAAAAAAAATTAGTGAAATAATAATATAATATATTTATTTATTCGAACAACTCAGATTCATAAATGTCAAAAATTACAATACTTAAAATTACATTTCTTAAAATTATTTACCTACTGAAAGCAGATATGTTCATGTTATGTTGAGCACTAGTCAGTTATTACTAAATAATGCAGAATATCTGCTATATAGAGTTGGGGTTGATAAGGGCCGATACCCAGTGCCTTTGCAGACGACTGTCGTTTATATTAACATGTTGTGTTTCAGGAGGACCACACGCTGGTGAGCCTCAAACAGGAGCTGGTCCCTTCGGCGGAGGTGGAGCACACGCGCGAAAACTGGCGCCGCTACTACTTCGAGAGCATGAAGCGAGCTTTTGGCTTCGGCGCTTTCCTGTGAGCCGCGTGACGCGCAAGCTAAGTAGGTATCTCCACCATCATCATCACCTCCATCATCATAACCACCATCATCATCACCTCCATCAGCATCATCATCCCCGCCATCATCATCATCATCCCCTCCAACATCATCATCATCCCCTCCATCATCATCATCATCACCTCCATCATCATCACCACCATCATCATCACCTCCATCAGCATCATCATCCCCTCCATCATCATCATCATCCCCTCCAACATCATCATCATCCCCTCCATCATCATCATCATCACCATCATCATCATCCCCTCCATCATCATCACCACCATCATCATCATCCCCTCCATCATCATCATCATGATCACCTCCATCATCATCATCATCATCATAACATCGGTCTGGTAGTCTACTGCTAGATGAGGTCCCCATAGAATGCATTGGGAGGATTTGCCATAATCACCATGCTCGGCAGGCGGATTAGTGATTGCATTGTTGGTATTGAGAATACATGTGGATGCTGCTGCCTATCTATTGTTAACTCCTTAGTCGGCTATTACGACATCCACGGGAGGAGATTGAGGGGTATACCATTAGGCCGGACACACCATGGCATGCTACATCAGGTCATAAAGCTTGCAGAACTGACAACCGTTGGAAAATATAGGTTCTCGAATGGCGACCTCGAACTGAATGACGCAGTGTGGGACGGGTCCTTTACTCAATGATCCGATGAAATGTCATCGGATCATTGAGTAAAGGACCTCCATCCACCGACTTTGTGGATGGAGGTCGACGAAGTTGGTGGCTGGAGGGGGCTCAAAACCGTTCGTCGTGGCATTCTATGGGAGGAGATCTATGTACAGTATTGGACGTTGGCTGATGATGATGACCAAAAGCTTATCTACTGAGTTAATAGGGGATGTGGTATGTTATGATAAGCATGTAATGTAACTCCATGGGAAAATACATAATAGTATATTTTATTTCGCTGTTTGACGTTTTGTGGTTTTTACCCGCGACGGAAGGAGACGGTGTATGTTATTGGGGTAAGAAATTGTTAGTTTTGATTGGCTGTTACAATTTATCCCGAATTTTGGCTTAGCCAAAATTGAAATGTGGTATTTGGCTGTTGTTTTGTATGGCCTCAAGAAAGGTTCTAAGATGACTTCTAGAAAGTTTCTAATTATATGACTTCATGAGAGGTTGTAAGATGACTTCTAGAAAGGTTCTTAGATGACTTCTAGAAAGGTTCTTGGATGACTTCAAGAGAGGTTCTAAGATGACTTCTAGAAAGGTTCTTAGATGACTTCAAGAAAGGTTCTAAAATGACTTCTAGAATGGTTCTTAGATGACTTCTAGAAAGGTTCTTAGATTACTTATAGAAAGGTTCTTAGATAACTTTTAGAAAAATACTTAGATGACTTCTAGAAAGGTTCTTGATGACTTCAAGTAAGGTTCTTAGATGACATCTAGAAAGGTTCTAAAATGACTTCTAGAAAGGTTCTTAGATGACTTCTAGAAAGGTTCTTGGATTACTTATAGAAAGGTTCTTAGATAACTTAGAAAAATACTTAGATGACTTCTAGAAAGGTTCTTGATGACTTCAAGTAAGGTTCTAAGATGACTTCTAGAAAGGTTCTTAGATGACTTCTAGAAAGGTTCTAAGATGACTTATGATTATTATGGCAAATCCCCCCATCGTATTAAATGGGGGAGGCCTCGTCCAGCAATGGACGCAAACAGGTTGGTGATGATGACGAAGATAAAAAAAAAAAATGATGGTAAAAAAATTTAATGATGGTAATCTAATTTTGCAATTTTTCGTTTCAGGTTCAATTGTACCAGCATAATAGGCGAATTCTTAGAAGACAATATTCTACCTGCATCTCCCACGTTTTGTTTGTACAGGCGAGTGAAAAAGTGCCTTACCGTTTTTTTCCACACCTACCTCATTGGCTCAACTACCTAGGTTCAGTCGAAGTGTTCTAGAACCTTACTTAAGCATTTCTTGTCCAGGTAACTGTCAAGTTGTTAAAATTAGCCTATATGTTTCCCACGGCTGGTAAAATTACTCAACTATAAACAAAGTGGTAAGACATTTTCTCCTCTATTTTTGCATCTGTGATGGCATGTTTTTGTAAATCAAAGTTAGCTGTTTTAGCTATAACCACAATAAAGTTTAGCTGTTTTAGCTATTCAGTTTGTAATAGTTAGCCGGTGAATTCTAGCTTTGTATAAGAGGATTGTATTAATTTAATTTATGGATTTGTCCAATAAATTATATTAGATTATGCTAGTGTTTTATTTGTAAGCGCCATTTTGCTAACTACCGATGCATCCTCTTAACAAGGAGGTCGTATTTTTACAATTACTTACAGTAGATCCTTCTATTATGCTAGTGTTTTATTTGTAAGCGCCATTTTGCTAACTACCGATGCATCCTCTTAACAAGGAGGTCGTATTTTTACAATTACTTACAGTAGATCCTTCTAATATACTAGTGGTTCGCGCCGAACTGAAACCTTGCGAATACACTCGATGTAGGAAATATATTTTCTTTACCTTTCTACTTAAACGAGTAAAACACATCTAGATAATTACTGATCTATGGCACAATTGTTTGATAAACAATCGAGCAGCCTCTTGTAACGGCTGGGATTTTGAAAAATTATTATGAATTATGCGAATGGACTACACAGGCAATTTTTTTCCCAGGACAGCGTGGCCTTAGACGCGTCTAGACATACCACCTATCACATTATTTTGTAAACGAAACGTATAGACAATGCCCATGTACCGTGAGCTTATTTCAACAACGAAAAATAATAAAAAGTTTTATCATTCATGAAGTCACGACCCTAGTGCCATGCCATAGCTAACAGTTAGTAGACCTATTCGACCCCAGTGTCACAGTCTATGTTATAGTTAGTAGTACATGTGAGCTGACCACAAGATAGCGAACTTGGGAGCAGTTATTCTTGAACCTTCCTGAGTGTAACATGAAGATATTGTGGCTTTTGTTTGTGCTGCATTTGGTAAGTTTATTATATTTTAGTAAGACGTGAGATAAATAAATATGTAACATTTTATAATAGTAGGTAATTATTAACACGTAATTATATATAAAAAAAATCTGACATTTAAGCCAGCGCTATTCAAAAATTATTGATGTAGTGCTCCGCTATTTTTATCAAAGTATTTTTTCGATGGGTACCTAAGGAACATTACAATATCATCATCATAACTAAATTGGTTATTGAATTGAAACATTATTCCCATTTATTTGAATTTGGGCCATCATTTCGTCTCTTATCTACTAAGTATGTAAGTAGGTATGTACGCATTGACTTCATCATCAATAACTTGTGTATTGCAGGCTATCTCTCAAGCTGAGTTTGGGAGATCGTATATGGGAAATTCCCGATTGGTAAGCGTCTTTTTCATCATCATCATCATCATCATCATCATCATCATCATCATCATCATCATCATCATCATAATGATCATCATCATAATCATCATCATAATCATCATCATCATCATCATCGGCCTGTAGAAGTCTACTGCTGGACATAGGCCTCTGCCGAGAATGCCACGACGAACGGTCTTGAGCCGCCTCCATTCATCGACTTCCTGCGACGCATCACCATATAAAAAAAAATAAAAAAATTCAAGCTCTTAAACGTCAACGTTTGACAATATTCAATGGTAAGAGACACTTACATACTTTTATTAGTAGCAAGTAAGGCAAGGTCACATGATGATAAGCAACCAATTCTCGCTCATAACTTGAACAAAATCCAGTTGTTCATGAATAATGTCTGTCCTTATCAATCCCACTATTATGTAAACAAAGGGATTGATAAAGGAGCATTGAATGCGAGCACAGGACTTTATCAATCGTTGCCTTGCAGCCACATCTGTAGATTATGGAAATTAAGATGGTCATCAGTCCACGGATCATTATCATTCTGTTGAAGTCCTCTACTGGTAATATGCTACTGGCCTTCCCATAGAATGCCACGGTGACTGGTCTTGAGCCGCTTCCATCCACCAACTGCCTGCGACTTTTGAAATGTCGTCGGTCCAACACTGCGTTGTCCAGTTCAGGTCACCACGTTCCCCAATAAGACCTCGAACTTTTTTGTCACGCTCAATAATTCTTAAGCCTTGGTTGCCAATTCAGCTATAGTCCGAGATGACGCTGGGACGTTAAGTTCTCAACCGATAGCTCCTACAATAGAGGTTTTTATTCTGAAACCTTTCTGTTCAACGTCCAATTTTGAATGTCAAAGTCAATTGTGTTGTTAATTGAAATCACAAGGATTAAAAGTGAACAGTTTTTTTATGGAAAAAAAAACGTTACAATCGTGTTCCCCTATTTTTATCAAAGCATTTTTTTCTTTAGGGCTTAAATCACACTGTGATGGCACCGGCCAGGCTACTATTGCTTGATTGAGCTCGGTCTGGGCAGAGGCAGCGCGCAAAGACCGGCCACTGCCATCTTGGCGTATTTGTGCCAAGTGTGGCTCACTAAATAACAGTAGGCTATAGTACCTAGGAAAATATTTGAGTCTCGTATATACCGTATTCGCTTCTATTCATACAGTGTCACCAATGGAGCTGCCTACCTAGGTAGATATTTGAGTCTCGTATATACCGTATTCGCTTCTATTCATACAGTGTCACCAATGGAGCTGCCTGAACACCAAACTCGGCTTGCCAGACTCTCTGCCTCCCAGCGAAGACTTCGGCAATGTCCTCAGAAGGATACTTCCAGCAGGACCTTGGCAGAATGTTGTTGATACAGTCCTGGACACCTGCTACCATGACAGGCCAAGATGTTACACTAGTACATGCCCCGGGCAAGCACTGTTGCAATGTGCTGTCGAACAACTTGTGAACGTAAGTTTTGCGTGTATCGATGACAAAAACTGCAGCTTAAAGGCCCGTTTTCATTAGGGGACATTCGTCCCACGCCCTTGTCGCCGATGAATTCTACGTGCGTGTCGGAGGACATCGTATTCCCCGACATATTCCTGGTTTGTAGGCGACATATTCCTACGTGCCGCGGGATATGTAAATCGACCGTGCGCGACTTAGTAATCGCAGTATTCATGTTGAGTACTCAGGTGGATGCTGCTGCCCGTCCCCCGGTCCCGAACCACGGGAGGAGATAGAGGGGTAATTCTATTGCCGGAAACGGCACGGCAAGATTTAAATGAGTTATGATGAAAATTTCATGGAATCACCGGATCATTCCAGCAAAGAAAATACCATGCGACAGCCAGATCATCACAAAAGGTGAACATAAAAATTGTTTACCTCCTTTAAGGCCAAAGCACACTGGATGCGTATATGCAGCACGTAACGTAGACACGCGCGTCTCTACGTATGTACACGCTTGCGTGCACGTCCAAAGTGCTTTTATATTTTTATTACAGAACTGCCCTGAAGACAGCTTGAGGAAAGAAGACGCTTGCGCACCGGTCAATTCACTTGCTGGACTCAACAATATGTTCTCGCAAAGGTTAGTAAACTGTGTTTTGTATGCTTAAATGTAATTATTTAAAGATGACAGACAGCGCCATCTGTCACCAGTCAAGTAAACTAAGTAAATTTATTTTGTATGAAAGAATCAACTTCTTAAAACAGAATAATTATTATACAGCGAAATACGTTTTGGAAGCCGATGCTATTTTAAGATGTCGGGTACATAAAAGTTTTTTGTACTATATTATAATATTCATAACAAAACATCAATGATAAGCCAAATCATAAAATTGTTTCAATTTACTTCTATTTCAGTCGTTATGAGAATTTGGAGAGGAATTTGCCACTTGAACGCCGCCCGGCTTGGTTTTTGAGAAACGTAAGTTTCCTATTCTATCCTACGTATTTTCAGGTAACTCTAGGCATACCGTTACCGCTTCGCTTATTACCTGTACATCCATAGATTGCCTTGAAGAAATAACTTTCAGCAATAAAGCCGCCCATCGTACTGCTATTATAGTACTTATATATATATATATATATATGTATAGATAATTCGGTTTTTCGCAATCGTTTTGTACGACTAAGCAGATTCTTGATATAATTTATACCTATTTAAAAGCTTATATTTTTCTCGTGTTTCAGTATTTCCAATCGAAATGCTGCAATTTACCTCAGCTTATAAACGCTACCACTCTGACCGAATGTGGATTCACGACTATGATGCAATACATCAAACACAATCCTCAATTCGAAAATAAATCGGCTTCGTCTTCTCAGGTGAGATTTGGCCTGTTACCATACACATGTAGTTCCACGTCTTTTATACAGCGTTGCATGAAAAACTACTTGTTTTTGCTACTAAATTTAAGGTCCAAATTTTGCGCCACCACGACAACGAAAATAATGCAAAATGTGACGCAGAGTCAATGGTCCTCAAAGTTTGAGGACCATTGACTCTGCTCACAAAGACAACATCTTGCGAATGTGTTAGGAAGCTGATAATTTGATGCGTGAAAGACCAATTTATAAGGACTATGTGGCATAAAAAAACGAGAAAAGAGCTCACAATTTTTTAAGTCAGGGTGGAATATTTTCAAAAATTCCTTCAACAATGTTTTTTTTATTCAGAATCGTAGCAGTCCAGTTTTCTTTCACTACACAGCTCCAAAGGCGCCTATAAACGGTGATTCTCTTCAGGTCATCAGTCTTAAAGACGTCAAGCCAGAGGTTTCTGTAACAGAAGTAAGTATCTATCTTATCATCAGCGTGCTAGACCGCTGCCACACTCTTGACTGTCGAGAGTAAACGGGCCGTAATACCGAATGAAACGATAACTTTTGTATTAAGAAAAGAGACGTTTGACAGCCTAATTTACGCCTGTTGCAAACCTATTGCGTGATAGAGAATAGCCCTGCGGCATGGCATCCGCATTGACTTCGGTATTACGGCCCGTTCACTCTCGGCAGTCAAGAGTGTGGCGTCGGTCTAGCAGTATGGAAAGTAGGTAGTTACCGTAGCCTTGCAACACCAGAGACATTACACGCGCGCTGCCGACCCTGAGACATAAAGAAGAAAAGTCTCATGTGCCTGTAATTTCACCGGCACCCGTACCCTTCAAACCGAAACACAGCAATGCGAGCACTACTGCTTGGCGGCAGAAATAGGTACCTAGTATACCTACGGTGGTAGTAGGTACTTCCCCGGATGAACTCTTTCACAAGAAGTTCTACACAAAATTTGAATATTATTTGGTTTATATTTTGTTATAATTAAAATACCAACTAACTTGTCGGTTAACTTATTTCAGCCGACCCCTCACCCGCTTGACTGCTGTGACATGTCAGAGTTCATCCATCCAACTTGGAGAGTTGAGTGCGGGTTCGAACTCGATTGGACCAACCAGAGCAGACTGACAATCAAGGACGAGCCAAGTTACTCAGCTATCAGTACGACTGAGGTGCCATCGGCCACTGTGAGAACTGTCACGCACAGGGATTTAGTCGTTGTGCCACGTTCGGTAGGTTTTTCTTTTATTATTTTTTTATCCTACTTGGTAAGCAAACAATCATACGGCACACCTGGTGGAAAGCAGTTACCGTAGCCTATGGACTGCAAAACCAGAGGTAACCCGCGCGCGGCCGACCCTGAGACATAAAGATGAAAAGTCTCATGTGCCTGTAATTTCACCGGCACCCGTACCCTTCAAACTGAAACACAGCAATGCAAGCACTACTGCTTGACGGCAGAAACAGGTACGGTGGTAGTACTTCCCCGGACGAACTCTTTCACAAGAAGTTCTACTACTGACAATGAAAGGTTAAACGTACACGTTTCATTAATATTATAAATGCGAAAGTTTGTGAGTAAGTTTGACGACCTCTGTGGCGCGGCGGGCGAAGGTTCGCCTGCGACGCAGGAGGTTGCGGGTTCGATTCCCAAACATTTGTACGATCTGCAGATATTTGTTCTGGGTATTTTCTATGTATAATCAAAAATATCTATCTATGTAATGTATTGTATTAAGTATATCATTTATCTAGTACCCATAACACAAGCTCTGCTTAGCTTGGGGCTAGATAATGTTGTGTGAAATGTCCAATGTATTTATTTATTTATTTATTTTCCATGGTACTCGTCTCAGGTACCTACTCGTAGTTCCTGATACCTACGACAAAGTGAATCCTAGTGTGGGATCCGGACTATGCATGTAACTGTTGGATGTTAGTCAAAGTCAAAAATAATTTTATTCATTGAAATCACAAGGATCATTTTGAATCGTCTTATAAACTAAAATTACTCCTGTTCCAAAATTACTACTGTCTGTTGTGTTATGTACCTATGTAATTGATAATTTAACAAACGTTTATAACAAACTCTTTACTTAACTCTTTTTAACAAACTCTTATTTATATTTCAGTGTGATAAAGAGACCTGCGTGTTCGACAAGTTGAACATAACTAAATCCGGTACAGTCGACGTGGAAGTCTTTAAGAAATTGCTTGACAATTTAACTGCCGGCCAGCCTGCTTGGAGCAAGGCTAAGGCGCGGGTTTTGACAACTTGTCTGACAAAACCACTCATAGAATATGTGGCTGACTGTGAGATCAATAAAGTGCTAGCTTGTACTTTCGATGTGCTGAGTGAGGTAAGGAAATTTGCTTTTCAAGAGAAGTTTCATCAAAATTGGTTGGGGGAATCGTGATGTCCGAACACAAATCAGTTGTTTGAAAAAAGTGGCCGCCATTTTGAACTTTTAAGAGAAAGAGAAAGAAAGACTTGAAAGAGTATTTTTGCTCTTTGATATCTGAGTGCAAAAGCCGTTTTTATCCGCTAGAGGATAAAGTAAATTGAATTTAGAACATCGTGTACACTGAGTTTGTGAATTAAAACATCATTAAACCTATTTACTTCTTCCATGGTGCCGAATTTATCATACAACCTTTTATAATTTATTAAAAACTCAGACTCGGAACCTTCTCGGTGTATTACTTTTTTTTTATTTGCTTTACGCGCGCCATTTTCTTTTCACATCATATTGTTAAAACCTTTAGAATCCTTCGCTTATCGATCGGTTTGTCGGTTTTATCGCTCGGTCATCAAAATTGAGCACGCGGTTAAAAAGTAACTTTGCACTCTTGTGTAACAAATACCGATTTCAGATTTGGGTTTTTTTATTCTTGCTAATAAATGTCTGATATCAGGGAATGCGAAGAAAATTTGACTCCGCCCGATATTTTAAATGCGGCAAATGATTTTTAACTTTATATCTTTTAACTTTTAACTTTTTAACTTTCATTCCCAATTTACCTATAAGAGAAGATAAAGTAGTGTATGAAACTGCACATACCTAGGTATTAAAACACTCGTGTGATACTATTAAAAACCGAGCCTTCCCTCGTCTATTAATAACCCTTGCTATGTACCAGTTTCATAAACTACTATTCTTTATGACAGAGTTTACTGAAAATATTGTACTTATCTAATTTATGGTTCATTGTAGTCTGACTGAGTTTATTTTACTGCCCACGACCTCTGTGGTGCGGCGCGCGAGTAGCCGGCTGAGATGCGAGAGGTTACGGGTTCGATTCCCGCTGCGGGACAAATATTTGCATCATCTGCAAATATTAGTTCCGGGTCTGGGTGTTGTGGTACTCGTAGTTCCTGATACCCACGACAAATGGAATCCTAGTGTGGGATCAGGACTGTGACTATTGGGTGTTATGTTATGTTATAATTACAGAATTGTCCTGTGAGTGAATCTGCACCGAAATACGACACCTGCAAGTATGTATAATTAACTTGATGTTTAGAAGGTAGAATTACTATTATAATGTGTGCAAGAAAAGAATGGGCGTGGCGTAATAGCATTATGATGTTTTATATTTTCTCATTTCAACCCAACTTAGTTATCTAGCCAATGTACTGGAGACTATAATTTATATTTATCAGCTATGTTTGCACTGTACCTACATTCTAAGTAAATAAATAATTCATTCATTTATTAATTCATTCATTAATTTATTAATTAATAATAATAATATTTATTTTCGAACCAAAACACTGACACATCAAAAGGTTAACAAAATGACAGATTAGCTTGACTAATTATTTAACAATACAATTATGTACCTACCAAATTTATTCAAGTAACGTAGTTTCTCATCTTATAAATATGTTGTTTTGACTCATTCAGACAGCAAATAGGAACTGACTACTAGATGATAGTAGATGGTTAAAGATTGTAGGTAGCTGTGAGTCCAGTGGCTAGGTAGGTATAGGTAGGTACATGTTGTAGTTTATCTGGCTAATTGTGGCATTAACAAACGGATACATGGCTGAGCTCTAACTCCTAACTAAGTTTCCCTGTCTTTAGGATATTAATTAATTAATTCATTTATTAATTAATTCATTCATTTATTCGTTCATTCATTCATTTATTCATTCATCTTAGATATTATTTTTATTAGAATATTTAGATTTTATAGTCGAGTTATGATGACGACACAGTGTTGCTAACTATACAAAGCACTGCCTCAAATACTGGGAAACCTTTTTCGCACTGATTTAACAATTTGATTTTTCTTTACAGACACTCAAAAGATGACAGAATCTGCCAGATAAGTTCTTCAAAATCCAGACCGGTAAGTTTTTTGCCACTGGGCATTTCTTGGTCACCTGTTTTAGTCTAGTGACCAGTTGCAAGTATGTTCTCTTAAAAGGTCCTGTGACCGAATGAAACTATATGATGAAAGAATTCAGTGCGGCTTGTAGAGAGGCTCATGTACTAATTATTCGATTTCTTAGCTATAAGACATGCTGGTATCCATATTTTTTCCTTTACCGTTTAATAGCATGTTAAAGTGCACATATGTTTTTCGAGAAGAAAAATACATTGGTGCACGACCAGGAGTTGAACCCACGACGACGTTCGGAAGTCGGGATCACTAGCCTCGTGCACTACCAGTGCTCATTATCGTCATCATAATTCTTTAGAACTCCACTGGACATAGGTCTCTTCCATAGAACGCTGCGACTCGTCTCGGACCGCCTCCATCCACCGACCGATAATAAGTAGACTGGTCGTTTGGGTTCCATTTATTCAGTTCACGGTTCTGACTACTACTTTGATCGTCATCGTTCATCATCAATATCAACAAAGCTTCTTTTGCCAACTTTCAGAAAAACCGTCGCAATGTTTGCGTACTACCAGAGTTAGTGGATAAAAATGTTCTATCAGAATGCGGACTGTCTTCTATCAGTAGTGTTAAAACAGTCGTGCAAACGGCGACCAAACTCAAGAAACACAGCTTTGCTCCTTGGAAACATACGGTAAGATTTTTGTTACAAAGATAATTTTTTAAAATATATACGTGAGCTACACAATTTTAATATCTTTTTATCTCCAACGAAACGTCATCTCTGGCGAAAAACTAAACTATCATTTTAAAAAAAAAACATTCAAGTATGTCGGATTCAATTAAGGTCCGTCCCCACAAATGGATCTGGCTAACCTTACTGAAGAAAAAAGGAAGTTTGTTTTTAATTTTGTAAATGGGTCTAGTTTTTCGAGATCATGTGGCTAGTATCATAATAATGCAAGCTTTCAAAAAGTAACAAGTTTGAAAAAAAAAAGCTTATGATAGTTGGGGACAATCAAAGAGTTTGAATAACATTTTAATGAAACGAAATCTTGAAATAATTACTTTCTCTTTTTGAATTTGTAAACAAATATTTTGTTTTTGTTGTATGTACCTATTATATACCTATATTTCTACTACTCACTCAGGTACTCAGATATTTTTATGAATTATGTAATTTCAGTGCAAAGATCTAACACCATCTACACGCTGTCTTATGGCCAAAATGGGAGTCCTAAGTAAATACGGCTTCATGGATTACTTCCAAATGAAGAACCAAATCCGTCGTTTTACCGAAAACAACGTATGGTCAAATTTACAGGAAGTTTATATGAGTGCTTTTACGAATATTCCTCTGTATGGGGAGCATTGCAACTCGGCTAAGAAACTGTTGAATGTCATTGATTCTATGTTGATGGTAAGTTTTAGTTGAACACTTTATAAAATCAGAGATTACCGCCTAATATCTAAGGTGGTTATCCTCGGAAACATCTCTTGTATGAGATGGCTTGAGATCTTGGGTGAACCACGGTTTGAATCATGATTTAAACGTTGGTGAGCTAAATTTTTCCGAAAAATCTGATAAAAAAAAGTGTACGTTAGCGCGAAATTCAAATTTTATTGTGCTTTTTGCTGATTACAGCTCATCAATGTTTCTTGAGATAGCGAACACTGATTTTGATGAGCAGTAATCAGAAAAAAACACAATAAAATTTGAATTTCCCGCCACTTTGCTAACGTTCCACCAACATGGGTCGCATAGTAAATTTGGTTTCAAACGGAGACTCAAATTTAGTCGTCCAAAGGAATCATCCATTAACTCAATGGAGGAAACCGGGTCCTAAAACCAGAAATTCGAAAAAGTTATGAAAGCAATTACAATCAATGGTTCTTTATAAAATTTGACTGATGTTTAGTCACCATGTTATGTTTGACTGATCAGTCACATATCCTTTTCAGTGCCACCATACTTTGTTCCTTCGTTTTTTCGTGTCACTGGTTTTTTCTTGGTCACTTTGCGGTAGACCAGGGGTGCGATTTTCTTATATCTATGATATTAATACAAGTGCCTCCTCCAGTACATCTCCTGAAAAACGGAGATTTGCGGCCTTTTTGTTGATATTTTAGTCAATCAGTGACTTTCAAAATCGCACCCCTGACCTCTAATCTACCGCAATGTGACCAAGAAAAAACCAGTGACACGAACAAACGAAGAATTAAGAAATTGCAGTCTTTTTTATTGCCCTCATTGGTTGTTATTCCAGACCTGCCCCGTTTCCAAGAGGGTCACCAGTGTTCAATGCACGAAAATCTTCTACGATATCGCCAACACACCAGCCAGCGACAGAAACGCTACCAAGGCACACATAGCCCAGGTTTTGAAGCATTTCCACCACGTTTTCTTCCCCACAAATCAAGTTGCAAACTCTCCCAATTCTACTCAATTAACTCAACAACACACTAGCAAGATAGTAAAAAAACCTATCTATGATTATGGTGTACTAAGCTCTGTGTATGTACCAAAAGTAAAAGTAATAGATTTAAAACCTAAAGTGGTCGAGAAAACACTTGTTGTGTTGCCTGTTTATATGAGAGTACCTCAAAGTAACTTAGCTTTTAGGCCTTATTTGAACGATGGGGTTCTAAGGAGTCCATTTGCCTTGCATAATCAAATAGCACAAGCTCATTTGAATTCTACTACGCCTATTTCTACTACGCTTATTTCAACTACGCCTATTTCTGCTACGCCTATTTCTGCTACGCCTGTTTCTACTACAACAACTTCTACCGATCCCATATAGATCTATAGTATTGGGATTGTTTTAAAATAAAACAAAGGTTTCAAAGCAATATGAAAAGTGTATTTAAAATATTAATTATATGTACTGTCACAGTAACTATTGTACTTAAAATACTCCTTATATTTCTATAGCTATAAGTAAGTAAATGTCCAATTGTAATGCCTGTCACCAATTTATATCAGTCTTAAAATTTATTTTAAACATTTTGGTCTGTTTTATTTTTTCTCCGAAATTGATTACATTAGTTTTAGTTAGACATTTTTGTACTTATAAAAACGATTACATGGATTCAATAATAAATAACGTATTACTAAATACTCACTCTGTATATTTTTTATAATGGATACATCCAACACCAACAAAAGATTTTAAAACTCACTCCTAAATTCAAAAATAAATTAAATTAGCAAGAAAATGGGCACATGAGTTTTACTCAAAAATCTTAAAACCAAAAAAATATTGCGAAATAAAAATAACTGAAGGCAATGAAAGGAATTCTTATAATAAATTTATCAAACTGTCATGAATTTAAAAAATGGCAAGTCATAAAAACCTGAAAACGATATTCGAGGACTTAAAAATAACAATTATACGAGAACTGTACAGCTTAGTGTTGCCATAGTAACATATTTACATACAGTAAAACTAAAAAGTGCAAGCTCAATGTAAAACTATCTACAATATATAATTTCAAAAATAAAAACCTTACAAACATAAAATATCGCAGTAGAAATAATAATAAAATTGTGATTGAATTCATATTATACAAATAAAAAACGTTAATAAAGCTGATCGTTCGTTCGTTTATAGAGAACTGAATGATAACAATTTTTGCTCAACAAAAATACCTCTATCATACAGTACCTAATACTTCTTTTCTTTTAAGGCATATTCAAGCTATCAGCTATCATCGTTTCTCATAGAACTCGAATCTCTTTTAAGACCCAACGTTGATCCTTTTCAGAATCTTTTCCTACAACGCCATCAAAGCTCTTTTAGCAGAAAAGTCGGATGTTAAAGCTAAAACTTTAATTACACTTAATTTCAAGGCATATTTAAGCTTATGCTATCATAGTTTCTCATAGACCTCGTATCTCCATTAAGAGAATGGGACCCAACGTTGATCCTTGTCAAAATCTCCTGTTGCAACGCCTTGAGTGTTCTCACAGCGGAGAAATCAGTTGTTGGGGCGAGAAGTAACGCTCTTCTAGCGTGTGGTAGAGCTTCTGAGGGCTTATTTAAGGCTAGAATAGCTCTTGCCATTGCGTACGCGCATTCAAAGGCGTTTGGACGTAGAATAGATGCGCGGGCAGCTAGGTCTAACGCCTCGGATGGTTCCTGTAACAGAAAGAACTAGTTTTGATATTTGAGCAACGAAAAATGAATATGACTAATTAGACCGGGGGTAACTAAACTGCTAAATAGGTATTTAAGGTGCAAACCGTATAACCGCTAAAAACAATACATTCCGACGAAACCCTTGCAAGTACTTTTTAAAATGAAACAGTACGGTCAGAAAATAGTTGAAACTTTCTCAATAATAATCCTCACGGGGAACATTCTAGTAAAACTGCAATCGCTTTGCTAGAACATTGACTTGACCGAGGACTTAACGACTTGACAACAATTAAGTTTATACTAAGAGAACAAAATAAAAATCCTCACGTTTAGTTTCCGCTTGCATCTCGACATATTCAGCAACAAATTCGTCTTCAGCTGCACAAACGCTGCTACATGTTCCTGTGGGACCGGTTGGGTCGAAGGGGTAGTTACCCCCTCGTCACTTATGAGGGGGTTGATCTTCTTCAATGCGTATTGGTAGCGGTGGGCGGCCTCCGAGGGGCGGTTCCGTCGGTACAGCATGTTGCCGTCTTCTAAGAGCTTGTTTAGGAGTATTAGCCTGTGGATTAGAACTTGTATAAATCCTCAGTAATTAGGTGTGTGATTTAAACGTTTCGGATCGTTCGGTTTTCTTACATACTATTTGTATTTAATACAAACCCAAGTCAACTTATTCTGTAAAGGATTCTTAATAGGGTTGCATACAAGAGAACCCTTTCACTAAATCGTAAATGTTCTATAACTTACATGAATTCTGGTTTGCCTGACGCCATGACCCACGTGGTAGGGCCTAGTTTTGCGCCTTTCCTCAAAAAACAATTCACGACCTGTCAAAAAATGATCATAAATTTTACTTTATACTTAACTACAAAACTTTAAATTTTAAAAATGTTACTTTCTACTTCGATGCTATCATCTTCATCGAAAGTCTAAATAAACTTACGGGAACATTCCTTTGTCCAATGGCTCTGTCTAAAGGCCTTAGTCCGCTGTGGTCCACTCTTTCTAGCGAAGCTCCTCTTTCCAATAGAATATCCACCAGGTCTGAAGGTCCTCCGCAAGCAAGACCGAGTGGCGTCCGACCGTTTCCGTCGGGTTGGTCTACAAAATCAAATAAAAATACAAATTAGATGTTGTACCGTTGGGTATTGGAAATTTTTGGAAAATTTTTAATGGTTATCGAAAATGCCAGTTCGCCGACAATTCGTCAGCTTACTCTTGACACCTTGGTTCCCATGAATTTTAGCTTTGTAGACCTCCATATAAGAAACATAGAATTTGGTAACACATAAGTATAGATTTGTGGCAACATCTATCAACCACGTTGCACTTGCAACCAAAAAGTTCGAATGTTTTTTCCAACTTATATTTAAATTTTTTTAACACTCGCAGAAGCTTCCTTGATGGTAGGTAATCCCGACATGACTGCTTACCGATATTAGCTCCTCTGTCCAATAAAACGATCATTGTCGGTATTCTAGATCTAAGACACGCCCAGCCCAGTGGCGATACTCCATCATTGTCTACCGCATCTGGATCAGCACCTACAACAAAAATACCATTTAATAAAATCTTTGAATTTATCTTACCATACCATACCATACCATTGAAATAAACTAAAACATACCATGATCCATCAGCATTTCCACCACATCTGCATGACCTTCCGCTGATGACAGAATAATAGGACTCTTCCCACTAGACCCCATCACATCAGCACCAGACTCCAACAGCCTCAACACTAATGCTGTTCTGCCGTTCTTGGCAGCCAAGGCAAGTGGGGACATTTGCCGTGCGTTGAGGGAGTAAGGGGTAGCTCCTCGGATGAGTAAGGCATCGGCTATGGCAGCGTTGCCGGTGGAACATGCGGCGGTAAGGGCAGTCTCGCCTGTCACTGGGCAGATACCATCGGGCTAGAAAGAAAATTACATTTTGAATGGCTGTTATGGAGAAAGCCTGAGCGATGGTGTCTTATACCTCTTTTTGGGTTTCTTCCACTATTATTAGCGGGTTGCATTTGGGCAACTTTTCTACAGATTATTCCTTAGAAAATAAATACATATCACATCGTCAAAGATTGGGTACTAGCCGAGCCTTTTCTCTTTAGAAAAGGCTCTGCTAGGACGATCTTTATCGAGACTTACAGACGTTGAGAGAAAGATTACATTCTTCACAGATTTAGTTGTTGTTAAAATGTTACTCACTATCAACTCTGCAGTATCCAGCAGATACTCCACAATATCCAAGTGTCCATTCTGCGCGGCCGCTATCAAAGCATGCCTGGAACCCGGCACCAGCTGCTCTATACTCCCATCATCTATATCTAGGGAGTTCCTGTCATCGCGTCCTGTCTGACAGCCGAGGAGGTAGATCACTGTGTCTCGGTGACCGTTCTTAGAGGCGTGCACTAGGGGGGTCTGTTCTGCTGTATCAGTATGGCTTAGTGATGCACCTGAGGTAAGGAATTAAGACATTGGTTAAGAAGTCGTCATCATTTCCGGTCAAATAGCTTTGACAGTTTCAATGGGGTACTAAATAATTAACATTGAATGGCTGGTTTATAAATTAATTTCTCGCAAAATTTTAAGTTTTTCACGAGTTCTGACACTAATTGAGTATGAATGAAGGTCAAAAACTTACCTGCAGCTATAAGCCTTCTAGCCACATCAGTATGTCCTCGCTGACACGCCAAGGATAGAGCTGTAGAGCCTTGCGAGTTGGCCATCTCAAGATCAGCTCCAAACTCGAGGAGTAGAGCCACCATTGAAAGGATCCCTTGATACGCATACATGCATAATAGCGGAGCATGCCCAAGGCATTCGGTTATCTGATTAGGCGAACCACCAGCCAATAGCATCAGTCGAGAAACTTTGACGTTCGGTGTGTAAATATTTCTCAAATTAGCAATTGCTTCTCCAACATTCGCCGAACTTGTTGCTACCATGGTTGCTTGGAGATCTCTAGGGCATAATCCCAACTGAGCTGGCCCCAAGTTTCTATACATGTGAGCTTTTAGGATATGATGTCCTAGTTCCATGGACTTCTCAGAATCCAATGGCGCCTGAACTCTGGATAATCTGAAGGCGATACCACAATGTCCAGCTCTAAGATCGCATAAGAATTTTGAACTTTCGTTGTCATCTCGTCGGATCAACCATTCCCTGAAGGATGGGTGGAAGAACATGTATGTGTTGTCCATTCGTTTTACAAGGAACTCTGCCAGGCTGTCGAATCGGTGACAGAATTCTTCCCAGGGTAAGAAATGATTGACGAGCAGGGAATTTACGGAATAGTATATTTCTACCAGGGTTAGGGGATACAGCGCTGCTAAGCAAACACTCAGGATATGTGTGACCTTTTCAAAGGACTGTACGGTAGGAAATCTCAAATTGAACTGCAGCAAAAAGATCTGCGCCAAGGATATCGGAACCACTTTATAGTTTGTAGATTTGACGACAATGTGGCTTTTTTCTAATAAGTCTAATATTAATTTTAGGAACAAAAAGGAGCCTTGGCTCAAATGGAGCACGTATTGCGCGAACTTCATCACTGAATTATGAACGCCTTCTGTCTTCCCCGTCGAACATTTTATATTCGTCTCTATTATCGGAGCAGCTTGCACTCTTACATTGAAATACTCCAGCAAATCCTTGTTCACACTATCCGATTCATCCAAGCTTAACCTCGCATAAGGCAATTGCTTTGTCAGCTCTAGAAACTGTGTTCTGACTGTCCCTACAACTTTTAACCACGAAGGCATCTCAGCTATATGTCTCGCTAGGAACGACGCGATCGTATATCCATGATCTGGTCTGTGGTACTCCGCTTCACAAAGTCCATCGACCAGAATAATGCTGTTGCTTGAATCGATACTCCCATTTCTCCTCAAGAAAACCAATGGTTCTATGATCCCTCTCATAAAGGCTAAGTCTGCATCTGCTATGCATTCCTTCAGAGACAAAGATGCAAGTAGATGTGGCTCGCTGAGAAGGTATTCCCTGTAGGCTTGTAGTCTCGGCGCTTGGCAGAGCTGGGCTGCTAAGGAATGTACGAATTCACCCACCAAACATGTGCTGTTGTTATCAGCCTGTGAAAGATACCAGTTGTTAGTTGGTTTGTATTTACCAAAATCCCAAAAATTACCCGCGATTCTTGTATAGATAAGGCAACCAACTGAACTACAGTAATTTATTCTCAAAGTTTACTTACTTGACAGAAATGATAAGCGACAACATGGCTAGCTAGGTGGGTGAACATGCCGGCAGTCATCTCTTCAGGCAGCAACTCTCTTATATCAGACTGTTCGCGCAACTCTTCGTACTCGTAGTTCCTCTTGCGACCGAAGCAGGAGTATTCCACTAGTTGGAGGATTAGGGCCGTTTTGCCGGTACCGGGACATCCTGATATGAGGATACCTGGAAAAAAAGGATATTTAGGTCATCTCAGTTAGAGTCGCCTATAGCGAAATTCGTTCGTTAGTCATGGCACTGTTTTTTCTTTGTTAGCTGCGTTCATCATCATCAGCCTGTAGAAGTCCATTGCTGGACATAGGCTTCCCCCCTAGATTGCCACGACGAACGGTTGAGCCGTCTCCATCCACCGCCTTCCTGCGACGTTTATAATGTCTTTAGTCCATCGTGTGGAGGGTCTACAGCGTCGTCCGGTTTGTGGTCGCCACTTGACAACTTTCGCCGCAGAGCCGCAAGACGACAGATAATCAGTGCGTGTTGCTAGTGATGACTTACGGCACTGAGACGTGGTCGCTAACAATTGGCCATATAGGCAAGCTGAGCCAGACCTTGGAAAAAGACAGACGGTACAGGCACCAATGTGGTGAAAGGATATACGCCTTGCAGATGTTCCAGTCATGCACATGTCTTCGAGTGTTTAACTCTAGGACATGCCAGTTTCCTTACGATGTTTTCGACAGCGCAGCCAAAGGCATCGTCACAGCGGACACTGTGATCACAACTACCCAATTCAAGTCACCACTAAACCTAAAAACTAACTAAACTGATAAAAACATGATTTGCAGCTATCTATTATAATCAGTAGAACACGTAGTTATTCGCTGCACGAGCACCGAAGACTTGTCAAAACACGACTGCAGAACCGATTCAAACCTCTCTAACTCGGGTTATTCCCGAAATCTTCTTTAGACATCTCTTTCTATTGAGAAAAAGAGAGAGAGACACTAACCTGCAGCACTGGATTCTAAAGCTTTCTCCATATCCCTCATGAGCCACTGTCGTCCAGCGAAGTAGCCTTGGTTGTCTGATGAAGGCACCTCGAAGAACAGCGGTCGAAGTGTGAGTTGTGGTGATGGGTGATGAACTATGGAAGAAAACAAGAAATTAATATATCCGTTTGCAAGTCCCAACTTCTTATCATCAGAAAATATTTTTTACGAGACGATAGTAACTACCTAAGTAAGATTTTAAGATTCTTAGCGAGAAGGTCTTCTTGCTGTTTTTTATGTCATCAAAATAGACGAAGGTTTCGATGATTCTCACTGATCGCACAACTCTTACCTTTTTTAAGTTCAGAAGAAGTGGAAGACTGTTTGTTGTTGACTCGAGCTGATCTCCTCGCCGCTGTCTTCCGCGTTTTGAAGAAGCCACTGGACATACGAGTCAATTCTTCTGATCGGCCGCCTTGTAATGCTATTAAACAAAAGAGCAGTTGAAAAAGCTGGTAGCAATAATTGTGAGAGAGAATCAACTCTTAGCATATAATGTCCTTCAGCTGGGCAAAAGAATCCCAACTGTCTTTTCACTTCTCTCAGTCTTGTAGCTTCTTCTGCCAATCAGAACATGTTCATGTCATGTTCTTCCATAGGGAAGAAGTCTAAATCATCACGCTTTGATTTTGTAATATTCCAAAAATACTTGTATCTACAAAGCATAAATAGTATTTTTTAAACTCTCGCGATTAGAACTCATATTTATTATATTGTCACGGGTATTTATCGCGTGTGAAACGTCGGGAATAATAAATAATAAGGTAACACGCGATAAATATCCGTGACAATATAATAAATAAAGCATAAATAGTTGTCAAATCAAATGATACCTGCCTCGTGTTTTACTTAGCTACATTTTTTCAAACCCGTAGCATCATCACATCATCACCAGCCTTTAGGCGTCCACTGCTAGACGAGGCCTACCTACCCCATAAAATACAATGAGAGGAATTGCCATAATCACCACGCTTAGCAGGCGCATTAGTGATTGCAGTTTCCATATTGACTACTCAGGTGGATGCTGCTGCCCATCCTCCGGTGTAATCCGTAAGTCGGCTTTTACGACATCCACGGGAGTAGATTGAGTCTATTCTTAAGCTGGTGGTGTGTACCACGGCAAGCGCGTATTTTATTACTCGTAGCAAATAAGTACGTGTAATAAAATCTATGCCATAGTCTGTACCTAGTGTCTGCAAAGTCGAAATAGTTTACCCATTGCTGTACAGTAATACCTACAGGTAGTAATCGAAATCAATTCATTGTTTTCATTCGAATTAGATAAAAAAACTCACCATTGACAGAATGCCGTCTGCTGCCAGGACTGGAAGATGAACAGTTGCTGGCCGCAGATAAGCTCATGGACGCCAGAGAACCGAGGGAGTCCCTCCCGAGGGGGGTCGCAGCGTCTACTTCTGACGAACCAGTCAGGGTTGACACCTAGAACGAAGTGGCAGAATTTTTTTTACTAGATGGTTCCTATGGGAAGGTTTCTGCACCAACTTGCACTGTCAAATTTTAATGAGAGTGGACCTTAGAATAATTATTATTCTATTTGCGGACTTAGTATCATGTAAACAAATGGTGCAATCTATAGGTAATGCTGAGCAAACGTAGATTCAGTGCGAGATAAATAGAAGTTACTTAGCACGCGTGCTTAGCATTGTTCCCGTCACTCTCTTACATACGTTTTTTTACATTTTGTGGGACAGTGATAGAGACAGTTCTAAGCATTAGTACCTACTTAGTAACCTCTTTTTAACTCGGGCTGAGTCTGACCTTTTTGAAATTGCTTTGTGCAAAATCTATAGCTAGATCAGTTTTCGCTTGGGTAAACAATGTAGGAAAGATAAAATAGGTACTTACCGGACTAGTATTATGGGACGCCAGCGTGTGCGCATCGAGAGAAGCAAGCGAAGTGCAACTCTCTCTTGATTTGCTTCTTGATCCCCTTCTCTCTCCTAGAAGCAATCCCAGTCGCATGTACAGGTCATTCTGTCGCCTGGACTCGTAGCCAGCCTGCTTAATGTGACCTCCTTCGTCATCTGAAAAAATAAATAAATGTTTAGTTTTAAATTCAGAATACTAGGGCGATAGAATGAGATGGAGAGGCATTGCTTCAATTTTATTATGGGGTAATGTGCAAAAAAAAACAGCTGAAATTAAAAAAATACTTAGAAAATCACGCCACACTTTTTTTATAAAAATACACCATGCTCCTACCTAGCAATGAAAATACTCCGAAAACTGGAGCTACCTACTAGTAGATCAGCCAATGGATATATTTGGGTGAATGAGTTCATAATAACAACCTAAGTTACCTACGTGTGACAAATATGGCCCGCAGTTTAATGAGGCCCATTAGCCAATAATCATTACTATTAGGAATATTGTAATTATATGTTCAAACTAGGAACGATGCCATTGGATGGGCTAACATTAATATCAGCAAATGTTTTAAGCGCAACTTTTATGTAATGTTACCAACGGATAATACACCCCATCGATTTATATCAACATTATCATGCAAATCATTTATTTATTTAGTGTTATTTCATGTAATTACATTCATAATTATATTGTTCAAATCAAATCATTTCATTCAAAGAATTTTATTCATTGAAATCACAAAAGATTATTTTGAACAATAATTATTAATTTGTTCAATTATTATAATAATTTAATAATAATTCAACGTTTAAGTCAGTTAGATAAAAAGTAAATTACATTGGGTCGTTTAAAAGACGCGGGCCATAATAGACATAAACAAATGGATAGTTTCACTTCATAATTGCTCTAAAAATTACTGTGAAGACTTTTTCTGTTAGTACATAATATACTTGGTAGGGAAAACTTCATCTTTAAACCAAAAGCATTGGCATACTATTAAATATTAGAAAACTATAAGGTTACAGAGTTTGGTAGGCCTTATATGCCGCCATGACCTTATTTAAAACCTTCTACCATTTTATAGAGTGGTATAAACTAAGACTATGACATAATAACACATCTACATCGTATTGTATTCGACTCGGTTCGAAATGCCAACGTTGTAATACAACCTGCCTTATAAAAGGGCGGACATTGTCAAGGTTGAGCCATAATGATAGTGTACCTTGGTCGGTTGTTAGATACTTAAATATGAATTCGTTTATAATTAAAGTTAAATAAATCTCTAGTCTAGTTTCATTCTCATCAGCCTAAGTCCACTGCTGGACATAGGCTTCTACCCTAGAATACCACGATGAACGGTCTTAAGAAGCCTCTATCCACCGACTTCCTGCGACGTTTATAATGTCTTTAGTCCATCGAGTGGAGGGCCTTCCTCTACCGCGTCGTCCGGCTTGTGGTCGCCACTGGAGAACCTTTATTCCCCAACGGTTGTCAGTTCTGTTTCTTTTTGACCTGTCCATTGCCACTTCAACTTGCTAATTCTGAAAGTTATGTCGGTGATCTTGGTTCTTCTACGGATTTCCTCATTTCAGATTCTATCACGTAGTGAAACCCCTAGCATAGCTCTATCCATAGCCCGCTGCGTGACCTTGAGCTTGTCTATGCGGCCATAAGTTGGCGACCAAGTCTCAGTGCCGTAAGTCACTGATTTTCGTCGACTTTCGTCTTGTCTACGGTATCTGTGACGAGAAGATATGACGTAGTTTCCCGAAGTTTATTTGTAGTTTCTCATTGTAGATAATTTCAATACCTTATTCTGTGCAGTGGGTGGACGGACACCCGGTAGTGGGTGTCCTAATAAACTAATACCCACGTGACTTTGGTTTTCTAAACTGTCAATGACTGTATAAAAATTCCTTGATGACATCATAATTAACAGATATTTTGTTTTTAGTAGACACCTTCGCTAGCTGACAGTTTTATTAATTTGTAGACTGGCATGTGATGAATATCATGCATGATGTGCTGGCCACACTGTCACATATTAAAATATGGCCCTTGTACAAACATTTCCGTAATTTTGCCGAAGCAAAATCATTTGAAAAACCACACAACCTAAATGGATGATTTTGTTTAAGTGCTCCATCGTTCTCATCAATTTCAGCCCATCCTAAGGTTGTCTGAAAGAGATCGCTCTCAGTGATAAGACCGCCCATTGTACTTCCATAGTTATAATATTGTGATTTTTTTATTTTTTATTTTCAACTTGTTGTGCAATAAATTGTTTTCTATCGATCTATATCTACCTATCATAGATAAAGATAATGATAAAAATATTTATTAGCTGCAAAATTAACAGGTTTGACAAAAGGGGGGAAAAAAGACAGGTATACAAAACAATAAACTAAAAAGCAGCCCTTAAGAACTCTTTCTCTAAATTGATAATCAAAACACGAAATCTAAATCAGATTGGGTTGAGCCTATGGTTATAGTGGTGAGCCAACCATACATAACAGGTAATTCCCACGTCGTAAACAATTACTATGGTCCGGGGATATTATGACTTCCGTTGGGGCGCTCTGTGACCCATTATATCGTGTTACTTTCGGTTATGTTTATTGATCCGAATAATGGTTTATATTACATACAGGTGGCAGTTTTAGAGTCTAAACACAGTAAATTGAATATTATCGACGTTTATTTTCATCTCACTTGGATGCTTTATGGTCTAAAAGCATTGGCGTATCTAGAGCTTTTTTCTATCACTTTTCTATCACTTGGATGCTGCTGCCCATGGTGTATAGTAGGTATACCCTTAGTAAGGTTTTTACTACATCCACGGGAAGAGACGGAGGGGTTTATTTTTAGTCCAAGCCAAACCACGACACCAAAAAGTTAAGAAGTTATGTCATCATTATTTTGGAAGATTTAAAAAGTTTACCGTGTACCTATTTATTTATTTTGAACTTTCACACAAATCAATTGTGCTAGGAGGACTTAATGCTAATAGCATTATCTACAGTCATCTTGGGCGTGCAAAAAGATACATAAACACCATAAATCTTGGTATGTATAACAATAGAGCGGGCATGTTCACAAAATTGAAAGTCTAATTGTGGTCAGACAAGCTAGGTATAGGCTTTTTCTAAAAGGTATAAGGTATGTCGGAATAAGTCTACACCGGTAATAGTGGTATCCCGTCCATCTTACTGCCTATGTTAATAAAAATGTGACATAATAATCTGTATCATCTTTTAGCTTCAACTAATTAATTGATTCAAGCGTGACTTTGCGGAAATCCATTCTACAATATAAAATAGACGAACAAATATATAGTAACAATTCCGCTCCTCTCCAACGGAAACTCTGAAAGAATTCGACACGTGTTTCGCCTCTCAACGAAGCATCCTCAGGAAACAGTAGGCTTTCACTTTCTGTTCGGCTTTCGGCGAGGCAACACGGCTGCGGAGTTTTTGCAGTAGTGTGTCTTTGTTGTTCTAGCACGCAGTGAGCCTACTGTTTCCTGAGGATGCTTCGTTGAGAGGCGAGACACGTGTCGAATTCTTTCAGAGTTTTCGTTGGAGAGGAGCGGAATTGTTACTATATATTTGTTCGTCTAGTTTATATTGTAGCTTCAACTACATAAAACTACATCCTATTTCTATACCATCATTTCTGCACCAGGAACCCGCAGGAGGCTGGTGAGGAACCTGTTGTAGTTACTATTATCTTATCCAGTTTCATTCTAACTATTCATTTATCTACACACCACGCTTGTTAAGTGTGTCACACACGTAGCAGATGCGGTAAGATATCTGTATCTAAACGCGTATCTGTCCATATCACTCTCTATACTAAACTCAAGGAGCAACACACACGTAGCAGATCACTTATATTTTACCGTCAAGCATCTGTAGGCACCGACATATATCAAAAGATTGACAGATGATATCTGTGTATACAAACCGCACCAAGAAACAAGTATAGACATATTAGACATTTTGAAGGTTTCCGCGTGAATGTATCATTTTCGTATATTATCGTATCTGCTACGTGTGTGATGCACTTTACACATACTAAGTATGGATATATCTATAGACGAGCGTGGGAGTGGTTTTTGCAACCTATCCTGCAAAAATGTAAGCAGATTATACAGGAATAGACTCGTATGTTTTTGTAGGGATAGATTCCATAGGAAAAACAAAAGCTAAACATTTTAAAGTTCTGATAAAAATTGCTAGGTTAGCAGACATGAGAGAAATGGGAACAGTTTTTTAGGCTGGTATGTAGCATGAGAGAAAAGACGGCGTGCGAAGTTTTGCTCAAATTACCTACCAACTTAACTTTTTGTATTTGGGTTGGAATTTTGACTGGTCGCAAAGTTATCCCAATTAACGAAATGGTAGGTCCGTGAACATAACTCAGGGCCGGTATCCATTAAGCCCAAGTCGCACTAATCAGGGTTAGCATTTTAACCCCATGTTGTGATGTGATCTAACAAAACGACAGCGCGGTACAAAGTGCGAAGTCACGAAGCTTTTGACGTAACTGAATAAATGTCAGAAATTCGTGTCATAAAAAATATTGACGAGAGTAATCCCGATAATTCAGCGAAATACATAAAATTACGCCTGTTTCACGAAGGAGTACCTAGGTATAGACCACGTATTTCCATTGCTACGATCCTGACATAAGTACCTCTTTTGCTTCATTCACTGTCAATACATTCATCATTCATGTGAGGTCAAAAGTACTCTAACTACCATTTGTTTGGGGTATTTTTGACCTTTCTCCAAAACGTCAGAATAAGTACGCCGAGGCCTTGTCTTTCCAACTGGCCCATTCACACTCGCCTAACTATAGGGCCGCTATATTCATCAAATCAAAAAGTGTTTTATTCATTGGCATCACAAGGATCATTTTCAATCGACATAAAAATTAGAATTACTCCTGTTCTAACGCTACATAGATACAAGGTCTTAGCTTGTTATTCTTATGCTGCGACCACACTCGGAAACCGTTTTTCCGTTCTGCAGAGGATCTTGCGGTCTCTCTCATCCTTAGTGAATCATACTGAAGCTCCTAAATAACGTTATTGTGGCCAGCACCTTATACGATGTCTACCAGTGTCATGTGGCTAAACTTCGGTTCCCACGGCGCATCCGCAGGTGTGGGTCTCTGGTTACCACTCACCTTGGATCTGATTTTATCCTTATGCTGGTGTTTAAAGGTTAAATGTTACATGAAGTTATGTTTCTTTAGCTTGGGAATAGCCTTTGGCTTTAACTAGTTTCCGTTTCTATACTTCTGTTTATAACTTTGCTGGTAATATTAGCTGACTAAGTTCAGAACAGGAACAGGTCAGGTCAGAGGGTTTGGATAATGCCAACGTCCAGTGATGGCTCTGGTCCATTTAGTGTGATTACCATTTAAATAAAATAAATGCTGGACATTTCACACAACATTATCTAGCCCCAAGCTATGCAGCGAGCTTGTGTTATGGGTATTAGATAACTGATATACTTAATACAATACATTACATAGATCGATATTTTTTATTATACATAGAAAAATACTCAGAACACCCTAAACAAATATCTGCAGATCGTACAAATATTTGTTCCGAGGTGGGAATCGAAATCCAATCCAATATCCAGTCATAAGTGATGACTCTGGTCCGCTTAGTGTGATTACCATTTCTTTATAGTAGGTATTATAAAATATGGTGATCAACCGCTCTATCGTAGAATTCTAAAATGATCATATATTTACGAGCATCCTACTTAAACTATAGGTACTGACCAAAATAAAGTCATTAACGACCACACAACAAACGGGCATTCAAATTAAACCAATAAGGATAGAATCTACTTTCTACTACTCCCAACCCACAGACTTGCGCAGGAGTTGTCACGTCGAGGGCGGTGCCCTTGATCCGTAAATCAAATCAGTTGGCATTACCATAGATAGTTAAAGCATTTATGACACGGACCTTCAGACTCCTACAGGCTTGTTTGATAAAGAAGTCATCCCTACTAATAAATTTAATAAAGAAGTTAAATTCATTATGATGGTCAGATGAGCCAAATTGGCTTGACCAATTTTAATGAAATTTGTTACACAGATAGATTAAAGACTGGATTAAAATAATGGATACTTTTTTACAGAAATTCAGTTCCCCGGCGGGATGATGTGGATAAGACTGCAGGTAAAAGTACTCAATGATTCGAACTAAAAAAGTAAATCTATGGAATTCTAATTTTATTTAATTTTGCAGAAACTTTAGTTAGTACAAAAGACATCAACGCGCTTCAACGGCTATGAATATAACTTGAATGTACGAGGTATAATAAAAAAGGATTTTCTTAATGAAAACACCTTCGTTTGACCAAAATCTCAAGTATTAGTAAGTGAAAATGAAGTATGACAGAGGTCTAGATGGAACTTTTCACTTTTACCGAGACCCAGATTTCAAGGATAGACTGTTCACTTAAATTATTATGTTAGGACCTGATAACTTTCTGTGGCTTGTAATCAATTTGATCATTAAGATGGACCCTTAGTGATTCATACAATTTCATAAAGGAAACAACATACTTTTGAGATATTTATAAACTGTTTGTTAGCATTAGCATGGTTTCTTTAAACTTGAAGTTTGTTCCATTCAACTTTTGGTATTCAAGCTAGACTAAACACCCCCGCAGTCCAACTGTTAAACAATTCTATGAATTCCATACCATGTTGATGTTTACGACGCCTATAAAAATAATATTGATTGTTGCTTTGCCTAATCCAAAACTAATTTACATTTACAATTTGAAAGTTATATCTTGTATCTCATAAGATATTTATCTTTATCTTATATCTCTGTAAATCCACACTATCATTATTGATTATCAAATCTACCCACGTGTTCTATGTGATGTTATTTTTGTCTATGAATTATATCTTTACAAGATTGTTCATAACATCGTCAATGCCTTGTTTGTCACTTCATTTAACATTAACAATCCACTGTTTACTATTGTGTACTAGATCTACATCTATAGCTTTTGGTGTATCTTGTTTATTACATTGGGATTAACCAATAAGTGTTTAATTTGTCCAAACATTCATAGGTATTGCATGGAAAATGTCCACTGTTTGGCCAAATCTATGGTTAGGTTAAAAATTTGATTATGGTCAATTCGTTATAATGTGAAGTGTATAAGTTAAAACTTCATGCTAATGTAATTAAAATTGGTTTATCATGTCAGTCAATTAATGCTGGATGAATAATGTAATAAATGCTGTCCACCAACAAAGTTATACATAAATGTTATTAACATAACTCAAAGTGCCCTGAAATAGCACAAATGCAAATAAAAATAAAACACAAAATCAAATAACCAAGCTGTGTGAGCGACAAAATAACAACGTCGATGCAAACAGGCAAAAAGATGTGCAAAAATAAAAATCGAGCGACAACCGTGCTGAATCGAAGGTAGGAATGTGGACTGGATTCCAATGAATCAATTTAAACAAAGATTGATCTACCAAACGATCGAGAGAAACAGTCTGGAGATAGAAATGTTAACGTCAATTGAAGACATATCCATATCGATTGAGATCAATAGCAAACTTTCAGTTTCTACTAGCCATTTAAACTTTATTGTCAATCAGAATACAGTCCACATTTCCTTTATGTCCGTGCCTGTCAACTGGTTGAGCCCCTGTGGAACTGAAGAGTGTGCCGACCACAGTGACCTGATCTTATTGAAGACCAGGCTGTGCCACGCCGCGCTTCGAGGTCCTTCTTCCGGTAAGCCTGTAGAACCACAACTCCGTACAATCGCTAAATACTTAATAGTTTTTAAATGTCGTGTCCAAGGTACATACATTTATTACCTAAAAACTGCCAGTGGCCCTCACCTCAAATAGTGCATCTTCAGAAGCTCAAATATTCAAGTCTTTCGAATCCAAAATCCGTTTCTTTTACTAATAAATTACTTTTGACTACATTGACTAATGCTCCTAAAATTGGTAAAGCGATGTCTTCCCGCAAAATCGTATTCGGAAAATGGGAGATGCCATGTTTGTGACCACCATACCAATTGTACCATAGATATTTCTTATCTGTCAATACCCGTTTATGATTGCCGGATAGCATACACAATCAATTTAACCTGTGTTGAGTCAAAAAAACCGTCACAAATCGTAAATTGGAATATTATTTGAACAAATAGAAACGTTTGCCTACTAATCGACAGAGGGCAAGGGCCGCGCGAATTGATACTTTAGATACGTTGTTTATTAGGCAACACAGCTGTAAAGGGAATATTTCAATTACTCACGAAGCAAATAAATTAATGGAAATAGAAAATGTAACAGATCGTGCGATAGCTAGCCGGCTCGCAGTCTGCTATTGCAAAAGTGTGGATTTTGTATTGACTAACAAATGCGTTAGACCGGTCGTAGCCCCTACGTACATCCGGCGGGGGTGCGTGGGTGAACCCTGTTGCAACATGTCAGTCAAACTTATTTACGATGCGTGGAATCCTCCTCAGCGCAGTTACTAGAGAGTTAAAGAGACAGTAAGTTTTTTATATTTTTTTAAGATTTTTTTTGGCTGTTGTAGGAATGGATTTGGCTATATAGTGACAGATATACTCTATTCCATTAAGCGTCAATGGGCTTGCAACCTGAAATTCATTTATGGAATGCTAACTTTAAGGTGGATCGTCTCGCAAGAGGCGCGAAATTCAAATATATTCATGTTTTTTGCTCATCACAGCTCATCAATACTTTTTGTTATAGCGAAAACTGATTTTGCGAAAACTAGGAGACCTAACACACATGCCAGTTGATAGTATCTCATAAAGATAATTAGTTTAAAACATGATAACAATCAATTAATACATGTGTGTTGGGTCTCTTGCTTATCGTAAAACCTGTTTTTCATAATATCAAGAAGTGTTTATGAGCAGTGACGAGCAAAAACCACGATAAAATTTGAATTTCGCGCCACATGCGAGACGATCCAACTTAAGTCAAAGGACAAAAATCGTTGCGAATTGGACCCTCGATGCAACAGATTCGCAAGATATTGGTTTTTTTTTTAATTTTGTAAAGTCTGTAGGGCCTGGAAAGTGAGAGGCGCTCCATGAATGATTCTACTTTACTAAACACGTCTCAATGGAGCGAGTTCCGCGTTGCGAAACGCTACGCAAACTACAGTATGCAAATGGGTTAACAGTGAACAGTGAACTTACCGGATCGGTGAATGGCAAGTTACTACCCAATGGACTGTTATAAAAATTTGAGCTTACGTGGAAGCTTCTATGCAATTTTGAAATTACCGCTGCCAGAGATTTGACGTACCGCACTTGGAAAGGGTTATTAAAAGGTTTAAAACTATGTTTGCGAGGTGAATGACACAACAAAAAATATTTAAGAGAAGGTTACTGGTATGGCGCTTACGTCCTTTTATCCACGAACGAAGTTTACTTCTATTTTGGCTATTATTTCATCAAATTCTATGAAATTTTGTACACATGATCTGAGACCCAATTCTCTAAGTTATTTTAAAACTACACTGAAAGTTAACCGAATCGAGACTGAATTGTAAATTGACAGAAAGTTGAATTTCTGGTAATAAATAACAATTTAGTCTACTTTCAATTCATGGTGACCACCATTAAGAGTAGGATAGTTATATATATAATTGGAAAGAGTAAAGAGATACTCCATCTACTTATGCTAAAATTAACGAAAAAACTTT
Organism: Epirrita christyi; assembly: GCA_951392215.1. NCBI lineage: Eukaryota > Metazoa > Arthropoda > Insecta > Lepidoptera > Geometridae > Epirrita > Epirrita christyi. The sequence goes on from OX595843.1 coordinate 2,520,754, forward strand.
GAATCGTTTAAGTTTCGGTCACATTTCAATATTCACACATTTGGTCACATTACAGTGTTGTATTTTATATCAGGAGAATACCATTTCTGACATTTAAGAAATCGACACAAGATTGAAACATGATCCGAACTCTATTTTAACTATTTTTTAGTTAGTGAATTGGGCCTCAGTACACTAATATCTAGACTAGAAAAAAATAGTTTATTGAATTTATTGATTGGTAACCATATAATTTTATTTGAAACTAACGCACCACGGGTCTTGGTATTAGTGTAATTATCATGTGAACAAAGTTTCATGGAGTTTGACGGAATAATAGCCAAATTCGATGCAAACTTCGTTCGCGCACAAAAAGCGTAAACTTCCTTTTGCTAGAGCTACTGTCTGAAAAGTTAAAACCCTTTTGAAGAAGATGTAAAATTTCTGGCAGCTCTTGTTTTCTTTCTTTGCGCTTGTTTTTTTTACTAACTACCTATACCCAGATTTTTAATTTCAGACAGTTTTTGTAAACGAACGAATGTCAAGATATGCCACTGTGTGTATAAGTGTCATGTATGTGTGTCGATATATGAATTTACACGTATGTATCAATCATGACACTTATACTCACAGTGGCATATCTTGACATTTGTTCGTTTACAAAAATTGTCTGAAATTAAAAATCGGGGTAAGTATACCTACTTAATTTTTCCGAAAACGTTTTTGCGAAACGCATAGATTAAATAAACTTACCGGATAGGGGCACGTGGTTGTCGTGTGAATGTCGTGCACGCTGGCCGAATGGACTTCGCAACGATTTAGGGCTCAAGAAGAATCTTCTTCTTGTGTGCGGTGGGGTGGGGCAGCTCTGTGCCAAATTGGTGCTCTGTAATAATAAAAATAACCATAAATTAATATTCTTTTTTGCTTTGTGTTTTTTCCAGAACTGTTCTATGAACTTAGTAGGTAATTGGAACCACAAGCTGATCATTGTTTTATTGATGGTCGGCTGCTCCACTTTTAAGTGGTTCCAGCATAGGAGGTTGAAACATGTACCCTGCCGTAACAAGATAAAATCTAGCACGGAGGGTACACTTTTGTAGCAATGGAAACCACCTTTAGTCCCTATGTTATAAAGTAAACTAAACTTCTGTTAAAATTATTTATTATATTATAATATTTTTAGTCTATAAGCAACATTATTATTTACTACCTGTTAAATTACAAAGATTTTGGTGCTTTTGAATTTATTAATTTATTATCTTTATCTTTATCTTTATTAAACTGAGTCCAGAGTCAGAGTCTGAGTGAGTTGTATTCGATGAGAACATGTCTTTTATTTCGTCTATGTAGGCTTTCATAGATTCCACACTTATTAAGCTAGTAGTCACGCTTACGTTTTATATATAAAAAAAAAACACTATCCTTCTACTATTATCCAATTAAGGAGTTCTGTTGTTCACCTGAGACATAAAAATGAAAAGTCTTTAGTAATTTTACCGGCACCCATACGTTTCAACAAGGAACACTGCAAGCACTATTGATTAGTGCGAGCACTATTGCTCAGTGGCAGAAATAGGTACAGTTGTAGCACTTCCCCGGACGAACTCTTTCTCAAGAAGTTCTACTACTATAGGTACTACTTCTCCATCAGATCATGCAGCATTGTATTATCATGGGAACTTGAAAATTTAACCTACTTTCAGCTCAATTGGACATCAGAAACTGGTCAAAATCAACTTGTATGATCTAAACAACAGACAGATAGACTGCACGTACAATAAAAAGCTTGTAAGAGTTAGCTACCTGTTTTGGGGGCTTCGGTAGCCGCATCGGTGACTGCCAATCCTCAGGGCGCTGCGGGGACGGAGTGTACCGCTCCATCATCGGCCTTCGCTGACTGTTCCTCGCGCACAAAGGACACGCTTGGTTCCTGAACATGCACGAGTAACACCTAGAACCATGATACAAATTGATTGTTTGGAGAGGACTATGTTGGAAAGCCCCCACTCGATGGACCGTAGCAGGAAGTTGGATGAAGGTGGCTCAAGACAGTTCGTCGTGGCAATGGAAGAGGATTATGTCCACCAGGGGTCCGCAAACTAAAAGTCACAGTGAGCTTCGGAGATGGCTATGCTTGGAATCTCTCTGAGAGATAAGATCTGAAACGAAGTTATCTGATAGAAAACTAAAGTTCTCGACATAGCCCAGAAGATTAGTAAGCTGAAATTGCAGTGGTCTACCGAAGAACTGATAACCGTTGGAGTAAACGAGTTCTTGACTTCATCTTGGCAACCGTAATGTAAGAAGCAGTGGCTGAACGAGGTGAGTTGAGCTGGCTCCCAATTACAGTAGCCAATGGCAATGGGGAACGCATTAATGGGGATCATTTTGGCAGCCTTAGCGCTTACTAAATCTTATGATACTTGAGTAGGGGAAACTTCTTGATCTAAATATCCAAGTTTTAAAAAATTTTAGCTCATAGAGAAACTTTGCGCATAACTCTCTTCATAGCCCGTTACGTCACTTTGAACTTATAAAAGAGGAAAATAGAGGTTGCCAGTGTCAATGCTCAGTGACGTGAGTCTACACTAGCGACACGCACTGAGGCCCAATTCTCTAATTTAAAAACGATTAAATTACAATATAATCTCGTGTCAATCGCATTGTCACGTAGGTACAATACGATACTATAAACGTACTAATTGTGACCTCTGTGTGTGTGTCTGTGTTTTTAAAATTAGAGAATTGACCTCTGATTGTAGTCTTTCGTCTTAGCTCAAGAACTATTAGAAGATAAGGTACCTCTCATGACCGCAAGTGTCGATCAGTTTCCTCTTCTTGCCCTTATCAAAGGGCATGTTACAACTGGGACAGGTGGTGCCACCGGTTTCGCTGTCCAGGAGCTGCCGAAGAGCCGCCAAGTCTGCAACAAGAGGAATGCTATCAAATAATGGCAAGGGTTGCACTGTCGCAGGAATAAAGACGTTGCCAATAACACTCAAACACCCAACAGTCACATACATCTTGGTCCCACACTAGGATTCAATGGTGTCGTGGGTATCAGGAACTAAGAGTACCATGGTACCATATAGACCCGGAACAAATATTTGCAGATCATACAAACATTTGTCCCGGAGCGGAAATCGAATCTGCAATCTCTCGCATCTCAGCCCGCTCGCCACGCCACATAGGGGTCGTCAGGAAATGCTATCAAATAATACCAAGTGGGTTGCGCAGTCGCAGGAATATGATGTTGCCACTGCCACCATACAATACATCATGCTGGTCACTTACCTAATGTTGTGTGACCAGGAAAGAAATGGTGACCCAACATTAGTTAAGTAGTTTAATTATCACTAGAAACGGGATATTTACCATGATTTTTGAGCTTAATTAATTCCCAATATTTCGGCACAGTGCATGCGCCATGATCGCGGGTAAACTGAAGCGAGTAGATAATAGTAATAAATAGTAGATAATAATAATAATAATAGATTAATAATGCTCCAGAATCATGGTAAATATCTCGTTTCTAGTGATAACTATGTTCATACCCATGAAAGTTTCAAAAGTTAGTTAATTTGTTGATCCATCCTGTGTTAAATCAGTGACTGCGTTAGGTATGGTGGGCCTAAAGAACCTCTTAATTATTGGGGGAAGAACCCTTGTGGTGACCTCGCAGGCTACTGTCATGCATAATATCGCTCGCTACAAATCGTTTTGTTCTGTGATAAATGCCCACTTTGGTACATTTATGCCTTGTAACATCAGGCGTAGCAATCGAATTGCACAATAACGACCCTTGAAGCTATTATAAAGGGATTATATGGGACAATGATCCCAATGGGCCAATGATGATGAAGACAAAACGGTCCAAACGTAGTTGCCTGCTTATTCTGATATTGTTGGTACTTTCTATATGAGACAATGAGGTCGTGTTGAATATACCCCTCCATCGCCTCCCGCGGATGTCGTAAAATCCGACTGTTATTATGTTTCATCATCATCATCATCAGCCTGTAGAAGTCCACTGTTGGACATAGGCTTCCCCCTTAGAATGCCACGATGAACGGTCTTGAGCTGCCTCTATCCACCGACTCTCCGCGACGTTTATAATGTCTTTAGTCCATCGAGTGGAGGGCCTTCCTCTACCGCGTCGTCCGGTTTGTGGTCACCAATCGAGAACCTTTATTCTCCAACGGTTATCAGTTCTTTGAGTTATATGACCTGCCCATTGCCACTTCAGCTTGCTAATTCTGAGATCTATGTCGGTGACCTAGGTTCTTCTACGGATTTCCTCATTTCGGATTCTATTACGTAGTGAAAATTGTTATTATACTTATCTAATTTATTTTATTCATTACGCAGTGATTATTTTTATTTTTTTAGGCTCTCTAATATAACTTTTCATAACTTTTATTTAAGTTTGTCCGTCCGTCACCTGAGTGTCCACAGTTAGCGGCTCTAGCTGCAGCACATCGTAAATAGTGTTTAGTCAAATTCGGTTTTGTCGACATAGCGTTGTCTATTGCAAATGCGTGTCACCCGATGTGTCATAGTATTTAAGTGAGTTTTTTTTAAATTATTAATCATTATTTCTCTGTTGATTTATTGATGACTTCTGAAAACGTACTGCAGTCAAAGCTTAAATCAACACTTTTAAATTAAGCGGTGCGTAAATCAAGTCTGTAAACGAAGTAATTAAATACAAGTGTTACCTCACGAATGGGCATGAGAGGGAAGATACTTACCTCTCTGTCTTTCACGAGAATGTGTAGCTGCAACGATAAATCGTTTTTAGTGACCGACTGAATATTATGTAGCCGAAACTAGTGGAAACCGAAAACGAATCACGCAATCTCGCGGATATATAATATTGTAGTCAAAGTTGTAGAAAAATCAACTCAACGGTACACCATTTTGTATATTTACCAGATAATCCAAATTCACAAAATTGTTGGGTGTTAAGTAAGTTAAGTTTTCAGCTTAAAAAAAAAAACAAAAAAGTGCGAGTCGGATTCGGTGGAGAGGATTCCGTACTACCAAATAGTAACCACTAGAACCAACCAATAACAATTTGTAGCCAATTAACACATTTTATACGCATTTTCAAGACTTGGGATTTTCATAAGGTTTTCCTGAAAACTATGACTTAAAATTACGTATTTCATTTTCTAGTTTGTCCCCAAATGAAATCACCGAAATCAGAATTAGTTTATTTATGCTATAGGTACGTCCGTGATCGGGTACCAAATTTAAATTTTTTTTGGTCCAGTAGCTTCGGAGAAAATGTGCCGTCAGACAAGCCACATCAATGATCTTTTAACGGTTCCGTTGGTACCTTTGAGGTACGGAACCCTAAAAAACATTGCACACTTTGAGTCTCTAATACTTTGAGACCCTTTACTAAATATCGTCGTCGTATCGTCTAAATTTTCGGCTTCGGCCTAAGTTTTTACAGAGCCCGAAATTTGGTTTTGGTCAAATACTAATTGCTTTGGACGTCGACAAATGACATGATGGGAAGATCGACTGCGTCTGCGCATACTTCGAAGTCTCCTTACAATTTTTTTCGCCTTATACGTTGCTGATACCTTATTGCTACCAAAATTAGCTTTTTGTTTACCTGATAAATAAACTTTTGGATAAGATTGACATGTATTAATTGAAATGGCAGACTTTAAACAATGTTTACATCATATACAGCAGTTTCAGCTTTCTTTATGTGACCTTTCGAAACAGTTGTGACAGAAAAACATGTTTATGACGTACACTGTTAATGAAACTGGATAAGTAATCTATTGCGTAAACTGATTCTTTATAATTAAGTTGGTGCCATATTTTGATAACTAGTGGTTCGCTCTGAACTGAGACCTCGCGATGACACCTATATCAGCCTGACTACTCAAGTAAGTCATTTCCATATTATCCATCATTATTTTTGAAATTTTCACCTCTAGGTAATTTCCTACCAAATTTCATCGAAATAACTTTTGAATAGGACTAAGCAACGGGGCGTAATACTACATAAGTACCTGTTAGTATATCAAGTACCTGACGAATTCATTGATAACGTCCTTTTGACGAAACCATAGAACTCCAACGTCATTCAAATTCCTAGAAATGGGAGGTCAACAATGTATGTTATATTGACTGTTGTTTTATGGAGTACAAGTTTCTAAATTCTTAAATTTTTTGACTTTTCCCTGTATTTGTGTCACAAAAGCTACAAGCACACCAAATTTCAGCTTTGTGGGATTGCTGGAAGTACCCCAGAACTTTAGATTTTTACGTTTTTTATTTTCCCTAATATCTCAGAAACTACTTAGTCTAAATACTTATTAAAAACAATTTTGAAATGTCCAACCAAAGCGCTTTCATTAGACACCCCACTTGATCTGACTGTCTAGCTTTTATTTTTTTACTCCCTCTTGGACCCCAATATCTCATTAACCCCCCGACCGATATAGCTCATAACCTCACCTACAAATTGTACTAATACTATCTACCCCCATACTAAATTTCATGAAGATCGGATAAACGGTTAGGAAGTTTTCATCGGACAAACATACAAACATACATACGCCGATTCTTCCAAGTTGACTAGAAGAACTCGCTTCGCTCGTTCAATAATGATAATCATTAAAAGTAGGTGTGCTACGACTAATGTTGGTGAGAGAGGGAGTCGCGTTGGCAGTTATTGTAACAGCTTTATTCGGCGAAGTAGACTGGGTACGTTTGTAACAATGGTTCAGAAGCAAGGTTAATAATGTAATGTGTTTGCTAGGTGTGTAATGTATGTGAGTATGTGGGTGCGTAGTTCGAATCATGCAAGCTGATTTTGACTTTCTGATATTAAATTGGGGTAGGTAGGTTACCCGTGTTACACACATACGTGGGCACATTTTGACTCATTTAAGTTCAGGGCTAATTTCATAAACACATTTGTTATGAAAAATATGTTTTTTTTATGAAAAACAGACCTAATTATACATAATACTAAAGTTCCTGTGAGTTAGCTTTTTATATAAAATATCCTAAATCAGTTTGGCTTTTTAACCTTTTAATAGGGTTTCTTTCATCGTTACTAAATTTAACTCGTACATAAATATTTATTTAATTTCCAAAATCGGTAGGTACCTTTTTCTTTTAAACATTAATTATGAAAGTAATAAATCAATATCTTTACCATATTTAACATGTCCATCGAATATGTAAGTAATATCTTGTATCGATAATTACGTGATAGACTTTAAATGGGTCGCCACACTGAACATAGTCCGGTACCCACGACGACACAGGGAATCCTTGTGGGATCAAGTCTACGTATGTGACTGTTGGGTGTTATGTTTATTATGGACTATAAAGACTCATGAGAAGGTATCTATAGATAATATACCTGTAATTATACCTATAGGTAGACACTTAAAATTCTTCAAAACGAATATGATATCAGACTTTAGTGAAAAAATCAAATCGAGCTCTAGTTTTTGCTAAAATTAATTGAATTAACGGAATAAAAACATCGTTAGCTAATTTAAATATCATTTTAATGACATCATTCTACAAAAACTAAGCCACCTGGGGTCTTACAGTAGCGAAAAAATGAAACACTTGTAACCAAAGAACCAGTCTCTATTGTTTTGTTACACCCTGTACTACGAAATTATAAGAACATTAATTAAAATAGTTATACATCGCTATTGTATCGTTTAGACTTTTGAATATCTTGGTACAGGGTACATTTACAATACTAAGTTCGTGTCACTGGTTGAGTAGACAAGCTTCATGTACCTACGGTGGCCCTGACAAAGGCCTTGTGAACAATGGTGAAAGATCTAGTGTGGGGATAGGAATGAGTGCGATTCGTAGAGGCTACTTTCTTTATATTAGTTCGGGTTGAATGGCTGATAAATATGGGTTGAAAAATGGTTGAAAAGAGAATCTTTGTGCCATAGACTAAAATTGTTAGAATACATACTTACCTACCCCGCACCACAGTATAAAATTAAATATCCTATCCTATCCTACTAATATTATATAAGTAAAAGTTGTTAGGAAGGATGGATGGATGAATATTTGTTACTCTTTCACGCAAAAACTACTACTTAAACGGATTTTGATGAAACTTTGTAGCAACTTACAACATTAAACTTAAATATCAGAATAATAGGTAATAATATATATATATATATATATATATATATATATATATATATATATATATATATATATATATATATGATATCTTATTAGATTACAAGTAATAATAGAGGTTCCACGCGAGCAGAGTCGATAGCGGTACCGGTACCACGAGGGTGGAGCCGAAAGCAAATACTAGTTAACAATATCGTTATCGCTTAGAATAGAATCTCTTGGTACAGGGTTCTTTTTGTCTAGTTCTGCAGACGCTGAATCACGCAAAGGTAAAAAGTTTCAAGTTACCTACAATTTTATTATAGTTTTTTTTGCATCTCATGTCCGATGTGATTTGTGTCTTATGGCATTCAGAATTGGGTCGAAATGGAAAGTTTTACCGCGGCATATGTGGCAAAGATAAGTTGGTAGTGTTGCCGTCTGAAATAGCTTAGCAAATCAGGTGACCAAATACACCTTAACACTTAATATCACCGTTAAACATTAAGGCGCAATTAAGACCGCCGCAGAAGAAGATTCAAAATGATCCTTGATGAAAAAAATTATTTTGATTTGATTTTGATTTGATTTGATTCTTTGGAATAGAATTAGGTATGTGCTAATTGCTTGAGAATTTAATGGAAGACGAGTGATCAGTTTTTCGTTTGTACGTTAAACAATGTACCTACACATAAAGTCAATTATGCAATGTGCTCAAAATTAAATTTCGACGAACTCCGCGGGCGGTGTGAATTTATCCTAAGCCTAAAGATCAAAAATACAAATACTCAATATGACAGTTAGCACATTTACAAACAATAATACGCCCTTGATAGGTCACAAACTAAACAAGACGCGTGTTTTCAAGTATAATGGACGTTGGACGTGTTTATGAAGCTACTTTTGACGCACTAGAACTTTGGGCGTACAGAATGAATGTTGTATTTGGTCACCTGAGTTGGTAAGCTACTTCTGACGACACTGTACAAGGCTTAGGTCACGCGTTAGGGATATTAAAGTAATTTTCGGTAAGACGACTCATCAATTTCGTAGTCGTTAAGTTTTTTTGTCGGAAAGTCTATTAGAAGCCAGACAGCGTTATTACTGCCGTTGTGTCTTGGTTTTGTTAAATAAGGCACACTGTCCGCTATAGCGGTCTAGTCTAGACGCTATAAATAGAAAAAGATATCTATGTTAATAAAACTCATCATCAGCCTGTAGATAGTCTGTTTTCTATCTATCTGCAAAGTCCTGCTACACTAGGATTCCCTTTGCCGTGGGTAACAGGAACTACGAGTACCATAGTACTACAACACCCAGACTCGGAATAAATATTTGCAGATAATGCAAACATTTGCCCCGGAGCGGGAATTGAACGCGCACCTCTTGCTTCTCAGCCGGTTACTCGCCCACCAAACCACGGAGGTCGTCAAAGCTGTTATATTAGTCAACGTCCGTGGCGCTGGGGGTGAGTAGGTGGCAGATACGCAAGGGGTGCGGGTTCAATTCCCGCTGTGGGATCAGCCCCCCTATTTCCCCAACTGAAAGTCACTCGGTCACACGGACCCGACACTAGTATATAATTATAGTCTCTGCTCGGACTAACGTTTGACTTGTAGAATGACCATCAATTGGCAAATCTTAATGATAATTTTGAGAAATTGATGGTTACTTGTCAAACGTTAGTCACCGAGTGACTTTCAGGTAGGGAATAGGGGGGCAGGACTAGTATGGACTGTTTCGTGTTATGTTATGTTAGCTGTTCCCTTTTGTATGGTATGTAAATACCTGTAACTCTGATTTTTAATCTTAGACAAATTTTGTAAACAAAGAAATGTCACTGTGTGTATAAGTCATGATAGTGTAGCATACGTGTAAATTCTCATATGACACACATACATGACACTTATACACACAGTGGCATATCTTGACATTTGTTTGTTTACAAAAATTGTCTAAGTTTAAAAATGAGAGTATAGATAGGTGAATAATTTAGGACTTTGTATAGCGATGATGGTTTAGTGGGCACTGTGCTTTAGAGAACTATTCGTACTTTAGTCTGATTCTTTGATTACTTTGAACTATGGTTATGGGTCACAATAAATTCGATGCCTTTTATGTTAATGAATTTCTAACCGTTATTTGCGTGGGATGTTTATGGGAAAATTAATTAGTTTTTGAAATGAATTAGGAAATAAAATTGTCACTGATATTTAAGTTAATAACAAAACTTTAACCGACTTCACAAAAAGGAGGAGGTTCTCAATTCGATTGTATTTTTTTATTTTATTTTTATGTTTGTTACCTCATATCTTCGTCGTTTATAAACCGATTTGAAAAAATCTTTTTTTATTTGAATAGGTATACATCCAGATTGGTCCCATTTTTTTCAAAATCCAGTTCTGTTGATGGAATCCATGAGGAATTGAGGGAACTCCTCAATTATTGTGCGCATACATATATATAGCGATTTTGATATTTTCAGCAACAAATCAAGCATTTGCATTCTGAAAGTATCATAACCCTAGCACAACTGTGAGTTTTTTCATTAAAAAAATTTCATCCAGATATTTAGTCAAATACAATGGCGGAAGTCGGTTATTTAGATGAAAAGTTATGTCGCCTCACAAGGCGAGTATAGTTACTGATAGATTATGTGAACTTTGATGATACTAATTGAAATTTTTAGGCAGTTTTCGAATTACTAAAAGGTCCTGTGACAAACTTGCTATTGAACAAGGCAAGGTTTTGTTAATCGTGCAAAAGTGCTTTTAAAAAAAACTTTCTACTTCTTCTTTAAACTCCTTACTACTGGGTCGCTTGGTAGTTCTACGGGTTTTTTTTACCGTGTTACTACTGGTAGTTATACTGGTAGTACCACGGGCAACAAACTGCTTTTTATCCGTAGCGTGGAAAACCTTTCTATTGAAAAATTTTTTTGAATTTCAAAACCATAATAACGAATATTATAATAGTTAAATAATAATACGATAATGGTTAATTAAACGGTGCTTATATTTGTTTTATTATAACTATATTATTATAAAACAAATGTTTAATTAATAAATACAATACACAGGTACTAATTATTAATTTGATAATAAATTAACAAGCTCATGTTTTAAATTTAATTAATACCCAACTAAAATAGAGAATACTGAAAATTAGTAGAAATTAATTAATGGCCAACATTAAAATAGGGAAAACTTACTAATCGCATTACGATACAGCTTTCTAATCATCATCATCATCATCATTGGCCTGTAGAAGTCCACTGCTGGACATAATATAGGTCTTGAGCCGCCTCTACTGCGACCTTAGCCTTAGCGCTGTCCAAAGCTTTTGAAACTTGAAACGAGGAATATTTAGGTCAAGAAGTTTCCTCTACTCAAGTTTCATAAGATATTGATAGGGTTAAGGCTGCAAAAATGATCCCCATTGTTGCGTTCTCCATTACCATTTACTACTGTAATTAGAGAGCCGGTTTTTTTTTTTTTTTTTTTATTCATATTTTTTATAAGGACCTTTATAATTTTCTTATATGCCGGTCCTGTAAAGTGTACAATTACTTAAATCTAAACAAGCTATATAACACACACATATATTTGCCGGTTTTCAGTAAGGCATGAGAACTTTTTGGTTATGGTATTTTTAGGCAGCATAACGGAGGATCCGTACCCTTGAACCACAAACCCATGTTATTGGATGAGTTTTTTTTTAGTTCGATACATTATCAATAACTCACGAACTAGCAGGCCGACTGACTGTGATGTATGTACCTAAACAAGAAAAATCATTATGAGTATTTCATCATCATCATCATCATGAGCCGATTGACGTCCACTGTCATAGATACTGAACATAGGTTTATTATCTTAATTATAGGATTGTAGTATCTTAATTTAAGACTGTAGTAGGTACTCTGTATAGTTGGTAGTAATTAATTTTTTTTTAAATAAGTATGTATAAAATCAAATTGGATTCATTCCCACTAGTCCCTTTGGGCAGTCCCTTTAAAGGTACTAATGGGACTTTTTTTTCCCACTAGTCCCTTTGAAATAATCAAAGGGACTAGTGGGACATCATGTAACGTCATTTTGTCCCTTTTGTAGCAAAATAATTGTTACCACCTGGAATTCATGTTCTGTATTGTGTAGTGCCCCACGGGGCTCATGTGGAAGCTGTAACTTATCCATTAAAAAAAAAAAAAAAAAGGTAAATACCAAGGTAAGGTAAGGTAAGGTGGGTATAAAGGTAAAAGGTAAATAAAGGTAAAAAGGTAAATTACAATTCAAATAGGTACTTTCAAGCTCTCTAGCTTAGGTATACGTTAGTAAATGTGAAATTATGAGTGATTGTGTGAGTGTGTGATTGTGTGAGTGTGTGTGATTGTGTGTGATTGTGTGAGTGTATGTAAGTGAAGGAGGGCACTCCTGTTACCTCCAGTCTCATAAGAGTCTGGTTATCACAGGAGTAACCATCGTGTGATTTGATTTGATTAGGAGTTGGGTTGGGGGCCATGTTGGTGCTGTGTTGGGGGCCATCCTACACAGCAGCTTCATGTCGTCGGGGTTACCACTAGAGAACCATCATTACCCAGCGTTTGTCCAGCATTAGCATCTAATGACGATAAAACAACTTTCAAATTGATTTATGTTCCCCATACGTGGGCTTACGTGCCGTGCTAGTGTGTCCGGATCACACTAGAATTCCCTGTGTCGTGGGTGTACTACGTGTACCATGGTACTATAACACCCAGAACCGGAAAAAATATTTCAAGATCATACAAATATGTACATATTATATCCCGCAGCGGGCATCAAACCCGCAACCTTTTGCATCTTAGCTGGCTACTCGCTCGCCATACCAAAGCGGTCGTCAACCAAACAAAATCTGTATGTTAATTGAATGTGTATGTGTACCACTGAGTCTTGTACTAATATTTATTCTGTGACTGAGTGGCGCGGTGGGCGAGTAACCGGCTGAGATGCAAGAGGTTACGGGTTCGATTCCCGCTGCGGCAAATGTTTGTATACTTAATCTGCAAATATTTTTTGCGGATCTGGGTGTTATGGTACCATGGTACTCGTAGTTCTAGATACCCATATCACAGGGAATCCTAGTGTGGGATCACGACTAACGTATGTGACTGTTGTTAAGCTAAGTTATAGTTAGTTAGTTAGTTAAGTTATGCTAAGTTTATTTTGATTTGATTTTTATTTGTACCTATTATAAACCTATTTAGTTGGACGAATGTGAACAAGCTGTTCGAGTTGAAAAATACATCGGTTTAAATGAATGGAAATTGGAGTCACAACAACACCAGTCATAAATGTACCTACAACGATCTATAGATCACTATTCTGTATTTATGCGGGGCGGTGCGGCGCGCGGCGCGTGCGCAACAATTGCTAATAATACCTTATCTGATCGTACACCTGTCTGTTTTAGGCTCGGCTCTATGTCATTTGTTATCCTCGGACGTTGAGGGAATAATTATTATAAAGTAAGATACCTAAAAAGAACCACTTTGTCTGTTTGTAATTGTGTTGGAAATTATATAGGTTTGTTGAGTATTTAATGCATAGCTACATAGCTAGATATTTTTATGCTAGGTGCAGAGTAACAAAAAGGTTGTAATAAATGGTGATCGCAGTATTGGTGTTAAGGCGCTACCCTGACCGAATGACCTTGAGGTGTTCGCTCAATCAAGGCATCGCAAATTATTTATTTTAGTGATACCTATGTAGTCCGTTCTAATAGTACTGCCATCTAGCCGTCAGTCCGAGAACCGGCGGCTGACTGGTCCGCTCCTTGCGCACAGCCAGATTCGCACGGATTCATAAAAAATAAAGAGAACCCATTTTTAAAAAAATTAATCGTGTAATAATTCTACTATTAAATTAACTATCCAATTGTGTAAACCAAAAAATTCAGTAACGTGAACTTTAGGAGAAGATGTACAAAATCATGATTTATTTCAATTTTTTCATGGGTTTATTGTCGAGTACTTACGACGTTAAATCATTAAACCAATCGTGGAACTTGATGACAAAATGACAAATAATGTGATGACTTTTAATTTTTTTTCTTCTTGCTTTATTTAACGAGGAGAGAGGCTTGAAAAAAAAACGGCTTGACGCCGTGTTTGGTCGGGTACTGCCTTAAGTACTCAGATAGATGCAGCTGCCCATCCCCTGATGTAATCCTTAAATCGGCTTTTATGATACCCACGGGAGGAGAAACAGGGGTCTATTCTTAGGCTGGACACACTGGCTTAAGGTGGATGGTGTCGCATGTGGCGCGAAATTCAATTTTTATTGTGTTTTTTGCTCGTCACAGCTCATCAACACTTTTTGAAATAGCGAAAACAGGTTTTGCGAAAACTAGGAGACCCAGCACACATGTTTTAATTGATATTATCTCATAAATATCACTAGTTAAGCTACGGATATCCCTAAACCAAAAAATCACTGTAAAAATCATTGAACAATATTCGTAGCTACACCCATTATCTTTTAGAGATATTATTAACTAAAACATGTGTGTTAGGTTTCGTAGTTTTCGCAAAATCAGTATTCGCTAGCACAAGAAGTGTTTATGAGCTGTGATGAACAAAAAACACAAATAAATTTTAATTTCGCGCCACATGCGAGACGATTCACCTTAAGAATAGATCACCATAGAATAAGTTATATATTTGCAAAATGCAACGTCTGTCCGTATAAACGTCTATAACTTGAGTTCTACTTATCCGATTTAAATGCAGTTTTGACTGTCTTGTAGAGAATTTAACGAAAAAAGTTTCTCAAGAATATACGTCCAAGTTATAAGGTTATATGCAAGTGGAGCTGCGTGCAAATGCTAGTAATATATTAGTAAGGTAACAGACAGACACTTTCTTTCGTCACAGCGACAACAAACTTAAACATGCCGTTTAGATAGCATCGGCACTACATATCCTTGGGTCACTTAACACTTGCACTTATCTTGTAGTTTCTATCTCTGAACACACAGCTCATTATGGAACAGCTCGTTCATTCCGTAAAGTAATAATTGGTGTCGATTCCGATTTTATCTCAATTCCCTAAAATTAATGTTATATAGACGGCTTACGATGTTATATTACGGGATTCTTTATTTTATAAATCTAGGTCAATGTTTAATTACTTATTAGCCTGCCTTATGGCTAGATTGTAATGCTATTAGGGTACATAAAAACGTACGCTAAAGAAAGGAAAAAAAAATTATAGACGGCTACTCGACATTATAAAGCTCCCAGGAAGTCGATGGATGGAAGCAGCTCAAGACCGTTCATCGTGGCATTCTATGGAGAGGCCTATGTCCAGCAGTTGACTTCTACAGGCCGATGATGATGATGATAAATCGGATATTTTGTATTTATGCGACAGGACTGCAAAAGATCTAAAGAGCTCAAAGTTGTGCTTCACGGAGCTGGGTGAAGCCATCTCCATACATACATAGTTCCATGATAGCAACGTGAGTTTTTACCGTAATTCAAATTTTAAATCGATTCATGCATACCTATGACATAATAAACCACTTTTCATAAAATGTTCTGTATTTTGATACCTCAGAATCAACAAGAAAAAACGGATATTTCTAAGCGTAGACTGAGTACAGTGATCCAGCTGTTTCATTTGAAAGCTGTGTCAGATCTAGTAATTGTGACACTATTTTTAACTAGTCAGGTGACGCTGGTTTCTTTAAGCCCTAATTCAATGCAATAAGATTTAAAATGCTTAAGCTAAAGGTTTTAGCAGTACTTAATAGGGTCAAATAGCCAACTAGACACATTAATAGCCAAATTATGTAGTTGACATCGTTTTGGTCTATCTGCTACCGACCGACTGCGCGGACCCGTAAATGAGGGTAATGATTTGATGGATGAACTTGTCTGACTGTATGTAATACCTAAGTGTTGGTCATGAGTGCAAATTTTCTGCTTAATTATTTTGTAGGTAAAATCATACATTTAAATCAGTTAGACCAACGAAAGCAATGCTGCTTGAATTTAATACAGTGCCATGGTGTATTCGGCCTAATACTAGAACCATCCATCTCCTCCCATAGATGTCGTAAAAGTTGACTAAGGGACTATACCAGGCGATGATAGCAGCATCTACCTGAGTACTCAACACCAATACTGCGACCACCAATGAGCCTACCAGTGTGGTGATTAGGTATAGCAAATCCCCCCATTGCATTGTATGGGGGAGGCTTCCAATAGTACACGTCTAGGTACCGAAAAAAAATGAGTTCATTACTAGTCAAATAACATCATAAACATAAATCATAACCAAGTTTGTCTGGTAGAAAATGCTGTTAGCATTAACAGCATTACACACCATGAAGGAAATCGATGACGAGTTTACCCTAATATTATTGAATTTATTTTGCTGATGATGAATTTACCCAATATATTTCTGATGACCAAATTACCCGATGATAAAATACCCCTAACCCTATTATGCATAAAGGTATATATTTGTTTCTTGACTGTACTTAACTTCTCTGAAAAATCCATACAGGATCTATTAGTAACAAAAATATATCATTTTCAACGGATCTGTTAGTGACCGGATATATCAGTAGCTACTCCTGAAAAGAGAGCTTACCCATGAACCAGCAAATCTTTTGGAATAACCACCATTTTAACGCTCTCTTTAATACTTGTACCCCATACTGTGTTTATACATTTTATAATAATTATTAAGAAAAAAAAACATTGACAGGGCGTGGGCAGACTGACGCGTGCACTTATCGACTTTGAAAAGTTAGAGTTGCATCTCAATGTAAATATGAGCTCGAGCCTCGTTTGCACCGACAAGTGACTCAATGCAGTTACTAAAATTAGAAGTAAATCAATAGATATTACATATAAATCTAATCATTAAAGCAAGAATCTCTTTTGTAATCTAGATGGTGTTTGAATCCTGAAAATTAAGAATTAAAAAAAAAAAAAAAAAAAAATATTTAAATATTCTTAAAATAAATAATATATATTTGTAAGGCGAGGTTGGCGGGAATAATAACGCGCGTTAATTTTGACGTCCGTTTATTTCATTCACAAGGGCGAACGCGTTTACAATTTATATCCGTTCGAGTTTGGATATGTACAACGGAGAATCCGCTCTCTTGCCGTGGGTCAGGGTCCGGGAGCCGGTCCGCAAAACGCACAGTTCGAGGGAGGATTTTAATTGAGAGAGAACTAACTAGTCCGGGTGTATCCGTATCTGCATTAGTTCTGTAATCTCGTATGGCTCAACACAAATCAATATTTACAGAGAAGTCATGCATTTGGTAAAACACAACGATAGCGCGTTCTACTCTACTAGTGGCGACATCTAGTTTTGAATGGAGTAAATTGGTTCACGTAAAGTTCTTGCGTTACATACTCCCCCTATGTTCATGATGGCGTCCCGACGAGTAGAACATCCTAAAACGCTTTATGGGTTCTTTTTCGGTCTTCCTCGTTGCCTACGCGGAGGTTCAACTGTTGAGTCCGACGTTGCCTTCTTTGGACGTCCTCTTCTTCTAATTGGTTGCACCGGCGTGGGTAGGTTGTTATCGTCACCAGAGTAGGCTTTCAAAGTTGTGAGAACTTTGTCAAGATCGTTCGCGTGTTCCTCAAAAGCTGTCGATAAAATGATCAGATCATCCAATTTGCCTGTTTCGTTTTCCAGCAGACTGCCTCGGGCTGGTGAAAGTCTGTACGGAGGCAATGCAATAGGGCCATGTTCGCAAGTGTCAGCTTTATTCCCAGGCTGGAACACTTCTCCATGTTTACTCAGCAGTATCTCAACCTTTTCCCGTTTTGTAGGGTCGGTGATTCCCACATCAACTGTCTCTAGTGAGAAAGCATTCAGCCCAATATCATCACCTGTATAACCGGGGAATAAAGCTGCCTCTTCCGGTAAAAGCTCATCTTGTTCCTCTTCAACGGCTCTCTGTGCATCCGCATACATATAGTCAATGAACGGCGAGTATCCGTCGAATACCGTGGCTTTGTACCGTTTGCTGGGCTGGGTTACCCCATCGTATACTCCAGGCCAGGTGGGGCACTCATCAGCCTCTAACATCATGCAAGCAGCTGCGTTAGTCTGCTGTTTAGCCTTAGTGACTGGTGCTACGACGTTCCGTTCTACCGCGTGGACTGTGGCTGGCTCGCTCATTTCTTCCAGAATCAGATCATATTTTTTCCCGGGATTCGTAACAAAGTACCAGGAGAGCTGTGGCAAGTCGATGACGATCCCGGCATCCTGCAAGAATCCGACACCGAGCAATGTTTTATTTTCACGTGCCTCTGGGAACACAATGAACGTCGTAGGGATGACGTATTGGCACAAACGTACAGGGACTTTGGTAGACAACACGTCCTGCCTTCTCCTGACTCCATCTGCCAATGTAACCGTCACGGTTTGACGTCCGAAAGGTAACCCCCTTCTTTCTAGGCACCGGTATAATTCATACGATGCGACGCTGGATTTCGCGCACGTATCTAGGTACGCGTTGCCTACTATGTCAAGGATACCAATCCCAATGGTAGGTCTCGGCCGAGCATCCGTGTTGATATTTAGGGCGCAGAAGTCAATTTTTGCCTCCTTGCCTTTAGCGGCCCTGCTTGCTACGCATGTCGGGCACTTACTTCGCACGACTCCGGGGGCACCGCAACCGTAACAAGAGAAGATAGGCTGTGATGGGGAGGGTGCCTGGGTTGTTGCAACATCAGTAACCTTCTTGTCCATCTGCATCTGTTTCTTGCGACATTCGTCGGCGACATGCCCAAGACGACGGCAGTAGTCACAGCGTACCTTCTTTCCTTTTGGCACATCATTAGTACCTCCAGACTTGCTAGCGTTGTCGTTCAGCAATTTCTCAGCGCCCGCTTTCTCTCTCATCAACTGTTCCGCTCCTCTAGCAGCAGTCAGAAGCTCATCAAAAGTTTGGGCTGTTTCACGTGGTACCCGTTTTCTAATATTCACGTGCAGCTGTCCGTAGATCATATCTAGCTGTTGCTGTTCAGTGTGTGCTGGAGCTGGAAGTTGCGCGAGGAGTGCTCGGCTATTTGCCACGAACACCTCTGTCAGCATGTCGACCAGCTGGCTTCTTGCAAACAGCTCTTGGTATATCATGTAAGCTGGCTTTTGTGGTGCGAATGCGTGACGAAGACGTTTCTCAAACTCGGACCATGTTTCGATGCCGCTCTTCACACTCTGCCACCAGGTGCTAGCTTCATTCTTTAGAATTAGCGGCATGCACATAATTGCATCTGCATCGCTAATTCCGTGTATTTTCTTATATATTGAGGCAGCCGCCAGAAATTCTTCTACTTGGACGGTGTCTCTTGCCCCGCTGAAGCTTACGGTCGCCTCAGAAAATGATTTCTTATGACCGCTTCCGCCAGGCGCCGCTGTTCCTGTCACCGCTGCTGCCGAAACTGCCTGGATTGCAGCCGTAGTAAGTGACGCGACAAGCTCCTGCAGTTGCTCCGAAGACATGTTTATGTTTGTGGACGTCATCTTAACTTGTTTCTTCGCTATTTTCGAAGATGACGATGCTTTGATTACTACCCGCCGAGGCCTCGTCCTAAGTGTGGGTCCTTTTGGTGTCCCCGAACCAGAGGCGTCCTGGGACATCAAACCACTGCCGTACGTTGAGCGCCAATTGTAAGGCGAGGTTGGCGGGAATAATAACGCGCGTTAATTTTGACGTCCGTTTATTTCATTCACAAGGGCGAACGCGTTTACAATTTATATCCGTTCGAGTTTGGATATGTACAACGGAGAATCCGCTCTCTTGCCGTGGGTCAGGGTCCGGGAGCCGGTCCGCAAAACGCACAGTTCGAGGGAGGATTTTAATTGAGAGAGAACTAACTAGTCCGGGTGTATCCGTATCTGCATTAGTTCTGTAATCTCGTATGGCTCAACACAAATCAATATTTACAGAGAAGTCATGCATTTGGTAAAACACAACGATAGCGCGTTCTACTCTACTAGTGGCGACATCTAGTTTTGAATGGAGTAAATTGGTTCACGTAAAGTTCTTGCGTTACATATTTATTTTTTCTTTAAATATTTTTTATAGATTTACTGAAAACAATATTGCGCAGAAAAATTAATTCGGGTATTATACCATAACTAAACATACATATAACATATTGTCATCATCATAATCATGAGCCTTTACACGTTCACGATGGTGGTAAGACCATTCAAAATGATCCTTATGATTTCAAAGAATAATATTTGATCAATTTGGGCACGCCTTTCAATGTAATGTAATGAGGGGTTTTTTTATCTCCACGCTTGTCAGACCGATTGTTTATCGCAGTATTAATGTTAAGTACTCAGATAGATGCTGCTGCCCGTCCCCTGATGTAATCCCTCAGCTTTTACAACATCCACAGGAGGGGTATATTCTTAGTATTCTTACGCTGGACACATCACGGCATTAATGTGAAACTTACCAGCAACAAAAAATGGAAGATCGTAAGTGCTATTTCCTTATTTTAATAAACACTCAATCAGAAGACCATAAATAGTGAACGCAGCATAAACTATCAACACGAACTTTCGTGGGAAAGTGTACATATTTGTAACTTTTTAATTGGAGAAGTGCATCAATATTTGTGCTGTCAAATTAGTTTTGAATGAAAAATAGTCTTGTTCATAGTGAATTTAAAGTTTCCGGTCGCAAGTCTTGTTTACACTGTTCTAGTTGAAAGTTACATAACTCTCTTACTGGACATCTTTTTCTCTAATTAACAAGTAGACTCGAGTTGTCGATATGAGTCTTTGGACTGTCTCCGACGTAAAGAATGAAGGTAAATCTTGCCCTACATGGATAAAAAGTTAAAAAAGTAAAATAATTTT
Source organism: Epirrita christyi (assembly GCA_951392215.1). NCBI lineage: Eukaryota > Metazoa > Arthropoda > Insecta > Lepidoptera > Geometridae > Epirrita > Epirrita christyi. Next base: position 2,541,768 of record OX595843.1, read on the forward strand.
GTATAAATTTGACAAAAAAGCTTTTTATTCATATCACTGGCGTTCCAAATAAATAATTGGGAAGAAATAAAGTCGGAAAAAACAACAGCCAATTGCTTGTGACATACTTTTTAAAGTTTATTGTAAGCTGATGAATATGAATCCAGTCAGTGGTGTCAAAATTAAAACAGCTCTTTTTTTTGTAATTCAGAAAATGTACAATCTTTTTCGTTTTCTGCGTGGTAATATATTGTCACTGGCACACTTAATATTAATAAAAAAAGTGCGTAGGAGTCAATTCTTAAAGCCTAGTAAAAGGAGTGCGCGGTGAAAGTGTCAGATTACGACGGAACCTGTCCGGTATGCGTGTATCCAAAATCTGTCTATGATCCAGCGCTGAACGAGTTGAGCCGCAACGTATTATGGACGCGCTATTAATATGTTAAAGCGGACAAAATCTATTACCAAGATTGGTTTTGCTGTAGGTAACTATTACAAAGAGGAACACTGGCTTCTAAAATACTCGTTTTAATTAGTTTAGGAGCCCAAATAGTTTTTTGTGTGCTGTAAAATATGTATATTGTTTATTGTTAGTTTGTTATCATGTACCCATAGATTTTTACTTTATACGTTTTTTCCATCATAAACATTTTATTATTATAATTTTATTTTTATTACAGTACAACGAAACTACGAAAATAGATTGGTAATTATTTACAACAGTTTTATATTTTTTAGTCCGCTTTAAAAATGTGGATATTAAAATATAATATATTTTTTATTTACATCATTAATTTCTGCTTTTTAGTCTTGTGTGTATGAAAATTTGTATCAAACAGACAGACAAGAAAGCAAGTTAATATTGCACAGTCATCTAAAACTGTTTGTATTGTTTTATATGTGAGCTATGTTTAAAATTTTAAGACTATAGCTTATCGGGAAGTTAGTTTAAAATCGATTGCAAAATTTGTACAGCTATGTTTAAAGTCTCTAGGATAAATAAAACAACTATACATCAAGACGTGAGTTTATATTAAATTCCAGTTCTGAGCCATCTTTAAAATTCCAATTCCCTAAACGATTTTAAACGAGATGATCATTTAAAATCGATTGTAATATTTGTAACAAACAGATAGTCAGACAAGAAAGTGTGTAAATAAATAGATAGGCAAGAAAGCGAGTTAGTAAAAATGTGGTAAAAAAACGTAACACAATGACTTAACAACCTACCATCATCATTTTTAGTCACTGTATGTAGGTTAGGCTCAAGACAGATATTTTACGAATGTTTAGCGAAGTGTTCAGTCCACTGTCTACACTATTCAGCACCTGCCAGTGTTGCCCCATACACATACTTTGGTTATACGCGTCCGGTATAATGGTCAATAATAATTCACAGCTAACACTGAAACTATAACCGTAACTTGCGTCGAGAACAGTTTTTGAATCGTGACTGTGTTTCAACAGTTTACCATGCGAGCGGAGTACCCTTTACTTGTGAAACTTGATGTTAGCTTAATGTTGTATCTTTTAACAGCATCTGAACACAAACGGAATATTTATTATCATTTACAAAGGCAAATACTAAATTGAACGCTTTCAGAAATAAAATATGATATGCATTTATTGTGCCAATATCATTACACCTACCTAAATTATTGGACCACCAAAGATATACATCATAAAATAAATAAATAAAAATGAATACACCTGTCGATGTGCGAATAAGTTTTATTCGTTTTTCTCAAACACGAAATGTGGCTAAAAATAAACGTGCTTAGAACCTTAAGTCTCGTTTGTAGAAAACGAGTCTGGCGATTCGTATCGTTTTAATCGTGACACGAAATTCATAAGTTTGCACGAGTCTGTGATATTACGACACGAGTGCTCGTCTCGATGGGTATCGCGCGTTCGGTGTCAAGCGATCGACAGATTTCGAGATTATATCGAGTGATGCCGTGGTTGGCGCTCGCGAGGTTATCGCTGATCTAATTGTTTGTTTTATTTTTTTGGAAATTGAATACATCTGATTAACACTTGGAAGTGTATTAGAATCCACTCACACTTGTCTTGTTAGCGGACTACTCCTGCTTTTTGAGAGTAGATAGGACCTACATAAGGCTTGAGTGGGCAGTGATGGGAGTATTAATGTTGTGATGAGTTTATCGCTGTACAGATAATAGTAGATTATGCACTAAGGGAATAAAGCAGTGTCTTATGTCGCGGGCGGCATATTGAACCCTGGGTGTAAGAGGGACTCTAAAGTTAACTCCAGAGTGTAGGAGGAGTCCTGAGTGAAGCGAGGGGTTCAAGCTGCCCAAGACGAAGACAGGCTTTATTCCGGAGCAGCATACTCTACTTTTCACACCTACTGCGAGACAATAAAAAACCAGGGCTCCATAAAATAAGTATCGTGTTTTTATGAACTCTGGAGTAGAATCATTATCGCTTGTCATTTTTTGTTAACACTAATATTGCCATTGACATAATTATATTATATTACTAGAATATTGCAATAAATTTCACTGAAAAACACAGCACCAACCTAACATCTCTTTTGTTTCACATTCTTTAAAATCGCGCCTATTTCTTTTTTTTCTGAGTTCTGCTTTTGGTGGCCAGTTCGATTTTCAAACAAACCTCTTTACAATGCCATATGGGCATTTTTTTTTCTTGGAGTTTTCCCCGAGTTTCCACACGAATTTGACGTTCCAAATTCAAATCACTTTAATCCCTAGGGAGTTTCATACAACTTTATATCCCTAGAGAGACAATGCTTTACTTTACGTTGAGGTTGCATGATTTGTAATTGGACATTGTCGAGCAGGTGGTGTGAAAAGATATTTCCTTCGCTAAATTAAAAAGAAACTCCACAAATCCCAACTTTTCTAACTTACTTTCTAAAGTAATTAAAAATCCAGTATCATTCGTTGAATCATAACGTCAATCTGTGGTTTCCAGTCAATCATTCTATCAAACCATACCCACAGATTATCAATAATTAAATGGCGATGCAATCAGGCCAATTAAACGCGTAAGTAATTACGTACTAAAATAACTGTCAACGATTTACAGCAATTAAGGTTTTCACGAGACACTAATTGAAAAAAACCAGCAAAATTATCTGTTACTTACAAAACTAGATCATCATTATCATCAGCTGGTTCATGCCCACTGCTGGACGAGGCTTCCCCCATTGAATGCAATGGGATGGGATATGCTAACCACTTCGCTTGGCAAGCGGATGAGCAGCATCCGGGAAACTACGCCATTCTTCTTGTCACAGATACCGCAGAGCCTCAAGACAAAAGTCTATAATCAGTGCGTGTTACCAGTGATGACTGACTGATGACTGATGACTGTGGTCGCTAACTATTGGCCGTATAGACAAGCTTAAAGTCGCGCAGCGGGTTATGGAGAGCTATGCTAATAGGAGCTTCACTACGTGATAGAATCCAAAAAGAGGGAATCCGTAAAAGAACCAAGGTCACCGACATAGCTCTCAGAATTAGCAAGTTGAAGTGGCAATGGGCAGGTCATATAACTCAAAGAACTGATAACCGTTGGAGAATAAAGGTTCTCGATTGGTGACCACAAACCGGACGACGCGGTAGAGGAAGGCCCTCCACTCGATGGACTAAAGACATTATAAACGTCGCGGGGAGTCGGTGGATGGAGGCAGCTCAAGACCTTTCGTCGTGGCATTCTAAGGGGGAGGCTTATGTCCAGCAGTGGACTTCTACAGGCTGATGATGATGATGATGACGCTTGGCATGCGGAATGGTGATCGCTGTATTGGTGTTATTACTCAGGTGGATGCTGCTGCCTATCCCCCGACGTTATCCCTTAGTCACCTTTTACGACATCCATCCTGTGGATGTTTTTGTAAATCATTATAAAAACTAAGATTACTTATAATTATTGTTGACTATGTAGTTTTGGAGCCGAAGAATAGGACTCCTTCAAGTCCTGTATATGTCGTTAAAAAGACTAAGAGATTACGTCAAGGGTTAGGTAGCAGCATCCACTGAAGTACTTAACACTTAACTGCGATCACCAATGCGCCTGCAAAGCGTGGTGATTATGGCAAAACCCCCCATTGCACGTTATGGGTTGAACGTAATGCATGCTATGAGGGAGGCCTCATCCAGGGCCCCAATTCTACTAAACAAATTGTGTTTGAATTGTTAATCAATTATCTCAAAAATGACACTTTTGACACTTTTAGTATTCTACTAATTTCAATGGTTTTTCAATTGGATTATAATTACGACCATTCAGAAACAATCGTTTCAATTCAGTACAACAATTCAGAGGCCCAATTCTCTAATTTAAAAACATTCAATTCGCAGTACAATCTCGCCTCAGTCGCACTGTCACGCATAGTAACTATCACATATTCTTAGCAAGAAACGCGAAGATTAAGTATTAGTTACTATACGTGACAACGCGACTGAGACGAGATTATACTGAGAATTGTTTTTTTTTAAATTAGAGAATTGGGCCTCTGTACAATCACAAATTTAGCAGACTACCGTTTCTAATGACAATCGTAATTTAATTATAATTGCATGATCTAAGAATGGTTTTTCCATTCAAAATAGTAGAATCGGACCCCAGTAGGGAATTCTTCCTCTTCAGAGAAGAATAATTTTATTACAATACTAACAACTCAAGTTCCCTACAAACTCTTCCCCTATTAAGAAATTTTTATGGAGCTACATAGGAATCTATTATCAATTACTTACAATAAAGACTTGTTTAGCAAGTATTCCATATTGCGAATCGCAATTAAAACTTCTTGCTACAAACAAAGGTTATACTTATACATAATGCATAATCCTCTCCTTGGATTATATATAATCACTTATAACAGGAAGTGAATTTTCCCAACATGTTTTCTCATTCACATGACCATCAAATCGACTTCTATGTGAGAAAATTATGAGTTTGCTTTCATTAGTAACCTCGCTACAGTTCTCGGCTATCGACGTGGCATAACTTGAGAGAATTTTGCTTAGAAACTAACTGCGGATTTGAATGCGTTTTCTCACTTCACACGTTGGATGACTGGATGAATTTAACAAGTAATGTTGTTAATGTGCCACAGCAATGTCGTAAACTGTAAGTACTTCGCAACGCTCGCTAAATGGTTCACACGGACTGAAAAAGCATTTCAAATGTCACATTCTCACTACGTATTTAGAATAACTAAATGTAACATTTACCGCGATTAGGGTTGCCAGGATAAGCGTAAATTTGGATTTTGCATAATTTTTAGCCAAATAAGTTTACCTTAAAGCCGGAATTATGGAGTTACTTATACAGATAGATCCTGTGGTTTGAGCTATTTGTGTACAAGCCAAATACTTGTATTAATTTCAATGAATAATAAATTAACAATAAAATCTCTGTCTTCGTGATTGGGTCTTTTTTTAGATAGATAGATAGATGAACACTTTATTGATCACAATACAAAAACAATAAACAAGTAATTTTACAATAGAAAGACCTATGTACCTATGGCCTTTCTGTTATTAGATTTAGTTTTTTTTATATAATTTTATTGTCCAAGATTTAATTATTATGTGTTCATACTAAACTATGAGTTGGTGTGTAATTATGTACCTATAGCTTATTAGTGTAACTGGTATTTGATGTGGTTCTAATTAAGTAATTAAATTTAATTTTAGCTTTTTTATTTCTGGAGTGAATGTCGCATCACGGACATGTTGGGCAATTTTTGTTGACTAGTATATGTCCTGGCTGATGGGTTGGGAGTGTGTTATTACTGGAAGAAAGTGTTAGCCGAGTTGGTCGTAGAAAGAAATGGCGGCGATGAGCTCACCACTTGTCACGTATATTACTGCGACTGTGCAACCCATGGTGAAAAGAGGCCATTTGAGGCTCTTCCCCCCTTCGGGGAAAAAGGCGTGTGTTTATGTATTAATGTAATGAATGTCACATCCTTAGCTGAATAGTCCAAAAGTTTTACCTGTAACAAAGAAAGATTATAAATTAGTCAAAATATCGTAGATTAAAGTTTAATTAAATTAATTAATTTAATTAAATAATTTAATTGATTTGACCTGAAACTGTTTAGGTCTTATTTTAAAGCATGTACGCATTTTGCAATATAGGTTTTATAACTACGTAAGGCCAGAGCTTTGCAAATGAACAAATAAATGTGGTAGATGTTATGTATAGGAAACTGACATTGTTGCTGCTGGCATATTAAATGCATTTTATTGACTCTCTTCCCTATTAATAATTTTACTATACTATAAAATGAACACATTCCTTTAAAATAGAGGTAAAATAATATTAATAAATAGTAAAAATCTTAATATTTAATTCATTTTATTAATCAGAATCAGAATTTCATTAAATGTAAGGTATACATTACACAATTATGTATAACCATTGATAATGGCTACGGACTGACATAATATTATTACTATGTAATAATTTCGCTGAACTATGAAATGGACACATTTGTTTCTTAATAATTATTTATTAAGAAACAAATGTGTCCATTTCATAGTAAAAAAAAATTAAGGTATTTAATTATTATTAATTAAATACCTTAATTTTTTTTTATTTTAGCGCACGGAACAAATTTTCATTAAATATTACATATCGCAAAAGATAATTACGTCCCTACCTTCATAACTTTTGCACTTATTTCTTTCCGTTTTTTTGCATAATTAGGTCAATTACATAAGTAATCGTAACACTTAGAATGCCATACTGAACGGTCTGGAGCCGCCTCCATCCACCAACTTCCTGCGACGTTTATAATATCTTTAGTCCATCGAGTGGAGGGACTTCTTCTACCGCGTCGTCCAGTTTTATTGATTCACAAATACTAAATTACTTTATTAATTCAACATTTTGAAAATATTGTTTAAGGTAGCAAGAGTACCAACACGAGTTTATTATCTTGCTACCGAATCCACCGGACGCATCCCGACCTCCTACATCGTGAACTCAAGTATCACGACTTCCTGACTATTGTTTAATCCTAACACCATTATTAACGTGATATAGGTAAGTAATGGGGCTAATAAGATAATATAAAAAAAATTGTTGAATTGATAACAATACAATAATATAACATGAGTTAATACAACATAATATTTGACATCTTGATCACAACTAGGTCTATCTATTTGTTCATTTTGTCAACATATTGCATAATTGTTCATGTATAATCTACATAGATGAGACAAAAACTGTATACCATTTAATTCAACATACTTAGATAACTCAGGTTTAAGATTAAATCCATATTAGCTTCTACGGGATAGAGAAAGCAAATAAATTTACTATAAATACGACCTCATGACACTGCGCAATGAAAATCATGATAAGTTTTATGGCTCTTCCTGTTAACATTTTATGACGCGCAATACTACGTGCTCTTAACCGATGATAGAAAACATCACAAGGATACCGACATATACTAGAACAAAGAGTTTTAAGATGTGAATCCTTTCTCCACACTGGTTTTTTCACTATTGGTCTGAAGGTTCTTTTCAAGATCACCTGAGCTGATCACTGACTTATAGTACCAAGAAAAACCAGTGACATGACGAACAAGATGAGAATTACAAAAGATAACCTACAGTACTTTGTGACTTATAATGTTATTGATCTCAACTCAACTTGAGATCAATAACATTATAACCCATGGGCTTCTTTAGCTTTCACTACCTTTTCATTTCTTTTTTTCGATTGAAAATAAGAAATGTTTTTTATATTTCTCTTGCTACTTCCCCATTACCATTGTAGAACGTCAGCAAAGTGGCGCGAAATTTAAATTTTATTATGTTTTTTTTGCTCATTACATCTCATCAAAACTTCTCGAGATATATTCTCATCAAAATCAGGAAACCTAAATGCACATTTTTTCATTCATCTATCTCATAAATGAGTTGAGTGTTATGTTATGTAAAATATCCTTAGTTTAGTTAAGAGAATGCTTTGTTTAGTGTCTCTTTTCGAAAAAGCGGAAAAAGTACAAAATCCTCGTTATGTGAGAAATCTTGTCGAGTCGAAAACTGAAGTTATTACTCCATATCAAGGTAGTTTAATAAATTAATATTTCGCTACATTTCAATATAAATGTTAGCAACTTAATGCTGTCCTCTCTATATGGATAGTGGTCAGACTTGTTGTGTCGTTGTAAAACTGACTGTGGAACAATATCTTTTTGCAAGATGTGTTTGTTTATTGCGAAGGGCTGATTTCGGTGCTAATTTTTGCGATAAAATAGCTTTTGTTTTGTTCTCTCTTATGATGTGAAAGATGATCGAAGGATATGGCGGGATATATTTTTCGGATGAAACTTTTTAGGTGCATGATATTGAAACTTTGCGTAAAAAGCAGGATTAGGACTAAATCAAATTGCATACGGTCGTGTGAAAGAGCCTTTATACAATTTGTGATTTTAAATGTATGCTATTAAATACTCGATTCTTTCACCCTAAATAAACGCCAATTACAATAACGAAGATGTATTTACGACTTACCAAACTATGACTGTAAAATGTAAAATGCTAGCAGATTTTCTCGTGATTACACGAATAATTGGTCGGTTAAGTCACAGTGAAACCAGAACAGCCGTATTACTCAAAAGGCTCAACTTGATGTTCAGCAATCTAAATATATAAGAAATAAACAGCTCTTGACTTGAGTTCTTTTGTTTTTTTTCTTTGATAAGTCACATTTTCTTTATATAAAGCTCCATCCTAACTGACATAATTTTTTATTCTATTCTAAATACAAAATAACTGTTTGTAGAGAAAGTTCATGTTGTTCCATTATACCGTTTGATTAAGGGTGCTAAGGTGTAGTTGTTCAATGGGTATGGAGTGAACTGACTGCTCTTCCCGGGCTTTTGCTAAGTTTAATTGGTTGGTTAAACAATTAATGTCTGATTGCACGTATCGTGACAGTGGACGGTTAACGGCTGTAACTGATAAGTACCATTTCGCCGATAAATGGTTATTGTTACACACGGCCCCGTTCGTAAGCAAATTGTTGAAATTGCTGCTGATTGGCAGTTTTATCAGAAGTTGCGTAATGTGGAAGGTGGACCAGCTTTTTTGCGCGGTTTTGCTAATAATAACAACATAAATAATTAATGTTGGACTTCTTAAGGACGATGGAACTTTTACTGTAATCGAAGACGGTTAAATAGTTCTTTAAAATTATTTTTGGGAATCTTAGTTTACAATTTTTAAAAGGATCGTTAAAAAGCTCCACATCGCTCCGTCCAATTGTCCCAATTGTGCACATTTTGCATTTTTATTTTTAGGCCCAGTCTGGGCCTGACTTGGTTCCTTTTGGTGGGAACCGGTGCGGGTCAACGACTTATCTGATTAACGGTCGTTTTACATACGGACGCATTATTGAACTTAGTGCTTATGAAGATTTATTGGTGATTGGATGGGGATTAAAGTACTAAACAAAGTTTGGGGAATTTGGATAACAGAATGGTACGTTAGGGGATTTTTTGAATAATTTGGAGATAAACAATAAATACGAACATCTGATAAAAAGTAAGTGTGCAGTCAGCATCGTAAGAATCGCATGGATGACATTGAACGGATTTTAAGATTCTTTGTATACTTGCTAAGTAATACAAGTGCGTCCTAACCTAACCAAATATGTACAGTAAGAATTAATCTACCTACTTCAGATAGCCAGGCTGGGACCGAATGTGTACCTATGGGTTGATAGTCCTTTAGGTAGGTCTACGCACGCACGCATCGTACCAAATGTACTGCGCCGTATAATGCGATACATTATAATTTGCAGACAATTAATCAACAAAGAAGAGATAGGTTGACACTTAGGTTCCTAATTGAAACAAAAGATGGCCAGGTTTTCCATAACCTTTATAAAGGCAAAGTAGGCAGGCCTAACTACAAAACGTGACAACCTCTGTGTCAGGGTGAGCGAACAGTCAGAGATGCGAGAGGTTACGGGTTCGATTCCTGTTGCGGGACAAATGCTTGTATGATCTGCAAATTTTTGTTACGGGTCTGGGTGTTGTACTACCATAGTACCATTGGTTCCTTGATACCCACGACACAGGGAATCCTAGTGTGAGGTCAGGACTATGTATGTGGCTTTTGGGTTGTTATGTTATATGAAAAGCTACTTATTTCCTGCACTTTGCTGTCATGATATCCAAAAAACATTGGAACTTTGCCCTCCAGTGCATTTTTTAGAGTGACCTACCTGTCAAGCTTTATTGTTCATGTTTACTATCATTTTTAGCTTTCTTTTTCCTCCGAAATCGAATCTAGCTTCTATGTTTTGAATACATACCTACTCACAAGCTTCTGCCATAGGCCATAATAGCTACAAGAGCGCTATCTGCCGGTAGATTTCAATCGCCTCCCACGTCTCTAGTTTATATACCGGCCGACACTACAAGGGAATAAAACTAGCCAGTTCACTTGTTGCTTTCAAATGTAATTATGTATTCAGAGTGAAGTGTCTTATTGGATAGAGAAGAATTGTTACTTTGAATTGTTAAAAACAGAGGAAGGTGGAACGCATTCAGAATCTAATACATTCCAAAGGATGACGACAAACATTGCTGAAAAAAAAAATGAATTGAACAGCGCAAAAGAAATTTGGCAAACCAACTCCCAAAGATGTTGAACAGGTCTTGAGAATACTATTGGGTTGAGGATGATAATGATGCAATATAATATATATAACAATAACATCTCCATACAATAACAAGTCAATATTATTTTGCGCTTTCTGGCAGGCTATGATTCGTTACACCATACCGCCTTGTTTTACGTAGGGCATCGTCTTTCGTTCTTAATTTTTATTTTTCGCTTTTATCTTTATTGTTTAGGTCAAGTCACCAAAGTCTCGGTCAAGTCATGTGGCAGTTTTATTAAAACTTTCGTGGACAATTTCTACTCATTTCAAAAGTCACGCAATACACTTATTTAATTTCCCTACACTTGTGCTCTTTAAATAAGCTACATCGGTTAAAATGCCACTAAAATATCACTATATTCCTCAAAAAAACCACAAGAAAGTTATATTTAGAAAATTAAAAAAGGACAACGTCTCTTTTCAAAATATGCGGAGAATCCGCGAAAAGTCAATTGCATTGAGGATAGGATGGATCTATTTGCTCTAGAGGCATATTTACATTGATCCAGTATTTCGATCTAGTAGCTCGATCCCAGTGCTGGATAGACATTGGTCCCATGTCAAACCAGCAAACGAATAAACACGATAGGTGTATCGTGTTTACTCACGTCCAACGCCAATCCAGCCACCGAATTACAGTAGAAAATTACAATGGGTAACGCAATAATGGATATAATTTTGGCAGCCTTAGCACTATCCAAATCTTTTGAAACTTAAAAGGAGAAATATTTAGTTCAACAAGTTTCATAAGGTTTAGTTAGCGCTAAGGCTGGCAAAATTAAACATTGCGACAACAATGGGGTGCGTTCCCTATTGCCATTACTGTAATTGGGGGGCAGCTCTCAACAGGATCAAAACACTGGATCAGCAAAAATCAGCCTTACAAGCTGATATTTCCACTTCCGCAATCCAAACTTCAATTAAGCTCAAACCACAGATTGAACAACAATCACAAGTAAGAAGCCAGCGTAACTCGCGGACATTACTAAAATCGTTTAACACGAATCGACCGCGTTGGCCCAAATGTTTAATAATTAACAAATAATTTGCATTAAGTTTACTGACTGTAGCAACGCAGCTTTAATTGAAGTAACTGGTTTTGATATTATTGGTTTGAAAGCTAAAAGATCAAGCACTATCCCGAAATTCTGAACAAGTATTTTATCGAATATGACGAAAACTGTGCAATCGTTTGTAGCTAGAGTGATTTTAAAGTCCATAGCAAGTTTGTTCCAAAGAGGTTATTACTTTACAAATCAACTCGCAAAGAAACTTGCAGATATGCGTAATTTTTAAGTAAAAATAAATTCGGTAGCCAAGTCTTGAAATGAAAAGTTTTTTATCTCAAAATTATAGCAATGATCATCTTTAAAAATGCCAGGCACTTTTACAGACCTTTTAAAACCCAATAATATTCATAATTTGTGTCAAAAAGTCTTTGAAAACGTGTAAAACCCGCTGAACTTGTGTCTCATGGTGTGTTCACTCTACTGCCAAGTTGCTTGGCAAGTCCCTTGCCCACAGTTTTCAGCTAAGACCGTCTAGGTTATAATGGTATTGTTACCTCCAGTTCTATTTACCTCGGCTGACCTGCCCCAGTATTGTCTAACGAACTGGTGATCGCTATCAATTACGATTTCGCAATACATTGCGCCGCATGCTTTAGCTTATTGTCACAAGCAGAAATATTCAAAACATAAAGCGCAATGTACTGTAAAATCGGAATCGAAAGCAAATATTAGTTCGTTAGCCAATAAAGGGGCTGGTTGCCAATTGGAGCGAGAGAACCGAGCTCGACGCCGCCGACACCAACCTGAGACTCCGATTGCTGATCACTGGCCTCCCGGACCGTGGAGGTCAAATTTCGATTACTGGAACAACTCACTGATTTCTTAAATGCTATCTTGCAAGAGCTTGCCACAAGCACCCTAACTAGCAAAAGTGTGGATGAGACAAACTAACACCAAGCTTCTAAGACTGCCAAGAAACAGCCAAGCTTGCCGAGTCAGGAGAAAGCTTGGCCAGTATTAGTTCACGTGTTTGCGGACAGTTGCCAAGAGTGTGAACGAAGCACCAGGTCAGTTGTAACATGTCATGTCACATGGAGGTATTACGTAACAGTGCGCATGCGCACATTATGGTTAAATTGATGGGTTATTAAATTAATTTGATGGTAAATGATACGGAATGTATTTAACCTGCGGGAATGAGAATCGCGACAAGACAGGCGCCATTCTGAAAGCTAATGAAGAATTTATGTGAAGACTAGCTGCGCCCCGCGGTTACACCCGCGTGAACAATGATGAAAATTATTGATGATCATGAAAAGTAGCCTATGTGTTAATCCAGTGTATAAGGTATCTCCATTCCAAATTTCACTCAAATCCATTCAGCTGTTTGAGCGTGAAGAAGTAACAAAAATACTCACAAACTTTCACATTTATAATATTAGTGTGATTGTTACGTCCTGTGTGTTGAAGTCAAACTTAAATGCATCTGTGTTTTGTTAGGTACGCAAACTTCACTCAAAACACATTTAAGATTGACAAATTCAATCATTTTTAACGCATATGAAATTTATTTTCACCATAGAATCATTATTCCATCCGCGATTATTAAAATTTATGGCAATAAAATGAAGCTGGCATCTGCTCTGCCCACGCAACTGCCGGCAGTATTAGTATGGAATTATTTATTGGATTACTTCACCACTGTCCGTTATCTCAACAATGCAAGACGTATGGGAAAAGTTAATATCGGAAGTGGCCAATTTGTGTAAATGCTTTAATTGATCCTTTGTTGCTTGACTGGGAATTTGCTATCGGTATAAAACGCACCCACAGATTTTTTTTAAATGTTTATTTAACATACATAACAAAAAATCTCTGCTTAAGACTCTACGGGTGTTATTATAAAAAATGCCCTTAGTCTGGGTTTAAACCAGGACTACCTAGTCTAGGCTTAAATATCGACCTGGGGTATATACGACTGTAATACAAAAGCAGATGGTTTGTTTTCCAGAAGTAACTTTCGAACTAGATATTCCGCGCTCATGCCAAAAATGATATAAGCTTGGACTATCTCTGGTTTACCTAAAACCAGGCAGCCCCCTAGTTTAGCAATGGTCTATAAATTGACAGTTGATTGCTTGTTAGAGGTAAGAATTTGGACATCTCAATTGTGATGTGACACAATCCGTCAGTTTGATACTTTGGAAATTTGCGAAGTAGCGCGAGTATTGATTTCGGAAAACAAACCATCTGCTTTCGTATTTAAAGTCGCATATGCCTAATGTCGATAACATTTCATCAAATAGACCCTGTAGGTACTTATAACATAACGTAACAATACAATAGATAATGCTATATTGTACACTATGAAAATTATTAATGGTTTTATTTCAAGCTGTGTGTCTTTTCTGCCGTGCCGTGATGTGTCTGGCCTAAGAATACACCCCTCCTTCTCCTCCCGTGGATGTAGTAAAGGCCTTACTAAGGAATTACACCAGGGGATAGGCAGCAGCAACCTGAGTACTTAACACCAATCTGCCATCACCAATCCGCCTGCCAAGCGTGGTGATTATAGCAAATAAGAAAGAAAGAAAGAAAGAAAATACGTTTATTTGTCCCCACAAGATAAGAAGAGAATATAAGAAACAAAATAAAAACAACAATAGTTACCTACCTACCTAAGTAGTAGGTAACTTTACAAAAACAAAAAAAAATGAAATAAACACCAAATGGCGTAATGCATGTTGTGCGGGGGTCAAATAGGTCCCTGTCTCAGCATACAGCTACACCGGACCTACAAGTAGATACGGCGCGGCGCAGGTTTTCAGACAGGGCCTGCCCGAGTGACATCACGAACGTTGAAGTCGAATATACTAAAAATATTATGTAAATAAATAATTAATTCATCAGCAAAATGAAATATAAAGTAATAGTTATACTACACAGTTATCAACAAAATATAATATAAAAGTACTCTGTGGTCTGTTAGTAGTAGTTATAGTACTCTCCTTGGTAATGGCGATTTGTATCACCCGATTGTAATCAATGGGGGGGAGGCTTTGTCCAGCAGTGGACGTAAACAGGCTAGTAATGATGATGATTCAGTCTTTTCTTCCCTCATTTTGGCAATAATAATATAATGACCTTCCTTTTATGGTAGCGGCCTTTAGGGGAAAGTTGATCCTGTTAATATTAATAAGTCAGTATTCACTACTACTTGAGTGATCTTAATCACGTTACAATTGTCCCCTTCGATATTTAGCCATTGGTTTTCACCCTCCTGACATTTGCAGTAATCTCCTAAATGTTTTTATCCCCACGGAGGACATTATAATACCCATAATTCTTGGAATTCACTACTGGCGATACTAGAAGACATCACAGAAAAACGTGGTTACTCCGAAATGTTTATATTTTTTATATTGGATATTATAGAGTGATTTAATAACTCGTTAACTCTGTTGCAATATTCGTTACTGATTCAATCCAATATTGGATTAAAAATTACACTTAAAAGTACTTAGTAATGTAATTACTTTTCTGATAATATAACATCCAACAGACAATACATAGTCCTGTTCCCAGGCTAGGATTCCCTCTGTTGTGGGTATCAAGGAACTACGAGTACCTACCATGATACTACAATACCTAGACAGACAGCGGACACTTAACAAAGTACCTATTAATACTACTATACTATACTAACTACGTTACTAAGTTAGCTGGAGAGGAGTAATTGCATTGCATTCCACCGAGTCAGTCCTTAGTTGTAATTTACTTAAAACATCTTTATGAACCGTTGGTTGATTTACACCATCTCCAAAACACCACGTGTGGTCCAATCTAATACAATTTATCTGGTAATAGAAGCTATTATTTCTTCTGTGGTAATAGTCAAGTATGGCATTCAACACAATATGCACTACATAATGAACCACGCCCGTTGTCAACACTTGTGGTAATTTGAGTCATTGGAAGCACGAAACTAATTTGAAGAGCTCGTAAATCTTTCTTATAATCTGTTCAGGTTTTTTTAGCTACGAAATTTATGCTACAAGATCACGAAAACACGGTGGCGCGATCAGACCAAATTTTTGTTAAAAAACCATTAAATCTTTCAGTTTATCCGATGGCTGTAGTTACCAGCCTGCAGGGCTATGGAGAGAGCTGTGCTAGAGGTAGTATCTGAAATGAGAAAATCCGTAGACGAACCAATATCACCGACGCAGCTCTCAGATTTAGCATGTTGAAGTGGCAATGACCAGGTCAAATAGCCGGCAGAACTGGCAACAAACCAGACGACGCGGTAGAGGAAGGCCCGCCACTCGATGAACTAAAGACATTATAGACGTTGGAAGTCGTTGGATGGAGGTGGCTCAAGACCGTTTGTCGTTGCATTCTAGGGGGGAGGCCTATGTCCATCAGTAATGGACTTCTACAGGCTGATTATGATGATTATGTAGGTGGTAATAGATTAAATAATAATATCAGTATAAGTTAGATTAAAAAATCCATTGACCACATTAGAATTGAAATACATCAGGCATAAAGTAACTTCGAAAATCACACCTTTAACAAAATATTTCTAATTTAAACGTACAGATAAAATTTAATAAAAAGCATCTATAATTTGATTATAATAACAATCACAGAATGATAATGCTGGGTTAAAGTATGTTTCAAATAGATTTCCAAACGTTTTTTGAATACAAATGACTCTATTAACAATAACCATGAGTCGGACACACTTGGGAGAACTTTTACTGGCATTTTTACACGCCTTTGTCGACATATAACTACTAACTCAGGTATATACGATTAATGTTAACATAAACATGAATTAACTACATATATATCATTTGTATTAGCTTCGTAGGATTAGCCTTCGTTCTCACGATACATGTTTCCTCGTAGGAACGTATTGATATTTAGAAACCATTGTATAGCAACATTCAATGATTTTGCTTTGAAACAACCGAGTTTTTCCTGAAATTTTAAGAGGTACAGCATGATATTTGTGAAAAAGCTTAAGTTACTTACCTAGAGCTCTTTCTACCTAATATTAGTACTCTTTGTCGCTGTGACCATAATACTACAGATTTATTCTTCTGCTTTCGTTACACAAATTCTTTTTGATCTTGATACAAACACTAGGTTAGTAGTAGAACTTCTTGTGAAAGAGTTCGCCTGGGGAAGTACTACCACCGTGCCTATTTCTGCCGCCAAGCAGCAGTGCTCGTATTTCTGTGTTTCGGTTTGAAGAGTACGGGTGCCGGTGAAATTACAGATACATGAGACTTTTCATCTTTATGTCTCAGGGTCGGCAGCTCGCGTGTGATGCCTCTGGTGTTGCAGGCGTCCATATAGGCTATGGTAACTTCTTTCCATCAGGTGGGCCGTATGCTTGATTGCATGCCAAGCAGTACAAAAAGAAAAACAAGTCCAGGAAAAGACCAACGTATGGTAATCAATTGATGACTATATACTCTGGTGAAATTAATGAGAAAATGAAGTCAAAGTCAAAGTCAAAGTCAAAAAGAACTTTATTCATTGAAATCACAAGGATCATTTTGAAGTCGGAAAAGAGTCAATTCTAGACTCATTACCGTGTCTAGCAGGAGATTGTCTGAATTGAGCTGTATAGCCTCGCATGACACAAACCTCCTATATTTTGTCTCAAAACTAGAAACCGTGATTACGTGAGTCATGCTGTCCCAATTTCGTGACATCTGAGATTACTTTAATTGCATCGTCAACCTTTTCTAAATGCATTTACTTCTAGGTACTTATAATATTGAGGTAAAAGTAATTTGCTAGGACTGTCTTATCTGTTTGGAAGAAGGTCCAAAATGGCTACTGCTTAGGCTAATATAATTTGAGAAGCTACAATGTTGTTAAATTACTAGGTAAGAGAATTTTCAGATGATTAGCGATCTCAATCCCTGTATAAATAGGTACCACTAATAAAGTTATTGCGTAAATGCTGATTTTTATTGAATGGTGCGTATTCAACAAAAATCATCATTTTCGAAAGGAAAAAAGAAAATTAGGTAAAACCAAAAAAAATTAACAGCTGAAAAATCGAACAAATGTGAATTGGTAATTTTGTATCGGAATTGCCACTTCAGATTACTTTTAATAGATAATAGAAGTTGAATAGGCGTTATTTTCTGGTGGTACGAAGTTTACCGGGTTATAATCTAGTTACTAGATTCTAGTACATGATAAAATATTTTTTGGCTATTATTGGCGCTACACGTAGAGATGTAGATAGGTACACAAAGATACCCTTTGTATATGTTTTATGTCAAGTATTGTATTATATTGTCAAGAGCTTAGCAGTCAGAAACAAGTTTTTTACTTGAATCGTGCACCAGCGGCCTTAGAAGTGCCCTACTGGGTTTTTTACTATGCACATTTTATGCTTCAACGCAAGTAATCAGTCAACAATCAGTCACTCTAACATAAAATTATTATATTTATTTCATTTACACTCTGGCCACAAAATATATAGGTATTTATTTATTTATTTTATTAATCTAGGATTCACAGTTATCTTATACTAGTTTTTATGCAATTAAATATATGCCGTTCTTTTACCAAATCGAATCCACATTTTGTAAGCAGATATTGGGTAGTCTGTGGTAGGTACGCATGCATTGACAAAATATATATTTATATACACCTGTACCTATATTGGTATATAGGTACAGAAGGCAAGCTCAGTACAACAGGGTAACAGGCGCATGCACACATAGACGTGTACCCTCAGTGTAATCCTCAGGGGTGCGATTTTTTTTATTTCACTGAGTGACTAAACACCATCAAAAAGGCCGCAAATTACCGTTTTTCAGGAGATATACTGGAGGCACTTGTATTGTTATCATAGGTATAAAAAGTTTAGTCATCAATGAGGTTGAGATATAAAGGAATTTGGGAATCGTGGAATAAACGGTAATTTTACTGACGAAAACAACTCACTCGATAACTTTCAAAAAATCGCACCCCAGGGCGCGAGTCTCCATGGCACTTGCCTGATTTTATTTTTAAAGTTTGTGTACAGATAATAAAATCAACCTTTATTAAAGACTAAGATAAATATGATATCAACCGGTAGGCAGCAGCAACCTACTTGCTTACTGACACATGTATCATGTACATGTGAAATATTACGATTTTTATTACATTCGAAACCCATATTTAATTGCTTTAGGAATTGACTGTGAACTCTGTAAAATATGGGATGTGTAATCTGGTATTAATCCGCTTAATTCTTGTCATAAAACAAGGTTGAAAGTGACGACGCCATATAAAAGCTTTTCTACATAATAAGGGCCTAATTCATAATCATTTTTTAAACCTATTTTAGTTAAAATAGTTTTTGTCTTCTTCTCTCTGATGCAAAATGTCATACGTCAAAACAAGACAAAACATATTTTAACTAAAATAGGTTTAGAAAATGATTATGAATTAGCGGGTTAGCCTTTTTCTGATCTAAATTGGAAGTAAACACTGCGTCATAAATAATATAATCAGATCGTTTGAAGTTCACTGTGAAGCGAGGCTTCCTCGATATAATTAAATTAGAAGTAAGAAGTAGAAATAAGAAGAAGCTTTATTTAGAAGCCATTCGGTTCTACCAGCATCGAGGTGTACTCAACGAGCACCGAGGTCTTCTTTACGAGCACCAAGGTCTTCACAATGAGACTTCAGTACCCCACAATGAGATTTGTCACAATCATCACACGTGGCAGGGAGATTGGTGAGATTGGTGACACTATGTGTTGAGTACACAAGTGTATGTTGCTGCCTATTGCCTGATGCCCTTTGTCAGTTTTTGACGACCTCTGTGGCGCGGCGGGCAATTAGCAGGCTGAGATGCAAGAGGTTGCGGATTCGATTCCCGCCGCGGGAAAAATGTTTGTATGATCTGTAAATATTTGTTTCAGGTCTGGGTGTAATGGTACTCGTAGTTCCTGATACCCACTACACAGGGAATCCTTGTGTGGGATCAAGAATATGTATGTGACTGTTGGGTGTTATGTTATGTGTAGGTTATGGCATAGGTACACGGGAGGAGATGGAGGGGTAGATTTTTAGGCCAGACACACTGCGGCACAAAGACATCCAAGCTACGTGACGGATGGGTGAACATTATCCCTCGCTTCATTCGTTTATCCATCATGCTACTGGTTTTCGCTTGGTCACTATGCCAGGTTGAGGTATGTCCCAGAAAGTGTGACGTGGTGAAGAAATTATCTGCGCCTCTGAGCGAGACTTTTCACGCACATATCATATTGTCATGAGCCTTTGTAGTTGGAACATTTAACTGAAGATGATATTTCAGTAACAAATCTAAAGTGCATCACACACGCAGCAGACGCGGCAGTATTTTATATGCGTATAAAAACTTATCGCATCAGAAGGTATCACACACGTAGCAGATACGATAATATACGAAAATGATACATTCACGCGGAAACCTTCAAACTGTATTGTATTTCAATTTGTATACACAGATATAAACTGTCCATCTTTTGATATTATGTCGGTGCCTACAGATGCTTGACGGTATAATATAAATGATCTGCTACGTGTGTGTTGCTCCTTGAGTTTAGTATAGAGAGCGATGTGGACAGATACGCGCTCAGATACAGATATCTTACCGCATCTGCTATGTGTGTGACACGTTTAATAACTATAATAAACAAGTTGTTATTAGTTATAACTATTGCATTGTCAAAATCATGATCTTGTTATTTGGTAACGTAATATACTTTACGATGGTTAAAGTAGGAGGATAGCGAATGATGATGATCAGATCGACCTAGAAACTAGACCCATAACTCACCTTGCATAGTTTATGGAGTTCATCGATTCCAATGAGTCAATGGACCCGTAAATCAAATCGTGAGGTAATAGGGGCAATTGGCACAAACACCTTTGCTGTGAGTTCGTGGTTAGCGATAGCGTCTGTTGGGTTTGTGTATTTAAAACTATTTATCACGAAAATTTTAACTGAACCTAACTTAACTTAGTCACGAAATCTGTAAGCATTGGTACAGAGTAAAATTAAAAAAAAATTGCTCCTGACGAGGGGCTTTTTTGCAAAATTAATCACTTGAAATTATTAAAATTTATGGGCTTAGCGATAATCCCTAAAACTATTAAGGTAATATTGCCAAAGCTATTGAAATGTAGATCAGTTAAATAATACCGATTGTAAATATACTATAAATATAAACAATAGGCAAATCTCTTGAAATTTAAGGGCCTTCTCTCACGAAGCGACTGTCAAGCGATTTGTGTTTCGTACGCGTATCCTACGCGTCGCTTGTGAGTAGCCGCCATACATATTCAGCTAGTTTCGCACACGACGAGACGCGTCGACGACGCCTTTGATATCAGTCGCACGCTACCGTCTTGCTGGTCGCACGCTACCCGAGCCGTATACGCGTTGCATCACAAAATGGCGGCGGAACAAACTTTTGACATTAATTTTGTCCAGGAGGTGAAAAATTATCCATGTTTGTATAATTATAAGCTGCCAGAGTACGTAAGAAAGGAAGTTACAGAAAAGGCGTGGATTGAGATTGGAAAAAAAAACAATTTGACAGATCAGTAATAATATTTTTTATTTATACACAATAATTCTCATGCAGAGAGCTTATTCTAACTATTTTGCACACAATTGACACGGACGTCTAGTGTAGTGTAGTGTGGATTTTTGTATGGAGACACTGATAATCACCCCTAGCGTACACTCTGTGAACCTCATTTTCCATACAAAAATCCGTGTTACACTACACCATACGTCCGTGCCAATTGCTTGTCAAAACGTAGAAGCAGCTCTCAGTTCTCTAGCAGCGACGAATGCTCTACAATAGATATTTTTTTCGATGTACGGATGCACCCAGAATCTTCTTTTATATTTTCGTTTATTCTTGTAATATAAATACAGAAGAACATTGTCTTCATCGCTAGAGTCACTAGACATCGTCGTACGAATGTTGTTCTACAAATGATAAAAAATAGTCTCATTTGCGTAGCACCGTGTGCGGAAACGAGTAGCATACCAGTAGGCGATCATGGTTTGCATCTCAGTCGCGTAGCATTTGCATAGCTAGGTGAGAGAAGGGCCTTAGACACAACAATCTCAATTCACCGTCGTAGAAGTTGCAATTTTATTACGTTGTAGACACATTTACAACTCCTTTTTGATGTATGAAAACGTTTCAAGTTCTGTCAATGTCAATGACTCGAAACGACAAAATGCTATACTTTATTGTTGTCATAATGTAATTCATTTTTCATTGTCATAAATAACTGTCAACATTCATGAAACTTTAAAAGTAGTTGATATTCCCTTCTATATTCCGTGTCCCATACTAATTATTATTTAACCTGTGCTCTCCACTAAGCTATAAATACACATGCTCCAAAATCCTGGAATACCTCTATAGAACAATACGGGAATACCTCAAGTCGGCATACCACTGGGACATTCCTGGATGAAAGGACGGACGAGGCATGCATCGTGATGAGCTAATGAGACCTTCGATTGGTATGGAGCTCGTTCTGTCGACCTTTCTACGTCTTTGACAAGTATTTTTGACGACATTGTTTAGGTTCTGCCCCCCCCCCTAATTAAAGTAGCAAATGACAATGGGGAACGCAACAATGGAGATCATTTTGACAGCCTTAGCGCAGTCCAAATCATTTGAGATTCATATTTAGGTCAAGAAGTTTCCCCTATTCAAGTTTCACAAGATTTAGATAACGCTAAAGCTACCAAAATGATTCCCATCGCTGCGTTCCCCATTGCCGTTTTATACTGTAATTGTGTCTTCAAATGAATGACATCACAGGAAGAAAGCCCCGAATGAATCCGAATAACAATTTCAAATGTTAATCCAGCTAAGAGAATTAAATGAATGGGCCGAGGTTATTTGATTATGACTGAATCCCAGAAAAGAGAATATAATTTTATTTATCTTTCGGTACACTAAGTCAGAAGCGAGAATCATAACCCTAAACCGTGCCGTGATGTGTTCGGCCTAAGAATAAACTCCTCCATCACCTCCCGTGGATGTCTTAAAAGTAGACTATGGGATTACACCAGCGGATGGGCAGCAGTATCCACCTCAGTACTCAATACCAATACTGCAATCAATCAAGCCACGCGTAGTGATTATGCCATTTCCCCTCATAGTTTTTAATGGGAGAGGCTTCGTCCAGGTCTGGACGTCTAAAGACTGCTGATAATGATAACACAAAGTCTTGCACGGTTTAATCACTAAAGAACAGTAATAATTTCTTTAAGAGGAAGTCACCCGGTAGCTAGAACGACCTAATGATGGGTTTTCACGAGCGTTTCAAATCATGCTTTCAGCGTTGAAAATAGATGGCGCTGATCACGACGCAGCTGACAAGACAAAGCTGTCAAGTGTCAAAATAAAGTTAAATGTCAACATTACAAAAAAATCATAGAGTTTCATGAAATAATAGCCAAAATAGAAAAAAACTTCGTTGGCGTGCAAAAGGACGAAAGCACCCTAAAGGTCCTAAAGGTCCTCTTAAAAGCTTATTGCACATCTATAACAGTCCAACCTTTTTATTATCAATCGCTGTCTATATTTTTTTGCCTTATCAATATATAATCTAAAATGATTGACCATCCAAATAAACTGATGGTCGCCTATTTTGCTACCGGGCATCATAAAATACTTGTAATTGCTTCCCGCCCATTTAATAAAGGCTTTTATGGTATTTTCTAGGTAGTAATTAAAAATATTTATGAAGACAATCTATGATGCTTAGATATGCAATTAGATTAGGTCATACACAAGTGAGGTTTGATAATAAATTAAATGGACCAACTTTGTAATTTAAATAATATCATTTTGCATTTTTGTTGAGTAATTTTGGGTTCGTGGTCTTTAGTCATAGGATAATTGCATCATCGAAAAAATATTGAATAAGTTTGTCACAAGCCAAATAAACTCAATTAAATATTATTATTAAGTATACCTGTTATTAAGTATTTTTTTATTTATCTTTCGAAATCTGCTTGCAAAAGTGCTTTTTACTCACTAGCGTGGAAAGTGTTTTTAAAATTAAAACCTTTCTATTCAAAAATCTTTTTTTCCAGAGGTGAAAAATTGTGTTTCGCTCGGTAGCAAAGTTATTTTGTGTCTCGTACCTTTGAAACCCTTGCTACGCTCCGGATTCTATTTTCCTAGTTTACTTCGCTTGCTCATGTTTCAATAGAAGTATTCACAGTTTGCAGCCTTGCATAACAAATAACTATTTTCAACTTTGTGTATTGTTTATCAAAGATTTTCAATAAATTCTTTCATGGCGTGTAGTTCAGTCAGCTATAAATTTATGACCACGCGGACATCACTCAAATGAAAAATCTCAAATATGGTTGACTTTGATCAAAGAGGAATAATATCATAAAATTCGGTTCTTTTCACTATTCTTATACTTCAAAAGTACAGTTGTATTGGCCCGTCATTATCGTAGCCGTATAATCAGGCCAACTGCGGTACCTACAACACAATACTTGTAAATACGTAATGAGCAACCGTTGTGGAGTAGGCTCCAGCGGTAAATTGGTACCCTCACAGTAATAGGTAGTATCAATAAAGTTGAAGCAAAGACCTTTTAAAAGCTTTTGATATTTAAAAGGTAGGTATATTTCGTATTTGTTTGTCTTTTCAAATCCATTTCGATGTTGTATCAGTAAATTATTGTCCGTTTTACAAAAAAAAAATTGGTTTGGGCGATAACTCGTAGGAAATGCTCTCACGTGATAAGTACTCTTTTTGTCAGCTTAGAAAGGCTTTAAGGTAGGTACAGTTTTTTCGTTCGCACTCGTTTGAGCTACTTTCGGGCAGCATACGCTTTATCATGTGACTATAGGGGAAAAAATAGTAGTCCAATTGTTGCCACCAACTTATTGCATAAAATAATGTTCTGTCCAGGTATGGTTCTACTTAATGGAGCTTCATCTATCAGCTCGACCGGCAATTGAAATTGTAATCCCATGTCCGCACTCTCAGACCTTCAGGCCTTTGATAGTACGATTTCTAACACAGCTTTTAAGCAACCGGTTGAGTTCATACATCGCAAGAGTCAAAAGAAACAGAGTGCCAACGTTCGTGTATTTGCAATCTACATCAAATTAAAGGGTAGTCGGAGAACCAAATCCACGGTTTTTATTTAGAAAATACTCTAACTACAACTATTAATTAAGTTGAAGCCCTTTACAATATGTTTGCGGCTTTGGTCTTGGCTTGGCTCCTTCTTACTACCAGGGGGAAGCGCCCGCGCCTGTGTGGTGCTTCGGAGCAGAGAGAAGCTGATACATAGAAAATGAGAGCTTAAAAATCTTAGGCAGATAGTCAAATTTAAAGAAATTCAGCAAAAGTTTCACACGATACGCTAAAAACAACTGTAAGTGTGTATCCTTAATTTTATATGGATTTGCTGCGTTCGAAATTACGAATCGATATTCCAAAACAGTTTTTCGATTCGGAATTCCGCATGTATGTGGCCGCCCTAAGGCAACACATAATACGCTCTATATACTTGTAAAACAACCATGCAAATAGGTATATAAGATTCTACGAAGTGTAGACTGAGGTAGCTGGCTAAATTGAGCTATCAGTCTGGGTTTTCTAACTGTATCAAGTGGTGTCGACTGCGTTTGAGGTTCAACGACGTGAAATTAAACTCCGATTTACGACTTGATAAGGACAATAGACACTTTTATTTGTTGAACAGAAGTGTAGTTACAGCAGTTATAAAGGTTGCCGAGTGATGAAGATTGTGGCAACTATTTTTATTGTATTGTATCATAGAAAAATAATACCTGTTACTCCTATAGCTGTACTTTTTGGTCATAAAATCATGAGCAAACTGTTCGCATTTCACATCCTGTGAGATGTTCATCAAATATTGATTCTCACAACTAGAGGAGCTAAAACTGACTGGTTTAATATTATTATGTACACTTACCTACTTATACAATTTTAATGATTTTATTTACAATAGTTTTTTACTTACCTTAAACTTAGTTTTTTTAGTGGCAATGGGCAGGTCATATAGCTCACAGAACTGACAACCGTTGGGGGATAAAGTTTCTCGAGTGGTGACCACAAATCGGACGATGCAGTAGAGGAATGACCTCCTCTCGATGAACTAAATACATTATAAACATCGCAGGATGTTAGTCCCCTAGGAAGCTTAAGACCTTTCGTCGTGGCTTTCTAGGGGAGAGGCCTATGTCCAGTAGTGGACTTCTATAGGCTGATGAAGATGATTGTACAATATGACGAAACCACAGTATAACTATGGATTGTTAAACTGTGACGAAACTATGTCTTTTCTTTAAAAGGCGTTTCAGTTTCGATATTCCTATCGGTTTTGTTCAAACGCTATCTCTCCCCCCTTGGACCAATCCAAAGATAGTAATGGGTAATCTGTGGTTATATTTACAGCTGATATAAACGCATCTGTCAGAGTAGATCCAATTGTGAGGGTGGATTGCGGGCAATAAGATGTAGGAATTATGGATCAATGGTTCTGGATTAGAAAGCGGTAAGGCCTATTTTGATGTTGCAAAGTGGGTTTTGAGGTTGGAAACAGGTTGTGTTGTATAATTCAATTTTGTTGAGCTATCCAGTAAATTTTTTGAAGTGAGAATGACTGAGAAAATCAGTCGAGTAATGGTTATTAAGTTTGGAGCTCCTACTAAGTACTAAGTTACTCAACTTTTATGCGATTGTTTCATACACATACAAAATAAAATTTATGTTATGGCTACCTATTAGTCACCTATTTTCACTTCATAAGCCAAAAGTATTTAATCAAATAAGAAATCGAAAAAAATCATCTTATAACATTGGTGAATTTATAGAACTTTCACTGCGGCCTTTTTTCCGCGATTTCGCGTATAAATACGCATTTTTTATTTGGGACACAGACGTATGTGAGGCACGTCAAACGGTATCGCCACCATTGCCCAAAGAAAAAAATTAGTTAAACTATCTACATACTTATTTTTTTCAGGTTTCTTCGGGCAATTTTTGGATTTTGATTTATTTCATGGAAATAATCATCAGTCTGTAGAAATCCACTGCTGGACACAGACCTCTCCCCTATAATGGAACAGTTTTGAGCCATCCACTGACTTCCTGCGACGTTTTTATAATGTCTTTAGTCCTTCGAGTGGAGGGACTTCTTCTACCGTGTCGTTCAGTTTGTGGTTGCCAGTCTAGAATCGTTATTCCCCAACGGTTGTCAGTTCTGCAAGTTATATGACATGCTCATTGCCATTTTAACTTGCTTATTTTGAGAGTTATGTCAGTGGTGTTGGTTTTTATACAGATCTTGAAAAACTTGTTGGGTAATTTTCGTTTGTATAAGATTTGTAGTGGCTACTGGCTTATTTAGGAGTGTGTACTGGAAGAAAGCGTTAGCCGAGTTGCTCATGGCAAACAATGGCGGCGATGAGTTCACCACTTGTCACGTCTATATTCCTGCGACTGTGCAACCCACGGTGAAAAAAGGCCCTTTGAGGCTCTGCCTACCCCTTTCGAGAAAATGGAATGTGTTTGTTCATGTATGTATGTTTGTATAACTAACAAAATAAAATAGCCTTTATTTCTACTACATCTAAAACAAAAATCTAAAGAAAACTTAACTAGGTACTAACAATTATTTTTAGTGCTCTTTATTTTTTTATCTAGTTTGTACTAAATCTACACTTAACTTACATCTAATTTATATTCATTTTAATCTATCTAATTTATAGTAGTCACCTTACTGGCGTAGGCCTCCCCTAAATCCCTCCACACATCCCTTTCCCGCGCCTTCCTCATCCAGTCCGGACCACATTGTTGAACAAAAATATCTCGCCATCTCTTTCTTGGTCTTCCTTGCCTCCTCTTACATTCCAGTGGAATCCATATTGTATAACTAATACTAATGTTTAATGTAATGTTAATGTTTGTTGTCTTTGCACACCATTTAAAGCCAGAATGTAATTTTATTACAAATACTGAAAGTTGAAACACATAGTGGTCCACAGTCCAAGGTCATCACGAAAGGTGACCAGATGACATAGCCGCATGAGTCATCGCTTCAGATAGATCACTATGATTAGTGTTTTGTCGCATGAAAAAGCCTGTGTTATCAAACTGGTTTAGACTTTGGTTTGATGTCCAGATAACATCACGTGAAACTTGTTATGTACCTTGAATGTCATCATCATCATCATGACCAGCCTGTTTACGACGAGGCCTCCCTCATTGAATACTTTGGGGGATTAGCTATAATCACCACGCTTGGCAGGCGGATTGGTGATCGCAGATTGGTATTAAGTACCTACTCAGGCGGATGCTGCTACCCATCGTCTTTCCCTGAGTCAGGCTTTTACTACATCCACTGGAGGAGAAAAAGGAGTCTATTCTTAGACCGGTGACCACGACCTGAACGATACCAGAACACCTATGATAGTACCTGAATCATCAGTACACTGGTACACTGATGATTCATATGGAAGGAAGAAATCAAGATTGTAAGTAGTTACTGATAGATCCTATGGTTATGATTTTGTATGATGAATCACCCCTTCATCTGCTAGGAGAGTGCGGGCCACACAAACGCAGCATTTATCTGGGCAAACACTTTCTCAGCCCGGATGAGCTAATGGAAATCACCCCTAAGAAAATCCTACGGTTCCTAACAGCTGTAGGGTTTAGCGGTGAACTGTGAACGCCCCATTCTGGGGGCGATATGTAACAAGTGGCGATCACAATAGGCCTATATGGCCGCAGTGACATTAAAGCAAAAAAAATAAAAAATATTTTGTAAATTTTGATGTCACTAAAACACCAATTTAAATTTTTAGGTAGTTTTCGAATTACTAATAGATCAAAAAAATCATGAACATAAATTTAAAAACATGACTAAATTCACAATTTCAATTCACTCACAAAAAACAGAACAATTTTATCCTCCAGAATAAATTGAATTGGTTGAAACTTTATCAAGAAATAGATGTCATTAATAACGTTGATTGGTAGAGCTTGCTTGTTTTTATTATTGAAACTGTAAAACGTTTCATATCTAATTAAAATGATATCAAATCCATCAAACATGGTTCTCCGTTATTTGATGAATGTGATGTTTTTCCAAGGAACATAAAATTACCACAAGACCAGCGAAGCCTTAACAAGGCTTTGATTCCAAACAACCGGTCGTAACTCCACACTCTTAGTTATAGTTATGTCCATCAACAAACATATCATCGATAAAATATACTATCGATACATTCCGTCCCATCGATAAAAGAGATTGATTACGCCACCGCGGTTTTATTGATCATTTTGAAGTTTTATGTCCTCATAAAATACAGTTGAAACAAAATTGAAATTGATTTATTCGATTCAGGATGCATTAAAAGATAGAAAGCACTTGCGTCAAGATAATAAAACATTGACTTTAATTTGGTCGATCTCGTAAGATACAATACTTGTTTGTTTATTTGTAAAAAGATATTAATTTATTTTGATAGACAATTTCCGCTAACTCCGCAGAAATAATAGACTAAGACAGAATAGGAAGACTTTACGATCTTCATATATTTTGAATTCCTTTGAAAACTACGTGTAGGTAAGTGTTTTTGCCGTGTGGTCTCGGCATAAGAAGGACTCCTCGAACTCCTACGGTGGATGTCGTTAAAGGAGATTAAGGGATAAAGCCAGAGGTTGAGCAGCAACAACTGCGATTCCCAATCCGCCTGCCAAGTGTGGTGATTATAGCAAATCCCCCCTAGTCTATGGGGAGGCCTCGTCTAGCAGCATCTATCAGCTGATGAAGTATTTTTCAGAACTTTAATATGAAATAACTTTAATAAGAAATGACTTTAATATGAGAGTTTTTTATCATTCAAAAATGTTAACTTTTATCTTAGTTAATTTTTATCGATATCAGCACATCACTTTGACCAGACAGGTATTATTAGGTCTTCCTGGGCTCTATTCTTTAGCATGACAATTGTTCTGGAATCTTTAGAATGCTATTGATAAATACACTGGAAATTACAGGGTTCCATGTTTTCTGTTACAAGCTACGTGTCCTAAGGGTTCTCTGAACTTCATGGTAGCTGGCTGAGACGCTAGAGCGGTTTCATTTTCCGCTGCAAGGAAAATTTTGCCATGGTAATTTGTTCCAAGCTCAGATATTGTATAACAGGTTGTAAAGGTTCTAAGGGCTGTATTTGATCATTTGAGGAGCAATATTACCTAAAATTATTACGTGTTCATGACGGAAATTTCTTACAAACAAAAAAGTTTCAAAGCCGTCAAAATTTAAATTTATTTATCTTGAATAAACTAAACTAGCTTTTAGGTGTGGATTTTAATAGCTTTGCCTTGAAACTAAATTTTGGTTTCTAAAAGTAACGGACGCGATATTTGGTAATAGACATGTAAACAAGGCATATACTATTTAAAAGATTTGATGGCATTTAAATTCATTCAATTGTGCTGTTGTGTGTTCGGTTTAAGAATAGACCCCTCCGTCTCCTCCCGTGAATGACATGGGCCTCCTCCATAGAATGAAATGTTGATGATCAACAAGATGTTCGCTTGGCAGGCGAATTGGTAATCGAAGTTCTTTTTTTTTTTTTATGCTACTTGGCAAGCAGACAAGCTTACGGCCCACCAGATGGAAAGCAGTTACCGTAGCCTATGAACGCCTGTAACACCAGAGGCATCACACGCGCGCTGCCGACCCTGAGACATAAAGATGAAAAGTCTCATGTGCCTGTAATTTAAAAATTGAAGTATTTATGTTCAGTACTCAAGTGGATGCTCAAGTGGATGCTGCTGCCCATTCCCTGGTGTAATTAATCCCTTAGGTTAGAACCTTCATATAATACCTTATTTATCAAAATCCATTAAGTAGTTTTGGAGCTATGAGGGAACTGATACAAACCTCCTATTGTTTCCAGTAGTCGGGTAAAAATAATTTGAACCGTGTTGAATTAAAGTTAATTGAAGTACTATCCAATCATCAAATTGAAAGGTGAGAAGAGGGAAAAGGATTGAAAACAATATTAATATACGATCCTCAATGACTCATTGAGGCATATTTCTAGAGCGGGACCATAAAACAAACAGTAAAGAACCAAACTCAATCGTTAAAAATACAGCCCATCATTCCAAAGAAAGTTTACTCGAGACATACAGTCGTATATAACAACGAGCATGAAAACACCACAATAACCACAGTGGACTGACTTAGGATGTAATTGTACCATCTGTTCAGTGAAAATCCTTCTTCCAACATGTGAATGACATTTAGAAGTAGCTGTATTGGGTCAGAAAGATCTTTGCCTAGTTTGGCACAATAAAAAAATATAAATACATTAAATATTAAGTGTTGGATATAAAAAACCAGTCTGTGGTATAATCTAGAGCAATATTTGTGTCGTAAACAGCTCTAACGATTTCGATAAAATTTTGCTATAAGGGGGTTTTTGGGGACGAAAGGTCTCATCTCTGGGAAAACGTGTTCTTTCGAGGTTTCACGCAGGTGGTAAACTCGGTCACTCAGGTTCTATAAAATTATTTATCAACCAAAAGGGTTTATTACACATGGTCGTACAGGGTGGTGAACATAAAAATATTAAGCACTAAATTCAATGTAGGACTCAAGTAATTTGACATACGGTAAGGAACAATTAATTTTTTTTTTGTAAACGAGAACGGAAAAGAGACATCTTGTGAGTAATGAAACCTTAAAACTTAATTAGTAATTAAAAGAAGTTGAAAAATTAAACGCCCGTTTACTTTAATTTGGTGGAACGATGTTTTTGGCACATTGGCCACTTTGCGAGTAATCAAAATTAATTATTGTTATCATCATGTGGGAAAATGGTTAAGTATAAGTTACAGGGCACTGAAGTACTGCTGCCACTTTTAAGACTACATACATACCGGATTGAGACCTAAGATTCTATAGAAAAAACTAGGAAAATGCCGGTTAGGTGAGAGTTGGACTAGCGTGAAGACGGTTATGAATACATCAAATATCAAATTATATGTTTTATGTCTACATTTTATTTGTTTGCGTGCTTATCATTTATTATAAAAGTATTATATTGATATATCTATTAGTTTATTTTTATCAAATTATTTTAAGTATTTGGATTTACAAAATTAAGTTATTTGATTTACCTAATTTTTATTTAACTCTGTGCAATGCCATTTGTTTCTGTTTAGCTTATTTCTGACCATCCAAAGGTGGCCTGGAAGAAATAACTTCAGCGATAAGGCCACCTATTGTACTATTCCAACTAAACATATTCTTTTTTGTGATATAATTTATCTTATAAAGTGTTCAACTATCTATTTATCAACTTGCTAATTCAGAGAGCTAGCTAAGTCGGTGGTCTTGGTTCTTCAACGGATCCTCATTTCGGATTCCATCACGTAGTGAAACTCCTAGCATAGCTCTCTCCAGATCAATTTCAGATGTCTAGGACCTAAATCGTAATAGGCTGTAGGTTGATAATCAGTCAGTGAGTCAGTCAGTCAGTCAGTCAGTCAGTCAGTCAGTCAGTCAGTCAGTCAGTCAGTCAGTCACCGACAAGATTTTTTTTCAAACCAACATAATCTTACTAAAACGACCTAGACTTAATATTTTGAACAATTTTTTGTTTTTTTTATTTGACATGCAAGTAAACGTTAAAAACAATTTAAATATAATATCCGTGAACAGAAAACATCAGCTAGCTATTTAAACGATCTCAAGATATGTTTTTCCAGTATTTTATTACTCCATAAACGTATCCTAGCCTTTCACCGGCCTGTTTTTCCACTAGCAAAAACATGACATGTTCCAACAACTTTAGCTCTTATGTTATACACATAAAGATCACTATCCTAATGAACTTGTTGCTCTACAATTGTCTGTTCTCAGAAGCCGTGATATATTTTATAACTTGAAGCTTCTGTCTTATGTTCGCAGTTCCCTAAAAAATGTACTAGAATTTTAACATTTGTTGAATTAATAAAATCATGTTTGAGTTACTTGTCTGTCTATCTGTTATACAAGACTAACGGTCGGCCGCGGCTTCACCCGCAAAATTCTTCCAGAAGGATAAAAAGTATACCATGTTTAAATATTTCAAGTTTAACGATTTCTGTGATGCGGCAGGCGAGTAGCCTGAGAGTAGCCGAGATGCGAGAGGTTGCGGGTTCGATTCCC
Source organism: Epirrita christyi (assembly GCA_951392215.1). Classification (NCBI taxonomy): domain Eukaryota; kingdom Metazoa; phylum Arthropoda; class Insecta; order Lepidoptera; family Geometridae; genus Epirrita; species Epirrita christyi. The sequence continues at coordinate 2,574,737 of OX595843.1, forward strand.
GCTGCGGGACAAATGACAAATGATCTGCAGATATTTGTTCCTGGTCTGGGTTTTATGGTACCATGTTACTCGTAGTTCCTGATACCCACGACACAGGGAATCCTAGTGTGGGATCAAGACTACGTATGTGTCTATTGGGTATGTTATAGGACCCAGTGGTTTTGCCGTGAAAGCATCCTAACAAATAAATAGACAGACAAAATAATATATATTCAGAATTATTGTTTGTTATAAACGATTTTTTTTGGAGGAACCTCACAGTTTATTTTAACCTTATTACTTAAAAGAAAAATATTATATTGAACCTTAGATTTTTCATAAAATCTAGGTGGAGCTGCAGCATCAGTTTATTAATCGGGTCATCTGTTTGCCCCCCAGAGCTGCGGGTAAGGATCTCTGGCTTAAACTCAGGAAGCAACTACGTCCAGGTTATTCATTTTGTAAAAACGGGAAATTTTCACGTACCGATATGTTGGTGGTATCACCAATAGGTTTCGACCCTAATCGAGGGTCTTCATCAGGGTGGGTATATGATCCGCGCTACACTCCCTCCGCGTCCTTCCTCGCACTGCGTCTCTGAGCTCGGTCCTCTCGGCTCTACCGATATTTCACATATATATTAGATATTTATTTAGATATTAATATTTTCACGTACCGATATGTTGGTGCTACTACCAACATACGTGAAAATTTCCCGTTTTTACAAAATGAATGATATAATTCACGAAAGTTACTTTAGTAAAATTACTTCCAGGTCTTGTGGTTTCGCTGAGATGCCTTCCTTATGGTCCATCTCTGACGTTTTGGTACACTAGCGTCACTCCAACTTCGGCTCCAACTACGGGGAGAAGGGTGCACCCAGGATTTAACTGGGCAGGGGCTGGTCCCACTGCAGCAGCTTTGGCCGGTGTTATGAAACCTTTTAGCTAAGTTTAGTTTTTATCAAAACACTGTTTACGCTTGATTTATAACATCGTTTAAACACTCCCAAAGCTATTATGCGATAATCCCTTGAAGCCTGTCACTGTGGATTGTGTATCAAGCATGCCTTGACTGGCTTGTCCTTCGCGGTCACTGGACTTATCTATGGATTAGCGTGAACCACTATCTTGACACAGTTTTAGTGACCAGTTATTTATTTTAAAATTAAACTAATTTTAATGGATATATCACATCACCTTAAGCACATTCTCGATTAACAGTGAACCGAGAGTTTCATAGGCTATACAATTACAGACAATAGCTAGGACAATTGCATGTTTAGAAACACTTTATCCTGATGCGAGAGCTGCAACATCTTTTTTCCAGCTTAACGATAGTTACCTATGGATGTAGTCAAATGATATCTATAAATTAATTTTAAACCAAAATGATAATTTATTCAGAACATATATTTTTTTACAAATCGCTAGTGTGTAAGACGTGACTTAGGACGTGTTTAATTATAAGATTAATCACAAAAAAATAAATGTATCATATTCACACTATCGAATTTGATTAATTAAATTAATTGGCCCTATTAATTACATTTACACTGGTTAGATAGTTTTGACACAGTGTAAAGAGAACAGTCGGTTCAATTTATGAAAAAGCCATGACTTGCAAGCATACCAAAAGCAAATGGTAAGCATTTGTTTCTGTGTAAAACCTTACTAAGCCAGATAATTTCTTGTCCTATTGATTTTAAGATCTCAGCGCAGTTCCTAGCATACTATTTTAATAATATATGACACTCATTATGGACAATGGACATATTTATAACGGCTGATGAAGATACTTTAATTTGTTATTAACTTGGTGAAAAAAATATACAAGTTAACGCCAAGTAAAGGTTGTAGAATACGTGATTAGATCACGTATTCTAGAAACTTTACTTGGCATTTCAAAACTTACATTATAATCAAAATTTGATTATAATGAAAATTTAATTTTTATTTGCATTATAATGTTGATTATGTTTGAGTCTGAAATTTATAGCCTCCTTTAAATAACTATACCATCGATATTAGCAGCTTTAAATTAGTGCTCATTTAGGTGGTTCCATCACAAATGCTTAAAATTAAATTCGAGAGCTTTGATTAATTATTGTGTTCATGTTGTTATTCAATAAAGCTCTAGCGCCTTACTCTACATTACACATTACACAATAATTAACTTTAAGAACATGCTAATTAGCATTAAGTTTGACTACTTGTTTTTTGTCTTGTCCATTAAAACATTTTCTATATATCTATCTGTGAGTATAAACTAGAGTAGCTATACTATACTTTTGGCTGTGGATTAGTTGAATTTTTTGTCAAACCATGTTTTATTAGTGTCACTGTCAGGTTGAATAAATTATTACATTTTATTTAGTGTATTCATCGGTCACATACATTTCGTGATAAATGTTTTCTGGTTAATTTAAGATAGCATGGTGTATTAGGACTTGAATTAGTTGGACAAGGTTTTAATAGTGATATAATTTTGAACGAATTATAAAAACAAATAAATAACTAATACTCTTGTATTACTAAAGGAGTTAAAGTTGGTAACACCACTAACATAACAATAAATAACTCCATCACGAAATAACTACTCCAATAAACCAAGAATAAACCAGTTTAAAGTGGTCTTCAATTTATTTGAGTCTATGGTCTATGGGTATTCTCCTTGACGCATCTGTCTTTTTAAAACCAAAAGCTTGGACGAATTATCACAATGGACAGAGCATTTTGGTTCAAAGCATGTCCGTTTTTCGTCAGTGTGCAGTTGTACATATGTATTAGTGTGAGTGACTAGAGAAGTGACTTCATTGACTAACCTATCGATGAATAATAGCGAAATTAATGAAAAAGGCGTTATAAAATATCAACTCTTTAATTTGTTACATGTATGTATTATCAATGGAAAATGATAATGCAAAATTTCAGCTCAATCGGTTGGGTGGATGGAACTGGTTCAAATTTCAGTTTCAAGATTCAAGACCTAAACAAACTAACATACAAACATAACATAAATCCCAACAGTCACATACGTAGTCATGATCCCACACTAGGATTCCCTTGTCGTGGGTATCAGGAACAACGAGTACCATGGTACCATAACACCCAGACCCGGAACAAATATTTTCAGATTTTACAAGCATTTGTCCCGCAGTAAACACATACGCAAAGCATGTGTTGTATGTACATCAAAAACGGAAACTAAAATATTATCGATAAAACTAAATTGGTTGGTGTAGTACATCACTAGCACAGATGCCTAAAACAATGCCTTTTATTTTACAATAATTAATGCTTTTACACTTAACTTTCATGATTATCACTCAGGAAATATGACTAAGTACTAATAAAAAGTAATTACTACAGTTTTTCCGGTTAAAAAAACTTGCTCTTTTAGCAAGTAAAAAGATTAAATATATTGACCAAGACGTCACGTATGAAATGACAATCCCGGGTCTTTTACTCCTTCTTTTGTTGTTTTTGATGAACAACACACAGCAGAACAGGACATATTTTCACTTTTTCAAATTTATTTTGATGAAACACTGCAATTTCATACGATTTTTTGCTGTTTTTAAAAACTTCGCCGCTATGTTTTGACCGATTAACCGGTCATCAACTGGCACGATTTACAAAGAAGTAAGGCGTTGCCAAACTTATATCTACTTTCTCTTTTACTCGTAGCAAGGTTCCGTGGGATGGACAAAGATATCTGATCACTAATACGATACACAGATGTAAGAGCGGCAACGTCTTATGACTACGTCCATTGTGATAATTCGTCCAAGACCAAAAGCCTCCATATCTCTCTCTGGGTCTGAAAAGAGCCGTAACTGACAGGAAGTACTAAAGTCACATAAAATTATAAATATGACAGGGAATGTCAAAAATGACATGATGTAGTCCAGAGTGGTCCGTCCCTACAAGGAAACGTAATAATGCTTCTACCGGGCAATCAGTGTAAAATTACATCATAAATTATTGTTTGTTTCTGAATTTGTCTTGTGTTGTAACGCGAACTTTAGCTACGTCAATTATTTTGATATGTACAGTCGTTTGTGAAAACAAATTGACATGATCAAATGATCATAAATCATGAAACAAATTCAATAAATAATTATGAATGTAATTAAAAGTGTAAGTACCACAATATAAGTTTAGTTTTATGAACTTAGAACGCTTATTATATACAACATTGCCGTAATGCCCTAAGATTTGAATTCGTATTAGGTTTTTTAGCTTAGCTGTTGAAGGACTTTTATAATTTTGAAAGTTATCTATAAACATTCTTACTACCTAACTATAATTAATTGTGTATATTTAGAAATGAATGTTCCTTACGCACTCATACAGAAACAGTCTTTTCTTTTCTCTTTAACGCGGGACATTAGAGCTAATAACTGGGTTCTAAAGTTACTTTCATATATTCTATGGTCATGCATAAGCTGATTATGCTAATTTACCAAAGAAAAGTTCACGGATAATAAGTTATTAAACTAATCACTCACTCGCGGCTATGAAACGCTATGTGAATTCTCCAAGGAACGGACGCCACTTTGTTTACAACTTGAGAATACTGTGAAGACGAAGAAAGTGGATAATTTTAACGATCACGATTTGCACCTTTTAAAACACTCAAAAGTGGTGACTCAAATGGGTCGTTACTTCTGAATGCCACTAAATCTCCCTGGTTTTTCTTTTCAATGCATTATGAGGTTACCGCAAACATTTTCACTTTAAAAGTACCTACATTTAGCATTGTATAAAATAAACCACAACAGTTGTGAATCGGAAATCTCTGTCGATGCAGGAAAGCTATGTGTCTACAGTGTACTATATGTAGACAATGCAACCTGTGAGTAGTGTTCCACTCAGTAAGTACAAGCTACACTCGCGATTTCATAGAAAGCTTGTAGGTACCTATAACAGTTGCGGAGAAAATACTTTGACTTTTGTGAGGACTCAATGATGGGAGAGTCTATCCATAAAAGTATCATAAACCCGCTTTTTTATGCCACAAAATAGTATTGCTTCGCAAAAGTACTTATCAGAGCATTCCAATGAATTTTTTTGCACATAACATAACACCCAGCAGTCACATACATAACCCTGATCACTGACCCTGTGTTATAGATATCAAGGAACTACGAGTACCATGGTACCACAACACCCAGACCCGGAACAATTATCATGCAAACATTTGTCCTGCAGCGGGAATAAAACCCCGCTCTTGAGTATTAGCTGGCAACTCGCCCATCGCACCACGGAAGTCGTCTGCACAATAGATCACATTTTGTTTTCCGAGTCATGGTCCTATCTTAAATGTTTAGTCCAAATGCAATGAGATAATTAAAAAAATCGTCTTAGCTGGATGACATTATAGATTTTGCAGTAGGCCGGTATTGTGAGTAACTTAGAAAAATGTCGTAGCTAGGTTAGGCTCATTAAAAAAAACCTTGTTGCCTACATTCATACTTTTCTCTCGCACATACATTTTACTGGCTTATACAACGCGGCGGTAGCGGCGTTCCAGATAGGCTGAGATTATTCTATTACTGCCCTACCCTCATAATTGATTGTCTGTCAAAGAGGGAAAATATTTATTAGAGACCTCACAAAGGTATAGTCAAATAAACTGTTTTAGGTATAAAATATTGGAAGACTGTTTTAAGACCATGACCTAGAAGCGACGTTTTCAATTGAGCTTTTAAATGTTAGAGCTTTTGCTGTTATGCTGTTATTGTAAATGAATAAATGAGTATTATGATTATTTGTTTGTCTCTTCGCCATGGCGTGCCCAAATGTTTTTTATCTATTTATGTACAACAAGACTACATAATTAGACTAACAGCACAGGACTATAGTCAAATTATGGTATTTTTTGGTGTACTTATCATCATCATCATCATCATCAGCTTGTAGAAGTGCTGGAAATAGGCCTACCTCCTAGAATACCATGAGAATCACCTAGAGCCGCCTCCATCCACTGACTTCCTGCGACCTTTATAATGTCTTTAGTTCATCGAGTGGAGGGCCTTCCTCTACCGCGTCGTCCGGTTTGTGGTCGCCACTCGAGAACCTTTATTCCCCAACGTTTGTCAGTTCTTCGAGCTATATGACCTACCCATTGCCACTTCAAATTACTAATAACTCTGAGAGCTATGTCAGGGATCTTTGTTCTTCTACGGAATTCTTTGTTTCGGATTCTATCACGTAGTGAAACCCTTAGCATATTATCTCTCTCCATAGCCTTCTGCGCAACTTTGAGCTTGTCTACACGGTCAATAGTTAGCGACCACGTTTCAGTACCGTAAATCATCACCACACAACACGCACTGATTATAGACTTTCACCCTGAGGCTCTGCGGTATCTGAGACGAGAAGATAAGGTGAAGTTTCCTGAATGCTACCCATCAGAGTTGGATTCGTCGGTTGACCTCTCTGTCGAAGTTGGACCTTCCTAGTCCAAAAGTAAGTAGCCTGGTGGTTATCTTTTGACCCAAATAGGTATAGCTCTATGCTATGATCGTACGTATCTATTTTGAATTTAATTTATCATCTCTGCCGTAGTATATCATGGCCTTCATTCCCATGATTTTACATAATCATACCTAATAGGACTAGAAGGTGTGAAACAGCCTCTAATCTGATAGCTATTATCTACCTTCCTGTACATAATCCTTATCAGTCTTTACTTGGATGTCTTAACATGGTCAAATTGGCAAATTACTAGTAGTGTCATGTTGATTAGAACGTTGGCAGTTGACACATTTTGTACGGTGTCAACTATAATTAGTTTACATTTGAGAATTTAGATTTGATTTGAATTTAGAGTGACGTTTTAGAATATGAAACATAAAATATTCACAGATGAATTCACAGATGGTAGTTAAAAACTATGACCTCTCTATAAAATCTATGTAAAACGTATAACATTACCATTACATTTTTATGTCCTTTCTGTTTATGGTGATAATTTGCGCCATTAAGTTAGTAAACTTGTTATAAATATAGCATTTATAGCATGTTCAAGCAAACGACACGAGTCGGACATTATCGGTCTTATTACGAAACCTGAGTTTACCAGCCTACCAGTCTATAGCATGCAAGTATACGTAGTACTTATTACTTCCATGGTCTATAGACTTTAATATCAACATTTAGTATAGGTATACAACTTTAATACGAGAGCAGATGGTTGGTTTTCCGTAATCAACTCTTGCACAAATTTTCAAAGTGTCAAACTGACGGATCCTGTATTAAAGTGTAACATGAGATGTCGAAATTCCAATCAATGAAATTGCTAACAAGTAATCTGTTAGCAATTTTGTGCTAGCAATTTTTCGTAGGCAATGTGGGTCTGATTTAGACCATAGCCTCCTCAGTGTTCTATCACTGGGTAAGAAAAGTAGTTGAATTCATAAGTACACTGATTTTAACCGTGGCTAAATTCAGTGTACAATGAAAGAAAATAAAAAAAATTAATGATCAAGAAAGATGAAATGTTTTAGGAAATGTATGAGTATTGGAAGAAAAGAACATGTTGCGCTGATTCTACTGAAGTGGGAAAGAAAATAAAAAAAATGAATGATCAAGAAAGATGAAATGTTTTAGGAAATGTATGAGTATTGGAAGAAAAGAACATGTTGCGCTGATTATACTGAAGTGGGATAAGGTCACCAAGATGATGATGAGGTGGCCTCATTTAGCAGGGGACTCCTAGCAAGAGATCCTACTAGACGAGCCCACCCCTCCAGCTGATGATTGTAATAAGACGTACTTTTAGTCTTCCATATTATTCATATTTCTTTAAAAGTGAGCAGGTAAATATGCTTCGTTAAAGTTGCTTACATGTTTAGTTTATGGCGTGTAAAAACTAGTGTTGCCAGGTCTGTTCTTGATTGCTGATAGTAAAGTAATAACAATTATACTTACAAAGTGGTTTTATATATTTTAACACGTTATATAAACACTTAAGAGGAAAGAAAACCTGTTCGGAATGAAGAGACTAACGAGAAATTTAAGAAAAATTATTTTTTTCGTTTATAAATCAAAAAGTGATAACACAAGTTTATAATTCAAAAAAATTAGCAACACGTAAATCATTTTGTACGTAGTGTGTCTCCTTCCGTGGATGCAGTAAAATCCTTACTAAGGGTAAAATCCTTACTATTACATCAGGAGATGGGCAGGAGCATCTTACTTAACACCAATATTGCGATCACCAATCCACCTGCCAGGCGTGGTGTTAATTCTCCCCCATTGTACTCAATGGGGGAGAGAGGACTCGTCCAGCAGTGGACGTAAACGGGCTGGTGACGAAGTACTTACTTACCGCCAACGACTGTTGTGTTTTGGTTCTGCTGTAGTTCAATCTTTAACTATTATTTGCAATAATTACCTGTAACAAAAATAAAATGAAAATTAACGAAACGTCCTATTTTAAAATATATAGATATAGATACATAGATAACACGAATTGCAAGACTGGTTTAAATATCCTATTTCATTTATCGACTTATACCGATTACTGGACAAGTTCTATGCATACTAATGAATTATTATTAAGTATAGCAATTTGATTAAGATCACACAAATCACCATTTCTAAGATATTAGGAGATTTCGATTCCACTAAACATACATACTTATATATTTGTAGGTAACTATCTACCTATCTACTAACTTTATGTAAAGCTACTTGTTTGTCAAGCATTCGTCATCAGCCTATAGAAGTCCACAGCTAGGACATAGGTCTCCACCAAAGAATGCCACGACGAACGTGTTTACCATATTGAGGGGGAGGTTTGCCATAATCACCACGCTTGGCAGGTGGATTGGTGATCGCAGTATTAGTGTTAAGAACTCAGGTGGATGCTGCTGCCCATCCCCTAGTATAATCCTTTAGTCGGCTTGTACGTCATCCACGGAAGGAGTGGGAGCGAAGTTTGGTCTATATATTCAAGGCCAGACACACCACGGTACAAGAAGAAAGAAAAAAGTCAAGATGATTATAGTTGTAATAATCCCTTATGATCGAATTACCTTAAACGCGAGATGCCAATGAGGGCATTATACCTAAACATGAGATTTGCCTAAAAAGCTGTTTACCCTAAACGTAACTTACTAGTTAGGTTTAACTAATATAATATTGTTAAAGTCAAAGTCAAAAAGAACTTTATTCATTGAAATCACAAGGATCATTTTGAATCGTCTTATATAAAATTGAATTTCTCCTGTTCATTTCATTGGGTAAAAATTATCCTACCCAAATCGTACCTACGAGTTTTATTTAAAATAAATATACAGTATCATGTAAAATATTATTGCGATCACGAAAATTCCTTTCAAAATATGGCTTTTAATATTTTTAACCAATAATTATAAAATCTGCATTAACTACGTGTGAAAATATGGAAAAAAAACGTGACCATGTAAACCAGATATAGTCTGAACATTTATGTTAACATAATTTAACCAAGGAAGGTGATACAACTACAAGCTAAGTATGTAGGTAGGTACTTGTCAATTAGTTTAACACCTACGGCACCAAGGTGTCAGAAAATTAATAAAAAATACCTTACAATTAAAGTTTCGCAATTTTAATGGACATTAACATTTAAAAATATGTTAAAATCTTTTACGGCAAATAAATTGATATTTTTTATGTCCATTACAATTTGTAAGAAAGTTGTATAAACATAGTTAAGGAGTATTTTATTACAAGTGTATTTTAAGTGGTTAACTTGAGTACTCGTAAAACTTATTTATAAGTGGCCCTCATATCAATAACATTTTATAAGCTTAATACGCTAAAGTCAAGTAAAAGACAAACAAAAGTTACAAAATTATTTAATTACTTTTCAATAATTCAAATATAAACGAGGACATCCGTCGAAGAATCAAAATCACCAACTTTCAACCAAATTTCGGAACAAACAAGTTGAAGGGGCATTGGGCAATGTCACGCGACAACTGTTGTGGACGCTAGTGGACATCAATAACGGTGGTGGTGATGATGATGATGAAAATATAGATGATGATAATAACATTTTCAACAAAATACAAACCTAAGGGCTTTTGGGCAACGCCACGCGGATCCGACAACAATTGTGGATGCTAGTGGATATCAAGAACGGTGGTGGTGATGATGATGATGATTATGATGAAAATAGAGATGATGATAATATTTTCAACAAAATACAAACCTCTATTAGTACAAGATACAAGGGGTCTAAACCACAGGATCTATCAGAACTATTCATCTACTCTTCACTTTCATTCACTTCTTCATTCTTCTAGCTATCAACTCTTTTACTTGTCACTCATATATTGGTTAAACATCGGAAATACTTATTAATTTTTGCACCTCCAAACGGCACCAACATTTTTCAGCCATGATTCATTTCAGGTTGCATTTAAATACCGAACAGAATGACTCATACAAAAATGCAGACGCCACCGGCGGCGAAGCTTTAAATTCTAGACCTAATCACGGTTCAGAATAAAAATGTGGGCTTACCGACTGCCTACTTAAATCAGAATACCGATTACAGCGTTGCATTTTTGGGTTCTATTATTTTAAAGTTGAAGGTGTAAAAGAGAAGGTTTAAACATTCTCAAGAATCTTTAAAAACAGTTTTTCGACCAGGCAGTCCCTGATCATATATTTTTGTTTCAGCGAGCATATAATTTTGCTCATATACGTTTTACATGTGAGCCATAGTGTCGTATTAAGAATTTGGGCCTCACTTTGGTGGGCCACAAAGACAACAATATTGACTTGGCTATCATTTTAGAACTGAGATCATTACCATGAGCTCTTATAGCGATTCAGTTCAAAAACTATTCAGTACAAAAAGGCCTCTGTGGCCACACTAAAGCAAGATACGGTGCGTATGCGCATCATAATATCGATACTGTTTTAGTGTTATGCTCTATTTATCTTTTATCTTATTCTATAACACAATAGTTTACCCCGTATTGTGAAATATTTGAATTTAATTAAACAAAATCGTTTACCTAACACACATTCTCACAATAACAAACAGCATTGGTACATTTCAATAAAACGTGATTTCCTGTAGTACCAACACAGACTTTCACTCGACACAGTATACCAAATAATCATCATAGTCATCTAACTGATACATCCTTGGCACAGTAGTATTTAAGAAGCCAGTAGCTTTATTTCAAAGCTAACACTGAAATTGTGACTGAATTAGATAAACCCATCAATAACTTAAAGGCATAACCTACCTACATGGATTTGATTAGTTCTTTTAAATCTTTCCAAAGCAAAGATAGCAAATAAGGATCTACCGGTCGTTTTTGTCGATAAAAACAGTTTATCTAACTAGTTATCTGTGAGAACTATCGTGTTAGACGTCAAATAAATTCATTTGATCGCACGCAAGTAAGCATTTACTCAAAACAAGCGTGTGTTATTGCATGTGAAGCACGTGCGTCAGGTAACTGCGTGCTCAGAATGAGGTTACATGGAGTTTAGTTACTGATTTCTTAGATAACGTGTCCTAGGTTGCATTGCAACAGTTGGCGCCTAGCCACAATTCAATCAATCTGATGAGCGATCGGCATCTTGTTTGACAGATGGACATTGTGAAGAAAGAACGGAAATAATAGTAAGCACATTGCAAGGATTTGTTGCATCACTATGTGAACGTTCACATTTCATCAATGTCTTGCACTTATCCCAATTTATTTGGGATGCGCCGGCATTACGTCTTTTTCTTCCACTCTCTTCCATATTTTCTTAGGTCTTCCTCTTCCTTTCCGTCGTCTGTAGGATACGCCCTAGCTCTATCGAGCATATTATCATTTGTACTAGTCATCTACAGAAGGTTTTGGCTAGATTTTTACAGTTAAGTTTAGTTTAGTTTTTAGGTTTCCTAGTGCACTGTTCTAATTTTAAATTGTGGTATACCTTTGCTAGGTGTCACTTTGGTATATTAATAAAGGTCCATGTATTCAATTATTGTGTTTAATTAATTACTGTTTGATTTTTGTGTAGTGTAGTTTATTATATATTAAGGTATGTATTTAATTTTAAGTAACTTTTGTTCTTTAAAAAAGCTGAAAACACCACTGTCCCATTCATCCATAGAATCCTCTCCATTCCTAAGGTTATCAGGAAGAAATCGCGCGCTATGAGCATGAGCGTCTATTCTTAATTTCTTTTTTCTTTGTTTTTGTGTGTTACTACTAATGTTTTGATCAATTAAGAGTTAATCTATCAATCTATCTATACATGTAATTTTTTTTCAAGTTTTGTACTATCGACCATCTACAAGTTTTCATTCTTACTATAAACTTTTAGTGCCTATGATTTTACAAGATCCACTGACTTTTTTCTTCCCCTCCGCTATGGTATAGGTCTCCCATCTTCACGCCTTACGTTCACACATCGCTTCCCAGAAAATGTTTAATAAAATATAAAAAAATACAATATGTACGTTCTTTCTGTATGAACTTTGGTATCGTTTTTACATTCCTACACTCTTGCAAGAGACATAATCACGCACACAAATGTTCCTCATACAAACATCTTGACATCAATAACACTCTCAATAGGCTCAATTAGAAACCTTGTTCAATCGTTTTATAACAATTACAGTGCAATCCCGCCAATAGATGAAGGAATTATTCTGAGATTTCATTGAAATAGGTATTCATAATTTAAATAATGTACAGAATGGCAAGTAGCAATAAATATATAAAAATGAGTTCATATGTGACACAAGACACATTTTGTTAGTAGTAGAACTTCTTGTGAAAGAGTTCGTCCGGGGAAGTACTACCACCGTACCTATTTCTGCCGCCAAGCAGTAGTGTTCGCATTGCTGTGTTTCGGTTTGAAGGGTACGGGTGCCGGTGAAATTACAGGCACATGAGACTTTTCATCTTTATGTCTCAGGGTCGGCAGCGCGCGTGTCATGCCTCTGGTGTTACAGGCGTTCATGGGCTACGGTAACTGCTTTCCATCTGGTGGACCGTAAGCTTGTGTGCTTGACAAGAAAGATAAAAAAAAAAAAAAAAAAAAAAAAAGACACTGGAACATACTTTAAACTAACCCCCTTGTTCATGATATTTTTTAAAACTATTTTAATTAAAATAGCTTTTGTTTTGTTCCCTCTTATGTAAAATGACATACGCCAAAACAAGACAAAACATATATTAGCTATCATAGGTTAAAAATGTATTATGAATAAGAGGGTTTTGATTTAGGTTTTATAGTTGAGTTATTCCTTTGAAGCGTTCCACTAAGAGCAACGATTTGAAGAGCACCGATTTTAGTCAGTAAGTTAGTTTTCATGGTGATTTCATTTATAGATGTGTCAAAGTGACTGTGTGAGTAATCTTTGAAGTTATCACCTAGTTAGATGAGAGCCCCAATTCTCGTAATAAAAATTAGTCAAAATAAAGTTCAGATTACGCTCCGTTTTATGTTGATGTCGTTTTCTCCTAACTTAAAATTCAACACGGTTATGTGATTATACAAAAATGTGACCAAAACATGAACGATTCAAAAGTTTTTTCGATAATTTTAGCTTGATATATGGAAATAGAATTGAAGTTGTCGTTGTGTTCCCGTCTCACGACCTATGAGCGTGGTCGCGGTCGGTGCTCATGAGTAAGGACCTCAAAATGGTCAACGAAACGTCAGCAGGAGAATAGTAAAGTACGTGGTATATAGTCATAATTTTTCGAAATTGATATATGGAGTCTCACTTTACTCTTTCCAATTATAAATACATAACTATCCTACTATAATGGTAGGTCACCGTGAATCGAAAGTAGACTACATTGTTATTATGAGGGAGCAGAATATCAACTTTCTAAAAAATTCATTCTGTGAAAATTTACAGTTGTCTCAATTCGGTCAACTTTCAGTGAAGTTTTAAAATAATTAAGAGAATTTGGCCTATGGCCAGTAACAACCTCTGAAGAAAAAAGTACATCAAGTCTTTGAAATACTTAAACAAGATGGGTTGCATCAAAAAAATCCACTCCAAAAAGTACTCATCACTTCCTACAGGTTTTCTACCCAAAACCACTTTCAAGTTCAAACACTGGTTCAATGTCCACGCGACTGCACAAAGGAGTCTTTACTTAGGAGTTTGAATAAGCAGCCTGGCAGTCGTCAAACGAGGTGCTATGCATAACCTTACACCGACCTTTTGGGGGGGACGTGAGACCAGTGAGGTAGTGAGTGATCTAAGCGATTATACTTCAAGCACATTTCAAGCTATAAAACAGTTCACATGGCACTCTGTTGGCACGAAATATAATATGCTACTTTAAACTTGAATCGTTACATTTATGCTTAACGTTTCTTTAAGTTCAATGAGATTAATTTTAGGTAAGTAGATTAAACGTATGGTAGTGGTAATTTTAGTTGTGTACGACCCAAGTTTTTAAGCAATTCAGATGCTCAATCTGCGCCCCGTTTCACAATAATATAGTTATAGGTACTGTAGCCGCGAGGAGGTAAATCAATATTATTATGAATAACGTTTTTTTTAACAAAAAAGTAGATTATTGACACCAACATAATTGATAACTAAAAAATTGCATAAAAACAGCCTCATAATTGTCAAATAACTTTCAAATTGCAAAGCAACACTCGAAGAGAAAAAGAAACGATTTGAAATTGTGTTTTTTTATATTTATAAAACAAACACAAGAAATAAATATTTTTATTAACTCATACAACTAGGTAAGTACCTACACCTCAGAAGTGCACTTTAAATTCTTAACCATAGTACCAATTTATATTTGATACTGTACATGCACAAAAAGTAGCTGTTCTATTTTCAACTCTATCAAAAGACAATAAGGCCAAAATGAGGCGAGGCAGTTAAAAGGTCGTTGAAACAATAAGACTGGGCAAGTACTGCAAGACATCATTGTAAGGGCTTGTTTACAGTACTAACTACGAAAGGTAATTTAATTTCACTACACTTAAGCTTTTAAAATAAGCTACACTGGTTAAAATGCCCCAAATGCAGTGAATACAGCGAAAATAACATAAAAGAAGATGACCACGGACCTAACCTGACTACGACAAAGCAAAAAGGGGGGTTATGATTAGTCTCAACACACACATGCATAACTAGATGTCATGCGTGTGAGTTGTAAGACTGGCGCCACACTGATCTGTTGATACTCGTTGATTTGATTGGAGATACATTGAAGATAATATCGAACACAAACATATAGATATCACGAAGGATAACAAAGGTATCTTATGTAAAAGTTTGGATGTTATATTTGTTTCTTAGTTAATAAGACCGTAACGGCTAAGCCCACAAGTATCTCAATTAAATTTGGTGTACAGACCAAATAAGACTTAAGAAGTCCGGTAGCTAGCAAAAAGGCGCTTACACCCTTTTGCATGCGAATGGAGTTGGCTTCTAATTTGGCTATTATTTCTTCAAACTCCATGAAACTTTGTTCACATGATTAGTATACTAATATGGTGCGTTAGTTTCTTATAAAATTATATGGCTACCAAAACATATTATATACCTACATAAAAAAAGCTCACGCACCTTGGGTCTAGATATTAGTGTACTAGTTATAGGTACAAAATTTAATGGAATTTGATAAAATAATAGCCAAAATAGAAGAAAAACTTCGTTCGCGTTCAAAAGGGCGTAAGCGTCCTACCGGTAACCTTATTTTTAACCGACTTCCCAAAAAAGGAAGAGGTTCTCAATTCGGTTGTATTTTTTTTTTTTTTATGTTTGTTACCGCATGTCTTCTGCGTTTATGAACCGATTTGGAAAATTCCTTTTTGTATTTGAATAGATATACTTCCATTTTTTCAGAACATTTTTAATATTTTCTCAAATATTGTGGGCATACATATGGCGATTTTGATATTTTCAGCAACAAACCAAGCATTTGCATTCAAAAAATATCATAATCCTTTCACCACTATGGTTCTTTCATCATTTTTTTTTCATCCAAATATTTTGTCGAATACAATGGCGGAAGTCAGTTTTTTTAATGAAAAGTTATTATTGTAAGCAAAAACTTACAAGAAGTTTACAAAGTACAATAGAAGCGGATGGAGGATTAGGATCCAGAATACGCTGAATGCGTAGGTCATATTGGGATCGTGACCAAAATCACCAAAATAGAATTTGGCATTTTTTTTAGATAGCTATATTGTGATTGAAAACAATGCCTGATTGTTGCAAGTGTTGAGTTGGTTGAAATATGAATATTTAATGAGTTCATAGTAAAGTATGTGTTGTTGTTGAGACGGTAGATAATGATAAATTGGTTTTTAGGAAGAACTACCTACAAAACTACTTGGTGAATAGTTATATTAACGAATCTATTTGTTAATTTACATACACAAGTAGAACTTGTAAAATAAAATTATGTGTAATAACTTGATAATGATCATAATATAGATAATTTTAGGGGCAAAGAAATCACCTCAATTGCCATATATTAAAATTGATTTGAAATAGTATTTTAGTAAGTGTATGAAAGGGTTGACAATACTTTATTTGAAATATAATACACAGTCGTGTCCATAACGGGACGATTGTTTCTAAGGGACGATCCCAGACCCAATGGGACACAAAATTGACCCTTATCGAATTTTCTGGCAACACTGACAATGACACTCAACAAAACTGTCAGTTGTCAAAAGTCACTCGACTGCCATGGCTGCCCTAAGAATCAGGTGACCATATTAAAAAACTCACAAATTATGATTTCTGTACTGCTACTTCAAATTAATAGAATTATTGTATTTTTATGAAAATCCTCTATTTTTTTTATTTTTCTATGTAGTATACTTAGAGTAGGCCCAGGATGAAACATCCCTTTCTAAATTCATTCTGCATTAAATACCATTGACTGACTCAATAGTCTGATAAAAAAATTAAACTCTTTAATGGATACCTCTTTTTGAAAACCTCTATGGAATGGCGGGCGAGTAGCCGGCTGAGATACGAGAGGTTGCCGGTTAGATTCCCGCTGCGGGACAAATGTTTAAATAATCTGCAAATATTTGTTCCGGGTCTGGGTGTTATGGTACCGAAGTACTCGTAGTTCCTGATACCCACAACACAGGGAATCCTAGTGTGGGATCAAGACTATGTAGCCACATACATAGTCCTGATCCCAAACTGGTGTTATATTATGATAATATGAAATTAGTTCCATACAATCTTTGACCACCGAGATGCACAACAGATTACACGTAAGTCCAATTTAGATCCTAGTCTATGCAAAAATACTACTTTATGCACAAGACATCGTTTAAAACATATTCTGCATAATAATGTCATAAATTCTATATAAATGTGGGCAAGTATCATTATAATAATTGTTGCATTTGAATGTGTAATAACAACATCTTGCATTGTTAGGTATCCATAGTAAGCTAATCTGCCCATTTAATAGTAACCTTATTTAGACGCGTTATAAAGATATATTTTTCTTGACCAAGGCTAGTAAATATGCCATTCATAAAACATTATTTATAAATGAAACAGTTGAGCTATCTAAAGACCGTTACAAACGATCTGATGATAGCCCGACTGATCCAAATCACTACCAGACGGAAGCGTTTAAGCGGCAGGTCAACTGACTAAATTGTTTTTTGAAAATTTATTATTATAACACTTGCATTAGTTTGTATTATTCTTTCTATGAATAAAGACATTATATCTGACGTTATCGCGAAAGGCAAAAATTGTGAACACTTAAGGGCTTTCGAAAAAGATTAAGATTAGATTCGATTGAGAAGATACTTTCTGGATGCGTATGCAGCACGTAACCACAGAATAAATATTAGACGTAACGTAGACACACGCATCTCTACGTATGTAGTTTGCGTGCACGTTACGCTAGCGGTGTGCCATGTCTCATACAGTTCCATACATTACAACGTCATGGTACGACGACTTGTACGCGTACGCAGCCGGTGCGCTGTGGCCTTAATTATATAATTTTTTTTTTAGTAAAAATTATTTTGTTTGTAGTAAATTGAATATAACATTTTAATATTTTCAGTACCATTTTTTTTTCGTTCATTTTAGGGGTAATAACTTTATTCAATTAGCAATTTCATAGTATACAAAAATTTAATAAAAATACTGCAGATACAGATTGTATCTTCTTTCAACCAAACCATAAACTCAATCATCATTTTCAACCATGAACCATGAAATAAGGTCAATGCACTAAAGATCCACAAGATAAGCCGCTATTAATCTTTGATAAAAAAGATACTAAAGAAAGCATCTTTCATAACTTTCAAAAGATTGCATTACATACGTGGTAATTAAAGCAGTCAATAATTACTGGACTGTTATTGATGGTTTTGATATTGAAAGAGCAATTGTCTATGAAAAGAATTGATATATAAAAGGCCGGTAGAAATATAGTTTAATTATTGGCTATCCGTTAATATTGTGATGCAATTGGACCACCTAGTAGAAGCAATACGATTATCTAAAGTCGGAGACACCGACTGTAATTACATCCTTCAGATAATCAATGTTTATTTTTTTGACAGATAAAATGTTTGATACCAAAAATATTTGTTTACTTAATTTAACAAATTAATAAAACAGTACCCAATTTAATCTTTATATAGTAGAATTGATGCGACAACTATAATATTAAAGAAATACAATAATATCGGATCCTAGAAGCAAGCTTTTAGGACAGAAATTTAATATCCTTTGCTAAAGGATAAGACAGTTAATTTATTTAAAACGCATAACGAGACAAGGATAAATTAAATGTTTAGCACCGGATGGACAAACTGTAGATTGTGGTTTAATGTCTGAACCTGAGATGCCATCGATTAGATTTTATTAATATAGTCATAATAAAGAAGCGTTCCACTAAGAGCACCGATACTGAAAATAATGGCGTATTTAGGCTTTCATTGGGAGCCCTTTTTTTTATGCTACTTGACAAGCAAGCAAGCTTACGGCCCACCTGATGGAAAGCAGTTACCGTAGCCTATGAACGCCTGTAACACCAGAGGCATCACATGCGCGCTGCCGACCCTGAGACATAAAGATGAAAAGTCTCATGTGCCTGTAATTTCACCGGCATCCGTACCTTTCAAACTGAAACACAAAAATGCAAGCAATACTGCTTGGCGGCAGAAATAGGAAGTACTTCCCCGGACGAACTCTTTTACAAGAAGTTCTTTACTACTAACAAAGCCCTGTTGCTGTGTAGCAATGTAATTATTACCTGAGAGTAACAGAAATCAAATTTTAATAATATTGTATTATTTTAGTAAATTACGTGAATAATTGGATATATTAGAATATTATTATAGTCATATCTTCTTCATAGCCGTTAAACGTCCACTGTTGAATGAGGCCTCCGTCATAGTATGCAATGGGAGGATTTACCATAGTCACCTATATATAGTCGCTTGGCAGGCGAATCGGTGATCGTAGTATTGGTGTTAAGTACTCAGGTGGATGCTGCCCATCCCCTGGTGTAGTCCCTCAGTCTACTTGTATGACATCCATGGGAGGAGACGGAGGAGTCTATTCTTAGGCCGGACACACCACTGTACGTATATTTTTCTAAAATCATCTGGAACCTTACCTTACTCCTTACGCTCTTCTGAAACCTTTCTATTGAAAACTCCTGCCCATACCTCAAAGTTCTACAGTAGTTCTTTCACACTGCAGGCTGCTAAACTCTGGAATGCATTACCTGTTTCGATCCGACATGCTAAATATCTTCATATTTTCAAAAGCATGGTCACTCAACATTATTTGTCATCACTCTGTACGTCATCTTGACATTCTTCTAATATCACCATTATGTATTATTATTGTATGTAGGTTTATTATTTATCAATAATATATATGTAGGTACTTATATAATTGTGTGTATTATATTATACTGGTAGAATATATTTATTATTTTGTTTTTGAAATCAATTTGTTTTACTAGGTACTTGTCTTTTTGTGATTATACTAAGATGTACGCCACCGTCCTTATTTGTTAAATAGTTCCTGTCCATCCAAAGGTTGTCTGGAAGAGATCGCTCTTAAGCGATAAGACCGCCCATTGTACCTCTGATTTGAAACATTGTATCTTTATTTTTGTTGAATTTTTGTTTATGGTGTACAATAAAGTTATAATCTATATATCTATCTATCTACCTTAGATACCTGAAAAAATGATTCATTCCCACTAGTCCCTTTTGGCAGTCCCTTTAAAGGTACTAATGGGACTTTTAGTTTATCGTCCTAGAAACATAGTTATAATGCTCAAACGGAAAACTCCATAATATTATTGAGAAGCTATCAAAGGGATTTCTCTTTACTTTCATCTTGAGAAACAGTAAAGAAATGAATACCTACATTATAATCTTTTGATACAACTCTATGAAAAGGCTGGCGAAAGTTGATAATATCCATTACTGAGACATCAATTGCTAAATCACAAAAACATCATTCACAAAGTTATTTCATAAGTAACTTAAAGTTTATTTTATGATTACTTAGTGTTAAGGTACGACATTATTCACTCTTGAATGATTTTAAATGCACGTCGACACTCCATTAGTGTTTTATCAAATGATATTATATAATTTTCTGTAGTTAAATACTTCTGAAAGAAAAATGGAACAGACAATTCAAAAAGTACAAAAGGTCAAAACGCGATGCCTTATTAATTACTGAGATACGTTAATAATATACTAATATAATAAATTATAATATAACATTATACGTTATAAATACCTTCTTTACTTGACTATCATCCCTTGTTGTCTCGTCAAAAATCTCACAAAAACAATTACTTTAAAACTAGGATCCGCTCGCAGTTTTAATTGGTTGGTACTTGGATGTAATATACAATTTTATAGGTACGTATTTGCTTTCGTTTGTAAAAACATAACACCCAACAGTCACATAGTCCTGATCCCACACTAGGATTCCCAGTATCGTGGGTATCAGGAGTACCATGGTACCACATCACCCAGACCCGGAACAAATATTTGCAGTTCATGCAGTTCTTGCAACATTTGCCCTACAGCAGGAATCAAACCCGTACCTCTTGTGTTTTAGCCGGCTACTCACCCGCTGCACCATGAAATATTTTATTTTTTTATTAAATTATGTGTTATCAATTCGTTTTTCGAAAACTTATAGTAAATAAGATTTTTATGATCAATGATTATAAAAATCCAAGCAATACTTAAATAAGTCAATTAACTATTTTTCATCAAATTGCTTTCGATAAGGGATCGCTAACCCACGTGATCCACCGGGATATTCACTAAGATGATTAATTACTTTCATTTAATAGGGAGACTGTTCTCTTTTGAAATAGAAAAATAAATGGTGTTTACATAACCGATTATTGTTTTTTTATCTGTGAGTTTTATCTATTTGTATACTTGTGTAATTAATGTTAGATTGGATTGTTAAGTGTGTGTCCCACTTAACAATATAATCTCTGTGTGTAAACCACTTATAATGTAAGCGTTTATTAAAATGAAAACAAAATGAATTTTTAACCGACTTCCCAAAAAAAGAGGAGGTTCTCAATTCGGTTGTATTTTTTTTTATTTTTTTTTTGTTATTGTATGTTACCGCATATCTCCGGCGTTTATCAACCGATTTGGAAAATTCTTTTTTTATTTGAATAGATACACTTTCAGATTGGTCTTAATTTTTCAGAATCCAGTTCTGATGATGGAATCCATGAGGAATTGAGGGAACTCCTCAAATATTGTAGGCATACATATGGCGATTTTGATATTTTCAGCAACAAACCAAGCATTTGCATTCAAAAAGTATCATAATCCTTTCATCACTATGGTTCTTTCATCATTTTTTTTTCATCCAAATATTTAGTCGAATATAAAGTCGGTTTTTTTAAATGAAAAGTTATTATTTTTTATCCTGAACAGCCCAAATAACGAAACGTTATGTTTTTTGGTGTATGCATGTTTGTATATATAATATCATCGTCATCATCATCATTACCCGCCTACAGAAGTCCACTGCAGGACATAAATACCTCCCAGAATGCCACGCCGAACGGTTATAGTCGTGTTTACCATACTGGATGGGCTTGCCATAATCACCACGCTTTGGCAGGTGGTTTGGTGATCACAGTATTGGTGTTAAGTACTGAGGTGGATGCTGCTGCCCATCCACGATATCCACCGGAGGAGAGAAAGAGGTTTATTCCAGGCCAGACATACCACGACATTTATATATTATATAATTAATATATCTGTTCCCTATAGGTACTATCTTTATTTATTTTATTTTGTTTTATCTCTCAGCTTAGCCGATTGCAAATATTATGAAGCGTTTGGACTCAGGGCCTTATTCATAATCATTTTTATAACCTATTTTATTTTAATTTTTATTTTTATAAATTTTTTGAAAACTTAAAACTAGGTAAACAAAAAAATCAAGTAAATGTAATATAGAGAGCTAATTACAAGTTTCCACACACAGTTTCTGAGTAACATAAAAATTAAGAATTTAAAAGTAGACAGACAAACAATATTAAGTATGTACACAAACAAATAAGATTATTATTTAGATAGTAAAGATTATATTATTTAGTTAAAATAGCTTTTGTTTTGTTCTCTCTGATGTAAAATGTCATTCGTCAAAATAAGACAAAACATATTTTAACAAAAATAGGTTTTAAAAATGATTATGAATAAGAGGGTCAGTATAAAATTATTTAAAGCAATAACATTGTTAACTCTGCTGCTTGTCTGTTTTCAGATAAGTCAACTTAAATAAATTGTGTCACATACAAGTACAAAATATGGCGCTATCACCGAATATCGGTCAGACGTTTCGTAATACGAACAAGAAATCCATGTAAGAACGGCGCCTGCACATGCCAAGCGGCGCCTCTGACTCACGTAGGTATTGTCCGTGTACACAGGTGTAGGTGTAAGTAGTGATGGACTTAAGACAAGCATATAGAATTACTTTAAATTATTACCACTACGAATACTATTATTATTACTACTAAACTTCGGAGTTCGCCACGGAGGTCGGACGTATATGACTGAAATATGTTTTTATTATTATTATTACTATTAGTACTAATATTAACCTTAGCGTTTAACGGCTGATGCATACTATGTATTCGATCATCGTAATCACCATTTTTTGACAAGCATGTTTTTATTAAGCCGGGTCTGCTGCGCCAAACTTTCTAACAAAACATGTTAGCTAAACATGTTATATGTTTGTAAATCACCAAAACATAGCGAAGTAGACCCGAATTTACGAAGATCATTTACAAGGTAAACTTGTTATTTCCTTATATTGAAAGTTAAATTAATCCCGTTATCAAATGAGACAGTAGCATCTGTTTGTGCGCACACGCAGTACAGCCTACGCTACTGCGTTCCAAATACAAATAATCATGCGCGGAAACGCTAATTTTTAAACGGTTTGACGCTTGCCCTTTTGTATGTGCTCGAGTAACAGCGGCTAGCGATAAACTGTACACGTAATATGTTTACGTACATGAATTAGTGTTGAAAAGTTCAAAAACCTATGTCAGAAACGACGCATATCATACAAAACTGAATTAAAACTGCAAAGTTTGAGGACCTGCGGGGTATTGCCTATGAAACTGGTAATAAATAAATAACTGATAAAGTTTTAAGTAGGTATGTTTGTATCTTCTTCACGCTCAAACGGCTTGGGTGAAATTTGGAATGGAGATACCTTATACCCTGGATTAACACATAGGCTATTATTATTTATTTATTTTTAACCTAGTCTCAGAATGATTTAAATATCTCATGCCGCTTTCTTTTACGCTTATAGCTATAAGTGTGACACTACCTTTAATAACGTGCTTAAAATGGAACAATTGGACAAGTGGGCTTAATAGTGGGCGACAACCGAAAATGATGAGAACTACTCTTGGTTTCAATAACGCCTATGGACTATTTTATGTTGTAACAAGATGTATATGGATCGGTATTTTCTTAGATAGGTTTCTAACGTTCTGAAAATAGTATATTTATTAAGCAGTTAGTGGATAAAGGACAGATTTAAAGCGAGGGCCATAGATGACATTTTGATTGCAGGAAGTCGGTGGGTGGAGTCGGCTCAAGACCGTTCGCCGTGGCATTTTAAGGGGGAGGCCTACGTCTATCAGTGGACTTCAACAGGCTGATGATGATGATGATGAATCGTCATGAAAATATATTCAAGAAAATAAAGAGGAATGCTTGTACCAACACTAGTAATTACGATATAAAATCCATTTAAGCCGAATTCAAGCCGAAGCTTTATATACATTCATGCATCAATTTAATTGCTATATTAACAATAATAAATCTCTACGCTATGCGGTAGCCGAATCGGCATTTCTTAATATCATTTGGTAGTGTTGTGGAGTGGTGGAAATTGTTTACCGAAAATAGAACGAATAGTTCCCGAATCGCACCGATAAAAGACAGCATAGTATCAAACAACGCTTAATTTTTTTCGGTATTCTATAGGAACAGTTGCTGGAGTCGCTGGGATTTCGCTATTGTGACGCACACCTGGCAGTGTAATTCTGAAAACCTGCAGCAGTGCTGCAGCTTATAATAAAAAAGCTAGTTCAAAAGGCATACCAATCCTACTTGAACTTATCGACAGGATTATAATCCAAGCCTTTGTCGATGGGATTCGCGACTTGGAAGTAAGGGCTGCTGAAAGACTTAGACAAAAAATAACTGTGCCAAATGTAATCATGTGACGTTTGGATATTAAGTCCATGCATGTGACATATCAAATGAAAGAACTCGTTATGAGAAAAAAAAAGAAAAAAAAGAAATTGCTAATATTTGGCCTTGACTCTCCTAAAATGAGCCGAATTCAGTCGTAGCCGAATATAAAGCCGAAACATCAAACTATAGTAAAGTATTGAAATAAATCATGCGCACTTGAATTTAGTTCGTAAGAAGCGAAGAGATTAGTATGCAGTGGGCAGATTGACTATTATATTTGGAAGGTACAGTGTACCTACAAAGTTCGTTACCATTATCAACCAAATTGAAGGGGCATTTAGACGTAACTCTAAAGGTATGTTGTGCATGTGCTTTGGATGTTGTAATCATAAGTCGATTACTGTTACCGGTAATTATACTAAGATTAAGAAAATGATCATCTTTATAACGTAGGTACCTACGATAAAATAAATCAACGCGTGTCTTGTAATATTTTCTAAGTGCCTAATACCCCTAACGATGGTTTGTTTTTTGATTACATTAAAAAAACAAAAAAATCAACATACACATTTCATAACAAATGAGGTAGTGTAGAATAAAGAACGCCAGGAGATGGGCAGCAGCATCCATCTGAGTACTTAACTCCAATACAGTGTACGTTTATCAGCTGAGTAAAGAAACATTATGTATTGTTTTTGTCAAACAGATCTCGGCCTACGCCAAATGCAACTTGCCCTCGAGGAAAACCAACGCGGAGATGATGCGATGATATCATGGGAGTAGCGGGTGCTACGTGGACTTGGCTAGCCCTACAAAGAGAAAATTGACTACAGGCTTTTGCCCGCAAATGGGCGGCCCCACAAACATGATAATAAGAAAATAAAATATACCTACCTACCCCGGACAATTATTGTTATAAAATTATTATTCTTATGTAAATGTTTACAAAAATAATGTACATCAATAATTGTAGTGATCTTTTGGGGAAATATAAATAAGACCAGACTTTGAGTGACTTAAGTGTCACTTCTGTGTGATGAAAAACGTTGCATTTTTTCGGGATCTCCACATATTATTCTAGATTAGACAACACTAGAAACATTTTAAATATAATATATGTTTTTCCCAACACATAATAATAATATATTACCTACCTATCATGCTATGATACCATGCAAGTTGGTCCAATTAGGTACGCATTGAAATGTAAATACCGAACGTAATATTCAGGACATCCGTTCTAAGATTATGGACGCATGTTTTGCATCAATGTTACCAGTTGTAATAGATTTATTTCCCTGTAGGTGTAATGTAGGTGTTACCAACTTCATAACGCCTATACTAGAAGTAAAACTCCCGCAAGTCAGGAAACTAATCACGTGACATAACTATACTAATTGTCACATCTCGTCGGCCTATTATTAAAAAACTAAAAACAAAACTAAAATGATAGTCTTTATGCACATGCCATCGAAATAAATTTAAAAAATTACATTAAGATACAGCTCTCCTATGGACAACTGTATCATAATATAACTTTTTTTCCATTACGATACAACTTCACTTGGACCAAGGAGGTTGCAATGCAGTTTTTCTACACATAATCTGTGGACGCAACACGCAACACGCTCGCGCGTATGGATTTTGGCACTAAACGTTTACAAATAAATGCAAATATAAGTTGTAATTTTACGCAAATTTCATTGTCAAATTAGTTTTTGTTTTAAAAAATGTCTGAAAACGACAGTAGCGATACTGAAGAAAATTTTACACCACCGGACATTCTCGAAGCTGCAACGAACAAATGAACCTCTTACCAGCGAAATCTAGAAGGTATTACAATAAATGTTACCAAGGCTTTAAAATATAATATTACCTATTTCATGAGATGAAACTGCACATAATTTGGTCTTAAAACACTCGTGTGATGCTATAAAAAACTCACACTCGTGTTTTAAGAACCCTTATTATGCAACAGTTTCATAAACTATGTACTATTGTCGTCATAAAAACATTCATAAAGGAGTTGCGCTTCTATACTCTAGTATTATTACTTTTTCTATTTTAAACAGTGTCTACAAATCCTAATATATAGGTATGACTACAGATAACTTAAGAGTGAGTATAGGAGTAACCGTAGATCATAATATAGTTACTACGTGTCTCAATGTTAAACAACATTGCAATTTGCTG
This sequence comes from Epirrita christyi, assembly GCA_951392215.1. NCBI lineage: Eukaryota > Metazoa > Arthropoda > Insecta > Lepidoptera > Geometridae > Epirrita > Epirrita christyi. The sequence continues at coordinate 2,601,661 of OX595843.1, forward strand.
TTAGATAAATCTATCAAAGTATAAGCAAATGGCCGCACAGAAGTTGATATAAATAGTAATAATAACAAGAATATTTATGGAGCCATAATAATATAATGTTATTAGTTGTGACTTATACGGAATGCAAGGATCTATTACTAAACATAATAAAATTATGTAAGTACTCACTATTATCAAACAGAAAAGATAGCAGGGTGAAAAGTGAGGTGTAGAGTTGTTCTTTGAAAGGGGCCCATAGACAATGTTTCTGAGTTTACGGTATTATATTAAGAGACTTTTTTTATACATTTAAAACGCTGTGTCCTAATGTGTGGCTGTCGCCTATTATTAGCATTCGCTGTGGCTTCTCGTTTGTCTGTTCTGACAAAAAACATACACATATTAAAACCATCTTAATTTTTTTTATAATAATAAGATCGTCTCGCTTAAAAGCATATTAACTTTTCTCTCCCATTTTTATCAAAGAGAAACGTTGCCTTCTTTTATTTAAATTCATTTTCTAGTTTTATTTAAGTAGTGTCGTGACTTTTTAAACGGGTGGAAATTGTCCACCAATGTTTTAGTAAAATTGACACCGCTTTACTAAAACATGACTTGACTGAAACTTTGATGACTTGGAAAGAGTGTAACATTGCAAATTGCAAACTAATCAAAAATACTTAAAACTGGCAAATGGGCAATCTGTACGACGCCCGAAGGTAGGTATATATTAAAAAAAAGACAAATTATGTGTTCATAGTGACTGGGGATGGGTATTATTATGTTATTGTTAATCTATTCACAAAAAAAAACAAAAAGAATTTGAAAATACGAAGGATATTCAAGGTTTTTTAACCCCCGACTAAAACGCGGTATGGTAAACAAAAATACTGACAGACACACTATATAAACTTATAGTTTATATAGTGTGTCTGTCAGTATTTTTGTTTGTATGTCCACAAATGTATTCAAAAAAAATGTGGTATACACGCTAATACCATTCGTCGTGGCATTTTTTAGGAGAGGCTGATGATGATGATGATTATGATGATGGTGATGAACATTATAATCAGTAGCAAAAGCTATAACTCATATCAATGTGACCCGGTCATAATCAGGTTCTAGCAAATAATGTCAACATACAGACTTAAGTTACTAACTTACCACTTTAGCCCATATAAAGGGTAAGCTAGTTAATCTGAATAAGGTAGGTATGCTAATTGCTTAGATTGTAAAGCCTAATGCACACTGAAAGAGACGGCACATTCAAGTCTAGGTTGAAGCGTTGGCTCATTGAGCAGACCTTCTACACGTTCGATGAGTTCACTGGTCTGAAATTAATCTAAGTACCTACCGAGGTAATTCTGGTCATGTGGTATTGTGTATTTTTTGTATTTTGTATTTTACACAATAACGACGCAATGCTGGTGTTAATTTTTCGAAATACGTTAAATAACACGTTTTTTATTACACACAAATTCATTAGATTTATGCATTGCTATACAAAATGCTAATTAAAAAAGCTGTGGTGTATCCAGACTAGAATAGACCTCTCTCTCTCTTCCCGTGGATATCGTAAGAGCCGACTTTGGTATTCCACCAGGGGATGGGCAGCAGTATCCACCTGAGTTCTCAACACCAATACTGCGATCACCAATCCACCTGCCAAGCGTGGTGATCATGGCAAATCCAGTGGAAGTGTAACGGCTGATGACGAAGAAGATACGACTATATAATATCCACGTAATTTACTACTCTCGGCTAACTTTTAATTTCCAAAATAATACAAACTTATTATAATTTGAATTCTGTTACTCCCGGCTGAATATTACATTGCTACATCAACCAGCGCTCCAATAAAAGCCTAAATACGCCATTATTTTCATTCTCCACATTTGTTATGACTATGTTACTGAACCTATGCGTTTTTTACCGCGTTGTGTAGTCAGTGTGCGCATACCTTAACCACACGCTTTCACCATGTAGGTACCTAAGTCTGATAAACCCTTGTATACGATAAGGGGACAGACGGATTTACGAGTGGATTTATCAGCTATTAGTAATTTCTAGCGAAGCTCCATTAGTCCTCTTAAGTAATGTTTGTTTAGTTAAAAATCTGTTTTCTTATTTACCTACGTGGAATTCTGAATAGCGGTCTGTACTCTGTGACTGGTTGGGTATTTGAATAAACTTGTACAAACGTTTTAGGTTAATGTTAATTCATGGGTTATCTACAACCTCAGTTTTTTTAAGTGGTAGAACCTTAGCGTAGCGCTTCAAAACAGCAAAACCGCATTTAAATCAGTTCAGTAAGTAACTGAACCCATTCCAGGCTCTTATAAGTAGAAGAGAGAGAAAACTCATTTATAAGTAGAAGTTTATAGAATAAAACACAAGTATTTTGACACGTGTCAGAATCAATACATAGTTTTTTCTTTGTTAAAACAAACTAGATTAAACAAATTAGATTATTTCCTCAGAGGCCATAAATGGCCTCTAAGGAAATATGGAGGAAATACCTCAGAATAATGACTTGCTTTAGTCATTATTCTGAGGGAAATACTCAATTTTGGCAATGTCAAGTAGGATAGATTATTCGAATATGTCAAGTCGTTAGAGTCCTCGGTCATTTAAAGATATTACATATTATGGTAGTGAATTTAAACATAAGTGTATTAAGTGTCTTTTCGAAGGGGTGGAAATTGTCCATGGAACATTCTAGTAAAATAAAACTGCGATCGCTTTACTTAATCATGACTTGACTTTTTTTAATATTCTAACATACTTGACATTGGTAATATTGAGTTATTCACCAGATGTAATTAAAAAAAAAAAAAAAGTCTAGAGTGCATCTAGTCAGGTCTAGCCATGGTCTAGTCTAGCTAGCGTCTAGCTTGATGTTCGAAAATGGTCCTTGTGGTTAGTCATGGTCTAGTCTAGCTACGAACGACGAAACGTCTAGCTTGATGTTCGAAAACGGTCCATGTAGTTCTAAGTTCTAGTTACGATTTATGGAATATTTTAATTTGACGTTATTAAATAGTGCTGTGGTATGTCCAGAAGCCTTTAGATATCCACTGCTGGACGACATCTCATCATCATAGAATGCAATGGGGGGATTTGACATGATCACCATGCTTGATAGGCGGATTGGTGATCGCACTATTGGTGTTGATTGCTCAGATGGATGATGCCCATCCCCTGGTATAAACCTTTAGTCGGCTATAATGACATCCACGGGAGGATACGGAGGGGTCTATTATATATATGTTATAGGCCGGGCACACCACGGATTAGTGTAACATGGGCATAAATAATTTTATAAAACACACGAGCTGCGAAGACGCACTAATGTAAACAAACCCCTTTTGCGGTCAGACGTCGAATGTTTGTCAGGAACATATTTTTATTTATGTCTGTCGGTCTGCTATTTTTGGATCGATCTCCGAAACCAGTTTCGATTGTATCCTTTTTAGATAATTTCTCGGAACGGCTAATTTGCGTTAGGATGTATGTCTGGCAGTCATCGTTATAGTTTTAGCTGTGTTCGTTGACTCACGGGTGTTTTCTGTAGCTTGTTCTTTTTTATTAGTTATTTTTACGGGTCAAGTAACCTGTTTCTACACTTTGAGCTATGTTTGAGCTTTTAACTCTCTCTGTATCTCTCACCTTGGCATTTATTAAGTTCTCTGCTAGTGGAGTCTGCCTTTCTTGTCTCTCTTTAGTACACTGAATGCCCCAAAAGTTTGAGACACAGCGAGAGCTGATTCCATTCATTTATTGTCAACCAGACGTGAAAAGCCATTTCACTTATTTGCTGTCGACAACCAACGCGTACAATCCGCTTCCCAAACTCCTTCATCTTGCGGACAGTAAGGGGTATAACTCTTTTCCGACGGCTGTATTCCCTGTATCATTATAACTTGAGTCTCTTCATAAGAAGAGTCAATAAGTTGCATCTTGGTGAGCATGCTTTACTAGGCCTCAGCATCGCTTCCCATCTGGCGAGATTTAGACAAACGCGGCTTGCGTTTTTGATAAAAAATAAAACGGACAAGCGCAAGACTCGCACTTTGAGGGTTCCAATCCGTAGGTAAATTATTTCAAAAACGTCCCTTTTTGAGTTTCAGCAACTTTTCCCTACAAACTTCACCATACCATTTAAGGGGTAAAAATGTTGAAATTCCTCAGTTTTAGACTGTTAGACTTTTTCGTTTGTTTGTGGCATAAATACTCCTATAGCGTTCCAAATTTCAGAATTGTGAAGTGACTGATTTTTCCACACTTACAAGGGATTGCAGAGCTGAGTATTTGGTATTAATTTCAACTTGATACCTTCATGCGTTCCTGAGCAAAAGGGTCTTGACAGACAGACAGAAAGTCTCGACTTGAAAGATTGTCAATAAAGTGATTCTATAAGGGTCCCGTTTTTACCTATTGAGTTACGGAACTTTAAAAAAGAAACAGCTTTCTACAAAGATCCCACATTAAACTTGATTAGTTCCCCAACCACTGTACCATGTACACTGAATCCAGTCCATGATTATTCAGATAATACAATCCAAAAGAGGGCTTGAAACTGTTTCACACACACAGTAGTCCAATAATTCACTTCATACAAAAACTCTGCCCATTTCGCGATTCCACATTCACACTAATAATTTCCATATAAGGTTTTCTTTCCAATCTACGATGTATCTGAACTGCCAATTAAGTCCTAATTAATCAGATGAAAAGTCCCGATGTCCCACATCGCGGTAACACGAAAGTGGACTCACGACACCACCATATTCGAAACGGACCTTTGTAGGATAGTTGAAGACTGAGATACTGTTTGGAAGTGCTTCAGGTCTGGTGACTGTCATAAATGGAGTGCTGAGATTGAGTAGTGCCAAAAAAAACCGGTCATGTGTGATTCGGACTTGCGTAGAGAGGGTTCCGTACAAGTAACCAATAAACCAATTAAACTTATAAGTTAGTCAACACATTTTATACGTATTTCTTTCTTGAAAAATATTTTCCGTTTTTGGTGGGAATTTAAAGACTAAAAAATAAAAAAAAACTACGAGTGAGGCCCAATATTCCATATTTTTTCAATAAAATAATAATAATAATAATCGTAGTATAGTTTAGTAGTATTGGAGATGGAAGTATGTAATGGTAAAATTTCGTAAATTTGAAAAAAAAAGTGCCTAATTTGTTTTATTTCAGGCCTCAACAGTAATGTACTTATTGCTATTCATTTGAAAATTGCTGATCACAACAAAAAGGTTCACCTCCTTATAAGGGGCCCTGTTAAAGGGAATGAAACGATTGATTAGATCGTGATAGGTTTTCTTGCTTAAGCGAGTACAACTACTAGCTATCTCCACTCTAACTGTAGAGCCTTCAACCTTAATTAATTGGAAATCCTTGACTTTGAAACGATCACTATCAACTTGCTTTTTTAAGGTTTCGTGGCAAACCCGTTATAGTTTCGTCATGTCTGTCTATCATTTATTTCGTCATGTCTGTCTATCCCACAGCTGGGCAAAGACTAAAGTTTTGGATTAATCTGCATTTTTAACTCATGTTTCTGATATATATATTTATGTATTTATTTTACGAACCTGTTTCACGATTTTGATATTTTTCATACAGCACGTTGTAAGTGACATATTTTAACTGAGAGGTGTCGTAAGAAAGGTCTATCTTCCAAAAATAAAAAATTAGCTTCAATTTATCTACGAAACCCTACGACAGGTGTTGTTATAGTCGCACTTCGCTGAATTTATTGTGATTAACACTTTAGTGTGAGTCAGTAGAGCTAATTAAAAATATTTCATTGATGTTGTCTGTGTATGTAAATTAGCTACTGTTAGAAGTGATGATATAATTATGTAAATACTTTTGCATTATTTTAACACGTTATAAGCCGTTGAACTATGATATAAGTTTAGAATAATTTACATTCATACTTAAATCATTATAATTATGTGAGAATGTTGTATATTGATAGTAATCAAATTAAACTAAGTACGTAAGTAAGTGTGTAAACTAAAAATTTGAAGATTATTCAACCTAAAGGCTGGTATCAACCATAGCTCAGCGGGACCAATTTGCGTATTATGTGAATCTCATTTCACAATTGTATAACAACTTGTGACCATAAATAAGTGGTTTTTAAGGTTCCTTATTCAAACGGGACCCTATTTACAAGTCTATGCTATACGTCCGTTTGTCTGTGTGACTGTTTGTCTAGATTCTGTCACGGGCAGCAGCCGTAAGAGTATTAGACCCTCCATACAACCGTACAAGAGTTCGCATACCAAGGAATAAACCGATAGCGCGTTCTAATCTACTAGTAGCGACATCTAGTCATGAGTTGAGTAAACTTTGGAACCCTACACCAGGCGTAGTTCAAGAGGAGACGCACATCTGGTTTATTAAATTGAATGTTTATAATACACCCACTACAAAAACTATGTACCAACAAGTCAAGTTCAACACACAATCAGTAGCGCTTATCACCATAATAGTAAGCTGGACTAGGTCTTAACTATTTACTGTTTAACCAATAGAGGAAGAATAATAATACAGCGCTATGCACATAATTCAGATATGAACATTCAACAAAGGAAATCAACCACTGCAGGTATCATAACTATTCTCGAAAGATAGTAGATAGAGAAAGGTGTGCACAATAGGGATATGATTCTCGCATGTAATAGACCCTCCATCTCTTCCCATGGATGTAGTTAAAGTTGACTAAGGTAATACACCAAGGAATGAGCATCCAACTAATTAAGAACTCGACATGAATACTGCGATCACTAATCAGCCTGCCATGTGTGATGATTATGGCAATCCCCGGGTGCATTCTATGAGGGAGGCCTCGTCCGGGAAGTAATTGTCTAAACGCTGCTAAAATGATAATGATAAAGCCTAAGTTCCGTGCCTTGGAGTCTCCGGCCTAAGAATAGACCCCTCCGTCTCCTCCCTTGGATCTTAAGAACCACGGGACCTTAAGAGCCTTAATAAGGGATTATATCTAGGGATGGACCGCAGCATCTACTTGAGTATTCAACACCAAACTGCGATCAATCCGCTAAGCGTGGTGATTATGGCAAAAGGGCCTCGTGCAGCAGTGGACGGAGACAGGCTGGTGATAATGTGATGAAGCCTAGTTGGATACATAATAAAGATTTTAAAGGTGTCATGTGTGCGAATTTAAAACTAAACGCCCCACTATTCCATTACGTCAAAATAAAATATTCCACAATCCGTAAACACATTATGCTTGTGTCAAATGCCAAGTAAAAGCGGTGGAGGGGTTTAGACTAGATCATCATTGTCTTGCTCTTATCCCAATTTATTTGAGGTCGGCGCAGTACATCTTTTTTTCCACTCTTCCGTGTTATCATCAATAATGTCCCATCTCTCCTCTCCCCGTCACCTCATCATTCACTCCTTTCTTATTCATATCACCTCACGCAATTCATCTTTTTATAGATCTTCCTCTTCCTTTCCATCCTCTAACCTTTATATTTATTACTTTCCTAGTAACATGCGTTTCGTCTCTCTTCTTAACTTGACCATACCAAGCTAAACGATGCCCTTTCAACTTTTCTGTCACTGGTCCTATTTGCAAACTTAAACTTTTTCTTTTTTCTTTGTTTTTTTTTTTATTTATACTCGTTCCTTATTTTATCCATTTTTGTCACTCATCACATCAATCTCAACATTCTCATCTCTGCTGCATGCAATCTTCTTTCATCCTTTTTCTTCATGGCCCAGCATGCCATGGCCCACTGGATGCACCCTACATTATTCCTCTATGGTCCAACCTAGACGAAGTCATTAAGTAGCGTTATGTACTGACCGTAGATAGTGTGAACTCCTTACTCGTAAGTTACTGAGCGAGTTATGAATGTAGGCCACTCCTTATGTGGTAGCATACTGTAGGTATGCTATTGAGGAAGTGTATGATTGTAAAAAAAGAAAACAAATTAGAGGATCATTCTTTAGAATAGAATATATTGCGTGATTTTAAAAATGAGTGGAAATTGATACCTAAGTTTTAGTTAAACTGCCATCGCTTTACTAAAACATGACTTGACTGAGAATTTGACGGCTTGGAAAGAGGTTTACGTTGCATAAACTGTTTCAAATTTACTGAAATATTTGATACCGGTGAATGCACAAGCAGTGCGACGTCAATAAATCAAGTAAACAACCACAATCAAGTAAATGTCACGTCAAAGAAATCTCGAAAAAACAATGGTTTCGTTAACAAACTTCGTACACTCATTGAATTGTAACGATGTTGTATGAAATCAGACTACAGTAAGCGACACACACACACCTCATTCATAATCATTTTTTAAACCTATTTTAGTTAAAATAGCTTTTGTCTTCTTTTGACATTATGACATTTTACATAAGAGAGAACAAAACAAGAGACATTTTAACTAAAATAGGTTTAAAAAATGATTATGAATAAGGCCCTAAGAGTTTATTTTTGACCTAATGAAGTTACATAATTGTTAATAGCCATTTGAAAATTGAAAGTTGACAGAACATAATAGACTTTCATACGTCAAAAAGAAATTCTAAACCTGTAGGTGTATAATATTTATAGACTAAAAACTAGCCAATCAATAAATATCTGATACACTATAATAGAGTTACCGGCTGTTCCTGTGACACGTGGATAAGAGAAAGATGTTTTCTGATAACGTTTTCTCACATTTTCTCAGGATGAAAAGAACCTTACCTTCCCTTTGAAAAAATAACGGCAATATTGTAAAACCGAACCAAACGAACACCCAAAGCCAGGAACTAGTACAAAAGTTTACTGTAAAACACTTGGTAGAGACAGTCATGGAAAAAGCTGTTACTCAACCAATTGGAGCCATATTTTATCCTAAATCCAAATCAGTACAATTTCTCACTCGGAAAGCGAAACTTTTATCTGTCCATCGCCCTAACTGCTGCTATAAAACATACCGGAATATATTAAAATGATGTACTGTGCTTTCAGTTTTGAGAGCAAATCTCACGAGACTCGCACGAATTTATAAACTACTGCTCAAACTGTGGCGAAAGACATGCAAACTGTTTCTGAAGCTGTAGCAGAAGTAAAAAGATAATAATAACTGTTAGTGAAGCTGTGGCCAAAGTGAAAGAGTTTATTTATGTAGTGGACGCATTGTCGTGACTGAGTGACATGCCTGTCATACTCAGAGCAGTTGTATCAATATTCAAGAGTCACGAAAGGGAATCAGAAGTAAGCGTAAACGATGTAAATGTTAAAAGAAGTGTATGGAATTCTGTCGCAGTCTGTCGGTTCTGTTTGAACTGGTTTTCGAAATATGCAAGTTGAGGTGAATATGCAAGTCAAAGCGATGCCCACAGCAATGTTATAGGAATGCGAATAGAAGCAATTATTGTTTGAAACTATTGTATAAGTCAAGGTATTTTTAAGGTTTTTTTGGAGTCACAAATCATTGTGTATTTTAACCTAAACGATTTGTGCTCAGTTGTGCGATTTCCGTGTACTTGCGTGATGATTGGCTAAGCTGTTTTCAAGCATCTAATTTTGAAATGTGGAACTCCGACTTAGTTTGGCTTTTAACTAATAAATTAAATTAAATTTAACAATGCTCATCACACTAATAAAAAACATTTATACAATCATTTCATATTGACAAGATTACTTAACATATAAAAATACAACTATTCAAATAAAGTAAAATCACTAGTTCAATTTATTATAGCTTGAGACACTTGATCCAGAAAGCATGGCATGCACAGTATGCATTCTAGTACCTACAGTGATCAATAAAGGACAGTCAGAGTCCAGCCTTCCTACAATAAGTTGCTAGCAGCTGTGAAAGGTAAAATAGATTTCACCAAAGGAACGCTTTTCCCATCCGATTATAAACAATAGATTCTAAGTCACAATCACGCAGGCCCACTGCATGCATCTACCAAAGCCCTACCATTTGTTCGTGGTGAAAGCTCACCAACTCGAACGATAAACAAAATCCGACATGATCCCGCATAAACTCGCCGCACACGAACTTAGCCACACAATAGTAGTAATAAGGCTTGGTATAAACGAGTGGCTACTTAGAGGCAAAATACACTGCTCAAGCGAACTAGTTGCAGAATCGTTAGAGATGCATCGTTCTGACATTGCAAACTGTTGCAAAATAGTTTTTGTGTTCGTCAATCACCCGGTAGCGTAACTCTGATGTACTCTGAACAACCTCATGACCAAATTTCGCTTTCCTGCTGGCTATTTTTCTGCTTCTTTTAATTACATTTTCTAACTTCGTACCTGGTTTGTCATATATTTTCTGCTTGAAGTGATATCGAAAGGTTTGAGCTTTCTGTCTATTCCAACCCTAATCTGATCAGAGGTTGTCAATGTGAAAATGGCGGGCAGGAACAATATCTTGGCCAGTTAAATGTCATCAAAGGCATCAACCACGCCCAGAGAAATCGAAAATCGACCCACAGACACAGCCATAAATGTGCTTTAATCTATAGCCGTCGCTTTACTTTGGTGTTAACTTATGCTATTCATGCATGTTCATGGGCACGCTGTACTGGTACATTTCTTCTGAGCGTAACTATTTTGTTGTGAGAAAATGACAGTGTATTTTATCATTTTACCCGTCAATGGAGGATTAGACAAGTAGCTTCCGGGTTATATTAAAGTTGAGTTTATATGGATGACTTTATGTATGGAGATGAGGAATACATAAACGGAACGCCTGCTGAGAAAACTGTTGGTTCTTAATTTACAACGCTTATCAATAGAATGTGTAAATACACAGGCTACTTTTTCATCATCATCATCATCATAAATTTTCAAAATTGTTCACGCAGGTAAAACCACGGGGCGCAGCTAGTATATAACTTATGCTACTATTCTGGCACATCTTTTTTTATTCAAATCTTGTTTGTAAAAGTTTTTCCAAACTTACAGTAAAGTAAAAAAGTCAAGCCGAATGCTACAAGTAAACAAAGCGTTAAAAGCCGTTAGTGTTTTTACTTTAAAGATAAGCTAATTAAGAGTGAATTCAAGGGACAAAGTGACATCGGCTTGCTATCTCGAACGAGGTCAACTTAGATTCAAATCTCGAATACTAATGAGAACGCTTTGTAAGTGTTGTCACTTTCAGTTTCTTTAATTGATTTATGTTTAGATTGTCTAGCCAAGCCATTAAGTACTAAAATCAGCTAGTTAAGCATACAGACGGGAAAACTCTCTCCATGAGAAATTGTATCATCATTATAAATCGGAGACTACTCGACATAGGGCTTTTTCTTCTCTCGCGTCACTGGTTCTTGCTTGTTTACCCTTATTGTGCTATGTGGATCTAAATCAGTCTTTGATTTTGACCGATGGTAAAGAGAACCATTATGATAAAAAGATGCGAGTAGGTAAGTCCCGCATTATGGAAGTTATTTTTTACTTAACCATGTGAAATCAATAAATGTATCATGGTTTGCAATGGTCGCATTGGTGATTGAGGACTAGCCGAATTATTGGTGTAATTAAGACTCCGAAAAAAATATTTTCTCAACGTGGTCCGTAAGCAACGCCATACACTGGGTGTTCCCCTCTGCACTCAACTCTAAACTGTTCTAGGGAGCAAGGGATTCCAATGAAGTGAAATATCTGTAGGTATCCTAAAATAGCTATGTTCTATCTATATACAACCAAAAAGTGAAAGAGATATGTTACGTACGAATGATATATTGTAATCGGACCATTAAACTTTCTATGCGAATATCAGTGCCCGTTTCATAGAATGTCTGATCTCAGATAGCTTTGTTTCGTACCAGCTATGCGTGAAAGAGGTACTATTTAATTTGTACAGATAGTGTCATCACGTTGTCTAATATCTTTTAATTCAATTTGTTTTGTTGTAGAGATTGAAATTGATTTGTTGGTAGAAGTACATTACATAGCTGGAGTTGTAAATTGTACTTACTGTTACATCATCGATAAATAGATACATAAATCTGTATTCACCTTTAAATAAACGAACGTAACATATAGGTAACCTTTTGTTACACTTATATTACAGTAAGTTATATAGTTAACTAATTTACTACTATAGGAAAAGTTATAATATGTGCTAGATTGAGATGTGGCATAAAGATCAACTGTTGTCCCTACCAAAATATGTGAGCTCTTTGATACATTTATAAAAACTTGCTTTCACAAATAGAGAACATTTTTTATGTGAATCACTATTCAGTTAAAGCTTATTCAAATTGGAGTCATAGATTCTTGGGGTCCATTAATGGGATAAAAATTACTGTAGATACATATATAAGTTGTGCAGCTGCATCACGTAAATTCTTATTTTTATGAGGACTTACTACTTATTTAATATTCTTATCAGAAGTTCCTTGAAGCTGCACATAAATCCAGGTTTTTTGTATAAGTTCTCACTCGTAATTTGGATTGCCATAAGCTTTATCGTAATAAATTTGATGATGGATCAAGGAAACTCACACCAAAGCAATAAGCGACGATTGATTTTTCATCTATGGAATGCTAACCACTAGTTATAAAAAAAATTACTGTAGGGTACCAAATAAAATGAATGGATTTGCCTTCTGATTACAGCCAAGAGTTAAATTTGTAAAAAAACAGATTTTTCAAGTCTACACAAAGTACTTAGGTATGTTGTTTTATTGTATCGGTAACCGATAAACAATAATTATAATTCAATTCTAAGTCAACCATAAAAAGTCAAAAGTCAAAGTCTAAGTCTGACTACCTCCAAGTAGGATATCCTCACAGAATTGCATACTGTGTAAAGATCTGAGATCAACCATGAGAAAATAAATCGTGAGCCTTTTTGTTTTCATGAATATAAAAATATAATAAAACCATGAGAAAAACTACGCAATATCACAAAGAACAGAGGTAAAACGTATATTGATAGAGTCCCAGGATGTCGCCTTTTAATTAATATTAAGCTTTGTGTTACAAACAGTAAACAGTAGAAATAAATCCCATGAGGAGCTTACCAAATAATTGTGGTGTTACAGTGTAATAAATAAAGTAATACATCGGCGCAGTCGCCATTATGGTCACGAAATATGTTAAATTCACACCAACTAAGATTTATTTTAAGTAAAGTGTGGTAATAATAGCTAGAGCGTGAAGTTGCAATCGAAGATTTGACGAAGTTTGCAGTCTAATTTGTCATTGTATGGATATAACAGATATATATATATATATATATATATAAAGATATATGGACTAACCCACACCGATGGACCACTGATAGTATAGCAGTGAATGGAGGCAGATCAAGACCCTTTGTCGTGCTATTAAGTGCAGCAGCGGATGTTTTTCGACTAATGAAGATCATTGATCATATGGATCATATTATATGTCAAAAGCCTATGGAAACGCTTGTGTCAGTAAGTCAGATAGCATACTACTACTTAAAGATACTTAAAGAGGTTGTAATTTTCTTGAAGATTTCGTTATTCTCTATGCTCGTTTCGTTCCTGTAATAAAGTTTATTTTTTTTATATGTTAAGCGTTCATACCGTTCATACCCAGGCGCTATAAATACTCCTAGAATTATGCCTCAAAGGATTAATAGTTGTACACTTCCAAAGTAAAATTTATATTATCACGTTAAGCGATTTTGTGAAATAGGTAATGCAATTTCAGTACGGCTATGCGACATTTGGTAATTTGAAATTTAACATTTATGCTTCTGTGATGTATTATTAGAAAATTCAAGTAACTTGACTTTTTAGTTAAGTAACGTTTAGGTTTACTTTAAAAACAACAAAAGGTGAAAATAAAATATTACGCTGATAATAGTTACGAAGAAACTTAAAAGTTATCAAATTGGAATGTTTCAAGATCTTCTTTTGACACTCTCCGATTTATGCAGCACCTAAAGTTTTTGAAAATTAAAATAGGTAAGTACTTCGATCGTTATTATCGGAAAAATTATGGAATTGTATATACATTTTTCCAACTATTTTTAAATAAACTGTTCATTTACTGTATCTAAGCCGTTATAAATCAGTAAATACTGGAAATAGAACGAGACAGGATTTTTGTACCTTAAACTACATTGTAGCTGTAAATAAAAGTTTAACATTAAAACTTTGAACATGCTAAAAAAATATGTCACATAAAAGTTGACTTATGAAAGATATTTAAATAAGGATAGTGTAAAACTGAAATCGCATAAAATTAGAAAGATTAATTCTTTATAGGAGTAATTTTTTTTACCTATAATATTATATTTTGTTACCAAGACCATTTCATAGTAGTAACCATAGAATTTTTAGTACTTATCTAAGATTTGTAAAAAAAAAATATAATGGCAAGTAGTTTGTTCGTACTCACGATAATTGTTTTTGTTGTAGACAACCACAAGACTTACCTGAAAAAAAATAAAGAAAATTTAAGTAAATTATAAGGAAAAATATAGACAAAAGTTCTTAAATTACAAATCAATATATTCACATTAAATTGATATCAACAGGGGTATATGAGGGAAAGGGTGAGGGAAAACAAATTTTAAAAAAGACGTGACCATCATTTTGAAAGTGGTCTTTTATTAAAATTCTTAACCACAAATTAATAGTGCACAACAACATCTATTGAATATATCAGAAATATCTGAATACAAAATACATTGAACTAAAAGATAAGATATCACGTTCCATTGAAAAAATTTAGTCATTGATAGCAAATAGTTACCACGAATTGTTTCGTGTCTTAGTAAAAATGTCTTGCTGTTAAAAGAAATGATTAAAAAATAACTCATAAGGTGAAACGTATAAAGTTATCCATTATCAGGGTAGTACATTCGTCATTGCTCTGATGATTGTGAGCTGTCCACATGCAAGTTTTCAGCGTAAGTTTTCAACACTGAAAACTTATTAAAGGCAATTTTTAACAGCATAAACAAAGCAGGCGCCTGATACATTACACTCTTACTATTTATGGTCAGGAATTTCTTAAGAAAACATTACAAAAACAATGCTTATCGAAACTTAATTTAACCAAAAAAGAACCTTACAGCGACGAGATAAAAGTGACAGAAATCACAAGGCATATCTTTGCATTCCCCAGTTGAGGCCTTCTCGACAGAGTTTTATTTGTAGTTAATATACTTACTTTATCATTCAATTTTGAACTCAATGTCTATAGAAATAAAGTAGATTTGGATATTTTGGGCGACAGCAAAGGTAATTAAGCTTAATATAATTCATTAACCGCTGCAGGATGTCTGTTTACGAGTAATGATAATAACGAGAGAACTATTTTTGTGGTCGTTGATGTGTTTTATGGGTTTGAACAAATTACTTATAAAATCAATTAAGTAAACAAATTAATTGGTGACATTCAATAATGGTGGATTTTACATTACTCGGAGATATATAAAAGGTATCTGTGATAGGGTTTCCAATAAAACATTCTATTGTATCTTTTAATCCAATATTTTGTTCTATGTTTTTATTAATTAGGGGATTAGTTTAATTTAGATAGATTCTGTATAACTACATTGTAAAGATGAAGAATACTTTATTACTTATTTTAGAGTAGTAATTAAATAGCCCCATACTAATATAATTGTTATATACACCACAAAAATAATATTAGTTATTCAGTAGAAACCAAAAAATAAAACGAATGTTTACAAAGTTTCTCAATAATGTTACGTCATGGTAGCAGGGTATCAAATTGGATCAAGTGCATACGTCTGTAAAAATATCCTTCAGACAGAACCGTTGTACGATTATCTTGATATGGATTATACATTCGGCGCCAATAAGTCGAATGACCGCCAATTGGAAGATAAGGACAAAGTAAAGATATAATGTTATCTGATATATCATAAAGAAACGTTAAAAGTGTTTTATAATTAAGGCGTTATTTTGTTTTAAATCACTTACTAGTATCAAATTGTGACTCACTAAATCTTTAAATTTTTAAGTTGTCATCTGATATCATTTTTATCAGGCGCTTCGCTTGTGAGCGTAATATACTCTCTTTACGCTTTTGAATCTTTTATAACAGGCAAAAATAACTATATTAGATACTATCTGCTTTTAATTTTATACTTGTTCAGAACCAAACTAAATAAACTTTCGCTGAGTGCCTTAGCAGTTATACTTCATAATTATTCAAATAATTTAAATTTATTGGTTCATTTATTTAAAATAGTTCAATAAAAAGCTAATAAGCATTCGAACCGACAGGAAATACAACTAGTTTGTTTGATTTATTCAAAACAAACATACCTACTTAAATATGATAAATTGTATCGATCATAAGCTTTGGAGATATTTTTTACGTAACGATTCGTTTATCTGTATCTTGTGTTGACTGATAAAATTTATATTATTGCTTCATAGAATAGATAAGACAGACCTCGATAGATAAGTTTTATAAACGGAAAGGTTCACTTTTCCTTTTGTTTAACGCATTTATTCAAAGAATCGAAAAGTAATTCCAATATGTATTAAATTGTGATAAAAAATATCTAGTTAAATACAATATTACTGTTTCACAGCGACAAACCCTGCCCTGTAATATAAATTATGGTTTTCGTCACTCGAGTGATAGATAATTTTGTCATTTACAATACCAATAACAATTCTGAAAACTAAACAGGAAAGCAGCGAAACATACATTACAATAAATACAATCTACAGGATAGTGGCAATGTGGTGTGGCACATTACAGTCACACCAAGTTCTACCACCTGGTGCTTAAAATATTGAAGTAAAATACACCTTCCTTTGTTAATAAGTAACTCGACTAAAAAATTCTGATTACTTATTTATATTACACTTATTTATATGCTTAAGAAACGAATGACCTTTGTTATAAATACTTTGACCAAGCAACTGTGATTTCATCCCATAAAATCCCATTGTCTATTATGATTATCTATCTTTTAAGCAGCAGACAAAAGTTTGTCATTAGCGGTCATTATTTCTTATCTTATTCTGTCAAGTTGAGGTATATCATGATGACCTTTCCGAAAAATGTGAACTGTTCGGTATCGATATGGAAAAATCTTTTTACATGATTGATGACGAGCCTGCTGTAAATTATGATTTTAATGGCATTGAAGTAGATGCAGTGATGTAAAAGCGAGATAACCCACATAAATAATGTTTAAGTACATGATAGAGAAACTTTTAAGATAATAAGCAAGAGATATATAAAACTTGGTTCAATTCATGATGCACGATATAACACGTTTAATAAAAAAAAACGACATGGATGAAATACATTTGACGCAATTTTAGTTTTATGTAAAATCTTAAACAATTTGATGACAGAATCATGAAATGGAATCATGTTAAGATCAATGAAGCATGAATTGCTGACATAATATGATATGTTCAGTGTTCATGGACACGTTAGTTAAGCGATGGAAGTATTATCCAGTCTTTAGTAATATTATGAGTACTACTAATATAAATTATAGAATATAAAAAGATAAAATAAAGTAACAGAAGTGTGTCAGTATCACTGAAAGTTGAGTGGTTCCCGCTTATTTCTTCGTGATATGATGTGTTTACGTGTAACGATAAAATTAAGGTGTCTGGAAGAGAAAAAATGTGCATAACAAGCCAAGAAACATAACTGACTCAGTATATATGCCGCCAAGGTGTCATCAAACCTTACGATAAGCCGGCGCCGACCACATCCGCTAATCGCATCAAATCGCCTTACTTAACATCCATTGCCGCGTTTACATCAACAGCTGCACCTCCACTCAAAGATTCCCGATACTGGGCAACAAGTTTTGTGATAAAATCGAGCGCGTGTTCAGGAAGACGGTGTATAATTTTAATAATGCCGATATAAGACCCAATTATGAAGATATTGACAATATTGATGATTTATATAATGATAGTATTACGTGACACTTTAGTGACGTAGATGAACATGTGATCAATGCAATTATTAAAGAAACAGTAATTTTATAGGAAAGAGAGTTAGTAACTAACAAATCTATCATTTTATTAATAGTCTCTATTGGCATAGGTTATCGTTTATACGCTTATGGAACATCTGGTGGTTTACCTCTTTAATCATTAAGTATTTTATGAAATAACTATATAGTGGATTCATGTTTTTAATGCACAGAACGGCCAAGTTAGCTTGACTTGGCTACGTTAGCATTATGTGTATATAGCAAATCACTGACTATTTAAAACAGTTGAGGGAAAGAGCGAGGTTCCAAATTTCATTGTGGGTATTGTGAAAAGAGAAAAGAGATAAATGAGTAAATAATTCTGTGCCAAACATCAATAAAAGATCCTGGAACCAAACTGACTGCGAACTAGCATTGGTTATGTAGCTTAAGTTACTTGATCGATGATAAAATCGCCAGCTGCACTAGATTTCTATACTGCCGAGTGCCGACAGCACTCCTGATTGCTATGATTAGGCAAATGCTTGCTTCACTAGTTTTTTTAAACAACTTTCCTTCGTGCGTGTAGATTTTAATCAGTGCTTACATGTTTGAGGAGCTAGTTTGATGCTGGAACTATAACAGATAGAAAAACGTGTAATAGCGTTTGAGATTCAGATAGAGTTTGAAAGTATATTTGAATAAGCGAAGTGAGTTCTCAGAGTTAACTTGGACAAATCAGCGTATGTATGTAAATACGTATGTTATGGGATAGTATCACGCGGAGGAAGTTGCGGGCGTTTCACTAGTTATATCTAAATGTTTTTGAAGTTCGTTGATTGTAGCTGTGGCAGTGGTACATTGGCCAAACAAAACGTACGATAGCTTGTTGGACCAAAAGGCGAGTACACATTGAGCGCTCGGCGTTAGCGCGTTTTTATTTTGCGTTAGGCGCGCGTTGGTAGCGTACATACAGCGCGCTTAGCACGGCGTTTTACGAGCGTTAGTAGGGCGTCCATACTCGCCAAATTCGAGAAATTCGCCAATTATTTTGTAAACGAGGGAAAATTACATTGGCAAGACAATACGATTTAGGTACTTACCAAATATGACATAATTATAGGAAATATCAATAAATAATTATAATCCCCAAAAGTTTTTTCTTTTCTAAATTGTCTTCACAATCACTGAAAATTTTAACAATCTCCTCCCAATTCCTTTTCTTTAATATTTTGTTTTTATAATCAGGACTTTCCATGTGCCATATAGCTGGACGTTTTTGGATTTCGTCGATAAATAAGTCTGTATCGAAGTGCTCGGTCTCCATTTTGGTGAATTGCGTCCACTCTACACGAAAGCGCGCGTTCAAATGTACAACAAAATGGCAGCTCATGTATCTCGAAGCGCGCGGCTGACGCCCTCCCAACGCGCGTTTGAACAAAAATCTCAAAGGGCGCGTTCGACGCGCGCTTGATCAGAAACGCGCGCTTGCGTGTGTAATAAGAACTACTGGTTCTCAAAACGCGCGTTACCAAAGCGCGCGCTTCAAAACGCCTAATGTGTACTCGCTCTAAGAGTAACAATTTTACTCGTAACTGTATCATACTTGTTTCTTAGTGTCTGCATTGTTTCATTTATTGCCGTATCCTTTGAAAATATATTTAACGTTATCATGAATGCCATCACGGAGTGATATCATAGCAAATTCCTCGTCATAAGTGTTGGCACTCAGTGAATTGAGTATAATAGGATTTATTGGATGTTTGTTTTCTATGAAGTGAGTAATTGGCTGAAGTGATGTTCATACACCTGATCTAGGTGTATGTGTGTGGTTTTATCAATAACCTGAAAAAGTACACTACTGGATGTAAGCCTCCCAATAGTATACCACGATATAGGTTATTTTTATTCTTCTCCGTCAACCGACTTTCTTATACAGCCAAGCATTTTTTTTAAATCTTTCTTTACTTTCAAACGAAAATTTTGTTGGCATTCTACCTTTTATGTTTTTAGAACTGCCACATGGCCCTGAGAAGGAGTATGTCCGGTTTAGCGGTAACATCTGCATTGACAACTGAAATATCTAGTCGGCAACGTCCACTTCCCGTGAGACATTAACTCAGTATAAAATGGGACAGTATAAGTTGAACAATTTTTTTTTTACCAGCACTACCTTTAAAACTGGAACACAGCATGACTTCAACGATGAGTTTTTTTTCATACAATGCAAAATATTCACTTGTCTCCATAACCTGACATGACACAGGCCTACATTTACCGGATGATTCACACTAACAATGTGCCTATATTGTGTGACATCCTGCAGGCAAGGTTAATTACGAATAACGCTCTAAGGTCCACTGTTTACCAAAGCACTGCTTTATAGACGCTCCAAAATGTATTGTACATAACCGTACAACAACCGTTGCAAAACTTTAATTCCCATAAGGCAGACATCACTGCTAAAGAACTAGGATCACCGATTTAACTCTCAGAATTAGCGAGTGGAAGTGGCGATTGGCAGGCCAAGTAGCTCGCAGAACTGACAATCGGTGGGAAATAAAGGTTCTCGAGTGGCAACCACGAACCGAATGGCTTAGTGTAGGAAGACCCTGTCTCGATAAACTGATGAGAAAGTTAGTGGACGGAGGCAGCTCAAGACTGAAGAGAGAATTGTGTCTTTTAGCAGTGGATAAGCTGATGGTAATGATGAAGCAGGGAAAGTTAACGCAAACCTACGACTCTATGCGCCTGGATATGTGCCGCATACAGTCGCGTATGCTGCAACGTATAAGTGGATAGTAGGCTTAACCGATACAATAGTTTGCTAAATTCCACTCGTACAATGGCTTAGCTGAATTAACGGTTATCTGAGCATCTGATGTCATTGCAATTATTCTGTGGTCATTGTAGTGATGTTTGGTATTGAATGTTTCTGTATTGTCTGTTTTGCTTTTAATTTCATATTTTGATTGAGGATGTTGATGTCTGGTTTGTAGGCTTCAGTGCTTTTAAATTCGCGCTTCCCACCTAGTGGTAAGACGGATCTTCAAAGTAAGCCAAGCCGTGTTTGTTGCCTGGTTCTTCTAGGCATGGTTGCATTGGAACAGGTAATTTTAGTTTATAAGACGATTCAAAATGATCCTTCTGATTTCAATGAATAATATTTTTTTATTTTTTTTTATTTGGCTAATTTAGGCATTATTTTTGTTTACTTTTTGCATGTAATTAACTTTGAAACGGGAAGGTTGCAAGATCATAGCCAGCAACTGGAACTAACAATAAACTGAATTTAAAAAAGCTCATAAAACCGTATGTCACCCTTTGTTTCATTGCATAATTTCTACGCAACCATCTCACGTAACAGATGAAATTGAAATTCATCACGACGTAATTGGGATCATTTTTCATTGGCCACGGTTGCAATTTGCATAATGAGCAGTTCAAAAATCCGTTCGTTACATCGACCGGTTTTAAAGTTGATAGCATTTCGAACGGGATAAATCTGTTATCAAAAAGTTTTTTCGGACTAGCATCTACCCCCGGCTTTGTCTGGAGGATAAACAGTAATGTAAGTAAGTCAATCTCTATATTATAACACTTGATGTTTGAAGAACACACAAACATCCAAACTAAGGAATTATTATTATTATTATTAACATAGGATTAAGGTAGTTTTTAAAAAAGCAACAGTATATTTTTCCACTGGCTACAACATTTATTGCATTCCCGTTGTCCCCCACTTTTTCGGGATTGTGGGTAAAATACACTGGCTATAATAGTTCGTTCATTCCCGTTGTCCCCCACTTTTTAGGGACAGTGGGAAAAAATATGTAGTGTCATCCAGTGGGGAACAATAGCACAATATTATTACCATTATCTCCACCAATGTTGTCCCGTGGTCCCATTGTATCATATAAATCGGCCCAGGTACAAAATTAATGTTGCTCTCACTGGCAAAAGTTAAAACCAAGTTAAAAATAATTCCTTGTATGTGCAGTAATTTGAGCAGTAGCTAAAACGAAATCGAAAGCTGTAGACAAACGCCATAGCGGCCATAGATAACGTTCAAAACATTTGCTCCTAGAATTATGTACGTACGAAGGTGCGTTTTCTTTATCGCTAGAGATAAGATAATCTAGGCGGGGTCACAGCAGGGCACTACAGAGTAGATTTACTGTGGATGAAGTCTATTTTCATTGATTTAGGAGCTATATTTGAATGATAAGATGGAGTGATATTGACAGGACTGAGGATTGGTGGGCTTTGTTTGGGAAAGCAGTCTGTTGGCTGGCACAGTACCGGCATTTTAACCAGTTACTATTAACAAGTGCAATGTTAAAATAACTATAAGAAGCCAATACATATATCTTAACTGAACCATAGTTATAAAGTCTCCTATTTAGGGTTCTGTGTCCTCAAAAGGTACCAACGTAACCAAGATAAGATCACTCTCGTGTCTAGTCTGTCTGTCACACTATGACCAAACGTAACATAACGCGGGCTCATTACGATATCTGCGTGGAATCATCGATAAATCGTATTCTGTATGCCAATGTCAGATTTCATAAACGCGACGAGGCGGTTACGAATTGCCAAAATAACGTGTTTAGATACCACGTTTGCGTTTAGAACACGTTATGACGTCACACGTTATTGGCAAGGAATCTATTAGGTCATAGCGGATAAGGACCCTGTACATTTCAACGTTTGATAATAAATAAATAGTTAGAGTACAGGAAGAGACCCTTCGTTTTTTGTTAGCAGGCAATACCATAGCGCGTCTGTTCCGTTTTGATCCTATTACAACTGTAACTATTTATTTAGTTTATGATTCAAATTGCCAACAGAAAGTACCCAGCTCCTAATTATGGTTGTAATTATGTTAGTTCACAACCTTAGTTCACAATTTGGCCACGACGGCTCTCATTCTGAACAGACTTTACGAATAGTCTTACACTTTAAT
Organism: Epirrita christyi; assembly: GCA_951392215.1. Taxonomy (NCBI): domain Eukaryota; kingdom Metazoa; phylum Arthropoda; class Insecta; order Lepidoptera; family Geometridae; genus Epirrita; species Epirrita christyi. The sequence continues at coordinate 2,624,533 of OX595843.1, forward strand.
AGCTACTGTATATAAAATAGGTACTTATGACAAGTTTGTCTATAAAATCCAACACACTAATAGAAATGCAGTTGACTAGGAACAAAAAATCTATAAGTAGGTAAATACAGGTTTACTGCTCGTTCAGTGCTCAGCTGAATTTGCACAGCTTCATGTTAAAAAGAAACACCACAAAGAAATTACTTCTAAATTACTATTGTAATTAGTTGTATTATTCTTATTTTTTTAATTATTATTTAATTTAGAAATACTTTGATAATTATTTTTTATAAATACATATCTTTATTTACAATAACTTTTCATTTAAAAAACCGACTTCCGCCATTTTATTCGACAAAATATTTGTATGAAAAAAAATGATGAAAGAACCATAGTGGTGAAAGGGTTATTATAATTTTTGAATGCAAATGCTTGGTTTGTTGCTGAAAATATCAAAATCGCCATATGTATGCCTACAATATTTGAGTAAGTTTTTGTAGTTGAATCTGTAATATATTCGCTTATGTAATTCATTTGTTTTTTTAAGGATGTATCTAATATATTTATGGTTGTTATAATATATTATAATGTGTAAGGTATATTATCTAGTTATTTTAAGTAGGTAATTAATTATTATAACTTTATAATCTCGATCTGTATTAATTCCTTAAGCACTACCTTACACAAAGGTTTAGCTGGAAGAAAATGCTAATTAGCATTAAGTTATGGACTTTTTTTTGTCTAGTAGTAAGTATTTCTATCTATCTAAAAATAGCTAACGATCTAAAGATAGCCCAACTGATCCAGGAAATGGGCAGCATCCATCTGAGTTTTCTGAGTAGGTACGTAACACCAATAATTATACTGCTATCACCAATGCGCCTAGTAAAGCGTGATTATGGCTGTTATTATAGCAAATCCCCCCTATTGTACGGGAACTCAGGGGAGGCCTCTTTCAGCTATGAACTACCAGCTGATGAAGAATATACTGACGATAGAAATACGCAGAGATCTGAAAAATGCAATGCTGCATAATAATAATCATCATCAGCATCATCATCAGCCTGTAGAAGTCTACTGTTGGACATAGGCCTCCTTAGAATGCCACGACGAACTGTCTTAAGCCACCTACATCCATCGACTTCTAGCGACGTTTATAGTGTATTTAGTCCATCGAGTGGGGGCCTTCCCCTACCGCGTCGTCCGGTTTGCATAATAATAATGTTTTTTAGTTCCACATTTGTATGAATAGTCTACCCTTCGGTGTGACAGGTGGCGTGTTTATCGCTTCTTATGAGAATTGTAAATGCACTTCGATCATACTGCTTATGGTAGATCTGCCATTGTTTTACTGCAGTTAATTTTACATATAGAGAGGTTTTGTGGTTATTTCTGCGTGAATTGATTTTTGCAGAGTAATGACGTACTTTCAATGTACCTACTTAAATATTATAATATATAGATCGTCAACCAACGAGTGAATCACCTTTGTGAAATTCAAAATGTTTTATTATTTTGTCCACTTTGCAGCAGAATCAGCCTTTTGTAAATTCGACTAAATATGTATGTGATTTGATTTTTTTATAAGTACATGAGATGAAACTGAGATTTTGTCTGTAGAATATATCGCGGTCAAGTGCAAGTAGGTCTCGTGTAGTGTGGGTTCAGTATGAGTAGACTACCATAGTAACCACCAGACGAATTTGGTCTTGCGAGTAGTCCTCGGTGAAATAAAATTAAGATCTTTTACACGCATTTTCTCTTTCGTTTCGCTTTTCCTGTAAACTATGAAGCAGCCTGACATCAGGTTTTTTTTTAAATTGTTGTCTTGAGTAGTTTCGGAGATAAACGGGGAATGCTATATTTTCATTTTATTTTCCTTAGTCTTTTCTATCATGCATTTTAAAATTATAAAAAAAAGTATTTTACGTATTTTAATTTATAAAGGTCACATGATTCACTGGACAAAAGTTTTTATTTAATTTTTTCAGTTTTGCCTCGAGAATCAAAATTCGTTTATTTAGGCTAACGTCCGTGTCTGGGTCATCTAACTCTGTATATTTACCAAATATCAATTTATTTCGTCTTGTTGATTCGGAGAAAATATAAAGGGGCTGTTTTAACTATAGACAGGGTGGTTATTCGCTATGACCCAAGAGATTCCTTGTCAATAACGTGTGACGTCACCCATGCTATTTAGCGATGATTCCACGCAGATATCGTAACGAGCCCGCGTTATGTCACGTTTGGTCATAGCGAATAAGGGGGCAGGTTTCAAATTGTCTTGCTGTGAATCCGTGAATATGACCGTAGGGTGTTATTTATGTCATAGGTAAGTATAAATGTTATGACAAAAAACAAAAAAATTACTAATTTTTTGATATTTCCTACTATATATTAAGTAGTTCAGGTTTTAGTAATTTTTGTTTTGGTACTCTTTTAGTCTCTTTGACATTTATATTCAAGACCTTTACGAGTTTATACCTACACTCGGCTTCTAACACATGTATTGACCTTTCCAACGCCATTCATTGACACCGCTCATTTAATACTTCCTTCCTGTCTACCACGTGTTGAGGGGGCGCCTGCTGTCTTCTTTTATGGGGATTCCAGTGAAACACGCTTTAAAATAAACTTAAACGAAATAAAAACAATTTAACAAAGTGCGAGACAGACTCGCTCACCGAGGGTCTTATTTCACAAATCACTTTAAAAAAATAGACTCGCTTTGTATTTTCTTAACACAAAGTTAATCTACTTAGATCATAGCATCCTCTATTTCGACTAGTTCAGTTGGCTAATTCACTAGTTCTTAACTAATGAGATTTATTTTATCGTAGAATCGTACAGAATTCCAGAATACACTTAATTTCTCTAATCGAAATTTTGGAATTTTCAGTTTACATTTATTCTTGTGTTAATACCATGCACGTCACTTTGTTACAACTATTCCAAAGATGAGAATCACACTGCAAGCATAGAAAGAAACCAAAGTCTCATCATCAGGGTTTCTTTTTACATTTTAAGTAACGAAACCCTAAAAATAAGGGGTATTAATCGCTTTCGAAGCGTGTGCGTGACAAAGGCTCGGTTTTGATACTTTACGAAAGTTATGGTTATAAAACTAAGCACAAAGTCGTTCACTTCCCGTTTAGTTTTAGTTAGGCGAATATATTTTAGTGGTTTTATATTCATTGTTTTAAATTATTGAGTTCATTGTAATCAATTTAGCAACACATCAATGTATTAATAAAAGCGTATTAAAAAGATATGACATTAAAGATTAAACGTCTAATTTTTGAACGGAAATTGCAAAAATGAAAAACCTGGGTACTTCCAGTCTGACAACCGTTAGGATACAAAAAGGTTCTTGAGTGCGACCTCTTACTCATTTTATTTTAACTTTTACTTCCGGCCACCGTGATAAAAGTTCTTAAAAGACAGCCATAGCGAAACAAAGAATTCAGGCTACAGATGTCCCGACCACCGTGAAACTAACCCCACGAGTTAGACGATGCTGTGTAGTAAGACCCCGCTCTTGATAGACTGACTTTATTTTAAAGATCACTGAAAGTCAGTGGATGGAGGTAGCTCAAGACATCGTGGAATTAAATGTGTCCAGAGGCTGTAGACAAAGTAACATTCTAATAGCGATGACGCTAGTAGAAAAGTCCAAAATGTATATGAGATTGACGTAAGCTATCGATATGTCACGTGGTCTTTTGTATTGTATTACGACTGTAGAAATAGAATCGCTTCGAAGCGAATGCCGTTTGGCTAGGCCTACTGAGTGTACTTCTACAGGCTGATAATGATGACTACAGTGTGAATCATGGAAGCCTTGATGACTTTCAATGCAAATTGACTATCAACATGTCATCAAATATTTATATAGTCATCATTTACAGCTTTCACGGGTAATTTAAAAACAATTGAGTCATAACAACTATTTGTAGAGATTTATGCAAATAATTTTTCAAATGTATTTACTAACTATTTTTCTCAAACATAACATGGTTCATTGTCCTAAAAATTGCTTGCACAACATTAACGGTGTGATATACGTCCCAGCTCCGTTTTTGCCAACATTTTCTATTCTAATACTCTCGGACTAAGGACCATTTTTGACTGTTTTTTTTGTCAAGCCTCTACCCTCCAGAATTATTATTTTGAACTTTAAATCAAACCAGTTATAGTTCATATTCGTTAATAAAGGGGCCATATTTGAGGGAGTCAAGTACCAACTGACGGTATTTGCACAGATGGCTACCGTTTTTATGACACTTGCCATGTAAGGACTACGAAACAGGCGCGAACTGCTGCCGTTACCAAAATTAATTGCTTCTTTGAAGACTACGGTAGGACATTGTAACATATGTATATTTTTACTATTATTTGTATTGTATTTGTAGCAGTACTTTCCCACTGCTCATGTGTTACTGAAATATACAATACAGCTTTTGTCTTGTTCTCTCTGATTGAAAATATCATACGTCAAAACAAGACAAATGCTATTTTAACTAAAATAGGTTACAAAAATCAGAATAAGAGAGTAAAATTTTTATTACTTTTTGCGTGATCTAACATCCATCCATCCATCCATTATCACAAACTTTTACATCTATTATATGAAGAGGATTTATTGCCTCAGGTATTTACATAATTTTTTAACAGTACAAAAGGACCCGCTAAAAAAGCGTTCCAATTTAATTTTAATTAAATTTAATTTTATTGCTCTAATTATATGGCGCCTCCGATATCTTTTGCCTCATGTTGAAATTGCGTCTATTCTCGTATTTTTATGCAGACCACACACGTTTATCAGCTCAATAAAACGTTACGAGAAACGGCAGATAGAGATAGAGCGCCCTTCTGATCTCAAATAAAAATCATTGGTGGCAATTAATGTTGATAAGATTTTATTGAGAATCTAGAGTTATTTGTGTTATGTGAGAAACAGCTTAAAGAAAAACGGTAGATAAATACGACCCAATCTAGACTATTCGTCAAAGCATTCTGTTGCGAGTCTTCCACCCACCATTACACCGCAGTTCCTTCTATGGTAATGCTTTCACGGTCCATGCTGTGCGGCTATGGAACGCGTTGCCACTAGAAATTAGACAGGCTTCTTCACTACACACTTTCAAGCTAAAAGTTAAACAGCACTACCTATTAGTCCCAGCATATTATGCAATTATTGGTATTCTTTCATTGTTACAGTTAACTTCGTATATAATATTATGTATTAGTTTAATAGGTGAATATATAAGTATTAGGATTATACTTAGGTAGGTATTAGTCAATATTGTTCATAACTTCATATATATTTTAATTAATTTAGAATACTTCTTAGTTTTGCTTTGAAGGTACACCGCAGTCTATTATAGCGTTACTCATTTCGTTCCATCCAAAGGTTGCCTGGAAGAGATCGCTTTCAGCGACAAGGCCGCCCATTGTATTGCCTTTCTTTAGTAATATTACGTGTTTATTGTTTCTGTGGTGATCAATAAAGTGTTAATCTATCTATCTATCATAATCTATCTATATATCTATTTTCCGAATTATGCCTCTACTAGTCATTGTCATAATTTAATTAATTAATATTATTATTAAAACTCATTGGACCGACGACATCACACACAAAGTCACAAGAACACAACAAGACAAGTCACAGGAAGTCGGTGGATGGATGCGGCTCAAGACCGTTTATCATTCCTTGGCAAAGTCTGGTGATGATGATGATTTAGGTCCAGAAAAATAGTTTGGTTTAATTCAAATTATCGATAAAACCTAGCCTTATTTATACCATAGCTAACGCATACTAAAAAGAATTTAGTACATAGTAAAAATTATACCGGGTTCACGAGCGACGACCACAAACTGGACGACACTGTTGAGGAATGCCTTCCTCTCAATGGACTAAAGACATTATAAAGGTTGCAGGAAGTCGGTGGATAGAGGTGGCCGTTCGTCGTATAGACTGACTAGCTGATGATGAAAATTATTGTAGGTAGATAAGGTATCCCTATTCCGTCCAACTTGAACTCTACAATATTATTACTTTTGTACCTCGCTACTTAGCAAGCGTTTCTATTTCTATCAGAGATCAGTTAAGGTGCCCATTGTCTGAAATCCCTCCGGTCCCTCGTAAATGTGCCTTTGTTCCGAGTGACCGATAACTTAATCCTTTACCGTTCCGTTTTTGCGGTTATAAAACCGTTATTCATGTTACCGTTTAGCGTTGTGAATGAGTTATTGTTTTCTGAATGGAATTATTTTGAATAAAACTTTATTGTTTCAAATACTAATATTTTGTTATTTATCACTCACACCAACTAAGCCCAAATTGAAAACATTAATACCAAAACGCCTATTTATAAATAATGAAAAGCATTTAACTATTTCATCAGACCTTAGCGGCCTTATTACAGAACATGGACTAAATCTGAATTTAGTCCAGGCGTACTAGTCTAGGATTAAATATCGACATTAGGCATATGCGACTTTAAATACGAAAGCAGATGGTTTGTTTTCCGAAATCAATTCTCGCACTACTTCGCAAAATTCCAAAGTATCAAACTGACGGATTGTGTCACATCACAATAATTGAGATGTCCAAATTCTTACCTCTAACAAGCAATCAACTGTCAATTGCTAAACTAGGGGGCTGCCTTGTTTTAGATAAACCAGAGATAGTCCAAGCTTATGTAATTTTTGGCATATCTAGCTCGAAAGTTGCTTCTGGAAAACAAACCATCCGGTTTTGTATCACAGTCGTATATACGCTAGGTCGATATTTAAGCCTAGACTGGTAGTCCTGGTTTAAACCCAGACTAAGGGCCTTTTTTTATAATAACACCCTAGACGTCTACTGCTGAACGAAGCCTCCCCCATAAAATTCAATGGGGCGACTTGCCATAGTTGCCATGCTTGGCAGGTGGATTGGTGATCGCAGTATTGGTGTTGAGTACTCAGGTGGATACTGCTGCCCATTCCCTGATGTAACCCCTTAGTTGGCTTTTACGACATCCACGGGAGACGGCGGGGTCTATTCATAGGCTGGATACACCCACAGCTATTTAACTAGTTATTAAAAAAAAAAAGAATTGAGTTCTCAAAAAACTGTTGTAAACAATTTATAGGTTCCTAATGTCCTGTACCACATGTACCATCCTGGGATTCAAAACTATTTCAGGGTGTCGAAGCGACATGTGATCAGAGACCATGAGACACGGTACTTATCTCGTTCTACGCAATATCTGGTATAGCTAATGCGTATAGCCAGCAGTGCAATGCAGCTAGTCCTAGTTATCTGAATCAGTTGAGATATCTATAAATGATTGTTTTGAAACATTTCTTTTCAGTCTAAAAACTCAAATTAGAATTAAAAACAAACTTTTCAAAATTACGTTCAGTAAAGTATTTCACAGTACTTCAGGATTCACATAAGTTGATATCGAGTACTTAAGTTACAAAGATTTGCTTTCAACCGTCACAAACTGACAATCTTGATCTCGTATTCAAAAACATTACTTTACGTAACCGTAGTAACTATAGATTAACTCACTTTCTCGTTGCACTGACCCACTTGTAGTTACATGATATGTCATTCACCGATATTGAAGTTGTTCTGATATCGGCCGTTATTCAATTAGTTATTTTAATTCAGTTTATGTTTTGCCGTATTTAAAAAGTACATTTTAAGTACAATCTTTTTGACGTGGATCTGTATCGGATTATTGAATATTACCATAAGCGAGTGTATAATTGTTCATGTGCTATCGAAAAAGCTAATAAAGACGCAGTTTTTTCAGACCATCAGTTTCTATAAAAGTTGGTAAAAAACCAGTGACGACATGGAAAAACAAAGGCATAATATGCAGGTAGAAGTATTAAGTTTTTTTTTCAGTGGTATATACTAAGCGCACAACTATTAAATTGAAACAAACTATATCTTTTTATCCCCGAAAAACCTGTTCTTGGAGAATCTCGTAGCAGGTATATCGGCTCAAATTTTGTTAAAGGAAATTTTTGAGTTTCAGGCAGATGTACCTACCGAGCATGGCCCGAATATAAATTATTTCTAAAAGCTTGTATGTATATGACTGGCCACGATTCTACAATTTTCAAAACGCCAGTAACAAAGTAATGAATACCAAAAAACGCTGTCCTTAATTCGGTGACACGTTCATGAGCTTTTTAATAATCGCGCACGGGGGACAGTTAAAAACCGATTGACATTTTAAACAAGACAGCGATGTCGTAACGATATCGTTTTTGCGTGATACTTGATTTTCAGAATAGGTGTGTTACTAATTGCAGCATTCAATTTTGTTTCATTCATAATTTTATTTTCATATTCGTAATGCGTATACGTAATGCCCTTTTATTTTAATGATTTTATCATTTCAATATATTGGTGCATAATTTGTTTAATAATATTTTGTAGAGCGTTATTTAGAAAAATAAGATGGATGTATGTTATTGGTTGTACATTTTTTTAACGCCACAGTAAGGAGTTGTCTTCAAAAGAGCCACAAAAAAATACTGTACTAACATTTTTCAAGGCAAAAATTTCAATTATAAATCCCGATAAAAAGTAAAAAAATATTACGGAACAAGAACAAGATTATGATACCGCTATTCCATTCCTGTGAATTGACTCTTAATTGTCCCCGTCACTCTATTCGCGTCTATTAAATATAAATCAATGTCTAGGGATAAAAAACTTATGAAACTTGCATTCACGTTGCTTTTTTCCAGGAAGTGTCTATTTCTAGTAAAATCAAAGTCAAACTAAAAAGTATTTTATTCATTGACATTCATATGCCTCGCGGCATAGAACCATGGTTTTCTCATAAACTAAAAATACTCCCGTGACATATTTTTACATGTTTAATTGCTCATTAACCCCCATACAAATAAAAATGTATTTAAACTTAAACATTGCTTAAAAAGTCCTATCACTGTTTGTCATTATTCAATAGTAAGTTATCTTGAAACTGAATTTTGAAACTAGTTCCCATCCAATCGATTAAGCTGAAATTTTTCATATCTGTCAAATTTAGATGACAATACATTATTATAATGACGGCGAGCTGATCTGATGATGAAGACAACGTTGGTGGACAACGGAACTTCTCCATGATTAACAGTAGTCTGGGAATTTTTGGTCTCATTTTGATCAGCTCACTTTAATTAAAGTCCGTATTGTAAAATACATTTTTAAACAAAAAACTTATTTATTAATTACAATTAAAGGGACACGATTAATTTTGACATACACAATGTGTCAAATCAAAAAAGTCCGGACAAAAATCGGATTATAAGTTCCGTATCATCGGACGCGATCACTATTTAATTCATCCGTAATAGCGCCAAGTGTCAGTTTGTTTACATCGCGTGGGTGAATCGTGAATTTAAACGATGTGGCAAGTGAATGCTGTTTTTTCGACTTGGAATGGCATTGGAAATATTATTATGCTTCGATGACGAGTTTACCCTCAAAATATCAAACGATACGACGAGTTATATCTATTTTTTCTATGACGAAATTACCCTATGGTGAAAGTATAAATATCTTTTACTTATCAAAGTACGTTGATAAATGAAATAAGACTTATTATTAGCCAAGCAGATTTTAATTTTCAATTTCCCAGCAAATATTTGTTTTTTCTGATTTTTGCTCACTTTTCGTTTCGCAAGCGCTGTTTTATCACTTTATCACAAAAATTGTCTGTTGTCAGCGTTTTCAGTATTTGTTTTTTATTAAATAACTAATTGATGTTAAACGACAAGACGACCGAAGATATATACATCACAAATCAAGTAAATTTCTCCGGATTATTGATCACTTCCTGGGTTCCGTAAAATTTACGGTAAAAGTATTAATTACTGGATAGTTTAGTGGTAGTGTCCGCACCGTTACTGCGTGGGCTAGTGTTGCCCAACTCATGAATGGCGGACAAGTCCACCCACCTACATTATCAATGAAACTTGTGTAGAAATACGCCGGTGTGTCTGCGAATACGATGACGAAATTCGCCATTGAATCTTAGTTGCTCTACATTGTGGCAGGTCAATCGTTTACGGATAAAATCCGGTGATAGTGACAGGTGTCAAATGTTTTTGACATTGACTTATTGTTGCTTCAACAGCCTTTAGAAGTCAACTGCTGGATAAGGCCTCCCCCATAGAATGCTATAGGGGGATTTGTCATAATCACCACTCTCGGCAGGCGGATTGGTGATCGCAGTATTGGTGTTGAGTAGTCAGATGGATGCCCCCCCCCCCTGGTTAAATCCCCTAGTCACCTTTCACGCCATTCACGGGACGAAACAGAGGGGCAGAGGCCTCCCCCCTAGGAGGGTGGCCTATGTCTAGCAGAAGACTTCTATAGGCTGACAATGATGATGATGACCTCTGTGGCACGGCGGGCAAGTACCCGGCTCAGATGCGAGAGGTTGGAGGTTCGATTCTTGCTGAGGGAATATTTGTTCCAAGTCTGGGTGTTGTAGTACCAAGGTACTCGTAGTTCCTGATATACACGACGAGGAATCCTAGTGTGGGATCAGGACATCATATGTGTCTGTTGGGTGTTATGTTATGTTATAATGTACATAATAATATGTATGATGTTATGATTTTATTCCAGTCAGGCTTCCAATTAAATACGTACCTAACATGTTTTGTATTTTTCAATAAGTAAAGGGTTAAGTGCATTCCACTAATCAACAAAGTTCAATAACTTTATCCCAAAACCTGGTATAAAATGACTGCGTGGGCGCAATTCGGCCACTGTGTGCTTTCCGTTCTCTCTACCGCGATTTCGTTTTGTATCTGTGTTTATGTTTGTACCTTTGTTTTTTGTGTCACAAGCACCTACGCATAATGACGATTTGGCCATGGCCATATTTGGTTCTGAATACTCATCAATTAGGTGAACAAGAAGTAACGAGCATTCATTTTGTTTTTTAGGGTTCCGTATTTCAACAAAAAAACGGAACCCTTATAAAATCACTTACTTTTCCGCCTATCTATCTGGCAAGACCCATTTTCTCCGGAACGGCTAAAGTTATCAACTTGAAATTTATACCGTATTTAAAAGTCTGTGAGCTTATAGTTCCGTAATAAACCAAGCTTCTAACTCAATGCGTCAAAGTAGTAGAGGATAATGAATCCCTAATTTTTTTTTATACTACTTGGCAAGCAAACAAGCTTACGGCCTGATGGAGAGTAGTTACCGTAGCCTATGAACGCCTGCAACACCAAAAGCATCACAAGCGCGCTACCGACCCTGAAGCATTTAGATGAAAAGTCTCATGTGCCTGTAATTTCAACGGCACCCGTACCCTTCAAACCGAAACACAGCAATTCGAGCACTACCTACTGCTTGGTGGCAGAAATGGGTACGGTGGTAGTATTTCCCCGGACGAACTCTTTCACAAGATGTTCTACTACTAACAAAGATGTACATGAAAATTGTTGTTGTATGGAAATTGCGGAAATGAAAAACCTCTACAGCAATTCCTGTAATCTCACAATTCTAATATTTGGAGTTCTAGGAGTCTTTGTGACATAAATGAAAGAAAATGCCTAAAACTGAAGAATTTCGACTTATTTAGGAAGAGTGAATTTTATAGGATAAAGTGAAAAAGTAAAGTCGAAAAAAGCTTATTTTACGATTTCGAAATAAACTAGAGATTGGAATCTTTACACGGGGCGAATCAAACTCGCACTCGTCCGTTTGATTGTTAACATTTACCGATTACACATACACAGAGGAACAAACTCCTATTTAATAACTATAGGCACTTCAAGTTTTCTAACAGTTTACTAGACCCATTATAAATAATTAAATACCTCACGTGCACTACTAAGATTAATTCCATTTATTAATCAATTATTACTACCTAGGAGTTTAAGCCAAGCCCTAGTAATAATCTATGAGTATTATCAAACCTGTATTACTCTGTGCTACTCCAAATTGCCTCTCAATGTAAAGTAAGCTTTATTCATTATCATCATCATCATCTTAAGCCTGTAGAAGTCCACTGCTAGATATAAGCTTCCCCCTCAGAATGCCACGACGAAAGTTCTTGAGCCACCTCAATCCATCGACTTTCAGCGAATCGAGAGGGGTACTTCCTCTACTGCGTTTAAAGTTATTAACTAGTTATTAAGTGTTAACTTTATTAAACTTGGTTTAATTACTTTTAGATCAACTTTGGTACACCTGAGTAGACCTACATAATTGAAATTAATCTAGGTGTAGATAAAAAACAAAGCAGGTCCGGTACAAAATTTACAAAATACAAATTATACAATTGAGCTGTCTAAAGACCGTTGCAAACGATCTAAAGATTGCTCAACCGCACAGGGTGTACGGTAACTACTTTCCATCAAGTGGGCCGTATGCTTGTTTGCTTACCAAGTAGTATTAAAAAAAAATGTTGAGTACTCAGGTGGATGCTGCCCTGGTGGTTCCTATAATCAGCTTTTACGACATCCACAGGTGGAGATGGGAGTAATTACTGATATATCCTGTGGTTTATATCCTTTGTACTAGAGGTAGGGCTTGCATTCGAATATTCGAATATTCGAATTATTTGAATATTTATCCTACTAATATTATAAACGCGAAAGTTTGTATGGGTGTTTGTTACTCTTTCACGTAAAAACTACTGAATGGATTTGAGTGAAATTTGGAATGGAGATACTTTACGCCCTGGATTAACACATAGGCTACTTTTCATCATCACCATCATCATCAATTTTCATCATTATGCACGCGGGTGAAACCGCGGGGCGCAAGTAGTACGATAATATTTGTACGATCTGCAAATAACTGTTCAGGATGTTCTGGGTATTTTTCTATGAATAATAAAAAATATCTATCTATGTTATGTATTGTATGAAGTTTATCAGTTATCTAGCTAGTACCCATAATTACGCTCTGTGCTTGGGGCTAGATAATGTTGTGTGAAATGTCCAGCATTTATTTATTAATTTATATACTTTGATCTGCTGATCTCATAATGATAAATTACTTATTCCTAGCCTAACATAGCTCTTTTATATTTTACTGTACTCTTAGTTTTGTATTTAAGTGCTGTGACAACGAACCAAAAACACAAAATGAGGTTGATAAAGAATAAGTACCTACTTGCACTACTATACTACTTGAGTTAAAAAAAATAGCTTAAATTTTATTATATTATTGTAATAATATTCGAATAATTTGAAAAATAACTCAAAAATAAACGAATATTCGAAAAACTAAAATTCCGAATATATGCATACCTAGACTAACTAGAGGGGTCTATTCTTAAGACCACCACATACGCCACATTTTTTTTTATACACGGCATATTTTAATTATAACTACTTATGCATAGCAAAGTAATAATGATATTGCCGGTGCCCATTTCATAATCAAAGCTTATGAGTAGGTACGTCCATAGTATTTCTGAGTAGTTCCACACAATAGAGAGAGCTCGAAGGTACAGTTAGATGGACAGCCTCTCAATGTAAAAATCTACGAGTTTTTCTAAGAGCATGTCAGTCGATTACCGCGATAAGTGCTGAAATTGAATTGTTGTTCGGAATGGATGAATAGACAATTGAATTATGATGCAATTGTTTCTTCGTTGCTTTTGGAACCTGTATTGTTTTTGGGGTACCGTGCCTCAAAAGAAATAAACAGGACCCTTATAAGATCACTTTGTCTGTATGTGAAGACCATTTTCTCAGGAACGGCATTAAATATGAAAGTATAAACGAGTCTTAATAAAATAAAGCTCCAAGCTCAGAGCAATAAAAATAGATGATAATTAATGTATTATTTTTGTATGAAAATCTTGAAAATTAGAGCACGGATTTGAAGAGCACTGATCCTATTCCACTTAGAGCACCGATTCATATTTTTGATCGAAAGCCCTTCTGAAGTGCATCTAGTACATTCAAATCGGTGTTACATCATCTATTGAAGACCATAGCGACGTGTTTCAATAAATATTTCTTATGGCTCCTACACACTATGCCGGCGGCACAGCCGGCGGCTTTTTGCCGCGCGGGTCAAAATACGCCGCGGGTACACAGAATACCCGCCGACAAGCGGTGGCATGTCCGCCGGCTGGGCCGCCGGCATAGTGTGTAGGAGCCTTTAAAGTCATAGAAAACGATTGCAGAAAAATCTCACTACACGAAGATAAAATCGTAACAGAAAAATACCCACACTAACGCCAAAAACAATCGCTATTGGCCATGGTAAAAAACAAAACACAACATGTACGACCGATAAGACACTTAAACCCAAGATTATTATAATTCCAAAGGTTAAAGAAACTGTCAGCATTAGTAACTCTACACCCAATTATTTTATTATTTACCACTTTAGATCGGCCAGTTTCGATATTATCCTCATCAAAGGTCAGCACTCAGCATAAAGCAGACCTCAATACGCAACTCAATATCAATGTTACACGAAACTTATTCAAAGACACATGAGTATATATAACAAACAGACTGTAAGCTTCAAAGGACTGCCCTGCTACTTAGTTTCAATTTCAACCCAATATCAATGTTACACAAAACTGAGTAAACGACACATGAGTAACAAATACATAAGTAACAAACAGAATGAAAGCTGCATATTATGACTGTCCCGTATAAATCTCGTGTCATTTGTTTTATCTTGATCACCTTGCTTGAGTCATACCTACTTTAATTCTGTTCTCTTCTGTGAAATAATTTAGGTTGCGCTCAGCACAGAGGCCCCGTTAACGCCACCATACCTATTTCTGCTGTCAAGCAGTGTAGTGCTCGTATTGTGGCCGTGAAATGACAGGTACATGAAACCTTTAAGTCTCAGGGCTTTAGTGCAATGTCACATAGGACGCGTCCTAGGTGGACGGGACCTAAGAGGTATTGTATTTGTTATAGGCTGGGATTACCGCTTAACATTAGGTGAGCCACATAAAAGATCAGTTATAGACAAAAAAAATGTAATGGTTCATTATTGTCAATGGCGGATTGGTGATCGCAGTATCGGTTTACAGTGCTCAGGCAGATTTTGCTGCTCATCCCCTGTTGTAGTCCTTTAGTCGGCTTTTACGATGTCCACGGGAGGAGATGGAGGGGTCTATTCTTAGGCCGAAAACACCACAGCAAATGATACGTCATCATCATCCAACACGATAAACACGACAACGGGTCTCACTCAGATTGGCGTCTCAAGCCTTCCAATTTTAATTTCGTCGTGAAATCCGAATTTTAGCCACACTTACAATTCTAAAGTAATGCTTACGCGTAACCTAGCTTAATTCACTTTGTAGAAACCGGGTGAAGCTACCCATCTGTTTGTTATGTACTCAAGCGTTCAGAGATAACATTAATGCTTGTGATTCATCAAATCACGTTTGCAATCATAAACTTACTTCAAAGCCCCTTTAATTTAAACTTTTGATTGAATTTGGCAACTATTTTATAATGGTCGTAAATTGAGAGCCTAAAACATAAAAATAAATTTTTGAGAAGCTTTTTAAACACACAAATCCACTCATAGTTAACAAGAGCCAGCTCTTAATTACAAGAAAACTCCTCTACTTAGGTACTCCGCCTAGGTAGTATCGACACCAGAAAATATATCTACTAAGTTGATACAATTTTTTAGTACACCGTGCCAATACAAGTTGGGACTATTATGCAGTCTGAATAATAATTAAAAAACAAATTGCTGCTTTATTTACACCGTCTTTGATAAAAGAACGAAAAAGTTATTAAATAGTGTTTTACATACCAAAAGAGACGAATGAAGAAAACAGTCACGAAAACATACCTGTAACAAAAAGCAAAGATGTTATTATTAAAACTGATAGACACATAATGCTGTTTTTATAATAAAAGCTTTTAAATAACTGAATATTCAAGAAATCAGTGTTATCGATATTTATATTAATACAGATCAAAATGTTCTATTGACATTACGTAATCAGGAATGTATACAGACTGACATCATGGTGGAGAATTAATTGTGTGTCGATTGTAGGTGTAAGAATAATGAATGAAAACTGTGTTTGGGTTGACGATTGACGATTGACCTCTATTTTGAATAGACTGTGGGTCTATTGACAGATTCAAATGTTTATAAGCAAAATCTGATATTACACATTGGATAGATGAAAAATAAGTATATGACAAAAAACATTATTCATATGTTAAAATGAAAAGTAATCTGTAATATAACCAACACCATACGAAGCTGGTCATTGGCCTATTACAAAGTGACCAAAAATTAGTAGTGGTATGATGCTTGTTACCATAGTTTAAATATTGGTAGAAGCGTACAACTTTTATATTTATGTTCCAAAGTAGCAGTCTACTAATGCTTAGCTTTATGTTAAGCTACAAACATTACTTTGTATGTATCTACAGATACAATGTTTTATACTGCAGTGTTTTCTACTTGTGAAATTGAATAAAGATCTGCACTCCGCTATTATACATTTATATTGCGTTCAAATACAGAGTTAGTTATTGTTGTGATATTTCTTGGAATAGGAACGTGACTTCAAACTGTTAAAACGTATAGTAGATAAACTGGTATATATTTATTCTGTACAATATTTACTTGTCTTGAAGGTTTCAAGGTGGCATAGATGTGGTTTGTAACTGAATAACTGAATACAAAGGTTTCTCTTCGGTTGTAAACCTACTCATTTTATAGAATTAACATTTTAATGGCTATAATTACAATAATGTTAATCTTACTTGTAAGGTACAGGATAATCATAAAGTTATGAAAATACTATAGCTTGCTCATGACATTACTACGATCTTTTAAATAAATAGTAGTTTTTTTTAAATAGATGGCAACAAAATAGATGAATATCAGATAGATAACAATTAGAAGAAGGTATTTCATGCAAATCTAGAATATAATATGATAAATTGGGTTAAATTTAAATAATTGTTTTGATATATTTTTGATATCCTGGAATCCCACTGTGCGTTGTTCGTTCTTTTTTTGTTGTTGTTTCTTTTGTTTTGGAATGTTCGTCTTTTCTCTTTCCGTCCCTTTACTTCTATATTGGATCAACAATTTTTTTCTCTGCATTTATCTCGACTTTTGGCTCCAGTTGGATTGAGTATTTTAATGTTCGCTTCTTCTTTCGTCTCTTTAATGGAATGCTGACGATCTAAATATTATTATGAAAACTTTTAAAATGTTTGGTCTAAATTATATTTTTGTGTCTTTCACTTTGTGCCGCATTTGCACTTATAAGCGATACAAAGGCAAAGTGAAATATCAACAAGACAGGCATGATACGATTTCCATACAATAGGTATCTGCGGGTAAATGTGGGAAAGTGCGAATTCTATTTAACGTTACAGATCGTGGACGATGCTTACTTTCAACTGAATTAGTTACTTGCAATTGCATTTCCATTACTTTAATCCTGGTTGCGGGGACTTAACTTACTACATCATGATCATCATAACCATTAGTTGTAAATTCAGATAAGCAGGTACCAAAAAGCCGTAAGTAATCCGTTTTGAAGATTATTTTAGGTGTAAATGATAAAGAGTTGACAGGAACACCATTTCAAATTCTAAGTATGTACTAATCATCCTTTTGTGTGTAAAACCTACTTAGGTCACCATTTTTCCTCTCAAAATATATTTTTTTAATAAATATCACCTTTTAATTTTTGTGGTGCCTTTTAAAAGCTCAACAGTGTCTCATTTTAGTCACTGACAACCTGTGATTGATACATGGCTTGTCTAATGAAATTCTTGTAATCTGTATAAATTGTTACTTTGACTGGTTTCATTTGTTCTCATGAATATCCTGTACGTACATTTATTGCTCTACCACTAAGCTATGGAGTCTGTATATTGAGAACAAAATGTCTTACTAGGCACACTATCAAACTTTGGCGGCTTGTTGGCTGGTATCAAAAATAGCAAATCAACTTGTTAATTATTTTGTATGTCAAATAAATGCATATTATTAATGTGTTTTGTGGAGTAGATTCCTTTTTCATACTCCCATCACTCTATTTATCTATCTACACTAATTATATTTCTCTATTTATCGTTATTGGCTTCATTCAGTAAGTTCCTTTTTACTTGTGTCATTTATTACAGACAGCTCCTATCAAATAATTTTGAATTGCAATCGAAACCACGATCAAAACTTAGTATCTCCATTAAAAATAACGAGTAGCTTGTCTGGTTAAATTATACTCGCAGCTACTTGTCTTTCGCTAGGTACTAGATTTAAATGATTATCTATAGTTATTTTGTTTATAGCTAGTAATTTCATTTCTGGTATTACTTATCTATTCTTGTAAGTTCTTAATTCAACATACTTATTGTTAGGGTAAGGTAATATTTTGTTTTTCAAAACATTCACACACCCCAAAATAGGATTCCCTGTCGTTGGTATCAGCAACTATGAGTACCATGGTACCACAATACCCAGACTCGGAATCAATATTTTTAGATCATGCAAACATTTGTCCCGCAGCGGGAATTATTTTGTTATTGTGTCTTGACTTTTTTAGTTCAATGGACAATTGAGATTGTAACTTACAATATTATAATACTACAAAAATATGATGTACAGTTGGTACAGTATTAAACTAGGGTTGTATTTTATTTTTGTTTTATTTTTCCAGAAGATTTTGCTTATGATGTTTGCTTTTTAAAGCACCACGTTATGTTGACGCTGAAAGTTAAGAGTTTTATACTCAAGTAATTTCATACCTAAAGATGCTAGTACTTAAATTAAAAGTTTTTGCTATTGCTTTTTATAAAAACTTTATTAATAATCTAAACAAAGAATACAGTACAAAAACTGGTAACTACGCAATATGTACCCATAGGATATTTTAAAATATTCAAACACGCCACGTAATAGCCGTATCAATCAATTCAACAATTACACTGATTCAAACACCAGGTGGTTATTTATGTAACCAACCAATTGTTACATTAATATTAATGACGTAGATGTGCTCTGTGTAGACGTTGACATGGATCTGGAGCAGATAACGATAGATGATGGATGAGAAATTCGGCAGCTGGGTGTAAATTAAAAGCTGAAAGCGGAAGATACGATGGATAAGGGTAAAGATGAGTTTTAGGTTGGTTGAGATGAAATTGAATAAATTTTGACATTTAGCAAGCTAGGGATTATAGCTGGCGAATTCAACATTAACCAATTGAATAACAGCTTTTGTCTAAATCTTATCAAAATCATTTAGTTCTTACATTCTAATTTTATTTTTTTTATTTTGGGTATTCAGTTACAGGCAATGATGATAATTATTATGAAGTATTGGAGATAGAGAAGACCAATAAGATTTAACCACTGATTAATAATCGTTATAGTGTTCAGACAAAAATCAGTAAATATAATCAATTAAGATGAAAAATTACACAGTTCAAAAATATCTAGTATAACTGATACTGACTTGAGCAGTCGCTTACGTTCATGAGTTTAATTTAAATAACCTTGCACTGTGTTATTAACGACAAGTGGAGTGACACATAGACTTGCCCGGCTTCTGTTCAAAGTACATGTTTCGAATACAAAAGGTATAGTCACATACCTACATAGAATGTGGTTTCCTTTAAAACACGCTAGTTTTAAAACATATGCAATGTATCAGTCATTGTTTCCAAAATTTGTTTAAGCGACCAAACATTTTTGGGCTTGGATCCATATAGGCTGATAAGAAATCTATTGGAAACCTCTGCCATAAAATTCAATTCTTATTATTCATGGAAGCGCTTGCAAAATGGAAGCTTTATTTAAAAGCGTTCTGTCGGTTAGAAACTGGATCGGAATGGATTGTTCGCCATTTTCGGCAACTGGTGGTGCAAGCGAAGCGAGGCTCAGATTCGGGATCACTTTCCAGCTCATCCGTATAAGGGTATGAATGCCTCATGAATTATACGGTAGTTTCGTTTTGACGTTAGCTTTTTTGAAATAAGAGCCACTGAATCTTTATTTCAAGCACGTTTTGAAGACGAGTTTACGTTAAAGGGAATAATGAAAGTCGAGGAATTTTAGGAGGAACCATGTCATCAGATTAACGTCAGTTTCGATTTTTTAATTGGGGATGTTTTTATTCTTATTTTTCTTCAAATAAGATTTAAATGTAGATGCAGTTGTTTTCTTCATTTGAAATTAAAGTCGTTTTCTGTAAAAGCATGAGTCTAAATTGGCTTCAATTCAATTCAACGTATGTAACCTAAATGTTTCGCATCTAATCTAGATAATCTATGTGTAGCAACTTCATCCCCATTGATCTTATCAGAGCAATCTCATTCACCGTTCAATATAATTAACTTGCACACAATTAAGCCAACCTGTAGTGATTCAAAAGACTGTGAATCAATGATTTGCTTTAGATTATACAAAATAGCTAAACACGACTTTGTTTGCCTTGTTCGTCTTAACTTTCTCACAGGCAATGTTGTGCATTCTATTAAATTTATTTCAGGTGGTCTTCATTATCAGTTTGAGCTTGACGCGTACTTGCAAAAAAACTTTTTGGGCTTGCTTAGCAAGCGTCGTCACCGAATTATATATCACCAAACTAATCCGTACAGTGATACTTTGGTTCCGTCTCTGTTTACAATAATCATCTTTTTTAAGAATTGCAATTACTATTGTATTAACAAAAATCGCAAAAGTTTTCATTACTGCCGAAGGACTATCATTTTACAATCGTCAAGAAATACATATAGTTATTAAAACAGTTATTTCTGTAATAAAAGCGGCGGTAACTTTGATTACTGACTGCTATCTGGTCGGCATAATTATCTACGGCTTCAGATCAATACCTGAAGGTAGATTTAATTGGAATAGAAAGTCAAGCGATGAGCAGAAATGTCGGCACAATTTTATCAATTTTACTTTAATTAGCTAACAGGCGCAATGGGAAATCTATAGTTAGGTATGTATGAGATAACATTTATAGAACAATAAAAAAAGTAAAGGAAAGCAGTTACCGTAGCCTATGGACCCCTGCAACACCAAAGGCATCACACGCGCGCTGCCAACCCAGAGACATAAAGATGAAAAGTCTCATGTGCCTGTAATTTCACCGGTACCCGTACCCTTCAAACCGAAACACAGCAATGCGAACACTACTGATTGGCGGCAGAAATAGGTACGATGGTAGTACTTCCCCGGACGAACTCTTTCACAAGAAGTTCTACTACTAACTTAGACTACTAACAATTTTTCAGAATAAAAAGTAACATTTCTTAAGCCTGAATACACAGACTAAAACGATAAGTAAGAGCTTAAAGTAAAAATAAGATGAAAATATATAAAATACAAATCATCTTTAAATAACCATCAATAATCTTAAACTGAAGTCAATGATACTTATGAGCAAGAAAGTAAATAAACTAGAGCTCTTCATTGCAACAGAATGCAAAACGCTTGTAGCTCGCAAAGTACTTTCGACCATTATTACTCTTACCAACAAAGGGGGTAATAAAGTTAGAAATTCCTTTGATCGACCGTTCATTGGACATGTTGGAACATGACCCGAAATCGGGCCAATAAAGTAGCTAAGATAAGCACAGGAAATAAAACATCAACGTTTGAGAACTTTGAGATAAGATTGCTTACTAGCTGTATGTACTTAGGTGTGTGTAATAGACTCTATTTGTAGAGCTTACGAAACTAGCAACCGGCAGGTAACTGACCGGTAGTTTTTATATGTAAGAGGCTGATTGCTTCAGATAGGTCAACTAATGATCTTCAAAAGTATAGTATCAATAGCAATAGATCTAAGTTACAAGACTCAAAATAAAATAATGCAATAAACTAGTACTACCATGTTACACGTTCTTTCTTGGTCACCAAGGCTTGACCCTTGGTTTCTGCATTAGGTCAGAGACCAACTTGAGGTAAAATCATAGAATTTAAATTATGAGGTGAATTATAATGTCCTTGAAAATGACTTGGTAACCGATGGTTAAAGAGCCAATGTGGTGAAAGGATTCCTCCTGTGTGCGGATGTGCGAGTGAACCTCGCAGAGGCTTTTTTCATGCATTATCTCATGTATTCGAAGTTTGATCCTAGGACATCCTGGTTTCTTCACGATGTTTTCCTACACAGTTTGAGGGTATTGCGCACATTTTTTTTTGAGATAGGATATGGCGGTCCCTCTTGCTAGACAATCAATGCTCACAATGTAATAAATAAATGAAAAGACGCAAATCATTTTCATGAAACACTTGACCAACAAATAATAATCAAATAAACTAGCACTAAAGGGCAAAACAAAATAAACTGATAAAAAAGTTAAATATTTTCAAAATTAGTAGTGGTCCATGTTTGAACAATCTATACCTCAAACTAATAATTTAGAGCCTCTTAAAAAGGGTTATTACAATTTTGACGACATTAACAAGATGGGAGGTTTTTGGGAAAAGAAAACAATCTAGCTAGATCCGGAAAAGTTACTAAGCTTACTAAACTAAAAGTTGTTTAAGCGACAAGTTCTGGAGCAAAGTTTGGTATGGCTCGGTTGTTTGTTGGTCATGAAACTCAGAACCCACGCTCACTAGTATCTCTTGGCGAAGATACCTATTTAGATAATATAGCTTTATGCAATAACTCAGTGAAAGCAAAGCGAAATTGAAGGGTTCCAGATGCTTAATACTTTATATTACTGGATTTCTCTACTAAAGGTCTCGCAAATAATTTATTTTGATATCTTGTTAAAGACCTTTCATACACGTTCGATTTATTATGGGGTGGTCGTAAATATTACTGTTATGTTCATTTTCATAACCGGATATTGTGTTGGATTTTACGAGACTGGGAAGATGATTTTGCTTAAAGTCATAATCGTCATCATCATCATCGCCAATATTATAATGACCGCTAAAAAGAAGGCTTGCTTTCAATATTGCGATTGGACCATAGTGCAATAAAATTTACATATTTTAGTTTCTCAAATGAAGTATTAAATTTATCTTTTCCTATCTCTCATTAAATCGTATTATTACTATATCACCTCAGTGCCTTATCATCATTAATCAAACGGGCAATTGACAGTCCTATTTAGGACTCGATTAAGCACAAGCATACCAAAGCTAGACAACATGAGCTTGGTATTTCTTTTAAATCTGATAAGATTAGCACTTATTATTCAAAAGAGTATATTATAATGTTAATTTATGATAAAACTTTATACGATAACAATTTTGAAAATAATGTTGTCTTTAAAGTGTAATGTTTAGGTGTGAACAGCTATAATAACTTAATAGCTTACGGAGAAAGGTAACCGTCAAAACATATTGTCAACTACTGCACCACACAAACAGCAGATAAAACTGAAAAATCATAATCTTAAATTAATAGCACCTGACATTCACGGAAGAGACGACATTACCAATAACAATCAAAATTAATCGAGCTACCACCAACCGCACAACAATAGTAATATTCCATCACTTGTCGTATAAGATAAGTTATGTCCATAGACAGGTAATACCTTGTAAATCCTTGCGAGCCGTTGGTTGAGTCTTGTGTACAAACCTTTATCTATTACTCGTTAACGGTGAATGCATTCAGGCATCGACGTCGGCGGCCAATTTATTACGCAGCAGTATCGCCTCGTCCATCGGATACTGGCGATGCGGCAGGCGTGTGTCACTTCAAATCAGCTTGCAGTGAAATATGAGCTATATCGCGCTGGATTTAGATTCATAATCGCGTTGGATGCAAGCATTTTGAATCTCTAAACGTCATGTAAAATTTCGGTTATAATCGCGCGCTGCATGTGCACAATGTTGTCAAATCATGTGTATGCTTCAAATTCATACTTCGTGTCCAGAAGTGAGACTTCTGTATCATTGTTTCTGTATCTTTCTAGTATACAGGTTCTATTATTTCTTCTTTGAATGCGGTATTGATACAAATGGTGAAGGTCTTACAAAGCCGGTATTATAGTAATGGGAATTGTACTACAATGAGCAATGGCTTGGGGTAATCGGTTGGACGAAATGGGAAAGCAAAATATAAGCAATTTAGATTTCGTGAACTTTAAATGTTTGTCTATGGATGAATCACAAAGTCGTAATATTATGGCGACATGTAGTTTTTAATTTTATATTTAAAAAAGTTATAATAAAACATATTTAAAGGTGGGGATAGCATTAAATCAATTTGTATTTTAAAGTGTGTACGTTGCCCATTCAAGCATATTCAAAGAGTGCTCGAAGTAAATGTGTCACCTTACTTATAAGGAAAGAGCAATCAATGAGCAACGAGCGGAAACCTTTAACATTATGGGAAGTGACATCCCAATTTCACCGTTGACTCTACCCACTCACACTTGAGTAAGTAGGTAACCTCCTACATTTGGCTATTAAACACAGTTTAAGTAGTTGACATACAATGACAAGCGGAAATGCTTTTCTAACTTTTAAGAAAATTGGATCATTTTGTGGCAGATTTTATCCGATAGTTTAACTACCTACCTATTCATTTTGAAAGCGTTGCATGAAAATAGCTTCCCTGTGGGACGCACCCAAATTCCATTCACCTTACTAGTTCACACTGGTCAAACATAAGAACGAAGAGTCAAAAGAGTTTTTAAACAAAACTGGCTCAAATAAAACATTAGAAAGCACTAACATTCCTTCCTTGTTTGGACGCCATACATCATGAATCAACCAAGAGTAGTTCAGTACTCCTATCTGCAATGATTGAACTTCCAGATGGAAAAAGCATCAGACTTTCTATAGGTAATGTACGCCGCAATACATAACTCATCTGAACATCTATGAATTCTCTCACCACATCGGTTCTCGCTATAAAAATGACACAAAATAATAACTTAAAATTGCTTTTGAACATAGCTGTTTAAAATTAAACCCTTAAAAGAAAATCAGAAGGTATTTTGCTTCCTTGTCTAGACGCAATGCATCATGAATAAATAAAAGTTAAGTACTCATAACTCCAATGATTGAACATCCAGACAGTTAAAGCATCAGACTTTCTATCGCTAATGCACGCCGCAAACGCATAACTCATCTGAACGGCTATGAGGCAGGCACGAGGAACGCGCAGGCCAAAGAGTAAGGCTCAGGTAATAAGACGTTTTTTGAGCCTAAACTCAGCAATTATGTCAAACTTGACTTGTGTACGCAGCTTCGGTTGTGTGGCACCCTGTGTTCGAAACTTGATTGAAATTTGGCTTTAAGTTTTCCACGCCATTCTGTCTATCTTTTATTGCGTAAAAGAGCTATACCAGCGTGTATGCGATTGTATGTGCTCATGGGCTCTGCAAGAAAAGGGTTGTTAACTTCTTACTCTGTGGCAGAGTCGGGCACGATCCGCGTGCACGCAGCTTTTCGCGCCCGCTGGCCATCAGGTCAGTATCAATAACTGTAGTGAAATTAGAATGTTATTGTTGAAATAACAATTCTAGGACGAGTGAGAAAGGTCAATAAATATCAAAAGCCAAAGGTCATTGGTAGGTCTAAGGTAAACGATCCAGCATTATTGAGGTACACAATGCCCCCGAAGATAAGGTATGATGATAAAAAATAGCACCTTGTATTGCGAAAAAACAGATCTAGTTTTATCCTGGTCCGGGGCAAACATGAATCGGGTTATTAACACAGTAGAAGCATCGAGCAGCTTCTAGAAACAGCTTTAAATTAAACACAAGGTGCTCTTATTAAAAATAACTGTCAACAACACAAAGGCACTTTAAAATCCGTAGTGTCACAATTTGGTCAATCTATTCACAAAGTAGCCCTGTCATATTCACGATTCCTTTTCAAGTACCGTAATAAGACCATGACTTTCTTCTGTTCAACAAAACAGTCCAAATGAACAGTATAATAACAAAGACTTTATTCTCTTGTCAAGGCTAAAAATGTTTATTTGGTTTTTCAATAAGTGCAATATTAAATTGGTTTTCATACCCTTCAAAGTTGCGAAATGGTTAAAAGTGCATTCATGGCTTTAATTTGAGAAAGGGGCGTTAAATTTAGGGGTATCTTGAAGATAATTACTGAACAGGTTCTATTCTCGTTGTTGGTAGGACATAAGTAATTAAATTTGATTTGCACATGAAGAACACAATACACGCAATGATATTATAAAAACCTATAGATATTAGTTTCTTACCTTACAACCAATACTAAACTTGCGTAAGAGCATCTGATAAAAAAATATTTTACTTATTTAATGTATAGTTTCGAAAGCAAGAATGTCATATGACTGTGGGTCATATTTTAAAAGAGTATGCTGCCTATTAAAATTATCAAAGCCAAATAAAACATAAATCAAACTAAACTTAGACGTCCCTCCACAAAACTAATAGAGCAATCAAATTCAACCGAAATAGACTACCAGATTATTAATTGTTGGTTTAAACGCAAACCATTCTAGGTAATCAATAGCTAATTGTCTAGACAATAAATCTCATACATAAAGTACTTCCAATAATCCATGACAAATGACCGATTCTCCAAACTCTAAAATATACTTTATGGTAAAGTTAGAAGGTGGAGTTTGGTTTGGAGTTGAAAGGATAATACATTATAGGGTTTAATCAGTGGATTTTAATGCTTTCTAAATTATAATCTCGATTCTGTTAATGAAAGGCTAACACGCATTCGAAAGTTACATCCAGGTCGCTATGGAAATCCTCTAAGAACATCTTGGATAATTGGAATTTCAGTGGAATATTACAATTAATTAATTTTGAACTTAGATAACTTCTGTATGTTTAGTGTATACGAGTGAAACTGTCCTCTTTACTGCTATTTTTATGCTTTTAATATGTTTATATGCACCTATCTTATATGCTGGTAATAATAAGCAACAACCAGTAAAACTAATAGGTACATTGACATAGTTAAGGCTATACTTATGTAAATAACAAGAAAGAAGATATCGAATAGGAATGCAAGGAATCATTATAATAAAGAAAAACAGCAGTATTGGATTCCGTTCAAAAATATGTTACAGATTTCAATTCTGCGCCGGATTTAAGTTTATTTATTTGATTACCTGTCGATATCATAAAAAGTGGGTGGCAATGGCAAAGCAACCGAGTAAAAATGACTTGTGCCTTAAGTGCTCGAAGCGATGCTAATTGAAAAGGGTCGTATCTGTTTCGGTTAGAATGAAAATAAAATTATCTGTAGTGTGAACTGTGTTATAGATATTTGATAGACTTGTGTAGGTAGGTATTGTTTTCATCATAATGCCTCATTGAATTGGCTTTTGCTTGCATCTTTTCAGCTATCAGCTCTTTATCTTCAACTTATCTGGCATTTATGGTATAGCGTTTAATTTAAAAGTAAGTAGGTAGGTGCTTAATGTTGCACACGATCGTAACCTATTCACTTTTTAACGGTCATGACATCAGCCTTTGTCCTTGCAAGAGTAAAAGTCTTTGTTTTACTGTATCTTTGTGAATTGAAATTGCCGTTATAATGAGTCTCATTCAACTGTTATCTATTGTTATCAATGCAGAAAATGCTTACAATTCGAACTTTAACCTACCTGATAAATAAGCCTCAAAATAGTTAATAGGTTTTTGTAAAAAGCCTTCCCAGAGACATAAGTTGCCAACATTTGCATCACATTATCTCTTTCGGCCGATGACTTGACGATTTCATTCAACTTCCCTGGAAACCTGCTGCCGACACCCTGCTACATTGCCAGGCATAATAGATCATCCATCCCTCTCACACTTGTGCAGTTGAACAGAGATGTAAAACTAATACGTACACCCACGGGATCCTATACCTCCTGCCGTTTAAAGATCTTTTTTCAATTAGCTTACTAAAATAATGTAAAGGCAATTTTGTGGTCAGTTTTTGATATGTTTTCAAGTCGTTAGTAAGTAATGATTATAAAGAGCTCGATTGATATTTGTATGTTTATTCTGGAACGTAAGGAAATTTTATTTTGAAACCTTATAACACCGATTGTACCAATAAGAGACGAGAGCTCGCAGATAAAGTTTTGTATTTGAAACCAAAATACAAAAAGTCTGTCCGAAAACTACATAATAAAACAAAAAGTATACACAGTGGGTACTATGGCACGAGAGTTTGCATAATCATTATCAGTAGTTATACAATTGGTAAAGGGGGATACCCAAGTAGGTAACGTAAACAAAGGTGTTAATTTTCGTTACAGCATTTTGCACGATCTTTTTTGCAAACATTTTTAGCCGAATATTTGAACACTTTCAATTTTGACCTGTTTATTTTGGTACAGAAATAAATACATTCAAAAAATATGCAGACTTTGATGACAATATTTAAAACTATAACTTATAAGTAACTAATAAATATTTTCCGATAAAAATAGGCGCTGTTACCTACATTCCAGAGAAGTGCTTTATCAAGGTTCTTCATCAGAAGTTATGGCAATCTAACGCCAAGATAAAGCCTATTAAGTACCTTTTACGGTAGGTATTACATACGCCGTTCACTACACAGGCTATTTTTATACCTTCCGAGTCCATTGCACTTGTCTAACGTGCTAATAGAACGCAAACTTTCGACTTCGGCTTTTTGTACTCTATCGGGTACTACGGAGTTTTGTTAAGTTTGAAACCTGGTTCTGCTTGTATGTTTGTCTGTCATTGTTTGTGTAGTAATAGTGCGTGATGGAAAGGGTAAACTAATACAAAACTTATTACCTATGTTTGATCAAAATCTGTTTAGCCGTTGCCACAATGCTCACTCTAGAGTCTATTGCACTTGGTATCTATCTACTCGTAACGTGCTAACAGAACCAGCAAACTTTCGTTCGGCTTTTTCTGCTGTGTCAGTCACGTATTGTTATTGTTTGTATAACATTGAATTTATTGGGATAAATGTGTGTCGGCCGTGACCGAAGAACTTGAAAGTGTTAACAGGATTTTTTTATATTAGATTACCATTATGTTTAAAGTTTTTGAAAGTCAGTTCTAGAGTACATAGATTAAGGTGTTTGGTGTTTGACATTGTTATATTAGCAAAATGTGTACTAAGTATTCCAAGAAAATCAATATTTTGCCATTACTATTTTAGACAAATATTGAACTGAATTCTCCTAATATTTTTGATTATAATCTTCACAGGGTATATATTTGAAAAAGAAGATACTGAAACGCGAAATCAAAAGCAGATAGGTGTAAGGATGTAACATACTAAAGTTTATCTAACGAAACTGGCTTAGTTGTAAAATGAAGAGATCTCATAGGCCGTTCATATGGAACTAGTACTGAATGACAGGTAGTCATAAGGTCTCGGGCTGACCCGAACGGGTAATGCAAATAGAAAGCAATAGCAAATGTTACTTATACTGTGGAGGCTTCGTAAGATTGTTGAAATATGGAAAATTGTGTCATGACAGTATGTCAAGATAGATGCAAAATGTGCGTATTTTGAAGATAAATCCTAAATACAAGTTATGTATGTTGAAACCAGAAGACTAGTTCGCAGAATGAATGGAATATTGGTGACCACATCCCACCGCTTGTAATGGAAATGATTTTGCTTAAAGCCTTGAGAAAGCTTCAAACGGCAGTATTTCAGTAGAACCTACTTTCCCTTCTAAAGCGTGTGGCTTATCATTCACACTGCTGTAATGATTCCAAAGTATTAAAGGGCACAAGAAAACAAAAATTTTACATTACTACGAGAACTACAGTTTTCTTGCTCTCCATAACATCCATTTTTGTAGCGTTTTTGAGAAAAGGCAAAGTAGCTAGAATCCAACGTAGTGCGTTGGAATATACTCTCACTAGCCTTTAAACTAAACCTGGTTGAATATAAAGCTACATACAAGTTTCTTGCGTACAAAACGTATAGAATTTCAATTATGTGCGAACTGCATACTAGGAACCTGATTATTTGAAACGAGTGTCCAAATAAAGGGGACCATCTTTATCCATTCGCAGCTTTGAATGAACGACATTGTTGCACAAATTTGAATGCATAAACTTTGTAATATTGCGTGGTCTGTGGCCTGTAATACGATTGAGAAATAATAAAAATAATGATTTGATGATTTACATACAATTTTTTATGACTTGACCAATCGTAAGTATACCACGAAATGCTATAGACACCATGATTCAAGTTTGACGTCATGTCAAGATATATAATAGCTGCACTCTTTGATGTAGGTATACTTATATTGACCTAAGTAATGCTATACCTATTTGAAGCACCTGACCTGTTGTGGCTGCACTCCTGACATAAAATGCATTCACAGACACAAGGTTCTATTCACAAACATTGTACTTTGTTAAGCTAAAGGTTAGACGTTCACTTTATCTAGACGACATCATTATCCACCTGACAAAGCGAAGATAACACAATACGATTAAGAAATGTTAACCTCAAACATAACTCTGTTTAAATCTCTATGGAAGTAAAAGCTGAACAAATATTAAAGAAACAAATTAGTACGTCGACTCCTAAAACTGTGTCTGTCAGTTTGTTTAGGCCGCTTGCTTTGTTTTCCATCTCTTGTTAACATAGAGAGAAATAATATTGAGAACTGGTTTTACTGGAATGCATTTTAAGGACTCGTCTGGCAACCTTGGGTACCCTGGTAGATCTAAAGTGACAATTAGCTTGCTCTCATAGGAGTTTATACTTAACGCCTTACCAAATAAAGGCAGAAATGCGGTAGAGAGTTGCATTTTTTTAAATAAATAAAGTTAGTAACAGCTTGGTTGGTACATTGCAGAACCCAGAAATCTAAAGAAAAACTTGAGAACGATTTTATTTCAATTTATGAAATATGACGTCAAATATCTCGGATTGGACATGAGTTTCATAGATTTTGTAATATTTACTAAAGAGTTATTTGGTATTTTAGAAACAAGTTGAACTGTTTTCATTGAAATAAGTGAATATAAAAATAATTCAAACTGTAACAAAATCGTCTAAGTAGTATGTAATAACACGAGATGAGCATGATAATTCCATCATAGTCCATCATTAGTTTAGTAACCGTGAAAATCTGACGCAGATATACACAACAATGCCTTTGTAATTGACCATTGAACCATACTGTATTAGCTTGGGTGTGCATAACCATTGCCGTCATTTTCCATACGTAAGTTAGGTAAATACTTTAGTAAAGATTCGTTGGAAATATTTGTATTACATAAAATTACCTCTAGGAAACAGGCTAAACTCATTTACCTTATGATCAGCCAGTTGATATCAAATGCTGGACAAGGCCGCCCCCATCGAATGCAATGGGAGGGATTTGCCATAATCCCCACGCTTGGTAGGTGGA
The DNA here is from genome assembly GCA_951392215.1 of Epirrita christyi. Lineage (NCBI taxonomy): Eukaryota > Metazoa > Arthropoda > Insecta > Lepidoptera > Geometridae > Epirrita > Epirrita christyi. The sequence goes on from OX595843.1 coordinate 2,655,831, forward strand.
TTAGAGGAAGCAAAATTGGTGATAAGTACTCAGATTGAAGATGCTACCCATTCGTCCGCTTTCACAAACATCTATGGGAGGAAACGGAAGGGTCTATTTTTAGACCGGATACATACCACCGGACACATACTACTATTTATATAGGCTATACTATTGATAGCTAAAAAGCACCTATTCGATCAGTAGAGGATAAATTACAAAATACAACTAGCAGATAGGTAATGAGAAGAGTCAAAGATTGACACAATATCAATACTCAATAGACTAACACAAGATGACGATGATGGTAGAAGCTAAGAACTAGGTATAGTTTAAAGGGATAAAAGATACAGAAAAACTTGTAACATCTAAAATGAGCGGTAGATCCAATTAGTCGATGAGATGACTATGACCTATAAAATGCCACTGGAGTGCAAACTTTACATCACGAAAATCACGACAAATAAAAAATACATTTGAAACAAAAACGATAAATAAAACGAAATTATCGTTGCGGCACATGTTAAAAGCTGTGTACAGCTTTTATAATTTTATATAGGTATAAAGTTTTCTATCTAGAAGCTACAGAGCCATTAGCGGTATCATTCTAAACATCTTTTTGTAAGATATCTGTATAGCAGTACCCACTTTTATCTATACCATATTTGAAAGCAGTGAAAGCTTATTTGAATACTTTAACAGCAGTTTATGCTCAAAACAACCATTTACTTGTAATTTACTTGAAATTGTCTATTCTTTAAATACGTTTATCACCGTGGGTAAAACGGTAAAGTCTTTAGTTAATCGAGGTTAAGACGATGATACATCCAATAATCTTTTTATAGTGAGTGATGAAAAAAATGTGAGGATTATGTTAAAGAGGCATAAAAAAGTCGATGTTTATTGGTACATGAGCACCGTTGAATATTATTCCAATAACACATAGCATAACACTGAAACATACAACATATCAACATTATTAGTTTTGTATCTAACCCACAGTCGTCCAATCTAAAGACTGATTTAAAGTCTAGAAAATTTAGGTAGGTGAAGTAAAAAGTTGTATACTATTGTTTTTATATTTGTTTAATTTCAAAATGGTAAACAAAATGTTATTACCTACCGATGTTTAATTTTCATGCTGCAAATTATGTTAAAGTTAATACCATCATAGTATGACATAAGCTGACACGGCACCGCCAGCATAACACCGATACATAAATAATAACTTTATTGCTATACTTATTGAAAATTATGACTCGTGTATAATTGGCCGAACAAGCCCTTTCGTGTTATGTAATTAATCGCTAAGATTATTATGGAGTGATTCAACTTTACGTATTTATATTAGGTACTGCTTGTGATGTGTCTGGTCCGGAATCGTTACATCCTGATATTACTTATGTTCTGCCTAAAGCTTAAACACTGTATTAGAATACCTCCTTATCCAGCCAGATATCCTTTGATATCTGATAGAATATATATGCTTCTTTTTGACTCCTTAGGATCTGAATGAAAACAGTTGTGTGATCAACAGTTTCAACTTTACTGTCATTATCTAAAAATATTGTATTTGTATTATTACCAGAGCTGCACTTATCTGTTGTTTTTTAGCCCAGTGATTATACGCCAGCTAAGGTTTGCTATGTTGTCTCTTGATGTTGACAGCTTCCGGTATGCCAGTCGTTTGATACAGTATGGATAAGGTCCACGGAAGAATGAATGTCAATGGAAGTAAGATTTAAAGCCAGCGTTTTTTAATTGTATCCGTCTCATTCTTATCAATGAATGTTTTAATGTGTTGGAATGAGAAAAGCATTTAGAAATCTGTTCTTATTTTATTTGCATCGTACCAGGTAATAAGGTCCATTTATGACGTCATGATACCACATTACATCAAATTGAAGAGGTCCAGCTAAATATCTAAATCACCTTGTGATTTAGGACATTTTCGTGTATTCGGGTTATGTTTACATGTGAACGTCGTTTTGACAGGAGAGAAAAATTATAAAATTTTGTTGTAATACTGCGACTTACAATTAAAATTACCATAAAAAGGCAAGCAAACTAACAACAAATGGCATGTGCAGTGCCGGGATGTAAATCCCATTCCTCCACGAGACAAAACAATGATGTGAATATAAGTTTCCACCGGTAGGTAAGTTATTTTGTTTAGGTAGGTAATTGTAGATTAGGGGTTTAGGGGTCAGGGTTATATGTGTTTGGGGGCTATTTGTATACCAAAGTACCATCACATAATCCTGTTTTATAAGGATTCCTAGTCATTTTTATGCAAAAAATACAAATAGTATTGGTTATCATAGTGTTGTACCAATGCACCTGATACGATCGACTATCGATAGATTTTACGCATATAAACTACGCGGCTATCAAAATGGGGTGGAACCTTTTCAAAGTAAATATTTTAGTCTTATCGTTGCGTTTTTCTTACAGGAGTATTCCTTTCAATTCTTTCCTCAAGATATTATTCATTAAAAAAAATGGCTAGAGGCTATTAATTAACAAACCAGATTGGATCCCTAACGATAGACGAATCTGTACCAAACATTTTATTCGAGAATACTTTGTAAAAAAAAATGATGATTTGAAATGGCGGAGATTAGAGCCTGATGCAGTACGCACGCTCTTCTTACCACTAAGTCAACAATCCAGTCATCAAGTCAAAGTAAGATTCTACTCCAACGTTAGTTTTCAAGTTAGAATAAGTATATTTTTGTCTAATGTAATGCTGGTTTATTTATAGTAACATAACATAGCGCCCAATAGTCATATACGTTATCCTGATGCCACACTAGGATTCCCTGTGTCGTGGTTATCAGGAACTACGAGTACCATGGTACCATAACACCCAGATCCGGAACAAATATTTGCAGATCATACAAATATTTGTCCCATAGCGGGAATTAAACCCGCAACCTCTTGCATCTCAGCCGGTTACTCGCCCGCCGCGTATATATCTGCTTAAATTGTTTATAAATGTCTAAACAAGACTCGCTCGTCACATCTTTGCTACTCACTCACTTGACCATCGGTCGACTCAGCTTGAGTTTTTGAGTTCTGAACGTTCATCTATAACATCTTCATCTTACTTTACGGCATCCACGGGAGGAGAAGGAGGGGTCTATTTTAGGCCGGACACACCACGGCAGTTATGTGTACCTATCTAGTAAGCTACTGTAAATAAAAAATAGTGTGTTTAGATATTATGGTTTTATTTGATACCTGCCTCGCGTATGTGCAAATTTTGTATTTTGAATATAGTACCTAGGGCCGGTTTCTCGTAACTGTTGGAAACCATCAACGATGAAATTAACTATTTAATCATCATCATAGTCAATTATTTTATCGACAAAAAAGATTTACCTACGATGATGCTATGTTCCCTTCACTAGGGAAAACTTTAATTGCCTATGACAAATATTTAGCGGTACGGAAAGGAAAACAGACTGTTCTATGACAATACATTTGTCTATCTCTAACATAGTGCCTTCTAGTATAGGTGTAAGAAGCAACACACTATAAACATCAGCAGCTATTTTAGTTGTACTTCCATTGGATTTCTTCTTCCATGATAAGGTCTGTACAATTTTTTTTGTGTAGAGACAGTGTTCTTGCAAATAAGTAATTGATAAGAACGATCATCAAATTAAGCCATGCCGTGATTTTTCTAGGCTTGGTCGCGTTCGAACTGGAGTAATTTTAGTTTATGGATGATTCAAAATGATCCTTGTGATTTGAGTTAATAAAATACTTTTTGACTTTGACTTTGATATCCGTATTCTTATATAGTATTCCGTATTCTATAATTCTTGCTCATTAATTAATTGTGTGGGAGTTTTACAATGCCATCTGAATCCTCTCTAAGATCTTAGGTTGATGAAAACTTTAATACGCTTCCTGCTTATACAAAATGTAATTAAATGCAATTCATTTTAAGCCTTTTGTCATAGACGGTTGTTTGAGTAAATTACTCAAAGGCATTTAAGGTAGTGCCAATTAGTATTTTTTTATGTTGACATAAACATAAACCTACTTTCTTGGTGATTTTCCTTTACTGTAATTATACTTTACAGGTATTTAATCGGATAAGAGACTAATGATGATTGTTTACTGATTTAGTGAAACATATTTGATATCATTTCATCCTAGCCTAGATCCATAAACTTCATGACTGTAGTATGTACCTATAAGATTATTATTTTTGGCAACAGATTTAGTACTATCTCTCGTCATTGACAAAAAAAAACACATAAGTAAACAAAAATAAACTTTGCAAATTATTTTAAACATCAATAATCATAGTATAATATTATGAAATAACCTTCGACTTTGATTCATCAATTTTGGCGTTGAAGATTGATGTTTTCTCATCAAATTCAGTAATAATTAAGGGCATTATAGTTTCAAGACCGTTTCGTTTATTCACGGTAGCAAATTTCAACCTTGAATCTCGACTTCGGACGGCAAAATCAAAGTAAATTAACTTTTTGTTTCCCTTTCCCATTTGACTCGTCCAACTTTATTCTGTGGACCAACCTTACGTGCCTTTAGTCTACGGTCTTTAGTTTTTGTATTATTTGTAAAGTAAATACAAATTTAGTTTTTGATTTGTCTTTTACTTTCGTGAGTCATTCCGTTGGCATTTAGTTTATCTTCTTCCGTGACTTTATGGGTCAGTAGGTCATTGGTAATTTTTGTATGAGTCCTCTTTTTTTGGTTCTAACTTTAGATAACTTGAGTCTGAATTTATCGTATTTTCAGTTTTTTTGTCTGTGAATAGTTTGTCAGTTTACATTTTACTGAGTACAAGCATGATCATTTTCATCATCGTTATGATTGCTATTTTATGTGTATCAAGTTTAGTAGATAAAACAATTCACTATCCTGTTTTTTAGAAGTACAATATCTTGAAGTCTTTTTACAATGTAGTTTTAACTATCTTGCGTCTCAAATCATGCGCTACCAGTACTTTTGCAAGATTTTTATTTTTATTTGCAAACAAAGTCGGCACTTTGAAACCTTGACGCTATTTTACTCTTATCTCCTTCATCTAAGGCTCGATTTACTTGTGGGTCTGGAATGTTGCCTGTGTGTGTATGCCATATTAAGTTTCATACATGGCCCCATAAAGAGTTCAGTGTTGTGTATGCGCATTTACCACGGAGAACATTTCCTTGGTCACGGTGCAAGTCATTTATAAGAGTAGAATTAGAAATTATGCCGACATTAATAGACCTACGTAAGACATGACAGATACTTAAGTTAACGTTCTCTACACTTTGAGCCTAATGAGTAACGTATACTGCTAGGCTGTTATACAAATTATCGTACCAATGTCCAAACCAAATCAAATCAAATCAAAAGTATTTTATTAATTGAAATCACAAGGATCATTTTGAACCATCTTATAAACTAAAATTATTCCTGTCCAATTACTGGTCACATTTATTTGTGACCAATTGTCCCATTTCACTGTGTCAATCCAGCATTTTGCCATCTGATTCATCTGCTACCAGGCGTTCAAGATTTCAGACAGAAGTACCTAGTGTGGGTGATATGCCAGGGTTGGGGTCTCAAGCCTTTCTGAGTCAGAGTATATGAGTTGTACATCTATGAGTAATCCTCCTCCACAAATCTTTCGTGACAAACTCTTGTGAAACTATAGAACTAATTCAGATCAGGTTTAGACATGTCTTCAAGGTTTTCGTTTGTTGTTCATTCATCTATTCGATCGATTCACTTTACATAATTTTATTTGTCATCAACAAATGTTTTATCTTCTTGATTGAATAGTGGCTGACGATAATAACTTAAAAAAAACCTACAACTAAGTTTAAAACAAGACAAAATGCAACTTTTTTATTGGTTGATAGATTAAACTCATTCTACGTACCAAAACTATATATGATGATGTAGTTTATTGACATAGAAACGAACTAATCAAAGTATCCTTGAAGCATGTATTTGATATCGCAACAAGACACAAACACTTATTAATAAAATGTCCCGACTGACTCCATTCCTTATCATTATCAACAATTATATTCTAGGCATCGTCAATTACAAACGCCTCATAAAATTACAGAATATTATCACGTTTACTATTAGTTAATGAATGTAAATACGGAAACTTGCCTAAAAAGCTGAGACTCGTCTTTCCATCGACGGAGTCATCATCATCCAGGCACTCGAGCTTTTTTGAATTCATTTTCCATCCGATCAAACACACCTGGTTTCAGTCACACAGTATCATATATCCAATCAAGATGTCTCACAATTTCACTGAACAATCACTGGCAGTTACGTTTTGTGTTTCGAATGCATTTAAATTTTGAATTTTTAACGGTTACGTGCGTCGTTATACGTCTGTCACGCAACGATCCTCCGACGCGAGTGAGCGAGCGAGTGAGCCGTGAGTAGAGCGAGTTGATGCATCGCTTCTCGGGTTCCGGACACGCCACAGTATAAAGAATAGATGGTACCACATATGCCTTGTTCCAACGCACTGACCTGCAAGTTGCTAATCTGATTATACACAGTGCATTTTGCTTTGTGTTTCTGTGTACACAATGATTAGTTCAAAGAGGCCGATAACAACGAGTTCTTTTCCTGCGATATCGGCAACACGGTTCAAATTCATGTTAACTTAGAAATGGTTACGTACCGATTTTTTATGGTCATAAATGGTTCGTTCTATTGAACTAAACCAACATTTTAATAACAAACCAGTATTGAGCCACTATGGAAGTGTAACAAATACCCGCTAATTTCAAGTTAAGCTTCAAACATACATGTTCAATACAATCTCATATTAACAATAGCTACACGAAATTATTACTTGCGAAAGGGTCGTGCGCCCCTCCCAGTGAAATCAAGCATTGTTCTCGCAACACGCATGCGCCAAAACTGTACTAACATTTCGCGCCCCTAGTTAAAATTAACAATCGATTTTACACACTATCCTGTTTCAAATTTACATTTAAATTGAAATTCAAGGCCGTTTACTACTAGAAATATGGTCATCATGTCATGTACCACCACCTGTCACCAACTTCAATTTTGTGTCTGGGATATGCCACCTTTCTTTTAATTATTTTTCTATTGATGCATCGCTACTGGGATTTCGATCCCAGTTAGGCCTTCTAGCTAGGTTGGATTCCATGGAACAATACGCTCTTAATCTAAATTTTGATCGAATATTTAGTTTATACTTACATGGCTATCATATTCCAAAATTGATTGGAACAAACTGTTGATTCCAAACAGTAAGTTATCGGCCGTAAGCCTTTGATCGCCATGCATGCGCCTATCCTAACGATCGATCGATCCATCGATAAAAAGAGCAAAACCTTCACAGGACGTTCCCACATCATCTTCAGGTTTTTTATGTACCCTAAAATGGTCAGGCTATGATTCTCAGAGTAATTTCGTTTCGACCACCTTATAATTTTGTACGCCATAAATCATCAGTCGAGAATGACAATCGAGTTCAAGACAGTGAAAGTTATTAACAGGTAGAATATTGTTGATCGAGTTCGCATTTTGGACCTTACACCGGCATTAATAAGGATAATGTAGGATTGAATAATATTTAGATTTCTGTTGAGGATTTTGTGAAAATAATACCACGAGTAAACAATTGGATTATTACAAACTAGTGATATTTATAGTATCAATTAAAATTTGGATGATGTTAGGATCTCGAGATAGTAGACATTAAATTAAAATTACCCTAAAAGATATTGCCGTGTTGGCGATCCCTGCGGTTATAACCGATGACATCGTAGTGGGTTTTGGTGTACCTACTTAGATCCCTGTTATCGGCCCCTGAACGTAAACATTATTAAGATGGTCAAATTCTACTTATTGGTTTTGCTGATTTTCACCGAAGTTTATTTAGTGAGTATAAATACCATGAAAGTTTTCTAAAACGTCAATGTTTACTACCGTTGAATTGTCAAACTGGGAATTTGTACTGCTCAAGGAATTTTTATACTGGTACTATATTTTATATGGTACTTCCAAACTCGAATACTATTTCGAAATCGCATACTACAATTCGATCTAACCCGTACTGTCGATTTTAGTTCCTCCAAGTTTTCGCTAAGGGCGCTGCAAGGAAATGTATGGAAGGAAACGAAACATCATTCAGGGGGCTTAGTACAGGTTTTGATAGTTTACGAAACTATAATAAGTATGAAGTTTCGTTTCCTTCCATACATTTACTTTCAGCGCGCCTAGCGAAAACGATAAAAAAACTAAGGACGCTGTCAGTAAATGTATGGATGGAAACGAAACTTCATATAGTTTCGAAAACTATCAAAACCCGTTCTAAGCGTACTTGCAGCGCCCCTAGCGAAAATGAGAAGAAAACTAAAGACGCTGCCAGTAAATATATGGAAGGAAACGTAACTTCATAAAATATATAGTTTCGAAAACTATCAAAACTCGTACTAAACCCCCTGACCTCTTCCTTGACATTGAGTTAAATAATTATATATCAAAAATATGGTTTTGGTAATTCACAAAAACTAGATTGAATGTGTCATTTGGCGGCATCGTGTCAAAATGAATGTTCACATGTGTAGAGGTTGTCATTATGCCTCATTTGCATAATGGTCCATTCTTTTTTGCAGAAATTGGGCGTATTTTTCTTATAATGCAATTTATGTACACTTGATCAATTTATTAAAGTGCCTAGAATTAAATATGTAAGTACGCGCGAATTATCGAAGTAAACGTGTAAATACAGACATCGTTCAAGGGAATCTTGCAAAAATATGTAATTGTACATTTTGAGAAATTGCGCATATTATGAATATTGTAACACTTTACATAAATTGCACAAAAAATTAAAGACCCTTTAAAAAAATGTAAAACTGTATTTTGGGTTTCGGGATATCCGACGTTGAAGACATTAATCGTTAAATAGACGAATGCTTAATATTTCTTCAAATATGTGCAACGAAACCATGAGCTAACTAAGTCTGGCTTTATACAATACTAAAAAATATCTGCCAACAAAGTTCATAACGAAGTGAAACTTTTAAAAATGTGTATCTGTTGCCAGGTTATTTCATACTGACGGACAAGAACTGATTCATCTAGGAACGTTTTTCATCCCGCCCCGGCATTCCCAGTTCCTTCTAAGGAGTCCTGCTTAAAATTCCACTCCCGTACGATCCAAGGTGCGCTCCGAACATTTTTAGGCGTTCGACCGTCTCGTTTCCCATAACCTTTTTTTAAAAAACCTTTTGTTGTTTTTATTGTACGGTTACTCGGTCAGTCAATTATTTTTGATGGTGTTTTGTGTCGTGATTTTATTAAGATTGTTCGGTGACGCTTTCTTTAGAATTGGCAAGTGAGGTAGGGTTTTGTTGTAAGTACCTTATCTAAACATAGTAGTTATAACAGTTATAACTTGTTGTTTTAATTTGAATTAATTTTCAATGAAATCTTTACCTTTGTAACGCACTACGTTCAAAAATGATACTATGTATCTTATTTTTTTATTAAAAAATTAACATCAAGTGACAACAGTGTCAAACTAATTCTTAAAATGCTCCAACAAGTACTTTACAATTGCTATAACACTAAATGCAAGATTTTGTCTTAAAACAGTGAAATTTTTAGTCTTCAAATAATAAGGTGATTATTATCACGTTTCATCAATTACAACTATCCTGTCAACCCTTTTTTACTAGATCACCTTCTGGGAGATTAATTGTACTGATAATGCCACCATGGTTACTGGTAGAGAATACTAATTTAAGGCATAGTATCATTTCACTTTTGATTTTATTTTTAATGGCACAGAGAATACAAAATTTTAGATACTGTATGCATAAATATTATTTAAAGACTCGTTGTCTGATAGTGACCATATGGTCACGATTATGGTATTGATAACGAGACGTCCTGAGACGTCCTCAGACGTCTCAGGACGTCTCGTGTCTCGTCTCGTCTCGTGTTCTCATCATTGGTCGTTCGTCATCAAACAAAGATGAAGAGAATAGACATCAGAAATGTCGATGGAACTCTACAACTGCTTTACTGGACGAGTCCCAAATGTCTTTTGAGGTTTCTCTTAGTGGTGATGGAGCAACTGAAAAAACCTTCCAAAGATCTTTCAAAAGTTCGCGTTGGAACTAAAACGATTTAAAATGATCCTTGTTATTTCAATAACTAAAATAGTTTTAAATTTTTATTTGAACTGATTATAATAATAATATAAGCTTTACCATAGCTTTACTCATAAATTACACAGCCATGATTAACTTGAATGCTTCTGCTTTATATATGAATGCATTGCAAAATTTTTATTCCATAAATATTTTTTGTTTTTTATTAGAATTTTTAGGTAGTTTCTTAAATTAAGTGAATAGGTTTTTATTTTGTCAGAAGCAATTAATTACATAATATAAATTGTTTGTGCAAGGACCGCTTTGAGCTTTTAAATTATCTTCCAGATCTTTTCACTTCCCTCTGTCTCTAACTGCTTGACTCCATGCTTTGCCTGCTACTTTTATTATGTCATCGCTGCATTATATCTTATGAGGCCTACCTAGCTTAAGTTTTGTCTGGGAAGTGAGTATAGATGGTTTTGAATATAGTGCAGTAATTATATCATGCACTCAAAAAATCGGTTTTATTCCTCATTAAGTACCTACTTGTACACTTTTGAATATCACTATAGATATCACAATTTCGGGAATCCTGTGGGCTTGTTTATTACACAGTACAAAAGTTTTGTAATACGCTGGCTAGACTAGGTTACTTCACGGTGAAGGCCACCGTGATGTCATCAACATACGACATGGCATTCCGATATCATATAATAACTCGCCGCTTCAAAACTAGAGGGCGCTGCTAAAAAGTGTCCGTTTCTAGATCGCGCTGACGAAAACCCACGGCTCTGTACCAGGTCCTCTCAGTGAAATTTTGAAATCATACTTACCTGGCACAGGGGACACCGTGATCATAAAGGCGGTTCCCCCAGAGCGAGGCCTGTTCATTGCACTGCGAACGGGTTGACCTCTGCGATTATCCCTAATGTGGATAACTCGGGTGCGTTATTTTTGGTAGTGGGGACTGCGTTCGCGCCGTCCCCCTCGTAAATATTTATAAAATAATTTAATACACTAGTTGCGCCCCGCGGTTTCACCCGCGTGAATAATGATGAAAATTGATGATGAAAAGTAGCCTATGTGTTAATCCAGGGCGTAAAGTATCTCCATTCCAAATTTCACTCAAATCCATTCAGTAGTTTTTACATGAAAGAGAAACAAACATTTATTTATTTATTTACTAGTTGCGCCCCGCGGTTTCACCCGCGTGAATAATGATGAAAATTGATTATGATGATGATGATGAAAAGTAGCCTATGTGTTAATCCAGGGCGTAACGTATCTTCATTCCAAATTTCACTCAAATCCATTCAGTAGTTTTAACTTTCGCGTTTATAATATTAGTAGGAGTAGGATATTCAAAGGTTCACTGTTTCGAGTCTTTTCTTTGACTTGTAGTTCTTGTAGTTCATGTTTCTGTTCCTAAACATTATTTGTTTTGGACTGAAAATAAATTTTTCATTCATATATCGAAATATTTCTGTTTTTAGTGGCCCTTATTACTGGTACCTGGCATTTGGAAAACTAACGGTGTTGGTGGGGTGGGGTTTTTGGTACCAAAACGGGGCAGACATTATTAAAAACTGATAGTGAGGGATAACTTTACCCAGCAGCGACTCAAATCAGCTGCTTATATATTTTACGTCAATGAGTAAAATACGCTAAGTCTAATAGTATATTATCTAAGAGTAATAGTATTATTAGTTGTCAATGATTCTTTGCCTTATCGAGTTTGGATGAAATGAAGTGAAGGCCAAATGACGTCACTCAACCAACGTTATCATAACGTTTTGATCGCAGAGAAGATTAAGGTGAATGCTCTCGTTGCCTTGCCCATACAAAATAATTTAAGTATTTTTTCAATCCACAGATTGTCGTTCTTTATATCGTATTTTTTTTTCGATTTTCTAATGATTATCGTACTCGCAAATGGTTGTTTCAAATAAAAATTTACTAAGGGTAATTTTTAAAATTAGTTTGAAATACGACCAATTTTACGTATGTGTGAGTGTTTTTAATGTCCATTTTGAGTCGCCACCTACCATCGAAGCGTGATATTTTTACGCAGAGCACCCTGTTTTGTTTAATTTGACAGAGATGGCGGTTAAATGGACCTCGAGCACCGAGTTTTGAGAAAGATAGTGAAAGATGGCGCTAAATAAATAAAAGTATGCCTCGCGTTATTTTCGGGTCTGTCACCAAAATTGCGAAACGCGACGTTGCCAGGCAACGCTACGTCACAAGTTTAGTGCTTGCTAGTCACCCGTAATTATTAGGCTTTATGAGCTGGCTCTGATAGGGTTGCCAACCGTTCGTTATAATCATAGTTTACAAAGTTATTTGCGGCTATGTTCTTTATACTTTGCAATATCAACAAAGTAGGTACCTTCGAGAAAATACTTTATTGTAACGTACTTTATTGAAACTCAAGCTTCAGTTTTATAAAATAAAAATAAAACAACGAAAGAATATGTAAAAACTATACTTTCCTAACTTCAATCGCAGCAATAAAAACAAATTATTATTAGTCATTGACCGAGCGAGCAAAGCAAGGTAAGTCCTTGCAATATAATATGGCAAAATTTGCTATCGTCTGTTCGGATGTATGTACCTATGTACGTAAGTACTCGCGTACGTCGCATTTTTCAATTAATCTTGATGAAACTTGATATATGTACTTACTTATATATTTATTTTACAATATAGTTTTTGAGAAAAAATAAAAATAAAAAACCAATATTACGTGAGCTCTCATTTGTTAGAGTTTCAACGACTTGTGGTTCAAGTAAGATTGGGTATAAGCTAGATCGAACTATGGATGCAATTTTTAAACTTTATCGAAAAACAAGATAGTTTGTGCTCTTGAGGTATTCTGTTCGCAAAACTACTAGTTTTTATAATCCGACCGTGAATCGTGCTGTGATTCAGAAACTCGGTGTAGCAACCCTGATAATATATCAATATCAAAGTGTAGTATGAAGTTGTCATCTCGCTCCTTAAATGCAAAAGAGCCACAAGTCGAAAATTCATTTTTTTACTGGAAAGCCTATCAAAGTTTTGATAGTAGTTTTTTTTGTATTACTTTATAAATCTTTTTTTTCTACATATATGTATGGTATATTATAAGATGCGTATTTTGAAGCTTACACTACCTTGAAATTTACATTGAGATCAATGTAATTAAATGCGGAAGAAACTTATCCATAACTATCACCTCTTCATCTAGCAATATTACAAAATAAAATACTCCATAAATCTTTGACTTACTAGTAGTAACGATGAGATCTACGATCAATAATATCTAAGTCATCGCAGTAATCTCATTAAGTGTTTCATTATTATACATAAAAATCCTTTAGCTTAAATAATCAATTTTAAAATAAGTAAGTATAAAAAGTTTAACATTACTTTGGGATCACATCCTTTTCAATCAGTTTTAGGATGCTTTGTTTTTTGTCTCAGCAACTTGTAGCTTTTTGATATTATTTTATTTTATTTACTTGGGAAAAATCTGTATCCTGAGAAGTTTTGTATAAAAATATATTTTAATGTTGTTGATCAGTTTTAATAACTTTGAGGTCTGCTCTTTACGACTCTTCCTTTGGAAATCTATGTCAAGAGGCTGAACACTAGGAAGTACTGAATCAACTGATTGGTAATCAATCATCTGTACTGCTGTCTGAGCTTGAAGATGAGGATTCACTTGAGTATATCTGAATCGCTGTCTGTACTTTCCTCAATAACTAAATTTATTCATTGCTCTGGACTTCCAAAATCAGATAATTTTTTCATCAAGTAACGATAGGCTAGGATTGTGTTGGCTGTCTGTCTGGTATGGAATTTGTACCATTTTTGATGAAGCGATTAAGATAGAGACTCCAGTAAATCCTCATCTATAAGCTCAGACAGCAGTACAGACGATTGATTACCAATCAGTTATGATTCAGAACCTCTTAGTGTTCAGCCTCTTGGCAAAGATTTTCAAAGGAAGAGTCGTAAAGGCATACCTTAAAGTTATTAAAACTGATCAACAACATAAAAATATATTTTTGTACAAAACTTCTCAGGATACAGATTTTTCCCAAGTAAATAAAATAAAATAATATCAAAAAGCTACAAGTTGCTGAGACAAAAAACAAGGCATCCTAAAACTGATTGAAAAGGATGTGATCCCAAAGTAATTTTAATAATCTTAAAAGTGATTATTTATTTCAAAGGATACTTATGTATGATAATGAAACACTGTATTTTAAGACTGATTGTACGGACTGATTGTAATAACAGTCATTTAACAAATATTGCATGTTTGTTTAAACAATTACAACCATAATCACGGTAATCTTATATGCAAAACAGACACATTTCCAAGTACTGCGGGTTCGTTTTAATAAAATAGTAATCAAACTTATTGAACTTTCATTCAAAAGAAACGCATTCCAAAACCTGACACTTTTATGTTTCGTAATAAAATTATTATTATTATTATTAACTGGAAAGATGGCTGCTTTGCTGTGAAGTTAGTCATCAAAGTCTCAAAATGCTAAATGGGTAGTTGTGTGATTGAACTATTTTTAACGCTAAAACCATGGGTGTCTTTTTCGAATATAAAAATTGGAATCATCTATATGCCATTTTTGCATTAAAAACGATATTGTTTTTTTTTGATTTGTGGCTCTTTTGAATTTAAGGTGTTCTGTTTGTCTGTGGTTACCTAGCTTAGTGCACTTATTTCTCCCTATATGTTCCTTGACTTTTTTCTCTATGGTCCTTGTCTATGGTGCACTGTGGGTGTCATGCGATTAATTTTCTTTGGGGCGGTGTCTTTGAAACGAGTGCAAGCCAGGATATAACGGTTTCACGGTGAAATTTCGTAAGTAAACAGATATTTACATAATTTTAATGTGTTACCTACTAGTAGAGTAGTACTATTATAGAAGATGCCTGCCCTTTGTTTGAAGCCTTCGTTGTTGTTGTTGTTGGACATAGGCCTTCCCCTTAGAATGCCACGACGAACGGTATTGAGCCGCCTCCATCCACCGACTCCCCGCGACGTTTATAATGTCTTTATTCCATCGAGTGGAGAGCTTTCCTCTAACGCGTCGTCCGGTTTGTGGTCGCCACTCGAGAACCTTTATTCTCCAACGGTTATCACTTCTTCGAGCTATATGACCTGCCCACTGCCACTAATTCTGAGAGCTATGTCGGTGACCTTGGTTCTTCTACGGATTTCCTCATTTCGGATTCTATCACGTGGTGAAACTCCTAGCATAGCTCTCTCCATAGCCCGTTGCGCAACTTTGAGCTTGTCTATACGGCCAATAGTTAGCGACCACGTCTCAGTGCCGTAAGTCAACACTGGCGTGTAGACTTTCGTCTCGAGGCTCTGCGGTATCGGCGACGAGAAGATTTTTTTTTATGCTACTTGGCAAGCAGACAAGCATACGGCCCACCTGATGGAAAGCAGTTACCGTAGCCTATGGACGCCTGCAACACCAAAGGCATCACAAGCGCGCTGCCGACCCTGAGACATAATGTGAAAAGTCTCATGTGCCTGTAATTTCACTGGCACCCGTACCCTTCAAACCGAAACAGAGCAATGCGAACACTACTGCTTGGTGGCAGAAATAGGTACGGTGGTAGTACTTCCCCGGACGAACTCTTTCACAAGAAGTTTTCACAAAACCAACAAACTAGATATGGCGTAGTTTCCCGAACGCTGCCCATCCGAGTTGGATTCGTCGGTTGACCTCTTCATCTCATCACATCACACTAATATTATAAATGCGAAAGTTTATAAGTATGTTTGTTACTTCTTCACGCCCAAACGGCTGAACGGATTTGAGTGAAATTTGGAATGAAGATACCTAATAATAATAATAATAATAATAAGCAAGCAAGTACCTTGACTTGGCCCACGAGATTACCGCCATGTGGGATGTGGATTCGACGATTATCGTCCCGATAGTTGTTTCTGTGAATGGCTTTATAGCAAAGAGCCTCGACCAATACCTTGAGAGGCTCTCACTAAATGGTTGGATCAACGGTCAGATTCAGAAGGCAGTACTCCTGGACTCGGCACGCATAGTCAGGAGGTTCCTCTCTCTGCAGCCCTAGCCTCCGACCGCTTGGGCCTTTGCTCCGCGGTCGGTGGTTAACCGTTTTGTAATATATTTTTTACTATACTGTTTTTATATACTATTTGTTTTTATAGATAAGTAGTATTTCTTTATAGTGAAAAATGTATTTTATAACGAGTTTTAAAATAAATCAACGTCATAATAATAATATCATGGTTCACGCAGGTGAAACCGCGAGGCGCAGCTCGATATTTATATTACTTGAAATATCTTTAAAAATTTAATGAATGAAAATGTAATAAGTAAATATGTTATGTTTTCAGATCTTATCTAACACCAAGCTCCCAATTTATGGACGAAATATTTTGAAGCCGAAATTGACGAAGCTGACTCTGGTTGCACGAAAAATAATAATGCACAACAGCAGTCAGCCAGATTTGATGGCAGAAGATTTGAGAAATGGTCCACAACAT
Source organism: Epirrita christyi (assembly GCA_951392215.1). NCBI lineage: Eukaryota > Metazoa > Arthropoda > Insecta > Lepidoptera > Geometridae > Epirrita > Epirrita christyi. The sequence continues at coordinate 2,672,508 of OX595843.1, forward strand.
GAACAGCATGGAAATGATTTATACGTTACTCACAGATCGGAACGTTTTTTTTTATGCTACTTGGCAAGCAGACAAGCTTACGGCCCACCAGATGGAAAGCAGTTGCCGCAGCCTATGAACGCTTGTAACACCAGAGGCATTACACGCGCGCTACCGACCCTGAGACATAAAGATGAAAAGTCTCATGTGCCTGTAATTTCACCGGCACCCGTACCCTTCAAACCGAAACACAGCAATGCGAACACTACTGCTTGGCGGCAGAAATAGGTACAGTGGTAGTACTTCCCCGGACGAACTCTTTCACAAGAAGTTCTACTACTAACAAAACTACTAACTAGTCGTCTGACTGCGAGTCAATTTGGAATAGTGAGAGAGGCAGATTGTTGATTGTTTATCCAATATCATATATTTCCAACACAGTAATATTTGTACACTGTTATGTTTGCAAACGCCGTATCACCACACCCTATAAATGAGTTTATCAGCAGCATGATGCTAAAGCTGGTAGCATTTTTCAAAAATGCGATTTTATCTGAAATATATATTGAGACGTGTTCGGAAAAATGCAAAGTGCATAGATCTCAATGAAATGACATCATGTACGTTATTTTTTCTCATACAAAAAACCCTTACAACATTGTCTAAAACAAAACTATATCAAGAAATGTATTTTTTTCTAGCCACTGATGATCAACCAGAATTAGCAAGTTGAAGTGGCAATGGGAAGGTCATATAGCTCGCAGAACTGATAACCGTTTGAGAATAAAGGTTCTCGAGTGGCGACCGAAAAACGGACGAGGCTGTAGAGGAAGGCCCTCCACTCGATGGACTAAAGGCATTATGAACGTCACAGGAAATCTGTGGATGGAGGCGGCTCAAGACCGTTCGTCGTGGCACTCTAGGGGACACCTAAGTGGACTTCTACAGGCTGATGATGATGTAGTTGATCATCAGATCAACTACATCTAATGATGATGAAGATGATACCTCATATCTCCGGCGTTTATGAACCGATTTAGAAAATTCTTTTTTTATTTGAATAGATATATGTACTTCCAGATTGGTCCCATTTTTTTCAAAACCCAGTTCTGATGATGGAATCCATGAGGAATTGAGGGAACTCCTCAAATATTTTAGGCATACATATGGCGATTTTGATATTTTCAGCAACAAACCAAGCATTTGCATTCAGAAAGTATCATAATCCTTTCACCACTATGGTTCTTTCATCATTTTTTTTTCATCCTAATATTTAGTCGAATACAATGGCGGAAGTCGGTTTTTTAAATGAAAAGTTATATTTAGAAGAGATGCAATGGGCACTAATGGTAACAATGAATACAATATACGAAGACAAAATGTGCAGTTGCACTGATCGCTTACCTATTGATGAATATTTGTTGTCAGTGTATGATATTTCTAGTGGAAAATACTTGTAATTATAAACCAATAAAAATACCTAATCTGTTTGTTTTTTCTTTTTATTCATTTCTGTAAAAAGACATTCATTTTTGTGGGGGTGTTTGCCATAATTACCACCCTTGGCAGGTTGATTGGTGATTGCAGTATCGGTTACTCAGATGGATGCTGCTGCCCATGCCCTGGTGTAAACCCTTAGTCGGCTTTTCCGACATCCACGGGAGGAGGATTATAGATTCTACGCCGCACACCACGGCACTTTTTATAGGGTGGCAGGAAGTCGGTGGATGGTGGCGGCTCATCCCTTCTAACAATTTTCTTTAACGCCATCATTATCGAGATACCTTATAAACATTTTTTTAACGCCATCTATATAACATCTGGGGATAATGACAACGCCATCTAGTGAAAAACAAAACAGTGAATGTAGAAGTGTGCGTGCGTGTAATTACATGAGGCAAATTGTCAGATCTTATTTATAGTGAATTTGAAATTTCTAACGACTCTTTAACGAAAATTCATGCTGCATCAAATTCTATGACCTACACCGTGCTCGCAAACGGTAAAATTACTCACTAAAGACGCTCGAGTTTTGAACAAAAAATAAAAAAGTCAATATCTGTTTTTCCACGCCATCTAGCGTGAAACGAGCTTTAAGTAATCGAAAGCATCCCCCTTAACTGACTAATATAAAACTAGAGGGCGCTACTAAAAGTGCCCGTTTCTGAAACGCGCTGACGAAAACGCACGACGCGAAGTGGCGTTGTGCGGCTGTTTTGACAACGGTAAGACCTTACTTCATAGGATCATTTCTATAGTAAGCTCTTCCTTTGTCTTCCACAATATGTGAGACCAGCTTAAACCACGATGATGAGACGTGGCGCGGCACCCTGAGCGTGAGAATGGCAGGGGCAATTTGTCTCTAGCTCTCGATGATCGTTCGCTCCTCTTTGCGGGGGAGTGTGGGGTGTTGTCGCTGTCTGAGTGGTTTTTTAAATCTCTTATATTAAATTTAAAATAAATTACATAATCATAATTAAATTAAAGTATGACACACTATAGCACCACTGTCATACATATTCGCTTCGCTTGCGTGCTTAAAGACACTACATTTTGCATAAAGCACGCAAGCGACACTCTACCACTCTAGCATTACCCTCATATAAATAATTATATTCGCTTGCGTGCTTAGTGCTTAAAGCATTACATTTTGCTTGAAGAACGCAAGCGAATATGAGGATTTGTTTGGAGTGATGGTAGTGATGGTTGGTAGTGGTAGTGTGTGTCCATACATTATTAGTTATATTATGAATGTCTGATACTTATTATGAAAATTAATTTAGTTGCTTATGCAAGTCACGAGACTTGATCTTTATTTTTTTTCATATAAATAATGGCAGAACTGGCTGGCTTGCGGCCCATCAGCAAGTCCATTATAAAATGCAATACCTCTTAGGTCACGATCACCTAGTTCGCGCTTTACATTGCATTGCATTACATTGAATATTCGCATTTTTATAATATTTACAATTTATCAATCTTCTCAACTGTATTCCTACTATTCATAAAGTTAAATCAATGATGCTGATGATGGTTGATGATATTCTGTCATTTCAGAAACAAAATGACGAGAGGCTTTATTGAAGCTATGCTAGGCTTATTAACAAACCAGCGAAGCATAATATGCTTGCAATATTATTGCATGTAAATGTAGAGTAAAATCAATCTACTTTCTTCTTTATCAGCCTCTTTACGTCTACTGCTGGACAAAGCCTCCCCCAAAACAATGGGGGGGATTTGCCATAATCACCACGCTTGGCAGGCGGATTGGTGATTGCAGTATTGGTGTTAAGTACTCAGGTGGATGCTGCTGCCCATACCCTGGTGCAATTCCTAAGTTGGCTTTTACAACATCCACAGGGTAAGATGGAGGGGTCTATTTTTAGGTCGGACAAACCATGACCATTAGATTATAACCTCTATTTATAACAATAAAAACGCCGATTAGTCTGGAAAATCAAGGTTAAACTTCATTTAAATTTTTAACTACACGTTCGGACCAATTAAGTGGTCTCAAAATAAATTAACCTAAAACAAACTTTCAATCTTCATAAATTCCGAAAATTGATCTTAATCTTTGCCCGATTAATGTAAATAATAATTTTTACATTCGCCGCGAGCTTATATGGCTTTAAAAAAGTCCGTCAAAGCCTCCATCGAGCCGAGCGTTGACTTATGTGACTCATCGTCGCAAAAACTTGCCAAGGCCTAAAATGGCGCTGAAACATGGCATACGAATAATGTGCAAATACAAAATTGTGGAGCCCGTTCTCAGATAATGTCGTTTGTTGTATTCACTACTTTTGATGCAACTACTGCACTACTTTTGGCATACGGATTGGTAATCTCAAGATTCATGTTGGGTACTCAAGTGGATATTGCTGCTCGTCGGGATTACACCAACCCTTAGTTGGTTTCTAAGACATCCATGAGAAGAGATGGAGAGGTCTATTCTTAAGCCGGATTCTTATTGCCGCGTGTGATTACGTTACGTGCTGCATACGAAGCTAGTGTGCTTTGGCCTTTCAGTTTTTATAGCTTAGAACGCATGCAGCATTTTATCAGAAATTTATTTTCTTTTAACAAGTAAATTGCTTGCTAGAAACATGCCTAATAACCTGTTCCTATTGTTGTCTTTAATGTAAAAAATACAAGCTTCAATACTCTTGAATAGAATGCCCTGTCTTGCCTTTCTTGTATTTTATTGTTTTTAGAGTTTGCAATAATTTTGTGTTACTAGGTTTTGTGTAGTTAATAATTTGAGTTTAAATATTTTTTAAAACTAAAAACTTTATTTACAAAAAGAATCATTGTCATCACCACCAGCCTGTTTGCTTCCATTGCTGGATGAAGCCTTCCCCATTGAATAAAATGAGGGGATTTGCCATAATCACCACGCTTGGCTTGGATTGGTGATCGCAGTTTGGTGTTAAGTACTCAGGTTGCTGTCGATATCCTGGTGTAATTCCTCAGTATGGCTGTTACTACATCCACGGGAGGAGATGGGGTCTATTCTTAGGCCGGACACACGACAACCAATTAGGTGTTAATTAATTAAGCTATAAAAATATGTCCAAAATTAATTAATTAATTCTCCCAATTAATAAACAAATTAAACTAAAAGCCTATTATAAATAATGAATTCGTTACACAAGACAAATAAGCTCCGCTCCAATCAGCAAATAATTAACAAAAAATTGCAATTATCTCGTGAAATACTTTTGCAATGCTTTCACTTCGCAAATCAAGAGATTGCTTTACTTAATCTGAAAACGAATTAAGTTTGTGGATATACTGACAACCAGTCAGACTGTATTTTTTGTGCCTAGTTTTTTTTTAATTTGGATAGTCTTTATTCGTTGACACGCTTGCGAAAGCTTGCCACGAAGTAGGTACCACGGCGCAGAGAGCTGATTCTAAGTTTTGACAAGCCATTGACACGGACGTATGGTGTAGTGTAACACGGATTTTTGTATGGAAAATGAGGTTCACAGAGTGTACGCTAGGGTCGCTCATCGGTGTCGCCATAAAAAAATCTACACTACACTACACCAGACATTCGTGTCATTTGGTTGTCAAAACTCAGAATCAGCTCTCAGGTTTGTTAATAGTCAAAACATCGCGAGATCGATCTTTCCCAGTGGATATCGTTAAAGCCGACTAAGGGATTACACTAGGGGATGGACAGTAGCATCCACCTGAGTACTCAACACCAAACTGTGACCACCAATCCGCCTGCTAATCGTGGTGATTTTGGCAAATCCCACCATTGTATTTTATGGGGTAGCTTAAGTCCTCCACTCGATGTACTAAGGACATTATAAACATCGCGGGAAGTCGGTGGATGGAGGCGGCTCAAGACCATTCGTCGTGGCATTATATTGGGGAGGCCTATATCCAGCAGTGGACTTTGTCAGACTGATGATGATGATGATGAATGACTTGAAAAGCCAATGATCCAAAGATCACAATTTCATTATTGCCCAATTCCTTTCATCATGCCACGCCCAGGAGGAAACAATAGTACATCTGACCCACCAGTGTTACGATTTTGATTACTCCAAATTATTCTTGCGCAATGATTGACTATTCATATCTGTGGTAATGATCTATGAAGTTTCCGAACAAAGAAGCATCATCAGTATCATCAGCCTACATTGTTTCATGTGTGGACATCAGGAAACACCTTATTTAGGCCATCCAGACCGAAAACGAACTAGCGACTGTACTTTACTATTAATTTAGTTTATATGTTTGCAACACTGTAACTTTGTCGTGTTTACATAGTTGATTACGAATCTATATCTGAACTATTGTCAATGTTTATGTGTACGCTTATTTGATTGTAATCTGTTTTGTGAATAAACTACTGGGAATATATATTTCATTCTCTCAGAACAATGAATTGGTTTTTATTGACATTGTGTTTATTTTGTGTACGACCTGTTTAATCGTTTTATAATTATATTGAGTATTTTGTTTTCTGACTCGCTTGTGACCTGCATATTACTATACCTAGTTTGGAAGGACATCTTAAATTTTGCACGCTTGACGGCAGAATGTATTGGAGACTATAATTTATATTTATCATCTGTCTTGTACTGTACCTACATTCTAAGCAAATAAATCATTCATTCATTCATTCATTCATTATCCATTCATTCATTCATTCATTATTCATTCATTCAAAGTAACTAAATGCCTAGGAATAGAACCCTCAATCTTCTCCTCTGGATGCCGTGAGAGCCGACTAAGGAGTATCACCAGAAGCATCCATCTCAGAATTCACAACACCAATACTGTGATCACCTATCCACCTGCCAAGAGTATATATCCTTACTATAGCTGCATGGCAGTTGGCACCAAACAAGCGCTTTCCCACCTAGTACCTAGTAAAAAGGATTATCAAGCCAAGCCGTGTTTGTTGCCTTGACTCTTCTAGGCTTGGTCGAGTTGGAACAGGAGTAATTTTATTCAAAATGATCCTTGTGATATCAATGAATAAAATACTATAAACTTAAGGTGATATCAGACGGGTAATTTTTCGTTCATTTTCGTCTTTTATTTAGCACCTTTCACTCGAAATGAAACGTTTGAACATAAAATAAACAATAGTGCCGAATTATTTCAAAGAAAAATGAAGCATTCACTCGAGTGATCATTCATTCGAGTGACCCGTCTGATAATACCTTTACTAAATATGGCTAAATTGTAATTTATGGAGGCTTTGTCCAGTAGTGGACGTCTTTGCGTTGATGATTTCACCCCAATGACCACGTGATACCCATTTGCTACAAGCAGCTTTCTATTCTGGAGGACACTCTATCTAGGCCAACACTACGTAATTTAACGTTTAAAATCTAAGTTTTACTTTAATTACAGAAAAAAAAAACATTACCCGCCTGTTTATGTCCACTGCTGGACGAAACCTCCCACATTGAATACAATGGGAAAAAATAATAAAATTTAGTAATTACAAGTAGGTACAAATATAAAAAAATATAATATAAATTAATCAGTTGAGCACTTAAGACCGTTGCAAACGATCTAAGGGATCAATTACTATCCAAATCACTTTACCAGACAAAAACATCCTTCGTTTTAATAAAACAGTTGAGCTATCTAAAGACCGTTGCAAACGATGTAAAGATAAGAAACGGAAGCGTCCCTCGTTTTACTTAGAAAGGCATAGCGACATAACGTCCTAGGTCAGGGGTTCCCAAACTTCTTTTGTCTACTGCCCACTCAGAGAATAAATTATTTTTTAGCGCCCCCATTTTTCATATATGAACTACACGGAGAGAAATATCGAACCAAGTTAGTTTGAGCAATTTATTAATTAATATTAGTTAAAGAGTACCTAGTCTCGACTAGGTACTCGAGAGTCGAGAGCTCAGTCGGTGTCTAAGAGTCCTCCTAGCTAGATGAAATTACAAATCGCCCCCTAAGCCTCTACAAGTCTATACAACGCACCTATTTTTTTCTGGGTCGCTTAGTGTCCCTCTTTAGGCCTGCAGCGCCCACAAGGGGGCGTTATCACTTTGGGAAAGGCTGACCTAGGTGGACGTGACCTGTATGTGAGGAAATGCAATTGTTATGGGTAGAGGTTACCACTTAGTATCAGCCAAACTTCTGCTTGTTCCGTAACTTTCTAAGCAAACAGACAAACCTTCCTGAATTATACTATTAAGTCTAAAAATTACAGTCGTGATATTAAACATAAACGTTCCGTATACGGAACAGAGCTACTGCAATCAAACGTTATATTTGAATCACCAGATGCGCACGCGCACAGCCGGATGTAAATATTTGTACTTTTTGTGTAATGCTTCCTGAAATTTTACCTCTACTAAAATAGATGGTTTGGATTACTGATAAATTATCTGTTTTATGATATCAAATAGTAATTTGGTTTTAATTAAAATAATATATAAAATTTTTATGGTACCATAGTACTCGTAGTTCCAGATATCCGTGTCACAGGGAATCCTAGTGGGGATCTAGACTACGTATGTGACTGTTGGCTGTTATGTTATATATTGTTTCCTTAAAATTACACGTCTACTGAAAAAGCAATGGAACAGACGACTACCTACTCGAAATAAACATGAATTTGCCTTTTTCAAAACATCAGCATAGATATATAAGTTCCTTGACCATGTATTTAGAAAGACAAATTCAGTGGTTGCTACATTATCCATTTAGGAAATTGTACAAATGTCGATCAATACAAAGCCGGAAAGACTTCCGCCAAAACGATAGTGTTGCCGGCTGCAATAGCGTTTAGTGTTGGAAATTAAAAAATAGATAAATCATACCAAATCACAGCCTGAAGGTTTCTTAAAAAGAATTAACAAAAACGCGTCCGTGACGTGACCTCGAAGATTAGTGAATTGTGATTACAAAATGAAAGCTTTTCATCTTCGATTAAAAAAAATGTAGTTCGAATTGGTTCGATAGATGGCGCTGACTCAACTCTAGCTGTCAAAATTGACAAATGTATTATCTGTGTGGTGTACACGTTAAGCTGTTAAATGCAAAATACCACGAAATGAAAATATATCTACGTTGTTGATGTTGACATTTCACTTTATTTTGACACTTGACAGATAAGTACAGAGCAACGGCATCTATTTTCAACGCTGAAAGCATGATTTGAAACGGCCGTGAAAACCCCTCGTTCCTAGTTTAACAACGCAGCTAGGCCATGTTACGTGTGGCATCCAGGCTTTAAATCTACTCTGTACTCTCTTCATCCTTTTACGAAATACAATCTTGATAGTTCGAGCTTAAATTTTATCAATTCCATCACAATCTAATACTTAAACAATGTCTATAAAGTGTTCACACATTCTAGAGCACTGTAATTAGACATAGTTGTAGAGAAACATCACTTAGCCGCACTATATACCTACTTAGCAGCCATGCAGGTAATCACTTTTAGAAGATCAAGTTTTCTCAAGGAATTCTTGGAAATCTGGTGGGAATCTGTCCTAGTGATGATTTGTTAGTTTCATTCGATTGTATATCGATTTGATCGATAAAAAACCTTTCCTCTTCTGGTCACCAAACTAGTTTCCAGTCTAGGCGACTAGTAGAGGAAAGGTTTTTTTATCGACGAGGCAAGGCGAGACATGCTGAGGCAAAGTGAGCGAAGTAACCTCCCCTGCCCTCGGCCCATCTGTTTCCCAATCATGTTCATTCATCATCATGTTGTATCAATGGCGTTGAGCCATATACAATATCTACGTAGGTATTCACCTATTCTTATAATATATATTTTACTTGTTTTCTGTTTTATAACTTTAAAGTTAGTTAAATATTGCATACGATAGTCAATAGCAAAAATAAATAAACTAAATGCAAGACGATGTTAAGAAGCAGCCAAGTACTTATTAATACGCTTTTATTAGCTTCAGACGTATGTTAGTATGTTTGTATGTTAGTATGTAACGGAATCTTTGAACATGATTTTGACCCCCTTCAAAACGTCGGATTAACTCGAAATTCGGCATACTTATTAAGGACCGATGACAATTCAATATTTTAAACATTTTGACCCGTTATCCTTACTAGGATAATCAGGATCAGCGATTTTTGTTTTCCTGAGACCCGGAAGGTCTGCGTCAATGTCAAGTAGCATAGATAATTACAAACAATGTCCAGTTGTCAAGTAATCTGTCATGTCATGTTCTTTTCTATGTAGTTGTATTTTCTATTAATAGCGTATTTTTTTAGTTTTTTAAACTATTATATTATTTTATTTTTAATTCATAATCACTTGAGTTTTCAATAAAGTACCTTTATAATCATAAATAGATAAACAGATGTACCGATAAGAGGAGGAGATATCGATTTTCTATTCGATTCCAACTCGATTAACTTATTAGTAACATCACTACGTACAAGTGCGAAAGCTTGTACGTGACTACAGTACGCACTGCTTATGTATGCATATTTGTTACCCTTATTGGCTTGGCTGTATTATTTTACTATTGATTTACGTATAAAACTGCAGGGCTGTACGCACAGTTAATTCAGCATTGGTGTGCTGTTTTGGAGAGGTAATTGTTTTGAATGAGCCATGAGGTACTTACTCTTCAACCCATCCTGCGTCCTGCCAAGCTGTTGAGCTTTGCCTCAACATAGAACCTTATTTCTAGAGCCTTACCTTTTATTCGTTTTATTTTTCGATTTTTTTTCGAGATATAAAGCATTCAGATGTTTAAACAAGATTTGAACCTATCTGTGTACCAAATTTTATCAAAATTGCCGCATCTTTTTCTTCTTCTTAGCTTGAAAGCACGATAAAACATCCAAACATGAAAAAATAGACGTTTAACTTTATATATTGGTAGGGATTAAGAATTGTTTTGAATAGGCATAGGTTTATTATTTGATCATTAGGTAGATACTTGTCCAAGTAACTGACGAATTGCTGTCCCTGTTAATTAACATGCCATGCGTAGCTAAGTGGCGCATACTGTAATTTAAATGCCCGCACTGTGTGAATGATATTATTTATAGCTGAGTCGTGGAAAGTAAAGAAAGTGGCTGAAGCCGTCTTGATGATAAGATACTATTGAGCTCAGATTAATTAAACCTTGATAGTGTTGATTTAATATTCGCAGTGAGAAATATCAGGGAAATGGTAATAACTAGGAAGAACATTTGATTTAATTTACTTAGTGGTAGCTAAGATATTCAATACAGAAATACCTCCATGGCGCGGTGGATGAGTAGAGCAAGCAAAGCAAGAAGCAAGAGGTTGCGGGTTTGATTCCGCCGCGGAGCAAATGTTTGCATGTGATCTACAAATATTTGTTCCGGGTCTGGATTTTGTGGTACCATGTACCATGTACTTGAAGTTATTGATAACCACAACACAGGGGATCCTGTAGTGTGTAGTGGGGTCAGAACTATGTATGTTACTGTTGGGTTTTGTGTTATGTTATGTTTTTTAGTAACTAATTTCGCCAATTTTATTCTAATGTGCCTAAAACAATGCAATGTTGCGTTTGAAAACCTTCCGTACAAAGTTCGACACAATGAATGAACAACAAACAGTGTTTGTTGCCTGATTCATCTAGGTTTGGTCACTAGGTAGAGGCATCAGAACCAATGTGGTGAAAGGTTTCGGCGTGCACCCTTAAAGAAGGCTGCTTAAAAGTAACATTCACTACCAAATTAATAGACACCTATCTGACTCAAAAATCAAGTCAGGAAAATTACGTGCTCTTTCAAACCTCATAAATTACAATCAGTTTAAAGCTTCTAAAGTACGGCTAGGTACATAATTAAGCAATTAACCTATCTGCAAGCGACATTCGGTCTAGAAATCAAGGATGCAGTTTGTAAGTGGCGAAATAAATTGAGGTGGAAAGGGTAAGGATGGAGACACATGCGTAACCATAAACTTCAAAGAATAACTGATTTTCCACGTGTCTAAAGGCTTTCTATATCTCTAGAGCCATTCTAAATGTCTAGAGACATTCTACAAGTATACAAGCATTCTACATCTCTAGAGCCATTCTATATAAATGCCTAGAGACATTCAAGATGTCTACACCCATTCTGCATCTCTAGAGCCATTCCAAAAGTCTAGAGACATTTCAAGAGGCATTTAACATGCCTATAGAGGTATTCTCTGTGACAATAGGCATTCTAGAAGTCAAGAGGCATTCTTTTATGTTTAGAGGAATTTTATGTGTCAAGAGGCATTCTACATGTCTAAAGGGAATATAACGTGACAAACGGCATTCTACATAATTATTGTGTAGAGGCATTCTACACATCTAGAGGTAATTTAACTTTCTACAAAAAATATATATAAAGTGGGTCTTACGTTAGTCAGATAGCTCAGGAACTTTGTTCATGATCTAAGCATAATGATTTTGAGTTTGACAGCTAAAAGAGAAGCTGTAAGAGGAGTAAGAGAGATGAAAATCAATGATTAGTATTTCCAAAGCTACGTCTTTAATTCATTAAAGTGGCTCCTATTTGTGGGTTGTGTCTCTAGTAGCAACTCACTATACCCTGATTTTTAATTTCAGATAATTTTTGTAAACAAACAAATGTCAAGATATGCCTCTGTGTGTATAAGTGTCATGATTGTGTAGCATACGTGTAAATTCACATATGACACACATACATGACACTTATACTCACAGTGGCATATCTTGACATTTGTTTGTTTAAAAATTAGTCTAAAATAAAAAATCAGAGTATAGTTATAACGATGTTTAAACTTAGAGAAATTGCTATATTAATAAGTAGGTATTTAGGTAAAGCAATGATTTGTGAAAAGCGTCATGAATTGTGTTGTGAATATTTGTGGTCAATGGAGTGCAAATGGAGACGGAGATGTCTAACACACTGGTTGACTGGAACCACAGAGAATAGAATAGAATAGAAAATACTTTATTTTACACCTTAAGATAATAAAAAAAATCAAACAAAACATAACATGATAATTAAAAGTACAATGGCGATCAAATCACTCAGGAGCTATTTCTTCCAGACAACCTTTGGATGGAGAAAAATCTGTAAGGTAGAGGTTCTACAAGTTTTATATTTTTTAAATATAGCTGAAATGGAATTTGGGATTTGAAGTAAACAGAAAACTGCTTAACTAAAGATTGAATTACAAACGCGTACGAAGATCTCTCCTATATTTGAAGACTTAAAAATTTTAATTGTCAAAATTTTAAATCGACTTTTAAGTAACGTCAGCTTTTAGATAATTAGTGCTAGACGATGCCTCTCTAACACTTCTTTTGTAGTTTAATTTAGGTCTCCATTTATTATAATTATTTTATTTTAATGACCCAATTTAACCCCTTACGAGCCTTGTTGACACGTAACAGCACCTTAGTGCTGCTGACCGTACATCTTAGGAGCCAGCTACTTTTTGATTTTATTTCTGAACCATCGTTAGGCGTGTTAGTTTTATCCAGCCTTGTAGGTACAAGCCCTAGGATTCTAGTGAGCACTTAATCAACTGCAGTGAAGTGGGGAATTAGCGGTCACATTTTCTCTCAATTTGCATACATATTGGATGTATATACGTATAAAACCAACCGTATAAAATACAAATACCGGGCGTACATAATCGCGTATAATATGTGGTGTAAGTCGGTCCATATCTTTGTGAGTTTCACATGGTGGACTTAAATGGGGACGTTGGATATATAAAATATGCAACAAAGTATTAGAAAGATGGACCCTTAGCATAACTATTAAAATGTGCAATGCTAAGAAGGGCGTGTCCTAAGCAGACGTGACCTAAGAGGTATTGCATTTGTAATGGGCTGGGGATACCGCTTAACATGGATAAGTAGGTATAAACTTGTGTATGGTAATTCAAATTCTCAATGACTATCCAAAATGGTGTACTGAATGAATTATTATTGGTCCTTTAAGATACATTTTCCAAGTAGAGATATTTTTGAAAAAAAAAACTCGCATTTGTTCCTGTAAAATGCACTTAACACACACACCCCAATAGTTACTTACATAGTCCTCCCACACTAGGGATTCCCTGTTTCATAAGTGTCAGGAACTACGAGTACCAATGTTAGCATAAAACCCAGACCAGGAACAAATCTCATCTCAGCCGGCTACTCGTCCACCGCGCCACAGAGGTCATCAATTGCCAATCCGCCTGCCAAGCGTGGTGATTATGGCAAATCCCCCCATTGCATTCTATTAGGGAGGCCTTATCCAGGGGTGCAATTTTTGAATGTCACTGAGAGACTAAATATCATAAAAAAGGCCGCAAATTACCGTTTTACAGGAGATGTACTGAAGGAGGCACCTGTATTGATATCATAGGTATATAAGAATTTTAGTCATCAATGAATTTCAATACATATAAATTTGGAAATCGGGGAGAAACAGCAAATTTTACTGACGTTTTGTCACACAACATTGACATTCAAAAATAGCACTCGAGCAATGAAAGTCAATTGAATGCTGATGATGTACGGTAGATCCAACATACTGTAGTAAGTATTAGGTGTGTATCGCGTTGCCACTAGAAATTAGACAGGCTTCCTCACTACACTCATTTAAGCTAAAAGTTAAACAGCACTACCAATTAGTCGCATCTCTACCTAGCGTTATTTAAGCATATTATGTAATTATTGGTTTTCTTTTATTGTTACAGTTAACTTCGTATATAATATGTATTAGTTTATTATGTGAATATATAAGTATTAGGATTATACTTAGGTAGGTATTAGACTATATTGTTCATAACTTCTTATATATTTTAATTAATTTAGAATACTTCTTAGTTTTGCTTTGTAGGTACACCACAGTCTATTACAGCGTTGCTCATTTCGTTCTATCCAAAGGTTGCCTGGAAGAGATCACTTTCAGTGATAAAGCCGCCCATTGTATTGCCTTTCTTTAGTAATATTACTTGTTTATTGTTTCTGTGGTTATCAAAGTGTTAATCTATCTATCTATCTATATTCACAACAATCGCTGGCCACTATTCTCTTACACCTCAAAAGCATTAGTCAGGCGTTTGTCTAGACTGCGTTATGGCGTCAGTCCACCTAACTAGTACCTAGGTACCTTGTTTAAGAGAAGGTTACCAGGCACTTCACCTTTTTGTACGCAAACGATGTTTGCTTCTATTTTGGCTTTTATTTCATTAAACTCCATGAAAATTTGTACACATGATAAGTACCTACACTAATATCTAATGCTGGCACTTCATTTGGTGTATATTCGCAAATGTTTGCGTTATTTTTCAAAGGTAAAATCAAGCATGCGCCTATCGGTACATAATGTTGTTTTTATTGGCAAAATAACTCAAACATTTGCAAATATACGCCAAGTGAAGTGCCGCCATAAACCATAATAATCATAACTTTTCATTAAAAACCGACTTCCGCCATTATTTATTTATTTATTCATTTATCATGCAAACTGATTACAAAAATTTGGTTAGTACCTAATTAATGTCTTAAAACCTAAGTTAGGTTTAAATTTAGGTTTCATTGAATTCGGCTTATCTGCATGTTTTTATTTGGTAAAGGCATACAAAACAATAACTTGTTGCTGAAAATACCAAAATTGGTATGTGTATGCCTATAACATTTGAGGAGACCCCTCAATTCCTCATGGATTCCATCATCAGAACTGGGTTTGCGAAAAAAATGGGACCAATCTGGAAGTATAACTATTTAAAAAAAATACAACCGAATTAAGAACCACCTCCTTTTTGTAAAGCCGGTTAATAATACGTGGTGCGTCAGTTTAAAAAAAGATTTTTTTAATTTATGATTTGGTAACCATATATAGAAACTAACGTACCAAGAGTCTAGATATTAGAATGATCATTTGTACAAAGTTACTTGGAGTTTGAAAAAAATATGCAAATTTCGTTCGCGTTCAAAGAGGCGTATGCGCCCTTTTGCTAGCGAGCGGGGACCTCCTCTTAAGTACATAAACTCATGATACCTGTGCTACTGTAATTATCAAACTGTGACAAACTAGCCATGGGAAAATGCGATAGGGTGCTGGCATATTTTTCCTGTTGAGAAAGTGGTTATATGCCCGGCAGGCGATAAATGAACTTGAATGAGCGGTAAATAGAGCAATATGGTATTTGGAACGAGATTACAAGCGACTAGGACTTTATTTTTACCCAGCGACAAGCAAAAGAGGGTTATGAGTTTGTATTGAAAATGATATGTGAGTTTTATTACATATCAGCTGTAAGTGAGGCGTTTCTGAGGGGGAGCCGAATATCACCCAATATCACATGAGACATGGTTTCGGCAAATATGGCGTATTTTTTTTTACAAACTTGTGTCAAATACTTTGTGTGACATATCAAATGAAAGAACTCGTTATAAGAAAACACATTTTTTTTATAATTATAAAATGCTTAATTTTAAAGATCTACTAAAGAAAATATGCGAAAATTTAATATTCTCCCCCGCTATCTCCGAAACTACTGAGCCAAAAATATTGAAAAATGTGGAATATTGGGCCTTACAAGAAAAACTAAATGGAAATCCTCAATTTTTTAATTCCCACGGGAATAAAAAATACTGATAATAAGACAATGCGTATAAAATTGCGTTGATTGGCTAATTAAGTTAATTGATCTAGTAGTTACTATGTTACCCTACTTGTATGGAATCCTTTCCACGCGAATCAGACTCACAATTGACCGGTTTTTTTAAGAAAACGAAATTATGAAGAATATGTTATTGTTAGAAATGTATATGTTAATAAGCATTTAACAGCACTTCTAAGAAACAAACATTAGAGCTTCACAAATAAATAGTAACAATTCCGCTCCTCTCCAACGAAAACTCTGAAAGAATTCGACACGTGTTTCGCCTCTCAACGAAGTTCGGCGTTTGGTGAGGCAACATGGCTGCGGAGTTTTTGCTGTGTCTTTGTTGTTCTAGCACGCCTAGGCACGCGCAGTGTGCCTACTGTTTCCTGAGGATGCTTCGTTGAGAGGCGAAATACTTGTCGAATTCATTCAGAGTTTTCGTTGGAGAGGAGCGGAATTGTTACTATGTATTTATTCATCTATTTTATATTGTAGAATGGATTTCCGCAAAGCCACGCTTGAATCAATTAATTAGTACCTATCACGAAAGGAAACTACGACTTCATCACTCAAGTAAAGCAAGTTTCTAGTATTCTTTATGAACATACGATAAGATCTTGAATGATGTGATCCTACTTGCGAGAGGCACTAATGACAGGGTCCGGTCTAATGAGACATTGCAGAGGCCTTACCTAGGCCATGGAGAGGCAGGAGCTCCTAGATTTCTAGTTCTAATGTGCCTTCACTGGCTGTAAATTCTAAAGCAAAATTTTCTAAATGGGCGGGTAAAAAAAATATTTTTCTAGGTTTTTGATTACTGAACGACCTGAAGGTAAGCAGGTGGTCTTGAACCGCCTCCATCTACCGGCATCCTGCGACCTTTTATGATGTCTTTATCCATCGAGTGGAGTGCCTTCTACTGCGTCGTCCAGTTTGTGGTCGCCATTCCTATATTCCATTCTCATTCTCTCAGACTTCTGTGGCGCGGCGAGTGAGTAGCCAGCTGAGATCCGAAAGGTTGCAGATTCGATTCCCGCTGGGACAAATGTTTGTATGAACTTCAAATATTTATTCCGGGTCTGGGTATTATGGTACCATGGTACTCGTAGTTCCTGATATCCACGACACAGGGAATCCTAGTGTGGGGTCATGAATACGTATGTGACTGTTGGGTGTTATGTTATGCTATGTCATTACCCAACGGTTATTAGTTCTGCGAGCTATATGACCTGCCCATTGCCACTTAAAGTAGCTAATTCTTAGAGCTATGTCTGTGATCTTGGTTCTTCTATAGATTTCCTCATTTCAGATTTCATCAAGTAAAGCCTTGTATCCACCTGAGCATGCTCGGGCGAATGAGCCGCTCATTCGCCTGAGCATGCTCAGAGGAACAAAATGAATGTTTTGGTCGAACGTGCCTCAACATTGAAAAAGCTGTGCTCAGGCTACTCAGTATATGCTATTAAAACTCGGGGAATTCGACGCGCTCGCCTCAAACACAAAAACAACCGTCCACACTGAGCGCCGAGCGAATACTGAGCGCCTTTGAGCACGGACAAAAACCGACAGATGCCGGCTCGCCCTGAGCGCGCTCGGATTTGCTCGGGCCGAGCGTGCTCAGCCGTCTCCACTTGAGCGGCTCGGCCAAATGAGCCGCTCATTCGCCTGAGCATGCTCAAGTGGATACAAGGCTTAAAGCGAAGCTTCTAGCATAACTCTCTCCATAGCCCGCTGCGCGACTGTGAGCTTGTCTATACGACTAATAGATAGAGACCACGTCTCAGTACCGCAAGTCATCAACGAGCACTGATTATAGTTTTTTTTCTCTACTTTAAACGAGTTATCGCAAAACGGTCTTGGAAAATAAATAGGGATGGCAATGACTTCGACAGCGTTTATCATCCCATACATTTGACGGAAATGCGTTTCGCCGACGACCATTTATCTAGAGGTCCATGTAATCTGTTAAGGTCTCATTCCTACTGGTTTCTGAACACTTGTTTTTATCCACTTTCAACCATTAATTCACTAAAACCTCTTATTAATTTAACTGTGACGTAATTTATTTGAAGTACTTAATTTATACAAACTTTATTGGAATTTGTTTACGGAATGATAAAGTTAATTCCCAAAAAATAATCGTGTTATTGATGTTAATTTATGTAATAACTTACCTGCTACTTTTGGGGTAGGGGTAGACAGCGATTGATGAAATTGTGCTGATCAAAGTTATAATAATTAATAATTGTTATCAATAAAAGGTTGTTTCACAAAAACAGGTAGGTATGTAGTATTTTTTTTATACTACTAGGCTTGTTTGCCTACTTATCTGAGGCCCAATTCTCTAAATTATTTCATAACTACACTGCACGTCTAGTGCGGGTTTTGATAGTTTTCGAAAACTATATGAAGTTTCGTTTCCTTCCATACATTTACTGACAGCGTCCTTAGTTTTCTTCTCGTTTTCGCTAGAGGCGCTGCTAGTAAATGTATGGAAGGAAACGAAACTTCATATAGTTTCGAAAACTATAAAAACCCGTACTAACTCCCCCGGAAAGTAAACCGAATCTAGACTGAATTGTGAATTGACAGAAAGTTAGTATTCTGCTCCCTCATAAATAACAATTTAGTCTACTTTCAATTCACAGTGACTACCATTAGAGTAGGATGGTTATATTATATACTTATTTAGGATAACTTTATTTTATAGAACTATAAATGAAAACTGTTTTTAGCAAATGCGTTTCTATATTGACTGTTGCCATTCTTGTTCATACGCTGTTTGTTTTCCAAATATGTAAAAATAAAATAAAATAAAATATAAAACAATTGGAAAGAGTAAAGAGAGACTCCATCTACTTAAACTAAAATTATCGAAAAAACTTTGAATCATTCAAGTTTCGGTCACATTTCGATATAATCACATTAGGTATTTATTATTATTTGTATTTTAAGTTAAGAGAATACCATTTCTGATATTTAAGACATCGACACAAGATCGAAACATGATCCGAACTCTATTTTAACTATTTTTTAGTTAGTGAATTGGGCCTCTGATAGAAAGTAGTTACTTATTCTTCTAGGCTTGGTCGCGTTGGAACAGGAGTAATTTTAGTTTATAAGACGATTCAAAATGATCCTTGTGATTTCAATGAATAAAGTTCTTTTTAACCGACTTCCCAAAAAAGGAGGAGGTTCTCAAATTGATTGTTTTTTTTTTATGTTTGTTACCGCATATCTCCGGCTTTTATGAACCGATTTGGAATATTATTTTTTTATTTGAATAGATATACTAATCAATTCAGAATCCAGTTCTGATAATGGAATCCATGAGGAATTGAGGGAACTCCTCAAATATTGTAGGCATACATATGGCGATTTTGATATTTTCAGCAACAAACCAAGCATTTGCATTCAAAAAGTATCATAATCCTTTCACCACTATGGTTCTTTCATCTTTTTTTTTTCATCCAAATATTTAGTCGTATACAATGGCGGAAGTCGGTTTTTTAAATGAAAAGTTATTGACTTTGACTTTGACATTGACTTTACCGTAACCTAAAACATTATAAAGAAAATGTTCTCTTTGCATTTATTGCATCAGTAAAAACGGTTTTATCTTGTTCTGTATTTCATCATAAATTAATTTCAATACCAGTACTCCAATCAATCCAAATAAATGAGTGCAGCCATCATTCAAAGCAAAGTATTCATTGATGCGATCGTTCATTCACCTCTCTGCATCAACTTTATTGATCAATGATCATCAGCTGGTAGTATTTACATAATTATGTACAAAGTATATTGAATTATGAATCATACTACAACGGAACAAGGTTGATTTGCAAGGTCTATAATACAATGCATTCAATAGGAACAAATTACGAGTCGGTGCTGTTTGTAAACATAGTTTTGTGGTTTTCGTCTTACGTAATGGTCATAACAAAAATACCTGTTTACATGATGCAAACATTGCGGTCATATCGATACCTGCGACGCAGCAGGTTGCGGGTTCGATTCCCGTCTTGGAACAAACATTTGTCCGATCTGCAGATATACCTCGCCGTAACACAGTTTCTAACTAGCACGGGAGGTAAAGATATCGAACTGTATACTTACCTCTTCATTTTTATTTGTAAACAATCGTAAGATTTTTACCATCTGATTTTTACTCGTAAATATACGACTGTTTTTTAGTTTTTGGCAAATAAATTTATTCTTATTCTTATTCTTATTCTTATTATATCAAAAGTTTATCTGATTATGAGAAGAACATTATGTTTTAAGATCTTCTTGGTGCGTAGAGTTGGTCTTTAGAGATAGCGGTGCAACCCACGCCCAGCAATGGACACTGGACACCATCTATATAACCAGCTTTCACTGCCTAACCCCTTCCTCAAACTTCTTCGAATTCTTCTTCTTTAGGCGTTTCTTTTTAGCAACTTCCACTTCATTTCAGTTTTCACACTTCATTTTGCGTTGCGATAGAAACTTTTCGCAAAAATACGTAGGTATACCTTAATTACTTGAAAATTTAAAATTTTTAATTGACACTGACTGACTGACCATAGACTAAAAGTGATCTGTGCCATAGTCAAAGTCAAAGTCAAAAAGAACTTTATTCATTGAAATCACAAGGATCATTTTGAATCGTCTTATATAAAATTAAATGACTCCTGTTCCAACGCGACCAAGCCTAGAAGAATCAGGCAACAAACTCGGCTTGGCTTACATAAATGGTCCGTCTTACCACTAGGTGAGAAGCGCCTGTGTGGTGCCTCGGAGCAAGAAGTTGCTGATACATAGTAAATGAGAACTTAAAAACCTTAGGAAGGTAGTCAAAACTCAAAAGTAAATAAACATCAGCAAAAATATGCAAGACAGCACACGCTACGCTTGTTATACTTATAAATAATAATCTAATACAAACATGTAAATAGGAAAGTACAGATATTGCAAATTTCCATTTTAGAGTCGAGGGGCAGAGCGACATCAGGCCACGCGGCTTTATCATTAATATAGTCATCAAAAGTGTAATACGCTTTCTTAATTAGATTCATCTTTATGTAGGATTTAAATCTAATAGACAATACATATCGCCATTACCAAGGAGAGTACTATAACTACTCTAACAGACCACTGAGTACTTATTATGTTTTGTTGATAACTGTGTAGTATAACTACTTCTTTATATTTTAGTTTGCTGATGAATTAATTATTTATTTACATAATATATTTAGTATATTCTTCTTCAACGTTCGTGATGTCACTCGGGCAGGCCCTGTCTGAAAATCAGCGCCGCGCCGTATCTACTTGTAGGTCCGGTGTATAGTCCTGTCAGTGAGGGGGTTTGACCCTGACAATAATTCCTCTGTCGCTGAAACTTTGCAGTGTGATAAAGTAAAGTTCATAAATTACGGTTGACAAGTTATCCATGATTTTTTTTATTATTAAATGTTGTATTTCTACCTAAACATGAAAATCACTAATAACTTTTGGTGGAAAATTGCTCTGTCCAAAATTCCTTCGGTATATGTTAGTATACATTAATAAGTATACATATGTAACGGTATCCAGAAATATTTCGATTTCAGTGAGACAGAAATTTAAGAATATCTGTTTTTTTATCACAACTTTTTCAGGAAAATTGCTCCGTCAGTTTTAATTTTTTTGTACTTGTAAGGTTGTTTAAACTAATCGCCTTGCAGAGTTATCCAAAAGATTTGCCTTTTTGTTCATAGTTTTATGGATTTTTGGAAATAACTTACGGCGGAAAATTGCTCCGTCCATTTTTATTCATTTGTTAGTTACAGTATACTTTATTATAATAGAATTTTAAGTTATCCAATAAAATTTCGCCAAAACACATAAACACATAAACTTTTAAATATCAACATTTCATACTTAGACAATTTTCGTACCGCGCAGAGTTCTGTGGGCTCAGCACGAACAATTAATGTTACCGAGACGCAATCGAGACGATCTCAAACGTCAAATATTGGCCAAAGACACAGGAGTGACTTGAAATTTTCAATATTTGTGAGTAGATATTTGAAGTTTACTATCGTGTCTTCGTAACTTTAGATGTTCGTGTTTGGGCCTCTGATAATACAGCGGGGCACCGCACCACGCATGCGCTCCGCGCAAGGGCTGCCAGATATACCGCTTTTCCTTTTTTGACACAGCTTTTTTGCTTAGGGATCCGCATTCCGTTTTTGGTTATCGAGGTTCTGTTTTTTTTTGGATGATACTATGAGCAACTTTTTTATCACTTTTACACCGAAAAAAGCCTAAAAGTAGCTGTCCTTAAACTTATCTCCAAAATAACGTAAAAAAGATGTGGAAAAAATAAGAATATTGAGAACACGAAGAATTAAACGAAAGTTATCGCGAGTGTCTGTTAAAACAATCAAAATTATAACGCTATTGAAAATTCTCCCAGGGACACTCAACTCGTTTTTGAATAAAAAATTAAAATAAATTACTTACTGAAAATATATCAAAATCATGGAAAACTACCACATTCAAAACCGTCAGTCAGCACACCTACTCGAGTACTTACGACTCGCACTTGGCAAGCTTATTTTGTATGTAGTCGTACTTTTTTTAAATCTCGTTAGAAATCAATTGAAACATACTGGCCACCTAGAAGTCGTCATAAAAACAGCCAACGCATCGAAGAAGAAATGATCCACGTTACAAAATTTGACAGTTTAGGTAAGACCACAAAATATAGAAATAGACAGAAGGTCCGCTCCCACCGTCCTTGAAAATAATTACCTAAACTTACCTGACTCACTAAGGTTGCTACTGTATTCATTCAGAATTTTGAAAAGGAGTAGATTATTAGGAGTTGGAACAAGTTACAAACAATCTCGTTTGGAAAGGTGAAGAACGTTTTCATTTGGTTGTATTTAAACAACCAAATACACTGCAAGCGTAATAATACCGCTACTCATTTTGTTAACAAGTGACAAATGCCTGCACTCGCTATTATAGTCGCGACTGAGCTCTGCTCGAGATTGCGTGAGAATACATGTAAACGTAAAGTCAATGTGTCCTTACCAGAAATGGCGCTATGTTCTGAGTGGACCCTCTGTAGCTGTTTGTAAACGACGACTCTGTCTCTCATTTTTTTTCGTCTGAGAAACTTTACGATTTTGCTTCGGCTTTCAACTTCTATGTGATGACGTTAGGTTCAATTTGGCTCTAACTTTTTTCATACAAATATTAAACTTACAAGCACTTAGAAGCCGAAAGAAACATTATTTATTATTATTTCGTTCTTGAGATATCGTGAGAGTCAGCAAGTAGGTGAGTGATATTTGCCTTATATATATATTGATTCTCATTGATCAAAACTATTGTCTCAAGAAGTAGTAAAAGTAGCTCCCGCGGCGGCTGTGCGCGTAATGTTGATAGTCTAAAATGCGTATGCGACGCCGAAATTTTATTGGATACTTTAAAATACTGTTGTATTTAAATGTACTTTAACTAATAAATGAATAAAAAAGGACGGAGCAATTTTCCGCCGAAAGTTATTTCCAAAAAACCATAAAGCTATGAACGAAAAGGCAAATCTTTTAGATAACTCTGCAAGGCGATTCGTTTAAACAACCTTACGCGTACAAAAAAATAAAAACTGACTGAGCAATTTTCCTGAAAAAGTTGTGATAAAAAAACAGATATTCTTTAATTTCTGCCTCACCGAAATCGAAATATTCCTGGATACCATTACATATCTATACTTATTAATGTATACTAACATACACCGAAGAAATTTCAGACTGAGCAATTTTCCACCGAATGTTATAAGTGATTTCCATGTTTAGGTAGGAATACCTAATTTAAAAATAAAAAAATTCCTAGATAACCTGTCAACCGTAATCTATAAACCTTACTTTATCACACAGCAAAGTTTCAGCGACAGAGGAATTATTGTTAGGGTGTGCATACAAAGAATTGCCTCGTTCATCGGACTAGTAGCTGTATGCTGAGACAGGGACCTATTTGACCCCCACACAACATGCATTACGCCATTTGGTGTTTATTTTATATATTTATTTTTTAGTTTTTGTAAAGTTACCTACTA
Organism: Epirrita christyi; assembly: GCA_951392215.1. Taxonomy (NCBI): domain Eukaryota; kingdom Metazoa; phylum Arthropoda; class Insecta; order Lepidoptera; family Geometridae; genus Epirrita; species Epirrita christyi. The sequence continues at coordinate 2,696,663 of OX595843.1, forward strand.
CTTAGGTAGGTAGGTACCTATTGTTGTTTTTATTTTGTTTCTTTTAAGTGGGGACAAATAAACGTGTTTTCTTTCTTTCTTTTCTGGACAGTGGTTATGGCCACAAAATATATGGGTACAGAAGACCAGCTCAGTACAATAAGCGATCATACTCGGTCGAAGCGTCGACTGAGTTCTACCGAGATCGTCAAACGATTGGTACGTACGGGTGGTTGGTCTACGTATGCGTGCGCCTGTAATCGCATGTTGTAATGTGCTGGCCTTCTGTACCTATATATTTTGTGCCATAAGTTTAGTAAAACGGTCAAGTGCTAGTGAGACTCGCGCACTATGGGTCCCGATCCATTAAGAAGGCGTAATATGTGATTTTGCCCAACAAAATCGGTTTATAACTCGGTATGTACGGGTTCTACGAGTTAAATATTTTGGAATATGAAAATTTTATATTTTTGCATTTATTTTGTAAAGTTGAAAACACGATATGTAAAAAAAACCTCGATAGTTTTATTTAATGAAAAATCCTTGTTTCCCACACGTTTTGAAAGAAATCTCAGGAACCCTACGGTTTTTTAAGATAAATTTTACTACAACATGTAGGATGTAGGTAATAACTATTTATTCTTATGCTAAAATCAGTTTTTTGATAAACACTTTATTTTCGCCATAATAAACAAAAAACTTCATTTTTGTGCACGACACTCGCTAGCGCGAGCGAGATGGCGCGCGGGTTATCGCGTACGTTAAAGAGGGAGCTAATTTGTAGAATAGTGCCCTCTTAATATTACGAAATCATCATAGCTCTTTTCGAGATTCAGCTACTTTTTCGTTCAAATTTCACCATCCCAATGTAGAGGTAAAGCTTTTTCAATTTTAGACTTTCTTTATTTGTGCTACAGTCTCCTAGCATTTCAAATGTCACAACTGTGAGAACACTAGAAGTACCCTGGAGGTTTTTAATTTTCGAAATTTTATATTATAAAAACTGAAAATTCGTAGCCATAACCTTTTTATTGCTATCCTTTTTTTTGCTTTTACTTTTTTTTGCTAGTTGAAAGCTTGATTTTTTTACGCAACTATAAACTATCAAACTTTTATATTTGTTGTAAAGTTGATACCTTATTAGTCCGACACTATAATACTACTATTTTGTTTTCAGTCTCGGTGTGTCTGTCTTTTTTTTTTTTTTTTTTTTGATGCTACTTGTCAAGCAGACAAGCTTACGGCCCACCAGATGGAAAGCAGTTACCGTGTAGCCTATGAACGCCTGTAACACCAGAGGCATCACACGCGCGCTGCCGACCCTGAGACATAAAGACAGACAAACAGACGGACAACAAAGTGATCCTATAAGGGTCTCACTTTTTCCTGTAGAGGTGCGGAACCCTAAAAATAATTGATTAACATAACATTAACTTATAGTTGCCCGGCCTGATTTACACTAGGTATTAATAAATATTTTCACATTGTTACATCAGGTGTGGCAGATGCAAGAATACACATGCATAAAAATATATTACCTATATAGTACATGATAACATACATAACAATAACATACAATGCTATAGGTCTTTCATGTTATGTTGATCAATGTCTTACCTTGATTCCACGCAGCCTGGATATTTTCATGGTAGAAGTACTCCGTCTCCTCTTCATCAGACCACAGCACCCCCTCGATGCTAGACGTGATACCCTGGGGATCCGGAGCTTCCACTATCGATCTTCGCGATAACTGGTCATAGCTAGGAAGCCGCGAAAGGGAGTATGTTGAAACATCAATCAAAGATGATCTAAAGTTCTTGACGCTGCGACTATCAATAGGACGGTAACACGGTCTATAATCCTCTGATCTGATTGACCGCAAAGACTGACAGTCAAAGTTTTGATCGTTTGAAAGATCTCCTAAGGATACTTTAAAGTTTTGGGTAGAAATGTCTCCTAATGGTACCTCGCAGGATCTACGTTTCATGCTGGTTTTCTGCGAGGGTGCTTCGCCAGTGGCCTGCATCTGACGGCTAACGCCAGCGCTGTTTAAGAACTCGTTGGACGTATAAGTCTGCATATTGAATCTATCTAACCTAAGCTTTAGGAACTTTGAATTTGACTAAGTTGTGGAATTATTCGTTTCTAGTGTTGAGGGTTATCTGAAACAAAACAAATAATGTTTTTTTTTAATCTATTTTAAATTGTCGCAATGGATGGAATGTGCATCTACCTACCAGAGTCAATTTAATTAATTTTATGCAACACAATTGAGCGGTACAGTCTGTCAAAGTCGAATCATGTTTTATAGTAAACTCGCCAGCGCATCACCGTCATGAAAACTTACACAAATTAGAATCAGAATCGGAATCAGAAATCAGAATCAGAAAAAGATTTATTGTTAACTGTTGTACAAAAGATGTTATACAGGTAGGTACAAGTTTAAAACAGTTTATTCATCTAGGACGTAGGTACAATATACTTAATACACTTAAAACAGTAACCTAATACCACAGATACAAACAAAGTATGCAAAGCTACTGTTTAACATATTCACTATCTCTCTCATAATACTCGCTTAGGTTATAGAACACATTTAATGTAAGCCATTTTCTGAGATGATTTTTAAACCTGGTTCCTTCGAGGAGTTTTATTTCTAGTGGTAAACTGTTGTAAATTTAAATTGCTGTTACAAGAGTACTTTTATTATAAATTGCAGTATTTATTTGGGGAATGCAAATATTATAAGTATTTGTGTTTTGTTCTTAATGAATCAGTTTTGTTTAATTTCAAAAGTGCACTATATTAATTAAGCTACAATGCTGATACCAAATACACAACAAAAAATCTAGAAAATTAACATGTCACCTTTAAAAAGGAGACAAAAAGTCCCAGCATGTCAGTCTAGCTGAGAACTCCGCGAGAACCAACGTTAATTATTATATAGGTATAATTATTACAAATCGGTTTACATGGCAACTCAACACAGCAACCTCAGCCATCTCATGTTTGTTTTTATATATCAGGTTCTTGCGGAATTCTTGGGCTGAGTGTACTTAATAAAGTAAATCAAAATAATTTAAATTGTTTTGCTAATGGTACAGGCAGCGCCATCTAGTAGAAACTCTTGAAACTACATAGAGAATTAGTGCACCAACCAGACGCGCTGCTCTGGAAACTAAAAGTGAAGCACTCTATTTTAGTCAAGTTCAAACGGGCTTCGGTAGATGGCAGTGTCAATAATTTCTATTTAATAAGAATAAAAATAATTTTATTATTTTTATCGAGGTTTGAAGTTTAATTGAGCTTTCATCAAAGCAGAAAGAGATTTTCAATGTAGGAAAAAACCCATTTTCAGAGAAGGTAAAGTGTAATATTAGTTGTCCTTCTACTGGTTAAACTACTTTGTGTGGTATAAGTCATTACAAGTAAAACACAAGTAAAAGATAGGTTCAAAACGGTTACGGTAGATGGCAGTGTCACTAATTTATATTTGAATAAGAATTAAAATATAAAATCATGATTTGAAGTTGAATTGAGCTTTCAACTTAACAAAAAGAGATTTTCAATGTTAAGTAATAACCCATTTGCAGGGAAGGTAAAGTGTAGGTAGGTATATTAGTTGTACTTCTTTGTAGCTTATGTTCAGACCAGTTAAACTACTTTGTGTGGCCTAAGTTGTAACAAGTAAAACACCTGCCGTTAGAAAATGCAGTCGAATTTCAGTTGAGTTCAATTTACGTGTGGTTACGTGTAAATAGCGCCATCCCAATCTTTTGTTCCTTGTTAACACATCCCAAACTCACTCATGGTTGATTGAGGCATAGGGTAGTGCATTATTATCGATGAAATTTTGCCCAGCACCATAATTACCTAATCAGCTTATAAGTTACACCTTGGGAACTAAAATATATTATTTTAGATGAACAACAGGAAAGAAAGAAAATTGATTTTGAAAAAGTGATTGAACAATAGTTTTTTCATGATAGGAAGAGATTTTGCATAGGTTTCTGCCAAAGCCTACGTTATCACAAAGGCTATGCGGTGTCAGTGGAGAGGAAAAAAGTTGTAGATAAGGTTGGAAAAGGAGGGAAGGCATTTCCCAGCAATAGAATACAGAAACGGATAGAAATAGTAAAGAAGATGAAATATGAGTCAAGAGATTAATTTGCTCACTAATGGCAATTTACGATAAAAAGGACGAATCGTTAAGATGGCCTAAAGTTTTATTCTGGCTTACAATTTCATAGTATCGACATACGTAATAAAATCGAAATTAAGCTTATGGTATCGATATCGACGTGGCGCATCACTAGAATTGATTAATTATACAGGAGTGTGTGAGGCGCTAATGAAACTGCGATCGGGCTCTTGTGATAACTGAGGCTGTGAGGTCGAATCGATTTCACGTCTCGACGAACCTTTGTCTTGCTAAACGGGAATATGCAAATAGTGGGTTCGTATGCTGGTAATTCTGCCATTTAAAATATGCATTGACAATTTAGAAATAGTGATTATAGATCAATTCCTATCCTTATTTTGCTTTATATTTATCTTTATCTCGCTTTTCCTAGAAGTTAGTGGATGGAGATGGCTCAAGACGGGTTATTCCTGAAATCCCCTTTCCATTCATCATGGCATTCTATGGTGTGGCACAGTTCTATCGACAAGACTAGTAAGTATATGCATGGACTAGGTATTCTAAGAGTGACAGCCAAATTATGAAGCTCTTCCAGGGACCATAACTAAATTGACCAGAAATACCAACAGATTGGTAATTTTAAGGTGGAGCGCCTTCCGCGCTCACCAAAAGTCCGGTAACGCAGCATCGGCCGTCTGAGGCCAACTGCATTTTGTCCTTCAGAAAAAAAAAAAAAAAAAAAAACAACAGATTGGAACAGTCCACTTTTGGATCAGTAGTGGCCTTCTACATACTGTCGATGATGTCATTTTTATTTGGGAGTTTGTCTGAGGCCTTACCATGAGCTCTTATAGCGATTTAGTTCAAAAAATATCTGAATAGCTGAATTTTTGGCTATAAGAGCTCATGGTAAGGCCTCTGGTCTGGTCAAGTAATTGAGAAATCAAAGATGCAGTGTAGCATGAAGCAGGAAGACTGCTCATGACTGTAAATTAATTCTTAATGAGGAATGAGGCCTGTGAAGTCTCGTGACTGATGTTACCATGGTCATCTTCACTGTGTAGGTATCATTTACCTACTCCGAAGCTCTACATTAAAAGTAGTCTATTTTGAAAAGCAATAATAAAGACAGCAACCTAATTTCTCTATAGTTAAATCTGTTGGTATTTCTGGTCAATTTAGTTTTGTTCCCGAGAGAGCTTCGTAAATTGGTCTAGTCACCGTTAGAATACCAAGTCCATAATATACTAGTCTTGTCGATAGAACTGTGGTTTCAATGTATGTTGTGTGACGAATGGCAGTAATTTATGAAGAATAAGAAATAGGATCTAATATAGGTACCTAGGAAATCTTTAGCAATAAGAAGATAAAATATCGAAGTATTCAATAGGTCCTTGGGATTACTGGGGATGCACAATAAATGGGGTGTAAATGGGGGTATGTAATTAAATCACTGGGCTGATTATTTTGACTTCTTAATTAATTAAATTGATTAATTAAAATATAAAATATTTATTTGAATTGACTAATTTTATCATTACAACTAAATTTTTATATTAATATGTTATTTTTTTTATAAAAATTATATTAAAATTAAATCTTTACAAAATAAAGTTGTTTGTAATATATTTTTTTTATACCATGAAGTTTTCAAATACAAAAAATACATTATCATTTTTTAATTTGAACCTTATCCAATATTTTCAAATAAATCAATTACAATTTTTTATCATTACTCAGCTAATAAAAAAAATATATTTGGCATGTGAAATGGTTGTAACCAATTAGCTTTTCTATCACCATGTTGAAATCTAAGTGCTTGGGCATAGGTTTAATTATACAAAAGTTTTAGCTATGTTCATCCAGTCTTCTTGTCATCGGTTAAAATCTATCATGATTGTGCCAAACATGGACATGACACAAAATAAAAGAGATTCAGAAATTTTATCAAAAATAAACTTTCAAAATTTCAAAATACAAATCATAAAAATCTAGATATAACAACATTTTTGAATATTTCGAAGTTATAGTATTTGCAAAATTGTCTACTCAATTTTCCTGAATGCAATAAATGATCCAAGCTTTGACTAGCATAGTGAAGTCGAAAACTGGATCATTGATTCCTATGTTTGTACGGCGGGCGGGCGGCGCGGGTTGACTCGCTAAGGGCGATTTCATTTCCGCCCAATGCCAATGCCTAACCAAAGCTCCAACGTCTTATTTTTTTCAGAATTATTATGATAAGGCTTTCACGGTAGGTATTGGTGGTTATTCATTTTTATTTTTTAATTCGCTTTTTGTGATTTTCTGTTTGTGATCTTTTTGATTATAATGTATAATATTCAAGGTTTAAAAATTGTAATGAAATTGATTAGAGTTTGCAGTTATAAACTCTTGTATGTTAAGGTTTTTAAGCCTTTTATACAGATTCATATTATTTTATTCCTTTTATTACGCAGGAGGTTGCGGGTTCGATTCCCGCCTTTGAACAAATATTTGTGCAATCTGCAGATATTTGTTCAGGGTGTTCTGGGTATTTTCTATGTATAATAAAAAATATCTATCTATGTAATGTGTTGTATTAAGTATATCTGTAGTTGCCATATCACAAGCTCTGCTTAGCTTGGGACTAGAATGTTGTGTGAAATGTCCAGCATTATTTATTTATTTATTTATTTATTCTTTGGACCACAAATCTGGAACAAAAAATAAAAAGAAAGACATTCCTGATCCCACACTATTCATTTCAGGATTCCCTGTGTCGTGGGTATCAGGAACTACGAGTACCATGCTACCATAACACACAGATCCGCCGAACCAGCAACCTCTCGAATCTTAGCCGGAGACTTGCCCGCACAGAGGTCGCAAAGGGACGAAAATAAGGATAATATTAACAACAGAATTTCCTATTCTCAGTAGGCAGTACATGTAAGTATGTATGTAGCTCCTAATACGTCGATAAAATGAGCTCTTGCTGACCTAAATGTTGGGTTCATGTTTCAGTAACAAGCAGAGCGAATAAATACATTGTAACATTCTCTAAAAAGAGTAAGAGGATTACAGTTATCGGACTAGATTGAAGAAAATGTGAATGCAACCAATCTTTACAAAATATGTTGCTCTTTTAACATTGTTTTTTAGCTAGATTTTATGCCAGCACGTGATGCTAAGCCTCTTTCCGTTGGCTTCCTATCTAGGCCTATTAGGTTTTTTAAAACCTCTTTTTGATGTATCAATAAGTTATATATATATATATTATATATGTGAATATTAGGAGAAACACTAGAGCAGAGGTCGGCAACCTTTTACTATAGCAGGGCCACATATATGTTGCCAGAGTATCAGTGCGGGCCGCACTTATTTTTATATGTTCGGACATGTATTTTTAATATTTGAAATAAAACGCATATATATTCATACAACCATGTCTATTTAAATTGAATTACTATACTTACTTACATAAAAGTAAGAACTAGTGAGATTTTTGCGGCTGCATTTGACTTGCAAGTTTGTATGTGTATTTTTTTCTTATGGACCTCAGGCTTGCGGGCCGCAAAGATAGTCCACGGGCCCCATAAGGCCCGCGGGCCGCCGGTTGCCGACCCCTGCACTAGAGCATCGGAAGGCCTATAATTAAATTTTAATAAATAAATTAGACTTTATTGAAAAATAGCGTAAGGCTTCTTCTTCTCGCAAGTCTAGAGGTTAGTTCAATCGCTCATCACTAAGCCCACTCTCTTTTTAATCCTACTTCACGACGGACAAAGTTACGGCACGGTTGATTAACAGGTACTTACTGTCAAATGAGATAATACCGGTACTCGGGCTTCTTCAGAGGACTCATAACAGAGTTTAGTATCTGATCTTGCGGAAATGTACCTACGAGTAAGTAGAGTTACGTGTGTAGAGTAGATAGTTTGTAACAAAGCCTTTGTTGTCATCTTAACGTGAACAAGGATTTCAGTATTAGTTCATTGCCCTGTCTCTTAGTTACTTGTATTAGGGCCCAACAGTCAAATACGTAGTCATGATCCCACACTAGGATTCCCTGTGTCGTGGGTATTAGGAACTACGAGTACCGTGGTACTATAACACCTAGACCCAAAACAAATATTTGCAGATCATATAAACATTTGTCTCGCAGCGGGAATCCAACCCGCAACCTCTCGCATCTCAGCCGGCTACTCGTCCGCCAAGCCACAGAGGTCATTCAGTCGGGGAGTGTCCATCCAGAGTGAGTGATAGATTATATTAAAGAATAAGCAGAACAGAGGCCGTAGACAAAGTATGATTCTAATAGCGATGACGCCAGTAGAAAAGTCCAAAATGTATGGGATTGACGTAAGCTATCGATATGTCACGTGATCTTTTGTATTGAATTACGACTGTAGAAATAGAATCGCTTCGAAGCGAATACCGTTTGTCTAGGCCGGCAGTACAAGCAGTAGTCGTATTGCTGTGTTCCGGTTTGAAATGTATGGGTGCCGGTGAAAGTGCAGGTACTAAAAACTATATATCTTTATCTGCCGACCTCTATGGCGCAGTGGGCGAGTAGCCGGTTGAGATGCAAGAGGTTAAGGGTTCGATTCCCGCTGCGGGACAAATGTTTCTATGATCTGCAATTATTTGTTCCGGGTCTAGGTGTTATGGTACCATGGTGCTCGTAGTTACTGATACCCATGACACAGGGAATCAAGACTACTATGTGACTGTTGGGTGTTATGTTATGTACATATTATGGTGACAGGCGCAGTGCAGTGTCACATAGGGCACGTTCTAGGTTGACGTAACAGAGGTATTGCATTTGTTATGAGCTCAGGTTACCACTTGACACTTGATTGTATACTACTATATCTACTCTCAAAAAATATCCGCTTGAACTGTTTTCAGAGTAACTTCGTTCTAACGCAATCTTCAAATGGAAAAAAATTAAGTTACAAGTTGGTTACGGAGAAAAGTTCTACAAAAAAGTGTCGTATTTGAAGAGTTGTGACAGGTAGTAAGAATAGTGTATAAGTTATCAAGGCTCTATGTACATCCAGCGGACATTTTAACAGCCCCTGGTACTCTCCGTCTAGAAATTCCGTCGAGTAATTTAGTACAACAGCTATTGTATATAGGTATATAGGTAGGTATAGGTATGTATAATGGGATATGCACATGGCTTATATTATGTAGTGGCTGAAGATATTATGTCGATAAGTGTATTGAAGATCAACTATCGCTGTTACCTCTGTCACTGAGAGAGCTATTACCGCAAAACGTTGAATGCTACATCTACATACCTACTGCAATTTTTTTCTTAAATATTACATTTAAAAAAATGTGAGAACCTACGTTTTTGAATTCGGTTTACAAAACAAAGAAAATAGATAGCTAAAGCTAAATGAGAAATTAAAATTGCCTAAAAAAGGATATATTTAAAATTATTGTAATTATACCGGGCGTAAAAAGACTACTCCTGAAAACTGAAACAGTGCATTCAGACCATGATTCTGAAAATATTTAAGCTGAAAAAACACAAAAAAAAATGGTCACTTTTGGTCCGCTTTTTTCGTGTTTTCTTTATAAATATCCATAAAATATCGTTAAAGGAACACAAAAACCTATTTTCCATCATTACAAACATGTTAATAAATAAAAACGTCAAAAAAAGCAATGAAAACCAACATGAAAAATATTGGCCCTACGAGTCGATCAACTGACCGGGAGCGTTGAACTCGCGCGGCCGGAATAAATGTGTACATTGCTGGCTGACAAATACGATACGAAACGAAAACAAAGGTTTTCTCCGGTATGAATCACCTCTCAGGCGAAAGCTATTTTATATAGCTATGATATAGGAGCTTTACCGGTACCTTCAGTATTCGGGAGCTGTCTTTTTACACCCCGTATACTACACTTTTCATACGAAGAGATTTATGAAATATTAGTGTGGGATCAGGACTATAATATATGTGACTGTCGGGTGTTATTATGGTGTGTTATATGTAAAACAAGCTTTTAATTTGACTAAAAAATAGGCAACTATCGTTTTTTGCATATCCGCTAAATCTCCATTCAAAAGAATTTTGCGTAGGAGTGAAAAATCTAGATTCAAAACGAGTTTGCCAAACGCTTTTAGGAACTAACGAAAATATAATTATATGCCTAAAAAATATCTTTTGTTTTTGTTGTACTATACATTTTTTGAGATGTATCATTATAAGCATCGAAAGAAGTTGGTGGATGGAGGCGGCTCAAGACCGTTCGTCGTGGCATACTTAGGAAGGAGGCCTATGTTCAGCAGAGGACTTCTATAGGCTGATGATGATGATGTATCAGGTATATGATAAAAAATTGTTTTTTACATATACCTGAATGACTTCCTTCGTATTTAATATTTACATCTGCAAAGTTACTTGAAGCAAAAAAACGACATAAGGTGCTAAGAAATTTTTTAGAAAAATTACTACTATTTACACCACGTACTTTACTATTCTCTTGCTGATGTTTAGTTGACCATTTTGAGGTCCTTCCTCATGAGCACCGACCGCGACCACGCTCGAAGGTCGTGGGACGGGGCCCGTCAACGACGAAACGTCAGCAGGAGAGTAGTAAAGTACGTGGTGTATAGTCGTAATTTTTCTAAAATGATACCGAGCCACGATTATTTCAATTCTATTAAGTAAAAATTAGTATAAAATGCAACAACGTTGAAAAACCAAAAATCCAAACATTTCATTTTAATGAAAGCATGCTTCATAAAATGCCTCAAAGCGTGCACTTTGTTGCAGCTGAGACGTTTTTAATGAGCTATATAGTCCAGGAGCTTTTACTAGTGCAAGAACATATTACAAACAGAAGAACTACTCAACAATTAGTATGTGTAGTACATCATTCAACATAATTCATTCCGAACGTGATCGGGCGTGCAGTGCGAGGAAATACAAGAAACGGGACACTGAAGAAGAACCTCGATGAGAGTCCTGTTGATGTTTTAATCTTTACGAAATAAGCAATAAAACATTGATGAGAAAATGTATCATCAATATTCGTGCTAATTTATATACGAAGTCGATCATTTACGATAGTGTCAAAGTTCTGTCACTTCTGACAGAACTTTGATAGATCTTGTATGAAGATGAATATTAAATTTGTCTAGATATTAGTGTACTTATCAGTTTACAAAATTTCATGTAGTTTGATGAAATAATAGCCAAAAAAGACCAAAAGCGCCCTTGTAACCTCCTCTTAAAAGTGTAATTTTGGTTTAACCGGAGTTCTATGTATTTATTTTACTCCAAACCCTAACCTTAATATGTTTGGTTGAACCTTCATTATTTTTTCTCAAGTTTTGATTTTCTGTGCTTTTGAAGTATTTTTCTCTCTTGCGAACTCGTGAAAATGGAGGTTATTGAGCTATATTTGAAATAAGTACTACAGTTTCAGCCTGGGACAATATAAAAAGCAAGTTTACCTACTGGTTCGTAAGGCTGTATAATGTACTGTGGCAAAGCTTACCAGCTACACAGTAAGTCCATCACTCACTGGTGTAATTAAAGTCAAATTGGGCGGTGCTTGTGCTGATCTATGTAGCTATAGTAGTTTACACGACTTAAGCATTGTAATGCAATTGTAAGTTATGTAGCTTTGATTTGAAAATGAACTCTTTCATTTGTTTTAAGATTAAGTAAATAAATGCTACACAACATTATCTAGCCCCAAGCTAAGCAGAGCTTGTGTTATGGGTAACTGATGACTGATATACATAATACAATCTGCAGATTGTACAAATATTTGTAGATGTGTTTGTTGTTTGTGATTTTCACTTCTCTATGCTTAGAACCAATTAGCTTTTCAATTTGTACATGAAATAAGCCTCTTTGCGAGGTAAAATTCATCTTTTCACCACACTGGTCCTTGATGAACACTGAGAGAAAAAAGTCCAAGAAAAACCTATGACATGACGTTGAAGAACCTAACATTTGGTGATCAGAGCCAGTTATTGTACCATTTGATTTTGATTGTACCTACACATAGCATGCCAATTTATCTTCGTCAAAGCCTTCAATTACCAACACCAACAATATCGCCTCAATGGAAATAACCTTTATAATGTCCTTGTTTGATTGAGAGGGGCTTTCCCCTACCTGTGTCGTCTGGTTTGTGATCACCATTCGAGAATCTTTATTCCCCAACGGTTGTCAATTCTGCGAGCTATATGACCTGCCCATTGCCAATTCAACTTGTTAATTCTGAGAGCTACTTATGTCGGTGATCTTGGTTCTTTTCTTCTTCTGTTATTATCTATTCTATGAAATATTTTGCTAAATTTATAATCCTTTGTAACCTTTTTTAATTATACAAAAAAGTAAATAAACCAACCTTAGTACCGTGCTTAGTGCCGTGTCATAAGTCTGTAATAAATTCCAACCTCATTTAAGTAGAATCTTTGTTAAATTTTCCATTTCTACACCAAACACTGTGTATTTCTTCTGTGGCAAAGCGCAACCACAATTTGGTGTCAAAGTCCTTGAAACGTAGCGCAAAATTCGAGTCTTTTCTATTTTCCCTAAAAATACGGATCCTGAAATTTCTCTGTAACACATGTTTCTATTACCACTACTTCAACGCTAAGCCAAGAGTAGATGAACGATCAAACTGTTTTCATAAATATAATAGATAAATTTACAGAACATATTTAAAAAAAAAAAAAATCTTCCTGATTCTCGGTTCATCGAGAGGGAAGCCTTTCTACTATGCGTCGTCCAGTTTGTGATTGCCACTCGAGAACCTTAGTTCCCCAAAGAGTTACTCAAACTGGAAGAAAGCGTTACCTCAAGCTCACCACTTGTCACGTCTATATTCCTGCGACTGTGCAAACCCACGGTGAAAAGAGGCCCTTTAAGGCTCTGCCTACCCCTTCGGAGAAAAAGGCATTTGTTTATGTATGTATCATAACACCCAACAGTTAGTAGGCATGATTCCACACTAGTATTTCGTGTGTCGTGGGTATCAGGAACTACGAGTACCATGGTACCATAACACCCAGACCCAGAACAATTATTCACAGATCATACAAGCATTTAGCGGGAATTGAACCCGCAACCTGTCAGTTCTCAGCAGGTAACTCACCCGCCGCACCGCAGAGGTCGTCAAATCCTTAGGCTTATGTATGTACTTTTACTTACTCATACTCAAACAGAATTATGTAAGGTAGGTATTTGTGTTTATTTAAAGCTGGATGGAAATAAAATAAAGAAACGGTGTGTCCTAGTGTTTAAAATTCGAATACATCTCACAAAAATCCATTCACCACACTAATTCCTTCTACCATTAACGTATTCAAACAAAGGTAATTTTTAGAGTCACTTACAGGGAAACCAGGAATAAACCAGTGACAAAAGAAATGGAAGAAGACGGTTGTATTTCAAAAGTTTGTCGTCTAGCAAACCCTTTAGCGAATCTTTTCCACGGGGTAATTTCACCTGCAAGCTGGTACTCTCATTGGCTTGCAAAATTGTATTCGAGATTTCGTTCGTATATCCTTTTGCTACGAGCTAGTTTAGAGTTGTCAAAGAAATTCAATTCGAGAGACTTACATAGATTTAGATATTAAATGTTTCATTTACGAATATATTCTAAACGCATGGTAGGTACAAGTTATTGAAAAATAATAATTAGTTATGAAAAACGAACGGCCCCTCCGTCTCCTATCATGGATGTCGTAAAAGTCGTCTTAGGCATTACGCTAGGAGATGAGCAGCAGCATCCACCTGAGTACTCAACACCATATCTGCTGGTAATAGAATAGAACCAGTGTGCTGAAAGGGTTCATATCGTCTCGCAGCGACTCGTTTCATGCACATTTTTATATGAAGAACTAGCTGCGCCCCGCGGTTTCACCCGCGTGAACAATGATGAAATTTGATGCCAATGATGATAAAAAGTAGCCTGTGTAATAAAATAATTATATCCAGCTATTCAGAGAAGAGAATCATCGAGGCGTGAACTAATAAAATGTACCTAGAATAAGCTATAAAACCATTCAATTCAAAATCTGTGCGAACAAAATGCTACAAGGAAAACAACAAATAGTGGCCATGGTATAAGGTATCTTTATTCAAAATTTTACTCAAATATGTTTAGCCATTAGAGCGTGAAGAAGTAACAAACATACTCGCAAAGTATCACATATTTATGATATTTTAGGTGTGTTAATTAATATTAACACACCTAATACCTAATGCCTATTAGGTACGCGTTATATTTATTTCTTCCATTATTCAATATCAAAATCACTTCCAGCCTCTGTACCTCGAAAGCCTTAGGATTTATCGACAAAACTTACCGTAATTTATGTTCGACAATAAGTCAGGGGCCTGGAACTTTTGGGGCCTACTTCATTATTTGGTTTGTTTTTAATTTATAGAAGTTTACAATTTAAACGCAACCAACATACCTGAACAGCTGATTTATCTGTACAGTTTTGCTGTTTGCATAAATACTTTGCTTAGTTCTAAGAGATGTTTTTGAGAACTGTTAATAGCTTTGGATAGTTTGTACAATTGAATACAGAAGAAACGAATACGTATTTCTTCATTATTTTACGCTAATTCGCCCCTCTTTCTCCTCCCGTAGATTTAGTAAAAGTACTAAAGAATTACACCATGGGATGGGCAGCAGCATCTACCTGTGTACTTGACACCGAACTGCGAGCACCAATCCGCCTGCCAAGCGCGGTGATTATGGCAAATTCTCGCATTGCACGCTATAGGATGCCTCATCCAGCAGTGAAATCGGATGTCTACCATCTGAAGAAGAAGAACAGAAAATAACAAAAGCGAAGCCGTTGTCAGATACTAGTATATACACCTAGTCCAGAGGCCGTAGACAAACTAACATTCTAATAGCGATGACGCCAGTAGAAAAGTCCAAAATGTATGGGATTGACGTTAGCTATCGATATGTCACGTGGTCATTTGTATTGAATTACGACTGTAGAAATGGAATCGCTTCGAAGCGAATGCCACTTGGCTAGGCCCTCAGGAGAGCTGATAGTTTACGAAACTATAAGAAGTTTCGTTTCCATCCAATACATTTACTGACAGCGTCCTTAGTTTTCTTCTCGTTTTCGCTAGGGGCGCTACAAGTAAATGTATGGAAGGAAACGATACTTCATATAGTTTTGTATACTATCAAAACCTGTACTAAGCCCCCTGGTCAATCAATCTACATTATCTTTTCATCAATATCTACGCGATTTTCCATCAGCGATAATAAGATACTTTAGAGAGCATAACTTCATCCCTGACAAACGCTAAGTGCTCATCATTATTCAGAGAGGCTTTTACACGTTAACTTGATATCATATTGCGTACTTGACACGTTAACGCTATATTTCGATGCTTATTAAATATTGTAGGATGTTAATTGGATGGTACAAACTCATATTAGAAGTAATTACAGGCACATGAGACTTTTCATCTTTATGTCTCAGGGTTGGCAGCGCGCGTGTGATGCCTCTGGTGATGCAGGCGTTCATAGGCAACTACTTTCCATCAGATGGGCCGTAAGCTTGTTTGCTTACCAATAGTATAAAAAAATAAAAATTGAAAATTGTCAATGAAATATTTTATGTTCGCCCAATTACATACCGTTATGCCTCAGTCGTTTCAAACGGTCAAATTACGTATCAAATTACGTTATTTATACGATAAAACGAACAAAGGGACTACATAAATGTTTTTAAATTATTATGTTTGCAAAGATAATTATTTGTTTTGTAAAACTGATACCGAATCGAGAGCTATTGAATAATGAGTGACCCCATTTGTATACCTTGATTCGGAGAAAATATTTTTTGTTTTTATAAACACATTCCATTCTTATGAAATACCTAAGCTCTAGTTGTTTTTTGTAACAATTGTGATCAAATTGGTGTTTTGATTATCGTTCAGTTTGAGGCACAATAATTGAGAAAAACTTTGAGCTCTGCTTAGCTTGGGGCTTGATAATATTGTGTGAAATGTCCAAAATTTATTTATTATTTAAATTATAAATGTTCATACAGAGTGGCAGGCGATGCCTTTTATAAATATAGAGATTAACTTGAAATCATGTGTTAAATTTAATTTCTAACGTTGTATCCAAAAAAAACTTTAGTTCATCGAAAGGAGGGCCTTCCTCTACTGCGTCGTCTGGTTTGTGGCCGCCACTCGAGAACCTTTATTACCTAACAATAAAAGAGAGCTTTCTCATTGGATTGAGGCTACTCAAGACCGTTCGTCGTGGCATTCTAGGTCTATCCAGCAGTGGACTTTACAGAATGATGATGATGATGATAGTGATCCAAAAATATGTTTCATATTGGAAATTGTTCTTGTTTCGCATTATAACCTACTTTGAGTACCTATTATTACAGCTATAGGGTAATTTCAATCAACTCAGAATCTATAGTCCACAAGTGGCCAATCAACACACAAGGCATAATAGTGATAATTAAATCAATTAATTACGCTATCTCAATTGCTCAAATTGTGGACATAACATGATTTTGATCTTCATTATGGCCATCAGTCGGTAGACGTCTGATTGGCGTGGCCTTCCCATACACATATTCACATTACATATTATTTATTATATTGTCACGGGTATTTATCGCGTGTTACCTTATTATATATTATTCCCGACGTTTCGAATGCGTTACAGCAATCATGGTCGCGGGCTGATAAGGTAACACGCGATAAATACCCGTGATAATATAATAAATATGTGTTCTAATCGCGAGAGTTCAAAAAATACCTTCCATATTTTTCTCATTAGTTTTATTAAATCTACAACTGTTAAATAATTTAACGATCACGACCTCCGTGGTGTAGTATGCGAGTACATGGATCAGACGAATAGGATGCGGGTTTGAGTCCCGCTATGTGACAAATGTTTGCATGATCTGTGAATATTTGAACAAAAACAAGCTATAAGATCATTTGTTTAGTGTGCTCCTTGATGAAGTGCGAAGGAATTAAATAGAATAGACCCAAAATTTAAAAAAATAAAACTTAAATTAATTGTGTTAATTTTAAACACTTATGAAAAGCTTTCACTTATTTATGGAATTTAAGATTCTACTTTTTTTCATCAGTTTTGAAGTGTTGTTGAGCTGAAATATGTAATAAACACAAAAAAAAATGTTTTCATGTAAGGGTCATAAGTTTCTAAGTGTCTTTTAGACAATCAATTATTTATACTTACAAAACCTTAAATAGACTTTGCCTTACACAATACACAGAAACAAAATAAACAAAATAATTCCACAAATTGTGTTGAAGCTGAGTCTGAGCGACGACACCGGCCGCTTAGGGACTTGTATGGACAGTATTTGTCACTATAGAAACTACAGCCTGTCTATATTCTTCCAATATACTTCGAACACAAAGCGCAAAGCAAAAATCCTTATTTTTAGCAAATAAATGAAAAAGTTTGGATACAAGAACAGTGAAAAATCCACACTGGTGATTAGTATTTATGGAGACAGTAAATGGAGCACTTTTAACACGCTCCCTTTCACATTAGCCTACTCTTACTGTATTTACATTATCACAGATGTTTTTTTTATAATAATGTACAGAGCAAACAGCTCTTAGTTCCAAAGAAAAGTTAGACTTACAGATGATAATACTAAACGTGAACAGCTAAACCACTACCGCTCCCCAAAAATATCTCATTGTCAGAATATGAAAACTAAAGACAAGTTTGATAATATAATATTAGACGTGGTAAGTCTGGTTCTTAAACCAGACTTACGAGGACTTAGACAGACTTAGGAGACGAAGGGAGGGGTATATTGTTAAATATACCCCTCTCTTCGTCTCCTTTTATGGATGTCATAAATGCTGAGTAAGGGTATACACCAGGGGATGGACAGCAGCATCGATCTGAGTAATCAACACCATTACTGTTATACTAATTCTTCTGGCATGCGTGGTTATGGGAAAGCCCCCATTTCATTCTATGGGGGTCGCCTCGTCCATTAATGTACATTTAAAGGCTGCTGATGAGGATGATGATGAATTGATGGTTAGATGCAGAATATTCTTGAAAATATTTACGTGCTACGTCGTAGCACTACGCCTACGAGGAATACTAGTGTTTATTACTAGTGGTGATTTGGGTTTATCAGTTAATACTCTATATTTTAATTTGCATAGTGAGTTTTAAGTTGATATTATTGTGGGTGACATTAGTCCAATAATATTTTTATACTTATATTAATTGTAGTCGCTATTAGTCGTGATTACAGATGCTTAATACTTCATTGTTGTCAATGAAGTATTGAATTTTGTCTGGTTTAAACGACTGTTAACATTTATAGAACTTTAATTTGTTAAATAGGAATTTATAGCGACGGAGTACCGGAGTAGACTTTAGTTTATTTGCTATCAGCGGTACAAAAATAAATATAAAATGCTGTGTGGGTGTTACTCTACACAGCAGCAAAGAGTGGTACATGCTATGGGATAAATCACAGCTTTTAGCAAAGTGCTGTATACGAGAAGTAAGTGCACACATATTTCATAATAAGATATTTTTGTATGGGAAACAAAAGTGATTATGAAAATGGTATTTACGTATGCTTTAGCATCGTGTTTTTATTGAAATACATTACTTTGGTAGTTAAACATTGCCTGCCACTCAGAACACTTAATAGACTGTTTGCTTGACTACTTAGCCGAGTTCTGATATTGGGAGACGATTTTTACTTCTACGAGACCAATATTTACGTCAAAATTGGACGGAACTTGAAATATTTATATCATAAAATGCCCGACATACCATCAACCACCGCATAGGCTAGTCTGCG
Source organism: Epirrita christyi (assembly GCA_951392215.1). Taxonomy (NCBI): domain Eukaryota; kingdom Metazoa; phylum Arthropoda; class Insecta; order Lepidoptera; family Geometridae; genus Epirrita; species Epirrita christyi. The sequence continues at coordinate 2,715,628 of OX595843.1, forward strand.
AAAACTTGAAAAGTTTTTTAGTTTTTAGTGTTTTTAATAGCCAAGAATTTTATGATTTTAGTTTCATTCTTTAAAATATTAAAATCAATAGGTTGAACAAAGTAATGTGGGCTTTTCAATTAATTTAATTCCAGATTTCGTGTGAAGAAAATAAATAAAATGATACCTATCCCTTTTCACGAAAGTGACCAAAATAATGGTTAAAAACGTGTGTCAAAATCTACGGAATTACAACTATATCTCAGAAATAAAAGACCTTCATCATCATCATCATCAGCCTTTAAACGTGCACTGCTGGACAAGGCCTCCCCCATATAATGCAATGGGGGGATTTGCCATAATTTGCCAGGCGGATTGGTGATCGCAGTATCGGTGTTGAGTACTCAGGTGGATGCTGCTGCCAATCCCCTGGTAAATTCTTGGTTTTTGAAAATAGCACTTTTCAAGCGTGTTTGCAGAGGACCCTTAAACTGATGTTTTTATTGTTAAGTCAAGGCAAAGGATTAAATGAGCACGCATATTTATTATGGATGGAAGTTTGATTCTTTTGGTTACTAACTCACGATTTTAAGCTCAAGAGGGATATTTTTCGGTCTAAAATTAAGTCATGCATCATTAAAATTATGTTTTAATATAAATATATCTAGAACGAATTACAAGCGCAAACCATTTGCAGCAAATTTTTAAATGATATAAAATATTCGCCGAAAATTTAATTTGTAACCGTGAAATGGGATTGGCAATTTGCGATACGATTCGCGGCTGATTGTAGCGGAAATTAAATGCAAATTTATAAGGGGTTATTTGGAATTTATTTATTTATTACGCATTCATAAAATGTTTGTCGATTTTGGGTTAATGTGTAATTTCGTTTGGTAAACCAATTTCTGTGCAACATGTATAAACTACCTAATGTAAATGGTTTTTTAAAGTATATACGCTTTTCGAAAAGTTGGAATGAAATGTTTTAATGAATGTGTGCGCAGATTTTTCGATAATTATTACGAGAACCTTCTTTAAGGTAAATTAACCTACTAGCTGTTGTTTAGAAAATGCTGGCAGTGGCCAGCAATGCTAGTGTGAAAATCCATATTACATATGTCGTAATATCACGCCAGCAATTCCATTTATGTTATTTCAATATGCAACGTTTAATTTACGCTTACTCACCAACAATTTTACACTTGTGCGAATATATTATATTATTTGAGATGTTTTTGGCGGAGATTTAAAGAAACTGACTTTTGGCAGAATTAAAAAAAGCACGCGAAGCTTTAAAATTGGGTGTTGTTATATTGTTGGAATTGTTTCACAAAATAAGTTCAAGCTTATAAAGAGAAACTGATAAAGTCTTTTGAAATCACCTTAAACTAAAGATAAGAGCTGTAATAGCAAACTTGTTGCTGCCAATATCAAAAGACAAACATTTCAAAACACTCAATAATTTTGCTCAATAAAAAGAATTAAAAATTATGCACTTGCATATCCACGCATTGTTTAAGAAAAGTTCTATACATGCCTTCTCCGCAATTAAGTCAGTGTTGATAGAATAACGTATGTGTGTTTCTTCGACTACGTTTGCCCATCAATGCCTAATTTTCCGGCCACTGCACAAAAAACAAATGAAAGATTGAATAGGTAAATCAAATTTTCGCAAGCTAAATGCATTCTATTTGTATATCGGAACAAGAATATCTCGAAACCTATTCATCCACGTGTCACGAAATAAACAGAGATTAATAACGTTAAGGGTCTAAACAACATTAAGGTAAGGAAATTGTACATTCCAGTAAACGAGCGAATCCAACGGGGTCCCGGTGAAATTCCATGATTTAGATTATACTGGTATCACAGCTTAAAATGGAATCACTGGCATACTGCATAAAATTGGGCTTGTTATTTATAGTTTGCATCTGTAGTTCTTAGGGTTCCTTTTGGTAAAGGGGCCCACGGGACTCTATTACTAACGCCTTCGCCACACATCTGTTTGTCTGGTAGTCCGTCTTGGCAGTCTATAAAACCAGTTAAAATTATGTGTTGTTGTGGCATGAAGTCATAAAAAAACAGTAAGAATAAAATCAAACCCAAAACATAAAAAATAAAAAAAAACGTAAAAAATTGGCTTGTTACTTGGAATTGGACTTTCGTTACAGTATATCGAAAATGATAACACAAAATAAATGCCGTTATTTGGCTCTATTAAAATACCAAAGAGATACAATTTTATAGATATAAAAAGAACTAACTAACTGACTCACTCACTGACTGTCTATAAACGCACAGCCTAAACGGTAGGTCCTCTTCCACCTACGTCGCTCCCTCATTGCTGAGGATCATGAATCCTTTGTTGCAATATGTTTACTGCTTGCCTTCATCAGTTTTAGTCAGTTGCTTGATGGAAGGTCACGCTAACTGGCATCGCCAAGTACCTGGATAGTAGTCAGATACCTGAGGCCCTAGCCAAACGGTATTCGCTTCGAAGCCATTCCATTTCTACAGTCGTAATACAATATAATAGACCACGTGACATATCGATAGCTAACGTCAATCCCATACATTTTGGACTTTTCTACTGGCGTCATCGCTATTAGAATGTTACTTTGTCTGCCTCTGGTCTGTTCACCGTTTGGGGCTTTGTCATCGTTGCCTTTTACCCTCAACTTTTTCCATCACCCAAACATTTAAACCTGAAATTTGAAGGGTACATTCCCTTTGTGGCCTTTAGACCATCCCAGACCAGGATAGACTACCCTTATTATGTATTAGTCATGCATGTTGTTGTGAAGGGCAGGGACGATATATTTAGTATTTTTTTTAAGTGAAATGGCTATTCTACTATAAGCTGTTTCGGCTGGTATATCCTGTGTTGTTTCGGAGGTACGGAACTGGTCCAATTAACTAGTTTAGGTTCGAGTGAATTTGTTAATTAACATGTTGGATTTATTTAAATGTTACCCGATGTGGGGTCAATAACATTTTGACAGGATAAGCTTATCTACAAGGGTGGACAGGAGTTATGGCAATACCATGTCGTATCCATGAAGCAGTAGAAAATGTTAAAAAGCTTGTGCAGTTATTTTGACGTCAATGATCATTTAATCGATTGATTGATAAACGATCTACAACCTTTTTTATATTTTTTTAGTATTAGATTTTTTTTGGTTTTTAATTTCCCAAACCTTAATTTTCTTTTCCTGAGTTCAATTTAGTCCAAAAATCATTCCAATTCCATTAAATTTAAAAAAAAAAATATTTTATGAACCGGAATTAAATATCTTCATTTCCAATTTCAGAGCTTTCATCTCAAAATCAATCTCCATAATCTGTAATTTTTGTAAACAAATCCAGTAAATAGAACGGGAAGATTATTCCACCCCATTTTTATAAGTGTTACTCAATTTCAGGGAGTCAAAAACCTTACAGATTTAAACGAATTGATGTTTACTTTAGAAAATCGGAAAAGCGGCTTAGTGTGTGCTCCTAATAGGAAATTATTTGGTAAGGCGCGAGCACCCGACGCAGCCTCTACTAATGGAAAAACGATGTTACTCTCTTTATAAATTAGAATCTCTAATTGAAAGTGGATAGTAATTTCTCTGAGTTATAGTATTTTAATATTGAGTTACAGTAATTGACGATCTCCGTGGACGAGTAGCTGGCCGAGACGCATGAGGTGCGGGATCGATTCCCGCTGTAGGAAAAATCATCAGATTATGCAAACATCTAAACCGGCGCTATCTAAATCTTATGAAACTCCAATAGGGGAAACTTCTTGACCTAAATATTACTCCTTTCAACTTTCAAAAGATTTGGACTGCGATAATGCTGCCAAATTGATCACCATTGTTGCATTACCCATTGTAATTTGCTGCTGTAATTTTCTAGTAGAACCCTCTGTGAAAGAGTTCATCCGGGGAAGTATTGCCATACCTATTCCTGTCGGCAAGCAATAGTGCTTGCATTGCTGTTTTCTGGTTTAAAGGGTACTAGCTGGTGCCCGCGACTTCGTCTGCGCAGGATTAGTATTTCGAGTAGCTTATATTAGCGTGGCGTAGAAATGAGCTAATATTTTACTTTTTTGTAGGACTATTTAAGATAAACATTTCCATCATACATTACATAATATGTGTAACTCTAGCGGTTTTGACAGCGCACGCCAGAATAGCTCGCAGATGGTAGATTTTTTCCTACTTACTTGACACTTATCGTCATATTATGGACAATTCACACAATATCTTTATAAATAGTAGCCTATGTGTTTTTCTGATGTATAAGCTATATTATTGTAAAGTTTCATTCAAATCCATTCAGTAGTTTTTACGTGAAAGAGTAACAAACATCATACTTACAAACTTTCGCGTTTATAATATTAGTAGGATGGATACCGGTGATATTACAGGCACATGAAACTTTTCATCTTTATGTCTCAGAGTGACCGAGCGCAGTGCAATGTCATATATGCCTCAATAGGTGGACGTGACCAAGAGGTATTGCGTTTAATATGGGCTTGTGTTATCGTTTAACATCATGTGGGCCACAGGCCAGTTCCATTATTTAATCGAATAGAAAAACTTTCGCTGATTCGCCCCTTTATTGGCTGATGAACTGATAATCGCTTTCGATTCCGATTTTACAGTACATTGCGCTTTAAGTTTCGAATATTTCGACAGTAAACTAAAGCATGCGGCGCAATGTAACGCAAAATTGTAATTTTGAAAGCGATTACCAGTTCGTTAGGCAATACTCCCCCAGGTCTGTTTAACCATTGGGTTGGTGAAGGTTGGTGATATTGGAATAATGATGTTGTATGTGCGACCATCTTATACTCTGTGGTGCGCTCTCGTGAAAATAAGGAATAAAGATGGTGTCTCCAACTAATGTTGTAATAAGTCTTTGTAAAACTTTCCTTAATTAAATATGTTGTGTTTGGGTTGATTATTGGAATATTACTTGATTTATGATAGGTGAGTGTGAAAGTTTGAAGGTTAGCTCGTTTTTAGATAAAATTGTAGTAATTCGAGAATCCCCAGTAGGAGAGTGGAAATTGATTCGCTATACTAATGGCCGTGACAGTCTCTCCATCACGCCCGCCGCTCCTCTGCATAATTCGCGACTGCGAATAAATAACATTAAAAATCAACTTTCGCTTCAGAAGAAAATAAGGTCTAAAGACGTGAAAAATTAACTCGATTCTGACGTAGATTATTTAACATTTCGTAACGTTTTATGTTGGAATATGAGATTTTACTATTTTGTTTGGGCTTAAATATTTATCTTTTGCGGTGAAAATTACATTCCTTTATTAGATAAACTCCAGTAACAAGAATAGCTGATATGTTTAGCCTCATCAACATCATAATCAGCCTGTAGAAGTATAACCTATTATAATGCCATGACTAACGGCCTTGAGCCACTTCCATCCACTGGCTTTCTGTGATCTTTTAAAAGTCGTCGGTCCAACGAGAGGGAGGTCTTTCTACACTGCATCGTCCTATTCATGGTCGCCATTCGAGAACCTTTATTCCTTGACAGTTTCCATTTCTGCGAGCTATATGGGCTTTTTTTTAAAAGTCTTTATTACTTATGAAATATACAAATTATTAAAACTTAACACAGTTTCGTAAAAATACAGCTTAAAATTAGAAGTAACATAGCAGGCTTAGGTGCCTTTAAAAGTTTTTGGCCAAAATAAAAAATACATAATAAAAGCTATATGGCCTGCCCATTGCCACTTCCATTTTCTAATTCTGAGAGCTGTCGTTAATTTTGGTTATTTTATGGATCGCATCGTTTCGGATTCAATCACGTAGTGAAACTCTGAGCATAGCTCTCTTCACAGCCCACTGCGTGACTTTGAGTTTGTGTACGAAGCCAATCTCAGTTCCGCAAATTATCACTGCTAACACGCACAGATCAGACTTTCGTCTTGCGGAGCTCAATAAGTAGGGCGGATCTTGTAAATCTACATTCGTAGCAAGTCGTAGCACGTCTACGCAACGCCTACGAAAGTTTTGTAATTGATTTGATAACAATTGGACCGAGTTATGCAGAAGGCAGCCAAATGGGGCTAGCTACAAACCGAAATATGAGCGTTTTTCTATCGAAGGTTGCACTTCAGCTATTTATTAATTAATATTATTTTTTGTAATTTAATTACAAAAACTAAAAAAGTTAATAAATAGCTGAAGTGCAACCTTCGATAGAAAAATGCTCATAGCATGGTTTGTAGCTAGCCCCATTTGGCTGCCTTCTGCATAACTCGGTTCAATTATTAATATCTAATGTCACGAAATTCACTCTTGATTTTATCCAAACCTGAATTGTTTTTCAAGTTCCTTTGACACATAAATTAATATATTATCCACAAAGACCGTTATTCAAATAAGCTAACAGAAAATTGCCAACAATAGATTTTTCCGTCAAACTGTTTGTTACAAGGGATTATTGGCAGGGTAAAGTTTATGGGTAGCATTACGTGTGGGCACGGTAATAGAAAATACATTTAGTTGTCATAAGTAAGGGCTCTCGATGAAACCATAAGTAAACAAAATACTTAAAATAATAAAAAATGCAGTATTAGATCAATAACCTTTGTTCTAAATGTGAAATAATGTCTAGCCAAGCACCAGCAGAACTGACAATGCAAATGCTTATGTTATTTTAATTACTTCATAGAAATGTTAAGTTGGAATTGTTTTTTTTTATTTTTTTTAAATTTCGTAATGGTTTCGCTATGGTTTCGAAATGATTATTCTTCGTTGTAAAGTTTTCAACAGAAATTTAAATATGGTCTCTATCATTGCACAGATATGTAATACAATTGATTCCATGTTGGCTCTTAGCTTGCGAACTGTCAACTGACAACGACTTCGAAATCCATCTTCTTGAATTTTTCCTAACTCCACAGAGCTCTACGCTTCCTTTGAATTACTTTTTATTTCTCAGAGTATTTAAGCAAGCTATGAAACTTCAATGAATCCATAAGCTGCACAAAAATTTACAATCGTAACAGTCGACTGATGGAAGTTTTTGCAGAGAAAGCTCGTTTTGATTTAGGACGGTTTTGAGTTCCGAATGTAGTAAAAGTTTTACATTGTTATGCAATTATTTATGTGTGTTATATGGTGTGCAACATCATATAATCATCATTTTTGTCAATGGTGCGAAACTGGTACTAAGAGGCACACTATTTATAATATAATTAGCTCTCCTATATAATTTGTAGTTTTAATAATCTTTAAAATCTTTGTTTGTGTGTGTGCGTCCCTTGTATTTTATCGTGTCTTGTCATCTGATCTGCATAGACATAAATAAATATGTTTTTTCTTTCTTTCTTTCATTCTAGTAGGTAATTTTTTTAATCAGAATTATCAGCGAAAACGGTATACGTGCATTTTTTCGTTCACACTCATAGGCAAACGATACCTTGCTTAAATTTTACTCAGAGCTGTTTTATATATTTTCCGAACAACAATATTTTCGAACAAACTTCGAAGCGAAGAAGGAATGGAATCCATCTCAAAATATTTATTAAGGCTTTCAGGAATAAAAATAAATTATTAATGAGATTGCTGTGGATTTAAAAAAAGTACTCGTAACTTGAGAAATACATTTTCATATCAAAAATAACACCCAAGAGGGAAGAGACACTTTTTAAGTAAATACTAAGCATTCATTGATGTATATTATTTTAACTCTTTTTATAAAAGGCTGACATTGAGTTTAAAAATTCAGTTTGAGTTTTTACTCTGTATCTCTCTCATTAGTCTAATTTATAAAAAGCGCTGGTCAAAAGGCGACCATGTTATATATGTACATAGGATTTATTATTACTTTTACAAATTTATTCAGTTATACAAACATTATTTAAATAATCTTATTCGAGATAAATCGACCTTGCCGGCCTAGGCTGGCAATGTCAGAACAAAAATTAATAACATACAATTCAAAATCTTATTTTTACAGTCTCTGCGAAGAGTGAATGTGAGTGAAATTATAATATAGGTACAAGAATTGGCCGTTATTAAGCGTTGATGGACTCAAGTATGTGTACACCATGTTCACTATATAACATTCCACCATCAATTGCTAATTACCGGCTGCAGCGGTCATATACTACACAAACTTCTTTGATAAATATACTCGGATGTTCTTGTTGTAAGTGCCAGGATCATTTATGATCATGTTCAACAACCTCAGCAATTTTTTGAATATTATTTATAAAACGAATATTATACTTTTTGCCTATAGTTGCCGTTTACGAATATACCCATTCATATCCTCCCGTATGGATATCATCAAATCTTACTCAGGGATTACACATGAGGCCCAATTCTCTAAATTATTTTAAAACTACACTGAAAGTTAACCGAATCGAGACTGAATTATGAATTGACAGAAAGTTGGTATTCTGCTCCCTTATAAATAATAATTTAGTCTAATTTTAATTCACGGTGACTACCATTAGAGTAGGATAGTTATATATATAATCGCATAGAGTAAAGAGAGACTCCATCTACAATGCTAAAATTAACGAAAAAACTTTGAATTGTTCAAGTTTTGGTCACATTTCGATATAATCACATTACAGTGTTGTTTTAAGACATCGACCCAAGATCGAAACATGATCCGGACTCTATTTTAACTATTTTTAAGTTAGTGAATTGGTCCTCAGGGACAGGCATCAGGTGCATCAAACTAAGTACTCAACACAAATACTGCAAATACCCACCTGACAAGCGAGGTAATTATGACAATTCCCCTGTTGTACTTAATGGGGGAGGCCTCGTCCAGTAGTGGGCGTCTTAAGGATGCTAATGATTATGATTGGCCTTGTTTATGTTTGCTATGAACTAATGCCAGGATGTTTTTTGATGCGCACGTTTCACAAGTCTTTTGGTAAAAACTTTGTAGATGTCCGTTGCGATGTAAACTGACTGAAAGCCGGCTAGTTAAAAGTTACTGCGCACAAGACACCCAATTACCAACTGTGGCAGCTATGAGAGACCACGACGAGCTGGAAATTGTTGCTGTATTTACTAGAAAAGATAGATAGACTGATAAAAAACTACACAACACAAAAAAATATCTACAAAAAAAAATTAAGAATCTCATTTCAGATTTTTTTCTGATACCTACTAAACGGAATTATAGAGTTAACTAAACTCCAAAAGCTTAATTTTTAAAGTGAAATAAAAGAAACCTACAGCATAAATAGGTAATTAAAAGTTTACTGCATCCACCATTAGGGTAAGCCGCCCAATTACCGTCCTTGACAGCTTTGACAGCCGAGCGCGAGCGCGCGCTATCTCTAGTCTTAAATTAAAACTTGTTTTATTTGTTCTATTTTTAAACAAACTTCTTTTCGAAATATTACATATTTAGTTTCTCGATAGGAAAATCAGTTATAGGCATACAGGCAATTTCTTGTCTACTAACTCAACATTCTTCGAAGCCTTTGCCGAATCCGGCGAAGGTTCGCCTGCGACGCAGGAGGTTACGGGTTCGATTCCCGCCTCGGAACAAATATTTGTACGATCTGCAGATATTTGTTCATGATGTTCTGGGTATTTTTCTATGCATAATAAAAAATATCTATCTATGTAATGTATTGTATTAAGTATATCAGTTATCTAGTACCCATAACACAGGCTCTGCTTAGCTTGGGGCTAGATAACGTTGTGTGAAATGTCCAGTATTTATTATTACTATTTCACTAATTTATTATTATTATTATTCTCATTACCTTCAACTCAACAAAAATAATATAATTTTGGTACTCATGATGCCTACGTTATTTAAAAATAGGCACTATAGGGTAAACCTAGCGTTGACAATTAATAATGTTCTTTAAGACTTAAACTGTTTCAACGCACGCGGCCGCTTAAACCACCCTCTTACAGCAACACCACTATGTGTGATTATGACAGTGCCAGGGCAACGTCCGCGGACCCCCTGCAAACGGACGCACGTTTCCGTTCCGAAAATAAACTGACATAAATAGACAGGCCCGTAATGGACTCATTTACCCTACTGCTAAGGGCTTGGTATTGGCGAGGTTATTCCTGTCATGATAGTGAAATGTTTCACGGGTTTATTATGATTAACTTAACTGATTAAGGAAACGGAGTAGTTGATGATTAAAGAGGGTACTCATTCAGTGATGTTCTTCTAATCTATATCTTCTCTAAATATATAAAACTTTTGCATTACAAACTGACTGAAAATCAAAGCACATAGGTACTACACGCCTTTACTATTAAACTCAGATTGCTTTCAGCGATATTCTACTGCCTTGTTTTGTAATTTTTTGTTGTATTATTTATCTGTAGTGGTCTTCGAAGAGTTATCAGTTTATATAAACTGTAAAATACATGATATCTGAAGTTAATATTTAATTTTTGGTGCAAACTAAGGAAACAATTTCCGAAAATCAACCGCATGAATGCAAAGGTATGATAATATTTAAAAAAAAAAAATTTATTGTGCGGGCAAACGGGCGTTTCAATAGTTTTGATAATATATATGCTAGATATAATAATGAATTCAGAGTGCATCGTTGCTGCAAATTGTATTACCAAGAAAATATTATTCAAAATTATGGCGCGTAGATCATTTATTGCATAAGAAAACATATCCGGAAAAGCAGGCACAAACTGTAAGAAAGTAAAATAAATCATTCAAAAAGAAACAAAAGATAAACTGCATAAATTACTTATCGAAGAAATTTAATGCAGTAAATAGAACGGATGATTGAATTTGCGCGCGGGCAACTCGGCGTCGGCGGAAACGCAGCCCGCTTCCGCCGCGACGCTTCCCGTGACGTCAACCCGTCTGACTGAAACGCTTCATTTACACCGAATTGTAGCATTGTATTGTAGACATACAATCACCATTATCTGGTCCTCTCGCTCAGTTATGACATGGGTCGATTCAAGATTTTTTTTACAAAATATCTTTAGGGTAGACAACGCATCGACAATGCCTCCGGTGTTGCCGGTGTCTATAAGCGACGGTGACTTCTTCGCTTTAGGCAGAGCAAGTAAGATAGAACGTCTTTATATTTCATTAAAAAAAACAGCAAGAAGTCCACTGCTGGACTTAGGCCTGGTATGCAAAAGATGGCTTCAGAGAGACTATTTCTGTAAACTACGTTTTATTTGTTTTATTTTACAGAAAATGAAGTCGGAAGAACTATTAAAGCTGGTAATTATTTATGGTCTCTTAATCATTATGGTTTATTTATCTCAAAAATTTTCACTAATGTAAGAATTATGCTATTGTCGATGATTTAAAGGAATTTTTATGTCAAGTAAGTATCTTGCATTAAGTATTATTTGCTTATATATTATATATATATATATATATATATTCATATATACGGTGGATCGAGGCAGCTCAATACCATCCGTCGTGGTATTCTATGAGGAGGCCTATGTCCAGCAGTGGATGTCTACCGACAGATGGTAATAAATCAGAATTGGTTTCATGTTGCGAAACCGTGTACTTTTACATCCCGCCGGTAAACAAATATTTAAGTTTACACCATTCCCCTTCTAAAAAGCTTATTTTATTCACTGAAAACATTGCACTTTCATTCACTATTTTGGTGTTTGAATTTAGAACACCAATATAATAATATTCGATCTCCATCTCAATGCTATACACAAAAAATACTCGATACAAACTCCTTGTGCAAAGAATACTCGACATACAAACTCCTTGTGCAAATAACTCCTCGAGATTTGATTGTTCAACATTTAATTAATTTAACCTCTTTTTTCTTCATTAAATGTATATTTTTGCTTGAATCTTTATTTTCTCGTAGTCATGGTATAAAGTGCAGTATGCACCTCTTGAATAAAACGGATTTATATCGAGGGTCATGAATCACTCGCGTCGCTCTGGATTCTAGCCCTTGCTTTAAATCCGGCCTTTATTCACTAATTGCATAATATACTATTGTATTACAAAATTTACGTAAAAACACAATACATGTTCTAAACTTTTGGCGTTTTGTGGTAAGAACGACACAGGGCTGCCATTTTTGGTTCCGCGGCATTGAACGTTTTCCGATAGCAGATTCATACGTGCAGTCGTTGAAATGTGATAAAATTTTATTTCTTTGCATGTGATATAGTTATGTCTGAAAATGTACACAATAATTTCTTATGTTTAGTTTGTTTATGGTAATGCCACAATCTTACTAATAATATAAATGAAAAAGTTTGTAAAGATGTATGGATGTTGTTAAAGACACGCAAAAACTGCTGTACAGATTTTAATAAAACTGTACAGTATTATAGCTAATACATGAGAATAAAATTTAGGCTATGGTTTATAATAATTTATGATAAAGGTCTTTAGTAAAATTAACATAATAAATATGTATTCTATAAATTTTGTACATAATAAAATTGGATTGGAATTGTAATATTATTTTAATAAATTAATCTGTATATAATATTCAGTATTTAGACGTAATTTCCGTTTCAAATTCTCAAATATGAAAATTATGTCTAAAATAAAAACAAAATAAAAGTAAAAGTAAGTAATTTAATGTATTAGTCATATTATTCTTTGATTAAAATAAATGGTGGTACATTTGGCATTTTCGACGTAATTTCTTCATTTTCAATACTCAAATATTTTAATCACCAAAGGTGGGAGCGAAACCATAGAAAAATGGATAACAATGCTCTCATTTAAATGTGAAATGTTTTTCAAATAGGGTCGTCCCATTAACACGACAAAGAATTCAAATTATTCCAAGGGATATACATTTTTGGCTTGGTTTTAGGTTTTTATTTTTGTATAGGTTTGAGTAGGATTGTGAAAGCTATTTCATGTTTGTAATTATATGTTTTATAAAGTTCTCTTACCTAATTTGAGGTACGTTGTTTGATCACGAATGCTTTCAAATCTGAAAAGAAAATTATAAGGTATTAGTTGCACAATTAAAATACTTATTAGGAATTACATTTATTATAAATAGTTACATAATTCGTGATAATTATGTACCTAAAATATAATGTAAATACGGTAGTCTCGGCCTAAGAAAACTCCTCCAATTACTCTTGAGGATGTCGTAAAAGGTGACCAAGAGACTATTGATAAATGGTTTTAATCCCATAAATGTTATGTTTATATAATATTATGTAATTAATATCCCAGGCAGATGAGATGGCGCATCAACGGAAAAAGAAAAAAGAAATAAAATGGAGGACCTTGTGAAAATGTATATATTATTCAATTCATATATTATATCAACGGAAAAAGAAAAAAGAAATAAAATGGAGGACCTTGTGAAAATTTATATATTATTTTAAACAAGCGTACTAAACACACCTAGCATTCCCGATTTTCATTGCTGTTCTTTTGTCATGTAACGAATGCTGCGATTTGGTTCACGTGTTCAATGATTGGGACGTCTCGAAACTCTACCCTATCTCCTATCTCTATTGGAATCAACTGAGCACATAAATTCAATACGTGACAACTCGCTAACCGTTTTAGAATTTAGATCGGTGCACTTTGAATTTTTCAGCTGAAGATTTTACAAAACAAATGTTTTTAGAATGTACCATTGCTATGGCGCTTTGCCATTTGATAGTGCTCACACATTTTCTAGCAGTGTCAGCTTGATCCAGGTGAATTTGTAACACAATACAATACAATAGTAGAAGCGTAGATGCGGGTTTGAGCCCCAACGGATCGGAAATATTTGCATTTCAAATTTATGATTTTTATAAAATGGTAGAAGAAGGCCGTCCACTCGATGTACTAAAGACATAATAGACGTCTTTGGAAGTTAGTGGATGGAGACGGCTCAAGGTGACTTCTACAGGCTGATGATGATGATTATGAAGAATCAGAAAAAAATTAAATAAAGTTGAAACTCGTACCTCGGTCCTCGAGTTAACTCAGCTGAAATGTTAGGAGTAAACGAGATTTTGAGAAATTAAGTCTAAAGTTCATCATCATCATCATCATCAGCCTGTCCACTGCTGGACATAGGCCTCCTCCCTAGAATGCCACGACGAAGGTCTTGAGCCGCCTCCACCCACCGACTTTCTGTGACCTTTATAATGTCTATAGAGCATCAAGACAAGGGCCTTCCTCTACCGTGTCGTCCGGTTTGCGGTCGCCACTCGAGAACTATTTATTCCCCAACGGTTGTAAGTTCTGCGAGCTATATGACCTACCCATTGCCACTTCAACTTGCTAATTCTGAGAGCTATGTCGGTGATCTTGACGAAGTTTGCGACGTATAATGTCGCACTGTGATTTTTTTTATACTACTTTGCAAGCAAACAAGCATACGGCCCACCTGATGGAAAGTAGTTACCTTAGCCTATGGGCACCTGCAACATCAGAGGCATCACACGCGCGCTGCCGACCCTGAGACATATAGATAAAAAGTCTCATGGTGCCTGTAATTTCACCGACACCCGTACTTGTAACCGAAACACAGCAATACGAATACTACAGCTTGGCAGCAGAAATAAGTACGGTGGTAGTACTTCCCCGGAATAACTCTTTCATAAGAAGTTCTACTGCTAACAAAACTTTTATATTCCCTTCAAAGTATTTTTATTCAATATCCTCTTTCCCTGTCTATGTTCTGGTCACGTTCTATTTACGTAAAAAAAAGTCTAATGCTACAATTTTACTTGTAAAACCAATTGTTTACTCAGCTTCGAAGACAACCTTAGAATATTAAGGGAATCCAAAAATTGGAAACAATGGAATTTCAATAACCAAGAAGACAAGGAAAACGTATTTTGGCGAATTTCGATTCCTGAACTTTTAATTTTCTTTTGAGATAATTTGAATGCCCGTTTGTGAAATTGTACTTTTGCTTCTACGTAATGGGATATAAAAAATAAGTATAAAAGAAAGTCGTTTTAGTTACACTATTTAAAACTCAAGAAAAATATATTAAAAATAAATTATTATAAAGTAAACTATTGAATCAGCAAGCCTACTTGAAAAAAAGTTACTGAAATCACAAACATACTGAAACCCATTTTTAGATCCTTTTTCAGAACTCAATGCAATCTGAATCATAACTCAAACATAGATGTTTAAGCAAATTTTAATAAAAAATTACATAACATAACACCCAAGAGTAACATACATAGTCCTAATCCCACACTAAGATTCCTTGTGTTGTAGGTACACAATACCCGGACCCGGAAGAAATATTGGCAGATCATTCAACCACTTGTCCCGCAGCGGAAATCGAACTTGCGTCTCAACCGGCTACTCGCCCGCCACGCCACAGAGGTCGTCACCAAAACCGTTCATGTTCACGTTTTGGTGTCAATTTTGACACCAAATCTTGATTTAATTAAACTTAGAGCTTCGATTCAGTTCTGTTAGTGCATAGTTCTGGCCTTTACCATTTACATATCCCAGTGTTGATACATCCAGTAATGCGACACCGCACGTGCGTCCCCCTAACTAAACCAACCAACAGATTACGACTAAATTTAACCCGACTAGGCTTTTAGCTAAGCGATGACTTGTTTATGTTACTGCTAAGATAAGTCGAAAGTAAACTAAAGTTTGTTAACTTGATTGCACTAAGCTGGGGTACATGAAAGGTTTAGCCGCTAGGGGGAACAGATGGTGTTGTTAATGTCTATACCTATAGCTTTGTGTAAAGTGTGCTTTAATTGGATGTTTTTCAGGAAAGTCTTCCTCGTTACTCATGACTACATGACGTTCCAGTCGCAAAATCAGTTTGTCAAAGTCAAAAGTCAAAGTCAAAAGTCAAAGTCAAAAACAATTTTACTCAGTGAAATGACAAGGATCTGTTTTGTATCGTCTTATAAACTAAAAATACTCCTGTTCCAACGCGACCAAGCCTAGAAGAATCAGGCAACAAACACGGCTTGGCTTACAAAAATGGTCCGTCTTACCACTAGGTGAGAAGCGCCTGTGTTGGTGCCCCGGAGCAAGGAGTTGCTGATACATAGTAAATGAGAACTTAAAAACCTTAGGAAGGTAGACAAAATTAAATAAACATCAGCAAAAAAAAAATGCAAGACAGCACACGCTACGCTTGTTATACTTATAAAGAATAATATAACCATAATAATAATTTGACCACTGGAATTAATTGAATCACAAAGATTAAAAGTCTCATGTACCTGTATTTCACCGGCATCCATACCTTTCAAAACGGAACACAGCAATGCAAGCACAACTGCTTGGTGTCAGAAATAGGAATGGTGGTAGTACTTCCACAGACAAACAATTTTACAAAGAGCTCTACGACTAACAAAACTGATTTAAATAACCCACGACTTATTGGCCTGATTATAAGATTGCGGCTCAAACACACACATAATATTTATAAATCAAACAACAGAATTTGTTTAGTAATGTCTTAGAACCTAAGTTAGGTTTGTCTTGACACTAGGTTCTCGATGAATCAAATAGTACAAGATCAGGGTGGTTATTCGCTATGACCTAAGAGATTCCTTGTCAATAACGTGTGACGTCACCCATGCTATTTAGCGATGATTCCACGCAGATATCGTAACGAGCCCGCGTTATGTCACGTTTGGTCATAGCGAATAAGGGGGCAGTTACCATAAAAAAACATTTTAGTCTATCTAACTAGAACACAAAGAAGAAATCGAACACTGAAATCAATAACAAAATATCATATCAGGTTCATATCACAAGCCTACAATAAAATGATATATTAAAACCACTTTCATACTCCACAATAGTTACGTAAGTATCAACATCTAACGAACTCAAATGTATATGTGATTGATTTCAAACCCCCATTAACTGGATTGAATGAAAAAGTAATATTTCTGTACCTAATGTTGGAACTCGTTATGGTCGAATAATCAAAGACTCGAGTGGCCGATCCCGTGGGCTTTGATGTGGGCAAATGATTCACATTCGAATATAAACTTGCGTGCAATGAAATAGGATCACTTAAAAAAACCATATTACCTACCAAACTACATAACATAAACATCCAACAGTCACATACTTCCCCCACTTTCTTGATCCTACACTAGGATTCCCTGTGTCGTGGGTATCAGGAACTATGAGTACACCCAGACCCGGAATAAATATTTGCAGATCATACAAAAATTTGTCCCGCAGCGGGAATCGAACTCACAACCTCTTGCATCTCAGCCGGCTAATCGCCTGCCGCGCCACAGAGGTTGTAGCAAACTATGCAATAAATATCGAATTAAAATTATATATATATACAAGATATTTTGTACAAAATTACTTAACATTTAACAAAAATATATAAATAAAAAATGAGTATGTCAGGTATTGTGGTTTTTCTAAGAGACCCGATTTAATTGCACGCCAGTTTATTTAACTTCAGAATTCACTTAAGTTGCATAGAATACAGGTTTTATAATCAAAAAAGGACAGAGAAAAAACTATATTAAAAGTTTAAAATGTAAAGAACCTGAAATATAAATAATTTTGATGTTATTTATTAAAAATGTTTACAGCCTTCAAAAAGATTTTATCAGAATTAACCAGGCGTTTTAACTTGTTAAAAATGTTGTTTGAATTTTCGGTAAGTTTTTCTTTAAAGAACTGAACTTTCTGAAAATTTACTGAGAATTCTTTGAATTGCTGACAAGCTATATGCTCAATAGGTAAACTTTCAAAGACTTACTCAAAGCTTTACCCACGAGATTGTTAACCTCTAATAAATTGCAATTAATTTGTAACTTACGAGATAGCGTCTATACAATTAAATTAGTAACTTTAGTTAGAAATTTAAGTTCGTAGACCTTCACATCCTATGATACACATAGCAGAGCCGAGTTTATTGCTTGATATATTTTGAAATTAGTGAATCGCGCCCACGACTTCGCCCGCAAAGAGTTCATTCCATACAAATTTCAAACGCCGCACCTTAGGGGTGAATTTCAGAAATTCCATTCATAGGCACTTCTGGACCACAAAAAAAAAGTACCCTCCTAATTTCAGATATCTAGGTTTTACCGTTCAGGTATTTACTTACTGAGTGACTATCAGTTACGATTTAATATATTATATTAATATGGTTCTTAATATGATTGTAATCAAAAACCGAAAACAACAATTACTAATTATTCGCCCCTTTAAAAATAGTTGGGCGAGAGAGAATTGTTAAGTATGAAGATGAAAAACTGGACGTCTGATGTGCTTTCGTATACCACTATGTATGCACTTTGTATGTACTTTTGTTTACTAAGTACTTTCTTTTAAAATATGCAGTCTTTTGTATAGATACTTTTCACTCTTTTACGGGTACTGTCCTGCCTGTAATGAAATCTCTTGTCATAAATGTAAAGGTGAATGACACGTGTGCAGCCAGCTGAACCATCCCATATTAGGCAGGTAAACAAAGGGTGGTATTACTGAATAATACATGCTTAGGCTCTAATAGAGGTAGGCTAATGGAATCAAGATGGTTATTGTAGGGGTTAATCATAAACCAGTATGTATTTTTAAAGTCGATGTGTCTTAAAGATGAATACCTACGAGTACTTCCACTTATACGTTACTAGCTGGTGCCCGCGACTTCGCCTGCGCAGGATTAGTATTTCGAGTTGCTTATATTAGCGTGGCGTAGAAAAGAACTAACATTATGACATTCAAATTATTACTTAAATAATTTTTGTAAAATATTAAAAATATTAAAATATATTAATTTTTGATAAACATTTCCATCATACATTACATATGTGTATTGTGTAACTCTAGCGGTTTTGGCAGCGCACGCCAGATAGCTCGCAGATGGTAGATTTTTTTCTACTTACTTGACACTTATCATCATATTATGGATAATTCACATAATATCTTTATACATTGTAGCCTATGTGTTATTCTGATGTATAAGCTATATTATTGTAAAGTTTAATTAAAATCCATTCAGTAGTTTTTACGTGAAAGAGTCAAAGTCAAAAAGAACTTTATTCATTGAAATCACTGGGATCATTTTGAATCGTCTTATATAAAATTAAATTACTCCTGTTCCAACGTGACCAAGCCTAGAAGAATCAGGCAACAAACGCGGCTTGGCTTACATAAATGGTCCGTCTTACCACTAGGTGAGAAGCGCCTGTGTGGTGCCTCGGAGCAAGGAGTTGCTGATACATAGTAACACAAACATCCATCCATCCATCCATACTTACAAACTTTCGCGTTTATAATATTAGTAGGATGTTTGGTTTCTACCATAAAGAATAGATGATTTGTTCCTACTTTAATCTTATTCGTATTACCAATAAGCGCTATGTACAGTTACTCTTAGCACCTAGGTTTGGGAAAACTATATACTTTAAAAGTGCTCATACTGCTTTTGAACCGACCATAATGCCAATATTAGGAAAGGATATTAGGCCCTTACAAAACTCAGCTTACCTATTGATAGAGTGCTATAGGGAAATCCGTTAAAACAATAATAGGAGTAAAAACACAGTTATGGGGTCCACGCATGCTAGTAACTACTGACAGCCGCAATATTTTGTATGGTTTGACAGTTGCCCAGTTAGCAACGTTGTTCGGTACAGCCAACATTCCATATCAAAGTGATTTGGCTGTTAGAAGGTTTGCGATGCTCCTTTACTAGATTCATGATGGATGGAGAATGGATCTACTGAGATTGAAGGCTTTATTTCAGGAATTTCAGTATTGGGTATTATTTCCTTAATATTATCTTTTAGGTATTTTTTAAACATTTGGTGTTGGTAACATGTCTGTTCTTTTAGCTCTAGGGCTTCGGTCTACCGATTTCATCACATAGTTTTCTATCATCGTCATAAGAACTTGGTAAATACAACTCTAAAATGATATGTTGTGTGAAATATCCAGCTATTATTTATTTATTTATTATATAAATTTTCGTATTCACATTCTGTATAGAATCCAATTTACATAAAACTTTAATCTGCAAACTAGTGCCATACTTTATGAAAATTAATTACTATAATACGCTCAGCGCATCATAACTTCGAAATAATGAATATAATTACTTTCTCGCGCGGTATCATCTAAAAGTATAATTGCCATTAGCATAATAAGAAAAGTTTCCGTGGTTTACCACCAGGTGGAGGGAGAGGCAATCAGAAAAGTAAATGACATTTTGTATGACAGGGTTTGGTAGGTAGTTTATAACCTTAAATAATGAGACGTCTCCTTCAAGATCAAAGGTGTGCCAGCCGACACATGCAGAGTTTATGTCTTATCTTTAATTTAATATTTAATGCTTATCTTTTTTTTATCTTTGTCTCAGGGTCGGCAGCGCGCGTATGATGCTTTTGGTGTTGCAGGCGTCTATAGGCTACTGTAACTGTTTTCCATCAGGTGGGCCGTATGCTTGTTTACTTGCCAAGTAGTATACAAATAAGGAATTTTTGGGCTTTTCTCTATCTCGCGACAAGTATGCTACAGGCACTATGCGCTGTAAAACGTCACTTTTCTCGTACAAACCTGTCGCGAGATAGAGAATAGCCCTACCGGCTCAGTGGTGTGCCATGGAAAAAAACCTAAGTACTATATTCAGCAGTGGACTGCAATAGATTGATGATGATTATGATGATAGATCATATTCGCGTATTCATGTTACGTAAACTTGACTCCACGGCAAGTATCAATATAAAGCTCGTAACATCGTATGCTTGCAAAAGGTTACAGAGAATAAATCAAATCAACCAATCACAGGAATGTCGACTGAAGATTAAATCATTCCAACCAATCACAGAGTCGGAAACCCGGAAACGTTAACGATCTAATAACAACTCGGAGCAAAGGTCCACTGCTCATAAAATTGTACCGTATAAATCCCCCTATCGGTTCTCTCGCGTCATTACACACTACTTGATTACAGCTTAAAGAAAACAGCATATCAACACCAAGGAAGACATACAGGTACCTATCAGATACGAAAATACAACATAACATAACTCCCAACAGTTATCTACATAGTCCTAAGGGCGTATTACGAGTTTTGCATTGCAACTATGGATTTGCGAGGCGTGAGCGTTCAACGTGACTTACGTAGAAACTATTTGTTAATCTGCGCTGGGTTTCTATCGACTGCGTGGCACAGAATGATGAATATTTTCTACGTAAGTCACGTTGAACGCTCACGCCTCGCAAATCCATAGTTGCAATGCAAAACTCGTAATACGCCCTCTGATCCCACTCATCAGGAACTACGAGTACCATGGTACCACAAACCCAGACGTAGAACAAACATTTGCAGATCATGCAAACATTTTTCCAGCAGCGGAAACCCACAACCTCTCGCATCTCAGCCGGCTACTGGCCCTCTGCGCCACAGAGGTCGTCAATGGATAATTATGAAAAGTTTACTTAGGGATGTAAGGGCCTTAGTGGTTTGGGCCTAAAAATATGACTCCTTAAACTCCTCTCATTACGCCAGGGGATGGGCAGCAGCATCTATCTGAGTACTTTACATCATTACTGGGATTACCAATCCACCTGTCAAGCATGGTGATGACAATTCCCTCCATTGCATTCTATGGGGAAGCTTTTTCTGATGAAGGAGGGATGTAAATGGTCAGTTAAGATATTTACGCGCACGAGATATGGCAACTAGCAAGGGCACTTAAATATCGAAGGTGTAACTGTGTTTTTACACGTGAGTTAAACACATTAGGTAATCAAATTCTCATCACTCACATCGTCAAATTATCATCATCAGTCTAAAGAAAACTGCCTGGACATAGACCTCCATCATAGAATGCAATGATGAACGGTTTCAGGCTGCCTTCATCTATATACCGACTTACAGCAGTGACAGTAATAGCAGAGCCGCTATGGTCGCGGGGACCATGTTATGATCGTGTATATCATCGTGTGGTGCCATGGTACTCGTAGTTCCCACGATACAGAGAATCCTAGTGTGGGATTAGAGGCCCAATTCTCTAAATTAAAAACATTCAATTCGCAGTATAAACTCGTCTCAGTAGCACTGTCACGTATTATGCGAAGAATACGTAATAGTTACTATACGAGACAGTGCGACTGACACGAGATTATACTGTGACTGGAATGTTTTTAAATTAGAGAATTGGGCCTCAGGACTATGTACGTGACTGTTGGGTGTTAATAATGTTATGATATGTATACCATACATGGTTCCCACTCCCAGTATGGTATACATATGAATTATCTGTTTATCTACAGATAAATAGATAATTCAACGTCACGTAGTTATATTGAGTAACCTGGCTGTTTGATGTTGCACTGTGGCTTTACTCGACTCGTTTCTTGCAATTTGATTTCGATGCCGTTTATTGTATCGGATGGTATTATCAACTCGTTATGACGACGTGGCCGATTCGATTGAAGTAATAAAGTACATTAACTTCGCGAATTCGATTCCTGGTGAATGGCTTTTCGGTAAAAATTACTGAACAGAAAACTAGATCACTAGACTATAATAAAACATAACATAACACCCAACAGTGACATACAATAGTCTTGATCCCACACTAGGATTCCCTGTGTCGTGGGTACGATTGTAACTACGAGGACGGAACACATATTTGCAGATCATACAACAATTTGTCCCGCAGCGGGGATCGAACCTGCAACCTCTCGGATCTCAGCCGGCTACTCACCCGCCGCGCCACAGAGGTCGTCAAAATAAAG
Organism: Epirrita christyi; assembly: GCA_951392215.1. Classification (NCBI taxonomy): domain Eukaryota; kingdom Metazoa; phylum Arthropoda; class Insecta; order Lepidoptera; family Geometridae; genus Epirrita; species Epirrita christyi. The sequence goes on from OX595843.1 coordinate 2,738,296, forward strand.
ATAGAGAATGTTGTCTGGAAATCGCTGTAAAGCGATAAGACCACCTGTTGTACATTTAATTACCATCTTAAGTTTTGTTTATTTATTGGTATCCTACGATGTACAATAAAGTATTTTCTATACTATTCTATTTCAGATTTCAGTCTTGAATTAATTAAAAAAAAAACATTTTTAGTTTTTCTATCGAACTGGGCAATTACGATCACCCCAAAATCCTTCCAATTGTCCCTGCCCTTTGTTCTCAAAAGCATCGAGGTAATAACGATAAGATAATAACTTTTCATTTAAAAAACCGACTTCCGCCATTGTGTTAGACTAAATAATTTTGGATGAAAAAAAAATTATGAAAGAACCATAGTGGTGAAAGGATTATGATACTTTCTGAATGCAAATGCTTGGTGTCTTGCTGAAAATATTAAAATCGCCATATATATGCCTACAATATTTGAGGAGTTCCCTCAATTCCTCATGGATTCCATCATCAAAACTGGATTCTGAAATAAATGGGACCAATCTGAAAGTATATCTATTCAAATAAAAAAACAATTTTCCAAATCGGTTCATAAACGCCGGAGATATGAGGTAACAAAAAACATACAAAAAAAAAAAATACAACCGAATTGAGAACCTCCTCCTTTTTGTGAAGTCGGTTAAAAATATTGGCAAAACAAGTTCCACAACTACGTAACCCTACTTATTGGTTTTACTAATTATTTTCGTCTGAACTGAGTTAACCTTCTTGTTAGAACCTCAACTTGGTCTAACTTTATGAAACTCGTTCGTAACATATCGGAAAATCCAATCATACTTAATTTGATGTGGGTTACCTAGGGGTTACTTTAATATTCACGTTTCTTACTTTGTTATTGGAACCGCTAAAGGGAACAGTATGAAGGGCTTATTCTAAGTGGGGGTGTATCTGCACTAATGTCCATTTTTAGGGTTCGGTACTTCAATAGAAAAAACGGGATCTTCATAGGATCACTTTGTTGTTCGTCTGAATGTCTGTCTGTATTTTCGTTTGTCTGTATATCTGCCTGTATTTTAAGACCCTTCTTTTTGGAAATGGCTAAAGATATTTAACTTGAAATGTGAGTTAAAATTAAAATAATAAGAAAAAAAAAAATCAAATATGGCACTGGATGTCTTATTTTTCAATGCAAATAACGAAAATGAAAAACCTCTAGGGTCTAGTAATCTCACAATTCTAAAATTTGGAATGCTAGAAGGTTTTGTAATACCAATAAATGTAAAATCTAAAAATGAGGAATTTTGACTGTTTTTTTTGTGGTAATTATAGGAAAATTTGTGGCTGCAACCCGAAAAAGGCTATCACGATTTCTAAATAATTTACGGCTAGGAACCCTCAGGGTGCGAGTCTCACTCGCACTTGACCGTTTACTGGAGCGTATTGTGGTTTTCCTCCTGTGCTCCTTAAAGTAAGGGAGCAGAGGGCCTAGCCAAACGGCATTCGCTTCGAAGCGATTCCGTTTCTACAGTCGTAATTCAATACAAAAGACCACGTGACATTTCGATAGCTAACGTCAATCCCATACATTTTGGACTTTTCTACTGGCGTCATCGGTACTAGAATGTTACTTTGTCTACGGCCTCAGGACTTTGAGTTCAATAAATAGCCCTGTTGAAAACTTACTTTACTTTTACTTTTTACCAAGTTTTTATTTTGCAATGTATGTTAATCGTATTTGTGTGTACTAACGAGTCCCTAACTCTTAATTTAACACTCACAAACCCTTTACTTTAATTGCTTTTAAATATAAAACTCTTCTACTTCATCAGCCGGTAAACATCCACTGCTGGATGAGGCCTCCCTCCAAAGCATAGTGTACAACCAATGGCGAATACGGATTTGCCATAATGACTACGCTTGGCAAGCGGTTGGTGATCGCATTTAGGTGTTAAGAACTCAGGTGAATGCTGCTGCTCATCCTTTAGTCGCCATTTACGACATCCACAGGAGGAGTTGGAGAAGTTTCAGAAGAATTCAAAATTTAAAAACCGTTTAATAAGGCTTTTAAGTTAAGGGACATCTCTGAGTATAGCCATTTGGCTTGAACAAATAAAAAATTGCGCCCAACGATTATTCTACTGGTATCTTCCAAAGAGGTTTGGATCTATAGAGGTCGTTTGATGCAAATCGAGTGTGAACCGGCATTCTGGGACCAATGGGGAAGAAACGCTGATAACACGCTACGTTTAATGTTATTTCATATGAAACAATCAACTATTATACTGAAATGTGGCTATTTTCATTCTTAATTCTATTAAGACTATAATGAATAAGAGAGGCTTTTCAACAAATAAATGTGTTTCGTGCTCTACGTTCTAAAATGGATTCCAAAATAATTTAACAAAAACATACTTCAAATTTCAAAAGGGTATTCATTTGAAAACAATGTCTTTTTAGTTGATGTAAGGTTAAGCTATTTTCGACCAGATTTGTATCCACACACGGAGCATAGTCCTATGTTAGACTAAAATCTTGAGTGGCTTTCACAAGATAAAATAAACCACCTAAATTGAAACAATTCACGTGGATGTAGGGTTTAATGAATGTGATTATAGATTTAACACATTTTTGTTAATTTAAAGATAAACATTTGACAAAACATTATCTAGCCCTAAGCTAAGCAGAGCTTGTGTTATGGGTACTAGATAACTGATATACTTAATACAATACATTACATAGATAGATATTTTTTATTATACATAGAAAATACCCAGATCACCCTGAACACATATCTGCAAATAGTAAAAATATTTGTTCTGAGACGGGAATCGAACCCGCGACCTCCTGCGTCACAGGCGAACCTTTTCCCGCCGCGCCACAGAGGTCGTCGATATATTTTATACATCAAACTAGTACTTTACATCTTTTGGGTGATTTAGATTCGAAACCGCTTCCCTATAGCGTCGGTAAACAGTGTCATCTGGCCAGAAATCAGGATTAGGGAGCTTATTCTTGTACTTCGCCTGAACCTAGAGAGCGTAGGACTTGAAGTCAGTGGCCTATTGGTCTCCAGCCTCTAAACTTTAGAGTCTAAAGGGACAGTTGAATCGTCCCCTGAACCCGGTCTTGGCACCTCTCCCTCACAAACCACAGGACATCATCTCCTTATGTCTTCTCGCTTATTTGGGAGAGGTAGATTTTGATAGTCGGCTCAATTGCATGCAGCGTTGTCGACTCTGTCGGTATCATGGCGCGGTGCCGCGTTGATTACGGCATGATCTTGATCGATGTCTCTTCTCCACAAGAGTGAGGGTAAGGGTGAGCTAAAATCTGTCAGTAAAACTACTCTCTCTCTCTCTGGGCTGCAACATTTTTTAATACCTTAATAATGACTAAAAAATAACTTTTCATTTAAAAAACCGACTTCCGCTACTGTATTCGACTAAATATTTGGATGAAAAAAAAAATGAAGAAAGAACAATAGTGGTGAAAGGATTATGATACTTTTTGAATGCAAATGCTTGGTTTGTTGCTGAAAATATCAAAATCGCCATATGTATGCCTACTTTATTTGAGGAGTTCCCTCAATTCTTCATGGATTCCATTATCAGAACTGGATTCTGACCAATCTAGAAGTATATCTATTCCAATAAAAAAGAATTTTCCAAATCGGTTCATAAACGCCGGAGATATGCGGTATCAAACATAAAAAAAAAACATCCGAATTGAGAACCTCCTCCTTTTTTGGGAAGTCGGTTAAAAACTCACAGATTTTAGCTTAAAAGACAAAGCTTTGTGGGCTATATTGTATGGTACTGTTGAAAACTACAGATTTGGTTTGCTTATTACCAAAATATTATACCGATCACACATAATCTAAAACTGCATCTTGATAATTATTACACACATCTTTAGAAACCTTTTCTAGTTAAATCTTATTTCTTTGTAACGCCAGTACATAAGGCCAAATTAAAGGGCGAATTATTTACGTGGGGCCCTCTTACACTCGTATTTAATTTTACTCCGAGGCACCTGTGGCTTTGTTTATTTTACTCCTAATGTTCCTTAGAAGTCGTTTGTGACAATATTAAAATATAAATAAGGGATAAAACAGTTTATTTATCTAAGGAACACATTTTCTTAATTTAAATTTACCTTCATTAACTATGTAGATGATGGATGGAGGCGGCTTAAGACCGGTCGTTGTGGCATTCTAGAAAGAAGACTTATGTCTAGCAGTGGACTTCCTCAGGCTGATGATGAGTACGTCATTATCATCATCACCAGCCTGTTTACGTCCATTGCTAGACTACTATTATAGGGTGACCTCTGTGGTGCGGCGGGTGGTTAGCCGACTGAGATGCGAGAGGGTGTGGGTTCGATTCCCGCTGTGGGACAAATGTTTGTATAATCTGCAAATATTTGTTCCTGGTCTGGGTGTTATGGTACTATGGTACTCGTAGTTCCTGATACTGACACAGTGAATCCTAGTGTGAGATCATGACTAAGTATGTGACTATTGGGTATTATGCTATGTTATGTTATACTGTTTCCTCAATACAGGTTTAGCCTAGTGGGACTGTCAAACTGACAGGTAATTACCATCTAATATTACTTAATTATATCTTCAAAATTAAAAAAAACCTGTTTGTTAATTAATTAATAATTATTATATAAACTGTAACTCATTTTGTTGTAAAAAATATTTATATTTATATTTCCCATACAAAATAGAATAGTGCGGATCAATCAATGAATGTAGTACCTAATTAATGTGAATTACAAAAATTTTGCAATATTTTTGTTTGAAATTATTTAATCCCAAAAACTAATTTCTGTTTCTGTTATTGATGTTAGTTAAGTAATCGATTTATTTATGTTCTAGTAACAAAATATCCTTTCGCAAAAATCAAATTTCTATTACGATACAAGACAGACGGCATTCTTTGATCAAATTCTAATTTAGTTATATAATTTGAGCCAATCGGGCTTCGACAATTTCTTATTCATTTTAAGCTTCCACTATTATTTCAGACTTATTGGCTTCGTAAATTGGCCAATTAGCGTTCTGACTCTGGCTTATTATTTGATTTACGTCGTTTTAATAAGTCTCAAATTAAAGGCAAATATTACTAAATAAGTACCTATATAATAATACTTAATTGGAATAATATACATGAGTGCTTGGATGTGAGTATCTCAGATAAATAGAACCGTTACATAGAAATTGCTAGAAATATATTATAATTGTAAGTGTTAATTTCATGGTGAAAGGATCTGGCATTTCCACATTTTTTTGAAAAATTACGACTATACACCACGTTTCACGACCTTCGAGCGTGGTCGCGGTCGGTGCTCATGAGGAAGGACCTCAAAATAACATAACATAACACCCAACAGTTACATAAGTAGTCCACACACTAGGATTCCCTGTGTCGTGGGTATCAGAAACTACGAGTATCATGGTACCATAATACCCAGACCAGGAACAAATATTTGCAGATCATACAAACATTTGTCCCGCAGCGAGAATCGAGCCCGCAACCTCTCGCCGGCTACAGAGGTCGTCAACATGTTTTAGGCAGCTGGATGAACTAAAAATTATTGGACACAGAATAATTAGAGACATCAGTCCCTTACATTAATCAAATTATTGGTTTTGTAAAAATATGTAACTAACCCGTATTTTACTCTTGAATAAAACATGATTCTAAACGTTTATCAGTGTCCTTTATAAATTAAACAGAATCATGATAAGATTTCGTGCATTTGGTATACGGGGCCCCCACGCTGACATATTTCATTACGCGACTGAAAGCTCGTATCTTCACGACTTTCATTCGTGCCTCATTGTGGGAGGACCTTTTGTTCCCGTCGTCACTGGTGAAACAGATGATAAGGAAGTCAGCTTGGGAACTCCATCAAAGACAATAATTTTCAACTTATTCAAAAACTTTAAAATGCTTAGCCATAGACTTTAAATTATCGTGGCTTGGTAAAATTTTAGAACAATTACGACTATACACTTTTTGGTATTCTCCTGCTGGCGTTTCGTTGACCATTTACCTAGAGGTCCTTCCGAGTGCTTCTTGTTTCAACCCAAAGACGTTCAACCCATTTAGGTACCTATTCATATCGACTCAACCCATTTTATTGAATTTTTATTCTTGTTTCAACCTAAATGGGTTGAAAGTTTTTTGGTTGAAACAAGAAACATCCGTCCTTCCTCATGAGTACTGAAAGCGACACACTTGAAGATCGTGATACGGGAACTTAAATTGGAAACGTCAGCAGGAAAATATTAAAGTACTTATTTGGTAAAGCCGTAATTTTTCTAAAATGCTTATCCATTTGTTTTAGCTGTATTGTTGTGCAACAGCAAAGTCATTTACAAAAAATATAAGTGGATTAGGTACATTTTGGTGGCGATCATTTATCTCTATTGCAAGTAAGTATTGGATGCATTGCTTCACTGCGAATTCGCGCTCTTTAAAATGCAGATTCTTCACGTATTTGTCCGCAACTGACTTGTAGAGAGAACTAGCTGTTTTACTATAAGCTGTATCACTACCGGTAAAATAATGATTGTTAGATTATTATACGTTCTAAGGAAAAAAATATCGTTTAAAACTTATTACAATAGAAAGCTGCCATGATTTCGAGCTTTGGGGTATTACGAATTTGAGTTTACAAAATGTTCCGTCTATTTTAAATACCAAAAGCTATATAGATAGCATATTTTAAGATCTAAAACTTAAAAGATGGTACGCAAAACTTTGATACTTAGCCTAAACTATGACCTATCTAGGCGAGATGGTAGCAAGTTCATCCATATTTTATAACTAAGAAGACGACTGCACTCTCCAGTTTATAGCTTGAAGAATGCTCTAATGTAGACTAAAATGGCGGCACAGACTAAAATTTTCATGAAACATTTTTATTTTAGGAAATGTTTTACAATAAATGAAGACAGTCTGTTTTATTCGTTAGGTACTTGCATTTTCCAATAAATAGAGAGAATAAAAGTGTTATTTTCTAAATTTTGTTTCTTACATTTCTACTACAGATTTTATACCTATAGTTATTTGTTTTAAATTTTAACAATATGACGGGAAAGGAAAATGGCGCGCGTAAAGCAAATTAAATAAAAAGTAATACACCAAGAAGGTTCCAAGTCCGAGTTTTTAACAAACTAAACAATATTCTATGTTACATTCGGCACCAGGTAGAAGTAAATAGGTTTAATGATGTTTTGAATTCACAAACTTAGTGCACACGATGTTCTAAATTCAATTTTACTTTATCCTCTAGCGGATAAAAACGGCTTTTGCACTCATATATCGAATAGCAAAAATACTCTTTCCGAGATGGTGGGATGAAAAAATATTACTAACTTTTTTTTATTTTCTTTTGTACCTACTACTAACCGTACTTACAATCTCGTTCTTTAACTACGTGGGTTATACGTAGTGTTACTTACCTACAGAGACAGTCACAGCCTTGACAGAGTATAGTGACGTCACGAGACCTCACGTAACCCCGCGACGACTTTACGCAGTCACTTCATTAGAACACGGCTTTGCGTAATGACTTCACAAAGCAAGTATGTTTTTGTGTAAAACCTTGCATGTGACTTTGACGTGTAGCTTGGGGACGACAAAGCTGTACCGCACAGGCTTTTTAATTTACGGTGCTTTGTCAAAAGAGCTGCTGAAAAGCAGGGCATCATACGTCACATTTTTTTTCTGAATGTGCAAGGTTGATACTGAATATAAGAGTGGTGGCCACGATATAATAAGAATAGATAATAGGAATATGGTCCTAATTATAGGACTCCTCTTTCTCCTCCCGTGGATGTCGTAAAAGGCAACTAAGGGATTCCACCACGGGATGAGCAACAGCATCCATCTGAGTAATTAACACCAATACTGACCAATACATCAAGACTGTTTAAATCATAACCTTCCTTTTACTATTGGACAGGTAAAAATAAATGAAAAGTATCGCGTTTGTAATACAGCGAGTGTTGCAGATGTTTATACGCCGGAGTGACCGATTTTTATCAGGCAGGTCATCTGATTGTTGGCCACCGTATAGTACACACATACATACACACACACCCCCGCACCCACAAATCCACAAACCCACCTTCAAGCACACACACACTCACATAAAAACATTCATTTATGCATAATATACCTATTATCGAAGCTAGAGAGCAGTAACGTACCAATTTGAATTGTAAATAAACTTAGGAAGATCTATTATTAGCCTTTTTATACCTAGCATAAGATATGTAACAATACGCAACTATACATACTGTTGATTTTCTAATAAATAAATATAAAATCAACGAACAAGAATGATTAACTACGTACTAACAGGTGGAACATAAAACACTAGTTTGTACTGGGTAGATGCTACATGCATTTTAACTAAAAAGCTGTCACTGACCTTTCTTCTATAAAAAGTATTCAGTTCGGTAATGATTAGAAAAAATCGAATCCCTAACAACAAAAAAACTTTTTGAAACAAATGGCACAACCCTGTCCAAAGTTGTAAGCATACAGGCTGTGCATAAATCACGTGGAATTGTTTATTCCCCATCCGACAGATGGCGCTGAGCACAATAACGCTCCACGTATTACCGCTTGTCGACCAGTGAAAGATTGACGATGTTTCAATTGCTAGATTTCATGTTATAATCTGAAGAAACCAAACAAGAAACAAAAATGATAAATTTCAAAAACCCTGGACCAAAAATTTTGTATGTACTTAGATTGAGCCCATAATGTTAATTTTTGAGAACATTGGGCTAGACTTCAGGCTCCAGGGTCTCTAATTATGACCAGGATGGGATAAAAATAATCTTACATTGAGTTTGAAAAAAAAAACATTGCAGACACCGATGTGTTTCCGTAACCGTTTTTCCAAGTTTAATGGTTTCTAATAGTTAATAGTGTTCCTTTAATCCAAACCTAATAACTTTTCATTTAAAAAACTGACTTCCGCCATTGTATTCGACTAAATATTTGGATGGAAAAAAAATGATGAAAGAACCATAGTGGTGAAAGGATTATGATATTTTTTGAATGCAAATGCTTGGTTTGTTGATGAAAATATCAAAATCGCCATATGTATGCCTACAATATTTGAGGAGTTCCCTCAATTCCTCATGGATCCCATCATCAGAACTGGATTCTGAAAAAAATGGGACCAATCTGGAAGTATATATATTCAAATAAAAAAAGAAATTTCCAAATCGGTTCATAAACGCCGGAGATAAGGTAACAAATATAAAAAAAAATACAACCGAATTGAGAACCTGGATTGGGCAAGTCGGTTAAAAATAGTCTGTTTTTTAATTTACTATAATTTTGCTAGTTTCAAGTGACGTGTTCTTTAAATCTTATAGTAACTTTTTCACTTTTTTTATTAAATTACTTTACAGGTAAGTAATAATCACCTTGTCACTAATACATTATTTCTATAGACAGGAAAATGATCAAAAACTTACTATTTCTCGGTTAGGCAAACTTACTTACATAAAAAATGTGAAAGATGGAATACACACAGCTGAATTAAACGCAGGTGAACAAATTATACTGCCCCAATTTCTCAAGTATCCTAAAACAAGTGACTATTCTCACAATATATAGGCACATTATTGAGGTATTTGACCACAAACCAGAAGAAGCCGTAGAGGAAGGCCCCTTCCCGAAGGCTTAAAAGACTTAGAGGTCGCAGGAAGTCGGTGGATGGAAAAAGTCCTTCCACCAAAACAAGTTCTTGGCGACTCTGATGACGTATTCACTACCGCTAATGCGGTGGCGATGTCAACCAATCACAACAGAGCAACCACTCAACTGATACACCGATCCCGCCGGCGAGGTCGACGAGTCTCTTTAGTACCTTTAGTACCTCACGCGTACGACAGGTACAAGCATGTTCCGGTGCGTTTTTCTCATATCCCTCCCAATCTACACTCGAGAGCAATGAATCCGGGTCACTTAAAGAATGTTAAAAATCTCGGAAACTAAAAATGATAGATTAATGCAATAAATTGTATTTAATAGACAATGTAATACTCCTTAAATGAAGGTAAAAAAAATATGAGTCACCATACATTTTATTAACACAAAATTACATAAAGAAAAAAACTGCTGATCTCTCCTTAAAACAAAAATAGGAAACATGAAATTTTTGAACTTTATTACGATTTTCTTGAATTTTAATACTTCGTATTGCCTCCTCGTGCTTCCATTACTGCGTTTACGCAGAAAAAAAACAACAAAAAAACAGAAATCAAACAATGATAAATGACAGATTACAAACAAAAGCAAAACCAAACGCTGTAATTTCGTAGTTCCATCTTCGAAAGTGGCCCTTTTTCAAATTTGTTTTTTTTATGATATAACTTTACAAAAACTAAGAAGTTTTAATACCTTCATTTAAGGAGTATTACATTGTCTATTAAATACAATTTATTGCATTAACCTAGCATTTTTAGTTTCCGAGATTTTTAGGATTCTTTAAGTGACCCGGATTCATTGCTCTCGAGTGTAGTAACGACCCTAACATTTATTCTGTGCCCTAGCCAGTCTGTACCTAAGCGGTGCCCTTGCGTTCGTGGCCCTAACTTTTAGCTGGTTGCGCGTTTCTACGCTCGCCAAAAAACTCGGTAAAGAATCAAAGGTCAACAGCATCAAAGTAAATCCTAAAAAAAGGTTGAATGGAAGCGGCTCAAAACCGTTTGTCGTAGCAATCCATGGGGGCCTATATCCAGGAGTTGGCTTCTACATGCTAATGATTGATTTAACTTTCAGTTTCAGTATAGCTGATTGTGGAATGCCACGCTAAAGTACGGTATTAATATTCGCAATGCGTCGTCGACCTGTCTCCGTGTTTCGGGAGCTGGAATTAACCATCGCACTGGATAGACACAATAAATCATAAACTGAGATGACTTGACGATGAGTTGTTGCTAAGTCGGCTCAGATGGGCTTCGGTTTGTGACTATCTTGGTGTCGTGTTTATAGGGTTGTTATCATTAAAATTGTATTCACTACAGCTATACAATGTGTATCAATGTATCCCTATGAAAGACCGAAGGGAGGGTATTCTACACGTTGTAACTAATCATAGTGCTAACAAAGATTCGTTTACTTTATAAATTTATTCAAGTTTAAGATTTCATTAGGGACCAGTAAACTTCCACTTTTTTTACTGAATATGTAATATACTGTCTGGCTAAAGTAGGTATTTTTAGGATACTTTGATCAAAGTAGATACGATCTGCCTTCAAGTATTTGCAAGCAACATCAGAGAAGGTGCTCATAGGATTTGAGTAGGGGCTATGTGAGTGTACTTTCACTATGTTTTTCTAACAAAAGAAATGAAAACAGACAATAAAATCGGCGTGAATATTTCTTTAAAATTAATTTGAAGGTATTCTGTGTACGCTTGTTAAAGGGAGGGCTCATAGTTTTGAAAATAACTTATCTTAAACAAAAAAATTTATAAATATTATCATTACAGCACCTTCCTTTATCATAACTAAATAAATCAGTTTGATAAGTGACTCAGATTGGTTATCATGATATTATGGGGGGTTTTAATGTGATATATCATTTATTTCCATCAGTTACTGCAGAAATATTATAACAAGTGGCGCCAGTGCCACCTAGTACTGCGCCACCTAGTAGCGGAGAAACAAAGTACCACATTGAATGATTTCGATTGCGTGCATTATTCCCTCTTGACACTCATATTGAGAGAGATTATTGTGGTCAAGACTATCAAAAATTTTACAGGATTTAATTATGTATTTATGAATGAAGTAAGTTCCATTAAAGTTAGATTAGCAGATTTTGAGCATTCGTTTGCCAACAGAATGTAGTATTAGTTTACGTTTGTTGCCACGACGGCGCTAGTAGTAAGGGAAATAAAATTCAGAACAGAGTGAAGTGTTTGCGGACGGACGGACACACACAGATACAGATATAGATGAAACAAGTGGTGATAAAAGGCGGAGCGGATCATTTTCGAGACCTTTCGACTGCCGACTTTAGACGAGATCACAGGTGAGTTTTTGAACCACTACTAATTTCCTAATGACCTACTTGTGTGTGCCTTTGTGAAATGGGGAGTGACTCCGTGGAATTTTGGGGGTAGATTTGCGCAACTGAGGTTCAGAAATACAGGTTAGAATCCTGTTGCGAGGCCTTTTGATTACAGGCCTTGAACGAGAAAACAAGTGAGTTTTTGAATTGATAATTTCCCAACTACCTACTTATGTGTGTGTTTGTGAAATGGGGCACTGGGCGTGTGACCGACTGAGATGCGGGAAATGCGGGTTCGATTCCTGTTGTGGAACGAGTAGGTATTTGCTTGATATTGTCTGAAATCCGTGGAACCATCAAGGTTGTGGATGGAATCTGGTGATGAAACGGAATTGTGTATGTGAATTTAGTGTAGGTCCTTACTAATTTTATTGCATATTCTTCGATTAATACTATTCTGAATATAAAATGTTTGAGTACCCTACAATTATGACCTCAATGATGAGAATTCGATTCTCGCTGCGGGACAACTGTTTACTTGATCTACAAATATTTGATCCGGGTCTGGGTGAATTGATGCCATGGTGCTTGTGGTACCTGATACTCACGACGCGGGAGTCCTAGTGTAGGACTGGGGCTGTGTATGTGACTGATGGGTGTTATGTGTTTTGTATGTTAATTATTTTGTGTCTAGATTTCAGATAATTGACTTTGTGTTCAGAAGTACCCTATTTTTAATTCGTGTCTTTGTAGATTTCTGATAATTGTCTTTGTGTTCGGCGTTCGGCATAGGTAGCTGTGTAGTTATTGCGTTGTTGGTTTTTATTGTTCTAGTGAGCAGTGAGTCATATATTTCCTTTGTTGAAAGGTGATATGCGTGTTGAATTCTTCCAGAGATTTGTTGTAAAGGAACGAGTGTGTCGTTGTTTTTGTTCGATAATTCAAAATTGTATGTAGATTTATTTTATCCTTGTTGCCTTTTAAGGTACAACCTTAAGGTAAGTGTTGTTTGAACCTACCTTCACTAAAGCAGCTAATTATGAATTTTAGGTGTGTGGTTTTGTCAATAAGCATTGGAAGAGTTGGATGATGAAGCGATTAGCTAGCCATTAGTCGCACCTATGTATTCCTACCATTACGCAATAGGTACACAATGAAGGGAGACCCGTTAAGGCGCTACCTACCCTTTCAGTGAGGAAGCCGTTAGCCTTGAAATATTCTTCTTGACCTTGATGCCTATTCAATCATACCTAAGTTAATACAACTTGTATTATATTAAATGTTATACTATTTTGTGTTTTATTTCTTTATTATACAGAATTCTGTTGATCTTGTTACATGCTGTAACTATTTGATTATCTCTTATATTATCTGTGCGGCAAATTTTATTTTGGATTAGTAGGTATACCATTTTTGTATACCCTACGTGTTTTGTCGTTACTTTACAGAAACGACTGATTATTTTACGTACAATCTACCTTATTGCGTATGATCTTATTTCATTTGTGCAACTAATATTATTTTGATTATTTCTTTTTTTGTGTACCCTATGTTTTATTTTTATGCCTATATAGATTTATTTTGACCTTGCTGTTTACATACTACATTTAAGCGTTTATTTCATCTTATACACATTTGAGCGGCTAATTTTGAATATTTAATTTTATGGAAACTTTACGAAAGGTTTTTACGTGACTACGTTTTACTATTGTTCATTATTTGAACTTATCAACATTTGTGCTACTAATTTTATCTTGAATTATTTCTTTTAATGTGGATTTGAGTTTTGAATTCGAATCGTTATGCACCTAATTAATACTAACCTACCCTTTTCCCACCTGTAGCAAATCGTAGTTAGTATTGCATGATATAGTGATAAGTCATTGTATTCCCTTCCTAATTCTCAGGTTAAGTGCGGTCTTGTTATCGTTGTGTCTCCTGAGAAACTAACCTACCCTTTTCCTACCTGTAGTAAATCGTAGTTAGTAATGCATGATATGGTGATAAATTATAGTATTCCCTTCCTAAATCTCAGGTTAAGTGCGGTCTTGTTATCGTTGTGTCTCCTGAGAAACTAACCTACCCTTTTCCTACCTGTAGCAAATCGTAGTTAGTATTGCATGATACGGTGATAAGTTATAGTATTCCCTTCCTAAATCTCAGGTTAAGTGCGGTCTTGTTATCGTTGTGTCTCCTGAGAAACTAACCTACCCTTTTCCTACCTGTAGCAAATCGTAGTTAGTATTGCATGATATAGTGATAAGTCATAGTATTCCCTTCCTAATTCTCAGGTTAAGTGCGGTCTTGTTATCGTTGTGTCTCCTGAGAAACTAACCTACCCTTTTCCCACCTGTAGCAATTCGTAGTTAGTAGTGCATGATATGGTGATAAATCATATTTAACCTGCCCTCGCCCATTCCGTGGGCTGCAAAATTTAAGATAAGCATGCATTAGTAGAATATTAATCTATAATATTGACATGTGGAGTTAATATTCATTATCCATTGCGGAAGACTTGGTTTTGGTCCCCTAGGTCGCTGGTCACCTGGATAGGTTATTAAATATTAAACAATTTTAAAGTTCATGTGTTTCATTCCATATTTTCATAGGAGACTATTGTCCTTGATACATGCTGTATTGTTTGATTTTATTTTTCTGTGTGGTAAGTTTTATATGAATATTCCATTTCTGTGTATTCTCCGATTATTATGTGAATTTACAGGTACGCAATCATTCCTGAGTACTATTCATCTTCTATGAAGGAACTTAACCTTGATTTATTAAATTATATGTGTATTCTCCAAACAACTTCTATGTGACTTTGCAGGTATCTACTGAAATTATTGAACGCAACCTACATTTTTTACATCTGAACTTATTCTTGATGTGCTGCTATTTTTAATCTTGAGTACTTTATTATACACTTATCTACTTAATGGTTAGCTTTTTCTTGATCTTAAATTGGAAATAGATTGATAAAATGATTTTCTTAAGCTTGAAGGGCTTTCAACTAAGTCATAAAAGCCTTTTCGTCCTCGTGCAATTATGCTGACAAGTTCCACGAAAGAATTCCCAATGTTTGACTCACATTTTGAAATATCCTTTAGCTAGGGTTTATATCTATTAGGCATCTTCGAATTGCAGACTATTACTTATTATGAATCTTATTCTTTGAATAAATCTAAAATCCAACCTTTTTACAAAAACTTCTGTGTTGAATTTGGAAGAAATTATTCACAATTATTTATATAGTGGTATCGATTGAGGAGAAAGAGAACTCAATTTTGATATCTTCGATTATACACATGCCAAGCAAAGCCGTGCAAAGAGAATCCTGACTAGAATAGAGGGAGGACCTTGATGTCCCTAATCGAGTTTATCAAACACTGATACCTACTATCTTAAGTTTTTTTTAAAAGAGATGTTTTGAATTTTGAATTTAATTCAGAAGTTCCTTTGATCTAATTGTCTCATTTTTAAATTAACAAGTTCGATTTATTTAATATTTACTTGTTCAAAGTTGTGATTTTGGATTGTTACCTTTTATTGAATATAATTTATTATCAAAATTGTAGCAAAGATAGATACTCAGTTTTGATATCTAGTTAGGAGAATCCTATCTGGAATAGAAGGATGATCTTGGTGTGTCTGATCTGATTTTACAAAATACTGTCAGTCCTTTTCTATGCTCACCTATATACAAAGTCAATTATTTTAGTATTTACCACTGGTAGATCTTCAAGTCAAAACAATTAAGCTCGCAGAACGAAATCAAACCATGGCCATATCTATATAAATAAACATTTACCATCATCAAATCATGGTGCTACTGGTTCTAAAATAGGTCGTAGAGTCTAAAAGAGCTTAGTCCTATTCATACCAAAAATTCATTAAGAGTGCAGGTCAATTTGAGTTTTAAAACCCTTAAGAGGCGGGTAGTTATAATCTTACCTATTCTTAGCTATTTAAGTTCTAAGTTAATTTCAAGCTAATCAATTGTGATTACTGTCTTAAAAGTAGACAAGCATATTATAATTACACACCTATAATATTCTAAGATGAATTTCATAGGTTAAACATTATTCTTAAATGAATAAATTACCTTCAAGTTATAAACGAAAACTTCTGTCTTATAAATAGACATACCTATTTAATCAAGACATACCTATTTAATAGTGAACTCTTAGTGTTCTTGGATAAAATTCTTAGTTTGAACATTCATCTAAAGAGTTAATAGTTATATTTATTCGGAATCAATAGAAATCCCAACATCTGTCTTATAAATAGACATACCTATTTTATCATGAACTCTTGGTGTTCTTGGATGAAATTCTTAGTTTGAACATTCATCTAAAGAGTGAATAGTTATATTTATTCGAAATCAATAGAAATCCCAACATCTGTCTTTTAAATAGACATACCTATTTAATCACGAACTCTAAGTGTTCTTGGATGAAATTCTTAGTTTGAATATTCATCTAAAGAGTAAATAGTTATATTTATTCGGATTCAATAGAAATCCCAGAAACTTTAAAAACAAAGTTGAAACTTACAGTTTATAGATAAATGAACTTATTCGAATTATGAACCAATAGAGTTTAAACTTAATTAGAAAGTTACAAGATAAGACTTTATTCAATTAATAAATATATTTAAATATATATATTATATTTACAATCCTATAATATTCTTAGATAGAGTTTCTTAAATAGTTATACCTATTAGGAATCAATAGAATTCCCAGAAATATTTGTACAATAAAACTTATAGCTTATAGATAAATAAGTTTATTTGTATAATAAACCAATATAGTTTAATTTTGGTTGGAATTCATAAAGTAAACATTATTATCGCAAGTTCGAAAATATAGATAATATTCAATTTATGAATATATTGAAATATAAATATTTTACCTAAATGAAAGGGAATTGAAAATATCATCCCTTAATTTTAAAGGTATTGTCTTTGGAGTTTTCCTAATCTATTAAATATTTGTTCCTTTTCCGCTATTAAATATATTTATATTTGGCGTTGGTTTGGAAAGACAGTAGTGGGGAGGAGGCTGTACTGTCCCGCATAAATTTATTTATGCGGATTTAAACATTCTGCATAAATGTAATTATGCGGCCCTTTGTTTGTCCCTATAAAGAACTAAACAGACATCGATTTGAAAAGCAGAGTCTTTTGCTTTTCAAATTGGTTTCTTCAAAATGATTTTCAACCCCCTGATTCAGTATTCATATATATATTTAATAAACTCGTAGAAAGTTTTAATTATTAAATGATGTTTATATCTTATGAAATTCAACTATATATATGAAACTAAATATATTCATTTAGGTTATAGGATTTAAAAGTTTCTAAATAAAGAATACTAGTTACTAAGAAGTAAAGAATACTAATTTTCGATCTTAAAGTTTATTCTTTAATATTCTTTGTTTAATTTATATTATTCTTTAAGAATATTGAACAGTAATATATTAGTTTATAACTTTATTAGGTATAACCCTTTTATTTTATTATTACTTTATCATTTTCGTAAATAACCCTTCAATTTAGTACCATTTATTTATTAGAAAATTTAGTTAGAAATAAAATAGGTAGTGTAGGACTTGACTTAATAACTTAAAAGAACTCGGATTACTGCGATCACACAACGTACGGTCCTACCACTAAAACTAGACGATCACCTTGGCCATTTCAATTAACAGCAAACCCATATCTAGTAAAGCATAACACATTTCAAAGATCCATGCATTACCTACTATGATAATATAAATCCGCAGCAGTAAAGTAAGTACGTAATAGTTCGAGGGTAACAGTAAAATTGGTGTTGAGTTAAATATAGGGGTTCTAGTTAAGAGTTTAAGTAGGTTCCGAGGTAGGTTAAAAAAGTAAAGAGGGGGGTGCGATTGATGAAGGGGCGGAAGTTACAACGTAATGGCGAACCACTTTAGTTCTACGGTTCTTTAGTTGCACTAAATAACTTTTCATTTAAAAAACCGACTTCCGCCATTGTATTCGACTAAATATATGGATGAAAAAAAAAATATGAAAGAACCAGTGGTGAAAGGATTATGATACTTTTTGAATGCAAATGCTTGGTATGTTGCTGAAAATATCAAAATCGCCATATGTATGCCTACAATATTTGAGGAGTTCCCTCAATTCCTCATGGATTCCATCATCAGAACTGGATTCTGAAAAAAATGGGACCAATCTGGAAGTATATCTCAAACAAAAAAAGAATTTTCCAAATCGGTTCATAAAAGCCGGAGATATGAGGTAAGTAACAAATATTAAAAAAAAATACAACCGAATTGAGAACCTCCTCCTTTTTTGGGAAGTCGGTTAAGAAGTATATCTATTCAAATAAAATAGAGTTTTCCAAATCGGTATTTAAACAAAGGAGATAATATCGAGGGCATCAAACCATATAGGCGTATCGACTTTGGGCTACTGTTCAGGAGGAACAAAAAACTGTCTAACTTTTTTCAGAGATGTCAGATCTAACTGAAGTTTTCAGGAAAACTGTCTAATTTTAAGTCTCAAATAATCATAGCACTTAAAATTATGTAGCCCAACTCCTTCTAGTACTTTTCGTTCATACGCCCATATGGTTTGAAAATTTTCAGTGAATTTTGTGTTCCCCTTCACCATATAATTTGAGGCGTATGATAAAACATATTTTTTTAATGTGTTTTTTTACAAATAATCTGAATGGAGATACCCATAGTATAATAAAAAACATAATAGTTTTAACAGGGAACCCTTCATCTCAGAAAAATCAAATTATACGCCCATATGGTTTGGTAAAATAGTTGACTTTGTGTAAAAATTCCGTAGAGGCGTATAATATCCAGACCTATCTAATGAAACAGTATCTACTGATACCAGCTTCTTCCTCCAGTACAATACTAAGTACTTATTCTGTATTACTAATTTTTGATAAAAATCTGAAAATTATACCTAAAATCCTTAAAAAAATCTTACATACACATTTAGGTACAATTAAAAACGACTAACACATTTACAATTTGTCTGTCTTAAAATGTAATAAAAATTCAAAAATATTATTCACTATCATCAGCCTGTCCACTGTCCATTGCTAGGCATAGGTCCAGCACCTAGTGGACTTCTACAAGCTGATGATGGATGGATGGGGTTCTAGGGGGAGTGCATAGGCATCACGACGAATGGTCTTGAGCCACCTCCACCTATCGACTTCCTGCGAGGTTGCAACGTTTATTATGTCTTTAGTCGATCGAGTGGAAGGCCATCCTCTACCGTCTCGTCCGGTTTGTGGTCACCACTCGAGAACCTTTATTCCTCAACTGTTGTAATTTCTGTGAGCTATATGACCTGCCATTGCCACCTATTCTTGCTAATTCTGGAAACTATGTCGGTGATCTTAGTTCTTCTACGAATTTCCTCATTTCGGATTCTATCACCTAGTGGAAGCCCTAGTAATAGCCCTCTCCATGAGCCAGTGCGTGAATTTGAGCTAATACGGCCAATAGTTAGCGACCACGTCTTAGTGCCGTAAGCCATCACTGGCAACACACACTGATCTAACGACTTTCGTCTTGAGGCTCTGCGGTATTTGTGACGAGAAAATATGGCGTAGTTTTCCGAACACTGCTCTGGCCGACTTCAATTCATCGGTTGACCTCTTTGTCGAAGTTCGACCTTCCTAGTCGAATCGTCTGACCCAAATAGACACAGTGGTCAACAACTTCGACAGTATCGTTCCCAACGTGTACTAGTATAGGTGCGATATGGGCATTGGACATGATGTTCGTCTTGTCTTCATCTGTTGGGAGACGGTCACGGTATTGAGGTCACTGAGCATTGTGCCGACTATGACATCAGCATATCGAAGTTAGGTGATGTATTCGGCATTCTAAAGTTTTAGGGTTTATGATTATGATTTCGTCGGAATTTGAGCAGATAAAGACTATAAAGATACTGTATTACACTTATATTAGGAGTCATCTTGAATATGTGTCTCAGGTTTGGAACCCAATCTATGACATATACATAAATCAAATTGAAAGTATACAGAAGCGTTTTCTTAGATATTTACAGTTCAGATTAAAGAAGTTTACGTCTAACTATTCCGCGCGTTGCAGAAAATTCCATATCCTCCCACATAAAGAGAGTAGGCGTGCCGCTGACTTATCCTATCTTCTCGATATTGCAAGCAGCTCGATCGACTGTCCTGAACTTCTCGGCCAATTGAGGCTTCGAACTCCTACACTATCAGTAAGAAGTCCTAACCTTCTTCACATTCCAAGAGCTTGTTCTATATACAGGCAGAATTCATATTTAATTCGATCATGCAGATGTTATAATGAAATGGCGCGAGAGGTCGATATTGACTTGTTCAATACCTCCTCCACAACTTAAAAGCGCGGTCTCGACTGAATCAAAGGCTTTCTCGTAGTTCTCTAACGCTAGATTATACTCGTTAAGTCATCAGTCTTCTGTATAATCTGCCGGAGCGTGTGGATGTGGTCTACAGTAAACCCGTCTTATTTTGAGAAGTCGTGTCGACCTACGTGTGTGGAGACGATTAGTAACTACTCTTAAAAACAACTAATAGACGTGGCTCAGGCAGCTCAAAGGGTAAATAAATTTTAAATAGGGTGTCTTCAACTTTTTTGAAAAACAGTACCACTACTACTGTTCCACGCCTTCGGCGTTATGCTCTCGAGGATAGCAGTAGATAGATACATAACAGTAGATAGATGAAAATAATATAAACATAACACCCAACAGTCACATACATTGCCCTAATTCCACATCTCTGTCTCATCTAGGATTCTCTGTGTCGTGGGTATCATGAACTAAGAGTACCATAACGGGATTAAATAGCGTCTGAAAGACTTTAAGTATCAGTTCTCTACCCGCTTTCAGTAGCACTGTTGTGAGCACACGCTCTGATACCTTGGTTTTGTGTATAAAATAATTATATAAAAATTCCCTTCAAAGTTTAGTTAGGTTTTGTTGATGAATTCACTAACCCAATTTATAACTTATAGTAACCAAAAGTTCCAAAAATAAAAATGTGTTAGAAGACTTAGAAGTTAGTCTGAAATTAGATTTCAATTTTACAATGGTTAAAAAATCTTTGTTTATGTTTTTAACGAGTGGAGTAATTTAAATTGTGTACTGAATTTATGATTTCACTAGATAAAAAGCTTAAGAATACGTTTTTTTTTCCGTAAACTATAAGAACTCATATCAAAAACTTAACTATTCTAGAGCTCATTAAATGCATTATGTGAACCTATAGCGTCTTAAGCTGTTTGAGAGCTGTTCGGATCTCGTATAGGCTGACATCCAGGATATCATCGTTGTAGTGGCGGGTCAAACGGGCTCTTGCATCGCTCGTCGTGCTGGAAGCCGGATTTTGCGATGAGTTGTACAATTGAGAACTTCTCGTGCTTACGTACAATCTCCAGCTTTCGAAAGCTGACTTAGCCCAATTGACAGATCTCTAGCAAATACTTTGAAGCCTTAATTGCGCTCTATAGGCACTTTTAATACAATTAGTATTGAAAAGACGCAAATCGTGCAGCATGTACTTGAAGATCTGTTTATTGATCGCTCTGCCATGTATCTAAGAGTGCACTCAGAGAGTTCCTGTGTTCTATTTTTGCGAAGGGGTCCTAAATAACTCCGACTTGTCCACCAAGTTGTTGTTGTTGTCTTCACTTGGACAATTTGCACAAGCCCGTTGTTCAGCTCGTCCACTATATCGCATTTAGCCAGGTATTGGAAGCAATTCTGGAGTTCCAACTCAAAGTTCTCAGGGTTTGAATTTGAACAGAACTAATGAACTGGGTGGAGAGTAGATTTCATCAGACGGGACTTTTATAACTTAACATTGAGATTCAATGAGCCTCTTACCATGCGGTGGTCACTGGCGGTTTTGACCCTGTTGATCACAGAGACATCATTGCCATAATCACCAGGCGTGGCAGTTGAATTGATGATTGCAGTATTGGTATTGAGTACTCAGGTTGATGTCCATGCCCTGGTGTACTACATCCACGGGAAGAGAGGGAGGGGTCTTTTCTAGGCTAGTCTATTCTAGGTATACGTAGTTACATCATCAATGTTAAAGTTTGTGAGGATGGGTGGATGGATGTTTGTCACACAAAAACTACTGAACGGATTTTGATGAAACTTTACAGTATTATAGCTTATACATCAGAATAGTATATTTAGCTATAATGCATATTTCCATACGGGCGGAGCCGCAAGCAAATGCTAGTAAAGAATATGTCCGACCATAAAGGCGTAAAATCATGCAAGCGGTTACGTTACTGTACGCCTGTATGGCCCGATAATTTAACTCATATGTTGACAAACGCCGACGATACGCCTGTATGGCACGACGTATTTATTTATTTGTAGTTATACGCCTATAATGTTTTGGTCAATATAAAAAAAACTAAAACACCTAAAAATATTAGTGTTTTGCCAGATTATGGATCAGAAGTTCTCAAATCCATAGGTAAAATAAAAAAAAAATGCCATTTTGTGGATACGCCCCTATGGTTTGATGCCCTCGATATGAGGTAACAACCATAAAAAATTAAAAAAACACAACCGAATTGAGAACCTCCTCCTTTTTTGGGAAGTCGGTTAAAAACGATTTAGTCCTGCCTCATCCGTAAAGTTATGAGAGTAACATAATCCTATTTCGTGTTTTATTCAGTTGGTGCGATAATTTATTGTTATTTAATAATTCATAGTTCGAATACTAGGCATGAATTTATAATGATCATTGGTTATGGTCATCAATCATCAAAGTCCAGTCATGCGTCTAATTTTCAGTACTATTGTTAAAATCATTGAATCCAATACAAACAATGACTGTGAATATTTCGCTTGATAATAATTTGCGCTGATTGGGATATTTGAGTTTTATCAAGATACAATATAAAATAGACGAACAAATATATAGTAACAATTCCGCTCCTCTCCAACGAAAACTCTGAAAGAATTCGACACGTGTTTCGCCTCTCACCGAAGCATCCTCAGGAAACAGTAGGCTCACTGCGTGCTAGAACGAAAAAGACACAAAAACGTTCTAGCACGCAGTGAGCCTACTGTTTCCTGAGGATGCTTCGTTGAGAGGCGAAACACGTGTCGAATTCTTTCAGAGTTTTCGTTGGAGAGGAGCGGAATTGTTACTATATATTTGTTCGTCTATTTTATATTGTAGAATGGATTTCCGCAAAGTCACGCTTGAATCAATTAATTATTTTATCAAGATAAATTGGATTTGGATAACGCTTTTTTATACTACTTGGTAAGCAAACAAGCATACAGTCCACCTGATGGAAAGTAGTTACCGTAGCCTATGGACGCCTGCAACACCAGAAGCATCAAACGCGCGCTGCCGACCTTGAGACATAAAGATGAAAAGTCTCATGTGCCTGTAATTTCACCGGCATCCGTACCCTTCAAACTCAAACACAAAAATGCGAGCACAACTGCTTGGCGGCAGATATAGGTACCTACGGTAGTTGTACTTCCCCGGACGAACCCTTTCACAAGAAGTTCTAATATAACTTAAAATTAACGGATGTATTAATCCTGTTTTTGTGCACCAATTATCATTAACATACATAACATAACATTACACCCAACAGTCACATACGTAGTCTTGATCCCACACTAGGATTCCCTGTGTCGTATGTATCAGGAACTAAGAGTACCATGGTACCATAACACCCAGAACCGGAACAAATATTTGCAGATCATATACAAACATTTGTCCCGCAGCGGGAATCGAACCTGCAACCCTTGCATCTCAGCCGGCTACTTTAATTATATCACCGGCTATATATTTTTTGCTTTTGTTGTACTTTTTTTCAGAAAGCGCTGAATCAGTAGGGACCACCTCTGAAGTAGGTATGACCTACCATACAAAAAAAGAATCATCGCAATTAATCCATAACTGGTAGAGATATCGCGTAACAAACTCAAAAAACATACAGTCGAATTGAGAACCTTTTTTGAAGTCGGTTATTACAATACAAAAAACAGCTATTAAGCATTTGTTGCAGTACCAAACTGCTGCTACGCTGGTTTTCAGACGCGTTGTTATTTATTTTATTTATTATTATTATAAAAGTTTGTTACAAACGCGTTACGAAACTTTCATACATTAAAACTTTCAAATTCATTTTACAATTCAAAAAATCTAAAGTTGCATAATAAGTGAAAACCTATACCGACGTGTGCTGCCCAACTTCTAAATGGAATCCAAAGTTGGGCGTTTAAACTTGTTAGTAAGTTTTCTGGCTTGCCCATGAGAGTAAAGATAAGCTATAGAGTAAGCTAGCAAGCATGAACCACAAGCAGGATACGAATAGTTCATTAGTACGCGAAAACAATCAAAAGCTCTGATGGAGCTTTATTAACAGTACTATCATAAAATGTTAAGCAGGTCTCATAGCTCGCAGAACTGACAACCGGGGAATAAAGAATCTCGGGTTGCGATCACAAAACGTATGACTGTTGGACCAAAGACATTTGAAAGGTTACAGTAACTCAGTGGATGGAGGATAGCAACGAAAAGATTTTTATGTAGTTAATTAAATTATCTATCACATACAATTGATTTCAGGGCACTGTCTTGTATAGTTTAGGAGATATATCTTGGCTCTCACAATTTACCCTATATTATATTTATTTATTATTTTGTTTTGCGTTATTTTATGTA
The DNA here is from genome assembly GCA_951392215.1 of Epirrita christyi. Classification (NCBI taxonomy): domain Eukaryota; kingdom Metazoa; phylum Arthropoda; class Insecta; order Lepidoptera; family Geometridae; genus Epirrita; species Epirrita christyi. Next base: position 2,763,074 of record OX595843.1, read on the forward strand.
TATATATTATGCATATTCATATTTTATTTATTAAGAACAAGTAACAATTTTTATTTTTTTTATTACAAGATAAACGTATGGTTTAACGTGTTTCGTTTAATTTTTTACATTGCACGCCTGTTTAGTTCTCGTTCTATAGTTAAGTTCATATTACTCGTACTTACTTCAAGGTGTAACTTAGCAACACCTTTTTTACGCCAGACGTAAATCTTTTCGATTAAATTGTGTTTTAACGAATGTTTGCTATCGAGTTTTTTTATCAAACGGTAACTATAAATAAACAACTTTTGAAATATTCAGGGTGGGGGGTACTGCCTTTCAAACTGGTAATCGTTTTAATTACAGTTTTGCAGTACATTGCGCTGCGTGTTTTAGCTTCTTTTCCAAGAGCAGAAATATTCTAAACATAAGACGCAATGTACATTAAAATTGTATTCGAAAACAATTACCAATTTAATAGACAATACGAAGGCAGGGTCTCGGCGTCTGAATTCGAAAATTAAGTTTATGTATGTTTTTGTTTCATCAACATTTTTGTTTACATAAACTTATGTAAGGAGCGTCATCATTATCATCATAAACAGTATGTAGAAGTCCACTGCCTTCCTCCGGTCTTGAGCCGCCTCTATCCACCGACTTCTTAGTCCATCGAGTGGACGTCCGCTGGCTGATGATGATGATGATTGCAGATAGGTATAAACATCTAAGATTTCCTATGTGGTTATCTGGAACTACGGGTACCATGGTACCATAATACCCAGATCCGGAACAAATATTTGCAGATCATACAAACAATTGTCCAGCAGCGGGAATCAAACCCACAACTGCTCACATCTCAGCCGGCTACTCGCTTGCCACGCCACAGATGTCGTTAACAAGTTCTTATACTTATTTTTAAAATAGGTATAATTATATCTATTGTTACAACTTAATCTACACTTAAGTTGAAGATCTTTACTATAAAGTCGTAGGTTTGGCCTCCTCTATAACATTTTTAACCGACAAAAGTCTGGTTTTAGTTTTTATGATTTTTCTTTTTCTCTTTTTTTATACTCAGCTTTTACGGAAATAGCTAAATGTTGTGTGATCAATATATTATTTCACGATTGGGTCGTTCATTCGCAATCATGTCTCATTAGTAACAAATTCCTACCGTAAAACACTAAAGTATTTCCAAAACGAATGTAAAATGGGAACGGTGACACAGCTCATAAGACAACAGCTATATCATTCCTATCGCGCATGTTCAAATGGCCGTATATTGATAATGGTGTTTCACCAACTACGCGGCTTCCACTGACTTTCACATTGCATCCACTGACAAAAATTCGTCACAATTTATTCATTCAAAACCAATAAAAACTTGCCAATTTATAAACTGATATGTGTGTATTGAGCAGGCTGACGAAAAATGTTACAGTTATTATTTTATTTTATTTATTTAAAAAAAACTTACAGCTACGGAAACTAACAAACAAGTAAATGTAATATACAGGGTGTTTTTTTTTAAATGGGACAGTATGGGGATATCTGAATCCATAAGAGATACGGGAAAACTGTCTTTGGAACCATTTGCTCATTTTGTATGAAAATGATTTTGGCATAGTTATTTTTTTGGTCAAGCGTGAGTTCTCCATAAAAATGAGTAGTTTTTATCAAACAAATTTTTTATGCGTATCGACTCAGTTTCATGTAAGGATTGTTTCATTGTATCGAAAGAAAAAAATCTGAGCAGCAGAAGTTAGTCAAATTTTATAAAATGTTTTCTCATACAAATTGTAAGTAATCTGGTACCTACGTTAATAAAACTATCGCAATAAATTTTCAAAATGGCCTCCCTCTTGCTGTTTCCAGGTACGGGCACGTTTCAGAACATCTCTAGTGGCATTAGACTTAAATAATAAATGGGACAATTTAAAAAAAACACCCTGTATAGAGCTAATTACGAGTTTTCACACACAGTAATTACAATATAAAATAGACGAACAAATATATAGTAACAATTCCGCTCCTCTCCAACAAAAACTCTGAAAGAATTTGACACGTGTTTCGCCTCTCAACGAAGCATCCTCAGGAAACAGTAGGCTCACTGCGTGCTAGAACGAAAAAGACACACTACTGCAAAAACTCCGCAGCCATGTTGCCTCTTCGAACGCCGAACAGAAAGTCAGAAAGTTGTCTTTCTTTCTGTTTCCTGAGGATGCTTCGTTGAGAGGCGAAACACGTGTCGAATTCTTTCAGAGTTTTTGTTGGAGAGGAGCGGAATTGTTACTATATATTTGTTCGTCTATTTTATATTGTAGAATGGATTTCCGCAAAGTCACGCTTGAATCAATTAATTACACAGTAATTATTTATGCAAGTGGAAATTACGTGGTCTATGCCTACCTCTCCGGGAAACAGGCGTGATTTTATGCATGCATGTTATGCATATTTGTAATTATATTCAATAATATCAAGTATCATTTTTAAAAATATTACATTAGTGTCGCGCCACACCTGCGTAACGTACCGCGCCGAAAGTCCAGCGGCTAAAGTTTATTACGTGACGTAATTTCGGCTCATGTGTCTTAGGGAACTTGAAAAACACCGCGAGCGTATTGAACCGAACGATCGGCGCGGTACGCTCCGCAGGTGTAGCGCTATAATAAAATCGTACGGTGTTTCGTAATTAGTAAGCAAGCTATTCTATCATAGCTATGACGTTGGCGTTGTCGCAAACACGAATTTGGATCTCTCATTAGATGATATTACGTTCACTAATGACTCATTCCATTAGAAACCGGTATTTCTACGTTCTAGTTACGTAGTTTCAGAACCAAGCTTTCCAACATTACTTTTGAAAAAGTATTAATAGCTTCCTCCTTACTTATGTTTATGTAAAGAATGGATGATTTTATTAATACTTTTTCATATTATATTTTATTTTTTTATTTAACTAAGAAAATAGTTGTTTTTCAGTTGGTTTTTATTGCTTTTTTTGACGTTTTTGTTTATAAACGTGTTTTTACTGATGGAAATTAGGTTTTTGTGTTCCTTTTGTGATGTTTTATTGATATTATAAAGAAAACACGAAAAAAGCGGCCCGAAAGTGAGCATTTTTTGTTCCGCTTTTTTCAGCTTAAATATTTTCAGAATCATGGTCTGAGTGCACTATTTTCGTTTTCGGGAGTAGTCTTTTTACACCCGTTATACACTTGTTTTTCTGATGTTTTTTTTATGTATAGTGTATGTGTTATTATGTTATTGAGTACAGTATGCATAAATAAATGTCTTCTTTCTTTCTGTCTTCTTTCTAGATTGATTTAGGTTGGTCCAGTTGTATGGTCTTTAAGTGTGGACATTTAAATATTCACATCTTGTTTTTATGAGCTACTTTTTTATAGTAAACACAGAATACGGAAATTTGTAGACCCAGTTTCAAAATAAACGCCACCAAAATGGGTAAGAAAGAGCTTTTATATAATTTTGCTCTCTTAGAGTGGAAATCTCTTATTCATTCTAAAATACTGTTATTAAACCCGACGGAAACCACAGTTTTCTTAATAAGATTTCCTTGGTCATTAACCTTTGCCCAGTCTTGTGGGTAAACCAGTAGTTTGTATTCAAAGTCTTACCTTTTTGACCCGAAGGAAAATGGCTTCTTTTATCTGGGTATATAATTCTAACTTAAATTAAAAACTACTACTTTTTAAATTGACGAAAACTGATTTACTTTTGAGTCGACCAAACTGTTTTTATGCTAGCAGTCCCGACTGGCTTTACTTATAAAAATTAACCTATGACTCACTTTTTATAAAGCCATGGATGAATTAACGGACGTGTGATGGATGACGCCTTAAGCCGCCTTTACCCACCGAGTTCCCGCTACCGTTACAATGTTATCGGTATATAGAGGAAGGCCGCTCAAAGCCACGTCTTGAGTATGTGGTCATATTTTATTCATCATCATCATCACCACTGACAGTTATTCGTCCAATGATGGATGAGGCCTACAGTGAACTAAAGCATTAAATCCAAACTTACACCTTTTAAAACTTATAACAGTTGTGTAGCTGCCAAGTGAAATAAAGTTTGAACTAAACAGGTTAGATTTGTTAAGGAACAACTTATCTGGGAGATTGAGTTACGTTCAGACGACGAAATCAATTCAGGAACAGAAATATGTTCATTCCAACACGTTTTTATTAACTTTATTTCTTGTTATTTACTCGCTTTCTTGTCTACCTGTTTACTACGCACTTTCGTCAGTATGTTCGGTAAAAAAAATTAAATCAATTTAAAACAGTTCCACCCAAAGCTCCTTCAGCTGAAATATTGCATACCTATCTAGTTCCGATTACAACACAAAATTATGCATTACATTATAATATGATTACTTCGGTTTCTGTACTCGCCAGCCGCCACCGCGGCACGCTTCGCTCGGCTCGCTTGGTCATAATTCAATCGTAACCTAACCAGCTGAGTTCAATCTAAGCAGAAAAGTAAGTTTAGCAAAAGGTATGCACGTAACTTCTGGCAATCGCTGACCGACACCACGGCACGCTTCGCTCGGCTCGTGCATGGTCGCTATTCAAACCTTAACGTAACCAACTGAATTCGATCCAAGGCGTAAAGTTTAGAGGCAATTTTATAGGACTGACAAGTTAATGACACATGGCACATGTCTTATACAGTTCCATACATTACAACGTCATGGTACGTCGACGTGCATGTCTGCGTCTACGCGTACGCAGACGGTGTGCTGTGGCCTTTAACGTTATTTAAAAATATTATTTTTGGACCAGACTGTACGCTAGTGTATCCAAAGCTTACAATTTTGTTGTGCCGCCCACGGCCCGACCGCGTATCCTACTTTTGCGAACCGTGTCAATTGCTGTGCAAAAAAAACTGTCTGTTGCCAAGACCGGCTTTAAAATTTCACGTCATTATTTTCAGTGTTGCAGGTATTATTTTTATGCAATGTTTGGTAGTTTTTTTTTATCAAAGAGTTTGCACTCACCACGGCGTGAATTCTCGAATGAAGTACCTGAAAATAGTTGCAAGTTTTGAATAAACATTTTGTTTTTATTTCACAAATTCTGTATCATTTTAAAGTCTGTGTTGCATTAGTTGGAAAATGAAACTATCAGAAATATCTGGACTCAAAATACATACGAAACTGATGCTTATTTTTACCAAGCGGTTACGGGACACCTACACTTATACGTACATAAAATTTAACAGTTTTTCATACAAGCCTGTCAATTTCACATGAGTTAGGTGTGTGATATAATAAGAATACAATAGAATAATATACTTTATTGTACAACTAAAGATAAAAAGTTGTAAAAAAAAAAAAATTCATAACAAGCTTTTATTAAATTTAGTGATCGGTAATTAATCATCAAGGAGTTCCGTTGTCCACCTTTCGTCTTCATCACCACCAGCTCGCCGTCATCATAATATTGTATTGTCATCTGAACTTGACAGGTATGAAAAAAAAACAGCTCAATCGGTTAAAGATAACTGATTTAAAATTAATTTGCAAGATTCCACCTGGACAAACATAAAATATACATTGCAAGTTAAATAAAAGCTTTTAATAAAAAAAACAAAAGTAATTATGATAGTCAAAAGTACAATGGGTAGACATAGAAATAAAAAGTAATAAGTATTATGAAAACAAGTATTAGTTGGTGAAAATGTGCATAAGAGCAATTGGTCGAAAGGATTTTCTTTTAGCTTGTACTACGAATTAAAAACTTAAGGAACGTTATGCTGCCATTAAAACCTTTCATGATGCCGACACAAAACGCCATAAATTATACTCTCACCTAGAACAAAGCTGAAATCCAATTATGTATACACACAATAGTGACCACTTCCCGGCTTTTCGCGAATAATTGAGGGCAAGGCTACTTGTACTATGAGCCAGTTTTGCTGCTCCAAGTTTAGTTCAAGCATTAGCATTTATTTTTATAAGCTACTAAGAACTGTAGCTATCTTCTGAAAATCTTAAGAATACAAGAACAAAGTGTCCTCCCCTTAAATAGATACAATACGACAAGTGTTAATGGACACATATTTTAGATACAGTTTTTTTATAGATCTAGGTCAATGTAAAATTACTTATGAGCCTGCCTCACGGCTGTATGATATTTAAAAAAAAAATGATCATCAGCATCATCATCAGCCTGTAGAAGTCCACTGCTGGACATAGGCCTCTCCCCTAGAATGTCACGACGAACGGTCATGAGCGACCTCCATCCACCGACTTCCAGCGATATTTAAAATGTCTTTAGTCCACCGAGTGGAGGGCCTTTCTCTACCGCGACTTCCGGTTTGTGGTTGTGGTCGTTTATATAAACCATAATAACAAAAAAAAAGATATAAAAAGATTCAAATCAAAGGTATAATGGGCGGTCTTATCGCTTAAGAGTGATTTCTTCCAGACATGCTTTAGATGGACAGGATCTATTTAAAAATAAGGACGGCGACGTACATCTTAGTAATAATCACCATTACAAGTAAAATAGATGTGATTATGGAAAATCCTCCCATTGTACGCTATAGGATGTACGCTATGGATGCTATGAGTGAGGCCTCATCTATCGGCTGTTGAAGATAAGGAAAATATAACAAATTGTTAATTATAATACTTATAGTAATTATATATCTTCAGTATAATATAATACAGACAATATCTAGATATTTTTTTCTACATAAAAATACAACGGTAACAAAAAGTAAGTGGGTCTTTTATGGGGAATTCTGTACGGTTCTATAATAAACTTCCAGAAGGTGCATTTACATTCCTATTCGAAGATTTAAATCCTACATAAAGATGAATCTAATAAAGAAAGCGTATTACACTCTTGATGACTATATTAATGATAAAGCCGCGTGGCCTGATGTCGCTCTGCCCCTCGACTGCTAAAATGGAAATTTGCAATATCTGTACTTACCTATTTACATGTTTGTATTAGATTATTATGTATAAGTATAACAAGCGTAGCGTGTGCTGTCTTGCATATTTTTGCTGATGTTTATTTACCTTTGACTACCTTCCTAAGGTTTTTAAGTTCTCATTTACTATGTATCAGCAACTCCTTACTCCGAGGCACCACACAGGCGCTTCTCACCTAGTCGTAAGACTGAACATTTATGTAAGCCAAGCCGAGTTTATTGCCTGATTCTTCTAGGCTTGGTCGCGTTGGAACAGGAGTAATTTAATTTTATATAAGACGATTCAAAATTATCCTTGTGATTTCAATGAATAAAGTTCTTTTTGACTTTGACTTTTGACTTTGACTTTGGTAGGTAGGTACTTATAGGCGTTATAGTTATGTGAATAAGGTGTTGACCCAAATTAACTACTGTTTTTTTTCATATTACTTGGCAAGCAAACAAGCATACGGCCCACTTGATGGAAAGTAGTTACCGTAGCTTATGGACACCTGCAACACCAGAGGCATCACACGCGCGCTGCCGACCCAGAGACAAAAAGATAAAAAGTCTCATGTGCCTGTAATTTCACCGGCACCTGTACCCTTCAATTGGCGGCAGAAATAGGACTTACGGTGGTAGTACTTCCCCGGACAAACTCTTTCACAAGAAGTACTACTAGGTATTACTATTATCAATGACTATACTATACTACTGTTGACTGCTTGTACAGTGAATTCACATGTGTTTTGCTCTCTATGCTATTTAAAAATCTACACGGATGTAGCCTCGGGAAAAAGATACATGCTATAGCGCAAGACTGCAAGCAGCAAAATGCTGTAATAACTGGATTGGATAGCCAAGATAAAGCCATGTAACAGCTGTCCAATCTACAAAATGGCATATGCGCTCTAGTTGTCCTGTCCTTAGTTGCCAAATGACATAATCTTGTGTGAGTTCAATGACATCATTTTTAGGGTTCCTTACATCAAACGGGACACTTATAGGAACACTTTGTTGTCCGTCTGTCTGCCTGTCAAGACCCATTTTCTCAGGAACAGCTGAAGCCAACTTTCAATTTATATCAAATATAAAAGTTTTTGATTTTATTATCTCATTATGTTATGGTGCGGTAAAAAAAACTCAAACTCAATGCATTAAAAAGATATCAAATTTGTATGGAAAATTTTTCACGAAAATGAAAACTTTCTGGGGTTCTTGCAGTAAACCTCACAATTCTGAAACTTGGAGTGCTTTTGACTTTGTGTCGAAATTATTTATGTATCGAAACACTCAGAGTTCAAGTCACACTCGCATAAGCCCGTATTTTCATAATTCTCTCGATAGTCTGATGTTTTTTTTTCCAACCATTAACTTTCATGTCCTGACATAGTAATTATTCACAGCGTGAGAGCATTACCTACTCGTAAAGTCCTGGTCTCCGAAGAGCTCATTATTATTCGCAGGGACATGACAATCTCTTATACCTAAAGCCTGTTCAGATTTCACTGATTTTACATCCATGCCATTCGGCTGGATGTTACACAGTTTAGCACCATTACAATGTAAAAAAGAGGTAAAGACCATTGACGCTTGGATTGTATAAATGCAGACAGTTAGTGTGGAAAGGTTGTAAAGGTTGAAATGTAACTACATTTTGCACTTTGGGGTTTAGATTTTAAGAGCCCATACAGTAAATCGCACTCGGAAAGATTCACCAATCAATGGTACCTACTTCTTATGTAGACGTTCTTGTTGTATGTTCTTAGACATTATCAATCAACACAATAGATTGTTCTATATTTAGCACTTGTTTAACTCTGTTATCCTATCATGGTAAATTAGGCTCTTAAAATCCACATAGTTTTCTTGGTTAGTATATTTTTTTTTGTATGTTTACTTTTTGTGAGTAGTTGGTCCGTAGTGCCTACAACGGCTCTGACGGAAGACCAGCATTGGTTGCTAGCTCGCTAGTCAACCAACTCATGCTGAGGCAGAGCCATTCTATTACTGGAGTTACACTTTGTACCTTCGGGTCTGTTTCCTCTTAGTCTAAGTTTTTTATGTGTCTCTGTGTAACTCTTTTATACAAATAAATTATATTCTATTCTATTCTATTCTACATAAAAACGTGAACTGCTTCTTAAAGTGGAACGTTAACAAAGTGACGTGAAATCAAAATTGTATGGTTTTTATTTCTGATTACAGCTCATTTACACTTCTTGAGATAGAAATAACTGATTTTACGGGAATCAGGATACCCAAAATTCATGTTTTAATTGATAGTATCTCATAAATATCATGAGATTTACTATGAATGTCAATGAACCTAAACAAATCATTAATGCCCCTCGATCTTTTCCTGTCGATGCCATAAAAATCAATTAAGGGGTTACAACAGGAGATGGGCAGCAGCATCTATCTATGGACGTCATACAGGCTGGTGATGATGATGATGATAGTTCGGTGTAACGTCAGTTAGTTATGAAGCTCAAGTGCGCGTAAATGGGATACACTCACATTTACGACTACGCTGGAGATGCGAGAACTCTTGAAACCGACACAAAATTATATTATGAATTGAATGTTATTTCATTCACTTTCAATGGAGTTAAATATTTTCACAGACATCTGGTGTTTCATGATTATGCAACAAGAGTTAGTGGCAACCACAAAAAGGATGACGCAGTGTAGAAAGGCCTAGATGGACCAAATACATTAAAATGGTGGCAGGAAGTCGGTAAATGGAGGTGGCTCAAGACGTCATGGCATTCTATAGGGGAGGCCTATGTCCAGCAGTGGGCTTCTACAAATTGCTGATGATGATGGACAAATTTTGTCAATACGTTTTTTATGAGGTTTCTATACGCCCGTGATTCAACGCGAAACATCTCTCTGGTGGGTTCCTTGAACGAGATTTCTAGGGTTCAATTTTTTTTGCCATTTAGCTATGTATTGACAATAATTTCGTCCTGAAGCCTTACCATGAGCTCATAAAGCGATTCAGTTCAAAAACTATTCAGTTCAAAATATCGGTTCGTCGTTGACATCCGTCATCATTGAATAACTTTAATCACAAAGTCTATAGACCTTCTGCTACTGTGCCTTTAAATGTAGCTGCGGACATCACGGAACCGATAAATTGTACTGAATAGTTTTTGAACTGAATCGCTATAAGAGCTCATGGTAAGGCCTCTGTCCGTCTGTTCGTCTGGGCCAAGCGTGGTGATTATGGCAAATCCCCCCCCCCCCCCCCCCACCTTGGTATTTAATGGGGGAGACCACGTCCAGCAGTGTAGAAGCTGTTGAAGAAGAAGAAAACTAAACATAAAATGAAAAATTACTAAATTTAAACATAGATAGACTCTTCTCATGTTATTCCTTTCCAAAGTATTGTATCGCGTGTATAGTTCCCATTATCTAAAGATGCAACAAGAAAAAATACTTATTCGATAGAGCAACGCATACATCATTCCATGGATCCGTAACAGGATATTAATTATGGTTAATTTATGACTCCCTTGGGTTTGTAATACGAAGATAAGCAGGATAGTAGCAGGCTTTTGTTTTGTTTTTAGAAGGAAAAAATATCAGTTTGCTAGTATTAATTATAATAATTGTAGTACCTATAGGACAGTAGAATTGAAAGTCCTGCAGATTGAGAATTTTGTTATTCATTACCATATATATTTTTACATGTATTCAAAGAGCTTACTGACAACCACAGCTTTATTCAAAGAAAACTCGTCTAGAGTCTTCACTGTTAATATCTTTTCCATAGCTTATGGCTTAATTCAATATTATGTTAATGAATATATTAATCAAAATACCAAATGTAGAGTCTTAATGCTAAATAAATTAAATTAAGATGATTTTTATTCAAATTAATTGGATCAATAATATAAATAAATAATAATAATAATAATTTGATGAAATAGCTAATTAATTAATAAAAATATAAAATTAAACAATAAAAACATATCTACGTAACCAAATAAACTACTTATTTTATTACTAATTAATATTGTATTAACCGGACGATGTAGAAGAGGAAGGTCCTATAGATAGCAGGAAGTTGGTGAATGGAGGTGGCTCAAGACCGTTTGTCATGGCATTCTAGAAGAAGGCCTATGTCCAGCAGTGGACTTCATCAGGTTGATGATGACAATAGTAAATATAATATATATTTGCTCATAGTTGGGGCTTATAAGGGCTGACACCCAGTTCCTCTGCAGGAATGTCGTACCTGCCAGCTAATGCCTCTAGTATCCTGTTGGAGCTATCCAGCATTCTGCTGCGCAAGACCAGCATCAGTGAACATGCTAGATGCACTGCAGAATATTGGTAGGCCCTTCCATCACTCTTAACAAGTTCTTATAAAGAACGCATAGAAAGAAAGAAAATACATTTATTTGTCCTCAAAAGAAACAAAATATAAACAACAGTTAGTTTATACGAAACTAAAAAAAAAAAACACCAAATGGCGTAATGCGTGTTATGTGGGGGGTCAAATAGCATAGAGCTTTAATGGAATTTTTGGTATAATTATAACCCACAGGCCGCTATAAAAGGATTTTAACACAATACAATAGAGTATAGATTATTTTGCTGGGTCAAAAGTTTTACGTTCCAATCAAGAGTTTTAAAACAAACGTGCGGTGGGGTTAAACGAACGATGTACCGAAATCCCGGGGATTCAGAAGTAGGATCCACATTCCTCAGGCACATTAACAAGAAGTTTTAGTTACGAACAAAGCTCCGTATATAAACAATCATTAGCGTCCGGTGTTGATCGTTCCGGGATCTTAAACCGTTTGAAATAGGTTGGCTAACTATTGTGAGATACCGATTTAATGGACGTAAAGCTAAGCTTTCGAAGAAGCTACTTAATTAAGCTGACACTGTATCTTAAGATTTGTTAGTGTTCCATTAAACACGACACCGTACCAAAACGATTCTCTAAGGCCCAATTCACACCGCCGCATCAAATGTACATTGACGTACAAACGAAGAACAGAGGCTCAATTCTCTTATTTTAAAAACGGATAAGTAAATCACAATAAAATCTCGTGTCAGTCGACACTGTCACTATTACTTAACTGTCACAATATTAATGAGTATTACTTAATCTTCGCATGCATACGCGAATAGTTACAACGTGACAGTGCGATTGAAACGAGATTATATTGAAGTTTAATCGTTTTTTAAATAATAGAATTGGGGCTCTGATCGCCCATCTTCTGTTGAATCCGAGGAATTCGACAAAAGACTTTACGTTAAGCAATGTTATCGTCATCATCATCAGCCTGTAAAAGTCCAATGCTCGACATAAACCTCCCCCCTAGAATGCCACGACAAACGGTCTTGAGCCAACTCCGTCCACCGACTTCCTGCGTCGCTTATATTACTTATATAGTCCATCCAGTGGAAGGCCTTCCTTTATACCGCTTTGTCCGGTTTGTGGTCGTCACTCGAGAACCTTTATTCCCCAATGGAATCCGTTTTTATTCCTAAACAATGTAGATACATGAAGTTTATTAAGCAATGTGTACAAAATTCTATTCGGACGAATTCCTTGGCAGTGTGAATTGAGCCTAAATGAGCTTCATGAAGTAGACAAATAGATGACAGTCTTTACCACAAATTTGCGATGAATTTAATTTTGTTACTAATTTCGACACTAGATGTCACTACATTACAAATTGTACTTGATACCACACCTACTACTACATTTACTTCGTGTTACTGGTTTATTCTTGGTCAAACTGCGTTAAGTTAAAGACCAACTTGAGACACACCAATAGGTGTAGTTAGAGGCGCTTGCATGATTCATTGACATCAAAAGAACCATTTTAATTAGTCTGAACAATTTTAACGTCTCTTCCGCGCGATTAAGCCTCGAAGAATTTGACACGGAAAAAAAATAAAGATTAAAAGAAAGATGAAATATTATATTATTCAGTAATGGTACGTCACAAGAAGTGAACAATTTGTGAGAACATTTCACTAAAATCTGTTTTATTCGATGTTTCTTCCAGCAGTGTATCCCATTAAATAGGGTTAGTTGTAGAGCAACTTTGAATTTCCGTGTCGTATTTACATTCCAATCCCAATTCGGTCACACTCGGGCTACATAAGGTAAGAATGGTTAGAGAAATGCCAATCTTACATTCACGGGCGGGAGGGTTTTAGTTTCACAACAACAACAGTTACACGCAAGTATATAATCATGTGAAAAAAAAACACATTCACCACACTGGTGTTTCTTCAAAAAGTATCAGATTTTTCAACATTTTGAACATTTCGGGGTTTTGAAACCCCAAAACCCCCCTTGGCTACGCCTATGCGCAGATTTGATTTTTAACTGAGTATATCAAGTAGAGTCCGTTTAGTCTTAAACAGCGTTCAGTTCACAAACAAAAAAAAAACACTCGTTTCAAGGAACGCCCCTTCACTGTACATGGCACTTGACACAAACTTGACGTTCGAAAACGGTCTTTGTGGTAACGGATTACAGAATATTTTATATTGACATAATAAAATAGCGAGGCGTTCAATTTTAGATTAGACTCAACTCTACAGTAGATAAAAAATATCAACCTTTAGACGTCCACTGCTGTACAAAGGCTCCCCCCATAGAATGCAATGGAGGGATTTGCAATAATCACCACACTTGACAGGCGGATTGATGATCGCAGTTTGGTATTAAGTACTCAAGTGGATGCTGCTGCCCATCCCCTGGTCTAATCCCTTAGTAAGTCACACATCCACGGGAGGAGAAGGAGGGGTCTATTCTCAGGCCGGACACACAACTGACGGACAAGAAAGTAATTTTTTTTTACTGCTGCGTACAAGGTGATTCCTCTCGCATGTGGCGCGAAATTCAAATTTTATTGCGTTTTTGCTCATTACAGCTCATCAACACTTCTTGAGATAGTAAATAATGATTTTGCGAAAACTAGGAGACCTAACACACATGTTTTAGTTTATAGTTTCACATATAGATCATTACTTCAGCTACGAATACTCTTCAATGATTTTTACAGTGTTTTTTTTGGTTTAAAGGTATGCGTAGCTTAACTAATGACATTTATGAGATACTATCAATTAAAACAAGTGTGCTAGGTCTCCTAGTTTTCGCAAAATCTGTTTTCTCTATCTCAAGAAGTGTTGGTTAGCTGTGATTTACAAAAAACACAATAAAATTTGAATTTCGCGCCCCATGCGAGAGGAATCACCTTAAATAAAGTAGATCTCTGGGTGTAGGTTGATGATTTTATATATTGATAATAATGATGGTAACAGATGCTATAATTCAACCTGACCCAGTTAACCATGTAAGTAACAGCTATAAGTAGAAAACCTACCCTATAGATAAAATGGTTATTATTTCGTGATGACCACGTAAGCTTTCGGCTTATGAAGGCAATTTCCTTGTCTCATCGTCAATTACGCCATTAATAACAGATTTTGCGGTAAAATACAGTAAGTACTCTTTGTTAATAAGGGTTTTTTTTTACGTTTTGTTAATGCAACCCCAAATGGTAATTGAGATTAAGATGTTTGGGTGTTCGTTTTGTAGATTAATAACGCCGTAAAACCTGAGCTGAGTTCGATTAAACTTTGATTGAAAGGTAGGTAATAAACAGGATTTTTATCTGTAAATATTTGCTATGGGTCTGGGTGTTATGGTACCATGGTACTCGTAGTTTCTGACACCCACGACACATTGAATCCTAGTGTGAAATCAAGACTATGTGACTGACTGACGGTGTTAGGTATGTTATGTAATCTAGGGCTCAAAAGTTTGCTCAGCTCAAGACTAGATGTCGTTACTAGTAGATTAGAACGCAGTATCGGTTTTATTTCTTTGTTGGAAGACTCTTGTACCCTTTTGGGCTTAGTTTTTTGGATTTTTATTATTAACAGACTTCACAAAAAGGAGGAGGTTCTCAATTCGTTTTTTTTTATATGTTTGTTACCTCATATCTCCGGTGTTTATGAACCGATTTGAAAAATTCTTTTTTTATTTGAATAGATATACTTCCATAATCCAGTTCTGATGATGGAATCCATGAGGAATTGAGGGAAGTCCTCAAATATTGTAGGCAATGTATATGTGGTATATGGCAATTTTGATATTTTCAGCAACAAACCAAGCATTTGCATTCAGAAAGTATCATAGCCACTGTGGTTCTATCATAATTTTTTTTTCATCCAGATATTTAGTCGAATACTATGGCGGAAGTCGGTTTTTTAAATGAAAAGTTATTTGCTTCAAGTTCAAGCTCTACTCACTACTACTATATAATCTGTGACAGTTTAAACCAGCTACCATGCATAATGTTTGCATGAACTGCAAACTAGAATTCCCTGTATCGTGGGTATCAAGAGCTACGAGTATCATGGTACCTCAGACCCGGAACAAATATTTACAGATCATACATACATTTGTCTCGTAGCGGAAATCAAACCTGCAATCTTTTGCATCTCAGCCGGCTATAATCGCCCACTGCGCCACAGAAGGTCGTCAAATAAAAACTTCCAATTATTTTCAGGAGACTGTTCAAATATGACGAAAGCAGACGCATACAAAACAGGAAGAGTAGGCTCTCTGGACAATGCCGTTCTAACGACATTTTCATATTTTCCTTTTTACGTAACCCTTTTGTTGTTCAGGTTTTATTTTCACTGTGACGTGGATGGACGTATAAAACTTTTCATTTCAAAAACCGACTTCCGCCATTGTATTCGACTAAATATTTGGATGAAAAAAAAATTATGAAAGAACCATAGTGGTGAAAGGATTATGATACTTTTCGAATGCAAATGCTTGGTTTGTTGCTGAAAATATCAAAATTGCTATATGTATGCCTACAATATTTGAGGAGTTCCCTCAATTCCTCGTGGATCCCATCATCAGAACTGGATTCTGAAAAAAATGGGACCAATCTGGAAGTATATCTATTCGAATAAAAAAGAATTTTCCAAATCGGTTCATAAACGCCGGAGATATGCGGTAACAAACATTAAAAAAAAAAAAAAAAATACAACCGAATTGAGAACCTCCTCCTTTTTGGGAAGTCGGTTAAAAAACCGACTTCCGCCATTGTATTCGACTAAATATTTGGATGAAAAAAAAATGATGAAAGAACCATAGTGGTGAAAGGATTATGATACTTTTTGAATGCAAATGCTTGGTTTGTTGCTGAAAATATCAAAATTGCTATATGTATGCCTACAATATTTGAGGAGTTCCCTCAATTCCTCATGGATTCCATCATAAGAACTGGATTCTGAACAAAAAGGGGACCAATCTGGAAGTATATCTATTCAAATAAAAAAAGAATTTTTCAAATCGGTCCATAAACGCCGGAGATATGCGGTAACAAACATAAAAAAAAATACAACCGAATTGAGAACCTCCTCCTTTTTTGGGAAGTCTGTAAAAAAAAGAGTTTAGAATGTAAATTTTTTATGCACATAATCATTAAAGAATCGATAAATAAAAGTAAGAAATACTTGAGCTTGGGCATTTTATTTTGACCTCTGTGGCGCGAATGGCGAGTAGCCGGGTGAGATGCGAAAGGTTGCGGTTTCGATTTCCGCTGCAGGACAAATGTTTGTATGATCGACAATTATTTGTTTCGGGTCTGGGTGTGATACCATGGTACTCGTAGTTCCTGATACTCACGACACAAGGAATCCTAGTGTGGGATTATGACCAAGTATGTGACTGTTGGGTGTGTTATGTGTTATGTTATGTTATTATCTAACATTCAAATTATAATCTGTTTAAATATGCACTATGTAATTATTATCTTTATGTTACGAAATAAAGTTATTATTATTATTATTATCGGATGTATTTTTTGTTAAGTGCTCTTGTGGATGCTGCTGCCTTAATCACCTGGCGTAATCCCTTATTTGACTTTTATGACATAAAGATGTAACTACTCCAATTCCTCCTAAAGAGGAGGAATTGGAGTAGTTTAATTCTTAGGCCGAGACTACTACGTCTTCCGAGACTACGTCTTAAAAATATATAAATACTTTGTTTTTTTCGGAATAAAATGAAAAACGAAACAATCCTATATCTGTTAAAAGAAACAAAATGATTTATGATTTGTTTTATTTCGTTATGAATCAAAAATGAAGAATGTTGGTGGATGGAGGCGGCTCAGTACCAGTTCGTTGTGGCATTCTAGAGTTATGTCCAGTAGTGGCCTGCTACAGACTGATGATGATGATGATGATGAATCAAAAAAGTCGATTCAGGTCATAATAAAATTAATAGCGTGAGAACGGAGCCAATAACAGTCACATAGTAATATTATATAACTTTATTTCTAAGCATCAGTTAAGGAAATAAGCCTTTTTGTCATCCCTATACAAATAAGCATGAATCCCTTTGAGACCAATAAGACATTGTCATAGCTTCCTTCAGCATTATTACATCCCGGAACAAAGAAGGGAATTGAGGAATATGACTAAACACTAAATCAGACGGCGCGTGTAATTGGACGGTACTCCACAGGGAAAATAAAGTTGATGTCAAAAAATAAAGGATTATGGAGAAAGACTTTTTTATTAATACGCTTTTATTAGCTTCAGACGTATGTTAGTATGTAACGAAATCTTTGAACATGATTTTGACCCCCTTCAAAACGTCGGATTAACTCGAAATTCGGCATACGTATTAAGGACCGATGACAATTCAATATTTTAAATATTTTGACCCGTTATCCTTACTAGGATAATCAGGATCAGCGATTGTTGTTTTCCTGAGACCCGGAAGGTCTGCGTCAATGTCAAGTAGCATAGATAATTACAAACAATGTCCAGTCGTCAAGTAATCTGTCATGTCATGTTCTAGTAAATCGATGGCAGATTAATAGAATGTATTTTTAATTTATAATCAATAATAACCTATTAATTTGTACAGCGATTGAATAAGCGAACGATACAGCGAACGAATTTAAAAGAGCTTATTGATGTATTTCTACCACACTCAATGAAACCTGCAGTATTTTAAAACCCATTCTGCAGATTGTAAATTGTTTGCATTGATAGCAATATTTAGAGTTCTGCATTTCTGATCTAAAGTATCAACGTAGACTCCATTATCTAGCAAAATTTTGATTTTTTCACCACTACCTTTCGAAGCAGCGTAATGAATTGGTGACATCCAGGTGTCAGTATTAATATTAGTACCTCCAGATATTAGTATCCCTGTAATTTCTTTATCGATATTCAAAATATTTTAGTGTAATGGGGTGAACCCATTTTCCCATTTTGGACCAACTAAATTAGCATCCGCACCATGTTGAACAAGAAGTTCAACAACTTCGACACGTCCGTTGTTAATAGCATCATGAAGCGGTGTCTCATCATCCTTATTCATTCAGCGCTTCAACATCTGCACCTTCCTTTAACAAGATTTCCACTTTAAATAATCACTAAAAAATGAAAAATAAATAATAGTTTAAAAAAACTAAAAAAATACGCTTTTTATAGAAAATCCAACTAAAAAATAGAAAAAACAAATTAAAAATTTGAATTAAGAATAGTGTAAATAAGAAAAAAATATTTTTTATTGTAAAAAAAGCGTGGAGTGCTTTTTAAGATATTATCAAATTGATAATCCTTCTACTCATATCTGTCAATAAAATATTTATAACTATTGACACCATGCACCCATGGAAGAAGAAATCCAATGGAAGTACAACTAAAATAGCTGCTGATGTTTATAGTGTGTTGCTTCTTACACCTATACTAGAAGGCACTATGTTAGAGATAGACAAATGTATTGTCATAGAACAGTCTGTTTTCCTTTCCGTACCGCTAAATATTTGTCATAGGCAATTGAAGTTTTCCCTAGTGAAGGGAACATAGCATCATCGTAGGTAAATATTTTTTGTCGATAAAATAATTTACTATGATGACGATTAAATAGTTAATTTCATCGTTGATGGTTTCCAACAGTTACGAGAAACCGGCCCTAGGTACTATATTCAAAATACAAAATTTGCACATACACGAGGCAGGTATCAAATAAAACCATAATATCTAAACACACTATTTTTTTATTTACAGTAGCTTACTAGATAGGTACACATAACTGCCGTGGTGTGTCCGGCCTAAAATAGACCCCTCCTTCTCCTCCCGTGGATGCCGTAAAGTAAGATGAAGATGTTATAGATGAACGTTCAGAACTCAAAAACTCAAGCTGAGTCGACCGATGGTCAAGTGAGTGAGTAGCAAAGATGTGACGAGCGAGTCTTGTTTAGACATTTATAAACAATTTAAGCAGATATATATAACCACTATGGCGCGGCGGGCGAGTAACCGGCTGAGATGCAAGAGGTTGCGGGTTTAATTCCCGCTATGGGACAAATATTTGTATGATCTGCAAATATTTGTTCCGGATCTGGGTATTATGGTACCATGGTACTCGTAGTTCCTGATAACCACGACACAGGGAATCCTAGTGTGGGATCAGGATAACGTATATGACTATTGGGCGCTATGTTATGTTACTATAAATAAACCAGCAATACATTAGACAAAAATATACTTATTCTAACTTGAAAACTAACGTTGGAGTAGAATCTTACTTTGACTTGATGACTGGATTGTTGACTTAGTGGTAAGAAGAGCGTGCGTACTGCATCAGGCTCTAATCTCCGCCATTTCAAATCATCATTTTTTTTTACAAAGTATTCTCGAATAAAATGTTTGGTACAGATTCGTCTATCGTTAGGGATCCAATCTGGTTTGTTAATTAATAGCCTCTAGCCATTTTTTTTTAATGAATAATATCTTGAGGAAAGAATTGAAAAGAATACTCCTGTAAGAAAAACGCAACGATAAGACTAAAATATTTACTTTGAAAAGGTTCCACCCCATTTTGATAGCCGCGTAGTTTATATGCGTAAAATCTATCGATAGTCGATCGTATCAGGTGCATTGGTACAACACTATGATAACCAATACTATTTGTATTTTTTGCATAAAAATGACTAGGAATCCTTATAAAACAGGATTATGTGATGGTACTTTGGTATACAAATAGCCCCCAAACACATATAACCCTGACCCCTAAACCCCTAATCTACAATTACCTACCTAAACAAAATAACTTACCTACCGGTGGAAACTTATATTCACATCATTGTTTTGTCTCGTGGAGGAATGGGATTTACATCCCGGCACTGCACATGCCATTTGTTGTTAGTTTGCTTGCCTTTTTATGGTAATTTTAATTGTAAGTCGCAGTATTACAACAAAATTTTATAATTTTTCTCTCCTGTCAAAACGACGTTCACATGTAAACATAACCCGAATACACGAAAATGTCCTAAATCACAGGGTGATTTAGATATTTAGCTGGACCTCTTCAATTTGATGTAATGTGGTACATGACGTCATAAATGGACCGAAGTACCTGGTACGATGCAAATAAAATAAGAACAGATTTCTAAATGCTTTTCTCATTCCAACACATTAAAACATTCATTGATAAGAATAAGACGGATACAATTAAAAAACGCTGGCTTTAAATCTTACTTCCATTGACATTCATTCTTCCGTGCATGCACCCCACGCTTTTTTTACAATAAAAAATATTTTTTTCTTATTTACACTATTCTTAATTCAAATTTTTTTAAATTTAGCGTTTTTTTAATCTATTATTTATTCATTCCAAACATTAGTATCGACAAGCATGTACATATTGTTTGACAGATTCATAACTAGATGGCGTTAGTAAAATTGTACCAAACGTAGATCGCGCTGACGAAAACACATCGTAGAGCATGTACAAAATCATAGAGATTTCGAACACTGAGATACCTTATAAACATTATTATTTTTGTAAAATGTTAAATACATTTTTCCTGAGGGCGGATAGTGCAAGATAGCATGTATTGTATGCTTTTTTTATATATCAGAGTTTATCACCATCATCTAGTGTTGACTGTTGGGTAACTCGTCTATTTTAAACGAGGATGAGGGAAGACCTCATTTTGCATTGTGAGTTACTCGTGAGGACCCCTCATTTGAGGTGAGGTGATGTGGTGATTGTGACAGAGTACCGTCTAGCGAGTGAGGCGTGAGCGCGAACGAGACGAGCGTCCGGGGTGGCGCGTTACCGTTTCGTTGGATTTGGATGAGGGAGGGAGTAAATTGAGTTGTGTGACCGCCGCCCAAAGTACTCGTCGCCCCGTACCATCCGATCCGAGCGTGCTAAAACTTGAATGAAGCTTTTATTTTCAACTCTCACGCGCACGGTTTTGCAACTTCGGGAAATTTACTCGCTCTCTCTAATTTTTACGTAGTCTTACTCTGGCCAGTGAATATTTTTTTTATTTACCTACTACTAAAGTGTGTAAGTAAGTACCTACCCCTAAGTCATTGAGGGGGCTACCTTTTAACTATTTAACTAAGCATCGACACGATAAGAAGAAGAAGTACCTACTTAGGAAGTAAGTATATAGGTGCCTAGTCTTCGTAAATTAGGTAGGTACTATTTGATAACCATTAATATGTGCTATTTATCCAATTTACACTGGATAAAATGCCACCAAAATGATATTAGTTAACATAAAATAGAAAAACAACAAAACATTCAAATGGAATTAAATAAATATAAAGACGTTTCTTTCAAAAATGGTAGATTGAAAAATCCCATAATACGTTTACTTATTCCTCCATGTTACGTTCACCCACTCACTCATCACATCCAATCAAGCATCAGTCAATTCATAAGTTGACTCGTTTATCAGTTTTGCAAAGTTTGCATTGAGTGACTGCTCAATCAGTCGGACGGACTCTAGCACAGAAAAGTGAGGAGTTAAATGGAGGTGGTTCAAAGTTGAAAAACGAGTAACTCTTTTATTTTAAATTTTGAGGGCCTCAAACGAGGTAACTCACGAGTGAGGGACTCATCACTACCATCATCATTGCCATCATCATCATCAACCGATGATGATACTGTTGGCCAATGGCCTCTTCCTTAGAATGCCATGATCAACGGTCTTGGTCTACCACCATCCACCCGATGACGGCTAAAATTATAATAATACATAATCATTATTATAGTCGTATACTGGTTCTTTCTTGGGCTCCCTGTTATACCCAAAAAGTTGTGTCAAGCGGAAGTCCAGAGGTAGAGCACCCTAAGAGGTACCAGTTCCCATGTATATTCCAAACCGCATGATAAGTCTGAAATATAATACGTTTCCCTCCAAAATAAGTATCAATCAATAAAAATAAATAAGCTATCGTTACAAAATTTATATTTAACTCATATTCATATATACGGCTCCAATCGTAAAAAAGAAAATCACGGTAAAGAACCATGAGGAATGTTATGTGATAGCTTAGAAAAGGACCAGCTAAGTCACTCCATAGGAAAATGCTTAAAAGAACTCAATAATTAAATAAACTGGCGTGCAATGAAATATGGTCACTTAGAAAAACCACAATAACTTCCAAACTATGCAAGATATCAAATTAAAATAAACATCATATTACAATTTTCATACTACTACTTAAAGTTCCCACGTACACCTCGTTAAACTTTTCGGTTGAATTACGTTTCACTCTCGCCAAAATTATTTTGGTTCATTGTTTAAAAAATCTAGAACACTGTGGATTCTAATAACTCGTATTTAATTATATCTACAACATTTAATGAAGATCTGACTTTTAGTTTTTAAATTATAAGGAAACTAGGACAAATACCTATAGTTTTTCATTAATTTATAACCTACAAGTTCATCCCTATAAAATTTTGTATAATATATCCGTGGCTGGCGTGAACACGTTGACATCTCGACTTGCCAGTTTTTTTTTATATTATCTTAATGCATTCTACGCACTCGATATTTGTATGTGAAAAATTGACATCTCTTAATGTACACAACTTTTTGCGAAAAAGCCAGTGGTAATAACTTGACAACTTGCATTTTAGCAAACAAAACTTGACAAATCATGATGTCAAATTAACGATGCACTGGTTTTAATGAACGTACTTTGATATTTCGTTTTATCAACGTAATGCGGACTAGCCAACATTTATTCGTTACTTGATATCTCTACTCATTAATATATGCACTGCGTGTGAGTACTAGCTATAAATTGACAAATAGAGATGTCAAGCTAAGGCCAGCCTAGGTATTTTTGTTAAAATCGTGATATATTGAGATATCAAGTTATGGCCAGCTGTGGTGGTTTGTTTAAATTATGATAAATAATGACGTCAAGTTAAGGGATACCAAGTTTTATCGTTTAAATTTAGATAAGTTGATATATTCAGTTATATCCCTTCGTAGTTTTATAATTTAAATTATGAATATCAAGATATCAACTTGTTGGCTATGACTTATTTAAGTTTCGCTGCAATATTATACGAGATGTCAATATGCAACCGCTTAAATAAGCATTTTGTGCGATATTGTGGCGCATCCCTAGTTTATTTATGTTGGTAAACACATGGGGTCAAAGGTTAGTAGTCGCCCGTGCGTGAGTTGACGCGCGGTCGCGGTGCGTAATTTTTTTTCGAGTGTTTTATCGAGAGATTTATCAATTTGATCATTACCATAGTGTTCGAATTTTTATTTTGAGTATATAGTTTGTGATTTACATACTATATGATTTATATACTTAGCATCTGATCTTTCTATTGCCAAAATGTACAGAGAATACAGAAATACTTTACCGAATCCGGTCTCGTTAAAATTATATGCAAAATAGAATTGAAACTTTCGTGGTTGGGAATCATTTTAAATTGAAAAAAAAACGGCGGTGCTCATGATGAAGAGGCTTCTGAATTCAGTCTCGAAACGTCGGCAAAAGTGACGGAAAACAGTAGTAATTAGCCGTTTTTTTCAATTTATATGCAAAATGTTTTCACGATCTCAATTTGTCGTTTAAACAACCCTCTAAAGACACATGCAACACATGCGATGTCCTAAATGCAAAAATTAAAGTCGCAGAAGGAGACCGAAAAATAAATTTAGAAGCTGAATTAGCTGAACATCAACATCAAGCTGAAAATGCTTATGCTGAAAAACGTGCTGATAAAGAGAATGCCAGAGCAGAATCGTTTGTAAAGGCATTTACATTTGACCTGCAGCAATGCTTGCCAACACCATATTTAAAAACGTCCGTCTCGTTTTATAAAAGACAACTTTGGTCCTTTAACTTGACTATACACGATTTGGCAAGTAATGAAGCAACATGCTACATGTGGGACGAGACTATAGGAGCTCGAGGAGCAAATCAAATTGCGTCATGCTTATGGCACTTTTGCCATAGTCTACCAGCACAAGTGGAAGAAGTCACTTTTTATTCTGATACTTGTGGTGGCCAAAATAAAAACAACATTGTGGCAATGATGTTTATGTTTTTATTAAACAGTCATACAACACTAAAAAAAATAAACCACAAATTTCTTATAAGTGGGCACACTCACATGGAGTGTGACTCTGACCACGCGATTATAGAAAAAGCTAAGAAAAGAACGCAAATGAAAATAAACACTTAAATGATTGGGTTCAGTTGGTGAGATCATGCAAAATTCAGAAACCTTTTAAAGTTGTGGTAATGAAGTAAAAGATTTTTTGGATTTTGCCGACTTGAAAACCAAAAAAGGACCATTTGCTATCAAATTGTTGGATGACGCTGGAGAAAAATTTTTGTGGCAACCTATTAAATGGCTGCAATATACTACAACTAGTGTGGGAAAGTTGTATTACAAGGAAAGTCTGGATCGCGAAACCCCATTCCGGTTAGTGAGTTTTAAGAAAAGAGGAAAAAGTTTAATAGATCACTTTAGATTGAACCCAATCTCCAAGGAGTCACTGCCAATCAGCACAGAAAAGAAGAAGGACTTAATGGCTCTCATTGAGCTAATTGACGATGCATTTAAGGATTTTAATCTTCAATTAAAAACACTCGGTGGTACTTCTGCATCCACAGAAAGTCAAAGTCAAAAATAACTTTATTCATTGAAATCACAAGGATCATTTTGAATCGTCTTATATAAAATTAAATTACTCCTGTTCAGACCCAGACTTGGACGAAGATAACCCTGATTCTTCATCAGATTCAGAGATCCAGTAAATTCTGGTTCTAAGATTCAGAAAATAAGATTTTTTCTTTTTATATTTAACATTTTGTTTGAACAATAATAAATTGTATCTTGCCATTACGGTTGTATCGATTACCTACTACTAATCCCTATATTTTAATATGGTACCACGGAGCTGTTCTGATGATAGAGTCGCAAGGTGGCCATAAGAACTTCTAAACTAAACAAGATAGACCCATCGAGTTTGGGCTCATTTTTTTTGTCTTGGTTAATTCTTAGGTTCTACATGATATCCAGTCAGGTCAAGCCAGTGTACTCGTTTTATGACGTATTTTCAACCCTCTGGAAAATTATAAATATTGGTACTACAGTACCGGGAGGTAGGATTTATTTTGGGAAATTTCCTTCTTATAGAAATATTTTTTAAATTTGAAAAACATTAATTAGATTTTGAGGTATATGCAAAAAACCAAACTCCATTTTTTTAAATTATTTGTACATACCTTTTCAATTTTTTTCAAAGCGGCATTTTAATTACTTTTTTTCAAAAACATCTACATGTTATACCAAATCGAATGACATCTCGTTCATATGGTTCGGAAGCGGACAAAAAAAGTTTGACCAAAAAAGCATTTGTTGCATAGACTAATTCAAATAGGAAATAATTTGATAACTGTTGTGATTAAGTTGACAACTCGGTGAATAAGTTGATAACTTGTTGGTGAACGATTTGACAAGTCTATTATTACAAAAACTTTAAAGAAAATCATTAAATTCGAGCCATAATTTGAAAGATAGCAATAAATAAGCTTTAAAACGACATAGAAATCAATATATAACAAATTTCTCGATTTACCGGAAGAGTTCAAACTTTAAAATGGCCGCCCTGTAAAATTGACATTTTTGACATGTCAACTTGTTCACGCCAGGCACGGATATAATCAAATACGAATCGTATACGGCGGGCGAAGGTTTGCCTGCGACGCAGGAGGTTGCGGGTTCGATTCCCGCCTCGGAACAAATATTTGTACAATCTGCAGATATTTGTTCAGGGTGTTCTGGTTATTTTTCTATGTATAATAAAAAATATCTTTCTATGTAATGTTGTGTTGTATTAAGTTATCTAGTACTAGTACCCATAATAAAAGCTCTGCTTAGCTTGGGGCTAAATAATGTTGCGTGAAATGTCCAGCGTTTATTTATTTATTTAAATATAACTTATCTAGGTCCAAACTGTTCTATTTTTTTTTAAACAGTAAACCATAAATAAAATTTATTTTTAATTCACCCGAAAACTTAAATGTAGTGTACGTGGGGCTTTTAATAACTGACAATACTCCATTGTTGTGATTGTGATAGTGTGCCAATACCGTAAAAGAAATAACTTTTTATTAAAAAACCGACTTCGCATTGGATTCGGCTATCTGTATGTTTTTATTTGCTAAAGGCATACAAAACATTAACTTGTTGCTGAAAATACCAAAACTACTATATATATGCCTATAACATTTGAGGAGTTCCCTCAATTCCTCATGGATTCCATCATCAGAACAGGATTCTGAAAAAATGGGACCAATCTGGAAGTATATCTGTTCAAATAAAAAAAGATTTTTCCAAATCGGTTCATAAACTCCGGAGATATGAGGAACAAATATAAAAAAAAAATACAACCGAATTGAGAACCTCCTCCAAATGACGAAATCACGGGCTGTAGTTCGCGCGTTTCTAATTTTTATTCAGCTGGTGGCGCGACTATGGGCCTTCGTACCAGCCAGCAATATTTGCGTTCGACTTCTTTGGCGCTGAACACTAAGATGTTCCAAATTTAAAAAGGGCGCGGCAAAGATAATTGCGGCGCACATATTTGTGTTTTATTCTTTTCAAGATGTTCCAAATTCAAAAAGTGCGCGGAAAAGATAATTGCGGCGCACTTATTGGTTGAGTTCGATATGTTCCAAATTTAAAAAGTGCGCGGCAAAGATAATTGCGGGGCAATTATAGAAGCTTCATACAGAAAACACCACCTTTGAGTGCACTTAAAGGCGAACCAAGTCGTCCTTTTCGAATAGATGGGATTAAAATATATATATATATATATATACAACCGAACTGAGAACCTCCCCCTTTTTGTGAAGTCGGTTAAAAAAAACCTAGTTACATTCGCAGTGTCCCAGCCAACCTTACCTTTTTCACACTGCCTATATGATTTACATATTTACATGAGGCATATGCTGTTTTCAATTTACCTTACGGCTTATAATAATTTATTCCCTCGCTTCGCGTTGTTGATTATATTTTATACGGGAGTTCGGGATGATATGGGAATAACCCAGGGGAATTTACTTGACAAGTGAGTTTATCCTGCTAAGTATGCTTTTGATGGTACAATGGACGCTGCCGCAGTGGCAATAGATCTATAGTGAACATCACCATCATCATCATCAGCAGCCTTAAGACATCCACTACAGGACTTAGGCCTCCTGTATAGAATGCAATGCTGGAATTTGCCATAATCACCACGCCTGGTCGGATTGGTGATTGCATTATTGAGTACTCAAGTTGATGCTGCTGTCTATTTCCTGGTGTATCCCTTAGGCTTTTACGATATCCACAACAGACCACGGAGGGGTCTATTACGGCCAGAGAGCTGATTCTACGTTTTGACAAGCAATTGGCACGGACGTCTGATGTAGTGTAACACGGATTTTTGTATGGAAAATGAGGTTCACAGAGTGTACGCTAGGGACACCGATGTCTCCATACATAAATCCACACTACACTACACGAGACGTCCGTGTCAATTGTGTGCAAAATAGTTAGAATCAGCTCTCTGACACGGCTCGGCGAACCGGATATGCCACGGCGTCATATTATAATCTTCATTCTTCCAATCATAATTATTAAAATCGTTGCGTGACTGACTCACTGACTGACGTCAACGCACAAGCCACAGCACACCGGCTACGTGCACGTAGACATGGTCGTGCATGTCGTCGTACCATGACGCTGTAATGTATGGAACTGTATTAATGAGACATGGCACATTGCTTGCGTGACGTGCACGCAAGCGTGTACATACAAAGTGACTAGCCTGTCTACGTTACGTGCTGCATACGCAACCGGTGTGCTGTGCCCTTAAACCATAATGTCCTAGGGACTTAAATTTAGAGGGTATTTTGCTTTTGTAGTTTAGGGGTGTAGGTAAAGAAATTGATGAAATTCACCGCATAAGGAGGTGTTGAGGTTTGCACGGAAAAAAATCCGAACTTCGGATGAATTCGCGGGCTCCACAAGTAAGCTCTATAACTAAACTGTAGGTAAGTTACCTACATAATTACATCGTCATTTCCGGTTTAACTTACGTTGTTTGTATCCGAGTATACGACCCGAGGTCGAGCAATTTAGATGTTCTTTATCATGTACTTGTTATATGATATTATACTCGCTGTGCGGTTCGGAGGACCATGCGCTTCTCAAATCTCACAATTTAAAATTGCTGCTCTAAATTGCTCGAAACTTTTGAATAAAACTAACATACATACATAACATGAGACAGGCCAGAGACAAGAAAACATGGAAAGAAATGGGGGAGGCCTACGCCAAACGGGCGACTACTACCTGACTGCGAATTAAGATTAAGATAAAATTACATGGAAAATACATAAATAATAGTAATAATAATTAATAACAATAGCATCTAATGACATTAAGGAAATTGTAGTAGAATAAATGGCTTTTTTATTTTTATTTTATTTTATTTACATACATAACATAACATAGCAGCCAACAGTCACATACGTGTCTTGATCCCACACTAGGATTCCCTGTGTCGTGACTTCTGCAGACTGATGATGATAATGGTATTCACAAGTTTTATGAAAAGAAACTAAAGCCAGATGGAAAAAAAACGTAGTTCCTCGTTAATTTAAAAGCTCAACATCTGATGTTCGTCAAATTTTGTAGGTATAATCGGATAAAACTTATCGATTATATATTATATAATCGGCTTCGATTCCCGCCTCTGAACAAATATTTGTATACGATCTGCAGATATTTGTTCAGGGTGTTCTGGGTATTTTCTATGTATAATAAAAAATATCTATATATATAATGTATTGTATTAAGTATATCAGTTATCTAGTACCCATAACACAAGCTCTGCTTAGCTTGGGGCTAGATGTTGTGTGAAATGTCCAGCATTTATTTATGAATTATTTATTTATCAAGGTAAACAGTGTTTTAGAATTTTGAAAAATGATAAGAAAAAAAATAAGCTATAATTCAGCTGAAGATTTTGACTAGGTAGGTGTACCCTTAATCCACATGGGCTTGCCTTTTAATGTTTGGTTCCAGGACGACAACGGTTTCTTCAAGATTTAACCTGACCGCAATGCATCGACAAAAGGATCCCTCCATCACAGAAGATTAATAGCCTCTCCAAGGAGATTACGTAACGTCGTCAGTCCCTGCCCTAAATAGCTGGGGAGATATTTATTAATTAATTGCGGATGCAATTATGAGGCTTTTCGACCCCTTTGAGCGATTTATAGTGCAGGTACGAAATAACTAAATTTGTACGAAGAGCTGGACAAATATTTTGATTACAATTTGGGACACGGTGTGTTAGTGAATTTGAAGTTATTTTTATTTAAATAAAAACATTTTTAAATTTTTTTAACTGGGGGTTTTGTACGGGTTTTGATAGTTTTCGAAACTATTTGTTTTCTTCCATACATTTACTTGCAGCGCCCTTAGCGAAAACGAGAAGAAAACTAAGGACGCTGTCAGTAAATGTATGGAAGGAAACGAAACTTCATTATAGTTTTCGAAAACTATCAAAACCCGTACTAGACGTGCAGTACTTTGCCTTGAGATATAAAAGTAAGATTTAATTTGATTTATAATAGCTATCAAATTGATTTAAAATGCATTGCTTAAGATAAGTCTTGTCACTGTTTGACATTAAGCAATAGTAAGGGACGGCAATATTTAAAGAATTGCTAAACTTTTTAATGTATTTTATAAATCATCATCATCACCAACAGTTATGTAGACGTCTAAAGGCTAGACGTCCACTATTGGGCGAGGCTTCCCCCATAGAATGCAATGGTGGGATTTGCCATAATCACCACGCTTGGCAGGCGAATTGGTGATTGCAGTATGATATAATATTTGGTGCTAAGTACTCTGGTGAATGCTGCTGCTCATCCCCTGGTGTAATTCTTTAGTCGGTATGACATCCACGGGAGGAGACAGAGGGGTCTATTCTTAAGACACATACCACGCCATCAAATTTAAATTATGAATAAATGTATGTTCAAAAATTGTTACCACCTAAAACTAAATTATGAGAAAATAAAGTTTCGGTGTTCTTAGAACTGCTCATTAATTGATAAAGCGTTTCGGTAAACAAAAAGTGCTTGAATTAATTTCAACATTTTGTTAATTAAATGGAAAAGTCACTAAGAGTGACTTTGTTAGAAGTTGAAGAATTATAAGACACAATAACAAAATAGAAAGTTAAGACAAAAGTTAAAATTAAATTGTGTTCGGTTTGTTTTCTACTTTTGTTGTATAATTATTTTGTAAGATATACAATTATATTTCACGGTTAAATAAGATAAGATAAGAAGAAATAAAATAAGAAACTGATTCAGTTTGCGTCAGATGGTGCCCAGCATTATGATAGATTTTTTTACCTGTTCTTAACCAGGGTCGCTGGTATGACAAGTACAAGTACAAAGTAAGCATATAAATCGCCAAATCTATTGGTATCCGTTAGTCAGACGTATTCTTAGCCAAATCAACGATCAGAAAACAATCTCAATTCCCAATATCGGCCAAACTGTCGTATAAACAACGGAAAACAGGAACAAAAACCCAGGTGAAACGCCAAACAGCACTTTACTGCCGGTTTTATCGACAGAGTGGTGGAACTTGCCGCATTATTTACCTAGTTCTGGCGTTAATAGTCGGTACAACTTGTAAACAAAACTGAACGTTGATTTATGCGCACTCTGTTTTTGCGAGAATAGTGCAGCTTTGTTTGCTGAGAAGAAAATTTCTGAGTACCTATTGTTCTCGAGTAGTTGTACCTACCTATTACTTCTGCCTTACTACAATTTAACGGACATGGCTTTAAACTATTAAGTCAAGAGTTCAGATTTATTATACGGACAGATGAATTACATTATGCACTATCGGCCAATCCTACTTAGTATAAAAACAATACACCATCATCATCATCATCAGCCGTCTTTAGACGTCCACTGTTAGACGAGTCCTCCCCCATGGAATGCAATGGGGGGATTTGCCATAATCACCACGCTCGGAAGGTGGATTAATGGTGTATTGATTATCATTATTATTATTATTGGTCGCAGTACTGGTGTCAAGTACTCAGGTGGATGCTGCTGCTCATCCCCTGGTCCCCATCCCTTAGTCCCCTTAGGCGGCTTTTAAGAAGTTCGCGGGAGGAGACGGAGGGGTATATTCTAAGGCCGGATCCTACACTACAGCAAAAACAATAAAATTTTCTGAAAATGATTTTTATATTTCACACCTAACAAACACTGAAATATATAAAGCCTTCGCTCAGACAAATAAGAGCCACCATTAATATACCTCTAGGACACAAAATGCGTCTCTTGTGCCACATATGGCCAAGTGAAAACCAATAAATAAACCCATTCAGGTGTTGCCTGGTATTAAGTAAACCATTTTTGCAATTTTGGAAAATCCTCAATTTTTGCATACATTTTAGTCAATTAGTCAATACCTTTGACTAATTGAATAAACTACATTATTAAAAAAAATAACAAAATATTATTTAAATTTTCACACTTAGTTGAATACAATTAACCGCCCATGGCTTCGTTTAACACGTTCGCTACTGAAAACATAAAGTCTGTGATTTTCGTTTTCGGGGTGACAGCATTTAACTTTTTCCTACGGGTGATTTTTTTCCTTCAACAGGGCGGTGATACGCAGGCATTTGTGTTTGACATGGCCCAAATACATAGCTTCTCACACGCCCGTCTGTGTTGCAACTAAAATAAACAGTAGTAACATGCAAAATCGCGGAAAAAAGTCCGCAGCGAAAGTGTACAATGTTACCAGAGGCCCAAGTACGAAAATCTAACGTTACTGAGACGCTGACGAGACGATAGTACACGTCAAATATGAACCAATCAACTTACTAAGATTTCAAGTTACCCTGATGTCATTGGCCAATATTTGACATTTGCGATCGTCTCGCTAGCGTCTTGGTAACGTAAATTATTCGTGCTGACCCCACAGTATTTATAAAAGTACTAATAAAGTGTCACGCCGTGATTGAGTAACAAACATTCAAACAAATAAACTAACAAATAAAAAAAATAGAATGAACTTAAAAATTACTAACCGGGTGACCAAAAAAAAAGTTATCAATTTTCTCAGCTTCAAATCTCGAATTGTAGACATAATTTAGAATTCGAAATTTGCGTACAAATAGCTGTCAATTTTGACAGATCTCGTATGAAAATATCGAGTTGGATATTATGTCTATTAGCGCGAGAATCGGCCTCCAGGTTATTCGATTTATCAATGTCGAAAGAATGTCACGTAAACGTTTTTTTTAAATGACGGAAATTGGTTGTAGTCTAACTCTATCCAAGCCCAACGTACCACCAACTTTTGTTTCAAACGCCCTTATGAGTAAAAGCATAGAGTTGAAAGTCAGGAAGTTTATCCAAACGGTTGATGTAAAAACGTTAACAAGTGTAGTTTAATCTTCGTCCTAGAGGTTAATTTCTCTTCTCATTTAAAGCCTCAGGTCCAAACAGCCCCCCAATTATAGTAGCGAATGGCATTGGGGAATGCAACAATGGAGATCATTTTTGCAGCCTTAGCATTGTCCAAATCTTTTAAAACTTGAAAGAAGGAACATTTAGGTCAAGAAGTTTCCCCTGTTCAAGTTTCATAAGATTTAGATAGCGCTGAGGCTTGTACTAATATTTATTCTGTACTAAGGCTGCCAAAATGATCTTTTTTATACTTCATGGCAAGCTTAAAGCTGTAGCCTATGGACGCCTGCAACACCAAAGGCATCGCACGCGCGCTGCTGACCCTGAGAAGGTGAAAAGTCTCATCTACCTGTAGTTTTACCCGCACCCGTATCCTTCAAACCGAAACACAATAATGCAAGCACTACTGCTTGGCAGCAGAAATAGGTACGGTGGTAGTACTTTCCCGGAAGAACTCTTTCACAAGAAATTCTACTACTAACAAAATCCCTATTGCTGCGTTCTCCATTTTCATTTGCTACTGTTATTTAGGGGCTGAACTGCATTGCAGCGGTTAATAGGATATTAGAGCAAAGTGGCAAGTCCAGCTTTGTTAAAGCGCCACTACACAAGTTGGAACACTTTAATATGTAAACGAATCGTGCAGGTGGGCTAGGGAAATTGTAGCTGGAATGTTTTTGTGAATTTTGCAACTGCACGCTTCGCGGATAAGATTATTACATATTCAATAAATAAACCTATTTAGACGGAGCCTGTATTAGGAAAACCATTTTCGCATGTTTTTAAATTGACAATCGATTTCGATATTATTTGGTACACAAATAAGTATTTACTTGTATTGAACTAAATAATACTTTATAAAAGTAGTAAGTAAGTAAGTCCTCCGGACTTTTTGAATATAAAACTATTTAAAAATGGATATACCAACACCTGATTTTTCAAAATAGCATCTACTTAAAAAACTAATTTCATTTAAAATATATCGCTTTACCGTAATATATTGGCAATATAGCACGGAATATCTTATTTCAAGAACACTTTAAAACACACCCTTTTATCCTTAGGGGTTGAATTTCGTATAATACTTTCTTGTTAATCTACTAAAAGTCAACAGGAACATGCATGCCAAATTTCAAGTTTGTTAGCTTTATGGTTCTGGAGATCTAAGGATGATTCATATTTTTGGTTTCGCTAGAAAATTTGCGACAATTTTGAAGTCGGTTCGATAACGTGACAATCGTGATAAGACTATATAATTGTATTCGATATTCAAATAATCAGAAACCTTTTTAGTGTAAGTAACATTATTATTCAGACATTTGAAGAAAACGTGAGTGTTTTTTAACACACGAGATCAAGGCCACAGAAGCCACAAAGTTTCAATATTACCCAAACAGCTTTCAAGAAAAATGCTAATAAACAAATGTAGTTACATTTTTGTGCCCCAAATTTCCTTAAGGGCTTCACACACTGCAGCTATAATGTAAAGATGTACATTATATACACGATACTCGATATAGCACAATACATCTCATTACATCTTTCCATAGAAATCGTCAGGAGAGCTAGGAATATAATGTATATTAATATACATTATAGTTGCTGTGTCTGAAGCCCTTTACTACATAACTATCACAGGCTAACGATAATATTCATGTCCCGCATGCTCAGTTGCGGCCGCTACAGCGTGACATGTATCACGCTGAATTTCGTATTTAAAAGCCACGAAATGTGCTAGTACGGATCTTAGTATTTAAAACTGCTTTCAGCAAAAGCACAAAAAGCAAAGACATGGTTAAATAGTTCATAAAATGCATAACTACAAATTATTCACAGAGAAGGCCCGTTGTGGCTGCTTTAACACCACAACTTTATTTTTATTTTTGGCATTGTGTCAACCGAACGACAAAACTCAACAAAATAAAATTAACAATCGATTTACGTTTTATCGATTTACTACGTCCCTAAAATTATACGCAAGTTGACGTAACCTTGTTAGACAGAATGGAAAAATATTTGTGATAAACCACGCTAAATGCAGTTCATTTTTAAAGTTTGATTATACTTTTGTTATCTATATGTAGGTATACTTGTTGTTCATAGTAGATTAGTAGTTTCGAAACAAGTTAAGAGTAATTTATTTTACACGCAGCATACCAGTGGTCTTTGTGTTACAAATAAATGTAATTTGCTACACGTTTTTACAAAGATATGGCGTGAAATATTGTCAGCTGGTAATTCTTATCAAGCTACATTTAATAGACTGTAGCTAGATTTTGTACCATAACAAAACTAACACAAACTAAAGAGAATACTTAGTATAGCAAAACAGCAGTCCCCAGTGTGACATGCGTTGCGGTGACAGGTGTCACGTTGGAATTCAGATTTAAGGAACTTATACACTTGCTGACAGCTAGGTAAATCCGTTTTCTATGGGTATGACGACTGTACTTACTGTTCGCATTGCTGATCGCACTTGCATTTTTTGATGGATTAGATGACCATAAACAATACAAAATCTTGTTTAGAAGACTCATTCAAAAACTAATATGAAGCAACTATATTTCCAAGAATATCACTTCAATTTTTAGTCAGGAAATAAATTATTACATACCAATAATTCAATAATACTGTTGTTGCTGCTACTGAGAGCAACATAAAAGACTCATTCACATGTAAATTATTGCTGTCGATCCAAGGCTTCATTAAAGTTTCGGCTCAAAGTAGGAAACGTACCGAATGTTACTGATGACAGCAATAAGCCCGCTGTCCGTTAATTCGATGGATGGAACGAAAATAAATATTTATTGTCGACACACGGCATTTTAAATTAGCAATAATTTTGTTTTTGGCTTTCTCTCGCGTTATAACAAAGATAAAAAGCCTCATATAGCCTTATAGCTGTTTTTTAAATTTTTTGGCGTCCATAGGCTACGGATACTACTTTCCACCAGGTGGGCCGTACGCATGTTTGCTTGCAGACCAACATAAAAAAAAATAAGAATATAGTAAATAAATACTTTAAACCTAGATTTTATATACCTATAAATTGTGTATAATAACTGTGAAAGAATCATTAAAATCCCTTCAAGCGAACGGAAGCAATAAAAAAATCTTGCGTAAATCATTGGAAACTTTAGATATTTCCTGTCAAAAGTAAAAGTCAAGAAAAAAATTAAAATTCATATCCGACTATATTGCACAGTTTTTGAAGTATTTGGACTTTAGGAGAAATATGCCTCCAAAACGAGTTTTAAAAGGTTTATATGACAGTTTGAGGCTAGTTAACCATTTTAATTTAGAAAAGTATAATAGGTATTTTATATATTTCTGTAGATCCAATAGTAGCAGTCTCACTCTTTAAATAGCTATTCAATCCATAAAAATACTAGCACCTGTGACACAAAGAACTGTAACCGCAGACTCGTTTGTCACAAAACTTACCAAGTTCCCAGGAGTTATGACACAAAAACTATAGAGTTCTCCAAACTCACTTGCTGTATTTCTCGCGAGTTACAGTACAGTGTTATTTCATTTATTGCCTGACCGTCAGCTCGCTGTGAAATTTCATTTATCAGAGCGGAGCGTGGCGGGTCGAAGAGTAGGTATTGTGGTGAAAAAAAGTTTGTTAGTTATGTTTTACAGGTAAAATTCTGAATGAATTTCGTTTTTGCTGTAACGGACATAAAGCGATACCCAATTCAATTTCTGTATATTTTTTGTTTGTTTCCAATTTCGAAACAAGTTAAAACAGTTAGTAATAATCTCTTTTGAAATACCTAACGGTTGTTTGAGTGTATGATAATATAACATTTTCATTTAACAAAGTGTATCAGACTTACTACATAAAAATAAAAACGATACATCGAAACGCGCGCGGTAGTAGCTAAAAATAAAATTAATGAGTCGCTCAAACAGAATTATGTAGGTCAATATCTTTCATTCAATAGAATCGCAATCTGTGTAATATCGCGAATCTTCCGACAAGAAACTTACGTAGATACAATTTCCAATTTCGTTCAGGCGTTTGTAGGTAACCGTCCCAAACTGTCCCAATTTCTGAAAAATTACGATTAAAAAAGTTGGGCAACAGATTTGTTTTTTTTAATATTTCACGCCTGTCAGAAAGTGCGTTAACCTTCGTTTGGAATCCGGAGTTACGACGGCCACTCCACGTCTGCCCCGAGGGACTAGTGAAACGCGAAAAAACCGGAACTTTCGGGTTTTTTCGAGTTTTGTGGTTTTTGAAAAACTACTAAAATAATCCACTTTTAACGACTGCTGGTTTCCCTCCGGCGAAATAGAGCTTGGTTTTTAATTTTCGATTCTAACAGACAAGTAATTGAAGGTAGAGAAAAATCTCTGGATTGTTCAAAACGGTCGAAAGTTTGCTGTTTAATTTGTTTGTAGAGTCTTCTAGAGTTATTGAATGTTTTATCCTATTTCGTAGTCTACGGTTGATTAAACTGAGTACTAAAAAAAAAATTTTAATTTTAAATTTTAAATTTTAATTTTTTATTAACTTAATTTCGTAGTTCCATCTTCGAAAGTGGCCCTTTTTCAAATTTGTTTTTTTTATGATATAACTTTACAATAACTAAGAAGTTTTAATACCTTCATTTAAGGAGTATTACATTGTCTATTAAATACAATTTATTGCATTAACCTAGCATTTTTAGTTTCCGAGATTTTTAGGATTCTTTAAGTGACCCGGATTCATTGCTCTCGAGTGTATTATTGAGATTTATTCTGACAGAATGAATAAAAAAAATATTATTTTTTATTTTGAAGCATTTGCGAACAAAATCTTATCCCTGAAACCTCAAATACTTACAAATGTACGATTCAAAACCCCTATTCCCATGATACGAAAAAATCTCTTCAACTCCCAAATCGCAAAGGAAATTCCACGTGCGTTCATGTTACATGAAACAAACAGAACAGAACCCCAGATAAGCAAATTTCATTTACGTTCCGTACCGCGGTCTCATTTTCCTGAACGAGGTTTAATAGTATGGAAATGAGCGCGTATCGATGTGATTCTGATTCGTCTGTGAAACGGAACGTCTTTTGTTCTAATCGAGTTGAAACTGCGATAAGGTACCGTCACGCGGAGCGTACGTGATTATCGGTTATTGTGTATCAAAGCCTTCAATGGGCATACAAGAAGTTAATGTGAAGACAGTAAATCGAACAACTAAACTTTGGCGCAGTTTAATTGGCTTTATTGACGTAAAAACGTCCATAGAAGGATGCATATTTTACAGGCGGTCTATCTCGTGAATTCGTAAAGCTAGGATACCGGTCGAGGAGTCTGTGGAAAGCCCTTAAGTGATTTGAGTGGCTTTAATAACAATTATAATTCCAATTTTAGTTTGACTAACAAATTTTTACAATATGTTTTTTCAGGTAAATATCCTCATAAACGAGTACAAAAAGTATTACGAGAAGCGAAAGATAAAGCGATCAGAAGAAAGGGCCAATCAAGAAAAATTATGAACTTTTGTGAAATTTTCAATGCCTTTAGGGCACCGAGCACAGAATTGAGTACAGAGCGAGAATTGGCCCAAAAGGCCAATTCTCGCGCTAATAGACATAATATCGAACTCGACATTTTATTACAAGATCTGTTAAAACTGACAGCAATTTGTATGCAAATGTCGAATTCGACATTATGTCTTCTTTAACATCCTTTAGACGGCCACTGGTGGACGAAGCCTCCCCCATTGAATGTAATGGGGGATTTGCCATAATCACCACGCTTGGCAGGCGGATTGGTGATCGCAGTTTGGTGTTAAGTACTCAGTTGGATGCTGCTGCCCATCCCCTGGTGTGATACCATACTAAAGCTTTTACTACATCCACGGGAGAAGGAGGGGTCTATTCTTAGGCCGTACACACCACGGCACATTATCACCATGTCTACAATTCGAGAATTGGTTCAGGTCCTTCATGGGTTGTGGTTACGTGCCCTGTAGGCTACTCCGTCACCCGCGTTTTTAGAAAAGAGTACATATTTTGAAAGTCGGTGCATTGGGCTAAGGCAGGGTTGTATGAGTGTATGTTTTAAAATAACATAAGCGCCTTAGTTACTTATACAAACATACAAATAAAAATAATTTTCTAAAACCTTAATATTATTTGCGTTAGTTGATTTCATAATGAAAACAAACTAATCCAAAACAGAAAATGAAATATTCGCAGTTAATAAAGATATATTAATTTCAATTAATGACCGTCCCAAATACACAAATATAATAATTATAAAGTTATACTCGTCGATCATCGCATCGCCTTTTCAATTAAAATGATAATATTTCATCTGTCCTCCCAATTAAGACGCCGAGATGAATCCGTAGCAATTCAGCTTTAACCTCAGAGTGATAAGAAGCAAAGACTATAGACCGACTATGAATACGTACCAACTTATCACAGTTAAAACGTGAATGAAATAAATACGGTGGTTAATTGAAACAGATGGCAAAAGACTGCAAATTCTGATCAAATCTGACTCTAAATCATCCATCAGCAACCTTGAAGTCGCTAGAACAGTCTTTTTAGCAACCCAAGGTTGTATACCATACTTTAAGGAGCTGGGTTTGCGATAGGTTTGGGCTTGAAGAGGCACAATGTACAATAAATTCCTGATGCGTCTTATCACCCCTTCACATTCGATTAGATTGGGTAAGATACTGATTTACTGAGATTTTTAGGGTTCGACAGCCAAATGGCAAAAAACGGAACCCTTATAAATTCGTCCTGTCCATCTATATGTCCGTGCATATGTCACAGTAATATGACTATTGGCACTATATGGATGAAATTTGGAAATTAGATATTTATAAACCGCTATATACGATGGTGTATATAAAATACGAAAAAAAGGGGAATTTAGGAACTTCATAATGAAAATTGAAATAAGCGAAAGCCAAAAAAATCGTGTGGTGTATGGCTTTAGATATATCTTTAAAAATGATTAAACAGGTTTACAAACGTTTTTTTTTCATTTGAGTCATAAGTTGGTGAAATATGAGCTTTTTAAGTCGTAAAAAGTATTTAACCGACTTAAACAGCAGCGAGAAAATTAAAAAAAATTATGTACTTTTTGAACTTAAAACACTGCCAACGAAAATTAGTTTGAATAAGATATGTTATATAGTTTTTGAGATATGGGATATTAATTCGGTGAACGTTCATCTCGACTCACTGTGCGTGGTCCGACACGCACATGCCTCATTTTCATGACTTCGGAAACAACGTCAAAGAAGGAGCGAGCAACGAAAAACATCTCGTGCAGGAAATAATAACAAAGAGAACTGCT
Organism: Epirrita christyi; assembly: GCA_951392215.1. Taxonomy (NCBI): domain Eukaryota; kingdom Metazoa; phylum Arthropoda; class Insecta; order Lepidoptera; family Geometridae; genus Epirrita; species Epirrita christyi. The sequence continues at coordinate 2,803,206 of OX595843.1, forward strand.
TTATTTTAGGAAACCTTATTTACTTGTGCCTTTTAGTAAAAAACAAAGAGCCTATTTTGCGCTCTGTAGCATATCATTACTTTGAGGGCTTGGTGAATTTTGCTCGACAAAATAATATCAAATATTGAGTAAAATTTAATAGAAATATACTTAAATATCGAATATCCATTAATATTTACTTGGTTGAATTGTTATGCTGAAAAATTTTATAATACGAGGCTTGAAAATATTATACTGAAATATACAAATTCTGATTAGAGAACTAAGTACCTACCTATAATATCATAAGGAGTCTGTGTAATACATGTTTGTGTATGGTTATAATTTTTTGTGATTGTAATTATTTTTCATTATTATAGCCAACATTAATGTGTGCACACGTTCCTAAAAGCCACTATTTTTTGCGGCTCGCTATGCTCGCCGTAACTTTTAATAGCATGTTCCTTACTTTCACTGTTAAAATGCTTAAACGTATAACTTAAATTACACTTTAATGTTATTGTATTGTTTCTCTTATATCAGTCATCTCATATAAGTTTTGGGGGGCGCAAATTTTAAATCTTGCCCTGGGCGCTCTTACCCTTATGACCCTAAGCTACGACACTGTGTGTCTGGCCTAACAATATACCCCTCTGTCTCCTTCCGTGGGTGTCTTAAGAGCCAACTAAGAGATTACCACGGGATGGGCAGATGCGATCTTACTTAGCACCAATTCTGCGATAACCAATCTGCCTGCTAAAGTGTGGTGAATACAGCAAATCCCCCTCTTTGCCATCGATGGCAACTCTGATGGCCTTGTCCAGCAGTGGATATCGCTTGATATCCACTGTTGGACAAGGCCATCTGATGATGATGATTATGATTATGAAAATATCATTTAAAGCCTGTATTTCACTTACGAAATATTCGCATGACTATACTGTTAGTCATACTTTAGCATCCTGTTTCAGTATATTATAGTCATAAAGCTCCACTATGTATCAATGAAACTAAAGTGGAATATATTCTGATGGTTATAACATCTGTATAAGGCAGTGTACATAATATTATTAAATTTTGAAGAACAAAATGAAGAAATGCTTCGAAAATATTCATGACTGAACGCCCAACAGTCACATACATAATCCTGATCCCACACTACGATACCTTGTAACGTTTACTACGTATATTATGATACCAGCAAACCCAGCGCTGGAACACATATTTACAGATCATGCAAACATTTGTCCCGCAGTAGGAATCGAACCCGCACCTTTTGCGTCTCAGCTGGCTACTCACCCTCTGTGCCGCGGAGGACGCAACCCGAATGTGCTTTAATAGTTGCTATACAACCGTTATTATGTTATTATTAAGTATATGACAAAACAGGTTGGTAACCCACCTGATGTAATGCCGTTACCCCTGCTTAATACAGCTGCAATACTTTTTAAGGTCACTTTCATCTAGGACACCTAAGATCCATATGGCAACGCACTGTACCCGTCACCTTGAGATAAAAATGAGAAGGCTCATATGCCTGTAATTTACTGGCATCATTTTCATCAGAAATGGGGAACTCGTCGACAAAGAGCTCTATAGATACTATTACTACTTCAAGTGTGGTAAAAGGGTTGAATATATTGGCGTCAGTAGAAATTAAAGAAGTAGATATAATAAGGACAAAATTGGTCAAAGTATTGCAGATTGGAGATGAAGATGCGGATTCGAGTCTCGCTGGCACGGAATCCTAGGGTCACATTTAAAATTAATTGTTGTCCATAAGTGTGGCTTTATCATGATCTACATCAGCAGCCCTTAGATGTCCACTACTAGCAAAGCCGTCTCCATGAAATACAATAGCGTAATCGCCATAATTACCACGCTTGGCAGACGGATTGCTAGTATTCTAATGTTACTTGAAAAAATTACAAAGTATCAGATGTTGCCAGTATGTCCTGTGGCTAATATTTCATCCAGACGTAACGGATGCACTCGCAGAATTGGCATATACCCGGCAGCGAGATATATTTCCGGACCCTCAACACAATGTGTACCCGAACCGGACTGTTTGTCAAAATAACTGACATGTATTCTTGTTTATGGAAATACATAACAAAGACTATCTAATATGTGTGAGACTATTGAGATATTGCTGTGGTATCCGGCCTTGGAAAATACGCCTCTATTTCCTCCCATGGATATCGTAAGAGCTGATAAGGCATGGCAACAGCATGCAATCGCCAATCAGCTTATCAATCGTTATGATTATTGCAAATTCTTCATTGCATTCTTTGGGGAAGACCTGGTCCAGCAGTAGACATCTACCAGATGATGAATATAAAGCTTTAGAAACCGCTATGCTTGGATTTTATTATGTGATTAAATCCCAGAACCAACTTTACCGATATAGCTCTCAGAATTAGCAAGTTGAAGTGGCAATGGGCAGGCCATTTAGCTCGCAGAAACGATAACCACTGGGGATTTGTTCTCGAGTGGCAGCTACAACAAAAATGACGCACCGTAGGATGGCCCATTTGATGGGCTGACAACATTGTAATGGAGCAGGAAGTCGGTTGATGGAGGCGGAGGACCAGCCTTGTCAATTTTTATCGGGGAGGCCTATGTCCAATAAACTTCTTACGGATAATGATGTATTTATGCAAATGAACATCTAGAATCATGGAACAGAAGGTGGACGATCCCACCAGGTGGGAACCGACGCTCCCATATCATGGTACAAGTCTGAATCACCTATATTCGAACCATCACTTCACGTCAAACTATCAAAGTTTGTTAGTATTATCGGCCAAAACAAATTTCCTAAACCATGTTTCTAATACGTCAGAATAGAGTTTAATCTTGCGTTACATATAAACAAAAAGTCTTTATTTTGTTGTGCATAGGGTTCAAAATAAATTGATCAGGCCTCTTTATAATATGTTTAGGCAAATTTTCGGACATAGCCAAAACTAGGTTATTGGACCGCTTATTAATTTAGCAGAGTGCCGGTTATAATTATTATTTCATAATGAGTCTGAACTGTCACTGTTTAATTCATACACCACTAACCACATCTTAGTGATAAATTATAGTGTAAAAAAATTATCTAAAAGATATCGCTTTGATCACTCAATGAGCTAAAGGAGACTGGGACCAGAGATAACATACATCTTTCAAATGGAAAGATTCATTTGTATAGTTCTGATTTTTGATAAAACCCAAAAAAAAATAGATTTGATTTAGTTTTATATATTTATTAAAAAAACAATTTTTATGAAAAATGTTTTAATTTACTGTTTTACTTCTGAATAGAAACTGATTGTTTTTTAAATGTATGTAATTAAACAATTGGATTTCTGCTTACGCGAATAAATATAATTTGACCACCTTTTTTTCAATAGTGAATAAAAAACGCAAATAAACAGAATACGTACCGCGAACGGAACAATTTCCAATTTCAAATCACACAACACTATCACCATATAAATACTATCAGAACAGAACAGCCACTCAACACTGACCGACAATTTTTTTAATATAAATTTTACCAAGATAGAAATGCCAATAGGGCTCGTCACTTCCGCGGAAGCACGCGTGCCGGCGCGTCGACCGCCACTGACTCACGCGCATGAAACACCCTTCAGAGTGGGAGATCTATTTTTTGAACAAAATAGGAACAAAAGAAGGGGGGAACGGGCCGCCCTCAGTCGGCATCCGAATTTAAATATAGAACGGCGCAAGCCACGACACGTCTGATATTCGGGTTCGTTCACTCTTGAAAAGTTGAAATGATGTTTGTTGCCCTTAGATGTGTAGCGTTATTTACTAGGGGTTCCAAAGGGAGCTAGGGAGTTCGATGAACTCGCTGTTATTGGCTATTTATAACGGTTCTATGTTCTTGAACGGATTTTATTACGTTTTCATTATTTTTATGAAAGTTTTTTATTTTTGCGTCTAAAATACCTAAGTTTGGTACAATAATTATATCAAATTCCCAATTTCCCCGATTAATATTTTAATATCATATTTTTCTAAGTACATACCCACATTGATTTTTAGAAAATTTTCTATAATAATAATATTATTTACTATATCCTAGTCTACGCTTATACTTATAAAATGTGATTCTCTTATAATAGTGAAAAACATTTATAGTGACATGAGTGTTAAAGCAACTAAAACAAATAAACTGGTCAAGTGTGAGGCGGACTCGCGTGGAGTGTGTTCTGTACAAAATAGGCGACCATAGCCACTAGACCAATTTAAATTATTAATCAGTTAACACGTTTCATATACGCTTTTTCTTTTCACGATAATTTTCCGTATCCACTGGGAATTTAAAAATACAGTATTTTTTCTTGGATACCTTCCAGGCCATGTATTTTTTTTTAAATTTGTCTTAACAGTTTCAGTGATAAGGTTGGGGGATATGGAATACTTGTTCTTTAATATCTTCTTAACTAAATTATAAAAAAAATGTGTATCTATCTGTAGTTTATAATATAAATCTCGTAACCAGCCCTTTAATTTGATGAGCACATAACACATAACGAACTTGTCAATTATCTTTTAATCTTATTGTTTGCCACTCTTTTTTGCTAACTTCTCCTATTTTGGGAATTCTGATTTTGATGGTATTTATTCAAAATGTAAGTTTGAAAATTAACCCCAAAATCAGTATTCGTTTATTTGCGCTGTACGTCCGTGATTGAGTCACCTTACTATACCGTACTACGGATTACCTGCTACGTATAGATTCGGATTTCGGAGGAAATAGGCTGTAACACGAGAGTGATACTGTATTTGTTCCGTTGGTACCTTTTGATTTACGGAACCCTATAAACTACCACACTCATGACTCAATGTATTATTTAATAAATCTATTGAGAAAAAAAAACTTTTTTAAAAAAAAAAACTCATAAATAACTACTATAAGTCAACTTGAATGTTCAAAAATTATTTTCTTACAATGAAACCAATCTATTTATATAAAATTCTGACTCAGTCAGTTTTTGAGTTGAAAAGTTATTTTTCTAATCATAAAAAGTATCGGAAGTTGAAGAAAGAAGACCACATTATCAGAAAACTAAATACCATTGATGTCTTCAATCTATTGAAGTTTCCAAAAAATATGAAAGTAAATCTTGTCAAAGCTACGGAATAATAAAAACTCCCGAAATAGATATCCTTCCTTTCCGTATCCGCTGATGGACAGTTCCTACTCATTAACTACCTAGTGACGTAGGTAGCCCTTAACGTAGGTAATCGTTAAACGAAGCCATAAAAACTTCGATCGTAAATCGAATGGGAGAGGCAGTAACTTGAAGTGTGTTGGCGTAGGTGGTTTTCTAATTGATTTGAAACAGAAAAATAATAAAAAAAGAGGAGCAAAAAGATAATATAGTATTTAAATTAAGAATTCATAAATACTGTAAAATTATAATAAGGAAACGTTTAATAAGATACCAAGATCAATTAAAGGACGTTGAGGATAAAATTACAGAATAAACAGGACCTGCTTGTAAAATGATTCCAGAATTTTCTTAGCGTCCCGGTCCTAACAATTGTAATAAATCATCATCATTATCAGCTAACAGAACTCCACTGCTGGCCTAGAATGACACGATGAACGGTCTTGAGCCGTCTCCATCAACCGTCTTTCTAACACCTTTATCCATCGAGAGGAGGGCCTTCCTCTACTGCATCGTCCTGGTTGTTGTCGCCACTCGATAACTTATATTTCCCAACGGTTGTCACTTCAACTTCTGTGATTTCTTCATCTATAGAATTGTATTGCGTAGAGAAAGTATAAGCATAACTCTCTCCAAAGCCCGCCGAAATTTTTATCAATAACTGTTTAAATAAAGTTCAACCCGTTCGGTTGATCAAATAACCCAATTACCTGATCTGATTTAAATACTGAATCGTCCCAGAGTAACCAAACGCTAGCTAAAATGAGTAAATCATATTATTATGAGCCACTGACTGAAATTCTTCAGAAGCCCAGTGTCAGCTGATGCCAAATGTCTAGACGCATCTAAATGCAGATCTAAGTTACGATTGACATTCTAGGAATACTCCAATGGGATTGAATCATCCGGGAATATTTCCTTAGTAGGTGGATTAGTCAAATATTTTAATCATATCTTTGTTTTTTTTTGTTTCGGAGGAATGTCTCAATTTTGCTAATGTTAAGTAGGTATATTAATTCAATACCTGGGTGCCTCGGAAAAACGCGTTTTACCAGAGGTGATATCTAAAAATACAAATATCTAAATAATACCTGGGTGACCAAGATTTGCTCGGAAAACTCGGAAAAACGCGTTTTGTCCGAGGTGATATTTAAAAATAAAAATATCTAAATAATACCTGGGTGACCAAGATTTGCTCGAAAAACTCGGAACACGCGTTTTAACAGAGGTGATATCTAAAAATACAAGTATCTAAATAATACCCGGGTGACCAAGATTTGCTCGGAAAACTCGGAAAAACGCGTTTTGCCAGAGGTGATATTTAAAAATACAAATATCTAAATAATACCTGGGTGACCAAGATTTGCTCGGAAAACTCGGAAAAACGCGTTTTACCAGGGGGGATATCTAAAAATACAAATATCTAAATAATACCTGGGTGACCAAGATTTGCTCGCAAAACTCGGAAAAACGCGTTTTGCCAGAGATTAAATCTAGCTAAATCCATTTTTTGGCAATAACCAATAGAGCAAATTTCATCGAGATCGTTGGAGCCATTTTAGAGATCTCAAAAAAATATATACACATACAAATATTGCTCGCTTAATAGTATAGGATAGGATAAAAACGAGGTCGTCATGTCATGTTCTAGTCAAGCGATGGCAAAAAATTACACAATATTACGGAAAAAATCTCTGTGTTGTGTAATTGGTTGAAACGTAATTGACGACATCCGTGGTACGGCAGGCGAGTAGCTGGCTGAGACGCAAGAGGTTCAGGTTCAATTCCCACTGCGCGACAAATTATTGTATGATCTTTATTATTTATTCCGTATCTGTGTGTTGTGGTACCAATGGTACTCGTAGTTCCTGATACCCACGTCACAGGGCATCCTAGTGTGGAATCAGGGCTACTTATTGGGGATTGCCATAATCACCACGCTTGGCAGGTGGATTGGTGATCGCAGTATCGGTGTTGAGTACACACAGGTGGATTCTGTCAAAGGTGTAGTATTTTTGTAATGACCCCCAAATCCAGCTCAATTTCTCATTCATTCAAAAGAAGTTTGCCTAAAAGAAAACAGACAACACCCAAAATTACTAATCAAAGGTTTGGGATGTCGAGGGTGCACAGATTTAGAATCCGGATATCAAGGGGGCTCTTTTTTGCCGACGCTACGACTTACAACTGATGGTTAACGGTTTACGTTGATCTAGAGATGTGCTATTATTTATAGAAGTGCCTTTCCTTTGAAAATGAAATTACAAGCACACAAGACTTTTTATTAATACGCTTTTATTAGTTTCAGACGTATGTTAGTATGTTTGTATGTTAGTATGTAACGGAATCTTTGAACATGATTTTGACCCCCTTCAAAACGTCGGATTAACTCGAAATTCGGCATACTTATTAAGGACCGATGACAGTTCAATATTTTAAACATTTTGTCCCGTTATCCTTACTAGGATAATCAGGATCAGCGATTTATGTTTTCCTGAGACCCGGAAGGTCTGCGTCAATGTCAAGTAGCATAGATAATTACAAACAATGTCCAGTCGTCAAGTAATCTGTCATGTCATGTTCTTTTCTATTTAGTTGTATTTTCTATAAATAGCGTATTTTTTTAGTTTTTTAAACTATTATATTATTTTTAAGTCGCAGGATTACGCGTGCAGTGCGTTGTATATGTCCTAGGTGGTCGTGACCTATGAGATATTGTATTTGTAATGAGCTGGAGGATAACACTTTATATCAAGTGGGCAACATGTCGGTTCCATAAAACACCCCAAAAAAATTAAATAAAAACATTTGGATATAAATACTACTACTTCGCGAAATCCTACATTTAAATGCAAAACTTTTACATTTATTATATTCGTTAGTTATATTCGTTTTTTACTCAATCACACCGTAACGGCTAAACCGGTTTCGATATTATTACAAAAAAAAAAACAATTTACTAACATGGGTAAATAGATAATAATCTATTTACCCATGTTTGTAAATTAATATATGATTATGATTATGATAAACAATGATAATCTCGTTGTATTTTCAATGCTATTTTGCTACTGTTCAAATTAGAATCTCGTAAAATAAGCTATTACTACCTACTTCGTGTGACCGGTTCTTTCTTGTTTCCTCCTTTTTTTGTGTTGCGTTGTTTTTCTTTGCTACAAACAAAACTAAAAAATACAGGAAACAAGAACCTGTATTTTTTTTGTTCAGTGACCAGTGTGAGTTTTGGGTAGCCCAAGTGACCAATGTTGCACAACCAGTGTGGTGGAACGATTCAGTAAGTCTGATGAAAATAGCAAACAGACATATCTAGTATCATCAGTTTTTATATCTACGCTCGGCACACGCTAGGGCTTTTTCTCGTTCCCCTTTGCCTTTTTTAGTCACGCCTCATGTATTAAAGTGTTTAATTTGTTTCCTACAATGGCCCAAGATAAATGGCCCTTTCGAACTGTTGATACACTCCTTGTTTGCATTGATGGATCTTTTTTGAGCAGATTGAGTGACACAGCCGAGTGATGATCGGATTTTAAGAATAGATTGGGGAAGTGACTTTGAGGAAGTGGAAAGTGAGTCTTTGGAGAAAAAGGTGAAAAGGTTTGGTTCAATCAATTTTAGATTGACACAATTTTTGAATAAAAATTCCGGATATTTTTTCCTGACACATTTTTTTAGAAGTTTTTCTGCCGTCAAGCTGTTATGTGTGTCACACACGTAGCAGATGCGTTAAAATATCTGTATCCGAGCGCGTATCTGTCCATATCGCTCTCTATACTAAACTCAAGGAGCAACACACACGTAGCAGATCACTTATATTTTACCGTCAAGCATCTGTAGGCACAGACATATATCAAAAGATGAACAGATTATATCTGTGTATACAAATTGAAAAACAATACAGTTTGAACGTTGAATGTATAATGAATGTGAATGTATAATTTTCGTATATATAATCGTATCTGCTACGTGTGTGATACCTTCAGATGCGATAAGTTTTTATACGAATATAAAATATTACCGCGTCTGATGCGTGCGTAATGCACTTTATGCTTGCATTGCTGTAATTTGGTTTAAGAGGTATGGTATTGTGTAATCAGTCTCAATCTTAGTTGCCTTTCACTACATTCACATGAGGAGATAGAGAGGTCTATTCTTAGGCCAGCCACAACACGGCACAACCGTACACAACTGTATTGGCACTGTGCATCAATGTAACTAAAAAAATAATTTTCACACCACCTGCTCGACAATGTCCAATTACAAATCATGCAACCTCAACGTAAAGTACAGCATTGTCTCTCTAGGAATATAAAGTTGTATGAAACTCCCTAGGGATTAAAGTGATTTGAATTTAGAACGTCAAATTCGTGTTGGAAACTTGTGGAAAACTCTGAGTAAAAAAATGCCCATATGGCATTGTAAAGAGGTTTGTTCGAAAATCGAACTGGCCACTATAGCAAAACTCGAAAAAAAAAAAGAAATAGGCGCGATTTTAAAGAATGAGAAACAAAAGTAATGTTTGGTGCTGTGATTTTCATGAATTTTGTTGCAATATTTTTGTAATATAATATTATGTCAGTGACAATATTAGTGTTAACAAAAAATGTCGAGCGATAATGATTTTACTCCAGGGTTTATCAAAACAGACGATACTTATTTAATGGAGCCCTGGCCTTTTATTGCCTCGCAGTAGGTGTGAAAAGTAGAGTATGCTCCTCTGGAATAAAGCATGTCTTCGTCTTGGGCAGCATGAACCCCTCGCTTCACTCAGGACTCTATATAACTCCCTCGCTACACTCGGGAGTTAACTTTAGAGTCCCTAGTTACGCTCAGGGTTCAATATGCCGCCCGCGACACAAGACACTGCTTTATTCCCTTAGTGCATAATCTACTATTATGGCCTCTGAGGATAATCTTAATTTTGCCAGTTTTGGTAGGTATATCAATTAAATAAAACGAGATCAAGTGGTTAAGGTCGCAGTCAAGTGTCAGAAGTCATGTTGAAGTAAAGCGATGGCAATGAATAAAATACTTTTGACTTTCTTTTTGAGTTTTGTAAATCAGTATGCCATCCAACGAGGTAATGTCACCAGCCTTTTGGGTGTTTGGGTACCTTGCCTACGGTCAGTGTCATGAACTCTGTTTTTTTATCTTTAGATAATTTTTTTTATATATTATGTAGGTTTAAAAAGTTGTTTTGACATTGCCTGTTGTGTTTATGTAAATAAATCTACATTATGGTATTGTTGGTTCCTACGTAATTAATTCCTGCCCCAAAAACAGCAAAGCACTCAGCTTTAAATAGCGTTAATGGGCCATATTCAAACGCAGATATTTAATTAGAGACTCTGACACACCGAACGCGGACCGTTTTTGGCTTCGGTAGCGTTACGTTAAAACTCATTGTACAGAAGGATATACACGTCAACGTCAAAACGAAAACCGCACTGCAGCTGAACCGCGAAATTGATACAAAATAAATGAGAACTTAAAAAACTTAGGAAAGGTAAAAAGTTTATAAGATATCACACGCTACGCTTGATATACAACTACTTTACGACCTCTGTAGTGCGGCGGACGAGTAGCTGGCAGAGATGCAAGAGGTTGCGGATTTGATTCTTGCAGCGGCGTCAACGGCACCGCTGGTCAACGGTTTGTTGCAGCCGGGCCGCGTTCGGTGTGACAAGGATTATATTCCAAGCACTCTCTCGAGTAATTAATTATAAACGGCAATTTTTTTTCTCAAAGACATTAAAGGTGAGTTTTAATTAAAATACTTTGGAAGCAAAAATACAATTTCCTGTGAAACTCTCGAAATCAATTTCCTTTAAATTGGATACAATGATTTGAAAGTAAGTACGTACGTAGGTATAGCTTTTGGAGAACTTGGAGTTCTGTTATTTTATACAAAAGATTCTCTATATTTATTTAAAAGGTAACGTCTGTTTGTGCAAACAGTGAGCTAGAAGGAAGTCATGAAAGCGTTCAGTGAATAAGAAACTTTGACTGTAAACCGCGTCTGTGAGTTTTAAATGTGTTTAAGAGTTACTTACCTCAAAAGGTACCCAATTGAATTAATATAGGAACACTCGGGTGTCTGTTACAGTATATGTTCTCCGAATCTACTTGACGAAATTTGTTTTTTTTTATACATTTTACAGAATTAGGTGACCCAATCACAGACTTGTAGCATAAATAAATACATGAATTCTGATGTTAGGGGCTAACTGGAAATTTAAATAAAACTTTGTCAAAAGCATTCTGAAAAAAGCAATCATGCATTTGTTTATTTAATTAATTAATTGACATGGTTTATACAGGGTGTTTTTTTGAAATGGGACAGTATGTCCCCATACCGTTCGACCCGAATTGTTTTCATACAAAATGAGCATATTATGATTCTAAAGACAGTTTTCCCGTATCTCTTAAGGATTCGGATATGTCCATACAGTCCCATTTAAAAAAAACACCTGTATAATTAAAGCATTAATTAAAGATATACTATGGAAAAAAAGAAGCATGCAATAATCATATACAACATGTCAAGAGCAGCCTTACCGGTTGTCTCACGCGTCATCTGCTTAAACTTTCAAGACTAGACCTTCGTACCATCGTGGGGACACTCACAGGCCACTGTCTCCTGAACAAACACCTCTACAACATCGGAGTCACAGACAGCCCACTCTGCAGGGGTTGTCTGACCGAAGAAGAATCGGCTGCCCACGTAGTCCTGGAAAGCGTGGGAGTAGCAGCTCAACGTGAACTAATCCTCAACAACCCGAGGTAACTCCGAGAAGCCTGCGAATCTTCAGTGCTTCTGGACGGAGTTAGGTTTGCTGACTACCTAGCCAGACTACTCTCACGCATAATGGACCACACCTAGAGTTCGAATGCGGAAAAGAGAGTTCTTTAACATTTACATTAACCACGGACAAGTAATTATAAGCGTCACAACAAGTCGGTGGATGGAGGTGGGTCAAGACTAATTGTTGTGGCATTCTAGGGGGAGGCCTATGTCAGCAGTAAACTTCTACAGGCTGATATATTATGATGATGATATATTTTTTAAACCAAAAACCCTGATATGAATGCTGAAAAAAATATGATGCCCTACATTTTACCAGCCGTCAAAAATTTGTTTGCATTGCTGCATTTTCTCCCCTTTTGTTTAGGACGTTGATGGATAGCAACGCAATGTGAAAATAACAAGTATCTATAACGCTTTTTTTAACTGCACCTGCTCGTCTATGATGTATGGCTGTAAAGCGCTTTTAAATTTATGACAGCGCTTTACGCTTTAGTGTTGCCGACAAGCATTAAGTAATTATCTGGGGATTTTTTGCATCAGAGAAGCAATCAAGATTTTGCTTTATCTTTTAATATTTAATTTTGTTGAAATCATAGACCAGTGTCGAAGCGGTAAAAGTGTCTGGCCTTAGAATAGACCCCTCTGTCTCCTCCCTTGGATTACTTAAAAGCCGACTAAAGGATTTCACCCGGGTGTGGGCAGCAGCATCCACCTGAGTACTTAACACCAATACTGTGAATTTTACTAAAGTAACTTTCGTGAATTATATCATTCATTATTTATTTTTTGAATTATTCATTGTTAGTGTAGCCTGTCTGGCCGCTCCTGGCGCGCCCGATGGTTGCGACGGGAGTGCCAGCGACGATGATGGAGCACTGCAACCCGACCGGAATGACGTCACCGAAGAACGCGTGATGACGCGGACACAAGCTCTCCCCCCACCCCCGCGCCGGACGAGCCGAGAGGAGCGAGCTCAGAGACGCAGTGCGAGGAAGGACGCGGAGGGAGTGTAGCGCGGATCCTATACCCACCCTGATGAAGACCCTCGATTAGGGTCGAAACATGTTGGTGCTTCCACCAACATATCGGTACGTGAAAATTTCCCGTTATTACAAAATGGACCAATACTGTGATCACCAATGCAAGATTGGTAAATGTGGAAAATCCCCCGATTGCATTCTAGGTCTCTTTGAGTAGTCTAACTGCTGGTGATAATTACCATAATGGAACGGAGTAATATATGCTTGAGGATGTCGATAGGGATGGTGATGAAGCTTTAGTAGGTATTGACTTCCATTTAATTATCACTGTCCGTGGCTCTTTTCCTCTATACTCTTTCAAAAGCATCGAGAATCACCAATGCTTTCTGTAATAATTTGATAAAAATGTTGATAATACAGGCAGAATAAAAAGATAACACCAAGGTAAAAGATCTCTACCTCATTCTCCAAGTTTGCCCTATCTGACCTCCCCAATCTAAAATCTTCAACATTTAGGCAAATCTCCCAAATGAAGCCGCAGTATAATTATGAATATGCTCAAACGTGCATGGACATCAAAGACATGTTTGCGAGATACGTGAACCGTGGCGAGGGTACATATAATTGCTATCACGCCAGACCTTTAGCGTGGCTATGAAACGTGCGATCAAAAACAACCTTTTTGGGCGTAGTCTTTAAGTTTACCAGTAAGTAAGTTTGTGTGACCTCCAGTACAATTTAGTGTAGCGTCATACAGGGCGTCCCACGGCTATGCCACATGGAGGGAAAGTACCTTGAATATTGTAGATGGAACATTTTACTGAAAGAAGACATTATTTGAATTTAAAAAACAATTTAAACTGCATTCATAAATATTTAAATAATTACATGGTTGAACCGGGAATCGAACCCGTAACACGAGAAAAATAATCAGCAGTAATTAACATAGTGTCATAAATAAAAGGAAGACCAAGAATTTTAACATATGATGTGAAATTTTGTTCAGAAAAATGAAAAGCTGACATTGCCGTAAGGACATACAACTGACATTATCATAAGTACCTATTACTAGTAAATGTAACCAATTGAGAAGTACGCGTCATTTCCCTATTAATAATTTAATGCATTTTGAGCATTTGATAAATTGATTAATTTACGTATTAAAAATGTTAAAATTCATGGTCTTCCTTTTATTTCTGACACTATGTTATTGAGCAAAAAATAATCCTTATGATGAAGCCTTACGATCGGTATGATAAAGCTACAGGCTGATTATTTTTCTCGGGTTCGATTCCCAGTTCAACCATGTAATTATTGAAATATCTATGAATGCAGTTTAAATTTTTTTTTTAATTCAAATAATGTCTTCTTCCAGTAAAATGTTCCATCTACAATATTTAAGGTACTTTCCCTCCATGTGGCATAGCCGTGGGACGCCCTGTATATGACAGGCGATAGATAGATAGATAGAAAATTCTTTGTTGCACATAAAAAAGAAGTACAAAGGCGAACTTAATGCTAAGAAGCATTCTCTTCCAGATAACCTTGGTGTATTGTGGACAAAAATATGCGTCGGTAGTGCACAGAAAGAGAATAGTGATAGTTATACAGAAAAGAATTCCAAAAATAAAAAAATAAAATAAAAGTTCAATAACTAATATTAACTAAGTCCCTACTAATAATGCCTAAGATATTAAATAAACTAATATATGATAAATATTATAATATATATATAAATGGCGAAATGTCAAGGCGCTTCGTATGATACTAATTTTTTGTCAAATTCCGTCAAATAAAGATTTTTCTGCACGCCCAGGATGACTGGTAGATAATGCTATCAGCATTAAGTCCTCCTAGCACTAATGTTTTGTGTGAAAGTTTAAATAAATTAATAAATAAATAAATACATTTTTCGGAAATCAATAAACTAAATTGTATACATACATACATACAAACAGACTGCTAAAATCAAAACAATCCTTTTGCTATTCTGTCGCTGGGTACTTTTTTTTTGACCAATGAACACTTTAGAAATGGGGTCTTAGTAATAGGGTCTCGTTGGCACCCTTTGGGTACGGAACCCTATCAAACCACGAGCAATACGCGCGTCTTTTGCCAGAATCAGAAGAATAGTCGCTACCGGTTTGTGTCTAGGACAAAAACCAATTCACAAGTGCCAAGAAATATTTTAAAGATCATGTTTCGTGGCCATTGCAATGTTCTCAACTAACCAATTACACAAACAAATTTACCTACACATAATTACGCATAGCTATACATTTGGTAGACCTGTTTAAGGTAACGTTAAATTATTTTAATTTAATTTAATAGGTAAAGCGAATCTTATTTCAATCTAAAGCTTGATAGCAAAAACATTTAGAAGATATATTTAATTTATATAAAACTAGAAAACGCATATGTATATTTAATAATAGATATTATAATACTAATATTATGCAAATACTTCAAGATTTTTTTTAGACATAAAAAATCTTACATAATGTATCATAACCCAACAATCACATACGTATAGTCTTGATCTCACAATAGGATTCCCTGTGTCGTGGGTATTAAGATCTACGAGTATCTACCATAGTACCATAACATATCTCTAATCAACAGCAGCCAACTTCATAAAATCTTCTCATAATTTTCTAGTTTTCTATTCAAAACTAATTCGGAATCCAACAGATTACTACGGTGAGGTCAGCGCTATTCAGCCAAGTTTACTGCGAGGGCTTGAGATCTCATAGAAAGGCACACAAAAAAATCCAGTCAAAAGCTTTGAGGTTCCAAAATTACGTATTCACGGCAACAACTCACTTCACGAAATAACCGGGCAGTATTTTGTTTGGTCCTAGTTGAAGGAAATTGAGATTGAACCGTACTTAGCTTCAATCTTTTATGGCTGTACTTTTCTCCAATAAACTACCTTTGTTGAGCACTTTGTAAAGGAATTGGTCCGGGGAAGTTCTACCACTATTTCTCAGCATTGCTGTGTTCAGCAGGTATATTCTCTATCTCGCGACAGGTTTGCAATGGGCGTAAATTTCGCCATCAGGGCTGTCAAACTTCGCTTTTCTTATACAGTTACCGTTTGATACCCTTGATTGCACAATTAAAGTGCATCACACACGCAGCAGACGCGGTACTATTCTATATGCGTATAAAAACTTATCGCATCTGAAGGTATCACACACGTTACAGCAGATACGATAATATACGAAAATGATACATTCACGCGGAAACCTTCGAACTGTATTGTAATTCAATTTGTCTACACAGATATAATCTGTCCATCTTTTGATACATGTCGGTGCCTACAGATGCTTGACGGTAAAATATAAGTGATCTGCTACGTGTGTGTTGCTCCTTGAGTTTAGCATAGAGAGCGATATGGACAGATACGCGCTCAGATACAGATATCTTACCGCATCTGCTACGTGTGTGACAGACTTTACGCTTGTTGCAAACCTGTCACGAGATAGAGAGACAGTTGTATGTGGCAGGATGAAGGGCGCAGTGCAATGCTAAGTAGAGCGTGTCCTAGGTGGGCGTGACCTAAGAGATATTACATTTGTAACGGGCTTTGGTTACCGCTTAACATCAACGACCACAAGTAAGTCCTGTCATTCAGTCAAATAAAAAATAAGGTCGTCGTGTATATAACATAACATAGGTATATAATATAACACCCAAACGTCAGATACGTAGTTCTGATCCCACACTAGGATTCCCTGTGTCGTGGGTATCAGGAACTACTAGGACCATGGTAACATAACATCCAGATCTGGACCAAATATTTGCAGATCATACAAAAATTTGTCCCGCAGCAGGAATCGAACCCGCAACCTCTTCCATCTCAGCCGGCTACTCACCCGCCACGCCACAGAGGTTGTCAACTACTTGCCTGCTAAGAAATTGAGGTCATCCAAAATAAAGAAGACATATGCCCAGTAATGGCAATAGCGGTGGATGGAGGCGGCTCAAGACTATTCGTCGTGGCATTCTAGGGGAGGCCTATGTCCAGCAGTGGGCTTCTACAGGCTGATGATGATGATGGTGATGATGATACCCAGTAATAGAGTAGTAGTTTGTTGCAGTAATGGCAATAGCGGTGGATGGAGGCGGCTTAAGACCGTTCTAAGGCATTCTAGGTGAGAGGCCTATGCACAGCTGTAAATTTCTACAGGATGATGATGATGATGATGACTCCCAGTAATAGGTGACTCCCGACGAGATGTCGATGGTGCTGTTGGCCTCTTTAAGTGCGAGCCGTTTAGCCTGATTTTTGGCTCCTTTCGTTCACTTTCTAATGGCCGCCTACGCAAATCGTCGTTCACGCATAATGGCCCACCTAAAGAGTTTCAATGCTGAAAAGGGAGTTTATTTTTATTTAAAAATGTCGTCGCTACACTAAGCCACTCACTCTGTTTGCTAAGACTGTTAAAAATATTACAATATGTAAGTACCTATAACAATTTTTTCTAGTAAAACACAGTAAAAAACAAGAAATATTGTATATTACTGTGTTAATCTAGAGAAAATTGTTAGAAAATTGTTTTGACATTATTACAACAATACATACATACAATAATACTTACCTGAGCCTAAAATAAAAAAAAAACTAAAAAAACTTAAAAAATAATATTATACCTAACAAGAAGGAGGTTACGGAACTCCCGCCACAGTTTGCTGATCCCGATGTTATCAACTCCCATTTCCTGAATGTTCCTGGTGATCAGCTTGTGGAGATCTCACAGCTAACATTCTATGAACATCACAAGTATAGCTCGGGGACTTTCTCGCTTAGCCCTGTAAGTGATTACACGGTACTGAAAGTTATTCAGAAGTTTAAATCAAATGCACAGGGTTTTGACGGAATTTCTTTGGATATGCTACTGATGACCTTGCCTCAATCCTTGGCGGCAATCACTGCCATAATCAATGAGTCGTTGAACAGTGGTCTTTTCCCGGAAGCTTGGAAAGTGGCGGTTATTAAACCTATTCCTAAAAATAACCAACCTTCTTCTTTGGGTGATTTGAGGCCTATTAGTTTAATCTCCTGTCTTTCAAAAATACTGGAGAAGGTGGTTTGTATGCAGATGATTAAGTTTCTTGAAGATCATCATATTCTTCCCCAGTTTCAGTCAGGATTTCGGAGAGGCCATAGTACCTCAACTGCTCTTCTTGATGTTGTGGATAACCTGTTGGCTTCGCAGGACGAGGGAATGAGCAGTATTCTAGTGCTACTGGATTTCTCACGGGCTTTTGACTCAATTAATATTCCTCTTCTTCTATCCAAGCTTTCTTATTATGGTTTTGATACAAGAGCAATAAACTGGTTCTCCAGTTATCTTAGTCACAGACAACAGTGTGTAGAATTGAAGTTGCCCAATGGAAGCTCTTTGAGATCCTCTCTTCACCCTGTTCCTAGGGGAGTCCCCCAAGGTTCTATACTAGGGCCTATTCTATTCATCCTGTATAGTGCAGACATAGTCAAGGACATAAATTTCTGCCGATTCCATCTTTATGCAGAGAGGCAGGATTACTTTCGTTATCCAAAGAGGGAATGTAGTCATGTATTTTTGACGCCGAGACAGAAGTCCGTTGCATTCCGTGGGTCTTTTAAATTTGCAGCTTCTCGGTGTTGGAATGATTTACCCCCGCCAGTTCGTGACTTAAAAGTATTACCTTCTTTTAAGTTCGCATTGAAAAAAGTACTTTTAGAAACTCAAAAGTTCTCATGAATTTCTTACCTATTTCTACGCGCAATGGGACACCTTCGTATTGGTATTTTCTACTCTCCGGTCGGATTTCACGCACGAGTTTGAATTTTTAACTTGTTTGAACATAATAGAACAGCTTGAAGAACTACAGCAAACGCCAAGCCATAGTTACCAATTACTCTACTCACTCCTCCATTTTTTATTTGTTTTCTGTGTTGCTAGATATTGTCTTATATATTATTGTCTTATTATTATTTTCTATATTTTTTATTTTGTACACATATTTTTTACTGGTTACGCTATTTTTTACAGTTTTGTTATTGGTTATTTATGTATTATATGCGGGATAAGTACGTATGTTTTATATATTTGTTTTTTGAACTATAGATATATGTAGGTATAACGGATCCTTCCGTGTTGTCACTCTTTCTAGGGCTCTGTCTGAAAACCAGCGCTGCTCCATATGCTTAGGCTTGTGGAGCAGCAATAAGCTGAGATGGGGCCTTTTCAGCTTCACATACGCATTGCGCAGAGCGGACTAATTAGCTATTATGTTTTATTTTATCAAATTTCAAATTATTTATTTTCAAATTATGTATAATTATAATAGTATGTTTCTAATGTCATTGTTTGTAATTTCTCCTTATTCTACCTGTCTGTTCTGTTCTATGTATATCTGTGTGTTGTTGAATAAATGTATTTCATTTCATTTTCATTTTTTCATTTCAAAATAAGAGTGCTATGTATTGAAAATTGCAACACATACATACACAAAACAGATTAATTAACTAAGTTTATGAGATTTCCGCCAATTTCTTACATCTTTGATCAACGTCTTAGGGTCGGGTACTTGGAGAACCCAAGACAGATTTCAATTTAGAATCTACATATAACTAAACTGGCCCCTAATTTTTCACACCATTGCACGCAAAACCGAACACGTTGCGAAATACAAGTTGGATGAATAAACCTTCTTACCATGTTAAGGAGTTTTGAAACTTACCTTTAACATTTGAATATGAGAATATAAGAACTTTGAGACTGGAAGTATATTAAATTGAATTTGAGGATGTATTTTAAATTGCCGCAAGCATAATAAACATGTCTATATGATGACCTGAATAACATACACAGTACACACTTTGCTAGTAGTAGAACTTCTTGTGAAAGAGTTCGTCCGGGGAAGTACTACCACTGTACCTATTTCTGCCACCAAACAGCGTAGTGCTCGCATTATTGTGTTTCGGTTTGAAGGGTACGGGTGCCTTTCAAATTACAGGCACATGAGACTTTTCATCTTTATGTCTCAGGGTCGGTAGCGCGCGTGTGATGCCTCTGGTATTGCAGGCATCCATAAGCTACGGTTACTACTTTCCATCAGGTGGCTCGTATGCTTGTTTGCTTGCCAAGCTGTATAAAAAAAACACAGAAAATTTATCGCATGGGAAAATCTATTGGTGCACGCCTAGGCTTCAAATCCACGACCTTCGGTTTGGAAAAGTTGGGGTAATTCATAATCATCAGTATGGACGAGGCTTCACCGATAGAATGTAATGAGAAGATTTATCATAATCAGCATATCTCGACAGGTGGACTGGTTATGGTGTTATTGGTATTGAGTACACAGGTGGATGCTACTGCCTATCCATTGGTGTAATTAAATACATTTACTTACTAGTTTGAGATACCAATGCTGTGGAGGTGGCAGCAAAACTCCGTGTGGTGAACAAATGATCGGACATGCAAAAAAATAAAACGTGGATTTGTATACCGCCCCGATTTTGATTTTAAATGTGCGAGGACAGTAAAAAAAAACGGTAAAGAAAACTGATTTTTAATTAATAATAAATGATCTCAAAACGTGCAAACAAATGTTCAGAAACAGTAAGAAGCATAACAGTTATTTGAAATGATTGAACATTACTATTCACTGTAACAATCAGTTTCCGATACGTATTACCGTTTTCTGACTTTAACTAAGGCTGAAAACAATTACAGTGACACAGTAAAATCTACTGTTACAACTTAACTGTTTTCCGCCCAGTTAAATTTAATTGTCAAGTCAATTGGCTCCATTTTTACTGCCCAAAGCAATAATGGTTACCGAAAAATCGATTGGGTATACTGCTTATTTTTTTCAGTGTGTTTGTGTGTTGCAATTACTATCTAAATCTATGGTTACAATTATTAATTTCCAACTGATTGGTACAAAAATGTGGGTAGTTATGATACTAATGACTTCGGTTATCATTTTGTTGGGTAAAATTCATTGTTAACATAAATATTGTTCTTGTGTCAGATGGAAGGAACTAATACCTATAATACAGGCCCGGCCTAGTTTAGGTGTTAGGGATTTGCATATGCGTAACAGTAACTAGGTAAGTACCTATCGTAGATCCTTACCGTAACCATTAGAAATGCTTGCTTGTCTTAATGTATCTTAAGGTGGATCTTCACGCATGTGGTGCGAAGTTCAAATTTTATTGTGTTTTCGGTTCGTCACAGCTCATCAACACTTCTTGAGATAGCGAAAACTAGGAGACCCAACACACGTGTGTTAGTTGATAGTATATCATTATAATTATCATTAGTTAAACTTCGAATATCCCTAAACCAAAAAAACTATGTAAAAATTATTGAAGAGTATTCGTATTTAAACTAATTATCTTTATGAGATACTGTTAACTAAAACATGTTTGTGTTAGATCTCATAGTTTTCGCAAAATCAGTTTTCGCTATCACAGGAAGTGTTGATGAGCTGTATAATAAGCAAAAAACACAATAAAATTTGAATTTCGCGCCACATGCGAGACGATCCACCTTAATGTATCATTATTATTTGTGGTAACTTCTGATAAATAACTAAATTATTAAATTATGAATCCCTCAATGGGACTTTACGACATCTACGTGATAGATGATAGATAGATGAGTCTATGAGTCTTGAGCCGGGCACGCCATGACTCATTTTAGTCATGAATGTATTGTTTCCCATCATCATAGGTTTCTCCATCTTATCTTATTCTTCTCCTTATCTGAATCGCAGCAGGCCTTGTAGCACAACAAAAGCATTAGTGCAATGATGATTAATCATGACCATATACACAGACCTGTCTCGAAAGAATTTGGAAAATGATTAAAAATAAATGTATGAATTTACTTAGACATGCTATATAAGTAAAAGTAAAAACGGTCTGAGCTCTCATAGCCCAGATTGTATTATTATTATATTAATAGGTCTACTTAAGCAAAATATGTGGGTTGAATAAAGTCTGTTTATTAAGGAATATATATGCTTCTTGGTTGCTAAATTATTTAACTTAATTGGTAAGACGTCTAGACAAGCAAAATAACGTGGTTGTAAAATAAATAGGCACATAAAACAGAAATTAATAAACTGTTATCTACAATTATTTTTCTAATGTAGCCTTGTAATATACTTTCAAGTATTAAATTCCAGCTTAAAGTAATCATGAAAGATTTTATCAAAAAAAAAAAATTAATATAATTATTTTAATAAAAGATATTTTTAAAAACATACACTTCTAACACACAGACGTTTTACAATCCATGCTTTAAGCAGGTTTGGTTCCTATTATAAGCATTTAAATACGTAGCTCGTAGGCATTACCGTAGCATACATAACAAAGGTCTCTCAGGCTTCTCGTAGATAGGAGCTACGGGCGTAGCAAACACCAGTTCTCCGATAACCGATATCAAGCTACCTCTAACTTTTCACCTGAAAATTACCCCGACTCATATCTATGTATTTACACAATGAGAAACATTTATCATTGTACATTTACCTGACCTGACCGCTTTCTATAAAAGGAACCGGCCAAGTGCGAGTCAGGCTCGGCCACTAAGGCTTCCGTGTTACGCATTCGGTATCATGAATAAGGTACTTCTTTAGGTGACGTTGCTAAAAATGTAAAGCTGGATACCATAATTATTATAAACACAAATTTTATACGGGGAAAATAAAGCTTGTGTCAAATATGACATGATTGTGATGACATTATTATACAAATAAAAAACTAGTAATGAGATATACGGTATTTTTTCAATAATTTTGGAATGTTACTTTAGTAATTTAAGTTTAAAAGTTAAAGAAAGTTTGCTAAAAAATTACAATTCTTCCTCCTGTGTCGCCGAAACTATACTAAGCCAATATGAAAAAATAAATAAATATGAAATATATTATTATGGCCTCTTTCATAGTTAACAAGAAACGGAAATTACATGTAATGAGTAAATTGTGATGATTGAGACTAATACGGTCTAATGGTTACTATGGTAGCGATACGGCACCTTCTCCACGCGAGTACGACTCGCACTTGCCCAGTTTTTTTATTCTAAGGATTCGTTTACTTCTTTTCGAGGCACGGAACTCTGTTAAGAACTATAAAAAATATCAGGTGACTATTATAAATCAAACCTATCACTGAAAGGTTCCTGAAGTTGATAGTGAATCTTCAGGTCCCAGAGTTTCTGAACATTGAAACGAGTTCACTTGCTACTTATTACGTATTGCAATGTAAATTGTAATAAATTGTAGTTTTTTTTATAATTATTATCAATTCCTACAGAATGTATTACTATTCAAACTCAGGAACGTAAGCGGCTTTCTTCGCTCGCTTACTTTTGGTATTTCGTTTTGTATTTATTAGAGGCAGATAATTGTTCTAAGCGACATCTAGCGTTTTCAAAGTCAACTACTATGAGTTATAATCTTGAGTCTGGCACTGGTTCGTAGCGTGAAAGTAAATTTCAACCAACTTCACACTATCCCGTATGGTCTAGTGGCTAGGATACCTGGCTTTCACCCAGGAGGCTCGGGTTCGATTCCCGGTACGGGAATACCTTTTTGTATTTTTATTTGTACTTTTGTATTTCAGGGTTTCTGGACGAAGCGATGCGGGACCCTAGAGCTAGCTTTTATATGGCTCAACGCATTATTAGCATTGCCATCAACGCAGCCCAAAAAAAAAAAGAGTCTTAGGGACGCTTCCGTATATTTGGATCAGTTGAGCTATCTTTAGATTGTTTGCAACGGTCTTTCTGCTTAATATTTATATTTTTTTGTATTATTTGTTCTGTAAATAATGATTATAAATAGTCCGGAGATTAAGATATAATTAAACTAATATTTGTTTTAGATGATTGCAGCAGCAGCAGCTGCTATCAACAGATTATTATTTTTGCTGAAATGTTGTCCTAACATAAAATTTTATATAATTGTGCTATAGAAATATTTCCAAACAAATACCTTACTAAACAGTTTATTGCTTCAGATCTTTCTGTGATAGTTTGACCATTGTCAAATAGATACCGAATGGTCCATTTTCTGTCAACCTTCATCAATGTCCTTTACATTGTCACTTAGAGACCTTTTGTAATCAGGAGTTTCTTTTGATGACTTCTGGAATGCCGTCAGAACAAATTTTTAAAAACAGTTACTACCTGACTTCTTTGTAAAAGTTTGTGTCAGAAATTCAACGATTAAAAACCATTGATTTGGATTAAAATCTCTACTAAACTCTAACTACATACATAACTCTTGTTCCGGGTAGTCCTTTGGTGTGGGACGCTAACGTGCGTTGATACCCTTGCGCTATCTCATCTATCCAGGACATCAGTGCCGGCCGGTGAAGCGGCCGGTTTGTCTGAGGATCACAAAAGGAGCAAATATGCAAGCCTTGAAAGAGCTTACATATTTGAGTCTTTCAGGGTCGAACCTCTAGGTCAGCTGGGTAAGAGCAAAGCATTTAAAAAAAATCATGGCGTCTTGTCAAAGCGAGGCGTGACTACGAACGGATACGGGTCGCGTAATACTAATTAGAGCGGTTTCGCACTACGTCCGATCCGAGTCTGATCCGTATCCGTGAAAATACGGATATAAATGAAGAAATCAGATGACGGAAGCCGGATCTAGTGCGTAAACCTCATAAAGATGAATCTAATTAAGAAAGCGTATTACACTGTTGATGACTATATTAATGATAAAGCCGCGTGGCCTGATGTCGCTCTGCCCCTCGACTGCTAAAATGGAAATTTGCAATATCTGTACTTACCTATTTACATGTTTGTATTAGATTATTATTTATAAGTATAACAAGCGTAGCGTGTGCTGTCTTGCATATTTTTGCTGATGTTTATTTACTTTTGACTACCTGCCTAAGGTTTTTAAGTTCTCATTTACTATGTATCAGCAACTCCTTGCTCCGAGGCACCACACAGGCGCTTCTCACCTAGTGGTAAGACGGACCATTTATGTAAGCCAAGCCGAGTTTGTTGCCTGATTCTTCTAGGCTTGGTCGCGTTGGAACAGGAGTAATTTAATTTTATATAAGACGATTCAAAATGATCCTTGTGATTTCAATGAATAAAGTTCTTTTTGACTTTGACTTTGACTTTGACTTTGAAACTACCATAGAAATAGTTCTACGACTACTCCGGACCGTATTTTCTTGGACTCGGAGCGGACGTAGTGCAAACCGCTCTTAGGTGAGCAAGATAAAAGCCAACTCACATTAATCGTATCAATGAAGCCTGCATCTTGTGAATGCTTCCGTCTGGTAGTGGTTTGGATCATTTAAGCTATCTTTAGATCGTTTGCAACGGTCTTGGATAACTTAACTGATTCATTTGTATTTTTAACTTTTAAATATTTTTGTAGCTCCTAGTTGTATAAATGTTTCTGTAAATAAAGATTAAAAAAAAAACAAACAACTTCCAAATTTTTTGTATAAGTTTTACCTGAGCTACTCTCAACCCTAATCAAACAGTAGACCAATTAAGAACTGTTGAAGCGAATGAAAAAATGTTTGAATAAGGTTAATTTAATAACCGTGTCTATTTTAATAATGTACTATAAAGTTCTATAATTGTACTATTTTATTCACAGAAGATTGAATTGCTATGAGATACTTATTGAACTGTGAAACTGTTGAACTATTGAATTAATAACAAGTTTTGAATTGTATGAACAAACTAGAATGGTAATTCCGTTTCCTCAAAATTGCCTATTGACTACATTTATGTACGGTATTGGCCTCATACTAAAGCAATAAAAGAGTCACTCAACGAACTCAATAGCATAGCTCTCTCCACTACGCGGTGAAACTCGTAACAAGGAAATCCAATTTAAAAGCGAATCACCAACAACTTTCAGAGTTAGCAAGTTGAAGTGGCATAGGGCAGGCCATATTTCTTTCAATTACAAACTAAATTGAATACAACGATACCTACGTTTATTTGTAGAACGGAAGTAATAGGTACTCCATCCTTTTTTTTATTTTCTTCTTTTTCAGTTTTCGCATTCACAAGAAGTGTTGATGGGCTGTGATGAGCAAAAAACACAATAAAATTTGAATTTCACGTCACATGCATGACGATCCACTTCAATAAAAATGTGTTCTGATCGCGAAAGTTTACACAATACGATTTTATAAGTGTTTGGTATGTAAATACGTGTTGCCAATAGAGCTTAACACTGTCTATAATAAACACTGCCTGTTCATTTGATATTCGCAAATTCATTTTCAGAAAGTGTTTCCGTACCCCGTGTCTCACTGAAAACTCATTGGTCAAGTTTTAGTTAAGTGATTACATAAGACTCGACTGTTTAGTTTGCAAGATTGAAAGTTCAGTAGATTTACTCAGGTTAGAAAGTAAATTAATCAGGCATCTTAGGTACAGCTGAAGTTTGTAGTTCGTAGAAGTTTTAAGGAGGAAACATTAGTACTTAGAGCCAATGTGTTTTGTAATAATGTAGGTACACCCTACTGCGTGTGCTTATGAACTTTTGCTAATTCTCTTTACATTTTTTTTGACACAATCATTATCTTCATCATCAGAAGCCCTGTGACGTCCAGTGTAGTAGTGTTAGTACCTAGTAGAACTTCTTGTTTAAGAGTCCGCCAGCTTAGCAAGTAATGCTCGCAATGCTGTGTTTCAGTTTGAAGGGTACGGGTGCCGTTGAAATTACAAGCACATGACTTCATCTTTATGTCACAGGGTCGGCAGCGCGGGTGTGATGCCTCTGGCATCTCTGGTGTTGCAGGCGTCCATAGGCTACGGTAACTGCTTTCCATCAAGTTGGCCGTGTACATGTTTGATTGCCAAGTAGTATAAAAAAATACAGGCATCACACGCGCGTATTAAAAGCATGGATAAAATTATGGTGAATTTAAAAAACTGTGGTGACCTTTTGCGCCACTGAAATGAAGGTGTTAGAGTTTGTTCAAAAAGAGAACCGTCGTGGGATTTGAGGGCGCTGCTGTGCTTAATAACCTATTTTGTTTAGCGGGCATCAATACAATAGCGCGTCTGTTCCGTTTTGTTTATAATTACAACTAACTATTCCTTTAGTTTATGATTCAAAATGCAGACAGAAAGACACCAGCTCCTAGTTATGGTTGTAAATGCAGTTCAAAACGTTAGTTCACAATTTGGCCACGACGGTTTTCTTTCTGAACAGACTCTAACTAAGGTTTGATTCACAAAATCAATCATTTGCAATGGTTCAGAATAAAGCCCAGAGATGGCGTCACAAGGATCTTACAGCGCTTAAGTAAGTTAGAAATACACTATCGGTGGTGAGCGCAGTGCAATGCTATATATATTTAATCAACTAAAAACTAGATGTCACCACTAGTAGATTAGAACGCGCTATTGGTTTTTTTCCTTGTTTGGACTCTTTTAAGGGTACCCGATTTTTTTCTTGCATTTTTTTTTATGCTTTACACATAATCTGTGAAAATTTCAACTGACTTCCTCTTACGGCTATTGAGAATATAGACAGAAATACAGGCATATGGACGGATGGCTTAGGCTTAGTAGTTGGCCCCGTTTGGCACCCTTTGTGTACAGAACCCTAAACAGCTAGAGTCAAATGTTTTTCTATTAGGCAGTATCTTTTGTAAGTTGTTGAGTAAACATCTCAATTGATAAAACACCCCATAGATTTGCTGTAAGAAACATAAAACTATTTGGAAACCAGCACACGTTTTCTATTTTACTCGGAGCGGGAACAATTTTAAGTCTACCCAGAACTGATGTGTATAAAGTTTGTACGTGAGCTTTAAAATCTAAGAATTTATATTTCAATGCACTCCCCTTTAAGTATTGGCTCGTACCGAGACGTCTTTTAACGTGAACGGCAACAAATAGCTCTCAGCAAGAATGGTCACGGGGAGTGGAAATCGAATTTTGTTTTATGGCTGTTTTGATGCTTGTTCGACAAAAACTTTGTATTACATTTACATCACGGTATTATTTATTAAGTAATGTCATTGCGTTGGTAAACCCCGTCGACCAGTTTAAATGTGAACTGGTGTTTTGTTTGTTTTGTGTTTGCTTCTAATCCGTTCGAATAATTTTTACTATGCACTATAACCTAATTGAATGAATTTAATGTTATTTTATTTTAATATTTTTAGTGTTGATATTTGTGACTTATTTTGGTATTTTATGTAACATTTGCTGTAATTTAATGGTGATTTTTGACCTGATAACCGGCCTATTTTGTTAATATTTGTATCCCAGATATGGGAAATGTGAGCCACCTGAATTATCTAAACATAAGAACTTTGTATGTACCACATTTTTGCAAATAAATAATAATACCTATTATCAATAAATATTATTACCTGATAAAAAAAATTACCAAATATCTCTATAATATTACAGAAGAAAGATGTCACTGCCGATGCTGATAAGTCCAAAATTTTTACAGAAATAATAAATTTAGAAAAACAGAAGTTAGGTGCGAGCTGACGGAAAGCAAGTAAACACTGGGTTTAATTGCCCCAGCAGAAAATCTACCCCTGGACACGACCTACAGTGGCCGATTTGGAAGTCTTGTAATAGACTCCGCGCACACAAGTCAGCAAAATCAACCTGGTTAAATTTGGTATAATAATTGTGATCTGTCCAGTACGAGTGCGGGGCTCCCTAAACAGATAATACCGCACTTGCTCTGCTACTTCTGTGCCTGCTGTATTGCATTTAGAAGGAGCTCAGTGAGGTGACTGATGGGGCCGTAGAGGTGGCCACAGATTGGTCACACTCAATATAGACTGAAATTTAAGTCAATGATACGAAAATGAATTATTGACAGAGGAAACCTAAGTATTTGTTGGATACATTATTTATGGCATTGTTTGGGGTATTTTGGGTTATAAGCATAAGCACTATAATAAGTAAATCTATAGATATATAGATTTACTCTTCCACGGTCCTCCGAAACTACAAAGCCAATACAAACTTGGAATACATAGCATCAATATTCCTTTTACCTTCTAGGTGGTCACTAAGATAGGATTTTGGATACGAAATTCAACCCTTCAAGGGATAAAAGGGGGTATTGAAATAAAAAAAATATATAGAGGCAAATTGAAAGTTACAAAACGCGTTACAGCATAATAATTGACATTAAAATTCGATTTGGAAGCTGATGCAATTTTGAATATTAAGGTACCACAGTCAAACGGTTAATAGTGTTTTTAATTGGTACCAATAAGTTTAAAATTTTTTTAGGTATAAAAAGTTTTTATTATTTATTTTTTTCGAAAATTACTCGCTTACGTAGTTGCCGGTTTCTTATATCTCCAAGACGTTGAAACAGTTAACGGTTTCACAAAAAAACCCTATAATTTATTATAGCTACCATTTCCGTGAGTATCCTGCTGGGACAATTTAATTTCTGAAAATAATCTACATGATAATAGAAGCGACAAGGCTAAGCCGGAAATCTTCGGCTTTGTTAGAGATTGTCTTCAAAAGCTTCGGAGAAATTATTAAGCCATTTTGTGGGTTAGGTTGTATAGAATGAAAATTTAATTAGATACCTAGTATACCTACCTACATTCATCTACCTTGCTTTTGTACATTGGACCTCTTTGTAAGGGATGTAGAAAAAGTAATACAAATAATCATACCTACCTGCTGATACCATCCAACTCATATAATATACGCGTAGCTTATAGGTATGTTACTATAGTATAGTAGTAGTTAGTTATTTAAATTGTTACTATAGTACTATGAAACATATCAATGTTTATTAGCGTTTTTTAAGCTAATTTGTATCAATCCGTGTAATTGGCTTTTCCGACGCATATTATTGTTAGCATAGATTGTTTTTAAATTAAGCTGTATGGTCTTCCTTAAATAAATTAAAAAAAATAACTTGTATCCAAAAACCACTGTAACAATACACTTAATTATGTAAATATGTAGTAACATAATATAAAGTAAGTTCCAAACACAGGGTACTTACTAACAAAATTTTGATGTAAACTAGGAAAGAAGGTATACATAAATAGGTTATTTTCTAATTCACAATAGGATTTCCTGTGTTCTGAGACCTGTCTTTTTTATGGACTTGCCGGCTACCTAAATTTATAACTTACCTATTTGTTACCAAGATAGTCGAAAAATAGCATTACACATAAAGTACCGACACAATTCCCTTTTGACATTGTAAAACTCAATAAATAGAAGGATTTTTCCAGGCGCTCCGAATCAAACGGATTGTTAAGTTAATTTCCTACTAAGCTAAGTAAATATCTTAAATACAAAATTCTTTAATATTATGTAGATAGGTATTTCATTTTGACTTATAATTATGTAATTAAAAAAAAACTTAGACGAGTGATGGGTGAATGAACGGATACTTCTTGCAATGCGTGTCCAAATTCTTTCGCCACACAATAATCATCATCATTATAATCATCATCATCATCATCAGCCTGTAAAATTCCACTGCTGGACATAGGCCGCCTCCCTAGAATGCGCATGACGAACGGTCTAGAGCCGCCTCTAACCACCGATTTCCTGCGACGTTTATAAGTCTTTAGTGGAGGACCTTCCTCTACCGCGTCGTCTGGTTTGTGGTCGCCACTCGAGAACCTCTATGCCTGATTACGTCCACTGCTGGATGAGGCCCCCATTGAATACAATGGGGGAGGCCTTAATCACCACGCTTGGCAGGCAGATTAGTGATCGCAGTTTGGTGTTAAGTACCCAGGTGGATGCTGCTACCCATCCCCTGTAATCCATAGTTAGACTTTAACTACATCCACGGGAGGCGACGGAGGGGTCTTTTCTTAGGCCGGACAACGGTTACTATTTACCAATATGCACAATTAAAAGGCTCTCTATAACCACTTCTCAATGTATCCATGAAACAACCACCACACCAAATATCTTGAAGCAATATTTCTACGTTAAGAAAGCCTGTCTTTTTATAGGAGATGTATCTAAATCGTAAGATCTTTACGAGAATGTAAGGACTATAAAAAACGCTATAAAATGCGGATAATGCTACAACAAGCTATAGAAAAAAGGTTTTCTAAACTGCACGGTACATGTCACTGAAGATTACAGTCAAGTAGATGGCGTAAAATAAAAATGTATTGTAAGAACAATACATTTTTATTTTACGCTAACTCTTCTTCGTCTTCTTGTTCTATGAACTATGTAATGTAATGTAATCTATAAATATTATGTATTTGGGTCGACAGCGCGCGTGTGATGCCTCTGATGTTGCAGGCATCCATAAGCTACTGTAACTACGTTCCATCAGGTGTACCGTATGCTTGTTTGCTTACCAAGTAGTATAAAAAAAACACCTACAAAATATTGTCAGGAACACTACACTGTGTCATCAGATTCGTCAACGATTATTGGTTCTGCGAACTATATGGCCTGCCAATTGCCACTTCAAATTCTAAGCTAAATCAGTGAAAGTGTCATGAGATGTGTGAGTGTAATATGTGCTCTGAGAGTTTCGGATTCTATCACGTAGTGAAACTCCAAACATAGCTCTCTCCATAGCCCGCTGCACGACTTTGAGCTTGTGTTATCGAATATAGTTAGCGACTTCATATCGTTGCCGTAAGTCATTACTGGCTATACACACTGATTACAGACTTTCGTCTTGAGGCTCCTCCTCGTCCTGTTTTGATAGTTTACGAAACTATATGAAGTTTCATTTCCTTCCATACATTTACTTGCAGCGCCCACGAGAACGAAACGAGAAGAAAACTAAGGACACTTGTCAGTAAATATATTAGATGGAAACCAAACTTCATATAGTTTCGCAAACTATCAAAACCCGTACTAAGAAGCCCCCTGGTTTATCCACTCTTTCACTCGGTAAGACAGCTCTTTTAAAGCAAACTGCAAACTGAGATGTAATATAATATAACAATAGGAATAAACGAAAAGAAGTAATAATTACTTCTCGGCTGGCTGCAAAGTTATTATTAAAAGGGGAGTGGGCTTTTGTTTATTTTTTGTAATCATTTATCATTTTACATTGTGCCTTTTCTTGGAGCCGAGTTAAGATGTGACAGGCGTTGCAGATGATGATGAGATTTTTAATGAAATTAGACATTTAACTAAAAATTACTTACTTACATCAAACACGTGTACAAAGAACTTTTTCTGCTTTTTCGAAAGGAGACGTCGTCCGTTTTTATTTTATATCAATTTCTATTTTTTTTTTAGTTATATCGTGTAATTTTGGTGACATTTTAACCAGTGCAGCTTATAAAGAGCACATGGTAGTGAATTTAAATAAAATAAGTGAGCGGAGGGAGTGTAGCGTGGATCCTATACCCACCCTGATGAAGACCCTCGATAAGGGTCGAAACCTGTTGGTGCTTCCACCAACATATCGGTACGTGAAAATTTCCCGTTTTTTCAAAATGAATAAAATAAGTGAATTGCGTGTCTTTTTGAAAGAGTGGAAATTGTCCAGGAACATTCTAGTAAAACTGCCATCGCTTTGGTAGAATATGATTTGACCGAGGACTTTACGACTTGAAATTATTTAAAATAATCTCTCTTCTTGACATTGGCAAAATTGAGTCTTTGCCCAGAGGCCAAACTTAAAAAAAAAGTGTACAAAGGTGAGATTAAGAAGGTAGGTATAAAGTTGGTTTTACGCTGGTTTTAGCCTTGCCTAGCACTATAAAAATTCTTCTATCAGCATCATTTGATTTGATAAATATTTGTGGCGATGACGCAAAGGACAAGCCAAATTTTTTGCAAACATTTAAAATCCCTATAAATCTAATATAAAGTTTCCCACAGCCAAGTGACATAACAGATCGCCATAAATAAATTGAATCTGTCTAACTATGGACTTCCATTCGATTATTCAGATAGGTCACAGTCTAAAGTAGAGTTGATTCAAATTAATATACAGTAAACTCACATCACCGTGGTAATGCGCGTTGAGCTTGAAATTTTAAAAAAAAGTATAAACTGAACGTGGATATTTCGCTGACTGAATAAAGCACTAACATCAAAGGGTTCAATTTAAATTGCAGCAAAAAAATTAAGGTATAATTATTACCACATGAACCTAACTAGTTAGATTTATGCATTGATGTATATATTACTACTAGCTGAAACCCGTGACTTCGTCCGCGTTTAGCCCCTACTACCGCTAAAAGCCCTTCCATTTCTACTTATCGAACGAAGAGATCCGTTGAGCCTCTCCCATTTTTATCTTTAGACCCTGGCTGTCACGTATTGTCAACCGTACCACGAAAACAATTCAAAACAGCCCAAGCACGTCTATTCTAGGTATTGCAAATTATTGAGGAGTTCAGTTGACGCCTTTCGATTCCATCAAGACGCTGTCAGTAAAATATGTATGGAAGGAAACATAAACTTCATATAGTTTCGGGCTCTGCATTGCCTGTCAGTCAGTCAATCAGTCAGTCAGGACTTATGTATTTGAATTTTTATTTTATTTATTACCCTGTGTCTCCGCCGCTTGACTGGTAAAATGTAAATTTGCAATATCTGTACTTTTTACATAGTTTTATCAGGTTTTTATCTATAAGTTGGTATATCTAGCGTAGCGTGTGCTGTCTTAAAAAACTTTTGCTGATGTTTTTTACTTTGACTACCTTACTAAAGGTTTTAAGTTCTCATTTACTATGTATCAGCTTCTCCTTGTTCCAAGGCACCAGACAGGTGCTTCCCACATTGTGGTAAAACGGATAATCAAATTAATCCAATCCATGTTTATTGCCTGATTCTTTTAGGTTTGGTCGCATTGAAACTGGTATAATTTTAATTTACAAAACAATCCAAAATGATCCTTGTGATTTCAATGAATAAAATTGATTTGATTTGATTTCATTTGACCAATCGTATACAACGATGATGAACAAGTCAGTTTTAGCTGAAGTGTATCAGCTGTTTCAATAAACTGTGACAGTAAAGAACCTTGTAAATAGTTTACGCGATTGGTCAAGCCAAATTGATATAGGTGGACGTGTGATTGGCCAAATCGTATATTTTCTATTTAGTTGTGAAATATTTACTTGAGTTGGGTATCGTAAGGAATTTATTTTATTGATTGTCAGTAAGAAAATATTACTTATTTGTTAGGTAGTCAGTTCTTGAATAAATATCCTCAGAACAAGCTTCCAGTACCATCAAATTAGTTGCGAATCCAATCCAGCATAAAATTTGCAAGATTTTAAGAAGCTTATTACGAAGAATGTCATTGGCTGACACTTGGTATTCACGACGGACTCACAGTCAATACGATAGAGCTAATATTAGTTGAAGTTTCTACGGATTTTTCTTTTTGTTGTGATATACAATGAATCTTGGCAAACAATAAAAAATTAAAATATCAAATCCCAATCATGACATATATAGGCCTAAAATGCCCTCCACAGACATTATGATAGCTGAAATTTGGTGGATGGCGGCTCAAGACCGTTCATCGTGGCATTATAGGAAAGAGTCCTATGTTTAGCAGTGTAAGTACTTATAAAACATAATGATGATGATGATATTAAAAAATAAACCATAGATATAAAGATAAGATAAATCATTAATTTATTACCAGAAAATACAGCACAGTACAGAAATATACATGGAACAATTAATGAAAAATTGAGTAACATTATGGATTTCTATAAATAACAGAAACTATGGTCCCACACTAGGCTCTAAGCCCGTGTCGTGGGTGCCCAAAGCGATTAACAAAAATTAAAGAAATTGCTGAGGTCCATTCCATGAGAAATTGGTCAAAAGAAGATTCACAAAAACGTACATATATACCTAGTAATAAGAAAAAGAAAAGAATAACATGTTAAATCCTTGCATATTTGTGTGTGAGGGTGGAGGTGTGTACCTACCTATATTATTAAAGTGTACCAGAAAAAAACCACATAAAACAACAGAGTTCAGGTCACTGACCGAAAGGCCCAAAAGGCTGGCGAGATATGAGAAATATTGGACCTATGCTCCATCAGGCTCCATGGACCTAAGGTTTCTACCACAAAAGGCAGAAATATATTTTTCATCCCATCTATTCGAAAAGAACGACTTGGTTCGCCTTTAAGTGAACCCAAAGGTGGTGTTTTCTGTATGAAACTCTATAAGTGCGCCGCAATTATCTTTGCCGCGCACTTTTTGAATTTGGAACATATCGAACCCAAATAAGTGCGCCGCAATAAACTTTGTGGCGCACTTTTTGAATTTGGAACATCTTAGTGGTCGAGCACAAATATTGTTTGAATAAATACTGGCTGGTATACGACCGCCCATAGTCGCGCCCCGCGCCGGCTGAATAAAAAAAAACAAATGAAAAACGCGCGAACTACAACCCGCGTTTTCGTAAATTTTCACGGATTGTTAGAAATTCATGGTTTTGTTTTGAAACTAGTGGTTCGCCCCGAACTGAGACCTCGCGATGTCAGACTTTTTCCTGTATTTGTGTCACAAAAGCTACCAGCATACCAAATTTCAGCATTGTGGGATTGCTGGAAGTACCCTAGAATTTTGGATTTTACGTTTTTGTTTTTCACAGTAGCATCTCACACCGACGCCTTCCACGACTCCAGGGAATCAAAGACATAGGCATCGAACCTCTTTTGTTTTCACGTGTGATATCGTTTGTCTCCAAGATGGCCGCCACATTGATGGTGCAAAATAGAGGAAAAGTACACATACAAAAACTCAACATAAATTAATTTGAACAAAATCTCGAAAATAAACTTCCACGGTATTTTCTGAATTTTTGTAAGAATATTTAATCAGTTAAATTCTGAACTTTCCGGTTTTCTAATTAACAAGATACGTACTCTTTGTAAATGTTTTGGAAGTATTTGATCTTGTTAAAACCACTTTTTGTAATTAAATTTATAATACCTATACTGACAAAGACTTACAAAAACGTTGAATATAAGAACTACTCCAACAAATAAGTCTACAAGGAATAAATGTGTAATTATTTCAATGAAGTACTTACGTTCAGTTAGAACCATTATTTTAATTTCCTTTTAATATTTGAACCTTAATTAATAGCTGCGATTACGAGCACTGATATTAGACATATAATACTATAGAGCGCTTAACGCACATGCAAACCAAAAGCATGACTGTGAAACAGTCGCAGATAGCTTTGCACCGAAGTTGATCTACTTACCATTTTAGCCTATAAGAAAGGAAGTTGCCATACCAACAGACCTATCTGAGAGTATATAAATAGTTTTTAAACCCGACTAAAATTACCACGATCTTACTTATTGCTGAGTGACGATCTGGTTGATGATGGAGCACGAAGATCTAGAAGGCACCTATTCACTTTTGTCTAGAAGAAACCCAGACTAAAGCTTTCAGGGAAGACATACGACGGTAGTGTATTCCATTTTTTTACAATTTGCATTATAATGGTAGAACCAAAAACGTTTAGTGCTAATAGAAGGAATACTGATGAGGTAAGGATGGTTCTGAGCGTGCGCCTGCTTCATCCATTCCTGACACATGTACCATTGCCTCGTCCAGGGGTCTCATGCCAAATTTGTTACGTAAACGCCAAACGACAAAACACAACTCGTTTGACGTAAAGCGCCTCCTTGCTCACCATGAAGAGACATGACGAAAGTTGTAGAAGCTGAGCCAACTAAATAAAAAATTATGAGGCTTCCGTGCTCTGTTGTATATTTAGTCTCTACGTTCATGATAATAATTACTAATTTGATTTAAATTAATCTCGAATTAGTATTCTAATTAAAATGATTTGTGAAAGCCGCAACAATTTCAAATTGAATTTAGTTTAGTTTCTGTCTGCTAGTACTAGTAACAGGCATTTGCTTTTAACCAGCTTCTGTAGTATTAGGTTACGTAAAACTGTCAATCTCCATATTAATAGAATTTATGATGAATATTTCATACAAAATGCTACTATTCAGCGTATTAGAATAAGTTACATCTAAATAACGGCAGGCCTGAGACGCGAGTTATACTTGCACTTGTTCGTATTTTGTTTTGTTTTAGCTGTTATTGTTATTAATTATTGAACTTATTTAGATACAGAGACAGGTTATGACAAAATGCTACTTTTTATCTTGGTTTAATCGAGCGAAATACACTAGTGTATATTGAAGAAACATTATTTTATTTAGTACTGTTTGAAAATATATCAGGAATTAGATTAATAAACGACTCACGTTTTTCTGGTCAAGTTTGTAAGATTGTTACCTTAGCTAAGTTAAGTCAGACTTTCTCACCTACCCAGAGGCCTTCAATCTTCAGATTACAAAAGTACTTGAATGCCAGTAGGCGTAAATCTTTCTTGTAATTAGTTCTTTGTTATTAGAGTTCCAAAGTTTTACCCATTCCTGGGATTATTTGGTGTAAGATACGAGATCAAAGCTTTTTTACAAATATCG
Organism: Epirrita christyi; assembly: GCA_951392215.1. Taxonomy (NCBI): domain Eukaryota; kingdom Metazoa; phylum Arthropoda; class Insecta; order Lepidoptera; family Geometridae; genus Epirrita; species Epirrita christyi. The sequence continues at coordinate 2,840,628 of OX595843.1, forward strand.
TCATCATTGCTGACTGTCAGGAGTAACAAACGAAGCTCTTGATGTTCATTTTATGGTGAATCGTCTCGCATATGGCACGAAATTCATTTTTTTTTGTGTTTTTTGCTCGTATCAGCTTCACAACACTTTTTGAGATATCGAAAACAGGTTTTGCGAAACCCAAAACACATCATGTTTTAATTGATAGTATCTCATAAAATATGATAACTTTAATATCCCTAAACCAAAAAAACAGTGTAAAAACCATTGAACAATATTCGTAGCCAAACTAAGTTTCGTAGTTTTCGCAAAAGTAGTTTTCGCTATCACAAGAAGTGTTGATAAGCTGTGATGAGCAAAAACACACTATAATTTGAATTTTGCACCACATGCGAGACGATCCTGACCTTATGACTGCTAAACGAAATATTATATATTTAAAAACCACAGGGTAAATGGCAGTACAAGATTTTATAAAGAAGGTAATATGACCTTAAATATAAACAAAAATAAAATAAAATAATTAGACTTTTTAATAAATAAGAGTGGTTTTTTTAACTTGATTATATTATCATAATAATTATTGTTCGATTACATTTTATTGTTAATAAAATAAAAAACTTGTTTTTGTGTCTTTTGATCTACAGTTTACGGAGTTTCTTTTTTCGTATTATAGGAAAAAAAAACAAGATTTCTAATACTAATCGTATCAAAAGGAAGTTACGCAAACTAGAGAAATGCTGTCTATGTCTCATGAATTAAGGCAAGAACCACAACGAACAAATCCGTCAAAATTCAAAGTTACAGCGCGGACAATGGAATTTCCCGCGTTAATTATCAAACTCTAGATTAAATGATTAATTAACATTAATGTGTCTCTATTTTAAGGGCAGATATCATCGGCTTTGTTACCTTGGTGACTAAGATAAGACTTTTGACTCAGCATCTTTAATAGGGATTTCGAAAAAACGCTTGGGCGGTGGAAATCTAAAAATAGTAACCATTTTGTCTTAATCCTTATCTAATTAGAACGTCTATATCCCTCCTATTCATAATCAATTTTTAAAACTTTTGATAACTAAAATAGCTTTTATCTGGTTTTGGCGTATTTAATTTTACATAAAAGAGTACAAAACAAAAGCTATTTTAACAAAAATAGGTTTAAAAAATGGTTACAAATAAGGGGGAATGAATATATACGTGTTGTTATCACGTGTAAAATTATAATTAATATAACTATTACTTTTTAAAAATTGTATGCCTGAATGAAGTCATCAGTCATAATACATCAGTATTAAACTCTACCTACCTGTGTTTTGAACAAATCAATATTTGTATTTGTATCAAATTCAAGTGGGTTGGTTGTCACGATCAAAGTTTCTAGCTTCTAGGAAGTGTTTTCCTTATTTTTTTCTTCTTCATTTATTTAATGGCCTCTAAGTAAAATTTTTCCTTCATTGTTTGTGTATCAACAAGAAGTGTAGGTAGGAAACCCACTTCATAAACTCGATGGAGATTTCCAAAAAAAAAATAATAAGCGTTTGGAAATCGGTTATGCTCAAAAGGTTTCCCATCATTTCCTTTTATGTTGCCTAAATACACACAAGTAAAATAATTTTCCTCGCAAACAAATCTTCATGCATAATTTTACGCATTCTCGACCCCAAACAAACAAACTCCAAGCGGAAAGATATTTCTTTCTCTTTTGTAATTTAATTTAATGCATCAAAGCAATCAAAAGGGCCAAAATGATACAAAAGGCCCGAAACGGTTACCGTCGTATTTGATCCTAATTTGATTGGTTCGAATGAGAAAGTGACGAATTGGGCGTAAGCCAACGCCGACCGATTTCATTTGGACCCTATAGGGATTATGGTGTTTCAATGATGAAAAAGGGATCGGTTTTTTAATCTTTCGGAATTTCGGACCTTATCGGATAACAACATAATTGAAGCAAATTGAGAACTTACTCATATTCGTATTTTATGGTTTTTTACGTGGTTTTTTTAATGGTATTAAACCCGTTTTACTTTTTTATGCATATCATAAAATTGGTTCCATTGCTCCAGACAATTTTGTTTAATGAAATTAGTCAGATAATCTCTCAAAATATAATATGGTTTTCGAGAGGAAAAATAAATTGGAAACGCACCAATTAATTTTTGGTTGTACCAGTATTTGAACCCATGACTTTATAATCTAAACCTGGAATTTATATCACCCATCAAAAATGTTTTTGATGATTAAGTAAGTAAATGATTTGGAAAATATTCGTAATAATTATCCATGAAACATTTCGTAGACACTGCTACGGCTCGTAGCAGTTTTCTATAGTTTCAAAAATAACTTTGAATTACACAACTACCACCGCTTGTTAGTAAAATTCATGTCCAGACTTTAGAAACTATCACACCAACAACTCTGTAATACAACAGCGTTCTCAAATCAAGCGGAAAGCGAGCAGTGTTGCACACGACTGAGGGCATTCTACATGCGAGTGAGCTCGTGTGAAATGCAATTTTTTCGAGCCCATATATGTTGAGTTTCACCGTACGGGGCCAATTTGTCGCGTCGTACTAACAAGGGATTTCGTGGCTACAGTGTCGTCAAGTTAATAGTGCCGTACTTTACTTGCTGGATAAAAGTATTACGTGACTTTAAAGTTGAAAGTGTTCAAAGTGAACGTATTTAACTGGATGAGGCCTCCGTCACAAGATGCATAGCATGCAACCCATAGCGTACAATGGGGGGATTTGTCATAATCACTTGGCAGGTGGATGTGATCGCAGTACTGGTGTTGAGTTCTTAGGTGGATGTTGCTGCCCATTTCCTGGTGTAACGTTAGTATGTACGAATTATTATTAAAAATATTTTTCATCTGCTACAAACTGTTCTTTCGACGACCTCTGTGGAGCTGCGGGCAACGGTTTACATGTGACGCAGGAGGTTGCGGGTTCAATTCTTGCCTCAAAACAAATATATGTACGATCTGCAGATATTTGTTCAGGGTGTTCTGGGTATTTTCTATGTATATTAAAAAATATCTATCTATGTAATGTATTGTAAGTATGTTTTGTATTTATTATCTAGTACCCATAACACAAGCTCTGCTTAGCTTGAGGCTAGATAATATCGTGTGAAATGTCCAGCATTTATTTATTTACTTTCAAATAATCCTAGTTGACTATTGATAGTTGGTAGTCCATTTACTGATTGAGTTAAACTGCATGCCTAACCAAGCAAGAATATAGCATTACAGTTTTCTTATAGAAATTAATCCTCGTGTAGCTATTTTATCGTCATATTAAACTTTGACAGTTCTTTTTTTTTCTTTTTTTTTATGTTATTGCTCGACATACTGGCATACGGCCCACCTGATGGTAAGCGGTTACCGTCGCCTATTGGCATCTGCAACACCCGGGGCATTGCCAATGCGTTGCCTGCCTTGGAGGACCCTTTTCACATTTTTTTTGAAGCTGTGCATATTGTATTCAATATGACGATAATAGCCTGTTTCTACCTAAGCTACTTACTACTGTATTAGAGTAGGTTTGCCGGTTTCAATATTATAGCAGTTAATTGCAATTGAAGGATGCATCACCGAGCATTCGTGCACTACTCTTGCTATGTGCTTGCATGAATCATTATGTTCAAATCGAGGAGCTAGCGATAATTTTACAACTTAAATTTAACGCATTTCAACATATAGATTGTCATGCAAGCGCAAAGAAGGAAAACCAAAAAAGAGATTGTAAAATATTTCTACTCTACAATGTGGACCGGACTGGATGAGAAAAGCGCGTGAAAGGGACGTGTGGTGGGATTTAAGGGAGGCCTACGCAAGTGAGATGTACGTACTACACTACGTACTTGTACCTATTGTATGTGTGTATCATTCATTGCACATTATTAGGTTGTTTTCTATACATAAAAAGCTCTACAACCATGAAAACAAAGCTTGTGACCAAGATAGCTATAGCTCCAACTCTGTCAATTCTACAGCATATACTGTTATGAAGGGATGCCTTGATTACTCTATACAGCTTGGAATTTGCAAAATTAAATGGCAATAGGCAGGCCATAATAGCTCACAGAACCGATATCCAAGCCCTGTTTGGTGACTCATCATTTTCCTGCCCATATCCCACATTATGCAGGGTCCGGACATTATGTTTTTTTTCGTACCCCTATATCAACCGCCATTTTAATGTTTTGATAACCAAAGGGAACATACTGCTGACAAAAAACCTGCATACATTTACTGAAATACCACTGAATACTGTTTTTAACCGACTTCCCAAAAAAAGGAGGAGGTTCTCAAATCGGTTGTATTTTTTTTTATGTTTGTTACCGCATATCTCCGGCGTTAATGAACCGATTTGGAAAATTCTTTTTTTATTTGAATAGATATACTTCCAGATTGGTCCCATTTTTTTCAGAATCCAGTTCTGATGATGGGATCCATGAGGAATTGAGGGAACTCCTCAAATATTGTAGGCATACATATGGCGATTTTGATATTTTCAGCAACAAACCAAGCATTTGCATTCAAAAAGTATCATAATCCTTTCACCACTATGGTTCTTTCATCATTTTTTTTCATCCAAATATTTAGTCGAATACTATGGCGGAAGTCGGTTTTTTAAATGAAAAGTTATTCTAAATGTGAAAGTAGTTGCAAATTTACACATCAAGGTGGTAATGATTTTTTTATTTATTTTATATAAATAATTAAATAACCTTGCGTGACCAAAGAAGAAACAGTGACTTTTTTTTTAAATTAATAAATAATGCTGGACTTCCTTCTGGTAGTAATTTGGACAAGTTGAGGTATCTTTAGATCGTTTGGAATGGTGTTTAGATAGCTCAACTGTATTATAATGTATTTTTAAAATTTGTAATTATCGTTATATTTTAATCAAATCATTCATTCTGAAAATAAAGATGTTTCCATAATAAATAGAGTTAACCCTGTGACCGACCGGACATGGAGCGAACCGGTGGCGCAGTAGTAAGGTGGGTTGAAGGCATGTCAGTAATTTTTGTGCTGTGTTGTGACTGGCCTAAGAATAGACCCCTCCGTCTACACCCGTGGATTTTCTAAAAACCGACTAAGGGATTACCTACGCCAGGGTATCGGAAGCAGCATCCACCTGAGTACTCAACACCAATAATCCGATCACAAATCCGCCTGCCAAGCTTGGTGGTAATGGCAAATTCAATCCATTGCATTCTATGTGGGATGCCTCATAAAGGTTTGAAGGCTGCTGGTTTATAAATTCCAAAATTATGTCTTAGGAGTTGCGTATTGAGTTCGTGGACATACAATAAGGTTGTTTTACGCCTTAAACGAAGAAGAAAACCAAAAACTTTAACAAAAAAACAATTTTCTCTAAAGAAACTACTGCCAGTAAGCCTACTAAAGTAAATTTGGACTTGCATCAACTCAGTTTAACTCTAACAAAGAGCACGTTCTCCGCGGTTTTTGTTGAGCTCAATGCAAAAAGTTTCATTGAAAGTGCGTGCTAACTCCCCAACTAAGTTTGTATACGTCTTTGAGGCAACAGCTCAACTTTCAAACGATTCCACCTTATTGTTGAGTTCAGTGTAATGATGAAAGTTTGCGCTAAATAGAATCTTGAGAGCAAAACCAATTTGTTAGAAGCAATTTGTTAGATAAGAGTTTTTAGTATATATTTACTAACATTTATAAAGAAAAAAACACTTCTCTTCTTCGAAATTCATCTGCATCAAAATTATTCAAGTCTTACTCGTAGTGAAAAGTGTAGTGAACTCGGAGACAACTCCTAACCGCTGGAATCTCTAATGTGATGATAATCTTCCGACCTAGTTGAACGACTTTACATTATGCTGTGACTTTACGAAGAATGTGAAACTTAACCATCGGATCTCGAAGCTTGCATTGAATGAAGCTCTTTACTTTGGGAATTTTAATAAGAGAGTGCATGTTTCAAATGTTGAAATTTGGTAAAAAATAAATATAACTCAGTAACTGTCTCAAATCTTCGTGTCATGGTGTCTGGCCAAAGAAAAGACTCTTCCACCTGCTCCCATAGACGGGTGAAAACGAATTGGCAGTAGTATCTGCTAGAGTACTCCACACCAATACTGCGATCATCAATCCACCTGCCAAGCATATTGAAGCTTGTGAAGTAAATTACTTTAATTGGGGTACCTACAATATTTATAAGTGATATTGGCTTCAATAATAATAATCAAAATTTTAATGTATCTGTCCCCGTCCCCCCATTTGCACGATATGCAAGCTATGGGGGAGGCCTCATCCAAGAGAGGATGTCTATCAGCCAATATAAGACGAGAATACGACCATAAATACGGTAATTTCGGGATTTAAAAGAGCTGATTAAAGAGAACCCAACGAGCAATATTGGCTTTAATAACAATAAACGAATTAAAATTTCTGCAAAGATGTACAGGAATCAGAAAACATGACGATTGTACGTAACAGCTTGGACACGAATTGTTCCGTTTTATTTTTTTAAAAGGATTTGCATTGACTTTGCCAACATATTATAATATCTTAAATTATAGCAGTGTTATGAGACATGAGTGTCTAGAAGAAAGTTAACGATTCATGTTTTCCACTGCAAAGCAAGCTCTAAAACTAAAATATATTCTTCTTTCTGATCTTTCAAGCGCCTTCTCATAATATACGAACGAATAGCGTTTCGATATTCAATCGAGATGTTTTCTATTTCACCGATATAAATATTAAAATCACGTTGCGAATTACTATTCAATTTGCACCCCATTCCGCTGCAGTATCTTACAGAATCCATTAACATTATTTTGCATGGTGGAGGTCTGCGTCTATTTTACTTATTATAAAATAAAAATGAATATGCTCCTAATAAAAATTTAATTTTTAGAAGAAGAAAAAAACCGTCTTCTTTCAAAAAGCGCTAAATCAATTTCGATAAAAATTAACCAAACAAAGTTAAGAAATTTTCGATAAATTTTTAGTGTATTGCTGAGTTTTGGTTTCAAGGTTTCGGGTGCCGGTGAAATTACAGGTGAAATTAATGATGTAGTTACATAAAGTGGTGGAGAAAAAAGATAGCTAACGAAACTCCTCGATGGTGGATATAATGGTAATTTTAATGATTATTTGAAGCAGCTTACAGATTTGATTAAAATCTTACTAAAAAATAAACAAGCAAAGATATTGACAGTATTGATTTGTCATTTTAGCATAATAGACTACTATACCATAATAAAACAGGTTTTTCTAAATGACCCTATTTTATTGCATGGCGTGCAATGAAATAGGGTCATTTAGAAAAACCTCATTATACCTCCATAACTCATTTTTGGTTAATTTATGTTTTATTTAAAAAATGATAAGCAATTTTTTACAAAAACTATTGTATTGAATGAGGTATGAAATATACTATATATAATATGTTATGTCTTGCATAATTTGGGAGGTATTTCGGTTTTTCTAAATGACCCTATTTTATTGCAATCCATGTTACATCCAATTTTCAAAATAAAATAAAATGAATACACAGGCAAAGCGGTATTCATATTTCTATAAACAAATCATCATTCCTTTGATATCATCGAAGATTAAATCCATGAAAAGAAATATTCCGGAGTTTAGGTCTTTTTGTTGTAGAACCTGATTTATTGTCCGAAATATTCGTCCATTTATTGAAAGCCTTCGTCGCAAGCACAATTTCTTTTATGTCCCGCGAGCACTTTTTAAAGGGGCTTTTACACTAAAAAAACAGGTTGGCTGGTAGAAAATGTTCATAGCATCAAGCCCACCTGTTTGTACATTTATATCTTAAATATAAATGTACAAACAGGATGTATATATAAAAGATATATTTGAGCAATTGTAAGCGATTTGTTCTATGAAGCCATATAAAGCATTCCATGATGCTCATGCAACAGGTATACATGGATGATTTAATTTCAGCAACATGTAGAATGTTACATTGAACTATTTACTAGAGAATAGTTTTGGATGAATCAACTGTTAGTTTCAATGTTTTTCAATAAAAAAATATAACATATTTGATATAAACCATTTGCTGACATAACTCATTAACTAGGTACTTTAACATACGATAATTATAATCAATTGTGTTTGGTACATATCACCGACCAATAAATGGCTCTGAAAACTGTCCGTGTAAAAGCAACTTTACGTCTTGAAAGCACTTTTTAAGAAGATACGCCATTTAGATAAAATGCTAATTTATTCATTGGCAAGAAAGAAGGAAGAAATAAGCCTATGAGATTCAATTTAATCTTGGCATAGTAATTTATTTTTGATGCGATTTTAGAAGCTGTTTACTGGCTGTTGTAATAATAGAAAGTGGATCAAAACGTTTAAGGGATTGTGGGTTATTTAGACTTGAAGTAAATTAAAATAAACGCCACAAAGCGAGACTAACAAAACTGCATACAACTGGTGATAGTTAACCGTAGAAAAAATCAAGGTAGTAATAAGACAAATGGATCAAATAAGTCCTTCATCAACAGTGTATACTGCAGTTGTACCCTCTCTCATTATGTTCTTAATCCAAAGTTGTATAGTGTTTAGGGTTTCGTATCTCAAGGGTGCCAACGGAACTATAACACGATTACTCCAGTTGTCTGTCTGTTCGTCATAGCCTATTTTATCCGAATCTACTGGATCAAAAAAGGTGAAATTTAGTACATCAACTACGGACGTAATCACGTAAATCAACGAATTTAGATTTCAGGGGTTTTATAAGGGTATGGGAGGCAAACTAGAAAATTAAAAAAAACTTAATATGTTGCTCATGATATAAAATAAATGAGCTAAAATGATGTTAGTTATGAGAAAAACAAACTTATTTTGAATAATTCTGAAATGCTTCGTTTAAAAGATATTAAAGAATTTGTCCAAAAATTGTCCATTACTGAACCAAAAATTTTGAAAATATATGGAATTTTGAGTGTCACTCATACTTTGCAAGAAAACCTGAAAAATTTAAATCCTAAATCTTTTACGGAAAATACTCGTATTGAGAAAATTCGATATAAAATTGTGTTGATTGACTAATAACTTTATTGGTCTAGTGGTTACTATGGTTTGCTTCTACGGAACCCTCTCCACGTGAGTCTGACTCGCATTTGACCGGTTTGTTCTATATTATGGTTTAGCTATTTTTGGTCGATTGTTTTCTATAACCATATTGAAACACCTGGGTCTATGTGTTGTAGTACCAAGGTACTCTAAGTTATTTGATACCCACGACACACGGAATCCTTACTATGTATGTAATTGTAAGATGCTATGATTATGTTATGTTACCTAGAAGTTCACACAAAATTTAAATACCTTGAGACTGAAAAAAACCGATTCCACCTCATCGGCTGAAAACATATCCTGAAGATAATCATCTATCACTTGCAGATGACCGTGAAGTGTACTTAATGTCTCGCTCCAATATTCAAATACGATAAAATATCGTACACGCCTTATCTCGTTTCCAATCTCGGTTCGATTTACGACTCGTTACGTAGGGGTGTCAAACATCCGCCTAAGTGGACAAGTCCGGGGTTTAAGAGGTCAAAAGTCTTTATCAGTAAAGTCATCACCATTAACTTTATTAACATCGCCCCCCAAAAATTACAGTAGCAAAATGGCATTGAGGAACGCAACAATGGAGACAATTTTGGCAGCATTAGCTGCTGGGCATTGCATTGTGCTAGATTAAGTCTCATGTGCTGTAATTTCAACGATACTATCTACGGGCACATGAGACTTATCCCCTTCAAAGTGGAACATAACAATGCGAGCACTACCGCTTGGCAGCAGAAATAGGTATGGTAGTAGTACTTCCCCGGTCAAACTCTTTTACAAGAAGCTCCATAGCTTAATTTTTAAATTCTTTTACATTTCAGAAATGTCATAGTATACCTTTCGCTTAGTCTTATTGTAATATTTCCCTTCACTTCACTATACTCATACTCATTTATTTACCGTAGGAGCTTTACAGCACATTTGATGATGTCAAATTTACACAGTAGGAACAATAAATAATAAACGAAAAAAATACAGAAAAATAACCTACTCAGAGCCATCCAAAAACAGACTAGCATAGGGATACACAAGATAACACAATAACACAAACACAAAAAACTAAAAATACAAGCATATACATAAATACAAGTTATTATGTAAAGCTGCTGTAAATGGGCGTTGTCAACAAATTACAATCTAAAAATTCTTTTCAAACATTAAATTAATTATACCAAAATTAAAAGATTCAAAAAGAAATGTTAGAAACATAAGCTGCTGTAAAGGGGCATTATCAATTACATATAAAAAATATAGCTCGTAGGTATATAATTTAGGCATTATTTTTTTTTATACCCATGGTATGTAAGTAGTTTTGTATGTATACAGTATTGCATTATGTAGTAGATTAATTATTTATTTATTTATATAGTTATTCTATTACAAGTAGGTATTAAGCATTACATTTTAGATCTTTCGTATAATCTTGTAAAATTTACGTACACCACCATTTTTTTATCTTACAGATCTCTCTTCATCAAAAGGTTGTCTGGAAGAAATCTCTTCGAGAAATAAGACCATCCATTGTACTTTTGATTATCATGTTAAGTTTTGTTAATTTTTTATTATATTAAGGTGTACAATAAAGTATTTTCTATTCTATTCTATTCTTCACTAACAAAAATGGGTCAAATTGTTGAGATCAACGATAAATATTGTCCGGCTATTTTGTTATCACACTGGTAGGTGTTAGAATTCATGTATAGCAACCCTTACCCTGGTAACGTACTCGATTTGATTCTGCGAGTATTGGAAAGAGGCGTCACCTAAACGTCTCGCATGGAATGATTGGATCCTTAACAGATTCCCGAGACGACGGCAGCAGATTGCGGCTGCGACCTAATGTATGTATCTGTGGCGGTGTATGGACACACTGGATAACAAGTTGGGATACTGCTGAAATAAACCGAAGCTTTACATCACAGGAAGTCAGTGGATGAAGGCGGTTCAAGCTCGTTTATCGTGGCATTCAGTGGGGAAAGCCTATGTCCAGCAGTGGATTTCCCCAGGATGGAGGTGATGATGATACGTTATACGCGCGAATGAAGTGGTGAGATCAGCTTGTAACAGAATATAAAGTCTTAGGCAACGGACTTAATTTCATCATCAAGATGAGTTGGAACTCCAAGAATGAAGCAATTTGAGAATTGAGATTCTTTTTATCCGTATTCCGTACTAGGGTCTAACGTAAATATTTGAATACCACGGAAGACGAAGAATGTCTGCCACCGGAAAATATACGACACGAGGGCTGAGATTTTGAAAGAAGAATTTAAATCGAAACTCGAAGCTATGCCGGAAAAATCACATGTAATTTTCAGTCGTTTATTTTGTTTGATTTTCTTCTCATACTTGACGAGAAGTACTTAAAGCCGTAATGTAAACTCATACCATTGTGATACTAAACATTATGATAAAAAATATATTAACATTAGTTTCGTTTTCATAAAAATTAGCTCTACCATCTTTTGCATTAGAAAAACTGACTTATTCCACTTTTTCCCACTGAAAGAATCTCCCTCAGGGCAGAAAACTGAACCATTAGGATCCAGGGTTAGGGAGTAAAAAAAACTAGAATTCCCCCTTTCATTTTGGATATTCCACTTTTCCTCCCTATAGTAAATAGACAAGAACAAACCAAATTGAAAACCAATCAGGGGGGAAAACTGAACGTACAAAAATAAATTAGAAATCCCACTTTTCATTTTGAATATAAACTATATATGTTTATGTTTTATTTACCTATATGAAAACATCACATCCACATATCAACCCGCAATGCGCTAGATGGATTAGTCCATTCCATATCTCGTCGAGAGTAGACCCGGAGATAATAATGTTTTTAATATGGGAATATCGAAAACATTTTTATCATTTAACATTTGTATTATTCAGCTTTTCCGTTTCTCGTAGCACCGCGCAGGCGCTTCTCAAGAAGCTTTCCAAGTAAGAAGGATCATCAAATCAAGGTCAAGCCAATCTTTGTTTGTTGCCCTGATTCTTCTAGCTAGCTTTGCTTGATCGCGTTAGAACAGGAGTAATTTTAGTGTATAAGATGATTCAAAATTATCCTCAAATTTGTTTTTTTTTTAAATTGCTTGTGAGGATATACCACGGAAGAATGAATGTCAATGGAAGTAAGATTTAAAGCAAGCGTTTTTTAATTGTATCCATCTCATTCATATAAATGAATGTTTTAATGTGTTGGAATGAGAAAAGCATTTAGAAATCTGTTCTTATTTTATTTGCATCGTACCAGGTACTTGGGTCCATTTATGACGTCATGTTACCACTATTAAAATATTACATGAAATTGAAGAGGTCCAGCTAAATAGTTAAATCACCTTGTGATTTAGGACATCTTCGTGTATTCGGGTTAAACGACGTTTTGACAGGAGAGAAAAATTATAAAATTTTGTTGTAATACTGCGACTTACAATTAAAATTACCATAAAAAGGCAAGCAAACTAACAACAAATGGCATGTGCAGTGCTGGGATGTAAATCCCATTACTCCACGAGACAAAACAATGATGTGAATATAAGTTTCCACCGGTAGGTAAGTTATTTTGTTTAGGTAGGTAATTGTAGATTAGGGGTTTAGGGGTCAGGGTTATATGTGTTTGGGGGCTATTTGTATACCAAAGTACCATCACATAATCCTGTTTTATAAGGATTCCTAGTAATTTTTATGCAAAAAATACAAATAGTATTGGTTATCATAGTGTTGTACCAATGCACCTGATATGATCGACTATCGATAGATTTTACGCATATAAACCACGCGGCTATCAAAATGGGGTGGAACCTTTTCAAAGTAAATATTTTAGTCTTATCGTTGCGTTTTTCTTACAAGAGTATTTCTTTCAATTCTTTCCTCAAGATATTATTTATAAAAAAAATGGCTAGAGGCTATTAACAAACCAGATTGGATCCCTAACGATAGACGAATCTGTACCAAAAATTTTATTCGAGAATACTTTGTAAAAAAAATAGATGATTTGAAATGGCGGAGATTAGAGCCTGATGCAGTACCCACGCTCTTCTTACCGCTAAGTCAACAATCCAGTCATCAAGTCAAAGTAAGATCCTACTCCAACATTAGTTTTCAAGTTGGAATAAGTATATTTTTGTCTAATGTAATGCTGGTTTATTTATAGTAACATAACATAGCGCCCAATAGTCATATACGTTGTCCTGATCCCACACTAGGATTCCCTGTGTCGTGGTTATCAGGAACTACGAGTACCATGGTACCATAACACCCAGATCCGGAACAAATATTTGCAGATCATACAAATATTTGTCCCATAGCGGGAATTAAACCCGCAACCTCTTGCATCTCAGCCGGTTACTCGCCCGCCGCGCTTTAGTGGTTGTATATATCTGCTTAAATTGTTTATAAATGTCTAAACAAGACTCGCTCGTCACATCTTTGCTACTCACTCACTTGACCATCGGTCGACTCAGCTTGCGTTTTTGAGTTCTGAACGTTCATCTATACAAAAAACATCTTCATCTTACTTTACGGCATCCACGGGAGGAGAAGGAGGGGTCTATTTTAGGCCGGACACACCACGGCAGTTATGTGTACCTATCTAGTAAGCTACTGTAAATAAAAAAATAGTGTGTTTACATAATTATTATGGTTTTATTTGATACCTGCCTCGCATATGTGCAAATTTTATATTTTGAATATAGTACCTAGGGCCGGTTTCTCGTAACTGTTGGAAACCAACAACGATGATCTCATCATCAACAATGATGATCATCATAACAGTCAATTATTTTATCGACAAAAAATATTTACCTACGTTGATGCTATGTTCCCTTCACTAGGGAAAACTTCAATTGCCTATGACAAATATTTAGCGGTACGGAAAGGAAAACAGACTGTTCTATGACAATACATTTGTCTATCTCTAACATAGTGCCTTCTAGTATAGGTGTAAGAAGCAACACACTATAAACTTCAGCAGCTATTTTAGTTGTACTTCCATTGGATTTCTTCTTCCATGGGATATACTCAATTTTGCCAATGTCAAGTAGCATAGATAATTATCAAACAATGTCCAGTCGTCAAGGCCTCTTTCAAGTCACGTTCTAGTAAATCGATGGCAGTTTACTAGAATGTTCCTGGACAATTTCCACCCCTTCGAACACACCGGTTAAAATTCCACCAAAATTACACGATATAACTCAAAAAAACACTAGAAATTTAAATAAAATAAAAAAGGACGACGTCTTCCTTCGAAAGAGCAGAAAAAGTCCCCCTTGTAATTTCAATGAATAAAATAATTTTTGACTTTGACTTTGATGATTTTGATCATTGGCTGATTGCTTTTGCACTACAAACGTGTCAATCTAATTTTGAACCGACTTCAACAAAAGGAGGAGGTTATCATTTGGTTGTATTTTTCGAGCAAAACGTTTAAAAAATAGAGAGTTACTTGTGAAAGACCAAGCTAAGGTTTTGAATTACAGAGAAAATAGTATCATTACAGAACACGACACAGGAGTGGTTTACAGTTCTCAAGGGGTAACAGATGCGATATATCACTAGATGTGAGAGATTCGTTTTGCGTTTGGTATAAAACAATATAACTTCGCGTAAACAACAATATGACTTGTAGTTCTGCGAACAATAGACCTCTTGAGAACAAACTTTTTTTTTTTTATAAACTTTGATAATCGCATCCATAGCTTGATCTAGCATATACCCAATCTTAACTGAACTTCAAGTTGTTGAAACTCTAACAAATGAGAGCTCATGTTATATTGTTTTTGTTTTTTTTTCTGAATACCTAATACATTTTATAGTAAAAGTTGACATTGTGTAGGAATATCTAGACGTAGCCCTTTTTTTTACACCCCACTTGATGGTAAATAGCGCCGCAGCAAACTTCCCCCCTTTTTGGGGGAAATAACCATCCAATAAAAAATCGCCGATGACAAAACAATCGATGGTTCTGTAGAACCTGTAGGTATATCAAGTTTCGTCAAGATTCATTGAAAAATGCGACCTATACACGAGTACATACATACATAAATATTTACATACATATATACATAATTACATAAGCCCCGACGGACGAAAGCAAATTTTGCCAGTTATATGCAAGGACTTCGCTCATTTAGTCAATTATCAACTTCTATCAGTACATAAATTTATTTTATAAATAATTGAACGCACCTTAAAAGAAAAAAACAAAAAAAAAAAGCTGAGTTTAAAGCTCAAAAAATCGACAACAGTTGGATAAAAGGTTCTCCAGTGGTGATCTGACGACGCAATGTACCAAGCCCCCCCACTGGACTGGCGACATTTTAAAGGTATCAGGAAGGCGGTAAATGGAGGCAGCTCAAGACCATTCGTCAAGGCGTTATATTATGGAGAGGTCTGTGCCCAGCAGTTATCTTCTACAGGCTAGTCATAGTCATAATCATAGTAGTTTATTGATAACGAAAACGGTTACAGGTCATTCAAAATAATCATAAGTAGGTACAGGTAAAAAATAATAATCAGTTTTAAACTAATAATAATGTCAAATAATTAATTCATATTCATTTTAAATAAATCCTAAAAATGATAAATTGTCTGATCCACAAGCCATGTTTTTAAATGATGATACTAAATGATTCTAATGATGATACTAATGATTTGATGGTTATATAAAAGCTGTTCTCTCATAACTTAGTCACAAACACAAAGTATTCAAACTATTCAGCTATTTCAGCTGTCAGTTTGTGGTCCTCGCTGACACGGCCATATATCAGCCAAAATACAGCTCAGTCTTCAACAATACATCTGCATGCTCATTTATAACCGTTTGCGTTGAAATAAAGTCATTATGGCATGAATTTCACTAAGTGAATAGACAAAATATACTTTTCAACACACTTGCTCATAAAGTGGCTCTAATTTCACCGCAATTAGGCACATAATGACACCTGTAATCAAACTGTGACTTTTTCATTCACAAGACTGTGTTCTTTTTAATTTATTGGTTGAGTTGCTTTGTTCTTTAAAAAGTTTCGATACAAAAAATATCGTGTTCAATAGAACAAATAAATTAATGTACCTATTGCTTCCTTGTACTTGAACTTGTAGCGCAGACTCTTTTCCGTAACTAGGCCACCAGTGGGCCATTTTACCTATTGCATGCAAATTCGTATTTAAATAGATGATTTCAACTTGTACGTGTTTAGTAAATAAAACTTTCAATCAAAAATATAACTTTTGTTTTCTCTGTAATAAAGAAGTGTGTTGAAAAACGTCGTATGATACACGTGTGTATTAATGATAACCGTACGTGTGTATTAATGATAACCGTCCTCGGCTCTCTTAATGGCACCTCTGCCGTAATCACTAACATTACACACTTGTAGCATAATGTACTATTATACTATACCTGCTCAGAAAGTAACTTAGAACTTTTAAGAACATTGGCTACGCATCAGAAAACAGTCTATGCATTACGAAAACTACAGTGCGGAAAAAATTGGCTAGTAACATTAACTAATAAGAATTATTTTGATGGGGCTCTTATTAAAGTTTTGAAACTCACCACAAAGTCCACAAAACTATCATTTCTTAATGTTTACTCAATCTCAAAGTTTGCCTTCAAAGGTCAACCTTTTATGTGGAAAACTGAAACTTATGGCGGATGTCAGCTTCTAGTTCAAAAGCGTGGGCGTCCATAAGTCAATAGGGAACGGTTACGTTTAGATTCAAGGGTCCCTTTTTGATCACATTGTTTTATGATTGTAACAAAAAAGTGTTTGTTCTTATAAAAGGAAATTCATCGTTTAAGAAACTTGTGGCCACATGTCACAAAAACAATAATAAACTGGCGTATAGTGCAAAGGTGTCGCTTGGGAGAGCCAAAATTATCTCCTAAACTATATGCAAGATATCTTCCTGAAATAAATAATAAGTGGTATGAACCAAAAAAACACTGTAAAAATCATTGAAGAATATTTCGTAGCTAAACTTATTATCTTAATGAGACTATCAACTAAAATATGTGTGTTAGGTCTCCTAGTTTTCGCAAAATAATTTTTCGTTATGATAAGAAGTTTTTATGAGCTAAAAACACGAATACATTTGAATATGGCGCCACTTGCGAAACGATCCACCTTAAAAACAAATAATAAAAAAATAAATTAAATTCTTCTCGCAATAAACGAACCTTAAAAGTGTCAATTTTAAAATATTGGAGCCAAAAATAGCCGTCGCTTCCATTAGGAGCATTTATCCCGCCTTTAGCCGGAACTTATCTTATTGACACCGTGATTGCATAATTTACGGGACACGATGAAATCGCTTAGTGCGCAGAAAAGCTGCCAACTATGTCCGCTCCAACGTTTTGGCAGAGATGTGTTACTGCTGAGTTATTTATTATGCTTTATATAATTTTAAACCAGGGTAAGTTACTCAAATTGTCACGATTTAAGTCCTTAAACTAAGTAAAATCAGATTGTATACCAATAACGTAATGCTTAATTGTAGTACATGTTTTCTGTGTATATTATAAATAATAACAGAGGTTAACAGAGATTTGGTTTGCGCACCGTTTTGTCTTCCTATAAATAAAATATGAAGTAGTCTTTGGAAGCTTTGACGACAAGGGTTATACGGTGTCTTGAACAATTTGGAAATAGTGCTATCTTAGAGTAGACAAGTGCTATAGTGTAGATAAAAGACTGTCCATCATAATGATGCAATTTTCTCTGCACCTCGCTGCTCCATTACGAGAGCCTGTCACTTGATATATCATAGCACTTGAGAAATGCTCTGGAGATAGTGTCGTGTGAGTTTAGAAGACTTGCAACAATGTTTTTTTTTTGTGGCCATTATTTTATTACTACAAAGTACTATGCTATTGTACATAATTGTTATGTTTTAAATAACAGGACTTTCAGCATTTTATTTATCGTTTAGTTACAATGATTTAGTTTTGCTATGTTCTGGTAGGAAGGGTAACATTACAGGCAAATATGACTTTAACTTTGCACTTAACTTACTTTGCAATCTAATGCAGCTTATGGTATTTTATAAGTCTATTAAATGTTTGGGTGTCCCTACTATATTAATGATTAAAATAATGTAGCTTGATTAAAATGGCATATAACAAAATCCTCGTGAAAAAAAAATAGTGCTGTGACAATTCGGACCAAATCGAGATTAATGTGTGTACCTATTTATCAAATAGAAGTGTTTTGCACGAATAATATTTTAAAACAATTATGTAGGTAGCTACAATCTTTTAAGATTAAAAGCAAACAAAAAAAAAACGACAAATTCACGAGATTCACTGTTTAAAACAGTATTTTTTGCCCTTTTTGGCTTTGTGTCAACAAGACTATAAATTTAATAATAATAAAAAATAACAAAAACAACACATTAACATAAACACAACAAACAAAAACAAACGATCGACTCACGTTTATCGATTTACTACGTCCCTAAAATTTTAGCATAGTTTTGTTGTGACTGAAACAAAAAATATGTGCATTGTTTTGTGATAATCCACGCAAAATACAGTTACATTTTAAAGATCAATCATATGTTTGTTATTTATAATATGTACAACACTTGTAGAACATAGTAGTTTTACACGCAGAAAACCAGTAATCTTTGTGATGTGTTACTCAACACCAATACTGTTATTACCAATCCGCCTGCCAAGCGTGGTGATTATGGCAAACCACCCCCATTGCATTCTATGGGGAAGACCTCGTCCAGCAGTGGTCGTAGAGGCTGGTCATGATGATGATGACGAGTTTAATCACATTAACAACAAAATTTAAAAAAAATAAAAAAAAAAAATAAAAAAAAAAATAAAAAAAAAAAATGCTGGACATTTCACACAACATTATCTAGCCCCAAGCTAAGCAGAGCTTGTGTTATGGTTACTAGATAACTGATATACTTAATACAATGCATTACATAGATAGATATTTTTTATTATACATAGAAAATACCCAGAACACCCGGAACAATTATCTGCATCGCACAAATATTTGTTCCGAGGCGGGGATCGAACCCGCAACCTCCTGCGTCGCAGGCCAACCTTCGCCCGCCGCGCCACAGAGGTCAAAAAATGGTATAAAAACTCCAAATATATGTTGCAAATTTGTAATATTGGGGACATGTCCACACAGAGCATAAAACTGCAAAGTGTGCATTCGGGTGATGTTTGTTATAATTAATTTTACAAAAATGGAGGTACTTTTCAAACAAACATGACAACGTAACGATGGCCGTGGGAATAATTTAATAAGCGATGTGACTCTTAAGTTGAATAAACTTACATTCAGCCTGAACTTCGGCTATTATATCGAATCTAAGGCCAGAACTACTGCTAAAAAACTGGGTATCCAGACTAAGGTGCTGCATACTTGAACAGTTTCTAAATATCTACCAAGCATATATCCGATCTTCATGAAGTACAGTTACTGCTGCCACCTTTGGAACGGATCTACCAAGCTTGAAACCTTAGATTCGATTAAGCAGCGTGCCAAATGGCCAATCATTGGCAATGACTCGTTGTTCGATATGAAGCCTCGGACTTTGACGGAGAATTGTCTGCCTTTAAGTTTTTTACTGAATAAATTTCGACGAATGTGCTCAGGCACTACATTACCTCATTCCTCCATCTCTTTTCCACTTGCTAACACTAGATACCAAAATCAGTAAAAAACATATTCCGGGTCTAGGTGCTGTGGTACCTACCATGTACTCGGAATTCCTGATACCCACAACACTGTGACTGTTGGTTGTTATGTTATATCCAATTTCGACCTAATAACTCAGTGTTATTGTACAGAATATGCGTACTAAATTCATCTGTGATGCGTATTACATGCAAATACTCTAATGCCTTCATATATAAAGGAACCCCTATAAATGAATTAAACGTGAACGTTGGAAGCCATGATATTTCATAAAATGGGATACGTTATCGGCATCACGTTACAAGTCAACTAATTTTACAATTTAAAATGATCTAATCGCGCTGACCTGACTAAATATTAGCGATGGATGCGAGTTATTTGTAAATAGGAAATACTAATAATAAATAATCGTTTATAAATTTAAAAAGAAATATAAAGTAGGTAGGTACATGAAATTAAAATATGGTTAAATCATTATACAAGCTTTGGACACTTATTAGCTCTCAGACTAGGATTACCTGTGTTACGGGTAGCATAAGGCTCTTTCAGAAGTACTGGTAAGGATAAAATAAAAATTATAATAACAAAATCAAAGTACAACAATAATTCATAGTATTTGCATAAGCGTAGGTAGCATGAGCTTTAGATAGCTATTTATGATAGGTAGTGCCAAGATTTTTTTACATTAAACGTGATACACTTCTATTCTACGTCGAGTTAATGGAAGCAATTACTATCAGGCTATTACTTTGTATTAATGCAGTACTTTAATCGAACCCGAACCTCTTGCGTCTCAGCCGCCTACTCGCCCGCTGCACCAAAAAGATCGTTAAAACCGTCTAAATACAAAGACTTTCTTATCTGCTAATTACTTTTTTAATATTTTTGCGCATAGCATGTAACGTATCTAAGAAGATAATATCTTTGCGTTCGAACGAAATTTTATATTCAAGTTGCGTATCAAAGCAATCGAGACGCGTGTAATGTTGATGTTCGTTAAAAATGTAACAAAATAGCGCAATTTATTACTTTTTTTGAACACTTCAAGCTTTTTAGGTCAGCGAAAGATCTGCGCTGTAAATAAACATCGTAAGATGTCCTTTGCAATAGCTTTCGTGAATTATATCATTCATTTTGTTGTTGCGGAGGGAGTGTAGCGCGGATCCTATACCCACCCTGATAAAGATTCTCGATTAGGGTCGAAACCTGTTGGTGCTTCCACCAACATATACGTGAAAATTTACTTTTACAAAATAAATCTCCTTTAATATATAAACTCTTAATCAGTCGATTTAAAGTACAATGTAGAGTATGGTTTCATATTATACTTGGTAATTCAGCTGAATCGAGTAGTCTCGAATTGAGAAGAAGGTTTGCTATTAGCACTCTCAGTAATTTAGAGCTAACTAGAAACATCCTGGGATTGTAAATGATATATTAATTTATTTATTCACTTATATAGAGCTGAGATAGAAATATACTGTGAACATCCAATCCAACGTTCAGACGTGTAAACGTTTTCTGAAGCACTAGTTTGTGTAGTTGTGGGCGCGGATAATGGCCTGACGTGCTATCAGATGATGCTGCAGATAATGTGTTCATCCGTATTCATTAATTAAGGGTATTTGTAGTATTATCACCGGCATAAGAGCAATCAATATCATCACCAGCCTTTATACGCCCACTGCTGGACGAGGCCTCTTCCATAAATGTAATGGGGGAATTACCATAATCATCATTACTATCAGGCGAATTGGTGATCGCTGTATTTATGTTGAGTACTCAGGTGGATGCTGCTGCCTATACTCTGGTGTAATCCCTTGGTTAGCTTTTATGACATCCGGGGAGGAGATGGAAGGGTCTATTCTTAGGCTAAACGCCGTGACTGAGAGCAATTAGTGGTCTTAAATTTGTTGTTCATCTTCTTAGCTTTTTGAGGAGACTTATGATTTTAGCTTGAATCTAATTTATCAGAAATTAAATATTCGTGTGAATAAATAAACCAAAGATTAGAAAACACTATTGCACAATACATTAAAAATTAAAACATTAAAATAATCGTATTATACGTATGGAAGTACAGTGGGCGATCTTAGTTGACAGATATCTTCCAGACAACCTTGATATAGACTGGAATTGATGAGAACGATAATAGATGAAGGTCCGTCCCTTCTGTATACATAATATTTTTTATAGTAGACATAACATTAGTTTTCTTTCAAATAATTTGTATTTATTTGGAATATTTGGTGAGTACAGTGATAAACAATATTATATTATAATGAACTCGTTATTTTTAATGAATGTTTAACATCAGCGCCAAACTAAGTTAAGTATCTCTACTTTCTGCAGTATCAGACACTTGAATCCCATTATAAGTTCAGCGCAAGTTTAGCATAACTCTGCTAGTGATGACACTAACAAGCGCATAATAATATTCCATAAAGGAGGATTCTATTTAGATTTAAAAAAAAAACAACGTTTACATAATTTAAAAAGTGTATCTGCCTTAGCTCATTTGCACAATTTGAACTTGTGCAAACGCAAATAACCTGTACCACGCTTTTATTTTTTGAGTCTGATTAAAGAATTGTGGCGAGTTTTTACCGCCGTTTGAGTAAGAATCATGTTGAATCACGTACCTAACGAATGTCTTTAGATCACATAAGTAAATTAAAATAAACTGTGCTGCAGATAATATTTTTCACAAATTAATTTGCTATTTGTAAATCACCGACATTTGCTAGTTGAACTGGTAATGGGTAAGCCATATTTCTAGCAGAAATTACACTATGGAATAAATGCTCTCAAGTGGCGACCACCAACTGCTATGGAGTGTGGGAAAGCCCCCTTCATGGTGGGCTGACGACATTTTAAAGGTCGCAGGATGTCCGTTAGTGTAGGTGGCTGAAGGCCGTTCATGGTGGCATCCTATGAAATTGCTATAAAAGCAATGTCCAACTGTGGACTTCTTTTTGCTGATAATGTAACGATGACGATGGTTAATTTGCTTTTAAATAAAACACTAAGGTGTATCCATTCTTTCATCAGCCGGTTTACGTCCACTGATTGCCGAAGCCTTGAAAGGGATTTGCCATACTCACCACGCTTGGCAGGTGAATTGGTGATCGCAGATTGGTGTTAAGCACTAAGGTGGATGCTGCTTCCCATCCCGTGGTGTAGTCCCTTAGTAAGGCTTTTATTACATCCATGGAAGGGGTCTTTTCTTAGGCCAGACAAACCACGGCAAGATAAGTTATTAAGTTACATACCTACGTTCATATTAAAGATTATACATTTGATTTTAGTCCGACAAAATGACTACGTTCGCCATCATTCTTTCAATTTGCACGACTATGTAAAAAAAAACATCTTTCACTAAGATTCTTTCTACGTATAAAAACAGAAGATTTTCTAATATGTAAGGAACCATATATGAATAACTGATTTATTTATTCAATGAAGAAACCATAAAATTACATATTCCTAACCGCATAAAGGTGCGGAGGCAAGAGGTACAATATGGTACGTTAATCCAGCAAGGCGGTGCGGTGGCAAGTGACTAATTACACCGGGTGCTGGCGTGTTAACACTGCAATTTACATACATTGCAATGCTCTTAAATTAGGGAGTGGATGAGGGAACGAGGTCACGAACTGTACGTGTGGGACACTTGGATAGTTTATGTTAAATGTATTCAACATGTCACTAAGGAAGCTCTGCGTTCAGGTTTGATAGTCGTCATCTTTGACGTGTCTATGTTTATTTCTTGGGTCACAGGAAAGTGCCTTAGCCGCTCAGGCGCCAAGGGCTGCTACATTTGCCCATTTTGATAGTAAATTTGACATTTTGGCGCTCGACTGGCTAAGTAATCCAGCTTAATGTATGCTCGAGCTGCAAAAGTCCAAGTCAATGTCGAAAGTATTTTATTAATTAAAATCACAAGGATCATTTTTGAATAGTCTTATAAATTAAAATTACTTCTGTTCCAACGCGACTAGAAGAATCAAGGCAATAAACACGGATTGGTTTGATTTAATGGTCCTTCTTACTATTAAGTGGGGTGGTGTGAGGTGAACAAATAGAAGAGAAGGAGGCTATGTATCGTAGCAAACTTCTCATAGTATAATACTTAGCTCCCCAAACATAGATAATGGTTCAATAATTTTATTTTAATAATAATTTTTTGCCTTAACAGACTAAAATATATTTAGGCTTAATAGTGTTGATGGGGACTTTCAAAGAAATTATTGCTTACCTCATATACCACCTCCTATGTTAATTACATCTGTAGTGCAGCGGGCGAGTAGCCAGCTGAGACGCAAGAGGTGCGGACTCGATTCCCGCTGCATGTTTGCATGATGTACATACATTTTGTTCCGGGTCTAGGTGTAGTGGTACCATGGCACTCATAGTTCCTGATACCCACGACACAGGGAATCCTAGTGTGGGATCAGGACTATGAATGTGACTGTGGGTGCTATGTAAGTTATGTTATATGAAAATGATGGTCTCTTGAAGTAAATACTTTAGATTATGTTCTAAATTTATACATAAATTGCCGCATAATGTCTGAAAACCAGCAAAAAGATCGTCCCTTTATAATGCGAAGGGGTCAGACCCAAAGATCTTCTCTGAAAGGATAATTCAGGAAAATGACAGTGCTATTACCCTAAACAAATTGTATGTACTTTGCGACCTATTTAAGGAACGGCGAATAATATTTTGTTATAATTGACGTCAATTCCGCTCACAATAGCAGGAATATAATAAATGAAACAAACTGGGATACATTGTTGGTGACACACAGTCAAACAATACTTTCCACGTTTGATATAACAAAAACAGAAATCTGCTTAACTCAAAGCCAAACAAGTAGTACGTATATATTACTTAAGTACTTTATGTATAGGTCAAAAGATTTATAATCTAAGCAAATACATGATTTTTTAATTTTATATTATTTTTGTGTCTTTCCATCTGTCTGTCAGACAACTATTTATCGAGCTCTATTTGACAGATTTGAAAACTTTCTAAACTGCCGTTTAGAGTATATATCGAGAAAATATTCAATGTAACAAAATAACAAAAAAACAACTTAGGTACTTATGGTCCAACGCGGGCGAGTTAGGGGCAAATGCTAATAGTTTAGTACATCTAAAAATATCTTCTACTTAATAATATCATAAAAATAACAAGGAAACGTCATCGTATTTAATTCGTCATAATATTTTTGCAATGTGTCCACATTAATATCCACCCGCTAGAGGGCGCAACAAATAATAAATGTCATCGGAAACAAAAGCTGGTGGATGAATCCGCGATATTTTGAGGACTATTAATTTGTCTTTGTGCGTATTCTGACCACGTTCTATCTGTCATAATCTGGGGCTTTTGCGTCTATTCATTTGATAAATGAAAAGAGAGATCGGACTTTTTCCGCCTATTTTGAAAAGAGACGTCGTTTACTTTTATTTAATTTCATTAGCTAGTTTATTTTCAAGTTACATAGTGTAATTTTGACGACCTCTGTAGTGCGGCGGGCGAAGGTTCGCCTGCGACGCAGGAGGTTGTTTCGATTGGGTTCAATTCCCGCCTCTGAACAAATATTTGTACGATCTGCAGATATTTGTTCAGGGTGTTCTGAGTATTTTCATGTATAATAAAAAATATCTATCTATGTAATGTTATGTATTAAGTATATCAGTTATCTTGTACCCATAACACAAGCTCTGCTTAGCTTGAGGCTAGATAATGTTGTGTGAAATGTCCAGCATTTATTTATTTATTTATTTATTTAGGTGGAATTTTAACCAATGTAGCTTATAACAAAAGCACAAGTGTAGTCAAATAAAATATAAGTGTATTGCGTGACTTTTCAAAGGGGTGGAAATTGTACGGACAGAATAACACAACATACAAGTATAAAAAATATTATAGAATACAAATGAAACAATTTAGCCTTGAAATATCGATGCCAATGATCTCAAGATAGCTCAACTGATCCAAATTACTACCAGACGGAAGCTTACCCAAGATACTGCATTGCTACGCTGAATGGCAAGCCTGAGAATATAAGAGCCAGTTTTCGGCAGGGCTATTCTCTACCTCATATTCATATTCATATTCAATTATTTTAAACCATAGGGACTTTGCCAACACTTAGTTTCGACAGTTTTAAAAGTTTTACACAGTTAAGAAAAAAAAATTATGCATAATTAGGTACATTAAGTTAACATGGTAATAAGATGTACATGTTTTAGTTGCAGCTGTATAGGGGCTTTGTCAAAATGTTAGATATGTAAAAACATCCTCGCGACAGCTTTGCGTGTAATTATTGCTAACAAACGTCACTTTTCTCATTCAAAAGTTACTGTTTGACAGCAAGCATCACACAATTTACGCCTGTTACAAACCTGTCGCGAGATAGAGAATACGGCTACCGGTCAAGCCTCACTTCGACTAGACGCCTTAAAATAATTTAAAAAACGCCCTGGTTCCCCACGTACCAAAATCTCAACCCCGAAATTATTAAATATGTAAGCTTTGTCGAGACTTGCATATTTGCACATTTCGCACTTCATAAAAACATGTAAATTAACTTGGGCTGTATGTAAATGTGCCATCAAAATCTGCTTATGAAAATGCTAGTGGATAGCTGTGAAAAACGTCGCAAAACTCCAACCGTATCGTGTGATGTATGCAAAAATATTCAAGTACCAGTAACAAGGTCTTTAGCTTTATTAATGTGACCACCTAAGACTGAATCTAGAAGAGTTTTACCACAGTTGCTAAGAAGTGAGTTTACTTCTTTAGAATAATGCAGTACCATCTAGTGAAGGGCACCACGGTCCAATTTATAAAATGAAGTCGCGTGACTTCTTGAGGGAGCGTTATAAATTAATGAATATTCTCACAGTTATATCGCAATATATCTATGAAATATTTTTAAATACACACATAAGCACTTGGATAGTTATATGAAAAAACATGACGTGCATGTTATATTTTCACGAGAAAAAAAACATGTACACCCTTTGACGACCTCTGTGGTGCGGCGGGCGATGGTTCGCCTGCGACGCAGCAGGTTGCGGGTTGGATTCGCGCCTCGGAACAAATTTGTACAATCTGCAGATATTTGTTCAGGGTGTTTTTCTATGTATAATAAAAAATATATCTATGTATGTAAGGTATTGTATCAAGTAGATCAGTTATCTAGTACCCATAACACAAGCTCTGCTTAGCTTGGGGCTAGATAATGTTGTGTGAAATGTCCAGCATTTATTTATTTATTTAAACAGAATATTCCAAAATTTCGAGAAAATTTCGGAAGAACTAAACTAAACTAACTGTATTTCGTAAATACACGCCTTTATCCCCGAAGGTGTAGGCAGAGCCTCAAAGAGTCCCTTTTCACCGTGGATTGCAAAGTCGCAGAAATATAGATGTGACAAGCTCAACGCCACCATTGCTTTCCACGACCAACTCGGCTAAAGCTTTCTTCCATCAATAACTCACTCTTAAATAAACCAGCAGCCAGGACAAATCTTATACCAACTAAAATTGCCCAACCAGTCCTGATAAAAGTTATTTTGGGGAATATGTACGGTTCTATAATAAACTTCCAGAAAGTGCATCTATACTTCCTAAGTCTTGCAGTGTGCCGGGAACCTATTGCAAGCACTAACTGTACGTTGCAGTGTAGTCGTTTTGTTAGTAGTAGAACTTCTTGTTAAAGAGTTCGTCCGGGAAAGTACTACCACCGTACCTATTTCTGCCGCCAAGCAGTAGTGCTCGCATTGTTGCGTGTCGGTTTGAAGGCTACGGGTGCCGATGAAATTACAGGCACATGAGACTTTTCATCTATTATGTCTCAGGCTCGGCAGCGCGCGTGTGATGCCTTTAGTGTTGCAGGCGTCCATAGGCTACGGTTACTACTTTCCATCAGGTGGGATAAAGAAAGTAGCACCGATGACATTTTAGAGGTTGAAATGAAGTCGGTGCATGGAGGTGGCTCAATACTACTTGTTGAGGCATTCTACGGAAGAGGCTTTTCTCCAAGAGCGGACTCCTATAAGCTGTCAACAGTGATGATGATGATGGTTAAGTTTCCTTCGTTTCAAATTATCTGTCCACTTTGTAACTTATAATTCTTAACGGTTATATGACAAGTTTGTGAGATAAATCTCCTGGATTTTCTTCTGGATATATCCCAGATATGTGTCAAAGACGTGGTGTATATAGCCATGGTTTTGGAATAATCAGTGGCCGTCATATGACTGCCGTAATACAGAGGAGAGGTGGTAAAGATAGCGATAGATAGCGATAGATAGAAATTGATTTGTTTTATTCAAAATATGCCATGGTGTCTGGCCTTAGAATTGACCCCTTTAGCTCCTCTCTTGGATATTGTAAAAGCCGAGTTAGGGATTATAAAAGAAGATTGGCAGCAGCGTGCACCTGAAAACTCAACACCGATTTTGCGATCACCAATTCGCCTGCGAAGCGTGGTGATTAATGCAAATTCCCCAATTGCATTCTATGGCCGAGGACTCGTTCAACAATGGACGTCTAATGGCTCATGATGATGATTCTAAATCGCTGTCACCGCTATATTACGGTTGCCATATGATGGTTGCCACTTCTTAGAGAATCCTGGCTGTACCGAGATTCTGACCTATATACGTATATTGTAGGATTTTGAACAGGCAACTTACGTCATGCCATATTATGAATTTTGTCACCAGTTTAAAGGAATTTAAACAGCTCTCTTGAGTTAAACTTTGGTTTACTTCGGTGAGTTTCATGTCTTAGTATAGCGTTGTGTGACGAATAATAGCATTTACCGGTAGATGTTGACAATCTTCAAGTTTCGAACTTGCAACACACTGAATATTGCTTAGGAGCTCCCATAAGGGTTTCCGTACACGGATCACTCCACAGTCACAAGTGGCCATTGCAGCGACAAGCTAGCCACTTTACATACATTTTGTACGGACTTGCCGCAGTGTTTCTGATGGCTGCCACACGCTACGACAATCTTAAAAGTGCACGGTACCTACTGTTCCTAATAATGTAACTTGCATAAAATATCACGGACAATTTGATTATTAAGTGTCCAATATTTACACAATTAAATAAAAAAAAATTTAGTAATATCGTCCAAAATCATTAATAGGTGCCATAGAATGCTGATTAACTTTTTATTTAAGATGTATCTTACTAAAGTGTGTTTTGATATAATAATTTGTATATTTATGAAAAATAAATACCTTTTAAACAAATAACACACTAAGACAGTTAGTACCACTAGATTAAAAAAACGCGTTCATTACAAGTCGCGGCCACCGAGCCTCAGTGGCTGGTACGTGCCACTGTCACTTGTGGCTGTCTCGGTTGGCCCGTGTGTAGGAAGCCTAAATCGTCTTGCTTTAATTACATCCAACGATCAGACTGTCCCTGAGCTGGGATTTATGGACAGTAGTGTCTAGTAGAATAGCTCTATAAATATTCAGAGAAGAAACTACGAGATTCGCAACTTCTTAGAATAAAGTATTTTCTTCTAACGTACTTAATCGCCTGTAATGGCTGGTATAAGAGAGGAAAATACATAACAAATTGAGTCTGTGCGTAATGAGAATATGCATGGCGAAGCATGGAACTAACATAGAATCCATTTTCATATATTGCAACCTAACCCAGCCAGAGATTAATTTGTAATTATAGTATCAAGATCTTGTTGTCGAGCTATAATGACGAGATAGTGTTGCTTACATTACAGAATTGGTTATTATAAACTGCCACGCCTTTATCTCCTTTGCCTATTCTCTTTCTGCAAAGAATCAACCTATCCTTTACCTGGTCAAAAAAACCCCAGAGTGACAATAGTGTTTTTTTACAAAAGGGTCTATAAATGCCAAAAAAAAAAACTACATGATTGAATATACTATTATTTTGATGTCAGGGTTCAATTCCGATTGATTATTTTTTTAAGTTCTAATATTGTCCACATTATTAAATTTCCATGTTTTGCAAAGTCTTCAAATAAGCCAAAGTTACACATAATAATTATAAACCTAGCCAGTTAAAATATCGCTGAAGTAACTCATTACAATTTCCACAACCAAAATTGTCCGCAGTACCAACACATCAGTCACAGCTAATTCCGTGTCGTCACGGCTATAAACTCGCCACATCCGATGCATTTGACGGCAGCTGCTGAAATAAATACCACCTGAAAATTCTGCCTGAAAGCTCACACGTCCAAATGTCATCAACAATCATAATCATCATCAGCCAGTGGAAGTCCGATGGATATGGGCCGGTGTCATATACCAAAATTTCGATTAAAGAAAGTAAGCGGGTCTTTTATGGGGAATTCTGTACGGTTCTATAATAAACTTCCAGAAGGTGCATCTAAACTTCCTATTCGAAAATTTAAATCCAACATAAAGATAAATCCAATTAAGAAAGCGTATTACACTATTGATGACTATATAAATAATAAAGCCGCGTGGTCTGATGTCGCTCTGCCCCTCGACTGCTAAAATGGAAATTTGCAATATCTGTACTTACCTATTTACATATTTCTATTAGATTATTATTTATAAGTACAACAAACGTAGCGTGTGCTGTCTTGCATATTTTTTTTTGCTGATGTTTATTTAATTTTGACTACCTTCCTAAGGTTTTTAAGTTCTCATTTACTATATATCAGCAACTCCTTGCAGGCGCTTCTCACCTAGTGGTAAGACGGACCATTTTTGTAAGCCAAGCCGTGTTTGTTGCCTGATTCTTCTAGGCTTGATCGCGTTGGAATAGGAGTAATTTTAGTTTATAAGACGATTCAAAATGGTCCTTGTGATTTCAATAAATAAAATTATTTTTGACTTTTTGTCTTTGACTTTGTCAGCGATAAGTTCCAAATTCAGGGTTTTCCATATGATTTTACCTATCCAATATCTTTGTAATACATAATCTTATTTGTGATTGTGGATTGTATTGACAACCTCTGTGACGCGGCGGGCGAAGGTTCGCCTGCGACGCAGGAGGTTGCGGGTTCAATTCCCGCCTCGGATCAAATATTTGTACGATCTGCAGATATTTGTTCAGGGTGTTCTGGGTATTTTCTATGTATAGTAAAAGATCTATTGTAATGTATTGTATTAAATATATCAGTTATCTAGTACCCATAAGACAAGCTCTGCTTAGCTTGGAGCTAGATAATGTTGTTGTGTGAAATGTGCAGCATTTATTTATTAATTTATTGCCTTTCTGTCGTAATTTTTTTTTTTTTTTTATGCTACTTGGCAAGCAAACAATCTTACGGCACACCAGATGGAAAGCAGTTACCGTAGCCTATGAACGCCTGTAATTTCACCGGCACCCGTACCCTTCAAATCGAAACACAGCAATGCGAACACTGCTGCTTGGCGGCAGAAATAGGTACGGTGGTAGTACTTCCCCGGACGAAGTCTTTCACAAGAAGTTCTACTACTAACAAAACTAACTAACTAAACTAAATATTACTTGTTTATTGTTTCTGTGGTGATCAATAAAGTGTTAATCTATCTATCTATCTCCCCCTAAAATGGCATGACGAACGGTCTTGAGCCACTTCCATCCACTGACTTCCTGACCTTTATAACGTCATTAGTTTTTGTTTTGTTTAATCTACAAAATAAGTGAGACTAAAATAAAAATAAATCATTAGCTGTGGTTTACAACCCAAATACCAATTACGGAAAATATACGGAAAACGGGAAATATTTGTAATGAGAAAATGCGCATAAATGTGTTGTTTATTTTATTTCGAGGATTGGTTTATTCGTAACTATGGTAACTTACTTGTACGGAACTCTTTCCACGTAGTTTGGACTCGTAGTTGACCATTGTTTAGGGTTCCATACCCAAATGGTAAAACGAACCCTATTCCTAAAGCTTCGCTGTCCATCCGTCCGTACGTCCGTCCGTCCGTCCTTCTGCCACCAGGCTGTATCTCATAAACTGTGATAGTTAGGAAAAATTAAATTTTCACAGATGATGTATTTCTGTTGCCGCTATAATAAATAGTACTAAAAAAAGAATAAAATAAATGTTTAAGGGGGCTCCCATACAAAAAACATGTTTTTTTACCGTTTTTATAGACCCGTCTGTCACCAGGCTGTATCTCATGAACCGTGATAGTTAGACAGTTGAAATTTTCACAAATGATGTTTTTCTGTTGCCACTATAACAATAAAAAAGAATAGAATAAATATTTAAGGGGGCTCCCATACAGCAAACTTGTTTTTTTTTGCCGTTTTTATAGCTAATGGTACGGAACCCTTCGTGCGCGAGTCTGACTCGCTCTTGACCGGTTTTTTATTTAATATGTATCACGGTGAATTCACTGTCTGAAAACTGTTTATTTCAACATCAACATATTATGCTGTAGTCATTCATCCCAATTTCCACAAACACAATTATCTGCAGTTGCCACACATCAGTCGCTGTTTCCGGCGATGTCGCGACTATAAACATGCCACATCCGGTGCGTCAAAACGGCAGCTGCAAAAATCGGCCTCACTGCACTACAGCCTGAAAATTCAAATTGAAAAGTTTCATAAAAAAGAACGAGAAAATCTTTGTTATAAACATACCAGTTTAGTGGTAACAAACATACATATATAACTATCATTGGTTAACTGTGTTACTGTCATTGTATAAATTTCTGCTTTTCTAATATATACCAGTGTATGTAAACATTAATAAAAAGATGCTGCGCTACAGTGAAAGTCTTATTGCAACGTTAACCGTACATTTAAAATCCTCCTCGACGACCTCCGTGGCGCAATGGGCGAGTAGCCGGCTGAGATGAAAAAGGTTGCGGGTTCGATTCCTTCTGCGGGAAAAATATTTGTTTGATCTGCAAGTATTTGTTCCGGGTCTGGGCGTTATAGTACTATGGTACTCGTAGTTCCTGATACCCACGACACAGGTAATCCTAGTGTGGGATCAAGACTACGTATGCGACTGTTGGGTGTTATATTATGTTATGTTATCGTTGATTTTATTGTTAACTGTATTACTGTCACTATCTAAATTTCTGCTTTTCTAATATGTATATACCTAGCTGATGCAGAGATTCCTCGCGTCTTTATACAAGTATATTATTATTGTATTTACTTAGAGCGAGGAGTCAACGTATTGACTCTACAAAGGTTAAGTTGCAAAGTGTACCTTCTTACTTTACATTGAACTTTTAAAAGGAACGTCCTTAGATTACACATTACCTAATTAGTTTAAGTGTACGTATATAATTATACTTTGTTTACCTACATTGAAAATAAATACTTATTATTGTTATTAATAAAAAATAAATGAATAGTTAAAACATTTATTATCTCTTACAAAAGTCTTGTAAGTAGGGTTGAGCACAAATTAGTAGGTAGAACATAATTGTAAACCGGTTTTTTGAGAGGTTGGTGCCTGAGATATGTTTGTAAAAACCTGTATTGCAGGTCACCTTGTACTAATATTTATTCTGTGTTTTTATGTATTTGTTCCAGGTGCTCTCACTCCACGGATTCTACAAACAACCTTACCTTCTTCAACCTACCAGATTTAGGTAGACCTTTACTATATTAGAATTATTATTATACCAGTGTATGTAAACATTCACGAAAAGATGTTATTCTAGAGTGAAAGTCTAATTGCTACGTTAACCAAACTCATGCATATAAAATGCTAGCTAAGAGGAAACCGGTTAATTTCTCCGCAATTAAAGAACTCCCAGATCCAACCATACATAAAGCAGGCCAGATTAGCAGACATTAACCCTTCAGCATTACCAGTGTTATTTGACGTTCCTATTCATGAGCGATTCGCTTTACGCCGGTCACGTAACGCCATTCATACCCCCCACCCCATTCTCCCTCCTTATACGCGATCTGACTGTTGATACTAGCTGTGATATATCGTCGACTCGCGAAGATAGTCTAGATGGATGATAAAGATCTTCAGGACAAATATGGCACGTTGTCACCCGGTTTAACGACCGTGGATCAAGGGTAACTAACAATGGATTGAGATGATACTTCATGAATATTAAGAACACGATCAAATGGCAGCGCTTAATGGTGACTGGATAAAATGATACAGTCTTTGTCCTACAGGTAGGTCTTATTAGTAGTAGAACTTCTTGTGAAAGAGTTCGTCTGGGAAAGTACTACCATCGTACCTTTTTCTGCCGCCAAGCAGTAGTGATCGCATTGCTGTGTTTCAGTTTGAAGGGTACTGGTGCCGGTGAAATTACAGGCAGATGAGACTTTTCATCTTGATATCTCATGGTCGGCAGCGCGCGTGTGATGCCTCTGGTGTTGCAGGCGTCCGTAGGCTACGGTAACTACTTTCCATCAGGTGTGCCGAAAGCTTGATTGCTTGACAAGTAGTATAAAAAAAATAGGTATAGTTCATAGAATACAAACTACGACTAAATTAAAAAAACAATGAATCCTTAATTAGCCTTAATTTTCGAACAAGAATCAATATCATCGACATATCTCTCAGAATTAGCAAGTTGAAGTGGCAATTAGCAGGTCATATAGCTCGCAGAACTGACAACCGTCGGGGAATAAAGGTTCCCGAGTGGTGACCACAAACCGGACGACGCAGTAAAGGAAGGCCTCAATGAATTCAAGACATTATAAAGGTCGCAGGATGTCGATGGCTGGAGGTAGAGCTCAAGACCGTTTGCCGTGGCATTTTGGGTGGGCCTATGCCCAACAGTAGACTTCTACTCTCTGATGATAATGATTCGACCATGTTTAGTGTGTAACATACTGAAATGTATTATATATATGTATGAAAACCGTAATATAGTGACTATTAAGTGTGAATTAAAACAATTCACTAGAAACGGGATATTTTCCATGATTTTTGAGCTTTATTAATTCCCGATATTTCGGCACAGTTTCATGTGCCATGATCGCGGGTAAACTGAAGTCTTTGCGAGTAGATTTTTTATTGTTATTGGTAGCCGTAACGATCTACCCTCTTTCTCACTCTTTTATTACGAACACCCCTACCATCAGTTTTATTGTCATACTTAACTCATCTCGACACACCACACTAACGGTATCCGGACGAGTAACTGGTACCACACAATTTTTCCGATTCTAGTTTCTAGTGATAATTATGTTAATAACTATGATAGTTTCAAAAGTGAATTAAATTATTAACGTTGGTCGCGTTTTATCTATAATATTACGGCCACCATATAGCGGTTACTGCTTCTATAGCAAAACTAGGACAAAATAACTCTCTAAATTAACTAAGCCCCCGCACAAATCGACCACTCCCTTTTCTCAATTCATTTACTTCGCTTAAAATTTCCCTCTATAATGGAAAACGTTAAGCTCACCGCTATTGCAGGGTCCAACCCGAATATCAGCAGTTATTTTTAAGGCCAGAACGTGCACCTTTTCCGAGCCCTGGATCGCAAAGGATCGCCCCTTTTAATTGAGGATCACTATCAATGTTTCGTTACTTGGAATTCTCTGATGAGTTTTTAAGCCTACCTCTATCACAGACTTGTAAAAAACAGCTGGTGAAGTATTGAATTGTAAAATTTGTGTTATGAGTAAGATGAGTATTTCTCTGCCAAGCAGTAGTGCTCGTATTGATATGTTTAGGTTTGAAGGTGCCGGTGAAATAACTGGCACACTTTTCATCTACATGTCTCAGGACGACGGGTGAAATTTTCAGAGAAAAAGAAGTGGAAGTTAACTGAAGTGGTCGTGTTGACCACTTCAGTGAACTAGCTGTTCTGTATTTCATGTGAAAGTGTTGTATCGGTGAAATGGAGCCCAATTTCGTAGATGTGGGTACGATGTGGTATGTGTAGTGATTCAATTTGTTTGGGTTGTGGGTTTACCTGCGCTTTTTAAATGGCCTATCTAAACTTTTAAATAAGTTTATATAGTTTTGGATTGCATGAACTTGGCTTCAGTGCCATAAGTTGCAGTCCGTACACAATAATAAATAAGCAGTAGATTGTACAACGAGTGGATAAAACAAGCCAGTTCATCCGAGACGTTTATCCGCCCGAGCCGAAGGCGAGGGTAGATATTATCGAGAATAAAATGAGTTTGTTCGAATTAGTAGTACACTAGGCTTTTCACTTCGATTGTGAGGAAATTAAACAGTGACATTGTAACTAAATGACTTTCACATAATATTTATTATTTTATATTTAAAAAAAAAAACATTAAATTAATGTAATTGTCTTTAGTGGCATATTTACAGAATCGGTTTAAATTTGTGAGGATGCAGACGGTATATTGTAAATTGAAGATTGCTCTGAATATTAGAAGTTACACAGAGTAGTACAAAAAGTAGTTTTAGTCCACTAAAACTGCTTTTACAGACTTTTTGAAACTGTTTTACCTAGCATAAACAAGAACTTAAGAGCATGAGAAATAAAAAGTAATTAAATACTATTAAATATATACACACAATACTATGTAGCTCTTTGTTTATTTTAACACAGTACTCATTTAAGTTACACTAATCAAAAACAAAGGAAGGCTTAACATTCCCAGCTCTTTTATTTTAACACAGTACTCATTTAAGTAACACTAATCAAAAACAAAGGAAGGCTTAACATTCCCAGCTCTTGGGAAATCTTATTTCAACGATTAAAAATAAATCATACTAATGTAGTTAGGTACTCAGCAAGTTCCAATATTATTTTCTGAACAATAAAACTAATGTCGATTTGTTAGAGCCTCCGACCGTTCAAATC
Source organism: Epirrita christyi (assembly GCA_951392215.1). Lineage (NCBI taxonomy): Eukaryota > Metazoa > Arthropoda > Insecta > Lepidoptera > Geometridae > Epirrita > Epirrita christyi. The sequence continues at coordinate 2,877,172 of OX595843.1, forward strand.
CCTGAGGAGTGAGGACACACAACAAAGATACAAAACAGATTGACTAACCCAAAATAAAATTGAAAGGTAATTTGGGAATATTTATTTAGCCAACAATTTATTTACCAATTTATTTTAGTACCATGGTACTCGTAGTTCCTGATACTCATGAAAACAGGGAACCTTAGTTTGGAATCAGGACTGTTTATGTGATCGTTGGGTGTTATGTTATTTATAAAGAGGACCAAATCACATGGATATGTCTTTACAATACTAAATTCAAATTAACTACAAAGAGTACTAGTAACTATTAATCTGTTTCGAAAACTAATGAGCTTTAACCATCATCATTATCTTCGTAATTTCAGCCGGGATCTACCTTGAATCCAATTTTTTTTTGTTTAACCTTCTTTCTTTGGAGGTCCATGTGCCTCCCCCACAGTGTGCTATGACGAACCATAAAGCTTGAGTGGCCTCTATCCACTGACTTCCCGCAACTTTTACAATGACATCTATATATCTTACGAGTGGGGCATCCTACAGAAAGAATGTCATTATGTTCATGGTTGCTACATCCTTTACTTACCTTTTTCTTCTTAGCTTCTTTACATTAATTTAACAATATGCTGGTGAGAGATGGACTGTAAGCCAATGTCTACACATGTCTGAGACATACATTTTGTTTGAAACTTTTACAACATAATTACATAAATCACAAGAAATTTGTCATTTCAACAAAATTAACTAACATTCAAACATTAGTGTTTTTGTTTTCTTGTAATGCAAGCAAACAATCATACGGTCCACCTGATGGAAAGTAGTTGTTACCGTTGCCTTTATACGCCTGCATCAACAGAGGCATCACACGCGTGCTACTGACCCTGTGACATAAAAATGAAAAGTCTCATGTGCCTGTCATTTCAACGGCACCCATACCCTCTAACCGAAACACAGCAATGCGAGCACTACAGCTTGTCGGCAGAAATAGAAACGGCACTAATACCACGGTTATGTTGTCTCCGTTCTTAGATACGGCCTAACAATTTGGGGGTACAGTACGGATTTTAACGCCTTTATTGCGCAAAAAAAATGCATAAGAACCATCTGCGGCGTTGGACCCTTGGATTCTTGTAAACCGCTGTTTCGAAAGTTAAAGTATATTATCTCTTCCATGCCTTTACCTACGTGTATGAGACTGCATGTTTTGTTAAACGGCATATGTATTTATTTAGGAAGGCTAGCGACATATTCAAGTGTAGCACTAGAAATGGTGAGCGTCTTGTGAACGATTTTACTCCGAGAACAGCACTGTAAAAAAAAAACTGCTACAACATGAGTTTGATCATTTATAATATCTTACCTAAAAATTTCAAGGATCTACCTTTTATTCGATTCAAAAGTATGTTGCGGGCCTGGTTGCTAGATCAAAGTTTTTACTCAGTAAAAGACTTATGAACTTATAGATGTACAATTATTTAATTATTTAAAAATGTATACTTGTTCCTTTATTTAACTAGTTTTAATTTTAATTTTTGCATGCTATCTTTTTATATAGCGGAATATGGGTCTTATATTTAAATTGAACAGCCTGTATGTACCTATTTCGAGCAAATAAAGATATTCTTTCTTTCTTTCTGGATGAACTCTTTCACAAGAAGTTCTAAGTACTACTTATTATTATCATTAACTATAATATTATCTCCTTAGTTTGTTCACAGATCTAGGTTTTTAAATCTCCGTGATGATATTCAAGCATTTTAATCTGCATCCCATTTCCCATCAATGGACATTCAAAATCAATTTTCCCAAGACTTCATTAACTTTATCGCCGTTAGATAAATCGAGAGGACTTAACGATTTCTTTCTCCATTAATTCAATATTGGCGATATCAATCGGCAATTACTAGGAGACGAACTCATTTTTTAGATAAACTCCTCGATATAGGGTTACCAATTACCCCTTTTTGTGTCCCAACTTTTTATCAGAAAATATTATCTAGGATACAAATAACGAAGGTTAAAACAAGCTTCAAAATAAAGTACACTTAAAAAAAATACTCTTTATTTCTTATGTAATGCACAAAAATGAATTAACAATAGAAATAAAATAATAACTAACTAAATAACTCAAAAACAAATCTAATAACCCCAAACTCAATGGTTTTCCTAGCAGTCATTCAAAGGATCCGTTACCCACCTTCCAGCTTCATCATCAGCCCAGCTTGATGTTGCCATAGTATTGTATTGCCTTCACGACCACTAGAAGTGGGTAAAATTTAGATTATTAGGCTGCTGAGATAAATAGCGTTTTCTGACCACGTATTTAGGTACTGATGCTTAGAACTATTCCTGTCACTGTTAAGACACGCATGTTAGAAAGTGACGGGAACTATGTATGCTAAGTAACATCTATTTATCTCGGGTTTAGGTAATAAGCGTATTAAAAATGTTTAAATCTCTTTTTAATTGTAAGAATATCAAGAATCATCATCAGTCTATTGCAACACAGAGGTCTTGGTCTAAGTCATAGAATGCCACGACAAAATGATCTTAAGCCGACTCCATCCACCTGACTTCCTGCGATCTGTGCAATCGTTGGTTCATTGAGACTGCTTCGATTTATAATATACCTTGCAAACTTGCAAGCTTGAACTATGTCGGTGATCTTGGTTCTTCTACGGATCTCTTCATTTCGTATAAATCACGTAGTGGAAAAACACGTAGTGGAATATTAAACATGTAAAATGTAAAATAACAGATGGTCAACCCTACTTCAGAAGCAACCCTCTGAAAATCAACCCTCGAAGTTGGGGATGAAGGTGAAGTCAATGGGCTTGAACTTAATATGTTTGTTAAAGTAATTAATGCAGTAACGCTCGCTGCTTCTGGATGACTCTATTTTCCTGGGCCGCTACTAAAAAATATGGGAATAAAGTGGAAATTTTCATAAGTTATTCAATTAAAAGTTTCAGTACCGTGGTAGCCTATAGTGACTCGGTGGTATAAGCTACCGACCTCGCTCTTTAATTCCAATTATGTGTAGTGGGGGCTTGAATGCCGGTAGCGATAATTTTTATTTATTTATTAACACGTTCACTGCTGTAAATACAACGACTATGTTTTTTGTTTTATGGTGATTGCATTAAAAAATATATTACGATTTTTATCTTCAGGCAATTATTTTCCTTTAACGTGGTGACGATGCTTTGAAGATAGTGTTTAACACGGCCCTACTACAAAGCAGCTCACACATGTCTATGTTTAAATTAAAAAAAACGTATTTACATACAAAATCGCTGTACCTTTTCATATTCATATATTTATTCAAACTGTAGGAACACTTTTTAGAACACGTCTTAGTTACGTCATTTTACATAGCACAATGGAAAAAGTTCACAGTGAAAGTGGCAAATTACCTTATTATTTATGTTCCCGGTGTTTCGACTGTGTTATTATTTTTTAACAAATAAAAGTTACTTATACATGTTTGAAGTAAATAAATATATAAAAATAATATACAAAAATGAGACAATTTCATAAACAAAAACTAAAACTTAATAATATGTTATACAATGGGTGGTCTGTATCGCTCTGTAGCAATTAAGTAGTGTAAAACAGTTTTTTAAATTGACCGTGATGCTATTGACATTGGGTACCTACATTATTAGTACACTAACTCAAAAGGTTTTATTCTTTAGTCTTCTCACTGTGCCCGTGTTTAATTATTTGCAAACGCATTGCATATTTGGGAGGTGTTCAATCAAATATGCTGATTTGAGCTGCTGCGGTGTGAGGTGGCGTTTACTTGATTTACCTTCGTGTTGACACAAATGGCTTTGGGTAACATAAATACCTACACAGTGAATGCTAGCTAATGCTTAGTAGTGCAACATTCAGAGGGTTATTCGCGCAAACATGCCTGTTTCGAGTGCTAAAGTAATTTTGTTGTCAACTATTAATTTATTATTTAAAATTAATACGTACAAAATCGAAGAAGAATCATGGTCACCGACATAGCTCTCGGAATAATCAAGTTGAAGTGGCAATGGGCAGGTCATATAGCTCAAAGAACTAATAACCGTTGGGGAATAAAGTTTCTCGAGTGGCGACCACAAACTGGACGGTGCGGTAGAAGAAGGCCCTCCACTCGATGGACTAAAGATATTATAAACGTCGCGGGGAGTCCGTGGATGGAGGCGGCTCGAGACCGTTCGTCGTGCCATCCTATGTCCAGCAGTGGACTTCTACAGACTGATGATGATGATGATGTACAAAACTTTAAATTTTGTAACAACGAGATTTACTGTGACAGACCCCAAATATTTGAATTAGAATTTGTCCCCGTTACAGAAATATACTGGTTTTTCCAGCAACGCTACCCAATTAAAAATAAATAACCAATAATGTCAAGGAAAACGTAGACGCTAGCCAATTTACAAGACTTCTTAATGAGACCAGTTATCCGCAATTGATGATACTGAGCCCCTGACCAACTAATACTTTATCTGTGGTAAAACCAAAGCGAAGCTCATTGTCCACTAAAGCGTCACTACGAAAAGTTAGAGACAATTGGGATTTCTGTTTTCTAATATAAATCTACTGCTAATATACAAACATTGTCAAGCTCATGACATTTCCAGTTATCACTTACAACTAGTGTAAATTTGTGGTGACATTATAGAAAGCAGCAATTAATAGAAATACGACAGCAAATCTGCTAACCTCGTTGCCGTAACCTTAAAATTTTATTTTAAGAAACGAACAATTCTATAGCTATTTAAAGATCGATTAGTATTTTCCGCTCTAGCTTGAAAAACGTTGGAGTAATAGAAATGAAATTAAAAAGAAACTGAATAAATCTTTTCTCTACACCACGTTGATTCAAAAAGTAATTATACACTGAGTGATGGCTGTATTGTAGAGTTGTATTATCAAACGAGCTACAAGCGTAAAGCAAGAATGAAATTGAATAAATAAACAGCAAATAAAAAATCATACATTAGTTACAAAAATTATAATGTATCTAATTTAAGTTTCATAGAAAATTTATAAAAAAGACTGTTGAGCTTTATAAAGACCATTCGCAGAACTGACAACCGTTGGCGAATAAAGGTTCCCCCAATGCTTTCTATGGGGGAAGCCTCGTCCAACAGTGGATGTCTAAAGGCTGAAGAATACAAGAATACAATAACTTTGTTTGCAAAAACACACAAGTAGTATTATAAACACAAACGTTACCAAAAAAATTACGATATTGATACTGCAAAATTTACCCTAAGCTTAGCATGATGCGATTTGGAAAATACCAATTCACGCTGGTCTTCCGTTAGGACTGATTTAGTATAACTATGTAGGTTTAGCCAGGTAGACACTCAGGATGATGTTGTTGGAGCAACTTAGCTGAATCCAGAAAGCCGCTGTCCTTGTAGCATAATAAATAATGCAGCATTGCTTCAGTGGACCGTACACCTTTGTGGTTTGTTATGTAGCTTGTCCCATGGGAAAACTACACTGTCTTGCATTTCCTGGCTAATTTAATCACGAGAAAAATACGACGAGGAAAATACAGATGACTTGCTTTCAAGATGCTGGTAACAAGAATAGTTGTGTTGCTATTGTGTGGAATACTCACCTTGGGGAAAAGGTTAATAAATAACGCTGTATCCTTGGTACCAGCAAGCAGCGTTACTTACTGATTGATTTTATATATTTTTTTTTTTTACATACCTTCCATGGATAATTTCTCGAACGGATGGAATGGCGCGAAGCCTGAGGCCCAATTCTCTAATTTAAAAACATTCCAGTCACAATATCTCGTCTCCGTCGCACTGTCACGTAGTAACTATTACATAATCTTCGCGTATACATGCAAAGATTAAGTAATAGTGACAATGCGACTGACACGACATTATATTGTGACTGGAGTATTTTTAAATTAGAGAATTGTGTCTCAGTAGTTAAACTTTTTTAAAAGTATGATCAAAATTAAGTATGTTATTCATTTTATAAAACGGGAAATTTTCACGTACCGATATGTTTTTTGAAGCATAAACAGGTTTCGACCCTAATCGAGCGTCTTCATCAGGGTGAGGGCGATCCGCGCTACTCTCACTCCGTGTCCCTTCGCGCACTGCGTCTTTGAGCTCGCTTCTCTCGGCTAGTCGGGCGCGGAACTGGAGTGCTTGTGTCACTCACCCTGATGAAGACCCTCGATTAGGGTCGAAACCTGTTGATACTTCCACGAACATTTCCCTTTTTATAAAATGAATGATAAATATAATTCACGGAAGTTATTTTTGTAAAATTAAGCAGGTATGTTAACTTTCATGATCATTGTTTCCTACTTGGCTATGAGGGATAAATTTGACCTCCATCTATATTTTTGAAAATTTTATCATTAAGACCGTGGAGTATTAGTCTCGTGGAGTGGAGATTTCAGTTCGTTAGAAAGATATTGCAGATGGACAGACAGACAGACGAACTTAATTGAGTTTTCCTTTTAACTCTAAAAAAGCTCTCACAGAAGTTGATTGGGGCTTAAACGTCGAGAGATTTCTTCCGATGTATATAAATGGAATGGAAAGTCCGTTGAATTTAATATTTTTGCTTCGGAATTGGATTTTAGTTGGAACGTTTTTAGGTTAACTGGATGGACGATGGAAGTAAAGTTTCAATAGTATTTTTTTGTGCAAAGTCCCATTTTCTACCCATTTTTATCGAAATAGTTGATACTTTTTCTTTACATTTTTATCGAGTAGTTTTGTTGCCGTACTAATATTATAAATGTGAATGTTTGGATTGTCGTTTATTTATTATATCACGCCGTAACATTAAAGCATGGATCGTCAGTCGATAAATTTGACATCTCAATATACTGACTTTATCTATTGAATCGTGTGATAGGTCGTGGCATGAATAGCCTCGATAACGTGTATCGAGACTTTTATTTTGTCAAATTATAAATGTCAAAATTAAGATCCGTGTTACAGTTTTAGGTAAAATTTGTTAAATTTATCGGATAATCGATAAATTGAGTTCAATGCTACCGATCTCGATACAGTCCCGTTTTGTTGAATTTTATCAATTCAAAGATCCTGCAGCCCAGTTAAACTAAACTTCGATAAAATTCGGTACGTAATTGACAGATTGACACTAGCTAGCTTACGTACAGTTTTACCCAGAAAATAAGTCCGATCGACTGTTTTCGTTTGCGCAGAAAAGCGTAGACTGATATCAGACAGTAGCCGAACGTATAGTATAGCTCTGTCCCGCTGACATGATTCGTACTCTGTCGGACAGAGTCGACTGATGAACAAGATGGCGCACGACCGGCTGCGATTGTATCGCGAAATCGATTAACCAATAACAGCGCAAGATTTAAGCGCGCGCCGATTGCTATTGGTAGAAAGAAGGTTATTAAGAAGATCTTGACATCCTAATTTCCACTGCTCTATATCTCTCTCTTTCTCTATAGGAGGTCAAATGCATGGTTTTTATTTAGGAAAGCCTCCGAATACAACTATGAATTAAGTTGAAGGGCTATACAATCGTGGATTTAGCCTTCGTCTATAACTTTTTGATACTAAATTTTGTTTAAATTTTTTGCGTAGTAGTTTTAGTTTTTACACTTTTTTTTTTACTATTTCTTGTAGTAGTTTTTTTTAAACTCATTTCATTAATATTTTAATTTAGGTTATTGTTATATATTTATGTCATGTGGAACGTTTGATACCTTTTGACAAAATTTATTTGAAGTAGTTTCGAAAATAGACGAGGGAATAGATAAATAAACTTTCATACCTACATATACTGCTAAAATCCTAACCCTCCTTTTGCTTTTTTTTATTTTTTTTTTAATGGCATTTGAGTATTTTCTCAATTTTTCCAATGTCAAGTAGCATAGATTGATAGAAAACAATGTCCAGTTGTCAAGTCCTCTGTCAAGTCATGTTCTAGTAAATCGATGGTAGTTTACTAGAATGTTCGTGGACAATTTCTACCCCTTCGAAATTAAACCCAATACACTTATTTTATTTAAATTCACTACCATGTGCTCTTTATAAGCTACACCTGTTAAAATGCCACCAAAATTACACGATATAACTCAAAAAAACACTAGAAATTTAAATAAAATAAAAAAGGACGACGTCTTCCTTCGAAAGAGCAGAAAAAGTCCCTCCTTTTGCTTTGCTATAGTCAGGTAAAAATAGGCACATGCCATCAACACTCGCTTGTCACATGTGTGTTAAGTTACGTCATGGCACAAAGTACCTAAAGGCAGTGTGCATGGATATTTTTTACATTTACAGAGAACAAGTTTCCAAAGTTTTGAGTAAAACAATGAATGCAGATTATCTCATCTTCTGCTATGTTATAGCGAAATAACGAACAACAAAGACAAATACTAAACTACTCATTGCGAAGATAGAACAAAGGGTAAAAGCTGGGATTAACAAAGAAATCGGAAAATTTCCTCGTTCCGATACAAATCGCTGCGAATAGTTCTGGGAAAATCGGCTCCCAGACATCCATGATGTATGTATACTTACTAAGCGGCAACGATGTCCGCTCAATTGAATGCACTATATTGTAATGCTAGGGTATGAAAATGTCTGGGTAATGTTTACTTCTGATAGCCATATAAATGCAATAAGCAAATTAACAGTATTTCTGCTCTACGTGCATCGGTATTGCAATTTTAGGTGTAAGTTTTGGTAAAATCGCAAATTAACAATTTATTTTGTATTGGAAAAATGTGGCAAAATGAGTGTTTCAATGATCATTGACTAACTAAGGAGTAATGAACTAATTGTGTACATTTTGCGTGGTAAAAAAAGTTACTCAGGTAGTTAGTTAAGTTAAGGTAGTTATATTAGTCATTACATTTACTTAGAGCGGTTTCGCACTACGTCCGATCCGAGTCCGATCCGAACCTGTGAAAATAGTTCTACGACTACTCCGGTAGTAGTAGAACTATTTTCTAAGGTAGTTTACGCTAGATCCGGCTTCCGTCATCCGATTACTTTATATATCCGTATTTTCACGGATACGGATCGGACTCGGATCGGACGTAGTGCGAAACCTCTCTTACTCTATTGAGTATTGAAAGAAAGAGGAATGGAAAAGTACCAATTTTGGATTCCATTATGGGGTTTCCACTGTCTGTGGATTATGTCCGCTCGCTCTACAAAGGGACTGAGAAATGGCCGTTTGTTCTAGGATAAGAAACAAATCTTTTTGTTTTAAATGAAACTTTAAAGAAAGTGGAGGAAGGAAGGCATTTATTGCGCTAAAAGCCCCGCCGGAACTAACTTTAAAATGGATTCAACTTTGTCCATTGCATTTAACTTGGGTCGGTGTTACACCGAAACATGTGACAATTTGAGCTAAAATTATTTATTTTAGGCCTAGTTTGAACACAACCGATCTCCTTGATGAGCATAAACTTCATACTATGCATAATTTTATTTTTTTATAAATACTTGAGAAATAGTAATTTGCTATTGTAACGCTGTGCGCTACTCTATTTTAAACATTATCTTAAGTTCTCTCTGAAAGTGAATTTGTGATTATTTTTGAGAAATAAATATCTTTAACCGTAGCCGTTATGCAAGGCTGCAAAGTTGCTAACTTGGAAAAAGTTTTTAAAATTCGAACCTTTCTATCGAACAAAAAGGTTCGAATTTTAAAAATTCTATCCAATCCTAAATTGAACTATGCACGCTAGTGGAAATTTGCAAATTGTTGATGAAATAAAATTGTAGTAAAAAAGGCACCGAGGTACTTTACACTTGACGACTTCTGTGGCGCGGCGGGTAAAGGTTTGCCTGTGACGCAGGAGGTTGCGGGTTCGATTCTCGCCTCGGAACTAATATTTGTTTGTTCTGCAGATTGTTCAGGGTGTTCTGGGTATTTTTCTATGTATAATAATATATATATATATATATATATATATATTGTATTAAGTATATCAGTTATCTAGTAACACAAGCTGTACTTAGCTTAGGGCTAGATCATGTTGTGTAAAATGTCCAGCATTTATTTATTTATGTAACTGATCTTCTATAAAAACTGGGCTATTTCTGGGAATATCTGTTATATTGTTAACAAGTAGCAAAGAGTAGCAAGCTTGAAAACCAAACGAACCAGTGGAGGAGGATGTACTTGCCGGGAGTCACGATCTTCTATAGTGAGGGAACGGCTAAGTAGGAGGAGAGCAAAACGTTACGTAATGGTGTAAATAAAGTGATATGACTAACAAAAAGAAGATATCACGTAGTCCTTTGAAAGCAAAGACACTTAATCTTATTATTTTTTCTCAGGTTTCGGTTGAAAGTGGAATATAATTCGTTTTTGCATTCGTTGTCTTTGAAATAAGACCAAAATGCCGACTTAATGGTATGGTATCTATGGGCTGGTAACTAATTTCCATCAGGTGGACCGTATGCTTGTTTGCTTACCAAATAGTATAAAAAAAAGTAGAGCCCAATGATCACAATTCTAGAGTTCCGTCTATAAAAGACGAGCCGAGTATTTTAAGAATATTTTTGTTTTTGCAGTCAATCAGTCAGGGATCATTAGCTACTAGTAGTACTACATTCTGCACTACTACAAGTAGGGTATACACATCCAGTAAAAGAAAAAACGTGTGAATCTTTGTAATCGAGACCAGTCCCAGCCCGTGGTCTACCTACATAGTAAGAAATTACAAATAATTACGCATGTCCTCTGGTGTGGAAGCTCGCCCAGAGGACTAAATCTGTATTAGTTATTAAGTACTAACCCTTAATCATAAGCTGACTAACAATATTGTACTATGTAGTTGTCTGAATAAAAAACTTTATTATTATAGTACCAACTAGGGGCAACTTTTTCTTTCCGTGGTCCACCTCAACATTACTCTCGTCTATTGAAAGTCAACAGTTGTTATGCTCGCTAAGGCTGATCCAAATAAAACTTGTATCATGTTATCTTGAACTTGTGAACTCTTAAATCACAGGTCACTATGTAATAGGGAGTCCGATATTTCCACGGTAGTCTGTACAATACCTGAAAAAAAATGACAAAACACTAATTAAAATATATTTACTAAATTTTCAATTGGCACACAGATTATTGACGATACCAAAATAAAATAATCTGTGTGGGTTGCGAAAATTTATTTATTGGCGATAAATAAATTTCCCCAGCGTCGAATTCCAATATTGAAATGATCAAAGCAAATATTATATACGTCATCATGCATCAGCACAGATAAATTAATTAATAAGAGTTATTTGTATGCCTATTTTAATGTATTAAAAACCAATTAATACCTACAAATTAAGTGTTTTCGAGTAATTTGTTTAAAAACTGTCATAATTATGAACCATCAACAATATTCACACATAAAAATGTTATAAAATCATTCATTCATTAAAGTATAAATGTCGTATTCTATTTCTTGCAAGAATTTATACAGATTGAATAGTTTTAGTTTTTATATCACCTGCAGTGTCCTCCCGTGAATGTCGTCAAAACTGACTTAGGAATTACACCAGGAGATGGGTAGCAGCATCCACCTGAGGTACTCAACACCATAACTGCGATCACCAATCTGCCTGCAAAATTTGGTGATTATTCAATTCTCCGAGCAGTGGACGTCTAAAGGCTCTAATGGTCTAAAAAGTTAAATAAATTGTATTTTTTTCTCATGTTAAAGCTCTTTGGAAGAATGAATCAGTAATGGTGAATTATCATAATGCCAATCTCGAACAATCATATTAATAGCATAGAATACGTAATAAGTAATAGTGCAAAGTACTTTTAGGTCCCTCATGGATTTAAGCTTGCACACATGCCTGTAGCTTGAACAATGGCATGCCTGTAGCTTGCAGATACCAGCTACTGAAATGTATACATCAAAAGGCATGCTGTAACAGGCATGCAAGTGAATTGCACAGGATTTGATTTATTAGCATGCAATATCAGGCGGTGGTGGCGTGAGGGGCACTCGGCATAGCAAAGGCACGTTTGAACGCGAGTAACAGCTACGGGCATGCCATTTTAGTAAGTCAGAAAGCAGTATGCAACAAACAGACATGTAATTTGACTGGAAAATGTATCTCCTGTGTGCATGGAATATGCTATATCTTGGCATGCAAGCTTTGACCCATATGACCCATTTTATAGGCATGTGTAGGTATATTCGCAGATTACCTAAAGCATTTTTTTTTACAATTACAGCAACTGACAAACGTGGGGTGTAAGTTACATATCTGCGTTCCTATATCGAGTAACATTAAATAACATAACACCCAACAGATAAATACGTAGTCTTGATTAAACACTAGGGTTTCATGTGTTTTGGGTATCAGGAACTACGACTACCATGGTACCACAACACCCAGACCCGGAACAAATATTTGCAGATCACAAATATTTGTCACAGTGGTCTAATAACGAAAATGTCTTAATCATGCGTTACAGAAACTTCTTGCATCTGGCGATGTTAACGTATCGACAAATTAATAATAATTAATTCTTATACATAATTACAAAGATAATTATTAACTTTGTTTTTTAAGAAAAAATGGTATGGGTCAAAATAGACCATTTGTCATTTTTTTAAGGACGAATGAGTTCATATAGCTTCAAAACATCGTCACTGGATGGACACAATCTCTAAGCAAAAGCCATTAACCACTCCGAATAAGCCCCGTCAAAACGGACAAAGAACGTCATCAGTCCAATATATTTGAGGCGTGTCAAAAAACAAAAGGCGTGTTGAAAAATATTCATCGCCCGACGGCACGTAGAAACACTCATGGCGGGCATCGCCAGCTATCGAGAGCGTGATCCGATTCCTAAAAGAAATTGTCGAGTAAAATATAACAGTGCGCGAAATCTTTGTTTCTTTGTCATTTTTGTGCTTAAGTTCGTGGGCACTAGTTAAATTCAATTTATGATTAGGTTCAACCCAGTGCTGGACGTAGCAAATGATATTTTATTTCGTGGACAGAAAGCTACGTCGTAGATAGCTACGCCGTAGGCAAAACCATCTCAGGAACATCCAACCTCACTTTACACATCAACTTTACTGATAATGCCTTTTTGTCTTCGGACGTGTTGTGTTGATTAGGCCTATTAAGTTCCAACGCCTTTAGAACTGTGGTTCCGAATGTGGTGGTATCGAACCTCAAAATTTTTGACAAAATATTTTTTATTTGTTTGTTGTGTTAAAATACTAGTTAAACTTAGTGACTTAGCATCAGGATTAATACTTTCATATCTCATTTGTTCTTCTGTTTCGTTCTCTCTGTGGCTGTTCCAGATTCCTAGTCATCCGATACTTGAAAGAAGCTGGGACGACTTGATGACGACCAATGCCCTTTTTATCACCACTTTATCCGTCGTTAGTAACTTACAAATTATAACTCTTTTATGACACGTACTCAATGAATAAAATCTCAGTATGAAACAGCATGAATTGTAGTATAATAGTGTCAGTATTATTTTAAGATAACTTTTCATTTAAAAAACCGACTTCCGCCATTGTATTCGACTAAATAATTTTGGATGAAATTTTTTTTATGAAAGAACCATAGTGGTGGAAGGATTATGATACTTTCTGAATGCAAATGCTTGGTGTCTTGCTGAAAATATCAAAATCGCCATATGTATGCCTACAATATTTGAGGAGTTCCCTCAATTCCTCATGGATCCCATCATCAGAACTGGATTCTGAAAAAAATGGGACCAATCTGGAAGTATATCTCCATTCAAATTTCCAAATCGGTTCATAAACGCCGGTGATATGCGGTAACAAACATTAAAAAAAAAAAAAAAAAGATGAGCTGATATTTTGATATATCGTATTTTGGAGAAACAAAACTAGCCAGGTTCTAAGAAAAACCACAATACATCCCAAACTATGCAAGATATCGAAATAAAATAAAACTCATACTTAAATATATGTTTCAGACAGTAATAAATTAAGTTTGTAAAAAAATAATTTATATAAAAAATATAAGTTTGGGAGATAATAATATGTGGTTTTTATAAGTGAAACTATGTCATGTACCAAATTAGTGTGCAATGAATACACGCCAGTTTAGTTCATGACAGAAACATAATGTTTGTTCAAGTAAAATAATTATAACAACAACAAATAACAATAATAAAGATTTATTTTCTCTCAAAATAGGTTACAAACTAGTATAACAATAGAACCAAGCAAATACCTTAAAAAATAATTTAGTGCTAGGGAGATTATACTTGAGGTAGGTTACATTATGATGACAACATGGAAATTAGATCCTAAAAATATTCCAATGTGAACTTAACAAACAGGAAAAAATAATTTGTAACATCAAACCATCGTGATAAATATAATAATAAAAGCCTTTGACTTATTTAAACCACATTTACATAGCAAGCAGTAGGTACTACTGGTTTGAGCTCGATCAGAATAGTGTTTGGCTTCGTGCCGGTACAAAACGGTTCGTGCCGGTAGACAGCCTGCTTTATAAGTTAAAGCACTCTTTGACTTCTGTTAGACTGATGATTGAAAACCCCAATTTCATTGTGATATCCACCACCCGCAAACTCACAAAATGACAGATTGAACTCGTTAAAATCGCAACCCGAGTTGAGTAATGCTCCTGTCGTCATTGTACACCCGGTTATTAATGAGAGGGCTGATAGGTAAATAGGCAGAGGAATTGTAGCCTTAGGGTAAGATTCTTCAGGGTTTCAAACAGGTATTGTTTCTTGGCAACTTGTTCAATACTTACCTTTACCATAGAATAGATAAACTCTCCAGAAGTGCTACTCACGTACTCTCTTTGTGCGTGTCCTCATGCCGCCGAGATAAATACCTATGCTCCCTGACGCTGCGTGCTCGCTGACAGGGTTAACTTCCGTCTTGTTGTTTTACTTACTTTCAATCATTAATAGTAACCAAGTAGAGCTACATAGGAACTAGGAACCATACCATAAGTACAATTGCCTTCATAATGAGAAGGAGCAAAAAAATTATGCTAATACTTACATAATAATTTCAAACACATCATTCAATCATAGTTTATTGCATAAGTAACATACAAATGTTGTACATTTATAAATTACAATCATGACGGCGCGTGGCAACCTTGTGTACCTTTTCCGTATACCACCACGCGCAGGGCCGCACTGTTTAGCAGACTTAGTATGCGCAAGTGAGTAGGATTAATGCGCGGCTTTGAATGCCATACTAGTGCCAGTGTCAGTTCTACTTGAGTTTTGAGCTATTCATATGCTTTCGTTAGGTCATAAAGATTAACTTGAATTATTTTAAGCACTGAAATAGTGTTGATTTTCAACAAACGAAGAAAAAATTAAGTATATAGCTACTTACTACGAATATTATATGTGTACTTAGTTTTTCTTATAGACTAAAATAAGTTCTGTTGGTTTTCCACAGAAATAAAAGTAAAACATAATTTCTGCTGCTTGACGTTTACTGCTAGACAAAGGCCTCCCCCAGATAGTGCGATGAACTGTCTTGAGTCGCCTCTATCCACTGACTTCGTGCAACTTTTAAAATGACGTCTTAGATCATCGAGTGGAGGGGGGAGCTGCCAGACACTGAGTAGTCCGGTTCGTGGTCGCCACTCGGGAACCTTTATTTTCCAGTAGTTGTTGGTTCTGCGTGCTATAATGTGCCCATTGCAACTTAACTTGCTAATTTTGCAAGCTATAACGGTGATTTTAAAATGTGTGTATTAAATAAATACTTTGCGGTTTTCCATAGAAGCAAACATTGAGTGAGCCACAGATGTTTCACCAAACACAGGCCCATTGAAAACGCTGCAAGATAAATAAAAACATGCGATCTCCATTCGCCAAATAAAATTACTTTTGTACGTCAGCAATTTTCCGTTCCCTTTCCGAACAGAAGGCAAAGAAGCAATAATAGTACTACCGTACTGAAGATTCACTCCTTCAACCACTTTTTCTCCCCCTCCCCCCATACCACATTTTATGCCAATAGTATACCTTTCTTATTGGGCAATCTTCGTTGGTATAAGATTTGACCTAGGTACTGGCTTATTTTGGAGTGTGTAGGTAATTACTGAAAGAAAGCGTAGCGTGAAGCGAAAGCCGAGTTGGTAAACCACTTGTATATTTTCCTCCAATTGTGCAACCCACAGTAAAAAGAGGCCTTTTCAGGCTCTGCCTACCCCTTCGGGGAAAAAGGCGTGTGTATGTATGTAGAAAAATTTATCAATAATCCAAGAGGTGGAAAATAAACCAGGCATGTTTTTTCTCTCGAATCACGCATGGTGTAGGGTTTCGAAGTTTACTCAGCTCAAAGGACTAGAAGATAAAGAGCTATTGGTTTTATTCCTTGGTTGAAGAACTCTTTCTTGTACGGCCTTTGTCTTTGGCAGACGTCAGAGGTAGAAATTTGCTACCGCTGACGTCTGCCGAGATTTACCCCTGTAGCTGATTCCAGACAGTCAGGCAGACGGAAGGACGGCTAAGCTGTAGTAATAGGGTCCCGTTTTGCACCCTTTTGGGTACGGAACCTTACAAAGACGATTGCATTGAAGGAACTTTACTATTCTATTACTTATCATGGATTTAAAATCGAAGTAGTTTATTAAAACTGACGATAAAACTTGTACAATATCATGAATTAGCATTTCTGACAGTAATAGAAAAACAGCAACAACAAAAAACCCCAAAATTTCGGAATTCAATATTGTTTGCATCCGAGTAATATTGGATCTTAATTCAGAGAGACAAAGCTCATTTTTCATAGTTAACTGATTTTGAGTGACAGGGGCTACCGAGGGTTACCTTATAAATCTCCCACGACAGCCTTCACGTGGTGTATCAGCCTGAGACCGGTATAAATCATAACTGAGCCTTCCGTGGCTTTGCGAGGTGGGAATATTGGGATGTTTTTTCTACGCGCCTTATGTTCTACGAAAATAATCACGATGATTGTAATGCAATAGATCGATGAAGAAGCATATGCCACCAACTTCACACGCGTCGATTCGTGATATCCTGAGTGAAATTTCATAGAAATCCGTTCAGTCATTAGAGTGTGATTTACAAACAACATCTAGACTTCAGAATAAGTAGGATTTTTTGTCGTTTTTTCTTGTTAGGCCCTACATTAGTTATTTTTAAGCAACATTTTATTATTTGGCCTAACCAAATTCAATCAAATTCAAGCACATTTTGTTGTACAAACAAATTATTGTGTGCCTTGTAAAATTTGAAAACAGATGACAGCAAAATCCTACTAATATGTATTATAAACGCGAAAGTTTGTGAGTATGGATGGATGTTTGTTACTCTTTCACGTAAAAACTACTGAATGGATTTGAGTGAAATTTGGAATGAAGATACTTTACGGCCTGGATTAACACATAGGCTACTTTTCATCATCAACATCATCAACATCATCATCAATTTTCATCATTATTCACGCGGGTGAAACCGCGGGGCGCAACTAGTGGTTTCATAAATTACATGACACCCAACAGTCACATAACATAGTCCTGATCCCACACTAGGATTTCCTGTGTCGTAGGTATCAGGAACTACGAGTACCGTGGTACCACAACACCGAGACCCGGAGCAAATATTTTCAAATCATGCAAACATTTGTCCCGCAGCGGGAATCGAACCCGCACCTCTTGCGTCTAAGCCGGCTACTCGGCCGCTGCACCACAGAGGTCGTTACTTAGGAGGTAGCGTTGATGCACTTTGTCCTGTAAAATTAACCATTTTTTATACCCACACTACAGTGCAAAAAATACAAATAAAACTTTTATGTACATAAAATTGAAAACAGCAAAAATCCATTCTTTCCACCTTTTGCATTCGCATAGCTATGCATTTCAACTCTATTGGAGAACGCGGACGTTTGAATATTTTGCACGAGTGGGCTGTACCAACCATTTGCAAACCATTGAATGTGTGGAAAATTTCAAATCAGAACATTACAAGGTTAAATATTATACCCTAAAGGTACATTCTGTATTTTGGAATAAATTCAGACAATTTAAATCTTTTCTTTTAAAAAATGGTGTAAAACCCATAAATTCTGGTGAGTAAGATATTTTTGTTTTATGCTTTAAATATTGTAGCATTTAGATTGCGTACATGCTACAATATTTTGGCTTGTACAAAGTTAAAGAACCATCATTTTTAGGTTCGCATTTTTCTGATACATCAAATTGTAGTAAAAGAGCACTACAACCCTTTCGTGCATAGAATAACTTTTACGTTTATCATACTATTCTGGGACAAACTTTGAAATACAATTCCTAGAATGCATTTTTTTGAATTCATTTTTGAAATTAATTGAATTAATATATTTCAAAAATGAAAATAGTTTAGGATTAGTCTTGAACTCTACTAAATAGCTCTATCATAAAAAAATGTAGACATTTTTAAAATAAACATTCTCTAAAATGAAAACAAAGCCATCTAAACGACTTTCGTGAGCCAAAGGATGTGTTTTGTAGCGTGAAAGAAATATGACACTACATTTTTTGTATAGAAAAATTGTCACAGTCGAGGAGATATAATGAATACGAGCCAAATTTCTTAACTCGAAGTGTGGAGGCGAGAAATGGAGAAATACGGCGTTGAAACATGACAAGTAAATCGTGACCCGATTCATTATTGCCAAGGGTTTTATTTTTGTTTTCAAGCATGAACCGGGATCTCTCTTAAAAATGATTATACGCACTGCGTATGAAAGATGATAAAAAATGGTTCCTTGAGATAGTAACTTAGATTATTTATTTAACGTTAGGTTAAGAATCGCTGCCTCGGCTTAAACCGTGAGTTATGATAGTACGCAAACAAGGAGAACATTGATTACATGAGACCCTAACTCAAAATCGGAACTTAATTGTTAAGTTATTGGTGAAGACCATGACGAACGAAGGAAAAACATTTTGTATGTTTTTCAATTTGTACTTTGGCCTCAAATTCCGAGAGCAGTTGCAAGTCTTTGGCTTTCGTATTGTCACTACATTGGGTAAGCTGAAAATCAGCGCAAAAAAACAGGTGACCAATATATCCAGCCTACCATCTACCATAAAGTAAGGGTTAGTATCATATACGATTAATTAATCAATATTCAAATTTAATATTGTTTGATTAATCATTATAAGGTGAAATATTCCCCGCACCCACCGTGCATACTTTATGGTACATACCTACTTTATGGAACTAGTGATTATTTTTCTGTACCCCACTATCTTATTATAATCTTATATTGTTCTTTGTTGTGTGAAATAAACGTTCTCATTTTAATTTTATCACATAATTTATCATGTTTACAGACATCTAAAATAGGAGGAGGATTCCTCAACTTTGGTTTTCAGTTTGATATTAAACATTTTTGCTTCGTGAGTATTAAAGTGACGTTTGTCGCTCCTAAAGAAAGAAACTACTAACAAAGTGCGTCACACCATCTGCTGCCTCATTTTATATGGCAACTCCTAGCTGGAGGCCACGTGGAAATTATATCAGTCCTGTGTCACTTCAAATGGACCTCAGATAAAAACAAGCTTGTGGAAACTTCAGATTCATTTTGGATTAAATTCAAATTCCGGAAAAATTTGGTGCATGTCGCGTTGATTGACATGTTATATCAAGTGGAATAACATAACATAATATAACACACCCAACAGTCACGATCTCACACTAGGATTCCCTGTGTCGTGGAATATAAGCTGTCAAGCGTTGTATAAGGTGCGTTTAAGAGATTTTCAGAGCCTTACCTATTCATAATCATTTTTTTGTTAAACTATTTGTTTTGTTTTCTCTGATGTAAAATGTCATACGTCAAAACAAGACAAAAGCTAAATAAAATAAAAAAAAGCTATCTAAACTAAAAAAAAAAAAATGGTTAAGTTTGAATAAGGGGTCAGGGTCTGCACTTATGTCAACAACGTCATTTAGGTAACATCTTAGGTAAGTGCAATGCATTTTTCATCGTTAATTGTATGTTCTAGAGACCGGCAAAGGACTGGGATGAGTGGCATAAATAAAGAGAGGCTTATGCACACCAGTGGGTTGATACGGGCTGAAAATGTTGATGATGATGATTATGATGATGATGATGATGATTATGATGATGATGATGATGATTATTCTTCTTCTTCTTCGTCATGTCACTGGTTCTTGGTCACCCAGATTTTGATCAGTAACCTATTTGAGGTATTTTAACCCTGTTAAGAGTCTAGTGAATGGTTGTGATTGGGTGTGTGTGTGTGTGTGTGTGAGTGTAGTTGTGTGTGTGGTGAAGAAATCAGTATGACTCAGGGAGGTTCCTTACACGCATTAATATGTCCGAGTGAAACTTTTGTACGTTACGACTATAATACTTCTGTGTTTATGCCACGTGGGAATTATGTCCAATGTACTGAACCCGCGGCAAATCATACGAAAATATGTGCTCCGAATGAACTACCTAAACTATGGTGACAGCTGCTTTTGTTTTGCACGAGGTTTTTATGGTTGATTTATGAGTAAGTAAATGTTTTATTAGGTGATTAAATGTAATGAGCTCTGGGCACTGATATTTTAAAGTAAAAAACGTAGATTGGTTTAAGAGGGCGCTCCGAAAATATAATATGACTGTATGAATCGCTTTTTAGACGCAAATATTAACGGAATAAGATTGAATATCGCACGACCCTATCTTGCACGGAAGTAAAGTCTCAAATCATATATGTAATTTATTATGAGAATACTAATTAGTCTAGGTAAATTTCGGTTTGGTCACGGATAATAAACTATATTTTCCTTCGGTGAGTATTTATTTCGGATATGTGACTGAAGTTATTTCCTAGAAATTTCAAAAAATCTAGATAAAGGTATAACTTTCAAAAAAATAATGTATCGAGTAAATGTCTGCCAATTGTGTTTCTGGCTTGGTCACGGATAGAAAAAAGTTTGAAAAATCACGTATTTCATGTGATATCTGGTTTACTCACAATAACTAGGCAAAAATATAATGCTATTTTTGGAGCGTCCTCTTAATTGAAGTAAAATTAAATTGAATAAAAACATTCTCAAAACTATCAAATTCCTTTACAAAAGTAACACTGTTTGTGTATGCCAGTCACCATTTAGCGAAAACGCTACGGTTGTTAAAATAGTTTTTCGCTTTTTGTGAAAAATCTCTCTGTTATTTTATTTTGATTGCCTATTTACTTAGTTAAAATATCGAACTCTAGGCGTACAGCAAGCATGAAATAGCACGTACTCCATACACGTCTAAACAACTTTCAGGAATTGCTGGCGATGATATATGGTTTTGCGGTTGGGCCTTCTATCAGATGCTTGCCATTTTCTTCTCGTTGCCAGTTTTTCTGCCAGCAAGTGTGAAATTGGCAAGTTATTACAAATCGGAGCTTAACGTAGAAGCCACTGAATTTGGAGCAAAGTAATGTCAGTAAATCTTTTTCATTCCAACCTATTTCGTGCTATTTTGGCAATATTTGTTTTCACTTGATTTGCCCTCTCCGATGACAGGATGATTTATACACTGGACGCAAAATGTATCCTTCTCATCATCATCACTCATAAACATCCACTGCTTCATGAGACCTCCCTGTTAGCATACATAGCGAACAAACCCATACGTGCAATGTGGGGATTTGCCATAATCACCACGCTTGGCAGGCGAATTGGTGATCGCAGTTTGGTG
Source organism: Epirrita christyi (assembly GCA_951392215.1). NCBI lineage: Eukaryota > Metazoa > Arthropoda > Insecta > Lepidoptera > Geometridae > Epirrita > Epirrita christyi. Next base: position 2,898,863 of record OX595843.1, read on the forward strand.
TTAAGTACTCAGGTCGATGCTGCTACCTATCCCCTAACGTAATCCCTTAGTCACCTTTTACGGTATTCACAAGAGGAGTTGGAAGAGTCCTATACTCAGGCAGAGACTACCACGGCTCAGACTACCACCATCCTTCTAGTCAACTTTAATCAAGCCAAAGAAGGCTGCAGAATGGTGTAAGCAGTTGTGCCAAAGGAATGACGTATACGCATAATATTCCATTAGAAAAAGCTCTTTGGATATCTTTATACGGTGAAACGCTGTGACAGTTTTGTAACCTACAGACAGGCTGATTGCACTAGCAAAGAGAGGCCTTTCCCATCAGTGGGTTGGGTAATAACGGGTTGTGGATTTCCAAATTGCTATTTTAGACTTGGTATTATTTTGATAAATACCCTCGAAGGTGTGTAAGTTAAAATTGTAAACCGTTGTCCAGAGATTGAATCGTCCATTGTTTAACAGCTCTTGTTGTCGCTGAAACTAAGTCATCTGTCAAAACGTCGAACGCAAGAGAACCTACGTTATGTTGCGTATTTGAGGTTATGTGCTGTCAATAACAAAGAGCTTATTCTGGGCATTGTCTTTCATTATATTGGACATACAGTTGTAGAAGAGGCCAGGTTATATTGGTTTTGATTTAAGAGTAGCCATTTTGAACATTCGTGCCATGGTGTGTCTGGCTTATGAATAGACTCCTCCTTCTCCTCCCGTTGATGTAGTACAGCCTTACTAAGGGATTGCACCAAAGGATGGGCAGCAGTATAATCATACCTGATTACTTGACACCAAACTATTATCACCAATCTAGCTGCCACGCGTGGTGATTATGACAAATTATATTCAATGGTCCCCCGTTCATACTGGCATCGTCCAGCAGTGAACGTAAAAAGGCTGGTAATGAAGATAATGATTTTGAACGTGACTTTTAACAGTAGGGTCAAACACAAAACTACACCGGACCCGTGTAATGTTCATTCCCGATACGCTATCCCAATCCAAACTCAAAGTATTGTTATAGAAAAATGTCTCTCAATTCTCGGATTTGTAGGTATTCATATTTTCTATCGTGGTTTCTGTTTTTTGGTTTTTTTCTACCTATCGAACCCAGGGTTGCCACAGGTTGCCAAGCAGTCAGAAACCTTCCGTGATTAAAAATGGTTTCGAGAAAAGTCATAATCATTAGATTGGCAAGGTATTATTCAAGCTAAAACTTAAAAATCATTATTATCTGTCTAACCTGCCCACATTTTGGCAGCAAAGTAAAAATATCCTGTGAGTGTACATGAATAGAGTTAATCGTGTGTTTGTTTCTTTAAACAGGGCGTTTAGTATTTAACTACAATTTATTAGACTATTTTATAAAAGTATATAATGTATTCGAGTTATTTAAAAGTTGTATTTGTTCCATCTATCATTATTATTACTTTTCTGTGCACCACCGTCCGTTACTGCTTTGCTCGTTACAGTCCATTCAAACGTTGTCTGGAAGAATAGCTTTCAGCGATAATGTCGCCCATTGTAGGTACTGCTACTTTTTATCGATTTAAATCTCACCGACAATTATCCTAGTCTAATACTTTTCAAAAAGGAATTATGCCCCAAAAAAATCAGTAGCACGTGTAGATGTAAATTTTTTTCACTCAAATAAAAGGTACCTAGATACTCCTGACTTTCAAAAAATCTAAAAATAATGATAACTAACCGATTACACCCGAATTTTTGTTTATTCGATTTCTACTTTTTAAACTTTGAATATGATTTCGTGAGGGGTTTCTACATATTTAATACAAAGTTTAGTTGCCACTTCCACATGCTAGGCATGTTGAGTAAAGAGAGTCGTTGCAATACTTTTTTTGTAAAATATTATCAATTTTAAAGCTGGCACCCGCCCAGTCTCAATGACTCAATAATTGCGCATTCGAACAAAATTTCATCTTTTTTTGTACGAATAGTGTAAAAAAAGTGTGTAGTATACTCATATTTTTTTCTGTCTATAAATTTGTCACGTTTCACATTAGTGGGTATACTCATTAGAATCATCAGTGACCTTTACTTCAAATCTTAGCTAATGCTGAGACATTTGATATCTCTATTAGGTGTCCAATCGCCTTTTCAGCGGGAAATGCACCGACGAGCTTTTTGACCTCATCCCGGCATCGAGATTTTATCATCCCTCTTCCCGGCACCGTGACAAAGCTAATCCACACCATAGATTCCCGGGTTCCTCAAACGACTCGATTCTCCATAATCTTTTCTTCCCCATACGTATACTATGTTATCTGTGCCCGTACTTACAAGCTGCGGAATGAGCTAACTATCTGAGGTTTTTTCGCTTAGTTAAAGACAAGGGCCGCTTTAAGAAAAATTATAAAAATTTCGCCAGTAAAAAGTAAATTTCGTCGCAACGCATCGAAATTGCCACCGGTGTTGCTAGTGTCTACCAGTGACGGTAAATGCTTGACATCAGCCCCCCTATTCCTTAACTGAAATTCACTCGGTGACCATGGAAGTAATAAGTACTACGTACAACAGGAATGAGCTGTTGTCGCAAAATTGAAGCCGAGCGAGAGCTCAGTAACTGTATCTCTTATCCCTCTCTGGCGATTGTGACTATATTGAAATATGATCTGAGGACAATAATTATAAAAAATAATTTGTGATCTGACGTCAGCAGATCATTGCTTTAGATGGATTTAAATCGAAGATGCTAATGATAAACTTGCCCTTTCCGGCACTATACATTTGCTGTTTTTGCTTGCTTTTCACACTCGCGTCATATAGGTAGGTACTTACCTACTGGTCCTTGTGGGACACGACATGCAGCTGGACTGAGATAAAACTACGATAAGCTACCTATTGTGGTATATTTAATTAATTAGGTAAGAAAAAGACAGTTAAGTTTACATTTAAGTTTAATTCTAAATCAGACATCAGTCTTGTGAAGTTTCTGCCGCAAACCCAGCTTATTCCTTATATGTTTAATTGATTCTAATTTGGCATCAAGTTAAACGTAAATTGAGATATGAATTCGCTAACGCCTTCACAAATTGAATATCATGTGGATCTTCAAATATAGATTGAGGAGGATGTGGTGGATCTAACAATGTAGGATCTTTAGGAAATCTGAAATTGAAACAAAGTTATTTTAATAGAGAAAGGAATAAAAAATGCATATGTATTTAAGTTATTTGTTCTTGAACTAGGATTGGATAGTCATGCATGGTCACCGTAATTCTTCACTAACAAATTATGATTAAAAATATTACCTGTGAAAAGATAAACCACAATCAGGATAATACTCGATTCCGCAAGCCTCCACGACACAAGTTCTCCCCGTTTTAACTAAAATTCTTCAAAAATATCACGAAATTTAAAAACACTCCGCCATTAAGGTGGCGGGGATGGCCGCACGCTAAATCAACTCGAGAATAGCGCAAAAGTCGGCCTGCATATTGCTGTCCCTGTTTGGCTAACGCAGGCGCGCGCGGGGCACAGCCGAACACTTATTTCTATTCTGTGGCCGTTACCATTCATAATTCGAAGGTGGTATTTATTTTTTATGCAAACTAGCATTTGACAAAAATAATTTCTTGGCATATTTGGCATTTGTCACAAACTTTTACATTTATATATCTAGCAATAAAAACTCCTCCGTACCTAGTTCTGCGAACAGTTAGAACTCGCGAGCACAAACTTTTTTCCAATAATTGTGATCAGGGTGGTTATTCGCTATGACCTATGAGATTTCTTTTCAATAACGTGTGACGTCACTCATACGATTCAGCGATGATTCCACGCAGATATCGTAACGAGCCCGCGTTATGTTACGTTTGGTCAGAGCGAATAAGGGGGCAGGTTGGTGCTTTGATGATCGTTGAGTTTGGCTAACTCGCTTTCCAATAACGACTGTGAGCTAGGAGGTTCATATTTTTATCACATGTAGACACAAGCCTAAATATGAAATGGCGTACTGCGGAAACAAATAGTTTTAGCATTGTGAGCTATGACAAAAAATCAAAGAAAAATATTTCAAAGTAAACGCTCAACTTTCCTTTAGCGACTGCTAGCTAGGAAGTTCACATTTTTATCACATGTAGGTTCATATAGCACAAGCCTAAATATGAAATGGCGTACTGCGGAAACCAATAGTTTTGGAGCTATTCATTTTTGAAATTTGCTAATAACCGCTTTCCGAACGCCATGTTTTGGTGATATTTTACTTTTTATCAGTGTTCCCATACTATTTTCGGCTTTTGACAATGACAGTGACAGACCAAATGGTATATTTTGCTAAAAATTGGTGGTTTCTCAATTTTCAACTAGTCGTGTTTTTTGCTCTTACGGTCCGTCCAGTCGGTTACGTATTCCTTGAACGTCAATGAACTCTGTCATCGTTTGTGTTCTCAGAGTTGAGATTGTTTACGTGCTTACTCCTGTTTTAGAATTCATCGAAGAACTTTCCTTTAGCGACTGTAAGTATAAGGCTTGAGGGGGGAGGGGAGGGGGGTCAATGTCAAAGCCGAAAATCGTATCCGAACACTGACAAATAGTAAAATATCACCAAAATATGGAGATCGGAAACCGGTTTTTAGCACATTTCAACAATGAATAGCTCCAAAACTATTTTTTTCCGCAGTACGCCATTTCATATTCAGGCTTGTGCTATGTGAACCTACATGTGATAAAAATATGAACCTCGTAGGTCACAGTCACTAAAGGAAAGTTGAGCATTTACTTTGAAATATTTTTCTTTGATTTTTTGTCATAGCTCACAATGCTAAAACTATTGGTTTCCGCAGTACGCCATTTCATATTCAGGCTTGTGCTATGTGAACCTACATGTCATAAAAATATGAACCTCCGAGCTCACAGTCGCTATTGGAAAGTTGAGCCGCTACTATTTCACGCAAAAACTAGGTACTGAATGGTAAACAAAGCACAAGTCGTAGGTATGTTAGTTACCTAGGTTACTTCATTCCAAATCACAAGGGAAATCTAAATAAAATGACAAAAATATTGCAATGTCATATATAACAAATAAATAGGTGAACAAACACAAGAGCAAGCGAAGCGCGGGGTTACACAGTGTACTAGTGTGAGTGCCTGTCGAGTTGTCAAACATCACACAACCGTAGTTCCCCGACCGGCCCTCGGTTCTGACGCGATAGCAATATGGGCGTTCAGAATTTTTTAGAAATTTGTTCAAGTTCCGTAATACCAAAAATGATGAATAAAAACTTGTTGTTTTTTTAATATCGTGTTGTTATTCTGTTACTTGACAATGTAAGCTATGTTCCTACACATAAAATACGTAACATATCGTTGTTTTCAATACGAAACAAATAAGATGAAAACATGTCGTTTAGGTCGTAAAAATATACAAAAAGTAATTCGCTTACATTTCATTTTAGGTATATATTTTGATAAAAAAAACTATCTGGGAACATAGATAAATACTATCCGAATCCGAATAATAGCATAATATGGTGGAAATATGCTCGAATTACAAATGACGTCGGTATTACGTTTGTATGGGCAGTTCATCCTTCGCTGGGTTCTTAACGTCCGAGTCGGCGATTTCATGTGGGTTTGTCAGGTCAGGTGTCCGTATTTCATACAAACATGGAAGTAATAAGTACTACGTACAGTACTTATTACTTCCATGCATACAAATAAAATAAAACCTATACGCCAATCGCAAAATTTTTTTCGTTAATAAGGCTTTACACGTAGCAACAATTATTATTTATTTTAACTGTAGTATATCAAACCATTTCAGAGTAAAATATGGCTTTATTCATTAAAAAACTCGACATGCAAAAGCTAATACCTAGCTGTTATTGACATAATAAGATTAACACGATGACATTTCAGTACTTAATCATGACAGATGCAAGGAGGTCGATATCACCACAGAAACATTTTAGAAGTAAATTTTTTTATTTCATTACATTACATCAATCGCATATTTTTCTACAAACAACGAAAGGTTTGAAATCAACTTAACTCTGGCAACTCTAAGTCACTGTTAGAACGGGACACAGCGTTCAGAGGTTGCCCTCTCACTCGGCTTCATTTTTATTTTGCGCGCAACAAGACTCTTACGACCTTAGCATTAGGTTTTATTTTCTTTATTTTAGCTGCAAGATGCACTGATAGAGCTCATTCCTGTTGTACGTAGTACTTATTACTTCCATGTCGGTGACTAACGTTTGACAAGTAAAATTACCATAATATGAATTGCTCAAAATGATTACTAAGAATTGTCAATTGATAGTAATTTTACTTGTCAAATGTTAATCACCGAGTGACTATCAGGTTAGGAAATAAGGAGGCAGGTGGGTAGTAAGATAGTTTGCCTGTTTCATAAAAAAACATGTGGTTTAAAACGGCGACAAAGTAGGTGCATCGTAAGGAAAACGATAAAAAAGAGAGGCTTTGAATTCGGGCGCGGTGCAATCAATCCTTCCACCACACTGGATTATATAACAGTGGTCAAAATCAATGGTCCTTTACCGACCATAACGATGGTGGTTTTTTTAATGGTTGAATTTTCTTCTACCCAAGGAAGAATATTCATTCGAGATATATCATTTCACAATTCCTTATGAGCATTTGCGCATAGCACGATACTTTGAAAACACCGGACGAACCAATTAAACTGAGACAAAGACCAATTAAACGGAGGAAACTGAAAAAAATCTCGTTGGGTTTTATGAGTACTTCCATGCGAAACGGAGAGAGGTCTACATTGCTAGCAACGTGTATTATTGTAGATAGAACAGTTACTTTATACGTTGGCGAGAGCGTAGTAGGATACACGTGTACTAATTTACACAGCTTGGCAATTTTCTAGTTATTAAGAACTTAAATATAACTAGTATATCTACATATATACTTCAGGATAAGGCTTACCAATTTGGTATTGCATTGAATTTTTGCCCAAGAACCGAAATATAGGGAGGTACTGCAAAAACTAGTAGAATAGAGCAGGTCAGTCAGCTAATTCTAAGAACATTTTGATTACTAATTACAAAAAAAAATGAAGCAATAGATAATTAAAATAAAATGAAAAACTTCATCCATTACAAGAAACTTGTAATAAATATTTTACATTCGTATACAAAGAACTTTTATATTATACTGAAACATTCGTAAAAGCATACGTTTGAAGTCAAACCACGCCGTACAATGAACAAACATGAACAATTGTACATAATACACCTAATAGTTTTAATCGTCTACTTCCACGCGAACACAATAGTTTACGAAATCCTGTCCCCTGGTGACATGTCCCTGGCCTTAATAAATACAAAACAGTCACCGTCCCCAGGCAAAACAGTTGAGGCAAAACTCCCTTTGTTGCAAACTACGTCATATAACTCCAAAGGAGGCTGTGTAAAACGTATGAGCGATGTAACACAGGTATGAACATTTAAGGCTATATGGTAATGATTATATTTTATATCAGTGAAAAACTGTTAAACTATAATCATAAAAAACTCCTTTTAACCCCGGAAACACCTACAACCCCTAAAAACCCTAAGAAACTTCTGCAACCCCAACAAACCTATAAAAACCCCTACAAACCCCTACAAATCTCTACAACACTTTTAAACCCCTACATTTTACCAACTCCTACAAACCCCTACCCTAACAACCTCTAATATTACTTAAAAATTCCTTAAAACCCCTTGAAACCTCTATAACCCTTAGAAACTCCGAAAACCCCTAAAAATCCCATTACGAACCCCTAAAACTTCATGAATCCTCTCGAAACTTCTAGAAACCCCTTCAACCCCTAACGACCCCCCGTCCCCATCCCCACCAATCTCCTTACGAATCCCAAAAAATCCTTTCAAGTCCTATACCTCTAGAACTCGTACAACTCCTGAAACTCCTAAAAACCAATAAAGACCCGTCAACAATATACGACCCTATTTTAGACCAGTACTGACTGGCTTATGCGAATTGAATGCGGTTTCTTGCAATCGTTTCTATGACTTTGTTACATTGCCACATTATTCTAAACCTTCATCTTTGTATACCATAAAATGTATATTCATGACACTTTATTTTATACAATATTATTATCTAACTGTATACTATATTTCTTATCTGTATTACTATATTATTTATTTTATACAATATTATTATCTAACTGTATTCCCGTAGTTGGCAGAGATCACAGTCTTCAGCTTACAATCCCCACCTCCGTCGTTTTATTTGCTCTTAACAAATCTTTATGAACGTTTTATTTAACCCGTTTTAGAACCAATGTTCAGTTTATCAGGATAGTAAAAATCCACAAAAGTGCTTTGTTTTAAACTAGATAATAAAAACTCCGGACTTAACAGAACTAAATTAATCGAGTTCCAATGACGAACAAAAAGCTTTTTCCGAATAAAGCTGATTTTTGTGAGTACAATAGCAACATGAAAAGGCAATCGAGTTTTTATGGGCTATTTTTAGCTTAGGCTTTTATTATTTTCAGATATTTTCTCATTTTTATTCGTCTGAGATTGGGTGCCTTTATTTATTTCCTATCACAGGTAGAGTTAATTACTAGATGCTCTAAAAATATCGAACCCAACCATAAATTTTTAAAGTCAGAAGAATAATAGGTATAGAATAGAAAATACTTTATTAAACACTATAAAACAAAATTTAACACAGCAATTAAAAGTACAACAGGCAGTCATATCGCTTAGAAACGACCTTCCAGGCAACGTTTGGATGGAGAGAGATCTGTAAGATTAGGAGAATGGTCGAGTGCGTAAATTTTAAAATATTAATACTTACCTACATAAAATAACGAGATAAAAAACACCATAATTTCTACATACATCTGCTACATATAATACAATACTGTATGCATACAAACCAACATGCATACTATAGATATACAATAAAATAATACATAATGGTAATAATACGTAATGGTTAATGGTTGGTAAAGGACGTGAAGTCAGTGGATGGAGGTGACTCAAGCCCGTTTATCATGGAATCCTATGGCGGAGGCCTAATATACATGCAGCAGTGGACGTCAACCGATAGAAATTATGAAGTCAGGAAGTAAAGACAGGATCAATGGTATCTCTTCTTTTACCCCCAAACGTGAAATAGTTTTTCTCGCCAATATAAAATAAGATTACGTTTAATAAAGGAAATATATTCAATATAAAACTTTAATGATGGGTTAAGTAGTTCTGGTTTTATGAACGAAAGTGTAAAGCCGGGTCTGCTGCGCCATGTTTTGGTGTTTTACAAACATATAACAGTCTTGCTAACATGTTTTGTTCGAAAATTTCGCGCAGCAGACCAGGCTTTTAGCTCTTATAGCGTCATTATTTTTCTGCATAAAACTAAAGCTTCAAAATATTTTATTAACATAAACTAGATGAGTCTTTTCATTTCTCTCACATTTATAGTAAATTATATTTTTATTTTTGAACTGCGTATTTCACAAATAAGTTTCACTCGAAATTCTACAAAACTTATGTTAAAATTCGACCGTGGCAATAAAACCTCGCACCTAATCCGACTGTGCACTTATTGCTTCACAAAAGCTCTGCTCAGTTACAGCTAAACTCAGGATAACTAGATCACTCTGAATGTTACACTAACTACAAACTAACAAAGGAAAAAGTAGCGGCTTGACGTTCCTTTATTGGCTTGACTGAACTCCCAGCTGTTTAGGATATTCATAGCAGACAGCGGCAGAATCACATGTCATAAGTCAATTCGTTGCCTAATCGGCGCGCCGCCACTTTACGTACTTATGTTATTGTGGCCCATGATTCTGAGTTATAGTTGGAGAAGACACTTCTTACTTAACTAGTGGTTCGCCCCGAACTGAGACCTCGCGATAACACCTTTATCAGCCCGACTACTTAACTAAGTAATATCCATATTTTCTATTGTTATTTTTGAAAATTTTCACCTCGAGGTCTACCAGTATAGTATTTATCAGTAACTCTAATAATCTCTAATTTCCTACACATCATCGAAATAACCTTTGAATAGGGCTAAGCAACGGAGCGTAATACTACATACCTGGGTTAGTACCTATATCAAGTACCTGACGAATTAATTGATGACGAAAACCATAGAACTCCAACGTCATTCAAATTCCTAGAAATGGGAGGTAAACAATGGATGTTATATTGGTTTCTGTTTCATGGAGTACAAGTTTCTAAATTCTTCAATTTCAGACTTTTCCCTGTAGCTGTGACACAAAACCAAATTTCAGCAATGTGGGATTGCTGGAAGTACCCTAGAATTTTTGATTTTTACGTTTTTTATTTTCCCTAATATCTCGAAAACTACTAAGGCTAAATACTTATTAAAACAGTTTTGAAATGTCCAACAAAAGCGCTTTCATTAGACACCCCACTTGATCTGACTGTCTCACGTTTATTTTTTTACCCTCTCTTGAACCCCAATATCTCAGCGACCCCCTGACCGATATAGCTCATAACCTTACCTACAAATTGTACCAATACTATCTACTCCCATACCAAATTTCATGAAGATCGGATTAACGGTTTGGAAGTTTTCATCGGACAAACATACATACATACATACATACAAACGCCGATTCTTCCAACTTGACTCAGAGAACTCGCTTCGCTCGTTCAATTAATATTATGTTTAGTTGTTATATGACAGTTAAAACACTAGAGTATCAGGATAATCCCTTTAATCAGGTTATTATTATCATCCTATTAGCTATCAGGCAGGTACTTACGTACTTAAGATGGTGAGCGTGGAAATTGCATAAAAAAAGATAATATAATATGAAAGGTACTCAGAGCAATTCTTATTTCTTTCAACAATTCCCAATTGCACTAAACAATTTTGTTGAAACCTAATTATCTATTTGATTAGACTAATTCGAGACTCAACTCGAATGGAGTTTAAATATGAGGAATTTGACGACCTCTGTGGCGCGGCGGGTGAGTAGCCTGCTGAGATGCAAGAGGTTGCAGGTTCGATTCCCGCTGCGGGACAAATGTTTGTATGATCTGCAAATATTTGTTTCGGATCTGGGTGTTATGGTACCATGGTACTCTTAGTTCCTGGTACCCACGGTACAGGGCATCCTAGAGTGGGATCAGGACTACGTATGTGACTGTTGTGTGTTATGTTATGGATGTTGAACTATAGAATAATCTAGCCGCATTTCATAAGCTGTGGCTCAATTCTATTTTGATGACGGACATTCTCTAACAAATGCCCGAAGTTTCTTTATAACCGTCTGACAGATTTCAACTTAATTTTGCACTCTGTTTTAGGAGTTTCATTTCGAGTTTGAAAGTGATGAGTTGTGATTTCAAGTATTTCAGTCAGTAGGTCACGCCAGCTTGAATTATAACTTTGGGTCGGCTCGGCAACCTTGTCATGATATCTTAATCAAGTTTTCGTTTTATTTTACCTGTCCACAATCTGTTACTTTTTAATGTTTATTTATGACAAAGAAACAAGGTTCGAAATTAAAAAATATTTGTGCTTGAGCAATAATAGATACAAAACTTATAAGATTTATAAATATTGAATACATCTTTATTTGTTTGTAGTTCAAATCTTGAGAAAGGATTATAACGCAGCTAAATTTATACGTCATCATCATCCGTAAGTGGACGTCAACACTAAACGAGGCCTCCCATGGAGAAATTTGCCTTAATCACCACGCTTGGGAGGTTGATTGCTGATAGCAATATTGCTGCTGAGTCTCAGTACTCACGTGGATGCTGTTGCCCATCCCCTGGTGTAATTTCGTAGTCAGCTTTTGTTACATCCATCGGAGGGGTCTATTCTTAGTCCAAATACGGCGTTATATACCTACAATATTTTTTTTTTTTTTGATAACACTAAGCTGCTAAAATGAGTACACCGAAACGACTAGACGGTGTTTGGGCTTATTTTGATCAGATCAAATACTAATTTAATCTTCATCATCATCACTGGGATGCAAATTCGTTTTCCGCTTATCATTATCATCATCATCATCATCAGCCTCTAGAAGTCCACTGTTGAACATAGCCTTCCCCTCTAGATTGCCATGATGAACGGTATTGAGCTGCCTCAATCCACCAACTTCCTGCAACGTGGAGTGGAAGGCCTTTCTCTACCGCGTCGTCCGGTTTGTGGTCGCCACTCGAGAGCTTTTATTTCCCAATGGTTGTCAGTTCTGCGAGATAAATGATCTGCCCATAATGCCACTTCCAACTTGCTAATCCTATACTATTAAACCAGCAATATTTGTATGTATATTATACTAATATCGATGAAATTTGCTATATTATATACCTGTCATATCTGGGAAAACGAGTTTTTCCGAGTTCAATCTCTTGGTCACCCAGGTACTTCTGTATTGTTCCGCTTTATACAAGCATGTTTCAAAATATATTTAACAAAATTCTTATTCTGCTGTATTATTTCTTATCAGCCTGAAGACGACCAGAAAATTATTTTTATATGAAAATTATTTATACCTCTCTAGGGCAAACCCTGCCACGATAAAGAAAATGAATTAAGGGTTACCAAAACATACCATTTCGGTTTCAGATGGGCAAATAAGTAAGTAAAATGTTTTGAAAGACTACTTCATTTGTTAAGCATGGCATCCCTCCCAGCCCTGAGGATGCGAATTCGAGTCTCATTGTAGTGTTTCTTTGTAAACAATGTCCATTGACAAAACGATGATGAAAAAATTGCAAGGTAACCAACATGACATAAAAGCAAGAATTCAAAAGCCAGTAACAATCAATCTGTGCTGGGTTTATCCTCGCTAGGTATGGGTAGGCTTCTATCCCAGTAGGAACATACAGTCAGATTACTAGGTAGTAGAGCTTCTTGTGATGTTCGTCCAGGGAAGTAGGTACTAGCACCATACCTATTTCTGCCGCCACGCAGGTAGTGCGCGCATTACTGAGTTTTGGTTTGAAAGGTATGGGTGCCGGTGAAATTACAGGCACATGAGACTTCTCATCTTGATTATGGATGCAGTTCAATGCCAAGTACGCGTGACCTGTGACCTACATGTGGACCGCAATATGCCAGATCCAACATTTATTTTTAAAAAAGTTAGTGTTATTTAGTGTTGGCGCAAATGAGCCACTGGTGACAGCCACCAGCTACAAGCAGTTTTTCATATATTTTGTAGGGACTTGCCGCACATGCAGTGGTGGCCACTCGCTACAGCAGTGTCCGCGACTTGTCACTTGTAGCCTCCACGGGCCACACAAAACGCTCATACTCACCACTGACGCGCCGCTTCGCCCCCCTCTCACCCTTCCTCAGTTAACCTTTAGGCAAGTGGGGAGTCGCGGACACTGCTATAGCGTAGAGGTTCGTTTGTGCTGAGCCTAAAGGTCTGGGGTGTGATTTTTTAATGTGAGTGACCAAATGTTAGCGAAATAACCGTTTATAACTGGTTTCCGAAAATTTCTGTTTTTGAAACTCATTGATGACATATTAAAATGATTATTACCTAAATATTAAAAGTGCCTCCTCCTCTCAAAAAAGATCTCCTGGAAATCGTTTATTTGCGGCCATTTTGACAAAATTAAGTCACACGATGACATAAAAAAATTGCACCCTGTGGCTTCTATACCATCATCATTTGTCATTAGATTCTAAATTGTTCTACTTGAGAACAATGAATTTTTGTTCCAAAGTAATCTGGTTGAAGCGACTGAATAGAACGAACGAGGTGAACACAGTGAAAATATTAATTAGAAGAGTTAAATAATCAATGAAAAGTAAGCCAATTAAGAAGTTCAAACAAAATTATCTTTTGTGAAAAGATTACAATGCAACGAAAAATCACCTCATCGATTTGTATCATTCTTTCATTGAACCTGGTTTTGCGCTCCAGGTTTTTAACGTTAGCTTTAGAAAAGATTCGATAATAGCAAAAAATAACGTAGCAAATAATCAATTACAAACCGAACCAAACCTTTCCTGGCTGGTGGTTTAAGAGTGTGTTATTTATTACTCCAAGAAAGTGTTAGCCGAGTTGGTCATGGAAAGCAATTATGGCGGCGATGAGCTCACCACTTGTCACGTCTATATTCTTGTGACTGTGCAACTCACGGCTCTGCTTACCCCTTTGGAAAAAAGGCCGTGTGTTTATATAGGTACCTATGTATGTAAATAATGTTTGCATTACAGCTTGCACGAGACTCTTTAAATTGGGATTTGGTAAAACAAGAACCATAGAAAATAATGGGAGTATAACTTGGTAAAAAATAATTGCAAATAAACTTTCTGCCAAGGTGCTTCAAGATAAAAAGGTCGTATCGTAAACTAAGCCAACCATGGCGACACCAGCTCAAGTGGCTCGAGTGTCCTGAGATGCTGGGTCACAACCATCTGTATCTCTTGAGTACATCTCAGCTTTTCAACGACTGTGAATATTACTGCTAGCAGAAGATTTGGGAATGTATTTTAGTGGTTTTTGAGACGCATCAAAAAAGTAATGAACAATTTGTATAGATCAAAGAGTAAACTAAAAAGCTTTACAAAAATGTAGGTAAAATATGTAGTTCTAATAGAAAAATGTATGTATGTGTTTGTGTCAGTGGCGCGGCGGGCGAGTAACAAGCTGAAATGCGAGAAGTTGCGGGTTCGATTCCCGCTGCGGGACAAATGTTTGTATGATCTGCAAATATTTGTTCCGGGTCTGGGTGTTTATGGTAACATGGTACTCGTAGTGCCTGATACTCACAACACAAGGCATCCTAGTGATTAACGAACGAAGTCGCGATTGAGCCGGTAGTATTATATTTGTAGATAGTGAAATTACCTTCAAAGTATGGAACTTAAAAGTAGCACAAAGAATTATTAGTCCGATGACGAAAGGACCTTTAAATAAATCTTTTTTGACAAAGCTCATTGTTAAGTTTTTAACTAATAACTTCGCTTTTTAACAAATTATCTGTCTTTAGACGTTTATTAATGGAAGAAGCCTCCCCTATAGAATGCAATGGGGTGATTTGCCATAATCCCACAATATAAAATAGAAGAACAAATATATAGTAACAATTCCGCTCCTCTCCAACGAAAACTCTGAAAGAATTCGACACGTGTTTCGCCTCTCAACGAAGCATCCTCAGGAAACAGTAGGCTCACTGCGTGCTAGAACGAAAAAGACACACTACTGCAAAAACTCCGCAGCCATGTTGCCTCTTCGAACGGCTAATTTTCATCATTATTCACACGGGTAAAACCGTAGGGCGCAGCTAGTAAATAATAATAAACGATTATCATCCCGATAGTCGTTTCATTGCCGAGTTGTGTGCGGCCTAAGAATAAAACTTTCCTTCTCCTCCCGTGGATATAGTAAAAGCCAACTAAGATATTACAGCAAAGGGTGGAGAGCAGCATCCACCTGAGTACTTAACACCAAACTACGATCACCAATGCTTGTGCCAAGCGTGGAGATTTTTTCATGAAATACCAGCAGGGCTACTCTTGAAAACAGTTCTAATCGCAATCCAGTTTCAATCCTAAAAACGCATGTTTGGCACTCTTGACCCAAATCGATTCGAAGAGGCAACATGGCTGCGGAGTTTTTGCAGTAGTGTGTCTTTTTCGTTCTAGCACGCAGTGAGCCTACTGTTTCCTGAGGATGCTTCGTTGAGAGGCGAAACACGTGTCGAATTCTTTCAGAGTTTTCGTTGGAGAGGAGCGGAATTGTTACTATATATTTGTTCTTCTATTTTATATTGTAGAATGGATTTCCGCAAAGTCACGCTTGAATCAATTAATTATCTTATAATCACCACGTTTGGCAGGCGGATTGATTACTCAGGAGGATGTTGCAGCTCATCCCCTGGTGTAATTCCTAAGTTGGCTTTCACGATATCCACGGGAGGAGACGGAGGGATCTATTCTCAGGCCGAACACACTACGGCAGATTTTTAACTAATACACTTTTGCAATATATAAATTGGTTAACTTACCCAATTATTATCAACGTCATATTTGATGGATGTTCTAAGTTAAATAGAATAAACTTATTTTATTAACAAGACAAAGAACAATACTTTGTAATTGGAAAACCTAGAACTGTCGACCGACAGTTACCTAAAACAGGTTTCGAAGCATCATGTAATTTCCCCGCCGAAAGTAACTCCCCGGGCCATGTTTTATTTTACTAGCTAGGGATTTTGGCAAGCCTTGACAAAATAACTATTTTTCAGGTTTCGACTAGCGAACTTCCAAAGCAGTAACGTTATTTTTTGTTCTTTTCTGATTGGTTTGTGATTTTTTTATTCGTCAGCGGGGCAGCTGAAACAACTCGCGTTACCTTTCATCTTCACTTTTAATTTACATTTTATTTCTCGGAGACTTTTGGAGACCTTAAAAAACGCGCTGTTATTTTCTTGGAAGTACGCATTTAAATGATTGCTATATTTAGATAATTATAATCATTTGATGATATTCGTTTTTCAAGTAACAGCGTTCGTATTCTTTTCTACCGAACAGCAAAGAAAATATAAAAATCAGGAGGCTCGAATACAATAAATGTACCACTCGTTAAACTCCTACCGAAACTAACAGGCAAGAACGCCCGGTCAGCAAGCAACCATTCTCATCGCTGATCAGAACATTCTGGCAGTTCAGAAAGAGCCCAATGTCGTAACAAGCACTAAATTATGACTCAGCACCAATCAAGAAAGCCCAGCGCCTAGTGAGTGACGATGAACCAGTTTCATTTATTCTTTACAGAGGCCCAATTCACTAACTGAAAATTAGTTAATAGAGTTCGGATCATGTTTCGATCTTGTGTCGATGTCTTAAATATCAGAAATTGTATTCTCCTGACATAAAATACAACACTGTAATGTGATTATATCGAAATGTGACCAAAACTTGCACGATTCAAGGTTTTTTCGTTAATTTTAGCATAAGTAGATGGAGTCTCTCTTTACTCTTCCCAATTATATATATATGTATCCTACTCTAATGGTGGTCACCATGAATTGAAAGCAGACTAAATTGTTATCTAGGAAGGACTAGAAATTCAACTTTCAGTCAATTTACAATTCAATCTCGATTCGGTCAACTTTCAGTGTAGTTTTAAAATAACTTAGAGAATTGGGCCTCTGTTCTAGGTAGAACAGAATAGAATGTTTGTGGCCGAGAGTCAATGTCTTTTTTAATTTCCTATGACATTAAGTACATCAATGTTAGTTTTGCTTTAGATATTTATCATATAAATTATGAGCAATAGCGTGCGTCGTTAGTGACGGTGACAACGTGACTGTGAAAAAATGAACGAATAAATGAATTTGCCCATTTGAGGCACACATCAGGCAAAAGTCATTATGATAATCATCAAGTAAATCAAGACCTATCATCATCAGTACTTAATAAGAATAATTTTGAAAATGCCATTCCATGGTGAGCTATTTCGTTGGTTTGATCAGAGACAAGTAAATAATATTTTGTTAGTCGATGGTTTGATGTAAAAATTTACGACGTGAACTGAACGCATGGCCCGCGATGCCATGCCATGCAAGATGCTAGGATGGTAAGGTGTGTGACCAATAAGCAGTTATTAAATATTATTTTTGGTAAGCGCATTGTGATATGTTCCATTCCTAATTTGAAGAGTATATAAAATTACCAACATTGGAGTTAATCGGTATGGTAAAAACCATGGACGATTTGGTAACCTCTTATTTATAAAGTTAGTTAAAAAGACGGTACATTCAGTATGCACAAATAATTTTCCCACTACTGAGTCTTGCGATTGATGGGTAGATTTATTTTCTTACCCCGAAAAGGTCTAATAGCAACTTATGATCTACGCCTAATGGAGGCAAAAGATCATCGATCCCACCCTCTTTCGGGCGTAGACAAATTACTTCATTATTGCTTGCGTTATAGGCAAGGGAAGTCTAGGGTGGGAATGAATTTTCTGTTGCATGCAATCGTCCCTCAGAAAAAAAGCCCATTGTGCTTTTCTTTTGTATTTTGTTAGTTCGTTAAGTTTTTATATTTCTGTGTGTTACAACTGAAGCCCAATTCGCGTAATTATTTGATATCCATTTCACAATAATATCTCAGTCAATTGTCACATCTGTCACTGCGCGCGTAAACGTAGTAATTATTACTTTATCATCGCATGCATAGGTTATCTTTTTCGCTCTAACGTACGCCTTCCTCAGCGACAGAAAGGTGATATAAACCAATTAAAATATTAATATGAATAGAGCGCTAAACCGTCAGTTATGACTTCTAATAACTATGAATTAATAATACGGAATGTGCTTACAGTCCACCGATAAAAAATACCAGAAATTAGTACAATACAGGGTCATTATCACCATCATCAGCCTGTAGATGTCTACTGCTGGGCATAGACTCAAGACCGTACGTCGTGGCATCCTAACATAGGATGCCACTACGTACAGTCTTGAGCCGGCTCGATACACCGACTTCCTGTGGCCTTTTAAGTGCTCTTGGTCCATCTAAAGAGGGGACTTTCCACTGCGTCGTTCAGCAGTTTAAAATCGCCACTCAAGAACCTTTATTCCCAACGGTTATCAGCCCCCCGATTCCCTATCTTTTTTGTCTTTAGTGACTCACTGATGATAGTTGTTCACTCGCCCTGGTGGGTAACCGAAGATTGTTATTAATCGCGATTACGTATCGGAAAGCTGCATTGCTGCACCAAGCTCTAGCTCGGTGACTTTCGATGTTTATCGATATTATTTTAACAGCTCTAGTTACTTTCAAAATGGAACTCTATGTGTGGTCTATGGGCAAAGAATGAAAACGATTTGTCTTCGCGCCCAATAGCGAGCGGCGGCTATTTACAAAAACTGTTGGCGCCAACTTGAACAAATTTTAAATTACATTTTTGAGAAAAGTTGCTTGTTTTCTTATGAAGTGACATTTTTCAAATAAAAGCAAGTAAGTACCTATTTAAATGATGTCGAGTGTAATGATGTTTAAAGATGAAAAGATAGAAAAATGGAACACGTAAAGGGAGACCTAATAATTGAATGTCCACCACCTATTTCAGAGAGCTTAGAGCAATAATGGATGATTTATATTTGCCTAGAGTACGATTAGTGTGGGTTAGACACCAATAACTGCTTGCAATGGGCCGCGCCAGCGGGTCGATGGCCAGCCAAGCCAACAAAAAGCGTGGGATAGTTTGGCGGTCCAACTCAACTCCCTGGTAGATGGTTCGACCAAGACTGGGACGCAATGGCGGAGAGTATGTTTTACTCGCTTATGTATAACTTCACAATAACGCCATGACTTCCACAAGAATTACAGGCCATATTTGTAATGCATTGCATGCTTTTTTCCTCTATTGCCCGTGGCCCACCTGCCTGGTTCACCTAGGTGGACTACGGGAATTTGTTTTTTCCCGCCGTCCACCTGGGTGTACCATAGAAAATCATTTTTGCCTATAGCTCACCTGGGTGGATCACGGGTAATTATTTTTTCCCTTAGAACACTATCTAATTAATAAATAAATAAAACCATTCATTATGTTTACCCGTTTTATTTATAGATATCATTTATAAAATAGGTACTAGCTTATGCCCGCGACTTCGTCTGCGTGAACTGAGTACTTTCTTCCTCCATTTCACCCCTGTGCGAACGGGATGAAAAAATTCTATGTCCGTCTCCCGTTTCCAACCTACCTCCCCGTTGCCGGCAGTGAATGCGTTATACAACAAGCAGCTATTAGAGATAATGAGGTAATATAAATAAATACTAATTGTATAGTGCATCACAACATAGGTATCACAATTATGACATTTTCCTCTTTGAGGTTTCTAAAGAACTGCCCCAGTATTGTCTAGTAAACTGGTAATCGCTTTCAATTACGATTTCGCAATACATTGCGCCGCATGCTTCAGCTTATTGTCACGAGCAAAAATATTCAAAACAAAAAGCGCAATGTACTGTAAAATCGGATTCGAAAGCGATTATCAGTTCGTTAGCCAATAGAGGGGCTGGTCATAATGTATAAGTACATTATTTGATAAAAATAGAATATGTCAATGTGTTTTGTTTGCAATGTCAAGTCTTACTACCAAAGTGATACTCGTAAACGTAATACAACCATTTTATATATTATATAATTGGTAAATAACTCATCTACATCACGCTGCAGCAATGTCTGCCGAGGAATCACTTGACTTTATAAGCAGAAAAGGAGGCACAGTTCTTTTGTATGCGGAACATCAATATTATAAGCTTAAACAATTTAAAAATGATTCTGAAATGTGGAGGTGCACATCGTATAAAAAGTTGAAATGTAGAGGAAATATAATTTTCAGTGTAAAAGTAAGTAATATTTTACAGGTGTAGATGACATGATTTATACTTCTGTGACCCATGTCACCGAGGTGAATTTTTTATAATAGTCGAATGATATATATAATTATATTTTCAGGATAAAAATATTGTCAAGACTAAAGGTCACACCTGCTCGCCTGATTTATCCAAAAATGAAGTCGCAAAAGAAATTGCTCTTTTAAAAGATAAAGTCAAAGAATCTACCCGACCTATACCCGAGTTATATGAGAGGACTGTTAGCAAAATTAAAAATAAGGGACTAGATATTGTAACGACAGTACCAGCTATGTCAAGCATCCAACATTGTCTATACGATATAAGAAATAGGGCGTTGTGCGTTAACAAAACCACTTTTACGAATTTGGAAGAAGTGGAAGTGCCTTCAAGGTTCAAAAGCTTTGTACTAGCCGACTATTACTACGAAGGTTCACGCATTATTGTATTTTGCTCCCCGTACGCCAGACAAAAAGTCGGAGGAATTCATGAGTTTATGGGAGATGGAACCTTCAAATGCTGTCCAAAACCCTTTTATCAGCTATATTCCATTCACGGAGATATTGGTAGTACTGTTGAAACCACAAACGTCATGCCCTTAATATTTGCATTGCTACCTAACAAATCACAAGCAACGTACAACATATTATTTAATCTAATTAAATCTGCATTAATAAATTTCAAACCTAAAAAATACCATTCCGATTTCGAAAGAGGAGCCATGAATGCCATCCAAGAAGTTTACCCGGAGATAGAAATACGCGGCTGCTATTATCACTGGCATAAAGCTTTATGGCATCAACGCAAATCATTAAAACTAAAATCAAAGGGCCAAACGAGGATAATCGGTCTCACTGCAGCTCTTCCACTTTTACCAGCTGAAGCCATGTTGGATGGCTATGAGTATATTAAAAAGGAAGGCTGCGAATTGAATATGAAGACATTTTTCAAATACATAGACAAATTCTGGAAAAAAAATTATTTTAGCCACATTTTGTCAGTTTTTGGGGAAAGGCATAGAACAAATAACGTAATGGAAGGATTTCATTCAAAACTGAATAAAAAAAATAATAAAAACACGACTATTTTGCTCAGGCTATTAAATGTCCTGTTCGAAATAAATAAACTAAGTTCAAAAAGACGAAAAATAGACATCGGAAATGATGACTACATTACTGGTATTCAAATGCAATTTGTATCCGGAGAAATTACTGTAGGAGAGGCTTTAGAAAAACTCCGCTAATATCACAAAAACTTCATCTTCATTCAGATTTCATTTTATTTCTATGTTTGATGTCACAAAGATGTATATTGAGATACAAATAAATTCCCTTGTTACTCGTACATAACCAAGTTACATTACCAGCAATGTACAAGGAAAAAATATTCTTCGCACATCGAAAAACAAAAACATCGAAAGTCAATAACCGACATGTTTGTCTTTGTGCAGGGCTAGCAATTTTGCCTATCGAAAACATAGAGGAAGGTTGGACATATATTCAAAGTGAAAGTCCGAGTAACACTAAGGTTACTGAAATTAATAAATACATGTACAGAACCTGGATCAAGAACAAAGAATATCGCAAGATATGGTGTTGTCATCAAGAACAGCACCGTACTACCGACTACGCAGAAGGGTGGAATTCCAGAATGAAAAGATTTGTTGGTCGTACATATCCAACACTTCCACACCTATTATCGGTATTACATGACGACGCCACATTTTATGGTGTCTCTATGTCCAAGTTCAACAAAAAAAATTTCATTCTAAAAGAAAAACTCTGAATGACATCCAAGTTAATATTCGGATTAATAGAGCTGTTTCTCAATTGGAAAACCATTCCATAACGACGGGACATTGTCTCGAAAAAATATGCCCATTTATATAATGACCTTACTGTTCTTATTATAATATTATAAAGGAAAAAGCATACAGTTATAGATTATTTTAAGTGTACTTATGGTGTTACCTATTTAAGTTTACCAAAAATGCAAAGTTTTATTTTGTTTCATACTTTTTAAAATAAAAATACATAATTTATTTTATTTTATTTTATTATTTACTCCAGAAACAAAAATTAAACAAAAACAAATCATTTATTTTCTTTCGTAATACTACGATATAAACATATGGACTTTCTGGTGGACGGCGGGAAAAAACAAATTCCCGTAGTCCACCTAGGTGAACCAGGCAGGTGGACCACGGGCAATAGGGGGCTTTTTTCTTTACCATAGTACTGGATAGACTTTAAGGCCAAAACGAAAGGTAACTCCAGACGTCAAGCAACAGGGACAGGTTGTGGGCTCAACCCATGCTCAACCAGATGATATTCATTACTGTACTGGAAGAAAGGGTGTAGGCTCTAATAGGGCCTGCGGCGATTGAGGGCTTGCCTAGGGTTCCAATACCAATAGATGTAGATAAGTATTGTGTAAGATACACACTAGCATTTTATGACGACCTCTGTGGCGCGGCGGGCGTGTAGGTAGCCGGCTGAGATGCGAGAGGTTGCGGGTTCGATTCCCGCTGCGGGACAAATGTTTGTATGATCTGCAAATATTTGTTCCGGGTCTGCTATGGTACCATTTCTAAGGGTACCATAGTACCTACTCATAGTTCCCGATACCCACGACACAGGGAATCCTAGTGTGGGATCATGACTACGTATGTGACTGTTGGGTGTTGTGTTATGTTATTACCTACCAAAATTAAATTTATTTTACTGTTTACAGAAAGTCACAATCAAACGAGCAGTTGTCGTGAAAGTAGGCGTCGTAAGTACCTAGGTACCTATCTACTTAGATGGTTGACTCAATTTGTTACAATAATTTAGTAATATTTACTAACAGAGCCTTTTTTTATTTTAGTACGGCATGAGCAGCGTGTGCCGAATTGGGCAATGGCTATTTTGAGGAGCGGAGAATTCAAAATGATGAAGCCCTAGCTCAAAACGTTGCCATTCTTGAGCAACAGCTGAAACGCCTCTCTCTACTAAGTATCTCAATTAGGATTTTTCATCAATCTTTACTCAGATATATATAACAAATAAACATTACCTTTAAAATTAAGAATTTTATTCATAAAAAAGTTAGATAAATTAAGTAGGGTGCATATGCCTAACTCCGGCCCCCCTCTAAAGTCTACTTACACCCTCATAACGATTTCTTCACGAGACGTAGGGAACTTTATGTGGTTGTGAAGAACTACTGCATTTAAGGCATTAGTCACTTCACGCAGGCATTTAGATAAATTTGGCTGAGCCATACTAAATAAATAGGATGCTCCCGCACTTCTCTGACCCGTGCATCGTGCATATAGAAGGATAATGCAGCTAGTATCTGAAATAGGTACAAATAATTTAGACTTATCTAATTTAGACGCCGACGAATTGGCATTGATTTGGCAATGGCGCTTCGCTTGCTCAATAATTAATGTAATGTTTTAGGTAGGTGTATGTATAGGTAGGTAAGTTACTTTCAATTGATGGGGTACTGCCGTAGCACGCAGTTTTATTTTCAAATGTGGCGTTAATTCTTCAACGAGAGCCGCGAAGGAATTTTTCTGCAGTCTAAAATAATCTATGAATTGCTTATCCGGCAACGACATGGGATCACTGGTGTAGCGGATAAGCTTTCTCTCTAGTCTGACGGCATTTCGCGCCCTTACTTCCTCGGCTGTGGCGAGTATTATATTGCTCGAGCCTTTATTTATTGTTTGCTGCAGTCACGAGTTGCTAAAAATACATAAGTAGGTACCTCTAACGTAGGTCCTAAATATTCTATAATTCTAAATTTCTTCGTTATATCAATAACTATCCTTACAAGATAATCACACCCAAACGGAATTTATAAAACGTAGCCTCGATTAGCTCCTTTCGCGAAACGTTGGTGATTTTGAATGAAAGCGATTGGAACCGTCATTTTGCTTACGGAATACCAAATAATAATAAATTCATAGATTCGCTATGGAGTCGATAAGCGCTGAAACCATCTAGTGACTTTGATGGAAAGCAACCGATGGTGACGTCATCTCAGTAACCCACTGAAGATAGAGAATACGAATTTTGTCATTTGACAATTTTTGATGATAACTTTGGGCAAGTGATAGTCATTCTACTTGTCAAACGTTGGTCACCGAGTGACTTTCAAGATAGGGAATCGGGGGGCAGTTCTGCAAGCTATGTGACTTTCCCGTTGCCACTTCAACTTGCTAATTTTGACGGCTATGTCAGTGATCTTGGTTTTTCTACGAATTTTCTTATTACGGATTCTATCACGTAGTGAACATAGCTCTCTGCATAGCACGCTGCGTGAATCCGAATTTGCGTATAAGGCCAATAGTTAAAATTTAAAGGTGAAAATTTTAGACATGTATTTTCTTTATCGCTGTATAATTACAACATTTAAATAAAAGAGCACCTATTTACTCAGATACTAAATTTACTAAATGAATCCTCATAAAAGTCTGAAGAGGTTCGCAAATGAGGTTGTAGAGTGCTTTAAATCAGCATTTTTTGTCGTGTCTCGTTAAAAATACCTAGACATTCTGAAATTATTATAATTCTTTTTAGTAAGCTGTTTTAGTTATGGCAGGGATGTCCGTTAATGTCTTGTATTTTTTTCCTAGGCAGCCTCTGCCTCTGCAGGCCTACCAGCCTCTGGTTGGGTGCGTGCTGACTGCAGGTGTGCTGTTATATGGAAACAAAAGAGATGTGCGATTGACTCGCCAAACCGCAGCCTGCAGCACTCATTGATGTGGGGTTATAGTTCAATTATCTGTATCACAACGTACTGCATCGCACTGGCCCGCACATACCACGCAACCGCACTTGGTGTGTTTTTATCCATGACGTTCGAAGATTTACACAGATGATTAATGAGCATTATGGTTTGATTTTTATTATTTTTAGAATTATCAACATTTCACACGTGATCTTAAATTACATTGTGTTTTTTACTGTTTGTGGGCGTCGCTTTTACTTCGCCTATTTTATCTTCTTCCGCTAAACGTCCACTGTTGGATATAGACCTTCTTTATAGAATCTGCTTAGCTTGGGGCTAGATAATGGTGTGTGAAATGTCCAGCATTTATTATTAATATTTATTATAGAATGCCTTACGTCTTGAGCCACCTCCATTCACTGATTGATTCACTGATCATTTACCATGATGTCGGTCCATCCATTGGGGCCGTCCATACTGCGTCATCCATACAATCCTGGTCATGACTCGAGAACCTTTTTCCCTAGTGGTTGTTGTATCTACAAGCAATGAGGTCTGGCCCTTGCCACTTCAACTTAATCTTGATTATTCTACGGATCTCCTTGTTTTGGATTTTAGATTGAAGCTTAGTATTTTTGCATTTTGTGTTAATATTTTGTCGTGGTATTTCTGGCCTAAGAGTTTAAACCGCTGCGTCTCCTCCCTGGATGTAGTAAGAGCCTTTACTAATGGATTCAATCAGGAGATGGGCAGCATCATCTACCTGAGAACTTAAAACCAAACTGCGATCACTGATGCGCCTGCTAAGCGTGGTGATTATGGGAAATGGGTATTCAATGGTGTTGTCCAGCAAAGGACATAACTCTATGCTGGTTACGATGATGATACTTTATTTATTTGCTTACCAACTCCACAGCTACCATTCCTTAAAGTCCAGCCAGAATAGCTTCCGATTTATTCTCGCCACAATCTTGACCGGGGGATAAATCATGCGCTCTCCGAGGACAGCGTAAGTGAGTTATAGTCATTGCTATCCGATATTCTTGGTTCCTTGCGCCAATTAGATGTTGGTTTAGGGAATATGTTGTTGTGGCATGTTTTGGTCTCCTGTTTATGTTGGAGACCGCGGTAAATGGTGTCTTTTGTTAATCATCACTTTATTCTTTCAATCTGCATTGGTCTTGTTTTACGTATTTTGGGCATGTATTAATTAAAAATATTTTATACTTACTACATTCAGTTTTAGAATTGAACCTTTCGAAATTGAAAAAACGGCAACTACCGGTTTTACTATATTTTACTAACGTCGGCAAAAGTGACGAAAAACAGTGATATTTTGCCGTTTTTAGGGTTCCGTACCCAAAGAGTAAAATTAACCCTATTACTAAGGCTCCGCTGTCCGTCCGTCCGTCTGTCATCAGGCTGTATCTCATGAACCGTGATAGCTAGACAGTTTAAATTTTCACAGATGATGTATTTCTGTTGTCGCTATAACATCAAATACTAAAACAGAAAATAATCAATATTTAAGGGGGCTCCCATACTACAAACGTGATTTTTTTGCCGTTTTTATAGATAATGGCACGAAACCCTTCGCGCGTGTGTCGGACTCACATTTGGCCAGTTTTTTATTTCAATTTAAAATACATTCTGTTTATTAAGAAAACGAACTATGCAAGTAGTCCTATGTATTTTTCCAAATAATATAGGAGGTAAAAGTTGACTAGGTTAGTTGGATGAAAACTAAGTATCAATTATTTCTCCTTTGGGAGTAAGCCAAATGTATTATTTCAAAACCTTCTGTTTTATATTTTCGTTTGAAATTAAATTAAATAGACCACCGGAGTCGCAAAATGTTCCGAGACTTGGACATTTTCCATGTTAGTTTTGCCATTATTGAAACTCGGCAGCTTCGTGGAAAAATAGATTCCATTTGATAAACGGCAGTTTTTACTAACGGAGGAAATTAACTTTTGAAATAGTTTTTTGAGTAGGTATTTTCCACAGCTCCATAATACTGTGAAAAAGTTAGATTAATCTTGAGATGAATGTGCCCGACAAAGCTTATGCTTCCGAATTCTTAGATTTATTAAAAAAAAGCGTCATAAAATGTATTTAACAAGTGCGAGTCAGACTCGCACGCCGAGGGTTCGTTGTTTTGGATGGTACAGAGTATGGGCAGGGATAAAATGTATCCTTTTAGGGTTCCGTAATTTTTATGAAAAACGCAACACTGATAGGATCACTCTCGTATCTGTCTTTCTGTGATAGCCTCATCATCATCATCATCCTCTAGAAGTCCACTGCTGGACACAGGCTTCCTTGGAATGCCACGTGAAAAGAAAAGTCTTGAGCCGTGTCCATCCACTGACTTCCTGTGACGTCTTTAGTCCATCGAGTCATTACGACTCGAACTTATTTTGCCTATGATTCTTAATATATACACCACATATTCCTATACACCACGTACTTTACTATTCTCCTGCTGACGTTTCTTTGACCATTTTGAGGTCCTTCCTCATGAGCACCGACCGCGGCAACGCTCAAAGGTCGTGAGACGGGAACTCAATTCTATATTAACAAATACCACATTATTTCATATATACATTTGAGTGTTGCCAGAGAACATTTACTGAGAATCACTCACTTTGAACAGACGTATTATATAGACAGACAGCATTACCATAATTATAGGTAAAGATAAACCTTTCTAGATATTAATAAAACCCAAAAATATTTAATGCATAACGATTTCCTTCGAGTTAAATCACCGCTTGATTTAAATATTTAGTACACTCACCCCTTTAAGTGTTGAACACTCATTTACATTCCCTTGGAAAGCCTTGTATAACAATAAACTAGAAATTTATTTCAGCTTTAGTTCATTCAGGCGGTAGGAAATGTCGACAAGTTCTCTGTTCATTGCGCAACAGTCATTTTATTTCGGAATTTCAAAGTTTTGTTTACTTTATATTTATTTTTAGTGTTTTAAAATTGATTAAGTATTCGTATTTAAGGGCTACAAATTTATCTTTTATTATGTTTTTGCCGGTAGTCAAGGCCTAAGAATATAACTTTTCATTTAAAAAACCGACTTCCGCCATTGTATTCGACTAACTATCTGGATGAAAAAATAATGATGAAAAAACCATAGTGGTGAAAGGGTTATGATACTTTCTGAATGCAAATGCTTGATTTGTTGCTGAAAATATCAAAATCGCTATATGTATACATACAATATTTGAGGAGTTTCCTCAATTCCTCATGAATTCCATCATCAGAACTGGATTCCGAAAAAAATGGGACCAATCTGGAAGTATATCTATTCAAATAAAAAAAGAATTTTCCAAATCGGTTCATAAACGACGGAGATATGAGGAAACAAACATTTAAAAAAAAGAAAAAAAATACAATCGAATTGAGAACCTCCTCCTTTTTTGTGAAGTCGGTTAAGAACTCCTCCAACTCCTCCTTTGGATGACGTAAAAGGTGACTAAGGGATTGTGTCACGGGATTGGCAGCAGCATTCACCTGAGTAATGAGTGCGGACCGGTGGTGCAGTTGATTAGGGCATTCCGTATCCCGGGAGGTTCAACGGTTGGTCCTGTCCTGCTCATCGATAATTTTAAAGATTGGAATGTATAACGTAGGAGCCTTTATTTATAAATCAAACTTAACATTAAAATCTTTCTCAAATGTGATCCAATTTCAAAATCCGCATCAAATAATGTTATTTTTGGTGAACTCAAAATAGCGCTCAGAATTTTGCACAATTTGATTTTATAATACGGGCCTTATTCTTAAACAATAATAAGTACCTTAATCCGAGATCACTACGAACCTCTAAAGAACTCAGGGAATCACAAAAAGAAGTAAAGACACGAGATCCGATAAGAAAGTCAGGTATTATCTCGGAGACGCACTCAAGGCTGGCGTTAGCGCGGATTATACGAGAAAGGCGACGTCAGCCGATTCCGCTGACAGATTCGGGAAATCACCGTGACGTCAGACACAAGGACAAGTAGATGAAAGAACTTTTTTATTATTCCTGAAGTACTAATTCACAAAATGTGAACATAAATTTTCAACAAATAAAATCTTTTCCACCATTTTAATTAAGGATCGTCCGATAGCACAGTGGTTTGACGACATAGTACAAGTCATAGGAGGTTGGCATAATAGAAAGGAGACTCAAATGATGATAAATCAGCTATGGAGAGAGATATGGTCAACAGAGATGGAGAGAGTTTCAACACGTGAAACAACCCGAAACTTAAGGACAAAGATCACAGACATAGCTCTAAAAAACATCAAGTCAATGTATCTTCAAAAATGCTAGTTTTGAGAGCTATATCGGTGATCTTTGTTATACTACGAATCTCTTATAGATTTGATTATAAATGCCAACATTTTTGAAACATGAATTGTTACTTTGAGTCATGATCATTTGTTTCTGAGAGTAATCATATTCTGATCACTTACAAAAATCATTACACACATTAGATCACCTCTCAAAGGAATAAAATAGACTCATTCAAATTGAGCTCATTTTTCAAAGGAAACCAGTAGAAAGTTCAAAGGCTCGAGCCTGGATTGACAATGAAACAATTAGATTGCTGACTGAGTTAAACACGCTCTGTGCGTCTAGTAGTTATTGGACTAATAAGAAAAAACCGTTACTTGTTTTATGTTTTGATGTTATTAAAAATGATCAGTTATACTCCTCGGTTTCTTTAGACATGTTTAGTTTAAAGACATGGGTCACTAATATTAATTCAGACAGTATAGTTGTTACAAATTTAAAATGTATGAATTGTCAAAAAAAACGTCAGGAAGTTAACTTATTAAAGAATGAAACGCTAAAAGAGTTAAATGAGAAATATTTTGATTGGTATGTTTTATTCACTGACGGTTCAAAAAGTAATGATAGGCGAGGAGCAGCATTTTATGACCCTTGTTCTAGTAGTAATGTACAAAATAATTGTTTTAAAATTAATGGCAGCGTCTCGATAATGTCTGTGGAGCTCATTGCTATATCTGAAGCACTTGCATACTATGTTGAAAACCTGCAGCGACAACACAAGAAAATTGTAATTTGCAGTGACAACAGAAGTGCTCTTCAACATATCAGTCGATGCACCTCTGGCAGGAGGGGCGTTTCGATTGCATACAAAGTGTTATCGCAGCTAATTGACTTGTGTGATCGCGGAGTAGATGTCAGACTACAATGGGTTCCATCACACATTGGACTGAAGGGTAATGAAAAGGCTGACACACTAGCAAAGAAAGCTATCTCGGAAGGCTACGAGTATAATATTCTACCTAATTACTCTGAAATGTTACCAACATATAGAAAGAGCTGTTATAATTTTTGGAAGGAATATTTTAATGAGAGATCTGTTGAAAAGGGTATTTGGTACAAAAGTATTCAGTGTGAGCCTCCTCATATACCTTGGTTCAGTGATTCAAAACTAACACGAAGACTTATTATTACAGCGCACAGGTTAAGAACAGGACACATGCCTTTAAAAAAATTTGCATTTTTAATGCGGAAAGCGGACACACCCAATTGTGATACATGTGGAGTAGTGGAGGACGTTCACCACGTGTTGGTTGAGTGTGTTCGCTTTCAGCAAGAAAGACAAGCACTTGTGATGACTCACAGCCTGAATATGTATGATGTAGGTGTGTTTAACAGAGTTTTATCTGAACCAACTTCTGAGGCAGCAAAAGCTGTGTTCATAGCTGTGAGTCATCACAAGTGAAAAATTATACCTTATATAACTAGCTACCTGTATATATGTGTGTGTTATATATCTTGTTTAGATTTAAGTAATTGTATACTTTACAGGACCGGCATATAAGAAAATTATAAAGGTCCTTATAATAAATATGAATAAAAAAAAAAAAAAAAAAAAAAAAAAAAACATCATGAAATTGATTTTAATATAAGTTCGTTAAACTTCCCAACAATGTGTAGCGGCTCCATTGAAAGTAAGATTATTTCGCTATTACGTTTTTTGAGGCCATCCTCGATTTCCACTAGGAATTCTATCTCCAAGGTCCACGGTATTTCTGTCCCATTTACTACTTTCCTGTATTTTGTTTTGAACGTTACGGACTATGGGAAAGGTTTGCGAATTTCTCGTTTCCCATAAGTGCCTTTAGCATATTATTTTTCCGAGTTTTCACTATTCAAAAATAATGTTTCGAGCGATACATTTTTGGAAGACCTATTTAATGTTCCTTTGTTTGTTGCTCAATCACACTGCAGCAACCTAACCCTTTTTGAGGTTTTTTTAAGAAGAAGATAAGATAATATTAGTCTTATTTGCCAGAAAATTGTAAATATTAAAATAAGCTCTTATAGTAAAATCAGTTCAATTAAGTTCTACCTTAAAACTAGGCATACAATTTTGTCAGATTTCAAATAATTATGCCTACTTATTAACATTACAATAAAAAAAGATTGTAATGTCGGAGACACCACAATACAGGAGTGACGTCATTGAGCAAAGGACTTCAATTAGTAATATTATTATTATTTAAGTTTAATGTTGAAACTTATATGTAAAAAAAAGTTTCCTGCTTATTTTGGCATGAAAAAAACTAATGTTAGGATAGGATTATCCCCTTTCAATAAACAAACTAATTTGGGACATGTTGTTATACGAATAGGTAGCTACTGATGGACTATATAATCTGGGGTATTTTAACACACATACCCGGCTAGGAAGCCAACTCACACTAACAAAGCTAAGTTTATAGGGAAGTGCTGAAGTCTCACAATGTTCTGAACTTACCAGCAGCGCTATGTCAGCTCTTATTTAGACAATTTAGAGCTGCGACGAGTTTCTAAGAAACATAGGAGGTAAGCCTTTCAATGTAGGTTATTTTAGAAAAAGGCGGTGAAAACTTTTGTGTATTGCTACATCACCGGACGGATAAGGAAAAGGCTGGGTTTTGCATATTTTTTAGCATGTTAGTAGCGTAAAGGACGACCAAAAGGATAAGTGTCTTCCTCGCAAAGAGGTTTTCCCGCTTAATTATGACGAGGGCCGCATCAAGAAATATAATTAAAATTTCTTCATTGACAACGCCCACGGTGTTGTCAGTGTCTATAAGCGACCGTGACGATCTTAAATCAGGTGGGCCGTAATCTATCTATTTCATAAAAAAAATTTAGAACATGCTAAAAAGCATTGTCAAAACAAAGCCAAAAAACTTTTCTTGCTTATTTATAAGCCCAGAGTAATCTGGTTCTGCTAGCTATATGGCGTATCCAGTGCCACTTCAACTTGCTTATTCTTACAGTTATGTAAACGTTGTGTTAGTAGTAGAACTTCTTGTGAAAGAGTTCGTCCGGGGAAGTACTACCACCGTACCTATTTCTGGCGCCAATCAGTAGTGTTCGCATTGCTGTGTTTCGGTTTGAAGGGTACGGGTGCCGGTGAAATTACAGGCACATGAGACTTTTCATCTTTATGTCTCAGGGTCGGCAGCGCGCATGTGATGCCTCTGGTGATGCAGGCGTTTATAGGCTACGGTAACTGCTTTCCATCTGGTGGGCCGTAAGCTTGTCTGCTTGCCAAGTATCATGAAAAAAAAAAAACGGTATAGCGCTGTTTTAGTTTTCTAAAATGAAAGTCTGGGAGAAACACAGCACTATTAACATTACGTCAATTTAGAAAACCGGGTACTTTGATAAAATTAATGTTTTTGTGAGTAGATACCTACCTGATAGCGTGTCAGTTATACTTTTAGTACTATTTCCAATTATTTTATAGACACTGTAATTTTTGTAAAAAAAAAAGTTTGGGAACAATGATGGTACTCGAGTGGCGACCACAAACCGGACGACGCGGTAGAGGAAAGCCCTCTACTCGATGGACTTAAGACATTATAAACGTCGCAGGAAGTCGGTGGATGGAGGCGGGTCAAGACCGTTCGACGTGATCGTGTTCGACATTATAGGGGGGAGGCCTATGTCCAGCAGTTGACTTCTACAAGTTGAGGATGATGATGATGTCTGTAATTTTTCTATATTATTACATTTTTCCTTTTACACGCCGTTACCAGCTGAACGGATTTCTAAGAAATTGGGTAAATATTAATTATGACCTGAATCAACAAGGAGGCTGTACTTTATATTCTGGTTATCTGAAGATTTACAAACGGAATGAGTTCCAAGATAGCATCTCAGAAAATAAGACCATAGTAACTATACATACGCCTTACTTAAAAAGACAGTCACGTTTCATAAAGTCTTGCACTTGCTCACTTTGAGCGTGAAATATGACGTCATTTCCGATGGGGCGTACCCCCATTTCCGGTGGCAACTTGCAGACATCTTATACGCTTGATAACAATATCAAATTGTTACATGTAATATATAATTATGAGTTAAGGTGATTCCTCTCGCATGTGGCGCGAAATTCAAATTTTATTGCGTTTTTGCTCATTACAGCTCATCAACACTTCTTGAGATGGTAAAAACTGATTTTGCGAAAACTAGGAGACCTAACACACATGTTTTAGTTTATAGTTTCACATATAGATCATTACTTCAGCTACGAATACACTTCAATGATTTTTGCAGTGCTTTTTTGGTTTAAAGATATGCGTAGCTTAACTAATGACATTTATGAGATACTATCAATTAAAACATGTGTGCTAGGTCTCCTAGTTTTCGCAAAATCTGTTTTCTCTATCTCAAGAAGTGTTGATTAGCTGTGATTTACAAAGAACACAATAAAATTTGAATTTCGCGCCACATGCGAGAGGAATCACCTTAAAATATTATGACTTAGAGCATCTTAATTGCTCGAAACCTTAGGTCGTATGCTCGAATATAATCTACGTAAGTTAAACCGATTAAAATCTATCTAAATTATAAATACCACTTACGAAAGTTTAAAATATTTTTTTGTCTTATTTGATAAAAAAAAACAAATTAAATCGTGCCTACTTGAATCTTTATCGTCGGTAGACGTCCAATGCTAGACGAGGACTCCTTTATTGAATGCAATGGAGGGGATTTGCCTTAAACACCACGCTTTGCAGGTGGATCGGTGATCGTAATATTTAGGTGGATGATGCTGCCCATCCACGGAAAGAGACGGGGGGTTATTCTTATGCCGAACGCAGCTCGGCAATAAATTAAGTAAAACGAATGCTGCATTTACTTAGATAATCATTGTTCGCGCCTCAGCTCGGCGTAATGACGTCATACCGCCGAGCCACGGGGGTGCGGCCGAGGGACGCGGGCGGCGGGCCGCTCGCGCGCGTCCGTATTAGCCATACGATCGTCGCCAAGTGCGCGCGCGCTTCCACCATAAAATCACATCATACTTACTATTATAATATTACAAGCATTGTTAGCATTTCTAAAATTAAATAAATCAGTAAATACCTACTACTGCATTTCATTTGCCACGCGAGGCGTGGACAATCATGTTTCTATTAAAATCCTGGTAATCCTTTTATATGTACAAAAAAGTATTATACTAGTTAAGAATCTCACTTAAAGACCAAGGTTTTATAATATAAAGTATGTCCTCTCCAACTTCGTCTAGAGTCTGATTTCCATATTTAAGATAGCAGAAGTTCAAGTCTAATAACTTAGTCGAACTAAACAAAAAATTATAGTATGTTTAGACGCAAAGTTTAGGGCATACGTTGCAGTATAATGACAAACTAACAACATTGTAAATTCAGTGTGGATGCCAGATACCCCCCTCATAGGACGTATAAACATGACTGGCGAACTGCCAGCCTGGTAATTGTCACAGTGGTGGAGCAGTAGGCAAACAAAAATACAAAAAATATAATATAACAAGTGTAAAAAGACTACTCCCGAAAACTGAAACTGTGCATTCAGACCATGATTCTGAAAATATTTAAGCTGAAAAAAGTGCTCACTCTTGGGCCGCTTTTTTCGTGTTTTCTTTATAATATCCATAAAACATAATTTAAGGAACACAAAAACCTATAAAAAAAACAATGAAAACCACAAAGAAATA
The DNA here is from genome assembly GCA_951392215.1 of Epirrita christyi. NCBI lineage: Eukaryota > Metazoa > Arthropoda > Insecta > Lepidoptera > Geometridae > Epirrita > Epirrita christyi. The sequence goes on from OX595843.1 coordinate 2,933,941, forward strand.
GTGGCGCTGCGCGTCGATCAGCTGACCAGGAGCGTTGAACGCGCGCGGCCGGTGAGCTCTGGGAACTCGCCGCTATTTTATATAGCTATGGCATAGGTAGCTTTACCGGTACCTTCAGTATTCGGGAGCCGTTTTTTTACACTCTGTATAATATTAATTTTTATTATTTTATTCTTTTATTAACAGAAATAATAACCAGTTTACCAAAAAATACACAAAATTTAAAAACACAAACTAAACAGTTGATCCATCTAAGACCGTTACAAATGATATTAAGATAGCTTAAGTGATCCAAATCACTACCAATGTGTTATATTCCCGGATCTCTACTCAGTAAAAAAAAACATAGGGACATCCTAAGGGGTAGTCAGAAGCAATTCTTAACATTACGTATGGCACTCGGGCCCATTTTAACATAATGGTAGTTTGCATTCCATACGAGACAGGTCGCACATAGGAGACATCGCTATAAATTGAAATAGATTTAATGAAATTAAAAGCCATTAATTCACTTACATCAATTACATGTAGGCTATAAATAATGCAATAATAATAATTAGGTATGTTAGGGCTAAACGGTAATTATGTTAGTAAAAAGGTCGAAGGGTCAGACACGTTGATATTATTCGATTCAAGGGCAAACCAGTTTCCTCACGATGTTTCCCTTCACTGTTCTGAGCAAGTGTCAATGCACACATCATTTTTTTCGAGGAAAAAAGTTAATTGGTCTGAGATTTGAATCTACGATCTTTGCATCTAAAGTCGGGGTGCCCCACTAGGCCAACACAGCTCTTCAAGCCGGGCTCTGTGGTCGTATTAGAACGCTTAATAGTGAAAAGATCGTAATTAAAATAAAAAAAAACATGTTTTTTAATGGTATGGTGTGACTGAGACATGTAATCTAATTTTATTGACCTTATTATTTTGACCTTTTGTTTTTTGTCTTATGTTATTGTTATTATTTCATTTTTGTATTTTTTTTATTGTGTGTTCCTTTTTTCCATACGATATCATTAATTAATGTTATTGGTATATAAACCGTGTTAATTAATGAATTAAATATATAATAATTGTCCTTCTAGTTTCGACTTTTCCTTCTTCAAATACCACACGCTGTGTCCGTGCAAAGCCACTGTTGACTCCTATGCGAAATGATACCAGAATATGGAATTGTCTCTTAACGTTATGAAAGGCCATTGACGTAAATCTGAATGTATAACTTCGTAAGAACAAGCTCAGTGATGTAATGAAGTTACTCGGGCAGAAATAACAACATTATCGCTCTGTTTTTATCTTGCAGACGTAGTGCGCGAAGACAATACGTCAGTGTTACTGCCACCGAGATGAGGTAAAGCACTCACACATATTGTTTATCCACTGAAAGTGTTATCGTGCTGAAATATCAAGAAATAGCTGATTTAAACGTAGTCAAAAATAGGTATTCATTGAAACCTTTTCTCAAAAAAAAACTAAATTTAAAAAACGAACGACCATAAATATAGAGGTGAAGGGGCAAGCGTTTACGTACATAAGCGGCCTTATTACAAAAAATGGTTTATAATTTGAGTTTAAACCAAACGTACCAGTCTAGACTTAAATATTACCTTTCGTTCATTCACACATTCATATAAAGATTTTAACATTCATATTATGTGATGTATATCTTTTAATTATTATTTTTTATTTTATCTATTTTTTCATTCACATGCGGATAGTTTTTTAAACATTCATTAATTTTAAAATACACTTATATATATAATTATTCAAATACTGAACAAGTTTAAAAATTTAACTTTATTGGCATAAAATCGTTTACTTAATTTGGTTTTTTTGGACGATGTCACCAGGATATTATTATCTTAGTAGTAAGTTGCGACATTGAAATTGTTACTATAGTTATTTTAAATATATATAACAACTTTTGTAACTAAGTATATATAATATAATATAACAAATTATATATTTGGCTTTGAAGTAAGAAATCAGGTGCGTCATGTTTGTTAAGATTGGCATATTATCTATTGTATTTTATTAATAAATAAGCTCAGATGCTCTCAAGTAGTCTTAATTGCGTCGTGTGCTTCTTAGTAGAAGCCAGCCAAATCAAAATGTTATGGTATGTATGTTATGTTATTAATCATAGGATAGGTATAACATCAAAAGCTTTGATCCAATAATTATCATCATCTGAATGCGACTTTCTATGGCTTTGAATCCTTTCAGGATGACGTACATAATCATGGGATACAACTATGTATCTCTGGATCAGTATAACATCGTATAGTAACATAATACAGAGTAATTACAGTGTTCATTTCAGCACGATGTTTTGTGTAATCTACGTGCCTGAACAGATGACGGGTTAATCAAACATAGTGTGGGAGTGGACGCGGATGTTGATGACAAATTTATCCACAGCATGCAGCGAAACTACATCGTAATACTATTTAATATGGATCCAACTATATTATACGAACAAATTATGAAAAATATTATAGTTAATATCGGTGATGATTATACAAAATTAAGGAACACTACTTGAGATAGGACACTCGCTTTCAAAAAGAATTAAAACTAAAAACCTCATGTTTTTTTTTTGGTTGAGTAATTGATGGAACTGACGTGTGGCCCACCTGATGGTAAGCAGCACCCTAGCTCAGCAAATGCAATACCTGTTAGGTTACGTCGACCTAGTACGTACCTTACATAAGATGAGACATAAGAAAGATGAAAAGTCTTTACATGTGTCTGCAATTTCATACCCAACACTGCAGCAATACTCACATTACTGAATTACACAGTATAATTTAGGTATATACCTACGGTGATAGCACTTCACTAAGCTATCTTTTTCATAGAGTCCTCTACTAATATTAAAGGTTTCCTTATCTTGGATAGAACGAAACAAAACAAGGTGATGAAACAAAGCGTTTGCGTAAAAGAACACAAAAACAAAACCATCACGAAAATCAAATAAACCCCAAGACGAAAAGCATGTGTCAATTTTCTTTGCACTTGGCGCATAAATTCATTGGCAGTGATCCAAGTACCTAGTGGCTTGGGGCGGTTAGGGACACTCTACACTGTACCTAAGTTATGGTTTATATCGTTTGTGTCAAGACGTTTGAATAACAAAATGCTAAGTTAGCGTGGTGAAGCTGTGTAACATTTTAATTTCCGCGTTTTATTTTTACAATGGATTTTTACTTATATACGCTATAGTTAAATCAAGAAAATATCCCTAAATATTCAAAATATTGCATGCGAGAATCGCTGATTATGACTGTAGTAGACAACTTTGACGATTTCCGTGGTGCAGCGGGCAAGTAACTGCGGCTGAGACACAAGAGGTGCGGAGTTGATTCCCACTACGGGACAAATATTTGCGTGTGATCTGCAAATATTTGTTCCGGGTCTACGGATTTTGGTGTCATGGTACTCGTTGTTCCTGATACGTACGCCACAGGGAATCCTAGTGTTGGATCAGGACTATGTATGTGATGGTTGGGTGTTATGTTATGTAGTTTCACCATCAGTCAGAAGGCAGCACACAGACGCTTCCCACCAAGTGGTAAGACGGATCATCAAACTAAGCCAAGCCGTGTTTGTTGCCTGATTCTTCTAGGCTTGGTTACGTTGGAACAGGAGTAATTTTAATTTTAAAAAACAATTCTATATAATTATTCTTGTGGTTTAATTGAATAAAATTATTTTTATTTGATTTGTTTTTCGGGCACCTTATTAAACCAAGTCAAGTTGGTTCATTCTCGTTGAAAATTTATTTTGGAAAACATCTAAGGATCCAAGCGGAAAATATTCACAGAGGATTAATATAATAAAGAAGGCAAACATGTGGCATTTTTAAGGGGTCTGAGTTTGAAATAGAACCCTCATAAGATCGTTCGGGCGATCCATCCATCCACCCTTCTCAGTCCTTCATACCGTCATAATTTACACAGTTATAAACCAAAATGCATGAAATGTTGAATACGGAACCTTTAGATATTGATAAATAACACCCATAGTTACATAATTATTGATAGATAGATTAACTCTTTATTACACAAATTATCAGTTCTAACACACAAAAATACAAAAACTTAACGAAAGAATGAAAAACAAAAGAAAAACAATGAAAATAAAATTTCATGCTTTTTATTACTGACGAAGTCAATAAGTGCCTAGATGCAAAAACCCATGTAATATTGCTTTTTATTGACTTCAGTAAGGCATTTGATACGCTGAGACATGATACACTGATCCAAAAATTAGACAACACTGGAATTAGAGGTCCGGTTCGAAACTGGTGTGAAGATTATTTGAAAGACAGGTCATATTATGTGAAGGTGGACAATGAGCTGAGTGATAGAGTAGAAGTAAATACAGGAACTGCTCAAGGTTCGGTTTTAGGGCCGCTTCATTATCTGGCATATGTAAACGATATGGGCAACGTAATAAAAAAATGCTCTGTCTATCAATATGCTGACGACACTTGTTTATTAGCAGCGCATAAAGACCTTAAAATAGCAGCTCAGTACATACAAGACGACTTCACAAACGTAAGTAAATGGTCTCATGACGCTGGTCTTGTTCTGAATGCAAGTAAAACCAAAATTATCCACGTCCGTTCTAGCCATCTGAAATGTAATGATACGGTGGACATCATTGGACATAACCACGACTGCTTACATAACCCATCATTGTTGAATGTCGGGTGCAACTGTGAGCGTATTGAACTGGTGCCTTATTACAGATACCTTGGAATGGTGGTTGATGATAGGTTTAGCTGGAGCCATCATGTAGATGTTGTCTGTGATAAGTTACGAGCAATATTAGCTAAAATTCATATCATCAGATATAAAATGCCTTATAAAGTCCTTCTTAACCTATATATTGCATTAGCAGAATCTGTAATATCCTATGGTATAACTAGCTATGGACGTACATTCAAAACTTATCTGGCTAAAATTTTTAACTTACAGTTGAGACTATTAAAATCAATAATACCGAAACCAATTAAACTTAGATATACAGATAACGCATTGGGTGTATTTCAATACTGTGGTGTACTTCCTGTACATGAAAAAGTTAAAGTGTATTTACTGACGGAGCAATTTGGAAATAGTGACATAAAAATACCAATTACACATAACATTATAACAAGGAAAATTACACAGCAAAAATTTATAACACCTAAAATGAATAATTATTACGGTAGAAGGACGACTGGGTTTCTAATCCCTAATATTAGTAATGAAATGCCTATTGAAATAACTGAACACATCAATTTAAGAAATTGTAAACGCATGTATAAGAAATATTTCTTATCAAAGTTATAAAAATATTTTTTTAAAAATATATAGGTATTGGATACCCTGTATATTAGCAGGTTGTGGCTGCTTTGCTCCGCTGACGCGCCGCTTGGCGCGTTCGGCTGAGTGATGTGTGAGTGTGTGTTTCTATGTCACTATTTGCCTATTGTGTTTGTTAAATAGTAATATTTATTATCTAACCTTTTTGATGATTGTGTAGCAGCTATAGTGTCTCTAAGTGCCAAGACAAACCTTGCAGGGTTTTTATGGTACTTATTAAATTTAACAGTCTGTAAATAACTTTTTGGATGAATAAATAAAAAAAATAAAAAAAATTAGTCTCTTTTTTATCTCGTTAAAAAAGTATTGTTAAATAAGACAGTGTTTTCCAGCACTTATTTTTTAAATACAAGCAATACAATTATTATAAGATAGATATCACTCCAAGATACCACCTTACTATTGACTTCTGCGCAATAACGGTCAGCGCTAGAGTTTTGTGCTGCTACTAGACTAGAGACTTTTAATTTCCTATGTAAGTGGATCATGGTGAAAAATTTCATCAAACAATAGATAGATAGATAGATTAACACTTTATTGATCACCACAGAAACAATAAACAAGTAATATTACTATAGAAAGGCAATACAATGGGCGGCCTTATCGCTGAAAGTGATCTGTTCGAGGCAACCTTTGGATGGAACGAAATGAGCAACGCTATAATAGACTGCGGTGTACCTACAAAGCAAAACTAAGAAGTATTCTAAATTAATTAAAAAAATATAAGAAGTTATGAACAATATTGACTAATACCTACCTAAGTATAATCCTAATACTTATATATTCACATAATAAAGTAATACATAATATATACGAAGTTAACAGTAATAATGAAAGAAATACCAATAATTACATAATATGCTTAAATAACGCTAGGTAGAGATGCGACTAATAGGAACAGAACAATATTTCTGATTAGTATAAAAAACACTTTTGGTGTTTTCGACATCAAAGAAACACTGTGATTTGACTTTGGAACCCTACACTATGCGTGGTCCGACACTCACTTGGGCAGAATTTATTTAATTTAATTTTGTAATGTCAGTGATCTTGCTTTTGCCTTGCAAGGGAATTCTTATTTTCCGGCCATATTCACTTGATCAACAATAACAACTTTCTTACCGCATAACATAAATAGCCATAAATAAAGTAAGTCATGTGCTTCTGGCTTTACCCCAGAATTGGCACAGCTTATTGGCCTCATAGTTCAAGTTCAGCTGGTATGAAGCTGTAAATTTTAACAAGCAAAGAGCTAGTTTTATTGATTTAGTTTTGGAAAGCATGACTTATATATCTGGGTTTATTCGAGAGTTTATGGAGATTTATTTTAAGTATAGATGGTATATTAACTTGTTTAGAGCACCCAACACTGTGTTTAGTTCGAAAGATATAAAAATTGCATTTGGATATAAAACCAGGAGGGTTATTACGTAATTCTTTTTCTATCGATTTCAATATTTTTTCTATTTGAAATAACGTTTATAACGGTTTTATAACGTTTTTATCGGTTACCTAATTTACGCAGTCTTGTTGCAATTAACCTTAGTAAGCGAAATGCGTAAATTGGGTAGTCAAAAGAGCGTTATTTCGTCTAGAAACAGCATTGAAATCAATTTAAACCAATAGTAACAGAATTACGTAATCACGCCACAGGTAGCATTTCTATTGTTCTCGGGCATGAAGATCTCTAGAATGAAGCGTAAAAAAAGTTTATGCTATTCGCTCGTGCTAAAATTCTATACGTGTTCGAGCAAATCGAACACATTTTATTTATTTTTAACACTTAAGTTGGGTATCCTCTTTGATACTTAAGTTAAGTTTCTGAAATATGACATTGTTGTCACATTATGTTGAAACAAAAAACGTGTGAGCGTGGTTCGAGGAATGCAACAAAGATCTAAAACACTAAAACTATAAAACATTGTTTGCCGCGGCGAACGGAAGACATTACAGCATTCGCATGTGGTTAAGGTAACTCATTTTCGTTGTACTTTATACCGACAAGTTCATCGCTCGCTAGTGACATAAATTGATCGCCACCATTTCTCTACTTGAACATTGTTCGCTTGGAAAATGCAGAAGACAAAATGTTGATTCAACATGTAGAGCTAACAATTGTGGTGCTTATGGCAAATTGAAATTCCATTCTATGGGTGAGGCATCATCTAAAAGTTGATGTTGACGACATGATGATGATGATGATGATGGTGATTCAAGTTATTTTATTCTTATTATGATTATAATCCTATGACAATGGAGATAGCTAAGAACCTCCGGGACAATGAAAAATAATGTTTTAGTATGTTAATTTTAATTAAAACAACATAAAGTTTATTTAATGAAGCATTTCTAGTTTTGTCAAAAACTAGAAATGCCTCATTAATAGTAGATTATGCACTAAGGGAATAAAGCAGTGTCTTATGTCGCGGGCGGCATATTGAACCCTGAGCATAACGAGGGACTCTAAAGTTAACTCCCAAGTGTAGCGAGGGAGTTATATAGAGTCCTGAGTAAAGCGAGGGGTTCAAGCTGCCCAAGACGAAGACAGGCTTTATTCCAGAGGAGCATACTCTACTTTTCACACTTTCTGCGAGACAATAAAAAGCCAGGGCTTGTTGTGATTTTTGCGGTAGTAGATTATCAATAATCTTTAAAGCGTCTGTTTTGATAAACTTTGGAGTAGAATCACTATCGTTTGTAATTTTTTATCAACATGAATATTGCAATAAAATTTACTGAAAATCACAGTACCAAACACGCTGTTCACATTCTTTGTAAACGCACCTTTTTCTTTTTTTTTTTGAGTTCTGCTGATGGTGACCAGTTCGAATTTCGAACAAACCTCTTTACAATGCCATATGGGCATTTTTTACTTAGAGTTTTCTGCGAGTCTCCACACGAATTTGTCGTTCCAAATTCAAATCACTTTAATCCCTAGGGAGTTTCATACAACTTTATATCCCTAGAGAGACAATGCTTTACTTTACGTTGAGGTTGCATGATTTGTAATTGGACATTGTCGAGCAGGTGGTGTGAAAATAAACTTTATGTTGTTTACCATACTTGCAAAACTATATAGGTGCACCTTTGTGCCTTTTAAAAGTTAAGTACCTTTACACAAATTTCTTAAACTAAAACACAAAAACATAATAATAATATTACCTACTAGTTGCGCCCCTCGGTTTCACCCGCGTGAATAATGATGAAAATTGATGATGATGATGATGATTAAAAGTAGCCTATGTGTTAATCCAGGGCGTAAAGTATCTCCATTCCAAATTTCACTCAAATCCATTCAGTAGTTTTTACGTGAAAGAGTAACAAACATCCATCCATACTCACAAACTTTCGCGTTTATAATATTAGTAGGATGTCTATTGTTTTTGTAAGTAGTTCGAACTTTGCTCATGCGCCGTTCGATTTCTTGTTTTACAGCAATTAATTTTGAACTTGCTTCTAAATAATATAAACTTCGGGAAACGTTTTGTAAGACTTTATGTGGCTGAACTGGTTTCAAAGTCTTAAGGCTTTAGCACGTCCGTGGCATAAATACAGTAGCTTAGATTTAACAGCTTTCTGGTCTGGAATCCGAAATGAATTCAATTCTAGAAATATGCCATAAGTCTTTGCGTTTCTGATCATAGAATTTATCTGGCTAAAAATTATGTGTGGACGACCTCCGAGGTTCCCCTGCGACGTAGGAGGTTGCGGGTTTGATTCCCACCTCTGAACAAATATTTGTACGATCTGCAGGTGGGTGTTCTGGGTATTTTTCTATGTGTAATAAAAAATATCTATCTATGTAATGTATTGTATTGAGTATATCAGTTATCTAGTACCCATAACACAAGATCTGGTTAGCTTGGGGCTAGATAATGTTGTGTGAAATGTGCAGCATTTATTTATTTGTTTATTTATTTATTTATGTGTGTTTGATTTTTACTCATTCGCGCCCTATACCATGATCATGATTACGTAAGCTAAGCTACGGGTGGATGCTAGTAAATCATAATTGGTGGCAAACCATTATGGTCAATTTGTAATGCCTCTAGGAATAAAGAAATCTCCTACAAAATCATTGCCTGTTCTTGCTCCGTTCCCAATCAGGAATCTTTCAATTAGGCATCAATCTATTCCTATCACGCATCCTAGTAATTGGAATTCCGAAGAGATTGCGTTCCTATGAAGGGAGAGAAGAAAATAGGGCATTGACGTCATACATCGTTGAGCCATTTGTTCAACAATGAAGCACTGAAGAAGAGTATTTAAGAAAAGTTTCACTCCGTGACTCAAGATTCAAGATTCAATCATTTATTTGTAAGAATACACATAATTTTACACGGTTAGGTCTTAAATTCATGTTAGTCAATGCATTCAGGCGTACAAATATATAAATGCCAAATTAATTAAGAATTTACATTTCAACAAAGTCCCTTATACTATAAAAACAGTTATCTAATAGCCAATGAGAGTCTCTTCTTAAATATATTTCCATTAAATACTTTCAGTACGACAGCAAATCAGGCATAGGTATCGGTCACAAGCAGATGTAAGACAACATACTATTAATAAAAACCAGGCAAGTGTGAGTAGGACTCACGTGGAGAGAGTTCCCTTTAAGTAGGCTAGCACCTTTTATACTTTTTTTTTTAGGCTAGTTCCCTTTTAGTAGCTTTAAGTACACAATTAACTTTTATGTCAACACATCAACATAATAAATTTTCTCATTACGAGTGTTTTCCGTTTTCTGTGACAGATAGACAGACAACTGAGTGTGATCCTATAATGGTTCTGTTGGTACCTTTTGAGGTATGGAACCCTAAAAAAAGGTCCAAGCTAACCCAGCTCTCCAGTCGGTATTAGGAGTTTTGCAGCTGAGCCATGTTCAATCATAAACTAGCGTTATGTAGCTGATTTACACTAAAAGCCAATTTCAAGTGACACAGGTCTGACCGAAGACTTGAGAGATGGAGTCGTTTTGTAAGGAAATCGAAAGGCCCCCCCTCTCTCGATTTCCTTACAAAATGGCTGGGAATGAATTGAGATTTGGGAATTCAATTTGCACGTGCCATCCGTTCGTCTTGTCGCATTTGCATTTTTGATGTTACAACGAAATGAAAATAGGCTGCTTTATTTTGAGAGTAAAAAAATGCAATCAAAATACACAGACTTGCAAAAATAAGTATCGCACTTTTAAAATTGGAATTACTTTTTAAGTACACAAGATATACTTTCGAAACAAAAAGGATTCGAAAAAGAGTTTAATTTTGTACATAAAAACTTCAACCGTAGACCACCACCTACCACCCTCAGGGCACTAAATCAGGCCCTGATAGAAGAATGGGAGAATATTCCCCAGCATCGGCTCCAAAACCTCGTATTCAGTATGCCGAATCGACTCGAAGCTGTAAGCAGAGCCTGAGGAGGCAATACCAGTTATTAAAAAATAAATAACATTTGTAACATACTTATAAATGTTAATTGAGTTTGTAAAACACTAAGCCCAAAATACCTATGATTATTGTTTAAAATGTTAGTAATGTATAATTTACCATAGTTTCAAAGAAAGCTGATAAGAATAGTTATAAAATGGTTTTTTTTAACTAAATCTCTAACTTCTGTAGTATAGAAAAAAAAAAGTGTGATACTTATTTTTGCAGGTCAGTGTTTGGAATGAGAGCCACCACTATTAACTAAAATCAGCAAATGTTACTTACTTCTCAAAGCTTAAGTTTCAAATTGATTGACTAGGTACATAATAGTAAGTTAAACTATACTTCTACGTTCACGAGAAATCAAACAAAAAACTCAAAATCTCAATTTATTGTTCGTTATCATCAATATCATCAGCAACCTGTTTACGTCCACTGCTAGACAAGGCCTCCCTCATTGAATACAACGGTAGGATTTGCCATTATCACCACGCTTGGCAGGCGGATTCGTGATCGCAGTTTGGTGTTGAGCACTCAGGCGGACAATGCTGCCCATCCCCTGGTGTTATCCCTTAGTAAGGAATTAACTACATCCACGGGAGGAGGAGGAGTCTGTACTTAAGCTGGACACACCATGGAACATTAGGATGTCACAATAGCAGAAATGAAATAGCAGTGTTTTATAGTAACTACGACTTAACCTGAAGGAACCTAGTGTAAAGCACCTACATTGATATTACAAGCTTCTGATCCTTGGATCTGGTTCGCTCGGTAACATCCTACAAAATTGCTATGCAGTTTCGTCTACCATGAAAATCCGAGCAAGCTAGTGAAATATGAATACAGAATCTAGAGAATAATACATACTAACCCTACTTACCGAGGATCAAGAGCTTACTTCTAAACCGAGGCTTATGAAACAAAGACGGATGACGTTCATAAAGAATTTATGTTGGAGTTTAGATAGGTGGGAGATACGATACTTTCATCAGTGAGTGGAAGAAAACAGGATCATTGGAGATTATTGAAGATGACAGGAAAATGCATGACCGTTTTTCAGAAGGTGGATAACGTAACTCCACAAGACTCATGATTACTAGTGACCTGAGGGCCTAGCCAAACGGCATACGCTTCGAAGCGATTCCATTTCTACAGTCGTAATACAGTACAAAATACCACGTGACATATCGATAGCTTACGTCAATCTCATACATTTTGGACTTTTCTACTAGCGTCATAGCTATTAGAATGTTACTTTGTGTACGGCCTCTGGTAGTGTTTGGGCTCATTTTGATCAACTCACGGTTCCAATGACTTATTTCATGACAGCTTGTTTTTGTTCCTGAAAAAGATATTTCAACAAAAAACTTATTATATGAGTAAGTCTTAGAACTGATAGATGGCCCACCTGATGTTAAGTGCCCTGCCCATTTCAGCAAAACCTCAAACGTCCAAATACCTATCGGACGTACCCTACGCGGCATGGCGCTTCGCTCTCCATCTTACATGTCTCAGTAAATATACTATTAGTTAGCACCCCCTTCTAACTGGAACACAGCAATACACTACTGTTTGACGCTAGAAAACGGTATGATAGTATTACTGCTCCGGACGAACTCTTTCACAAGCTCTACTACTACAACAGCTGTTGTATGTATTGCTAAATTTATTATACGTTACTACATATTGCTTATGTAGGTGCACTCAATGTAATATGAGCCCGAGAATGTGTGTCTTCCTCCCGCACCCCGCGTGCAGGAAGAAGTCAGTCGTCTCTAGGACTCTGTTGGAATTATACTAACGATTGGAACAATAAATACAAGTACCTTTTTGTGTCAAACAATGGTATTTTATTTAATCATAAAGTAGTACGTACAGAGTAGATACAGTGGTATATACGCATACATACAGTGGTGACCCCAGACAATTTGAACATAACAATATCGTGATTTAGTGTTTTTGTGGACTAATCAAGTGAAAATGAGTTTAACGCCGGCGATCACTGCGCGTGCCGCATCACCTAACCCACCCGCACCCGCACCAGGACCATCATCATTACCATCTGCCGAGATGGACAGGAAGTTGGATGTGGACGAGAAACTCGACCTAGCCGCAGTTACACTCAGTTCCAAAATTCCAGACTTTTGGAGTGATCAACCAAGAGTTTGGTTTATCAGGACTGAGGCGATACTGGCACCACAAAAGATGGGTGATGAAGCAAAATTCAACATAGTGGTTTCGAAACTCGGCAAAGAAGCGATACAACAGGTAACAGACGTTTTGGTAGACCCACCAGCTAAAAATAAATATGACACGTTACGCACTAGACTTTTGGCTATTTATGAAGAATCGGAAAACAGACAAATACAGAAATTAATTAGTGAAATGGAGCTTGGTGAACAGAAACCTTCCCAGCTGTTGAGGCGCATGCGGGATTTGGCAAGAGGAAAGATCCCGGATGACACCCTACGCATTTTGTGGCAAAGTCATCTGCCACAGGCTGCCAGAGCTGTACTCGCTGTTACAGAAATAAAAGAATTAGAAAATTTAGCCAACATTGCCGACAAGATCTTGGAGACGACTCGACCTGCGCACTTAGCTGAAGTGGCGCAGGCCTCATCAACTAGCAGCAATGACAGAATATTAGCAGAGATAGCTAGAATTAACTATCGGCTTGACAATCTAGATAGGTCAAGGTCGATCCAGCGCACCGCTAATAATTTCACCCGGAATCATTCAGCATCGGCGTCGCGTGCGCGAAGAACATCTGAGCAGAGACGCACACCGAAGAGCCCTGACTGGCTTTGTTTTTACCATTTCTGGTTTCACGGTCGCGCCAGAAAGTGTAACCAGCCCTGTACATGGAAACAGCAGGAGAACGGAGGAACGAGTGCAGTCAGTGGCGGATGTCTACACCATCTTGCCCGCCCACCGCCTATGCGTGACCGACTGCAAAAGTGGTCTACGTTTCTTAGTCGACACGGGGGAGACGAATATTTCAGAGATTCCGGTAGGTAATTATTCGAAAGATTCAACGAGCTAGGTATGTCATTAAATATTTCAAAGTGTTATTTTGGTATATCATGTATAGAATTTTTAGGTTACAATGTACCTATCTACTGACGGGATACAGCCTTTGGAAGAAAAAGTCGAAATTATAAAAAAATATCCTAAACCGCAGACCATTGAAGAGTTACGTCGATTTTTAGGCATATTAAACTTCTATCGAAGTCACATTCCAAATGCTGCATCGTATCAGGCAGAGTTAAACAAGTATTTACATGGAGCTAAGAAGAAAGGTAAAACTGTAATTCAATGGACAGAGGTGGCAAATATAGCGTTTGAACAATGCAAGGAGAGCTTACTAGGCGCAAGTACGTTAGTTCATCCGATATCTGATGCACCGTTGGCACTTATGACCGACGCTTCGAACACCTGCGTCGGTGCAGTGCTACAACAACATGTTAATAATTCTTGGAAGCCGCTCGGTTATTTCTCAAAAGGTTTATCAGTAGGCCAACAGAAGTACTCAACCTATGATCGAGAACTTTTAGCGATCTTCATGGCAGTAAAACATTTTAGGAATTTGCACGAAGGAAGATCCCTAATTGTTTATACCGATCATAAGCCGTTGGTTTACGCGTTTTCGAAAATTGGTACTGAGAATGAACTTCCAAGGCGGATTAGGCAACTCATGTTCATTAGTGAATTCACAACCGACATACGTCACATAGGTGGTCCTGACAATGTGGTAGCGGACGCCTTATCACGTGTTGAGACTATACTTTGTCCCACGACGATTGATTATGCAACTTTAGCAGAATCGCAGTCACACGACGAGTATGTTACAGGATCAAATGACAGTGGACGATTGAAATTTATTTCATTACCCAACTGTGAGGCAAAGGTAGGTTGTGATGTTAGTACAGATAATGTTAGACCATATTTACCAGAGTCATTTCGTCGAATCGCATTCAATAGCATTCACGATTTGAGTCATCCCGGTATTCGTACGACTCGTAAAATGGTATGTCAAAAATTCTTTTGGCCCGGCATGAATCGTGACATCGGCATATGGGCAAAGTCTTGTATACAATGTCAACGCATAAAAGTGACTAGGCATACAGTCGCACCATTACAAGATTTCCCGCCGTGTGGTCGTTTTGAACATATACATATAGATCTAGTAGGTCCACTACCAACATCATCTCAGGGTTACAGATACTGCGTTACGATTATAGACAGGTGTACCAAATGGCCCGAAGCTTTTCCAGTAAAGGACATGACAGCGGACACAGTCGCGAAGATCGTGTACGAAGGGTGGATAACACGTTTTGGTTGTCCTCACAGACTGACCAGTGATCAAGGTAGGCAGTTTGAAAGTTCTCTGTTTGCTCGCCTGATGCGCTATATGGGAGTGGAAAGACTTCGCAGTTCCAGCTATCACCCCCAAGCGAATGGCATGGTAGAGAGATGGCATCGTTCTTTCAAGGTCGCGATCACAGCTCGTCTGAACTCAACCTCATGGGTCGATGAATTACCCACTGCGATGTTTGGGTTACGCGCAGCTATACGTAAAGATAGTGGTGTAAGTGCAGCAGAGATGGTTTATGGAACGCCATTACGACTTCCTAGTGACTTTTTCGATTCGAGTTTCGATAGTAGCGTATGCGATCCGGAGACAGTAGTCGAAAAGATAAGGAGTACGATAAGGAATTATAAACCGGTTCAGAAAGCTCAGCAATGTTCACGCACTATATTTGTTCACCCTGACCTACGAAATTGTGAATTTGTATTTTTAAGAAATGACGCAGGACGAAAAACTTTTCAACCAACTTACAACGGTCCGTACCGAGTAATTAAAAAGGGAGATAAGGTTTTCGTTATAAAAATAAACGATAGGCAGGCAAGCGTTTCTATTGACCGTCTAAAACCGGCCTATTTGTTTACTGGGGACGACGATTCCGTACCACAGAGAAGCACCTCGTGCACTGTGCCGCAGGATCAAGGCACAGACGATCGGATCGAACCATCCATTACTATCATGCCACAGAGAGGTTTATCAAACCAGGTACCACGGGATTATGGTACAGCAGGTACTGATAAGGATGAGCCCCGAACTACAAGAAGCGGTCGCATTGTAAAAAAACCGAAACGTTTTGTACATTTTTGTGAGTAGTTTATACAACTCGTACTGTACTTATGCATTTTGTTTATATACATTTTTTTACAAAAGTTTTACGTTTTAAATGTGTAGATTAAGTTTTTACTTATACATTGTTTACTTAAGAGCTTTTAAAATTTCATGTATTTTCATTTTTTTACAAACTTTGTTATGTACATTAGGTTACTTAAGGTGTCATGTTTAATAACTTTGTTTTATATTGAGTCAAACATGTCACAAAGTAAGTAAGTCATGTACCTAGGGAATTTGCATACATGCAGTGTAACTGATAGTACTTACTTATATGTATCTTAACTTTAGACGACTGACGTACAAGCGCACACACACACTTCGATTTTTTTCGATCGGCATTTATAACCAAAGGTTATTAGGTATAAATGCTTATCAGCTTCTATGGCAACAATTCAAGAATAGAATCAAACGTTGGTTACGCAAAGAAATTGTTATCAGCAGCAGCAGCATACCGCAGCATGGCATGGTGTCGCCCTCGCCTTCCGTAAGGGTGCAGATGCAGCAAGCAGCGGGAGTCGCGAACCCCGCGTATGATAACGTCATTTAAAGTGTTATCTTGTGTAAACAAAGTGTGCGATAGGTATGTGTGTGCGGCACAGTCGTAGAAAGTTGGTAAACTTTAGTGTTATTGAATAGTTTATGTGTCAACAGTATTATAAGATTTTTTTTGTAATGTAATTAACTAAAAAAATTTTTTAAGAAGGGGTGTACTGTAGGTGCACTCAATGTAATATGAGCCCGAGAATGTGTGTCTTCCTCCCGCACCCCGCGTGCAGGAAGAAGTCAGTCGTCTCTAGGACTCTGTTGGAATTATACTAACGATTGGAACAATAAATACAAGTACCTTTTTGTGTCAAACAATGGTATTTTATTTAATCATAAAGTAGTACGTACAGAGTAGATACGCTAAGTATATACACATACTTACACTTATATTATCATTATGACGACCTCCATGGCCTGGTGGGTAAGTAGCCAGCAAGAGACGCAAGAGAAGTGCTGGTGATTCCCGGTGCTGGACAAATGTTAGCATTATCTGCAAATATTTGTTCTGACTGTTGTTGGTTACTTGGTATTTGACAAGCTTGACGTTCGAAAACCGCCCTTGTTGTAACGGATTATTATTGAAGTATTTTATTTCGAAGGTTTGGAATAGATGGTGTTCAATTTTAGATTAGACGTACTCTACTAGGTTGTTTGATACGCACGAACCAGGGTATCCTAGTTTGGGATCAGGACTATAAAATGTGTTATGTGTGTATGTTAAACTAGAAAATACATACATAAACAGCACATACCTTCCTTTTACACGTGACCCGATGGTTTCAAAATTTTCCTGCCATTGTACCTTAGCTAGTACATCCATTGACTGCCTATACATCCTAGTAGCTAGTACATCCATTGACTGCCTATACATTGTACATAGTATAACGTTCGTAGATGACCTCCATCTTTTTTATATTCCTGAAGATTGAGTTAGATGTTTTGACAAGGTAAGCATTTACTTAGGATCTTTGTTTACGTATCCATTTTCTTTTGATTGTTCCGAGTCTTCGTCTTTAACTTTTACAAACAACATGCTGATGAAAGTTGACGTCTGGATCAAGCCATAAGCCTCAAACTTTTACATATCTGCTGGATTTTTATTAGATTTGCGTAAATTTGTCCTTGGGCTTTGCTGGTAGTTTGGAAAGTTGTTAGGATTTTGGGGTTATTTGTTGCCACGCGTATCTCAACAAGATCATAAATTTTGCTCAACGTGGTAATTTTATACTATAAGTGGAATAAGTTCTTAGTTTAAATTGAATATTATCATCATCATCATCCTTTAGAAGTCCACTGCTAGATATAGACCTCCCCATAGAATGCCACGACGATTGCTTTTAGCCACCTCCATCCACCGACTTCCTGCAACATTGAAAATGTCACACTGTCGTCTGGTTGGTGGTCACCACTCGAATTTAATGTTTATTTGTTGAATCTAGTAGCATTTTTGATGAATCTTGTACGAAATAACCAATTTTAACAAAATCTATTTACAATATAATAAACAAACACGATTGTTTGAAGTGAATGCACTCAATTTATCACAGTTTAGTACGGTTTATAATAAACTAGTGTATCCCCAAAGCTTTAATCGCGTTCCACGAAGGCAAAAGTAGCGTATTAATCAATCTAGGTGAACCTATCTGTGTACTATAATGTGCTTCAATTGACAGACCTTATAACTTATGACAGGGCATAGCAGCAGATCTATTCTCTATCTCGCGACAGGGTTGTAACAGGCGTTAATTGTGCAATCATTGCTGTCAAACTGTAACTTTTATATTAGAAAAGTGACGTTTGACAGCAATGATCGCGCAGTTTACGCCTATTGCAAACCTGTCGGGAGATAGGGAATACGGCTGCGGGACCTCTGTATTAATGTGACTGTTGTATTATGTTTGTGATCTCATTCAGCGATGATCACAGAGCCTAAAAAGGTTCAGATAAAACTCCAATCAAAACCTCACTTAAAACAATTCCCTAGATTGAAAAACAAATGAAAACTTTATCTATGTTTTATTCAAAAAGTAAATTAAAACAACGAAACACATTTTAATCTCCTTTATTGAAATAATCAAGTTAAATATAAACAGCAGTTCATTTTACATTTCAGAGTTCAATTAATCAACATTTGGGACTTTTTTTCTATATGTTTAGGCCTGCATAAAAATGATATACATTTATTATTATTTTAATTATTTTTTATCATGAATGTCACATACTTGTTAAATCGGTACAGACCCTGAAAAATTAACCCTAATCGAGGGTCTTCTTCGAGGTGAGTACTGTCCGCGTCACGCTTCCTCTGCTACCTCTTTTTATACCGAGCGTGTGAGGTGTCTCAACTGTTCTCGCTTTACCATCACGTCTAGGAAAGGCAGTGTTCCATCCTTCCACTGTGAATACTTTTGGTTGATTGCAATACTTATGTGCTCGTACTATCATTGCAAAACAAAATTGCGGAGGGAGCGTAATACGTACCGAATTCACCCTGAAGAAGACCCTTGATTAGCATTGAAACTGTTTGTGTCTCTACTGATAAAACAATGAAGTAAACATTCCTGTTTGAATTAATATAATCATGCACTTAAGTTATTACATCATTCAAATAATTGAAAATAATTTAACATACTTACAGCCGTTTTACAATGAACAAAAGCTTATGTTTATATAATTAAAAAAAAATAGGTTTACTGTGTCTAAAAAAATATGTAACACCATGATAAGTATTATTATAATTTGTTACTTAGAGATAAATCAAATTATTATCGATCTGAAGAACAATACTAAAGAGATATTTGCCTTATTGTATTTTTCAAAATCAACTAGGGCTACTTTTTACAAAATTTATAGCTATATATTTAACGAAGACAGTACGTATATTAGTATGACAGTATACTACGTTTACATTGCATATTATGTACAGCATTTAACTAAAAACACACTTTTTATATTTAAAAACATTATTGTACTGAATTTCAATTTATTCTTCCATACCTCTTTAATTACATTAAATCCAAGTAACAAAACCAAAGACTAATTTCAAAATGGCGTAAACATGGCGTAAAAGTAATTTGTGGGGTTTAGTTTGAAATTATCTACCATCGATGTACATAAAAGGAACCTCCCAAGAAAGGTGCACTAAATCTTTTGCAATCGGTCACAAAGCCCTTTTTGTGCCAACCATAACTGGGCAATGATCTAACGTAGAACTAAGAAAAAACAACTGACGCCACTGAAAAGAAGATCTAGTCACTCTAATAAATAAATGTTAGAAAACTTTTAAGCGTACTCCAGTTCAAAATTACAAATATTTGCCCTTTTAAACGATTTCATTCT
Organism: Epirrita christyi; assembly: GCA_951392215.1. NCBI lineage: Eukaryota > Metazoa > Arthropoda > Insecta > Lepidoptera > Geometridae > Epirrita > Epirrita christyi. The sequence goes on from OX595843.1 coordinate 2,953,827, forward strand.
ACAATTTACAACCAAACAAACTAATTATAAAAGTTTGCCTTCAAACATTTACAATGAAGCCTTTACATACTTTAATCTCTACCTCACCTTTAAGGTTCCTTCTCTCAACAAAATCCTTTGTATTAAACTACTTTAGGCTACGTTCCACTCATAGTAACTAGTGGGTTGGATAGTCCAATGACTTGGCTAGAACACTGCTTCTGCGCCTGCCCGGCTTTTGGCACCAGGACTAACTGTTCCAGGTCTCCCTGTTGAAAGAAAATATTATAAAATTTCATTTTAGTAGCAGTGGCTGAAGATTGATGATGTAATGATATTAATGAAGGCGATAGCTAGACCAAAGAACGGCGTGGTAGACGAGGGATGAGTGACGACTGAAGTGCATGCCAACCGGCTCAATAATTTAAAAGACTAAAGGCAAGACTGAATAAACTGTCGTGATGGAGAAAACTATTATAGTCTACAATCTAATATAGCTTACAAGAATATTGGTGACCACTGAGCTGAAGAAAAGCGAAAAGCTCATAGAACTTTCAAAACATTACTTATTCCTACTTCCCCTTCTGGATTTAATAATTATTTTGACCGACTTAAATCTGAGTCCACAAAGATCTTTTTAAACCAAAAACACAACAATAGCTTACAAAACAAAAACAAAGTAATTATTAACACAGCAAAAATTAAAATCATAATATAATCATCATAATAATCGCAAAACAAACTCCACATTTACAAGTAGGCAAATTATTAACATCCATCAAAATTTAAGCAAAAACAAACTTCATGCTCGAGTCCTATCCAAATATTTGGCAGGATGGAGGCGGGATTTATTTAATAAGGACACTTGAGATGAAAGTAGACATACCAGTTGGAAACCCTCAAAATGTCGTAGGTGGAAATCTTATGCATATTTATTGGAAGATACAGTTTGAATAGTCTATTGTGCATTACTTGCTACCCATCACAGCTCAACTTCTTGTAGATTAATGGCAAAAACATTGTTTAATAATGTGAACGAAAATGAAACTGGCTTAATCTAGAATCCATAACTCAACGTCATATTTTCTTAATTTTTAAAGTGATTGAAGTGATTGAAGTCTAGTGGCGTAGTAGGTATTGATAAAGTATGCAAAAGGAAGTATCATGATTTGATGATGACTTTTATAGTGATTGTCTTATTGCCAATGATAATTATGTGGTAGGAATTTCACTTTCGTTTCTTAAAAGTAGAGTTGAATATGAGTTACTATAGTGACATAATGTAAACAGGCACTATTCAACAAACGGAGGCATAAGGATGAAGATGATCACTTACCGAGAAGAGATATCCTATAATGAGATCGGCATCTCTCGGGGTGTCGAGAGCATCTTTCTCAAGCACGTCGGTGCGTAGCCAGCGGCAGTCAACATAAGCCCTCACTGTATTGTCATCGTGGATGCTGTGGGTGAAGAATTTCTTTACAATTTATTGATTCAGTCAAGTGACTAAGTTATAAGATTCAAAATAGTTCTGTAATGATTGACCGAAAAATCTAGATTTAGGACTAAAACTTTTTACAATCATGAGACCAGTAGGAAGTTATAAAAATTTCGCTTAGAGTTACAAAGGTGGAAGAGATTTGATACAAACTTATTCAATTTGAATGGAAGAACATGTTTCTGACATTTCCAGGTTGAGATTAAAGTTATAATTAGTCACCAAGGAAACAAAAAGTTGTAAAGAACTCATTGAACGCATTTCGATCAAATTGAAGACGTTCTGAAGAAAGACAAAGAACGATAAAGAGTGTCTTAAACCGAAGAGGGTGTAAAACTTTAGTGAATCTGTAGATCGGGCGCAAGATATCGAAAGATAGAGGCGGCTCAAGACCGTTCGTTGTGGCATTCTAGAGAGATGTCCTATGTCCAGCAGTGGATTTCTATAGGCTGATGATGATGATGATGAAAAATCGGTTACCATAACCTCAATAAGAGTGACTAAGCAACAACCAATGACACAAAGAAGAAGAAGTGTGTCAGGATTGCAAATAGGAATCTAGTTTCTGCACCAAACCAAACCAAACAGAGATAATGATAGATTTGTATTCCGATTCAAACACACTGATACAAAAAAGGTTATTTGTTTAGCCTAACCGTGTTCTGAATTTCAAATAATTAGGGGTTTCCACGACCAATTAGAGTGACAATTTTTATTTTCCATCCCTGTATTTAATTTGAGTCTGTTTGTTATCTAAGGCCTTGGTTACACAGGGTGAGTAATTGCTGCAAGTTTAGTTTAGTTACCCGCGAGTGTACTGACTTATATCAAAAGAACCAATGAAAGACGACTGCCACCTTTTTGTCACATAACAAAATAATTAGGCACGCCTGGCAAATAACGATGAGTATTAGTGGCGATAAAAAATTATATGTACAATAATAACTTCAAAAAATCAAACTTGCAACGACTTAAGTCAAGGCAATGCGAGTAAGTAGTTTTGAAGATTCACTCGCAAGACTTGGACTAGTAGCAAGTTACTTGCCTCGTGTGATCGAGGTTTAACTACCTAAACGTTCTCACATTAATTTTTAACTCGTGCGTGCGTAAATTCTTCTAATTCATTGCGACTTTTTCCATTTCACATTTCGACCTTTTTTTCAGAATTTGTAAACATGTTTGCAAACGGAACAAAGAGTAGAATCTATAATTAAATGTCTAAAACATGAATTTAATATTGTAAAAGTTTACATTTTGTCGGACAAAATAAAACAAAATTAGTCCCAAGGTGACTTCATAACGCGGAAATGAGATTCCAGGGACACTGTTAATTTGAAAGCCTATGTTTTTAATATGAATGAAGAAATCTTGTTTTACTTTCGTGTTTATTAAACATGAGTTTATTTATAACGCACTTAAATCCTTAGCTAAATAGATAGTTTTTTATCTACATTCTTGCCAGGCTAAGGTTTTTCCCAGTTTTTATACTTATCTGGATTTTCAACAAACCTGATGGAATCTTCTCAACAAACCAATGGAAAAACAGTGGTTTTATCTATAGCAACAATTACAGCTGCTACGGATCAATAACCACAAAAACAGGACATTCGGCTGTGGTATCTGATGTTACCTGATAGCAATATGATGCCAGCGGAAATCGTAGAGCGGTACAGCCAGGTAGATGGACCTGGATGAACCTGCTCCAGCATGTACAAGCCTGGCTGCTCCTCTACCAGCTAGTTCCAAGGAAAGGAATGAGCCGGTGCGTCTTCTTGAACGTAAAGAAAAGAGAGTACCTTGTCCATAGCCTCCACTCTGTAAAATATAAAACATTTCAGTGGAAATTTCCTCTTCTTCTTCATCAGCCGTTAAATGTCCACTGTTGGGCGAGGCCTTCCCACAAAATGTAATGGCCATAATCACCACGCTTAGCAGGCAGATTGGTGATTGCAGTATTGGTGTTGAGAACTCAGGTGGATGCTGCTGCCCATCCCCTGGTGTAATCCCTTAGTCAACTTTTACAACATCCATGGGAGAATACGGAAGGGCCCATCTTTAGGCCAGACACCTCAGTGGTTTCAGTTGAAATTAAATCCTAGATTTTTCATGAGACTTTGGTAGATCAGCAGTTTGTTGGATAGATTATAGTGGTCATCATAATAATGAGTGGTACCAAGCAGAGAAAACCCTGGATATAAATGGCTTAAAATAGTATGCTGTTATTTTTGACTGGACAGACATAGCACAAGATTCGGATGTCTACGAAGATAGGAACTATTGCCCAGCAGTTAGGCACAAGGGGCTAGAAATAGAATAGAAGGAAGAGATACTAAATATAGGTCCTTTATAGTCCAATAGTTTAAAGTAGTAAGAAGTTGTTTAATCTAGCAAAATTAGATGAGGCCTATGCTTAACAGCCCTTTTAAGCTGACGTTGATGATGTTGACAATTACTCTGATTAACTTACCTCAGGCCGCAGCCTCAACGATATAAATAGCGTGAACTCCCGTGGAAACGTCTTGCCAGCTCCAAAGAGTTCTGACGAAGCTATCCAGATGTATGAGTTCGGCCTCAGACTGAACGCGTGGGGGCGGTCTGGCACTGACCCCCATCTGGCCTGGGCGGGGTGGAAGTTCCGCCTAGCTCCTGGGGCTAGTGGATTTATTGTACCTGGGGACAAAAATTCGATGATATTTGTCGAAGTATATCGACATATAGACTAGACTATGAGCTTGTATGGACACCTCCAGTAAAAATAATAATTCTACCTACCAAAAAGCCCCCCTCTAGCAAAAAGACAGTGGTAGGGTACCCTTCCTAGAAGAGTAATGTCAAAGAATGCAGAAAATTATTCAAAACATTACAGATTCTTCATATTTCAATACCTCAGAAAAATTCTTATGGTTTGATACATAATATGATTGGTAAAAAATAACATAAAAATGATAAATACTTTTCGTGTCCGCAAATGTGTGCATTTTAAATACCTATTTTACCCAAAATTTATAAAAAATTTCGTTAAATTCTATGACATTCACCTTCAAGGGTGGGTACTGTATTTAGTTCTCTCGACCCACCGTGATTTCCGTATCGAAAATACTAAAGCATTTTTGAAGGGGTAGGTTCGGCCCAACATCAAATACGAGCGTAGTGTTGTGGCGTCATCAAACTAGAAACACAATTTTTTCCGTCATCAGCCAATCTTATTACACGAGTGGAAGTGTGGAAATCTTACTCCCGGAAGCTGACAGTTGATTTAGCAGAGGGTGGAACATTATAGACTTTCGCCAAGTTCCATCACAAACTTGAGCTTACGTTACAAGCAGCAACTTCTTGTCCAAAATAAACATTTCCAATACCACTGGAAGTTTGGAAGTGCGATACCGGTTTAAAGTTCCATCTGGTGTCCTTGTTAGTCAGCCGAGGGTCTGCTTGGATGTTTTAGTTTCATGAACAAGAAGTGGTTTGCGTTACTTGATAGGGTTAAGTTGGATAGTTATTCGATTAAAAAAAAGTTATTACCTTAGATTTATTTTTTCTTGTTTCTTAAGTTGGTTTTTGTTCGAGTATACAACCCGAGAATTCGTGCAATTTAGATTTTCTTAGTAATGTATGAGTGTTATTCTCTTAGCATGGCGTGGAGGTTACAACTATTTCAGCTGCTAATAAATGTAGTTAGCGTCACTGTTACGGACAAATTAAAATATAAACGTAAATACCCTGAACTGTCCAAAGAACACCGGTATACTAACCGTCTATCAAAGGAGTAACTGACAAAATTGGGCATCTCTTACGACGAACGAAGACAACTGAGGCAGTGATCAAGTTCACCAATTGAATATGGCAGGCATGTAAATGATTGTATGTTAGTATGGTAAGTGAGTGTTATATCGGAAAGCCGCGCCGTAACATTAAAACCAGACTCACAAATCGAAATATATCTGGATGTGGAAAAATCGCCGTGGCCGAACACTCGTGCCATTCTAATGCATCCCATTTGGTTCGCATTGATAAAGTTGCCGTACTTTCAAGGGATAAATTATGGGCTCCACGGTTCTTATTTATTTTTAATGCCTGATAAATTAATTAAAAACTGTTTCTCAAGCTGTCTGGTGTGTTAAATTTTACGCTGCATTTAGCTGGAACCTCGATTAATTTTACAAAAAAATACACTCAATTCATGATTTTACGTAATATCAATATTTTATACGAGCTCAAGGGACATAAATTAATACAATAAATTATGCAAGGAGTAAAAACTCTGAACCAGCCTGGGTGCTTTCCTGGGTAATAAAATATTTAAACACTAGGTACCTACAGTAAAAATACAACAAACGAAAGAAATATGCATCCAATCAAATTCCACAATTCCGTGTAGCTCATATATCTTTGCATTATTGCTCCACGGGGTGAGTAAATTATCAAAATTGAAACCTGGGAAAATTAATGTTGTAGTGCATGAACTTTTTATGCGATTGCCCATTTCTTCCATACTGTATTCTGGTTTGAATGGTAGTGATGAACAATGACTGACCAAGGCCTTACACGGCGCTGTGGTGGTTTGAGTAAATTAATTATTCAAAGACTACATAATCATTATTTCAATGACAGCTAAATTAGTGGTAAATCAAGCTGATAACAAGTACAGCGTCATCCATTAGTTGCGAATACTGCTAAGTAACAATGCTGTGTAATCATTGTAATATACTCAGGTACATGTTACCGCTAATGTGCGTAAAGCAGGTAAAGTGCTAGCCAGTTAGAGCACATGGATCCAAATAGGTTACGTAATCGAAACAGAGATACAGAGAGAAGCTAAATTCACCTACAAAATTAAAGCATTTTTTCTCAAACATAACCCAAAAATAATTATTCACAGAAGCACGAAGAGAATGGTGTGTCAAGTTTAAACCGTTTCTGATAAGCTTCGAGATAAAATAGCAGAAAGTGCTTTGGTTTTGCTCAATCCGTTTGGTTCACAATTCGTCGACGATCAAACATAGTCAAAATATGTAGATCAAAATCACCTACATTACCTACTGGTGGTGTAATTGGAACTGGATTATAATGATATAATGGTATTGATAGCGTGGTCTGGTTTTGTTGACGCTTAGAGAGTTAGGAGCCCAAGGCAAGTTGAATTTCTGCACTTGTAAAATCATACAAAATGACGATCGACTTATCTGGTTGAGCGTCTATATTAGCTGTGTAGTTTTTGAATGTTAGAAAGCCGTTCAATATAAATTTTAAAGATATAATCTGCAGATTGAAGTGCGAAATTTCTATTAGGCCCATATTGTTAATAAATTGAACTTGACTCTGTAATAGATCTTGAGTGTTCCAATTTTAAAATTCCCATGCAAAAATTTCATTTTTGGTGTTCTCAAGATCGTTCTCAGAGTTAAGTTTGCTAAGTCTATTTGGCGCTAATCTCAGCACCTTACATAAAAATCTACAATAATATTATTATTCAAAAGTAAGGTTTGTAAGTTTTTATGAATGTTTGTAAGAGATAACCTCTAAATTACAGATTCGATTTTATAGATTCATTCATCGTTACAAAGCTACACTGTTGTCGAGTGCTATATTTTATAGAGCTATATTTTATTGTCATAAAAATGATTTTTGGTAGTTCTACAAAAAAACTTTTCAATTCTATGTATCTAGCTTTTGTATTCAAGGCGCCTTTTATATTATTAGTGGAAAAAGAGTGATGAAATTAATGTTTCTTCATTTGTCCTGTATCCGCGAAGCGTGAAGAAAGCGAGCCACTGCACTGAGTGCACGCTGTTTTGACTACGCTGAAGGTTTTGACTACGCACGGACTATGCGCTGACGAAGTCGCGGGCAGGTCACTAGTCTATGGTAACAGGCTGCCTAATAGTCAGAAAACCTAACTGAATCTGAAATTAGTCTGTCTATTTCGAAGTATTTTGATTCTTTTGTGACTGAAACTTCTTTATACCTACTTTATTTGTAAAGTTTCAAAACAAAAGCTTACTAAAGTTAATCTTAAAAGTGTTTTAAGTTTTTGAAATAGCAATTCAGAGGTCAGTAGTACGGGTATCAGGTTTTTGCGTTCAGAGAAGCTTTGAGTCGACCATACAATTACTTAAATATAAAAAAAAAATTGAAGGAGAAACTGATTTTTTATTGTGTAGTAGATGTTTAGGCAGCTCTGAGAGCCATCATACAACTTTTGGTCAATAGGTACTACGATGATCTAAGAGCTTGTCCAGATGAGGCGTTTTACGCGCGATCGTGAAATACTAGAGCTTCATACATTCCGTTCACATGCAGTCGCGCGTTTTGCCGCTCGCGCGAGCGCAAAACGCGCATCAATCGCGCGTAAATCGCCTCATCTGGACAAGCTCTTAGAATATTATCAATTTAATTGGTTCAGAAGAAAACAGAGGGAACGCCAGATGAAAAGTCAATGTCACAACATGACAGAAAGTAACGTGTTCTGTCCCTATGATAAAATAACAATAAAGCAATAATAATTACGTAATACACAATATAAATAAATAAATAACAAACGAACAGTCACATACATAGTCCTGATCCCACACTAGGATTCTGTGTCATAGGTATCAGGAACTACGAGTACCATTGGTACCATAACACCCAGACCCAGAACAAATATTTGCAGATCATGCAAACATTTGTCCCGCAGCGGGAATCGAACCCGCACCTCTTGCGTCTCAGCTGGCTACTCGCCCGTTGCAACATGGAGGTCATCAATAATAGATATAAGATGATGAGGTACTAACCTTCACATTTAAAAGAGTTGCACACTCTCGCCTGCTCTCCATACCCCTCGCAAGAGTGTCTCGAGCAGTATCGTCTTCTGATCTGCCTTCCTTCTCCACAAGTTCTGCTGCAGGCACCCCATTCACCCCAGCCTGCCCAGCCTGGAACAATAAGAAAATTAGCATTTGTCATGTGGTTTTTCAGGATGGGTAAAAGTGGCGCATTCTGAGATATTTCCAGCCTAAGAATAAACGCCTCCATATCCATCCGTGGATGTCGTAAAAGGTGACTACGGGATACTACTGGGGGACACCAGGGGATGGGCAGCATCTGCCTGAGAACTCAACACGAGTACTGCGATCACCACACCGATCCGCCTGACAAGCGTGGTGATTATGTAATGTAATTCCCTCCATTATATATTATGGGGGAAGCCTGGTCCAGCAGTGGATATGATTTAATTACTTATACAGGGTGTTTTTTCGAAATAGGACAGTATGGGGATCTCCGAATCCATAAGAGATACGGGAAAACTGTCTTTGGAACCATTTGCTTATTTTGTATGAAAACTATTTTGGCATAGTTATTTTTTTTGGTCAAGTTCTCCTTAAAAATGAGTTGTATTGATCAAAATTTTTTTTAATGCGTTTCGACTCAGTTTTATGTAAGAATTGTTTCATTGTATCGGAAGAAAAAAATCTGAGCAGCAGAAGTTAGTGAAATTTAATAAAATGTATACGTTAATAAAACTATCGCAAAAAAAAACTCAAGATTTTTCATTCGAGATTTATCTTTTGAGTTTTTTCATTCGGGATTGATATTCGTGTCATGTCGTAAACTCCCACTTCATTATAAGAACTGAATGTATGAAAAAGATAACCCCTTTTTCATTTTCCTTAAAATATTGAATTCATTTGATTTGTGACGAATTTACCCTTTATTTTTTCAATTACGAAATTACCCTCAGACGAAAGACTTACAGCTTGTCCATAATCAATTTAGGAAAGGGAAATGTCTAAAATATTGCCGGTGAACACCGATGCAGATTGAAAGTTTGTTTTTGCAAAGTGACCGTAAACTTAAAGTTGTAGTATCTGGGGTAACTTATATTATTTACTAATCAAATTATAAAGGCAACAGGAAGTCTGTAAATAGGGGTAGTTTAAGATCATTTTGTCTTATGCCATTATATAGGAGAGAGCTATGCCCAGCGGTTGAAGTCTACTGGTAACTTCGAGTAACACGGACTACCTGCCGCGGGCCGGAAGGGAGTAGCCTTAGCAATATATTACCATTCAAATAGTTCTGTAATTTTTTGCGGGGGGAAATGTGCACACAAGCGCAATTCCGCATATACACATCCAAATACAACACTGTTATGACGACACTCTCGCTAACAAACCTTGCACAGAATAACAACTAGTTTTATTTAACGCATATGCCTACTTTCGCTTGTACTTTGACAGTAGGTCAGTAGGTTAGTTGAGGGGAACGCTGCGAATGGCTACTCCTTTCCGTGTTGCTCGAAGACTGGTAATGACATTGGACAACAACTATTAAAAAGATAGGAATGGTTTCTCTCTGATGATGAATCGTAGCAGTATTAAATGTAGCAATGAGTTCAATAAACCAATATTGCTTTGTACCAGTGTTGCATGAAAATGAAATCGTTATTTTCAACTGTTTCAACCATAAACATTTACTGTTAAAGTTTCTGTAAAGCCACCGCAAACAGTTCGTGAACTATTGCAATATCCAGTCAGACTTATCCATAAATGTTTAAAATACTTTCAGCTTCAGCTAAGAGCTGTTTAGTGACGTCACAAGTTCATAGCCTGTGTAACTCACCATAACTAGTCATCAAATCTTTGGAGTAACTATAATTATTCGTATTTTGGTCAAAGGTAGGCATATTTCCTGCATAGATTTTAGCTTAGCTAGTGGCTCATAACTTGTTTCAATGGATTTTAGTTTTAGACAAATCTCTACAAAAAAGTTTGGATAGTTCTGACCGCTTTTGAAGTCACCAAAATTTTGACACCATTTTATAGCAGTATAGCTTTGTGGTGGGTCCTTGTAAGAGTTCGTCTAAGGACCCCCCAAGCATTGCATTGCAAGTAATGTAGTGTTCTGTTTTGAAGGCTATGTAGGTGGTAAGTTCTTGGGCAGGTGGATAAAACTGTTTTCATTTAAATGAATATACGATTGCAATCCGATGGTAACAACCTAACAAACTTTGATTTGCATTGAAAAACTGTTGCTATAGTAAATTAATTACTTGCTTGTTCATTAAAAGTGTAAAAGGCAAGCAATTTTATAACGAGCAAAGTTTATAACTACTAAATAATGGAACGTTAATTTATAAAAATATTTACTGAAACGCCAATGTGATAACTTAAGTGAACATTGGAATATAAATAAAGTATTTCTATGAATAATACAGTGCTTTCTGTTTAGTTTTGCAAATGAAACAGAACTTTATAAAAGAGCCTTTATAAAAGAGCCCCGGTACATTAATTATTTATTCTTAACTTTTTTTTTAGTGTTTCAGTTGAAGGTACAAATGCTAAAGAATTAATTGTTGTAATTGCCATATTCTAGAAGCTATTTGGCCTTTATTTGTAGTGTCTAGTACAGCTCTACTGGTCTTAACCAGTAGAGAGTACTAGACTCTTGGCTGCTTATTGGTATAATACATTAACCTTTTTAGCACAGTCAGCTCTTTTTAACTGACTTCAAATAACTTTTCATTTAAAAAACCGACTTCCGCCATTGTATTCGACTAAATATTTGGATGAAAAAAAAATGATGAAAGAACCATAGTGGTGAAAGGATTATGATACTTTCTGAATGCAAATGCTTGGTTTGTTGATGAAAATATCAAAATCGTCATATGTATGCCTACAATATTTGAGGAGTTCCCTCAATTCCTCATGGATTCCATCGTCAGAACTGGATTCTGAAAAAAATGGGACCAATCTGGAAGTATATCTATTCAAATAAAAAAAGAATTTTCCAAATCGGTTCATAAACGCCGGAGATATACAACCGAATTGAGGACCTCCTCCTTTTTGGGAAGTCGGTTAAAAAAGGAGGAGGTTCTCATTCAACTGTTGTATATTTTTTGTATGTTTGTTACCCGATTACTCCGTCAATTATGCGTTGTTTTTGAAGATTATTTTTTGGTAGGTCAGACTATAGTGGTCCCATACATTTTTTATTTAAATTGATTCAGCACTTTTTGAATGTTTTGGTTTTTTGTGGTTCCCATAGGAAAACCCTATTATTATACTTTGCCACTCAACTCTCACTCAGCCAGCTAAGACATAAAATAAAATTTAACAAAAACCTCGGTTTTGAACTATTCAGTATTCAATGTTATGGCTTGAGTATTCGATTCTAAATTTAAAAATAAGTAGGCTGGCACTGACTCCAAAAACAACTGATTACAAATTTAGTGATTTAAATGCGTGATACTTCCTGGCAGGACCACTTTATAGGTATCAATAATTTCGTTGATTGTCCTTTAATGTTCTTTGCTTTGAAGTAATTAAAGTATTATTTTCTACTTTTCATTTGAGTTTGTTATATAGGACAGGCTTGAAGTCGGTTTATGTAAATAACATCTGAGTTTCTTGTGATTTTCTACCAGCACCAAGTTTTATCGCAATAAATAAAGTGACTTATTTAAGAATGAAGACTTACCAACAGCATTCCAAATAGCGATATCCACGCCTAGGCTCCATGGCACAGCAGCCGCTGTTGCTTCCAGCCAGGGTCCGTCTGGCGGCGTGGTCTCCAGATCCACGGCTGGCTCGCTGACCCTGGCGAAGACTACCAGCTCACTCTGGGATGGTGCCATGCTCCAGTTGAAGCAGTCGCCTAGTTGTGGACTTGTTTTTAGGTTCACCTGTCTGGAGATAGAGATTTGTTAGAACTATATCATCAACTAGCGTTCTTTATTAGGCTTTAGTTTGCGAGTTTTATTAGGTACTATCTTGCTAATTTTAAGAGCTATGTCGGTGACCTTGGTTCTTCTACGGATTTCCTCATTTTGGATTCTATCACGTAGTGAAACTCCTAGCATAGCTCTCTACATAGCACAATGCGTGACTTTGAGCTTATCTATACGGCTAATAAGTAAGTGTATATGGTAGTTGAAGTGGCAATGGGCAGGTCATATAGCTCAAAGAACTGATAAGCATTGACAAACAATGAAACAACCTTGGTTTTTTTTTTTTTTTTAATGATTTAGGCATTATGCCCTCCATTTGTACATTAACTTTTAGTTTTGTGTGCAATAAAGTATATACAAACAAGCCATTGAGGAATAAAGGTTCTCGAGTGGCGACCACAAACCAGACGACGCGGTAGAGGAAGACCCTCCACTCGATGAACTAAAGCCATTATATACGTCGCAGGAAGTTGGTGGATAGAGGTGGCTCAAGACCGTTCGTCGTGGCATTCTGAGGGCCTATGTCCAGCAGTTGACTTCAACTAGCTGATGATGATGATCTAAACTAATGAGTTCAAATAGCATTTTGGGATCACTATACCGTTAAATTCTACCAAATAACATACAAGATGTGTAGTAAAATCCATATCACAATTAGCCGCAAAGTTGTAACACTGTGTTTTACAACTTAAATCAAATGAAACGGACTTTGGCTGTAACCAGAATTTCCTAATAGTTCTATTAAACCGCGCACATTCACGGAATCCTTCCATTCGCTAAATTGGCACTTTCATCCGACTCATACGCTGCTGATTGCTAGCAAACTTTCACAGAAATACCTCTAGGTAAGCACACTCCATGGCAGTAATTCCTTGCGACAGAGTTCGTCCAAGGGAGTACCTACTAGAACCATACTTATTTCTTTTGCCAAGTAACAATGCTTGCATCACTTTATTCCGGTTAGAAGGGGCGATGAAATTACAGACACATGAGACATTTATCATTATGTCACTGGGTGGCGGGTGCACTGCCAATGAATTAAGTATTGCAGTTGTAAAAGGCAGGGATTACCACTAAATACTAGGTGAGCCATCAGCCAGTTCCGTCAGACAATCAAATAAATAAAAACCGGCCAAGTGTGAGTAACACTCGCACAGTTAGGGTTCCAATCCGTAAATTATTAAAAAAATAAGAATAAGCTCAATTATTATTATAATAATTATTATAATTAAATATAATTATAATAAGCGTAATTATTAAGCTCTGTTCGAGTCAGCCACTTTTTCATACAACTTATTAAGAGGATAAAAAATTAGAAATTTCTCAATTTAAGAATTGTTCCTTTATTTGTGTTACAATGCCTGCTATTATTCCAATTTTCTGAAACGTGAGGACACTAGATATAACCTAGAGAAAAAAAAATTTTTTTTGGCTAAAAACAGATGTAAAAAAATGTCAATTATGTTTTTATTATTTCCTACTAGACACAAAAATAATTATTAAGCAAGTATAGACCCACAATGGTTGTCGAACTGTCGCTCCCTCGTTTTATTTCGGACTGTGGTTTCACAATTTGTGGTTTTATGTAAATGGAGAATTCAGATGTTTTATAAAACTTTTCTTGCACTTATTTTGAGTCTGACAAGCGTTCATGTGATGTGAAATGTAAACGTTATGCAATCAATTTTTTACCCTGGATTCTGGATTTCATATTTTGTTATTCATATATTTGCGCTTTGAGTTAATTTTAACCACTCCATAACTGTTCCACCAAAGATGAGAGCCTAGCTTCGGCCACAACGAAAGTGCCAGTTATGAAATGGAGAAAAAAAGGAAAAGAATATTCTATGGTCTAATAATTTGATAAGATAAACATGCATCGTTCTAATTACTCGTAGCCCTTTGTACCCTAGCAAGCTACGACTTGCTACGCTTCGTAAAATAACGTAACGCTACCAACGGCACTAGCTACGTTATCAATTATACCAAACCAAAAATAAATAAATCTTTTGATCAAAAATGTAGTATTTTTAGTTTGAGGTAAGACAAGACGGCTGTTAGGTATTTTAAACTTTATTAGAGGTTTCGAAACTTTGTCTGCAACGCTTATAAGAATTCCCCAGAAGTCACTAAAAGACCTTAAACTGTGGAGTCGGAACGATATTGGGAATCGAACTTTCTTCACAATCAGTAAAGGTCGATTTAAAGCAGTTTCAGTATTGTTCAAGTTTAAAGTGAAATTCGTGAGCTCGTTTTCATTCTTTGTTCCTTCTCTCTCGTGTACCTATAATATGTGGTACCTATTTATGTGCTTTTACATTGACTCGAAAGGGTTTTTCTGGAAAACAGCAACAATTTACATACAAAAACTAGCCAATACCATGATTAAGGATGAATTCTAAAAAAACTGGCTCAACACAACACTTCTGTCCTAACGTACCGTAGTTCTTAAAACCTAATGTTTTTTCCATCAAATAAAGACTGTATCCCTCTAAAATAATAAATGTAAAAAAAATGTGAGGATAGATGAATGGTTGGTTGTTTGTTACTCTTTCTGACAAAAAAACTACTCAATGGATTTTGATGAAACTTTACGGGATGATAGCTTATATATCAGAATAACATATAGGTTTATTCATAATAGAGGTTCCACGATGACGAAGCCGCGACAAAATGTAATCCGTGGATAACCACCATTAAACATCTATTTCAAAACCTTAGATCAATAATAGATTAAAAAGCTTGTGTATTCTGATCACGCAGCACTTTTGTTGGGGAAATTTAATTATACGGATCGCGATCTCTGAAACTTGGCCTTTAATCGAGTTTCGCTAATCTTCGGCTTCTTCCAGTGAGTGATGTCGTATGGTGCAAGTGTACCTATTCTTCTTCTTCATCTTCACTGCTGGACGAAGCCTCCCCATAGAATAAGGGGATTTGCCATAATCACCCTACTATTACCGTGGTGTGCCCGACTTAGAATAGATTCCTCTTTCTCCCGTGTATATCGTAAAAGCTGACTCAGGGATTACACCAGGGTACGGGTAGCAGCATCTACCTGAGTATTCTACACCAATACTGCGCTCACCAATCCTAGTATACCTATTATAATTTAGACAACTAGGAATTGTTAGAAAAGTTTACTCAATTACCAGCTTATTACCTATACCCATAGAAGTATACAGATTTAGAAAACCTAGACAGACTAGTTTTTAGTCTCATCTAGATAGTTGATTGTGGGTGCAGGTTTAGTGACTAGCTATAGTTACTTACTTAACCTAGACAAGACAGACTTGTTTTTAGTCTTATCTAGATAGTTGATTGAGAGCGCAGGTTTAGTGACTAGCTAATAGCTACCTATTTAACCTAGACAGACTAGTTTTTAGTTTTATCTGGATAGTTGATTGAGGGTGCAGGTTAAGTGACTAGCCATAGATACTTCCGACCTCTGTGGCGCGGCGGGCGAAGGTTTGCCTGCGACGCAGGAGGTTGCGAGTTCGATTCCCGCCTCGGAACAAATATTTGTACAATCTGCAGATATTTGTTCAGGGTGTTCTGGGTATTTTTCTATGTATAATAAAAAAATATCTATCTATGTAATGTTATTGTATTAAGTATGTCAGTTATCTAGTACCAATAACTCAAGCTCTGCTTAGCTTGGGGCTAGATAATGTTGTGTGAAATGTCCAGCATTTCTTTATTTATTTATTATTTATCTTTACTTCAAGCCTATAGAATAACCTCTCTGATTACATCCCGTCCACGGCCCGTTAGTCCTCATGGCCACAAACAAGTGGGCCTACGCATGATAATCAGCCGCCACACGTCCACTGTTGGCCTCTCCCATAGAATGCAATAACGAGGTTCACTACGCTTGGCAGGTGGATTGGTAAACGCAGTATTGGTGTTGAGTACTCAGGTGGATGCTGCTATCCATCCCGTGGTGTAATGTCTCAGTTAGTTAGTTAGTTCACGGGAGAAGATGCTGAAATTTAAGCTTACAACGCTTAAGCTCCTGTCTTGCACAATAGTATCTACCTACCAATACTGATGTGTGTTGGGAACATTTTCATTGTTCAAACTCTGGCACTTCCAATACCACGGCCCGCTTTGTTTCGTTAACTGTTTTATTGCGCTACAAGATGGTATCGAGCTTTGCTTGGATTACTCACTTGACTGTTTAATCTTGTGACATACCAAACGACTATCTAATCATCATAATCATCAGCATGAAGAAGTCCACTGCTGGACATAGGCCTGTTCCTTAGAATGATGAACGGTCGGCCGGTCTTTGGGCTATCTAATCATTTTATTCAATAAGGTTCCTTTTCAATAACCTTCTAAACAAAGCAAATTCGATCATTTCCAAGAAGCATCAATTCTCTTGCCGTGTAAACATGGCTGCTTTGATGTTTTTCGTGGGTAATTGCCAGAAGACATGCAGCCTGTTTTGTATGTAAATGCGGTGTTACTTTCATTATTCCTAAACGACAACAGGTTTTTACGTGAATTATAAATTATCTACATTAATTAACTTGACAATTACACGGGAATACAATTCTGACATGAATGTTAGGTTAATGAAAGTTAAACACGCTGTTTATACATACTTTACGGGAAAGATGTATAATGTATAACTTTTCATTAAAAAAATCGATTTCCGCCATTGTAATTGACTTAGTATTATGTCTGGATGATATTTTGATAGTGATAAAACGAGTGTGGCATAAGTGGGACCAATTTGGAATCAATCCTTTTAAATAAAAAACCAGTTAAAATTAATTGAGAAACTCCTCCTTTTTTGAAGTTGGTTAAAAAAGGAATAGCCGTTATAACATCGAGAATATAATATGATATCAATGTAAACTGAGGGCGATAAAAAGGAAGCAGTTAAATTAAGTGGCTATATTCGAGGGCCGGGTATGTGACCTTGGGTTCCTGAACGCTATTAAGTAGCTTTAATTCAGTCACAAAGACCAAAAATTTTAAACATTAGAGACAATACGTAGGCTAGCGCTGAAAGAGACCTGAGGCCTTAGACAAAGTAACATTCTAATAGCGATGACGCAGATGGTCAGTAGAAAAGACCAAAATGTATGGGATTGTCGTTAGCTATCAATATGTCACGTGGTCTTTTGTATTGTATTACGACTGTAGAAATGGAATCACTTCGAAGCGAATGCCGTTTGGCTATAGGCCCTCTTTACATAGTTTACAGACCTCATTCAGTTAGGTCAAAGAAGACCTAAAGAAAAGAAGACTGGGAAAGTTAGTTATTCAAAATAACGCAAAACTTTTGTAATGGCTTAAGTTGAAAAGCTAGTATGTTAAACGGTTAAACACAAAACAATTGTTCAGACTTTCAGACCCAAGAATTGTGTAAATTGTTCTAGAATGATAAAATGCTCAAAGTCAAATATATGAAATATTTAACAACCAAATGTTCAACTGAATCCTATCTTAATTAATTTTGGATGACTTTTGTGTGAACTTTCACATTGGAGACAATGTAACACGTGAACACTGAACCTACGTTGGGCAATACACATTTACGCTATTTGGGTTTAAATCAAACATCCCCTCGCCCATCCCACAATGCCTAGAGACAAAAGTCCTTTACTGCGTCCACCACACTTAGAGAGGTTTCGCACTAGCACTACATCCGATCCGAGTTCAATCCGTATCCGTGAAAACACGGATATATGAAGAAATCGGATGACGGAAACCGGATCTAGTGCGTAAACTACCATAGAAATAGTTTTACGACTAACTCAGGACCGTATTTTCACGGGTTCGGATCGGATTGGGATCGGACGTAGTGCGAAACCGCTCTTACAGAGGGAAAACTTCTGAAACTCATAGTCGGATAGATTCACAAACTGAAAGTCACTCAGTGAGCTATGGAGACAGCTATACTCGAAGTATCTCTAAGGGGAAAGATCTGAAACGAGTTTATTCGACAGAGAATCAAAGTTCTCGTCAAGAAGATCAGCAAGCTGAATAGGACAGTCAAATTAGGTGTTTTTTTGCGAAAGTGTGGAACTAATTAGATGTAGTCATGAAAACTTTTCTAATTGTTTTGTATGGCTTAAAAATCACCTCTGAAAACCTTATAATATCCGTAACTTAATGGGGGAAATAGAAGTAGTCCGTGCAATTTGGCATAGACTTTGAACCGTTATGATCTACATTTGCACCAAGTATTTTTTAAATCCGACATACGAAACATACAAAAAAAAATATTTACAAAAAAACTTTTTGTGGGTATTGCGGCTCCGGGAAAATTATTTTAGTCTGTGCAAATTGATAGACTTATCAGAAAAATGTTCGAAATACATTACCAGGTTTGCACCTTGGTGCGTCTCACGGAAGGCACTTTTCCATATTTTATTGTAGCTCTACTTCGGGGAAAATTAATGTAGTTCTGGAAATTGACTTAAACTTATTCATTTAATTAATACTACATCCACCGGAAGTTTTATACTGGTATTTATTTACGGAAGATGCATTTGTTCAACACTGTGTTCCCTACATGCACGTGGTTTTTATTAAAATCATTATGCACTAAGACAGTCTCTCTATACGTAATTTAACTTGCATCAAGTAATTTCTTTCTATTTTAAAATTTACGACCTTTTTAAGTTTGTACCTAATACATATTTAAAAGCCTTCCGTAAGCGCCAGAAACGGTGCAAACCTAGGATAAGCTTCTTTTCGTGTCATCTAACGTTTCCATAAGAATCCACGACTACACGACTTAGGTCCACACTTTTTGCTAATTTGCCTGTACTAAAGTGGCAGTTGGCCTGACTGGCCGACGAACCGTTAACAGTTAGAGTAAAAAAGTTATTGAGTGAAGACTGCGTCTTGGCAAACGTAGTGCATGGTGCCTTCCGGTTAGATGGAGCAACGACTTGTGCGAGGTGGCTGGCAGAAAAAAACGAGAGAATAATAATTTGTAAAAAAAATTTGGTCATGCTAATTTCTACATGCCTTCTAACCAACCGCAGAGTGCGAATTCCAGAGTAAATCCCCTATTCACTCTGGAATTCTCACTCTGTTCCTATTGGAACACGTGAAGTATATTGGCTCTAATAAAACATTGAAGGTTAGATATGTTGAATCGAGACACAATTGACGAACTCTGTGGCGTGGTGGGCGAGAAGCCGGCGGAGATGTAAGAGGTCGCGGTTTCGATTCCCGCTGCGGGTCAAATGTTTGTATGATCTGCAAATATTTTTTTCGGGTCTGGGTGTTATGGTACTCTCTCTCTCTGGTAAACTCTTTTTAGGGTTAAGCTTGCCTTTGTACATGTCCTTTAATTCTGCCTTTGTGTTCATATTTTGTATATGTGTGTACAATAAAGAATAAAGAATGGTACCATGGTACTCGTATTTCCTGATATCCATGACACCGGACCCTCGTCCTGATACATAGGACTATGTATGTGACTGTTGGGTGTTATTTTATGGAATTACATCCGTTAGTTTTATGACCGTCCATTTTGAATCGGTGCTTAATAGTAACATCTTGTGGTAGTAAACATGACTTTTTCAGATGAATAGATAATTTTACTATATATTTATAATATACATATATATTTTTATTTATTAACTTCTATTTTTAACTTACCTATCTGTTGTGTTGTACGGTGAACCAGCATACTGACTGATGGATGCCAGTTCAACCCCTCCTCTGTATATTGAAACTAGAGCTAAGTCTAGTGTTTTACTCTGAAACAAAAACAAAAAAAGTATGTGAAACATAACATCAAAAACAATAGTATTTTGTTCGTTGATGAGGAGACAACCCAACTCAATTTAGGCAAAAGCTCTTTTGTTTTTACAGAATTTTCACGAAACTGTTGTGTCTGAAGACAGGATTGACGCAGGGTGACCTTTTTGAAGAAAAATTGTTAGTTATATAAAAACCCTATTTTCCAATCAACATTCAAATTATCTTAGCAAAGCTGTCTTTTATCTAAGGACTTTCTGAATATAAAGGTTGAAAGCTCTGATGAGTTTCTAAATAACTTAAAATTTGAATAATTAGACACCACAAAGTGGCCCTCTTTCAGTAATGTACTCAAATTACTACTTAGTTCTTAAAACTCGACTATGCATATACAAAACGTATATCCCTCCTCCCGTGGATATCCTGAAAGCCGGGATATAAACTAAGGCATTAGATGTAAAAACAGATGCACAAACCAAAATAATTTACAATCTAAAAGAACCGGTCAAGTGCAAGTCAGACTTTTTTGTAGTTTTCTATAATATATAAGTATAGGCTACCATAGAAACCACATAAGTTTAAGTGGTATTTAAAAATCTATCTGAAAATGTGTTTAATATTAATATAAAGAAATGGATCGGGAGGGACCTCTGACCAATTTGAATGATCAAATTCTGTATAAGACCATTCGATTTGGTCATATGTGTTAATATTAAATACCTATCTCTGAGTCTTTACGAAAGAGACAACAATTGGTGCTCTTAGAGGAACGCTTCAGAACTACGATATTAAAATACAGTTGTGACGTAATGGCTAAGGCAATAAAACAATTTTTTTTTGTATTGTCAAAATTAATTGTGGTCAAATGTGATCTTTGATCAACTAACTAGTATGACCAGTAGATTAACCGCCTTAATGCCAATATAATATATATTACTCACCCATACGAAACAATAATATAATATTTGTTCTCTGAATAAATGAATATTGAGACCAAACAAGTGCGGTTATTTCCCTAGTTTCATCAGGACAGAACTAATATCAGCAGTTTGAGGATATAATAGGATATTATGTAATGTTTCTGACAGACCGCCAAATTAGGAGTTTGATAAATTATCTAGATTAATACGCTGTAACGCTCTATAAACTATTTTTGTTGTGGCTTTATGTATGTAAGCAAACAGCATTTATCTATGTTGGCCGTCATTTCATCCATTTCAAGGTCAAAGTAAAAACGTTACTTTGAACTTGATTCCAACGATTGATAACATTATTAGCTTTATTCATTATTAGCTTTTCATTTTATAACTATAATTTTTGCTTTGTTTATGTATTTTAACGACCTAGACTAATCTTACCTAGAATTTGAAATTTTCGGTTTTCAACAACTTTTTGTGATACTACGTCTACAAATCATATTAGTCTTTGGCAAAAACATTGATAAAAAACAGTATTTTTTAGTTTAAACAGACGTAGTTCCATAATATTTTATGTTGAATACAACAACTTCACAAAACTTTAATCTGAAATCTTTTCAGACGTCTGCAGCAGAGCGAAGCAATATGGACGAGAGATTTAAACATAGAACACTTTTCAAACCGAACAAAAGGACCATAAAAGTGGATTTATCCGCAAAACGCCGATTTGTTCAAACTACTGCGACATACAAACGTATCTTTGAATAATCGCTTAGTATGTAATAACCATATGAGCTATAGAGTTCTCAGCCTTATTTCGTATTATTTAAGATTCGTTGTAGCTTGTAGAGAAGAATTAAGGATTTTGGTCTAGTTTCGTACGTTATCTATATTTTCTTCTGGCCGCTGTTTTATGAAACATTGTTTGGTAGAAATACGCTATTCATGCTTGGCTGATCACTGAGTATGTGAGGAAATCAGTGATGTGATTGTGTTATGTTACAACTGGTTGTCAATTGAATTATGTGTTTAACGGTGTGATTTGCGAGAGGTGCGGGTTTGATTCCCGCTGCAGTACAAATGCAACTTGACTTTGTAAGTGACTGTTGTGTGATAAGAAATTACTTTTATATCTAGTGTGGTCTAACACTGCCTTCGTGGTCACCACTCAAGCACCTTGATTCCTAAATGGTTATCGGTCCTGTGAGTTTTATGGCCCGCCCATTGTCATTATGCTACTTTGATGTTTTGCGTTTTAGATGACCCGCTCATGAGTGGCCATACTAATTGCTTGTTCTAATAGCTATGTCAATGACCTTGGTTTGTATTTCTACGGATTTTCTAGTTTTGGATTTTAAACATACAATTATGTTAACTAACTAACTCGTACTCTCTGAAAATAAAAATTCGTACTTTCCGTCCTTGAATTTATGCATGTCTTGTTTCATTAGTATCGAGGTAAATGTAGGTATATTATCTACAATGTGGGAAATAAAAACAGCAATCATCACCTACCAACTAATAACGAGCCCATAACCTTTATAGACGTTACAATAATACGAATATAGGGGCCACATAAAATTATATGACGAGAGCGTCTTTGTTCGTCGATAAGGTAATATGGGCCTTACCTCCTATAAAAGAAAGTCATAAATGGGTAATATAAGATTTGGGGAATCGTCGTTTGAACGTGTAAAATATGAGATGAGCGTTGAAAATGGTGATGAAGATAATTAGATCTAGTTATTATTATGGACAGGTACCGTGGTGTATCCGACCTAGGATAGATCCCTCTCTCTCCTCCCGTGGATATTGTAATAGCCGACTAAGGGATAACGCCAGAGGAGACTGCAGAATCCAATCCTTTGCAATACGGCGACCATCAATCGGATCCGCCTGCCAAGTAGAGTGATTATGGCAAATCTCCCCTCCTATGTCCAGCAGCGGACATCTCTAAGGCTGATGATGATGGTGATGATTATATGGAAAGGTATTTCGGGTCACATTTTGGCAAAAACGCTAGACAGACCGATCACATAAATTTTATATTTTATCATTGTTGTTGGAAGTTATCAAGTTTTGTATTGGATGGTATTCGCAAGTGCTGTGTTGGTAACATCCAGACACATGCTTCTATGGTCCTGGTCCTACCATATTATTTTCGATGACAGTAAGTAATTTGTAATGCAGTATGCTGCGTTGCTTTTGGATATCAGAAACGCTAGATCTCTTCCCATTTTTAAAAACGTGGTTATGAATCATATCTGGTCATCAATAAAGAAATCTCTCTACAACATTACATAACATAACACACCCAACAGTCACATACATAATCCTGATCCGACACTAGGATTCCCTGTGTCATGAGTATCAGGAACTACGAGTATCATGGTACCATAACACCCAGACCCAAAACAAATATTTGCAGATCATACAAACATTTGTCCCGCAGCGGGAATCGAACCCGCAACTTCTCGCATCTCAGCCGGCTTCTTGACCACCGCGCCACAGAGGTCGTTAACTATCTACTCTATCTATGCTACATCTAAACAAAGTTACGTCGACAAAGCATTTAAAAAATGCGCACTAAAAGTTAACCCTCAAAAAAATGCAGTTTTTACAAGTAAAACATTATTTTAACTGTGTATGAAATTCAGATATAAAAAACGGTCATTTAAACCCCCAAAACTGAACAAGTGGCTACACTAAAAAATAACAAAGGCTCGCATGAGCCAATCTCGCAAATTAGGAAGAACATCCGCTTGGCAAAGAGTGGCCGTTTGCGAATGCAACCCTACATAAAGCTACAAGTAGATGAAGACTATATTCTACTAGTTTCTCGGAAAAGTCGGAAGTCCTATCTAAAATACCAGAAAAAGGTCTAAAAACTAAATTAAGGTTAACTTTTTAGTTAACTAACTAACTAACTAGTTTTAGTTAGTTTAGTTAACTAAACTTAACTAAAGTAACTAAAACTAAGGTCCGTATTCCAGAACAATACTTAAGCGTGAATCGACTCACGTATATATTTGGTGGTTTTTCATTGAAATCTGTCTAAATATCTATGTGCATGAGACTCGATTTAGTTTTGAGTATATTTCTAAAATACGGGCCTAAAATTATTATCATAAGAATAACTATTAACTAAGTAGAAGTGCCACTTAAGTATTTCTCTTTGTACGTGTCCTGATTCCTCCTGGTATAAATACCTACATCCGGGATGAAGAAGTTATTTCTCACGCCCGCAGCGACCATCAACTTCATGTCGTCCTACCTAC
The DNA here is from genome assembly GCA_951392215.1 of Epirrita christyi. Taxonomy (NCBI): domain Eukaryota; kingdom Metazoa; phylum Arthropoda; class Insecta; order Lepidoptera; family Geometridae; genus Epirrita; species Epirrita christyi. Next base: position 2,977,941 of record OX595843.1, read on the forward strand.
TTACAATCATTAATTGTTCCTATCTATCTTAACTACCAGAGGTAGTTACGTAAACAATTAAATAGGAATCATACCTTAAGGTAGTAATTACAAGATTCTGTTTGGTCCTAAATTGTTCAATTTAGTAGGTTTGTTCGAAGCCTACAGCTTCGCAACTGATCCGCACTGCTAGCCCACACTGACTAGTATACTTTGTCAACGCGAATAAGTAGGTATTTAACGCAGCTTTGAACGCCAATCTCTCTTCTTGACAGCGTTTATTCTTATGTCATAATTATGAACCACCCAAGAACCACCATCACCAGCTGGCCGACGTTCACTGCTGGAGGAGGTCTCCCCCATAAAATGCAATAGAGAAATTTGCCATTAATCACCTGGGCAGACGAATTGGTGCTTGCAGCATCGGTTTTTAGTATACTCAGATAGATTGTATTAAGTAAAACACCGTTTTAACTCACGTAAAACTTAAAAATCTCTTCAAAATCTCATCAAATCATCTTAAGGAATCTATAGTCCGTCTGTCCGTCTGAAATACGCGATTTTCTCTGAAACTATTCATTTAGTGCAAGCTTTATCTACTAGCCACGATGAATTTTTATTTTGGGGGTTTATTACGATTTTTTTTTTCGTAGATATGGCTGAAAAAACGTGCAGTTGCCTCACGGCAACTAAATTAAAAACAGTAATGAGACTATTTGTCTAACTGTCCCGTAAGGGTTACCACAACATAATTAGGGGCTAGTTTGTATTTGTATCTTTTAGAAGGCTTTACAAAATTATGTTTGCGGAGAGCACTGAAATAAAGTAACGGCGAGTTCCTTAAAAATCAACCGTGTATAACTTATAATTTTTCATAATGTAAAGTAACACTTTGTTGATAAATACAGACCCGTTTTATAATTTAAAACAAGCGTGGGATGAATGAACTTTGATAGAACTTTTTTAAATAACTTTGCTTTCCGTAGGAAGAACATTTCTAAAGTCGTTTCTAATATAAACTTTATAATCTCTTATAAACTCTTACAACTCTTATAAACTTTATAGGCTCTTATTTTAAAATATAAAATGAGGGCATTCCACTTGTAAAATTTCCACCGTATATTTATTAATAGTTTTACTTCTAAAAAAAAACAAACAATTAGTCACCGTCCTATATCGTTTTCATTAGTTCCAGTCTATCCCAAGGTGGTCTGGCAGGGGTTGCACATATCAATAAGGCCGCCTATTGTGCTTTCGTGATTAGTTTGTATTTTTATTTTTAATTTGTTTTATTTTCTTTGTTGTACAATAAAGTGTTTTCAATCTATATAATATCTGAAGCATCACGTTGAATTGTCCCTCATAACTATGAAAGGGTAGGTTCACACATGTTTTAACACAAAATTGTGTATAAAAACATAAAATTAAACAAGAACCAATCTGTTTACTAAATTTTAAACCCTAGATAAGCTTGGGACTAATAGTTTTTATTACAAAGGTTGAAATAATATAGTACCTACATTAATTTACCTTTATTTTCTACCTTTCTGGACTGGCTAAGCCGTATTATGTAAAAGTAATGAATAGAAGTCATGGAAATAGGATGAAGGCTATCTTCTATGAGCCAGACTTATATTAATCCAACCTAATGCCTTTTTACCTTCCATCGATGAATGAATAGATTGATCAGGCAGGGTGGTATTTATCTAGGTTGTTGCGCCTACGAATGTGAAAAGATTTCTATGTATGAAGTCATGGATTAGTCAGCAAGAGATCGTATCATCATATATAGTTTTTTGTATATATGCAGCGTAGAATGTTTTTTTTTGCCTTTAAGAATAGACATTATTTTATTATCCTTACCGCACTTGGTAGAGTCGTTAATACATGTTTTTTTTCTTCCATTTCTATATATCAGCCATCATCTCGGTACTCCTTTTTTACCGATGTCATCTCTCACACAATCCATCTTTCTTTTCTTTGATCTATTTCTACTTCTATATCCATATGATTTACTGTTTTTCTCGTCACGTGACATTCTTTTCTCCGTGTAACATGACACGCTAAGCTATTTCTTCTCAACTTTTCCATCTGATGGGTGATTATAAACTAAACGTCAATAAAAACCATTAATTTGATTACCAATTGTATTGAAATAATCACAAAACTCTGATTATAGCTTATTCATCAATGTAAAAATTGTTGAACTGCAATAATCATACTTGACTCGAATTATTTCATTTTATTCGAAATGATTTCATACAAAATGAGCGACGGACGTTGATTGCATCTCATTAATCAAACTTTATTTGATATTTCTCATGTACAATATATAAAATTGGACCACGCAGTGTAGGGCTCTGAAGTCATGCAACTGTTTCTCCTTTAAAACTTATTCGTTGCAAGATATCCGATAATTTTATGACTTTCTTACTTACATGAGGAATTACAAATTTCTAGGTAAATCTATAGTCATCATCATCATCATCAGCCGATGAACGTCCACTGATAGACGAGACCTCCCCCATAGATTATAATAGGAAGATTTGCCATAATCACCACGTTTGGCAGGAAGATTGGTGATCGAAGTATTGATGTTGAGTACTCAGGTGGATACTGGAACTCATCCCCTGGTGATCCCTTAATCGGCTTTTACATCCACGAGTAGAGACGGAGAAGTTTATTCTTAGGCCTGACACACTACAGAACATATATACCTATATATACCATACCTATAAATAGATTAACAATAGTTTAGCGGGAGGGTGCGCGGGGCGAGCAACGCGCTCCGCTATTGACAGATTTCCTGGTGTTGATGATGTCTGCTAGATTACATAAAAAATCATACACGTTAGATAGATTTATTAGTAAAGTAACTCACCTGAAAATGTGTCTGTACAACCACCGCCCTAAAAACTATAGAAGCATCTTGAACTCTCGTCTCGAGGGGTTTCTCCGCAAACTTCGGACACCGACTGTCACAAACTATTGTCCGGCACAGCAACAGAATCACCAATAACAAATCCCTGTTCGTTATCCTACCCGTAAACGGATGGAAACCCATTTTGATCGTTATCTCACTCACTATAAGTTACATTTTTCAATTCGTCCATCAAACTTTATACTTTTCTCCCGTCGCTTTTTCTGTCGCTTTCGGCTTTGCATTTTTTATCTGGAACAAGGGAAAGCTTCATTATTCAGTGGATAAGTTATTGATGGCATGGGGATTACAGGAAGTTTCAATTGTATTTTCTGATACTTGTATTATTTGTATTACATTTTAGGTAAAAATAAATAAAAGGAATGTAAAAATATTTATTAGTTTTTCGATCTTATCTAATAATGCGGTGCAAACATTTAAAGGATCTGCTAATTTTTGTTCAGGATCTTGGTGTTGTGTTACCATGGTAAGTACTTGTAGATTATGATATCCACTACAAAGGGAATTCTAGAGTAAGATTAGGATTATGTGTTTGACTGTTAGATGTTAACCCTTTGGCTCGCGCCTAAAACCCCCGATCTTAATTAGTTTCTAGGTTTCGTTGAAAACCCTTTCATTTGGAACATGAAAGCAACCCATGTGTTGCTCCCATAATAGACAACCAGGTGAAAATTTCAATTTTAGCAACTATGACATAAATACGAAACAAATGAGTATTGATTGTGTATTTACCAAATCAATATACATTCAACAGAGGCTTTGGCCGCAGTGAACCGAATCTAAATTAATTTGCCAGTAGTGTAATAATGGTTGCAATAATCGGCAACGTAAAGCTGGGTTCGAAAATTATTGAACTATATTTATTCTATTTCAACCAATAGTGAATAGGAGATTGGAGCGGGTTTTTATAGTCAAAATACTCCAATGAAAATTGTATTCATAAAATCAACATCACCAGCATAACTCATAAAATTAGCGAGCGGAATTGGCAGGCCATAAAGCTCGCAGAACTGGCAACCACTGGGGAATAAAGGTATTCAAGTGACAACCATGAACTGAACGATGCCAGTGTAGGATTTTGATCACTTGTTGGACTGACGACAACGTAAAGATTATGACCGTTCTTCGTGGCATTCTATTAGGGGGCTATGTTCAAAGTGAACTTTTGATAAAGGTTGAACAATTGTGGTGGTTCAACAAATATTTTTATGTTTATGTTCTGAGTAGTTCTTTCTGCATGGTTTCAGGTAAAGAAGCCTGTAAAATTAATAGAACAAAATTATAACACCAAGTAATAGCGATCTTTGCCTGCGTAGAGGTCTACGCCGTAGATGTTTACGTGAAACTTTGCGTAGACCTAGCAATTTTTTTATGGAACTAACAAAATTATAGTGCCAGTTTAAAACGAATAACAAGCTGAATCCCCGCAATTTTATCCACGTGAAATAGCCTATATTAATCAGGGATAGTGTCTGTAGCTGTAGTGTGTGTGTGTAAAAGATTTTTTTGGAATTAGTTTAGTAGTTACAGAGATTAACCTCTACAAACAAACAAACAATTTTTTTTATCTGTTTATTATTTTAGTTTAAATGACTATCATTCTACGTTAGATTATGAACGTTTTTACACTCTCACCAATCGGGAAAAGCTCTAAATTCTCAAACCAATCTAAACATAATAATATGTTATTGAACTTTTGAGATACATCCTATCTTATGTGGGTGTGAATTTTTAGACGCCAGTATTGAGAACTAACGTTAACTCCATAATACAAGTAAATAAATAACATATTTATACAATTTATAAAACCACGATCTTCCGTAATCACACAAAACAAAGCTCTACTTACATACTAACGAGTATGTACGTATGATGAAGCGTGTAGTCCTAATCCCCCCTCTAATTACTAGTTATAATACCTTTACTTAACTTAATCTGTAAGGAAGCATTCACCACAGCAACAAGTAGCTGCAACGCCGATTACTGGTGCTTATAGGTTGAACCATCAAACTAATACAAGTGGCTATGCACTGTTTTATAGACGCCACACAAACTCAGACGACAGGTGGACCGAGAGGGTGTTGTACATTAATTAATTAGGACCCGCGCGGTGAGTGCCGCTCACCAGGGCCATATAGTAGCCAGCGCCAGGGCCACGTAGACGCGCTTAGCCCAGGACAGACACCACTGAAATACAATGGAAGAGGCATACGTCCAAAAATGGACAGTCCATCAATAGACATGATTTTTAAGTTACTAAAAACTAACGAATATAATTATATATTAAAAACTTTAAAAAATATCATAATTCATTATTTCATTTGAAATGAATAACTAAAATTAAGGATTTTTTTTTTTTTTTTCAGGTTAAAGATTTATGCCTAGAAATGATTATTCTTTATATATGATTTTTGCAAATAAAAAGGCTTTATTATTTTATTTATTATTATTATTATGCATGGTTTTATGAGTATACGCACCGGCAACCTGTTTTCTTTAAGAATGCGACCTAATTCATGGTAAATCCTTCAAAGGGATCTAATTTTCACATCCTGTTACGTGAGCCCTTAAATCCCCTGAGTGGCACTCGATTTTAGCTCATAAGATGAAAAGCCTACTGTCGCTAATGATCAAACTGTGGTTGTTTGGGGGATCAAAACAATCAACACGAATAACAAGATTCCAGATGTTAAGGGATGATTTCACCAACAAATAAACAGGCTGTTAAACAACTGTCAAGCCTAACCAATGCTTTTTGACAGATGTTTTCAAAGATTATCTGTCACCTTGACTAATGGTTAGATTTAACAAGACATTTACTAACTAACAGAGTAGGTATGGTATAACTTTTTATTTAAAAAACCGACTTCCGCCATTGTATTTGACTAAATATTTGGATGAAAAAAAAAATGATGAAAGAACCATGGTGAAAGGATTATGATACTTTCTGAATGCAAATGCTTGGTTTGTTGCTGAAAATATCAAAATCGCCACATGTATGCCTACAATATTTGAGGAGTTCCCTCAATTCCTCATGGACTCCATCATCAGAACTGGGTTTTGAAAAAATGGGACCAATCTGGAAGTATATCTTTTCAAATAAAAAAAATAATTTTCCAGATCGGTTCATAAACGCCGGAAATATGAGGTAACAAACATAAAAAAAAAACGAATTGAGAACCTCCTCCTTTTTTGTGAAGTCGGTTAAAAATTGGCTTTTATTTGACTAAATTATCATCATCATCATCAGCGAATAGATGTCCACAGCTGGACGAAGCCCCCCAGATTTTTGAATAGTATTATAATACAGGACCTTAATAAAACCACTAATCATTAATGTGAATTTATATATGTTTGTATGTTTATAAGTTAGTCACACTTTAATGGTTAATCGGATTTCTATGACATTGAATAGTTAACCTGCATTATAAAACATAAGAACGTCCTTTGGCGAATAAGTCGGGTAAAACCGCAGACGACAGCTAATACTTTTATAAATAATAATGTTAAATCTGATGTTCAGATCCGTAATGGGACCGGAAAAATAGTTTTATGAACTAACGAGCCCTGACATGATCCAATGAATTTCACGAACACACCCTTGTTAGAAATGTTACCAGATTGATATCATTATTTTGACTTGAGTTTATGAAAATGGAACCCATTTAGACATACAATTTCGAGGGTGTAATCCTTTAAGTACGTAGGGGGCTACATCCTAAAAGGAACACAGCCTCTAAATTTCATGTCTTTAGGACCAGCGGTTTAGGCTGTGCGTTGATATATCAGTCAGTCAGTCAGTCAGTCAGTCAGTCAGTCAGTCAGTCAGTCAGTCAGCCAGTTAGTCAGTCAGTCTGTTAGGGACTTTGAATTTTTAACCGACTTCCCAAAAAAGGAGGAGGTTCTCAATTCGGTTGTATTTTTTTTTTTTTGTATGTTTGTTACCTCAGAATCCAGTTTTGATGATGGGATCCATGAGGAATTGAGGGAACTCCTCAAATATTATAGGCATACATATGGCGATTTTGGTATTTTCAGCAAGACACCAAGCATTTGCATTCAGAAAGTATCATAATCCTTTCACCACTATGGTTCTTTCATAATTTTTTTTCATCCTAAATTATTTAGTCGAATACAATGGCGGAAGTCGGTTTTTTAAATGAAAAGTTATATATATACAGATAATTCATATTTATAATTAAAATATATATTTATAATTCTATGACGTCGTAAAAGATGAACCGAAAATTTAAAAAAAATACTAGTATCTACCATTTCAAACGTCTCATAAAATGCAAGGTGCACCCACATTTGTACGACAAAAAACCGGACGATGCAGTGTAGTAAGGTTAGCTTAGGTTTAGTCCTAATACTAAAGACATTACAAAGGTAGCAGGAAATCAGTGGATGGCGGCGGTTCAGGCTCGAAGACAAAAAGTTGAAGATAGATTAGCTTACAAAATATTAAAATAATACTAAGACTTCAACTTAATAATAATGATGAGGAAATTTTCAAAATTGAACATAAACTCAAAATTAAAAAGGGACAAAACTAAGTAAATATTTTCGACATTTTCTAACAAAAATCCTTCGAGAGTAGGTATCATTACCAACTCTTTTGTTGGGAGATGAGTAAGCGTTTATACTTACTTAAATTAGGGTTCCGTCCTTCGAAAGGTGAAAGGAAATGATTATAAAAAGGCTGGTAATGTTTTGTTGTGAATTATTTTTAAGGTACTATCTTTCATTAATCATTTTTTGCCCGCAGTTTAAAATATACTAGTGTCCGTTCGCGGTTTTACTCGCGTGGTACTGCGTTTATATCTAGGCATTGTGTCAATCCAGGGTATGACTTATACGCAGAGATGGAAGAGTTATGTTTCAGAGATATAAACCCAAATTGAATGGAAATTGTCAAAAAAACAAAAAAACGTCCAAACTTTGAGTAGAATAAAGCATTTACCCTGGATGCTGGCGTATTTAGGAATAAGTTATTACTAGACGAAAGTAAGTCAAGTTTGTTGTGGGAACACAATGGCGGCGACAAACTCATAAAATAATATAACTATAAGTTCATAGTTGAAAAGTATATTTTTTAAAACAAGCTACTATTAAACTAGTGATCGGTACCGTTAGCTGATCAAAATTAGGCCAAACACTGGCAGACTACTATTAATCATCGAGTAGTTCCATTGTGTTGGGGTTACCGCTTACCATCAGGTGCGCCATATGACAGTTCCGTTATTTAAGTTCAGAAAACAAAAAAAAACTGACTTAAACATTCGGGTACGGATAGGTGGAATTTCCACCATAAAATAATCGCACTCAGTGAAAGAGTACAAAATAGGGATGCTGGGATTAAGCCGTAGAGTTGCCGTGCACAATCTCCGAAATTAGTTTTTCAACGATTTTGTGACCAACAGTGAAAAGAGGACAATTGCTCTCTTTTGGCTCTGCCTACCGCTTGAAGAAAAAAGCGTTTGTGTATTTATCATCATCAGCCTGTAAAAGTCCACTGCTAAGCATAAACCTCCACTCTTGAATGCCTCGATGAATGGTCTTGTGCCGCCTCCATCCACCGCCTTAATGCGACCTTTAGTCCATCGAGAGGGGTGCCTTACCTCCCTTTGTAGATACATGTTTATAAAACGTCTGCACACATTGGCAATAAGGCTTCGTTAATCACATACCTGACCCAGTTAGAAGGCTTCATCATTTAGACATTCTAGATTACTGTATCTAAGCTCTGAAAGATCCGAGATCTAATTTAATACTTGCTGGCTTTTAAGAGTTAATTAAAAAAATGTTAGCTTTTGAAATAACCACTTGATTATTTTATTATATATGTAGTTAATAATATGAAGGAAATATTCTTCTTTGAACCCTTGTATATTTTTTTAGATTACAAGAAACGGAATGATTTAACAAATGTTTCTAGAGGATTGTTGAGAGTGAATTAGTGGTATAGTTCAAATGCTTCTAGATAGTTCTTCTCCTGAGTAAGTTATTTTTATTTAGGGCCTTACTAAATTGTCATCACATTATACCAACTCTTACCATGGATGTCGTAAAAGTTGGCTAAGGAGATTAGCAGCAGCACCATCTGAGTACTTAACACCGATACTGGGATCACCAACCTGCCTGTCAAGCATGGTAATTATGGAAAATCTCCCTATTTTATGACAATTAAGGCCTTGTTCAGCAGCTGGTAAAGAAGAGATATCTGTCATTTTTTTTTGATTGGGAAACAAATATAGAAAAGAAATAGTCTAATGTCTAAAAAGATAATGCAATATTTGTCTGCCAAGTCTTAGCACAAAAGTTGGTCCTTGCTTACATTAGCATAAATAATCATCGATTATCATCATCATGAGCCAGTATAAGTCCACTGCTGGACATAGGCCTCCCCCAGCATAGAATGCAACGACTAACGGTCTTGAGCCGCCTCCATCCACCGATTTCCTGCGACCATTATATTGTCAATAGTCTATCGAGAGTCAATAGCCTTCCTCTACTGCGTCGTGCGGTTTGTGGTCGCTACTCGAGCACCTTTATTCCCCAACGGTTACCAGTTCTGCGAGCTATTGACCTGCCCATAGCAACTTCAACTACCTGATTCTGAGAGCTACGTCAGTGATGTCTGTTCTTCTACGGATTTCTTCATTCTGGATTCTATCACGTAGGGAAACTCCGTGCATAGCCAATAGCCTTTGCCACTTTGAGCTAGTGTATGAGGCCAATAGTAAGTGACCACGTCTCGGGGGTTTTAGGCGCGAGCCAAAGGGTTAAGTGCCGTATGTCATCATTGATCATCATTCACCGATTTACCGATTTTTAATGGTGCCAAACATAGCTCTAAGTCTTACTAACATAATTATGGATCTTGTTATCTGAAATAAAATTATTATTATTATTAGTTTTATATTGTTATTGTTATTTATTTTCAAACACGAGCTTAACAAAAAATCTGGACCCTGCTAATAACTCCTCCGTCAATGAAACTTAGCACCATGTTAAAGATTACAGTTGGCAAATAAATAATACAATATTTTTTTTATTATAATTTAGTTTATCTACTCGTATTTATAATCGAACATTAAAAAAAATACTATACTTTGTGGAAAATTCTTTTGCCTGAAATTCGTTCGGGATATGTTAGTATCAAGTTAAGTATTATCTAAAGCAATACATAATTAATTTTTGATTTGGAAGAGGCCGAATTTAAATAATACGTATTTTTGTTTCAAAACTTCAGGACATAATATGCGCTATTATTCATTTGTTGAATTAAATTGCTTCGTACCAAATCCAAAAGATTTCCTTTATAAATGTTGGAATGTCAGGAATGGAGGGACGTTAATAAGACAGATGCTATAACCCACTAAGAATACGTATTAGCTTACAACGTCTGAAGGATAGCGTTTGTAACTTTTGTGACATAATGTCGAAAAATGGAAAGTTGTCCCAAGGATACGCTCGATTTTATTTCCGCTTGCAAATAACGTTAGAAAAAACATATTCAGCCAAACAAGATAATAAGATGATTTTCAAAAATAAAATCAAAGATCTTTCTAATCTTTGCACGTTGATTCCGCAGTTTCAGTGGACATATGCACAGTATTTTTTGGACTAGCCTCTAGGTACTCCCCAATAAAATATCCTTACAGATCTGTAGATTATTAGTTATTTACGTACGTATATAGTTTACATAAAGAGCTGGCTTTGCGTTTTGGGGTGCATTTTATCTAAAAAAGCTAGATCGACAATATACATTTATGTACTTCATTTATAAATTGCTCAATCCAATGTCAACAAATGAAAAGCCAGATACATCAATTGAACTCTTATTTAAGAATCGAATATGATTCGAAACCAAATCATTTCCACATCCGGGATAGGATTACCAAAAAGTAACAAGACACGTTTCATCACAGAGCAGCATATTTTCCGTGTCATTTCCCCCATGAGTTATAGCTAAATAAATGATCTGACTGCGGCATATGGTGGTGGAATTAAACTAACATTTTTCACGATTATAAGGGAGTGATTTAACGGGTTGGCACGACCCTTTCTGGGGTCCTGTAGGGTGACGGGATGGGGCTTTGGGTAATCTTATTTTAGTTAATAGGCTGTTTATTTTGGTTTTCTTTCTTAAAAAAAACATTTCGGCGAAATCATTATCAACAGCCTTTAGACGTCTACTGTTGGACAAAGCCTTCCACATAAAAATTAATGGGGGAATTGCAATAATCACCACGCTTTGCAATTAGATTGATAATTGCAGTATTCGTACTTTCACGAGATCCACAAGGAGAGTTGGAGTGGTCTCTTCTGAAGCTAGACACACCACGGGTTTTTCTTGGCGAAATAGCAGCAATTAATCAAAAGTTTGAATTTGTTTTTTTTTTGTTAACTGGTAGCCCACGCCCATTAACTTTAAGGTCCATTAATACCCTTAAAGGATAAAAGAATAATACTAAAACAATGCAAATTATATTAAGACAAAATTTTACACGCCGTACATTATAGGTCGCAGACCTGACAGCAGTTGGGGAATAAAGGTTATCCAGTGGCAACCACGAAACTGAACGACGCAGTGTAAGATGGACCTTCATTTGATAGACCAACGAAATTGTAAAGGTCGTGGGAAGATAGTGGATGGAGGTGGCACAATCCCGTTTATCATGGTATTCTATGGGAAAGGCTTATGTCCAGCAGAGGGAGTTAACAGCTAAAATGATGGTGATGATGATTTCAAGCTTAAGTTACAATAAAACATTACTCTCAAAAGCTTCTCTGTGCCTGGTTACAGAACCACAAAAGATCAGAAATATTACAAGGTTGGGGATTCCCAGTTCGTTAGGCACGGCATTGAGGCAAAAACTGCAATGTCTCGATACCTACGCAATGAATACTGAACTAACGAACTATGGAACGTAATGATCAGACCTACCTACTATTCAATATCTGTGACCGCAGTTATGACGAACAAGTCGACCAAGCTTACCACAATTGTGCAAATATGACGCATGATTGAGTTGGTTTCTAGAACTACCTAATAGACGAGAGCTTTTGAAAAATAACATATAAATTTTATTTTATTTTATTTTACAAATTTTGGTAAACTTACAGCTAGTACACATACGAATTATAAACTAAAATACATATAAGGACTACATGTATCCAGAGGGCCATTTAAAAGTTTCCACATATAGGTCCCAAACGAGAAAACATAAAAACAGTAATCGTAGACGACGAAGAGAGAAAAAAAAATGAAGATACAAAAAACAAAATGAAATTAAATGATAAATGCGAAGTTAAGTTAATAATGATAAAGTTTTCAATTAAAAATGTATTTGTGTTTCGATATTTATCTGTAATGAATTAAAGAGTAATTTGCGTTGTGAGCTCGTGAATAAATATTTCACATAAAAGCCTTCGCGGCATTCAATAACTTTTTCAATTATTTTAAATGAAACCCTGCTAAGTTGTACAATGGGCACAATACCTAGCTAGCATGTCATTTGGTTTTGTTTTCTGATGGAAATCGAGACAAAAGATTGAGAACTCAGACGCAATTTATAAACTGCTTATAGTCTTACCGACCCTCACACCGGCGCGAGCCAAGGTATTAGCGATATTACACTTTGAAATTTTCTAGATCAGTTTTATTCGAGTTATAAAAGTTCAATGGAAAGGTGCCGCAATAAAAAAGGTATCAAACCCTTCTAGTAACTCAGAAGATTACCAGTCTTCAGTAAAATGCGAATTGAATAATCAGTTTTAGCAATTGGTATTTCTTTCGTTTTTATGAACTGCTGCGATTTAGTTTAACAGCAGATTTATATAAACGGTTTAGAAATTACGGCACTGCGCAATTTGAAACAGAAAGTCTGACTAGTTCTTGCTGAATATTTACTGTGTTTGATTTGCATTTTTATTTCTTTCTCGCTTATTATTTTCTTTGGCAAACCGTCACGTTTCTGTTATTGGTTCACGATCAAACACTGATTATATTTGCAAACGTGTGATTTTGAATCAACTGTTTCGTAAAAACGCGTCGTAGCATTTTACCATAAGATTCGATGACATACAATTATTTTTTAATAGAGATATAAAATTCCTCTTGGCAGAGAAATGAAAAACAAAAGAAAGCTGGTGGAAAGAAACCTTAAAACCTAGCCTAACATTATCCGAACGAACGGGTTAGGGGCCTTTCGTCAACACGTGTAAGTTCTCGAGATGAAAACTTTTTGTGATTGGGTTCTAAGAAATGAATTTTATTTGATAGGTTAATTTTTAGGTTTGTTTATTGATATATTTCAAGCCTAGCTAAAATGTTTATTTATAAGTTTTATTTACTAAGTAAATATATGCAAAAAAAGCCCATCTCCTCCCCTGAATGTCGTAAAAGCTGTCTAAGGGACTACACCAGGAGATAGGTAGCAGCATCCACTTGAGAATTCAACACGAATACTGGCGATTACCAAACTGCCTGCCTGGTGATTATAATGTTTAAATTCTGATACTCACTAGATTACGGCCCTCGTGGTGGTAAGCGGTTACCGTTACCCATGCTATGAAGGAATCTTTTTTCTTTTTTTTTAAACTGCACTCCCTACTTTCTTGTCTTGCTAACGATCGTAGAGATGTCGAAAATCCGCGTAAAAGAGTGCTTTGTAGCTTACGTGCGCTTCTGGAGGACAAGCAGGTATTAAAAAAAATGCTCATTCACTATATACTTTCTGGATTCTAGTTCTTGCGAAAAAAATATTAATGTAAAATAAATGTTACCTAAATTTATCATCATATTGCATATTCTAATCGGTGTGACATAATCCATGACTAATTAATTAGTCTCTCGCAACAACACGCAACAATAGACGTGCTGTTAACATCACCAATTGTGCGAATCTTGTTTCACAATTCGTTAATTCATTTTGGAAACCTTTGGTATTAACTTCCTTGCTCAAGTGTTGAATATTAACCAACAATAATTAATAATATTCCATTTTTTTTTTTAATGGATGTAATAATTATGCTTTCACTAAATGTATTTAGTTTGAGTTTGATAGATAGATAGATAGATAAACTCTTTATTGCACACCAAATAAAAATACAAAAAATAAAGGAAACAAAAAAAAATAACGTACAATGGGCGGTCTTATCACTAAAAGCGATAAGTTTGCTACATTTGATTCCAGATTATTTGAAATTCACAATGGTGAGTGGTTGGCTAGACCCCATTTTGCCACTTCATCACATTATCTATGAACAAAATCATAGAGGCTACTTACTTTGGTGGTTTAATCATAATTGTGCAGATAAAAGTATTGACTTAGTACTCACTTAAAATAAAATAGGCAGGGTTACAGCCTGCCAGATATCGCTGTTAGTGATAGGGCTGCCCATTATTTTGCCCTTTATTTTAAAATATTTATTTCATATATTTCCGTATGATGATCATTAAATATTTATCTATCTTCAGGTAGGTAGGTACCATTATTAGCTTGTTTATGCGTTAGATTACAATAAAAACAAAACAATTAATTAAACTTAATTACAGAAGTCCCACGTTATATCAAATTTAATTAACTTCGAATTAATTGGATTAGGGAATGTAAGACTAATTTGTTGTTCCAACAATTATTTAGACTTTGATTTATTTGTTTTGAATCGAAGTTTCTATAAAATGTAACAGTAGATAAGGCATTTATAGTAAATTAACTTAAAAGAAAGAAGAAGTTAGTTAGAAGAAGTAAATAGGCGTAACACAACTTAATAGTAAAATATTTACTTTTGTATTGGCTTTCACAATCATTCGACACTAATTTTACCGATCTTTAGTTCGTCACACGTCGTTTCAACCAGACACATCGCAAATAATTTTGACAATGTGAAGTCTCTGAACTTTGTGGACCCTAAGTCTCAAAAACGAATAAATGACTTACTATTAAAATAATTATAATAATTCAATGTAAAATTGTTTATTCGTTAGCTTAACATTTTATAAGACTTTGACATAATATTATGTAACCATTTGATTGGTTTGAAGTCATACAGAAATAATCGATTGAAGTTCAATTTAATTTAAATAGGTATAACCAGGATACAACTCACGACCAGGATAACCCAGTGTAGTGGCTCGCCTCTCGGTGGATAAAGGCGACAAAGGTTCGTTATTTGTGATATTCTATGGGTGAGGTATATTTCTTGCAGTGGATCATGGTGAGGTAGGTAGGTATAAAACTCATAACCTAAAAGAAATAGTAATAGAGCAATATGCGAAAATGCTACGGCAAAAAGATCTAAAGAACTTGAAGGTCAGCACCAAACGGTGTTTCACATGAACTTTTGTACATGATAAAAGTAAAACGTTCTATAATTATTGGCGTGCGAATTCACAGTTTCACTCGACTAAGTAATCGATTTCAGCGAGCGATCAAACGTGTGGGTTCGGCTATAAACAGAGACTCAGTAATATACAGCTGCATATATGTGTTCGAGATATAAATATTTTGCAATTACTAAAAAGTTAGATTATATCATAAGAAATTTTACGCATACTATGGAACAGCTTATATGTTCTACGTCTTTTTAACCGACTTCCCAAAAAAGGAGGTGCTCAATTCAGGTTTGTTACGGCATATCTCCGGCGTTTATGAACCGATTTGGAAAATTCTTTTTTTATTTGAATAGATATACTTCCAGATTGGTCCCATTTTATAGATATACTTCCAGATTGGTCCCATTTTTTTCAGAAGCCAGTTCTGATGATGGGATCCATGAGGAATTGAGGGAACTCCTCAAATATTGTAGGCATACATATGGCGATTTTGATATTTTCAGCAACAAACCAAGCATTTGCATTCAAAAAGTATCATAATCCTTTCACTACTATGGTTCTTTCATCATTTTTTTTTCATCCAAATATTTTGTCGAATACAATGGCGGCAGTCGGTTTTTTAAATGAAAAGTTATTAAATTCAGCTCCACCAGCCAGAGAACTAAAAACAATTAAACAAAACTGTTTAATAGTTATTTGTTATACAAGAGTGCAAAGTTGCTTTTTAGACGCGTGCTCAATTTTGATGACCGAGCAAGCGAAGGATTCTTAAATTTAATCACGAGCGTAGCGAGTGATAAAAAAATTAGAATCCTGAGCGTTAGCGAGGGAATCAAAAGTGCACGAGGTGAAAAATCTTTGCACTCGAGTGCAACACGTAACTTTTCATCCCACCTCAGCGAGGAAATTACTAAATGCAAAAAAAAACATTTACAATCACAAGATACTTTTGCGCATTTTTAACAGTTTCAGTCAATTCTGTTGGCGTCAAATAAACTTCCTCGTCGCTAGAATCACTTGCTCGGTCATTTTAGGTTTTTCAAAAGTTTCTTGTTTTTAACCTAAGGTTTTGACAATATGAACGTGAAAAGAAAATGGCGCGCGTAAAGCAAATTCAAAAAAAAAGTAATACACCAAGAAGGTTCCGAGTCTGAGTTTTTAACAAATTAAAAAAGGTTGTATGATAAATTCGGCACCATGGAGGTAGAAGTAAATAGGTTTAATGATGTTTTGAATTCACAAACTTAGTGCACACGATGTTCTAAATTCAAATTTACTTTATCCTCTAGCGGATAAAAACGGCTTTTACACTCAGATATCGAAGAGTAAATAGTTATTTGTTATACAAGAGTGCAAAGTTGCTTTTTAACCGCGTGCTCAATTTTGATGACCGAGCAAGCGAAAGATTCTAAAATTTAATCACGAGCGTAGCGAGTGATTTAAAAGTTAGAATCCTGAGCGTTAGTGAGGGGATCAAAAGAGCACGAGGTGAAAAATCTTTGCACTCGAGTGCAACACGTAACTTTTCATCCCACCTCAGCGAGGAAATTACTAAATGCAAAAAAAAACATGTGCACATTTTTAACAGATTCAGTCAATTCTGTTGCCGTCAAATAAACTTTCTCGTCGCTAGAATAATCAGTTCGTTATTTTAGGTTTTTCACTAGTTTTCAAGTTTCTTGTTTTTAACCTACGGTTTTAACAATATGACGTGAAAGAAAATGGCGTGCGTAAGGCAAATTGAAAAAAGTAATACTCAGTTTTTAACAAATTAAAAAAGGTTGTATGATAAATTCGGCACCATGGAGGTAGAAGTAAATAGGTTTAATGATAATTTAAATTCACAAACTTAGTACACACGATGTTCTAAATTCAATTTTACTTTATCCTCTAGCGGATAAAAACCGCTTTTACACTCAGATATCGAATAATACTCTTTCCGAGATGGTGGGATGAAAAATACTGTTTCCGAGATGGTGGGATGAAAAAAACATTTTATCAATTGTTTTAAGCAACAATCTTGAAGTCAAACGTTTTATACGTTTAATATTGGTTTAAAAACCAGCTGATTCAAAATGGGTAAGAATTCAAAGTTCTTTTTTGAGAAAAATGTATTTCGTCTTCTTCGGCATCATCATCATCAGCCTGTAGAAGTTCACTGGTTGACAACGGCCATAGATTGCCATTTCGAACCTCAATCGACTTCCTGCGAACCAAGACCTCACACCGGATGAGTATGCAGCACGTAACGTAGACGCGCGTCACTTTATATGTACACGCTTGCGGGCACGTCACGCAAGCGGTGTGCCATGCCTCATAGAGTTCCATACATTACAACGTCATGGTACGACGACTTGTACGCGTACGCAGCCGGTGTGCTGCAGCCTTTATAATGTCTTTGGTCCATCGGAAGGGAGAGGGGGTCTTCCTTTACTGCGTGGTCTCCACTCGGGAACCTTTATGCCTTTAAGGTTGATAGCTCTGCGAGCGACGGATTTCCTCATTTCAGACTTCCTTATTTAAACGAGTTTTTCGGAAAAAGTTATTCAAGCAAATGTTTCCAATAGATTTAAATTATCAATGTAAAGAGCAGAGTAAGCCTTGGCAAAAGTACTCTGACCCAATCAGAGACGTTCTGAAGAAAGGCTTCGTAAAGATGATTGAAGAGTGTAACGTGAATTTATGAAGGTAATAAGATGTCAGCATCATAGCAGGATGTAATCGTAGTCTCTGGCTACCATCTCGGGGAATAAGCGTAAATTTATCCAACATGATGATTGTGTATATAGGGTCTATCTATCTATCTTTATATAAATCTATCTGAAACGAAATTTAGTCACATTTTGTATAGCCTCAGACTGCATAGAGTTTATTGACCATACCGCTTGGTGCCAACGCCATAACTATTTGATGCACAATGCGCGTTTTGGCACGATACACGTTCCATTATGCGGCCGGCAGTAACCGAACTTTAACAATGTGGTATGAGTTTGACCATTATAGTCTTTTGAAATTCGTACGGAGATAACTATGGAAGGTTTTATGGGCAAACAGTGTCTTCTTTTGATAATTTAACTGGACTGTTTGAAAAGGAACCAGTAGACGAGTCGATAAAAAGAAATGTATGAAGTAATAACCGCCCACTGCTCGTGTGGTACCGTGATGAAAAGTATACGTTTATCAAATCGTTGCCTATACTTTTATATGCTACTTAGTCTGACCAGCCGGTACAGCTTGATCGAGTAATGAAAAAATAAAAGGGTTTAGTTGCGTCCGAGCCGTAGGGTTTAATATGAAAAACGTCAAACAAACATATTTGAAAAGTCATAAATTCATTAATTAAAAAATTAATTACAATGTGACATACATGAATCAAAGCTCTCTTGGGTGCTTTTCAGATTCTCTTTGATCGAACCTGTCCTTTGATTGCCTTATACTTCGCTTCAGGTCGTCTTATATTATATTATAGTACCTACATATATTGCTTCTAAGCGATATGACCGCCCATTCATCATCATCATCATCATCATCAGCCTGTAGAAGTCCACTGCTGGACATAGGCCTCCACCTTAGAATGCCATGACGAACGGTGTTGACCGCCCATTGTACTTTTAAATATCATGTTAAGTTTTATTTATTTTTGGTGCACCGTAAAGTATTTTAACCCTGTCAGGGCTCTGCAATTTTAATGCTATTGATTTCTAAGGAATGTCAAAACAATTTAACAATGAATAACAATGTTAAAGATTTCAAATAATATAAATTTTAAGCAATATAATTAGAATACAATTAAATGTCGAAGATAATTATATTCATTCATAATTTCATGTAATTAAATAAAGTCACCAAAGTTAATACTCAATATCAGAAATGTCACATTGAATACACACCTATAGAAAAAGCAAGCTCTGCTAAGCTTGGAGCTAGATAATGTTGTGTGAAATGTCCAGCATTTATATATTTTATTTATTTATTTTATACAAAAATACAACATAGAAACAAATGTTACAGTAACTTGTCTACTAAAAATTGATCAACGGAATAGCTGGCTTTTCAACCGACTTCAAAAAAAGGAGGAGGTTCTCAATTGGACTGCATGTCTTTTTTTTGTATGTTTGTTACGCGATTTCTCCGCCAATTATGAATTGATTTCGACGACTCTGTTTTTGTTTGGTAACAAAAACAGATGGTACAGATGGTGGATGTATAATTTTATCGAAATTGATTAGGGGCTTTTTGAAACAAGTCGGTGTGTGCGTACACATAATTTAGTAAGTACCTTAGGTACTTACTATATGTATACCTGTAATAATATTTAGGTAAGTTATTTACATGATTATGTGTTTTTTGGATACGAATAAATGATTTATTATTGTTATTACATATACAAAAACTATGCAAATTAGCAATTAACAAAAGAAATGCACAAAGAGTGGTCTTATCGCTTATAGCGATAGTTTTTTTTAAAGAAGACTAACAGCTCTTTTAAACATCATAAAAATAAAGTAAATTAGAATTAAAAGCTTTGAAGCTTAGTAAAACTAGAGCATGATAAGAGTACAAGCTACATACTTGCTTAACAAAAAATAAAAAGTAAAGGAAAAACTAAGGACAGTATGACGTACCTACTAAATTGAAATTAAAAAACTCAGAACTCAAAAACATTCACGACCTAAGAGGATAATACATAGTATCCTTAGTATAGAGCATTTCTACATTTATAGTGTGCATTCAGTATTGTAAAACAAAGCACCCTCTGTCGATAAAGTACCTACTGTTAATTGCTAGTTCGCATGTCAAGAATTATTCAGTTGACATTGATTCTACTGTGTCCATCGATTATGATATACCCCAGATAAGGCTAAAGGGCTTCACACACGGCAGCTATAATGTAAAGATGTAAATGATATTATTATTACATTTCCTTTACTGAACACTAAATAGCTTCCGAGTATCATGGCTGCTGTGACGACAGCAGCATTCTAAGGTGAGGCTGAAAAACAGCGTGGCTAAGCCCTCGTCCTTTTCTCTTACACTACCTTGTCTTCCTACCTTTATCTTTAATATTATACTTGTACCTTTGTAACTAAGATAAGTATTAGTGTCAGTGAATAAATGCCCTTTTTTATTATAGCACGATACATTTCATTACCTTTCCATAGAAATCGTCAGTAGACCACACACGGCAGCTATAATGAGTATGTAGGAATATAATGTACATTAATATACATTACATTCCAACATACCTATATTGCTGCCGTGTGTGAAGCCCTTTAGTAACGAGAATGTTTGTTTGTAACGCCAAGACAAAGAGGTTACGGGTTCGATTCCCGCTGCGGAACAAATGTTTGCATGATCTACAAATATTTGTTCCATTTCTGGGTGTTATGGTACCATGGTACTCGTAGTTCCTGATACCTACTATACAGAGAATCCTAGTGTGGGGTTCAAGACTACGTATGTGACTGTGGGGTGTTATGGTGTTAAAAAGAAAGATGCAGTAGTGTGTCCGGCCTATGAACAGTCTCCGTCTCCTCCCATGAAGTTCGTCAAAGCTGACTAAAAAATTGTATCAGAGAATGCGCATCCACTTGAGTACTCAAGACCAATACTGCGATCACCCCCCCCCCCCCCCCCCCCCATTCCCAATCCCCTGCCAAGAGTGGTGAATATGGGAAATCCACTTCATTTTTTCTACAACTATTATATTCCAGCATTGGATGTTTATCAGCTGATAATGATGATGATGAGAGAAATAGATTATCCACTACTACAATAACCAAAAAAGAGAAAAACCACGAGCTGATTATTTCAAAGTAGAAATAATTATAAAAAAAAGCTTCAATGAATATTCTTTGTTGACAAATAATTTTACGAAACCAACATTATCTGTTTACTTTTTGAACTTCGTTTCACCCTTGAATGTTATCTTTTCTGTTTAGGAATGGAAAAATACTGAATAATATATTTACCAAATTAATTTAACTGAAAAGAAAATGTAGCACAGTATTTTGATACAGGTGATTTACGGCCGCACTCACAATCCGTAATTATTAATGGTGGGGAAAAATATTATTAGCTGTAGTACTTAATCAATAAATTATATACAAAACTACTCTAAAGAACCATTTAATAAGGAAAGAATATGTTTTGGCGCTGGCGTTGTTGTGAGTGGGGGACGGCGAAACTTTTTCCCACCGTCCACCAATGCGGTTAAACAGGTGGGGGAGACCGGGAATAAAACTGATTTTTGAGCTATTCCCCTAAAAAAAGACGTGACATTTAAAAAAAATATATTGATTTCTTTGTCTGCCTAGGAAGCATTATTTGATGCATGAATTTTGATATAAATATTTCAAAACTTTTTTTAAGTTGAGTGTTTTTGAACCCTTCTTGCAATAGGCACAGATTATGGAAGTCCAAATTCACTTTTCGTTTATGGTGTACCATGGTAATCGTAGTTTCTTATATCCATACCACAGGGAACCCTAGTTTGGGGTCAGTACTATATATGTGACTATTGGGTGACTATGAATTGTGTAGGACTATACCTATCGATCGACAAAGATCGCAGGAAGTCATTGGACGAAGGCGGCTCGAGACCGTTTGTCTTGGCATTCTATGGAGAAGGCCTATGTCCAGTGGACCTCTACAGGCTGGTGATGATGATTATGTTAACAAAGTCAAGAATTTCTATGCATAATGTATAACAAAGTAGAAGATATGGGTGGGTTTTAGCTGCTTGCATAACGTAAAAGAAATGAGGAAGTTGATTTATAAAAAATCCATTACTCAAAGTATGTATATTGTATCGCCTGCCCGATTTCAATGAACCCTAAACTTAATTACAAAAATCCTAATCAGAGCGAATATTATATGGTAACAACGTTCATTTCCAGTAAAATAGTAATCAGCACATGACCCATTTGATCGAACGATTCACTGCTGTGACAGTAATAGAGGACTTTATTGCAATCGTGCTCCTTATAACCGAAGTTTGTGTATTTTGGATATTATCTGATTGAACTCAACTTTTATACAACTTTTCATTTAAAAAACCGACTTCCGCCATTGTATTCGACTAAATATCTGGAAGATATTTTGATGGTGAAAAATCAGAGTGGTGAAAGGATTAAATAACCAAATGATACTTTCTGAATGCAAATGCTTGATTTGTTGCTGAAAACACCTAAATCGCTATATGTATGCCTACAATATTTTAGGAGTTCCCTCAATTCCTCATGGATTCCATCATCAGAACAGGGTTCTGAAAAAAATGGGACCAATCTGGAAGCATATCTATTCAAATAAAAAAAAAATCCAAATCGGTTTATAAACGAAGGAGATATTATGCGGTAACAAACATAAAAAATAAAAATACAACCGAATTGAGAACCTCCTCCTTTTTGTGAAGTCGCTTAAAAATGATGCCACGACTAATATAATATCATTTAATTTGTTTTTTTTTACTGTGATGATTAGTTAGTTTTTATCCATTAAAAGTCGTAGGAAGTCAGTGGATGGAGGCGGCAAGATCGTTCATAGTGGCATTCTAGAGTAGAGGTCTATATCTAGCAGCGGATGGTGATCCTACTGGATGATGATGATGATGATCCAAAATAGTAGCAAATATCGATACAGTTTGTTTTTACAGCTAGCTCGCTATACAGCGAGACCGCCTAACACAGGTATTTTACGGCTTTTACTGTGTTATATTAAGTTAAAGAAATAAACATTATTATTATATTATTATTATTATTAGAAGTTCCGTTTGACCAAAACACCAGTACCACCTATTTGTACAGCCTTAACATAATCTATTAAATTGTTTTATAATGTTACTCATCCTACAACATTGATTGCATTTGTCGATAAATATTTACTGAGTATTCCGTTACTCGTAATTCGTTATTATATACCTAGTAGCTAAAGTAAATTTAGAATCCGGTGATCCGATTGGATACTTTTGGTCAATTCTAAGGAAAAAAAGCACAGAAAAACCATTTAGATATCTATTTCATTATTGTTTCAAAAAGCTTTTTTATTTAACAAACCACATTGTGATTGATATAGTTATTTTATAGATAATAAATTTATAGGTTTTTCCCGGTTTACAACAATATTTTTTTGAAATTTTCCTTGGTTGATTTTTCACCGTGCAAAACCGGGGTACAAGTAATTAATAACTCATTATAATGAAGTAAGTAAGCAACTCACTTAAGTAAAGTATTTGAATCATTGAAATCACGAGGCTCATTTTGAATATCCTTATAAAATAAAGTTAATCCTGTTCCAACGTGATTAAACCTAGAAGAATTACTTACACATCTTCGATATTATTTTAGACAACTGGTTTAATTAACGACCCAAAGTTAGCTTCATGAAATAAACACAGCATCTTAAGCAATGATCCTAAATCAACAAAAAACGGTTATAATTTCAAAGCTCCTAATAATAAGAACAAATATTTATACATAATATTAATTTAGAAACTTACCAGGAATATAATCTCTTGAAGGAATACACTCACAGAAAATAAATAACACTAGGTACTGATTACACAAGTCCACTTTCACTACGATAATGTTTGAGTGGGGATAGGTCACACAGACGTGAATTCACTCCGAGGACAGGGCGAAGACTGGCGGCATTCGGAACCTAAATAAGGGTTGGGACCGGAGGCTTGACGAGCGATTCTGACTGAGGGTTGAGAATTGGCTAATTGTCTTGTGTAATGTTTCGTTACAATTGATTGTTTATTATTGCGACAAGGCATTGTATTCTTTTGACAAACTAAACACAAGTATAAAGGTCTATTGCTATATTGTAAGTACTATTGTAACTAGGTACGGTATGTACCTACTTCCTACACCGGTTGTGGTTATTTTTAACCGACTGCCCAAAAAAGGAGGAGGTTCTCAATTAGGTTGTATTTTTTTTTTAAGGTTTGTTTCCGCATATCTCTGGTGTTTATGAACCGATTTGGAAAATTCTTTTTTTATTTGAATAGATATACTTCCAGATTGGTCCCATTTTTTCAGAATCCTGGTCTGATGAGATCCATGAGGAATTGAGGGAACTCCTAAAATATTGCAGGCATACATATAGCGATTTTGGTGTTTTCAGCAACAAACCAAGCATTTGCATTCAAAAAGTATAATAATCCTTTCACCACTATGGTTCTTTCATCTTTTTTTTTCATCCAAATATTTTGTCAAATACAATGGCGGAAGTCGGTTTTTTAAATAAAAAGTTATTATAAAAAAAATTACGTGTAACTTTTGTATGAATAAATGATTATCTGACTATCTGGCCACAGCACATTAGCTGCGTACTTGTAGACGTAGACGTGATTGTCGACGTGCCATGACGCCGTAATGTATGGAACTATATGAGACATGGCACACCGCTTGCGTGACGTGCACGCAAGCGTTTACATGCGTAGAGACGCGCGTCTACGTTACGTGCTTCATAGGTACGCAGCCGGTGTGCTGTGGCTTTTCATGAGTTATAAGGTGTGTTTTTCTTTGTGTTGGTTTTGTGGTGTGGTAATAATTATGTTTATTATCGTTTTTAGTTTTTTAATCTTTATATTTCAGTATGAGAGTAGATAAAATACTCTCATACTGAATTAAAAACTAAAAACGATACTAAAATGACAGTCTTTATGCACATGCCATCGAAATAAATTTAAAAAATTACATTATGATACAGTTCTTCTATGGACAACTGTATTATAATATAACTTTTTTTCTATTACGATACAACTTCACTTGGACCAAGGAGGTTGCAATGCAGTTTTTCTATACATAATCTGTGGACGCGGCGCAACACGCTCGCGCGTATGGATTTTGGCGCTAAACGTTTACAAATAAATGCAAATATAAGCTGTAATTTTACGCAAATTTCATTGTCAAATTAGTTTTTGTTTTAAAAAGTGTCTGAAAACGACAGTAGCTACTGAAGAAAATTTTACACCACCGGACATTCTCGAAGCTGCAACGAACTAATGAACCTCTTACCGGCGAAATCTAGAAGGTATTATAATAAATGTTACCAAGGCTTTAAAATATAATGTTACCTATTTCATGAGATTAGATAAAGTAGTGTATGAAACTGCACATAATTTGGTCTTAAAACACGAGTGTTAACCCTTACTATGCAACAGTTTCATAAACTACTATAAGTCATCATCACTATCACCAGCCTATTTACGTCCATAGCTGGACGAGGTATCGAGGTATTGACAATAAGTTTAACAGAATCAGAAATTCTTCTACAAAAACACAACTTCCTATCAACATTCAATATTTATTCAATAAATTCCTCATATTACCTTACAAATATAAACGAAAATTATCAAAAAAACGGCGTATCATATTTTTGTGTCGAGGAAATTGAAACGATATCTTTTTCAACTTCAACGATTTCATTCCAATTGAAATTCGGTCGATATATGGAAATTGGCCTTTTACAGAATAAACATATCAGATTTCTGTATTAAAGTGATAACTTGGGTTCATCATCATCATCATTATCAGCAGCCTTTAAACTTAATGGGTGTTACTCGTTGGAAACCCTCCCTTTAAACGTCCACTGCTGGACAATGTGGGATTTCCCGAAATCAACATGCTTGGCAGGTGGCTTGGTGATCGCAGAATTGGTGTTGTGTTCTCAGATGCTGCTGCCCATCCACTGGTGTAATCCCTTAGTCGGCTTTCCTTTATAATGTATTTTTTTCCTTTATAAATGGCTTTAGTCCATTGAGGCCTTCTTCTACTGCGTCGTCCGGTTTGTGGTCACCACTCGAAAACCTTTATTCCCCAACGGTTATCAGTTCTTCGAACTATATGACCTGCCCATTGCCACTTCAACTTGCAAATTCCCCAGCATATAACTCGCGTTATATGTGTGCATACAGACAGCCAGATGGTTCATTTTATAATTATAAACAAAGAGATACTTTGTGTTTCTTAAAAACCGGTTAGAGTTCAGCTATCGCTTAACACAACCGATTCAACCCGGTCGAATCTATTAGTCTTCTGTGAGTACAATATCCTACATAATACCATATAGGTTCGCAAAGGTTCAAATAATCCCAAGTGTGCGGGCTCTCTTTAATCCGATAATGAATGGGATCAAATGAAATTATCATCCCCCGGCCTGGCTCTATCTCTGTTGTTAATAATACCATATGTGGTACGCATGCATATGATGTGGGATATAACATACCTACCTTCGGTGTGAAAGTAATTATACACGGCTATGTTCTCAATGCTGTTGTAAATGTTGAATTCAACCAACTCTTACGAACTTATCCCAACCAAGAGTTTTCGGGATGCAAGAGGAGGTAAAGAAAAACAGTAAGACAAACAAGTTACCTAGTGGGATGTCAGGTGAAATTACTTTGTTTTTGTACATCACAACATTTATTATGGACACTGTACTTTTTCCGAAACTGTAGAAGGCTGGATAGGCCTCTCCCCTAGAATGCCACAACGTCACCTCCGATGCCGTCTTTAGCAGCCGCCATCTACCAAATTACTGCTTTCCTCTACTGCGTCGTCAGTTTGTAGTTGCCACTCGAGAACCTTTATACCCCAAACGGTTGTCAGTTCTGCATGCTATATGACTTGACCATTGCCACTTCAACTTGCTAGTTTTGAGATCTATACGTCGGTGATTTTGTTTCTTCTACGGATAACACGTATAATTATTTATTATATTAATATAAAGTTATATCATAATATTTTTTTGAGTATTTGTAAAGTCTCCGTTCGAGCGAAATGTTAGTAAATAATTCACTAGCAATAACCACTCAATTAGAGTATTAATAATTCATCTGACTACGTAGTAGTGGGTGTTTTATGACCAAAACTAGCCATTGATGAAGTGTGTGGTCCTTTAAACTGTCACTCAATATAAATCCACCGGGCGCCAATCACAGAGTTAAGATAGATTGCTCAACGGATGTCCTCGGTTAGGCGATTTCCAGTTGGTACCCTTTATTTTGTTACCAATTCTCTGTCAGGCTATACATCACACTACATTCTGTAATTGTTCGCCAGATGTCAGTTATTTCACTGACATGTATGTGCAGAAAGTAACTGTCACTGCTAATATGTGTACGGTTTCATTTTTCAAAATCACTTTCAAGCTTCATTTTTTCTAAAACCTTAAGGGGTCGGGGAAGGATGAACTGCCCATGCAAACGAAATACCAAAATACTTTGAAATTGGAGCATATTTCCACCATATTATGCTATTATTCGGATTTAGATAGTATTTATCTAGGTTCCTAGATAGTATTTGTTTCAAAATACTTACCTAAAATGAAATTTAAGCAAATTCCATTTTGTATATTTTTACGACTTTTACGACATGTTTTGTTCTTATTTGTTTCGTATTAAAAACAACGTACTTTCTAGTATTCTGTGTTTAAGAACATAGCATATAATTGTCAAGTTACATAATAACAACAAGATATGAAAAAAACATAAAGTTTTTATTCATAATTTTTGGCATTACGGAACACGACCTAATTTGATACAAATTCCGAACGGCTCGTACACCCATCGCGCATGCACGGGGAGAGGCCTCGGTGCCAAACAGGGATAGCTGATTTTGACACACGCTTCAAATTGAATTTGGTTGCGGCCTTCGCAGGCCCCTTAAAAAGCTTATTTGGTTTGTATCCTTAGATTTTGTCTTTATGACAGACGTCAAACATGCATAAAGTACTACATCTTCGCACATTTAGATTCAAACAGTTAAGTTATCGAGTTACCGGTCTATAAATTAAATAAAAAAACAATATTAATAGAAACAATTTAATAGTACCAAGCGTTGCAAACCTCACAATACTGAGGCGGGTTCGATCAATCACCACAAGTTCGGATGAAGACGGAACTCCTGATTACGGCATAATAGCGGTATACGGAACCCAAATGTACCCAAACTGTCACATAGTTTTTGTCACTTAAGTCAGTGGAATTGGGACCGCGTGGCATGTGGGATCAATTGGCTTTTTTACCGCGATCGATGTGTTAATGTAAGAACCTTATTTTGTATAGGAAACTATTTTTTTTCATCAGGCAGTCCCAATTAAACTTACATTGTGGAATATCAGATTAAACTACCTCTCGGGAAATATACTTAAAATAATGAATTGAGTTGTATACACATGATTTAAAATTCTAGAGACTACTGATTCTGTTCTAACTATTCCGACGTAGTTTCAGTAGGAACTACAGAGTAGAAGAGTAAAACGAGTAGGAAGAGATTCATGGAAGAACCAAGGTAACAGACAAAGCTCTCAAAATTAGCAAGTTGAAGTGGCAATGGGTAGGTCATAATAATATATGCCGGTGAAATTACATGCACATGAGACTTTTCATCTTTATGTCTCAGGGTCGGAAGCGCGCGTGTGATGTCTCTGGTGTTGCAGGCGTCTATAGGCTACGGTAACTGCTTTCCATCAGGTGGCCCCGTAAGCTTGTTTGCTGGCAAGAGGTATAAAATAAAAAAAATACCTTGGAGAACCAGCAATCGTTGGCAGATAAAGATTTTCAGTTGTGACCACGAACCGGATGATGACGGATGTTTTAGTGTACGAAGGTCCACTCGGAAATACGACATTTTAAACACAGGAAGATGTTCCGTCACAGACACAAGCTAAAAAAGATTTTTTTATAAGAATAATGGAAGCATCTCAAGTCTATTCTAGGGAAGGCCTTTGTCCTGGTAGACTTCGATTGGCTGATGATAATAATGATGATGATGAAACATTGTTTCCAAGCTTAACGCAAATGCTAAGTAATTTTCAGACATTCATACCACCTGAATAATAACGGCCTTACGTATGTTTAGCCTCATCAAACATTTACGGACTAATTATCCTACATCCCAGATGATCTCTGTATCTGCCGTTATTCACGAAATGTTTTAGGTTGAAGATTAGTTTTGAGAGCTTAGTTAGTTGGTAATTAATATCTGTTACAACATGCTACACCCAGGCCTCTTTAAAACTGTCATTAATTTAATTGTAAGGCTGAATTTTGACGACCTCTGTGGCGCGTCGGGCAAGTAGCTGGCTGAGATGCGAGAGGATGCGGGTTCGGTTCCTGCTGTTATACAAATGTTTGTATGATCTGCAAATATTTGTTCCGGGTTTGGGTGTTATGATACCATTTTACTCGTTGTTCCTGATAACCACGACACGGGGACTCCTAGTGTGGGATCATGACTACGTACTATGTGACTGTTAATTGTTAATTTTAACATTTTTGCATCTTACTCCAGAGACTATTCTCGATACTCGGAGACGGCACTTGAAGTTGTTTATTCGATATTAGATCACGACGCATGCATTTATAGTGCACTTTATTGTGCACGCGTTAAACTAAAGGACAGAAATGTCCGTCCTTTAGTATTACAAATGGTTTTTATTAAACAATTGAATTACTAGTATATGCATAATTCACGTATTAGGGCAATCCTAATGTCTTAGGACAGCAGAGCAGAGCCGCAAGACGAAAGTCTGTATAATCAGTGCGTGTTGAAAGTGATGATTTACGGCACTAAGATGTGGTCGCTAACTATTGGCGACACAGTATAGACAAGCTCAATTCAAGCAGCGGGCTATGGAGAAAGCTATGCCAGAAGTTTCACTACGAGATTGAATCTCAAATGAGGAAATCCGTGGAAGAACCAAGGTCACTGACATAGCTCTCAGAATTAGCAAGTTGAAGTGGCAATGGTCATAATATAGCTCGCAGAACTGACAACCTTTGGAGAATAAAGGTTCTCGAGTGGCGACCACAAACCGGACGACGCGGTAGATGAAGGCCCGATGGACTTAAGACATTATAAACGTCTCAGGAAGTCGGTGGATGGAGGTGGCTTAAGACCGTTCGTCGTGGCATTCTAAGGGGGAGGCCTATATCAGCAGTGTACTTCTACAGGCTGATGATGATGATGAATGTCTTACGAATTTCAAGTAAAGTAATTTTTTAAACACGTTTTTATTTAATCAGTAAAAGATCGTTTTATACGTAGCCTGCTAATTGATATTATGTTTTCATTCGACTGCAGGCTCACCTTTTAAATACTGCATACATATATCTCAATACGGTACCCGAAGGAATTAGGACTAAGTTCTAATTAGGCGCATGGCAGCGGTTACTGCTCGTTGGGTAGTTTTAGTTGTTTATGACCGGGTAGCGTAAATACGAATCCGTTTACATATAAACATATAAGATATATATAAATTAAATGAACGATGAAATGGTTCGTCGTAAACATTACAGTGAGTTGGTAAATGTAGGTTTAAAAGTTGTTATTTAATTTGGAAACTAATTATTTCTTACTAATGAAACCTAAGAAATATTGATTCGTTACTGACAAAAATCAAGGTAAGATTATATTATTTCAAATTTTAAGAGATTATTTTTAACATTGCAGCAAATATTACTTGTAAACTAAAAACCTTAATTAATTAACATGAACACTTAAGTACATAAATAATGTTACTCTGAATTTACACTAATGTCAAGACCCGTGGTGCGTCAGTTTTTTTTTTGATTAACTTTTTTTGATTTGTCTATTTTATGAAACAAAGATTCTTCATTAATTAACTCTAAGTGATCTTGATAGTTGATTTACTTCTACTGATGGACGTGGCCTCCTCCATAAAGTACAATGGGGGGAACTGCCATAGTCACCACGCTTGGCAAGCGGATTCATTATCACAGTATCAGTGTTGAGTGTTTGGGTGGAGGCCGCTGTCCATCCCCTGGTGTAATTCCATAGCCAGCTTTTACGACACCCCCGGGACATGGAGGGGTCTATTCCTAGGTCGGACACACCATGACATCCAAACACACCACGACATACATAACTCATAAAGGTAAATTTCTAAATTCTCTTACAAAATATTTTGGAAAAACACTTTTATATACGCTTGTACTATGTCAAACTTGGTGACTTATATGTAAGCATGGCATTTTAATCCGTAACTTACAGCCATAAAATCTAATTTGCAGTGATCTGGCTCGCCACGTTGTTATCTAATAGAAGTTGGTACTCTTGGTGCTTACTATGGCTTCCTTGGTCTCATGGAAATTGCTATGTAATTAATGTAACTTTTGCAGTTAGCGTTTACTTGCAGCTCGAGTATATGCTATACTAGTGGAACACCGGTGACTTTGTCTGCGTTGAGTTTTCCATACAAACTTCAACACCTTTTTGCACCTCTTGATTGAATGTATATCAGAAGTTCCTTTTTTGTGCATCTCTAGACTACAAAATGACAAATGACCCTCAAAATTTCTAGTCAGGGCTTATGGTTTAGTCAGTCAGTAAGTCAGTAGCTAATCCCCCCCCCTTCCTCCTGCGAATTCATCCGCGTGACTCTATTAGGTTCCTATAAGTAAATATTTTTGTTCCAGTGGTGCCAGACTATAAGTCCCCTTGCTACGACTGTCTCTTCGGAAATCAAACCACCCTTTTAACCATTTTTAAAAAACGGTCAAAATCCAAAATTTGTTTAAAATGTTTGGTCGCGTTGAAACAGGAGTAAACCGATTAAAAAATTATCATTGTGATTTCAATGAATAAAATGATTTTGACTTTGACTTTTCATGGCCATAATATTATCAGTCAGGTCACTCATCTGACGCCGGGTAACCAAGAAAAAACCAATGACACGACGAACAAACTGTTATCATTAGAAATATAATCCAATTGTTGAGTGAAAATGTCCAGCGTTTATTTATTTATTTTTTATTTAATTCTGTAGCCTTGACATGTGATCCTGACATTTCGCCCTCAACAGCTCCTGCTCTAGTATTTATTATAAGTATATATACATCGAAGCTTTTAAGGAAATTCTAAGATGATTATTAAATAAGATCTGAGAAAAAGGGAGAGTTTTCCCTTTGACGTTTGATTTAACCTTTTTAACCGATTTCAGGCCGTGAGAAAATTCTGCGAAATCATGTTTTTGTATTAGGTAAGTAATTTTCTTTGAAGTATGCGTTAGAAATGATATTTGTAAGGCTCTTGAAATAATATAAGCCAAATTGAATACATGTCGCAAAGGTGTGCTAAATTATGCAGTGCTAATCATAATCCCATTGTACGTTATGCATGCTATGGGGGAGACCTCATCCAGCAGTGGATATCTACCAGCTGATGACGAAGAAGAAGAATCATAATCAGCCCAGGACGTTGGTGGATGGAGGCGGCTCAAAAACCGTTCATCGTGGCTTTCTATGGAGAAGGGAAATGTTCGGCAGTTTGCCTTCTATGATTCCTTGAAATTGCTATCAATAATTGTGTTAACTTAACACCAGGCTCTTGAACTATATATTTTGTAGAAACATTACATCAACAATTCATAAAAGATTTATTTGAGTCAACAAATTCCTTATGATTTCAATCGAGCGGAAAAATTTGGCTTTCAAAGTTTACTAGAAAGAGTTGAATATCAATCGAGTTATTTATGGGGTCAGACCAAACTCCGTTGGTTTTATGTTATATAAATACCTACAGTTTTATATATTATTTTATGGTTTTTAGGGTTCCGTACCTCAAAAGCTATCAACGGAATAGTTAAAGGATCACATCATATCTGTCACAGCATCTTTCCACGGAATCTGAGGAACCAAAAAATTTTAAAGGTACAGATACAGATACAGAGGCAATCGTTCAAATGAAAACTTTTATCTAGTAACATAATATAATAATATGAAAGGCCTCGTTATTATAAATAAAAATACGACCAAATTAGAGCTATGTAGGAATATTTGGATGTTTTATTTTATTTTATAGATCACATCAATCTATAAAATAAAAATAAAGCTTTGCCATTCGGCATAATATAAAAATATGTCTGCGAAAAATTAATTGAAAACAATTTTATTTTATAATTTTTAAATGCTTAATTTTAAAGATCTTCTGCTACTTTTATAATGTCCTTGGGTCATCGAGAGGGGGGGCTTCCTTTACTGCATCGTCTAGTTTGTGGTTACTTAAAGTTGTACTCCTTGCAACCTTATTTGGTTTCACATTCTTTTTATAAATTATGAAAATAAAATGATCGAGAAGCACCACCATACCACAACCATGAGCTCTTATAGCGTATTCAGTTAAAAAACTATTCAGTACAAAATATCGGTTCGTCGTTGATATCCGTCATCATTGAATAACTTTAATCGCAGACGTATTTCGACCTTCTGCTACTGTGCCTGTAAATATAGCTGCGGATATCACGGAACAGATATTTTCTGCTAAATATTTTTTGAACTGAATCGCTATAAGAGCTCATGGTAAGGCTCTGCATGTTAAAAACCCATGTCACTTCAACGATAAGAAACCAATACTACTACTCTACTTAGAAGAAAGCCCATGAAATACACGCCTACTTAAGGATATTCTAGAAACACGTAATAAACGAGATGGCGTCTAAACGTATAGAAATAACAGTATCAATAAATTACGATCTCGTTCCGATGCTTATACGATTCGGTTACAATAGGGGTGCCACATTTAGAACAGAAACAACTAAAAAAGTTTTTTAGATGTATGATTTACCATCTCTTCTTAAACGCTTTCAAATTAGGAAAATAAGTCATAATCGTTTTTCTGACTAAACACCTAGTTTCCTAATAAAAGTCAGAACATTTTCTTCGTCAACCTTGGCATTGACTTTCCATCACATAAACATATCCAACCAAGATCAAAATTCTGTTCGTATTCAAGGTATCAACCCTAATAAAATTGGATTATTCTAGCTCGAGTAGGTACGTACAGCATCAAGGAATCTTATTGAATGTACGGATTGTCTTACATTTATGCAAATAGTTTATGAGTCGATTCGCATGCATAAGAACATCGATGGAACTTATCACATGAATATTACGTCTGAAGCTCTGTTTATCCATTCAGAGTGACTAGTGAAATACATGTCCTTTATGTTTTACGGTACAAAAAGTGCCATCATAGTTATTGCTCCTCAAAAAAAATGCCAACATCCTAAAACCTGAGAAATCTCTCGCATTTAGTGATTGATCAGGCAATCACATGAAAAAAATTAGTATAGCAAATAAATTAGATCGTCCGTCTTCGTTATAACAAAATCATGACATGTAGATCGATGGTGGGATTAATCGGAGCAAATTGATGGCTATTGATAAAATTAGTGTCCGAAAATTTTAGAGTGGCAAATGCAATTTTTAGTCCTGTTTTAGAGCTTGTCCAGATGGGGCGACTTACGCGCGATTGATGCGCGTTTTGCGCAAAACGCGCGACTGCATGTGGACGGAATGTATGAAGTTTTATACTCTGATTTCTAATCTTGTCAATTTTTGTAAACAAAGAAATGTCACTGTGTGTATAAGTGTCATGATTGTGTATCATACGTGAATATACACATATGATACACATACATGACACTTATACACACAGTGGTATATCTTGACATTTCTTTGTTTACAAAAATTGTATAAGATAAAAAATCAGAGATCCTGTATTATTAGTATTATTAGTATTTCACAAACGCGCGAGTTGAATCGCGCGTAAAACGCCTCATCTGGACAAGCACTTAAATCTTAGGCAAACTTGAGTAAGTGACAAAAACATTTCAATTTCTTGAATTCTTTTCATCAGCCGGTACACATCCACTGCTGGATGAGGTCTCCCCCATACTCCATATCATGCGTACAATCCATAGCGTGCAATCGAGGGATTTGCCATAATCACCACGCTTGGCAGGCGGATTGGTGATCGCAGTTTGGTGTTGAGTACTCAGGTGGATGATGCTGCCCATCTTCGGGTGTAATTCCTGAGTAAGGCTTTAACAACATCTATGGAAGGAAAAGGACGGGTCTTTTCTTAGGCCAGACACGCAACCTCCTATGCAAGACTTATTTAAAGTGGAACAATCGAGCAATTATAAGAACATAGAAAAACCCGTAATGAAGTAGGGTATCCAGTGTATACAAACACTAAAACTCCACGGAAGGAGATGGAGTTTTGTTTATATCAAATAATAAACACAAAATTTGTTTCATATACTTAAATTCCAAGAATATACAACGCTGTTTAAGTTTAAACATTCTTACTCAATCTAGTTGTTCTCTTCATAGCTTATGTACATAACAATATTATAAACAATAGGTACACCAGGTGCTTACTAGTAACTACCATAGTAATAGTAGGCAATTACTACTTACGTACATCGTATAATAAATCATATCGTATGTACAGAGATTGAGTTAGACGATAGCTCAGAATATAAGGCTGCGTTTCCACCAGAGATGAGCGAGGATGCGTAGCGAGGGATGTGTTTGTTAAAAAACCAATAGAATCACTTCATTTACCTAGCCTCGCTCAGCGCAGCTCTGGTGGAAATGGCTTAGCGGAGCGAGGTTTTTATACGTACAAAATAAGCAAGGGATGTGTGCGAGGGATGTGTGCCAGGAATGTGTGCGAGGGATGTGCGCGAGGGATGTGTGCAAAGGATGGACGGTGCACCTCATCCGCTCGCTCGCATCTGAAAAGAGCCCGCTACACATCCTCGCACCGCTCATCTGCGCACCGTTTCACAGCGTTGCTATGCATCTTCGCACCGCTCAGCAGCCTAGCATTACTCTGGTGGAAATACTCACATCTTTCCACAGCCTCGCTACGCATCCTCGCACCGCTCATCACCTCGCACATCTTTGGTTGAAACGCAGCTTTATACGTATATAGTGACGATAGATAGCGGTAGACGATAGATAACCGGTTTTTGGTTCAGCTAGCGAGGACGAGCTCTGTTTGAACCATAAACCGGCTACCAACAACCGGCCGGCATTCGATCTTATCAGCCGAGTCGATAAGCGCTGCAAATAAGAATAAAGGATGTTCGTAAAATGTTTGAATATATTCCGAAGGGTACATTATTTTACTTTTATGTGTAAACGAGCTGGTTCAGTTCTCACGTTCACTGGTTTCTTCTTAGTCCCTGATAGATGCATAATATATTGTGAAATATAATTGAAAAAGAGCTTTTTAAGATCATTTAAAGAAATTACCAGTTTGGTAAAAAGATTCAATGTATTAAAAAGGCATGCTCTCGTTGGTATTTCATATTTTTAGTACGGCAAAACTATTTTTTTTTCTTGGCAAGTAAACAAGCTTACGGCCCACTTGATGGAAAGTAGTTACAGTAGCCTATGGTATGAAATAAACAATGTTATGCAATTACTTTTTTGATAGAAACTGTGTAAACTTACGAAACAGGTGGGTAGGCCTTCGTAGCTATTGAAACCTTATTACATTACATAACCTCTGCAAAACGCCACGTTTACCTCACATTCGTAGTCTGTACCCAGAACAGGCAGAAACCTTTAATAAAACCTAATATTTATGACACCAACACAATATTCCACGCTACACCAATGAAAAGGTGTGAACGCCATTTTAGCGGGTGTCAAAATGCTGAATTTATGCTACCTAGCCGCAGCGTGCCTATGGACAAAGAGCTAGTAACAAAAAACCCTTTTTCATTTACCGTTTATCCAGAGCCCATATTTTTTTAACACAAAAACAGTTTTTTCAACACACTTGCTCATAAAGTGGCTCTAATTTCACCGCAATTAGGCACATAATGACACCTATAATCAAACTGTGACTTTTTCATTGCTATAAAACTCACAAGTGAGTTATAGAGTTTTTTTTTATTTATTGGTTAAGTTGCTTTCCTCTGATCCCAGTTGTCCCGCTTGTTCTTAAAAAAGTTTCGATACAAAAAAGGTCGTGATCAATAGAACAAATAAATTAATGTACCTATTGCTTGCTCATTTCATGCTACTTCGTATTATAATAGATAATTTCAACTTGTACGTGTTTAATAAATAAAACTTTCACTCAAATGTAACTTTTGTTTTCTCTGTAATAAAAAAAAAATTAAAAATCCCCATTTTGTACGTTGCTAGCCGCGGAAAGCAAAAAAAAAAGAAACCTCATTCTTTTAGTCTATGGCCGATCGCCATTGTTAGATGCGCGCACATAGGAAAACTGATTATTTTTTCCCGCCATAGGGAAAAAATTTTCACAACTCGTTTTCACTGTTAAAATTATAGTTATTTTCTTCACAAGTGTGTTGAAAAACGTCGTATGATACACGTGTGTATTAATGATTACCGTCCTCGGCTCTCTTAAGACCCTCGCCTGACGGCTCGGGTCTCAATGGCGCCTCTGCCGTAATCACTAACTTTACACACTTGTACCATAATGTACTATTATACCATTCCTCCTCTAAAAATCTTATTTTATTCACTGAAAACCGTGAATAAAAAACGTTTTTCACTATTTTGGTGTTTGAATTTAGAACACACAAATATATTCGACCTCCATCTCAATGCCTCGCGCATAAGAAACTCGATACAAACTCCTTGTGCAAAGAATACTCGACACACAAACTCCTTGTGAAAATAACTCCTCGAGATTTGATTGGTCGACATTTAATTAATTTATCCGTCCTTTTTCCTTCATTAATAATAATAATAATAATAAATTTTTATTTCACAAAGCAAGCAATATTACAATTTTAAAAACTAGGTACAATATACTTAACTCAAAGCAATACATTACATTGTAAGGCTTGTGCACTTATTTGATAGGCTTGCAGTATTTACACTAAGTGAAAAACTTGTGCTGTAAATACCGCTATACCTTCCATTCACCTTCATTAAATGTCTATTTTCGCTCAAATCCTTCTTTTTCTCGTAGTCACGGTATACAAAGTATAATAAGCAACTCTTAAGTAAAACGGATTTATATGGAGGGCCATGAATCACTCGCGTCGCTCAGGATTCTAGCACTACGTAGGCAAAAGTTACATCACAATACTCTGCAGTAAGTTTTGTGATATAATAATGAAGCTATCATACTTCTAGCTCCTGTTATACACCTGCCTGCTTTCTATGCATTGTCCTGCCATCAAGGTGTGACATATGGTCTCTAGTGAGTTCTAGGCCTTATAATGGGATGTTGGTTCAGTTCGGCTAGATTGGAAAACTATTTTGTAAGCTTTGCTGGGCTCAAATCCACTTGATATGTTTTAGCACGTAAATCAACTTTTGAGTTCTATTATTTTTTTTATTCCCCCCTCTATTACAAAAGATGAGATTGAAAAGTTGCTTATGTTAGTCTGTTTCCAAGATTTATGCTGTACGCTGATCAATAATTACCGATTGTAAATTGCAATAAATAAAAATAATGTAATAGGTTTGTACATGCAGTAATTGGACAATCATCAAATCAAGCCAAGCCGTGTTTGTTGTCCTGATTCTTCCAGATTTGATCACGTTGGATCCAAAGTAAACTTAGTTTATTTGACGAGATGATTCAAAAATTCAATAATGGTTTCAATTAATAAAATATTTATGAATTTGGGTATGAATTTCCAAAAAGGTGAAATCCATGTGTATTAAAGAAATACCTATAAAACGCTCACTTTAAATTACGTAATTATGTATCTTTCGTGTCTATATCTAAAATTGACTCAAAATAAAACATAAATGAATATGGTTAAAACTGATCCCAATTGGAGTATATTGATTCTGATATTTTCCACTAGCTAGGAACGATCGTAAAATCCTGTTTTATTACGGTCGGTCATAAATTAAATCTCCTGAAAATGTTTTCACTTCATCATTAAGACCTTATCGTAGAAATAAAACTTGGATCGGCGACGCGACTCCAAATTCATTTTATAACCTACTAAAATATTCTAAATATCAACTCATAAACATCGTTTTATTAATGGAGGTGGTCTTTGTGATCTGTAATAAATTATGAACAATGTTTTTAAAGATTTTTAGGGTTCCGCTTTATCTAAACATGTTTTTTTATTTAATTAATAACTCACAGATCAGAAAATACGAGTAAAATTGTACCAAAACACCCGGAAACAATGAACAAATTATTTGCAGATCATTTGTCCTGCGGTGGTAATCAAACCCGCACCTCTCGCGTCTCAGTCGTGCTGACCTCGCCACGGCGCGAAGGTCATCGTTTTGTCCAATTTTTGTACAGTTCAACATAGACGATTGACAATTCGCTGGGAGTAGTTTTCAATTGTAGTTCACTTCAGGTTATTGAGTATTTGAGTTGAGTCCCAGTATATTAAGAACACGCACATATAGGTTAAAGGCTGCAGTATACCGCCTGCGCACGCGTAGACATCGTCGTGCATGTCGTCGTACTATGACGTTGTAATGTACGGAACTCTGAGACATGGGTCACCGCTTGCGTGATGTGCACGCAAGCGTGTACGTACATACAAAGTGACGCGCGTGTCCACGTTACGTGCTGCATATGCAGTGTGAATTGGCTTTTAAAAAGGTAAATGAGGCTGTATAATTCCTTTTTTCGATTAAATAACTTTGTGTTTGGTGAGTCACGTCTTTCGATATAAATTACTAGGCGTAAACATGAGGTTTGAAGAAAAATATCTTCTAAGAAGTCTTTAAGTGAAAGCAAAATATTTTCTATTTACCTCGAAATTTTATTCGAGATTGTTTTTCGTATAAGAATAAATAATGATAATAGCTCTCTTACCCGCAATTGTATCTGCGAGTAAGTTTTGAAAGTAAAATTAAAGTATTTACAATAAAAACTTTAAAATTTACAGTAAAAATTTGACCTCGATCAAAAATGTTTTTCTTTTTAGAAAAATTACGCTTATATAC
Source organism: Epirrita christyi (assembly GCA_951392215.1). Classification (NCBI taxonomy): domain Eukaryota; kingdom Metazoa; phylum Arthropoda; class Insecta; order Lepidoptera; family Geometridae; genus Epirrita; species Epirrita christyi. Next base: position 3,017,946 of record OX595843.1, read on the forward strand.
CACGTACTACTATTATCCTGCTGACCTTTGAGCGTGGTCGCGGTCGGTGCTCATGAGGAAGGACCTCAAAATGGTCAAAGAAACGTTAGCAGGAGAATAGTAAACTACGTGGTGTAGTGTATAGTGGTGTTTGACGACCTTTGCGGCGCGGCGGGCGAAGGTTCGCCTGCGATGCAGGAGGTTGCGGGTTCGATTCTCGCCTTGGAAAAAATATTTGTACGATCTGCAAATACTTATTCAGGGTGTTCTGGGTGTTTTTCTATGTACAATAAAAAAATATCTATCTATGTAATGTTATTGTATTAAGTATATGAGTTATCTAGTACCCATAACACAAGCTCTGCTTAGCTTGGGGCTAGTTATTGTTGTGTGAAATGTCCAGCATTTATTTATTTATAGTCGTTATTTTTCTAAAATGATAGCAAGCCACGATAACTTCAATTCTATGGTTTAACTATTTTGGAAATTAATTAAAACTTGTGTTATTGCATGGAGAACATGCTAATTGCATGTTATAAATAAGTATATAAATGTATAAATGTAATTGTATATTATTTATATATGATAATGGCTGAGATGCGAGAGGTTGCAGGTTCGATTCCCGCAGCGCGACAAATATTTGTGTGATCTCCAACTATTTGTTTCGGGTCTAGATGTTATGGTACCATGATGCTCGTAGTTCCTGATACCTACGATACAGGGAATCCTATAGCGTGATCAGGACTACGTATTTACATATTTCTATATACCTTTGTGTGTGAATGGGCTGGATTTGAAAAAGAGCTATTTAAGACCATTTAAAGATAAAACTTAAGGTTTTTAAGTTCTCATTTACTATGTATCAGCAACTCCTTGCTCCGAGGCACCACACAGGCGGTTCTCACCAAGACGGTCCATTTATGTAAGCCAAGTAGCCGTGTTTGTTGCCTGATTCTTCTAGGCTTGGTCGCGTTGGAACAGGAGTAATTTTAGTTTATAAGACGATTCAAAATGATCCTTGTGATATCAATGAATAAAATTCTTTTGATTTGATTTGATTATGCTAATTATTAAAGATGTGATGTGAAAACCACACAACAGAAAAACAGAATGTTCTAATTTTCATTAGCCGGTAGACATCCACTGTTGGATGAGGACTCCCCCATAGCATGCATAACGTGCAATGGGAGGGATTTGTTATAATCACCACACCTGGCATGCGGATTGGTGATCGCAGTTTGGTGTTAAGTAGTCAGGTGGATTCTGCTGCCCATCCCCCGGTGTAATCTCATAGTCCCATAGATATATCCCTTAGTCACCATAAACGATATCCACAGGAGTTAGTTGGAGTCCTATTCTTAAGCCGAGACTACAATAGCACGGAATGTTCTAATGTATAGTTTTATTTTTTATTTTCTGAGGAATACGGAACCCGTCAAACTTTTAAGCAGTGCACTTTACACTTGTTATAAGTAAAAAGTAGCAGATGCTAAGTGAGTTTAAGTAGGTTCCAACAGACCAAAGTGCTGCGCTATGTAATCCCTAAAGCGCCTGCTCTTATATTTTATACTTTATCCCGCACAAAAGAGGCCATTTAATTTTTTTCAAAGAGAATTTTACACAGTTATCAAGTGTTAGGTTTAACATAGAACGCTGTAAATTTAACTGGTGCTTTCAATTATAGTTATTTATGAAACTGTTGCATAATAAGGGTTCTTATAATACGAGTGTGAGTTAAAAAAACGAGCCGGAGGCGAGTTTTTTTATAGCACGAGTGTTTTTAAATTAAAAAAACACTCGTGTACCAAATTATGTGCAGTTTCATACACTACTTTATCTAATCTCATGAAATAGGTAATATTATATTTTAAAGTCTTAGTAACAATACCTTCTAGATTTCGCCGGTAAGAGGTTCATTTGTTCGTTGCAGTTTCGAGAATCCGGTGGTGTAAAATTTTCTTCAGTATCGCTACTGTCGTTTTCAGACATTTTTTAAAACAAAAACTAAATTGGCAATGAAATTTGCGTAAAATTACAGCTCATATTTGCATTTATTTGTAAACGTTTAGCGCCAAAATCCATACGCGCGAGCGTGTTGCGCCGCGTCCACAGGTTATGTATAGAAAAACTGCATTGCAACCTCCTTGGTCCAAGTGAAGTTGTATCGTAATGGAAAAAAAGTCATATTATGATACAGTTGTCCATAGAAGAGCTGTATCTTAATGTAATTTTTTAAATTTATTTCGTTGGCATGTGCATAATGACTGTCATTTTAGTTTTCTTTTTAGTTTTTTAATCTTTATATTTCAGTATGAGAGTAGATAAATATTTAAACTCAACTTTCAACTGATTAAAACACAAAGAAGGTCCCGATGGACTAATAACATTATCAAGGTCACAGAAAGTGACGATAGTATAGAGGCGGCCCAAGACCATTCGTTGTGGCATTGTATGGGGAGCCTTCATCTAGCAGTGGACTTTTATTTTCTGGTTCATCAGAATGGGAATGCTGAAAATGCCATAAAATGATTTGCATGACATTTCAGCCCAATGATTCCCATTACGTCGCGAGAGAGACAGACCACAAATTATTTTAAATGTACAGTCAAGTGTCTACTAGTCACTTATCTCATAGCCTTTTAAGCTGGAACATTTTGCGATGAATTCTTCATTAGCTTCAGGACTTAAATATAAGCAATAAAATTCGTTTAACTAGGGCCTTAAGGAAGGTAATATATTTTTAATAGCCATAATATTCCTGAGATTCGTAAATTATACAGAGGCCATTTAATCAAACCTCGGATCTGCTGTGTCCTCAAAGAGACAGCGAGGAATTTAATTTTGAAAATGTGAGTTCTCTGTAATAAGTTGGGTTACAATAACTGCTTGAGTTGGTATATTGAGTCTCTAAATACTGAAAATTCTTTCAGATTACATCTTTTGTGTGTGTTTATATCTGAACTAGATACATAGAATATACTTTATTGCACAACAATGTACAAAAAATAAAACAATTTCACAAACAAAAACTAAACCTAACTATGTTATACAATGGGTGGTCTTATCGCTCTGTAGTGATTTCTACCAGACAACTTTTGGATGGCATGGACTGTATAAAATTGACATGGGGCATTAATGGGATAAAAGCAACAGCAAATACCTACCAACTACAAAACTACTTCATCAGCAGCCCTTAAACACCCACTGCAGGATGAGGCCTCCCCCATAAATCACAATTGGGGTAGTTGCCATAACCATCAAGCTTGGCAGGCAGATTGGCGGTCACAGTATTCATGTTGAGTACGCAGGTGTATCAAATCAAATTAAAAGAATTTTATTCATTGAAATCACAAGAATAGTTTTGAATCGTCTTATAAACTTGTTGTATTGTTCTTTTTTTTTGCCGCTATAAACTTATTAATGTTTAAAAAAAACTCCTGTTCCTGCACTGTGTATGCTGCTGCCTATCTCCTGGGTGCAATCCATGAGTTGGCTTTTACGATATCCATTAAAAGAGACGGAGGGGTATATAGGCCAGACACACCACGGCGCACTGAACTATCAGAACTCGTCTGAAATTAATATTTATATATTTCCAATAGCTTTAAAAATCTGATGTGAAAATAATATCAATCACATTAAATCTTCAAAATTGTATCTACATACATCGATGGCTACACATGTGAACTAAAAATAGTACGGAAAAAGTATCCAATCTTGTCACATTGCAACTTTCCAAACTATCCCCAAAGTTCTGTGATATCTTTCTAGGTTTGCTTTGATTAAAAAGGCAAGAGGTAGCTTTGTCTCTAGGCATCAGCGGTAGACTTTAATCTCGGAGTTATTTCGGAGAGCAATCTCCACCCTCCCTTTAGTAGGAAAAGCGGGAGTCATTTGCAGGGCTGTAAGTTTCACGCCACAGTTATTAAAAACTAGATGGACCAGAATTTTGGTATAAAGATCTATTGTGTGTATAAGTAATTGGTTATTTTTGCACAAAATTAAATTAAAATCGGTGGAGCCGATACTTTGACGTTTTTTAACCGAATTGAAAAAAGGAGGTTCTCAATTCGACTGTATGTTTGAAACGCGATTATTCTGCCAATCATGAATTGAGTTTGATGTTTTTTTTGTTTGGTGTGGCATACTTCAGAGGTCGCATATACATTTTATTGAAATTGAATTGCTTTTTGAAAAGAAGTCTGTTTTTGTTTTTTTTTTATTTTAAAGATTGTTTTTTTTTTAAGAACAATGAATTTGAAACCTTGTATTGTATTTGTGATGACTGGTATATAAATATGTCATCGAAATAAGAAGTTACAAATACATATTATTATTAACTAAAGTTTTTTCAATGAAATGTGCAAAATCAATAAGCAGAAGGTTCAATCAGATACGAAAACGATAGCGGAAATAGCCAGATGAGATTTACGCTTGACCGGAAGGGGTGGCAGAGATACAGGATGTTTTTCTAACTTTGGATTTCAATTTCAAAAAGTAGAAGTTTAAAAACTAAAACCCGGATACGCAAAAGCTGAAAGCAAGTATCAACATTTTGTAGAGGAAGGCCAATTCTATATTAAAGGCATTCAACTTACCTAATTAATAGGTGTAGTTGCAGGCCAAATTCACGATTTTTATTTAGAAAAGCCTCAAAAAATTCTTATAATTTCATACTTTATAATTCTATCAAAGATTTTCATTTGTTTAACTGGTTTCCTTCTACAAAATTGTGATAGTTGTTTTCAGATTTTTAGTTTTCAAACTTCTATTTTTCAAAAAAAAAAAAATAACCAATGTTATTATTAACTGTTAATTTGATAGTACCAAATTCATTATATTTATGTTAATTATTTATTATTATTGAGGTAGCAAAAATATTACGTTCAACAATTTATTTTTATTTCCGCAATAACCAATGACACGCGGAACGTCAAGATGCTTCATACGATACTTCATTTGTCAAAATCCATCTAGCAGGCAGAGCTACAAGAGAGCAGCTGAACTTAATTAAATAGACTGCTAAAATTATAACCCTTCTTTTGCTTTGCCGCAGTCAGGTAAAGATAACCGTTTTTGGGGGAAAGAAGACTTCAAGTATTCACAAAAAGAGTTGTTTTCAATATCAACAACTCATTTCTTATTTTATTTCTCTTTTATCTATTGTTAGTATTGTAATTTACTTGAAAGTAATCCATAAATTTACAATACAATAAGTTACAAACACGAAAAGCTAAAAGTATCAGTAAGATGGAAGGTAAGCAATGCTTTACACCAAAACACTTACAACTTTTACTCCATTCAAATTCAACACGTGCTTAACCCAGTAAGGAGTTATTTTTGCTATTAGATCCCTTTAATTAATCCAAAGAAACCATACGCATTTGGAGTTCTGTCTGAACTTACGGATTACCAGAGAGTTAGAAAATCGAATTATGCTTGCCGCTCTCAGAGTAGAAATCTTGAATTATAATTGATAATAAACTCCATGCTACATACTTTTGCTAGTAGTAGTGTGAAAGAGAAAAGTACTACTACCACACCAATTTGTACCACCAAGCAGTAATGCTCGCATTGTTATGTTCCAGTTTGAAGGGTCCTGGTGAAATTACAGGCACATGAGACTTTTCGCATTTAGGTGGGCGTAGTCAATGAGGTAATACCATCTGATTGTTCTAGCACTCACATATATTAAAAAACTCACGCATAGACTGAGGCTTTACTGAATGCCAAGCTGTATCATCACGCAGTTTTATAAAGATAGTTAACTCTTTATTGATCACCACTCAAAAATATACAAAAGAATATATTTTAAAATTAAGGGCAATACAATGGGCGGCTTTATCGCGACCCGCGATCTCTGCCGGGTAACATTTCAATTATTTTATAAGCTGTTTTGTCAATTCTTTTGTTAAATAATACTGATTAATATTTTTAGACATTTGTATTCCTTTGCCAAGCGTAGGAGCGCAACATCACGCGTAGAGCTAGCGCTACGCGCGTAGTCATGCGTAGCACCAGCGCTACGATCATAGCTATTACCAGCTTAAGGGTTGTTCCTAATGGCATTGTATAGCAGAGACCTTTGCCCAGCAGGTGACTTCTACAAACTGATGATGATGATGTTATTATCGTTTAGCTCAACTGATCACTTGTATCTCTAGGAGAGTAATGAAAAGCTTACAAAACTCTACGGGTTCTAATAACTTTAACAAAGTTTGAACTCGAAGGCAAAATGTGATTTACAACCTTAACGAAATCACGTCGGAGATACCTGGCTGTGGATAATTCGGGATTACAAGCTTTATTTAGGAAGAGGCTCTTAAACTTATATTCTGCTGACTTCCTCAAAAGACGGGAATGTGACTGGTTATATTATAAGGGCTTTTGTTTACGTGTGACTTTAAAATGCACAAAATGAAACTATATTGAGTCTTTACGTATAACCTGCTCATATTTGATAGATTTGGGGGCTATAATAGGGCTGAATATGCTATGAGGTTATCCTACGCATCAATTGTAACTTTTCGAATCCCCAGGCCACATTCTTGAGTTGGGTAGGTTTCTAAAAAGCGCATATGCGAAACTTTACTGGTTGCCTTGAACTTTTCGCAAACTATTAGGATGTTGACCTTTTTGATTGACGTACGAACAAAGTAGTTGAGGGTCACTGACCCCCACCCTGGACACACTTGCTGAATACCAAAAGCTTCTTAGTAAATTTCTTAATGAGTTCCGTTTTTATTACATGGGTTTCATGTTTTCATCTGAGGACTGTTATCTGATACAAAATTACTCGATACTTTCCTTTTTTGGCTCTTGGCAATATTTTCCAGATATTGTTTACACGATTTTCATCGTCCTAAAATTACTTTCCTCCCATAGACCTTTATATTTATCCCTATCTTATCTTATCATAGTCATATTCATTCTGTTTCCCTATTTAGGGCGTAACGCGACCCCTATTGAATTTAATATTCTAAATATCATCTGTGCGTACCGTAAAATAAAAATAAAGATAACTAAAAGGAATTCAGGAACAACAAGGAACTCAGAAGCCGGAAGGAAGTAGTAAGTAGGCGATACATTTGTTCCACAATGTTGCTTTACTTGACATGGCTGATTTCCTAATGATTTTAAACTTGATTGTGGTCGCGGCTGATTGGAGGCAATGGCTACCGTTAAGAAGTGAGGGCAGCTGCGAGAACTACCCTCATTTGGTATTCTGAACCAGAAATACCTATGTTCATACTCTGACACACCACATTTACTGTACCTACACACTATCTAACAATCGACAGCAAATCGTGACAAATCGCGATGAGCACACCCATCTGATGATGGAATTCCATGAGGTAGAGAGCTTGGGCAAATAAAAAAAGTAATAAACGCGACAAATGATATATCATAAAATATGTGTTCTGATTGCGACATTATAGAAAAAAACCTACCGCAGAGGCATTTTCCTGCATTTTTGGTAGAGATACTGTATCTGTCCCTAGTAAAGATAAGCCAGTTTTCACTAACAGTTACTACTCTTCCATTTCCTATAGGTTAAAACTGCTGTTGCATGAGCCAGAATTTATCTGTAATAAACATACTAAAACTACTATACTAGTACTAAACTACTACTGTACTAATACTGCCTACTAATATACTACCTACTTACTAGTTAATGGTGATGACGATAATGGTCATTACGAATAAGATGCTAGTAAGATGATCACAAATGTTAAATATTGGCTAATGATTTCGGGGTAACTTGGAATCTTTGTAAGTTGATTGTCTTGGTAACTTTTAATATTCGTGATGGTCGCTGCTACTAATTGTAATTAACTATTGTACTTAAACTTACTCATGTTAGTGTCACTTTGCATGTGAGATCGACAAACTTCTATGGAAAACTTACTGACTGATGTTGGTAATCCCATGATTGGTTGTGGAAAATACGCATTCAGCTTTGTTATAGAAAATGTATCGCTTATTTCCTTCTCCGAGTTTCCTTATTCCGTGAAGAAACAGTGATGAAAATTCATCTCGTAAAATGAATAGACTTGCGGGTTTATGATATCGTAAAGTTTGAGGGACTCGTGACCACTTGGGGCGGAGTGCATTTAAGTTTTTTGGGTACTTTTTTAATCTCACACTTCGTTTGACAAAGTAATTTGTCGACTCGGAATTGGAATCACAATGCTATAACAATGATTTACCGCCATCTTTCATCGTCGTTGAAATTGTAGCAATTATATCGACTGATGGCCATGAATTTATCAGGAACGAAACTCGGCTAACTTATTAATAAAATAACGTGAACAAAGTTAATGATTACATTGTTCGAAATAAAAGTTTTATCGTTTTAGTTCGACTCATGTTCTACAAAATGTAGTTGCTTGTGTAAGTTTTAATTGTTTTGTATTCTGTACCTATGATATTAATGTTTGGCCTATTTACACCATCGTAAAGAATCACATTTAGTATTATCACAACTAAATCATTACGCAATTTATGCTAGCTCTATTTATCACAATAATTAAACTAATCTTACTTTCTTAACCTCAATGAGAATATAAATTACGAAATACACTTAGCTCGTTCTTATAACGAAACCAGTTAATCAGAAATCCAGACGAAGCCAATAGCATAATAAAGTAGAGATCAAAATCCAATTAGTCGAGCTAATTTCGATTTCAACTATTTCTAATACCAGCTAGTAGTACAGATCGTGTGACAGCACAGCTAAAATAGAACAGCTATTTTACAAGTTTAAACAAACACAGCGTTGTCAGACGGACGGTATGACGGTTGGCGGCTGCCACTGACTGCCACTGACATCTCGGGGTGGCTGTATCATGACTTGGCGGTGGTGAATGGCTGCTACTGACTTGCGGTAGGTGGCTTCCATATTTTAGCACTCTAGCTATAAATTTTAAATCAAAAAAGTATTAACTTACTACAATCCATTTTTACACTCAGGCTTCTTCTAATACACTGAGCAGCAGGACTGCTCAGTGTATTAGTATTCTCCTTTTCTTTCGATTTTCTTATCCAACAGTCTACAAGGCAGATATTTAAAAGTAAGTAGTAAGAGTACTTCCTGCAAATCTGAAAATCTACCCTGATCTTGCATAAATTACATAGCCATTCAGTGATCTAGAAAGAGATAATTAGACAGAAGAAGCCAGAATTAACATTGTATGCGACAGATTGCTGTTGTCCAAAGTAGTATCTAGATGTAAAAAACTAGAACGCAATGTATGAACCATCTTGACAAAGCTGTATCACATAATAGTGTTATTTTAGTGTGAGCAGAATAATGAACGTTGACATTGTAGAGAAAATTACTTCGCGAGCACCTACCGCATCCACTACTGGATATTAAAGTTGGACCATAAAGGTAGACGGTGCTTTTTATGAATCTGCTTTATAATTGAGTTTCCTATTCTGATTTGATGCAAATTTAATAAAAAAACAATTGCGTTTAAGGAACTATTATCAAGGAGCTTTATAAACTATTTAGGTAAATTAGACAAGCGAAAGTCGTGCATAAACATTTGTATTTTATTGAACGACTTTCGCGGAAGTTGGTGGATGGTGGCAGCTCAAGGCCGTTTGTCATGAGGAATGTCTTAATATTCAGCAGTAGATGTCTATCATTCAAAGAGCATTCACTTCATTCCAAAGAGCAACTGTAAGATCAATGCTAAGCATAAAATTGAAAGATAGAGTCATGTGCGATGATATCAGAAAGATTACAAAAGTCACTGATGCAGTCAGTATGTTTTGAATGCTCAAATGGAAATGGGCAGGTCACGTCGCCAGAGCACAAGATGGAAGGTGGAGTGAGCGGATCCTGCACTGGTGCCCACGAGACGCGAAACGAATGAGAGGCAGAGCGAGGAGAAGGTGGTGCGATGACATCGTGGAGGTGGCAGGGAAGACCTGGACTCGACTCGCACAAGATCGAGACAAATGGAACAGTATGGAGGAGGCCTACACTCAAGTTTGGGTTTGAAAGTAAAATTAAAAAGATTATGTTCATAGGTTAAGTTTGGAAATAATGGCTTTATTATTATTAGATGTCTATCATGATGATGATGATGAATGTTTTTATAAACATTGTACTATAAGATGTAACCATTCTAATCATCGACATGTAATTTACATACATTTGTATGTATCCTCTATAAAATTCATCTCAGTGAGAGATAATAAATGGACAAAACGAGATGACCTTACATTCGTAAAAAATACACACACAATCTGTAGTAAAAAAGCCGTGCACACAAAAGATAAATCGAAACTACAATGTCCCTAAAATTACCAAGCCATCCGGCTTTGACAACCCTGTAAACATAAAATCATCCTAAATCCGACATAAAATCTTCACGACAACCACTATAAACTTTTCAGGTCGAAACTTCGAAAGGTTCCAAGTAGTAGAAATCCTCTAAAGTTATTCAAATGAACCAACCACGGCAGTTCCGAATAAATGCATATTGAATTTGTTTACGTACTCTGAAATAGGAATAGACCATACCTCTGTATTTAAATTCGTTCCTATCTCCATATTATTGAGTTCCCTATCTGTTTCTTTGTTTATTCAGAGAGTCGGAATTGCATGTTTCGATGTCACCTTTGTTTGGTCGGTATTGCTTGTGGTAATTTCATTTAAGATTTTATTTGTTGGGGGCCTTTTTTAAAACAACATACGGAACAAGGATCCATTGTATAACCTCAGTTTACGACCTCTGTGGCACGGTGGACCAGTACCTGGCTGAGATGCGAGAGATTTTGGGTTCGATTCCTGCTGCGGGAGAAATGTTTACATGAGCTGCAAATATTTGTTCCGAGTCTGGGTGTTGTGGTACCATGGTGTACCCGTAGTTCCTGATATCCACGACAGGTATCCTTGTGTGGGTTCAGAACCTATGTACGTGACTGTTGAGTGTTATATTATGTTTTAAATGGTACACCATTTACTATAATATTCACACAATGTGTCTTAGTACATACTTGTTTTTCTCTTATTTTTGTTTTTTTATTAAACTATGGATAAAGCAATCCCTTTCCTTCTGGGCTACCACTAGCACGAATTACATTTAGGAAGTACACAATCTGTGAGACGTAAAATTCCGTCCAATCACGAGAAACATTTCACCCCAGGGCGATGTAATAATGGCACATATTCCTATTAGTCCAGAAAAATATATGAAAATATATCAGCCGATACAAAATTATTACAATAATAACAATTCCTTTTGTTCCCTTTAACTCTGGTTGGCTAATATTTACTTAGGCAATTTCAGAGGCCTATTCATTCTTTTCAGACCACTAACGATAAAAATAATCAGCCTATGTAATTTATTAAGGTAATATGGCTGTACTTAGGTTGGGGCCTGGTTTTACTCGAGGGATTCAAGTTGTTTCCAAGTTAAGTGAAACTTTCATTGCACATATCTGTCATCCATATTGAGAATTTACTGTTTTTTTCCAACAGGACGTAAAGTTCAATATTTATTTTAATAACAACAGTTTCGTACAGCTTGCCTATACTAAGTTGTATTCATCTATCTTGTCACCGATTATTTCTGTCATCCTTTTTGTCGCGTTGGTAGAAAAATTAGTGCAGTGAAAGGTTTCTGTTTAGCCTCACATAGAGGCTCTTTTTATGAACGTAACCCATGCTCTTATTCGCACATACACATGGGACTAAAAACCAAAGTACAAGGTCTTCGTGGTGAAATAAGGTGGATCAAGTATCCCAGCTACCAACTAACTCACCAGTAATTATTTTTGTACATATAGTACAAACACTACAAACAAACAGCACAGCACATTCTCCCAATAATCTTCAGCTGGCTGAGTTGTTAGCGGGATCTTATTTATAGCCTGGTCCGACCATTGTACGTGATTAAGGAAGCAACTGTTGGCACAATTAGGTACAGGGATATTTGTCTTGGACATACTAGAAAGGCGGAGGTTATAGTTTCAGCAATAGTAATATTCGAAGAATAGTAAAAAGTACCTCATCATCACCATCATCATCATCAGCCAGTAGAGATCACTTTTATTCATTTATTTATTTATTTACACGCACAAAACACATTACAACCACAAATAAAAAAAGATATACAAAACCATTGTTTCGAACTTGGTAGGAACATAAACATTATGTGCGCACATCTAAATTAAATACCCATTACCAAGCAAAGCAAGTGATTACTGGGAAGGTCCGAGATAAATATAACAACATTTTATATTATTCTGCCCACTGCTGGGCAGAATGCCGTGACGAATGGTCTTGAGCCGCCTTCATCCACCGACTTCCTGTGACCTTTCATAACGTCTTTATTATCCATATTCTTCTACGGATGTCCTCATTTTGAATTCTATCACGTAGTGATACCTCTAGCAAAGTTCTCTCCATAGCCCACTGCGTGAGTTTGAGCTCATCTATACGGCCAATAGTTAGCAACCACGTCTTAGTGCAGTACGTCATCACTGGAAACACGCACAGATTATAGACTTTCGTCTTGAGGCTTTGAGTAAAAAGCGACTCATCCATGAAACTACGTTTAAAAGCACACTCTCGCATTGAGACAACAAATTATACTCACAAGTTCACAAACATACTATAAAACGTACTCGTAGAACCATAATAGCTATAATGTAAGCTATGTAAATAGGTTTACATTGTAAAAATCATAGCATACACTCCTAAGAATCTTACAAGACGAACGGGGAATCTGTTGGGATTTTTTTTGTTAGTAGTAGAACTTCTTGTGAAAGAATTCGTCCGCGGAAGTACTACCACCGTACCCATTTCTGCCGCCAAGCAGTAGTGTTCGCATTGCTGTGTTTCGGTTTGAAGGGTACGGGTGCCGGTGAAATTACAGGCACATGAGACTTTTCATCTTTATGTCTCAGGGTCGGCAGCGCGCGTGTGATGGCTCTGGTGTTACAGGCGTTCATAGGCTAAGGTAACTGCTTTCCATCTGGTGGGCCGTAAGCTTGTCTGCTTGCCAAGTAGCATAAAAAAAAATGAAAGTGACCCGAGTCTCTGACCGACTGGCAAATTGACATAAATGACAATAACTTTTCATTTAAAAACCGACTTCCGCCATTGTATTCAACAAAATATTTGGATGAAAAAAAAAATATGAAAGAACCATAGTGGTGAAAGGATTATGATACTTTTTGAAAACATCAAAATCGCCATATGTATGCCTACAATATTTGAGGAGTTCCCTCAATTCCTCATGGATTCCATCATCAGAACTGGATTCTGAATTCTGGGACCAATCTGGAAGTATATCTATTCAAATAAAAAAAAAATCCAAATCGGTTCATAAACGCCGGAGATATGCGGTAACAAACATTAAAAAAAAAAAAAAAAATACAACCGAATCGAGTACCTCCTCCTTTTTTAGGAAGTCGGTTAAAAAAGAAGCAAGGAATGGGTCCTAAAACAGAAAAAGGAAGATGCTTTAGCTTTGCATTGGAACATTAGAAAGCCATTATAATGATATTTTATTCATGTACTTACAAAAACGCTATCTTTCGAGCCTCGTTTTCACTGCCCCTAATGACTGTTTACATGACACGTCATTGTTCGATAAAATTGATTATGCTCGTCCAATTCTCCATCTCTGTTTACCTTATTTCTTATCTCTCATTTTCCATCTCTCTTCAACATTTTTTTAAATTTCTTCTTTGTTAACCGGAAACCTCTTTTAACAAGCTTACAACTAAAAGTCTTTGCACGATTTGTTCATTTGGTGTTGATCCTCAGTCAATCAACTTAGTCCATTAATTAACATTTATAAAATCAATAATGCATTATGTGACAGCCAATTTACTAAGTCTTGAGCTACAGACCACACTTTTTGTAATTGTTATTGTATATTTATAGTCATTATTCTAAGATATTTATATTATCCTTATCCTTGCATAAGGCTAAAAGTATAAAGTTTAAATTAATTAATACGAAATTTCAAGGTTTACAACCTCATACACTTGAAATAAATCAGGCTTCAAACTCAATAAAAATAATAAGTACAATAAGTGCGCGTAAACAATCATTTTAGGTATCCGCACTTGTTTATTTCTGAGAACTTGGTTGGAACCACTTTGCCACAAACGATCAAGTTTTGTTGAGGGACAATATACACACTACACAATTTTTCAGTAAACTACGTTTTTTATCATCGAATTTTCCTAATAGAACAATACTGAGACCACCACAGGAAATACATCTTATTAATGTACAAGCGTACATTTGAAAGTCTGTCTGTTGGTTTAATTCCCAGTTATACCAGATAAATCAAGAATTACTGATCCAATTTAACTGAATCTGTGTGTGGATAATGTTGTCCCATCTTAACACTTCAATTATTTTGCACTCGGTTTTACTCGGGCTTTGACAGGGCTTCTTACACGGTTTTAAATTTAACGTTGGAGGCAAAAATTAATGACTTTCTAGAAATGCTGAAAACCTTGACAAAAACCTTGCTTCCTTGTAGGATTTTACGGGACCATTCGCATGAATAAAATAATAAGACTGTGGACTGGTACTTTTTGCCATAGGCACAAGTCGTGTTACCTTGGAGGTTTGTTAATTATGTATAAGCACTCAAGAGCTTTGGTTGACTTGTATTTTAAAAGCTCTTATTAGTATGTCTTCACTTGTTAGTATTTAGGAAGAAAAGAATCGAAAAACGAAAACGCTATACTCGTACGTCATCAAATCTTGCAACTGAGTATGAATCCGGTTCCACTATAAGATAAGACAAGATAACATTTATTCTATTATGTTGACAGCGAGCTATACCCTGATTTTTAATTTCAGACAATTTTTGTAAACAAACAAATGTCAAGATATGCCACTGTGAGTATAAGTGTCATGATTGTGTAGCATACATGTAAATTCACATATGACGCACATACATGACACTTTTACTAAAATTAGAAATCAGAGTATAGATAGATACTCACTGGTGTATATATTACTATTGATGTATATTATATATTAAGTCTATCTACTCGATGGATCGCTCATTCATCGATCGTTAAAAACAAAGCTATGATATTATTATCTAAAGTTAGTCTGACAAAAGATAGTATCCAAAAACTTTTTCCGTCCAAAATAGCTTTCTGCAAGGATTTGCATTTCCACTGTCCAAAAACTTTCAGTTGACAACAAAACTCGCTCTGTAAACGAAACTACTGCGTTAGTTTTGGCTTTGTGTAATCAGAAATGCTATTGTTTAAGTGGTTTGTAACGAGTTTTTGACAATGAACGCAATGTTTGAGGCAAGACATTTACGATTTTGAAGGCAGACAGTGTAAATGTTGTGTCATAATGATACTACAGGTAATTTGAGAGTACGGCATACCAGACTACAATATTTAATAACTAAACCTGTGACATAATTTTGAAACTTAAATGTTTCTATACTAAAACTTTTACTCAAAATACTTGCAGGTTATCTGTCTTCGGACCAGTCGAAACGGTAACCTATGGGGGAGGTCTATGCCCAACAGTGTACTTCTACAACCTTATGATGAAGATAACGTTTCACACAAGTTACCAATGGACTTGTTTTCATAAATTTATTAATAAATGTGAAAAATATTGTTTAGAATCTAAAAATATCTACTTAACACAAAATTTGCTGTTGAAGTTCAAAGTCTTTCCTGATATAAACTTCAACAGACTGACGAAGTCAATGGATGGAGGTAGGAAAAGGCTGTTCGTCGTGCCATTCTATAAATAGGAGAGGCCTATGTCCAACATCAATCGGCTGATATTGATGATGGTGAGAAATTATAGTAAGTTGTGTTGCGAGCCAGCCAACATAAATACAACGGTATATCTGCTTCCCACGTCCGTCGCGTCGCGCCGGTAATCTCGGCTCCCACTCATTCGTAGCAATCCATAGCACTCCGTAGGACTCCGTAGCAATCCGAAGCAATTCGTAGCAATCACAGTACATTTCTCAGTTTTATCTCAGCAATATTTTTAACTTCGACATATTAGTGGTGGACCAATTAGTGGTTGCCGTTTGCGAGTAATTTACTGTCACTATCACACACCGACCGAGAGTGATTCTCCTATGATCTCCTGATTACGTGTCATGGTAATAGCCATCTTGTGAAAAGTTTTCTTTTAAATATATGAAATTGGATTTATTACAGGAATTTAGGCTGATTGTACAATGGCGAGATTTTTCATTATAATCATCATTTGTATATACAAAAATGTTCGTTCATTCATCATATACCTTACCGAGTAAGAGTATCAACAAGTCATCTGAAATAACCTACCATTATACTAAGAAAAAATCCTTGTTATATTAATATTAGGAGTACCCAAGCTTTGTTTAGTTTCTGTGTAACATATGAACAGTAACTTTTCTAATATTCTTAGATTGTTTTAATGAAGTCTAAGTTCTTGTTGTTTCATTGTCTTGACACGAAATAAACCCAGCTTGTTCTAAGACTTGTGATTAAGGTTTGTATATAGCTCTTGTAGTAACAACGGAGCTTTCTCGTGCCAGATAAGGTGAGGTGCTTGAACTGCTGGCAGGCACTGTATTTCTGGCAGGATTTGTGTTATTTGGAAAATAAAAGATCCACCAACCATGATCTAAATGAAAATTACAAACTATGTTGGGACAAATGTAAGCATATTATGATCTACAAATATTGTGTTCTTATTTATGTCATGGACCTGATAAATGAAATTCAACTTTCAACATCAAGTTAGTGTAAAAATTGAATCTTCTTCTTCTCCATGCGTCGGACACTCTTGAAGAGAGTGAGAGAATCATGAGAGTGGTCATCATCACTCTCTCTCGACTACGTATGTGACTGTTGGTTGTTATGTGTATGTGTCATAGTTATGCAAATCTTGCTTGGTGGCTCTTGCGATGCTTCTCTTTTTGGTTCTATTAGCATCACTGCGGTACAATTTGGTCATGGTAGATTGTGTGATGAACTGAATAAAGTCTGACCACCGTGTTGGAAGTTGATTCCCTTTCGGAATCCTACCTAAATTATAATAGCTGTATTTTTGTTGCATTACTCCCCGTGAAATAACAAACAGGAACGCCTGAAACAACACCTGCGAAAAAACTCCACAAACTTTTGCCAAGAATCTTAATATCATTCAAAAACAGCGAAGAACTTTATGTAGTCTCAACCACAACACCGCTAATGAACGTAGTTAGCAGTTGTTCAACCAGACTGCATTTTAAACACAGCAGCAGCAAACCAATTTACACCATGCTGGGCAATGATAAATTGCTATAAAAGCGGCTTTTTAAAATGTTATTTAGACGTTAAGTGGTAGTGTATGGCGGTTAAGAGCTGATTTGTTGAATCCATAGTTTTAAATTTTTAGTAAAAGCTTACATACATTGAGTTTTTCAATCCAGAATTATACATATTCCCAAGTAAAAAACATAGGTCAGGACTATGTATGTGACTTTTGAGTGTTAATTATTAATAGCAGTAAGATTGGTATTACATAAATTAACATAAATATCCAAGCAGTCACATACGTAGTCATGATCCCACACTAGGATTCCCTGTGTCGTGGGTATCAGGAATTACCAGTACCATTCAACCATAACAACCAGACTCGTAACTAATATTTCCAGATCATACAACCATTTATACCGCAGCAGGAATCGAACCCGAAATCTCACGCATCTCAGATGGCTACTCACCCGCTACACCACACGCAGAGACACAAAGGTTCATGTGCCTGTAATTTCATAATTTATCCTACCCTTCAAACTTAAACTCAATAATGTTAGTTTGGCTACAGAAATAGGCTGATGTAACTTTCCGAACAGACTATGCACAAAGAGAAGACCACTACCATAAAAAATACTGGCAAATCTGGGTATGTCACTGCATAATAAAGGTAAGAGTACAGTCAGTTTCTATACGCTTCCACACGTTGCTCCAGCTGTTTGTTCTACACTTTTCGATGAATAATTCCAACAAAACACCGGATTATGGTAATATATAGTCAGTTGAGCTGTCCAGTAGAAGGCGTATTATTATCGTAGGAATGGGCTGTGGTATAATACATACGGAGGAAGTTTCGTTATTTTGCTTGAATGTAGAACATTGAACGGATATGTAGGTAGTTTAGATTGGTTTGTGGATTGCAGAGCCGATTTCTTATAGTATCTGAAACTTTTTGTAATAGGACTTCTTTTCCACTCACTTCTCAACTACATTTCAGTTTTATAATTTTTATAACTTTAAACGTCTTCTATCTTTTGTTTTTTTTTTGTTTAATACCTATCAAAACATTCAGACAGCTGAATACAATGGAAAAAGCCGTTTCTATGATTTCGTACCGCTACAGGAAAATGGGACCCATAAAAAATAACTTTCTTGTCCGTCTGTCCGTAATCCAAACGGCCTAGGTATTCCACTTTTCCCCCTTGAGAGAATCCCCCTTAGGGGGGAAAACTGGACCTTATGACTGGCTGCCTGTCTCTCTGTCAAGACTGTTGTTCTCGGGAACGGCCCGGCTAAATATATTATCAACTTGAAATTTATACCGAATATAAAAGTATGTGAGCTAATAGTGCCAACTAATAGTAGCGACAGTTAAGCTTTTAACTCAATGCGTGCAAATAGATATAAACGTATAATTTTTATGGAAATTACCAAAACGTAAAGTGCAGCAGTTACTTAGTTACTTGGTACTTCCAGTGACCACAATTCTGAAATTTTGAATTATATGAGGCTTTTTGACACATTTAAAGGAAAAAGTCTAAAGATTTTTAACAATGGCATTTCAAAGTGTTTGTAGGAATAAGTTTCTTGAACTTGAAAAGAGCTCCGACGATTTAGAAACAATTTACGGAGTCATGCTGGCATTACTCCGTTTTTTTAGCCGTTTATTCTCCATGTAAACTGTGAAATGCAAGAGACTACTAGAGGACTAACAAATAAGACCCTGCTGACAGTGAGAAGACAGCACGTAATGCAGGAAACCGCAGACCACAAAGCCGCAACCACAGATGCGTGCAAGGAGCTTAGTGTCGTCGTATGCAGATTGCATCCATTGTTTGGAATGACTTTACTGAGCTCAACAAAATCTAAAATCTGCTCTATATAGGCAGACACGTCAGTGTTGTGACTAAAACCTGTGTTCCAGAACTAATCTAAAACTGAATCGAGTCGAGATTAATTGAAAACTGTTAAATAATCTATTCCTCTTGACTCTTCAATCGTTCTGAACTACGGCTAGTAAGTAAATGTGGTAGTATGACATCATCATTATCAGCCTGTAGAAGTCCACTGCTAGACATAGGCCTCCCCCTTAGAATGCCACGACGAACGGTCTTGAGCTGCCTCCATCCACCGACTCCCCAGATAAAACTTACAAGAACTTAAAGTAGATTCCTAACGGTCGCACACAGAGTTCTAACATTACCTTACACATTAACATTAACTATATATAAGTCAAATTGCTTCAAAATATTTGTTAAATTGTGACTCAAAATCTAGAACAAGGAACCATTTTATTGGCCTATCAATTCAAAATAATTGACGTCTATGGACTTTAAGAAATCAATATTAGAAACTTCATAGAACCAAACCAATAAACATCAAACAACTCAATAAAATATTCAAGTAGGTACCTAAAATAAAAAAAACAATATGTCCAACTATTGAACTATTTAAAAATATATCAATAGCTTGAGTTTGTCAACTCTGAGAGATATCATGAGTACCTTCTAATTCTAAAATTCCCACCCACAAATGTTATCGTTGGTGCACTAAAGCTAAGTTCAATTTATTAGTATAGGCCTTACTTTAATCAAGGAACAAGTAAAAACTAAGACAAAGAACTTAAAAACATTTCACAGAACGGAATTAAACGCTGACGCGACCAAAAAAGGTACAAGAAGTGAATTTATACCTGCTACCTAGGCCATAGATTAAGTAAAAGTATCAGATACAGACAGCTGCAGAAATACCTGATCACCTTACGTGTTTCATTATCGTGGTTAAACATTTAGACCAGTTTCGCCATGTTTACATTTTCGCCCGCAACATTGCACCTCGTAAAAAACAAATGTATATCCCAACACGAACTTCAAAATAATAATGTTTACGAAAAATCCACATTCAAAAAAAAACTATTTCTCCTCGTGTGATGTTTTTTAACCGACAGTACACCAACAACATTATTGCTGGTCTGATTTTGATTTGTTTTCTTTGCTGTCTTAGAAACATTTCCGTCGAATTAGAATACCCCATTTTATTAAATTGTTTATTAGTAGATTATGCACTAAGGGAATAAAGCAGTGTCTTATGTCGCGGGCGGCATATTGAACCCTATATTGAGCGGAGTAATATAGAGTCCTGAGTGAAGCGAGGGGTTCAAGCTGCCCAAGGCGGAGACAGGCTTTATTCCAGAGGAGCATACTCTACTTTTCACACTTTCTGCGAGACAATAAAAAGCCAGGGCTTTTTTTTTATTTTTGCGGTAACAGATTATCAATAATCTCTAAAGCGTCTATTTTGATAAACTTTGGAGTAGAATCACTATCGTTTGTAATGTTTTATCAACATGAATATTGCAATAAAATTTACTGAAAATCACAGCACCAAACACGCTGTTCACATTCTTTGTAAACGCATCTTTTTCTATTTTTTTTTGAGTTTGCTTATGGTGGCCAGTTCGAATTTCCAACAAACCTCTTTACAATGCCATATGGGCATATTTTTACTTAGAGTTTTCCACGAGTCTCCATACGAACTTGACGTTCCAAATTCAAATCTTTTTAATCCCTAGGGAGTTTCATACAACTTTATATCCTTAGAGAGACAATGCTTTACTTTACGTTGAGGTTGCATGATTTGTAATTGGACATTGTCGAGCAGGTGGTGTGAAAAAATTATAATATACTGCCAATGGGCAGGTCATTTAGCTCGCAGAACTGACTACCGATAGGGAATAAAGGTTCTGGAGTGGCGAACACATGCCGGACGAAATGATAGAGGAAGGCCCTCCACTTGATTGACTAAAGAGATTATTAACGTCGCAGGAAGTCGGTGGATGGAGACGGCTCAAGACCGTCTATTTCTAATTGGGCATTCTAAAAGGGAGCCCTGCAGTGTAGTGGACTTCTACAGGCTGATAATTATGATGATATAGCCTTTGTGCAGCAGTAGAACATTACAGGCTGATGATGATGATGATCAAAATGTTAAACACGAAGAGGATCACATTCCTTTTCGACTGTCAGTACCCAAGGCTGAGAAAACAGAACTTCCCAAGGTAGAATCATGAACAAAAGTTTATTACACTATCTCGATGCAAAGCCCTCTTTGCCATTTATCTTTGTCGGCGAAGTTGTTCGGACGAAAGTACTTAGTAGGGGAATTAAAGACAAATTCGGGAAGCGGCTTTTTATTGGAAGGTTAATTGCGAGGTGAGAATTGAGGTTTATGGGGTATTTTTTTTACGAAGGGTATATACGGAACGGGAGATTAATTAAAAATAATCTGCAAAAAATACACTGCTCTACCTTATTTTTCTCTGCTTTAACTACTTCACTGTACCCTGTGTGTGTACTTTGCCTTGGTGTGTCTGGCCTTAAAATAGACACCTCCTTCTTCTCCCGTGGATGTATAGTAAAAGCCTTACTAAGGTATCACACCAGGTTGGCAGGGGATAGGCAGCAGCATCCACTTGATTACTTAACACCAAACTGCGATTCCCAATCCACCTGCCAAGCGTGGTGATTATGGCAAATCAAAGTCAAGTCAAAGTCAAAAAGAACTTTATTCATTGAAATCACAAGGATCATTTTGAATCGTCTTATAAGCTAAATTTACTCTTGTTCCCCCCATTGCATTCTTTGGGGAAGGCTTCGTCTAACAGTGGATGTCTAAAGGCTGTTAAAGAAGAAGACCTACTTCATCATCATCATCAGCAGCTTCCATCTACACCATACCCATTGAATACTATTAGGGAATTTACCAGAATCACCATGCTTGGCAGGCGGATTGGTGATTTCAGTATTTGTGTTAAGTACTCTGGTAGATGCTGCTGCCCATCCCTTGGTTTATTCCGTTAGTCAGCATTAAGAACATCTACGGGAGGAGACGGAGAGGTCTTTCTTAGACCAGACATACCAAGGCCTACGGTAACTACTTTGCTTGTTTATTGTAATTGGTTAATGAGGTTGGTACATTGGAAAACCAAATACCAATACCTGGACTTGTTGAACAATTTTTGTTGGTGTAAGATTTGTCCTGGCTGTTGGCTTATTTAGGAGTGTGTGACTGGAAGAAAGCGTTAGCCGAGTTGGTCGTGGAAAGAAATGGCGGCGATGAGCTCACCACTTGTAACGTCTAAATTCCTACGACTGTGCAACCCACGGTAAATAGAGGCCCTTCGAGGCTCTGCTTAACCCTTCGGGAAAAAGGTGTGTGTTTATGTATCAATGTATGTATGTACAAGGAGATTTCTACAAAAAATAGTCATTTAAATAAATAAATAAATGCTGGAGACATGTCACACAACATTATCTAGCCCCAAACTAAGCAGAGCTTGTGTTATGGGGACTAGATAACTGATATACTTAATACAATACACTACATAGATAGATATTTTTTATTATACATAGAAAAATACCCAGAACACCCTGAACAAATATCTGCTTATCGTACAAATATTTGTTCCGAGGCGGGAATCGAACCCACAACCTCCTGCGTCGCAAGCGAACCTTCGCCCGCCGCGCCACAGAGGTCGTCAAACAAATTTAACTTAATGTACATAACACATAACTATCATGTTAGACTTTGTAACTCCCCATACATTGATCAAAATACGACATGGCTCCAAGAAAGAGGTCCGGAAGAATCCTATTCATGGCTGACGAAAAACACAAAACATAAATTGTTTTCTTTTATTTTTTTCTTCTCCAATATAACAAACTATAAAGCTAAAAAGTTAAGTTAGGTCAACCATAGCACACCAAGCTACTTTATTTTTACACTTACAGGTAACCTGCTTTCTAAATTAAGTCATCAAAAGATCTTTTTGATATGTGTTTCACAGTGCAAATATTGCAAGTGCTAAGCGACGGACAAAAAACATGTAGTTAGTTTAGTAATTACCCAAGTTTTGGCCCCAGCTGGCTAGTACCGTACCACATTAGGGACTGACTAGCTTTTTCGTCTGCCAACATTTTTAAATGTTTTTGTGCACAAATAAAAGAAGCTGTTGATGAACGAGTCCTACAAAAACTGCAATAAAAACATTAATGGCCAATTCTACTCTTACTGCTCAGTAATATAGTTTTAACCATAAAAACTGACTAATAATGAATCATCACCATCGACCTGTAGAAGTTCACTGCTGGACATAAAATGCCTCCCCCTAGAATGCCTAGTCAAACGGTCTTGAGCTGCCTCCATCCACCGACTTCCTGCGACGTTTATAATGTCTTTAGTCCATCAAAAGGAGGATTTTCCTCTACCTCGTCGTCCGGTTTGCGGTCGTTAATCGAAAACCTTTATTCCCCAATGGTTGTCAGTTCTGCGAGCTATAATTATATGTGAGCAAAGGTGCTCGCTATGCTCGGGATTCCAATATGTAATCCTTAATACTCATTAATAAATGAACCACAACCAAATTTGTTATAGATATATTAGCAATATTTACAAAAAAATTACGGTATAGTAGTTACCTCATACGTGGATTCAATTATGGCCGTAAGTTAAGGCTTTGATGCGCTCCGCTTACGTTAATGATATGGTGAAGTGGACGAAGAGCTTTATAGCTTATATATATTTAACGGTAAATAAAACTGGGTTTATTAACGTTGTTTGGACAAGCTTCCTTCATCGTCTTAGTTATTTTCTTATTCGACGCCATTTAAAAAAGTGCGCTGCTCTGTGTTATGTCGTGTTTTAAAAGTAGCATGTATGAAGTATAAAAATTATTAATTATCCTTCTTTTTATTTATTTTGAAGCAATAATTATTATTTAAATGTTACTATTTGGTGGACGAATTCTTATCTGATAAATTGTTAATATAATTGTAATGACATATAAAGTACCATACTTATAAATCTGTGAATGACATGCCTGAACTTGAAAATCTGCGTGATTTTAAGTAATTTAGGACCTAGTTTGTTATTTATTTTTATGATTGGTTGACGTGTTAGTTCAACTTTTTTAGGTATGCGCGTTTTTTTATATAATGTGACTTATAATGTTAAAATTGCAGCGCCCGACAGGGTACATGTATTTTCATAAGCTGCTCTTAGACCTAAGCTATAAATTATGTACATGTTGACAATTAATAAACAATTAAATGATTTATATAATTTTGTCAAGTAAAATTGAATAGCTTAATTTTTTTATGTTGGTGTAAAAACTGTCCGTCATAAGTTTTATTTGCACTTTAACGAAACTGGCTCGACTGTCTTTGACTACTTTGAAAAGTTATTATAATTTGCTTCTGATAAACAAGAACATTGCAAATAAATGAAAAAACTTAGCTTTGGCAAATGCAACTAAAATAATAAAAATAAGCTGGTATTTTATATTCCTACTGTTGGGTCGCAGAGGTGCTCAATGTTTTTGTGAATCTGTGATAACAAACAATAATGAGGTTGTATCTTTTGATGTTTTAAAATATACATGGCGTCTTTTTTTTTAAATATATTTTTTACTTATAAAATGTACAAATTATTAAAACTAAACACATTTCAGTAAAAATACAGCTCAACATTAGAAGTAACTTAGCAAGCTAAGGTGCCCATAAAAGTTATTGCTTTTTTTTAAATTTTGGTCCCATTATAAATCTAAGTTTTGCGATTTATGTACCATTAACATATAAGGTAATGTAATGAACCGTTTGGTACATAGTAGAGAACTTTGAGTAGCGCGCAATGTTTCATGGCGTCTGCCATTCCATGAAACATTTTTCACAAATCAACACACATTTCCAACTTGCTGTAGACATCAGGAGTCATCAGTTTTAGGAGCATCTAAAATAACTTATCAGTTGCTACTACTAGCTTGTGACTGGTTCTTTCTTGGTCACTCTGGTGACTAGCTTCATTCCAGTATGCTGGTAATATAACGGCTTAATGAACAATAGTGAAATAACCAGGATATGACGGAATGGTAAAAAACTCATGTTTACCGTTTCGTAGCGAGTCTACGTGGTTCGCTATGGACCGTAGCAGACCGCGTAGACCTGCTACGAATTCATGTGGGTGAGTTTATCAAATCCTTACCAATCCATATCAGCATTTTAATCATCATCATCACCAATCTATTAACGTCCACTTCTGGACGAGGACCACCATTGAATTCAATGGGGGATTTGCTATAATCACCACGCCTATCAGGCGGATTTGTGATCGCAGTTTGGTGTTAAGTACCCATCTGCTGCTGCTGCTCATCTTTTGGTGTAATCTCTCTGTTAAGCTTTTAATTCTTCCACGAGAACTGGAAGGGACTATTCTCAGGCCGAGCACTTCATGATAATAATATAATAAAGATAAATCCTAACAGTACCATCAAAATTTGTACGACATTGATGCAAACTTTACACGAGTCCAGTGACTAATCCGAGTCAAAGTCAAAGTCAAAAAGAACTTTATTCATTGAAATCACAAGGATCATTTTGAATCGTCTTATATAAAATTAAATTACTCCTGTTCCAACGCGACCAAGCCTAGAAGAATCAGGCAACAAACTCGGCTTGGCTTACATAAATGGTCCGTCTTACCACCTAGTGAGAAGCGCCTGTGTGGTGCCTCGGAGCAAGGAGTTGCTGAAACATATTAAATGAGAACTTAAGAGTCTTTTGATACTCAAACGTTCACGTGAAAGGTTAGCACTGAGCTAAAATGAAACAAGTATTAACAAACACCTAGAAACAATTTAGCGCTAGATTAAGTTACTGAAAAAACTTGTAGATATTGAGTTTTACGAAGCCACTTTCACCACAATTCAGCACGATCCGCTTGACGTATAGATAACCGACAGCAATTGCCTCCAAAGCACTTAAACAAGTTCTCTGCTTGTAAACTGTCACAATAGCTAAAGATCCCATTAAACTTTAGCAATTTCTAACTTTTCCTATTAGGCTTACTACACACATTTCGTCCGAGACTTACGAACTTGTAAACGGTTCTGATACCGATGTGTATTGTTTTATTGCCAAAGAAAGTGTTAATTTTGCAGAGGACTTTCTGCACGGAAATATTTGACAACCTCTGTGCCGCGGCGGGTGAGTAGCTGGCTGAGATTCGAGAGGTTGCGGGTTCGATTTCCGCTGCGAGACAAATGTTTGTTTGATCTGCAAATATTTGTACCGGGTCTGGGTGTTGTGGTATCATGGTACTCGTAGTTCCTGATACCCACGACACAGGGAACTTTGAACTTGTCAATGTCATCAATAGAGTACAGTCATCATCATCATCATCATCAACCGGGAGAAGTCCAATGTGGAACATAGGCCTTCTTTATAGAATGCCACGAGTCCACGAGAAACGGTCTTGAACCACCTCCATCCACTGACTTCCTGCACCGGTTACAATGCGATTGGTCTATCAAGTGCGAGACATATGCAAAAATAACCGGTCAAGTGTGAGTAGGACTCGCGTGTAGAGGTTTCCGTACTAGTTGGCTATCTTAGTAACTACTATGCCTATTGAATATAAAAAAATAAAAAAACAGTCGGTCAACACACATTTTTAATACACAAATGTTTTCCATATCACGAAAGAATTCCGTTGAGGTCTTCCTGTAAAATAGGAGTTAAGCCCTAAATTCTAGAGCAGTTTCGGGGTAGTGGCATGATGAACGCTCAAATTTCGTATATTTTCTATAATATCTATTTATATACTCAGGTCATTTTTACCTTTTGAGGTACATAACCATTTTAGTGTGTAAAAAGTGACAGCTAATGACAGATATTAGCTTGAGGTAAGCTGGCTTACGCAGTGTCAAAGTTACATTGAATTTCAAACATAGCGAATATCTAAAGGGACACAAAATGTCAATAGTGACAGCAAATGTCGTAAAAGTCTTTTTCAACTAAAACATTTTCTGTTTTATTCGTAGTCAATTTTGTGTATTTTATATTTCGACTTGTTCACCAGTCATCTGTAGACATAAAAAATAAAGAACTCCAGCAACACAGTGCGTTAGCAGTTCTTTTATAATAACGATAACATAATTCACAGCATCAATTTCTCGTCAAAGTTGAAAACAAATCTACGAACTTCAATTTATGAACAAGTCAAAGTTGCTCATGCGTATAAAATTCCGTGTAACATTGAATTTTCGTGCGAAGTTCAGAATTAGGTTTCTACTTGAATAGCGATCTTATTATGGGCTAGCAAAATGACTAAATAAATCTCTGCTCACGGTCTCATGACGAAACTCTGATTTGGTGTCAAAAATGTACATAAAATAAAACATACAAAGGCTGTTTATAAGTTACATATTTATTTAATTATTCAGGGACAATAATCGACTAAAATATAAAATCTTAGGTCATAGAAGGATTATGAAGTTAAGTTTAACAATAGTGTAGCCCACATCATTATCCACAGATTAGTTAACAGTATTATAAATTGAAAACAAAAACCCCACTAGAGGCTATTGTGTGATACCAATATTTAAAATTTTAAACACTAAGGGTCTTATACATAATCATTTTTGAAACCTAATTAATTAAAATAGCTTTTGTCTTGTTCTCTCTGATGTAAAATGTCATACGTCAAAACAAGACAAAACATATTTTAACAAAAGTAGGTTTAAAAAATGATTATGACAAAAGAAGTTATTTATGCATGCGCTAATTTAACTTTAAAGTTAATGTCATATTTTATACATATTTGGCTATTAATATAAATCTTGAGGGACCAAGGACATTATAAAGGTACTCGAAACCGTTTATCGTGCGGCAAGAATGCCTTAGAAATGGCAAAGGTCTATGCCCAGAAGTTGATGATGATGATGATGATATAAATACTTATCTTGGCCTATGTCAAATAAAGTTAGTAAGAAAAAGTTACCATCGGTCTCCGTTTAGCGCTAGTTCTTGCCAATCGCTTGGCGATCGCAAAGTGTTAAAGAGTTTACAATTCTGTTCTATAGATCAAAGTAGGTTAACCATTGAATAACGAAACCGAAACATAAATAAGTATATAAACGTTGCGGCAGAAACAAAAAGAGTAAAATTAAATTTCTTTGTCGTAATTTGAGAAATAGCCGTTTCAATTTCTTGTTACCAAAATGTTTTAATATAACTTTATTTTGTAAAAGAAAGAACGTAACAAACATTCAATAATTCTTGAGTCAGTAAGCAAGAAATGTGCGTTAGGAATTATTTGATTTCGAGATATTACTTTTTTTTTGGTTTTATTTTACTGACAAAGAAAATAATAAACATTGTAGCTAGGGAAAATATGTTCGTTTAAAATGCTTACAATTTTTATCATCTCGATATGATAAAAATATCATCTTCATCATTAACATCAGCCTGTAGAATTCCACTGCTGAACATAAGCTGTGGGGGAGGCTATATATATTCTAGGCCTAAATACCACGCCGAACGGCCAAAAATAACATAGAATTAACAATTAAAAACAATAGGGTTGTCAAGCAATATAATATTTTGTCTCGATTTAGCATTATTGAATTCCTGCAAGGCATGCCCGCGAGCAATAAAGACATTCTTTGGCACCGCGCCATACCAGGGCGATACCAAGCGCCATACCGCGCTACTGAGGCCAGAGGTTGTACTTTTATTCCGCCATCCGCATTCTTGAGGGATTACACTTTAATTTTATCAGATATTTTAATTGATTGAGCAAAGACAAAGATACAGACCTTTAGAAAAAATTGTACGAGTATTATGAGGTTATTCTTCTCATCATCATCATATTATTTTTATCATCATCAGCCATTTTAAACGTCCACTGTTGGACGAGGCCTCCCCCAAAGAATGCATTACAGGTACATTATGAATATATTATAGAAAACATTATTATGATACTACGATGTCTCAATTTTTTACGACTTGTAATTTATAAATAACGTTTATAGATAACGTTACATGTATCGTCCGTTGTCGTTGAGCCGTGGTGAGTCCGACCTAAGAATAGACCCCTCCTTCTCCTCCCGTGGATACAGTAAAAGCCATGATAAGAAGTTACACCATAATGGTGTACATTTTACGGATGGGCAGCAGCATGCACTTGAGTTACTTAACACCAAACTACGATACAGTGGACGTAAACTAGCTGTTGATGAATATCTATATACACTTTACATAAAGCTAAAACTTACGTAGGTAATAGTAGTCTCTGTCTACTCTTACAAGTATACAGGCGTGAATGTATTTTCTATATCCACACATACCATTTTTTCACTTAAAATCAAAACTCGTACCTGATTGTCCATTCAAAATCATAATTTACAAACGAAAACTTTTTGCAAGCTCACTGATCATCAAAATGGAACGTTATTCCAGAAACATTATCCGAATGTAAGAGCGCAAACACATGACAATATGTCTAACAAGTTAAGCACACGCCAGACAAAGCCGAACCGCGCCATCTGCATAATTAAATTGAATTTGCGTCAACGAAGTGACAACCCTATTTGGGTGCACGTTCTATGTAAGACTGTTTGATGTGTGTGTAATCATCAGTTGATTTTATAAATTTCGATTTGCATGAGAATGTTTTTAAAACTGCGAAGGTAGTGCTGTCTTGGATTTAAGTTTTCAAAAGTGCCGTTACCAATTACCAACTACCAATATGTGGCAGATTATATATAAAAACATTTGAAAAAAGGCTCCCAAACATGGAACAGGAGTAATTTTAGTTTATAAGATGATTCAAAATTATCCTTGTGATTTCAAAATTCTATTGATTTGATTTTATTTGATTTGACGTAAAACTCCCAATAAGCTATACATCATAATTTTGCTGCACCTATTCAAAAGCTATTTATACCATCTGTTTTTATTAAGCTTATAAAATTAATCTATGTAAGCATTTAAATGAGGTAAATGGTTATCGTTTAGATCAGTTAAATTGAATGGCTGTGCTAAACAAGTCTCGTAAACCTATCACGTTTTATTTGAGGTTAAAATTCCAAGTGATGCTTTTGTTTATCTAAATTACGTATTCTCAAACATGCTTGGATATTCGATAATTATTCAGAGAACATTCTTCGAGATAAATTGAGCTTTTAGTAGAGGTGACAAACACGCCGGCAATAAAAAATCTATTATTAATCGTGTTATCAGACCGGCAATATTAGTATGAAAAATTATCTGTCGTGTAGTTGACGTTTCGTCTCCAGAAAAACAAGAAGAAATCAGTTGAAGAAAATCCGATCAATAACACGCCACCTGAAATTCAAGAGGCGGATTTTTTTTTTCGCCAAAATCAAACTACAAATATTTGAAAAACATGAGAACTTTTGTTTAAATGAAGAATAAAATAAAAAATACTTGATTGTACATTCAATCATTGACTGAGATGCCAGAGTTCAATTCCCGCTGCGGGACGAATGTTCGTATGATCTGCAAATATTTGTTCCAGGTCTGGGTGTTATGGTACCATGGTACCTACTCGTAGTTGCTGATACAATAGTTCGTAGTTCCTGATATATGGTATCAAGACTACGTATGTGACTGTTGGGTGTACTAGGTAGGTACCTAGTGG
Organism: Epirrita christyi; assembly: GCA_951392215.1. Lineage (NCBI taxonomy): Eukaryota > Metazoa > Arthropoda > Insecta > Lepidoptera > Geometridae > Epirrita > Epirrita christyi. The sequence goes on from OX595843.1 coordinate 3,048,684, forward strand.
CTGATCAAACAATGAAAACAAATTAAATTACACTTACGTTTTCTTTTATGCTAGGTAAGAACAGTAATGGGCGTAAAGGCTTTGCCGGTCCCGGCTGCTGTATTGGTGCTTTGGTTTTATAGCGTTTCTCCGTCGCAAGCTCTCTGGATACCATGTGGCACGACTACATCATCAACCTATAGAATTCCACTACTGAACATTGGCCTCTCCCATAGAATGCCACGTTGCATCTATTAACTAGCTTCCTACGATCTTTCTAATATATTTGATCCATCGAGAAAGGGCCTTCTGCGTTGTTGGGTTTATGGTGACCACTCTAGAATTTATTTTATCCCCAACGGTACGTTCATAAGAGAAAAAAATTGTGATTCTCATGACAGGGATGTGTCAGCCAAGAACCACAGTACGAAGATACTACCTCTAAGACTATTTTTAACCGACTTCCCAAAAAAGGAGGAGGTTCTCAATTCGGTTGTATTTTTTTTTTTTTTTTAATGTTTATTATCGCATATCTCCGGCGTTTATGAACTGATTTGGAAAATTCTTTTTTTATTTGAATATTATACTTTCAGATTGGTCCCATTTTTTTTAGAATCCAGTTCTGATGATGGAATCCATGAGGAATTGAGGGAACTCCTCAAATATTGTAGGCATACATATGGTGATTTTGATATTTTCAGCACCAAACTAAGCATTTGCATTCAAAAAGTATCATAATCCTTTCACCACTATGGTTCTTTCATAATTTTTTTCCATCCAAATATTTAGTCATATACAATGGCGGAAGTCGGTTTTTAAATGAAAAGTTATCTAGTATGTCAATAGTTTACATACTTCACTATTTAAGAGTAAAATTTTGGTACCTTCTATAGCATTAACTGTGGCTTTGTTAAGGTCATCCGTTTTGCAGATGTGACGCAGAAAAACACGCGAGCAAATGAGGCATCTCTGCAGTTACATTCAGTCCAGGAGGAGTCTCGCATTCCTCATTCGAAGAGATTCTGTCTTCAGCGGCCGACTTGAGTTTGAAGTTTGTTCATATACCTATTATTTTCAGATCAACCATGGCAGCTCATGACCTGGTGGTAGCTGTTCCTAAAAGACTGTCAGATTATGCCTAACAGACTACAATAATAATAACGTTTGAAGTGATAAAATATTAATTACGGAGGTGTCTACTACACGATTTTCGAGATCTAATGAAATGGAACCGCCCACGTGGCGCTATTCGAGCGGCAAAGGTGAAACCAGAATCTGTCCAAAGTTCACACAATTCATGGTTGAATTATATTTCACATATAAACATACAACTCCGCTTTTATTCAATATTTTCCCGGATCATAGGTAGATAGAGATTGTTAGATAGATAACTCTATAATGACAACACGGACACAAATAAAAAAAATATGAATGACTTATCATAGAAGATGCAAGTGTGAACGGGAGTTCATAAGTTTTCCACCTGCTGAAGCTGATACAAAGAAAAAGAGAACCTAAAAACCTTTGGTAGGTAGTCAAAAGTATTTACTATATAATCAGTAAAAGTTCCTAAGACAGCACACGCGCTTGTTTATCTTGAATGATGTACTTGATGATGTAGGTACCCAAAAATCAGTAGGGTAACATAATGGTTGACATGGCAAAACAAAATTTAGTTCTGAGTCCGTATTTAGGACTGTCAACTCACAGAACACAAATAGGGCTGGCTGTTTAGATAAAAAACTTGGGGTCAAAACTTGGAGAGTTTTTGCCCCTAAAGAACACAACTGATTGATTGAGATTAAGAAATGATAAAAAAAAATGTTCCTTCTCTGTCTATAAAGTTTCCCAAGCGTGGTCCAAAATTTTTTCATGATTGATCCGATCACGAACCCAAGCCACGCGTTGACATAACTGGTGCGCTTTGTACCCAATTTTACGATTATCCAATAAGATCCTTTATTAAATTGTGAGCTATTGAACTAGATAGTCAGAGTAGGCCAGCTGGCCGTCAAACCGACAAGTCAGAAGTTACGGTAATTTATTCCCGCGGTCCGCGTTTGGCATCCGATAAATCCATCCTTTGTCAAATAAAGCCAATGGTAACTAGATTTATAAGGGAACCCAACAAAACTGTTTATTGAACACCTATTTCGGCGGAGGAAATAATTAATGTTTGAGACAGCTACCTCGGCTTGAGAGAATTAGAAAATAACCTAACTTATCTATTTAGCCAACTCAATTATGTTAATATAAAGTCAAAAGCGTATTCGTATCGGTTAAATTGTCTAAAGAAAGCAAATAAGATTCTATTGTAGAAATCAGAGGTAGATCTTGAGGCAATAGACCAATTTTGGGAAAACTTAATACAACGTTTTGATAAAATCGAGACCAAATCACGACTTCATAAAGAAAGCAAATTTTGTATAACCCCCGTTGCAAAGTTCAAAGCACAAAAAGCTTTTACTTACTCTATATTCTATTTTAAATTCAGCTGTCCTTTCTTTATTATTAAAACTCCTATAAAATCCATCTTTGCCTGTATTCTGCAAAGTAAGAAGTTGCGAAGATTCGAAATACTGGGATTACAGTATCTAAAGTAGCAAAAACTATTGCTCTAGTTGTGTGTTTGTATTATTTAAGATGAATTAAGAAGGTAGCGTTAAGTAATGAATATTGGTGAATTTCTTGAATTAAAAAACTACACAAAGGACTAAGAAGATCCACTTTTGTTAATTTAGGTATCAAACATTTTCCAACATATATAAAATTCAACTTTTTTACAAAACTATATTAATACTATTCAAAAAAAAGGTTGAAAGCCAAGAAATCATTAAAGTTACGTTTAAAAACGTTTAAGTTTGTTAGTGAAATGTTACAGTCTGGTTACTGGTTACATGGAGTTATATTTTACTACTGCAAAACATCTTCAAATCTGCATCTTTCAATCAGTATATTCAAGTGTAAGAACCGTGGACCAAGATTAAGTGCGGCCACAGACCTGCTGATTCTATTCTGTTCTACCTAGAACAGCAAAGAACAGAATTGGGACCGGGTTCATCAACACACACTTACCAGGTGCCGGGAATTCTTGATTGGCACTGAGTCGCAATCTAGTGCTTGTGAGTGACGATAGAAGGTTCTTTCTGAACTGCCAGAACGTGTTGATCGGCGATGAGGACGGTTGCTTGCTGACCAGGCGTTCTTGTTGGTCTAGTTCAGTAGGTGTGTGATGAGTGGTACATTTTGTATTGCATTCTAGCAACCTAATTTAAATTCTTATTATTATTTGCTGTTCTAGGAAGAAAAGAATAGAACTGGCAGGTCTGTAACCGGCCTTAAACTGCTGGCTTCGGTACGTCTATTGTATACTCGTCTTACTTCATCCGACCGACCACGTCAAGCCTAATATTTTATGCAAAGACAAGGCTCGTCTGCCTTGACGGAGTTTTGTTGTTTGCACAGGAGAGATCAAAAAGGAAATTGGCACTAAATCCCCGGAACCGTGTTCGGAATAACAAACTAATTTATCTCGACTTTGAAACTTTTGATACAGATTTGACGGCTGCGTGGAGGCTGACCTAGCTAAACATGATTTGGCAGCTTTGGCAAAATATTCTTAAAGTAACTTTCGTGAATTATATCATTCATTTTGTAAAAACGGGAAATTTTCACGTACCGATATGTTGGTGGAAGCACCAACAGGTTTCGACCCTAATCGAGGGTCTTCATCAGGGTGGGTATAGGATCCGCACTACACTCCCTCCGCGTCCTTCCTCGCACTGCGTCTCTGAGCTCGCTCCTCTCGGCTCGTCCGGCGCGGGGGTGGGGGGAGTGCTTGTGTCCGCGTCATTACACGTTCTTCGGTAACGTCCTTCCGGTCGGGTTGCGGTGCTCCATCATCGTCGCTGCCACTCCCGTCGCAACCATCGGGCGCGCCAGGAGCGGCCAGACAGGCTACACTAACAGTGTCTCTATCAGGCTCAAACACTTCACTGTCGTACGTCCCATAAAGACAGGATTTCCAAGCGTATGGTAGAGCCCATCCTCTATCCCTGTTGAAATTCTGCCGAGAGGAGCGAGCTCAGAGACGCAGTGCGAGGAAGGACGCGGAGGGAGTGTAGTGCGGATCCTATACCCACCCTGATGAAGACCCTCGATTAGGGTCGAAACCTGTTGGTGCTTCCACCAACATATCGGTACGTGAAAATTTCCCGTTTTACAAAATGGAGGGAAAAATATTCTTACGTTAATACGCTACTAAATTTTCTTTCATAGTGGGATTATATTTTCTAATTATCTTTATCTAGATGATAGCATCTACATCCACAATTTAATTACACCATTCTGTGGTGGTGTTCTGTTCATAATCAAATTAATATGAAACTTAGTCAAAAAATGTATCTGGATGATTTAATTACTGGTTAATGGATTGACAGCCGTTTTGGAGATAAATGGTAATAGACAAAACACACGAACACAAAATCTCTTAACCCAAACACAGGAACGTCTCCGTTCCGTCGTTTATGTCCAGTTTTATCGCACCATTGTGGGCGAGCTTGCGGTTTTATACGCTTTCTGAAGTGTGCTTTTAACATTTTCAGTATTTTATATTATATCACTTCACTGAAAACAGTATCATTTGAAATTATATATTTTATTGTTTTCACTGTGTTATTTCCCACATTCAATTTATTTATTATATCAAAAATCCTCCCCTCTTTTTTTTCTTATAATTTTATAATCATAATTTTATATCATATTTAATTTTTATTGTAATTATCATGTGTCTGAATTATCACATATTTTAATATGGGTTTATCTAATATAACATACACTAATATTGAATCCTCTAATGATTCAAATTTATTAATTTATTTATCATAAATAACAAAATCTTTAACGTACCTACACGAGCAAAGTTTATCATAATTAACACAACACTCGTTAACAATTTTTTTAATGATTTTTATTCCAATTAGGATTTTTGACAGCAATTGACGCTATATTTTGAAATTAGTTTAAGTTTCGTGCTCGTTTATTTAATAAGAAATCAAGTTATGCATCGTTTAAATCGGTGATTTAGCACTAAATAGCGTTTATTTGTAAGATAAATATTAATCAACGATTTAAGAATTACTTCAAATGTATAAGTATGCATATATAGCTTTAAATGTATAATCTTGCTGTTTCAGTTTTCGAATTTATCTGCATTTGTTGTCAGCCTATAGACAATGCCCTACCGTAGTATATGTGTAGTAGGTTCTAAAAGGCTTCCATGAATAATGCTCTCACCGATGATTCCTTTGTGTTAGTAAAACGGTATCGGGATATGGTATTCGATACGGGTCACTTTTGGATAATTTTATTTGAAGGCTTCGTTGTGTTTATAGGACAAAGCCGATCGAGTCTTTTGTTCCATAGATCAAGGTAAATTCACTTTACGCTGGCTTGTTTTAATTTCTGTCACAAAAAACTAACGATGATCTAAAAACGAAATTATGGAATAAAATCGTACCAGTCTGTTCCATATCCACGATTTTATGCAGATAATTCACAAGCTCACTATAAAACCAAGACGAAGAACTGGAACGAACTAAATTAAATGTCCATCCCTCAACCCTCAGGTTTTTTAATTTCCTATCTAGTTTGCTGTTTGCTCTTTGGCCTATGGTTTGTGGTTTGAAGCTTTGTGTTTTATCTAACCATTTTTTAGGATCAATTCCGTTTTTTTTTTATATTTAGGTATGTTTGTCATTTTAGAAAAATTACGACTATACACCACGTACTTTACTATTCTCCTGCTGACGTTTCGTTGACGCTCAAAGGTCGTGCGACGAGAACGCAGTTCTCGTCGCACGACCTTTGAGCGTGGTCGCGGTCGGTGCTCATGAGGAAGGACCTCAAAATGGTCAACGAAACGTCAGCAGGAGAATAGTAAAGTACGTGGTGTATAGTCGTAATTTTTCTAAAATGATACCAAGCCACGATAATTTCAATTCTATTATGTTTGTCATGATATTTTTAAGATTATCACGAAAACTGGAGTGTTGATAAACGGTAACCTATGTCTAATGCAACAGGGTAACTATTAATTAGGATATGGCCTAATGAAATTGGCATTTGCTGGTTATGCTTTGCTAAACTAACCGCTATTCGCCATAGTGACACTGCAAATTACGTCCTCTTTTTCTGAAAACCAAAAACTACGTCAATTATTTTTGTCCGACTATAAATGAATGAACCGCATATTAGTACTTAATCACTTAATTTCAAACTCAAATATTTTGAGAACACAAAATGTAAAATAAACATTGTCTCTACCAACAAAAACTGTGTTAAAAATATTATTTACTGGCAGAGGAGAGGCAAAACTCGTACTTCTGCGTGTCGGTCATTTCATTAAGTTATGCCGGAGAGCGCCACCTGAGCACGTAGGTAAAAAAAACTGTCATGGTGCAACAAAGTTTTATGAATTAAATAACAAGCATGTAGGGAACATACGGAAAATATTAAATGGTTGTCAGCCAATCGACGAACAGAGGCCTTACCATAAACTGTGCGCTGTGTGCTGTGTGCTGCGGCGGACATCACGGAACCGATATTTTGTACTGAAGAGTTTTTGAACGAGGCTGAGATGCTTTGGCCGGCCGGTCACAATATCGAACTTACTTAGTTAAACTTTTTACACGGTTATTTGTAATTTTCGCAAAATTTTAGTATATTTGACTAATGTCTACAGTCTACAGGTAAATCAAACCTAACCTAAGGAACCTAATCTCAAGGCCTCGTGGAGTACCTACAACGACCAAAAAAACTCATCGGTCGTCCCAACAGTTGTTAAATCCTACCTAATTGTGTTACAAAAACCTTTGTAGGTAAATTAAGCGCTGTTAGCGAGAAACCATGCGATTGAAATGGGAAGGAAAAATGTTGAATGTGTTTTTACTGGATTTTACCCGAGTATGGCAAATCAAAAGCAGGGTTATGATGTTAACAGTTTATGTATGTATGCATGTAAGTTTATTCATCTTTTCCCTTATCGCTACTAAACTACTGGTCAGATTATAATTAATTTGGTACCGAATGAAAGGGCTTTAAAAGTTTATTCCAAAAATATATTACAAAATTTGTAAAATAAATAAGTATAAAAAAATAAGCTAAAACCCGACTACGCAAAAACTGGAAACATGTAATAAAATGTTGTAGAAGAAGGCCAGATCCACGATTCTATATTTAAGGCTTTTGCAGTGGTGGCGATGAGCTCACCACTTATCATGTCAATATTCCTACGACTATGCCCCTTGAGGTTCTACCTATCCTTTCGGGGAAAAATGCGTGTGGTTATGTGTGGAGATGCGAGAGGTTGCGGTTTCGATTCCCGCTGCGGGACAAATGTAGGTATGATCAACAAATATTTGTTCCGGGGCTGGATGTTACAGTAACGTGGTACTCGTAGCTCCTGATACCCACGACACAGGGAATCCTAGTGTGGGATCATGACTTAGTAGGTATGTGACTGTTGGGTGTTATGTTATGTATTTATTGTAATTTAAGTTGAAGTCGGAGGCGTTTCTTAATAAAAAACATACTTACGTCATATTTTAATAAAATAACTTTCGTGAATTATATCATTCATTGATAAAACATCAATGAAAAAATGAATCCATCAATGATTAATTTCATTTGGGTTTTTGATGAAGATTCGATTAGGGTCGAATCCTGTTGGTCCAACATATCGGTACGAAAATCGGGAAAATTTCCCGTTTTACAAAATGATACGTCATATTATGTGATATGGCTATAAACACACTTATGACGAGCCAAGTAGTTATATGGACTTTTAACAAATAGTTCGAACTTAGCTACAACATATATTATCAATTCAATAATAACTTTTTTCTCCTTCGTTATGTCCATACTCTGGGAGTTCCATTAAACGCTGGAAGCCCAATTATGTCAAGTTTCATAGTAAATATATTTTCGTCCAGTTGTTACGCTGTGATGGTAAATCCTTAAAGCTGGAGCCTGGCATATTCTACTCAGACAGATTCAGGTCGGTTGTCATTCCCGGATTAACTTCAGAGATTAAAATTGCGGAACCAGATTCTGTTGGCGGAAAATGTTTTCAGACTCTTTCGTTTGCGCAGCTATTTTTGTGAACCGAGAGTTCTTATCAAGCTCAACACATCGGCATTATGATTCAGTACCTATGGCAAAACCACATCAGCGTCTAAAGGACGTTTCTGTCTGTATTGATTTGGATCAGTTGAGCTATCTTTAGATCGTTTGTGTCTTTAGAGAGCTTAACATTCGTATTATAAAACATTTTTGTTATTAGTTGTACATATAAGTTTAGATTAAAATATACGCAACTTTATTGGGATTTTTTTCTCAATATGTATTACAATAACAATACATACATATAAAAGCCATAATTATAATATTATGTTACATATATAATAACATTCAATATTATATACTTATATGTAAGATACAGATTAAGCTATCTATTTGTGACCAATGTGTGATCATTGTACAAAGTGAAATATTCACATCCACATTGTTCAAACGCAATAATCTATGTATGTATTTACAATTACTTTTGATTCACTTAAAAGAGGTTAAATAAGGAGGGTAAATAGAAGAAGACGCTTCTCTGAAATAGCAAAGTTGAAAAGTGGCAATGGGCAGGCCATATAGCTCGCAGAACTAACAACCCTTTGCGAAGAACGGTTCTCGAGTAAACAGAAGCCGCGTAACACAGTGTAGGAAGGTTTCGATGGATCAAAGACATTGTAAAGGTCGCAGGAAGTCTGTGTATAATATATGCTATAGTGAGGCCGGCCTAGAATAGACTCCTCTTTCTCCTCCCGTGGATATCGTAAAAGCCGACTAAGGGATTACATCAGGGTATATGGGCAACATCATCTGAGTACTCTACACCAATACAGCGATCCCCAATCCGCGTGGTGATTATGGCAAATCCTCTTATTCTATGAGGGAGACCTCGTCTAGCAGTAAACGTTTACCGGCTGATGATGAAGAAGAAGAAGATCCTACCTATATATCGATTCACAATCAAAAAATCGTCTCAAATGCTGCATAGTAGCATAGAAAAATACCCAACACATTTCTGGTCTAATACATCCCGCGTCTGAAGATTCCGAAGGAAATAGCTTAAATTTTTCACTAGATGGGATAACACATTTAAGCTACACTGTAACTTGAGAATGCTTTGAGTCTGAAGCTGTAAACTGGAATTACTATGGCATCCATTACTCAAATACATGGCAAATTAAATTGTAAAACAAAGAAATAGTAACGTGCAATATTTTTTAAATGATTTGATGTAAAATATTCACAGAATTATATCAGTGTTTTTTTACAATCTTCGATTAAAATTAAATGAATAAGATTAACTACAAGAGCATATTATATAAAAAAAAACAATAAATATCAGTAGAATATTATTGAGAACACTGATGGTTTAGTGGGAGGGACCTCGACTTCCTATCAGGGGGTTAAATACGAATTTTGGTAGTTTTCAAAACTGTATGAAGTTTAAATTCTTTCCATACATACTTGAAGCGCCCCTAGCGAAAACTAAGGACGCTGTCACGCCCCTGAAGGTCAGTTCAGGCCCAAACATTATATCAGAAACAGTAACCACTCCACGCCGCCGTTATCTCCATAATATATCTATATACACAAATGACAATAGAGGTACGTATATTTATTATCACAATAAACAGCTGTTAAAATTTGCAGCGATTTTAAAAGGTTGTTTTCAGTTTATTTTATTGGCTGTAGGCAATTTGGATTGACAAGCTGTGTTGAGAGCAGCTGGTTCAATTTAAAGACTTGGACTAGATTAAAAACATGTTTCTTTAAATTGGCTCAGCTGTTAAGGCGAGATTGAGTAAAAAACTAAATATAGGATACTCATACTCATTTATTCACCGTATAGTATATATACGTACAATCTCCTACTATATAGTAGGAGATTTACAGCACACTGGGTAAGTCAAATTTACGCATACTACAATATAATATAACGAAACAAATACAGAAAGATTAATAAAAGCCATTTAAAAACAGACAAGCATGGGATGGCGTTACCAATAAATTATACCTAAATAAGTCTAACATATTCTTGTGTAGATTGTAACAAACTTCAAAGGGAAATGACAGAATCTCAGCTGCTGTAAAGGGGTATTGTCATGTAGATAATATACAAACATATATTAGTGACTAGATTTTGCGTGCGGCGCGAGCTGCATGCAGCTCGCGTGAGGTTTTCGTTGCTGTTGTAATCTTACAAGCCCATTCAAAATTCGAATCCGACACTTCTGGTCCAATTCACCCCCCCTAAACTTCCCCCAAACAAACCCCCCCCCTAAAACGACTCCTTCTAGGAGAACAAACATGTCAATCAGTCAGTCACCGTTATTCAGCTTTATATTATATAGATAGTGACATGTCATTGTGTGTCATTGTTATAGTCTGTTCAGAGAGCCGTCGTGTCGTGGCCAAACTTTGAACTAACGTTGTGAACTACATAATAATATTACAACCTATTAATTAGAAGCTGGTTTATTTCCGTCGGCATTTAGAATCATATACTAAAGAAATAGTTACAGTTGTTACTACGGTTAAAACGGAACAGACGCGCTAATGTATAAGCATGAAAAAGTTCAAATAAAAATCTTGTATGAAAAATCTCAAATGAAAAAGTTTAAATAAAAACTACTGTTACTTTGTGCTACTGGTTATTTTGAAATCACTTGATATATTTTAGACGTGTTTATATTAGCAGTGAAACCATAGAATAATGTATTGTTACAATCAGTCCCACGCACGCTATGAAATGCGATAATACGTCTACCAAAATGGAGTGAACTAGCTACCCCAATGTTGGTGACCAATAAATTCTATCCTCGTACAGTTCACGTCGTTTTATTCGAGGGTCTGATGTCACGAATGATTGAGAAAGTAAAACGTTAGTACCTAGAGTTGATAGGTTAGGCGAAAGTACTTACTCATGCCCACTATGAAAAAGCTGATTTATTTTTCCGTGAATGTCCAACTTTGATGATATACAATTCAATTCTACTTTTGGGGTTATTCTACTTTTTTTTTGTTATATTTTTTTTCGGTGTGCCGTATGCTTGTTTGCATGCCAAGTAGGTAGTATAAAAAACCCAGAACCATTAATAAAGTAGTGCGTATAATATTAAGCACTTAACACCAATACTGCCATCCCAATGCGCCTGCCAATCGTGGTGATTACGACAAATGCCCTATTGCATTATATGGGGAAGACCTCGTCCAGCAGTGGACGTTTAATGGCCGATGATAATGATGATGATGATGAATATTGAGTAGATATCGTCCTACGATTAGGTAAATTAACTTACGTACATCGGTGTTATTACCTATCTATTGATTATCTATAGATAAATATGTATTTAGATTTACGTGATGAGATAATAATAGAATATCTTAGATTGTATTTTTTCTTGATTTAAATTGTTATTTTTAAAGCATTTACATTCTTCATCCTAATACTTAATTCGTATATTTTATGCTTACCTAATTCTATCCTTCCTTTCCTTCTTATAACTGTCATAAATGCAAAAGTTTGTATAATTTGTTGGAGCCAAAACCTACTGTATATACCTATATGTATACTTCTATTACTTGTATTATTTTTTTGTAAATAAAATAAGATGCATAACCGTTTTGGATAAAATTCGGTACCTAACGAGACGTCTATGAATACCATACCTGAATTAGAAACTAACTTGAACTTTCGTAAATTCTCATTAATCACATAAACTTATAAACAAGATTGTTTTACTAAATGAATAACTAATACAAGTTTGTACAAAAATTTAAACAAATGAAACAGTTGATCTGTAAAAATACCGTTGCAAACGATCTAAAGATAGCTCAACTGATCCAAATCACTATAGCAGACGGAAGCGTCCCCAAGACGCTGGCTGCATTGCCACGCTTGATGGCAATATTAATGCATTCAGCCAGATAAAAGCCAACTCTCGAGCTATGAGTAGCTTCAACGGGATGCACTCAAAAAAAAACGCGATGGTCCCGCATGGATGGTTGACCCATGGACCTAGAATCTCGACCCCGAAAGGCTCAAATATCTATCATATCTATATAACTGATGTAAAAAGACTACTCCCGAAAACTGAAATAGTGCACTCAGACCATGATTCTGAAAATATTTAAACTGAAAAAAAAAACAAAAAAAATGCTCACTTTTGGGCCACTTTTTTTGTGTTTTCTTTAAATACCAATAAAACATCATAAAGGAACACAAAAACCTAATTTCCATCAGTAAAAACACGTTTATTAATAAAAACGTCAAAAAAGCAATGAAAACCACCTAAAAAATATTGGCGCAGCGCGTCGATCAGCTGACCGGAACCGTTGAACTCGCGCAGCCGGTGCGCTATGTGAACTCGCTCTATTTTATATTACTATGTTACAGGTAGCTATACCGGTAACTTCAGTATTCGGGAGCTGTCTTTTTACACCCTGTATATATAAATATAATATAAATATATATTTATTTTATTTTTTATTTTATTTTTATTTATTTAGGACAACAAACAATTACACTCGCATAGTACTAAATATAGGACTAAAATAACACAGTGATTCTAGGAGAGTAACCAGCCCCGTTGTCCACAAGTTAGGTATGATTAAACTATAGGGCAAAAAGAAAGAACACATGATTTAAGTTAGTGTGGACAATAGCATGAATAGCATTTCAACTGCCAAAGCTGATTGACCCCTTGACAAAGTAGTGTCCCCCTCTCGCATTCCGACCACAACTACTAGAAAGGGAGAGAGGACAGCACCCAGCCAAGGCGCCAGCCAGTCAGTCAAAGTTGAAATGCTACACAAATCAATGTATAAACATTTAAGATGACGAGGATACATGAGTATGTAGGTACAAATAATAATAATAATTGTAATAATTGAGGTCAAAACTCATCCAGTGAAATCGACACAAGTGTATCTATTACACTTTTTCTAAATAGACCAGGTGAGTTAGCGAACAATTCAGTGCTTGTAAAATGATTATTAAACAGTTTCATTATTCTATTTAGCGGTGCACGCTCACCCGCGATTGTTTTACAAGGGATAGGTGCGAACAAATATTGTTTACGAGCCTGTCGGTTATAAGAGCGATAAGGTATATGAATATATATTTGATTAACTAAACTACTACAATCGAACTTACAATGACATACATTGAATAACAGCATAAGATCAAGGAGCAATCTTCTCATCTTCAGAGTGTGTAAGTTGAATTTACTAAGAAGTTTATCATAGGAGGACCTAGAACGAAAACAGCGATAATTCATAGAACGCAAGAATTTGCGTTGAATAGCTTCCAACTGATCATGGTATTTATTATAGTGGGGGTTCCACACAGAAGTGGCAAATTCTAACTGGGATCTCACTAGCGATTTATACAAAAGTAGGTATGATGCAGGTTTCTTGAAAGGAATACTAGTGCGCATTACAAAATTGTACATCTTATAGGCTTTGCTAGATATATGATTTATGTGAGCATCATAGTGAAGTTTAGAATCCATAAGTATACCTAGATCCTTAATTAGCGACACTTTTTCCAAAGGAATATCATGCAATGAATAGGTAAAATCAATAACATTGTTTTTTTTCGTAAAAGTGATCGTTTTACATTTAGATAGGCTTAGATGCAGTTTGTTTATGGTACAGTAGTTTGCAAGGCGATCCAGATCGTCCTGTAGTTTATAACAGTCATTAACAGTCGTAACTTCACGGTAGACCTTCAAATCGTCTGCATAAAGTAGAAAACGAGAATGTAGAAAGCATTGCTTTATATCATTTATAAATAGGACAAAAATTAATGGTCCTAAAATGGATCCTTGGGCCACTCCTGACGAGACCTTAATTATTTCATCAGAGGTGAATCCGTTGACAGCTACCCGTTGAGTTCTATTTCTTACATAAGAGGAGAACCATCTCAGTAGATTTCCGCGGATACCATTGAATGCTAGCTTCTCCAGAAGGAGGTTATGGTCCACCTTATCAAAAGCCTTGCAAAAATCTGTATAGACTGAGTCAACCTGTATACGTTTGTCCATACTCTGGAAAAGTGAGTTGTTATATAATATGAGGTTACTAATAGTTGATCGATTTTTAACAAAGCCATGCTGTTCTTCAATAATTATTTTATGTAATGACGGATAAATGTATTTGTGCACTAGACGCTCCAAGACTTTTGGTAAGGTGGACAGCAAAGATATTGGTCGATAATTGGTGACGTCATTCTTACTACCACTTTTGTATATGGGCGTTAGATTGGCCATTTTCCACGTATCTGGAAGAATGCCCTCGCGTAAACTTCTATTATAAAGTATGTGTAAGGGACAGACAAGAGACTCGGCAGTGTGCTTGATAAAAAAAGGTGATAGACCATCGGGCCCAGGCCCTTTGGTAGTGTCCAAAATGGTGAGCTCTTTTAAGATCGATTCCCTAGAGATATGTAAGTCAGATAGTATAAAGTCACAGTTATCATTAAAAGTTAACTTTTCTAAGTCAATAAGCTTCAAATCACTTGGCTCATACACTGATCCAAAAAAACGAGTAAAAAGCTTGCATATACCTTCTGGTTTATCAGACACAGCATCACCGTACGTCATAGAAGCCGGAATACCTGATCTCTTGCTGCGACACTTAACAAATGACCAAAAAGCCCTAACATCCTTCTTTAGCCGTTCCTCAATAGAAGCAATATAGTTTTCGAAACATTCTTTACTAAGAGATTTAAATCTTTGTCGAAATAACGAAAATTCCTCGTAGTGAGATGCGGTGTTATATTTCTTCCATTTGACCCATGCCTTCTCTTTATCTTTAAATATATGTATAAGAGGTCGTGAAAACCAGGTAGGGTAGTGACTTGATTTTGGTAAACGTAAAGGAACACACCTTCTTATGATCTCAAATAACTTTTCATAAAATACACTAACCGATTCATCGAGGGGTAGCCGGTGTAATAAAATATTCCAGTCCTGTGCCGCAATTTGCGTATTAATATCAGCGTAATTCGCTTCCAAAAAAAAGTATCTAGGTGTAGCGGAGATATGCAAGGTTTTGTAAGGAATATCCAAAGTAGCCAATACATAAAAAGGTGGGTGCAGACTGTCGATAGGTACTAAAGGGTTACTATGTAAAGGCTCACAGGTACACGAGTCTATGTTTGATATGAATAAGTCTAACGTACGGCTCATACTATTTCCAATAAAGTTGTATTGTTTACTACCAATTGATAGTAGGTAGTCAAAAATGTATTGGTGTAGCAGAAGATCTTTACCAGTAGCTACATTTGAACTATTAACAAGTAAATCGCTATTCTGCCAGTCAATCAATGGTAGATTGAAATCACCTACAATATAAAACAAGTCTAGGTGGCAATTATTCAATTCATACCGTAATGCACTCAAGAATGATTGATAAATAATTTGATTTTGAGCAGGTGGAATATATACGCCGCAAATGATGTAGTACTTACCTTTAGATTGAAGTTTCAATAATACGTATTCTACAGACGCAGATAAAGGGACACTATCACAACTATCGTTGAGGGTAGGGGCGAGGAATGCGCGCTCCGCATGAATACCGCGGCGCACAGCCACCAACACGCCACCTCCGTCCTTCTTCCCGGTACTGACCCGGTCCCGATCGCACCTATATACTTCATAACGGGAATCAAAAATCTCACTACTAGCAATTTGAGGAGTGAGAAACGTTTCCGTTAGTACAATCACATCATAACAATTAGCCAAAACGTTCGTGTATAAAGTATGCCGCTTCGTTCTAAGTCCTCTACTGTTCTGATAATATATCGAAATATTATACATTTTTACCGAGTAAAATGTGAACTAGCTTACTATAGGTATTATTAGAGAAACGTAGATGAGAGGTCATGATCGCTGTAGTAAGATAATGCAATTTAGTTTGTTGTGATTCAATGCATAATAATACTATGTGATATGAATCAGTGTGGCTCGAATGTAGTGTATTATTGGTCGACAAATCATATTTTATCATGGAATAAACAAGTAAGGTTAGACTTAGTAGAAAAAAAGTTATCCAACTTAGACGTAAACACATAGAGTAATTAATGTATAAGAGACCGCGCAGAACAAAGTCAATATTTTGATTATAGCACACGGGTTGGCATGTAAAAGCACTTTCGCAAGAATACGTAACAACGTTTTTGTAGTTTACTAGACCGCACACGAAAATGTTCAGTAACACCATACAAATTATAATAAACGATAATGTTTCGGGTGTAAATACCGCAAACAGAAGGGCATCACTTATTCGGCAACAAGAACCTTGCCAGATCCTGCTCAGAGCGCACGGAGAACACCGCTGACTTCTCATGCTGTCTGGCGAGTATGGAACCGTGCTTAACCCAGACGAACCGAAAGCCACGCTGCTTCGCCGCCTCCCGAGCCTGCCTGAAGAGGTCCTTATTCTTCAGGGTGAGGTGCTCGTTGATGTAGATTTTATGAGTGGGACCAGAGACCCCCAGCTGCTCTGTGGTGATTCCTTTGCGGAGGCGAACTGCAGCAAGAAAGTTGTCTCGAAGCATACGGCTTGAGAATTTCACAACAATGTTTTTCGGGCGTGGACTGCCTGAGTTGGCTTGTGGTACACGGTGAACTGCAACAATATCCTGTTGGTTAATAGGGATCTTGACCAGATCCGCGATATTCTCCAGTAAGGCCACGAGGTTCTCTCCCCGTTTCTCTGGTAAGTTGCCAACTTCAGCATTGCACTGGCGTGCCTGCTGGTCCATTAGATCAAGCTTCGCCTGTAGTTCAGCTATTTTTGAAGCGTTATCATGGATCCCAGGGCTCTGATGTTCGAGCTTAGCAACACGTTGAGTTATAGCTCCAGTTTGAATTTTCAAATCTTCATAGCCATCGCTGACGAATTTGATGGATGCCTTCATATCGTTGAAGTCGCCGATCATTTTAGAGAAATTCTCATCTTGCCTGGAGAACCATTTCTCCATAGTGCTGACCATGGAGCGAAATTCGCCACGAAGTTCCTGTATTTCAGAAGAGGAAACTGCTTTACGTTGTGTGACGTATTGTGGCGGTGACTCCTTCTCTATAAGGGATCCATCAACACTCATTTCACCGGATCTACACTCCTGTTCGCCGGCATCACTCTTGTCTTGTCTAAAGGTGGTGTTCATCGTCGTCATGTCGAAAAAAGTTAGTACACACAAAGTAATAGCAAAAACTCTGTCCACAGGCTACTCTATGATATTACACACACTAACGCGGTCGTGTCGAAGCGCGCGATCACAGTGACAGCAAGTAGGTGTCACACGGCGCAAGGTGGTAGGAACGCGACTAGTCTGCCCTGGCGCACGCAGCGTAATGATATATCTTTGTCATTTGCATAATATTTGCTCCTTTTGAGATCCTCAGCCAAATTGGCCTCTGCACCGGCCCTATCTAATGTCCCGGACAGATGAGATAAGGCGAGGGTAACAACGCACATACTTAATATTTTTTATTTACATCAATCAAATTCATATATAAATAATAATTCATAAATAGATATCAATAAGTAATTCATCCATGGAAATAGTTAAAAAAATCTACCTATGTATACACAAAAATTATGTCGCAACATTACACCCAACAGTCACACATATTCATGTGTCGTGCACAAATAAATTTACAGATCATGAATCATTTGCCAAGCTAGAGGTGCGTGTCCCTGGAACAGAACCAGCTCTTTTCGCCTCTCAGTGGGCTAAAAATAAACATTAAAAAAATATAATACTTATATAAATAATAAATAGATATACACTTAAAAAAACCACATAAACCCAAGAAAAGAAGTTAAAGTTACAAAGTGCACAATAGTTCACATAACTCTGTAACAATATGATTATTTAAACTGCAACGAAATACCAAGTTAGGACTAAGTTGAACAAAAGCAGAATATTTTCTAAGCTCACTACAAGCTTTACCGCTCACCATTTGTTTATTTTACAAAATGGTGCCACAGCCAACAGTTGTTAGGGCTACTTCACTATCATTTATAAATATTTAGTAGTAATAGAATAGAATATATTTATTGGCACAGAAGTAACACAACATTATTATGAAATAATAAGTACTAAATTAAGTGCTACGTACTACGACTTGTCAATTCAGGAAAATAGAACTCTTTGTGATAGAGTTCGTTCGGGGATGTACTACCCTACCACCATATATGATGCTGGTAAAAATACAGGTAGTACACAGGTCATCATCATCATTGGCCTGTTTACGTTCACTGCTAGACGAGCCCTCCCCCATTGAAAACAATGTAGTCCAGTCAGTGAGGGGTTTGACCCTGACAATAATTCATCTGTCGCTGAAACTTTGCAGTATGATAATGTAAAGTTTATAAATTACGGTTGACAAGTTATCTAGGATATTTTTTTATTTTTAAATAAGGTATTTCTACCTAAACATGAAAATCACTAATAACTTTCGGTGGAAAATTGCTCTGTCCAAAATTCCCTCGGTATATGTTAGTATACATTAATAAGTATAGATATGTAACGGTATCTAGGAATATTTCGATTTCGGTGAGGCAGAAATTTAAGAATATATGTTTTTTTATCACAACTTTTTCAGGAAAATTGCTCAGTAAGTTTTTATTTTTTTGTACTTGTAAGGTTGTTTAAACTAATCGCCTTGCAGAGTTATCCAAAAGATTTACCTTTTCGTTCATAGTTTTATGGATTTTTGGAAATATATTACGGCGGAAAATTGCTCCGTCCATTTTTATTCATTTGTTAGTTACATTATACCTTGTAAGTTATCCAATAAAATTTCGCTAAAACACATAAACACATAAACTTTGAAATATCAATATTTTATACTTAGACAATTTTTGTACCACGCGGGGTTCTGTGGGCTCAGTACGAACAATTAATGTTACCGAAACGCTATCGAGACGATCACAAACGTCAAATATTCGCCAGTGACACCGGAGTAACTTGAAATTTTCAATATTTGTGAGTTGATATTTGAAGTTTACGATCGTTTCTCGGTAACTTTAGATATTCGTGCTTGGGCCTCTAATAATAGCGGGGCACCGAACCACGCATGCGATCCGCGCAAGGGCTGCCATATACATTATACACCGCTTTCCACTTTTGACACAGCTTTTTTGCTTAGAGATCCGCATTTCGTGTTTGGTTATCGAGGTTCTGTTTTTTTTGGATGATACTATGAGAAACTTTTTTAACACTTTTACAACGAAAAAAACACCTAAAAGTAGCTATCTTTAAACTTATCTCCAAAATAACTTAAAAAAGATGTGGAAAAAATAAAAATATTGAGTATACGATGAAGAATTGAACGAAAGTTATCGTGAGTGACTGTGAAAACAATCAAAACTATTACGCGATTGAAAATTCTCTCAGGGACACCTGACTTGTTTTTGAATAAAAAAATTAAATAAATTACTGCAAATATATCAAAATCATGGATAACTACCACATTCAAAACCATCAGTCAGCACACCTACTCGAGTACTTACGACTCGCACTTGGCAAACTTGTTTTTATTAAAGTTGTACTTTTTTAAAATCTCGTTAGTAATCAATTGAAACATACTGGCCACCTAGAAGTCGTCATAAAAACAGCCAACGCATCGAAGAAAAAATTATCGACGTTACAAAATTTGACAGTTTAGGTAAGACCACAAAATATAGAAAAAGACAGAAGGTCCGCTCCCACCGTCCTTGAAAATAATTACCTAAACTTGCCTGACTCACTAAGGTTGCTACTGTAGGTATTCATTCAGAATTTTGAAAAGGAGTAGATTATTAGGAGTCGGAACAAGTTACAAACAATCTCGTTTGGAAAGGTGAAGAACGTTTGCATTTGGTTGTATTTAAACAACCAAATACACTGCAAGCGTAATAATACCGCTACTCATTTTGTCAACAAGAGACAAATGCCTGCACTAGCACTCGCTATTATAGCTGTGACTGAGCTCTGCTCGAGATTGCGTGAGAATACATGTAAACTTAACGTGTATGTGCTTACCAGAAATGGCGCTATGTTCTGAGCGGGCCCTCTGTCTGGTGGCGCGCCGCGCCGCCTGTATGTACTTTGTGGTAAGACCCTCCGAAGAAAAAAAAAGATAGAACGTTCCGCATTATATTCACGATATGATACGATATTTATTACTTCTTGAATGGTAGAGTACTTTCTTAGGGAATCGTGTCATAGTAGTTTGCCATGTAGTTTTACCTGACAGCGCCAATCATATTATGTTATGTTTTTATAATTGTTTTAAATGTATGTCACAGTATAATAGGATACCAATAATATAAGATATATTGCTATCTTCCTACGCGATGGACAAATACAAAATTCATATTTCTAACCACATGAGATCACCAAGCACGAATCTGTTGTGAGAATAGAAAAAAGTAGCCGACATTTTAAAATGTTATGAAGGATAACAGAACATTTATTTGGTGTTTGAAAATTCATACCTACTTTAAAGAAGGTATTTAGTATGAAATCATCACGCTTCAAATCAAAGAAATTAAACAAACGAGTGAAACAGAGGGCCACATGTCTTGTATTGTTACTTAAAATAAAATGAATTAATCTTAACTTATTTGAAATAGTTAAAAACAGCATTCTTCTAACTCATGCGTATAACTTACGTATCGTACACCGCGTCACGCATACATGGAAATAAAATTGGCCTTACTAATTAAGCTGTTTGTAAACGACGACTCTGTCTCTCATTTTTATTCGTCTGAGGAACTTTACGATTTTGCTTCGGCTTTCAAATTTGAACTTCTATGTGATGTCATATGCTGTAACGCGTAGGCGTTAGGTTCAATTTGGCTCTAACTTTTTTCATACAAATATTAAACTTATAATACAAGCACTTAGAAGCCGAAAGAAACACTCATGCCACAAGTTTGTAGGCCTTTTAGTTCTTGAGATATCGTGATGAACCAGCAAGTAGGTGAGTGATATTTGCCTTATATATAATATATTGATTCTCATTGATCAAAAATATTGTCTCAAGAAGTAGTAAAGGTCATTGCTCCCGGCGGCTGTGCACGTAATGTTGATAGTCTAAAATGCATATGTGACGCCGAAATTATATTGGATACATTAAAAAGCTGTTGTATTTAAGTGTACTTTAACTAATAAATGAATAAGAAAGGACGGAGCAATTTTCCGCCGAAAGTTATTTCCAAAAAACCATAAAGCTATGAAGAAAAAGGCAAATCTTTTAGAAAACTCTGCAGGGCGATTCGTTGAAACAATCTCACACGTACAAAAAAATAAAAACTGACGGAGCAATTTTCCTGAAAAAGTTGTGATAAAAAAACAGATATTCTTAAATTTCTGCCTCACCGAAATCGAAATATTCCTGGATACCGTTACATATCTATACTTATTAATGTATACTAACATAATACCGAAGGAATTTTGGACAGAGCAATTTTGCCACCGAAAGTTATTAGTGATTTTCATGCTTAGGTAGAAATACCTAATTTAAAAATAAACAAAATCCTAGATAACTTGTCAACCGTAATCTATAAACTTTACTTTATCACACAGCAAAGTTTCAGCGACAGAGGAATTATTGTTAGGGTGAGCATACAAAGAATTGCCTCGTTTATCGGACTAATGGGAAGATTTGCCATAATCACCACGCTTGGTAGGCGGATTGTTAAGCCTCAGCGTTTCGCTGGACTTCAAGCAAGCTTGTTCAAAAGTTTATTGCCTAAAGATGTAGCTTAGTGATGACAGTCGTGAATACCATGTCAGCTTTGATTACTACTGGGCTTGAGTTTTACACATAGGTTTGGTTGAAATACATGTATGCACAGCTGATCCGCTTGTATCAAGTTACCTGGCTGTTTGTATTAGCCTGGGAGCCCTGGAAGCCGTCTAACGACGCAACTGATATGCTAAATAGCCCTCGTCAGCCGCCATTGTGCATCGCTGGGACCCGCGATTTTTATCATCTTTTGAAAAAGTAAGAAAAGTTTGAATAGTTCATTAGAAGTTCACTTGCGAGCAGTTAGAAAGACTTAAGTACTAAATTACATTTTTCATGTGAACTTACGTTTTGTATGTAACTTTCTGGTAAGTATAAAATTTATACAAGTCGAGAGTTGCTTTATGAAAACAAACCATCTGCAGTTGTAATACAGTCGTATATACCAAAGGTCAATATTTAAGCCTAGACTGGTAATCCTGGTCTAAACTCAGATTTAAACCATGTTTTATAATATTTAGAGCAGGTAATTCAATCAACAATTTTGTATGCAGTAGGGTGTGGCTGAGCTTCAAATTAGCCAAATAAAGAAAACCACATTTCCTGCATTACTTGATGACCTCCGCAGTGGTCCTGTCGTAGCTGGTGAGTAGCCGGCTAATAAGACAACGATAATGTGGCTTTGATTCTGCAAACACTTTTTCCTAGGCTGGACGTTGGGTACCATATATGTTACTAAAAGTTTCTGCTACTCATGTTTTTTTTATACTACTTGGCTAGCAAACAAGCATACGGCCCACCTGATGGAAAACAGTCACCAGACGCCTGCAACACGCGCACGCTGCCGACCCTGAAACAAAGATGAAAAGTCTCATGTGCCTGTAATTTCACCGGCACCCGTACCCTTCAAACCGAAACGCAGCAATGCTGCTTGGCGGTAGAAATGGTTACGGTTGTAGTACTTCCCCGGAAGAACTCTTTCACAAGAAGTTCTACTACTAACAAGGTATTATAGTGTTTGATCAGATCTATGTATGTGTTTGTTTCGTGTTATTAATTTACTTTCAATCTTATGTTAAAAAAGACGCTATTGTATTACAAATTGTGTTTCTAAACTCAACAAAAGATTTGTAATCCTATGAAATTGGCAAACGCAATCCTGCTTACTCACTTACCCAAATACCTTGATCCCTATTACGCCATTACCAGTGGTGACCGCATGGTCTATTGTCCGTGACCCCTCATTAGACCTCACTTAGCAGTTGATGTCCTTTATAATCCGGCTGAAACAATTAACCTCTGCCCGAGTTTACTATAATCCGAGAATGACTGTTATAGTAAATACAGAAATAACATGTAAGGTTCTGTTGATCTGTAAACTGTAAGATAAACACTGAACGTACATTCTCTTGCTAGTAGTATTTCCTGACTACATAACTTTTTATTTAAAAAACCGACTTCCGCCATTGTATTCAACTAAATATTTGGATGAACAAAAAATTATGAAAGAACCATAGTGGTGAAAGGATTATGATACTTTTTGAATGCAAATGCTTGGTTTGTTGCTGAAAATATCAAAATCGCCATATGTATGCCTACAATATTTGAGGAATTCCCTCAATTCGTCATGGATTCCATCATTAGAACTGGATTCTGAAAAAAATGGGACCAATCTGGAAGTATATCTATTCAAATAAAAAAAGAATTTTCCAAATCGGTTCATAAACGCCGTAGATATGCGGTAACAAACATTAAAAAAAAAATACAACCGAATTGAGAACCTCCTCCTTTTTTGGGAAGTCGGTTAAAAAGAAGGGTTACCTATGTTTTTCACACATGTATCTATGTATAATGTGTCCCTATACTTAGCGACCCCCAGTAAGAATTCGGGTTTTTTTTACATTCAATAAATACTGCCTAAATAGTGTGAAATAGTGACCTCAGTTAGATAATTAGTGCCTCAATACTTAAGAAGTTATAAGCGAAAGAATGCGGTGTTTTTCAGAGCCTATAGTTAGCGACCCCCACTTGAATCTCTGCAAGTACATCACGTACGACTTAGCCTTATATCCCAATAAATAGTGCCTAATTAGTGCCTAAGACCTGCAAAACCTCAGCTACGTAGCTACGATAGAATCGAAGATATTTGATAGTTTTTCTGAGGCCATTACGATAACAAGCGCCGTTAACGCGCCGTAACGTTAGTCACCGCCACAGACTAATTAGGGATCGCTGTCCCACTGCCGCGTTAAGGTCCGTGCACGTTATGTACCGAAAACATTAACTTCATTCATTCCGAGGCATTTCATTGGTTTGCCGTCTTTCAATAGAGAATAAAGGGTCGTTTAGACCAATATCAAAAGAAAGTTTACATACTTTTGTTGATTTTAATTTTATTCGATTTTGAACTTTCAAGTTTTCAACTTTTTAGGTCGATTTTGAACTTATAATAAGTAGGTACCTGTGGGCTTGGCTCGGCGTACATGCAATTTTTTTTTTGGAAATAGCTTTAAGAGGATGTTAGTATGAAAATCCATATCTGTCATGTAATCAGCCCCCCCCCCCCCTATTCCCTATCTTGAAAGTCACTCGGTGACCAACGTTTGACAAGTAAAATGAAAATGAAGGCTTTTCACCCCCGATTTAAAAAAAAGTAGTTCTGCAGGTGATTCTAAAACGTCGGAAACGTTTCTGATCGGAAACGTTAGTTTTTCATTTCGATGAGGTAAGTAACTAAAACAATTTTCTGTAGTAAAACACAGTAAAAAACAATTAATATTGTATATTACTGTGTTTTACTAGAGAAAATTGTTAGAAAATTGTTTTAGTAACTTACCACATCGAAATTAAAAACTAACGATTCCGATCGGAAACGTTTCCGACGTTTTAGAATCGCCCTGCAAACTGGTTTGATAGATGGCGCTGACTCAAATCTAGCTGCCTAGGTTGTCAAATGTATTATCTGTGGTGTACGCGTACTAAGCTAATAACTAATTAGTATGTGGCTATTAGTCATGCATGATATTCTGTTTGTGTTTGCTTCTTGAGTGTCCGCTAGTGATTTTGTGGTGTGTTTAGAAGTAGGCAAAAATAATACCACGAAACGAAAATATATCTACGTTGCTGATGTTGACATTTAACTTTATTTTGACACTTGACAGCTAGGTACAAGGCAGTGCCACCTATTTTCAACGCTGAATTCAAGATTTGAAACGGGCGGCCGTGCAAACGCCTCATTCTTAGTGATAATTTTGTATGGTAATTTTACTTGTCAAACGTTAGTCACCGAGTGACTTAGTAAGGGAATTGGGGGGCTGGGCCGGCTACCTGTGATTTCGATTATCTCCCGAAAGTTGCCTGCTGCCGCCGCGCGGTGGCGCATGAAACGCTGTGGCGTACGTACGCTACGCATGCGCAGACGTCTCATGCGCACTCTGATTGGTCGAGCGCTTCGTTGGGCTCGCACGTTACCATGGAAACGGGATAGGGTTACACACGTCCGAAACGAGAAACCACGAGTGACCCAACCACGAGTGTTCCGTACCCTCGCGCTACACTAGTTATTAAATGCACCGATTGCTTTGGAAATCGTTATTTGAGAATAAATAATCAACAAAAAAAAGTACAACCGAATTGAGAACCTCCTTCTTTTTGTAAAGTTGGTTAAAAACGAATCTGTTGACAGTAGGTAGGTAAGTACTTATTAAAAAAATGTGGATGCAATTTTGAACTTATTTGATTCTGGACTGAATGGTGTTGTAGCTGAAATCTGAGAGTCCTCCTTGTGATCACTAAACAAGATTCTGTTAAGTAACCTAACAGATTTTTTTTTAAAAGAATTGTTTTTAACTTATATTACTTATATTAGGTAGGTAATCTACATTTACGTGTGTTCGCGAGGTCTCAGTTCGTAGCAAAGAACTAGATTACTTTGTTGTATGTTTGCTGTCATTGTTGATACTACTGAGAGTTATTCGACAGGTGTGCTTTTAATTTTTACCGTACAAAAACCAATAAGTCTATTCAATATCAAGATGCCTATATTTAAAAGTCAGCACTTTTACAAAAAAAAAAACAAAACTTTTATGCATACCATATAATAATAATAATAATAATTTTGAATTGGCAGATGCCGTTTCTCATTGAACGAGCGAAGCGAGTTCTCTGAGTCAAGTTGGAAGAATCGGCGTTTGTATGTATGTATGTATGTATGTTTGTCCGATGAAAACTTCCAAACCGTTAATCCGATCTTTATGAAATTTAGTATGGTGGTAGATAGTATTGGTACAATTTGTAGGTAAGGTTATGAGCTATATCGGTCAGAGGGTTACTGAGATATTGGGGCCAAGAGGGGCTAAAAAAAAATGAGACAGTCAGATCAAGTGGGGTGTCTAATGAAAGCGCTTTGGTTGGACATTTCAAAACTGTTTTTTATAAGTATTTAGCCTTAGTAGTTTTTGAGATATTAGGGAAAATAAAAAACGTAAAAATCAAAAATTCTAGGGTACTTCCAGCAATCCCACAATGCTGAAATTTGGTATGCTTGTGGCTTTTGTGTCACAACAACGGGGAAAAGTCTGAAACTGAAGAATTTAGAAACTTGTACTCCATAAGACATAAACCAATATAACATCCATTGTTGACCTCCCATTTCTAGGAATTTGAATGACGCTGGAGTTCTATGGTTTTCGCAAAAGGACGTTATCAATTAATTCGTCAGGTACTTGATATATGTACTAACAGGTATGTAGTATTACGCCCCGTTGCTTAGCCCTATTCAAAGGTTATTTCGATGATGTGTAGGAAATTAGAGTTGTTACTGATAGATCCTGTACTGTACTGGTAGACATCGAGGTGAAAATTTTCAAAAATAATAATAGAAAAATGGAAATTACTTGGTTAAGTAGTCGGGCTGATAAAGGTGTTATCGCGAGGTCTCAGTTCGGGGCGAACCACTAGTATTATAATAGCCCAATAAACATTAAATTAGCATGTTCTCCTTACAATAGCACCAACTTTCATCCATTTCTACAATAGTTTAATCATCTGTTTTCCATCGACCATAACAATAATGTTTTCACACCACCTGCTCGGCAATATCCAATTACAAATCATGCAACCTCAACGTATGTAGTAAACGTATGCATTGTCTCTCTAGGGATATAAATTTGTATGAAACTCCCTAGGGATTAAAGTGATTTGAATTTGGAACGTCAAATTCGTGCGGAGACTCGTGGAAAACTCTTAAGTAAAAAAATGCCCATATGGCATTATAAAAAGGTTTGTTCGAAAATCGAACTGGCCACCATCAAAAGAAAAAGGTGCGTTTACAAAGAATGTGAAACAAAAGATTATTTTGTTTCGCTTGACATTTTTTATTAACATGAACATTGCAATAAAATTTACTGAAAATCACAGCACCAAACACGCGCACAGCGTGTACAAACTATAATGATTCTACTCCAAAGTTTATCAAAACAGACGCTTTAGAGATTATCGATAATCTACTACCGCAAAAATCAAAACAAGCCCTGGCTTTTTATCGTCTCGCAGAAGGTGTGTAAAGTAAAGTATGCTCCTCTGGAATAAAGCCTGTCTTCATCTTGGGCAGCTTGAACCCCTCGCTTCACTCAGGACTGTATATAACTCCCTCGCTACACTCGGGAGTTAACTTTAGAGTCCCTCGTTACGCTCAGGGTTCAATATGCCGTCCGCAACATAAGACACTGCTTTATTCCCTTAGTGCATAATCTACTATTTTTATATCCTAATTGTAAAAGATCCTCTTACTGTTGGCTAATACGGCCCCAGTAATGCCTCATAAAGGTCCAGGTTAAGCCTGTGTTTGAAAATAAATGACTAAAATAAGTAAGTATTATTGTTATGGTGGATGGAAAACAGATGATTAAACTATTGTGGAAATGGATGAAAGTTGGTTCTATTGTAAGGAGAACATGCTAATTGAATGTTTATTGGGCTATTCAAATATAATATTTAAAATGTGATTGCCAAAATTGAGTTTGTATGTATACCTATTAATAAATGACTGATAAAACTGTTTTTATTCGTTTTTTTTATGATATTTCTTCTTTGAATTCAAGAACATTGTAGGAATGCAAGCAGATAAAAATACCTAAAACCCGAATCTAAAATCTGAGGGTGAGAGACAGCGGGATACTATTTACATTCGTACCATTGGGCCCCAATGGGAGACAGTGGGAAATATTTAGTGTCGTTGTCCCCCACTGAAGAACAAGGCACTTTTATTCCCTTTGTCCCTCAGTGGGCCCGAACATGTGGGGGACTACGAAAATGAACGAGACATAGCGTGCTAATGGGGAGTTTTCAGACAGCTGAAAGTTTTTTTTTTTTTTTTAGTTCTCAATCCATTCATAGATGGCGTAGTCCGATTTGGCTGTCTAAATTTTGTCGGTCTGCCACCATCACATGTCAACTATCAGTGTCACTGACTTCACTTGCTCATGCTGTTTGTTGGTGTAGTAAAGTAAACGTAAAGTTTTTGTTGAAATTCTGATATATTTGTTAGTGTTACGTTATTGTTATAATTTTTTGTTGTTATTTTTGAAGCCGGACCAAGTAGACCGGCCTATTGTAGACTTGAAAAACGAGCTTCGGAATCGTAACGCGAAACTTGGAGGAAAAAAAGATAAAACAAAGAGTATTTGTTCTCTGTGGTGCTTTTGCAAAATCACGAAGAAAACACAACCATTGCGAGTCACCGCCATCTACCGGAATTTTAAGAACTATTTTTTCTTTTTAATTGCCTTCCTGAAAACTCCCCATTATGCATCATTAAAGTAGTTGAACAAATAAAAACGTCATTAAAAGTAAGGCAAAAATATGTCGTAGGTTTATGTGTATTGATGCATCATCATCATCATCAGTCTGGAGACGCCCACTGCTGAACGAGGCCTCCCCCAATAATACCATGTTATTGATTACCTACGGCAAATATATTGACGACATTAATACCTAATAGGTCACGGGAAACCAGTGGATGGAGGTGGCTCGACACCAGTGGTCTTGGCATTCTATGGGGGAGTCCAATGTCCAACAGCGGACTTCTACGGACTGATAGTGATGATGATGATGACTGTTAGTGGTATTGGTGTACACGAGACTTTATTTCCTGTTCAAGGACACTGCCAACCAATGGAATGCCTCGGAATGAGTAAAAATGGAATGAAATTAATGTTTATGGCACATCAACGTTTGTCTTACTGGCGCGGCAGTGGGGCAGCGGAGACCGACGTCATGTCGCCAATAGCCTCAGAAAGACTATCAAATATCTTCGATTCTATCGTAGCTACGTAGCTGAGGTTTTGCAGGTCTTAGGCACTATTTATTGGGATATAAGGCTAAGCCGTACGTGATGTACTTGCAGAGATTCAAGTGGGGGTCGCTAACTATAGGCTCTGAAAAACACCGCATTCTTTCACTTATAACTTCTAAAGTATTGAGGCACTAATTATCTAACTGAGGTCACTATTTCACACTATTTAGGCAGTATTTATTGAATGTTAAAAAACCCAAATTCTTACTGGTGGTCGCTAAGTATAGGGACACCTTTTACGTGTCCCTATACTTAGCGACCCCCAGTAGTTATAATTAAATCTTATTGCGTAGGTAGGTACTCTAGGTACCCATTGATATTTATCTTAAAAATCTGGTATTTCGTCTAGAAAAAAAAACGACTTACATGTTACTTTTTAGGGTTCCGTACCTCAAAAGGAAAAACGGGGCCCTTATAGGATCACTTTGTTGTGCGTGTGTCTCCATCTTTTTCAGGAACAGCTAAAGGTACCTATCAACTTACACTACTTATATATTTGCTTAACTAGCAAATATACCTAGTATTACCAACACATATTATTACAGTATAAGTATTAAGAAGTAAGTTTATTGAATTAAATTCAATTGCATGACTAATTTTTGTACGGAAATCACAAAGATAAAATATAGAGGGTAGGTACTTCCAGTGAACTCACAATGAGGGGTTTTCACGTGTGTATTTCTACAGCATCCAGCATCCTCATTATGAGATAAGTGATTTCTCAATATGCCAGATTTTAAAGAATAATTGGAGCAATCTTAATCCCAAGTCTTAATTTAGGTGCCAAATAATCTTAGATGCTATGAGCCGAAAACGATGAAGAAGCTGGTGAAACGTCACATCGGCTACTCACTCTGTATCTTCCTTATGAATAAGCTTACGATTGTGTACTAAAAGCTCAAAATTTAAAGCATAATTGGAGTGCTAGGTCCAAAACTTTCAAGTTTCCAGCTAGAACACTCTTTGAGCTACGAGCCAAATACAATGAGGAAGCTGGGAAGCCGTCACATCAGCTATTCACTCTGTATCTTCCTAACGAATTAGTTTACGATGTTGTAATATAGCCCAAAATTTCGAGCATAATTGGAGCACTAGGCAATAGCATTTTGAAAACCCTGGGCCTCATAGTTTCAATACAATTAGGAAAAAATAGTTTTGCCGCCAAAAAATTCAAAAAGTTATTGCTTATTTCCACGTGCGGTGTTGCCGCTCTGTATGCTTCATCATTGCAATCGATTTTGAGCATAGTTTATATTACCCTAAGAGTCATTTTAGCTTTCATTCGAAACAAGATTTAAGTCGGTACTGAGAGATAGACCACGCGTTAAAAATGAAATGTAATGCCTATGTAATGCTGCCACAATTTGTGAAGCAGTTTTTTGCCACTGCCAGCTTTTTGCATATTGGGTAGAATAATTTAGGGTTGATGGTGGAGTTATTGGGAATGATCCGTTCTGATGACATATTTTGCCTATATTTTTCCGACTTCACAAAAAGAAGAAGGTTCTCATTCGGTTGTCCTTTTTTTGTTGATTATTTATTCTCAAATACCGATTTCCAAAGTAATCGGTGCATTTAATAACTAGTGTAGCGTGAGGGTACGGAACACTCGCGGTTAATTGGGTCACTCGTGATTTCTCGTTTCGGACTTGTGCAACCCAATCCTGTTTGGTTTGTATCCCATGGTAACGTGCGAGCCCAAAGCGCTCGACCAATCACAGAGCGCATGAGACGTCCGCGCATGGCCGCATGCATAGCGTACGCCGGCGCCGCGGCGTTTCATGCGCCACCGCACGCCGGCAGCAGGCAACTTTCCGGAGATAATCGAAATCACAGGTAGCCGGCCCAGCCCCCCTATTCCCTAACTGAAAGTCACTCGGTGACTAACGTTTGACAAGAAAAATTACCATCAATTGCACAAAATTATCATTAAGAATGAGGCGTTTGCACGGCCGTTTCAAATCATGATTTTAGCGTTGAAAATAGGTGGCGCTGCTCTGTACCTAGCTGTCAAGGGACAAAATAAAGTTAAATCACAACGTAGATAACTTATATTTTCGTTTCTTGGTATACTTCTAAAACACCACAAAATCACTAGCGCACACTCAAGAAACAAACACAAACAGAATATCATGACATGACTAATAGCCAGAGACTAGTTAGTTATTAGCTTAGTACACCTCAGATTTGACAACCTTGGCAGCTAGAGTTGAGTCAGCGCCATCTATCAAACCAATTTGAAGAACTTTTTTTTTAATCCATAGGATGGTAATTTTACTTGTCAAACTTTGGTCACCGAGTGACTTTCAAGATAGGGAATAGGGGGGCTGATAATACGACAAATATGGATTTTCATACAAACATCCTCAATTTCTAAACAAAAATAAATTTTGCATGTATGCCGAGCCAAGCTCAGTCACCTAGGTACATAGTAAGTTGAAAATCGACCTGATAAGTTGAAAACTTGAAAGTTTAAAATCTATCCCCAGACTAAAATTAAAATCAACAAAAGTATGTAAACTTTCTGTTGATGTTGGTCTAAACGACCCTTTATTATCTATTGAAAGACTGCAGACCAATGAAATGCCTAGGAATGAATGAAATAAATGTTTTCGGTACATAACACGCACGGACCTTAACGCGGCAGTGAGGCAGCGATCTCTTATTAGTCTGTGGCGGTGACCAACGTGTTAGCGCTTGTTAGCGTAAAGGCCTCAGAAAGACTATCAAATATCTTCGATTCTATCGTAGCTACGTAGCTGAGGTTTTGCAGGTCTTAGGCACTAATTAGGCACCATTTATTGGGATATAAGGCTAAGTCGTACGTGATGTACTTGCAGAGATTCAAGTGGGGGTCGCTAACTATAGGCTCTGAAAAACACCGCATTCTTTCGCTTATAACTTCTAAAGTATTGAGGCACTAATTATCTAACTGAGGTCACTATTTCACACTATTTAGGCAGTATTTATTGAATGTAAAAAAAACCCGAATTCTTACTGGGGGTCGCTAAGTATAGGGACACTCAGAAAGACTATCAAATATCTTCGATTCTATCGTAGCTACGTAGCTGAGGTTTTGCAGGTCTTAGGCACTAATTAGGCACCATTTATTGGGATATAAGGCTAAGTCGTACGTGATGTACTTGCAGAGATTCAAGTGGGGGTCGCTAACTATAGGCTCTGAAAAACACCGCATTCTTTCGCTTATAACTTCTAAAGTATTGAGGCACTAATTATCTAACTGAGGTCACTATTTCACACTATTTAGGCAGTATTTATTGAATGTAAAAAAAACCCGAATTCTTACTGGGGGTCGCTAAGTATAGGGACACTTGTATAATGTTATGTGGGTATGATGGATTCTTAAGAGATAATTCTCTTAAGAGCTGCAACTTTCACCACATACACTTCATTCATTCATTCGTTCATTTCATACACTGCTTTGTCAATGTATTTTTGATGATACTATGTAGCTATTTAGTGCTTGTTTGAATCTAAAGGTCGCAACTATAAGGTTTAACATTAGTATCACGTTGACTGAACCATAACATCTCTAGGTTAGTACTGTTTCGCCGTATATTCCAATAGAGGTGAGCTGGGATCATCGTATATTGTCGCGAAAGACGGTCCACCACAGCCGTCAAGATTCTACGGTCTCATTCTCTGTGAATTTATTATGTCCTATCTCTTGGGCTATCTAAGTTATAATGCATGCAAATTAAAGGTTTAGTTTGCCAGTGAAAAGTGGGGTTCGCCATAAAGAAAGACAACAATAGCCTTACCTTAAAATTGTAGCTTTCCTATTGGTCTAATAGTGTTTCCGGTCTTAATGGGTAAATTCTTAGAATAAGGACAAGGTTTGTGACTATTGGGAGTTATCTAGAATACGGGCCTTAAAGGCGCATTATTTAAGACACACGCACATGCGCGACCGCGCGCACACACCTTATACGTATAACACACACTTTTTTGAATAGTTTTTTTTGTGTCTAAGTACTATTTATTATGTTGTAATAACAGTCCATGGTTTTTTTAACTTAGCGTTAGCTATATGTCAGGAGTCAAACTGACTATATAGTATAATAGTCAAACTGACTATATAGTATAATATAGTCAAACTGACTATATAGCTAACGCTAGTTCAGGAGCCAGGGCACCTGCACTGTATAATGTGGTTTGTTTCAATAAAAACTTTTTACTTTACTTTACTTTATTCCTAGATATCGCTTGATCACAAAACCAAAAACTATAGGTAATGCGGTCACTTGTAACCATACATAGAAGGAGTATCCTGCACGTACCAATAAATTAAATCCACAGACCCTTCAGTGAACTTGCTAATCGCGTTAAATAGTTACACTACGGTTGCCAATTCTTAGCCACTTCGCAAACTATGATGGACGCAAGGGGATCTAAGTCCTTATTAATTTGAGTCAGAAACATGCTTCCTATTACGTTCAATTATAAGGCGTAGAAACTGTGCGGATTTGTGAACGGATGAACTGTGAATGTATAGTTACGAGATTAGCTTAAAATTGTCTAACTATTAAGAGGAGGTTAACAGTAGGGCGCTTACGTCCTTCTGTTGCTTTTATAGCTGGATTGCTTGGACCCGTGAGGAGACAGTTATTTAAAAAATTAGTTTTTTTATTTATGATTTGGTAACCATATATTATAATTAAATAAGAAACCTACGCGCCACGGGTCTGGATATTAGTTTACTGATCATGTGTATGTTGTTTCAAACTTTGTATGCAAAGTTTCTTATAAGTTTCAATGAGTTTGAAGAATTAATAGTCAAATTAGAATTAAACTTCGTTCGCGTGCAAATGGGCGTTAAGTGCCCTTTTGCTAGCTACCGATGACCTCCTCTTAAATTATCGTTAACATATCATATTATATCATATAGATAGATAATTACTTTTCTAGCTGTTCTGTATCATGGAACAGCATTTGACCCAGTTTTAGCATTAGAAAGTGATAGTCACCCTCTGAGATGTCTATTTCATCTTGTAACTGTAATTCATTGTTTATTATTTCCTCCTTTAAAATAAAAATTAACATTTTGAAGAGAAAAACATATTTAAATTCGGGTTGGTAGCCAGATATTTTTTTTTGTTGCAACGTAGTTCTGCCAAATTTTTTGTCGTTATAACTCTGTGAAATGAACAAATAATAAATGAATAAATTACTGATTCTAAAAGTTTACTCCTTTGAAATTCCAGCTACTAAGGAATTAAAAAAAAGTAATCTAAGAGCGTAGCGGCCGTGTTCAAAATAGACAGAAATATGGAAGTATGCATATTTTACAAGCGGTCTACCTCGTGAACGCGACAAGCTAGGTCGCTGGTCGGAGTTTTCATGAAAAGTCCTAAAGTGGTTCTAATAAGAACTTAAGTGGAATTGGCTTCTATAACCATAATCACAATTTAATGACTTTATAAATTAAGTACTTAAAGTTATGTTATGTATGTTTCCTTTCTTTTCTTTTACCTCTTGAAGAAGAAGAAGAAAAAGTTCGTAGACTTTGAGCTAGTTTCAAAATAAAACAATTTATTTAAATTTTGTTTTTTTTTGTCATTTTGACTAATATGATCGTATCTTCCTTGACCTTACGCTTTTTGTCAACAAAGTCATATTTTTTTTTTTACGATTTGGCGGATACGATCGTATTTTCCGAGACGAAATAATGACTAGAAGCGAAGAATACGGCAATGAAAGGGAAGGCTCGATTAAGGAGAACCCTAAAAATACCCAAACAATATTAGCCTTAACAACCAAGAAACAAAATGTTATGACTTTGCAAAAGTGAGACATCACATTTTTCCTAAGAAACCAAAATGCCGTGGTGGGTCTGAACTGAGATTAAACCCCTCTGTCTCCTCCCGTGGATGTTGTAAAAGCTGATGATGATGTTATGCTTGTAAAAATGAGGATTAGTTGTGACAAAAACTCTGTTGGTTCAAAGAGTTACGGTCAGAATTTTCTACACTCGCACCGTAAAATCAGAAATCCCCAGGTACTTCATAACTATTACGACTATTTCCGTTACGAGCTGCCGTTAACCACTCGTCAGTTACAGTACAGCCTTTTGTACACGGAAAAAGAGCATTTTGTTGATCGCATGTCACAAGCTTTCCACAGGCTTGCCAATTTCTTCCAATTATCACTGCAATTCTACGAATTTGAATCATGTGGATAGATCCTTCCTACTAATATTATAAACGCGAAAGTTTGTGAGTATGGATGTTTGTTACTCTTTCACGTAAAAACTACTGAATGGATTTGAGTGAAATTTGGAATGGAGATACTTTACGCCCTGGATGCACACATAGGCTACTTTTCATCATCATCATCATCATCATCATCAATTTTCATCATTATTCACGCGGGTGAAACCGCGGGGCGCAACTAGTAGAAAATAGTTTCATTGCATATGACAAAAAAAATACATAGACGACCTTAATTCTAATTAGCATTTTTTTCCAGCTTACCTTTGTGTAATGTAGAGTGGTAGTGCTAAATTAAATAATTATTTACCTACTTAAAATAACTAGATAATTATATACTTAACACATTATAATATTATATATTATTATAACCTACCATATCCATAATTTAAAAAATAAAACAAACATGTAGGCCTATAAACATTATAAACTTCGCAGGAAGTTGGTGAATGGAGGCAGCTAAAGATCGTTCGTCATGGTATTCTCTGAATGTTACCGAGGCGTTGTGCAGGCTACTAAATAGAACCTTAGAAACAATAACACATAGTTCACGATACGCTGAAAAAAAATGTTGGATCTCTGCTGGGCGTTACACTACGTACCTAATTCAATAAATTAAGTTGCAATATCAGTGCAGACGAATATAAACATTCTTATGAACGCCCTTCAGTACTCCAACAGATCTGATATTTTGTCTACCGTGAGAAGGATAAGTTAAACAAGTTACCAAAACTTAGCTCACGACGTCGCCGCCATGTGAGATGTGGATTCAACGAGTATCGTCCCGATAGTCGATTCAGTAAATGACTGATAACTAAGAGCCTCGAACATAAGAGGCTCTCGCTAAATGGATCGGTCAAGGGTCAGATGCAGAAAGCGGTACTCCTGGACTCGGTTCGCGTAATCAGGAGGTTCCTCTCTCTACAGCCTTAACCTCCGATCGCTTGGTCCTTGCTCCACGACCGGTGGTTTCCCGTTTTTTTATTTTTTTTTTATTTTAGTTTTAGATAGTTTTTTGTTTTATGTAGATAGTATTATTCCTTTATGGTAAAAATATTTTGTAACGAGTTTGTAATTAAATCAGCGTCCATATAATAATTTACTTATTTTAGGACTTATTGAACGCCTGCGACTATGTCTGCGTGGAGATTTTTCCATGCAAACTTTAACACCCCGCTGCACCTTAGGGGTTAAATTTTGTAAATTCCTTCGTTAGTGCACCTTTTGACCACAATGTTACGTATGGTGTACTGTATCATGGATTTTGTATGACACTGATAAGCGCCTCTAGCGTACACTCTATGAACCTCATTTCCTATACAAAAATCCGTGTCTGCACCATACGTCCGTTTAAACTGCATGTTAAAACTAAAACTTCGGTCTCAGTAGGTACGTGAGAACAATGTTTTGTGTTAAAGAAAACTGTTACAAAATGCCGTCCTGTGCCTGTATAAAGTGTACCAAACAAAATAAAAACATAACATTTGAGAGAGGCAAAACTAGTGTTGAATTTTATCTGAGTTTTCAGTGGAGAGGGACGGAATTATTACTTTACCTATATTTTTTCGTCTATTCAATATATGTAGTATCCGAGGCACCACACAGGCGCTTCTCACTTAGTGGTAAGACGGACCATTTTTGTAAGCCAAGCCGTGTTTGTTGTCTGATTCTTCTAGGCTTGATCGCGTTGGAACAGGAGTAATTTTAGTTTATAAGACGATTCAAAATGATCCTTTTGATTTCAATGAATAAAATTATTTTTGACTTTGACTTTGTATAATGGTTTCCGCAAAGTCATGCCTAAATCAATTATTTACCTAACATTTGATTGACAAAAACACAATTTGATTGCAAAATTTGCTTTTCAAACAATGACTCGTATATTTACGAAGGCCTATCTAACAATGAGTTGAGATCTTTGAGTACTGATATATACAAATATAACAAAGAATGTTGCTTTGTTTCTTTGTTTGTTTGACCCCTTTGTATTCCTTAACCTCTATGCTGACAGCAATGAAACTTTGATAAGTTGTTTGAAGGAAGTTCCGTGGCGTGCGAGCAACAACTAATAAAAAAAAGCGAAAAAAGTTCTGAAAAAAAAGCGAACGAAGTCGCGGGCATGCCTCTAGTTCATGATAACGAATGATTAAGCTTACTATATATAGTATCAGTGTCAGGAACTACCGTGTCTTATTTTGGAACTCTACAAGATGGCAGCTAAGTTCTTGTTGATCCTGGCTTTGGCAGTTGTTGTCTCTCAAGGTATGTCTTAAGATATAAGGTTAGGAGTTACTGCTGCACGTAGCTATCTACCAAGCTGTGTCACTAAGTCCAATGTTCAGCAACTTTAGCCATTACATTGCTTGCATGTTTTATTTTTCTTTTTGCCAGTATTGAAAACTAGGTCATATATGTTAGAGGCCTATGAGAAGTCAATAACAGAAATAACCAGGTCTATCAACCGTAACCGGTGATAATAATATGATGATGAAAAAGACAATAGCAATCTACTACCCTCTTTATCCTGGTTCGGTTACGTACGGTTGATAGATCTATTTTTTTTTCTATTGATTTCTCATTATTATTCCTCAAACATTTACCGAGGTTTCACTTCTGGCGAAAAGAAAAAAAAATACCAATAAGTTGCATAGGCTTTTAACCATTTAACCGAGGACTGTGAAGTGAAGTTTTAAGGCGAATAATGTAACAAATTAACTTTTATCTCTAAATAAAAATATAATTTCAGGACAATCTGTCACCACAATATTGCTGCCTGACGAGACTACTACTCATCTGTCAAACCCATACATCGCCAAGACCATCGGCATCGCCAAGTTATTCCTTGACAAGCTGGTCTCTTGCCACGTGATCTACCCCAACGGAGTCACGTATGAAACTTTTCCTAGCAGCAATCTGCCCATTGACGAATATATCTCCTTCTCGACTGGTGTAGAACCTTTTAACAACTGTGGTATTGGATTCAGGAACGCACCTCCATCTCACAGCGGTACCTACGAGCTGTTGAGCATGGTTGACCATAGCGCCGATAACAGCCGTACTCTGACTAGGCAGAGGTTCCACTTGACTTTCTATTACAGTGATACTTGGACCATTCGTTCTACTGATGTATAGTGCTATCAATGAACGCATTTCAACTTGCAATTATATAACAACATTAAATTCAAAAACTTTGGTTACAGTAAATGTTTTAATCTTCAATGAATGTAAAGGAGTTGTTTTTTTTTATTATTCCGCTGTTTGTTTTGTTCTGCTAAGACATTTACCAGATAAATAGGGTGCATCTAGTCTAAAACTGCATGCCCTTCCACCACTTTTACTTTGCATTTGACACAAGCAACGGGGATTATGGAATATTTTAATTTGACGTAATGAAATAGTGGGACGTTCAGTTTTAGATCAGACGCATGATCAAAGGGTATTACCCAATGCTCAACTTAATGCAGTTGAGCCGTTGTTATTACCCACTGCTCAACTTGATGCAGCTGAGCAATTTAGTTGAGCAGAGCAACATAATATTGAGGTATAAGCCTCAACGTATGTGTGGTCAAATTTCATTGCATTACTGTTTCTGCGGTAACAACAAAATACGTGTACTATAACTACGGAACTATTTGATTCCGAAATCATTCCGAAATCAGTTATTGAACGAGCGAAGCGAGTTCTCTGAGTCAAGTTGGAAGAATCGGCGTTTGTATGTATGTATGTATGTATGTATGTATGTTTGTCCGATGAAAACTTCCAAACCGTTAATCTGATTTTCATGAAATATTTTATGGGGGTAGATAGTGTTGGTACAATTTGTAGGTAAGGTTATTAGCTATATCGATCAGGGGGTTGCTGAGATTTTGGGGTCCAAGAGGGGGTAAAAAAAATAAAAGTGAGACAGTCAGATCAAGTGGGGTGTCTTATGAAAGCGCTTTGGTTGGACATTTCAAAACTGTTTTTAATAATTATTTAGCCTTAGTAGTTTTCGAGATATTAGGGAAAATAAAAAACGTAAAAACCCAAAATTCTAGGGTACTTCCAGCAATCCCACAATGCTGAAATTTGGTTTGCTTGTGGCTTTTGTGTCACAACTACAGGGAAAAGTCTGAAATTGAAGAATTTAGAAACATGTACTCCATAAAACAGTAACCAATATAACATCCATTGTTGACCTCCCATTTCTAAGAATTTGAATCACGTTGGAGTTCTATGGTCTTCATCAAAAGGACATTATCAATTAATTCGTCAGGTACTTGATATAGGTACTAACAGGTATGTAGTATAACTACGCCCCGTTGCTTAGCCCTATTCAAAGGTTATTTCGATGATGTGCAGGAAATTAGAGTAGTTACTGGTAGATCCTGTACTGTACTGGTAGACAGCGAGGGGAAAATTTTCAAAAATAATAATAGAAAATATGGAAATTACTTAGTTAAGTAGTCGGGCTGATAAAGGAGTTATCGCGAGGTCTCAGTTCGGGGCGAACCACTAGTTATTATTAGTCGTTTCCCTTGTATAGTGAGCTCTTATAGCGATTCAGTTCAAAAACTAGTCAGTCAGTACAAAATATCGGCTCATCGTTGACATCCGTCATCATTGAATAACTTTAATCGCAGAAGTCTATAGACCTTCTGCTACTGAGCCTTTAAATATTGGTGCAGCTATCATGGAACCAATATTTTGTACTGAATAGTTTTTGAACTGAATTGCTAAAAGAGCTCATGGTAAGGGCCTCTGGACTGTTATAGAAGATATGTCAGCAGAACCTGGAAAAAAAATGGGGGAAATCTTTATGAATCTTCAGAGATCTTTTTATAATAAAACCACTATTAACCAAAAAATCTGCAATAATTACGATTAATCGTGTTATAATTTCTTAGATAACAAGGTGAAAATATTTAATCAACATTAAAGGTGAATTTGTGCTGAGATGTGTCTGGCCTAGACCCCTCCATCTCTTCCCGTGGATGTACATGAAACCTTACAAAGGGATTAAACAAGGGGATGGGCAGCTACATCCACCAGAGGAACCCAAACTGCGATCACCAATATGACTGCATGGTGATTGTGGCAAATCCCCCTATTGTATACAATGGGGAAGGCCTCGTCCAGCAGTGGATGTAAACATGGTGATGATGATAATGAATGTGTTCTTAAGATGTATCGAGTACATAACATTACAGTCGCAGGAAGTCGGTGGATGGAGGCGACTCAAGATCATTCGTCGTGGCATTCTAGGGGGAGGCCTATGTCCAGCTGTTGATTTCTATAGGCTGATGATAATGATGTTGGTGATGATGTAAACAACATAAATGTATGCCTTTAGGTCACCTTATATGGAAATTACAAATTCTCATGGATTTCTGTTGAATTTGAAACAACCTGAAAAACAAAACACAAATTGTCAGTCTTATGGTGAACTCAACTCGGAAAAGATCGTTCTAAAAGAGTACTTAGTTAAGTTCATTTAAAAATGAAACTTTTGACACAATTTTTGAAATTAGAACTCACTCAGGATTACCCCTAGAGTTGATTTCTATTTTTCAATATAGACCTTAGAGAGCGGGCTTAGTACAGGGGGCTTAGTACAGGTTTTGATGGTTTACGAAACTATATGAAGTTTCGTTTCCATCCAATACATTTACTGGCAGCGTCCTTAGTTTTCTTCTTGTTTTCGCTAGGGGCGCTACAAGTAAATGTATGGAAGGAAACGAAACTTCATACAGTTTCGTAAACTATCAAGACCTGTACTAAGCCCCCAGTGAATATTTTAAAACACGCTCAGGCAAAACTTTAAAACGAATGGTATAAATGGATTCATTCCCAGACATATCTAGGTTTTTATCACTGTGTACGCTCACTGAAATCACGTATTCAGATAGCATCTTATATTAATTTAATCAAAATAATGTTACACTGATTGCTTATTATAATCTAATCAATCAATACGGTGGATATTTTGGAGAGTTTTGGGGCAATACAAATGCCGCAGTTGTTGTCAACTGTGGTATTTTGTATCTGCTATCTAAATTGCTGTGGTGGTCTTAGACTAAGGCCGGCTTGCAAAAGGATCCCTAAACATGTTTACCGACCTCCTAAATACATTTAGGCAACTAAACACAATTAGCGTCTTGCACAACAAAAATGCTCTCTCTTCTGCTCTGTACATGTTTAGTGAACTGTCAAAACTAAACACCCGAAATTGGCTGTTTAGCTACCTGAGTTGCTTAGCGTTATTTTATTTTTTATTAACATTTGACGGTACGTTGTTTTTGTTTGTGTTTACGTTTCTGCGAATTATTTTAAGTGAATTTAAGTTCTATATCGATTACCATAAGATAGATGTTAGTTTGAAGGAAACGTGAAATGGAACGCATGAAACTGTTTTACCGAGGCACTAAATACGTTTAACCAATAAAATCTCAAATGGTTTCGTGCAAGGCAACCCTGATCACATTTAAGCTAGTCCTTTTTAAGCAGCTGAACGTATTTTACTAAATACATTTAAATCAGATCGTTACGCAAGCCACCCTAAGAATAGGAATCCTCTACCTCCTCTTGTGGATGTCGTAAAAGGCTACTAAATGTTTACAGCAGATGATGAGTAGCAACATCTGATAACTTACACTGATACTGACACACTGTGGGGTCACCATTCCACCTGCCAAACGTGGTAATTATGGCAATTCCCCCATATTTCACGGGAAGGTCTCGTCCAGCAGTGACCGTCTACAAGTTGATGATGATGTATCTGCTTCAGAATGGCGTAAAGTATTAAAACATAACATAACACCCAACAGTCACATACGTAGTCCTGATCCCACACTAGAATGCCCTGTGTCGTAGGCATCAGGAACTAAGAGTACAATGGTACTATAACACCCAGACCCGAAACAAATATTTGCAGATCATACAAACATTTTTCCCGTAGCGGGAATTGAACCCACAACCTCATCTCAGCTCGTTACTCGCCCGATGCGCCACTGAGGTTGTAGATAGGATATTTGTAGGACAAATCATCTCAAACTAACAATTAACTATAAAAATACAAATAGAAACACTGTACGACCCTTCTAGATTCCCACAAAGGTGACAAGTTGCCCGTGACGGAGTATATTAATTAACCTGTGTTATTATGTTAATTACAAATAATGCATACATATTTAATAACAATGCCTTTCCGAACCACAGATCATGTTTCTGAATGGAAATCATGATCTGTGGTAAAAATTTAATAATTGTCGATTTATTAATGATTTTTAAATTACTGCTGTAATATTTATTATCATAAATTCTAGCTTCAAAATAGGAAGTCATTCTAAAGAACGATTTTTTAAATACTTGTAAATCATAAAAGGCCTGTCCGAACCACAGATCATGTTTCCAAACGAAAATCATGATCATGTGTGACACACATGTCACACATGACACACATGTCACACATGACACACATGCCACACATGTCACACATGACACACATACCACATATGCCACACATCTCACGCCGGTTGAATGTTTAACGTAACAATTATTTAATATGATCATGTGTTACGCATTGGTTCTATTAGGGCATTAAACTAACTATTTGACACCCGCATGGTGGATCTGGTTACCTCATGTGTGACGTTAGATGGCTACTAGTCTGTCTACCCCTAATTCATGAATTGTTAAGGAACCCTCTCGTTTTGCCTAGAAATACAATTTCTTGGTGGAAATATTTTGGATGTCTTCGCTCGATATTTTCAACAAGATATTCATATTTCATAAATAAATTCAGAGAAAGACCTATGAAAATAGCGAATGGTTTGACAAATAAACTGCAAATAATGCTGGAAGCTCGCTATTTGAGACTACTTTTTTGTAGACTACGAATTTACATAAGAAATAATTATTGTGTAATAATTCCTAAGTAAAACAGTCTAGCTAGAGAACAAATTATCATGATTAAAGAAACAGTGTTAAGTGAATTGGAGATCCATTAATAATTTACAACAAATTCTTTATATAAAAGCAAGCAAGAAAACTAAATAAGACCAAAATATATACAGAACCATTTTCGAACGACTGTATTCCCTCCTGGCCAGGAGATACAATGTAGTTATCTCTATATTCAAAGATAAGTGCATTGTATAAAAGCAAAGTTGCTTATCAAATTTTAATTAACTTAATTATTTTACAATGGCGTCCATAATGTGGTTCCTTCTGTGTTTGGCTTTTGTGTCTCAAGGTAGGTCAACTCGACAGTATCATAACATAACACCCAACAGTCACATACGTAGTCAGATTCCACAATAGGATTTCCTGGTGTTGTGGGTATCAGGAATTACAAGTACGTACCATGGCACCATACCACCCAGACGCGGAACAAATATTTGCAGATCATACAAACATTTGTCCCGCCGCTCGAATCGAACCTCTCACATCTCCAAACGGCTACTCACCTACCGCGCCACAGAGGTCGTTAATTAACTTTCGTTTAGCTGTTTTTTGTTGTTACAATGAATAAAGTGGATGCCACTTTTGGCTGAGTTTTTGGCAAGCAGACAAGCTTACGGCCCACCAGATGGAAAGCAGATACCGTAGCCTATGAACGCCTGTAACACCAGAGGCATCACACGCGCGCTGCCGACCCTGAGACATAAAGATGAAAAGTCTCATGTGCCTGTAATTTCACCGGCACCCGTACCCTTCAAACCGAAACACAGCAATGCGAACACTACTGCTTGGCGGCAGAAATAGGTACGGTGGTAGTACTTCCCCGGACGAACTCTTTCACAAGAAGTTCTACTACTAACAACACTATACTATTCCGTATACCATTGACATACAATTTTCTGTTTCAGCACAAGCCGTCACCCAAATAACACTTCCCGATGAGCATTACACTTTCCTGACCAACCAGCTAATCGGTAAGACTATGACCATCCCCAAGTCTTTCCTGGACACTCTCGTAACCTGCCACGTTGTCTTCCCCAATGGACTCGTTTATGAGGCTTACCCGAACGACAACACCCCTCATGATACAGTGTTCTTCTTGACTGCTGTTCAGCCGTTTACCAGCTGTGCCATTGGATTCCTTGGAGCAGCGACGACCCTTAGTGGAACCTATCAACTGATGTCACTGGTCAATCACAGCGCGGACTCCAGCCAGAGCCTGACCACGCAGAGGTTCCACTTAACACTTGTGGAAATTGATCCTTGGAACGGACAAGCAAAGAATTAAGTGAAATTATTGAAAAAGAAGACGATTGTG
The DNA here is from genome assembly GCA_951392215.1 of Epirrita christyi. NCBI lineage: Eukaryota > Metazoa > Arthropoda > Insecta > Lepidoptera > Geometridae > Epirrita > Epirrita christyi. The sequence continues at coordinate 3,093,378 of OX595843.1, forward strand.
TGTGAAAATGTGGTGTAACCATTGCTAGATAAAAAATTGAGTTGCTTTTTGCGTTGATTCTTAACCTTTTTCCTCCAAAACGAATGAATTGGGCTTTCAATGCTGGATAACTTGATTCTTTACACGTGGTTTTGAGGTTTGTGGTCGTAAGGTCGTAACAAAGTTGCGAGCAGATCAGCACGCAGATTATAAAGTTATAAATATTATCTAATAAATTTATAAGTAATTAAGTTATAGTGTGGTGATTATGGAAAATTCCCCCCAATGCATTCTATGGGGGAGCCACGTCTAACAGTAGACGTATAAAGGCCGCAGATGTGATGTGAAGCTGATAATGAGATGCAAAAAATAGTGTAGGTAGAACAAAAAATAAAAAAATTAAAATTAGATAGTAAATATTGATGAAAAAATCAAAATCTACCTAAGAAATTATCGAAAGAGCACTCTAACTAGACAGTTTTTGTAGGGTTTTTATATCGTTCTAACTCAGAGAGAGCAAACCAGTCAATAGCTGAGTTCCAACAGTGGGAACATCGTACGCTGATGATTACTACGCAATAGTCCATACAACAGTGTAAATTAATCAACCAAGGAAATGGCAGCCGTTCAAATTAAATGTTTGAGAGCAAAATAGCAAGCCAACAAAGCGAAGCTGGTTTACATCGAAAATTATGGTAATCCATACCCAATGCAATAAAGAATAGAACCAATCACAGACCGCGATCGGAACCGTTCAACTGAGCGAATAATTTGCACCGTGCCCGCATACCGACGGTGATCAAATGAAAAGTTCATTGTGTGCGGTGTACAATAAAAATAAATTAATAGTTCGATAGTCACGGGCAGTTAAAAGCAACATAGAGCATATCAGTCAACGCTCAGACAAAGAAGCCATATTGAGGCGTGGTATGATCTTAAAATCGAAACATCCAAAACTTTTTTTTATCCTTGCTTTAATTTGAATATCGCACGTCATATTTGACGATGAAACTAGTTTACACTTCAGACTGTATTCATTTTGAGTGTTTTTTGAATCATAGATAAAAAATATGCGGTAAGAACTTTAAAATACAAATCTAGCTATTTAATTCGTAAAAAAATTGTGTTGTTGCCGTTCAAAACTAAGAAAGAACTACTAGAGAGTATTTGAATGCCAAAGCTTTTTCAGTGTGGTCATTTGTGAGATTTAAATTTGCAAACACAGACTTTTTTTCAAAATTATGTCCGGTTACAACTATTAAACATTAGTATATGGTTCTACCTACACTATTTTTTGCACCTCATTATTTATTCTCGTCACGTAGCACTACAGCGTTTAAAATACTACTTTTGAGATCAGTCCTCGCCTTAACCAAATTTGTAAATATGTTGGCAAGCTTGAAAAGGGAGTTCTCATTCTGAGATCATGTTAGTTGAACGTCGGAAAAACGTATCGTCTTCTATTTTTGTAGATTTTAGGAGGACATCTAGCATGCTTCTTTGTTTTTCACACACTTGACATTATGAATATCAAGTTTGTTGAGCAGAGCGAAACGACCTACCGGTGAAAAAAATATTGAATTGCTCTGTTTTGTGGTTTATCCGTTTTAGAGTGTTGCAACACTGGATGGAAAATAATTGCTGAAAACCACATTGATGATAATAAATCATTAATCCTGGGTTATTTCAGGCAGATTGTATTTAACGTTTTATTGGTTTATTGTATTTGTATTTGATGACCTCTGTGGCGCGGCGGGCGAAGGTTCGCCTGCGCGCAGGAGGTTTCGGGTTCGATTCCCGTCTCGGAACAAATATTTGTAAAATCTGGAGATATTTGTTCAGGTGTTCTGGGTATTTTCTATGTATAATAAAAAATATCTATCTATGTTATGTATTGTATTAAGTATATCAGTTATCTCTAGTACCCATAACACAAGCTCTGCTTAGCTTGGGGCTAGATAATGTTGTGTAAAATGTCCAGCATTTATTTATTTAACGAACTTTTTTGAACTAAAATCAAATTGTAGTTTTAAATCTTTTCAGAATTTACATAATTTTAAACCAGCTGCTTTTATCATTGTAGTTGATCATGATGAGAATGATCATGATCAAAAACATGTGCACGAGAGGAGCCTCTACGATGTGACTCCATTCACCACACCGGTTCATTCGCTATTATGTCTTACGGCGTATTGTTGTGGGCGAGTGCTGCAGATATAAACACCATTATTTTTTGTAGCAAAAAAGGGGTGTTCGTGCAATCCACAGAGAATCACTACGAATTAAGTTTCCAGATCAGAAAAAAAATGTTCACGGGACTACCTTGATATCATTCACAACAAAGAAAAAACCATTTAAGTCACAGCGAACCGGCTGCGTATGCGTAGACGTACCATGACGTTGTATGTATGGAACTGTATGAGACATGGCACATACGTATACAGAGACACGCCTACGTGCGCTACCGTGTCTACATTACGTGCTGCAAACGCATCCGGTGTGCTTTGGCCTTTAAAATTAACCTACTCGTCATAGTGGTGTAGTGTACTAAATAAAAAACGTGCATAGCTGCACGTTCGTAGCTGACGAATTGATAAAGTTTCTTGGAGTCGATAAAAATAGGAATAAGTAGGTACTTCTCTAATTTTGGATTAGATTAGTATGGATGTTATAAGTTCAATACCTCCATCAAATAACTCCAAGCAATTTCCATAGCGCAGATATAACAAAAAATAATCCCAACTCGATGAAATCGCACTTCACTTCGCGATTCTTGCCGCGTACAATGAGCACCGGCTCGTTACATAATGTGTCACGTAAAACAATTTCCACAGCCCTTAACCGAAACCTCGTGTAGAATACAATACAGACAGATACGAAGAGAAAACCATTCAATTCTGATACAGCACTTTGTATCAAATCTGATATGAGTGCTTACAAAGGGGGGGTTCGCGACGAAATGGTCGCTAGGTAGACGTTATTGGTGTTTGACGTGCTTCGGCTGGATATTTTTGTTTCGCATTGAATGTTGGAAAAATTGCTAGGAAAACGAGGCTTAAGTAAGTCGAAAGTATGTTTTGTTTTTGTAAGGACATTTGATTTTTTGGTTCAAAGAAATATATTACTTAAATAGCTGTATAATGTTAGTAAATAAAATATGGGTATCGAACAACAATAGGTACTCAATTTTTTTTTTTTCACATTTTCCAGGAATCTATTCACCAACTTTTCTTGATAATTTTTTATTGAAGTAATTCATGTGTGTTTATTTTTCTGTGCACCTCTCTTTTGATCGTGCTATGAAACAGCACAATATCTAATGATGTTATATTAGAACACCTATCGGTAATTATTATTGATAAAAACATTGTGCAAGAAAGGAGCACTACATTTTTTCACCACATGACCTCTTTTACCATCGGCCACACCGCTTTTTTCACTACCGCCGTACCTCAAACAGAACCAACGAAGAACCAGTAACATGAAGAAAAATATTCATCAACTACTTTCAATTCGATGTTAAATTTTGTCTTGAACTTTTAAGCTGACCTGATTACATATTGACAATGCCCCAATTATCCTTTAGGGATTGCTGCAATGCTGACAACGTGCTACCACAGACTAAATTTCCAATGTCTGGAAACCCATATACTGCATCGTGAACTCCGGTTCCATAAATACGAAGGAGTATAATTTTTGGTTATAAGGAGTATAAGTTTTGCTTTCGAATGTTACTTGATAGGTTTAACTTCCCAATATACCTAAGTATATATGCTTTTAATACTGTTGGGTGAGATTTATTTGCGTAAGTATGCCCAATATTACATAAAAAAGTGCGTAATTTTGTGCACCGCTGTAAAATTGTATAAAAAATATGATGCAATCAATGAGTGCCAATTCTTATACATTTGTGCTTCGACAAATTACTCAAGTTGAGCCATTATGTACAAGACGGTCTATATTTATGGCTCGTTGTAAACATTTTATTTCTTCATTTTGTTTAGCCTGTGTTTTTCTGTGTCTAAAGGGGGAGAAAATTTGCTGTAATTTCATTTTTAGATTAGGGTTGGTTGAATTTAATAACATTGATAAACGGCCCGATTTTAGGCTTCCGGTTTGAAATCATTTTTGAACGATGCAAGGCAAGCCCAACTCGAAAGATTGGTGGCAGAAATAGGTACGGTGGTAGTACTTCCCCGAACTCTTCCACAAGAAGTTCTACTACTAAGATGGTTCAAGACCGTTCCTAGTGGCATGGTAAGAGAGAGGTCAACCCGGTTATGATGATACTGTTAGGTATAAGAGCAAAAATGTAATATATTTTAAATGTTTACAGAAAGATTTCTGAATCTGCCTTTACTAGATTCATTCCTTATCTGAAGTAGGCTGAAATCTCATCTAAACTTGTTCAATATTTACTTCCAATCTAGTTTGAACGAGACCAGTTAGTATTATGAGCTAGGATTCCAGCCTAGCACACGTTGGTTTCAATATTGTACAGAACAACAACAACAAACATTAGTCCACTGGTTCAAATATCGATGAGGTGGAGGTGGGGCTATACGGGTAGATAATTTGTTATTTAATGCAAGTATAGCGTTGATACGCACATATATCAATTTGCTGATTTACAAATTACCTTTACGACGTGAACTGTTTCTCATAGCAGTCGTCATTTAACCAAGCGCCTGTAAAGTCGTAGTTATTATAATAAACCCACATAACAGTTTTTTCACACCACCTGCTCGACAATGTCCAATTACAAATCATGCAACCTCAACGTAAAGTAAAGCATTGTGGCTCTAGGGATATAAAGTTATATGAAACTCCCTAGGGATTAAAGTGATTTGAATTTGGAATGTCAAATTCGTATGGAGACTTGTGGAAAACTCTAAGTAAAAAAATGGGGTTATATGTCCATATGGCATTGTAAAGAAGTTTGTTCGATAATCGAACTGGCCACCATAAATAGAACTCAAGAAAAAATAAAAAGGTGCGTTTACAAAGAATGTGAAACAAAAGATTCTGGTGGTTTCATTGGTGCTGTGATTTTCAGTAAGTTTTATTGCAATATTCATGTTAATAAAAAATTACAAACGATAGTGACTCTACTCCAAAGTTTATCAAAACAGACGCTTTAGAGATTATCGATAATCTAATACCGCAAAAATCAAAACAAGCCCTGGCTTTTTATTGTCTCGCAGAAAGTGTGAAAAGTAGAGTATGCTCCTCTGGAATAAAGCATGTCTTCTTCTTGGGCAGCTTGAACCCCTCGCTTCACTCAGGACTCTATATATAATCTACTATTGAATCACCTTATTTGTGTTTCAAAATTATAAGACAATTTCATACAATGACATATATTATTTAAATAAATAAAACTAAAAAAAAAAACGTGTAAAAATCGCATGAAATTCTAACCCGTATAAACTACTCAGAACTAAGTACACTATACATCAAGTCCAGGCAGAGTTGGATCCTACAAGTTTCAGCTGAACCCTCAAGACAATAGAAGGGTTCATTTGGCAGGGTGATCGATGGTCGTTAACTATTTGCAGATCCCTAATCAGTGTGAATGTGAATATGGTAGGATAAACTTATTTTATTCTAGGCCTAATAAGTCGCCCTGGCTTTACGTGGATACATAATTTATCGACAGTTGGTTGTTTCCAAACTACAAGCACTTCCACTGTATAGGCTGTGGCTGCGTGAGCGGTCTGACTGCGGCCCACCTGAATGGCGATTACTTGTGATACAACAAAATGTACGAAATACATCACATCAAACGCGGTTATGTTTCAGTTGGTAAAACCTATATTTTGTGCGTATTTTCTTCTTAAGAAGCCTGTAAACGTCCACTGCAAGACGAAGCCTAGAGGATTTGCCATAATCACCACGGTTGACAGGCTGATTGGTGATCGTAGTTTTCTGTTAAGTACTCAGGTGGATGATGCTGCCTATCTCTTGATGAAATCCTTTAGTAATGCTTTTACTCCATCCACGGGAAGAGACGGTGGTTTATTCTCAGGCCAGACACACGACGGTAGCTTAGTGCGTATACAACACACTCAAAACGGTATATAAAAATATGTTCAGGAATCCGTCATGTCATTTCTAGGTTATAGAAGTAACGCAACCAATTATTCATTGCGTTACCCATGTGGTGGTTTTATTATCACCTTTGTTAACCGATAGGATCCCCATAATGGGATAGCTAAGCTACGGCGCATGCTGTGCACGAGCACGCGGCGCATTTTAGCTGCGTGGATTTATTTGTTCGACAACGTGGGTCTACGTTTCCACAGCAGTACACACTATACACGAATACTAACCCACGTCTATGTACAGCTAGGTAGCCGTGTACCGCATACACAGCGTGCATAGCGTTTGACAGCGTTGAGCTATGTAAGCGCCTATTCGAGCAAGCCACGCATGTATCAATGACGGCAATTGATGCGTAGCGTGTCCGTGGGTTGCAGTGGACACGATCACCATAGAGTACCATTAGTGACATTTAAGTCATCGACAATAGATCAGAACATGATCGTAACTATTTTGACTTATATTTATTACGAGAATTGGCCTTGTGAGATAAGCCTGCACAGAAAGACAAACGTGATAAAAACACTTTGTACTATGTAGACCAGTGATTGTTTTGAGTTCAGTGAAGTGATGAGTATTGAGAAGTACTTCAGGCCCGGATGTTGGGGATAACGACCTTCTGAATAATAGGTGTTTGGAGTGCGGCTTGAGGGTGCTTTGTTGAAGCGTCAAGTGCTTAGTTGGCGTAGCTATTTCAGATCATAATAATATAGGGCCTAAATTTAACAACGACGTCTATTCAGCCTAGAGCAGATTATGTAGGAGAAATTTTAGTTTATATGACGATTCAAAATGATCCTTGTGATTATAATGAATAAAATTATTTTGAATTGAATTGATTTGATTTGGTTTATATTTTTTAACTAGAATGCTTTTTTGGCGATGTAAATTATTGTATTTGCCAATCTGACTTAAAATTTGTGAAGTTCTTCTATGGAAATAAATATTTTATTTTGTTTTTTACTTCCAAATTATGCCTGATTCAAATATTTTTGTATCTCTGATGGAACCCCGACGGTTTTTTAACTTTTTCCTTGTGATAATAAAACTTAAAGAATCGGTTCCAATTGTAATCCATCAATATTTTTCTTCAACACTTGCAAAACTAGGTTTTGGAGGGATGGGGTTTTTTTTTTGACTTTTCTGTTACATTTTGAAACCTTTTGACGTAGGGAACTTTGTGTGATGAGGACTAGTTTTTGTCTAGCAGGAATAATAAACCAGACTTGCGTCTCCTCTCAAACCACGCATAGTGACGTTTCGAAGTTTACTTAACTTAAGACTAGATGTCGCTACTAGTAGATTAGAACACGGTTTTATTATTTGGTTGGAAAACTCTAGAGATTATTTTTTTTGTATTTTTATAATTTGCATAGGGTTTATGCCCAAACAACACAAATAATTTGTGAAATTTAAACTGGTTACCTGTTTCAACTGCCCCTCTATCTCTCTCTCTCTCAGTTACTCTTGCAACAGCAGAATCCAGATAGATGGGTAGACAGACAGATGAGCAGACAGAAATTACAACAACAAAAGGTATAACTAAGTTGTCAAGCTTGGTGGAAGTATTGCTACTATTTTTCCACTGTGGGAGTATTAATAAGCCAACTTACCCACCTTTATAAATAAAATAGCACCAAAACTAAACATCAAAGTACAAAAATTAAATTTCATTTCAAATACGTAGCGGGGTGCGTTCTCGTTCTGAATTTAGCGTTAATGTAGTGTCTCTAGGAGTTGAAAGTCTGGACACTAAATTCTGCCTTTTATCTTGCAAACTGAAGATTGTTTTTGAAGTTTTAGTGTGAATTATGTATGACGCCGTCAAAATTTATGAATATAGAGATAGCTGTCGAGATCTGTGTGCAGTTTTCTTCCAAAATAATATATTTATTTGTCATTGAAATCGGATTTAAACTCGAACTCTGATTTGATAATCAGAGCGTCCAAGCGTGGTAATTGTGACAAATTATTCTGTGGGTGAGGCCTCGTCATGCAGTGAACCGTCTGAAGACTTTTGATGAATCATTCAAACCACGCTTGGCTCACGGATTGGTGATCGCAGTATTGTGTGTACTCTGGTGGATGCTGCTGCCCAGTCCCAGGTGTAAACCCTTAGTCGGCTTTTACGACATCCACGAGAAAAGACCAAGGGCAATACATCACAGCAAACACACATATCTATATATCTACTGCAAGAATAGCTTGCATACCTTCACATAAACTCTACGCCGTAGACCTTACATATGCAGCAAGCTACGCGTTCGTAGCAGAACTCGTAGATACCAGATTTGATTTTGTTTTAGTGAGTCATTTTGTTTTTGAGGGTCCAGTGGTTGCATCATCATAGACAGTACTGCATTAAATTTAATTGCAAACGGGCCTTTTGACTGCACTCGGCTCGAGCCACCATAATGACGTCATTCCGGTAATGTTATTTGGGAGCTCGGATCGACGTTCGGAAAATGATGCGGGCAGTGTTTAGTGGGTTATTTTATGGACGGGTGAAAGATTTGTAGGGGCACTAAAATTAAATTTCAGCTTGAAAACTTTCATGATGATGACGATAAAGATGTACCTAAGTGATCGTTTTTAGCAGAGACTAGTCTTCTTTAGATATTGTTTATGACTGTTTACTCGTATCATAATCCACATCCCATGATACCAGCAGATGTTTGTAATATGCTGTTATTTTTATATTTTGTTTATGTTGTTTTTATGTTTTTGTTTTTTTTTCTTTGTTTAACGCCATTTTTTTCAGTCCTTTGTTTCACGCGGTTTGCATTCGAATACCATAAAGATTACCAGGTTGCTCTAGCTAGAGCCATAAATTTGAAAACATGTGAATTGTGCATGAAAAACATCTACATCATCATCATCATCATCAGCCTGTAGAAGTCCACTGCTGGACATAGGCTTCTCCCTTAGATTGCCACGACGAACGGTCTTGAGCCGCCTCCATCCACCGACTTCCCGTGACGTTTATAATGCCTTTTGTCCATGGAGTGGAGGGCCTTCCTCTACCGCGTCGTCCGGTTTGTGGTCGCCACTCGAGAACCTTAATTCTCCAACGGTTATCAGTTCTTCGAGCTATATGACCTGCCCATTGCCACTTCAACTTCCAATTCTGAGAGCTATGTCGGTGACCTCGGGTTTTCTACGGATTTCCTCATTTCGAATTCTATCACGTAGTGAAACTCCTAGCATAGCTTTCTCCATAGTCTGCTGGGTGACTTATCTTACTATAATGTAATTTTATATTATTATGAAAGTATAGCGTCAATAAACTAATTCTAATTTCGGACCGTTTTCGGATAAACATCTTAAAAATAAAAAATAAACTTGTGTCTTATGTATGACACAAATTTAATTTGTATATGTGTATAAATATACTATGTGTATATCAAATGAAAGAGCTCAATATAAAATAAACAAACATATTTTCTTTATAATTTTAAAATTATTCGTTTAAAAGATATTAAAGAAAATACGCGAATTTACCCCTAACCCCAAAAATACTGAGTCAAAAATTTTGTACAATATTAGGTCTCACACAAAGTTTACAGGAAAATCTAAAATCTAAAATGAAAACAGGCAACGGAATATATTTTTAAAAAGATTTTTTTATAAAACGTGTTGCTTGACTTATAAGTTTAATTGATCTAGTGAATATACATTACATAGTACATACTGAAAGGGGGCTATTAATTGCCACTTGAAAAAAACTGCCCTGAACATATTACATTCATGGTGAACAAGCTAGAATAACTTGTAACTACTTACTAAACTAACTAAAAAAGTTACTAAACTAACTTACGAAATAGTCAGAATTCAATTCAACTACCTAAGTTTGTTAGTTCGCACTTACCTAGCAATTACAGCTAAGTAGGTGGTATTTAATGTTATGTATTCCTTGGGCCTCGTAGGCTTACAACTAAGTGCAATATCGAGATAGAGTCACGTCTAAAAATATTTTTTGCGTTGCTTTATCAATGTGAATAATATTTTGATTTCAGGCTTATCCAGAAATACAAATGTCACACATCCAATACAGACAAACATTTATATATAAAATAAAACTTGTTTTTAATCATCACACGTGAAGACGGCAACGTGTAGTGCACCTGTGCGGTGTCTCGTGTTAGGTGTCCAGTTAACTTCCTGGGGGCTTAGTACAGGTTTTGATAGTTTACGAAACTATATGAAGTTTCGTTTCCTTCCTTACATTTACTTGCAGCGCCCCTAGCGAATACGAGAAAAAAACTAAGGACGCTGTCAGTAAATGTAGGAATTGGATGGAAACGAACCTTCATATAGTTTCGAAAACTATCAAAACCCGTACTAAGCCCCCTGAACTTTACTCCCTATAACTTTTCATTTAAAAAATCGACTTCCGCCATTTTATTCGACCAAATATTTGGATGAAAATAAAATAATGAAAGAACCATAGTGGTGAAAGGATTATTATACTTTTTGAAAAAAAAAGACAACCGAATTGAGAACCTCCTCCTTTTTTGGGAAGTCGGTTAAAAAGTCAGCACTCTCACCATCATCTCATCATCATAAATAAAGTTTACGTTATGGCGAGACTAACTTCTCGACCCTCGTGGTGAGCTCATGGTAGTCGTAGTAGTGGTTTGATTTCACGTATTCAAGTAATTAATCGTTAATACTTTCTGTACGTATCGTCTAATAAATAAAAATAAACTAAAAATAAAAAAATCGTCTAAAAATACACTAAAATTTTAAAAACAACAATTAACACATCAAAAAAAATTCTATACATAAAACAAATGAAAAAAGCCGAAAACAAAACAAAATCAATGTGGAAAATTATTAAGGAGCGTACAAATAAAACTTGGAAAAAATCGCAAACCAACATTGAATTGAATATCCATAATAAGATAACGTCCGACCCTATTCAGGTAGCTAATGCATTGAACGAGTTCTTTGCATCAGTAGGTACAAACAGCAATGTAAGCTCAGCGCGCGGACGCCCCGTGCTCCAGCCTATAGATAACACTATGTACCTCAGCCCTGTGGAACCACAGGAGTTATTCCATACGATTCGAAACTTAAAAAGTAAATACAGTTGCGGTATAGATGAACTTCCTCCCATCTTAATAAAAAAGTGTGCTAAAGAGTTAACTCTGCCCTACTACCTACTTATAAACCAATCTTTCCAAGAAGGTATATTTCCAGACCTTCTAAAAATATCTATAATTAGACCACTCCATAAGAAAGCCTGCAAACAGGACCCAAATAACTACCGACCAATAGCACTTCTAAATACCTCGTCTAAAATTTTTGAAAAAATCATGCAAAAGCGCCTGAATTCGTTTTGCGAAAAATATAATGTGTATGATGACTCCCAAAATGGGTTTAGGAAAAATCGATCTACTACTCTAGCTGTATATAAATATATTCATGACATTTTAAACATAATAAATGATAAAAAATACGCAGTAGGTATACTTTTGGACATGACTAAAGCATATGATAAAGTCCAATACAAAATACTATTAAATAAGTTATATGGAATTGGTATAAGAGGTACTGCTCACGACTGGTTTACCTCATATCTCAATAACCGGAAACAATTCGTTGAAATAGAAAATACTGACCCTCGAACCTGTAAAATTAGCATGATAAGATCTGACATTATACAAACAAATAATTCTATCCCACAAGGAAGTGTCTTAGGATGTATTCTTTTTTTAATATATATAAATGACCTTCCAAAAATAATTAGCGATTCTTGTATTCTTTTTGCTGATGATATTTCAATCTTAACTTCTTGTAAAACAGACATTAATTTAAATAATAAAATTGTTGACATTTTAAACCCTATTCATAGCTGGATGACCGACCACAATCTTGACATAAATTATAATAAAACAAAATTAATGCAATTTAGACCCCATCAAAAAAAACCACTTAACTTAAATTTGACAAATAATAATATTAAAATAGATAATGTAGACAACTTCACTCTTCTAGGTATTAATATTGACACACACTTAAGGTGAATGCTCTCGTTGCCTTGCCCATACAAAATAATTTAAGTATTTTTTCAATCCACAGATTGTCGTTCTTTATATCGTATTTTTTTTTCGATTTTCTAATGATTATCGTACTCGCAAATGGTTGTTTCAAATAAAAATTTACTAAGGGTAATTTTTAAAATTAGTTTGAAATACGACCAATTTTACGTATGTGTGAGTGTTTTTAATGTCCATTTTGAGTCGCCACCTACCATCGAAGCGTGATATTTTTACGCAGAGCACCCTGTTTTGTTTAATTTGACAGAGATGGCGGTTAAATGGACCTCGAGCACCGAGTTTTGAGAAAGATAGTGAAAGATGGCGCTAAATAAATAAAAGTATGCCTCGCGTTATTTTCGGGTCTGTCACCAAAATTGCGAAACGCGACGTTGCCAGGCAACGCTACGTCACAAGTTTAGTGCTTGCTAGTCACCCGTAATTATTAGGCTTTATGAGCTGGCTCTGATAGGGTTGCCAACCGTTCGTTATAATCATAGTTTACAAAGTTATTTGCGGCTATGTTCTTTATACTTTGCAATATCAACAAAGTAGGTACCTTCGAGAAAATACTTTATTGTAACGTACTTTATTGAAACTCAAGTTTCAGTTTTATAAAATAAAAATAAAACAAGGAAAGAATATGTAAAAACTATACTTTCGTAACTTCATTCGCAGCAATAAAAAAAAATTATTATTAGTCATTGACCGAGCGAGCAAAGCAAGGTAAGTCCTTGCAATATAATATGGCAAAATTTGCTATCGTCTGTTCGGATGTATGTACCTATGTACGTAAGTACTCGCGTACGTCGCATTTTTCAATTAATCTTGATGAAACTTGATATATGTACTTACTTATATATTTATTTTACAATATAGTTTTTGAGAAAAAATAAAAATTAAAACCAATATTACGTGAGCTCTCATTTGTTAGAGTTTCAACGACTTGTGGTTCAAGTAAGATTGGGTATATGCTAGATCGGACTATGGATGCGATTTTTAAACTTTATCGAAAAACAAGATAGTTTGTGCTCTTGAGGTATTCTGTTCGCAAAACTACTAGTTTTTATAATCCGACCGTGTACCGTGCTGTGATTCAGAAACTCGGTGTAGCAACCCTGATAATATATCAATATCAAAGTGTAGTATGAAGTTGTCATCTCGCTCCTTAAATGCAAAAGAGCCACAAGTCGAAAATTATTTTTTTTACTGGAAAGCCTATCAAAGTTTTGATAGTAGTTTTTTTTGTATTACTTTATAAATCTTTTTTTTCTACATAAATGTATGGTATATTATAAGATGCATATTTTGAACCTTACACTACCTTGAAATTTACATTGAGATCAATGTAATTAAATGCGGAAGAAACTTATCCATAACTATCACCTCTTCATCTAGCAATATTACAAAATAAAATACTCCATAAATCTTTGACTTACTAGTAGTAACGATGAGATCTACGATCAATAATATCTAAGTCATCGCAGTAATCTCATTAAGTGTTTCATTATTATACATAAAAATCCTTTAGCTTAAATAATCAATTTTAAAATAAGTAAGTATAAAAAGTTTAACATTACTTTGGGATTACATCCTTTTCAATCAGTTTTAGGATGCTTTGTTTTTTGTCTCAGCAACTTGTAGCTTTTTGATATTATTTTATATTATTTACTTGGGAAAAATCTGTATCCTGAGAAGTTTTGTATAAAAATATATTTTAATGTTGTTGATCAGTTTTAATAACTTTGAGGTCTGCTCTTTACGACTCTTCCTTTGGAAATCTATGTCAAGAGGCTGAATACTAGGAAGTACTGAATCAACTGATTGGTAATCAATCATCTGTACTGCTGTCTGAGCTTGAAGATGAGGATTCACTTGAGTATATCTGAATCGCTGTCTGTACTTTCCTCAATGACTAAATTTATTCATTGCTCTGGACTTCCAAAATCAGATAATGTTTTCATCAAGTAACGATAGGCTAGGATTGTGTTGGCTGTCTGTCTGGTATGGAATTTGTACCGTTTTTGATGAAGCGATTAAGATAGAGACTCCAGTGAATCCTCATCTATAAGCTCAGACAGCAGTACAGACGATTGATTACCAATCAGTTATGATTCAGAACCTCTTAGTGTTCAGCCTCTTGGCATAGATTTTCAAAGGAAGAGTTGTAAAGGCATAATATATTTTTATACAAAACTTCTCAGGATACAGATTTTTCCCAAGTAAATAAAATAAAATAATATCAAAAAGCTACAAGTTGCTGAGACAAAAAACAGGGCATCCTAAAACTGATTGAAAAGGATGTGATCCCAAAGTAATTTTAATAATCTTAAAAGTGATTATTTAATTTAAAGGATACTTATGTATAATAATGAAACACTGTATTTTAAGACTGATTGTACAGACTGATTGTAATAACAGTCATTTAACAAATATTGCATGTTTGTTTATAAACAATTACAACCATAATCACGGTAATCTTATATGCAAAACAGACACATTTCCAAGTACTGCGGTTTCGTTTTAATAAAATAGTAATCAAACTTATTGAACTTTCATTCAAAAGAAACGCATTCCAAAACCTGACACTTTTATGTTTCGTAATAAAGTTATTATTATTATTATTATTAACTGGAAAGATGGCTGCTTTGCTGTGAAGTTAGTCATCAAAGTCTCAAAATGCTAAATGGGTAGTTGTGTGATTGAACTATTTTAAACGCTAAAACCATGGGTGTCTTTTTCGAATATAAAAATTGGAATCATCTAAATGCCATTTTTGCATTAAAAACGATATTGAAATTTTTTGATTTGTGGCCCTGTTGAATTTAAGGTGTTCTGTTTGTCTGTGGTTACCTAGCCCAGTGCACTTATTTCTCCCTATATGTTCCTTGACTTTTTTCTCTATGGTCCTTGTCTATGGTGCACTGTGGGTGTCATGCGATTAATTTTCTTTGGGGCGGTGTCTTTGAAACGAGTGCAAGCCAGGTTATAACGGTTTCACGGTGAAATTTCGTAAGTAAACAGATATTTACATAATTTTAATGTGTTACCTACTAGTAGAGTAGTACTATTATAGAAGATGCCTGCCCTTTGTTTGAAGCCTTCGTTGTTGTTGGACATAGGCCTTCCCCTTAGAATGCCACGACGAACGGTATTGAGCCGCCTCCATCCACCGACTACCCGCGACGTTTATAATGTCTTTATTCCATCGAGTGGAGAGCTTTCCTCTAACGCGTCGTCCGGTTTGTGGTCGCCACTCGAGAACCTTTATTCTCCAACGGTTATCACTTCTTCGAGCTATATGACCTGCCCACTGCCACTAATTCTGAGAGCTATGTCGGTGACCTTGGTTCTTCTACGGATTTCCTCATTTCGGATTCTATCACGTGGTGAAACTCCTAGCATAGCTCTCTCCATAGCCCGTTGCGCAACTTTGAGCTTGTCTATACGGCCAATAGTTAGCGACCACGTCTCAGTGCCGTAAGTCAACACTGGCGTGTAGACTTTCGTCTTGAGGCTCTGCGGTATCGGCGACGAGAAGATTTTTTTTTATACTACTTGGCAAGCAGACAAGCATACGGCCCACCTGATGGAAAGCAGTTACCGTAGCCTATGGACGCCTGCAACACCAAAGGCATCACAAGCGCGCTGCCGACCCTGAGACATAATGTGAAAAGTCTCATGTGCCTGTAATTTCACTGGCACCCGTACCCTTCAAACCGAAACAGAGCAATGCGAACACTACTGCTTGGTGGCAGAAATAGGTACGGTGGTAGTACTTCCCCGGACGAACTCTTTCACAAGAAGTTTTCACAAAACCAACAAACTAGATATGGCGTAGTTTCCCGAACGCTGCCCATCCGAGTTGGATTCGTCGGTTGACCTCTTCATCTCATCACATCACACTAATATTATAAATGCGAAAGTTTATAAGTATGTTTGTTACTTCTTCACGCCCAAACGGCTGAACGGATTTGAGTGAAATTTGGAATGAAGATACCTAATAATAATAATAATAATAATAAGCAAGCAAGTACCTTGACTTGGCCCACGAGATTACCGCCATGTGGGATGTGGATTCGACGATTATCGTCCCGATAGTTGTTTCTGTGAATGGCCTTATAGCAAAGAGCCTCGACCAATACCTTGAGAGGCTCTCACTAAATGGTTGGATCAACGGTCAGATTCAGAAGGCAGTACTCCTGGACTCGGCACGCATAGTCAGGAGGTTCCTCTCTCTGCAGCCCTAGCCTCCGACCGCTTGGGCCTTTGCTCCGCGGTCGGTGGTTTACCGTTTTGTAATATATTTTTTACTATACTGTTTTTATACACTATTTGTTTTTATAGATAAGTAGTATTTCTTTATAGTGAAAAATGTATTTTATAACGAGTTTTAAAATAAATCAACGTCATAATAATAATATCATGGTTCACGCAGGTGAAACCGCGAGGCGCAGCTCGATATTTATATTACTTGAAATATCTTTAAAAATTTAATGAATGAAAATGTAATAAGTAAATATGTTATGTTTTCAGATCTTATCTAACACCAAGCTCCCAATTTATGGACGAAATATTTTGAAGCCGAAATTGACGAAGCTGACTCTGGTTGCACGAAAAATAATAATGCACAACAGCAGTCAGCCAGATTTGATGGCAGAAGATTTGAGAAATGGTCAACAACATGAACAGCATGGAAATGATTTATACGTTACTCACAGATCGGAACGTTTTTTTTTTATGCTACTTGGCAAGCAGACAAGCTTACGGCCCACCAGATGGAAAGCAGTTGCCGCAGCCTATGAACGCTTGTAACACCAGAGGCATTACACACGCGCTACCGACCCTGAGACATAAAGATGAAAAGTCTCATGTGCCTGTAATTTCACCGGCACCCGTACCCTTCAAACCGAAACACAGCAATGCGAACACTACTGCTTGGCGGCAGAAATAGGTACAGTGGTAGTACTTCCCCGGACGAACTCTTTCACAAGAAGTTCTACTACTAACAAAACTACTAACTAGTCGTCTGACTGCGAGTCAATTTGGAATAGTGAGAGAGGCAGATTGTTGATTGTTTATCCAATATCATATATTTCCAACACAGTAATATTTGTACACTGTTATGTTTGCAAACGCCGTATCACCACACCCTATAAATGAGTTTATCAGCAGCATGATGCTAAAGC
Source organism: Epirrita christyi (assembly GCA_951392215.1). Lineage (NCBI taxonomy): Eukaryota > Metazoa > Arthropoda > Insecta > Lepidoptera > Geometridae > Epirrita > Epirrita christyi. The sequence continues at coordinate 3,110,689 of OX595843.1, forward strand.
TGGTAGCATTTTTCAAAAATGCGATTTTATCTGAAATATATATTGAGACGTGTTCGGAAAAATGCAAAGTGCATAGATCTCAATGAAATGACATCATGTACGTTATTTTTTCTCATACAAAAAACCCTTACAACATTGTCTAAAACAAAACTATATCAAGAAATGTATTTTTTTCTAGCCACTGATGATCAACCAGAATTAGCAAGTTGAAATGGCAATGGGAAGGTCATATAGCTCGCAGAACTGATAACCGTTTGAGAATAAAGGTTCTCGAGTGGCGACCGAAAAACGGACGAGGCTGTAGAGGAAGGCCCTCCACTCGATGGACTAAAGGCATTATGAACGTCACAGGAAATCTGTGGATGAAGGCAGCTCAAGACCGTTCGTCGTGGCACTCTAGGGGACACCTAAGTGGACTTCTACAGGCTGATGATGATGTAGTTGATCATCAGATCAACTACATCTAATGATGATGAAGATGATACCTCATATCTCCGGCGTTTATGAACCGATTTAGAAAATTCTTTTTTTATTTGAATAGATATATGTACTTCCAGATTGGTCCCATTTTTTTCAAAACCCAGTTCTGATGATGGAATCCATGAGGAATTGAGGGAACTCCTCAAATATTTTAGGCATACATATGGCGATTTTGATATTTTCAGCAACAAACCAAGCATTTGCATTCAGAAAGTATCATAATCCTTTCACCACTATGGTTCTTTCATCATTTTTTTTTCATCCTAATATTTAGTCGAATACAATGGCGGAAGTCGGTTTTTTAAATGAAAAGTTATATTTAGAAGAGATGCAATGGGCACTAATGGTAACAATGAATACAATATACGAAGACAAAATGTGCAGTTGCACTGATCGCTTACCTATTGATGAATATTTGTTGTCAGTGTATGATATTTCTAGTGGAAAATACTTGTAATTATAAACCAATAAAAATACCTAATCTGTTTGTTTTTTCTTTTTATTAATTTCTGTAAAAAGACATTCATTTTTGTGGGGGTGTTTGCCATAATTACCACCCTTGGCAGGTTGATTGGTGATTGCAGTATCGGTTACTCAGATGGATGCTGCTGCCCATGCCCTGGTGTAAACCCTTAGTCGGCTTTTCCGACATCCACGGGAGGAGGATTATAGATTCTACGCCGCACACCACGGCACTTTTTATAGGGTGGCAGGAAGTCGGTGGATGGTGGCGGCTCATCCCTTCTAACAATTTTCTTTAACGCCATCATTATCGAGATACCTTATAAACATTTTTTTAACGCCATCTATATAACATCTGGGGATAATGACAACGCCATCTAGTGAAAAACAAAACAGTGAATGTAGAAGTGTGCGTGCGTGTAATTACATGAGGCAAATTGTCAGATCTTATTTATAGTGAATTTGAAATTTCTAACGACTCTTTAACGAAAATTCATGCTGCATCAAATTCTATGACCTACACCGTGCTCGCAAACGGTAAAATTACTCACTAAAGACGCTCGAGTTTTGAACAAAAAATAAAAAAGTCAATATCTGTTTTTCCACGCCATCTAGCGTGAAACGAGCTTTAAGTAATCGAAAGCATCCCCCTTAAACTGGAAAAGTCATGTCCAAAAGATCGTAAATAAATTGTCAAGTTTTACATACGCACTGAGAGAACTAAAAAAAGCTACAGACCTAAAAACCGCCATGACAAGTTACTACGCTTATGCTTTTTCTTGGATAAATTATGGTATACTGCTGTGGGGTAATAGTACTGATGCCCAGGACGTCTTCATTTGTCAAAAAAAATGTGTCCGTATATTAGCAAGTATCAAGGAACCCAAAAATAGCGAAGCTGAAAGCTGTAAACCACACTTTTGTGAGCTCAGGGTCTTGACACTCGTGTCAATCTATATTCTAGAAGCTTGTAAATTTGTCAGGAAATATCCTGACCTTTTTCTAAAAAAAGCGGACCAGCCGCGTCTTTATGAATACAAGCATAAACACCGGCTAGAACTACCTACCTCTAAACTAGCGATGCATAGTTCCGGGCCAAACACAATGGCCACTAAAATTTATAACAAAATACCTGACGACTTAAAGAATGAAACTGACATATTATTTATAAAAATTATTAAAAATGTATTGATAAAAAAAGTTTATTATAGCCTTGACGAGTTTTTTAATGACAAGACATTTGTTTAATTTTTTTATTTTAATTTCAATTGTGTTTTTTTTTACTGTACTTGTTTGACATTTTTTATTTTTATTACCTACTAGTACCTACTATTTTTAAGTTTAAATTGCGACACCCATACTGGGTACATAATTATGACACCTACCACCTAAGTAGAATAAGTATATTACTCATGACATTACTCTTATCTACATAATTATGATGCAATAAAGAATTGAATTTGAAAGAATTGAATTTGAATTTAATATTTGCCTTGTTACCGATGGTCAAGTAACATCTCACACACATAAACATGTTTTAAAATTTTTGGTTCTATGGCAAGTCTGTTTTCTTACAACGTTTTTCTACACCATTGTGAACAAGCAGTTTTTCGCATGTTAAATCCCTTGGTGCTATGTTGTATTCAAATTCATGCCCTTAATATCGAAATTCAGACCTCCAGTGCCCGGGATGAACCTGATCATTCTTTTTATTACTTTATTGCTCGTAGAAAATTCCATCCGTGTTACTATAACACTTGGATTATCCTTAGAATAGTTACATATTTGTATATATTATAGTATTTTATTTATTTTATTTTGTTTGTACTTTGTTAAATCCTTATATCCTAATCCTTGTGTCTGTTGGGCTGTGGCTGTTGGGCTGTGGCTGTTGGGCTGTGGCTGTTGGGCTATGGCTGTTGGGCTGTGGCTGTTGGGCTGTGGCTGTTGGGCTGTGGCTACCGGGTTGAGGCTGCAGGGTCGCGACTGAGAAAATTAGAATACTACTTTTTTGCTTTGACAGTCAGTTTTAAATAGAAAGTGAGTAAGTTTTTTAGTTTCAAAAGAGCCAAAACACGGTGAAAATATTCTAAAAATATTCCGCGTTTTATAGTAGCACGTAAATTATCTCCAAAGAAAATTCATAACAAAACAGTAACATAGAAGTTCTCATATTCTCCATCTGCTACATAAAACTCAATTAACAAAACATACGATAAACTTTTACGTACGCATTTCCCTAATTAGAAAACGTAAAAGGCTATCAAATCTCCTTAGATACAGGGCTTTTCTTAAATAAATTCAAATAAAAAGTTCGGAAGCTTTTTAAACTCTGAAATTGCTTTCAGCAAAGCGCTTGGACACTCTTTTGAAAAATTCCATTTTTAGATTGGAATTTTCAAAATGAAACTAACGGATCGCTGTCAGAATTGAGTTCCATTTATTAATTATGGGCATTATGCTCGTTTTCACAAAATAATTAAAGGACTCTTACGGCCTTATTACAGAACATGGACTAAATCTGAATTTAGTCCAGGCGTACTAGTCTAGGATTAAATATCGGCATTAGGCATATGCGACTTTAAATACGAAAGCAGATGGTTTGTTTTCCGAAATAAATTCTCGCGCTACTTCGCAAATTTCCAAAGTATCAAACTGACGGATTGTGTCACATCACAATTGAGAAATCTGTCAATTAACATAACATAACACCCAACAGTCACATACGTAGTCATGATCCCACACTAGGATTCCCTCTGTCGTGGGTATCAGGAACTACGAGTACCACGTGGTACCATTATGTAACACCCAGACCCGGAACAAATATTTGGAGATCATATAAACATTTGTCCCGCAGCGGAATCGAACCCGCAACCTCTCGCATCTCGGCTACTCGCTAGCCGCACCACAAAGGTCGTCAAATAAAACATACCCTTAAAATAAATAATATATAAATAATATAATGCTAGATAAAAATATTATTAACTATTATTTTCTCAAAGTAGTAAACTGCAATTTAGCCCTGTTCTTGAGGGTGCCAGTAACTTACACCCAAATAAGCATTAATCGGTGAAAATAGACAACAGACTGTTTTAAAAAACCCCTTAAGATACGTACAATCGCAGACGTAATAAACACTATCTTAGTCAAAAGGGATTATAACTTCAAAGACATTGTCTTCCATATAATACAGTTAGTTCAGCATCCTTGGAATACTAAATATCTTACAGTGAACTAAAGTATGTTTTAGTACTACGGCCTACGCATAGCCTTAATACAATTATGCGAGAGCCCATACACAAAGGTTCTTATTAAACACCAAGAAACACTATACAGGCTCCTAACCAGATGTTCACGTGTCGACACAAATTCTTAACATTTCTCACAGAAGTGTGCCAAGCGTGAAGGTAAAACTTGCGCAAAGATAAATTTACACTTTTCAAACGGAAAAACAAATGATTTCAAACCTTATTGTTTCTGTACTAAAGTGGACAGGTTTGTCATAAAGTTTAGAAGTTAGAGTATGGTTGCTGATTCGGAAAATTAATGTTGTCATCCAAAAGCCTACTTTCGATTCAAGGTACAATTTTTGAAATGGTAACTGATCTCAGCTTCCTGAATAAATCAATTATAATGTTTATGTAAATGGCTTTTGTTTTTTGAACATCAGAAGGAAGAAATTGCTGATCAAATAGTATAAATCAATGTCATTGTTACGTTGTGAGTAAAACCTTTTTGGTGGTACCCTCCAAAATCACTACTTCTACTACTAACTACAACGATTTAGTATTAACTAAATCGTTAATTTATTTATAATTACAATGGTTATACACTTACCGCTATTCAATTTTTATTTGCTAGAATTTGTAATTATCTGGCCTGAAAAAATAGATCAGACAAGTCTTCAAGTAAATGTGAACTTAAAAACCTTAGGAAGGTAGTCAAAAGTAAATAAACATCAGCTAAAGTTTTAAAACGGCACAAGCTACGCTTGATATATTTATAAATAACAATCTAATAGATTAAACATTACATTAAATATTGCTACAGCTAACAGCTAAATTGGCCTAGTAAACGACACCTCTTTGGATGATTAAACAAATGCTTTAGTATTTTTATTATTTTATAAATGTTATGGCCTTATTATTTAACTCTTTTTGCCGAAACTAAACGAAACCTTGAGATACTCCGTCAATTAGATAAAGTCGTTTCCTTCAGAAATGTCTTTCTTTGTTTCTGTTTCATATCTTTGAGGGAGTTTTACGTCTACTAACTCGACTCTGCAATATTTTATATAGGGGAGAAATGACAGTGCAAACCTACTTTTCGTGAGGCGTTGTTCAGAATGATAAATTGTGTGTCTGGATAACATAATTTACAGTAAACCAATATTAAAAAGTTTAACCAAGAACTTGAGATGAAAAGAGATCCAATTGAATACATACATATTTTTTTTAAATAGCAATTTTTGTTACATATCTACTGGTACCGTGGCTACGGACAGTGGTTTGAATTTTGGTTAAACACCATTCCAATATTTTCTCCGATGTCTTTAATCTAATATTGAAAGGTGGATAAAGGCCAAGATAAATAAAGCATTGAATACAATGCCAATGAAGCGAATGGAGGCTTGTCCAGCAGTGGACGTAAACAGGCTAGTGATGATGATGATGATTGAAGACCATTCAAAGATATAATTTTAATACAAAACGATAACCTCAATACCCGTCCTTTTTACCCTTTGAGTACGGAACACTAAAAATGATTATGAATAAGGGTCAGGCATTAAATATTATCGATTTTTTTTTCGCAAAAAAATGATTTTTTTTTTCGGTGCAGAACTCTTGTAGACCGTACTCCTTGGGTAAAAGTTTTAATTATTATTCTCTTTGGAGTCAAGTTTGAATTTGTAGTTCTAAAATCAACCATTAGACGCGTGGGTACCAAAGTATACCTTCGTTTGAGCAAAGGTCGTGCTTCGGCAGTGGACTTCTATAGGCTGATGATGGTGATGAAGTTTTAAAAGCCACCTACGCCTAAACTAAACTTGTAAACATAACCACAAATTATAAATCTATACTGGAAGTAATAAATTGGGATCATATCAGATATTGGCAAAGTTGGATCACTAATATCACCAGTTAAAATTAGGCTTCGGGAATTAATTAAGGAATATACTTATGACTTTGGTCTCGGCTCTGCCTGGCTGAGCTCCAAGTTCCACCAACTTTTTACAGAGGATCTTTGAACAATTAGCGGACGTTTATTTCACCTTTGTTTACGAGGTAAATTTGCCATAACTATGCTATGTTCACCATGTTTCATCGATCGTTGCATTTACGTTGCAACGTTCATTTTGTTAGGCATCGTTCGCACGGGAATTTTCGTAAAAAGCACTCAATGTTAAAAGCCTATGAATTCAGTTAAAATCATAGCAATTGGTATTCGGGTTAAAAGAAGAGCGAAAGAGAAAATTTGTTTTACAAAGGCTTCTAAAAGGCCACTTTGTGACGCTTTATAAAGAATTACAGAACATAACAAAAACATACAACAGTTACATACATAATCGTGATTAGGAGCTACGAGTACCATGGTACCACAACACCCAGACCAGGAACTAATATTCTACAGATCATTAAAATGTTTATCCCGTAGCGGGAATCAAACTCACACCTCTTGCGTCGTAGCCGCATAATAGCTTAAAGTCAAAGTCAAAGTCAAAGTCAAAAAGAACTTTATTCATTGAAATCACAAGGATCATTTTGAATCGTCTTATATAAAATTAAATTACTCCTGTTCCAACGCGACCAAGCCTAGAAGAATCAGGCAACAAACTCGGCTTGGCTTACATAAATGGTCCGTCTTACCACTAGGTGAAGAAGCGCCTGTGTGGTGCCTCGGAGCAAGGAGTTGCTGATACATAGTAAATGAGAACTTAAAAACCTTAGGAAGGTAGTCAAAAGTAAATAAACATCAGCAAAAATATGCAAGACAGCACACGCTACGCTTGTTATACTTATAAATAATAATCTAATACAAACATGTAAATAAGTAAGTACAGATATTGCAAATTTCCATTTTAGCAGTCGAGGGGCAGAGCGACATCAGGCCACGCGGCTTTATCATTAATATAGTCATCAAAAGTGTAATACGCTTTCTTAATTAGATTCATCTTTATGTAGGATTTAAATCTTCGAATAGGAAGTTTAAATGCACCTTCTGGAAGTTTATTATAGAACCGTACAGAATTCCCCATAAAAGACCCACTTACTTTCTTTAATCGAAATTTTGGTATATTTAGTTTGTGTTTATTTCTCGTGTTAATACCATGCACGTCACTTTTTATCATAAAACTATCCAAGTGTTTATGTGTATGTAATAATATTTCATAGATATATTGCGATATTACTGTAAGAATATTGATTTCTTTGAAACGCTCCCTCAAGGAGTCACGCGACTTCATTTTATAAATGGCACGTATTGCCCGTTTTTGTAAGACAAAAATAGCTTGGATATCTGCTGCTTTACCCCACAGTATGATACCATATGACATAACACTATGGAAGTAGCTAAAATAAACAAGCCTAGCTGTAGCTTCATCAGTAAGCTGCCTTATTATACGAACTGCATATGCAGCGGAACTAAGTCTACCAGCAAGAGCCACAATTTGTGGTGCCCACTGCAACCCTGCATCAATATTAAGCCCTAAGAAAATGGTAGACTTGACAAGATCAAGTGTCTCCCCATTTATTTGAATATTAGTTGGATAATGTTTTACATTAGGCAATGTGAATTTGATGCATTTCGTTTTTTTAGCATTAAGCAAAAGATTATTAACTGTGAACCACTCAAGAACACGCGATAGTGAATCATTTACATCATCGTAATTAGATTTAGATCTATCAACTTTGAAAATCAAAGAAGTATCGTCAGCAAATAGAACTATGTCACATATGTCTTTCACAAAAAAAGGGAGATCGTTAATGTAAACTAGGAATAAAAAAGGGCCTAGTATTGAACCCTGTGGCACCCCCATGACAATAGTCGATCCTGAAGACCTTTCACCACCAACATCAACTTTTTGGACCCTATTGGATAAGTAAGAATTTACAAGATTAATTGCCTGATTTTGTATGCCATAATGTTTTAACTTGGAAATTAAAGTATCATGCCTCACGCAGTCAAAAGCTTTGGACAGGTCGCAGAAAACTCCGATCGCGTCCTGCGAGTTCTCCCATGCTTCAAATATGTGTTCTAAGAGCATGGTACCAGCATCGGCTGTCGAACTACCCTTAGTAAATCCAAATTGATGACTATGAAGAAGTCCGTGGAGGTTAAAGTGTGACAATAACTGAGTAAGAATAAGTTTCTCGAAGATTACTTACTAAGTACATTGAGCATTAATACATGAAACGAAATAAAATACATATACAGGCTGTTTTTTTTAAATGGGACAGTATGGGGATATCCGAATCCATAAGAGATACGGGAAAACTGTCTTTGGAACCATTTGCTCATTTTGTATGAAAATGATTTTGGCATAGTTATTTTTTTGGTCAAGCGTGAGTTCTCTATAAAAATGAGTAGTTTTGTTTTAAAAATTTTATGCGTATCGACTTAGTTTCTTGTAAGGATTATTTCATTGTATCGGAAGAAAAAAAACTGAGCAGCAGAAGTTAGTCAAACTTTATAAAATGTTTTCTCATACAAATTGTAAGTAATCTGGTACCTAACTATCGTAATAAATTTTCAAAATGGCCTCCCTCTTGCTGTTTCCAGGTACGGGCACGTTTCAGAACATCTCTAGTGGCATTAGACAATTGACATTTGACGCATAGTAAATTGTATAACCCAGAACTGGTTAATAATAGCTTAACTTAACGGTGCAAAAAATCAGTGGCGTAAAGCTAATATTATAAAAGGTAGCTAATAAAGTGAAGTTATAATCTGTAAGAAGAAACAAACATAAAGTACTGTGAATCATAATATTTAAGTAGTTGCAAAAATACACAAAAGCGTACTAGAGTTATGTGCTAGGCTTACGTATTATGGAGTATACATGAAACTGAGTCGATACGCATGAAAAAAATCTTTGATCAAAACTACTCATTTTTATGGAGAACTCACGCTTGACTAAAAAAATAACTATGCCAAAATCATTTTCATACAAAATGAGCAAATGGTTCCAAAGACAGTTTTCCCGTATCTCTTATGGATTCGGATATCCCCATACTGTCCCATTTAAAAAAAACACCCTTTATATTTTAAATGAGTTAACCTACTCGTAAGCACTGGGCACACAGTGAACTGAATGTATATATTTTATTTGAAGCGGACATTCGTTTATTCGTCCGCTGAATGTGCTTCACCTTAGCCCGGTAATTTCGTTGCGCGGCTGCGTGTACTAATGAATTTCTGAAGCTTCAATCGAAGTTTTCTCGTTACCATGATGTAAAACTCACCTAAGTTTAAAATCTTGATAGAACGTTTTACGTTTCACATTTTCGAGATTGCGACACGTTTTCCGGGAAATTGAAAAAGAAAAGAAAATAGGTAATGTTGTTGGAAAATAACTTTTAATTTGTTGAAAGGGCTACAGTTTGCTGTTGCCATGGCGTATCTTAGCCGAGGAGGGTGTTAGTTTCTTGTGTTACGTTTTCAATCACCCAAAGACAGAAGTTTTTTATTTTTTGAAATCACAAGGATTATTTTGAGTCGTCTTATTGGCTAAAATTACTCCTGCTACAACGCTACCAAGTTTAGAATAATTAAGGCTAGAAATTCTACGGCTAATAATGCTGGCTACAGACAGTGGGCTATGTCGTGGCTTTCTTCAGGACGAGGAGACAGTGGAGCATGTTATATTATACTGCACAGCCACAAATGAAGCCAGGAAAAAAACCGGACTCCAGGAGCTGATAGAGTCCTGTTTAACTTTATCCATTACTCATTCGGGAACACTGGAACAGTGCTGCCATCAACCCAGAGTCCTTCTCCGTTATTTTAAGGAGTTGGGCTGGCTGGGGTAGGGTTAGCAGGGGGACAATGCACAATACACCCCAATGCGGGAAGTCAGTGCAGATCTTATCTCCCCATTTTAAATTAGAATTAGAAGGCTAGAAATACGGCTTGGCTTGACAGTATGATTCATTTTACTACTATAGGTGCTGGGAAGCGCCTGTGTGGTGCCTCCAGAACAAGAAGAAGCCATTAACATAAAAAAAGACATAACACCCAACAGTCACATAAGTAGTCATTTGACATTTTTGTGACATTTAAGTCACTTAATATTAAAAATACTGAAGACCTTTGGGGAATATCTACAAAGGTGTTAGGTGTTATAATTATTTATATAGCGCCGTGTATGGCCTACATTTTCAATGGATGTGTTGACGAGGGAGTCTTTCCTGATCTTATGAAACATAGTAAATTAATTCCTTTGTTCAAAACTGGTAACGAAAAAGATCCAGGTAATTATAGGCCAATTTCTATATTGCCTGCGTTAAGTTAAATCTTCGAGAAACTTATTCTTACTCAGTTATTGTCACACTTTAACCTCCACGGACTTCTTCATAGTCATCAATTTGGATTTACTAAGGGTCGTTCGACAGCCGATGCTGGTACCATGCTCTTAGAACACATATTTGAAGCATGGGAGAACTCGCAGGACGCGATCGGAGTTTTCTGCGACCTGTCCAAAGCTTTTGACTGCGTGAGGCATGATACTTTAATTTCCAAGTTAAAACATTATGGCATACAAAATCAGGCAATTAATCTTGTAAATTCTTACTTATCCAATAGGGTCCAAAAAGTTGATGTTGGTGGTGAAAGGTCTTCAGGATCGACTATTGTCATGGGGGTGCCACAGGGTTCAATACTAGGCCCTTTTTTATTCCTAGTTTACATTAACGATCTCCCTTTTTTTGTGAAAGACATATGTGACATAGTTCTATTTGCTGACGATACTTCTTTGATTTTCAAAGTTGATAGATCTAAATCTAATTATGATGATGTAAATGATTCACTATCGCGTGTTCTTGAGTGGTTCACAGTTAATAATCTTTTGCTTAATGCTAAAAAAACGAAATGCATCAAATTCACATTGCCTAATGTAAAACATTATCCAACTAATATTAAAATAAATGGGGAGACACTTGATCTTGTCAAGTCTACCATTTTCATAGGGCTTAATATTGATGCAGGGTTGCAGTGGGCACCACAAATTGTGGCTCTTGCTGGTAGACTTAGTTCCGCTGCATATGCAGTTCGTATAATAAGGCAGCTTACTGATGAAGCTACAGCTAGGCTTGTTTATTTTAGCTACTTCCATAGTGTTATGTCATATGGTATCATACTGTGGGGTAAAGCAGCAGATATCCAAGCTATTTTTGTCTTACAAAAACGGGCAATACGTGCCATTTATAAAATGAAGTCCTTGAGGGAGCGTTTCAAAGATATCAATATTCTTATAGTAATATCGCAATATATCTATGAAATATTATTACATACACATAAACACTTGGATAGTTTTATGATAAAAAGTGACGTGCATGTTATTAACACGAGAAATAAACACAAACTAAATATACCAAAATTTCGATTAAAGAAAGTAAGTGGGTCTTTTATGGGGAATTCTGTACGGTTCTATAATAAACTTCCAGAAGGTGCATTTAAACTTCCTATTCGAAGATTTAAATCCTACATAAAGATGAATCTAATTAAGAAAGCGTATTACACTCTTGATGACTATATTAATGATAAAGCCGCGTGGCCTGATGTCGCTCTGCCCCTCGACTGCTAAAATGTAAATTTGCAATATCTGTACTTACCTATTTACATGTTTGTATTAGATTATTATTTATAAGTATAACAAGCGTAGCGTGTGCTGTCTTGCATATTTTTGCTGATGTTTATTTACTTTTGACTACCTTCCTAAGGTTTTTAAGTTCTCATTTACTATGTATCAGCAACTCCTTGCTCCGAGGCACCACACAGGCGCTTCTCACCTAGTGGTAAGACGGACCATTTATGTAAGCCAAGCCGAGTTTGTTGCCTGATTCTTCTAGGCTTGGTCGCGTTGGAACAGGAGTAATTTAATTTTATATAATACGATTCAAAATGATCCTTGTAATTTCAATGAATAAAGTTCTTTTTGACTTTGACTTTTGACTTTGAGTCTAGATCCCACACTAGGATTCCCTGTGTCGTAGGTATCAGGAACTACGAGTACCATGGTACCATAACCAGTCCCGGAACAAATATTTACTGATCATATAAACATTTGTCCCGCAGCGGGAATCGAACCCGCAACCTCTTGCATCTAAGCAGGCTACTCACCCGCCGCGCCACAGAGGTCATCATCTTTCAGATGCTTCGAGCAACACGGACTTCCTGCCGCGGGCCGGAATGCTCGAAGCTCAGATGCGTCTTATACAAAGTACTCTAAAAATCCTAAACCTCTAAAAATCGTTTTTGAAATGAAATGAAAATACTTGATAGTACCTTACAAAATAAATTTTGAGGAAATTGTTTATTGGTTCATCATAGGTCAGTTGATGTCCATTGCTAGACGAGGCCACCCCCATTCAAATTAAATGGGGGCGGGGGGGGGGGCGGGGGGGGGGTATTTACACTAATCACCACGCGCCAATGATTATATTGATTAAAAAAATGATATGCAAAATCTTATGGCTATCTCATTTAAAAAACAGCATAAAGTGTATGGTTAGCAACAACCCACTCTCGCCAATTAAGAGTAGGCTCAGAATTGCAGAGGGGATGAAACCAAGCAGACATGTAAAAATGTGTTTCATTTAAAGCAGCGTTGGAAGCTCTACTCTTAAATTATGCTAAGTGCGAACTCATTATTTGTATACAAAATATACAAATAATACTTGAAGAGGGAAAAATTTGTTTTGCCTGTTTGCAAAACGTTTTTTTCTTTGCAAAAAGCTGATTCATTAATAGCCGATTTTCTTGGAAAAGATATTTTTAGGGTAAATCTTTTACCGTCTCACATAAAGTTGATTACTCCCTTAAATTCAATTTTACCATGACATATATTTATAAAACCTACAATAGGAGGAGGCTATCATGTAGTCCATTATTGTCTTACTAGCTGGTGCTCGCGACTTCGTCTGCGCAGGATTAGTATTTCAAGTAGCTTATATTAGCGTGGCGTAGAAAAGAATATAACCTATCTGTATACTGTGACGGGCTTTTTTGAGATAAACATTTCCATCATACATTACATTAAATATGTGTAATTCTAGCGGTTTTGGCAGCGCACGCCAGAATAGCTCGCAGATGGTAGATTTTTTCCTACTTACTTGACACTTATCGTCATATTATAGACAATTCACACATTATCTTTATAAATTGTAGCTTATGTGTTATTCTGATGTATTAGCTATATTATTGTAAAGTTTCATTGAAATCCATTCAGTAGTTTTTACGTGTAAGAGTAACAAACATCCATCCATCCATACTTACAAACTTTCGCGTTTATAATATTAGTGGACTTATTCAGTAAGAAATCGTAATGAAGTTACAACAGAATCACGATTATTTTATCGTGCTGAGCAAAAATTCAAGTTGTTTATCCATTTTAAATCTAAAAGGTCTGCTGCGCCAAATTATCTAACAAAACATGTTAGCACAACATGTTATTGTTTGTACAACTCCAAAACATGGTGCAGCGGATACGGATTTATTGTGTTTTTTCTAACAAAACATGTTATATGTTTGTAAAACACCAAAACACAGACCCGGCAATTCTCATAATTTTTTGATAATCCATAATCTCATTTCAGTCAACTGTGACATCAGTCACTGCGTGTGTAGACGTAGTAACTATTACTTAAGCAAGCGAAATTCGCGAAGATTAATCTTCGCATACATAATATAGTTATCTTTCTCGCTCTAAAAAACGCCTTCAACAGAAAGCTTGATATTATATTGTGATTAGAATGTCTAATAATTACAAGAATTGGACTCCAGGATGCGACTCATTGCATTGAAGATGACTTAGCATCGAAATTGCGATGATATTCCGTTGAGCTGAAATTAGTATTTACCTGTGCTGTTCCATTGTTGAGCCTTCCGCTAATCATTACGATCTTGTGCTACTGTGCTTGCTTTTCCGTCTCATAGGGGTCCAATTTATCTCGCCACCTCCTGCGTAGTCTGCCGCGATGCGGTCTTACTGCATCAGGGTTCCACTTAGTGGCAATTTTGGCCCATGGCATACAAAAGACGTGGCTTAACCAAGTACCACTTCTGCTCAGCGGCTTTCTCTCCCACATCGGCGATTTTTGTTTTGGAGCAGTATAGTGTTTTGGACGCGATCAGTAGAAACTACAAAAATACGGCACTCCCATCGCACGTTGACCAACCTTGACTCTGTACGTGATCTTGACATTCTTCTAATATCACCGTTATGTATTATTATTGTATGTAGGTATATTATTTATCAATAATATATATGTAGGTATATAATTGTGTGTATTACACTGGTAGAATATATTTATTATTTTGTTTTTTAAATCAATTTGTTTTACTGATTATACTAACATGTACGCCACCGTCCTTATTTGTTAAATAGTTTCTGTCAATCCAAAGGTTGTCTGGAAGAGATCGCTCTTAAGCGATAAGACCGCCCATTGTATCTCTGATTTGAAACATTGTATTCTTATATTTTTTTTGTTGTTTTTTGTTTATGGTGTACAATAAAGTTATAATCAATCTAATCTATCTATCTTAAGTTCGGATTTTTGGATGTTTGTCAAAGACCAAGTTTGTGAGCACATATAACATCTGAAATTGAACTGTCAAAAATGTGAACTGACGTTTTCATCGCGATATCATCTTAATTTTGGCACAGAGCGAATTCGTCGCGATTTTGGGGTGACTTCACAAACACAATTTCTTCGCAAATAATGTTAAGAAATCTAGTGTAGTGAGGACGAGAGATTTTTTTTTTACATTGTAACGTCCGCTTTAGTTTTCAATTTGGCTCCTGAAATAAAAAAGATGTGTATAAAAATATTGGAGCCATTAAGGATGCTCCAATTTAATGTAATTTTGTTGCAAGATGGTTTGATTAAAATCAAAACTTTTTGCGTATGTATTATGTTTGAGTTAGCCTAATTTTATAAAACACAAAAAGTTGGTTTCGTTTATTTAGGTCCACCTTGGAAACGTAAAACACTAAAGTGAAATGCTTTATTTTTGTTGGCACATCACGTACAAAAGTGAACTTCTGTCATTGATTAGTACAAATATTGGCTTTTTTACTTGTTAGCAAAGCACAGAAGAAATTGTAGTATCTACATTTATGTACTAAACTTACAGAAGTTTCACTCCAATACACTTATATATCTTCGGATGGACCAAATACATTACAAACGTCGCCGCAGAAAGTCGGTGGATGGATGCGGCTGAAGACCAATCGTCGTGGCATTCTAGGGGGTAGGCATATGGCCAGTAATGGACTTCTACAGGCTGATGATGATGATAATGATAATGGCATTTTCTCAATCGTTGCCTCTTAACAGAGTGATTGTGGTGATCACGCGTACCTAGAATAAAAAGCAATCTATGCATTTAATTTTGAAGAATTAGTAGGTATCAATTCCAAAATTTTCTAATCCATGCCAAGTTTTGTCGTAAACCAGCGATGTAAAGCTCATTTTACACTGACGGCTGATTTGAAGTGACACAAGCATGTCTGAGGGATTGATTGATCGGATTACATTGGCTTGATCAATGTCCTCGTTTTTGTTAGGTGTGATACAGGAAATATGGAATTAACAATTATTATTTTCTTATTTTTATTATTATTATTACTACTGAACTGAAGTCTTTGCGAGTAGATCGTTACGGCTACCAATAACAATAAAAATCTCCTCGCAAAGACTTCAGTTTGCCCGTGATCATGGCGCATGAAACTGTGCCGAAATATCGGGAATCAATAATGCTCAAAAATCATGGTAAATATCCCGTTTCTAGTGATAATTATATGGAATTATAGTTTGTTTTAGGACTGATCAAATGTGACTATACATTTTTACACTCTGTAATTAAATAAATAATAACACCCAACAATCACATACCTACTTAATCCATTAACAAATAAAACACTATTTATCTCGCTACGCATTTTGTATTAGAGCAAAATGTGTGAAAGTAAAAGAGAGTAATGTTTGTTCTTTTTTATCAAAACGAGATAGGTATTACTAACATAAAAAAAAACGGTTGTCATGCAAAAGTCGGTTTACTGACGATAGTTCAACGTGTCAACGTCGTTATTGTGCTTCTTTGACGCTCGTTCCGCGCTCGCGCGCATGCGGCGTAAGGGCATGCGCATATATATATATATATATACAGTTGTGGTCATATAATTAAGAACGATTTGAAGTTCTAGAAGTTTTTTATTTAAATCGTATCATACACAGAGATGTGTACCTTCTGAGAAGCAACTAGTTATGTTATATAATAGTCACATTAATAGAGCAACCTGACTTAAGAATAAAGTATGAAATCGCTAAATATTTTTTACACATTTTATTGATTTTATCAAAGTAAACACATTCAAATAGTACTGAAACTGGACAAATAATTAAGAACGATTTATTTAACTGCTCGGGAATTGTTTTGTATGACACTTAGATTAAAAAAATCACAATATTATGTAGCACAGGAAACATAAAAAGAAATTTAATAAATATTTAACCAAAAATTAATAGTTAATAGCATATCCACGGCTTTTAATTACAGCTTTACACCGGCGAGGCATTGACTCTATTAATTTTTGACATTTCGCAAGAGAAATAGAGTTCCATTCTTCTAAAAAAACGTCATACAGCTCTCTTAAATTTCCACACTTTGTATTTGAAACCTTTTTCTTTACTTCAAACCACAGATTCTCTATTGGGTTTAGATCTGGACTGTTAGCAGGCCAGTCTAAGACAGAAACTAATTGCGCTGTAAGAAATTCCTTTACGGTGCGTGCAGTGTGCTTTGGCATTGTCATGCTGGAATGTCGAAATGACCGGTAGAACGTCTTCAGCGTATGGTAACATTGTTTCTTCCAGTATATTTTTGTATTGGAACTGATCCATGTTACCTTCTATCAACTTTACAGGTCCTACACCATGTCCAGAAAAGCAACCCCAAATTTTCACATTTCCACCACAGTGCTTTAATGTAACTTTCGTGTACTTTGGGTCGAATGCTGTATTCGGGGGACGTCGTACATATCGTTTTCCATCAGAACATACTCTGTTTATTTTCGTCTCGTCAGAAAAAAGTACATTTTTCCACTGTTGCACAGTCCAGTTTTCATACTTTCTCGCAAATGCAAGCCGGGCTTGCCTGCGGCAAAGTTTTAACATGGGTACCTTTCTGGCTATCCTACCGTGCAATTTTTCTTCTACCAAACGTCTTCGAATAGTGCGTGCTGAGATTGCTGAAGGGTTGTTTTCACCAAAATATTATTTTCTAAGCTCATTGGACCCTTTAAAAGGATTTTGTTTTGCCGTACGAACGATGTTTCGGTCATCTCGAGGAGTTGTTTTACTCTGTTTAGGTACACGTGGAACATTCGAAGTAGTTTGATACGTAGCAAAATGCTTTACAGCGTGGAAAACCATCGTTTTTGAACATTGCAGATGGTCGGCTATCTTTTTATAAGACCAATTCTTCCGGCGAAGTTTTATTATTACTTCCCTTGTAGATTTATCACAACTTTTATTTTTTCCCATTGTTTTTTCTAAAGAATCAATCACCTTTAATCTTTTACAGCACGTAATGGCGCCAAAATTATACAAACAGTAACAAATCGACTGAGTGTTCTCTATTTAAATTTGAATAAAGGTATAAACTACTTAGCGTTCTTAATTACGTGACCAGCCAGTAATAAGGAATACTTTGTTTAAAAGTAGTGTAAAAAGTTTGCCTATTGATTTTTAGCCAATCATGTGTATCAATGAATGCAGTGGTAATGTGGAAATGTTTTACGATACCGAGAGAAATAAAAACAAATGCATACAATTAGTTTTGCATCTTAGTTGGAAAAAATCTTCCCTTTATATCAGCGTTCTTAATTATATGACCACCACTGTATATATAGCATATATAGCGCATGCGCTATATATGCTGCATGCAGCGTCGCCGCATGCGTTTTGCGAGGTGACGCATGACGAGGTAACGACGTATGACGAGGTAACGACGCATTAGTCATGTTTTTTCGAGCGTGCAGCCGGCTCCATCGATTTATAAGACGTTAACACGTCAAAACAAAAACAGTGATACATTGTATCTATTTAGGCACTTGAGTTCTACTAATAAATATAAAAAAACACATTTAATAATGTATTCTAAGTATTATAATAATAATAATAATGTTTTATTTCAGGCTACATGGGAAATGTATAATAAAAATTATACCTAAACAATAAGCCCATAGAATATATACCTTATAGACTAACATATATATTTTACACTTAAAACTAATACTTTACATCTTTTGGGGGATTTTGTTTCGATACCGCTTCCCTATAGCGTCGGTAAACAATACCAGCTTGCCAGAAATCAGGTTTGAGGAGCTCATTCCTGTACCTCGCCGTAACCTGGAGAGCGTAGGACTTGAAATCAGTGGCCCTATTGGTCTCCAGCCTCTGGAGGGACAGTCGAATCGTCCCCTCAATCCGGCCACGGCACCTCTCCTTCACAAATCGCAGGACATCATCTCCTGATGTCTTCTCGCTTATTCGGGAGAGGTAGATCTTGATAGTCGGCTCAACTGCATGCAGTGTCGTCGACTCTGTCGGTATATTGCCGGTGCCGCGTTGATTACGGCAAGATCTTGTATTATGTATTGAACTTTTATTTTTTTACTTTATTTACAAACAGCTTTCTCATTCCTTGAATCCGATCATCTGAATTAGATAGAAAGCTGATCATCGCAGAAATGAGCATCTATGACGCTTTCTCTATTAACTGTACTTTACATTTTTTTAAAGTATAGCCGTGGTGTTTCCGGCCTAAGAATAGACCCTCCGTCTCCTCCCATGGATGTTGTAAAAGCCGAAGCATGGTGATTATGGTAAATCCCCCAATAACATTCTATGGGGGAGGTCTCGTCCAGCAGTGGATGTCAGACGACTGAAGACGTTACTGTTTTACAGCATAAATAGTTATTTGTTATACAAGAGTGCAAAGTTGCTTTTTAACCGCGTGCTCAATTTTGATGACCGAGCAAGCGAAGGATTCTAAAATTAAATCACGAGCTCAGCGAGTGATTCAAAAATTAGAATCCTGAGCGTTAGGCGAGGGATCAAAAGAGCACGAGATGAAATATCTTTGAACTTGAATGCAACATGTAACTTTTCATCCCACCTCAGCGAGGAAATTACTAAATGCAAAAAAAAAAATTTACAATAACAAGATACTTTTGCGCATTTTTAACAGTTTCAGTCAATTCTGTTGGCGTCAAATAAACTTCCTCGTCACTAGAATCATTCATTTTAAATTTTTCACTTGTTTTCAAGTTTCTTGTTTTTAAACTAGGTTTTAACAATATCATGACGCAAAAAGAAAATGGCACGCCTAAAGCAAATTACAAAAAAAGTAATACACCAAGAAGGGTCCGAGTCTGAGTTTTTAACTAATAAAAAAAGGTTGCAGGTATGATAAATTCGGCACCATGGAGGTAGAAGTAAATAGGTTTAGATGTTTTGAATTCACAGACTTAGTGCACACGATGTTCAAAATTCAATTTTAATTTATCCTCTAGCGGATAAAAACGGCTTTTGCACGCTTTTTCGGATATCGAATAGTAAAACTACTCTTTCCGAGATGGTGGGATGAAAAAAAATTTTGTTGCCAATTTTTGGTATAATAAAAAAGCGCTTGGGAGTCAATGTATGATGTTTTTGTTTTCAAAAACAATTCTAATAAGAAGCTGTGAGAATAAGCTATTGTTCATCCTCAGGGTCAGATTAGCAAATTAACGTTAGACTTTGATAATATAATCCTGTAGTTTTAACAATACCTATCTACTTTAAATAAACTTTGCGAAACAAAATCTCAAGGCTCCGGGCTAAATCACATTGAAGTCAAGGCCGTTGGGACACTGATACAAGAAAATAATATTTATAAAAACCTCAAAATCCAAAAAGATTAAAATCACGCGGCGGGCTATGGAGAGAGCTATGATCAGAGTTTCACTACGTGATAGAATACGAAACGAGGACATCGTAGAAGAACTGTCACTGGCATTGCTCTAAGAATGAGCAAGGTGAAGTGACTTAGGACTTAGACTTAGGACTAGGTGACTTAGGGAAGCCCCCCTACTCACTCAACAGCTGCGCAGTGCTGAAGCATATGGTATGTAGCTTTAACCCTTGTTCTTATTTTCTCGTGTCAAGTGTTTTTTCTTAGTATCTCTAAAGGTTTTAGCACGCGTCTGACAGATCCTTTCAGGCATTCTATGATCGGGTGAAAATGGTCTTGTAACTTTTTTGGCAATTTTGTCACCCAATGCTGGGTCACGCGAGAGTGATACCTTCTATCATTGACATATAATAATATAGTATGCCTTCTATACACTGCAATGTCAGGTTCGTGGTCACCACTCAAGAACCTGTAGGTATGTGTTTGATAGGATTGTGTGCGATATTTGCAAATAGTAACTAGTAGTAATAGTAAATAGTAGTAGTAGTAGTACTTTTGAGCTAAGATAGAGACTTTTCCGATTTTTCGAAAACAAACGTCATCCATTATTATTTTGTTTCAATTAAGTAATATTGAGTAGTTTTTGGTGGTATTTTAACTGGTGTAGCTTATTAAAAGAGCACATGGTAGTGAAATTAAATATAAGTGTATGTTTCTTTTCTAATGGGTCAATTCAATTCAATTCAATTCATTTATTTCTTGTAAGTAAGTGATTTACAATTATGTGTGAAGGTAAATACACGTTTTTACAATGTCACAATGTTATAAATTATTATTATATTATTATAGATTAAACAAAAACACCTACTAAACAAAAGTATTAGTATATAGATTAAACTAAACAAAAGTACCTACTTCTCAAGTATATGGTACAAAAAAAAAAAAAAACAGTCTAAAACAATCATGTGCCGAGCTCCCAGGCCCTTTTGTCATCGAGGTAATCACTTATTTTGTAGTAAGCCTTGTTTATTAAGACAGTCATCAGAGTTTTCTTAAATTTATTCTCAGAAAGATTAACAATGTGGTCAGGTAGTTTATTCAAAAACAGAGTGCTTTGTCCTATAAACGACTTACGAATTCTAGCCAATCTAGCTATTGGGCGAGCTATCTTATTCCTGTTTCTAGTGTTGTGTGTATGCCAGTCACCAACTTTGTCCAATTGTTCCATATTTTTCCTAACATGCATTATGTTCATATAAATATATAAGGATGGCATTGTTAATATATTAATTGTTTTAAATAGCTCTTTTAGGGAAACTCGCGAGCCAAGCCTGTAAATAGCCCTAATAGCTCTTTTTTGAAGTATGAAAATGGCTTCTGCATCAGCTGCTCCTCCCCAAAGCAGTATGCCATATGCATATGCATGGTGGAAATTGACCACAAATATTTTAATAAAACTGCCACCGCTTTAGTAAGACGTGACTCGACTGAGATTTTTAACGACTTGACCTAATTTTATCAAAATAATATACGTACAGCTACCACAGGCCAAATTGAGGGAACTCCTCAAATACTTTAATTAAATGAAGAAGAGCTATGATAATTTCTATGTTTAATCAACACAGTTCGTAGAATCGTTGATGTAGGTACACGTCAAGCCCGATCAAGCGATAGGACCGTATAGCAGCCTTACCTTACAGTACCTTTGACTACCATCGTTGATATGACAGGCACGAAGCTTTGAACCAGCTTTTAGAACAATGTGCTTCAGAAAATAGCGTAGATATTCCCCCTTGGCATTTGTGTGCCTTTGTGTGAAACTGCAGTTTATTATCAATAAAGGTATCGTAAAAGTCAATGGTAACATAATTTCCGCTTATAAATAATTAAATCACCCCCTCTTGCCCAATTTAATTAAATTTATTTTCTTCTCCTATCTAATGACTCTCTAATGATTCATAAAAAAAACCCTTAATATAAATAATATTAAATATTATTTATACCAAGGCAACCAACCGCTATAGAAAATATTTTTTGATGGATTTTAATGGATCTTCCACAAGGACGACGCTGTAGAGAAAGGCCTTTCCACTCGATGTACTAAAGACATTATAAACGATGCAGGAAGTCGGTGGATGGAGGTGGCTCAAGACCATTCGTCGTGGCATTCTAAGGGGGAGCTTATGTTCAGTAGTGAGCTTCTACAGGCTGATGATGATGATGATTGATGGATATCTGTTGTTTCATTGCAAATAAAAGGAAATCAAAATGTTTATCTAAGTACATTAGCGAAAGCAAAAACTTTGAATGATATAAAATAAATAAATAAATGCTGGACATTACACACAACATTATCTAGCCCCAAGCTAAGCAGAGCTTGTGTTATGGGTACTAGATAACTGATATAATATAAATACAAAATCTAATGTATTATATTAAGTATTAATATAATACATTAGATAGATAGATATTTTTTATTATACATAGAACAATAGCCAGAACACCCTGAACAAATTATCTGCAGATCGCACAAATATTTGTTCAGAGGCGGGAATCGAACCCGCAACCTCCTGCGTCGCAGGTGAACCTTCGCCCGCCGCGCCACAGAGGTGGTCCTACACGAAGAGGGAGGAGGATAAACATGAAATAACAATAATTATGATTTAAAATAGCACCGTAATTATTTTTAACTCTTCGCATTAGTAATGTTAGGTAAGTTAGCATTGATGCAAGTTTTACTTCCGAATCAAGATAGATAAATACATATCTTGACTCGGAAGTAAAAGTTGAAAAATAAGTAAAGTAGTTAAAGTTAAGTATCTATCTAGATAGATAGATAGATAGATTCTTTATTGCACATAAAAGATGTACAAAGGCGAACTTAATGCTAAAAAGCATGCTCTAAGTCAAGGGTTTTAATGTCTTGACTAAAACATATATGTGTATAATTAGTGTATTAATTAGGTTTTATGCGGGCCGAGCCAGAGGAAATGCTATATTTTATAATAATCAATAATTCTAATTTAATTTAATTTAAAACCCTTCTATATTTTGGTGAACCTGCCTTATTTGGTCTCCTGGTGAAACGAAGTGTGTCCGTCCATCTCCTTCAAAGGATTCTGATATACCGCAGTGTTTATCAGGAGAGGGGTTTTTGCTAGGGGATCATGGTGTGACAAAATATCGAAAAAACATTATCTTACCTATATGTGGCTATAAACGGTAACTTCTGTAGGGTAAATGGGTAAAATGGTAATTTTAGGAGAGATTGTGGTAAGGAAATGCCGGTTGGAACCCCCATGAAAAATAAATGTAAAAGATCAAGATGTTATAAGTACTAAACAGAGAAAAATATGCATTTTGTGTTTAGTCTTTACACAAAAAGGTATTTGATTTTCAGATGCATCAAAATTATTATAATCATCCGACCAGCAGGGTTACTCTTGACGCTCTACTCGATCCTAATTCAGGATTTAGTATCATTTGTCGTCAGAGAGTACTAGATTCCTTGGTCATTTGGTACTCTTGAATTCAATACTAGCACACAATTTGGAAAGAATTTTATGGAACTAAGTGAAATCGACTTTCTATCTCTATTGTTCTTCACGCAAAGTCAATCGTGTGCTCTATCTAGATTTCAAACTCGATTTGGTTCAAGAGTGCCAAACAAGCGTTGAAACTGGATTGAGATTGGAACTGGATTGCGATTAGAACTGTTTTCAAGAGTTTGTATTTTCAATCAATTCAATCAATCAATCTACCAGCAGTAGACCTACCTATATATTAATATTTTAATCAGATAGATTCCAAATGTCAAGAAAAGTAGTAAAAATAGGTTAAACATTCATAGAAAAACCAATTTCCATTCATTGTTGAAAAATGATTGGTTACAAAATGACTTTGATTTTTTCTTCCAATAGGATCTTAGAGTAGGATCAACTAAAATGTCCATTAGACCCACTTTCCCTACATAAGGTACTATCTACAACCACACTATTAGACTAGTCCATTTCCACTAACGTATTCCCTTCATAAAAAGATCTAAAAGCCATTTGACATTTCTCGCAAAATATTCGAATGAAACCACTCAACGAGGGCAATTTCCCGTTTTGAAGTAAAATGGTGTTAGTTACACCGTATTGTAACAGTTTGGTTTATGTAATCTCCGGTAGAGCAATTCAATTTGACTTTAGTTCACTATTTTTTTTTTATATTACTAGGCAAGCAAGCAAGCATACAGCCCACCTGATGGAAAGTAGTTACCATAGCGGACGACTGCAACACCAGAGGCATCACACGCGCGCTGCCGACCCTGAGAAATAAAGATGAAAAGTCTCAAGTGCCTGTAATTTCACCGGCACCCTTCAAAACATAGCAATGCAAGCACTACTGCTTGGTGGAAGAAATAGGTACGGTGGTAGTACTTCCCCGGACGAACTCTTTCACAAGAGTTCTACTACTAAGAAAACTTAGTTGTTTTGGTAATGATGAATGACCTACAACAGGTTGACATTTTCCACTTATACCATTCATATAAACTGAAAATGAATGACAGGTAAGTAAAAGATTCATCAATATTCCAAAGAATTCAAGCTTGTCTTGAGATCATTGGTCCTCTTAATAGTGTACCCACTATATGGTAAAGTTATAATGAATCTTTCGTAGGCCGATGTTTTTTTTTTGCTTTAAGTTTCAATGCGCATCTCTCTTTTGCTCGATTAATATTTTCTGGTGTAAATGCAGCCAACCTTTAAATATCACCATAACAAATGCTTGTAAAAATTGCCAATGGCAGTTGATAATAAAACGGCGTTCGTATGGGATACGTTCTGTGAATATGCGTACGGTTACCTGCTCTGAATATACCGCATAAAATGTACTAGGACATCAGTATCTCAACTCCATACACACGCATAATGGTACACAATAAATATTACTGAAAACTGCGGACAATTTAACGCAAGTCAAAATGTTCACGAGCGCTAGAAAACTGTAAGTCTATCACGCACACTTCATTGCTCTGTGTGTGCGTAAGGAAGCCAGAGCCAAAGCCACCCGGCTCAACTAACCTTGATACTATAAAAAATAGATACTTGAAAATAGATACCATACGCATGACTTACAATTTACATAATACCCACCTACCTCCGCCCATCCACGGGAGGATACCCATTATAACCATCCATGGGAGGAGACCCATCCATGGAAGGTGACATATGTCACTGTACTGCTCCTCTTTCCGTTTACTCCCAGCGTCCCCCACCTGTCTGGAGTTAGAAACATGTATCAAATAATATGTTTTGCTACAGTAAAATGCTTTTTCTTTACCTGAAAGATAGCTCTGACGTCGTGATTCGAAAAACAGCATAGGAAAATTTAGTTCGTTTGAAATAGTCGATAAAAAAAAACTTTTTTGCTCTGTCTGTGCACTTGATTACGACTTTACCTGTCCTTAACAGTAATTTAACTTCAAAAAAGCTGACCACATAGCCACGATATTGCCGTCGGAAATTCTCCAAAACACGAATTTTTCGTATAAGCAGTCTTAACTCGAAAACTGCTCCGTAAATTGCGATTTATGGCCAATTTACGTCTAGGGTCATAAGTAAATTTGAAAAAAGCACGAGGTTCAACAACTAAATACAAACTCCATGACAAATTCTTATTTCTATTTAAAAAAAGAACTGGCGACATACTTACTGAAAAAGAATACACAAACAGATTGAAAAAAAAAACAAATTGGGAAACCGGGAACGCAATTTTTTTTGTGTTATGAAATTCCAATTAAGACTTCGCTTTCGTGGTGAAAAATTACGTGTTATTCTCTTTAAAGGTACCTCACTCGCGTTCACTCTAAAATATTTTGACTATAATTGATAGCTTACGGCCCTTTTATAACAATATACTATAAATAATCCTAATACTCAAGGACTGCCCTAATAAAATTCTATATCATCGTCTCTCGGGTCTTTGACATAGTATTATGTTTCCATCTGTGTGTGTGTGTGTGTGTGTGTGTGTGTGCGTGCGTGTTGAAATGCTCTACGAAGTTGAGGTACTGGTATATTTTTGCTTTGCTTTTTGTCATTCTTGTAAATATGATTCCAGAAGTTTCAGCTTTTGAGTTTGGCAGTTACGCGGCGTACATTGTAATGTGAATAGGTTATAGATTTTTACATGAAATGCTGGCTTATTGCTCATAAAAATGTGCGCTATAACACTGCATTTTGCACTAGTGGATACAAAAATAAGTAGGTATCTTTAGGGTATTTCAAACATACGCAACGCTGTAAGAAGCCTCGGGCTAGCGACAAAACACGTGTCAAGCTACTAAGCTTGCTTGTGTGGTTTTTCTACGTTTCTGCATTTACAGAGCATGTTGTAGCAATCTTTGCTTTGTCTCTGCTCCATTTTGCAAAGCTAGTGACATTATATAATCAAAATAGAACTAGCAATAGTTTTATTGCCTTAGCCTTCTATTTAAAGGTTCTTCAACCTATACATAAAACAGTAGGCTCTAAAGATATTGGCCTCATAATGGCGATAGCGTGTTAGCCAAAGGTGGCCGAGGGTCGGAAGGCTAACAGTGGACATAAATCATATGGGTATCTAGAGTAGACTTGCGAAAAATGATTCACTTGAAAGAAAGAAAGAGTGGTTCATTTATGTATCTATCAGTCTTTCTGTTCTCTATATTATTGTGACCAGCTAGTCTCTTTCACAGGGTTTCTCAAGATTTAATCAAAAAGAGAGATAAAAAGATAGGAAGAAAAAAAAACCTTTGTTTTTGAGCACAGATTAAATATAAGTGTAAAAAAATTGATTGACCATTTACCATTACCATATTGCTTGAGTGTGTTAATGACCTCAAATAGGCTGACCAAGAAAGAACCAATGAAGTGAAGTGAACGATGATGAAGAAAATGTTAAACTGAGTCCGTAGTATGAGTTTTGTAGCACTAATCGTAACGATGATCATTACGATGATAACATTCTCAAACCGTTTCTAACGTAGTAACTATGATTTTATCGTAACGTTTCCATTATTTGCACAGTACAGTACGGCTAAAATAGGTTGCATAACATTCGTACCGATAGGTGACGATAACTACCGATACGATAGTCGCTAACAAGACAATAGTAAATGTAAAAAAATAACCAATCTGTTATTAAGTAGTTGTTGGATTTTTGGTATCGGCTTTGTATGTCGTTTTTTGTTTTTTGGTGTGCCAAATAAACGTTATCTTTCTTTATTTCTTTTCTTTCAATTAAAATACAAAAATTTCAAACTACCCTAATGTCATTGGCCAATATTAACAATTGCGGTCGTCTCGCTAGTATCTTAATAACGTTAGTCAGCCATGTTCTAGCCACACAGGTAAATTGGTAGTTACTTCGTAAGTCACGGTTCGGGTATGTTCGGATAATACGATCGTCATATTCGTCATCGTTGCTACTGCAAAACTCGAACTAAGGACTCTGAACTGATCTTTCATTTCACTCGTGCGTGTCACAAGCCTATCGCAAACTTCGTTATGATGAAAAATGAGACTGGTGTCCTTTAAGGATTGCCTTGAAAATATGGCCCATCTATAAATAGTTGGATGACATACTAAGAAAACTCATTTCGCTCATAAAATGAAAAAAAACGGACAAATTCAAGCGATAACTGTGCCTGGGTGTGTGCTGTGTGAGGGATTCGATCAGTGAATTTTTTAGAAATTGTAAGGGCCTTTTTTCAAGTTTTATCCACTTTTTCCTATAAGCTTCACCATCACATTTTAGGTTTTTTCCCTTATTTGTATAAAAAGGCCTCTTGTTATTGTATATTTCAGTATTGTGAGGTCACTCGCAGTACCTATAGAGAGGTATCATTGTCGTAATTTCCTTACAAAAAATTGTCATTCAAAAGTCATATTATCCTTTTAATTAATTGAGTAAAAAGCTTGATTTTGAGCTTGACTCTCGCATCTCAGTCGGCTACTCGACCTCTGCACCACAGAGGTCGTCAAAAATAAATAAATAAAAAAAAAGTTAAAAAACTTTAAAAATTTAGCCGTTCCTATGAAAAGGGGTCTTGATAGACAGACAGACAGACAAATAGATGATCCTAAAAAAAGTCCCATATTTCCTGTTGAAGTAGGTACGGCACCCCTAAAGTTGATTCAATGTAGTAACGCACCTTTTGTTTTTAGGATAGCAGACGCTTTAGGAATACATTGAATTCCATGAATGTAAATCCTTGTGATAAACATTTCCTTTTTATTCAATGTGTGTCTTCCAAAAAATCATTCTCAATAAACCAGTCTAAATAAATTATGCTAAATAGCTTTGCAATTTTGAATCTTTCAATCGTTGAAATACTGGTGTACCTAATCTTAGAATCTTTCAGAGTGATTTCAAGTTTAATATTAACTAAAGCTTTGTCAGTCTTTCCTTTCAATACCCAAAAACTGCGTATCTATCATTAGTTTGCATCTTTGATTCCCAGAGATAAAATTATAAGATTTTCCTTTCATCGCCAAGAGACTCAACGACACGCGCCAACTCCGTTATCAGATTCAAATCTCAGATCCATTAGGAGTGTGTACGTGTTTTAATTCAGCACATTATATACCTAGACTGCAATATAAGATTTGTAAATGCTGAGAAGAAATATAATCGACTATTGAATTTGTATTCAGTTAGATAGAAACTATAAATATAACTAAATCCCTATAATTAGGTACAACGCTTTGGCAGTTATGTAAATAGCCATCCATCATGAATTCTGTCGACCTCTGTGGCGCGGCGGGCGAAGGTTCGCCTGCGACGAAGGAGGTTGCGGGTACGATTCCCGCCTCTAAAAAAATATTTGTACGATCTGCAGATAATTGTTGATAATTGTTAATAATTAAAATAAAGTTTATTAATATAAAGATAATTGTTGTTGTTTGTTGTTGTAGTGTTCTGGGTATTTGTCTATGTATAATAAAAAATATCTATCTATGTAATGTACATTGTATTAAGAATATCAGTTATCTAGTACCCATAACACAAGCTCTGCTTAGCTTGGGGCTAGATAATGTTGTGTGAAATGTCCAGCATTTGTTATTATTATTATTATATACCTTTTTACCTAAATCTGAACGTGGCTACACAAATAAGACAAAGTCTATTAGTTTAGTTTAGTTTGTAGTAAAACTTCTTGTGAATGAGTTCGTCCGGGGAAGTACTACCACCGTACCTATTTCTGCCGCCAAGCAGTAATGCACGCATTGCTGTGTTTAGGTTTAAAGAGTACGGGTGTTGGTGAAATTACAGGCTTATGAGACTTTTCATCTTTGTCTCAGGGTCGGCAGCGCGGGTTTGATGCCTCTGGTGTTGCAGGCGTCCATAGGCTACGGTAACTACTTTCCAACAGGTGGGCCTTATACTTATTTGATTGCCAAGTATTATAACAAAATAAAATGTAGCGTTTTGGGAAATCTGAATTTTTGTTTACAACATAATAGGAATAACATTAAAACCAAAATGGGCTTCAAAAATAAGCCAATGCTTAGAAAATTAAACCTGTTGAATTATTTACGATAATTAAAATGGACTCAACAAATTTGCCGAGAAAAAAGCACCCATAACAAGGAAGCTACATTAAAACTCCATGGTCTTAAAATTTCCAAGAAAATTTAAAGGGAAAAATCGGTTAATGTAAATAGAGCAGTCGCTATTATCTCGACTTCAAAGGACAGTACCACAGATTATATACTAGCTACTAGGATGATACCCTGATTGCTGGAGTTCAACTAAGTATTTTCCATGCAAAAAGTTGAAGAATCCTCGTTTAAAGTCTTGCAATTTTCAAAACTGTTTCATTAGGTTAGTTCGGGCGAGTTTTGTTTATGTTTTTTAGTTTTTAGTTAGTTAGTTCATTTTTAGCTATTAATTTTTTAATGTTTTTCTTCAAAGTTTTGAATAAAAAATATCTGCCGTAGGCATGTTATCTATTGCCGAATACAAAGACTGATTCATACACGTGTGCATCAGATTTGAATACTGGACCTTTGATTAAAAAGCCGGTATTTGTTTCCACTGGATTAACTTATATTGTAATTTGTACCTATTTGTACAGTACTAGATTAATTGGTTGATTCTGATTACATTTAAATCAGTAAACAATCACTATAAAATCTAATTATGGAGAAACAATCGCCCGGTCGAAACTAATCAGAAATCGTTCACTATGAAACGAGGGACTTCCTACTGTTACCTTAGTGCCAAGTATTACCAAGGTCATCACCACGACTACCAGCTGATCGATAATGGTGTTGCCGTTTCCATTGTTACGAGATAAGGTGATAACGATATTATGAAAAGGTTGACGTGTTGATACAATCTATGCAAACATGTGTTTTGTAAAATAACGTGCACAGATGAATATTTTTATAACCACTAGTCGTGTTCGGTGTTCTTCGGTTTAAACGACTATCGTGTGCTTCTGCAATCTGAATCTGTGCTATTTGAGTCACAAATAAAAAGTAACATTTAATAGTTGACTCGATTAATTATCAACCAATAAAATAAAATAATTGTAAAAAAACTATATGCACTAAACCATATGTTTTGAATAATATATAGTCAAAACTTTTGAATGGAAAGCCCTCGTTTGGTCTCGCCATCGTAACGCACAACGCTGCGGTATGCGACATGCGGTGCCGGACACATAATCGTATGAAAAACGTCTAGAATGGTCTCTTGTTCCGTCGCAGTCTGCGTCAGTGGCGAAGGGCAAACGCGCTGAAGTAAGGAGCGAGTACACCGCACTGCGCGGCGTCGTGCTCGATCATTCGCTGCGGTGTGCGTCACGGGTTAACAATGGATTTGTTTGAAGATAATTTAATAGAATTAGTCTGTGACAAAATCAACTGACCACCTCTCCGCAAAGACTGTAGACGTTGTTTCGTGATGCTGTGTAGAGCCGCATACCGCAGCGTTGTGCGTTACGATCGCGAGACCAAAGCTTAAGAAAACAAACGAACACATTTTGAATGTAAATGGATTTATTTCAATACTTTTTACAAAACGCATCAAAATAATCTATAACCAATTACTTATTTGAAAGAAAAAATACAGTAAAAACCACACGGGATTTACGACAAGTTGACAACCCGAGGACTATCGCAAAAGCGATTTATAGTCTTAGGAAAGTTAGGGAGGACTCTGGAGAGCCTTTATTAGATAACGGACATTTTATTTTAAGTCTAGAGCCTATAGTTCTATTATTCTAGGAACTAAGGAATTTACTTTGTACCTTGAATATTGAAGTGGATAGGTGTATTTTTAAGGGATCGAGGTACGAATGTATGATGAAGAACTTTTATATGAAAATAAATTATATAAAAAAATAGAGTTGTTACCAAAGTTCTTAGAATTTAACATGCCTACGATGTAGGCATTAAATATTTTTTGTTTAATTTTATTTAACCATTAGAAACAGTTAACCACACGCAGCTAAGTCAAACACAGTACACAGTCAGCACCAAATTCATTTTCTCAGTTTTAACCTCGTTCCACTAAGGGATAACGCCCAGTAGATGGGCAGCAGCATCTACCTGAGTGCAAGAAAACTGCGATCACCAATCCATCTGCGAAGAGCGTGGTGATTATGGCAAATCCCTCATTGCACGCTATGAGTTGTACGCTAAGCATGCTATGGGGGAAGCCTCATCCAACAGTTGATATCTATCGGCTGACGATGATGATGATGATGATGAACACAAATTTCCTTGAGGAAAGTTTAACGGTAGGGTGCTTACGCCCTTTTGTGTGCGATCAAAGTTCTTCTATTTGGCTATTACTTCATCATTCTCCATAGAATTTTGTACACGTGATCAGTACACTAATATCTAGACACGTGGTGCATCAGTTTTTTTTAAGTATGATTTGGTAATCATACAATTACATAAGAAACTAACGCACCACGGATAGATATTGACGACTTCTGTGGCGCGGCGGACGAAGGTTCGCTTGCGACGCAGGAGGTTGCGGGTTCGATCCCGCCTCGGAACAAATATTTGCACGATCTGCAGATATTTGTTCAGGGTGTTCTGGGTATTTTCTATGTATAATAAATAACATCTATATATGTAATGTACTGTATTAAGTATATCAGTTATCTAGTACCCATAACACGAGCTCTGCTTAGCTTGAGGCTAGATAATGTTGTGTGAAATGTCCAGAATTATTTAATTTATTTATGTTAGTGTACTGATTATGTGTACAAAGTTTTATGGAGTTTGAAGAAAATATAGCCAAATTAGGAGCAAACTTCGTTTGCTAGCTACCAATGACTTTATCTTAACCAAAATAAAAATACCTACCCAGTGATGTTAATAAAATCGTATCCGAACCCGTCACGATATCGTCATAGCATGGAAACAGTACGAACCCGCCTGTTATATTAACGTATCGACCGAATGACGCGAGCGCAGTCACCCACACGGCTAGGTTATAATCACACGCGGCACATGTAATCATTTCATAACAAAATACGCTGGAAAAGTGAATAAAAATATCGAAAAAGTGACATTATTTAAGTGTAATACAAATATGGGAACGCCGGTGAACCTGCTAGAGTTGGGAGAGAGTGATTTTAAACAGTTCCTCGATTCATTCGATCATGTCTTCTCGGATTGTGACGGTGAGTGTCATGAATAATCAACATTAATTAACTAAAATATGAAATAGATAGATAAACTCTCTATTGTACACCAAAGAAAAAGTTACGTAACAAAGTGACATATAACAAACTATAATGTCAACAACATATCTACACTGGGTACTCTTATCACTGAAAAAGATCTCTTCCAGATCATTATTGTCATCATCATCAGCCTATGGAAGTCCACTACTGGACAAAGGCCTCCCCCACAGAGTACCACTACAAACTGTCCCGGGCCACCTCCATCCACCGAACTTCTGCTACTTTTATAATGTATTTGATCTGTCCAGAGTGGAGGCTGTCTACACTACGTCATCCATTTTGTGGTTAACAAAAGAAAGCCTTTATTCCCCAAAAGTTGTCAGTTTTGCGAGCTATATGACCTGCCCATTGCCATTCATCAACCGGCTAATTGTGATCTTGGTTCTTACACGAATGTCCTCATTAAGCATCCTATCTCTTAGTAAAACTCTGAGCATAACTCTCTCCATAGCCCGCTGCGCGACTTTGAGCTTGTGTATCGATCTGTATAGTGTACATTATGCAAGTACACTATTAGTACCCTTTGTCTGTTGCGTACAGTCCATTCCATCCAAAAGTTGCCTATTAGAAATCGCTACTCAGCGATAGGACCTTTATCAATGTTTATCATCTTGAGATTATTTTTATTTACCTATTGAATTGTAACGTTTATGGTGTGCAATAATGTATTTTCTATATATCTTACTAATTATTATACTATACCTAACAGTTATCAGCATCCTAGTAGTAGTGGTAGTAATAGTGGTAGTCTTTTATCATTATCATTATTGGCAGATTAAATTGTTTACTCTGTGCTATATAGACACACTATCTCAAATCCTAAACAGTTAAACTAATACTAAGTATTAGTTAAAGCAGCAGTCATTATATTGTTTGTGCATGTATGTACAACTATAACTTGTATTATTTCATAAATGAATTTCATAGTGAACACTTTCATATAAAAATATATCGATTACATCATCAACCTTAGATAATAAATAGGTCAAGGCCGTCACAAAATGTTCAATATCCGTCCAACCTAATTTACACAACTATGAAGCTATACATGTCATGTATCATGTATCATCATCATCTACATCATCATCATCACCAGCTTGTTTACGTCCATCGCTGGACGAAACCTCCTTCAATGGAATACAATGGGGGGGTTTGCTATAAACACCACGCTTGCCAGGCGGATTGGTGATCGCAGTTTGGTGTTAAGTTTGGTAGATGCTGCTGCCCATCTCCCGGTTTAATCCCTCAGTAAGGCTTTTATTACATCCACGGGAGGAGAAGGAGGGGTTTATCCATATGCCGGACACACCCCGGTTTAATATACATGTATATAACTAGATAGCTAAAACGTTTCGTTGTTATTTTTTTTAAGTTTACACATTCTTGTAGGTATTATTTTTTATGCAAATGTATCAGTTCTACCGATGGATCTTGGCCGGGTAAAAGTTAGCCATTTAGCTATGAGATACATTTTTAAGAGCTAAATTGCCTATATATGCGCTTCGTAACGGCCAACTTAAGCTTGAAGATTACCAAGATCACCGGCAGATCGGTACTTTTTCCGGGTTTGTACTCTTGTGGGATGTTACCTAGTAGCTAAGTAGAGTAGTGTTGAGTGAAATTGTATTTATCTTCAGTATCCACATATACTTAATCTATAAATTAAAGATGTTTAGCTACATTCTGTTATCTAGAAAAACATAACAGATAAAGTCAGTATCATTTACATATAATTACCAACACTAAGGTTATCAGAAACGTCATTTAATTTCAGGTGTTATATGGGCGAAGGCACCACTACCAGGATCGGGTGATTTCTTCAAACTGATTAAGAAACATGGCAAAACTGTGAACTACGTATCAAACAACAGTATAAGAACAAAAGAGAACTACGATACTAAATTCCAGGCTGCTGGTATTGAGAATGGGTTTGTAAGTCAATTTTTCATCATGCAAATTTTATATGGATCAAAAAATGAAATGTAACCTACATTATATTCAACAACACACAGATACACAGAACAGGAGGTCTAAAAAGGCCACTTTATATAAATCATAGTACGACGATTCATATAAAGGAATTGCTAAGGATCTGCTGAGAATTCGGAAAAGGAATTACTACCAGATGAATTTGCCACATTGAGCAATTCATCTGGTAGCAACTCATTTTCCTAATTCCCTGCAGATCCTTAGCAATTCCTTTGTATGAATCGTATTATGATTCATTTAAAGTGGCCTTTTTAGACCTGCAGACAGGTAGAATAAAGGAAAGCATATAAATTACAAACAATGACACAAACATACCATTATAATACATAAGTTATAAATAAATAATTTGAACTAATAAACTAATACACTATTAGTAATAAAATGATGAATGAATACCAAGCTCTCCTATCACAAATTATGGAATATATCTCTGTTAAGGATGAGTTGAAAGTTAAACTCATCTGAGTAATAAACTTATCAGTATTTATGTGTCTTCAGTAAATTTAATTGCCCAAATTCTTTACGACATTTCATGAAAGTAATAAATTTTCAGTCAATAAAATGGATCAACGTTATCGATTCTGTAACAGTGTTGCAATATATTTTATTGCTAAGATTGCTCATCAGCAACTTTAGATGTCCACTGATGGACGAGACAAAGCAAATTGCATTGAGGGGTTTTCACGGCCGTTTAAAATCATGCTTTCAGCGTTGAAAATAGATGGCGCTGCTCTGTACCTAGCTGCCAACACAAACATAATTATTATGATGACTAATAGCCACAGACTAGTTAGATAATAGCTTAGTACGCGTACACAACAGATAACAAATACATTTGACTATCTTGGCAGCTAGAGTTGAGTCAGCGCCATCTATCGAACCAATTTGAACTACTTTATTTTTAAATCGAAAATGAAAAGCCCTTATTGAAATGCAATGGGGGATTT
The DNA here is from genome assembly GCA_951392215.1 of Epirrita christyi. Taxonomy (NCBI): domain Eukaryota; kingdom Metazoa; phylum Arthropoda; class Insecta; order Lepidoptera; family Geometridae; genus Epirrita; species Epirrita christyi. The sequence continues at coordinate 3,146,482 of OX595843.1, forward strand.
GCCGTAACCACGTTTGGCAGGCGTATTGGTGATCAAAGTATTAGAGTAAGTGTGAGTAAGTTTGTACTCAGGTGGATGCTGCTACCCGTCCCCTGGTAAAATCCCTATGTAATGCATCAGAATAGAGCCCTCCGTCTCCCGTGGATGTCGTCAAAGACATCAGCAGCATCCACCTGAGTACTCAACAATGCAATATAGACACCAATAGTACAATCACCAATCCGCATTTGTGTAGTGATTATGGCAAATCCCCCATTGCTTTGAATAGGAGAGACCTCGTCCAACAGTGGACGTCTACAGGCTGATGATGATGATGATGATGACTTTATTAGTTTCCTGCTCACAATTTATTAGAGACCCCATCTCATTAGCACCGACTGCAACCAGACACAAATACTTATTAACAATTATTTAACCCATTACTTAGATCTAATTACTCACGTACTTATATGAAAAACCTATTCTTAATGTTCCCAACTAAACCGACGCAAATGTATGATGAATGTAATGAGAGTGAATGAAGCAAAAGAGGTATGTCAGGATCATAGCAAATGGAAATCCGTGGTCTCTGCCTACCCCTCCGGGACACAGGCGAGATTTTATGTATACGTATGTATTCTTATTGAAATTGTTTTTTTTTTTCAGGAGAACTTAACTATACCCTCCATTGCGATAGTAGAGTACCTGAAATCTGTCAACTTCAAGAAGAAAGTATATTGCGTCAGCTGCTCTGAAACCCTGAAAATGCTGGAATCACACGGATTTTCTTGCAAAGAAGGCGTGAGTAAAAATACCTAATTCAAAAAATCATGGGCATATTATTTTGTTTAAACAAGTTCATCATTATCTTCACTAGCCCGAAGATATTAAGCCACAAAGATTGGTCTTGAGCCGCCTCCATCCACCGACTTCCTACGACCTTGTGTTGTGACAAGTTGTAAAGACTATCATGCATAGTCACAAGCCTCTTTCCCTGGTGTAGCCAGAACCTCAAATGGCCTCTTTTCACTGTGGATCGCACAGTCGTAGCAACATAGACGTGACCAGCGGTGAGCTCTTCGCCACCATCGCTTTTCCACGAATAACAAGGCTAACGATTTCCTCCAGTAACAAAACATACATATTATATACTATGGAAAAGAGTTCATGACAATTCCGAAGATCAAAAGTGCAGCCAGGATTTACAATGAATATTTGCTCAAAATAGTAGAAAAAAGTCGGAGTGTGGCTGTGTCGTGGACACGACCGTGTGTGTTTACGTGAATACGAAATTATGTGACGCAGCAAACGACCTTAAAAATGGCGGCGTTTTCCTCTCCACAGCGCACGATGCGTCACAATCCTCACTCAACGTAACAAATACTTTGATCCTTTAGATATCGAGTGGTCTAATTAAATCTTGGATGTAGGTGATAGATGTGTAGCTGCAACACCAAACTGTATCCGCTGATTTTGTAATCATCAGTTTTCTGAATTGGCTCTTACTATGGAAGCAAATTCAATGACGTATTCACGTCAAAAACATCCTTAAAGCTGCAAGACCTAGAGTCCAATATCGTTGGTATTTAACATTGAATTACTATGATTTCAAATTAATATGAGAGATTTTTCATTGTCATTGCTCGCTTTCGTCGTGAATTATAGCGCGCTTCCATTATTCTTTTTAAAAGAGTGAAATTATCTTATCTTATTATTATTACTTAAGATTAACCCTAAAACCAAGCCGTTGGATGTTACCACGACAACTTCCCTTCTAGATTACTGTTTTTTATTCCAGCCACACCTACCATCAGACCACTACGAGAATTTTATCGAATACCTGAAAGCTGACGATGAGATAGGAGCCGTGGTGTTCGACAGTGACTTCAAAATCAACCTGGCTAAGCTATACAAGGCTATGACATATTTGAGCAGACCTGATGTGTTGTTTTTGAGTGGTGCTACGGACAGACATGTACCTTTGACTCCAGGGATATTAGCTTTAGGTATGCTGAGTGTCCCCTAAGAGTGGAAGTATGGACCAAATCAAATAGGGGCGTGGGCAACGTCATTTCCAAACTTTTTAACCCTGAGAATGTCGGTGCAATTTTTTACGGATCAATTAATTTCTTAGTTATGATCAATTTTTGTTTTTTTTTTCAACCACATAATAAACTGTGGTAAAACGAAGGTTTCATCAAAGTCTGAATCATCAGACTCACACAAAGGTCACGAAGGCTTCCCCATATAGAATGCCATGACAAACAGCCTTGAGCCGCCTCCATCCACCAACTTCCTGAGATTATTAATATTGTCGGTCCATCGAGAGGAGGGCCTTTTTACACTGCGTCGTCCGGTTCGTGGCCGCCACTCAAGAACCTTTATTCCTCAACGGTTGTCGGTTCTGTGAGCTATATGGCCTGTCTATTGCCACTTCAACTTGTTATTACAAAATTAATAACTTTGAAGATCTATTCATGTTTAATTGGCAATTATAATGGAATGATTCTGCAATAATATTTTCCATTAACTTTTGAGGTAGTGAACCATTCATCCATTTAACTTCGTGAATCAGCAGAGTTGGTAGATATAGATCATACTTTGTTCCCATTTTACTGAAATATTAAATAACTTAACCACAACAAACGTTTAAGATATCTAAGGTTGCATTTATTTCAAAAGCTTGACATTTCTGGTTCACTGTGTTTAGTTCTCCAAGTTCCTGCTTAGTACAGTCGACTGGCATCGTAGTAAAAATTCGGTAATCTTTTTCGGGGTCAAAGGGTCAATTATTTAGTGTCTTGTAAGTGTGGGTTAACAGTACATTTTATATGGAGGCAATTGTTCAGGTGGACAGCGTCGCTAAAGGAGAATTTCACTTCAATTTTAATCTTATTAAATTTTACCATGAAAATATGGAATTGAATTACATGGTACGGTAGTCTGTCGAGCCAATATTTAATATTCAGAATAATTTATCAGTAAAATTAAAATAGACTTAAATTCCAAATTTGTCCACCAGCAGCTCGATGGACCGACGATATTTTAAGTGTCACAGAAAGTTAGTGGATATACTTATTGCACGACAAAAATAAACTTAACATGATAATTAAAAGTACAATGGGCGGTCTTATCGATTAGAAGCGTTTTCTTCCAGACAAACTTTGAATGGCGAGAGATCTGTAAGATTATATAAATGATTCTTCGTGGCATTCTATATAGGAGAGGACTCTATGTCTAGCAGTGGACTTCTTTAGGCTGATTATGTAACATAACATAATCCACAACAGTCACATACGTAGTCCTGATCCCACACTAGGATTCCGTGTGTTGTAAGTATCAGGAACTACGAGTACCATGGTACCATAACACCCAGACCCGGAACAAATATTTGCAGATCATACTAACATTTGTCCCCGCAATCGACAAAAAATCGAACCCGCAACCTCTTGCAATTCAGCCGGCTACTCGCCCACCACGCCACAGAGGTCGTCACTTAATACTTGCTACTAATTAAAGTGTAAATAGGTAAGTGGCCAAATGAGTTAAGTGTGTCACACACATAGCAGATGCGGTAAGATATCTGTATCTGAGCGCGTGTCTGTCCATATCGCTCTCTATACTAAACTCAAGGAGCAACACACACGTAGCAGATCACTTATATTTTACCGTCAAGCATCTGTAGGCACCGACATATATCAAAAGATGGACAGATGATATCTGTGTATACAATCAGCACCAAGAAACAAGTATAGACAATTTGAAGGTTTCCGCGTGAATGTATCATTTTCGTATATTATCGTATCTGCTACGTGTGTGATACCTTCAGATGCGATAAGTTTTTATACGCATATAAAATACTACCGCATCTGCTACGTGTGTGATGCACTTAATAGCATAAATTCCGCTTATTGATCTTCCAGGAACGGGAGTATTCACAGACCTAGTGACAGAGCAAGTAAAACGAGAGCCTGTCCAACTCGGAAAACCAGGAAAAGTTTTCGGAGAGTTTGCTATGAAGAGGGCAGGCGTCACTGATCCGAGCAGAGTTCTGTTCATTGGCGACATGTAAGTAGTTTGTGCAGAAATAAATTAATACAAAACACCACTGGATGGGCAGCATCCATATGAGTACTTAATATCGATACTGTGACCACCAGTCCACCTACCAAAGTGGTGAGATAATTTCACCAATTTGGGTGCTTCATCATTTTTCATCATTAAGTGTGGGTTAATGGGGGTTTTTTACCTGAGGTATGGGAGCATACCTACGGGGTCTATGCCTCTTATTGAAAGATGTAGGGAAACTAGGCTGGTCATGTTCTCACATCTGCCCAGGTCATGTGTAGCTGAGACATTGGCTTCCGTGCCATGCCAATCCACAACTGCTCCCACAATTACAGTAAGAAATTACAATGGGGAATGCTACAATGAGGATCATCTTAACAACCTTATCGCTATCTAAATCTTATGAAACTAGAATGGGGAAATCTTCTTGACCAAAATATTCCTCCTTTTAAGTTTCAAAATATTTGGACATCGCTAACCTGCCAAAATAATCGCCTTCGTTGAGCTCCCCATTGCCATTTGCTACTATAGTTGGGGGGGCTTGGTTTGCATAATCTATATTGTATCCATATTCCATATCCATATATTGTATGTTTACATGTTAAGTATATGTCACACACGTAGCAGATACGATAATATACGAAAATGATACATTCACGAGGAAACCTTCAAACTTAAACGTAAAACGTTTAACGTATTTCAATTTGTATACACAGATATCATCTGTCCATCTTTTGATATATGTCGGTGCCTACGCATCTGTAGGCACCGACATATATCAAAAGATGGATATACGTATAAGGTATCACACACCTTCAGATGCGATAAGTTTTTATACGCATATAAAATATTACCGCATCTGCTACGTGTGTGATGCACTTTATACCTACATAAACTAGAACTCGAAAACGGCTTCGATGACGAATTTCGATGAAATTTACTAAATGGGGGTTTTTGAGGGCAAAAATTCGATCTAGCTAGGTCTCATCTCTGGGAAAACGCATTTTTTCGAGTTTTCCAGACAAAGCTCGGTCACCCAGGTACTTATTATAAAACAAATTGTGATTTTTCAGGATCGAGCAAGACGTGGGTCTGGGAAAAGCAACGGGTTTTAAAACGCTGCTAGTGCTGACCAACATTCCTGAAGACAAAATGATGAGTCATGAAATCAAACCAGACTTCTTCGCACCCTCCTTAGGAAGTTTGATTTCTAGACTGTAAAATTACTTAATGGCTAATATACAATTAATGGCCTTTATTGAATACCCCTGGTGGGTTTAGATTTTAATTTTATATGACGTAACATCAAAAGATCTCATCACAGTTTGTAAGTTTTACTTAAATTTTGAAGGACTTCCAGTGAAATATACTTCCAGAGTGAGATAGATGATGCCTTTATTCCTCGTTGGAAGAGCACAAACTCTTTTTATGTGTATTGTTAGAATTATTTGAACTAAATTGGTTTATATAGAAAGGTAATGAGATCTAAACCATTACTATCGAGGTATACCTGCATACCTACAAAGACTTGGCTGCAGTACTATACTTCCGATAACTTAACTAATAGTTACACACTGTAACTCATTTTAGATTTTTTTATTTTTTTATAAATTTTATATTGTACTCCAAATTTCAGGTCTCTAGGACTTATACTGTGCGTTGATATTCAGTAGTGAGTGAGTCAGTTATAATATATTATAATATATTGATTATACCTAAATGTTGTGAAATATTGATGATGTAATAAAAATACAGTTTGTATTATAATGGTATTTTCACATTGACTTTTCCAGAGGGCCTAGCCAAGTGGCATTCGTTTCGAAGCGATTCCATTTCTACAGTCGTAATTCAATACAAATGACCACGTGACATATCGATAGCTAACGTCAATCCCATACATTTTGGACTTCTACTGGCGTCATAGCTATTAGAATGTTACTTTGTCTACGGCCTCAGGTGTCGTTGATTTAGTGTTTATGTCTTAAGGCAGCCCAGCAGTGCACTTCTACAGGCTGATGATGATGATGATGATGGTGACATATAATACAATTATAAACTTTTAGACAACTTTACGGAATAACACATGAGTATCTAAAAAACCTTTTCCTCTCTTTGATCAGCACATAAAACAACTCCATCTCCAAACGCTTAATTGAATACCTCACTTGAATCACACTCGTATTCACTCAACCTCGAAAAAGTTTAATTGATTAGGTACTTCAAGTGGAAAACGTTTAATATTTTTTAAATCTTTTTACTTTCCACGGCAATACCAATATCAGCATTTCTCAAATTGAAATTGAATAAAATATTTTGTTTGAGGGCCCTCAAATATTTTAGCTAACTTGATCTAACAGAATAACTTTTTTAACGTAGGTACCTATGGTAAAGATACTAACAGGTTTCAATCCTAATCTACTGTCTTCTTAAGTGTGTGGGCAAACCGCGCTAAACTCAATACAATTTGTCAGAAATTGTAAGATGAGACGGACATGATACAAACGTACACGCCAATAGTTCCAAGGCGACAAATGCATAAAACGAAGCATTGGCCTTATGCCAGAGATTGCCTCAATAAGGCTCTTCAACAAAATTGCACACCCATTCAATATTCACACACCCTCAACTGAATACCTACCTACATAGTCGAAAAAAACCTGAAAAATAGCCACAAAAAGCCTTCGTGAAAATGCACGCAAACCTGAATAGCGACGCATTGCAATAAAACGAGTCATAGGCGCTTTTGTCGTCCATTTCATTGAAACCATTCAAATGGTCGCAGATTAAATTTATTGTGTTAAAACTTTTTCTACTTTTATAAATAATAATTCCTTGCTCTAAAATTATTCAAGCCAAATAGTCAACACAACTCTACTCTAATTTTTAATCTTAGATATTTTTTGTAAACAACGGGTTTACCAGAGAAAAAAATATACGTCCAGGTAAAATTTGGTCAAAAAAATAGGTAGGATTTTTTGCTAGCCCAATAGAATATAAAAATAGAATAATTTTACCGTATATATTATTACGTAAATTGAGTTTTTGACAAAGTTTATATGAAAAATAAATATTTTTTAGTGGTACATAATTTTAAGATACTGGTAGCACATTATATAAGATACACATATGATACACATACATGACACATACACACAGTGGCATATCTAGACATTTCTTTATTTACAAAAAATTTAATGCAAAAAATGCCTAAGATTAAAAATCAGAGTACCTAGGTATAGTTAGATCCCTCCCGTCACTTATAAATTAAAATAATTCCTAAGCAATACAATATGACGTCAAATTGGCTAGGTACAAGTATCAACGCGACCAAGTAAAAACCCTGAAATAATTCTTGCACGAGATAACATCAAGTCTCAGTTGAAAACCATAGTTTTATATAGGCTTCATACAAGATGTGATGGCATCTCTATAACCGAGAATACGGGCCCTGTGAGCCACTAGCTTATACAACAAATTCCTAAGAGGTTAGTGGTTTCAACCTGGTTACAAAATCAAAGTGAATATCAAATATAGCTGAGGCTCTAACACCCCTCTGAAACCTTATACTCATCAGCTCAAAATGGCGCACAACAAAATACTTCCTGCTGTTTATATGAAGCTAAGATTTTTAAAATTACCGTACATTTAGCATCTAGTACCGTAATACTCATTATCGTAAAACTCTGGTGCGCTCTGGAACCGGGTAATAGCTGGGTATGGAAACGCGATATTAAAAGTGTTGTCGCACGGTATTATGCATAGAGCTCGCCACTTGCCTTGGTTTGAAAAGTGTCTAGACTCGGGAGTCATTGCATATAATTTTGATGATGTTTGCAATAAAGAACACGAGAGAAAAAGTGATACTCCACCTAGTTCTTAAAAATAACAAATAAATAGTTCTATTGCATAGTATGACTAAGAACCAATTTTATAGAGGCTGTCCCCTATTTCTGCGATGGAACAAAATTTTGTTCTACTGTTCAAAATAAAAAAGGCATATTCGGCGAAGAACAGTCAACAGTTTGTGTTTGTAGTAGAGGTCCTTGTGAAAGAGTTCGTTCGGGGAAGCACTACCATACCTATTTCTGCCACCAAGCAGTAATGCTCGCATTGCTGTGTTCCTGTTTGAAAGGTATTGGTGCCGGTGAAATTACAGGCACATTAGACTTTTCATCTTTATGTATCTGAGTGACGGACGTAATGCAATGCTAAGTAGGGAGCGTCCTATGTGGACGTAACCTAAGAGGTATTGAACCTGTAATGTGTGTCCGGTCTTTGAATATACCCCTCGTTCTCCTTCCGTGGAAGTAGTAAAAATCTTCCTAAGAATTACACCAGGGAGCAGCAGCATTCACCTGAGAACTTAACACCAAACTGCGATCACCAACCCTCCTGCAAGCGTGGTGTGTATGGCAAATCTCCCCATTGTATTCAATGGGGGTGACCTCGTCCAGCAGTGGACGTAAAACAGGCTGGTGATGAACTCTACGAAGCAGCTAAACGATTATACTTAAACGTTTTGTCCAAGTAGCGAGAGGTGATAATTATGTGTGTGTATGTGTTGTGTGTGGGTGTGTGTGTATGTGTTGTGTGTGTGTGTGTGTGTGTGTGTGTGTGTGGGTGTGGGTGGGTGTGTGTGTGTGTGTGTGTGTGTGTTTGTTTCAACCCAATGACGTTCAACCCATTTAGATATTTGTATCTAATTGAGTGATTATATTATAATATTGCAGTCAGTATATTATTGTTTTGTTGATTGTGTATAGAATTAAATTCAAATGCATCAAAAGATATCAGCCTCTCAAATCTAATTCGCATCGTCTTTCAACTATTAATTTGCTTTCAACTGAAAATTAAGTTTCAGTTTTGATTGTTATAATTAAGCTTTTCATTAGAGTTTCCAGTTTATCAAACTAATATCGTATTATATTAATTTGCATTCCAGACGCACAATAACTTTTAGTTCATAACAATACCTAACTTTGGATGGCTTAGTTAGGACAGCAGATCCACTTCATAACGGGTTGTCACTAGAAACTGGATATTTACCATGTAGAGCTTTTTAATTCCCGATATTTCGAGGTAAACATCAATCGGGAAATATCGGGAATTAATAAAGCTTAAAAATCTTGGTAAATATCCCGTTTCTAGAATTATGTAACCATTATAGTTTCAAATGTTTTTGTGCTCAATACTAGAAAATGGTAGAGGTGCCCAGAGAAATTGAGTCCAATGTTATATACAGTGTATACAGTTAAGTTATGGTTTATTGGAGATTAATTAAACATATCTGTAATGTTTCTGAAACGAGCCAATTGCAAGGGGGGCAGTTTTTAGGGCTCCCACTGAAACTGTTTTGTTAATCTGTCATCAAATCGCTACACCAATATTACTCTTTTGTCAATAAATAAAAAAATACAATAATTATTTAATAAATAAAATATATGATTTGCTGTATTTTTCTTACACGTCATTTAGCAAAATATGCTGCAGTCACTTAAATTTTTTATTATTATTATTAAACTATTCATTTATTTCAATCAACATGGATCATATTGTGTTAACTAGTTTCTTATCCTAGATAAGTTAAAGGTAAAAAAAAAACAAATAGAATTTACACAATCATAAAACACTTGCTTTATTTATTTTTTTTATTTTTGGCGGGTCACTTATTCATAAACATTTTAACAAAAGTGCGAGTAATAGTGTTGTCTAGCTGTTTTGCATGTTTTGTGTGTAGACAGACAATTGTTCCTCGGTGGCCTATCTGCATGATTAAAATGGTCATAAAATATTCTAAAACCAACTCCGAATATTACAAAAGTTTGTGCAATAAACCCATCAAAATTATAATCTTCCGAATGGTTTATCATCATCATCATTAACAGTCTGTTCACATCCCCCATTGAATACAATGGGAGGATTTGCCGTAATCACCACGCTTGGCAAGCAGATTGGTGATCGCAGTTTGATGTTGAATACTCAGGTGGATGCTGCTGCCCATCTCCTGGCGTAATCTTTTGGCTTTTACTACATTCAAGAGAGGAGATGGAGGGGTCTAAAGCCAGGATTCTTAAGCCAGACACACTAAGGCACACACCTAAATCCAATATAGTACGTACCCTCTACATAACTAAAATTCTATGATAAGCATAATTATATTTAATTAAAACTGTACACCAAGCATGTCAAATATGCGGCCCGGGGGCCGCATGCGGGCCTTTACAGCTTTGACTGCGGCCCGTGTCAATTTTAAGAACAGTATATTTTTACTATTGGGTAGTGATTAAATAAACGATAAGCGTCCTGCCCCCCTATTTCCTAACTGAAAGTCACTCGGTGACTATCGTTTGACAAGTGAGATTATGAAAAATTATCTTAAAGAATTGTCAATTGATAGTCATTTTACTTGTCAAACGTTAGTCACCGAGTGGCTTTCAGTTAGGGAATAAGGGGGGGGGCAATAGGTACTACCTAATAGGTATATATAGATATACCTAGAAGGTAGTACTAATCCCCTAAACCCCCTACAGTTTTTAGAGTCACTAGAGTTTGTTTTCTTTATGGTTGGGTTTTGCGGCCCACTGATTCTATAGTCTTTAGGCATTTGGCCCACCAATGACTTTGAGTTTGACATGCATGCTGTACACTGAAAAAACACACAAATTCAGGCTGAAATAATAAGCTATTTTTAACCGACTTCACAAAAGGAGGAGGTTCTCAATTCGTTTTTTTTTTTTTTTATGTTTGTTACCTCATATCTCCGGCGTTTATGAACCGATGAATTCTTTTTTTATTTGAACAGATATACTTCCAGATTGGTCCCATTTTTTTCAGAATCCAGTTCTGATGATGGAATCCATGAGGAATTGACGGAACTCCTCAAATATTGTAGGCATACATTATGGCGATTTTGATATTTTCAGCAACAAACCAAGCATTTGCATTCAGAAAGTATCATAACCCTTTCACCACTATGGTTCTTTCATCATTTTTTTCATCCAGCTATTTAGTCGAATACTATGGCGGAAGTCGGTTTATTAAATGAAAAGTTATTCAATGATTTACTTAATTAGGTATGTGAATAAGGTGTTATTTTACATATACCGCAACCAGTACTAGTTGTTATTACTAAGTATACTATACTAAGTATAGTACTTGTATAAACAACTAGTAATAGTAGAGGCAGACGTGAAGACAAGTAGACGTGCGTGGTCAACGGTGCATTGCTACACCAAAAACTACTTTATTCGGCTATTATTGTCTATCCAAACTGTCCAGCCAACTTAGAACTTACCCTGTCCTGCTAAATGTTTGCAGCTGGAACATATCCGAAGACCAATTTAATCTGGCGACCATCCAAATTATAGTTCTGAAGTTCAGATCCGTTGCATGCAAAGTTACATTGGTTTTCAAGAAGCGAACATCTGTGACTATTGATTTTCGTTGTAGTCATACCTTTGTGACATAGTATGTGCGATCGTACAGGCTACCTATTGTGCCTGACAAAGTCCTCTCATATTCGTGCCCCCATAGGACACTAATTTGGTTGCATGCTATATGCAGCACAAATTCAAATATATATGAATAAAATCCAAAATCCATTTTTACAAGTAATTTTTAAACTATTAAATAATATTGCATACTTACCACATAACAGTCAAACAAATTATAAATACTAGAATTCAATTATTACAATTAAAATAAAATAAATAATAATGCTGGACATTTCACACAACATTATCTAGCCCCAAACTAAGCAGAGCTTGTGGTACTAGATAACTGATATACTTAAATACAATACATTACATAGATAAATATTTTTTATTATACCACTTATACATAGAAAAATACCCAGAACACCCTGAACAAATATCTGCAGATCATACAAATATTTGTTCCGAGGCGGGAATCGAACCCGCAACTTCCTGCGTCGCAGGCGAACCTTCGCCCGCCACGCCACAGAGATCGTCAAAAAAAATTCAATTAATAAAGTATTAGCTTTTCAGATGCTCAATATAATTTCCTAACCTTTCATCATGAAAGAAATTGGAGTATGTACGCAATAATACATTTTTTTATTCAAATTAAATTTAAAACTAAATGTATTTTTTTCTTCAAAGATCTTCAAAGGCATAACCTTCATCGAATAGTGTTCACTCACGTGAGCTAATGAGTCAAACAAGTCGGTTACCAGACGTCGTAATTGTCCCCTTATTTTGATTATGCTCGCTGAGTCGTGTGAAAAGCTTATTTGAATGAAAGCGAGCGAGCGTATTCTATTTGCTTCAAACTACAGCTGCGACGTCTCTATCTATATAGACTATCTGTCTAATTGTCTATCTGTCTGTCTGTAAGTACAAATCGTGTACTACTAGATGGAATCAAAGTGGTTTTTACCGTCGTTGAGCGTTTAGGCGCTGTCTCCACGAGCGAGAGAATCGCGGCGATATTATCGTCGTGCCACGTATTTCTATACACTCTCTAGAAGCCGTCTTCACACGGCGATATTATCGCCGCGATGCGATGAGTGGCAACGAGCGCGCGAAATGTCGTTACATCGTCGCTAGCCCGTCGCGACTAGCAGCGGGCCCGCTGCGCGCTCGGGCGCGCTGTCAAACGCTTCTTTCTTTCACAACGCGTCGTCAAGGAAACGCGGCGATACCGTTACGAGTCGCCGCGGAAACGCTGCGATTCCGTTACGACTCGCGACGATACGCGGCGAAATTATCGCTCGTTCGTAGAGATTCTCCGACGATATGAGGGCGGACTCGTCCCAATTCTCTCGCTCGTGGAGACAGCGCCTTAGACACTAGGTATATAACTGTCCTGCCCGCGACTTCGTGTGTAATCTAATTCTTATTTCTAAGTTACAGTTTGCTAGATTTAACGTTTTTTTTTAAACTGTTATGGTAGTTGATTGTTATGAACGAATTTGAATTTGTATTCATCGACGAGTAATTTTCGATCCATACTCTCATAAATACTTACTCATATTTCGAATTGAGAGGCTTCGTCCAGCAGTGGACGTAAACAGGCTAAACGTGTGTTGTTATTCAAGGCAAATCAAATATACTTTTAAAAAGGGGCGGCATACCAATCTAGAATACGAACTTGCTACAAAATAACTAAATATGAGGCTCCTAACTTGCTACCAAGGTAGCCCTTCAATTAATACATGACTGGTTTGTGACCTTTGGTCCATTGACCGCGCTGGGATTGTATTCTAAATAATTGCCCATCATTCAATGTAAAATATGCTGCATCGCGTTGTCGTAAGATTCAATTTGGCTCGGGTAAGTACGGAATAACATTTTTCATACAACCCTTAAACTTTACACATGAAGTTCTGCTACTAACAAGTAGCAGAACTTCATGTGTAAGATTTCGTCCGGGGAAGTACTACCACCGTACCTATATTTCTGCCGCCAAGCAGAAATTCGCATTGCTGTGTTTCGGTTTGAAGGGTAAGGGTGCCGGTGAAATTAAAGGCACATGAGACTTTTCACCTTTATGTTTCAGGGCGCGCGTGTGTTAAATGCTATAAACGTTAAATCCTCTAAGCTTTAAATACTATGATACGCCCCGATAAAAGAAAATAAAAAAGAAATATGACTATTCTACTTATACACTCACATGATATTTTCACATTCCTAACAAAACGAGGGTAGGTCAGACAGATAATGATTTTTAAGTTTTAGCTTCCAAGTGCCATGCGACCCAATTCAAGGGTAAATACTAGTAAAATTATATTTGCTGCCGGCTTGTTGTCAATTTTCAGGTCTTCATGTGACAGAGGTATAAACTTAGGTTAATGGATCATTTACCGTAGAGGTCCTGAAAAATGAGATCTTAATGAAGGTTTTGTGTTTTGCTGATTTCTTAAATTGCAATAACCATTAGTGTAGCAGGAAGGGAGGAAAATGTCACACTGAAAAAGTGTCTATCTGGCAGTAACTGTTGCAAGAAAATACCAGGCTATTTTTCTGTGTTCGATTTTCTGGGAAAATCGAGTCAGCTTTTTTCAATAACTGTGGCCCAATTCTCTTAATTATTTTAAAACTACATTGAAAGTTGACCGTATCGAGATTGAAATGAGAATTGTCAGACAGTTAGAATTCTGCTCTCTCATAATAACTACCAGTAGAGTAGGATAGTTACCTATATAATATCATTGTAAAGAGTAAAGAGGTCTCTCTTATTAGTTCCATCTATTTAAACTAAAATTATCGAATAAAACTTTGAATCTCTCGAGTTTTGGTCACATTTCAATATAATCACATTATGTCATATTTTAAGATAGGAAAATACAATTTCTGACAATTAAGACATCGTCAATATCGGAACGTGATCCAAACTACGTCGTGATTTATTTTGACTAATTTTTATTACGAGAATTGGGCATTTGATGTATTTTCCTATTTGATTGAAGATTGTTCGGTTTGACGATGAAATACCTACCTTAAAAGACTCATAGGTACAGAATTAATTATCGCATAAACGATTCTGCGGTTACACCAATTCCAGTGAAAAGCGATTAAGCCGAATTAAATCGTTATGGGTCCAATATTGAACAGTTTGAACATAGATTTTGGTAAACGGCTTTATTCGATATTAACTGATAAAGCTCTATTTGGTCGAGTATAAACAGATCATTAACTTAGTAAATAATAATGAACCTATGACTTGTATTTAATTTGGTTAGATCATTTTGAAATTGAGATTTAAGTTGTAAGAAAATGTTTTATCTCGGCTCACACATGGTATTCAGATCCTACAAGACACTTCATCAAAATTATCATCATTAGCCTGGACTTCTAGTCCACTGCTGGATATAGACCTCCTCCATAAAATACCACGACGATCTGTCTTGAGCCGCCTGCATTCACAGACCTACGACCTTCAAAATATCGTTGGTCGATCGAAAACCTAGATCAGTGTTGGCCTTCCTACAGTGCATTGTCTGGTTCTTGGTTGCCATTCTAGAATCTTTATTCCCCACCAGGCCATTGTGCCAAGGTCTTCCAGCGATTCTGCCATGATGATTAACCCATCGGCATATCGAAGGTAAATGACGTATTTGCCATTGGTGTTAATACTGTTCTGGTGCAGAAGCTTGAAAACATCCTCAAATGCAGAGGTGAACAGTTTCAGAGAAATAACATCTCCCTGTCTCACTCTCTTCTGTAATTGGATAAGGTCCGTGCTTTGGTCCTGGAAGAGACACCATTTTGGGAGATTTGACATCATGGGCTGGAAATGCAGTGCCTAAACCTATTACCCTTTTTCTGGGCAGTCGGATAAAGATATGCCCTACAAATGTGTACAAATGGAGTCTATCAGGGGCTATCTACTACTTATCATCCGTATAATAAAGGCAACGATAAGACCCACTATCTCATCTTTTCCTCAAACTAACTCAATTTATGGGACAGCAATAATTGAGACCATACAAATGGGACACTAACAAATGGGACATCGCGTGGTTTAATAAAGATCCAAGGTCTTAATCATAGTCATAAACACGAGCAAGTATAGGGTCTTGTAATAAACCGTACTGAGGTGTAGGTATGCGTGCCCCAAATGTATCAATGTAAGAGAGGCAGAGTGATTGATTCAGATCTTTTCTTAGATCATTATAATGATAACTGATCACTAAAATCATTGTTAGATGCTTAGAGACAAATGATACTCAAAAGCCTGAAACAGAGTGAGACGAAAGACACAGGCAAAAGTACAGGCAACGCATCGACCACGTCCCTGGTGTAGAGGTGTCATAAGGCGACGGTAACCGCTTACTATCAGACAGGTTTTTAGCTTGTTTGTTAACATGAAACCCCTTATTAGACGTTTTTTCACTTGTTATTGAACAAACAAATTTTATTAATATTTTACGAAACATAGCATTGATATAATATCTTTTCCAACATCTCGTTTCTTTAATTCTATCTTCGTATGTTTGTTATTATTTCAATTACTAACAAGGGATTCAAGTGACTCAATGATTCATGATCTCTTTCGTAAAGAGACAAAGTATTTTATGTGATTCACTAGTGAGTCACTTGACTCTACTCTAGCGAAGGCATAATCAACATTAAATAATTCCTTGGGGTTATGTCGTAGTATTAAAGGTTTATGACTTTCCTTGAGATAACAATGACGAAATTTAATTATTTGAATGGCATTTTTTTTATCTTTTGTACATAATGTAGGTAAAAGGGCCCTTAAATTTATGAATTAAACAACATGGCCATAGTAAATAAACAAAACTTCACTGTCTGAAATCCAGCATATAATATTATCTAATTTAATCACACTTATGCGTCATCGATTAATTAACTTTTGATGCATACTTATCTTAATAATGTAGTCCCAAATCCTTTTGAAAAATTCATAACTTTTCTGGTTGAAAATAACGATTAACTACTAGTTTGTGCTCAATCATCTAATATATGAATCTGACCTCAAAGACTTTCTACATAATCGAAGATAAAGTTTTATTTCTTTAGAATTCAGTTTTTACTCCAGGGTGGTGGAATAAGTGCTTTGTAGGGATTTAAGTACCTAAGGTCCAGTCAGATGATTGATTATTCATTCAATGAATTTTTAAATTCTGTTTCCAACAGCTTGTTGTGCTAATATTGACTAAAAAGGAACATAAACCTTTATAAGCGCAAGTTTTTTGAAGTCGCATGCAATATTTCATGGTTATAAATTAACCATATAGTGAAGTCTGTTCATAATACACACATTAGAGAGAACAAACCGCTTTTACCCAAATAAAAAGTCCGTATTTTTGTTGCTGTGACATGACCTCATAAATGTAACAGCATTCATGTTTTTTTTCTTTTTACAGACCGTATGGCGTTGCTTTACGGTTGAAATCATAAGCTTTTTCTCTGTGTAGTACTTTTACCTGTGTAAGGCAAGGAGAAAAACCCGTGAGTAGATAATCCCAAACGTTACATAAACCACGATGATAAAGACAGCAACAATGTTGGAAACTTGTTTTTTCCGTTTTTTTTTGTTGCTATTTGGGATCTGCAAAAAGGTCGCTGGGGTCCCACCGAAATCAAGGTAAGGTCTTTCGGGCGTGGCTCGCCTATTAGCGGAAATTATTACAGACTTTGGAAAATGTAGGAAATCCAACAAGAACATGGGATTCTGGAAATATGACGTATTGGACGAACCCAGAAATATGTCTAGAGTACCTTGTCTACTGCAGCCTGGTAGGTACGATTCCCGCTGCAAAATAATTGTTTTTTTTTTATAACGCCCAACAGACAAATACTTACCCACTCCTGATCCCACTGTAGGATTCCCTGTGTCGTGGGTTTCAGGAACTACTAGTCCATGATACCATAACACCTAGACCCTGAACAAATATTTGCAGATAAACAAACATTTATCCCGCATCCTAAAATGATAATGGATGGTACATCCACTAATTTGGATCTACTGGGCTTTTCAAAACCGCTTTTCGTTTTCACTCAACCCGATTAAACTTAGGTCTCCAGAGGGTGGTCTCATCTTCTTATTGCAGAGAGTTTTTCCATCAAATCGGTGACCTTTTTTGTCGGGACCTATTTGTAAAATGTGCCTAAGAACAATATGGACAACGGTTTACAATCACACTGCTACGAAAATACGAAGTGCTAAAAATTGTACACACACACACAATTGTACATACACGGTGTTAATGCACAAACCCTGAATTAAAGCTTACAGTGACTGTTTTTTTGGTTAAAACATTTATGCTTAGTATTATTAAAATGTATTTATCCTTGTTAATTCACTTAACATGTGTATAAACAAGGAATATCTTACGTTTAATTTCGTTTCGATAAACTTGAATGTTTCGCAACTTTTGTACAAGTGCCAATGTATATAAAGCTCGAAAACATCAAATGTATTGAAAACGGTAACGTCCAAACGTAAATTCTAAACACGTTAAGTACAAGCCACATGATAGCTGAAAGGCAATTTATTTCATTTCTCTAAAAGCGTTTGTACATGACGACTTTTTGCAGTGCTGCGTTAACGATATAAAATGGTATGTATATATGAATAAATGAATATGAATATATATTCATATTCTTATTATTTATTTATTTATTGCTCTTATGCAGTAAGTACATTAATATTAGTAAGTATTATACTAAATTAGTTAAGTACTTACACATAAACCCCGTAAGGGCGCTGCAATTTTATTAGATAAGATTAAATTATTATATTATTAAATTAAATTGTATGCATGCATGACTATTTATTCTTAATTAACAAACAAATGAATATGAATATTGTTGTTGTGGCTGTAGCCATAAAAACACTGAAAAACAACTTTTTTACATATTGTGTGCCCAATAACAGCTCCTTTCAACAAGTTAAATTTTATGAAAATGTTATAAATTAGTAATGAAGTACCGTTTGACATCAAATTCAAATTCAAAAGTTGATACCTATTATTTTACACTAGGAAATGTCAAATTCTACAAAGTTTTGATAAATACATAATATTTTATTAATAACAATCATTTGAACAAAAATTCTAACACAAGTATACCAGTATTATTACATACTAAAGTCATCAGCTAGAGCTTCGTCAATGTTATAATAAGATTTTATAAATAAAAAATATTATATTAACACTAAAATCCTCAAAATTTAAATTTCTTATGTCCATCATTTGGGTACAGATTACAGAACCCTAAAAATTATGACAGTATATATAAACTCGTGGTATCAACATCGACAATGCTGCAAAAAGTCGTCGTGTCCGAAGGCTCTAAGGACGAAAAATATATAGAGAGCAATTGTCTTGAGAGCAGTTCGGTCTAACCAATTGCTTATCTAGACTTGCCAACGATTGGCTTCACTCCAAATAGATACGCTCTGGACGACAACGAGAAGAAGGGTATTCTATATCCCAACATTTTATGTTACTCACAAATGTATAAATTTGCAAGTATATACTTTGTTTGAGGCTTTCCATCTCTACGCTTATTTAGATTCAATCTTAACTGAATTCTCAAAAAACTCGATGGTACTTTGACTAGACCACCTAGACCACGTCTGTTCGCATTAGGACAGAATCTCAAAAAAAACATGCGCAAAAAGACAGAGTATCCTTACCAACCAACCTAGGGAATTGAATAGAAGGTCGATTTTATAACAAAATCTAATTGGCCATCCTTGACCACCACGGTCCACCACATCCTTTCACGGTGGATGGAGGCGGCTCAAGACTGTTTGTCGTGGCATTCTATGAGGAAAGCCTATAATGTCCAGTAAATTAAGTTATATATATCATTTTTGGCTATTTTCGTTTTGTTTTGAACATGACGCAAGCTTTAGTCAAAAATTTTAAAAATATCAGAAGCCGTAGACAAAGTAACATTCTAACAGCGATGACGCCAGTAGAAAAGTCCAAAATTTACGGGATTGACGTTAGCTATCGATCTTTCACGTGGTCATTTGTATTGAATTACGACTGTAGAAATGGAATCGCTTCGAAACGGATGCCACTTGGCTAGGCCCTCTTCTTCGTCAGTGTTTGACGTTCACTGTTGGACGAGGCTTCCCCCATAGAATTCAATGGGGGGATTTTCCATAATCACCACGCTTAGCAGGTGGATTGGTGATGGCAGTATTCTTGTTTAGTACTCAGGTGGATGCTGCTGCCCATCACCCGAGGCCGTAGACAAAGTAACATTCCAATAGCAATGACGCTAGTAGAAAAGTCCAAAATGTATGAGATTGACGTAAGCTATCGATATGTCACGTGGTCTTTTGTATTATATTACTACTGTAGAAATAGAATCGCTTCGAAGCGAATACCGTTTGTCTAGGCCAGCTGGTGTAATTCCTTAGTCAATTTTTACGACATCCACGGAAGGAGACGGAGGTAGAAATATAATCAATTGTAAATAATAATAATTGAAAGCTAAGAATAATTGTGAAATAATATTAGTTATAATATACGTGATTATCATGATCATGGCATGGGGCGTTTTTTTCGTAGGAATATTTCTTGTTTGCTTTAGCCTTAATATTTTCACACAAATTCTACAGTTGCATACTTTTTTGCTCTTCAACTAAGTGAGCTGTGTGTAGTCACATCTTACGAAAATTGCATTGGACCATGTTATCCTATAAAATATTTCAAATATTTGGGTCTTATGCGTAAAATATGTCCCGTCACGAACCCTTATAGCCAATTTGATGATTCAAAATATTTTTATATATGATCGAATCATAAAGTTTTATTAAAGTTTTTCTATCAATCATCGGATATTAAGTTTTTAGTGCCAATATTGAACCAGAGACGATAGATGTTCCCTTTAATAATAAAATTCAATGTCGAAAACTTTTTGATATATTATTTTAGGCTTTGAACTAAGTAGCATCACTATATTGTGGTTTACCTACACTGTTTAAAATTAATGTAGATATTGTTTTTTGTTTGTTATATTATAATTTATGTACATACCAACATGCATACATAAATACACGCCTTTTTCTCCGAAGGGGTAGACAGAGCCTCAAAAGGCCTCACCGAAGGTTGCAGAATCGCTGGAATATAGACGTGACAAGTGGTGAGCTCATCGCCGCCACTGCCTTCCACGACCAAATTGGTTAACTGGTTATACCAGTTTCCCTATTACCTGGTATTTATATACTGTTATACTTATATACCTGGTATTTTTATAATAGTTGTAGAGAATGCATGTCGTAGGTAGTTCATTGCAGTAATGGTAAGCAGATACCAATTAACTATCTACTACTTTACTAATTAAATCCTCAATTCGTAGGTAGGGCTCTAGTATAAAACTGCACGCCCCTCCACCGCACCTCCACGCACTTGACATAAGCTTGACATTCGATAAAGAACCTTGTAGTGACGGATTATGGAATATTTAATTTTCAGATATTGAAATAGATGGCTTTGAGTTTAAGATTAGCCGCACTCTACGCACTTTAATATTTTGTAGTAATTCCTTAGTCGATACCTGTGTAAACCATTTTACACAAAAACTAATTAAAAATACATTTTTAGATAAACTGTTTTATCATCATCACCAGCCTAGTCCACTGCTAGACGAGGCCACCCCATGAAAGCTCCCCCATTGAATACTATGGAGGGATTTTCCATAGTCACCACGTTTGGCAAATGGATTGATGATCGTAGTTGTTAAGTACTGAAATCCACCTGATTGGATGCTGCTGCCCATCCCCTGGTAAAGGTAATCCTTTAGTAAAGTTTTAACTACATCCACGAGAGAAGACGGTATTTTTTTAGGCTGGACACACAATGGCACCTGCTTTATTTGCATAGATTTTCTTGACTTGTCAATTGGGATCGAATTTTCGAAAGGATAGCTTCAGCAGCTCAAGAACGCTAACAAAATCACAAAAACACGAAATAAGGCACAATAAAATTTCACCCCGTTAGGATTTATTCCCCCCCTAATAGAAAAAGGTTGGGTATAAATCCGTGGAATGTGCGTTCCTCGTCCACAGACAATACAAATATTTGGTTACACACACAAAAACCGCACATAAAAATGATGTATGGCCCGGCGCGCCAGCCCTTATAGTGGAATTGGGTAATTTTTCCCGAATTTAATCCTGAAAGTTAGAAAATGCCCTTTAAAGTGGGTATAATGCGATTTGTTTGTAATAAAGGGTTGTTTTTATTGCTCGTTGGATATTTTAACCTATCGGATCGAAAATCGTATCCGGCTTTGATAATGAAACTAATTATAACCATGCACTTTAATTATGTATCTAAAAATCCTCATGTTTTAACCCTTGTTTGAACGTGTACGGACCAGCATTCATAATTGACGAAACAGGTGGTATTTTGGCAATGCATGCAAAACCTTTGTATTATACCTTGCCCTCGTTTATGGGTATAATTTCATCCTATCCGTCTGTTTGTCTCTTCGTCCCGTATATCAGAGCCATTATAATTGGAGACAATTTGGCACTTTAAAAAACTGAAGAATGCTCAGCTTGTGAATTTGACAGTTTTTATTAGTATTTTTATACAAATTAAGGAATTTGCAATGTTACACTCTTTACTAGTCATCAAAGTCTCAATCAAGTCATGTTTTAGTACAGCGTTGGCAGTTTTAATCAAACTTTGATGTTCAATTTCCACCAATTTGAAAATTCACGCAAAACACATATTTAATTCCACTACTCTTATACTATTTAGATAAGCTAAAGTTAAAATGCTACCAAAATTACTCAGTACAACACGAAAAATACAAAAAAAAAGAAATATAAAAAGACCTCGGCTTCTTTAAACAAAGAAAGTATCTATAACCGTACCCGCCTACATTATTATTTAATCTTACTAGGTATAAGCTCTGATAGATTATCTGCTCAGAGCATTTCAGACCGAGAATGTAAGACGAATAATTAATTCCTGTAGGTGTGTTCTAAATTTTCATGCTTCAAAGGTACCGTATTATTAAAGTTCCGATATTCAAAATGATTTCGTATATTTGAAGATAGAGCGCTACGAATTTAATTGCGTTGCTATCTTCGTAGCATACGTAGAGCCCTGAGGCCTTACCATGAGCTCTTAAAGCGTTTTAGTTCAAAAACTATTCAGTACAGAATACCGGTTCGTCTTTGACATCTGTCATCATTGAATAACTTTAATCGAAGAAGTCTATATACCTTCTTTTACTGTGCCTTTGAATATAGCTGCGGACATCATGGAACCGATATTTTGTACTGAATAGTTTTTGAATCGCAATAAGAGCTTATGGTAAGGCCTCTGTAATTTAAACTTTGCGTTTTTTTTCAGGTTTCTAAGATCAATTTTATATGAAGCTCACGCAATCGTCCACTATGTATACTTAGTAAGTTAAAAGACAACTTCCATGGTGAGTCAGACAAGTTGCAGAGGCGCGAAAGTTGCGGATTTGATTTCCGCCTCGGGACAAATGAATTTAATCATCACCATCATCTTATTTTCGGTGCTATAAAAATATTTAAATTAGTTCGGCTCACAAAACATAAATGTACTGATATTTCAATTTCTTATAACGATATAAAACTCGTGTGCAATCTAAATGAAATCTGAAATTGTTAAAGAAAATTCCACGAACACTGTTTGCACTTGGATGACTGTTTTTCTCCAAATTGCTGTTTTCTAGACGCTTGCAAAGCTGTTTTTACACGACTTTATTCTTTTATTGCCGAGTTTCTGAATGTGAGTAAAAACTAGCTTAATTTGTTTTGATGTGAATTAACTGTTTCTTCTAAACGTTTTCTTTAATGAATCTTGAAATGAGCTAGTTTTAGGATTTATTTAGTTTTGTGAAGTGTTTATGTACCTCATCTAGACTTCGTTTAACTTTAGTCTAAAAGTGGCTATTAAATCTTATTATACGAACTCAAGAGGCGGTAGTTTATTTAAGAAATATTAAAGACCATTTTCAGAGAAGTCTACTAAATTCTTACCACTTCTCTTGTCGCTGGACATACTCCTGGGTATATAGTGGGTTGACGAACAGGCTTGATCTTTTCACCAACTACAAGCTGGAGCCGCCTTCATCCACCAACTTGCCCTTTGAAATGTCGTTGTTTCATCAAGTGGGGAGCCATCCTAAATTGCGTCGCCCATTTCGAGGTTGCTACTCGAAAAGCTTTTATTCTCCAGCGGTTAATCCATCCTGCCCATTGCCACTTCAACTTGGTAATGAGAGCTACTTAGTTTTTCTTAATTCATCATCATTATCATCAGCAGCTTTTAGACGTCCACTGCTGGACGACTATTTGTTAGACTACCTATTGATTGTTAAATTCAAATTCAAAATCATTTATTCCGTGTTGATACCTATTATTGTACACTAGGAAATGTCAAATTCTACAAAATTTTAGTAGTATTTAGTATTTAAATAGTAAAAAATTCCCTATACTAACACTAAATTCCTTCAAATTTAAATTTCTTACGTCCAAAGGTAATTTATTAAAAAGATTTATGCTTATGCATAAAAAACTATTAGCTACTTTAGCTAGTCTGTGCTTCGGAACAACTATGTTGTCTTTATTGCGTGTATTATAATTGTGAATGTCACTTTTTAATTTAAAATCGTCAATATGTAATTTAGTATAAATAAGTTAGATTAATATTATGTGTTTATTTGTAGTTCTCGAGTGTTTGAAGCACCGCGATAAACCTCATGAGGTTTTATGGTGTGTTAGAAGTTAAGATCACTCTGTAACTTTTTTGATTAATAAATAAATACAAAATACGGGGCTGCTAGTAGTAGAACTCTTGTTAAAGAGTTCGTCCGGGGAAGTACTACCATCGTAACTATTTCTGCCGCCAAGCAGTAGTGCTCGCATTGCTGTGTTTCTGTTTGAAGGGTACGGATGCCGGAAATATTACAGGCACATGAGACTTTTCATCTTTGTGTCTCAGGGTCGGCAGCTGTGCGTGTGATGCCTTTGGTGTTGCAGGCGTCCATAGGCTACGGTAACTACTTTCCATCAGGTGGGCCGTATGTTTGTATGCTTGCCTATAGTAGTATTAAAAAAATGAGGATTTCCACTTAAAGTACAATGGGAGAAATTGCCATAATCACCATTGCAGGTGGATTGGTGATCGCAATATTAATGTTGTGTTCTCAGTTGGATGTGCAATCCTTTAGGCTTTTACGACGAAATATACGAGCGGAGATAAGTAGGTCTATTCTTAGGCCTGACACACCACCTCACTTCTTCATCTTACTTCATCATCATCATCATCAGCCTGTAGAAGTCCACTTCTGGACATAGGCATCCCCCCTAGAATGCCACGACGAACAATCGTCTTACTTACGTACTAATGCCATAATGTTGTTGTCAGTAGCATTGTTTTTGCATGTAACTTCATTAGGTATAAGTTTTAAAAATTAATAATTGCTTAAATTGTTATCTCGAAGAAATCGCTCTCACCGATAAGACCGCCTATTGTAGGGCTTCAAATGTAGGTTTATCATAAGTGTATATCTTACATTGTGTCTCCAATAAAGCTATTATTATTATTATAATGTGTAATTTATTTATTACATAATGCTCCAGTATAATACCAAAAACTATTTTATCAAAAAATACAGATACTTTCGTATGTAGGGACATGTAAGCTGTAACCCTACGTTACGTTATTTTTATGGTAACATTTACATCATCAAGATAGTGTACCGTTCAATGGACCAAAAGCACAGAGGTTCGGGGAAGTTTTATTAAAAACGGAGCAAACGTAGCGACTGCGATTTTTTTTTGTTTGTTTCTTTGCTATTTTGTTTTATAGTTTCATGAATTTCTTACTTGTTATATGGATTACGATCTTATAAATTTTCTTATCATTTTGAGCTGTTTTAATACATTTTTAAATAACAAACACACAATGATCGACTTTTTTTAAGTGTAAAAAATATTATATAAATCTCGATTGCCACTCAAGACTTACTGATTGACTAGCTCGATTTCTTTTCTTTTTTTTTTACATTCACATACATAGTCTTTATCCTACACTAGGATTCCTTGTGTCGAGGGAATCAAGGAACTACGAGTACCACGGTCCCACAACACCCTGACCCAAAACAGATGTTTGCAGTTCATGCAAACATTTATCCCGCAGCGGGAATCGAACCCGCACTCCTTTCATCTCAGTTGGCTACACGCCCACCGCGCCATTGAGGTCGTTGTATTTCTTAACAGGACCACTAAAACACAGGAGTGATGTTTTAGAAAAATGTTTTTGTATCTTTCTTTGAGGTCCACGCGAACGAAGTTACGAACGAGCCACTAGTTAAGTAATATAATAAGATGAATCGAAGACATTTTAAAGGTAGCAGGAAGTTAAACGGCGCAAGGTCTTGGCATTCTATGGCGGAGGCACTTCTAAAAACTGATGATAATGATGATGATTATAGTAATTAGGCTTTTTCCAAGTAAATGTTGGCTAATAATGTATTGCATACAGCGAATTCCCTTAAATACAGTTAAAAGTAAAATACATTTAATTGTTATTATAATTATATTGGCAGGTGTCGTTAAGAAAGCACTCCAACAAGACGGCAATTAACAGGTTCTATCAACAAGCTTAGATTATCCAATTTGGATTATTACTCAACATTACATTTTACCAAGAAAAAGCGTGACTAATAAGTTAAGCAGTTCAGTACGTCCAGTACGAGTTTTGTTTTTTTTTTCAAAAACTATATGAAGTTTCATTTCCTTCTATACATTTACTGACAGCGTCCTTAGTTTTCTTCTCGTTTTCGCTAAGGGCGCAGCAAGTAAATGTATGGATGGAAACGAAACTTCATATAGTTTCAAAAACTATCAAAACCCGTACTAATCCCCCAGGTAGATAAGTACGTACTTCCCAGTAAAAGGTCTACGTACCTACCTAAAACTAAGCAAACGTTTGAGATGGGCCGGTGCTTCAGCAGTTTGTTATTTTTCCCAGTATTGGAACTTAGGTTTATTTCGACTATTGTTATTTAGTAAGTTATTTCAATGTACTGGATAGATCTAAGTAGATCATACATAATCCACGTGAACCAAGCAATTCAACTGTCTATGAAGTACCATACATTTACAGCCACTTGTACATTGTACATGACTTTATTGAAGTATATACCTAGTTAATTTTTTTCAAGTTGGTATAACATTTACCCCCATACTTATAAACATAATAAAATTTAAGTTTCGCATTAGTCCTGTCACTAATTTTGATATATAATAAAAAAAATTGTAATAAATAAGGGTTGGTAATATTATAAGGGCCTTATTCATAATCATTTTGTAAACCTCTTTTATTAGTTAAAATATCTTTTGTTTTGTTCTCTCTGATGTAAAATGTCATACGTCAAAACAAGACAAAAGCTAATTTTAACTAAAATAGGTTTAAAAAATGATTATGAATAAGGGGATCTAAGCATTCCTTAAACTTTTAATCGTTTTTTATAAGTAAAGCCCATTCAAATATGGAACTTGATAGAATAGTTCTTACGTCAAAAATTAATTACAACGTGACGGGTCTGTAACAGATTCGAGATTCAAATCAGCGAACTCCGTTGCACCATGAAGGTTGCAAAAGAAACAATATAAAAATAAACAAATTGAAAGGTGTGACGAGATTACCTTGGTAACGATTTTTTTGTCAATTATAAGAAGACGGTACTGCATTTTAACCGTAAAGGAAATACTCACTGCAGTTTTTTTCATATAAATATATAATATATACTACAACAGAGGCCGTAGACAAAGTAACATTCAAATAAAGTTCACATACAATGTCCAGATCTAACACGACATCCAGCGATGACGCTAGTAGAAAAATTCGAAATGTATGAGATTGATGTAAGCTATCGATATGTCACGTGATCTTTTGTATTATATTACGACTGTAGAAATAGAATCGCTTCGAAGCGAATACCGTTTGTCTAGGCCGGCTGGTCTACTAGGTCATCCCGCAACACAAATATTTGTACCTACTAAACACATACCTTTCCGGGAATTGAACCCTACCTTCATACCTTCGAAAGGGTTGACATTGGACGCTAACATACATCCACTGAGTAGGTATATACCTAGCTACGGGAATTCAGGAATTCCTCTACAAGCTGACATAACCAACTTAATGCTAGATATATTATAGGTAGTCTTCATTCTAAAAGCACTTTGGTATGTACTTGAAGTAAAACAATTCCCACCATGTTTTATAACTGCAAAAATAGAATTGCCTACCTAGAACTCCTTTGAACCACATTCCAGGTATAGATAGTTTTTATGACCTTCACTTTAAGATCCAAAATGGCCAGTCAAGTGAGTATGGTTTATTATTACAATGGGGCTACCACCTGCCAGTACCTGCTCTGTTATTGAATTGTCAGCTGTTGACCCAACCATTCATCATCATTCATCAGTTTGAGTTTGTGTGTCAAAGAGAGTGGACCCTAGATTTTTGTCAGTGAATACTTTGTTATAATTTATTTATTTGAATTAAAAGTGCTTTTGTTTTTTGGATCGTTCTGCGACAGGTACCGTATTTTTTATTTATACTCAATTTAGGTAACGTTTGTGTTTTGTTTTATAGAATTTACGTGATATTTTGTTTTTAGAGTGCCTTTCGGTAACACTTAACTTTATTGAATGAATTATGTACTCAAGTGCTTCCGAATTTCGTAAGGTAATAATATATTTCGCAATTGAATCAAATTAGTTAATTGTCTTGACTTTTATCGTTTTAATTTATAAAGCAAATCGATTAATCGAGAAATCTGTCAGCAAAAGTGTACCCAGGTAAGTACACTTTTGCTGTCAGAGCTTGTACACGTGAATACTTTGATATTTTTATGATTTCGTCAAATCTAACTGCAATAACAAATTCCAACTCAACGCTGGCAACGTCTCATTTTTATGGGGTTTCATCTTTTTGTGATTGAATTTGAATAAAAGTACAATATTTTTTCTGTAACATAAGTATAGAGGTACAAGTATCAGTATATATACCTACAACAGTAATCGCTTGTGAATTGACCTATTTTATAATAATTCGAGCTAATGTTGCCAGCCCTATTTGGCTATTACTTCAAACTCCATGAATTTTTGTACAAAAGATCAGTACAATAATATCTAGATGATGTTTTGTGTGCGAGTTTTTTATAAAATTATTTATGTGTACAAAATCATAAATTAAAAAACACGTTTTTTTAAACTGACTCATCACCTGTCATGATTTTTCTGTACTTATCGATCATGTGTACAAAATTCCATAGAGTTTGATAATATAATAGCTAAAATAGAAGCTAACTTCGGACGCGTACAAAAGGCTGGTTACCTCTTAATGTTTTGCATTCCTACTAAAGTTGCTCTGCAGCATTTCTGCGGATATAGACGTAGTTTTTATGCGAAGTTATTGACCGCTTAGGCCGTACCTATCAATAACTGAAATAGATATTTCATGTCTCACAAACTTTTCAATTAAAACCTTAATTTTTACAGCTTTATTGTTATTTATTTTGAAGTATTCATTTTTGTATCCTAGTTAAAAAGTTTATATTCCCTTAAAATATTCTCAGATATATTTTTTATTTAAAACAAAATGTACTTGCATAAGTTCTAAAACTTATTACTGTTTCTTTGATGGCATAATTTCAAAGTGTTCATTCAACAATCGATATTTATTGAATAAGTTCATGTGCCTACTTATGCGAGGAACAATAAGTATTATTGTACCCACGGCCGAGTGTAGCAATGTATAAAAACATGCACTATACTGTCCAAACACTGCAAGCGGTAATTTCTATATTATCAACCTCGTTTGTATATCTAGGAAAACTCACATTACAAAAGTCCTATACTTAATAATTGAATAGTCTTGGAATAACTTTTCATTTAAAAAACCGACTTCCGCCATTGTATACGACTAAATATTTGGATAAAAAAAATGATGAAAGAACCATAGTGGTGAAAGGATTATGATACTTTTTGAATGCAAATGCTTGGTTTGTTGCTGAAAATATCAAAATCGCCATATGTATGCCTACAATATTTGAGGAGTTCCCTCAATTCCTCATAGATTCCATCATCAGAACTGGATTCTGAAAAAAATGGGACCAATCTGGAAGTATTAAGTATTAAGTTAGTGTAGTTTATTAAGTAGTATATTCAAATAAAAAAAGAATTTTCCAAATCGGTTCATAAACGCCGGAGATATGCTACAAACAATAAAAAAAAAAAAAACAACCGAATTGAGAACCTCCTCCTTTTTTGGGAAGTCGGTTAAAAATCCATTTAATTGATAAGTCTTAAGTATTTCACATTTAGGTCCAAAGTTACTCCATTAGGTAATACTAGGTATTATCAGACACGTTTTGTTAAAATGTAATTCAATTAGTAGGTAAAAGTATAGCAAACTTTTTCATAAATGTGACTTATGTTTGGAGACTAAAGATTAAAATCAGACTAAAATAGTCTGATTAAATGCAGCATAGTTATGAGATTATGGTTATTATAACAAAATTAAAAAAAAACGTGAGACAATATTGGCTGAGAAAAAATATATCCACTGACTCACACATTTTATTGTTACAGATCCGAGTGGGAAACAATAATGGCCGAGATCGCGACAAAAGACAATATCCTCCAGCCCACATCGCTTCACGAGGCAATAAACATTATTAAATTCCTCAAAACGTCACATAAACAGGAGATCACGAAGCTCAAGGAAGCATACGCAAAACAAGCCGATTTTATAAAGAAATTGGAATCAAACAGAAAGCAGGAATTAGAATTCCTCTCAGGCGAACTGCAGAAATACGAAGCTAGCTTGGCAATCCGGACTGAGTCCGTCACTAAACAACTAGCTCAAAAGGATATTATCATACAGAAACAAGCTGAAGTAATCGAGGAGCTGAATAAAAAGTTACTTAACAATGAATTTGCATTTAGCGTCCCCGAGATACACATACTAGCCGATTCCAATTCAGATTCGGGCATAGTTTTAGACAACGATGAAAGCTCGAAAATAGAAGAAAAAACAGAAGTAAAGGCGACAAGGAAATGCAGCAGAAAGTTCGGAGAAACGATCAGCTTTTTACGTAGTAGGGTTGATTTTTCACCTATGAAATACAAGCCTAGCAACCCAAAGAAGAAAGAGGATAAAAAGAGTCTATTGCAACTTCCTGTGCAAAGTTGTAGAATGCTGTGTCGTCAGATGAGTCATGAAAATGCAAAAATGTCAATGAGCGATGAAGATAAAACTCATTCGGAAGATGCAATACATTCTGATAGTGGGATAGAGCCTGTTTTCATACGACCTAAGCTAAGTGACAGCATGAACAATCATTTCTCCGACGACGGAAGCGAGGATACGAGTGAAGAAATATTCGACAGAGTGATGACCCGAAGTAGTGTAAGAAGATCCGTCAAAGCGAACCCTAAGTACAAGAAAATAAATCGATCAAAGTCGAAGCTTCTAGATCAAGTCAAAATGAATATTGTTGATTAAACTGTCTTTCTTAGACTGTAACATAAATGTGTGAAGGTACTTAACTGTGTTGTCTGGCAAGTATGTATTTTTTTCCCAAATAATTTGCTGGAATAAAATATGTTTCAATGTTATTACTGTTTTTCTTCTAACCATCAGATTTTAATAACAGTAGGTCTATCAAACCATATTTTGTACACTATAAGTTGACAAATGATATTACTATTATTATTATTATTACTTTGAATGTCCCACGACTTATCCACCCTCCACGACTTATCGCTCCACATAGAGTGGTGCTGTAGTTCTTCGATTTTCTATTTATTTCATTAATGGTCTGTCTTAGTTTTACACTTTTTATCGACAGGCGAATTGCGAGTCAAAATATGGTTTCTGTATGGTGAAAATTACAAGCGGACCTAATGAGAAACTCAGTAGGTACCTATCACCATTACGAAAACGCATTTTGAGTCACAATTCGGAATTATGGATAGCTAGTGATTCTAGGCCTACTGTCATTCGTCAATATATATAGTGTTCAAGGTTAATAGATTACTTTCTATGAAAATATATTCTATCTAACCAAATATTTGATTCCTTGAAAATGGTAGGTTTCGTCTAGTGAACTGATATGATTTCCAAAAAGCTAGAATTAGGTAACAGAAAATATTCTCAAAACAACATCGAATTGTAAATTAAATTTAAAGTTACTAAACTGGTAATGGTCCGCTGATTACTATGTGAAAATGATTAGACTAGGATTATTTTTAGATTAGGGTACGACTCACGTGAGTCCTTTCATGATGATGCCTAATAATATCGCCTTGAAGTAAGTACTAATTACTAATTTATGAATAATGACATCTCATCTTATTTACGGAAAACTTAACAATAAATTAATTAGAATTAAAATTAGGTATCTATAATAAATGAAAAATATTAATTCGCTAATTGTCTCGTAAGCGCTAAGTGGCCTATAAAAAATCGCTGAATGTTAGCTTTAATCGTTTATGCCAGCAATAATCAGGGTTGCGTATTACCGTAATCTGTATCCAGTGTAAGAATAGACCTCTCCGTCTCCTCTAGTAGATGATGTTATAGCCGACTTAAGAGACACCAGAGGATGGGCAGCAGTATCCACCTGAGTACTTAGCACCAACACTGCGATCACCAATCCACCTGCCAAGCATGTTGGTGATTATGGCAAATCCCCCCCCATTGCATTCAAAGGGGAGGCCTCGCCCAGCCGAGAACAACAACTGGCTGATGATGATGATGATGCTAGATGATGTTAAATTTACCATAGCATATTTTTATCACAATGATATAATAGAGAAATAAAGATAGATATGCCCACATCCAAAACTGACTATGAATAAAATATAGGGTTCAGTACAAGCGACATTGATTCAGGAAATGTATGCAAGGTCGTA
The DNA here is from genome assembly GCA_951392215.1 of Epirrita christyi. NCBI lineage: Eukaryota > Metazoa > Arthropoda > Insecta > Lepidoptera > Geometridae > Epirrita > Epirrita christyi. The sequence goes on from OX595843.1 coordinate 3,178,963, forward strand.
CCCCAGACGGCGAGTAAACATCACCGAGGGTTAAAGGTTACTAGATGAGAAAGGGAAAAGACGGATAACTAAGTAAAGTCTTAAAATAAACCAAACATGCGTCTCCTCTCAAGCTGTGCAGTGTAGAGTTACGAAGTTTACTCAATTTAAGACTGGATGTCACCATTAGTCGATTAGAACGCGCTACCAGTTTTATTCCTTCGTTGGAGATATCTTGTTCTAGGACCTTCTTTGGGATTTGGTTTTTTGCATTTATATTATTTGCATAGGGTTCATGCCCAAACAATACATAATTAAACCACATGACAACTACCTCTAAGGCTGTCGAGATACCAACACCCCCTGAGACAGATTCAGGCATAGGTACAGACGAACGGATGGACGGCGTACACACATAAAAACGATTTGTTAAATTAAGATTATTTGTCTTGTATGAAAGTAAGTTTCTTTGTGCTAGGCTTTTATGTTTGGGTAAAGAACCATATAAACTGGTCAATTTGTATTATATATGCCAAAAGGCAAAGTTATCTAAAGTATTAATTAAATAAAAACAGGCACTATTTCACAAACCATGGTTAGCTTATAAATAGGTAATACTCCGAGATATAATGTCAGCGCAGTCATTTTATTATGTGCCAACATTGAGTTAGTTAGATTACTTATAACAAAAACAAATGCCGAATTCATTTAAATACACTGAGGGTATCAGGAACTACGAGTACTATTATACCACAACACCCAGATCCATGACAAATATTTGCAGATAAACATTTATCCTGCATAGTAAATCGATCCGGTATCTCAGCCAACACGGCCAAGAGCAACGCGGAGGTCTTAAAAAAAACTAGGGTTCAAATGTTAACCCTGGCGTAATAAGGCCATATTATAATGATAATATATTTTTTAAATATTTACACGTAAAATACTTATCATTGATGCACAATACACCCCACAGCGGGACGTCAGTGGTCTTAACACCCCCACTTAGAATTAGACTTATCATTGAGGAGTTCCGGTGGCCATAGGTCTTCTTTAAACAGTTACACTTCACGAAATGATACTTTCTGAATGCAATAACTTGTTGCTGAAAATACCAAAATCGCTATAGCATTATCCCATCTCCTGCCTGTTTACGTCCACTGCTGGATGAGGCCTCCCCAATTGAATACAATGGTGGAATTCGCCATAATCACCACGCTTAGCAGGCAGATTGGTGATCGCAGTTTGGTGTTAAGAAGGCGTACTATGTGATTTTGCCCAACAAAATCGATCTAGAACTCAGTATCTACGGGTTCTACGAGCTAAATATTTTGGAATATGAAAATTTTATATATTTGCATTAATTGTGTAAAGTTGAAAACACGATATGTAAAAAAAAAACGATAGTTTTATTTAATGAAAAATCCTTGTTTCTCACACGTTTTGAAAGAAATCTCAGGAACCCTACGGTGTTTTAAGATAAATTTTACTACAAGAAGTAGGTAATAACTATTTATTCTTATGCTAAAATCAGTTTTTTGATAAACACTTTATTTTCGCCATGATAAACAAAAAACTTCTTTTTTGTGCACGACACTCGCTAGCGCGAGCGAGATGGCGAGCGGGTTATCGCGTGCATTAAAGAGGGAGCCTAAATTGTAGTATAGTGCCCTCTTAAGTACTCAGTTGGATGCTGCTGCCCAGCACCTGGTGTAATCCCCTAGTAATCGTTGGTTGGTTGGGCTTTTACTACTTCCACGGGAGAAGGAAGTGTCTATTCTTAGGCCGGTCATGGTAGGACCAAATATAGCGAACGAAATAGAGCCGATCTGGAAAAAATCTGATCCAAATTAATGGACCAATCTGAAAGTATTTATGTTTACTATCAAATGAAAAAAAAAACAAATTAGTTTATAAATGTTTATAAACTCTCTGCCTACCCCTCCGGGAAACAGGCGTGATTTTATGTATGTATGACGGAGTGAAGAGTTTTTTTTGTTAAATTTTTTTGTAAAACATTTTTAAAAATATGACTGATTGAGAACCTCCTTTTTTTGAAGTAGGTTGAAAAAACTAATGATATTGATTCATGAAAATTTAATTGAATGTCGTGCCCCAGACGGAATGTTGACATCGTCTGGGGCTAGAGTTACCAAATGAGAAAAGGCTAAAAACCAGACAGTAGGTATATTTTTATTTTTTGAAGTTAAATAGGTAGGACATAGGTACAATTAAGTATCGATTAACTAAATTAAAAATAAATCAGAGCTCCCAGCTCTTTTTTTTAGTTAAGACCTTTCTCGTTAGGTACTAGGATGGTTTATCTTGGACATTCAAAATAGCTTTAGCTAACGAAAATTTCATTGTCATGCCAAAGTTTGTATAAACTTAAAAAGTCCGGAAAAACCCGAATATGTCTCAACCCCATGAGGGATCAAACGGGTGGCTGTAAAAATAAATCATTCCCAACGAGACGAGAAATAAATAATAGTGGACTGCCTTACGGCGGGAATATCGTAGAAAATAAGGAATTGAATTCTGGAGGCGATCTTTCCCTTCTTTGTTTATTCTGTTTTCTTGATACTGTGAGAGATTGGGTTTTATTACAATATTGCTAGGCCAGAGGCCGCTGATCCAAAGGACTTATTTACAAATCCCTAGAAAGTCCAGCCTAGAAGCGAGCGTTTAAATACCGCTGAAGCTCCATGCTGTATAGATGTATATATAATCTTCTCTATCTCTTTATAACTAGGTAGGTATTATAATAAATTTCAGTTATGTATGTAGTTAAGCAATTTTGTTTTGTACTAAAAGCATAGCATGTGTAGTGTATACATAGTCCATGTAAAAATTCACATACGTACATATGAATACCTAGTTCAATTTTAATACCCAACTCACAATGGTCATCTGTTGTGTGTTTTTACTTATTTATTTTAATTATTACAGACGACAGCCAAGTGCGCGCTACAATCTTTTAAAAATAAATAAATTTGAAGTCTCTTGTAACTTTCGTGAAAAATATTTTACAAATAGTTTTACCTGGAATAGCTTTTAGCTCGAGTTCTATAAATTTGATCAAAAATACAGCAATACTTAGTCGTTGATGAGAAACACACTTGCGTACAGAAGACGGACGGACGGACAGACAACGAAATCTCGCCCTAAAAGGGTTACTTATTTACCTAATATGTACCGAAACCCTAAAAGCTTAAATCAAATCAAATCAATCATTTATTTGCAAGAATACTTATTTTAAAATGTCAGGTGTTATAACTAATTTAGTCACTGTATTCAGCCTGCACGCAGGCGTGCAAAATTGTTTTTTGTTAATTGTTAGATTATAATGATACACTTGGCAGCCCATTCGTAGAAAGGACTCTAATAAATTCCCAGTAGACATGTAACAAAACACCATAAGACACAGATATACACAATCAGACCGCTTTAAGCTTAAAGTCTGCAAATTCCTATTGTACACCGTTTTAACACCAAAATGGATTAAGGATCCATTACTCGTATTACGAAAACTCGATTACCTACCTCAAAGATAATGTCAGCTTATCCCAGCAATAACCGTCAAAGCCTATAGATATTAGCTAGATCACTCCTCAGCCCTTCTAAGGAAAACGCTAAAATTGAGCATAGAAAAGTCTTGTAATTTTAAACAACCACTAGTATTTTAGGTGTTGAGGCTGAAACATTGAGACACTTTGGGTAAACTTAAGTATATCATAATCATTATAAGCCTGTAGAAGTCTACTGCTGAACAAAGCCCATAGAATGCCATGACGAACGGTCCCGGGCCGTCTCCATACATCGACTTCCTGCAATCTCTCTTTGGTACCCCAAATCTATCTTTATCTACCTATCTTTTTTGGTATCTGTCCCGTCTTCTTTGGTTTGTGTTCGCCACTCGAGCTCCTTTATTTCCCGACGGTTATCAGTTCTGCGAGCTATATGGCCTGCCCATTGCCACTTCAACTAGCTAATTCTGAGAGCTGTATCTTCTTATTTTGGACTCTATCCCGTAGTGAAACTCATAGCTCTCTCCACAACCTACTGCGTGACTTTGAGCTTGCGAGCTCGTTTCAGTGCCGTGCATTGTCTCATATTGCGTCTTGAAACTTTACGGTATCTGTGACGAGAAGATTATAGGTATGGCGTATAGTTCCCGAACGCTGCCTATCCGAGTTGGATTCGTTGGTTGACTAAGTTGGACGTACAACTTAGTTAGATACGTAATATAATTTTTTACAGATTATTACAACTAATACAAGAAGGTAGGTGTACAAAAAAATTAAAGGTACAAACGAAGTAGCTCAAATATCTAAAGACTGTAGCAAACGAACTAAAGATAGCTCAACTCATCCAAATCACTACCAAACGGAAGCGTCCTCAAGACCCTGGCTGCATTGTCACGCTGACTGACATTATACTAATCCGTTGAGCCACATATGAGCTAATAGTAATTATAATTAAATACTTAATTAATATTAATAATACCTAGTATACCGATGCATTATTATAATGAGTTTTCGACTTACCTTTCCACTAGCGTTAATGTTTGAAGGATGCGCTATAGAGAGGTGCACGACACATAACACAATATAATAAAACGATATTTGTGTATGAAATAGATGATAATAATATATAAGTATAATCGAAATGGTGCGGTATTCAACATTGAACGCTTTTCGTTCATGTATCATTGCACAAGTTGAAAACGCATGAGCAATCAGCACTAGGAGTGCGATTTTGAATGTCATGGAATCACTAAATATCAGACTAATTGCCGGAATTCACCCATACAGGAGATCAACTAGAAGAGACACTGTCTTGACTGTTGAGACTTAGAGGAAATAAATGACTATGACTATGACTATGACACTTGTATTGACAGATATAAAACTTTTATTCATTAATAAGTTTGCTAACTTTTGGAAATCAGTGATTACCGACCATTTTGCTGACGCATAATGAATGAAATATATGTATAGTCAATGGATGACATTTAAAAAAACGCCAGTATATTTCCACCAAATAGCTAAATAAGCCGTATTCTTTTCACTGTGATCCAAGCTACGCATTTAGTAAAGTTAGCACGAAAGTTAAATTGTTTAGTAAATACAAAAGCGTCCGATGTGATACCCGACCGTTGCACAAATTGAGTTGTTGCTTTAAACAATCGTGCGGAGATTGCGTTAGGATCATCGAGTGTTTGGCCAGTTCGGTTAATAGTTAGTTTAGCTGTTGCTGGAGCTATTAAGGTTTTGTTTGCTGAATAAAAGCAGTAGAAGCTCAGCGCTTGATCTTTACCTGGTAGGTAGATTGTAGGTTCAAATTAAGTAGTCACTAATCAACTCTTATTAATTATTGAAAAAAGTTTTTGAAAACGTGAAATAGTACTGACTTATGATATATCCAAAAAACGGCACAAAGCCGAAACACAACAGTCACATCGCCAGGAAGGTCGTCTTTAATGGATTACTTCTATTTACAAAAAAAAAAACTATTTGCAAAAGGTACTTAGGTTGAACCACGATGTATATAGTTGCAACATTAGTACGTACGATATATTCCCAACTGCCCTATAATTCTCCCCATCAATGGGCCATTGGGAATTTAAATTCCCACTTGCCCCATTGTCATTATTCTAATGTGGCATAGGCTATTATGATTAAAGCACTTATATGTTATACACTTTAATCATAATTAGACATAGCCTATAGGCTAGGCTAGGTTAGACCAGTGAGTGATAATATACACTTTCTATGAGAGTATTTTTTTTAAATAGGCTCCGTTATTTCGTAGATTACCCTCTACAAAGATAAAGTCACAAACTTTACCAGAATAACAGTGCAGAATAACATTCTTGCTGAGTAATTCTGTTATGAAATATATTACTTACTACAAAATAAATAAGTATTTGATTTACTCGAATATGTTGTCTTTTTATTTCTGACTGTTCCTACTAACACTCAAAGTTAGTGTGAATACTCCGTTAGGACGTTTGGAATGTAAACTCTCATCTGCCCTACTAATGTGAAAAGTGGAGTCAGTTAAATTTATATTCCTAACGTCCTCATTAGAAAAATGACAATGGAGGAATTGGGAATTTAAATTCCCAATAGCTCTATTGATGGGGACGATAATGGGGCAGTTGGGAATATGTCCTACGTACTTGTAGCATCTAATTTGAAGAAGATAATCGTCTTTGTATAAGAGTAAAATAATAAATTTGAGGGAAAAACACAGCTATTGCAAAATTCTTACCTTTATAAAACTGGATGAAATTAGCTTACCAACAATAACACGTCCACACTCATGGAAAATTGAAATTGCCTACGGAAGCACCGTATTAATTTTACCAAATTGTTTTGCAAATAAGCTTTATAGTTGAAGAGCAAATGTTTTTTTCAGTTTCCCTAAACTGTTTGGTTTAATACCTAGTAAGTATTAAATGCTGAGAATAATTATGATCCATACATTTATACTCAGCCTGTTTACTCACCACTAGGTGGGTATTTGCATATTTCCATGTGTCAAGTCATGTTTCACTTGTGAGTGGATTGCATAGCTACTGAATCATCATCATCATTATCTGCCTGTAAAAGTTCATAGGCCGCTGCCATCCACTGACTTCCTGTGACTTTTATTATATCTTCCACTGCGTCGTCCGTTTTGTGGTCGCTTATACTCGCTGTCAGATCTGCAAGCTATATGACCTGCCCATTGCCACTTCAACTTGCTATTTCTGAGGGCTATGTTAGAATAAACACAATTTATTTTGGTAATAACTTAATTTTTTATGCTGTAATTATTGAAAAACCAGTTCTACTCAAGGAACCTAGCCTAGAGTGCCATTGTTAAAAATCCAAAATACCTTATCATAGTGATTATTTGGATATCATGATAAAATCTTGTTTTTGGTGTCTTGTACTATGCATAATTATTTTTGTTTTGTTACTAAATCAATATTTTACCACTTGACTTGACTTGTTCACAAACTTTTAAATTAACTCTACAAAACATCTGAACAGCTCCTGTTCTATTATTAAAACACGTGCTCCCTCAGGAGCACTTCAGGCTTTGTTTCGTTAGTACCCAAATATCTTGTTTTCTGAATGTCTCTCCTGTGGATTTTACGTGTCGTTTGAATAGATATTGGGCGGTAAAGTAGGGCGGTTCAAGTTTTCCATGAGTTACGAAACATTCGAGCAAGCATCGCCTTTCATGATTTTTACTAGAGTTTGACCTAGAACATTGCAAAATAAACCTTAAATTTACTACTGGTAAAGAAGAATTCAAGGAATACCGAAAGTTAAAACATGATGTTGGTTAGCACTCATAGCTCGCGTAGTAAACCCTGATAGAGTTCACTCATTATAAGAAAGTTTAAAGTGTTCAAGAATTGACTTAATTAGTAGGTATTAAGTATCTGGAGTCTTCTAAGGTTCCGTAGCCAAATAGCCAAAAACGGAACTCTAAGTTTAGCCCTGTTCGTCAGTCTATCCGCATATCACAGCCAATTGGAGACTAATCGGCCAATATAATAGATGAAATTTTGAAAGTATGTGTATTCTATGAACCGCTATCTATAATAATAAGTAAAATGATTTAAAAACAAGGGTGGCAATCTTCACTGAGGGATGAAAATAAAATCCAGTGTACATAAGCGTGTAAATAGGTCATCAAAATTATTTGATGAAATTTGAGATTTTTTTATTTGAGAGTTTGATGAAATAATAGCCAAAATAGAAGACAACTTTGTTCGCGTACAAAAGGGCATAAGCAGTACCCTACCTGCGCACTTTAATTTTTTTTTATATTTTTTTTTATAATACTGTCACAGAATTGCTTCCAGTAGCTGGTTTAATTGCGATCTTTTCAATAATTGATAAATTGATACCACATCCACACCCATCTTACACACTGGACCAAAAGCGTCTTCAATGGCCCGTATAATGCAGGAGGCGACAAGGCGGGAAACTTCTGGACTCCGGATGATAGCAAACTTTTCACCGATGTATGCTGATTCTTGTATGGTCGGCTTGATAGTTTGTTTATTTTATTTGTTAATTCATGCAAACATAACAATCTTTGTTACGACAAAGCCAGGGTTTTTGGAGGAATAGTTTAGCTTGCTTACTTCTTTTGCTTCACAGAACTATTGAAACGGCCCAATATTTAATGGTTGTATACACACAGACACAATATTGTGAAACTAGTGCTGTCTATAGGGTATGTTATCGACATATCGATATCACGGTTTGTCAAATCGAATGCCATTGAATATAATGACACATTGAACATACCTACATTAAATAGTTAGAAGCATGAATTGTTTGCTTTCCTCTAGCCCTGCTTTTTAAATAAAAACAATGTATTGAATTCTGCAAGAAACTAGAAAACATGTTTTTATTACCCAAAATAAGGCGTTGACGCAGGTCATTTGTTGCGCTAAAAGCCATGCCGTTAGCACTAATCTATTACAATGTCTACAATACCTGTGAAATGCTATTGAAATATGTGTTTCTACGTCATGGTGTCGTAATTTAGAATACCTCGATGCATTATAAGTAGGTATGCAAATTAGCAAATACTAAAATATTTAGTTTTACGTAACATTACAACCAACAGTCACATAAACATACTTAGAATTCTGTGTCGTGGGTTTTAGGAACTACGAGTACCATGGTACCACAACACCCAGACTCGGAACAAATGTTTGCAGATCATACAAACATTTGTCCCGCAGCGAGAATCGAACCCACAACCTCTCGCATCTCAGCCGGCTACTCGCCCGCCGCGCCACGGAGGTCATATTGATTTACTTAATTAGCATTAGATTAGCATTTTGCGTTAGATGCAGCCTTAACAAGATTTTGCAAATCACAAATAAGCAACATATCTAGTCATAAGACGATACATAAATGGGCTATTTCCAGATAAAAACAAGTCGAGAACAAAGTCCCATGGGAACGTAATGCTGCAAAACTAGTTGTAGAACCTTTTTGCTAGCATAGCAACGGAAGCAATCTATCCATACGTATACCTTATAATTGAACAGTAATTGGACCATTTCTTCACAATCAAGATTTTTTTTTATTGTCATCATCGCCAGCCTGTTTACGTGCACTGCTGAACGAGGCATTGAATACAATAGGAAGATTTGCCATAATCACCACGCTTGGCAGACGGATTACTGATCGCGGTTTGGTGCGAAGTACTCAGGTGGATGCTGCTGCCCATTGCCTGATGTAATCCCTTAGGGTTTTAATACATTCATCCATTTTAAAATCGTAACAGATACAGTGCCAAAACAGTCAAAAAAAAAACAGACTAATAATTTTATTGTCGTCCGTTCAACGTGCTTCTATAAAAACAATACCTAACTTTTAACAATTATTTGCAGATCGTACAAATATTTGTTCCGAGTCGGGAATCGATCCCGCAACCTCCTGCGTCGCAGGCGAACCTTCACCCCCCGCGCCACACAGGTCGTCAATTTGATTTTAAATCTAATAGAATTTTTAGAATTTCTTTAAAAAAAGGTTAACTCTTCATTTTGCCGTCAACCTTAGTTGTTTTGTTATATATTTACATCATGTAAAAATAATAACTATTGACCTAGCTGTTTCTTCGTTACACTGTGTCACATGTTTGAACTTAGACAAATAGAAACTTGCAATATATATTCATATTTTAGGATTGGGTTGAAACAAGAAGCACTAGTCAGTTAATTGAACAGCTAAGGATTCAAAGTCAACGTCAAAAAGAATTTTATTTATTGAAATAATAATATGCATACACATACCTTTTCGTTCTTATACCCGAGAGACTCGCAAGCGCTACTTGTTCGCACTCACTTCTTGTAAAACGAATGCTAGTCAGCGTGCGCCGTTGCATAGAATCATGAAACTTTTCAATGACCATTTCACGAGCACTGAATTCTTTGCAACCTCACCCAGCTCGTTTAGAAATAATATAATTAAGATTGTGTCTGAGTTTTCAGACCTACCATATTAATGATGTAGGTACATATTCATAACTCTGTTAATTGTTAATATTATAATTTTTTTTTTTCAAAACAAACGTGACAGAAACAAAGTTGATCTTTTTTTTTATCAAATTCGTGGATGACGGAGCTGATTGCACTTTTAGTACCTATCTTTAAACAATTATTTGTATTCTTGTTTTTTAGTGTAATTGTTTGTTGTTCCTAATATAAATAAAAAAAAAAAAAAAAAAAAAAAGGAATCACAAGGATCATTTTTTTTTTATTATTAATTCTTGTAAATTCTATTAACCGTCAGGACTTTTGCAAATTCAACCATAGCTTTCTTTCAGTGTAAGCAGCTTTTTAATTCATGAAAATATTTGAAACATTTTACTGACTGTACCGAGTTGCAGTTTCATAGCGTACCTGTCTTATCGAAACTTTGAAATACAAGGGATTGCTTTGCAATGGCACATACATGTGATATCAAATCGAAGCAAATAATAGAAAAGTATTTTTTTGATCCAATTAACACAACACACATAAAATATCTTACAATTACTTTTTTAAAGACTCATTTTGTTAGTAGAGTATTTCTTGTGAAAGAGTTCGTCTGGGGAAGTACTAACACCGTACCTATTGCTACCGCCAAGCAGTAGTACTCGCATTGCTGTATTGTGGTTTGAAGGGTACGGGTGCCGGTTAAATGTACAGGAACATTTGAAACTTTGTGTGATTGACGCCTGTAACACCAGAGGCGTATTGCACGACAAGAAGAGTATAAGTAGCGAAAATATGAAAAACAAATTAGTAATTAGTTACAACACAAAACACATACAAACAACAATACAATATGAACTATACAATATGTGTTGCGTGGTATCAAATAGGTTCCAGGCAGAAGCTGGATCACCAGACCTGGGTACGGAGCGGTATTTCAGACAAACTTCAGATTTTTAGTTTCAGAGTGGTAATGCCACGTGCATCAAGAAACTACGTTGCTACGTATGTATGTATAACAATAACGTTTTGCGGAGATTGGAGTTCGTTTTTATCTGTTATCAGAGTATATTACCAGTAGTAATCTAGACTAGACATTGTTGTAGTCAACCGTTATACCAACAACCCGCGATTGAACATTGGTTATTGCTAGTAATAAAACTATGCACTTAACTTATACTACATATTATGTTAAAGCTCTGAGTGGACTATCCGACCATTCTATCATACATAAATGCAAACGTTTGGGTGATGTTGTTATGCCTGGATAGCACAATAACGGCGAAACGATGAAAATAATGTGGTATACAGGGTCATTTAAATAAACAATTTTTTTTCTAAGATTTTTAGGAAATTTATGTTTAAATCTTGGTATTAATAAAGTCTAAATTTCTTGAACTCATTAATTCATTAAATAATAAGAATATTTTTATTTAAATCAAACGTCTGTTACATAAATTTACTAGGTATAAGGATATACATATATCTAAAAACTTCTATTACAAAGTAGTTATTATTTTAAAAAACATGATTGAGTTTGCTTCAAAAAACCAAAATAGGTTAAAATACCTGTTATGGTTCTTGATATCTTCCTTCGGTTATAATTTATTCATAATGTTACCTTTTGAAGACATTATTATTTTTCACTCTGTTTAGATAAATTTAATCTTAATCATAATAATTAAAAGTTAATCACAAGGAAGTAGTATTTAAAAGAAATACAAGGAACAATGGCAACAACGTAGCAACTCAAGGTGTGAGTTGAGATTAATTAAGATTATTAATTCACTACTTCATTCACTTCAAGATAAATACTTTTTTTCAAGAATCAGCTGATTCAATAGGTATTTCTATATGTATTTGTATATGTGTAAGTAGGTATGTTTTTTTAAGGAAGGCCCTGCACTCGATGTACAAGACATTACTAACGTCTCCACGGAAATCGGTAGATTTAGGCCGGTCAAGACTGTTCATCATGGCATTCTAGGGGGGAGGCCTATGTCCACCAGTGGGCCTCTACAGGTTGATGATGATGATGAGGATCATGCTTCACCTAGCAAGAGCATCTTCACCAGACTATTTTTGAATAAAATAGTAACATATAGATACAAGAGAGTAGATAGATACCTACCCCCTTATTCATAATCATTTTTTAAACCAATTTTAATTAAAATATGTTTTGTCTTGTTTGACGTAATGACATTTTTACATCAGAGAGAACATAACTTTTAATTTAAATAACTTTTTACATTTAAAAAAACCGACTTCCGCCATTTTATTCGACAAAATATTTGGATGAAAAAAAAATGATGAAAGAACCATAGTGGTGAAAGGATTATTATACTTTTTGAATGCAAATGCTTGGTTTGTTGCTGAAAATATCAAAATCGACATATGTATGCCTACAATATTTGAGGAGTTCCCTCAATTCCTCATGGATTCCATCATCAGAACTGGATTTTGAAAAAAATGGGACCAATCTGGAAGTATATCTATTTAAATAAAAAAAGAATTTTCCAAATCGGTTCATTGCTTTTGTCTACCGTGCGAGTAGGATGTTTAACCGATTGAGTAAATACCATGACCTTGATTGACCCTTTCGGCTGTAGTGTTTCTACTTTAAGAAAGAGACTGAATAACACTTTCTTTGAACAGTTTAATCCGTAAACAAAACATTATATTTCGCTATGTACTGTTTCGATTACCTAGCTCAAAATTGATTACCCAGTAAAATTTTATCGTGATTGTGAATGACCCATAGGTATTACTTAGCGTTTTTTTGTGTATTTAGTTATTTAAAAAGTAATATTATGTTTCTACAAGTGGAGACCTTTAAATGGCCTCTAAATTACTATATAACTTACCATTTTGTTTTTATGTGCCGATGGTTTTCCTAAAATAAATAAATAAACGCCGGAGACATGCGGTAACAAACATTAAAAAAAACAACCGAATCGAGAACCTCCTCCTTTTTGTGAAGTCGGTTAAAAACAACAGCTATTTTATAGAAGTTATAATATACCCTGATTACCTTCAAATACTTCTACAAAAAAAAAACAAAACTATCAGCCCAATTGGAAACGTTTCACACAGCAGTTTCAATGATGATCACGTACCTATAGCATTACTCCGGCGTGTAAACGAGACGAGACAAAGGACGGGCGACCATTGGTCTCAAACTATGTGTGTTGGAAGTCATAAGCGGTAACAAATGGAAAGTAACGTTGTAAAAACACAGATCATATATCCAAATACGTAGGTAATGTAAAGAGTCATAACCTCGAAAACAATATTAATAACAATAGTTTTATGGTTTTTTTTTTAGGAAAAACCAGCATTCCCAAAACTCTTTGATTAAAAAGAAAAGATGAGTGGAAGAGAATTACTTTACTATATTACTGTATTACTTTAATATTTTTGTGATGAGTTACGCCTTTTTCATATTATATTATTTTAAACCATTCTTATAGGACCAACAATTTTGACGACCTACTGTGGCGCGGTACTCGTAGTTCCTGATACCCACGACAAAGGGAATCCTAGTATGGGATCAGGACTAAAATGATGGGAGTTATACAATATAATTCAAAAAATTAGTATCAGACGACCCAAAAAAAATCTTGTAATATTTGATAATTTAAAAACTGCTTTCGATATGTTGAACACGCTTCTGACTCAGGTCACAATTCAATAGTTACGTGGGCAAGAGCACACCTAGACGGTCAAAGGAATCTCACAGTTGAGTGCCCGCCTTATTTTCTAGGAAACGAAGATTATTTCGATTCATGCCACTGCAATATATTGCTTTTTCTTTTTAATTTAGAGCTGGATTTTCTCTAATAGATTTAGACCACATGGACATACTGAGGCCTTACCATGAGCTCTTAAAGAGATTCAGTTCAAAAACTACTTATTCAGTACAAAATATCGGTTCGACGTTGACATCCGTCATCATCCGCGTCCAGACCGGCTGAGCGCGGCTCGCGAGTCCCGCTCAGACTTCCTGCTCGCGAGCCGTGGCACCCGAGCTATTTTGTGAAAAGTTCCGAGCCGGGCTCGCAAACCAAGGTGAGCGGGACTCGCGAGCCGCGCTCAGCCGGTCTGGACGCGGCTATTGAATAACTTTAATCGTAGATGTCTATAGTAGACCTTCTGCTACTGAGCCTTTAAATATAGCTGCGGACATCACGGAACCGATATTTTATACTGAATAGTTTTTGAACTGAATCGCTGTAAGAGCTCATAGAAAGGGTGTCCGGACATGTTTATAATCTTTTAGAAAGTTATAATTAGTTCATTATACTCGTATAGATATAGGATGTGGCGTGAGTAGATAACCCTTTACCTCCGGGTCGGGGAATGACTGTTCAGAAAAATAAAAATTGTGCTCGGTAAAAGTCTCATTGTTTTCAAGATATTTGAAATTGACTTTTTTTTAAATTGCCAAGCATTTACCATTATTATGCAGACACATTATATCCAGGTGAATTAAGTATATCGCCCCATTCTTCTTCTATAGAAATATTTTGTTTTAATAGTTGGTCACTCAGACCAATATTAAAACACATTCATCATTTTACATTTTGTTTACAACACAAGATCATAAACCTACGAGCATACGATTTGACGACCACTGTGGTGCGGCGGGCGAAGGTTCGCCTGCGACGCAGGAGGTTGCGGGTTCGATCCCCGCCTCGGAACAAATATTTGTGCGATCTGCAGATAATTGTTCCGGGTGTTCTGGGTATTTTCTATGTATAATAAAAATATCTATCTATGTAATGTACTGTATTAAGTATATCAGTTATCTTGTACCCATAACACAAGCTCTGCTTAGCTTGGGGCTAGATAATGTTGTGTGAAATGTCCAGCATTATTTATTTATTTATACACTTACATAATAATTATTTACCTAAATAAACAAAAAAAAAGATAATCTAAACTCAAACATCGAGTTTCATATTTTTCGAATTTAAACTAAACCTGCATCAAAATAATGACAGCTTACATTTGATAGTTTATTTGTTTGTTTACCCAAGAATACTATTCTAAAAATATTTTAAAAATGTTTGAACCACGCTAAAGAGTTGACGTATAGGGTGTAGATATTACTGATCATATGTGCAAAATTTAATGGAGTTTGATGAAGTAATAGCCAAAATAGGAGCAAACTTCATTCGCGTACAAATGGGCGTAAGCACCCTACCGGTAACCTTCCCTTAATATAACATCAAGTTCAATGACTTCAGGATAAAGTATTTCTAGCGAAATAAATAGCAAAATATTAAGACAAACAAAACGATACAAGAATCTCCGGGTTGAAGTAGAATCCGGTCTCAAGAGGCCTCTGTTACAGATTTTTTATTCGTTTCGCAGTTTCTGTTTTCCTCAATGTTTAGGTTTCGCGTTATTTTTTAACTTTGTTGAGAGTTATTCTGTTACCTCTGGTGAATGTAAAAGATGTTAGAGTTTCAATAGGTAAGTAGTATTTTGTTTGTAAAAAACATGTTATATTTCTTGTACATTTTGCAAGATTAGCCACCAATTATATATTTAAAGTTATTTAACGTTATTATTCAATTCTTCTCTTGGTTTCTTTTTATTTATAAAAGTCACCCAAGTCCATAACTATAAGAAATTATCGGTTTAAAGCAAAACCATTATCTTTTATTCATAAATATTGCGTAATTATATTATAATCGACTAAAATTGTTTTTCAACTACCCACAAACCTATTCATATCCTGTTTAGAGACATTGACAACATTGTTATGAAAATAGTTGTTGTGACGTAAATAGATAAATATTACTTGATGTGTTATTTTGTAATTTTAATTCGATAGAATAAGTTAATGGAAATGGAAACTTGGAAATAAGTTGTAATTGAAACATTTAATTCTACACAGAGGTAAGTTTCTGGAGTAGTATTTGACTAACCGAAACCCAATTGACCATATTTTTTACAATTAACGCGTTGACAAATCTTTTGTATTTAATTTCGTCATGAATTATTCGATATTGTTTTATTTTTAGATTATGTTGAACAATGGCTCTCGAAACAGGAATTAAAACAGACAAGCCTGTTGGCAAATGTGACAAACAAGAAATCAAAAAGAAATCGAAACCAGTAAGGACAAAAAAAACGTTGATAAAAGCCGAGCTTCAAGTCAGAAAAAGGAATATTGAAAAGGCAACTACTGAAAAGCCAATCGTAGTTGCTAATAGGAATTCAAACTGTTGTATAAATAATCAGCAGGAACTATATTTTCCATTACAAGCTGTAGCGTCAGCAGCCACAATGTTTTTCCCGCCTTGTCAACAATATTATCCAATAGCGATAAATGAATGGAGCCCCGTTATCCCAGCCCAATGTACAATGTCGTTGTACAGCCTACAGCCTATACCTGTCATAGTAAATCCACCAGTGCTATCAACACAAACATGTCCGTATACACCTATAGTGGCTATTCCGCCGGTAACAGTTGCAAATGAAGTTCCAGTTTCACCTCTAGTTTCGGTTGCCAATGAATTTTCACTGCAGATGTCTAACGAAGTGTCACCCAACTCACCGATGCTGAATCTATCGTCTATGTATTGTGAAATGATGTCACGTATGGGTGCCAATTGCAATGGCTTCTCCCTACCTGTATCAAACGAAGTGGCAGTTTTAGGAATACCTGTGTTGAATAACTTTTCACCATTTGGTACACAATTTTCTCATGAAGTGACACCTATGCCAAATGAGTTTTCATCGTTAGTTTCATATGGGTATGAGTTTTCACCATTAGGAACGCCTATTTCAGATATGTTTACACCTATACCGAGCATACAGTTACCGAATGAATTTTTACCAATGTGCAGCCCTGTATCTAATGAAATTTCGCCTCTGTCTTTTGCGAGTTACGAATCATTTTCATATGAGACAATACTCCCTATTGTTGATGAAAACTTATATGAAACAGACGTTCATTATGAGCATTATTTAAAAAACCCATTAGAATTCTATTTATCATTGCCGAAAGATTTGTTCCCAACAGCAAGTATGATGACAATAAATCCCAATTCCATCATAGATGAGTTCTGCAAAGTACCAAATGTGGATGATCATAGTTGGATCCTAGATTTGGAGTTTGGCGTACCCAAAACTCCTGTTACAAGACGTGTAGCTACATACAACGTAAAATTCAACAGTGTTCGTTGCAAGAATGCTCCTGAGGCTATTCACCCAGGGTTCGAGAGCTGTGATAAGGATTTGAAAAGAGCGTTGATGTTTTACTATGATTGTGTGATATCGACTTGGTACCGCGGCTACATAGCAATGACCTATGACAGATCGGTAGAGAACTTCCAATCGTGGTTACGTCTACCGATGCAGGTTTTAGGAATGTGTTGGCCATAATGCATGATTTATTTAATATTGTATATAAGCATGACTTTTTAATTAAGCAATTCTTTGTTAATACATTTTAATGAATGCTTTGAACCCCTGTTTTTTTACCCTGTTTTAATTTCATCTGATTTTGCTTTTTTTTATTTTTTTATAATTGGTTTTTAGCGAGGCCGCTCCTTTCCGTACGCTGCAGCAGCCATATCACCTCGTGTCGATCTAATAAATTGTAATAATAAACTTATAGATTGTATAGTACCTAACCTCTTTTAAATTAATGAATTGAGCGCTAAACTAGGTGTAAGTGAAGTAGTTTTAGTAGGTGTTAATTCTGAAAAACTGCCACATTAATTACACAATGTTGACGTCAGTAGTACACAATGTTACGCAATTTCAGTAGACAGCTTTCATCCAAAACTCTACTCATAATCAATATTGGTCCGATTATAGGGTCCCTAATGACTCTGTCTAAATTCGTGGTCGGGTCTGGCTATCAGCAATCCGGCACACAATTTAGACTGAAAACTACCACTTTGGTTTTAGAAATTTGACCCCCAAGCTAATTTATTACGGTTAATTATTCTGAAATTGTCCAGGTTTCGGACAATTGCTGAATTCTTGAGAACCGCTATTAGGGCTTTGGTATTCAGGGCGAATCGTTAGATGGTAAATATTAAGTTATTTAGAAGCTTTGTGTAGGCAGCCTATTTTGAGCATACAAATAATTCACGTTTTCTATTTGATTATTCAAATTCAAATTATTGCTTGTTTATTAGGAGAAACCAGTTTGCTGAAAAATCTTCTTTTTTATCAGATGCTGGACATACGCCTTTCCCATGGAATGTCACAACGAACGGTCAAACTGCCTCCATCCACCGACTTGCTGTGACCGTTATAATTATGTCATCGGTCGATCAAGCCGTCTATGTCAAATTAACTTCATACAAATAAAACCATGATCAGAAATCTGTAAAACTCGAACCTTATTTCAATATTTTATTCAATAACAAAATATTATGTGCAATCTAACAATTGTAATCAACGTCATAATAAACTATGAACAACAAAAATTGCAATAGAATCTATACAAACCTAAGCAGAAGCAAAATCAATTTGGTTTATTTCTAACATCCTGCGTGGCAAAAACAAATATTACTTATTCTAATAAAATTTAACAATACGATTAGAAAGACTAAGTCGAAAAATACTTATACCTTTCTACAAAATTGTTCTCATTAAATCAGTTGGTAGGCATCCCCAATTAGTAAAATAAATGCTAGATTTTTTACTTTTCTTACGTAATCTAAATGCATATTTGTCACAAACTCCAGTCCTGAAGTTAGTCTTTTTTACTGACTCAACTAATAACGGTAATACAAAAGTACAAAAAAAAAGATACAAAATAACTGAAAAAGGAACTTAATTATCAAATAAATTCATTTCAATTGAGCGTATCTGTATTTACAGAAAGGTTACGTAATACTGTATTACAAATTAAAATCTTAATTTAAAGAGGCAAGATACATATTTTATTTACAAAAAGTAATTACATATATTATATTGATAAATTCAACATAAATTTACTAACATAACTTTTGGCACTCAATTATTTTATTATGATCACCAATATTGACAATACAATGGTATACATCCGTAGGCATAACATTTTACTCAATTCAGTCACAATGAAAACACGAGTGCCGAAAGTAATGTTAGATACCTAAATTCACTGCTTCTAAACCTATCTACAATAACTATTTACATAAAATTAAAATGCTAAGTAAATCAAGCAGTCAACAAGGCGTTTTTTACTGTTCAAGCCAATATTGGGATAGACAACGCTAAGCGAAAGATGGCGCCAGCATCGCTAGGCCTAGTCAATCAGAGAACACGGTTGACATTTTTCAAATGAATGGGCGCATAATAATAAATTGATCTCGAAAGTGATTTTGAATGCACTATTCCTAAATAACAGTTTTTAACCTTGAGATACGTATTAATACTAGATACCTACATGAATGTTTTTAAATTGTAATTTGGAAATTAACGCATTCAAGAAAGTTCTCAGAGTCAGATTTATAAATACGGACCATTGAGATAAGATTCAAAAGAGTTTAACTACATTAAGTAATGGTAAGATTTGGCGCCAATGGTTTGTTGCTATCCCTTTTCGCCATTTTGAGGACATATACAAGATTTCGCGTGAATCGAGTCCTATACAGCCCCATGGCAGACTATTCCAATAAAACGCCTCAGAAAACGTTGCAATCAATCAACATTTTTGAAGGTAACTCGCACTGCTATCGTTTCATCAATCGATAGCATCAATCACAAAGTATTACTCTGTTTTTACTTTCAGAGACTACTAGAACTATCTAGGACCTTTTATAGTCCAATCAACATAATATACAATTTTGATAACAGATCTTATAAAAGGTTTCGTCAAAATTTCCTCTTTTAAAAAAAATCTTCTATTTTTGTTCCTTCGGGAAATTATCTATAGGTCACTTCACTATCACTTATATTAAGCTCACTTGAGTTCACAGTTTAAGGATCCAAGAAACTTGGAAATCCTTTGTTCACAGTTTGGGTCCAAGGTATGAACTAACTTGAGTTCACAGTCTGTAGAATCCATGGTACGAACTTGGATATCCTCGTGCAGACGCCAGGTAAGTTAGCCTCGCCGCAGCCGATGCCCCAGCTTATGATGCCAGCGAGGAAGTACCGCGAGTCTTTGCCTTTTACCTGGAAATCACATAAAACTTATTAAAAAACTTAATAAACAAAACGTTACTGCCGTCATAATATAAGTCAATGGCCGTCATCTAGATTTGGATCAGAGGCCCAATTCTCTTAATATAAACTACTTAGTCAAAATCACGTTCCGATCTAGTGTTATGTCTTAAATGTCAGAAATTGTATTCTCATATCCGGCGTCTTTATTCTGAGTATCCGGCAATGTGATTATATCAAAATGTGACCGAAACTTGAATGATTCATAGTTTTTTCGAGTCTCTCTTTACTCTTTCCAACGATACATAATATATTATAATATTACTATCTATCTCTAATGGGAATCACCATCCCGTGAATCTAAAGTAGACTAAATTGTCATTATGAGGGAGCAGAATACCAACTTACTGTCAATTCACAATTCAGTGTCGATTTGAACAATTTTCAGTGTAGTTATAAAATAATTAAGAGAATTGGGCCTCTGATATATCGCCAATGGCAGCTAGACGTACATTTTCTACACGATGAAATTGTATTACCTGCTCAAAAGTGGTGCACTTTTCTGCAGCCAGGTTTGTAATTATCCTTGGCTACTGGGAAGCTTATATGAGTAGGCAACCTCCTTCCATTATCAGAGAATACTTATAGCATTCATAATTTGGAACATAAAGAAAAGTAGAAATGGTTGCTGGACCCTTCTCTACAAACAAACCTGCTCATTGCCCAGACCCAGATACAAACAGGGGCCTATTTGTCGAAGCGACGAGTCTTTGAGTACTTGCAAGTGCGTTATTATTTTTTTATTTTATCAAGAGAAAACCCGCGTAATTATGGCACTCACTTGTAGCTTGTAACTTGTATCTTTCGATAACTTGTATTTTTCGCAACACAAAAAGAGATACCTACTTAATTGTGTCGAAGTGGCCTTCTTTTAATCTTTTGTTAAAACGACCAATGAAAATACACAAAAGAGCCATCTCCTCTCAGTAAATAAGTCTTAAGTAGCCCTCCAACCTAGTTATTAGATCTTCAATTACAGACTTTCTGAATTAAATAAAGTCAGGTACAGAACTCTAGTAATCAAGAAGGCAATTCCTCTTTTTCCAACTTAGATCTCTTTGGAGTCATTAAACGAACTTTTGGTTTATCACTTCGGGGGGATCATAAAAACAAATAAACCGACAGGAGAATTAAGTTTTCGTGATCGAGTTTATGTTTTATGAGGTTGCATAGAAATTGCGGGATTAAAGTTAGGTTTTTGAGTTACAGGCATCTGGAGAAATGTTTTTATTGATATATTTTCAAGAGCAGCAACTTTTTTGAGGTAAGTAGATATAGTTTTGAGAAGAATCTGCGAGAATAACATCGCCTAGCCAAAACACACCCCATTTCAGCACAAAACAATTTTGGGAGCGTGTTATAGATAAAACCCGGTAACTACCGCTAATTTCAAGGTCAAAACAGCGGTGCATCTCTCACCAAATGGGTAATAAAAAAATATCTTTGGTACATTCTGTTTTCAAGGATAATAAAAACTTACTTGTAAAGGCCCGCCTGAATCACCCTGGCAGGAGTCATGGCCTCCTCTTTCGTGACCCGCGCACAGGAATATGTCTGGAATAAACTCGTGTCGCCCCGCGCGAAGGAACATAGATTTACATCTGTCGTTCGAAACGATTGGGACTTGAACCTGGAAAAAACAAAACAGAAAAATTTGTAATTTTCAAACCAAATCTAGCTCAAAACAAAGGATCTGTTGGCAGTCTTGGATGTAGGATGCGATCAAGACAAAGACACAAACGACACACCAAGAAGAAGTTGTGTCTAGTAAAAGACATAGGCTTACTATAAAGTAGGCCATGATGGTGATGATTAATAAATAACAAAAAATCACCTCTTGTAAGACTGATGGTAGAACTCCACCTTCTGACAGCCTACCCCATCCAGTTACCGTCGCATTTTCTCCAACTAACAAATCATCTGATGCCGGGAGACAGATTGGCGAAATGTGTGGGGCGAATTGAATAACCGATTCCAACTTCACCAACGCCAGGTCGTATTCGTAGGTGTAGTAGTTGTACTTTGGATGGACAGATTTGGAAGCCACTCCTCGCTCCACGAAGGGAAACTCTTCGGAGACGGACGAGAAGTCGTACTCGCCGACGCGAATTCTGATTTGGGAGGTGAGTAGGCTGGAATGAGACAAAATGTCATGTTATTATTGAATTCGATTGATATTCAATGGATAAAAGGCAGTTTCCAGTTGCAATATTATGATGTTAAATATAACAAAACATGCAACGCGAGCCACAATAAAAATTATTAGTTTTTATTGCTTGGGCAAGTGCGAAAATCTTCTAAATATACCTACTTAACTAATGTGTGCAAACATGTCAGCCAGATTAATGTGGTGTGGTTTACATTAGTCCTATTGTCCAAACGATTTAATGTCACAAAATTAACTTCATGTTTTTGAAGTCGAATCGTTGAATCGTATGTTTAAACCTCATTTTAAGCAACTAAAGATATACAGGTATATACCAAATATAACTAGTCATAAAACAATACTGATACAAATCCACTTATGTCTATCGGATTCTTCTTAAAGTGCTCTCAATCACTTGAAGTGCTTTCAGTTCCTGTTAAATGTTTTCCTCTATAGTTGAATATTACTCGGATTCTCGGAATCTTACAGAGAAGTACTTAGTAACTAGAACCTCTCCGTGACAGGATCTGTTTGAAATTGTAACAAGTTATACCATTTCCAAGTTTCTACAGAATTTAGAGAGATTGCACTAATTAGGTAGGCACCTGAGAATTTGTGTAAACTCCCATGCACCTAACAAAAGTAGTAGCTGTCTAGTTTCCTAAAGTTTCTTGCGTTTCTAATAGACATATAAAACTGAAAAATTTGTGTTATTATAATATATTATATTGTTATGATCGCTTTTGAAATGATCCCTAAACTTTTGGCTTCAAACTACTGTATCTTTTATTTCACAAGCAACGGTATCTTATTTGTATGGAGTAAGTCGGAGACTCGGAGACGACACGCAAGCTTAGGCAAAGCACTTTTTTAAATTTTGGTTGCAAACAAGCTTCCTAACTTTCTGACGGTATATTGTCACCGTCATGTTTGATGCGATGTCCTGGATGATTATTTTTGGAAGCGTTAGATTTTACTTTAAATCTCTACGACCAGCAGCTGTTTAGAATGATGTTAAGAGGAGATCACCGGTGTTTACACCCTTTTGAACGTGAACGAAGTTTGCTTCTAATTTGGTTATTATTTCTTCAAACTCCATGAAATCAAAGCGCCCTACCGGTAACCTCGTATTAATGTATAATAGAAAGATACGTACTCGTCCACACAATGCCCAGCCGTCGCAATCCAGCCCTCATTGATAATGGCGCCTCCGCACCGATGAGTCGATGAAAATCCGAAGAAAGATGTCCGTCTGACAGACACCTGCCATGGCCATCGACCGAAGTTGGAGTCCTTCCCGCCCATGATCCGCGTCTCAGGGCGAGGCCACATCGCGGTGACACCACATTCTGGAAGCAAGTCAATGAGACTTAAATTGAAAAGAAGATATTGGTGTCTATTGCTGGTGCAACATTCTGTTAGTTTAAATCATGCTAAAATTATAAGTAGTCTTATAGCTATGTATATATGCTATAGTAGCTGATGATGAACTGAACTGAAAGGGTAAACTCAGAGAACTAGCACAGAATCGAGACGAGTTGTTAATTTATCAGATGCCCATTGACGTAGCTCCCAGAATAGAAAAGTTAAAGTGGCAATAAGTACGCCTAAAGCTCACAGAACTAACAAAAAAATGTAAAGACTCGAGTGGCGACCATGACCTAGAAGACACAGTGTTCGGAACAGACCCCACCTGATAGACCTATGACACTCGATCTACCAATATCCCAAATATTAATGGTCGGTAATTTTTAGGACATCCTTAACAAAATCTTGGCATAATAGTTGTAGTTAGTAAGTCGATAAATGAATATGGCTCAAGATTCGTCGTGGCACAATAAAGGAGACTGCAGCGTATTAGCTATATCCAGCCACATCTTTTTGATGCTGATAATGACGAATCGTTTTTGTAGTTCCATATTTTTTAAAACACAAAGCAAACCCTTGTTTGCGTAATTTTTTTGCAAGGCTCTAAACTATAATTTGATGTAAATGTAAGCCTACAAAAAGTAAGGGTTTTTCAGGTTTCACGAATGTAATTTTCTGCTCTCTGTAAAGTGCGACGGCGAGATTACACCGCGACCTGCTTCGGTCTGTATTATTCGTGAGCAAGGCGCATTCAAATCCAAGACCACTCGTGGAAATGTTTATTTGACTAAGTTCCTACCTAGGTACATAAAATGTAGCAAACCGCATTTGACGCAACATGAGTGTTTTGTTCAGGAACTCAAAACCAATTAATACAAGTCTGACCAGAGTAGCTACCTGCGGAAGGATTCGGGATGACTCAATAGCTGATGTAGCGAAACGATACATGAAAATATATGCTAGTAATTTTGCGTGCCAAGAGATCTGCTAGGCTTACAATATTTGATTGTAGATAACACCACATTAGATCAGGCCAGGATCAAAGCCAGGATAAGTTATACTGGATCCATAGACACTGGCAGGAATTCAGCAGTAAGAATCTTCGTACTCTAGTAGTCTAGTCGAATGTTCTTGACTACCTCCGTGGCGTGGTGGGCGAGTATCCGGCTGAGATGAGAGTGCAAGTTCAATTTCCACTGTAGGATAAATGTTTACTTACTCTGCATATTATTATGTATATTATCATTTATTTTTATTTGTTCCGCGCTTGACCATGGTACTCGTAGTTCCCTGTTACCCACGACACATGGTATAAGCACAAGTCAGGACAGTGACTTTTGGGTGTTATGTTATGTAAGAATAGTATCTACTCTAAAGACCAATGATGTACAAGGTTGTTCATAACTTACGAATGCTATTAGTAGCCGCAGTGGTTGGAATAGGTGCACTTGTCGATTCTTCAGTCTTGTTGATCATATTCATCATAGGATCTTTCGGCTTCAGGTACATTTTGTGTGGTTTACTCGTAGTAGTTGTAAACTTCTTTGTAGGCTTGGGTTTGGAAGGCTTCTCCCACCCTGAGGGTCGGGGTTTGGTGATGAAGGAAGGTTCTGTCGTCGCTTGCCAGTGTATTGTGTTCAGATTGCTCGGTCTTGACATGAATTGAGCTGGAAAAATCAGAAGTGTTCAGTTGTTAAAGTCTAAATAATAAGAGGAACCACACGCTTTGTAAACTTGGGTGATTGTGAAGCATAGTGTACTCTGAAACTGAATGATTATTTATTTCAGCAGCAACAGTGAACTCTGAACAGCGCCATCTTAGAAACATAGTAGGAACTGAGATTCGAATGGTTCCTACTCTGAAATTCTTGTTGCCTTAATCACAGGTTGACGGTTTCATAGCAGTGTTTCAAGAGTTTCAAATAGCTTTATTAGATGGCAGTTACAACCACAACAGTGAGTACGAATTGTTTTATAATGTTTTGGATAGAGATAAACTTACCTGAAGAAATACTGTTGTCAGAGTGCTGGTCAGACACAGCCATCGGTCTCGCTCCCGACATTAAACTAAGACTAGACGATATTTTATTGTGGGGACTAGTTTCCACGTCGCTCGGCCTATTTACATTTTGGTACTTATGTACACTGTTATAAGATATTTTATTAACTATATCACTATTTTGTTCGCTACTTGTATCTAAATTGCCTAACGAGGGTAGGTTGATGTCTGGGGGTCGGTAGCTATACGAAGGCGCGCTATCTATTGGCTTCGTCATAAACGACGGTCTTTGTGTCTGGAAGTTCGGCCGTGAGATGGTTTGTGTCGACTGCTCGGGTGTATGTGTAGTTGTTGTCCGCATGGTGCTAGATGGCGCTGTGTATACCCTCTCAGTGACTGTGACTGGAGGCGGCGTGGCTGAAACGAAAACAGAAAACACTACTGTAAATAAAAACATTTCCAAAAAACTTGGAATATCTAATACTCATTATGCTGACACGGGTTAGAAATTACATCACCAATGATGTTAATTCTATCTCGTATTTCTGCTCTCTTTCTCTTGAACAGAACGTGATTTTTTTATCTAAGTATGCACCATGGCTAAAGGTGGCTAAATGAATGATGTAAGTCAGATCGTTTCCCATACAGAGCAACCGTGTGGTTCCACAAACGGCCTCTCCGGTAGCAGAAAACACGAACCCGAAGATGTTATCGACATACTATACGCCCGCGTGTGTTCCTCCCATCCAGTATCGTTAAGGCACCCAAGCAAGACGCTGCTAGATTCACTACTGCAGTCAAGTAGAGACAGCCCAAAGCAGTTGGCTGAGATTCATTTAGGTATCCTATAGGTCCCTGTCTGTCTGGTAGAGGCAGCATGTACCAAATAAGTTGTCGACACACGCCCAATGTGTCCCACCCAGTTAGCTAGATACCTACCTACTCTACAATGAAAACAGACCTTCGACAGCCGGTACTCTGTCCGGTAGCAGGCAGCATGACCCAAAGAAGAAGTTGTCGACACACACGCCCGCGTGCGTTCCTCCCAACCGGTTGCATTCCTGCACCCAGAGACACGCGCCGCGTGCACCGCCCGCAGTGCACGACTTTCGCGTCATCTTGTAGCCTGAAAAAAATAAAAGATTTTTTTATTTTATTGTTCTAATAAATTAACAAGGGAAGAACTTTTTTTATGTTGCCGTGTGGTAGTCTACCATGTGGAAGTTTGTATTGGTTAGCGATGGTAGAAACGGGTGCAAAGGACTCTTAAATAAAGTTTCTGTAACATAAAATATTTTTGTAGTATAACGCCATCTATGAGCTGGTCTTTGCACTACGTTCAATTGAATGACGACAAGTCTCTTGTTAGAGTAACAAACGTATCTAGTTTATCAAACCCAGGTTCTGTGAGGGCTGTCTGACGTGTACAACATAGGTTTCATCCCAAACTGAAGATGGCATTAGTAGTACCTATTAGCTGCGATACAGGAGTCTATGTGATGAAAAGTTATCAAGACTACGTAATTAATCATTGTGTTTTATTTTTACATAAACACAGAGATATAGGTACACATGCCTTTTTACCCGCAGGAGTAAGGAGAAGCCACAATGGGCCTCGCTTCACTTTGGGTCACACAATCGTAGACGTGACTAGTGGTAAGCTCAGTACCGCCATTGCTTTCCCCCGATTTACTTCTCTAAGTAATGCTTTCTTCTAGCAAATACCAAATTCCTTAATAAACCAGCCAGGACAAATCTTATCCCGACGAAAATTGCCCAACAAGTCCGGGCTTTTTGTAAATAGCCGAAGTTTCTGTAATGCTCTCTTTCTTGATTGCACACGAGATTGCCAGAACATGGGTCTCATTACAAAAGACGATGGTAAGGTTTATAGAATTTCAACATCTCAATTTGTGATGTAGCACTCAGTTTGACACTGAAAATTTGTGTGGCACCTAGCGCGAGAATTGATTTTAGAAAACAAACCATCGACTTTCGTATAATTAAAGTCGTATATATAGCTAAATAAACTCATAGGCCTGTCATAGATCGTAATGACACATAACTTTTCATTTAAAAAACCGACTTCCGCCATTGTATTCGACTAAATAATTTTGGATGAAAAAAAATTATGAAAGAACCATAGTGGTGAAAGGATATGATACTTTCTGAATGCAAATACTTGGTGTCTTGCTGAAAATATCAAAATCGCCATATGTATGCCTACAATATTTGAGGAGTTCCCTCAATTCCTCATGGATCCCATCATCAGAACTGGATTCTGAAAAAATGGGACCAATCTGGAAGTATATCTAATCATATAAAAAAATAATTTTCCAAATCGGTTCATAAATGCCTGAGAAATGCGGTAACAAACATTAAAAAAAAAAAAAATATAACCGAATTGAGAACCTCCTCCTTTTTGGGAAGTCGGTTAAAAAACACACTAGGTAGGTACAAAGCATCATTATATTTTTGTGATACATCGTTTGATACATCCCTAGATGTTACCTACCTTATAGGCACTAGGTGCATATTCTAGCACCTTAGAATATTATACCGTTGCAACCTATCAGAAATAACTCTTCAATGCATTGTCTGCTAAACACCGCCGATGTTCATATTTATTGCCTTCTAAAGTATTGCGGACAATCTAATCTTCGGTGTTAGGCTGCCTTCCTATTGTTTATGAGTGTATCGAATGTTTAGAGTGATTGTGCACTCGCGCTATAGCTAAGATAATGCAGGTACCAACCTAGGTAACCTACATAGTTATGCCTTCCTCAAGGAATGCAATGGACATCAATTTGCTATAATCATCACGCTTGGCAGGCAAATTGGTGATCGCAGTGATAGGTGTTGAGTACTCAAGTGGATTCTGCACTCTCCTTATCTAGTTTTTTTAAAGGAGAGAGAGGGCTTTGATTATATACACACTAGATAGAGTTTCGTCCTGCAAACACTACAAAAGAAACAGGCCAGCCTTTGCTAGCGCGTGTGCGTGTCTACACACACAAACATGCGCGCAGCTTTGTCTTACACTCGCGTCACGTCATTGCTTTTGTGTCTGTTTGCGTGAGTAAAGATAACAGCTACTGACATATTTCCCAATTTATTGGGAAAAACTGACTATGTTCGGGTAAGTAAGTTTTGCCGGTTACTAGAAAACAAACAGTGGAATCTGTTGATTTTTTACAGAATGGAGATAGATAGACTAACGATATTGTGATTATGTCGAGCGTGTGGGAAAAAAGTCAATAAAAAACAAACTTTGTTTTTTTTTATAATATTCACCCAGTGACTGTGAACTATAGGATCATTAGGTATTCTGAAAAAACTGAAAAAAAAAACGTTTCAGAACACCTCTAGTGGCATTAGACAAAGATGTGTGGTGAATGTTGTTCTACTACTCTGATGGTCTCGTGAAATGAGAAAAATCAGAGCTGTAGGAGTTAGTTAAACTTTAATACGAACATCTTTGTCTAAGGCCACTAGAGGTATTCTGAAACGTACCCGTACCTGGAAAAAGAAAGAGGGAGGCCTTTTTTTGCGATAGTTTTAACGTAGGTATGTATCAGATTACTTACAAATTGCATGAGAAAACATTTTATTAAATTTGACTAACTTCTGCTGCTCAGATTTTTTTCTTCCGATAAAATGAAACAAAGCTCACATAAAACTGATCAAAAAAAAAATTTATGCGTATCTGAGTCGATACGCATAAAAATTTTTTTTGATCAAAACTACTCATTTTTATGCAGAACTCACGCTTGACCAAAAAAATAACTGTGCCAAAATCGTTTTT
Source organism: Epirrita christyi (assembly GCA_951392215.1). Lineage (NCBI taxonomy): Eukaryota > Metazoa > Arthropoda > Insecta > Lepidoptera > Geometridae > Epirrita > Epirrita christyi. Next base: position 3,208,442 of record OX595843.1, read on the forward strand.
GAAAATGAGCAAATGGTTCCAAAGTCAGTTTTCCCGTATCTCTTATGGATATCCCCATACTGTCCCATTTAAAAAAAACACCCTGTATATTTTAAATTTTCAACTCACAATATAATCTCATCTCGGTCATCTTTTGATTAATCATCGCTATAGGCATTAGTTAGAGTGGATAAGATAACGTATGTATGCCTTCGCCCGCCGCGCCACAGAGGCCGATATATTTTACATACCTACTATACTTTTCATAGGTAAAAGTGAAGGAAAGTAAAAGCAGGTGAACCCAATCGACGTTCTCACTTTATAAGGAATCATTTATTCAGTCACCATAAGGAATTTAGCATTCAAAAACTGGCAACACAGACAAAAGTGCCAAGCTTGAGTTGAATAATCGGGGCTAATAAGTTGATTATTTTTATTGAATACTTTTGAAAATACTATGAATTCTGGATACTTATCGATGGTAGGTGACTTTACTAGTTGTTTTTAAATGTCCTTTGTAATTTCTGCACACTTTTATGGCGCAAATCGTCATTGCTAGCTCAAATTTCAATTCACTTTGCGACCGTTCGCCTTGACAACACAATTGACAATGAGGGGCGGGAAGCGACTTATCAGCTAACAGTTAGCTGATATTTTTTTCGACGCTTTTGTGTCATGAAGCTCTATCTAGTGTGTATATAATCAAAGAGAGAGGGGTAGATTCTCAGAGTCATGCTGAACCGGACATACCATGGTACCACGGCATTATGTACCCTAATAGGACTTCCTGCCCAAGTAAACCAATCCGACCAAAAACAGAGAAACCACAGTTTTTTTTTTTCAATTTGATGTGGCCATGACCCTGGCATCGGCCATGTTGTGGCTTGCAGAACCAACAACCGTTGGGGAATGATGATTTTCTAGTGGCGATCATGAACCGGACGACTTAAATGATGATGATGATGATGATGTTGATGATGATGATTTTGTCAGACTGCAAATGCACAAGAGCCTTAAGGGAAGGGGGTAGAGATAATAAATTTACGAGTGGTGGTCTACTGGCGGCTGCTCAAGGCTCGCTTGATGCATCTGGGTACCGTAATGCCGCAGTGCAAGTGATGCAGTAGGTGTACTTGTATTTCTAGAATTACATAAATTTAATGTTTTTTTTAAGACAGTGGTTAGTAATAAATTTACGAGTGGTGGTCTACCGGCGGCTGCTCAAGGCTCGCTTGATGCATCTGGGTACCGTAATGCCGCAGTGCAAGTGATGCAGTAGGTGTACTTGTATTTCTAGAATTACATAAATTTAATGTTTTTTTTAAGACACTCTTACAGAGTCTTTTTGATATTTTATTTATATTTTTGGATGTTTGTATTTTAGGGGCATACCGTGCCTAAATATACGTACTATGTTAGCTAAATTCAACTACGGTTCGAACAGTCTGTGAGGTGTCATCGAAGAAATAACATATGGAATGTTTTTTACTCTCGCAGGTAAAACTGAACATGCACTGATTAATCCGGTAGATGGTTGTAATGCACATTGTTTTCCTACAAAACTTAATATTTTCTCTGATCAGCCCAGCTAGTACTTACCTAGAACGAATTTTCAAAATTACCCAAATGCCCCCAAATTTTATTGAGATGGTATAAATTTAGAAGGTACTCTATCAGCTCCTGTAACGCTTTTTCTCCCTAAGCTACAAAACAAAGCCCTTCCAGTTGTTGCACAGGAGAGACAATTCAAAGAAATCAAACCCACTTGTTGTAGTTCTACTGCTTGGCGTAGCACTGTGGCACTTAACGATGAATTGGCTCAAATAAGTAACTACCATTTTAGTAATATTGATGGCGGTTCCCGGTACCACGTGGGAATTATGCAATGTACTGCATTTCAGAAGACGTTATCTCTTATGGTTTACCGTTGACGCGCTACTTATATTTTCGTAATTTATTCTGAGTTTATTTCAATAGGTTTGTGTTGGTAAGGAAATTGATTTTAATTTATTGAGCTCATAGAAGTTTCTTCAAGTTTCTTGAAATCGCAATGGGCTGGTCATATAGCTCGCAGAATTGATAAACGTTGGGTAATAAAGATTCTCGAGTGCTGACCACAAACTGGACAGAATACCAAAAAAAATATGGTGACAGCAAGTTGATCTGATAATGGAAATGGAAGGTGAGCAAGGGAACTCCTTCATAGATAATGGTAGACTGGCAGTATTTGGGCCTATTTTGAGTTTGCGGGATCAAGGCCCTCCACTCGATGGATTGAATACATTATGAACCATGTAGGTACTCAGATAGATTATGGTTTGATATTTTAACAAGTGGTTTAGCTAGTCCATATGAGTGAGCATTATAAAAGTGCCAGGAGTGTATCGTATTCTTGTTTGCTTGCCTAGTAGTATAACAAAAATAAAAAACCTTCAGGTCCATTTAGAACAATTTTTTGATACCAACAGCCTTTAGACTTTCACTGATGGACAAAACTTCCCCCATAAAATATAATGGGAGAAATTGCCATAATCACCACGCTTTGGCAGCGGATTAGTGATAGCATTATCAGTGACTAGTTGCGCCCCGCGGTTTCACCCGCGTGAATAATGATGGAAATTGATGATGATGATGATGATGAAAAGTAGCCTATGTGTTAATCCAGGGCGTAAAGTATCTCCATTCCAAATTTCACTCAAATCCATTCAGTAGTTTTTACGTGAAAGAGTAACAAACATCCATCCATACTCACAAACTTTCGCGTTTATAAAATTAGTAGGAAGTAGGATGTGTACTCTGGTGGATGCTGCTGCCCGATTAAGTACCTACTGATATTCAGATTCTTCAAGGCTGATCTTGATACCTGAGTTCTATGACCCACTTTTCAGCTCTTTTATTCACTGATCATAGTTTCCGAAACCCTAAGTGTGTCACACACGTAGCAGATGCGGTAAGATATCATTTAAAAACATTCAATTCGCAGTATAATCTCGTCTCAGTCGCACTGTCACGTATAGTAACTATTACTTAATCTTCGCGTTTCTTGCTAAGAATATGTAATAGTTACTATACGAGACAGTGCGACTGACACGAGATTATATTGTGATTGGAATGTTTTTAAATTAGAGAATTGGGCCTGAGAATTGTATCTGAGCGCGTATCTGTCCATATCGCTCAAACTCAAGGAGTAACACACACGTAGTAGATCACTTATATTTTACCGTCAAGCATCTGTAGGCACCGACATATATCAAAAGATGGACAGATGTTATCTGTGAATACAAATTGAAATACAATACAGTTTGAAGGTTTCCGCGTGAATGTATAATTTTCGTATATTATCGTATCTAATACGTGTTTGATACCTTCAGATGCGATAAGTTTTTATACGCATATAAAATATTAACGCATCTGCTACGTGTTTGATGCACTTAAACCACAAGCCAATCAGTTTGCGATGCCATACAATGTCACAGATAAATAAAATGTAGCATCTTATTGGACGCGGAACACTGTTCAGCAACTATTTTATTACCAGTTGCCAGTAGTAAACTCATCTGACAGTGGTACCAACCTGACAATATACCGAACGGCTTAAAATCAGAGATACCAACATGAAACTATAAACCAGATTTATCGCCACTGGGGAGTGTCACAGTAATCTGATTTGTGCAGCATTATTCCGCAGTTACAATAAATTTTTATTGAAATCTTGATCGGTTGGGATTCTGACATCTCATCATCGGCATCATTAGCCGGTAGATGTCCACTGCTGGAAATAAGCCACCCACATAGAACTCCACGACGAAAGTTATTGATGCGTCTCCATCCACCGAATTCCTTAAACGTTAATCAACCTTAATTCATAAGAAGATGTCAGATTCGTTGCAAGTCGAAATCCGTGGTCTCTGCCTACCCTCCAGGAAATAGAAATCTCTGAATCCCTCTGAATTTATGTAGTAGGTAATTGAAAGAAAGGCGAGTTGGAACAAGAGTAATTTTAGTTTACAAGACGAGTCAAAAATGATCCTAGAGTTATTTTAGTTATAAGACGATTCAAAAATGACCTTCGTGATTTTATTGAATTAAAATATATTTATTATTTTGTGATTTTGATTTTAAGAACAAGCCTTATAAAAAAACAACAGCTGAATTGAGAACCTCCTCATTTTTTTAAGTTGGTTAAGAATAGGTACTGGCGGTAGAATCATACAAAATAACAGGCTAGATAAATGAAAACTAACAATTGCGAGGGATATAAATATTCATAACTAATTTTCAACGGCGATAGGCGTAAATTACAGAACTAACACCATAAGCTATGGTCTTACAAGCATATTTGCATATCCCGTCATGGGTTCAACAAGACACCGTACTTCATCGAAATCTATTCATAACAACGGGATGGATATGATGATAAATATTCTTACAAATATTTAAGTGTATGTTTATTAGGTCGGCTTATACCTAACGCCAAAACGGTTAAGCCAATTTTTATGAAATTTATAGTATTTTTAGTCATAGTCATAGTCATAGTAATTTATTTGTCAGAATGTAGGTACATGATGTAGATTTCAAACAATTAAAATAGATCCATTACACTCTTACCGTCCTTAGGCATGCAAATATATTATGTAGTTACAGGTAGGTTAATATTTAAAAGTATACTAAAAAACTAAACATTACTCAGCTCGTCCGTTAAAAACTCTGTCACTGTGTAGTAACATTTCTCAAGCAGAAGTGCCTTTAGCTTATTTTTAAAACGTACAGTGTCATTCTCTTTTATGCTCTCTGGTACCTTATTAAAGATTTTTGTAGCCATAACAAAGATAGATCAAAATCTGGATTAAAACAATAAGTACGTTTCATACCTTCGGAAAACTAAAGCGGACAAAACTGCTAGAGAAATTTGTCTGAGTAAGTACCAACGTCTCGTCTCAAACTTCGCGTTGTGTAAAGTGTACCCAGACCCCAAAATATCAAAAAGTCCCAAAATGTATTTAACACAAGAAAGTATTGATAGCATGCTTGGATGTTATTTTTTTTAAATATAGATAGCGCCGTTAAATATGAAACAACGTTCTTTTGGCATGTTTTTCTATTTATATCATGGAAGTAATAAGTACTACGTACAACTAGTACTTATTACTTCCATGATTTATATTTATCAATCAACTTCAAAGAAAGGAGGAGGTTTTCAATTCGTCTGTATGTTTTTTTTTGTGTTTGTTACGCGATTACTCCGCCAATTAAAAATTGATTTTGATGATTCTTTTTTTGTTTTGAGGTCATACATATTTCAGAGGTGGTCCCATATCAATTTTATCGAAATTATCGATTTTTTATTTATTTTCTTAAAACTAACTTTATATTATTATTTCCAGATAGGTACATAGGTACATTGACCAACGAGCTTCGAGAAAATATTGTAGAGAAAATGAAGACATCTTCAGTCTCAAGAGTGCTTTATTAAATCAAGTCGCGTCATGTCTTTTAAGCTTTATTTTATTGGAAGAAAGAAAATTACTGGAGGCAAGTGAAAGGTCTTAAATTTGATTCCAGTCAGGAGAAATACTCTAATCTTATTTTATAAGTAGGCAGACTCTGTTCAGAAAGAGAGCCGTCGTGGCCAAATTGTGAACTTACGTGAGGGGTTTTCACGGCCATTTCAAATCATGCTTTCAGAATTGAAAAAAGATGACGCTGCTTTATAATGTAACTGTCCAGTGTCAAAATAAAGTGAAATGTCAACATCGGCAACGTAGAAATAATTTTCGTTTCGTGATTTTTATTTTTGGCTACTTCTAAAAACACCACGAAATCACTAGCGCACACTCAAGAAGCAATCACAAACAGAATATCATGACTAATAGCCACAGACTACTTAGAATAATAGGTTTGTACGCGTGCACCACAGACAATCTTGATTGATACAATTGAGTCAGCGCCATCTATCAAACCAATTTGAACTACTTTTTTTCTTTTTAATCGAAGATGAAAAGCCCTCATTGGGAGCTGGTTTCTTTCTGTTACATTTTGAACTAAAAACTAAAGAAATAGTAACAGCTGTAATAGGATCAAAACGGAACATACGCGCTATTGAATTGCCCGCTAAACAAAACAGGTAAATCAAATCATATCAAATCAAAAAAATATATTCATTGAAATCACAAGGATCATTTTGAATCGTCTTATAATCTAAAATTACTCCTGTTCCAACGCTACTAAGCCTAGAAGAATCAGGCAACAAACACGGCTTAAGCTGTAACTAAGCACAGCAGCGCCCTCCAATCCCACGATGGGTCTCTCGCTGGACAGACTCTAAGACCTTTTGTTCTCTTGAGCCTGTTTTTCGTATAACCTCAGCCAATTCTCTAAATTATTTTAAAACTACACTGAAAGTTAACCGAATCGAGACTGAATATCTGAGAATACCACTTCTGACATTTAAGACATCGACACAAGATCAAAACATGATCCGAACTCTATTTTAACTATTTTTAAGTTAGTGAATTGGGCCTCTGGTCTTAACGTAATTTTCATAGAAAAAAATATGTTTGATTAATAGACAATATTTATAAAAGCCACAAAACCGTATCCGATCCGATGATACTAATTATCACAGCGACTGTTGGCATATTGTACCATTTGTTGTCCGTGGTACTACCAGTAACACTACCGTAGTAACACGGGTACAAAAATCCGAAGAACTACCAAGCGATCCAGTAGTACCACGGGATGTTTTTTATGGTATCGCGAATATATCACAATTATTTGTTCAATCTGCCATAAACTTTTATACAACTTATATTCCTATCCCTTAGATAAAGAAAAGTCTTAAACTCTGCTATACCTATAGGTATATTCAACCAAAAACTATTGGTCATGTGTAAAAAGTACGAAAAGAAGAATTAAAGTTTGAAAACCCGTAAGCTCCAGACAAAGAACCTCGTATAGAGACATAGTAAGCCTTACAGTCTGCACATCTCGAGGAAAAAACATAGTAAAACTAAATCCAAGTAATGCAACTACGAAACTTTAAATCGCGTGACTTCAATAGCCCATACACTCTAGCAAGTGCCACTGTGAAAACTAACCGTTAATTAATCTTTTTTCTTAAAACACCCAACTGTAACACATACATGCTCCTGATCCTACACTAGGATTCCCTGTGTCGTTTCTGTGTGTGTGTTGTTCTGTGTGTGTGTTGTGTATCAGGAACTGCTACTATGGTACTACAACACCCAGACTTGGAACAAATATTTGCAGAAACATTTGTTCCGCAGCGGGAATCGAACCCGCAACCTCTTGCGTCTCAGCCGACTACCCACCCTCTGCGCCACTGAGGTCGTCAATAGTAAATAGTACATTTACAGAGGGCCTATTACGAGTTTTGCATTGCAACAATCACTTTGCGAGTCGTGCGTATTCAACGTGGCTTACGTAACTATTTATGAATCTGTGCAGTTTTTTCGACTGCGCGGCACAGAATGATGAATAGTTACTATGCAAGTTACGTTAAATACTCACGACTCGCAAAGTGATTGTTGCAATGCAAAACTCGTATTAGGCCCTCAGATTTGCAGTGGTTTGTATTCTGAATTGATCTCTTCGGACGGTATTTGAGAGAGATGTGGACGCTATGGCGATGTAATACTGTATTTCAAAGCTACTATACAGCTAGACCCGTATTTCGTGCCGTCTTTCAACTCACAATTGCGAGAAGCGATAAATTAAATTGCTCACAATATATCGTCGGCCACTTTGGTAGCTACCGGTTTATCCGTAAGGTAGTGCACGTTTCAATGTTTGTAATTTCTAACAATTCCATTTGTTTGTGTTTCTAATCGGCGACGAAATGAGACGGTATATGTATTTGGGGTTAAGGTTTTTGCGGTTGTTTACCTGCTACCATTTATCTCCATAATGCAATAAACCCGGGCTTGTCGGGCAATTTTCGGTGGTATAAGATTTGTCCTGGCTGCTGGCTTATTTAGGAGTATGTTATTACTGGAAGAAAGGGTAGCTGAATTGGTCGTGGATAGCAATGGCGGCGATGAGCTCACCACTAAACTTGTCACGTCTATATTCTTGCGATTGTGTGATCCACGGTGAAAAGAGGCTCGTTGAGGCTCTGCCTACCCCTTCGGGGACAAAGGCGTTTGTTTATATAATGGCCTTACCGAGTTTTTTCGGTTTTACGAACCGAAATAGAAATACTATATTAAACATTAGATATATAAACCAATAAACAAAAGCACAGTTACACATACACTGAGAAAAAAATCCTGAGACAACGCTGCAGCTTTACATTGCGAGCAAATTCTTGTGAATATAACAAAATAACTTTGAGATAACAGCAAAATGCCCTTTGCTGCCCCAACAACTTTTTTATTGTGAAACGCAAACATTGTTATTACAGCATAAAGATATTGTGGCGTTAGCAATTTTTGGGTCCTTTGATAAAATCGCAAAGTGCTAATCTGTGGCGTTCACATAGTTAAAGTTTGTATAGTTCGCAATGTCAGCCGCACATTGTGTTTGTATGTTGTAGCGTTAGCAATGTTTTGGTTCTTTGATAAAATCGCAAAGTGCTAATCTGTGGCGTTCACATAGTTAAAGTTTGTGTGGTTCGCAATGTCAGCCGCACATTGTCCTTGTATGTTGTGGCATTAACAACTTTGGGTCCTTTGATAAAATAGCAAAGTGCAAAGCTGTGTCGTTCACATAGTTAAAGTTTGTGTGGTTCGCAATGTCAGCCGCACATTGTCCTTGTATGTTGTGGCGTTAACAACTTTGGGTCCTTTGATAAAATAGCAAAGTGCAAAGCTGTGTCGTTCACATAGTTAAAGTTTGTGTGGTTCGCAATGTCAGCCGCACATTGTCCTTGTATGTTGTGGCGTTAACAACTTTGGGTCCTTTGATAAAATCGCAAAGTGCTAAGCTGTGTCGTTCACATAGTTAAAGTTTGTGTGGTTCGCAATGTCAGCCGCACATTGTCTTTATATGTTGTGGCGTTAGCAATTTTTGGGTACCCCAAAGTACCCCAAAATTCACAGTATTGTATAGGATCTTTGATCCAAATGATACTATTTCGTAGTTAGGGTTTCGTTACTTAAAGACTATTAGATTAAATAAAGAGTATTTTTAAGTTAAGACCGTTTGTGTGGCATTCTAGGGAGGAGGTCTATGTCCAGCAGTGTACTTCTACAGGCTGATGTTGATGATGATTTTTACACGAGTCTGACTCGCTCTTGGCCAAATTTATTTGTTCACAGAATAATTAAACGCTTTTTTCTTCTAACTTAAAACTATCTACCATTCTGCTCTCTACTGCGATGTGATCTCTGCGCACGCGACTCGGCGAAAGTGTATGCTCGCAACCATATCCATGGTTTGCTTTCGACGAATTGCCGTACAATTGATAGTAAATGATTTATCGGAAGCTGAATACATGCTTTTTGCTGTAAATGAAACAGATAAATTCATTACTCATATTTAAGAGTAGGTAAGTCTACTATTTGAAGTTGGCTTGTAGTTAGAGAAACATAGCCATCGAACTTACGGGTACTAAAATATTCTCGAAGAGTGTGTGAGAGAGAGAGAGAGAGAGAGAGAAAGATAGATAGAGAGAGAGAGAGAGAGAGATAATACTTAGAAGTGAGCACTCACGATCACTGATTCACGAAAAGCAATGGAACATTTTTGTCTCATGGTTCTCGAGCAATAGCGATCACAGAAGTTGACTCAAGATTGTTCGTCTTGGCAAACTTCGGAGAAGATATATTATGTTCAGCAGAGGAAGTCTTCTAACTGATTATGTTGATAATTTATGCATTCTTCCCTTCATTATAAGGTTTTCAAGTCCTGAAAACTCTAAGTTTACATATTTTGAAGCATTTTTCTCAAGGCATCAATTTACCTAACCTAATTTCTTGCCGTGATAATAATCAAAGACGAATCCAAATACTATCATCCATAACTAAATTATAAAGACGATATAAAATATTACGTTTGACGATATACAGTTATATAAACTGATATATCATCTTCAAGAACCACAACATTTAATCTAATAACAACCAAGAAGTCATAACACTGGTTAACACAGGCACGGTTGGAAAGCCAGCTAAATTAAAAACGTAAATCTTACTTCTGCGAAGGCTATACAATACCGAGATGCTATTATCCTAGGTAAATATTGCACAGCTTGCATGAGTTTGCCTTCTATAAATTGTAGAAACAGTGTGTATGAAAGATTGTTACATAGAATCTTCTAGGTAACCACAAACAGCTAATAAGTTACTGCTTGTTGTAGTGACTATATTGAATCGTTACGTGACTAAGTAACTGACTATTAACTCATTTAAGCAGTAATTCTTCGAGATCTGAAGCCCTATTCTCGTAATTTAAAATAGTTTTCAAACAGTGTCGATGCCTTATAATCACAAAATTAAATGGGATTTTCTTCAACTGACAATACAACACGGAAATGTGATTAAATCGAAATGTGACCCTTTGAATTAATTATCAATCCTTTTAAAGTTTTCCAAGAATATTGTCTAGAATTTTAGCCTAGACGACGCGTTTCTCTTCACTCTTTTCCAATTATTATATATATTAATCCCTATCCTATATACTCTAATCTACGGTCGCCATCGCCATGAATCGAAAGTAAACTAAATTGTTATTTGAGGCACAATACCAATTTTCAGTCAATTTACGATTCAGTCTCGATTCGGTCAACTTTCAGTATTTATTTATTTAATTCAAGCATCACAAGGCTCATAACAAACTACAACAGTATTGGATTTAGAAAAATTAGGATTAGTTTTTTAATATTTACCTTGTAGGTACAACTCCTTGTATATTTTTAATGAACAAAAACATACAGATGAAATTGAGAACCAAGCTTTTTGTGAAGTTGGTTATAAATTAAAATTAGGTGGTAACGTAACTATCGTTAAGTATACAATATACATTCATTATCATCATCATCATCAGCCAGAACACGTTCACTGCTTGACATGGCCTCCCTGATAGAAAGAATACCACGACAATGAGGGGTTTTCACGGCCGTTTCATATCATGCTTTCAGCGTTGAAAATAGATGGCGCTGCTCTGTTACGTAACTGTCAAGTGTCAAAATAAAGTTAAATGTTAACATCAACAACGTAGATATATTTTCGTTTCGTGGTATTTATTTTTGCTTACTTCTAAAAACATCACGAAATCACTAGCGCACACTCAAGAAGCAGACACAAACAGAATATCATGACTAATAGCCACAGACTAGTTAGATAATAGCTTAGTACGCGTGCACCACAGATAATACATTTGACAATCTTTGCATTTACAGTTGAGTCAGCGCCATCTATCGAACCAATTTGAACTACTTTTTTTTATCGAAGTTGAAAAGCCCTCATTGCCTTGAGCCGCCTTTATACACCGACTTAATTGAATTATTCTACATTGTACATGAAAGAAAAAGATAAATGACCCTTACGTTTAAAATGGGCTCTTTCTGTTGATGCTTTGCGAAAATATTCACATTGTAGCTAAATAGGAAGGTACACAAATGAGGGGTAGATTGTATGCGGAATGAGGACATCCCTCCAACTACAATCTGTCGGGGAAATGAACATCCGCCCAGCGAGATATTCCACGGAACATCACATCCCCGAAGCTGAGAAATGTAATAACTGACTCATTTGTAAAGTTGGCAACTGGTTGCGTACTACGGATAGATACTTTTCTATGGCAAAATACTTTTGAAGAATTCTTTTATGGCAACCTGTTTGCATGTTTAGGAAAAACACTCTTCCATCACAACTAGTTGTCAATAACGAGCAAAAATCCTTAATCACAACTGGTTGCGAAACTCGCAGTAGATGCACTTATCTGTACTTAATATGAGCAAGCTGCTTTGTTTTTAAGCTATCTATGTAATCGCTGCTAAGTAGGTATGTCGTAGAACTGGTCGAGAATTAAAATACAGTCCAATGGTTTACTTGCACATTTTCAGTGAATGTTTTCATGAAGAAGAATTACGCAGTTTCAATGACTCAGGTTTTCAGCGCAAAAGAAAACAAACGAATTACGAACTGGTTGAAAATGATAATACAGCCTTATGGTCTATTTGCACATTTTCAGTGAAATCACTGCCATGCATGCATGATGCTTTCAGTGTCTCAGGTTTTCGGTTTGATACAAAAGAAAACGAACGCACATAAGAACTGGTCGAGAATTAAAATACAGTCCAATGGTCTATTTGCACATTTTCAGTGAAATTACTTCCATGAGGAAGGTTACGCACTTTCAGTGTCTCAGGTTTTCAGTTTGATACAAAGGAAAACAAACGCACATAAGAACTGGTCGAGAATGAAAATATAGTCCAATGGTCTATTTGCCCATTTACAGTGAAATTACTTCCATGAAGAAGAATTACGCAGTTTTAGAGTCTCAGGTTTTCAGTTTGATACAAAAGAAATCAAACTCAATACCTAGAGCGTCTTAACTGTGAACATTTCGAGTATTTTCAAACACGCATGTATACCCTAAGCGTACAAAGTTGTACACGCAAGTCACGATAACTTTAGGTAAATCAAACACCGTTACCATTTCCTATGCAAGCTATAAATTATCAACGTAATCTCGATATTAATAATTAAAGTGAGGAAAAGCCGCCCTAGATTCCTTTGGGAGTATTTAGGGTTGGCATGAACAAGACGCTTGGTTAAATAAGTTTAGCCGGCTTGTTTATTATTACCGACCAATTACGGGACACCTAACGCTAACTATTTGTTAGTTTATCAACTCTAACAGTCAATCAGAAGTTCTCTCAGAAATTATGTCTATTTGATATCTGTCAAACACAGCTACAACAAGTATTTAGTTGAAAAGTAATATTTTTCAAAACAAGCTTTTATTAAATGTGGGGATTTCATCTTCGATTAAAAAAATTGTAGTTCAAATTGGTTCGATTGATGGCGCTGACTCAACTGTAGCTGCCAAAATTGTCAAATGTATTATCTGTTGTGTACGCGCACTAAGCCAGTGATTTCGTGGTGTTTTAGAAGTAGGTAAAAATAAATACATTCTCTAAGACCACGAAACTCAAATTTAACCTACGTTGTTGATGTTGACGTTTGACTTTATTTTGACACTTGACAGCTACGTACAGAGCAGCGCCATCTATTTTCAACGCAGAAAGCATGATTTGAAACGGCCGTGAAAACCCCTCATTACTAGTCGGTACCGTGAGCTGATTTATATGAGCCCAAACTGTTACTATACTATATTTTTGAGGCAAATATTTTTTCTGGATCTGGGTGCCATGGTACTCGTAGTGTCTGATACCTGCGACACAGGTAATTCTAGACTATGCATGTGACTATTGGGTGTTATGTTATGCAATAATAATATTTAATTGTTCAGCTACTGGCAACTTTAAACAGTTATAATCCACTGAAGCTGTCAAAAGTCCATATTAAAATACTTCCGTACTCTTTGGAAATAAATGTTTAATTGGTTTTTAAACTTAGTGTAGTCTTGTGGAGATCAATCCTCTCATTCATAATCAATTTTTAAACCTAAAACAGCTTTTGACTTGTTTTGGCGTATTTATTTATTTACTTTAACTAGAACGGCAAGGTAACCAATTACACTAATTAAACACAATCAAATAATATTAAACAAATACAACAAAAATAACATTAGTCAACACAACAGAAAAAAACAGAATAATAATAATAAAAATAAAAATATAAAAACAATGTCAAAAATATGAAAAAAATATATATATAAAGGTATGTCATTTTACATCAAAGAGAACAAAACAAATGCTATTTTATCTAAAATAGGTTTAAAAAATTATTATGAATAAGGGGGTTACTGCAAAAACACGTATCTTGTAAGATTACGAATTAATTTTCAATTTTCTTTAAGAAACTATTTCCAGCTTGTAAGGACTGCTTAAATTTTGCACGCTTGACGGCAGAATGTACTGGAAACTATTATTATATTTATCATCTATGTTTTATACTGTACCTACGTTCTAAGCAAATAAATAATTCATTCATTCATTCGTTAATTCATTCATTCATTCATTCATTCATCTGTCAACTCTGACAACCCTACTGCTTTAATTAGTAACTCGATAAGAAACACCTGTGTTTGCCCTTTTACTCTCATAGCAAGAGATAAAGAGAGCATTAAATTATGTGCCGACTGGAACAAGCGCTTGTATTGAGTATTGTTATAGTTCAGCACGCAGAGACTTTCCATTTTAATAGCAAGCAATATAGCAATAAGATGCATGGCAATAATGGTTTTTAAAAAACTTTCAAAAACGATACTTTTCTAGAATAAAGACAATTATTAGATCAATTGGACTTCGCATCTCAATTCGGAAAGCTTTTAAGAGGGGGTTACCGATAGGGCACTTTTGCCCTTTATTTTATTTTATTTATTTATTTACACCCGTGGTGCGTCATATCAAGGTTATAAAGTCCTATTTCACTTAACTACTACACCCTTGGGGACAATGAAACTGTGTTGCTATCAATCCAAAGTTCTCCGTTATTTTAAGGGGCTGGAGGTCTGTTTAGCGGGGGACAATGCACAATTCATCCCCATCCGGCACATCAGTGCAGATCTTATCTCTCCCATTTTGAATTGAATTGAATTTAAGAGCGCGGTATACTATCTTCTTAAGGTCCTTATTCAAAAACAATGCGTCAATCATACAAATATCTGTTTTTCCAAATCAGTAATCAAAGATAAAAACACATAGGTATCTATAACATAACATAACACCCAACAGTCATATACTTAGTCATGATCTCACACTAGGATTCCCTGTGTCGTGGATATCAGGAACTACGAGTACCATGGTACCATAACACGCAGAACAATATTTGCAGATCATACAAACATTTATCCCACAGCGGAAATCGAACCCGCAACCTCTCGAATTTTAGCCATCTTCTCGCCCGCCGCGTCACAGAGGTCGTCAGAGGAGAGGAGGATGAGGTTGGTATGCTTGAGTCAGTGTACTGTCAACCTAGTGAATTTTTCAAATTTGAATTCGATCGAGATTCGAGTTTGACTCCAGAAGCCTTTAATCTTCTGAAATTCTAGTATTCAAAAGACGATTCAAATAAGGTGGCTTAATAAATCCTAGCTCGTACTCGTCCAATTCCAGTTGAATAATTCAAGATCTCATTTCGCTGACAGCTCCAATAAACCAAGACTATTCCCATTTGCCTGGAAAATAACGTTAAAACAGCGATGTTTTGAGTTATTTTGTCAAAGGCAGCATTTGTATAGCATTTGTGCAAATTTATCAATATTGTCAACAACTTTTGAAACTATCATGGTTAATAACATAATTATCACTAGAAACGGGATATTTACCATGATTTTTGAGTTTTATTGATTCCCGATATTTCGGCACAGTTTCATGCGCCATGATCACGGGTAAACTGAAGACTTTGCGCTCTGTTGAGATTACCTGTGGATTGTGTAGCTCAAACCATTGGATTGAGCTACACAATCCACAGGTAATCTCAACAGAGCGGCATTACATACCAAGACTGGTACAAGAGGCAATTGAGATTACTAAACACAGGAATTTCAGTAGAGAAGATGGTTTTCAATTGTCTGGAGTCTGGAATCCTGTGGTGAGAATGTGTAGCAATCGGAAAAATTGTGTGGTGCCAGTTGCTCGTCCGGATACCGTTAGTGTGGTGTGTCGAGATAGAGTTAAGTGAGACAATGAAACTGATGGTAGGGGTGTTCGTAATAAAAGACAGAAGAAGAAGAGAAAGAGGGTAGATCGTTACGGCTACCTATAACAATAAAAATCTACTCGCAAAGACTTCAGTTTACCCGTGATCATGGCGCATGAAACTGTGCCGAAATATCGGGAATCAATAAAACTCAAAAATCACGGTAAATATCCCGTTTCTAGTGATAATTATTGTCAACAACCTTTGGGCATCCAAAGCTAGATGAGGCCTCTCCCATAAAATAAAATGGGGCGAATTGCTATAATCAACGCGCTTGGTAGGCGGATTGGTGATCGCAGTATAAGTGTTGAGTTGTTAGGTGGATGTTGCTGCCTGCTGGTGTAATCCCTTAGTCGGCTTTTACGACATCCATGGAGGAGATGGAGGGAACCACATTTAACGATCGATCGGCTATTACTTCATGACCTTTTAAAAAGTCTCCAAAAATCAGCTGAAGGAAAAATAGTACTGGTAATTAACCGTTTATGCTATTAAACCCCAGCTTTGTACGTGAATACGGCTAGAGGCGGTACAAATCACAAAATGATTATGATACATGTCTCGTCCGCCTCATTTATGAATGAAAAGGAGAAACAAAACGAACCCTACGGGATGCTTTCGCTTTCAACCGTACCTTTCCACTTACGTAACGTCCATTGATGCAGTAACAGTTAGAGGTAAATGCGCCGGTGAAGTTGTACAGCGATGAATTGCAAATATGTGGAAGTAGGTTCGATTGTCAGGGGACAAAGACGACCTTCCTTGACTATTCATGAGTAGTTGAATGACATGCATGTGGCAGATTCGATTTCATTGGAGTTAAGCTAAGTTAGAGAACAGCTACTACATGTAAACCTTTAGTGTGTTGAATTAAGTTGGGTATTAAGCTAATGTATGTTATATTATATGTATAGTTACTTGAACCAGAGTGTACCGTTGTATGCCATATATACCTATGTACATAGTAAACCTATGTGTGCCAGGGAGAAAAATGTCCGTAACGCCAAAAAAAAATTAATCGTAAAATGTAAAAATATACCTAATAATATACATGTCTATTATAATTTATATATAACATTATCTTATATGTATTGAAATGTAAAATATTATCGTTACTTATTGCCATTATGTGATAATTCATTAACAATTCACTCATAATTTGTTTTGTGGAATTTGGGGCCCTGAAGTGAGTTAGCTGACTCCTATATCAGCTTCAATTGAACCCAGTTTAATGTAGGATTCCATTTAAGTATGCTAAAACCTTTTTGGGTTGAAATAGAAAAGCGTAAAGGTAGATTTAGGTGTTTTTACTTAGCAAAGGTCACGGAAAGAAAAGAGGTTTTGAAAGGCCGTGTTTTGCTTGCCCTGACCCTGATTTCTTTTAGCAGGTATCACTTTCAATTCAATTCAATTCAATTCAATTATTTATTTCAGGCTACATGGGAAATGCACAATAAATTATACCTAAACAATAAGCCCATAATATAAATATATACCTTATAGACTAACATACATACTTTATACCTAAAAACTATAATTTTACATATAATAGAACCCAAACACAAGCTCTCATGGGGCCCATGGTCAAGAAACCACAATATGGGCTCTTGTCCAGTGCTCCATGAAAACGCAGTCTGTGTCCAGCCTCGCCGCAATAAGTTGTAGGTAGCTGTTGGAGCTAACGCGCACCCGCCGCATCAGGGACGCGGATCTTTTGCGCATTATCGCCGCGAAACCGTCTACTCGTGCGTCTGTAAACATCCCTGATGCGCTGCAGAAGCGCGGCAGCCCCATCAGCACCCTAAACGTATTGTTATATTGAACGCGCAGGGCATTCCAAGACTTCTGTGTATGCTTGACCCATAGGCTGCAGGCATAAAACGACTGGCAATATGCCCTGAAAAACGTAGTCTTTACCTGTCCAGTACATCGCGAAAACCTACGGGCCAGCATATTTGCTCGGACACATAATGCCCTGCGCTCCCTCTCCATATCTATATCATCTGTGAGAGCCTCGGTGATCCAATGGCCCAGATACTTAAATTGCGACACTCGGTTCAGAGCACTTCCATTCAGAGTCAGTGGGGTCACTTTGACTTCAGACTATTTTCCGCGATTCGCGTATAGATACGCTTTTTTCAATTGAAACACAGACATGTGTGTGAGACTGTATTAAGGCCGCGTAAACACAAACGTTTGCGTATTGAGCTTCTGTAAAAGGAAAAAATCGAAAAAAAAATATGCAATCACCCAGACACATAGATAGTCTGTGTTTTGAGCAAGAAACATACTTTTTATTTAGAAAATGAGTGCTAATCTCCAGAATAAAAGGTATTAAATGAGTGCAACCTACGGGTTTTTATCAGTAAACTTCTTAGGCTCAAATTGTAGCTCATTTTATCCTATCCTACTAATATTATAAACGCGAAAGTTTGTGAGTATGGATGTTTGTTACTCTTTCACGTAAAAACTACTGAATGGATTTGAGTGAAATTTGGAATGGAGATACTTTACGCCCTGGATTAACACATAGGCTACTTTTCATCATCATCATCATCATCATCATCAATTTTCATCATTATTCACGCGGGTGAAACCGCGGGGCGCAACTAGTAATTCACAAAACGAGTAAAGCCTCAAGCCGAAAGTCTATAATCAGTGCGTGTTACCAGTGATAACTTACGGCACTGAGACGTGGTGGCTAACTATTGGCCGTATATACAAGCTCAAAGTCGCGCAGCAGGCTATGCAAAGAGCTAGGGGATTCACTACGTGATAGAATCCAAAATGAAGAAATCTGTAGAAGAACCAATATCACTGACATAGCTCTCAGAATTAGCCAGTAGAAGTGTTGATGGGCAGGTCATTTAGCTCGCAGAACTGACAACCGTTGGGGAATAAAGATTCTTGAGTGGCGACCACAAATCGGACGACGCGGTAGAGGAAAGGCCCTAAGGACTAAAAACATTATAAGCGTCGCAGAAAATCGGTAGATGGAGGCGGCTCAAGACCGTTCGTCGTGGTGTTCTAGGGAGGAGGCAACCAACCGGTGGACTTCTACAGGCTGATGATGACGATGATGATGATGATAAAAACGAGTAAAACAAGTTATTCAACAAGCCTTAAAATTCGTTGTCAAGCACATAATCTGAAACCATAATACGCACAAGCAATGCTCTCTCAAAACCGCATCAACTTTCAAATCCGTACTTGACTTTGCCTAAGTGCCTACTTATTTGAGCCAAGTACCATCCCATTCATTTCATAATCAAACAAAGGACCTTTTACATCACTTGAAAATGAGTTAGACTTATTTCCCAAACCGCAAATTGTCCCAGATTTTCCAGGCTGTAAAGTACTTTGGCCTTAATAACTACAAAATGGTTTTTGTGGACACCTTTTGTGCTATTGTTTTATCAACAATGGAAGTGATGAAACTATCCTCTTTCGTTCCATATTTGCGACATGTTGCCAACATTTGGTAAAAGACCGTGATATAATAGACCCTAGTAAGCAATAGAAATTTCATTGTTCATGAAGGTTGAGGCAACGAAATTATGGGCAATTTGCGGTAATGCTTCGTCGGGTTCATATTTACTAAACTGAAATGTAATATAGATGAATTAGAAATTAATTTATAAATTCTGTTGTTGGTTTTCGTTAATGTTCAAAGGTACGTAAAATAATGCTTCCGAGCGAGAATCGAGGATATTTTTTTTTAATTTGCACCTTTTTATTTTTAAATAGAATGGTTTGAATTTTAAGAAACTATTTCCATGCTAGTGGATAAAAGCACTCTTACACGCAGTTTTTGATTGGTTAGAAAAACCTTTTCCTCACTTCTTTTTTTTTTCTTCTTTTCTTTTGAGATGAAAATAGTTATTTGTTATACGCAAAGTTGCTTTTTAACCGCGTGCTCAATTTTGATGACCGAGCAAGCGAAGGATTCTATTAGCAAGTGATTCAAAAATTAGAATCCTGAGCGTTAGCGAGGGATCAAAAGAGCACGAGATGAAAAATCTTTGCACTCGAGTTGCAACACGTAATCTTTCATCCCACCTCAGCGAGGAAATTACTTAATGCAACATAAAAACATTTACAATCACAAGATACTTTTGCGCATTTTTAACAGTTTCAGTCAATTCTGTTTGTCAAATAAACTTCCTCGTCGCTAGAATCACTCATTTTAGGTTTTTCACTTGTTTTTAACCTAAGGTTTTAACAATATGATGTGAAAAGAAAATGGCGTGCGTAAAGAAAATTAAATAAAAAGTAATTCACCAAGAAGGTCCCGAGCCTGAGTTTTTAACAAATAAAAAAATGTGGCGTGATAAATTCGGCCCCATGGAGGTAGAAGTAAATAGGTTGAATGATGTTTTGAATTCACAAACTTAGTGCACACGATGTTCTAAATTCAATTTTACTTTATCCTCTAGCGGATAAAAACGGTTTTTGCACTCAGATATCGAATAGCAAAAATACTCTTTCCAAGATGGTGGGATGAAAATTCATTTAACGAAACATTAATTGCAAACCTACCTCGCTACGTTAAAATAATTAAATCTTGTTTTTTTATCAGCATATTGTATTTCAAATTAATAAACGCACGATAAAAACATTGTAGCAAAGCCAGGAAAACCAACCAGATATAGTTATTTCAAAACGTCTCTCCATTATATTTCCAAGACGCAAAATCATTTCTGAATCTTATCTATGAGACATGGCAATGCCCAAAAAGACATTAGGCTTTGGCAGCGTTATCTCCCAGCGATAATGGAAAAGTTAAATCTTTGAAAAGGAACCGAGTCTGCCCGTGTCAACAAGAGAACGGAAGCACCCCAGATTCGCCTTCAGAGTAGTAAGGGGCCAAAAAAGTCCCTATGATCATCATCATCATCACGTGGTCCACTTTTGGACAAAGGTCTCGCCCCATATAATGCCACAATGAACAATCTTGAGCTGCCTCTATCCACCGACTTCCTGTAATCGTTACAATGTTGTCGGTTCATCGGGTGGAAGGCCATACGTCATAGGCTACATACACGTCTTACGCCTATGATTATCTTCCTATAGAGATCAAAATCAGAATTTTAACAAACAATTTACATCGATGTATGTTGTAGTGTTATACGGATTTTTGGATGGAAAATGAGGTTCACAGAGTGTACGCTAGGGGCGCTCATCGGTGTCGCCGTTCAAAATTAGTGTTACACTACATCACAAGTCTGTGTCAATTGTTTGCAAAATACGGACTCAGCTTCTAGATAATAATGTTCCCTTTAATGCACGTGGTCCTACCGTGTTGGTCCTACAATAGAATGGTTCCTGGTTGATCCTGCTCACAGAGACTTGAGAGTCTCAGTGTTAGATTACAGCAAGACCACCAGGGGTGGGTTTCATAAAGTAGGCCTACTTTCGAGAAAGGGAACCGATACGCAGCATAGGCTGCAATACGTTTTTTTCTTTCCATTGTTATGCCTTCGTTTCCTTTGCAGAACTTGAATTTGAGTATCCAAGTCTAAGCTAATTCCAACATTTAGCTTAACCTATTAACATCTACGAAGTCTTGATCTAAAATCTGGTTTTTACACTTCGCCACTTCGGCAAAAATTCACCACTTTGTTTAACAAAACAGTATTATTTTCCTTCGAGAAAAAAATACAATTACGGAGGCCCGTCACGAGTGTCTAATGAAGGTTTGAGAGGAAAAACTTGCAAAAACAAAATTCCTAATGATCACTCAGTTTGTAATTGTATTCCGTTGCCAAGTGTTGGATAATTGAATTTAATTTCGTATCTTTTCGTATAAGGAAAGTAAATAGCTTTAAAGGCGACTAAGAAGTTAAGTCAGATTCAGTAGTAGGTGCATGCTCAGCATCAGAGTACACATACCATTTCTGACATATAGTACCTATAATAAACTCTATAATACAATTTCAGAGCCTTAAAAAAAGAAAAGCTAACATACGTCACGCTAGTACCGCTTCCGGCTATAGGTCGTTTACTCCCAGTGGGGGGACAGGTGGGGGACCACCTGTCTGGCCCCACTGGGGGACGTTGGGAGAAAAAAGTGCCAACGTCCCCCACTCGTGACAACGTGCAGATTTTTTTTTCTTCTATTTTTAAGTGTCCATTATGATGATCACTGAACACGATTCTGCTGTTAGAATTGAAAATAGTTGCCGCCATTTTGAACTTTTTTTGTTTTTTTTTGTTTCTTTGTTGTTCGATTGCTTTCAAAATCAATATCTGAGGATTCCTGTGATCACTGAACAAGAATCTGCTGTCAGAAATATGTGTTCGTGACAGCTTCATTACTTTAGCAATGCAATGTGCCGAAAGGTTTGAAAGGGTTTGAATATATGCAGTATCGCAATCGGGTTCATAGGAATATACCTTTACACTAGATCGGTACGTGATCCAAACTTTATTTTGATTCATTTTTATTACGAGAATTGGGCCTTTGTTCTCACCAGCCACACCAGCTTTTCTAATGAAATAAAACATAATGTTAAAAGTCAACAGTAATGAACACTAACTAAATAAAATATCTGTTCATCGGAAGCCAACCAACTTAAAAGCTTCCTCATATTGTTACAAAGAGAATTGGCTTGTAATGGCCTATTGTCTACAATGGACCAACATTATGGATATGATGGTTAGGTAGATTATGTAAGTAAACTGTTACGGCTGAGTCACGGTAGAAAAACACGTTGAAAACGTACGGACAATATATTTGAAGGTATTTTTAAACTATGTCATGTTCTGGGTTTTTCGCATGCAATACGTTTGAGTAATCACATGGAAGATTTGTTCTTTAATCTTCAATCCTTGCAAGCAATTGGCCCCGAGTGAGTATATTTGACATTTAGTACTTGGTCTGTTAAGTTATCACCATCATCATCAACAACCAGAAGAAGTCCACTGGACTATTAGCCGTCCCCATTGAATACCACTGTGCAAGGTCTTTAGCCGCCTAAATCCACCAACTTCCAGCAATTGTAACAATGTCATTGGTCCACTGAGTCTCAAAATTAACACCTCAGAATAAATAAATAATAAATAAATAAATGCTGGACATTTCACACAATATTATCTAGCCCCAAGCTAAGCAGAGCTTGTGTTATTGGTACTAGATAACTGATAATTACATAGATATAATTTTTTTTATGCACAGAAAATAACCAGAACACCCTGAACAAATATCTGCAGATCGTACAAATATTTGTTTCAAGGTGGGAATCGAACCCGCAACCTCCTGCGTCGCAGGCGAACCTTCACAAGCCGCGCCACAGAGGACGTCAAGTTACGTTATAAAAAAAAAATCCTTCCCGAAGGAACTGAACTTTGGGATAAAAATTACATGTTTTGATCCAGGTTTGAGTCAATCTTTGTAATCAATTTCATCAAAATTTACCTAGCCGTTTTGTTTTTAAATACGCAGGGATATCAAAAGCTTAAAACATAGCCACGCAGATACACAATTAACTTGCCTAATAGGTAATGTCTATAACAACAGTTATAGTGCTACAGTTAAAGATAAGTCTTGCACGCGCAGAGTAGTGATAATAAGTAAGCTATAGTGTTTCAATTAGAGCCATGGCCATGCTAGCTTAGTCTAAACTACCTTCTAGTTCACTGAGTTTGAATCAGATAGCTAGCAAACCGGAGCCAGTGAAAACTTTGTGACTTATGTGTTCATTTACTCAAATCGATGTTAAACTTCCAGAGGCCTTACCATGAGCACTTATAGCGATTCAGTTCAAAAACTATTACAGTACAAAATATCGGTTCCGTTGATATCCGCAGCTATATTTAAAGGCACAATAGCAGAAGCTCTATAGACTTCTGAGATTCAAATTATTCAATGATGACGAATGTCAACGACAAACCGATATTCTGTACTGAATAGTTTTTGAACTGAGTCACTATAAGAGCTTATGGTAACCCCTTTTATTATTCTAATTGGATTTTGCGCACTGGACTCGTGTAGAGGATTACCTAATACCTTTAGCCCGAACACTGGCAGGAGGATGAATGTACTTACAGGATAAATAGGCTACACACAAAATAAATATTCCAAAGTTTCGATTAAAAAAAGTAAGTGGGTCTTTTATGGGGAATTCTGTACGGGTCTATAACAAACTTTTAGAAGGTGCATCTAAACTTATTCGAATATTTAAATCCTACATAAAAGATAATCGAATTAAGAAAGCGTATTACACTCTTGATGGTTATATTAATGATAAAGCCGCGTGGCCTGATGTCGCTATGCCCCTTGACTGCTAAAATGTAAATTTGCAATATCTGTACCAATCTATTTACATGGTTTTATTAGGTTGATAAGTATCTATATCAAGCGTAGCGTGTGCTGTCTTATAAACTTTTGCTGAAGTTTTTTACTTTTGACTACCTTCCTTAAGTTTTAATTTACTGTGTCCCCCCCCCCCTCCTCTCTTCTTCTTCTTGTGTGTGCTTCTCCCTCAAGACATCATCAAAGTAAGCCAAGCCGTGTTTGTTGCCTAATTCTACTAGCCTATTGGTCGCGTTGGAACAGGAATAATTTTAATTTATAAGACGATTCAAAATGATCCCTATGATTTTAATGAATATAATTATTTTGATTTGATTGGGCTTTGTATCATCCGTATTCCATATTTGGACATATTAATTTATCTTCTGTATCGATCCTGTCCTTTGGGCCTTCAAATACGCTTTTACAAAATTTCTAGAAGTATCTTTGTGTTCACACTGATTCACAAGATAAATCTCGCTCTATGATTACTCTGTAATCTTTTGAATACGGGGCGTAATCTTTAATGCTATTTCTTAGACGGCTCGTGGCCATAATTTTAATGCGTCAAAACCAGTAGCTATTAAGATCCAGTTCCCGTTAAATACCAAGGACGCACTGTATATTCTAAGGCTTAGGTAGGTACTAATGTTTCACGAGTCTTCGCTGTGAAAAATTATTTCAATCATCTAATTCTAATTCAAAATGGGGGAGATTAGATCTGCACTGACTTCCCGCATCGGGGTGTATTGTGCATTATCCCCCTGCTAACCCTAGCCCAGCCAGCTCAACTCCTTAAAATAACGGAGAAGGACTCTGGGCTGATGGCAGCACTGTTCCAGTGTCCCCGAGTGAGTAGTGGATGAAGTTAAACAGGACTCTATCAGGACTATCTTTTCCTGGAGCCCGGTTTTTTTCCTGGCTTCATTTGTGGATGTGCAGTACAAATCACATGCTCCACTGAGCTCTTTATTTTAATCATCATCATCAACAACCTTTAGACGTCCACTGCTGGATGAAGCCTCCCCCATAAAAAATAATGGGGGGAGTTGCCATAATCACCACGCCTTGGCAGGTGGATTGGTGATTGCAGTATTCGTGCTGAATACTTAATTGGATGCTGCTGCCCATTCCTTGGTGTTATCAATTTCACGACATCCACGGGAGGAAATGGAGGATGAGCAGGCAGGGTATGGGCGGCAGCATCCACCTGAGAACTCAACACGAAAAGAAAGAAAGAAAGAAAAGAAAATACGTTTTCACACCATCTGCTTGACAATGTCCAATTACAAATCATGCAACCTGAACGTAAAGTAAAGCATTGTATCTTTAGGGATATAAAGTTGTATGAAACTCCCTAGGGATTAAAGTGATTTGAATTTGGAACGTCAAATTCGTGTGGAGACTCGTGGAAAACTCTAAGTAAATAAATGCCCATTTGGCATTGTAAAGAGGTTTGTTCGAAATTCGAACTGGCCACCATAAACAGAACTCAAAAAAAAAGAAAAAGGTGCGTTTACAAAGAATGTGAACAGCGTGTTTGGTGCTGTGAATTCACAGCACCAAACACGAAGTAAATTTTTTTTTTGTAAATTTTATTGCAATATTCATGTTAATAAAAAATTACAAACGATAGTGATTCTACTCCAAAGTTTATCAAAACAGACGCTTTCGAGACTATTGATAATCTACTACCGCAAAAATCAAAACAAGCCCTGGCTTTTTATTGTCTCGCAGAAAGTGTGAAAAGTAGAGTATGCTCCTCTGGAATAAAGCCTGTCTTCGTCTTCGGCAGCTTGAACCCCTCGCTTCACTCAAGACTCTATATAACTTTAGAGTCCCTCGTTACGCTCAGGGTTCAATATGCCGCCCGCGACATAAGATACTGCTTTATTCCCTTAGTGCATAATCTACTATTATTTATCCCCAACACGAATACTGCAATCACTTATCCGCCTGTTAAGCGTGGTGATTATGGCAATTTCCCCATTGTATTTTATGGGGGAGGCCTCGTCCAGCAGTATATGCCCAAATGCTATCGATGATGAAGATGATGATGCATCGTTATAAGAAAAATAAGAAAGGAGCGCCAAGGAGCTTGATTGATAGTAACATTCTTAAATTTTAATTGGGAAAGCAATAAAAAAACTGTCCCTGTAGATTAAATAATACAACGATCTAGTGAAGCTGGGAAGATGAATCCAGATCGAATACTCCTCAACAAGTAGTGGTCCAAGTTTGCGGAATAACCTTAATAATCAGCCAGAGCGAGCATCTGTATTCTTAATCAATATGATTTGCCCCCACTGG
Source organism: Epirrita christyi (assembly GCA_951392215.1). NCBI lineage: Eukaryota > Metazoa > Arthropoda > Insecta > Lepidoptera > Geometridae > Epirrita > Epirrita christyi. Next base: position 3,234,815 of record OX595843.1, read on the forward strand.
AATGGCCCCAGAAGAATAACTCAGCCTCGAGTTACTGGCTGCATTTACTTGCCCTTCGGGGAAGTGAACGAGGCATAAACAATCCTTGAGTAGGTTTTGAATTGCAAAAAGCTGGACTGTCCACTGTCGGTCGGATGTGTATCGCAATTTATGTCTTGTTGGAATATTCAATGGTAATTTTATGAACTTGGTTACGTGGTGATGACGACCTCTGTGGCGTGGTGGCGGGTAGCCGGCTGAGATACAAGAGGTTGCGGATTCGTTCCGCTAACCTTATCACGGACGTATAGCGTAAACGACTTGTGATTTCGAAGGTAAATTTTGAGGGGCAAACTAGAAAAAAAAAACTTTTGTCAAATGCATCATGTGACATATCAAATGAAAGAACTCGATAAGAGAAACATAATAATATACAACTATATTATTTGTATAATTTTAAAATACTTGTTCCGAAAGTATATGGAATATTGGGCCGGACTTATAATTTAAGGGATTCAAACAAATCCTGAGTTCTTAAATTCCTACGGGAAACGGAAAATACTCGTAATGAAAAAATGCGTACAAAATTGTAGTGACTTATAAGTTAATAATCTAATGGTTAATTGCCTTATTGTACGGAACCCTCTCCACACGAGTACGTCTCGCACTTGACTGGTTTTTTTCTTTCATACGCCATAAACCATAAACGAAAAGCTTCACGGTTTTGTGATTGTAGTCGGTAAGTTCATCCGAATTTTCTCATTGGGTCAAGTAAAATTAACCTGAAAAGATGATTAAAAGTGATCATTGCAATTTCAATGCATTAAACACTATTAACTTCGGCCTCCTGCCGTGATTGTGTCTGGCCTAAGAATAGTCCCTTTTTCTCCCGTAGATGTCGTAAAAGCCGACTAAGGAATTACAGGGCCATGCAGCATCCACCTGAGTGCTTAACACCAATACAGCAACCACCAATCTGAAAGCGTGGTGATTATGGCAAATTCCCCATTTTATTCAATGGGGGACGGTTCTTTTAGCAGTGGACGTGAGCAGGCTGATAAACAAACAAAGAACTTCGGCTTTGTTCACAGAAAAACTTCTGCTTACCATCACTCATAATCATGAAGTTAAATCTATCATTTTGTTAAAATTCAATTTACCAAAAGGTTTTCCGCCATAACTGCTTTTTCCTGCACCGTTTGACGAGATTCCATTTCCTAAAATGCTTTTAATTCCACCATTAAGGCTCTTCTCACATTGCCATTACAAGTTGATTGTTGTTTGTTTTGTAAATAGGTAACATTAAATAAATGGTTGCGTTGTTCAATAATAGCTGCTAGTGATACTAGCCATCGCTGGTTTTATACCTACCCATTTTTGTTTAGCAAGGGTGTGCAGGTAATTTTGGTTTACGGTCGTTGATAGTACGCTTTCAGTCAGTCACAACTTATTTTTACCTTCTTATCCATTTTATACTTAATTATTAAATATATATGTTTAAATGCTCACCGATTATATTGTTCCTATATTAATTATTTGTTTATATATTTTACTTTATTATGTTGACGTATATTTTGTTGTATATTTTGGTTTTATTTTATATGTTTTAACCGTCGCTGTTGCTTTACCCTCTCCATATTTTGGTTCCAGATGATTTTCGTTGGGTGTCACATCTAACATTTATGCTGAGCTGAACGATAGCCGAACGCCATTTTGGCACACGGACACATGAACCGATTTATTTAAACTTCCAGTTTTAGTTTCTAGTTTGTTTAAATTTTATGAAACGTTTACGTTTCTTGTCTGTTATCGGCATTGTGTGGTGTTTGTGCCAAATAAAAGTTTTCTTACTTTCTTTCTAATTATACATTTCTGACACCTTGTGTTGAGTCTTTAGTTTGTAAATGAAACCCAACGTCATCGGCGCATGTCCTTGGATTTTGGATCTTGTCATTGTTAAGACAGATCAATGTGCTTGGCAAACAGATACATTTTTCAACTCTCAGCTTTTCGTCTTTTGTCTATTTTTCCATTTATGCATATGTTTTCCTCATCTTAAGCAAGTTAAACCGTTTCATGTTTATTAACAAGGTCAATCCAGGTAAGTACAGCTACTCTTCACACGGAATAAACATAGTGGGTTGAAACATCTGATTCATTTAGCCTATATAGATAGATATATTTAGCCATAAATGTTAGTTCACTTTGCTCATGAATGACGAATAACGAAATGTGTAGAATAGTTCTAAATAAATAAAATAAATAAATTAATGCTGGACATTTCACACAACATTATGTAGCGCCAAGCTAAGCAGAGTTTGTGTTATGGGTACTAGTAACTGATATACTTAAAACAATATACAGTACATAGATAGATAATTTATATTATATACATTGAAAAATACTCATAAAACCCTGAACAATTATCTGCAGATCGTACAAATGTTTGTTCAGAGGCGGGAATCGAACCCGCAACCTCATGCGTCGCAGGCGAACCGCTCGCCGCACCACTGAGGTCGTCAGAATTCTAATATAGTTTTAAATACGGAACCCTACAAAATTCCTAACTCCTAAACAAGGCCTCTATGCCCATTATTAGCTGTTCTCTTGTGATCTCAAGATTTTTTGTGTATACTCTAAAATAGTTTTAAAAAATAAAACTTTTTACGATTGCGAAATCGTAATTGAAATCAATGACCAGCCCCCTAATAACAGTAGCAAATGGCAATGGGAAACGCAACGATGGGGATTATTTTGGCAGCCTTAGCGCTATCCAAATCTTTTGAAATTTGATTGGAGGAATATTTAGGTCAAGAAGTTTCACCTATTCAAATTTCATAAGATTTAGATAGTGCTAAGGCTGCCAAAATGATCCCCATTGTTGCGTTCCCCATTGCCATTTGCTACTATAATTAGGGGTTAGTTCGTTAGACAATATGGACCAACAAAGTTATCGGGCGATGAATTAAACAGACCGAGAAAGGGTCTAATGTCGAATCCAGATTTCTTGAATTTCCCTTGAGCATCAACCTCATTCCAGGGTCATAAACATATTTGTAGGCGAATCCTTAATCAAATCATTCTAAATATATCGTCAAATGAGAACACGAATCCTGGTATTAGATAATTGGAACATTGGAATTTGCTCAGGTCTAATAAAACAAAATAAAACCGTAAGATACCAAGCCAACACAATTCTGAAAACTGGATTAGAATCTGTGATTTAATAACATGCGCTATATCATCATCATCATCAGCAGCAGCCTTTAGACGTCCACTGCTGGATGAGGTCTCCCCCCATAAATACAATGAGGAGAATCGCCGTAATCACCACAATTGGCAGGCTGATGATCGCAGTATTCATGATGAGTACAAAGGTGAATGCTGCTGCCCTGATGTAATTCCCTTATTCGGCTTTTACGACATCCATGGGAGGAGATGGAGGAGTCTATTCTTTGGCCGGATACATCACGGCAAGGTGCTTTATCATCATCATCATTACCAGCCTGTTTACGTTCACTTCTGGACGAGGCTTCCCCCATTGTACACAAAGGGCCGATTTGCCATAATCACCACGCTTGTCAGGCGGATTGGGATCACAGTTGGTTATAAGTACCCAGATTGATGCTGCTGCCCGTCCCCTGATGTAATATCTTAGTAACGTTTTTACTACATCCACGGGAGGAGAATGAATGGTCTATTATTATGCCAGACACACCACGGCAATATAAACAGTGGTAATTTGTAGTTTTTTTAATTTAGAATGATTCCCAACCACGAAAGTATCAATTCTATAAGGGCAATATAAGAGTCTTCAATTCAAATAAAACTATATAGCTGGTGGATCTTTTTGGGCCGAAAATATCTACTCTTAGCCAAGAAAGAACCAGTAACGTGATAGGGAAAGTGGAGATTGACGCCACTTGATTGGATTTGAGCTTTGAGGAAAAAAATCGTTTAATCTGAACCGGATAATTTAGATACAAAATACAAGTCAACAAGCTCTACAATCTATAAACTTTGGTATCCTAAACAAATAGACACTGACAATATCTGTACCGCAAATCGAAATATAATGGGTAACGGCTCTTTTATTTGATCACCAATTAATTTCGCCAAAGAAAAACTCTATCACAATAGATGAGTAAAAAACATGGTTCTATCAATTATGTGATCGTCCTGATAGCATAGCTACACAAATTAGTGTTAAACCCAGATAAATATAGCCTCTATTTACAAGAAGCTAAAGTCGATAGATCAGTGGAATGGTAAGTAAAAGGATAGAGGTTGCGTCATTAGAAAATTGTTATACCGGTACATTTGTATTGTTGCAGCTCATGACAAAGAAGTAACTAAACCATTACGGCTTTAGATTGAAACAACGATAGACTCAACACGACTGATGATACTACTGGAGCAAAAAATTAACAGTAGGATGGACTCACACTGTTTTCTTTTGACCCATTTGTATTGTATTGCTTCTGGGGTTACTAACGTGTCATAGGTGCAAAAGATTCACTTACACAAAAGTTTTATGTTAAAAAGTATATTTTACAAAACAAGCGTTAAGGTTTATAATAGGAACTGTATGCTGATCAAAATTAGCTCAAACACTGTCATTATATCTTTATTCATCAAAAAGTTCCGTGGTGAATCTGTTTTCATCATCAGATCAGCTCGCTGTTACCATCATGATCATGAAAACTTGGCTTTGCAGGATTTGAACCACACATTGAACAAACATACAAGGAAAGGTAAATCAAAGCTCACGCATGTGGCATGTCCAACAAACTGTGGGTCAGGACAACCAAGCCAAGAGATAGTGAGAAACTTACGCAAAGGATATCAGGACGAGCTTGAAATCTTTAGCGACCAATGGAAGCGTTAAACCGTAAATATTGGAAAACACGGTGAAACCCACTAGAGGGAATGTCATCATCATGACCATCACCTGCCTGTTTAAGTACAAGACGAGGCCTCCCCATTGAATACAATTGGAGGATTTGACATAATCACCATGCTTGGCAGGTGGATTGGTGATCGAAGTTTGGTGATAAGAACTCTGATGGATGCTGCTGCCCTTCCCCTGGTGTAATACCTTAGTAAGGCTTTTACTACATCCACCAAAGGAGAAGGAGGGGTCAATTCTTAGGCAGAACACACCACGGCACGTCTATAAAAACGTAGTTGTGATTATTTCACTTTTTCACGGTTTCGCGTAACTATCGCTTAAGTAATTGAGGAGATGACATCATTATTACATTACGGAGCCGCCGCGTGTAACTGCCGAGTTTGTTTGTTTGATTGTCGATGAGGGATAGGCTAATATGGAGATGGAGATTTTGAAAAAAGGTATGAAGGATTTTGAAGGAGGTTCAAGACCGTTCATCGTTGCATTCTAGGGGGGGAAGCCTATGTCCAGCAGTGGACTTATACAGGCTGTTGATGATGATGCTGATGATGAAGAATATTGTAGTTGAGTGAGGTCAAAACGTAAGCAATCCTCCTTACCTTGGTCTCTACACCTATTGGATGGCGGAGTAACAATGAGTCAAGAACGTAATACTAGTTCAGATGGTGAAATAATACATAAGAAAAAGTATGTTATAGCATTGGATGACGTGTCTGGCAATGATTATCCTGCATCAATTAAAACTAAGCTTTTGATGATGATTTTATATCGAAGAGACCTGATTTTTAAAACGATTATAAATGCTACATAACGTCATCGATAGATATAAAATTGTTGCGTAACTGACCGACTTACTAACTGACTATCAACGCACAACCACAATCGTGAGTCCTAAGGGCCTGAAATTAGGAGGGTATATAATGACTTTTGTGATCTTGGAATGAACTAGGAATCCTTTCTTTTCCAAAATTCACACCTTAACCCCTAGACTCCTAGAGCATCGGAAGATACGATCCTATCTGTCAAACTGTCAAATATTTTCAAAATTATTTTTTACTAGTTGCGCCCCGCGGTTTCACCCGCGTGAATAATGATGAAAATTGATGATGATGATGATGATAAAAAGTAGCCTATGTGTTAATCCAGGGCGTAAAGTATCTCCATTCTAAATTTCACTCAAATCCATTCAGTAGTTTTTATGTGAAAGAGTAACAAACATCCATCCATACTCACAAACTTTCGCGTTTATAATATTAGTAGGACTGACACTAGCGCAAGGTCTTGTGAATTATATTTACTATTTTTAGCGACCCAAGATGCAGCGAGGTTTTAAAGCTTGTATGGAAAAAACTCTACACGGTATAAAGTCGCGGGCGTTTCATTAGTAGAGCTATGAAAATGTTCAATTTTATTTTTGAATTTTGGAGTACACAGCTTTCCTACAGTTACACGAGGATATGTAATGAGGGTAACAAAATCTGCTATGTCATTGCGGTCAACCTTCTACAACTCTTGTTAAGGTATATTGCTCGCTTTGTTAGATAACTATTCAAATAATAGTTGAACTCCATATTGTGTTATCCTAACTGACACAGTTACACGGACGATGTAATGAGTGTGGCAAAATCCGCTATGTCACTGCGGTAGTCGACCTTTTACAACCCTTGTTTTAGTTATATTGCTCGCTTAGTTTGTAGTTTCACGTTTATGCTCTGAGTTTGCTTCAATTATTATGTTTAAGGTGAAGCGTTCGCTAAGTGCGAAATTCATTATTGTGTTTATTAATGATTTTAGCTTATCAACACTTCTTGATATAGCGAACACAGATTTTGCGGGAATCAGGAGACTTACCACACATGTTTAATTGATAGTATCTCATAAATATCAGTAGTTAAGCTACGAATGTAAATAAAATTTAAATTAGAATTTCGCGCCACTTCCACCTTATGATGTATGTGTTGTCGAATAAAAGTATTTCATTTTCATTTTTTTTTTCATTTCATCTCTTATGAGACATTTGAGTAGTGTTTTACAGGAATTGTCTCGCAGTGGGAATCGAGCTTCTTGCGTCTCAGCCGGCTACTGACCCACACGCCAAGGAGGTCGAGCCGCTGCGTCTTCCGATTCGTGGTCGAGAATCTTTATTCTCCAGAAGTTGTCAGTTCTGCGAGCACATTTCCACATCAATTTGCAAATTCCGAGCGCTGTCAGTGTACTTGATTCTTGTAATAAATTCTCACTAAATTATCTTGCTTTTTAGACTCTTCTTTCTCACAAAATGATTACAAAATTATACCCACATCCTTCAATTAGGTAGACGGAGGTATTGAATCATGGGTGCAATTTTTAATGTCATCAAGTGACTAAAAGTCAGCTAAATTTCTGTTTATCCCCGATTTCCAAATTTCTATATATCTGAAACTCATTGATGACCAAAATTCTTATACCTATTATATCAATACAAGCTGCCTCCTCCTAGTACATTTACTCAGAAACAGTGATTTGCGGCCTTTTTGATGATATTTAGTCACTGAGTGACATTGACAAATCGCACCCCATATCATTGAAGTTACTGTAAAAATACAGTAGCTTACGGTAATACGAAAGATGATGTCACTAGTCGTTATTGAAAAATAATGTTGCTAACAAGAACAATGATGAAAGAATCTTTAGTTTTGATCACTGAGCTAACAAGCGGAAACTTTTTCACATACCTGCCTACAGTCAGAGGTTTTTATGGGCAGCCCATATAGCTCGCAGAACTGGCAACCGTTGGGGAATAAAGGTTCTCGTAACGACCACAAATCTGACGATACAGTGGAAGACAGAACATGTCTCGATGGACTGAAGACATTTCAAGAGGAAGTCACCAGTAGAGCTACGCCCTTTTGCACGCAAATGAAGCTAGTGTACAAAGTTTCATGGAGCTAGAAGAAGTAATAGCCAAATTAGAAGCAAATTTTGTGCAACGCTTTTTTTGCTAGCTATCGATGCCCTCCTCTTAGGTCGCAGGAAGTCGGTGGATGGAAACGGCTCAAGACCGTTCATCGTGGCATCCAATGGTGGAGATTCATGACCAGCAGTGGACTTCTACAGGATAAAAAAGACAAACAAGCTCCAATAAAAAACTAAACACGCGAGCCGCAGTAGTCTTGACCTACGAATAGGACTCCGCCAACTCCTCCTGTGGATGTCGTAAAAGGTGACTAAGGAATTACACCAGGAGATGGGCAGCAGTATCCACCTGAACACGAAACTGCGATCACCCATCCGCCTGCCAAGCGTGGTGATTATGGCAAATCCCCCCATTGCACGCTATGGGTTGTACTCTATTTATGCTATGGGGGGGCTTCGTCGAGCAGTGGATATCTACCGGCTGATGAAGAAGCAGAAGAAAAACTTAAGACATACCTATACGTAGATTTCATCAGAACCGTTTTAACGCCCACAACTTTAATTGGAGTCGAATAAAAAGAGGTATGACAGTGATTAAACTTTATTGACATGAGTATTGCTAAAGCCAAGGTCTCCTAAGTTAGCGGTACCGTCATATGATGGGCAAAACTTAAAAGAGAATAAGGTATCAAGTCTATTTAACGTTTCGTACATTCCTATATTACAACCGTCATATGACGGTAGTATGGTCTGAAAAACCTGGCTTTAGCAAGGTTAAAGGGAGCCGCACATGAGCCATTATGATTTTCTAGAAGATAAAATCTTTCTTGCTCACGTTAATTCGGTGAGTTGGGGAAAATTATACTTTATTTTGCGCAAGCAGCTTTTCCGTAATTAGGATTTTCTAATCTTTGTGTTTATTTATATGATTTCCTTGTATTTTATAAAAACATCGTACAAAAATAGGGTTTTTTTTTTACTAAAATCTGTCCCTGTCCTGGGATAAAAAGTAGCCTACGTACATATTAATTGTAAATCCATATCATAATTTATTTCTCTACGAAAATTCATCGAAATTAACAACCAACTAGCATCGCATTTTATTAGGAAGCACGATTAGTTTGTTCTCCCAGGAAGCAAACTCGTTTTTAGATTAAAGTTTGCCTTTGTAGAACATGTCCGCTAACTTTTACTTTTGTTCTGTGTTTACAATTTTGCGTGTGCGCCGCCCTTATGCAATTTGCTTTCTTAATACGGTACATTGAATAATAAAGAGAAGGAATTTAATTCGGATATTATAGTCGGAAAGGGCCGAATTGCTGCTGTTTTGATAGGGTTGTGATTATATAAAATCTTATAAAATTGCTGGATTTATTAAACGACATTGAAGAGTGGGCATGAAAAAGTGACATTATTTCGAATAATTTTTTGAAAATACTAGCACATTTTCCACTGAAAGAAACAACAAAAGAATGTTGAACTATTTAAAAATTCCCCTTTTTAACCGACTTCCCAAAAAAGGAGGAGGTTCTCAATTCGGTTGTATTTTTTTTTTTTTTATGTTTGTTACCGAATATCTCCGGCGCTTACGAACCGATTTGGAAAATTCTTTTTTTATTTGAATAGAAATCCAGTTCTGATGATGGGATCCATCAGGAATTGAGGGAACTCCTCAAATATTGTAGGCATACATATGGCGATTTTGATATTTTCAGCAACAAACCAAGCATTTGCATCCAAAAATTATCATAATCCTTTCACCACTATGGTTCTTTCATCAAAATATTTAGTCGAATACAATGGCGGAAGTCGGTTTTTTAAATGAAAAGTTATTCTTCTTTTAAAAGCTGGATGCAGAACATAATACCCTTCTTGGGATAAGTATGATTGACTGTGATCGTTGGTGTGTTAATACTTCATACCACCAACTTATTCCTATAAGACTAACGGGGATTTCTTGATATCCTGGCAACCCTGATTTCAGAGAGCAATTATACAGTCAACTCAAAAGACACTAACTTTATTGCGACTAATTATCGCGTTTGGGATTCCGTGCAGCGGACAATTTTATTATAATGTCGGTATTTTGTTTCACCGAATTTTCGAAGCGAAAATAAAGTTTTCATTTTAATTCTTTGGAGTGTTCCACTTCAGTATCTTAATTTCCTGTGTTAATTTTCCATGTAAAATTTACTAAAATTGTACAAACATTTCTGTATACCTAGTTCATTATCCCATAAACTGGGGTTTAAACGATAATTGTATTCTTCGAGTAACACGGACTTCCTGCCGCGGGCCGGAAGGGAGTAGCCTTAACGATATATTACCATTCAAATAGTTCTGTCATTTTTTGCGGGGGAGAAATGTGCACACAAGCACAATTCCGCATATACACATCCAGATACAACACTGTAATGACGACACTCACACTAACAAACCTTGCACAGAATAACAACTAGTTTTATTGAACGCATATGCCTACTTTGGCTTGTAGTTTGACAGAGGGGAACGCTGCGAATGGCTAATCCCTTCCGTGTTGCTCGAAGATTGTATCTATCCAATTCTTTTGACAGATGTTTTAATATAAAATAGACGAACAAATATATAGTAACAATTCCGCTCCTCTCCAACGAAAACTCTGAAAGAATTCGACACGTGTTTCGCCTCTCAACGAAGCATCCTCAGGAAACAGTAGGCTCACTGCGTGCTAGAATGAAAAAGACACACTACTGCAAAAACTCCGCAGCCATGTTGCCTCTTCGAACGCCGAACAGAAAGTCACTTTGACTTGAGGCGAAACACGTATCGAATTCTTATAGAGTTTTCGTTGGAGATGTTTTAATTACCAAATTAATGAGAAATGGTTACAGCTAACAGCCCGTTTATTGATTGATGAACTTTGGGCTAAGATAAGCTTAGTTTTGTCAACGAAAAGCAACTACCCACTATCTGTAGTTTCTGTTTAGTCTTATCTTTTTCTGATAACAGTTATTTACTTTGTAATTACCATAAAATATACAAAATTCGCACTAACGCACATTGTGTAACCATAAAGTTCTAATTCAGCTAAAACTTGCCACATTTGGCTAGAAACGGCTCACCTCTGCATAATACAGGGCAAAAACACCCACATAATTACAGCAATTTGCGTTAAAAATTAAATATTCATTCACCTCAAAACTACTCTCCCCAAAGTACACTTAGCGTAAGTGCAACGCCCTTAGATTAGGGATGGGAAACGATACATAAAAATCCCGACATTACGATAAAACACCGCAAAAAATGGGTTAAAAATCTAACTCGTGCTGTTATTACGCAAAGCCATAACCAAATAAGTTAAGGAAAATCATGCAAAAAGAATATCCTATTATAACAGATACGAAAAATAGGCTTAGATATAAAATCAAACAAACATTTTCCTCAATAAACACTCAAAGCTATCGATATTCGATACTGAAACACTCGCGGATATCCATAAGATAAAACAGGATCAAAAGGATCGAGCCTGAAACACAGTAAATGACAAGTGGAAGACTTCACACGACGTACTTGAGAACATTATACAATTGTAGGGTGGGCAAAAGAATACTTTATTCTTGACAACATCCTTTAATTTTATCCTTTGCTGTGGTTTGTACATAATGGTAGCCATACACCATGCTGCCTAACGTCAAATTGGCATGACGCTACAGACTTGATCCAATCTGCAGTTCGTCCATATACATATGGGGTGTTGGTTATTTCCTTGTGTGTAATAGATATGCAAGCGACGTACCTACGTGGGTTAGCGACAGCAGGAAGAAATGCGGAATCCAATGTTCAAGATAAAGTTTATTGCATAAGCACGGGATATTATCACAGCACACAGTTTATAGCGGAAAGATCAACACACATAGATTTAGAAGGAGTAAGAAGTAGAAAATAGCAGATAGCAGAAAGTTCTAAGCACTACAAATAAACAAGCTATATTATTGCTCGCGCGACACGGGTATATTCACCGAGGTAAGTATCAGACTGATTCGACTCGCGAGCCTGCGTCTCGCTCGCACTTGCAGCGGGGACGACCGGGATAGCGCGCGTCTTTCGCACCTGCAGTGGATGCGTACGCGCATCGAACGGGTTGTCCCATTGTACTAAGAGTTCGAATGGTCGGTGGTGCGACGATAAAATATCGGACACGCAAGTAGGTACTTATTTGCTATAAATAAATATTACATGGAATATATTTAAGATTATTATATTAGATTATAAGTACGTTCATCGTGACATTCTAAGGGAGAGGCCTATGTCCAGCAGTGGACTTCTACCGGCTGGTGATAATGATGATTTATATAAATGTAGTATATAAGTAGCCTACATCACTCCCCTCCAGAGACCTACTATGGTCGATAATAATCGGGAAATCGAACAATGCGGCCAGAGCGAGTTCTTTTGGCGTCTCCCTGAGCCGGGGCATCCAGACGTGCTGGAAGCGGATCGGGTAAGGGAGTAAGAGTTGGATTTGGAACGGTAGTGCGAGTAAGATCGCTAGGAGATGGGTCTACGAGTAGATAGGCCGGCTTCAAGCGGTCTATGGATACCGTGACGCTCTTGCCTTTGAACAGTATCTTAAATACTTTGTCACTACGTTCGAGAACTTCATACGGGCCGGTGTATGGAGGCTGCAATGCGCCTCGTAATGCATCGTCCCTCAGAAAAACGTGACTCGAAGTGGTCAACTCTTTATAGATAAAGATTTTATCTTTACTGTGTCGTGCTGCGGGTGATGGTCGAAGCTTCGCTGCGAAGTGGCGTAAGCGAGTGGTGAAGGCCGAAATATCGGTCGAGTCTAAGTCAGTTGCCTGGAAAAACTCGCCTGGCAGACGTAACGGCTCGCCATATACCAACTCAGCAGACGAAGCTTTTAGATCTTCTTTAAAAGAGGACCTGATACCCAAGAGCACAAGAGGTAAGGTTTCAACCCAATTGTAGTCTGCGTGGCACATTATGGCAGCTTTCATCTGACGGTGAAAGCGTTCCACCAAGCCATTACAAGCCGGATGATACGCGGTTGTACGACGGTGTTTGAATCCGATCATTTTTCCAAGGTATTGGAAAAGTGTGGACTCAAATTGTCGACCGCGATCAGTGACAATATCAGTTGGACATCCAAACCTGGATATCCACGATATCAGCGCCTTTCCGACTGTTTCGGCTGTCATGTCGACCATTGGTGTGACTTCAGGCCATCGAGTGAACCGGTCTACTGCCGTCAGACAGTAGCGGTAGCCTTGAGATGGTGGGAGAGGACCAACAATGTCCACATGGATGAAAGAGAACCTTGCGCGAGGTAGGTCGAATATGCCTAATGGTGAGGACACGTGGCGAATGACCTTTGCGCGTTGACAGGCCTGGCATTTTCTTGACCACTCTCGGCAGTCTTTACGCATCCCAGGCCAAAAAAACCGCTCAGCTACCAATTTAGTGGTTGCCTTGGCGCCTGGGTGGCTGAGACTGTGAAGACTGTCGAAAAGTTGCTTTCGCAATGTCCTTGTTACAAAAGGCCTTGGTGATGAAGTGCTCACATCACAATAGATCTCCAGGTTGCTGTTAGGGATCTTGAGCTTTGTAAGGTGGAGTGAAAATTCACCACCAAGAAATTGCGGAATCTCTTGATCGGTTACTTGAGATGTAGCAAGCTGGTCATAATCGATTGGCATCTGCAGCTCATCGATACGTGACAATGTATCGGCTACGACATTGTCTTTGCCAGATATATGTCGAATGTCAGTTGTGAACTGCGAGATGTAATCGAGATGACGATACTGACGTGGCGAACAGTTGGCTTTTCGTTCGTGAAAAGCGAAAATGATCGGTTTGTGGTCAGTGTATACCACGAAATGTCTGGCCTCTAACATGTGCCGAAAATATTTTATACTTTCGTATATGGCCAAGAGTTCGCGGTCGTAAGGTGAATATTTTTGTTGGCAAAGGCTTAATTTTCGCGAGAAAAACGCGAGAGGCTGCCATTCACCGTCTTTAAATTGCTGCACAACTGCACCCATCGCAAGGTCAGACGCATCTGTTACCAGTGCGAGTTTGGCGTTACAATCTGGGTGTGAGAGTAGTGCAGCATTAGAAAGGTTTTCTTTGCATTGCTTGAAAGCAAGAAGGGTGTCCCCGGTAATAGTGACAGGATGTGATGCCTTAAGGGAACCACCAGCAAGAAGAGCGTTCAAAGGGGCTTGGGTCTTAGCGGCTTGAGGTAAAAATCGCCTGTAAAAGTTAAGCATCCCTAAGAAACGCCTGAGTTGCTTGACGGTCTTTGGGACTGGGAATTCCTTAATGGCCTCTACTTTTGTTTCGAGAGGTTTGGTGCCGGAACTGGAAATATGATAGCCTAAGAAGGTTACCTCACTGGCTCCAAAGACGCATTTCGAGGTGTTGACGAGGATGCCATAATCCTTCATGCGGCTAAAAAGCTGTTGGAGGTGGATTTCGTGTAGGGACTCATCGCGTGAATACACTAAAAAGTCATCCAAATAACAGTACACGAAATCGAGGCCTCTCGTCATCTCGTCAACAAACCTCTGAAAGGTTTGTCCGGCGTTCCTAAGGCCGAAGGACATAAATGGGAATTCATAAAGCCCGAAAGGGGTAGAGATGGCCGACTTCATGATATCTTCCTCGTAGACTGGGATTTGATTATAGGCTTTGACCAAATCTATTGTGGAAAAGACTTTGGAACCAGCAATACTTTGGGCAAAGTCATGTATATGCCTAATAGGGTAACGGTCTGGAATGGTACGTGCATTAAGCATCCTATAATCACCACAAGGCCTCCAGCCGTTATCTTTTTTAGGTGCGAGATGCAACGGCGAAGCCCAGGAGCTTTCGGAAGGGCGCGCGGTGCCATTAGAGAGCATGAGCTCGAATTCCTTCCTAGCTATCTGGAGTTTATCAGGAGCGAGTCTACGGGGAGTACAGAATATGGATGGGCCAGGTGTGGTCCGAATATGGTGAACAGTGTTATGCTTTGGAATCCACGGTGTGCCTGAAGGGCGTGTAATTTCCGGGAATTTACTCAAAAGCTCGTGATACCTCGTGTCGCCCGATGAAACTTTGACAGAGCAAATATCAGTTCTAGCAATGGAAGCGGTAGTAGACAATGTGGTAGTATTATCAATAAGGCGTTGATTGCGTACATCTACCATTAGATTATAAAAGCTTAGGAAATCGACACCAATGATGGGTTTAGTTACGTGAGCAACGGTAAAACGCCATGGAAAGCTACGTCTTAAACCTAAATTTAAATCTAGCTGGATATAACCATAAGTCTCTATAGGTGTTCCATTGGCCGCACATAACGTAAAGTCTATCTGTTTGGCTCGTCGTTCACGAAGCGCAGTGTGGGGAAAAACGCACAAGTCACTGCCGGTATCAACCAGGAACTGGGAACCCGAGCTGCGATCGGTCACGAAAAGGCGACTTGAAGAGGCGAGGCAATCGTCCGCCGCCATTAGCGACTGCCTTTGGAGTTTCCCGCATTGTGGTAGTCACAAGGCTTAATGCAGTGGTCAGCCTTCGACCCGTGCCTTGTATGATACCAGCATACTGGGTACTTCTCGTAGTTCGATTTCGATCTCTGTCGTGAAGATGAGCGATGGTGCTGCGGTCTGGAACGGTTGGAGCGGTCGTTGGAGCGGTCGTTAGAGCGGTCGTAAGAGCGGTCGTAAGAGCGGTCGTAGGAGCGGTCATTGGAGCGATAAGCACTAGTGTGCTCGTCGAGCTTCAGCGCAAGAGTCTCCACCATTTTTCTTAGCTCTGCAATCTCGCTGGATGGGCCGCTACAAGCTGCTGCACTGGACGAAGTGGCTGCGACGTTGCAGGGTGTGGTAATCTCCTGAATGCGATCTGCCAGGTCCGAGAGCTGCTCCAGAGAGTGAGTAGTTTGAGATGCCAGTACTGTCTGAATATTGTTAGGCAGACGGTTGCTCCAGATTGTCCGGATAAAGTCTTCAGGAACGGAGGGTCCAGCTAAATCCTGTAGATGGCGCAGGAACTGTGACGGTTTCCGATCGCCGAGTTCTTCATGAGTCAGAAGTTGCTTCACCTTTCTCTCATGGGAAGCGGAGAGACGACGGATAAGCTCAGATTTGATCTTGTCGTAACGATTCAGGGCCGGGGGATTCATGATGATGTCCTTCACGGCCTTTGCATGCAGCAAATCCAAGTTCGTTATGACATTGCCGAATTTGTCTGCATCTTCAGTGATGTTATGTCTCTCGAATTGACTTTCCAAAAGTGCAAACCATATTTCCGGGTCGTCAGGACTGAATGGAGGAACTTTTATTTTTATTTTATAAAAGTCGGATGGTTCAGTGGAAACGCGCATTTTTTTGTATCGGTGCCGACGCGTAGTAACTTTGCTAGCGGAGGTGGCACCATTTTGCGAGGCATTAGAATCACTGCTTTCTGCACTCATTTTCAATGACGTGCACTTATCGGGGTCACCAGTTATGGGGTGTTGGTTATTTCCTTGTGTGTAATAGATATGCAAGCGACGTACCTACGTGGGTTAGCGACAGCAGGAAGAAATGCGGAATCCAATGTTCAAGATAAAGTTTATTGCATAAGCACGGGATATTATCACAGCACACAGTTTATAGCGGAAAGATCAACACACATAGATTTAGAAGGAGTAAGAAGTAGAAAATAGCAGATAGCAGAAAGTTCTAAGCACTACAAATAAACAAGCTATATTATTGCTCGCGCGACACGGGTATATTCACCGAGGTAAGTATCAGACTGATTCGACTCGCGAGCCTGCGTCTCGCTCGCACTTGCAGCGGGGACGACCGGGATAGCGCGCGTCTTTCGCACCTGCAGTGGATGCGTACGCGCATCGAACGGGTTGTCCCATTGTACTAAGAGTTCGAATGGTCGGTGGTGCGACGATAAAATATCGGACACGCAAGTAGGTACTTATTTGCTATAAATAAATATTACATGGAATATATTTAAGATTATTATATTAGATTATAAGTACGTTCATCGTGACATTCTAAGGGAGAGGCCTATGTCCAGCAGTGGACTTCTACCGGCTGGTGATAATGATGATTTATATAAATGTAGTATATAAGTAGCCTACATACACCACACAAGTATAACTGACATGCCAATTCACCAATAAGGGGATTGGTGATGGCAAATCCCCTTATTAAATAGATAAATGCTGGACATTTCACACAACATTATCTAGCCCCAAGCTAAGCAGAGCTTGTGTTATGGGTACTAGATAACTGATATACTTAATACAATACTTTACATAGATAAATATTTTTTATTATGCATAGAAAAATACCCAGAACACCCTGAACAAATATCTGCAGATTGTACACAAATATTTGTTCCGAGGCGGGAATTAAACCCGCAACCTCCTGCGTCGCAGGCGAACCTTCACCCGCCGCACCACAGATGTCGTCAAAAATTGCATTCTATAGGGGAGGCTTCATCCAACAGTTTACGTCTAAAACACTAACACAGACACAAAGAGTTAATAAAGGTTAGAGGTCTTCGACAACCTATAATCCCGGCAACGCGGGATTAGCACCACAGCACTACTCAGACCCTTATCAAAAGTTGAAACCATTTTAAACTTCACCGTACTCCGATAGTTAAACCCAGGCAATGAATCGATAAGCTTCTGCTGTGATTCGGTTTTGTCATTCCAATCAGCCGAATCTAGAAGGCTTGGCTGATATGATTTGAATAAGTTTTTCGATTCATTTAATTTTATATGAAACAGAATTGGAAACAATTTATGTACAGACCACTTCAGACAAATTCTGATTGATTTGTGGAGGTTCAATTCAAATAAAGAATTAAGTTATTCTCGGGTGGCGACCACAAACCGGACGACGAGGTAGAGAAGGCCCTCCACTCGATGGAGTACAGACATTATAAACATCGCAGGAAGTCGGTGGATGGAGGCTGCTCAAGACTATTCGTGGTGGCATTCTAGGGGGGAGGCCTATGCCCATAGCAGTGGACTTCTACAGGTGATGATGATGGTTATGAATAAAAATTTGTCCGATGTGGTCTATACCAAATTTGTTTTAACTAATAATAATATTTTTATTAACTCATGTGTGTATTGTGACAAATATTAACGATTTTGATAAAGTTCCCGTTATTTAAAATATTTTCGGAAAATTAACATGTCTATTTAGATAAAGGTTTGAGACCTACACGAATCATGAACCCACGTCCTTTAAATCGTACACAACCTCGAAGCTTTTCCAATTTTCGGAAGAGTTTAGGTATTAGCTTTCGGGCCTAGCTCAACCCCAACCCAAAACCTACCCAAAAAGCAATTCCCAGTGAAAACTAAACGAAACTGTATTTATTGGTTTCGCTACTGGAGCGTGTTTGATTGCGTCCCGAGGCGATGCCGAACACGGGTTTTATTGCCTGCCGATCAAAGGTTTGATTCGACACAACTTTAACTACTTAGTTACTGCGTATATTGGCTTAAAACTTCACGCGAAACTGACCGCGTGGGAGATGATCTGATTTCCTGCCCACACTGTATTCCACTGAGAATTTTCTAAGAGGGAGGTTAAATTTGCCTGGCAGGCTGTTTTTGCTCAGGATTCGAAAAGCTAAAATAAATGCTCACAAACACTAGCACACGTTTAATTTTCATTGATATAAAATGTTACATACAAGATCCAATTACAATGAGAACACGCTAGTTATTAGATGAATCAATATCCCGTCGCGATCTATCACGGTAACGTGCGGGCCGTCGAATCTCTCGCCCGTGCCGTGGACGGCGCTAGTAGGTAACTCTAGTGTTTAGACCTTAGAATAATGACTAAAGCATTTATTCTAAGATTAAAACCTCAGAATAATGACGATTAAACTATGGCTGTTAGAGCGAGAGAGAACGTAGCCAACGTGGCATGGTCCAATACGAATGTCACTATCATCTGACGGGCTATGTTGCGTGCCTTTGGAGTTTTGCAACTTATATGTTGTGTGCCTGGATATGATGTGTGTTTGAACTCTGGCTGATAGAGCAAGATAAAATGTCGCCAACGCGGCATAGTCCGATACAATTGTAACTGTCAAGTGACGGGCTATGATGCGTGCCTTTGGAGTTTTGCAACTTATATGTTGTGTGCATGGATATGTGGTGTGTTTGAACTCTGGCTAATAGAACAAGATCGTCGCTAACGCGGCATAGTCCGATACGATTGACACTGTCAAGTAACAGGCTAGTGTTGCAAGCCTTTAGAGTTTTGCAACCTAAATAATGTGTTTTGGTATAGAACATAGTTAATTTACCCTCGGTTAAATATTTTTATTATTAGTAACTGTCTATCTATCTGTTAACCCAGATGCCCCCTGTATGCCCATGTTCACGAACAAATAAACGGGCGTTTACCATTTGATCAAGGTGACAGATAATGTATGAAAACATCTGTCAAAAAGAATTGGTAAGTCGTCTAACCATCTGTTAAGTTTTGGTGAACAGTGGCCTTAAACAGATTTGTCATCTATTTACTTAAGACACGATTTATCACAAAGCCGAAAACGCACCACTGACAATTTAGCCCTATACATCATCACAAAAGTTCTATTAAACTGGAAACCCCGGAGAATGAAAACCGCCAGGGGAATGACAATTTATCATTCTAATTCCGTGTAAATGACTAAACAAAATTCAGAGCCTCCGCTGAAATTACCTATTTAAGAGGCTTTAAATTTTAACTTGCTGATACGTGGTAAGCTCGTGAGCTCTCGCTGTTTATATGCTCTATCTATGCTTATCTAGCGGATACTCACTCTATTATAAATACAATAGCAGTAATAGAGCCTTTCGTGAAAGAGTTCGTCCGGGAAATACTAGCACCATACATGCACTAACACATGGCTATTCGTTTGTAGCGTGGCTAACAAAGCAGGTTATTCTTAAATTAAGTATTTGTAATAATTTTGGATTTTGTTCTATTGTTTTTTTCTTTTATTGGTCAAATAAACTAACAACACCACAAGACCACAAGGTCACATTGTTCTGTTCCAGTTTGAAGTCTCATAACACAATAAGACTTTTATGGTTCTGGGTAGCGAGTATCTGCAATGTCACGTGGGCAACGTCCTATAGGTGGAAGTGATTTAAGGCCCATATTAATAAATCGAACTTTACTCTGAGAACGATCTTGAATGTGTTCCAATTTCAAAATTCACATACAAAAGTTTAATTTTTACTGTTCTTAAAATCGTTCTCACAGTTGAATTTGGTCTATTAATACGGGCCTAAGAGTTAAAAGCAAATATAAATAAGCAGGAGCGAGTCCTCTCTTAGTTTAACCTCTACTCGCTGACAGTTAAATAATTTATTAAGAAATCCCTATGTAAATGTTTTACCGTAAAGTACTTATTTATGCAATAGATGCTCTCTATGCGGTCTAGAAAGAGCGGGTTTGCTGCGATGTCCGCTAGATGTGCACACTGCCTTAGGCTTTAATGTTGCGGATAAATACCTTTGATTATGACGCGATAGTCGAGGCATTTACTAACAAAGCTCAGAGCTAATAACACTTTATAATAACCACTTTATTTGATTAGAATTTAATGGCAATTGTAATACAGTGAAAACTAGCAAATTCATTTCTATTAGACCCATTTCTAAGTGTATTATCTATGGTCATTTCAACTCTGAAGAGGCGGATAGCATATCAGTAAAGATGACAGATAAATGTATGAAAACATTTTGCCAAAAAGTTTCAATAACGCTATCCCTTGGCGAGTAAAGACCTTTAATAAAAATATTCGAGCAATAAAAGGAATAAAGAGGTGACAACTTGGGTGGGTTGGTGTAAATGACATGACATTATTATTTGAACAAGACCCCATGGATACCCTTTTTGGACAAGGAAAATACTTGCAAAAAAGTTACGTCCATAAACCTTAGAGCATTTACCGGAATGGAGGTGTCAAGAGTAACTTCTAGTATTCAATTATTTCTGCCACTTTTTGAGGGAGGCGAGGTAACCAAGTTCAGCACACGTTTACTTACTCGCACACACTCATGCAGAAAGTTGACGTCTCTATTAACGCACAAGCAAATAAAAGCTGTCACACAAACAAAGTTTTATACATCATGTATGGGCAAAATAGCCATACCACTTTGGCTTGGATTTCTTCTTCCTTGACTTTGGCAGAGGGGTTTGCACACCTTTTTTTTTTTTAATGGCGTCTGTTCGTCTCAGTTTTGCCAATGTCAAGTAGCATACATATTTAACAAACAATGCCCAGTCGTCTTTACAAGTCCTCTGTCAAGTCATGTTATAGTAAATCGATGGCAGTTTACTAGAATGTTCCTGGACAATTTCCACCCCTTCGAAAAGTCACGCAATACACTTATTTCACTGCCATGTGCTCTTTAAAAGCTGCACCGGTTAAAATGCCACCAAAATTACACAATATAACTCAAAAAAACACTAGAAAATGAAATAAAATATTAAAAGACGACGTCTCCCTTCGAAAGAGCAGAAAAAGTCCTTGTCCCTTGTCCACCTTTGCCATCTCCATTCGGTACCTAAATGCTCTAAGATCCAAACCTGCTATCTTTATTTTTATAAAACAGTCTAAGTAAAGTCAAGAATTAAAGAGTTTATTCCAACAAATGCTGGTATTATCTGCAATCAGGACGGGTGTCATTATAGCGTTAACTATAATAAATAATAGCCAGTAACTAGAGTAAGGCCAGTTTACGTGTCCGATGAGATCTCAGTGAATAGCATCGTTTAATTTCACGCCATTTGCGGAACGTTGGTTGTTTCCACTGTTTTAGATGTTAACAATTAATAAAATGCATCGTAATAAGATAGCTAAGAATAAATATTTTCAAAGGAAATAGGTCAAAATAAGTTGCGAGAACGAATTGGAGCAAACCGAATACACGTGGTCCAATGAACCAACCCTTACGAGTCTTTTGTTGAAAACTGTAAAAAAGGGATTGAAAATTATCAAATCAAATCAAATTAAATCATGATTTGAATATACAACGTAATTCTGCGTTTTAAATCTAGGCGGTCTACAGAGCACTATGATTTTTTGAAATCATCAAATGAAGCGTAAAGGTTTGTTTTACTTTACAACGGCAAAGGCAGTCCCTTATTCACGTCTACAGTCATTTGGCGAATATATTTTCCTTGCCTTCTTTATTTATTTATTTATTACAACAACAAGCAGCAGTACATATAGTCTTAGTTATAATGTAGACAGCATTATAACTACTTTTGTAATATGTTATAATGTAGCTGTTTGTTTTGTGACAACGCTGTTGTCAGGTTACTACAAACAAATTAACTAAACATACTGCTTATAGCTGCTGACGAAGGGAATTATTTTACGATTAAATTATAATAATATACTTAAATCATATAATAATATACTTAGCCTATTCTCTTTGTCAGCACCTCTAAGCGGTATGACGGTTCTTCAAATGACGTAGAACAACGGACCCATGCCACTAGAATTATACGCCACGGGAGTGAGTGTAAGTGGAGTAAGCAAACGAGCGCACTCTCGCTTTCGTCCGCGTTAACAGTTAGATGCGACCGCCAGACGCCACTACAGAATTTTACGTAATAACAAAAATGCTACTGCTATGATATGACGACCTCCGTTGTGCGGTGGTTGAGTAGCTGGCTAAAACGCATGAGCCGCGGGTTCGATTCCCGCTGCGGGACAAATGTTTGCATGATCTGCAAATATTTGTTCCTTGTCTGGGTTTTGTGGTAACATGGTACTCTTAGTTCCTGATACCCACGACACAGGGAATCCTAGTGTGGGATCAGGACTTTGTATGTGACTGTTGGGTGTTATGTTTTATGTTATGTATGTTATTGTATTGTTTTCTGTAAGCTAATTTTGTAATTTTTAGATTACTTACTTTCTTCACAGGAAAACACTAATCCGTTGTTATTGTTTTATCTGTATAGTCTCTTATACAGTAACAAAGCAGTCATAGTTTTTGTTTCTGTTTTAATACTTTCTAAGGAAAAACAGAAACACGTTTTGCATATTTTTATCAAACACTTTCTCATTTATTTTACTTAGATTTAGATTTATTTTTCCTTTAGTCTATTAAATTCAAGAAATACTTTTGCATTTTTAAAATTTCTCTACATCTTTGCGAGTTCGCGACGTCCCTGGAATGTAATTTCCCGTTTTTGCATATTTCAATCTGATTTTACAAACTTTATTCATATAATTTTCTGTTTTTATTTTGCTGATCTGCATTTTAAATAATAAAGCGAGTTTGATACTGTGAAAAATACCTTAAACGTTCGATCGAAAATGTATTTTTGGTATTTTGGTGGTGGATTCTGGTTGTTTGAAAATCTGATAATTTCCGCCGCGCCACAGAGGTCGTCAATAAGTTGATACATAGTGGTGCGATTACGCAACTCTGTTGCTAATGGTTTCAACCGATTTCAATGCTGTTTCTATTCGAAATGACGCTCTTGCAACTTACGCATTTTGCTTACTTAATTGCAACAAGACTGCGTAAATTAGGTAATCGCATTAACGTTATTTCAAATAGAAACAACATTGAAATCGATTGAAATCAATAGCAACAGAATTACGTAATCGCTCCACAGAACTATTTTATAATGCACATAGAATAATCTACATCTTGCCGCAAACCGTTCTTCAATAAACAATTCTCAGTTATCGCAAGTTTTATTGAAACTTAGCAAAGTGGGACAAAGCTGATATCGATAGGTAACAAATATACATAATGCTTATTCATTTTATACTATTTCTCTACTTTGTTGGAAATCGTTTTGAGACCTTCATGTTTAAAGCATTTTATTATCAATTTTTGTTTAGTTTTGAAATAACTAAAAATAAAACAACCATGTGCGAGCGAGACCAATGCCCTGAGGGTTCCGATCTGTAAATTATTTCGAAATCATCAGAGCCCTCTTCGAGCTTCACAAAAAGGAGGAGGTTCTCAATTCGGTTGTATAATATAGATATATTAGATATAGAACAGATATACTTCCAGATTGGTCCCATTTTATCAGTATCCAGTTCTGATGATGGAATCCATGAGGAATTGAGGGAACTCCTCAAATATTGTAGGTATACATATGGCGATTTTGATAGTTTCAGCAACAAACCAAGCATTTGCATTCAGAAAGTATCATAATCCTTTCACCATTATGGTTCTTTCATCATTTTTTTTTTTATCCAAATATTTAGTCGAATACAATGGTGGAAGTCGGTTTTTTAAATGAAAAGTTATATTATAAAATTTATATTTCGTTTTGAAATAACCAAAAACAAAACGGTCAAGTGCGAGCGGGACCAATGCCCTGAGGGTTCCGATCTGTACATTATTTCGAAATTGTCAAAGCCCTTTTCGAGTTTCAGCCACTTTTTTCTACAAAATGTCAAAATTGAGTCAAGTGATGATGATGATGATAATACCTATCCAAAACAGATAGCATCTTGTACATACAATGTATCACCCATAACTTCACTTCTAGCCTAGCTGGTATTCATAATTTCTTGTAGCATCATGTAGTACGTCACTCATATCTTTAGCCACATAAAGTGTTGGTTTTCAGATGGACCCAGAGATAAAACACGACAACTCTAGACGTATCTAGAAAGTGGCGAGAACTACGATAGTCAGATAAGCTTGCGTTACATCTACGATTGCAGGCTTGTTTGTTTGTTCACGGATATTTTAACATGTTAGATACACACACATGCTAGGAATAGAACCGTCGTCTTTCCTGAAAACTATAATCTCGGTCTCATCAAGGCAAGAGTGAATAGGCCTTCTGGATATATCCTGTGAATTAGATCTCTTGTACTAATAGATCCTTTAGCCGAGTCGAATGCCGACATATTATAATTATTCGTCTTAAGAGGGCACTATTCTACAAATTAGCTCCCTCTTTAACGTACGCGATAACCCGCGCGCCATCTCGCTCGCGCTAGCGAGTGTCGTGCACAAAAATGAAGTTTTTTGTTTATTATGGCGAAAATAAAGTGTTTATCAAAAAACTGATTTTAGCATAAGAATAAATAGTTATTACCTACTTGTTGTAGTAAAATTTATCTTAAAAAACTGTAGGGTTCCTGAGATTTCTTTCAAAACGTGTGGGAAACAAGGATTTTTCATTAAATAAAACTATCGAGGTTTTTTTTACATATCGTGTTTTCAACTTTACAAAATAAATGCAAAAATATAAAATTTTCATATTCCAAAATATTTAACTCGTAGAACCCGTACATACCGAGTTATAAATCGATTTTGTTGGGCAAAATCACATATTACGCCTTCTTAACGCGGCATTGCCACAAAATCCTATGCAGCCCATGATGAAAAGAGGCCCTACCCCTTCGAAAAAAAGGCGTGTGTTTATGTATGTATATATATATATATATTTTTTTTTTATACTACGTGGTAAGCAAAGGAGCATACGGCCCAACTGATGGAAAGTGGTTACCGTAACCTATGGACGCCTGCGACACTAGAAGCATCACACGCGCGCTGCCGACCCTGAGACATAAAGGTGAAAAGTCTCATGTGTCTGTAATTACATCGGCATCCGTACCCTTCAAACCGAAACACAGCAATGCGAGCACTACTGCTTGGCGGTAGAAATAGGTATATACGGCGATAGTACTTCCCCGGACGAACTCTTTCACAAGAAGTTCTACTACTAACAACTAACTATATTGCAAAACTTGCAAAATCCTATTCGGTTCGGGCTCAAATGCCAGTTTTTGTCAGTCGAACTCATATTTGGTCGCCTGAGCTGGCCTGACGCGTACCATGAGCTCTTATAATAGCGATTCAGTTCAAAAACTATTCAATACAAAATATCGGTTCCGTGATGTCCGCAGCTATATTTAAAGGCACAGTAGCAGAAGGTCTATGCTTCTGCGATTAAAGTTACTCAATAATGACGGATGTCAACGACGAACCGATATTTTGTACTGAATAGTTTTTGAACTGAATCGCGTTAGGAGCTCATGCTACGACCTCTGGGTTTGTCGAATGTTTTTTCATACATACCTATTCAGTTTTTACCACTAGAGTTTGCCGAATCGGCACGGCTAGCAAATTTAATGCTTTTTGTTATTTCCAAAAATTCTAAAACTTATATTTGAATATTCTTATCCATATTTAAATTGCTCATTGAGCTCATTGTCATTGAAATTGGTCGTCTCTATCAAATTAATCATTTAAATCTATATGGATCGGCCATTAGTATATTGCATAATGCCCTGCACAGTTAGTGAGCCCGCAAATAGAAGCCACATAACCTCAGGCAGATGGTTACCAAGAAAGAACCAATGACAAAAGTCAAGAACCGAAGCAATAAATGTAACTCGCTAGAATCCAACCGCGGCTTCGTTTGCGTTTTATCGGGATACGTGGCCTACTAGAAACAGAAGCGAAACCATTTTACGAATCCGCTTACTTAATTCCAGTGAAAGCATGCCTTCTATTTTATCATACGTCGGATTTGGATAATCATAAAGGCGGGCTTTATAGGGGCAATCTGGATATTTACAAGAAACGTCGCATCAAACGCGGTTCGATTGTGGTGCTGTTTGGTATGCGGTTCGATTGCGGTGCTGTTTGACATCAAATAATAAATATCAAATATATTTATTGACACCTCAAAACCTGAACACGTTACAAAAGTATATAGGACATAGTAGGACAGGCTTAAAGGTAACTATAGTAACAGTTTTAGTGTCGCAACTGACCCCTAAACTAAGATAATAATATCCTGTCGGTATCAGCGCCCACCCTCAAACTAAATTTAGTAAACAATTTTATGCCAATAAAGTTAAATTTAAACTAGTTTAGTATTTTAATTACAATTTATGTAATTGTTTTGTAAAATTTATGAATGTTTTTAAAAGTGTCCGTGTGTTGATTTAAAAAATAGATAAACTAAAATTTAAAAGATATACATCATATACAATATTAAAAACTTACGAATGTGTGAATGAACGAAAGGTCATATACCTAGTATAGGTTTAGAATAGGTAAGTATATGTGGTTATAACGTGTGACAGCCGCGTCCAGAGTGTGGCGATCCCTTTATTGTTTTATCAAACACTAGCTGCGCCCGCGATTTTACCAGTATCTCCACTCCAAACACTCAAATCCGTTCAGACGTTTGAGCGTGAAGAAGTAACAAACATACTCACAAACTTTCGCATATAGAGGGTGTAAAAAGGCAGCTCCCGAATACTGAAGGTACCGGTAAAGCTACCTATATCATAGCTATATAAAACAGCTTTCGCATGAGAAGTGATTCATACCGGAGAAAACCTTTTTTTTCGTTTCGTATCGTATTTGTCAGCCAGCAATGTACGCATTTATTCCGGCCGCGCGAGTTCAACGTTGCCGGCCAGCTGATCGACCCGTAGGCCAATATTTCTCATGTGGTTTTTATTGCTTTTTTTGACGTTTTTATTTATTAACGTGTTTTTAATGATGGAAAATAGGCTTTTGTGTTCCTTCTTCTTCTTTTAGTCTTTTTTAGGCCCGGTATAATATTAGTGTGATTATACTACGTGCATCTTTTGTATGCGGCCATCCTAGCTCGAGTGATTTGCATACCATTAATGATGATCATCATTAATCATGATTCCGGGTGATTGAGCGTACAGGTCGCATTAAGCCCTTGTAATAGTAGTGTTAGGTTTATGGTCTACAATTTTGGTCACTCGAGATACAATTCTCATCAAAAAAATCGAAACACTACAAAGATTTTGTTTCTGGCGACAAAAAACCAAATAAGAGGATTTATATTTGCTGGGAGTTCGTAACCTTGTACTACCTATAGAAAATTATTGTTATAAAAGGAAAAAAAAACATATATATGTTTTTTTTCCGTTTATAACAATAATTTTCTAATAATCTATTAAACACATAAACTTGAAAATTGTTTCGCTTTTTTTGAAGAGAATTGTATTAACGAAGGATTTAGTGACAATACGACTATTGTGGAACAAAAGTCCAACCCAAAACTACCAACTTGATGAAGTCATCCATGTACACAAGAATGGGGTCAAGCTACACAACGTCCGCACCGTGATAGCATCATCGGAAACATTTCCGACGTTTTAGAATAGCCCTGCTGACCCCACACTGGGATTCCCTAAATCGTGGGTATCAGGAACTACGAGTACCATAGTACCATAACACCCAGACGCGGAAAAAATATTTGCAGATCATACAAACATTTGTCCTGCAGCGGAAATCGCAACCTATTGCATCTAAGCCGGCTACTCGCCCACTGCACCACAGAGATCGTCATAAAATGAAAAATTATAAGAACTTTTCATTTAAAAAACCGACTTCCGCCATAGTATTTGACAAAATATTTGGATGAAAAAAAAATGGTGAAAGAACCATAGTGGTGAAAGGATTATTATACTTTTTGAATGCAAATGCTTGGTTTGTTGCTGAAAATATCACAATCGCCATATGTATGCCTACAATATTTGAGGAGTTCCCTCAATTCCTCATGGATCCCATCATCAGAACTAGATTTTGAAAAAAATGGGACCAATCTGGAAGTATATCTATACAAATAAAAAAAGAATTTTCCAAATCGGTTCATAAACGCCGGAGATATGCGGTAACAAACATTAAAAAAAAAATTAAAAAAAAATACAACCGAATTGAGAACCTCCTCCTTTTTTGGGAAGTCGGTTAAAAATGGGACCCTATTATCTTCAAAAACAAACCTATATTATGTATTCCCAATTAGACCAAATCAAAAGACAAAATGCAGGTGTTTTCAATATAAAGACGAGCTCAAATAAAAACATCGAAATTCGTATAAATCGCCAATTAACTTCCATAAAAATCGTTAATCAAGTTCAGATACAACAAACATTGAATTTTTAAATGATCATTAGTAGACAAGTTGTGTAAATAATCGGAATTAGGACCGATCTCTGCTTTTACAGGTTTTGTCCAATAAAACAGTCTAACTATGACGTTGAAAAACATACCTCATCATCATCATCAATCTCTAGAAGTGCATTGCTAGACATAGGTCTTCCCCTACAATGCCATGACGAACAGTATTGTGCTTAACAATTTTGTATGGAAGGTCAAATATTTTTTCTGATTTTTTAGTTAATTTAATACAATCTAGTTATATTAAAATATAATCAAATCAAAAGAATTTTATTCATTGTAATCACAAGGATCATTTTGAATCGTCTTAAAATTACAACTATTTGTATCTAATTTATTTATTTTTACAATTTGGAATTACTGACTTAATTCATATAAATTAAGTATTAAGTAGGTACTTAAGTTACATAATTATAATTTATCCCTGACATTTTTTGAAGTATTGCCTACTCCTACTAATATTATAAACGCGAAAGTTTGTGAGTATGGATGGATGTTTGTTACTCTTTCACGTAAAACTACTGAATGGATTTGAGTGAAATTTGGAATGGAGATACTTTACGCCCTGGATTAACACATAGGCTACTTTTCATCATCATCATCATCAATTTTCATCATTATTCACGCGGGTGAAACCGCGGGGCGCAACTAGTGTACTATAATATCTGTTTGATTGGCCTGTAAATGTTTTGTTTACCAATATATTGATTATTCTTGTTTTATTCTGATTACAAACTCACACACAACTAGTATTATAAGGTACGTACCTATAATCTAATGTGACACCGTAACAAACCATTCAGTGAATGTGTTACACCCAGTGAGTTTGGTATCAATGATTTTATCTAATCTCGGTTAGCAGGAGCACGATTTCAATTGTACGTCTTTTACTCGACACACAGGGGCGTTCTATAGACATTTTTTGTTTAATGGTCTTGCGCCCACTTCTTTGAACTATGAAATCTAATCTCTTAAAATAACGTTTGTACCAGTCAATGTGATTTATCGTGGTTTATCAGGAGCGCAGTTCTACATCTAATCGAAGACTGGAAGTCCACTTGACTGCATAGCGTTGGTGTCGAAAGCTCAAGCTTTTGACACAGGCTAAACAGGCGCTGACAACCAAATTCTACCACCATCGAACTCATTAAAGTTCAGCTATGTTAGAAAGTGACGAAATAGCGCTCGCGAAACGTATAATGAGCATAAATCACGAAAAACAATACCTATTTACTGTTTTTCGTGATATTTCCTGCGTAAAAATATAAATTTACTTCACTCTTTACAATAATATTATTTGTTACACTTATTAATTTTTAGTTATAGAGATATTTAGGATAAGTATTTACAGTATTTAAAAGGTAAGTTCATGATTACTATTTTTATCGAGAAAATTTATCGAAATTTTGTTTTGGTTTTTTGAATGGTCTAAAAAATATGATGAAGATTAACATTCAGTATGTTATATATATATTATATATATACATATATGTATATTTTATTCGCTACCAAAAACTGGATAAATGCTAAAAAAATACGTTTACATGAAACTTATTTACATCTATCAGCGTATACTACACTTTTGATTTGTATCATTGTTAGCAACCATACTTTTGTACCTACCAAGCTATTCCAGCCTTACAATGTTTTGTTTCTTTTCCTTTTTTATACTATTTGGGTTCCACATTTTGTATTTGCAGTCTGCAATAAACTCTTCAACGAGAAGGCAGTTTTCTATAGAACAGTAGATACTTAGTGGTCGACAGTTCTTATAGACAGGCCTTCCTATGTAATTCAATCCTTAATAGTCTTCTTTGCACGCATCCTCTTCCAGCCCGTAAAATAGTATTATTTATTTCGGCAGTTTGCTTCGACTCTTGAACAATGACAACTTTCAAACGACTATTCATTCGCCAATTTCCACGTCCGTATGTTAGAACTATAACCGAACCGTGTCCGCACGGGCGAATTGGTAATTTTCTCCTTTTCACCTTAATGAACAATTCAGTTGAAAGTTGCTAATGAGTTACGAACCTAAGCTTTCAATGTATTTAAGCTAGGTATTTTTTGATAGCGAAGTAACAGAAGTACCTGTCTAAAACCTACTTATTAAAAACATGCTGAGGTGGCAGTGGGCCACACATTGTGTATCGAGGTGTAGTTGACCGTTGTGTACCCGGCCTAAGAATTCACTTCTCCATTTCCTCCCGTGGATTTCGTAAAAGCCATTGATTGGACCAGGGGATGGGCAGCAGCATCCACCTGCTAGCAGGTATCCAACTCAACATGAGTACTGGTGATCTGCTTGTCAAGCGTGATGGTGATTATAGCAATTCCCCATTGTCTTTTATGGGATAGGCCTCGTTTTTTGTTTTTTTTTTTTTATGCTTCTTGGCAAGCAGACAAGTTTACGGCCCACCAGATGGAAAGCAGTCCAGCAGTGGTCGCTTAAAGCCTGTTGATGATGTAGTTGGTGTAGTGTTACACGGATTTTTGTATGGAAAATGAGGTTCACAGAGTGTAGCTGTTGATGATGTAGTTGGTGTAGTGTTACACGGATTTTTGTATGGAAAATGAGGTTCACAGAGTGTAGCTAGGCGCTAGGGTCGCTCATCGGTGACGCCACACAAAACTCGTGTTACACCAAAACTTAAGACTCTGCCTCCGGATAGCCGTTTGAGTAAACGAGGTTGCAATAGGTTGATGATGATGATGACGTAATTAACTTAATATGAAATTAAAAGCTGTTATGTAAAAAAATGTGCTGATATGATGACTCCTATTATACGAGACAGCACGAGACATGACGAAGGCAAGAATGTAGTTGCGGTATTCTATAGCGTCAAAATAAATATATTGATAAATAAATTGAAGTCAAGAATTTTCTGTGTCAAAACCTCTGATTTTATCTGCATTCATTAAATATTATTTGTAGTAAAAACAGTGAACAATTTACACAAAATTATACTCACAAATTAACATTCAACAAACCGGATCCCAATGAACATTCAAAATGAAGCCTTCTACTTTCAATGATAGTATCTGAATCCAATAATTAGAGTAATTAATAATTGGGACCATTGCGCAGTTAAATCAATTATGTTGGACTTAATTACTGCTCATTTAGTGCGCTATTGTAAGTAATTAATTTGTTAATTGAAATGTATTAAATAAATGCTAACTTGTTTAATTAATTCTGATTAAAAGTTTTAACTATTTAGGTACTTATAAGGGGTTATAGTCGAAGCCCACTGCTGGACATAGGCCTTCCTGTAGAATGCCACGACGAACAGCTTTGAGTCACCTCCATCCATTCCGACTTCCTAATGTATTTAGTCCATTGAGTGGAGGGCCTTCCTCTCACGTTATCCAGTTTGTAGCAGTGGATTTCTACAGACTGATGATGAACAATTATGATGATGAAGAGGTAACAGTTAGAAAACTTATCGGTTGAATGAAAGGTGTTGAAACGTTGCAACTCTATGTTTTTACAATGTTTTTTATTTTAGTCTCTGTTTCGATTGTATATGCCTCGAAACTAACGAAAGGTGCCGTTGATCACTTCAGGAGTTACATTAAATACATAAGGAGTGTCAATAAAACTAAATCATCATCATCATCAGCCTGTAGTAGTCACGAATGCCAACGAACGGCCAGCCGCCTCCTTCCACCGACTTCCTGCGACCTTTATAATGTCTTTCTTCCCTCGAAGCCTTCATCTAACACTAACACCCCGGTAACACTATAATCATATGTACCTACATCAATGGTGAACAGTTGAACACTGTCAAATCGTCTTTGAAACACGTTTTGCGACTGTTTTGGACAAAAATTAATACAAAGGCAGTTTATTAATTTACCCTGCTTCTTTTTTTCCGTCCTAACATTAGATTTTTTAACAAGAAGCACCCCTTTAATGCGCTAGTAAGTATCTCTCATTACGCAATCAACTAGGTAAGTAAATCAATGTCAATAGCACAACACCCTGCAGGTGCCGTGGGTCAACGAAAGCGACATGTGACACGCTTCTCGCTGTAATTGTGACAGTAGCATGTACAGACGGCAAAGCTGGTAACCCTTGGGTGTTTAAAATAGGAGGAGGTTCTCAATTCGACTGTACGTTTTTTTTGTATGTTTGTTACGCGATTACTTAACCCTCCAATTACGAATTGATTCTTTTTTTGTTTCGTAGGTCATACTTCAGAGGTGGTCCATATAAATTTTATCGAAATTGATTCAGCGCTTTATGAAAGAAGTCGATTTTTGTTTGTTTTTTAAACTAACTTTATTTTGTATACCTACATTTTTATCTCTTGGTGTGTAGCACTAAGCTATATTCAAGTGAAAGAAAAAAAATGTCTACCATTGCGAAAAAAACAGTTATTTAGCACGTTGGACCTAAAAACTATTACTGAATCTATGACGTAGAGGTAAGCTTCAAGGTCACAAGGGTAGCAGGGGTAGCTTTGCCGTATGTACATGGTTTTTGATGAGTGGAGACAGTTTGTTAGCACGAGACACGATTGCATGGTAAGCATGTCGCGTGTTTTAACAAATCCATGCATATTCATTACCTACTGATATTACGGCTTGTGGCTTGCATTTAATTTTCACATGCTTTTGATTCTACAGCCCAATCGGACATCGCTGTGTATGAAGCCGGTCAAATTCATAGCCTCTTTTCAGGGCCACGTTTTTACCCAAATCAAAGGTATTGCCAAGAGGAAAAACCAGTGACTCGCAACAATAAATCTTTCAGTGCATTCTGAAGAATCTAATTGCCACTTATCTGCGGTGTAATCTAATCGCAACATGTATTTTACAAGCTTTTATTTAACTTGAACTGTTAGTATGTTAGTGTGGGACAAATCTTGAAACTGACTTTTGAACCAGTTCCACCCAACCTATTAAGCTAAATTTTTGAATACCTGTCAAGTTCAGATGACAATACAATATTATGGTGACAGCGAGTCTGTTGGTGGATAACGGAACTCCTCGATGATTAATAGTAGCCTGGCATTGTTTGGGCTCATTTTGATCAGCTCACGGTTCCGATCTCTAATTGCATAAAGCTTGTTTCGAAAAATACATTTTTCAACAAAAAACTAGTTGTTCAAATGAGGATGAAACAAACAAAAACACGTTGTAGGCTTGTAGGTGACGGTGTCGTGTCGGCTAGTATGAAAGCCTTTGTTTTCTAACTTTCCACGTGCAAGTGAAACTGTTTGCACATCGCGGAAATCCTACAATTACGCCCTACAATCTCTTGCTGTTATCACTTTTTGTGGATGTAGAAATTGTAGAAGGGACCAAGTGTGCGACATCTATAAGTGAGCTATTCTTTAGCGCTCTTTTTATCATACTATAATATCTTCTATGCGATTTCACAGCTTGGATTTAATATTTTCGTCGAAAGGGTACAAGCCATGAGTCATGGTACCTATATTGATACCGGTCCAGAGTAAAAGGTTGGATCTCATTAGAACTTCTATATGGAAGAAGCCTCTGTGAATCCTTTCACCACACTGGTTTTTTTATCACATTTCATACCATCGTCATCTAGTCTTCACTCCTCCACTTCTGGACGAGGTTTCAGATAAAAAAACAGTGGAGGGTATTTGCTATAATCAACGCTTGGCAGGCGGATTGGTGATCGCACTATTGGTTTTGAGTACTTAGGAAGATGCTGCTACGCATCCTCACTGTAATCTCTTAGTCGTCTTTTAGGATATCCACGGGAGGAGACGGAGGGGTCTATTCTTAGGCCGGATACGCCACGGCATACAAATAAATAACCCAAATAGCCATCACAAGTTACACTTCATTTAGTATGCCCTCATACGTAACGGCTTCCAAAGATATAAAACATAGT
The DNA here is from genome assembly GCA_951392215.1 of Epirrita christyi. Taxonomy (NCBI): domain Eukaryota; kingdom Metazoa; phylum Arthropoda; class Insecta; order Lepidoptera; family Geometridae; genus Epirrita; species Epirrita christyi. The sequence continues at coordinate 3,269,447 of OX595843.1, forward strand.
TTGCCAAAGATACACTATGTTTTACGATCTAACCATAAGGTTCGTTCAAGTGGAAGGAGATGAATGATTTTCCGATGAGAATATTCCTTCGAAGCCTTTAACCGAAATACATAAAATACACACTATCACTTTATCTATCAGACTATTTTGTTCTCTCTGACCTTTTGTCATAAATGAAAAGTTTATGTAGACCACCAGACAGCAATACCATAAAACTGTGAGCCCTAATTTATCCTGACAGGGGATGATTTCACACATTTTTAAGGAAATTCCATTTTGTGAAATAATTTGCTGTTTTGTACATTACGACATGGGTTTATAGAAAATGTGTTGAAAGAAAGAAGACATTTACTCAAACAAACTGTACACAACAACATATAAACATACTTACACTAATTCGACGACCTCTGTGGCGCGGCGGGCGAAGGTTCGCCTGCGACGCAGGAGGGTGCGGGTTCGATTCCCGCCTCGGAACAAATATTTGTACGATCTGCAGATATTTGTTCAGGGTGTTCTGGGTATTTTTCTATGTATAATAAAAAATATCTATCTATGTAATGTATTGTATTAAGTATATCAGTTATCTAGTACCCATAACACAAGCTCTGCTTAGCTTGGTGCTAGATAATGTTGTGTGAAATGAGTCCAGCATTTTAAATAGTGTACTAATGGGATGAAAAAGTAGGAACATCTACATCTATCACACTAATTTACAAAGAGATAATTTTAATTGAGATATTTTTGTTTTTTGGTTTGTTATCTCAGAAACTTACTAAACTGATTTCAAAAATTATTTCACTATTATAAAACTACACTAACTCTGATAGTTTATTTTTATTTTGATACAGATAGATAACCGGGAACACGCGAACGAAGTAGCGAAATTCAGCTAGTATGATAATGTAAGTTGTATAACTCTTGAGCCGTGGTAGTCTCAGCCTTAGAACAGCTTTCCTCCATCCTCCTATGGATGTCGTAAAAGGCGACTAAGGGATTACGCAACGGGATAGGCAGCAGCATCTACCTGAGCATCAAACTGCGATCACCAATCCGCCTGCCAAGCGAGTGATTATGACAAATTCCCCCATTATGCATGCAATGGGGGATGCCTCATCCAGCAGTGAATGTCTCCCGATTGAAGAAGAGATATTAAACTAGTGGTTTAAGTACCAAACTATTGGATAACACGTACCTATCCAGTTGAGGATCGAAAGTGACGAGCAGAGTGGTTAGACGACTTGAAAGCATTGCCTCGTACGTAATCTAAGTACGGTGAGTATAATTTAATAAAATCCGATACTGGAGAATTATGGTTCGCAGCAATGTTTTACTTTTATGAATAGGTAACTTTAAAATGTTCCCAAAAGAAGTCAAAACTCATCATCACCAGCCCATTGAACACATACATAAACACACGCCTTTACTCCGACGTCAGTTCTGCGAGCTATATGACCCATGCTCCAATGCAAAAGAAAAAATAGTTCTTAAAATTCCGGTAGATGGCGGTGACTCGGCATGGTTGTGTCTTCTGAACATTTTGCAAAAGCACCACAGAGAACAAATTCTCTTTGTTTTCCCTTTTTTTCCTCCAACTTTCACGTTGCGATTCCGATGCTCGTTTTTCAAGTCCACTACAGACCGGTCTACTTGGTCCGGTTTCAACAATAACAACAAAAAATATAACAATAACGTAACACTATCAAATATATCAGAATTTCAACAAAAACTTTACGTAGATACTTAGGGGAGCATAACGGGGACGTTAAGAGAAACCAGCAAAAATATTATGAAAAACGTACTTTTAATTATTGTTACTAATCATAACACTTTTGTTATATATTAAACTACAAAATGGCATATTCTTCGGTTAAAATATAAGTCAGATAACATTAGTATATTTAATTATTTGCAACCCTAAGAAAACCCCATAATGCCCCGTGGTAGGGGAGTATGGGGTACTGAAAACGGGGCAGTATGCGATACGAACTAAAATGTTATTTTGCTTCACAGTACAGACAGAAATGTACTTCTTCAGCGTTGTTGTCATCACCACCAGTACAACCCGTATGAGGCCATCATTCGCATAGCTGACAGGCCACCTAACCCTCTTAACGACTTAAGGTATGTGTGGTTAACGTCCACACAATACAGGCGTTATGGCATCGGATTGCCGATTGGAAATGGCCGCCTTTTAATGAATGCAACACAAAGCTAGCATCTCTAGTTTCTTGTATGTGTCGGTGGCCCCGTCATGCCCCGCGTCCCCGTTATGCCCCCCTTTCCACTACTTTACTTCATCAACGAATAGCATGAGCGAGTGAAGTCAGTGACATTGACAGTTGGTGGCTGACCGACAAAATTTAGACAACCATATCTGGACTGCGCCATCTATGCATAGATTTAGAACTATTTTCTTTCAGCTGTCAGAAAACTTCCCATTCTGAGAGCTATGTCTATGTTTTTGTAATTTTGCGTTTAAGATTAATAATTTGTGGAGAGGTAATCCGTCCAAATATAAACGTCATTGGCTGACAAACATAATCTACCTATGGTAGGAAATATAGATATTATAGGTATAAAAAAGGTAGCAAGTATTATTATTACTTTCTTGAGCGTGGATATGGTTCAATAAAAATCCGAGATCGTAAGTGTTATGGCACACAATGAAACGTGGCATAAAGTTTAAGTGATGAAATTACTTTGAAGTGCGTTCTTTAGCTCTTTTATCGATTTCAAAGATGCAATATTCTTTTGTAGTCTAGCTATTATAGCGACTTTGGAACTAGTCTAGCAGTATCGAATAAATTAAAATTGATGACACGCGTCATGTGTCATTGTTTGAGCCAATTATGATCTATGCCACAACCTTACTATGTAGGTAAATGAAGTAAGTAGTGCCATAGTATCTCTTACCATTATAATAATATAATGACAAACACAAAATTATCAGAGCTAATTGAAAGTTAGTAAAGTCAATTACACTCCACATATCGATTAGAGACGTGGAGGTAAATTAATTTTATGCTGTTAGTAGTAGAACTTCTTGTGAAAGAGTTTGTCCGGGGAAGTACTACCACCGTACCTATTTCTGCCGCCAAGCAGTAGTGTTTGCATTGCAGTGTTTCGGTTTGAAGGGTACGGGTGCCGGTGAAATTACAGGCATATGAGACTTTTCATCTTTATGTCTCAGGGTCGGCAGCGCGCGTGTGATGCCTCTGGTGTTACAGGCTTCCATAGGCTACGGTAACTGCTTTCCATCAGGTGGGCCGTATGCTTGTTTGCTTGCCAAGTAGTATAAAAATATGGTATTGTTAGTATTTGTATACATTTAAAAAATACATGTGAATTTGTTTTCAAAGCTTAAGACATGGTCACCCTACCATTTAAAGGGCCATACCTCAAACAAATAAAGGTGTTTTGTTGACGTGCGGTAACTCGTACGAAAGTGAAACTACTCGGATTTTCACTATCTTGCCTCTCACATACTTTATACACGTGAGAAATAATAGTAGGTACTAAATATACTTACAGAAAATTTACTCATATGACAAAACAAACACTATTTTATTCTTAAGGTTCCCACGCACATCTCGTCAAACTTTTCGGCTGAAAAATGCTTCCCTCCCTCTTTACTTTTTCTGGTTATTTGTTTCAATAATTCAGAACTCTCCATACCTTGATAAGTCTTACCCGAATATATCTACAACATTGAATGAAGATCTGTAGGGCTATTCTAAAACGGTGTAAAAATTCATTTCGGTGTGGTAATAGTAACTAAAACAATTTTCTGTAGTAAAACACAGTAAAAAACAATAAATATTGTACCTATATTACTGTGTTTTACTAGAGAAAATTGTTAGAAATATGTTTTACTATCGAAATAAAAAACTAACGAATCCGATCAGAAACGCTTCCGACGATTATTAGAATAGCCCTGATCTTAGTTTAAGACGGAACAAAGTTTAATAAAATTAATAGTCAATCAAAATAAATAGTAAATAATTTAATTTATTGGCGTTTATTACTTCTGGCGTTGGGGACGATGGCACTTTTTCCTCAACGTCTGCCGAGGCCAGATAGGTGGGGGACGCTGGGTCTGAACGGTTTTTTGTAGAAGTAGAATAGAATAAACAGTAAGTACTTTTGGTGGCCTTGTAGATACTTCTTCCTCACTGTGAATTATTTACGCGAACCTCTCAAAATCAGATTTATTTTTCATCACAAAGGCAGCTTGAATAAACAAAGTTTATATGAAAGGGTCCGCTTTCTGATTGTTTCTTGGATTCAAGATTGATTTAGGTACTTTTGAAAACTCATTTAAGTACTTTATTGTTTTTACGAGTTGTGGAAAGCTTTTACTCGGAAATGTATATTAATGGGTACTTAATAACAATGTGAACACACTTTCTTTTCTCTTCGTACTGATATGAAATGTTAATCTTTACTTTTCATTTGACGACCTCTGTGGCTCGGCGGGCGAAGGTTCGCCTGCGACGCAGGCGGTTGCGGGTTCGATTGCCGACTCGGAACAAATATTTGTACGATCTGCAGATATTTATTCAGGGTGTTCTGGGTATTTTCTATGTATAATATAAAATATCTATCTATGTAATGTATTGTATTTAGTATATCAGTTATCTAGTGCCTAACACAAACTCTGCTTAGCGTGGGGCTAGATAATTTTGTGTGAAATGTCCAGCATTTATTTATTTATTTTCAACCGACTTCAAAAAAGGAGGAGGTTCTCAATTCGACTGTATGTTTTTTTTCAGTGGACTTTTACAGGCTGTAAAGAAGAAGAAGAACTTAACGTCAATTGCACAAACACAAGGGCGTAGCGAGGTACGGGCAGGGGGGGCAGCTGCCCTTGCACTGCAAGTAACATAGATAGGTCCTTTTCTACACTGCGTCGTGTTAAAACATGGCTGAGATCAACGATTACTGAAAACCATTTGAACGGCCTATGCATGCTCAGTGTACACCAAACCATGGTACAAAAAACTAAGGATACAATTGAATCTTAGAGCTGATTCTAACTATTTTACACACAATTGACACGGACGTCTGGTGTAGTGTAGTGTGGATTTTTGTAAGGAGACACTGATGAGCGCCCCTGGCGTACACTCTGTGAACCTCATTTTCCATGCAAAAATTCGTGTAACACTACACCGTACGTCCGTGCCAATTGCTTGTCAAAACGTAGAATTAGCTCTCTGAGGTGTTAAAACGGTTTTGTGAAGAAACTCGTTGACTACTTTTTTTGTAAAATAAATTCATTGTTTTTTTTGAATTTTTAACGTAACCCCGTTGCTCATGCAGCATTTACTTTAGATATATCCTTGGATTGTCTACGCCTGCCCCCCTTTAACAAAATCCTAGCTACACCCTTGCACAAACACTCTTAGTTGAACTGAATCCCAACAATTTTATTTTCACACCACCTGCTCGACAATGTCCAATTACAAATCATGCAACCTCAACGTAAAGTACAGCATTGTCTCTCTAGGGATATAAAGTTGTATGAAACTCCCTAGGGATTAAAGTGATTTGAATTTAGAACGTCAAATTCGTGTTGGAAACTCGTGGAAAACTCTGAGTAAAAAAATGCCCATATGGCATTGTAAAGAGGTTTGTTCGAAAATTGAACTGGCCACTATAGCAAAACTCGGAAAAAAAAAGAAATAGGCGCGATTTTAAAGAATGTGAAACAAAAGAGATGTTTGGTGCTGTGATTTTCAGTGAATTTTATTGCAATATTTTTGTAATATAATATAATATTATGTCAGTGACAATATTAGTGTTAACAAAAAATGTCGAGTGATAATGATTTTACTCCAGAGTTTATCAAAACAGACGATACTTATTTAATGGAGCCCTGGCCTTTTATTGCCTCGCTGTAGGTGTGAAAAGTAGAGTATGCTCCTCTGGAATAAAGCATGTCTTCGTCTTGGGCAGCTTGAACCCCTCGCTTCACTCAGGACTCTATATAACTCCCTCGCTACACTCGGGAGTTAACTTTCGAGTCCCTCGTTACGCTCAGGGTTCAATATGCCGCCCGCGACATAAGACACTGCTTTATTCCCTTAGTGCATAATCTACTATTTTAGCTCCCATTAATACCGAGGCCTATAATCACCACATACTGCTACAAGATGAGGCTCTATCTGGCTCATTCCAGTTTTATCTCCGATCTCGTACGCTCGAGGTTTTACGCCCCGTAAAGGTTAGGGTACACTCGACGGCAAAAATAAAGCCTTTCAATCTATTATCTTGGCGGTTGCAATATACTACACTAACGGACGAAATTATACTTTTTTGATTCGGATTCCTCGCTTTCACACTACACAAAATAGTAACAAAACATATTACTTAAAGTTATTTAGTATATGTAAATAGCCTGCGCCGAGAAATTAACTAATTGTTTATCCTATTCGTTTAAACAAGATGTAATTGAATTAATATACCAAAGTACATCATTGTACTATTTCAGTTACTATTTTTTGTTCTATTTCAGCTTCAGTAAATGAGTTTCACTTTGCACAGTTTTCTCGTTTTTAACCGACTTCAAAAAAAGGAGAAGGTTCTCAATTCGACTATATGTTTTTTTGTATATTTGTTACGCAATTACTCTAACAATTATAAATTGATTTTGATAATTATTTTTTGTTTGGTAGGTCATACTTCAGATAAATTTTATCAAAATTGATTTAGCGCTTTTTGAAAGAAGTCTGTTTTTTTATAAAAAAAAGCTTTATATTATGCAGTAGTATAATAAGTATGGCCATGGTGTGTCCGGCCTAAGAACAGACCTCTCTATTCCCATCCGTGGAAACCGACTAAGGGATTACACAAGGGGATGGGCAGCATCCACCTTAGTACTCAAACGAATACTGCGATCACCAATCCGCCGGACAAGTGTGGTGATTATGGCAATTGCCTGGAGGCCTAGTCCAGCAGTGGACGTTTAACGGCTGATAATTTATTTTTATTTTATTTTTATTTTATTTATTGAACAAAATAAAATAAAAATAAATTATCAGCCGTTATGTGGTGTTAGAAAGTTCCTGGGAATTGTGCTTACAAATTTTAAATAAGGAACAGATAATTGTTTATGTTAACATTCAAAATTAATACTGGGTGCTTTGGGGTGCCGACTTTACCTACATACTATTCATTTTCTAAAACAGCAGGGTAAAGGGACATTTTCGGCGATTCTTCTGTTTTATGTTGTGGGTGTTCCTTAGGACATTTAAGTCTTGAACCCCCTTTTTAAGATGGTCTTATAAGCTTTAAAGTGGGTTTTAAGAGTGCCTTTAGTGTTGGATAAGCCACTGTTAAGAGGTGTTCTGTAAAGCTCCTAGATTCAAACCCTCGTATTCATAATCTACTTTTAAACCTTTGATAGCTTCTTCTTTATTTATTTAATGGCCTCTAAAGAAAACCTTCCTCAATTTTGCCAATGTCAAGTAATTATTTTGATAAAGTTAGGTCAAGTCATCAAAGTCTCAGTCAAGTCAAGTTCTAGTTAAGCGATGGCAATTTCACTAGAATTTTCGTGGACAATTTCCACCCGTTTGAAAAGACATGCAATACACTTATATATAAATTCACTACCACGTGTTCTTTAAAATATAGCTTTGGTCTTGTTTTGACTTATGCCATTTTACATCAGAGAGAACAACACAAAAGTTATTCTCGCAAAAATAGGTTTACAAATGATTATAAATAAGGGGGATACGAGTTTAATAAATTTGATTTCGAGATCAAATACAGAGTTTGTACAAAAGTTACCTAAGCTTTCTAGAGGTAAATGATCTATGGCACATTACTTTATGGAAAAACTTTTAGTTTATTCTTTACGAAATTTTTATTTATTTATGTCTCGCGAAAAAAACCGACTCATAAATAAATAAAATAAAATAACTTAAAAATATTAAGAACAGTAATTGTACAAACGAAGCAAGTATGTATAATTACAGTCGAATAATAGCCGTAATCTCATATTTCCAAAGTAAACACAACCTTAATTAAGCGGTTCATTTACGAGTAATTACGGACTCTTAATTTAATTATATTTAATTATGACCCCTCGTAAAATTAATATGAGGTTTGTAACTCGCAACTGCTAAAACTTTTTGAATAATTGTAATTTACGAAAATGAGCTCTGAAATTACATAATTTAGTAAGATAACGTGTAATTAGTGAGCGGAAAAAAGAGGTTTTTGAAAGTTATTCGGAACAAGTTTTTGAAGGCATAATATTCATGATACAGTGTACCTATACTATTTTGGTAACTTCACCCCAAACAAAATATGCATAGGTACTTTAAAAATATTGTCCGTTTAAAAAAAATCACATGGTAAAATTTAAAAAGAATGGAAAAAAGAACGAAAGTAAGTACTTGAAGAGAGAGTAACTTACTCACGCCACCTCTTTCAGTGTGTACAGCTGCCCGGTTTTAAGTGAACCGCAGTGAAAACGCAGCTCCAACGCAAACTGCCGCAACTCAAACGCAACCGAAGAAATCAATAAAACAACCAATAGTTTTCTCAGCTTTGAAGGTAAGATCAACCCGCGCAGCCTCGTTGGGGTTTTGTAAAAAAACAAACTATAACGTATTTTATTTCATCACCCAAACACATGGTATATTTTGCCCTCTGCTAGACTGGACAAGTTGTAGAAGATAGTGGTAACTGGTACGGTCAAAATTACGAAGGTACGAGCGAGAGCATCTGTCGCTTTCATACCCATTTTCGATCTAATCAACTGTCGATTTTTTCTGCGTCTGAGCTGCGTTTCATTAGCGTTTGAACTGCGTTTCCTACGTCCCACTGTTACCAGGACGAGAAACAGTGCACAAGTGATGCTTACTGGAAAATAGCTCACCGTTCCCCGCGCGGGGTGCGGGGCGGGCGGGCGCACTCAGCGCCAGCAGCGCGAGCGCACACCACCATGTCATCACAACCACACCTGCAACAAAGGAAGATAATGATTAGCACTATCATCAACATCACCAGCGAAATAAAAAGACATCACAAAAAGTACACAGTATGACAACATGGACGACCAACTCAATCCTATCACCATACTAGTAGTTTCAAGATCGGAAGGCCCTTTTCACGGTCACTATTGACGCGAAGAACGAACAGACGACCAAGTAGTCTTCGACCTTTTAATCAAATTTTCGCCAGCTTCATCTATAATCCTACATCATCTGATAAGTCATAGGGTAATAGATAACACCATCATCATCATCACTAGCCCGTTTACGTCCACTGCTAGACGAGGCCTACCCCATAGAAAACAATGGGGGATTTTTTTTTCTTTTTAATGCTACTTGGCAAGCAGACAAGCTTACGGCCCACCAGATGGAAAGCAGTTACCGTAGCCTATGAACGCCTGTAACACCAAAGGCATCACAAGCGCGCTGCCGACCCTGAGACACAAAGATGAAAAGTCTCATGTGCCTGTAATTTCGCCGGCACCCGTACCCTTCAAACCGAAACACAGCAATGCGAACACTACTGCTTGGCGGCAGAAATAGGTACGGTGGTAGTACTTCCCCAGACGAAGTCTTTCACAAGAAGTTCTACTACTAACCATAATCACCCACGCTTGCAGGTGGATTGGTGGGGATGCCTGAATCTAACAGTGGGCTGATGATGATGATGATGATGATGATGATGATGATGATGATGATGATGAAGAAGATGATTATGATGTTGATGATGATAGTATAAAACCTAAACGTAGATAGGTAGGTCGTTAAACAACGAGCATGATGGTTAAAGCAGATAAAAAGACCCACTTCACAAAAATAATTTTAGGAAGCATGTTCCCAACGGAAAAGCTGTTATTGAATGCTAAACTAAGACAACTTAGTAGATAAAGTTAGAAAGTTTACAATTAAATTATTAATTTAATTAAACTGCCTTCGAAACAAACAAACAAACTCCCTTGTGAAGAGGGGTTGAATGTAGCCAAACAAAACTACACAACAAAACTATTTCGTTTCACACGTAACTAAGTTTAAAACTTATCACATCGTTGACGAGGACGACGCTAGTCAAGTTTTAAAAGTTGTTTCAAAGCAATATTTGAAGTTTTCGCTCGACGGAAAATACGTGATGACAGATGTTGTGTTTGTGTCAATAGTGCCTGTACTTCTCACGTAATTTGACGTTTTTGAAATGGGTTTTCTGTTTTTGGGTGTAGCCAAAACTTTTCAAAGCTAACGTTATACAAAATCTGCATGGAAATTAATTAGGCGATTGAAAAGCGCCGTCACCGCCACCCATTTCGAGAAGGTACTAAGGAAACGAATTACTTAGTTTCCTAATGCAAGCCGGACCTTGCATTTTAAGGCTAGTAGGCAAAGTACATAGTAAAAACAAAACACAAAATATTATATACATTGCTTTCACGTTCATAAGAAACTTACAAGCTTATATCTCTAACTGTCATTATAGTTACCGTAGTTCACCCTGAAGTGATACCTCGCATTTTTTCGATATTCGCCCCTATCTCAACGAACTATTTACCAATTAAGCTGATATATGAAATTCTCGATTGTATGGGAATCACCAACCTTATTTTAAATTATATGCCGATTGGTCCAACGGTTCGAATGTTATCGTCCAACAAACTTTCATCAAACATAGATACCCACATACCACGCCGACCCCTATTAGCTAACACAGAAAACTTCGCTTCACTCGTTCAATGATATGTAAAATGTATTCCGTAATTATATGTGACCTGAAGGTTCTTAATTTCACTCCTTGTCCAATAATTTAAAACGTCATAATTTATGAAGCTTAATGAATTCATAAATCTAATTACTGCCTGTTCACGGTTCGTTTAGCCACTCAATTTATCAATAACATAAGTTATCGTTCGCGCGGGCGCAGTAAATATTTACGATTTGCTTTCTAGGCGTTATCGTTACGAGTTTAATGGTAGTTCTATCAAAAGTGGGCCAGCAAAAATATGCCACTGCTTATTGCTCATTGCGTTATGGTCCTATTCTGGAAACAGTTACCATTTTGATATCGTCTTAAGTGAAAACCTTACTCTAAGTGTCTAGATAAGGTACAAAATTTTCTTAACTTCCTACGATTTCTCCTTACTGATTCTAAAATGATTGTGCGGCCCACATTGAAATGAGGGCCATTGAGGCTGTTCCTGCTCCTGAGGGTAAAAAAGCGGGAGCGACTATTTATGTTCCCATGATCATGCCTAATAGAAGTCCACTGCTTGACCAAGGGTGCTCCGATAAAATGCCAAGGCAAACGGTCCCAGACCCCCTCCACCAACCGACTTCCTGCGTCCATTATTATGTATTTGATCCATTGAGAAGGCAAGGAAGATTTCCTACAATGCGTCGTTCGGTTTACGGTCGCCAAGTGAGAACCTCTATTCCCCAACGGTTCAATGATCTATGTGCCCATTACCATTTCAACTTGCTAATTCTAAGAGCTGTGTCTTGGTTGCCTTGCTTGTGATCTTGGTTCTTCTCATTTCTGATCCTATCTCGGAGCTCACTTCATAGCCCGCTGAGTGACTTGAGCTTGTATATGAGTTTGACTCTACCATCCGCGTCATAAGTAGGTGCTATAATGAGCAGAGAAGAATCATATATATATATTATATCCTACTATCCTACTTAATATTATAAACGCGAAAGTTTGTGAGTATGGATGGATGTTTGTTACTCTTTCACGTAAAAACTACTGAATGGATTTGAGTGAAATTTGGAATGGAGATACTTTACGCCCTGGATTAACACATAGGCTACTTTTCATCATCATCATCATCATCAATTTTAATCATTATTCACGCGGGTGAAACCGCGTGGCGCAACTAGTTATCTATATACCTACCTACTAAACCAGAATAGGGACGTTTGTCGGCAATAGATAAAGATGTTAACCACTTTATGATTTGTGTCGGCACTCAGGCAGCCACCGACTGGAAAACCTTGTTACGAAGTGATTTGCGATTGTTAAAACAAGTAGGTTTGCTGGTTTTGTATATTTGTATTTGTGTCTTTCACACACAACGAAGGTACTGTCAATAGGTACATATCAAATTGTTGCGTGATTGACTGACTGTCTATCAAACCTAGGTAGCCTCATCACCAGGGATCGGAGTAGGTAGATTGATTTGAGGTCATTGATCTCAAACGTATATGTAAATATGGATAAGCCTCCGAGTTTCCGGAATTTTAAAATTAATTATTGTTATTTTTCCGGTACTTCGTAATTAAGGTATAAAGTGAAAAACGTATCAATTCACTCAATTATATGCTGCTAGTGGTGTAGGTACCTGAAATTTTATAATACCTAAAAAATAATTCTGGTGGAGGAAAAGCCTAGCAAAGTATGAATTACTCTGCAAACATGGTATTTTGTCACCTTATCTAAGTTGCTATCTATATGTACATCTGACCAATCAGGACCAGGAACAACTTCCGGTACCAGTTCCGGAAATATGGCATATCCATGATATGACTCATGTAACGTAAGTACGAAAAATCAATCTACCTACTCCGATCCCTGCTCATCACCAGCCTGTTCTCGTCCACTGCTGGATGAGGCTTCCCCCTTGAATTCAATGGAGGGATTTGTCATAATAACGCTTGGCAGATGGATTAGTAATAACAGTTTGGAGTTAAGTACTCAGGCGGATGCTGCTACCCATCCCCTGGTGTAATCTTTCAGTAAGACTTTTACTACATTCACAGGAGAAGAAAGAGGGATCTATTCTTTGGCCGGACACACCACGGCATTAGGCCTAGGTAACCTAGGATCCTCCAAATTTCACTTTAGGACAAATACACACATTTCTACACATTTCTAGAAGGCACATTTATTTTGTGGTCTAGATAGATACTTTAGTGGTACACAAAAAAACTTCCTAAGTGGATGCAACGTTGCACCCACTTAAAAACAACTGAAAATGAGCCTAAACATTGCTAGGCTACTATTAATCATCGAGGAGTTCCATTGTCCACTAGCTCGCTGTCTCACAGTAATATTGTATTGTCACCACAACTTGACCGGTGTGTACAATACCAGCTCAACCGGTTGGGAGAAAAAGTTTTAAATTCAGTTGCAATATTTGACCATACTAATAGGCATGAATTGACCAATTATGCGTTAGCGTATTTTTTAATATTTCGTATTAAGGTGTCTGTTAAGGCAATATTTGACCACATTCAAAAACTAACAGTCAAGATTTGATTTCATATTAAAAGGCAATATATTACCATATACTATCAATAGATATACTATAAATATATATATTATACATAATACAAATAAAAAAACAATAATATAATAACATAGTAATTTTTTAAATAAAAGCTTGTAAAAGATGTATACCTTCGTGCATTTTGTAAAAACCTTGATTATTTTTAAACAGGACCTTATCTTAACGGCTTTATGACATGACCTCACTCAATGACACTTTTAAAAGCCGATAAAAGGTGCTCATTTTAAGAACTTGTTTATCGCGCGTTAATGTTGCGATAAAATGTTCCGTCTATCTGGAGATATTAATCATAGTCTGAGAATTTTAAAAGCATTATTAGAGAAACATACCACCGGTTACAAATGTTAGCAGTTTAAAAAGGTTTCTGTAATCTGACTCGGCCATTTATTTCTGTTTCCCTTGGCTCCGCCCGCGTGAAACCTAACAACATGACATGTAATTCATTTACCTACTTCCTTATTCATAATCATTTCACAAACCTAATTTAGTTTAAATAGCTTCTGTTTTGTTCTCTATGATGTAAGATGACATACGTCAAAACAGGACAAAAGTTATTTAACTTCAATAAAACGCTATTACGTAGGTATACCAATATCAATGTTTTTATTGAAAGAAGCTCTCTCTCGTTATTACATCGTTTTCCTTATTACGTTATTAGTATAAACATTTACATGCGATTTCGTAACTTCCCATAGTTACCTTTTTACCGTCCATAAATAAATGGTTAAGCCGATAGTTCTACGCGTGTTCTCCGATAAGTAGTTGATTAGAGTGAAAGTATAGATTTCGTCAGCGTCAAAGTGAAAGATAGTGCTTTTATGACCTTGAGAACTCATTACAGTTTCCCTGTTTTGTAACAAGATTCATGGATACTAAATGTCGGGCCTTGAAATGGGAGAGCTTGTTTAAGTGTTGAAGAGTATCAGAAAGAATTGCACTTGGGATTTCTCTAACTCGTTTCTACGACAGCGGCGATTGAATGAAAATTAAACTTGCCATCTTTCGATAGATCTTTTACAGACTTGATTGCTGGAATGATAATAAAAAGCAAGGAGTTCGTTATTATTAAAAGTTTTATACTTATAGCTACCAAAAAATATGACCTATAAGAGATTTGGGTGGCGACCTCTGTGGCGCGGCGGGCGAAGGTTGGCCTGCGACGCAGGAGGTTGCGGGTTCGATCCCCGCCTCGGAACAAATATTTGTGCGATGCAGATAATTGTTCCGGGTGTTCTGGGTATTTTCTATGTATAATAAAAAATATCTATCTATGTAATGCATTGTGTTAAGTATATCAGTTATCTAGTACCCATAACACAAGCTCTGCTTAGCTTGGGGCTAGATAATGTTGGGTGAAATGTCCAGCATTTTTTTTTTTTTTTTTTTTTTTTTGCTAGTAGTTCCAGAAAAGCCTAACATCAGGCTCAATAAAGTGCTTTAGGCAGTACGTACGTTGACAACAGCGCGAGCAAATATACTGGTGATCATGATGTAATTGTAACTACTATAAATTTATGAGTGCCCCTATGAGTATACATTTATGAGTATGCATGGCATTAATGATACCTACCAGTGTTTGCACGTGCTCTTACAGACGAGCAACACTTTGCAGGCGACAGAGGTAAGCAGGTGGCGTCGCTCGACGTCGGCGCTGGCGTCGAATGCGTTCGCAGCTACCACTTACGCGTAGGCAACTACAGTGCTACAACTTCAAGCGTCGCCACTTATACCTCTGTCGTCGGCAAAGTGCCGCTCGTCTTTCAAAGCACTAAGGCCTTCTCTATTAGGATATACCAGTGATCAGGCGAATAAAAGTACGTTGTTTTGTATCAAACTGAAACTAATAGACACAGTTCCCGCTACTTTTGTAGCCCAACTACGTAATCGTAAACTGATCTGTCAGTACCCTTTTATTGGTGAGAGGCAAAGTATGGGGGTTCTATTGGTTTTTGAGAGACGTATTCACGTCAGTGCGGAATTTTTATTGAAAATGGCCCTTTGAAAGCTATCTTGATTGATTTATTTCGGGTAAAGAGCCTATCGATCTTGTAGAATTTATTTAGAAGATTCTAGGCCTTTGTGGGTTTAATAAAATAAATTTTGCTGAAATTATTACCAACCCGAGGTTGAAAGACATCTATAAATTTGGAATTGGACACCTTAATCAAATTGTGGGTATTTTATTTTCTGTGATGTTTTCTCACACATAATAATATACAGTATTAAGGATTGTTGCAGGCGAGGATATTTATGATAAATGCTGACAACGGATTTTTTGTTCCTTATTACCACAAAAATATCGTACCAAAAACTTGTATAAAATGGCAGCACCCTGACAGGCTCAATAAACGTACTTATAGTTGTAACTAGACCTATACGCTCAAGCATGTATGACCTTTATTTAAGAGGGCACTATACTACAATTTAGGCTCCCTCTTTAACGCAGGCGATAACCCGTGCGCCGTCTCGCTCGCGCTAGCGAGTGTCGTGCACAAAAATGAAGTTTTTTGTTTTTTATGGCGAAAATAAAGTGTTTATCAAAAAACTGATTTTAGCATAAGAATAAATAGTTATTACCTACTTGTTGTAGTAAAATTTATCTTAAAACACCGTAGGGACCTGAGATTTCTTTTAAAACGTGTGGGAAACAAGGGTTTTTTCATTAAATAAAACTATCGAGGTTTTTTTTACATATCGTGTTTTCAACTTTACACAATAAATGCAAAAATATATAATTTTCATATTCCAAAATATTTAAGTCGTAGAACCCGTAGATACTTGAGTTATAGATCGATTTTGTTGGGCAAAATCACATAGTAATATAGTAATAGTAGTAGTAGTAGTTAAGCATATATAGATTGTGGACGCTACCGTCTGTTAGTGATTTGGATCTGTTGAGCCATCTTTAGATCGCTCGGTTTTAGTTTGTACCTTTATTTTAAATGTTGTATATACAATAGAATATTCTTTATTACACAAAAAACAAATTATGTACATATGCGAACTTAATGCTAGGAAGCATTTTCTACCTTTGTGTATTACGGACTAGTTGCGCCCCGCGGTTTCACCCGCGTGAATAATGATGAAAATTGATGATGATGATGATGATGAAAAGTAGCCTATGTGTCAATCCAGGGCGTAAAGTATCTCCATTCCAAATTTCACTCAAATCCATTCAGTAGTTTTTACGTGAAAGAGTAACAAACATTACAAACATCCATCCATACTCACAAACTTTCGCGTTTATAATAATAGTAGGATAAATGTATACATATACTACTTGTTTAAATTTTATTATTCTCCCTGTCAATAAACAAAATAAAAAACAAAAGTGATATAATGAATTTAATTGTTTTTAAGCGAAAAAAGCGAATACTTTTATGGGAACAGAAACCATGATCTCTTATAGCGATTTAGTTCAAAAACTATTCAGTACAAAATAACGGCTCCATGATGTCCGCAGCTATATTTAAAGGCACAGTAGCAGAAGGTCCATAGACTTCTGCGATTAAAGATATTCAATGATGACGAATGTCAACGACGAACCGACATTTTGAACTGAATCGCTATAAGAGCTAATGGTTAGGCCTCAGTACTAGAAATACTTTCTTTGTCAATTTCTTCGTGAATAAGTCCACGTGGATGTGACCATACGTTAACCAAGAAATAAAGAGCCAGTGGTACGATCATTCAACAAACCATCAATGTGAGATTATACCCTTCCAAGTTAGGTCAGACAGCGTCTAAAGTCACGTGTCTAGTACCAGATTACCGTGGGAATCAATTTTATATAATTTCAGTGATAATGCAATGCTGGGAAATGTGCTACTTACTGGCAATTTTGCAGCCAATGTTGCAAAGTTTGATGAGACTAAAATAGCAACAAACCTGAGTTTTGAGTCCTAGTTCAAGAATGGTCAAACTGACTTATAAAGTTACTCTAATGTACCTCCGGGATAATAAGTTTTTTGATTAAAAAATTCTTTTTAAAAACAAGCTTTTATTAAATTAGTGATCGGAACCATGAGCTGATCAAAATGAGTTCAAACACTACCAGGCCACTATTAATCATCGAGGAGTTCCGTTGTCCACCTTTCGTCTCCATCATCAGCTCGCCGTCACCATAATATTGTGCAGTCATCTGAACTTGACAAGTCTGAAAATTTTCAGCTTTATCTGTTGGGTTGGAACTGGTTTAATAAATTAGTTATTCAATATTTTTCCCACACTAGCATACATACTAACAGTCATTATCAACTCCAAAGTCCCAACTAAAAATAGGGGTGTTACACTTTCTCAAGTAATACATTTGTCTGAACTTTTACAGGATACTACACTACGGTTATTTTATAAATTCCTTCCACTGATCCTACGTCTCAATGAAATTAATAAAGTTTCTACGTTTATCAATAAAGCAAGTAAAAATTGCACGTCCGTATCTAATATCCATAGACCATAGCTAGACCCGTAATAAAATTAAACTCACTTTCATTCAATCGAATGAAATTGGCAGAACGACGGCAAACACTTAACTTATAAGTGGTCATTCCTTCACGGATTGTAGTCCCCTGGACACATCTAATTTGCGGCAAACGGTTAATATAAAACGCTTCCGATTTTCTAGTAAATTTTCTATTGAAAGTACAATTTCACTTGATGGTCATTGAGGCGCAGATTAGTCGGTGGTTGATTCGGTGCGCTATATGACACGCGAGATTTGCGAGTAAATTGATTTTATGCATGTTATTTAATCGGTTTATTATGGAGTTAACGTTCTGGTTTTCCTGCTTTTACTATATTTTGAACTATGAGGCCCACTTGCATGACGAATAAAATATCGGTTTAGTTGAGTTTAAAACTCAAGTGTCAATGTCATGTAGTTACGTGATTTTTGGATTTTGAGTGGGCATTATTCGGTTGATGCAATACTAGATATAGGGTTCAGATACAGGGATATAACAAAGCATTGCCCTTGGTGCGTCCTAAGAATAGAGCTTATACTATATTTTGACTTATGAGGGCCACTTAAATCACGAATAAAATCTTAGTTTAGTTGAGTTAAAAACTCAAGTATCAATGTCATGTAATCACGTGATGAGGTTGAGTGGGAATTATTTGGTTGATGCAATACACTAGGGTTTGGCGATATTTATAGGCAGTTAATAAATCATTGACCGTGGTGTGTCCAGCCTAAGTATAGACCACTCCATCGCCTCCCGTGGATATCGTCAAAGTTGACGAAGGGATTATACACCAGGGAATGGACAGCAGCATCCACCGAGTACTCATAATTAATACTGTGATCACCAATCCGCCTGCTAAACGTGGTGATTATGGCAATTCACTCCATTGTCATTTGTGGGAAAGCCAGTCTTTCAGTGAAGTCTTGTAGTGAAGTCTTTCAGTGAAGTCTTTCTGTGAAGTCTTGGAGTAAAGTCTTGCAGTGAAGTCTTTCAGTGAAGTCTTTCAGTGAAGTCTTGCAGTGAAGTCTTTCAGTGAAGTCTTTCTGTGAAGTCTTGCAGTGAAGTCTTTCAGTGAAGTCTTTCAGTGAAGTCTTGGAATGAAGTCTTGCAGTGAACGTCTAACGGCTGACGATAATGATGCATCAAGCATTGTGACTCATATCATTATTTTGGGACTAGATATTAAGACTTTTTAGTAAAAAACTATGCCAAAAACCTTCCCTCGACTGCTAAAATGGAAATTTGCAATATCTGTACTTACCTATTGACATGTTTGTATTAGATTACTATTTATAAGTATAACAAGCGTAGCGTGTGCTGTCTTGCATATTTTTGCTGATGTTTATTTACTTTTGACTACCTTCCTAAGGTTTTTAAATTCTCATTTACTATGTATCAGCAACTCCTTGCTCCGAGGCACCACACAGGCGCTTCTCACCTAGTGGTAAGACGGACCATTTATGTAAGCCAAGCCGAGTTTGTTGCCTGATTCTTCTAGGCTTGGTCGCGTTGGAACAGGAGTAATTTAAATTTATATAAGACGATTCAAAATGATCCTTGTGATTTCAATGAATAAAGTTCTTTTTGACTTTGACTTTTGACTTTGACTTTGACCTTATTGTCGTATTTGAGTCAGCTCTCCTTTGTCAAGAACAACCTTTTGCTAAAGTTTCGCTAAAAACCTATAGTTATAATAGTAGATTATGAACGAAGAGAATAAAGCAGTGTCTTACGTCGCGGGCGGCATATTGAACCCTGAGCGTAACGAGGGACTTTAGCGAGGTAGTTATATAGAGTCCTGGGTGAAGCGAGAGGGGTCAAGCTGCCCAAAACGAAGACAGGCTTTTTTCCAGAGGAGCATACTCTACTTTTCACACCTTCTGCGAAACAATAAAAGCCAGTGCTTGTTTTGATTTTTGCGGTAGTAGATTATTATTAACCCCTAAAGCGTCTGTTTTGATACACTCTGGAGTAAAATCACTATCGCTCGACCTTTTTTATCAACATGAATATTGCAATAAAATTCACTGAAATCACAGCACCAAACACCGTCTTCAGTTTCAAGTTCTTTGTAAACGCACCTTTTTATTTATTTTTTCAGTTCTGCTTATGGTGGCCAGTTCGATTTTCGAACAAACCTCTTTACAATGCCAATGGATAATTTTTTTACTCAGAGTTTTCCACGAGTTTGACGTTCCAAATTCAAATCACTTTATTCCCTATGAGTTTCGTACAACTTTATATCCCTAGAGAGATAATGCTTTACTTTACGTTAAGGTTGCACGATATGTAATTGGACATTGTCGAGCAGGTGGTGTGAAAATTAAATTATACCCGTGCTCATAGCAAATTACTGAAAGTCCTCAAGTAAACCACGGTCGTTAAGACTTCCAGGACAGGATGCTCGTGCATTATTCACTCAAGCAAAGGCCCGTCAAAGGCTTTGAGTTTAAACCCTTCGTCTTCAAAGGGAATCTAAGAATGTCTGTTGCTTTACAGTTGGGAAGTTGCGATAAAATTTCTGGAAGATTATTTAATTCAAATCTGGCTTTGCCCTGGTAGCCGAAGTATTAATTAATTTATGAATTATTGAAATACTGAATAGAAGTCTACCACAGACTTCACTATATTCTCAACCAAAATGTTTAATAAGTCATAAGTCAGCTTCGCTTGCGTAAAAAGATATCAATTTTTAAATCTAGTTCACAATCAATAATCTATCTCAGTACCAAATTGTATCAAAATATTGTATTAAGCCGTTATAGTAACAAACAAACATTCAAACATGTCATTTTTTGGTACGTAAATTTGACAAGATTATACGAAATAAGTAAAAACGAATACTTACCTACCTATGTAGAATAACTATCGAAATAAATAAATAAAAAGTATCTACTACATAATACAATAGTATATAAAATACATACAAACCTACTTACACATACATACTTAGATACATATTAAAATATTACCTAAATATATACCAACGCACTATAATAGTGAAGTGAAGGGGAATAATATCATAAGACTATTTTATCTACTCTCATACTGAAATATAAAGATTAAAAAATTAAAAACAATACTTTAATGACGTCTTTACGCACATGCCATCGAAATAAATTTAAAAAATTACATTACGATACAGCTCTTCTATGGACAACTGTATCATAATATAACTTTTTTCCATTACGATACAACTTCAGTTGGACAAAGGAGGTTGCAATGCAGTTTTTCTACATAATTTGTAGGCGCAACACACGCAGCAAATGGATTTTGGTGCTAAACGTTTACAAATAAATGCAAACATAAGCTGTAATTTTACGCAAATTATATTATCTATTTCATGAAATTAGATAAAATTAGTGTATGAAACTGCACATAATTTGATCTTAAAATACCCGTGTGATGCCATAAAAACACTCGCTTATGACTCGTTTTTTTAACTCACACTCGTATTATAAAAAACCCTTATTATGCAACAATTTCATAAACAACTCTTATTTTAGAAAAATTACGACTATATACCACGTACTTTACTATTCTCCTGGCTGACGTTTCATTGACCATTTTGAGGTCCTTCCTCGTGACCCGTCTCACGACCTTTGAGCGTGGTCGCGGTCGGTGCTCATGAGGAAGGACCTCAAAATGGTCAACGAAACGTCAGCAGGAGAATAGTAAAGTACGTGGTATACAGTCATAATTTTTCAAGCCATATCGTGGCTTGAAAAATTATCAATCTATCTTCAATTCTATTATCATAGTTTAGAAAGCTCTTGGCTATTTGTGAAGAATATGCTGAAGCCCACGGTCTGAAATACAATGTATTGAAGACCGAAATGCTAGTATTCAGAGCTGGAAAAGGCCCGGAGGGTGCCTGATGTATACCTGAATGAGTCAGCAGTGAGGGTTGTGAAGCAATTCAAATATCTAGGACATATTATCACGGAAGATCTGAGGGATGATCTGGATATTGAACATGCTCGCAAGGAGATTTGCCTGATGTAGTGACGAGGTAAAAATTACCTTGTTTAAAGCGTATTGCTTATGCATGTATACCTGTCAGCTCTGGTTCAAATACAAAAGAAAATCGTATAGTACCATAAGGGTGCAATACAATGACGCATATCGCATTCTCATGAAAAAGCCACGATTCTGTAGCGCGTCGGGCATGTTTGCTGATGCACGGGTTCCGGATTTCTTCTCGATCATAAGAGCACGAATAGTGTCTTTTTGGGGTGGGCTCAGGAATTCCAAAAACGGCATTTTGCAATGTATGTCTGAAGGCCTATATAGCCCTATGTACAGGTTTTGGATCTCTGTGCACCAGCGCGAGAACCAAAAATAATACCTAGGTATTATATTTTATTTAATATTTTTTTAATGTAAGTACTTATCTTGTGTTTTAGTAAATATTATTATAACCTATTATTATTTTAAAGTATATATTTCTATGGGCTTATTGTTTAGGTATAATTTAATGTACAATTCTCATGTAGCCTGAAATAAATGACTATTATTATTATTATTATTATAAGACTAAGCGATAAGCGAAACTACTATTACATTTCTAAAGTGTAAATTATTTAAATCGAGATTTAATTAGGTATGCCTAGGTATGGGGATTTTTATCAAGACATTGTAACTTATTCCTCGTATTTAAAAACACATCACTGGAAAATTGTATTCCATTGTTTAAAAACAAGCTCTACCTTCAACAAAAACTAAAAATAAATACAGATGTAAACATAAAACACGGTTCTTGAATGCCCTACATCATCCGAGGTCTCATCAACAGAGTGGTCGTCAGACTCATCTCCATAATGGAACCTTTGCATCTTGCAAGCGAAGACTCCTTTTGTAGCTTGTAAGGCGTGAAACACATTGTCTTTGAGAAACAGTATTACGGTAAGTTTATTCTAATACTCAAAGCTCAAATCAAATCAAAAGAATTTTATTCATTGAAATCACAAGGATCATTTTAAATAGTCTTACTTTATTTAAAATAAAGATTCAAAATGATCCTTGTTTTCTTACAAAAGACGTGAAATGAATTTGATTGTCTTGAAGTTAAGTAATTCTTAGGTCCAATATCTACAGAAGTAAGATGTTATGAAGTCATTCATATACACAGGTCTCCACAGAGATGCACAAACAGATGCTTTCTTCAAAATCGTCATAATGTTTTGACAGGTCGTCGCGGTGAGCTTTCTCGCGTGATTGACAGCGAGTTGCCGATGCTGTCACTTTCGCCAGGCTGATGTGTTGACAATTGCCTTTGTATTGTTAAACAGCTAACGAGACTCATGGTCTTTATTTCTTCATGAGACACCTATCAATGTTCATTTGGAATAATTAAATTTATATACCTAGTCGTCACTTTTGATTAGGTCCATTTTATAATATTTGATGTCTTTCCGTTGTAGGAGTCAAGATCTTGAGGCCCAATTCCCGTAATTACAAAACATTCAATTTACAGTATAATTTCATCTCAGTCCCACTGTCACGTAGTAACTATTACTTTATCTATACGATGAGATTATACTGCGAATTGAATGTTTTATAATTACGGGAATTGGGCCTCTGACCGTACCAATAACCATTGTTATAGGTTGTGGTATGACTCCGGATAACACTTTGGGATTAATACGAAGAAATTCTATTTTATTTTTCGTCGGATGAATACGGCCTACACATTAGGCAGAATCCAGAAAAAAATATTTGTGGAATGAATTCATGGGATTTATATATAATACGGACCTATACGGACGCACCCAAGATGAATAAGTCATTGAATTTGCTTCCTAGGCAATTCAGAAATTTAATGATAACAAAATGGGGGTATATAGTTTGGTGTTGCATCAACTTTCTTTTTTTTTATTTAGGATCAAAGAATTCGTTATTTTGAATGAGGGCTTAGACAAGGGCCAAGGGCAAGGGGACTTAGGGAAACGCCGCTATTTCGTGGTCGTTTCGCTGCGTCACGTAATTTCGTATTCACGTAAAAAACACGGCCGTGTCCACGACACAGCCACACCGCGCACGCGTCATTATCCGTACTGACACCGCATGACGACTAGCTTCATGATGTTTGCATACATCTAAAACCTTAGAGCATATTTATATTATATTCTCTGAGGCTAAAACGATGAAAGCGTGGCATGTCCATCACAAACGGCAAAAAGCAGCATCTATAAAGAGTAAAATATCAAGTACCAGTATAAGCAGCGAAAATTCAGTTATCAATGGGCATAAGTTTATCCCAATGGGCCTCTTAAGATAAGATACGGTAGTTTCGGGAACTTTCTGCTGAAAACGGAAGTAAAACATATCATATAACTTATTCGCGTCTCAAGGAGCGCTTGGAACTTTTGGTAGCGAAGTTACTATACCTACGACGTTTTCATTGGCATTTTGGTTACGGAATGGATATGTGAATGGTGTGAAGGCATTTTCCATTTATTTTACCTTAAGTTTCTCCTTGGTTTTTGGGTTTACATTAAAACCAATATCTCCTACATCAGATGTGATCTGGCTTATACTATACGCTCCACCACATAATACTAAAAGCCTTTAGGTACTTTGTGGCTCTACTATTTCGCTATCGCTAATGACGCAGTGTCAGACAGCTCCTCCCTCGATTCATTCTGAGTTTTCGGTGCCGAGGGACGGAATTGTTACTATATATTTATTCTTGCAAATGCTCTAAGATATTTGTTCATCTATTCAATATTGTCTATGTCCCAGTGAGTACTAGCTTTCAGCGTCGTAGCAAGGGGCTGGCCACGGGGGCGGCTGCAACGGGTGCAAACCTGAAGGGAGAGGTTAGCAGACTCGCAATTTTGATAGTAACATCTGTAGCAATGTTGGCTGCTTTCGCTCCTAAAATCCACAAGTTTTCGCGGCTGCTCTGCTCGCCATTAACTTTGTTACCATGTTGCCTTAATAGTTCCTATAATGCTTTATTGATAACTTAAATAAGACTTTAAAGTTATTGTATTGTTTCCCTTCCTACAAAATAAGTTTGTGCCCTGGGCGCACATGACCTTAGCTACTGCTAGCTTACCTACTGTCTAAGCTCCAGTGAGTAAGCCCGTTGAACTATACCTACTTGCTGAAAACTTTGATCCACATTCAACCTTGACTTGAAACCTAACCAAATCATCAAAACGGAAAACCAGTTGCGCTCAATCAACATTATCTATAGAGAGATAGCGATTGCTTAATAGACGCAAAAACTGGTCCCACCTAATATGGGTCAGCAGTAGTTTTCCAATGTGCCGATTCCCAGATACCAGTACTAGTAGCCAGTTGCCATGTAAGTGAAAACTTATCGAGTCATCGCGTGGAAATCGAGCAAAGAAAACACTATTAGTTAGAACAGATACGTAGTTTGTCGAACAAAAAGAAGCAAGTCGTGTGTGTTATAAGTTCGACCTACTATAAACTACATACTTGTCTTAACGAATTTTGACTGTATAATTGATAAGAACTCAATTGACTAAAACAACGCTTGTTTTAGATCAATCAACACATTATTGTGACTCTTTTTTGTTTTGGCTATAATTTTCCTTCTTCTTGTTGAAAAATTTGATCTCTTGACTGTAGTTTTCTTATCTTCAATACTGATCTATGGTATAATAATAATTTATATTACTTACCTATACCTAATAAGCTACCTGTGCCGTGGTAGATAGATAGATAGAAAATACTTTATTGCATAAGACAAAAAAAACAAGTATATCGGCGAACTTAATGCTAATTAGCATTTTCTTCCAGCTTCGTGGTGTTTCCGGTCTAAGAATAGACCCCTCCGTCTCGGCCCGTGGACGTAGTAAAAGTCGACTGTGGGATTACACCAGGCAGCAGCATTCACCTGAGTACTCTACACCTATACAATCATAGCAATCACCAATCCGCCTGCCAAGCGTGGTGATTATGGTTTTAACAAGCAAGTTTTGACAAGGACGTATGGTTTAGTGTTACACGGATTTTGTATGGAAATACTGAGAAATGCCCCATAGCGGAAACTTTGTGAACCTAAGGTTTCTTATGAAATTCCGTGTGTACACGGAATTTTATATGGAAAATTAGGTTTACAAAGTATACGCTATAGGGGCACTTATCGGTGGCTCTATACAAAATCAGTGTTACACTACACCACACAACATGCTTGTCGAAACTTGTACTAATGCCTCTGTACTTACACAAACACCGTACACAATATGCGTATACAACTTTGATCGCACATCGTGTTTCCTTAATGGTTCTTTAACACGATACAATATTCGCAATCTCAAGCGTATATTACACACGCAATGTAGCTTATATTTCGGATCGCTCCGTTTCTATTATTTGCTGTAAAATATTCCTTGATTACTCCGATACAGTGCTCATAAACACATCTGACTGTCGGTATGTCCGCATAGCCATCTTAGTTGCTTTCGTTTAGCGTGCGTGGAAATATGTATTAGTTTCTCATGTTTTGACAACAAAAATTGGGTTAATGCTGCTTTAGGAATGTGCGGAAAATTGTAGGAAAAGTGTTCACGGTTTATTATTCTTACGGGTAATGTTTCAGAGCCTTAACACATAAGACTGATAAGTTTGTCTTCTGAGTAAAAACACCATTTATGCATATCAAAAGCCTATAATATAATAATATAATATAATATACCTATTCTATTGTACTTTGGGTCAACATTCTACTCTGTGAGTTTTTAAATTAGGAACTTTTTGATAAAAAATCACCAAAGGTTTACAAACTCTGAATAACGTAATAGAAAAAATGTTTATGAGAAAGTCTTATCTATGCAAGTAATGCGAAGAAAGGGTTTCGTCAAATATTTCGGCAACCGACCCAAAAGTTTACATCCCTCTGTGACTTTCAGAACTTTACAAAGACATTCTACTCGTCTTCAGCTCTGCCAATAAAACTTGTCGAACATCTTATCAAGTATATGTCATACAGCCACCAATGTATCTATAGGTACCTGAGGCCTTACCATGAGCTCTTATAGCGATTCAGTTCAAAAACTATTCAGTACAAAATATCGGTTCGTCGTTGACATCCGTCATCATTGAATAACTTTAACTGCAGAAGTCTGTAGACCTTCTGCTACTATGATTTTAAATATAGCTGTGGACATCACGGAACCTATATTTTGTACATTGAATAGGCCTCTGTTCCGTCTGATGGGTTATTGGGCGTTCACTCTCCTAACAGTGGAATTATAATGTAGGTAGGTCTGGTTTGATGTCATATTATAATATTATGAAGAAACCTTCGAGAAAAGTGAGTTTTTATATAAGTTACGACTAAACGTTTTAGATGGCTTAAATCGACAATCGGCTTCATCGCGGCTTTTTGGAACAGTTGTCACAGACGAATAATATATATGCGTGGTATCTTCGATTCGGCTATTTCAGTTCGGTAAAAATCACGTGCCGACCCGAAAATGTGTAAAGTACGCCTCTAAAGTACGCCTCTATACACAAATACAAATGCTGAGCTGGACGCCAATTTGTGCCAGTGTTGTATGATTGGTAGGTACTGAGAGGTACACTATTTTTATTAATGTAATGCTGTCTTTTGTGTAGTTTTAATAATCTTTGTTAATCTCTGTTTGTATGTGTGTCTATTTCCCGTGTCATTCTTGTAATTTTTGCCACAAATAAATGCTATTTCTTTCTTTCTTTACACAATGTAAACGCAATGCCACTTTATGTATTTAGTTCATCCATGTTTCATACTAGATTGAATAACTCAAAAGAGCTAATAGTGCTCAAAACGACATTCATCTCAATCAAAATAAAAAGTATAAATTGTCTCTAATTGTCGCTTACAGCCGGTGGAAAGTCTTGGACAAATTAATTTAAGTGCCATTAAAGTGCAATTAAAGGCGGGTGTTTACGGGCACCGCCATGTTTACGGCACCTGTCACACCGTAGTCACTCCTACCAGCACACAATGTAAAATAAGTTTTACTGCACTGACTTAATATTTAATATGGCTTGGACGCACTCAATCCTTTCAGACGATGATAGACAAACAGTTTCATTTGAAAAAACAAGGCATCCGTAATATCTTGTTTTACCAAATGAAATTGAGCAGTCGTGATCTGTCACGTGTGTGCCACAGATTCGAATATGTTTGTTTCAGTGTCCACTGGGTGGTTCTGTACGGATAGCTGTACTATTGTTTCTTCTGTGCAGCGGTGTAACGATTACGGCACCAGTCACGAGTGATTAACGAGACCACCGTTCATGTCCTCGGTGTGAAGCTGTCTTTATTTTGTTATTGTAGCAAGGTTCCGACGAAGTCTTATCATAGCACGATACGATGTAAATACTATGTTTTCTGTTGTGTCATTTTGCGGCTGTTCATCACAATTTTCGCAGTGTTGGTACATTTAATTTTTACTGTTGCCCATAAATTGTCAGGTTTTGTCTATCGCATTGTTTGTTCATGTCACACTACACACACAAAGTCAAAGTGAAGTTATTATAAGAGAATAGCAACGATCTTAAGATCGTTGGAGAATAGTGATAGAGCCTGCTAGACAAGAAGCTGTCAAAGTGATATTTTGGAAATTACATTAGGTAGTGTTAATACAATGGGTACCCCCATGCATATTCAAATTTTAAATCTTCCTAACGCTTCGACTGCAACTTGTCTAGACTATAGGTTTGGCCCTTAGGAGAAATGTTGTAATTGGAGTAAGATGCTTTCTAGTGGCTTAATCGAGTCCGTTATTAATACAACTTTAGTTTCGCGACATTACTTATAATAAGCCATCTATTATAGCCGCCCAGTAGGGCGATTTAACTAGACTTTCCATGACTAAGATTCTAATCTTGCTTCCACTGTCTACTAAAGCGGTGTTGTATGACGCGTACGCGACATTATACGGTTGCTGTACGTTTTGCTATTACCATAAATGTTGCCAATTCTATCGACGGACTAACAATCTCTCGCGCATTATTTCTCAAAATACCTGCGCATAGTAACTCTTTCTATGGAAACTCTTTCACTGTGCAAGCTGCCTATGAAACGCTTTGCCTGTTGAAATTAGATGGGCATCTTCACAACTAAAGCAGCACTAAGTACCTATACAAGTTTGAGCTACTGTAGTTTCGCAAGCAGGTACGAATATTGACCCTGTCAGGGCGCTGCTACTTTGTACAATTGTACTATGTAGGATAATTGTATCACTACACGAACATTTGATTTAAATATCCAAGGAATGTGAAACAATGAAACAATTCATTACAATAAAAAAACAATAATTAACTTAATAATGATTAACGTATATTATTATTTATAAGTAATTTAAAATCTTAATATTTTTAAAAATATTATTGTTTTAAAGTGTGATTATTAACACTTTAAATCCAATCACTATACAAATTAATTACAACGTCAAAGATTTCAAATAATATAAATTATTAGCAATATAATAGGAATAAAATAAAATCTCAAAGATAAAAATAATTGTGATGCATTCATAATTTTTATGTCATTAAATATTTTTTTGTAATTAGTTACTATTTTATTTTAATCAAATTACTATTTAAACATTTTGACTAACAAAATTGGTTTCTTTTATTTACTTTGAATTTAACTCTGTGCACTGCCATCCGTTTCTGGTTAACTAGTTTATGTTCATCCAAAGGTTGCCTGGAAGAAATTGCTTTCAATGATAAGGCCGTCTATTGTGCTATTTTTAAGTCTATTTCTGTTTTAATTTCTCCTAGTGTTAGTGTTAGTATTGTGTTATCTATCATCTATCTGTGATATGTGATGCAAATAGTCACAAGGTGTCAATAAAATGTATATTTACTAAGATAGGTAGCATCAATCAAGCGTACAGATAGCGTAAAATGCCGCGTAATTATAGGCTTTCTGTCCACTGAACAGTGGACAGATATATGTGTATCCATAATTTATCGTACAATTTATGCAATTTCATGTACTTTATAGTGGTTCTGTTATTTATGGATCACATACGATAATGTTATTTGAGAGAATATCTGATCATATTCATTTAATTTGCTTTGTGTCTCAAGTCTGTGATCGGAGTCTCGGGCCACATTTACAAACAAGCGAACAATATGAAACTATATAGTTCTCGTTTTTGGCATTTCACTGTGAGAACGAGTATATAAGAGCCGTTAATAAAACTTAAACAATAGGTACATAACTTAATTGAGCACAGATTTAACAAAGTGCCAAAGGTGGGAATAAAATTTACAAACTGTTCCAGTTTGTAAAATGTCTGTGCGTAATTTTAGATGCGCCATGGTGTGTTTGCCCTAATTATAGACCCATTAATCTCCTCGTTTGGATGTCTAAGAAATTACACCAAGAGATGAGCAACTGTATACATCTGATTACTTAACACCAATCCGCCTGTCTATCGTGGTGTTAAGCCAAATCCCTTCATTGTATTCAATCACTTAGAATCAATAGGTCTTGTCCAGCATTGGTCGTAAAAAAGCTGGTGATGATGATATAAATTTCATATGATATCATCCGAATTGATATAATAATCTGCTGTATTGCAAATGTTAATGAACCATATTCGGATAACATTACTGAATAAGCCATATTGCATAATTATCATAGTACAATGAATAATAATCCCTGATTGCTGTTAGCAAATGGGTTTCTATCTCGTTCGGTAATTAGCCAGCTATATATTCAATTGAATATAGGTATGTAGACATATTTTGAGAATGAATAACTAAGTAGACACACATCTGTTTTGGATCATTAGGATATCCTTTTTATGGGGCTAGTCAGTGACAAGCCCATACAATGTATTTGTCACATCTCTTGCTTATTATTTATTTTGCAGTTAGTTTATATAACTCCCAAAATCGCAGCCTATCCAAGGACGGGGAAAAATTACCCATGAAGCCGGACAAAATGCAAGAGTAACTCCACGGGAGGAGACGGAGGGGTCTATTCTTAGACCTTACACACCACGGCACTCACTTATTACGAGATACTGATACTTTGTTCGATTTGTATGGAAAAAAAAACAAAATTTTCACAATTTCATATATGATGTTAGTCTCGTACGCTTTCTTATATAAAATTAGTAACATATTTTTATTTCTATAAGCTATTTTTTAGTTATATATCCGAATTGTTTATACCCTATTGCATGAATGCTGAAACAATCAGTAAATTCTACAGCAGTAATACGAAATAAACTTTGCATTACATATATTAAAGCAAAGTGCTACGAGAAACCAATATTATTCTGGACTAATAAATATGTTATAAGGAAGCGTGCGAGCCTAACTTCATATATCAAATCGCAGAAATTCATATATTATTTCCATATAAATCGATTTATCAGTAACTATTATGTATAACTGACATCTGTGCTTTATGTGTTACTGAGAATGCTTTGTTATTCAAAGCCACTTTACAATATTGATTCCAAGGATTGTTTTTGTCTTTTTAACATCCTTTGTCGATTTAGAAACGTTTGATAGATTTGCAGCTGTCAGCACAATCTTCATTGTTCACCGAAACTGCAGGTAGGGATACGTTGTCTGGACGACGAGTTTAGTTGGACGTGTTTGTAGGAAAAACACGCTACTATAGCTACGCTACGTACATACTCAAAGATGTAAAATGTTTCTTAGTAAATATTTTGTAGATAATGTTTATTTTTTATGTAGAACAAATTCTTCTACTTCTTCATCAGCCAGTAGTCGTCCTCTGCTGGATGATAGAATAAGGGGGATTTGCCATAATCACAGCCCGGCAGGCGGATTGGTGTTCGCAGTATTGTTGTTAAGTACTCAGACACAACAAGATTAAGAAGATTCAACAACAACAAGATTAACAACAAGTTTTAACAAGATTTCCACTTTAAATAATCACTAAAAAATGAAAAATAAATAATAGTTTAAAAAAAGTAAAAAATACGCTTTTATAAAAAATTCGACCTAAAAATTAAAAATAAATAATAGTTTAAAAAAACTAAAAAAATACGCTTTTTATAAAAAATCCAACTAAAACATAGAAAATATTTTTTTTAAATTTGAATTAAGAATAGCGTAAATAAGAAAAAAAAATATTGTAAAAAAAGCGTGGGGTGCTTTTTAAGATATTATCAAAATGATAATCCTTCTACTCATATCTGTCAATAAAATATTTATAACTATTGACACCATGCACCCCACGCTTTTTTTACAATAAAAATATTTTTTTCTTATTTACACTATTCTTAATTCAAATTTTTAAAAATTTATTTTCTATTTTTTAGTTGGATTTTCTATAAAAAGCGTATTTTTTTAGTTTTTTTAAACTATTAATTATTTTTTACGATATCCACGAGAGGAGTTCTATAGTAGTAGTTTTATATTATTCTTAGGCAGAGACCATAACGGCCAAAACCACCAGAACAAATTAATGAACCATTAAGTTAATTAGGTACTCAGGGTGCGGCCGTAAGCATTTTACTATCCATTTATCACTTTTTCGACAGCAGCATGACCTATTTGCTTATTTTATGGAGGTCGAAATGGCACACGGCGGCCGGATCCAAACTTTTATGGACGGGTTGTCGGACATTTTAATCTCGCAAACGACCAGCGAGGTCGTCTTGCTTTATTGCAGCCGCCGAATTTCTGAAAACCACAACTTTCTATCGTAAATCCTGGTATTTTACAACTTGCTGGAAGCTCGAGTAAGTATGCGTTTTTGGCAAAATGCTCTTCGCTTTACGAATCGCAATTTCTTTCCAGAACATTAAAATTTGATAAAAATATTATTTTAGTGGGTGGAAAAACGATGTATAATAGCTAAGTATACTAAATAAGCATTGATGACAAAGGTCAGGTCAAGAGTACCCTAAACTGAGAAGCACTGACTGAAGCAAAAGAGGTATTTCAGGATCGTAGCAAGTGCAAATACGTGCTCTGCCTACTCTCTCGGGAAACATACGTGAGTTTATTTATGTATACTAAGGGCCTTATTCATAATCATTTTTAAACCTATTTTGGTTAAAAAAGCTTTTGTTTTGTTCTCTCTGTTGTAAAATGTCATACGTCAAAACAAGACAAAACATAATATTTTAACTAAAATAGGTTTAAAAAATTATTATGAATAAGGTTATCTATGATATTAGCAATATTTCACGGTGACTGACACCAATACCTACCTATGTACATCTATGTGAACATACAGTGATTCACTGAACTTGTATCAAGCGGAGCACGGTCCATGTTCAATGAACCTGAGTCAAAGGACCTCATGGTACAAAGAATAATTATCTGGATACGTTAAGATTCACATTTTATTTGTGTACACATATTTTTTATGGGACACAATATTTTTTTATTTTTGTTGTCTCGTTTTTTTTGTTATTGGATTATACGTATATACTTACATGGATGTTTCATTTTTATTTTTAGATGCAACATTTATTTATCTATTTATACCTCCAGTATCCATCCGTGAAGTCCTTTCTTTGGCTGTCTGAACCGTGGAGCAGTATTATGCTGAGACCAACTATCTTATAATTGTGAGTATTAAAGATCGTTGGCTGAGACAGTTTTGGCTTCACACACGCACTAAATAACATATATATATATAGACTATAATAATATTAGCAGCCTTTAGACGACCACTGTTGGACGAGGCCTCCTCGATAGAACGCAATTGGGTTTGCGATAATCACCACGCTTGGCAGGCGGATTGGTGATCGCAGTATTGGTGTTGAGTACTCAGGTGGATATTGCTGCTCAGACCCTGGTGTAATCCCTTAATCAGCTTTTACGACATCCACGGGAGATGGATAGGTCTACTATTCTTAGATCGGACATACCATCAGCATCATATTGTTTATTATAGATGTACATCTGTTATGTTTTATTTGAGTTATTGTTAATAATTTCTACGCTTTTCTTTTTTCTACCTGCCTGTTCTGCGAGTGTGTTGTCGTTTTTTTATAACTTTACAGGAAAAGCTTATCATGGTAGAGTTTGTACATGTATCAAAAGTTTTTATAGTTTTCATATGTACCAAGTATCGTATGTTATACCTATCACCAGTATCTATTTCAAGTATTGTACTTATTGCCAATATTGATTGTATTGAGAATACATGCAATTGTGACCATTTGCTTAAACGAGACTACCTGACAATCCACATACCTGATGATAACAAGAAAGTTATAAATATGTTAACCAGCATAGGTAGGAATGAAGGGATCTTTGTTTTTATCGACTACTAAAGCTGAGTAAAGATATTTTTATCGCTATCATTTTAATACCAGATACGGTTGCATAACCTCTTTGAAGTGCTGTATAATATACACCTTAAGTATTTTAGGTAGGTTTCAAAGACCGACTCTGCAAGTCTGCAGATCGTAATGTGGAGTCTGTTAATTCTACGAAATGTAAATCGGAGTGATAAATTCGACAAAATAGCTATTCCGCCTATTCATTATATTTTATATAGTCATTCGGCTATAAAAAAGCGGCGAAAGATTTTCGGTGAAATAAAAAATTATTGAAAATATTTCGATCAAACATTAGGGAATGCTGCAGTGTGAATAGCATATTATTATTCATAGAATTCAGAAGGATCATTTTGAATCTTCTTTTATACAATTTACGCCTAGAGTAACATTATAATTTAATTATATCCTCTCTAGAATAATATTATAATTTTATGATTTTAATTTTAGGTTCTGTAGTGGCGACTGGCGACCACAATCCGGACAACGCAGTAGAGGCAGGCCCCGCTCGCGGTTGACTAAAGACATTATAAAGGTCGCAGCAAGTCGGTGGATGGAGGCGACTCGAAACCGTGATCGTGACATTCTAGGAGGGAGACCTATAATAGCAG
This sequence comes from Epirrita christyi, assembly GCA_951392215.1. Classification (NCBI taxonomy): domain Eukaryota; kingdom Metazoa; phylum Arthropoda; class Insecta; order Lepidoptera; family Geometridae; genus Epirrita; species Epirrita christyi. Next base: position 3,304,059 of record OX595843.1, read on the forward strand.
TGGACTTCAAGCTTCTTCTTATAACGGTGATGATGGTGAATTGTAACAGGTGTTTTGTTTATCCTTTGGAGAAAAGAAAATCTCTATATACCTACTTACCTAACTCTGTTTCTCTATAATAATATGTATTTAACAAAAAAAACGGAGCATGATCAGTGATGACTGATCACACACCAATATAACGGTAAGCCTGAAGTTTTACCTCAGAAACATGTAGACCATAAAAGTTTCGAGATGCTAACAAATCACGTTTTCAGTGCGCGTATTTATTTTTTACGCATCTTAATTACGCTGCAATTCTCATACACAGTTAAGATTTCTGTCAAGATGAAATATTGTTCCCATGTAGAAAGTACAATGCTATTGTATTTATAAAGAATCTATACAATCGAAACAAAAGCCCAATAGATCACCAACATAGCTCTCAGGATTAGCAAGTTGAAGTGGCAATGAGCAGGCCTTATAGCTTGCAGAACCGACAGCTGTTGGAGAATAAAAGTTCTACAAAATCATAGTATTTTTTGTCGTCGGCGATTTTTGATTCGAGAGGTATTTCCCCTAAAAAGGGGGCAAGTTTGTTACGGCGCTATTTACCGTCAAGTGCGATATAGTTTATCTCAATCGCGCTACTGATGCGATATAGTATATCTCAATTGTGCCTCAAACTCAACCATCATCAAAGCATAAACATAATCACAACTGTAGCAAAAAAGATAATGCTCACGAGGTCTACTGTTTTTTTAACCGACTTCCCAAAAAAGGATGAGGTTCTCAATTCGGTTGTTTTTTTTTTTATGTTTGTTACCGCATATCTCCGGCGTTTATGAACCGATTTGGAAAATTCTTTTTTTATTTGAATAGATATACTTCCAGATTGGTCCCATTTAGTTTCAGAATCCAGTTCTGATGATGGAATCCATGAGGAATTGAGGGAACTCCTCAAATATTGTATATATATGGCGATTTTGATATATTCAGCAACAAACCAAGCATTTGCATTCAAAAAGTATCATAATCCTTTCACCACTATGGTTCTTTCATCTTTTTTTTTTTCATCCAAATATTTAGTCGAATACTATGGCGGAAGTCGGTTTTTTTAATGGAAAGTTATTTTGTATAACAACAAAGTTATGGTTAAGTAAACAATTGATAGACTAAAAAACAACCGAATTAAGAACCTCCTCCTTTTTTGAAGTTTGTTAAAAATGGTGATCTAGTCACGCAAGTTATTGTTAAGTTGCTCTTTTCGTTACTAACATTTGAAATGGAAATCTATTAGTTATCCAATATATAAATTCAATCATAAATTAAGGAATGCAGTACAGGTTACATTCTGATTCAGTCCAATAAGACCAAGTATTCCACGCCAAATCAACCGTTAAAATCCTTACAATACCAAAACCAGTTTCAACAGAAAGTAATCGATGCACTCTTTCCATTTAAGCAACTATAATTAACATCAAAATTACCTGCATGTCAGATCTTTGATAAACAAAAGCAATATGTTATTTATTTGAGGAGAGGGCACACCTTAGGGGCGAGTTCGTCAACTACAACATAACCGTCGATTACGTAACCGCCTTGTTACAATTTAACAGTTGTTTAAACACACAACGCTTTTTTCGAGTTCATCATCTAATTTCAAACAACGGTTAGTTAACCGAACGTTTTTGAATGAATGAGTCGAAAATGATCGAATGGTATAACATTACTTTGTGAAGATGGCAATGCTTCCACTTATATTTGCTTTCAACCAAACGACATCCAACAATGGTAGGGTACAGTATAATACTACTAATTCTAATGCCACTTTTGTCAAAGCTATGACCGTAACGTAACCGTATTTTTTTATTGGCATCCTTTTAATGGTCATGTCAGTCAATTGTTTTGTCAAACCCTGTGATCAAACTCATGTTTATGTTTCTTATTTGTAAAGCAGTTTTAAGTTTTGTTTTCTTTGGAATTATCGGAATATGGAAGATAAACGTATGTACAAATGAAATCTTGTGCCAAATGCTCTCTCGTCATATTCCTCGAAATAATTGCGTCGTATCTGGTAAATACCCCCGTATTTACCAGATACGACGCAATTATTATATAATTATTTAGCGCGCAAAATGATAAATGTTCTTCAAAGTCATCTAATACATTATTCAAAGATATAATTCAAAGCATCTTCCAATAATAGTTAGTAATTGTTCTTGTTTTTACTTCACTTCATGTCACGGAGCAATAAACTAATGGTTAAACTAAGGTGGCTAATCAATCGATTACAGTACTTAATCAATGGTTAGTGTGTGGTGAACAGCAAAATATTGTTAAACAGCCGTTTATGACTTAAACGACTGTTTAAATTATCAACATCTGTTGGCGAACTCGACCCTTAGTTTAATAAAAAAAATTTTAGGCTGCGTTTCCACCAGAGATGAGCGAGGATGCGTAGCTAGGGATGTGTTTTTTAAGAACCAATAGAATCACTTCATTTACCTAGCCTCGCTCAGCGCAGCTCTGGTGGCAACGGCTTAGCGAGCGAGGTTTTTATACACGACGTACAAAACAAGCGAGGTGCGTGCGAGGAATGTGTTGCGAGGGATGTATGCGAGAGATGTGCGCGAGGGGTGGACGCGAGAGAAAGAGAGAAACTACTAGCAGTCAGTCTGAAAAGAGCCCGCTACACATCCTCGCACCGCTCATCTATACGCACCGTTCCACAGCCTCGCTACACATTCTCGCACGGCTCATCTACCTCGCAAATCTCTGGAGGAAACACTCACATCGTTTCACAGCCTCGCTACGCATCTTCGCACCGCTCATATACCTCGCACATCTTTGGTGGAAACGCAGCCTTAATGTTGGTTTAGGCCACTATTCACCAACATATAAAGATATATGGTAAAACTACTGATCAGCCTAACGAATTGTTTTTGACAGAAGCTTTCATACATTATCTGTCATCTTGACCAATGGTTAAGGTAAACGCCGATTTATTTCTTCGTGAACATGGGCCTTAGAGTCCCAATTTGCAATGTTTATTAAAAACTTATGATACGAAATTGTTAAATTGTGTAAACGTTTCTCGGAAGCTTTATCCCAGAAACAAAAACGGAAAAGATGAAGAACTACCTTACTGTCCAAAGATTGCCAGGCAGAGATAGCTGTTAGCGATAAGGTCGCCCCTTGTATTACCCTTATTTTTTTTGTTTATGTATTTTTATGTGGTGTTCTATAAAGAGTTTTTTATCTATCTATCTATATATCTATCAACTATAACTAACTATAAAATTGAAAACATATGTAGTATGTTTCATTCATATCCATGTCAACACACAAAGTATCGTTCAGAAAGATATAAAGGCTACGTTAGAAAATGAGAAGAAGAAGAAGGCTGCGTTCCGTTTTACGCTTAAACTTTTCGAAACGAATAATTTTGATTTATTTTTTAATACAAATAATAATTTATATTGTAGTTACATCTACTATATTTTTTATATAATAATAGTATTTGTACACTTAATATAGTAGCATACTATATCATATAGTAGGGTTGGCAACCCTAGATATACTCCTAGATTTTAATTGATTTTTGTATTGGTTTACGTGAAAGACGGGCAGCAAAATCTATGGGTAGGTATTAGGGCATGTAAACCGGTTAACCGATTAACCGAAAAACCGATTACCCGACTGATTTTAGGTCGGTTTTTTACCGGTTTTTTTCTTAGAAAATAACCGGGTTTTCGGTTTTTTTTAATGAGTAATAAATCACAAATTCATTTCAAACTACGCCTTGCAGACTTTATTTAGAACGAACATTTTAATCCATCTAATTATATTACAACATAATACGTTAAAATTGCAAAAATACAGACAAACACTTCTCAGAAAACTTTATCATTGGACCGCATAAAACGTCGTTAGTGAATATCGTAGTGTAACTAAGCTATTACCTACTATTAAACAAGCAGAGCAAGAAAGCGAAGGCAGCGTTGCATGAGCGCACTGGGCGCCACCGTCGTCGCTGCGGTCAACGGTCGAACTGGCAAATTGTTAATTATACCAAAAAAAAGTGAATTAGACTTAGTAACTTTTAGAACTGATTAATGATAATATTTTAGACTAACTACTAATCTTGTTGATTATAGTTAACTACTCTATTTGAGTATGAGTGAGTTGAATATTACCGAATGTTTTAAACTTTACTTGAGTAAGAGAGAGAGAGTTTTAATATAAGACTAAATTATTTTAATGTTTAAAGATACCTATCCCTAAACGTGAGAAAGTCGAGTGGGCCTGACAGTATCCCGGCTATTGTGCTCAAATAATGTGCTCCCAAGCTGTGTTCCGTTTTGTCGCACCTCTTCAACCTCTCTTCTACCACGGGGGTTGTGCCATCTTCATGGAAGGTAGCCCATGTCCATCCTATCCCTAAAAAAGGGGATCGTACCGAACCGTCCAATTACAGGCCTATAGCGATAACCTCCCTACTCTGCAAGGTGATGGAGCGAGTGATCAACACTCGGCTTCTTGGTTATCTGGAGGAACACCAGCTGATCAGCGATCGGCAATACGGTTTCCGTCACGGGCGATCAGCTGCTGATCAGCTGCTGATCTTCTAGTCTACCTTACTTACCGTTGGGCAGAAGCCATTGAGAATAGAGAAGAGGCTTTAGCAGTAAGTTTGGACATCGCAAAGACATTCGATCGTGTGTGGCACAGGGCTTATGTAATTGGGTCACCAGTTTTCTTTCCGGGCGGTGCATTAAATCCTTAGTTGATGGATCCTACTCGGACTCCATGCCCATCAACGCTGGCGTTCCCCAAGGGTCAGTGTTATCACCCACGCGTTTCATCATTCACATCAATGATATGCTACAAATTAGCGGTCTCCATTGTTATACGGATGTCAGCACTGGTGATACCCTCTACTCTGGCCGTGCAAACGCCTCTCGTGCCGAAGTGGATGAAAATAGGTCAGCGCTTGTGTCTGAAGTGGAAAGCTCCTTAGAGCTCGTATCAGATTGGGGTATACAAAATCTGGTTACTTTCAATACCACTAAGACACAAGTGTGCGCATTTACCGCAAAAAAAGCCCCATTTACCATCGCGCCGCAGTTTCAGGGCATTCCTCTTTCCACCTCCGCGAGCATTGGGATTCTGGGAGTTGAAATTTCTAACGAGGTCCAATATGGGAGTCACTTAGAAGTAAAGGCAAAACTAACTTCTAAAACACTTGGAGTGCTTAATCGTGCAAAACAGTATTTCACGCCAACTCAGCGCTTTCTACTATCTATACAAAGCACAAGTTCGGCCACACATGGAATACTGCTCTCACCTATGGCACGGGACCCCCAAGTACCAGCTGCTTCGCTTTGACTCCCTACAAAGAAAAGCCGTTAGAATCGTCAACGACCTCAAGCTCACCAGTAGGTACACTAGAGCCGCTGAGCCTGCGCCGAGATATCGACTCGCTCTGTGTATTCTATCGACTCTATAATGGGGAGTGCTCTGAGGAACTGTTTGATCTTATACCCGCTTCCAGGTTCTATCATCGCACCTCTCGACATCGGTTGGGAGCTCATCCACATATCATCGATGTGTGGGTATCTCGTACAGCTCGCTTTAAAAGATCTTTTCTCCACATACGTGGAAATTGTGGAATGGGCACAATTTAGATCACTCTAAACTTAGATCCCTTCTGCACTGAAAATGCAGAAGGGGTCCGAGGTTTTTTTTGCTAAACTATAACATGCACAGCTTCAAAAAAACGTAAAAAGGGTCCTCCAAGGCAGGCAACGCATTGGCAATGCCTCGGGTGTTGCAGATGTCAATAGGCAACGGTAACAGCTAATCATCAGGTGGGCCGTACGCTAGTTTGTCGAGCCACAACATAAAAAAAAACTATTTTGTTGATTTTTATAGTTTTCTCATGAAGTGAAATTTAATTTCTTTTAAATATATATAAAGAACATATTTAATATAATAAATATTCTATAACCTGAAGAGAGACAGTTTTAATAATACCAAATAAATAAGTAAATTACACTTAGTAACTAACTATTAGGACTGATTTATCATGTTGTTGAATTTTGTTACTTTATTCGAGTAAGAGTGAGTTCTGCACATTACAATACTTTAAAATATTACAAGCTAATTTAATTGGTGCTTCCTTATTCAAATAATAAGTTCATTTTTATTAAAATTTACGGTTTTATCTTATCCTAAGACACCTATATAAAAAACTCTAAAAATAACCGATTAACCGGTTTAACCGGTTTTTGAAACATAAAAACCGAGAAAACCGGTTTTTAAAACAACTCGGTTTTTACATGCCCTAGTAGGTATGTCATTATACAGGTCCAACCAACCTACCTGTTTGGGGGTACCTTTGTTTCCCCAGCCATGTTTAATAATATTATGTAAGTGAAACCATCGTTAATAACAGTGATATTGTAACGTTTGATGTGAAAATAAATTATAAAATTGCATGTATATACAAACAGTAAAGCTAATTACTAGCCTATAATATAAGGGTTACCCCCTCATCACAGATTAAAAATAGTAAATAGATCCCGCGTGTTAGCTTTACCGTCTGTACAACCAAGTAATATCACTTGAATAAAAATAACTTTTCATAACTTTCAAATAGTGTAACTAATTATTATAAATTTTTAATTTAAAGCTTATCCCTTAAAATATAAAATTTTTTTCTCAATAAATTAATTAATTAATTTATCGCAAATAAAAATTTAAAAAACCGACTTATTCCGCCATTGTATTCGACAAAAAATCTGAATGAAAAAAAAATGATGAAAAAACCATAGTGGTGAAAGGGTCATGATACTTTCTGAATGCAAATGCTTGGTTTGTTGCTGAAAATATCAAAATCGCTATATGTATGCCTACAATATTTGAGGAGTTCCCTCAATTCCTCATGGATTCCATGGTCAGAACTGCATTCTGAAAAATATGGGACCAATCTGGAAGTATATCTATTCAAATAAAAAAAGAATTTTCCAAATCGGTTCATAAACACCGAGAAATAGAAGGTAACAAAAAAAAAAAAAAAAACCTAATGAGAACCTCTTTTGTGAAGTCGGTTAAAAATACAATTACGCCTTTTATTTTGCCGTGACTAGCAAAATGAATTGTCTGAGTTAGCTACTATCGTTTTTGAAAACCTCATAAGAAACAAAATTGAAGACTTCTAATCTGGTCGTGGTGTGTCCGGCCTATAAGAATAGACACCTCCAACTCCTCCCGAGGATTTCGCAAAAGCCGACTAAGGGACTACACTAGGGGATGGGCATTCTGACTACTAAACAATCTCCCACTAAACTGCAATCACCAATCCGCCAGCAAAGCGTGGTGATTATGGCAAATCCTCCCATTGCATTATTATGGGAGAGGCTTTGTCCAACAGTCAAAACAAGCTACCAACAGGCTCATGATGATGGTGATAAACATCATACTTAAGTACATATAAGTACAAAACATTTATAGGCTTTACATTTAAACGTTTCTAAAACATTACATGATACCCGAGACGAATCGTCTTGTCTTATTCAAATTTATTATTGCTGGTTACCGCAATCACTTTCACTTTACAGAATAAATAACAGTGCGTACGGGTATGACCGTTTAGAAAAATTGTATTAATATATTCATGTCATGACGAGTTGTATAAAGTACTATGTTTGAGTGGTACCTACGCCCACAATGACAAAGAAATTTGTTATGAATGATTACGCGAACTTGGGTAACATTAGCGAGACGTTTACCTTCTTCATTTTGAAGCGTTCCACTAAGAGCACTGATTTGAAGAGCACCGATTTGAAGAGCACTGATTTGAAGAGCACCAATTTGAAGAGCACTGATTTGAAGAGCACCGATTTGAAGAGCACTGGTTTGAAGAGTACGGATTTGAAGAAAACCGATTTGAAGTGCACCGATCCCATTCCACTTTGAGCACCGGTTCATAATTATTTTCGATCGGTGCCCTTAGTGGAATAGTAGAACATAAATTTATATTATTTTTAGTTATTTGTTTCTTGACTGTACTTAACTTCTCTGAAAAACCCATACCGGATCTATTAGTATCAAAATTTGTGTTTAAATAATATTTTTAAACAGATATTTAAACCTACCTTAGTCACACTATCAACTAAATTGTAAGCTTATGGGATATACCTATTAGTTCAAAGAATCTAAACTACAGGATCTTTCAGTAACTACTCCTTTGCCCGCTCCATATCAATCAAAGTTTGTTCCTTATTTGGATATTAATTAGTTCAAGTCAATCAAACTTTTATAGACACAATCTAATAGAATTAGGCAAATAACAGGACTTATTATAAGGAAACAGTAAAGATTAGTTTATCTTACAATCTAGATAGTTGAAAGAAAGTTGAAAAAAACTTTTGTCAAATAAAAAACTGTTTTTTATAATTTTAAAAAGCTTATTATAGAAGATATTAAAGAAAACATGCGAAAATTTAACATTCCCCAAACCCCAATCTCTCAAACTTGTTATTTTCTGAACAAAAATTTTGAAGAATACGAATTATTGGTCTTTACGCATAGTTTACAGGCAAACCAACATGAAAACCCTAAGTTTTCAAATTCTAGTAATAAGTTTAATTGCCCTAGTGGTTACTATATAGTAGCCTACTTGTACGGAACCCTCCCCACGTGACTCGCACAAGTCCGGTTTTTTTAAAAAGAATTTACATAAAATCATGTATATGTTATTTACTTCATTGTATGTACGTACGTATACCTACGAAGAGATTTATAAAAAAAAAACTTTATCTGGTAACATTATCAACATGAATAAACCGCTATTTTCTTCACACAATAAATTCATGTATTTTTCCACCATTGAAATGTAAAATTCTAGCCACCCAGTCGCCCCTATCTAGAATTTATTGAATTCAAGACAAGCGAACTGAATACTAGATGCTGTCCCAACACAAAAAGAAACGTGTTCACAAAGAAAGATCGACACGATATTTTGGCATCATCAATATTTTTCGATAAAATCAAGTTCGTGACATATCTAAAACTTTCCCTGAGAGAGCGACAAAAAAGCGACAGTATCCAAATTGAACAATGAACATAATGACAAAGTTAAAACCCGTGAAACGTTTTTACTAAACAAAAGATAAATAACCAAATGAGATCAGTCGATCGTCACGCTCGAGAGAGACGAACGTTCAATCGATGGACGAGAGAAAGAGATAGTTATTAGAAAAAATAGGAGATCGCCATCAGTGGTTGTGGAAACAATGTTTTCACTTGATTTTAATAATATTTCTTTGTAGCCACACATCGGGAACGCAATGTAATGCCTGATTTCTCTATTTACTAGTCACATTTCTAATGCGTGTGATTAGGGTCAACAGATCGTATAGCATTCGATTGAGTTGTTCTTGGCTGTAAAAACTGCCATTTCTATTTCTATGAAATATGGCGTTGGAATACATAGTGGTTTTTGATGGCTGACGGGCCTGCAATATATTCCATGCATTTGCTATGAAGTGGCCTAACATACTCACATCCAAGAGATAATGCGGGGATTCACATGCTCGATTTTCAAAAAAAAACCTTAATATGTTTGGAATAACGTATTTTAAAACTTTTCATTTAAATAACCGACTTCCGCCATTGTATTCGACTAAAATATTTGGATGAAAAAAAAAATGATGAAAGAACCATAGTGGTGAAAGGATTATGATACTTTTTGAATGCAAATGCTTAGTTTGTTGCTGAAAATATCAAAATCGTTATATGTATGCCTCCAATATTTGAGGAGTTCCCTCAATTCCTCATGGATTCCATCATCAGAACTGGATTCTGAAAAAAATGGGACCAATCTGGAAGTATATCTATTCAAATAAAAAAAGAATTTTCCAAATCGGTTCATAAACGCCGGAGATATTATGCGGTAACAAACATTAAAAAAAAAAAAAAAAAAAAATTCAGCCGAATTGAGAACCTCCTCCTTTTTTAGAAAGTCGGTTAAAAATTATAAAAAATAGTACTTCTCATAACGAGACCTTTTTTAAACGTCACGTGCACTGGACAAAAATTTTTTTTTTAATTTGTCACCCGAAATTATCTTAAAAAATCAAAATTCCTTTTGTTACGCTATGCGTCAGCGATTGGGTCACATTATATTTCAACTTTTTCAACATTATTAAAATGGTTTGCCATGTTTCGTCCAGTTTTGAAATTATGCTGTGACAGATTGACAGACAGACACGAGTAATATATATAAAGAATCCGTTTTGTCATAGGATGTACGGAATTATTTAAATTAAAAGAACTATAAATTCAATTTTAATGGTTCTTTACTACATAATATAGGTATAATAGTACAAATTCCAGTGTAGATATCCTAAGAACTTAACAACAATATTTTGATGAGGCTACGTTTTTCAAGTAAGATTTATTAAAACTTATTAAAAAAAATAGTATCTAATTTCATAGCGGTACATAGGTACCTAATATTAGATTTTATAATTAAGTATAAGAGCATGTAAGCTTTGCAAAGCATTACATTTGAGACAAGATTTAATGTATGTAACGCTTTGCAAAGCTTACATTAAATCTTGAATCTTGGAAGATATTAGGGTTCCCGTTTGTTCATAGGATGTACGGAAATCTAAAAATTAAAAGAACTAAGCTAACACATACTTGCCAAAATAATAACCTATTTAAACTCATTCATTTAGTAAAACGGGAAATTTCCTTTTTTTTTTTATTTCCAGTTTTACAAAATGAATGATATAATTCACGAAAGTTATTTTAATAAAACTAGTTAAACTTTTAGTTATTTTATGTGGTCTTATTAATTCTACAGAAGCATACTTGTCAAGGCTTATCGAATATTCAAGTGGCTGCAAAAGAAATTAGTGCTGTCGTATATACATATTATATACTTATATATAAATACCCGTCGCTGTCCACACCACTAATACACGCGTTAGTCACGCAACTACAAACTTGAGTAAAGGCTGTTCTTCATGAGGCCAGTTTCAATTCAACTCAACGTGATTAATTTGTCCGTATATACATACACAGAGCCAGTCAGTAAGAATTGGTTAAAACTTAGGCATTGGCACAGAATAAAGAGAGTAGAGCAGGCTCACTTCACGAAAAAAAATATATAAATAGCTACTTTTGCTGGGACGCAAAAAAGTGCAATTCAGCTCGCATAAGCGCTTAGTGCCTATCGCGAATCTTGCCTAAACATTTCCACTCTCTTCTAAAGCTGCGGTTCCAAGGCCTGTTTTCTCACAGGTCTGTACCTGTACGCAAAATTACAGGCGACACGCCGTGGGAACACGGCGGAATCTCTTTTAGTTTAGGTTTAATAGTGTTTAGGTAGGAAGAGAATATAATAAGGAATTACTATAATGTCAGTTCGAGCGCGCGCGACACACCTTATTGAATAAACCCGGCTTGCCGGGCGGCCCGGGTACTTGTTGTAGCTTCATACCTAAAGCACGGAGTGCGCCACGCTTGGCATTGGTTGCACGGCTTTCCAGTAAGTTAAACACTGAGAATTCGCAATACTGGCCTTGTGTGCAACAGACTTAATCATAGACTAGAATATTTATAGATAATTTACATTTATTGTTTATCACACCTAGATTAGCCTCCAATGATTTAGAATTTGTTATTTATGGCTAGACTGAACCGATTTTGAAAGTAGCAATTTTAGATAAATATAGTTTTTTTTAATAGGTTTCTAATTTGCATGGCCTCATAAATAAGACAAATGCCTGATGCAAAAAATATTTGAATCGATATTAAAGTATTTGCTTTATTCTGACTTTGCTCTTTACTTCTTTCTTTCTATGAATATCAGTCTAATCTTCGGTCTTGAATGCCTTTACTAACTCTGTGGCGCGGCGAGCCGGCTTAGATGCAAGAGGTCGCGTGTTCGATTCCCGCTGCGGAACTAATGTTTGTATGATCTGCAAATATTTGTTCCAAGTCTGAGTGTTAAGGCACCATTGTAATCGTAGTTCCTGATACCCACGACACAGGGAACCCTAGTGTGGGATAAAGACTACGTATGTGACATTTGGGTGCTATGTTATGTTAATAATCCACTATCTGCCACGTATAATTACCATTTAATATTTAAATCAAATGATGCCAATACAAAGTAATCGGCAAGCAACAGATTCAGTAGATTAGCCCCAATATGAGTCATTTAATTATAATTGCATGAAAGTGGAGCTTATCATTGAGCTATTCATGACCATTAAATGTCAAACCAGAAAATAACCATAAGTGTACCTATCTTTGCCACAATATGGCATTAATAGTGTAGCCTGTAGACGCCTACTGCTGGACTGGACATAGACCTCCTCCAGAGTATTTCACGATGAACGGTCTTAAGCCTTCTCCGTCCATCGACTTTCTGTGACCTTTGTCCTTCGTACATCGAGAGGGGGCTTTTCTTTACTGTGTCGTCGGGTTTGTGGTAGCCACTTGAGAATCTGTATTCTCCAGCGGTTGTCAGCTCTACAAGTTATTTGACCTGCCCATTGCCACTTACAGCTCTTGCTAATTCTGAGAGCTATGTCGGTGATCTTGGTTCTACAGATTTCCTCATTTCGCATTCTATCACGTAGTGAAACTCCAAGCATAACACTCTCCTTAGCCCGTTGCGCAAAATTAAGCTTGTCTATATGGCCAAAAGTTAGCGACCACGCCTCAGTGCCCTAAGTCATCTGGCAACACGCACTTATTATAAACTTTATAAATAATAAACATTAACTTTATAAATAATGCAAATAAACTTTGTAAATAATACATAAACTTTATAAATAATGCAAATAAACTTTACAAATAATGCAAATAAACTGTGTAAATAACACAAATAAACTTTATATATAATACAAATAAACTTTATAAAATATACTTAATACAAATCAAAGTCAAAGTCAAAAAGAACTTTATTCATTGAAATCACAAGGATCATTTTGAATCGTCTTATATAAAATTAAATTACTCCTGTTCCAACGCGACCAAGCCTACAAGAATCAGGCAACAAACTCGGCTTGGCTTACATAAATGGTCCGTCTTACCACTAGGTGAGAAGCGCCTGTGTGGTGCCTCGGAGCAAGGAGTTGCTGATACATAGTAAATAGGTAGTGCATTACGAAATTAGCAGAGCCCTTGATTAGCTAATACTTTTTGGAAAATCTCAGTGTCAGTTAATTTATGATCCATACGATTGCATGCCTCCGGGAAATTACCAACTTGGACGGTCTAGAAGTTTCTATATAAACTGAATTTAAGCAAGTGAGGAATGCAAGCTCAGTCCCAAGTGCAGTGTGACTGTGGTGCCTCCTACTGGACTTTGCCGTACCTAGGTAGTATATTGTCCCGGCTAGGTTTTAGATTACCCTACCTACCTATGTACTAGGTTGCCTCACCTAAGTAATAGGGTACCCCACCTAGGTACTAGATTATCCCACCTATTTACTAGGTTACCTCACCTTGGTGCTGGGTTGTCCCACCTATAGTTATTATATTGCCCCACCTAGGTACTAGGTTACCCCACCTTGGTACTAGGTTGCCCCACCTAGGTACTAGATTACCCCACTTGCGCGACCGCAACACCGTTTTAGATAGCAACGATATAACCATCTGACCCCATTTATTTTTTGAGAGTTTCTTGGCACGATCGAAGAAGAAGCTAGGTACAGTCAGGTAATCTGTGGAAGATATGGTTTAACTTCGATTTTTTAAGCTCCAAGCTGCTTTAAGATTATATCAGATCCCTGAGTATTTTTTCCTAACAAGGCATTTTATGATTGTTTGAAGTGGCCGCTATAATATCAAAATCCACAATCAGTTGGCATAATTATAATACCTTGTCGACTGTTGTACCAAATACATAATGTAAAAGTTCCTTAGCGCAGAACGAGCAAGTAAGCCCCACAGATTGATGAAACGGGGCCGATTCGAGACAGCCTCAGATTAAAACGTGGACCACACGCAGTTGGTTTTCTTTCACAGGGATATTTTCCCTAGTGACGCTAATTTCAAAATAAATTTTATATTTGTTTAACAAGGTAATCGTTCGGCTATATAAAAGTCTAACAATACTATGTTCGTGCGGTAGAGGAAGGCCCTCCACTCGATGGACTAAAGACATTATAAACGTCGTAGGAAGTTAGTGGATGGAGGCGGCTCAAGACCATTGTCGTGGTATTCTAGGAAGAAGGCCTATGGCCAGCAGTGGAAGGCTGCCAAAATGATCCCCATTATTGCGTTCCCCATACTGGTAGCAAATACCAAATAGTTCTAACTATAATGTATAATTATGTCAGTAGGTCCCTACCGTAGCCATTATCAATGGTTACATATTTGTGTAATGTATAGTTCATATTTAATGAACTTCTGATTAATAAATAAATTATTTATTATTAAATAAATTACTTAAAAAAATTAAATAAATTATTTAATTAAATTACTTAATTAAATAAAATAAATTCTTTAATTAAATTACATTAATTCTTTAATTAAATTAAATAAATTAAATTTGTATTATTAGTTCTTGGATAAAAAATATGAGACCGTTATTTTGTTTTCATGCATGAATAATCAGAAAACAATTTACCCTGAAACTTTTCAGCTTCGGCAAAATCCGGTTGCGTTTAGTCCAAGCCAATAATTATCACGTAAGCCGTGCCAAGTCACGAACGCTTTGATAAACCGGTGGGTTAATTTATGCTGACTGTACTTATCATCGCATTATTCTGATGAATAACTAATTTGTCAAATCATACGTTAAGCACCATGATTAATTATCATGATCCTGTCCGATGACATAATAAAAGTAGCTTTTAGTTTGCCTTTGCATATAAAGTTGATTGACTTAAAAATTATTTATTTATTTAATTTCGTTCAGTTCGTCTGTATGTCACAGGGCGTTGTCACGAGTGGGGGACGATGGCACTTTCTCTCCCAACGTCCCTCTGTAGTGGTACATAGGTGGGGGACGCTGGGAATATACCATTTTACTCAGGGAGTATTGGCACTATACAGTTGAAATTTGTTATTTAAGTGTATTCCGCTATACAATTGTGTAATTCAATGAACTAAGACTTAAAAAATCCAATGCATTTCAGTGCGTTTGGGGTATTTTTGGATAGGTCTTATCTAAGTGAAGAATTAAGTTAGGTCATTTGTAGTTGTACTAGTTGTCTCTTGTCTCACGAAATATCTTCAAGTTGCAAAGAAAGAGAAAGAGTTAGCGCACATCGTTGCCCAAAATGGGTTGACCTTCATTGGGTTGAGTTAAGAAGCACTCCCAAAACGACACTCTACTAGCTTATTAAACTTGTTCAATGTTAAAGCCATTTTTGAGAAACTGTAGTGTGTTTTGTTTAGAATCAATAAAGTAATGCATCTATTTAAATAATGCCTTTGACTGTATTATGAATTGATTTCGATACAATTTTAATTTAGCAGCATTGAATTTCTCTGAGGGACTACGGCTAAGGAAATAATTATCACACAATTATTTTAGCTGATACGTTATTTTCAAACAAACGAGTTACCTAATTAACATTTGAATATCTGCAGAGCTACCTACTTAATTTCAATTCCTTTACGACAAAGCCTACGACCCGAACATATGAATATTTTAATTGGTATAGCATGAGCCGCAAGGACTGAAGCTTCTCGCTCTGCAAACAAATTACCTACTAATGAAACCGAACATTCGGCTAAATATTCGGGAAAATTATAATAAAATCGCTTACAACCTTATTGTGTGTATGGGACCTTTCTAATCTTTAGAAGAAGATTTACCAAAAACCGAATCGATAATGCGTCTTTAGCAGCATCGTGACTATATAGGAGTGAGAACGCGTGTTCCGCATATGAATTTTAACAGCGAAAGAAAAATGTTTTTTTTTAAAAAACTCAGAATTATTCAGGATGGTTGTTTTATGTGAAAATTTTGTAGTTTTGAGCATATTATATATTAAAATTTCTCATTCTTCAAGATCATTAAGTATTGGTATACTAACCCCATTTCATTGAAATCTATTGTTTTGGCAAGCAGCATTGGATTCGGTTATAAATTCGGCCTCAATTTTTTAATTTTGGCATTCACTTACTGTTATAATTTCTCACTTTAACTTCAGCATCACTTAGTATTGGTATACGTACCCTTCTTTATTCAAATCTATTGTTTCAGCGTGTAGCGTTGGATCCGGTTATAAATTCGGCCTCACTATTTTAATTGTTTCAATCACTTAAAATTACTTTGAAACTGACATGTGGCTGAATCATACGAGGACCTCATGACGCATAATTAGAATTGCGTGAAATCTGCATACGACAAGGTAAAGTAGGTCGGCCATGCTGTTCCAACATTGCGGTTACAGAAAGCTGATTCATACAAAGAAAAACATGGATAAAATTTAAAAAAATAAAATAGGTATACTTTTTGTTTATTGTGAAATGTGGACCATATACACAGTGTTTTTTTTGTCAATTGTAAATTTTTTACCTTGCAAGGATTTTTTATAACACATAAAATATAAAAATTCCTTGACTGTATTGTACGACTTATAAAAAAAAACCGGGCAATTGCGTCTTGATCCATGCATAGTTTAGGGTTCCGACGTCAAGTTACGCTCCTTTATAGCTCGATACGTAGGTATTCACCACAGGATATCTGAGAAAAATGTTGATGGAAGCCACTTAGTCTTATGAAACGTAAGTTCATTATTTACTTTATCAAAACAATAATTAAATTTGCCATTGAAAGCAGAGAATTCCAAAAAATTTCAAATGCCAATTGGATTATTGTAGGTAGGTTTGTTTTACATTGTTCTACATTATGTCTTTAGAAAGATGCTTGTTTTGTTTTTAATCCTCTAGCAAATCCTGAAGCAAAACATTCGTAATCTCTAAATACAGAGCTACAATTTAAACACGACAGTGGGAACAAAGAGGGGCGAGAGACGACTGGAATTGACATCTTTATGCGGAGCTCTACCACCACATGACATTCAAAGAGTGAGAAATAGAACACGGTATTATAATACTTTTGTTTTTATTTTGTTAATTTATCATTTTAAGTCTGTCGCGTGCATTTCTAACCGACTTCACAAAAAGGAGGAGGTTCTCAATTGGGTTGTTTTTTTTTTTTAAGTTTGTTACCTCATATCTCCGGTGTTTATGAACCGATTTGGAAAGTCTTTTTTTATTTGAATAGATACACTTCCAGAATGGTCACATTTTTTTCAGAATCCAGTTCTGATGATGGGATCCATGAGGAATTGAGGAAACTCCTCAAATATTGTAGGCATACATATAGCGATTTTGATATTTTCAGCAACAAACCAAGTATTTGCATTCAGAAAGTATCATGACCCTTTCACAACTATGGTTTTTCATTAAAAAAAAATCATCCAGATATTTTGTTGAATACAATGGCGGAAGACGGTTTTTTAAGTGAAAAGTTATGTGTGCGTGTGATTCAGAGAATATAATGTATGTATTTACTGAAAATGATTTTTAAAAATGCCTTTTATCATATTTAATAGTGACAAAACATGCCAAAGGATTATGAAGGCTGTGAAAAGGAATACCTACGTATAACTTAGTTATAGTTCCTCAATACAACTTAATTCACAGACATATTATAAAAACTAATAGTTACAAGCAAATACAAAATTTTAAATATACAAATGATACATAGTTAAGCTATCTAAAGACCGATCTATAGACCGCAAACGATCTGAAGATAGCTCAACTGATTCAAATCACTACCAGACGGAAGCCCCAAGACGCTGGCTGCATTGCCACGCTAAATGGCAATAATAATACGTTGAGTCAGAAAAGAGCTGCCAGCACTCGCATAATTTTGAGCCTGAATTAATTTTGAAAACGCGGAGGTCCCCGTTTCCCACACGGATCCAGAGTAAGTTCTGTCGAGACTTGCATTTTGCACCTTTTGAGATCCTCACCTAAAGCGAATCGCACCGGAACTAATGTCCAGGACAGTAAATATAGCTATACAAATCTCATAATTCTTTCATATTTGTTTATTTTAGTAAAATAATGAATAACGAATCAGAAAATGTTAGGTTTTTCTTAGGTTACACAAGGCAAGTATTTTGTCGTGAATCATGTTGTCAAATCCGTTTGAGAATGTGCCAATCAGGTCATCCTGTTCAATGTTACACAATATGTTACAGAATCAACAACAACTGGATGCCTCATCCATTTGAATTATAAGTTCCAAGAGCGAACATTATTACTTATGCTGAAACCACTACCATAAAATAAAATGGTGCTCTTTTTACGACAGCGTCTAAAAATAGCTTCAGGGGCTAGTCAGCGAAAACGATTCAAAAGTGTTTTTTTTTTTATTTGGGTAAATAAACAGTAACACAATATAAAAAACTAAGGTAGTCTTAAGTTATGAAAAATTAGTCAATGTAAGACCAACACCGTTTACCACAGATTACAAACGCAAAAGTGCTGCTTGCAAAAGCCAAAAAAAAACTGAATTTATCTTTATTCTTAACAATATTTAGATCAATAGAAAGAAAACTTCAGGTTGAATAAAAGTATGTGGATTTTTTAAGTTTAATTTTAAACTTTTTTGTATTTATATGATACCTACCCCTAGACTGCTGCTGCCTATACCCTGGTGTAATCTTTTAGTCGGCTTTTACGACACCTACGGGAGGACACGAGGGGTCGCCTTATAACAGGAGTAATTTTAATTTATAAGACGATTCAAAATGATCCTTGCGGTTTCAATAAATAAAATTACATTGATTTGATTTGATTTAGTCTATTCTTAGGACGGACACACTATGGCACTTATTTAATAATTTATCAAATTTTCACCAATCAACGTGAATGAGCAGCATATTTCACAAGAAAGCCCTTATAGCCTGCGACCTAATTCAAACAACACAGTTCAGGTATCTCGAGAATTCGGTTAGTACGGATAACACAATTCCTCGAACACGTCACAGCGAATACGATAACAGCTGGCTCAGGACATACAAAAAGGGTTGAGTACTGCATGAAGCATGTCATTGTCATTGTAAATTATTATGCCTCATAACAAAATATCAAATATGATCTATATTTGCCGAAATATAAAGATTCCATAGGGTTTTATTTTATTTTTATTTTATCAATTTTTGGAAAACTTACAGCTAGACAAACTAACAAACAAGTAAATGTAATATAGAGAACCAATTACAAGGTTGAACATGGTTTACAATGATACCGAATGAAAATTGTGTTCTTGAAACTAAATCTCATTTTTTTGTTTTTCTTTATTTTTGTTTTGGTGTTGTGTTATGTTTTGTTAATTGCTCCTTGGAAAATGGATTATTTCTACCCCGTCATTTAAATAATTACAGATTTCTTCAGGATCTACTTCCTAAACAACTGCATCAAAACTTTAGTTCTCATATGAAAAAAAAATTCCTTACGAT
Source organism: Epirrita christyi (assembly GCA_951392215.1). NCBI lineage: Eukaryota > Metazoa > Arthropoda > Insecta > Lepidoptera > Geometridae > Epirrita > Epirrita christyi. The sequence continues at coordinate 3,323,561 of OX595843.1, forward strand.
ATTGAGCGTGTATATCTGTATTCTAAGAACGACCATAGACTGAATGAATCAGCTATCGTAGTCTGGCTGTGGCTTTGTTCAGGTAACATTCTGCAAATTTTTGGCTCACTGGAAACCAGGAGTGACATTCTATAGTTAATTAACAAGACAATGTAGACACACCGACTATTCTGCGAGATATTCTGCGGTAATTTAATAGAAATTCAGCTGAGGCCATTGTGCTGGATCGGTTTCTTACGGAATTTGATTTATGGATAGGAATTTTAAGGAGAAAGCTATGAAATATGTTTTAGAAATAGATATCACTCGACTAAGAAAATGGTGTAAAAAAATATACTTCGTAAACGAATAAAACACAATAATGTTCAAGTTACTATCGGCCAAGAAGGATGTTCAATAACATTTTAATAACATATTACCAACGGCAAATCTGTAAAATAAATTATATTGCAAAAAGAATAATAAAAAAATTATTATTGTTTTATTTCTGTAGCCAATGGTAAAAGTATAACAAGGTCAGCCCTTTTTTTTTATGGCTTCTGAGTATTTTCTCAATTTTGCCAATGTCAAGTTATTGATTCTAATCAATCAATATCCAGTCGTCAAAGTCTTCTGTCAAGTCATGTTCTAGTAAATCGATGGCAGTTTACTAGAATGTTCCTGGACAATTTCCACCCCTTCGAAAAGACACGCAATACACTTATTTTATTAAAATTCACTACTATATGCTCTTTATAAGCTACACCGGTTAAAATGCCACCAAAATTACACGATATAACTCAAAAAAACACTAGAAATTGAAATAAAATAAAAAAGGACGACGTCTCCCTTCGAAAGAGCAGAAAAAGTCCAGGTCAGCCCTTCTATGACTTTGATTTTTAATTTCAAGCAAATGTCAAGATATGCCACTGTGTGTATAAGTGTCATGTATGTGTGTCATATGGGAATTTACACGTATGCCGTACAATCATGACACTTATACTCACAGAGGCATATCTTGACATTTGCTTGTTTACAAAAATTGTCTGAAATTAAAAATCAGGGTATAGTATAAGTCAAGTATAAGAATACTTGAATTAGACGACCCCGGCTCTTTCATTTTCATCTATATGGTTGCTAAAAAGACATTAAATGTTACAAATCTTTTTTTTACCTATTAACTGTTGTTTGCCATGTTCAATGTATGTGATGTGTGTGAGAGCGAATATGAGTGTGGTGTGTTGTGTGGATGGGTGTGGGTGCGTTTGTGTGCGTATATGATGATATAGAGGCATGATAAATGTGTCCAGCGCTTATATTATTATAGTAGTTTATAGGTACATTAGTTTAATTTACATATAAATAAATAAGCAGGCATTTCAAATTTTACTATCAAGAAAAAGTCATGAAAAATGTGATAACCGTGACAATTACTGTTATTCATATTCTTAATAACGTGAGAAAGCAACATGGTCAAATAAATTGGTTCAACATTAACATTAAATATGCAAAACATTTTGATATATAAATATGTTCGAATAACACAAAGTTGGGTCCAATTCCCCAAAATTATGACACATGTAACAGCCGTCGTTGGGTTATTCTAATTTGACATATCATACGTTTTATTGGATTTATTGACAGCTTAAATATTTGGGGCACGTCGTCGATTATAGATTTGCATTTAAATTTTTATGCGGCTAGATCAGAGAAAGATATGTAAAGATCGATCTTTATTACGAGAGCTGATAAAATGTGGAAGCTGTATTAATACTTTTGCTAATCTCATTCGTTTTGGGTATCAAACACAAGCTCAAAGTCGCACAGCGGGATATGGAGAGAGCTATGGAGCTCAGAGTTTCATGATAGAATCCATAAAAGATTGGTTCTCCAACGGATCTTCTCGTTTCGGATTATAGATACCAATATAGCTCTTAGAATAAGCAAGTTGAAGTCGCTATGGGTAGGCCATATAGTTCGCAGAACTAACAACCGTTGGGGAATAAATATTCTCGGAGGGCGACCAAGAACCTTACGACGCAGTGTAGGCCGATTTCGATAGACCGACGACATTTTGAAGGTTGCAGGAAGTCGGTTGATGGAGGCGGCTCAAGACTGTTCATCTTGGCAGTCTTGATGATGTAAAAATTGGGCATTGTAACAAAGAAATGATTTGGGTTCAAGATCTTAATTTTCGTTGATATAGTTTATTTTTAATGGTTTTATGGAACACAAAGCACGCTTCCTAATTTTTTTTTGTTCCCATTTGCTTTTTTGTGAAATAACTTTATAATTAGATAAGTCCCATCCTCATTATCAACCTGTAGATGTCCACTGCTAAACACGGTCGTGTATGTAATAAGTTTCATTACGAAAATGTCTCTAAACATAAATCCCACGATGGCTATCGGTTCTTGTTATAATATTGTCGTGAATCGATTTATTAATAAGTTTCAACAGTATCATGACAATCTCTAATGCATGATGAGATTTAATCAACTGTATCAAGAAAAAAAATATAGCTAAGCTAAATGCGTATTGGGACCTTTTGTATTTTTTGACGACCTTTGATTTGCTTCTAAGTATGAACTGTGTTGGAATTTGCAGGGGTTGCATGTGCCCCCCCCCCCCCCCCCTTTAAATCCACCCTTGCACTACAAGGCAACGTTTTGAATGATTTTTTGATTTGCATACATTTCAAATCAATTATAATATTATATCAATAACTTTATGGATACCATTGGTACTTGTAGTTTCTGATACCCATCACGACACAGGGAATCCTAGTGTGGAATACGGACTATGTATGCGACTATGAGGTGTGTGGTGTTATGTTTATGGTATGTTTGTATTATCAGCGACCCACCAATATCCAAATTGTTATCATAAGGACCAGCTTTTACAAACGATTTAACTGAGTTGAATCTACATTTAGCTTAAATTATGAAAACAATTTTTTACGCAATATTAACCAAATTATCCGTAATCCGAAAACATTACAATTAATAACACATTTTCGTAGAACCTTTAAGTCTAATCAGAGACTTATTTACTTGTCTCTGGTCGAATGGATGAATCCTGGTTACACAAATTAATGTTGCCTTGAAACCTTGAACTACTCTGTCCAATAAAATTCAATTTATAACATCCTAGTTCAGAATGTTCGCGAAACTATTGGGAATCAACTTGAAGCATTCTAGAAGAGCTGTCTAACTTTAAACATAATTAAATTCTGAACATTATTGGAGTAATTTCATTTTAAACTTGTTTTGACAAGGATAATAAAGACTGGCGTCCACTGGAGCAAGGTAAACAGAAATATTTTAAAACAGAGTACTCACTACCTACAATAAAAAAGATTCATAATCATCAGCCTGTGAAAGGTCACTGCAGGACATAAGCCCTCTCCCATTAAATACAATGGGGGGATTTGCCGTAACCACCACGATTAGATAAATCTATATGCTCAGTTTAATAGTTTAATATTTACGAGGGTGGAATTATCAATTGAATGTACTACCTACACGAGCAGCTAATATTAGTACTTACTTACCTAACTAGTTGTAATTTTGGACTGCTGCGTAATTCTAAATGATTTTGTGTTTGTAATTACTACTAACTCACTTACCTATTCTTATTCTTAAGTGAACTGTATTGTTCTTGTGAATAAAAAATCATTAACCTCATTTACTACATTTTAAGCAATAGGCTTAAGTTTTATTAGCCTTACAACGTGTACGGTAGCCGCTAATCTCTCGTTATTCACTTAAAATGCAGTAAATTATCTTGAACATGTAGTTGATAAAAGATTAGTAGGTCATGTTCAAGTTTAAAATGAAGACTCATTTTCTATTAGAAATCATCTTTTTACTCACGATGTACGTGACAATAATCAGCTTTCAAGCGAGCGCCTATTCATTTCCATAATTTATATTGTTATACATAAAAAGGCTATTAGACTCGGTCCGAGATTTAAGGGCAAAACAAATATTCTAAATAGAATACTCTCTATTAGTTTATCTCAGATTGTACAGTTGCACACAGAAATGCTTTAAAAATGTAAAGTGGAAGTAATTGAAATTAAATATAAACCATAAAAATATTGAACACCGTTGCCATAAACACATTCTCACAAAATGTTGATCACAGAAATCTAATTGGATGACTCTAAAAATACAGTAATTTTTTTAAAATTGTATTGTTGAATACAGACAAGCTTTTTATATTTAAACATCTAACTAAACATAATTTTAGAAAAACATCAAAATTAAATTAGACTCATTTATTTATATTTTCTTTTAAATAATGCACCTGATTAAATAAAATGTTCAGCAACATATCAAATTACTAATAAAAATTCCCTACGCACCTTTCATTACAAAACGGTTACACAAGCTATCTTCAAACTACAAACCCATTTGTCATAGGCTCATAGCACAGACGAAATAACAGTATAACGTATAGTAGGTAGACAGCAGTCACAACACTGCCACTGCTGCTTTGTCAAAATTTGAATTGTAAATGTCTTTTGTGCAGGAATGTACTACGGGCCGATGAAAGTGAAAACGGCCTTAAAACGTGAACAAATAGCGTCTGGTTTCAGGCGACAAAAACAAACATTGGACGCACGTACAGATAATAGGAAAAGAAAGACATAATTAGAGAAAGATAGTAAGGTAGTACGAATTTATTGGTAACATTTAATATATTTATATATAGTCGGTGGATGGAAGCGGCTCAAGACAGTCCATCGTGGCATTCTAAGGGCCTATGTCTAGCAGTGGACTTCTACAGGTTGATGATGATGATGATGATGATCATATAATATATCATGAAACATGTTTCACTAATATGTTATAACTAGCTGCGCCCCGCGGTTTCACCTGCGAAACAATGATGAAAATTGATGATGATGATGATGAAAAGTAGCATAGTGTTAATCCAAGGTATAAGGTATCTCCATTCCAAATTTCACTCAAATCTATTCAGCCGTTTGAGCGTGACCAAGTAAAAAACATACTCACAAACGTTCGCATTTATAATATACTAGTTGCGCCCCGCGGTTTCACCCCGGTGAATAATGATGAAAATTGATGATGATGATGATGATGACGAAAAGTAGCCTATGTGTTAATCCAGGGCGTAAAGTATCTCCATTTTAAATTTCACTCAAATCCATTCAGTAGTTTTTACGTGAAAGAGTAACAAACATCCATACTCACAAACTTTCGCGTTTATAATATTAGTGGGAAGTTAGTGTGATAGTGTGATAACCTTTCTGTAAAGAGCAATAAATTGAAAGAATTCAGGACGCCTATAAGGAAGCTCTTTTCATGCTGATAATGATGATTACTGGCAAGTCTGGCAACCCCATAAAGTAAAATTTCCATGAACCAAAGAAATCCAATTATCTACCAGTCACTCATCTACGGAACACCCAAAACAAAAGAATGCCCAACTCTGCCGTTTTTTCATTCTCTTTCATAATTCCCATTACTGGCGGGAAAATTGACAGATAATGGAGTCCGTATAGAAAGAGAATGGGATGAATGAAATGAATGGGTCTTTGTGAAGCGAAGTGCGGTCGAAAAAGTAAATGGAATAGAAGTAGGAATAGTAGAGTCACAGTCACATCAGTTCAAAGTTCATCATCATCATCATTATTACCAGCTTGTTTACGTCCACTGCTGAACAAGGCCTCTCCCATTAAATACAATGGGGGGATTTGACATAATCACCACGCTTGGCAGGCTGATTGATGATCGCAGTTTGGTGTTAAGTAGGTACTTAGGCGAATGCTGCTGCCCATCCCCTGGTGTATGCCCTTAGTAAGCCTTTTACTACATCCACGGGAGGAGAAGGAGGGGTCTATTCTTAGACCAGACACATCACGAGGCTTTTAACTATATCTAACTTAAAAGTTAGTGTAGCGTAACAGCGCAACGCAACTAACTTTATTTATTTTTTATTTATTTTTATTTTTGTTAACTTGTTTGATTCTAAAATTTTTGTTTCACCACGCCTTACAAAAGTCTGTATATTTTCGAAATTCAACAGTCTAGGATCGGTGTTGGATATCAAACTATTGGTAGAGCCTATTACATCAGTTTTGACATAACTTTGACTGATCTTGTACGAAAATATCACGTTCAACAAAATGTGTCAAATTGACTCGGGAATTGGGCCCCATAGGATTTGTGACTCACGGTTCAACATTTATTCTGAACATACTGTTTTTGGTAAAAAATACTGTAGTGTCTAGGTACGTAGACTCTTAATATACGACATTAAATGCATTTGTATAATACACTAAAAATATAGAATAAATACTCCTTTCTACTATACATCGTTAGACCTATCGCAACTTTGTACTGATTCTCGTTTCAGGAATTAAAAATAATAATTTAAATAGTAATTCTATTTTCAAACACTTTATGCCATGCTAAAGTTAAGGCAGATAAACGGATATAGTTAGACAATATATTTCAATTTGAATAGGACTCTATACCTTATACTCCTAGTGAATAGGTATACTTTAGTAAAACGATCGTGGATTAAGTGGTTCTTCATCGATTGGCAAGTATACGACTCTAGAGCTCTCAACTGCTTTAAGCTTTAAAGCTACGTACTCATGCAGATTCAATTCCAAGTAGCCTTGAATTTCAAAAGCTTTGAACTGTATACAAACTTAATATTCCGTTTACAAGAAGCTATAATACCATTTAGACCTTCTAATGGTTTAATACCTAGGTGTAGCATTTCGAATTTTCATTCGACTATTTTATACATACCTATATTATTTATTGTGTATACCTACTTATAAAATTATTATTTGACAGTTACTAATTTGTGAATTGTATTCAGTGCCAGAAGCTTTTATGAAATTAGTATTGGAATCGTGAAAATGAAATGACGCAAACACTGCCAGGCTACTATTTGATCATCGAGAAGTTCCGTTGTCCACCTTCCGTCTCCATCATCAGATCAGGGCCCCAATTCTACTAAACAAATTGTGTTTGATTGTTAATGAATTATCACAAAATTGGCATTTCTGACACTTTTGGTATGGCAAAAGTGTCAAAAGTGACCATTTTCAGTTAACAATTCAAACACAATTTGTTTAGTAGAATTGGGGCTCAGCTCGCCGCCACCATAATACTGTTTGGACTCATTTTGATCAGCTCACGGTTCCGATCATTAATTAAAAAAACCTATCCCAGCGATTGTGTAACTCACGGTGAAAAGAAACCCTGTGAGGCTCTGCCTACCCCTTCGGGGATAAATGCATGTGTTTAAGTATATATGTACGTTGTTTTGAAAATTACATTTTTCAACAAAACACTTATTTGCTATGTACAAGTGAAGTTAAATGAAAGCACATTAAGTAATAAACATTTTCATCCTAATTCGCACCGAAAATATTATATTTAGAAAATGTAGTTTACAACAACTCTCATTTGTAGAAACACATCTTAGAACAACTTTTCCAATTCAACTTCTCCTTGTTTCTTTAAGTGGTTCCAAAGCTTTAGGAACACACGTTTTTGAAAGTTTTGTTTAGAAACTTATTATCAAGTTTGTCAGGCAAGTGATATACGTCGTTATACTGTCATACATGGGAACCCCCACCCATACCCATATTAGTATCTTCCCGGATCTGAAGATACCCTACATGGGGATATCATCCTTTGATAACCTTTCAAGACCAGACCTTCGTACCATCGTGGGGACACTCACTGGCCACTGTCTCCTGAACAAACATCTCTATAACATCGGAGCCACTGACAGCCCACTCTGCAGGAGGTGTCTGACCGAAGAAGAATCGGCTGCCCACGTAGTCCTGAAAAACGTTGGAGTAGCAGCTTTAACGTGAACAAATCCTCAACAACCCGAGGTCACTCCGCGAAGCCTGCGAAGACCCCAGGAAGCTTCTGTGCTTCTAGACGGAGTTAGGCTGGCTAACTATCTAGCCAGTTAACCTTCACGCATAATGAACCATTCATAGAGTTCGAATGCGGAAAAGGGAGTTTTTTAACATTAACATGGGGATATCATCAACATCACTAGATGTTTACGTTCACTGCTGAACGAAGCCTAACCATTAAATACAATGGATGGATTTGCCCTAATCAACACGCTTGGTATGCAGGTTGGTGATCGCAGTTTGCTGTTAAGTACTCAGGTGAATGCTTCTATTCAGACCCTTGTGTAATCTTAGTAAGGCTTTTACTACATCCACAGGAGGAGAGAGAGGGGTCTCTTCTTAGGCCGGATTATACCACCGTGCTGTGTGTACCGTGGAGTTTTGGGATATATGTATAAGTGATTTTTTTTAATATCGCCCTCCGCTTTGTTAGAAACTGGCCCGCGACTTAGCACTCTCGTACCAGAAAATAACCAGTCAAAAGTGTCACAAGAAACTCATAAAAGTCCGATGCAAATTCAAACTGTGCAAGTTACAAATGGTTTTACCGATTATGGTTCGTTATATCGATTACGATCATAACGAGACGAAACGATCGAGACATCGATTCGATTCATGTTTCACTGTCACTCGTAATCGTTGTTACAATGTTATCTAATACGTGTGTAAAAGTTTTATAAAGCTCAGTTCACACAGCATAATTCGTCGGAATAGAATTTTGTGCATATTGCATAATGAATTTAATGTAAATTTTTTATCAGGTATGTTCGCGGAGGCATACACTGACGGGTTCCACGCATGAGAGTTGCCTCCCTGATGCGGTGGGTGTGCGACAGCACCAACAGCCTTCTGACCACGGTGGCGGAGCGGTCCGATCCGCCACAAATGCGCTGAATAAATAATGTAATTTAATTTAATATTTCTATTTTCTATTTTGTATTTGCATTGGATTTAACTTATTTATACTCTTACTAACATAATGTGGTGTAAAAACTGAAATAAATGACGCTATTATTAACGTACAAATACGAAAAACTGATAGCCCGTCTTTCGGAGAATTCGACAGAAGATTTTGCGCCCAACTATGCTTCCGTTCCGTTCCTTTCCGCGGCGCGGTGTGAATTAAGCCTAAGTTTAATTGGTTTGTTAGGTTCGTCGCTTGGTCTGTTTATCTGTTTCATGCAAATGTGCTCTTATAAAATCCGACACACAGTGTACCCGACTGACAAGTCATCATCATTATCATCAACATCATCAGTCTGTAGAAGTCCACTGCTGGATATAGGCCTCCGCCCTAGAATGCTATGATGAAAGGTCTTGAACCACCTCCATTTGCCAAATTCCGGCAGCCTTTATAGTGTCTTTAGTCCATTGAGAGGAAAACTTCCTCTACTGCGTCGTCCGGTCGCCACTCGGGAATCTTTATTCCGCACCTGTATAGGCGTATTACGAGTTTTGCATTGCAAAAACCGATTTGCGGAACGTGAGCATTCAACGTGACTTACGTAGTAACTATTCATCATTCTGTGCCGCGCAGTTCGTAGAAACAATATTACCCCCTTATTCGCTATGATCAAACGTAACATAACGGGCTCGTTACGATATCTGCGTGAAAAAACGATACCCGCCGGACTCGGTACGAAACGACGGTTCGAACCGAGCCCGCGCGAGCGAGTGAAATAGGAATACTTCAAGCTGAGCCATTTCGAACCTAATCATCAGCGATTTGTTTTCATAATTGGCGAATATCAAAAGTCAGGGTAGGTACGTACCTAAGTATATACCTTGTAAGTGTTAATTTATATAAAACAGAAAATTTCAAAAAAAATATAGCAGTGTGAAAACCTTGTAAATAAGTGTAAATAATACTTAAAACCAAAAAACTACACAAAAAGTAACTAATCTATCTATCTATCTAATACAACGATCTTGTGAGTATTAAAGATCGTTGATCTAATAAGTAAAAAAAGTGCTTACACATAAAAAACTTTGTAAATAAGTAAATACTGAATCACCTTAAGATATTCACTTTTGGTATAAGTGTGAAGTGAACTTGAAGCATTTGGGGACGAGCGGGAAAAAAACTTCCCGCTCGTCCCCACTACCATTTGAATGGGGACGAGCGGGAAGTTTTTTTCCCGCTCGTCCCCAAATGCTTCAAGTTCACTTCACACTTATACCAAAAGTGAATATCTTAAGGTGATTCAGTATTTACTTATTTACAAAGTTTTTTATGTGTAAGCACTTTTAAAAAGTAAGTAGTAGTTTAGTAAAAAAACTTCCCGCTCGTCCCCAGTGGGGACTAGACGTGGGGACGAGCGGGAATAACAACCCGAATCGTATGGGTGACGTCACACGTTATTGACAAGGAATCTCTTAGATTATAGCGAATAACCACCCAGATTAGAAAATAGTTACTACTTAAGTCACGTTGAATATGCTCACGTTCCGCAAATCGGTATTTGCAATGCAAAACTCGTAATACGCCCTCAGTTGTTAGTTCTGCAGAACTGTTTTTTGAGGGTTATATAAAATGTCTTAATAAAGATCTGTCCAGTTCATCATAATCAGCCGTAAGACTTCCACTGTTAGATGGGGCCTCTCCCATAGAATGCAATGGGGGGAGTTGCCATAATCCACGCTTGGTAGGCGGATTGGTGATCGCAGTATTGGTGCTGAGTACTCAGATGGATGCTACCCGTCCCCTGGTGTAATCTCTCTTCGGCTTTTGCGACAATCACGGGAGGAGACGAAGGAGTCTATTCTTAGGCTGGACAGCAAAGTCTATCCAGTTATTTATTATAAAAACTATTTTTTTAAGGATTTATCCGCCATACGCTTTGTTTTGGTTTTAAAAGTAGTAAAGATAAGCAAGTATATTGAACAAAGTGAGGGTATTTGTAAATAAATGGATAAATGTGTGTGTGGGAGAAAGCGTGCTCCAGAAATAAACATAAAGTCTACTTGAGGTAGAACCTAATGAAGAACAACGATGTCACGCCAGCCCCTAAACTTTTTGTTGTAACCTTGTTTATCAACATTTGCTACCCTGTCTCGGCCCCCAGGGGCCTCATTCCCCTAAGGGGGGTTAAGGTCCACCCAACCCACTAGACAATGGGTTTTTTGAATTACAACAAAAAGAAAATACCTTGCGCTAAGACAACTCCAAACAACATATTGTTACACAAAGTTACAAAAAGTTTTGTTGTTGTTGTTTGACAAATCGACGTAAATTTACCCCTTAAGGACGCAGCTACTTCCTATAAGGCTAAACTTGGGCAGTTCATATTCAAACAATGTTGTTATCCTTAACATCGTATTCAAGCCACTGCTCAATAAGCTAAAGTATTCATTCATTACACTAAATTAACACTTTTAATTTCACTATCTCATAACGCCAGAGTCACGTGCTTCGTAAAAACTCAAAACTTCAGTCACGTCTCAAGAACGTTCCACCGAATTAATACCACAGGTTATAAGGACAACAGCTGGATCAGTATACACTACCTCAAACACTTGCTCTGGGATTTTGTTACCGAATATCATCTTTAATTCATAGTTTAATTTAATTAGAATGACCTTAACCAATAACACTAATTAACGGAACACACATTTGCAAAATACAAATAACAAAAATGAAATAAATAATTACCTACTTAGCATGCTAGACATTATAGATTAAAGATTAAAGATATTCTGAATAATCAAACAATAGAAGTCAATAGAAAATTGACAAGTTATAAAAATAAATTAATAAAATTATATTAAAATTAAAATGAATATTAAAAATATACAAATATTAATATAAATTACCATATTTATATAAGTTACAAAGTATACAAATATTAATTAAAAATGACATAAATTATAGATATTAAACCGTTATTATTATTATTTTATTCAGAATTTATAAGTCCCTATAACGCGATGTATTCAACACCTAAGGTGCATGTAAATTTGGCATTGATGTGTGCAGCTATATAGTTGTCATCGCGGGATGAATCATCCAAGATCTAATAGCCGCATTTTCTAGATTCATAAAGGCACAGATTTATGGTTATGTACTGTTACATAGAGTGCATACGAGCAATTCTATCATAAATTGAATGTGTCAAATCACGAATTTTATGTATCACGTTATGAAATGTGGAGCAAAATGAATTAGCGAACGCCGCATTTGCATAGAACGAACCAGCTACTCAAAAACAGCTGTACTAGCACTCATTGTAAATTCGAAAGACATTCGTTGTGTAACGGGTGACAGCGGTTACGTTGAGATGCTTTTCCGAAAAAAATGGCGTCTTTTCACTTTCACTTGAAATAATTGCGATTTTGTATTTAGTGTCTGAGCTGTTTGACGTTAATAAGCGTATCATCCGTAGACAGTATCATCGTTTTGCCGTAATTCTCAAATTGAAAAATACTTCATAACTCAATTATTATATGTAGCAAAAAAACTGTTTTGTTTTTGTACCTTTATCTATTTTAGATCTCAGAATAATGACTTAGATAACCTTTTTGGAAAAAAACAGCTAACGACATAGGCCTTATTCATAATCATTTTTTAAACCTATTATAGTTAAAACAGCTTTTGTTTTCTTCTCTCTGATGTAAAATTCCATACGTCAAAACAAGACAATACATATTTTAACTAAAATAGGTTTAAAAATGATTATGAATAAGGGGGAAAGTGTTTACCACAAAACATTCCTTTAATATTTTACCTAACTATAATACATTACACACGAAAAAGTATATAAGGGCTAAAGCATGAAGTTGCCGTTTTAACATAGTGGCCACTTCAAATTAAAATTTAAACCATGGTTCAAGATACGTGATTATTTTTTTTACATAAATAAACTACCAAATCCTAAATTCAAAACTTTTATGACATTCATTTGTTTGACTTTCAATTGTTTGAAGGTATTGTTTGAGGGGCTTGGAGCATTAAATAAATTCTCTAAGTTGAGGGAAGATGTTTGTAGATAACTTACGAACCGACGTTGATCTAATCGCCAGAAATTTTTGTGGGTAGATTGGTGATACCAATAACTAGAGGGGCCTTTCGTACGTATGTTTGATGAGAGTTTGTTCAACGATAACTTTTGAACCGCTTTACCAGTCAAAATTAGACGGCCACCTTCACTGCCCTCTCAGCACTATTTAATGTATGTGTGTTTTATAAAATTTAACTTTTTTATTATAATTTTATTTCTGTCTAGCTTGTTGTGTCTACGTATATTTGTTTGTATTGCATCTATAATATTAATTAAGTATATTGATATTTACTTATTAGTTTATTTTTATCAAATTATTATAAGTAAATATTCGGAATTACAAAATGAAACCATTTTATTTACCTATGTAGGTACATACTTTATTTATTACTCCGAGCACTGCCATCCGTTTATGTTTAGTTTATTTCAGTCCATCCAAAGGTTGCATGGGAGCAATCGTTTTCAGTGATAAGGCCACCCATTGCACTATGGTAATGATTTATATTCTTTTTTTTGTTATAATTTATCCTAGTGTACAATAAAGTGTTTATCTATCTATAGATCCAACCCAATAAACCACAAAAAAAATATTTTCTACAATTAACTTGAACCTTACAAATCGGTTTAATTGTAAGCGCACTCGCACACACAAAACCTGATCACGCATCTTGTTTTCACTTTTTATTTTAGCTAGTTCGGTTGGTAACTATTAAAGTTTCGTAATCACATGCAGAGGTAGATAATTGTATGTAATTTAAACAAGCGTGAGCCCGTAACCTCTTTCGTGAAGGCAATTAGACAAACTTGATGTTATTTCGACAACCGATAGGGAATAAAGGTTCTCTAGTTGCAACCACGAATCGGACGACACAGTGTAGGAAGGCCCACCTCTCGGTGGACCAACGTCAATCTCAAAGGTCGTCAGAAGCCAGTGGATGGAGACGGCTTATAAAAATAATAAAATAATAAATGACCATTTGTTGTGGCTGTTGGCAACCAACCTTTCACAACACTAACCAGGCCAGTCTCCTTTAAGAACTTAAGGAGGCTGGCTGGTAAAGAATTATAAACATTTAAATATTAAGTTCCTTTTTTACTTTTTTGATTAACTTTCTTGTTCTTTTTTGTCAGTCTTGTATAAACCTTGGATGAAATGGTTGTCTTTTTTTTGCCTTTTTGAAATAAGTCCTTGCTTGTTCTCAACAGTGGCATTCTATGGCAATAAATAAAATTAAAATAAGTAAAAGGGCATTTTATTCACTAACACTAATACTTAGTTACAAAGGTACAAGTTTAATATTGAAGATAAAGGTAGACAAGATAGTGCAAGAGAAAAGGAAGAGGGCTCAGCCACGCTGTTTTTTAGCCTCGCCTCAGAAATGCCTTATGCTGCTGTCGTCACAGCAGCCATGATACTCGGAAGCTATCTGCCGTTCAGCAAAGGAAACAGCAAAACAACCACCGAGAACTCTTTAAACTAGACCTTAGGCACTTTACTATAAAGCTAGGCAACCAAACAGGATTATACTTAAATACAAAAGGGTAAGTTGTATGAATTTAGGTACCTAGGTACTTATACTCAGATAATAAAGAGGTGAAGTAGATTTCTACTAGCAGATGATGATGATGGTGAATGTTATTTCCCAGTTTTCGTGTACTCAGGTGGATGCTGCTGCCCACCAATAATGCTTTAGTTAGCTTTTAGGACATCCACGGAGGAGATGGAGAGTTCTATTCAATATTTAAGTCCGGACACACCAAGGCAATTATTATCAGTAAGTAGTAATTTGTCGATATTCAATATAATAGACGGTCTGGTAGTCGGGCCATTGAAAGTGAATCTTGTAGCCCTTAATGATAACATTGATCGAGTTCATTCAATGAACGTTAATGAGATGTTTCATTTAATAGGCCACTTTCTTATAGTTTCACTTATTAAATGTACCAATTTCGTGATGAAAACATGGTTAGATAATACGATTTCTTAGTAGTTATTAATAATGAGACATTGACCCCCGTTTTCACCACTGGATTAACATTCTCTTTCTCTTCTTCAAACTATTCCCATCCTATTCTGAATGAAGGTCTCTCACGCCATCCTTCTTCGTGGTAAGCTTTTTTGCTTGTCCTCTCTGCTACTTTGCCTAGGACATCGTGCTATCTCATGTGCAGTCTGCGCACATTTCTGAGACCATACTTGGGTCTTCACTCCAGAACTCTTCCTCGCATCTATTGTCGGACCTGCGGCATTATATGACCAGCACACCTGTACTTCCTTTTCGCTACCACAAAGAAGAAGAGTACGGTCTTCGCATCGCTTCTTTTAGCTTGGTTCTTCTCCTGATCTTTGTCGCGAAGTATCTAAAGGCGGAGCTTTAAGGCACTTCTTCGGCCTAAAGGGGAATAGCGCCCTTTTGCTATATAGCTACCGATGACCTCCTATTAAGGTCGTTTTGCTGCGTCATATAACTTCGTATTCACGTACAACACACGGTCGTGTGTATGACACAGCCACGCCCTGGTTTTTTTTTGAGAGGTATTCCCAACATAGCTCTCTCTATACTATAGACCTATAGAGTCTATAGGTATTTGAAACTTACATAGAAAACTGCAGTTGTAAATGAGTAGGTAAGTAATTTCTCAAAAATCAGGTATCTTATGTGATTCTTCTAGGCTTGGTCGCGTTGGAACAGAAGTAATTTAAGTTTATATAAGACGATTCAAAATGATCCTTGTGATTTCATTGAATAAAAATTATTTTGATTTGATTTGATTTGATTTGACTATTTTAACAGGTAAGTAGGTAGATTCATGTGTATTGACAAGCTCAATGGTGTTCATTACCAATCTCGAAAGCTAGTTAAAGCTAATACAAATGAATTTAACTACGAAGGCTGTTCGACGTTTATTTATACCCCAATCTTGGGACCCGTTTGTCAAATAAATGTTTCCAATCTATTAAAGCAATTGAAATGTTGGGTCGCTGTAACTAAGGCTTTATATTGAATACTGAAGAAGGGTTTCAATAGTGAATTCATAGGTCGGGTTCCTTGTTATAGACTAATTTGAAATCTGAGTTAGTTGATAGTACTATTTAGAAAAATTACGACTATACACCACGTATTTTACAATTCTCCTGCTGACGTTTCGTTGACCATTTTGAGGTCCTTCCTCATGAGCACCGACCGCGACCTCAAAATGGTCAACGAAACGTCAGCAGAAGAATATAGTACAGGCAAATTAGCAAAAAGTGTGGACCTAAGTTGTGTAGTCGTGGATTGTTATGGAAACGTTAGATGACACAAAAAGAAGCTTATCCTAGGATTGCACCGTTTCTGGCGCTTACGGAACCCTTTTAAATATTAAGTACAAACATAAAAAGGCCGTAAATTTTAAAATAGAAAGAAATTACTTGATGCAAGTTAAATTACGTATAGAGAGACTGTCTTAGTGCATTATGATTTTAATAAATACCACGTGCATGTAGGGAACACAGTGTTGAACAAATGCATCTTCCGTAAATAAATACCAGTATAAAACTTCCGGCGGATGTAGTACTAATTAAATGAATAAGTTTAAGTAAATTTCCAGAACTACATTAATTTTCCCCGAAGTAGAGCGACACTAAAATATGGAAAAGTGCCTTCCGTGAGACGCACCAAGGTGCAAACCTGGTAATGTATTTCGATAATTTTTCTGATAAGTCTATCAATTTGCACAGACTAAATTAATTTTCCCGGAGCCGCAATACCCACAAAAAGTTTTTTTTGTAAATGTTTTTTTTTTTGTATGTTCCGTATGTCGGATTTAAAAAATACTTGGTGCAAATGTAGATCATTACGGTTCAAAGTCTATGCCAAATTGCACCGACTACTTCTATTTCCCCCATTAAGTTACGGATATTATAAGGTTTTCACCCTATTTCACCCTGTTCCGGAGGGTGAAATTACTAATGATTATTATTAGAGGTGATTTTTAAGCCATACAAAACAATTAGAAAAGTTTTCATGACTACATCTATTTAGTTCCACACTTTTGCAATAAAACACCTAATTTGACTGTACTAATAGTAAAGTACGTGGTATATAGTCGTAATTTTTCTAAAATGATACCAAGCCACGAATTCAATTCTATTGATAGTACGACATTTAAGTATTTCAATTTGTGATTGCAGAGTCACAGTAGATATAGTGCTAACCCCTGGAATGCCACGAAGAACTATTTTGAGCCGCTTCCATCCACCTACTTCCTGCAACGTTTGTATAATGTCTTTAGTCCATCGAGAGTCATCATCATCACCAGTCTTTTTACATCCACTGCTGGACGAGGCCTTCTCCCATTGAATACAATAGAGGGAATGAGGCCATAATCACCAAAGCTTGGCAGGCGGATTGGTGATCGCAGTTTGGTGTTGTACTCAGGTGGATGCTGCTGCCCAACCCCTACGGCCTTATTACAGAATATGGACTAAATCTGAATTTAGTCCAGGCGTACTAATCTAGGATTAAATATCGACATTAGGCATATACGACTTTAAATAAGAAAGCAGATGGTTTGTTTTCCGAAATAAATTCTCGCGCTACTTCGCAAATTTCCAAAGTATCAAACTGACGGATTGTGTCACATCACAATTGAGATGTCCAAATTCTTACCTCTAACAAGCAATCAACTGTCAATTTATAGACCATTGCTAAACTAGGGGGCTGCCTGGTTTAAGATAAACCAGAGATAGTCTTTTCTTTCTTTCTTTTATGCTACTTGGCAAGCAGACAAGCTTACGGCCCACCAGATGGAAAGCAGTGCCTATGAACGCCTGTAACGCCAGAAGCAACACACGCGCGCTGCCATTTTTGGCATAAGCGCGGAATATCTAGCTCAAAAGTTGCTTCTGGAAAACAAACCATCTGCTTTTGTATTACAGTCGTATATAACCTAGGTCGATATTTAAGCCTAGACTGGTAGTCCTGGTTTAAACCCAGACTAAGGGCATTTTTTATAATAACACCCCTAGTGTTATCCCTTAGTAAGGCTTTTACTACATCCACGGGAGGAGAAGGAGTGATCTATTCTTAGGCCGGACACACCACGACACCCATCTTGACTCTATCCCGTGTTATTTAAAACTAAGTTTAAACTTTTCATAATACCAGAAAGCAAAATCCACTTTCAAATATTATACAGTGTGTAAAAAGGCAGCTCCCGAATACTGAAGGTAAAGGTAAAGCTACCTATATCATAGCTATATAAAATAGCGCAAGTTCACACAGCGCACCGGCTGCGCGAGTTCAACGCTCCCAGTTAGCTGATCGATGCGCTGCGGCAATATTTCTTAGGTGGTTTTCATTGCTTTTTAGACGTTTTTATTTATAAACGTGTTTTTACTAATGGAAATTAGGTTTTTGTGTTCATTTTATGATGTTTTATTGATATTTAAAGAAATCACGAAAAAAGTGGCCCATAAGTGAGAATTTTTATTTCGCTTTTTTCTGCTTAAATATTTTCAGAATCATGGTCTGAGTGCACTATTTCAGTTTTCGGGAGTAGTCTTTTTACACCCGTTATATAGTTTTTTTTTAATCTTGCCGTTATATAATTTTCCCATATAATTACCAAAATTAATAATATATAGGCCTCCCCCTTAGAATGCCATGACGAACGGTCTTAAGCCGCCTCCATCCACCGACTTCATGCGACGTTTATAATGTCTTTGTGTTTCTAGGGGGAGGCCTATGTCCAGCTGTGGACTTGTACAGGCTGATGATGATGATGATGATGATATAATTGTATGTAAGTACTTACACAAAATATTGAGCAACGTTACAAAGTTAGGAAGTTTGAAACCTCAATTGTATGAGAGTTTAATAAATCTGATTCAATTAATCCAAGTTTTAATTAAAGTTGTTAGTCGACGATTATTTCGCCAACAAATTTATTAAAAGTTTAATTAACTTGTAAATTCTTCGCAAATTTTAGAACAAGGTAAACTGTTTTATTTAAATTTGTCAAAACCTCTTGAATATATATCTAATTGGCGAGTTTTCTAAGCTATTTGGAAAGTAGACTTGTCTCATCCTTTCTTTATTGATTGCTAATAATAGGTGATTAATTTTCTAGATATTAATCAGCAGTTCTAGACTTAA
The DNA here is from genome assembly GCA_951392215.1 of Epirrita christyi. NCBI lineage: Eukaryota > Metazoa > Arthropoda > Insecta > Lepidoptera > Geometridae > Epirrita > Epirrita christyi. Next base: position 3,342,601 of record OX595843.1, read on the forward strand.
TCTAGGACCGGTTTGAAACTCATTTACATTTCGCAAATGGTGGTTTGACCACACCCAGCAAACGAAGCTTACTTTGTTTAAGCGTTGCGATTATAATCGAACGCCTACTGCTTTAGTACTTACTAAATCTATATCATCGAAGTCATAGTCCGCCCCCTAAAATGCCAGTAACTAAATAAACAAACTCACAAAATAATTAATATAAAGATGATTCTGAACAAAATAATACATTGACTGGATGATGAAGGCAAGAAGATGAGATGAAGTTGGGAGAGGTCTACGTCGAAAAATGGTCAAGTTAAGGCTCATGATGATGATGATGATGAACAAAACAGATTGATCACTCTTTAAGAACGTTTACTACAAACTGGTCAAATGCGAGACAACTTACTTGCACAATTAGTGTTCCGTAAGTAAGCTTGTTGTTCATATCAACTTACCAGTATACGGTGCCTCAAAATAATATGCAATTCTAGTAATGTTATTCCAATCGATTCGCATTGTTCATGTTTTTCAAAAAAAGATGAGAGGTTCTCAATTCGACTTTATGTTTTTTTTTCAGTATGTTTGATTTTGATGATTATTTTTTTGTTTGGTAGGTCATACTTTAGACGTGGTCCCATATCAATTTTATCGAAATTGATTTAGCGCCTTTTGAAAGACGTTGGCTGTTGTTTTTTTTTTTTTTTTTCAAAAAATTTACTTCATTTTTTTTAAACAAATTACGTTTTACTTAGTGATAATTATATGGTGGGACAACGCGTTTATTCGTATTTATTTACAGTGTCACTAAAAACGTCGCACATTACGTTGCTCGTATTATTAGTATTTTGAGGGTTTTGCTTTAACGAGTTTTTATTGGAGGCCCCTAAGCCTGGAACCTATCTATGATCTATCTACATCTATGAACTGAGGCAACTCAATGCACAAACCGGTCAATGTAATGCTGGCTTTATGCGTTAAAATAATCTATATATATAATAATCGTTGTGTGACTGACTGATTGACTTCCCACGCCACGGCTTTCTGGAAAACTTTGGGTACAATTCGAAAAGAATATCCAAAATTCACCCCCTAAGCAGCGGGTTGTTAAAGTTTGTGTGAAAAAAACTCTATACGGACGAAGCCGTGGGCGTCTCACTAGTTTTATATTAAAACTTGTTAAACAGGTCTTAATGCAAGCAACATGCTACACGCCTGCTTTCAATCAATACACGATCTCTTTGTCAACATGTGACAGTGCGAACACGAACACTAAAAAATTTACACACAATTAACACCTCGTGGTGAACAAGCAAAACTGAGAAAAACCTAGAGACCTACTTGTGAACGACCTAAATACTAGACACAGATTTATGAATAGTTAATGGTAATTTTCGGAGTACTAATGAGCAAGCTATAGTGTGCAAAGTGTTACAGCGGTAATTAAAAGTCCTTTACTTGGTTTTTTCTTAATTCTTGCCAAGTTAACTGTCAAATCGTAATAACAATACAATTGTCATGACAGCCTACGATTGGATAGTTGACAGTGAACTTGGTTAACTGTCAACTGTCACTTCGTTACGTGAGATATATACGAGTTAGGTATAGGTACACTTGATGAAGCCACACATAACATTTAATGAATGACGTTGTCATGACAATTAATCAACTTGTTTGAAAGAAGGTTGAATAAGCATGCTCAGTGACTGTTTTTAAAAAAATTTAGAGAACTCTTGCACAAAACTTGTTTGTTTTGTCATTTGCTTAATTCATCTGTAAAAATTAGCTTCCAATCACAGCTGCTGAGATATATCCCTGTGACTGACCAGACGGACGTACAGACAGCCAGCTTATAGGGTCCCGTTGGCACTGTGGTCTGGTTTAGATACGGAACCTTAATAATAAAGATAAGGCAGACGCTAATTTGTTGTTCGCTTTAAATACATAAATTCACTAATGAATTCAACATTCTTATTTTATAGACAGAATTATTCAAAAACTAGTGGGCCGCCTGTGATTTCCTCGGCGTGGAGTTTTTTCCATACTTCAATACGCTGCACATTGCATTAGGGGGTAAATTTCGAAAATTCCTTTCTTAGTGCACCCCTACACCACAAAAGGAATGTACCCTCCAAACTTCAAGAAATTACGACTAAGCTGTACGTTGATTTGATTCACATTCACATTGATTTGATTTCACAGTGAGTCAGTCACGCAATGATTTTATATATATTGATAATCGTTTGATCGATTTAATAAAAAGTTTAGTTTATAGATAAATCGAATAAAACCAGTAATTTATTGAAAACTCTCAAAATGCAAATTAGTCCGTAATTTTAAAATAATTTAACATAATTAATCGTTTAATTTGCTGCTGTTGTATATTTTCTAGATAGTGAGTGATTACACGGGAGTTCAGAATCAATGATGTTCTAAAACTTGTTTCATTTGCAACAACGATTTTTTTTTTAAATTTGATCCAGCAAATTGTACCTAAGACGATACAGTATGATGATTGTAATTTCAATGAATATAAAATTTTTACTTTGGCTTTGACATTATATGAGATGTGTCATATAACTCAATTAGTATAAATAAATAAGTATACGGTTTTTTATTAAACGAGCGAAGCGAGATCTTTTTGTTAACTTGGACGAATCAGCGTTCGTAATGTTTGTACGAGTATGAGCAACCATAATAGATGGATATGAAAGGGCGGAGACTTCTAATTCAAGTATTTTAATGCTTCAAATAAGACCTCAATCTTGTTTTTATATTTTTACAAACGAACTTTTTTCCACGAGTACTTATATACCTATGTCTTAGGATAGGATCAGGTGGGCCACATTGCAGTTCAGTAAACAATATGGTTGGTGTGATTTCTTTACTCTTCTATAAAACATACACGTAAATCACATTTCAAGGCAACAGTAAACTCCAATGAAAAAGAAGATGACATCTAAATTAATATTTTTTCACCACAAATAATTAAAACACTAATAAAAGAACAACCGGGTTAACGGGTCGAGAACACTCGCGTTTTCATTAATATTTATATAGTGAAAGTGTTTGTTCCGCAATTAGGGTAATCACTCAAATTGTTGAAAGTTTCAGTCCAAGCTTTTATTGCTCTTTAAAGTCTGGGAACAAAATTATTGAACGAGCGAAGCGAGTTCTCTGAGTCAAGTTGGAAGAATCGGCGTTTGTATGTATGTGTGTATGTATGTATGTATGTTTGTCCGATGAAAACTTCCAAACCGTTAATCCGATCTTCATGAAATTTGGTATGGGGGTAGATAGTATTGGTACAATTTGTAGGTAAGGTTATGAGCTATATCGGTCAGGGGGTTGCTGAGATATTGGGGTCCAAGAGGGGGTAAAAAAAATAAAAGTGAGACAGTCAGATCAAGTGGGGTGTCTAATGAAAGCGCTTTAGTTGGACATTTCAAAACTGTTTTTAATAAGTATTTAAACTTAGTAGTTTCCGAGATATTAGGGAAAATAAAAAACGCAAAAATCAAAAATTCTAGGGTACTTCCAGCAGTCCCACAATGCTGAAATTTGGTATGCTTGTGGCTTTTGTGTCACAACTACAGGGAAAAGTCTGAAAATGAATAAATTAGAAACCTGAACCATAAAAAACAATAACCAATATAACATCCATTGTTGACCTCCCATTTCTAAGAATATGAATGACGTTGGAGTTCTATGTTTTCGTCAAAAGGACGTCATCAATTAATTCGTCAAGTACTTTAAATACTAACAGGGGTCGTATTATGAACTTATCTAAAACCAGGCAAGTTCTAGGCAATTCATTTTACGGCCGTAAACTGACTTGTTCTATTTCGTATTATGACGTAGATTAGACAAACCAACTTCTGCCTGGATAAATTGTCTATGACTGGTTTGCAGTTTCTCTGACGATCGTTCAAAAATGTTATCGGTTTGTTACCGAAAAGTGACCGGTTTTTTGATAATTGAACGAGCGAAGCGAGTTCTCTGAGTCAAGTTGGAAGAATCGGCGTTTGTATGTATGTATGTATGTATGTATGTATGTATGTTTGTCCGATGAAAACTTCCAAACCGTTCATCCGATTTTCATGAAATTTGGTACGGGGGTAGATAGTGTTAGTACAATTTGTAGGTAAGGTTATGAGCTATATCGGTCAGGGGCTTGCTGAGATATTGGGGTCCAAGAGGGGGTAAAAAAAATAAAAGTGAGACAGTCAGATCAAGTGGGGTGTCTAATGAAAGCGCTTTGGTTGGACATTTCAAAACTGTTTTTAATAAGTATGTAACCTTAGTAGTTTTTGAGATATTAGGGAAAATAAAAAACGTAAAAATCAAAAATTCTAGGGTACTTCCAGCAATCCCACAATGCTGAAATTTGGTATGCTTGTGGCTTTTGTGTCACAACTACAAGGAAAAGTCTGAAATTGAAGAAATTAGAAACCTAAACCTTAAAAAACAATAACCAATATAACATCCATTGTTGACCCCCCATTCCTAGGAATTTGAATGACATTGGAGTTCTATGTGTTTGTCAAAAGGACGTTATCAATTAATTCGTCAAGAACTTTAAATACCAGGTATGTAGTATTTTCGCCCTGTTGCTTAGTTATTACCACAAGCAGTATTTAACATGCGACTTTTACAGGTAAAAGTTTTACAGCACATTAATTGAACGAGCGAAGCGAGTTCTCTGAGTCAAGTTGGAAGAATCGGCGTTTGTATGTATGTGTGTATGTATGTATGTATGTTTGTCCGATGAAAACTTCCAAACCGTTAATACGATCTTCATGAAATTTGGTATGGGGGTAGATAGTATTGGTACAATTTGTAGGTAAGGTTATGAGCTATATCGATCAGGGGGTTGCTGAGATATTGGGGTCCAAGAGGGGGTAAAAAAAAAAAAAAGTGAGACAGTCAGATCAAGTGGGGTGTCTAATGAAAGCGCTTTGGTTGGACATTTCAAAACTGTTTTTAATAATTATTTAGCTTTAGTAGTTTTCGAGATATTAGGGAAAATAAAAAACGTAAAAACCCAAAATTCTAGGGTACTTCCAGCAATCCCACAATGCTGAAATTTGGTATGCTTGTGGCTTTTGTGTCACAACTACAGGGAAAAGTCTGAAATTGAAGAATTTAGAAACATGTACTCCATAAAACAGAAACCAATATAACATCCATTGTTGACCTCCCATTTCGAAGAATTTGAATGACGTTGGAGTTCTATGGTTTTCATCAAAAGGACGTTATCAATTAATTCGTCAGGTACTTGATATAGGTACTAACAGGTATGTAGTATAACTACGCCCCGTTGCTTAGTCCTATTCAAAGGTTATTTCGATGATGTGTAGGAAATTAGAGTAATTACTGGTAGATCCTGTACTGTACTGGTAGACCTCGAGGGGAAAATTTTCAAAAATAATAATAGAAAATATGGAAATTACTTAGTTAAGTAGTCGGGCTGATAAAGGTGTTATCGCGAGGTCTCAGTTCGGGGCGAACCACTAGTATTATTATTAACATATTTTTGATAAAATAACGGTACAATTATTCTAATCTATTATTTTCGTATCATATAAAATGTAATTTAATTGATTTCTAAGTTATATTCTATTTTTCGTTGAAGTTTTGCGTTACAAAAGATTACAAATGCAGCACGTATTCATGTTTCCGAACGAAATTCTGTCTAATAATTCCGCGGTACTTTTGATTTGATTGTTTTTCAGGGAGTAAACATAAACTTTTTATAAACTTTGGTTTTCATAAGTGTTTGACTGTGTTTGTGTTGTATTTGTGTATCATAAGCATCGTAAGTGTTTTCAAATTGAAATCTATAAATATTAAACCATATTATTAGAAAAAGTGTAAATAAGTATGGATTTGTTACAAGATCAAACTTCTCGTCATCGTCGCCGAGTACCTAACCTACAGGCAATTGGAAGTTTTGTGGGAGTTTTTGGATGTCCACAGGGATGTGGCGACAGGCTACAATAAGACAGCCCAAGCACGGGAGTACTCGAAGCGTATGTGGCAAATGGTCGCAGAAGAAAAATTGCGCATATATAACCATGATAAACCGCCGATTCAAACAATATTATGATAAGCTGGATAACTTAGTGAAAGAATAGATAACCTTAGTTTCGACTGACAAATCTGTGGATTTTGTAGGGCCCGCCATATGAGGCCTAAGTTCATCACATAGGTTATGCACCAACTCCTTAGTGAGACGATACCGTTTGATGAATTGTTCATCACCCATATCGAACGGAGCAGCTTGATCACGAAGTCGCCTTCTTTGTACTCTTGTTGTTTGATTTTGATGCGAATCATCACTTTCTAGAAACTCAAACACTTCATATTCATCACACATCTTTGATATTTTGAAAGTTTTCACGAAAACAATTCAATAAAAGCTACTCCGATGCACCGGCACTTGAATGGTTTCCGTAGTGTCTTTTTGACAGCTAAACCAAGATAACTTATGTCAAATGTAAGTTCATAATACGGAATAGCAAGCCAAAATCCATGCAGAAAACGGTACAAGTGTCACGTGACCGCTGACTGGCTGGTATTATGCGTTCATAATACGAAATTACAAGGCAGTTCAATTTACGCCGTAAACTGTCTGGAAATAAGAGTTCATAATACGACCCCAGGTATGTAGTTTTTACGCCCTGTTGCTTAGTCCTATTCAAAGGCTATTTCGATGATGTGTATAATAATTACCTATAGAGGTTAATTTTTTTTCTCAGTAAATGTTTTTAGAAATCGGTTAGAAGGGTGAAGAAAGTAAAATATGCAAAAAAATATCTCGAAGATACTTCAAGTTCTCTGGTAATGCTGAAATTTATTATTTAAGTATAAAGTATATTTTGTTCCACGGGGAGAAGTCGAAAATTGAGGATTTTTTCTTTGTAATATGCATTTTTAGAGTAGAGAACTTAAATCTTTAAAAATTAGGTAGCAAAACTACAGCTAGATGGCACTGCTTAATTAAAAAAAACTTTTATTTTGCTTCACATTTCTTTCATGTTAGAGAAATTGACTCGATAGTTTTAGATTTCTGATGGATCATCCATACAAACATACTTACATAGCCGTTAAATACAAAACCCTTTCTTCCCCTCTTAAATTAGTCGGGCTGATAAAGGTGTCATCGCGAGGTCTCAGTTCGGGGCGAACCACTAGTTATAGCTCAGTTAAGAGTAACAAGAAGCAAACTATGGGATTCTAAGAGCTTCATTACCTGTCTTACATCAATGGAAAGGCTACTTACTCACTTTTTAACCTGTTTGAATGCGACGCATAAATTCTGAGGTCTTATTAATGCCCGCACGTGTGTCAACACTATCCCTGTCACTGTCCATCACTTCATGTCACTTCGGTTTCGACCAAAGATTTGAACTAGCTTCCACGTTTTTACTATTGTGTTGCAATGACAGGCATCAAGAGCTAAGAGTAATTTATGTATATTTCAGTGTTTTTTTTCGTGCAAACTCTGTGCTTTGAGGCGTAATCAAAAGTAAGCAGATTTAGTCAAGCCCTTTCTTTTCTGTTCGGTTGCGTCTATAGTTGTGATATTCATACCCGCGCGGTTCATACCTTCAAGCAGTCTCTATTATTACTACTCATAAAAAGCTTATTACTCGGATGAAGCGAAATGTATGTAATTAAAGTTCGCAAGAAGATTTATAATTTACGGTGATTACTGCGTAAAGTTCGCTTTGTTATCGTTGAACGGGCTTAGTAGAGAATGAATGAGAATTTATATAATTTAATATTGTTTTGGCAGACTCTCAGTGTCTCAGACTCTCTTCAAAATTCGAGATATATGTATTTATACAAATACAGTTAAGCTACATTTAGATCGTTGGCAATGGTCTTAAGAATAACATCTATTTCAATTGTATTTTACAAATTTTGTATAACCTTGTATTACTAAGTAAGTTTTATTACTTATTTCATTCTTTAAAAGTTTTTACTTTAAAGTTTTTCATTATTTCTTTTAAAAACACTATTTATAGAAATAACGAATAATACTTACTTAAAACTAAGTAACACAAGCAAATACAAAATTATAAAACTACAAAATCCACAATACCTCCCAAATGAAAGATAACATATTGAAATAAAAATCATACATTCAATAACTTTTGTAAAAAATTACTTAACAATAATAAAATAAAATTAAATAAATAAAAAATGAGTTTGGGAGGTATCGTGGTTTTTCTGAGTGCCTATTTCACTGCACGCCAGTCAATAATAAAACTACAATGCAACAAGAAAAATTAACAATAAAACATTCCAGAAAAGTACATTACTGAAATCGTCACTACTTTATAAAATGCTGGCGACTATACCCAGTTTACCCTAACCAATCCTCGTGATAAGCGACTACACCACACCATACCGCACTACATGCACACCCATAGCTACATATGCATCGCGGATGCTTTTCACACACTCTATATAATTGAAAATCGATGGATAGCTGCGATAGGGTCGACATGGGGTTGAAATCGCTTAGTAATAGATTATACCTCGATTGAGAAGCTGAAAATTGAAATTAAACGACATGAAATTTTGACGCCGCCGCCCGTGGTACATTATGATTTAGAATCTCCTGTTTTATTCGTAAGCATACCAAAAGGTACTACAGGGGTCTTTCGCGAATGATAGGAGTGTCCTTGATTGGAGCACATAGTCCTTTCACCGCACTCGTTCTTATACCAACGGTCACAGTGAAAGGTTATTTACAGAGCCCATGTGCATTACGACTTTTCATTTGTTGTGTGTGATTGTTCGTTCTGTTGGTGTAACGGGTTGTCCATTGACTCGGACGTATGGTGTAGCGTAACACGGATTTTTGTATAAAAAATGACGAAGTGTACGCTCATCGGTGACGCCACACAAAATCCGTGTTACACTACACCACACGTCCGTGTCAATTGTTTGCAAAAAAGACACTGAGTTTATCAATCTGTGCGTGCTCTCGATAGAAACAGCACAGATTAATGGCTAGTTATACACGGACGATCGTAGCTAACGTCATTAATACGATGGTTACTGCAAAATTTAGACTGGGCCGTAGACAGAGAAAAAAAACAATTGTCGTGCCACATAAGTGAGATAGAATGATAGATTACTTTTACATCCGAATACACTACACTGAATCATTTGTCTAAAGGAATTCGTTATAGGATTTTGTTATTCACAATTTACAACTAGTTTAGCGTGTACTTCCGTGCTCAGAATCTATTTTCAAATATATTTTTCGCACAAAGAATACAGAACAGAACCTTCAAAAAACCGGCACGCGACACACGACAAAAAATCATATCATTCTGCCCCATTTCTTTGCATGACATATGCATAAGTTATTCTCTTTCTTTTATGACTGCGATGGACGTTATCTATACTCTGATTTTTTATCTAAGACAATTCTTGTAAACAAAGAAATGTCAAGATATGCCACTGTAATAAGTGTCATGTATGTGTATCATATGTGTATATACACATACATGACACTTAAACACACAGTGATATTTCTTTGTATACAAAAGTTGTCTAAGATTCAAAATCAGAGTATAGTTGTCAATTGTTTACTCTGTCTACGGACTGCCCCCCAATTACAGTAGCAAATGGCAATGGGGAACGCAACAATGGGAATCATTTTGGCAATCTTAGCGTTATCTTAATCTTATGAAACTTGAATAGGGGAAACTTGACCTAAATATAACTCCTTTCAGTTTCAAAAGATTTGGACAGCGCTAAGGCTGCCAAAATGATCTCCATTGTTGCGTTCCCCAATGCCATTTGCTACTGTATTTGGGGGGCTATGTAGGCCCTCAGAAGGGTTGGTACTCATAATGTTAATATCATAATCATAATGATAAAAGTTAATAATAGCTCATAATGTTAATGTCATAATCATGATGTTAATGTCATAATCATGATGTTAATGTCATAATCATTTGCTACTGTTATTGGGGGGCTGGGCCCTCAGAGGGTTGGTACTCACCGGGTGCGCGGGCGGCATGCATGTGTTGATCGCGGGCGCTCGCGGCGCATTACCGCACGATACTGCTACACACACCCTGTAAACAAAGAAAGATACATCATTAACTAGGTATCAGACCCTTTATTACATCACACCTATCAGGAAAACACAAAACAAAATTATATTGCGATAAAGGTAGGTGTGATCGGCCTAAGAATAGACCCCTCCTTCGGTTCCCATGGATGTAGTAAAAGCCTTACTAAAGGTAAGGTATCCTGACCCACGGGTCTAGTAGTGTACTGATCATGTGTACAAAATATCATGGAAATAATAGCAAAAAAAAGCGTATTAATTAGAAGCAAACTTCGTTCGCGTGCAAAAGTGTGTTTTTAAGCTGAGACTGTGAGCACCACAAGCAAAAGGCCTTATTGCATTTAATTTTACACCTCATAATCTTGCAATTTTACCGCAATGCACTTCGATTTCATTAATACAAATTTAGTAAGCTTCCTCAACAAAGTTCAGTTTTTTCGCCTATTTCAACACAAATGTTACTTGTATTTTCTACAAACGGGACCGTATCTGTGCCACTTCAATCAGACAGCTCGCAAAAACTACGTATTGATGGAGGAAATCAACTGGTTTTGTACAATAATGAATGATTTAGAAGCACGAATGTGTCGGGCGGAAACGTGAATCGTGGAGATAAATGAGCACCTATTAGGCTATAAAATGTAACTATAGGTAGATATAGAAGACAGTCAAGTTGATAAGTTGAGACGTGGCGGAAGTACCACGTGACTTGCGCAGTAGCAATTTCTAATACAAAATCATTTGCTGGTCGCGTACTGGTACGAGCGCCGGGCCCAACTTATTTGCCGCTATTGATAAAGAGAAGCCAGTGAGACAGTCCTGGCGCACTGTAACTCATTTTAGGGTTCCGTAAATCAATGAATTTTAGGGGCAAACTAGAAATTAAAACAAAAAACTTGTGTTAAATGCATTATATAACATATCAAGTGGTTTGAGGCGTGAACCAATTCAGTTCTGATTCCTAAAAAAACACCTGTAACCTGGTTTACAAATATCTTCATCTTAATACTCAAATCATTTCATTCAAAGGTAGGTAACAACAAAGCTCTTGAGGCTATACAATTCACATACAATTCCAGAGCAAACGGCGGCGCGTGCGCTCTTTGGTAACCATTACCTACGTGACTCTCATTAGAGCAGCTAACGGGCAGAGATCAACAATAAGTACAGTTTTTATTATCTGCAAATCAAGAAAAAACTCATTCAGACAACAGTAATAAAATGTTCACGCCATTGATAACAAATTTGATAACTTTGTTTATATTCGGTAGTGATAACGCACAGGGTGTAATTTGTAGTCTAATGTACATATTAAAGATACGTAATGCATCGGTTAGGTCTCTTAAATAAGTACATTTGACCTTCGTCATAGTCGGCTACCATCGTCAATAACCCACATGTGAGATAGCGGAAAAGACTCATGATTGAAAAACAATCTTCTGCAATTCCTTTTTATTGGCCGGGTACCTATATATGCACCTATATAATATATGCTGCTATATACGCACTTATATATGCACCTATATATAGTACCTGAAATATGAGAACTTTGTTGTCACAACATGTTTGATGAACGAAAGAGGGCGTGGTTTGGGGAATGCAACAAAGTTAATTCAACAAAATTAGCACACATTGTTTGCCGCGGGCGGACGGAAAATATCCTCGCATTGGTCTATGGAGGGAGAGGGGGGAGAGAAGTAACTCATTTTCGTTGTGCTATCTACTGACAAGACACACACTTTATCGCTCGCTAGTGACATAAATTGATCTCCGTCATTTCGTTCGTACGACGCTCCGAAATTGCACTAGACAATTTTCAGGCAACACGTTTTCAAACATGTTGTTTAACAATGTTGTGAAATTCAGGTAGCAGGAGCCGGCTATAGAAACAAAATATATATAGGTAATTTGCGTTGCTATGACTACATCGTTTTGAATCATACAAAATTCTCAATTTTGCTAATAAAATGCTGAAACCCTAAAGCTAGCACCAAAACGATTTATTATCCATTTACACACAATAATTGAAGACACAATAGAAAGTAAATTGCCAAATAAATAACCGAAATCATTTCGTCGAATTTGAATGACAACCCGTAATGGTTTCCTCAGACTTGTGGGTTATTCCAGCCCAATTACTTGATTGTGGGTGCCAAATAAGATCACATTTGCCAAGCGAGAAAAGTCTGTAATAAAAAGTAATAAGGACGAGATTGGCATGCTTATTTTTGGCAAAGAAGTATGAAATATAGTAATCAAAATTTTAGACAATATACGTGATGCTACTTGGTAATGGTATGTTATTTGCGGTGTGCAAATTATGCTCATTTTCGCGAGGAATTTGGCACATGGATGTATAGCATGCAAGATGCGATTGTTCTTCATAAAAACTGGTTCCGAGTTTTGTAGTAAAACGTAAATGTACAAAAGCATTTTCACGCATTTGAAAGTAAATGAAATGAAATACGTTTATTTGACACGACAACAAACAAACAAAACAGAAGTAGAATAGGTAGGACAAATAATTAATTCCTTCTTCTTCTTTATATTATTTCATAATAATTATAATACTATGTCTACTACTAACCTATGTACTTCTGTTACTGATACTTCGGATACTGTTTATTTATTTATTTCGATAGTTATTCCATATAGGTATTAAGTATTAGTTTTAACTTCTTTCGTATAATCTTTTCAAATTTACGTACACCCTCGGCCATGATCTCTTTTTATCCAAAGGTTGTCTGGAAGAAAACTGTCGCTGCTAAGCGATAAGACCTTCCATTTTACTTTTCATTATCATGTTATTTTTTTTAGTTTTTTATCATCTTATGGTGTTGTACAATATTTTTTTTTTCTTATTTCTAATATATCTAAGAGCGTGATCAAGAATCTATTGGTTCTTGCTGAATGGTTCAATCAGGTCTAATAATATCTAGTTGTTGTGAGACCCACCCCCGTAGCAAATGGCCATGGGGAACGCATCAATGGGGATCATTTTGGTAGCCTTAGCGCTATCTAAATCTTATGAAACTTGAATAGAGGAAACTTCTTGACCTATATATTCCTCCATTCATGTTTCAAAAGATTTAAACAGCGCTATTCTTCTTCTTCGGCCTCGCCTTTTCCCGTTACGCAGGGTCGGCTTTCCCAATCATGCGACGCCATTTATTTCGGTCTTGTGCGTCGTCCTTCGTAAGTCCCATCTCCCTCATGTACTTTAGGACTCTCGTCATCCATGTGGTTTGCGGTCTTCCTCTTCCCCTCTCCCATCTCAACCTGGACTCTTTTACTTTATCCGCTACTTCTGCGACCCTGAAGCTCCCTCTAATATGTTCGTTGCGCACCTTGTCTCTGAGTGTGACTCCAGCGAGTGTGATTTAAACAGCGCTATTACGGCTGTCAAAATTATCCCCATTGTTGAGTTCCCCATTGCCGTTTGCCATTGACTGTACCTAATTGGGGGATTTGGGGGGCGGGTCTCACAATAACTTAAGTATTGTTAGACCTGATAGGACCTTTCAGCAAGAACCAATAAAATATGAATCAGTACTCAAAGTGGAATAGGATCGGTGCTCTTAAAATCGGTGCTCTTAGTGGAACGCTTCATATATAATCACGCTCTTAGATAGAATAGAAAATACTTTATTGTACACTTTAAGATAATAAAAAATAAACAATTTATTTTGTAAAACGGCAAATTTTCACGTATTGTAATTTCCCGTTTTACAAAATGCATGATATAATTCACGAAAGTTACTTTTGTAAAATAAACAAATTGCTACAGTATTTGGGGGTCTGAGGCCCAATTCTCTAACTTAAAAATAGTTAAAATACAGTTCGGATCTTGTTTCGATCTTGTGTCGATGTCTTAAATGTCAGAAATAGTATTCTCTAAACATAAAATACAACACTTTAATGTGATTATATCGAAATGTGACCGAAACTTGAACGATTCAAAGTTTTTTCGATAATTTTAGCATTGTAGATAGAGTCTCTATTTACTCTTTGCAATTATATATATAACTATCCTACTCTAATGGTAGTCACCGTGAATTGAAAGTAGACTAAATCGTTATTTATAAGGGAGCAGAATACCAACTTTCTGTCAATTCATAATTCAGTCTCGATTCGGTTAACTTTCAGTGTAGTTTTAAAATAACTTAGAGAATTGGGCCTCTGATCGATGGCCCTATCTAGTGGTTCTTGTTCTTGCGTCCCATTCGTCTGATTGCAGCGTTCACGAAACCTGCGGGATGTGGAACGACTTGCGATTTCGTGCGGCGAGACGGACAGACATACTGACACTGTTTTGTCTACGTGCATTTCTCTAATACAAGATTGTGCATGAGGTTTCGTTTATTTGCCACAGATTTTATTGATTTTGTGGTTTAATGTAGAAACTAATAGTGCCGTCTTTCAATGAAATAATGGATAGAATTCGACCCCCCAAAAAAAACCATTAAAATATCTACCGAAAGTTCCACACTATATAATTATCACTAGAAACGGGATATTTACCATGATTTTTGAGTTTTGTTGATTCCCGATATTTCGGCACAGTTTCATGCGCCATTAATTAAACTGAAAATCAATGAAACTGTGCCGAAATATCGGGAATCAATAATGCTCAAAAATCATGGTAAATATCCCGTTTCTAGTGATAATTATGTTAATAACCATGATAGTTTCAAAAGTTATTCCACACTATAGGTTGTAATTCTAACTAATCAGACGCTGAGGGGATCCTTTTGTGGCTTACAACAGACACACATATTTTGTCATTGTTATTTTGTTATGTGTAATTTTTATTTTAGTTCTTCTGTTCTGTTGTGTGTTTTTTGCTAAGCCATCTCCAAATAAAAAGTGTTTTTCATTCTTTCTTTCTAATCACGTGACTTTTGGTGCTTCCGAAGAACTGCATGAAGTAAAGATAAGTAGTTACTGGATAGATCCACTAATACTTGACTTACCTTAGTTTTTTTTTTAACTTTGATGTTACTAATAGATCCGTTAAATTTTAACGCAGTTTTCAAATTACTAACTGTAGGTATAGGTGACGATCTTGCAGAATCAGATTTAGAAGTAGCCTGTGAAATTTCAAGAAGTCAATAATATCATGAATTAATGAAAAACTCTAACAAAACATCTCAAATTAATAATCTAAAATGTAAAACTCAAATAAAAAATCTCGAATGAAAAATCGTAAAGATTTTTGCGAATTCGAGTGCGTATGGCGGAGATAGCATGTTGGGGGGTAGTTCTACTAATTTAAACGGCACGAGGTATCCTCTGTAGTTGAATTTCTATTATTAGTGAACTTTGCTATAATAGCGGGTAAAACCGATGCATATTCAAAGTGGTCGATAAAGCCCCAGCACCGGCAATGACCGGTATGAGATGGCAATACCGTTGTAACTCGCTACGTGTATCAATATCATCTGCAGGTATTAGCTTAGATTCCTGCTCCCGCTTGGGGCAATACTCTGGTGTAAAGTGACGCATCTCTGCAATCAGTGCTGGAATCTAAACAATATCAGCCTCATTACGTATGGATACTACTCAAAATTAAACGTGAGGACCTGCGTATGGTAGTGGCTATCATATTCCAATTAGTGGCCAATATTCGCATATTTTATGATATAATTATCTTTTTAATTTAGCATTTTAGAATTATAAGTAAAATGTTTGTATTTATCGTAACGAGTTCTTTCATTTAATTTGTCACTCATGATACACTTGACAAAAGTTTTTGTTTTCTAGTTTGCCCCCCAAAATCAAAATTCATACTAAAGCTATACGTACGTGATTGGTCCAGCATTTATTATTATTATTATCTTATAAAGGTTCCGTTGGTACCTTTTAAGGTACGGAACCCTAAAAGCAAGTTTAATACATTAATTTTATGATTTACACAATTACAGATTTTACAGGGTTTTAGACTTAAGATATACATAATATTAACATTATTATAAATGCAAGAGTTCGGATATTTGGAGACAGGCTCGATAAACTGATATCATGTTAACGATTGTAAGAATGTAATGATTCTCTAAGAGAAAACTCAATGTTGGAAGAAAGCATAGCGTTCATCAAACGTCCTACCCAAAGTGTTTTTGATGTAGCTTTCTTTCGATTTGACATCGCTTCAACTTCAACTCACAGAATAAGCGTGCAACATTATCTCATACATTTCTGAGCAATATAACCGAACATATTATAAGATTTTGCGTCGTGTGCGGTGTTTGTAATGCAAGTGTACTGGTGGGTAATGAATCTGTACCGTAATACCGACATTTGCTTACCACTAATATGTGATCATGTTTTTCCAACGGCACTGTCACCTTTAGACTTTTGTCATTTGAGGAGGGTCGGAACAGAAACCGACAAACGACATGGACGTTTTTTTTATTTTTTTGATGCGAATCTTTAGTCTATGTTTGTATCTACCGACGAGACATAAACGACTCATTCAATCTGTACACAAACCATCAAATCCACTATAAAAACGTTCCTAAAAATCAATGATCTAATCATCTACCGACAAATCCATTAAAAAAATGATGTCCAAACTGAAACCGACAAATCCTTTATAAAGGTGATGTCCAATAGTGTTTTTTTAATGAAGAATGATGGCGGTTTGGTTACCGCAAAAATTTAAATATACTTCTTAAAAAAACAATCAAACTGACCGATCAAAATTGACAGCACCTTAGTTAAATCCTAATTGATTTGACCAAAATCCGATAAAACCTAAATGATTTTTTCAAAAACCGATAAATCCAATTGGTCTGATCAAAAACAGATATGTATATCCATTTTGTTTTTTTTAATATCCCTTATGGAACTTTACACACAAATAATGTGAATTAGGTGTCCAATTAGTGTTGTTATTACCGATAAATTGGCATACTCAATTCTACCTAGACTGGCCATCGATAAAATAGTTTTTTTCAATTTACCGAAAATCTGTCGAAGTGTATTTATCGGTTTTTGTTCCGAAGCTCCTCATTTGTAGTTTTGAAATATTATTACCTGAACGTATAAATATAAGGTTTCATCATCATCATCAGCCATAAAACGTCCACTGTTGGACGAGGCCTCTCTATATAATGTTATGGGGGATTTGTCAAAATCACCACGCTTGGCAGGCAGATTGGCAGATGTTATGTTATTGATATTGAGTTGTTAGGTGGATGCTGCTACTCATCTCTTTGTATAATCCCTTAGTCAGCTTTTACGACATCCACGGGAGGAGATGGAGGAATCTCTTCTTAGGCTAGACATATCACGGCATGAAAGATTTTTAAATTAAAATGGTGGAGAATTTTTCTTGGAACAGATTCGAAAGTCCTGCTTTGGACTTCTACAGGCTGACGATGATGGTGATGATATACAAACTTGGATAAAAATATGAAAATTAAAGTAAATGAATTAAAATACCTTACAACCTACCTATACCTCTTGCAATCTACCTTCGGGTACATTAAGTGTTCGTTTTCTGAAAGCAAATTTAATAATATGCACTTAAAATGCACAGATATCAACAAACTTAAAGCGCAAAAGAGAACAAAAATACCAGATTAGAGATTAGAACCAGTAGCTCGTGACACGCGGAGCTATGAGATGGCATTAAGATAATAAGTAAGTGGCGTGGAGACTCTTTGAGACTTTGTTACTGGCATTGAACAAATCAAGAACAGTCCTAGAGTAACGTAGCGAAGCGTTCCACTAAGAGCACCGATATGAACAGCACCTATTTGAAAAGCACCATTTTGAAGATCACAGATCCTATTCCACTTTGAGCACCGATTCATATATATTCGATCGGTGATTCAGAAATAGTTACTCCAAAAAAATATACCTACAGATTGCAAATTATTTGATAAAACATATAAACAATAAAGTTCATAAAAAATAAATAGAACGAAAGTAAATAAATAATATATAAGTCAAATTATACACAATAAACAATAATAAGTAAAATAATATATAGTATTTGAGTACTCAAGTATGTCCAGCCTTAGAATAGACACCTCCCGTGGATGTCGTAAAAGTTGATTACCCTATTACACCAAGGGATGGGTAACAGCATCCATCTA
Source organism: Epirrita christyi (assembly GCA_951392215.1). Lineage (NCBI taxonomy): Eukaryota > Metazoa > Arthropoda > Insecta > Lepidoptera > Geometridae > Epirrita > Epirrita christyi. The sequence continues at coordinate 3,360,787 of OX595843.1, forward strand.
AGTACTCAACACTTATACTGCGTTCACCAATACGCCTACCAAGCGTGGTGATTACGCATATAATCCCAACGCATTGCATTCTATGAGGGATGCCTCGCCCAATAGTGGATATCTAACGGCTGATATACATAGAGAAGTATATTAAAATATTTCAAAGACCATAATTTAGATAAACAAATAAAAATAAATAAATAAATGCTGTTCATTTCACACAACACTATCTAGCCCCAAGCTAAGCAGAGCTTGTGTTATGGGTGCTATAGAAAACTGATATACTAAATCCTACTAATATTATAAACGCGAAAGTTTGTGAGTATGGATGTTTGTTACTCTTTCACGTAAAAACTACTGAATGGATTTGAGTGAAATTTGGAATGGAGATACTTTACGCCCTGGATTAACACATAGGCTACTTTTCATCATCATCATCATCATCATCATCAATTTTCATCATTATTCACGCGGGTGAAACCGCGGGGCGCAACTAGTACACAATAAATAAATAAATGCTGGACATTTCACGCAACATTCAAATTCACATTGCCAAATGTAAAACATTATCCAAGTAATATTAAAATAAATGGGGAGACACTTGATCTTGTCAAGTCTACCATTTTCTTAGAGCTTAATATTGATGCGGGCTTGCAGTGGGCACCACAAATTGTGGCTCTTGCTGGTAGACTTAGTTCCGCTGCATATGCAGTTCGTATAATAAGGCAGCTTACTGATAAAGCTACAGCTAGGCTTGTTTATTTTAGCTACTTCCATAGTGTTATGTCATATGGTATCATACTGTGGGGTAAAGCAGCAGATATCCAAGCTATTTTTGTCTTGCAAAAACGGGCAATACGTGCCATTTATAAAATGAAGTCGCGTGACTCCTTGAGAGAGCGTTTCAAAGAAATCAATATTCTTACAGTAATATCGCAATATATCTATGAAATATTATTACATACACATAAACACTTGGATAGTTTTATGATAAAAAGTGACGTGCATGGTATTAACACGAGAAATAAACACAAACTAAATATACCAAAATTTCGATTAAAGAAAGTAAGTGGGTCTTTTATGGGGAATTCTGTACGGTTCTATAATAAACTTCCAGAAGGTGCATTTAAACTTCCTATTCGAAGATTTAAATCCTACATAAAGATGAATCTAATTAAAAAAGCGTATTACACTCTTGATGACTATATTAATGATAAAGCCGCGTGGCCTGATGTCGCTCTGCCCCTCGACTGCTAAAATGGAAATTTGCAATATCTGTACTTACCTATTTACATGTTTGTATTAGATTATTATTTATAAGTATAACAAGCGTAGCGTGTGCTGTCTTGCATATTTTTGCTGATGTTTATTTACTTTTGACTACCTTCCTAAGGTTTTTAAGTTCTCATTTACTATGTATCAGCAACTCCTTGCTCCGAGGCACCACACAGGCGCTTCTCACCTAGTGGTAAGACGGACCATTTATGTAAGCCAAGCCGAGTTTGTTGCCTGATTCTTCTAGGCTTGGTCGCGTTGGAACAGGAGTAATTTAATTTTATATAAGACGATTCAAAATGATCCTTGTGATTTCAATGAATAAAGTTATTTTTGACTTTGACTTGACTTTGACAACATTATCTAGCCCCAAGCTAAGCAGAGCTTGTGTTATGGGTACTAGATAACTGATATACTTAATACAATACATTACATAGATAGATATTTTTTTATACATAGAAAACACCCAGAACACCCGGTACAAATTATCTACAGATTGTACAAATATTTGTTCGATTTGCGGGAATCGAACCCGCAACCTCCTGCGTCGCAGGCGAACCTTCGCCCGCCGCGCCACAGAGGTCGTCAACAACAAGGCAGTATATCAAAGGTTCCTTACAATTCTTTAACCGATCGTAATACGAAAAGATTAAACGTAGGTACATTCACATTTTAACCATAATATATATCAGAGCACTTTGGATTTTTATGTTCAAAGGATGCCAAATATTCCTTTTCCTTTGTTAAGAAAGATTTTTGTGAGGCATTTTTGTCCCAAAAAGCAACAGCTATAAAAGTTGGAACCCTTTACATATTTCCAAACCACACATGTCTAGTATTAAGTAAGCATGAAATAAAAGTGTTTATGAACTCTGCGGTCATTGACCTGAACTTTGTTTTTTATCTATATATTAATTTTATTATGTGTATGTAGGTTGCTGCGGTTTGGCCAGCGCTTCGCCCCCTCCTGTGGATGTAAAGATCGACTAAGGGATTACACCAGGGGATGGGCAGCAGCATCCACGTGAGTACTCAACAACAATAACAACGTGGTGATTATGACCAATCCCCCCATTGCATTCTATGGGGGCGGCCTCGTCCAGAAGTGGACATCGACCGGCTGACGAAGGACATGTAGGTATTTGTTTAAAAAATTTTAACAACAGGAAAAAAACTATTTATTAATCGACTTCCCAAAAAAGGAGGAGGTTCTCAATTCGGTTGTATTTTTTTTTTTTTAATGTTTGTTACCTCATATCTCCGGCGTTTATGAACCGATTTGGAAAATTCTTTTTTTATTTGAATATACTTTCAGATTGGTCCCATTTTTTTTGGGTCCAGTTCTGATGATGGGATCCATGAGAAATTGAGGGAACTCCTCAAATATTGTAGGCATACATATGGCAATTTTGATATTTTCAGCAACAAACCAAGCATTTGTATTCAAAACGTATAATAATCCTTTCACCACTATGGTTCTTACATCATTTTTTTTTCATCCAAATATTTTATCGAGTAAAATGGCGGAAGCCGGTTTTTTAAATGAAAAGTTATTTAAATTAAAAGTTATTCTGTTGCCTGTTTAAATAATTTTAATAATATTATGTAAAAAGTTTATTTTCAATATATGCACAGAATCATTATCACTAACGCTGTTAATTATTATTAATAATATGCGGCATTATTTACTTCATAGAGTAAATAATGCACAAGTAAATAAGTGAAGTAACTAATAATTCATAATTTGTTTTATCATCGTAACGACAATGCATTGGTTAATCTTTTTAAATCATCATCATCATCATCAGTCTGTAAAAGTCCACAGCTAGACATAGGCCTCCTAAATGCCAAGCGAATGGCCTTGAGTTGCCTCCATTCACCGACTTCCTGCGACCTTTATAATGTCTTTAGTCCATCGACTTTAGGGGTGATTTCACCAACAAATAAACAAGCGGTTAAGAACAACTGTTTATGCTAACTAATGTTTTTAGACAGGTGTTGAGAAGGCGAACCTTCGCCCGCCGCGCAACAGAGGTCGTCAATAAACCTCTGTTGTGCGGCGGGCGAAGGTTGACCTACGACGCAGAAGGTTGCGGTTTCGATTCCCGCCTCGGAACAAATATTTGTACTATCTGCACTATATTTGTTCAGGGTGTTCTGGGTATTTTCTATGTATAATAAAAAATATCTATCTATGTAATGTATTATATTACGTATATCAGTTATCTAGTTGCCATAACACAAGCTCTGCTTAGCTTGGGGCTGGATAATGTTGTGTGAAAAGTCCAGCATTTATTATTATTATAATTTTTATCTGTCACCTTGACCATTGGTTACTTTAAACGAACGTTTATTTGTTCGTGAACTTGGGCCTTAGTCTTTTTAATGTGTATCTCCAATATTTAGCTTTACAAAGGTTTACGTAATCAACTTTCATTAACTTCTAGACAATTTAATCTCAAGTGCACTTTCAATGTTTAACGACTTTCAATGATTTCTCTTTCGACAGTAGATAAAACGAAAAGCTTCTTCTTTAATTAAAAAGTTTTGTTATGTTTTGAGAGATTGGAAAACTTGGATTTCTATCGACCGTTTAACCGCCAAGAAATAACTAAATAATAATAAATAATAAATAAATAAATGATGGACATTTCACACAACATTATCTAGCCCCACGCTAAGCAGAGCTTGTGTTATGGCAACTAGATAACTGATAAGTATACTTAATACAATACATTACGTAGATAGATATTTTTATTATACATAGAAAATACCCAGAACACCCTACACCAAATGATTTAAAGACAGGGTTCTTAGAGTCATCTGACGACCTTCGTGGCACGGCGGGCACGTAGCCGGCTGAGTAACAAGAGGTGCGGGTTCGATCCCCGCTGCGGGACAAATGCATGTTCTGCAATCATCAAACATCTAAGTGACATTTTTTAATATTAATTATATTCTGACATATTTCTGTTTTTTTTTTTTTTTTTTGACATTATGAATTATTTTTATTATTTTTAGCAGTGGACTTCCACAAGCTGATGACCACTATTATTGTTGTTTTATTTTTGTGTTTTTTATGTACTAAATTTCAAATACGATTGTATATTGTTCCTGAATAAATGAAATGAAATGAAATCTCTATTTCTTTTAGTTCCGTGTGTTGTGGTACCATGGTACTCGTAGTTCCTGATACTCACGACTAAGGGAATCCTTGTGTGGGATCAGAGGCCGTAGACAAAGTAATATTCTAATAGCGATGACGCCAGTAGAAAAGTCCAAAATGTATGGGATTGACGTTAGCTGTCGATATGTCACGTGGTCTATTGTATTGTATTACGACTGTAGAAATGGAATCGCTTCGAAGCAAATGCCGCTTGGCTAGGCCCTCTGGACTATGTATGTGACTGTTGGGTGCGATGTTGTGTTTATAAGTTTAGTATAACCAGAAAGCGTATGATGATAACTTTTCATTTAAAAAACCGACTTCCGCCATTGTATTCGACTAAATATTTGGATGACAAAAAAAATATGAAAGAACCATAGTGGTGAAAGGATTATGATACTTCTGAATGCAAATGCTTGGTTTGTTGCTGATAATATCAAAATCGCCATATGTATGCCTACAATATTTGAGGAGTTCCCTCAATTCCTCATGGATTCCATCATCAGAACAGGATTCTGAAAAAAAATGGGACCAATCTGGAAGTATATCTATTCAAATAAAAAAGAATTTTCCAAATCGGTTCATAAACGCTGGAGATACCAGGTAACAAAAATACAAAAAAAAAATATAACCGAATTGATAACCTCCTCCTTTTTGTGAAGTCGGTTAAAAAGGACTATATATGAGTTATAGTCGTCTCCACCATAAGGTTTCTATAAGAGATCTATGTAAGCGATAAGACCGCTCATTGTGCATTGCTATTGGATTTTGTTATTTTTGTGTTTTTTTATTTGTGTGTCAGAACTGTTGTTTTGCTCAATGAAGAGTTAATCTATCACAGAGTACAGAGTAGTTACTGATAGATTCTTGCATGGGCAGAGCTGTAGACAGATTATAGATATACTGTACTATAGTATGGATATAGTATGTATAACATCATAAATAGCCGGTGAAGTTACAGGAACATGAGACTTTTCATCTGTAATGTTTCAGGTTAACGGGCGCAGAGCAATGCCCGTAGGGGACATCGTAGGTGGATCCTAAGAGGTATTGCATTTGTAATAAGCTGGGCTAACCGCCTAACATCAGGTGATCTAAATACCAGCCCCCCTATTCCCTAACTGAAAGTCTGTTGGTGTTATTATAAAAAATGCCCTTAGTCTGGGTTTAAACCAGGACTACCAGTCTAGGCTTAAATATCGACCTAGGGTATATACGGCTGTAATACAAAAGCAGATGGTAGGTTTTCCAGAAGCAACTTTCGAGCTAGATATGCCAAAAATGACATAAGCTTGGACTATCTCTGGTTTATCTAAAACCAGACAGCCCCCTAGTTTAGCAATGGTCTATAAATTGATAGTTGTTTGCTTGTTAGAGGTAAGAATTTGGACATCTTAATTTTGATGTGACACAATCCGTCAGTTTGATACTTTGGAAATTGCGCAGTAGCGCGAGAATTGATTTCGTAAAACAAACCATCTGCTTTCGTATTTAAAGTCGTATATGCCTAATGTCGATATTTAATCCTAGACTAGTATGCCTGGACTAAATTCAGATTTAGTCCATGTTCTGTAATAAGGCTGTATGTGTCTATGTCAGTGACTAAAGCTTGACAAGTAGAATGACCATCAAAAAAAAATATTATGAAGAATTGTCAATTGATGGTAATTTTACTAGTCAAACGTTGGTCACTGAGTGACATTCAAGATAGGGAATAGGGGGGCAGATAAAACATAAAAAAAAACATTTATGGAACACTGTTTGGCTCCCATTCAATTGTTTGATTATCAACAGATCGCTGTCAATGTAAGCTTTTTGCAAAATCAATTTTTTTACGAAACTATCAATAGGAGAAAATTGCTCAATATTCGCACTCCAGTGATGTGTGTATTGAATGTGAATGTGACCAAAGGCCGAGGTAATTGGATCAAGCATGAATTGGGCCACATTGGGCCACACACACATGTCAGCGTGAATTGGACTTAACTGTATCCACGTTGTCCGAGTGACAGCATCCATAGCAACACAACGAACCAAGTAACACGTATAAATCATCATCAGCCGTTACACGTCCGCTGTTGGACGATCCCTCCCCAAAAACCCAATTTTCCATAATCACCACGCTTGGCAGCCGGGTTAGTGATCGCAGTATTGGAGTTGAGTAAGTACTCAGGTGGATGCTGCTGCCCATCCCCTGGTGTAATCCCTTACTCGGCTTTTACAACATCTAGGGAAGGAGTACGGAGGGGTCTATTTTTAGGCTGGACACGCTGCAGACAAGTAAGACTCGATAAATATATAAATATACTCAGGATTAGTATAATAGGAATGTGTTTGGAGTAGGTGAATAATGTTGCTGCAAAATTTGAAGGTAGGCCAAACAAAATGTATATAGGGCATTACCCAATACATTAACCATTTATATACTAATAGAAAAGACGAGAACGAACAGTAATCAATGAAAACTGATAAGGCATTATCTCACAGTCAAAAAGTTTTTATTAAATGCCGATGAACTAAATAAATGCTGGTTCATTGAGCTGACTGATGCTAATAAAATGGGATCTGATCAATGAATAGAAATGACGGCCAAAGATGTACTTACCTAAACTTGCTTATTTAATCGAAGATAAGCGGCAAAAAACAGCGTGCCGTTCACCAAGACTTTAATTAATTACACGAATAAATGAATAAACTACACAAAAACTCATTAGTTGAAGCAATTTAGATTGGCGAAACGAGAAAAAAAACAATTACTTATGAACGAATGAGTGAATGAAGGAATGACCCACGACCCCTGTCTGCCCGGGTCATTGACCTCGGTAATTAATAGTGTAACATTGGTCTTAGGTAATTGAATGACGTGACATGAGATTTTGCGGATAACATGTGAGAAACGTTTCATTCTGGCGTGTATTTGAATACAAACAAAGGAGGAAGTCGGTTTAATCAAAGCTTTATGTTGTAACTTGCCTTTGATAACGGTACGTGAGATGTAGTTGATTGTAACTTCCTAAAATAACAAATTAGGAGTGCCGAGGTTACTGGCGGACAAGCTAACAAATGGCATAATAAACGTATTCCATGGATGTTTGGCCGATTTACCGATTTTCATTTCAAACTTTTTAGTGAAAATCGGCAAATCGGCAAATCTCTTCGACTGTTTTGCTGAACTATGCTTCAACTCTATCTCAATTATCTCTGGTCCTATGTTTAAAAAATCTAGAACACTGCGTTTAAAAACTAAATAACTATAAAATTAAAACCAATACGTGAGCTCTCATTTGTTAGAGTTTCAACGACTTTGTGATTCAGGTAAGATTGGATATACTATCGCACTATGTATGCGATATCGATTGATGTTATGTTAACAAATAATAAGTTATGTGTTTTTGCTGTTGTTTATGTTAATTTAAAACCTACAAGTCAGATCTTCATAAAATGTTGAAGACATTATCGGATAAGACTTGTTAGATTTTAGATTTTTGAAACAATGAACCGGAATAATTAAACGTAATTCAATAATCGAAAATTTCGGTGAAGTATACTTGCGAACCTAAGTATTTCTGTTTCTGACTTTTGATTGGTAGTCAAGCAGTATTTGAAGGGCCTGTAATTTATCGGTAGTGCTGTCTATCACATTAGATTTTGACTATCTTAGATTAACAACCACAAATCGGACGACGCGGCAGAGGAAGACCCTCCACTCGGTGGACTAAAGACATTATAAACGTCGCAGGAAGTCGGTGAATGGAGGCGGCTCAAGACCTTTCGTCGTTGCATTCCAGTGAGAGGCCTATGTCCAGCAGTGGACTTCTATAGGCTGATGATGATGATGATGACTTAGATAAAATTAAGACTGTTAGTCTGGTGAGTTAGTAAGAGAAGAGAAGAGATCGAATACAAAAACAATCGATAAACAACAACAACAACAATCGACAATAACAACAATCAACAACAACAACAATCGATCTTGTTCTTTGTCATCAAATCGATGGCATAGAACAAGTCACGCGGGCTATTCCTCGATCAGACTGACTCAGGATCGTTGTGTATGACACAAACTAAGAAAGGCTTAGTATTTCTAAAGAAGGCAAGAATACCTACTTCCCAGCAGTGGGTGATGCTGATAATGAAGATGTTCACAAAGACGACAAAAGCTGAAAGTTCCCTTCTCTTGATAATAACTTAAAGGCAGTAAACTTGTTTAGTACCGTAGTAGTTAATGCCGTGCTTAGGAATATTCAGGTTTTATGACCACACTCACTTTCTGCGTTCTCTCTTTTATTTTCCGAAAATCAATTGATGTTGTAGGTATAATTCATTTTATCTAGACTTTAATTAACTTTCTACATTATCTCCGATGCAGATGGCAATCCCGTTTTACAAAGCAAGCTTCATTTTATCTTTACGTTTTTCAAAGTCAAGATAGGTGACGAAGAGTAGAAGTAACCAAGGGTGCCACCGAAAGATATCTTGATTGAATTCTTCTTACGTGGCAATGACTTAACAAATTAAATGTTAGGTTTGGACTTGGACCGGTAGGTGAATGTGATAACTGAAAATTTCAATTTCAATATAATTATTTATTTGTAAAACACGTTAGAAGTTATCAAAGTGGTAACAATATTTTATTTTCGCTAAGACTAAAAATTTTGTTGGTAAAAAAAATATATAATGTTAAGCAAGAAGATATAAAAAGTTATAAAAGCAAATATGACACTGTAAAATATAACGTAAAATAAAAGTAATGTCAAATTATAGAAAATAATGTCAAATAATAAAAAATAGTTCGACCATAAAGTAAAAAAAAATCGGTTTGAATAAAAAAAGTCTATTCTATTAAATACGTGAACAGCTTAGTCATAAATACCTCATAGCATTTTCTAAATATCATATGGTAATTTATTAGAAATTTTGGAGGACATTAAGCTCTAGTACCAATCTTTTGCAATGTCAAGAATGAAATGAACCCAAAAACAAATTAGATTGATAGAAGAAGGGTATCAAGGTTTTGTATTGCCATCATCATCAGCTAGTAGAAGGCCACTGCTGGACATAATATGCCTCTCCCTTATAATACCATGACGAACGGCTTTGAGCTGCCTTCCTATATTTAAAATAACGTTGGCCCTTCGAGACCCTCCCAACATTGCTGTATTGCCATATCTTTCTAATTTTGAGACTATATTTGACTCTAGCACGAATCAGCAGTTGTTCATGCTTATCTGCTCAATGCTAGTTTTGTTACTCTGATGGAATTTTGTGCTTATCTTTGGTAATGTCAAGTGAGTAACTTTGAAAGAATTACCATAATGTGTTGAGTTGATTGAGCTGATAAATAATGGTTTGAATAATTGTCGATAAACTGGTTATAAAGTATCATTGAATAAGATTAGACATCTGTTTCAGAACTACAGAAGATTGAAGTCATGCGTGTACTGGGGTTACATATTATGACTAAAATGGCTTGCAATAAAATAGGGTCACTTAGAAAAACCACAATACTTCCCAAACTAATTGTTTGCTTATTTATTTAACATATGCTAAGTATACTATACTATACTTTTTTATAGCTATACTTTTTTATGTATGTCATGTATGGGTATGGTTTGAATATTTGTTTATGTACATACATAATGGCTAGTTTAAATAGTTTTAGATACATTAGATACATAGATTATATTATTTATATACTTGTATTAGTTGCATAAATATTTACGTTAGTTTTTTTTTTTTTTTTTACATTTTTACATATAATGTTAAAAAAGGAAGTATCTTTGGATTTATATTATTGCACGCTTTGTGATTTAATAATTCAATCGTTGTGAATGGTGATAAATAAATATGTACTAAGGTTTGACTTTAGTCATCATTATCAACATCAGCCTGTAGAAGTGTACTGCTGGACACAAGCTTTCTCCCTAGAATGCCACAACGAATGGCCTTGAGCCGCCTTCATCCACTGATTTCCTGCGACGTGTATAATGTCTTTAGTCTATTGAGAGGAAGGCCTTCCTCTACTGCCGTCCTTTACTCCCCAACGACTTACGTAATGTGCCGTACCTTAGCCGTGCCGTGGCCGTGGGTTCCTTCTGACGCATAATGACCAACACGCTTTTTGCCTAATTTTAAAAACGCATCTTGACATTTACGCAATATGTACAATACGCATTTTGACATACACGCAAAAAGTGCAATACGCATAATGCCAAATTAATTCACATTTACGCAAAATGAGCAATACGCATTTTGACATAAACGTGTACCCGTTGACTTTAGTAAGCTTGCAAATATTACGAATTTTTTTTTTTCTATGGATTTGTTTTTCATGTTCGCTTGAGATATCCCAGAAATTGATATGAAAATATTTTAGATTTATTTATGGCAATGGATCTCAAAAGGCACAATTATGCAAGTCAAAACAGAGCTTTCATATGTGAGCCTTTTGGAGTCGAGACTCTGGGTCCGCGGAGTACCGCGTGGCCCTTCGCGTTTTCAAAATTCTTTCAGGGCGCCTGGTCGAGTATTGCCCTTCAGTATATCATTACAGCCAGCGTCTTGGGGACACTTCCGTCTGTTTGCGTAGTGATTTGTATTAGTTGAGCTATGTTTAGATCGTATGCAACATTCTTTTGATAGCTCAAGTTTTTCATTTGTATTCAGTTGCATTATTTCTGTAAATAATTCTTATTTCTTATCATATTCAAATATTTAATATGTGCACATGTTTTTTTTTATTTTTTCTGTTTTATTGAGATTAGGAAACTGCATTTATGTATCTGTTGGATTGCATGTTTCTTCTAGGCGCATCTGAGTCTCGTGCCGCGCGCCGCTCCGTTGATTTCGTGCATTTTTTTGCAAATGACCACTCTGATTTCTAAATAATTTAAATACGTGCACGACTTAACAAACTCATTACATTTAATTATTCAGAACTGGGTCTGTGTGTAAGTTGTCTGTTCTAACACCTAGTTTATTATTATGCATATTATAAATTATTTAACTTACGATCGGTTATCATATACGATCACAGAATCCGATTAGAGCACACAACCATGTCACTAACACAATGTTTTTTTTATTTTATTTACACTTGCGCGAGCGATCAGCTGTTAGCACAATTTGCGGACGCGTGCGGTCGGGTCCGATGCGCGAGGTCGACTGACGCTGGCCGAGTCGAGAGTGCGCACGCGGTGAAAATCATCCGACTGAAGTCTCCAAACGAAATCGCATAGAGTACTTTTTTTAAAGCATACTTTATCGCAAGTCACTAATATAAAAACTTGGCACTGCCTTAACTACACTCGGTTCCAAAAATTACGGGTCAGTCACAAAAATTGAAATACCTCCAGAACTGTAAAAGCTAGATCAATGAAATAAAAAACAGAATAAAGACTTTTTAGTTGCGCTTCTAATAGCATATTATTTAAACTGGTTGATGAAAAAAAACTTCATTAGAAAAACAAAATTTAAAAAAATGACTATTTTTAAAAACAAAATTTTTGTTTCATGTCATTATGGATGCTTTCCATTTCTATTCTGCCACAAAAAAAATTATCGTGAACGTCTTCCACGTGCATAATTATTATTCTGTGAGGTGAAGCATGGCAGTCACGCTAGAGGAATGTACCAGAATCCTAACTTTTTTGGAACTTGGGCGGAGCCAGCGTGAAACAGCCAGAAACATTGGTGTATCTTTGTCGACTGTTCAGCGGGTAGTCCAGCGGTACCAAGAGACCGGATCACACCTTAGAAGACCAGGAAATGGCAGACCAAGATGCACAACGGCCAGGGAAGACAGACAACTGGTGGCTACAATGCTCCGAAATCGTTTTCAAACTGCTGTTGGTCTAAAAACTCACTTTATTCGCTTTGGAGGTGGCAATTTAAGCGCTCAAACAGTAAGAAGACGTCTTGCTGAAGCAAATTTGAAACCATTGAGGCCCGCAAATGGCCCCAAACTGGAACGGGGACATCGAATTGCAAGACAGAGATACGTGCGCGAACACCTAAACTGGACACTAGACGATTGGTCTAGGGTAATGTTCAAGGACGAGTCTAAATTCATGCTTTATAAGCATGATGGTAGGCAGTTGGTGTACAGAAGACCAGGGGAGCGCTTCCATCAAGCGTGTGTGGAGGAAAAAGTGGCGTACGGTGGAGGCTCCGTACAAGTTTGGGCTGGGATTTCTGCTGAGGCCCGCACCGAGCTGGTGCTCATTCAAAATGGAACTCTAAATGCAGAGAGGTACGTGGAAGAGATCCTCAATGAACATGTAGGTCCTTTCATGGCCAGGATGGACCGGCATGGCATATTAATGCATGATAATGCGCGTCCCCATACCGCCAGAATTGTACATGACTACCTTGAAGAGGTCGGTATCGAACTCATGCAGTGGCCAGCGCGAAGCCCGGACTTAAACCCCATCGAGCACGCCTGGGACGAGCTTCAGAGATGCGTGAAAGGTCGAAACCCCCCACCAATCACGCTTCCCGAGCTCATACAAGCACTGGTGGAGGAATGGGAAGGTATTCCTCAGCACCGGCTCCGAAATTTGGTGTACAGCATGCCTAATCGCCTGGAAGCTGTCAGAAGAGCTCGTGGAGGCAATACAAAGTATTAAATGAAGAAAGTGATGAAAAACAGCAAAAAAACAATCATAACAAAAAATGTAATCTTAAGAAAAATATGACTACTTTAGTTTTTTTTTAATTTAAGATTAATATTGTGGGTGTAACTAAGTTTTATTTTATTTTTTATCTGTATAATTAAATTCTCAATTGAACAGTCTTCGTTTCATTAGGATGGCATACGTAGTTCGGGAGATATTCGGGTTTATGTGACTGACCCGTTATTTTTGGAACCGAGTGTAGTTGTTAACTCGTAACACAGTAATTCACATGTTCATTAGATTCAAATTATTAACCACTTATATTAATTAAACAGTCTTTATAAAAAGTCGTCTACATACCTACTTGACTAGTTCTAACTTATGTCTATTTAAGTAAATCGCGGTCTAAGTAGGACGCTTACCGAGACCTATCTAAATACATAGTAAACAAATGATTAACCAGTTTCGCACTTCCTCAAATAAATGTAAATGAAAGTACCACTTAAGATCTTCAGGCCAGGTAACTCGTCAGAAGGAAAGTCGACAATAACTTTCTTAGACCCCGGTCGTAGCGTAGTGGTCGTCAAGCAGACTGCACTAAGCACCCTGTTGGAATAGGTTGGAAAAGTTGCAGTTTTACGAGCCTGCTAGAATAAATAATATTGCTAGTGTTGGGCCACATTTTACTTTTTGTGCCGACGACACGGCCGTGCTTAACGCAAAATACCAATCGTAAATTTAATTTTTATCTAAATAAATAGAGTACAATATTGATATTAAAAATATGCATGGATAATATTTTCTTGAAAAAATCAAAAGTTACCTCTATCTTTTGGCTAGATTTGATTGTTTCTTAATACGATGCAGATTATTGGGTCAAAATTTTGATAAATCAAATTAATGCAATAATACCACTACTTACTTACTTTAGCTTTTAGTAAAATTATCTATATTATTTTATTTATTTTACGACATTTTCAATTAATTTATTTAATAAAAAAAATGCAGACTTCCTTTTTTTGTATGAAGATTTCTGTTTGGAGCTGGCGGTTGGCCGAAACCGAAGAATAAAAATGTACCTATCTAGACTACAAGTTGCTGAACTAAGAGAGTGGGCGATTTAATTATAAATATTGTAAATAAATCCCCTTATGTCCGTCATTATTCGTTGATTTTACTGGCTTGATCAAGAAAACTATACCTATACCTAATACTTGGTCAATTTTATTATTTTGTTCTCAGTTATCGTATTATGCTTTTCGCATTACACTGTTTTTTGCGTTTTAATGTTACACATTTCAGCCTGACATGTTTTTGTCAGACTCGGTAATAGACGCCGAATGACTGAAACTGAACTTTGCACCTCTGGTTACTTTGCTCCGCAATTTAAAGCCGAAAATACCGAATGGTGCCGAAGATGATACCGAATTATCTGCCCAACACTCCAAATAATATCTACAGGTTCTCAACAGCAAACGCGTGGTTTTATAGCCGGTCACTATGCGTTAAGTTATAAAATAGTGTCGTCTAGTTAGCTTAATTAACTGCCTGGGGAATGGAGATCAATTTCTCTTATAATGTTAGCGTTTTCACTGACAGTAAATACTTTGGATTCTACATAGATGATTATGACGATATTTTCCGTTGGCTTGTCCAATTAGAAATTTATTTCAGTGAATTGTCTGATATGGTATTCACGCATGCAAAGTTTTCCAACCAGATAAATGAAATTGAGTCCAACTAGCTAGTATAACGTATGGAATTCCTAGAGATTTGTACTGAGGGACTGATCAATTTATATTTTCTTTTTTGTTTTGATAATTCTAAAACGGTGTGTAAGTTAATACTGTTTCATTCATTGAAGTTACAAAGATTGTTTTGAATCGTTTATAGGCGAAGGTTACTCCTGTTCTAACTCGACTAAACCTGGATGAATCAGGGCATACACGGATTAGCTCTTATTTTAATGATTCCTCTATTCCAGTAAAGTATCTTTGTAGTTCCTATTGAACAATAACCTTGCAAATACATTTTAAAAATGTTCGGTTACCCAATCAACATCATCTCCCTGTCCTTATTCCACTTAGGTGGGGTCGGCACATGTTCTTTTCTTTCATTCTCCCCTATCTCCAGTCATATCAGTACTCACACCTTTCCTACACTATCGTCTTTCACATAGTTCATGCATCTCTTTTTAGGTCTGCCTCTACTCTTGTATCCATCCACATTCATATTAATCATTCTTCTTGTATCATTACTTTCTTCCCTCCGTATAACATGCCCATACCACGAAAACCTCATCTTTTATGTGACTACTAGTTGCGCCCCGCGGTTTCACCCGCGTGAATAATGATGAAAATTGATGATGATGATGATGATAATGAAAAGTAGCCTATGTGTTAATCCAGGGCGTAAAGTATCTCCATTCCAAATTTCACTCAAATTAATTCAGTAGTTTTTACGTGAAAGAGTAACAAACATCCATCCATACTCACAAACTTTCGCGTTTGATGATGATGATGAAAAGTAGCCTTTGTGTTAATCCAGGGCGTAAAGTATCTCCATTCCAAATTTCACTCAAATCCATTCAGTAGTTTTTACGTGAAAGAGTAACAAACATCCATCTATACTCACAAACTTTCGCGTTTATAATATTAGTAGGATAGGATAGGATAGGATAGCGCTGATTTCAAATTTCCTCTGATATACTTAAAATGTTGTTATGCATAAATTAAAATGTTACAAGCATGTTACTAGTTACATAGTTATAATAGTTACGTTACGGAAGTAACTAACGTTATTAATGGAAACCGAATTCATTTGTTATCAAACGGTAACCTATTATTAGCTTCATATGTACCTGAACGTACACGTAATTAATTAAACAATATACATATGATTCAACAAAAAAGTTTTACAAACCGCAATCAAACCTCCAAGATTACTGATGAGCACCATTTTATTTATGGTGTAGCAAGCTGAATATGGTCGAAGAAACTACGCCAAGCATGGCCAATGGCCATGTGAAGACTGCATGTGTGTATGGAATTACCTTGATTGAAATGCGTGTCTTCGTTTAATTACTTTGTTAGATAAATAATGACAACTTCTTATTTTTAACCGACTTCCCAAAAAAGGAGGAGGTTCTCAATTCGGTTCTATTTTATTTTTTTTAATGTTACCGCATATCTCCGGCGTTTAGGAACCGATTTGGAAAATTCTTTTTATATTTGAGTAGATATACTTCCAGATTGGTCCCATTTTTCAGAATCCAGTTCTGATGATGGGATCCATGAGGAATTGAGGGAACTCCTCAAATATTGTAGGCATACATATGGCGATTTTGATATTTTCAGCAACAAACCAAGCATTTGCATTCAAAAAGTATCATAATCCTTTCACCACTATGGTTCTTTCACCATTTTTTTTTTCATCCAAATATTTTGTCAAATACTATGGCGGAAGTCGGTTTTTTAAATGAGAACCTCCTTTTTTGTGAAGTCGGTTAAAAAATTATGACATTAATTATGTTCTTTTAAACATTATGTATTAGCAGGAAACAATCATTTAAAATAACAATTTTGATAAATATCTGAACGGAGTTTGCCAATATCTGACGTTCGTGCGTTTGCGCATACAAAAGATATCAACGCGCGCGCATGCGATGTACGTTCGCCATTTTGCTGTTTTATAAATAATAAATAATCTTTTAGATAAAAAGGCTTTGTTTAGTATTTTTAACCAACTTCACAAAAAAGAGGTTCTCAATGTGTTTCTATTTTGAACAAATTATACCGAACGATTTTTACAAGCCGGAGCCACAAAGCTGGCCACTGCGGTTCGTGACGAGAAGAAAAATGTATTGTTCGAATGCTGCACCAAACATCAAAATGCTGTGTTTGACCAATATCACTTTCTCCTAAGTCTTGCATCACCGTTGCTTCATCACTTCCCCCCCCCCCCCCATTTACACCCCCTTACCCTTTCAGTAGGCCAATTCGAAGTTTTGCATAGCAACAATCACTTTACGAGTCGTGAGTATTCAACGTGACTTACATAGTAAGTATTCATCATTCTGTGCCGCGCAGTCGATAGAAACAGCATAGATTTATAAATAGTTACTATGTAAGTCACGTCGAATACTCACGACTCGCAAAGTGATTGTTGCAGTACAAGACTCGGAATAGGCCTTCTGCCTAATATAATAATATATAATATGAATAGGCTCTTATATACGGATAGGTACGTTAATATCGACATCTGTGGCGCGACGAGTAAGTAGCTTGTTAAGATGCAAGAGGTTGAAGGTTTGATTCCCGCTGCGGGACAAATGTTTGTATGATCTGCAAATATTTGTTCCGGGTCTGGGTATTATGGTACCATGATACTCGTAGTTCCTGATACCCATGACATACCATATAAAACGGGCCATTTATGTAAGCCAAGCCGAGTTTGTTGCCTGATTCTTCTAGGCTTGTAGTCCAGTCAGTGAGGGGGTTTGACCCTGACAATAATTCCTCTGTCGCTGAAACTTTGCAGTGTGATAAAGTAAAGTTCATAAATTACGGTTGACAAGTTATCCATGATTTTTTTTATTTTTAAATGTTGTATTTCTACCTAAACATGAAAATCACTAATAACTTTTGGTGGAAAATTGCTCTGTCCAAAATTCCTTCGGTATATGTTAGTATACATTAATAAGTATACATATGTAACGGTATCCAGGAATATTTCGATTTCAGTGAGACAGAAATTTAAGAATATCTGTATTTTTATCACAACTTTTTCAGGAAAATTGCTCCGTCAGTTTTAATTTTTTTGTACTTGTAAGGTTGTTTAAACTAATCGCCTTGCAGAGTTATCCAAAAGATTTGCCTTTTTGTTCATAGTTTTATGGATTTTTGGAAATAACTTACGGCGGAAAATTGCTCCGTCCATTTTTATTCATTTGTTAGTTACAGTATACTTTATTATAATAGAATTTTAAGTTATCCAATAAAATTTCTCCAAAACACATAAACACATAAACTTTTAAATATCAACATTTCATACTTAGTCAATTTTCGTACCGCGCGGGGTTCTGTGGGCTCAGCACGAACAATTAATGTTACCGAGACGCAATCGAGACGATCTCAAACGTCAAATATTGGCCAGTGACACAGGAGTGACTTGAAATTTTCAATATTTGTGAGTAGATATTTGAAGTTTACTATCGTGTCTTCGTAACTTTAGATGTTCGTGTTTGGGCCTCTGATAATACAGCGGGGCACCGCACCACGCATGCGCTCCGCGCAAGGGCTGCCAGATATACCGCTTTTCCTTTTTTGACACAGCTTTTTTGCTTAGGGATCCGCATTCCGTTTTTGGTTATCGAGGTTCTGTTTTTTTTGGATGATACTATGAGCAACTTTTTTATCACTTTTACACCGAAAAAAACGCCTAAAAGTAGCTGTCCTTAAACTTATCTCCAAAATAACGTAAAAAAGATGTGGAAAAAATAAGAATATTGAGAACACGATGAAGAATTAAACGAAAGTTATTGCGAGTGACTGTTAAAACAATCAAAACTATTACGCTATTGAAAATTCTCCCAGGGACACTCAACTCGTTTTTGAATAAAAAATTAAAATAAATTACTTACTGAAAATATATCAAAATCATGGAAAACTACCACATTCAAAACCGTCAGTCAGCACACCTACTCGAGTACTTACGACTCGCACTTGGCAAGCTTATTTTGTATGTAAAGTCGTACTTTTTTTAAATCTCGTTAGAAATCAATTGAAACATACTGGCCACCTAGAAGTCGTCATAAAAACAGCCAACGCATCGAAGAAGAAATGATCCACGTTACAAAATTTGACAGTTTAGGTAAGACCACAAAATATAGAAATAGACAGAAGGTCCGCTCCCACCGTCCTTGAAAATAATTACCTAAACTTGCCTGACTCACTAAGGTTGCTACTGTATTCATTCAGAATTTTGAAAAGGAGTAGATTATTAGGAGTTGGAACAAGTTACAAACAATCTCGTTTGGAAAGGTGAAGAACGTTTGCATTTGGTTGTATTTAAACAACCAAATACACTGCAAGCGTAATAATACCGCTACTCATTTTGTTAACAAGTGACAAATGCCTGCACTCGCTATTATAGTCGCGACTGAGCTCTGCTCGAGATTGCGTGAGAATACATGTAAACGTAAAGTCAATGTGTGCTTACCAGAAATGGCGCTATGTTCTGAGTGGACCCTCTGTAGCTGTTTGTTCACGACGACTCTGTCTCTCATTTTTTTTCGTCTGAGAAACTTTACGATTTTGCTTCGGCTTTCAACTTCTATGTGATGTCATATGCTGTAACGCGTAGGCGTTAGGTTCAATTTGGCTCTAACTTTTTTCATACAAATATTAAACTTACAAGCACTTAGAAGCCGAAAGAAACATTATTTATTATTATTTCGTTCTTGAGATATCGTGATGAGTCAGCAAGTAGGTGAGTGATATTTGCCTTATATATATATTGATTCTCATTGATCAAAACTATTGTCTCAAGATGTAGTAAAAGTAGCTCCCGGCGGCTGTGCGCGTAATGTTGATAGTCTAAAATGCGTATGCTACGCCGAAATTTTATTGGATACTTTAAAATGCTGTTGTATTTAAGTGTACTTTAACTAATAAATGAATAAAAAAGGACGGAGCAATTTTCCGCCGAAAGTTATTTCCAAAAAACCATAAAGCTATGAACCAAACGGCAAATCTTTTAGATAACTCTGCAAGGCGATTCGTTTAAACAACCTTACGCGTACAAAAAAATAAAAACTGACTGAGCAATTTTCCTGAAAAAGTTGTGATAAAAAAACAGATATTCTTTAATTTCTGCCTCACCGAAATCGAAATATTCCTGGATACCATTACATATCTATACTTATTAATGTATACTAACATACACCGAAGAAATTTCAGACTGAGCAATTTTCCACCGAATGTTATAAGTGCTTTCCATGTTAAGGTAGGAATACCTAATTTAAAAATAAAAAAAATCCTAGATAACCTGTCAACCGTAATCTATAAACCTTACTTTATCACACAGCAAAGTTTCAGCGACAGAGGAATTATTGTTAGGGTGTGCATACAAAGAATTGCCTCGTTCATCGGACTATTGGTCGCGTTGGAACAGGAGTAATTTAATTTTATATAAGACGATTCAAAATGATCCTTGTGATTTCAATGAAATGAAGATTTGATTTGATTTGATAGGAAATCCTTAGTGTGGGATCAAGACTACGTATGTGACTGTGGGTGTTAAGTTATAATTAAAAATGTTAATCCTCTAAACACTAGAATTTCGCACCGCAAATTGAATTAAACGTGATAATATAACACGAGCGTTAATTGCAGAATTATCATTATCATTGGCGGCCATTTCCGGCGGTTATAAAATGATGAGAGTTGTGAAGCATCCGAGCATCCATGAGCATTAATGGAATCCACACTACGCGGATTTTAAGCACCGTTTTTGATTGACGCTCGCGCGAGTCTGCGCACCATAGAACAAAGCTGGCGCTGTTAGACAATAGTTAATTAAAGCGAGCATAATACGACAACGCTAAATAATTATACTTCCGTGATGATCAGCATTTTTCAATCGCTTATGTCATCTTCATACATTTACTTTTGCGCTCGCTAACGTTCTGATGGAAGTTTGTCCTAGGTCATGATTTCAAAATGCAGGGCTTTGTAAACTGATATAATAATAATAGAATTGAAGTTATCGTGGCTTGGTATCATTTTAGAAAAATGCTCAACGAAACGTCAGCAGGAGAATAGTATGTAATAGGAGTATGTGGTGTAAAGTCATGATATTTCTAAAATGTAATAATAATATCATTTAAATTAATATTATGTTTTTATAAAAATACTTTCAATTAGTATAAATATGATTTACTCCAAAAATTTTAGAACATTAACCAGAATAAAGTTCTAGGGCATTATCCACTATGTCCGTTCTTAGTTCTTCTTCTTGTTTATCTTAATAATTATATTCTAAATTTGATTTTCGACTATCCTAGATTTCATTGTTTTCCTAATAAGAAACTGGCATGTCCTAGAAACACACTAAATTCAAAGGTAGGTATATCCACCAACCTGATATTGTCTCGCATGATGAAGGATGCACCATGCAAAATCGTAAATCGTGCTGCGTGGTCACTAAAAAGCGAAATTAAACGGATAAATGTAAATGAGACTCGCGCCCTCGAAAGATTCGAGGATTCATTTTCGATCCATAAACTATTTC
Source organism: Epirrita christyi (assembly GCA_951392215.1). Taxonomy (NCBI): domain Eukaryota; kingdom Metazoa; phylum Arthropoda; class Insecta; order Lepidoptera; family Geometridae; genus Epirrita; species Epirrita christyi. The sequence continues at coordinate 3,382,126 of OX595843.1, forward strand.
GAAATCATCAGATCCCTTTTCGTGTTTTAGACACTTTTTCCTACAAACACCATCCCAATAAGAGGTAAAAAAAGTCAAAATTCCTCAATTTTAGACTTTTGTCCTTTATTTGTATCTAGAATTCCAATCAGAATTGTGCGGTTACTGGAAATAGGTAGCCAAAATTTTTCATCATTGCGATACAAAAACTAGACGTTTATTGCCAATATGGGAATTTTTCATGCATTTAGTTAAGAAGCTTGATTTTTGTACAGCATTTTAAGCTTACAGACTTTTACATTTCATATAAATCTTGTTTCTTGTCGTTTGAGAAAAAGGGTCTTGTCAGACAGATAGACAGACAAACAAACAAATTAATCCTATAAAAATCCCATTTTTTCTATTTAGGTACCAAAAAAGGGAAGCCTTCTGTGGGAAAGAAAGGAATGAAACGCCCTTTGTCGATCTCCATACTTAAGTTAGCGTCTTTGCGTTTCGCTAACTTTCGCATGGTCACTTTGCTTGCCATGATATGCTTAAAGCATAATTATATTATTATAATATATTGGATTATAATGGATCATCATACGCTTATTATGTTTCAAAACAGTGCGTTTTAAAAACGCTCGTGCGTGTAAGTCCTAAACACAATGAATTTGAGATTCGCAAGGGAATAAGCATTTAATGATAGGTTTTATTGTGATTAAATGTTATGCAACCTGTGTTTACCATTGTATTACTTTCCTAATGTTATAAGATTGATTCGAAAACTACATGGACATAATTTTTCATCCCATCTATTCGAAAAGGACGACTTGGTTCGCCTTTAAGTGCACCCAAAGGTGGTGTTTTCTGTAAGTGCTTCTATAAGTGCGCCGCAATAATCTTTGCCGCGCACTTTTTAAATTTGGAACATATCGAACTCAAATAAGTGCGCCGCAATTATCTTTTACGCGCACTTTTTGAATTTGGAACATCTTGAAAGAAATCAAACACAAATAAGTGCGCCGCAATTATCTTTGCCGCGCCCTTTTTAAATTTGGAACATCAAAATCATTCATCATCATCATCATCATTTGATCATTTGAATCATCATTTGTGTTCAGCGCCAAAGAAGTCGTAAAATAAATACAATAACAAATATTGTTTAAATAAATACTGGCTGGTACGACGCGACGGCCCATAGTCGCGCCACCGGCTGAATAAAAAAAAACAAATTAGAAACGCGCGAACTACAGCCCGCGATTTCGTAATTTCTAACCGACTTTACAAAAAGGAGGAGGTTCTCAATTCGGTTGTATTTTTTTTTATATTTGTTACCTCATATCTCCGGCGTTTATGAACCGATTTGGAAAAATCTTTTTTTATTTGAATAGATATACTTACAGGTTGGTCCCATTTTTTTCAGAATCCAGTTCTGATGATGGAATCCATGAGGAATTGAGGGAACTCCTCAAATATTGTAGGCATACATATGGCGATTTTGATATTTTCAGCAACAAACCAAGCATTTGCATTCAGAAAGTATCATAATCCTTTCACCACTATGGTTCTTTCATAATTTTTTTTTCATCCAAATATTTAGTCGAATACAATGGCAGAAGTTTTTTAAATGAAAAGTTATTCACGGATTGTTAGAAATTCATGGTTTTGTTTTGAAATAAAATATAAGGCGCCTTTTATTTTCTCATAAGGGTGATGAAAAGTAGAGTGTAACACTCGGGCGCAAAATATATTTTTGGCTCGGGCGACGTACTTTGAATCCCTCGCTACGTTCGGGATTCTACTAAAGAATCCCTCGCTACATTCGGGATTCTACTCTAGAATCCCTCACTTCGCTCTGGATTCAAAAAAGCGCCCTCGCCGTAAAAATATTATTTTGCTCCCTTATGATACAATCTACTATTGTTGCGTCCAGAAATATACCTTTACAAAACAGTAAGTAATGTGTATTTTACTAGCGGCCCGCTCGAGACTTCGTTCGCTGGGAAATCCGGCATGTGGAAATCAACCTCATCAAGTATACCTATACGCGCCATAGTAACTATCGAATAATCTCGCCCATGCTTTATTGTTTTCGTACGTATAAATTACGTTTTCATACCCCATTACAACCCTATAAGAGGGGTTTTCCTGGTTAAAAAGTATCCCGATAACTCATATAGGTCAAAATTTATCTGTGTACTTACGAAACTGCATCAATATCAATAAATTTATGGGTTTAATACGGACTTCACCCTAAACACCTCATCGATTTCCTTTATGGCGTGTGTATAGATTGGTCTACCAAAAAGAAGGAATTAGATTTGAGTAAAATGTTTTTAACATTGTTTTGGCTAAACTGCCAATAGATTTTAAATCATATAGGTTCATCAATTTAGAAATAAATCAATGTGTAGGTTCCATAAAACCTAATAAAACACGATAGTCAAAATCGTTCTACAAAAACAAACCATAAATCTATCAAGCTACTTTCAAAGATCTGTCGCCACAAATTACCCACACATGGGCGCGTGAATCCATCTGTTACGTGTGAGTGAAAGTGATAGCAGTGATTAGCCGTTGCCCGGCGAAACAGAGTACAAGTACGCCAGTGCATCGTTCGAGTAGCTGGCTGCACGACTGGAAAGGCCTGTCAAATTTACTTGTCACTTTGGCACTACATCACACCGATGAGAGCTTTGATTGGCAAAATTGTGGTAACTAAAGTCACAGAAGCCATAAATAAAAGAAGAGAACTTTGATTCAACCTTAGTTATAAAAGGGTGTTATGATACCGAAGTCTAAGTCCAAGCACTGACACGGACGTGTCGTGTAGTGTAACATGAACATTTGTATGGATGGCCGATGAGGGCCCTTAGTGTACACTTTGTGAATTTCATTTTCCATACAAAAATCAGTGTTACACTGATACGTTTGTGTCAATTGCTTGTTAAAACTTGGACTTCGGTCTCGATTGTCCGCTGAGCCGCTGTCCATACAGAATTGCTCATCCTCCTTTGTAACGTGAATCAGTGAAAAAGCTAATCCTGGTACAAAGATACTATTTGGGATATGCATATTCATTCTCTTCTCTACTTCTATTCTATTCAATCCTTTCTCTCCTTGCTATCTTAAAGACAGCTTTGAGTACCTATCTCCAATTTTCATTTTCATCAGATATCTTATTTCTCAAAATGCCTGTGCACAACAATTATTTTTATGGTAAATCTTTCACAGTCCAAGCTGTGCGTCTGTGAAACTCTTTGCCATTAGAAATCAGGCAGGCCCTCCCTCTTATGTTTGTCCCCTTGAGATAACCCTACCCCACGTCTTCTTGTGCTCACCCTACCCCGAGTCATGGTGACCCACTTACTGTCAATCTTCTATTATGTATCTGCCTACCTACACCAATAAATTCAAAGTTTTAAACTTGACACCATCTAACAGGTTCGTTTAAAGTGCTAAGAATTGATCGAGTTCTTGCTTCGAGTTTGCTTCGGTGTGACCGAGGACACACAAGTAGGTAGTTTGTCTCGCTCGAAAGCTGTAAAAAGGTAATTGGGCTCCGAAGATACAAGTAATCTGTTGTATTTTACCTGTCTGATATGTTTTCACCAGTCTTTTATGGTGGGAAGTGTACATGTTATTACACCTTTCAAATAATGAGCAGTAAGGTTTGATTTAGAGTGCAAAGGTCATGAACGGCAATGAAAGTGAATGGGTTACTAAATATTTTACTTATCACTTCAAAAACTATTTGTGCCCAATGCTTAGAGAACGCAGTGCTTATGGAATCTTAGTCCAGCCAGAAGGCTTAAAACATAAAAAGACTGGGGTGCGATTTTTGAATATCACTGAGTGACTTGATATCATCAAAAAGGCCGCAAATCACAATTTTTCGGGAGATGTACTGAAGGAGGCATTTGTATTGATATATAATAAGAATTTTAGTCATCAATGAGTTTGATGTATAGAAATTTAGAAATCGTGGAATAAAAGGCAATTTTACTGACATTTTGTCACTGGATGACTTCCAAAAATCACACCCCTGATGCTTTATAAAAGAGTAGTAACAATTTTGATATATTATGTAGTTAGGGTTTGGGGTCCTCATTAATAATCTATATTTTCGACCTTTGGGGGCGCTGGTGCAAGCCGCCATCTTGGATTAAATGTGACAAAATTTGGGTTTTATTAAATAAGAAAATGCCTCAACAATGAGGGCTTTTCAACTTCGATTAAAAAAAAAGTAGTTCTAATGAGGGGTTTTCACGGCCGTTTCAAATCATGCTTTCAGCGTTGAAAATAGATGGCACTGCTCTGTAACGTAGCAGTCAAGTGTCAAAATAAAGTGAAATGTCAACATCGCCAACGTAGAAATAATTTTCGTTTCGTGGTATTTATTTTTGCCTACTTCTAAAAACACTACGAAATAACTAGCGCACACTCAAGAAGCAAACACAAACAGAATATCATGACTAATAGCCACAGACTACTTAGATAATAGTTTTGTACGCGTGCACCACAGACAATCTTGATTGATACAGTTGAGTCAGCGCCATCTATCGAACCAATTTGAACTATTTTTTTTCTTTTTAATCGAAGATGAAAAGCCCTCATTGGTTTGATATATGGCGCTGACTCAACTGTAAATGCCAAGATTGTCATATGTATTATCTGTGGTGTACGCGTACTAAGAATTTATCTAACTAGTCTGTGGCTATTAGTCATGATATTATGTTTGTGTCTGCTTCTTGAGTGTGCGCTAGTGATTTCTTGATGTTTTTAGAAGTACTTAAGCAAAAATAAATACCACGAATCGAAAATATATTTACGTTGTTGATGTTGACATTTAACGTTATTTTGACACTTACGTAACAGAGCAGCGCCATCTATTTTCAATGTTGAAAGCATGATACTTGCATGATATGAAACGGCCGTGAAAACCCCTCATTGACCCTAAAATAGTATGGACGTTTTGCTCCTATGCCATTTTACGCTATGGACATTTTTTCAATAAGGATTTTGCTCTGAAAACTACCCACTCCGTTTTGGAATAAAGTAAATAAAATTCCTTCAATTTCTTGATTGCATTCATTCTGTAGTAACGAGTTATGGTTAGATAAAGATGGAGTAAGAAGTAACTTTAAAAAAAACTAAAAGAAAACCAAGTCACAGTAACACGAAAATAATTCAGTATATCCGAAATCATGTTTGATGAAAATCACTTAATTTTATCAAACATTAATTAATGATTTATTCAATCAAAACAATAACTTTCATTACAAATATAAGACTTATCAAGGTTCGCTGCTTTCTAGATAATTAAAACAATGAAACAAAAAAAAGATTTTTTTTTAGGGAGAAAAAATCAGTGATGTTTGTACATGTAAGATAGCCTTTCAGTGGATCAAAGATGAATAAATTGCCAGTGACAACGAATACGAATTCTATTTCATGGGCTAAACTGCGCGAGGGTTTGAAAAATCGACAACAGTTCCCAAAAATAAAACTAAAATGTTCACCATCATCATCAGCCTATAGAAGTCCACAACTGGACATAGGCCTCCCCTCTAGAACTCCACGACGAATGGTCTTGAGCCACCTTCACCCACCTGCTGCGTCCATTATAATGTCTTTAGTCCATCGAGAGGGAGGCCTTCATAAACTGCGTCGTCCGGGTTGCTAAAATATTACGGGAAGTTAAATTAAAGCTTGTGATAAACTTTTTGTTCATAAAACTCCGTTACTACATCGACACACTTAAAGCCACAACTCTTAGACAAACACATCTATTTTGATGACCATGCTCAGAGTAGTTATAAGCTAACTATAGGGGGCTCGAAGTGTGTATCTATGAACAGTAAGCACGAGCGCCTTTCTGCTGATGTCAATCTTCCAATGTCATTTGAAATTGTAAATAAATTGACATAGTCCTCCTTACATGATTAATTGCACTGAAAAAAATATACAGTTAGAGTAACCCGAAAACCGATAAAAGTTACTGTTTTGCAAGGTTAAAATGGAGCCAACACATTAAACACGTTAGCATAACATAGTGGACATAGTAGTAACATAGTGTAACATAGTGGACTTCCACAGGCTGGTGTTGATGATGACATATTAAAATAATTGTAAATATTTTCACTAACCATAGAATAGGCAGGCAGGTGTATTTTACTAACTTGATTTGACTATTTGATCCTTGTTATTTAATGAATAATAAATGAAATAATAATAATAATAACTGAAAATAACCAGTTCAATTAAAACGGTTAATTTTACTGGTAAAACAGTGTCAATAATTTTATTGTTATTACTGTAACTGAGTGAAATCGTTACAATTACTGTCTGTAATTTGCTATTATTGACCAAAAACTTATTGTAACCGTTTATACATCTATATTTACTGTTTGCTTCCTAACTGTTTTTTTTTTCAATTGCCCCAACGTTGTAAAATAAACAGATCTCACTGAAAAATATGTTGTAATAACTGTGTAAATTTTAACTGTGCACTTTTTGCATGCAGGTTTTTCGGTGCGAATTAAGAGCCTGTGTAATCTATTGCCGATGACGATGAACAAAACTTTCAATCACGCTCTGAGTACATAGCTTGGTCAATATTACTTAGGCCACGTACTGCACATAGTGTAGGCGGCCTAATTATGTGTGGTTTAATTAGCGATGAAGCCGCAAGCCGCAGGATTTTCCCGTTGTGCCGTCGCGCCAGCCGACTGCTGGCAAGAAAAGCATTCCTGCATGAGGGTTTATGATCAAAATTCATATTTTAATTTAATTTCAAATAGATACCAAGCTAGCACAATCCGGACGACGCGGTCTACCGCTATATCTACCTTCCACTCGAAGGTTCTCGAATCGATTGACTAAAGACATTATAACGTCGCAGGAACTCAGTGAATGGACGCGTCTCAAGACCATCGGATGTCAAGACGGAACTTGTGTTGAACTTGGGTCTGGGTGTTGCGGTACCATTTGTACTCGTAGTTCCTGATACCTACGATACAGGAAAACCTAGTGTTGGATCAGGACTATGTATGAGACTGTTGTGTTATGTCATGTTATAATATTTTGCTTATTTATATCAACTTGTGTAACAACTAACTGAGAATAACTCCTCGCAATATTCTGGATTATATCCCAAATATCAGATAGCCATGTTCAATCAAACAGATTGATAACAGCGATCCACACTAATGAGACGTCCCACACACCCTGTCACTCTCATGTCATTACCAAATTAGATTTGTTTGCGTGGAATTCTCCGGTGAGAGGATAAAATTGAAATGAATTGGTATGATCAAGCTTTAGATTGATTTAGCAATTAAAGATGGGGGCGCCTAAATTCTAGATTGTTTTGCATGTCACAGGGTAATTTTGTCTTCATCTATATTTAATAGGAGGCCTCTCCAAATAAATATAATAGGTGGATTTACCAAGCTTGGCAGGAGAATTGGTGATCACAGTATTCGTGATGAGTACTCAGGTGGATGTTGCTGCCCATCCCCTGCTAAATTTACCAAAATTTCGATTAAAGAAAGTAAGTGGGTCTTTTATGGGGAATTCTGTACGGTTATATAATAAACTTCCAGAAGGTGCATTTAAACTTCCTATTCGAAGATTTAAATCCTACATAAAGATGAATCTAATTAAGAAAGCGTATTACACTCTTGATGACCATATTAATGATAAAGCCGCGTGGCCTGATGTCGCTCTGCCCCTCGACTGCTAAAATGGAAATTTGAAATATCTGTACTTACCTATTTACATGTTTGTATTACATTATTATTTATAAGTATAACAAGCGTAGCGTGTGCTGTCTTGCATATTTTTGCTGATGTTTATTTACTTTTGACTACCTTCCTAAGGTTTTTAAGTTCTCATTTACTATGAATCAGCAACTCCTTGCTCCGAGGCACCACACAGGCGCTTCTCACCTAGTGGTAAGACGGACCATTTATGTAAGCCAAGCCGAGTTTGTTGCCTGATTCTTCTAGGCTTGGTCGCGTTGGAACAGGAGTAATTTAATTTTATATAAGACGATTCAAAATGATCCTTGTGATTTCAATGAATAAAGTTCTTTTTGACTTTTTTTTTACTTTTGCTGTAACCCTTAGGCGGCTTCTACGACATCCACGGGAGGAGATGGAGGGGTCTATTCATAGGCTGGACACTCCACAGCCTCACTAATAATACTAGTGCTAAACGAGAAAACTGTTCTAACTTAAGCTCAGTTTCTGAAGTTACTGAACTGGAACAATAAATTACAAAAATGTACTTAGGTACTTAGGTGTACATTCAATTACACCTTGTTTAAACGGCTAGGGTAATTACAATTAGCTCATTTCTTTTATACCGTAATTAGGGTCCCTTGGCAACCTACAATTCACATTTAAACAATTTAAATTATATTCTTTCACGCCAATTTATTTGCACGGTCTAACGAACCAATTATCGCGTTAAATTTGCGTTTTAATCCAAATCTGCGCTATTTTCCTAGAACTGTAAATTAAATAAGAGAGCGTTTTGTGATAGAAAATAAACAATGAAATAAAGTTAAACCGTTCAAAGTTTAAATAAATAAATAAATGCTGGACATTTCACACAACATTATCTAGCCCGAAGCTAAGCAGAGCTTGTGTTATGGGTACTAGATAACTGATATTATAAGTACTTAATACAATACATTACATAGATAGATATTTTTTATTAAACATAGAAAAATACCCTGAACACCCTGAGCAAATATCTGCAGATCGTACAAATATTTGATCCAAGGCGGGAATCGAATCCGTAACCTCCTGCGTCGCAGGCGAACCTTCGCCCGCCGCGCCACAGAGGTCGGAGGAGCAGGTTTAATTAAATATGGACAAATACGAGTAAGAATTACGCCTTAAATGCGTCCTATACGTCATTCAAACTGAATTTAAGAATATTTACTATTTTATACAAAGATTATAATTAATTATAGTATAGCGGAGATGGAATTTCTTTGATATAAGGTACAAAACTGGGTTATTGGCGGTACCTACATATTATATTGATAGTCGACAAGGCTTTACTAACCTCCTTCATGATTAGTTAAACCTAAAGCCGGGCCTTATATACTACGCCAATTTTTCTAACAAAACATGTTATTCTTTGTAAAACATCAAAACATGGGGCAGCTGACTCGGCTTGGTACAAAACAGACTCAATTTACAGCTAGAAAACTTATGAGGCTATCGTTTCTTTAATTAGGAAGGCGGAGACGTCATTCTAGGAAACGGCAGTATTCAGGCCGGCCATATTTTACCATCGTTAGCCCAACTGTGCGACTAAATTCTAAAGCTAACTTATCTCTTGCTTCATTTGCTGCTGGGCAAATTAAGGAAATTAATTAAAGATAGATAGATTCATTCTTTGCGTCAGACAACAGTTTTAACACACAGAATACTAAAACAAAGGAAGTTCACAATGGGCGATTTTATCGCTAAAAGCGCTTTCTTTTAGACAACCTTACTTAGATAAATAAGTTTAAGATTTCTATATAAAACCATTGTGTCGCTGACTGGCTGACAAACTATCAATGTACAGCAGATAGAAACTTGAAATTGGGAGGGTATTTCCGAAATTCTGAGTTTCATAAAGGGGGATTCAAGTTTTTATTATGGAAAGACTGGTGTTGCAGGCGTTCATAGGCTACGGTAACTGATTTCCATCAGGTGGGCCGTATGCTTGTTTACTTGCCAAGTAGCACAAAGTCTAGTCACCAATGTAATTATTTTATCATCATTGCTTTTATTAGAATTTATTTCTAAATCATTAACATCACGATTAATTTTTTTCACTGTTGAGACTTACTATAGATCATACTCTGCACCCTGGTATCTGTCACTGACCCACGTATACGACTTTGAAACATAACTAAACGACTACCTGATACCTACATACTATAATTTATCTATACTAACTCCAGCTCTAGTAAGTTTTGTAAGAAAGTTACAATTACAACGACTTTTTCTCCTAAAACAAAATAAGACGCAAGGTTACTAGTAACTTTGCTTCAAAGTTTTCCCAGGAGGTACAAATTTGTGTAGCTTAACAAACAAAGCTGAAACAAGCAGAGTTTGAGATATGTGGTAACAAAAAGATCCATGCCAGTTTTATAGGTAAAATTCCCATCGGAGAGCGAACAGCAGGGTGTTGGAGTTCCAAAAGTTTCAAATAATTTTCAAGTAGCCTTACCTTAGGTACTACTTGTAATATTGTAGGTATAGGTAGTATTCAAGGCACCATATTTTGTGGTCTAGGTGTCCACTAAGAAAGGACATTGTGAAATACCCCCCTAAGGAGGCGTTGAAGTTTGTATGGAAAAACTACATAGATGTAAAGTCACGGGTGTTCCCTAGTTTTAAACATTTTTAAAGTACCCTTACTTATCCTCACATACTTGTAGTATTGTAGGTGCCTTATCTAGGTACTAATGGGTAGAGTTTCCCAACTATAGGTAAGAGGTCTCAGAGGTAAGATGTCTCAGAGGTAATTTACCTAAGTAGGCAAGGTTTACTTATAAGGTAAGGTAAGATAAGTATTTTTTTTAAATAGACCTTGATTTGCTCTATAATTCTAAAGTATCAATACTGTTTACTCCTGTTGTGGCATGTCCGGCTATCATGGTGTGCCCAGCCTAAGATTAGACCCCTCCGTCACCTCCCGTGAATGTCGTAATAGCCAAATAAGGGTTTACACCAGGTGATAGGCAGCATCATCCACCTGAGTACTCAACACCATTACTGCGATCACCAATCCGCCTACCAAGCGTGTTCATTATAGCAAATCCTCCCATTGTGTCACGGCCTTGTCTAGCACGTCTAAAAACTTTTTCATCCCATCTATTCGAAGGACGACTTGGTTCGCCTTTAAGTGCACCCAAAGGTGGTGTTTTCTATAAGAAACTTCTATAAGTGCGCCGCAATTATCTTTTCGGGAATTGAGGGAACTCCTCAAATATTGTAGGCATACATATGGCGATTTCGATATTTTCAGCAACAAACAAAGCATTTGCATTCAGAAAGTATCATAATACTTTCACCACTATGGTTCTTTCATAATTTTTTTTTCATCCAAATATTTAGTCGAATACAATGGCGGAAGTCGGTTTTTTAAATGAAAAGTTATTCACGGATTGTTAGAAATTCATGGTTTTGTTTTGAAATAAAATATGAGGCACCTTTTATTTTCTCATAGTGGGTGATGAAAAGTAGAGAGTATCACTCGGGCGCAAAATATATTTTTGGCTCGGGCGACGTACTTTGAATCTCTCGCTACGTTCGGGATTCTACTAAAGAATCCCTCACTTCGCTCTGGATTCGAAAAAGCGCCCTCGCCGTAAAAATATTATTTTGCTCCCTTATGATACAATCTACTATTGAAGATACTGTATCTATTATTTCAGTAAGCAGAAAAACCCATTACTGTATTTTTCAGAACTTTCTTAATTTGCGTCGCTCTCCGCAAAATTCGTCATGAGCCTTATCACAGTGACGCTGGAACTACGTAACGATGTAAAAAGATAAGTAATCTTTCTGTATAATTACACCGTAATTAGTAATAAAAGCCGCGAAAGAACAATAAGTTCTAAAAAAAAATATAAATGACATCGAGACCACTTTCTCCAACTGCGAGAAGAAAGCGTGATCCTAAATTAACAAACTGTAACCAAGATAGGAGGTGGTAAAAACTATAAGGCAGTTTATGTGCTAGATTATTATAATTATAATAGTTGGAATTTTCTTTTGTTAGCCAATTAAGAAAATAGAGGCATGGACGTTTCCATAGTACGGTTTGGAACGAAGAAAGTTCGTATGCAGGTACAAATCTTTCCATCATTTTTATTAGATGTTTTGCCATTTCAAAAGCGTTCTGCGTTTTGTCATTTTGGGCCAGTAATTTTAGGATTCTGTACATCAGGGGTACCAACGGAACCATTAGGTATGGGATCATTCAAGTGTCTGTCTGTCTGTCACACACAGCCTAATTTCTCCGAATCTACTGGAGCAACAGTTGAATGGTAAAAATGTTATGTAGAGGACGTATAGCATATAATCCAAAACTTTGATTTAAGGATACAACTTCAAACAAATCTTGTGTCAAATTCTTCATGTGACATACCAAATGAAAGAACTCGTTATAGAAATATAAACATATTTTTTTATAATTTGAAAATGCTTGGTTTAGAAGATATTAAGAAAATTTACAATCCCCCTCACCCTCCCCCTATCTCCAAAAATACACGGCCAAAAGAATACGGAATATTGGTCCACTCTCATAGTTTACGCAGGAAAACCTAAATGAAAATTCTTTAAATTCCCACGGGAAAAGGAAAATACTCGTAATGTGAAAATCCGTACTTATAAAATTGTGTTGATTTACTAGTAAGTTAATTGGCCTAGTGGTTATTGTGATAGCATATTTGTACGGAATACTCTCCACGCGAGTACGACTCGCATTTGACCGGTTTTTATACAGAACTCTGCAATTTATGATAGTAAGTAATATAATGTTATAATGAGAGGCCGTATTATGAGTTCACGTTACGAGTCAACGTGACTTTAGATAAATAGATAGATTATAACTTTATTGTACACCATAAACAAAAATTCAACAAAAAAAAAATAAGGATACAATGTTTCAAATCAGAGGTACAATGGGCGGTCTTATCGCTTAAGAGAGATCTCTTCCAGACAACCTTTGGATGGACAGAAACTATTTAACAAATAAGGACGGTGGCGTACATCTTAGTATAATCACAAAAAGACAAGTACCTACAGTAAAACAAATTGATTTGAAAAACAAAATAATAAATATATTTGAACGAGCGAAGCGAGTTCTCTGAGTCAAGTTGGAAGAATCGGCGTTTGTATGTATGTGTGTATGTATGTATGTATGTATGTTTGTCCGATGAAAACTTCCAAACCGTTAATCCGATCTTCATTAAATTTGGTATGGGGGTAGATAGTATTGGTACAATTTTTAGGTAAGGTTATGAGCTATATCGGTTAGGGGGTTGCTGAGATATTGGGGTCCAAGAGGGGGTAAAAAAAATAAAAGTGAGACAGTCAGATCAAGTGGGGTGTCTAATGAAAGCGCTTTGGTTGGACATTTTAAAACTGTTTTTAATAAGTATTTAAACTTAGTAGTTTCCGAGATATTAATAAAAAACGCAAAAATCAAAAATTCTAGGGTACTTCCAGCAATCCCACAATGCTGAAATTTGGTATGCTTGTGGCTTTTGTGTCACAACTACAGGGAAAAGTCTGAAACTGAAGAATTGAGAAACTTGTACTCCATAAAACAGAAACCAATATAACATCCATTTTTGACCTCCCATTTCTAGGAATTTGAATGACGCTGGAGTTCTATGGTTTGCGTCAAAAGGACGTTATCAATTAATTGGTCAGGTACTTGATATAGGTACTAAACTAACAGGTATGTAGTATTACGCCCCGTTGCTTAGCCCTATTCAAAGGTTATTTCGATGATGTGTAGGAAATTAGAGGTGTTACTGATAGATCCTGTACTGTACTGGACCTCGAGGGGAAAATTTTCAAAAATAATAATAGAAAAATGGAAATTACTTGGTTAAGTAGTCGGGCTGATAAAGGTGTTATCGCGAGGTCTCAGTTCGGGGCGAACCACTAGTATAAATATATTCTACCAGTATAATATAATACACACAATTATACTAGTGGTTCGCCCCGAACTGAGACCTCGCGATGACACCTTTATCAGCCCGACTAATTTAAGAGGGGAAGAAAGGGTTTTGTATTTTACGGCTATGTAAGTATGTTTGTATGGATGATCCATCAGAAATCTAAAACTATCGAGTCAATTTCTCTCATATGAAAGAGATTTTGTGAAGCAAGAAAAAGTTGTTTTTAATGAAGCAGTGCCATCTAGTTGTAGTTTTGCTAGCTAATTTTTGAACGAGCGAAGCGAGTTCTCTGAGTCAAGTTGGAAGAATCGGCGTTTGTATGTATGTGTGTATGTATGTATGTATGTATGTTTGTCCGATGAAAACTTCCAAACCGTTAATCCGATCTTCATGAAATTTGGTATGGGGGTAGATAGTATTGGTACAATTTGTAGGTAAGGTTATGAGCTATATCGGTCAGGGGGTTGCTGAGATATCGGGGTCCAAGAGGGGGTAAAAAAAATAAAAGTGAGACAGTCAGATCAAGTGGGGTGTCTAATGAAAGCGCTTTAGTTGGACATTTCAAAACTGTTTTTAATAAGTATTTAAACTTAGTAGTTTACGAGATATTAGGGAAAATAAAAAACGCAAAAATCAAAAATTCTAGGGTACTTCCAGCTGTCCCACAATGCTGAAATTTGGTATGCTTGTGGCTTTTGTGTCACAACTACAGGGAAAAGTCTGAAATTGAAGAAATTAGAAACCTGAACCTTACAAAACAAAAACTAATATAACATTCATTGTTGACCCCCCATTCCTAGGAATTTGAATGACATTGGAGTTCTATGTTTTTGTCAAAAGGACGTTATCAATTAATTCGTCAAGTACTTTAAATACTAACTGGTATGTAGTATTTACGCTCTGTTGCTTAGTCCTATTCAAAGGCTATTTCGATAATGTGTAGAAAAATTACCTATAGAGGTTAATTTTTTTTCTCAGTAAATGATTTTAGAAATCGGTAAGAAGGGTAAAGAAAGTAAAATATGCAAAAAAATATCTCGAAGATACTTCAAGTTCTCTGGTAATGCTGAAATTTATTATTTAAGTATATTTTGTTCTACGGGGAGAAGTCGAAAATTCAGGATTTTTTCTTTGTAATATCCATTTTAGAGTAGAAAATTTAAATCTTTAACTAGTGGTTCGCCCCGAACTGAGACCTCGCGATGACACCTTTATCAGCCCGACTAATTTAAGATATAGCTCATAACCTTACCTACAAATTGTACCAATACTATCTACTCCCATACTAAATTTCATGAAGATCGGATTAACGGTATGTATGTTTGTCCGATGAAAACTTCCAAACCGTTAATCCGATCTTCATGAAATTTGGTATGGTGGTAGATAGTATTGGTACAATTTGTAGGTAAGGTTATGAGCTAAATCGATCAGGGGGTTGCTGAGATATTGGGGTCCAAGAGGGGGTAAAAAAAATAAAAGTGAGACAGTCAGATCAAGTGGGGTGTCTAATGAAAGCGCTTTGGTTGGACATTTCAAAACTGTTTTTAATAATTATTTAGCGTTATTAGTTTTTGAGATATTAGGGAAAATAAAAAACGTAAAAACCCAAAATTCTAGGGTACTTCCAGCAATCCCACAATGCTGAAATTTGGTATGCTTGTGGCTTTTGTGTCACAACTACAGGGAAAAGTCTGAAATTGAAGAATTTAGAAACATGTACTCCATAAAACAGAAACCAATATAACATCCATTGTTGACCTCCCATTTCTAAGAATTTGAATGACGTTGGAGTTCTATGGTTTTCCATCAAAAGGACGTTATCAATTAATTCGTCAGGTACTTGATAGAGGTACTAACAGGTATGTAGTATAACTACACCCCGTTTTAGCCCTATTCAAAGGTTATTTCGATGATGTGTAGTAAATTAGAGTAGTTACTGGTAGATCCTGTACTGTACTGGTAGACCTCGAGGGGAAAATTTTCAAAAATAATAATAGAAAATATGGAAATTACTTAGTTAAGTAGTCGGGCTGATAAAGGTGTTATCGCGAGGTCTCAGTTCGGGGCGAACCACTAGTATATATTATTGGTGACTTTCGTAGTTACTATTAATGAATCTGTGCTGTTGCTATCGACTGCGCGGCATATAATGATGAACAGTTATTATGTAAGTCACTGTTTAAGCTCATAACTCGCAAATCGATTGTTTCAATGCAAAACTCGTAATAGGCCCTCTGCTGTCGAGTCAAGTACCTACAAACAGAGCTCTGATATCGGCACATGTCAATAGGCTATTAGCACTTGGTACTCCAGTTGAACCATGAGGAGCATGACAGCTTTATTCAGAATTCCCAGATGCGTTCCGAATCTGAGCTTTATCAAAGAGCTCAGAGTTGAGGTGTTTTCTTATACGGATTTAATTCAAGGATCATCGTTATCGTGAGTTCCACGAATATTGGTAGAAGGTACGTAGCTATCTAAGACTAGCATATAATAAGGTATAATAATATAATAGGTATAATATAACTTATTTTCAATATATTTCTGAGGACTCCGTTATACAAAAAAGGGAAACAGGCTTTGAATAACTTTTCATTTAAAAAACCGACTTCCGCCATTGTATTCAACTAAATAATTTTGGATGAAAAAAAAATGATGAAAGAACCATAGTATTGAAAGGATTATGATACTTTCTGAATGCAAGTGCTTGGTTTGTTGCTGAAAATATCAAAATCGCCATATGTATGCCTACAATATTTGAGGAGTTCCCTCAATTCCTCATGGATCCCATCATCAGAACTGGATTTTGAAAAAAATGGGACCAATCTGGAAGTATATCTATTCAAATAAAAACAGAATTATCCAAATCGGTTCATAAATGCCGGAGATATGCGGTAACAAACATTAAAAAAATACAACCGAATTGAGAACCTCCTCCTTTTTTAGGAAGTCGGTTAAAAAGTATCAAGCATTACCAAAGAAGAATTTTCCAAGCTATATTCTAGAACTA
Source organism: Epirrita christyi (assembly GCA_951392215.1). Classification (NCBI taxonomy): domain Eukaryota; kingdom Metazoa; phylum Arthropoda; class Insecta; order Lepidoptera; family Geometridae; genus Epirrita; species Epirrita christyi. The sequence goes on from OX595843.1 coordinate 3,398,811, forward strand.
CCTATAACGGCTCAGCTGATTTGCAAGACAGTTACCTAGCCTACTAGGTATCTATAGCTACGACGATGGTTACGTAACTAGTATCACCTGAATTTCAAGAGCATCATTGAGATTCATGGAATGATCCTATCCTACTGAAACAAAGTTCGGTTTCAGAAACTGAGAAGGCTTCATGTGTTGAATACATTCATGAGCGGTTCCAAAAGCTTCGGATCGAAGACAGGCATGATCTTAGGGTTGGTACCTACTTACTTTGGGCACGAACTTTAACCTATTTAGTACCAAGGTTTTGTGTCTATTCTTGGGAATTTTTGTATTTTTCCATTAGCCATGAATGTTCCCAATGCTAAGGCTCAAAGCAAGGTAGTAAGGATCTCACATGCCTTCGAGTTTTTTATTTAAGTAATGGCATTTTGGTTTCCATACGATGTTTTTCTTCACTATTCTAACGTAACTTAATAACTTTATTTGATTGTAAAGTTCATTGGTTCACACCCAAGTGAACCGTGGTAGTCTTAGCCTAAGAATTAGGGCTCTTCCTACTCCTGTGGTTATGGTAAAAGGCGACTAAGGGATTACTCCAGGGGATGGGCAGCAGTATGCACCTGAGGAGGTACGCGATCACCAATCCGCCTGCCAAGCGTGGTGATTGGCAAATTCCCCTATTGCATGCTAAGGATTGTGCGCTATGCTTATGCATGCTATGGAGAGGCTTATCCAGCAGTGGATGGACCGGCTGATGAAGAAGATTGCTTCACACCAGATTCAACTTCAAGCTCAAAACTCAAAGTGGTTACCGCCGGGTTCCCAGAACTATTTTTCTTTGGCCTACCAACTACATAGTTATTTTAAAATAGTTTTCAAGCTAGTCATAGCCTGTTTTAACAAGAAATCTAATTTATAGAAAAGCTCGTAAACAACTCGTAGCAGATGTTTACAGATTCTGTGAAAACAACTCCATTTTCCGAGCTAATTGCCTGGGAAATTGGATTGGGTGTTCATTTCCTTTCCCAGCTGAAACGTCCTGTCGAAACTTGAAGAAATACTGGGAACTTTCCGATGAGGTTTTTGTTTGAATACGTTCTTGACATAATTGAAGAAAATGTTACTTGTAATTTACCACTTTATTGAGATGGAAAGGAACGCGAAGTACCCGGTTCTACCTGGAAAATTCTTTATAGGGTGTGGCAAGACGTTGGGTTTCTCGGGGACAGTATATAAATAAACATAATAATATAATACCTGGGTTAACTACCAAATTATAATACACTTTTCTACAATCTAGCAATAACTATTATGTAATACTAAGAAACAACCATACCATTGACCATGACGACCTCTGTGGCACGGAGGGTGAAGGTTCGCCTGCGACGCAGGAGGTTGCGGGTTCGCTTCCCGCCTCGGAACAAATATTTGTACAATCTGCAGATATTTGTTCTGGGTATTTTCTATGTATGATAAAAAATATCTATCTATGTGAAGTATCGTATTAAGTATATAAGTTATCTAGTACCCAATAACACAAGCTCTGCTTAGCTTGGGCTAGATAATGTTTAATCTATTTATTTATTTGTATCACTCTATAACTACTTACATTAAAGTATATAAAAATGTTTCTCAACTTCGTTACCTATCTCTAATATATAGGAGATCAGAGTATAAGTTACGAGTTAGTAACTCTAGAATAAAAAGCTTCATAAACACGGTACCTACACTGGTTCTGACCACCAGAAGCATAAAATTCGTTCATACTCTACTAATTTGCAACTGCGAGAAGTTGTATAATTATATTAAACCCCTAGTAATAAGCGCAGCGCAATTTTAAACTTAGGTACTGCTTTTAACTGTCGTCAGGCGCTCATGGAAACTGAAAGCTTATTAGAGTCGGTTCAACAAGAGACCCGTCATGGGATTTGAAGGCGCTGCTGTACCTAATTACCTATTATGTTTAGCGGGCAATACATAGCGCGTCTGTTCCTTTTTAATCCTAATACAACTATAACTATTTATTTAGTTTATGATTCAAAATGCCTACAGAAAGTAACCGCTCCTAATAAAATTATGGTTGTAACATAATGTTGTAATAACTAGTTCACAAAGTTAGTTCACAATTTTGCCACGACGGCTCTCTTGCTGAACAGAGTCTAGCATTTTTTTCTTTTCTTTCTTTCTTTTCTTTCAGAGTCCAACTACCAGTGACAAGAGAGAAGAAGATAGCTAAGCCTCTTTTAGTCTGACTTGAATATTAATTTTCTTTGCTACACAAAAGGCTTTTACAAAAATATCAATGGGATTCGCAAAATGTTGACTGACGATCGGCGTGTTTATGTAACTTATAATAAGTACCGAAAGGGAATATTGCTGAATGGGAAAACGTAAAAGGGTTACCCCTTACCCTTATACAGAAGCCACCTTCAAGTAACTCTACATTCTAAAAAACACGGTCTTTTGTTTCAATTTGGATATCATTTTAGAGTAAATATTAATATTAAGCTTTTATTCTAAAACCTTTCAAAAGGAAAACACGACTGAATAAAATTTTCATTTTCCAAAGTGCCTCTGTATATTCAAAAATTTGCTCGACATCTCGAAATCAGTTTGATGTAACTTAAATTAACTTAATTTAGCACACAAGTAGGTACTTGTACTTGTAGCGCAGACTCTTTTCTTTCACACAAGTAGGTACATTTTTTATATATATTTAAGTTCTCTCGAAACATAATTTCATTTGAGTAAAAATTATATTTGTCGTTTAAAATAAGATGGTTCGTTGTCTTCGGTTAGTTCAAATAAAAGCCTTAACTATGAATTTTTACATCTAGCTCTTGATCTAGGTTACATCCGTGCTTCGGGTCCATTGAATGGATATCTCCATCCGTAAGTAGATACGAGGTATCATAATGTTTCGCTTTGCGTGTATTTAAAGTTAAGAGTAGTTTTGTTCCAAACTTGCAAAACATTCTAGTCTACGTGTATTGTTAGCTCCTATTCTGTTATCATGCGTGAAATTTAACGCGTGAAGGTCTCCGAGCGAAACTTTCATTCATTATGAAAGTACCTACAAGTCTGTGTAGTAGAAACTAGTGTCTTAAAATACCAATCAACAGTTACTTGGTCAAAGCGTAAAACATTGTCGTTCAAATGTGACTCACTATATCCGCCGCACCAACACCCAGCATTTCTTTTGTTATAACCTTTGTTGGAGCCCTCGACATATATTTCAGTGAGAAAACAAAAACGTGAAATCGTCCGAACTGAACCAAGGTCATTATGCTCATAATGCAGAATCAATTAATCACCTTGTTAACATAATAGCATTGATAGGCTTGTCTTAAAATTTCACGGCAATTAGCAACTGTTTGGTACCTCATTGGAAGGCTTAGCTTAGAAGTTGGCGAATAAAACATGGATATTTGAGTAATGTATTGCCGATTTGATCTCAAATATGAAAGAGGGAAATCTTATTTTAGAAAACTCAAAATAATGGCAATTATGAGTAAAAAATCTGTCACCCATAGCGACTTAGGTGGTTGCGTAAACGCCCCGGTGCCGCCACCAATGAACTGGAAAGCAAGGTCTTTGACCACTCTTATTGTTTAATTTCATTCGTCGTTCTCATTAGAGCCAGTCTAACAATACCTCAGGAAGGAAACGACTGGATCCGGGCACAGACGTGAACTATCACAGCAGACAATTCTCCGTTCCACCGGATTTTACCTCGGTATAAATAAGTGCTGCAACCCGAAAATGTCATCAGTTGTGCAAAGAGTATAACGTTGACAATGTTATCGCAAGTTATTGCTTTTGCTGCGATCGTGGTCTGCGCAGTGACAGCCACTAAAGTTGAGTTATCCGACGAGAAGACCCCCTACGATTATGTGAAAGAACGCTTGGATGCCATCGGAACTGATATGAGGACTGGGCTGCCGCTGTCCGACAGTTACGAAGTGGAAGAAAGTGAAGATTACCCGGAGCATATCGAAGGAGCTGCATCTACTGTGTTGAACACTGTTGCTGGAGTTGGTGGTGTAGGCGGCATTGGTGGAATCGGCCTGGGCCAAGGTTTGGGACAGGGAATAGGACTGGGCGGCCTCGGATATGGAGGCATCGGACTCGGTCAAGGATTGGGCCAAGGATTGGGCATTGGACTTGGAGGGCTGGGTGGTGTTGGAGGTTTGGGCATCGGCGGTATTGGCGGAGCTGGCATTGGTGGAGTAGGTTTAGGCAATGGTGTCGGTCTTATCAACCCTGGACTTGGTGGGATCGGAGTTGGCGGTATAGGCTTGGGAGGTGGTCTCGGCGGAGGTGGTCTTGGCGGAGGTTTGCTTTACCACCCTCTACTAGGAGCTCAAGTTGGTGGCGGATACGCAGACAAGAAGGCTTATGACGAAGCCCAAAAGAAAGACGCTGGTGAAAACTTAGAGAAAATAGAAAAGAAAGCCGAGGAAGAAACCAAACATGGCCAGGAAGGATTCCAACAAGGTGCAGCTGCTGCCAAAGCCGAGAAGGGAGAGTCCAGCTTCTACAAGGATGAAGAAGCCAAGAAAAAAGCGGCTGGTGATGAAAAGTTTTACGAGGGTGGCCAGAAAGTTGATAAGAAGGGTAAGTTTTTTTATTATTTATTACCTCTGTAAGTGACTACTTTATTTATTTGTGAAAAGGTCTTACAAACACTACAAGTACATGATATCTTAGAATTTGTTTACAAACCCGAGGGAATTGATTGATTCCCGTGATTCCACCCACCAGCATGAACAATTTTTGTCAAAAACCTTTTAAAAAATTCGAGTTTTTTTTATTTAAAAGTAAGACTATAAAATTGAAGAGACAGTTGATATACGGGTAGTTACGGCATGTATCTATGTATGTGGCACATTTTAATAACAAGATATAACCTCTACCACTACCTCTACTAGTTATAAGTACCTTTATCAATTTTGGATCAGACTGCGGTACAAGATACACGGGCCCTATAACTAGGGTTCTATAGCGGTACTTTATTTATTTATTCTTTTTTTACCACAGTTATCATTATTCATAAACAGGCAATGTCAACAAAAAAACTATTTTAACTTACATTTATATTTAAAATTAATCTATTGAAAAAACTATGTTACTTATGTTCATTTATATCCTCAGATGTATGAAAGATTGCATGAGATTGGCCGAGATTTTAACGATAAAAAACACCCTTTTCTGGGATTCACCATATTCCAACACTTTTTTATTCGTACAGGTGCCAACGAAGAACAGCTTAAAAAAGCAAAGAGCCACAAGAAAGGTCACGTGAGCAAGGGTTTCAAGTCATCCAGCAGCAAAAACGAGGAAGAGAAGAGCGAAAGCTTCTACGACGAGGCTCACGATGAAGCAGACCATAAAGTTGCTGGTCAAAACGCTGGATCATTTGGGGAGAACTCACAGCAAGGGTTCAAGGGAGTTCATGAGGAGAAGATTTTGGATGCTAATGCTCAAGGGAAAGAGGGGCATCATGTTTCAGAGCAGAAGATCGACGATTCTAAGGCAAACAAGGTGAGTTTAGTTATAAAATATAGTGTCCAAAGTGTAGTTTGATACTTTACAAATTTTAGCACGTCCTCATTCGTGTTTCAAGAAGATTTTTCAATGCTATTTGGTCACTTCTAATATTGTTAGGTACTCTCTATCTCTACTTTTAACAACTCTAGGTATTTAAGACCTATAAATCATTACCCGAATAGAATGAATTACAAAAACACAGGTAACGTCGTATTCCGGCTAAGCAGTTTCATCATGATCATCAGCCCGTTGAGGATCACCAGTGGGCATAGGCCTCCCCCATAGAATGGCACTATGAATGGTCTTTAGCCACCTCCTGCCACCGACTTCCTGCAATCATTATAATTTAGTCAGTCCATCAAGAGCAGGTACTTTATACTGGTCATTAAATTAAACTTCAGCGGTCACAGTTGAAATTGAATAGGCTAGTCGAGTATAAAACTAGAATTTTATGAAACCATAATGTCTTTGATAAATTTACAAAACTGCGAATATTAATTAGGTACTTAACACACTACACATTACTTTGAAGCACCAACATCTAGAGTGTTACTAGGTAATCAACTATGAAGGTGTCTTGCCTGAAAACCTAAAGTTATCCAATGACGGTGAAATAAACCATAGTCCACCTACTAAATAGCAATAAGATCGATTTTTGTTTTCCGCTGTGGTGTGTTCGGCCTAAGAATAGACCCCTCCGTCTCCTCCCGTGGATGTCGTAAAAGCTGACTAAGGGATTACACTAGCTAGGGGATGGGCAGCAGCATCCACCTGAGTACTCAACACCAATACTGCGATCACCAACCTACCTTCCAAGAATGGTGATTTTGGCAAATCTTCCCCATCGCATTCTTTAGGAGAGGCCTCGTCCAACAGTGGACGTCTAAAGGCTGCTGATGTGCTGTGTCAGTCTAGTTTCTTTCAGGACTACCTACCAATACATATCTAATGTATGACGTCATTCTATCAACATACCTATAGCTGCAAAGAATTGTGTCTCCTTGTTGGCACGTCCAAAAGCGGCTATCAGGCCATTGTCTCTACCAACGGTGGTCAAGTCTACCTAGGACGTGTCCTAGTCAAAATTAAACTATGCTCTCTACCACCCTGATTTTGGTTTACTCTGGCCAGATCAAAATTCTTACAAGCACATCAGCTGACTTAATGTGATTTCTGGGAGCCTAACGTTAATTTGCATGTTTCAGGGTGAATTCCTGCAAAAGGGCTACAAGGGAGGCGCAGAACAGTTGGAGAAGTTCAACAACCTCGGTGCCCATTCGGTGCACGGGCACCAGGAAGCCACCGGTGGATACCAACAAAGCAAGGGGATATTGCCAATCAACTAAATTACCTACCAAACAGCTTTGGATATGAAATTAATAAAGAATTTTGCATTTTAATTATTATTTTCTTTCTCTAGGGAAGTAATCTCTATATGAATACCTATTTAATTACTATCTTAGCTGGTTCAAGTTTGACAAAGAGGTCAGCCGACGAATCCAACTCGGGTGGGAAGTGGTTGGATCAGCCATCACAGATACGCATAGAGACTGAATAAGAAAGTGCGTGTTACTCGCTGTGGCACTGAGACATGGTCTGTAACAGAGACTAAATTGTGCTTGGAGTTTAAATAAGAGGTAAAAACCGAAACGAGAAAATCCTTAGAAGAACCAAGATCATTGACATAGCTCTCAGAATTAGCAATTGAAGTGGCAATGGGCACGTCTCAATACTAGGTGATCACTACCTATAGTAATATTAATATTCTTTTAGGTATATGGGGCACTTCGCAGCTGGTCTATTCTCTATCTCGCGACAGGTTTGCAACAGGCGTAAATTGTGCAATCATTGCTGTCAAACAGTAACTTTTGTATTAGATAATAACAATAACTTTTCATTTAAAAAACCGACTTCCGCCATTGAATTCGACTGAATAACTGGATGGAAAAAAAATGATGAAAAAACCATAGTGGTGAAAGGGTACTAAGTACTTTCTGAATGCAAATGCTTGATTTGTTGCTGAAAATATCAAAATCGCCATATGTATGCCTACAATATTTGAGGAGTTCCCTCAATTCCTCATGGATTCCATCATCAGAACTGGATTCTGAAAAAAATGGGACCAATCTGGAAGTATATCTATTCAAATAAAAAAAATCCAAATCGTTTTATAAACGACGGAGATATGAGGTAACAAACTAAAAAAAAACAACCGAATTGAGAACCTCCTTCTTTTTGTGAACTCGGTTATAAAGTGACGTTTGACAGCAATGATCGCGCATTTTACGCCTGTTGCAAACCTGTCGCGACTTCGCGAGATAGAGAATACGGCAACCGGAACTAATATTTGCAGGTTTTACGTATACGTTTCTCCCGCAGCAGAAATCGAACCCGCACAGATTGTAAATAAGCAGAGCATTACTCTAGCATTACAGAATGTGTCTAATGTAGGTACCTACCTATTATACATTAGTGAAAGATCAGAGACAACAGTGAAAACTTTATAATTTATTTAGGTAACACACTTACATCTAAAAACCGCAAACATGCACGAGAAGTTAAATTAATATAACAGCACACAAAACAAAATGAGTTCTAACATAACAAAATCAATTGAAATGGTACTTCTTAGTCTTTAATCCGTTTTTACCAAACGTACATTTTCCTAGGTCGTTGCAGTATACAACTCCTTGTGAAAGACGCAAAGGGCTGTTCGTTTGGTAGCCTGATTCATCGCCCTCACTGAACTGACTAAAATACCTAGAAGATAAAATTAGTACGTATCACCAAACTCAAAATAAAGATTGTAAAAATTCAGGTTCATGCATATATCACACAACAATCAAATAGCATAAGCACTGGCCGCTACAAAAAAAGAAAAATTGATAATCGTTCTTCGTTTTAAAATTCGAACTACGATTCTCTGGGCCTCAGCCTTGCCTCAGCCCAGATTTTTATTTGTTTTTTTTTATTCAGCTTGACCAAGCATAGCTTGTGCATGCAGACAACAATTTCACGAAAGTTTTTTTAACCTTAATATTAACCCATAAATGGAAAATTCATTGATTGAAAAATAATCGCATTGGCATAATCGCAGACTCCTTGTATGACGTTCGGATACCATTAGAGACTCTTTAAAAAGTTTTTGTACCCTGGCGACTCCGGTGTGGGCGGCGTGAACACTGTTGACGATATCTTGTACGATGCGTTTGAACGCTGCAAGTTTGAAAAAACATGAGAAAGAAAATCATGATTTTCATATCACTTAGAACCACATTTTATTAAACCTCGGTTCAAACAATATAGATTAGAGTCGTGATTATGGTGTTCCAATATTTTGTTATCAATGTTCGAAATTGTGTAGAGTATATTACATACCTACTTAATTTTACGAGGGAAGCCGCGAGAGGGTTTCCGCGGCTTCCCTCGCATTTTTCACTTTACAGCAAATTACGCGCTTGAATTCACGGGTTACAACGAAAACTGCTCTGCTCTCGACGATTTCGACTATTTAACTACATTTAGTATAATCAGTTAACTAGTCATCATCATCATCATCATCAGCCTTTTACGTGCCCACTGCTGAACGAGGCCTCCGCTCGATGGACTAAAGACACTATAAACGTTGCAGGAAGTCGGTGGAAGGTGTCGGCTCAAGCCCGTTCGTCGTGACATTCTAGGGCGGAGGCCTATGTCCAGCAGAGGACTTCAGGCTGATGATGATGATGATGATGAAATAAAAGAGTAAGCTATAAAATGTAATTCACCTGACTGTTTACACTGACATTAGACCGCTGCTTACTTATCCGCTGAGGGGTCACAAGGGCGGACTGATATTGCTGTATCGAATAAAAATAGATACTTTATGTTATCGTTTTGAGACAATTTGTTGTTTTGTTTCACAATGGGATAAGGAAAAAATCCCGTTGTCAAGTCTTATTTATAAGGAAAATAGAGAAAATATTTTACATATGATTGATAAATTGGTCTTACATAAGAAAGAATACATGACTAGATCACAAATTGGATACGAACCTTAGGGTTCGCAAGTAGAAATACGAACCCCAAAATTCTTGTTTTTTTTGTGTTTTTGGTCTCATCAACACATCTTGAGATAGCGAAAACTAGGAGACCTAAATTTTAATTGACAAGTTCTCAGCCAGATACTCGACCAAGGAGGTCGTCCAAAAAAAATTTTGCTTTTTATAATTTCATCAAATATGTAATATGCATTTTCAGTATCATAATCAGTATCATTTTCACAATAATAGGTAGTAAAACTTTTTGGGCAGGCTCTCTTCACTTTACTCAATAAACCACATTAAAAATCTTGTTTAGAGATGTCTTCGATTTTACTAAAAACTATGCTTTTATCAAAGTAATAATATATAAGTATTTAAAAAAAAACACAACAAGCTTTTATTAAATTAGTGATCGGACCCGTGAGCTGATCAACATAAACCCAAATACTGCCAGGCTACTATTAATCATCGAGGAGTTCCGTTTCCGTCACCATCATCACATCAGCTCGCCGTCACCATAATATTGTATTGTCATCTGAACTTTACAGGTATGAAAAAAATTCAGCTCAATCGGTTAAAGATAACTGATTTAAAATTCATTTGCAAGATTCCACCCGGACAAATATACATTACATTGCAAGTTAAAAAAAGCTTTTAAAAAACCATATGGTATAAACTTATATACAGTTTTACCGATACGCCTTAGCTACCCTAAGGCCGAGTACCTGCCTACAATAGATTTATAAGAAACTAAATTGTCTATGCGCATATAAACGGACAACTTCACGTAGGTAGCTACTGTAAGTACCTATGTAACAGCAAATCAAATAAAAACTTACCGAAAAAGGCGTGCTTTTCGCTGGCCGTTTATACGTGGGCGTAGATTGTACGAAGTTTGGAGACATATTAGCGGTCGGGGATATTATGGCAGTGTTGAATGGGGACGTTTGCTCTGTAGACAGAGATTTTATTCAAAATAACATTCTAAATTTAAGCCAGGGGTGAAATGATAATAGTAAGAACGGATAAGAAGATTGGTGCCTGGGGGTATGGGGATAAGGAATGGAGTCGTTTGCTCTGCTGACCAGGGGTGTCAATCGGAAGAACGTTCATATAATCAAAAAATCCTTTCACCACACAGGTTCTTCGATCATTGGTCACTTTTCAGGATCATTACCAAGAAATAAACAGAGACACGAAGTGGTAGTTATTCTGTACGATTACTTACTTGATTGATTCAGCTGTTCTTCCAAGTTTTTAATAATTTTCTGATATTCCTTCATCTGCTTGTGTTGCTTTTGGCAGACCTCCGTCATACGTTTCAATTCCGTTCTTACTTTGTAAAACTTTTTAGTCTGAAAATTAAAAATAAACTTACCTACTAGCTACTAGCAAAAATTTAAGAAAACAAATACAAAATTCGTTATTTACCGATTCTATTAAATACGATAGCAAACGTCGCCTATGTTTCTTCTGAAACTGTATAACTTCGCAGCATTTTTTTATGATTTCCTCTGGCTCAGTGAAGTAATCTTGAATTTCTTGTTTCATCTTAAAATAACGACATAACTTTATTAGTTGAGAAATGTTTCTAAAACAAAACAATACTGGTTTACTTACTGTAATTCAACGTACATCTGGTACCAGTTTCATTATAGAGCACGGTACAGGGCATACTAAACAAGTGTTTTCTTTCGTACCTAAAATACAGAAATTCGTTAATAAACTTGGTCACAAAACTAAATACCTACCTACTTACTTAGTTTATAATTTACGAATAAAAATTACGTTTAGTAGGTTAGTACAGAAACAAATGTTAAAGTTTATTGTAAAAAGTACAAACCATTGTCCAAACATTTGTTGCAAAACATAAGACCGCATGATGATAAATGAAGAGTGATACCGGGTTCCAACTGGACAAAACAGTTATTGCAATGAATCCAATCCATTTTTAATAATTTTCATCCAACATTTCTGAAAATAAACAACAAATTAATTCCACAATTATCAAAATCACAAAACAAAATTTAATTTTAAAGTCGTTCTGTTTTTTTTTAATTATTGCAAATGGAAAGGCACATACACACCATACATACAGCATACAGTTTCTATGCAGGATACATAGAAACCAATTACATACAGCCAAGTTTCAGTAGTATAGTTTGGAAGACGACGATTGTAGTAAATAAGTACATAGGTACGCGTACTTTTTAGGTAGGTACATGCTAAAATACACACCGAATGAGTGTAGGTAGGTAAGTATGGCTCTAGGCAAAACAATGAACATATCGCGCGAATATAATAAGAAGTTGCTGATATAAGAATCAGTTTTGTTTAACGACGGGCGTGCGTGGTCGCCTTGACCAAAAAATACTAAACATTACTGTGTACCTTGACCATGGCTTTAAAAGTCATATTTTTGATAGCCTTGACCTGTGTCTGTTCAAACGCCAAACCAACATGTATGTTTTCATCATAGAACAACAATACTCACAAGGGTTTTTATTCCCCGCATGTTTCCTGATTCAGAAAAAATATATAAAAACTCTTTACATGGCTCAGAAAAAAAATAATCAATTTTAAAATTTAAATTCAGAATATGATCGTTTGCATACGATCAATTTGTAGATTTAAACAAATGAAAGATAATTTATTTACTTAATGTGTGAGTTACATGGAAATAAATTGTTTTCTTGTTTCTATTTAGACAAAATATGTTGCCCGGCGCAGTATCTAAAGGCATGTAAGGAGATGCTGGAAGTACCTACAAAATCCAAGGCTCAGCTTGAATGTGTGGCTGCTAGAGATCGGTAAGTTATATTATTTTTATTTTTTTAAATATTTCATGAATAAAAAGACCTCGATGTTTACCTTTTCTGATTTATACCTAGGTATAGCACAACATTGCGTTGCATTGTAGCAACAACGGAAATCACGGAAAAGTTTACAGATTTTTGTTTTCGTTGGCGCTGCCTACCGCCACCTACCTATAAGTACCTATATGAAACCTAAGATAGAGTTCATTGAACCAATATAATACTGTAGTAGAGTAGGTATTGTGTTAATAATATACCTAACCGAAAAACTCTTTTGTTAGATACATGTTTTGAAACAAATTCTTCCAACAACAAATCGACTTTTTTGTAGAGTGGACTGCCTCTACTATGTTCAGCAACGCCAAGCCGACCTGGTTCCAGTGGACCCTGAGGATATGTATGTTGCCGCCAAGATCCCCAACCAGGACTTTGTGGTCTTCCAGGAGTATAGGACTGATGAGGAACCTGATGGTATGTCATCATCATCATCATTGGTAGTTCAAATAGTATACACACACAATGGCACAACACTATTAGGTATAAGCTTCCACCCTCATACCACTCCAATGGCTGTGATATTCGCATCTAGGTCTTCCACTTACTTCCTCTAATAATATAGCTACGTAGAAAGAAGTTTACCATAAGGTTCTAGCTAGAAATATAAGACATAAGATTACCTGTATCTCTCCAATTCTGCAAGGGTACGCTAGGAAAGTTTTTAAGGAATCTGATCCATAGCGTGGTTAAGGACCTCGTAGCGGGCCTTCACTAATGAGACCTTAATGTCCTCAAACGAGCAAGTAAGCCATTTATAAAAGTATATTGCATAAATGTATTTGTTATACAGGGTGTTTTTTTTAAATGGGACAGTATGGGGATATCCGAATCCATAAGAGATACGGGAAAACTGTCTTTGGAACCATTTGCTCATTTTGTATGAAAATTATATTGGCATAGTTATTTTTTTGGTCAAGCGTGAGTTCTCCATAAAAATGAGTAGTTTTGATCAAAAATTTTTTTTATGCGTGTCGACTCTGTTTCATGTAAGGATTGTTTCATTGTATGGGAAGAAAAAAATCTGAGCAGCAAAAGTTAGTCAAATTTAATAAAATGTTTTCTCATACAAATTGTAAGTAATCTGGTACCTACGTTAATAAAACTATCGCAATAAATTTTCAAAATGGCCTCCCTCTTGCTGTTTCCAGGTACGGGTACGTTTCAGAATACCTCTTGTGGCCTCAGACAAAGATTTTCTTATTAAAGTTTGACTAACTTCTACAGCTCTGATTTTTCTCATTTCACGAGACCATCAGAGCAGTAGAACAACATTCACCACACATCTTTGTCTAATGCCACTAGAGATGTTCTGAAACGTGCCCGTACCTGGAAACAGCAAGAGGGAGGCCATTTTGAAAATTTATTGCGATAGTTTTATTAACGTAGGTACCAGATTACTTACAATTTGTATGAGAAAACATTTTATTAAATTTGACTAACTTCTGCTGCTCAGATTTTTTTCTTCCGATACAATGAAACAATCCATACATGAAACTGAGTCGATACGCATAAAAAAATTTTTTGATCAAAACTACTCATTTTTATGGAGAACTCACGCTTGACCAAAAAAATAACTATGCCAAAATTATTTTCATACAAAATGAGCAAATGGTTCCAAAGACAGTTTTCCCGTATCTCTTATGGATTCGGATATCCCCATACTGTCCCATTTAAAAAAAACAGCCCTGTATATAAAAATATATAATCCTATATCTCGACTCTGCCAGCTGTTTATGATAATAAACAACTTGGCTATCAAGTTATACCTACCATATATCGTATAAGCAAATCAGACACTTGCTTTCACTGATAAAGTGGTATTACATAACGAGGGAGAAAGTCTTGGAGTCAAATAACAACCACTGACAAAGGGCATCCAATTATGTATCTCAGATTAAAACAGACACAATGTTGAAATAAGACTGGCTTTAGTTTTTTTTCGTTCACTTGATTCTCTTACTTACCCAGATTAGGTACACATACGTCTCTCATACCTAGCTGAATTAGACAAGCATCATTCAGACATTCAGTATAAAATATTGATTCATTGATGTCCACAACTATACTTAAAGGCACAGTCGCAGAAGGTCTTTAAACTTATTCAACAAAAAAAAAAAAAAACACGATAGTAAATATCAAAGATGACCCGATATTTTGTACTGTAATTGTTTTTGAACTGAATGGCTATAAGAGCTCATGGTAACTGATCGTTTGCACCTTTGCTTTGGCCGTATTATACAGTCAAGTCGGTTTCTTTCGTTCTCATGTTTATCATGGTGTGTCCGGGGCCTTACAATATACCTCTCCATCTCCTCCCGTATATTTCGTAAAAGCTGACTGAGGGATTACACCAGGGGATGGGTAGCAGCATCCATCCAGTAACTCTATGCACGTATACTGTGATCACCAATCCGCCTGCCAAGAGTGGTGATTATGGCAATTGTATTTTATGAGGGAGGCCTCATCCAGCAGTAGACGTCTAAAGCCTACTGATGATGATGAAGTCCTGATTTAAAAAAATATATCTGAAAATAAAGCTTCTTAGCTAAATTCCTTCAAAATTCGACTTGACACTGATCCTAATGACGTGCAAATTATTAATAAAGGTATTTAATTAACTTATAATAAGGACTTTTTTCTGCTTTTTCGAAACGAGACGTCATCCATTTTTATTTTATTTCAATTTCTAGTGTTTTTTAGTTATATCGTGTAATTTTGGTGGCATTTTAACCGGTGTAGCTTATTTAAAGAACACAATTGGTAGTGAATTTAAATATAAGCGTATTGCGTGTCTTTTCAAATGAGTTGAAATTGTCAACGAAAATTCTAAATCGCTTTACTAGAACCATAGAATACGTAATAACCACATGTGAGAACATGACTTGATTCACACTTTGACGACTTGGCCTAACTTTATCAAAATAATTACTTGACATTGGCAAAATTGAGGAATGTTTTCCTCACAGGCCATTATATAAAGAAAATAAATAATAATACTTATAATAAATGCCTATACTGTGTGGCGATTCATAAAATAAGTACCAAGCATGTAGCAGGTAGCAGCAAAGAATAAATAATATCCAGTATAAGTAGGTTACATTGACGTGAGAGGAATCTCTTGGGAAATCAGCTGCCTGGCATTGTGACTTTTATAAGTTCAGCGCTCATTTTTGCTTCAGGTACTTTTGTTTTGGTTATGATTGGACTGTGGTCAGTCAAATTAGATAACTACGCCTATGGGGACTACCTACCCAGTTAATTAATCTTAATAATCATCATCATCATCATCATCATCAACCTGTAGAAGTCCACTGCTAGACATAGGCCTCCCTCTTAGAATACCACGACGAACGGTCTTAGCCGCCTCCATCCACCAACTTCCTGAGACGTCATTATCATAATAATAATCCCAGAAAATACAGACGCGACTCTAGTGTCTACTTTACCGCAAGCTAAAGTTTTGCATCTCAGGCAATTCATAATACTTCATTCATATTTGAAAAACATTAAAATATAGCAGAAACTTTAACTTTTTTTTTTAAATAGTATTCAACTTCAAACAACGACTCCTTCAAACATTGACGCCATAGACCAAGTAGATACACCACAGAAAATCTAGAACATTATGAGCAAGAAACATAATTAGTCATTATGAGGATACGATATCACTGCCCAAAATCATGTTTTCTTGCGATTTCTGACATTTCTAGTAACTAACCTCCAGTTTGTCTGTATTAAAGACATAGATATGATCGTTTCGTATAAAGATCAAAAACTCTACTTTAGACTCTATAGTAGAGTTTTTGATCTTTATACGAAACGGGATCGGTTGGCACAAAAACTTTTTTTTTGTAAATTGCCCATTTCCTTGCTGACCGTACATTTTTTTCAAAATCTGTGAATGCCGTTTCGTAAAAACATTTCCCTCTAGTTACAAACGGTTAAGGTGTTAGTACCAGCCATTACCGCGTTTTCCCCACTGTTCAACTATATAGATTCACGCCCCATCTCAAAAATCTTCCCTGTGTGTATACTGTATATACTTATACATAATTATGTGTTTTTTTTTTCTTAACGTGCTCTTCCTGGTTTATATTTTTATTTGTTTTTTTACCTACCTACCTATTTATTGTTTAACCCCCCTTTGTTTATTGATGTTCGTGGCATCACCTTGGCCCTGTCTGACCAAACCAGTGTCGCGCCGCGCCGCGCCGTACCCAATTCTGGTGCAGCTTATGCTATGACATAAATACATACATAACATAACATAATATCCAACAGTCACATACGTAGTCTTGATCCCACACTAGGATTCCCTGTGTCGTAGGTATCAGGAACTACGAGTACCATGGTACCATAACACCATAGACAAGAACCTATTTGACCCCACATAACACATATCGATATTTATCTAAGTATTTAACCTTAACCTTCATATTTAATTTATTTATATTTATTATTATGTTTAATCTTTTCTTGTGTTTGTTTCATAATGTTTAATTTTGTGTGTTGTTTTTCTTTCTTTGTGTTTTTCTTTTCTTTCAACAATTCCTTTTCGTTTCAGCACCATTCCGGTACGAAGCCGTAATTGTAGTGAATAAGGACCTGCCTATCAATAACTTGGATCAACTGAAGGGCCTGAAATCATGTCACACTGGGGTTAACAGAAACGTGGGATATAAGGTAAGAACCTAAAACCAAATGCAACATAAATGCATGCATGTTTGCACCACAAACATGCAAGGACAATTATCTATTCTTTTCTCTTTCTTATTACAATGTACATTTTAAGAATCCTCTTTTTTACCAACTTTCATGGTTACCCCTGTAATTCTTTCAGTTTTGTGTATCGCTTTAGGCACCCACGACGAATTAGAAATTCATAATGTTACTAATTTTTTCTGTTAATAAATGAAATTTAGTTTTAGTTTAAATCACGGTAAGTTCTCAAAACGTTGAATCAGTGTAATGATTTATCGGTCGAGTCACTGGTTTTTTCTTGGTTGGTAACCGCTTTGTGCGGTACCCTTAAAAACCCTGATTGTGCAGCTAACTTAAATATATCCTTTTGAAATAGAGTAAGTCTTCATCAGCTATTAAGACGTCCGTCCACTGTTGGACGAGGCTCCCCTCAAAGAATACTAATGGGGGGATTTGCCATATTATGGTCATCGCAATATTGGTGTTCAGTACTCAGATGGATGTTGCTGCCCATCCTCTGGTGTAACCTCTTAGTCGACTTTTACGACATTCACGGGTCAAACGCAATGTATATTATCATGCCATTACAATTTTCAATAAACTACCAGATGACTTTAAGGACCTGCCAATAAATATATTTAAATGGAAATTGAGAAGTTGGTTGATTGATAAATGTTTTTATGACATTAGGCAATTTATGGAGTATAAATCTGATGTTCATTATTCGACATAATTACCTTTATTTTTTTTTGACATTATTTCTGTATAACTTAATTTTTTTAATTCCAATGATTTCTCACCTACTTAAAATTTGACATTGTAATTTATTTAATTTATCAGATTACATTATAGACATTACATAGGATTAATTTTTGCACGCTTTGATGAGGCAGAATGTAATGGACCATTTTTATTCTTTAACTTTACTTAACAACTATTGTACCTACATTCCTGCGAATAAATGATTATGATTATGATTATGATTATGAGACGGAGGGGTCTATTCTAAGACCGGACACACCACGGCATATAGATAGAAAGTAAAATAAAAAATGCTTTAAAAATTGATGCTGAAATTGATCTGTCTATCTATATACTTATCATATTTTATGATAATTACAGAATTTAAGCACATGTATAGGACGTGGTTGGTAAACTTTTTAGTACAAACGATAAACGTGTTCAGACTAGGTATGTTAACTTATATGCCAATACGAGTTCAAGGCTTTCAAGTTTCATCCAAGACGAACGCTTCGTAAAATATTTGCTTATCTTTGTATCACTTTTGTAAACAACTTTCATGCAAACCCCTTATAGAACTTTTATACGACAATGGCATTTTTATAAGTTTCCGAGAACCGGTGATTTTTGTAGGTTTACCGACCATACTAGCAGTGCATCTGGCAGTGGCTAGTGTAGAATAAATATACTCCATAAAAAACCATATCAATACAACCTATCGAGAATTTAATAAACATCAAATTGACCTTCAAATTTTACATGTAACTTTTCAAACACGTGATCGGTGTACTAAGACATAGAGACGATGGTAGAATTCAAATAAGGTGTAGGTAGTCAATTTTGCGCTTTATAAAAAGCTATAAAACATATCTACACCCTATGAATTGAAATATACTCTCATAAGCAAAATAGAACGCGATTACAAAAACTCACCGCATATAAGTGTCGTGGTGTGTCCGGCCTCAGAATAGACCCCTTCATTTCCTCCCGTGGATGTAGTAAAAGCCTAACTAAGGGATTTCACCAGCGGATATCGGAGTTAAAGTCAAAATTTTATTCATTGAAATTACAAGGATAATTTTGAATCATCGCGCCCAAGGAGAAACGGCAACAAACACGACGGATTGGCTTGATTTGATGGTCCTTCTTACTACTAGGTGGGAAGCGCCTGTGTGGTGCCTGTGATACATAGAAAAACAAAACTTATAAACCTTAGGTAGGTAGTCAAAAGTAAAGAATAGAGTAAAGTAAGGATGAGAAATGAGCAGCAGCATCCACCTGAGTATTTAAAACCAAACAATGATCACCAATCCGCCTGCAAAGCGCGCAGGTGGTTATGAAAAATCCCTAATTGTAATGGGGGAGGCCTCGTCTACCAGTGGACGTAAAGTCTGGTGATGATGATAATAAAGTCCTAAAAACAAATTTAGTAAGTATCATTTATTCAACTTTAACACAGGAGATAACAAAACCAACACTTGGTTTTGTTATCTTCCTTGAAAGGTACACTTTAGCGGCTGGTAAGGTAAATATAAGAATCTAAATCATTTTTCAAACCTATTTTAGTTAATATATAGCTTTTGTTTTGTTCTCTCTGATGTAAAATGGCATACGTCAAAACAAGACTAAAGCTATCAAAATTGTTACACAAAAAGTTCAGGAATCGTTTATTCCAATCTATGCGGGTTTGAGTGTCATTGGATCGGTTTTTTTTGTCCCTTTAAAGTTTGAGGTAATCTTTACCCATTTATTTCATTCCAATGTGAAAGCTTAAATCATATCTTAGATGTATGTATCTATATTTTATGAGTAGATCCTTGGGTCTCTAGTCTCTGCAGGTATTACTTACATATTTTAATTGAGAGCCAGATATTACCATGATTTGACATTACCTTATTATCTACCTATTTGCATAATTTGCATGATTCATCAACATTATATTATTATATTATTGTATTGTACTATTACTTTGTAATCGCTTTAATAATTATGTGACTGATGATTGTAATTTAATTTTTGGAACTCAAATTTGCAGCGCCTCTACATAGTTCATGTAACCAATTTTCTAACATAACATAACTACGAGTACTATGGTACCACAACACCCAGACCCGGAACATATAAATAAATAAATAATGCTGGACATTTGACACAACATTATCTAGCCCCAAGCTAAGCAGAGCTTGTGTTATGGGTACTAGATAACTGATATACTTAATACCTACAATACGTTACATAGATAGTTTTTTTTTGTTATACATAGAAAAATACCCAGAACATCCTGAACAAATATCTGCAGATCGTGCAAACATCTGTCCCGCAGCGGGAATCGAACCCGCACCTCTTGCGTCTCAGCCGGCTACTCGCCCGCCGCACCAAACAAAGTAAAATATGTAGGTACTATTCATGTAGTAAATAAAATATGAAATACTTAATATATTACCTGATAAACCAGATTCATCCTAAAAATTAGTAATCCAAAACAAAAAAAATATCTAACAACAAAGCTCTTGCACGTATAATTAGTAATGTTATAGATGCAAAAAATTTATATTTGCTTATTTTGTCTCGGTCAACTCGATCACCCGCCGATTTCGATGGTACGATAATAAATAACAGTTCAAAATTTGGTGTAGAAGTAGAGGGTATGGGGCCCTCCCTAATATTCCCATCCTAATAGTAGAGTTTGACATATTATTATGTCTACAGAGTAGAAAGTAACTCGATCACTTTCCTTATTCGGTGTATCCGAATAAGGCGTAGACAGAGTAACCAATAGACAAATGGTTGTCGTGCGTGCCACATTGTGATATAGAACGATAGATTCGAATACACTACACTGAACCATTTTTCGAAGGAAATTCGTGATAGGAATTTGTTATTCGAAATTTACAATTTATTCAGCGTGTATTTAACAATTTTAATACTAGTATGAAGAACTGTTGCTAAGAATCGAGCACTATTTCTGCACTGGCAAAAAAGTGTAGGTTGTCTGTACATACCTATAGGCAAGGGGCCATCCATTAATCACGTGATGTTTTTTTAGCATTTTTTAACCCCCCCTCCCCCTTGGTGATACGTGGTGAGGTTTAAGACTGCCCCACCCCACCCAAAATCACGTGTATTTTTAAAATTACTTAATTATTAAAGAATCTTAATTTTTTTTATATTATCTTTAAATACAAGTATAAAGTATAATCTAATTTTATTCCGAAATTAAGGCTTTTCGGTTTAGAAATCGCGCGTTTGATGAAAAAATAAATACACGTGATATCTTACAACACCCCGCACCCCCCTTGTGATATTTCGTGATTTTTTCTAAACCCCTTAACAAGCCTCACGTGATTAATGGACGGTCCCTAATCAAGAGAGTTAGACCGGGTGTGTCCTTTCTGATCACGCGAAAAAGTCCCGTCTGATCAAGTGATCAGAAAGGACTAACAAAAAAATGTTAGTCTTTTCTGATCACGCACGACACTGATTTCATGTTATGCTTTGCATTTACGTGTAATTATAATCAAAATAATATCTTCTCGAATGTCGAACGAAAAATCTCGAATGTAATACTCGAAAAATGTAAATCCGTTATTGGCTGTAAGACAAGTGTAATTAGTTTAAGAGCTGTGTGATTTTGTTATTAAATAAATAAATTAATAATCTCGAATGAAAAAACTCGAATAAAAAATTTCGAATGAAAAATCTGAAATAAAAAATCTCATAGGTAGAAGTGCTGATGGTGATTTTATTCAGTATTTATTTTATTAGATCCCCTTGACGATGTTGATGAAACGCTCCGTCTTCCCGAAAATGAACGACCACAGCATATCGCCGAAGGAAAACGAGCTCCGCGCGCTATCGTCGTTCTTCAAGCAATCCTGCATCGTCGGCAAATGGTCTCCCGATCCCAAGACCACTACATTTTGGAGTAAGTTCGTCTTCACTATTAAACGTGAACCTGTTTCGGAAATATTTCAGATAAAATATCACCTTATCATCATCATAAGCAGCCTTTAGACGTCCACTGCTGGACGAAGCCTCCCCCATAAAATACAATGGGGGGAATTGCCATAATTATCACGCTTGCAGGCGGATTGGTGATCGCAGTATTCGTGTTGAGTACTCAGGTGGATGCTGCTATCCATCCCCTGGTGTAATCCCTTAGTCGTCTTTTACGAAATCCTCGGGAGGAGACGGAGGAGTCTATTCTTAGGCCGGACACAAAACGCCGAAAAATATCATCTAAATCAAATTAAATTGTTGTATCGATGGAATGACGATAGCGTTCGATACAGTCATAGTCAAACAGACGTTGCAACAACTATATTGGCCAAAAAAATGCCCAAGTGCATGTCGGTAGTGTAGGGTTCCGAAGTCAAGCAAAGTTTCTTTAATAACTCGAAAAGTTTTCATCGCAGTATATCCGAGATGATTTTTAGGGTTCCGTACCCAAAGGATAAAACGGACCCTATTTCTAAGGCTCCACTGTCCGTCCGTCTGTCACCAGGCTGTATCTCAGGTTTTTTGGTCGAGTAGATTCGGAGAAAATAGGCTGCGCTGTGACAGACACCCAGACAGACACCAGAGTGATCCTATAATGGTTCCGTTAGTACCCTTGAGAGAAAACTTCATTAAGTTTTTTTGGTGCTCAAAAAAAACTTAAATATGAAAATGAATGATGTTTAATTAAAGTAAACCCTATACCAGAGACTAGTAAATATTGTTTACTAGTCTCTGCCTATACCAAACTTAAGGCGCTGTGACTGTGACAGACTGGGATGGACGGACGGACAGACAGACGGCCGGACAAACTTCTACCTAAGGGTTCCATGTCGAACTCGAAACCCTAAAAACAATAATAGTAGGTATAACATCAAAGAGATTTCAAACAAATACCTGTTTCCTCTGTCCCATACCAAAAGCAGCTTATTTGAAACTGGAGCAAGGTTGGATAGGTTTCGGCCGGGATTCCGGATTTTTCAAATCACCTTTAATCTCAACTGGTCAAAGGAGAAATTGCATTCATTCTACTGTATCGCTTTGCTCGTTGGATTGGCTGGCTGTTATCTGGATTTGCAATAGGTTGGCAAAACCACGAGTTCCAATCCGTTCGGTATTTGGAATTCTGGAACATAAAATGAAATTTAAAATTTTAGAACCTATTAGATTACCTAAGTATTCAAATTTTAGATCAAAAGAACCAAGATCACAGACATAGCAAGTTAAAGTGGCTATGGGCAGGTCATATTAGCTCGCAGAACCGTTGGTGAATAAAGGCTCTCAAGCGTTGACCACAAACCGGACGACGCGGTATAGGAAGACCCTCCACTTGATGGACTTAATACATTATAAACGTCGCAGGAAGTCGGTGGATGGAGGCGACTCAAGACCGTTCGTCGTAGCATTCTAGGAGGGAGGCATAAAAGTCCACTGCTGGACAAGATGGGAAAAAAAACAAACAATGGAAAGCCAGATAGTGAGATATCATCATAATCATCATGGCCCCGCCAACAAGGCCATGACTAACGGTTTTCTTACCCTTACCATGGGGTTTGACATAATCACCACGCTTGGCAAGCGGTTTGGTGATCGTAGTAAAGTGAGAAGTTTATTCTAAAGCCGCAGATATAAAACATGATTGAATGCAAATTAGGACTCCTGGATTTTTATGGTCAACAGTTTTACCATGATTTCGAAGATGTGTTTTAAAACTAGAGGTTTCGTGTTAACACTCTCGACAAACCGAAAACAGAGTGGCGTGGAAGCAGTTCGTCACTTCCTCTAAAAAAGCCTTTCAAGACGAGCGCGACCTCCAGCAATGAAGAATACGACGAAGACAAAGAATGTAACTAGGTATAGGGTATCAGAATCTATGAATTTCGACTGCTATGTATAGTGTTATGATGTTTCTAGGATCACAATACAGCCAGCTGTGCGCTCTATGCGAGCACCCCGAGACGTGCGACTATCCGGACAACTACAGCGGATACGAGGGAGCTCTGAGATGCCTAGCCCATAACGGGGGCCAAGTCGCCTTTACCAAGGTCATCTTTGTCAGGAAATTCTTTGGGGTACGTATACTTAACGTACTTACACTAATAAACATAGAAGCTCATGTGGAAGCAAAAAATGGGAGCGGAATAGAACGGAATGAAAACAAAATTGAATTACCTATAACTCGGCTTGGTCCCAAATCTACATTTCGGACGAGCGGTAGACCGGAAATACTGATGATGACTCATCCTATTTCTGTCACCAAACGGTATTCCAGTTTGAAGAGTATGAAAGTCTGTGAAATAACAGAAACAAGAGACTTTTTAACTTTACGCCTCAGGGTGGCGAGCCCAGTACAATGCCTCGTAGCAGTTACGTCCTAGGTGGACGTGACGAGTCACCTACTTACCAGTTATTGCAATTGTAATGAGCAGAGGTTCAGATAGGTCACTAGCCAGTTCCGTCACGTAACTGTATGTAAGCTTTAAAGTGTTTCTTCCCAGTTGCCAGTCGGAACGACACCAGCCAGCCAGTCAACCGAGAACCCAGACGACTTCAGGTATCTTTGCGTGGACGGCTCCAAGATGCCGGTCAGAGAGAAGGCATGCTCGTGGGCCGCGCGGCCTTGGCAGGGCCTCCTAGGACACAACGACATACTCGCCGGGCTCACACCATTGAGAGAGAAGATCAAGCAATTGGCTGATGCTGGTGGGTTTAGACTAGATACTTCATTATAATCAGTCGATAGAAGTCCACAGCTGGGCATATAGGCCTCTCACATTGGATGCACGAGGAACGGTCTTGAGCTGCCACACTGAGTTAGATTAGACACACTAGCAAGTCAATGTGTAAAGGGAAACTCCAAATTTGCCCTGACTGACTGGCTGACGACCTTCAGAGTCATGCAGCAACGCTAATTAGCCTAATGTTAATGGGGCTTTACTTGCAAGATATGTGTGGTATATGTTATGTTGTACCTACCTAGTTCTAACGATGAAACTAGATGGCATCACTTTTAGTTTAGATTGTGGTATTGAATAAGAACGATATTATCGTACCCACGTTAAAGATTGGACAAATAACAGGTGCAAGTTCCAAACCGGAATGGTTCACGCAAGTGCTGGGCTTATCAGAGAAGATCCATCACGTAGCAAACAACATCCCCATTAAACCTATGGACTACTTGAACAAGGCCAACTACACCGAAGTCATCGAGAGGGGACATGGACCACCAGAACTCGTTGTCAGGTAACAAGTGACGACCTCTATGACGCGGCGGGCGAGTAGACGGCTGAGATGCTAGAGGTACGGGTTCCATTCCCGCTGCCAGACAAATGTTTGCGTGATCTGCAAAAATTTGATCCTGGTCTGTGTTGTCACGCACGCCACAGGGAATTTTAGTGTTGGACGGACTATAAGTCAGAATCGCCCAGTAGACATCCGCTGCTGAACCTATGTCCAGCAGACTCGAGCCGTCTCAAGCCACCGACTTCCTGCTACTTTTACAATGTCGTCGGTCCATAGAGTGGGGATTTTTTTTTAATATAGACATTAAAATTTTGAGATATACTTGGCAAAAATGTACAAAAACCCCGTACAGTGCTTCCAGTAATCCCATAATGGTGAAATTTGGCATGCTTTTCGTGACATAAATACAGGGAAAAGTCAAAATTTTAAGAATTTCGACTTTTAGTTATGTAATTTTGTACCCTATACAACGAAAAAGCTATTTTATCTAAATGTTTTTTAAAGATAATCGTGTTTATTCCCGAGGTCGCAGTTCGGGCGAATCACTATTATTCCGGTAAGCGATGCCGTGGACGGATGCTAGTATAATACCTTTATACTTGACATATCGTAAAAAGCCTTCGTATCGCGCAAGCTGTTGACATGACACAGTGACCTATTCCGTCCCCCTTCAGGCTGTGCGTGATCCAAACGCTAATGACACTCACCCTCTTACCGAGGGTCAAATATTTGCACGGCTTCCTCAAGCATTTTTAATCTGAGATATTCATAAGTTGATACTTGTTCAAAATAGACTGCAATGCTAAAATATTGAAAAACAGTAATAATTACCACCTTTTCGATCCAAGTAATAATCGATAACATTGTTCGCCCCTTGCGCTCTCCCTCCATCCGTTTCGTCCAGCATGGAACTTCTACAGACTGACGATTCTCTTGCCGTTAAATCTTTCATTCTTATATATTATAAATGCGACAGCCTGGATGTGTCTTTGTTATTAAGTACAAGAAGCGGCACGGCTAGTAAGTAACTCTAGCGCTGACCATTAATACGCAGAAGTCAAAAGTAAGGTATCTTGGGCGGGATCTCTATCTCTATCTATCTTATACTAATTGTATTGCTTGCGCGACAGTAAACATGCGCAACTGTCTCCTCTACGTTTTCTTCAGCGCTAGACTTACGTGCAGCTACTTATAGTATCTAATAGATAGGTTTAGTTCCAGTTTGCTTTCTCTCCAGGTTGTGCGTGACTTCGAACGTGGCCCTCAGCAAGTGCAGAGCCATGTCCCTGTTCGCGTTCAGCAGAGACATCCGCCCGCGGCTCGACTGCGTGCAAGAGGCCAACGAGAACGACTGTTTGAAGAATGTAAGTGAACAGCTGGCAGGGGTTTATATCTACTGGCCGGCAAGCTCTGAAGCTCCAAGCCAAGATCACCGACATAGCTCTCAAAGTTAGCAAATGGCAATGGACATGCCATATAGCTCGCACTGACAACTATTAGGGAATACAGTTCCTAGAGAGGCGACCACGAAATGGACGACGCAGTAGTGTAGGAAAGCCATTCTCTCGATGGACCAAATGCATTTTAAAGGTTGCAGGAAGTCAGTGCATGGAGGCAGTTCAAGACCGTTCGTCTTAGCATTCATGGAGAAGTATGATGTCTTTAATGTGATATTTTTGAATGAATAGGTTCAAGACAACGGCTCAGACCTGGCAGCCGTCGACGACACGAGGGTAGCTGCCGCTGCCAACAAGTACAATCTGCACCCAGTGTTCCACGAGGTGTACGGAGACGCCAAAACTCCCAACTACGCCGTGGCGGTTGTGAAAAAAGGAACGACTTACAACAAGATGGACGATTTGAGGGGCAAAAGGTAAGAACTTACCATACCCAACCCAAGGTTTAAGACAAGGACTCGGAAAAAAGTATCTTAAAGAATACCCGAGTTCTATCTATGCATATTATTAGGTATATTATGTACCTACCTACATCTCTGAATCTCTGATGATATAGTCTCTGTCTAACTTCATAGAGATGTTGTTCGATCGACGTCGGCTGGTAGTCTACCTGTCAATGAATATATCTTGCTTGCCCACTGTTTGATCATCTCTTGCTTGACCACTGTTTGAACATCTTTTGCTTGACCACTATTCGAACATCTGCTTGACCACTGCCTGTTTGAACATCTCTTGCTTGACCATTGTTTGAACATCTCTTGCTTGACCAATGTTTGAACATCTCCTGCTTGACCACTGTTTGAATATCTCTTGCTAGGTCAGGTCACTGAATGAACATCTCTAATTACTTCTAGAAACTGCCTTGATTCATCTCTCATTCATGACGACCTCTGCTGCATAGCGGGTTAGTAGCCGGCTGAGACGCAAGAGGTGCTGGTTCGATTCCATAGCTGCGGGACAAATGTTTGCATGATCTGCAAATATTAGTTCCTGTTCTGGGTGTTGTGGTACCATGGTACTCGTAGTTCCTGATTCCACCACACAGGGAATTCTACTGTGGGATTAGGACTGTTGAGTGTTATGTTGTTTATTTATCCCATTTAGATACCAATGAAGACTTTGTTTTTAATTTTCCAATCATCAGGTCCTGTCATAACTCGTATGGAACCTTCAGTGGATTCGACGCACCGCTTTACTACCTCATTAACAAGAAACTCATCAAAAATGATCAAGTTAGTATCATCTTATGTTTTTAAATTATCGGCCTGTACTCTTCTCACTGCTAGACCTTGAGCCCTACCCCTTGGTACTTCTTCGTTAGACTCTCTAGTTAGATAGAGTGAAAGGACCGTAATCTGCCATCGTTTCGATAACATCATGTTGGACGAGGCCTCCCCCATATAATGCAATGGGGGGGATTTGCCATAATCACCACGCTTGGCAGGCGGATTGGTGATCGCAGTGTTGATGTAAAGACATTATAAATATCGCAGGAAGTCGGTGGATAGAGGCGGTTCAACTGGAACCGTTCGTCGTGGCATTCTAAGGGGGAGGCCTATGTTCAGTAGTGTCTGATAATGATGATGAGTGTTGGTGTTGAGTAAGTAATACTCAGGTGGATGCTGCTACCCGCCCCCTGGTCGACTTTTGTGTCTTTTATCGACATCCGCGGGGTGATACTGAGGGGTCTACTCTTAGGCCGGTCACACCACGTTTCGTTATACAGGTTTTAAATCTTTTCTTATGGATTCTTATTTGGGTTGCAGTGTGTGAAAAACCTTGGAGACTTCTTCGACGGTTCGTGCATTCCTGGAATTGACAAGACAGAAAACAACCCCAGAGGTAGGTGCCTATTATCAACTATTATACTCTAAATTTTTAATCTTAGGCATTTTTTGTAAATAAAGATATGTTACTGTGTGTATATACTATACACATTATGATACACATACATGACACTTATATTTTGACATTTCTTTGTTTTTCAAAGATTAAAAATCAGAGTATAGGTAGGTAGATTAGGTAGGTTGATTTACTTAGTCAAAGGATTATTCGCAATATTATGTACTAGCTGCGCCCCGCGGTTACACCCGCGTGAACAATGATGAAAATTAATGATGATAAAAAGTTGCCTATGTGTTAATCCAAGGTGTAATAGGTATCTCCATTACAAATTTCAGTCAAATCTGTTCAGTCGTTTGAGCGTGAAGATGTTAAAAACATACTCACAAACTTTCACATTTATAATATTAATGTGATAAAAAATACAAGATTATAGTACTAACATAACAGTTTAGAGCAAAAATATATCTCTCGGTTTACACTGAACTATGTAAAAAGTTCAACTTAGAAAGAAGAGATAATGGCATTTTTTACATTTCGGGGGGGTTTGAACCCCTAACCCCCCCTGGCTACGTCCATGGTACTACCTATTGAACATAGCGAATAGGACAGTGGAACAGTAAAACAAATACTTACTTAATAAAAATAAATAAATAATTACTATCGCAAATTAGTAGGTACCTTAGCTACAGGAATTATTCAAGGGTTTGTTGCGTTCTGTTTTAGGTGATGACGTTTCCAAGTTGAAGAAACAATGCAATGGAGACAGCAATCCCGCCAAATGCCTGAAGGAGAGTCGCGGAGACGTCGCTTTTGTGTCCAGTGAGTAAATCCAGTGCAAGTTTTAATGGCAATGGGCATGCCATAAAGCTCGCAGAACCGATAACCACTGGAGAATAAAGGTTCTCGAGTAGCGGTAAGGTAGAAATATATATGTAGGTAGGTACTCATTATCACAACACATTCAATAACTTCTCTATTTACCCTGATTTCTTAGTTTTCATTCAGTTCCATGACCATGGTTGATGAAACACTTAATTACTTGATGTCAAATTGACAGGTTTTTGTGAAAACAAATCGATTTGACATGAGTTATCCAAGTGTCTCGTAACTCAGTTCAACGTGAGTGTTAGGTGCCTCGTAGCTAGGTTGTGAAAATGGAGGTATCAAATATTCATAAACTGGTGCAATGGAGGTTTCAAATATAAATTTCCAGGTGCTGATTTGTCTTCCTTCGAGGCTTCCCAATACGAGCTGCTCTGTCTCAACCGCGACGCCGGTGGTCGGGACTCCCTTGCCAACTACGCTACGTGTAACATCGCGATGGCTCCGTCCAGGACCTGGGTCTCTGCCAAGGACTTCCTGTCTGACGTGTCCATAGCCCACACGCCGCTTAGCCTCGCTCAACTGCTCGACTCCAGAACTGACTTGTTCAATATTTATGGAGAGTTTTTGAAGAATAACAATGTTATATTCAATGTAAGTTTTTAGTTTTGATGATAGGCAAATATAAGTCTGTGCGTAAATAAAGATCACGCCTATACTTGGCGAAAAACTGAGATAGACTGGTGACGACTGAACTTTGCTTGGGAACGAAGAACAAACCCCTGAAATACCTTCAGACCTCTTTAACCTCTAGAAATCCCTATACAAACCCTTTAAAACTCCCACTACCCTTAAAAACCCATACAACCCCTAAAAACCCCAAGAAACTCGTACAACCCTTACAATCCCAAACCCTAAAACACCCCTAGAAACCCTACAAATTTCTTAATACCCCTAAAACTCCTTAGCAAAACCCCAAGGACTCCAATAAACCCCTGCAACCTCTAAAAACCCCTACATTAGCAACTGAAAACTCATTCTGCTGGAGACGTCCACTAAGACTTTGCCTCTAGATGTCATGCATGATGAAGGGTCTTGAACCACCTGACGAAACAATGTTGTTACCTATACAAAATCCGTAATTAAGCCACATCCTGATCTCCCTTGCCTATACTCTTTCTACAAAAACAACAAACCTTCCACCATTGCTGTGCTTGTATGTGTGTTTGATTATTGAAAAATCATAAACAAGAACTAATATTGAAATGTCTTTACAGAATGCAGCAAGGGGCTTGGCTACTACAGAAAAACTGGACTTTGAAAAGTTCAAAACCATCCACGATGTGATTTCAAATTGTGGTGTTGCATAAAATGTGTAACTTTGAACATAAACAATACCAACATACCAACATAGGTACTTGTCATGTTAACCAATAATGTTTATGTGCATATTTTGACTGGAGTAGAAAAAACTCAAAAAGTTTGATAAGATAACGAAGACTGAAAAGATCAAGAAATGGATGTCAAAAATTTATTACATCACCTATGTATAATTAAAATAAATACTTAACTAACACTTGTTTATATCATAGAATTATCGTCACCTTACAGAGATGCTAAGAAAAGAGTTATAATGGCAGATGCAGCCAGCATTGCATATCCTGTGGCATAAACTTCCTTTATCGAAAGTCCCTTAGCCGTGTCCCAGTACAGATGTCTGATTCCATTAGCCAAGTGGTAGCCCAGAGGAGAGGCAATCAATGCTTTAGCCACGAAAAGTGTAGCTGCAGATAGGTTAAGACTTTCAACTATAGTCATGTAGTGTGAAATGTCATTTGGTAAACACAGCGCTCCTATTCCTAGAGCACTGGCATATGCAGAAAGGATTATACCTGCAGAAAAAAAAACAGTTTAAGAGACTTCAATTCTAAACGCAAAGTTTTGTGAATAAGCAAAACAAAATAAAACATAATATTAAAATTATACTTAGCTTCAGTATATATCAAAATGTAGCACCAATTAAACTATTGTAGTAGCTATTTTCATCACTTTCAAGCAGATAAAAGAATAGAAGTTAGTAGTGTATTAGGTCCATTCCCATCTATAGAAATAATTAATTTTAGTTTATTTTAAAACATGCTTATTTTTTACTGATATGCAGGTGAAGGTGAATATCTTCACCGGCATACCAGTAAGAAGTAAACACAATAAAAAGTTAACTCTGTAATGATTGAGATCTGTTGGTGCCATAACTGGCATACCAGTACATGTAAAAAAACACGTTTTACAAAATTATTACTTACTAATAAGCTTTGATGAATGATAGAAGCTTGTGATTTTCTAGATCTATCTGATATAAACTTGCTTCATACCTGAAGCTCTGTGTGTGATTGATAGCATAGCAGGCATCGGAAACGAGTAGATTGTCATATGCGGCGACAAAGGACGGTTAAGCCTAGCATTCTTTACATCATAATGTTCCACTCTCGGTTCTTCGGCCTTCTTGAAGGTAACACTTGGCACCGCGGCCTGGGCGTACTGAGCAGTGCTTACTGAGGCGGGAAACCTGCCTATGGTTGCTAGCACCGACTTGCTTCCCAATCTGAAACCTCAAAAGCACTGTAGAATGCCCAAATAGCCAAAACAAACAACCTCATCGTTACATAACATACCTGCCGCACGTAAACAGAGCCATGGTTTATCGGATTTAAGGTAATTCTATATGGTCGTAGGCTTCTGTAAAATAAATAAAACAGTTGAAGAGGTTCAAGAAGTCAATTTAACAAAAAACAATCACAAAACGCTAAATTTTATAGCACAATTTTACTAACCACTGAGTCTGACTGACTGAACTGAAGTGAAAGACAAAGACGTGGAATGAACTAAACTGATGCCACAGCCACAGACTATGTGTTAGAGAATGTACTACCTCCGAACCCGGACAACAGCTATTGATGTTTGAGCTCGTTCTGAGTGTACTAAGGATTTTTTTTATTAGAATTTATAAAAATTCCATGGTATTATCTTAGTGCCAACTGATACCAAGCCAACTAAACTAATGACTATGAATTGTTATGAATCTTGGAGATACCACCACCGAAAGGTGGTTATAACGTTTTCGTTACTTGGTTACTTGATTAGGTTAGTCACTAAGAGCACCACTCTCTCTGTCTAAGACCACCTCGGACCAACAATTTTATTGGTCATAGCTTTATTGGCTTGGAGGAATAAAACAAAAGTCCTAGTAAGGGCGTAGCCAGGTGTTGTATATGTATACCTATACATATACAACAATATATAGAAGTGTGAACAAACAAATGTTTTGGTAACATTTTGAATATTTCGGGGGGGGTTTTGAGCCCCCTGTACCCCCCGGCTACGCCCATGAGATCAAGGATACCACTATCACCTAGAATAAAGTAGAATTTGAGCCGGATCAACGAAGCAAATAGGTAACGAGAACGCCATTATTGAGTACAGAGCAAGACCCATGGCGTAGCCAGGTTTTAGTTTCGGGGGGGTTTAAGAAAATGAAACAACAAAAATGTACTTACACGAAATGATATTAAATAATACTTATGTGAAAAAAACTGGCGGCCTAACATTTTGAACATTTCGGCGGGGGGCGGGCGGGGGGGGGGGGTTAGGTTTGGGATGCAAAAACAACCGTCCCACCTTTATCAAATACCTACCTACCTATGTTATTAGCTAATGTCATAAATTGGAGTTCTCTACCCAAAAATAAAATTATGTTTTTAAACATAATAATATGATTTCAATAACTTTATTATATCGCTTATACTTACAAAGTTATAAATAGATTATACTCAATGATAAAATTCGATATTTGTTTTCCTTATGAGATTTTTTCAAATAAAGACTTGTTTGTCTATAATGCTGCTAAGATAAGAGTTATAATGGCAGATGCAGCAAGCATTGCATATCCAGTGGCATACACTTCTTTGATTGACAGGCCTTTGGCTGTGTCCCAGTACAGATGCCTGATGCCATTGGCAAAGTGGTAGCCCAGAGGTGAGGCCAGCAATGCTTTGGCTAAGAAGAGTGTTGCTGGAGACAAATTGAGACTTTCAATGATGGCAATGTAGTGAGAGATATCATTAGGTAGCAATAGAGCTCCAAGACCCAGAGCACTGAAATATCCTGATAGTGCTAACCCTGCAATAAACACAATTGTTGTTTTTCTCACTCACTATGTGAAATGGCAATGTGAAATATGAAATATGAATATAGTATATATATATATATATATATATATATATATATATATATATATATATATATATATATATATATATATATATACATGGTCTAACCAAAAGCCAGGTTTAATATTTCCATCACTTTTTCAGTCATTTCACAATAGCTAATGTGATATTTTACCTGGGTTTTATTAAGACCAGCTCAGCTGTGATGTACAGTGATGTTTTGTGTTGTCAACAAGTTATTGTAAGCAATAACTGTGATTACCTGTAATT
Organism: Epirrita christyi; assembly: GCA_951392215.1. NCBI lineage: Eukaryota > Metazoa > Arthropoda > Insecta > Lepidoptera > Geometridae > Epirrita > Epirrita christyi. Next base: position 3,432,542 of record OX595843.1, read on the forward strand.
CTGTGGGTAATAGATAACATAGAGGTCAGCTGATACTGATAAATAGTCAGATGAGGCGACATCGGACGGTTGAGACGCTCATTCCTGACCTCATGGTGTTCATCTTGGGGAGCCTCATATTTCTTGAAACTAACTTTCGGCACAGTCGCTTGAGCGTATTTAGCGGTGCTGAGCGTCGTCGCAGGAAACCTGATTATACTCGTCAGCACAGACTTACTTCCTAGTCTGAAACCGCAACGCAGAAATGAGACCAAGGCACAGGAATGCAAAAGGATGGCTAATGGCCAAGTTCACAATATACTCATTACATAACTTCATCAACTTATATACCTGCTGCAAGAAAAGAATGCCATTGTATACGCTAATTTTACGATTCCAAATCGTCGTAGGCTTCTGTAAAACAAATAAGAACATTTTGATCTGATGAAAATAATATTATTTCGGCGAAAACTCGAAACAAAACAAACAAAAACAACTCACCACAGAGTCTGACGAACTGACACTGACTGACTGGCTGAACAGGTGAGTGGTGACTGCTGGCTGCTGGCCGAGTGGCTGGCTGACTGACAAAAGTGTGGTGATGCGTGACATGTTTAGTGTATAGGTGTATACGTACCATGGACTTAAAATCTTGGAGCAAGGAACAAAATGGAGCGGCAGTAACATTTATTTTGTATGAAAATTGTCCACCATCAGCTTGCCATTCAACCATTCATTCAATACTCTGTGACCTTTGATTGCCTTCATTCAAAGTTTTGTTTACTTTTGTGTTTTCGTTAAGTTTCACTATTTTTTTAATACACAAGTTGGATTTCACAATGCTTGAGTGTAATATTGTGCATTGTGGTAAGAGACAAAGCCAGCATTGGCCTGGACTGACTTTACACAAGTGCTGCAACAGTTTACATTGAAAATGTAGTTTTGCTTCATTATTTTGTTCTAAATGTATGTTTCGTTAGTGAGATAAGAGTAAACATATGGACATTAGTGCCATTGTTGTGTAAAATATAATTATTTCATAGTAATTCATTTATTGCTCACAAGATTCCCAAGACCCAGTTCGACCCAAAAACCGAGCACGCCTTATTTATCAGAACAACCGCCCTATGCTATATATAGACACTGTCCATGGTTTGACTTGACACTGACACTGGAAACTAAAGAAAGACACAAATAAAAGAAGAAGTAGTATTATTTATTAATGAAGGTACGAAAAGTCGAATCGAAATCAAAACATTTTAGGCTAAAAACTAATCAAATCGAGATTTTTACAAAAAACCTCACATAAGCAAAGTAATATTGTTTGTTAGATGTTTCGGTTATTAGTTATAACGGCTGTTACAAGTGTTTTGAAAGCTGATAGCAGCACATTGTCCGTAGCAATGGCAATCAAAGCAATGGATTTTGAGGTTTTTGGACGGGTGCAAGGAGTGTTTTTCCGAAAGGTAATATATTTTATTTGTAACCTAATAAAGCTTGACAATTACGGCTGTAGAGCGAGAGTAGGTAGTAGGATCCTTGCTAGTAATACATGATAATTCTAGGTAAGTACTTACTACAAAAGCACTTGGTGTGGGGTGGCCTATTAGCTGTTAAAGATCAGCTGTTCATGTGTTTCTATTCAATTATGTTTAATTTTTATAACTACCTACTTATTAGAATTCTTACTTACACAAAAAGTTGATGTTGTTGGCGAAAGGTCTTCAGGATCGACTATGGTCATAGGGGTGCCACAGGGTTCAATACTGGGCCCCTTTTTGTTTCTAGTCTCTTTTGTAAAAGACTAGGTAGTTCTGTTTGCTGAGAATACCGAATGACTGAGGGAGCGGTATAAAGAAATAAAAATTCTCACAGTACTATCGCAGTTTACTATGAAAACTTATATACACATAAACACTTGGATAGTTTTATGAAAAAAATGATGTGCATGGCATTAATACGAGAAATTAAAAATTTCGATTAAACCGCTATTATAGACTTGCGAGAAGAAGAAGTTCAATAAAGAACAATTTTATTTTGAAAATTTTTGTTATTTTTTTGTCATTTTGATTTATGCAATCGTATCTCGCTTGACCTTACGCTATTTGTCAATAAAGCCTAATTTTTGTTTATGTTTTGACAGTTCAGATCGTTTCTGTCTCGCATTTGTCATGGTATCACAAGACAATGGCCAAGTTTAGAAAACTGATTTATATAAATTGAAGTGATAGGTAATCCTATAATAGTTGTGCTTTTCTTAAATAAAGGACTGCCTATAAGCTAAGAGTTCTGAAGATCAAATCATGTCTCTACTCTCTTCAGATTTTGAAGTATTCGGAACGGTGCAAGGTGTCTATTTTAGGGTGGTAAGATACCATTGACTTGATATCATTTGAAACCTTGTTTTTATTATTATCTCATGGGCTAATTCATTAATTACCATTTTATTATTATTTGGACCTCACATTTGATGTTCTGGTTTGTGGTCAGCACTCGAGAAACTTTGTTCTCCAATGGTGACTGGTTCTGTGAGCAATATATTACTATTATCTTTATTTCAGGCTTATTAAGTAATGTATAAAACCTAATAATAAGCCCATACCCATAAATGTACTTATACCTTAGAGACTAACATAAATATTGTATCATCATCATCCGCCTGTAGAAGTCCACTGCTAGACATAGGCCTCCCCCTTAGAATGCCACGACGAACGGTCTTGTCCTGCCTCCATCCACCGACTTCCTGCAACGTTTATAATGTCATTAGTCCATCAAGTGGAGGGCCTTCCTCTGCCGCATCGTCCGGTTTGTGTTCGCCACTCGAGAACCTTTATTCTCCAATGGTTATCAGTTCTTCGAGGTATATGAGCTGTACACTGCCACTTCAACTTGCTAATTCTGAGAGCTATGTCGGTGACCTTGGTTCTTCTACGGATTTCCTCATTTCGTATTCTATCACGTACTGAAACTCCTAGCATAGCTCTCTCCTTAGCTCGTATAAATATTGTATAATATAACCTATATAATGATTTAGTATGAAGATGACATGTAGCGCACCTGTGAGGTGTCTAGTAACAGTTGCCAAATGAACTTCTGTATGGTCTTCCCACTACTGAGATTCTTCACTCGTTTGGTATATATGGAGGCAGCTGAAGACCATAATATGGTCTTATCCATGGTACTGGTATGGATATTATCGTGGCATTCTTTACGAGAGACCTACGTGCCCAGTAGTGGACATCTCCCAGCTGATGATGTTGATATCAAGAATGTTATTAAGTACTTATATTAATAGAATAATTAATAAGTCTTATTAAATTAAACGCTATGACGCTATTGGGTCAAAGCTGATTCAATTGTCAAAGTCAAAGTCAAAAAGAATTTTATTCATTGAAATCACAAGGATTATTTTGAATCGTCTTATAAACTAAAATTACTCCTGTTCCAACGCGACCAAGCCTAGAAGAATTAGGCAACAGACACGGCTTGGCTTACATGAACATGCTTGACAGGCGGATTGATGATCGCAATATTAGTGCTAAGTACTCAGGTGGATGTTGCTACCTATCCCCCTTGATTTAATCTCTTCTCGGCTTTTACGACATCCACGGGAGGGGTCTATTCTAAGGCCAGATACATACCACGGCCTACCACCAACATCCATGATCCATGATCTAGGACCTACTTATACTTTAGAAATGCATGTTGTAGGTATTTTTTAAGAGAAGGAATGTAGAATGAATGAATGTGGGGCGCTTATGCAATTTTGTACGCGAACGAAGTTTTCTTCTGTTTTGGCTATTGTTTCATCAAACTCCATGCAATTTTGTACAATTGATTAGTACACTAATATATTTATAGACCAGTGGTGCGTCAGTTTTTTTTTTAATTAATGATTTGGTAACCATTCTCATGTAAAACGGCGCCCCGGTGACCTCTTAAAATTTGAGGTAATATAACTATCTATCTATCTAGGTACTTCAGTTTAGTTTTTGATTGGTTGCAGTACACCAAGGAGCAAGCGGACAGACTAGGTCTTCGAGGATGGTGCAAGAATACGCAAGCTGGAACGGTTTTAGGACACATGCAAGGACCTTCTGATAAAATCGAAACTATGTAAGTTTCCCAACAGTTACATACATTTACCGACCACACTAGGATTTCCTGTCAGGGTATCAATACAAAATTATAGGTACAGATGGCCAGCTGCTCAGTACAACAAGCGATAGCAGGCGCATGCACACATAGACACGCGTACCCACGTAGAACTCGGTCGACTCGCGACTGGCGTTCGACCGAGTTCTACCGAAAACGTCGTGGGTCCTCGTCCGAGCTTGCCTTCTGTACCTAGTATATTTTGTGGTATCAAGAACCACGAATATCGTGGTCACAACACCCGGACCGGTTATGCAGAAGGCTAAAAAGTTGTAGTAAGCAAACGTATTAAAAAAAAGTTTTTGTTGAAAATATATTTTTCAAAACAAGCTTTTATTAAATTAAGGATCTGGCTCGTGAGCTGATTAAATTAGCCCAAACATCTCCATGCTACTGTTAATCATCGAAGAGTTCCGTTGTCCACCTTTGTCTCTATCATCAGATCAGCTCGTTATCATCATAATATTGTATTGTCATCGAAACTTGACAGGTTTGCAAAATTTCAGTTCAAATCAGTTGGGTGGAACTGGTTCAAAATTCAGTTTCAAGGTTTGACCTTAAACAAACAAAAACATCGCAAGTTAAATAATAGTTTGTAAAAATAGCAGCATTGATCATAATTGGTTATAATGTGCAAAACCCTTTTTTTACGGAATTCCACAGAAGTTGTTGAAAAGTTATCATCAGCCGCTTGAAGGCCTCTGCCGAGCATAGTCCTCCATCAAAGAATGCCATGACGAACGCGGTCTTGAGCCGTCTCCATTCACTGACTTCTTGCTATCTTTAAAAGGCCTTCTGTCCATCGAACTGGCTTTCTTACACTGCGTCGTCCGATTCGTGATCCTTTATTCTCCATTGTCAGTTCTGCTATATGGCCTACCCATTGCCGCTTCAGCTACTCAACTTGCTTCTGAGAACTATATCTTGATTTTTGTTCTTCTACGGATGTCCTCATTTTTTATAAAATAATAATTATAAGATCTTGAACCTAAATGGTATGGTATTATTCAGAGGAATTTTGGCCTAAAGCTTACATTCCTAATGCGAAATTATGCAAAAAAAAAACAAGTCTAATTCAGCCGAAAAATTCGACTAACTGAGATTCAAGCATAGAGTTTTTCATTTAAATCTATCAATAAATGTATGCTAGAGTCCCGATTCAGTTTGAGTTTTTAAAATACGGGCCTGAGTGATTCACAACGGAGTTGAATAGATTTGAAACCGTCATAATTGTAGAGTTTGGTAACACCAACCTCTTTTCAATTCCCTTTCTCTTGCCTGTCCTCAATGTGTTCAATTCAACTCGGTTTGGGATTTGCCATCCCTTGCTGTATTTGAGGTAGATGGAACTCCTGTTTAGCTTGTTGAATTATATTATTTTCTAGGATGCACTGGTTGAAAGCTACGGGTAGCCCCAGCAGCAAGATAGACAAAGCCGAATTCAGAAACCAGAAAGATATCACGGCATTCACTTTCGACGACTTTGGCATCATCAGAGATAGAGATTAATGAAGATTCCTAAGGTATTGGTATCCCAATAGAAGTTGCCTTAAACCCTACACCAGTATTTTGCCTACTTGGTATCTAAAAATGTAAAAAGGGTAAAACAAACTGTACCTTACGTACCTACGTCAGTCATTCCCTAACCTAAGTCAAGTGCCAGTATTGATAAATATTAATTTTTACGCTTAATAAATTACGCTGAAAGAGCAACAAAATGTTTTATTTGAAAATGTTAAAACAATGCTTATTGCCTCTGAATTACAAAAGTTAATTAATAACGTGACAAAAGGGAACAAAATGCAGAATTTTTTAATTACATTTACGCTCTCACGTCAACCTCCATCTCGCAAATGTGGCTGGAACAAAACTCATCTCCCCGGGCCGTAATAAAAAGCCTCGACCCACTTAGTAATTACTCAAGTAATGAGCAAAAACTCTCGCGAAAATTTCATTTTATCCACACGGGTAAATCTAATCTGACGCCGATCCCACATCCCATATAAATCAAATTCAACCGACGCAGTTCTTCATAAGAAATACAAAGTGACTCTACTGAAATAAAGATGTCCTTATCTATCGAGTTACCCCTCGTAAGTACCTACGTGCTACCCGATTCAGGAATATAAAATAACTTAGTCGAAGTCGGACCTACAGGTGGTTTATCATTCAATTTATTAGTCGCAAGGGTAGAAACAGCGTTCTGAAGTTCAGCTTTCAAGCAAATTACGGTAAATAAAGTTTTTGAGCTGAACTGTTTTATGCCTACCTGCCCTTGTGCTTGTACGCTGTAGTTGCTGTGTACCTATAGTAAGCTTTTCATCGTATAAAAAAATGTGAGGGCCTCAATAAAAAACCCTTCGTTAGGGTCCAGAGGACGGGGCGCTCATTAAAAAGTTTGTCGTTGCGTATAAAAGCCACAATCATTTTTGTCGCATCTCGCCCGGATGCGCGTAAACATCAACAACGATACACGCCAGAGGCGAAGGGACCCTCTCACGCAGCAATCTCATAAATCCATTCCGCCCCGTGATCCTATGCAAATATTACATTCCTCTGAATCAAATAATAATATGCCATCTGTTAGCTAACAATAGTCGACCTTGGAGGGTTTCGCGGAGGAGGTTTAGCTTGGAAGGGTTGGAAATAATTATGTTCAAGTCAGTAACCCGGGCGTGCGTTATCGATGGGCTGGCGCGGTAGGGGGCGGGCGGTAAGTGGGTCAGCACGGAGACGCGCAGCCGCCGCGCCGCCGCCACTGCGCCCCCAGCCCTCAGCCATGGCGGACGCGCCCGCCGAAGTCCTCGAGCTCAACGTGGGCGGCGTGCATTACGCGACTACGCGCGACTCGCTCGCTCGCGACCCCAACTCGCTTCTCGCGGTCGCGCTGCGCGACCCGGAACATCCAAGAGACGCTCGCGGTCGTTTATTCTTCGACCGTGATGGGGTTTTGTTCCGCTACGTTTTAGACTACCTTCGCGACGGTGCGCTGGCTCTACCCGAGTGCTTCAGGGAGCACAAGCGTTTGGCACGCGAGGCCCAGCACTATCGGCTTCCCGGTCTCGAATCTGCCGTCGTGTCCGCGGATCCTCGGCCGCCGAACCGCGAAAAAGGCTGCATCACGGTCGGGTACCGCGGGTCCTTCGCGTTCGGGCGCGACGGACTCGCCGACGTCAAGTTCCGCAAATTGTCGCGCATCCTCGTCTGCGGGAAGGTGACGCTGTGTCGTGACGTGTTTGGGGAGACGCTCAACGAGTCGCGCGACCCGGACCACGGGCTTGCTGACCGATACACATCCCGCTTCTTCCTGAAGCACTCGTTTATTGAGCAGGCGTTTGATATGCTTCAAGAGAACGGGTTTAAACTGGCGGCGAGCGCGGGTAGTGGAACAGCTGGTGGTGCCGCTGAGCTGAAACCAGGAGTTGACTCGGAGGAGAATCGTTGGAACCACTACAACGAATTTGTGTTTGTGCGCGAATAGTTCCCGCCACGGGGTGGCCGTGGCCATGTACCAATGATTGATACCAATTGGCTAAAGCAATGTGAAGCTTGGTAAAGAAATCGGTTTTTCAAGTTAAAAGTTATCGAAATAGTGCGGTGTAGAAGCTATCGCTTTAGTTTCTTCGACCCGTTCTACTCGAGATCGGACTACAATAAACATCTTATGATCTTTGTAGTTATACGTAAATACATGTTTAAATAATTTAGCGACGGAAATTAAAATTAAATTAAATTTTTCCCTACTTATCTAATGTAGATAAATGAAACATTAAATGTAATCAATCTTATACTTATCTAAAATAGATAGTGTTAAATGTAAAAATATATTATTATAGACCTAAGTAGATAAAATCTCTGTTAGGAATTATTTCTACTGTTACCTATTTCTAGTCACCGACCTATTTTATATCTTTGAAATTATTTTATGACCTATTTATGAAAATTGTATTTTGAGATCTCCTAGGGCCATCGATTTTGATAAATAATTATGCCAAATTATTATAATACTTATTATAAGAAACTGGCTTTGAGTTTCAGTATATAACATTCCCTAAATATAACTACATACAATGTTATTGTTGTAACTTTGTCTACGAGTTTTCGGGTGAAAAGTGAGCCAGGTTTTGTAATCGAAGCATTCAAGATATAATCATTTGATTTGATTTTTAATTAATGCCATAATAGCATACGGATTAGAGTCCCGCTGGGTCAGATTTTTGTGGTAGCATTAAAATGTGCCATAACGTTAGAAAATATAAAGGCCATAACTAAGAAAAGAAGAAAGTTAAAATGCTCTAACGAATAGGGGGTAGGTATCAGCGATTTTGTCGCGCGCGAAGTTGGCATAAATGCCGGTCGCCTGGTAAAGTTAAGGTCGTTTGCATACTTAGGTATTTATTTAACTCCCTGTTATGTTATCTCTTGCTTCCCTGCTATTATTGTTATTATTTTAGAAGATCTCCACTTCTGGACGATGCCTCCCCATAGAAAAGGGGGATTTTCCATAATCACCACGCTTGGCAGGCGGTTGGTGATCGCAGTAGTGTGTGTCTCAGATGGATGCTGCTGCCCATTCCCTGGCGTAATCTCTTAGTCGCCTGTTACGACTTCCACCGGAGACGGGCATACCCTGCTGTATTTACATTATATCATAAATAGTTCTATTATATTCCAAAAGATGTTGCTATGTCGAATTTAACGATCACAGCCATATCACTAGTTTAGTGTGTAAGACCCAGGTACTTCCTTACAGATCTTCCCTCTTCGTAAATTGTCTCTGGTTGCAGATATACCCCATTTTTTTATTATAATTTTACTGTAAGTAGTACTTTTAAAATAATGTTCATTAACTATCTAATTTTTATTCAATAAGTATTTTTTATCGACTGAGAAACCTCTTAAATTTTGTAGAACTCTTGTCCTACCCTTTGTCCTGTTACCTAGTATATGTTGTTTAAGTTAAATATGGGTTTAAATAAAATATGCTTACATTATGTTAATGGGAAATTTTCACAGTTTTTCAAATTTAGGTACTTTCTCCAAATTTCGACACAGTAGCATGAGCCATACTGACTGAGCCGAGGTTTTAAAAGTTAGTACTTAAATTATAAATTATGAAAATCTCAAATTATTTGTCATTGAATATACTTGTAAAGCTTGGTTACATATTGGTTTTCTGTATAATTAACACTATTGTATTTTCTCAGAAATGATTGTGAGTATTTCTGCCCTTATTTATGCCTGGAATGGTTGAACGAAAAGAGACAAAACGAAAACACAAGCGCGAAAAACTTTCAGACAACACAATGTTTAGAGTTTTGTAACGCTTGCGTGTTTTTATAAATATACCTACTTCTTCGAAACGTGAGCTGTTTTTTATTGCTTGGAGATAAAACAGTGTTGGATCTGATCTCGGCTCGTAGAATTTCTAAAGGAATAGTTTTGTGAATAAATTTAGTTAAAAACTTTGTTGTTTCTACTATTTGCCATATTTCTGTGTTTTTAGCCTTTCTTATACTTACTTGCTAGGTACTTTTATTGCAAAGAAGTTTTTTTTAATGATATTTGTACCTACTATATACTTACCGATTTAAGTATATTAGGTATTTACCTGGGTACTTTTGTTTAATTCTGTACATAGACGAAGCATTATGTAAAGTATATCAGGGTTAGTACTAATGACTCTGGGTCACGCCATAAAACACTTAGAGGCGGCCTAAGGTCATAGAATAAATTATAAACCTACTTGTTAGATAAGGTTTTAGACTGGGCGGCAGCTATCTGTCTAATGGCACCTATCTGTCTTATGGAAGAAACGAAAGAAAACACACCCTTCAATCATGATAGTGGTTTGCGACCAGTGAACGAATTCGTTCACTGTTTGCGAGACACTGACATTTAGATGGACGTTGTTAAGAGATAATTTAGCACTTAAGAGGAGGTCTATGGTAGGGCACTTAAGCCCTTTTGCACGCGAACGAAGCATCTTATTTGGCTATTATTTCTTTAAACTCCATGATGTTGATCAGAGGCCCAATTCTCTAATTTAAAAAACGATTAAGTAAATTTTATTACACCCATATATCCATGTATATATCCATATAATTATTATTGGATACATAGATATATAATCTCGTGTCAGTCGCATCTGTCACTACTAGTACGTAGTAACTATAACTTAATCTTCGCGAAGATTAAGTAATAGTTACTTTGTGACAGTGCGACTGACAAGAGATTATATGTATTGTAATTTAACCGTTTTTAAAATTAGAGAATTAGAAATTAGAGAACGCACCACGGGTCTATATACTGATGACGGGACTAGATGTACTGAGGCCAAATTATCTAATTTTAAAAACGATTAAATTAGGTATCTACAATATAATCTCGTGTCAGTCGCATCTGTCACTATTAGTGCGTAGTAACTATTACTTAATCTTTGCATGCATACGCGAAGATTGAGTAATAGTTACTTCGTGACAGTGCGACTGACACGAGATTATATTGTAATTTAACCGTTTTTAAAATAAGGGAATTGGGCCTCAGTACACTAATATTTAGCTAGACCCGTGGTGGGTTAGTTTCTTATAAAATATGGTTAACAAAATATAAATAAAAAAAAACTAATTTTGAAAAAACTGATGCACCAATTGGTTGGTGATTCAAAAAGATCCTTGCGATCTCAATGAACAAAATTATTTTGATTTCATTTGACTTAGCAAGTTTGGCCTAAGTACCTAAGTAGGTAGGTACATAATGTAGCAGTAGAGTGCGTATTAAACACAATCCTAGTAAGATATCTACCTACACGAAGGTTAAAGGTCGCAAAAGTACCCTATTATTAATGCCTTAGCCACGTAGGTAGGTACTATTTTAAGGGCCAAGGGGATAGAACGCGTAAGTACTTATGTAGGTAGCGAGGTGCTTAGACGTGTGATCATTATTATTATAGTAAATAAATAAATAAATGCTGGACATTTCACACAACATTATCTAGCCCCAAGCTAAGCAGAGCTTGTGTTATGGGTACCTACTAGATAACTGATATACTTACTTAATACAATACATTACATAGATAGATATTTTTTATTATGCATAGAAAATACCCAGAACACCCTGAACAAATATCTGCAGATCGTACAAATATTTGTTCCGAGGCGGGCATAGAATCCGCGACCTCCTGCGTCGTAGGCGTACCTTCACCCGCCGCGCCACAGAGGTCGTCAAAGTAGATTATGATCCTTTCGGACGGTCTGAAGTAGGTATGTAGTTACTAAGGTATCTACTTACTTATTTATAATTAAACGCGACTTGATCCGATTGGTGAACCCTACTCAGTGTCCAATGCTCTTGGTCGAGAATGGTCCAACACAGTCACAAGGCTTAGGGATGGATGATGAAAGTATTTCAGTAGGAAGGTATCCATTCAAAGTTTGATTTTGAAGAACCTCGGTCGATAACATTGTTAATGTAACTAAACAATTCGACTATCCAGTGGGAATCGAACCCGCATCTTCGCCTCAGCTAAATGTCTATCTAAAGATGTGAACTACCTACTCTTACGTATCGTACCTCTACCTCCTACGAGCCCTCGTACGTGCATGTAATTTTTTGTGGTTGGCGGTTATGCACAGTTCATTAGGCCCAAATATCACTTTGATCGTTATTACGTCGGTTACTGGCTATAAGTAGGTACCTACCTACTCTTAAATTATCTAACCCAATTGCCTGTAAAGGTGAAACGACCAATTTGTCGTATTATGTTGGTAGATGTTTATGGGAAGTCAAGTAAGGTAATGGTTGCTGAAAATGTGCTGTGTGCGGGGAAAAAGAAATTCCCCGTGGTCCCACTGGTGGGTGAAGCTGGTGGGTGGACGGGTCGCGGCCGCTGTAAACCAGAGTAGTACCTACATAACCTACTCTGATTTAATCGTATATATAAAAATAAGTCGGGTTTTCCTTCCTGACGCTATAACTCCAGAACGCACGAACCGATTTCCACGGTTTTGCATTCGTTGGAAAGGTCTCGGGCTCCGTAAGGTTTATACTTAGAGAATTTACTATAAATTCTCTAAGGGTTTATAGCAAAGAAAATTCAGGAAAAATTCAGGACAAACCAACATTTTAAGTAGATGGCGCACGAAGCCATCTTGTGGCGAAACGGAGTTCGCCGGGTTTGCTAGTACATTATAATTATGGTTGCCTCTCAGAATAATGGCAAGCAGTCATTATTCTAAGGGTGGCCTAGACCTTAAGAATAATGATGCTTCAGTCATTGTTCGGGTTTTTCCCCGTGGATCCACTGCTATGACCCACTGGTGGGACCACGGGGTTTTTTTCCCCGTGGTCCCACCACGCTAGAGATGGAATTAAAAAACAAAACTATTGTAGCGCACTAGCTAAAATAAATATGAGACGAAACTTTTACACTTAGATTGCATTTAAATTTATATGTATATAGGAAAATAGTTTGCAATTACACATATAAATTGAATGCAATCTAAGTGTAAAAGTTTCGTCTCATATTTATTTTAGCTAATGCGCTACAATAGTTTTGTTTTTTAATTCCATCTCTAGCGCGTTGGGACCACGGGGCAAAAAAATCCCTGTGTTCCCACCAGTGTGGGTCATAGCAGTGGGTCCACGGGGAAAACCCCCATTATTCTAGGGCCTAGACGTTCGAATTTTCCGAGAACCCAGTAGACGTATTATATTTTTCTAAGCTTCCGACAGCTATATTCTTGACTGACATGACTACCAGCGCTATCTCGTAATTTTACTTAGAACTATGGCTATTTTACCTAGGTATTCTGGTAGATGGCACTATTTAAACCTTGGAGCAAGGAACAAAATTTACACCTGGCAATAATCCGTTCCACTCCATCATTCCTACTCACCGACAGATGGCGTTGCTCAAGTTGCAATAGTAGGTGTGTAGGCCTCTCTTGGGGAAATAAACTAGGCCTCCCCCTCTTCTCTTTGCTCCCCTGTCCATTTACAATCGGTGAACGTACCTATATTCGAGTATTATGTTCCTTGGTATATTCGGTCACTGGTTACCTTGGATGGAGCAAGAAACATAACTGGTTACATATTTACAATGTCATCATTGGACTTAGTCTAAAGATCGTTGACTTAGTCCATCGAGACTGTAAGGTAGGGACAGTCCCCCAGCCAGACTGTCCCTACATTACATCGTGGTCGCCACGCTGGTTCTGCGAGCTCTACTATCAGCTATTATTATATAACATATATATATACTTAGCTATAAATGCTCCAAGTTTACTATAGCCTGGCCTATCATTACTTATTCAACTTGAGAATTTCTGTGATCTTATTTTGGGTTCGGATATTAGGTTATTACCTACCCAAACTCCAAGCATAGCTCTCTCTACATAGCCCGTTGCGCGACTGCTTGTGTATGAGGCCAATAGTTAGTAGTTATAGGTTTGTGGGATGGAAAGTAGTGAGTTGGTGATCTCTGTTGAATTATTATACCTATATTATGGAAATAATCAAAGCAAGAGGTGCGGGTTCAATTCCCGCTGCAGGATAAATGTTTGCATCATCTGCAAATATAAATATTTGTTCTGGAACTGTGAGTTGTGATACCACGGCACCTACTCAATTCCAGATACTCAAAACAAAGGGAATCCTAGTGTGAGCAGTGGGATAAGGAGTCAAGACTATGTGCGTTGTTATATTTGTATTTACTTACTTATATAGGCACATGTAGGAAATATTTTCCCAAAAACCATTCAGGGGAACTTAACAAGCCGAAAAAAAAGGAATCAACCGTTTTTAGAATTCTTGTTTGAAATAAAAATAAAAGTAAAACTATTGCTTACAGAATTATGCTTTTAATTTTTGACGCAATAGGTACCTAATAGTGATAGGTGTTAACATCTATTATATAGTAGGTATTATGCTTTGCGATTTTTTTGTAGAATACATTTTAGAGTTATCACAGTAACTGCATGACATTATTCCCCCCTCCTTGCCACAACTGTCCAACCAGACATACAGCAGGGAACCCTTACATGATAAACATGCATCCGTCCATGACTTCCCTCACTTGGTACTTACTGGATAAAGAAGTCTAGTCAATCTAAGGCTAATTTTCGGATTGTAGACATGCCGAATTCGAAATTTTTAAGCAAGATATGTCACTATTAGCACAATTTTGACAATATTCCACTAATCCCATCCCATTTATATTATAAATCAAAAAGTTTGTGAGGATGGATGGATGGATGGATGTTTGTTACTCTTTCACGCAAAAACTACTAAGTAAACAGATTTTGATGAAACTTTACAGAATTATAGCTTAAACATCCGAAAAACATATTATATTTTTAGGCTATAATTTATAATAGAGATTCACGCGGGCGGAGCCGCGAGCAAATGCTAGTCTTGTATAAAAATTACTACAATCAAATAATTGCCACCATGCAGTCTTGTTTGGCCCAAGTATACAATTATTTGATTAAAAAAAAACAATAGGAATTACAATGAAAACTTATTGTTTTGGTATTAAAATAATTGTATGCTGGGGAGAATTCAATTCATCGAGGTCATAATCTAATTCTTCACCCACCAAATTTTGTAAAAATCGGTTCAGCTGTTGTGTGGCGAGGTCAAGAAACAACTTCCATGTGGGCTATCAACTATACATGCATACCTACAGATTGTCTACAAATTAGATTGTATAATTTACTAAATAAAATATAAGCTAACTTAATATCACAAATAATTCATGAAAGCTTATAAAAGGGGTGAGTAAACAGAAACAGCAATAGTAGAATTGGTGGATAAAAACAACCTAATATTTTTTGTACATAATTCACTAAAACTACAAATTCAACTAATATTGATTACGATTTAAATATATTTTGTCTAAAATATTTCATTTCATCTATACTTTCTATAATATCATCAACTGCTCTATGACTAAACTTTTTTCTAGGCATATTAGAGTATTCCTTTTGATACCATCGCCTACCTAGCTCTTTTATAGTGGACACATCTATAATTCTATAGTGTAAATACTGATCTATTTTGGGCATGTATTTGCGGAGAAATAACCTATCCATGTAAACACTGTTGCCTCCTAAAGGGCACTTATTCTCTGGTATGTGGGTCTTCAAAAAATCAAAGACTTTCTTCTCAGCATCGATGAGAGAGATATCAGATTTACGGCTGGCTTCTGTGAGTCCACTCTGAAAAATAATAAGGTATTTTGTTCATAGTGGGTCAAGTGTTTATATATTTGTTCCTAAGCAGACATGGGGCTAGCTGATGATAAGGATCAATTCAATTTTACTCTGGTCTTTCTTTTAGCTACATTTCTAATTTACATACCATTTTGTTAAAGTCCTACCGCGTTACTAATAAAAGCTGATTATTCTTGGAATAGTTACACCTAGTAGGGTAGCAATTTCTTTGAATTAATGTCATGTCATTTGCATTGACTGGCAGTGATTTTGTAAAATGGGAAATTTTCATATAGGCACTAATATGTTTGTGGAGGCACCAACAGGTTTCGACCCAAATAGGTTTCGACCCTAAGCCTAACATTAGTGCCAGGAGAGCATAGTGCGGTTCGCAATCACCCTGAAGAAGACCCTCAATTAGAGTCGAAACCTGTGCCTCCACCAACATATTGGTACATGAAAATTTCCCCTTTTGCAAAAAGAAAGGTACAATTCACAAAAGTTATTTTAGTAAAATTTACTGGTAGTTTTAAAGTCAGTCCGAAGACAAAACAATATTCCAAGGATATTCCATGCTCAAGTACCTACTAAACAGCTAAACTAACAAACACCAGTAAGTATACTAATATTCTGTTCTATTATAGTTAAGTATGTATACAGTTTTATGTTACTTTCCATACAGCCAGCCAAGTTTTATTTTGTATGAGTAATTGTGGGAGATATGAGCCTGAGCACTCACTCAAGCTGAACGGACACTATCGATTCTTAGTGTGCGCATGCAAACTTTTAAAGTAACATAAATTAAGAACTTACTTCTCCATGTTGAGCCACACACCAGTCATTCATACCGTTCAAGACAATATCTGGTTGGTGTATGATCAAGTTGGGGCCCGTAGCAACCACATTCAGCTCAGCATCAGTCACAACGCATGCTATCTCCAGTATGTGGTCATTGTCTATATCTAGTCCTGTCATCTCTAAGTCAACCCAGACAATGTGTTTTGTAGCATCTTTTGTTAAAGCAGGATTGGGTTTTATAGCTGAAACAAAGGTGCTAACAAATTAGAATTATAATGGGCTCCGATAGGTACCTCCTACCTTTACTAGCTGAATAATACCCGCAATAATGACGTAGACGTAATTTTTATTTAGGTTAGGTTTTGTTAGTGGGTTGTCTCACTCATAACCGAGAATTAACAATTATTTTCAACTTTGTAATAAGTAGGGCATTTTTGTTTACCACTGGATAATGGTCGAAACATTGCATCTCTCACGATGCTCATACCAGCTAAAACGTAAGTTCTCAAGAAATTCATTTAAAAATCCAATCGTTAACCTCTAAAGCGTTTTAAACTAGAATCTATAACATGTCATGTCAATGGTCTAAATTAGATAATTATTCGATTTTAAATATTTTTCTCACAGTTCATGATATATTTTTTGGTTATGTTTTCTGTCTGTCTGGCTGGTATGTATGTATTGTATTGGTATTTTTTTTCACAGACTATAAAGTACTTTTTTTTATTGTTTTCTTCTTTTTTTTTGTCTAATTTCGTCCTTTCGGGCAGGCTAAAGTCTTACCCCTTGCCGCCTTGCCTTACGTAGGCCTTCATCTTATACAGAAATCGCAGATAAAGACGATTTTCGTAGTTTTATTAACTTGAAGTTTGATGAACAAAGAAATAAGTCAATTTTCGGTTTTACCGAATTCTACTCATCGCATCATGATTTGAGCACATAAACGAAAGACCATAGATTTGGACCTAAAAATCCTGAAAATAGCAACGGTCAACGATCTATTTGTCAATGACAAAATTAAATGTCAAATTGTAATTTCTTAGATGTCATTCATTCAATGGTGTGTGTGTAAAAAAGGCTGATTTTGTTTTTGTTGATTTTCCCCGAAATTTATCCAATTCTAGGTCTTCAAAAACTATATACAATGAACAGAATAATTCTCAACCATTGCCGGCACCTAAAAAGATCAAGTAAGTGTTTGAATAATGAATAATAGCGCTTAAAATGGTTATAACCTATCGATGATCTTGATTGATTGTGTGTACCATGACTTCATCGAGAACCGTACAGTAGAATTTATATAATAAATACAGCAAAGGGTTTTACAGTATGTTGGACTATTAACCATTGTTTTGGCCCATTTGCATATTGCAGCACCGTGTTTTTATTGTTTTATCTCATGGTTGATGCAATGATAAAATAATAATCGAAATTATTTGTAATGTGTACCAAGATTTTATGATTTAAATTAGTCTACGGAATCGTCGCTGCTTTGAAAACATAAAATTTTCTTCTATAACAAGCATTAATCAGCTATTCCTAGGTGTATATTTTGTTTTCATTGTAATTAGTATATTAGTAAGGGTAATTGAGTTGTAAGCTTGTACTATGATATTCTTTTCATTTTAGCCTTAGTATGGGAGAACAAACAGTATCAAAATTTCCCATACATAACCCTGTCAAGGTCGCTGTCATACTATACGACCCAGCCAATCGGATTACAACATGATATTTCTCAAAAACCTTTGTACACAAAGGTGTACCCACATTATGCAAGGGACTTCTCCACCAGCAACTATTATTTTGAGAAAGAACCTCTCAAGCCTTCATCAAAAGTGGAAGCAACAGTTGTCTCAATTAAAAAAGATATAGAAGAAAAGGAAAAGCTGCCAAAAAAAGAAGAACCAAAAAAAAGTATCAAAGAGCGCATCATGAATGAGCTCCGACATTACTATCATGGATTCAGACTCTTGTTTATTGCAATGAGAATATCCGCATCTCTACTATTCAAAGTTATTAAAGGACAATCTCTGACACGAAGAGAGCACAGGCTACTTGTAACGACAATCGGCGACATGTTCAGACTAGTTCCATTCATAGTAATTGTTGCTGTTCCTTTCCTAGAGTTTGCCTTACCGGTATTTATAAAACTATTTCCGAATATGTTGCCATCAACATTTGAAAGCCGAGATCAGAAGGAAGCCAAACTAAAGCAGCACTTGAAGGTCAAACTTGAGATGGCTAAGTTTTTCCAAGAGACTTTGGACCAGATGGCACCCCAAGCCGGCAATAGGCACTCAGAACTGGCTAAAGACTTCTCCAGCTTCTTCAACAGAATCCGAACGTCGGGTGATGTTGCAACAAGTGAGGAGATAATGAAATTCTCAAAACTTTTCGAAGATGAAATCACGCTAGATTCTCTACAACGGCCACACTTAATTGCTCTGTGTAAAGTGTTAAACGCTACTACAATCGGAACCAGTGCAATGTTACGATTCAATTTGAAAATGAAACTAAGATCTTTGGCTGCGGATGACAAAACAATTGCAAAAGAGGGTGTTGAGAGTTTAAACTTTAATGAGTTGCAGCAGGCTTGTAAATCGCGTGGAATGAGAGCCTATGGTGTATCAGAGGAACGACTTCGTAAAGAATTACGAAATTGGTTAGACCTATCATTGAATGAAAAAGTTCCGCCATCGTTGTTACTGCTATCAAGAGCTCTTATGGTACCAGAACATGTGCCAACTACGTACAAGCTGAAGGCTACTATTTCTGCATTACCGGACACAGTTGCTACTCAGACTAAGGCTGCGATCGGAGAGAAGGAAGGCAAAGTGGATTTCAAGGTTAGTTGCATAAAAATAATATTAATTAATGCTTACTGGCATTTTAGGGTGGCCACAAACCTTCCTGTTCTATTCTTTTCTACCTAGAACAGCAAAGGAAAGAATTTAAATTGGGAGGTTAGATTGCAATACTATATGTACCACTTGTCACACACTTACCAAACCGGACCGGGTAGAAACGCAGTCAGTAAGCAACCTCTATCCTCCTGTATCCTCATCGCCGATCAGAACGTTCTGGCAATTTAGAAGGAGCCTTATGTTGTCACACACAAGCACTAGATTACGACTCAGCTCCAATCACGAAAGCCCAGCGCCCGGTAAGTGTGTGATGATGAACCCGGTTTCAATTCTGTTCTTTGCTGTTCTAGGTTGAACAGAATAGAATCGCTAGGTCTGTGGCCGCGCTTAATCTTTGTCTGAACAAAATTTATAAAATAGGACAAGATTATTTGCCATAATTTTGGCTAAAACTATTTGGATGAAATTTGGAAGTCATTAGTTTATGAATAGATGCCTAACTTAAATATCGCACTTGTTATCTTTATACCAGATCTTTCCTAGTTCTGTTAAAACTGAGTGAAGCCCATTCAGCATCCTGGAATGACACATAGGCTACTTCTTATCCGGGTACCATAAAACCAAAGCTAGAACTAGAACGTACACATAATAGCTAGCATATTATAATGTAAAGACAACCTCTGGGGTGGGGCTAATTCTGAGTTTTGACAAGCAATTGACACGGACGTATGGTGTAGTGTAACACGGATTTTTGTATGGAGAAGTGGTGGAGGTTCACAGAGTGTACGTTAGGGGCGCTCATTGGTGTCGCCATACAAAATCCTTGTCATACGTCCGTGTTAATTGTGTGCTAAAAACTTAGAATCAGCTCTCAGAACACCCCGCTCTGGGGTGGGGAGACGTATGTGTTGCGGGTTCTTAGGAATTAGTTGTTGGACAGAAGGTATCAGTGTTACTGTTGTTGGGTGAAAATAAAAAACAAAAAAGTTTAGTAAAATGTCTATTTCAGACTAAAGCTGAAGCAATCAAGCTGGAATTGCTTAAGATACAAGAAGAGAAGAAAGAGACGGAAGAAGCCGAGAGAGAGCAAGAGATACTCAAGAAACGAGAGAAGGAGGAACTCAAAGATAAGGCTCCGATTATCGAATCAGCGTCTAGTGAGATATTGGTTGACCCGGCACCAGTGATAGCAGTTGATGCGGTGAAACCTAAATCTGAAGAGGGACTGTCTGGCAAGGATATGGAGGTCATTGAAGATGCTTTAGAGAAATTAGGTAAGCATTTCATGTTGTTAATTTCTAGTGTCGCCATCTAGTTTTGGTTCTTCGAACCAATTCAAACCCCATTATGTTATATATGTACAGAACTTTATAAATGCATCTAGAGAACGGACTGCTGAAGTTGTCAAAGTCAAAAAGAACTTTATTCAATGAAATCACAAGGATCATTTTGAATCGTCTTATAAGCTAAAATTACTCCTGTTCCAACGCGACCAAGCCTAGAAGAATCAGGCAACAAACACGGCTTGGCTTACATAAATGGTCCGTCTTACCACTAGGTGAGAAGCGCCTGTGTGGTGCCTCGGAGCAAGGAGTTGCTGATACATAGTAAATGAGAACTTAAAAACCTTAGGAAGGTAGTCAAAAGTAAATAAAGATCAGCAAAAATATGCAAGACAGCACACGCTACGCTTGTTATACTTATAAATAATAATCTAATAGAAACATGTTGCATCTTATGTCTCCTGCCAATACCACCTATGATGTGGTATTCTAGTGACGAAGTGCCTATATTATTCACGCGGCCGCCAATAATGAAATGCTGTAAAAGCGTAATACAAGATCAATAAGTTATCATTTTATTCTAGTGTCGTCATCTAGTTCTGTTTCCAGAACCAATTTGACATTGTTTGAGTCGTCTTGGACCGAATGAACCGGACGATCCACCTCTCGATGGACCGACAGCATTTTAAGACCAAGTTTGCTTCTAATTTGGCTATTATTTCTTCAAATGCCATGAAACTTACTTATCATCAGGTGGGCTGTATGCCAGTTTGTCGACCCATAAAATGAAAAAAAAAAAAAAAACTTTGTACACATGAATATGCATACGCACCCATGGTGCGTTAGTTTCTTATAAAATTATAATAGTTACCAAATCATAAATTAAAAAAAAACTGACTCACCATGGGTCTAAAATATAATACTAATAATGTGTACAAAATTTCATAGTTTGAACAAATTTTGTAGCCAAAATAGAAGGAAACTTGCGCCCTACCGGTAACCATCTCTTGAAGGTCGAAGGAAGTCGCTGGATTGAGGCGTCTCATGACTGTTCGTCGTGGAATTTTATGGGAGAGGCCTATGACTTTATAGCATATATGATGATGATGATTGGAACAACTTGTGTCAATCATCGTTGGTTCTTGTGTCGTTTCATGCATGATGTATTTCTTCACCGTTTTGAGTTACTCAAAGTCAAAGTCAAAAATAATTTTATTCATTGAAATCACAAGGATCATTTTGAATCGTCTTATAAACTAAAATTACTCTTGTTCCAACGCGACCAAGCCTAGAAGAATTACTGCCGCCGAACGGTCATCCCATACAGATATCTAAAGTCCGAGATCTGTGGGTCACCCTTACATGGTATGTCAAGGATTGGCATGTTTCCATTATTTTGAAGTTCAAGTTTACTAAATTCGTTTTTGGATGTTGGACGGGATTCAATAAATAATAGGTTCAATGACTCATCAGTTTAAATGTTTTGAAGTTGGTATTTATACGTTTAGTTTGTTAGCAGTAGAATTTTTTGTGAAAGAGTTCGTCCGGGAAGTACTACCACCGTACCTATATTTCTGCCGCCAAGCAGTCGTGCTCGCATTGCTGTGTTTCGGTTTGAAGGGTACGGGTGCCGGTGAAATTACAGGCACATGAGACTTTTCATCTTTATGTCTCAGGGTCGGCAGCACGCGTGTGATGCCTCTGGTGTTGCAGGCGTCCATAGGCTACGGTAACTACTTTCCATCAGGTGGACCGTTGCTTGCCAAGTAGTATAAAAAAAATAAAAAAAATACTCGTAAAGTATGTTTGAAGCTGGAAGGTAAATACTACCCAATTCCGAATAATAGCATAATAAATAAATAAATAAATGCTGGACATTTCACTCAACATTATAGTAATATAATGTTGAGTGAAATACTGATACTAGATAACTGATGTACTTAATACAATACATTACATAGATAGATATTTATTATGCATAGAAAAATACCCAGAACACCCTGAACAAATAGCTGCAGATTGTACAAATATTTGTTCCGAGGCGGGAATCGAACCCGCAAACTCCTGCGTCGCAGGCGAACCTTCGCCCGCCGCGCCACAGAAGTCGTCAGATAATATAATAAGTATAATAATGGTGGAAATATGTTTGAATTACAAATGATTTTAGTATTTCGTTTGGATAGGCAATTTATCCTCCGCTGGCCTCAAAATGAGTCGTAAAACAAGCGTAAAACGACATAAATCCGCAACTCAGTTTTGGTTTTCCTATGTCACCTCGGGGCGGCCCTGCTGATCTATTTTAGGTAACCCATTCATTATAAGTATTCGCAGTGATGTTATTGTTATGGTCGATGTTATAAATACTGTAAGTATTCATAATTACCGGTACAAGTAGCGGCACGAAACTCTAGGGCTGACCGTTATTGCGCAGAAGTCAAAAGTAAGGTATCTTGGGCGGGATCTCTATCTCTATCTATCTTATACTAATGGGAAGTTTTCTGACAGCTGAAAGAAAATAGTTCTAAAATAGATAATAATAGATGAATAATAAAATAAAAAAAAAATGAAATAGAATAGATGGCGCAGTCCAGATATGGTTGTCTAAATTTTGTCGGTCAGCCACCAACTGTCAGTATCATTGACTTCACTCGCTCATGCTGTTCGTTGGTGAAGTAAATAAGTATCTATGTAAAGTTTTTGTTGAAAGTCTGATATATTTGTTAGTGTTACGCTATTGTTATAATTTTTTGTTGATAATGTTGAAGCCGGACCAAGTAGACCGGTCTATAGTAGACTTGAAAAACGAGCTTCGGAATCGCAACGCAAAACTTGGAGGAAAAAAAGATAAACAAAGAGAATTTGTTATCTGTGGTGATTTTGCAAAATCTTCAGAAGACACAACCATATCGAGTCACCGCCATCTACCGGAATTTTAAGAAACATTTTTTCTTTTTAATTGCCTCCCTGAAAACTTCCCATGGTATTGCTTGCGCGACGGTAAACATGCGCGAGTACCTCCTCCACGTATCGTTCAGCGCTAGACTTATGTGCTGCTACTTATACGTGCTGTAACGTGTCCGGCCTACGAATATACCTCTGCCTCCGTCCACTTCCGTGGACGAAGTAAAAGCCCACACGTAGCAGATGTTGTAAGATATATTTTACCGTCAAACATCTGTAGGCACCGATATTAATCAAAAGATGGACAGATGATATCTGTGTACCTATACAAATTGAAATACCTACAATACAGTTTGAAGGTTTCCGCGTGAATGTATATCATTTTCGTATATTATCGTATCTGCTACGTGTGTGATACCTTCAGATGCGATAAGTTATTTACCATCCAACTGAGAACATAACACCAATCTGCGATCTCCGATCCGCCTACCAAGCGTGGTGATTATGGCAATTCCTCCCCATTATACAGGGTGTTTAATACTACACTAGAGGTGTTCTGAAACGTGCCAGTATCTGGAAACAGCAAGAAGGAGGCCATTTTGAAAATTTATTGCGATAGTTTTATTAACGTATGTACCAGATTACTTACAAATTGTATGAGAAAACATTTTATTAAATTTGACTAACTTCTGCTGCTCAGATTTTTTTCTTCCGATACAATGAACAATCCTTACATGAAACTGAGTTGATACGCATTCAAAAAAAATTTGATCAAAACAACTCATTTTTATGGAGAACTCACGCTTGACCAAAAAAATAACTATGCCAAAATCGTTTTCATACAAAAGGAGTAAATAGTTCCAAAGACAGTTTTCCCGTATCTCTTATGGATTCGGATATCCCCATACTGTCCCATTTCAAAAAAACACCCTGTAATGTGTACGTCTGAAGGCTTCTGATTGACTGACGAATAAAAAATCTAATTATTTTCTTGATAAAAAAAACTTAAAACCAAGCGACTCCTTATGTTATGAGCTAATTGTTAAATAAAATGGTCAATGTGATAAATTTATCACTTCAACCTTATAAGGTTCTCGAGTGGCCACCACAAACCGAACACAGTACAGGAATGCCCCTCTCTATGGACTAAAGACATTATAAAGGTAGCAGGAAGTTGGTGGATGGAGGCGGCTCGGAACCGTCGTGTCATTCTATGGGGGAGATAGATAGATAGATAGAAAATTCTTTATTGCAAATAAAAGAAGTACAAAGGCGAACTTAATGCTAGAAAGCATTCTCTTCCAGATAACCCTATAATGCCTATTACTACTACTGGAAATAGCAGGAAGTTGGTGGATGGAGGCGGCTCGGAACCGTCGTGTCATTCTATGGGGGAGATAGATAGAAAATTCTTTATTGCACATAAAAGAAATACAAAGACAAACTTAATGCTAGAAAGCATTCTCTTCCAGATAACCCTATAATGCCTATTACTACTACTGGAAATAGCAGGAAGTTGGTGGATGGGGGCGGCTCGGAACCGTCGTGTCATTCTATGGGGGAGATAGATAGATAGAAAATTCTTTATTGCACATAAAAGAAGTACAAAGACAAACTTAATGCTAGAAAGCATTCTCTTCCAGATAACCCTATAATGCCTATTACTACTACTGGAAATAGCAGGAAGTTGGTGGATGGAGGCGGCTCGGAACCGTCGTGGCATTCTATGGGGGAGATAGATAGATAGATAGAAAATTCTTTATTGCACATAAAAGAAATACAAAGACAAACTTAATGCTAGAAAGCATTCTCTTCCAGATAACCCTATAATGCCTATTACTACTACTGGAAATAGCAGGAAGTTGGTGGATGGAGGCGGCTCGGAACCGTCGTGGCATTCTATGGGGGAGATAGATAGATAGATAGAAAATTCTTTATTGCACATAAAAGAAATACAAAGACAAACTTAATGCTAGAAAGCATTCTCTTCCAGATAACCCTATAATGCCTATTACTACTACTGGAAATTATATGCAGGAGGCCTATGATGTCCAGCAGTGGACTTCTACAGGCATGATGATGATGATGTTGATTAATAGTAACCGGTAAATATTAATAATTCCCAATTCAATACTCTGACTGTGACATTATCATCTATTCAATAGTAGTAAGTGTTAGACTAATTGTTGTCTCTCTTTTCAACTACTTTTCAAACAGGAGAGATAGAGATAGCAAGCCAAGTGATGTCCTTGAATTTGAAGACAGTATGTCTGTCTGTTTCTGTCATCGACCTTACGACGTCATTCACTTCTCAGAAATCTAGTTTTAGTGGGTTTTCTGGCTTGTAATTACATTTGCAGTACTTTGCCAAGTTTTTTATGAGCTGGAACTGTTCTCTGAGATCTTATTCTGAACAAACAAACAGTATTTAGGATTTTATGCCACTGTGAGGTGCTTACCTATATTTGAGTATTTTTGTTGTCTTTGTTTGTGCAGATATTTTTGCAATTTCGATCCATGCTTTATCAAACTATGCAGTCCCGCTGAGATCAAAAGTTTTTGGTCACTTAAAAATATGCAATTTGAATTGTATTTACGTGTCGTATGGAATGTGTATGGAAATTAGCGAATGAAGAACTGCCCATTCAAACGTAATACCAACGTCATAAGTGTGGGTTAACAATTTTAAACCAATAACTTTATTATTTTAATATTAAAGCTTTTTTTATATCTATTTGTTTTATTGTAGGTTACACTTGGTTGGTGTACTTGTCATTGTGATTATTAATAAGATGTACGCCACCATCCTTAGTGTTAAATAGTATTTGTCTGTCCAAAGTTTGTCTGGAAGAGATCGCTCTTAAGTGATAAGACCGTCCATTGTACCTCCGATTTGAAACTTTGTACTTATTTTATTTTTGTTTTTTGTTTATGGTGCAAGTACAATATACAATAGATTAGATAGATTATAAATTTATACAATAAAGTTATAATCTATCTAATCTATCTATTTACACTGATGAGTGCCCCTAGCAAACACTTTGAGAACTAAGGAAAACAGAGACTTATGTAGATAATTATGTTGAACAGCTGAACAGAAGAGGTCCCTACTTCTGGAGAAGGAGAGCATCTCCGAGCTGAAGACTGAACTCCTCGACTACAGCGAAGATGTCAAGGAGATGAATGAAATGGTGAAGACCAAGCAGGCAGATATCAAGCTCACGAAGGGCGCCAGAAGGTATTTGCATCCTCATTAATGTAATTGTACTTTAGAATTGATGTACTTACTTTACATAGAGTACTTTATGTTCTTACTTAAGATTAAGGGCCTTATTCATAATCATTTTTGAAACCTATTTTAGTTAAAATAGCTTTTGTCTTCTTCTCTCTGATGTAAAATGTCATACGTCAAAACAAGACAAAAGATATTTTAACTAAAATAGGTTTCAAAATTATTATGAATAAGGGGGAAAGTATTTTAGGCAGAGGGCTTTATGTACTTTCGATGAAGTATTTTATTTACTTTTGATAGAGCACTTCATGCCCCGTTTATAGAGTACTTTATGTACATAGGATAGAGCGCTTTATGCACCTTATATGAAGTTCTTTATGTAAGTACTTAAGCTAGAGTACTTTATGTAATTTAAACAAAACGACGATAATTGTAATGTGCGGTGCCGCTCTAGTGAAGTTATAGTAGATATAACACCCAACAGTCACATACGTAGTCCTTATCCCACACTAGGATTCCCTGTGTCGTGGGTATCGGGAACTATGAGTACCATAGTACCATAACACCCAGACCCGGAACAAATATTTGCAGATCATACAAACATTTGTCTCCCAGCGGGAATCAAACCCGCAACCTCTTGCACCTCAGCCAGTTACTCTCCCGCCGCGCCACAGAGTACAATCATTATAGCCGTTAGACTAAAGTCGTAGTCTCAAAGACTAATATCCTTAGATTTCATCACGACAGCATCTTTAAGGTTATGGTAAGTCGGTGTATGGAGGTGGCTCTAGACCGTTCGTCGTGGCATTCTATAGGGGACTATGTCTACCAGTGGACTTCTACAGGCTGATGATGATGATGATCAAGTGTCCCGCTAATTAAGTACAAGTTGATTACGATGGATATAAGCCTATGGCATAGAACAGATAAACTCTCTAGAAGTGCTACTTACGTACTTCTCTTTGTGCGTGTCCTGATACCGCCGAGATAAATACCTACTTCCCCCTGCGCTCCCTGACGCCCCGCGCTTGCCCGCAGCGACCGATAGGGTTGTCGTCCGTCATGGTTGTCCTACCTACTTTCAATCATTATTAGTATCTGACTTAAATACATGAGGCAGGTACGCGTTGTAGCTGACAGGGTTGACTGTCCCATACTGGGCCATTTGGTTAGGCTTCATATTGTTTTATCTTTTTATTTTTAATGTGTTAATTTTATGTGTGTGTGTACTAGTTTAAGTTTTTATGGACATTTGTCTGAAATAAAATAAATAAATACTTACATAATCATTTCAATCACATTATATCACTCAATCATAGTTTATTGCGTATATTAGTAGTTATTGGTATAGTAGCATACAAATGTTGTACATATAAAAATAACATCGCGACAGCAGCATGCCAGCCCGCACTAATTAGCAGACTTAGTATGCGCGAGTGAGTAGGTATTTGGCACGGCTTTGAGTGTGACACTAGCGCCAATGTCAGTTCTATTTGGTTATTAGAGTCTGGCTAATGAAAGTAGAGACTGAAAATGCGCGGCAAATTTAAAAATTATCAGCTTGGCATCCCTAAAACTAACATGAAATACATGGATTAACCTACAAAAGTCAAAATAAATAATTCTAAAGTATCAAATTAGGTTAATCCAGGTATTTCATGTTAGTTTTGGGGATGCCAAGCTGATTATTTTTAAATTTGCCGCTCATTTTCAGTCTCTCTTCTTTCATTAGCCAGACTCTAGCTATTCATATAAATAACTATATGAAATCTCTCTTTCAGATTATACCGGGCTGTGAATAACATGATAAGCAAACTAGACTCGGCGCTCGTTGAGCTCCAGAACAAAGAGAAGGCGCTACTCACAACCCTGGAACAGACCAAGTCGGAGCCGCAGCTGGCCAAGGAACAGCTCATCCAGATCGACGAGCTGATGCGCTCCATCAAGAGTCTGCAGAAGGTGCCCGATGAAGCCAAGCTGAAGCTCATCCAGGATGTGCTGGGCAGGCTGGACGACGACTTTGATGGACAGCTGAAGATCGACGACGTGTTGAAGGTATGACTTAGAACATAGAACAGAATAAAAAAATAGTTTTTCTTTCATCTAAGAAAATTCATAATTGTTCACCTAAAAAAACGAGTAGAACGAGTTAGTAGAATCCTGAACGTAGCGAGGGATTCAAAGTACGCCGCCCGAGCCAAAATTATATTTTGCGCCCTAGTGATACACTCTACTTTTCATCACCCACTATGAGAAAATAAAAGGCGCCTCATATTTTATTTCAAAACAAAACCATGAATCTCTCACAATCCGTGAAAATTTACGAAAACGCGGGCTGTAGTTCGAGCGTTTTTAATTTCTTTTTTTTTAATTCAGCCAGCGCGGCGGCGCGACTATTGGCCGTCGTACCAGCCAGTATTTTATTCAAACAATATTTGCGTTCGATATCTTTGGAGCTGAACACTAAGATGTTCCAAATTCAAAAAGTGCGCGGCAAAGATAATTGCGGCGCACTTATAAAGAGGATTAAAAACTCATTACTGCCCGCTAATAGTACAGTCAAATTAGGTGATTTTTTGCAAAAGTGTGGAACTAATTAGATGTAGTCATGAAAACTTTTCTAATTGTTTTGTATGGCTTAAAAATCACCTCTAATAATAAGCATCAGTAATTTCACCCTCCGGAACAGGGTGAAATAGGGTGAAAAACCTTAAAATATCCGTAACTTAATGGGGGAAATAGAAGTAGTCGGTGCAATTTGGCATAGACTTTGAACCGTTATGATCTACATTTGCACCAAGTATTTTTGAAACCCGACATACGGAAAAATTAAGGTAGTCGGTGCAAATTGATAGATATCATATCTGATATATAGATATCAGAAAAATGTTCGAAATACATTACCAGGTTTGCACCTTGGTGCGTCTCACGGAAGGCACTTTTCCATATTTTATTGTCGCTCTACTTCGGGGAAAATTAATGTAGTTCTGGAAATTGACTTAACCTTGTTCATTTAATTAGTACTACATCCGCCGGAAGTTTTATGCTGGTTTTTTTTTACGGAACATCATTTGTTTAACACTGTGTTCCCTACATGCACGTGGTTTTTATTTAAATCATAATGCACTAAGACAGTCTCTCTATACGTAATTTAACTTGCATCAAGTAATTTCTTTCTATTTTAAAATTTACGGCCTTTTTAAGTTTGTACCTAATATTTAAAAGGGTTCCGTAAGCTCCAGAAACGGTGCAAACCTAGGATAAGCTTCTTTTCGTGTCATCTAACGTTTCCATAAGAATCCACGACTACACGACTTAGGTCCACACTTTTTGCTAATTTGCCTGTACTATAAAAGTTTCATATAGAAAACACCACCTTTGGCCACCACTTAAAGGCGAACCAAGTCGTCCTTTTCGAATAGATAGGATGAAATAGTAATTTGAACATCTAATCAACAAAGACTTCTCTGCTCAATCGCTGCCTAGCTGAGTTGACACTCGTGCAGAAAAGATTCAAGTCCGTGCGCTTTACACAACTTGTTTTTACCTCAGTGGCGCGACGGGCGAGTAGCGGGTGAGATGCGAGAGGTTGCTGGTTCGATTTCCGCTGCGGAACGAATGTTTGTATGATCTGCAAATATTTGTTCCAAGTCTGGGTGTTATAGTACCATGTTACTCGTAGTTCCTGATACCCATGACACAGGGAATCCTAGTGTGGGATCAGGACTATGTATGTGATTGTTGGGTGTTATGTTATGTTATTCACATTAATGACGCCTGGCGGGATGAACATGTAGCGCTGTATTGGCCGCTTTATTATTGAACCAACTAAACATTGTTCTATATTTCCAGATGCTTGAAATAATCGGCAACGAGAACGTGAACCTCTCCGAGAAGCAGATGTCGGAGCTCATTGAACTACTCGACAAGGAGGAGATTCTAGAAGTGGAGAGCAAGATACAGAAAGCGTTGGACAAGGCAGCCGTCTTGGCTAAGGAACAAGACGGTGCCAGCGAGTCGGAAGGAAAGGTAACATAGCTATTTAAACCTGCGGGGCGATTCTAAAACGTCGGAAACGTTTCCGATCGGATTCGTAAGTTTTTCATTTCGATGTGGTAAGTAACTAAAACAATTTTCTGTCAATTTTCTCTAGTAAAACACAGTAATATACTTACAATATTTATTGTTTTTTACTGTGTTTTACTAGAGGAAGTTGCTTTAGTTACTTACCAGATCGAAATGAAAAACTAACGAATCCGATCGTAAACGTTTCCGACGTTTTAGAATCGCCCTGCTGGGCTTAGCTTAAACTTGGTATAACTCATATCACCTAAAAAGACTGCAAGGGGCTTAAAAACTAGGGCTAATTGCGAATTCGATTTTTCACAGTGTATATAAGCCTAAGCATTTAAGCCAAGCATGTCAAATATGCGGCCCTTTATAACTTTGTCTGCGGCCCGATTCAATTTTAAGATCAAAGTATATTTTTCTGCCATTTTACTATTAAGTAGGTAACGATTAAATAAACGATTAGCGTCCTGCCCCCTATTCCCTGACTGAAAGTCATTTTATTTGTCAAACGTTAGTCATCGTGTGACTTTTAGTTAGGGAATAGGGGGGCAGTACTACTAGGTATATCTGTGCAATGTTTTCTTTGTGGTTGGGTTTTGCGGCCCACTGATTCTACGGTCTCTAAGCATTTGGCCCATCAATGACTTTGACATGCATGATCTAAGCTCTCAAATTAACACTCAACAGTCTGGGATCAGAGGCTGTACCATAAGCCCGACGATTCATTTCAAAAACTATTCAGTACAAAATATCTGATCGTCGTTGACATCCGTCATCATTAAATAACTTTAATCGCAGAAGTCTATAGACCTTCTGCTACTGTGCCTTTAAATATAGATGCGGGACATCACGGAACCGATATTTTGTACTGAATAGTTTTTGAACTGAATCGCTATAAGAGCTCATGGTAATGCCTCAGGACTAGGTATGTGACATGCAGTAAGTATCTATTGTGTTATAAACAAGCCAATTACAGCTTATGAAATCGATTCCTAGTGTAGATTTAAGTAGTATCGTATCTTACTAAATACAATTAACTCTAATTCGAACGAATTCGATTATTCGTTAACATATGTCAGAGCGAGAAGAAAAACTATATTTTGCTTCTCGCTAATGCACTATACACCCATACCACCTCATTCGAATTTTTTCGAACGCGAACGTAGTTTTTTTCTAATTTGGCTTTTATTTCTTCAAACTCCATGAAACTTTGTACACATGATCAGTACGCTAATATCTAGACCCGTGGGGTGTCAGTTTATTATATAATTATATGGTTACAAAGTCATAAATTTAAAAAAAACTTAAGGTCCACGAGTAAAACGCAAAAGGACGCAAAAAGGGCGTAATCTCCCTACGGGTAACCTTCCCTTATCGTAAAACCTATCTATTTCTGCTTCCAGAGTTTATTCGACATAATCCGCGAAGCTCAAAAGCGGCGAGTTATGAAGAAAGCGGCCGACGAGCCGCTCAAGAGTGACGTCATCAAACCGAAGCCAAGCAGTAAACGGCCCGAGAGCCACTGAGGATAGCTTTAGTACATAATTGTGTAAATATAACATCGACTGATGTACGGTGTAACTCGACGATCAATTGAGATTGTCAATCAAGTTATTGATAGACAATTGAAGTGCGATTTAGATACTTCAACCGACAGATGATCGTAAAGTGATATATTTTAGAACTTTAATGAATTAGTGATTTTTTTTCTCATGCCCAAACAGTTCA
This sequence comes from Epirrita christyi, assembly GCA_951392215.1. Lineage (NCBI taxonomy): Eukaryota > Metazoa > Arthropoda > Insecta > Lepidoptera > Geometridae > Epirrita > Epirrita christyi. The sequence goes on from OX595843.1 coordinate 3,464,766, forward strand.
GAATTTTAATTTGTTTAAAGTTTTACCTTATATAAGCTATTATCACAACTGACCCGCCATAATGTTTTAGTTATTTTTTTATTGGGATGAGTCAACAGTATGATACCTCTAGTATTACACGATACGTACAGCTAATTGATCAATACGTGACCGCTTATCCTGCCTTTCAATGTATCAATCAACATTGCCCATCAATGTTCCACAATTGCACTTCCAACGTGACATAAACGTGGTTATTAAACTGAAAATTAGGACAACAGAGTAAAGAGGCTTAGATTTATCCTTTCTTGGTAGAAAAAATGAGGGTGACAAAAATAATCAAAGTACGCCCCACCACGAGACTCCATACGCACAAATTCATATTGGTTCCAATGGCTATCAATCACTTGTATTGTCAATAACGATTGACCGTCTTGAGGCGCATTATTGGCCTTCCTGCCGGTTTAAAAGCGGTAAATTGGCAAAGATGGCGATTATTTTTAGTTTAGATAGTTTTGGCAACTTGTGATGCAACTGCATGGACTTCAATTTATATTACAACTTTGCTATAAGTAGTCAACTCATGTAGCTAGCTATAATCTATCAAATACTATAAAACGAGCAATATATGTGTATATATACATGCCAAGCGTGGTGATTATGAAAAAAAATCCCCCCCCCCTTTGCATTCTATGGGGAAGCCTCGTCCAACAATGGACGGTTAAAGGCTGATGATATATATATTTCGACATCTCGAAAACGGGTATTTTAATGAAATTTGCTATATGGAGGTTTTTGGGGTCGAAAAATCGATCTAGCTAGGTCAGATTTCCCGAGCAAACCTTGGTCACCCAGGTTCTCTCCTATAATGACTAAATATGTACTTAATGGCCAAAACGATCGCTGGTTATCTTCGAGTGTTAACAATGCAGGGGCCAATTCCCCCGTTTGTAGACAAATGTCGAACATGACTTGCATACAAATTCTTTTAGTTTTGACAGAACTTTTGTAGTACTTATACGAAAACGATTTAGTGCGAGAATTGGACCCCAGCTTATTAGTATCGTGCAGTTGCATTGCTTAGTAGCGTACTCGTTACGACTTCGTCCATCTAGCCGCGCTTTGGTTTGTATGAAAACTTAGGCCCGTATTCTAGAACTAAACTTAAACTAAATCGAGACTCAAGCATAGATTTTTTGACAGATTTCATTGAAAAACTGTCAACAAATCTATGCTTGAGTATTCACGTTTGAGCATAGTTCTGGAATACGGGCCTTAATGTCGACTCCAACGCTGTGACATCCGGATTAGGAAACAGAAATTTGTTTTCGTGCGGCGTGCCCGGCACGGATCGGTGGACGCAAGCCTTTAGTCGGAAACGGCTTATTAGTTTCATAATGTAGCTGTTGTACTAGATAATGTCATAGATGAAACGCATGTTGTATGTAAAGGAACTTATTACTTGACAATAAGCATTTTGTAAACACTTAATCAATTTGCAGTTTGTAAATATGCAATATGACCCAACTTTCTCCGCCGTACAAACGTTTAAACTCTGTATATGTTGTATTTATTTGTTTTTTTTAAACTTTGTTAATTTCAGATATTTATTTTATTGTTTATGCATTTCTGTGATCGCTATTCAGTTGTAAGTTTTATTTTTATGTTTTAGTCTTTGCGGAGTATGTTTTAGCACAAAGTTGGTACTACGTTGGCACCGGGTAGTATTTCTGTATTGAAATTGGGCTGAGAGTAGTGTATAGACATGAAAATTAAATTTAAATAAAATACTTATAATATACGTTTTGGGGATGACACACAGATCGGGCATGTTAAGCATCGTTCAGTTTATTATAGGCCATCCTAAATACGGTGTTAAGGGTGATTATCTATTATTTTGTAATAAGCTCCCATGATATATTTAATAATTTGGAAATCAATTATAACATTTTTATAAACTAATTAGGTACTTATCATTTATTTCCGAATTATTTTAGTGCATAGTCATAAGCAGCTTATGCAAAATAGATTCCTTATTTCAACATAACGATTATACTTACCGGTAAAACCATACAATATCGATAAATATCAAAATAAACTTGAAATTACACTATTTATAGGACCGCCTGGATCAGCTGAATACAATTTATGTAAGTAGGTACCTTTCCTACTTAGTTTATTCCAATTAAAAAGTATTATTTCGTTTCATTAGTGCGAGCTGCCTTTGCCTTACTATTGATTTCTATTACACCTAAGTACCTACATATGTACCTTTTCTGTTCAATACTTAGGAATGTTGGTATTCAATGTAGTTCATTTATAAATCAGTGTACCGAAGTAATGAGATGGGCACTTTATTTTTTGCTACCTACTCGATATGCTATTTAAAAGGAGTTAAGAGAATAAAGAGATCGATATAAAATTTTTGTTTTTACTCTTCGCCGATGAACCTACCTACCAACCCCTTAGAATATAGTCATTATTCTGAGACCAACCCAACTCAATTCCAATCTGTCCGACTAGTCAGGCTAACAGTTTGGAATAATTTTGCAAACAGTTAGATCATCGAACTGTTGGTAGGAAAGATGGAATAAACGAATTTTCATCAAAGAGGATACAATAACTACATTTCATAGAAATGTACATACTATTCCATGCAGCTGGAAGCTGTGAATCATACTATAACTTTATCTAAGAGGTAGATTACTATAGAAATACATAAATAGAATTATAGGTATACTTTTTGTGTTCAATCTTAAAATAGAGTTTGCCCATGGATTATAGAATAGAGCCGAGAGTACGGCCGCAATGCACATCAAGGAAGTCAAAGGTAGGAACATAAATTCACGATAAACTATCGAGAGGTGCACACATAGAATAACATTACTCACGAGTGCACATTGATGCCCGCGCCCTAATCATAGAACAACATTACTCACGAGGCCCTAATGCAAAAAAAGTAATGTAAAAAAGGTGACGCTACAGAGCGCAGCGCCACCTTTTTTATTTTTCGCCTTCTACTTCTCTATAGATGGCGTAACCATTAATGTCTGATTCTACATGTTATTCACTAATAGATGGCGTTGTTTACCCGAGCGAAGAGTTCAGAAACATCCGAAGTTCTCGCGAGCGTGACTCACTGACGGTGACGGCTTGACAGGCTGATGGCGGCCATTTTTGATGACTCTGAGAAACCGAGCTGTGTGATTGGTGGGCCGTAACAAAACGTCACACTTATCCTTTGACGGACGGAGTTTGCGCAAAAATAAAAGAAAATTCAACTCCGCGCTTTGCGGGCTGCCATGTTTTTTTTTCACAAGGGGTGTGTGTGTGAGACGTGAGTCAATTTAACATGATAAATTAACCCCTCAAAAACTGTTACAGGTGAGTAATTTTTATTATTTCGTATTGTTTTCGATGCCAACGCGGAAGTAGATTGCGCGTCCTCAGCTCAGTGAAAGTGCATCATGTAATACTGTCGCCTTCTTGTGAAATTGCATCGTTCGGATCGCAGTGGTTACGCTTACGATAATGCCTGTGAATAATTTCGTGTAGGTTCCAACGAAGTGCTCGTTAACAACAAATAATGTGTATAGCCACATGTGTAGCAATCGGCTGACGTTGCCAGAGGGCTCTGAGCGAGCCCGTCGGTCGCACCCTCGACGACTCGACTCGAGTGACGTTTTGGCGCCATCGACCCATTTAGCACGGCGCGGGGCGGGCATGGGTGTACCGCAGTAAAATTATTTGTACCTGCTCCTCGCCAAATTTCAATGGCTTTCCCCGGAAACATTGAACTCATCGTAAATAATAATGTGTGTCTACGTAAATCGTCTGTTGCAGAAATAAGGGGTGCAAGTAGCGCGTAATTCGTCGCTAGGTGACAATGCGATTGCAAATATATTGCTGAAGGACGAACGCCAAATTAAAACAATCGACCCAAAAGAGAAAAAGGCCAAAGAAAATAAGGATGCATTAGTACGAGTGAGAGAAAAGGATCGATATATAACACACGGCCCACGGCGATTGTAAAATGGACTCACGATTAGAAAATATGGTGATGGTGTTTGATAACTGCAGATACTATCAAGGTCAGGATGCGTAAGCATAAGAGAGAGAGCCAGGCTTTTGCCTGCTCCGCAGGAACCAACAGAGAACACCCAACTCCGCACTCCACCTGATAATACACAAACAGAGCAGGTAAGCCCTCATATACATCATACTTCTATTTCTGTCCCAATTTAATCATTCTATCCATGAAATTTTGCAATAAAATCTACAAACAAACAAACAAACCACTTAATTTTAATTTCCGTATCATGCTGAACCAAACCTGGAAATTGCTAGGTTTTCTATCAAGGTGAAATTAGCAATAACATGATAATGGTCATTGCACAATCACCATTTAATTACTTCCACTAAAAGGTTAGAGGAAGGAAAACGAGAAAAGCAGGGTTTTGTTAAATCAAGTTACCATAATAGCTTTTTACTTTACCATTGGAGTGCCAACTTGTTCAATCAATAAATTACATGATAATGATTTGTTACAATTGTATGAAGAGACACAACTTTAAAACTAGTCTAATCTATTTGATTGTTTTTTCACTGTCAAGAGGATGCAGTGCTCAATTAGACTGGACAGAGACCGTAACTGCGGGAATGTTAAAATGAAGACAATTAACAATTTTAAGAATCCTTACCAAAAGGTCGGTCACATACTAATGTCCTTTAAAGTTTCATAGACAACAATGAGATGATTAGGTACTTAATTTCATTTGTAAAGCTTATTTTGTGCCATAAACATGGCTATGTTCAACATACTGGTAGCATTATCTTCAATAGCTACAGAACTTTTTGTAAATCACCAGTATGAAGTTGCATCTCAGTCATTGCCTATGAAATGATAAATGCACAGTCCCTATTTGTCTTGCACTCAGTTCCGCAGTATGTGTTGCATTCTTTCTTTGTTCCATTGTTTGTAGATACAGCATTTAATTTATTTGCATAGTCATACACCTGTTATAATGCAGTATATATAATGAGTTTTTAATATAACTTACTGTTGTATAATTGTCTGGTAATTGTGATTATATTTTTTTTTGTTATGCAGCTTTTTGATCACATTTTCAGTTTTTACTTTGTGTACTTTATAAATATTTGAACAAAATATTCACCATAAATCAGGATACCTTAGCAGATAGCTGTTGTAATTTTTTGTTTTCCCATACTATGTAGATAGTTTCCATACCAGACATCTGACTTTTTTTTCTGAATTTCTGAAATCTGAATTTGCGTAGAGTGTAGTAATTCCATTGTGTGCAGTATTTTTTCCAACATCCCTCCTGCAAAGCTCATCTTCATATTTGGCAAAGTCCACCATCATACCTGGCTTTGGAAGCCAAATGTCCGGCATTTTCAATATCTAATGTTAATGTTAAAGAACTCCCTTTTCCGCATTCGAACTCTATGTATGGTCCATTATGCGTGAGTTTTGAATTTTTCAATATCTATCTGGTCCCTAAAAAACCCTACCCATTGGAGTAGTATTAGAGTATTTAAAACTTGCCAATCATATTCTGACCTTGACAATCCTAACGTTTTCATTCTTCCACTGTACACAACAGCCATATTCGCAATATCTATGGTAAAATTATTATAGAGATGAAACTATTTAATTTCAGGAACCTAATCTCGACATCATAGTTGACCAGCTAGCCATTAGACTGCAAGATATTAAGGACCAAGAACGGACAGTAGGCATGCCAACTTGTTCCATCGAGCAAGCCGAAGCCGTCCGTCGATACTGCGCTGCATTCCCAGCGTTGACTAAAGACGAGACATCGCTACAATACTGTCTGCCTCCACCGGCCTGGTGTAAGAAACAACCTGTCAAAATGCAGTGTCACGAACTGTCGAAAGATTGGAAAAAGAAGATTCCCACCGGTAAAGAGCGGCGGAACTCCTATCAAGGTCAACGGAAGAACAAGAAACGCTGCAACAGTTACAGTCGGTCGTTTGAGAGTAAGGAGAGCCTGCCGGAGTGGGTCACGCACGAGGGAATCTGGGACATGGAGACCCAGGACCCAGTGAGGGAGTTCATCCGAGCTATTGCACTAGATGAGGGGTACGGGACTTGCGAGAACACCGTCACAGACGATATGCAAGACATCCGCGCAGTGGAGCCGAGAATCAGGGCAGTTCCCGAGTGGGATGATGGACTCGACTTGGCAGGGCAATGGGTGATAACCGACGAGCCGCCCCCGCGCCCACTCTCACCCTCGGACGAGGAGCTGTACGCGCGTTTTGAGGCTAAATTCGACCGGAGTATCGAAGCGTTGTGGGCGCGTGATCAGAATACGCCCGACGACGATTACCAGGAGCTGCCGATCGACTTCGCGGAGTTGCTGGCCTCGCCGTCCGATCAGTTGTTCGGGGCGCCTCCGCCGCCGCCGCTAAGATTCGCCTCTGTGATATCTCCACCGTCGCTGTCCTCGCTTCCCTCGTTGACTGATTCTGTATGGGCATGCGATGCGCCGGGCTCCCCCCCGCTGCACGACCGCCTGCGTCCACTGCACCTTGCATCTCCCCCTCCGCGCCCGCCGCCCCCGCCCCCTCCGCCCCCCGAGCTAGAGTCGTTCGCTCTGTACGACGGTGATGAGCTCTATGACGCGTTGTCGACGGTAGCTAACACGGTGCGCTCGCTGACGGCTATCAACCACAGTCGCGATACTAGCGGCTTCTGCGAGGTGCCGCCGCGGCGTCGCGCGACCCAGCCTGCGATCGTTGCCTCTCCGCCGCCGCGACGCGATGTTGAAACCGAGTCGGAGCGCGAGGATTTGCTAACCGCCGCTCGCACGCACTTCAGACCGATCGAGCGAGAGCCCGAAGCGGAAGCGCCGCGCTACGTGGATGGAGACACGTTCGACATTCGCAGCGAGCCGGATGTGATCGAGTACCGGCGCAGCGCGTCTGGTGGCGCTTACATCGGCGCTGGGCTGTATCTGGAGTGCCGTGGCGCGCCGGCTCCTCTACGCTTCGAGGTGAAGCAGCAGGACACAGGCGTGCAGACGGAGGCAACCGCGTGCGACGAGTGTGCCAGCCAGGCCAAAAAGATGCGACCGGCGGGCTCTAACTCGTGTCTCACGTGTGCTCCTGTGGTAACACCCCTGTCGCCGCCGCCGACGGATGAGATGTCGCGCGACTGGGAGGAGCTGCTAGCGGATATAAGCGCGGCGCACGCGCACTACGTAGCGGCACCTACAGTGGAGAGCGAGGAGGGTGGCGCGGATCGCAAGCGGCGACACAGTGCGGCTTTGCGGTGCGCGCGGCATTGTGCGCACCCGCACGCGCGGTTCCTACCGTGCCACGCGCTCGATCGGCCGCTCACCCGCTAGGCGGTGAAAACGGGCGCTTCGCCGCGGTCCTAGGACCTTTTCTAGCAAGTGCTTATAAGAGTCAAGAGGCTAAAGTTTAGTGACAGATGTTTTTATACATTATCTGTCATTGAAACTGAAGTATATTTGTCACTTATTAGCACTTGACGAGAAATACCCCTAAACAGTTTTAAACCATCAATATTTACGTCAACAGTCTTTTTATCTGAATATAAATACACTATGATATGAATACTAACACTATAATCCACTATGAACTCATGTTAACGTAAATCTAGATGGTTTAAAGAATATTGGATCGCGCCCGCTGACGCTCCTGTAATGGCTCCGGAAGATTAGGGTTACCGTTTTATCGCAAAATTGGTCTTCTGGATGTCGTCTCAGTCTGTATTTGTTGAATAAATATCGAAGTTTTCCGACGAGACTTGCTAGTTTGCGATTTCGATCAAAAGTAATTTTATCAACTTTATTTCTCTATGCTTGAACGGTAACCAAGTCCAAGGAGAGGTCATCTGCGCATTTCACGCTGAATATTGGTACGCCGGTGTGGTCTACTCTATTGTCAGTCGTGACGCGACAGTGACGTGACAGTGACGGGCGGTGGGGAGTATTACAAAGGTAAGCGTCCACAGGTCGGCATGGTACGCATCAAAAAGATTCCCCTACGAGAATCCGCCTGACGGTACGATGCGAGTGAATCAGTGGACGCACTTGTATCAATATGAATACAAAGAATATGAAAATATTTGATGCTATCCGCCCGATGCGTATGATGCTGATCTATGGACGTTGACCTTAATAGGCACCTTTGACCCTGTAGTTACGTAACCGTAACGTCAAAACGATGCGTATTCCTACGATTTGAGCGTAGGCGCATTGTAATATGAACTCTAAATAGGAAACATTTTTATGCACGAAACTCCGCTTTCGTAAATACTGTGTCAAGGTCGCCTCTTCGATTATTTCCTTTATTGAGCCATGTACCGCAACTCTGTATATATTGATCGCCCTTCGAACGTTATAGTAGGTTGAATCACTAGAAACGATGTGACGTGCACGTAATGGTTCGCCGTTGCAGTGAGCATTGCGTTTTTCACGAGATTGTTCTTCAAGTGGCATTAGGAGGGAATGTTAGCAATAATAATAGGATTAATTAGCGAAGCCTCGCCACATGTCCGTTACGCGATACATCAAGGCGTGCTAACATATCTTATGATTGTAGAATAATGTGGGGATGTTGTAATGTTACATTAATTTTAGTTCAATGTTTTCTTTGTAGAGATTACATGTTGTAGGGATGTTTCATGGAATGCTATCCCTTGCTTGCGATCAAAATTTTATAAAAACATGAATTAATTTTGTATGAATTTCAGTATTTCTTATTTATTCAGTCTTGTTATTCAAGACTTTGCAAAATTATTTAACTTGTCGCTACAACGTACTTGACGTACATAAAGCATATCCAGGGATAGCATTTAATGTAAAGCATAATAGGACGATTCTTATATAATTCTTAAAGTAATATCGTCCCGAGTTGTTTTATAATTTGTTAATATAAAAATATAGGTCGAACTGGTATTGTTTCGTTAGAATCTTTTTCGTTCACGTTTTCTGGCTTTCCATCATTCAAAATTTTATAAAACTAAAATTTTCTTTTTTGTTACAATTATGTTTATAAGGCAGTAGATTGATTTGCGAAGAATATTCATATTAATTCTCCGGGCGTGAGTTAGCCTTTCGATGGAGTTATCGCACAAGGCGCCGCGCGGCCGTCTAGCGGAATCGATGAGGGCCTTATGTAAAACAATGTATGTTATATTGAAAACATTGGACATTTTTTATGGTTCGTCCAATGTTAAATTTACACGCGGCGATTTTATTGAGTAGCCGCATTATATAATGTAGGTTAGCGGATGAACTTTGCGTTTCGCCCGCATCGTCTCCGGACGTTGAGGCTTCACTAGTGCCAGTTGGGCAGTAAAAAGAACGTCATCAAACTAACTTTGAATGAATAAAAGCGACGCAGAGTGGCAAATGCCCAAACGAAGTTTTATATCTGTCTCTCTACAGTTCATTCAATGTGGTTCTTTTGCTGCCCAACTGGCGTACGTGAGTAATAGTGCTTACACGCCTACGCCGATCGGGCATAAAAATGTAACTGCGTAAATGAACGGAACAGAGCGAGACAGATTACAAATGGCTAAACAAAGTTATTTATCTGTCTCGTTCTCTTTCGTTGTTTTACTGCCCAATTGGCGTAGATGTGCGAGCACCGTATAGCCCATTAGGCATCGTAAAGAAGGATTGTTAGTCGGGCCTTTCGACCCGTTTAAACTATGGATGAGAACGTTTATCGTGCTCATTCATGATATTCTTTGTCACCGTTTGAGAATGGACTGATAATTTCCAATGCGAAATGAGACGCAACTCCCAACAGCGTCAAGAGAAGGCTTTAAACGGTGACATAATTAATTATAATGTAAAATAAATTGCAGAAGTATCATCGGTCGAGTTCTGAATTCGCGTAATCCAAAGCGGACTGTTGAAGTGTTGAGTTTAGTGTACTGTTTGTGATTTGGACGATGATACGCTGTGACGGTTCATGTAGGCATAACTGTTAGTTCATGTAAACATAAGATGTTTATTTTACGTATATGTTTGTCATTTTTGTATGGGGGCATATTAGCAGCGTACCAATTTGACGACAGGACGTGTGGCGACCCGAGTCCCGGCCCGTACGTCGCCAGTTCGGTACGCACCCCGCTCATACCCTATTTGTATTGTATTGAAAGCCTTGCCCTAGTTACATTTCTTAAAAAAAAGTAATTCCTTGCAAATTTTGCTACTTTGTGTCGTGTTTTATATATTATTTTTTATGTAGAGTGATTTACTTCTGTTTGTTATAACTTAAAGCAAAAAAAAAACATAAAAAAATTGTATTTGCAATTTTTGCATCGGAAAGGCTATTACGGTATAATATATAGTATATTATTGTCCTGTTATTGTGTAGTCGTTCATCGGTTCTTATATTAATTCGTTCACCAATCAGTATCTATGACATGTTTATTCGTTATTGATGTTTGTACCAGTGAACTACTACTGAACATATTCTAGGTACTGGAGTGACCTCTATCTAATATCATTGGTGAGGTTGGGTATCTTTAAACTCATTCAACGAATGCTAGGCGCGCATTGAAGCTAAATTAATCGGTTGGTTGTGATCGGCTGGGTTTTGTGTTTCGTCACAGATTTGATTAGCGTCCTATTTATCTTGTAGCTGGCTGATAATTTTAGCTTCCATGCTCACCTAGCCATTCTTCATTTTGCGTTTCATAAACTATTAATTTCCTCTCTTAGGTTCATATATTGTACTTATCCATAAAGATATTGCTAAAGAAGACCACGAAAAAAGTTAGAAAACCCAAAAAAAATAATGTTAACCTAGAATCAAGTTTGCATAAAAAAGTTATGTTTTATTAGATGAGAAATCTAATGTTAATGTGCTTATAGGCACTTGATATTTATGTATCCACAACACCTGCGGATTAGATAGTTTTTTGACAATCATAATAAATTGTTTAAAAAACTAAGCTTGTAACGGTAAAATGGGGAACTCTTAAATAGTATAGCCGTTGCAAGCTCTTTTGTAGATGCTACATCAATAACACTATTTGGACACTTTTATTTATTCTGATAACCATTGTCTGGTAGTATTATTGAAGTACCATCCCCCTTCGGATTCTTACGCTTATATTTTAAAACCAATCTTTGCAGAGTTTGGTCATAAGGTGCAAGTAATTCTGAAGGAAATCCCCAAAGATCACAATTTATTCGTAAGCCACAACAATACCTTGAAAGTGGCTATAAGAGCTTCTGTTTCTATTTAATTTCATCTTACAAAAAGCAAAGTTTTGTTCTGATACACAATTTGTTAAGATGAGAGCGAACAACACTTTTTTTTCGTAATTTTGGACACGAATTAGAAGGGAAGAACAAGTTCATTTACAAAAAAACATGTAGAATGACATATTTTGGGAATTTTCTTTACGCTCTCATCAGGGACAAATGGGCGTGTAACCGATTGCTCTACAGCCTTGGTTACATGCAGATTTGTCACTAAATTCTGTTCTTGAAATTATATAGCTGTCACAACTTCTGAAACTGTTAAGAACATAATAACATAATTTTTTGAATCTACGAGATATTTACCGTATAAATAAATACATAATTCTCACGACTAATCCCCATCGAGAACATCCTAACGGATTTACAAATAGGGGTAGTCAGACAGAGGAAAAAATTACTATTATATTTCGACGCAAGTTAGCGACATGATCAGATGATCACACACGGTAATCAAAACTCATTATCACGGTAAATATCAAGTAGATATCAGAAATAATAGATTTCCTTCAGTTTGTTTCGATGTTTCTTAAATTAATTAGTGGTAAATCTTTTTACTGGGGTAGGAGCACTTCGTAGGGATTACTCTGTTACACGTTTTTACCATTTGGATTCCTAAAAGTACCAACTTGCACGCTGTTAAAATTAAATCTTACTCTATAAATTTCTGTCACAGCAGACTGTTATTGAAATTGTAACTTTTTATTGTTAGAGAAAGTATTATTTTCAAATTCATATTTGCAGCACTACTTAGTTATCCCTGAAATAGTTACCATTTTCATAATGTTAGTTTGTGCTGCTACTCTGGTTCTCAAACTGTGGGAAATAAACATAAAACAATCCACAACTCTGTTTCTTATTTCTATGCTTAAGTATCCTAGCCTAGACTAGACAAACATCTATTAGTTAGGTAACACTTAACGCGTTTCAAGACCTCGATGACACGACGATCGACATAAAACACGTTTTACATAGGATGTTTATTTTTCCAGTGTAAACATCCAAGCTCCCAAGGGTGCTCCAGAGATGTAGAATTGTGAAGAATTAGAATAACAATAAATAGTGGGCGAAGACGCTACTCCACTCGAAAAGCCCAAACCTGACTGTGGCCATTCTCCGTCCCTCTCGCCCTCGCACGCGAGTGAGCAAGAAAGCGCTATACAAAAACCACCGTTTACACTTTCATCCATTGAAATGCACGCGGTGCCTTGATACGAGTGAGACGCCGCGCGCCGGTTCACAAAAGCTGAACCGTCCGGTCTTATCGTCATACTTAAATAACTTTTAAGTAAACTGACAAGTGATACGGACTGATTCTAGTGAAAAAGTGCTGGAGGTTCTTTGAATTGATTAAATTCGACGACCAACAAAATCTTTTGCTGCAGCCTGTAGGGTAAGAGCTTTTATTTACTTAACTCTAACAAATGTGTCCAATAAGAATCAATCTTCGGATTTCTGCGGCATGAATTAACTAGATTTCTTTATGGTAGGCGAATCAAAGTTGTATAATAATAAAAGTTGGTTGAAACCTGTAGGTTTAAGTCAGGCGAACTTGATTCACGTGCGATATCTCACGAAGATAGACGACCCAGCTTCAGGTGGGTGGTCATATCCAAAGAAGGCAGCTGGTACAGCGAAAACGGCAGAAGCTGTAATAACTACATACTTGAATTTATGATTTACGGTGGTTATTTTTAATTAATAATTTTGGTACCTAATTTGTATTTCCCCTATTTACTGAAAGCACAGAAGAATAATAGTCTCTAAAAGCTACATGTTACCCACCCAGTATCTAGGCATATAGATACCTAATAGCGCTAGAGCCTACTTTGTACCTATGAGGTACGACGTACCTACTTATGGCACCTAGAGACAGGGCCCTATTTATTCATATCTAATAAACCAAGAATTATCTGATAATTAAGTACGCATATAGGCTGAAACTACCTAGGTACAAACTTTGTAAAATTATAAGAAACTTAGTTTTAGAATAGTTTACTTACCTAGGTACAACTTATACCGAATTGTAGCTTTATGAAATAGGTAAGTAGAGCCTAGTAGAGCCTGGTAGAGCAAGAGTTATCGACACCAAACTACCTAATAGTTTATTTTTCGCAATTAATTGATTCACTGTTATAAAGAACGATTTGTAGAGTTATCATGAGCGCCTAGTTATCTTTTTTCTGCTAATCCATAGAATAATTAGTCGACGAAATTATCCGACGTCTAGACGACTTTGATTAAGGCTTAACGTTCACCGCTCTGGAAACCGTTACTGTAAGTGCTATTTATTGCAATGTAAAAGCAATAATATTGATTTTAAAACACTTACACGGCAGCAGATTATGGTTAACCACTTACATTGTCCTCATTTCTACCAAAAAGGAGACCGAACCTTATCTGACTGAACTGAAAAGTGTAGAATTTCGGCCATCGCTTTTTACGGCCATAAAAAATTGGCAAAATGGGCTATGACAGAATACAAGGCCGCTATTATGGTAGGTTTCTAATCTGCATATTTGTATGAACTAGTTTATGCTAGCAAATAACGATTTATTTGGATGTGTCACGTCTGATTTTGGTGGAATGGTTTGGTTCTTTTTCGCGAACTATAAGCAATAGATTCCATGCTAGCTACTTAGTTGACCTATAATAACATGCCTCAGGGGCAGGTAAGTATTTCAGTCACATACAGGTTACAAACAAGGGCAACTGGCAGTGGAAAGCTGACTAGCCTCTAGGGCACTATTGTGCATGAATGAATGTGAAATAATGACAGCTCACATAAAATCCGTGTCTCTACTCAAACCAATCTCTGGTAGGTACCAGGTATCTAATGCATGAAGGTTTATTTTTCGAATCTGCTGTTTCACTCCACTGCTGAACAAGTCTCTCTCATGGCGCGTCACTGAGCGCGCCCCCGTATTCTCTATCTCGCGACAGGTTTGCAACAGGCGTAAATTGTGCGATCATGGCTGTCAAAAGTAGCTTTTCTCATACAAAAGTTACTGTTTGACAGCCCTGATTGCACAATTTACGCCTGTTGCAAACCTGTTGCGAGATAGAGAATAGCCCTACCGGTCTTTAGCTCTCCCCATCCAGCAGCTGCCAGCCAACCCTTACGCTCCATCTTGCTAGCCGGTGGGTGACCTTACACTACGTTTGTAGACGCGGTCTCCACTAAAAAACTCGTTAACTCCAACAGTTGTCGGTTCTTCGGTAGTAGGTATGACCGGCCCACCTGCCACTTTAATCTTCTCTGCTAATCTTCTGGGCTATGTTGAGAACTTTGGTTCTTTGTCGGATAAACTCGTTTCGGATCTCATCCCTCAGAGAGACTCCAAGCTCTCCATAGCTCGCTGAGTGGCTTAAAGTTTGCGGACCCGTCCTACCGTTTCAGCTCCGTAAGTCATAACTGGTAGGACGCACTGGTTAAAGACTCTCAGAGAGAGAGAGAGAGAGAGAGTGATCTTTAAGCAAGTGGGATGGGCGACGAGAAGACTTGATGAAGTTTGGATTGGTTTACCTCCTGCTTTCAAGAGCTCTGACGTGCCTCCATCTTTTCCTGGGCTTTTCCATTCTTCGATTGTTTCAAGGCCAGCTCATTTTATTCTAGGCTGCTTTACTCCTTTGAGAATCTGGTATTAATTTGCGACCTTTGCTTTGACTTTGTAACACCAGGCTTCTTGAGTGATTGGATACTCAATTCATCTATGTGTTACATGTTTCGTTCCTGGTTACTTGATGTCTATAGCTCGGAAAAGAACTTTGATTGTGACCATTTGTAGAGTAAACCAATGTGGTGATAGGATTCGGGTGCGCTTAGCAGAGAGGTCCATTTCATGCTCAATACCCTTTTACATCTGAGATGTTGAACCCAGGAGCTGTAGCGTCTACACCTACCTACTCTACCATTTTTCATTAGTCCGTATGGTCCAGGCCTAAATCGGCCACAAATCTACTGTTCTTATTAGCGCCTTGAGATTGCCCGATAGCCTCAAAAGTCCACTCATGTGAGCTCTGTACGTTGCAGCTAAGTAAATGTTGGGTATTGTCTGTGGTCAGTGTAATTACCACCATTGTCCACACCGTGCCATAAACTCGCTTGTATTACAAGCTCCAGAGATCCTAGATACCTATAGGACTTTTATGTGGAAGAATAGACGTAGCCAATTAACTTTAACTAGGTGTAGTTAATAAGGCTTTTCAAGAAATTCATGTCTGATGGGGATAAGAAAGAAGCAGGAGAAGATTTTGTAAATAAACATAAAATGATGTTACCTAGGTACTTAGGTATGTATGTAGGTTACGCTACGTAGGTAGGTACAATAGCAAATCCATTATATGATTGTATATTTGTTTCATGATCGCCCATTTCTCGAAGTTTTTCACTGATGCGCATAAAGTTTAGACGAGCGACAGTCGGTTGCCTTGTCGTTTGTTGAGTAGATAACACAGTAGCAGGTAACTTTGTTAGGTTCTCTACATTGAGGTTAGACAATTTCTGAAACTTTTTTAAATCGAGGACCATTTTAAACAATTTTAAAATACTGTGGGCCCTTTTTTTAAAAGGACACAAGGGAATTTAAAAATTACTTTTTCATCCCATCTATTCGAAAAGGACGACTTGGTTCGCCTTTAAGTGCACCCAAAGGTGGTGTTTTCTGTATGAAGCTTCTATAAGTGCGCCGCAATTATCTTTGCCGCGCACTTTTTAAATTTGGAATATATCGAACTCAAATAAGTGCGCCGCAATTATCTTTTACGGCCCTTTTTGAATTAGGAACATCTTTCGGTTCATTCGGTTGTATTTTTTTTAATGTTACCTCATATCTCCGGCGTTTATGAACCGATTTGGAAAATTCTTTTTTTATTTGAATAGATATACTTCCAGATTGGTCCCATTTTTTTCAGAATCCAGTTCTGATGATGGAATCCACGAGGAGTTGAGGGAACTCCTCAAATATTGTAGGCATACATATGGCGATTTTGATATTTTCAGCAACAAACCAAGCATTTGCATTCAGAAAGTATCATAATCCTTTCACCACTATGGTTCTTTCATAATTTTTTTTTCATCTAAATATTTAGTCGAATACAACGGCGGAAGTCTTTTTTTTAAATGATAAGTTATTCACGGATTGTTAGAAATTCATGGTTTTGTTTTGAAATAAAATATGAGGCGCCTTTTATTTTCTCATAGTGGGTGATGAAAAGTAGAGTGTAACACTCGGGCGCAAAATATATTTTTGGCTCGGGCGACGTACTTTGAATCCCTCGCTACGTTCGGGATTCAAAAAAGCGCCCTCGCCGTAAAAATATTATTTTGCTCCCTTATGATACAATCTACTATTTATTAAGTAGGACTGGAGGCCGTGGTGTGTCTAGCCTAAGAATATACCCCTCTCTTCTTTCTCCTCCCGATCCTTATTTTTTACCAAGCAGTTTTCCTATTTTTAACCGACTTCACAAAAAGGAGGAGGACGTTCTTAATTCGGTTGTATATTTTTTTAATGTTTGTTACGTCATATCTCCGGCGATTATAAACCGATTTGGAAAATTCTTTTTTTATTTGAATAGATATATTTCCAGATTGGTCCTATTTTTTTTCAGAATCCAGTTCTGATGATGGAATCCATGAGGAATTGAGGGAACTCCTCAAATATTGTAGGCATACATATGGCGATTTTGATATTTTCAGCAACAAACCAAGCATTTGCATTCAGAAAGTATCATAATCCTTTCACCACTATGGTTCTTTCATCATTTTTTTTTCATCCAAATATTTAGTCGAATACAATGGCGGAAGTCGGTTTTTTTAAATGAAAAGTTATATATATTTACAGTAGGCCAAAGATCGTATTTTGGGGTTTGGCCTGGGACCCGCTGCTGCTTTTTTAAGTACTTAAGTAAAACAAGTGGCTGGAATAGTGAAAATGACTACAATCGAAACTTCCTACTGACATGAAAAAAAAAGCGTGAACAAAACAAACTGCGCGCATGTCGAATGTTGAAACTGCAGCCATTTTCCTGTTGCAACGGTCGACATTATAGATCTTAAGTACAGTGATATAGTGTCGATTCATATCTCGACATCCTCTACGGAACACATCTTGAGCAATAGCTATAAACCACTCGTGTTTTGGGCATTAGTCCGTATTCCTTTCTGACCTCGGAAGGATCCTTTCACTAGCTGATGAAATTTACTACTGGTGGCGTGGTGGTGATGTAGTAAAAGTCTTATTAAGGGATTATACCAGGAGATGGGCAGCAGCATCCACCTGAGTACTCAACACACCTGACTGCGATCACCAATCCGCCTGCCCAGCGTGCCATGGTGCTGATTATGGCAAATCCCCCCATTGTATTCAATGGGGGAGGCCTCGTCCAGCAGTGGATGTAAACAGGATTCAACTGGTAGTCATCCACTAGACGAGGCCTCCCCATAGAACGCAATGGGGAGGCTTGTAATAATCGGCACCATCCTTGGCAGGCGGATTGATGATATAAGTATACTCAGGTGAATGCTGCCCATTCCCCGGTGTAATACCTAGTCCCTAAGTTGGCTTGTACGTCATCCACGGGAGGAATTGGAGGAGTCTATTCTTAAGTCGGACACACCACGATAATAAGCTATATATATAGCTAACATAGTTAGTATCATATTATACCTCACTGTAAAAGCTCTACCATAAGATTTATATGACAATAGATAAATTCCAAATAAGCTCACCGGCATAGCTCTCAGAATTAGTAATTTGAAGTGGCAATGGACAGGCCATACATATACGCCTATAGCTCTCAGAATTGACAACCGCTGGGGAACAGGTGAAATTATAAGGAACCCTTATAGTATGACCACGTCTCCACCTGAAATTAAATTTGGTGACCAGATATAGGATTGTCACTGATTGATTGACTTCGGAAGCCTTCACTGTTCAAATCAAATCAAATCAAAATAAATTTGTTAATTGAAATCACAAGGATCATTTTGAATCGCCTTATATTATATTATAATTACTCCTGTTTCAACGTGACAAAGCCTAGAAGTTCGACACGCATTTGGCGGATTTGTTAATTGAGTACCTATCCAATCTAATCTAACTTATGTCTTGACAGGAACTAATATTGTTAACGAGTTGGTAGATATCTAGGAAGAAAGTTACTTATGAACATGACTATCATTTATAGAAGCAGCTACCTAACGGTGCCTACAGCAATTTAACAAAAGAATCGTAAAAACTACAGTTTATCTTTCTTAACTCAGATGTTTAGCAGTAAGTCCATGCTATACCAATCGGATCCGAGATTATCGACTAAAGATGGATGAGTCACGAACGATCGACAGATATCTTCAAATCTCCCTTTGTCATGCCCGGTGGCCAGCATATCCTGACCCTCGTCGAGACTACTGCTTAATTTATCATGACATTTTTCAACTTATGTCTTGGAAGCTAAGGTTTTGGTTTGGATATTAGATTGTATGGTTGGTTGGTTATGGTCGCTTTGTCCTCGCTTAGCGCCGTCCGTCCACATCGTGCCGTACAGTCGACCACTAATTATATAGTTATAGTCCAGATAGATGTATAATTTTCTTCAGTCCACTTTAGACAGTATTTCTCTTGGCATTTAGGTATAATATGGTTTAAAGTTCAGATGGTAATCTTTTTTGTCCACTGTACTTCGGAGGCAATTCACAGCGATTCGTTGCGAAGTTACAGACGAAAATTGAAATAGATTTCGTGGAAATGTTTCGGTGGCTTTGGTATTAGGTTTGAACTTTATTTTTTTAAATTTTTATAGGGTTGATTTCCTTTTCTTTAGAAATCGCCTTTCCTACGAAAATGGTATAGCTAACGCGAAGCTTTCGGAACGGGAACCGTAGCCGACGTGGCATTTGCGTTCCTATTTCCAAAGATTTCAGAGAGTTAAAATTGTCTTTGTTTTCTCAGATATATTAGAGTACTTATAACTCTATGAGTACGTTCTGCAGATCTAAAAGAGCCACTTTATATGAATCATAATACGATTCATATAAAGGAATTGCTAAGGATCTGCAGAGAATTCGGAAAATGAATTGCTACCAGATGAATTGCTCAATGAGGCTAATTCATGGTAGTAATTCCTTTTCCAAATTCTCAGCTAATCCTTAGCAATTCCTTTATATGAATCGTCGTATTATGATTCATATAAAGTGGCCTTTTTAGACCTCCTGTTTTGCGGGAAAGCTAGGGGAATCTCGTCCGACCGAAGTACATCATAGACACGGTACACGCATTTTCTAAGTAGGTAGGTACATTTACCATCATATGATATTAATATCCAGCCCGCTGGTAGGGATTAGCATTTAAGTTCAAGTAGAACAGGTCGAACTTACCTAGATTCAGCTTTAAAAGCCTAATAGTGTCTTCATTAACATATAAATAACTTAGTTGGAGGTGATGCGGAACATCAAATATCGTAAAATGCATAAGCTGCTGCGATTCATCATTATCATCAGCCGAAAGAAGTCCACTGCTTGTAATTCTCTTTTTTGACGACCTCTGTGGCGCGGCGGGCGAAGGTTCGCCTGCGATGCAGGAGGTTGCGGGTTCGATTCCCGCCTCGGAACAAATATTTGCACGATCTGCAGATATTTGTTCAGGATATTCTGGGTATTTTCTATGTATAATAAAAAATATCTATCTATGTAATGTAGGTAGGTATAGCAGTTATCTAGTACCCCATAACAAAAGCTCTGCTTAGCTTGGGGCTAGATAATGTTGTGTGAAATGTACAGCATTTATTTACTTAATTTGCCTCCCCCTCCCCCAAAGAGTGCCACTATTTATATACCTAACTACTAAGGTACCTATGTTAAGATTTTCAAGTTCTTTTTTTCTGTGTCATCAGCTTCTCTTTGTTCTCGAGGCAGTAAACAGGCGCTTCCCACCTAATGTAATGTCCAGGGTGTTCTGGTTCTATTTTTTATGCATAATACAAAAATATCTATCTATGTAATGTATTCTATTAAGTATATTAGTTATCTAGTATCCATAACACAAGCTCTGCTTAGCTTGGGGCTAGATAATGTTGTGTGAAATGTCCAGCATTTTATTATTTATTAACAAAATTAATAATTAATTAATTAATTAATTATTTATTATTAATTTATTATTAACAAATGAAACATAAAACGATGTATTTAGAAAGTTAAATTTAAATCACAACAATTAGGTAAGTAACCCATGTATGTAAGGGTCTGTTTGAAATCTATCCTCGGTTCTCACGGCTTTCGATCCGTCAAGATAGCCGTTTATTTATCACCTGCTAGACCACCGAGGATGTCGCATGCCTCGTAGACTACCTTGGTGGTAATGATGTTATACCACCACGTGGATAAGACGCTTTGACCGTCAAAGCGTCGACGTGGGCCGTAAAAATCAAACTCAATGATTATGTTGGAGATATTATATGCAACAGGTTCATAATCCTACTAATATTATAAACGCGAAAGTTTGTGAGTATGGATGGATGTTTATTACTCTTTCACGTAAAAACTACTGAATGGATTTGAGTGAAATTTGGAATGGAGATACTTTACGCCCTGGATTAACACATAGGCTACTTTTCATGATCATCATCATCAACATCATCAATTTTCATCATTATTCACGCGGGTGAAACCGCGGGGCGAAACTAGTAAATAATAAATAAATAATGCTGGACATTTGACACAACGTTATCTAGCCCCAAGCTAAGCAGAGCTTGTGTTATGGGTACTAGACAACTGATATACTTATACAATACATTACATAGATAGATATTTTTTTTTATTATGCATAGAAAATACCCAGAACACCCTGAACAAATATCTGCAGATTGTACACAAATATTTGTTCCGAGGCGGGAATCGAACCCGCAACCCCCTGCGTCGCAGGCGAACCTTCGCCCGCCGCACCACAGAGGTCGTTAATAAAGTAATATAATGTTACTTAGAAGTGGAGTTGACGCGTCCAAACTCTACCAAAGTTATATGAATCTATAGTTTTAGTTTATTTGCGTGGAACTATAATCATCATCGTCATCATCAGTTGTCAGACGTCCACTGCTGGACGAGGTTTCCCCCATAAAATGCTAGGGGGGGATATAAATAAATTTACGTGGGGACACTCACAGGCCACTGTCTCCTGAACAAACACCTCTACAACATCGGAGCCACAGACAGCCCACTCTGCAGGGGGTGTCTGACCGAAGAAGAATCGGCTGCCCACGTAGTCCTGGAATGCGTGGGAGTAGCAGCTCAACGTGAACAAATCCTCAACAACCCGAGGTCACTCCGCGAAGCCTGTGAAGACCCCAGGAAGCTTCTGTGCTTCTGGACGGAGTTAGGCTGGCTAACTATCTAGCTAGTTTACTCTCACGCATAATGGACCATCCATAGAGTTCGAATGCGGAAAAGGGAGTTCTTTAACATTAACATTAACATTAAATAAATTTAATTTAATTAAATAAGATAAGGTAGTTAGGTAGGATTGCCTATTTAGGTAGGATTAGTAGTAAGTATAGGTAAGGATTTTAGTGTTAATGTAAGAAAAAATTACTATTAAAATCTTATTATAACATTGACGAAGCTCTAGCTGATGACTTTAGTATGTAATAGTACTGGTTATAGGTACTTGTGTTTGAACTTTTGTTCAAATGATTGTTATTATTAGAATATTATGTATTCATAAAATTGTGTACAATTTGACTTTTCCTAGTAGGTATCAACACGGAATAAATAATTTGAATTTGAATTGTAGGTACTTAAATAAATAAAAAAAAACATTCAATTTATGTTATTGGCATAAAATAATTCCTATCTAAAACACATTCCATCTTATGTCTAACTTAGCAAATCTAGGCCGCTTATTGCGTGATTTACTCCACTCCAGTTTCTTTTAAAAACTTTGGCAATCCATTTAAACTCGCAAATTATACAGATGCGTGGGTGCTAATAACCATGCACCACATTTAACGGTTATAAACGAGACATGCATTCTGTTCGGCCATGAATGCCATTATAGATATCCGTAAATGGTGAAAAAACGATAAATTTACTTGCGGCGATCGATCGAGAGCTTTCCGCCAATGCACTCTTGGGGCCCAATTCTTGCGGTAATAGACATATATCGAACTCCACATTTTCATAGGATAGTGACAAAGTTCTGTAAAAACAGACAGATATATAGAATGAAAATGTCGAGTTCTACATTTGTATATTAGCGCAAAAAGCTGGGCCGTATTCTCGCGAACTCGAGAATATATCGGATGAGAAATGAAGCATGTGGTAAAAGTATAAAACTCACCAAAAAAAAAGGGCATTTATTCACTGACACTAATACTTATCTTAGTTACAAAGGTACAAGTATAATATTAAAGGTAAACAAGGTACTGAAAGAGAAAAGGACGCGGGCTCAGCCACGCTGTTTTTCAGCTTCACCTTATATAGAATGCTGCTGCAGCATGATGCAGCATGTAGCAGCCATGATACTCGGAAGCTATCTGCTGTTCAGCAAAGGAAACAGCAAACCAACCACTGAGAACTCGTTATAAACTAGGCCTTAGGCACTTACCCATAAAGCTAGCCACCCAGACAGGCTTATACTTAAATACAAAAACATCATTCATCAACCTAAGGTTACATTTTGTTGGTGACCTATAAAATGTATGGAAATGATATCTAATAACGACATGGGGTCGGGTAAAATGAAATTGCTCTAACGGTATCCGTACTAAACATTGCTGAACCTGGAAAGGTCTCTCCCATCCCAAGGCACTAAGCTATAGGCTTTCCTCAGCTGTAATCATTCAATTTTCACCTTGTTATTGTTGATCATCACTTCATCATGAGCGTCTCCACTACGTTTGCCCATGACCGAAATTAATAAAATTGACAATATTGAATTCAACACAAGTCACTTGTGCTAAATCTTTCTCAGGCTCCGATAATAGGACCTCAGCCCCTGCGCAATTGCTCACAAACCCGATGTTCAACTTTTATCGGAAACTAATAAATGGGCAATTTATGGTGAGCAAAAAATGAAATTGCAACAACTCCTTGAATCGTGCTTGTCTAAACAACGAACTACCTACTTATATAATATTATTTACGTTGTTGATCTAGGGTAGTTGTCATTATGATTATTTATTTATAAATATATAATATAATAATAGTTCTTACCTTAGTCTTAATGCCTATCTACAAAAGAAAGGAAGAATGATGGTTAGTTTCGTGTTTTCAAAAACTTTGTTGGTGGCTGCGCTTGTTTTTTGTGGTTAGCGTGCATTCGTGGTCAACGATGGTAGCGTTCCTTCGTGATCAATCGTAGTAGAGTGATTCGTGACCAATCGAAGTAGCGTTCATTCGTGATACTCGTGATAGAGTTATTCGTGGTCAACCGCGGTAGAGTTCCTTCGTGGCCAATTTTACAATTAAAATTCTTTGTTTATTGTGTATAAACTTAAGAACTAACTATAAAATAATTAATTGCTTATCTTTCAATATATGAATAATACACATGGGAATAGGTTATGTAAAGAAAGTAGTAGAGTGATTCGTGGCCAATCGCAGTAGCGTTCATTCGTGGTACTCGTGGTAGAGTTATTCGTAGTCAACCGTGGTAGCGTTACTTCGTGCTCAATCGTGGTAGAGTGATTCATGGTAATGATTCTACTGCTAAATAAATAAATTAGATAAATAGGTCCAAGAAAATTGTTCAAATGAGCAGCTTATATTTTTGTTCCACAGCTAATTTTACAGGATTCTTGTAGAGCCGCTTACAATATCTTGATACAAGTAATTTGTACCGTATCTGTAATTCAATCTGCATGGCTTCAGACTCCATTATTAGCTTGGTTATATTTATTTACTAGCTGGTTAAAATAATATCGTTCATTGCATGATTTTTAGACCTATGAAGATCAAGGCGGGTTAGATATATTTTGATGTTTGATATATTTGTGGTAAGATAAATTGTAGAGCCTAAAATATTTCTAAGATAAATTTATTTATAATTATTATTGCTCTACAATACCTATATGTCACAAAAAAATTACTTAAAGTACTTACGTAGGTACTTAGTAAGTTGGTACTTACATACATAGGTAATAGATTTTCTTCAAACTGCGGCCCAATTCTTTTACTTAAAAATGGTTAAAATAGAGTTCGGATCATGTTTCGATCTTGTGTCGATGTCTTGAATGTCAGAAATGGTATTCTATAAACATAAAATACAACACTGTTATGTGATTATATCGAAATGTGACCGAAACTTGGACGATTCAAAGTTTTTTCGATAATTTTAGCATTGTAGATGGAGTTTCTCTTTACTCTTTGCAATTATATATATAACTATCCTATACTCTAATGGTAGTCACCGTGAATTGAAAGTAGAATAAATTGTTATTTATAAGGGAGCAGAATACCAACTTCCTGTCAATTCATAATTCAGTCTCGAATCGGTTAACTTTCAGTGTAGTTTTAAAATAATTTAGAGAATTGGGCCTCTGGTCGGTACCATTTTCAGTGAGTCTGTAGTTGGATTAGGCGTATGGAAGAAAACCGGCTAAGTGCGTGTGGGACCATGCATAGTGTAGGGTTTCTGCAGTCAATATTCTATTTAGCTCTATAACTCGAAAAGTTATGTATATTTTAAAGATAATGCCATATGAGTGAGTGCGCTTTCTAAAAACAAAATAGACCTAAACTTACATCTATGGGACAGAACCCAAAAATGTAATACGTATATAAGAAACTTAAAAATACCAAATATTTTGTATTTTGGTTCATAACCTACGTACCTAAGTTATGACGCTGTGAAAGACTGGGACGGACGGACAGACGGTCTGTACGATGTTGTAAGGGTTCCATGTCGGACTACAGAACCCTTAAAAGTGAAGGAAAAGTTTTTGGATATTAAAATTACACACAATTTATTAGTGAGGTGAACAAACGACCTCGAAGTCCAACCGCTTTTCAAATCATATAGCACAGACATCCGCAATTCGATTCAATTCACTAAGCTAGTTTTACAAGTTTTGGCATAAAATGTAATAACTTTAGGATTTAGGATCCTCAGCTGAATATTTAAAATGGAGACAATAGTAGGAAACATTTCAAATTAAATTCCTTGTCTAGTTTTTGAATGTTTTTTATTTATAGACATTATTTTTTGAGTAAATTGCATGTTGACCAACCTAGCGGGAGAGTTCGCAAATTACACTAAATTCTTTTTTTAAATTAAATGGGTTACTGCTTCACATCAGCTAGGGCAACAAGCAAGTTCCGCCATTTATTCAAAAAAAATATATAGATATTCTTCAATGATTTTTACAGTGTTTCAGGAGAAAAAAAAATCGCGCCACTTGCGAACCCTGCCACCTTAAGTGGTTGCCCCTAGCTTAGTTAAAAAATACAATACCTGTTAGGTCACGTCCAACTAGGATGTGCCCTAGAGTTTCATTCTCAAAATCTTCAGCTATATTAACTAAAACAGAAAGATTTTTAATGTGTTTCGATTAGGTTTTGGAACTACACCGACAAGCTGAAGTGTGGAACTTATTTGTTCACTTTACCTTGACTGAGAGTCCTCATTTTTGGACAGATATATATTTAAAATACCAAGTGTTGGGTGTGTGCCTATAATGTATTTAAATAGTTAGAAAAATAAATAACAACAACTTCTTTATCTCCCAACAAATATTTATTCAACACCAATTATCACTTCTTAAAATGCGTTTTGTATTCTCTAAGATAATTCTTCCTCAACAATGCGTCCTTTCATCGTTTTGTAAAGATGTTATGTTTCACACTTTTAATTGGATTTTTTTATTGAAAACTGTTTGAAAATAGACATCTTGCCTATCTTTGCTTGACTTATTACGTCACTAACACCTAGTTAGTGAGTCTAATCTAAAACTGAAAGCCCCACTATTATATTACGTCAAAATAAAATATTCCATAATCCATCACCACAAGGACCGTTTTCGAACGTCTAGTTATTTTTTATACTACTTGGCAAGCAAACAAGCATACGGCGTACCTGATGGAAAGTAGTTACTGTAGCCTACGGACGCAATACCAGAGGCATCACACGCGCGCTGCCGACCCTGAGACTTAAAGATGAAAAGTCTCATGTGCCTGTAATTTCATCAAGGGTCAAGTAAAAGCGTTGGAGGGTTCAGTTTTAGACTAGACGCACCCTACGTAGTATGATATTTTGGATGTGAATTTGGCATTCGATAATTATTAGGAAAAACATTAGACTGAAACTAGTAAGGCCAACTGTCCACTAAAGCACTGAAGCGTCGCTTACATGCTTTACGTCGCTGCTTGGTTGCATAGATGCTTAGTAGACGTGTTACCACAAAATAATATAGGTACAAGGAAGGCCAGCTCATTACAACAAGCGATAACAGGCGCCATACACTGCATGCAACGTAGAACCGACATCGTCGTTGGATATATAGGTACGCGTCTATGTGTGCATGCGCCTTTTACCGATTGTTGTAATGAGCTGGCCTTCTGTACCTATATATTATGTGGTGTTACGCTTGCATATGTTCCTGGTTGCGTCGGAAATCGGAAAACTCGTGCGCAACACTATAAACTTTCAGTAGGTAGGTAGGTATGTGATATGCGTGGCTGCTACTTCCATACAATGCTGCCGCGACTGACGCCACTTAAAGAATGGCGTAATTTTCTTCATGGTAGGTAGTTATCAGTTCCGTTCAACTAAACACATAAAAAGAATCCGGAAATAAATACTTGTGGGATAAATTCATGGGATGAATACGGACTTACTCAAAAGAGGAGATCCGTAGTACAACCAAGATTATCGCCATAGGTAGCTCTATAGAATTAGCAAGTTGAAGTGGCAATAGGCAGGCCATATAACTCGCCGAACTGGGAAACATTGGGGAATAAAGGTCCTTGAGTGGTGACCACGTACCGGATGTTGCCGATGCTGTGTAAGAAGGCCCTTCTCTCGATGGACCCAATGGCAGGAAGTCTGTGGATGGAGGCTGCTCAAGACCGTTCGTCGTGCCATTCTATGAGTAACGTCTATGTTCAACAGTGGACTTCTACTGGCTGATAATGATGATGAAGAAACATCTTAAATTAATATACCTACTTGACCAACAACTTTTTTCCAGATTCGTAATTTGATCCTCCTGTTTCAGGAATGCAATAAGGATGGGGCTCTCGGAGCAAGCTGGCAGTCCACGGCGGCGCTCCCCCGAGCTGCCACCGCTGCCACCGCCAATCCAGCCCTGCAGTGGCTTCCTCGGGAACGTGAGTACAGCCTGGAACCAATAATTAGTCCATACTCAGTTTGTCTCCTTAACCGGCTTACCGAAATTAAATTAGTAATAATAATAATGTTTTATTTCAGGCTACATGGGAAATGTATAATAAAATTATACCTAAACAATAAGCCCATAGAATGTATTCCTTATAGACTAACATATATATTTTACATTTTAAAACTAACACTTCACATCTTTTGGAGGATTTTGATGCGATACCACTTCCCTATAGGGTCGGTAAACAATGCCAGCTGGCCAGAAATCAGGGTTGAGGAGCTCATTCTTGTACCTTGCCGTAACCTGGAAAGCGTAGGACTTGAAGTCAGTGGCCCTATTGGTCTCCAGTCTCTGGAGGGACAGTCGAATCGTCCCCTCAATCCGGCCTTGGCACCTCTCCTTCATAAATCGCAGGACATCATCCCCTGATGTCTTCTCACTTATTCGGGAGAGGTAGATCTTAATAGTCGGCTCAACTGCATGCAGTGTCGTCGACTCTGTCGGTATATTGCCGGTGCCGCGTTGATTACGGCAAGATCTTAGTCGACGAAACTCCTAAAAACAACACATTGAAAGTGTTGCCTCATACAATAATGTAAAGCAGCAGACAGTGTGATTTCATTGCAAAAGCTTGAGATAAGAATTTTCCGCTCATAACTGCAGTAGACGGATTTTGTAATAGAACGTAAATCATTATTCAAATGTCCACGCGTGTGGCCTGTACCAACTGCAGTTAATCTGGCGCCGCACAGCAATAATACAACCGATATAATAACCAACCATACCGCACCTAGCCGAGCCGCAGTGACCGTTCCATTTCACACGCCGGTTCTGCATTAGCATAAAGTGAAGCAACGCAGCAGATCATCCGTCTTGCGGACTTTCCTCGACTTATCAGCGTCCCTGCCCGGCCGGTTTAAAAGCTTTAACGGGATTGCGACGAAAGTGACGCGTAAATCAAAACCCCGGCCTTGGCGACCAGCTCAATGGGTTAATAAGCCGACATGATATACCGCAGGGATTTTGGACGAAATCGTAAAAGCACAGCCAGATTCTTATGCAATAGTTGTGTGAATCCGTGTTCTGAGCTACGGTGCTGAAGCATGTAATCTGATTCTATAACGATTCGCGGAGCGCCATTGGTATCGCGAGTTAGCAATTTATGTGATGCGGGCACGCCGGCGGCGTCTCCGACAGATTATGCTCAAGCGCAATCTTCTTACGTCCATAAATTTCTGTGCTGCTTCCTTCAATGAACGCTGAGCTCTTATTAGGAGCGGTGCTCTGATCCGTGACTGTGACTTGAGGGCATATAAACAATGACAGATATGATGGGATTCACTTCACGAACAGGTTTTAGCAATCCGTTGGTGCCGCAGACAACATCGCGTGGCTATTTTTCAAATTTGTTTGAATCTGACTAGTTTATCGACCCGTTATCTTCTGTAATCATCACAACGTTATCCGTGAGAGCGTCGCGCCACACAACTGTATTAATTGTGAAGCTATATAGACAAGAAAAACGGTTATTATACCTATAACAACCCAGGTTCCTCGTAACTGCTTAACGATCGACAGAAAATATAGATCAGCTTCGATGGTATCTCTGAGAAGGTAAGACTAGGAACTGTATGGATAATGTATGTTACTCAACTAGTATGCAACTTTGTAAGTGCTGGGCTCACGAGGCACTAATTGGCAAATGACTACCGTTACCGTCGAGTGCTGCCCTCGCAGATGCATCGCACCAGAGCGTGACCGAAATCGGCCCCGAGCTGTAATGTTTATTTTTGTACTCATTATATTAACTTCCTTCAAACTTTCTTAACGATACGCCAACAAAGTAGGTACGTATACGAATTGCGTTTACCTAAAATCGACTTATTGATTACGAATCTGGTCTTTAAAGATACCATGCGTTGCATTTAGGTTTATCGTTTTGCGACCATTCCGCGACATACTAACCTATGCTGCCTCCCTACATGGTTGCACATAATGGCTCATGGGCTCGAAATGTGGCTTTACCCTTGTATTGTCAGTTGTAGAGCGCACCCGTTCACGAGAACTTTGTCCGTATATAGCCGATGGCTGAGCGAGCATTATTTCTCGGTTATATTCGAAACAATGAGAGGCTGTGCACGCCTGACCTTCGAGATTATGCTTATTTGCCTTTTATTTTATAGACCGTCCATAGCACGTCGAGGCAGGATGTTGGACCAACAAGAAAGTCGAGGCTTGTATCTCGGTGAACTTTTTTTGCAATAAACAGCGGATGTATTAATATACCCTTCGTGCCTAGGGTCTATCTTGTGTAATTTTTCTTTGTCAGTTTGCTGGGAAATTGCCGGGCGGGATTGCGAGCACGAGAATTAACACGTAAATAGATAGTGCTTTTGTTGAGCTATCTATATTATACCTAACTTCTTCGCTTATCTTAGAGTTTTAATCGTAAAATATATTTGTAATGTGTATGTCAAGAGGTGTCTTTTATTTTGATAGGCTATCGTTGTAATCTAAACACTTACCGCTCGGATCTTCTGTTTTTTTTTTGTTTTAGTGTAAGTTATATGTGTGAACTTATGTTAGGAGCGCGGCGTTTACGGTATACATACACGCTGCTCTCAAATATAAATGTTAGGATTTGAGTCTTAATTATAATAGAGTGCAAATGTGCACTTTATTATTTAAAGCTGTAGAGCGTCAAGGAATGAATTTTATTGGTAAAGGAAGGAAACGGGAGTTTTTTTAAATTGGGTTAAGTAGGCTTTAGAATTATGAGGAATCCTCTGGGATTCGGTCAAACAGTAAGTTTGTAGCTTCTCTGAGCTAATGGATCTCGCTAACCGGGTCATACAGTTTCAAAACATTCTTCAAATGTTCCCAAAGAAAGAAAACTAAAAGCTGTATAAGGCTTATCAATATACAGGGTATTTCTTTGAAATAGGTCAGGAAGGGGTTATCTTAAAATATAGTAAGGGATCCCATTTTTTTTTTATGATTTTGGTGTAACATAAGCAGGTTTCAAAGATTTTTTTAAAATACACAACCCATCGGTATCGAACATACTTTTTCGAAAGAAAACATTGCTTGTTTTATTACGGGACTAGGTATCGATTCCCGTAATAAATATAGTATAGGCTATAAAAAGATTTTTTTGTAAAGATACCTTATTTCCTAAAAAATATTTGATCTTATTTAATCTTAAAGAAATGGCCTAAATCGATTTATAAAATAGCATATTCAGATTTAAGGCCACACACGGACTCTGTTATTCCCGTTTCCTGCTGCATATACCTAGCCTTTAATTGGCTCTGCAACAGCCTGTAGCAGCTAGAATCTATCTAGCACAAACGCCAATTAGTAACAAAGTATCGGTCTGTTCCACCATTCATCAAAGTCACTCATTTGTACCTCTTGATGGAACCAGGAACCAATAATGTGGTTTCTGCGACGTAGGTCAAAGCAAGTTGTAGGAGCTGGGTGATATGTTGTATTGTACAGCAAGGTTTCCTGGTTTTTTTCAAGACAGTTAGCTGTACTAACCAATAAATAAAAGTAACCCACACACACATACATAGTCCTGATCCCACACAAGGATTCCCTGTGTCGTGAGTATCAGGAACATGAGAATCATGAATAAGTACCTATATGCAAATATTTGTCCTGCAAATGGAAAACGAACCCGCACCTCTTGCGTCTCAATCAGCTACTCACCCGCTGCGCCACAGAAGTCTAATTCTAAATGCCCTTTGCCTCATTGTACAATAATCATATAAATAAATAAATGCTGGACATTTCACACAACATTATCTTATGTATAGATCTATATATATATCATTATATATATCTATATCTTCACTCTCTTGAGATAAAATCTTATTTGTAGGTTCTTATACCGAGTTAATTGGGTCAGAAAACTCTTTTCACCTATCGACTCCCGTAATAAAACAAGCAATGTTTTTTTTTAATAAAAGTGTGATTGAATCCTCTAGCGTTTGATTTAAAGAAAATCTTTGTATGCTGTTTTTAATTTCATCAAAATTATCAAAAAATGATATCTCCTACTATTAAGGATTACCCCTTCCTGACCTACTTATTTCAAAGAAATATCCTGTATATTGATAAGTTTTTTTCATCTTTTCGTCCAAAAAAACGATTAGTATGCATATCAGACCAGACAACAGTAGGTACAGGTAGGGTCAGTGCGGGCCTTTTGAAAAGTGCAGTATCGACTTTCAGTGAATTGGTGCGTCCCAGTAACGAAAAGCAGCATCTAATATAGCATGATACCAAGTAGGTCAGCAAGCATTGAACCTGTTGACATACTTCAGACCGCTACCACAGAATAAATAATAGCAGCAGGTGAAGGTGCATTGAAAACTATAATCGCATCGTAAAATTGGTTATTAAGCGGAGTAACAGGAAAATGAATACATGAGAATCATGATTCAGGCTTCAATCAGATAACGCGAGACTAGAGAAATGTAGAGCTTTGTGTACTTATTGTGTTGTACTATACCTACTAGTCTTGATAAAGAACATTGCCTCAGTAAGTATGGCCCATTTTTACCAACATTTTTAATCACAAGGTTAAAGCTATACAATCACAGTAACGTCTCAACCATCAACACTACCTGTCATTCATTCAGAGTGTCTTTTCTACTGGATGATTTGGCTTATTCCACTTTTCCCCGCTAAAAATCCCCTTAGTGGGGAAAAAAGAATAAAAAAAAGTCTAGAATTCCCGCCTTAGGGAGATTATCAGCTTCTGCTTCAACTGGTCCGTGCGTGTCTCGATGACTTGAATTCTAATTATTCCTAATTGGTCCTTATTGACCACTGTTTACTTTAGAATAATTTATGTGACTAATTTTGTAATATTCAAATATTCATAGCTCTATCCTGAAATTACAGGCACATGAGACTTTTCATCTTTGTCTCAGGGTGGCGCAGTGAAATGGCACGAAGGGCGTGTTCTAAGAGAACGAGATCTATGAGGTAATGCATTGTTATAGGCAGAGGTCAGAGGCACAGCCTGTAGAAATTAACTAAAAAAAATAAAAAAAAACTGGTTGCAAACGCTTGCGCGGCGCTGATGACATTGATTTTGACACTTATATTATGAGCGCAATGCTGAAGCCATAGAACAATCGCACATTCTAGTAATACTGCCATCGCTTTACTATAACTTGACGACTTCACCTAACTTTATCAAAATAATTATCTGACATTGGCAAAATTGAGGATTTAATTTGTTAAAGAATAAATTACAAAAATAAATTTAAGAATACGCTGAAGCAAACGACGATGTGTGGCTTGATAGGTCATGAACTTACGCGATAATTTCAGGAAAAAGTACATGAAAATTTATAAAATGGATTGGTTAATAATAAATTTAGGTTAAAGAATCGGATTGTGAAATCAAACAAACAAAAACGCTTTGCGGAGAGATTGTCAGTAGAATGAAAACTATGTACTTATTTTTATGAATCTAACAGCGACCCGCCCAGGCTTCACACGGGTAGCACTAACCAAAAAAATTGTCGGGATCGCTACCAAACTACACAGGATCACCCGCTGGGCTAATCTAAAGATTGCCTGAAAATTTCATCAAAATTGGTTCAGCCGTTTTGGAGTCCATAGGGAAACATACACATACAACTCGATTTATAAACAATATACTTATAGAAGATAGATTATAAATTAGCCTATATGTTATTCGGATGTATAAGCTATAATACTGTAAAGTTTTATCAAAATCTGTTCATCAAGTCATTAGTTTTTGCGAGAAAGAGTAACAAACATTCATCCATCCATCCTCACAAACTTTTACATTTATGATATTATTTAAAGTAGTATAGGAAGTACGATGTCATGTCTCTGTCAGGCTGAACAACTGACTCGCTTTATGATAGGTATGAAGGATGAAGATAAATCTTCAAAAAGTGAAATTACTATTATCTAACTAGTTCATTTGCGCAACAGAAACGATGTTTACGACCGAAAAATTACGTAACGAACCATATACAACAAAAGTTTAAGTGTACACAAATTGAATACGACAATGAGCCATTGAAAATTTTATTTCTAACCTTTCAGGCTTTTGACCTTTCGTAATGCTTTCAAACAATACTTTCGCTGTTTATGGTGATTTTAAAAATTGATATTTTCAGGGTTCCGTACCTCAAGGGTACCAACAAAACCACTAGATCACTAGGATCACTCAGATCTGTCTGTCTGTCTGACACAGTCTATTTTCTCCGAATATACTGACCCAAAAAAGTTGAAATTTGGTACATATACGCCGAGTTAGGTGATCCAATCACGTACGTATAGCGTAAATTAACGAATTCTGATTTTGGGGGTTAATTTTGTATGAGCAAAATAGAATATTAAAAAAAAAGTTGTCAATGTCATCACGCGTCAAATAAAAGAGCTCTTATGAGAAATATGTACATATTTTTTTTATTTTTTTTTATTTGCTTAGTTTATAAGATATTAAAAAAAATATGCGAATATTGACCATTCCCGACCATCCGAAACTACAGAGCCAGAAATTATGAAAAAATACGGAATATTGTTCTTTAAATTCCCACGGGAAACGAAACATATTCGTAAAGAGAAATTGCGTACCTATAAAATGTGTTGATTGACTATTTTTTAATATATTTTTTTTTTTTTTTTGTTGATATAATCCCGTAACATATCCCCTGCCCCTGGACATCTTACGGTGAACTGTCTATATACGCCAGATAGTATTTTTTTCTCAGACTTGACGTATGCAGACGACTAGCCATCATGAAGTTTGTAACCACGCGTACAGCATTCGCGTCTATGCATTATCTGCATGGTCAGCATTATCTTCGGCCATCGATCGTAGCAGTGAAAGCAACATGTACAACAAATAAGAATAACAATTTTGGCGCCCATTGTGTTCAGATGAAAGTGTAATCTGAACATATTCACGTTCACACGCGTTTGAGATGTTTGGTTATTTGAAACATGGTTATACTACCGCTGCCATTTATGTCTGGAGCATCATTATGACCTACTTTTTGGTTCTTTATACAGGGTGATTTAGCTTACACTAACTTTAAAGAAAGACTGTCCGTGATCCTGAACAATAAACTTAGTTTTCACAGCAACTGCTCGACAATGTCTAATTACATATCATGCAACCTCAACGCAATGTAAAGCATTATCTCTAGGGATATAAAGTTGTATGAAACTCCCTAGGGAATAAAGTGATTTGAATTTGGAACGTCAAATTCGTGTGGAAACACGTGGAAAACTGTAAGTAAAAATTCACCTTTCAATACATTTTGGCGCCTAAAGTCAGTGCGGTTTGTCGTAGCACTAAACACTACTAGAGCATGAAAGTAGCCATTGTGTGGCACAATAAATCCTTTCACCACACTGATTCATTCAACATCGGTCTGAATGCCCTTTTCAGGGCCACAAATAGGTACTTCAACCTAGTCACTAGACGTAAAAACCAGGGACACGCACGTAGAACAAACAAATAGTTTGGTCGTAAAAGGTACTGTAAAATAAATTGCAACTGTTCAGAGTGCTTATTATACGGTTTATAAATAGTGCAAGTTGCAAACAATGGTAAAAAAGCTGTAGACAAAACACCAACTTTGGAACAATAATGCGAATAGATCAGTCGGGCGATTGCTTCGGCGATCGGTCGGTTGACCGGTCGTGAAAGCCGCCGGCTGAAAGTTAGGGCTGCCTCGTAAAAAAGCTTACTAATTAATAGACCCTTTCAGGCTTACCCTTCAGTCTTCGAAGTTTGATTTGATTCGTGCACCGATGCATTTTCATTTGTTTGAACACACAATTCATACGTTTCAGAAAAGCTTTTATTTTTCCCAGTGTTAACTTGTCGACTTAATTAACATTCCCTAACTTGACACCGCATTGATGGCATTCTTCTTAATACTATAAAAGCGAAAGTTTAAATGTTTAAATGTTTTTTGTTACTTAAACACGAATCAGGGCGCGACGCAACGGCTAAACCAATTTCAATTAAATTTGGTACAAAATATATTATGACTCCGGGTACCACTTGACAAAAACCGCGAATGCTAGTCTCTCGTATCCCAGCCGAGCTTTCTGGGAAAACCTTAAATTTAGAGTTGTCAACCCTATTCCCATCAGGTACAATCTGTACGTCAATGAAGGTCAGTCGCATACCACATTCAACCAGCGAAAGTTTATAGCATAATTGTTATGGACGGTCAAGTGCAAGAAAGCGCGGGGTGACGCTTTTAAAGCTTTTTATACCGGCCCGCTTTTTCACCTCCGCACAAAGTTATGTCGCATGTTCCGCGCTCGTAAACCTTATAAACACGTCGTTGGATGAGTAAAGGTGTGTAATGGGCCTTAAAATGTGAATTCGTAATGTTATTGCGATTTATGGGACGATTATTTGTGATAAGTAGCAGTTAGGTGGGACTTTTTAATTAAATTCTACCTACAAGGACTTTTATTCTAAAAGACAATCGTAGGTAGTAATCGATTGGGTATTATTGGTTTTTACCAATAAATAAGCAAAGAGTTCGTTCGTAACGCTCAAGTTTTAGGGTTCCAAAGTCAAATCGCCATAACGGAACCCTTATACGGTCCTACCTGTATAAGAAAACACTACCTCAAAGGTAGAGGCAGAGGTTCAAAGCGTCAATTAACCTTTTAATTAACACTTAAAACGTACGCATAATTTAACTTCAATTAAGCTGTAAGAATTAATAACACATAATAGAAACATAAAACCTGGACGCATCCCAGTTAAACTGAATTAAGTATTCCAATTACATTGAATTACACAATTAAATTGAATTGCAGAGTTAAATTTCAAGTTATTTAGTTTCTCGTTACCGCTGCAATTGGCGTTCTTATACTTAGGAACATAATTATAGTAAGATCAGTCAGAAACTTTATTGATACGAAAAAGACGAAATTTCAGACATAGAACAAAATCTGGCGAAACTTTTCTAAGAGTTTTCAGGTTAGAGGCATTACCATGAGCTCTAACAAAATATCGGTTCCGTGATATCCGCAGCTATATTTAAAGGCACAGTAGCAGAAGGTCTATACACTTCTGCGATTAAAGTTATTCAATGATGACGGATGTCAGCGATGAACAGATATTTTGTACTAAATAGTTTTTGAACTGAATCGCTATAAGAGCTAGGTTTGGGAAATCATCGGAAATTAGTCGTGTTGTAATTTCTACCAGCCTATTTCTATCTGCTATACTAATAACTATAACGTATAACAGACGAACAATGCTAATGGAAGTAAGTCCCATGACCTTATCGGGTGTAATATGAATTACGTCAGGTCTAAGCGCGTACGGCATAAATACATCACACAAAAGTGCATAAAAACGTCAAGAGACGTTCACTATGCGCATTGTCTATTCTACCTGTGAGATGTAGAGGTTGGAATTCAACCGTTGGATGTCTAGATGTGGCATTGCTTATCAGCTTACTCAACTTGATTTAAGTATGGCGACTTATAAAAGTAAACTAAGTTACTAATGCTACTTAATTAGGTACTAGTTGTGTTCTTTGTTTATGTAGAGCTTTTAGCTCTACTTTTATTGTGATATATTTTTTTACCCCCAGTTACCTAAGAGGTTAAGAACTGTAGGAATAAATGTTTTTAGGGGGTTTAAAAGATACCAACGGAATTATTATAGGATCAGTTAAGTGTCTGTCAAGTTCAAGAAAAATTTACCCCCCCCCCCCCCTATCTCTGAAACTAATGAGCCGAAAATAAGAAATAGATAAGAAAAGAAAGAAAGGTTACTATGGTAGCCTATTTTACGGAACCCTTTCCACGCGAGTCTGGCTCGCACTTTACCAGTTTTTTATATACTTACTATCTTTTACAAGATTATTAATTGCTTTTCTTCTTAAGAGTTGTTTGTAAGGTCGCAATTAGGTTGTAAGCGGGTGCTCGTATTCCTGACTCTAATTTTTGTTTAGTGTAAACGCGTGTTCCAAGCATTCCTTCTTTGACCGACCGTTGGCGAACAATGTGTTAAGTGCTCTAAGAATATGTTTTAAGGCGTTTCCAGGTAACACTACTGAAACGCTAATCGAGGAAGTGAACTTGAATTCGCTTTCCGCCTTCCGTGTACACCCACCTTTAGCATGAGGAGGACGTAGGAATGTCACTTCTATGTAATGAACGTAAGACATGCTAAGTATAATTAGGTGTCATGTCATTGTCCAAATAATCACACGCACGTAGGTATGTCAATGTTAATATTGAAAGTAGATAGTCTATTAACTCCCTTATTCATAATCATTTTTGAAACCTATTTTAGTTAAAATAGCGCTTGTTTTGTTCTCTCTGAGGCCTTACCATGAGCTCTTATAGCGATTCAGTTCAAAAACTATTAAGTACAAAATATCGGTTCGTCGTTGACATCCGTCATCATTGAATAACTTAAATCGCAGATGTCTATAGACCTTTTGCGACTGTGATATTTTTCTACTGAATACATAGTTTTTGAACTGAATCGCTATAAGAGCTCATGGTACGGCCCTTGATGTGAAAAGGCATACCTACGCCAAAACTGATTGATTATGATAATGAGGGAACTTTTAAACATTTCATATAAGATTTGAAGTAAAATTGGTTTAAAAAATGATTATGAATAAGGGGGTTAGTGTTTATCTTTTGTGTATTTTCCTCTTATTATATAAAGTAGATGTTTGGGTAAAATGCCTGACAATAACATGCCTTAGGATGGGAATGTGAAAATAGCTCTTTTGCTTTCGCCAAAAATACTTTATTTCAATGAATATAAATGAGAAAATTCCTATTTTAGTGATAATAATAAATATCACATACATATCGTATACCGTGGCAGTCTCGACCTAAGAAAAGGACTCCTCCAACTCTTTCTGTGGCTGTCGAAAAAGCCGATTAAAGGACGCCAGGGGATGGGCAGGAGCATCCACCTGAGTACTCAAAACAAAACTGCGATCACCAATCCGCTTGCCAAGCGTGGTTATTATGGCAAATCCCCCCGTTGCACGTTATGGGGGAGGCCTCATCGTGCAGTGGATGTTTTCCGGCTGGTGATGATGATGATGATGATGAAATAAATATCACCCAACACACTAATAAGATGGGTGACGTGCAATATTATGCGTTGAGCCAGATAAGAGTCAGAGAGCCTGATTCTAAGTTTTTAGCACACAATTGACACGGACGTATGGTGTAGTACAAGGATTTTGTATGCCAACACCGATGAGCGCCCCTAGCGAAAACTCAGTGAACCTCATTTTCCATAAAAATATAAATATTGTCAATTGCTTGTCAAAACTTAGAATCAGCTCTCAGCTCTCGGGTCACACGTCGCTTTGAAAGGACGCCCTGAAATAATTTTTAAAAGAGCCGCGCAACATATATTTATTTGTAGATTATGGAAACGTTTGTTCCACGGGAATCGAACTCGCGCATCGCCCAATTCGTCGCTGAGGCATTCAGAATCAGTGAAGTGTGAACAAACAAAGGTACGTAATGTAATTTTAAAGTGATTCAAGAAATCAACATCCAGAAACAGTAAATGCTATTAAGTTCCACGTTGCCCAACTGTTCCTCAATTTATGGGTACTTCACCCATACAAATGGCTCCATTTCCTATAAGACTTGGGAAACCAGAACAATGGAAGACAAACGAAATTGCCGACTATTTTCTTAGTTGCCACATATCGTTGGGTCTTTTACCCATCTTTTATACTAATCACGATTTTATCTATACGCTTTTTCCCATCGCTTTATTGTTTAAATGTGAAATTCGATTTTTTCAATCGGTCGATCTATTTCCATTCAGTTTGATCATTGTTCTCAGTTTCCGTGTTCTCCGTTTTTCTCACAAATTTGAATTTTATGCAATTGAATGTACGATCAATTTAATTCCATCAGCCTGTAGAATTACCAATTATCGTAAATAGGCCTCCCCTGTAGAATGCCACGACGGACAGTCTTGAGCTGCCTCCATTCACGGACTTCCGTGTCAGTCCATCGAGGGGGCTTCCTACACTAAGTCAATTAAATGATTAGTATATCGCTAGGACTAAAGGTTTTCAAATGGCGATCACAAACCGATTACATTGTTCGGACTTGGATTATATATATACATTGTAAGAGTCGCAGAAAGTCGGTGGGTGGTGGCGGCTCCAGACCATTCGTCGTGGCTTCTATGAAGGACCTATGCACAGCAGTGAACGTAAACCGACTGATGATGATGATGATCGATTGAATCAATTGAAAAGGCCTGTCTCTGAAATCTCATTTTACCCTATTCATTGATATTTTTCGGTATATGTTTTTCCGCGGTTGTAAACGCCAATCTAACAATTTCAATTTTAAAAGTTTGTTTATTACCTAGACATAACTAAATAGGTAGCTTTTCATTAAAAAACCGACTTCCGCCATTGAATTCGGTTATCATGTTTTTATTTTCTAAAGGTTATACAAAACAATAACTTGTTGCTGAAAATATCAAAACCGCTATAATTATGTATGCTTACAATATTTGAGGAGTTCCCTCAATTCCTCATGGATTCCATCAACAGAACTGGGATTTAAAAAAATGGGACATATTTGGAAGTAATCAAATAAAAAAAGAAGTTTCCAAATCGGTTTATATAAATGACGAAGTGACGAGGTAACAAACATAAAAAAAATACAATCGAATTGAGAACCTCCTCCTTTTTCGAAGTCAGTTAAAAAAACGGAGAAGTAAGTGGTCTCTCTGTCGATAGTGCTCCGTTAAGACGACTGTGTTCTTCAGTAAATCATTGAGAGCACTTGTAACGGTGCTCGAATACACCAATAAACTAAGGGAAACAAAGGAGAGAGATAAAGATTCACATGCTATAACAGTTAGTCGATGGTGTAAAGAAAAAGATAATGTACCTACAGATGTTACACTGGGAGAAAAGACTTAAATTTACATTCGTTCGTCGAATTCGTTGAACATGTAACTAATACGGTTTTGTGTATTTGGAAAGGCGATATTGATCGAAGATAAATGTAATGTGGTTCGATTTGAGGACCTCTGTGGCATGGAGGGAGTGTAGCCGACTGAGAAGCAAGAGGTTTGATTCCCGCTGCGGGAATGTTTGCATGATTTACAAGTGTTTGTTCCGGGTCTGGGTGTTGTGGTACCATGGCACTCGTAGTTCCTTATACCCACGACACAGGGAATTATAGTCTGGGATCAGGAATAAGTGTAAAGTGTAAAGGTGTAAGTTAGGTGTTATATTTAACTATTTCGATAATTTACATATTGTTAAGGTAATTTTTAAATTATTGAACCTGAACTGAAGTCACATAAACCTGAAATAATTGAAAAACGAAACAAAACTCACAAAATAACTGCAGATTATTGTAAATGTTATGAGTGAAATTATTTTTTGCAAGTACTCTATAAAAAGAAAAACCAACTGTATCCAAATGTATTTTAATGTAGAATAGGGTAGGTCTAGTCTTAAACTGAATGCCCCTTCACCGCTTTTACTAAGCACTTGACACAAACATTCTGGACCCAATAAGGCACCACTGGACGACACCCACCAAATCCTTACAACGGTGTACAAGAGGCCAGAGGTAATAAAGTACCTGAAGGCTTTTTATATTTTGTGCTGGACACGGGCTTGACGTTCGAAATTGGTCCTTGTGCAATATTTTATTTTGAAGTAACGGAATAGTGGGCTTTTAATGGGATTAGAATCGGTGCTCTTCAATTCGGTACTTAAGATAAAAAAAAATGGAAGGCTACATTTAGAATTTTAGACGCATTGACCCCGCCAAGTTTTAGTGGATGTTAAAAAAATATTATTTCTGTGTGTTTCTCTGTCAACAAGAAAAAAAAATGCTGGACATTTCACACAGCATTATCTAGCCCCAAGCTAAGCAGAGCTTGCGTTATGTGTACTAGATAACTGATATACTTAATACAATACATTACATAGATATATATATTTTATTATACATAAAAAAATACACAGAACAAATAACTGCAGAACGTACAAATATTTGTTCCGAGGCGGCCTAACCCGCCTATAAAATAACTAGTGGTTCGCCCCGAACTGAGACCTCGCGATAACACCTTTATCAGCCCGACTACTTAACTAAGTAATTTCCAGATTTTCTATTATTATTTTTGAAAATTTTCCCCTCGAGGTCTACCAGTACAGTACAGGATCTACCAGTAACTACTCTAATTTCCTACACATCATCGAAATAACCTTTAAATAGGGCTAAGCAACGGGGCGTAGTTATACTACATACCTGTTAGTACCTATATCAAGTACCTGACGAATTAATTGATAACGTCCTTTTGATGAAATCCATAGAACTCCAACGTCATTCAAATTCTTAGAAATGGGAGGTCAACAATGGATGTTATATTGGTTTCTGTTTTATGGAGTACATGTTTCTAAATTCTTCAATTTCAGACTTTTCCCTGTAGTTGTGACACAAAAGCCACAAGCATACCAAATTTCAGCATTGTGGGATTGCTGGAAGTACCCTAGAATTTTGGGTTTTTACGTTTTTTATTTTCCCTAATATCTCGAAAACTACTAAGGCTAAATAATTATTAAAAACAGTTTTGAAATGTCCAACCAAAGCGCTTTTATTAGACACCCCACTTGATCTGACTGTCTCACTTTTACTTTTTTTACCCCCTCTTGGACCCCAATGTCTCAGCAACCCCCTGATCGATATAGCTCATAACCTTACCTACAAATTGTACCAATACTATCTACCCCCATACCAAATTTCATGAAGATAGGATTAACGGTTTGGAAGTTTTCATCGGACAAACATACATACATACATACACACATACATACAAACGCCGATTCTTCCAACTTGACTCAGAGAACTCGCTTCGCTCGTTCAAATACCTATTTATTTATTGCAGCACTGTAAAGCACGAAATGTAAGAGTATGTCGTGATGCGCATTTTCACTTTTATACTCGAAGTAATGCA
Source organism: Epirrita christyi (assembly GCA_951392215.1). NCBI lineage: Eukaryota > Metazoa > Arthropoda > Insecta > Lepidoptera > Geometridae > Epirrita > Epirrita christyi. Next base: position 3,507,402 of record OX595843.1, read on the forward strand.
TCATATTTTTAACTGACATTATCTCTATCTGGTAAGTACTGATAATATCAGAAGTATCTCTCTCCTTTTATAAGGTATTTCGTCTTCCTAGTTTAAGTTTCTCTTCAGCAGTTTCAAAAAGGTGCAGTTACTCATCACTACCACATAGACAACTAGGACAATACTGGACTAAGCCTCCACCATAGCATGCAATGAAGGGATTTGCCCACTTCGCTTATCATTCGGATTGGTGATCGCAGTATTGGTGTTGATTACTCATGTGGATGCTGCTGGTGTAATCCCTTAATAATGTTAAAGAACTCCTTTTTCCGCATTGGTCCATTATGCTTGAGAGTTAACTGGCTAGATAGTTAGCCAGCCTAACTCCATCCAGAAGCACAGAAGCTTCCTCTTCGCAGGCTTCGCGGAGTGACCTCGGGTTGTTGAGGATTTGTTCACGTTGAGCAAACACTACTCCCACGCATTCCAGGACTATATGGGCAGCCGATTCTTCTTCGGTCATACACCCCCTGTAGAGTGGGCTGTCTTTGACTCCAATGTTATAGATAGGTGTTTGTTCAGGAGACAGTGGCCAGTAAGTGTCCCCACGATGGTACGAAGGTCTGTTCTTGAAAGGTTGAGTAAACGACGCGTGAGTCGTGGTTGGTGTAATCCCTTAGTCGACTTTTACAACATCCACGGGAAGAAACGGAGAGGTCTATTCTTAGGCTGGATACTTCACGGCAACTTCTACTCTACGGGAGACTTACTTTGGCCTAAACCAACAACAATCAAGCATATTTTTTGATAAAACTTTCATAAGTGGTCCATGGTACGCCATATCTTCTCGGCACAGATACCGAAGAGCCTCAAGACGAAACTCTATAATCAGTGCGTGTTGGCTGTATAGACAAGCTCAAAGTCGCGCAACGGGCTATGGAGAGAGCTTTGCTAGGAGTTTCACTACGTGATAGAATTTGAAATGAGGAAATTCGTAGAAGAAACAAGGTAACCGACATAGCTCTCAGAATTAGCAAGTTGAAGTTGGCAAAGGGCAGGTCATATAGCTCGTAGAACTGACAACCGTTGGGGTTCTCCAGTGGCGATCACAAACCTGACGACGCGGTAGAGGAAGGCCCTCCACTCGATGGATTAAAGATGACGAAGACAAAGAAGAGGAAGTCGGTGGATGGAGGCGGCTCAAGACCGTTCATTCTACGGAAGGCCTATGTCCAGCTGGACTCTACAGGCTGATGATGATGAAATGGTTTATAATTATTTTTCAACCAATAATAATTCATTCAAACACTCTGATATCCGTAACATGCTCCTAAAGCACTTAAAATGTAAAAGCATTTTCCAACGGAACGTTTCAAAACATTACTACAGTCACATCTAAAGTAGGTCAAGCAAGACTACATTAAAGCTCTGAACAGATGTTTAGATGGGGTCTAATGGAGTGATATCCGTGAAGAAATGACTACGTCTCAAGTGTGTCAATACGGGACTTGAACCTATCATCCTTATTACTACTCCCATGCTTCCCATGACCTATGACTACGGTTAGATTGCGTATTATAACGTCTTGTTGGAACGAAATCGATGAATCTCACCAGGTGAAGTGCACAATTGCACATTGCATCAATTCAATTTTAAGAAAAGCAACGATTTTTTTAGTTCCTCTGCCACTTCACTTTTTATCAGCCATTTCGATTAAGCAGCATCGATTTTACCTGTATTTATCAGCACAAACCGGACGACAAAAAGTAGAAGAGGAAGGCCCCCTAGATGGACTGAAGGCATTATAAAGATCGCAGGAAGTCGGTGGATGAAGGCAGCTCAAGACTGTTCGTCGTGGCATTCTATGGGGGAGACCTATCCATGTCCAGCAGTGAAATTATTCATGCAAAATGATGATTATCTGATTGACAATATCTTTGCTATCTATGATATTTAATAGCTCCTCATCAGCCTGTAGAAGGCTACTGCTGGAGGCCCATAGAATGCCACGATGAATGGTCTTAAGGCACCTCCATCCACTTTCTGCAACCTTTAAGGAAGGCCTACACTGCGTCGTCTGGTTCGTGATCGCCACTCGACAACCTTCAGTTTATTCTCCAATGGTTGTCGGTTCAGCTTGCTATTCATTTTGCTATCTCTGAGAGCTTTAAGCTGGTGATTTTGGTTTCTCTGGCTGGTGCTGCTTTGCTCTGATGTTTAAGAGTTCTCAGATTCCGATACCGATTGGTAAACATTTAATGAATCTGTAAGGTTATTAAAGTGAAAGCGTTATCAATCAAATTGTCTTGATTACAACTATTATTACTAGTGCTCGTAATAATATTATTTCTAATTTATTTACAAATAATAATAGGGTATAAATAAATAATTAAATTTACTTATGAATAACATAAAACGAGTTCCCAACGTAAGTTCAGGCTTAGGAAAAAGTCAACATATTAACGTTTTAGAGATTGTGTACTAATGAAAATATTTAAAAAGCCTTTATCATCAAACTATTGTAGTCGATTGATCTTTCATATAACTTGCCATCTTTAAGATCATCATTGGCTCTGTTTATCCAACTACCTCTTTTTGTAGCTACTTTGCGTAAGTTGCCAATATAGCCTCATGGCTGGATTAAGATTCATTGAAAGCAAGCATTGGTCACACTGTAATGTGACCAATGTTTGTCTTCAAAGAATTTAAATAACAATATCGTCTTACATCGCTGACTGTGTACGGGTGTGGTTTAATTACGGTCCACTTATTTCAATGTGTATTTAAACTTTCGGGTACTGTGACTCGTACGTACATAAAGTAATTGGATTATTGACTGGCTTAAAGAATCCCTCGGTACTATTCGTTTGTGGGCAGTAAACGCGCTAAGATTAGATTTGGTTTTGGCGGCAAGTAGGAGGTTGCAACAAATTGTTTGGTCGGTAACTCCTGAAAACAATAAATACAATTGAAATTAAGGAATACGGGGCCTATATTGTAGGTTCGGGTACATTATAAGCAAGTAGGTATTTGTGTGATACGGCAGTGTAACCGCCAAGTTCAAGTATTATGATCATTACGTTTCAAAATTTTCTTGAATGGCAGTATTTGTACGGGAAGTGATGACAGTTCTGTATCCAATCGTTTTCTAATAAAAAAATATTGTCTATTGTATGTGTATAGCATGTGTTTATAAATAAATATTCTAGATTTCTGTTATTGAAATTAGTAATTTTAACAATTAATTAAAACTTTATTTTTTAAAACTTACCAAATTTGTTAAAGCTGTTATATTTATAGTAATATTTAGTATTTATTATTATGCAAATAAAAACATGGCTGTGACCACCCACTGTTATGAAGACATTTAGACATTTTAGATTACTAAAAATGCTGTGTCTAATTGAATGAATAATTACCTGCTTAATATGTTTTAAATTTAAAAATTCACTATTTCATTCATTCATTTATAATTTGTACCTAACTTTTTGCTAAACTGAAGTATAAGTACCTTTCGTATAAGACGATAGCAAATAGCGGATTAATTATAGCAATTTTCACCCCATTGATAGTTTGTCAGTTATTGATGATGCTATGCGTAAATGCAATTTGTTTGAGAAGATTACAACTCAAAATAAGACGATGTTGGAACAAAGATATCACAATCCATTTCTCATCTGCAATTTATCACAGGAAATTAATGCTTTTTTCTTTGGTTCGAGGTCTTACTATTTTTATATTGATTATCGTTTTGAAAACATGTTGTTACTCCACCATTATGTTTCTACAAATTTTTTTAAAATCTTTTCTTTCATATTCTTATCATGTATCTTATTTTCTTCGTCATTAATGTAGATTTATAATCAAGCCATCTGATTAGTAAAAGAACGGATTAAAACCGCTATGTCTGAGAACCAAAAGTTCGGAGACCTTGTGATAAGTGACAACACTCTTGGACAGCGAATTTAGCAAATAATTGGACATTAGTGAATACCACAAGGCTTTGAATTTTGATTCATTAGTTAAAGGTATGATAGACTTTGAAATTTGTGAAGTCTGTCATATAGTATTTTTTCTTAGGAGAATGCTCCCATTATTTAGTGCTGTCTGATTCACATTATTGATATCGATAACGGTGAGGGTGCACGATCGTGTCGCAGGTATCGCTCACGATAATAATTCTCGTGACTATATGTCACGTTACGAGATTACAACGATCATTGGCAACACCGACATGTCTTACTAATTTTGGTTTTATAGCATCGGCCGTTCCCAAAAATCATAAAACATTATTTTGATTGATAACGAATGAATATATTTAAATAGAATTCACGTTTTAATATATACTTTAAATCATGCTTACATTAAAGATGGGTGTGTCGCAATAGCTTTGTCAAAATCGCATTAAAATATAAAGTCATTAATATTTAACTATAATAACAAAAGGCAATAGACGGCGAAATTAGTCTGTCTGGTTTAACAGAAACGTTAGTTTTAATAGTTTATTCGAGTCGATGACATTATCTTAAAAACATCCGGGCGATCAATACATTTGTCAAATTGTATTTATGAATGGTAATAGTAACTAAACTAGGTATTTCGAATTTCGTTTCTGTTATACGTCCTGTTTGCTTAGAATTTGAAGCAGTGCGTGGGTACAGAATTCTTGTTTGTTATAAGAAATTACTTTTTCTGTTTCCATAATATTTAACATTTTAATGTTAATAAAAAAACTCTCTCTCTCTGCATTGCTTTTTGTGTTTCCCTTTACTTGAACGTTTCAATAGCATTTATAAAATGAAGGTTTTGTTATTAACAATAGTGATCAATAAAATCCATTAGCACTTCTAAGGATACCCGAGTTTGAGGGGAATCTCTAGAAAGTTGTCATAAAAACCGGATTAAACCAGTGTCGAATTTGCAAGGAGAAACCCCGCAATTTCCAACATGTGGTAGGTATTATAATATGTATGTCGTGTAATGTGTATGTGCCTGACCCTAATTTAATTTTTCACTTATTAAACACACTTGCAAATAGGTGTAAAGTAAGAAATATCACAAAACATGCGTAGGTATGAATAGTCTCTATGGAGAAGTCATAAATATATAACCTCTGATTAGCATAGCTCACACACCCTGGATCGTAACTAAAAAAAACATAATATTTGTGCAAGATTAATTTAAATTAAACGACATCTATATTCATTTGAATTAAATTTCAATCAATTTTAAAAGACGAATGACAACATCAAGCTAAATGGTTCAGCTGTCGAAAAAAGTAAAATCATTAATTTTTAACTGCTCTTTGGCGATTTATTTTGCAAACTTGTTCTCCATGTTTATTAGAGTTTAAAACTAAATATTTCAAACATCGGAATACCCCGGACTATAGTTAAAAAAAGTTTTGTTTGTTTTGTTCCACCTCTACCAATAATGAATTGCCATATTATATTGTAGATAATTAGTAGTTTTTTTTCTAAACTAGTGATTTATAATCGTTGGTGTGGCGCCATATACTTCCATACGAATATACCGCTCTGAGATCGACCGATAAGTCTAGGCGCGCGCGCAGCCTTTCTGTTCGCCGCGTCGAGGAATGTCTTTGTCGATTTTATAGAATTCAGTTAGATTCCTCTCGTCGTCGGGGAGTTACGAGGTTAGGCTATATTTCGTTTTTAATTTTAACATAAGAAGGGTTAAAATAATATTTCTTTCAAAAAGTTTGAAAGATTGTAACATCAATGTGTGTCTTTTAAACATTATATTAAAATAAAAGTTTACAAAAACATGAATATAGTGGCCATGGGAACCTGCCTTTCGATCCTAAGTCGTGGGTCACTGACCTAAGGCAGGGTGACCAAGAAAGACCCAATGAAATAAAGAACGAACGAGTAAAAATAACACGATAGCAACAATGACATAATAAAGTAACAAACAAAAGTAATTAAAGTACCAGCTTATTTAAAAAACCCAATCAATCAGCTATCGATACAGGATGTGAGTTTCCCAACACTAGCTCGCCGGGCGCCATAATCTATCCATCAAGATCGCTATCTCAAATTCAGATGGGCACTGCATTTTACCTCAGAATTTATATGGTTATCCAGAGACATTGGATATAAACTAGCGGTCACTCTTTGTGCGCAGTTCCCACGAGAGATACTATCTAGAGACGATTGTCGTGAGACTGTTGTTACGACTAGAATTTATAGAATTAGCGTTGATCGATAATGATTTTCCATCACTATTGATCAAAATGACGGTGAAACTTAAATGGCAAAATGTTTAAACTAAAAACAAAATAATTCAAAATAATTACCAAATATGCATTATCCTACATATTGTAGGTATGATAGATTGTTTTCGAGACTAGCAATAAAAAACACCTCAGAGCAAAATCGATCACCATTACATAGCTTGAGCAATAATAAAAGAAAAAAATGTAGAGGTAATCTTTCAAAACAACCCGTTCATTGATCTAATAAAATCTCACATGGTCTATAATTTGCAAATCAATTGTGTGCACCCGGCGATACCGCAAGAAACCGCACGGAATGGCTCCCACCACTGGTTCTATGACAAATAATTTGAATGATCAGTCGACGAACTCAAGTCTGTCATTGACAAAAAACTTATCGAACAAATGCCCCGTACTAAGTATGACGAAGTAGTTTTAACGATAGTCGGCGTTCGAGATATATTATCGATGAAGGCACGTTATTTTTAATTATTGGAATCATGTAGGGTAGAGAAACTAGCAAGAAGCGGGGTCAGGATGTTCTGTGACCTACGAACTGGAATGGTTCATTGAGCACAGCTGCAGCTGAGCGTTCGTACTTCATTCAGCGCCGTCGTCGCTTGTCGCTCAGTGCTGATACTATACACGGAACGCATCACACGCGCCAACACAAGCTGTGTATTGCCTTTCTAGATATTTAAAAGTACGCGCTTGGCGGGAATTTTGACAGAAGATAAATCTTTTTTTATTTCGATGAGAACGGTTCTTTGACATTTGGACGAACGGCAATAAAATTTATTGTATCCGCGTTTTAGTGAAATGTGCGTTTAGATAGTGATCGCTCCGGTTCGCACAGCAAACAAAACATTTTGCGAACTTCAGAGATGACGTCTGTGTACCATGAGGTGAGTGCACGACATTTACTGGCATTATGGTTTTTTGTTGTGTAATTTTGCTCTAAGTACCCGTTGTTAACGTTTTTTGTTGTTTTTATAACGCTACGAAAATTAGCTTGACTTCATTGCGTTTGGTTTAAAAAGGTCACATATTTTAACGGATATTTCCAAATGCCTGCTCTACCTCTTTTTCAATTTATTGTTTTTTTTTAAATTATTGATATTGTCGGTGTTTCGACTCACTCGCCTAGATTTTATAAACGCAACAGAAACAGTTTCCTACATTTCCTACTCAACAATTTTAGAACTGTTTTTGTAAGTTACATCACGTCCGTGTTATTTGGGCTTCCATTCATTGTTTACACTACAGGGGCAGCATAACGAGCCATGTTGTAGTTGCTATCGCTAGCTTGTTTACATTCGAACTCTATGCTTCCTGTTAGTTTTCGTTTTAGGAATCTTATTTCATAAATGGAATAGGTATTTCTTGTTGTCACATAATATCTTTTTAAATTAATATGTTATCATGTTTCGTTCCTATATGACTGTGTTTCTTTTGTGTGTAAGTAACTGGAGTGCTATAAGAACTTGGTTATTCATCTCATTCATTCATTTAATTTGAGGGTGATTGTTATTTCTCTTATTATATTTTGAAGTAAGTTTTATTCAGCCTTTGGTTGTATACATTTATAAGTTGATTCTATGTCAAAAGAGTTCATTATCATCAGTGAAAACCGTTACGTTTGAATAAGTTGACTGATTTGATCAAACATTAATGTTGACATTGATTTTATTTGATTATCGATAGCACCATTGATAAGTATATCGATAACACAGATAAACTGGTTTATTTATAGGATATAAACGAGTTTTATTACAATTTACATAGTTTATTAATATATGATAATAAAACTAATAAACATACCTAAGTAGGTAAACTTATACAAAATTTTATACATACTAATAAAGTAATTGATCTATCTTAAGACCGTTGCAAATGATCTAGAGATAGTTCAACTGATCCAAATCACTACCAGACGAAAGTGAATATTGAAATGTTTTTTTTTTAAATATCAAACATATTTCAAAATATATCCATTAAAAATAACTTATCAACATCATCATCCTATAGAAGTCCACTGCTGGAAATAAGCCCCCCCCCCCCCCATAGAATGCCAATAAAAAGAACTCTCAACAATAAAAAATAATAGGAGTATACTATTACCAATTTGATTAAGTAAGTTATGTAACTTCTACTGCAAATTGTTTTGACTCCAAAAGAAAGTGTTACATTCATTATTTGAAAACAATATCAGCTCAATTTTGATGTATGAATACAAAATAACGATAATGTTTTCGCTTTCTCCGCTTTCAAAAGTTTGATAAGGTGTTGTACCTGTCATTATGGTAGTTTAAACAAAGTATTGTATGAACTGTGTAAGCTCAATGAGAGCTTTCACTATCGTTATTTTGTTTAGCCGATTATTTTCGTATCAGGCAACATTTAATGTTGGTGAAGTGAAATACAATTAAGCTGGAATTGTTTTGGCCAATCAAACAGCTGGAAACAGCTTACCGCCATGGTTTTGGAATAGTTTGGATGGTTAGTTCAGAATTATCATAAAATAAAAAAATAAAATTCAAATGATAACACCCTCCACCCACACTGTATTGGTGTTTAAGTCCCTATATATATACTTAAACACATCCAAACCAGTCCCAAATAATTCAAATTTTATAAAACATCCTTATATAAAAATTACCGTAATAAATATGAAAAATAATAGTAATTTGCTAGATTTCCGAAAAAAGTGAACAACTTTAATGTAAGAATACATATTTTACTACCGGAAATCTTAATAACTCTAACTCACCCAATAATTAACTAAATTGGCAGCGTGGTAATGCAGCTAGCTTCTTGTGGACGCTTCCGTCTGGTAGTGATTTGGATCAGTTGAGCTATCTTTGGATCGTTTGCAACGGTCTTTATATAGCTTCACTGTTTCATTTGTATTTTTAAATTTTATATGTATGTACTTGTATTAGTTGTATTATTACTTCTGTAAATAAAAAGTAATAATTGGTATAAACAATACTAAGGTAACTACTTAACAAACCACCTTCGTTAATATGTGCGAAAGTAGGCACTTGTTGCTAATAACATTACAAACAGCCCTTTAACACGTTGAATCAAGTTATTTAAATCTAGATTTAATATTCATTTCACATCCATTATTACCATAGCGCGTCAGGATAACGTCTGGCCATGGTGGCCATGTGGTGATGACGTCATCCATATGACTCATGTACCGGCTGCTATCCGTTCCAATCTTGTATCCTTTTTTTAATTCATCAATATTATAGTCCGAAGAGCATTATCGATGTTTGCAGATTATCGTATAAAAAGTTTCATTCATAATAAGTTGACTTAACTTATAAAACACTCAGGCACTTGGCATTCAATTACATCTCAATGCTTTTTTCGGCAATGTCTTCAAAATAACTTGGGCCTTTTTCACTTTTGTGTTATTGCTTGGATACAACAAAATATAGGTAATCTCATTTGTTAGTTTTACTGAACTTTGTGTTAGGTTATTTTAAGTTATTTATTTATTTGACATCAAGTTATTTTAAATGAGTAATTAATTATGTTAACTTTATAATCTCGATCTTTATTATTTTCTTATATCACTACCACCCCACTACACCCCACTACAGTCCCACTCTACATTACACAAAGACTAGCTGGAAGAAAATGCTAATAAGTTCGCCTATGTACTTACTTGTTTTTTTTTTGTCTTGTGCTATAAAGTATTTTCTATCTAACTATCAATGTTGTTACTTTAAATTTTATAGCAAACCATTTTATAAATTTACAAGTCATAAATCGGAATTTCATCGTTGTAGTCCAATTAATCGTATGAACATAAAATTTCTCCGTGTTTAATAAAATGATCAGCATAGAAATGCAGCGTGTAACAGAAACCTCTATCCAGCCGGTTTTGTAGCCATCGATTATAGATTACGATACCAGGTCAGTGGGATTTAATTATAATGGAAAAATATTGTTTCTAGCTGATAGGAACCTAACCGCCTTCTATTCAAAAGGCTTATGATAAAGTGATGATTTGCGAAAGATTGCAAATAATAGATGCAACAGCAAACAGCATCGGTCTTGATGCCACACATTCGGAGATGGATCTATCTATATTATCAGGGCCAAACCCCTCAGTGACTGGACTATATGGATTAATAGAATATAGTCACAGTACAATTGAAATTAGTCACTTGCAAAAAATAAGGGAGTTAGAATAACGAAAGCTAATTCAGCGTGATATCACTATATCGCAGTAAAACTGCAATTCAAAAAATTACATCTCGAAGATTAATGTAAATAAAAAATAATAATAATAATAAATGCTGGACACTTCACACAACATTATCTAGCCCCATGCTAAGCAGAGCTTGTGTTATGGGTACTAGATAACTGATTTACATAGATAGGTTTTTTTTTTATTATACATAGAAAAATACCCAGAACACCCTGAAAAATGATCTGCAGATCGTACAAATATTTGTTCAGAGGCGGGAATCGAACCCGCAACCTCCTGCGTCGCAGGCGAACCTTCGCCCGCCGCGCCACAGAGGTCGTCAAATAAAGATGTAAATAACCATGTTTAATTTAGGCCCATATGCTGGTTTAGATCCCTTGCCATTTGCCAGCCAGATTCATAGTTCTATAAAGATTTAAGACTCAGCAGTTACGGTCCGTTTGAAGCTGAACCCTCTTCCGGGTGCTAGATTAAATAATAGGGGCACCATTATTCTATTAAATAACAATCAGTCACTAATATAGAAGATACACAGCTCTTTCAACCCTGTCTTTTAAAATAATATAAATATTTCAATTATTAAAGTCGTAATAATAATTGATAGTGTTGATCACTTGTCTTGGAAAGCGTCTGTCCCAATTTAGATTAATTAAATAAATAACATGCAATAGTCCAGACAAGACGCTAGCAAGACGACTGCAAATATTAATATTGGCCAATGACATCGGGGTAGCTTGAAATCTTTGTAATTTGATTAGTTAATATTTGACATTTACTATTGTCTCGCTATCGTTATAACGTTAGTAAGCCTGTGCTAGTCGAACTGTTGACCGTGACACTTGTATCACATTCGCGAACAATAAATTCACTACTCCCATCCGAAGTGTGTCTCTGTCAAGAGCTATTCTCAACACCAACAATACTTTTGTTGAAATTTTTTGCTCCTTTGTCAGTCCTTTCGTCACGGCATTCGACTCTTCGAGGTCAAGCGAGGCCCGAATAAGCACCTATCTTCAGAATCCGTATTACAATAACATCAATCACAAATAATGATAGGATTTGCTTTGCTTCAGCAGTTTTTGCTTTTCGCATAATACCTATCCATTAGTAATTGAATAAACAAAAAACTATCATCATCATTATCAGCCTGTAAACTTCCACTGCTGAGCGAGGCCTCTCCCACTGAATAGAATAAGCGGGATTTGCCATAATCATCATGCTTGGCAGGAGGATTACTGGTGATCGCTCTGGTGGATGCTGCAGCCTATCTTCTGGTGAAATCTGTTAGTAAGGCTTTAACTACATCCATGGAAGGAGACGGAGGAATCTATTCTTAAGCCGGCCGGACGCATAAAGAGGATACTTACTATCGTATCGTATCTTACGATCGTATCTTCCGATACTCTAGCGGTTAAACTTAATTGTTACCCAAATATCCCGTTTTGGGTCCTATTTAATTATTTACCTGCCCTGTAAAGTCATTAAAAGTAGGTTTTAAACTTGGGTTTACACTCAAACTGATAAACACCCCGAAGCAGAATCCAATGCGTCAAAAGCTCATTTACACTCATAACATCATATAACTATTGAAAGTTCACTTGAGTTATGAAAATGGTCATTTTGCGTTTAAAACAATAATTCTGCTTGCAACTGTTAAGCTAAAATATGGTAAGGTATTTAATCTTCTTCTAAATTTGTCTTCATATCAGTGTATAAGTGTACCATGATTGCTATGATTGTCTAGAGCAAAAACCCAAATGACTGCAAAAAAAAGACAAGTGCGAGAGAAACTTGCGCCCTTAGGGTTCCAATCCGTAAATTATTAGAAAATCGACAGGGCCCTTTTCGAGGTTCATCCACTTTTTTCTACTAAACGTTTTTTTTTTAAAGTTCATTGAAAGAATAAAAAAGTTGAACTTCCTCAATTTAAGACTTTTTCCTTTATTTGTGTCATAAAGCTTTAGCCATTCCCGAGAAAAAAGATCTTGACAGACAGAATAACAAAGTGATCGCATAAGGGTCCCGTTTTTCCTTTTGAAGTACCGGACCCCAAAAACTTGAAATTGAACTTGCACTCAGTAATTCGACCATGTAATTTCATGAGTCATTGGAAGCTGTAAAAATTGCGGCTTCATATACATAAGTGTGAAGTCGCTATGCGTCGGTAAGTCATGCGATTCTCGATGTCTGAAGGTCGAGGCTGCTGTACAGTCGTCATCATAAGTAGCTTTACAACTCAAGTGATTATGTACAGCTTTGCACTCATATACTAACCCCCTTATTCATAATCATTAATTAAACCTATTTTAGTTAAAATACATATGTTTTGTCTTGCTTTGACGTATGACATTTCACATCAGAGAGAACAAAACAAAAGCTATTTTAACTAAAATAGGTTTTAAAAATGATTATGAATAAGGCCATAAGTACTCACATTTACAATGACAGTTCCGACATATTAGTTTTAGAATTATTAGACGAGAACACTAGAAAAAATTACGATACTTAATTCCTAAATATATAAATATACATAATTAATATTTTTATATAAGCAATTATATATATCTTACGAAGCCAAAAGCAAATACACGAAAAATTTCTGCGACTCTACTTACATGTATGACGATCGTGGCTCGAAAAGCGTGTAGCTGGCTGAGACGCAAGAGGTGTGGGTTCGATACCCGTTGCATGATCTGCAAATATTTGTTCCGGGTCTGGTTGTTTTGGTAAGTTATAGGGAATCCTAGTGTGATAGATAGATAGATAAACTGTTTATTGCACACCAAATAAAAATACAAAAGCAAAGGAAACATTAAAAAAGAAAATAACGTACAATGGGCGGTCTTATCGCTATAAGCGATCTCTTGCAGAAAAGCGTGGATCAAGTGTGGGATCAATACTTTGTACTTGTATGTGACTGTTGATTGTTATGTTATGTATTTACTAACAACGAAGCTCATTAACTCTGTTACCATATTGAGATGTTTACTTTCAATAGATTCAAAATTGTTTAGTAACCAACTGAAGCTATTGTTGTTCGTCCCTGACTTTTTAATTATCCATTGGATGCGTAATGCCATGCCTTTCTTGGAATAAATAGTCTTGTTTGCCAGATAACCGTGGGAGACCTTTTGACGGTTGACTGATGTTACCCATCACAAACAAAATGATTGCACCGTGAAGCAATTCACCGATCAGTTTTTAAAAGCATTGAGTAAACAATAACCCACCATTCTCACTTTATTGGAGAGACATCTTAGTTTGTAATTTTTAAGGAAGGGTTCTAGTTCAGCGGTTCTCATTTTTTTGGCTATGGAACCTTAAATTGTCCACCTGTTTTTGGCGGAACCCCAAAATCAATGATTCCTATCGTTCAAAGACTTTTGAAACCTTTGTTTACGTAGTGAACTTAAAAGAAAAGAGTTTAAATAAGAATTGAAATAGTTTAATAAGTACGATTTAATGCGAAGAATTTTTTTTTCTTGTTATTCTTATAATTCTTTATTTTATTGCATACAGAAAATATTTACAAGCAATTAATAATGAAAGACATGAACAAAGGCGAGTTTAATCCTTAAAAAAGTTTTCTTCCAGCAAACCTTTTATGCTAGAGAGGTGATAAAGTTGGTTGTAAGTGGTTTTTGACAGTTTTACTCATAAAAGTTTTAAAATTGGGTTTAATGTGCGACAGTTGAATACGAAGAATTTCTATTCGTATTGCGTTGCGCGTGTTCGGTACCGGCACGACGACGATAACCTGCGCGGGTCGGTATAACGGTTGTCTGGTAGAAATTTCTACGAAGCCATAAGACTGCTCATTGTATAACATGGTTAGTTATAGATTATGTTTGTGAAATTGTTTTTTTTTGTGTAAGTATAATGGTGTACAATAAAGTAAGATAAAAGTTCCGGCCAGCATCCTGGAACCCTTTAGTGACCCTTCCACGGAACCCTAAAGTTCAGCGGAACACCTATTCGGAACCGCTGCCGTAGTTCATCGAATGGCTTACTTACGAAAGACAGCAGCAATGCGATTCGGTAAACATAACAAATTTTGAAACGGTTATTGAATGAAACTCGTTGAAGAACGGATAGAGGTTAGTGTGTTAAGATGCTAAAACAAACCAGTCGAAGGGCCGGAAGGTTTATCGACACTCATGTGATTTGATTAAAAATAAATATCCGTACGAAGATAACAGTCGCATATCAATGAGATTCTTCACACTATCGCCCACGGAGCCTCACATATTTGATGGGTGAAATAAACTGGCGTGCAATGAAATAGGGTCACTCACAAAAACTACAATACTTCATAAACTATGTAAGATGTCAAATGGGAAGTTTTCTGATAGCTGAAAGAAAATAGTTCTAAACCCATGCATAGATGTCCAGATATGGTTGTATGGTTGTCTAAATTTTGTCGGTCAGCCGCGAACTGTCAGTGCATCACTTACTTCACTCACTCGTGCTGTTCGTTGGTGAATTAAAGTAAGTATCTACGTAAAGTTTTTGTTGAAATTCTGATATTATATGTATTTGTTAGTGTTACGTTATTGTTATAATTTTTTGTTGTTATTGTTGAAGCCGGAAAAAGATTAGCAGGGATTATTGCGCATGGTCAAATAGTTGACTTGAAAAACGAGCTTCGGAATCGCAACACGAAACTTGGAGGAAAAAAAGAGAAAACAAAGAGAGTTTGTTCTCTGTGGTGCTTTTGCAAAATCTACAAAAGACACAACCATGTCGAGTCACCGTCATCTACCGGAATTTTAAGAACTATTTTTTCTTTTTAAATGCCTCCCTGAAAACTTCTCATTGAAATAAAAGTTATTATAAAATATGTTTCATACAGCATTAAATACAATGACTATTGTAAAAAAATACTTCATAACATTTATAAACATGAGTTTAGCAGGTTTTGTTGTTTTTCTAAGTGACCCTATTTCATTGCACGCCAGTTTATTTTATAGGCAGTTGGAGCGATTGACCTCGCCTCCAATTAATTAAAGTCTACATTTTAAGACTTGTTCTTCCGGAAGGCCTACCTACAAATTACCAGTTGGTTGATCTCGATACCGGCTTTTTATTTTTGTATTAGAAATTCTATTATATTTGTATTAAATTAAACGATCAATATTTGTATATTTATCCTACTTCCTACTAATATTATAAACGCGAAAGTTTGTGAGTATGGATGGATGTTTGTTACTCTTTCACGTAAAAACTACAGAATGGATTTGAGTGAAATTTGGAATGGAGATACTTTACGCCCTGGATTAACACATAGGCTACTTTTCATCATCATCATCATCATCAAACGCGAAAATTTGTAAGTATGGATGGATGTTTGTTACTCTTTCACGTAAAAACTACTGAATGGATTTGAGTGAAATTTGGAATGGAGATACTTTACGCCCTGGATTAACACATAGGCTACTTTTCATCATCATCATCATCATCAATTTTGATCATTATGCACGCGGGTGAAACCGCGGGGTGCAACTAGTATATATATTTATATATATATATATAATGATTCGGTTCTAAAGATTTCAATGAAATTTGCTATAAGTATGGAAGTTTTTGGGGGCGAAAAATCGATCTATGTCTCATCTCTGTATGGGAAACCGCGTTTTTTTTCGAATTTTCCGAATAACATAACATAACACCCAACAGTCATGTACTCTTATGTGTCCTGCCTCCCTATTCTCTAACTGAAAGTCACTCGGTGACTATTATCCATCAATTTTATTGACATCTTAATTACATTGATTCTGAATGATAATTTTGGGTAATTGATGGTAATTTTATTTGTCAAACGTTAGTCACCGAGTGACTTTCAGCTAGGGAATAGGGGGGCAGATCCCATACTAGGATTCCCTGTGTCGTGGGTATCAGGAACTACGAGTACAACATGGTACCACAACACCCAGACCCGGAACAAATATTAGCAGATCATGCAAACATTTGTCCCGCAGCGGGAATAGAACCCGCAACTTCTCGCATCTCAGCTGGCTACTGGCGCTACACCAAGGTCGTCAGCTCTATAATAAAGCTGGGTCACCAGTGATCTGGGTAAACCTCTATCCGATTGAGAGCCATTGGATTGTCTTAACAAACGGTGCAGTAGCGGTTCTTATAATGTTTTAGTAAATCAGTTTACCATTTCCTCTACAAAATTTTCTACAATAAGCCAATCTTTATCATTTCTCTCTGATCTTCGATCATTATATCGCATGCATAATCAATTTGAATTGCACTTGACCTTGTGTTATATAACTGGCTAGACTTTGCATATTTTGTTAATTCTATAAACTAACGAACCACAACCAAATTTTACCTCGAAAATAAATTTGCAACAGATAATTTGTATTTTTTTAGGGTTCCGTACCCAAAGCGTAAAACGGACCCTATTACTAAGGCTCCGCTGTCCGTCCGTCCGTCCGTCCATCCGTCCGTCTGTCACCAGGCTGTATCTCATGAACAGTGATAGTTAGACGGTTGAAATTTTCACAGATGATTTGTATTTGTATTTATTTATTGCTCATATGTACATACAATATAGTTAGTAATAGGTCTTATTTTTACTGTTAGTCAGGTAGGTACATGAACCCCGATATATATAGCCGATGATATATTTCTGTTGCCGCTATAATAACAATAAAAAAAGGAATAAAATAAATATTTAATGGGGCTCCCATACAACAAACGTGATTTTTTTTGCCGTTTTTATAGATAATGGTACGGAACCCTTCGTGCGCGAGTCCGACTCGCACTTAGCCGTTTTTAGATTTTTTATAAACTTTTAAGAAACAACATCATCATCATCATCATCAGCCTATAGAAGTCCACTGTTGGACTTAGGCCTCCCTCATAGAATGCCACAACATGAAATTTTGATCCCAAAGTTCAGTTCCTTCGGGAGGATATTGCGGGTGAAACTGTAGGCGACAGCTTTTTTTTTTTATAACATATCTTGACGACCTCTGTGGCGCGGCGGGCGAAGGTTCGCCTGCGACGCAGGAGGTTGCGGGTTCGATTCCTGCCTCTGAACAAATATTTGTACAATCTGCATATAATTGTTCAGGGTGATCTGGGTATTTTTTTGTGTGTAATAAAAAATATCTATCTATGTAATGTACTGTATTAAGTATATCAGTTATCTCGTATACCTATAACACAAGCTCTGCTTAGCTTGGGGCTAGATAATGATTTGTGAAATGTCCAGCATTTATTTTATATTATTTATTAGGTGGATGCTGCTACCCATTCCCTGGTGTAATCCCCCAGTCTGCTTTTACGTCATCCACGGGAGGAGAGGGAGTCTATTCTTAGGCCTGACACACAACAGCAACGAATTTTAAAGAAACAATAGCCTTTAAATTATGGTCAGTGGTACTTTCCCATTGACCTTTTAAGGAACAAAGGTGTGGAAATAGTCCAAGGCCAGACGCCAGTGGCGGATTTGAGATCTGCTGGTCACGAACTGGCTAGAACGCCTTACTCATACAGTACGTACAGTCGATAGCAGAAGCTTTACCAATGATGTGACCAACATAGATATCATCATCATCAGCAGCCTGTAGAAGTCTACTGCTGGATATAGATCTCCCCCTTAGAATCCCGGAACGCGGTAATGGAAGGCCCTCCACTCGATGCACTAAAGACATTATGAACGTCGCAGGAAGTCGATGGATGGAGGCGGCTCAAGACCGTGCGTCGTGGCATTCTAACATAGATATATAGATAGAAAATGCTTTATTGTAAAAGACAAAATAACAAGTAACATTTATATGACCTTTATGCTAATTATCATTTTATTCCAGCTAACCTTTGTGTAGTGTAGAGTAAGGGCAGTGCTATAGGGAATAATTATAGGTCGAGATTATAAAGTTAATATAATTAATTACCCACCTACTTAAAATGGCTTAAAACTACTAGATATATACCTTACACGTTATAATATATAATTATAACATACCGTAAACATAAACATAATAAAAACAAATAAATAACATAAGCTCAATTTGTTGAATATTTTGCAATACACAAAGTACTTAAACATACTCAAAGTATGCATTATAAATAGCAACACCTTTACAACCACAGTGACATGCTAAGTGTAAAAAGTGCTCATGGAAGAAAAGACAGTTTTTTTTCACACTTTTGTTTCGAGGTAATTGTAATGTATAATTGTAAGAAGTAAGCTACTTCTACCGTCGACTGTACCCTCTATAATTTGTTGTCTAACAACCCCGCTTAGAAAAGGATTCTGATAAGAGAACGGTAACCTATTGGCTGATATGCAATGATATTCGCTCTTGTATATATACTTATTTATAGAATTATTGGTAGAGGAAGGCCCTCCACTCAATAGACTATAAAGACGTCGGTGGATGGAGGCGGCTCAAGACCGTTCGTCAGGCATTCAAGGGAGCAGTGTACCGGGTGATGATGATGATGATGATCTATTTAAGTAGAATATTTTAAATACTGATTTGGAAAAATGCAAAAACTGATTTAAGTCCGAATTGGTATCATTATAACTTTTCATTTAAAAAACCGACTTCCGCCATAGTATTTGACAAAATATTTGAATGAAAAAAAAATGATGAAAGAACCATAGTGGTGAAAGGATTATTATACTTTTTGAATGCAAATGCTTGGTTTGTTGCTGAAAATATCAAAATTGCCATATGTATGCCTACAATATTTGAGGAGTTCCCTCAATTCCTCATGGATCCCATCATCAGAACTGGATTTTGAAAAAAATGGGACCAATCTGGAAGTATATCTATACAAATAAAAAAAGAATTTTCCAAATCGGTTCATAAACGCCGGAGATATGCGGTAACAAACATAAAAAAAAAAAAAAAAAAAAAAAAAAATACAACCGAATTGAGAACCTCCTCCTTTTTTGGGAAGTCGGTTAAAAAGACAACTTTTGATTTAGGATTTTTGGTGATTTTTCCATTTTTAACCGACTTCCCAAAAAAGGAGGAGGTTCTCAATTCGGTTGTACTTTTTTTTTTTTTTTTTTTTTTTTTTTAATGTTTGTTACCGCATATCTCCGGCGTTTATGAACCGATTTGGAAAATTCTTTTTTTATTTGTATAGATATACTTCCAGATTGGTCCCATTTTTTTCAAAATCCAGTTCTGATGATGGGATCCATGAGGAATTGAGGGAACTCCTCAAATATTGTAGGCATACATATGGCGATTTTGATATTTTCAGCAACAAACCAAGCATTTGCATTCAAAAAGTATAATAATCCTTTCACCACTGTGGTTCTTTCATCATTTTTTTTTCATCCAAATATTTTGTCAAATACTATGGCGGAAGTCGGTTTTTTAAATGAAAAGTTATTCTATAAAATTTTAGACTCTGCTGAAAGAGGTTTCCTCCATAAGTAAATAAAATCTTATACAGGAAAAAATTAACTCCCCATTGCATTCAATGTAGGCCTCGTCTATTGAACATCATTCTCTCGATGATAAGAAACTCATCCACATAAAATAGTTCTAATTAAAAGACATAAATACTTCCCAACAATTGCTAACAATTCAATAAAGGTTAAATCTGTTGAAATCCTCTGATTTCCTGACCTCTGATTGGGTAAACTAACGGCAATAGACAATGAAATCAGATTTGCGAAGATTTCGTCACTAAACGTTCATGATCTGTTATTAGTTGAAACCACCTAATCATCTGTTTCCTCACGGTCCACGGTCACGAGCCGTGATCGGCCGTTGACCGAAACTAATTTGGATTTTATGGAACTGCCTTATGTGCGATCATTCTATTATTGCCTCTTTACCATGAGCTCTTATAGCGATTCAGTTCAAAAACTATTCAGTACATAACTTTTCATTAAAAAAACCGACTTCCGCCATTGTATTCGACTAAATATTTGGATGAAAAAAAAATTATGAAAGAACCATAGTGGTGAAAGGATTATGATACTTTTTGAATGCAAATGCTTGGTTTGTTGCTGAAAATATCAAAATCGCTATATGTATGCCTACAATATTTGAGGAGTTCCCTCAATTCCTCATGGATTCCATCATCAGAACTGGATGGACAAATCTGAAAGTATATGTATCTATTCAAATAAAAAAAAAAAAAAAAACGGTTTTTAATTGACGGAGATATGAGGTAGCAAACATATAAAAAATACAACCGAATTGAGAACCTCCTTTTTTGTGGAGTCGGTTAAAAATATAGCTTCGTCGTTGACATCCGTCATCATTAAATAACATTAATCGCAGAAGTATATAGTCCTTCTGCTACTGTGCCTTTAAATATAGCAGCGGACATCACGGAACCGATATTTTGTACTGAATAGTTTTTGAACTGAATCGCTATAAGAGCTCACGGTGAGGCCTCTGATCAGCTTTGACTGTTGAAGTTAAATTCTACTCTTTCTCAGTTGGCAAAATAATTATTACCTAATCAACTAGCTGTTTCTAGAACCGGATAAATGATTACCCCTTTATGAGCTTAATTCCGGTAATTATTATATACTACATGCTTCCGTCAAATCTGTCTGCCCGTCATCGATTTGTGACGTTTCAAAATTGAACAGAGGGCCTAGCCAAACGGCATTCGCTTCGAAGCGATTCCATTTCTACAGTCGTAATTCAATACAAAAGACCACGTGACATATCGATAGCTAACGTCAATTCCATACTTTTTAGACTTTTCTACTGGCGTCATCGCTATTAGAATGTTACTTTGTCTACGGCCTCAGTTCTTTCTAAGTTAAGGTATTTATGGTACAGTCTACAAATTTGTTCAGCCGTTATGGCGTGATTGAGCCAAAAATAAAAACCGCAGAGCTTCAAGACGAAAGTCTAATCAGTGCGTGTTGCCAGTGATGACTAACGGCACTGAGACGTGGTCACTTGGCTGTATAGACAGGCTCAAAGTCGCACAGCGGGCTATAAAGAGAGCTATGCTAGGAGTTTCAACACCTGATAGAATTTTAAATGAGGAAATCCGTAGTAGAACCAAGATCACCGATGTAGCTCTCAGAATTAGTAGCTTGAAGTGGCAATGGGCACGTAATATAGCTCGCAGAACTGACAACCGTTGGGGAATAAAGGTTCTAGAGTGGCGACCACAAACTGGACGACGCGGTAGAAGAAGGCCCTCCTCTCTATGAACTAAAGACATTATAAAGGTCTCAGAAAGTTGATGGATGGAGGCGGCTCCAGAACGTTCATCGTGGCATTCTAGGGGGAGGCCTATGTCCCAACTTCTACAGCCTGATCATGATAGTGATGAGTCAAAAACATCGGTACATCCAAGCTTTGGCATTCATAATCACCACGCTATGCATAGGCGGATTGGTGATCGCAGTTTGTAAGTAAATTAAGGGATAGATCTAACAACAGACTCTACAACCCAAAATATAATCTAAAAAAATGACGCAAAATCAGGCCTATTATATGGCCTATATAAAATTTTCAATAATCTACCAGAGGATCTTAAAAATCTAACTGGAAATTTATTTAATATTAAATTTAAAAAATGGCTGATGGGTAGATGCTATTATTCTTTAAATCAATTTTTACAATACAGGGATTTTCAATTATAATTTTTATTGATTAACCAAATTATTGTCATTTTTATTTTACTTAGTTCATTGTTTAAATCTCAATTATTATTCTAATTTTATTGTTTTCATATTAATCATATTACCCATGTGAAAATTTGCATGCCTATTTAAAAGGTAGAACATATTGGACTTTTTCTAGTTAAACCTTATTGTATTTACAATGTACTGGCAAATAAACTTATCTTATCTTATCTTATCTTAAAGTACTCAGGTGGATTCTACTGCCTGGTCCCTTGTTTAATCCCGTAGTAAAGGTTTTAACTACATCCACCGTAGGAGAAGGAGGTGTCTGTTCTTAGAATGGACACACCACGGCATACACATACATTTGTATGTTTGTATGTAATATGCAAATGTCTGAAAGCTGTCCGTGTGACCCAAAAACCGAAAGCTTGGACCGTAGGCCTCCGCACGCGTCACGATGTACAGTCGTTATCAGACGTGGCTGGGCAACTAAGATGTTCAAATGCACCTTACCACTTAAAATTACCATTAGCACCTTTACAAAATAATGTGTTCAAAGCATCCAGCGAAGCGTGTGATTGTTGGTTGTTAGATATATACATATTTTTATTTATTTATAAGATATATACAATCGTTGATAAAGAAGTGAGTTAAAATCACTCGCTCAAAACCACTACTTACAGTTTTAAAATATTATGCCTATCCAACTTGTTGGGAACTCTGAAGTTCACCTAGAAGCCATTGTGATCAGTTATAGAACACTTTGGTTTTATGGAGTTTTAAGTGCAAAACTGCAAAGATATATTTGGTTACTTGAGTTACTAAGCTATTTCTGCTGCCGATTGTACAAACAGTGGACAAACAGCCTCTGTATACAATGTTTTATTAATCAACCGCATTGTGTTGACTTGTTCTGAACAAGTAAATCCTTATAGAGCTTGTTCATAAAAAAAACATGAAGCGATACTCTTCAGGGAATTCATAGTCATATACATAGTAGTATATAGTATGTATGTTATGTTATATAATAGTTTTTATTAATTGTCTGGTTTCTGTACCCCTTTAGACTCTATCCAATCTCCGAAAACCCAAGATGCTGCGTTCCATTAACAATCATAGTTTTAACTCATCTTCGCGACTGAAAAGTCAATAATATCTCGTTATCTAAAACTATAAATGCTAAATCGAATTTATTTACATTTGTTAACAAAATGAATAGGAAAGATCACAGCGGTAGAGCCAAAAATAATACTAATGCACAGAAGTGAAATTGTTTTATTAATTTTCCTAGCTGCCAGCTCGGCGTGGTATTCTGATTGCTTCATTCACGATTGAAGCAAGGTGTAAGGGTGGCTGGACCGGGTTCACCATGGAAGAGATCTATGTCCAGCAGTGGACTCCAATAGGTTGATGATTATGTTAGCCTTAGTTATTCTTTAACACGAGTCCTAACTACCTAAGCTCAATTATTTTTCGAGCGGTGTGGCGATTTATATATCCTTTTCTGTTGTTGTGAGAGTTTTGCTTCTATATACTAATTTATTTACTTTATGGTATATTCAGTGGTTGTGGTATCTGGTAGTGCATCGAGACCACCAGCCGTGGTGTTTAGCATATCGAAGGTCTCTCCGACTCTGTGGCACTATCTATGTTAATTGACCGTTAGCGTCCCTTTTTCTGGAATACAATTTGTTTATTTTTCCTACTTTCCTCGTTTCCTGTTTTGATGTGCTAAAACCTTTCTATTGTACAGTCAATTATATATTTTTAACTTTCATTCATATTTCTTTCAGTTCGAGTCTTCTTTATATTTTTATATTTATTTTTTCCTAGATGGGAATTACTAACTTTTTAAGTGTTTTCTAGCTTTTTAAGTTAGAAAACTCTGTATTGCATTCACCAGATCAAGTATCACTTAACATAAATCTTACTATGTAGTTCGCGGTGGTACAATGGTTGGCGTTATCGGTAAGAGCGATCTCTTCCAGGCACTACTTCAGTTAAGAAATCTTGTAATAGGTTCTATTCATGTATTTATTAAGAGGAACTTACACGTTCTAATAGATTGAGGTATTTAAAATTAAGAGCATACATAACTAGTATTTTAAATACAGTTTTGTAATTGTAATTGAGATTTTACACTCATTTTACTTAAGAATACTATGCTGTCAATTTTAAATATGTTTTTACTTGCTAACTATGGTTGTTCCATCATATTGTTATATTACCTTAAATTACTTACCAATTACCTGTAATAATTTTCATCCACATTTATTTTTATTTAAAATTGTATTGCAAGGTTACACTAATTTTACTTACAGGTACCTTTATGTCAATTAGGTAATTTATAAACAAGGTCATAATTCGTTTCTGTAGGTCATCTAATCTCATTTTCAAATGCCAAATAACAATGTATGTGTACCGTGGCTAATAATATATTAGACCATGTACTTTAATTGGTTGGGTTTATATCTCGCACAAAGGTTAGACAACAGACTAAAAGCATGTAAGACCTCTTGCTAGATAGCCTTCTGTACTCTCATTAGTAATACTGACGTGGCCTACAACACACGACCAGTAACTCAAAGTCAAAAGACACACATGTAAATGGCAACCCTATTGGGTACAGTCTTCATGAAAAGTGACTGAGCAACTCAGTTATCCAAATACAGGGTGTATCACACTCATAAATGATCACCAACACCTTCACAAGTAAAGCAAGCACGTTAATAACACGTTCGCACTCAAAGCGTCATAACTTATAGTACTTCCACTTTTTAATTGAGGTTAAATGGCTATTATCCATAAGCGGCTTAGCAACCGATGTCCCATTTTGGTTGGAATTCAAAGCATCTGCTTTATTACTGGCTTTACAACTTGTTTGTTGCTGACTGTACATTAATAAAGGTGACTAGATTGTAACGCTGTGTTGAACGGTAAAAGGTTATATTCGAAATGGCAGCGACCGATGGTGGCAATGTGTGTAACGTATAGGATTATTCAAAGCTGCCGGTTTGCAGTGCCAGACTAGATTTGTAAGACTTGAGAGGCTCTTAGCAGACTAGTCGAACACACAACAAAATCATCTTGTTGACTCAAAAACTTGGTTTGAATCGACTAAGTACTTCATTCAATATAACATGTAGGTGTAGAGTTAATTGTAACAACTTCTTGGTTTGAATCGACTACTTCATTCAATATAACATATACCTAGGTAGTAGAGTTCATTGTAACAACTTGACAGTCTTGGTTTGAATCGACCACTTCATTCAATATTACATATACCTAGGTAGTAGAGTTCATTGTAACAACTTGACAGTCTTGGTTTGAATCGACTACTTCATTCAATATTACATATACCTAGGTAGTAGAGTTCATTGTAACAACTTGACAGTCTTGGTTTGAATCGACTACTTCATTTAATATAACATATACCTAGGTAGTAAAGTTCATTGTAACAACTTGACAGTCTTGGTTTGAATCGACTACTTCATTCAATATTACATATAGGTAGTAGAGTTCATTGACTTGAATCGACTACTTCATTTAATATACATATAGATAGTAGAGTTTACTGTAACAACTTAGACAGCCTTGGTTTGAATCGACTACTTAATTTAATATACATGTAGATAGTAGAGTTAATTGTAACAACTTAAAAGTTTTGGTTTGAATCGACTACTTCATTCATATATCATAAAGGTAGTAGAGTTCATTGAACAACTTGATAGTCTTGGTCTGAATCGACTACTTCATAGGCAGTTGAGTTCATAGTAACAAGTCGACATTCATGGTTTGAATTGACTACTTCTTTAATATATAATATAGTTACTAGAGTTCATTGTAACAGAGCTCTTGACGGTCTCAGGAATTATTGTCGACATTTCCCCTCTATATCACTAGAACCATTAATGAAGTCAATTGCGCTACAGATCTTAAGAGAAGTAAACCCTGATGTACGGCCAATGGTATTATTATTATTAATGGCCAATCATTTAATAGTACAAGCACCATTACCATTGCTAGAACCATTGAATAGCACTGTCTAATGGTACTAGTGATAAGAGGGGGCTTTTGTGGTAGTAATTTAATGCCTATGGAAGTCCGTATCTAGGTTGGATGGGTTATTAGTTCTATTGCCTCAACGGCAGGATAGAGACAGGTATTTTCTATCACTGCCATTGGTTTGAATGTAGATGGATATCAATGGTCGTGAGCCCCTAGGCTTTAGCTTTCCTTGTGGTAGGCATAGATCTAGCTCTGTATTTGTGATGGCCGTGCTTAGATTGCTTTGCCTACGGTTGATCAGCTCTACTGACAACTCTATTTGTGGGATCGAAACAAAGACCGTAGGGTAATAGCACGTATTCGATTTATACATTTTAATTATAGAAAGGGATATATAACCTATCGACTCTGTAGCAAATAAGTATATTTATGTCGAAGAGAAGATTGGTCACGAGTGCTTCTTGTGTCAACCCAAAAAATCTCAACCCATTTTTATTCAATTTCTATTCTTATCTCAACCCAATCCCAAAACATGTGTTACAGTGAATATGCAGTGGTATTAAAACACATTCGTTACACTTTAAGTAGGTATTACTTTTGGCTTATCAGGTTCTTGAGTAGCGGCCACAAACCGGACGACGCGGTATAGGAAGGCCCTCCACTCGATGGACTATAAAGACATTATAAACGTCGCAGGAAGTCGTTGAATGGAGGCGGCTCAAGACCGTTCGTCGTGGCGTTCTAGGGGAGAGGTCTATGTCCAGCAGTGGACTTCTACAGGCTGATGATGATGATGAGAAGAAATGTAGTAATTCCTTGTTTCGTCATGTTGTCTCAATTATTCTTAATTCAAATGCGTTTTATTCTGTCAAACTCACAGTCACACCAAAAGACAGTATTGCCAACTTTAGATTATGATTCACAATTTTTAATTTCTTCTACTGACGTTTCGTTGGCAGGTACAATTGATTTGATTCTTTTCGAAGGTTTTTTAATGACATAATTTTTCCGCAAGTTTAGTTTTAGTTTTATTTCATCTCCTTATTCCAACCAACGCTGGGAATATACTTTATTTATTCCATTAGCACGTGTCGTTATTACAATTACATTCAAGTCACTCTTACTTTTACTCCGTAGGTTAGTTATTAAGATTCTGTCTCCGTCCCCCATTGTAATTCAAAGAAGCCAATCGACTAACTTACGAGACCCGTGTTGACAATTCAATCCTGCTATTTATGGAAACGTAAATTAATACCACTACAAGAATGTATGTTATGTCTGTCGCATAAACAATCAGAAATCAGAAAAAAAAACGTGCGTTTAAAAGTTTTAAGACAGTTAATATTGTAACCGAATACAGGCATGATTGATAATCAGTTTCGGGAATCGAATGCGAAGCAATTTAAATTGAAATGATAATGAAATACGTAATCGGCTTTGATGCACGTTTTTACTGACTACTGACAGACGATGCTAATTTTCGGATGATAATTGCTTCACTTACGAATATCATCGCAACAACAATTAATGTATCGAATCTGACCTATCTGACATTTTTAATTTTTTCCGTATATTTGACATTTGATTGATTTGATTTTGATTTTTTTATAATGTAATTTGATTTTATTAAAATGATTTTATATGTATACCCTGATTTTTAATTTCAGACAATTTTTGTAAACAAACAAATGTCAAGATATGCCACTGTGAGTATAAGTGTCATGATTGTGTAGCATACGTGTAAATTCACATATGACACACATACATGACACTTATACACACAGTGGCATATCTTGACATTTGTTTGTTTACAAAAATTGTCTGAAATTAAAAATCAGGGTATAGGTACCTTTACCATTTGCATGCCGAAATTGGTAAAGCATGGCTTGTTCTCCATAAATTATTTGTCACCTTTTACTGTTAACCCTTGTTTGTAAATGAATAAATGATTATGATAAACTATTTCACATGCCAATTCTAGTGATCCAAGGTTAGTCGGATTCTCATTAAAATCAATTGTCTTTCTAAAAATATCATTGCAGTCCTTTGGATAAAGATATATCCTTAGATAAACTAATACGGTGTACGATATGACCTTAAATAAGTTTAACTGTACTGGGGTTGGTTAATCTTAGACTCGGTCCGAGAGACCCCTCTTCCCCTCCCCCCACATATACCCCCCCCCCCCTTCAATACATTAACCCTGACATAAAATAGATAGGAGAAATAAAAAATACCGCCATGCCTCCCATTAAATGGAAACGATTAACTTAACTTATGTTAAGTTAATCATAACATAATATAGTCACAAAACCCAACCGAAATTGTGGTAGTCTCAAGAATAGGACTCCTGCAACTCCTCCTGTGGATTGTGTTAAAGGTGACTAAGGGATTACGCAAAGGGATGGGCAGCAACATCCACCTGAGTACTGAATGCTAAACTGTGATCACCAATCCGCCTGCCAAGCGTGGTGATTATGGCAAATCCCCCCATTGCACGCTATGCATGCTATGTGAGAGGCCTCATCCAGCAATGGATGAATACCGGCTGATGAAGAACATAACAGTCACAACCGTAGTCCTGATCCCACACAAGGATTCCCTGTGTCGTGGGTATCAAGAACTACGAGTACCATGGTACCACAACACCTTGACCCGCAACACAATTATTTGCAGATCATGCATACATTAGTCCCGCTGTTTTACTTCCCAAAAATAACGCATTCAAAGGAAAACAAACTAACGTCTAAATGTTTTACAATCTAACTTATTTTTAACCGACTTCCCAAAAAGGAGGAGGTTCTCAATTCGGTTGTTTTTTTTTTTTTTTAATAGATATACTTCCAGATTGGTCCCATTTTTTTCAGAAACCAGTTCTGGTGATGGAATCCATGAGGAATTGAGGGAACTTCTCAAATATTGTAGGCATATATATAGCGATTTTGATATTTTCAGCAACAAACCAAGCATTTGCATTCAGAATGTATCATAACCCTTTCACAACTATGGTTTTTTATAAAAAAAAAATCATCCAGATATTTAGTCGAATACAATGGTGGAAGTCGGTTTTTTAAATGAAATGTTATTTTATATACTAAACAATTAACCTTATCTGATTGTCTATAGCAGGTTTTGTTGTCCAATTTAGAGGCCCTTAGTTATTTATTTCGAATCAACTTAATTCGTTAATCGTTTTGAAACAATGGTCAATTGTTTGTCATGCCATGCCATAGATTTCTCTCGCAGGTATCTAAACTATGCAAACTATTGTAATTTGATTACAAAGGCAATTCAATCACTCTCTATTATTACTGCTTTTGTTTTTCTTATTTATAAACTACACGTCTTCAAACATCTATTGTGATAATGCGATTATTCGCTTATTGCTTTAATAGAATGACAGAGCGTTGCAATTTATTCCAATTTGAAAGTTATTGAAGCGTTGTCGATGCATGGCTTTTCAAGACACGCCAACTGCGTGTCTTGAAAAGCCATGCAAATTTTAATGATATTTTCTACAATACAAGTAGAGATTTGTAGCAATCTCTTTGAGCATCTTATAAGAAAGTGGTAGTAGTGGTTTATTGAATAGACTTGTACGTTCTACAGTTGCCAGTCGCCACCTAGTCTAAGTGACCAAATATAGCTTAACACTCAATGTGTCATAAATTCGAAAAAAATATTATTGCATGACGTTTAAAATGTTTTGACGACCTCCGTGGCGCGGCGGGCGTGTAGCCGGCTGAGACGCAAGAGGTGCGGGTTCGATTCCCACTGCGGGATAAATGCTTGCATCTGGGTGTTGTGGTACCATGGTACTCGTAGTTCCTGATACCTACGATACAGGGAATCCTTAGTACCTATGCGGTTAGGTCTATAATGTGTATACGTGACTGTTGGGTGTTATGTATGTATGTGTCTGGATGCCCGCTTAGAATGATTACTGTTTTAGTGGTAATTTAGAAAATGAAGTTGATTTTGTTTACTTGAGTTGTAAAGCTCCTTTTGCTTACAACTGTACTTAGTTTATTTAACGCCTACGTTGTCTGGAGGAAACAAAGGAATGATAAGATGTTGCAAAACGTGATATAAAGAATCGTTGTTGTAACAATGTAAAATGATTTATTTGCATAGCACTTACACTGATTGCAAACGATAGTATTGTTTAGATAGAGATGAAAGTGAATGCATAATTTCGATGTAACAAAAATGCTGAACGCATTCATTATCATCATCATCAACCTGTAGAAGGCCACTGCTGGACATATGCCTCTAATACCTAACTGCATGAATGCATCAGCGAGTTGATGGTTATAATTAGGAGAGGTGATTTAAAAGATCTATACGTTTGGAAATTGCTTACGTTACGTGTCAAAATGAAAGCTGAAAATATATTGAACATGTTACCAATACTTAATGGGTAGGTATGTTATTTATTTATATGTGCCGTGATGTGTCCGGCCTAAGAATAAGCCCCTCCATCTTCTCCCGTGGATTTCGTAAAAGCCAACTAAAGGATTACACCAGGGGATGGGCAGCAGCATCCACCTGAGTACTCAACATGAAAATTGCGATCACCAATCAGTAAAAATTTAGAAAAAACTCAAATTGTGAGATTACTGTAAGTGCCTACTAGAAGTTTTTTGCAATTTTCACACAAAAATAAAACATTCATTGGCATTTTTATTTTTTATTTATTTATTTTATTTACTTTAATTAAAACGGTACTTAACCAATAACATTAATTAAAGATAGATCAATCAAGTACTAACATAATAATAAATTTAAAAAAAAAAACACTTTATATCAAGGAAAAGCCTAAAATACATTAATAAACACAACAAATTAATAATTTCACATTAGTCAAATAGGATAATTAAATTACAATAGACATTACACAATTACATTGATCAAACACACAATCATAAGACTCCATATCTTTTTAATGCAGTTTGCCCCACTACCGAAAACTTTCATACATAATTTGCATACTTTCTTTGTATTAGCAGTCTATTTTTACATTGTGGTATTAGGTTACTATTTTAAGTGTTTTTACTTAAACTATGTATATTGTACGTCCTAGATGGACAAACTGTTTTAAACTTGTACCTACCTGTATACCATCTTTTGTACAACAGTTGAACAACAAATCTTTTTCTGATTTCTGATTCTGATAAATTAAAGAGAATAGTAATCCTTCCGATTCACTTTTATGGCTTTGTAACTTCCAGCCCTCAAATGTTTATATAACCGGAAAATCCTTACCGCCCACCTCCATTCTAGGTTACAATATAATAAATAGTTACTATGCCTGTGTCTAGATTCTTGAGTTACTATTTAGAGATTCTCTCGGCAAATGCACAATCTAATCAGCACGCATCCGCCCACTGAGCCGCGTAATAGCATGCTTCATCTCAAGCCAGACGTTATTTGCTGTGAGGAGTTTAATTTGTTAAGCTAGGGTTACCTATGAGGTGAATACCGTCATATAACAGCCGTAATATAGCAAAGACAGCTATATAACGGCCGCCTCTTAGGAAATAAGACTTTGCGTGACCGTAGAGTTAAAATTGTTGTATGCCTAGTTATTTCTCTTTCATCATAATATTGTTTCAAAGATATTTGTACTAAGTAACGACTAGCGACTCGCTCGCGGCTTCGTCCGCGTGATCCCGGTAGTCCAGTCATTAAATAGTAAATAAATTATAGCCGATTCTGATGTATAAGCAATAATATTGTTCAAAAATTTGTTAAATTTCATCAAAATCCGTTCAGTAGTTTTAAAGAGTAACAAACATCCATCCATCCAAACAAACTATCGCATTTATAATGTTATGAGGTGAGATGAGATGAGATCAGATGAGATGAGATTGCTCTGGCAAATATTATTTTGTTTTTTTTTCTCGTTCAAGATAAATTACCTTGTTGTACGTTGGTTGTACTATACCTACATAAAGTATCAATTTTCTTCTTGTACGTATTTCGCACCACCTACATAAATGTTATCCAGAATACATTAAGGTTAGCTGGTAGATAAATCCTAGCATTAAATTCGCCTTTGCTCATTGTTAGTTTTGTGCAATAAAGAATATTCTTGAATCTATCTAATAAATAAAAAACTAAATAACTATTTATGTATCTATGAAATAAGATACATAAAATAGAGAGTAATAAAATAAAAAAAAAGTAGGTACATTCCTACAGAAAAGTTTTTTTCACATACGAATCTTAAGAAACGTTGAAATAAAGCTATTCAAAAACTGGCTGGGCTGGGAAAAAGCCACGAGAAAATAATATTCTTGCTTTTCTCGTAAAAAATACTACCACATGAGACTTCCAACATTTACGTTATATAAATTACTTAAAAAATAAATTAAAAAAACCACATCTCTTCTTTATTTTATGGAACCAACACGCAAATAAAAAACACATTAAATGCTTTTTAATCGGTTTGTCCGTCACGATGTACTACATGTGTGCCAAGGTCCCCGTTTTCACTAATGCACGCATTTACAACCATTATGCCCTGTAATAACTTTGACGTGATGTTTTATATCATAAAAGTGATGTAAGTGCTAGTAATTGAGCTATTTTGCATTGTATATGTACTCTTATACTCGGAATATCGCAATCGTGATAAATAAAACATCACTAGGTACTTTCAGGTTCCAAAATGACAAACTACGTAATTGCATCAATAGAAAGTATGGTGTCAAAGTCTATCAAGCATGATCAAGCGTGCTTGCATAAGTTGATTGATATCATTGCCTGACATAAAATATTACGGAACCCCGAAAAAGTCTCAATAAAAAACACATTTTTTAATTCGTAGTATCTCTGTGATAAATATCATAAGTATCTACGAATGTCCTTCAGTGCTATTTTGTTTACAGAGTACAAAACATGCAGCTATTGAAATTATCGTTTTACTAACGTAGCTCTATTTACCTACTATGCGACAAGCCTCAGAATTCGTAGATCAGTTAGCTTTCTCCAGCCAACAAAAAGTCTGCAAAGACCTGTTCTATCGACTGCCATTGTATAGACTATCTCAATCGCAGCTCTTATTACGTATCGAGAAAATCTGATATTGATACCGTGAGACATAGTTGTATCTCTTTACCATTACATTGATATTTTCAGTCGATTCAACGGGAATACAAAAAAAGTGATTCTCATTCATAGGAAAAAAAGCTATGAAAGGCATCATCATAATCAGTCCGTAGAAGTCTACAGCTGGACATAGGTCTTGCCCCTAGAATGCCACGACAAACGGTCTTGAGCCGCCTTCATCCACCGACTTCCTGCTACGTTTATAATGGGTTTAGTCCATCGAGAGGAGGTCCTTCCTCTACTGCGTCGGCTGGTTTGTGCTGGTCGCCATTCGAGAACCTTTATTCTCCAACGGTTGTCAGTTCATGTGAACATCCTACAATTTTCACTGTTGCATATTTGACGTCCACCATTGGACGAGGCTTCCCCCTTAGAATGCTATGGGGGGACTTACCTTAATTACCACGCTTGGCAGGCGGATTGATGATCGCAGTATTCGTGTTTAGTGCTCAGGTGGATGTTGCTGCCTGTCCCCTGGTGTTATCCCCTAGTCGGCTTTTACGATATCCATGGGAAGAGATGGAGGGGTCTATTCCTAGGCCGTACACACCACGGCACTGTCAATGCCCTTCTAAATTATTATTCAAAACAGCTTAGATATTTATGTATTTATTTATTTGTAAAAAATATAATCATGCCACAAAGTTTACTTACAAACTACCTAAACTAAACAATACTTAACCCAGATAATAGATAGGGAGGTATATAAGCAAAGTGGTCTACTAGCCCCCACACTAGGATACCCTGTGTTATGGCTGGCTAGTCTCTTCCAAGAGTTACAATAAAAAGAATTTGGGTAGGTAGGTATGTATATAAATATATAGAAAACAAATGCAATATCTATATAAAGGTTTACAATTCAACACACTTATACGAAGGCCAAAGAAAGTAATTATGTGGGCATAGAAATGTATAATTGGTACTTTCGGTATCGCAAATTCTTTTGGTATTTTTTGCTCTCCACTTCAATGTTTGCACGGTAGCCGCAAAAACCACTTGAAACCTTTATGATTTGAGTGATAGAGCTCAAATTTGCACACCTATTAATATTTATTGTTAAATCGACAGTTTTGATTGAGCTTCACTTTTTGCGCCTTGAAAGTTGTAGGCACAAACCGGATGTCTCTTGAGAAGTCAGATATCATTAGTATTTCTGCCTGTTTTAACGAGATGGTTCTTTTTTACTGCAAACCACAAATTCCTTAGTTCTGAGGCCTTACCATGAGCTCTTAAAGCGATTCAGTTCAAAAACTATGGACTTCTTTCGGCTGATGATTAGAATTACGCTTTGTAAAGCATCGTATTAAGTTTCCGTACAAAATTATGATCATTAAATTATTAAAGCTTATAAAGGTGCTATTGACGCGATGTATGTACACAGGAAACATTAAAGTCTGGTTGTAAAGGAATTAATAGTTATATAGAAGAGTAATAAGCTATAGGTGTTTGGTAATTTGAGTTACTGTATAGCAGTAGCTAATCCAGAAGTATCTGGATTTTGAAAACATATTGCAGTTGCATTGCTAAACAATTTATTGATAGCAGTAATAAAAATAGTAACATAACAAACGATCTTTTAGTATTTTCATGGGGACTAAAGATCACCCAATTTTTTGCATTCATGCGACAATATCCGTGCTAAATTGAACTACCCTTACAAAGTAGGGTTTGATAATTGAGGGGATGATGCAGAGGTTTTTATTTAAGACAGATGTTTCTGTTAGTTGTGCCACATCTGTCCGGCACGTGTGCATTCACACTAGAACCGGTATTCGTATTCGGAAGTGGTATGAATCATGGGGGTCATGTTGCTTTTTGGTTAAAATAGAATGCTATTCCTATTCCGTGATGTTTTGTGCTCTTCGAAGGGGCTTTATAGAAATGAATTGAATCAATGAGCTTTTTGAAATTGGAGTAGGTACTTAGATAAGAATTGGATAGTGGTTTTTTTTGACTTGTGGAAACAGGAACTCATTTTTTTTAAAGCAAATTATTTAAATTTGAACAACAGGAACCGATCAGCATTAGCAATAAAACGTCCACTGTTGGACTAGGGCCATGCCATAGAATGTAATGGTAAGATCTTCTATAATCACCACGCTTCAGTGGATTGGTGATTGCAGTATTAGTGCTGAGTGACAGCTTCAACGACATCCATTGCTCGGGAGGAGACGAAGGGATCTATTCTTGGGCCAATACTGCGATCACTGATTCGCCTGCCACGTGAGTATGTCAAATCCCCCCCCCCCATTGCATTCTATGGGGGGGGGGGGGCTCGTGCACCAGTAATCGGCTGATGACGATTGATGCACAAGACAAAAACAAGAACATCAACAATAATGTGAATTACCATTTTCTTCCGGCTAACTTCCATGTATGTGTAGAGTGGATTTCGGAATGGGAATCAAACTTTAATCATCTCTATTTACTTAATTGATTCCATCTCCCAAAAAACCATCACCATCATCATCATCGTCATCTTATAATCTTTATAATTATGTTCAATCTCATCCCTTTCAGTGACCGTTTCCTTGCTATCATACAAGCTATCTTTCTTGTTTAATTTTCACAAGCATTACAGCACTTCATTACGACTTTCTTCTCGACAATGTCGGCGATGCATCACTATCTTAATACATCTCAGGATGTATGTATGTATACCGTATATCTCGGCCTTGTTATATGTCCTGTTGAGATGGCAATCGTCTAATTTATGTCTTTTATGGCTTTGGTACGGGCAATATGGCTATTGACAATTACGTGTGTGCTTTCGACGATGTATGTAGTAGTATTATCAAATATTATTTTCGAAGGTTCTGTTTGATGATGAAAGATATGAATAAAACGATTTCTATATGTTTCATAACTACTTCATGTAGATACTTATTGGTTTACATATATGAAGGTATTGATAAAATTAATCCTAATGTACTAGAAATTTAACTTCTTGATAGAATCTGAAATGAGGAGATCTATAAAAGAACCAAGATCACCGACATAACTCTCAGAATTAGCAAGTTGAAATGGCAATGGGCAGTTCATATAGCTCCCTGAACTGAAAACTTGGGGAATAAAGGTTCTCAAGTGGTGACCACAAACTGGACGACGCAGTAGACGCAGGACACCCTCTCGATGGTCGAAAGACATGCGAGCTCGCAAAAAGTCGGTGGATGAAGGCGGCTCAAGACCATTCGTCGTGGCATTCTAGAGGGGAGGCCTATGAGACAGACCGAGTAATGATGATGAATCTTAATGTGATTGATAAGATTTTACATAGAAAAAAGTGAATGCATAAATCCGTAGAATGTTAACAGAAATTCAAAAAAAACTAACTGCCCCTTTATTCGTAATCAACACTGTGATATTCAACCAAGAAAACGATTCAAAAAGGTCAACCATCTTATTTTTTAAATGATAACAATCGATAACCATTCGTTGTCAAAATTCACACGCAGCTAATTAAATTAGTAAACGGAAAAAAATTATCTAAAGTCCTAATGATACGGTCATTGACAGCAGAGTTACGCCTTCGGGCGAAAATTGCAATAACCCAAATTATGAGGGTTTTGGGCATGTTTGGGGGCAGACAGCCTGGGATTTAGCTGGAGGCTGTTTCAGGATGTCTTTGTAATAACAACGTTAGAATGACCAACACGCATAGGGAGGGGTTACGTCAAGTATCAATAGTTTAGTAAGATCGATAGTTTGTTGAAGTAATATAAGGTTTCGTAATTTTCGTATCCACTCATCGTTTATCGATAATATTAAAAAGTGTACTCGGTGTTTAGATCTGTATTCTGTAACTCAGTATTCATCTGTACTAAATCATTAGTTTTCTGGACTAAATCTAAGTAGGTGTGCATAAGCCGCCACTGAGCGTATTCCTTGTTCGACTATTCATTCAATAATTACTAGCCTCAAGCATTTGCTCCAATAACATCGATACGATCAAAACACTTGTAATAAATCAAGTACTTATTTGTAATTTTGGTGCTCTCTACACGTGCTCACATGCCTGACGTGAGAGCGAGCTTTTGAATTGTATAGAACTTGATAATAATTTCTACTTTATATCAATCAGCATAAACCTCTTCTGGCTGTTGTTAAGAGTCTAGCCAGATTAAAAGTCTAGCAGCTAGAATCTTTTGATTATATAAATTAGCACATACATCATCTGGCTCTTGCTAGAGTCTAGCTAGATTGGAAGACTCTATCATAGGTCTCGCAGCCAGAACCTTCCGATTATATCAATCAGGCTGTGCGTCATCAGGGTTCTTGCTAAAGTCTAGCTAAGTTGGAAGACTCTACCATAAGTCTACCTGCTAGATATATGGTAGAGTCTTCCAATACGGATCATTGAGTTGAGACCGATTTTCAACTCTATTCATTCCCTTATCACAAAGATCCACATAGATAATAAATCATCGATAGTTGGTTTACCCGTTGTTCCTACTCTACAGTGCTACATTGTAGATCTGTACACACGTGGTGCTCGCGTGGCGGACCGTGGGAGAATGCCTGCGGGCTTGCAGTCGCGAATCTGTTCTGTTCTGTTCGTTAACGTTTGGAGCTCAATATTATCTCAAAGTGTTTTTGAACACGTTTCTCGAAATGTGTGTTATTTGTTCGTAAACATTTATGCGATGAATGTTTGTGTATTCGGTCTGTTTTTAAAACACGTCCTATTATTAGAATCACAACTGATGAACTATCTTTGAATTGTTACCTTCTGTCTGAATTATGTTGGTCAAAAAAATATAACATTAGTCAAAAATTATGGTATTCTTTTATATGGATCTGTTACTTCAATATAATCTTATAGTGAAGTGATTTACTGAACATATACAAAGTTTGTATATCTCAGAGTGTAGCTAGACCAAAACTCATCTAGTTCAATCTCTTGGCATTGCTTCATACAAAGAATGTCAATCGTTGTTATGCAAATATAAATTTTTGCAATATCTAATTTCATAGGTTAGTCTAGTTTAAGTAGGCGTGGATTTAATACCTGTGTCCTGTCAAGGAACGCGATATGGTATGCGAATGATGTCATAATATTTGAATTATTTATTTTATGTATATTGTTGCATTGATTTGTCGTTTTTATTAGATTCGTCAATGGAAACATCCGCATTCATGAAATAGGTTCATTGACTTTGATCATTCATCATCAGCTGGACTTCCACTGCTGGACGAGACCATGCCATAGAATAGGGGGCATTTGCTATAATCACCATGCTTGTAATCGGGTTGGTGATCGCAATATTGGTGTTAAGTACTCAGATGGATGGACGTGGTGTGTCCAGCCTATAAATAGACCCTTTCTTCTCCTTCCGTGGATTTAGTAAAAGCCTTATTAAGGGATTACACCAGGAGATTACACAAAAATTATATGCATTCAATTCAATTTCTAGTGTTTTTTGAGTAATAAAAGACACTAAAAATTTAATTACGATTAAAATGGACGACGTCTCCTTTTGAAAAAGCGGTAAAACGTCATTATTAGATAGACACCAAGAATGATAACTTGACATAGTTTGATGTGATGTTCGCAGTGCACTACTGACTATTGAAAGGCTTATAGTAGAAAAAGATGAGACAACTAAAACGGATAGCCTATTGAAACTAAGCCAATATGAACAAATGTCCATTGTGTGTGCGATTTCATATTCATTTTAAAAAACAATAACAACTAACGTTTGTCCCACAGTGGGAATCGTACCCGCTTCTCTTGCATCTCACTAACTCACCCACCACGCACCACGGACTTATCGTATAACAGTAACTAACTAATAAAGCAATAAATGCGCTTTCTAATACGTTTACAAACTCATCTACAAGGCAAAGCAATAAATCTTTTCTATTCTAAGCATAGTAACTAGTATTATAATCAGCGGCATCTACGATTGTAGATTATAAAAGAATAACTGATTAAAATTAAGTCAAAAACGAATGAATGGAAAATGAATGAGAATGCAACAAACACCGAAGAAATTGAACTTAAGGATAAAAAGCGTTCTATGATTTAATCCAGGTTTTAATCTATTTTTTTTTACTAAATTTCATCAAAATTGGCCCAGCCGTTTTGGCGTTAAATCACGACAAATATTCAACCATAATTTAAATAAATTTCACTTTTATAAAATTATTTTTGATGAGATCAAAAATGTTTATACTCTTTCAAGAACGATTGTGATTGATATATAGATTTTCAATGAAATCAAATTCGTGTCTGCTCACAATTTCAAATCGATCTCAATTTAAATTGATAACATGATTCGTGTCACTGATCCCTCCTATTTCTAGTTCTCTACTAGCATGGAGGTTTGTAATAAATCATGGAGAGCCACCCAGAGAGGCTCTATGTAGGACATAGTCTTTACACGTTAGCTATAAGCTCTATACCTTGATAATATCTGGCCCTACCACACCGTGAGATCGTGTTGGTCAACCAATCACGAATACCTACAGATACAAAACTGATTTAGGAGAGATTTATATTTACATTAACCAGAATACGTACCTAAACAGCTATACTTTGTACCAGTACTGAAATAAAAAGGTTTTATAAAAAACTTAGGCTTGATTGTATATAAGAAAATTATTTGAGCAAGTGATAGAAACTGTAATTAAAAAAAACCTAATATCTAACTGACATTTTTACCGTTTTCACTAAACATTATTTGAATATGTAAATTTCAAACGTGCTAGTTGATGTTCGAATATATTTTTTGGTAAGTTACTTTGAAAATTGCATGTTTAGTTAGTCCGGCTGTCTATCTAATTTTCAGCTTAACAATATTTGTGATAACTAGAACTAATCTTACGCAAATTAACATAATTAAATTATCGTACGCTTATTTGTTACGCAAATTAACATTAGTTACCGAGAAATCTGTGTAAACAATCCTACGGATACAAAATACCTGAAATAAAATTCAAGAGTAGCTAGTTTTCTGGCATGAATAACTAACTAGACACAACTCAAAAAACTGCACGAAATATCTATTAACGAATGGAATGGAATGGTTCTAAAAAGTTTCTAGCTAAGCAGTCCAATTCTTAAAAAGATACGGTGTTACCAGGCTTAAAAATACGGTGAATGAATACGGTTTAATGGTACCTGCGGCAGGGTTAGACAAATGACAGGAGACTTTCCGCATAGGAATTAGACAGCGGTGCGGTGTTTGTTAAAGGCTTATGGCCAGTCAATACGGGTTTTTGTCGGCCGTGCATAAGAAGGTGAATTTCACAACGCTGTACTTCTTTTCAATGTTTTTCCCAACCCCTATGAATATGAATTGTTAAAAAACAATTTTGAAGTCGCATCAGCAGTTCAGTATGTGTTGCCCTATTTGTTCTTTCCATCTAAACACACTAATAAATGCTTGATCGCTATTAATTGCTCCTGTGGGTCGATAGGAACTATAGGAAGCCATGTTTGGCGACATTTTGGTATAATCCTAATAAGTTTAGAACCATCGTTTTGGATGCTTTCTGGACGTTTAAATTCATGGAATTTGTTTTTTTTTTTTTTTTTTCATTTTGTTTGATAGTCAAATCTTTACTAGACCTCACATTTTCAAAGGAGAAAATTAAATCTGCTTTGTTTTGACTCCCTAAAGGAAGAGCCATTTTGAATAATCGGCGATCCCAAACTACCCTTGAGCCGCTTAGGTGGGCCCGTAAGCTAATTGTCTCCTATTATTACTGAAATATAATTAAAAAAGAAACAGTCGCTCTAGCTTTTGAATTGGAATAAAGAAAACAAGTTGACTATCTCTCAAGGCCTTGTCACGGTTAGCCTACAAACCGGCGCTTCTAAACAAACGATCATATTTATGGTTATCTTAGAAATGCTAAGTATTCCGCTGTATAATGTTACAACTGCCTACTAGTCAAGCAAGCTATGGAGTCTTTCAACTATAAGGACTGTATACTCTACGAACTATGGGGGTATTCACTTTGAATAGTTTTATTTAGACTACTTATTCTCTAGTAATAAGTACCTAGTCTAAATTGCTGCCTAACGGATATTGTCAGCGAAGTGACAAGAACATTTTCCGACTTTACTTTTCCGGGAAAGTGTTTATCGACTTGATGCAAATTTATGCATATCCATTATATCGTTATGATTATGGCACCATATGGCACGCAATATTTTAAAATAATTGAAAGTTGTAGAAGGTACCAGAGAAGCCATAATAAAAAAGAAGAAGAAGAAGAATTAGAAGGTAGACCGCCTCGGAACAAATATTTATACAATCTGCTGATATTTGTTCAGGGTGTTCTGGGTATTTTCTATGTATAATAAAAAATATCTATCTATGTAATGTATTGTATTACGTATATCAGTTATCTAGTACCCATAACACAAGCTCTGCTTAGCTTGGGGCTAGATAATGTTGTGTGAAAAGTCCAGCATTTATTTATTTATTTATTTATCTAATGTAGGAGCCGATTTTGTATTTTGGAGACCACTAACACCACCAAATAGAGTCCTAATTCCTAATAGACCCATTGGAGTCTCTGAAGGTAGACAGTCCGAGGATATATCTCTGGTTTTCCTCAAACCCGGCAGCCCCCTTAGGTTTAGAAATGGTGTAAAAATTTACAGTTGATTTACTTTATACAGGATTTGTCAGATTAACACTTTGGAAAGAGTAGCGCGAGAATAGATTTCGGAAAACCAACCACCTCTTTCTTATTAAAATAGTATAAACTAAATCTCAATATTTAAGCCTAGACTGGTAGACCTCCTCTAAACTTAGGTTTAAGCCATGTTTTGTAATGAGACCACAAACAATCAATCCAATGATGCTGACCGCATTGAGAATCTTTAGGAACATTTTCTCTCAACATTTATCTGAAAACAAACCTATTTCTATTGAGACGTCTGGACATTAGTCTACAGGAAGGCTAAGTGGTGTAACGAGCGGTCCGCTTAGCGGTTCATGTTTTCTAAAGTAGTGCTTTTTGCAGCCTTAGTGACATCGTTAGTTTTTGTGAAAACTAGTAATTCCGCTCGAATACTTTGTTCCCAGAGATAAAATGTAGAGAACGCTCTACGAACCAAAGGCACAATTATTTTGTGCCACATGCGTATATCGCAAAATTTACAAACAGACCTTAGCTTCTATCTAGATTCTAGCAGAATTGAGACTGACCCACGCAAACACACAAAAGCTTACAAGTTTTCAATGTACAATATATGTTTCAGTGTAGTCTTTTCTTTGAGTTTTTTTAGTGGAAACTTTATGTCCTCGCAAACGTCTTCCATAGGGTGCAATGCTAGAGGTCTGGCAAAATTGACTGCCAATTAAGATGTTCTATCATCTGATTGGGGGTGATTTTTATCATCTGGCACTGTGCACTCTAACTACACTTTATATTTCCTCTAAGACACCAGTGGCATATGTTATGCAGTTAGTTTTTAATCATCTGCCGTTTATCTGCGATTGCACTTCCCACCTTGTAGTAAGAAGGATTCATCAAATCAAGCCAATCCGTGTTTGTTGCCCTGATTCTTCTAGGCTTGATCGCGTTGGGGAGTAATTTTAGTTTATAAGACGATTCAAAATTTATCCTTGTGATTTCAATTAATAAAATTCTTTTGACTTTGACTTTGTTATCAACGCGTCATTCCATTTGATTGATTTGTTGGTACTTGTTGCTTAGTGTTTTCCAATTAGTTTTATCTCGTTTCACTGGTTTTTTCTTGGTCACCAAGGAAGTCAAGCTTGAGCTGTGTGCCTTTCACTGGCAATCACGCCAGCGTCCTCGTAGGTGTAGGCATAGCTTTTATGAAGATATATTAACTTAGGCTACTTTTGTTGACATGCATAGACTGCTTTATCTTTTCATTTTGATATCACATCATAATAATAATGGAACCGCAAACGTGACGGCGAGGTTAATGGCTTACGTGATGTCAAAATATGGAGCGAATATGAGCAGTTCTCACACAAGCTTGTTTGTAAACAAATAGCGGCGCACGAGGTATATCTGGGGTACGGATCTTAACGGAGATGCACTGGGTTGAACTTGAGGAAATAGGAAGAAGTGTTATCTCAGCAGCATAAGCAGCAACTTAAAACTTGACGACCTCTGTGGCGCGGCGAGCGAAGGTTCGCCTGCGATGCAGGAGGTTGCGGGTTCGATACCCAC
Organism: Epirrita christyi; assembly: GCA_951392215.1. Lineage (NCBI taxonomy): Eukaryota > Metazoa > Arthropoda > Insecta > Lepidoptera > Geometridae > Epirrita > Epirrita christyi. Next base: position 3,550,722 of record OX595843.1, read on the forward strand.
CTCGGAACAAATATTTGTGCGATCTGCAGATAATTGTTCCGGGTGTTCTGGGTATTTTCTATGTATAATAAAAATATCTATCTATGTAATGTATTATATTACGTATATCAGTTATCTAGTTGCCATAACACAAGCTCTGCTTAGCTTGGGGCTAGATAATGAGTGAAATGTCCAGCATTATTAAAAAAAAAAAAAAAAAAAAAATATGTCCACTTCATGACGAGACCTCTCCCATAAACGAAATCCCTCAAAAGATGTTAAGTGATAGTTTTGTAGGTACTTATAAAATATGTATGTTAGTCTCTAAGGTATATATTTCTATGGGCTTATTGTTAAGGTATAATTTACTGTACATTTCCCATGTAGCCTGAAATAAACAATTATTATTATTATTATAAAATACAATGGGGTAATTACCGTAATCACCACGCTTGGCAGGCGGATTGGTGATCGTAGTATTCGAGTCGAGTACTCAGGTTGATGCTGCCCATCCCCTGGTGTTATCCATTAGTTGGCTTTTATGACATTCACTGGAGGAGATGGAAAGAAAAGAAGAAGAAAGAAAGAAAATACGTTTATTTGTCCCCACTTAAAAAGAAACAAAATAAAAGCAACAGTAGGTACCTACCTAAGTAGTAGGTAACTTTACAAAAAACTAAAAAAACACCACAGATGGAGGGGTCTATTCTTAAGCCGGATACACCATGGAAAGTGTAATGTACGAGGATTTATCTAGAAGTTAGCTCAAAGAAATCAGTTGATAAAGATCTTAATATCACTAACAAAGTTCTCAGAATCGCTGAGTAATAAAAGGTCCCTAGCGGGCTAGGATTATAACATAACACCACCACCACCCACCATCCACCATCCCCACGCTACAGATGGTGTCCAAAATTATTGCTTTACCTAAGTTTTTCGAACACCTCGTGTTGTGTTGCTGATACCAAGCTGATGAACTTACCATCTTATTGTGGCACGCAGGTACCAAGTCATCATCATCATAAGCCAATAGAGTCCACTATGGACATAAGCCTAGATTGTCACGATGATCTGTCTCGAGCCACCTCCATCAACCTGCGATGTTTATGTCTTTAGTCCATCGAGTGGAGGGCCTTCCTCTTTGTTAAGTACCTACTATTTAAGTAATTTTACTTTTGTTAAGTAGGTACTTGTTAAGTACTATTGTTTAATCTTTGATGAGGGGGTGACCAATTAGCTTTGCCGTCTGTACATTACAGGATTTGAAATCAGAAACATTATCTGGTGATTGTATATTTGGCCTTTGCTCTGACATTTCGTTGCGTATGCGCATAATGTCGATTCCGTGCCGAACGAGATAATCTGACGATTTATTATCTAATCCGGTAACTAATATGGGTAAAAAGCTATTGTAGTACCTAATATGGAACGTAGTGCGTAGGTTTTCGCAACATATTTGTTGCTATTTGGATTAAAATTTGCTTATAGCAGCTAACAATCCCTGAATTTACATGTTAGGATTTATATGGGTCCTATTAGTAGAAAAACTTACGAAAGATTGGATGTTTATTACTCAAAAATACTTATACTCATACTCATTTATAAAAAAACCATAGGAACACCACATCATACATTATAGTTTGAAATTAGGTAGGTTATTTAAGTAACTACTTAACTGGAGGAGCGCTAACAGACAAGTATTTCACTTATTAATCCTACTAATACACTCGAGAGCAATGAATCCGGGTCACTAAAGAATGTTAAAAATCTCGGAAACTAAAAATGATAGATTAATGCAATAAATTGTATTTAATAGACAATGTAATACTCCTTAAATGAAGGTAAAAAAAATATGAGTCACCATACATTTTATTAACACAAAATTACATAAAGAAAAAAACTGCTGATCTCTCCTTAAAACAAAAATAGGAAACATGAAATTTTTGAACTTTATTACGATTTTCTTGAATTTTAATACTTCGTATTGCCTCCTCGTGCTTCCATTACTGCGTTTACGCAGAAAAAAAACAACAAAAAAACAGAAATCAAACAATGATAAATGACAGATTACAAACAAAAGCAAAACCAAATGCTGTAATTTCGTAGTTCCATCTTCGAAAGTGGCCCTTTTTCAAATTTGTTTTTTTTATGATATAACTTTACAATAACTAAGAAGTTTTAATACCTTCATTTAAGGAGTATTACATTGTCTATTAAATACAATTTATTGCATTAACCTAGCATTTTTAGTTTCCGAGATTTTTAGGATTCTTTAAGTGACCCGGATTCATTGCTCTCGAGTGTATTATAAACACGAAAGTTTGTGAGTATGGATGGATGTTTGTTACTCTTTCACGTAAAAATTACTGAATGGATTTGAGTGAAATTTGGAATGGAGATACTTTACACCCTGGATTAACACATAGGCTACTTTTCATCATCATCATCATCATCATCATCATCAATTTTCATCATTATTCACGCGGGTGAAACCGCGGGGCGCAACTAGTAAATTATATTTTTACACGATCGATTTTCAATTTTTTTTCTACTTTAAAAAGCATTGTTCAACAAAATACCAAATTTAAAATAAGTAAGTGAATAAAATTAACATGTCAAATAATAGCAGCTGTTAAAAAGCATTGTCAATATAACATTTATGTACAATTAATGTCGTAACAGCTTAACCGATTTCGATGAAATTTAGTATAGTGATAGATTACAACCAAACCTATTTCTGTCGCCAGCAGTAATGCTCGTATTGCTGTGTATGTGTATGGTGAAATTACAGGCACATGAGATCTATCTGGGTGGCGGGTGCAGTGCAATACTACTTAGGACGCGTCCTAGGTGGACGTGACCTGAGAGGTATTGCATTTTTAATGGGCTGGGCTAACCGATTAACATCAGGTTGGGTCACATGCCAATTCACACTCATCAACAGACACATATTTAGTTCTGCGATCCCACACTAGGTTTCCCTGTGTCGTGGGTATCAGGAACTACGAGTACCATGGTACCATAACACCCAGACCCGGAACAAATATATGCAAATCATGCAAAAATTTATCCCGCAGCGGGAATCGAAACCGCAACCTCTCGCATCACAGCCAGCTACTCGCCCCCCGCGCCACAGAGGTCGTCAAATAAATTAATCAAATAAAAAAAAATTAAGGCGCAGCGGATGCTATAGTTATTAATAATTACTCATTACGAACATTATACGATTAGAAGAGGTAACATAATAATTACTAGAATACCATGTAATCTACTTCAAAGCATAACTCATCTTATCATGGTCGCGTACAGATCATATTTGTTTGAATGTCTATTATGAATTAACTGTGAGGCAGAATTTGTTACGCTTGATAAACAGATTAATCGCTTTCGTAGCGCATGCGTATGTAGAGCAGCTGGCTTACTTCATTATTATTAGAGTCAAGTAAAAGTAAGTTAGGGAAGGGAAGTGGGGGTAGGGAAAGGCCCCCCCTTTCGATGGTCAAAAAAAGAAAACTGGAAATACATTCTAAGGTAGCAAGAAGTCTGTGAATGGAGGCGGATCACGACAGTGACGGCTTTGATTGAAGTTGAAAATCGCATTTTATATTTGACGATGAAACTGGTTTGCACTTGAGACTGTATTCATTTTAAGGGATTTTTTTTTATTTATCGAAATACAAATCATAGATGAAGTATACGCGGTAAGAACTTTAAAATACAAGCCTAGCTTTTTAATTCGTAAAAAAATTGTGTTGTTGCTGTTCAAAATTGAGAGCATTTGAATACCAAAGCTTTTTTAGGGTGGTCATTTGTACGATTTTTATTTGCAAAAGCAGACCTTTTTCACAATTCTATTCGGTTACAACTATTATTAGTATATTGTTCTACCTACACTTTTATTGGCATCTCATTTTTTAAGCTCGTCACGTCACACGGAGCGTTCAAAATACTACTTTTGAGATGAGGGCCTAGCCAAACGGCATTCGCTTCGAAGCGCTATTTTACAGTCGTAATACAATACAATAGACCACGTGACATATCGATAGCTAACGTCAATCCCATACATTTTGGAGTTTTCTACTGGCGTCATCGCTATTAGAATGTTACTTTGTCTAAGGCCTCAGGCCCCGCCTTAAGTTAGTTGTAGCTTTCGTTATCATTGTTGAAGCAGCTGTTTTCATTGACCTACGCACCGACAAGCAGACGTAGTGCATGCATATCAAATATGCGATTAGTAATGTGGGCGAATTTCTAAAGAATTGCTGCACTATAGTATGCACTATGCATAGTTTAATCAGAAGAGAACGTAAAAAACGACCACACACATTATAGACAAAGTAATTTTTATCGCGTGGGTGTCTGTCAGTATTCCGCGGTGCTATAAACTTTATAAATCCTTAATGAACTGAATGAACAGCTGGCAAAGCTAAATGGCTACCCCCGCGTCACAGATTAAATATTAGTTCATCATCAGCACCCTCACTGCCCTCAACAAGCTCCTATTCGCTAATCCAGATTGTGAGTTGTTTGCGATGAGGAAGAAACTCTTGTTGGTTTGCCTGAGGTACTGTGAGGAGGACGAATTAATGGTTTTTGCGTAATTAATGTAGGTTATGTGACTTTAATTGTATAATGTGATTTTTATTTTATTTTTAACCGACTTCCCAAAAAAGGAGGAGGTTCTCAATTCGGATGTATTTTTTTTTTTTAGTTTATGTTTGTTACCGCATATCTCCGGCGTTTATGAACCGATTTGGAAAATTCTTTTTTTATTTGAATAGATATACTTCCAGATTGGTTCCATTTTTTTCAAAATCTAGTTCTGATGATGGGATCCATGAGGAATTGAGGGAACTCCTCAAATATTGTAGGCATACATATGACGATTTTGATATTTTCAGCAACAAACCAAGCATTTGCATTCAAAAAGCATCATAATCCTTTCACCACTATGGTTCTTTCATCATTTATTTTCATCCAAATATTTAGTCGAATACAATGGCGGAAGTCGGTTTTTTAAATGAAAAGTTATTGCATTAAATAGTTGTTATGTGTAAATTGACATGTTTTATAATTTCGATAATTTGACCTATATATTTAAATATTTATACTTCTTTAATGTCTGACTTGCTATAGGCAGGTAGGTATATATTTGTTTTTGTAAAAGTATTTTGTAAGTACCTAAAGAATGTTAATTAGTGTAATTAACTTAGGCCGTTCGAATTCATTAAATAAATAAATCATCAGCCTGTAGAAGCCCACTGCTGGACATAGTGCCACAACGAACGGTCTTGAGCCGCCTCCAACAAATCGTTACTACGCAGACGAGAACTGTAAAAACAAAATATTCAAAAATAATAATTGAAGTCCTTTCTTTGTTCCAGGGAAAGTCAGTGATACGGCCGATAGCGTTTAAGCCGCTGGGCGGGCGGCTGTCGGCAGGGGCGGGCGAGAGATATGGCTCTACGCCGGTTCTCGCCAGCCGGCCGCCTTCACATATGACACTCTATGGAAGTAAGTTTATCCTTAAGGGAAGGTTACCGGTATGGCATTTACGCCCTTTTGTACGCGAACGAAGCTTACTGCTATTTTGGCTATCAAACTTCTTCGTCCGGGGAAGTATTACCGCACCTATTTCTGCCGTCAAGCAGTAGTGCTCGCATTGCTGTATTTCAGTTTGAAGGGTAAGAGGGTGCTGGTGAAATTCCAGGCACACGAGACTTTTCATCTTTATATCTCAGAGTCGGCAGCGCGCGTGGGATGCCCTCTGGTGTTGCAGGCTAGTGTCTGCTTGAAAAGTGGTATAAAAAAACACAACACCCAGACAAATATTTGCAGATCATACAAACATTTGTCTTACAGCGGGAATCCAACCCGCACCTCTTGCGTCTCAGCCGGCTACTCGCCCACTGTGCTACGGAAGTTGTCACTGAGTTGATCACTTCATTCATTTAACTAAACACTCTACTATTAACATTTTGCAGGCTCGAGCGACGTGCGCGAGAATCGATGGTGCGGCTCTCCACAGCCGGCATCGCTTTCCGCTCTACCGCCCTCCACGCTCTCCGCTCCGCTCCATCACCGACACCACTCCGCTATTGTGTGAGTATCCTTAACCAAGTTCATATGATAAAATAATCCAGTGACAACTTAAGTTGGCCAATTTAGTCCTAGATTGGAATTACTTAAATAGTTAGAAAACTCTTTTTTGTATTCACCAGGGGGCTTAGTACGGGTTTCGATAGTTTTTGAAACTACATATATGAAGTTTCGTTTCCTTCCATACATTTACTTGCATCGCCCCTAGTGAAAATGAGAAAAACTAAGGAAGCTATCAGTAAATGTATGGAAGGAAACGAAACTTCATATTATAGTTTTCGAAAACTATCAAAACCCCTACTAGACGTACTGAATCAAGAATCACTTAACATAAGTCTTACTATGTACTTCGCGGTGGTCCAACGGCTGGCGTTATCGGTAAGAGCGATCTCTTCCAGGCACTACTTCAGTTAAGAAATCTTGTAATAGGTTCTTATTCATGTATTTATTCAGGGGAAGTTACTCGTTCTAATAGATAGAGATGTTTAAAATTCAGAGCTTATATAGATAGTATTTTAAATACAGTTTTTTTTTACTGAAAGTTTAAGGTTTGGTTAGATTGGCTATGAATAGATCCCTCCATCTCCTCCATTCTTAGGCCGGACACACCATGGTGAATAGTTTGTATAATGTAGACTAATTCACGATTATCAGTCAGTAGATGTCCACTACTGGACTTAAGGTTTCATTGGTTCATTGAGTAATATACAGTATGAATACTGTCAGCTAATTAGAAATCTTTAAATCATTTATAGAATTCATATAAAAACCTTGAAAGTGTCTGTCTCCTAGTTCCGGATTCTAACACAATTTTCTCCATTTCGCACGGTCTTGAAACCACAGAACAAGCCATAGTTGTTATCCCACCACATCTTATCATAGAGTTGACAGCTTTCTACAGACATAAAATATGATTGAAGCGACGCAATGACAAAAAAAAACAAAGACAATAGAATTTTCTCCTAAAAAACTCAAGTCTCCAAAAAACCCTTGTTTTTCTGATACCTGTAAGAGTTTTCTTCAAATCTAAAATATCAGTAGGTATGCAAAACTCTCCGTCCTCACCTCAGGTATACATGTGTACCAGTGAGAAACATATTTAATTATTTAAAAAAAAATATCGCTAAAAATTTGCGGGTTTCTGATACAGTTCCCTTTAACTGGCTAGCTAGCCTAGCACCACTATGTATGGTATATGTATAAGCCTATTATCTAAATGTATACCTATAGGTATACTCTATCTAAGACTACCAAAGAGTATAGAGTGCTAGACAGCTGAGAAATATTACGGACATAAAAGCGACGACACCACAGTGTACATCAATTAACAGTAATTAAAATAGATGTATAGAATTGTAGATGACTTGTTTGTTAACGCGAGCTGTTGCTCGCGTGATGCCCGCATGGTCATTCTTGAATGAGTTTACTGTCTGCGGCGGTAAAATGTTGCTGCTGATTAGTCTGATCAGTGATCATTCATAATAACTGATGATCATTGATCACATCATTCCATCGACTGATCATCATATTTTTCACATACAACAAATGAGGATAGATGGGAATATGTAGGTTGGTTGTTTTATCATTATCATAGTAAAAGTTTTTATAGAATGCTGGCACTTCACTTGGTGTATATATTCGCAAATGTTTGCGTTATTTTTCCAAGGTAAAATCAACCATGAATCTATCGGTACATAATGTTGTTTTCCTTGGCAAAATAACGCAAAAATTTGCGATTATATACACCAAGTGAAGTGCCACCATCAGTTAAATGCCTTTTCTAACTTCCTAGTTTGTTATCTATTCGATGTAAGTACTACTGTTTAGTCGGTGTACCTACCTTTTGTATTTTTATATTCATCACTGAGAACTACTAACAATAAAATTGTCTCGTAATAAGATGAAAACAAAGGGTTTTTTTATGCAAATCTTAAAACGGACAACAATCTGATACTGAGATCTGTTCAAATTGCGTGTTTGTTGAAGACTTTTTATTTCCTGGACAATTAGTTTAAGTAAAACGTTTAAAAACACGGAAATATTAACACACACGCTCCTCAGTATCAGTACCTATCTACATGAAGCTCGAATTACATCGATTGAACCAATTACCCAGTTTTGTAGGCACTGTATTTTTATTGTCATCGAATTGCAATATAAAACGTCATTTTAGGCGCCCTCATGCATATCGCACGCGTTACGTACGTTTCCATTCACACTCCTGCGTAAACCGCGGCCGGCTGTGTGCTCTGCGCCTTACTTTTAATAAAACTTTTGTGAGAGGGGTGCCAGTGTATAGTTCCTTACATTATATTTTTTTCTGTGAGAGGATGAAGTGAATGTGAGTTAGAGGATTTGAAGGATCAATGGAGTGGTGAGTGCAGATATTACAAAGTTTCAAATTAAATTAGCTACCTATTTTAAATAACAAAAACTCTTAACACAACCCGATCGAGCGAGGTAAACTTTCTTGAATTAAGCTTTTTTATGATAATGAAAAATAATGCTAGCGCTTCCTCTTATAAAAATCGTGTTGTCGAGTCTTCTATCTCACGTCGTAGACTTTAATTTGGATTAGATTTAAGAGAATAGTTATAATAATGTATTATTTTCCTAGGTACAATAAGTAGGCCCTTTCCAGAGACTTCCAGGTCCGAGATTAGCGTCGTCCTATTACGAATTACAATGAATCTGTTGTTTTTCTTGTAGTAGTATCTTCAACACTATCTTCGAAATTATCTTTGTAGGTGAATATGAGAGATATCTTAATTATATTTGCGTACTAAGATAATTTCGAAGAAACTGAAGGGATTAATTGTAATTTATGAATTACAACGTTAACAGTTAACAGCGAGTTAACGTTGATGTTAACAGGACGTTGAAATACTTGGATAAAATTCCAGTGGTCGGAGTTGTCCGTTTTAGGTCGATAGTCGCATCCAGTGACTCACAGATTTGGTATTTTCTGTGTGCGCTGTTACCGTTATCTTTTGAATAAAACCTTTGTGATCATCATAATAAAAAAGTTAATAAGTAATAAGATGATCTACGTCATATAATAATGTAAAACATTTTGGAATTGACACAATTAGTAAGCTCTATATCCTACTAATATTATAAACGCGAAAGTTTGTGAGAATGGATGGATGTTTGTTACTCTTTCACGTAAAACTACTGAATGGATTTGAGTGAAATTTGGAATGGAGATACTTTACGCCCTGGATTAATACATAGGCTACTTTTCATCATCATCATCATCATCATTTTTCACGCGGGTGAAACCGCGGGGCGCAACTAGTATATCATATATTTTTGAATCTTTTGGACTGACATTTTGTCGGACACTCGAAATTTTCTGCAGAACCCTTGCACATAAATTATCTCCATCCCATTTAGGGTTCCGTACCTCAAACGGTACTAACGGAACCACTATAGGATCACTCGGATGTCTGTTTGTTTGTCTGTCACAGTTTATTTTCTCCGAATCTACTGGACGAAAATAGTTGAAATTTGGTATATATACAGAATTAGGTGACCCAGTTACAGACGTGTAGTGTAAATAAACGAATTCTGACTTAGGGGTAAGTTTTAGGAGCCAAATTAAAAATTAAAAGAAAAAAAACTTTTGTGGATTGCTTTAATAACAAGTACTTTTTACATGTCAAGTAAAAAGAACTTGTTATTAAAAGTACAAACGTATTTTTTCATAATTTAAAAATGTTTAGTTTAAAAGATATTAAAGATAATATGCGAAAATTTACCATTCAATATCTCCAAAACTACTTAACCAAAAACATAGAAAAAAAATACGGAATATTGGGCCATACTTATAGCTTACAGAAAAACCTGACTAAAAATAAAAAAGTATTTTAATTCTCACAGGAAACGGAACATATTCGCAAAGAGAAATTGCGTATAAACTGTGTTGATTGAGTAATAAGTTTAATTGGGCTAGTGGTTACTAAATGGTAGCCTATTTGTACGGAACCCTGTCTACACGAGTCAGACTCGCACTTGACCGGTTCCTTTTTACCATTTTGGCAATTAAGATAGATACAAAACCGTCCTTATCTTTTCTTCCTGCCTGTTCTTTCTATCAGCATTCATGTTTTGCAAAACATCATCCAAAAATCTGCTAAAATTCATTTTAAATATCACGTTTAAAGTAGAAATTATATAGATAACAACAAATAATTATGTTATTGTTAAGTTAGCTGGTAGAGAATGCTTTCTAGCATTTAGTTCGCCTATGTACGTGATTGATTTTTTGTGCAATAAAGAATATTCTATTCTATAACCATGACAGTTTCAAAAGTTGTTTTGTACTTTGCCCTTTTTCCCTAATTCTTTCTTGGAACAGTACCTATAAGTACTTTAACACAATTATCTAATGTGTTGTATGTTTATCACATTAGTCATAGTATTTTAAAAAAAAATAAACATTGTTGTGTTTTGTTGATAATGGTAATTGTTGGCTGAAGTCATCGTTTCCGCTAATCTTGCTATCAACTGGGCAATAGTCCACAAGATAGGTAGGTACCTATTATTTCCTTTGGCCTACTTGCAAATAAAGTTAACGACCTCTGTAACGCGGAGGGCGAGTAGCCGGCTGAGATGCAAGTGGTTGGGGGTTCGATTCCCGCTGCGGGACTAATGTTTGTATGATCTGCAATATTTGTTCCGGGTCTGGGTGTTATGGTACAATGGTACTCGTAGTTCCTGATTCCCATGACACATGGAATCCTAGTGTGGGATTTAGACAACGATGTGACTGACATACATTTTAGACATTTTTATATTGTACTAGTTGCGCCCCGCGGTTTCGCGTGAATAATGATGATGATCATGATGATGAAAAGTAGCCTATGTGTTAATCCAGGGCGTAAAGTATCTCCATTCCAAATTTCACTCAAATCCATTCAATAGTTTTTACGTGAAAGAGTAACAAACATCCGTACTCACAAACTTTCGCGTTTATAATATTAGTAGGATGTTTTTTTTAATTTTAAGTGTTTTCAAATCATCATCATTAGCCTGTAATTGCCTCTAAATCGTTCTTCACTACTTTGTCGATTCAATCTATTTTGTGACCAAAGCATTTATCAACAAAAAACAATCTTTCCATGAGTATTCTTTCGTAGCAGATGTCTACGGCGTAGAGGCATGATATTGAATCTTGCAGAGTGAAGATAAAGCATTGTAAAGTAGTTCTTTGAATGTCCCCCTGATCGAAAGATTTAATTTCCTTCCATGTATGTTCCATGTTCCATGTGTGTGTATGTTCTAAGGGTGTTTACACACGGCGTCCGTTAGCAGCGCGATTCACGAACGGGTCTGCATCGCGACTGTATTTGGTCACAAATTTGAAGAACCGAAAGTAAAATAGACTGAATCGCAGCTGCTTTGCGTTTGTATCGCTGCTGTATCGAGACCTGCATTGCTACTAAACTTTGCCGTGTTTAAACGCTCTAAATGACACTAAACAATTCAGTTGGTGCACGCGAAGCCTATCAATAGTAATGACTTGTCCGGACACACTACTACCTTATTGCTGGCACTTCACTTGGTGTATGTTCGCAAATGTTTGCGTTATTTTTCCAAGGTAAAATCAACCATGAGTCTATCGGTACATAATGTTGTTTTTACACCACCTGCTCGACAATGTCGAATTACAAATCATGCAACCTCAACGTAAAGTGAAGCATTGTCTCTCTAGGGATATATAGTTGTATGAAACTCCCTAGGGAATAAACAGATTTGAATTTGAAACGTCAAATTCGTGTGGAGACTCGTGGAAAACTCTGAGTAAAAAAATGCCCATATGGCATTGGAAACAGGTTGGTTCGAAAATAGAACTGGCCACCATAAGCAGAACTCAAAAAAATAAAGAAAAAGGTGCGTTTACAAAGGATGTGAAACAAAAGAACCTTTTGTTTCACATGACATTTTAATCAACATGAATATTGTAATAAAATTTATGATGATAAAAAATGACAAACGATAGTGATTCTACTCTAGAGTTTATCAAAACAGACGCTTTTGAGATTATTGATAATCTATTACCGCAAAAATCAAAACAAGCCCTTGCTTTTTATTGTCTCGTAGAAGGTGTGAAAAGTAGAGTATGCTCCTCTGGAATAAAGCCTGTCTTCGTCTTGGGCAGCTTGAACCCCTCGCTTCACTCAGGACTCTATATAACTTTAGAGTCACTCTTTACGCTCAAGGTTCAATATGCCGCCCGCGACATAAGACACTGCTTTATTCCCTTAGTGCATAATCTACTATTTCGTTGGCAAAATAACGCAAACATTTGCGAATATACACCGAGTGTAGTGCCACCATTAGAAATCGTTCCTATACAATTAAATTGATTGCGAGTAAATACAACCTTATTGGACAAAGCACAAATTTACGAGTATTTTCAATTCCATGATACAATTCTATAACAAGATTTTTAAAATTTGTTTTTTTGTTGGAAAATACTTCAAGCCGAAACGATAACATGTGTTGATATATTGAATTGCCGAGTTCCTATGATCTACTTCCGTCTCCATCATCAGATCAGCTCTTTCTCCATAATATTGTATCGTCATCGATAGGCACATACATGGACAAGCGCGTTTCCCCAAAGGGATAGGCAGGACACTGCCTATCTCTTTGGGGAAACGCGCTTGTAAGTTATGTTATAAGTTTTTTTCCTGTCTTTATTGTGGAATGTTCCAAGATGATTTTGACCTACTTTTAGATGTCGAAATATTATGTCGATGATATTTTTCTTAGGTTTTTTACTGTCAAAAGCGGCTTGAAAATGGTTCTTTGAGACTTCAAAGGACCATTTTCAAGCCTCTTTTGACTTATAAAATTTTATTTGGTTTTCATCTTTATTGCCATTAAGTACCAACAGTTGGTTCTCATGTCTAAGTTTTTACTTCTGGACCCGTTGGTGGTATTTTTTATAGAGAAGAAAACTCGGCTAGGGCTAGTTCAATGATATTAACTAATCAGCAGACCGCTACATTCTAAACTAGTGGAAGGCCCGCGACTTCGTCCGAGTCGAGTTTTTTCCATACAAACATCAACACCCGCAAAAAAAAACACAAAGAAACAAAGGTTGCCTGGAAGAAATCGCTCTCAGCGATAAGGCAACCCATTGTACTGCTAACTTTAATAAATCCTGTTATGTATTCCTGATGTACAATAAAGTGTTAATCTATCTATCCCACTGCACCCCCATAGGGGATGAATTTCGGAAATTCCTTTCTTAGTGTTCCCTTCGACTACTAAAGAAATGTATCCTCCAAATTTAAAGTCGACTTACGACTTAGGCTGTGCGATGAGTCAGTCAGTGACTTACTCTCGCAGCAATTTTATATAAATTGATAGATACGGAATCCATTTCAAAATTAAATAAATCTTGATGATATTATGCACTAGTATTTACCCGTGACTTCGTCCGCGTGGAACCTATATACTTACACCTATATGTTTAACACACTAAACCTTCCTCGTCATACCCTACGCGACAGTAAAAACCTTTTCTTTTATACCGTACATAGTAGTAAACACAGCATTTGAATCCATCCAGTAGAACTTGGGTAATAAATGTAGATACAGACGGATCGTTGCCTTCTGTAAATATAGAGATGTGGTTGACTCGCCAGCGCCAGAGCGTGGTTCCGGTCATCTCTGCAACATCCATTCATTATTGTTATGAAGGCTGCCATTTACAGGTTCCAAATAAATTTATATAAATCCCCCCTAACCCTTTGATATTATGTACCCTCGCTTAATTTTACTTGTGTAGATTGAGGATTAATTTTAATTGTGTAGATTGTGTAGATTTTGCCGTGTTGTGTCTAAGAATAGACCCCACATCCACGGTAGACATCCAAGGGAGGAGGGGACCCCTCCCGTGGATGTCGTAAAAATCGACTCCACTCGACTCGAGGGATTACATAAGGGGATACTTAACACCAATACTGCGATCAGTGATCCGCCTGCCAAGCATACCCCAAATTGTATTCAATGGGGGAGGCTTCATCCAGTTTGAGAAGAGATGCATGTCTGGTTTATTATATTTTTTATTGTTATAAATTGTATGTATAATTCGTGAGGGCTAAATTCTGCAGCCGAAGTTACGACTTATTTTTTTTAAGGTTTGTGTACGTAGGCATTGAAATCTTATTTCAGTAGACATTAACATGTATGCCTAATTTGTGGCTTAAAATATCCTTTTTGTGTTTTGTACAAACAAAGCTATCTAGCTAACTCCCGTAGGTACACAAATATTTAGAGCACCGTGTACGCAATCAATTAAGGCCATATACAAGCATAATGTACTAACCTATTTTAGTGTTTGTTTTCAGCATCCCAAAGATTGCTACACACAATTGCTCAACAGATGTGGATAGATACTTGCTCTGTTCTCTTAGGATCTTTTTACGAGCAAACTATTTTTGACGTGAGTACGTCATTAAAACTGCTTCTATAGTGGCAGACAATCCATAAAACTGATGATAACAAAATCAGGGGATACAGTTTGGTGTCACAGCTACATATCTGACATCTACATCCAAAATTTAATTACACCACTCGATAGCTAAGCCTCCCATAAGCTAAGAACAAAGAATATTCGTTACGTTGAGTGAGGACTGTGAGGCATCGCGCGTGGCGTAAGGGGAAGCGTCGCTATTTTTAGATAATTTCGCTGCGTCACATAATTTCGTATTCACGTAAAACACACGGCTGTGTCCACCACATAGCCCCTATTCATTATGACCTTGAATGAATCATCATCATAAACCCTTATCTGCAACTGCCCACAGGTGGGATTCAAGCTTGAATATTGAGAGCGTCACTGTCCACTATGCGAACCCAGTTTGGTGGAGGCACAGATTTTAATGTGGCCGTATTTATGCACAAAAAACATTTGCCCGGTGGCCGTAACGTTCCACTTTGAAGGAGATTTCCTAATAACAACGAATTATACATAATTGTCATTAATTTTCGCGTTATGCACATTTGGAGCGTATTTTTTGTTGTTTTTATCAAGGTTTAAATTATAATGATGGCTTCTCATTACCATACTACTGATGTTTTTTGTAGTACCTAAATACCTAGTACAGTCCACTGTTTCCTTAATCCTTACGGACACTATGTGAAATAAATGTAATCTTATAGTTTTCGGCTTTTGGCATCTCAACTACATACCTCAAACTAATCACCGACCATCTGAGGCCCGATTCTCTAAGTTATTTTAAAACTACACTGAAAGTTAACCGAATCGAGACTGAATTGTAAATTGACTGAAAGTTGAATTTCTGGTCTCTAAAATAAAAATTTAGTCTACTATAAATTCATGGTGACCACCATTAGAGAAGGATAGTTATAAATATAATTGGAAAGAGTAAAGAGAGACTCCAACTACTTATGCTAAAATTAACGAAAAAACTTTGAATCGTACAAGTTTCGGTCACATTTCGATATAATCACATTACAGTGTTGTATTCTATGTCAGGAGAATACCATTTCTGACATTTAAGACATCGACACACGATCGAAACTTGATCCGAACTCTATTTTAACTATTTTTTAGTTAGTGAATTGGGCCTCAGACCTTTAAAACACACAGACATGCTGTTTTTTTGTCAAACATAGCATGTCTTCTGTTTTGGTTGACTCATCAATAGGTCACACCTGCGGATAAAGCAGAACTTCTAACTTTGGTCCGTTGCTTAGGAAACAAATACCTAACATCTACGACTTATTCGAGTCTCATACCGTCACGGTTTCTGAATGGCGATTACTCCCAGCTATGGTCTATGGAAGCCTTCATACATCATAACTCCACGGTCCGTCGCTGAAGCAAGACGAGCGGCGACCGCGACGTTAGTGCCTATTGCCTACTGGTTATGTTTATATACCGGTTGGAGAACTATTGGGCAGTAAAACTATGAATTACTAGACGAACACTCGCGACTTCGCGTAGCGTTTTTGCTATACAAACTGCAACACTCCGCTTCACCCCCTTAGGGAGTGAATTTCGGAAATTCGTTTCTAAGTTCAACTTTAGACCACAAAAGGAATTTACCCTCCAAACTTCAGGGACTTACGGTTACGGTTATTTTTAAGCCATACAAAATAATTAGAAAAGTTTTCAAGACTACTTCTAATTAGTTCCATACTTTTGCAAAAAAACACCTAACTTCATTCAGTGCAGTCACGTAACGATTTATCTCGGCCTTAGGGTTAATTAAGGCTGGAAATAGGTGGACAGTGTTAGATACCCACCTACCTAGGAACATTATTTAGCCTTGTAGTGCGTCATCCTTAAATAATGCCAAATAATAGACTCCCGAGGCCTGGGGTTAATCGTCATCACTGATATAGTGAGCAGACAATGATTGCATCAAAGATGATGCAATTGAGAGGTCATTAGCATCACTTTGTACCTTCTGACCCTTCGTTCATAATGCGAATGTAGGTCATTATAATTTTAACTGGACAAATAGAAAAATACCCTTTAGGGCAGTTACGTTAGTAGGTAAAGTGCGTTCCGGTCTGCGAATAGCTTATCAAATAATGCTAACAGGTTGACAACAATCACAGAATCCAACTTAATAGCCAAAGGAGGATTTTGTAGGAACATAAAACACCTATGTTTTGCTATAGGTACCTACGTGGTTGAAGAACCTGGCTTCCTACTATTCGTTTAGTCTTTACGAACTTAACTTTGGACGTTATTAAATGCATAGACTTGAATAAATATTTCTTTCTTTATCAGCCAGTAGACATCCACTGGACGAGGCCTCCTCCATTGAATACAATGGGGGGATTTGTCATAATCACCACGCTTGGCAGACGGACTGGTGATCGAAGTTTAGTGTTAAGTATTCAGGTGGATGCTGCTGTCCATCCCCTGGTTGTAATCCCTCCTGCTTTTACTACATTCATGGGAGGAGGTGTCTATTCTTAGGGCGGACATACAATGGTACCATAAACAAAAATCTTTACTTATCATAATTTTATTCCTTTTCCAGGACAAAGTCTACATCGGTATTGAACGGGGCGGACAAGGAGCCAGCGCCTGCACCCTCGCCAGCCGACTCCGGAGTGTCGGAGCTGGAGAGAGATCACCACGACTACGGGTAAGCATGACATCACTCATCATCAGCTTACATTTGACGACCTCTGTGGCGCAACAGGCGAGTATAGGCGAGATGCAAGAGAAAAAAACGACGAGAGGGAAAAACGAAAAATCAACAAATCACATGAAACAACATGCTAAGATACACTGGCACTCAAACAAGAGGAAGTCGCAATAGGGGCGCTTTCTTCTTTTTTTTGCGCCTTGTTGCACGCGAACGAAGATTGCTTCTAATTTGGCCACTATTTCTTCAAACTCCATGAAACTTTGTGCACATGATCAGTACACTAATATCCCCCGTGGTGCGTTAGTTTCTTGTAAAATTATGTGGTTACCAAATGATAAATTTAAAAAACTATTTTTTTTAAACTGATGCACCACTGATCTAAATAAATAATAAATAAATAAATGCTAGAGATTTCACACAACATTATCTAGCCTCAAGCCAAGCAGAGCTTGTGTTATGGGTACTAGATAACTGATATAATTAGGTACCTAATGCATAATACCCAGAACACCCTGAACAATGATCTGCAGATCGTACAAATATTTGTTCAGAGGGGACCCGCAACCTCCTGCGTCGCAGGCGAACCTTCGCCCGCCGCCCCACAGAGGTCGTTAATCTAGATATTAGTGAACACACCATGTGTACAAAATTTCATGGAGTTTGAAGAAATAATAGCCAACATAGAAGTTAAGTTCGTTCGCGTACAAAGGGGCGTTAGCGCCTTACTGGTAACCTTCTCTTAACATTTAGTATTCTTTACTTAAAGCCTGTCTATGATTGAAATGTACGGTAGTAACAATGTTTTCCGAGAGACAAATAGTTTTAGATTCTCTTCCTTATTTCAACACCTTTCAAAAGTCAAAAAGAATTTTATTCATTGAAATCACAAGGATCATTTTGAATCGTCTTATAAACTAAAATTACTCCTGTTCCAACGCGACCAAGCCTAGAAGAATCAGGCAACAAACACGGCTTGGCTTACAAAAACGGTGTCCGTCTTACCACTAGGTGAGAAGCGCCTGTGTGGTGCCTCAGAGCAAGGAGTTGCTGATACATAGTAAATGAGAACTTAAAAACCTTAGGAAGGTAGTCAAAATTAAATAAAAATCAGCAAAAAAAAAATGCTTTTAACAGTCTTATGTGGTACCAAAACCAACCAATACAAACCATACCAATTAGTGGTATTGATTTGTCATGTTGAGAACAATGGACTCTTTACAGACCTCGGACAGGATACAGGATTTGTCAGTTTTTCATTTCGATGTGGTAACTAAAACAATTGTCTCTAGTAAAACACCAATAAATATTGTTTATTACTTTATTTTACTAGAGAAAGTTGTTAGAAAATTTAAATTTGTTATTAGTGTAATCATGTGTACAAAGTTTCATGGCGTTTGAAGAAATAAAAGCCAAATTAGAAGCATATTTCGTTCGCGTGCGTTCGCGTACTAGGTGACCCTCTTAACTTAAGTTCGCTGTGATTAATATTCATATCGTAATTTTCCAGAACAGCCGACCGTCTCCGAAGCCATGACGCTCGTATCCGAGCGCCGAGAATGATGGTGCAGACCTACGGTCGAACGCGGGATGAACGAGACTCGGAGCTAGGGAGGGTCAGGAGGGATCGAGCACTCCTGAGGCAACGACTGGAAGACACCGAATGGAACCTGTGCCAGCGAGCTGGAGAAATAGCACTGCTTAAGACGCAGTTGAAAGATGCCCAGGTCAGTATTATTTAAATATTTTTTTTGTTAAACCCAACAGTCACGTACCTAGGTACTTGACCGATCTTCTGTGGCACGGCGGGTGAGTAGCCAGCTGAGATTCAACCGGTTGCGGGTTCGATTCCCGCTGCGAGACAAATGTTTGTATGATCTGCAAGTATTTGACCCGGGTCTGGGTGTTATGGTACCATGGTACTCGTACTCGTACTCGTAGTTCCTGATACCCACTTTATTATTTTGGATATTATCTCATACATATTTATATATACATATTTTATCTCTTGGAGTCGCGGCCTCTGGGAAAAAATAGAGCCGACGAGGTGACTCAGCACTAAATCGTTTGTATACAACAAAAAAAAAACAAAAAAAAGTGTTTTTTTTTCTGTTTTTTCGTATGTTAAAAATGTATTTTTCAAAACAAGCTTTTATTCAATTATTGATCGGCACCGTGAGCTGGTCACAATGAGCCCAAACACTGCCAGGCTACCATTAATAATCGAGGAGTTCCGTTGTCCATCTTTCGTCTCCATCATCAGATCACCATAATATTGTATTGTCATCTGAACTTGACAGGTATGAAAAATATCAGCTCAATCGGTTAGGTGGAACTGGTTCAAAATTCGATTTCAAGATTTGTCCCACACTAACATACTATAATAAAAGATTTTAATAAAAAACGCTGCTAACCGCAGTCTCAACCTCATGCCAAAAGAAAATATTTAAATGTCTCTCTCTCAATTTCAGAACGAACAAACCGTAAAAGGCCACGAGTATCTCACCCTAAAGGCCGACTGCCGCCAACTCCGCGAATCCCTCGATAAAAAAGAAAAGGAGATCATGAGACTCCGAACAGAATCCGGCGAAAAGGACAAAACGGCTGCTAGACTACAAACCGAAGTCGACCGACTCACACACGACTTAAGAGAAACCGTCAAAGACCTGAACAAAACTAAGGACAATAACAAAATCGAAATCGAAAGACTGAAAACCGAAATCAAGGAACTACGCCAGGAGTTATCTGACGTCTCCCTCAGTGGATACGAGGGCATCGAATGTGGAAGAACAATGAGAGGGATCTATGACGTGTGTAAAACGAACGAGTACCATTGGAACTCCAGCGATAGTACCTTAGAAGACGCAGAAGTCCAAAGACTAAACGGGGAACTACCCGATAATTGCGGGGAATCCTGTCATGCCGGGGCAATCATCGAACGACTCAAATGCGAGCTTGAAACTAAAGAAACACAGTTCAACAACGAAAGGAGAAACTGGTCTGAGGAGAAAGACAAGGTATTGAGATACCAGAAGCAATTACAGTTGAATTATGTCCAGATGTTCAAGAGATCCCGCACTTTAGAAGCGGAAGTTGACGGGTTGAGACTTGAACTCGAGCTATGCAACAAAAATATGAAGAATATCAACAAACACGGCAAGGCGATCGAGCTGTAACTACCAAAACAGATAGCATTAATATTTATTTCAAGGCTATTGTAAATAATTAGTTATAAGATAAAATCTTGCCTTACGATCAACGATCCACGCCCGTATTCACAAACAACACTGTGGAACGCATGACTGACAAAACAAATTGGCGCACTAGATATCATTCAAAAGGTCAGTAAAATATTTCCTTTTTGCTAAAGTTTATCCTGTCAGCAAATATGACAAAAATGGCACAATAAACAATGACAATGTTTCATCGTAAGGTCACAGTGTTGAAAGTATAATGTTTGTGAATATGGTGTGTAATGTAACAATAGATTAAGTTTGTTAATACTCATTACTTGACGTCATATTTAAATTATTGTACATTTTAGAGGACGTTAAGGTTATGTTTATCGTAGTAATAAAGATGTTTTTGAAGTAAAATCTTTTTATATTTCAAAGAAACGCTTTTCCCTCCATCGGGGTACGTTGCATAATATATGTAGACCACCACAGACCACCCTCACCGTCATGGCAATTTAGACGTGACGGTACTAACTTCGTCATCACCATTGCTTTCCCACGAGTCCCGATGCAATGGTTATTTAGATATGGAAGGAAAATTTTGTATTCTTACAAACTATACGTAATAGTATTTCAATGTAATATACCTACATACATACATAAGCACACGCCTTTATCCCCGAGGCAGAGCCTCAAGGGCCTCTTCACCGTAGGTTGTACAATCGCAGGAATATAGACGTGACAAGTGGTGAGCTCATAGCCGCCATTGCTTTCCACGACCAACTCGGCTAACGCTTTCTTCCAGTACTATAACACACTCCTAAATAAGTCAGCAGGCAGGACAAATCTTACACCAACGAAAATTGGACAAGTCTGGTTTTACGAGTTTAATTTAGACATCTGAACAGAACCTGAATCACATAGATACAGTTACAAATGATCACTAACTTATTGTTTATATGACTAGTAGTATTCAAATGATTGACTCTGGTGTCATAAGGCATTATAGATAGACTAGTAGTTTTTTTTTTCCATACAAGCTTCGCTTCACTGCACCCCTCAGGGGGTGAATTTCGGAAATTCCTTTCTTTGTGTACCCCTAGACAACAAAAGAAAAGTACCCTCCAAATTTCAGGTCTCTAGGGCTAACGGCGGTTCGTTGATAGTCAGTCAGTTACGCGACAATTTTATAAAATAAAATGCTTTGCACAGGAAAAAACCAAGAAACATTCCTTGTTCGATGATAATTTCTTCCAAATACAATATTTTTAATTTATAACTTCGATTTCAGATTAGATAGACCTAAATTCCTAGATCTGAAATTAAAACCTTCTTTCACAGTTTCGCTCCTTGTAGACTTTGCGGGTACAACCTGAAAAAACAAAAAAAAATATAAAAAAATTAAAGTTTGGCGCCACTGTCTATGTAAAACTGTCAAAAGCGCAGATTTTTCCAAAGTTTTTTAATACTGACTACGTTAAGTTCTGTGCAGTTTTCACAGAAAACATTAGTTCCTATTTCTGCCGTAAGAACATTATGTCTGGCATTTAGTTTTAGCGTCATCCGTTGTGTAATCTGGTGAAAGGTTGTTTTTGAAATGGTTTTTGGATTTAAAATCCCTACATTAACGTCGATTGTCGAAATGTTGCTATGTAAAGCGTCTATAAAAATGTTCAAGTTTGGTGTCCGTTTGTTAGTCAGGATAGCTGTTTTATTTTTGAAAATTTCCTGATTTTGTGATGCTGAAATAAATTATTGTGATCACCAGCAAGTCGGAGTAGAACTAAGATAATGCAATACAAGTTTCGCTGCCTTAGGTATGAGTCAAATTAATAACTATATTCCAATTTAACACGTAGAAAGACTGGTTCAACATGAATCAGTAGAGTTTGTAGCTTTGTAGACAATGTAGCCTTTCTCTGCATTCCACCGGGATGTTGGCTGCCGTGAAGTTAGGCATAAGACATCACAGAATTTCCAGGAACTATCTACAAGCTCTAAGGCGCAGGTCAGACAGAAGAGACGTAAGACAAATGTCTCTTCCGCGTCCTTTTCATACAAAATGTATAGAAGCGTCGCGACGCACAACAAACAGAAAAGACGGGGTGCAGGCGTAACGCTTTTACCTCTGCCCCCTTATTCGCTATGACCAAACGAGACATAACGCGGGCTCGTTACGATATCTGCGTGGAATCATCGGTAAATAGCATGGGTGACGTCACATATTATTGACAAGGAATCTCTTAGGTCATAGCGAATAACCACCCTGCTCTGCTCGCGACGTGTCCTCGTCTTACGTCTCTTCTGTCTGGCCTGCGCCTTATGCGACTGTTTTCGACGCCTAATGCCACTTCAACTTTATACAGGTGTAATCAGACTAATAAGAAAAAAAATCGGTTTCGTGGATACGGCCGTGTGTTTTACGTGAACACGAAATTATGTGACGCAGCGTAATGACCTCAAAATAGCGGAGCTTCCCCCTACACCGCGCGCGATGCGTCACTTTCCTCACGAAACGTAACGAATTCTTTGATCCTTTAGCTATCGAGAGGTGTAATAAAATTTTGGATTTGGATGATAGATATGTAGCTGCAACACCAAACTGTATCCCCCGATTTTTTTATCATCAGTTTTCACTATAAAAGCAAATTTAATGTCGAATTCATGTCAAAAACTAAACAGTGCAAGACATCACGCCAGCGCAAGGGCACCACTTAGGTACGGACCTCGGCTTGGGCCGTTGCCAGATTGGGAGGAATAGGAAACGCCCTGGAACATGCTTGTAACGGTTTAGGCGTGTGGTACTGAAGGTACTTAAAGTCTTCGACCCCGCCGGCCGCCGGGTCGCTGTATCTGTGTAGTGTTTACTCTGTCGTGATTGGATGACGACGCCCCCGCATTCGCGGCGGTGATTTCGTCATCCGGGTCACCAAGAACGTGTCTTGGTCGACGAAGGGATTGAAGCGCGGGTGGCTCGATGGGGTAGTCAGGGACGGAAGCTATCAGCGGGTTAGGGTGGTCCGTAGCCCTTTCATAATGCCGCTGCGAGGCGTGCTTCATGAAGAGGGCTATGGACTTGAGTTACTGATCATAATGTATCTCGCATGTTTTTTTATACTACTTGGCAACCAAACAAGCATATGGCCCACCTGATAGAAAGCAGTTGCCGTAGCCTATGGACGCCTGCAACACCAGAGGCATCACACGCGCGCTGCCGACCCAGAGACATAAAGATGAAAAGTCACATGTTCCTGTAATTTCACCGGCACCCGTACCCTACAAACCGAAACACAGCAATGCGAGCACTACTGCTTGGCGGCAGAAATAGGTACGGTGGTAGTACTTCCCCGGACGAACTCTTTCACCAAGAAGTTCTACTACAAACAATAAATATTTGAAAACCATAGCTAAATACCAACCTGTGTGACATCTCCAACGGCTGGTCGTCGTCTCCATTTATACCACCAGTATTCGACTCCCAGTGTGACACACGCTAGGCCTATTCCCATGAATATGACTATGAACACGCCGCCTATGTTCTGAATGGAGATACCATCAGACTGGTCGTCTTGTTTCTCGCATTTCATGGCGTTGGGGTTGTTGTTCCACCATGTTTCTTTAAGCTTCTCTAACTTGCGCTTGTTGAGGAGTTGTAGAATTCTAAAATGGATAGTTTTTTTTTTTATTATCATCAGCCTGTAGAAGCCCGCTGCTGGACATAGGCCCTTAGAATGCCACGATGCACGGTTTTGAGCCGCCTCCATCCACCGACTTCCTGCGACGTTTATAATGTCTTTAGAACATCCAATGGCCTTCCTCAATACCGCGTCGCCCGGTTATAAGATGGGAATTACATGCCTATTGTTTTCAAGTCGTGCTAAAATTTGCGAGGCGTGAAGCGCGATTTTGTACAAAAATAAACTAATCTATTTTATAAATAAAGAGAACTTGCTTTACTCATAAAACATCTTTCTTTCTTTTCATATTTTTTCGTACAAATTAGTGTCTTATATTTGCAAACATTCATTAAAAAACCGCGCTAAATTTGTCGCGGTCCCCTTTCTGGTATGAAATATCCACGACAAATTAGCGAAGCGATAAACATGACGTGCTACGTCCTTCGAAGCTCGCTGTCATATAGGTAGTTGAGTAGCGTATATTACCGTTACGTCCGACACCCCGTCGCGAATAAAAATCTATTGTTATGCGATGTTAATGGATAAGCTAATTATTCCCACTCCGTCGCGAAATGCAAAAGTACAGTCAAAGAAAAGAAGTCAGAGAAAAAAAAAAAAAAAAAAACTTTTATGAGGACCTCTGTGACGCAGTGGGCGAGTAGCCGGCTGAGATGCGAGAGGTTGCGGATAGTAGGATACGTACGGTCACACAGTTTAATTAGCGAACCTCTTATTAAGTACATTTTGTTTGAAGAATCAAACCCTATATGTACCTAAACAAGAAATTAAATAACTTATCTGGAACTAAGCATTAATTCATCATTCATTATGCATTCGTGGCATTCTAAGGGGGAGGCCTATGCCCAGCAGTGGACTTCTACAGGCTGATGATGATGATCGGCAGCTTGATAGACACGGACAACCACTTTGATAAAGCAAGGTCAGCATGGGCGTAGCCAGGGGGGTTTTTGGAGGTTCAAACCCCCCCGAAATATTCAAAACTAGTTGCGCCTCGCGGTTTCACCCGCGTTAATAATGATGAAAATTGATGATGATGATGATGAAAAGTAGCCTATGTGTTAATCCAGGGCGTAAAGTATCTCCATTCCAAATTTCACTCAAATCCATTCAGTAGTTTTTACGTGAAAGAGTAACAAACATCCATACTCACAAACATTCGCGTTTATAATATTAGTAGGAAGTAGGATGGATGTTGACAAAATCTGATACTTTTTGAAGAAACACCAGTGTGGTGAATGTTCTTTTTTTCACATTAATAGTATTAATGTAATTTCGTGTACATTTTTGTTGTTTTATTCTCTTGACCGCCCCGAAACTAAAACCTGGCTACGCCCTTGAAGGCCACCCATTTGCTTGATCAAAGATGATCAATAAATAAAACTTTCCCTGTAGTTTTTCCAAACATTTTCTAATATTTACTTTGAGTCAGTCAACAGAATAATTTTAGCAATACACCACAACAAACAGTCAACAAATGTATAAGTAGGTATAAGTGGATTAGTGGTCAAACAAGCAATTTTATGTTGCTTGTCGGCTAATGTCAATTCGGTCACCTTTTGTAGATTTGCATAAAATATTATACGGTTGCATGGTTGGAACTTTTTAATCAAATCATCATAATCAACATCATCAGCCCGTAGAAGTCCAATACTGGAAGATCAAATACGAGATTTTTTATTGTTTATAAAAACTGTCTGTTTTTTATAGGCAAAATTGAAGCTGGACTTCTGTCGAACTGTTTCGCCTGTATTAGGCCTCAACTAACCATGTTTTTCTGGTTCATTGTTTAAATTGATAAGTCTTATTATCCGATTATATCTAAAAACGTCGGTCAAGTGCGAGCAAACACGCGCCCGAGGGTTCCGAGTTTCCGACCAATAAACTAATTCAAAATCGTACGAGGAAGAAATAATAATAATAATAATATTTTATTTATCAAGACAACTGAGTCCAATTTGTTAGTAAAACGCAACCTAAAAACTAGGTTAGTACTCAATAATTAACAATGATTTAGTCCTCTGGACGAGCTTCCAAACCAGAGGACAATCGAATCGATAGTTTGAGTAATTATTTTATACTCATAACATTAAACGTAAAAACTCTTAGCATTCTAATTGCCAATTTCAATTAATATGGAATTTACAGAGTTAGTCTTCATTTAAAAGTTAAGTTATTTACATTAAGTAGTCGAAAAGTCTCGCCTTAAATCTGACAATCTTACCTAGTGGTAAGACACTATCTATACGAAATCGTCTATCCGCATTCTGCTTCCGTGTGTTAAAATTATGAGGATGCAGAAGGACGATTGTTCTGTGAAACTGACAATTACATTGATTTAATTATTTTAGTTTCGCCATTTTATCGCTGCGCAAGCTGTTATTAGCTTATCGCACAACTGGGAACTAGCATTAGTGACGTCATAATTATGTTTAATAGAAAAAGTTCGATGAACATGCAAATTAACGACTTATTTATGCAGAAAGTATGAACACTAGAAATAGAATAGTCGAGCGAATAAATAAATAAATATTGGACATCTCACACAACATTATCTAGCCCCAAGCTAAGCAGAGCTTGTGTTATGGGTACCAGATAACTGATATACTTAATACAATACATTACATAGATATATATTTTTTATTATACATAGCAAAATACCCTGAACAATTATCTGCATATAGCACAAATATTTGTTCCGAGGCGGGGATCGAACCCGCAACCTCCGTCACATGCGAACCTTCGCCCGCCGCGCCACAGAGGTTGTCAAATAAGCCGAACATCATCAATTTGAAATCTAGATTATCATCTCACTTCGAAAACTTACCAAAATGTTTAAGTTAACTTACCTACCTAACTTACCTACCAACCAATTTCATATTAAATCAGTTTGAATAGGCTCTATAAAGGCCTTTTGTATAAGTAGAACAATGGTGTAATGGCGGGTGCCAAATTTGTCTTACGATATTATATTATTAAATTCAAATAGTTTAATTCAAGGTCGTAGGTTTAAATTAGTTAGTAACTAGTAAGTAACTATCACGATTATAAAGCTACCGTCAAAAGTCCATGATCATACGTAGCTGCAGACGATATTCAGTCTCAGAGCGCTTGTAAACGTCCGTTTTTTTCATCGGATAACAGACCGAAAAACGGATATCCTTGTATACTTACATATATTTTTTTTACCGGCTGGATGTTAGCTTGGACTGCCGTCTAGAACGCAGGTAGACAGCACTCAATTTATAGAAAACCGGCAATACGTCCGTCAGCGCCAACAGGCACCACCAATACACTGGCGTGGATGACCGCTCTATCTTACGCCTGACCGGTGTCCGTCGCGCCGAGGGGAAACGGAGGTGCATCCGGCGTAAATTGTTCGATGTCCAGTGCATGTACACACATTCATTATAAACCATACACCACCGCGAATCCGGTAAAAAACACGGTCCGTTATCCGGTGAAAAAAGCGGACGTTTACAAGCGTTCTCACATGAAACGCTTTACAAAATCACGTAACGTCACGGCTTGTGCTAAGTAGTTAAGTATAGTTAGTTGTCAGTATTGGACATTGACCCCTTAGTTCGCACGAATGGAGCCTCCAGCGGCCGCGGGGCAACCGCAGGTAGCTGAAGCCTTTCAACACACTGGTTATACTCACGCATTGTTGAACTGGTCCTTCAGAGGCGAGCCTTGCTGAACAGCGATCGCATACGGTTTCCTGGAGAACTCATCACCGACCATCTGAAGGTCACAGCTCGTCAGCACGTGATATCTTACGTCGGTTGCGTCTCCCAGCCACGCGAACCCTTAACAGATGTTAAAAGGATATTTTTTTACTAACTTCTTTTTTTAAACAAACAAACAAAAAAATAATTATCAAAATTAATGCATAATTGACGGAGTAATCGCGTAACATACATACAAAAAACATACGGGTTGAATTGAGAACTTCCCTCCTTTTTTGAAGTCGGTTAAAACAGAACCGCTTTTGAAGAGCTGCTTAAAAACATCTTCATCAGATCTTGATCAAATTTCACAAAAACTAATAAGCACAATCAAAAATAAACCGGCCCTCTATTCTCTATCTCGCGACAAGTTTGCACAGGCGTAAATTGTACGATGATGGCTGCCAAACGTCGTTTCCTCATGCAAAATTTACCGTTTGGCTGCTCTGATTGCACAATTTACGCCTGATGGGAACCTGTAGGGAGATAGAGAATAGCCCACCCTGAGGGTTTACTATCGATCACAGGTCCTTTTCAAGGCCATACAGCTCAAGCCGAAGTAGTATTAGTAGGTACTTAGTATACCTTCGCTAGAACTTTTTGAATCTCGAACTCTTTGGACGGCTTCCTCTATGGAGTTTGGCAGTCCTGCCTCTCGCATCGCTTGCCACATCTTGCTGTATTTGTCGCTTACTGGGTAGTCCCATACGGCTAGTTTGGCTCGTTCTACGTCGCTCAGGCTGTCGTTTAGGCTCATTTCTTTCCATATTCTGGCAAATAAAGATTTTGCTCATAAAAATGTAATGGTAAGAACAAATTGTCGAAAATTTCGACTGAATTACTACGCTTAGGCTGGTTTTAGAGTCACGCTGACTGCGCGCTGACCGTCGGCGCTGACAGCTCAGCGCGTAGCTTGTCTAAAGTTTTTTGCGCTGATTGCTACGCGTTAAGTGAATCACACACGTGTGTTTCGTAGCAGATGCGGTAAGATATATGTATCTGAGCGCGTATCTGTTCATATCGCTCTCTATACTAAACTCAAGGAGCAACAAACACGTAGCAGATCACTTATATTTTACCGTCAAGCATCTGTAAGCACCGACATATATCAAAAGATGGACAGATTATATCTGTGTATATAAATTGAAATAGATACAATACAGTTTGAAGGTTTCCGCGTGAATGTATCATTTTCGTATATTATCGAATCTGCTACGTGTGTGATACCTTCAGATGCGATAAGTTTTTATACACATATAAAATATGTCCGCGTCTGCTGCGTGTGTGATGCACTTTATTCTAAAACGCTTCCTAGAAGTTCATGCGTTTCGGCTGTCAGCGCCGACGGTCAGCGCGCATTCAGCGTGACTCTAAGCAGCCTTAATTTTTTTTGTTTCATTTTTTCAAACGAAATATACTAATGTTGGTACCTTGATAATGCTATCCGATGGATATCTGTATAATTTTACGATGATGATGGTTTTCTATCATACTTCTATAAATTTTTTATTTCCCTCTAGTCAATAGTTATTTGAAATCACAAGGATCATTTCAATCATTTTAGCTTTATCTTTACCCCGTGATAACAGTGATAAAATTATCGCACACACACACGGCTTGTAATATTTTAGTAAATAGCGATTCTTTCTTTGTAGGTACCTATTTACCTACCTATATTTAGCACCAGAAACATGTAATTTATAAGAACTTATGTTGACGCAATAAAATTACTTAAGTAGGTATACATTTATCGTTATCACGGAATAAAATTTATCATTCAATCTGAGTTGAATGACAGAACAAATTATCTGCAACAAAATTGTGATAATTTTTATAACAATCACGAGATAGAGGTCTTAAACACGCTGGGGGGCTTGACCGATAACACGAGATATGAAACAGTTTGAACAGTCGAGAACTCGAGAGTTATCTGGTCTACATAATTAAGTCTTAAGCTTTTCGTCTTCTGAATTCAGATTTGTTTTATTTCCTGAGGCCTTAGACAAAGTAAAATTCAAATAGCGATGACGCTAATAGAAAAGTCCAAAATGTATGAGATTGGCGTAATCTATCGATATGTTACGTGGTCTTTTGTATTGTATAACGACTGTAGAAATAGAATCGCTTCGAAGCGAATACCGTTTGTCTAGGCCGGCAGGTATAGCTACTAACATCCCACTATGTACCTACAGTACTACATGTAGTACTACTGCAGTAGTCACTATGTATAAAGCACCCATTGAAGTCTAAAAAGAAGACGGAGGAGAAAGGTAGAGAAAGGCCCTCCAATCGATGGACTAAAGACATTATAAACGTAGCAGGAAGTCGGTAGATGGAGGCAGCTCAATACCGTGCATCGTGGCATTCTAGAGCAGTGGACTTCTACGGGCTGATGATGATGATGACGATGATGATGATGAATGCAGACAGAGCAAATAATGCAGACATAATATATCATTGCTGGTCTGCGACAGGAAACAACATAACACCCAACAGTCACATACATACACACTGCAGGATGATGATGATGATGAAAGTCTAAAATCTCAAATTAAATCATCTTTAGCAACTCCATCTTGCTTAAAAGGAAATAACGGGAATTACCTTCAACAAGCTCTCATACTTACTCATAGAATCTGACTTCGATATGCGCCATCCTTTCGAAGTATGTCATAGCGGCCGATCCATTGAGAGGCGCGTATTGTATCTTGTATTGCTTGGACAAATCGTCCAGGGATTCTATAGGCGTGTCGAGGCGGGAGACGGTCAGAAAGGCTGCGAGATTCGCGGTGTATGAGGCTATGATGATAAATCTGTAACGTATAAGATGGTTTTTTGGTGACCTTCGTCATGCATGACTGTTCTACGAAGTGTTAGTTTCTGTCGCCAAACTCAACATTATCCTTAGAGGAACCTTAGTGTGCCATGGTGTGTCCGGCCTAAGAATAGTCCTCCGTGTCCTCCCGTGGATGTCGTAAAAGCCAACTAAAGGATGGACCAGAGTATGGGCCGCACCATCCACCTGAGTACTCAACGCCATTACTGCGATCATCAATTCGCCTGCCAAGCGCGGTGATAATGGCAAATCCCCCCCATTACGTTCGATGGGGGAGGCCTCGTCCAACGGTGGACGTTTAAAGGCTGATGATGATGATGAAGGGACCTTCTAGCTTCAGTTAAGAGGTACTTACCCGAAAAGCCACCACGTAGCCGCGAGCAGCCTCCCGGAGAGATTCTTGGGCGCCTCCCCCCCTCCCTGTGGGGTGAGTGACGTCATACAGAACCATAGACACTCCTTGAGAGTAAACTCGCGTTTTTCTTCGTCTTCTCTGTATTTTTCACGGTTGTTCTGGTAGCTATATGGACTCCATTTATCAAATACCCACATGAGGAAACTACAAAATTTAAAAAATGGTTACCTAAAAGTTAATTTTCTCATACTATATGCTCTGTTTTCCGTTATTCGTATTCTTCTGATTTTAATGGGACTGTAAGTATGCTCTGGGTGGTAACTCCGTGGCAAGACAGACAAAAAAGACAGCCACAAGCCGGCTGCGATATAAAAGTATAGGTAGCGGGTTCGATTCTCACACAATCGCGTTATTTCAACAATTATTCTGGTCAGTCTAGATAATCTATTCCAACAATTTAATTTACCTATTGCCTACTCGTCTTTCCATTTCTAATTTGCACTTTTGACATTTCTGTGGTACTTCAACCTTTAGAAACATCGAGGGCATTTTTTCATGGTAAAATTTTCGTTCATTTCCTTTGTCGAATCATACCCATATAAAACAAAATATTGTTTAAACTAAGTAGGTAGGTACCCTAAAATGCTTTACAATTCGCTAGCAATAAATTAATAAGAGCGTTAAGTTTAACAAACAATGACTCAAGATTATTCCATACATGTATTTTTGTTTAATTTTGCTCGCCAATGTAAATACTTACGAGGCTAGAATCGCTGGCTACTTATACCTATTATTAATACGTTTTGAAATTATTTTAAATTTTTCTCATTATAATTACAGAGTGTGTTCGAAATTCGACCCTACGAAACGGAGTAGGTAGGTACCTCATCAACATCATTTATAATCCTTGTAACTTGGGCCTATTCCACCGTGTCGTCGGCAGATAGCATGGCGCATGGGCCATGGAGGTAGCCTTCGTGGCGTAAATGACAAAATGGAACCTTAGATACAGGTTAAAAAAACAAAAGTTAAAGTTTTCGTGCTGTATAAAAATGAAATTTTGTGACATACCTGTTGTATTGCCCAGTGGAGCCGATGGTCAGATCAGTGGAAATGAACGGAAATATGTAGCATAAAGCTTCGCATAAGTTACCATAGCCACATTATATTATTTCTATAATAAAAGCTGCCTAAACACTAACTAGATATTTTTTTAGGCGCATCGAGGCTATTAACTACTAGCATGTCAGAAAGTTATTCTCGTCAACAGCTAAAATGTGATTTAATGACTCCACGCGAACGAAGTCGCGGACGAGCCGCTAGTAGCTCGTCCGCGACTTCGTTCGCGAGCACAAAGAAAGAAATAAAAAACATTTTTCAATGAGTCGGTCAGTGTGTGGCAATCAAGCTTTATATTTGTAATATTTTTTTTCAACTTGGGTTACATTATCGGAGTTTTCGTAGGGATCCCTAATTTTTTTGAAAATAAATTATAGCCTTTGTTACTCAGTGATAACATAGCATTCTACTGGTGAAAGAATTTTACGAACAAAAATACAAATCTTTTCTCTTTTTAATATTAGTGTAGATGCGATGTCTTTACCGATGACGTTATGATACATAAGTCAACAGATCCACCTGGCTGCTTAAAATTATTTCCCTTGACACGTGTAACAGTTAAAATCATAAATGGTATCTAAAGAGTATGTATGTGTCCGTCGCTTGACCTCGTTCCGTAAAATCAGATAAAGAAATAAAACGAAGCAGGTGGGCACGGACCATCGATCGCCATGTATCGGAATAACGTTAAAATGTCATGGCGCGTTTTCCGATTACCCCATTTCACCCCACCCAAGACTCGACACAATCATGCCACCGGAGATATTTAAAACTCTGATATCAGCTAAAAATCACATTCGTTTTCTGTCCTGCTTATATAGCCAACGGTGGAAAGAGACGAGGGGATCGTAAACAATTCGGAAATTATAACGGGTGGAATGCGAACTGTACCGGCAAGGTGCAAGAAACAAGTTTCTGCAACGGCCGAGTGATGTCACGATTGTATCCATTGGCTCACCTGGTAAAGAAGTATGCACCCAGTATAGATAGCCACACGTCGTTTTCCAGTACTGTTAGAAATTTAAATAAGGACGTCGGGTTACGAGGTAGCTTCATCATGATTGTTATGCCGACCAAGTCATAGTACGGCACGGTAAAATCCACCACATTTTCTCTCTCGGCCATGACTGACATCGAAGTTAACCCTATATCCGCCCTTTTTTCAATCAGTTCCTTTATGATCCCGTTCCAGTTGCCATTCTCATCCATCGTGCCAAAATTTCCATCGGGCGATAACGTTATTTCGTAATCAAACTTTACTATCTGTCTTATCTCTTCTATAAGATCTATGCAATAACCTTTGAATCCTTTAGCTGCATCGTCATCTCTTATGATAAAAGGCTCTTGCTGCAAAACAATTTAAATTTTGAAAAATTGCAATCTTCGCTCACGAAATCACATGAGCAATTTGCTTCAAAATTCCAGACGACGAAAGTTGGGAATGAGTATTGTTTGAACAGATTGCGGTTGAGTAAACTGACAAAATTTTATCAAGTTGCCAACAGAATTTTAAACAATGGTAAGAGTTCATTTACCTACCTCGACTGTGACGATTCTGTAGACGAGCTGCGCGGAGAATTCGCTCATGTTGGCGCCGAGGTCGGTCAAGGACAGAGGGTTTGACAGACCCGCCTTCCAGGTACCTAAGGCCTTGCTGCCGATGGAAGCACCATCTTTCACTGTCACCGCGGACAGGTCAGTGCTAAACTCCATGTAGCTTCGACCGTTCATTGGATCGTCTTGAGGAATAAACAATGGAGCGTACGTGGGAGTTTCCTTCACCTGGAACAGAATATGAATTACTCGCATCCGTATCTAAATATACCTTGTAACTCTACTTGAGATGTAAACTTTGCGTTAAAAATAAAATAACGACCAGTCCATCATGTACTGGTCGCTATTTTATTCGGTTGCACAAATTAGAAATAGCCATGGACTGTCCATGGCTATTTCTAATTTGTGCAACCGAACGCACCTCTTGAAATGCGGTTTTCAGATCCAAGGTCCTGTTAGGTGTATTCTTGCCATCGTAGTCGTCACATGTAATATATTTCATGTCATTTGGCCACTTGCCAGAGTCCAGTAGGGATCTGGAAATACATAAACGTGAACTCTCTCTCATGGAATAAGCCCAGCTATAAATAGCCGAACGAACCACATGGTACTCGGTGCACTAGAAACGAGAACGCTAGCACTGGCTGAAATAGCAAAGATCATTACTTGATGGCTAAAAATGTCCGGAGAGACAGGTCAAAGTAGAACGCTGACGTGATTTCTGGTTCGCCGTTCATGCTGTACGTCGTCTTGATTTTGCCCAGGCGGTCTCTGCTCTTGGCATCTGGAGTTGGTCTCATGTAAACTATAGTGGCGTCTTTGCATCCACAGCTGATTTCTCCTTTATCCAAAGACAGTGCGAACCACGCGGTCTTTCTTCCGAAGTACTGGTTCTCGTCCGCTGCGTCCAAAACATTTTTTATCGTCCTCAGACTACCGATCACGAAGAAGTTGACAATGTCCAACTCTCGCAGACTCCGCAGCTGAGTTTTTATCTCGTCTTTGCTGAAACTCTTCACGGGAGTTATCACGTGCCGAGTGGGTATATTTTGGAGTAAAGACTTGTACTTGTGGTCCATAACTGTAAACAAGCGGTTTTTATTAAATTTGTTGTTAGCTGATGCGTGATAACGGTAATAACCTATCTTCGACGACAAGAACGAATGCGGGTATTATCACTCAATTCAATGTTGCTGTACAACTGTTACTAGGTACTTCAGAAATTTAATTATTCATCAAGGAACATACCGAAAAACTCGTCGAATATAATCGCAGCATTGGTTATCTCCTGTTTCGTTACAATCGCTCTTATAGACTCTGGCAGAACGTCTGCTGGAGGCATAACCTGCAGTAAGAACTTGGTCTGGTTTGCGTTTAGATTGCGCCACTGCCTCAGATCCCCGGCCTGGCCAAAAGAACCAGAGATAGTCGGCAGACCCAATGCAGCTGTGAAAGACTTTACAGTCTCTGAACCGACTCCGGTCATCGTAAAGTCAAGTACGACATGAGGACTCTTCTTTGCCGAGAGCATGTCGTTGTATTTTCTGCAAACTGATAAATAGTGTTCAATTTGATATACTTATCTAGTTTACTGTGAACATTTTGTATGCAACAGTGATATCTCAGCTTCATTAAGAAAGCATCCAACGAATCCCACCAAAAGTCGGGTAAAGTCCGATAGACTAAAAAACTTTGAGTACCTACCGAGTTATAACTACAGGATTCGGTGGCCGAGATCCGTTATACTGCATGATCCGGTACACATACCTGCCTATAATTTTGTTACTGTATGATCCGGCTAAGAACAGATCAGTTTAAAGTCAGTGTTTTAGATACTTACTCATTTTTGATTACTGTATTGATCCATTATGGATTTTTCAGATGACTTAAAGTACAGTCAAAGAAAAATACCTACCTTTACAGGTTCGTACATAATAAAATTCTAAAATATTTTGACTACGTTAGGTACCTAGATGATTTGTTGGACCACAATATTACTACTATACATAGGTAGGTAGGTACTTACCATTCTCCAAAAATGTTTTAGCATCAGATCGGTTACCAACCACAATAATTGGTTCCACAGCCAGACCCAACGTGGGGTTACGTCTCACATATTCTTTAGCAACCTCGAAAGCCTTTTCCGCTAGCGCATTATTCTCTTCGTTGATAAGCACTGAAAATATAGCCAGGTTTATGTATTTCCTAATCCATCTAGGTATTTTGCTGTTGTTACCCAACCGCCAGTCATTTGAATTCAAATAGCGGGCCAATTAACGTGGATAATGAAATTAATGAATAATTCTAAGATTCGAGCGTTCAAAACCGCCAAGCGTGATCCCCCATGCGTAAACGAAAATAGTTCGTGGTAAGTCGAAACATAGATTATGCGCTATCTTAACGAGCGAATGATAAATTACTACTTTGCTGCACACTTACAAATATTTATGTTTTGCGTGGTCTGAGTGAAAGTTCCGCAACTGAAAGAGAGTAGAATCAAAGTGGTAACGGTCGACATCATGTGACAGAACATCTTTGTCACATGTCGATGCGTCCCGCTAACCCGTTCGTAGACTACTGAGGGGTTGAGTTATGTCTTGCGCGTGTTGTTTAGGTACTGTAACCACGGCAATGCCTGACCTTGTAATGCCCTCTCCTATTTACCTTTGATGCTCATCCATCAATAATATTTATTTGAACGTAGTACCTACTGTTTGGACTAGACACGCAGAGCTAACGGCCACCTTTTCAGTTGCTTTTAGCTTTACTTAATCGATTTCAACTATGTAGGTAGGTACAGGTACCTACTTTAAAAAACTACCTACCAGTGATATTCTGAGTAGTGGTTTGTAATTAATTAGAAAATCTTTGTGATGTTTGCTAGCCGTACCCATTTGGTAAATTACTGAAATTGCGACGGAACAAGCTGCGAGGGTTGGGCCCCATCTGCAAGTTCCTGCGCTTCACATGTAAAGTCCACAAATAGGACGCGAGTGATCTACGTTGTATTGATTTGTGACAGGCAACCTTAGAAAGGTGACTGGTCTCATGTGCACACTGGCACCCCATATCGGTTACTTTTCAAGCCGGAACACAACAATGGCCCTACGTATTCTTAGATACTGTTGGAACAATGTTTCGTTTGTGTAAGAGATAAAACAATATTGGTTGGATTGGACTATTTTATTGCCAGAAATGTTAACACGAAACCCCACAACTGGGACAAGTGTTGCACTGTACATTCTAACGTAAATCTAAGTAGTACTTGTTGTACTTTCGAATCAAAATGTAATTAAATTGTTTAGTAGTGAAAAAGTTAACAATACAAATATTAATATCTTATTAGAGGAACACAATGTGTTAATTTCTTTAGAATTAAGTTGAAGATTCGTTTCCAGTTTATCTTACATTCGAGGTCTGTTATCTATCACATAAAAGAAAATAAATTAGAAAAACAGGATATAAGAAAAACAAAGTCGTCCAAAGAATTACAAACAAAAAAAATTAAGAATTTTAGAATGTCAAAATGAACTATCACCTTATTTGTCAACTTTGAACTTTAATAAAATTCCAAATCTTAAAATTAGCGTTACAATGTGAATGGTCATTTGATTGGGCCTCCCCAAAAAAAAAGCGTCGTCGATTGGAATTTGCCAGCTGTCAAGGTAGTGTTGAATATGTGCTAAGTGTACCGCAAACTCCTTTAGACTCGCGAAGGAGTGACAAAATCCACAATGTAATCCGTAACCAAATGTCAAAGGAATGTTTAAATGGTAAAGTAATTGCCTATGAAATATGTGCGACGTTTAACTGCTAACTTAAATTTACAACTGAATTATCATCTAAACACTTTAAATTTATCTTAGTATAATCTAAAATCCTTGTTTTTCAGCTGTTTTATAAAACGCGTCGTTCACAGAACGGATTGTGAATTGATTCCACACGCGGTGAATCCTTTGGCAGTAATACCCACTGGAATCGTTTACCGAAACACGTTTCTCCATCAATTCAATAACCCACAGTAGAGTCTGTCTGAAATAGACTACAATACGCAAAAACAGCATACAACATCAAAACCGACGGTAATTGTTCAGTTCACTGCGATGCACGCCTCACTCACAACTGGCAGTAACATTAAATTTACAATTACAGGTACTTGACAGGTAAGATTTAATACATAAAGTATTAACCTAAACTACGGTCGCAATAGAGCTCAACTCCTAAAAAATGGGGTATAAATGTAAATAAGTACATGAATATAAAAACTATTGGTTTGGCTTTGTTTGGGGATATGTGTGAGTTGAGCTCTAATGAACTACATGAATGCATTGCAGTAAACCAAGCTTTGTGGAACGGGGAGGGTTTAGGCTGCAGTCTTCTCTTCTGCTGGTGCCGTCTCCTCCGTTACTTTAGCTTTCTTCTCAGGTGTGGTCTTCTCGGTAGCGTCTCCGTTATCAGCGGGGACTGATTTCCTCTTCACAGCAGTTTCTTTCTTTTCTGTAATAGGAAAATCATTCATTTATTAAGGGCTGCAACGAGTAGTACCTTATAAATATAAATAAACTTACTTTTGACATAAGATTTAGTACGTAAAACAGATGATTACTTTAATTTTACTATTAAATATTATTGGTACACAACAAACCTTTTTTTGAACAAAAGTTTTTCTGTTTTCCTGCTTTTAATGTACTTGGGTTTTTAAAAAATTTCTATGGAATTTGTCAAGTTGTTACAGTGAACAGACCTTATAAGACAATAAATTAAGATCTTAGTAATTCATTATCAGCACTAAAATTGTGCTAATAAACACACAATAGGTATTTTTAAAGCAATTTGACAGAATAATGTATTCTTATGGTACAAGATATTCCAGATTTTTTTATCACTAGATGAAAAGGGATGGTAGTGATCAAGATCAGTTGAACGTTCTATAGATTATTTGAAAAGGTACTGACAGATAGCTCACTGTATTAGGTATTTGTATTTTGTAAATATTATAACTTATATATATATGAGCTACCGAAAACTGAAGGCATCTTGTGTTATTCGCTCTGTACAGTTCTGCCCATGGATCTTGACCAAGCTAAAGTTGGCCATTATGAAGCGTACACAAATTAGTACCTAAAATATCTATTGTGCAGCTAAAGTTCTAACTTCAACTCAGCCAAGATCTATGGGCAGAACTGTAAATAAATGTATTTTCATAAAACATAGCTGTCCTTGTTAGACATACCTGTGGCATCTCCATTTTCAGTGGCATCATTGCTTTCTTCCGCATCGCCGTTTTCGGCAGGGGTCTCTTTCTCGGGGGCCTCTACGCTGCCATTCTCCTCCTTGCCATTACTTTCCGCCTCTGCCTTCTTGGCAGGGGACTTCTTGACTGGAGACTCCTTCACTGCCTCAACTGCTTCTGTGGAGGTGACTTCCTCGGGGGCTACTTCCCTGAAACAAATTAATGTTGATAAGCAAAGGTTTACCTACTACATAGGAAATAATATTAAATGATACAACCTACCCAACTGTCACCTATTCCTGACCCCACACTAGGATTTCCTGAATTTCGGGTACCAGGAACCATTACCACCATAACCATGTACCATGTACCATTAGTAAAATAACACCTAGACCGGCAACACTAAAGATTTGTGCCGCAGCGAGAATCGAACCCGCACTTCACGTCGCAGCAGGCTACTCGCTCAATCGCGGTTAAAATACCG
Source organism: Epirrita christyi (assembly GCA_951392215.1). NCBI lineage: Eukaryota > Metazoa > Arthropoda > Insecta > Lepidoptera > Geometridae > Epirrita > Epirrita christyi. The sequence goes on from OX595843.1 coordinate 3,590,130, forward strand.
GTCCCTATCATTGCAGATGGAGTCAATGAACCTTATGAAAATAAAATGTCAATGAACTTTGACAAATCTAAACACTTAGGTGTAGGAATATGTAATCTTACGAATCTATATTCCAATAAGGTACACGTATGCTGTTTACTTGTAGTTTTATCAGTAGACGGTACGTAGAATGTTGCGTAGCCTGATTATGACACGTCTAGTTCTCGTTAATCTGACTGAACTGAATGTCTACCTGTGTCGTGTCGTGCCAAGCGCTACGAGCCGGATAGTAACGGAACAATGCAATAGTTTCCCGGCCAATGTTCACCGGCTAAGTGGGGCGGTGTAGTGTAAAAGGAAAAGTCTGCCGGAACAAAAACGAGTCGTTGTTTCTATTGCGCAAGTATGTAGGAAAGTTTGCACACAATGCGACGTAATCGCGATTGACTTTGTTCGCTCATGTTATTCGCTCGCTTCGACGTGCAAACACCTTCAAAGAGTCGTACAACGTGCAACGTTAAAAATAACTAATGACAACATGCGCCGAACTGCCGCGGCCTGAAGCGATAACGTAATTTTCCGCCACTTGCAAAGTCAAGCGAGATGGGCGGACGAAGACCGCGAATTCAAAATAACGCGCGCAAAAGGACGCGCGACGCGCCGGCACGCCGCGCAGGTAGCGCCATCTTGGATAAAACAAGCGACGACGAAGCGACGCGCTGCGCCGCTGCCGCCAGGCCGGGCGGCGTGCTTTTGGCCTCGACATAATAAAATGTACGCCGTCAATAGGTTTATTCATATAATTGTATAGAACTTGAACTCTATAGGCAGCAATACTTACCACCGAACACGTCACTAAATATTAAATTCACTACCTACTTCAATTTATTATGTTTTCCCGCCTGTAAGTACTTCGATGTCGGCATTTTTGAAATACGCGTCATCAAACTATCGAAAACAATATTTAGAAAGATCAAATAACTAAACTTCATATTACTAGCGCAGTATTAGCACTTAGTGTTCGTAAATTAAAACAAAACACTCAAAATAGGAAGCCATTTTGATCACGTTTACAGAAGCCGCCAAAAATTATATGGTCTAAAACTTCCTATAATTATGAATGAAGGAGTTTATAACACTTACTTCTTTTCGACGGCTGCGTCTGCCATTGTTATTTATAAATTTGAGAGTGAAAATTATATATATTTTATTTTATTTTAGCACGTGGTACGCACTTTGTAGCACAATGTTCACCGCACAAACACCGATGTCCAAATGAAGGAGGAAGGAAGAAGGGGGAGGGCAAAATTAATGCGCGCGGTATTCGGCGATTGGTGTGAAGTTCGCGCGTTACCTTACTACTAGGAAGGCCTTATACGAAAAGTCTGTGGATGAAAAGAGATAGCTATACAAATGATGTTCAGTTCAAAATAACCTTGAAAAAATCTAGGTGGGGAACAGTGTTTCCATGCAACGTAAATTTCCGGCATTTTTCGGAAATTCTTGAACTTCTTGACCTATACGTAGTAGATAAATAATACCGACAACTTTTCTTGAAAACAATGTGTTTTTATTTGAGGCACAGAATTAGAAGAAATAATAAATCTCAAAACACGGACTTCGTGACAACTTTGTAACTTAGAGCGCCAAACCAATGACACGCAATTTTTAAGGCATTTTAATGGCTGGCTGCATACTATATCACTTACACAATAATAAAACGGGTAGGTCTTTTTAGGGTTCCGTACTTTAAAAACGGGACCCTTAAAGGATCACTTTGTTGGCCGTCTGTTGTCTGTCTGTATAAATCTATGAAACAAGAAAAACTCTGTGAGCTTAAAGTACCTACAGTAACAAAAATCACCGACTTCCTGCGACTAGCCGTGGTAGTCTCGGCCTAAGAATGGGACTCCTCCAACTCCTCCTGTGGATGTTGTAAAAGGTGACTAAGGGATTACGCCAGGGGCAACAGCATCCACCTGAGTAGGTACTTAATATCAAACTGCGATCACCAATCCGCCTGCCAAGCTTGGTGAATATAGCAAATCCCCCCATTGCACGCATGGATTAATTCACTATGCATGCTATGGGGGGCCTCATCCGGCATTGTAAGTCTAAAAACTAATTATGATAATGATAATGGTAGATTTTACGCACCGTTTATTCATCATCATCATCAGCTTGTAAAGCCCACAGCTGGACATAGGCCTCTAACATTGAATGCCCCGATGAACTGTCTTGAGCCTCTTCCATCCACCGACTTCCTGTTTATATTATGTCCATGGTCCATCAAGAAAGGTCTTCCTTTACTCCGTTGTCCGGTTTCTTTGTGATTAGTCTGATTTAAATGTTTCTTTCGATGCTGTTTATAGAATGATCTCGAAGGTGGTCCCGTAATAATTTTATTTGCTTATATTTTTTAAAGTAAGTAATTTGTGCAGAAAGGTAAAGAATGTGGTTTCCTACATCGCGTGTAGATCTCAGTTCGGTTGGGGCAAACCGCTGGTTTTAGATGGAAGCACTTTTGGGAAACCAACGAACAACGATCAAATCATACTATGCTATGCCACAGTCTGCGTGTCTGTCTGTCTGTCTGTAACTACTTTTGGAAACGAGTAGATTTTTAGTTTTTTTAATGACGAAAACGTGCTAGAATTTACTACCTAAGTACATACTATACTAAACTTGATACGCTTTGCTCATTAAAAAAGATCAAATATATCAGAATCTTACCGCTCAATCATAAATAAAGGGTTCTATATGTTGCTGAACTTTAGTATATTACCTATATTCTGGAAGTACATTACTTTATTAAGTATTTGAAAAAAATATTTTACTAACATTTTGTCTAAATGCGTGGCCCGTGCCATGGCCGGGCTTTGCGCTCCCACGGCACGGATGTTTGTGGATAGTCCTATAAAATAGGTAGGTAATAAAAATATTCGTGAATTTAAAATTAGCGTCTAGCAAACCACCTAGTATTTTTTTTAGTTCAATGACCTAGCCAAGCCAGTCGATTTACCACTATTTAGGTAAAAAGTCATCATCAACCGTTAGACGTCTACGCTGGACGAGGCCTTCTAATAAAATGGGGGGAATTACCATTCTCAATATGACAGCCCTTGGGGAATAAAGGTAAACGGAAACAGGACGACCGACGCATTGTAGAATGGCCCTCTCGATGAACCACGGTTATTATAAAGGTCGCAGGAAGTCTATGGATGGAGTCGATGGAGGCGGCTCAGGACCGTTCATCGTGGCATTCTATGGGGGAGGCCTATGCCCGGTAGTGGACTTCTACAGGCTGATGATGATGTGAATTTATTAACACTTTTTTTTTTTTTGAGGTCCGTGTTTGCGAGCCTTAAATTCACTCAATCAGGATTTTTTCACAAAGCTCAGAGTAGATTAAAATACATACAAGTTATCATTTCCCGCCATTCTCAGACTTTTCACAAAATCATTGAATCGCCCGACAATAAATGAACACAATCTCATATAATAGCATGTCATTCAAATCTTAACCTTATTGCTAGAGGGGCACGCATCAACGCTATTCTATCAAACAGCAAAATAATTTTGGCGCTTTGATAGGTCAATGCCTCTTGAAGAAATCTTGGCAAAGTTTTGTGATTTCGTCAGAATATAAATTTGGTCAACCAGAACCATTTTTGCTCGGCAGGCAGGTGGACGTACCATGTGGCGGTGGTGTGTGCCGTATGATCGATTTTTTGGTCGAATTTGATGAATGCTGTTCGGCAATGCTGTCGCCCTATCGTCATCATCAGCAGTCCACTGCTGGACATGAGCCTCCTCCAAAGCCTTTGTTGTGGCTCACGACGAACGGTCTCGGGCCGTCTCCATCCACTGAACTTCCTGCAACCTTTATAAGACATACCTACTTATGTCTTTATATTATGTACACTGTAGTATATATATATTTATATATATATAACAGTGTATATATATATATATATGTTATGTACTAATGTATTGTCAATTGTCACCCTATAGTGGTTCAGGCTACCTGTGATTGATTGTCTCTCATTTTTACTCAGAGAAGTTCGCAATGACAAAACCAGGCAAAACTTTTTTTTTCACATCCAGACTTTTGCTGAGTTAACTTGGACGAAGGTATACTTAAGTAAGTACCTACTTATTATCAAATACTAAAGAAAATACATAATTTAAATGTAAAATGGTAAAAAGAAACCTGGTCGCTTCCAGTAAGTACCTAATAAGTATACAAGTTACTACAATACTGAAATTAGCCATTTATTCCGCTTTTATGACGCAAACAAATGAAATGACCAAAATTTAAGAATTTCAACAATTGTAGTGCCATATTTAAAAATTAAAAATCTTTTTGATGTCAATCTAGTTTAGAGGTTAGTTAGAAAGGTTAAGAAAGCAGGTACTGTATATAATGTAGATCTTACCTACCTACTTCGCGTGTTTTCGCGAGGTCTCAGTTCGAGGCGAGCCACTGTGCATCATAACACAATCAATTTCAAATTCAAAATCAAATTAAAACCAATTCAAAATTCGTATGGTGATGATGGTAGGGTACCTACCTACCTAACCTACCTAGCGTGGTGCTGACTTTTTTGATATACCTAGTTAAATCAAATCAAATCAAAATGTTTTATTGCGTTCATGTTGTACAAATTAAGATATTATGGTTAAGTTACAGCTTCAACATGAGCCCGGGTTGGGCACTGCAATAAGTCTTGGAACATTTTTTAAAATTCTCTAATTATTGCAAGAATATAATATTTGTTTTTTATGTAAATAGGTATATACAATGGGCTTTAGAATCTAGGATGAATCCAATTTTAATGTGAAAAAACTTAAATAAAAATAACTCTCATAAACAAAAAACCGGTCATTTATACACATCCGTGCCGTAGCCGGGCCACTGCTCCGGACGGGAACGGCTAGCGGCTCAAAAACGCTATTTAAACACATCCGTGCCGTAGGCGGGCAACTGTGCTCCGGACGGGAACGGCTCAGCCACGCACGGCACGGATTTGTGAGGATAAAATTATGTTGTAGGTACGTAGGTAGGCATACCAACGGCACGGCAGTTATAGGTAATTTAACATTTTCCGGTTGCTATGCCATGCCACTGCTTCGTCAAGGCTGTCTGCTCTCGTGACTTTGAAGTAGGTACCTACGTTTATACATGTACGTATAGGTAAGTATTAGTATTTGCCCGCGGCTCCGTCGGCGATTTGCTTAGGTACAAAAATTTCGTAGGTTGTAAAACCTTCCATTACATTCTACATAGTGAAAATTGCACCAAAATCCGTTGCTTGTTGTATTACGAAGTTGTCTTATACTTAAATCAATTTTCATATTTACTTGCACTGAATTGCGCCCGTAAGTAGGTAGTTTTGTAGCTAACCTACTACTATGTAGGTTAGGTACCTATGCGTTGGGCAAGCGAATCATTCGCGTTGAAACAGTCATGATCATGAGTTCATGACATTGAAGCAGGCAGAAGTATAATTTTTGGAGGTGACAGGTGGTTTGTTTGGTTGGTAAGTAGGTACCTACCTACCTACCTAATTGGTCGAAGCGTAGATGAGTGTACCTACCCAACCTTACCATAAAAAATCGTACCTATATATCAATGTATATTTTTTTCAACTTTTCTTTAAAACAACGAATCTCTCATTTCCCGCTCTAAGGGCGGCCACATACATGCGGAATTCCGTTTCGGAATATCGATTCGGAATTTCGAACACTGCTAAATCCATATAAAATTAAGCAGCTATCACACACGTACATACCGAGAGCCGATTCTAAGTATTTTGCACACAGTTGCCACGGACGTCTGGTGTAGTGTAGAGTGCGTACACTATGTGAACCTCATTTTCCATACAAAAATCCGTGTTACACTACACTACACTATACGTCTGTGTCAATTGCTTGTCAAGACATAGAATCAGCTCTCTGTAGTTTTCCGTTCGTTTGCTTCGATTTTAAATTCCACATGGTTCGCCTGTGCCTGTGAAACTACACCATATCGTCTCGTCACTGATACCGCAGAGCCTCAAGACGAATTGCCAGTGATGACTTACGGCATTGAGACGTGGTAGCTAACTATTGGCCGTATAGGCAAGCTCAAAGTCACGCACCGGGCTATGGAGAGAGCTATGCTCGGAAATTCACTACCTGAATCCGAAATAAGGAAATCCGTAGAAGAACCAAGGTCACCGACATAGCTCTCAGAATTAGAAAGTTGAAGTGGCAATGAGCAGGCCATATAGCTTCTACAGGCTGATGATGATGATGAGCTAGGTACAGCAACAATGTAATCATGATCAGAAAATCGTCGTCCGTAATCTCTCTCAAGCCTCGCCTCGCAAGAGCCTTGTTATTCCGAACGAAAATAAACATAGGTATGTATTTTTTTTATACTACTACGTAAGCAAACAAGCATACGGCCCACCTGATGGAATGGAAAGCGGATGTATGTATGTGTGATGTATATACGGAATCCCAAATCGATATTCTGAAACGGAATTCCGTTTCTGAATTTTGAATGTATGTGGCCGCCCTAAGCGTGTTTAAAACTGATAAGAGAATGTGGATGCTGCCATTCTCCACATATTTCATGATCTAGGTAGGTTATGAGACTCCTTGGGTAATTTCTCCCTCGATTTTGGGTCTATTTTTATTTGGTTTCTTGCATGTTTTTTTGTTTGAAATAAAAGCCTTGGTTACCTACTACCGAAATACAAAAATAATTTTGCAAGTCGTGTATTTTATGGTACACGGAAAGAACTTGAAGTTTCAACAAGGAGAATATAAATTCTCCTTCTTGAAACTTCGTGTAGTCGTAGGAGGTATTTGGGATAACCTAATGATTCCCATAGGTGGTACTACTAAGTTCTATTTTGAATTTCCATAGGCAGGGCCGGATTTAAATTTGTGCCGCCCTGGGGCACGAAAATGCCGCCCTATGACTTAAATTTTATTTTAATAGTTTGATATCTTATTTTTTAAGAATTAGAATAACTAATTGATTGCAGGAAATTTATTATGTATTATATAGCATTTATTATACATTATGTTTTATTTATATTAAATAATATACAAGATTTTAATGTGATACATAATACATGAATTATATTTCTTGAAAGATAAAATGTTTATTTAAAAGAATAAAAGTAGTTAATTATATATTGTATAGAAAATTATTTCTCACTTTCCAAATTTTGCCGCCCTAGAAAATTTGCCACCCTGGGCACTAGCCCCGACTGCCCCTAGTATAAATCCACCACTGTCCATAGGTAAGTGGAGTGCGTCTAATCTGAAACTGATCCGTCAACACAAGGACCGTTTTCGAACGACAAGCTTGGGTGTCAAGTGCTAAGTAAAAGCCTCAGGTAAAAGCGGTGGAGGGGGCATGGCTAGGGACTTAGAGAATTTATGTAGGGAGATGGCATGCTCAACTTCTAGTACTAAATTATTTCTGCCACTTTTTGCGGGAGGCGAGGTAAACACGTACAGCACACATTTACTTACTCACGCAAACTCATGCAGAAAGTTGAGGCGTCTCTATAAACGCACACGAAAATAAAAGCTGTCACACAAAGATAAAACAAGCACACAAATAAATAATTTCTGTAATTACACTATTGGTTAGTTGCACACTAGCGCAAAAACTAGTGATGGGGTGTAAAAGACTGAATGAAATTAAGATTATTCATTGTCTATGGATGTATGTTTATTATTATGTTTGAATGGGTGAATTGATTCATATTGATCAAAAGTAATCGAGTACCAAACATACAAAAAAATCATAGTCAGTTAAAAATTGATTTTTAGGATTTAAGAGGTCACCGGTAGGACGCGTACGTACGTCCTTTTGCACGCGAACGTAGTTTGCATCTATTGTGGCTATTATTTCTTCAAACTCCATGAAATTTTGTATTCATAATATCTAGACCCGTGGTGCGTTGGATTCTTATAAAAATTATATGGTTTCCAAATCACACGCATCAGGCATGTATGATCTGCAAATATTTGTTCCGGGTCTGGGTGTTATGGTACCAGGTACTTGTAGTTCCTGATAGGTACCTACGATACAGGGAATCCTAGAGTGGGATCAAGACTACGTATGTGACTGTTGAGTGTAAAAAACAACAATATTTTGGCTCCTGCTCGGATGAATGTAAGGTTGGGTCCCGTGGTATTAAGGAGCTCCTCCTCATTGACATGGTCTTTACATAGAAGGTCAGGAGGAGCAAGGGAAACCTCTCGGCTGCTTGTATTGATTACAAGAAGGTCTATGATTCGGTGCCACACACATAGATTTAACAATTATAAGCTGGGATTAAGACATTTTATATTGTATTTTTAAATGAAAATATAAGCTATTGGTTTTAAAATGGATCAATTTATTGTTAAGAAAATGTTTTTTTTCATGCTACTTGGCAAGCAGACAAGCATACGGCCCACCAGATGGAAAGCAGTTACCGTAGCCTATGAACGCCTGTAACACCAGGCATCACACGCGCGCTGCCGTCCCTGAGACAAAGATGAAAAGTCTCATGTGCCTGTGTGTTTTCGTGGATCTGCTTTTTTCATACGAAACGAGATCAGAATATCCGTGTACTTTTGCATACCTTCTTAATTTCATATTGTGATTGACGAAATAACCCTAAAACCGAAAAAAAACGGAAATACAAACCTCTAAAATAACCTTACAACCCCTTTAAACCCCAAAAACAGCTAATCAAGCCCATTTAACCTTTATTTTAGGCTGGTATTGAACGACGTAGGTATTGATATTTTCTTTGGAATCCGGTTTTTTTTTTTACAGCTTTGAGATCGTTTTTTCGGCCTGAAAACTCCATATCCTGTTAATTTCATAAAAATCGTTGCAGCCTCTTTCGTTCATTCATTCGTTCATTGTTTTCACATCACTTGTCCCCGTACCAAGAAATTACGTATCGTTATTTCTGTCGTAAGCTTGCACTAAGAAAATATATTTTACGGTGAAATTAATGGCTTAATTGTGCTGTTAATTACTTAAATGTGATAAGAAACTCCATGTTTCGTTAAATTTGATGTTTCCGACCGCCATTTACACGAAACCACAGCACAACCAACCATTTTTAGGAGCTCCGTATAGCGACAGGTATGAACGCAGAATGGCGAACGATCGTGGCTAAACTAGTTTTTATAAACTGACACGAACGACCGTTCATGTACTTCGGCAGAGGGGAAAGCGTATGCTTGCCATCTCCCTACTATAAATTCTCTAAGGCTAGGGAGTATTTATACTATTTATTAATTTTATGCTAGCTAAGTGCTAGATATTTTAGGGTCATACAGGTACTTGTGCTGCCATCTATTATTTTTGTGGGAAAAAGCATTAAACTTGCCATGTACAACTTCCTACCATATTGGTAGAAAAAACATTAAAATCTTAGTGAATTCAATAAATATTTTTTACTAGACAATAAATTAGTAAGTACCTACAGCTATTTAGTGCAGAAAAATAATCCACCTGCAAGTGGATTTTCAACAAATATTTTTTTTAAATTTTTATTCAAATAAATAGGTTAGATAAAGTAAAAATTAATGATAGGGAGATAAGGCAATTTCTTAATCAAAATTTATAAAATTACTAGTTGCGCCCCGCGGTTTCACCCGCGTGAATAATGATGAAAATTGATTATGATGATGATGAAAAGTAGCCTATGTGTTAATCCAGGGCGTAAAGTATCTCCATTCCAAATTTCACTCAAATCCATTCAGTAGTTTTTACGTGAAAGAGTTACAAACATCCATACTCACAAACTTTCGCGTTTATAATATTAGTAGGAAGGATAGTAGGATAGTTAAAAAAAACAACAAAAGGGAAACAGGAATTCGTGCTGAAGATTTAAACACTTAAAAGAAGGTTTAGGATTATGGACAGTATCATTTCATTTCAAAAAAAAGTTTGTGTTTTTCATCATCACTATCAACTAGGACATCCACTTCTGAACGAGTCATTCTGTACTTACAACAACTTGTATAACAACTTTCAGAAAATAATTATTGAAATACTCTAAAAATGGCAATGTTTTATTAATATTCTGAATATGTTAATGTTACGTTACTTAGTTATGATCTGTACTATACATTTGTTTATTTTGTCCAACTACCTATCGTAAACAAATTATAATTAGTAGAATTCAGTAATAATTATTTGTTGTTTGGTAGATTTTTAACTAAAAACTTAAAAAGCGGCAACATTTTTAAGTGGCCGCCATCCGTGCAAATGCGATATCTTTCAGCATTGTTGCCAGACGTACAGCAATTACCGTATATGTGCGGTAATTTTATGCCCGTACGGTAGTACATTTATACGGTTTGACAAACGTACGTTAATAAAAATAAAATCTGAACTAATTATCATGCACTAAACTTTCCTGATCCATAAAGGGCAGATTGGTGATCGCAATATTGGTGTTGACTACTCAGGAAAAAACTGAAGCATCAGACTATCCTCTCACCACCACAGATTCTGGCGCAACAGTACGCTGGACCCGATCAGAACCAGGAACATCACCTTGACAGTGCAGTCCACTCTGCTTATACAGCGTCACCCCCTGGTTCTGGCTGAGCCAGTCCCTTACATAAATAATCTTTTAGAAACTTATTCTTACTCAGTTATTGCCACACTTCAACCACCACTGACTTCTTCATAGTCATCAATTTGGCTAGCCGATGTTGGAACACATTTAATGGATGCGATTGACTCCAATACTGCGACCTGTCTAAAGCTGTCGACTGCGTTTGCGATACCTTAAAACCTTACGGCATTCAAAATCAGGCAATTAAGGGGCCTGCGAAGGCTGCAAGCAAATTCAATTTGAAGCTAGTATCAAAATCAGCTATCCCTGTTTGGCACCGGGGCCTTTCCCCCTGCATGCGCGATGGGTGTACGAGCCGTTCCAATTTGGAATTTATATCAAATTAGGTGGTGCTCCGTGATACAAACAATTATGAATAAAAAAATGTTTTTTTTATATCTTGTTGTTATTCTGTAACTTGACAATATATGCTATGTTCCTAAACACAGAAAACTATACTCTGATTTGTAATCTTGAAATTTTTTTGTAAACAAAGAAATGTAAAGATATGCCACTGTGTGTATAAGTGTCATGCATGTGTATCATATGTGTATATACACATATGATACACAATATACACATACATGACACTTATACACACAGTGACATTTCTTTGTTTACAAAAAATTACTAAGATTAAAAATCAGAGTATAGAAAGTACGTTGTTTTTAGTACGAAACAAATAAGATGAAAACATGTCATAAAAGTCGTAAAAATATACAAAATGGAATGAGCTTACATTTAGTTTTAGGTAAGTATTTTGAAACAATAAATATAACCCAGATAAATGCTATCCAAATCCGAATAATAGCATAATATGGTGGAAATATGTTCGAATTACAAATGGTTTTGGTATTACGTTTGCATGGGCAATTCATCCTTCCCCGACCCCTTAATTTTGTGAATTCTTACTTATCTAGGAGTCCAAGAAGTTGATTTTGGTAGTGCAAGATCTCAGGATCGAGTATAGTCATGGAGATGTTTTACGGTATTTTTAGGGTACCATAATAGTATGTACGGTAATCGTACGGTAATTTTAGGGTAAAGTTCACATAATTCTGGCAGCACAGTCTAGCAGGCAACGCTGCTTGCTCGCTCGCTCGGCTCGCGCTCGCTCGATCTCGCTCTGTCGATCGAGTGCGGTTGTGGAATTGTGGAAGCCATTTTAATTCTTGTGGATGTGACAAAGTATTTTTGTGTGATATTCGTACTGGGAATTATAGTGTAAATGAGTGTCTACAACGAGTGTGTTTTGTGACGTCTGATCGTGCATCAAAAATAGAGAATGTACGCGTTTCAAATCGGTCTTTGCTGACCTGCCCCGTTTCTTACGCGGTCGCACGGCAGGCATCGATTAGTGCATCAAGGCGGCCTCTAATAACGGCAAATCTAGGGTGTCGGACTAGGTAGTTAGTGGTGTGAGCCATGGGCAACAATGCTACCACCGCCAACAAGAAGGTGGACGCCGCCGAAAGCGTCAAGGAGTTTCTCGACCAGGCCAAGGAGGACTTCGAGGAGAAATGGAAGAAGAATCCTACCAACACCGCCGGACTAAACGACTTCGAACGGATAAAAACCCTAGGCACCGGATCCTTTGGTCGGGTGATGATTGTCCAACATAAGCCGACGAAAGAATATTACGCTATGAAAATACTAGACAAACAAAAAGTAGTGAAACTGAAGCAAGTTGAACACACGCTGAATGAGAAGCGAATCCTGCAGGCCATCAACTTCCCGTTCCTGGTAAGCCTCAAGTTCCACTTTAAAGACAACTCGAACCTGTACATGGTGCTCGAGTACGTCCCTGGTGGCGAGATGTTCTCCCACCTGCGCAAGGTGGGGCGCTTTTCAGAGCCGCACTCGCGCTTCTACGCGGCTCAGATCGTGCTGGCCTTCGAGTACCTGCACTACCTCGACCTCATCTACCGGGACCTTAAGCCGGAGAACCTGCTCATAGACTCGCAAGGGTACCTCAAAGTCACGGACTTCGGGTTCGCGAAGCGCGTCAAGGGCCGCACGTGGACACTTTGTGGCACGCCCGAGTACCTCGCGCCCGAGATCATCCTCTCCAAAGGCTACAACAAGGCCGTGGACTGGTGGGCGCTCGGCGTCCTAGTCTACGAGATGGCCGCCGGCTACCCGCCCTTCTTCGCCGACCAACCGATCCAGATCTACGAGAAGATCGTTTCGGGTAAGGTTCGTTTCCCCTCTCACTTTGGCTCAGATCTGAAAGACCTCCTGCGGAATCTGCTGCAGGTGGACCTGACCAAACGCTACGGCAACCTGAAGGCAGGCGTGAACGACATCAAAGGGCACAGATGGTTCGCGAGCACCGACTGGATCTCAGTGTTCCAGAAAAAGATCGAGGCGCCGTTCATCCCGCGCTGCCGTGGCCCAGGAGACACCAGCAACTTTGATGACTACGAGGAGGAGGCCCTACGCATCTCGTCCACCGAGAAGTGTGCCAAAGAGTTTGCTGAGTTCTGAGCAGGTGGTCGGTGCCTGCAAGCGGATGCTCCCGTGAGTAGGTGTTTTGTATTAGTGAATCTTCCGTGACAGTGCGTCGTGGAATGGTGACATGTCTCTTTGTCGGCGGCTGCAAGTGAGCATAGACGCTAAGTGCCCGTCGGTCGGTTACCAATGCCGATCAAATTTGGAGTGTAGGCGAGATGATTGTAGAACCAATTTCTGATATTTTGGTGGCATTCATTTGCTTAGTGCCCTTTAATATTGACATAGGAAATAGTTGAAGCGGAGCAGTCCCCTGTACTGGTGATATTCCTGTGTTTACTATTTAATTTTATGATACCTATTTACCTTAAGTTCATACAGCAAGTTACTATTGGTTGAGTACGATTATCCTACAATGTTAATTAATGTGGTACATACACATAATTTGCTCCTATGCAAAGATATGAGAGTACTATCATGTTTACTATCATTATTTTTATCATGTTGTCAATATTCCTAGGTATCTGCTTTGTTACATTTCTATACTCGAGCTTCTAACAACTTTTTGATTTCACAATAATCACGATTTAGATCAATCAATGATCAATGATTAATTTGGCATAATGTAGATGAATTTTTATTAGTATTCACTTGTCTTGGAATGTTGTAAGTTTAAATGATTGACATTTCGTTATTGGTTTTATTTATAGTTATTATTGTTGTATCAGTTGATATTTTTATGTAAGGAATATATCTACATCAAATATTAAAGAGATTAATTTATTGTATTTGTATTCATGTAGGTAGTTGTGTTCACTTGTGCAATTTGACCTTATGTGTTTGTGATCTGATGTGGGGGTTACTTTAATTTAAGTGTAATATGCATTAGTTCCTTATTTTGTAGTTTTAAGCCAAGTTATTTTTATTTATAGTCAAAAATCATAGATTTACTACTTAACTTTCAGGCTTATCACAAGCAAACTTTAAGCTGGCACCCTGAAACTTATTGTTAGCATCAGCTCTACTATAAAAGCATCATGTTTACAGTTATTCTGTTACACTTTCTATTTAAGTGAAAAATGTTCTAAATGTGTCTAACGTCTACTTATATACTCCACAGTTGCATCATGCTAAGAATTCCTTTTTGGCATAATGAATGTCTATCAACATGATGACAAAATGCAATACTTGTAGTGTAGGTATTGCATTTTGTCATGTTCAAGTAGTTTTAAACATTTATGGAACATTTATAGATGTTCATACAAAAAAGAATTTCTATCATGATGGGACTGTAGTGAGTGTATTTTCAATAGATGTAATTCTGCACAAATAAAGTCATGAGAGAATTTTTATACAAAGAATTTATAACATATTTTCAATTATAATAATAATATGTTTGTTATTGTTTTATATGGATCATTAAAAGGCCAATTTTGTGGCTATATCTTGTAATTGAGACTGATGTTATCAATAAGCTTAAGCAACAGATCCATGTTGTCATTGAGTTGGTAGGTACTTACAGTCCCGTCACAATTTGAAGTAGGCGATTACAGCAATGAAAATTTGGCAATGTTTACTATAAAATTTGTTAGCTATTAGATGTAGGACTTTGAATCCAAGCTGTACAAATAATTATCTAGTAATTCGTAGTGCATTTTACATTGTGGACATTGTGAGCATTTGTGGTTATAGCTGTTAGGTTGGAAATCACGGGAATTCACCCCTTGCACATTTCATGTTACAACCTAAAGTTATAATAATATTAACTTACGGAGCCATTCGCGGCCAGTTGCCTTTAGAAACTATCCTAATAAATCAACTTTGACATTTTAAGTGAAAGTAAATGTGTAAAATCATATCAAATTGTTTATAATAACAAAATAGTGTCATTTGTGAATTTGTGCATTGTAATTCATTTGATTCTTAAATCTACTATTTATTATATACAAATAAAAACGAAATTGTATATTGCGTGATTATGTAATAACTAAAATGTACTTCATCAAACTTATCACTAAGCTGTTCTATCAATGAAACAATGTCCTACTGGTGAAATGTCTTGTAAACTAATGAAGGTAAACCTTTTGTGCTGGTAATTGGTTCTTTATTTTAAGTTTTAATTGGTGCCATAATTTTTATAAATATTTTCTATGCATGGAGCAAATGGTTAAATTTTATTTATCAAGTAGGTAAGGTACCTGTTCCTTGTTACCATGGTTAACAAATCACAAAAATAATTTTGAATCGTTATTCAAACTAGGTGATTTGACGCCTACTACTCGGGACAAAGTCTAGAATCGTTATACAAATTTTATAGAGAAATTTAAGGAATATAGAGCTTTCGCAGATTTTAATACCGTACTTATATAAATATGATATTGTACATCTCGCTTGACTTATGTATTTTAGCATGAACAACCATTGCGGTTTATACAAAATAGCTAGTCATTTATTACTAATGGTTAAGATTCAAAAATGTAACATAATATATATATGGATGCAAATGTGTAATCTCAAACATGTTTAAAATATTGTAGAGTTTAAAATTGTAGAGATCATTATATGCTGAAGCATAGTAGGGAGGTGAATAGTAGAGATTTTCAGCAAAAACCAGATAACTGGTAATAATTATTCTCTGAGTATCACATCTTTTGTTGTGCATGATTACTTGATGACAGTTTTTCTGTGAGAAGTTATTACTGTGTTGTTACATTTACCACTTGGACATTGTTTCTTAAAATAATTCTACTCGTAAACAGTTGCGTTGCTTACTTCGTTTACACTAGCATAACTGCTAGGTTATTTGGTTTACTAGTAAATTTATTACAAAAAGGTTATTTAAAATTAAGGTTTTTCATGATATATGTATGCATCCTTCACAGTCCTTGTACATAGTCTAGCTGAAGTGATTGTGTCCCTGATGTAGGTTCTGGAAGTGCATGTCTGGTATTGCAAGCAACCTTTCATCACAGTAGCTTTACATCTTGCTCATCAACACAATATGGACATTCTAATGTGAACATTTTAAATCCATTTTGGATTATGGTTATAAACATTAGTGTGACAGTATGTGTATTTGCGAAAAGTCGTCTTTTTATATCTGTGCGTATTAATATTAAAATGTTCACGTCTAGATCTTATATTGAGTGCCTATAGCATTGAAAGTTCAAGTGTAAAAAGTCAGTTAATTTCAGTAATTGTCATCATGTATTGATCTTCCATAAAATTACGATGAAATTAAAATATCGATGTAACAAATATGATATTGGTTTATTTTTATATAAGTCTGTGTTCGTAATCATTTAGAATTAGAAAGTTTATCATTAATCGTGTCTTTGGAGCGTTCATTTGGCAACACGGAGTTGATTCACGCAGACGATTTGGCCCAATAACTAGGTACATTAAATATAATGTTTTGTTCATGAATAGGTGTACATGTTGTATTGTTTGACGTTGGTCACACACACCACACGTTTGGTTCGGTGAGTTGCACGAAGGCGGCACGTGGGCCTCCCGAGGCGCTTAATACGTGGCTTCCTAATAAAGCGGAATGCTTTGCCTGCGCGCACTCATCATTGCCAGACAGATAAAGAATGAATTTATTGTTTTATCTTGCCATTTCTTGCGCGCTTCTCTGTTCCTATTTTGGTCCCATGAATCTAGTACCTACTTACATTTTGTATTCGCATACATTATGTAATTCTAGTTTATAACCGACATGTAAACGTTGAAAGGTAATTAATCAAATTGTGTGGGTTTTACAGTTTCAGCAGACGAAAATGTTGATGTTCAGTGCGGGCGACTTCCTTGAATGTTGTGCGGTTTCATCGTCAGAATCTCAATTTAGCTGCGTGTTATTTTGCAGATTTTTAAATAGCGGGGAAGTTTTTGTCGTAAATAACAGATTCAATCTATGAGTTTTCGCTTGATCATTTGAAACATTGATGTCTCTGAAACGTCTGTTCCGTTGTTTATGCAGTAGATCATCAAGTAACAAGTTCTCCCAAACAAACTGCTAAAAATTCACATTTTACGATTGTCCGAATCCTGTCTGAATGTATCAGTGACGCAAATCGCTTTAGCGCAGCGTTTGTTTCAGCTTTGATGTCTAATGTCTACGTTAGTCTTTGAAAATATAATAATATTGTTGGATTTCACTACGAGCAAACTCTTGATGAAGTCACCAGTTCTCTTGTATTAACTCTTTTCCTCGTTTGATGCACTCGACGTTACAAATAGCTTACTGATAATACATGAAATGGGGAAAAAACAACCAATATCGTTTTTTAAAACCGTTCTCGCCTGTGCTTAGTTCGGGGTATTGGAATAGCTCTACTTGCACTCATCATGAGACACAGAGATAGGCCTAGGGCAGCAGATACTAGGTAAGGCAAGCGTGGTCATCTTTGATCTTTGCTTATTTGTTATTTAAACATAAAGATGACACCCAACAGCTTGAGTAATGTAGACATCAATGCCCAACAGTCAGTATCAGAAACTACGAGTACCATGGTAGGTACCACAACATCCAGTTCTGAAACAAATATTTGCAGATCATACAAACATTTGTCTGGCAGCAGGAATCGAACGCGCATCTCAGCTGGCTTCTCGCCCCCCGCACTACGGAGGTCCTCAATGTCTTCTCGGGGTGTCTCATGAATAACTGGAGCCAGCAGGAATATTTTACTCAAATCAAAAGAATTTTGTTCATTGAAATCACAAGGATCACTTTGAATCGTCTAATAAACTAAAATTACTCCTGTTCCAACGCGACTAAGCCTACTAGGTGGCAAGCGCCTGTGTGGTGCCTCGGAGCAGAGTTATGCTGATACATAGTAAATGAGAACTTAAAAACCTTACGAAGGCAGTCAAAAGTAAATAAACATCAGCAAAAGTTTATAAGTATATCAAGCGTATTGTGTACGCTTGATATACTTATAAATATCACTATCTAATTATATTTATTTGCACAATCATTTAACGAAATACTTATTAACCACCTGTCTGACAGGTCAGCGGCTCTTATAATAAATGCTGGTATGCTGCCAGTTTTAAATAACCTAAAATCTGTTGATTGGTTTGTGTTCGGGGTATCTAACTATGTAATGTATTGTCTTAAGTATATTGATTATCTAGTACCCATAACACAAGCTCTGCTTAGCTTGGGGCTAGGTAATGTTGTGTGAAATGTCCAGCATTAATTTATTTTTATTTTATATATCTCGGAAGTTTTGGTCGTTTCTTACTCCCTGTGACGTCTGTTAGACCATACCAAAGAATGTGCCATTATTGAAATGGTTGCTGTGCTGTAAATAGTATGTCAACGACCATATTCGTCAACATGCAGTTTGGTTGGACCTTTTACAGATAGGTAACGTAACTTATAAAATATTTTTTCTTTGTATCGCTTTGCAAAGTTTTGTTAACTACCAATAAGTGGTATGTTCATTCTCGCAACTGTCTGCTATAGCCTTGAGGCTTATTGAGAAAGAATTCGTTACGTACAAAACATGTACGTTTGTGTGTGTACGTGGCACACAAACACCGAATATTCTTAACAGCGAGCGAGGCTCTTAATTGCATCCTATTTAAATTGGATAGGTAACTAAATACAAAATGCAAATGTGTGGTACATTTTGATACTCAAATTGAGTCGCGCCAGCGAAAGTAGTAATCCTTGTCTTCAATTCTACAAGATAACACATCCCTTGTTTTAGTCTTTTGTCATTTGTTTTTTTAGTCGGACTTGATTTGCTTCCATTGAGATGTACAAAACTATTTGAACGAAATACGTCATCGAGACTACAAATTAGAGTATGTGTGCTAATTTTTACAGTAGAAACTTAGAAACTGCCGGTGTTTTCTTGTCCAATAGGGAAATGTAATGTTGAGTGAACTTACAATAATTTAAATCATATTTACTACCTAATATTGTTCAAACTAAAGAGCCTTGCTCTGTTTAGTGTAACTGATGCAAGGGGAATCATCGTGCAGTCATTTTCTCTTGTTTTCTGCACCACAGTTCAAGGGCCGACGTAGGTAACGTCCCCTGATGTCCGGTCAGAAGCCCCCATATAAACGATTCTTCGGCCTTCGTAGTACTTATACGCCTACTGGCTCGTATTAGGATTTGATTTCAGAGTTTTGCTTCTCCTAGACGGGCTGCAGACCTGTGCAAAGCGCGGCCCGTCTATCCGAGTTTGATTTCGGTGTTTTCCGTCATCAAGATGGGTTTAACCCACTCAAATCTGATCAATGCTAAAGGGGCCTATCATTCATCAACACAACACTCAAATTGCACTAGCCAGTCTTAACGTTATTCAAAACTTTTAGAACTTGAATAGGTGAAATATTTTTACCTAAACTTTCCCACTTTCAAGTTTCAAAAGTTTTGAACATTGCTAAGCCTCTCAAAATGATCCACGAACTTGCGTTCGCTCTTCGCTATAGCCTGATGCTAGCGCAATTCGGGGGACGTGGTTACTCAAAAACACAATAAAAAGCCCAAATTTATAAGTCTTAAAGTTTTCGGTGTTTCAGATGATTTGCTCGTAAAAGATAATGTGTTTGTTGCTTTTACATCGTGACTATTTATCACTGCACAGACACTTCGTCTTTCTTCGTATACATTTTGGCAAGCTTGCGACCAAGAGTTGTTGGAAAATAACTGATAATTTCAAATCAAGCAACAATATTCAAGTAAATCGTTTGAAAGACGAGCATGACTTTATTGTTTCAATATTAATAGTTAGAAAGGAATGACTCGAAGCGAACGTTTTAAATACTGTAAGGTCGGCAGACCCGTTCAAGGCTTATAGGTAACGTGTGCGAACAATTTGTATAATACTCTTTTATCAAATCGGCTTTGGAAATCCCTGCAATCTTATTTTGGTTTATTGATTGGTGTTAGGTTCGTATTTGAATGTCTTATTCATTTTGAAAGAAAATGTTGGTAGTATTAACATAACAACCAAAAGTCACATACATAATCCTGATCCTACACTAATGTGTAACCTTTGGATGGACCAATAACGATCCTAGGATCGTTATTGGTCCATCCAAAGGTTGCGCTTTTAGCGATATGGCCGCCCATTGTTCTGCTAATTTTGATAAATCCTATTATGTATTCCTGGTGAACAATAGATATATAGATAGAAAATACTTTATTGCACAAGACAAAAACAAGTACATAGGCGAACTTAATGCTAATTAGCATTTCCTTCCAGCTAACCTTTGTGTAATGTAAAGTTACAATACAGTGTTAATCTATTTATCTATATAGGATTCCCTGTGTCGTGGCAGGAACTACGATTACCATGGTACTACAACATCCAGACTCGAAACAAATATTTGCAGATTATGCAAACATTTGTCCCGCTGCGGGAATCGAACCCGCACCTCTTGCGTCTCAGCCGGCTACTCGCCCACCACGCCACGGAGGTCGTTATAATTATGCATAGCAGTCTACGAAATAACTTTCAGCTGTTTCACGAAAAACATGTAGAGACATGACAGACAGAGACATGTTATTAGAAATATAGAAGATCGTTGGTAGTAAAGTAACTGAAGGTTTTACACTTGTACCTAAGTTATATCAAATTTAATGAATGTGAAGCGTGGAACAAATTCTAAGGAAACCTTGTAAATTGGTTCGTAAAGGTCTCTAACTCGATCATCAAGCAAGACCTAACTTTGCCCTTGTAGAAAACATTTGCATAATGTAAATTTTTGAAGATTCAAGTTGAACGCACGAATTGGTTAGATAAAACGATGAAAATTATCTTTCGGCTCCTTGTCTAAAGACTGTGATATCTTATCATAGACGATAACAGGTACCTACTGGCTTTTGGAAGGCACTCGACGAGGTCAAAATTCTGTTGTTTTCATAACATTTCGACATTACATTGTTTTGTGTTTGTTAACTTGTTTGTCATACTTATGCTTGATCCTTTTAGGGTTCCTTCCGTAGTCCGAAGATATTAGATCCTTAGAAGTACGTCCATTCCGTCCGTCCCAGTCGGACACATCTAACTGTACTAACTGTAGGTAAGCCTACAGTTGACCACGTTATTTGTAAACGTGGTTTATCCTCTGTTATAGTTTAGCTTTGGTTTAGAATTTTTTCTCCCTGTCTGTCATTTGAGAAAGGAAAAGGAGGAAGACAGCTAAACCGACAAACCCAGTAGTACTTACCCTAAGACGGTTTAGTAGATCTCAATAAAACGTCTTAGAATCTACTTTTCCAGGGATTCCCCATGTAAAGTGAGGATTATGTGGAAGAACCGATTTATTTCCCTCTTGGTGGGTATCGTTGGAGAGGTCATTCAAAATGTTTTTTATCCGCCGTACCATTTGGGAGATACAACTAGTCAGTATATTTATTCATGTATATTTATTTGCATCATTAAATTAATTACAACAGTAATATAAATTACTTGTTAGTGTAGCAAAAATGATTTGGTTGGTATCAATCATCCAAAAAATACATTAACAATACAAATAAAACTAAAAACTCTTTCTTTACCTCTTAAAATAACAATAATAGTATTTACATAGTTAATTATAATAAAAATATAAAGTAATAAAAAAAATGTCCATGTAGGACTTATCCTACAAATTTCAAATTGGGTTGCGGAAGTGCTAGTTTGTTTTATCTTCGTGGATTGATTTCATGTTGGTAAATGTGTAGGTGCTTGCTTTCTTTCTTTTTAGTCGAGTTGGTAACGAAAGATTATGTGCCATCTCATACTTTTCGGGCGAGTCAACTTCGGTCAAGACGAGTATGTACTTAGGGCCTTATTCATAATTATTTTTAAAACCTATTTTAGTTAAAATAGCTTTTGTCTTCTTCTCTCTGATGTAAAATGTCAAACGTCAAGACAAAAACTATTTTAACTAAAATAGGTTTAAAAATTATTACGAATGTAAGTCGTTTGCTAGAGTCCCCCTTACTAAACTGTTTGACCTAGAAATTTGAAATCACGTCATGTCTGTTATTTTTTCAGCGAACAGTGTCACTAGTCCTTTCCTCGGCATTCTGATTCAGATCAGTGACCAGCTTAGTGCTTAGTAGCTTGGTGGTATCTCATTAAAGATTACGTTGATGCTGGTAGCATTTGGGGCAGGTGTGTGTAATCTATGAAACCTTTGTTAGATACCTTACATAAATAGTACTTATAGACTTTTTGTATCGTTCAAACCAACGTTGATAAAATCAATCCGCTCTTTAATTTGTTTTTTTTTCTTATCGCATAAAATGTAATACTTCTACTAGGTAGGTAGGTACCTGCTTATACTAGCTTAATATTACTCAATTTTAGGCGGTGATAGACGTCAAGTTTGGTCACTTTCTAACTTATTAAAGTTCAGGTAAGTTAGAAGGTGATAGTGTAGCGTTCGCGAAGCAAAAACTGAGCTAAAATCACGAAAAACAAAGATGTGCAGCTTAATAAATCATTAAATTGACTAACCATTTGCGCACTGTGAAAAAAAACAAATATTTGTGTGAAAGAAAAATAGTAAAACTCAATGCCGTTTAGGACTAGTTACAAATTTTCAAACAAAAAATGCTTCACGTTGGATATTTTTTTAGTATAGTATTTTCCTTTATTGTTTGTACGATCAATAAAACATCAAATACGTCAGTATGAATGACGTGTCTGGTTTCACACTAAAAAAATAATTATTGAATTTATGCATTATTTTAACGCAGTAGTCAAAACTCTTATAAAATTCCTCGTTACCTACCTACCAATAAGGCGTACAATTCAATTGAGTAGAGTGGTTTAGTCAGAGCCAAATTTTCATTTGTTATGCACTTTTCAACAAAACTACATAGATCAAAATCCGTCGTAATCCGTTATTACATTGTCTAGGCCATTCAACATTTTATTGATAATATATCGAGAGCAAAAAAATTTTTTTATAACTAAATTATTAATAAATAAATGCATTTTCACACATTATCTAGCCCCAAGCTAAGTAGAGCTTGTGTTATGGGTACTAGATAACTGATATACTTAATACAATACATTGCATAGATAGATATTTTTATTATACATAGAAAATACCCAGAACACCCTGAACAAATCGTACAAATATTTGTTCCGAGGCGGGAATCGAACCCGCAACCTCCTGCGTCGCAGGCGAACCTTCGCCCGCCGCACCACAGAGGTCGTCAAATATTCAATTAATTTCTAATTCGCTCAATTTGCCTATATTCCATCTTTAATCACCAGAAGAATAGGTTATAATTGTAGTAACTTCCCTGTTTACGTCCACTGCTGGACGAGGCCTCCCCCATGGGGGGGATTTGCCATCCCCCCATCGTATTCATCGCAGTTCGCAGTTTGGTGTTGAGTACTCTGGCGGATGCAGCTGCCCATAGTGCCCATCCCCTGGTGTAATTCCTTCGTAAGGATTTTACTGCATCCACGGGTGTAGAAATGTAAAACTTTTTGGCAATAAACATTATCTTATCTTATCTAGAAAGATTGAATCTTATCTAGAGGGGTCTATTGTTAGGCCAGACACACCAATTATTATTGTTAAATCATTTTAAAATAATGCAATATGCATAAGCGGACAAAATATACTGCCAGGTCACTTTACACTTTTTGCTATAATTATGTTTTGTGAGACGTGGTCGCTAACTATTGGCCGTATAAGCTCAAAGTAGCGCAGCGGGCTATGGAGAGAGCTATGCTTGGGGTTTCACTAGTGGCAATGGCTAGGTCATATAGCTCGCAGAACTGACAACTATTAGGGAATAAAGGTTCTCCAGTGGCGACCGCAAACCGGACGACGCGATAGAGGAAGGCCCTCCACTCGATGGACTAAAGACATTATAAGCGTCGCAGAAAGTGGGTGGATGGAGGTGGCTCAAGACTGCTCGTCGCGTCGTGGCATAGGGGGGAGGCCTATGTTCAGCAGTGGACTTCTACAGGTAGATGATGATGATGATGTTTTGGTAGAGCTGGTGGAGTTCATAATAATATAAATGGAAACGAAGTATTGTTCGACGTGTAAACAGCTTCTAGATGTATTTATTTTTCTTTATATTGTATAGTTGCTGTTGGGGCCGCCAACATATTTGTT
The DNA here is from genome assembly GCA_951392215.1 of Epirrita christyi. Classification (NCBI taxonomy): domain Eukaryota; kingdom Metazoa; phylum Arthropoda; class Insecta; order Lepidoptera; family Geometridae; genus Epirrita; species Epirrita christyi. The sequence continues at coordinate 3,614,297 of OX595843.1, forward strand.
AGGTTATAATATTATGCACATTTTATTTTCGGAATTATACGAACAATTGTTTCGTTCCAAAGATGTTGAAGCTAATGAGATGAGTGAGTAGTCTGTTTTGTCAGAATGAATTTTACATAAGAAAGAACATTAGCATTTTTTGTCTATTATCTGTAGTGTTAGCAGCATTGTAGAACGTTGGTGTATTTCTGTTTGTCTCTGATGTTTGATATTTGGCAAGTTTTCAACGGATTTTCAATGACGATATCCTATCTATTCCTGGATGACATTGCTCTTGGTGGACTATGGCCTTAACGCTACAAGGACACCGGAGTTTGTCACTTGTCCATGTAAATCCGACGAAATAGGTTTAATGCACTCGAAATTCATATTCAATTTCTTTAATACGTTCTCTGAAATTATATTGATTCTAATAATTGTTGTCAGACATTATATTTAAACAGCCTTTAGCCTTACCATGTGCTCTTATAGCGGTTCAGTTCAAAAACTATTCAGTACAAAATATCGGTTCGTCGTTGACTTTCGTCATCATTGAATAAATTTAATCGCAGAAGTCTATAGACCTTCTGCTACTGTGCCTTTAAATATAGCTGCGGACATCTCGGAACCGTTATTTTGTACTGAATATAGTTTTTGAACTGAATCGCTGTAACAGCTCATGGTAAGGCCTCTGATTGGATTTCATTTCATTGGAGCGTTTGGTCGATGTGCTGTTTAATTATTCAGGAAAATTTAAAAATATCTCTTGCCACGCCCGAGCTTCGTTCATGACGCAAGGTCGTCACAATGTGATAATTTGTTGTTATAATTTTGCACGATGTGGAGTCGAAGTTAGCTAAAAACTGGACAGCTGTCTGTCCATAAATAATTCCCGAGTTTAGGCTGGAACAATGCCGAGACCGACGACTTCCGTCTTAATAACATATCAAACTACGGGAAGGTCAGATTTGTTGAATAATAAGAGGGTGGAATCGATAAGTGTCTACTAGTACTAAATATACAGCCATAGTATTATATATTTACAAAATTTTGATATGTTTGGTAAACTAATTATGGAAAGAACGTAATCTATTGATTCAAATACCTATGCGTTATTACCAGGTTCAATAAATATGGATTTTGTGGTGGGGATGATGGTGGAGTAACTAAAAATTTACAATTTGGTTTGATCGATAGAAATAGAACACATACTTAAAAGGTTGTTATATGGTTTTATTGCATGAGTGAAGCGAGTTCTCTCAGTCATCTTGAGCGATTTGTAGGTATAAATGCATTATGTATGTCAGGAAAACTTTCGGACAGTTTATCCGGTCATCATGAATTCCGACAACCCGTTATCATAAGTGTTCCAGAAAGTTGTGTAAGATAACGTGCTCTTTTATTCCGAAATTTTCAAAAAACTGACCTAATTTGGGCCTTTATCAATGTTACCCGAGTTGTCCATTTAATTTTGACCCGGTGTTTTTAAAGATTTTTTTGCGGATTCTTTAGCAGGACGTTGCAAGTTTTATCATACGTCAATTATGAAATCAGGAGACAAATGCAATGCAAATGCATCATGCATAAGTTGCTTTTTGCGTGTGACTGACAAATATGACTATTTTATGAGTATTTTTATCTAACAGTGGGTCAATCTTAGCCCAATTGACTATAGTTTTTTTCAGCCTGCATCGTCCTACTGCAGCCTGCTTCTGTGGCAAAGACCCCCTTCCATCTTTCTCGTTCCTGTCCTATATAAAGGAGCGGAGATCTTAGTCCATTTTAGGCCAGCTGCGAGGTTTTCTTGTTCAAAGCTCGTACGACATGCAGCATCCCCCCCAATAACCCCACTCCCGTTTTCAGTCTACTTTCTGTGTAACGTACTATCGCTTCTACTCCTGGCTTTACACGTGGTGTTGCAAAATCGGTCGGTAAGTTAAACCCTGAGAATGCTGCGCTCCATGGCCAGCTAGAAAACCTCGGACCGTGTTGAGCCGTCAAAATCAAGCCATAGGGATGAGAACGGATACGTCCATAAACTTGGGTTCCAAGCATACCGGTAGAATGGTTGTATTGTATCATTGAAAAGGTCGTTATGTTTATAAGGCAGTGTTTAGTAACATGTTTTATTTGCCAAACCTTTTTTGCGATTTACACCGCCATAGAGCGCTGCCACACAGGCGGCGGGGCGGCGTTGCGGCTGCGCTACGTTTGCAACGCAGCAAGCGCCCGCCAGCGCAGCCCCGACGACCGCCACGTGTGGCAGCGCCCATAGTCGTTAGAATAAAGGATGATTTATAATTGGTAGTGTGCGTGCCGGGTCCAAGCCGTGCCCGAGTCGTCAAAGCTACAACGCACAAAACATGCTACACATTCATGTTACAGCGAGTGTTCACATGTAATGACGTCAGGAGTGTTATCACTATCAGCTATGAAAATGTACGAGTAAGAGATTACCTAAATATGTTGTATGTAATCTACGTGAGGACGTAAATCAAAATGCGCCGAGAAATTTTACTCATAAAAAGTTTGATGAACTATGTTTACCTACAGGGGTGTTATTATACATAACTCATCGCCGTAAGGCACGCCTCGCATTTTCTAGAATTCTTTAATTTACCCCTTTACGAGGCTTGTTAATAGTCCAAAATAACTTAACATAGTAACGCTATCAATCTTCGCTTATGGTGCTTAGGTATGTCCCTGATATTTTCTTCATGTTTCTAATAAAATTGTCATGGCCGAACAAGGAGACGACAGCTTATAATAAAAATTCAAAATAAATAGCTTGTTACTAATAACAGCACGATCATCGTGATAAAAGTTTATTATGAGAATTACTGAGCACGCAACACGAATAATGTAGTCGATTAGACAACTACGATGATATTGAATGAACGGGGTCCTTTGGCCCGTTTTTGATTCAACCCGACGCAGTGCAAAGGGCAAGTAAGTGCGTAGGACTCGATTCGATAAATTTGACATTAAAATTTGACAAAACGGAACTATGTAGAGGTAAAAGTCCCGTTTTGTCGAATTTTAATGTCAAATTTATCGAATCGAGTCCTACGTACTTGCAGCCGTTCATATGAGGTGACGTCATTGAAAACTATCTAGGTAGGTACGTAGGTAGGTACCTACATAAAACTCTACTACTGCATGGCTACAATAGTAAAGTAACAAAAATGGCAAATGCGCAAGCAGAGCGACCGACGCAAAAAAAAGTCTAATGTATTTTTAACCGACTTCCCAAAAAAGGAGGATGTTCTCAATTCGGTTGTATTTTTTTTTTTTTTAATGTTTGTTGCCGCATATCTCCGGCGTTTATGAACCGATTTGGAAAATTCTTTTTTTATTTGAATAGATACACTTCCAGATTGGTCCCAGTCAAAATCCAGTTCTGATGATGGGATCCATGAGGAATTGAGGGAACTCCTCAAATATTGTAGGCATACATATGGCGATTTTGATATTTTCAGCAACAAACCAAGCATTTGCATTCAAAAAGTATTATAATCCTTTTACCACTATGGTTCTTTCATCATTTTTTTTTCATCCAAATATTTTGTTGAATACAATGGCGGAAGTCGGTTTTTTAAATGAAAAGTTATATTCGTTGAAATCACAAGGATAATTTTGAATCGCCTTATATACTGGCATCAAACACGGCTTGATTTGATGATCCTTCTTACTACTAAGCACCTATAGGTGGGAAACGCCTTTGTGGTGCCTCTAGGTCAAGGAGAAGATGAAAACGTAGGAAGTCAACAGTAAAATGTAAGTAAACCAGTAGATAAAACCAATGTTATGGTAAATTTTTTTACCCGGCAAAAGTTTGCTACTTCTGCGGTCTATTTGACGGAAAAACTGTTTGAGGCCTAACATACTCCAGAAATATTTAACGGGATGTTTAGTTTAGACTGTTCAATAATGTTCGCCTGATCGAACACTACCGAAAAAAGCATTGGGTTTACCTGAGTTTGGTAAGCAGTTGTCTATGTAATTTAACATTGAAAGAAGAAAAAGAACAAAAATTCTATTAATTTGTATTAAAAAAATATAAACAATAATATATAATTAATACTTCTAATTTTTTTAAATCCTATATAAAATAATATAAAATTTAAAGAAATTGGAAGATAACTTTTTCAAGCTAAATATATTAATTTATCATAACGATACCGAGGTAAGGTCCCCCGAACCCAAATAAATAAAAAGAAACGAAAGTAAATTTTAAATTAAAAAAAAATTATATTGTAATCTAATACAAATAACATTGTAATAAATACAATTCTTGAATACTCAGCCAAAAAACTTAAAGCAAATCCTCCTCTACCATATTCAACATTAAACTATCTTTATTCTGTAATTAAACCAGAACTCTCTTTCACTCTCTGCAAAATCAAAAGGAGTACCTACGATTGGTTTCCGCTAATCTGAACGAAAATCAACATATTAATAATGGTAGTATAATAAACAAACATCAAATTACATTTTGGTAGCTTTTTCCTTGTTTTTCTGTTTCAATTTCATTTTTATTTCAAAAGATCAGTTTTTGTAATGCACTTTAGACTACGCAATTTGTTTTTTCTGTGTACCTTATTATAACGTCCGGCGTATAAAAGAGTTTTTTCTCATTTGAATTCTCAGGAGACCATGGTACCATAACACCCAGACCCGGAACAAATATTTGCAGATCATAAACATTTGTCCCGCAGCGGGAATCGAACCTGCAACCTCTCGCATCTCAGCCGGCTACTCGCCCGCCGCGCCACAGAGGTCGTTAAGTTTGTTTACATAAAACATAACTTTTCATTTAAAAAACCGACTTCCGCCATGTATTCGACTAAATATCTGGATGAAAAAAAAATTATGAAAAAACCATAGTGGTGCATGAAAGGGTTATGATACTTTCTGAATGCAAATGCTTGGTTTGTTGCTGAAAATATCAAAATCTCTATATGGTATGCCTAGAGTTCCCTCAGTTCCTCATGGGGAATCCATGAGGAACTGGATTCTGAAAAAAATAGGTCCAATCTGGAAGTATATTCAAATATAAAAAGAATTTTCGGAATCGGTTTATAAACACCGGAGATATGAGGTAACAAAAAAAAATACAACTGAATTGAGAACCTCCTCCTTTTTGAGAAGTCGGTTAAAAATCTTCTTCGTCAGTATATAACGAAGCAGTTTGATAATAATATTTTTGTTGATGACATAATACTTTTTGGAGTTTTTCTTCCAACTCCGGGTCTAGACGTCGTTTTTTTGATAAATCCTTAAAAAAATATAATAATGTCAATAATCTCTGGTTCTCGAATGGCGACCACAAAACAGACGTCGCGGTAGAGAAAGGCCCTCCACTCGATGGACTAAAGTTATTATAAACGTAGCAGGAAGCCGGTGAATGGAGGCGGCTCGAGACCGTTCGTCGTGGCACTCTACGGGAGAGGTCTATGTCCAGCAGTGGACTTCTACAGGCTTATGATGATGACTACGTAATCTGTGAATATAATGCATATTTTCCGACCTTGGCGCTGTCAGTCATCGTGCTGTAAGCACCCAGTTAGCTATCTAAGTGTAACACAAATGGTGTAATTATTGTAATGAGTTACTCGTAGAGCAGCGTTCGTTCAGATTTGTTTGGTATCATGTTTTATCGCATAATCTACGATTAGCCGTCAACGTTATGATATTCACCTGTGTTTAACTAATCTATGAGTGATGAAGAGGCACGTGAACGTTTTGTAGAGTTTTATGACGTATTTTGCCGAATTGGTGTAATGTTGATTGTTTGTTCATTTTCTGCTTATTCGGTCATTTAGGGTAAAGCCGCTGTATTTATATTATCGGGAACAAAAACCAGCAGGGCGATTCTAAAACGTCGGAAACGTTTCCGATGGGATTCGTTAGTTTTTCATTTCGATGCGGTACTAAACTAAAACAAATTTCTCAAGTAAAACACAGTAAAAAACAATAAATATTGTATGTTACTGTGTTTTACTAGAGAAAATTCTTAGAAAATTGTTTTAGTTACTTACCACATCGAAATGAAAAACTAACGAATCCGATCGGAAACGTTTCCGACATTTTAGAACCGCCCTGCAGATCGCGCCAAATTAAAAATGTTGAAAATGAATAAATTTCAACCAGATTGAATGACCTTCATTCATCATCATCATCAGCCCTGTATTAGTCCATTACTAGAATGCCTTACCTATCCCAATAAGCGCCATGTAGCCCGGTGTTCGTGTCTTCTTATCCTATTTTTACGCGCTATTCATAAGTCATCTCTCCACCAAAGAATATCTGATACTTAGCTCAAAATTTTCTATGAGAAGTACGTAGGTAACTGTTAACTGTACCCCATTTCAAAGTTACCTAAAAATTAAATAAAAATAGCGTTACTTCTGCATAAATTTCTTGTAGGCGTCTTGCTTCAAGCTTGCGATTTTAGCACACAGTCTTTGCCAATAAACAAATCCCAAACGTTGCTATATCTACTCAAAATTGTTTATCCGTGGGTACCACTCTTGGATCCCTAGTCTGAATCTTTTTTGTGCTCCTAATCCCTTATCATAAGCCTGAACTATTTATTTTATTTATTTTTATTTTTATTTATTTAGGACAACAAACAATTACACTCGCATAGTACTAAATATAGGACTAAAATAACACAGTGATTCTAGGAGAGTAACCAGCCCCGTTGTCCACAAGTTAGGTATGATTAAACTATAGGGCAAAAAGAAAGAACACATGATTTAAGTTTAGTGTGGACAATAGCATGAATAGCATTTCAACTGCCAAAGCTGATTGACCCCTTGACAAAGTAGTGTCCCCCTCTCGCATTCCGACCACAACTACTAGAAAGGGAGAGAGGACAGCACCCAGCCAAGGCGCCAGCCAGTCAGTCAAAGTTGAAATGCTACACAAATCAATGTATAAAAATTTAAGATGACGAGGATACATGAGTATGTAGGTACTTAATTATAATAATTGTAATAATTGAGGTCAAAACTCATCCAGTGAAATCGACACAAGTGTTACCCATGGTTTTGGCTGTAACCCGAAGTTGTTGGATCCTCAGAGCTACCGTCCTGTACCTGTAGAAGCCTACTGATGGCCTCCACCATAGAATGTCACGACGAACGGTCTTGAGCCTCCTCCATCCACCGACTTCCTGCGAACTTCTTTTTTCAATCTTTCAATCATCTTTGACGGTCCGTTGTATTTCATCCATCCCCAATGGCTCAACAAAATTCATAAGTACCACTTCTTCCCACGCTGAATCTTTTCACCGCATTGGTTCTTTTACCATCGACCACATCACGGATACCGAGGGTGACAAAGAAATAACCGTGACACGATTGAACAAACTTGAAATTTATTGAGCAGGTACTTACCTAATGTAGGTAGTTGCCACTTCTCCTAAAATATCTTGTCGTGCATTCATCTCAAGATGAAGGAAACTTGTTGTCTCACCTTGACTTCATTTATCGAATGTAGGTACCTATACCTACCAGTGATTTGCCTGCGAGCGTTTTGCAACAAATGGGCCTCATTGATCGTCTTAAAGTTGCCAAACACGAGACTTTGTGCTCGTTAAAAACTTTGTTACAAGCGGAATAAAGTTTTATGAAGCGATAACAGTAACCTTTTGTTTTAGACGGACCAATAGGGACTTTCCTCAAAAAGAAAGCATACATAAACATAGACTTTGTTATTATAAACGTGGTTAAGCCTCGTGGTTAAGTCTTTCTCACTTTTATTTCAACTTGTTTTTTTTTCTCAAAGTAGTTACCTAGGTATATTATTTAGTGTACCGAAACCAACGACATGTCTGTGACCGAAACCGCTCAATAGCGGAAAGAACATTCTTGAATTTCTTAGTTGCATTTTCCATTGGTATACCCTACATAGATTGGTATACATACATGGTATATTATACTCGTAGTACATTACAGATAGTCGCTTTGATAAAACAGAGCATGTACTTATTTAAATTTGGAACGTTTTGCTTGTGATTTTTTGCCTTTTATGCATGATCGTGTGTGTGACGCACGCGGCAAGCGACGCAAACGCGGTTGAATACATAGAGAATTAGTACGAAACAATCATGGTGAGTAGGAAACCAGCTTGTGTGTATCTAGGGTTGCAGTCTATAAATGTAATGTAATGTAGAAGTGTAAGCTACTACACGGGCGTGTGATGTAACTACACGGATTTTTCTATAGAAATGGAGGTTCTCAAGGTGAGAACCTCAAATTCAATAGAAAAATCCGTGTAGTCCGCTAGGGGCACTTTTTGGTGTTTTCATACAAAAATCCGTGTAGCATACACATACCACACACACACCCGTGTAGTTAGTTGCATGTTAGAGGTTCCAGAGAGATTATATGTTTTGACAAGTAATTGACACGGACGTATAGTGTAGTGTAACACGGATTTTTGTATGGAAAATGAGGTTCACAGAGTGTACGCTAGGGGCGCTCATCGGTGTCGCCATACAAATCCACACTACACTACACCAGACGTCCGTGTCAACTGTGTGTAAAATACTTAGAATCAGCTCAGATGATTTTTCGCAAGGCTGGACATAGCTATTGAATAAGCCGGACATTGGGTCCCTTAGTCTCGATGGTCTTGCAGTGGGGCAACATAGGCCTCTGATTACCGTGACAAGTGGCTAGAGACTCGAGTCTGTATCAAGCAACTACACTACACAGGCGTGTGGTGTACATTACAGGGATTTTTGTGTATCAATAGCGAAAAGCGCCCCTAGCGGACACTCTGAGAACCACAGAGAGCTGATTCTATGTTTTGACAAGCAATTGACACGGACGTATAGTGTAGTGTAACACGGATTTTTGTATGGAAAATGAGGTTCACAGAGTGTACGCTAGGGGCGTTCATCGGTGTCGCCATACAAAAATCCACACTACACTACACCAGACGTCCTTGTCAATTGCGTGCAAAATACTAACCCCCTTATTCATAATAATTTTTTAAACCTATTTTAGTTAAAATAGCTTTTGTCTTGTTTTGATGTATGACATTTTACATTAGACAGAACGGAACAAAAGCTATTTTAACTAAAACAGGTTGAAAAAATGATTATGAATAAGGCCCTTAGAATCAGAGGCTCAATTCTCTAATTTAAAAACATTCTAGTCTCGTGTCAGTCGCACTGTTTCATATAGTAACTATTTCATATTCTTCGCAAGAAACGCAAAGATTAAGCAATAGTTACTATACGTGACAGTGCGACTGAGACGAGATTATACTGCGATTTGAATGTTTTTAAATTAGAGAATTGGGCCTCTGCTCTCAGTTCTATACAAAAATCCGTGTAGTGCTCACCACACGCTCGTGTATTCGCTTATTACGTTTCTAGACTAGGCCATCCCACTAAAGAGGCTTAGTTGGTCTGTCAGGCAGATTACGGCATTACACGCTTTGGATTCAATAGGTTACTTGTTTAGGTAAAGTAATATATATTACTTGTTTTGAAACACCTAGGTACCCAGTATAAACTACTTACGTAGGCGTCTCGGTTACTTTAGTTGATTCGCATGGCGTGACCTTCAATTTCATTAAATAAAGGAAAGAACCTTGTAATGCTTTAAATTATTAGTTAAGATTACTTATAATATTTTTACAACTAATACTTAAAATGCTAGAACCCCCAATTAAATGAAATAAAGGGAAGGACCTTGATTGGTTTAAATAATTACTTGAGATTAGGTCGGGTACTTACATAATATTTTTTACACTGACACTTAAAATTCCAGAGGCTTTAGATTTTTAATTAGAAGTTGGTTTTCTAGTTTCAACTATTTTTATGGGTTGGGTCAGCCCCCCTATTCCCTAACTGAAAGTCACTCAGTGACTAACGTTTGCCTAGTAGAATGACCATCAAAAAAAAATATTATGAAGAATTGTCAATTGATGGTAATTTTACTTGTCAAACGTTGGTCACTGAGTGACTTTCAAGATGGGGAATAGGGGGGCTGGTCTCTGGTGTAATTGGAGAGAAATGAGGGACATTGGAAACTTCGGTTTTCTGATTTGTAGGCGCTCGAGTGTGTGGCCTATGTGATCCGAGACGATTTATTCCTTTCAATTTAAATTGATACCAGTAGGAGTTAGGTAAGACCCAGTTCATTAAGTGAGAATAATGGCCATGTTCAACCCCACTTTAACATTAAATTGAATGATTGGTAGAAGCGTATTGGTAACATAAGCTTTTTCTTTCAATGTAGAAGATATATTCAAAATGACTCTTCATGAAACAGGAAAACGGAGATCTTTCACGCTTACATGTACGTCGGTACCTGAGTTATCTAAAAATAGCTCTACTTTATATTTTATTATCATCATCATCAACCTTGAGATGGACAAGGACAACACTACTGGACAAGGCCTCTCCTATAAAATACATTGGGGAGAATTGACATAATCACCACGCTTGGCAGACAGGTTGGTGATCGCAGCCTTCGAATCGACCTACTCATGTGAATACTGCTACCCATCGCCTGGTGTAATCCCTTATTTGGCTTTTACGACATCCACGGGAGGAGATGGATGGGTCTATTCTTAGCCACGCCACGGCACCTTATACATAGGTACTTTCCAATAATAATCCTTTAGGTCATCTAATAATAGTCAGAGCAGTAACATAGTAAACGTTTTCTCTTTCGGCTATAGGCATTCTCATTTCCTGGTTCTTGCTTTGCTTGGTTGCTATAAACACGCAAAAAATGAAAAGAATAGAAGCAAGAAAAATAATAGAATGAATAGGTACCCAAAACTATTTAAATCACGCAAGTCGCATAGGAGTCAAATTTATTAATATTGAATCAAAATGTCAGTACGCCCGGTAGCGGTCGACCTCTAGGTCGACATTCTTTCTTTCACGTCGAAAGCAGGTGGCTGGCGCTTGTTTACCGACGCTGGCCGATTAAAAACTGCTCACAATCACTACCATGATGTTGTCTTATCTTAGAATATCTAAGGATGTAGTGTGCAGATTCAAAGACCGGCAACTTGTTTTCTTCGTCAATGAGGCGTAAAGGTCGTCAGTGTTTCTAATGCAGACGTGGTTTGGCAACTCGCATAGTAATGAGCTTGAGCCTCTGTGTGTCCGCAATTTTGACAATGTTATTGAAAGGTTGGGCTCAATATATGTTTACGTGTTAGCAGTGTAGAGGTTAGTATAGACTTTAAGGGGGTCCTGTTAGAATCTAACAGGATTCCCTCAAAGTACTTATAAATAAATGCTCATCTATCTAACAATAGATAAAGCCACGATATTACAGAAGCCACGTTGAATTATCGTCTAGTTGGAATTGCATCACACAACAGGGAAACTAGTTTCTTCAATAGAAAGTTATCCATAACTGGCTAGAAGAAACAATATAAACAAGCACGGGATTCTGCTTAGACATTCAAATTAAAGACACGTTCAAGTAATTTGAATTTTATTTGTATCCATTTGTATTCCACTGCTACGATAAATTTAGAGCAATTTACCCCTCGAGGTCGTAAATAATGTTTACGTTTACCGCAAAATCTTTTAATTTAAATAGTGCTTTTCTTTCACCACAACAACAACACAGTGATAATTTGTTTTTGTAATTATCAAAAGTGTTGTTTTTTATACTTAAAATAGTACTATCAGTTATTACACTCAGCTAAAGTTTTATATATTATTTGCATCCACAAATTATGGCTTAGTTTAGTAGGAATAACATGAACTCAAATAAAATGAAATATATTTCTTACAAATCATTCAAGAAAAAAAGAGGTCTTTGTGCCCTAGCTCCTTAATGAACTTGCCATTGAAGTCATGGTTCTTGTGAACCACACCCAAGACAGCAATGCCCTAAAGCTCTCCCTTTTACGTCAGTGGTCATCGGATCGATGGTAGGAGAGTCATTGTCCATCACTTGTCTCTTTCAGTTTAAATTATGGGGTGTCGACAAAGACCTGTTACCAATATAGAACAATATAGAACTGTTACTGTAATTATAGAAGATCATTGGATGTCGTATTCTAATTCTACTCTTACGTTTCAGTAACGCCCTTTGCTTACAGGCTATAACTTATTGTGTTGTTCATCACAAAGCATGCATTGCAATTATTTGCTATCAGTCCATCATCATATTGCAGTACTCTGTATGAAAACAAACACCGCCAACGACCTTACAGGGCTTACGGTACAGTGAACTTAGTGTAGTGCGTTTCCGGTGAATTCGAAGTTGAAAATGCGTTAAAAACAGGGTCTAAAAGTAGTCCTCCGTGCGGTTTTTGGAAAATGTTAGTGGTTGTTGCAGGTCCATCGATCGATGGCAGAAGGGCATACCACTTTAACCATAGGAAGAATGCTTTAACCCTGGAATTTGCGGCCTATAGCTGATGAGTCTCATTTTGGAAGATACGGTTTATCGGTTGCCTTGGTTTTTAAGTTCTCATTTACTATGTATCAGCAACTCCTTGCTCCGAGGCACCACACAGGCGCTTCTCACCTAGTGGTAAGACAGATCATTTATGTAAGCCAAGCCGTGTTTGTTGCCTGATTGTTCTAGGCTTGGTCGCGTTGGAACAGGAGTAATTTTAGTTTATAAGACGATTCAAAATGATCCTTGTGATTTCAATGAATAAAATTGTTTTGATTTGATTTTTTGTTCGCTAATAAAACCATCTCTTGTTTATTCTTGGTTTTCGTTTTTGTTGGAGTCACTGAATGTATATTTTTAGGAATACTAAGCAATCAATGTGTGCACTGTGATCTACCATACTTAATTAGCAAAGTTGTGTTGTGCTAGCCCGAACCGAAGTCCCTCTTCGTTTTTTGAAATGCGCTCTTCCTGTTGGCGATGTTGTGTGTGTGTGTGTGTAGAAACGAGTATGAATGGCTTCAGCTGAAGTAGTTAGCCATCGTCTCCAGTTACTGTTAACGATATTCGATAGCCGATTATGCTTATCCTCCTGTGAAACAAAAGATATTGAAATCAGTATAACAATGTCAAACGGTCACAGTCCCGCTATACCTACACACGCACAAGGCTGAAAAACATGCGGCACAAAACGAGATGTTCTTGGAACGTACGTATCAATCAATCTATCTATCTATTCTATTCTATATATTATAAAGCTAAATAACGGTGACTGATTGACATGTTTGTTCTCCTAGAAGGAGTCGGTTTAGGGGGGGGGTTTGTATGGGGGAAGTTTAGGGGGGGTAAAAGTGAACAGAAGTGTCGGATTCGAATTTTGAATTTTTCGAAATGACAGCTGTCAGATTTGACAGCTCCCAAGCGGTGCTAGGTAGGGTTTTCAAAAGTGGTGCATCCTATAGAGGAGCAGGAAAAATTAAAAAAAAAAATAAAAAAAAAAAAAAAAACATAATGGCGACGTGGGAATAGCTCTTTGAAATTTTGCCATTTTCAGACTCCACTTTGGCGGGGTGCTTTGTTCTGGCAACATTGGCGTACGGTGAATCTGTTTTGCTTCAATAATTGCCAGTATCCTGTAGAATGACGTGTAAGTACGGCTTTTTCGAAATTCAAAATGGCGGACGCTGTGGCGGCCATTTTGTAAAAAGCAAAAATTTTCCAAATTTTCCAACCCGAAAATGAGACTGTTGGCAACACACGAGCCGGAAGACTTGTATAGGGCGGTTGTGTAGAACGGTGAAGAGTGTTGCCTGGCGAGAAAATTTTCCCCATTTTTCGGGTAATTTCCGAGATTTTCCCCAAAAAGGTGAAAAATAGAAATAACGACATTTTAAATCAAAATTTGATGTAGTATCGTTTAAAACGTCCATGCGAATGACATTTGACCATTTTTGTCCCCCTCAGCTGGCAACACTGGGATCAGGCGAACTTTTTTTATTTTTGCGCCCGACTCGGCTACTTTCCTTATTTTTCCACTACGAAAGTTGCCATGTGCAACTTCCGAGTATGCACAAGTGTTGCCACTGAACTGCTCCATATGGGAAAATTATTGGTTTTTCGAAATTCAAAATGGCGGACGCTGTGGCGGCCATTTTGTAAAAAGACGAAATTTTCAAAATTTTCCAAGTGAAAAATGAGGCTGTTGGCAACACCCGAGCTGGACGACTTGTATGGGGCCATTGTGTAAAACGATGAAAAGTGTTGCCTGGTGAAAAAAAATTCCCCATTTTCCGGGTATTTTCCGAGATTTTCCCCAAAAAACTGAAAAGTAAAAAAAATTACAATTTGAATCAAAATTTGATGAGGTATCGTTTAGAAGCTCCATGCAAATGACATTTGACTATTTTCGTTCCCCTCAGCTGGCAACACTGGGAGCAGTCGAAGGTGTTATTTTTGGGCCCAACTCGGCTACTTTCCTTTTTTTTCCACTACGAAAGTTGCCATGCGCAAATTCTGAGTATGCACAAGTGTTGCCACTAAACTTTTCCATCTTGGTTATTTAATTCGTTTTTTCGAAATTCAAAATGGCGGATGCTGTGGCGGCCATTTTGTAAAAAGACGAAATTTTCTGAATTTTACAACTGGAAAATGAGGCTGTTGGCAACACCCGAGCCGGAAGACTTGTATGGGGTGGTTGTGTATAACAGTAAAGAGTGTTGCCTGGCGAGAAAATTTTCCCCATTTTTCGGGTAATTTCCGAGATTTTCCTCAAAAAGGTGAAAAGTAGAAATAATGACATTTTATATCAAAATTTGATGTAGTATCGTTGAAAAGGTCCATGCAAATGACATTTGACCATTTTTGTCCCCCTCAGCTGGCAACACTGGGATCAGGCGAACTTTGTAATTTTTGGGCCCGACTCGGCTACTTTCCTTATTTTTCCACTACGAAAGTTGTCATGCGTAAATTCTGAGTATGCACAAGTGTTGCCACTGAATTGTTCCATATGGGAAAATTATTGATTTTTTGAAATTCAAAATGGCGGACGCTGTGGCGGCCATTTTGTAAAAAGCAGAAATTTTCCAAATTTTCCAAGTGAAAAATGAGGCTGTTGGCAACACCCGAGTCGGACATGTTGTATCAAGCCATTGTGTAAAAGAATGAAAAGTATTGATTGGTGAAAAAAAATTCCCCATTTTCCGGGTATTTTCCGAGATTTTCCATAAAATGTAAAAAAAAAAAAATATGGTATTTTGAATCAAAATTTGATGTAGACTTGAAGGAGAGGACCATGAGAGTGACTTTTGACTATTTTGGTTGCATTGAGTTGGCAACACTGGGAGCATGCGAGTAGTGAAATTTTCGGGTCCGACTCGGCTACGAGTTCAAGTTTCCTTTTACCAATGTTGCCATATGGCAATTCTGTTTATGCAGAAATGTGGCCAGTGCCCTTCTTAATCTTTGACATTCTATTCGTTTTTTCAAAATAAAAGATGGCGGACGCTGTGGCGGCCATTTTGTAAAAAGATGAAATTTTCTGAATTTTACAACTGGAAAATGAGGCTTTTGGCAACACCCGAGCTGGACAACTTGTATGGAGTCGTTGTGTAAAACGATGAAAAGTGTTGCCTGGTTAAAAAAAAATCCCCATTTTTCGGGTATTTTCCGAGATTTTCCATAAAATGTAAAAAAAAAAAAAATGGTATTTTGTATCAAAATTTGATGTTGACTTGAAGAAGAGGACCATGTGAGTGACTTTTGACTATTTTGGTTGCAGTGAGTTGGCAACACTGGGAGCATGCGAGTAGTGAAATTTTCGGGTCCGACTCGGCTACGAGTTCAAGTTTCCTTCTACCAAAGTTGCCATATGGCAATTCTGTTTATGCAGAAATGTTGCCAGTGCACTGCTTCATCTTTAATATTCTATTCGTTTTTTCAAAATAAAAGATGGCGGTCGCTGTGACGGCCATTTTGTAAAAATATGAAATTTTCCAAATTTTCCAAGTGAAAAATGAGGCTGTTGGCAACTCCCGAGCCGGACAACTTGTATGGGGCGGTTGTTTAGAATGACAAAAAGTGTTGCCTGGTGAAAGAAAAATCACCAATTGCCGGGTATTTTCCGAGATTTTCCGCAAAAACATGAAAATAATATAAATTATGACAGTATGGATTACAATTTGATGCGGTATTGCAGAGGAAATCCATACTGAACCGTTACCAGTATCAAGAGCTGTTTCCCGGTCAAAACGATTTCCTCCATTTATTGAGTAATAACAATATAAAAAAAGTTGGAATTTCAATTCAGAAATTTGACTTTGAGATTTTTTTTTTGTTTTATTACCACGCGAGCTGCTTGCAGCTCGCGCCTCAATGAAAAATATCGAACAAAAAACAAACAAATTACCTACACAAAAAAAAATCTAATCACATGCCATAGTATACACTGGTCCTCGGTAGGTTGTTAGGTTTTTTTTTTTATACTATTTCATAGTTTTTGCACGCAAAAAAACTTCTAATCAAATGCCATAGTATGTAGAGGTTGTAGGGGTTTAAAGGGGTTTGTAGGGGTTTGTAGGGGTTGTAAGGGTTTGTAGGGGTTTGTAGGGGTTGTAGGGGTTTGTAGGGGTTGTAGGGGTTTGTAGGGGTTGTAGGGGTTTTTAGGGGTTGTAGGGGATTGTAGGGGTTTGTAGGGGTTTGTAGGGGTTGTAGGGGTTTGTAGGGGTTTGTAGGGGTTTGTAGGGGTTGTAGGGGTTTTGAGGGGTTGTAGGGGTTTGTAGGGGTTTGTAGGGGTTTGTAGGGGTTGTAGGGGTTTGTAGGGGTTTGTAGGGGTTGTAGGGGTTTGTAGGGGTTGTAGGGGTTTTTAGGGGTTGTAGGGGTTTGTAGGGGTTTGTAGGGGTTTGTAGGGGTTAGTAGGGGTTTTTAGGGGTTGTAGGGGTTTGTAGGGGTTTTTAGGGGTTGTAGGAGTTTGTAGGGGTTTGTAGGGGTTTTTAGGGGTTGTAGGGGTTTGTAGGGGTTTGTAGGGGTTTGTAGGGGTTTTTAGGGGTTGTAGGGGTTTGTAGGGGTTTGTAGGGGTTGTAGGGGTTTGTAGGGGTTTGTAGGGGTTTTTAGGGGTTGTAGGGGTTGTAGGGGTTTGTAGGGGTTTGTAGGGGTTTTTAGGGGTTGTAGGGGTTTGTAGGGGTTGTAGGGGTTTGTAGGGGTTTGTAGGGGTTTGTAGGGGTTTTTAGGGGTTTGTAGGGGTTTGTAGGGGTTTGTAGGGGTTTTTAGGGGTTTGTAGGGGTTTGTAGGGGTTTTTAGGGGTTTTTAGGGGTTGTAGGGGTTTGTAGGGGTTTTTAGGGGTTGTAGGGGTTTGTAGGGGTTTGTAGGGGTTTGTAGGGGTTTGTAGGGGTTTGTAGGGGTTTTTAGGGGTTGTAGGGGTTTGTAGGGGTTTGTAGGGGTTTTTAGGGGTTGTAGGGGTTTGTAGGGGTTTTTAGGGGTTGTAGGGGTTTGTAGGGGTTTGTAGGGGTTTGTAGGGGTTTGTAGGGGTTTTTAGGGGTTTGTAGGGGTTTGTAGGGGTTTTTAGGGGTTTGTAGGGGTTTGTAGGGGTTTGTAGGGGTTTTTAGGGGTTGTAGGGGTTTGTAGGGGTTTTTAGGGGTTGTAGGGGTTGTAGGGGTTTGTAGGGGTTTGTAGGGGTTTTTAGGGGTTGTAGGGGTTTGTAGGGGTTTGTAGGGGTTTGTAGGGGTTTTTAGGGGTTTGTAGGGGTTTGTAGGGGTTGTAGGGGTTTGTAGGGGTTTGTAGGGGTTTGTAGGGGTTGTAGGGGTTTTGAGGGGTTGTAGGGGTTTGTAGGGGTTTGTAGGGGTTTGTAGGGGTTGTAGGGGTTTGTAGGGGTTTGTAGGGGTTGTAGGGGTTTGTAGGGGTTGTAGGGGTTTTTAGGGGTTTGTAGGGGTTTGTAGGGGTTTGTAGGGGTTTGTAGGGGTTTGTAGGGGTTTTTAGGGGTTGTAGGGGTTTGTAGGGGTTTTTAGGGGTTGTAGGAGTTTGTAGGGGTTTGTAGGGGTTTTTAGGGGTTGTAGGGGTTTGTAGGGGTTTGTAGGGGTTTGTAGGGGTTTTTAGGGGTTGTAGGGGTTTGTAGGGGTTTGTAGGGGTTGTAGGGGTTTGTAGGGGTTTGTAGGGGTTTTTAGGGGTTGTAGGGGTTGTAGGGGTTTGTAGGGGTTTGTAGGGGTTTTTAGGGGTTGTAGGGGTTTGTAGGGGTTGTAGGGGTTTGTAGGGGTTTGTAGGGGTTTGTAGGGGTTTGTAGGGGTTTTTAGGGGTTTGTAGGGGTTTGTAGGGGTTTGTAGGGGTTTTTAGGGGTTTGTAGGGGTTTGTAGGGGTTTTTAGGGGTTTTTAGGGGTTGTAGGGGTTTGTAGGGGTTTTTAGGGTTTGTAGGGGTTTGTAGGGGTTTGTAGGGGTTTGTAGGGGTTTGTAGGGGTTTGTAGGGGTTTTTAGGGGTTGTAGGGGTTTGTAGGGGTTTGTAGGGGTTTTTAGGGGTTGTAGGGGTTTGTAGGGGTTTTTAGGGGTTGTAGGGGTTTGTAGGGGTTTGTAGGGGTTTGTAGGGGTTTGTAGGGGTTTGTAGGGGTTTGTAGGGGTTTGTAGGGGTTTGTAGGGGTTTTTAGGGGTTTGTAGGGGTTTGTAGGGGTTTGTAGGGGTTTGTAGGGGTTTTTAGGGGTTGTAGGGGTTTGTAGGGGTTTTTAGGGGTTGTAGGGGTTTGTAGGGGTTTGTAGGGGTTTGTAGGGGTTTTTAGGGGTTGTAGGGGTTTGTAGGGGTTTGTAGGGGTTTTTAGGGGTTTGTAGGGGTTTGTAGGGGTTTGTAGGGGTTTGTAGGGGTTTGTAGGGGTTTTTAGGGGTTGTAGGGGTTTGTAGGGGTTTTTAGGGGTTGTAGGGGTTTGTAGGGGTTTGTAGGGGTTTGTAGGGGTTTTTAGGGTTTGTAGGGGTTTGTAGGGGTTTTTAGGGGTTTGTAGGGGTTTGTAGGGGTTTGTAGGGGTTTGTAGGGGTTGTAGGGGTTTGTAGGGGTTTGTAGGGGTTTGTAGGGGTTTTTAGGGGTTGTAGGAGTTTGTAGGGGTTTGTAGGGGTTTTTAGGGGTTGTAGGGGTTTGTAGGGGTTTGTAGGGGTTTTTAGGGGTTGTAGGGGTTTGTAGGGGTTTGTAGGGGTTTTTAGGGGTTGTAGGGGTTTGTAGGGGTTTTTAGGGGTTGTAGGGGTTTGTAGGGGTTTGTAGGGGTTTGTAGGGGTTTGTAGGGGTTTGTAGGGGTTTCTAGGGGTTGTAGGGTTTTGTAGGGGTTGTAGGGGTTTGTAGGGGTTGTAGGGGTTTGTAGGGGTTTGTAGGGGTTGTAGGGGTTTGTAGGGGTTTGTAGGGGTTTGTAGGGGTTTCTAGGGGTTGTAGGGTTTTGTAGGGGTTGTAGGGGTTTGTAGGGTTTTGTAGGGGTTGTAGGGGTTTGTAGGGGTTTGTAGGGGTTGTAGGGGTTGTAGGGGTTTGTAGGGGTTGTAGGGGCTTGTAGGGATTTGTAGGGGTTGTAGGGGTTTGTTACAATTACAACAGCAACAAAACAACACGCGAGCTGCATGCAGCTCGCGCCGCACGCAAAATCTAGTCTATATACTATAAAGCTTAATTACGGTGACTGACTCATTGACATGATTGTTCTCCTAGAAGGAGTCGTTTTAGGGGTGGGGTGTGTTTGGGGGAAGTTTAAGTTGGCCGAATCGGAGCAGAAGTGTCGGAGCCGAATTTCGAAAAATCCAAAATGGCCGCCTTCGGCAATCGTATCTCCGCGACGGTGGCAGCTGGAAACCTCGGAGATGGCTCGAACGAAAGAGGGTATCGAGAAATTGAAAAAAAAATGTTTAAAAAAAAAAAAAACAAGATGGCCGCCCCGGAATCGGCGTTCGAAATTCGGCCGTTTTCAGACCCCACTTTGAAGAGTTACATTGTTCTACCGAATTTGCCCTATGACGAAACTGCTGATGCAGAAACGTTGTTAGCGTCCTGTAGTATGTGGAAAAACTATCAGCTGTCAAAAAATAAAGATGGCGGATGGCGCGGCGGCCATCTTGTGAAATGATCAAATTCGGCAAATTTTTAAAGCGAAAAATGGGACTGATGGCAACACCTGAGCGCGATGTTTCGTATGAAGCGGTCGTGTGGAACGATGAAAAGATTTTTTTGGTAAAAAAAAACTCCCCATTTTTCGGGTAATTTCGGAGATTTTACCCGAAAACATGAAAAGTAGAAATAATGACATTTCGAATCAAAATTTGATGTAACATCGAAGAGGAGGTCCATGCGAATGACTTTTGACCATTTTGGTCGCTTCGAGTTGGCAACACTGGGCGCGAGCGATGTTCGCATTTTTGGGTCAGACTCTACTTTGAGGAGTTACTTTGTTCTACCGAATTCGCCGGATGAAAAAACTGATGATGCAGAAACATTGGTAGTATCCTGTAGTATATAGAAAAACTATCAGCTGTCAAACTTTCAAGATGGCGGATGGTGTAGCCAACTTTTGGTGAAATTGAACAGTTTAAAGTTGAAAAAATCGGCTGTTGGGAACACCTGAGCGGGATGGTTTGTATGGGGCGAATGTAGGCCAGGCAGAATAGTATTTAATGGGAAAAAAAAACTCCCCACTTTTTGGGTAAATTCGGAGATTTTACCCAAAAAACGTGAATCCTATAAATAATGACATTTCTAATCAAAATTTGGCGTAATATCGAAGAACAGGTCCATACGAATGACTTTTGACTATTTTCGTCGCTTCGAGTTGGCAACACTGGGCGCGAGCGATGTTCGCATTTTTTGGGTCAGACTCTACTTTGAGGAGTTACTTTGTTCTACCGAATTCGCCGGATGAAAAAACTGATGATGCAGAAACATTGGTAGTATCCTGTAGTATATAGAAAAACTATGACATCTTAGAAATTAAAGATGGCGGACGGTGTAGCCAACTCTTTATGTTGCCAATTTTCAAGTCGAAATAAATGGCATATAGCTACATCTGAGCCGGGTGACTTGTATGGAGGGTTTGTGTAGAATGATGAAAAGTGTTGCCTGGTATAGTTTTTTAAATTTTTTGTTCAAAATTTTTTTTTTGAAAAATTTGTTTTTTGACCCCATGGAAACCAACAGCCAGACGCGAGCTGCTTGCAGCTCGCGCACCTTCTCCCCCAAAAGGACTCTGACAAATTTTGAAGGAAAAATGACTTAGAGAAATTTTGATGAAAATTTTATTGATGAAAATTTTTTGTTCAAAATTTTTTTTTGAAAAAAATTTTTTTTAGCCCCTTTGAAACCAACAGCCAGACGCGAGCTGCTTGCAGCTCGCGCACCTTCTCCCTCAAAAGGACTCTGACAAATTTTGAATGAAAAAATATCTTTGTTGGAAAAAGACTTAGTAAAATTTTGTCAAAATATTTTTTTTTAATTTTTTTTTAACCCCTTGGAAACCAACAGCCAGACGCGAGCTGCTTGCAGCTCGCGCACCTTCTCCCCCAAAAGGACTCTGAAAAATTTTGAACGAAAAAACACTTAGAGAAATTTTATTCGAAAAAGTTTTTGTCGAAAATTTTTTTTTTTTAATTTTTTTTTTTAACCCCTTTTAAAAACTCCCCCTCGCGAGCTGCTTGCAGCTCGCGCACCTTTTCCCTCAAAAGGACTCTGAAAAATTTTGAACTAAAAAAGACTTGTAGAAATTTTGTCGAAATATTTTTTTTTAAATTTTTTTTTAACCCCTTGCGGGCCAACAGCCAGACGCGAGCTGCTTGCAGCTCGCGCACCTTCTCCCTCAAAAGGACTCTGAAAAATTTTGAACGAAAAAAGACTTAGAGAAATTTTATTCGAAAAAGTTTTTGTCGAATTTTTTTTTTTTAACCCCTTGTATTTTTACCTCAACACGCGAGCTGCTTGCAGCTCGCGCACCACGCTCCATCTAGTCTATATATTATAAAGCTAAATAACGGTGACTGATTGACATGTTTGTTCTCCTAGAAGGAGTCGGTTTAGGGGGGGGGTATGTTTGGGGGAAGTTTAGGGGGGGTGAATCTGACCAGAAGTGTCGGATTCGAATTTTGAATTTTTCGAAATGACAGCTGTCAGATTTGACAGCTCCCAAGCGGTGCTAGGTAGGGTTTTCAAAAGTTGTGCATCCTATAGAGGTGCAAGAAAAATTAAAAAAAAAAATAAAAAAAAAAAAAAAAACAAGATGGCGGCTCCGGAATTGGACATTGAAAATTTGCCATTTTCAGACTCCACTTTGGCGGGGTGCTTTGTTCTGGCAACATTGGCGTACGGTGAATCTGTTTTGCTTCAATAATTGCCAGTATCCTGTAGAATGACGTGTAAGTACGGCTTTTTCGAAATTCAAAATGGCGGACGCTGTGGCGGCCATTTTGTAAAAAGCAAAAATTTTCCAAATTTTCCAACCCGAAAATGACGCTGTTGGCAACACCCGAGCCGGACGACTTGTATGGAGCGGTCGTGTAGAACGGTGAAGAGTGTTGCCTGGCGAGAAAATTTTCCCCATTTTTCGGGTAATTTCCTAGATTTTCCCCAAAAAGGTGAAAAATAGAAATAACGACATTTTTAATCAAAATTTGATGTGGTATCGTTTAAAAGGTCCATGCAAATGACATTTGACCATTTTTGTCGCTTTCAATTTGGCAACACTGGGAAAAAGCAAACTTTTTAAGTTTTGGGCCCGACTCGGCTACTTCCCATATTTTTCCACTACGAAAGTTGCCATGCGTGAATTCGGAGTATGCACAAGTGTTGCCACTGAACTGCTCCATATTAATTATTTTATTCATTTTTTCGAAATTCAAAATGGCGGACGCTGTGGCGGCCATTTTGTAAAAAGCAAAAATTTTCCAAATTTTCCAACCTGAAAATGACGCTGTTGGCAACACCCGAACCTGAGAACTTGTATGGGGCGGTTGTGTAGAACGGTGAAGAGTGTTGCCTGGCAAGAAAATTTTCCCCATTTTTCGGGTAATTTCCGAGATTTTCCCCAAAAAGGAGAAAATTAGAAATATTTACATTTTGAATCAAAATTTGATGTGGTATCGTTGAAAAGGTCCATGCGAATGACATTTGACCATTTTTGTCCCCGTCAGCTGGCAACACTGAAATCAGGCGAACTTTTTTTATTTTTGCGCCCGACTCGGCTACTTTCCTTATTTTTCCACTACGAAAGTTGCCATGCGCAACTTCCGAGTATGCACAAGTGTTGCCATTGAACTGCTCCATATGGGAAAATTATTGGTTTTTCAAAATTCAAAATGGCGGACGCTATGGCGGCCATTTTGTAAAAAGACGAAATTTTCAAAATTTTCCAAGTGAAAAATGAGGCGGTTGGCAACACCCGAGCTGGACGACTTGTATGGGGCCATTGTGTAAAACGATGAAAAGTGTTGCCTGGTGAAAAAAAATTCCCCATTTTCCGGGTATTTTCCGAGATTTTCCCCAAAAAACTGAAAATAAAAAAAAATACAATTTGAATCAAAATTTGATGAGGTGTCGTTAAGGAGGTCCATGCGAATGACATTTGACCATTTTGGTCGCTCTGAGCTGGCAACACTGGGAGCAGGCAAAGGTGTTATTTTTGGGCCCAATTCGGCTACTTTCCTTTTTTTTCCACTACGAAAGTTGCCATGCGCAAATTCTGAGTATGCACAAGTGTTGCCATTGAACTGCTTCATCTTGAACATTCTATTCGTTTTTTCGAAATTCAAAATGGCAGACGCTGTGGTGGCCATTTTGTAAAATGACGAAATTTTCTGAATTTTACAACTGGAAAATGAGGCTGTTGGCAACACCCGAGCTGGAATAGTTGTATGGAGCGGTTGTGTAGAATGACTAAAAGTGTTGCCTGGTATTAAAAATTTCCCCATTTTTAGGGTATTTTTTGAGATTTTCCTAAAAATGTAAAAAAAATAAATAATGACATTTTGAATCAAAATTTGATGTAGACTTGAAGAATAGGACCATGTGAGTGACTTTTGACTATTTTGGTTGCAGTGAGTTGGCAACACTGGGAGCATGCGAGTAGTGAAATTTTCGGGTCCGACTCGGCTACGAGCTCAAGTTTCCTTCTACCAAAATTGCCATATGGCAATTCTGTTTATGCAGAAATGTTGCCAGTGCACTGCTTCATCTTTGACATTCTATTCGATTTTTTCAAAATTAAAGATGGCGGACGCTGTGGCGGCCATTTTGTAAATTTTGAAATTTTCCAAATTTTCCAAGTGAAAAATGAGGCTGTTGGCAACACCCGAGCCGGACAACCTGTATGGGGCCATTGTGTAAAACGATGAAAAGTGTTGCCTGGGGAAAAAAAAATCCCCAGTTTCCGGGTATTTTCCGAGATTTTCCCCAAAAACATGAAAATATTATAAATTATGACAGTATGGATTAGAATGTGATGCGGTACTGAAAAGGAAATCAACACTGAACCATTACCAGTATCAAGAGCTGTTTCCCGGTCAAAACGATTTCCTCCATTTTTTGGGTAATAACAATATAAAAAAAAGTTGGAATTTCAAATCAGAAATTTGACTTAAAGTTTTTTATTTTTTTATTACCACGCGAGCTGCTTGCAGCTCGCGCCTCAATGAAAAATAAACAAATTACCAACACAAGAAAACTTCTAATCACAGATCCTCGGTAGGTTGTTAGGTTTTTTTTTTTTATACTATTTGATCGTATTTGTTTGCAAGAAAACTTCTAATCACATGCCATGGTATACACAGGTCCTCGGTAGGTTGTTAGGTTTTTTTTTTTATACCAATTTATGGTATCTGTACGCAAGAAAACTTCTAATTTCATGCCATAGTATGTAGGGATTTGTTGGGGTTGTAGGGGTTTGTAGGGGTTTGTAGGGATTTGTAGGGGTTGTAGGGGTTTTAAGGGGTTGTAGGGGTTTGTAGGGGTTGTAGGGGTTTGTAGGGGTTGTAGGGGTTTGTAGGGGTTTGTAGGGGTTTGTAGGGGTTGTAGGGGTTTGTAGGGGTTTCTAGAGGTTTGTAGGGGTTTGTAGGGGTTGTAGGGATTTGTAGGGGTTTGTAGGGGTTTGTAGGGGTTTGTAGGGGTTTTTAGGGGTTGTAGGGGTTTGTAGGGGTTTGTAGGGGTTTTTAGGGGTTGTAGGGGTTTGTAGGGGTTTTTAGGGGTTGTAGGGGTTTTAGGGGTTGTAGGGGTTTGTAGGGGTTGTAGGGGTTTGTAGGGGTTTGTAGGGGTTGTAGGGGTTTGTAGGTTTGTAGGGGTTGTAGGGGTTTGTAGGTTTGTAGGGGTTTTTAGGGGTTGTAGGGGTTTGTAGGGGTTTGTAGGGGTTTTTAGGGGTTGTAGGGGTTTGTAGGGGTTTTAGGGGTTGTAGGGGTTTGTAGGGGTTTGTAGGGGTTTTAAGGGGTTGTAGGGGTTTGTAGGGATTGTAGGGGTTTGTAGGGGTTTGTAGGGGTTTGTAGGGGTTTGTAGGGGTTTTTAGGGGTTGTAGGGGTTTGTAGGGGTTTGTAGGGGTTTTTAGGGGTTGTAGGGGTTTGTAGGGGTTTTTAGGGGTTGTAGGGGTTTGTAGGGGTTTTAGGGGTTGTAGGGGTTTGTAGGGGTTGTAGGGGTTTGTAGGGGTTTGTAGGGGTTGTAGGGGTTTGTAGGGGTTTTTAGGGGTTTCTAGGGGTTGTAGGGGTTTGTAGGGGTTTGTAGGGGTTTCTAGGGGTTGTAGGGGTTGTAGGGGTTTGTAGGGGTTTGTAGGGGTTTGTAGGGGTTTGTAGGGGTTTTTAGGGGTTGTAGGGGTTTTTAGGGGTTGTAGGGGTTTTTAGGGGTTTGTAGGGATTTTAAGGGGTTGTAGGGGTTTGTAGGGGTTTGTAGGGGTTTTTAGGGGTTTGTAGGGGTTCGTAGGGGTTTGTAGGGGTTGTAGGGGTTTGTAGGGGTTTGTAGGGGTTTCTAGGGGTTGTAGGGGTTGTAGGGGTTTGTAGGGGTTTGTAGGGGGTTGTAGGGGTTTCTAGGGGTTGTAGGGGTTTGTAGGGGTTTGTAGGGGTTGTAGGGGTTTTTAGGGGTTTGTAGGGGTTTGTAGGGGTTGTAGGGGTTTGTAGGGGTTTGTAAGGGTTTTTAGGGGTTGTAGGGGTTTGTAGGGGTTTGTAGGGATTTTTAGGGGTTTCTAGGGGTTGTAGGGGTTTGTAGGGGTTTGTAGGGGTTTTAGGGGTTGTAGGGGTTTGTAGGGGTTTGTAGGGGTTTGTAGGGGTTTGTAGGGGTTTTTAAGGGGTTGTAGGGGTTTGTAGGGGTTTGTAGGGGTTTTTAGGGGTTGTAGGGGTTTTTAGGGGTTTGTAGGGGTTTGTAGGGATTTTTAGGGGTTGTAGGGGTTTGAAGGGGTTTGTAGGGGTTGTAGGGGTTTCTAGGGGTTGTAGGGGTTTGTAGGGGTTTTTAGGGGTTTGTAGGGGTTCGTAGGGGTTTGTAGGGGTTGTAGGGGTTTGTAGGGGTTTGTAGGGGTTTGTAGGTTTGTAGGGGTTTGTAGGGGTTTGTAGGTTTGTAGGGGTTTGTAGGGGTTGTAGTGGTTTTTAGGGGTTTGTAGGGGTTTGTAGGGGTTGTAGGGGTTTTTAGGGGTTTGTAGGGGTTTGTAGGGGTTTGTAGGGGTTGTAGGGGTTTGTAGGGGTTGTAGGGGTTTGTAGGGGTTTGTAGGGGTTTTTAGGGGTTGTAGGGGTTTGTAGGGGTTTGTAGGGGTTGTAGGGGTTTGTTGGGGTTTGTAGGGGTTTTTAGGGGTTTTTAGGGGTTGTAGGGGTTTGTAGGGGTTTGTAGGGATTTTTAGGGGTTTCTAGGGGTTGTAGGGGTTTGTAGGGGTTTGTAGGGGTTTCTAGGGGTTGTAGGGGTTGTAGGGGTTTGTAGGGGGTTGTAGGGGTTTCTAGGGGTTGTAGGGGTTTGTAGGGGTTTGTAGGGGTTGTAGGGGTTTTTAGGGGTTTGTAGGGGTTTGTAGGGGTTGTAGGGGTTTGTAGGGGGTTGTAGGGGTTTCTAGGGGTTGTAGGGGTTTGTAGGGGTTTGTAGGGGTTTGTAGGGGTTTGTAGGGGTTTCTAGGGGTTGTAGGGGTTGTAGGGGTTTGTAGGGGTTTGTAGGGGTTTGTAGGGGTTTGTAGGGGTTTTTAGGGGTTGTAGGGGTTTGTAGGGGTTTGTAGGGGTTTTTAGGGGTTGTAGGGGTTTTTAGGGGTTTGTAGGGGTTAGTAGGGATTTTTAGGGGTTGTAGGGGTTTGTAGGGGTTGTAGGGGTTTCTAGGGGTTGTAGGGGTTTGTAGGGGTTTGTAGGGGTTTGTAGGGGTTTTTAGAGGTTTGTAGGGGTTTGTAGGGGTTTGTAGGGGTTGTAGGGGTTTGTAGGGGTTGTAGGGGTTGTAGGGGTTTGTAGGGGTTTGTAGGGGTTTTTAGGGGTTGTAGGGGTTTGAAGGGGTTTGTAGGGGTTGTAGGGGTTTGTAGGGGTTGTAGGGGTTTGTAGGGGTTGTAGGGGTTTGTAGAGAATGTAGGGGTTTTAAGGGGTTGTAGGGGTTTGTAGGGGTTTTTAGGGGTTGTAGGGGTTTGTAGGGGTTTGTAGGGGTTTTAGGGGTTTGTAGGGGTTTCTAGGGGTTGTAGGGGTTGTAGGGGTTTGTAGGGGTTTGTAGGGGGTTGTAGGGGTTTCTAGGGGTTGTAGGGGTTTGTAGGGGTTGTAGGGGTTTTTAGGGGTTTGTAGGGGTTTGTAGGGGTTGTAGGGGTTTGTAGGGGTTGTAGGGGTTTGTAGGGGTTTGTAAGGGTTTTTAGGGGTTGTAGGGGTTTGTAGGGGTTTGTAGGGATTTTTAGGGGTTTCTAGGGGTTGTAGGGGTTTGTAGGGGTTTGTAGGGGTTTCTAGGGGTTTTAGGGGTTGTAGGGGTTTGTAGGGGTTTGTAGGGGTTTTTAGGGGTTTGTAGGGGTTTTTAGGGGTTGTAGGGGTTTTTAGGGGTTTGTAGGGGTTTGTAGGGGTTTTTAGGGGTTGTAGGGGTTTTTAGGGGTTTGTAGGGGTTTGTAGGGATTTTTAGGGGTTGTAGGGGTTTGTAGGGGTTTGTAGGGATTGTAGGGGTTTCTAGGGGTTGTAGGGGTTTGTAGGGGTTTGTAGGGGTTTTTAGGGGTTCGTAGGGGTTCGTAGGGGTTTGTAGGGGTTGTAGGGGTTTGTAGGGGTTTGTAGGGGTTTGTAGGTTTGTAGGGGTTTGTAGGTTTGTAGGGGTTTGTAGGGGTTGTAGTGGTTTTTAGGGGTTTGTAGGGGTTTGTAGGGGTTGTAGGGGTTTTTAGGGGTTTGTAGGGGTTTGTAGGGGTTTGTAGGGGTTGTAGGGGTTTGTAGGGGTTGTAGGGGTTTGTAGGGGTTTGTAGGGGTTTTTAGGGGTTGTAGGGGTTTGTAGGGGTTTGTAGGGGTGGTAGGGGTTTGTTGGGGTTTGTAGGGGTTTTTAGGGGTTTTTAGGGGTTGTAGGGGTTTGTAGGGGTTTGTAGGGATTTTTAGGGGTTTCTAGGGGTTGTAGGGGTTTGTAGGGGTTTGTAGGGATTTTTAGGGGTTTCTAGGGGTTGTAGGGGTTTGTAGGGGTTTGTAGGGGTTTCTAGGGGTTGTAGGGGTTGTAGGGGTTTGTAGGGGTTTGTAGGGGGTTGTAGGGGTTTCTAGGGGTTGTAGGGGTTTGTAGGGGTTTGTAGGGGTTGTAGGGGTTTTTAGGGGTTTGTAGGGGTTTGTAGGGGTTGTAGGGGTTTTTAGGGGTTTGTAGGGGTTTGTAGGGGTTGTAGGGGTTTGTAGGGGTTGTAGGGGTTTGTAGGGGTTTTTAGGGGTTGTAGGGGTTTGTAGGGGTTTGTAGGGGTTTGTAGGGGTTTGTAGGGGTTTTTAGGGGTTGTAGGGGTTTTTAGGGGTTTGTAGGGGTTTGTAGGGGTTTCTAGGGGTTGTAGGGGTTGTAGGGGTTTGTAGGGGTTTGTAGGGGTTTGTAGGGGTTTGTAGGGGTTTTTAGGGGTTGTAGGGGTTTGTAGGGGTTTGTAGGGGTTTTTAGGGGTTGTAGGGGTTTTTAGGGGTTTGTAGGGGTTAGTAGGGATTTTTAGGGGTTGTAGGGGTTTGTAGGGGTTGTAGGGGTTTCTAGGGGTTGTAGGGGTTTGTAGGGGTTTGTAGGGGTTTGTAGGGGTTTTTAGAGGTTTGTAGGGGTTTGTAGGGGTTTGTAGGGGTTGTAGGGGTTTGTAGGGGTTGTAGGGGTTGTAGGGGTTTGTAGGGGTTTGTAGGGGTTTTTAGGGGTTGTAGGGGTTTGAAGGGGTTTGTAGGGGTTGTAGGGGTTTGTAGGGGTTGTAGGGGTTTGTAGGGGTTGTAGGGGTTTGTAGAGAATGTAGGGGTTTTAAGGGGTTGTAGGGGTTTGTAGGGGTTTTTAGGGGTTGTAGGGGTTTGTAGGGGTTTGTAGGGGTTTTAGGGGTTGTAGGGGTTTGTAGGGGTTTGTAGTGGTTTGTAGGGGTTTGTAGGGGTTTGTAGGGGTTTGTAGGGTTTGTAGGGGTTGTAGGGGTTTGTAGGGGTTTGTAGGGGTTTGTAGGGGTTGTAGGGGTTTGTAGGTTTGTAGGGTTTGTAGGGTTTGTAGGGGTTTGTAGGGGTTTGTAGGGGTTTTTAGGGGTTGTAGGGGTTTGTAGGGGTTTGTAGGGGTTTTTAGGGGTTTGTAGGGGTTGTAGGGGTTTGTAGGGGTTTGTAGGGGTTTGTAGGGGTTTGTAGGGGTTTTTAGGGGTTGTAGGGGTTTGTAGGGGTTTGTAGGGGTTTGTAGGGGTTTGTAGAGAATGTAGGGGTTTTTAGGGGTTGTAGGGGTTTGTAGGGGTTTTTAGGGGTTGTAGGGGTTTGTAGGGGTTTGTAGGGGTTTTAGGGGTTGTAGGGGTTTGTAGGGGTTTGTAGGGGTTTGTAGGGTTTGTAGGGGTTGTAGGGGTTTGTAGGGGTTTGTAGGGGTTTGTAGGGGTTGTAGGGGTTTGTAGGGGTTTGTAGGGGTTGTAGGGGTTTGTAGGTTTGTAGGGTTTGTAGGGTTTGTAGGGGTTTGTAGGGGTTTGTAGGGGTTGTAGGGGTTTGTAGGGGTTTGTAGGGGTTTGTAGGGGTTTGTAGGGGTTTTTAGGGGTTGTAGGGGTTTGTAGGGGTTTGTAGGGGTTTGTAGGGGTTTTTAGGGGTTTGTAGGGGTTAGTAGGGACAAGTAGGGGTTTGTTACAATTACAACAGCAACAAAACCACACGCGAGCTGCATGCAGCTCGCGCCGCACGCAAAATCTAGTCTATATACTATAAAGCTAAATTACGGTGACTGACTGATTGACATGATTGTTCTCCTAGAAGGAGTCGTTTCAGCGGTGGGGTGTGTATGGGGGAAGTTTAAGTTGGCCGAATCGGAGCAGAAGTGTCGGAGCCGAATTTCGAAAAATCCAAAATGGCCGCCTTCGGCAATCGTATCTCCGCGACGGTGGCAGCTGGAAACCTCGGAGATGGCTCAAACGAAAGAGGGTATCGAGAAATTAAAAAAAAAATGTTGAAAAAAAAAAAAAACAAGATGGCCGCCCCGGAATCGGCGTTCGAAATTCGGCCGTTTTCAGACCCCACTTTGGAGAGTTACATTGTTCTACCGAATTCGCCGCATGACAAAACTGCTGATGCAGAAACGTTGCCAGCATCCTGCAGTATGTGGAAAAACTATCAACTGTCAAAAAATAAAGATGGCGGATGGCGCGGCGGCCATCTTGTGAAATGATCAAATTCGGGCAATTTTGAAAGCGAAAAATGGGACTGATGGCAACACCTGAGCGCGATGGTTCGTATAGAGCGGTCGTGTGGAACGATGAAAAGTTTTTTATGGTAAAAAAAAACTCCCCATTTTTCGGGTAATTTCGGAGATTTTACCCGAAAACATGAAAAGTAGAAATAATGACATTTCTAATCAAAATTTGGTGTAACACCGAAGAGGAGGTCCATGCGAATGACTTTTGACCATTTTAGTTGCTTCGAGTTGGCAACACTGGGCGCGAGCGATGTTCGCATTTTTGGGTCAGACTCTACTTTGAGGAGTTACTTTGTTCTACCGAATTCGCCGGATGAAAAAACTGCTGATGCAGAAACATTGCCAGTATCCTGTAGTATATAGGAAAACTATCAGCTGTCAAAGATTAAAGATGGCGGATGGTGTGGCCAACTATTTGTGAAATTGAACAGTTTAAAACTGAAAAAATTGGCTGTTGGCAACACCTGAGCGGGATGGTTTGTATGGGGCGAATGTAGATCAGGGAGTATAGTGTTGCCCGAAAAAAAAAAAACTCCCCACTTTTCGGGTAAATTCGGAGATTTTACCCAAAAAACGTGAATCCTATAAATAATGACATTTCTAATCAAAATTTGGTGTAATATCGAAGAACAGGTCCATACGAACGACTTTTGACTATTTTCGTCACTTCCAGTTGGCAACACTGGGCGCGAGCGATGTTCGCATTTTTTGGGTCAGACTCTACTTTGAGGAGTTACTTTGTTCTACCGAATTCGCCGGATGAAAAAACTGATGATGCAGAAACATTGGTAGGATCCTGTAGTATATAGGAAAACTATCAGCTGTCAAAATTTCAAGATGGCGGACGGTGTAGCCAACTCTTTAAGATGCCAATTTTCAAGTCGAAATAAATGGCATATAGCTACATCTGAGCCGGGTGACTTGTATGGAGGGTTTGTGTAGAATGATGAAAAGTGTTGCCTGGTATAGTTTTTAAAATTTTTTGTTCAAAAATTTTTTTTTGAAAATTTTTTTTTTTAACCCCTTTGAAACCAACAGCCAGACGCGAGCTGCTTGCAGCTCGCGCACCTTCCCTCAAAAGGACTCTGAAAAATGTTGAATGAAAAAAGACTTAGAGAAATTTTGATGAAAATTTTTTTGATTAAATTTTTTTGTTCAAAATTTTTTTTCTGAAAAATTTTTTTTTTTAACCCCTTTGAAACCAACAGCCAGACGCGAGCTGCTTGCAGCTCGCGCGCCTTCTCCCTCAAAAGGACTCTGAAAAATGTTGAATGAAAAAATATCTTTGTTGGAAAAAGACTTAGTAAAATTTTAATGATTTTTTTTTTTTAAATTGTTTTTTTAACCCCTTTTAAACCAACAGCCAGACGCGAGCTGCTTGCAGCTCGCGCACCTTCTCCCTCAAAAGGACTCTGACAAATTTTGAAGGAAAAAAGACTTGTAGAAATTTTGTTCAAAATTGTTTTTTTGAAAATTTTTTTTTTAACCCCTTTGATACCAACAGCCAGACGCGAGCTGCTTGCAGCTCGCGCACCTTCTCCCTCAAAAGGACTCTGACAAATTTTGAAGGAAAAAAGACTTGTAGAAATTTTGTTCAAAATTGTTTTTTTGAAAATTTTTTTTTTAACCCCTTTGATACCAACAGCCAGACGC
This sequence comes from Epirrita christyi, assembly GCA_951392215.1. NCBI lineage: Eukaryota > Metazoa > Arthropoda > Insecta > Lepidoptera > Geometridae > Epirrita > Epirrita christyi. The sequence continues at coordinate 3,646,546 of OX595843.1, forward strand.
GAGCTGCTTGCAGCTCGCGCACCTTCTCCCTCAAAAGGACTCTGACAAATTTTGAATGAAAAAAGACTTGAGAAATTTTGTCCAAATTTAATTTTTTTTAAATTTTATTTTTTAACCCCTTGTAAAAACTCCCCCTCGCGAGCTGCTTGCAGCTCGCGCACCACGCTCCATCTAGTCTATATATTATAAAGCTAAATAACGGTGACTCATTGATACGGTTGTTCTCCTAGAAGGAGTCGTTTTAGGGGGGGGGTTTGTTTGGGGGAAGTGTAGGGGGGGTCAATCTCACCAGGAATTAGGCATTGACATTTCGAAAAAACCAAGATGACAGCTGTCAGATTTGACAGCTCCTAAACGGTTTTAGGTAGGGTTTTCTAAAGTGGTAGAACCGATAGAAGGGGGGAAAAATTTAAAAAAAAATTTAAAAAAAAAAAAAAAAACAAGATGGCGGCTCCGGAATTGGACATTGAAAATTTGCCATTTTCAGACTCCACTTTGGCGGGGTGCTTTGTTCTGGCAACATTGGCGTACGGTGAATCTGTTTTGCTTTAATAATTGCCAGTATCCTGTAGAATGACGTGTAAGTACGGCTTTTTCGAAATTCAAAATGGCGGACGCTGTGGCGGCCATTTTGTAAAAAGCAAAAATTTTCCAAATTTTCCAACCCAAAAATGACGCTGTTGGCAACACCCAAGCCTGAAGACTTGTATCGGGCGGTTGTGTAGAACGGTGAAGAGTGTTGCCTGGCGAGAAAATTTTCCCCATTTTTCGGGTAATTTCCGAGATTTTCCCCAAAAAGGTGAAAAGTAGAAATAATGACATTTTAAATCAAAATTTGATGCAGTATCGTTGAAAAGGTCAATGCGAATAACATTTGACCATTTTTGTTCCCCTCAGCTGGCAACACTGGAATCAGGCGAACTTTATTTATTTTTGGGCCCGACTTTTACGCGAGCTCTAGATTCCTTCTACGAAAGTTTCCAAATTTAAATTTTGTTTATGCAGAAACCTTGTCGGTGAACTGCTTAATATGGGAAAACTATACGTTTTTTGAAATTTTTGAATACGGACAATTTGGCGGCCATATTGTAAAAAGACAAAATTTTCAAAATTTTCCATGTGAAAAATGAGGCATTTGGCAACACCCGAGCCGGACGACTTGTATGGGGCGGTTGTGTAGAACGATGAAGAGTGTTGCCTGGCTAGAAAATTTTCCCCATTTTTCGGGTAATTTCCGAGATTTTCCCCAAAAAAGTGAAAATTAGAAATATTGACATTTTGAATCAAAATTTGATGAGGTATCGTTTAAAAGGTCCATGCGAATGACATTTGACCATTTTTGTCGCTTTCAATTTGGCAACACTGGGAAAAAGCAAACTTTTTAAGTTTTGGGCCCGACTCTTACGCGAGCTCTAGATTCCTTCTACGAAAGTTTCCAAATTCAAATTTTGTTTATGCAGAAACCTTGTCGGTGAACTGCTTAATATGGGAAAACTATACGTTTTTTGAAATTTTTGAATATGGTCAATTTGGCGGCCATTTTGTAAAAAGACGAAATTTTCAAAATTTTCCAAGTGAAAAATGAGGCTGTTGGCAACACCCGAGCCGGATGACTTGTATTGGGCCATTGTGTAAAACGATAGAAAGTGTTGCCTGGTTTTAAAAAAAACCCCATTTTCCGGGTATTTTCCGAGATTTTCCATAAAATGTAAAAAAAAAAAAAAATGGTATTTTGAATCAAAATTTGATGTAGACTTGAAGGAGAGGACCATGAGAGTGACTTTTGACTATTTTGGTTGCATTGAGTTGGCAACACTGGGAGCAGGCAAAGGTGTTATTTTTGGGCCCAATTCGGCTACTTTCATTTTTTTTCCACTACGAAAGTTGCCATGCGCAAATTCTGAGTATTCACAAGTGTTGCCACTGAACTGTTCCATCTTGGAAATTCTATTAGTTTTTTCGAAATTCAAAATGGCGGACGCTGTGGCGGGCATTTTGTAAAAAGACGAAATTTTCAAAATTTTCTAACCCGAAAATGACGCTGTTGGCAACACCCGAGCCGGACGACTTGTATGGGGCCATTGTGTAAAACAATGAAAAATGTTGCCTGGTGAAAAAAAATTCCCCATTTTCCGGGTATTTTCCGAGATTTTCCATAAAATGTAAAAAAAAAAAAAATGGTATTTTGAATCAAAATTTGATGTAGACTTGAAGGAGAGGACCATGAGAGTGACTTTTGACTATTTTGGTTGCATTGAGTTGGCAACACTGGGAGCATGCGAGTAGTGAAATTTTCGGGTCCGACTCGGCTACGAGCTCAAGTTTCCTTTTACCAATGTTGCCATATGGCAATTCTGTTTATGCAGAAATGTGGCCAGTGCCCTGCTTAATCTTTGACATTCTATTCGTTTTTTCAAAATAAAAGATGGCGGACGCTGTGGCGGCCATTTTGTAAAAAGATGAAATTTTCTGAATTTTACAACTGGAAAATGAGGCTTTTGGCAACACCCGAGCTGGACAACTTGTATGAAGCCGTTGTGTAAAACGATGAAAAGTGTTGCCTGGTTAAAAAAAAATCCACATTTTTCGGGTATTTTCCGAGATTTTCCATAAAATGTAAAAAAAAAAAAAATGGTATTTTGAATCAAAATTTGATGTTGACTTGAAGAAGAGGACCATGTGAGTGACTTTTGACTATTTTGGTTGCAGTGAGTTGGCAACACTGGGAGCATGCGAGTAGTGAAATTTTCGGGTCCGACTCGGCTACGAGTTCAAGTTTCCTTCTACCAAAGTTGCCATATGGCAATTCTGTTTATGCAGAAATGTTGCCAGTGCACTGCTTCATCTTTAATATTCTATTCGTTTTTTCAAAATAAAAGATGGCGGTCGCTGTGGCGGCCATTTTGTAAAAATATGAAATTTTCCAAATTTTCCAAGTGAAAAATGAGGCTGTTGGCAACTCCCGAGCCGGACAACTTGTATGAGGCGGTTGTTTAGAATGACAAAAAGTGTTGCCTGGTGAAAGAAAAATCACCATTTTCCGGGAATTTTCCGAGATTTTCCGCAAAAACATGAAAATAATATAAATTATGACAGTATGGATTACAATTTGATGCGGTATTGCAGAGGAAATCCATACTGAACCGTTACCAGTATCAAGAGCTGTTTCCCGGTCAAAACGATTTCCTCCATTTATTGAGTAATAACAATATAAAAAAAGTTGGAATTTCAATTCAGAAATTTGACTTTGAGATTTTTTTTTTGTTTTATTACCACGCGAGCTGCTTGCAGCTCGCGCCTCAATGAAAAATATCGAACAAAAAACAAACAAATTACCTACACAAAAAAAAAATCTAATCACATGCCATAGTATACACAGGTCCTCGGTAGGTTGTTAGGTTTTTTTTTTTATACTATTTCATAGTTTTTGCACGCAAAAAAACTTCTAATCAAATGCCATAGTATGTAGAGGTTGTAGGGGTCAAAGGGGTTTGTAGGGGTTTGTAGGGGTTTGTAGGGGTTTGTAAGGGTTGTAGGGGTTTGTAGGGGTTGTAGGGGATTTTAGGGGTTTGTAGGGGTTGTAGGGGTTTTTAGGGGTTGTAGGGGTTTGTAGGGGTTTGTAGGGGTTTGTAGGGGTTTGTAGGGGTTGTAGGGGTTTGTAGGGGTTTGTAGGGATTTTTAGGGGTTTCTAGGGGTTGTAGGGGTTTGTAGGGGTTTCTAGGGGTTGTAGGGGTTGTAGGGGTTTGTAGGGGTTTGTAGGGGTTTGTAGGGGTTTTTAGGGGTTGTAGGGGTTTTTAGGGGTTTGTAGGGGTTTGTAGGGGTTTTTAGGGGATGTAGGGGTTTTTAGGGGTTTGTAGGGGTTTGTAGGGATTTTTAGGGGTTGTAGGGGTTTGTAGGGGTTTGTAGGGGTTGTAGGGGTTTCTAGGGGTTGTAGGGGTTTGTAGGGGTTTGTAGGGGTTTTTAGGGGTTTGTAGGGGTTCGTAGGGGTTTGTAGGGGTTGTAGGGGTTTGTAGGGGTTTGTAGGGGTTGTAGGGGTTTGTAGGGGTTTGTAGGGGTTGTAGGGGTTTGTAGGGGTTTTTAGGGGTTGTAGGGGTTTGTAGGGGTTTGTAGGGGTTTGTAGGGGTTGTAGGGGTTTGTAGGGGTTTGTAGGGGTTTGTAGGGGTTTGTAGGGGTTTGTAGGTTTGTAGGGGTTTGTAGGGGTTGTAGTGGTTTTTAGGGGTTTGTAGGGGTTTGTAGGGGTTGTAGGGGTTTTTAGGGGTTTGTAGGGGTTTGTAGGGGTTTGTAGGGGTTGTAGGGGTTTGTAGGGGTTGTAGGGGTTTGTAGGGGTTTGTAGGGGTTTTTAGGGGTTGTAGGGGTTTGTAGGGGTTTGTAGGGGTTGTAGGGGTTTGTTGGGGTTTGTAGGGGTTTTTAGGGGTTTTTAGGGGTTGTAGGGGTTTGTAGGGGTTTGTAGGGATTTTTAGGGGTTTCTAGGGGTTGTAGGGGTTTGTAGGGGTTTCTAGGGGTTGTAGGGGTTTGTAGGGGTTTGTAGGGGGTTGTAGGGGTTTCTAGGGGTTGTAGGGGTTTGTAGGGGTTTGTAGGGGTTGTAGGGGTTTTTAGGGGTTTGTAGGGGTTTGTAGGGGTTTGTAGGGGTTGTAGGGGTTTGTAGGGGTTGTAGGGGTTTGTAGGGGTTTGTAGGGGTTTTTAGGGGTTGTAGGGGTTTGTAGGGGTTTGTAGGGATTTTTAGGGGTTTCTAGGGGTTGTAGGGGTTTGTAGGGGTTTCTAGGGGTTGTAGGGGTTGTAGGGGTTTGTAGGGGTTTGTAGGGGTTTGTAGGGGTTTGTAGGGGTTTTTAGGGGTTGTAGGGGTTTTTAGGGGTTTGTAGGGGTTTGTAGGGGTTTTTAGGGGATGTAGGGGTTTTTAGGGGTTTGTAGGGGTTTGTAGGGATTTTTAGGGGTTGTAGGGGTTTGTAGGGGTTTGTAGGGGTTGTAGGGGTTTCTAGGGGTTGTAGGGGTTTGTAGGGGTTTGTAGGGGTTTGTAGGGGTTCGTAGGGGTTTGTAGGGGTTGTAGGGGTTTGTAGGGGTTTGTAGGGGTTTGTAGGTTTGTAGGGGTTTGTAGGGGTTTGTAGGTTTGTAGGGGTTTGTAGGGGTTGTAGTGGTTTTTAGGGGTTTGTAGGGGTTTGTAGGGGTTGTAGGGGTTTTTAGGGGTTTGTAGGGGTTTGTAGGGGTTTGTAGGGGTTGTAGGGGTTTGTAGGGGTTGTAGGGGTTTGTAGGGGTTTGTAGGGGTTTTTAGGGGTTGTAGGGGTTTGTAGGGGTTTGTAGGGGTTGTAGGGGTTTGTTGGGGTTTGTAGGGGTTTTTAGGGGTTTTTAGGGGTTGTAGGGGTTTGTAGGGGTTTGTAGGGGTTGTAGGGGTTGTAGGGGTTTGTAGGGGTTTGTAGGGGGTTGTAGGGGTTTCTAGGGGTTGTAGGGGTTTGTAGGGGTTTTTAGGGGTTGTAGGGGTTTTTAGGGGTTTGTAGGGGTTTGTAGGGGTTTTTAGGGGTTGTAGGGGTTTTTAGGGGTTTGTAGGGGTTTGTAGGGATTTTTAGGGGTTGTAGGGGTTTGTAGGGGTTTGTAGGGGTTGTAGGGGTTTGTAGGGGTTTGTAGGGGTTTTTAGGGGTTGTAGGGGTTTGTAGGGGTTTGTAGGGGTTTGTAGGGGTTGTAGGGGTTTGTTGGGGTATGTAGGGGTTTTTAGGGGTTTTTAGGGGTTGTAGGGGTTTGTAGGGGTTTGTAGGGATTTTTAGGGGTTTCTAGGGGTTGTAGGGGTTTGTAGGGGTTTGTAGGGGTTTCTAGGGGTTGTAGGGGTTTGTAGGGGTTTGTAGGGGGTTGTAGGGGTTTCTAGGGGTTGTAGGGGTTTGTAGGGGTTTGTAGGGGTTTGTAGGGGTTGTAGGGGTTTGTAGGGGTTTGTAGGGGTTTGTAGGGGTTGTAGGGGTTTGTAGGGGTTGTAGGGGTTTGTAGGGGTTTGTAGGGGTTTTTAGGGGTTGTAGGGGTTTGTAGGGGTTTGTAGGGGTTTGTAGGTTTGTAGGGGTTTGTAGGGGTTTGTAGGGGTTGTAGTGGTTTTTAGGGGTTTGTAGGGGTTTGTAGGGGTTGTAGGGGTTTTTAGGGGTTTGTAGGGGTTTGTAGGGGTTGTAGGGGTTTGTAGGGGTTGTAGGGGTTTGTAGGGGTTTGTAGGGGTTTGTAGGGGTTTTTAGGGGTTGTAGGGGTTTGTAGGGGTTTGTAGGGGTTGTAGGGGTTTGTAGGGGTTTGTTGGGATTTGTAGGGGTTTTTAGGGGTTTTTAGGGGTTGTAGGGGTTTGTAGGGGTTTGTAGGGATTTTTAGGGGTTTCTAGGGGTTGTAGGGGTTTGTAGGGGTTTGTAGGGGTTTCTAGGGGTTGTAGGGGTTGTAGGGGTTTGTAGGGGTTTGTAGGGGTTTGTAGGGGTTTGTAGGGGTTTGTAGGGGTTTTTAGGGGTTGTAGGGGTTTTTAGGGGTTTGTAGGGGTTTGTAGGGGTTTTTAGGGGTTGTAGGGGTTTTTAGGGGTTTGTAGGGGTTTGTAGGGATTTTTAGGGGTTGTAGGGGATTGTAGGGGTTTGTAGGGGTTGTAGGGGTTTCTAGGGGTTGTAGGGGTTTGTAGGGGTTGTAGGGGTTTGTAGGGGTTTGTAGGGGTTTGTAGGGGTTGTAGGGGTTTGTAGGGGTTGTAGGGGTTTGTAGGGGTTGTAGGGGTTTTTAGGGGTTGTAGGGGTTTGTAGGGGTTTGTAGGGGTTTGTAGGGGTTGTAGGGGTTTGTAGGGGTTGTAGGGGTTTGTAGGGGTTGTAGGGGTTTGTAGAGAATGTAGGGGTTTTTAGGGGTTGTAGGGGTTTGTAGGGGTTTTTAGGGGTTGTAGGGGTTTGTAGGGGTTTGTAGGGGTTTTAGGGGTTGTAGGGGTTTGTAGGGGTTTGTAGGGGTTTGTAGGGGTTTGTAGGGGTTTGTAGGGGTTTGTAGGGGTTTGTAGGGGTTTGTAGGGGTTTGTAGGGGTTGTAGGGGTTTGTAGGGGTTTGTAGGGGTTGTAGGGGTTTGTAGGGTTTGTAGGGTTTGTAGGGGTTTGTAGGGGTTTGTAGGGGTTTTTAGGGGTTGTAGGAGTTTGTAGTGGTTTGTAGGGGTTTGTAGGGGTTTTTAGGGGTTTGTAGGGGTTGTAGGGGTTTGTAGGGGTTTGTAGGGGTTTGTAGGGGTTTGTAGGGGTTTTTAGGGGTTGTAGGGGTTTGTAGGGGTTTGTAGGGGTTTGTAGGGGTTTTTAGGGGTTTGTAGGGGTTAGTAGGGACAAGTAGGGGTTTGTTACAATTACAACAGCAACAAAACCACACGCGAGCTGCATGCAGCTCGCGCCGCACGCAAAATCTAGTCTATATATTATAAAGCTCAATCCCGGTGACTGATTGATATGGTTGTTCTCCTAGAAGGAGTCGTTTTAGGGGGGGGGTTTGTTTGGGGGAAGTTTAGGGGGGGTCAATCTCACCAGGAATTAGGCAATGACATTTCAAAAAAACCAAGATGACAGCTGTCAGATTTGACATCTCCTAAACGGTTACAGGTAGGGTTTTCAAAATGACAGGGTAGAAAAAGGAGGGGAAAAAATTAAAAAAAATTGAAAAAAAAAAAAAAAAAAAACAAGATGGCGGCTTCGGAATGGAACATTGAATTTTACCGATTTTCATACTCCACTTTGGCGGGGTGCTTTGTTCTGGCAACATTGGCGTACGGTGAATCTGTTTTGTTTAAATAATTGCCAGTATCCTGTAGAATGACGTGTAAGTACGGCTTTTTCGAAATTCAAAATGGCGGACGCTGTGGCGGCCATTTTGTAAAAAGCAAAAATTTTCCAAATTTTCCAACCCGAAAATGACGCTGTTGGCAACACCCGGGCCGGACGACTTGTATCGGGCGGTCGTGTAGAACGGTGAAGAGTGTTGCCTGGCGAGAAAATTTTCCCCATTTTTCGGGTAATTTCCGAGATTTTCCCCAAAAAGGTGAAAAGTAGAAATAATGATATTTTTAATCAAAATTTGATGCAGTATCGTTGAAAAGGTCCATGCGAATGACATTTGACCATTTTTGTCCCCCTCAGCTGGCAACACTGGAATCAGGCGAACTTTTTTTATTTTTGGGCCCGACTTTTACGCGAGCTCTAGATTCCTTCTACGAAAGTTTCCAAATTTAAATTTTGTTTATGCAGAAACCTTGTCGGTGAACTGCTTAATATGGGAAAACTATACGTTTTTTGAAATTTTTGAATACGGACAATTTGGCGGCCATATTGTAAAAAGACAAAATTTTCAAAATTTTCCATGTGAAAAATGAGGCATTTGGCAACACCCGAGCCGGACGACTTGTATGGGGCGGTTGTGTAGAACGATGAAGAGTGTTGCCTGGCTAGAAAATTTTCCCCATTTTTCGGGTAATTTCCGAGATTTTCCCCAAAAAAGTGAAAATTAGAAATATTGACATTTTGAATCAAAATTTGATGTGGTATCGTTTAAAAGGTCCATGCGAATGACATTTGACCATTTTTGTCGCTTTCAATTTGGCAACACTGGGAAAAAGCAAACTTTTTAAGTTTTGGGCCCGACTCTTACGCGAGCTCTAGATTCCTTCTACGAAAGTTTCCAAATTCAAATTTTGTTTATGCAGAAACCTTGTCGGTGAACTGCTTAATATGGGAAAACTATACGTTTTTTGAAATTTTTGAATATGGTCAATTTGGCGGCCATTTTGTAAAATGACGAAATTTTCAAAATTTTCCAAGTGAAAAATGAGGCTGTTGGCAACACCCTAGCCGGACAACTTGTAAGGGGTTATTGTGAATAACAAAGAAAAGTGTTGCCTGGTTTAAAAAAAATCCCCATTTTCGGGATGTTTTCCGAGATTTTCCCCAAAAACATGAAAATTAAAAAAAATACAATTTGAATCAAAATTTGATGAGGTGTCGTTCAGGAGGTCCATGCGAATGATATTTGACCATTTTAGTCGCTCTTAGCTGGCAACACTGGGAGCAGGCGAAGGTGTTCTTTTTGGGCCCAACTCGGCTACTTTCCTTTTTTTTCCACTACGAAAGTTGCCATGCGCAAATTCTGAGTATGCACAAGTGTTGCCACTGAACTTCTCCATCTTGGTTATTTAATTCGTTTTTTCGAAATTCAAAATGGCGGATGCTGTGGCGGCCATTTTGTAAAAAGACGAAATTTTCTGAATTTTACAACTGGAAAATGAGGCTGTTGGCAACACCCGAGCCGGAAGACTTGTATGGGGCGGTTGTGTAGAACAGTAAAGAGTGTTGCCTGGCGAGAAAATTTTCCCCATTTTTCGGGTAATTTCCGAGATTTTCCTCAAAAAAGTGAAAAGTAGAAATAATGACATTTTATATCAAAATTTGATGTAGTATCGTTGAAAATGTCCATGCAAATGACATTTGACCATTTTCGTTCCCCTCAGCTGGCAACACTGGGATTAGGCGAACTTTGTAATTTTTGGGCCCGACTCGGCTACTTTCCTTATTTTTCCACTACGAAAGTTGTCATGCGCAAATTCTGAGTATGCACAAGTGTTGCCACTGATATGTTCCATATGGGAAAATTATTGATTTTTTGAAATTCAAAATGGCGGACGCTGTGGCGGCCATTTTGTAAAAAGCAGAAATTTTCCAAATTTTGCAAGTGAAAAATGAGGCTGTTGGCAACACCCGAGCCGGACATGTTGTATAAGGCCATTGTGTAAAAAGATGAAAAGTATTGCCTGGTGAAAAAAAAATCTCCATTTTCCGGGTATTTTCCGAGATTTTCCATAAAATGTAAAAAAAAAAAAAAATGGTATTTTGAATCAAAATTTGATGTAGACTTGAAGAAGAGGACCATGTGAGTGACTTTTGACTATTTTGGTTGCAGTGAGTTGGCAACACTGGGAGCATGCGAGTAGTGAAATTTTCGGGTCCGACTCGGCTACGAGTTCAAGTTTCCTTCTACCAAAGTTGCCATATGGCAATTCTGTTTATGCAGAAATGTTGCCAGTGCACTGCTTCATCTTTAATATTCTATTCGTTTTTTCAAAATAAAAGATGGCGGTCGCTGTGGCGGCCATTTTGTAAAAATAAGAAATTTTCCAAATTTTCCAAGTGAAAAATGAGGCTGTTGGCAACTCCCGAGCCGGACAACTTGTATGGGGCGGTTGTTTAGAATGACAAAAAGTGTTGCCTGGTGAAAGAAAAATCACCATTTTCCGGGTATTTTCCGAGATTTTCCGCAAAAACATGAAAATAATATAAATTATGACAGTATGGATTACAATTTGATGCGGTATTGCAGAGTAGGGAAAGGACTTGGAGAAATTTAGTCAGAAATATGACTTGAAGAATTTTTTTTTTCCGTTTTTTGCCACGCGAGCTGCTTGCAGCTCGCGCCTCAATGAAAAATAAACAAATTACCAACACAAGAAAACTTCTAATCACAGGTCCTCGGTAGGTTGTTAGGTTTTTTTTTTATACTATTTGATCGTATTTGTTTACAAGAAAACTTCTAATCACATGCCATGGTATACACAGGTCCTCGGTAGGTTGTTAGGTTTTTTTTTTATACTATTTTATAGTATCTGTACGCAAGAAAACTTCTAATTTCATGCCATAGTATGTAGGGATTTGTTGGGGTTCTAGGGGTTTGTAGGGCTTTGTAGGGGTTGTAGGGGTTTGTAGGTTTGTAGGGGTTTGTAGGGGTTTGTAGGTTTGTAGGGGTTTGTAGGGGTTGTAGTGGTTTTTAGGGGTTTGTAGGGGTTTGTAGGGGTTGTAGGGGTTTGTAGGGTTTTGTAGGGGTTGTAGGGGTTTGTAGGGGTTTGTAGGGGTTTGTAGGGGTTTGTAGGTTTGTAGGGGTTTGTAGGGGTTGTAGTGGTTTTCAGGGGTTTGTAGGGGTTTGTAGGGGTTGTAGGGGTTTGTAGGGATTTGTAGGGATTGTAGGGGTTTGTAGGGTTTTGTACGGGTTGTAGGGGTTTGTAGGGGTTTGTAGGGGTTTGTAGGGGTTTGTAGGGGTTGTAGGGGTTTGTAGGGGTTTGTAGGGGTTTGAAGGGGTTTCTAGGGGTTGTAGGGGTTTGTAGGGGTTGTAGGGGTTTGTAGGGGTTTGTAGGGGTTTGTAGGGTTTGTAGGGGTTGTAGGGGTTTGTAGGGGTTTGTAGGGGTTTCTAGGGGTTTGTAGGGCTTGTAGGGGTTTGTAGGGGTTGTAGGGGTTTTTAGGGGTTTCTAGGGGTTTGTAGGGGTTTGTAGGGGTTGTAGGGGTTGTAGGGGTTTGTAGGGGTTGTAAGTTTTCGTAAGGGTTCTAATTTATTACAACAGCAACGATAACCTCACGCGAGCTGCATGCAGCTCGCGCCGCACGCAAAATCTAGTCTATATAATATAAAGCTAAATTCCGGTGACTCACTGATTGACATGATTGTTCTCCTAGAAGGAGCCGTTTTAGGGGTGGGGTATGTTTGGGGGAAGTGTAGGGGGGGTAAATGTGACCAGGAATTAGGCAATGACGTTTCGAAAAATCCAAGATGGCCGCCTTCGGCAAACGCATCTCCGCGACGGTGGCAGCTAGAAACCTCAGAGATGGCTCATTCGAAAGAGGGTCTGGAGAAATTGAAAAAAAAATGTTGAAAAAAAAAAAAACCAACATGGCCGCCCCGGAATCGGCGTTCGAAATTTGGCCGTTTTCAGACCCCACTTTGGAGAGTTACATTGTTCTACCGAATTTGCTGCATGGCAAAACTGCTGATGCAGAAACGTTGCCAGCATCCTGTAGTATGTGGAAAAACTATCAGCTGTCAAAAAATAAAGATGGCGGATGGCGCGGCGGCCATCTTGTGAAATGATCAAATTCGGGCAATTTTTAAAGCGAAAAATGGGACTGATGGCAACACCTGAGCGGGATGTTTTGTATGAGGCGGTCGTGTGGAATGATAAAAAGATTTTTTTGGTAAAAAAAAACTCCCAATTTTTCGGGTAATTTCGGAGATTTTACCCGAAAACATGAAAAGTAGAAATAATGACATTTTGAATCAAAATTTGATGTAACATCGAAGAGGAGGTCCATGCGAATGAGTTTTGACCATTTTAGTCGCTTCGAGTTGGCAACACTGGGCGCGAGCGATGTTCGAATTTTTGGGTCAGACCCTACTAACTCAAAAGTCTTTGTTCTACCGAATTCAAAGTATGAAAAAACTGATGATGCAGAAACATTGCCAGTATCCTGTAGTATATAGGAAAACCTTGACTTGTCAGAAATTCAAGATGGCGGACGGTGTAGCCACCTCTTTGTGAAATTGAACAGTTTAAAAATGAAAAAATCGGCTGTTGGCAACACCTGAGCGGGATGGTTTGTATGGAACGAATGTAGGCCAGGTAGTAAGGTGTTGCAAGAAAAAAAAAAACTCCCCACTTTTCGGGTAATTTCGGAGATTTTACCCAAAAAACGTGAACCCTATAAATAATGACATTTCTAATCAAAATTTTGTGTAGTATCAAAGAACAGGTCCATACAAACTACTTTTGACTATTTTCGTTGCTTCGAGTTGGCAACACTGGGCGCGAGCGATGTTCGAATTTTTGGTCAGACTCTACTTTGAGGAGTTACTTTGTTCTACCGAATTCGCCGGATGAAAAAACTGATGATGCAGAAACATTGGTAGTATCCTGTAGTATATAGAAAAATTGCCACTTGTCAGAAATTCAAGATGGCGGATGGTGTAGCCAACTCTTAAAGTTGCCAATTTTCAAGTTGAAATAAATGACATATAGCTACATCTGAGCGGGGTGACTTGTATGGAGGATTTGTGTAGAATGATGAAAAGTGTTGCCTGGTATAGTTTTTTAAATTTTTTGTTCAAAAATTTTTTTTTGTAATTTTTTTTTTTAACCCCTTGGAAACCAACAGCCAGACGCGAGCTGCTTGCAGCTCGCGCACCTTCTCCCCAAAAAGGACTCTGACAAATTTTGAAGGAATAAAGACTTAGAGAAATTTTGATGAAAATTTTTTTGATGAAATTTTTTTGTTCAAAATTTTTTTTTTGAAAAATTTTTTTTTAACCCCTTGGAAACCAACAGCCAGACGCGAGCTGCTTGCAGCTCGCGCACCTTTTCCCTCAAAAGGACTCTGACAAATTTTGAATGAAAAAATATCTTTGTTGGAAAAAGACTTAGTAAAATTTTAATGATTTTTTTTTTATTTAAATTGTTTTTTTAACCCCTTTTAAACCAACAGCCAGACGCGAGCTGCTTGCAGCTCGCGCACCTTTTCCCTCAAAAGGACTCTGAAAAATTTTGAATGGAAAAAGACTTAGAGAAATTTTGATGAATTTTTTTTTTCCGAAATATTTTTTTAACCCCTTGTAAAAACTCCCCCTCGCGAGCTGCTTGCAGCTCGCGCACCACGCTCCATCTAGTCAATATACTATAAAGCTAAATTCCGGTGACTCACTGATTGACATGATTGTTCTCCTAGAAGGAGTCGTTTTAGGGGTGGGGTATGTTTGGGGGAAGTGTTCGGCTCTTCCATGCGACCAGGAATTAGGCAATGACGTTTCGAAAAATCCAAGATGGCCGCCTTCGGCAAACGCATCTCCGCGACGGTGGCACCTGGAAACCTCGAAGATGGCTCGAACGAAAGAAGGTATCGAGAAATTTAAAAAAAAATGTTGAAAAAAAAAAAAAACAAGATGGCCGCCCCGGAATCGGCGTTCGAAATTCGGCCGTTTTCAGACCCCACTTTGGAGAGTTACATTGTTCTACCGAATTTGCCGCACGACAAAACTGCTGATGCAGAAACGTTGCCATTATCCTGTAGTATGTAGAAAAACTATCAGCTGTCAAAAATTAAAGATGGCGGATGGCGCGGCGGCCATCTTGTGAAATCATCAAATTCGGCAAATTTTTAAAGCGAAAATTGGGACTTATGGCAACACCTGAGCGCGATGGTTCGTATGGGGCGGTCGTGTGGAACGATGAAAAGTTTTTTATGGTAAAAAAAAACTCCCCATTTTTCGGGTAATTTCGGAGATTTTACCCGAAAAATTGAAAAGTAGAAATAATGACATTTCTAATCAAAATTTGGTGCAACATCGAAGAGGAGGTCCATGCGAATGACTTTTGACCATTTTCGTCGCTTCGAGTTGGCAACACTGGGCGCGAGCGATGTTCGCATTTTTGGGTCAGACCCTACTAACTCAAAAGTCTTTGTTCTACCGAATTCAAAGTATGAAAAAACTGATGATGCAGAATTATTGCCAGTATCCTGTAGTATATAGAAAAACTATCAGCTGTCAAAAATTAAAGATGGCGGATGGTGTGGCCAACTATTTGTGAAATTGAACAGTTTAAAACTGAAAAAAACGACTGTTGGCAACATCTGAGCGGGATGGTTTGTATGAAGCGAATGTAGGCCAGGTAGTAAAATGTTGCACGAAAAAAAAAAACTCCCCACTTTTCGGGTAATTTCGGAGATTTTACCCAAAAAACGTGAACCCTATAAATAATGACATTTCTAATCAAAATTTTGTGTAGTATCAAAGAACAGGTCCATACAAACTACTTTTGACTATTTTCGTTGCTTCGAGTTGGCAACACTGGGCGCGAGCGATGTTCGAATTTTTGGTCAGACTCTACTTTGAGGAGTTACTTTGTTCTACCGAATTCGCCGGATGAAAAAACTGATGATGCAGAAACATTGGTAGTATCCTGTAGTATATAGAAAAACTATGACATCTTAGAAATTAAAGATGGCGGACGGTGTAGCCAACTCTTTAAGTTGCCAATTTTCAAGTCGAAATAAATGGCATATAGCTACATCTGAGCCGGGTGACTTGTATGGAGGGTTTGTGTAGAATGATGAAAAGTGTTGCCTGGTATAGTTTTTTAAATTTTTTGTTCAAAATTTTTTTTTTGAAAAATTTGTTTTTTGACCCCATGGAAACCAACAGCCAGACGCGAGCTGCTTGCAGCTCGCGCACCTTCTCCCCCAAAAGGACTCTGACAAATTTTGAAGGAAAAATGACTTAGAGAAATTTTGATGAAAATTTTATTGATGAAAATTTTTTGTTCAAAATTTTTTTTTGAAAAAATTTTTTTTTAACCCCTTTGAAACCAACAGCCAGACGCGAGCTGCTTGCAGCTCGCGCACCTTCTCCCTCAAAAGGACTCTGACAAATTTTGAATGAAAAAATATCTTTGTTGGAAAAAGACTTAGTAAAATTTTGTCAAAATATTTTTTTTTAATTTTTTTTTAACCCCTTGGAAACCAACAGCCAGACGCGAGCTGCTTGCAGCTCGCGCACCTTCTCCCCCAAAAGGACTCTGAAAAATTTTGAACGAAAAAACACTTAGAGAAATTTTATTCGAAAAAGTTTTTGTCGAAAATTTTTTTTTTTTAATTTTTTTTTTAACCCCTTTTAAAAACTCCCCCTCGTGAGCTGCTTGCAGCTCGCGCACCTTTTCCCTCAAAAGGACTCTGAAAAATTTTGAATGGAAAAAGACTTGGAGAAATTTTGATGAAAATTTTTTGTTCAGAATTTTTTTTTTGAAAATTTTTTTTTAACCCCTTGCAAACCAACAGCCAGACGCGAGCTGCTTGCAGCTCGCGCACCTTCTCCCTCAAAAGGACTCTGACAAATTTTGAATGGAAAAATATCTTTGTTGGAAAAAGACTTAGTAAAATTTTGTCAAAATATTTTTTTTTAATTTTTTTTTAACCCCTTGGAAACCAACAGCCAGACGCGAGCTGCTTGCAGCTCGCGCACCTTCTCCCCCAAAAGGACTCTGAAAAATTTTGAACGAAAAAACACTTAGAGAAATTTTATTCGAAAAAGTTTTTGTTGAAAATTTTTTTTTTTAAATTTTTTTTTTTAACCCCTTGTAAAAACTCCCCCTCGCGAGCTGCTTGCAGCTCGCGCACCACGCTCCATCTAGTCTATATAATATAAAGCTAAATTCCGGTGACTCACTGATTGACATGATTGTTCTCCTAGAAGGAGCCGTTTTAGGGGTGGGGTATGTTTGGGGGAAGTGTAGGGGGGGTAAATGTGACCAGGAATTAGGCAATGACGTTTCGAAAAATCCAAGATGGCCGCCTTCGGCAAACGCATCTCCGCGACGGTGGCAGCTAGAAACCTCAGAGATGGCTCATTCGAAAGAGGGTCTGGAGAAATTGAAAAAAAAATGTTGAAAAAAAAAAAAACCAACATGGCCGCCCCGGAATCGGCGTTCGAAATTTGGCCGTTTTCAGACCCCACTTTGGAGAGTTACATTGTTCTACCGAATTCGCTGCATGACAAAACTGCTGATGCAGAAACGTTGCCAGCGTCCTGTAGTATGTTGAAAAACTATCATCTGTCAAAAATTAAAGATGGCGGATGGCGCGGCGGCCATCTTGTGAAATAATCAAATTCGGCAAATTTTTAAAGCGAAAAATGGGACTGATGGCAACACCTGAGCGGAATGGTTTGTATAGGGCGGTCGTGTGGAACGATGTAAAGTTTTTTATGGTAAAAAAAAACTCCCCATTTTTAGGGTAATTTCGGAGATTTTACCCGAAAACATGAAAAGTAGAAATAATGACATTTTGATTCAAAATTTGATGTAACATCGAAGAGGAGGTCCATGCGAATGAGTTTTGACCATTTTAGTCGCTTCGAGTTGGCAACACTGGGCGCGAGCGATGTTCGAATTTTTGGGTCAGACCCTACTAACTCAAAAGTCTTTGTTCTACCGAATTCAAAGTATGAAAAAACTGATGATGCAGAAACATTGCCAGTATCCTGTAGTATATAGGAAAACCTTGACTTGTCAGAAATTCAAGATGGCGGACGGTGTAGCCACCTCTTTGTGAAATTGAACAGTTTAAAAATGAAAAAATCGGCTGTTGGCAACACCTGAGCGGAATGGTTTGTATGGAACGAATGTAGGCCAGGTAGTAAGGTGTTGCACGAAAAAAAAAAACTCCCCACTTTTCGGGTAATTTCGGAGATTTTACCCGAAAACATGAAAAGTAGAAATAATGACATTTCTGATCAAAATTTGGTGAAACATCGAAAAGGAGGTCCATGCAAATGACTTACGACCATTTCAGTCACTTCGAGTTGGCAACACTGGGCGCGAGCGATGTTCGCATTTCTTGGGTCAGACTCTACTTTGAGGAGTTACTTTGTTCTACCGAATTCGCCGGATGAAAAAACTGATGATGCAGAAACATTTGTAGTATCCTGTAGTATATAGGAAAACTATCAGCTGTCAAAATTTCAAGATGGCGGACGGTGTAGCCAACTCTTTAAGATGCCAATTTTCAAGTCGAAATAAATGGCATATAGCTACATCTGAGCGGGGTGACTTGTATGGAGGATTTGTGTAGAATGATGAAAAGTGTTGCCTGGTATAGTTTTTAAAATTTTTTGTTCAAAAATTTTTTTTTGTAATTTTTTTTTTAACCCCTTGGAAACCAACAGCCAGACGCGAGCTGCTTGCAGCTCGCGCAACTTCTCCCCAAAAAGGACTCTGACAAATTTTGAAGGAATAAAAACTTAGAGAAATTTTGATGAAAATTTTTTTGATGAAATTTTTTTGTTCAAAATTTTTTTTTTTGAAAATTTTTTTTTTAACCCCTTTGAAACCAACAGCCAGACGCGAGCTGCTTGCAGCTCGCGCACCTTCTCCCTCAAAAGGACTCTGAAAAATGTTGAATGAAAAAAGACTTGGAGAAATTTTGATGAAAATTTTTTTGATGAAATTTTTTTGTGCAAAATTTTTTTTTTTCAAAAATTTTTTTTTAACCCCTTTGATACCAACAGCCAGACGCGAGCTGCTTGCAGCTCGCGCACCTTCTCCCTCAAAAGGACTCTGAAAAATTTTGAATGAAAAAATATCTTTGTTGGAAAAAGACTTAGTAAAATTTTGATGAAACATTTTTTTTTTTTAATTGTTTTTTAACACCTTTCGAACCAACAGCCAGACGCGAGCTGCTTGCAGCTCGCGCACCTTCTCCCCCAAAAGGACTCTGAAAAATTTTGAACGAAAAAAGACTTAGAGAAATTTTATTCGAAAAAGTTTTTGTCGAAAAATTTTTTTTAAAATTTTTTTTTTTAACCCCTTGTAAAAACTCCCCCTCGCGAGCTGCTTGCAGCTCGCGCACCACGCTCCATCTAGTCTATATACTATAAAGCTTAATTACGGTGACTGACTCATTGACATGATTGTTCTCCTAGAAGGAGTCGTTTTAGGGGTGGGGTGTGTTTGGGGGAAGTTTAAGTTGGCCGAATCGGAGCAGAAGTGTCGGAGCCGAATTTCGAAAAATCCAAAATGGCCGCCTTCGGCAATCGTATCTCCGCGACGGTGGCAGCTGGAAACCTCGGAGATGGCTCGAACGAAAGAGGGTATCGAGAAATTGAAAAAAAAATGTTTAAAAAAAAAAAAAACAAGATGGCCGCCCCGGAATCGGCGTTCGAAATTCGGCCGTTTTCAGACCCCACTTTGAAGAGTTACATTGTTCTACCGAATTTGCCCTATGACGAAACTGCTGATGCAGAAACGTTGTTAGCGTCCTGTAGTATGTGGAAAAACTATCAGCTGTCAAAAAATAAAGATGGCGGATGGCGCGGCGGCCATCTTGTGAAATGATCAAATTCGGCAAATTTTTAAAGCGAAAAATGGGACTGATGGCAACACCTGAGCGCGATGTTTCGTATGAAGCGGTCGTGTGGAACGATGAAAAGATTTTTTTGGTAAAAAAAAACTCCCCATTTTTCGGGTAATTTCGGAGATTTTACCCGAAAACATGAAAAGTAGAAATAATGACATTTCGAATCAAAATTTGATGTAACATCGAAGAGGAGGTCCATGCGAATGACTTTTGACCATTTTGGTCGCTTCGAGTTGGCAACACTGGGCGCGAGCGATGTTCGCATTTTTGGGTCAGACTCTACTTTGAGGAGTTACTTTGTTCTACCGAATTCGCCGGATGAAAAAACTGATGATGCAGAAACATTGGTAGTATCCTGTAGTATATAGAAAAACTATCAGCTGTCAAACTTTCAAGATGGCGGATGGTGTAGCCAACTTTTGGTGAAATTGAACAGTTTAAAGTTGAAAAAATCGGCTGTTGGGAACACCTGAGCGGGATGGTTTGTATGGGGCGAATGTAGGCCAGGCAGAATAGTATTTAATGGGAAAAAAAAACTCCCCACTTTTTGGGTAAATTCGGAGATTTTACCCAAAAAACGTGAATCCTATAAATAATGACATTTCTAATCAAAATTTGGCGTAATATCGAAGAACAGGTCCATACGAATGACTTTTGACTATTTTCGTCGCTTCGAGTTGGCAACACTGGGCGCGAGCGATGTTCGCATTTTTTGGGTCAGACTCTACTTTGAGGAGTTACTTTGTTCTACCGAATTCGCCGGATGAAAAAACTGATGATGCAGAAACATTGGTAGTATCCTGTAGTATATAGAAAAACTATGACATCTTAGAAATTAAAGATGGCGGACGGTGTAGCCAACTCTTTATGTTGCCAATTTTCAAGTCGAAATAAATGGCATATAGCTACATCTGAGCCGGGTGACTTGTATGGAGGGTTTGTGTAGAATGATGAAAAGTGTTGCCTGGTATAGTTTTTTAAATTTTTTGTTCAAAATTTTTTTTTTGAAAAATTTGTTTTTTGACCCCATGGAAACCAACAGCCAGACGCGAGCTGCTTGCAGCTCGCGCACCTTCTCCCCCAAAAGGACTCTGACAAATTTTGAAGGAAAAATGACTTAGAGAAATTTTGATGAAAATTTTATTGATGAAAATTTTTTGTTCAAAATTTTTTTTTGAAAAAAATTTTTTTTAGCCCCTTTGAAACCAACAGCCAGACGCGAGCTGCTTGCAGCTCGCGCACCTTCTCCCTCAAAAGGACTCTGACAAATTTTGAATGAAAAAATATCTTTGTTGGAAAAAGACTTAGTAAAATTTTGTCAAAATATTTTTTTTTAATTTTTTTTTAACCCCTTGGAAACCAACAGCCAGACGCGAGCTGCTTGCAGCTCGCGCACCTTCTCCCCCAAAAGGACTCTGAAAAATTTTGAACGAAAAAACACTTAGAGAAATTTTATTCGAAAAAGTTTTTGTCGAAAATTTTTTTTTTTTAATTTTTTTTTTTAACCCCTTTTAAAAACTCCCCCTCGCGAGCTGCTTGCAGCTCGCGCACCTTTTCCCTCAAAAGGACTCTGAAAAATTTTGAACTAAAAAAGACTTGTAGAAATTTTGTCGAAATATTTTTTTTTAAATTTTTTTTTAACCCCTTGCGGGCCAACAGCCAGACGCGAGCTGCTTGCAGCTCGCGCACCTTCTCCCTCAAAAGGACTCTGAAAAATTTTGAACGAAAAAAGACTTAGAGAAATTTTATTCGAAAAAGTTTTTGTCGAATTTTTTTTTTTTAACCCCTTGTATTTTTACCTCAACACGCGAGCTGCTTGCAGCTCGCGCACCACGCTCCATCTAGTCAATATACTATAAAGCTAAATTCCGGTGACTCACTCATTGACATGATTGTTCTCCTAGAAGGAGTCGTTTTAGCGGTGGGGTGTGTATGGGGGAAGTTTAAGTTGGCCAAATCGGAGCAGAAGTGTCGGAGCCGAATTTCGAAAAATTCAAAATGGCGGCATTCGGCAAACGTATCTCCGCGACGGTGGCAGCTGGAAACCTCGGAGATAGCTCAAACGAAAGAGGGTATCGAGAAATTGAAAAAAAAATGTTTAAAAAAAAAAAAAACAAGATGGCCGCCCCGGAATCGGCGTTCGAAATTCGGCCGTTTTCAGACCCCACTTTGAAGAGTTACATTGTTCTACCGAATTTGCCATATGACAAAACTGCTGATGCAGAAACATTGCCAGTGTCCTGTTGTATGTTGAAAAACTATCAACTGTCAAAAAATAAAGATGGCGGATGGCGCGGCGGCCATCTTGTGAAATCATCAAATTCGGCAAATTTTTAAAGCGAAAATTGGGACTGATGGCAACACCTGAGCGTGATGTTTTGTATGAAGCGGTCGTGTGGAACGACAAAAAAATTTTTTTGGTAAAAAAAAACTCCCCCTTTTTCGGGTAATTTCGGAGATTTTACCCGAAAACTTGAAAAGTAGAAATAACGACATTTCTGATCAAAATTTGATGCAACATCGAAGAGGAGGTCCATGCGAATGACTTTCGACCATTTCGGTCGCTTCGAGTTGGCAACACTGGGCGCGAGCGAAGTTCGAATTTTTGGGTCAGACTCTACTTTGAGGAGTTACTTTGTTCTACCGAATTCGCCGGATGAAAAAACTGATGATGCAGAAACATTGGTAGTATCCTGTAGTATATAGAAAAACTATCAGCTGTCAAACTTTCAAGATGGCGGATGGTGTAGCCAACTTTTGGTGAAATTGAACAGTTTAAAGTTGAAAAAATCGGCTGTTGGGAACACCTGAGCGGGATGGTTTGTATGGGGCGAATGTAGGC
Organism: Epirrita christyi; assembly: GCA_951392215.1. Classification (NCBI taxonomy): domain Eukaryota; kingdom Metazoa; phylum Arthropoda; class Insecta; order Lepidoptera; family Geometridae; genus Epirrita; species Epirrita christyi. The sequence continues at coordinate 3,668,049 of OX595843.1, forward strand.
CAGGCAGAATAGTATTTAATGGGAAAAAAAAACTCCCCACTTTTCGGGTAAATTCGGAGATTTTACCCAAAAAACGTGAATCCTATAAATAATGACATTTCTAATCAAAATTTGGCGTAATATCGAAGAACAGGTTCATACGAATGACTTTTGACTATTTTCGTCGCTTCGAGTTGGCAACACTGGGCGCGAGCGATGTTCGCATTTTTTGGGTCAGACTCTACTTTGAGGAGTTACTTTGTTCTACCGAATTCGCCGGATGAATAAACTGATGATGCAGAAACATTGGTAGTATCCTGTAGTATATAGAAAAACTATGACATCTTAGAAATTAAAGATGGCGGACGGTGTAGCCAACTCTTTAAGTTGCCAATTTTCAAGTCGAAATAAATGGCATATAGCTACATCTGAGCCGGGTGACTTGTATGGAGGGTTTGTGTAGAATGATGAAAAGTGTTGCCTGGTATAGTTTTTTAAATTTTTTGTTCAAAAATTTTTTTTTTTAATTTTTTTTTTGTAACCCCTTGGAAACCAACAGCCAGACGCGAGCTGCTTGCAGCTCGCGCACCTTCTCCCTCAAAAGGACTCTGACAAATTTTGAATGAAAAAATATCTTTGTTGGAAAAAGACTTAGTAAAATTTTGTCAAAATATTTTTTTATTATTTTTTTTTTAACCCCTTGGAAACCAACAGCCAGACGCGAGCTGCTTGCAGCTCGCGCACCTTCTTCCTCAAAAGGACTCTGAAAAATTTTGAACTAAAAAAGACTTGTAGAAATTTTGTCGAAATATTTTTTTTATTATTTTTTTTTAAACCCTTGCGAACCAACAGCCAGACGCGAGCTGCTTGCAGCTCGCGCACCTTCTCCCTCAAAAGGACTCTGACAAATTTTGAATGAAAAAATATCTTTGTTGGAAAAAGACTTAGTAAAATTTTGTCAAAATATTTTTTTATTATTTTTTTTTTAACCCCTTGGAAACCAACAGCCAGACGCGAGCTGCTTGCAGCTCGCGCACCTTCTCCCCCAAAAGGACTCTGAAAAATTTTGAACGAAAAAAGACTTAGAGAAATTTTATTCGAAAAAGTTTTTGTCGAAAAATTTTTTTTTAAATTTTTTTTTTTTAACCCCTTGTAAAAACTCCCCCTCGCGAGCTGCTTGCAGCTCGCGCACCACGCTCCATCTAGTCAATATACTATAAAGCTAAATTCCGGTGACTGACTCATTGACATGATTGTTCTCCTAGAAGGAGCCGTTTTAGGGGTGGGGTATGTTTGGGGGAAGTGTTCGGCTCTTCCATGCGACCAGGAATTAGGCAATGACGTTTCGAAAAATCCAAGATGGCCGCCTTCGGCAAACGCATCTCCGCGACGGTGGCAGCTGGAAAATTCGGAGATGGCTCAAACGAAAGAAGGTATCGAGAAATTGAAAAAAAAATGTTTAAAAAAAAAAAAAACAAGATGGCCGCCCCGGAATCGGCATTCGAATTTCGGCCGTTTTCAGACCCCACTTTGAAGAGTTACATTGTTCTACCGAATTTGCCATATGACAAAACTGCTGATGCAGAAACATTGCCAGTGTCCTGTTGTATGTTGAAAAACTATCAACTGTCAAAAAATAAAGATGGCGGATGGCGCGGCGGCCATCTTGTGAAATCATCAAATTCGGCAAATTTTTAAAGCGAAAATTGGGACTGATGGCAACACCTGAGCGTGATGTTTTGTATGAAGCGCTCGTGTGGAACGACAAAAAAATTTTTTTGGTAAAAAAAAACTCCCCCTTTTTCGGGTAATTTCGGAGATTTTACCCGAAAACTTGAAAAGTAGAAATAACGACATTTCTGATCAAAATTTGGTGCAACATCGAAGAGGAGGTCCATGCAAATGACTTTCGACCATTTCGGTCGCTTCGAGTTGGCAACACTGGGCGCGAGCGAAGTTCGAATTTTTGGGTCAGACTCTACTTTGAGGAGTTACTTTGTTCTACCGAATTCGCCGGATGAAAAAACTGATGATGCAGAAACATTGGTAGTATCCTGTAGTATATAGAAAAACTATCAGCTGTCAAACTTTCAAGATGGCGGATGGTGTAGCCAACTTTTGGTGAAATTGAACAGTTTAAAGTTGAAAAAATCGGCTGTTGGGAACACCTGAGCGGGATGGTTTGTATGGGGCGAATGTAGGCCAGGCAGAATAATATTTAATGGGAAAAAAAAACTCCCCACTTTTCGGGTAAATTCGGAGATTTTACCCAAAAAACGTGAATCCTATAAATAATGACATTTCTAATCAAAATTTGGAGTAATATCGAAGAACAGGTCCATACAAATGACTTTTGACTATTTTCGTCGCTTCGAGTTGGCAACACTGGGCGCGAGCGATGTTCGCATTTTTTGGGTCAGACTCTACTTTGAGGAGTTACTTTGTTCTACCGAATTCGCCGGATGAAAAAACTGATGATGCAGAAACATTGGTAGTATCCTGTAGTATATAGAAAAACTATGACATCTTAGAAATTAAAGATGGCGGACGGTGTAGCCAACTCTTTAAGTTGCCAATTTTCAAGTCGAAATAAATGGCATATAGCTACATCTGAGCCGGGTGACTTGTATGGAGGGTTTGTGTAGAATGATGAAAAGTGTTGCCTGGTATAGTTTTTTAAATTTTTTGTTCAAATTTTTTTTTTTGAAAAATTTGTTTTTTGACCCCATGGAAACCAACAGCCAGACGCGAGCTGCTTGCAGCTCGCGCACCTTCTCCCCCAAAAGGACTCTGACAAATTTTGAAGGAAAAATGACTTAGAGAAATTTTGATGAAAATTTTATTGATGAAAATTTTTTGTTCAAAATTTTTTTTTGAAAAAATTTTTTTTTAACCCCTTTGAAACCAACAGCCAGACGCGAGCTGCTTGCAGCTCGCGCACCTTCTCCCTCAAAAGGACTCTGACAAATTTTGAATGAAAAAATATCTTTGTTGGAAAAAGACTTAGTAAAATTTTGTCAAAATATTTTTTTTTAATTTTTTTTTAACCCCTTGGAAACCAACAGCCAGACGCGAGCTGCTTGCAGCTCGCGCACCTTCTCCCCCAAAAGGACTCTGAAAAATTTTAAACGAAAAAACACTTAGAGAAATTTTATTCGAAAAAGTTTTTGTCGAAAATTTTTTTTTTTTAATTTTTTTTTTTAACCCCTTTTAAAAACTCCCCCTCGCGAGCTGCTTGCAGCTCGCGCACCTTTTCCCTCAAAAGGACTCTGAAAAATTTTGAACTAAAAAAGACTTGTAGAAATTTTGTCGAAATATTTTTTTTTAAATTTTTTTTTAACCCCTTGCGGGCCAACAGCCAGACGCGAGCTGCTTGCAGCTCGCGCACCTTCTCCCTCAAAAGGACTCTGAAAAATTTTGAACGAAAAAAGACTTTTAAAGAAAATTTTATTCGAAAAAGTTTTTGTCGAATTTTTTTTTTTTAACCCCTTTTATTTTTACCTCAACACGCGAGCTGCTTGCAGCTCGCGCACCACGCTCCATCTAGTATAAACTATAAAGATGCAATCTTTACGTCTGTACTTTAGTACCTACTTGCTTTATCGACCAAATAGTACTAATTATCCGTCACATCCTCAATTCCTCTATCTCCACTGGAGTATATTTGCTGGAAATAAAGTTACTCCTCTTCTCAAAAAAAAAAAAAAAACAATCTGCCATTTTCTCCAGAATTCCGTCCGGTCTCCATTCTTTTTTCACATCCAAAGTCCAACGCCTTGTGCACCATCAACTCAGCATCTTCCTGTACAGACATAATCTCCTGAATCCCTTTCAATCCAGTGGGGCTACCTACTCTTGAAAACAGTTCCAATCGCAATCCAGTTCCAATCTCAATCCAAGGACTGGGAAAGACCCGTTTCAATGCTGCCTCTTGGCACTCTTGAACCAAATCGAGTTAGAAATCGAGATAGAGCATACGCGATTGACTTATCGTGAAGAACAACAGAGACAAAAAGTCGATTTCACTTAGTTCCATAAAATTCCACTCCAAATTGTGCGCTAGTATTGAATTCAAGAGTACCAAATGACCAAGGAATCTAGTACTCTCTGACGGCAAAATTACACTAAATCCTGAATTAAGATCGATTAGAGCATCAAGAGTAGCCCTGCGGTTCCGTCCTGACCACTGTGTCAGAACTGATATTCATGATGGAATGGACAATGGGTAAGTAACCTATACTGTCACTACTTATTCGATTTTTTTCGCACTACACATCCAGCTTATTAATATGATTTATGTAAGCACACTATTAGTACCCTTTGTCTGTAGAGATCGTTACTAGCGATAAGACTGCCCATTGATTGTCATAATAGGATTTTTTAAATGATCTAATTAATTGTCACGTTGTGCTTGTCTACGTGATAGAATCCGAAATGAGGAAATCCGTAAAAAACCAAGATCACCGACATAACCCTCAGAATCAGCTTGTTAAAGTGGGCAGGTCAGGTCATATAGCTCGCAGAACTGACAACCGTTGGGGAATAAAGGTCCTCGAGTGGCGACTGGTGACCGACAAACCGGACGACGCAGTGTAGGAAGGCGGGTCTCGATGGACCAAGGATATTATAAAGGTCGAAGGAGACTTCCTGCTACCTTTATAATATCCTTGGTCCATATATTCTTGGTGGATGGAGGTGGCTCAGGGACGTTCGTCTTGGCATCTATGGGGAAGGCCTATGTCCAGCAGTGGACTTCTACTGATAATGAAAATATAATAATGTTGAATATAAGTGCATTATAGTATTTTCTATCTTCTATCTGTTTATCAAAACTGGTTCCCGCTGCTGCTCGAAGCTTACTACAAACACCCTCTATGCTGTCTCTTCAAGAAGCAACATCTCAATTTACACGATTTATACTCTAGCTAGTAAATTTACTTTCCTGTATTCAGACTCATTGCTCTGGCAAATTACTCCTTATATCAAGGTGTTTACGCATGATTTAATTAATGATTAAACGAACTTACCTGTACGTGAAGTTCTATCATAATTATGTGAGGGCTTCGTCCGAAGGGATTAGCAACCCACCCTCCCCATAACTAAAAATAGGTATAGTACTAGTTATAGTTAATTGCCGGCAGATCGCAGCACACGGACTAGGTTTAATTACCTTAGAAAATATAAAAGGTGCAGTACTAAGACCAAATGGAAGGATTTTGAATTAAAAAAAAAATCATGTTCTAATTGAAACCTTAAATACTTTCTAGAATCAGGATGTATACTGATAAAATAATATACGACCTTTAGGTCGATCTTTGTCATGAAATAGTCTCTTGTTACTAATTTTAATACAGGAGGTACGTAAATCTTCAATCTTAAAATGGCTTGTTTTAATAAATTTGCTAAAAAATTTCAAGTTAAAAATAACTCTATTATTCCCATTTATTTTCGGCACCAAAAATATACTGGATATAAACTGGCCGCCGATGGTTTGCCATTTGGTGATGGCTCCATTTGATATTAAAACATCTATTTATCATGAAATGAGTGTTTTTCTGCCTCTGAATATTTTTTCACCATCGGTGGAGAAGTCTGGATAACAGGATAATTGATAATGGTATTTCATAACCCTGAATACAAGATAGTACTACAGGATTGCTAGTACCTAACTAATGACCATTGGTCATAAAATAAAGGCAACTTGCCAGTATAATTTATCTTATTATCTAACGGCGGCCGCGCATCTGATGCTGCTGCGACGGTCTTGAAGAGCTGTATGGCCGACTCATGTTCTGAGGCGGAGGGGTTCTTCTTCTTCGGATATAGGTAGCTGCCTTATCAGAATTCTTATCCACTTGGAAACAGTTTCCATGGTGGATAAGGACCATTCCAGTTTAAATTTTTGGACGAGTTGGTTGCTGCTAGCAACTACTTATCAGTTGTTTGACCCGGTTTGAGAGCTGGAACTTTAAGATCAGCTCATAATTACTGATTGCCTTTGCCACCTTGAGAATATCATCAAGGTCTTTTTTAACAGAAGTTAGTATAAAACTCCTTCTTATTGTCGAGACATGATGCTGTAGGTCGCATAAGATGCGCTCTGCAACCATAAGCATCTTGACAATCGCCGGATCAGCTTCTTTATAACAAAAGAGGTTGTTAATCGCCTGACTAAGACAGGATATTTCAGTAGCATTTTATTTCTGTCGCTCAATTCAATGCTCTTATCACGTTTAGCGGTCATTTATGATATGGCTGCTTTCACCTCAGCATTCAGGTGCCGGAGCATCGATGAGTTTGCAGTTACTTGGAAGTAGGTATTTTTAGGACAACTCTTTTCGAACTTCTGTGAAGAGACCATGTGTGGTGGTATGTTCCAGTCTGACTGCTAAATCCTTATGAATTTCAGTTAAGTAGGTGATTGAATATAGTAGGGTCATCGCATAATAATTCAAGAATCGCGTCATCTAGCATGGTCGGCAGATTCTTCGCAAGAGCTAGCAATTTGTAAGTTGCCGGCGCTGGTGCCTTGTATTGGATGATCAACAGCGGAAGTATCGTGAGCAGCACCATTGACATCAGAAAAATCAGGGATCGGTTTTGCATTTGGTACTGAGGTCGGCGCGGCTGTATGGGTATGACCATTTGGTTCGATCTCATTTCCTTCGAGCAACCCGGTGACGCGGTTACCATCATGTAAATCGCGAGTCGTGTTGAAATCAAAACGATCTTCGCTAAGTTAAGAAACAGACCAAAGTACTGTTCGCAAAACTTTTACGGGTAGTACAACTCCAAAGAGAAGTACGCAAACCCAGGTGTGACCATCACCAAGTAGGTAGATATTTTCGTATCAATGCGTCTGCTTTATTAGTCAAGAAACAGTCCTAAAATACTGCTCGCAAAACTAATTTATCGGGTAGTGACGACTCCAAAGAGAAGCACGCAAACCCAGCAGAAAGAAACATAGGTAAAAACGTAACTATAGGCAGGTAAACTCACACGTAGAACAAGTTGTAAAATGGAACTTATATTACTTATAATATAAAACTGACCTTGAGACTCCGAGCGGTAACGATTCTCTCTACTCGGAGATCGACTCTGTGAACAACTTGTTGTCTAGCTTCTGAAGCTTCTTCGTAATTGTCGTTTTTCTTGCGTTTAGGCATGATAATGATGTTGTATATCACTTCACTTTAACTTAAAATACAAAAATAAAGCGACACACAGTACGATCGTGGCGAGCACTAAAAAGCGAATGAAGGCGTGGGTAGGTAGGTTACGGATCTAGGGTGTTCGACTTTTTGTTTTTTATATACCCTCAAGTTTAGTGTGAGATGGCGTACCACTAGGCGGTACTACGAGTTATAAATCTAATCCCGAAGGACGAAGCATGAACATAATTTAGCAATTTGCTAGATAGATCGTCATTTATTCATACAATGGTAAACGTCAAACGTTATTCACGCTTGCGTTACAATTAGACCGTCACTACTTATAGGTGTATACTTCTTTCACGTGACCTGGTTTTTTACGGTTGACGCAACATGCCCATGTATACGATAGCTATGATGAAAACACAGTAAACACACAATATCAACAAGTGCTACTATTATATATAAACCGTTCACACCTTCTTTATCTGCATTAATATGATTATAATTCATCCAAACACAGCAATAATTGCGCAGGTTTAAGGTTCCTGCATCTATTTGCTTAGTGCCAGCTGGATGGTCATAATGAGCAACTTTGGTCTTGTCTTGTCTTGGCCTAGAACAGATAATATCTCTTCTACATTTATTTAATGATCTGTGAGCCTAGTAATAATTATATATGTCAATGGCCATTGGTACCTACGTCCGTTATAGGTCACCGAACTCTGTATGTGTACCAAATTTCAACTTTTTTGGTACAGATTCGGAGAAAATATTATAGGCTGTGTCAGACATACATACAATTTAGGAGTTGCCCTTTTAAACCCGATATTGTATATCGATGACGAAGCTCAGAATTAACCTACGCAAAAATGTAACAGATTCGCAACACCTGTCCCTGTCACCCCGCGTCCGTCATCGACCATAAAATAATTATTTTCACGTAAACAGATTTGTTTACGTCATAAACGTATGTTTTTGAAAAGCCCACGCAAATGGTTGTCATTGGTTATGTATATTGGTATAGCGAGTGTTTCTAGGCCTTATTTGCACCTTTTTATATTATGTTAGATGAACTAGGTACCTGAAACACCTGAAACCTTTTAGTAGTAGTAGAGCATTTTTGTGAAAGAGTTCGTCTGGGGAAGTGCATTTTTTTCTATTCTTTCTATAAATCAATAGTCGTTTACTCCCTTACAGGTCCTAAGAGCTGATTCTATGTTTTGACAAGCAATTGACACGGACATATAGTGTAGTGTAACGCAGATTTTTGTATGGAAAATGAGGTTCACAGAGTGTACGCTAGGGGCGCTCCTCGGTGTAGCCATACAAAAATCCACACTACACTACACCATACGTCCGTGTCAATTGCTTGTCAAAACTCAGAATCAGCTCTCAAGACACAGACGAAGTTTTGTAGCAAGCGTCGTAACGTTGAAGATTACGAGGATCGTCCGTGAATAACGTAGTTACTATCAACTAATCTGTGCGGCACAGAAATGACACAGATTACTGGCAAGTTACTACGTAATACACGAACGATCGTCGTAATCGTCGTCGTAACATAACACGGACGTATGGCGTAGTGTAACAACTTTGTATGGCGACACTATGTGAACCTCAATTTCCATGTAAACATCCGTGTAATACAATTACACCATATTACACGTACGTCTGTGAAAATTGCTTGTTTGGTTGTAGGCTCATGCAAAGTGGTAAATTGGGTTTCTCAAAATGTACGCTAGGGGCGCTTTTCGGTGTTTCCATACAAAAATCCGTGTAGTGTACATGTACACCACACGCTCGTTTAGTGGGTTATTCCCGCTCGTCCCCACGTCTCGTCCCCACTGGGTAGCTTGTTATGTTAGTAGACTAGGCCCTCGGCTCCCTTGGCAATAAAGTGCACCTAGTTGCTTGCATGTCAGTTGCTCATAGAATTTCCTGCGTAATTCTTCACCCATTGATTTAGAACAAATTTAATGGTTTTTTTTAGTAAAATGATGACCAGTTACATGACTAGTCGATAGGGCTTATTATGAATTTGGAAAAAGTTAAATAAGCCTGTTTCTGCAATCTCATCTTCCATAATGATCACGACAGAGCATAGGTACCTGCCGTGGAATGGATATTTTGCCATCGTCGTGTTCTGGAAAGCTATTTACTAAGGGCCTTATTCATAATCATTTTTTAAACCCATTTTAGTTCAAATAGCTTTTGTCTTGTTTTCTCCGATGTAAAATGACATACGTCAAAACAAGACAAAACATATTTATTTATATTGTCACGGGTATTTATCGCCGTAAAGTAAAAGCGGTAAAGGGCATGCAAAGCTAGACGCACCCTAAACGGAGATCTGAAATGTTCACTATAAAAATATCACTTCTTAAGTGGACCTGCTATAATTATTTATGTAGGTAATTACCTAAATAAAAAATGAAAAAGTCACAGATCAGGCTCAACTACTTCTATAGTTTAGGGTAAGTACTTACTAGGTAGGTAAGTACCAAACAAAAACAACAAAGTAATGTTTAATTTATCGGAATATTTCCGCACATCCGTAATGAAAACAGTAACAGTACATCGGAGTGAAGTTAAACTCGATTCAACATAATGCCGCTCTCCGACGATCCGTTCCGGAGTTCCGGACCCCCCTCCCCAGTCGCGATCGATGCGCGCATGCGGAAGGACGTGGTGCGTTTCATTTCATTAATCGTTGCAACTAAAACACATTAACAACAACCGAGAAGATGAGGATGAGAAAAGAGGTCGATTCCGAAGGAATAATTGAGGCAGTGAAAAAACATAAAGCGATTTGGGACTTGCACTCCGCAGGGTACCATAACAAACACTTGAAAGAGGATGCGTGGTACGGTGTTGGTCATGAGTTGTATTCCGACTGGGAAGCCTTGTCCGAGAAAGAACAATATGTCAGACGTAAGTTTTGCATTAAGTATTATATCAAGCAATCAATAAACCTGCATGCTTTGATTCTACTACTGCGCATTAAAGAATTCATAATAATAACCGCGTGCACGCAAACACATGCAGCCTTTCCAGTCGTCGTCGCCCCGTGACTGAACTGAGAGCTCATATTAGCGATTGGTCTGAAATTTTCAGAGGATTTAGTAAACAATTGTAGAAACTTTTTTACAGTGTGAGGATTTGTGAAACTTTAGGTTTCAGAACTACGGTCCATTAATTGGATCCCTCGATCTAGCTTTTACTAATGTGCCAGTGACAGTTGTTCCATGAGATCTCGGAACTACTAACTCTGCGGTTGTAGGTATTTTACTAGGATTTAGTAAAAGACTTTAAAACATTAGGTACCTTAAAACATTCAGTCCACCAGAAGGTGCAACAAAACTGAGTTTTTACAAATTTTTACAATTTTTTAATTTCAGATCAATTAGAGATAGGATCCCTCAGTTCACATAGATACGTCGTTGCCCCGCGTTTCCGTGTATTGTATTGTAGCTGTCGTGCAGCGCGTGCGCTGCGGACGGGACGCCATGTTTGCAAAGCACGTGACGTCACAATTCCTTTCCGATAAAACTTGGGGCCCCTGGCTGGCTTGACGAAGATATCGGCAGCGCACTTTAGAACTCCATCATCTATTGGAGCGTCTGCTAGTAAAGAGAAGCGATGTATGTAAGACCCTTGATTTCATTCGATTGCATAAAACCATTCATATTGAGTTACTAGGTTACTACACAACAACGTAGATACTTACATAGATATTTTACATACCCGGCCAGTTTTGTCGCCGGTAATAGTAGATTCTATAATAAGGGAGCAAAATAATATTTTTACGGCGAGGGCGCTTTTTTGAATTCAGAGCGAAGTGAGGCGCGGCAAAGATAATTGCGGCGCACTTATTTGTGTTTGATTCTTTTCAAGATGTTCCAAATTCAAAAAGTGCGCGGGAAAGATAATTGCGGCGCACTTATTTGTGTTTGATTCTTTTCAAGATGTTCCAAATTCAAAAAGTGCGCGGAAAAGATAATTACGGCGCACTTATTGAAGTTTCTTATAGAAAACACCACCTTTGGGTGCACTTAAAGGCGAACCAAGTCGTCCATTTTAACCGACTTCCCAAAAAAGGAGAAGGTTCTCAATTCTGTTGTTTTTTTTTTTTATGTTTGTTACCGCATATCTCCGGCGTTTATGAACCGATTTGGAAAATTCTTTTCCGCCATTGTATACGACTAAATATTTGGATGACAAAAAAAGATGAAAGAACCGTAGTGGTGAAAGGATTATGATACTTTTTGAATGCAAATGCTTGGTTTGTTGCTGAAAATATCAAAATCGCTATATGTATGCCTACAATATTTGAGGAGTTCCCTCAATTCCTCATGGATTCCATCATCAGAACTGGATTCTGAAAAAATGGGACCAATCTGGAAGTATATCATACTGCCAGATTGGTCCCATTTTTTGAACTCCTCAAATATTGTAGGCATACATATAGCGATTTTGATATTTTCAGCAACAAACCAAGCATTTGCATTCAAAAAGTATCATAATCCTTTCACCACTATGGTTCTTTCATCTTTTTTTGTCATCCAAATATTTAGTCGTATACAATGGCGGAAGTAAAGTTATCGAATAGATGGGATGAAAAATCTCTTGACTTAGTCGTAATCAAAACTGCACCGGTTTTGAAAAGAGTGACAATTAACAAGTCTTGTACGAATAGGTAGGTACCTACCTATCTATATACTTACCACCTATTGGATCGTCCGTTTATTCCAATCTTTCCTATCAACAGTTCGATAGTCTAATGTTTGGACAAAATTATTCCAAACTGTTAGCCTGACGAGTCGGACAGATTGGAAGGAATTTGTATTTTCGCTCAGTTTTGTTCCATATAGTACTATCGCAAGTGAAGTAGGTACAGCAGCTGAGTAAACACATCAATGGAATGCGATGGTCGCGTTAGAATAGGAGTAGGTACTTTCACCTATTTTACAAGACTATTCAAAATTATCCCTGTGATTTCAATTAATAAAATACTTTTGCCTTTGTCTTTGATGACCATGCGTGAGGGAAAATAATGCTATCTCATTTGAAGTGCGAAGGTGCGTATGTTGTGATAAATTATTAAATGAAGTTAGTGGATTTTAATGGTTCATCTTTCACATGGCATAACATACACCCAACACTCACATATACGTAGTCCTGATCCCACACTGGGATTGTGTCGTGGGTATCAAGAACGACGAGTACCATGAAACCATAATACCCAGAGCCAGAACAAATATTTGTAGATCATACAAAATTTGTCCCGCAGCGGGAATCGAACCCGCAAACTCTTGCATCTCAGCCAGCTACTCGCCCGCCGCGCCAAAGCGGTCGTCAAAAGCGGGGTTTTGGCTATGTTTGATGAAATTCAGCTCTCAGTTTGCAAGGTAGTGTCGGTGTTTTTAAAATGTTGTGAAAATGAACTTTTTAGAAAAATTACGACTATACACCACGTACTAACGTGAATAGTAAAGTACTTGATGTATACCCAAACTAAATATACCAAAATTTCGATTAAAGAAAGTAAGTGGGTCTTTTATGGGGAATTCTGTACGGTTCTATAATAAACTTCCAGAAGGTGCATTTAAACTTCCTATTCGAAGATTTAAATCCTACATAAAGATGAATCTAATTAAGAAAGCGTATTACACTCTTGATGACTATATTAATGATAAAGCCGCGTGGCCTGATGTCGCTTTGCCCCTCGACTGCTAAAATGGAAATTTGCAATATCTGTACTTACCTATTTACATGTTTGTATTAGATTATTATTTATAAGTATAACAAGCGTAGCGTGTGCTGTCTTGCATATTTTTGCTGATGTTTATTTACTTTTGACTACCTTCCTAAGGTTTTTAAGTTCTCATTTACTATGTATCAGCAACTCCTTGCTCCGAGGCACCACACAGGCGCTTCTCACCTAGTGGTAAGACGGACCATTTATGTAAGCCAAGCCGAGTTTGTTGCCTGATTCTTCTAGGCTTGGTCGCGTTGGAACGGAGTAATTTAATTCTATATAAGACGATTCAAAATGATCCTTGTGACTTCAATGAATAAAGTTCTTTTTGACTTTGACTTTGACTTTGACTTTGACTTTGACTTTGATAGTCGTAATTTTTCTAAAATGATACCAAGCCATTATAACTTCAATTCTATTAAAAATGAACTTGTTACAGAAATGGAACTTAAGAAAAAATGGAATCACATACGAGATTACTATAAGAAACTGCTCGCCGAGCAGCCGGGCGAGGAAGTGCTGCGTGCTAAGAAGCGAAGATATCTATACTCTGACATTTTGGAATTTATTAGACCAGTATACGACAAATCATATAGTAGTGAGACGTAAGTATTTGATGTTAACAAAGATCATGGAAAGTCTAGATTCGTTAGGATTCATAATAATAACACCCAACATTCACATAACATAGAGTCCAACTGATCCCATACTAAGATTCCCTGCGTCGTGGGTACCAGGAACTACGAATAGGTACCATCAAGTACCATGGCACCAAAGCACCCAGATCCGGAACAAATATTAGCAGATCATGCAAACATTTGTCTCGTAGCGGGAATCGAACCCGCTGGTAGTTGCAGTTGTGCCACAGTTAAGTAACGCATAGCGTCTCAGCCGGCTACTCACCCGCCACACCACGGAGGTCGTCACTAAGTAATTATGATAAACAGCCGTATTATAGATCCATAGCTGGCCTTGAGTACTTCACGTCCAAGTAGGGACCTACCTACTTAGGTAACTCAAATCATAGTGTTTTCACTGTCATACAATAAAATTCAAACAAGACCCGGTCAAACACTACCACAAAGTACTTATAAAGGCGGCGGCGCGCCGACATTAAGTAGGTAAATTTATTAGTTCAAAATTTGCTGAAGCAAAAGGCAAGTAAGGTCCTAGAATACGACTGTAAGAACATGTCATCATCCCTTTAGGCTGCGTTTCCACCAAAGATGAGCGGTGCGAGGATGTGTAGCGAGGATGTGTAGCGAGGCTGTGGAACGGTGTGAGTGTTTCCACCAGAGATGTGCGAGGTAGATGAGCGGTGCGAGGATGTGTAGCGGGCTCTTTTCAGACTGACTGCTAGTAGTTTCTCGCTCGCAACACATTCCTAGCATCACATTCCTCGCAACACATTCCTCGCAACACATTCATCGCAACACATTCATCGCAACACATTCCTCGCACGCACCTCGCTTGTTTTGTACGTATAAAAACCTCGTTCGCTACGCCGTTTCCACCAGAGCTGCGCTGTGCGAGGCTAGGCAAATGAAGATATTGGTTCTTAAAAAAACACATTCCTTGCTACGCATCCTCGCTCATCTCTGGTGGAAACGCAGCCGACTTTAGTCGACCACTGCTGGACGAAGCATTCCCCATAAAAAGTAATGGAGGGCGTTGCCATAATCACTACGCTTGGCAGGCGGATAGGTGACCGCAGTAAACGTGCAGAGAGCAGGAGGTCTAAAAAAGCCACTTTATATGAATCGTAATACGACGATTCATATAAAGGAATAGCTAAGGATCTGCTGGGAATTCGGAAAAGGAATAACTACCAGATGAATTAGCCACATTAAGCAATTCATCTGGCAGCAATAAATTCTCCGAATTCTCTGCAGATCCTTAGCAATTCCTTTATATAAATCGTATCTATATATTATCTATCATATTATGATTCATATAAAGTGGCCTTTTTAGACCGGCTGATTCCACACAATTGACACGGACGTCTGGTGTAGTGTTGTGTAGATTTTTGTATGGCGACACCGATGAGCGCCCCTAGCGTACACTCTGTGAACCTCAGTTTCCATACAAAAATCCGTGTTACACTACACTGAGAAAACAGTTCATCAAAAAATATGGTGATTTCACGTAAAGTAGGGAGCATACGGAAATAACCATAAAGTACGATGAAACTACTGTTGCTGCTGCTAACCATATATTATGATGAGCTGTCACCATGCATTAGTAGTTCGTATCACCGTATGTCCGGACTTACGGTGACGGTAATCGTAATGGACCATTACTTTTTGAGAGAGAGCATAACATTACATATGACTGTCATCATATTTTTGTATGCTTTCCTACTATTTTTATGTGCTCTCCTCTAATTTCCGAGTAATCCCTATTATTTTATCATACTATTTATCCATGCTTTCCTACTATTATTGTATGCTCTCCTACTATTTTTAATGTGCTTTCCTCTCATTTCCGAGTAACTCCTGTTATTTCATCCTACTATTTATCCATGCTTTCCTACTATTATTGTATGCTTTACTACAATTTTGAATGTGCTTTCCTCTTATTTCCGAGTAATTCCTGTTATTTCATCCTATACCATTTATCCATGCTTTCCTACTATTATTGATGTGCTTTCCTATTGATTTTTCTTACTATTTTTCTATGCCTCCTGTTGTATTCGGCTCGGGTATTGTTCCTTTTTCTTAAATATGTATGGGCCAATTAATAAAGATAATTGACACATAGAATAAGCAAGAGTACGGTTAAGAGAATGATGATGATGTATAGTCGTTCATCGTCATCACTCCCGTAACCGTACTTTTGCACGGTTATGGATCAGAGTAGATTACTAAGTGTCAATTATCTTTATAAATTGGCCCACACATATTTAAGAAGAAGGAAAAATACCCGAGCCATGCTACAACAGGAGGCGTAGAAAATTATTAAGAATAAACAATAGGAAAGCACATCAATAATAGTAGGAAAGCATGGATAAATAGTAGGATGAAATAACAGGAAATACTCGGAAATGAGAGGAAAGCACATTCAGAAAAAAGTACCTACGCAATACAGAAAATAACCCTAATAAAGTAGGTACTTCTAGACAGAAGTACCTACTTTATTAGGTATTATTCTAGAACAGTGGATTTGGGATTTGGGGAATTATTTGCTATAATGGAAAAACATATGACGGATTAACATTTTAATTAAAAATTACAAAATATTATTAAATAACGCAAAATATATAATTTAGAGTAACGGAGTAGTAGTTTTGGGGTAACGGAGGCGGGCTCGCACCGTCTCTTGCCAGAGGGCGCACGACCTCCTGTCACGGACCAGCTGAGGGTCGAGACCACTGTTCCAAAGCTGACTGCACCTTATCCGCGTCACCTGTACAAAATTGCAAGTGGTTAGGTCAAATAGATTTTTATATATGGGGGTCGAAAGTAGCTTTAAATTTGGGGTAGTAAATTCTGCCGAAGTCAGCCTACAAAACTCGAAAGGAAAATTTACTAAAAGCTAAATGTACCTAAACACAGTATTTTGTGACATGTTTACTTTATGGTACCATAAAGAGTATCTCTAATTAACATGGGCTTTCACATTAGATATTTTACTTAATACGAGACTAAAATCAATACCTTATTCAAATCCCTGGTGATTGATCCTAGAACACGACGCGACTTCAGGCGTGCTGGACAGAGAACGGGATCGAGACTCGGGCTTTGCCAGGATACCCAACGTAATAAGATAGGCACGTTGAGCCCTCCAGGCGTTCACCAACCAGCCATGGTTATGTACTGTCACAAGCTTTTACATCAACAGCTTGCATAAACTGGTGCACTAATCTTAAAACACTTATTTTTGTACACGAACAAATGTTAGGTATTATGAAACCCAGCTGATCTTTGTTGCACTTTGTTGCTTCAAATCACTTCACATTTTAAACACACTATATTTGTAACACTAACTATAGACAATCCGTAATATTTAAAATAAAATTACAAACAAAAGGCGGAGCGCATGTGCTTCCCTGCTAACTAAATAGAATAAAATGATCGGGCTAGGACCTACCCGCGTGCCGTTCGCAGTAGACTGGTGATTTCACAGTATTTTAATATGCCGGTCATCCAATATTATGAATCTGTATTCATACTTTAGTAAAACGATAAACGTATTTTTGTGTGATGATCACGGTATTTTGGAGTGCCGCGTCAAATATTATGGTTCCGTAATCATATTCGATGGTAATTTGTTACGTAATTGTATTTTTGTGTACTAGTCATGGTATTTTGGTGTGCGGTGTCAAATATTATGATTCCGTAATCATTATTTGATGTTTGTTCATTTGTTAAAATTAATTTTTGTATGCCCGTAGTCACATAGATAGATAGATTAACACTTTATTGTACACCAGGAATACATAAAAGGATTTATTAAAATTAGCAGTACAATGGGCGGCCTTATCGCTGAGAGCGATTTCTTCCAGACAACCTTTGGATGGACAGTAACAAGCGAAGCAGTAACGAAACGGCGGAAGATATAGTCCGTAGTCGTATATTATAAGGATTTTATGCATAGAAGCTTCAAGAAAATTGATGCTAACTACAAAAATAAAGTGACGAAAACTGTTATATCTTAGGTATCATCGAATTTCTGCCAAGCAGACATCCAGCAGACCATTTCATAATACGTAGTGTTATTTTAAGAGGAAAGCATCGTAAAGTATCGATTTAATCTTCTTATATTCTGTCACCGTTTATTACGGAGAATGGTCATCATAATATTGTATTACTTACTATTTAAACTAGATTATTTTATTATATATACCTGATACAACCTTATTTTAGAACAATTCATCGTATTTTTGAAAGACGTATTGATATTTTATAATGAAGCCAAAATGTCATTTTTCTCAGTGTACACTATACGTTCGTGTCAATTGCTTGTCAAAACATAGAATCAGCTCTCTGAATGCTCAGGTGGATTCTGCTACCCATCCCCCTTTGGTGTAATCCCTTAGTCGGCTATTATTACTTTGAGGCTGGACACGCAGCATCCACCTGAGTACTCAACACGTATACTGCGATCACCAATTCGCCTGCCAAGCGTGGTGATAATTTCAAATTCCCCTACTCCAATCTATGGGGGAGACCTCGTCTAGCAGTAGACGTCAACGACTGATGATGATGATGATGTGGGAGGCATGAACCTCGACCGAATCAGTTATCCTATCCTATCCTACTAATATTATAAACGCGAAAGTTTGTGAGTATGGATGTTTGTTACTCTTTCACGTAAAAACTACTGAATGGATTTGAGTGAAATTTGGAATGGAGATACTTTACGCCCTGGATTAACACATAGGCTACTTTTCATCATCATTATCAATTTTCATCATTATTCACGCGGGTGAAACCGCGGGGCACAACTAGTTTGAACATAATTTTATTTTTGTTTATAGACTTACCAATACGAGAGACAATTTATTTGTCTCTGCCAATACCAATAACTCAAACGACGATTCCATCACCTCTGTTCAATCTGTCAAGAACGAACAAGACACCCTAGAAGATATAGAAACATTATCATTAATAGTCATCCCTGCAGATGAACCTTCAGTCCCGAGCCCGACACCACAACCTGACAGACCAAGACCTGTTAGACCACAACAAAGAAGGATCATTAGATCAACACCTAGAATGAAAAGGGGAAGATCCCCGCAACTGAGCATTTTTGAGCGATCAATAATAAAAAGCTTTGAAAGCAAAACAGCCATGCCGAATAATGACGATCCTGATCTAGCCTTCCTTAAAAGTTTGTTGCCAGACATGAAAAAGTTAAGGGACTCTGAAAAGTTTGATTTCAAGTTAGGAATCATGGAACTTTATAAAAAAATATCGAGTAAACCGAACAGAAAATCGAACAGAAAATCGAATATTGCCCATGACAATGACTACGATTCAAAGGCTAAACGTTTTTCGATTGATGAGGATTCGGACGCATCATCATCATGATCATAGATGGCGCGTTTGAGCATGATGGGTTAATTTTAGTAACTTAGACAAGTACCTACTTACCAACATTATTATTCTCCTTCTGAGGGTGGGTCTGATGGGGTAAGTTACATCTTAGTTTAAGTTTAATTTAAGTTTTCAGTTTAAGATTAATAAATGACCTACATTCAAACTATCATGCATGTGGTTTTTAAACGATAACCGTCACTCCTGTTCCGAAGCTTGGAATAACTTTAAAAACAGCGTAAAAATTACCCTTATAACCTTGTTGTCTTCTGTAAGCACTGAGATAAATTTAGACGCAGTTTTTTTTGTGACGTCGTTTGTGATATTTTCTGATCCATTTTGTAGTAAAATGGGAGGCTTGAAGGTTGTCAAATCGATAGCGGGGATGAGTAAACACGAGTTTTTATATAATTAGACCATTTGTGTATTAACTAGACTAGACTCTAGATTAAAAATATTATTAAGGTTATTCATTATTCATCATTATGGCTTGGCCAACAATTCTTGTAATTATTTAGTAAAAAAAAAGAAAATTGGTGTTGTTCATAATAATAATTTCATCTACTTTTGATTCATGATGGCCGTAGATTAGAGTAGGAAAGTGTTATTACCTATATCATTGGAAAGAGTGAAGCTAAAACTCCAGCCTTAATTTTCGGAAATTAAAGGTCTGATATTTCATTAAAAGCGTTCAAGTTTCGGTCACATTCCGATATAATCAAATTTCCGTGTTTCATTCATGGATCCATGGTTTTCTTATCATTTAGGAGAATACCATTTTTGACATTTGTGACATCGACACAAGATTGTAATTTTTTTATAAGTTACGAGAATTTAATCAAGTTCGAAATAAAGAATCTCTCTTCTCTATACGTATTCTTCATTGCTGATAGTAGTGCCCATTGTCGAGCTACTTTCATGTATCTCTATCTCAAAGTCATAGTCAAAAGTATTTTATTACTAGAAATCCCATGGATTATTTTTTGTCGTCAATTTAACCCTGTCCGCGATTAAACCTAGTATAATCAGAGCAACAAACACGCTTGGCTTGATTGGATGACCCTTCTTACTACTAGGTGCGAAACACATATTTTGGTGCCTCAAAAACAAGAAGCTGATGCATAGAAAAAGAGTAGGTAGGTACCTACTACCATAATTAGTCGAAAGTAAAATGTAAAGAGTCGGCAAAAGTTTATAAGTCAGCACACCGCTACCTACGTTTGGTGTTATACTTTGGCAGCTTAGTTTGGTAGTTGAGATCTGCTTTCTCGGGCAATATGACCTATAAAACTTATTTCGTCGATAACATTATGGTTGAGAGTCATAGATCCAGATAAATAGAACGTACTTCACGGTGAATAAGTCTTAAGTCTTACTTTGAAATCGTCCCTGTCTCTCTCTAATACGCGTGTTTTATTATTTGTGTGACAGTGACAGGGACAGGTCTAAGCATATAGTACGTGCTAAGCTTGTGCTAAGTAACGTCTATTTATCTCGGCCTAAGTGTTCAGTTTGGTCGACCATGCACTTGTTGCACAAAAAGTTGGTATCGCTGCCCTATATTTTCGTCTCCAATCGTCGTAATTGGCTTTGCATTCCCGTCTTTTGAAAAGATCAAGGATCTTATTTAGAGCTTCATTTATAATAATTCTGTTATTTTTAGTTATGCTCAGAGATTCTATTTTAACGTTACCTTTTCACATTTAGGCCTTTCTATTTTAATGAAACTAAAAATGAAGGTGGAATGTTAGCAAAATGGCGCAAAATTCATAATTGTATTTTCAAAACACAATAAAAGTTTGTTTGTGTGTGTGAAAACAACACTATACAAATCATTAATTTACATTCGGTACTAATTATATTTCTAAGATACTATAAATTAAAACATGTGTGTTAGTCTCCTGATTTCCGCAAAATCAGTGTTCGCTATCTGAAGAAGTGTTGATGAACAAAAAATATAATAAAATTTGAATTTCTCGCCTTTTTGCTGACGTTCCATGCACCCACAAAATTTTAACTCACAAATTCATTTCGACATCTGTAATAGTTTTTGTTTTAGAATCTGATGAACCCGTAAAAATAAGTGTCGACAGGGAAAGGCTGGCCTTGATCTTGGAATCGCTACGCTGTTGACGTCATCATAGGGTGGCCCACCCCCTTGGCACCTGCGCTATATTCCTGTGTCAGCTCTAGGAAGACGAGGGCAAACGCAACCTTTATCCGTAAAAGCTTATAAAATTATTTTGAAGTGTCTTTTCTTTGCAAAGATTGATAAACGCCCGCACTCAGAGAACAGGCCGTTACACACGGGAGCTATAATGAAAAGATATATACTTAGGTATATTAAAATAGCAAGACATTTCAATACATTTTGCCATAAAATTCTTCAGGGCCTATATCGTATGATACATGATCAAATATACGAGATATAACATACATATATAAAATCACGTCTGTTTCCCGGAAAGGTAGGCAGAGACCAAGGATTTCCACTTTCTACGATCCTGATCTTTAGCTTCATTGACTCTCATTACATTCTTCATACATTGACATTGTTTGAGATACCTAAACATTGAAATCATTATATAAAAAATTAAGTAACATCAAAGGTGACTATTTAAAACTAACATTTACAGAATCGCAAATCAAAATTCAACCATTCTACAGGTGCAATCAAAGTTACCACCGCAAACTGTGTGTACCTACTATATGAAATACTTAATTAAAATGTAGTGGAGTGAGACAGCTACCCCGCCTGACCCATTTCTCTTATGAATCCACCCAGGTCACAAAGCACCCCGTCAAACGAATTTCAACTTCCCGTACACTAAGAATAGAGAATATTTTAGCATGGTAGATGTTATATCCTGAAATAGATTCGCGAGACATTTAGCGACGGCTCGTATTGATTGTTCTTGCAGGTCGTAGGTAATAAAATTAACAGTGGCCGTATAATTAATGGGAAGGAAAGGGATGTTGTTTGAAATTGGATGAGCTTTACTTCTACTTTTTACTTAAGTTGCTTTTGAATCCTTTTTTTTAATGGTACCAGTAAAAATAGTCTCCAAGTAGCCCATCATATCATGTTCACTGAGGAACTAAATGATGAAATTTTCCCTCTGCCAGAAGGATAGATAAGCAAAATCCCGGAATAGCAAAATCCCAGATTAGCAGAATGACAGATTTGCATAAAGGCACATTAGTAATGTCGTCGTCAAAAAAGATACAAACCCTATTAACCTTATTATCAATTTGTGACCTCTTTGCTTTATATATCTGCATGGCCACTTTTAACTGTCATAAATAGTCAAGAAAATATAGATATACTGAAATAGAAAATAATATATAAATAGATCAAGTTATCAAGAGTTGTCAAGTGGTCAATGACAAAATTTCAGCAACAGAATGTTTGATACGTTTGGCCAAAGTTACAAAGACGAATTAATTCGTCTTAAAGTATTAGTACATTCAAATAAAATTTTGCGAATTGTAACTATTCAATTTTATTTGTGTTTTCTGTGTGAGTCTGTACTTCTGCCTTTATGCAAATCTGTCCTTCTGCTAATCTGGGATTTTGCTATTCCGGGATTTTGCTTATCTGTCCTTCTGCTGCAGAGGGGAAATTTTGTACAGGATTCTGAACTTACAAGATATAGTATTGATTAGAAAGTTTATGGGTTGAAACAAGAAGCACCTGATTATGAGCTAGAACCGTGGTAATATTTTAGTTGTCATTACAATTTTAATTAGAATTTAATTTTGTTATTTCCCCACTGCAAAGCTTTTTGTTCCTGCTATTTTATAAACAGAGATAGATATTTTCAAACAGAACTACCTAATTTTATACTTTTGGTATATGTAGGTATTTGTTTTTTAAGCCAACTAATTTAGCTCGTAGAACGTTTTGGCTTCGGCTGAGTCGAGTAGTTACTGAAAGATTCTGTGGTTAAGTTGCGTTTAATGACATCTAGCTATTTAAAGATAAAAATATTGATTTGCTATAAAAGGTTTGACAAAAGGGAAAAAAAAGGTATACAAACAAAACTAAACTAAAAGCAACTAAATCAAATACAGGTAAAATTAAACTAGAGATTTGATACCCTCTGCGCGTCTCAGATCGCTGCAGCAAATAGGTTTGAGATCAACATTGTGCCAGATAAAGTTAACAAGAACATATCCAGAAATTATTTTCAGCCAAAGTTGACCTTCCCTAAATTTGATCGAAATCACGAGCAACGGTGATGCAAATAAATATAAGAGAAGAGCGCGCACGATTTTAAATTTCAAACTAAGTAAATGTACGCAGTAGGTACCTACCTAACAAATTCTATTAATTTTTCTGCAGGTAGTCAAATATAAGAGAAGCGTCGCTTACGTATACAAATGTGAACAAAAGTAATGTCAAAAGACGTTCCAAAAATAGTAGTAGTACCGATGGAAAAGACCCATTTGTTTGGTCGGTGCCATCAATTCGGTCCCTTTATAGCATCGTAAAGGCCGGAGTAAAGTCAGTAAAGTTCTTTGTCAAGGCTATGTGATTTACTTTCAATCACAGTGGAATAATTTGCAA
This sequence comes from Epirrita christyi, assembly GCA_951392215.1. Taxonomy (NCBI): domain Eukaryota; kingdom Metazoa; phylum Arthropoda; class Insecta; order Lepidoptera; family Geometridae; genus Epirrita; species Epirrita christyi. The sequence continues at coordinate 3,691,548 of OX595843.1, forward strand.
AATGCGGGCTGTGATCTCTGGGGAGATTTTTTATTCATGCCAATTTTTAAGTTGCTATGGAAGTTTTACTATGGGATGTTTTATTATGGAAGTAACGTAAGACCGAAGACGACAGAACATGAATTGAACCGATGCTAGTGGCTCGCTTTTTTGAAGACTCTTCCTTTAATAATATTAAACAAATAACTATTACTAGCCTCTGTGTTCCTGTTGGGCAAATGCCTCCTTCCAATGGTTTTTTCCAATTACTTTGTTCGAGATTTGCTAATGTCGGCCAGTCTCCTTTGTGCGAGTCCAACTCGTCGCAACAGTTTCTCATATCTTATTATTTATATAATCATCTCTTTCTAATACAATTCTAAAAAGTCAAGTTTAGTCGATCTGTTAATTGTAAGAACCGCTTATTTTTGCTGTTGCGTGTAGCTATGTCCGCAAAAAATCTCGATCTCTTTAACCTTGCTGAGATATTTCGCTGTAGTTTTCATCTGGAAAACTGAGGTTTTGGTTTCCGAATTGCATCGGAACCATACACAATGGTAAAGCACACCACCATGAAAAGGTTTATTCCTGAGCAAGGCTCTGGTAAGGTAGGCTTAAGTGTTTATAAAATGATGCTATATGGTTGTATAGAGGTAAAGTATTATCCGATATTGTAAATGTAGGTTTTGTGTTTCAAATGCTCGTAATTACATGATTACAATATGTTGAGGATTATGTATAGTTGATTCTTGAATGAATAAAAACTACACATAAAACACGCATTTCCTTTAGACGATTAGTTGTAAATACCGATGCCGAATATTGATCATCAATGTTACATGTAACATTAATCACATTCAGTTTAGGTCCCAAATCCAATAATGAGGGTTTAGTTATGATCGTTCTGTCATTTACAACGAAATTGGGTTGGGTAGTTCTAAGTTCTAGTCTTAGGAAATGCAGGAAAATATAACTTGACTTTTTCAGTATCAAAGCTACATTATCTTTTTGCTTACTTTTTACGATAAAGTTTTGAAAGATCTGTAAGACTTTTTGAGCTACGATTTTGTAGCTTCGATAATTTGCAACTGATAGTAAGTACCGCCATGTCCTTTGACGGACGTTTCGAGCCTTACCGCCTTTTCTTTTATTGCCTTATCTTTACCGTTATATTTAATTGATGGTTTATGATCAGCGCACAGTGTGGGAGTGGTGACTTCATTTGAAAGCAATAGAAACTTCGTCTGTAATACCTCCTTACGATACGAATTACTTGAGCATAGGTTGCGCAGGATGTAGGTATGCGCTGATCCTTAATTTTTGCATTAAAATAAACAATATGTGTAAGGTATTAATAAAATCTACATCTTTATTGTTTCAATATGTAAAACATCATATATGTTTTGTAATATAATTTGACTATAATTATATAAACATGATGCCACTAGGGTAACCTGCAGTCTTAACCATGAAGCAGTTAGTTGCATTTCTTATGCTCAGTGTTGCTGGGGCTTCTTGTATAAAGTTAAAATTTGACAATGCCACGGTGGAACCGTCAGCTAGACAAATGTACGACTTTAAACTGAAGAATCCTGTAAGTTATACCTACCTGTTTCTTATTTATTACCCTAACAGTGTCGTTGAAACAGCCTTTAGGCTTTGGGACTCAATTCCTGCATCAGGATATGTCTGTAGTTGTTTATTTCAAAATATTTTACCCTAATAGTTATTTGTCTTCTGTCCTTGTAGTTTCTTATACCAACGGGAATTCTAGTATTATTAGAATATTACTCCGGTACCTATGTAAAGTATAAAGTTTGACTGACACTTTGGAGCCCGCAGTTCGTCAGTTGTTCTGTATAAGTTTGATTTCATAACTGTTAGGAGTAGGGGCTTCGCTCGTCTAGGGTAGTTAACGCACCTTAGTCCACCTGCAGGCTGTGTGTAGATTAGGTAATGTGAGCCATAATGAAATTGAATGTACAAAATTCTAGTAGTAGGTCAATTTCATTACGATGATTTTTAATTGCAGGAAATAGACATGTTGACCACAAGCAATGGCGTACCAGTAGATGTAAGAAAGATTTTCACGATCAATGCAGATCAGTTTACTAATGACTACCATATGGACTTGCACTTGAGTATAGGTAGGGAGCGGATACCAGAACGCATAGTCCACGCTAAGGGAACGGGCGCTGAAGGATTTTTTGAAGTGACACATGACGTCTCAATGTTTACTTCGGCTGACGTGTTCAACGGAATCGGTAACAAAACTCGAACACGGGTCAGATTCTCAACTTCCATACCGGACAGGGGAGGGACCGATCTATTGAGAGAATTTAAAGGACTCTCCGCCAAATTGTATTCTAGAGAGGGAAATTTGGACTTTTTATGTTTGCAAACACCCGTTTATTTCTACAAAGACCCTATAAATTTTTCTCCGCTTGTGCATGCATTTAAACGAAATCCAGTGTCGCACCTGCACGACCTTACGCAAATTTGGGATTTCGTCACTTTGAGGCCGGAGACATTTCACACTTTTCTTTGGCTACACTCAGATTACGGAGTTCCAAATGGCTATAGAAAAATGGACGCTTTCCCCATTCACACGTATGAAATTAACAACAAAAATGGTGACAGGCATTACGTTAAGTTTAACTTTAGGTCAGAACAAGATTTGGATAATCTCACGAATGCTCAAATTGCTGAAATTCAGGGTGTCGATTTAGATTACTACATAAGAGATTTGTACAATGCTATAGCTCGTAAAGACTACCCTTCTTGGAAATTAGAGATGGATGTTATGACTTTAGAAGATGTCAAGAAGCAAAACTATGATCCGTTCGATGTAACTCGAATGTGGGCGAAGGACTCCTACCATACCGTGCCCATCGGCCGCTTGGTTCTTAACAAACAGCCGCGAGATCAATTTGAGGTCATAGAACAAACTGCATTCAACCCTGCAAATCTAGTACCTGGTATCCCAGGTCCAGTTGACAACATGTTCAAAGGTCGCAGACTATTCTATCGAGACGCCCAAAACTATCGATTAGGATCTGGGCACAGTAGGATAAGAACAAACTACGCCGAATACTACAGGACTTACAACCGTGACGGTCATGCCCCTGTAAAAGAGAACATGATGGATAATCCGAATTACTACCCGAATTCTTACAATGGTCCCGCGCCCTACGTAGATGATAGGGAGCCATCTGAAAAGCTTCTGGTTCTACAGACCAATGCAGCTGATTTGGCGCCAGCAGCAGATTTCTACAGGAATATATTGGTGAACAATGATCAAAGGCAACGGCTGGTGGAGAGTTTAGTCATGTCATTAGTGCCCGTTACGCCTCCAGTCCAGGACAGAGGCTTGACCTTTATGTACCTCATTGATCCTGACCTCGGAAAGCGAGTGGAGCTCGGGCTAAAAGATGCGTTGGTAAATAACAAAGCGAAACGATCGGGTTAACCAATGAAGTTTCCCCATTGAGGCTGTCAATCTGTGCGTCTGATGCTAAGAGTATCGTGTGTGTTATGGCCATTAAAATGGTTTTAAAGTATTATTGTTGTATTATTAATGCTTGATCCCTCTGTCTCTTCCCGTGGATGTCGTAATAGCTAACTAAGGGATAACGCTAGATGACAACCTCTGTGGCGCGGCGGGCGAAGGTTCGCCTGCGACGCAGGAGGTTACGGGTTCGATTCCCGCCTCGGAACAAATATTTGTACAATCTGCAGATATTTGTTCAGGGTGTTCTGGGTTTTTTTTATGTATACTTAATAAAAAATATCTATCTATGTAATGTATTAAGTTTATCAGTTATCTAGTACTCATAACACAAGCTCTGCTTAGCTTGGGGCTAGATAATGTTGTGTGAAATGTCCAGCATTTATTATTATTTATTTATTTTATTTTATGGGCAGAAGCATCCACCTGCTTGTGGTGATTGTGGGAAATCCCCTCATTGCATTTGGTGGTAGGGGCTTCGTCCAGCAGTGGACGTCAGACAGATAATGATGATGATGACTAATGCTTATTTTGAACAATCTATACAAACTAAGCATCATAAATATTATGTACTTAATCTGTCTACAATTTGGATTCCATCTTTTTCTTGTTCATGACCACCATGACCACCACGATGCGTAAACGCCAACTGTGATTAAGCCAGGGGATGGGCACTGGGCAGTATCCATCTGAGTATTTAACAAATTCACAACAATAAATTCTGAGATTACCAATTCGGCTGCCATGCGTGATGATTATGGCGAATCGCACATGCCTTTTCCATTCATTCATAATTTTTTCGTATTTCTTAATTTTCTTAAATTTGTACCCTTCAGCCACTTTGGTAACTAACTGATTTGTAACCAGTTACGTAAAAACAATTTTCTTCACTGTTTTGTAATCAGTTACTAATAAACACTTATTTTCCGTTTTCGTTATATTTTATAACCAGCTACGAAAAAATACTTTTTGTTCTCTGTTATGTAACCAGTGACACTAATCTAGTGATCGATGTTTAGTAAAGGGGGCAAATAACGAAAGTGGGCGATGAACTAATAAAAAGTACAAGATTTCGAAAAGGGGCAAAAATCCACAATTTCTATGGATAGCTAGAAATAATAGACAAAATCATAAAGGGGCAAGCGGCGAACAGACCCTATTTGTAATAATACATAATTATGTATGTGCTAAAAACAAAAAATTTTTTTAAATAATGTATTTACTTTAACTAAAAAACAAAAGGGGCAATATCTTCTAGGCCAAAACAACACGTTTTTACTGTCACTGGTTACATAACAGAGAACAAAAAGTATTTTTTCGTAGCTGGTTATAAAATATAACGAAAACGGAAAATAAGTGTTTATTAGTAACTGATTACAAAACAGTGAAGAAAATTGTTTTTATGTAACTGGTTACAAATCAGTTAGTTACCAAAGTGGCTGAAGGGAATTTGTACGTTCCACTTAGGTTTTGGGCGCGCCTAACGCAAAATGCCAATCGTTGATTATTATGTTAATCAAGTACAACATTAATTAAAATATGCATGGATACTACATTATAATTCCAAAGAAGTACTTTACCAAAAAAATACGATACAACAATATTTTCTCGATAATAAAAATTCACATAGTCATTGCACGTCTAACCTTTGGCAAGATTCAATTGTTTCTCAAAAAGTAGTAAAAAATTAGATAAATAAAATCAATACAATAAAACCGAATACTTTGTGAGAGTTTTGTAAAGTTATTTATATTTTACGAGATATTCAGTTAAAAGTTCCTGGAAATTGGTATAAGATTTGTCCTGGCTACTGGCTTATTTATAGAAGTGTGTTATTACTTTACTGGAAGAAAGCGTTAGTCGACTTGGTCGTGAAAGCAATGGCGGCGATGAGCTCACCACTTGTCACGTTTATATTCCAGCGATGCGCAACCTACGAGGCTGTGCTTACCTCTTCGGAGAAAAGGCCTGTGTTTACCTATATATGTATGTATAATTATATGCCTTGTGCTTTTGTATGAAGATTTCTGTTTGGGATAATCGCAGCCTTGATCTAGCAAGTTTCCTTTGTGTTTTTCAGAAGAAAACCGACTCTACTGGTGTGAATTTTTAAATTAAATTATAAATGAATAATGTACTTAATTAAGCTTGTTTAACACCTAATTCCGATTGTTTTTAGGCTTCCACGGATCTTTGTCAAAACACTTGAATTCGAAACAATAACTTCCAATTATCTACTGGTTGATTGATGGCCTATTTCGTACTTAAAGAAAACGCCTTTATTAGTCAAATAATTAAAAATCTTTAACAAACTAAGACTGCCCAGATATTTAAAAAAATAATTGGATCCTGATCCAATTATATAGAGTTAATGCTACTTTGTAGTCAGAGTAACGAGTCGCAGTCTCAACAATGAAGCCGCTAGCTGCATTCGTTATGCTCTGTGTTGCTGGGGCTTCTTGTATAAAGTTAAAATTTGACAATGCCACGGTGGAACCGTCTGCTAGACAACTGTACGACTTTAAACTGAACAATCCTGTAAGTTGTTTATTACCTCTATTTTATGACCCAGAAGATCATTGACGATGCTTGCTTGAGGTTTGATTCGTGCATCAACATAAAATATGTAATTCTTACGAGTTTCAACGGTTGCGAAATTATTTTGTCCTTGTAGTTTCTGATACCCAGGGGAATTCTGTCTGTACCTGTGTGCACGGTAGGTTCTTAATATTTGACGTAACTAAGTGTTCCTTAGTGCACCAACCAAATAGTTGAAATAAATTAAAGGGCTTACTTATAAAAATTTTTCAAAAAGTTAAGCAATACTTACTTAAAATACTGCAATCCCTTGCTATGTCAAAGAGTGACTAATTTTAAGCAATACTTAAATTTAAATAACGTTAATATTTAAGGGGGAAATTAATATCTCTATTTTTAAATATACTTAAAAAAACTGTTTATAGAAAGTAAGTACCGAATCAAATTATTACGAATCGGTATAGCAAAAAATATGATACTTTATGTAGTTTTCTCTATTAGCATTTCTTGAAGGCAAAATTGTAATGGAGATGGTTACAATGTTTACTAAGTACCGCGGCGACAAAGGAATGCTAGAATCAAACCTTGGCAATTTTCTTAATGTTCTCTCTTTATTTTAAATGATGTATTTACTTGTATTCATTATATTATTCTTACTGTAAATCAAGATGTTATAATTTGTAGGTCTGAATTATGTTACAATTGCAGGAAATAGACTTGTTGACTACGAGCAATGGTGAACCAGTAGACGTACGTAAGATTTTCACAATAAATACAGATCAATTTACGAATCAGTTCCACCTTGATTTGCACCTGAGTCAAGATGCCGAACGTATACCGGAACGCATAGTCCACGCCAAAGGAACGGGCGGAGAAGCTTATCTGGAAGTAACTCACGACGTTTCCAAGTACACCTCGGCCGACCTTTTCAACGAAATCGGAAAAAAAACACCAGCAATCGTAAGATTCTCGACGTCAATCCCGAGTCAGGGTGGAACAGATCTTATGAGGGAATTCAAAGCGCTCTCGGTCAAATTCTACACCAAAGAGGGAAATTTGGACTTTTTAAATTTACAAGCACCCGTTTATTTTTATAAAGATCCTATACATTTTTCTCAACTAGTGCATGTATTCAAGCGAAATCCAGTTACTCACTTAGAAGACCCCACGCAAGTTTGGGATTTTGTTACCTTGAGACCGGAGACGTTGCACACTATTCTTTGGCTACAATCAGATTACGGAGTTCCAAATGGATATAGAAGGATGGATGTGTTCCCTATTCACACATATGAAGTAAGCAACAAAACGGGTGGAAGGCATTACGTGAAGTTCAACTTCAGGACAGAACAAGGTTTAGACAATCTCACAAATGCTCAAATCGCTGAAATTCAGGGTAGCGATTTAGATTACTACATTAGAGATTTGTACAATGCCATAGCTCGTAAAGACTACCCCTCTTGGAAATTAGAGATGGATGTTATGACTTTAGAAGACGTCAAGAAGCAGAACTATGATCCATTTGATGTGACTCGGATGTGGGAGCGAGGCTCGTACCACACAGTACCCATCGGCCGCTTGGTTGTAAACAAACATGTTCGAAATCATTTTCAACAAATAGAGCAAAGTGCATTTAACCCTGCAAATTTGGTGCCGGGTATCCCGGGGCCCGTGGACAATATGTTCAAAGGCCGTAGACTATTCTATCGAGATACCCAAAACTATCGATTGGGAACAAATCACAATAAAATAAGGGTCAACGTTCCAAAATACTCTAAGACCTACGTCCGTGATGGAGTTCCTCCTGTTAGAGATAATATGAGGGATAATCCAAATTACTACCCGAATTCGTTCAATGGTGCTGCGCCCTACGTGAACTCTAGGGAGCCTTCTGAAAAGCTTCTGGTTCTGCAGACCAATGCAGCGGATTTGGCACCTGCAGCAAATTTCTACAGAAACGTTTTGGTGAACGATGGTCAAAGGCAGCGCTTGGCAGAGAGCTTAGTTTTGTCGCTAGTGCTGGTTACTCCTCCAGTCCAGAAAAGGGGGCTGACGTTCATGTACCTTATTGATCCTGACCTCGGGAAACGAGTAGAACTCGGCCTGAAAGTTGCATTGTTAAATGCGAAAGCGAAACAATCGGGCTAACTACGCAAAAAAAAATATGTGATTCATTAAAATAAATATTATATTGAGTGTATTGTATTTTCACTTTTGACTTAGTTTTCTGTTTTTTTAACAAAATATTTGTACAGTTACAACGATTGATGTTGTCCTTGCCTATTAATTAACCAGCACTTAGTACAATTTCCGATTGTATGATTTTTAAACTTAGATCTACCTAATTTTGTAATAAAAACGAATATAAATACAAGACTGTAGTTGTTTATTTCATCATTTAAAACCGGAATGATACCACCAATTTAGATTTAGCACCTTGCATTTCGTACCTATCTACTAAAGTTGCGTAACGAGCATCGGCAAGTGAATTTCTCATTCCTTTCAGATTTTAGTCTTAAGCTCTTGAGATTTATTCTAATAAAAAAACTGAATAATTTGATAAATATTTGTCCTTCTTTTTAAAAGCTACCACTTGATAGTCGGACCTTTAGAACCATAAAGCTATTGATACTGGTTTTGGAGCAGAGATCGATGTAGTATTACAATTCCGTCCACTTGGAAAGGTTGGAGAGTTTACCACAAATGATAATGCTCTGATGTGCATGATTTATGTATTCATCATCATCATCATCCGCCGGTTGATGTCCACTGCTGGACATCACCACGCAAAATCGCAGGCGGACTTGTGATCGCAGTATTGGTGGTGAATCCCTTAGTCAGCTTACATCCACGGGAGGAGACGGAGGGCTATTCTTAGGCCGGACACACCACAGTAAATGGTACGGTACGGTTTATGTTGATGTGACGAGTTGAAAAAACTAAAGGGAAGTTAAGCAACGCTCTGCGAGGTCACTAGGCATTCGATGTTAGTTGGGTTCACTAATATTTGTACTCGAGTAATATTTTTAAATTTATAGGGGCGGCTTTCATGTTGTATATCGTATTTATCGAGAAAGGTATGTTATGTTATGTATTAAACACTGGGGATACTTAACTGTACGGAGCGCCGACGCCACCGCGCCACAGCCAACTCCTATAGTAGGTATACCGGTACATAATATCCATTTACGATGACTTAGCTTGGGTATTGATGGACTATAAAACTGAGACATGCCATAGAAGAAAGTATTCAGGAAAAGATGTTTGAGTTGAGTTATGGTACCTAATGCCGACTTTTAGTCAGTTTGCCATATTTTTTGAAACCCCATACATACATTCCCTTGATGCCGATTGAGTTTTGGGTTCTTATAATTCTTTATTGCACACAGAAAATATTATACAAATAAGTAATAAAGAAAGACATGTAAAAAGGCGAGCTTGACCCTTAAAAGAGTTTAAAAAAAAGCTTAAAAGGGTTCAAGAGTATGTAGTAGAGTATGTTACACCCTTTTCGCAAAATGCTTCGCCAATGAGTTGCTTGTTTCAGTTGGACACGTCCATAGAGAATTTAATAATATCGATAAATCAAGGTCGTAATTATAAGGGTAGGTAATTACGACCATAAAGATTTAATTTAAATCGATTATTCGAAGTTATATAACAGAAAGATTTACATCAGAAATGATATTCGTGTTGAAGTTTAGACAATGAAGTCATGCTCATACATTGTGCTATGGCTGGTTCAGTGTGTGGTAGGCTTAAAGTATGACAATATCACGTTGGAACCAGCGCTGAGGCAGCTCTACGATTTCAAACGAGAGAACCCGGTAAATAAAATGCTACTCATTACTTTCAAGAATTTTGTAATTTTAGGAAGACGAAGCTTCTATTTGTTATTGATTTCTTCTACAGAGCACTTCAAACAATAAGTTGTGTTTATTGGATTTATTGCACCGTCAGTTAAATTGGATGAACTAGACTGGACTATGTACATAAATTTAGAAAATAGTGCAAGCTGAATCCAGTAAAGTCCAGTCTACGAGCATGTGTTTGAAGTTAATGTTATGCCAGGGGCGTAGCTACCACCGTATCTGCCGTATCAATTATACGGGGCCCCCGACGGGTGTAAACAAAAATTTATAAAAACTTTCAAATTTTTTTTAATTTCAGAAATGACAAAAGTCAAAAAAAGCAATCAATCAAAAATGCAAAGTCATCATCATCTATAAATGATTTAATAAATCAGTTTGCCGAAAAAAAGGCAAGGAGAGTGTATATTTAATTCGAATTGTTTGTAAAGTTTGTGGAAAAAGTGACAGATAGATAATTTATGATGAATAAATATTTCTTTTAATTTTATGCAAACATTTTTTTTTCTTTTGTGAGAAATCTTTACCCTTCATAAGGGTCCCCAAACAAATTGTTATACGGGGCCCCGCCAAGGCACGCTACGCTACTGTGTTCTGCCTAGTAGATAAGACCAGGATACGTAAAGGAACAAACGGATTTAAAATCCTTGATTTCTCTTTACATACTAGTCGAAAACGGAAGCTAGAGATTATTATTTTTAAGTGCCCTCTAAATGCCGTTTTTAATCGTTAAAATTTAAACGCGTAGGTAATCATCGTATCATTGTAGATAATCATTTAGAAAGTAGTGTTTCATATAAGCATTCATGTGTTTCAGAGACCTATAGGACTTCTGACTACAAGTTCGGGAGAACCTGTTGACCTCAGAGACATTATTCAACTCAATTCTGATCAGTTCACAAGCCAGTATCAACTAGACTTGATGACCAAATTCGATGCTGAAAGAGTGCCCGAAAGAGTTGTCCATGCGAAAGGTACTGGTTCTCTTGGATACCTGATAGTCACAAACGATGTATCCAAATATACGTCAGCAGATCTTTTTAATGGAATTGGAAAGAAAACACCACTCGTAGCCAGATTTTCAACGGCCATAGAGAGCTTGGGTGGATCAGATCTTGCTAGAGAATTAAAAGGCTTATCTATAAAATTCTACACTAAAGAAGGAAACCTTGATCTAACATGTCTCCAGACTCCTGTATATTTATACAGAGACCCAACTCTGTTCAGCCCAATGGTGCATGCTTTCAAACGAAATCCACGCACGTACGTTAATGACCCCACTAGAACCTGGGATTTTATAACGTTGAGGCCAGAAATCATCCACACTTTCTTTTGGACTCAATCAGATTATGGCCTTCCTAACGGCTACAGGAAAATGGACGCATTTCCAATTCACACCTACGAACTGAGTAATAAACATGGAGAAAGACATTATGTTAGATTCAACTTCAGAACAGAACAAGGACTTGACAACCTTACAGTAGCTGACGCTATCAGAATACAGGGTACAGATCTTGACTTCTTCAATAGAGATTTGTATAACGCCATAGAGAGTAAGAATTATCCGTCTTGGAGGGTTGAAATTGATATTATGACATTAGAGGACATCAAACATCTCGATTACGATCCCTTTGACGTAACCATACTCTGGAAGAATGGTACTTACAAAACAGTACAAATTGGTAGAGTTATTTTAAACCAGAATCCTGAAAATGTTTTCAGTGATATAGAACAAGGTGCATTCAATCCTGGAAATTTAGTTCCTGGAATCCCAGGCCCCATTGACGTCATGTTTAAGGGGCGCCGCCTGTTCTACCTGGACTCACAAAACTATCGACTGGGAACTAATCACAACAAAATTAATGTTAATAAACCTCTCTATGCTAAGACTTACAATCGCGATGGCGTTCCACCTGTTAGAGAAAATATGAATGATGCCCCAAACTACTACCCGAATTCGTTCAATGGTCCTTTGCCATTCGTAGATGAATCAAGACCAAAGGAGAAATTGTTGGTGCTGCAAAGACATGCTGTGGATCTGTCGCAGACTGCCTATTTCTACAACAATGTTCTTGAAAATGATGCACAGAGGTAGCGACTGGTGAACGTTTTAGTGACATCACTTGTGCCAGTAAGAGAACCTATCAAATCAAGGTCCTTTAAGCTTCTCCACCTTATTGATAAGGATTTGGGGAACAGAGTTGAAATCGGTGTCAAAGCCGCTGAACTAGCCGCTAGTGCTGGGCAAGCGTGATAGACTGAAGCGTGGTAATTTACTGTAAGGTAGATGAATTGGATGGGTTATAAAATTGAAATAAAGATATTTTATAAAAAAAAATCTTTAACTAAATAGTTATTTTCAGTTCACGAACCAGTATCCTCTTAATCTTGCATAAATCAAAATTATCATTAAGGCGCTACCCTGGCCGAATGACCTTGAGGTGTTCGCCTCTACAATACATCGCAAATTATTTATTTTAGTGACACCTACGTAGTCCGTTCTAATAGTACTGCCATCTAGCCGTCCGTCCTAGAACCGCCGGCTGACTGGTCCGCTCCTTGCGCACAGCCAGATTCGCACGGATTCATGAAATATAATTCATAAAAAATAAAGAGAACCCATTTTAAAAAAAAAATCATCGTATAATAATTCTACTATTAAATTAACTATCCAATTGTGTAAACCAAAAAATTCAGTAACGTGAACTTTAAGAGAAGATGTACAAAATCATGATTTATTTAAATTTTTTCATGGGTTTATTGTCGAGTACTTACGACGTTAAATCATTAAACCAATCGTGGAACTTGATGACAAAATGTCAAATATATGTGGTTACTTTTAATTTTTTTTCTACTTGCTTTATGAAACAAGGAGAGAGGCTTGAAAAAAACAGCCTGACGCCGTGTTTGGTCGGGGTACTGCCTTAAGAATTGACAATTTATGGTAATTTTACTTGTCAAACGTTAGTCACCGAGTGACTTCCAGTAAGGAAATAGGGGGGCAGCCAAATACAGTAGCAAATGGCAATGGGGAGCGCAACAATAGGGATAATTTTGGTATCCTTAGCGCTAACTAAATCTTATGAAACTTGAATAGGGGAAACTTCTTGACCTAAATACTCCTCCTTTCAAGTTTCAAAGGATTTGGACAGCGCTGAAGGCTGCCAAAACACAGCGCCAACCTAACACCTCTTTTGTTTCACATTCTTTAAAATCGCGCCTAATTCTGTTTTTTCTGAGTTCTGCTTTTGGTAGCCAGTTCGATTTTCGAACAAACCCTCTGTACAATGCCAGGGAGTTTCATACAACTTTATATCCATAGAGAGACAATGCTTTACTTTACGTTGAGGTTGTATGATAATTTTGGCATCCTTAGCGCTAACTAAATCTTATGAAACTTGCTTGCCGCACGCGTTGGTGTATACTGTAAGTGCAGTAAGCAGTTGAATTTAAATAAATAAATAAATAGGGGAAACTTCTTGACCTAAATACTCCTCCTTTCAAGTTTCAAAGGATTTGGACAGCGCTAAGGCTGCCAAAAGTACCTCCATTGTTGTGTTTCCCATTGCCATTTTTTTTGTTAGTGGGGGGCTGATCGCGTAAGTCATTTTGTTATTTATTACCCAGTGCATTATGTAGGGGTAGCTGCCTATGGTAGGTATAAACTGTACCTTCATTTTTCGGGAGCTGTCTTTTACACCGTTCTAACGAGGTGTTCCACGTTCATTGTTTCGGAAAACCATGCCCGCCCTTCGTCTGTCGGCGTCCATTCTACTGGAAGGTTCTATTTATACACAGCCTTATGTTTTATGATTCTATATTTGAAGTGACCAGCCACTATGCTTGAAGGCTTGAAGCATAGTGGCAGGACACTTGAAGTGGTCGCTTGAAGTTCAAGCGTCTTTGCAATAATTAATACTAACTTAGATAATTCTTTATTGATCAAAACAAAGAAATATATAAATAAAAAAAAATAAAAAAAATGAAGGGCATGCAACTAGCGGCCTTATCGCTAACAGCAATATCTGCCTTTAACCTTAGGCTGGTATTTAAAAATAAAAATAAATTTTCCGATGACTATTTTTTTGGTCTAGTTTAACCAGAACCTGAACAAAAAAAACAATGTGAAAATTATTAAAGAATATTCGTAAATATTCGTATATATGATATAAATATATGATGATATTATATGTATGTTAATATATGCCATAAATAATAATCAAGCTTGGCCAACGGATTGGAAATCGCAGTTTGGTGTTAAGTTCTCAGGTGGATGCTGCTGCCCATCCCCTTTTCGCTATCTCAAGAAAATATGTTACCTAAAGAGACGTGACTAAAAAAAACACAAAAAAGAAAACGCACCAGTATACAGCGTGTAAAGGACGGCTCCCGAATACTGAAGGTACCGGTAAAGCTACCTATATCATAGCTATCTAAAATAGCTTTCGCCTGAGAGGTGATTCATGCCGGAGAAAACCTTTTTTAATACGCTTTTATATTAGCTTCAGACGTATGTTAGTATGTTAGTATGTAACGGAATCTTTGAACATGATTTTGACCCCCTTCAAAACGTCGGATTAACTCGAAATTCGGCATACTTATTAAGGACCGATGACAATTCAATATTTTAAACATTTTGACCCGTTATCCTTACTAGGATAATCAGGATCATCGATTTTTGTTTTCCTGAGACCCGGAAGGTCTGCGTCAATGTCAAGTAGCATAGATAATTACAAACAATGTCCAGTCGTCAAGTAATCTGTCATGTCATGTTCTAGTAAATCGATGGCAGATTACTGGAATGTATTTTTAATTTTTAAATCAATAATAAGCTATTAATTTGTACAGCGATTGAATAAGCGAACGATACAGCGAACGAATTTAAAAGAGCTTATTGATGTATTTCTACCACACTCAATGAAACCTGCAGTATTTTAAAACCCATTCTGCAGATTGTAAATTGTTTGCATTGATAGCAATATTTAGAGTTCTGCATTTCTGATCTAAAGTATCAACGTAGACTCCATTATCTAGCAAAATTTTGATTTTTTCACCACTACCTTTCGAAGCAGCGTAATGAATTGGTGACATCCAGGTGTCAGTATTAATATTAGTACCTCCAGATATTAGTATCCCTGTTATTTCTTTATCGATATTCAAAATATTTTAGTGTAATGGGGTGAACCCATTTTCCCATTTTGGACCAACTAAATTAGCATCCGCACCATGTTGAACAAGAAGTTCAACAACTTCGACACGTCCGTTGTTAATAGCATCATAAAGCGGTGTCTCATCATCCTTATTCATTCAGCGCTTCAACATCTGTACCTTCCTTTAACAAGATTTCCACTTTAAATAATCACTAAAAAATGAAAAATAAATAATAGTTTAAAAAAACTAAAACATACGCTTTTATAAAAAATCTACCAAAAAATGAAAAATAAATAATAGTTTAAAAAAACTAAAAAAATACGCTTTTTATAGAAAATCCAACTAAAAAATAGAAAATAAATTTTAAAATATTTGAATTAAGAATAGTGTAAATAAGAAAAAAATGTTTTTTATTGTAATAAAAGCGTGGGGTGCTTTTAAAGATATTATCAAAATGATAATCCTTCTACTCATCTGTCAATAAAATATTTATAACTATTGACACCATGCACCCCACGCTTTTTTTACAATAAAAATATTTTTTTCTTATTTACACTATTCTTAATTCAAATTTTTAAAAATTTATTTTCTATTTTTTAGTTGGATTTTCTATAATAAGCGTATTTTTTTAGTTTTTTTAAACTATTATTTATTTCGTTTCGTATCGTATTTGTAAGCCAGTAATGTACGCATTTATTCCGGCCGCGCGAATTCAACGCTCCCGGTCAGCTGATCGACCCGTAGCGCCAATAATTTAATATGTGGTTTTCAAAGCTTTTTTTTTAAGTTTTTATTTTTTAACGTGTTTTTAATGATGGAAATTAGGTTTTTGTGTTCCTTTTATGATAATTTATAGATGTTTATAAAGAAAACACAAAAAAGTGGCCTAAAAGTGAGCATTTTTTTTCGTGTTTTTTCAACATAAATATTTTCAGAATCATCGTCTGAATGCACTGTTTCAGTTTTCGGGAGTAGTCTTTTTACGCCCTGTATAGACACAATGGTAACTTTTTATAATGGAATGGCGATTAATTTAAAATTAATATCCAACCCCTTTTTACCACGCTTCTGAACCAGTACGACTATATGAATAACTAATACCCAAGAGTTTCTCTATTCTATGGTAACCCCGAATACTGCCACGAGCTGTTGTGATCCGCCTTTATCAACCGTATAACCGCGACCTTCACAATGTCATTGATCCATCGACTGGAAGGTTGTTTATAGCTCAAAGTTCACTAACACAGTGTAGAAGGTCCAACTCCAGCTCGATGGACCGCGACATCGTAAAGATCACAGGAAGTCAGTGGATAGAGGTGGCTCAAGACCTTTCCGTGGTATTCTGCGTGACAGGCCCATATACAGAAAGACCATTTTAAAACGTTCCGAACGTTAAAGTAGGGCTATTATAAAATGTTCGGAAGGGTTTCCGATCGGATTCGTTAGTTTTTCATTTTTCGATGTGGTAAGTAACTACCTATAGTGTTAGAAAGTTGATTTAGTTATTTATTTATTTATTTATTCATCTAAAAGTTGTTTACATACTGTTCAATTAAATAAGTACCATAAAAACCCTACAAGGTTTGTCTTGGTACTTAGAGACACTATAGCTGCTACACAATCAACAAAAATGGTTAGCTCAAAACATTATTTAACAAACACAATAGGCAAGTATTGAGACATAAACTCACACTCACACATCCGAACAGCCGAACGCACCAAGCAGCGTGTCAGCGGAGCAAAAACAACCTGGCAATATACAGGGTATTTAATATCTTATATATTTTTTTAAGTTATTTGTAACTTTATTACTAGATTTTTCATAACATGAGGTCAAGCTGTGTTTTATATAATCATAAATCTTTATCGGGCATATTTTTTTTTATTACTTACCACATCGAAATGAAAAACTAACGAATCCGATCGGAAACCCTTCCGAACATTTTCTAGCCCTGCTGGTGGATGTCTACCGTCTGATAATGATTAATCAAATATATTTATGAAAAACACCTCATTAATAAACAGCCTCTCTTTTATTGGGGTAAACAAAATGACCTTAGCTCTATTTTCGTATAAATTATGGTAAACATTTACATTAGATTTACCTGGATAAACTACAGAAAGTAAATTATAATAAAGACACAGTAGTAGAAATAGAGGCTCATTTCATTTTATTTTATTAACTATATCCGTGTCCGGCTTTAGAACAGACCCCTTCTCCTCCATTTTACACATTCACGCACACTACCAATTACTTAGCACCAAACTGCGATCACCAATCCGCTTGCCAAGCGTGGCAAATCCCCCCATTGCATTCTATGGGGGAGGCTTCGTCCAGCAGTGGACGTTTAAAGGCTGTAGAACTAAATCCATTAAAATTACTGAAGTGAGGAAATCTGTAGATGAACCAAGATCACCGACATAGCTCTCAGCATTAGCAAGCTCTTAATAGTCGGCTGTAACGGCATTGAAACAAATAGCAAGTAATTCAATCGTAATGGTGTTCGATTTTATATTATTTTGTTCCATCAAGAATCCAGGGTGTGTTCGGCCTTTTGTGGCCGAATATACCCAGACCTGCAGGGCGATTCTAAAACGTCGGAAACGTTTCCGATCGGATTCGTTAGTTTTTTATTACAATTGTTTTAGTTACTTACCACAACAAAATGAAAAACTAACGAATCCGATCGGAAACGTTTCCGACGTTTTAGAATCGCCCTGCTGTTGGGCAATTTTCGTTAGTATAAGATTTCGTTTATTCCAATAACTTACCTTAAGTGAAGTTCTATCATAATTGTATGGAACTCCTTGCCTAAAGAGGTCTAATATGTATAGTAGGGTATGTACCTAACCCGTGCTATGCCACTGATTTCCTACCAGAAGTTCGATGACCTAATAAGATTTGACCTGGCTGCTGGCTTATTTACGAGTGTGTTATTATAGGTAACTGGAAGAAATAGTTAGCCGAGTTGGCCGTGGAAAGCAATAGCGGCGATGAGCTCACCACTTGTCACATCTATATTCCTGCGACTGTGCAACCCACGATGAAAAGAGGCCCTTTGAGGCTCTGCCTACCCCTTTGGATTATAAAAAACGCTTGTGTTAATGTACCATGTGTGTAGTTTTGGAGCTTGAAATGGCAATGGGCAAGTCATAGGTACAGCTCGCAGAACTGACAACTGATTGAGAATAGGTCTTACTTGAGTGGCAACCAATAATACAATAATACAATTTATTCGTAAAGCCGATTTACATGTCAATAAATTTAAAAAATACAATACTAAATGTACCTATAAGAATAGTATAGATACAAATTTCAAAAATAAATTTAATAAATATAAATCAAGGTACCTTACTCTTAAGACAGCATAAGGCCACTGTTACCCATAAAGGTAACAGTGTAACCCTATACTGTCTCAAGAGTAAGTAGTTCGTTCACAGAATAGAAATTCTGCTCGATAAGCCAACGTTTCAGACGAAACAAGGTAAACTGCCATCAGATGTGACAGTCTGGTAGTTTGTTGTACACTGCCGGACCCATTGCGTGAGTTAACTTTGAGGACTTCGTGAGCGAGCGGCCGATAATTGCAAGCTTCCCAGCGTTCCGCGCCCCGTACGAGTGGGTGTCGCCGTTCTTCATGAACTCATCTAGGTTCGACCGGACATACACCGCCACTTGCATTATCACAATGCAGGGCAGTGTAAGTATTCCTAGCTGAATAAAATATGGTCTAGCAGAGACGTCACGTCGTATATTGACTAAGGTGCGTACGGCTCGTTTTTGCATCCTAAAGGCACGCTCCCAGTCGGCAGCGCGCCCCCATAGCTCAGCACCGTACAGCAACGCCGAGTGAACTGTTGCGAAATAACAGCTTCGTGCCACCTCCGTCGGAACCACGCGAGCCACAAACCGGATGACGCAGTAGAGGAAGGCCCTCTCGATGGACTAAAGACATCATAAAAGTTGCAGGAAGACGGTGGATGGAGGCGGCTCAAGACAGTTCGTCGAGGCATTCTACCAAGAACACCCTGAACAAATATCTGCAGATCGTACAAATATTTGTTCCGAGGCGGGAAACGAACCCGCAACCTCCTGCGTCGCAGGCGAACCTTCACTTGCCGCGCCACAGAGGTCGTCAAAATAAAATAATTATTATACGAACAGCAAAAAAAATTGTCTTCATTTCTTTCCAGATAATAAACATTTTAGGTGGTTCTTCAGTGGGCGGAGAGAAATACCAGCTCCATCGATTTTCAAAAACCTTTGTCTTCAAACAGATCAAGTTTTGAAGGCAGTTTTCATTTGAATTTGAGTTTAATGCCCTGAGGGACCGCGTACCAGGAAATCATAATAAAATAAAGTACCTACTAATATGAATAACTTTCCTTACGCAGAGTCGTTACTATGCCCAGTAAACGGTTTCTTAGTATCTTAGTTTTTTATATGCAAATCAGAGTAAGTACCTACTTACAAACATTTCTTATTTAGTACTTAATAGGTAGGTACCTAGTTTTTCCCATTACTTAGGTAGGCACAGATATTCATATTATTTTCATGGTAATGATGAATATTTATCTGTCTAGAAATAACAGTAGGCAGAGAATGTAATGCATAGATATTGGTAGATTGGTACATCTGCGTAGATGTGGCTCAAACCGGTCGCAGGCAGATTTCAGGATTGAATATTAATGAGCGAATGACGTCAAAAACTTCCATTTGGGTGCTTTATTTCAGTTTATTTCGTGAATACAAAAGCTTTTAGTTAACTAAAAAAATAGGTTACGTCCAAGCTAGATAAATTAAGATCGATTTTCAATCTGACTCAAAATGTAAATAATAACTAAATAAATATTAACTAGTGGTTCGCCCCGAAAAGAGACCTCGCGATGACACCTTTATCAGCCCGACTAATTTAAGAGGGGAAGAAAGGGTTTTGTATTTAACGGCTATGTAAGTATGTTTGTATGGATGATCCATCAGAAATCTAAAACTATCGAGTCAATTTCTCTCATATGAAAGAGATTTTGTGAAGCAAGAAAAAAGTTTTTTAAGCAGTGCCATCTAGTTGTAGTTTTGCTACCTAATTTTTAAAGATGTAAATTTTCTACTCTAAAAATGGATATTATGCAAAGAAAAAATCCTCAATTTTCGACTTCTTCCCGTAGAACAAAATATACATTTCAGCATTACCAGAGAACTTGAAGTATCTTCGAGATATTTTTTTGCATATTTTACTTTTTACCCTTCTAGCTGATTTCTAAAAACATTTACTGAGAAAAAAAATTAACCTCTATAGGTACTTTTTCTACACATCATCGAAATAGCCTTTGAGTAGGACTAAGCAACAGAGCGTAAATACTACATATCTGTTAGTATTTAAAGTACTTGGCGAATTAATTAATAACGTCCTTTTGACAAAACATAGAACTCCAATGTCATTCAAATTCCTAGGAATGGGGGGTCAACGATGGATGTTATATTGGTTATTGTTTTTTAAGGTTCAGGTTTCTAATTTCTTCAATTTCAGACTTTTCCCTGTAGTTGTGACACAAAATCCACAAGCATACCAAATTTCAGCATTGTGAGACTGCTGGAAGTACCCTAGAATTTTTGATTTTTCGTTTTTTATTTTACTTAATATCTCGGAAACTACTAAGTTTAAATACTTATTAAAAACAGTTTTGAAATGTGCAACTAAAGCGTTTTCATTAGACACCCCACTTGATCTGACTGTCTCACTTTTTTTTTTACCCCCTCTTGGCCCCCAATATCTCAGCAACCCCCTGACCGATATAGCTCATAACCTTACCTACAAATTGTACCAATACTATCTACTCCCATACCAAATTTCATGAAGATCGGATTAACGGTTAGGAAGTTTTCATCGGACAAACATACATACATACATACATACAAACGCCGATTCTTCCAACTTGACTCAGAGAACTCGCTTCGCTCGTTCAATAATGCTGGACATTTCACACAACGTTATCTAGCCCCAAGCTAAGCAGAGCTTGTGTTATGGGTACTAGATAACTGATATACTTAATACAATACATAACATAGATAGATATTTTTTATTATGCATAGAAAATACCCAGAACACCCTGAACAAATATCTGCAGATAGTGCAAATATTTGTTCCGAAGCAGGAATCGAACCCGCAACCTAAATAAAAAATAAATAGGTATTTCAAAATCAAAATGTTGTAAGTAGAGGATTTGGCCTTTCTCTACAACATTTTGATACTTGTCAAAATGCAAACTTTTTTTAACTTAGCGTTCATACACACGAGAGGCACGCACGATGTCAACGGCAAAGGCAACTGCACCCGTCGGCGACAGCCATCGACGTATAGCGACGCTTGCAGTTGTTGCAGCATCTGTCCTGAGTGAAGCGAGGGGTTCAAGCTGCCCAAGACGAAGACAGGCTTTATTCCAGAGGAGCATACTCTACTTTTCACACCTACTGCGAGACTCTGGAGTAGAATCATTATCGCTCGACATTTTTTGTTAGCACTAATATTGCTACTGACATACACAGCTACGCAATGTCTCATCGTTACACCATAATCATACTCGGTGGTAGTCGGCTAAAGCCGTACCACCACCGGCTACGATTGGTCGAGTTAGTTCACTCAGGCAGTCGCTAATAAGGAAGTCAAAACACTGCTATTACATTAATTATTAAGCAGTGTTTTGTATGGTTTACATAAGCTTTGTTATCATAAAATAAACTCTATTTTAATACAACTTTAAATAATTTACAACATATGTATATATTAGATTACAAAAATATTGCAATATAATTCACTGAAAATTTTGTTTCACATTCTTTAAAATCGCGCCTATCTCTTTTTTTTTTCGAGTTCTGCTATGGTGGCCAGTTCGATTTTCGAACAAACCTCTTTACAATGCCATATGGGCATTTTTTTACTCAGAGTCTTCCATGAGTTTCCACACGAATTTGACGTTCCAAATTCAAATCACTGTATTCCCTAGGGAGTTTCATACAACTTTATATCCCTAGAGAGACAATGCTTTACTTTACGTTGAGGTTGCATGATATTTAATTGGACATTGTCGAGCAGGTGGTGTGAAAAATATATTATATCAAGTTTAGAGTATCACACGTTTGGTGGCGAAGGTTGGGTCACAGTTTTACAATAAGTAGGTAATAAAATATAGTTATAGGTACCGTGGTTGGGTCATTCACTGTCATGGCGTATGGATCGATTAGGTATGGTTAATCAACGGACATCAATAAAATATAACCTTGACCATGTACCACCAGTAATCGGACGTATTTATCAAACCATTCCCATTACCTCACCGAGGTCAGTTATAATTGTACAAATAGAAGGGCGTGGACTTTTGCTTTGTTTTTCTGACTCTACTTTTTAGGCGTGTACTCAGGGAAGATCCCACCGTCGTGTACAGGAACGCCGATAAGCTACGCATTTGTCTGTCGAGTGGAGGGCATTCCTCTACCGCGTCGTCCGGGTTGTGGTCGCCACTCGAGAACCTTTATTTCCCAACCATCGATTGTCCGTTCTGCGTGCTATATGACCTGCCCATTGCCACTTCAACTGGCAAATCAGACGACGCGTTATAGGAAGGCCCTCCACACTATGGACTAAACACATTATAAACGTCGCAGGAAGTCGTTGGATGGAGGCGGCTCAAATTCTAGGGGGAGCCTCACTTCTACAGGCTTATGATGGCGATGATGATTTTGTTTATGCCCTTCCTAAAGGCCAATTTTAGCTCAAGATCCATCGGCAAAGGCCTTAGTCCAAGTTTTGCAACAACCATCGTAATGGAGGATTACGTCAATCGTCCGTGAATTACATCACCAATTTCATCGTTACCATATTTGCTCCAAAACTTACCTCAGAATTAAGCCAAAGCCCTTATCAAACCCTTCGATAAGCGGAACACCAACCTAATGTTGGCGCTGAACAGAAGCAACCTTCGCATTTTGGTCAGAGCCCTGACTGGACACTGTCGCCTTAACAAGCATATGTTCAAGTTAAGGCTATGTGATACGCAATCCTGCAGACTCTGTGAAGAGGCGGATGAATCGCCCCTTCATCTGCTAGGAGAGTGCGGGCCATTAATGCACAAACGCAGCATTTATCTGGGCAAACACTTTCTCAGCCCGGATGAGCTAATGGAAATCACCCCTAAGAAAATCCTACGGTTCCTAACAGCTGTAGGATTTAGCGGTGAACTGTGAACGCCCCTTTCTAGGGGCGATATGTAACAAGTGGCGATCACAATAGGTCTGTATGGCCGCAGTGATATTAAAGCCGCAAAAGATAAATAAAAAAAAAAAAACCTCAGAATTGTACCAAAAAATGTAGAGAAACCATTGATAGTGAAGTAGCAGCGTACTTTAGTGATCAGTTTTTCCATTGCACTGTCGTTTAGTGCTGGCTATAAATTATTATTATTTTGACAACTATGAACCTCAACGTAAAAGATCATTATCATCATCAGCCGTAGATATCCACTGTTGGGCGAGGCCTCCCCCATAAAACTCAATGGGATATCTTATTATATATTTCTCATAATCTTGTTAGGTGTAATCCTGCTTTTTTCGTCGTCTACGATTACTGTTTTTTTATGTTTACTCGTTTGTGGCCTATATGTGGAAACTTGTAATTGGCCGTCAGGATACATGTAGCTCTTACATGTATTTTAGTTTTATTATCCGTATGTTTACTAGCTGTAAGTTTTCCCGAATTTTGTAAAATAAATAAAATAAAATAAATTAGAATTGATTTTCACCGCTGTACAACTATATAACATACCTACATAACACCCAACAGGCACAAACATAGTCCATCCCATATTATAAAAACTTGGCAATGCAGAACTAAATATTCAATTATTAATGTTTACCCATTTTTACAACCTAGATCCGTACCGGATAAGTTTAGTAGAAGTCCCATTTATCAACGTCTCTGTGTTGTCTGTTTCAGCTCAAACCAGCGGCGTCGTGTCGGTATACACTGTATATAAGATTGCTTTTTTTCGTAATTAATAGATGTTGTTTTCAACTGGATATGAGCAAATAATGTAGTTATACCACAAACCAGACGATACCGCGACACCCTGAGGCCCAAGCACGAACATCTAACGTTATCGAGACGCTAGCGTTACGATAGTAAACGTCAAATATGAACCAATCAACTTACTAAGATTTCTAATTACCCTGATGTCATTGGCCAATATTTGACATTTGCGATCGTCTCGCTAGCGTCTTGCTAACGTAAATTATTCATGCTGACCCCACTGGCTGGAGTGTGACCAACGTGTAGTACTTTCACGTTAAAACGACTAGGCCAATTTTGATGCGTACACAGATTGAGTAACAGCTGGAATAAAATAGGATCCCGAAATATCCCCGAAAATATCTCTGAAGAATAGGGTGACTATAAATATCATCAATAACTTTTCATTTAAAAAACCGACTTCCGCCATTGTATTCGACTAAATAATTTTGGATGAAAAAAAAATGATGAAAGAACCATAGTGGTGAAAGGATTATGATACTTTCTGAATGCAAAGGCTTGGTTTGTTGCTGAAAATATCAAAATCGCCATATGTAGGTATGCCTACAATATTTGAGGAGTTCCCTCAATTCCTCATGGATCCCATCATCAGAACTGGATTCTGAAAAAAATGGGATCAATCTGGAAGTATATCTATTCAAATAAAAAAAGAATTTTCCAAATCGGTTCATCAAATTTCAAAATTCATTGCTGATGATGGGATCCATGTGGAATTGAGGGAACTCCTCAAATATTGTAGGCATACATATGGCGATTTTGATATTTTCAGCAACAAACCAAGCATTTGCATTCAAAAAGTATCATAATCCTTTCACCACTATGGTTCTTTCATCATTTTTTTTCATCCAAATATTTAGTCGAATACAATGGCGGAAGTCGGTTTTTTAAATGAAAAGTTATACTGACGTTTAGTCCCTCGATGACAAAAATCCCACCCCAGGGGGCCTAGCCAAACGGCATTCGCTTCGAAGCGATTCCATTTCTACAGTCGTAATTTAATACAAAAGACCACGTGACATATCGATAGCTAACGTCAATCCCATACATTTTGGACTTTTCTACTGGCGTCATCGCTAATAGAAGGTTACTTTGTCTGAGGCCTCAGGCCACGCGGGTTGATGATTAATATAGTCATCTAGAGTGTAATACGCTTTCTTAATCCTATCCATACTCACTATGACTCCTTCAGTAGTTTTTAATATTAGTAGTACCTACTAATACACTCGAGAGCAATGAATCCGGGTCACTTAAAGAATGTTAAAAATCTCGGAAACTAAAAATGATAGATTAATGCAATAAATTGTATTTAATAGACAATGTAATACTCCTTAAATGAAGGTAAAAAAAATATGAGTCACCATACATTTTATTAACACAAATAATTTTGTGTTAATAAAATGTATGGTGACTCATATTTTTTTATGTAATCATAAAGAAAAAAACTGCTGATCTCTCCTTAAAACAAAAATAGGAAACATGAAATTTTTTAACTTTATTACGATTTTCTTGAATTTTAATACTTCGTATTGCCTCGTCGTGCTTCCATTACTGCGTTTACGCAGAAAAAAAACAACAAAAAAACAGAAATTTAACAATAAATGACAGATTACAAACAAAAGCAAAACCAAATGCTGTAATTTCGTAGTTCCATCTTCGAAAGTGGCCCTTTTTCAAATTTGATTTTTTTATGAAATAACTTTACAATAACTAAGAAGTTTTAATACCTTCATTTAAGGAGTATTACATTGTCTATTAAATACAATTTATTGCATTAACCTAGCATTTTTAGTTTCCGAGATTTTTAGGATTCTTTAAGTGACCCGGATTCATTGCTCTCGAGTGTATTATAAACGCGAAAGTTTGTGAGTATGGATGGATGTTTGTTACTCTTTCACGTAAAAACTACTGAATGGATTTGAGTGAAATTTGGAATGGAGATACTTTACGCCCTGGATTAACACATAGGCTACTTTTCATCATCATCATCATCATCATCATCATCAAACGCGAAAGTTTGTGAGTATGGATGGATGTTTGTTACTCTTTCACGTAAAAACTACTGAATGGATTTGAGTGAAATTTGGAATGGAGATACTTTACGCCCTGGATTAACACATAGGCTACTTTTCATCATCATCATCATCATCATCATCATCATCATAAATTTTCATCATTATTCACGCGGGTGAAACCGCGTGGCGCAACTAGTTATTTATATAGAACACCAACATCATAGTGGAGTGGAGTATTTAGTTCTGCATTGTCAAGTTTCATAGTGTGGGATGGACTATGTAGTGCCTGTTGGGTGTTATGTTATAGTTGTACCGTGGTGAAAATCAATTCTAATGAAAACCAGGATTACACCAAACAAGCAACAAGATTTGTTGGTTTTGACAACGCCCTTAGCGTGGCGGGCGAGTAGCCGGCAGAGACGCAAGAGGTGCGGTTTCGATTCCCGCTACGGGACAAATGTTTGCATGATCTGCAAATATTTGTTCCGGGTCTGGGTGTTGTGGTACCATGGTACACGTAGTTCCTGATAAAAATATAAGTTCTATATAATTGCAATTAGTGTTATTTAGGTGAGATAATTCATGAAAATACTTTGTGGTACATCTTATATAACTGATCCGTCTGACTAACTTTACCCGTGACAATATAAATAAGTATCTTATAAATTGTATAGGTAGGAACTACACACATGAATAAAATAAATGTTATGTTCAATGACCCGTTTTATCGGCAAAAAGCGATCTCTTCTAGACAACCTTAGGATGGAGGATTTAATAGTAGCTCTTTGTTAGATAAACAAATCTACTTGAAACCATCAAAGCCGAGATGATACCGAAAAATTGGAACAACTGAGGTATTTCCACATACAAATTTTGCGAAGTGCTCACTGACTTGAGAATTGTTCTGTGTAACAATGCGTGAGGGGGAGGGTGCATTATTGATCGAGGTCGTTGCCCCGCAAGCCTCCGCACGGAGGTAAGATAATAGGGATTGCCAAATGCGAATATTTAGCGTAAATTTTGGCGAGTTTCTCACAATCTAGATGGGTGAACGGGGCGTAATCCACTAGGATATAGGGTGAATGTTACGTTTCTTAGAATTTATGCTTCTAGAACATGAAAATTGTTCCAGTTCTTACTTCAGTTTTATTCACTCTCGTCTTAAAATATCCGATTATTATACAGGGTGTAAAAGGACAGCTCCCGAATACTGAAGGTAACGGTTAAGCTACCTATATCATAGATATATAAAATAGCGCGAGTTCACAGAACGCACCGGCTGCGCGAGTTCAACGCTCCCGATCAACTGATCGACGCGCTGCGCCAATATTTCTTAGGTGGGTTGCATTGCTTTTTTTGACGTTTTTATTTATAAACATGTTTTTACTGATGGAAATTAGGTATTTGTGTTCCTTTTATGATGTTTTATTGATATTTAAATAAAACACGAAAAAAGCGGCTCAAAAGTGAGCATATTTTTTTGCATTTTCAGCTTTAATATTTTTAAAATCATGGTCTGAGTCCACTATTTCAGTTTTCAGGAGTAGTCTTTTTACACACGTTATAAGTCCAAGGGTAGGAGCCGTGGTAGTGTCGCGACTCGCGAGTCGAGGTAGACTCGGCCTAAGAATAAGACTTCTCCAATTCCTCCTGGTGGATGTCGTAAACAGTGACAGGAAGGAAGCGAAGGGATTACACCTGGGGATGGGCAGCAGCATCTAAGTACTCAACTCTAAGCTGCGATCACTAATCCCCCCATCGAACGCTAGGGTTTTATGCTATGCATGCTATGGGGGAGGCCTCATGCATCAGTAGATGTGGACCGGCTGATGAATAAGTAGGTATTTACCGAAATAAATTTTCTCAATAATAATCTAGGTATCACACCATGCTTTCTATGCTAAAGTTATAATGAGCTCTAAAAAAATTGGGACTTACGAAAATACTTAAATCTTTTATCTTTTATTATGCTTGAAGATTAGGGTATAGCCCATCTACAAGATATACGGTTTGCACGCATATGGAAATTTTTATCTAGATATCATAGAATATCATCTCTAACTATACATTCACTGAATATCTAGTTTTTTTGTTTTTTTTTATGGTTTGGTATCGTCGTCACAAACCCACAGTTTCATGGCGTTTTCTCAATCAACACTATAAATCGCCCCATATTCAAGACTACTCGATTCGACTTCACCATTGGAATGCCACTCCTAAAAAAAGGCAGAAAAATGCTCATTTTCAACAATAAATACTTATTTTCAGGACACTTTTATATATAGTACATGTCAAATGTTCATGTTTGTATGAAAAACTGCCTAATTTGATATCACGTTAGAATTTAGATGTCTTGAGTCCCGTACCTAAAGACACACACCTTTTTCCTCGAAGGGTTAGGCAGAGCCTCAAACGACCTCTTTTCACCGTGGGGCACAATCGTAGGAATAAAGACGTGACAAGTGGTGTGCTCATCGCCGCCATTGCTTTCCACGATCAACTCGGCTAACGCTTTCTTCTAGTAATAACACACTCCTAAATAAGCCAGCAGCCAGGGCCAATCTTATACCAACGAAAATGGCCCAAGTCCAAAAGTAATTGGTTGGTGAATGTTTTTGTATATAGTACCTACCTACCCAGGTTTTAGATATTAATAATGTACCTACCTACATTTATAGTTTTTAGATCTTAAATCTTTTATTTTATCAAAATCATAAATAAATAAATAATAAATAAATGCAGGACATTTCACACAACATTATCTAGCCCCAAACTAAGCAGAGCTTGTGTTATGGGTACTAGATAACTGATATAAGTACTTAATACAATAATATTACATAGATAGATATTTTTTTATTATACATAGAAATATACCTAGAACACCCTGATCTGCAGATCATACAAATATGTGTTCCGAGGCGGGAATCGAACCCGCAACCTCCTGTGTCGCAGGCGAACCTTCGCCCATATATTCCATATATTATTATAATAATATATTCGAAATAGGTACCATAGTGCTGTATTTATAATATATTTTACCAATAACCTAATATAAGAAACCCAAGCCTTTATGCTAATCCAGGAGCGAAAACTGAAACCTTACTTTTGTGAATTGCCTTTGTAATCTTTGAAATAACCTCAATTCAAATACAATAGCGAACATAACAGTTTAAAATAAAACGAGACGGCTAACACTAAGCTCAGCCATGTAGAAAAAACGTGGAGGCACCCATGCGAATACACAACCCACCCTCTTATGCAGACCAGAATACCGTGACCTTCGCCGACCCGCGGCTTGAAAGTAGAAATAGACATTGCAGAGGACGCAGCTCGAGTATCGGAGGTCTTCGTAACTTGGCTATTGTTACTTTATTTGTTAGAAGCACGTCTATTGACACAGCTCTTTAGCTAGAGTATACCTACCTACTAGGCAGGTACATACTTGCTTTGGTAAGGTAAGGTACATTACTTCCTAGGAATAAGCAAAATACTCGAATAATCTAAAGGTAGGTACTACCTACTAATCCTATCCTATCCTTCCTACTAATATTATAAACGCGAAAGTTTGTGAGTATGGATGTTTGTTACAACCATTGTTGAATCCTGAGCGTTAGCGAGGGAATCAAAAGAGCACGAGGTGAAAAATCTTTGCACTCGAGTGCAACACGTAACTTTTCATCCTACCTCAGCGAGGAAATGACTAAATGCAAAAAAAAAAAAACATTTACAATCACAAGATACTTTTGCGCATTTTTAACAGTTTCAGTCAATTCTGTTGGCGTCAAATAAACTTCCTCGTCTCGTCCAAGTCCTCGTCGCTAGAATCACTAAGAAGGTTCAGAGTCTGAGTTTTTAATAAATTAAAAAAGGTTGCATGATAAATTCAGCACCCAGGAGGTAGAAGTAAATAGGTTTTAATAATGTTTTGAATTCACAAACTTAGTGCAAACGATGTTCTAAATTCAAATTTACTTTATCCTCTAGCGGATAAAAACGGCTTTTACATTCAGATATCGAAGAGTAAAAATACTCTTTCCGAGATGGTGGGATGAAAATAATAATTAAATACCCACGTTTGTACGTAGAACAATGAACATTATTTTATAATTCAATAGTCGGGGGACAAGATTCTAAGCCAGCGTCTTGGGGACGCGTCCGTCTGGTAGTGATATGAATCAGTTGAGCTATCCATAGATTGTTTGCAAAGGTCTTTAGACAAAGCAACTAACCCCTTATTTCATTTGTTTTTTTTGTGTCAGTTTTACTTTGTGTTACTAAAGATTATTTTGTGAATATTAATTTATGTATCGACATTTGGTTCAAAAAACATCAGAAAGTTGAACTAAAATTGGTTTTCCCGTACCGGGAATCGAACCCGAGCCTCCTGGGTGAAAGCCAGGTATCCTAGCCACTAGACCATACGGGATAGTAATCGATGATGCGAAATTATTCTTAAGTATTTAAACTCATAGAAGTTCACTCATTTACGAAACTAATTATCAGAATTTTCTGTACGATTTAATAGGCAATGTAAAAAAACTGGGTTTTTTGAGGGGTTCACGGCCATATCGAATCAGGCTTTCAGTGTTAAAAATAGATGGCGCTGACGCAGAGTGGTAAAATGTCCAAAGAAAGTTTGACTTTGTGACTTTGTCAAATTAAAAAAAAAAAACACTAAACCCTTTTATTCATAATCAATTTTTAAACCTTTGATAAGTACCTAAAACAGCTTTTGTCTTGTTTTAACGTATGTCATTTAACATAAGAGAGAACAAAACAAAAGATAGGTACTTAAAACTTAAATAAGTTTAAAAAATGATTGTTTAAGGGGTAAGAGTTTTGAGTCGATGTTGAGTCAACGCCATCTATCGAGCCAGTTGAATCAACAAGCATTTTGGCGCCCTGATGGCAAAAGATTTTGGAACTAATTTCTAATTTTCTCTTCAAGATGACATGGTGCATGGTATGTGCAAAAAGTTCTGGATGTTGCTACTAGATGGCGCTAGCTACGGTTGATTCGGTTGAAGTGTCAGTTTACATTAGTTACTCCACAGTTATAATAGATGGAGCTGGTTATGCACGTGTACATTTTTTATAACTTAGGTACACACGTTATAATTGTAAATATATCCGAGTGACTGAAGCACAGACCATAACATCACACCATAACATAACACCCAACAGTCAATACGTAGTCATGATCCCACATTAGGATTCCCTGTGTCGTGGGTAGGTATCAGAACTACGAGTAAGTACCTACTGTGGTACCATATCACCCAGACCCGGAACAAATATTTGCAGACCATACAAACATTTGTTCCGCAGCGGGACTCGAACCTGCAACCTCTTGCATCTCAGCCGGCTACTCACCCAACAACAAATTCACAAATTAACAATATTTGAATTTATAATTTATTTAAATTTGGCATATTCAGAACTCACAAATCTTAATGACGATGCTGTAATCACACACTCACCACTGATCAGTCTACGTTCCTACGATTGTACAACTTACACTAAAAAGCGGCCCACCGGGGCTCTGCCTACCCCCCTGGGAAAAAGGCGTGTGCTATTATGTATATATGTGTATAACGCCTATATGAACTTCATAATTTAAATTAGCAAGTGCGCGACTCAAGAATTCCTAAGCATTTTGGTTGGTTTACAAGTGTAGGGTAGGTTACGAGCCAATTTCACCATACTCTGTTAGTTAGTAAATCACTTGTTAAATCTAACCATTGGTCAAGGTGACGGATAATCTTTGAAAACACCTGTCAAAAGCATTGGTTAGGTGAACCTGTACAAGATTGGAGCCAATGACAGCGGGCTATGTCGGGGCTGCTTGCAAGAAGAAGAGACGGTGGAGCACGTGATCCTGGATTGTGTGACAAAAGTGACCAGAGCCGAGACGGGTTTGCAGGAGCTACTTCAATCTTGCTCTCCATCATGGACGCCTTCGGATACCACCAATCCAAAGTCCTGCTCTGTTACTTTAAGAAGCTAGGCTGGCTGGGGTAGGGTTAGCACAGGGAACAATGCACCCCAATTCTGCTAAACAAATTGACACTTTTAGTATACCAAAAGTGTCAAAAGTGTCAATTTTGAGATAATTCATTAACAATTCAAACACAATTTGTTTAGTAGAATTGGGGCCCTGGTCTTAACACCCCCACTTAGAATTAGAATTAGACTAAACATTCTAACCAATGCTAGAAGCATGTTTAGTCTATAACCAATGCTTTTTGACAGTGTTTTCAAAAATTATCCGTCACCTTGACCAATGGTTAGATTTAACAAGACATTTACTAACGAACAGAGTATGGTGAAATTGGCTCTTAGTTAAGCAAGTGTGACAGGCATGGAGTCCATGGTGACAGGTTACTTGGTCGTGCATGACAACTGGTCAGAGTAAATAAGGATGAAACACAGTTATATAAATATGAATATCTCTTTATTTTAACAATTTACTCTAGACAGGAGGTATTTATCACTTAATATGATTTTAATTTAATTTTGCCACATTGGTAAGTATAATACATTATGTAAGTAATCATAAAATATTGTTAGAAATGTTGACTTATGTACTAAATATAGAACTATATCTAAAACATTGAAGTGCTTTGAAATCTGCAAATTCAATTCACAGTTTTAAGCGTTTAGGTACAAATTAAGAATGACTAGATTATTTAGGTAAGTACATAAATATACCTAAATAGGAACCAAAATTTCAGACTTTAAGAAAGTGCAACTCAATTCATACTACTCTAAAAAAAACAAATGTAGACAATCTCTTTATAAGTTGTTTTTTTTTTATTTAATTGTAGGACATTTCGAAATAAGAGATATTAAACTACATCATAGTTTTGAATTTAAACAGCAACATGCAACAGTTTTATTACTTCATAAATATATTTTTCAAGATTAATATTTCTTATGTTTAGAGTTGATTGGAAGGCGAGCTCAAGGTAACTTTGTCTAAGCGCTTAGATAAGAAAATTTTGCTTTTTAAGCCAGCCGTACTGGATCAGATGTTAGACTGTTATTAACTAAATATTTATTCACTGCTCTTAACAGACGAATATCCATCCATTTCCATCGAGGACCGAACCTATCAAGATATCAACAATTTGTAATGTTTATAACCAAACGATACGTTTGCATGTTTGTGCTAAAATCGTGCTACGTTTGCGCTACGTTTGTGCTACGTATGTGCTACGAACGCGTTAGAGCAAAGTATAGATTCTTATGATTCGATCAGAACACTTTAGTGCGAAATATTGATGTTTAGTTTCCATGACATTGTTTTTAGTGCTCTGCGAAAACCAACCTTTTTCGCATCAAGAATATCCGTAATCACTAAACAGACCACAATCAGAAGATACATTCCTGCACTGAAGTTGATAACATCGCATCATTTTGCAATAGGATATTCGTCTTAAAGTAGCAGAAAATAGTGTGTATTTTGGCGTTTAGTGCGCGGCGTCACGTCGCCTCCTGCCGGGTCCGCCGGCGTAGTTGGCAGCCGCTAGTCCCATAAGGTGCTTGGCTTGGAGAGCTCCTGAGTAGCCGCGGCTCAGACCAAGATCAAGGGTACGTTTCTCACTGAAACACAAACTTTTATTAGCATTCTGTCTCATAAATTATTTCAGCTCAGGCAATGTTACATCTATCGTCTATTTCATAAGCATTCCTTTCAAATTAATATTCATTTTCAACTCATATACGTAATGCTAATCGTCTCGCTTAGTTTAAATAGACTATTTAGGGAGCACTACGTTTATTAAACGCATAAAATTATCTAAGTATGGTAATATGCAGACATTATCTAAATAAGAGCTTCGAATATGCAGGCTATAGGTTTTTATGCAAAGCGTTCTCTAAAAAGTCCTTTGCAAACTAGACCTACCAACAAAACACTTTTTAATTTTCAAGATATCTAAGTTTATTAAACTATAAGTATTGAAATAAAAATACTTAGTTCCTGATACAAAGCCAGAAAACATGCCAAACAACAAACGGAAAACTATTTGTGAAATTCAGGAGTTAGTCGAGCGTGCATGACAAAGCTAACGAATCTCTATATATAATAATTCACATTCAGCTCTATTTTATTTGTATAAAATAACTAGTGTAGGCACTCTAGGTACATACTGTGGACCCACGACTTCGTTGAGCACCTCAATGTTGCGATACAATTTGTCATTTCTGAAAAAGTAGAGTGGTTTTCGTGACGATCTTTTGAGTTCGAGTCGTTATTCCCATTGAAGTTTATTTTAACTCTTTTAAATCTGTCAGTGGCATATAATTCGTGTTAGCTTATTTCCAAAGCACTGATCCCCTAACTTATAAATATTATTAACATTTAAGCATTGCTTAAGGTGGACCGTCTCGCATGTGGCGCGAAATTAAAATTTTATTGTGTTTTTTTGCTCGTCACAGCTCATCAACACTTCTTTAGATATAGAAAACAGATTTTGCGAAAACTAGGAGATCAAAAACACATGTTTTAATTGATAGTATCCCTAGTAATTGGTAGTATCCCTAAACCAAAAAAAACACTGTAAAAAACATTAAACAGTATTCGTAGCTAAACTAATTATCTTTTAGAGATACTAACAACTAAAACACGTGTCTGTGGTCTCCTTGTTTTCGCAAAATCAGTTTTTGCTATTACAAGAAGTGTTGATGAGCTGTTATGAGCAAAAAACATGGATTAATTTGAATTTCGCGCCACTTGCGAGACGATCCTAAAAATAAGTCCAGTCAGTTTCACATGATGCAATAGTAAGGGATATTTTAAGCATTGTTAATTTTTCGTTTACTCGATTCAAATATAAAGCCATGTGTTAGCAGAGAAATAGGTACCCGAAGTAACGAGTAAGTACTCACGACGAAAGCCGAGGGATTAGCTAGTCTTAAGAAGTTAAGATGTTGTTTTGCATAATCGCAAGCTAAAAGTTTAATCCATGCATAAACATAACACTTTCTTGAACACCAACGTAAGGAAAGTAGGTAATTAACTTTAGCATATTCGTACAAATGTGTTTAAAAATAGCGAAAAAATACAAAGCCATGAAAAAGTCAGTAGGTACGACGTTGAAGAATGAAGACGTACCTAGTAATGTCATCTTTATAGCTGAAAAGAGAAAAATGTGTTAGATGAATGAGAAAATGATGGATAATAGGATATATTGTTTTTCATAGAGTCGTAGATTGTATTTAATAAGATGTGAAAATATAATGGATAATATATTATCTTGATGGTTTCAGAAACGCAGATGGTTTTAAGATTTTATAATATGACCGAAATAACTGACCGAGTAGGGTTCAAAACCGTGATCTTCTCATATACAGCGTGTAAAAGGACGGCTCCCGAATACTGAAGGTAAAGGTAAAGCTACCTATATCATAGCTATATAAAATAGCTTTCGCCTGAGAGGTGATTCATACCGGAGAAAACCTTTTTTTTCTCGTTTCGTATCGTATATTTGTCCGCCAGCAATGTACGCATTCATTCCGGCCGCGCGAGTTCAACGCTCCCGGTCAGCTGATCGGTAAGTAGCGCCAATATTTCTCATGTGGTTTTCATTGCTTTTTTTGACGTTTTTATTCATTAATATGTTTTTAATGATGGAAATTAGGTTTTTGTGTTCCTTTAACGATTTAAGGATATTTATAAAGAAAACATGAAAAAACGGGCAAAAAGTGAGCATTTTTTTTCGTGTTTTTTCAGCTTAAATATTTTCAGAATCATGGTCTGAATGCACTGTTTCAGTTTTCGGGAGTAGTCTTTTTACGCCTATACGCCGTATACGGAGATGCATTGATCACTGCACCACATTGGGTCGCGGGTTCCATAACCGCTGGTGCGTAATTTTTTGGGCTACTATAAAATCTGCATAGGGTATATAACACTTTAGAAACCAAAACATAACAATGAATATTGTTTTATAAAATAATCGGATTGAGTTACTTCTGTTATGTTTACCTGCTTATGAAAAATGAAGTATTGAAACAATTGTAATGATTGTTTTGAACTAACTACATATCAACAGTGGAAACATTAATATCAATATCTTTAACAAATTTTGTTCTCATGCACTCACAGTGTCATGAATTCACGATGCTTTGAACTCATGCACATTAACAAAAAAACCTTTTCCCAAAACTCGGAACTTTGCAGCAATTATAATACCTGCTCGTATTTTTGTCCTGAAATATCAAATAGATTAATGTAATTTTTGTAGACTTACTTTTCCATTTTGCGCTCCATCTGGATGAGGTTTCCGAGGCGGTTCAGCATATCCATGATCTCCTCTGGCTCGTAGGGGCCATCCTCGCGGAAGTAGTTGCTCGGACTGAAAGGAAAAGTTATTGTCATTATTTGGTTCCTCAACATTTAACACCAACATATTGTGTTGACGACCTCCGTGGCGCAGTAACCGAGTAGCTGGCGCAAGAGGTCGATTCCCGCTGTGGGACAAATGTTTGTATGATCTGCAAATATTTGTTCCGGCTTTGGGTATTGTGGTACCATGGTACTCGTAGTTCCT
Organism: Epirrita christyi; assembly: GCA_951392215.1. Taxonomy (NCBI): domain Eukaryota; kingdom Metazoa; phylum Arthropoda; class Insecta; order Lepidoptera; family Geometridae; genus Epirrita; species Epirrita christyi. The sequence continues at coordinate 3,728,235 of OX595843.1, forward strand.
TGATACCCACAACACAGGGACTCATATAGTGTGGGGATCAGGACTGTTGGATACGTGTTATTTTGCCCAGAAGGAAACACTTTCTGATTCAAAGATCGTTGGGTTTAATTTAGTAGCCCAGGGCATGTGTGACAGTGTGTACTGTAATAAACGTGTATTTACATGTTTTTTTTTTTTTTTTTATGCTACTTGTCAAGCGGACAAGCTTACGGCCCACTAGATGGAAAGCAGATACCGTAGCCTATGAACGCCTGTAACACCAGAGGCATCACACGCGCGCTGCCGACCCTGTGACATAAAGATGAAAAGTCTCATGTGCCTGTAATTTCACCGGCACCCGTACCCTTCAAACCGAAACACAGCAATGCGAACACTGCTGCTTGGCGGCAGAAATAGGTACGGTGGTAGTACTTCCCCGGACGAACTCTTTCACAAGAAGTTCTACTACTAACAAAAATGTACTATATTCTCAAGGAGGGTTGGTGTCAGGCAGGTGGCCGACTGTAAAAATCTAGCCAAATCCTTCTGCAGTATGACAGGCAACGGTAAGGAAGAGGAAGACCTAAGAAAAGATGGAAGAGAGTGGAAGAAAAAGACGTACTGCGCCGACCTCAAATAAATTGGAATAAGGGCAAGCCAATGATGATGTGTGACAGTGTGTAAAACATGCTCAAACTGAAGGAAATAATTGTTAGAAATATGGCATATATTGGAAGTTAAAACACCAATCATTGGTTTTGCATGATTATAGTCCGTTCATCATTTATTAATCAAATGTAGGGTGGTGGTGATGATGAACCAGTAAAGGATATTGTACCACTACCTGGGGTAGGCAGACGAAGGCACGGCGAGCAGAGCAGCAAGCAGGCAGCTCACCAATAAGCAAGTTCGCACCATTCTGAAACAAACGAAAAAACTATTAAATTAAATAACATAACAATCAGTCAGATACGTACACTGAGAAAAACATCTCGTTGCCCTTACTAAAATTCTGCTTAACCCAACAATAATTCTCGTACTTTTGTGACAGCGAGAATAATTTAGTTACGACTACAATATAACAATTCTAGTTGTCAGAACTAGTGGTAGTTGTTATCCTAACAAAAAAGTCCGATAGAGATTACTAGACTAATTAGTGATGGGTCTTGTTATGTGAACAAAATTGTTTGATAGTGTCTACGGTAAATTTATAAACTATAGTCTTGATCCCACACTAAGATTCCCAGTGTCGTGGGTATCACGAACTACGAGTACCATGGTACCGTAACACCCAGTACCCGGAACAAATATTTACAGATCATGCAAAAATTTTTGCCGCAGCGCAGTGGGAATCGAATCCGCAACCTCTCGCATCTAAGTCTAGCCCGCCACAGAGGTCGTCAAATCCACCCTGTGGATCCACCCAGACATCCAAAGGTTCTTTGAAAGAGACCGCTTTTTAGCGTTAAGTCCACCTATCATTGTAGGTACTTCTGGTTTGAAGAGATAATCATAAGAAGACGGTTCATGCCCGTAAATTTTATTATTATTATCCTCTTAAAGAATGTATTAAAATTATTAAACTACAGTAGGCGGTCTTACCGCTTAAAAGCCAATGTGTTGTTATTCAAAATATGAAGAAAAAGTCAAATTCTGTTACTATAATAACTCATTAAAGTTCATGTAAGTTTAAAGTGACAGAATACGCGAAACGAAAAAGTGTCCCAAGTAAATGATTATTTTGTAGAATATAGTATTTTTTAAAATTAGATTTTATAAACGTATTAAGTTGTGAATAATATTGTACAAGAATCATCAAAATAGCTTCAAGCGCCTGGAAGCAATACAAAAATTCTCGCCTAAATCTTAGGACACTGGTTTTTTTCCTGTCAAAAGTAACAACAATTTAAACAAAAAAAATCTGTTAAGTTATTTTGTACTATTTATTTTTGACAATATTACAACTTTTTTGTAAAGTTTGTATCCTTAATTTAGGAGCAATATGACTTCAAAGAGAGGTCTTCATTGCAGTTTGGGGTAACTAAACGTCTTAATTTTATTATCAGTAGAACATCACGTGCCACATTTGAAGTATTACTTTTCATAAACTACATAAGTACCTACATTGTTTTAATGCTAAACGATGCTCGCGATTTAGGAAATAAAGATTGAAGACGCTGTAATAGTTTAACTTCCTAAGGAAGCAACAAAGTATAAATAATAGGAGCGATTTATTCCGATTTTTGTAGCCCACTTTCTTGAAGTCATTTATCAAACTGCATTGAGGCTACGAAAATCGCGTCATGCAAATTATGATGTATGGAGCTTTGAGCTTTCCTTTATAGTCACAATTTAAGCAAAAATCTTATTATTTTGATGGTTCCGATTTTTTGGCCTATCATCTTATCTGTAGCCGATATTTCTGTATCTGGTACAGGTCTCTGGTCAGTCCAGAAGTAACATAACATAACACCCAACAGTCACATATGTAGTTATGATTCTACACTAGGATTCCCTGTATCAGGAACTACAAGTACCATCGTACCATAACACCCAGACCCGGAACAAATATTTGCAGATCATACAAACATTTGTCCCGCAGCGGGAATCGCACCCGCAACTTCTCGCATCTCAGCCGGCTACTAGCCTGCCGCGCCTCAGAGGTCGTCGACAAGTGTCATTGAGCCCATAAACAGAGGCCGTAGACAAAGTAACATTCTGATAGCGATGACGCCAGTATAAAAGTCAAAAATGTATGGGATTGACGTTAGCTATCGATATGTCACGTGGTCTTTTGTATTGAATTACGACTGCAGAAATGGAATCGCTTCGAAGCGAATGCCGTTTGGCTAGGCCCTCAGGGCTCTTTCTTTGGACTGATATGATCGTTTTGGAAGTTCTCAAAGGCATATTGCATCAAAATTACATAACATTAACATAGTTTTTGTACGAAAAATCTGACCCAAGCGATATCGCATAGGTTCACAGCTTTATTGCTCTCCTAATGCGATCCGTTGAACCCAATTTTGGGTTTCTTGCATATTTCTACTTATCTTCTTTATTCGTCGTATTGATTATCTAACTTATATATTTATATATACTAATACTAGCTGAGACCGCGGTTTCGCCCGCGTGAACAATGATGAAAATTTATGATGATTATGATGCAAAGTATATATATGTTTCAATTTAGGGTACCTATAAGGTATGTCCATTCCAAATTTCACTTATTTTCATACAGCTGTTTGAGCGTGAAAAAGTGACAAACATACTCACAAACTTTCGCGTTTACAATATTAGTGTTATAGTGTGAGTAATTCTCTACTGGTCCTCAGAGCTCCAAAACTATACAGGCTATAATAGAATTGAAGTTATCGTGGCTTGGTATCATTTTAGAAAAATAACGACTATACACCACGTACTTTACTATTCTCCTGCTGACGTTTCGTTGACCATTTTGAGGTCCTTCCTCATGAGCACCGACCGCGACCACGTTTAAAAGTCGTGAGACGGGAACCCAACGCAATACAATGAATCAACGAAACGTCAGCAGGAGAATAGTAAAATACATACGTGGTGTACAGTCGTTATTTTTCTAAAATAAAATATACAGGTTATATAGGTACTTGAAATTTTTGATGACTGTTTTTTGAAGAGCCGTATTGAACCTTACGGGATCGCGTTTAAGTATAATATTTAACATTGAAATTCGATTTGGAATCCGATGCTTTTTTGAAAAGTCAGAGGCCCAATTCTCTAATTTAAAAACATTCCAGTCACAATATAATCATGTGACAGTCGCACTATCAAGTAGCTATTACTTAATCTTCGCGTATTATGCGTTATTAAGTAATAGTTACTATACGTGACAGTTTATTGAACGACGTGGAATTGATTTTAGGCTAAAATAGAAAACGTACATAGCCTTGTTCAATCATGTTTGCTCAGAATTCCTTGGAAAACAAAGTCTTCGAACATTACGTTGAAACATAAATGCCAAATGAAAAAGAATCAATTCTGATAAGCAATAAGTAAATTGTCAAAAAGCGATGTTTTTCAACCAATTTTCACAAGCGGAATGCGGCGTTTCCGATAAGTGAAAATGGCTCAATTTTCACTCCTCAATAACAATGAAAACGGGAAAGACAACTCGATTTTATCGCTCGTCCGTAAAATTGACGCGCGAACCCGAATCAAAGAAAATACCGACAGCGCTGTCAGTTCTGATTACTTTTTAGAGAAGTTTTATGTACTAATATCCCGATCTACTTTATAACGTAGTCCCTCACGGGTTGACCATAATCATATTCTTATTGTTACTAACAATAATATCAGTGGTTTTGCAAGCGTACTGATTACAGTATATAATAGATGAACAAATATATAGTAACAATTCCGCTCCTCTCAAACGAAAACTCTGAAAGAATTCGACACGTGTTTCGCCTCTCAACGAAGCATCCTCAGAAAACAGTTGACTCACTGCGTGTTAAAACAACAAAGACACACTACTGCAAAAACTCCGCAGCCATGTTGCCAAAGAAAACTCTGAAATGCTTCGTTGAGAGGCGAAACACGTGTCGAATTCTTTCAGAGTTTTCGTTGGAGAGGAGCGGAATTGTTACTATATATTTGTTCGTCTATTTTATATTGTAGAATGGATTTCCGCAAAGTCACGCTTGAATCAATTAATTAGCGTACTGATTGATAACGAGGCCTGAATAATTCAATATTGAGGCCATGGCCCTTTTATAGGACCCTGCACATCCATAGCCTATATCTAACCAACCACTGTCCACAAGTCACTTATGAACTGCTAGAAAGTAATAATTGCAATACTACCTATGCCAAATACTAAAATCCGACTACTAAGCATTAGCTAAAAACAAGTACCTATCTAAATCACGGGCATAGCCAGGTTTTAGTTTCGGGGTTGGTTTAAGAAAATGAAACAACAATTAAAAATGTACACGAAATTACATCAATATCCATGTGAAAAAACTGCCAGCTTAACATTTTGAACATTTTGGGGTGGTTTTAACCCCCAAACCGCCCCCCCCAACCGTGGCTACGCCCATGATCTAAATGTAGAGGAAGCCGAACTCAAGTTAAGACGCTTCATAGATACCTCATTTGTCAACCAATACTTGTCACGTAGTTTTGGAGCTACAAGGGAACAGATGAACAAACTTATATAACATAACTGAACATTACAAGTCTGCAACTTCATTTAAAACTAGTTGCGCCCCGCGGTTTCACCCGCGTGAATAATGATGAAAATTGATGATGATGAAAAGTAGCCTATGTGTTAATTGAGGGCGTAAAGTATCTCCATTCCAAATTTCACTCAAATCCATTCAGTAGTTTTTACGTGAAAGAGTAACAAACATCCATCCATACTCACAAACTTTCGCGTTTATAATATTAGTAGGATTTAAATAGTTTTATTCCACAAAGCCTACTTATTTGCTTATTTTATAGATTTTATGTTATAGCTGGTATTTAAACCTAACCTCGGCTAACGGCTTAAGTATCTGGAACATTAACAAGTGAGGCTTACAATCACCATTCCTGTTTAAAGACAGACGATCCACTGGTACCCTGGCGATCCGTTTAGTTTCAAGAAGCAAAGTACCTTCTGTAATGTAAGTTATTTGTACGATAAGCCGTGATAACCTCAGAGTAGACTCTCCGTCTCTTCCAGTGGATGTCTTAAAAGCCGGCTAAGGGGTTACACAAGCGGATAGGCAGCAGCACTCACCATGAGTACTCAACACTAATACTGCGATCAATCTATCTGACAAGCGCAGTGCGCGCGTGTGATGCCTCTGGTGTTACAAGCGTTCATAGGATACGGTAACTGCTTTCCATCTGGTGGGCCGTAAGCTTGTCTGCTTGACAAGTAGCATAAAAAAAAAGCGTGGTGATTATGCCAAGTGTCTCCATTGCGGGGGATACGCAGGTTTTTGTGTTTGACGCGGCCTTCTAAAGTGCGACTCACACTGTGTTTCGATTCAAATAAAGCACGTGAATTGCGGCAAAATGTTCCGCAGATTTTTTTTGACATACTGATGATGATGAATGTATATTTATTCTTCTAAAACTATTTATTCTATAAACTTTATACTTAATATACCTACTTATTGCTATGCTCGTAGTTTCCCTACATGATAGAACCCAGAATGGGGGAATGCTCTCAGAATTAGCAAGTTGAAATGGCAATGAACAGGTCGTAGTAGAGGAAGTCCCCCTTCTCAGGTAACAGGAAGGAGAAGGGTTCTAAAGGTAGCAGGAAGGCTGTAGATGGTGGCGGCTCAAGATCTTTAAACGTGACAAATCTATGGGGGAGGTCTATGTTCAGCAATGGACTTCACAGGATGATGTTAATGATTATGAAATACTTATGCTGCCTACCGTCAGAAACCGCTTGCCCACAGTAATCTCTTCCACTATCGTGCTGAATCAACCGTGCTATTGATAAAGCCCTCTTCTACACTAATTACATAGAGCACCGATATGTTTGATAATGGCATTGATTTTGAATTTCGTCGGCACTCGTACCAGAATATCATCGGCTACATGCATGTGTTTTGATTTGCCAAAAGCCACTCAAGTGCTTTGAAATAATGGGGAAACGTTATCAGTAAAGGCTAGCAAATTGGATCAGAATGGACTAACTAGCTAACTCCTATGTTGCGCGGTGGGCGAGTAGCCAGCTGAGATGCAAGAGGTTGCGGGTTAGATTCCCGCTGCGGGACAAATGTTTGTATGATCTGCTAATATTTGTCTGGGTGTTACGGTACCATAGCGCTCGTAGTTCCTGATACCAACGACATAGTGGCACCTAGTGTGGGATCAAGACTGCGTATGTGACTGTTGGGTGTTATGTTATTTGCCATAATCACCACGCTTGGCAGGCGGATTTGGTAATCGCAGTTTAGTGTTAAAGTGCTCAGGTGGATGCTGCTGCCCATCCCCTGATGTAATCCCTATAAGTCGCCTTATACGACACCCACAGAAGGAGTTGGAAGAGTCATATTCTTAAGCCGAAACTACTACGGCTCCCGAGACTACCATGGCTTCAACGTACGTATATTCCTTCATAACTATATGGTAATCATATGGTATACGTAAAGACACTGTCAGCACTTCTTTGGACAGCTATAGTATGAAGATGGTCAGTCTGGGTCTAACCTATACCCTGAACACTTCTTTCAAAGTTTAAATAATGTTTTTTTCTTTTTAAAAAGTGATTCCTCCAAACTCTGATAAGAGTACACTGCTGGACGTACCTTCGTACCATTGTGGGGAAACTCACAGGCCACTGTCTCCTGAACAAACACATCTACAACATCGGAGCCACAGACAGCCCACTCTGCAGGGGGTGTCTGACCGAAGAAGAATCGGCTGCCTACGTAGTCCCGGAATGCGTGGGAGTAGCAGCTCAACTTGAACAAATCCTCAAAAACCCGAGGTCACTCCGAAGCCTGCGAAGACCCCAGGAAGCTTCTCTGCTTCTGGACGGAGTTACACTGGCTAACTATGTAGCCAGTTAACTCTCACGCATAATGGACCATTCATAGAGTTCGAATGCGGACAAGGGAGTTCTTTAACATTAACATTAACACTGCTGGACGTGGCCGGTCATTGAGGATATTATCACCACGTTTGGCGGCGGATTTGTGATCGCAGTGTTGGTGATGAGTACTCAGGTGTATGCTGCTGCTTAGCCCTTGGTGTAATCTCTTAGTCAACTTTTGCGACATCTACGGGAGACGTAGAGGTCTATTCTTAGGCCGGAAATACCACAGAAGCTGCTAACAAAAGCTACTAACAAGCATTGAAATTTCAGGTGTTGGTAACTAGCTAACTTATGTAATTTTATTTTGTTACAGTTGATAGTGTGAAGCTGGTTTAATTCGAACAAACAGCAGAGCTTCTCGTCACAGATACCGCAGAGCCTCAAGACGAATGTCTATTGGCTGTATAGACAAGCTCAAAGTCGCGCAGCGAGCTATGCAGAGAGATATGCTAGGAGTTTCACTATATGATAGAATCCGAAATGAGGAATCCCGTAGAAGAACCAAGGACACCGACATAGCTTTCAGAATAAACAAGTTGAAGTGGCAATGGAAAGGTCATATAGCTCAAAGAACTGGTAACCGTTGGGGAATAAAGGTTCTCGAGTGGCGACCACAAACCGGACGACGCGGTAGAGGAAGGCCCTCCACTCGATGGACTAAAGACATTATAAACGTCGCAGGAAGTCGGTGGATGGAGGCGGCTCAACTGAAAACTCATACCCAAATTACTGCCTTCAAAACACGACAAAATGTCGTGTAGAATAGACAAATAGACGTGTAGAATGTAGAAGTGTCATCCCAAGACATCGACTTCCCAAAAAAAGGAGGCGGTTGAGAACCGCCTCCTTTTTTGGGAAGTCGGTTAAAAATAATCTAAGTCACATTTGCTATCCGTGGCAGTAATGTTTTATAAACATTACTGCCAGCTATATAGCTGGACCGGGTGGCGTGAGCAAGCCGGTTTCATTAAAGCTAGTTGAATCGCAAAGTTTACAGTTGCAATTTGTACCTCGCTCGAACTTCGACTGAATTCGTAACGAACACAATTTTGTAGGAAATTAAATTTACAGATGATGATACATATATCATACAAGATCACCGATATAGCTTTCAGAATTAACAAGTTGAAGAGCAATGGGCAGGTCAAAAAAGACAGCTAAACCGGTTGGGTGGAACTAGTTCAATTCAGTTTCAAGATTTGCACACACTAACTAACTAACATACCTACTAAAAGGTAAAGTTAAATAAAAGCTTGTAAAAAAACAAGCAGTAAAGGTTATAACGGACCCTATTACTAAGGCTCCCTGTCCGTCCGTCCGTCCATCCGTCCGTCTGTCACCAGGCTGTATCTCATGAACCGTGATAGTTAGACAGTTGAAATTTTCACAGATGATGTATTTCTGTTGCTGCTATAACAACAAATACTAAAAATAGAATAAAATTAATATTTAAGGGGTCTCCCATACAACAAACGTGAATTTTTTGCTGTTTTTATGGATAATGGTACGGAACCCTTCGTGCGCGAGTCCGACTCGCACTTGGCCGGTCTTTTGTATCTCGCATGTTGTTTAGTTCTGAAGACAACTCTCGAGTCTGCAATAAACTATTATTACGAATATTTTTGCTGTTTTATTTGGAAACTTTATATCTTTTACTATGATATGAGCAAAAATATTGAAGGAAAGAACCTCATTTTATATAGAAAAGCAGGGCTTGTATTTACGACAGTTGCGGCAAAGGCGGAGATATTATCAGAAAGTGTCAGTTTTCAAAGTGTTATAAAGGTGCAGTGTTTTCTCTTTGTGTCTCGGTAAATATTGTTCAAATCACTGACAAACTCAGTTTTTCTTGTATACTACTTGGCAAGCAAACAAGCATACGGCCCACCTGATGGAAAGTAGTTACCGTAGCCTATGTACGCCTGCAACACCAGAGGCATCACACGCGCGCTGCCGACCCGGAGACATAAAGATGAAAAGTCTCATGTGCCCCACGTGTCTCATGTGTGTGTTATTTCAATTCTAATAATATTATAAATAGCCGTGGTGTGTCCGGTAGCCGAGTTATGTCCAGCCTCAGAGTAGACCCCTTAATTTCCATTTGGTTGTAGTAAAAGCCAACTCAGGGATTACAACAGTGTATATGGGCAGCAGCACCCACCAATTCACCAGCCAAGGTGATTATGGAAATTCCTCCTATTGGTTTTTGTGGGGAGGCTTTGTCCAGCAGTGGCTGTTGATGGCGATAATGATGATGATGATGATGATATTATAAAGAGGTAAAAATTGTCGCCTGGTACACCTCTCCCTTTCAAGGTATCCTTAGGTAGGGATTGTTTATACTTAGGTGGTAATCTCTGGAACTACTAAACCGATTCCAAAAATTATTTCACTGGTAGAAAGCTTCACTATCCCTGGTAAATATAAGCTATTTTGCGTGGAAAAAGCGAGGTGTTCCGCTCGTTGTTTTATATTTTCGTCTTTCATTCGAATTGTCTTGCCAAAATCATTAATGAACTTATCATTAGGAGTAGACTTCAGGATCAGGTAAACTTCTCCAGGTCCCCAATCTGTGTACAGAGTATAGGTATCATGTAACATTAGTACTGTCTTGTCAATTAAGCTAACTACAGGATAATCAAAAATTATCTTTTAAAAATATTGTAAGTCATCTACAATATATAAACAAACAACAATATATAACAATATATCCAATATATGTTGTTGTATTGTAGTCATTGTGTTGTGATTATTGTATCTAATTCATTTCGATTTCAATTCATTTTCTGAGTCTATCTAAAAACATCTTCTATCATCTTCATCGCATTTACCATAAAATACATCGCAGAAAAGTTAGCGACATCAGTCTTTGTTCAAAAGCCGTCTATCTTGCCTTGAAGAGTCTTTCATATATTTTTCCAGCGGAAGTCGTTGCCTCAGGCACTCACGGTACTATGTATAGCCCGCGCCAATAAAGAAAAGATCTGTAAAAAGCTTTTAACCCGCATACTGTCTCGCTCACACTGCATATCATAGCTCATACAGTGACCGCGAGATATATGCCAGACTTTTACAAATCTTTTCTTTATTGACGTGGATTTTATAGGAAACTACAAGCTTTATCTGGTCCCGGTGGACCTTAATGCTTAGGGCACATACAACAAAATTTTAGTTCTCGATGTCAACGCAAATTACCGCTTCCATGAATATTTTGCTACTAGATGCGAATTTAAAATACAAGACTACATAGACATATAAATATATACTATATAAATCTATGCAAGACTACCTCATATTACAAGATTTCGTTAATAGACCGAACTTAACTCTCAAAACGATCTTGAGAACACCAAAAATGACATTATTGTATGGGAATTTTGAAATTGGAACATACTCAACATCAATCTCAGAGTCAAGTCAATTTATTAATATGGGTGTATGATTTTTCATGAAGTATATTTTGTCTCTCATTTCAAATTCTCTATCTGGCAAGTGACAAATTAGCCACAAGTCGAAAAAAAAATTGACGCGATCGCGGACATTTGTCATGGGCGTTTTTTTATTCCATTCAAATTTCGTACAAAACGCACGGAAATAAAGTCGACGCGATGCCGACATGGCGCGCCATACGGGCACTCGTTCCGTACCATTCGGTGTGTTTAAATTTCGAATTGATTTCCGTGCGTTTTGTACGAAATAGAAAAAGACGCCCGTGGCATGTCCACGCCAGCGCCTGTTCCTATGTGGCTTGCGCCTAAGTGTGTGTTATTGTCAAAACTTTGAGTCGCGAAAAAAACAGGTCTGCAACGTCTAACGGGCGGCCGGGTTTGTTACGAGTATAGTAATAGGTATGCATTAGTTAGCTTAGAGCAACTGGGAGTACTCCAACATTGTCGAGTCCAAACACTAAACGGTCTCACACTACATTCCCTGAAGCGTTGTAGCTATCACCATAGCTCACTTGGATTTCTGAATGGAGAAACTAATCTTGCTGTCGTCTTGTTCAGTGTCTGGGTTTTTTGTTTTTCACCAGTATAAATGGAAATTTAGTACTGATAGTCTAGTGGGAGAAACAGTTGTTTTATTAAATCATCATCATTGATCATGTCAAGAAAAGAGTAATTTTTTGTAAATATAGTTATTTATTTTTATTTTTTTTATGCTACATGTCCAGCAGACAAGCATACGGCCCACCTGATGGAAAGCAGTTACCGTAGCCTATGGACGTTTGCAATACCAAAGGCATCACAAGCGCGCTGCCGACCCTGAGACATAAAGATGAAAAGTCTCATGTGCCTGTCATTTCACCGGCACCTGTACCCTTCAAACCGAAACACAGCAATGCAAGCACTACTGCTTGGTGGCAGAAATAAGTACGGTGGTAGTACTCCGGACGAACTCTTTCACAAGAAGTTCTACTACTAACAACTATGGTAACTTTGACTATAGTATCTATCTATTAATGGTACCTATCGGAAGTGCATATGCATGAAAATCTACTTGAAAGATTAGATATGGAAATTGTGGAATCGATCAATAGCATTAAACTCATCATCATCAGCCGATAGACGTCCACTGCTGGACATAGCTCTCCTAATAGAATGCTGCGCCTTAAGCAGCTTTCATCCAATGACTTCCTACAACCGTTACAACCTTAATATTAGCTTTAGTAAAAGCTGTAAGTTTTAACGATGGTAGAAATATCGACAAAATATGTGGGTAAAAGAACCAAGATTACCGTCCTAGCTCAGAATAAGCAAGTTAAAGTGGGAATGTGCAGCTCATATAGCTCATGAAACTGACAACCGATGGTGAATAAAGGTTCTCGAGTGGCGACCACAAACCGGACGACGCGGTAGAGGAAGGCTCTCCACTCGATGAACCTACGTCATTTTAAAGGTAAGGTTTTTTCAGGAGGTAGGAGGTGGCTCAAGTGTGGAGGATCCCGAAATCTGTTGCCATCGAAGCTAGAAGCGATACCAATTCTTTATTTAAATGCTTAGATATTCCTGTTAGAGCTTCTCATCGATAGACTGGGTTAAGTTCATAAGATCCCATTACCCTTTGGCCCCGAAAGAGATAAGTGAGTGATTACCCCAAGGGCATATCCAGGATATAATTATAATCTTGTCCTTCTTCATAAATTGGTTGTTAGATAAATTTAACAGTTCTATAGGAGAATCAATGGCTTAATTACTAAACGTTGCTCCAGGGAGCTGTCGGGATTCGAGATTAACAGCCAGATTTTACGAGCAATAAGAGATTTCGGAGAGAGTTAGTTTTTAAAACTTGTATATATTAACTTTTCATTTAAAAAACCGACTTCCGCCATTGTGTTCGACTAAATATCCGGATTAAAAAAAATGATGAAAAAACAATAGTGGTGAAAGGGTTATGATACTTTCTGAATGCAAATGCTTGATTTGTTGCTGAAAATATCAAAATCGCTATATGTATGCCTATACAGTATTTGAGGAGTTCCTTCGATTCCTCATGGATTCCATCATCAGAACTGGATTCTGAAAATGATGAATGAATGGATGATGAAAATGGGACCAATCTGGAAGTATATCTATTCAAATAAAAAAGAATTTTTCAAATCGGCTTATAAACGACGGAGACAAGAGGTATCAAACATAAAAAAAAAAACAACCGAATTGAGAACCTCCTCCTTTTTGTGAAGTCGGTTAAAAATGGCCATAATAATTAACATTGTAGATTGTAAATAGAGTTTAGAGACAATTCGCTCCTTGTACTTAATAATTAGGGATAAGTAACAAGTGGAAATTGCAGAAAGATATTTTCCTCTTTAGCAATAACAGTGGGTGGTTTGGTGGGTACATACCAAAAAATAGGGATGTAGCTGTCTCGTTTTACGTGAATACAAAATAACAATATTAATATTATAATATTATTGTGTAGTTGTACTCATAACTGTGTTACTGTGTACTTATAATTTAGTAGTTGCAAATAAACAAATTGAAATTTAATATAAATTTAAATTGAAATGGAGAATTATGTGACGAAGCGAAACGACCTCAAAATAGCGACGCTCCCGCTCCGCCGCAAGCGACGAGTCACAGTCCTCACAAAACGAATGTTTTGATCTATCGAATGGTGTAATTCAATTTTAAATGTAGATGATAGATATGTAGGCAACAGCAAACTGTATTCACAGCTGTGACACACACACAACTGTTTTCTGTTTTTTTTTGTGTGTGTGATTTTGTTATCATCAGTTTTTTGGATTGCCTCCTACTATGGAAGCAAATTTAATGACGTATTCACGTCAAAAAGCTAACGACCATTGACAGTACGTACACCTATCATTCATTCCAGTGCTTGTGTTATGATTGCTGCGAGGCTTATCATAAACTCCTACATTATTCATAAAAGTATGAAAGGTCGAAACGTAACACGAGATATAAATTGGCGAATTACTTGTTTTATTTTCACCCCAAACGGTTTACCGGTGATGAATCTGTAATATCGTTGTTTATGACCCTCAAATTTTATGATTCACACCAATTTTTGAGATATTGTTTTTATTGTAATTAAAGGATGGTAGATTTTCCGACTCATGTTTGGGTTTCAATATAGTTTATTCATCTACGGTACTTGGTACCTTTATTTATTCTGTGGTCGTTGACCTAAAACAATGAAACCCAAATTAGACAAATGCTTGCGCAACGTGAACGTAACTCTACCATACAGTTTATAAATTGTCATTGTTAGACATAAAAACTAGAGTTTATAGAAAACAAAATTCAAAACTGCTGCTGGGCTGCGTCCCCCAGTAGGCAAACTGTTCTCCGACGATTGAGTTAGCGGCGTATCGGTTTAGTACGCCCTTCCATATATTTGAAATGGAGTGTTCACAGTTAGCTATAGTTTTGCGCTCGCTCTACGCAGTTTGCAGCGTTACGCCGCGTAACGCTGCTAAAGAGTGAGCGCGTAACTTACGCGCGCCTCCTGAGGCGGCCGACTCACCGGAAAACCGGTTCCAGTCGGCGGCGAAATGGTTTAAGTTTGCAACAAATTTGCGGTGAACTGTTTGGCTACTGGGGACGCAGCCCTAGAGACCAAAATTCTGACTAATCCCATGTTGGAGTTAGCGCGCAATTTTTCACAAAATTCGGTTATAACCCAATTAAATCGGGCGAAATGAAAAAAGTTCTATTTCTGGCAATTTTTTCGTCTGCAGACTATATCATTGTAACGTGTATCCTTCCGGGTATTTTTTGGGTTACCCCAGAGCTGTCTAAATTTATGTTTATTAGTCTTTTGTAACCAGAAACTCTGAACAATAATAGTACATAACGTACCTGTTGGATCACTTAATGAACCTTCATCTCGCAACCCACGGTGAAAAGAGGCTCTTTGAGGCTCTGCCTACCTCTTTAGGGAAAAAGGAATGTGCTTATGTATGTACGTTATTACTTTATTAGTGATGGGATAGGTGGGAATAAATAATATGGTTTTATTCAGTGCGTTGCATATTAAGTACCTACTGCTAATAATGTAGTATTACAGAGGCATATATTATAATAGGACTCTGACATTGCAAACATTTAAAAAAAATCTCGATTAATTCGACTTTTCACCTGCTAATTTGTAAATAAATAAATAAATGCTGCACATTTCACACAACATTATCTAGCTCCAAGCTAAGCAGAGCTTATTTTATGGGTACTAGATAACTGATATACTTAATACAATACATTACATAGATAGATATTTTTTATTATACATAGAAAAATACCTAGAACACCCTGAACAATTATCTGCAGATCATACAAATATTTGTTCAGAGGCGGGAATCGAACCCGCAACCTCCTGCGTCGCAGGCGAACCTTCGCCAGCCGCGCCACAGAGGTCATCAAAAAAAGTTACGTTTATAAAACTGTGATGATACTAAAAATAACATTAATAAAACCAGTAACATACACACAAGAAAACTCTCAGAACAAATACAACAAAGCCAAGGCGATGGTAACAAGATAAGGCACGTCGCACACAATGCTAAGGGACAGTGGACAGCTATGCACTCTGTGTGGCGTGTGACGTGTCGATGGAAATCAAAGCATCGTGTGAAAAATGTGATACAACATGGACATTGTGTTGGTATACATTTTATTGAAACTGGCGGTGTCATAGCTATATTTATTTGAGGAATGTTTAGTGGTGAGGCACAACTGTCTTATATTTGACTTCAAAATAATAAACAATATATATAATATATATATAATAGTTCAGTCGAGTCTATTCAACTTATTTTTGAACCACGCCATTTCAATTTGTCAAATATTCAATATTGTCAAATCAAATATTGTCAATATTTGATAGATTTTGGAAATTGATAGAAGTGCTCGTGTCATAACTTTTCATTTAAAAAACCGACTTCCGCCATTGTAATCGACTAAATATTTGGATGAAAAAAAAAATTATGAAAGAACCATAGTGGTGAAAAGATTATGATACTTTTTGAATTTTGAATGCAAATGCTTGGTTTGTTGCTGAAAATATCAAAATCGCCATATGTATGCCAACAATATTTGAGGAGTTCCCTCAATTCCTCGTGGATTCCAGCATCAGAACTGGATTCTGAAATCTGGAAATCCAATCTGGAAGTATATCTATTCAAATAAAAAAAGAATTTTCCAAATTGATTCATAAACGCCGGAGATATGCGGTAACAAACATACAAAAAAAAAAAAAATACAACCGAATTGAGAACCTCTTCCTTTTTTGGGAAGTCGGTTAAAAACAGGACTTACTTGCAGCTTTTTTATTAGTCTAATTTTTGGCAGGTTATTTCCGGAAGAATATACCCTTACTTCTCCTCCCGTGGATGTAGTAAAAGACCAGGACCAGGAGATGGGCAGCGGCATCTCCCGTACTTAACACCAAACTGCGATCACCAATCTGCCTACCAAATGTGGTGATTATGGCAAATTGTCCAATTGTATTCAATGGGGGATGCTTCGTCCAGCAGTGGACGTAAATAGGCTGGTGATGATGATGATTATTCAGTTGGGTAACAAATTATTATTTAAGCACATCGCGGTTTTAATAGCCTGATCTGGAAAACATTTAAACGCTTTTACTGTTTGTTTCGGCTTCTTTTTAGCACGTACTTGTTCTCTGTTGACAGATATAAGAAACCGGACTGACTAATTGCTTTAGCGAGAATGAAAAATAATGTAGGCAATTATTGTCAACATAGGAAAAATGGTAAGTAGTGACGTAAACCTGAAAGAATATGTAAATTCGATTTGAATGTAGGAAGGAATTGACAAGATAAGTGTAATGATACATTTGGGACCTACGACAGACAGGTTCTTTTCAGCACATGAGTCTACGGTTCATACGTCATACCTAGCGTATACCTACCCAGCCTATTATTACTCTTTTGTGCACAGAAAACTTTATGTTTATTCATTGCGTATCATTTACCACGCTTTGATCCATTTCTCTGAGTTCTGCAGATTATTACCACGTAAATTTTTATAATGAAAAAAGCGGCTGAATTATTTTGTTTAATAGCGCTTAAGCGAAGTTAGCGGGGAATTTATAGGTGCTTAGAATACTTGACGCTGTACAGCGGTTTTCAGGAAAAATATCAATTTCATTAAATTATTTCGTATTTTTTTATATGTTTTGTATCAAATGTTGTTTATGTAGTGTGTACATACACAGATAAAACATTGAGCCAGAAAGAACCTGTTTGTAGGTTATAAAAAATACAACTCTGTTTTACAGGTGACATTTTTTTCTGCTTTTCTATTTGGTTTAGACACATAATGACCAATATGTATAGGGGAAAATATCGGAAAAGGGGCAAAACGCAAATCGACCAATACTCAAAATAACCGTTACGCATATTGATGCAAAGTTACCAATTATAATATTGTTTGTATGTTTTTGGGAATTAACATGCACATCAGACTTTTCATCTTTACGTCTCAGGGTGCATGGGCGCAGTGGAATGCCAACTAGGGCACGTCCTAGGTGGACGTGACCTAGAAGGTCAAGCATTTGTTGTTTGTGTTGTTTTGTTGTGGTTTGTTCTGTTGTTTGGTTTGTTGTTGTGTTGGCTGTGGTTACAGTTTAACATCAAATGGGATACTTGACAGTTGTGTCATTTACTCAAATAAAAACCTTAAAACTAGTAAGGGTAATGGTATTTATTTTATTTATTAATGGTAATTATTTTACTTTATTTTATAATTCAAGTATTGTTTTCCCAAAGGCTTGAACAATTTCATCGCTGTAGAATAAACATTAACACAGACAGAGATTCTCTTTGTGCAAAACACAAGATAAACCTGCTGGTGACAACTTGCCACCAACTCTCTTTGTGTTTTTAGGTTTCTAGTATTCTGTGCTAGATTCTGAAAACTCGGAAAATTATAAAGCAGTTTTTCTTAGAAATAATTGGGTTGGTATTTTTTTACAAGGCTTTTGTAAAAACCGTTTGGCTTTCTAACCAATTGAGCAAGCCTCTATTCTGATAGAGTGAAATATAGTGAAAAGAAGTTGAAAGTAGTCGGTCAAAGAGGATCGGAGCTACAGTATTGATACACAATAATTGAATCTTTAGTAGGTTGATTTTGCTTATTGGTTTAAGGGACAAACCGACAGTTAATAGCTAATGGTTAAATTGTAACGAGATATTAATGATGTATCGGTGGCCGCAAAACTCCGTACGGTGAACAAATATGGTCGGACATATTTGTGTGTTGCATTTAGTGTAACATACATCTGTCTGTTTACATATACTATTATTATTATTATTATTAGTTAATACACAGGCAGCTCAAAGCTGATGCGTGTATATCTTATTAAAAATGTTTATCCAGTCTATTTTTAAAAGAGTTCACTGATGGAGCACTTATCACTGACTCTGGAAGCCGGTTCCAGTCCCTGACGACACGGTTGGGCAAAATATGCTTCCTCGGATTGCTAGTACCTGGCCGGCTCTGTAGCTTCAGTGAGTGTCCTCTCAGATTTGTGGTATTGTTCATAGTGTACATGCTTGATATTCCCGGAAAATTGTAATGATTGCAGAGTATTTTGTAGGTTTCTATCAAGTCGCCACGCTTTCTGCGCTGTTCTAATGTTGTCAGACCCAGTTTTTTAAGGCGTTGTTCATATGGTAGGTTTTTTAAACATGACACCATTTTTGTTGCTCTACGTTGCACTTTTTCAAGGAGGATACATATTACATAACGCAAAAATCTTTTTGCGTTTATGCATCGTTCTAGAAAACGGTTATCTCTGCTCTTTGAACGCAAACCATCCATTGACAAAGCAAAAGGGTTGTAAGAATGCAAATTGTTAACTTGAGAGTTGCTTAGAAATTGTCGCGGTCCCAAATGAAAGCACTGTAGCGAGTGGAACTAACTAAGAATGGTAATTTACCAGCCGTATTTTTGGTAATAAAGGAAACAACGAACGATTATCATATTTTGTGGAAAAAGGTAGGCATTTTCTGCTGTGAAATCTCTAGCCTAAGAATAGACTCCTTAGTCTCTTTCCGAGGATGGCATAAAAGCTAACTGAGTGATTACACCAGGGTATGGGTACCAGCATCCACCTGAGTACTCAACACCACTATTATCATCAACCAGCCAAGCGTGGTGATTATGGCATATCCCCTAATTGCATTTTGGGGGAGGCTTAGTTCAGTGGACCTCTAAGGCCTATATTTATTTATTTATACATCTTACATTAATCTTTCTTGTTTACATATTGTGCACCTAAAAGCACCATAAAACCCTTCAAGGGTTGTCTTGGTACTTAGATAAAGATAAAGATTAATATTACTAAATTTTTTTTATAGAGACACAATAGCTGCTACACATTCGCACAACATTCAAAAATAGGCCTGTATTGCTCTAATGTATTATGATGAATATTTTTAGGCTGAAATAAAGGAACCTTTGGTGAACACGAAATATGGACACATAATTACAAAAGTGCCTCAAACCATTTTTGACCTTGTTGTCATTGAATAGGTGGTATATTTGAATATGACTAATATCTAATTTGCAGAACCGTAATAGTTTGTGATAATGTAGTGATATCTTCAACTCAGCTTTTTCAGTTCAACAAAAAAGCAGCGTTGAACGTACCAATCCGAGTATGTGTGTAAAATTGAACGGAATCGAAAGAGATTCCATGAATGAAGTAAAAAGACATCAATGAGACTAGCCATTCAGTCTACCTATCGCATCGCCTATTCACTGTAGAGAAAGGATTTAACACATGACGAGATCCAATTTATTGGTCAATACCAGTAGTTACCTAATATTTTATTTCAATGGACTAAGCCACCAAATAAATTGAACTTTTTACGGGAAAACGCTTACGTGGTCTCTTGAGTTGAGATTGAAGCGTTCCAAACTTTATTTATGATAACATTTCTGCGAAGAATATGAAAACATATTGTTACTATGTTATGTTAATTAAAATTTCCTACATAAACTATGGCCTCGAACTAAAAACATTATTTTTGAGTTCAATCTTTCAGATTTATGAATACGTACTTCCACCAGCTAAAAGTGAGCCGGACAAATCGGTAGATGCAGTAGAGGAAGGCCCTCGTCTCGATAGACTAAAGACATTATAAAGGTCTCAAGAAGTCGATGGATGGAGGCAGCTCAAGATCGTTCGTCGTGGCATTTTTGGGAAGCCTATGTCAAGCAGTGGGCTTCTACAGGCTGATGATGATGATGATGATGATGAAAATGGGATGTTGTATTACTAAAACAATCCACGCACCGAAAATTTTAAGTTTTGCAGATTTATTTTGGCCTTTCGCGTCGGTATATCCGATTTTAATTATTGTTACCCACACAGATATAATAAAACCTTGATTTAAACATATTATTCTTTTTATTCCGAAATTCATTTCCCTTAGGAGAATAACGCGGGTAAAATCAAGATTTTTAGGGTCCGGTACCTCAACGGGAAAAAACGGGACAGACGTCTGTCCGTCTGTCACGACCCTTTTTCTCAGGAACGGTTATGGTATCAACTTAAAATTTATAGCAAATATATGTGAGCCGTAAAGAAATTAAGCTTTTAACTCAAGGGATTCAAAAGCAATGGATGTCTAATTTTTGTAATACCTATGGTAATCGCGTAAATGAGAAACCAACTAAGGTTATTCCGATAAATAAAATACTGTATTGTAGTAGTATAGTGCGAAATATCATGTAAAAGAACAATTATGCGATTGTACAAACGTATTAAAAACAAAAATTAAAGAAATAAACTCATGAATCTCAAATTTTAATTATTCATAAGAACTTGCCGGTGCCAGTGCCTCGCCCACAATCCTATTCTAACCGAGACTTCATAAAAGTATTGCCCATGAAGTTTCTTTAAGCTTCACACGGGAAAATTATGCAACATTTGTAACTTCAACCATTTGTTTAATGGTTTTAGATTTGTTTTAGAATTTCCCCAGAGTCGACAACACAGAGCTGATTTAATCGTTAGGTAAGTGGTCGAAGGTTCAATTTGCATATATAATAAGCCTTGTCGTGTAAATGAGTCCTTGTTGCGTTACTCATTTGTTGACATTTTATAAATAAACTTAATCGGATAGCAAATTTTTAAGCGACTTCACATAACTTTTCATTTAAAAAACCGACTTCCGCCATAGCATTCGACTAAAAATTTGGATGAAAAAAAAATTATGAAAGAACCATAGTGGTGAAAGGAATATGATACTTTTTGAATGCAAATGCTTGGTTTGTTGCTGAAAATATCAAAATCGCCATATGTTTGCCTACAATATTTGAGGAGTTCCCTCGATTCCTCATGGATTCCATCATCAGAACTGGATTCTGAAAAAAATGGGACCAATCTGGAAGTATATCTATTCAAATAAAAAAAGAATTTTCCAAATCGGTTCATAAACGCCGGAGATATACGGTAACAAACATTAAAAAAAAAAAAAAAAAAAAAAAAATACAACCGTTTTGAGAACCTCCTTCTTTTTTGGGAAGTCGGTTAATAAAAGGAGGAGGTTCTCAATTCGGTTGGTTTTTTTTTTGTATGTTTGTTACCTCATGTCTCCGCCGTTTATAAACCGATTTGGAAAATTCTTTTTTTAATTGAATATATATACTTCCAGATTGGTCCCATTTTTTTCAGAACCCAGTTTTGATGATGGAATCCATGAGGAATTGAGGGAACTCCTCAAATATTGTAGGCAAACATATAGCGATTTTGATATTTTCAGCAATAAACCAAGCATTTGCATTCAGAAAGTATCATAATCCTTTCACCACAATGGTTCTTACATAATTTTTTTTTCATCCAAATATTTAGTCGAATACAATGGCGGAAGTCGGTTTTTGAAATGAAAAGTTATAATGTATTTTGATTGCTGATCAACTTGCGACTTGATATTTTCTTGAAAGGTGCGCGGAAAACTCATGGTTTCTATATATATTTTTGCTTGATACTTTCGTACCTGAGGGACTGTTGGGTCTTGCTCTTAAAAGCCCAAACCCTCAGTTTACTTGGATCTACCATCAATCTCCGCCTGTGGAATCATAAAAATAATTTTAAAAGAACAAATTCTTTTAACATATTTCGTTAGAGTCAGTGGAGTAAGAGTAAGTAAGTGTAAGTAAGTCTTAAGTCTTCTCCTGCGCAAGTCCTTGGTAGCATGCTTAGTGGTTACAATGTTCTCTCGCCAGTAAACCTATGTAACTCATAGGATCTATTCATCACAAGTTGGAACATTAGTCTGGATAAGGGAAGGGTATACATTTCGTAACGGCCACTTGGCCCAACGATTCATTGATTAATATAAAATCTGTCATCGATTAATATCCTACTAATACGACTTGACACTTTTTGGTAGATTTATTGAAACCTCAATGATAATTTAAGAGGAAATTTTTTAGTTTCATCTGAGACTAGTAAATAATATAGTCTCTGGTTTCATATACTTAACTGTAAAAATTCTGCAACATATAAATTAGAGTTGCCTTTCGCATTGTTACTCCACAATTTAGCCCTCCAATTGCTGAATGGTATAAAAAAAAACAAAAAAAATAGTCGAGATATTGCCGTGTCAAGCAAGCTGACTTTAGGTGATGTTAATCCGTATGATCTCTTGGTTTTCTGAAAAGGTTTTAGACTAATTATATCAAGGTTTAACTAGCCTGTGATTCGAAGTAGTATTAGTAGTTAGTAGTAGTAATGTCAGAAAGGCCTTCATGATTTGTCAACTCTACTACCTACCTACCACAATATGATTGTGGGATCACGGGCATATTGTGTTAGCCATCGTACTCAGAAAATGTTGAAATATTTTAGTTATGCTATTATCCGTTTCTGGCGTGAATATGTTGAAAAGTCAAAAAAAAGTTTTTTTCAGGGCTCCATATTTAAGTCTTGTTTTTTTTTATAATTATTTTTTTGTGTTTTTCTCTTTTAAAACTTATATAATACTCATATAATATCTGTACTAATGTAAAATACAAAAGAGTTATCAACGTTTAATTTTTATTAAATTTTTAGTGTTTTTTATCTAAAAGTACAAACCACAAAATCGCATTTTTAATAAACTGCTTAGCGCTAAAAGGAGATGTTGCAATAGGTAAGCTTTATAGCCTTCTGTCACAAAGTGAACTACAGCTTACAGCTTATGAGGCAGTGGTTATGACATTTTAAGCTCAAGTAAAGATTTAAAAGTTCTCGAGTGGCGACCACAAACCGGACGACGCGGTAGAGAAAGGCCCTCCACTCGATGGACTAAAGACATTATAAACGTCGCAGGAAGTCGGTGGATGGAGGCGGCTCAAGACCGTTCGACGTGGCATTCTAAGAGAGAGGCCTATGTCCAGCAGTGGACTTCAACAGGTTGATGATTATGATGATGATGAAAGATTAAACACCAAGAAATACTTTAGCAACCTGCCGTCCTAGACAAACGGTATTCGCTTCGAAGCGATTCTATTTCTACAGTCGTAATACAATACAAAAGACCACGTGACATATCGATAGCTTACGTCAATCTTATACATCTTGGACTTTTCTACTAGCGTCATCGCTATTAGAATGTTACTTTGTCTACGGCCTCTGTTCAATAGAAGACACACGTGTCATTTTCGTAAGAAGTAGTTCGTTTTAGGCACAACTAAGTGAGAACGACTCAGCCTGTATTTGAGAACTGTCAATAACTGGCATATTAAGGAAAATTTGCTAGATACAAATATACTTATCTCTTGTCGGTTATATAAGTCGTGATTTTCCGGGTTGTGGCACAGATTAATTAATAGCGAGTGCGGTAGCGGTAATTTGTGCTATTGCAACGAAATTAAAAAGCCTCGCCGCCTCGTTGCGTATTAAATTGTATGCATGCATGCTATTTGAACCAGCTATATTTAAGAAGATTATTTATAAAATATATAGGTAGTAGGTACACTTGATTTGGTAGCTGGGAAACGGGTTTTTAATAACAGTATTTTAAATTAAAACTAAAATAAAAAAGAAATTAAAATACGTCTACACCGATTTGGAGGTGATTTAATTACGAGTAAAAAAATACATGGGCCTCCGAGTGCTGAGGGCTGTCTAGCCGATCAATCAGCTAATAACAAAAATGCTTATTCACTAAAAACTATATTCTACACATAATCAAGGGGGGAGGTTTATCCTAGGTTTCTAGATACTATCGAACTTAAATTTTAAAAGGGAAGCCAGCCTAAATTGTGCTATTATGGACACTTCACACACTTAGAGCGGTTTCGTTCTATGTCCGATCCGAGTCCAATCCGTATCCGTGAAAATTCGGATCTCTATAGATCTCTATAGAAATCGCATGACGGAAGCCGGATGTAGTGCGTTAACTACCATAGAAATAGTTCTACGACTCCGGACCGTATTTTCATGGGTTCGGATCGGATTCGAATCGGTCGTAGTGCGAAACCGCTCTTCGGTGAAGGTGGGTATTTTTAAAATACGAAACATTTTAGTAAGTTTTTGTAATTTCATTATGATAAAACAAGTTTAAATGTGTGTTGTGAATCCTCAAACTTTTCAACTTTTACAGCATCTCATCACAACCACAAAGCTGTTTTTAACGAAGAAGGAACATCTGCACAGAGTAAAATATAGTGTATTACGTAAAGTCTACGAGTACATTGTGGTACTATAATTATTTATTCTGTGGCTGTTTCTATATTTTTGAAATGAATGAACATTTGAATATTTTTCTTTCAAAGTACATTTTACTTGGAGTACGGTGCAGGTTAATTTGTTAGAAGTTTTTCTTTTATTTTGAAACTCCAGAGGATAAGTGAGATTTGAGATAAGTTTCAGATTTTACGTGAATTTTTGTTTTTTACTTTGCCAGAGAAAATTATGGCTGTTGTTTTTGCAGATGAACCATGTTATTTTCAAAGTCTGGTTTCCAAATAACTTACCAATATAAGTTAACCAAAATCGTGGTTTAAAACTTCGCTCTTCGACACCAACTCGCTCGATCAATTATAAAATATGCGATATATATAATATGCAACATTTTTGCTTTAAGTCCGTCGATTCTTCTATTTCGACCTCTCTCGATTTTCTTTCCTCTACTGCATCGTCCGGCTTGTGGTCGCCACTCGAGAACCTTTATTCCCCAACGAAAAAAGTTAAAGGGTCAAAGGTTAAGAGTCGCAGGAAGTCAGTTGTCCAGCAGTGTAATTCTACAGGTTGATGATAATGATAATTACCTCACCATCTTTCTGCACGCCCAGGATGACTGGTAGATAATGCTATTAGCATTAAGTCCTCCTAGCACTAATGTTTTGTGTGAAAGTTTAAATAAATACTTTCATCGCCATGGCTATAATCTAACCACAGATAAGCTGAGACTATAATCCGACTGAGGCCGATTAGTAATCGCAGTATTGGTGTTAAGAACTCGATGGATTCTGCTGCCCACCCCTAGCGTAACTCCTCAGTCGTCTTCTACGACATCCACGGGAGGAGTTGGAGGGGTCCTTTACCACGGCTAAGCTAAGCTCTGATTTTGTGTAAGCTACTGTCACAATTAATGTATATGCAATGTATATGTTACTAAAGACTTAGTACAGTCAAATTAGGTGATCTTTTGCACAAGTGTGGAACTAATTAGATGTAGTCATGAAAACTTTTCTAGTTGTTTTGTATGGCTTAAAAATCACCTCTAATAATAAGCATCAGTAATTTCACCCTCCGGAATAGGGTGAAATAGGGTGAAAACCTTATAATATCAGTAACTTAATGGGGGAAATAGAAGTAGTCGGTGCAATTTGGCATAGGCTTTGAACCGTTATGATCTACATTTGCACCTAGTATTTTTTAAATCCGACATACGGAACATACAAAAAAAAAACATTTACAAAAAAATCTTTTTTTGGGTATTGCGGCTCCGGGAAAATTATGGTAGTCGGTGCAAATTGATAGAATTATCAGAAAAATGTTCGAAATACATTACCAGGTTTGCACCTTGGTGCGTCTCACGGAAGACACTTTTCCATATTTTATTGTCGCTCTACTTCGGGGAAAATTAATGTAGTTCTGGAAATTGACTTAAACTTATTCATTTAATTAGTACTACATCCGCCGGAAGTTTTATACTGGTATTTATTTACGGAAAATGCATTTGTTCAACACTGTGTTCCCTACATGCACGTGGTTTTTATTAAAATCATAATGCACTAAGACAGTCTCTCTATACGTAATTTAACTTGCATCAAGTAATTTCTTTCTATTTTAAAATTTACGGCCTTTTTAAGTTTGTACCTAATATTTAAAAGCCTTCCGTAAGCGCCAGAAACGGTGCAAACCTAGGATAAGCTTCTTTTCGTATCATCTAACGTTTCCATAAGAATCCACGACTACACGATTTAGGTCCACACTTTTTGCTAATTTGCCTGTACTCACTGTCAATTACAGTAACATGGTTGTCGCGTCACATCTTTGATAACGACTCGATAGCGAGACGTCCTCGTGACATTTTTCACGCACCGCCGCCAACCCTTTGTGCTATAAATGAAGCCTCCACGCGTCAGTATTGTGGAGCAATCGAGAACGCACACTGTAAAATTTTCAAGAATTGAAACTACATAATCTTCAAATCTACTTTAACATGAGCAAATGAGAGCGTTATAGATGCAATCAAATAAACTGATTTGCATGGCATGACTGCATTCAATAGGCACTTAAAAACATTTCTTTGTGGTGTCCCACTGCAAGGCAAAGGTCTTTCTTTCCTCCTTCAATTTGGTATAAATGTTTCTTTAACCATGAGTGTGTTGTGATGTTTGCGTGTTAATTTTGAAAAGTTGGGTTTCTATCTTGAGTACCTATTAGTAATTAAAATTCTTTGTTAAGGCATATTTTATCTATTTTAAGTTAATTTTGAAATATTAAGCATATCGTTAAGAATAAAATTATTCTTAACGATATGCTTAATATTTCAAAACAGTATCACAACAATAGTCTACAATCAATGTCAGCAACATATTATTGTTGTAGTACTGTTAACATTTTACATTCTGAAACACACATTCAAACAAAGACAAAAAAATAAGCGTGATTTCGTTGATTTATTCATACGTGAAACAGATATCCTATAAGAAGCCGCAAATGCGTGTTGTTTTTTATATAGTTTTTCTTGCAAGAGAATGTATGAAGGATTACAGAATAGGTATATCGAATGTAATAGAAACGAATGTGAAGATGTCAGACTGATGGAAGAATCAGAGTTATGTTACAACAGGGTCTACATGATGTAACATTTCAGCCCAAAACTAACCGCAGTTTTCATGTTACATGAGGGGCATTCTGTTTGGTACGTGTATGTTTTAGAAGACGATCGTTATGCGTTCTCTTTTCCACTACGATGTTTTAAAATATGGACTTTGTCATCAGACTATTTTAAGTCGGTAACAGCATCGAAGACATAATGTACTTCAGAAATGCCTTCATTGTAGAAGATACATTAAAAACAAATCACAATTAAAATTGAGTTTCAGTTTATAGCCTGAAAAATTTAATTAAATAGCTGCCTTTCATCTGTAATTAATACCTTCGTTCCGCCATTAAACGACCTAATTCCTATAATAATGTCGCTAAGGACATAATGCCTATAATATTGTCGCTAAGGATCTCTGCACCATGGTTCCAAGTAATTGGTATGAAAGGTTCAATTATCTTTGCACATTTTATTTTTACTCTGGAACAATTTAGCTTTAGGAGGTGATGTTTACTCGAAGTTAAGAAGTCTGACTCTATAGAAGTGGTTGAAGATTGTCTATAATGACACTTCTTAGGGTTCAACCAACGACAGTTTTGATTGTATTGCACCCATTAATAAAGTGGAGTATTGATTGTCATATTAAATTATAGAAGGGTAAAAACACCATTACTGCACTAATTCAAAAATGAATAAATCATTGCCATAGTATACGTAACAACCACAGGTCATTGCATAAACTACAGAAAAACCAGAAATGTGGGCCCGAAAAAAATATCTAGACTGAGCTAGCTCAAAAAAAAATCATTCAGTAAGTAGCGTGCTTAGTGCTTTGAAAGTACTACGTTCATGACTACCCTCTCCCTACTGCACCCACCCTTACAAGACAATGGGGTGTTAACAGCTAGCTGTTAATGAGGGGTCTTGGGGTGTCGTGTTGAAATCTGGACTAGTTTTATACAACTGTCAGGCAAGTGTGGTTTCTCAACTAGGGTATATCATATCAACATATCATCAGAGGGTCTATTACGAGTTTTGCATGGCAACAATCACTTTGCGAGTCATGAGTATTCTACGTGACTTGCTTGTAACTATTTATTCATCTGTGCTGTTTCTATCGGCTGCGCGGCACAGAATATTGAATAGTTACTATGGGTATGGTATGGTAGGGTAGTAGGGGTACCTGTCACCTACTATATAATATTATTACCTACTATTACACAAACTACTCAGTTGAAATCAGCTGATTCATTTGTATTTCTTAAATATGTTTTTTGCTTGTATTAGTTTGTACCTAGTTTATGTAAAAAGTGGTTAGTACTTATATTTGGAAATAAAAATATTTGATTTGATTTGATTTGATTTGAAAAGCTTGTTAAATTGATCATGATCATGGGATTGTGAGCAAGAATAACAGACTTGGGTTCAGAGAAATCTATCAAACTATATAGTATCGAAGATAACTTGGTTTGTTTATTTGAACTTCATGAATCAACATTTCGCCTTGACTTGAAGTCAGACTTTGAAAACAATTTATGTGAGTATTTCAACCAGAACAAAACCGCTGAGAATAATAGTTTTAAAGTACTTGTTTCTGTTGAATGAGCTTAAGTAACTTTAGTGGTTTTACCTGCAATACGTACATAAAACCAGCCGTGGTGTCCAGCCTGAGACCAGACCCCTCCGTCTCCTCCCGTGGATGTAGTAAAAGGCTTACTAATGGAATACACCAGGGGATGGGCAGCAGCATCCACCGGAGTACTTAACACCAAACTGCGATCACCAATCTGCCTGCCAAGCGTGATGATTAGGGCAAATCCCCCCATGCTTATACCCGCTTCCAGGTTTTATCATCGCACCTCTCGACATCGGTTGGGAGCTCATCCACACATCATCGATGTTTGGGTATCTCGTACAGCTCGCTTTACGAGATCTTTTCTCCCACATACGTGCAAATTGTTGAATGGGCTCCCTTCTGAGGTTTTTCCGCTTAACTGCAATATGCAAAGCTTCAAAAAAAATGTGAAAAGGGTCCTCCAAGGCAGGCAACGCATTGGCAATGCCTCGGGTGTTGCAGATGTCAATAGGCGACGGTAATCGCTTACCATCAGGTGGGCCGTATGCCAGTTTGTCGAGCCATAACATAAAAAAAAAATGTATTCAAGGTGCCTTGTCCAGTAGTGCACGAGCTGGTGATGATAATGATGATGATGATGACGTAAATCAAATATTAAAACACCACGTTGAAATACATTACACGTACAATTCCCGTGAATGCTGTTGGTAGTAGAAGTTGCAGCTCAATTTGCAAAACGAAACTTCGGGAAATCAAAATATACATAAATAATAATTAGCCAAGTTTGAGTTGCATAGAGGGTTCCGTAATATGGAATAACTTTGAACCCAAGTTATGTAACTTTAATCAAGCTTTAATTTTGTTAGTAGTAGAACTTCTTGTGAAAGAGTTCGTCCGGGAAAGTACTACCATCGTACCTAATTCTGCCGCCAAGCAGTTGTGCTCGCATTGCTGTGTTTCGGTTTGAAAGGTACGGGTGCCGGTGTAATTACAGGCACATGAGACTTTTCATCTTTATGTCTCAGGGTTGGCAGCGCGCGGTGATTCCTCTAGTGATGCAGGCGTCTTTATTTGAATAGATATACTTCCAGATTGGTCCCATTTTTTTCAAAATCCAGTTCTGATACTGGGATCCATGAGGAATTGAGGGAACTCCTCAAATATTGTAGGCATACATATGGCGATTTTGATATTTTCAGTAACAAACATTTGTATTCAAAAAGTATCATAATCCTTTCACCACTATGGTTCTTTCATAATTTTTTTTCATCCAAATATTTAGTCGAATACACTGGCGGAAGTCGGTTTTTTAAATGAAAAGTTATGAGATACATTTTTTGTCATGCTTCAAAATACAAAATTTGACAAACTTTCTACTGGCTACTGGCTGGCCTTAAGTAGCCGAGATAAACCCCTGTGACAGACCTCTAGATAGACAGACAGCCGGACAGCGTAGCGTAGTGTTATTAAAAAGGTATTTACGCGCTTGAGAACCGCTAAAGTTCAATAGAAAATAATATATTTACTAGTTTGCTAGTTAAGTTTCGTCATCTTTTACGCACGGTTAAATTTTATGCCCCTGTAAAACTTGACATGCGTTCTTAAAAACCGCATTTATATGCTTGAGTCGTTGAAAACATTGTCATTGTTTTTAGTCCCACATAAAAGCTTGGTAGGTAGTACTCTAGGTACAACTTTAGGCACTCAACTGCATTTCCGACGTCTCTTATCTCAAGATGGAAAATGTTGTCACAAATACTAAAAGTACTTACCTACTTTCTACAAAAGCTTTTACCAAGAATAATGGAAAATAAATAAAAAGTTGCGAATGTGTGTGGATCTATTTGGCACATGCCTATTTTTGTAGATACAGTATTTCGCTTATACGTGACAAGGTATTGAAATACCAACCGTAAACCCATGGTTAAGGTTTTGGCGTAACTGACCTTACTAACCAAATTTTTACCAAATAAAACCAATAATAGGTATATACAATATATAAGTGATTTTTCGATAGAATTGAAAAACCTGGCCTCAAAAATTTGGTCAGAGTAGATCATTTTTATAATGTTCCATCATTAGCAGCAAGAAGTCCACTACTAGACATAAGTAGCCCAATGAATGGCCAAGATGAAGGGGCTTGAGCCGCCTTCATCCACCGCCTTCAAATCCTTAATGTCGTCAGTCCATCATCAAGTAAGTGACAA
The DNA here is from genome assembly GCA_951392215.1 of Epirrita christyi. Lineage (NCBI taxonomy): Eukaryota > Metazoa > Arthropoda > Insecta > Lepidoptera > Geometridae > Epirrita > Epirrita christyi. The sequence continues at coordinate 3,759,335 of OX595843.1, forward strand.
AGATTTTCAGTGTGATTTTTTTATGGATAAATATTGTCGTTAGAGAAATCGCTGTTTTGGAGAAAAGTGCGTGTATTTTTGGGATGAATTTACATACTTTACCTAGGAGGATTACCTATAAAAACATTACTCAGCCAGCCTCATACATTTTCGATGTCACCTATTGGAATTGCAAAACTTGTCTCCTCTTTATGTCATTTTATTTTAACAATATAGTACTTTAATAATAAATATCTGTTTTAATGACCTGAGGGCGTATTACGAGTTTTGCAAAGCAACAATTTGAAAGTCGTGGGCTTTTACCGTGACTTCCTTAGCAGTTCGTAGTCGATAAAAACAGCACAGATTTATATATAAATAGTAACTACATAAGTCACGTTGAATGCTCACAACTCTCAAATCGATTGCTGAAATGCAAAACTCGTAATACACCTTCTGATCCTGAATATCAAAGGTAAATCTGCTCAAAATCTACAAAAGATATATACTTCAGTAGGCCTAGTGTGAGCATCGCGTCTACGTGACAACCGCGTAAACGCGCGTTGTTTGAGTAACCGGCAAAATTAAAGTATACGTAAAAACTGCTCGCACTCACAATTTTACGTATACTTTAATTTTGCCGGTTACTCAAACAACGCGCGTTTACGCGGTTGTCACGTAGACGCGATGCTCACACTAGACCTACCGACACATTTTACTCGCCGAGCTACTATTACGGTGCGTAGCACGTGCTACGAGCTCTACGACAGGTTTGTAGCATATTCAAATGTTGTTATATGAATATTCGTGTGCATGTATATAATATTTTTAGTCCATTCATTAAAAAAAACCACTGAATAAATTTTAGCAATTAATGTTTTTGACGTAGTGCATTGCCTACCTATCATAACATTCGTTAGTGTATCTGTGTAATGTGCCAAAAGAGTGGGAAAATTGAATTTTAATACTTGAATATTCAAAAGCCATTTGTTTACGACTGATCAATGACAGTGGTTTGACTTTACCCGGGCATAGTGTATGGTAGCAGGTAACATGTTGAACGGTACGGTTGTAAAAACAAATATGAGATTATTACGTGTATGTATGTATCCCAAAAATGTGCGTGAAAACAAAGCTATCTAATCAATCAAAGCTGAAGCGTGATAGATTGGCGCTGTGCAAACTCCTAACAACAAATACTGTTTCTTGTTTTGCCAGAATTGTGGTTACAAGTCATTTATAAATTCGGAACATTTCTAATTGGTATCGGAATATGTTACAAGTAAATTATGTTAAAAGTGTGCCGTTGTGTGTCCGGCCTATGAATAGACCCCTCTTTCTCCTCCCGTGGATTTAGTAAAAGCCTTACTAAGGGATCAAACTAGGGGATGGGCAGCAGCATCCACCTGAGTACTTAACACCAAACTGCGATCACCTTTCCGCCTGCCAAGCGTTCTAGCTTCGTCCAACAGTAGACGTCTAAGAACATTGAACGTTAAGGATGTAAATAATGAAGCTTTGGAGAAGCATTTCCTTCAGCTGTGGTAGGTTTATTGAGAAATGTACAGAACATAATAAATAAGCCCATAAAAATGTATAAATTATAGACTTACATACATATAAAATATACTTTATTTAATAACCATACGTGAAGACGGCGGGGAATTTAAGATCAGGTTGGAATTGATCAAAGAGTTAAAAACGTATAACGCGTTTCAACTAAATTTTGTCTACTTTCTGAGACTCGTTTATAGGCTGGCGTTGCTTTAGTCAAATTGTTACTTACGTACGTATGTACATAAAGCCACTCTTGTTGCCTGAGGGGTAGGTAGATACCACCAAGACAGCATTTTAATTTGTTATGATCCTAAAACACCCTTTGCAGTCGGATAAAATATAAGGGAAAATCTCAAAAGTCACGTTTATTTGGATAGGCTCAGTAAATAAAGTTCCCATAGGTGGTAACCACTACCGTAAGAGGAAAGACAGAAATGATAGTCACAGATATCTTCTTTATTTAATCTTTTTTGTTTGGTCTATTATTAGACGAGTGTGCTATTTTTGAGGGCTTTATTTTTAACCGTATTTACCCACAAAGAGATCTCGGAAATATGATAAAATTTTGTAATTGGATTAGGAAGTGTAACTAAAATTGTTTCCAAGATTTCTCGCAATTTAAACAATTTCCATATCATTTTAATAACTTTTAACTTTTAATAGTTACTTTACCCAACCACGAGTAACTTTAGTCCCAAACGTGGTTTTGTAGAAATTAATACATTTTCCTAGTTCATAACTCATTCATACGCCTGTCGGATTGTTCTGATTAAAATTTAAATTAAATAATGCACGGTGGAAATGAAGCCCGAGTGGATTAAACCCCCAAACTTTGCGGTTTTATTGCATTTTGTTGGGAAAAAAAATCACAAATAAACATAACAAAAAAAAAACATAAAATACATTATAATTAAAAGTACTATGGGTGACTAAGAAGCGGTTTCTACCAGACAACCTTTGGATGGAAGTGAAAGTTGTGATTTGTGTTCAAAATTTCGTGAACTAAATGACAATCTAATGTACGAAATATAAGTTGCTGAGTTAAAATACTATTTATTAGATAGGAATTCATTATTGGCATGCAAAAATGAATGCAGATTGAATCGATCAAATATAAACTAAAATAAAGACGAAAATAAAAAAATATTATGGTGTTTCCGGCCTATATAAGAATAGAATACTGTTCATAAATAAAAAAAAAGCCATATTAAAATAAATTAATGCCTGTAAAAGGCATTAATTTCTTAACAACGGCAGAGCACAAGTGATAAAAATATTCTCGTAAAGTTAAACAGCCTCCGTCGGCACATCACGTAAGATATTTGGGAGGACATGACGTCACAACTCACTATAAAACTGCGTCATTGGAAAAGGAAGTGGCAGTAAGGAATGTAAGTGGTTGTTTGTATGTTCTATAGTGTCACTTGTTGTTTCGTGGTCACACTGTCTGAGGCATCTGTGTCCTTTATGTACCTATACTAATAATTAGTGAATAATTATCAGTATGGTATAAATATTCGGTACTCCTGTTACATCGGTTTAAAGATAAAAAAAACCTTGAAATGTTATCCAACAGTTTTTACGACCTGATGTGAGTACGTGAGGTACCTTCGTCCCCAAATCACGTCCAAGGTACTGTTTCAGCAAATTCAGTAATGGATACGTTAACACGGTACCCCACTCCCTTGAGCAAACACTACCAATTCGGTTGGGGTTACGTACCTACAGCAAAACACCCAGTCAGCAGATTTAAATGATTTTTGACGAGGAACGTCTATTTTAAACGAATTTGAATTTGTTTTCAATACTACTGATGCCAAACGATTGCTGAAATGTATAAATTTTTTAATGTTATTTCTCAGCAATCTTACGGTACATCACAACAGTGTCTGACACTGCTTATACACATTTTTTTTATAATAATGATTTTATGTAAGTACTTATTAGTTGATTTTTATCAAATTATTTGAAGTATTTGGATTGACAAAGTTAGTTTATTTTATTTATCTCCTTTTTTTTAATCTTTGCGGTTCTGCCCAGCTTATTTCTGTCCACCCAAAGGTTGTCTGGAAGAAATCACAGCCAGCAATAAGGTTGCCCATTATACTGTGCTAATTTTATGTAATGTAATGTGTATGTTTTGTTTTTGTGTGTGTCTCAAACTAGCGGACCTCCGCGGTTTCACCCGCGATAGTTTCCCCATAGGGTACAGAATTTAGGGATCAAAATGTACCCATGTTTTAACCCAGGTTTTGGGTTGAATACCACATTAAAATTGTCCCCGTCAAGTAAATTAAAATTTGCAGAATATTTTGAAGTATTTCACGTAAGTACATAAAAAGGACCAAGAAAAACATGACTCTTTTAAGGGTTAAGCTCGCCTTTGTAACATATGTCTTTCATTATTACTTATTTGTATAATATTTTCTGTGTGCAATAAAGAATTATAAGAATTATAAGGACCTATATCTGATCCTGAAAAGGGATTATAGCCCGAAATAATAATCACGATAAGATTAATGAATAAATTGATATAAGTAAATACAAATACGACCCGGACCCTCTATGTGATTCCATTATAATATTTATCTCTTGATTATTCCATTATTTATGGACAAATTGAGATTTTTAATTATCATAAATTGCTCAGGGACCATGTTTACGTGACATGTTACAAATTACTTGTGAAATGTTGATGAGATTGGTACTAGTTTGCGTGAACCCAGTATTGGTGCATACTGCCGGCTGGTATTTACCATCTTTTTACGGGTGTTGGTAAAATTATAGCATGATGTTGCAACATGTAAATAAAACTAACTTAATTCTGTAAATCATCATCATCATCAGCCTGTAGAAGTCCACTGCTGGACATAACCCTCCCCCTTAGAATGCCACGACGAACGGTCAAAATAAATCGATAATAAAAATATCAAAAATATGCCAATAAATAATTCGTCAGAAAACGATTAATTCCTGTAAAGTGTATTTCTGTTTTTTTTATATCTTTTTAATAGTATGGTGTTGTTCAATTACGTAAATAGGAAGGAAGCATAGTTTGTTTTGAAACACTTATCGATGTATAGATAAGCTTAGAACCTACAGGCTTCCTTGATAATCGCCTTAATATGTGTTAGTGTGTTTTTTTATAGAAATCATAGACTACCTACTGAATTTAATCCGCATTAAACTGAATAACATTTACGTGTACGAAAAATCTTCTATTAAAAAACAAAATGCTTGCTGATTTTCAACCGACTTCAAAAAAGGAGGAGGTTCTCAATTCTACCGATTTTTTTTTGTATTTTTGTTACACAATTACTCCACCAATTATGTATTGATTTTGATAATTCTTTTTTATCTTTTGGACTCTCGTAATTTACATCCTGAAGATTACTGAGTATCTTCAATAGTCAAGTGGAATTTATAATTCGTAGCTTTTTTATGTAAGCATTGAAAACCAGATCAAAAATTTGTTTAGTAGTACAATAAAATGGACAAGTGCGAGCGAGACTTGCGACCTAAGGGTTCCAATCCGTAAATTATTTCGAAATCATCTGAGTCCTTTTCAAGTTTCAGCCTCTTTTTTCTACAAACTACTAACATTTTAGGGGTAAAAAAAATTGAAATTCCTCAATTTTAGACGGTGTTTCTACGGTGGTAGTACTCTGGACTCTGGTCTCTGGACGAACTCTTTCACAAGAAGTTCTACTACTCTTAAAGAGGAAGGAAACTCTTTATGGGTTCTTAAAACAGCAACATAAAGATGCACGAAGCAATAGAAGCACGTACGAAACCTAATTTACATATCTACTTTAGCATAGCAAGATGCCGTCTCCTATAATCAGACCGGCTGATCTAATAAGTGGGATTGGACGGGTGGCGGGCTATAGCGATACCCCACCGAGGTGCAAACTTTGAAAAATAATTAAAAATTATCCGAAGAGTTTAAGAAGAAAATTTACGCGTTATTGAAACTGGTATAAATTTAGCTTTGAGCTCAAGAGTGTAGGTTTACAATTTATGTAAATTGAAAAGTTGAATAAGATATCTTATTATTTTGGTCTTAATACGCACAGTATGACAAACATGAGGTATTAAACATCACCTAAGAACAAAAATGTATAGTAAAGATGTGATTTTTTTTAAAACCTTTCATGCACTCTTGTGTATAAAATTAGTACTACCATATATATATATAAATTTGGACAACTAAATAAGTACTATTAGTAATCATTACGATTACTAATAGTACTTATTTAGTTGTCCAAATTTACGAACAAGCCTAAAGAAAAAAGGCCTTAGATGTGAGTGGTTCTCTACTTTTCACCATTAGAGAATACAAGCTTGTAACGGGTAACTTGAGTCATTCACTTTGCTCCTAAATTGTGTCAAATTTTCATTTGCGACACATCAGGCCTAATTTTCGAGGCGAGAATTTTGCGCGCAATATTGTTTGACGAAAAATAATATTCATTCTAAGTGCCACAATTTTAAAAAAGCCTGTGTACTATATAACTACTTATACATTCTATATAGTCCTATTTGGTAGGTATAACAGCGAGTAAAACTCTGAGGTTTTTTGAAGGTTTCTAGTCATCGTAAGATAACTATAATTATATACTATACACTCATTTTCTTTCATAAGGTCAGAAACAATGCTGTTTATATACACATAATATTATTACAGACCGGGAAGGACATATAACATACAAGGATAAAAATTCTTGTAAATTAGATTAATGTACCGTAAAAAACCATTTGTGGCTATTAACGGCAGTAGATGCTGTATTTACGATATGTCAAAGTCAAAGTCAAAACTCAAAAAGTATTTTATTCATTGAAATCACAAGGAACTTTTTCTGCTCTTTCCAAGGGAGACGTCGTCCTTTTTTATTTTATTTCAATTTCTAGTGTTTTTTTGAGTTATATCGTGTAATTTTGGTGGCATTTTAACCGGTGTAGCTTATAAAGAGCACACAGTAGTGAATTTAAATAAAATAAGTGTATTGCGTGTCTTTTCGAAGGGGTGGAAATTGTCCAGGAACATTCTAGTAAACTGCCATCGATTTACTAGAACATGACTTGACAGAAGACTTTGACGACTGGACATTGTTTGATTAGAATCAATAACTTGACATTGGCAAAATTGAGAAAATATTCAGATGCCATAAAAAAAAAAAAACACAGGTGTTATTTTGAATCGTCTTATATAAACTTAAATTACTCCTATTCTAACGCGATCAAACCTAGAAGAATCAGGGCAACAAACCTTGGCTTGATTTGATAATCCTTCTTACAACTAGGTGGAAAGTACCAGTGTGGTGCCTCGAGAACAGGAAGAAGCTGATACATAGATAATGAGAATTTTAAAACCTTAGGTAGGTAGTCAAAAGCAAAGAGAATCAGCAAAAAGTGTATAACACAGCACACCTACGCTTGATATAATTATAAATAACAACCTTATAAAACCATGTAGTTAGGTAGGCACAGATATTGCAAATTTATATTTTATCAGTCGAGGGGCAGAGCGATATCGGGCCACGCGGTTTTATCATTAGTATAGTCATCTCAAATAAATAATGCTGACATTTCACAAAACATTATCTAGCCCCAAGCTAAGCAGAGCTTGTGATATGGCAACTAGATAACTGATATACTTAATACAATACACATTACATAGATAGATATTTTTTATTATACGTAGAAAATACCCAGAAACACCCTGAACAAATATCTGCAGATCGTGCAATTTGTTCCTAGGCGGGAATCGAACCCACAAACCTCCTGCGTCGCAGTCGAACCTACGCTCACCGCGCCACAGAGTTCGTCAAAACGCCAAACAACGATAACTACTAGATAATGTCAAACCTTATCTATATTAGAGACTTTCTTATGATAAAGAAACAACAAATAACTTCTTATTTGCCAAGATTGTTCTAAATAGACTACAATAACAATGAAAACATCACATATACATTAGGCATTACTTAGCCGTAGATTATCACACATAACGGTGAACGTGAACCACAAATACACATAAACGGTCGCTTAATGTTATTTGAGGTGCTTACGGTGCGAACCTGAACAAATCTTATGCTTACAAAGAGATTCTTTGGTTATTATTCGTATCTATTTACAACTGATGTACATAATCTCAAGTCTGTAATGTTTACACGTCTTGGACAAACTAGCTTAATAAATGAAAATGTGTGTCATTTTTAACTGCTTCCAAATACTCTAAATAGCAACAAGTAATAAAAAATTATACAATAATTATGTCAAAATGTTTTTTTAATGAAAACTGCCACGATGTCTTGGAAATGCGTAAAACTCTAAAGCTGGTACTAAGAAACATTTCGTAAGCTTGGAATAGTTACACCTTGCTTTCTCTCTTTCGGTCAACTTAGAAACTGCTTGTTGCAAAAGACAAAACAGTGTGTATTCTAAGGTTAAACATGTTGCCATATTTATAGCAACGTCCTATAAGGCTACGATTAGGTTGGTGCAATCAGGCATAGTTTTTACAAATGTAACGAAAATTAGTTAGAAATTTCCAAGTTACACATATATGACAAGTCATATAGGTCGCAGAACTACACCGTTGAGGAATAAAGGTTGGAGTGGAACTAGACGACTGACGCAGTGTAGGAAGGGCCTTCTCTCGATGGACCAAGCACATTATAAAGGTAGCAGGAAGTCCGTGGATGGAGACGGCTCAAGACCGTTCGTCGTGGCATTCTAGAGCGAGGCCTATGTCCAGCAGTGGACTAATACAGGCTGATGATGATGATAGTCTACCGTTCGTTGACCTAAAGCGAGGTTTTTTTCAGAAATATTAACATTTTGTGAGAAATAAAATTAAATACCTACATGTTCCCCTGTACCCTGTGTGATTTAATGTCATACCTATGACATAAAAGCACACGTATGGTTATTTAATGTCATCAATCATGTTTACTTTTTGGGATAGATCGTTTCTCTCACGCCACAAGCTGTGTAATACCTGGACTATACATTTGTGTAGGTAGGCTGTATTTTAGGCCGTTGCACAAAAAGTATTACATGAAAATGCTCTTGAATTCATGCCTTTTATGAATTACTTTAAAATATTCTGCCACTAAAAGCCAAACAGTATTACTGCCGCGGGGTTTTATCGCTGTGAAGAGTGGTTTATAGTATTAGCAAACAAAAAAAAAACATTTATTTACAGAAAGAAATATGTATGTACAAGTACACAACTAGTACATACAAGTATGTACAAAATTTACAAAATGCAAGGAAAAGGAAATAATTTTCAGCATTTTAATAGATCAGGTTTTTTCATGGATTCATTCTTATCCCACACTGGCTCATCCTATAAATCAACTGTGACAATCGTAGGTTCTTTTTAAAGCTACATAACAGAACTTATTCTGTTTTTTCGAAAGGAGACGTCGATATATGTTATTTATTTTATTTATTTCTAGTGTTTTTTTAAGATATATCGCGTAATTTTGGTGGCATTTTAACCGGTGTAGCTTATAAAGAGCACGTAGAATTTATAAATATTAGTGTATTACGTGTCTTTTCGAAAGGGTGGAAATTGCCCAAGGAACATTCTAGTAAAACTGCCATTGGTTTTCGATTTGATATTACGGATTACAGAATATTTTATTTTGACATTATGAAATAGTAGGGCATTCTGTTTTAGTTTAGGCGCACTCTACCATAGTCCTTGGGGTATAAAACCAATTTTGTTTCAGTCTATATTATTTATTGAAAGAAAAACATCGCTTTTCTTTGAGCTACTGCCCTGTGTGATTGCAGGAAGATTTCGTGATGAATTTCATGAATTCCAAATTTGTATCACAGAACTACTAAAATAACGATTAACACAAATTCACTGCTGATGTTGCTTGTATTTGATCGAGTAATCAGGCAGAGTTCTATTAAAGAGTTACGGCTTGGACTTTGAATCATTTAAGAAGTCTAAATCTGATCGTTCTCTCTGCAAATGTGTAAAGTACAGCCTGTCATTTTGAGGCGCATGTCTCATTTATAAGACTTAGAGGTCGCCCCGGTTTCAACCGCGTTATGCTCCTGAGATAATTAGGTGTCCTATGTGAAATATCCAGGATTTAATGTATCTGTGTACCAAATTTCATCAAAAAAGGTCAAACTGTTTTGGCAAACACCTTTAACCACTATTCAACCACCATTCATTTATTTGTCTTTTAAATATTAGTAGGGATTTTGTTTTATCGTGGTGTGCCCTACCTAAGAATATACCCCTCCATATCTTTCCGTGGCTATCTTAAAAGCCGACTTAAGGCCGATTTACACTTCAATAAGTACAGTAGCGAGTTAACTTGCGTCATCGGCGAGTTAAGTTGTTAATGTTGTTTGAACGGCAAAAGCGAGTTAAGTAGTAAGTTGTTGATTAAGTTGAGTTAGAGTAGAGTCGTATAGAACGCGATCCAATTTTTTGGCGAGTCCAGTGCGAAGTAGCCCCCTCTCTCGCGTCTCCCGCGCCCCGCCAACTTAACTGGCCGGCATGTAGACGGGTGAGTTTAGTACAGTCCATATATTTGTAAAGTGCGGCCGCGAAACGCGACTAGTCTTCTTCTCGGCAACTTATGACTACTCACTCCGCCCGTTTGGACGCTACTTACAACTTACTACTTATTATTTAAGTATCTGAGTTCTTAAATCGCTACTGTACTTATTGAAGTGTAAATCGGGCTTTAGGGATTACACCAGAGGAAGTACAGCAGCATCCACCTGAGCACTTAACAGCGATACTGCGATCACAAATGCGCTTGGAAAAGCGTGGTGATTATGGCGATACACCCCATTGCATTCTATGGGAAAGGACTCGTCCAGCAGTGGATGTCTTAAAGACTGCTGATGATGATGAGGGTTTTTTCATTAAATCCATAAAATTAATTTGTAACGACGGCGATGTTTTTAATTTTTACTTATTTTTTCGCTAAGCATTTATAATGCGTTTTAATTTCTTATCTTCTCACAGTTAAGCCCATTTTGGCATGTTGTTTTGCAAGGATCTACTTGAAATTTTAATGAAGGTAAACAATAAGTTTCCTAAGGGTGCAATCAAGATTTTTCCGAGGTTCACGCTCAACCGCTAATGAATATAAATTGTTGGTTGGACCGCACTACGTAAAAAGTCTTGTTAAAATGTTTTTGGCAAAGTATCACAAATCGGAACATTGTTTCATGATGCTATAGCTTTTTGTGATAAACAGTTAGAATAGAAACCGAACCAGACCTTCTATTCAATTTTGCATCAAAAAAAGTTGCTATACTCAAGCCACAAAATAACTTATTCTGTGCTCCAACTTTATAGCAGTAATTGTTTTGCGTGGAATTTAGAATTTTTTAGAACGTTTATTCTTTTTTTTGCATATTTTCTCAACAAACGTTTTACTACAAAACTGACAAGTTTAAAGACTGTGTAATATTCTATTTTAATAATTGACGGTTTATTCTGTCACAGAAATTGAATATTTTTGAACGACATCCACTCAATATCCGTTAACAGATATTCGCAAAAAAACATTCCGATTTCTAAATTGAACATTGTAATATCGTTGTAAAACCTTCGTCCCTGGCGGTCGAGTTGATTTGCACACTTTGTTATGTCACACGAGACGTTTAGGGACTTGATAAGTGATACTTTTGACCTTTCCTTTTAGCCATTTGCCTTTGCTGGTAAGAAGTTTAAAGGTAGAACGTTAACAACGTGATATAAAATTTCAGTTGCTCCACTGAGTATATTTTGTACAATAGAATCCTGCTAAAAGAAACTTGTATTTATCATGCGGATTCAGAATTGCCGTTTGAAACAGGATTCGATATAATACTAGAAGCCAGTAATGTATTACCAAAGTACACCTGACTGGGTACCATAACACCCAGACCCGGAACAAATATTTGCAGATCATACAAACATTTGTTCTGCAGCGGAAATCGAAACCGCAACCCATCTTCTATAGCATCATCTTCATCATCTTGCATCTCAGCCGGTGACTCGCCCGTCGCACCACCAGAGGTCGTCAAATCAAGCCAAGCAGTGGTTATTGCCTTCTTTCTTCCAGGCTTGGTTGAATTGGAACATGAGTAATTTTAATTTCTAAGACGATTCAAAATGATTCTTGTGATTTAAATGAACAGAATACTTTTGACTTTGAATGTTACTTTTGTGATCTCCAGTACCAGTGCAGTACGGCGGTCAAACAGTTCACTTCCACGATCTCCAAATAGTAATGCGTGTTGGTAAGCGGTCTGACGGCAGGACCCTTGTCCCGTAGAAGAAGAGTAGGCCTTCAGTGTAGGACACTACGTGCGTTGACATGCTTGCGCTATCTCATCTCTCCGAGACACTAATAGGGCCGGTGCAGCGGCCAATTCGGCTGAGGTGTGTGATGCCTCTGGTGTTGCAAGCTAGGCTACGGTAACTACTTTCCATGGGTTATTCCCGCTCGTCCTCACGTCTCGTCCCCACTGGGGACGAGCGGGTTGGCCGTATGCATGGATGCTAGTAGTATAAAAAAAAGATGCAAATATGCAAGTCTCGACAGAGCTTAAGATTTCCATAGGTGCGGAGAGAAGAGGAGACCAGAGGAGATGTGTTTGAATAAACCAATCCGATTTCGTTATTTCCACATCTCTTCTCTGCTTAGCTTCGGTGGAAATGGATCAAGCGGAGAGGAGAGGAGATGTCTCATTTTTCTATAGAATTTTGTGTGGCGAGCGAGCAAACGGCATGGCGGAGTGGAGAAATATCTAGTCGGGCGGCTGGGCGGCGCAACCCGCTATCTTCTCCCCGCGCCTCACACACCCGAAAGCGTCATTCGATTGACTGGCTTTGAATCTCTGCTACACATAGCTCACATCTCCTCTCCGCTACACTTCTCCTCTCCGCTTTGGTGGGAATATCCTGCCAGTTTTGCAGCACATCTCCTCTAATCTCCTCTACTCTCCGCCCCGGTGGAAACCAGCCCTTAGCCTTTGAGTCAGAGGAGTAACGGGCCCTTTGCGTTTTTTAAATTCTGTAAGCGACTTTTGAGCTGACTCTTATCTGGTTTAAAGCATTTGCATTCAGTGTGGCAATGCAGCCAGTGTCTTAAGGACGCTGCTGTCTGGTAGTTATTTGAAATGGTTGACCTATCTTTCGATCGGTTGCTCTAGATAGCTCAAGTGTTTCTTTTGAATAGATCTATTTTTTGTATATTATTGAATAATATAAGTTGTATTACTCTTACCGTAAATTAAGATAAAATACACCTAAAGGCATTAGAGATAAAGCAGCGGAGTCAGTACTTTAGTAAACAATAATTTAGCATAGATAGATAGATAGATAAACTCTTTATTGCACAACAAATAAAAATACAAAAAATAAAGGAAACAAAAAAATAAAAATAACGTACAATGGGCGGTCTTATCGCTAAAAGCGACCTCTTCCAGACAACCTTTAGATGGATAGGATAGTAAAAAATCAAAAAGACGGCGGTGTACATTTAAAACATACCTACTTAAATATACCTACAACTATACTTATACAAGTACCTAAAAATTATAAATATAAATATACTTAATATACCTACATAAAAAATACATATATACTACATATATAACTAGCATAATATATGGTAGGGTCTCAGGTACCTTGAGTACCTACTTATTAGCGAAACCGTTGTGATCCCTTCACGTCGTCGGTTAGTGCGAGTACTTGTACAGGTTGTGACATGTTTCGCAGATGCGAGTGACGCGCGTCAGTCTCATGCTCGGCCCGCATTAATATATATTAACCAATTTGCGAGCCAATACACTATCCCGCCAATTTCACCATTACCAGCTTTTAAATTTTCGATGGTGATTAATGAGTCAATGATTTTAAAAACTGATTTTGAGTTGAATTTCTGTGAAGATGAAATATTTTGCTCTCTTTTTGAAAACTGTATCTAAATCTGTCTTATGGGACGTAAGTTGGTACTTAAGTTGAATACAAAGAAATGTCGTTGCGTTTAAAAATTACAGAAAAAAACACTAAGTTACCAGCATCTTGGAACGCTTCCGTCGGTAGTGATTTGGATCGTTTGATCTTTATAAATCGTTTGCAACGGTCTTTAAATAGATAAACTATTACAATTCTATAAAAAAAAAAACTTTTGTTATTTGTATTATTCTTTCTACGATACTTACGATTCTATCAAGACAAGTGTAAAAAGAGTTGTAGGACTGCTTATAAATACGTCATCCTGATTGGAATCAAACACGAGGTAAGCTTGTTTATTTGAATCGAATACTATTAAACAAGCAATTTGTATGTTTATATTATTTTGTTTTTTGAAACGACTCTAATTTTTTTATTTTTTTCTCTTTTCTTTTGATGAAATTTGGTATATAGGGGTTTTTTGGGGGCATAAAATCGATCTAGCTAGGTCTTATCTCTCAGAAAACGCATATTTACGATTTTAATTTCAAATAATGTTGGTAGATCATTTATCACGTTCATGATAGTTCTGAGCCAAACGGGAAATACAAGGGATTTTTCTTTATAATTTAATAACAAATCTCTGATGAAGTATTTCCCGTTAGCTGTCTTCAAAGGGCTTAGTGAAATACCATTTCGTATGGGAGAGCTGAAACGGTGCCGGAATGTGTCCCTTCTACTATTGCTATAGTTGATAATATTTCAGCTATTCTTTTGGAAGCAAACAACGAACTAATCTTTAATTTGTTCATATAAAAAAATAAAGTAGTTAGTGGCTTTTTGCTACTATAGAATTATAACAGGATAAAACTACGAAAACAAGACACAAAAACAATTTTGACTTGTAGCTCGTTACAGATACCGCAGAGCATCAAGACGAAATTTTTCCGTCAGTGTGTGTTACCAGTGATGACATTCCGGCACTGAGACGTGGTCAATAACCATTGCCTCATTCAAGCTTAAAGTCACGCAGCGGGCTATAGAGGCTATGAGCTATCCTCGGAGTTTAACTGTGATGAAATCCGACACGACGAGATCCGTAGAACCAAGTTCACACAGTATAGCATCCCCCATAATAGGGTATCGGGAGAGCTAGCAATTTGAAGTAGTAATGAACAGAATAATCAGAATAATCAATATATTGGTAAGTAAATATAACATTTACAGGTTAAACAGACAGATATTCAGGGTGTTCTGGGTATTTTTCTATGTATAATAAAAAATATCTATCTATGTAATGTATTGTATTAAGTATATCAGTTATCTAGTACCCATAACACAAGCTCTGCTTAGCTTGGGGCCAGATAATGTTGTGTGAAATGTCCAGCATTATTTATTTATTTATTTTATTTTTATATATAGGTAGCATTGTCACATTGCTTCAGAAAATGTATAAAGAGATAAATTATAATTATATAACTTAGGAGGACTTAATTTAAATTAAGTCAGTAATTCCAATTCTAAAAATAAATAAATTAGGTACAAATTGTAGACAGACATATTAAATATATTTAACTAGATTGTATTAAATTAACTTGAAATATGAAAAATTATTTGGCACGCCAAATACTCAATCTATATAGTTCTAAGAGTTATAAAGTTAAAGTGGTCATGTGCAAGCCATTTACTCGAAACTAGCAGAACCGACAAACGCTGGAGAATGAAGGTTCTCGAGTGGCAACCACGAACCGGATGACGCAGTGTATGACAGCCCTCCACTCGATTGACCGACGACATTTTAAAGTTGTTAGAGTCGGTGGGTAAAGGTGGAACCGTAAACCGTAACCGAAATACATTTTCCGTTCAATAAAATGGTTAAACAAAATGGTAAATCCTTTAGTGGAACTTGAAGAATAGACAGGAGAATTGATGGCAACAGCGTAAATGCTGCATCAGTGTAGAATGCTATTTGAAACCATTTCAATCCACAATCTAGGTAAGTGTTTTGTAATCATAATTATAATCTCGTAAATTAGTATAATAGGCTCGAAAGGGTCCATTAATGTTTTGATATTAGTCTACTTTTTAACCGACTTCCCAAAAAAGGAGGAGGTTCTCAATTCGGTTGTATTTTTTTTTTGTATGTTTGTTACCGCATATCTCCGGCGTTTATGAACCGATTTGGAAAATTCTTTTTTTTTTAAATAGATATACTTCCAGATTGGTCCAGAATCCAGTTCTGATGATGGGATCCATGAGGAATTGAGGGAACTCCTCAAATATTGTAGGCATACATATGGCGATTTTGATATTTTCAGCAACAAACCAAGCATTTGCATTCAAAAAGTATCATAATCCTTTCACCACTATGGTTCTTTCATAATTTTTTTTCATCCAAATATTTAGTCGAATACAATGGCGGAAGTCGGTTTTTTAAATTAAAAGTTATACATTACCAAAAACATGCGCTCATATTGAATTAGCCATAATCACCACGCTTGGCAGGCGGATTGGTGTTGAGTACTCAGGAGGACGCTGTCATCCCCTGGTGTTACCCCCGTCAAATAACCTAAAATAATATTGGTTCGTTTCTAGGGTTTCTAGATCAATAAGTCTTACATGTAAACAAAACTTTTTGATATAATTGTGGATATTGTTTCTTTGACGGAACCAAAGTGAACGTATAGGCACGGAGGGATATAATTGGCGTGACCACAAAAGTCAATGGCTCAAAATTGTCAAAAGTTATCAATAAGATAATTTACCAACTCATAGAATAACTCGGATAGAATAATATTTATCTAAGTAGGTCAAGGGAAGGGGTTTGTCTGTCTGAGATCAAGGCGCTGTATTATCTTTCCAAATACAGTTTTGATGAATTAAATTTTGGCAATATTTAACAGATGAAAACCTACGTAACATATGTTTAGTAACATACTTAGGTTTTTATCTAATACTTATTTTTATTAGAAAAGGAAATGGCTAGTAGTCGAACATTATGATTTACTCACGGCCCGCACACTTTGTCCTAAACTTTAGCAAGCCAGTGTATGTTCCAAAAACAATCTATAATTTAGAACAGAACTCATTTCTTTTCTTTTTTTACAATTACCACCAACGGTGACTGCAAAAACTCGGCAACTTTTCTAATAATTTCACTTTCATAGCAGTTGAAAGTTTCTAATAGTTTCATGCACACTTTTACCAAGTTTATTAGCTCCTGACTCCAGTTTAAGCTGTTATGAGCTTGTCATTAAAATGGTTCAGTGGTTGGATGCGATAAAAAATCATAGAGTTGTGATAGAGATATATTTTTGAATAAGGTCTATGAAATACAATTTGAATTGCTAATACCTATACATGAACACTATGTGTAAGATTTTAATCTTCCGTCTAGTAAATTTAATGATTTACTGTTAGAACATTCTCCGTACGTGAAGCGTAAATCAATTATAATTCAAACTTTCGTGATTTACATTGCATTCTCTCTCTAAAGTTCTTAGATAAAAAAGTATTATGTGTCATGCTCACAAAAACACAACAGAAAAACATATCTGATTACTAAATATGTATATCAGAGGAGAACACAATAATTATAAGATCTTTCATAGCATATTGATGGTGTAAAATTATTAGGCTGTTTGTAGTCTAGACAATTACATAATTAAAAACAGGGCAACTACAAGACATAAAAGCTAACCACGACCTATTTGCCTTTGTAAACTGTATATCTCGCCTTTGACATAATCTCTGAATTTTAGCCAAACTGTCACATCTCTACTTACAATTCCCGTGATATCATTAGCTTAATTTCTGCGAATGGAGACCCCTATTCCTTTATTCAGTATCAAAAGTAATTCTTCGGTTAACGTTTATTGTCAAAAGTTAAAATTGTTTTGGGCGTAAAGGGCTTAAATTGACGCTATGCGCTACTTTGCTTGTTTTTGCGGAAACTGGCTGAGGCTTCAAATTGAATTAGAATAACATAACTTTTATGCTATTTTCTGAACGCAAGTCTTTTGAGTATTTCATGCAAAATATTGCTAGAAATGCCCTGTGTCTTCAAGAATATCGTTTATACCGTGATCGTATTTCTATTAAGTTGTCAATTTTGATCGCCCCACAGCAAAAGTAAATGCCAAGCGTGTTGTTACTATCGAATACAAGTTTTGTTAAAAATAGAAGTAGCTTTAAAAGGCAAGAGATAATTCATACTATAATAAAAAGATATAACCCGGTGTACATTACAAAAAGAAAAAAAGTACATTTAAAAAAGTAACAAAAATATAAATGGAGTTACTAAAAATGAGTTACAGAACAAAAATATACGATTTTTAGTATGTAATTATACATACAGTTGGCTAATTAAGAATTATTTTGCACTGGTAAAAAAATATTATAGCCCGTTGGTTGATACAACGATTAAAAAAAAAATCTTTGATTTGACAACCTCTGTGGCGCGGCGGGCGAAGGTTCGCCTGCGACGCAGGAGGTTGCGGGTTCGATTCCCGCCTCTATTAAAAAATTATTTACTATTTATTATTTACTCGGGACAAATATTTGTACGATCTGCAGATAATTGTTCTGGATATTTTCTATGTATAATAAAAAATATCTATCTATGTATTGTATTGTATTAAGTATATCAGTTATCTAGTGCCCATAACACAAGCTCTGCTTAGCTTGGGGCTAGATAATGTTGTGTGAAATGTCCAGCATTTATTTATTTTATTTTATTTATTAATTTGATTTAGGTGGATGAATATTATGCTTTTTACCCATGTCTTGCATTGGCTTAAAAAGATGCCCCGTCTCATCCCATTGATTTTTTAAAAGCCAACTAAGGTAATTACACTAGGGGATGGGCAGAAAATATTTCCTAGTAGGAGCAAAGTTAAATAAATATCAAAAACGTATTGCATAGCAGATCGTGTGCAATCGTATATCCTTACGTTGGCCTTATTCGAAAGTAAGAGGGTGAATTCCTTTAAACTACTGAACACCCAAACTTCAATATGAAATACTTGAAAATCTATGGAAGTAGTAGGTACCTAGATATTGTAGAGTTTGCTACAAAAACGTAGCTAGCTCTCTAACTCTAAGTTAAAGTCAAAATTAGTCAAAATCTTGTCTTGTTTCTTACCAACTCGCATGTCTGGTAGTGAGTCTTCCTTACTTTGAATGTTACGGAGATATTTCTTTTATGTCACTGTAGCGCATTTGGTTTCTTAAAAGTGATAGTGAACAATAAGTTCATAAACGACGATAATGCTAGTGATTGAATATTTAATTAAAATCAAGATTTGGTTTCCATAAAGTAGTAATAATGGAGGACCAAACCTCGTGTTCACAAGATTTTGTTGAACAATGGATTGTCTTCAAAAAAATCAAAAATGTCGTAAATACTTTATCGTATTAGGTTAAAACTAAATGTCTGCAAAATTTTCAACTGGAAGGTTCAGGAGAAGCTAATTCTTTAAAAATTTTGTTATCAAAATATATTGATATCTGTTGGAATATTTTTTCGTCCCGTATTTTTTTAGAGCTTTTTTATATTTTTCTGCATTAAGTCAAATATTTCCAATCAAAAGTTTAGTCAAACAAGATTTCAGCCTGGCTTTCTAGTTTTTTAGGAAGTATCTTATTAAATTATAGACAGTTAGTAAAACTGTACAATTACTTAGGCTATTTTATTTTATTTTGATTATTTATTTTATTGAGTCGAAAGATGGACTCAATACAATGGATGGAGGCGGCTCAAGACCGTTCATCGTGGCATTTTACGGGGAGAAGCCTATGTCCAGCAGTGGACTTCTAAAGGCTGATGATGATGATTATTATTCAGACACCAACTACTAACTTTCTTATTATTTAATATTCATCCTATTAGCACTGAACATACACCGACATTAATCCACTTTAAGTCACTTACTCGTACTTCTAGAACTTTCTATAACAAAACCCATTCTTCGAGCCACTTTGTATTGTAATCCATCTATTTAGTATTCCCAACACATTGTAAAGAGTTTCTTTAAATCCTTTTATATGCAGGGAAAACACTTACCTCACGTTCCGTGCCACATTGTCGGGCAAATTACTCCTAAATACTTATGTGAGGTGCCCTTTATTATACGTGGTGCTAGGTCGTCTCACGTGTGACGGGATAATAATTATTCTTCAGGTTTTGCTGGGTTAAATAATTATTTGGCACTCGATTATTCTTTTGGATTTTCCCGGGAATTAATTGAATGGTGATGAGGATCGTTAGGGTTAATTTGTTGGCTAATGGAGTAAATCAGTTAGATACGTCTAATACTTAAAAAGTGTATGAATACACGCCCTTTTCCTGGATAGGTAGGCAGAGAACACAGTTTTCCACTTGCTACCCTGATTACTGTAATTTATTATAATCACTTTGATCCTGAACATCACTTACCTAAAGTTAGTGCATTTGTAAACCAAATTGCTTTAAATCTTCACATGTTATAAATCTTATTACAGATCTATTTACTGATTTTAATTTATATTTTTTATCAAAAGCACAAAACCATTGCTATTTGTAGGTCAAATATTGCGAATTTTTGTTTTAAAACTTAGTTTCAACAACAACAAGAATGTAAATTAGAAATAGCAAAGTCCGGAGGGTAAGGCGCGTTACTTTTAAAAGAGAAATTATTGTCGTTTTCCTTTGACTTAAAAGTAATTTAAGTGGTTTTTGTACGTAATTTCCATTTTAATTTACGCGTGTCTGTGGATTGTATTTCGTAATAACCGTTATTGAGTGACTTAGTGGTCATAAAATTTTACTGTTAGGTGAAATTATACAGAGTGGAAATACGTTTCAAGTGATAACATTTTAAATCACCTATTAGGTTATTCTTGGTAGGCTTTTTAAAAACTAGAACTTCCCTTACAACTTCATTATTTTTAAAACATAGTTTAAGAGTAGCGACGACATGCTTTTTAGGGTTTTTAATAAAATTGTTTTCAAAACTATTTCACTATTTAATTTTATGTTTTTTTTTACTATTATATGAGGTGGTATATTTCATAAAATCTTTTTTGGAATTACTTCAATGACACACAATCCTAAACCCTTTCTCCCTTCTTTAATCTACTCAGCTAGGACTTACCTGGTTCGTGTGAAGTTCTCCGATAACAGACTGACAGACACGACTGACCGCAACAAGTGTTGTGCCGCCAACCGCCCTAGGCGCCGCTTATATAGCAAGCACGGAACCGCCCAATGCCGCCCACCGCCCTAATCATCGCCGGAATCCTGGAATGCTGCTAACATAGTTTGCATTTCAATTTCGCGAATCAAAATTTCCTGACGTCACATTTTTACCCCTAGAACCTTCTCGGTTGTTTACTTATGGGATGAAAAGAGGCTGGAACATTTTGAAATTTTAAAACATTGTAATTCTTGTAGCGGAAACTCTATTTTTTCACCTCTTACATCACACACTTTGGACCCTATGCTGGCGCTAATCTAAAGGGATTTTCAACAATTTAACTGTAATTATTCATGTCAGATAAATTGATGTGTAAAACAGGACCAAGAGTCTCCACGTGTCCTCTTTAGTATGCCCTTGAACTAAAAACTTGTTGCCTATAGTTATCTACCAAACTAACTTGGGTTACTGGCCTAAATAGATGTTTAAAAAAATTTAATAAATTGAATTCACATTTTTCACAAACAACCCCTTACACGGTACCGAAAGTTGAGATAAAAATATGTATCAAAACATTTCCTCCAGGGGGTTAGTACGGGTTTTGATAGTTTTCGAAACTATATGAAGTTTCATTTCTATCCATACATTTACTGACTTCCTTAGTTTTCTTCTCGTTTTCGCTAGGGGCGCTGCAAGTAAATGTATAGAAGAAAACGAAACTTCATATAGTTTCAAAAACTATCAAAACCTGTACTAAGCCCCCTGAACAGCGTTAAAAGGAGATATGCGTAAATCAATGATTATATCATAAGATAGTTTAAATCAGTTTTCGGTATCGTGACGGTCACTTTTTGAGCGTGGGCTTTTTATCACTTCCTCCTCCATTAAACCCGGCTTTATGCAGTACCTACATATTAAATAGCTCTATAATGCATTTACAACTTTGGTTCTAAAAAGTTTTCGTAGCACCCTCGTAGCTTCGTAGCGTTAAATAGCTACGAATTTTGTGCACATATTTTAGAACCAACGACAACGAAGGTAAGTATATATCGTTTATCTTTCTATCTGTCTTTTGAGAAACAACACCATGTTTTTAACCGATTTCAAAAAAAGGAGGAGGTTCTCAAATCGACTGTATTTTTTTTGTATTATTAAATTATTATGCCTACCTGGCACTGGAAAAATTGAGAAATTTCTCAAAAGCCATATATTGAAAAAATGCGCAGCTATCCTGGGCTCATTAACGAATTAATCGCCAACATGAAACATGATTTTTCACTCAAAAAAAGTATGTGCGCATTAACACATGCTCAAAACGGTGAAGGGGATCATCATCATCATCATCAGCATGTACAGGTCCAGGTCCACTGCTGGGCATAGGTCTCCCTCATGGAATGCCACGTGGAATGCTTTCAAGCCGCCTTCATCCACCGACTTCTTGCGAACTTTATAATATCTTTGATCCATAGAGGGGGCTTTCCTGCATCGTCCGATTTGTGGTCACCATTCAAGAACCATACTAGCATACATATAAATTTATCTATAAAACAGCATAATGTCGGCATATGTTTCATGAAGGATATTTATTTTAATTTTGATCAATCATTTAAAACTGTAAAGTAGGTTTCCAGGACGATGGGTTTTGATGGATAACATCCTAAAGTGTCGTAGCTTGATGTATCATCTAAAAATTAATTGATTTTGAACATATTACAAAGAAGGCGATTGGTTACAGTCTTTTTTTAACCGACTACACAAAAAGGAGGAGGTTCTCAATTAAGTAGTTTTTTTTTTTTTTTATGTTTGTTACCTCATATCTCCGGCGTTTATGAACCGATTTGGAAAGTTCTTTTTTATTCGAATGGATAGACTTCCAGATTGGTCAGAATCCAGTTTTGATGATGGAATCCGTGAGGAATTGAGGGAACTCCTCAAATATAGGCTTACATAATGGCGATTTTGATATTTTCAGCAACAAACCAAGCATTTGCATTCAGAAAGTATCATAATCCTTTCACCACTATGATTGTTTCATAATTTTTTTTTCATCCATATATTTTGTCGAATACAATGCTGGAAGTCGGTTTTTAAATGAAAAGTTATTCTGTGTTATTCTTCTCTGTTGTTTGACGACCACTGTGGTGCGGCAAGCGAGTAACCGGCTGAGATGCAAGAGGTTACGGGTTCGATTCCCGCTGCGAGACAAATGTTTGTCCTGCAAATATTTGTTCATGGGTCTGGGTGTTATGGTACTCGTAGTTCCTGATACCCACGACACAGGGAATCCTATTGTGGGATAAAGACTACGTATGTGTCTGTTGGGTGTTATGTTATGTGATGATATACACTTAACTTTTAACAGATTTTTATAAGTATGCTCGAAAATTTTAATTATCTACCTGGCTGCTGCTATAGCTTTTGGAATAGGGTTCTACTGATAGGCAAGATAAGATAAGTTTATTTCATGTCGCTTAGATAAAAAACATACTTACCAAAATATCTGTACTATAACTATGTATTTTATAGTTAATAGTAGTTTTATAAATATAGGAATATTTTCATCCATAATTTATATAAATGGTGACAGGTATAATTATGTAGGTAGTTTGAGAAATTTACCTTCCCTGTTAGTTTAAAAAACTGTGTTACGGCAAGGTATAGGTACGTCTCCGATGACAATTAATTTTCCTAAACAATTCTCTGTTCAAGTCCTGTCTTTCCTGTTTTGAGAAAGGGAATTGGCAGTTGATATTATGCAGGTAGACATGTACAAAGGTAAACTCAGTAAAAGATGAGTCTATATATAATAATAAAAGTGATTCTATGGGGCATTCTTCCCATACAGTGCATGAATGGGGTTCTCTAATTGTGATAACAGACGAAGCCAAAGGTGTCTATCGTCATATTTGTATGGCCCGGTACTAATTGTCACCTATCAGGTTTCGTGAGTTTGTTTGGGAAAAGTTTTCTAGTTATTTTTCATCAAGCACTCTCATGTTACATCGTTTCTTCCGCTTCCTGAAGCCTGACCCCCTTATTCATAATCATTTTTTAAACCTATTTTACTTTACGTAAATAGCTTTTGTTTTCTTCTCTCTGATGTAAAATGTCATATGTCAAAACAAGACAAAACATATTTTAACTAAAACAGGTTTAGAAAATGATTATGAATAAGGGGGTAAGTTTTTTGCAAACAATTGACACGGACGTATGGTGTAGTGTTACACGGATTTTGTAAGGCGACACCGATGAGCGCTTCTAGAGTACACTTTGTGGTATATCTTTTTGACATATCTTGTGACTATCATGGATTGTCATCAACATACAATTTTCGACATAAAAAACGCCAAATTATGTAGCGATTATTACAAACAAACTTCATCCTCCAATGTTAGGCTCAACATTAATTTTCTTATTAGTTTAAACTAAAGGCCTTTGTCCAGCAGTTGACTTCTTTCTACTGGTTGATGATGAGTTTAATACGCTTGTAACTTAACGGCTAACCGTTCCTGAGAAATATGGTCTTGACAGTTCAACAACAAAATGATCCTCCCGTTTTATTTTTAGTTATATGGCACGAAACTCCAAAATGTATAAATTCAGAGGCCCAATTTTCTAAATTATTTTATAACTACACTGAAAGTTAACCGAATCGAGATTGAACTGCGAATTGACAGAAAGTTGTAATTCTGCTCCCGCATAAATAACAATTTAGTCTCCTTTCAATTCACGGCGACTACCATTAGAGTAGGATGGTTATATTATATAATTGGAAAGAGTAAAGAGAGACTTTATCTACTTAAGCTAAAATTATCGAAAAAACTTTGAATCGTTTAAGTTTCGGTCACATTTCGATATAATCACATTACAGTGTTGTATTTTAAGTTAAGAGAATACCATTTCTGATATTTAGGATATCGACACAAGATCGAAGCATGATCCGAACTCTATTTTAACTATTTTTTATTTAGAGAATTGGGCTTCAGATCTCGATTTGAACTCGACTCAAAATGAACCTTGTTAGGAAAAGTTCTGTTCGATGGACAATGGCGTCGTCCGGCTTGCAGGGGACGCTGGGCAAACAAAGGGAAATATGATTGGACCGGGATGACGGCGATAAGGCGCCCACGTCTCGCTCTGTAGCCGCTTTCAAGCCAGAGCTGTGACCATGATTCAAGCTTGCGGAAAGCTTACTACTATATTACCGGCCTATCTAACAAAGTTCAATCTTTATGACTTTTTAACCGACTTCACAAAAAGGAGGAGGTTCTCAATTCGGTTAGATTTACTTCCAGATTGGTCCCATTTTTTTCAGAATCCAGTTCTGATGATGAAATCCATGAGGAATTGCGGGAATTCCTAAAATATTATATGCATACATATAGTGGTTTTGGTATTTTCAGCAACAAATCAAGCATTTGCATTCAGAAAGTATCATTACCTTTTCACCAATATGGTTTTTTCATAAAAAAAAATCATCCAGATATTTAGTCGAATACAATGGCGGAAGTCGGTTTTTTAAATGAAAAGTTATAAGTTCTCTGCAAAGAGAACAGAATTTGTTCTCTATATGGTGCTTTTGCAAAATCTTCACCGCCATCTACCGGATTTTTAAGAACTATTTTTTCTTTTTAATTGCCTCCCAGAAAACTTCCGATTGCATTCTATTGAGAGAGGCCTCGTTCAGCAGTGAACGTCTAACGGCTAATGATGATGATGAATTGCTTTGAGGATATCTTGTATTTTGATAAGACAATTGGTCACCCTACAATCAGAGACATATCAGATGACTTCTAAGGTGTTGAGGTCATGGTCTTTGAAGGCTCCATCGTGTTTATCACGTCGAAAATAGTTAACAAAGTGCTTACTAGATCAAATTACCAGTTATTATCACCTTGAGCTATTTTATGTATGGTATATCATTTTTCAATAAACTTCTAAAGGGAAATAGGTATTTTTAACCGACTTCACAAAAAGGAGGTTCTCATTTCAGTTGCATTTTTTTTTATAAACCGATTTGGAAAATTCTTTTTTTATTTGAATAGATATACTTCCAGACTGGTCCCTTTTTTTTCAGAATCCAGTTCTGATGATGGGATCCATGAGGAATTGACGGAACTCCTCAAATATTGTAGGCATACATAGAGCGGTTTTGATATTTTCAGCAACAAATCAAGCATATGCATTCAGAAAGTATACCCTTTCACCACTATGGTTCTTTCATATTTTTTTTTCATCCAGATATTTAGTCGAATTTAATAACGGAAGTCGGTTTTTTTAACCGACTTCCCAAAAAAGGAGGAGGTTCACAATTCGGTTGTATTTTTTTATTTTTTTATATTTGTTACCGCATATCTCCGGCGTTTATGAACCGATTTGGAAAATTCTTTTTTTATTTGAATAGATATATACTTCCAGATTGGTCCCATTATTTTCAGAATCCAGTTCTAATGATGGAATCCATGAGGAATTGAGGGAACTCCTCAAATATTGTAGGCATACATAGAGCGATTTTGATATTTTCAGCAACAAATCATGCATATGCATTCAGAAAGTATCATAACCCTTTCACCACTGTGGTTTTTTTCATAATTTTTTTTCATCCAGATATTT
Organism: Epirrita christyi; assembly: GCA_951392215.1. NCBI lineage: Eukaryota > Metazoa > Arthropoda > Insecta > Lepidoptera > Geometridae > Epirrita > Epirrita christyi. Next base: position 3,785,594 of record OX595843.1, read on the forward strand.
AGTCGAATTTAATGGCGGAAGTCGGTTTTTTAAATGAAAAGTGTTGGGACCACCTTACAACAATATGTGCTGATCCCACAATTCGCGACGGGCGGCCAGTCTCCCTGGGCCCGTCAAGCTTGTAACGTGTCTTTTAACTTTAGAATATTGGAAAGTAATTAATACAAGTAATTAGAATCTTCGGACTTTATTTTATTTCGAAACCCAATCACCTCGTACACTAAAGACTACAAAGTTATTGAAGTTTGTTAAAAACCGAAGGCCTTTAGAATATTTATTCCACTCGTTTCCACCTTTGTCTGTCACACACAGCCTTTATAAATTTATAGTAGGTAAGTGAATGTTTTTACAAGGATTATGTTTAAAATTCATAAGAGGTTGTGAATCCTGGACATTATTACGGATTTCGGGCTTTGCCTGTACGTGTGAAATCCCCATGAAGGTGGACTATGTACGTAGCTATATTTTGTTTAAAGGGAAATATTGATCAGTGATGTTATCGTTGGCCATATAGATAAGCACAAAGTCGCGCAGCGGGATATGGAGAGAGCTATGCTAGGTTAAAGAACTCCCTTTTCCGCATTCGAACTCTATGGATGGTCCATTATGCGTGAGCTATGCTAGGAGTTTCTACGTTACAAAATTTGAAATGAGGAAATCCGTAGAAGAACCAATATCACCGACATAGCTCTCAGAATAAGCAAGTTGAAATGGCAATAGGCAGATCATATAGCTCGAAGAAATAACCGTTGGGGAATAAAGGTTCTCGAGTGGCGACCACAAACCGAACGACGCGGTAGAGGAAGGCCCTCCACTAGATGGACTAAAGACATTATAAACGTCGCAGGAAGTCGGGGGATGGAGGCGGTTTAGGACCGTTCGTCGTGGCATTCTTAGGGAAGGCCTACGTCTAGCAGTGGACTTCTACAGGCTGAGGATGATGTTATCAAAAGAGATCATATTATTTTATTTTCCTGAAAAAAAGCTTCTTTTCGCGTTTTTTTTGGTCCTAAAAAATCTGCTATCCTATGTGTTATTAATTAGTATGAAGACAATTACGGTACCTCATAACCATCATCTTCATCATCAGCCTGCGGAAGGCTCCTAAAATGCCATGACGAACGGTCTTGAGCCGCCTCTATCCACCGACTTCCTGCGACGTTTATAATATCTTTAGTCCATGGAGTAGAGGGCTACGGTACCTACGATAAATTAATTAGGTACCTACTCACGTAATAAAACAGTAAGTGCTACTACAGTTGTCAACATTGTGACAATCAATCCATCCAATACTCCTACAATATAATCGTATCCTATTCTACTAACATTAAAAATGTGAAAGTTTGTGAGGATGGATTGATGGATGTTTGTTACACTTTCACGCAAAAACTACTGAACTGATTTCGATTAAACTTTGCAGTATTATAGCTTGTACATCAAATTCAAATTCAAACTCAATTGCATCATAATTATGTATGTACCTAACCTACCCAGTCAGGGTGTCACAATTTTATCTTGTCAATCAAGTAGACAGTAAAAAAAAATATATTAAAATTAAATTAATAGCTACATAAATTTCTTGTCATTAAAAAACTTGGCAAGGCTATAATAAACTTTTTTTACCAATATTTTTTCAATAATTTTTTATAAATAATATGTCAGTTTCATCCTGAGGCCGTAGACAAAGTAACATTCTAATAGCGATGACGCTAGTAGAAAAGTCCAAAATGTATGAGATTGACGTAAGCTATCGATATGTCACGTGGTCTTTTGTATTGTATTACGACTGTAGAAATCGTAATTCGCTTCGAAGCGAATACCGTTTGTCTAGGCCGGCAGGTATTTTACTATAGATTTCAGTGGCCACTGTGCTTGGCCCGGAACTGTGCATTGCTAGTTTTACATCAGAATAACATATAGGCTATAATTTATAATAATTTACAATAGAGGTTCCACGCAGGCGGAGTCAATAGAGGTTCCACGGATGGAGCCGCGAGCAAATACTAGTCTAACATATTGGTACAAATCTTCTAATGTTTGCAATCAAATGCAGATTCTAATTTATCGGTCGTAAAGACCGCGATAAATAGTTATAAAACCATGAGACGAGCCGACAATATCCGTAACTACAGCTCACTTTACAGCCTATAAAAAGTAACAGCCGCTTAGGGCTAAGCGTATGTGGCGACATGTCACTATTTTCTAACCCCTAAAGTGCAAGGAATGTCTTTATCCCAACAACTAATGTTAATGTTAAAGAACTACCTTTTCCGCATTCGAACTCTATGGATGGTCCATTATGCGTGAGAGTAAACTAGCTAGATAGTTAGCCAGCCTAACTCCGTCCAGAAGCACAGAAGCTTCCTGGGGTCTTCACAGGCTTCGCGGAGTGACCTCGGGTTGTTGAGGATTTGTTCACGTTGAGCTGCTACTCCCACGCATTCCAGGACTACGTGGGCAGCCGATTCTTCTTCGGTCAGACACCCCCTGCAGAGTGGGCTGTCTGTGGCTCCGATGTTGTAGAGGTGTTTGTTCAGGAGACAGTGGCCTGTGAGTGTCCTCACGATGGTACGAAGGTCCGGTCTTGAAAGGTCGAGCAGACGACGCGTGAGCCGTGGTGAGACAGCCGGAAGGGCTGCTCTTGACTGTCTGCAATCCGTGGTCCGTGCCCAACGCTCGTTGTGTTGATTTAGGGTGCGAAACCGCATCCAAGTGCGTAGCTGAGAAAAGGGTAGAGGTAGGAATGGAGATGGTCCCTCTGTGGTTGTTTCCGACCCTCTTCTAGCCAACTCATCTGCGGTGTCATTACCCAGCGATTCACTATGTCCCTTTATCCATTGTAGAGTCCCAAGATCCCAACAACTAAGTTTGACTTCTAACTTTGACGGCCCTCGTTGGCGGTATAGTCGACTGTGAACACCAGAGTTGTGGCTTTGATTCCACTGTGAAACAGATATTTGTGTTATCTGAAAATACTTCCTTTGTACTTCTATGTCTTGTGGTACTCGTAGTTTCTGTTACCCACGACACAGAGTATAATAATATGAGTAATTTATTATTTTATTTAGACTAGACGTAAAACTATGAAAAAAATCAGTACCTATAATACCTACGTCTTGGTCATTTTTAACTACACTCGAGAGCAATGAATCCGGGTCACTTAAAGAATCCTAAAAATCTCGGAAACTAAAAATGCTAGGTTAATGCAATAAATTGTATTTAATAGACAATGTAATACTCCTTAAATGCAGGTATTAAAACTTCTTAGTTATTGTAAAGTTATATCATAAAAAAATCAAATTTGAAAAAGGGCCACTTTCGAAGATGGAACTACGAAATTACAGCATTTGGTTTTGCTTTTGTTTGTAATCTGTCATTTATCATTGTTTGATTTCTGTTTTTTTGTTGTTTTTTTTCTGCGTAAACGCAGTAATGGAAGCACGAGGAGGCAATACGAAGTATTAAAATTCAAGAAAATCGTAATAAAGTTCAAAAATTTCATGTTTCCTATTTTTGTTTTAAGGAGAGATCAGCAGTTTTTTTCTTTATGTAATTTTGTGTTAATAAAATGTATGGTGACTCATATTTTTTTTACCTTCATTTAAGGAGTATTACATTGTCTATTAAATACAATTTATTGCATTAATCTATCATTTTTAGTTTCCGAGATTTTTAACATTCTTTAAGTGACCCGGATTCATTGCTCTCGAGTGTATTATGAAGATGATTTCTGTATACTACATACATATTATTCGGGCAGAAGTCTACGTACAAAATTCCTGCTTTGTAAGAATTTGTGCATAATATGATCTGCCATGGTAGTTTCGGGAGCCGTGGTAGTCTCGGCCTAAGATTAGGACTTCCTCCTATGGATGCCGTCAAAGGCAACTAAGGGATCACGCCAGGGCATGGGCAGCAGAGAGCTGATTCTACGTTTTGACAAGCAATTGGCACGGACGTCTGGTGTAGTGTAACGCGGATTTTTGCATGGAAAATGAGGTTCACAGAGTGTACGCTAGGGGCTCATCGGTGTCTCCATACAAAAATCCACACCACACTACACGAGGCGTCCGTGTCATTTGTGTGCAAATACTTAGAATCAGCTCTCAGCATCCACCTGAGTACTTAGGTGGCTGCTGCTTCCCATCCCCGGGTGTAATCCTAATTCAGATTTAAGTTGGCTTTTTGTGGGATTAGTAGAAAGTAGGATGTTTCTGAATTTACTTTTTGTTTTCGTTTCCTTTCAAAACTCTATTGCTTAATTTCCTGATCATGCTTTCGTGAAAATAATTTTCTTCTATCCTAATTCTTTTAAATTGATCAAACACCTCTTTGTAGGTAAGTTGGGTAAACAACACGTGTTGGTTCTCCCATGAGATGCAAAAGTTTCGGGCTACAAAGCAAATAAGCTTTAAACTGAGCACCTTAGAAGTTTTGTTTGAACATCCTGAGGTTAAAGGTGATGTCCGCTTTTTGTATGGAGGTTGGTTTTAGTTCCGAATAAAATCTAACTAGTCTAAAACGGTACTGATTTGGAACATACAAAAATAATAAACGTGAAACTGCAATAATAATTTATTTTTAGAGCCCCCCGTTTTTTTTAAATAAATTAATATGTTCTTCGTTCGTGGTTACACCAAATATCCTACAAAAAATAGAATTTGGCTACACAAGAAATACAAAGCTAAACAAAACACATTTTGATACAATTATGCTTATGTCGTTGTCAGTAAATGTTAGTAAATGGTGTGTGCAGCGGTGCATGTGCAAATTGTGCAATGTTGTTATAACTAAGGTGCTGTCAGTTTGATTGTTTTTTTTATGATAGAGGATATTGACCTTTTTGTGATAACCAAACCGCCATCATTCTTCCAAAGGTCTGAATATCCACCAAAATAAAAAAATATTTTCTCCTAAGCCTAAGCCTAGGGGGGTCTAAAAATGTATGATATCCATAGAAAAGATAGGTTTAGGAATCTCTACCCAAATATATTAAAATCCCGGTTAGATTTATTGATTATTAAAAAACCACTATTGAACATCACCTTTAAAAGTTTTACTTATGGCAAGCCAAGCCTGAATGAACGCTCATAACTAACATCTGTCGGTCTGGTAGGCTCATTGCACAGAATGGTAGCCTGAATTAACCATATCGATACTATAGCTTAGGAATACACCAGAGGATAGACAGCATCATCCACCTGAGTAATAATTTGCCAGCCAGAAGTCGGAGGTGACTGTTCTTAGGCTGGACCCCTCCGTCTCCCGTAAGTGATGTAAAAGCCGACTACAGAATTACACCAGGGCATATGTAGCAGCATCCACCTGAGTACTTAACACCAATACTCAATCAACAATCCGCTAGCCAAGCGTGGTGATTATGGCAAATGGACGAGGCCTACCTCACCATAATGCAATGGGGGGCCATTGCATTATGGTGAGGTAGGCCCCGTCCAGCAGCGAGCATCTTAGGACTGGTGATGATGATGAAATAAATTGGTTTTAAGTTTATTTCTAAAAACCATGTTGCCATGCCATGACGATCATGAATACAATTTGAGTTACACAATACACATCCATCGATCAGTCTAATTAGAATTCAGCCTATGGATATAGTGCTGGCAGAAGCGATACGCTGAGGCGATTTGAAACTTTTAGTGAGAAACCACCTCGTTAGAAATTACACTAGGCGTTGTAGTGGATAAATAATTGTGAAATGCCTTGATTTTCTAGATTTACCTAGATAGATCTAACTAAACCAGACCCGGACTAACCGAGAGGAAGTCGATCAAAATTAATTTTCATGTATATATACACGACGTTGCGCGCAGTAGGTTGCGGGTTCGATTCCTGCCTCTGAACAAATATTTGTACGATCTGCAGATATTTGTTGTTGAAGTCGTCAAAATACATAGAATGTCTATAAAATTCCTAACTCTATATTAAAATTCGACTCTACATTGCTGTATTCCGTTTCATACTCGACTGAAGAGTGCACTAATGTCGCGCCACACCTGCGTAACGTACCGCGCCAAAAGTTCAGCGGCTGAAGTTTATTACGTGACGTAATTTCGGCTGATGTGTCATAGGGAACTTGAAAAACACTGGTCGGTATTAAACCGAACGATCGGTGCGGTACGTTACGCATGTGTGGCGCTATACTAAGACGTAGTTATAGTTTTCGTACCTTAGGACTCGCTCAATACTCCGCTTATCACTAAACCCGCTTCCGAACCACATATACAAAGAGGTTTTACGTCTCCTCTCGTAAGGGTGTACATAGTGATCACTCGAGCGTTTTTATGCGTCGTAAACGCGACCTTACAGTCCGTCTCAATTATGAGATTAGTGACGCATGTCTTCGCAAATATAGCCAAGTATTGGGCCAAGTTGAGGGCTTTGGATTGATCACTAGTTTAGTAGGTAAGCATACACAAACTTCTACACACTTAAATAAACATGCCAAATGCGAGGCGTTCGGTTTTGTTTGCTATGGTGTTAGGTAGAAAGACGCATTCACAGTTAGTGCTGCTGTTACAAGATCATAATTCATAATATATTATATTTGGTTGCTAAGTCAAATTGAATAACCAGCCAAGTGCGAGTTGGACTCTCGCACGCAGGGTTCCATACCATTATCTACAAAAACGGAAATAAAAACATGTTTGTTGTATAGGAGTCTCCTTAAATATTTATTTTATTCTGTTTATTATTATTTGTTGTTATAGCGGCAACAGAAATACATAATCTGTGAAAATTTCAATTGTCTAACTATCACGGTTCATGAGATACAGCCTGGTGACAGACGGAAGAACGGACAGCGGAGCCTTAGTAGTAATTTTGGACGCTTTTAAGCGTTCCGTACCCAAAGGGTAAAACGGACCCGTTTTACCCTTTGGGTACGGAACGCTTAAAAGCGTCCAAAATTAATCCAATAATATGTATTCTAGAGTCGAAAAAATTATTTCTACGACTTTGAATGTCTTCTTAATCTTATTGCAACTACTGCACTGGATTTTGCATTAAAATAATACACAATGTCGCCCCTGCCGAAGTTTTAATGGTCTTTCCTGCACGTGGAAGCCTTCGAATTTCACATTGGAAATGTGTCCGTTATTCTAATACTTAGTTTAGTTCTAAAAAGTTGAAGTTTCTATGCAGTTTGCAGTCCCATTGTACTGTTCCTCTGTTAACGGGATTTGTAGCTATAATTAAGTTTGAATTTTGGCTCTTTTAGTAAATAAGTTAAATAGATGAATACTTTCATTCTCTGGGGTTATTCTATTGATCTAGTAATATATAAGTCAATGGGTTATCCACTTTTGGACGACCTCTGTGGTGCGGCGGGCGAAGGTTCGCCTGCGATGCAAAAGGTTGCGGGTTCGATTCCCGCCTCAGAACAAATATTTGTATGATCTTCAGATATTTGTTCAGGGTGTTCTGGGTATTTTCTATGAATAATAAAAAATATCTATCTATTTGTAATGTGTATATCAGTTATTTACTACCCATAAAACAAGCTCTGCTTAGCTTTGGGCTAGATAATTTTGTGTGAAATTGTCCAGCATTTATTTATTTATTGATTTGTTTGTTTCGCAAAATATCTACGATAACAACTACAGTATTGCAAAAATTGCAAATGAGCTGGTTAAATACTCTTAGATATAACGTTTTACATTTACCTTAGAATAAGGACCGTGCTTGGTCCTTATTCTAAGACATTTACTGTGCAGCTAACGCCATCTACCGCATTACCCTAGAACTATTTTATACGTGGGCCTACTCTTACTGACGCCATTGACAGCGTATCTACTCTACGTCTATTGAAGAATTTTACTTATATTTTTTTCATAAGTATTGTTGTTATAATACTGAAGTAACTGAATGTAAAAATGAAAAAAGGGAATTTAGTTAAACACAGAATAGGTCTGTCTAGCCAGTATTTAATATTCATAGACATAGACATACCTACTGTAATATAAAATGTGTAATGAATCGGCTTTAGTTCCAATTTTGTCCATCAAGTTGGTGGCACTATAAGTAGGTACCTTTGGTACAACATCTTGGAGCTTGGACGAATTATCTTGGAGTTTAATTAAACCATAGTTTGGTATTTCTAGTTTTTTTTTTTTTTTTATGCTACTTGGCAGCATACAAGCTTACGGCCCACCAGATGGAAAGCAAAAGCAGTTGCCGCAGCCTATGAACGCTTGTAACACCAGAGGCATCACACGCGCGCTACCGACCCTGAGACATAAAGATGAAAAGTCTGATGTGCCTGTAATTTCACCGGCACCTGTACCCTTCAAACCGAAACACAGCAATGCGAACACTACTGCTTGGCGGCAGAAATAGGTACGGTGGTAGTACTTCCGCGGACAAACTCTTTCACAAGAAGTTCTTCTACTAACAAAACCCAATAATAAAGTTAAATTATACCCAATGTTCACCGTTTTTATGGTAGCTATTCATCGTTTACTTGTGATTTAGTAAACACTTCAGCGTGCCAACTATATAGATAGAGTCGCAACAATTTTATCAACAACTTCATCTGGCCTCATAAAAAGCCACGGCGAACGGTCTTGAGCCGCCTCCATCCACTGAATTCCTGCAACCTTTAAAACGTTGTCAGTTCTTCCTACAATGCGTCATCCAGTTCATGGTCGCCACTCGTGAAGCCCAACTGTCGGTTCTGCAGCCTGTCCATTGCCACTTCAACTGTCGTTGATCTTGGTTCTTCTACAGATCTCTTCGCATTGACAAGGTATGGTAAGAAGGCAATAATTTAGTGGTCTCTATGCACCTTAGACCATTTACTGGATGGAGATGGCAAAGGTGGGCAAACCCCTATGCCAAAGTGGTATGGTCGTTTTGGCCATACGCGTTGTATAAAACTTGTTTGTGTGACAGCTTTTAGTTGCGTGTGCGATTATAGAGACGACAACTTTCTGCATGAGTGTGCGTGAGTAAGTAAAAAGTGCTGTACGTGTTTACCTCACCTCTAGGCTTACCAACATTAAAATACGAATTTGCGGGAAATGTAGATAAAAAATGCGGGATGAAGGTTTAAAAACCGGGACACAACAAATTTTGTTAAGAATACAAAAAAAACGTAAAATTTTCTCCGCAAATCAGGATGGAACGTAAATAAAACACGGTTAGATTATTAGCAGTCCATATTTACTTAAAAAAACGGTTTAGCCGTAATAATTTTATAAACCTATTTTAGTTAAAATAGCTTTTGTTTTTTTCTCTCTGATGTAAAATGTCATACGTCAAAACAAGAAAAAAGCTATTTTAACTAAAATAGGTTCATAAAATGATTATGAATAAGGCGGTTAAAGTTTAAATTTAGTTGTAGTGTAATTTACATACACTTTATTAAGAGAACGAGGTATAAGTAAATTACTTTTTAAATGAATATTTTTTTCACAAAAATCTATGTCGTGCGCAGTCGATGTATGTGCGTGTGTTACTCGAAAAGCGTCCCGCACACACCATGAGCGGGGACGTCTCTTTAAGGGTCTCAGAAACGGGACGTCCCGCGTAAAGCGAGACGGTTGGCAACCCTACTCACCTCCCTCAAAAAGTAATACTCTTGACATCTCCATTCCGGTAAATGCTCTAAGATATGCACGATAAATACATTTAAAAATATAAAAGTACCTAACAAAACTCTGTACAAAAAAAAAACATAAATATTATCACAAACACTTCTTTGAATCGGTTTTTTGAATTACATTTTTACTCAGATAAACTACAATAACTGACCATAATAAGGTCAATGGTCTTATAAACATAAATGATAACTGTCCTGACATTGTAGATAAAATATTGACAAACAATAATACTTAACAGAGAAAGTGAATTTACCTCATGCAGTTTATATTTGATTGCATCCACACACAGTACACATTGAGATTATGTTATAAATTGAAGGACAAAATGAAGTTTGTTATGATTTTCATCATCTTTGTATCAGTAAGTTTCTTTTATTAAATTATTTTTTATAGGTAGAGTTGTTTTCCCTTATTAAAACTGAAAATTAAAACCGATGCCATAAAATACCTTGTTAGACTTGCCAGTTTCAACATTTGTCAGAATTTAGAGTTCAAACTTAGGAATAATTTCGTTTAGTCGGTATAGGTAGGAGACAGCATCACGAATTGGTTAGGTCTACCCGTTGAAACTACGAACACGTAGGGAGATGTTTTTTTTTTTTTTTTATTTAATAACAAGAATGTATTTTATATCTTAGCATGGTCAGGTAATAAGATCATGTTTAAATAATTCTGTTCAAAACTTAATTGTTTTACATATAAAGACGAATATGTTTTTTTTCGAGTTGATAATAAATAAATTTGTCTTAAATTTTTGATATAATAAATAAATAACCTACCAAAATATTTAACAATATCTACCATTGTAAACATACACATATACGGGTGATAAGAAACAGCTTTTTGTTTTTATTTCAAACTATAGCCCGCAGGGGTAACTTATTCGTGTTGCTGCCTGTACTTTTATCTAATTTAGTTAATTTACTAACAGGTGTGCCAAGCTGATCTTCTTGGACAAGGAAGAAACAGGGGAGCCACATTGGTAAGTAATAAGATATTTTCTTTTCTCACCTCTAAGTATAAGAGTAATTTCCGAGGAAGTGCTACCACCATAAACTGTTATATATAATTTCTGATGCTATGCTGTATTAGTTTGAAGGTTATGTATGAGTGCTGGTAAAAAATGGACCAAAGGAAAATTATAGGCACATTTTTAACTTTAAGTCTCAGAGGACAGGCGCTATGCAATGCTACGAAGAACACGTCCTAGTCAGACGTGACCAAAAAAGTATTGTAATTGTAACATCAGGAGGGCGATTTCGTAATTCTGTTGCTATTGATTTCAATCGATTTCAATGTTGTTTCTATTTTAAATAACGTTTATGCGATTACCTTAGTTACGCAGTCATGTTGCAATTAACCTTTGTAAGCAAAATGCTTGAGTTGAGTAGTCGCAAGAGCGTCATTTTGAATAGAAACAGCATTGAAACCGAATGAAACCAATAGCAATAGAGTAACGTAATCGCACCACTGGTGAGCAATTTGCCAGATCCAAAACTCACATAAAAAAATATCTGTTTTCAGAAACCCATATCAGCTTGCTGTGACATACCAGAATTAGGGAATTCAAAACCATTACTGGAATGTTCAAACCCTAAATTACCTGGACCAGTAAGTACGTTTTATAATTTAACATAGTCATACTCTCACGGCAGGATTTCTCTTATTCATAATCATTTTTAAACCTTTTTTATTTGAAATAGCTTCTGTCTTGTTTTGACGTATGGCATTTTACATCAGAGAGAAGAAAACAAAAGCTATTTTAACTAAATTGGGTTTAAAAAATGATTATGAATAAGGCCCTTCGTATATATACTTTTTCTATTTAAATATAGAAAGAAATTCGTTAAGCATAATTTTATTTGCAGTAGAATTGAAGAAAGCCCTTTTTTCGAGCATGTTATTAGACCAAGTTTAGTGTCATATATATAAGTTTAATGGTGGTGATAACATATTATATAGGTTTGGGTTATGAACTTATGACATTATTCGTATTTTATTTCCACTTTCAACCTAGTAGGTTGTTTTCATATCATTTCAAATATTGTCATCAATAACGTGTATGGCCGTTTCAAAATACTTAAGATTCAACGAATAACCACCAACCATATCGCCATGAACAAACAACTCGGATGAATTAACTGAACCTTTTTCATGATTTCAAGAGACCTGAAATTAACTTGAGTTCTTCTCATCTATTATAATATTCGGCTAGCTTGATATGCTACAATTCTCATCAAAAAAATCGAAACACTACAGATTTTCTTTCTGGCGACAAATAATCAAATAAGAGGATTATTTCTTTAAGAAAAGCCATCATTATTATTTGCTGGCAGTTTGTAACCTTGTACTATCTACTGTTATATGACAATTTGTTTTTTCCGTTTTATACAATATTTTTCTAATAATCCACTAAGCACATAAACTTCGATTTTTTTAATGAGAAGTGTATATCGTGCAGATTGTCGTCCATCAAGAAACATATACCAGTTATTAAAACTATCCTTACGTTCCTTTGCAGTGCAACGACGTCCAATGCGTGTTCGAGAAGTCAGGCTTCCTAACAGACAACATTCTGAACAAGGAAGCGTACAGGAACCACTTACATCAGTGGTCCGAGAGCCACGAGGGCTGGTCTGAAGCCGTGGAGAAGGCTATTAAAGACTGCGTGGATAAGGATCTAAGGCAATACCTGAGCTATCCCTGCAGGGCATATGATGTGTTTACTTGTACCGGGATCGCTATGTTGAAGGTTTGTATCACAAAAAAATACAACCGTATTGAGAACCTCCTCCTTTTTTTGAAGTTGGTTAAAAAGCCACTTATAGGGGGCGATGAAATGTTCAAGGCAACACAGATTTTAATGCAAGATGCACTTCAAAGCAGGTTCTTAGAATATTTCGATCGCCAACCCAAGTCGGGTTGGCGATCGAAATATTCTACGAATTTCCCAGAAGTAGGGTAATGTTTTTCGGGAGTAGAATTATGTATGGAACTCCTCGATGGATAGTAATAGATTGAAATTTTGGGCTCTTTTTTATCAGCTAACAGTTCTGATTACTAATGCTATAGTTATCATCAGTAGGCAGTATACATTTTATAATTTTCAACGAAAAACTTAATAATTGTATTTTGTTATTGTTTGTTTTATTTTTTGGCATTTTGTATTTTTTATAATTTAACTTGTTTCAGAAATGTCCTACAGCTGCTTGGAAATGTTGAAGAAATCAAGGCCGCAAGAACTTCAAATAAAGTAAAAAGTCCACTTAAAATATACTTTATGATTATTTAATAATACAATCATTGTTCTTATTTCAATTTATTGCAACATGTTATAAGTTCCAATACATAGGTATTATGATATATAAGGAACAACACAGGACCAATAATAGATCCTTGCTGCACCAATTAACGTTATCTTTATTACCGTCGCTGGCATGCATGTACTTGTGTTATTATGTGCACAACAACGCATTATACGTCAGTTTGTACTTCGGCAATTGTTCTCCGATTCTAGTACTCAAGCCACAGAGTAAGTGACACACAGAGTCTAAGCTTTGGCAAAGTTAGAAATATTTTGTTTTTGCTAGAGTCAGTATTTGTTGTTTATTTTTGTGCAATACATACACACATAGATTCATGCTTCGAGCAACACGGACTTTCTGCCGCGGACTGGAAGGGATATATTACCATTCAAATAGTTCTGTCATTTTTTGCGGGGGGAAATGTGCACACAAGCGCAATTCCGTATATACACATCCAAATACAACACTATAATGACGACACTCACACTAACGAACCTTGCACACCTCCTCAGAGTAACAATTAGTTTTATTAAACGCTTATGCCTAGTTTGGTTTGTAGTTTGACAGAGGGGAACGCTGCGAATGGCTACTCCCTTCCGTTTTGTTCGAAGGATTCATGCCTTTTCCTCGAAGGGTTAGGCCTCAATGAGCCTCATTAATATGGTATGCACAATCGCAGGAATATAGACGTGACCAGTGAGCTCATCGCCGCCATTGCCTTCACACGACCAACTCGGCTAACGCTTTCTTCCAATAAAAACACCCCTAAACAAGCCAGGAACTACGATAAATCTTATATCAATGAAAACTGCCTATGAAGTCCGGGAAACAAGCGATTCCAATAACCTGTTTGTCCCACCATTAGGTGCGTGTTTGTTCCATGCATACGTGACGCACACACGTCATTAGTGTTTTTTAACCGACTTCACAAAAAAGGAGGATGTTCTCAATACGGTTGTATTTTTTTTTTATGTTTGTTACCTCATATCTCCGGCGTTTATGAACCGATTTGAAAAAAACTTTTTTTATTTGAATAGATATACTTCCAGATTGGTCCCATTTTTTTCAGAATCCAGTTCTGATGATGGAATCTATGAGGAATTGAGGGAACTCCTCAAATATTGTAGGCATACATATAGCGATTTTGATATTTTCAGCAACAAACCAAGCATTTGCATTTAGAAAGTATCATAACCCTTTCACCACTATGGTTTTTTCATCATTTTTTTTTCATCCAGATATTTAGTCGAATACAATGGTTGAAGTCGGTTTTTAAATGAAAAGTTATTTGGGGGCGTTATTTTAAAAAGCTTGTTCTCTGTACAATATTTGTTATACCGTGCTCAAGGTCTGTAAAATTACTTGACACTGATTCGCGTGGCGAGCCTCCTTGAGGACATCCGACACACTTCCACTATTATTGTCATTATGTTCGGTGATTGCTATCTGAATTGGTAATGAGATGTCCCTAATTCTAATTAGCTATTGAATACGTAATTGAATGAAGTGTTGAATATTAATTAAGAAGAACGTGTCTATTAAAGATGCTAATAAAAAAATGCCTCTTACTACAACTATTATTGATAGGATATACATTTACAATGCATGTGTCGATGGAAGATGGCCACGCACGACACTTTTTAACCGACTTCACAAAAAGGAGGAGGTTCTCAATTCGGTTGTATTTTTTTTATGTTTGTTACCTCATATCTCCGTCGTTTATAAACCGATTTGGATTTTTTTATTTGAATACTACTGATATACTTCCAGATTGGTCCCATTTTTTTCAGAATCCAGTTCTGATGATGGAATCCATGAGGAATTGAGGGAACTCCTCAAATATTGAAGACATACATATAGTAATTTTGATATTTTCAGCAACCAATCAAGCATTTGCATTCAGAAAGTATCATAACCCTTTCACCACTCTGGTATTTTCATATTTTTTTTCATCCAGATATTTAGAATTTTAACCTATTTGCATTATATTTCAGTAGATTAGTTAAGAAATTTAGACACACGACGAATTCCAAGGTACTGAAATGCAAACAAAAACAAACCACAAACCGGACGACGCGGTAGAGGAAGGCCCTCCACTCGATGGACTAAAGACATTATAAACGTCGTGGGGAGTCGGTGGATGGAGGCGGCTAAAGATCGTTCATCGTGGTATTCTAAGGGGCAGGCCTGTGTCCAGCAGTTGACTTCTATAGGCTGATGATGATGATTAAATGCAGAAGCGAATGATCGTCATACAACGACCGTAATACACCAATTTTAAACTAACCAATACAGTCACATACATTAGTACTGCTCCCACACTAGGATTCTCTGTGTCGGAGGTATCAGGTTTTACGAGTACCGTGGTACCACAACTCTGAAAAAATATTTGCAGATCATGCAAACATTTGTCCCAAAGCGGGAATTGAACCCGCAACCTGTTACTTCTCAGATACTGGCCCGCGCTACGGAGGTAGTCATAAATAATAATATATACTTTATAGAATTGAAACTTTCGCGGTCGGGAATCATTTCCCAACCACATTTGGGTTTTAAAATACTTTATTATTTCACTATAATTAATAAATATAATTATAATGAAAGCACTAATTATCTCTGGATATTCTAAATGTGCTTAATTTAAACAAAATAATACAGTTAAAACATTTGATAGTGGTAACAACTTGGTACAAGCTGCAAAAATAAAATTATAGAGTTTCACGATGGATAATTATCACTATATTTTTTAGATAAACTTTAATGTAATATACTTACACACACTTGGATCTCTTGAAGTAATTAAAGAGAACGGCGTAAAAAATAACACGTTACACAAGTTTATCAATACTTTTGCAAGAAAGTAACAACATAACATAACACCCAACAGTTTCATACGTAGTCTTTATCCCACAATAGGATTGACTGTGTCGGTATCAGTAACTACGATTACCATGATACCATAACACTCAGACCCGGAACAAATATTTGCAGATCATACAAACATTTGTCCCGCAGCGGGAATCGAACTGCTCTTGCATCTCAGCAGGCTACTCACCCGTCGCGCCACAGAGGTCGTCGACAAGGTAGATAGATAGGAAGATATACATATAGTGATGTATATAAAGGTAGGAAGGCACTTAATCTAACTAATGATCAAAACGTGTGATCCGTTGTTGCCTGTTGCATGAAAGGAGAATCCTTGCGGCGCATCGTGAATCCAGACCACACTGGTACCACACCACACACCACCACACTGTGGTACCACACTGGTTTTTTGCCAAAGTGATAAAAAAGAAAAAAAAAAGAAGAAAGAAGATGGAGAATTATGTGATAATAGACTAATCTCAATCTCAAAATTTTTACTCTCGTAATATCAATAACAACAAAAGTTCTCAACAGTCATGCAACCTCAACGTAAAGTAAAGCATTGTCTCTCGAGGGATATAAAGTTGTATGAAACTCCCTAGGGAATAAAGAGATTGGAATTTAGAACGTCAAATTCGTGTGGAGACTCGTGGAAAACTCTCAAGTAAAAAAATGCCCAGATGGCATTGTAAACAGGTTTGTTCGAAAATCAAACTGGCCACCATAAGCTGAACTCAAAAAAAATTAAAAAGGTGCTTTTACAAAGAATGAAATTTTTTATCATCATGAATATTGCATTTACTGAAAATCACAGCACCAAACACAAGCACAGAGTGTTTCAATCAAACGATAGTGATTCTACTCCAGAGTTCATCAAAACAGACGCTTTAGAGATTATTGATAATCAACTACCGCAAAAATCAAAACAAGCCCTGGCTTTTTATTGTCTCGCAGAAGGTGTGAAAAGTAGAGTATGCTCCTCTGGAATAAAGCCTGTCTTCGTCTTGGGCAGCTTGAACCCCTCGCTTCACTCAGGACTCTATGTAACTCCCTCGCTATTAGAGTCCCTCGTTACACTCAGGGTTCAATATGCCGCCCGCGACATAAGACACTGCTTTATTCCCTTAGTGCATAATCTACTATTTCACTTGACAGCAACGCCTTCAGCGCACCTGAGTGACTAGTGTTTATTTTTTGCTGTTACCTTTTGCACTACCTACCACTACTAAATGTGCACTACCAAGTTTGATGCGATCCAATAAGCATGAAAACGAATTCCCGAAGAAGAGTGCTTGATGTGATATTAATTGAGATTTTAAATTTCTAGCCACGTCTTGGTCGCTTTGTAAATGGTTAAATGCCATCCTAATGACTACTATGACTATAAAACAGAAACCAGGAACGCTTTAGCTAATTGAATGGCTAATAAATGTGTTGTTGTGGTTTGGAAATAAAATGCGGTATGATTTTCGTCCATGACTATTCACCATCATCATAATTAGCCTGTAGAAGTTCACTGCTGACTTAGGCCTCCACCTAGAATGCCACGACGAACGGTCTTGAGCCACCTCCATCCACCGAACTCCTTTGACGTTTTATAATGTCTTTAGTCTATCGAGACCTTTCTCTGCTGCGTCGTCTGGATTGTGGTCGCCACTTGAGACACCTTTATTCCCAAACGACTATTAATTGTATTAAAACGGATTTTTACATAGATTTTTTGGTTCATGGGTATTCGTAGCCTAACTAATTATCTTTATGAGATACTATCAACTAAAACATGTGTGTTAGGTATCCTAGTTTTCGCAAAATCAGTTTTTGCTATCACAAGAAGTGGTGATGCGCTAAAAACACGAATAAATTTGAATTTCGCACCACTTGCGAGACGAGCCACCTTAAAGGACATGCCGATCTTTGGCAGTGTGAACTGTGTTGATGACAATCAATGACCAATAAATTAAATATTTAATTAATGTAAGCATGACTAAAATCAGATTCAGTTGTTATTGAAGATATTATCTGAGTAATAACTGGTGTACATAGAATTTGCGGAAATGCAACTGTTAATAATCATTCGTGCTATGAAGTCGTTACTTGATAATATTTTATTGTTTGAAATCCACGTCGCATGTGAAAAAACTGATTAGTTACTGATAGATCCGTAAGCTATGATCCGTTGTACTAATAGATCCCGTATGCTTATAATTTAGTCACTGTATGATCCGGTAACCAATGGATCATTTTAAAATGGTGACATTAACACTAACTTTATCTGTACCTAATTGTGTAGCTGTATCTAATTATATCTGTACTTATATGTTTATTAGATTGTTATTTATATGTTTATCAAGCGTAGGCGTAGCGTATGCTGCCCTATAATTTTTTGTTGATGTTTATTTACTTTTGACTACCTTCCTAAGGTTTTTAAGTTCTCATTTACTATGTAACAGCAACTCCCTGCTCAGATAAGTCAAGCCGTGTTTGTTGCCTGATTCTTTTAGGCTTGGTCGCTTTGGAATAGGAGTAATTTTAGTTTATAAGACGATTCAAAATTATCCTTGTGATTTCAATGAATAAAATTCTTTTTGACTTTGACTTTTGGAATAGGAGTAATTTCAGTTTATAAGACGATCAAAATGGTCCTTGTGATTTCAATGAATAAAATTCTTTTGATTTGATTTTGATTAGATTTCGATTTGATTTCGATTTGATTTGATTTAACAATGTATAAAAATATTTGATCAGGATTTAGGCTAATTAACTTTTTTTTTGCAAAAAATTTATCAATTTATTTGGATCTAGGTATAAGGTTGAAATTGCCTATTCGTTTTCGCCACGTTATAGCACCTTGAATGTTTCCCCTGTGCAACAATGGTAGCTGGTGGTCACGCCTGTGACGGCGGTATATAACCGATGGTAGCTACGTCATGGCACAGTCCACCTTCACCACCATAATGATTAGGTTCAGTTGTTTGTTTGTTTTGGCTGGTGTTTTTCAGGTGAGTATTTTTTATTTTATAAAAATGTTATTATATTTCTTTAGTAAAACTTAAAACTAGTAGTTTTGTGAACAGTATATAGACCAGACCTCGCGAGCACAAACTTTCTTGTTTTTTTAATAAACTTTGAAAATCGCATTCTTTGCGCCATCTATAGCAAAGACCAATCTTACCTGAACCCCAAAGTCTGTAAACTCTAACAAGTAAAACCTCACTGGTTTTATTTTTATTTTATTGTATTTTCTCAAAAACAACCAACACCGTCTCAAAACATCATAGAATACATTTTTTTATAGTTTTGGAATGTATAAACAGAACGCTTTCTTATGACATCCCACTTGATGGTAAATAGTGCCGCAGCAAACTTCCCCCCATTTTGGGGTAAATCATAAACCACCGATGACAAAAAAAAAAAAAATGTCAATTGCACCCAGTAATCATTGAAAATAATTCACCGTTATATGATAATATATCGATGAAAATGAAGTAAGTTTACTGCATCTTCTTAAACGGAAACTGATTAAACCCAATTCAATTGTTTTTTTTAGTGAATGACAGACAGTTGACAGTTGGACCCACTGGTGTTAGTAAAGTTAACGCAACCGTTAACATAACCGTACGGTTATGGATTTGATGGCTAGGTCGCTAGGTTTTTTGGATACTTGTTATACAAAGCTCAAGATGTAATTTGTTTCTGATTCAGGTCATAACATGTCAAGGTCCACCAAATTTCTCACCTGATGGTCCACCTGGATACGAAAACTTTCCTGAAAAATGTAGGGGACCACCCAGAGGAGTGGTAAGCAAAATACGCTTGGAATATAAAAAGGAGTTTTTTTACCACCAACCATTTCTTGTTTTTTGCACCGAAGAAATAACTCATCCTTTTCAATGAACTAACAATAAGTTATTATTTGCTGTGAAACAATTACAGCTAAAAAAATAAATAA
Organism: Epirrita christyi; assembly: GCA_951392215.1. NCBI lineage: Eukaryota > Metazoa > Arthropoda > Insecta > Lepidoptera > Geometridae > Epirrita > Epirrita christyi. The sequence goes on from OX595843.1 coordinate 3,805,333, forward strand.
ATACGAGTATGTACGGGAAAGTAGTTACTGTAGCCTATGGATGCCTGCAACACCAGAGGCACACGCGCTGCCGACCCTGAGACATAAAGATGAAAAGTCTCATGTTTAATTATTTAATCAAATTAATTCAATTGTTATTTTTATTACTTCCCTGGACGAATTCTTTCACAAGAAATTCTACTACTTACAAAACGTTATCATAGAATGATCAATATTGTTCATTGTATAAGGAACAAGGAACACTTTTTTATTATTATTGTTGTCAAGGTTTGTTGGTGATATGATCATCATCGCATGCTGGGACTAGCTTTTTAAATGCTCTCCCAGGTGAATTACATCGATAGATTATGATCTACTATAGCACAATACGCTGACGTAAGTTAGCGGTTGATAGTGTTAATTTCCTGGTTTGTTGCATTTGCAATGGATATTATTTTTCAAGTGATGAAACTATGATACTAAACCTTCTTGATTAAAGGTTTTCTTTTTAATCTGTGTTAGATAGGTTTAGTTATCTGATGCGGACTAGATGGCATGTACTTACTATGCACATGAGACTTTTCATCTTTATTTCTCATTGACGGCAGAGCGCGTGCGTAGCCAGGTTTTAGTTTTTTTTAATAAAACAACAAAAATGTACATGAGGTCACTGGTGTTTCTTCAAAAAGTATCAGATTTTGACAACATTTTGAATATTTCGGGGGTTTGAACCCCCAAATCCCCCCTTGGCCACGCCCATGGTGTGATGCCTTTGGTGTTGCAGGCGTCCATAGGCTACGGTAACTGCTTTCCATCAGGTGGGCCGTATGCTTGTTTGCTTGCCAAGTAGTATAAAAAAGAAAAAAAATATGCACTCATGCAATTTTTTGTCAACGAGTTCACACGCCGCGCCGTGAGCTATATAAACTACAATTGGTATGTACTACTTAGTCAGTATTGGTACTACTCAATGACAATTTCAATCAGAATCTCTTTTTATCTCGGAAAATATAGATAATATGGATTTTTATAAGATTCATTTTATTAACTTTTATTTTATTGTACTTTTAAAAATCTGTCAAAAGCAATGCTTAAAATATTGTCATCCCTTGCTCCTAAGACAAGATAAACAAAGAGAGGCAAGATAAATGCTTCAATTATATTAACTTTTATATGTAAGGTACCTCTTATTGTTCTTAGGTAGGTGCTTAAAAACTTCTTACACTTAAAATCAAAACACTATCAAGATTTTCTTTTTGGCGATAAAGAACCAAATAAGAGGATCTTTTTGTTTTTTTTTAACAAAAGCCATCTTATTTGTTTGCCGTTCATAACCTTTGTATCTGTACTGTTATATGACAATTTAGTTTTTTTCCGTTCATTAAAATATTTTTCAAATAATCCATTAAGTACCTAAACTTCAGAAATGTTTCGATTTTTTTGATAAGAAGTGTATTATTAGCGCTATTACTTTCAAGTTCTGAGACATTCGATTTTTTTCAGGAAAATCCGGACAAATGCTGCCAAATAGAGCCGATGTACACAGAAGATGAACTAGCTAGGTGCGGAGTCATGAAAGCAAGAAATGAAGACTATCAGGATAGACGTGGACCCCCCGATGTGAGTATCCAAAACTTTCACCATTCATTCATTCATTCATTCACCAAAAAGAATCGGTGACTTTGTTTTTTCAAAAAATGTATACGTTCGTTAATGTAAATTAATGTTTAGTTAGAGTTTTCCCGACCTCTGTGGCGGCGGACGAGTAGCCGGCTGAGATGCGAGAGGTTGCGGTTCGATTCCCGCTGCGGGACAAATGTTTGTACGATCTGCAAATATTTGTTCCGGGTCTGGGTGTTATGGTACCATGGTACTCGTAGTACCTGATACCCACGACACAGGGAATCCTAGTGTGAGATCATGACTACGTATGTGACTGTAGGGGGTGTCATGTTATTTTTAACTGACTTCCCAAAAAAGAAGGAGGTTCTAAATTCGGATGTATTTTTTTTTTTTTCTTTTTCTTCGGTCATGTTTTCGAGGTTTGGGTGCGATTTTTTAAAGTTTTCGAGTGACTAGGTAAACGTTAGCAAAGTTGGCGGTTATTCCACGATTTCCAAATTTCTAATACATCTGAAACTCATTGATGACTAAAATTCTTATACCTATGATATTAATAATAGCTCCACCTTTATGTATTTCTGAGTACCTATATAGCTATGCAAAGGTTCATAAAAATCACAATATGTATCTCCTCTCCTTGACTCTTGAGAAGCGCCTGCTAAAATTACTTACGAGTGAAGCCACCTCACTCAAAGAAGCGCCTGCTTAAGTACGAGTGAAGCCACCTGCGCTCCGCCGCTAACAGTTAGCCCCAAGATTTATAGATGGCACCACTATACTATTATTACTATTTTTTTAAGTAATCAAATTATTTTTGTATTACTTTCTCTCAGTTTTTATATAAATATAAATAATAATAATAAATTAACCTGTAACTGTGCTAATTTTTACTTTATTAATGAATGTAATCGGCCTCCCTCGATACAGGCTTACCCTATAGTACAAGGACCATTTGATTAGTAAATAGTAATTTGTCCTACTATCCTACTATATCCTACTTAATATTATAAACGCGAAAGTTTGTGAGTATGGATGGATGTTTGTTACTCTTTCACGTAAAAACTACTCAATGGATCTGAGTGAAATTTGGAATAGAGATACTTTACGCCCTGGATTAACACATAGGCTACTTTTCATCATCATCATCAATTTTCATCATTATTCACGTGGGTGAAACCGCGGGGCGCAACTAGTCCTACTAATATTATTAACGCGAAAGTTTGTGAGTATGGATGGATGTTTGTTACTCTTTCACGTAAAAACTACTGAATGGATTTGAGTGAAATTTGGAATGGAGATACTTTACGCCCTGGATACATAGGCTACTTTTCATCATCATCATCATCATCCTCATCAATTTTCATCATTATTCACGCGGGTGTAACCGCGGGGCGCAACTAGTGGTAAATAAATGTATTTGTATAGTATACAGCCTGCCCGAATGCAAACCGAATTCGCTTTTTGCTTTGGTACAGAGTTGCGTAGTCCTGTTGACAGACCCAATGGTTAATTGTTTTAACAAGTGGTACTGTTGATTATACCCTATTTTGAACTCATTAGTTGCTTAATTAATTGCTTTCTTAACTGATATCTGAGGGTCCGAACCTCAGAATAAGTCCTAACAAAAACTGTTGTCAAAATTTTTGTGTCAAAAAGTGTTCACCCTTTTTGAACCCTAAGTTACCTTAATTAGTTCCTGTAGTTCTCCTTTAAAATACTTTGCATAAAAATAACATGCACTGAAAATATTGGTGATACCATCGTTACCTGAAGTCGAAGTATAGTTTTTTAACTGCCCACTTGTATTTTTATGGTATTTTTATGTTTTTTTATGCTAAGTATACTTTTTATTTCAGTGTTCCAAACCCATCTGCCTGCTGCAACTGAAAGGCTTGCTAAACGAAAGCAACAACATCAATTACACCGCCGTTGCTAAGTACCTGGAAGGATGGGCCGCAGATGGAAACTTCAGGACTCCCGTGAATATAGCTACGGAACTGTGCTTGCAGGCAGGCAAAGTGCCCGGACCACCGCATGTCTGTGAACATGCGAGGCTGATGCACTGTGTTGGAGGCGTCATATTTAGTGTAAGTTCATAGACATAATTTACTTATTACCAGCACGGACTTGGAGAAATGACGTGATAAAAATAAATAAATAGATAAAAAGTCGCTAGTTAATCGGTGTCAAAATCAGCTGCTTGACACCAACGAGAACCAGTCTGGAGTAGTTCACTACGAACACGATTTTAGTGGTGCAGGGTTGTGTTTGTTATTATTACAAAATGCCAAATTGAGTTGTTAACGGGTGTAAGAATCACTTTATTATTAAAATAAACATATATATAAAAAAAAAACAACTCGAATACGAAATTGAACTCAAAAGTAGTAAACAAGCTATTCTATTTTATTTTTCGAAGACTGTGGTTCTGTTTGTTTCTTCTCAAAAGACTGTAAATTTTGATAAAATTAACATCCAAGGAGTATTTAGAGGTATAATTAATTATTATTTTATCTAGAAAAATGTTATGACATCTGTTTTGTTCACTTAAAATGTTGTAAACGGCTCGCTTTAGTAATACTTTTTACGGATCTGGTACATTCCAAATTAAAATAGTGATAGATAGGTGTATTTGAAAACCAAAGAATTAGGTACGTTTTCAGACCTTTTATTTTGCACTCCTTGAGGTCTCAGGACAACTTCTATAAAACTACTTACAACAAGTCAATTTTTATTTCCAGAACTGCCCGGAGGAAAACTGGGCACAAACTGACAACTGCAAAGTGTTGAAACAGCACATAGAAGAATGTAAAAACTTCTTCTAGTGAAACAGAAAACAAAGAAATATGTCAAGAAGATAGTAATTAAATATTTAAATCTGATGTTATTGAAAATATACTGTTAGAAAATATACTTATAGAAAATCTTATTATTCATTTGAATGCAATATAAGATCGTTGTTTGAATGTTACTGTTATGAACGAGACGATCTTTTTTACAGCGCTATAATTTTCAATACAAACCGATGGTAGTGGTGGCTGGACGAGGTTTCCTCCATAAAACACAATGGTAGGAATTGCCATAATCACCAAGCTTGGCAGGCGGATTGGTGACCGCAATATTCGAGTTGAGTACTCAGGTGGATGCTGCTGCCCATCCTCTGGTGGTAATCCCTTAGTCGACTTTTACGATATCCACCGGAGGAGATAGTGGTGTCTATTCTTAGGCCGCGCACACCCTTGCTTTTATAGCACAGTTTACATTGAAATTCAATTTGGAAGCCGATACATTTTAGAAAAGTTGGGTATCTTTGTAACGTAAAAAAAAATTCTAGGTTTTTTCTGTATAGAACTTTTGAAAATATTTCGCTGACGAGACAGCTATAATTGGTTATAATTATGTTGTAGTTGAGGTACTCTTACATAATGATGTTAAAACAAATTGTAATATTATTACATTTATTCTAAAATATTTACTTCTAAAACGATGGAATGACATACTTTCCTACTAACTAATTATTCGCTAGTACAAATAAATTTTAAACAGACATTTTAAATCATTTGCATGCTTTGTACACATTTGATATGAAACCAGGATCGCCAGAACGCATTATTGGCAAGTCCCCTGTGCACGGATACACTTATTAATACTGTCACGTAAATGCTCATTGAACCACTTTTATCACACGCATCAGTATCCTCTATCACTTTCCTTCTAGGAAATTAAACTAAACTAACAGTCTTTTAATCGTTCAAGGTAGGAGCCGAGGATTGTACCGGCCGACGTATAGTATCATGGCTGAGGGGTTGTGTCTCACGAAAAATAAGAATGGTCGGTCGAACTTTAATCTCGCTGGTTGAACACTTCTCGTTGGCACGCGGGCTTGTCTTGGCCGGAGATGCAGTGGTAGATGCATGGCTTCTCCCACATCGTGTGGATCGTGGAAGGCCCTCTGATAATCTCTAGGTTCATTCCAATCGTTGTTAATCCATCTCGACGTTCTATGACGAGCCAACTGCACTGTCTCAGGGTACTCTTCAATATGATGCTGCTCCCCGATCATTCCTTCGCCGCATGTTACAAACGACGTCATTTGCACCATGTCAGACAGATAAAGATCTTTAGATGGTCCATTCAAACCTCCTAAATCAGCAAGATTCGCATCGAACAAGTCCTTCAGTCCCATTTGTTTTAGCGTTGACGAAACGTTGAAGACGGATTTGTGTGAGAATCTGGGTATCTGTAATTCCAAACCTGGTCTAGGCAGAAGCGCTCTCAATACCCGATTCCATACAGGTTTCGTAGGACTTGCTTCCAACAATCTTTGCTCAAGTTTTTCCAAGTCGTCAGCATGAACAACGTTGCCCTGTTGCCCGGGCATCAGGAATATGGTGCTCACGATGGAGTTAGTGTTTCCTAGAGATGCTGCAGTAGCGTCTAAAGCAGGATCGTAACCAGCCAGGAAGTCTGTTTTGTAGACCACGGCAGGGACAGGAACGAGGCGTCGCTGCCTCACGTTGGGTGATACCACGAAGTACATCTCTCCATCTCTGCCATCGACTGATGTTCCGGTGCAGTCAGTCTGAAATTCATAAAATAAAATATTTAAGCCCGTAACAAGGGCATGTAACGTTGTTTTATGGGGCATATATTAGCAAGGTCAATTTTTTTTTCAATATTTCATTTATTTTCTTCTCAAATTAATTTGGTACATACCTGTGAATATATTTTGGGTCATATGGAATGGCGCTAATTTATGAAAAAACTCACCTGGAAAATGTTAGTAGAGAAGGCAGCTAGCGGAGGGTTCATAACGATGCTATTCGATTTCATGTACTCGGGAATTCTTCCCCAAGTGTATCTCTTGACCAGTAAATTAGTCCTTCTTCTGATGATATCACTAATCAGTTTGAAGTTTATTTCTTCCACATGTCCGTTATAGAAATGCTGAGCTCTCTCTTTATAGAAAGTAAGGATTTTCCCTTTATTCCTATCGCTGAAGAGCTCCCTTATAAATGTAGAAACGACGATTCCAGATTCAGAGGCTGATTCAATAGAGTCTGATATGTTCTTTAGAGTAAAGTGAGGGTTAAACGTAACCATGTCATCCAGTTTTAGTATTTCGTTCATCTCACCCGAAGTAGAGCCTCTTGCTCCCATGAACATCATAGCCAACATTGACGTTACTGAATAAGGAGATAGCACGAAGCTTCGTCTTTTATCAATGTTATCTACCATGACGTGCCAATATCTAAACGCAAGTTCATTACACAATTCGGTAAATTGAGCTATATCTTCTCCCAAATCTTTTGTAGTCACTTCCAAACCTTGATTTTCCTTTGAATACTCAAATATAACATCTTTATTTTCAACATTCTCAGGATTAAAGGGATTATCAGGTTTTATGCTGTCTTTTGGGATTTCATTTATTTTAGGCGGAGAAAGAGTAGGCACAAGCTTCCATGAATTGTTTCTTTCATTAGATAATTCTTCATCAGCAATATTTACTTTCTGAATTTTCTTTTTGAATTCATCTATTTTAGGGCCTGAGTCGGAAACTTTTTCATTTTTATTGGTAAACTTATTTACTGAATTAATTTTATTCATAAGTGATTGAGCAATGGTTTTATTTTGAGCAGCAACTGAAACAGCAGGCTTGGTTGTGACATCCGGTTTGGCTGAAGTTGTACTAACTTCTGACTTTGATGGCAGTTTTGTATTGTGAGCTTCTTCAAATTGATCAATAATCGTTTGATTTTCTGTTTTTTTATCAAAGTTCACATCAATTTTATTTTTATTGTCTTTTTCTTTAATGGCTTCTTCTTTCTTTGTGACAGATTCTACTTTAGAAGCATCTTTGTGGGTCGATACAGATATTTTTACAAAATCTTTGTTTTCATTGCTGGTTCCAGAGTGTTTCTCCTTACTATCAAGTGTATTTTTATTCGATGCAGTTATTTTGGTTACTTTTTCAACGGCAATTTTTTCAGTAGTCAATATTTTTTCGGTAGTTGATACATTTTCTATGGTTAACACTTTTTTTGTGGTCAATATATTTTCTGCAGTTGATAGTTTTTCTATGGTTGGTATTTTTTCAGTTATTGATACCTTTTGTGTAGTAGAAGGCTTTTCTGTTTTATTTTCAACTGCAGGCAATGGTTTTTTAGTTGTGGATGGAACCTCTTTGACTGTAGTTGTCATAATTTCAGTTGTTATTTCTAATGGTACATCGGTTGTGGTCTCTATATTTTGTTCAGTAGTAGCACTCTTATTGTCTTGATTTGAAGTCTCATCTGGCATCAATTGAGGTGCTTCATTTACAACTTGTGATAACAAATCACCCATAGATTCGGAAAGGATTGGATCTATTGTAGTTTCATAAGACAATGAAGGGGAAATAGTAGTAATATCAACAGTTTCCGTCGTTGTTATTTCTGTCGTAACTCTGACTTCAGTAATACTTATTGTTTCGTTTTCCTTGCCTTTGTTTTCTGGATGAGGCTCAATTGTGGATATTTTGACAAAGTTGTCAACATTTTTGTCAGTGAGATTAGCATTTTCTTCGGGTATATCTAAATCAATGTTTTCCTTACTTTCCATATCATTCGAATTGACTTGAGTGGTATCTAGTAAGTCGTTAGAAGTTGGTAAAGGTTGATAGTTACTTCCTAAATCTGAAGCTATTTGGCTTATGCTTAGTGCAACATCGAATAGAGGTAATGCTGCATTATCTTTCATATTATTGTCCGTTAAACCAGTGTGTGAGTTTGCTGGAGATATTAATTCTGTGGATGAAACTGCTGTTGATGGTGACACGGATTGAGTTGTTACAGTCGTCAAATTCACTCTGTCTACAGTTTTAGGTGTTGAAGAAATGACGACCTCATCAATTGGGTTAACTGTGGTTGTTGTGGAAGTTTTAGGCAGTTGAGTAGTCGAAAGTCTGTGTGGAGCTTTAGTAGTTGATGATGGAGATCGCTTTGTTGTGCTTGCGTAAACTAAAGGTACGTCAGTAACCTCAACTGGCTTTCTTGTAGTTTGTTTCGTCACATATTGAACTGTGGAGACTGGTATAAATGTACTTATTTTCTCAAATTCTACAGGTTTCTCTGTGATGGCTGAATTTTCAACGATGGAATCTTTGGCTGTAGTACTTGTAGTTATTTGTCTCCTTGTTGTTGTTGTTGGTTTAGACGTAGTTGTTTTAGGAGTTATTCTGACAAATGGTTTTGATGTTGTGGGTTTAGCAGTTGTTGAAAATGTAGTTGTTGGTTTACTAGTAACGGTCGTGGGTACTAATTTTACAGTGGTTGTGGCAGGCCTTCTGGTAGTGACTGGTTTTCTTGTAGTTGTAGTGGACGAGCTTGGGGCATGTGATGTTGAAGAAATTTTAGTTGTAGATATTTTAGTAGTTGGTTTGTCGGTAGTAGATACAAGAGTGACTACTTTGTCTTCCATTGTAGACAAATTTTCAGATTGTATGTTGTTTTGTGTATCAACAGCTGTAGAATTGAGGATATGAGTATCGCCCTCTTTGCTCAAAGAGTTATCTTCATTTTCAGAGTTTTGGTCGTCCAGTGTGTCTGTTTCTGGTATATAGCTACTAGTAGGTTTATCAGGGACAATGTCTACTCCAGTGTTACCGAATATTGATGGCAGGATTAAGCTCCAAGACTCAGAAACATCAGGAGTGTCTAATGTTGGCTGTACCACAGGTTTGTTTCTATGTGCTTCCATTTGACCTTTCAATACATTCTGTACATTTGTAACTACACTGTGCACTTTTGTGTGAGGAGGTTGGCTAAAGTTAAAAGCTATGGTTGGTTGATTATCATTTGCGAAAGTCACTAGACCATCCGAGTCTTCACCAGCTGCGACAATTGCTTGTATTTCTTCGAGGGTCATCAATCTTTTCACGAGCTCGCCAGATTCATCGAAGGTGTAGAATTCGTATCGATCAGGTGTAAGCAGATTGACGGGGCTTCCAACACTAGCTGGACCTTTAGTAGGTGGTGGTAGACTGTTTCCGACGGCATCAGCGATGAAGGGTTTGGTACGCCTGAAATAAACACAAATACACCATTAGACGAATATTATTTTAGTAATCAATTTGCGATTACCACCAACACACTTAGGTAAATATTAAAAATTAACAAAACCATTAACGAAACCACGCATTAATGATCAGTAGTTGCTAGTGTAGGGTTTGACCATTATAAATTGTATAATGTTATGGTCGTAGTGAATTCGACACAAGTAGCGAGCATACAGTAAAGAGTTCCTGTTCCTTTTCATGTAGGTATATCGCTTGATACACCCGTAGGCTCGTAGGTGGGCCGATCGGCCCAGGCTAGACAAAAGAAAATTTCCTTTACCTTTATTATATTATCAATAAAGAATAATTTTGTAAATTTATGTCATTTTGACGGAATTCCCGCCATTTTCCGTAGCTTAAGGGTATGAGAGAAACTAAAAAGTCATGAAATATAATATTCTAAGTCATGACATCCATCTATTCATATCTATGTATGCAAAGAGCGATGAACAGAATAACTTTTTGAGACCACAGACGGAATGAATTGGCGGACAACTAGGTAAGCAGAGAGACGCGGCCACCGTTATTGCTAAGCGAAAGTGGAGTTGAGCGAGCCATATTGCTAGGCTGGATAGAAGTAGCTGGACGAGATGAATGAGATCGTGGGCGAACAGACCCAGAGGTCATCCACCGAAACGATGAGCGGGTAACATAAAAGGATACACAGGCTATCACTGGATGGCAACCGATCGACTCGCATGGAATGAAATGGGAGAGGCCTACGTCCAAATATTGGACATTTAATGGCTCATAATGATGGTGATGATAAAGCGTTGATATTTAGATGTTTACTACGCATACATGCCGTAACAGAAGAAGCAATTTCTATGAAATTTGGAATAGATTTAGTTCGTGACCTAGAATAATAATTATGAATAATAATAGCTACTTTATATATCCAGGTAGCAGGCAAATCAAGTCGTGGGTACTATCTAGTAAACGACCATATTTACCTGTTATCCTTCTTTTCTGCTAGCACGCAGATTGCAGCGAGCAGCACGCAAAGTGTCACCCGCATCTTGAACTCCCATACACACGTTCACCTGAAATTAATAACAAAACAGAAATTAATATTGAAATAAGAAAACAAATCTCTAATAAAGAACTTTACCTATCATGGTGTGACGTTATACAGATTTAAAATACGGTTATCAACCACGTAAATATTATGGACATATCAGACAAGTAGCTTATCAGATCCCATAATACTTATAATTGAGTACCTGATTATCAACCGTATTTTAAATATATACCCCTGATAACTATATTTTATTTACAGAAAGAATAATACAACTAATACATGTTTTTTTTGAAGTACTATTGATACAGTTAAGCTATTTTATAACATAGAATTTCAATTAATAAAAAATTTACTATATTACAATAACAATAATGGATAAGCAAGAGAATACCATGCTTTCGTAAATAATAATAATATATTATGCGCTAACTTATAACATAATATGCCTATCAAAATTGTTACGTTCAATATGGACAAATTACAAAACGAACTGTAAAATTGTGAATAAACAAGCTAAACAGGTAAATCCACGGTCATTGTCGCGTGAACGAGAACTACTTTTCTATCGACTTCGTACTCGGTTACTCCATTTTGTTCCGCCACCATTGCCGTTTTACCATTGACATCGTTTCTAAGTCACCGATGATTACCGTAATGTGTAGTTTACTAATGTTAAAATCGTTGGAGGCTGCGAGTTTTTTGAGATTCATTTCTTTGACCTCGTGCCATAAAGTTTTGACCGTTGTGTTTTGACAAGTTGTTTGCCCACAAAAATGTGGGACACCTGATATTTGTAGAGTTCAATAAACTGAGGTGATATATAAACCATGTTATGTAAGACGAGGTTATAAGTATTTATGAGATGCATTTTACTATTTTCAAGCACCAACTTACTTAGTTTGATTAATCAAGGTAAGAGATTATTGAAGCTACGAGGAATATTCATAGATTACAGGATGAACGAACTATAACAACTGAAAATGATGAAGATATAACAGACATAACAAAAGTAGATACTTATGCCTACAATGCTGCGTATTAATTTATTATTATTTTTATTCTACATATACTTAATGCTGTAAAGTCTCATGTGCCTGTAATTTCACCGGTACTCTTAATACCTCAAACTAGAACACAGCAATGCTTACATTACTGCTTGGCGGCAGAAACAGCAAACTAGTAGTACTTCTAAGTACCTAGTCGCAGTTTGTTAGACTGTAAATAAATTGTTATTTCAATCGTATCTCTTAATAGAGTCTACCTATTTCTAGTCCTATTTCTATTTTCCATTTCACTCTGTATGATGCGCGAGATTTAAAGCATATAAATGCTAAATAAACTAGCTATAGTGATTTGAATCTTCATGGCAGAATAAGTTGCAGACTTATCATCATTTGCAAGAGGAAAATAAGACTAAAATCCTTAGTGAAGCTTCTCAAGTAGCAGTATCTCCACACGGTCGACTGCGCACTGACAATCGCACGCAGCCCGTTAGAGATGCGTTCGCGCCGGCATGAGAACGCAATGATAGCCGATCCGTCATAATGACTGACATTGACACGTGATGACGTAACAGTTATGTGGGTCGCGCGAGAACAATGCTTGCTTTTTATTTCGGTATCATGTAGATATATGGGTTTCTTAGGTAAAAGTGTCTATATCGAAAACTATATTGAAAAATTACAAACTATAATTTGCATTATACCTAATAATAATAATAATATAGCCTTTATTCAAATCAACTTAAAATTAAAACTTAATCTTAACGTAGTCTAGTATTTGAATCTTGCTTGATTTTTGTAGATTTGTTTGCCAGTCGGCAAAGGCCTCCTCCAACCTTTTCCATTCATTTCCTTCTTGAGCTACTCTGTTCCAAGTCACTCCTGCCACTTGTCTAATGTCATCATCCCACCTTTTCAGTGGTCGACCTCTTTTCCTTTTCTCTTCTCTAAGGTACCATTGATTCACAATTTTACTCCATTTGTCTTGTCCTCTTATCATTATACCTAGTTTGGATTATATTTTCTAAGCATCATGTGTACTGTTCTGGCGCACTAGGCAGTGCCAGAAACAGTCCAAGACGCTTAGACCAAGTTTGAACATTTGAAACGGCCGAAGTTACAATGTTAGTGAGTAATGACATTGTTAGGAGGATATATAACTTTTCCAAATAGGTTGTGTAAGTTTAGGATCGCACTTAACATCTGCATGGGAATACGTTTTGAAAACTTTAGAAAACATATCTGACTTGACTTCTTTAGAGAACGATAAATTAACTGGAGACTTTTATAGTAGTTTCCATCGTGATGATCAGTTAAAATTGAAAAAAAAAAATAAGTGATATGCAAAAATAATAAAATATCACTTCAAAAACAAAAAAAAATAACAGCTAAACACAATATATGGGTTGAGTCGATATAAATACCTAAATGGGTTGAACGTCATTGAGTTGAGACAAGAAGCACTCAATATTTCAAAAGGAGCTAAACACAAATGGTGTTATTATAAAAAATGCCCTTAGTCTGGGTTTAAACCAGGACTACCAGTCTAGGCTTCAATATCGACCTAAGGTATATACGACTGTAATACAAAAGCAGATGGTTTGTTTTCCAGAAGCAACTTTCGAGCTAGATATGCCAAAAATGACATAAGCTTGGACTATCTCTGGTTTATCTAAAACCAGGCAGCCCCCTAGTTTAGCAATGGTCTATAAATTGACAGTTGACTGCTTGTTAGAGGTAAGAATTTGGACATCTCAATTGTGATGTGACACAATCCGTCAGTTTGATACTTTGGAAATTTACGAAGTAGCGCGAGAATTGATTTCGGAAAACAAACCATCTGCTTTCGAATTTAAAGTCGCATATGCCTAATGTCGATATTTAATCCTAGTATTTAAGACTAGTACGCCTGGACTAAATTCAGATTTAGTCCATGTTCTGTAATAAGGCCGTATGTTTTTAGTTTTCTGTTCATTGAGAGAATTTATATCATCATTGCGGACAATGTCTCTCCATGGAATGCCATAAATATGGTCTTGAGTCGCCTCCATCTTCCAGCAACTGTTACAACAGTTTTATAGAGAGCGCGTTTGCGAAATTTGAAGATTGCAATTTATAACAAAAAAAAGCTGCAATATATGGCAATCTAGTCAGTAGTAAAAATAGCAATCTCGTAACTGATGAATTGCTTGATAAGTTAGTTCGTGCTTGAGCTAGCGTTGATATTTGATTGCAAGATTAGATACGTGGGAAGGTTTTGAGAATGACAAGTTTTGCAAAATATTGACACACATGGGTTAGGTATGTAAATATTTCCAAAAAAATGTAGACAAAGAACTCAAAGTTTGAAATTGCAATAGTGGAATAAGAGGTTTTTGAGACCAGCTAAATTGATATTTATAGCGATTTACTACCAAATATCGATTCCATGTTGATACTCCGTAACAATTTTTAGAGACAGAACCCCCCATTGTACGCTATGCATACTATAGGGGAGGCCTCATCCAGCAGTGGATGTGTACCGGTCGATGAAGAACTGACTGAACTGGCATGTGGCCGTAACCCCAGCCCATTACAAATGCAATACCTCTTAGGTCTCATTTGGCACTACATTGCACCCGACATCCTGAGAAACTAAGATGAATGTCTCATGTGCCTGTAATTTCACCGGCACCCATACCCTTCCAACCGGAACACAGCAATGCGAGCACTAAGTACTTCTTGGCGGCAGAAATATAGGTACGGCGGTAGTAGGTACTTCCCCGAACGAACTTTTTCACATGGAGCTCTACTAAGTACCAGCAAATGTCAATGTAGTAAAAACATTTTGTACATATTGAATAGTTTTTGAAGTGAATCTGTTTAAGAGCTTGTGGTAACCCAGCTGGAACCTTTAAACGGTAACATTGAGAAATAAAAAGCTAACACCTCTGAGGGAAAAGAAATAGGACAGACGCTTATTAGAACCGTTAACAAAAACGTCGTTCGTGCGATCTAACAAAAAGTGTAAACATCAATTCATCAAAACGAGTTTTCTCGAAATACAACAAAAACAGTGTGCACAGCCTAATTACTAAAAGCAGAGGCGACCGAAAAACGTAAAATAACGTTGACACAATTTAACATTGTTTGAACAAAAAGTTAAACAAAGCTCGAAGTCGGTCTAGCTGAAAGTAAACGCAAACTGTAACGGGATTGGGACATGGAATAAAATGTATTAGGTATGAAAGGGTCGATGAACTATAAGTTCTAGTAAGCATCAATTCTTAAAAAAAAACTTTATTACAGATATTTTTCGTTAGCAGGTGCACGATGCTCCCATAGTGAATAAGAATCGTGTACATATAACAAATATTTTATAATAGGTATTCATTACGTTTTTATATTCTCCAAGGAGGTGCATTATGTTTTTTATGGTGATTTTCATGGAGAGTAAGAATTCTTACTTAAAATCTTTAAAAGCTGAGTATGATTTTTGATTAGGTACTGAACCATTCAAAAGTGAAGAGTCAGCTTTCAAATTCCATTAAATATCAGTTGCATAACAACGTGATTAAAAATTAGAGTTTGGGATACAACGTCTCTGTCGGTGCTCTGCTCACTTGTCCACGGTACGGTACCTAAACATAAGAAAGTTTTAAATCATTGACTCTCTTTGAAGTTTAAAATAAAATAATAAAAAAATATATATAAACAGATAACAAACCGTTTTGCAAATATGTTTCGTTTCCATCTACGATATTGTAATCTAAAATATACCGCATGGTAACGATGCTACGTTAAGCCAAATTTTGTGTATAGCGGTACCGTCTAATGATTGACGTAAGAGTGCGCGATAATCAACGTAACACCTAAAACCAAGTCTCTAAACGTAGTATTCGGATCTTGGCAGTCGTGACCGACTGGCGCGAGCCCACACCCACTGGCGAGGTGCGACACGGTCACCTACACCTGCCTAAGTGCCTACACCTTGCCTATACCGGAAAGCTCTCGGACAAATCCCTTTAGCGCAATGCGCGCGCCCCGCGCCGCGCCTCGACCACAATTGTCGCTGCCAGGTCGCGACTCTTAAAAGATCCGCAGGGCTATTCTCTATCTCGCGAGGGCTGTCAACGGTAACTTTTGTATGAGAAAAGCTACGTTTGACAGCCCTGATTGCACAATTTACGCCTGTTGCAAACCTATCGCGAGATAGAGAATAGCCCTGCCGATTATGGTACAGTCAAATGATGGACGTTAAAGTTGTGGCAATATCATCAACGTATAATTTCAATACCTCGTGACGTATTCACCGCTATATTACGACTATGATAACTATATTTTGGAAAAATCTAGCCTACAGCGTACGTATCGTTAGTTAAAATGGCGTTGCTAACTTAAGTGGCGTAACTAAATCTATTGCAACTTGTTTTAAGTTGTAATATTCAGCTAGTGGTGTAGCTAAATCATTTATTGCATCTTTTAGATCTAAAACAGTTACAATGATTTGATTCTCATCGTATGTTAAAGTAATTGAATTATCTGCATCAATTAACTTTACAAGAATTCGCTTCTTTATGCTTCTCGATAGGTTTAATTTGAAGAGTATGGGGTGCTCGTGAAACTACAGGCACATGGCACTTTTTATCTTTATCTCAGGGTGGTGGGAGCATTGCAATGCCACGTAGGATGCTTCCTAGTACGTGCCCTGTGAAGCAATGTTATGTGCAAAGTTACCGCATAACATCAGGTGGGCCAATTGATTGTTCTGTATCATATGATAGACAGTTATTAAAAAAATATTGTAAACTTAAATGTTGCTTGTAGAAATGTCGTTAGCTTGTTTTCATTCTAATTACTTTTGAAATTATTTTACTTTCATTTTAATAATATACGGGGTCCGTTTGTTATTCGGTAATCTTTTCAAAGTTTTACTTTAGTAGCTATGTACTTACCTACTTCAAATGGTTGTTTTAAAGCAAGCAAGCTTTTATTAAATTAAAGATCGGAACCGTGAGATCAAAATGAGCCCAAACACTGCCAGGCTACTATTGATCATTGAGAAGTTCCGTTGTCCACCTTCCGTCTCCATCATCAGATCAGCTTCCCTTTACCATAATATTGTATTGTCATCTGAATTTTTCTTCCCTTTCGAAGGTATGAAAAATTTCAGCCCAATCGCTTGGATGGAACTGGTTAAAAATTAAGTTTCAAGATTTGTCCCACACTAACTAACTAACGTAATTTCTTGAAGTTCTAAAAAAGCTTGTAAAAATTGACATTTCGTTTGGGAGAAAACTGGGCCCCAATTCTACTAAACAAATTGTGTTTGAATTGTCAATGAATTATCTCAAAATTGTCATTTTTGACACTTTCGCCCCACTATTACATTACGTCAACAAAATAAAATGTTCCATATTCCGTAACCACAAGAACCATTTTCGGACTTCAAGTTTGCTGCAAGTGCCAAGTAATAGCGGTGGAGGGGCAGTTCAGTTTTAGACTAAGGTACTTTGCCCTTAGATGGCCCGGTTCACAACATAGCCTTCAATATTTTTTTGCATTTAAAATGTAGGATAAAATTGTGAATTTTCAGCGTTTTGCTTTGACATATAAATAAACTACGTACTGCTTACGATTGTATTCGTAAATAACCTATTTTCACCAGTTTTTGGCAGGATGCAAAAACGTGGGCCATCTAAGGGCTCGTTACTTTAGTTGTAGACGCACCCTACTTAAGCAACAAGTTTGGGTATGAAACTTTAAGTAGTCCCATCGTGAGTCTGTTGTTGCTGTAACACTGCTAAACACGGTGACCCGAGAAATGTGCTGGCACGTTTCTTCTATTCATCGACTAAGTCCGGCTGGTAGGGTTGTCAGTATTTAATAAAAATAAGTTATGAATGTAAACAGCGCAGCTCAGCGTTAATAATAGAAAATCTCCAGTTTAAAAAGTACTGGCAATCTTTATGGCAGAATCAAAATTGATGCAGAATATGCAGATATGAAGTAACATTTATAAAACAATTATTTTAACACAATCCTCCTGACTTATAAACGTTATCCCCCTGATAATTCTAGGCTTAGTCGCTCTGTAACAGGAGTAAATTTAGTTTATAAGACGGTTCAAAATGAGTTTTGTGAGTTCAATGAATAAAAAAACTTTAGACTTTGACTATTAAAATTTACGCATTGGTTAAAATTAGTCCTGTCACTGTTTGACATCATGCAATAGCAAGGGATGGCAATAATTTAAAAAAAGCTTTCAGAACTTCTGAAGATTTTTATAGATAAGCCCAAATGTTTGAAACTAAATTAAAAGGTCACATCTCCGATTAATAATCGTATTTTCAAACTTGTAGTTAGTACCTAACCTACAAGTATGAAATACGATTATTAATTACCTGATGTAGCTGATGCGAGCAAAAAACCTTTATTTCAATTATATTCATTCAAAAATACCTCCTCACACTCTGTTTTATAGGTTTGTCTGAGGTTAACATCTCATTCATAAACGATACGAAAGATAGACGAACTTTTTATTACAAATAACACCAGCCATAACTATAAAAGACAGAGAAATACAAAAACTTAAAACAAAAACAAAATAAATTCACAATAGCATCAGCTAGGGGATACTTTCAACATAGCTCTGTGAAAAACAGATGAGTCACAAAGAATTATTGACCTACTCTGAAACTTAATTGGCTCTAGAGAATAAACATTATTTTATGATTTATTTACAAGTGTGAACCCTAGTTATTGTGGCTCTAGTTATGGAGGTTTAAGAAGTGGGAAATTGGGTCGGAACGACCTAGTACTCAGGCCGAGAGACATCACTAGCTCACAACCTCTTAACGGTCTTGGAATAAAGTTCATTTTGGCTTGAGGCATAGTGGCTTAGAATCTCCAAGACACTCTCTTGAATCCTATAGGGGTTAATTTGTAAGCTTTTATGACAAGAGATTGTGGTATTTTTTTTAACATAAACCTACTGCTGAGACTAATCTTGAGTCAGTAAAGATTGAAATATTTGCTTATAGTGCACATTATAAATGTGATGGTCAAAACTGCAAATTAACTAAAATATCTGTATAAAATTAAACAAAATTTATAAATGCTCCTTGTAGATACAAATACTTAAATGAAAATTAAATTCGTTCTGAACAAGCTGAAATTTATATTTATCTAAATCCATAAAAACATAATTTTGTTCTACGGGAACTTTGAAATTAGAACGCACTCAAGATCACTCTCAGAATAATCTGGCCTTATGTCTTAACATAACATAAAATAGTCTTGATTACATCTTGGAGGCTTCGCAGCGAGTACAGAGCCACAATCTTATTCATTGGCTAAAACTGGAACTTACATTTTATTTGAGTAAGTGGCAGAATAAGCTATTGGCCCAACTGATTTTAATGGGAAATCTCTGCCTACTTATATTTAATAATGTATTACCTCACAGACTACGTTCACCTGGGACGTACCCTACCTGACATTGCGCTGCATCGCTGTATACCCTGAGACATAATGGTGAAACGTCTCATGACTCTCATGTAATGGTAATTTCACCAGCAGAAATGTTATCCGTATCAGAAAAGTTTTTGCCACTGTATGTACAAGTACATAACATATTCTATTTTCTTTTGTCGGTTACGTAGGTTTGTTTTGTTCCATGAGAAGTCAATAATCGTACCTTCAGGCGATATCTGTTTCCGTTCTCTGAAGTTATTTGTTTCTGTTATTGGAACAATATACAAAACAAACATCGCTTTCTTCCTAAAATAATATTTGGGTCATCATCATCATCATCATCAGCCTGTGTACGTCCACTGCTGGACGAGGGTCTCCTCCATTGAATACAATGGGGGCAGCCATAATCACCACATTTGGCAGCAGTGTGATGTTAAGTACTCAGGTGTATGATGAAAAGTAGCCTATGTGAATCCAGGGTATAAGGTATCTCCATTCCAAATTTCACTCATACTCACAAACTTTTTTTTTAATGGCATCTGAGTATATACTTACTCAATTTTGCCAATGTCAAGTAGCATAGATAATTATCAAACAAATTCCAGTCGTCAAGTCCTCTGTCAAGTCATCATCTATAGTAAATCGATGGCAGTTTACTAGAAGTTCCTGGACAATTTTCACCCCTTCGAAAAGACACGCAATACACTTATTTTATTTAAATTCAATAATATATGCTCTTTATAAGCTACACCGGTTAAAATGCCACCAAAATTACACCATATTACTCAAAAAAACACTAGAAATTTATATAAATAAAAAAGGACGACGTCTCCCTTCGAAAGAGCCGAAAAAAGACCTCACAAACTTTCGCATTTATAATATTAGTGTGATGTAGCGATGCGCGACTGTAACTAAATTTTACTATCGAATAATATGCCACTACTGAATTTAACAGTCGACTTGAAAAATAGTGCTAAACTAGAAAAGTTATTCGAATAAACAAATACTATTTTCAGTAATACTTGAACGATTCGCAGCGGAAAACCCCGAATGGATACGAAATCACTCGCGACGAATAGTGCCGATGATGCGCGACAAGGCTTCCGATAGGCGGCGGAACATTGTGATTGGTGATCAAAGTACCTACTTAGGCCAATAACCAGACTTGGATGGATGAATGAATCCATTCGGTGTTCACGACTTCGAGTCGCACTAGTTGGATGAATTTATTAGTCGACTAGTTCGAATACTTTTATTCATAGTCGCGCATCGCTAGTGTGATGTGATTTTATTTTGACGTAATGGTCATTTTAGATAAGACCATACTGTACCTACTTCTAATATCTATACTAGACGTATGTTTACTATCTTTGGCTATCATAACAAATTCAAGTAGGTACATTTGTGTCTAGATCGGGTCATCACTGTACTAAACTGTGTTTATGTTGATCATTTTACTCAACTAACAAACAGCAATGTTGAAGTTGAATATTGTTTGGTGCAATCTCCGGTTCTCCTCCCAACGATCACAGAACATAGCTTCCTTTAATATAAATCTGTGTAACTAACTTTAAAAAAAAAGGAGGAGGTTCTCAATTCAGTTGTAATTTTATTTTTATTTTTTATTTTGTTACCTCATAACTTCAGGCCATTTATAAACCGATTTGGAAAATTCTTTTTTTATTTGATAGTTTATACATCCAGATTTTTCCCCCTTAAACCTTGTTCTGATGCTGGAATTCATGAGGAGTTGAGGAAACTCCTCAAATATTAAATTACGAACATAAATAATATTCTTACTTTATAATAAGTATATTAAAGGTGGTTTCCTGTATTACAAAAGCTTACCCTACGTGCTAGATTTTTAACCGACTTCACAAAAAAGGAGGAGGTTCTCAATTCGGTTGTATTTTTTTTTTTATATTTGTTACCTCATATCTCCGGCGTTTATGAACCGATTTGGAAAATTCTTTATTTTATTTGAATATATATACTTCCAGATTGGTCCCATTTTTTTCAGAATGCAGTTCTGATGGTGGAATCCATGAGGAATTGAGGGAACTCCTCAAATATTGTAGGCATACATAGCGATTTTGATATTTTCAGCAACAAACCAAGCATTTGCATTCAGACAGTATCATGACCCTTTCTCCACTATGGTTTATTCATAATTTTTTTTCATCCAGATATTTTGTACAATGGTGGAAGTCGGTTTTTTAAATGAAAAGTTATAGTAAATTAGATGGCAGGTGCCAGAAAAAAAGTCGCGATCGCGAAAGTCTATATGATTGATTGAAAATTACGCTTCCGCTATAGTTCGTTTGCAGACCCCACTAGTTTCAGAACGGCAAATGAGGTTTTAAAGGAAATTACCAAAGATTACGCCACGATGAAGTTCTCAGAATATCATACAATTTGCAAGGGGTTGGGAGTTTCAACGCTTCAAGATTACGTTCTTAATAACTGAGACACTTCTCAATTTTGAACGCGAAACTTTAGTCCAAAATGTTCTCAGCTGAAATAATTATGTAGGTATAGCAAAACTTTGATGAAGGGTATGGACATATAGATGCAATTTAATTATTTCACGTTTTCCATGATTTCGCAGCAACCATATATAAATAAATATCTTAGCAATTTTATCCAACTTAAGTTCAAAGTTCCCGAACAAATAAACAAGCGTTTACCGTAACCATTGCTCAAGGTAACAGATAATCAAAGTCAAAAAGTCAAAAAGAATTTTATTCATTGAAATCACAAGAATCATTTTGAATCGTCTTATAACTAAAATTACTCTTGTTCCAACGCGACAAAGCCTAGAAGAATCAGGCAAGAAACACGGCTTGGCTTACAAAAATGGTCCGTCTTACCACTAGGTGAGAAGCGCCTGTGAGGTGCCTCGGAGCATGGAGTTGCTGATACATAGTAAATGAGAACATAAAAACCTTAGGAAGGTAGTCATAATTAAATAAACATCAGCAAAAAAATTAGGACTGCCTTTAAGAGTGAAAGGATTTTTAATCCAGTCTCAGTCAGTTTTTTGTTAGTAGTAGAACTTCTTGTGAAAGAGTTCGTCCGGGGAAGTACTACCACAGTACCTATTTCTGCCGCCAAGCAGTAGTGTTCGCATTGCTGTGTTTCGGTTTGAAGGGTACGGGTGCCGGTGAAATTACAGGCACATTATGTCTCAGGGTCGGCAGCGCGCTTGTGACGCCTCTGGTGTTACAGGCGTTCATAGGCTACGGTAACTGCATTCCATCTGGTGGGCCGTAAGCTTGTCTGCTTGCCAAGTAGGATAAAAAAAAGTGGCTTTTGAGTGCAGTCTTAAAACTATGTTTTAGACCTTCTATTAGTAGTTATTGGATGAAACTGAGTTAATTTTGTTGAAATGTAGAGTGTATTTCAGACGGTGTCTGTTGAGTAGTGTATAAACATTTATAATGCTGGGGCTACATTAGCGGGCTACGGCGAATGATTGCGTTTTGTGTCCCTGTCTGTATGCATCATTCGTAAAACGACAGATCATGTAGATCCATTAAACCATTAATACATAATCACATCAAATGCTCGTTTCCACCATATCCTCTATGCTACACGGTTCAAACTAGAATGTTGGGCCTTAAATATTAATCGATAGGATATATCTCGCTGTGGTTTACGCCTCATCAGAGTGTGCAGCGAACCATTTCCAAATGCTGTCTTTCTATTGCTTTGTCTTTTATTGACGACCTCTGTGGTTTGGAGGGTGAGTAGTCGGCTGAGATGCTAGAGGTTGCGGGTTCGATTCCCGCTGCGGGACAAATGTTTGTATATGCAAATATTTGTTCCGGGTCTGGGTGTTATAGTACCATGGTACTCGTAGTTCCCGATAATAACTACACAGGGGTTCCTAGTGTGGGATCGGGACTATGTATGCGACTGTTGGGTGTTATGTTTTTATAAGGCTTTTTGGGGTTCCGTACCGCAGAAGTTAGGAACGGAACCATTATACTAGGTGTCTATCACAGATCATTTTCTTTGACTCTACAAGACCAAAAAAGTTAAAATTTGGTACATATTTTGTGTTATAGGTGACCCAATCACGGACATATATAGCGTGAATAAACGAATTCGGATTTCGGGGGCAAACTAGAAAATTTAAAAAAACTTTTTAATGCGTCATGTTGACATATCAAATGAAAAAGCTCTTTAAGAGGCATACAAACATTTTCTATAATTTTAAAATTCTTACTTAATTTAAAAGATATTTAACTGTATATGCGAAAATTTACCATTCCCCACCCTATCTTCGAAAATACTAAGCCAAATATTACGAAAAAATATGGAATACTGGGCCTCACCCAGTATTCCATCTCATATAGTTACAAGTTACATAGTTATTAGTTACTCATATAGTTTTAAGGAAAGACGGACGGACGGACAGCGAAGCTGTTCTGTTTTTTAGGGTCCGTTTTACCCTTTGGGTACGTAACCCTAAAAAAAAGAAGGATTTGCAAGTTTGTGATGTGTTTTCATATTGTAACGGTGCTAAGAGGAGCTGAGTTAAAATCTCGATGCCAGAACCAGGTCGAATAGATAGTCATTTATGCATATTTAATATTAATGAACTGTGTACAGTTACAATTGTTGTCATGGTTTCACTGAAGTTAAAAGCATTCAAAAACTTGTCTAAGTAATAAAAAAATCCAAAAGAGATGATCATCGAAATGAAAACTACTTAAAAAATAATCAACATAAGATATAACTTTTCATTTAAAAAACCGACTTCCGCCATTGTATTCGACTAAATAATTTTGGATGAATTTTTTTTTATGAAAGAACCATAGAGGAGAAATGATTATGATACTTTCTGAATGCAAATGCTTGGTGTCTTGCTGAAAATACCAAAATCGCCATATGTATGCCTACAATATTTGAGGAGTTCCCTCAATTCCTCATGGATCCCATCATCAGAACTGGATTTTGAAAAAAATGGGACCAATCTGGAAGTATCTATTCAAATAAAAAAAGAATTTTCCAAATCGGTTTATAAACGCCGGAGATATGAGGAAACAAACATACAAAAAAAAAAATACTACCGAATTGAGAACCTCCTCCTTTTTGTGAAGTCGGTTAAAAATAACACCCCATAGTCGCATACATAGTCCCATCCCATAGTTGATCCCACACTATGATTCCCAGCATCATGGGTATCAAGCACTAAGAGTACCATGAGTAATTCTACTTACTAACATAATACGATCTGCAGATATTTGTTCATGGTGTTCTGGGTATTTTTCTATGTATAATAAAAAATATCTATCTATGTAATGTATTGTATTAAGTATATCAGTTATCTAGTACCCATAACACAAGCTCTGCTTAGCTTGGGGCTAGATAATGTTGTGCGAAATGTCCAGCATTTATTTATTTATTTTAATGCTAACGTTCTAATCAGTTTCGACGCTAATTTTAATGACAAAAGGCAAAATTACAATTTGCGAAATAAGACAAGAATTTTAGTCATAATAACGGAATTTCGGGACTAAGAAGCAATTTTCCGTTATTTTACTCCGAGTTATGACCGTGGTGGAATGAGTCATAGTGGTTTTTAGATGAAAACTGTGAAGTCGTGTAGCTATTAAATTGTAGGGAAGCGCTTGGCTTTTGGCTAATTCTTCAAAGAACACCAGAATCTTTAAACATGGTTTCACTTATTTAGTTTGTCAAAATAAAATTAGAACAAAAAAGTTTTGAAAATTGATTTGAAGTTTTCGCTGAGCACAATTTTAAAGTATTCAAAAATTTATCAATTTATCTAGCTGAAATCTTCAGTTTTACAATTAGCTGTAAATGTTTAAGACATCAATTCCAAAATTTTATAAAAATAATAATAAATTAAATATTTTTTTTTAATTTTTCTCAGTAGTTACTATTATTATATTTTAATTTAATTAGTTTATTAAATTATAATTTCATTAAACAGAATAACTATTATTTTGTTGCTCATAAATAAGCGAAAAAATTAACGTATTTTTATCATAATACACAAATTTCACCATTTTTAACGTCGGTACCCTACTGTTTCAATATAGAAGAGTTAATAACTACTACAGCTATAAGATCCGAGCGTTCATTTCGAAGTCCATTTCCCTGAGCGGGCCGTAAAGTAAACAATGTGGCCCATCTCTTTCACAATTAGACCGAATGAGCTTTATTTGTATTTACTCTGTACCAATTGTACAATCTAGTAATGGAACGTAATTGCATCATTCAGACGATTAAGTGTAGCTATTTCGTCGAAGTAGTATTTGTTGAAGAAATAAACAGCATCTGTAAAACATGAAAAGACATCAAGAGTTCGCCGAAAACTCGCCCGTGGGAGGAAAAATAAATACTTTACTATTTGAGCCAAAAGGTATAAGAGCCGTTCGTTATAAAAAGCAAAAAATTAAACATTATTCTCTTCTTCATCAGCCAATAGACATCCATTGCTGGATGAGGCCTCCCCCATCATAGCAAGTATAACCCATAGCGTGCAATAGGGGGATGCCATAATCACCACGCTTACCAGGTGCATTGGTGATCGCAGTTTGGTGGTAAGTACTCATATGGATGCTGCTGCCCATCTCCTGACGTAATCCTTTAGCCACCTTTTACGACTTCCACAGGAGGAGTTGCAGGAGTCCTATTCTTAGGCCAAGACAACCAACGGCTAACGTATGACGGAAAAAGTACCTATTGCGAGATAAAGAGAACAGCATATACTTAAGTTGTTTGTCATAGGTATGTAAGGGCATAATGAACCACGTGGCACGTGGTATTCGTGCATAATGGACCATCCATAGAGTTAGAATGCGGAAAAGGGAATTCTTTAACATGAACATTAGGTATCTAAAGGACATGTGATTAATGAGAGAGTCAACTAAATACAATTAAACATGAACAAAGCAAACCGAAAATTATATTATTAAGTATTCATGACTATTATCAACGTTGAGTGCCCGCATTGTTACTGTATTTCTGCTAAATAATGCAATCAATGCACTGTAAGTTATTGGAATAGGTAGCTATACCCTAATTTTTAATTTCAGCCAATTTTTGTAAACGAACAAATGTCAAGATATGCCACTGTGAGTATAAGTGTCATGATTGTGTAGCATACGTGTAAATTCACATATGACACACATACATGACACTTATACACACAGTGACATTTCTTTGTTTACAAAAATTGACTAAAATAAAAAATTAGGGTATAGTCAAAGCACAGACCATAGTGTTCAAACCTTGTCACGCGCCAACCTGGGGGTGATTCTCGGAAAAATCTCGTACACTTGTACTAGATGACGTCAAATGTCAAATGATATCCTTAATTTTATATGGGCGTCATACAAGATGTAACGTCATCACGTGGACGTGATTTATTCGAGAATACGGGCCCCGGACGCGTGCTGGGCCCATAACCTATTAAAATGCATTGATCAATTTAAGACATGCCAACTGGCTTTTTCATGAAAACTGTAGCATAAACGTAGCATTGATGTACCATATACTATGGATATAATAATAAATAATATGATATGATATAATATGATGTACATTTCAACAGAAATTGACGTGATTGATATCAATATCCGTAAGGTACCTGTATCTCTGTAAAGTAGGTATTAAAATCCGAAAATAAGATTATTTACTTTTTTCTAGGGCAGCATGTATTGAATACCTGGGTCATTCGCCATATTCTATAGTTCTAGTAACTTAGGCATCTTAACTTGGCATGTCCACTTCAACTTGACATACTCACCATAAAATACCGGAACACCAAACGATGCCAGGATCTCATTCAGACCACAGGCCCCATAAAACTAATGGTGGAAAGCCACTTTTATCGGTAAAAGCTTGTTTTCCTAACTAGTTGGATCAACAAGATGGATGACGACATTTAACTTCATACCTATTCCATGTTGCTGCCGTCATATTTTATACAGAATGTTCGATTAAGGAACAAATTAAATATTTTAGATTTTTTGATTAACTTCCTACATCATTTCATCGTCATCACAATGAGGGCTTTTCATCTTCGATTAAAAAGAAAAAAAGTAGTTCAAATTGGTTTGATAGATGGCGCTGACTCAACTGTGTCACAATCAAGATTATCTGTGGTGCACGCGTACAAAACTATTATTCTAAGTAGTCTGCGGCTATTAGTCATGATATTCTGTTTGTGATTGCTTCTTGAGTGTGCGCTAGTGATTTCGTGGTATGTTTAGAAGTAGGCAAAAATAAATACCACGAAACGAAAATTATTTCTACGTTGTCGATGTTGACATTTCAATTTATTTTGACACTTGACAGTTACGTTACAGAGCAGCGCCATCTATTTTCAATGCTGAAAGCATGATTTGAAACGGCCGCGAAAACCCCTCATTGTGATGACGATGAAATGATGATGATGGTATATTCATTTAATAAATATTGATAGCTGCACATCATCATCATCGGCCTGTGGAATTCCAGTCCTGGACATACGCCACCTTCAGAATGCCAAGACGAACGGTTTTTCGCTACTTCCATCCACCGACTTCTTGCGTGAATCAGTACAAAATTACCATATTCAAAACAAATAAATTATCTTTATCTTTATCTTTATCTTTACATACTTGTTGTTAATTACGTTTTTGCATAAAATTTTGCTATCTTTAATAGCCACAACATCTAAACAAAAAAATCGTGTAGGTACATAGCGTAAGGGTGATTTGGGTACCCCTTGGGGTGCTCTTCCTCTAGCTCTAGACTTTCGCTTCACACTATCTAAAGAAACATACTATACCTACCTTTTTTATACCTACCTATCCGTTTTCTCCTAAATAGTACGCTTTGACATGTCTTCTCAAACGTTAACGTAGTCATTGCTTGATACAATTCCTAGCACACCCTGTGTTAGAAGTTCAAAGTCAGAGTCAAAATCAAAGTCAAAAGCATTTTGAAATCGCAAGGATCATTTGAAACGTCTTGTAAACGAAAATAACTTTTCATTAAAAAACCGACTTCAGCCATTGAATTCCATGTTTTTATTAGCTAAAGGTATACAAAATAACTTGTTGCTGAAAATACCAAAATCGCTATATGTATGCCTACAATATTTCTAGTTTATAAGCAACATTTTGCTGCTTGTAAAATTACAAAGATTTTGTACTATTAAATTTGGCAATAAATTATCTTTATCTTTATCTTATCTTTGAAACATGGTCATAAAACATTATTTGTCTTGCTGTACCAGTTTAACAGTATGTTGGTATCAGCACATCAGCAGCCTTTAGACGTCCACTGTTGGGCAAGGCCTCCCCCATAGAATGCAATGGGGGGATTTGCCATAATCACCACGCTTGGCAGGCGGATTGGTGATCGCAGTATTGGTGTTGAGTACTCAGGTGGATCCTGCTGCCTTTAATCCCTTAATTAGCTTTTACGATATCCACAGGAGGAGATGGAGTGGTCTATTCTTAGGTCAGACACACCACAGCTCATATTATATGTTTAAACATATAATATGTATGTAATATTTAAGTTTTAATATGGTTGTTATTATTTATTTATTGTGTAGAATCCACACCAATAGCCTTATAATGTGAATAATATATGTTACGGACTGGACCATACATTATATTTATATATTTTGAAATATAAATTTAATGTATGTTCCAGTCCGTCCAAAGGTTGCCTGGTAGAGATCACTGCTAGCGATAAGGCCACCTAGTGTATTGCCCTTAATTTCTATTTGACATGTGGTTTTTGTGTGGTTACCAATAATAAGGTATCTATCTATTATGCCTTCGGCCGCATACGAAATCGTAGGTTCGTAACCGGTTCAGTTCAGGTAGAAGAAAAAATCTTCTTTTTACGGTACTAGTTACTAAACAATAGATTATAAATCTAATGGATAATCTGCTCAACCGAAGTGCCACACAAGCAGCAATTCTAAATAATATTTTTGGTTTAGTGTCCGCACATTTTTCTCGCAGTTATGAGAGACTCATCAATGTTCATTATTTCTGAAACCATTCTCATGTATGCCCGCTCGCCTGAGTAATAAAAACATTAATGAATTGAGTAATACTGTGGCAAAAAATACGGTAAAAAAAATGTGGTATAATTATTCAGGCTACCAATTTTTTTTTCAATGTTCTGAGTGCTTTTTTCAAAATGGTATAGGAAAAAACATGCCTTAGATTTTTTTGTTCTAGGTCTAGAACAAAAAAATCTAATGCATCCACGCTGTAGGCTAGTACCTACAAGTACGTATTTAAATGCGATCCTAAATTTTCAAAACAGCGGGATTCTAACCTACACCTTTGCCTTAATGATTTACTAGCTGTTCCCCGCAGTTCCTGCCACATAAGTCTCGCTTTCGACCCACAGTGGGAATATCGGGATAATAGGTAGCCAATTGTTAGTTCAGGGGTATAAACTATTATACCCTATGCTTTCAGCAATAAGACCCCAAGTGGACAAGTTAGGAAAGAGACTAGTTAGGAAATAGCCAAGTTTGGAAGTGGACCAGTTAAGAAAGAGACAGGTTGGGAAGTGGACAAGTTTGGAAAGGTACAAATTAAAAAGTGGCCGAAGTCGACCTAAAGGGAATAAATGCTAATTATGTTTATTCTATTTTTGCTATAATTTATCCTAGTGTAGAATAAAGTGTTCATCTACCATCTATCTATCTAATGAAGTACCATACAAAAGAGATAAAAAGCTCAAAGTTTACACTACAAAAAGCTGAACAAAATAGAACAGTATAAACAACATTATGTACTCAAAAGCGCTCAACCTGTCGCAGCGGCTGCCCCACATTCGAGACAAAAGCCTTGTCGGACACAGCCATGAATCAGGTAGCTAGTGCATTTCATACAAAATGTAGGCATTTAAACAGAGCGTCAATTCGCGTAATTATTGAACATTGGCCGACGACCTCTGTGGCGCGGCGGGCTAGTAGCCGGCTGAGATGCAAGAGGTTGCGGGTTCGTTTCCTGCTGCGGGACAAATATTTGTATGAACTGTAAATATTTGTTCCAGGTCTGGGTGTTATGGTACCATGGTACTCGAAGTTCTCTGATACCCAAGACACAGGGGGGAAACCTAGTGTCTTTTTCTCATCTTATCTCAGTCAACTACCACGTCTGTCATGTGTGCATGTACTGACTATTACTTTATCTTCACATGCATACGCTACCTTTCTCACTCTAACGAACGCTTTCATGAGCGACAGTAATATTGATCATTAATCGAAAGATGACTGAGATGTTACTACATTGTGAATTTAATGTAAATTAATTAGAAGAATTAGCTCGCTGATTTACACCATTATCGTTGTTTATTTTATTTGAAATGCTATGGTAATTCAAATGAAATCAGGATGTAATTTCTACGCATTTATATCTAGTATTTTTTGGTATTGCTCTATAAGAACTAAGTATCTAATCGTGCTCTCGTAAGAATTTGTCTTCAAGTAGAGTCATCACGGACGATGAAACTGAAAATGACATAAAAATGTCTCAAAAACGATTTTCAGAGCGTAATTTTACTTCTAGATACGTCATGTTTCCATATTGCATCGACGCATAAAACGTTGTGTTTTCTTTGTAAAGTGATTTAGCCGTTTTCTTTATCAGCTGTGTATCGAGACTTTGAGCCTGTGATGGATCCGAGACCAATTTAGTTCTCACATTTTCATCGTGAATCCGAGTCGAACGTTTGTACATTTTAAGTTTTTCAAGAGTCGTTGTCTATTTAAGTATAGATATAAAGATATTTTTTTACACTTTATTGTACACCGAATACATATAATAGGATTTATTAAAATTAGCAGTACAATGGACAGCCTTATCGCTGAAAGTGTTTTCTTCAAGACAACCTTTGGATGGTCAGTAACGAGTATAATACATATAATTATTAGTATATTATTATATGTTTTTTCACTCTCGTAGATTTGGGAATGACACGAAAATTCTCTAATCATTTGTGTTTGTTTTTGTGTAGTAGTCATAAAAAATCGCGGGATGAAATCAAATAAATGGTATATTACCGTTACGTCCGGTACCGTTACGTAGGTAGCAAATTAAAATCTATTGTTGTGTTAATGTTTATGCTAATTATTCCCACCACGTCGCGAATAGCAAAAGTAAAGTCAAAGCTAAAAAAATATCTTGTATTAAAATGATTTCAATTAACTGTAGGAAAAAATGTATAGGCAACCGAAGTACATCGTAAAACAGTTTTCATCGCGGTTAAGTGCAAGAATGCCTCTGCAAGATAGTAAGTAACATGTTTTAAAAACTAGTTTCTCCTAGATAACTATGTGGAACTAGTATAAGAAGTAAATACGCTATTCCGGGCCATGAACTACATATATCTATGCAAAGTTTCACCTAAATCTGTTCAGGTTCAGCGTGATTGAGAAACAAGCATCCAAGCTTTTGCATCTTAGGAGATAAAAGATGCAGATGGCTAAATTGGTTGCCACCTCCGTAGCCCGGGATATTGAAGTTACCTGCACTTTGATTAACTAAGGAAAGCTTCGCCAACCGAGGAACGCCCCGAGCCATATATAGAACTTAGGTTCAACTTTCAGGAGTGTACAGATTCCGCCTCGAGACGTGAGCTTTTTTTTAAAATTATGGCCTCTGAGTAAAAACTGAATTTCGCCAATGTCAAGTACTTAGAGAATATTTCAAATAATGTCAAGTCGTAAAGTCCTCGGTCAAGTCATGTTGCAAAGCATGACAGTTTTACTAGAATGTTCCACAATTTCCACTGCTCCGAAAAGACACGCAATACACTTATTTTACATTCCCGCCTAATGGTCGACGAAGTTCGACTGACACGCACCAATCATGCGTCGCTATGACACGTGACATCGTGGTCACGACTCGTGGCGCAAACTGTATCTAACATCTATCGCTATCAAGACGACGAGGCGATCGTAAATGTCAAATAGCAAACAATCAAATTACAAAGATTTCTAGCACTGCGATGTCATTGGCCAATATATATTTGACATAAACTATCGTCTTACTGGAGCCGTGGTATTCTCGGTCTAAGAATAGGACTACTTGAACTCCTTCTATGGATGCCGTAAAAGGTGACTAAGGTTTACGCCGGAGGTAGGCAGCAGCATCCACCTGATTACTTAACACTAAACTGCGATCACCAGTCCTCCTGCCAAGCGTGGTGATTATGGCAAGTACCCACATTTGCAAGCTATGGATTGTACGCTATGCATGCTATGGGGGCCTCATCCAGCAGTGGATTTCTACCGGCTGATAAAGATTGTCTCGCTAGCGTCTCGGTAACTTTAATTATGCGTGTTCAGTATTAAAGTTAACCTTAAGCACATACTGTAAGAAAATAACCACAGACTCCGGCACTTTTACGTGATACTAGCATCCACCCGCGGCTTTACTCGCATGGTAAAGGGATACAATTTAAACAACCTCTCTCCCAAATTTAATCTAGGTAAATCGGTTCAGCTGTTACGAATTGATTGAGTTACAACAAACACACATCCAAACGTACAAACAGTCAAACTTTCATATATATAAATTTAATAGGATTTAACGGCCAACACACATAAATAACAAGATCTTGATAAAAGCAGCGCGTAACCGAGATCAACCGATATAAATTGTCGTTAGACTGCGGTGATAAATAACTTTTGTTATTAAATAACAGCTGGAGCGTCAGATCCGATCAAGATATAGTTATAACATCATGTAGCTCGGGAGGTAGTGATTATTTTCTTACGGCATAATCAGGGTATATATAGTACTCCATAACATAGCACAAGTGTAAGAATACAACTATATCAAAAAACAAATGCATGTTGCGTGGTTTTTTCGCTTACCGTGATTTCTTCCAGACAACGTAAGAATAGGGAGGACTTGAAGATTACAGAAGAAGTCACTAGGTTGTAGATGAGTAAGAATGCTAAGCAAGTTTCTACACTGTGTAATACTCATAAGAAAAACTTTATATTTACACGCACTGGCAAACTTAACTACTATTTCAGTATTTTGCCATTAATATATTTAAAACGCTATTTAGAGCCAACTGACCAGATTTCAGAAATATTGCGCTCTTTCTGCGAAACGGTTGAAACAACATCAAACATAAAAACAAAACTATTAACATTTTAGAAAAATACCCTTACACATATCGATTATTGTAGTGCCCCCTTATGATCTCTTTTGATAGAAATGATCTATTGACTTGAAAGAAAGCCTTTGCAAATAAATACATTGAAATAGGTTTAGCCGTTTTGAAGATAAATGCTGGTAATAAACAAACTCACAAATATACAATCTCGTACCCCAAAAGCATTACTTACGTCTCCATTCCGCAGCGGGTTACACTATATTCAGGATATTGGCTCTGAGGCCATAAAGTTGAACTAACGTCATACGATGACTTCCTAGTTCCTCCATTGAGAAGCTTTATCGCTATTTTAGTTATCCGATTTTAGTACAGTTTATCGCTTGTTTTGATCTCGACAGCCTTACTCTAAGCGATATTCGAACCTCTGTGTCTAAAATAAGGGTGAAATTAGTTTAAATGGATGTGTTGAATAACGAGGCATCAGCGAAATATGTGCTTGGAGCATTATGGGATAGTATTTTTTTGTTAGGATCGATGTTGCTGTTACATAATGAAGCAATTTATTACTGTTAAGTTGGCAGCGCTGACCCCGTTTAATGCAACAGTAGTAACAGCTTGTAATATTAAGTCCTTTTGTTGGTGCAAGTGATACGAGCACATGTTGCCAGCCGCAAGCCTGTCCAAACCAAATGTAAACATGACTAGCTTGTTATAATATAAACTACATTATATAATATTTTAACCTCTCTTTTCAGTGGTTTTTTAGCAACGGGCAGATCATCATCATTATCATTACCAACCAGTTTACATCCAATGCTGG
The DNA here is from genome assembly GCA_951392215.1 of Epirrita christyi. Lineage (NCBI taxonomy): Eukaryota > Metazoa > Arthropoda > Insecta > Lepidoptera > Geometridae > Epirrita > Epirrita christyi. The sequence continues at coordinate 3,839,460 of OX595843.1, forward strand.
GGCCTGCCTCACTGAATATACAATGGGGAGCTTTGCCGTAATCACCACGCTTGGCAGGCGGATTGGTGATCGCAATTTGGTGTTAAGTACTGAGACAGATGCTGCTGGCCATCCCCTGGTATAATCTCTTAATAAGACTTTTACTACATCCACGGGAGAAGGAAAGGTCTTAAGCCGGACACACCACGGAACACGAGCAGATAGTCGTAAGTTATTTTAAACTGTAACCTCTATCTGCAATGCACAAAGATCATGGGCTAGCAGTGGACTTCTACAGGCTGATGATGATGATGGTAAATGCATACATAAACCTTTTGCGTGTAAAAATCCATTGGTCCACGCCCGCCTTCGAGTTCGAACCCATGATGTTGGGGTTGAAAGATAGTCACAGTTTGCACCACGAAGGGTGAATACGATGTCACGTGTCAGAGCGACGCATGATTGGTGCGTGTCAGTCGGACGTCGTAAACTATTGGCTACTTGCGTGCCCCAGCGCCCCTCTCCGCTACACAGTGCTTACGTCTCGTGGCGGCAACTGTACCTCCAAATGGGCAAACAAGGCTCTTCGGTTTCACGATATGCATTTCGGCAAAAGGTTCGCAAACCAACTGCCAAAACAAATAGCTTAGGCACTAGTGGATTTCGATTGCGATCGAAAGTCAATTCCACAAGGACCTGCGAGTTGCATAGTAACGGGTCACGGGAGCTACCACTCCACAGTCCACATTAGTCCTAAATACTGTGAATTTTCAGCTAATGGAAATGAGGCTATGAAGGAATTTGGGTCAGGCAATTTGGGTTAGTCACTACTTCCGCATTGAAAAGGTTTTATTAAAGTCGGGTATGGCAAAGTTATTGCAACTCTGGGTTGCACATAAATCCAGATCCAAATTTGTAAAGAAGTTATGGAGGTTTTAATATAATAATAAATTCTTCGATAGTCTGGATCATGGGTGTACCCAGCTTTTGACCTGAGGGGGGGCAACAATTGCGCGAAAACTGTGTATTCAAGAAGTGTGAACAGCCAAATTTTTTGTAATTTTAGTAGCAATGCCAGCCAAAAAAGTACCACCACTATGTTGAGAATATTATGCCTTCGATATGGTGCTTTCTTATTTTTTTTTTATACTACTTGGCAAGCAAACAAGCATACGGCCCACCCGATGGAAAGTAGTTACCGTAGCCTATGGACGCCTGCAACACCAGAGGCATCACACGCGCGCTGCCGACCCTGAGACCTAAAGATTCTAAATCTTCTTCGGCTCCAAAAATTGCTTTTTAAATACAAGAAATAAGCAAGTAGAGTTTAAGGAGGCTTTACTACTTGAAACGCGCTGGCCTCTTTGATCAACATTGTCACCTCCGATATCAAATCCCATCTAACCACAGGCGCGCGTTAAATGAATTTACAAATGTACTATACCCCGAAACTCATGTGTCACAGCGTGGTCACAACACTTGATGTCCGCGCCAGTCCCCGGAGAGCAGCAAATTGGATCACGGAAACCGCAAACTAGTTTTGGTCAGTTCAGTCACGTAATCCTCTCATTGATTCGCGCCGATAAATATGACCGTTTTGCGGGTAGATTTACTTTAATGCGGCGGTAATTTCGTATGAGATGGATAGAGGGAGAAAATTTAAAACGGTTGGTGACTCAATAGGTTATGGATCCAGGAGTAATCAATATATTATATAATTATATTAAAACCATATACACAACGATTGTCTTTTGGTTGAAAGTGGACTAGCCGCTGTCTACCTCTATTAGATTTGTGTGAATAGTGGATATCCCATTATGACCGCCTATTTGGAAATTTAAAAAAACGCTGTGTTTATTTGAGAAGTTCTAATGTTTTTTTATTTAAGTACTATAAAATAACATAACATAACACCCAACAGTCACGTACATATTTTAATAACACCAACACCCAACAGTCACATACGTATTCATGATCCCACACTATTATTCCCTGTGTTGTGGGTATCAGTCACTACGAATACCATGGTACCATAACACCCAGACCCAGAGCAAATATTTGCAGATCATACAAAAATTTGTCCCGCAGCGGGAATCAAACCCGAAACCTCTCGCATCTCAGCTACGAGCCCGCCACGCCACATAGGTCGTCAAAAGAGTAATAAAGAGCGTAGACATAGAGGTATAAATGTACTAAACACAATATCCGATAAATGACTGCCGCATGACCGATGGCACTCGTTGGTCCTTTTGACGAAATTTTTCAATGGCGTTGACAGAATTTCATCAAGAGGAACAAATTAATGCCTATGGTGATGTATTTCTAAATTTCGAAGCCATACTAAGTAGCTTCAAGCTTTAAGTCAAACAGCTTAGCTAGAAAGTTCACAATTAAAATTCCACTTAAATATGCTACTGAATAACCCATTTCAAATAGCCAAGGCTCGGTCGTGAGTGCCACATAAATATTTTACCTCGATGTAATGCAATGGTTCCATGTTTCAGTAAAAAGCTATCCACTTAGAACTGAGCTAAGTGTATACAGAAAGACAGATCCTCTCGCAAAATATAGATTGACAGATAACATATGGAAAAATATTTATAACTTAAAACTACTGCACATAGGCAAACATAATGCATTCTTATCATCCAGCTAACCTTTTTGTATTGATTCAAAAGAAGATTAGAGTAACATTAGATAATACATAAATAGGTAACATTAGGTACAAAAAATAGAAAATAAACCAATACATAAATTGGATAGACTAAAATAAAAATCATAATAAATAATAAGATAAACATAAGAATTATAGGTACGCAAAAATATTGATAGACCATAGATCTGCAGGATTCGTTCTTGAGAGTGAGATAATGATTACTTTGGATCTGAATACTTTAACAGAGGATAACATAACATAACACCCAACAGTCAAATACATTGTCCTGATCCCACACTAGGATTCCCTGTATCGTGTGTATGAAGGAACTACGACCTACACAACACCTAGATCTGGAAAAAATATCAGATCATGCAAACATTTTTCTCGTAGCAGGAATCGAACCCCCACGATGTTGGTGAGGAATGAATAATTACTAATATGAAGTCTGCGTAGTGCAAGCTGTATTATGCTGAGGGGTCACTATCCGAAGATGTTTTGAAGAACGTGTAGGATGATCCAAGCCTTCAGGGAAATAAACCGTTTCTGAAGGTAGTTGAGGGACAGGTGGTAATCAAATAAGTTATATAGGAAACATAGTGATAGCGATTCTGTACAGTATTATCTGAATTTAAAGTACGCTAAAATTTTCGCGTGCCCTTTCTAATAGACTAAAATAAAAGGGACCGCGATAGTTTTAACCTCATCATCATTCACTGAATCGATCACTTTAAGGATATAGCCTTGTGCTGAAAATCAGCGTTGTGAGTTAGTTCACAGCACATGCTGAGCTCAGGGCTTTTCGTACGAACTTGTACCTACATGGCAGCGTTCCTCCTCTCATACGCTTGATTTACTTATGTTTATTTTTGTTTTGTTTTTTGTTGTATACAGGGTGTTTTTTTTAAATGGGACAGTATGGGGATATCCGAATCCATAAGAGATACGGGAAAACTGTCTTTGGAACCATTTGCTCATTTTGTATGAAAATGATTTTGGCATAGTTATTTTTTTGGTCAAGCGTGAGTTCTCCATAAAAATGAGTAGTTTTGATCAAAAAAAATGTTTATGCGTATCGACTCAGTTGCATGTAAGGATTGTTTCATTGTATCGGAAGAAAAACATCTGAGCAGCAGAAGTTAGTCAAATTTTATAAAATGTTTTCTCATACAAATTGTAAGTAATCTGGTACCTACGTTAATAAAACTATCGCAATAAATTTTCAAAATGGCCTCCCTCTTGCTGTTTCCAGGTACGGGCACGTTTCAGAACATCTCTAGTGGCATTAGACAAAGATGTGTGGTGAATGTTGTTCTACTGCTCTGATGGTCTCGTGAAATGAGAAAAATCAGAGCTGTAGAACTTAGTCAAACTTTAATAAGAAAATCTTTGTCTAAGGCCACAAGAGGTATTCTGAAACGTACCCGTACCTGGAAACAGCAAGAGGGAGGCCATTTTGAAAATTTATTGCGATAGTTTTATTAACGTAGGTACCAGATTACTTACAATTTGTATGAGAAAACATTTTATAAAATTTGACTAACTTCTGCTGCTCAGATTTTTTTCTTCCGATACAATGAAACAATCCTTACATGCAATTGAGTCGATACGCATAAAAAAACTTTTAATCAATACTACTCATTTTTATGGAGAACTCGCGCTTGACCAAAAAAATAACTATGCCAAAATCTTTTTCATACAAAATGAGCAAATGGTTCCAAAGACAGTTTTCCCGTATCTCTTATGGATTCGGATATCCCCATACTGTCCCATTTAAAAAAAACACCCTGTATATGCGTGTATTATGTTGTTGTGACAGTTTGTACAAAAAAAGTCTTCTTTCTCTTTCTTTCTTTCTTTCTTTCCTTCATATTCCGACGCTTTTGGATCTCACGTGTTCGTACTTCCGTAGACCATTATATAAAGCGAATGCAGAGATTTTGCAACCACTTCAGTCTATTTAGCTTCCTCGGTAGCGTTGGTATAGCAGACTGTACTAAGTGAAATACATTCAAGTAAGTACATTTTAATACCTGTATTTCTAACTGCTCGAGCTTTTGACTACTCTTAGCACTCTGGAAATTTCTGGAATTTAAATTTCTGGAAGAATATATTAGGACCATACAAGAGAATAAGTGGTACTTGTGATAAGTTTAAAGTTCTGTGGTATTCTATAGTCCCTATCTGTGTATCAATAATTTGTTAAACGGTCTTGAGCCGCCTCCATCAACCGACTTTCTCCTACCTTCATATAAACTTTTACTGTGACTATAATTTACCTTTATAATAGTCTTATTAGGTACTATTGTCAAAAAGATGATTCGAGTTCTAGCACAAGATAACCGACACATACAAACAAGGATCCACCCGAAAATAAAATCAAATATGCTTCGGGAATAAAAGCAAAGCAAATAAACTAACCTAACCCCCAACATTTGCATCACAAGCAAGTGAAATATTTGCCAGGTCCTAAAAAATGCGAGTAAACTAGGGTTGCCACGAATTTGTGGGTACATAATGGGACACATAGAGAAATGAGCTTAGAAGGGTTCGTGTTATGTTTGCTACATTGATCCTCGCTACTGGCTATGCATAAGCCGAGTCTTTTTGGTACGATTGCGTGTCTCCCTAACCCCCTGTCTAATATCTACCCTCTTTAGAAAGACGATCTAAGATACATCTTAAGAAAACAGCGTGGACGTATGAATGAATGTATGAATGAATGAATGAATGAATAATAGAATTGAAATTATCGTGGCTTGGTATCATTTTAGAAAAATTACGACTATACACCACGTACTTTACTATTCTCCTGCTGACGTTTCGTTGACCATTTTGAGGTCCTTCCTCATGAGCACCGACCGCGACCACGCTCAAAGGTCGTGCGACGAGAACTAGCCTGGCTCCGCCGCTCCGCACGTTCAGCCCGACTGGACAATGGGGCAGGCGGCGGGGGCGGCGGGGGAGAGGCAGCAACCCGTTCACCGTCGCTCGCGTCAATCGCGTTACCGACAAAAAGCTGCGTACACACTGTGCTAATTGTAAGTGTAAGTGTAATTGTGTTGTAATTGTAAAGAAGGAGATATTCCCCAGCCCTGGTCTCGGTTAAAATTCGGATGCCGGTTTATCTCGATCGCCTCACGAATTTTCCGGGGGACGAAGAACTTCTCCCTTACCAAAACCCCGTCCCCCGGAAAATTCGTGAGGCGATCGAGATAAACCGGCATCCGAATTTTAACCGAGACCAGGGCTGGGGAATATCTCCTTCTTGGAGACCGGTATTGAACTCCGCGACTGCTGACCGGGACTGTGGCCGAGGTGTTCTGGAATGTGATACAATTAGCACAGTGTGTACGCAGCTTTTTGTCGGTAACGCGATTGACGCGAGCGACGGTGAACGGGTTGCTGCCTCTCCCCCGCCGCCCCCGCCGCCTGCCCCATTGTCCAGTCGGGCTGAACGTGCGGAGCGGCGGAGCCAGGCTAGTTCTCGTCGCACGACCTTTGAGCGTGGTCGCGGTCGGTGCTCATGAGGAAGGACCTCAAAATGGTCAACGAAACGTCAGCAGGAGAATAGTAAAGTACGTGGTGTATAGTCGTAATTTTTCTAAAATGAATGAATGTATAAATGAATGAATGAATGTATGAATGAATGAATGTATGAATAAATGTATGGACGAATAATTTTTTTTTGTTGTAGCCTTACATGAATACGCAATATTTTTAGGACGTATACATACTATACACGGACCGACTAGCGATTTCTGATTCACCTGAGCATTTAAAAGAACTGTAAGGCACGTCGGCAACTGGGGTGAAAATGATGTGGCCCCAGTATACTAGAACAAAGGCCCAAAAAAACGATGACCATGTCCCCATATAGTTAGTAGTAGGTAAGAAGAAAGAGAAAATAAAAGATTTTTAAAAGAGGTTACCTCGGAATGTTACCTACTGCTGCCATAAATTTTCTACCATGTTCTAGAATGAACGGTATGTACGGGTACCAGTAAAATTACAAGAACGTTATACTTATCAACTTTATGTCTCAGGTTGGCGGACGCAATACCAGAGAGCTGATTCTGAGTTTTGACAAGCAATTGACACGGACGTATGGTGTATTGAATGTAACACGGAAAATGACGTTCACGGAGTGTACGCATCGGTCCTGCCATACAAAAACCTTGTTACACTAAACCATACGTCCGTGTCAATAGTGTGCTAAAAACTTATAATCAGCTATCAGCTATTACCTGTCGTTGATTCCACCAGCCAGTTCCGTAACATACGGAATTTTTTTAAATGTCCCGGACATTATTGTCACCATAGCTAAACGGAGCGGGAAGTTTCCCGAGAGGAGATTACAGTTTATAGCGGTCGCGAACGGTTTTACGTGAATTGGTTATCGTTCCCGCATACATTCTGCACATTCAGACACATTCTGTGGCTAGAGACTGATACATTGTCATTTTACTGAGCGAAGTTTTACCGCTTGAATGATGGTACCTAATAAAGTTCTAATGGTTTAATCAGAGGCGGTAAGGACTGTTGTGTTGGTACACGTTGAAGAATGCATGCTTTTTACATTTATAAAGATACTAGTACTACGTTTTTTTTTAGCTTTTTTTAAAATTAGTGATCGGAGACGTTAGCTAATCAAAATGAGCCCAAACACTGCCAGGCTGCTATTAATAAATAAAATAAATGCTGGGCATTTCACACAACCGTTACCTAGCCCCAAGCTAAGCAGAGCTTGTGTTATGGGTAGCGATAATCAAGGGGTTTCTGTCTGTATTATCTTCATCATCAGATCAGCTCACCGTCACTATATATTATATTGTCATCTGAAAATAACAGGTATGAAAAATTTCAGCTCAATCGTTTGGGTGGAACTGGTTCAAAATTCAGTTTCAAGATTTGTCCCACACTATATAACTAACATACATACTTAGTCAAGTTAAATAAATAAAAGCTTGTAATAATAAAATGCGATGAGTTTGGAATTGCGAGGCTAAAACGGCTTACTTCTGGGTGGGTAAGGTTCGCATACTGTTTTGGTGGATGCCAATTTCAAAGAAATATCGGTGGTTTTGTGTATCCAAACTTTGCATTACTGAATAATGCCTGTCGATATTTCTTTGAAAATGGCATCCACCAAAACAGTATGCGATGGATCTTACCCGCCCAGAAGTAAGCCGTTTTGCGCCTCAATGATTTTTTTGAAAGTCAATTACCTACTTTACCTAGAACGACTAAATACGGTCAAGATATTACATCGGCCAGTAACGAACTCTAGTGGCCGTAACGAATGTACTCTCACTGATTGAAAATATTTCTGTGTGTGTATTTTAAAGATTGTATCGCCATGCTAAATAAATTAGCCACAATTTAGCATTACTTTGTGCAATATCTGTTATCTAATACTGCAGGTTAAACACAATATGATGTATGGTGCCTATTGTAAAGATTATGCCAATAATAAAACACAAAGAGCAATGCGTATCGAAATACATTTTAGCAATCTTAGATTCGATGCAATCAGCATCCGTGATGTAACAAATGAAGCCTTTTATGCTGATTGCAAAATAATAATAACATTACAATCACAATTAGATCCTATTGTCCAATAAGGAATAAAAAATAATGGCCACTGGCCACTAAAGCGTTGCCCCATTGACTCTTTAAAATGTTGCGTTGTTAGTTATGAGAAGTATAACATTCTGACGTTGTACATATCTTACAACAGTTATTGGCAATATTTAGGTATAGAGCCAACCAGGCGTGCGACACGTAAGTGCTAAGTTATTAACGCTTCAGTGGATAATGTGCTTATGAGATACAAAAAACATAAGTGATATAAAAAGACTATGAGGCAAGAATAAATTGCATGTAGGTAGTACTGATAATAATCATATTTGCTAGAGCTGACCGCTCAGGTTTAAGTACTTAATATTTGTGAAATATTTTGGATGGATATGTTATTATTTTCTAAAAGCATCAATCTCAAATTCTAGAGATTTTCTAAAAGCATCAATCTCAAATTCTAGAGTCCATTATTACCACAGTAATAATCAGATCGGTCTCTGAAGGTCCAATTCTCTAACTAAAAAATAGTTAAAATAGAGTTCGGATCATGTTTCGATCTTGTGTCGATGTCTTAAATGTCAGAAATGCTATTCTCATAGCTTAAAATACAACACTGTAATGTGATTATATCGAAATGTGACCGAAACTTGAAAGATTCAAAGTTTTTTCAATAATTTTAGCTTAAGTAGATGGAATCTCACTTTACTCTTTCCAATTATATATATAACCATCCTACACTGATGGTAGTCACCGTGAATTGAAAGTAGACTAAATTGTTATTTATGAGGGAGCAGAATACCAACTTTCAGTCAATTCACAATTCAGTCTCGATTCGGTTAACTTTCAGTGTTTTTATAAAATAATTTAGAGAATTGGGCCTCAGTACTCAGTATTATTGTTAGCTGTAAATTTGAATGACCTAACTAGTCACTTAACCCTGAAGGAAGTGACTTCGGCTTCGACTTAACTTCGGGAGAAAGTAGTCCCATGAACATCGCAACTTGATTTATGCGGAAGCTCTCTTCCAATCATACATTCGCAAGTCATAAGATAAATTACAAAAAGCTCTCCGTTACACGACATCACGTAACATGAAACTGTGGTAACTTGTAACAATGCAACTATTGTGTATGGTACCACTAAGTAACGTAACACATCGCAACACTTGTCATTGTCGTCTTCAACGTTGAAATTGAGATATTTTGCTCTGGAACAAGCATGATCTATATCTATGCAATTTGTTAATCGAAGATAATATTCAAGAGACATGAAATAACATAAAATAACACCCAACAGTCACTGCAGGGCTATTTTATAAGGTTCGGAAAGGTTTCCGATCGGATTAGTTAGTTTTTCATTTCGATGTGGTAAGTAACTAAAACAATTTTCTAACAATTTTCTGTAGTAAAACAAAGTAATGAACAATATTTATTGTTTTTTTACTGTGTATTACTAAAGAAAATTGTTTTAGTTACTTATCACATCGAAATGAAAAACTAACGAATCCGATCGGAAACCCTTCCGAACGTTTTAAAATAGCCAAAATTTGCTGGTATCAAAATATCAAATGCCAAAGGTCTGCTAACTCGTATATAGTAAAAAAATCAAGCTTCAATAAATTAAAAAGATATGGCAATTAATGCTTTATTTTCGTATGGAAACCGAGAAATTTAAAGACCTACTGGAAGATACTTCCAATAACCACACAATTCTGAAATTTGGAATGCTTTATGTCACAAATAGCTTTTATGTCACAAATAAGACAACAAGTATAAAGTTTAGGAATTTTGCTAGCTTTAAGTGAGTTCATTGTTGAATGCAAAAGTACTTAAACTAATTAAGTACTTAAAAGACTGATCCACGTCCGTCCAGGGTCTATAGAAGTTTCGTTGCCGGAGCTTAATAATTTCCAAGGATATTATTGTACTATCGTCAGCAGCTACGAATGACCATTTGGAAATATTTATCTAGAAACGTTTGGTAGGGCACCGCGTGGTCTAGAATAGCTGCAAGCTAAAGCTTTACTAGATGGTCGTGCGGTGCTGCAGATGATACTCCACAAGTCTACAACGTTTTAAAACTTAATTACGGCTAACAGGTATAATTTGTTTGCCCTCTTAAGAAATTAAATAAGTTTATTAAAGCAAGGAGTGGATGTAAAACGTTTTCGGAAATAAGTTTCTGTTTCAGAGATAATCGAGGGTATGAAACGAGATAAATGTAGATTTAAGAGCCTTTCCGTGCTTTAGAAATGGTTCTTCATATAAAGTTGTAAAGTTTATTCAACCAAAATGAAGAATGATGAAGCAAGAAGTTCAGTGAATATAGCGTCCTCTTGTAGCTTCATTCACGCGTGTGGTACCGGTATAAAAGTAGTACACTATAGCATTATTATTTCGGTCCATCCAAAGGTTGCCTGGAAGGAATCGCTCTTAGCCATAAGGCTGCTCATTTTATTGCCTTTTCAGTGTCAAATATTTTTTGTATTGTTTCTGTGTGATGATTTATAAAGAGTTACCCCCTTATTCATAATCATTTTGTATACCATTTTAGCTAAATTAGCTTTTGTTATGATTTGACGTAAGTATGACATTTTACATCAGAGAGAACAAAACAAAATTTAATTTAACTAAAATAGGTTTAAAAAATTATTATAAATAGAGCCCTTAATGTTTCATTTGTTAATTCGGCATTAACAAAATCCCGATCATAATAGATAACTTTTGTTATTTGAGTAAAGGAAAGATTGTAACATATTCTGTTTAATTTTGTCATATTAAGTATCTGTTTAGTTTTATTTCAATAAAATACATTATTTTATATTTTATTTTAATAATTACATCAAGCTAAAACTAACCCCTAATATCTTTTAAATGTAGCCTTTTAAAAAAATTACAAGGAATGTAATTAGATATTCATATCATCATCATCACCAGGCGTCCAGCAGTGGACAGAGTTCAACAGGCTAATGATGATGATGATAATGGATAGACCACGATTTTAAAACGAAGTAATCATATTCGCAACGGTACCAACATCTCATACCCATACAAACTCGTTGCTGGCGTTTTAAACCATGAACACAGTATTTTACTTGTTGAATCAGTTAGGATACTAGGCTAGTTTCAAACCCTAACTGCGCACACTGCTGCGTTTGCATGGAATTATCATAGAACTTCGCTAAGCTCGCGCGGTAACGGGATTAAAAATAGCATAGTATATATTTCTGTGCAAAGTTACATCTAGATCCGCTATTAATTTATATCATGATTCGTAACAAAACAAACATTGCAATTACTTATCACATTTCAAATTATTTACCTATAGTACACCGGAGTTTGGTGCATGTTAAGCCGATTGGGGTCTGTTGTTTTGAACTATGTTTAAAATCATCCCGTTTAAAAAAAAGGGGATTTCAGGAATTACCCAGTTCTGAGCACCTACCCCTGTACTTGTAAAAGCAACTTGTTCCCCAACTCACCCACATTTGTCCTGTTGGAGATTTGCAATATTGGTTTAAATTGGTTCTGTCGCTGTTTGATGCATATATCATTTATAATACTAATTAAATATAATTTGATTATGCAAGGGATGGCAATATTTTAAGCATTGGGTAACTTTTGACAGATATTTATAAGCCCACTAAAATGAAGACGTATAGATGCCGCGTAATAGTCACGTGACATGCTAGTTTACCTTCTGCTTAAAAACCATTACCTTCTGTGCTGTTACGGCAAGTTCACGGTTTGAAAAGTACCTACTTAAGAAACCTGCAGTAAGCTGTGGAAGGCTTTCCGGCACTAATGAGCAAGGCTGAGCCTACATTTGAATAGTAAGTGCGAGCACTGAGTAGGTACCTAGACATAGTGTCCATACGCAAGTTAGCGTAACGCAAAAAGCTATATGATGTAAGGAGATAATGGTAGCGATTCTGTGCACCATTCTCTAAACTTAAACTGCACTAAAATTATCGCGCGCTCTTTCTAATGGACTGAAATAAAAGGGACCGCGACCGTTTTAGCGCAGTTTAAGTTTAGAGAATGGTGCACAGAATTGCTACCAATAGGTATTAATACAAGCGATTGAGAAACACCGCGCGCTATCCTATTCATTCCCTTACTAAGCCGTCTCCACTAACAGCACCTTTTGCTTTCGCTTGGGTGAATAATTGTCTGCGAATCGCGCATACTGTGGGGCTACTCTTGAAAACAGTTCCAATCGCAATCCAGTTCCAATCTCAATCCAGTTTTAACGCTTGTTTGGCACTCTTGAACCAAATCGAGTTTGAAATCGAGATACACGTCATGTCATACGCGATTGACTTTGCGTGAAGAACAACAGAGACAGAAAGTCGATCTCACTTAGTTCCATAAAATTCCACTCCAAATTGCGCGCTAGTATTGAATTCAAGAGTAGGTACCAAATGACCAAGGAATCTAGTACTCTCTGACGACAAAATTACACTTAATCCTGAATTAGGATCAAGTAGAGCGTCAAAAGTAGCCCTGCTGCGCTGTCAAGAATACTGGGTGTAACATTTTGAAAACCCTTTATATTGATTTTTTTGTACAAGCACTCCTATTCAACGAAATGTCCAAAGGTTTCTATGAGATCAAACCCCAGACCAATGGGGTTTTTCACTGAAAAAAGTAGTATGAAATAGTTATTGCGTTCCCTCAATCGGTGAAAGAAAACATCTCGAGAAATTTGGTATTCATTTGTAAAAAAGAAGAAATAAGTTACTAGAAACGTCAGAAAATAACATTGCAGTATCAGAAAACCGTTGTGTCAACGAAATTTTGATGCCACTAAAGTTGCTAATCTCATTAACACCTTTCTTAAATGTGTTTCAACGTTCACTGCTCTTTGTTCTCGATAACAGTTCCCATAACCTACACTGTTGCTATTGCACATTTTGGACAAAATAAAGATTCAATTTTGTAATAGCACCTGTATTTTATTTTATTTATTATTATTTTTATTATAATATACAAATATTTATTATTGTATTTAATCATTGCTTTTCGTAGATCAAATTTTGTGATCCAAAAAATGTATAGAGTATCTAGAACGAAGTTAGCATTCTTGTTTTATAACTCTTTTTGTTCACGATGTGCCACAGCAAGTGCCGAAAATTGTAATAATAAAACAGCTCTCCTTAAACAGTTATATTTCCCTTTCATCCATACAAATGCCTGCTATTACATTCCTTATGAAAACATCCTTCAAACAAAAGTGTTTCCCGTCTCATACATTCGGAATAACGTATCTTAAACCTTTACGTTATCCTCCAAGCTATCTCCCGTTATTCACATCACAAATCAGATTTTTCCGAGCAACACAGTTTATGCGGAATAGTGTTGTTTGTTTGTCAAGCAGTCTTGAAAAACTATGCCTCAGAAGTTTGAATGAAATTCGAATAATGGTTATTTGGCAGTGATCGCAGACTTGTTCAGCAGGTCTAGCCAAACGGCATTCGCTTCGAAGCGATACCATTTCTATAGTCGTAATACAATAGACCACGTGACATATCGATAGCTAACGTCAATCCCACACATTTTGGACTTTTCTACTAACGTCATCGCTATTAGAATGTTACTTTGTCTAAGGCCGCTGAACTTCTGAAAATCTCACGAACTAGCCAGTTGGTATGGTAAAGATACACGCTTTGTTGTTAAAAGTAGCGGCACGTAAGTCTAGCGCTGAACGAAACGTGGAAGGGATAGTTGCGCATGTTTACTGTCGCGCACGCAATACAATTAGTATAAGATAGAACGAGATAGACGTAGAGATCACCTCCTTTTACCTACCTGGTAAAATAACTTACTTTTGACTTCTGCGCAATAACGGTCAGCGCTAGAGTTTCGTGCCGCTACTTGTAGTTCCTAGACTGTTTTTTGTAATTTTAATCATCATCATCACCAGCCTGTTTACGTCCACTGCTGGACGAGGCCTCCCCCATACAATACAATGAGGGGATTTGTCATAATCCCCACGCTTGGCAGGTGGATTGGTGATTTCAGTATTGGTGTTGAATACTGAGGTACACGCTGCTGCCCATTCCCTGTTGTAATCCTTTAGTCAACTTTTACAACATCCACTGGAAAACGGAGGGGACTATTCTTAGGCCGGACACACCACGGCCAAAAAACGCGGAGAAAATCGGAGAAAAAGTAGAGGGAAAAAAATAATCAAGACCGGGACTTGTTAGTTTTCTTTGCCAAGACCGTGACAATCTCACTGTGTCCCCTCACTATATTTATACAGCTTGTATAACTCCTTGGCTCAGGCAGGAAATGAACGGATAAAAATAAAAGCAAGTAATCTATTGGCAAGGTGGTGGGGGACAGTAACTACATCTTTCACTAGCTAGGGTATTTCCTACTTCCTAGTAACATCACAATTCAGAAATTTAGAATAGTGAAGTTACTAAGAAGAAGGCTTATAAAGAAAAACTCAAAATTTTAAGAGTTTCAAACTTTTTTACCACTAAAATAAGATGATTAAATATGTCGAAAAAGTTAATGAAAATCGGAAAGTGCTCTGACGATTAAAAAAAATTACGAATTGGAACCCTCTGGGCGCGAGTCTTGCTCGCACTTATCCGTTTTATTTTACAAAAAACTTCTTAAATTTCGGAGTAATCTAGTTGAGTGTTCTAATCAATCCTTCTCAACTCAAAAACAAGAACGGGTAAGAACTTTGAAGGACTCATTCAGTTGAGAAACTGCGTTCTGCAAAATAAATAGGTCATCTTAATTGGCAGCAATTACGCGCAAGATCTTGACACGAGAAACTTTTTGAACAGAGCTTATACGATAGGAGTAGGTGATATTAAGACCGTCGTATGAAAACAAGACTATAAGTACCAAACTTTATGGTCAGTCTGAGTTTAGTCACTTTTTTTGTAAAACCCAACCATCTAATATAATGCTTTAAGCAGAGACATTTTCATGGACAGAAAGAATTTTACAAATATAAACAAAAATTAATAAATAGAAATGAAATCGACAAAAAAACGGAAAAATATGGAATTATAAAAGGAAAATAAGGGTGATAAAAATACGCGATATTTGAAGGACTCAAGGGGTCCCAAATTTGAGTTTTTGTTCTAAAACCTGACAAAGAAAAACACGACTTCATAACATTTCCTCGATAGAATTATTTCCCAAAGTAGGCTCTGTATTTTCATATAAATTTCTTTAATATTCATTTTCTGTAATAAATTTTGTACGTTATAAGTTACTAGTAAACAGAAATTTAATTTAATTCAACATAAGAATATGCTAACATTATTTTGATTTGCCGCCTACGTCGTTTAAAATGAAATAAAACTGAAATCTCCGCGTTTTGGGCCTTAAGTTTCTGTATTGTCACAAATGGCAATGTCTTGTTGACCCTTAACCTGCCTCTCGTCTATCTCGGTGTAAATCTTCACACTGACATGATCTTTGCGTTTAGGTACGAAATGCCCAATTTACGGTGTTTCCATGTCCCTGAATGTCAAACTCCCGCAATTGCAGAACAATACAAAAAGCTGACTGGGTCAATTTCGATGAAATTTGTTAGATTATAGAAAATAATCCCCCATAGAATACAATGGGGGGATTTGCAATAATCACCACGCTTGGCAGGCAGATTGGTAATCGCATTATTGGTGTTGAGTACTCAGGGGGATACTGCTGCCCATTGCCACTTCAACTTGCTAATTCAAAACAATGTCAGTGATCTTGGTTCTTCTACGGATTTCTTCGTTTTGAATTCTATCATGTAGTGAAACCCCTAGCATAGCTCTCTCTATAGCCCACTTTCTCTATAACAGACTTTAAGCTTCTCAATAGTTAGCGACCACGTCTCAATACCGTAATCACTGGCAACACGCATTGATTAGTCTTTTCGTTTTAGGCTCTGCGGTATCTCTGTGATGAGAAGTTAGGGCGTAGGTATAGTTTCCCGAACGCTGCCCAACCGAGTTGGATTCGTCGGTTGACCTCTTTGTATATACAGCTTTAAACAAACAAATTGGAACACGTCATACTCTAGCCTCTCCACGTTCTTGAGAAATATTATTCGATTCCTACATGTAAAGTGAACCAAATGTCAATATCAATATTATTCAAACACGTTTCCAAACATCGAGTGAATTTTATCAACGTGACATTCTATCAGAATTTATGAAATCGAATAAATACGATTATGGTTATTTTTTCAAATTGCTGGTAACACTGAATTTCGGCACAATTTTCTTCTATTTACAGTAATTGCCGGGCAGTGGAACCCTGAAAAACTGGAGCCTTTTAAAACTCTCTTAGTCGAAGCGGGAAATAATGAAGCAATCAGCAATGAATTCAGTGTAGCCAACAACTGCAGTTTCAAGCAACTGGGGCACAACAAATGACATACTTTTCCGTACAAGTCTGATAATAGGAAAAATCTGCCTGTGTTACTCCGAAGATTGTAGGACTCCGAAGACTGGTTGGTGCAAAAAAACTGCAAATCACGTCTAGAGATAGATTTATGGATAAAACGATGATAACTGTCTGGGTAAAATAGAGCAGAGTTTTTGAGCATTACTGGCAATAATAAAAAAAACTTTCCTTTTCGATCTAATTACAAAACGCGGACTAAAGTTAAACTAGTTTAAACTGGTCTAGTCACTTTGTTTATTGTTATTTCACATAAG
The DNA here is from genome assembly GCA_951392215.1 of Epirrita christyi. NCBI lineage: Eukaryota > Metazoa > Arthropoda > Insecta > Lepidoptera > Geometridae > Epirrita > Epirrita christyi. The sequence goes on from OX595843.1 coordinate 3,856,358, forward strand.
AGACGGGGATATTTTGAACCAGATAAACTCACGTAACTTGACTGTGTTATTTTTTGTTTTTGGCGTCGCAGGTTTTTGCTTTTGTCAGCTTTAAGCATTTTAAGATTAATTTACAATTTGCAAAGTTAAACCATTTCCAAGTCGTCAAAGTCTCAGTCAAGTTATGTTTTAGTAACATGGTGGCAGTCTTACTAAAACTTTGGCGAACAATCTTCAGTCCTTTGAAAAGTCACGCAATACACTTCTATTTTACATAAGCTAGACCACCTACTAAAACTACATGATACAACTAAAAAACGCTGGAAAATAAAATTAAATAACATAATATCACACCCAACAGTCACATACGTAGTCCACCCCACACTAGGACCACCACTCCTACCACCATCACTCGTGGGTATCAGGAACTACGAGTACCGTGGTACCATAACACCCTGACCCGGAACAAATATTTGCAGATCATACAAACATCCCGCTACGGGAATTCAACCTGCAACCTCTCGCATTTCAGCCGGCTACTCACCCGCCGCGCCACAGAAGTCATAAAAATAAAAGTAGAAGACGTCTCTTCGAAAAAGGCGAGTATAGTGTCGACTGTGTTTTCATAAGCCCCAACAAACATATAACCTACAGAGATGCGATTTTTTAATGTCACTCAGTAACTAAATATCATCAAAAAAGCCGCAAATTATCGTTTTTCAGGAGATGTACTGGAGAAAGCACTTGTATTGAAAGAAAAGAAAGAAAGAAAGAAAAACAGTTTATTCATGATCTTACAAAAAACACACAAACACTAAAATATCAAACATAATAAACAATAATGACAAAATGTGTGTGCCAGTTGCAAACCACAAAAGGTTCCCCAACTCAGCATTTGCTAGGCCGCCTAAACAACCTAGCGCTGGTCTTCCGTTGGAAGATATTGATATCATAGGTATATGAATTTTAGTCTTCAATGAGTTTCAATGTACAGAAATTTGGAAATCGGGGATTAATGGCAATTTTACTGACGTTTAGTCAAAGTCAAAGTCAAAAGAACTTTATTAATTGAAATCACAAAGATCATTTTGAATCGTCTTATAAACTAAAATTACTCCTGTTCCAATACAGTCAATCAATGACATTCAAAACCCGCAACCCAGAGGCTTCTAAATGATGTGTATGTGTTAGATATTGATATGACGAATGACAATAGTAAAACAACCAATTTAAAAAAAATATCACGAAGAAAATCCCAGAATATCCGTACATTGTCAGTTTTCACATCGAGCTTATTGTGTGAATATCGCTCGGTTAATTAATTAAACTAACGGTAAGTTCGCAACGGTAACTGGTAGGATAATGGTCTTGTTAGTGAATTCTCACGGTAAACTAGTAGCCACTTACGGTTCAGTGGATGATAGTACTATGTAAAAGCTTTTCTTATTCATGTCATCACCGGTGCAGAAAAAACATCGTGAGAAAACCGGCAAATGACATCCACCAGTGCGATTTAGGGCCGGTAGTATGAAAGAACATTGTAATTGCACCCTGATTCCTTTCACCACACTTGTTCTTTACCAGAGGTATACTTACCTAAGTTGGTATATCAACATGGATGTCCAATGTCCATTTTATATCGAAAGACTATACATATATGTATACAGCAATCAAAGTCAAAATCAAAAGTATTATATTCATAGAAGCACATGGATAATTTTGTATCGCCTTAGAAACTAAAATTACTCCTGTTCTAAGGCAACCAAGCCTAGAAGAATCAGGGCTTGGTTTGATTTGATCAATCTAGGAAAGATTACATTTCAACTAAAAAAAACGACTCTTGCCGTTGTATGTATGTGGATGATGTTTTGAAGTTTTAACAAAAATGTAAGATGTAACTTTCCAGGCAATAACCATAACCCATGGAAGTACACATTGACCATGAAAAACTATCGCTTAGCTTTTGAATGATATTAAGTAAATAGATAATAGAAAATACATCATTGCACACCATAATAAACTCACAAATAAAGAAACAATTTCACAAACAATAACTAAACTATGTTAAGTATACAGAACATAACATTACACCCAACAGTCACATACGTAGTCTTGATTCCACACTAGGATTCCTTGTAAGTACATCCGTACGTATCAGGAACTACGAGTACCATGGTACCATAACACACAGACCCGTAACAAATATTTGCAGATCATACAAACATTTCTTCTGCAGCGGGAATCGAACCCTCTTGCATTTCAGCCAGCTATACTCTTCCGCCGCGATAAGACCGCTGTAAGTAGTTTTTTAGAAAAATTACCACCTGGATACAGCCAAGAAAAAACTATTCGAATTGGACCAGCTATCAAGGAGTAGGAAATTGGTTACTCGTAATTGTAATATTTATATAAAATTATAGCCTTCTCTTGTTTGATAAGTGGGCTCAAAATGAATTTTGCTTTCAAGAAAAATATTGTTGATTTGTTTCAGATCTAACAACAAAGGCTCTGTTCAGAGCCAACCTCAGCCAAGATAATAAATACCAGTGATATGGGAGAAGAATTGATTTCAAATCAGCTGTTGATTGAATACAAACATCTATTTTCAGAAATAATAATACCACTAATTGTATGACTTTCCGTAAACAATAAGTAGAGTAAAGTGGAACTTTTTGTAGGAAATAATAATTTAGTAAAGGATTAGCTTATAGGTCTTAACTTTTTAACCGACTTCAAAAATAGGAGGAGATTATCGTTTTGTTTTTTTTTTTATGTTTGTTACCTATAACTTCATCATTTATAAACCGATTTGGAAAATTCTTTGGAATGGAATCATGAGGAATTGAGGGATCTCCTCAAATATTATAGGCATACATATATAGCGATTTTGGTATTTTCAGAAACAAGTTATTGTTTTGCATACCTTACAAAAACATGCAGATAGCGGAATTCAATGGCGAAAGTTTGACACTTAACTATTCCAAATAATTTTGAACCTTTTGACCTATTGGAATGATTTCCTTCCATTATTCATACACAATTCAAAGTTTTGTGCGCGTTGCGACACCTAAATCAAACGACACAAAAACGGGCCCGCATAAACAAGTGCCGGGAACAAAGAGGACGATATATTGGACAGGATTTCAAAAATTCCACTCTAACGCTGACGTACTATTTTACAAACTTTTTATAACTTGCATTGTATGTTACAACTTCACCTTCATAATTCACACACACGCTACATTGCATTTGTACACTAACCATAACCAACCTTATTAATAATCATTTTTTAAACCTATTTTAGTTAAAATAGCTTTTGTTTTGTTCTTTCTGATATAAAATGGCATACGTTTAAATAAGACAAAAGCAATTTTAGCTATCAAAGGCTTAAAAATTGATTATAATAAGAGGGCCAGTGTAAAGCTGACCCTAATTTCTACATAATTTGTTTCAAATGCTAATAATTCTATCACCTTAATGTTAAAATACACCTAAGCAAGAGCAAAATCTCTTATGACAAGTTATTTTTACATAAATAAAAGGAGGTTTTATTAATGGTATAAAATATATGTATCTTTAGGAAACGTAACAAAAACATTTGTATTTCTATGTTTCTTTAGGGCGTGGTAACATCTTGGAAACCGATTCTGACCCAATTTCCGTTATCTTATTGAGATAAATTATTGCATAGGTTGGCCAAGTTTTGATGACAATATATAACGAGCTGATTCCATGTTGAATAGAAATCCTTATGCAACTCAAAATAAAAACTCATATTATGGATAAACTCATATTTCAAAGAAGAACATTTAGGCTGAGATAAATAGAAGTTACTTAGCCCGTACTAATGCTTAGAACTGTCTCTGTCACTGTCACACAAATGTTAAAACACGCGTGCTAGAGAGTGACAGGGACAATGCCAAGCATTAGTACGTGCTAAGTAACGTCTATTTATCTCGGCCAATAGAACGGAAGGTTCTAGGTTTGGTTGCGTAGGAACAGGAGTACCTAATTTTAGTTTATAAGACGATATAAAATGATCGTTATGATATCAATAAATAAAATACTTTTGACTTTGACTTTGGAAATGCTCAAACAAATTCAATAGACATTTTATTGAAAGGTATAATAATCTTGTAGGGTGACAACATAAGTTACTCTACATTTTTGCTTTAGTTGTCTATTATTCTGAGCAGCTCTACAAACGCAAATCTAACACAAAGTACTTTACTATTCTCCTGCTGACGTTTCGTTGACCATTCGTCATGAGCACCGAGCGCGACCACTCCCGAAAGTCGTGAGACGGGAACTGCAATAAAATACCATGTGTGTGTTGGAGTCCGTCAGCAAAAGAATAGTAAAGTGCGTGGTGTAATACTTAGTCGTAATTTTTCTGGTTTGCATTATATTACTGTGTCTCTCAGATGTGCGTCCGTATGCATGCATACCTAAGCAGGCACAAACTACGGATCAGTTGGTGAAATCAATCACTAAGTTAGATTTACTTACCGTTGAATGTGGATTTTGATTAACCCAACATTTTCCACGTGAAACAAGTCGCAACTCGCCGGCAACAGCTAGTAAATATTATTATAGAGCTCAAGTAGAACACGATGAGTTCGAAAGGTGCTTGAAATGAGGCAGTAACGACAAGAGAGGTATAGGTACACCGATATAAGAGGTTATCTGCTATTCAAAATGTAGATATTTGTTATTGGATTATAGAGTGCTTTTTAGGTTATTGCTTTATTGTGTTCTGATATAATTTTTGTATTATATTGATCGACAGGTAACAAGGAATGTTAAAATTGTACCAGTGAACAGCAAAATTTGTAATAAGTAGCAATAACTATAGATGTGAGTCCAGTCATAGCATTGGAAATCTATGGACTCTTGTTAGAACTCTTTGAAGAGAATCAATACAACCAGTGACTTTGTGGACACCTGAATAAGAAGCTGTCGTATGAATCTAAAACAGTACTAATGCGATTTTCTTTCCATTCAGTGACGTCCACTTTTGGACGAGGCCTCCCTCATAAAATGCAATGTGGGAATTTGTCATTTTTTTTATCGAGTAATGGTTTTTAGTATTTGGGTATGGATGCTGCTGCCTACCTCCTGGTGTAATCCCTTAGTTGGCTTTTTGACATCCACGGGAGGAGATGGTTGTGTTGGTTCCATTATTGGCATCGTATTCATAAATAAGTATAAATAATCAATGAAACTAAATACGAAAATGGTTTTATCCAGTAATTTTTTTTTATACTACTTGGCAAGCAAACAATCATACGACCCACCTGATGAAAAGCGATTACCGTAGCCTATGGACGCCCAACACCAAAGGCATCACACGCACACTGCCGACCCTGAGACATAAAGATGAAAAGTCTCATGTGCCTGTAATTTCACCGGCACCCGTACACTTCAAACCGAAACACATTCATACATACACATAGGTACCTAATAATTTAGTAAAACTTCTAATTTTTTGTATGCTTCTTGGCAATCAAACAAGCGTACGGCCCACCGTTAATGGAAAGTAGTAACCATAACACGCGCGCAGCCGACCCTAAGACATAAAGTTTAAATTATTCACATGATCATTTTTTCCCGTTATTGAAGTAACAAAATAACCATGGTTAAGTACCTACTACAATGTAGTGTCCGGCTTAGACATACACCTCCGTATATTCCTGTGAAAGATGTTAAAAAGCAGCATCCACCTGAGTACTTCTTAACTTCTTAGCACCAATACTGCAATCACCAATCCGCTCATTGCATACTACGGAGTAACCTCGACCAGAAGTAGACGTCTACTGGCTAATGATGATGATTACTACCTAAAATAAGCTCAGAACTTACCTTCAATATTAATGAACTTAGGTATCGGAAAGTTGTTTATGCCGAGTCACAGGTATATACTAACTATAAAGCCGTCTGTGACCATAGGGTAAACTCTGCTCGGACCAACTTCTTCATTATTATCTTGACAAGTATATAGAAAAGCAGTATCTCATCTTTCGTTTTTAAGGTTCCATACCCAAAGAGTGCTAAACGAGATCCTATTACTACCTAAGTCTACGTCGTCCTTCCGTCCGTCTGTGTGTCTAGAATCTGCCACAGGGTATATTGCGGTAGCCAGTTGATTTTTTTAGACTATGTTTTATTTTGGCCTGAGCCTTATTTATACAAATCATAAAAATGCAAAAAAAAACTAATCCAAGGGATAACCCCGCACAAGAGACCGCACCTATAGCGCGTTCTAATCTAGTAGTGGCGACATCTAGTCTGGAGTTAAGTAATCTTCGGAACTCTTAATTCTCATCGATCAAGCAAAAAAAAATTTAATCTCGCATTTGTATGAGACCTTGTTGTATCCAAAAATTGGTGTATATCGGATCAAAGATAAGTTCCCGGTCTTATCCATTAAAAAAAAAAGAAAATGCAGTCCCTGTCCCGGTCATGCAGTTATTACCCTATGAATACCCTTGAAAATGAATCTAGTTCAGTTTGTTGAGATACTGGTTCCTTCGATACTGTGCTACACCTACTTTTAATCTATGGCTCGGTGGAGTTTTTGCTCCAGAAACTCATTATAGGGCTACGTGTTTTCATTATATCGATGCCGCGAGCAGCATTGACTTCATCGGCTAAACGTGAGCTGGATCGCTTTAATGCACAGATATAGATGCTGTACTGTCAGCTTATTGTATTTTTCCTATTAAGCTTAGGTCATGTCGTATTGTTTGGCCACTTATACAATTCAAATCAGAGGCCCAATTCTTTTATTTAAAAAAACTTAAGAGAATTGGGCGAATCAAGACAAATCTTCGCATGCGAAGATTAAGTAATAGTTACTATTAGTTAGTTGTTCTGATGCTGGAATCCATGAGAAATTGAGGGAACTCCTCAAATATTGTAGGCATAAACACATAGCGTTTTTGGTATTTTCAACAAGTTATTGTTTTGTATATACCTTTAGCTAATAAAAACATGCAAATAGCCGAATTCAATGGCTGAAGTCGGGTTAGTAATGAAAAGTTATTATCTATATAGGAGAATTGGGCCTCAGAGCACCGGATTGTCGCAATTATAGAACACTCTTCTTTTTCTTTTAATTACGGCCTCTGAGGAAAGTCTCCTCAATTTTGCCAGTGTCAAGTAGGTAAATTTTTTGATAAAATTAGGTCAAGTCGTTACACATCTCAGTCAATTCAAGTTCTAGTAAAGCGGTGGTAGTTTTACTTAAATATTGGTGGATAATTTCCACCCACTTGGAAAGACACGCATATACACTTTTTAAATTAACACCCAACATAACATTATAACACCCAACAGTCTCATACGTAGTCATGATCCCACACTAGGATTCCCTGTGTCATGGGTATCAGGAACTACGAGTACCATGGCACCATAACACCTAGACCCGGAACAAATATTTGCAGATCATACAAACATTTGTCCCGCAGCTGGAATTGAACCCTCTCGCATCTCAGCCAGCTACTCGCCCGCTGCACCACACCTCTGTGTGTGTGTGGGGGGAAGGGGGGGAAGGGGGGGAAGGTGGGAAATTGACTACCATGTGCTCATTAAATAAGCTACACTGGTTAAAATGCCACCAAAATTACAAGATATTAGTAAAAAAAACACTTAGTAGAAATTCAAATAAAATAAACATGGAATGGACGACGTCTCTTTTCGAAAAAGCGGAAAAGTCTGAATTGAATATTTAATTCAGAAGCGACAGAAAGATGACTGAGTGAGATTAAATTGTGAATATCAAATAATTACGAAAATTGCCTTCCAGACATCACTATGGCATGGCGGTAGGAAACTAAAATGTAGATCAAATCTCCAGAAATTAATTTTGTAGATATTCTATTCTGGAATAGTTGAGTTGTACAATAACATAATGGTAAAAGTTTTGTGGTTTTTTAAATAAACTTGGTCGCTAAAATTACCATGAAAAAACAGATTTTCTTAAATGAGAAAACAAGATTTTAGTACGCAGAAGGTTCATAACGAGTGAAAATTACGAAAACTATTTATGTTTAGAAATAAATGTACGTGCAGAAAAGGTCTCAGACAAGAACAAATAAGGGTTAGAGTCCACTTGTCGGCACGGAGTTGGGAGTTTTGTATGGGATGTTATTTGCATGCGATCAACGCGCGATTTCGGTGAAATCCTAAATCACTATACTTGTAATAAGTATAGTGTAATAAGCATAACAACAGTTGTTATACAGTACTAATCGGAATTTTAACAAGTAACATTTTAGATGCGCGTTTTTTAGAGCTCCGTGAAAAATACTTATTTTTTTAAATGTGTTTTATAGATACAAATCAAATCGAATCAAATCAAAAAGTATTTAATTCATTGAAATCACAAGGATCTTTTTGAATCGTCTTATAAACTAAAATTACTCCAGTTCTAACGCGACCAAGCCTTGAAGAATCAGGGCAACAAACAGGGCCTGGCTTAATTTGATGATCCTTCTTATTATAAACAGATCTGTTATGAATGTGCTTTTATGGTCGGTTTTATCCATTTTTGAATCACGGAAATTATATTGGCTCTTAATGTTTGATAAAATTGCACCTGTCACAGGTTAATTGCATGCGTGCCGTCGCGCTTCGGTACTATATGAGCACGTCGTTGCTCCGTGCTACGTAGTGGGGTTCAACCCTAAATCTCCGTATTCAAATTCGGCGTGGATAGCATTACGAATGTACAGATTGTACAGACGTAATGAGACCACAATCAAAGGTGCCATCTCGGTCGTGACTTGTTATAAAATGCCAAAATTTAATTAAGTTGCCGAAATTCCACAGGCTATATACCAACTTTCGCACAGACAGACGCCATTTCTAAAAAATATTAGTGTTTCTTGTAGACTCTGATTTTATAAATAAGAAAGATATTTTCATCCCATCTATTCGAAAAGGACAACGAGGTTCGCCTTTAAGTGCACCCAAAGGTGGTGTTTTCTTTATGAAGCTTCTATAAGTGCGCCGCAATTATCATTGCCACGCACTTTTTAAATTTGGAACACATCGAACTCAAATAAGTGCGCCGCAATTATCTTTTCCGCGCACTTTTTGAATTTGGAACATCTTGAAAAGAATCAAACACAAATAAGTGCGCCGCAATTATCTTTGCCGCGCCCTTTTTAAATTTGGATCATCTTAGTGTTCAGCGCCAAAGAAGGCGAACGCAAATATTGTTTAAATAAATACTGGCTGGTGGCTGAATAATAAAAAAACAAATTAGAAACGCGCGAACTACGGCCCGCGATTTCGTCATTTTTAACCGACTTTACAAAAAGGAGGAGGTTCTCAATTCGGTTGTATTTTTTTTTTAATGTTTGTTACCTCATATCTCCGGCGTTTATGAACCGATTTGGAAAATTCTTTTTTGACGTGTTAACGTCTTATAAATCAATGGAGCCGGCTGCACGCTCGAAAAAACATGACTAATGCGTCGTTACCTCGTCATACGTCGTTACCTCGTCATGCGTCACCTCGCAAAACGCATGCGCATGCGCTATATATGCTATATATATAGCGCATGCGCTATATATATATATATATAAAAAAAAAACCAAAATCATCCAAAGGTTGTCTGGAAGAGATCGCTCTTAAGCGATAAGACCGCCCATTGTACCTCTGATTTGAAACATTGTATCTTTATTTTTGTTGAATTTTTGTTTATGGTGTACGTACAATAAAGTTATAATCTATCTATCTATCTATCTATATATATATATATATATATATATATATATATATATATATGCGCATGCGCGTGCGCATAGCGCATGCGCTATATATGCTATATATATATATAAGCGCAAAGCGCATGCGCTATGCGCATGTGATATATATATATATATATAACGTATATATATATCTAACGCCGCATGCGCGCGAGCGCGGAACGAGCGACAAAGAAGCACAATAACGACGTTGACACGTTGAACTATCGTCAGTAAACCGACTTTACAGACAACCGTTTTTTATTTGAATAGATATACTTCCAGATTGGTCCCAATTTCTTCAGAATCTAGTTCTGATGATGAAATCCATGAGGAATTGAGGGAACTCCTCAAATATTGTAGGCATACATATGGCGATTTTGATATTTTCAGCAACAAACCAAGCATTTGCATTCAGAAAGTATCCTTTCACCACTATGGTTCTTTCATAATTTTCTTTTCATCCAAATATTTAGTCGAATACAATGGTGGAAGTCTGTTTTTTAAATGATAAGTTATTCACGGATTGTTAGAAATTCATGGTTTTGTTTTGAAATAAAATATGAGGCGCCTATTATTTTCTCATAGTGGGTGATGAAAAGTAAAGTGTAACACTCGGGCGCAAAATATATTTTTGACTCGGGCGACGTATTTTGAATCAGAATCCCTCACTTCGCTCTGGATTCAAAAAAGCGCCCTCGCCGTAAAAATATTATTTTGCTCCCTTATGATACAATCTACTATTAAATTTTATTAACTCGCTATGCATGTTTATTTGTCTGTATGAATCAAATGTCGTGGTGCCGTGTTATGTCCAGTATATATGCCATAATCACCACGCTTGGCCGGATTGGTGATCGCAGTTTGGTATTAAGTACTCTGGTTGATGCTGCTGCCCCGGCGTAATCCCTTAGTCACCTTTTACAACATCCACAGGAGGAGTTGGAGGAGTTATACCTATTCTAAGACTGAGACTACCACTTTTTTTATAATATCTTTTAAATATATAACATAACATAATACCCAAAAGCCACATAAAGACATTGTCTTCCTCAATGGATCTTATTTGCCTCAGGCATGGAAGAAATAAATATAACAAATAAGTTCATGAGCCCATGGGATACGCTGTACAATCTATGAGCCTCTTGTGACAACAGATATTATTCCTAAAGAAAAGCCGTAATAAAGTAACAAATCCAACAGCAAGAGACACAAATATAGTAACTAGTATTTCTGGCCCTACACTATACTGTGCTACACTGTACTGTAGTGTTAGAAGTAGAACTTCTTGTGAAAGAGTTCGTCCGGGGCAGTACTTCCACCGTACCAATTTATGCCGCCAAGCAGTAGTGCTTGCATTGCTATGTTTCGGTTTGAAGGGTACGGGTGCCGCCGGTGAAATTACAAGCACATGAGACTTTTCATCTTTATGTCTCACGGTCGGCCAGCGCGCATGTGATGCCTTTGGTGTTGCAAGCGTCCATAGGCTACGGTAACTACTTTCCATCAGGTGGACCGTATACATGTTTGTTTGTCTAGTAGTATACAAAAAAAAGGATTCCCTGTGTAATTTGTATTAGAAATTACGAATCAGTGTGCTATTGATCAGAGAGTTGAACAAACTCTTTAAACTCTTTTAAGGGTTAAGCTCGCCTTTGTACATGTCTTTCTTTTTTACTTATTTATATAATATTTTCTGTGTGCAATAAAGAATTATAAGAAAAGCTTTTATTTCCAATTTAATGTTATTTTTAGGCTGATGTTATTAAATTTCGCAAAACTCTTTTATGTTTTCTACGTGGAACTCAAATGCAAATTCACAATCGATATACCAATAAACTCAATGAAATACATACTCAGGTACACAACAACCCACGGTCCAGCGATCAAAGAGCGAAACTGGCACATTCTCAATTCTGGGGATCAAAGGAAAGCTCTGACGATGTTACAGATTTATATAGGACTCCGATTGAGGTATGTTTTGGTTTGTTTTGGGCAAAGTTATACGTTTTTAGGGGATCGAGTCAACCGTCCGTGTCCGGCCGTCCATCTATCTGTCTGTACTAGTCTGTCACTCATAACTGTGGAAGTTATGAGTGACAGACTAAAATCAATGAAACTGATTTAAACAAATACTTCAGAAAAAGATCCTGATTTTAATGAAATAAAACATCTTCTTAATCTGTCTGTAGACTGCTAGATGAGGCGTCCCCCATAGCATGCACGCAGCGTGCAATGGCCAGCCTTTAGACGTTTCCTGCTGGACGAAGCCCCATTTCCTCCCATAAAATACAATGGGAGGATTTGCCATAATTACCACGTTTGGCAGGCGAATTGGTGATCGCAGTTTGGTGTTAAGTACTCAGGTGGATGCTGCTGCACGTCCCCTGACGTAATCCCTAAGTCGCTACTTAGGGATTACGCGCTTTAGGAGAAGTTGTAGGAGTATAATTCTTAGGTCCATATGGTTTCCATGAACATCACATAAGTACATTAAATATGTTAGGGATCTCTCCATACACGTAAAGTGTGAGTGGTGTTTCTTAGTGTTTCATTTGATATGTCGATAAAAATGCCACGTTAAATGTGGCTTTGTGAGGTATTTTCCTAATAAAAAAAATATTACGCCTACGGTCAGTAAGATATTCACCACCAAAGTGGTTTATAATATGGTTTGTGGTTTTATGGGGAATATTCTATGGAGAAGCCTCGTCTAGCAGTGCACGTTTACTGACTAATAAAGATATTATGACTTTCTTTCAAACAAAGGTCGTATTTTAAAGGCCAACGCACACTTAACAAACTCAGTTTTGTTGATATCATCCAAATTCATCACAAAAATAATACACTTCTTTTCCGGACCCTAACAAATACATCGTATTTGAACCGTAAGCCTCTGGGCATTATAGCATTACTGGGTCAAAGTAACTACAAGAAACTAAGCTGTGAGAACTATATGACATGGCTTCATAGTTCAGGAAGTTGATCCTTAAAATAGAAGAAGCTTATATATATATAAACAAACTTTACTAGACTATACGTAGAGACGAGGGGTAGGTATTTATTGAAACTTTTTCCGTCGAACTATTTGAAAGATAAGATAAGATTTTAAAAACTATACAAAAGTGACACTGACATATTCTTTTTTTATTCAACGTAAACAATTACTCGGTCAAAAAGTCACATTCACAACGAAAATACACGTTACAAACGGTACCCATAATTGACAAAAAGCCGAGAACTCGAAAGCTCGGTCGCGTATCGCGTACAAAAACAAAGAAATAAAACAACTCTCAACGGTTATTTAACTTCGGTGTGAAAGAACTCACGACTATGAACTAAAAACGCCTCGATTCGATTACATCGATCACTAAGTCCAATTTTGTATGACTGAGCATTTTTTTTTCATACAAGTGCATTCTCTAACGTAGGTACTTATATATATTTTTTTCTATCTCAGTTCTAATTGTGTCAACAGGGCTGAACAAAAGTCAATTTTTTAAATCAAAGTTCTATTATTTGTATCGTTCCAATTGAAAATATTTGCCCAGCATTACAATAACCTTCAATAACAATTCGGAATTCAAATCTGAAATATTGGATTTGAAAACAGAAAACACGCAAAAAGCTCAAACAGAAAGAAAAAAGTTCCTTGATCAATTATTTAGTTCTTAATTTAAACTGGTATGTCAAACATAGCTTTTTTCCTCTCAAAGAGGTTAGACCCTTCCTCCCAGTTGTAGCGTAACCTTTGGAAGCTCTTTATTGCCATTGGCAAAACACCCGACAACCCTACGGACCTAGCAAGCAATCGTAATCATGTCCATCCTGCGAATCCTGCGATACGTAAGGATGAATGTGTTTTTCCCTGTCCTTGGCCCAACCTGCCAGACCGCTTTTATTGTTGTTTTACTGTTTGCAATTTAACTTTAAGCGTTAAACTCAACAAACAACAATAATGATCACGTTTTCGCATCAATGCGGTGAGTTTATAGCTTCATCTTGACTCTCATATTGAGGTCTATTGCACCTGGTTTGAATAAGCAAAATTATATGATAGCCAGTAGAAACTGGTACTTGCTGTGCTCCGGACCGGTTGTGTCTATCAATGGTGCTTTTATTGATTTAGATCTTATAGCACCCGTGCTAGAAATTCCCACGCTAGAATTCATTACGGTGAATGCGCGCCTACCATCACGCATGGTTTCCATAATCTCATTTGAAAGGTGAATTTCCGTGGTGTGTCTGGCCTAAGAAAATACCCCTTCGTCTCCTCCCGTGGATGTCCTAAAAGCCGACTAAGGGATTACACCAGGTACCTAAGCAGCAGCATCCACCTGGCACGAAGTTAACGAAAAAATATTTATTTTAGCTTCTGACATTTCGTCTCAGTTTTGTAGGCTACAACGTCAACGAAAACAATGCAAAATGGGGCGCATTGACAGTGTGTCACAATATGTGGGGCACAAAGTCAGCATGCCGATTATTGCATTACCCTTAACACCGATGTTAAGATGCCCCAGAGAATGGCACGATAGATGGTCTTGAGCCGCTTCCATCCACTGACTTCCTGCTACGTTTATAATGTCTTTAGTCAATCGAGAGACCGCGTCGTCCGGTTTTTGGTCGCGTTTCGGATTTTGAAACTTCGTAAATTTTTTAAATTAAAATAAAATCAACGCTTTTAACATTATTTTCGTTACTGATACCCTGTTACTGGGAACTCATATATTTAATAAATGCCAGTCTGCAATGCAGAATTAACTCAACAAGTAAAGTTTTTGCTCAACGATAAAATCATTGCGTTCGACGACAGTCCAACGAGAGATAATATTTTTGTTGCACAAATAATATTTTCCATTCAGCCCGTCCACTATACAAATTTATTATATCGGAAAGCTGTCATATCTCCTCAACTTCGCAAGTAACGACTGACCTAATTTTTCTATGACCTGCATTGCAGTTGGCTCCATTATAACTAGCCAATTTTGTCCAGAACGATGAAGCAACTGGATTGGCAATATTCGTGACTATTCGAAATTTGTATTGTATCAGGAGCAGTAACCAATACCCAGCGTTGTAGCCAGGCTAGCCACGGGGGTGAATGCCAGGGACGTAACCTGCGTGATAGTAACTTCTGTTGCAATGATGGCTGCTCTCGCTCTTAAGATGATAATATGTTAAAATGTTTAAAATCTCGAGGCAGCACTGCAAGAAAGTGATAGCGCGATTACTCACTTCACGCCGGGCAGAGAATAGGGTATAGCTTTGTGCCGCTCAGAAGTAACTGGCGTAAGCGACAAATAATAAACCTTCGTTTTGCTTAAAGAGTAGCAAAAATAAATCTTTTTATATTTGTTTAAATACTTTGATTAGGTACCGAATAGAATAAACGCAAATATTTTCTAGATTTGAAGGATGAACTTAAAACAGGTTTCAGGAGAACCGATTTCAAAAAATAAATCTATCGAGAAAAGTTTCACCAATCGTGTTTATGTTTTATATTTATTTAGATTACATCCTTAAGTAATCACTATATTAACATAAAGTTTGTATCCGTTACCGTTACTGAGTGAGCATGTAACGCAGTGACTCCAAATTTTAACATATCATCTTAAAAGCCTATTAATTTTCGCGGCTCGCTCTGCTCGCCTGTAACTTTTGTTACGGTGTTGCCTAACTACTAATTCTTTTTGATAGATGCTTTCGTACATTATTTCTCATCTTGACCAATGGTTACGGTAAACGCCCGTTTATTGTTCGTGAACGTGGGCCTTAGTGGTCCCATCAAACAACACTATATTACAACTGGATTGGCATTTGGCACCATTTCGTGACATTAACAATTGTACCGACATGTTATTGTATGCGAAACAACGAAAATGTGGTTGAAAAACGGTATTTAGTGAGGTCATAAATTTCTAATTTATGACTAGTTTTATATAGTTATGCCGTTTCTTCTAAGTTTTTTTTTATAACATGATATATTTTGAGTTCAGTAAAATTAATGGAATAATTCATTAGAAGCTTAGGGCAGCAGCTTATTAAGTGTAAGACCAAGGATATATTTAGATGCTCAATCAAACTCTTATATCTACAGAGTGCAAAAAGACAGCTTCCAAATAAGTATGTATAACCCTGATTTTTTATTTCAGTCAATTTTTGTAAACAAACAAATGTCAAGATATGCCACTGTGAGTATAACTGTCATGATTGTGTAGCATACGTGTAAATTCACATATGACACACATACATGACACTTATACACACAGTGACATTTCTTTGTTTACAAAAATTGACTCAAATTAAAAATCAGGGTTATAGGTATTATTTTTTATTCTTTTTTATACCCGTGACAATATAATAAATATAGTATGTAGGTACAACCTAAACTTCATCATCATCATTATAAATTAACATTGTTAGGGTTCCGTACCTCAACAGGAAAAAACGGGACCTTAATAGGATCCCGTACATACCAGGAGACGGGTATCCACCTAATACTATTATAATTTTATGGGGGAGGCCTCGTCCATCAGGGATGTCTTAAGGCTGATGATGATAAAAGTCTGTGGCCGTATAGTGCGGCACTAATACGGCCTACTACTATAGTACTACACTAATTAGTGCTGTAGTCAAATCAAACTTCTAACTCGTTGCATTTAAAGATATGGCCATTAGGTATAAATGTCTTATTTTTGTATGAAATCACGAAAGTAAAAAACTTCTAGGGCTTTCACACAATTCTGAAATTTAGAATGCTCAGAGGCTTTGTGCCACAAATAGACGAAAAAATCTAAAATTGAGGATTTTTTACTTGTTTTCCCCCATTATAGTGAGGGCAAAAATTCTAAAAGTGAGTATTTTTTGTTTGTTTTCCGCTATAGTGGGATGGCAATGTCTGTAGGAAAAAGTGGCTGAAACTAGGAAAGATCTCTGGCGATTTCGAAATAATTTAGGGATTGGTACCCTCGGGCGCGAGTCTCGCTCGCACTTGACCACTTTTTTTGAATGTTGCTAATTTAACAGTAAACCCGTTAGCTTAGCTCAAAGTCAAAGTCAAAGTCAAAGTCAAAAAGAACTTTATTCATTGAAATCACAAGGATCATTTTGAATCGTCTTATATAAAATTAAATTACTCCTGTTCCAACGCGACCAAGCCTAGAAGAATCAGGCAACAAACTCGGCTTGGCTTACATAAATGGTCCGTCTTACCACTAGGTGAGAAGCGCCTGTGTGGTGCCTCGGAGCAAGGAGTTGCTGATACATAGTAAATGAGAACTTAAACACCTTAGGAAGGTAGTCAAAAGTAAATAAACATCAGCAAAAATATGCAAGACAGCACACGCTACGCTTGTTATACTTATAAATAATAATCTAATACAAACATGTAAATAGGTAAGTACAGATATTGCAAATTTCCATTTTAGCAGTCGAGGGGCAGAGCGACATCAGGCCACGCGGCTTTATCATTAATATAGTCATCAAGAGTGTAATACGCTTTCTTAATTAGATTCATCTTTATGTAGGATTTAAATCTTCAAATAGGAAGTTTAAATGCACCTTCTGGAAGTTTATTATAGAACTGTACAGAATTCCCCATAAAAGACCCACTTACTTTCTTTAATCGAAATTTTGGTATATTTAGTTTGTGTTTATTTCTCGTGTTAATACCATGCACGTCACTTTTATTAAATCACTGCTATGTTATTAAATCACATTTGTCTGAAGAGAAAAAGAAAATACTTATTTTTCTAAAATCGTAGTTGGAGCCAGCAATGTACCTACGTAATTTAATGGCGAAACCGCGTTCAATGACCCGCAATAACCAAATGATCACTTCGCATCATATTACGTTTTTGTAATTTTATTGTGTTACCAATCAATATTTACCGATCACATGAACTGTAACAGTTTTCAAGTGCTATACATCTGTTATCTTATATTACCTCCGACGAAGTATGTTAGACAGCACAGAGGGATTTCAAGAAACTAGAACTAACTTAACTACCGAGAACTTTAATCTCGGCTTCACGACTTCTCGCATACCCGTGACGTATATAGCTGGTTGTTGTTTTAAACAACTTTGTACAAACGTATCATGAAATGTTTTGCACGATCTTTTCCAGGAAGCTTTTGACGTCGATCACGAAAGTTGTGAATACCAATTTGAAAACTAACTCGTGTTGAATACGTATTGAGCTGTTGGCTATACTGCTTTATTATTCAACCTATCTCATCCCACTGCTGGGCTAAGGTCTCCATCTATTTGACGACCTCTGTAGTGAGGCGGGAGAAGGTTCGCCTGCGACGTAGGAGGTTGCGGGTTCGATTCCCGCCTCTGAACAAATATTTGTATGATCTGCAGATATTTGTTCAGGGTGTTCTATGGGTGTTTTTCTATGTATTATAAAAAATATCTATCTATGTAATGTATTGTATTAAGTATATCAGTTATCTAGTACCCATAATACAAGCTCTGCTTAGCTTGGGGCTAGATAATGTTGTGTGAAATTTCCAGCATTTATTTATTCATTGTTTCACCTTTCATTTTCCTGGGCAATATCTCAAGGCGTTGGGGCAAACGCTTTCTTGGTCGACCTCAACCGCATCTTACTTTGACTAAGGTGGTTGTCGTAAATATTTCGTATGGGTTTTTCGGAATTGGAATAATTTAACGAACCATTTAAATTAATTGGGAACTCTAGGCCCTTAGATCAAGAAATTGCCGAGTGTTCGTTTGAAGCTTCAGTTTCATGAACTTGGTTGTTGTTGCAATGTAATTAGTAATTTGACAATCAGCCGTGTAGGTATTGTTTATTTAAATCAGCATAATATTGTGATTTATATATTATTAGCTGTATTAGCAGGTTATCTGGTAGAAGTCGACAGAGCGATAAGACCGCCCATTGTATGACATAGTTAGTTTTTAGTTTGTGTTTGTAATGTTTTAAATTTTTCGTATTTTTAACCGACTTCCCAAAAAAGGAGGAGGTCCCCAATTCGGATGTTTTTTTTTTTAATGTTACCGCATATCTCCGGCGTCTATGAACCGATTTGGAAAATTCTTTTTTTATTTGAATAGATATACTTTCAGATTGGTCCCATTTTTTTCAAAATCCAGTTCTGATCCCAAAATATTGTAGGCATATATATGGCGATTTTGATATTTTCAGCAACAAACCAAGCATTTGCATTCAAAAAGTATCATAATCCTTTCACCACTATGGTTCTTTCATAATTTTTTTTTCATCCAAATATTTAGTCGAATACAATGGCGGAAGTCGGTTTTTTAAATGAAAAGTTATTATGGTGTGCAATTAAGTATTTTCTATCTTCTTTCTATCTTCTATCTATTGGTCACTCGATTTTCCAGTGCAATCAGCAATACCGTTTACGTATGTTCTCTTTTCTTTCTGTTTCTATTGTATATACCTCTACTTTTCGATTTTTATTACTCTTCGTCGAAATGTTCAAAAGTCCAAATAACGTCAAAAATTTGTAAGTTTTTTTAAAGTTTTGATAGAAAAGAGTTCAACGAAAGCTATTTTAGTTATTGAAATAATTATGTTCAATAACTAATACAGCGCTCTCGTAATTATACAAAATATATAAATGAATGTATAGATACATACTTACATAATATATGTATATTAGAAATGTATAGTATATATTGATCGTCGTCGAATCATACGGGTGAAAAACTTAAGTAATCACTCACCGGAAAAAAAGATACAATTTCGTTTATAGTAAATTCTACTACTAAACAAGCGTACAAAAATATTGTATTGTACCTACTTCAGTACTATATTTTATTGAACCTTTTGTAATGAAAAACAAAACAGTAAACAGGAACTTACAAACTAAAGCTTACCGTTAATGAAAATAAGACTGCAAACTTTAAATCAGCAAATTCGTCAGAGCATCTTCAATCTTGGAACACGAGAGGGCAATGCTAATATTTTTCGATGAGATATATATTATTTTTAATTGATAAATGTAGCAAAGTTCGGGATTCGTATCGCGCGACCGAGGTGGGAAATGCGAACCACGCGCGAGCTTCGTCTCGTAAAGGCGGCAACACACTGAGACTTGGTCCGCACAATGCAGACCCCCTCCGGCTATCACAACTTTCGGTTATTCTCTGGCCTCCCCCGAGACATAGGCCGATTTATCACGGTTATGCTTAGTGCTAGACTATCCAGACTCTACTAAACTAAGTCCGTAGACCTCGCAGTGTTTCTTATACAACCATTGTACTGAGGAATGTAGAACCGATTCGCGTTCACAGAAACGGCACTGACCGCAAAATGTTACAGATAATGACTACAAGAACAAGAAATTTGTAAAATTGTTCGTTCCCAAAAATGCTTATTTGATGCAACCGAGTTGCGGTTATAATTTGATCAGGGTTTTAGCTTGAATGAGAGTTCAATGAACTGGGTCCAGTTACAACGGTTCGAGTTTTTTTTTTGTAAAAAAAGTTAGTAAACAGTTGGTGGGCCTTTTATCTGCTATCTGGGCACGATCTATATATAAATGTATAAGCCAGCATCATATGAATATTTATTCTAAGCCGGAATGCTATGTTTAAAAATACCGAAAGAAATAATTAATAATTAATTTCATTTGTTTTGTTTAATTAATTACATTTGCAATGCCAAATTATAACATAACACACAACAATCACATACAGAATTCGTGGGTATCAAGAACTACGAGTACTATGATAACGCAACACCCAGACCCGGAACAAATATTTGAAGATCATGCAAACGTTTGTCCCGCAGTGGAAATTGAACCCGCACCTCTCGTATCTCAGCCGGCTACTCACCCGCTTCGACACGGTGGTCGTCATTAAGCAAAACACTAACACAATTCAACAAAAATGCGCATTTAATTTCTTGATGGCACCGCTCAAATCTGCTCAATCTATGCAATTCGCCATGCCTTATCACGTTTTATGACTAAAATTACGGTTTTACAAAAACATTGTAGAGCCAACACGAAATGTCACATTTGTTTGTACATTTATATAGGATTTCAACACACTTATGCTTGCATAGTAAGCTTAGATGAATTGGCTATAAGTGCCGCCAAAATTACAAAAGATGTTTCGAAAATATCTAACAGTAATGTCAATTTCAAAAAATAGACACGAGAAAGGAACGATCCTTGGCCCTTATAGAAACCAATCGCCATACTAGCTTTATTTCTAAGTGGGATTTTACTGTACACAAAACTTTTGATTACGAGATGATCCCCTTACCTATTGTGTCTGATGCTAGACATGTGGACATCATTGTGCAATTGGCTGGAGGTTATCTGTTGCCATCAGTCAAATCTGACAATTAATTAGCAGTATAAAGACCATTACAGGACTGATATTTAATAGAATAGTGGTCCAAATTAGACAGCAATTTATTTTGTAACATTGATCTATTGTGTAGTTGATTACTGATAATTATGCCCATAAAAACCTAAACCATATTTTTACGGTACTCTTAACGCATTTCATACTGACAAGTTTCTGTGAAAAACTTTTAAATTTGACATGCGTTAAGTGTCTCGTAAGCGTTAGGTGGGTCCATAAGTTTTTCGCGATAATAAGCATTAGTCTTCTCGAATTGTTTGAATCTAATGTCATGGAAATAAACGGGTACGTATATCGTCCCATCCTACACGGGAATAGTATTAACTTACAAATTTTTAAAGTGCCAGTAATTTTAAAAACAGAAAGTTAATTTTAAACACCTAAAGATTGGAGTTAATGCTAATATGTAGCTTACATAATACTAAATACACCTACCTACCTACGTATCTCCGAAGAAAACTAAAGACATTTCCTTTTACGAGTTCCATCTCAAAACGAGCATTTCATATCGTGTGTGACGACCCAATTTCACAGGTGCAAGTGCTATTGTTACAGACACGGACGAAAGTAAATTTCTAATGGATGTGAATACATCAAAGTGAATAACATTTGTATGGAAAGTTATTAAGGAGCCGTCTTGTCTATTGAATAGTATTGAACACTTGCTGGACCTGACTAAGCTAGGTACAAGCTTTTTTCGAGACATGCCGTGATAGTCTTATCTATATTCTTTATCTTCTCTACTCTGTTCTTTCCAATCCTTTCTCCCCTTACTATCATAAAGAAAGATTAGAATATTTTTATACCTCCAATTTTTATTCTCTTGGTTCATCAGAAAACTTATTCCTCAAAATACTTGTGCACAGCAATTCCTTTCATGGGAAATATTTCACAGTCTATGAAACACAGTACAGTATAGTATAGACGCCTCAACATCAGAGGAATAACACGCGCGCTGCCGACCCTGAGACATAAAAATGAAAAGTCTCATGTGTCTGTAATTTCACCGGCACCCGTAACCTTCAAACCGAAACCCAGCATTGCGAGCACTACTGTTTGGCGGTAAAAATAGGTGCTTTACTTTGTTGCATGACATCTTTTGGATTATGTCGCACAAACAAATTGTATTTAATCGTTTATAGTCATATTTTGGAAAAGACTCTCATGTGATATATTTTGCTTCTACCTTATAACGGAAATTAAATACAATACAATCTCTTCTGATAAATCTTGGCCATCAATAACCCAATAAACCAATAACTTACTCAATGACATGACCAAATCGCATTTGTATCTAGTTCCTAACAATAGCAGCTTCCTCATCAGCCAGAATAAGTCTACTGCTGGACATAGGCCTCCTACAAAGCCGTGACAGTCTTTAGACTCCACTGCCATCTTCCCACAACCATCTTAGCTTCCATCATCAGCCGTTAGACATCCGAGGCCTGTTCCATCAAACAAAATAGGGGGAATTGCATTACTCCATGCTTGGCAGGCTGATTGGTGATCACATTATAGTGTTGAGTATTCAGGTCTGCCCATCTCCTGGTAATCCCTTAGTCAGCTTTTACGACATCCATGGGAGGAGAAAGAGGGGTCTATTCGTAGGCCGAATACACCACTGCACCGTCCTAGCTTAAACGTATTCATAATACACATTCAGCACAGACAGTAATGATAAATTCTCAAATTAGGCCATGACCTAATTAGTGTTGCTTAGCTTTCGACTTGCTTTCGATATCTAGAATTTGAATTCCATTGGGGTTAGCATTAGCAGTGACTTCTGACTAATTTATATATTAATCCAATGAAAGCTTTAATTGAGAATTTTTTTGCTCATTTATCACATCGTACGTTAGGTCAGAGATCAGTTTGATTTATTGTGACTCTAAAAGGACTTAGTGACCAATTTTGAACGAACCAGTGTAGTGAAAGGTTTTAGTGTGCCTTGCAGAGGCTCCTGTTGTTTATAAGGTTATGTTGAGGTTAGATTTGACCCAAGCTCCTACATTTTTTTATATAAAAATATTCAATCTGAATTTCTCAAGTACCTGTACCTTAGTAGGTAACCTAGTATAATAACTACTAGGGTACCAAGTAGTAGTACCTAGTAGTTAGTAGATACCCTAGTACCACTAAGGTGCCTACAAAGGTACAGGTACCTACTTGAGAAATTCAGATTGAATACGAACTACGACGAAAGTTATACCTACGCCTCTTCGTCTATCTTCGTCTTTTCGAAAGAGAAATATAACATAGCACCCAACAGCCTATAGGTATCCTATATCCATGCCTATGCATCCTATATTATACCTATATCCATGCCCAAAAGTCACTGATTTTAAAAAAAAATTTACTGCAGGTAAATTTCTTCCACGGTTTCGCTGCGCGAAATATGCAAAATCTTTAAAACACTGCGACAAAATTATAAGATTCACTTCCCACTTCAAAATGCTGATCGTAAAATTCCCAGATGCCCCGGGGAGGTTTAAAATGTAAGTGCGCGCGTAAACCACGGAACTGTCCTTCATCTAATATTTAAACCAGCTCTGCTAATTGGTGCAGACCACACTCAACTTCTGTTGGTTGAGGCAATAAAGCCGATTTACGTTGGGCAAGGACAGTGCCGAGTGGCGAGTGACTAGCGCCTGGGCAGTGACTAGTATAACAGTGTAACAGTCACAGCGAGTCAAGTGGCATTTCTCCGGTGAAATGGACGAGCAACGTCAAAAAATACGTGCAATTATGCGCAAAAATCTTAATTATTATGGAGCAAATAGAAGATGAAGTGTTGTACCAAATAAATAAACTAAAACGAATATGGGATCGCAAAATAGCACTCGTGGCCAGTCCGACCCCCCCAATCACAGTAGCAAATAGCAATGGAGAACGCAACAATGGCGACCATTTGCCAAAATGGCAAATGGTCGCAATGGCTTGGCGATGTCCAAATCTTTTGAAACTTGAAAGGAGAAATATATTTATTTTATTTTATTTTATTTAGGTCAAGAAGTTTCCACTATTCAAGTTTCATAACAAAAAAAAGCTACAATAAAAAAAAAAAAAGAAGCTATTAAGCTTACAATGCTCTGCGGGTCCAATACAACAATGCGTTTAGGGTTCTGTTGCGGCTTCCGCGCTTCTGCAGCGCTTCGGGTATGTTTGCCGAGGCACGTACCGACTCATTTGACGCTATCTGGCGCAAAAAGACGGCCTCACTGCTGAGCAGGCTTCGCACGAGCAGCAACAGCATCCTAAGCACGTTCTCGGATCGTTTCGATTGTCCTCTGGTTTGGAAGCTCGTCCAGAGGACTAAATCATTGTTAATTATTAAGTACTAACCTAGTTTTTAGGTTGCGTTTTACTAACAAATTGGACTCAGTTGTCTTGATAAATAAAATATTATTATTATTATAACATTTAGATGCTCCCCATTGTTGCGTTCTCCATTGCCATTTGCTACTTTAATTAGGGGACTGTTGCCGGTCACTTATACAGTGTACTAAATTTGAATAGACAACGCCAAATGACGCGCGCGAGGAAGTGTCACTTGCCCAAAAAATTTAATACGATTATATTTGGATCCACTTGCAAGGCAGCTTGCAAGCTAAGTTTACTCACTGCTGTCCGATCGGTTTACACTACTGTGCTAAACACTAGGCCAATGTAAATCGGCCATTAGACTAAACAGTGAACATTTCCTTGATACACATATCCAGTGCTTACCTATCAGTAGTGACTAGTGACGCAATAATACTGGGAGTATTTGTCCAATATCCTTTCTGTCTGGGCCCCTTTATCAAGTTGTCGTGGTTTCAGAAGAGCCCACTACAGTAATGAAAAGGCAGTCATGAAGAAACTTGGGTTTTATCGGTTTCAGTACAATGAAAATGAGGTTCCTCTTCTCCCATCGGCTCTTTTTATAGTCACTATAGCTTGAGGTGCCTTCATTCATCATCATCACTAGTCTGTTTACGTTTTCGCTGGACGTGGCCTCCCCATTGAATAAAATGGGAGGATTTGCTATACTCACCTCTTGCCATTGCCGATTGGTGACTAAGGCGGATGCTGCTGCCTATCCCCTGGTGTAATCCCTTAGTAACGCTTTTACTACATCCACGGGAGGAGAAGGGAGGGGTCTATTCTTAGGCCAAACACACTACGGCTTAGCAGCACACGGTTTATTTTAGTTTATAAGACGATTCAAAATTATCCTTGTGATTTTTTTTTTTATATGGCATCTGAATACACACATCAACATTGTCTAGGGATATTCAACATTTTGTTGATTTTTACAAAAACTGAAAATAATTTCTTTGGAAAACTAGGTATGGCAAGAATCTTTATTTTGTGTTGTTTATTAGTAATAATAAAATACAACTGTTTGATATTATTTTATAATAAAAATTAAAGTAGGAACAAAATCTCGAAAAATCTGAAAATTTACAAGGTTCGATAAATTGTGTTAAAACTATTTTTACGTTGCCATGACTTTATAAAATTGCCTTTTTATAATTTAATAATCGGTGTTGCCTCCTCTGACGTTGATAACACATCTGCACCGGTTATTCATACTCAAAATTAGCGTGTCAAAGTCTCGCTGGGGTTATGCGATCCCATGTTCTTTTTAAATGGCAAAAAAGTTGGTCTTCCGTGGTCAAATTTGACCGCAAATTGCTGAAAGCCCTTCGTTGCAACATGTCCCAAGCGTGTTCAATTGGGTTTAAGTCGGGTGACTGTGCAGGCCAGTAGGGCTAAGATGGCAGACAAAGACATATGTCACGCGAGAGAGAGAAAACGTTGTCGATTTCAATTCGTTTATCACGCGCCCACGACAAAACGAAATGCTAACTCGTTTGATTGGCTTAAACCTAAATGCTACGACTACTTCGTAGTATTCTGTGGTGTTTTGTCTATAAACCCTAACATGGTGCAATAATTGTATAGCATTTTGTCATGTCTACACGGCCTCCCTCTCGTCTATCATTTTCATTGTAGACTAGATATGAGATAAATAAAATCCACCGTTTGCGTTGAAAATTGGATGGGTCTCCTCTCATGGATGTGTCTCCTTCCATGATGGGTCTCCTCCCGTGGATGGGTATCCTCCCATGGATTGGTATCCTCCCATGGATTGGTATCCTCCCATGGGTATGTCTCCTTCCATGATGGGTCTCCTCCCGTGGATGGGTATCCTCCCATGGATTGGTATCCTCCCATGGATGGGTCTACCGCCATGGATGAGTCTCCTCCCATGAATGGGTCCACTCCCATGAATGGGTCCACTCCCATGGATGGGTCACCTTCCATGGATGGGTCTCCTCCCACGGATGGGTCACCTCCCATGGATGGGTATCAACTCATGGATGGGTTACCTCCTATGGGTTAGTCTCCTCCCATGGATGGGTCACCTCTTAGGATGGGTCACCTTCCATGGATGGGTTACCTCCTATGAGTGGGTCTCCTCCCGTGGATGGGTCACCTCCCATGGATGGGTCACTTCCCATGGATGGGTCACCTCCCATAGATGGGTCTCCTCCCAGGGATGGGTCACCTCCCATGGATGGGTCACCTCCTATGGATGGGTCACCTTCCATGGATGGGTTACCTCCTATGAGTGGGTCTCCTCCCATGGATGGGTCACCTCCCATGTACGGGTCTCCTCCCATGGATGGGTAACTTCCCATGGATGGGTCACCTCCCATGGATGGGTCACCTCCCATGGATGGGTCTCCTCCCATGGATGGGTATCCTCCCGTGGATGGGCGGGGGTAGGTGTGTATTATGTGTAGGTATGTTATCTATTTTCATTCCCGTTTCGGGCCGTTTCACAAAAATTTAATGAAAACAAGGAACAGTGTTGCTAATATAGTCTATGTTTATCGGTTTCTTACCGCGAGAAAACGAAATAGTCTCGAGTTGTTTCGAGTGCACGCGAGTTGGCAGCCATGTTAGGAAAAACGAACCGGTGGACATGAAGACATAACGAGACATATCACGTGAATTCACGTCTCAGCACGAGATAATGCTGTGAGAATAATTTCTCGTGCTGCGCATGTTAGCCGTACTGGTCAAAACCGCGACATCATATTCCTGAAGGGCAGCTGACACCAATCGCGCCGTGTGTGGAGGGGCATTATCATGCATGAGCTGAAATTCCTGGCCAATTTGAACTCTGTGAGGGATGATCACAGGTTCTACGACCTCGTTCCGGTATTTTAGTGCAGTCATGCTGCCTCTTATCCAAATGAGCTCGGTTCGCGCGCCAATACGAATTCCCGCCCAAACCATGATTGTCCCACCTCGGTATGAATGGACCTCTTGTGGATGCTAGAGGCGACTTTTTCTGCCTGGAACTCTCCAAACACGTGTTCTTTGTGAATCGGGGTGGAACCCAAATCGAGATTCATCAGTAAAGAGAACCATTGTCCATTGGCCATTGTTCCATAACAAATGTTCTATGAGCCCAAAGAAGTCGCCTTCCGCGATTGCCTCGTCGTAGAGCTGGCACACGAAGCGGCCTACGAGAATGAAGATCGACTTCATGTAGCCTTCTTCTGACGGTTTGGTCGCTGACTGACAGCTGATGGTCTGACTGAAGCCTTTGCACTAACTGCTTTGCTGTGAGATTGGGTTCCCTCCTGGCGGAATTTTGGAGAAAACGATCCTGTCTAGGGGTGGTTGCTCGTATTTTTCCAGTGTGGCGCTCTCTTACATCCCCAGTAATACGATAACGTGACCACAATCGACAAATTACGTTTTGATTGGTGTTTAGGGTATTGGCAACCACGCGTTGGATAGCACCGGCTTGTAACATACGTATCGCTCTTATCATTACTTCTCTGCTTAAATGTCGACGTTCCATGACATTACGAATACCACAAGATTCGTTAAATTTAAAAATGACTTGGATACCACTTATTGATAACTAAATAAAAGTTAATTTTTCTTAGGCAAAATTAACGTTGTTTAATTTAAATCGGAGTCCCCATTCTATATTTTGTTTATTGCGTCCTATTTTTTTTTTTTTTCAAATTTTGAAAATGGAACAAAATAATTAATGAATAAATTAATTAATTAATAGTTTAATTCCATATTAAACTTTTCCTAAATAGCAAATAGTTTGCAAGCAAATCATTTCGAAATGGAATATCCCTAGACAATGTTGATGTGTGTATTTACTCAATTTTGCCAATGTCAAGTTATTGATATAATCAAACAATGTCCAGTCGTCAAAGTCTTCTGTCAAGTCATGTTCTAGTAAATTGGTGGCAGTTTACTAGAATGTTCCTGGACAATTTCCACCCCTTCGAAAAGACACGCAATACACTTATTTTATTTAAATTCACTACTATGTGCTCTTTATAAGCTACACCGGTTAAAACGCCACCAAAATTACACGATATAACTCAAAAAAACACTAGAAATTGAAATAAAATAAAAAAGGACGACGTCTCCCTTCGAAAGAGCAGAAAAAGTCCCTTGTGATTTCATTGAATAAAATTCTTTTTGACTTTGACTTTGACTTTGACTTTGATTTTGACTTTGACATTGTTTGTTTCAACAGTTCTCACACTGTATGTACCTACATATATGTTTTAAAAATTTGGTACATGACCGGTACAAATTGAATTAAGTAATGGAAAGTTTGACACATGTCCAATTAAGCTTAAGTTTTTGTTTGGAATCACAGCATCATCAATTTTCACATTGACCGCATTATAATTTGAATAATTACAAATTTCAATAGCATTCGTGAATAGTAATTAATTGTTTCAATCAGTAATAGGCTTACCTCTTGCATGCAATTTTGTTGCTGGCTTGAATACTTAATGTAATTTCTAACTCATTAATGTGAACAATTCGTTTTATTAACATAAACAAACCTGTAATTGTTTTGCATCTGTAAATTTTACCAGGGTTAGTTGTTGTGATACCATTATTGTACTCGTGTTCCTGGACCCTTGATGTGTATGTCGTAGGTTAAAGTTTCACGGCATTTATACACCGCCATGGTGTGTCCGGCTTCAGAATAGACGCCTCCCTATCCTCCCGTGGATATCGTAAAAGCCGACTAAGAGATAAAACCAGGAGATGGGCAGCGGCATCCTCCTGAGATACCCAATACGAATCAAGTATTATATTCCTTGATACGAATACTGCGATCACCGATCCGCCTCCCAAGAGTGGTGATTATGGTAATTCCCTCTATTGTATTAATGGAGGAGGCTTCGTCCAGCAGTGGACATCAAAAGGCTGCTGAAGAATATACATATATATTACTAAAGTCACAAGATTAGCAGTCATATTCCAACCTGTTTACTGCATGATGCTACAGCAGTTAGGAAGAAAACTTTAACAAACTACCTTTTCCGACAAACCTTCAGGAACATAATGCACGGAAAGTAACAGCGTAATGTAGTTAAGAACAGTGACTCATTTTCATTTAAATACCACTGATCCAACTCTAAATGCTTGCTAATTTACACGAAGGAACGATGAAAAATATCAAGCTCTCGTAGCAACAACGTGAAAAAAACATAACCCTCCTTCATCAATCGGGTTATATACTTAGTTATAATAGATTCAAAAGTTATATTGTTAAGATTGTTTTGACAAAATTAATTTTTCAACAAAAAACTTATTGTTCATTGTCAATCACAATAGTTTTAAATCGCCTCATAAATTAGGTGAATTTATGTTTCTGACGATCACGCAAATAATGAAAAAAAAACGGCATGGCTAATTATTGTGATGGTGTTTGAAAGCGAACGCCGTGGTGTGACCGGCCTAAGAATAGAGCAATCCTTTTCAACATGGACGTAGTAAAAGCCCAAGGAATGGGCAGCAGCACCTGAGCACATAATACCTATATAGGTACAGAAGGCAAGCTCAGCACAACAAGCGGTAACAGGCGCATGCACACATAAACGCGTACCCACGACGATCTCTGTAGAGTAGAACTTGGTCGAACGCCAGTCGGGAGTGGACCGATTTCTACGTGGGTACGCGTGTCTATGTGTACATGCACATGTTGTACTGAGCTGGCCTTCTGTACCTATATATTTTGTCACTAGAGTACACCAAACTGCGATCAACAATCTGAGTGCCAAGCGTGGTGATTACGGCAACGAGCTCACGTCTAGCAGTGGACGTAAACAGGCTGTGGAGATGATTTTAAAGAAACAGAAATTACTCAAGGACACGCCAGTTGGGACACTGTTTTATAAGCACGGTGTGGTATCACTGACTATGCAAAGCACGTCTTCTTTCAAATGTATGGAAATTAGAGAGCTTGACACAAAGCCCCAGCAACCGCGGTAATTCACTGATTTATTAACCAGTACTGCTGCCGAACTACTTGATTAGCTCGTGATTGGAGGATTACGAAAAGACATTTCTGTTGTAGTACCTGAATAAATTGCTTATTCTGTCGTTTATCTTGGTTCCCGCAATCAAAGGGGATTTGTATTGAGAGTTATTCATTCACGTTACCTTAATCATTGGTACAGCCAGGATTTCCTAACATATATAGGCGTCCTCGTTACTATTGTGCGTGAGGTGTTATGGCATAATTACGGCGCTGGCAAAAGCCAGTTTCGTTCACTATCTAACTAATTAAAGTTCAGGTTAGTTAGAAAGTGACAAAATAACGCTCGCGAAACAAAATGTGAGCGAAAACCACGATAACTTTTAATTTAAAAAACTCGGAACCTTGTTTTCTGAATGTGTTAACATAATCGGCCTTATTACAGAACATGGACTAAATCTGAATTTAGTCCAGGCGTACTAGTCTAGGATTAAATATCGACATTAGGCATATGCGACTTTAAATACGAAAGCAGATGGTTTGTTTTCCGATATAAATTCTCACGCTTCTTTGCAAATTTCCACAGTATCAAACTGACGGATTGTGTCACATCACAATTGAGATGTCCAAATTCTTACCTCTAACAAGCAATCAACTGTCAATTAATAGACCATTGCTAAACTAGGGGGCTGCCTGGTTTTAGATAAACCAGAGATAGTCCAAGCTTATGTCATTTTTGGCATATCTAGCTCGAAAGTTGCTTCTGGAAAACAAACCATCTGCTTTTGTATTACAGTCGTATATACCCTAGGTCAATATTTAAGTCTAGACTGGTAGTCTTAGTTTAAACCCAGACTAAAGGCATTTTTTATAATAACAGCCATATAGTTTTATATTTTAAGTTAAGTTCACTGTTTTAATCAGCTTTAATCAATTATTTGTTATAATTACATTTAATTTTTGAATATTAATTAAACTACTTATAATTAATTATTTGGCGAACAAATAATAAAAGATTTGGTTGGCTTTCCTACTGATGTTACGGGCTAATTAATAAATAGTAAAAAGGCATCATTCCAGACTAACGCTCAAGTAATTTTATTTCATGTAGCAATAATTTGTTAAATAAGCGTTACTTAGAACATAATTTCATACCTCTATTCAATTAATGAGTACCTACATATAAAAATATTTCGCAAAAGAATCACTCAGTAAAACATTTAGTTTAGCTCATAATTATAATAAGTAACGTTCACGTAATATAACAAATTAATAAAGCATTATTATTAATAAAACGCCTGCCATATTTAAAACAGCAAACAACTGTATTGATTTTATGAGTAAGCAAACAGGCATGCAAGAAAGCAAGCAAACATACCATTTTTTTCTTTTTACAAATAGCAGGGTTACAAAACAAACCACGAATGCCAAGACTCCGCTTTGCTTCTCCTAACCTAACCTATATTATCCTTGTTGTAAATACTTTATTATTAACCTATATTATATTAACTTTCGCGTTCGCTTTAGTGGAAATACATTGTAGAATTATCAAAAAAAATTGAAGTCGGTTAAAAAATGGATTGAATTTACATAAATATACTAGTGGGATAAATATTTGTGAGCAGAAACGATAAACACCCTAAATATCTGCCTCTGTAGCCAGGAGGAACTTGTCCACAGTCTGGGTTGTATACTGTTAATTGCTTATTTTAAGTTCGACAGTAGCGGTACGAGCCGGAGGGGGGATCGTACGGGTCATGACCTCCCTCAAAATCGCGTTGACATACCTCTAGTACAGAGGCAGTAGGTACTAAGCTGTTACTTAAAGCGCCTGAGATTGTACTCTATTTGTTAGGTAATTAAAAGTAATCAATTTAATGAATTAAGTAAATACTCTGTGTTAAATGACCCTCCCCCCTCCAGCCAGTCTTTGGCTACAACTACGCATGACTTTCGAAGCATTATTTTGTCCCTATTAAATATATTATGTACCTACTTTAAGGCAGCATAATTATTACAGAAAATCTAGTTAGCGGACAACGCAGATAGGTAATAAACTGGATAATTTGTAATTTCCACGCGTCTTATCTACGACCTGCCGACTAAGCTAGACCAAGATATTGATGCTATAACCGCCCCGGGGAAATCTACAACGAACGACCATAAACTCCTCTGGTCAGGACTTATTATTATGCAAGAGCGAAGCGACACGCTCAGCGTGTCATAGGTACTATTATGATGACCGATGTCTGAAAGCATATACTTTAGCCATGACCTGCCTGCCAGCTAAGTTAGAATCTACAGCCGCCTGACCGTAAAATTCTTTCGTCATTGGCTGGTTCGTCTAGACACAAAGTGGGATATATAGAACGATTTTTGGTTATGTATACCTACGTCTGCATGTGCCGTGGTTTGTCCGGCCTAAGAATATTATAGGCCTCTCTTTCTCCTCCCGTGGATGTAGTATAACCCTTACAAAGATATTACACCAGGGGCTGGGCAACAGCATCTACTTGAGTACTGAACGCCAAACTGCAATCACCAACCCATGAAATATGACAAATGCCATTGTATTCAATGGAGGCATCGTCCAGCAGTGGACGTAAACAGGCTGATGATGATGATGATGGCCTATACAATGGGGGGCCCATTGTATTTTATGGGGACGTCGAATGATAAAAAAGACACCAAAAAAAATTACAAAACTCGTTAACATCTTGTTGTGTTTCTTCGCGCAAACCACGCATCATTGTCACTAAAGATCAACATTTGTTGTGTTCCGACAACGCAATGCTGATCTTCCACTGGAGCATGGATGCAGGAGAATCATGGAATCATGAGGGATTGGATGAAAGGCAATGCCAGCAAAGTCCAAAAACATACTCATAGTAACTCATGATTACTGAATTTACTGTCGTATTTCTGGCTTATGTGGTTTTATGGTCCCCTCGCAACGGTTTACTCCTAGTCACCCCCGGTAATGGCCCTTGATGGGGGCAGCCTCTGCGACGTTTATCCCTTCGCTCCGCTCGTGCAAAGCCGAGGCCTAGCTTTCATTACAATAATAAGCTTATTTATGTGACAAATCCAACCGAGAAAGTATAACCCGAAATCAAAAACTGAATGTTTTTATCGTCAAAGTAAAAATAAATCGGGTAATTTGTGTAAAAATTATGTTGGTTCGATATAATTCAAAAGAAAGTGTTTCAATAAAATTAAACTTGATCAGCCCCTATACAGGGTGTCCCACGGCTATGCCACATGGAGGGAAAGTACCTTGAATATTGTAGATGGAACATTTTACTGAAAGAAGACATTATTTGAATTTAAAAAACTATTTAAACTGCATTCATAGATATTTAAATAATTACATGGTTGAACCGGGAATCGAACCCGTTACAAGAGAAAAATAATCACCCTGTAGTTTTATCATACCGATTGAAAGGCTTCATCACAAGGATTATTTTTTGCTAAGTAACATAGTGTCAGAAATAAAAGGAAGACCATGAAATTTAACATTTTTTATACAAAATTAATCAATTTATCAAATGCTCAAAATGAGTCCCTGTTCAATACAAAGTCGCACTCTTTTAATTATTTCCCTCCCTGACGATTTTTTGATCTTGTTTTGGTGGATATTTAGAAAAATACGTTTAACTTCTGCATGTAGCTCGTGGACACTTTAATACTGGTTCTTCTCAAGTGGGTAAGTCATTTATTAGTAATAGGTACTTATGATAATGTCAGTTTTATGTCCTTACGGCAATGTCAGCTTTTCATTTTTCTGAACAAAATTTATCAACAAATGGTAAAATTCTTGTTCTTCCTTTTATTTCTGATACCATGTTACTTAGCAAAAAATAATCCTTATGATAAAGCTACAGAATGATTATTTTTCTCGTGTAACGGGTTCGATTCCCGGTTGAACCATGTAATTATTTAAATATCTATGAATGCAGTTTAAATTGTTTTTTAAATTCAAATAATGTCTTCTTTCAGTAAAATGTTCCATCTACAATATTTAAGGTACTTTCCCTCCATGTGGCATAGCCGTGGGACACCCTGTATATTATAGGTACTGTGGGGTAAGCACGAATTTCTTCGTTATCGAACACTAGCGAGACGATCGCCAATGTCAAATATTGGTCAATGGCATTACGGTGCTTTGAAATCTTTGTAAGTTGATTGGTTAATAATTTAAACGTTTACAATAGTCTTTCTATAAGCGTCTCGATAAGGTTAGATATTCGTGCTTGGGCCTCTGTATGGCTAACACAAACTGACTAATGTTACCAAGACGCTAGCGAGACGACCGCAAATGTCAATATTGACCAAATAACATTCATTTTCATTTCATTTTTTAAATTAATTTATTAGACATATCAAATCTTAACCTAAAAACATTTCCAGTGTAAATTGAATCCTAGAATGTAAAAATCATAAATTAAAAACACGTAAATTAAGCTAAAAGCGCTTATCAAAACTTATAAAGAAATATTTGCTAAATTACTTATTAAGAAACACAGTTAACTAAATTGTGCAGGTAATAATAAATAATAAAGAATACATACAAGCTCAACTAAATTGAGCATTACATTTAGCAGCGCAAAAGTTTATTAAAAAACAAATGGACCAATGGCCGATGTTAAAAAGATGTTAAAAAGCTAACAAAAACAATATTAAGAGTACCTTCCCGGTGGGTACTCGTAAAAGTATTTGCTAGTTTGCCATATAATTAAGCTAGCAGCAGGAACAATTACCCGCTGCTTATCATAACCGTAGCAGTCAATATTGCCCGCAAATGTTAATATTGACCAAATGACATTGGGGTAGCTTGAAATCTTTGTACTTTGATTGGTAATATTTAATATTCAACCACTCAATGCGTTAGTATCAGTGGACTAAAACGTGATGCTATAAAATAAATTCTGAACTAACTTTCCAAAAGATATGTTCGTACCTTACATTTATCACAGAACTTTTCTTTGCCAACTGTATCTATTCCGTTTATACTTTCACAGTATTGTAAGAGTTTTCTTAAAGTTTGTTATATTTTAAAGTGTAAGCCACACTTGTGGATAATATTATTTATTTTAGTCTATTAAGTGTAAAGTGGTACAGTTTTGCTTTTATGGTTTACTAGTTGCGCCCCGCGGTTTCACCCGCGTGAATAATGATGAAAATCGATGATGATGATGATGATGAAAAGTAGCCTATGTGTTAATCCAGGGCGTAAAGTATCTCCATTCAAAATTTCACTCAAATCCATTCAGTAGTTTTTACGTGAAAGAGTAACAAACATCCATCCATACTCACAAACTTTCGCGTTTGATGATAATGATGATGATGAAAAGTAGCCTATGTGTTAATCCAGGGCGTAAAGTATCTCCATTCCAAATTTCACTCAAATTCATTCAGTAGTTTTTACGTGAAAGAGTAACAAACGCATACTCACAAACTTTCGCGTTTATAATATTAGTAGGATAGTAGGATAGGATAGGATAGTAGGATAGGAAGGAAGTAGGATAATTCATCCCACTACAAACCTCCTTTACCTTCCATTCCAGTCCGTGTCACACTTATGTGTAAGTTTAATTTGCAGTGAAAGACCAATTTGGCCATAGATCGAGAAGATGCAGACGCGAAATTAGTGGGGACTATATTATTACTTTCTATTTCTTATTCTGAAAAAGGAATATTCTCCAAGTTGGAGAATCAGAGTTTCCATTAATTTCAAAATTAGATGTACGTTTATCTTTCATTATACGGGGTATTTCTTTGAAATGGGTCTGAGTGGAAATCCTAAACGGTATAAGAGATATCAAAAACTACTAAAAGATGCTAAAAATTTGAATGGTCGACTGCTTTTTATTGAGTCTCGAAAACAATTTTTATTTCCTGGCACTAACTTTAAAATTTTGCTTTGCGATCTCCCATGGGCACTAGTCGGAAACTGTTCAACTTTATGTTCATACATTCAAATTGCACAGCAAAAAAGGCAGACCAAAAATGCTTTCCAAAGTTCGTAAATTTTTAATGAAATTCAGTGCCGGGCTTAGTTGTAAAGGCTACTATAGTGTTGTATACATATTTAGATGTATTACCCTTATTTTTGTTTATAGTGTTCCGTACCCAAAGGGTAACATGGACCGCTGTCCGTCCGTCCGTCCGTCCGTCTGTAACCAGGCTGTATCTCTTGAACCGTGATAGTTAGACAGTTGAAATTTTCACAGATGATGTATTTCTGTTGCCGCTATAACAACAAATACAGAATAAAGTAAATATTTAAGGGGGCTCCCATACAAACAAACGTGATTTTTTTGCCGTTTTTATAGATAATGGTACGGAACCCGTCGTGCGCGAGTCCGACTCGCACTTGGCCGGTTTTTTTATTAGTATTGCTAATCGCTTATGTTGAGTTACAATCAAATCAATTTCAACCGGGTCATCTAGTCTAACATAAAAAAAAACAGGGAACAAACCAAATTGGACGTGGCGGACGAGGCTACCTATTGAATACAATGGGGATATTTGCCATAATCACCACGCTTGGCAGGTGGATTGGTGATCGCAGTTTGCTGTTAGTACTCAGGTGGATGCTGCTGCCCATGCCCTGGTGTAACCCCTTAGTCGGCTTTTACAACACCCACGGGAGGAGATGGAAGGGTTCATTCTTAAGCCGGACACACCATCGGCCTGTAGTTATACAAATAAAAATAAAAGTGAAATTAATGATGATTATGATGTTTGGATATTTGTCGTGCTTTCACACCAAAACTGCTGGTCCAGTTTTCATGAAATTTAGTACATAAATAGATGCAAACCAAAGACAAAGTATAATTTTCATCCCGTAATTCGGTGTCGTATATTGTGAGAACGTGGTGAAACCGCTGGCGACCGTATGATAGCGATTCGTTAGCATGAAGTAGGTATAGGTAAACAAATATTGTTGTATCTTTTATTATTAAATTATGGTTGTTATGCTTTCTTCGATTGTTGTATTTATTGAATTGTTGGATTGTTTTATGTTTCATTTGTTTTGATTTCCCCGAGATATGAGAATCAAATTATCCTTTAGGAAGGCCTTCTCCACCGGAAAGTTAATCCGAAATTGTTATTTTGTTGGACTTGAATGATTTTTCGAAGAAGGGCGATTTGGATTATTTTATTGTGGTTCTTTGTGTGTTTTGCTAATTGTACTGGTTCTTTCTCGGTCACCTTGCAACTTAAAAGATTACTAAGTAAATAATAAACAAAAAAAAAACATGCGCAGCAATGTCTAATAGTCAGTCAGTATGTCAGCATAATTAGTACAGGCAAATTAGCAAAAAGTGTGGACCTAAGTCGTGTAGTCGTGGATTCTTATGGAAACGTTAGATGACACGAAAAGAATCTTATCCTAGGTTTGCACCGTTTCTGGCGCTTACGGAACCCTTTTAAATATTAGGTACAAACTTTAAAAGGCCGTAAATTTTAAAATAGAAAGAAATTACTTGATGCAAGTTAAATTACGTATAGAGAGACTGTCTTAGTGCATTATGATTTTGATAAAAACCACGTGTATCTAGGGAACAGTGTTGAACAAATGCATCTTCCGTAAAAAAAAACAAGTATAAAACTTCCGGCGGATGTAGTACTAATTAAATGAATAAGTTTAAGTCAATTTCCAGAACTACATTAATTTTCCCCGAAGTAGAGGGACAATAAAATATGGAAAAGTGCCTTCCGTGAGACGCACCATGGTGCAAACCTGGTAATGTATTTCGAACATTTTTCTGATAAGTATATCAATTTGCACCGACTACCTTAATTTTCCCGGAGCCGTAATAACCACAAAAGGTTTTTTTGTAAATGTATTTTTTGTATGTTCCGTATGTCGGATTTAAAAAATACTTGGTGCAAATGTAGATCATAACGGTTCAAAGTCTATGCCAAATTGCACCGACTACTTCTATTTCCCCCATTAAGTTACGGATATTTTAAGGTTTTCACCCTATTTCACCCTGTTCCGGAGGGTGAAATTACTGATGCTTATTATTAGAGGTGATTTTTAAGCCATACAAAACAATTAGAAAAGTTTTCATGACTACATCTAATTAGTTCTACACTTTTGCTAAATACGGCAATCACCAATCCTACAAGCGTGGTGATCCCCATTGCTTTCTACCTATCTTGTCCAGCAGTGGACATCTACCTACCAATCATGATGATAGTGAAAAATATTTTGATAACATTCCTCTCGGAATATAACGCCAAAAGTATATGAACTGTAACTTTTTAGATAAAATAAATTCGAACTTGGGTCATTCTTTCTCAAGTTTTTTTTAATATTCCGATAACATTATTTTATTGAACGAGCGAAGCTAGTTCTCTGAGTCAAGTTGGAAGAATCGGCGTTTGTATGTATGTATGTATGTATGTATGTTTGTCCGATGAATACTTCCAAACCGTTAATCCGATCTTCATGAAATTAGGTATGGGGGTAAATAGTATTGGTACAATTTATAAGTAAGGTTATGAGCTATATCGGTCAGGGGGTTGCTGAGATATTGGGGTCCAAGAGGGGGTAAAAAAAATTAAAGTGAGACAGTCAGATCAAGTGGGGTGTCTAATAAAAGCGCTTTGGTTGGACATTTCAAAACTGTTTTTAATAAGTATGTAGCCTTAGTAGTTTTCGAGATATTAGGGAAAATAAAAAACGTAAAAATCAAAAATTCTAGGGTACTTCCAGCAATCCCACAATGCTGAAATTTGGTATGCTTGTGGCTTTTGTGTCACAACTACAGGGAAAAGTCTGAAACTGAAGAATTTAGAAACTTGTACTCCATAAAACAGAAACCAATATAACATCCATTGTTGACCTCCCATTTCTAGGAATTTGAATGACGCTGGAGTTCTATGGTTTTCGTCAAAAGGACGTTATCAATTAATTCGTCAGGTACTTTGTAGTATTACGCCCCGTTGCTTAGCCCTATTCAAAGGTTATTTCGATGATGTGTAGGAAATTAGAGTTGTTACTGATAGATCCTGTACTGTACTGGTAGACCTCGAGGAGAAAATTTTCAAAAATAATAATAGAAAAATTGAAATTACTTGGTTAAGTAGTCGGGCTGATAAAGGTGTTATCGCGAGGTCTCAGTTCGGGGCGAACCACTAGTTCTTATTTAATGGCAAATATAATCTATGCGCCATCCTCAATACTTTCCTATTCCTTTATTTTGCTTATGTGCAACCTACAGTGAAAAGAGGCCCTTTGAGGCTCTGCCTAGCCCTTCGGGAAAAAAGGCGTGTGTTTATGTATGAATGTATTTACATATTTACTGTCTTAAATCTATGTACCTAAGTACATAGTGATTAGGTTTATGCATAGTGTTGTAAAGATCGCTAGATTCTGCCTTTTGGCGCAGAAACATTTGGGAAACTAATCTAGTAAGCATACAAAAATCATGAATTATTTAAGTTAAGCACATTTATATCAATATAGTATTCAAGACCGGGTTCGATTCCCGCTGTGGAACAGTTTTACATGGGGAACATGAACTATACATGAACAGAAGAAGAATTATACATTATTATAAATTTTAATTTCAGACAATTTTTGTAAACAAACAAATGTCAAGATTTGCCACTGTGTGTATAAGTGTCATGTATGTGTGTCATATGTGAATTTACACGTATGCTACACAATCATGACACTTATACTCACAGCGGCATATCTTGACATTTTGTTTGTTTACAAAAATTGTCTGAAATTAAAAATCAGGGTATAGGTTAGATGTGATGAAAAAAAACAAATAAGCAAATGTAGAGAACAATTCTGTTCTCTACATTTGCTAACGTAAATTGTCTTTAACACCAATACCTTTTCAACTAACAAAATATTACTATCACACAAAAACTCGTCTTCTGTGGGTATAGTGTACTTTTTGTACCATTATATCATTTAGTTTTCTTTTGAATGCTTTTAAATTTAGTAATTTCTTATTGATTATTTATAGGCGCTATATTGAACACGTATATCTTGCCTAATAGCCGTGTCCTGCAGGACACATTACGCAAGTTACCCTCTAACCAGTTTCCAACTACAAACCCATCAAATAGTCCAGGATTATTTTTTGAAAAAACATGGGTCTCGCTTCCTTAAAACGCTAAATAACACTTTTTCTATTCCAATGTTTTCGGTAGCACAAAGTTCAAGTATCACATCTCATGTAATAATATACTACAAAATGACTCCTAGTGAACATCTTACGTAGGTCATGTACAGTTTCCGGCTGTAGCCGTGACACATCTTGGACAAGAAACCCCAAAAAAAAAAACAGGAATCCCAAACCAAAGATTGGCATAACTATGGTAAGTCTCTTTATTTTGTGTTACAGAATAAAAAAACAGGAGTAAAACTAATTTCAAAATTAATTTGAATTTTGAATAGTTATTATATGCCAACCGTCGCTAAATAAACTTTTAACTTCGATTTTGTTGAGCGTTTTCTGGATGAAAGAAAATAATGACATCTCTGCGTTATTCTCAATGTGCCAACAATGTTACAACAGCCGAACTGTGCTTATGTTATACTTCATATTCGATAGCATAGCATAGTTGAGTCATGTTGAGTAAGTATTAGTTTTTTGTATCTAAAATTATTTTAACAAGTGTTTAGTTAAGTATTTTTATCTTCTAAGTTGCTTTCCCTATTCAAAAATCATTAGTGATACGATGTTCATGCAGAGCGGAGCGCAATGTAAACGAGTCACTAGGGTACGATAGCGTATGAACGCTCTGCTAAAACATCACGTCCACTACGTGCCGACAGCAGCCTTTAAATTACTACCGAACATCCTTATTTACAGTTCACAAGATAAATATCTATCTGCCTCTCGACTAACATAGGTTGCATTATGTTATTGTTTTCCCGAGGGGTAGGCAGACAACGGATCGGTTGGATTTAGAATCGTTTGGCATCAAATTGCTACAGCGGTCCCTGTTCATAATAAAACGTTCTACAACTCTGTGCAATAATTATCGTCCAGTCTCAATTCTTCGCAGCTTTAGTAAAATATTTGAAAATTATATTACAGACAACTTCTTAGCGAAAGGCAAT
This sequence comes from Epirrita christyi, assembly GCA_951392215.1. Taxonomy (NCBI): domain Eukaryota; kingdom Metazoa; phylum Arthropoda; class Insecta; order Lepidoptera; family Geometridae; genus Epirrita; species Epirrita christyi. The sequence goes on from OX595843.1 coordinate 3,897,877, forward strand.
TTTGGAAAAAGGTCAAATCTGCCAAACATGCAATTAATGGACTTACCGAGAATGTTTTTTTCTGGTCTAAAAAAACCTCAAAACATAAAACGTATGGAGTTGTCTGTGACTTCTCTAAAGCATTCGACTGTACCTCTCACTAAAATCTACTGGGCAAGTTGATATAATATCTTAGCAATAGATTGCAATAGATAAAATTTACAACTTTGCAAGTGACAATTCAATAGGCTTAGATCTGAAAAAATCCTACTATATTATTATAAACGCGAAAGTTTGTGAGTATGGATGGATGTTTGTTACTCTTTCACGTAAAAACTACTGAATGGATTTGAGTGAAATTTGGAATGGGGATACTTTACGCCCTGGATTAACACATAGGCTACTTTTCATCATCATCATCATCATCAATTTTCATCATTATTCACGCGGGTGAAATCGCGGGGCGCAACTAGTTAAAAATAAATGTACGTGGCAAGGGTCTATATTAGGTCCCCTTCTATTTATAATGTACATTAATGACATACCTGTAGTTTTCAAGGATGTTGACATTATCTCATTTGCCGACACTCTAGCCTAATTATTAAGATAAAATGAGCATTACTTACCTCAGACATATTCCTTAGTAGGTACGCCTGTGTTTCATTATAATTTGAAGCCATAAGGTTCAATATTCAGTATCCTAAATGAAGCACTCTCTTGGTATGTATGTATAATCATGCATCGTATCGTATGTAATACGTAGCCAAATTGAAACAATGAATTATTAATGCGTTCTGTTCTCAATCAGGTGTCGGGCAGGAGCGATCCATTGCGTGAATCCATTGTTGATGTGAGTACCATTTCTGTGGAATTGCCTGGCGAATTTATCCTTTCTGCCCTCTGAATAGAGTATTACCTGTACTAAGGTACAGATAAAAGAAAACAGCTAGTTTACTTTCACAAATGTCAGCAGTTAGCAGTTCTGAGGACGGTTCGCATGATACCCATGTATTTTTGAAATTACAACAATTCTACATAATAATTATGTAGATCCCGTGCACCAGAAGTAGTGGAATAACAGTGCAGTCCAGGTAAACTTAACGGATTTTGCAGTGATTTTTCAGATCACTATTTAGCTACCTTATAAGTAATTCAACATTAAAGTTTATAAAGGTAGGGCTTCGGGTTCGAAGTATTCAAACGTCTTATTACCAGATATCGCATTGATATCTGTGAATTAGACAAAGCTACAATGATTGTTGTGACCGAGTCTCCCTGCCTAATATAACTGTAATTTCAATGTATATTTTGACTGACTAGTTGACAAGAAATACATCTACCTTAAACACTGATTTTGAAGGTTTTAACGATACATGATTTATTTATTATCATCATCATCAACAGCCTTTGGGCTTCCACTGCTGAACGAGGCACTCCACATAAAATACAATGAGAGTAATTGCACATAACCACCTTGCTTGGTAGGCGGATCAGTGATCGCATTATTCGTGTTGAGATCTCAGGCGAATGCTGCTGCCCATCCCCTGGTGTAATCTCTTAGTTGGCTTTTACGATATCCACCGGAGGAGATAGTGGTATCTATTCTTAGGCCGGACACACCATTGCTTTTATAGCATATTTTACATTGAAATTTGATTTGGAAGCCGATGCTTTTTTGAAAAGTTTGATATGTTTCTAACGTAAAATGGTTTTTCTCTTAGTTGGCTTTTACGACATCCACGGAGATTCTTAGGCCGGACACAGCACGGTACTTATTTAATTATATCTGGGGTTATATAATGAGTTGGTGCACTTGTTACCAACAAGTAAATATATTTTTTTCACAGACTTATTAGGATATTTGAACAGAGTACTGTTGAACAGTTGCTGTTGTGAGTGAACTTGTTCGGACTTTCCTAGCCGATCTTTCTAGTCTATGATAACGGTCTGTAAGCGCTAATTTATATCGAACGATGCCCAGAGATCTTAACTACGTTACCTTTCCCCAATTAAGGTGGTAATTCCCGGGATTTTCCCGCCAATTTCAGGGTCCATATTTTATAGAAAGGTGTGGAGGTCTGATATTAGTTTGCAATGGTTGCGAACTAAGTGAATTAGATTGTTGAACTAAGCTTTCAGCTGAAATTTTTAGAGAAAAGTAAGAAGCTGAAACCATTAGTAGATTAATGGAGATGCTCCCGAAAAACTTAGCCTCAAAGAATAATCGAACAGCCAACAAAATAAATACTCCGAATTCGAAACATTCAAAAGGAAAACATTCACAAGTTTCGGTAGCTCCTTAAACTTTGTCAATAGATGCTTTTCTACTTTGAATCTACATATTACTAGTTGAACGAGCGAAGCGAGTTTTTTGAGTTAACTTGGACGAATCAGTGTTTGCATGTGTGTATGTGTTTGTCTGGGGATAACATACGAACCTTTGACCTGATCTTCATGAAAGATAAGTGGGTAGATAGTATTGGTAAAATTTAAGGTTATGAACAAAATCTGTAGCGGGTTATTGAGATATTGGGTGCAAGAGGGGTTAAAAAAGAGATAGCCAGGTCCACTGGGTGTCATATAAAAGGGCTTTATTTAGACATTTAATTAAAAATCTACTGATTTTAGACTTTGCAGTTTTTGAAGTATGACCAAATATGTAAAAAAACCTCATCCCAAAATTCTGAAATTTAACATGCTAAGTAAGTAGTATAGCTTTTGTGACTCACACATATGGAAAAGTCCGAAATTACAGTTTCGACATTTGCACCCTATACAAAATGAAAAACCAATTTTATCAAAATGTTTTTTGAAGTTGGTTAGGAATGTTAAGAAAGTATGAACATACATCGCGTGTATTCGCGAGGTCTCAGTTCGGGCAAACCACTAGTATAATCTGTGTCAAAGGAAATGTTCTTTGAAAACTTTGAAAATCTGTAGTGCCTTGGCACCTACTCATTGAACCAACTTGCGCAATCCTAAGCTAAATAAGATAACGACTGTGTTCCCGAAAGGGTTATTTACGTAACGAGTGTTGCATTATTGACGTAGCATGGTTTGTCTGGAAAGCGGCCAGGTTTTAGTGCACGCCAACCTCTAACAACTCCCCAATCTCAAACACAATGTACAGAAACCCAACTCTTAATTTTCTCTCAATAAAACATTCACATTCACAGTATAGTTTCATCTCAGTCAACTGTCACGCCTTGCACGAAATCTGCGTGCATAGACGTAGTAACTATTACTAAATCTTCGTATGCATATAATGTTATCTTTCTCGCTCTTACAAACGTCTTCGAGCACTTTCTGAGCGACAGAAAGGTATAAGTCAAACGAAAGTTGACTGAGATGAGATTGACTGTGAATTGAATGACTAATACTTCGTTACGAGAATTGGGCCCCAGGCTTAGAGCATGCTCCATGTGATACATCTTCATATAGCGTACCGATCTCAATTCACCCACACAGACAAACGTATACGCAACTGTCTCTCTGGCCTCTGTTCTCAATCAGCGACTCTTATTACTCAAAATCTTGAACCTGAAGGCCCTTACATAAGCAAGGTACTTGTTTTAAAGTTTTTAGTAATAATGGTAGCTGAGATAGATAGATAGATTAACACTTTTTTGTTCACCAGAAACTGCGATTCCACTGCGATTTGTTTTTGTTGACATTATTAATAGGTGCATTGTGCAAAATTCACAAAGGTTTCTCATGGTTTGCTCAACCACCACCATAGAACTCGGAGGCTTCAGAAAGAAGAAGAATCTATGTTCTCGGGAAAACATAGATCCTGTGGCTGTCTGTACCCTATATACTTGGGCATGGCAGGGCCACAGGTTGATCAAGCAAGAGCTGGGATACTGGTAGATGTAATGTACTATGCCACTTTACCTATATCTAGAACTAGCATGATAGATTTATGTGGAGATTGCAGGCTTCTTTCGTTTGGCGACAGAAAGTAGAGCCAAGAAACATTAGTAGCTTTCTTTGCAGCAGCTGTATATGAACTCTTTTGTTCGGTCTTTTAATTCGCATTTTATATCTATTGGTGCACTTAAAATATCGCACTGCTGAGCCGCCTCTATCCAACTTTCTGCGACGTCTATTAGTCTATCTAGTGGAGGACCTTCCTCTACCGCGTCGCCCGGTTTGTGGTCGCCACTCGAGAACCTTCATTCCAAAACGGTTATCAATTTTACGAGCATTGCATAACTGCCCATTGCCACTTCAACATTACTAGGTAAATATAATAAATAATTATTTATAATTAAGTATATTATTTTCTACAGTTACCTACTTATTGAAAAAATTAAAAAAAAATGAAAATAAATTTATTACAACGAAAAGTCACAGTTTACATAATAAATTACAATGGTTTTTAGCATAAATTTTGAAGACATAATTATCATTACATGGTAATACCTGTCAGTTCCCTCACTAGGCTAGGCCTGTATCGAGGAAACTTATGTACGACATTCAAATGCATATTATTGCTCAGGTGACAGCTTAAAATTAACAGTTTATCGAAGAATTATATAGTTTAGTATTGGTTTTTAAAGTGTACACACTTATGGGAAATATAAAGATTCGATTCCCACGGTTGGTAATTTTAGAGATACCTATTATAAAAAAATTGATTATCTAAATAATCCTTGTAATTTCAATGAATAAAAATAAATATTTTATTTACCTTGGTTGGGCGTGACAATCAAAGAGATCAAATTCAAATTGTGTATTGAATTTATGATACATATACGAGATAAAAAGCTTAATAATATCATATATTTTTTCTACTTGGAAACTATAAGAACTTTTATCAAAAATTTTAAAATTCTAAAGCTCATTATAGGCATTTCCTGAAACCATTACGCCTATTACCTATTTATCTTTTTGTAGAGCGTGCTGCAATCTTTCTACACCTTTGTGTAGAGTTCAAAATCGAGATGTGTGCCCATCCATAAAGAGGTAGATTTTTACTCGTCTTATTTAATTAGATAAGTGTGAATCTATCATCATCTGATTAGAATAACTAACAATGGACGTGACACTGTAATACCAAATTATGACACGATTATTTAACGTGCAAGAACATTTTGAAACATTTACATAAATATTTATTTCGCCAAACGAAAGCATACTACAAAAATTTTGTAATTTATAACAATGGCGTATTAAGATTCATAGAACGCAATACATACCTGTTGTTCTCATTAAAAATTTCATCACAGTGCTGCATTATAATTTTCTAAAGAATATTCTCTTACGAAGAGGGTAAAATATCTTCTCTTCACCAGCCGGTAGACATCCACTTCTGAATGAGGCCTCCCCAATAGCATGCATAGCGTGCAATAGAGGGATTTGCCATAATCACCACGCTTGGCAGGCGGATTGGTGATCGCAGTTTGGTGTTAGCACTCAGGTGGATGCTGCTGGTGGTCCTCTGACGTAATCCTTTAGTCACCTTTTACGACAGCCACAGGAGGAGTTGGAGAAGTCCTATACTCTTAAGCTGAGTGGTTATCACACATACTCACAGCCGATTAATATATTGATAATAATAATGAAATAATAACAATGTATTCATTTCAGTCTACATGGGAAATGTACTTATGATATAATTATACCTAAACAATAAGCCCATAGAAATATAATACAATGCTATTTTTAACCGACTTCACAAAAAAGGAGGAGGTTCTCAATTCGGTTGTATTTTTTTTTTTATGTTTGTTACCGCTTATCTCCGGTGTTTATGAACCGATTTGGAAAATTCTTTTTTTAATTGAATAAATATACTTCCAGATTGGTCCCATTTTTTCAGAATCCAGTTCTGATGATGGAATCCATGAGTAATTGAGGGAACTCCTCAAATATTGTAGGCATGCATATGGCAATTTTGATATTTTCAGCAACAAACCAAGCATTTGCATTCAAAAAGTATCATAATCCTTTCACCACTATGGTTCTTTCATCATTTTTTTTCATTCAAATATTTTGTCGAATACAATGGCCGAAGTCGGTTTTTTAAATGAAAAGTTATTATAGTAAATATTTTATTTATTCTTGTTCTATTCTTGTCGTGCTAGATATTATGTCATGTCTATATCTATGAATAGTTAAACATATCAACATAGTGTTGTAAGGGTACCGATTTTACAGTTGTGTGTTCAAAGAAACACTTTATATTTTTTTTTTCAAGACATTTGCTCATTCCCAGAATATGGCTAGCATGTGTCTATTGTTAGAACCGGGGTGCTATCTGGTTGGAAAAAAATAGCAAGATGGTATTTTTTTTGGGTTCTCAGACATTTTAGAAACAAAGGCACAATACAGTTTACCAATTTTTTTGCTCTTTGTAAATGGAATCATTTATAACAAAGAACGCTTTTGAACATTTAGAAAGCGGTGTCCGTAGAGTCTATAGAAAGCTTAGAGGATATTAAAACAATAGGCAAACAGATTGGGACTGTGGGAACAAGCCTGTATTATTACGGCGAGCTTAACATAATGCCTGATAGAAATACCTAATTCAGATTTCAATGAAATGACGTACTATCCATCAAGCGCTGTGGATAATCCGTCATTACTACAAGATTTCTGTAAGATTAAGATATAAAGGTCTATTTATAAAACCGATTATTGTACAATGTAAAGTAAATACTTAATCAATTGAAAGATAGTGCAACCCTCTCATATGAAGGAGACGTCCAGAATATGATTTGGTAGTATATACTTGTCAAGTAAAAAGCCTACCTTAGGACTTAATAAATACCTATTGTACAGATTGGTTATGCATGAACATCCTGAATGTCCTGAGCCTATGATTTGACATTGGAATTGCATACATATATGTGTTTCTTTATTTTCATATTGAGAGCTAAGCTGCGGGCTTCTTTCGCGCCAATCGACGGTGACGCGATTCATAATTTGAATCTCGCGGTGACTTTCGGCTCTCGCCTGAGATCACATGAGACCGCGTCTGTGGGCGGAGGCAGTGTCCACGTTGGTGATGAACGCCAATGAGAGACAGCGTGCTACAAAAATACCGTTACGATCGTATAGTGTCGGAAGTAGGGGATGCGTTTCGGTGCATCGAGGTTGGAACGAGAATTGCAGGAGAATGACGAGTCAGTGTGCTCTAAGCCATCGTGAAGTGTAGCCCATTCTGGAATATTAAGATTTGTAGTCTCGCCAAGAGATAATTTAACGATTTTGAACACAGCAGGAAGTCTAAGTAATAGACGCTGGACATTTCGTCAAGCAGTGTTAAGATAAACTTGCCATGTGTTCGTAAAGTCATTCATATTAGTTAATTACGGCTGAGTGCTGAGAATAAAGCTAAGTTTTATTGTACCGTTGCCAAGGTTCGATTGATCGAAAGTACCTCTTCTCCAGAGATAAAATCCTTAAAAACTAGGTATACCTAAATACCTTTAGTAATCGATCAATCAAGCTGAGTCCAACATTTACCCTGTGTATATCTAAATATATATATGTTTTGACCGCCTAAGTTGAGGCCAGAATTCCCCACTTGCATTTCAAGACCTCTTTTAGGTCTGGTAGTCAAACGTACTACCATTAATAATAATAATATCCCGGGATTGTCGTGTAGGGAAATCCAGGGCTGGAAAGCTTTTGATTTCTTGAGGCCACGCATTTTAGCGACATGGGAAGCTTAGACGAATAATTTACCTGTAATACAGGTAAATCATCTGTTGCTGACAAGGGTGGGGCAATCCCGACAAAAATCACATTTACCTAGATGTATAACAAGTTCAGACCCTAAGTCAAACAAGGCCATTGTTAAAGCTGACACTCCCTCAAGACATATATGTATAGATCTGTCTTAGGCTAGTCAACCTACGTGTTAAATCTTTGTGTGATTTAATTCGCCCACTGTATTTCTTTATTGTATAACATTCGTGTCGTGTGTTCAGATGATTAAACAAATACTGAATTTCCATATAAATCTAGTTTTTACTTGAAAACATCAATCCTTGAGCAGGAATCGTTCACAATTTGATAAGGAACCTTAAATCATTTTAGATTTTATGCAGACAACTAATCATCAAGGTACGTCAGTCGAATAAGCTAAGCCTAGCTAATTATGCTACTAAATCAGTAAAAGACTCAAAATATCTCTTACAGTGATATACCACGATAACGTGAAGTGACCTAAGCGCTATATAAATACTTATTCTTTTTATAACAATTCAACAGACAAATATTCATATAAATTACATCCATTGTCTAACTACCAAGAACAGGATCTCGATAAAGATTTATCAGCCACTCCAGTTGTATCTTGAAGCATATGATACAGGATTCTCGACATTGATTTGTCAGCCACCCCATTTGTATCTTGAAATAAAGGCCCAGGAACTCCTACATGATAGAGCACTCCAGTTGGACCTAGGTCACTGTGCCAGGATCTGGTCTCCAGCTCTCCAGTTGGCGCTTACACTAGAGTAAGGATTTTAGAGTCAGTTTTATCTTCCAGAGAGATAGGTTTTTAAAGACGTACGCAACGCTTTTCTAGACAATAATTTATCACCACCAAGAACTTATCTTTTCAGAAATAAAACTTGTATATAACAATCGACTGACTACCCTTTCAACAAAAGCCATAAAGAGATAATTTCACCAAGTCCAGACAGGTCCACATACAGAGAAATTCTTATAATTGTGTTTCTATTTTGCATAAGCAGGTCATATTTAAATCCGTTCTGTGTAGGCCAAATTTTGATCAGCTCATCTGGCGAGCTACGATCAGGTAATCTATCTAGGAAGTAGAGGAAGACGAGACGACTCATCAGACAATCCATACAGGATATCTTTCAAGCAGAAAGGAACCGTCACATTTGATGCCGGTGACACCAGGATCTAGTTTTAAAGAGTATTGCCAAAGGCTTTACCACTAGAAAAATTATCTGGGTTTTAATCGATTGATTTCATAAAAATAATCACAACGTAGGGTCAATATCGATTAATTATTACAAATATATCAATTAAAACAGAACGTAACTTCAAGTAATTTTTATAACGACCATAGAATCAACATTTCAACATTTCAGAGACCTATAAAGAACATAAGTATTTAATAACTTACTCATTTTATTATTTATTTAAGTAATACGAATTATAAACATTCTAAGACCTTATCTCGAGTGAACGAATTTTGTTTAAATAACAATAATTAAGAAATTCAGTATTTTGTTTGTTTTGTGCATGGTATTTATAATAGCTTGCTATCATGTCTGCCAACGTTCCAAGGAATAAACGCAAACGAGGTGTGACCAGAGATGCTTCAGTAGATGCATCTAGGACAAAGAAAACCCGTACTGTGGAAACCCGACAAACCAATCAGCAAAATGACCTAGGTTTTCAGATGATAGGAAATAAATTGGATGTGATTTTTAAGCGATTAGCTACACTGGAACAAGAACGCGAAAATGCTAGCCTTGCAGCGAGTTCAGTGACGAGTACAGGTTCTATTCCGTCAGGGATACAGACTGATCAAATAATAATGCCACAAACAATAGAAATCATTCAGGGTTCAGCGTCAGTGACACAACCCATTATTTCCGGTTCGAATCCAGGAAACACTTATATAATGCGACCGGCAGTTGATAAGCCGATTTTCAGTGGAAAAAACGACTCAAATCCGATGAAATTTCTAAAGAAATTAAAACGATACATAAATTCTTGTAACGGCCAGCACCGCGCGGTTGACATTGCGACCGAATGTTTAACGGGGTCAGCATTAAAATTACTAGAGATATATTGTGATGGATGGACGTCCTTAGCCGATTTTGAAAGTGATTTTCAGAGGGTATTTTGGGGCGAAACGCAACAAGAAAGGGCAAAGTACAGGTTAGTTAATTCAACTTGGGATCCTAAATCTCAAACGTCCATGAGCGAGCATTTTGCAGGACAGATAGATACAGTACGATTTTTAACGATACCTTTAACCGAAAGTTACATGGTTAACTCCGTGATCAGACATTTTCCAGTAGAGATACAACGGTTGTGGTCTATTCTAAAGGAAAATAAAACAATATTATCAGCGGCAGAATTCCTTCGTGATATGGAACAGGACGTTACTGTTCAAACAAGCGAACCTATTAGGTATTCAAATCGAGGAAACGAGCGTGGGGGCAGAGGCCACTACAGGCACATGAATGCTATAAGTGTGACATCAGCACAGAGAGGTCAGGGTTCGTACCGCGGACGAGGTCAGCGTCGTGGGAGAAATTATTATGCAAATAATCAAAATAGACATTTACCTGCTATCAAATGGGAGAGACAAACCGGTACCCCTTTTAGTGCAAATAATAATCAAGGGAACAAATCAAACGAATCAGTGATAAGTTCAGCCGGGACCTTGAGTCAGGGAAACGAATCTGTGTCGAGCGAAACAGCCTCAACGGTTCGGCAGTAGGTACTCACGTAGGAGGCTTAAATAATAATGTTGAAGCAATTTTAGGACCGGATGTTAGAACGAGATCAGGTGCCAATATTGTAGCATATAACTGTATGCTTAAGACTGGTTGGCGACCAGGGAAAGGTCTAGGTAAATTTGAAAATGGATTTAAAATTCCCTTAGGTAATACCATTTGTTCGAATAGCTACAACATGGAGACAAGCCTAGGCTTATTATTATGCAAAGATAATGACGAAATTCTTCTGTGCCAAGAGGTAGGTAGGCCTTGTAACATCTGCGATAAGCGCGAAACAAGGTTGTACACAATTTTTAATGATTCAGTTTTTTATGAAGATGAGAACACAAGTCATAGCTTATCTCGTTTACCCGAGATTACTATAAAAATAAATAGCCGAGAGATTAAAAGTTTGTTAGATACAGGTAGTCAGGTTACTGCGATCACCTCTGAGCTGTATGAGTCGATTAAAAGCGAGATTGGTATTTTACCGGAAGTGCCAACACCTGCCATGCAAATTCAGGGCGCTTTCGGATCAAAAAGTGAAAAAGTTAATAAACTCAATGTAGTCACGATAGAGTTAGGCTCAGTTCAAATCGATACACCCGTAATCGTATTAAAGAGGCTTCCGTATCCGATGATATTGGGACATGATTGGCTAGAGCGTATGAAAGCTGTCATAACATGTGGTCCTGAAAAGGTTTTAAGTATAGAGCATCTTGGCATCAGAACTCAAATTAGAATTGGATCGGATTACGAAAGTCTAGATTGGGAGCGAAGGCTAAATTGTTTAGGGAAAACGATAACTTCAAACACGACTGATAGTGAAAAGCGATTATCCGTAGAGCAATACGTTCAGAGGCTAGATAAAACTGAAGAAGAAAAACATTTATTGTTGTCTATATTGCAAGAGTATGGAACGGTATTTTCACATAAGCCTGGTAGAACTAATAAATACACTCACAAGATAGAAATGATAGATCAAACACCGTTTATGAAACGATCTTATCCGATACCATTTAAACACAGAGCACTCGTAGGACAGAAAATAGCTGAGTTAGAAGCGCTAAGTATTATTAAACGCGAGGCAACAGCCTTTTGTAGCCCGATGACTTATGTTATAAAGAAGGATGGTAGTGTCCGATTATTGTTAGACGCACGGGAGTTAAATAGACGAATGATGGGGGACGTAGAAGCGCCACCCCTCACATCTGAGATTTTACAATCTTTTCATAATGTCAAATTTATGAGCATGCTTGATTGCAGCGATGCCTATTTTCACATACCGTTAGATAGTAGCTCAACGAAATATACAGGTTTCACTTTCATGGGGAAGTCATATACTTATAATGTGTTGCCCCAGGGGTTAAAAACATCAGTATCAAGTTTTAGTAGAGCTATGGATATTATCTTAGGGCCTGAAGTCAGAGATTTTTGTGTGAATTATCTAGACGACTTAGTAGTGTTTACTTCAGGGACTCTAGAAATGCATTCGGAGCATTTAAGACGGGTATTAGGCAGGTTACGAGAAGCTAATATGTCGTGCAACTTAACTAAGTGTAGTTTTTTGCAGACCGAGGTTAAATTACTAGGCCATATAGTAACGGTTAATGGCATTACAATGGACCCTGAGAAGACTAAGGCAATAAAAGAATTTCCGGTACCCAAAAACATAAAGCAATTAAGGGCTTTCTTGGGGCTCGTAAACTATTTTCGAAAGTTCATTCATAAATACGGGGAAGAAACCAAGCCATTGTGTAAGTTATTACAAAAAGAAACACCTTTCACATGGACCGCGGCGGTAAATACTGTATTTGAGCGCGTAAAAGTATTGTTTTTAGACACAGTTATGCTTATTCATCCCGATATCAATAAAACATACTACTTACAGACAGATAGTAGTGCCATTGGGATCGCAGGTTGCGTTTATCAATTATCAGAAGAAGGTGACCGTATGATTGTAGGTTTTTGTAGCAAGGGGTTGACAGATGCTGAAATGCGCTGGACCGTGTCAGAACAGGAATTATTCGCTATCATTTATAGCTTGACTAAATTTGAGACTTACTTACGAGGCGCTAAGGTGATCATTCGAACTGATCACAAAAGCCTAACGTTTTTACATTCATGGAAATTGCTGAGTGCGCGAATTATAAGGTGGGTGCATTACATAGGACGTTTTAACTATCGAATTGAGCACATAAAAGGAACCGATAATTGTATAGCTGATGTTTTATCGAGGCACATACCCGACGTTGAGATAGGTCGAGGGACAAGGATAGTTAGTCCACAACTGAATATGTTCAAGACAAGTAATTATAAACATATATCAGAGCAATTAAAAGCGATTGGACACTTGCAAAAGGCTGACATCAAGTTACAAGCTATAACTACAAGTCTATTAAATAATGATGGCATGTCACGTAATGTGTTACAATGCTACGAAGTGGAGGACGATATATTGTTTTATAAACGAATCGTGTCAGGAGAAAAGGTAATTGTCATACCTGAGGTAATGAGAGACGAGTTGATAAGAAATGTTCACGAGGAGATAGGCCATTTTGGCAGGTATAAAGTACATGCGGTGATGAGAAAAAGATTCTATTTTACACGTATGTCACGCGAGATTGGTAGAGTAGTGAGAGGATGTGACATATGTCAGAAAACAAAACATGAGTTACAGGCCACTGTAGGTCCTAGTAAGCCAGTAGTAGCATTGGAAGTGGGGGAAATTTTCTTTGCTGATTTATATGGCCCTCTTCCTGCGGGACAATTCGGAATGTGTTATGTTTTTGTGATGCAGGATGCATTTAGTAAATTTATAAAATTATATGCGTTGCGCAAGGCAACGGGGAGAAGTGTCATCTCCTGCGTTAAGAAATGTCATTCGGAGGTAACGATAAAGCGAATTGTAACGGATAACGGAGCTCAGTTCATATCGCGAGTCTGGGAGGAAGGATTAGCGAGAATGGGCATTGCATTGTCACACACATCCATACGAAATCCACGTCCTAATTCCACTGAGCGTGTAAATAGGGAATTAGGGAGATTATTCAGAGCTTATTGCCATAAATCGCATAAGAGTTGGGTAAGTGTATTACCGAACATCGAAGAATGCTATAATAACGTTATACACTCAACTACGAAATATACACCTTTAGAGTTGATAAGAGGAAGATCGATAAAATTATCGACTGACACGTACACTGAGCGATTGATTATAGAAAACCATGATACTATAGAGTTCATGCGCGAGCGTGCTAAAGAAAATTTAGTGAAAGCCGCGGCTACGCGAGAGATCACTTATAATAAAGGTCATAGACTCATACAGTTTAACATTGGTGATAAGGTCAAATTGAGAACATTACCTAAGTCAGACAAAAGTCAGAAAATAACGAAAAAATTTGCATTACTATACGAGGGACCATTCATCGTGGGTGCGATACCGTATGCCAACGTATATACGTTGATTAATGATGAAAATAAGATCCGAGGAAATTATAATGCCATACACTTGTCTAGGTATTATGAAAACACAGTGGTTACGAATGAACACGAATAACCGTGATTTAGGGGGAATATCAACAGTGAGGTTAAATGTAAATAAATAAAATAAATGTAAATAAATAAAATAAAATAAAATAAATGTAAATAAATAAAATAAATGTAAATAAATAAAATAAAATAAAATAAATGAAAATAAATAAAATAAAATAAATAAAATAAATGTAAATAAATAAAATAAATTAAAATAAATAAAATAAATGTAAATAAATAAAATAAATGTAAATAAATAAAATCAATGTAACTAAATAAAATAAATAAAATGAAAAAAAAAAATTATTAAAAAAAAAAAAAAAAAAAAAAAAAAATGAGTTTGAGGGTGGTTTATGACCACTGCTTTGGTTTATAGGTTAGTATGTTAGGGTTAAGCGAGGTTTGAGGGTGGCCACAGTACGGAGATAGGCAGAAGTTAAAGTTTTTTTCTGAGCAATGGTTAAATATTGTTGAAAAGTGAGACACTTGAATTACACTGCGTGTTCAGTTTTCAGAGGGTGGAATGTAAGGGTACCGATTTTACAGTTGTGTGTTCAAAGAAACACTTTATATTTTTTTTTTCAAGACATTTGCTCATTCCCAGAATATGGCTAGCATGTGTCTATTGTTAGAACCGGGGTGCTATCTGGTTGGAAAAAAATAGCAAGATGGTATTTTTTTTGGGTTCTCAGACATTTTAGAAACAAAGGCACAATACAGTTTACCAATTTTTTTGCTCTTTGTAAATGGAATCATTTATAACAAAGAACGCTTTTGAACATTTAGAAAGCGGTGTCCGTAGAGTCTATAGAAAGCTTAGAGGATATTAAAACAATAGGCAAACAGATTGGGACTGTGGGAACAAGCCTGTATTATTACGGCGAGCTTAACATAATGCCTGATAGAAATACCTAATTCAGATTTCAATGAAATGACGTACTATCCATCAAGCGCTGTGGATAATCCGTCATTACTACAAGATTTCTGTAAGATTAAGATATAAAGGTCTATTTATAAAACCGATTATTGTACAATGTAAAGTAAATACTTAATCAATTGAAAGATAGTGCAACCCTCTCATATGAAGGAGACGTCCAGAATATGATTTGGTAGTATATACTTGTCAAGTAAAAAGCCTACCTTAGGACTTAATAAATACCTATTGTACAGATTGGTTATGCATGAACATCCTGAATGTCCTGAGCCTATGATTTGACATTGGAATTGCATACATATATGTGTTTCTTTATTTTCATATTGAGAGCTAAGCTGCGGGCTTCTTTCGCGCCAATCGACGGTGACGCGATTCATAATTTGAATCTCGCGGTGACTTTCGGCTCTCGCCTGAGATCACATGAGACCGCGTCTGTGGGCGGAGGCAGTGTCCACGTTGGTGATGAACGCCAATGAGAGACAGCGTGCTACAAAAATACCGTTACGATCGTATAGTGTCGGAAGTAGGGGATGCGTTTCGGTGCATCGAGGTTGGAACGAGAATTGCAGGAGAATGACGAGTCAGTGTGCTCTAAGCCATCGTGAAGTGTAGCCCATTCTGGAATATTAAGATTTGTAGTCTCGCCAAGAGATAATTTAACGATTTTGAACACAGCAGGAAGTCTAAGTAATAGACGCTGGACATTTCGTCAAGCAGTGTTAAGATAAACTTGCCATGTGTTCGTAAAGTCATTCATATTAGTTAATTACGGCTGAGTGCTGAGAATAAAGCTAAGTTTTATTGTACCGTTGCCAAGGTTCGATTGATCGAAAGTACCTCTTCTCCAGAGATAAAATCCTTAAAAACTAGGTATACCTAAATACCTTTAGTAATCGATCAATCAAGCTGAGTCCAACATTTACCCTGTGTATATCTAAATATATATATGTTTTGACCGCCTAAGTTGAGGCCAGAATTCCCCACTTGCATTTCAAGACCTCTTTTAGGTCTGGTAGTCAAACGTACTACCATTAATAATAATAATATCCCGGGATTGTCGTGTAGGGAAATCCAGGGCTGGAAAGCTTTTGATTTCTTGAGGCCACGCATTTTAGCGACATGGGAAGCTTAGACGAATAATTTACCTGTAATACAGGTAAATCATCTGTTGCTGACAAGGGTGGGGCAATCCCGACAAAAATCACATTTACCTAGATGTATAACAAGTTCAGACCCTAAGTCAAACAAGGCCATTGTTAAAGCTGACACTCCCTCAAGACATATATGTATAGATCTGTCTTAGGCTAGTCAACCTACGTGTTAAATCTTTGTGTGATTTAATTCGCCCACTGTATTTCTTTATTGTATAACATTCGTGTCGTGTGTTCAGATGATTAAACAAATACTGAATTTCCATATAAATCTAGTTTTTACTTGAAAACATCAATCCTTGAGCAGGAATCGTTCACAATTTGATAAGGAACCTTAAATCATTTTAGATTTTATGCAGACAACTAATCATCAAGGTACGTCAGTCGAATAAGCTAAGCCTAGCTAATTATGCTACTAAATCAGTAAAAGACTCAAAATATCTCTTACAGTGATATACCACGATAACGTGAAGTGACCTAAGCGCTATATAAATACTTATTCTTTTTATAACAATTCAACAGACAAATATTCATATAAATTACATCCATTGTCTAACTACCAAGAACAGGATCTCGATAAAGATTTATCAGCCACTCCAGTTGTATCTTGAAGCATATGATACAGGATTCTCGACATTGATTTGTCAGCCACCCCATTTGTATCTTGAAATAAAGGCCCAGGAACTCCTACATGATAGAGCACTCCAGTTGGACCTAGGTCACTGTGCCAGGATCTGGTCTCCAGCTCTCCAGTTGGCGCTTACACTAGAGTAAGGATTTTAGAGTCAGTTTTATCTTCCAGAGAGATAGGTTTTTAAAGACGTACGCAACGCTTTTCTAGACAATAATTTATCACCACCAAGAACTTATCTTTTCAGAAATAAAACTTGTATATAACAATCGACTGACTACCCTTTCAACAAAAGCCATAAAGAGATAATTTCACCAAGTCCAGACAGGTCCACATACAGAGAAATTCTTATAATTGTGTTTCTATTTTGCATAAGCAGGTCATATTTAAATCCGTTCTGTGTAGGCCAAATTTTGATCAGCTCATCTGGCGAGCTACGATCAGGTAATCTATCTAGGAAGTAGAGGAAGACGAGACGACTCATCAGACAATCCATACAGGATATCTTTCAAGCAGAAAGGAACCGTCACAGTGTGAATTCCGTACTACCACTCTCTCCCAAGAGTAAGAACCACGTGTTCCCTATTCATGAACATAGCATAGCAACAGACAGTATTGTCCCCAATGCATTGTGTCTCCACACACTCTTTAATAATTAGTAACGACGATTCTCCAATTCGTTCCAGAGAAAGTCTCGACACACAGAATTACTTTTCTATTGGACAATGTTCCCATTACTTAATTCTCATTTGCGCAATACATGTTTCTTTTGGATAGTTTAGGAAATCGAATAGGGCTTTCGAGAATGTCAAGATATTAATGTGACCTTAAACTATGTTATGTAGGTAGCGTCTATAGTGTTACCTCAAAAGGTTTTAACGGAAACCCTCTCATCATCACCACAAGCCTTTGGGCCACTGCTGGACTGACCTCATAAAATATAATAGGGGGATTTTCCATAATAATCACGCTTGATTCGCAAGTGGATGCTGCTGTCCATCCCCTGGTTTAATCCCTTAGTCAGTTTTTACGACATCCACGAGGGGAGATGGAGGGATCTATATAGTTCCTTATTTTATTTTAAAATATTGTCAATGTCAAAAAATAGACATCAATATTACATTTAGTAGTTTGGAGAAATCATGCAATATCAAAATTCCAGTATAGACACGGTTCTTGTTGGCTGCAATTACAAATCGGGGCTAAGTAAGTCGATAAAATGGTGTAAGCTGCATTCAAAAATACATGTTAGAAATTAATTTGATGTTTATGTAGGTAATTCTCATTCTTGCCAAAGTAATCAAAGTTTTGTACTATAATTAAAAAAAAAAGTTTTTATACCTCTAAGGTCAGTGCAGTCGCAATTATTCTATATGATGCTGGTGACTCTGAAAGAGCTTTGTGACCGATGATGAAAGTACCAGTGTGGTGAAAGGGTATGGGGCACCTCACATCTCTAAAGCATTTTAAAGGCAAGTTATCTTTTTACGTAGACTGAAGAAATAAAACCAGACTTAAGATTCTCTAATGGCTTTTAAATTGAGACAAATCTCGACTGTACCAGTAACTGTGTTAAAATGAAAAAAGGCAAACGAATTCTTTCTTGGAAAAGTCTCAGCTTCAAGATAGTTATAATATTTAACAGTTATTACTGTTAAATTATTTCATAATAATTATGAATAAATAATACTAACGAGTCGCTAATAGCGATTCTGTGCAGTTTTATGTATATTTAAAGTACACTAAAATTATCGCGCGCCCTTTCTAAAAACTTCATCATCAGCCTGTAGAAGCCCACTGCTGGACATAGGCCTCCCCCTTAGAATGCCACGACGGTCTTGAGCCGCCTCCATCCACCGACTCTCCACGACGTCTAGATAATGTCTTTAGTCCATCAAGTTGAGGGCCTTCCTCTACCGCGTCGTCCGGTGTATGGTCGCCACTCGAAAAAAAACAAAAAAATACGAAATATTTACCTACTTTGAAATAACTTTTCATTTAAAAAACCGACTTCCGCCATTGTACACGACTAAAAAATTTTGGATGAAAAAAAAAATATGAATGATCCATTGTGGTGAAAGGATTATGATACTTTCTGAATGCAAATGCTTGGTGTCTTGCTGAAAATATCAAAATATAATATTTGAGGAGTTCCCTCAATTCCTCATGGATCCCATCATCAGAACTGGATTCTGAAAAAAATGAGACCAATCTGGAAGTATATTTATTCAAATAAAAAAAGAATTTTCCAAATCGTTTCATAAACGCCGGAGATATGAGGTGAACAAACATACAAAAAAAAAACCCGAATTGAGAATCTCCTCCTTTTTGGGAAGTCGGTTAATAAAAGGGACCGTTAGCCGTCGTAGTCTCGGCCTAAGAATAGGACACCTTTGGATGTCGTATTTGGTGACTAAGGGATTACGCCAGGGGTTGGTAAGCAGCATTCACCTGAGTAGATACTTATGACCCAAGCGTGATGATTATGGCAAATCCCCCCATTGCACGCTAAAGGTTGTACGCTATGCATGCTATGGGGGAGGCCTCATCCAGCTGTGAATGTCTGTTGATGAAGAAGAACATACACATAACATAACACCCAATAGTCACATAGGTAGTCCTAATCATACACTAGGATTCCCTGTGTCAGGGTTATCAGGAACTACGAGTTCCATGGTACCATCCCAGACCCGGATTGGCAGATCATACAAATGTTTGTCCATCAGCGGGAATCAAACCGGCTAGTAACCGTCAGAGATGCGAGAGGTTGCGCTCTCGCATCTCGTCCGCCGTTCCACAGAGGTCGTGAAAAAAGAAGATAATAATAATTTATAATATTTAGCGCAGTTTAAATTTAGAGAATTATGCACATAGTCGCTACCAGCACCTAAAACTAAGAATCATCTAATGCTTTAAATGGCATTACGCAAAAAATGAGCGCATTATTATTTCTCACGACATTGTGCAGATTCACAATGTGTAAGTTCAACAAGCGATTCATGTTCAGTTGCATGGTTATTGAACTTTGAAACATAACCATTATGCAAATACCAGCTGTACATACATACATAAATCAGTTATTTTATTCAGTTGAGTGGTATAAAACATACGTTTGTGTTTCATTGGTTTCAGATGCTCACATTAGTATGGTCACAAAATCATTCAGAGTCCATTTTTTTTTAAACATCGATCATTCTCCTTCGTTTGCATCTCAGAATAATGTTGCTTTAGTCATTATTCACAGGTTTACATGCTTTACTTAACATTGGCGAATTGTGGCAATAACACCACACATTGAGACTTTGATAAATCCTCGATAAATCAATATATTTTTTGATAGTCGATGTTGAGCCCATGGACTTAATATCCAAACATTGAGCCAGCGCCATCTATAGACCTAGTTCAAACAACTTTTTTTATTAATTTTAAAAAAAAATATTCACCCATTTTGATTTTCCGCTGCTGGACAAACAAGCATGCCCACGATGCCCAAACTGACTCTTAAAACTAAGTAAGTACCTAAGGTAAGTTATGTTAGTAAGATATGTTTGGGCTATTACCAATAAGAAAAAATATTCAGAAATCAAACCTGCAACTTCGTTTCTTGCCGCAAAAAGGTAGAGATAGAAACCAACAAAACTTTTTTAGAGCTTAAAAATTAAATTCAGTGACATTAGCGATGGCTTTGTCTATGGCGATGGCATTATTATTTTGACGTCAAAGGACGATCAGTTAATTTTATTATTTATTTCTTAGTTTTTTGGATACATTTTTTTGTATTTGTAGGAAAACATTACGGAGGATTTACCAGAATAAGAAAATAGTAAATGGTAAGTTTTTAACGTTCCTTTCTACCAATGTGATGACTTTTTATGGATGCAAGTAAAAATATGTCAAATAACATAACATACATAACACCCAACAGTCACATACGTAGTCATGATCCCACTAGGACACTAGGATTCCCTGTGTCTTGACTTCGTGAGTATCAGGAACTACTAGTACCATGGTACAATAACACCCAAACCCGGAACTAATATTTGCACATCATTTAAACATTTGTCCCGCAGCGGGAATCAAACCCGCAACCTCTTGCATCTCAGCCGGGTACTCGCCCGCCTTGCCACAGAGGTTATCAAATGCAAGTAATCCATTTTGTAAAACGGGAAATTTTCACGTTGGTGGAAGCACCAACAGGTTTCGACCCTAATCGAGGGTCTTCATCAGGGTGGGAATAGGATCTGCGTTGCACTCCCTCCGCGTCCTTCCTTGCACTGCGTCTCTGAGCTCGCTCCCCTCCGCTCGTCCGGCGCGGGGGTGGGGGGAGTGCTTGTGTCCGCGTCATCACGCGTTCTTCGGTGACATCATTCCGGTCGGGTTGCGGTGCTCCATCAGCGTCGCTGCCTCTCCCGTCGCGACCATCGTTCGCGCCAGGAGTGGCCAGACAGGCTACACTAACAGTGTCAGCGCGTAAATGCCTTTTTATTTTATTTTCCCGACGTTTCGACTATGTTACAACGGCCGTGGTCACGGGCAAACTGGAATATTTACCTGGGAGCTACCGACAAGAAGTGAATCAGTCGCAGAAACCAACATAAAAATATAATATATCCATCAGGGCATAGGCAAACCATCGGCAATGCCTCCTCATGTTGCAGATGTCAATAAAACATTTAAAAAAATAACAAAACGCGCCATGTTTGTAGAGCACTCTTTTCCGCAACTAGGCCGCCAGTGGGTCCTTTTTAACCAACTTCCCAAAAAAGGAGGAGGTTCTAAATTCGTTTTTTTTTTTTTTTAATGTTTGTTACCGCATATCTCTGGCGTTTATGAACCGATTTGGAAAATTATTTTTTTATTTGAATAGATATACTTGGTCACATTTTTTTCAGAATCCAGTTCTGATGATGGAATCCATGAGGAATTGAGGGAACTCCTCAAATATTGTAGGCATACATATAGCGATTTTGATATTTTCAGCAACAAACCAAGCATTTGCATTTTAAAAGTATCATAATCCTTTCACCACTATGGTTCTTTCATAAATTTTTTTTCATCCAAATATTTAGTCGTATATAATGGCGGAAGTCGGTTTTTTAAATGAAAAGTTATTGCGTGATAATGTCCATGTTTTTGGTGTAGGTAAGTTTTATTCACGGGAAATTTATAAATAGAAAAATTATCCGATTATGTAACCACATAAGTAACTAAAATGAAAATAGTTTTTTCCCCTAAGACACTTAAACTTTTTAACAAGCAATTAGCAGAGTAGTGTAACACGGATTTTGTATGGAGCCAACGATGGGTGCCGCTAGCATACACTTAGTGAACCTCATTTTCAATACAAGAATCCGTATTACGCTACACCTTACGTCCGTGTCAATTACTTAGTAAAACTCGGATTTAGGTCTCTGAGTAATGTGGCGTGGGCGTGGTCGATATTTCAAATTGGAATCTTTTCAACTTTTCCCATTTATCTTCTGAGAACTTTCATAAATATTGATATCGACTGCTTTTGCTCAAAATTATTTTCCTGTGGTCAGGTCAGAGCCGTGGTAGTCTCGGGAGCCGTGATAGTCTTGACCTAAGAATATAAATCCTCCAACTCCTCATGTAGATGTCGTACAAGGAGTACTTAACACCAAATCATGGCAAATCATATGGCAAATGCTCCGATAGCATACCAAATGAAATAATCTGTGAGCTTAGGTATATACCTAGTGTCGTAAAATCAAGTAACTCAATGCGTCAAAAAGATTATGCTGGTGATGTCTAATTATTGTATAGATAACTTTTCATTTAAAAAACCGACTTCCGCCATTGTATTTGACTAAATATTTGGATGAAAAAAAAATGATGAAAGAACCATAGTGGTGAAAGGATTATAATACTTTTTGAATGCAAATGCTTGGTTTGTTGCTGAAACTATCAAAATCACCATATGTATGCCTAAAATATTTGAGGAGTTCCCTCAATTCCTCATGGATTCCATTATCAGAACTGGATTCTGAAAAAAATGGGACCAATCTGGAAGTATATCTATTCAAATAAAAAAAGATTTTTCCAAATCGGTTCATAAACGCCGGAGATATGCGGTAACAAAAATACAAAAAAAAAAAAAAAATACAACCGAATTGAGAACCTCCTCCTTTTTTTGGGAAGTCGGTTAAAAAACAACCAATCTGGAAGTATATCTATTCAAATAAAAAAGAATTTTCCAAATCGGTTCATTAACGCCGGAGATATGAGGGATATGATAAACATAAAAAAAAAAAAAAAATACAACCGAATGAGAACCTCCTCCTTTTTTTTAGGAAGTCGGTTAAAAAGTAAAAACCTCTAGGGTAGGTACATCCAGTGACCAAGTGAGAATTATTAACTGAAATTTGGAATGCTAGTCGTTTGCGTCACAAGTAAATGTAAGTCTAAAATTGAGGAGTTTACTTTTTTAGCCCTAAAATGGGATGGTAAGTTTGTATAAGAAAAAGTGTCTGAAATAATTATCGGATCATAACCAAAGGGCGCGTCTCACTCATACTTGTTTATTTTATTTGTATGAAATAAGCTTCTATAGAGAAGTCCTATAGCAGTCACAATTCATACCGGATCTTAGTTCCTTCATGCAAAGACGTAATTGTCCGTTATGGTATTGATACCGAACGATTTCATTTTATTTCACCCTTTCTCTACATAAATAATGCATGCGGCGACATGACCATAGACAACCGATCAGTGCAGAAATATAACTTTTTCTCCTCCTACCTATACCTAAAGAAGAATTGGTTCTTGCTCTTCGTAAACTCTCTTGTAATCACAGTTTGGTTTGCACCTATAAGGGCTCGTACACAAAACTGCGATGCGACGTCGCATCGCAAAAATCTGCGAGCTCCACATTTTTCCGCACATTTTTCCCTCTGTGCATTTTTTGCGTAATTGTTAATTTTTTAGCGTAATTTTCTGCGTTGCGAATTCGCATCGCATCGCATCGCAGTTTTGTGTACGAGCCCTAAAAGTGTGACCTAAGATTAATTCTTCTCGTCGCTTATACCGCAGAGCCTTAAGACAAAAGTCTATAATCAGTGCGTGTTGCCGATGACTTACGGCACTGAGACGTGGTCGCTAACTATTAGCCGTATATATAAGTACAAAGTCGCACAGCGGGCTATGGAAAGAGCAATGCTAAGAGTTTCACTACGTTATAGAATCCGAAATGAGGAAATCCGTAGAAGAACCAAGGTGCACCGACATAGTTCTCAGAATTAGCAAGTTGAAGTGACAATGGTCAGAGGCCCAATTCTCTAATTTTGAAACATTCCAGTCACAATATAATCTCGTGTCAGTCGCACTGTCTCGTATATTAACTATTACTTAATCTTCGCGTATACATGCTAAGATTAAGTAATAGTAACTATATAGGTGACAGCTGACAGTGCGACTGAGACGAGATTATACTGCGAATTGAATGTTTTTAAATTAGAGAATTGGGCCTCAGGTCATATAGCTCGCAGAACTGCAGATCATGCAAAATTTTGACCCGCAGCGAGAATCGAACCCGCACCTCGTACGTCTCAGTCGGGTACTCGCCCTACGCTCTACGCCACGGAGGTCGTTGCAAAGCTAGTTGCTCGACTCGAAGTATAAGGTTTGTTGTAGTCATACAAAGCTTCGTACCGGATACATCATTGTATTATTGTGCATATCGCAGGACAGTTTCACTCTTTCTTTATAAATAATGCATGCTACAACATGGCCATGACCGCCACACGTCATGCATACATGAGCGATTGGACAACGCGGTGCATTTCTCCTTAGATTTCCAGTGATTCTTTGTTTTGAGGGTTAGCCTTGATACATAGATTACGGATCAATGACTCAGGTGCTTTGTAACTTATCCACTGACGCGTTTTGTGTTGTTGTACTGTCATAAAGTGAAAATAAAGTTCAATGTACGCATTTAAAATCATTTCATCACATGGGCGCAGCCAGTAAAGTATTCAAAATGTTGACAAAATCTGATACTTTTTGAAGAACTTTTTTATTTTCACATCAATATTAAGTCATTCCTCCCTCTGACCCCCCCCCCCACCAAAAACAAAACAAAACCATGAATTTCTAACAATCCGTGAAAATTGACGAAAACGCGGGCTGTAGTTCGCGCGTTTTTAATTTGTTTTTTTTTATTCAGCCGGCGGCGGCGCGGCTATGGGCCGTCGTATACCAGCCAATATTTTATTCAAACAATATTTGTGTTCGAACACTAAGATATTCCAAGTTCAAAAAGTGCGCGGCAAAGATAATTGCGGCGCACTTATTTGAGTTCGATATGTTCCAAATTCAAAAAGTGCGCGGAAAAGATAATTGCGGCGCACTTATTTGAGTTCGATATTTTCCAAATTCAAAAAGTACGCGGCAAAGATAATTGCGGCGCACTTATAAAAGTTTCATACAGAAAACACCACCTTTGGGTGCACTTAAAGGCGAACCAAGTCGTCCTTTTCGAATAGATGGGATGAAAAAAAAAATGTTGACGTAGGTACTCCAGCAGCCACGTTTGAAAAGTTAAACTGTGACGGGTGACAGCTTCTGAGCTTTGATCATAAAGACAATACTTCTGTAGCTTTAAGCTAAGCTAAGCTAATAAGCCTTGGTGTATCTAGCCTAAGAATAGACTTATCCATCTCCACCCGTGAATGTAATTATAGCCGACTGAGTGATTACTCCAGTGGATGGGCAGCAGCATCCACCTGAGTACTCAAGAATAATAATACGTTCAGCAATCCACCTGCCAAGCGTGGTGATTATGGCAAATTCCTTTCATTGTATTTTACGGAGATGCCTCGTTCAGCAATGGACGTCTTAAGGCTGCTAATGATGATGATGATGATATCTAGCTGTTAATAATGATTAAAATTGATCAAAACCTCTTAGAACTTATTACTTACTATTCGGAATGATCTAAAATGGAATGACTTGCTTAGGTAATTGCAAGTGATATATACTTATTTGTACAAAAGTAGCACTTACAAAACAATGTTGTATCTTCTAACTGTGCTCTATCTTCTTTCAGTTGATCTAGATAATCTAGAATGACACAGAAGACTCACACCATCCAGTAAGTTATAAATTATTACAACATTATCACTCATGATGACATACCTACATGGTACAATTTCGCTGTACATTGAACCGCGTGTTTTAGCTTCTTTTCCAAGAGCAGAAATATTCGAAACATAAAGCGCAATGTACCGTTAAATTGTATTCGAAAGCGATTACCATTTTAATAGACAATACGAGGGCTGGTCGAGATAGAATGAACTCCTTTCGATTGGTATGCAATGTGCACGCAACCTAGGTAGGTACCTATACAGCAAACTCATTAATTACGGCCTTTCAACTAACTATTGAATGTAATTCGTCATGGCTTGGCCAACGAGAATTAGTTAGCAGTCAGTTTCCTGACTTGACAATCCTTTGTTAGAAGGAACTCTATACCAAAAGTATTCCTTTGCATTTTGAACTCTGCTAGATACTGAGACTTCTTAAATATTCGTAAAAGTATCATGGAGACTATTAATCGTATAGACAGAATGAATTACATCCAACAAGTAGGTGATCTCATCTCGAAGAACGTTAAGTTCTCAATGTCGCCAACTTCTTCCAGATCTACAGAGAAGCGTGTCTCGCAATGGGAAGAACTCATGAGGAAATTCTCAGAAGCACACCAGGAGGAGTGCAAGTATGATTACTTTTCGTTTCGACTTAGATGATATTAAAAAATATAAGTAGAGTCTGTTCAGCAAGAGACCCGCAGTGGCCAAATTGTGAACTAATTAATTGATTCAAGCGTGACTTTGCGGAAATCCATTCTACAATATAAAATAGATGAAATAGATGATGTTGTCTTTCTGTTCGGCGTTCGGCGAGGCAATATGGCTGCGGAGTTTTTGCAGTAGTATGTCTTTGTTCTGTTTCCTGAGGATGCTTCGTTGAGAGGCGAAACACGTGTCGAATTCTTTCAGAGTTTTCGTTGGAGAGGAGCGGAATTGTTACTATATATTTGTTCGTCTATTTTATATTGTTATGAACTACTTTATAAAACCATAATTAGGAGCTGGTTTCTTTCTGTTGCATTTTGAATTAAAAACTAAATAGGAGCAAAACGGAACAGACGCGCTATTGTATTGCCCACTAAACCAGCAGCGCCCTCCAATCCCACGACTTGTCTCTCGCTGAACATGGAATGGGAAGTTTTCAGGGAGGCAATTAAAAAGAAAAAATAGTTCTTAAAAATCCGGTAGATGGCGGTGACTCTACATGGTTCTGTCTTAAGATTTTGCAAAAGTACCACAGAGAACATATTCTTTTTGCAGAGAACGAAGAAGCTTATGTAGCACTAACAAATATCAGAATTTCAATAAAAACTTTTTACGCAGTTATTTCACCAACGAACGCGTACGAGCATGAGCGAGTGAAGTCAGTGACACTGACAGTTGGGGCTGACCGACAAAATTTAGAGAACCAAATCTGGACAGGCGCCATCTATGCATGGATTTAGAACTATTTTCTTTTAGCTGTCAGAAAACTTCCCATTCATTACGTAGAGTCCACGTAATTAATTTCTGCTGAACTGATATCCTACTTTGAGTAAAACGAGTCTTCCAGCCAGTATAATTATTTCGAGTGTTTCCCAGTGGTCAGATTGATGGTCAGACTAGTCTGGCCAACGGGAATTATTTTTTACATTGGCCAGATTTATTTGACAGCTGGAAAAGACATAGAAAAAAGTACAATCTAAGAAAAAACTGTTTTACATTTTATTATCAAAATTTTATCTAAGGCGTTCTAAAAAATGACCAACAGTCAATTCTCCAGTAGTTAACATCATTTGTGAATACATTATGAATTCGTCTCTCATTATATTTTCCTTTGTCCGTTTATTTATTTTGGTAAAATCATTTTTTTGTAAAATTCTCAGTAAGTTGACTATCCCGGGTCCTTTTCTTGTTATATTTCTATTTAGTTCTTTATGCCAACTTATATATACTTACATCAGTGCAAGTTATAAATAAAACATATTTAGAAATGTACATGACCTCTTCGTACGTTTTTCTATTCAACAGTACTTTACTAAATTAAGAGCTAATCTGAACAACGGGAAAAATAATTCCCGTTGGCCAGAC
This sequence comes from Epirrita christyi, assembly GCA_951392215.1. Lineage (NCBI taxonomy): Eukaryota > Metazoa > Arthropoda > Insecta > Lepidoptera > Geometridae > Epirrita > Epirrita christyi. The sequence continues at coordinate 3,925,725 of OX595843.1, forward strand.
TAGTCTGACCACCAATCTGACCACTGGGAAACACTCATTATTTCTACCTGTATTCCATCTCGACAGCTATTATAAAGGTTGCAGGAAGTTGGTGGATGCAGGCGTCCTGAGACCGTTAGCCGTGGTAGTCTATGGTGATGGCTTATATCCAGCAGTGGACTTCTTTTAAAGACTGATGTTGATTGTGATGATGATGATAATGATGACCTGTATTAGGCATTTATTTTAGGATTATGTTCTAACTGTGTGTAACTGCCAAAATAATTTTAACGGGATTACCTTAGTACATGAAACGTTCAAAGCTGAAAGTTTCAAAATTTCAAAGAGCAACTCTTTTATGTGACGTTTTGTTAATTAATAGAACATGACATTAACAGGTTAAATTATAAAAAATACAAAAAACCCGCCGGCGAACAAAGCTTAGAAGCATGGTAAAATGTAAAGTGTATTTTGTTGAAAAAAATATTTATCAAAGAGCTTTTATGAATCTTTTAGCTCGTCGTTCTGGGGTATTTGCATTCATATCTGTGTTGTCTTAAACATATTCCATTATCTATTGCAGTGTCCCCTAGTGACGTGTGGCGATCAATATCTATCCAAGAAACCTCCTTGAATTAGTACAAAACGATTGCAAATAACTTTTCATTTAAAAAACCGACTTCCGCCATGTAGGTATTCGACTAAATATTTGGATAAAAAAAAATGAAAGAACCATAGTGGTGAAAGGATTATGATTCTTTCTGAATGCAAATGCTTGGTTTGTTGCTGAAAATATTAAAATCGCCATATGTATGCCTACAACATTTGAGTAGTTCCCTCAATTCCTCATGGATTCCATCATCAGAACTGGATTCTGAATCCAATCTGGAAGTATATCTATTCAAATAAAAAAAGAATTTTCTAAATCGGGTTCATAAACGCCGGAGATATGAGGTAACAAACATAAAAAAAAAAAAAAAAATACTACCGAATTGAGAACCTCCTTTTTTTTGTGAAGTCGGTTAAAAAGACGCATTTCATTTGGTTAAGCCATTTTTAATTCCAGCATCTAATGCTGCGCTCCCTAGTGACTTTTTGACACTACATATATATTCTATGATATTCTAGAGTTTGCCTCAAATCTAAAGACCTCATTTATCAACATCCATCAAGCTGTTTAGGCCACAGGAGGCCAAAAAAATATACCTACATACATACTTAATTACATCTGAAATACATAACCCACCTTCTGGGCAGTCAGGTAAAAATAATAGCTGTGACGTAGCCACGGAGAAAAGTTGATCTCAAAATTATTTGTCTTTCGAGTTGGTAAACTGCGATGTGAATGTGAAAAAAAAAAGTAGCCATAGTGCGATCCATGGGCGTAGCCAGGGGGGGTTTGGGGTTGAAACCCCTCACCCGAAAAGTTCAAAATGTTAGGCCGGCAGTTTTTTCCACATGGATATTAATGCCATTTCGTGTACAATTTTGTTGGTTAATTTTCTTGAACCCCCGAAACTAAAACCTAGCTACAACCGTGGTGCGATATAATGTATGGTATGTAATTATGTATGTGTGGTAATCATTGTGCTACAAATTACATGTAAATAATGAAAAGTCAACAAATGGCAATATTATGCATCGTGCTACGAAATCGTATATACCTACCTAGGGTTCACAAGCGCACGCAGGTGTTACAAAACTGTGCTATTGAGGCTGACTGCATACCTTTATTTTGTTCTCAGATCAGTGAAACTGGATATACCCCAAGTGGCGCGATCCACAAAGCAGTTTCCAACTGGCTCTCAGTATGAGGGCACATGGGACGTTCTTGGCATGAGTGGATATGGCACTTACACGTTTCCTAATGGCAAGTTTCCAGGCTAAGGAAGTCATTCGGAAAGAAAATAAATAATATGGTTTATACATCAAGTTTCCTTTTCAGCTTTGTCAAAAGAGGTTTGTGGTATACGGTGGTGAAATCGAATAATCAGAGGGATAAGTTATGATTTCAATGTCGACCTCTGTGGCGCGACGAGCGAAGGTTCGCCTGCGACGCAGGAGGTTGCGGGTTCGATTCCCGCCTCGGAACAAATATTTGTACGATCTGCAGATATTTGTTCCGGGTTTTCTGGGTATTTTTCTATGTATAATAAAAACTATCTATCTATGTAATGTATTGTATTAAGTATATCAGTTATCTAGTACCCATAACACAAGCTCTGCTTAGCTTGGGGCTAGCAGCCAGCATTTATTTATTATTATTTTATTTACATTGGCTCTCTTTCGAGTGATGGGGTTTGTCTAAAGAATAGGAACCTACTGCTTGCATTTATACAACCATTACTGTGATTTTTCTTTCTTTGCCTCCAGAAGTGATATACGTCGGTGAATTTGACGATGGCATGTTCCATGGAGCGGGGGAACTGCGATACCCGAGTGGTGCGATACTTAGAGGCAGATGGCGAAAAGGCACTATGGTGGAACGCACACTCTACTTCGCTGACGGCTTGAAGTATGATGATGATGAATGGACGTATTGCAAGATGCCTGACAGAAGGTAAGACTGGATGAGGTTGCAGACACAGATTATGTCGTCCATAACATTTATTTCCTAAATAACTGACTATTTCGGAACGCGGTAGCTGCTTTTTTTTTATGTTTATTCGGCGGTCTCCACACTAGGCCAAACCTGGTACCGTGAAGAAGACCCAACTTGAACTTTAACCGCTTGACTGGTGCTACTATACAGCGTGGGGCTCTGTAATGGTGACTTGAAATGAACTTTAAATTAACTATATGTCAGTTAACATAAAAATAAAAAGAGACCATAAATTGGAATTTCAAAATTTTTGAACCTAATTAATAAAAAATAAACCAATTTTCTATCAATTTTCTATTTCTATTTTTTTGTAAGTGATGTTTCTTTACTCTGCACAATGTTATGATCCTTGACCCTGACAGATGACCTCTGCCTGGCAGCTTCTTTTTTTGGTTCACCAAAATGAAATTTTAGAATATTGATTTATTTCGGTAAATCTTATATTTCATTAAATAAATAATATTTCTTAAATCTGAACACACAAAACCCCATACGTAAGTTAATTTAAAACCGCCGTTACACGTTATGACCCGTCGATTTATAGGTATATAATAATATATGTACTGTAAGGCTTCCCATTTATTAAGTAAAATTAGTATGATCATATTATGTTGTAAAACAAATTATACTTAACTAACCATTTACCACCATTGAACTTAAAAACGTTATTTAAATTTAAGCATTGCTTAAAACTAGTCCTGCCACTGTTTGACACTGTTTAAGTTACGCAACATTAAAGAAATTGCTTAACTTTTCACAGATTTTTGTAAGCGAGCAACGATCTCTAATACTCACATAGATATCGGGTCGGCGCAATAAAAACGTCTCGGTGAATTTAAGCTCACTTGAAAAGTGAGTTTGTATTTGATTTAGTTCGCTTCAAACAAAGCCAATGTAAACACGTGTCACAATGCCGCAATGTATATTTAAAAGTTGCAAAAATAATCCCCGAAAAAACAATTTAACGGCCGGAGTGTCTTACTTTCGTTAAGTACATGTAGAATAAGTTGTATTTTAAGCTTTAAACTAACAAAAAGTATGAAATTTTGATCAAAATTACCGATTTTAAACCACCGCTACAAATGTTTGGCCAACGTTGACGCAAAATTGTCTGTAACAGAACAGTAGATGCATGGAGTAGATTTGTATTGTAATAATTTGTTTTTACCAGAACTTTAAAAAATTTTAATACTACTTTTGTGTCTGTTTGTTGAACTCTCATCAGATACTTGGCTTTCCTTTTTTTTATTTTAGCTTTCCGAGCAATCCATTTACGCTACTGTTATTTAACCAAATCTTTGGTTAACAACCCCTTTACATCTATACCAACTGATAATGAGTCCTCTCGCTTTGTTAAAATTTATTAACCAGAATCACTTATAGAACACATTATCGTAAAAAAACAGTACTTTTTCAAATTCTTTTATCATATTATAGGTATATTTCCCAAATATCAAATAAATGCCCAACCTACGGCAGGCGCCTGTACGCCCGCCCTCAAGCACTTTACGGTTTTTGTTGGAAAACTTTGATGGTCGATATCTTTTTTTATTATGAAACGAGACAAACGTAACAGAACATATATTTTTTATATTTGAGCTTTTTATAACTAGGGCTTCATTATCAGCCTGTAGGTACGCAGAATGGAAAATTTTTAATGTTGAGCTGTTTTAAACATTTTGGGTTTTGATCAAATTATTGCACTAAACTGTACTTGTATTATAAAGATTGTAAACATGAATATAAAGATGTGGAATTTAGTGACATTTTTATTTGTGACATCCAGCGATAGACATCTTGGCCAAAAACATAAACATACACATAAATATACACACAACAGAACGTTAATAAAATAACAAGTATATATACTATCAATATCAAACATACATGCCCAAAACATAAATAATTTTAACTTAACTTTAACGTGCATATTATAAATTATTTAAGTGATTAACGCGACTCCATACCTTCTGTAGTTAAATTTGAAGAAGCAAACAGAAGCGAAACCATGGAAACGGATGGATGTAGCTCGCAAGGTAATAACGGGAAAAAGAACTTTATTTGTAGCTCTTTAAGGTTGATTTCACACTAGTTGTTGTAACCTATGTCTTTTGATTTGACAAGTGACAGGAGTAATATAATTGCTTTGCTCGTTTTTTGTGACGAATGATCGTAAGTGTAAGATAATATTTTGAAGATTTGCTACTTTTTTGCTAGGTGTCATGGTTGTAATTAGGTTGAACTTAGAACTGTTTTAAAACTTTCATCTTTGTTCGTTAGTAAACAAATGTAGCTGTATAAGTATGTATCCATGCGGACAGTTTTTAGCTTTCATTTTGTACGTGACCCTGGATCTATTGTGAATTATAAGATCGTTGTAAGCGAGCCTTAACGAGCATTGACGTCAAAATCAAGCTAGGTATTTCAATAAAAAAAAATAAGGTAAAATATATCATTGGGTCTTATAAACACCCTGGGCCTTATAAAACCCCTAGCCCTTGTAGGAGACTCTGTGCAACTACATTACGTATCTAAACATTGTTATAATAATAATTAAAACCATTACTGTACCTACTAATCTATCTAAATATACCTACATATAAAAACATTTAATAATAGTTTAGAAATAATAAATTCACAAGCATAGTCCGGTAAAACCCGTAGTATGCAGCGGAAGCTTGTTCTACCTTCTGACTATTCTCTTGTGTGCTTGTGTTGCAAATAACTTACTATGTGATTTCGCTGGCTTTGTTGTGATACAGCTACTTATTGAAATAAACGGATTGTTACTACATTTACATCTCGTGTGGACTACGTTATTAGAGCTCAACCCATCTGCCTACCAATAGGTATCGTAACCAATTAACAACACATCCCACACCCTTATACGAAGGGATAACCGCGGTTTCGTAAGAGTAATAATAGTTATTTGTTATACAAGAGTGCAATGTTGCTTTTTAACCGCGTGCTCAATTTTGATGACCGAGCAAGGGAAGGATTCCAAAAAGTTAGAATCCTGAGCTAACGCGAGGGAATCAAAAGAGCACGAGGTGAAAAATCTTTGCACTCGAGTGCAACACGTAACTTTTCATCCCACCTCAGCGAGGAAATAAAAAAAAAACATTTACAATCACAAGATACTTTTGCGCATTTTTAACAGTTTCAGTCAATTCTGTTTGTCAAATAAACTTCCTCGTCGCTAGAATCACTCATTTTAGATTTTTCACTTGTTTTCAAGTTTCTTGTTTTTAACCTAAGATTTGACAATATGACGTGAAAAGAAAATGGCACGCGTAAAGCAAATAAATAAAAAAGTAACACACCAAGAAGGTTCCAAGTCTGAGTTTTTAACAAATTAAAAACGTATGATAAATTCGGCACCATGAAGGTAGAAGTAAATAGGCTTAATGATGTTTTGAATTCACAAACTTATAGTACACACGATGTTCTAAATTCAATTTTACTTTATCCTCTAGCGGATAAAAAAGGCTTTTACACTCAGATATCGAATAGCAAAAATACTCTTTCCGAGATGGTGGGATGAAAAAAAGTATTTAATCGCAACTAGTTTCGTACAAGTACAAAAAAGTTTTTAATCGCAACTGGTTACGAGCTTTCGGTTCCGTACGCGGCCGAAGGGTACAAAAATCGTTAGTAACACTTCATTATTGCTATAAACAGGCAGAGTGAAGACGCTAACTATATTTTTTCTCCTACCTAAACTTCAGAGGATAAACTTCATCTATATATCAGAAACCATACTATTGAATATTAGAAAATTATAAGGGTACAAAGTTAGGTGAGCTTATTTGCCCTCATCGTGTCTACAGTGTCCAGAGATCATTATCTTGTTTGTCTTCAGACTCCGAAAGATACATACAGACAAATGCAATCACAGATTCGTTTCCCGCCAGGATTCGCTCGGAAATCAATTTCCCTCGAGAAATCTGCTCGCTTCATCACGCAAACTTGTCAAATGATTGCATTGCCATGCTTACCTCCTACAACTATACCTATACGACCAACTTAACACTTCTTTATCAGCCAGTAGTCCACTGCTGGTGAAGTCTCCTCTCTCATAGAATAAGCGGATTTGCCACAATGACCACGCTTGGCAGCCGGATTGATGATTGCAGGATTAGTGTAGAGTACTCAGGTAGATGCTGCTGTCCATACTCTGGGCGTAATATGTGATTTTGCCCAACAAAATCGATCTATAACCCAGTATCTACGAGTTCTACGAGTTAAATATTTTGGGATATGAAAAAGGAGGAGGTTCTCAATACGGTTGTATTTTTTTTTTATGTTTGTTACCGCATATCTCCGGCGTTTATGAACCGATTTGGAAAATTCTTTTTATATTTGCATAGATATACTTCCAGATTGGTTCCATTTTTTTCAGAATCCAGTTCTGATGATGGAATCAATGAGGAATTGAGGGAACTCCTCAAATACTGTAGGCATACATATGGCGATTTTACTATTTTCAGCAACAAACCAAGCATTTGCATTCAAAAAGTATAATAATCCTTTCGCCACTATGGTTCTTTCATAATTTTTTTTCATCCAAATATTTTGTCGAATAAAATGGCGGAAGTCGGTTTTTTAAATGAAAAGTTATGTATTTACTGTGTAAAGTTGAAAACACGATATGTAAAAAAAAAACCTCGATAGTTTTATTTAATGAAAAATCCTTGTTTCGCACACGTTTTGAAAGAAATCTCAGGAACCCTACGGTGTTTTAAGATAAATTTTACTACAACAAGTAGGTAATAACTATTTATTCTTATGCTAAAATCAGTTTTTTGATAAACACTTTATTTTCGCCATAATAAACAAAAAACTTTACTTTTGTGCACGACTCTCGCTAGCGCGAGCGAGATGCCGCGCGGGTTATCGCGTGCGTTAAAGAGGGAGCCTAAATTGTAGTATAGTGCCCTCTTGAGTCGGCTTTTACGACATCCACAGCAGGAGATGTATATTATTCTGGGCAGGACACACCACGGCAGAACTAAACACTAAAGATGGTAAAATTGTGTAAGAGGGAAGGAAATGGGTAAATTTGTAATTTTTTAAAAACAATCTAAGTAGGTATAATATAACACCCAACACATAAATATTCTTGAGCCCACACTAGGGTTCCCTGTGTCGTATCGTGGGTAGGTATCAGGAACTAAGAGTACCATGGTACCATTACACGCAGACCCGTCTGAGGACAAAACCTCTTTTGCAGCAATTTTTAACCGACTTCCCAAAAAAAGAGGAGGTTCTCAATTCGGTTGTATTTTTTTTTTTTTTTTTTTGTTACCGCGTATCTCCGGCGTTTATGGACCGAGTTGGAAAAAAATTATTATTTGAATAGATAAACTTCCAGATTGGTCCCATTTTTTTTCAGAATCCAGTTCTGATGATCGAATCCATGAGGAATTGAGGGAACTCCTCAAATATTGTAGGCATACATATGGCGATTTTGATATTTTCAGCATCAAACCAAGCATTTGCATTCAAAAAGTATCATAATCCTTTCACCACTATGGTTCTTTCATCATTTTTTTTCATCTAAATATTTAGTCGAATAAAATCAATGGCGGAAGTCGGTTTTTTAAATGAAAAGTTAATTAACACGAGAAACGCATTTCCATTTCCGTTTCCCAAACATTGCCGAGTTTATATGTATAGTATTGAAATGAAACTAAAATCTGACTAACTTTTAATAATAATTGCAGTTCTATTTATATTAATAACCTGTGTCACAGTCCATTGTAACATAGTTTAAAGACCCTGAAAGTTTCGCAAATATGACCGGATGAAAATTGGATGTGAAATCTGATTGCGATCTAGACACGTTCCCCGGAAATTGCCCACATTCACATGTGTGCGATAATCAGTAAACTCAACTCTGTGGACTCTATACAGATAAAGAGAATTTGCTAAGAAGTTATTTAACTTTGCTTGTTAGCTTTTTGTGGCTATTTAACGATAGCAGTATTCAGTGCCTCACGTGCCTATCAGTATGGTAGTCTCGGCCTAAGAATAGGACTCCTCCAACTTCTCCTGTAGATGTCGTAAAAGGCGACCTAGCTATTACGCCAGGGGATGGGCAGTAGCATCCACCTGAGTACTTGACACCAAACTGCGATCACCAATCCGCCTGCCAAGCGTGGTGATTATGGGCAAATACCTCCCAATGCGCGCTATGCATGCTTTGGAGGAGGCCTCATCCAGCCAGTGGATGTCTACCGGCTGATGATGATGATGATGAATGTTGTAAAAGATGAATCTTCTTTTTCATTAGTGGATAGACATCCACTGCTGGTTGAGGCCTCCCCCATAGCATGCATAGTGTAATTTTGCATGGGGATTTGCCATAATCACCACGATTGATAAATAATCATTGATCACCAATCCGCCTGCCAAAGGATGAATCCAAGTTAAAAAGATTTTCACGACCAATGTCAGAAATGAAAAATGTCCAAAACCAATGTCCATTATAACTTTTCATTTAAAAAACCGACTTCCGCCATAGTATTCGACTAAATATTTGGATGAAAAAAAAATGATGAAAGAACCATAGTGGTGAAAGGATTATGATACTTTTTGAATGCAAATGCTTGATTTGTTGCTGAAAATATCAAAATTGCCATATGTATGCCTACAATATTTGAGGAGTTCCCTCAATTCCTCATGGATTCCATCATCAGAACTGGATTCTGAAAAAAATTGGACCAATCTGGAAGTATATCTATTCAAATAAAAAAAGAATTTTTCAAATCGGTTCATAAATGCCGGAGATACGCGGTAACAAATATAAAAAAAAAAAAAAAATACAACCGAATTGAGAACCTCCTCCTTTTTTGGGAAGTCGGTTAAAAAGTAATAATGTCCAAATATAAAAATGTTTAATTATTAAAATGTCCAGTAATAAAAATGTCCAACAATAAATATGTCCAATTATAATAATGTCCAATTGAAAAAATTATCAAATTAAAAAATGTTCAATTGTAAAAAAGGCTAGTTCGTTTAGGTTAGGCTTTGAGTTAATACAGGGTACCACGGTAGGTAGGCGTCTCTATATAGTTGGTAATTTTTCTGGTTGGTTATTTCTATTCTTGGCTAGTTTTCTAGAGGGCCTTTTTTGTATCTGGTCATTTTTCTAGTTGGCCTTTTTTAAACTCTGACGTTTTACCGATTAGGCGATTCCATAGTTGGGTATTAATAAGCTCCTGGACATTTTTGTTTTTGACATTAGTCGTGTAAATCGTTAAAAATACCTATATTGCTACAGTAAATTTTCAATCATAGAAACACACAAATAACATTAATTAAAATATTACACCATACAAAATTTCAGGTTCACAGTGGAATATGAAAACGGCATTCAACCCGCAGGCCAGTCTTACCTCACAGCCGAACAGCCAACAAGGGACATACCTGCAGGGTACTACGACACTGGTGATGGCATGTACGACCCGATAACCAAGGTGGTGTACAGTGCAGACGACATCACTGCTATCATCAGGTTAGTCAGGCATCTTACTTTAGGACTGTTCTTCTTCACCATCTCTTTTTCTCCTGATTCAGTTGCGTTATTAGGGTGTTAGTAAGAGTGGCATGACTGATAAATTGTTAGAGGTCGACATAGCATCATGGCGTTTTTGTGTTTCCCCTAAAGCTTGAGATACCTAGTAAGTGTAACTTGCGGATGTGTTTGAATGCAGGGATATAGGGAGATCTAGACACACTATAGACAATAACTTTTCATTTAAAAAACCGACTTCCGCCATTGTATTCGACTAAATATTTGGATGAAAAAAAAAATGATGAAAGAACCATAGTGGTGAAAGGATTATGATACTTTTTGAATGCAAATGCTTGGTTTGTTGCTGAAAATGTCAAAATCGCCATATGTATGCCTACAATATTTGAGGAGTTCCCTCAATTCCTCATGGATCCCATCATCAGAACTGCATTCTGAACAAAATGGGACCAATCTGGAAGTATATCTATTCAAATAAAAAAAGATTTTTTCAAATCGGTTCATAAACGCCGGAGATTGCGGTAAAAAACATACAAAAAAAAAAAAAAAAAAAAAACCGAATTGAGAACCTCCTCCTTTTTTGGGAAGTCGGTGAAAAAAACATAAAAGATTGAAGCCAAAAAAAATTGCTGTACAAAATTCACTTTATGTATAGTAATCACACGCAAAACTTTTGCGAATAGGCGTAAAATCACAACTAATCACTAAAAAGAATACGTAAATAACTTTAAGTTTACCAAAATACAGTGCCCTAATTAAATACATAGATGTGAGGTAGCCTCTTGGCTCTACTTATTACTCTCAGGTAAACAATCACGTAAAAAAAATATTTAATGGTTGTGATAGTTTATTTTGCACAAAACTCATTCATATAATATGTATAAGGTAACAACCAAAAACTAAAGTAATGGCGAGTGACCCATATAGCGACCCATTTAGGTACTCTACCGCGGCGTAACTCGCATCACCCTGGGTGCAATTAAGTGACGGACACAAAAAAGTATTCTGAGGCCCAAGCACGAACATCTAACGTTATCGAGACTTTACGATAGTAAACGTCAAATATGAACCAATCAACTCACTAATTTTCAAGTTACCCTGATGTCATTGGCCAATATTTGACATTTGCGATCGTCTCGCTAGCGTCTTGTTAACGTAAATTATTCGTGCTGATTCGTACACTGTAAGTGTACGGTCACGGACCGGCACGTCATAGAAGGGTAGTCCTACATCTAGATACATATTTGTCCCTAGATGTAGGACTAACCTTGAGAGGTATACAAACTAAGCGGCGAGCGTCTTGCGAAATTAATATGGGTCATGCGAAGAAAACAGACAATTAGTCTAGCCGTAGGTAATGAGGGCTTTTCAACTTCGATAAAAAATAAAAAAAGTAGTTCAAATTGTTTCGATAGATGGCGCTGACTCAACTGTAAATGCCAAGATTGTCAAATGTATTATCTGTGGTGTACGCGTTGATAGTCATGATATTCTGTTGTGTCTGCTTCTTGAGAAGCAGTGATTTCGTGATGTTTTTAGAAGTAAGCAAAAATAAATACCACTAAACGAAAATATATCTACGTTGTTGATGTTGACATTTAACTTTATTTTGACACTTAACATTTACGTAACAGAGCAGCGCCATCTATTTTCAACGCTGAAAGCATGATATGAAACGGCCGTGAAAACCCCTCATTGACATAGGGATGGACATTAGGCAAAGCCTTTATTGACTACTACCTACCAAAGCTTTCGCCTTGAACCTTATTCCAGAGGCTTAGGCACAAAGCGCTCTAGGATGAGACGAAATTGATAGGATACAGCGAAAAGCTCAGCCAACTATGAGAATGGATCAAAAACATCAAAGGTGGGTCATTTTGAAGTGGAGGAGGATCATTTATATATATATTTTTTATTACTTAATCTTCGCGTGTATACGTGAAGATTAAGTAATAGTTACTATGCGAGACAGTGCGACTGAGACGAGATAATATTGTGACGGGAATCTTTTTAAATTAGATAATTGGGCCTCAGGATGATACGAGTAACGAGTAGAACCCTAAAATGGGTCGGTAGTTTTGTGTGTCGCCTACTATAACTTTTTTTTGTTTATTACTCTACCTACATATGGGATTAGAAGCATTACAGCCATTTAAAAAAAAGTTTTAGGTAAGTACCTCTACCAGGGAGTAATAAGTAGAGCCAGGAGGTTCTATCACATCTAAGAAAGTAATTTTCGTATGATTTGGAATCAAATCTAATAGCAGTACGCATCAGTAAGCAGTAGCGTTTAAAATCGGTGCGTAGAACTGTAGACTGTAATTCAGTATGACCTATAAATCTCTTTGCCTTTCTCTCTTCTAACCAATATCGCAGTAACTAACTATAATGTCTACTTCGCACTATGACTAGTCATAACGCGACTTAGGCCCTCTACGTATTAGGTACACAGATTTGAAACAAGCAGTAGTACCTAGTATGAGAGTGATTCTAATCTGCTGGACTATACAAATACTAATATTCATAATATTGAGGGTGTGTATTAAATTTTAATTCAATGTGTTAGCTAATCAACTGAAAGCTTAATACCACTACAATGCGACTGTCACTGTATCTACCTATACACGAACGCAGAATACATCGGCCAACAGTGTGCCCCACAGCGCGGGATAGGTTACAATTATTAGCTCACCAGTCCTTGTAAATTTCCTGAACAGATCCCCATCAACACGCGAGCAAAAATGGATCCTAGAGAATTGCCGCACAAGCCTGACAGCGCCCATTGGCCCACGTCCAGACCTCTACGAGGAATGGTCAGAGCCCGTGGTGGCACCTTCGACGGAGTCTTCCGAGAGTGCAACCCCCAGTTCCTGCACCCAGGGAATGGAAGAGGTATTATAAGATAAGAAGTGTTCTGTGATGATTATAAGATGAGATGGGGATAGGATTCGGTGAACTCGTTCACTGATGGGATTTGATAGATCATCGTCAAAGTCCACTGCTAAGATGTTAGGCCTCCCCCTGTCTTGAGCCGCCTTCATACACCGACTTCTTGTGATCTTTAAAATTACGTCGGTCTATCGAGGGGGCTCTACCTACAATGCGTCGTCGTCCGGTTCGTATAGAACCTTTATTCCCCAATCTGTCGTTAGTATGAATGAACACACCTCTCGGCTCATCCACTGCTGGATAAGGCTTCCCCCATAGCATGCATAGCGTGCAATGAGGGGCTTTGCCATAATCACCACGCTAGGCAGGCGGATTGGTGATCGCAGTTTGGTGTAAAATACTTAGGTAGATGCTGTTGCCCATCCCCTTACGTAATTCCTTAGGCGCCTTTTACGACATCCACTGTAGGAGTTGGAGGAGTCCTATTCTTAGGCCGAGACTACCATGGCTCTCTGAAAACACCAATGTCATTTGAATTTCTGACTTTGTTAGCAGGAGGAAAAGGAAATTTTCCAAAATCTGCTCTTGAAGACTAGAATGTCTGCCATATCTGGAAGATGGAACACGCGTCCTTATATCAAATTTAATTCATATTACGCAGAAACGAAGTGAAAATCCTATTTTATTTTAAGTTTCTGATCACAGCTTTATAGTACGGTAGAAATATAGTTTTTTCTTCTCCGTAAATTACTCGATATCTTTCATATGCCTTCTCGATGATATCTCATTATCATCCACGATTTATTCAGGTACGTGCTGCAGCTTTCCATTCCATTGATTCCTTCAGGTAAAGTTATAAGTAGGTAATCTTTTTCACCAGTGAAAACTAGTACTAGGTTAATAGATTCAATGATTTCCCCCCCCTCTCTCTCTCTCTTCCTATTCTCTATTTTCAATATAGCTGTGGTGAACGTTTGACAAATAAAATAGGTAATCATTTCCCATAAAAGGTTAGCTGGAAGAAAATGCTAATTAGCATTAAGTTCGCCTATGACCTTGTTTTTTTTGTCTTGTGCTATCCCAGGATTATGTTGTCTCTTTTCGAGATACAGGGTGTTTCAATGGATTCACGGAAAAGTAGATTGTCCGAGAGGTTTATCCGCCCGAGCCGAAGGCGATGGTAGATAATATAAGTCGAGCCTAACATGGATTTTATTTACAAGTTATACACTCTGCTTATCACTTCGATTGCGAGGAAATTAAACAGTGACACTGTAAGTAAAAATGTGTATTTAATTCAATTTAAAATTGAGAACAATTATTTTGTATATTGTAAAATTGTTTTTCCTGGTATATTTACAGTAGGTAAGTATTTATTTGAATTTGTGACGATTTGGACGGTAAGTACTTATATTATAAAATGAAGATACTTCGGTACTATCTTTATTTGGTTAATACAAAAGAAAGAAGGCAAATAAATTAAAGTAAGTACATAAATGTTTATCACATAATATTTTGCCTTCTTACTTGGTATAAAAAGTTTTTTTTCTATAAATTTGTATTGTGTTTGTAGGTATTGTGGCGCTGCAGGGCGCCGAGATAAATAGAGGATACTTAGTCTGCTTAGAAACGTCCATGTAATGTCACATAAATGTGTGTCACACGCGTGCTACAGAGTGGTAGGGACAATGCCAGAAGTAAATATGAGAAGTAAACACAAAGAAAAACAATATAAAAAGTATGCGCAAGAGCATAAAAATTTGTTTAAGTCCGTGCAGGTAAGCGCCATAATACAGGAAAATCATAAGCCAAGAGTTTTAAGAGCGTATTATGAGAAGTGAAAACAATATCTACGCCTCATTTTGCATAAATTATTAAGTTTCTGGTTATTTTGCGGGAGAAATATTATTTTTTCTTGTCCGTAAATTACTCAATATCTTTCTTAGGCCATATCGTTAGTATATAATAATAGTATTAATTTTCCTACGTACATTAAGACTACGCAAAATATGAAAACAAGTAGGTATCAAAATGTTGTAGTGGTTCTAAATCTAAATTGGATTTGGCCTTACTCTACAAGATTTTGAAACTTCTTTTCAGCTTTAGCGTAAGGTAGAGTCGGGATTTAGTTTTTTTTTTTCACTACTTAATAGTGGTGTTGTTTTATAATTATTAGTAGTACTTAGGTAGGTATGTACTTGTTTATGACATTTTTGGAATATTACTCATAAAGCCCTTTCATTTTATATCAAACTCATTATATTAAATAATTATATTTTTGTCGAAGTTAGAAAATTGCGTTTTATTTCCGGCATAATTAATTCAGTGAGACGTCATAATATAGCGACGCTTCATAGATACCTCATTTGTCAAAATCCGTCAAGTTGTTTCGGATTTAAGTGTGTCACACACGTAGCAGACGCGGTAAGATATCTGTATCTGAGCGCGTATCTGTCCTTATCGCTCTCTTTACTGAACTTAAGGAGCAACACACATAGCAGACCACTTATATTTTACCGTCAAGCATACAGATGCTTAGGCAGGCCGACATCAAAAGATGGACGTCTAGCATAAGTCAAGTGCCACCAAAAGAGGTGGACGGGGCCGGCAGTTTTAGACTGGACGCACTCTACATATAGGTATCTACTTAGGTACAGACTGTAAAGCCATAATCCTCCTTTTGCTTTGCTGCAATCGGGTAAAACTAGACTAAATAAGTACTTATGACATGTCTCTTTTTAGTTTTTCGACAGAAATCCATAATGTATATTAAAATAGTTCTCGAGAAGGTTTCTGATTTTCAAAAGTAAAACAATATTCTTAACCTGGTATTCGGATCCTGAGAAAGGAGACAACATTTTACTGTAAGTTCATAATACCCACCACCTACGACTACCACTACCACTAGCACTACCACGACTACTAGCACTAGCACTACCACTACCACTACCATGACCACTAGCACAAGCACTAGCACTACCACAATCACTTCCACTTCCACTTTCACTAGCACTACCACAACCACTAGCACCACCACCACCACCACTATCACTACCACTACTGTGGTGAAAGGATTCAGTGCGCCTCGGAACGGCCCCTTTCCTCCTACATTCAGAATCATTTTGTCAAACGTTCGTCACCATTGACTTTCATGCATGGAAGAATCTTTCAAGATAAGCAGCAGGGGGGGCTCATGACATTTTGTAGATACCTACCAAGGAATTACACTAATTAAATGTCATGTCAGTAAGTCTGTCACGTCAACAGATAAAGTCATTGAATCAGTGAGTCTGTCAGTGAATCGATGAGTCGGACAATAAAACTGTCAGTGTGTTGGTGAGTGAGTCAATGAGTCGTCTCCAAACTTTATAGTTTCAAGATTATTGTTTATTTTATTTTTTGAAGTACTTAGGTACTTTAGGTAACTGCTAAGTACTAAACTAATTTTGTTATTTCGTCCGACGATTCTAGTTTCTAGAACAACAAAGAAAACAGAAAATAAAGTCCAAAAGTTTCTGTTTGACGCTCGGCGAAGCAACATGTCTGTGGAGTTTTTGCGGTGTTGTTGTTTCTTTGTTGTTCTAAAGCGCAGCAAGTCTACTTTTTCTTGAGGACGCTTCGTCTCTACGAAACACGAAACACGTCGACACGTTTCGGTGGAGAGGGGAGGAATTGTTACTAAAAGTACTTACTTATATATTTATTCGTTTATTCAATATTGTTGGTATATATGCAGTGACGGATTAACCCTTAATCAAATTAAGCAATTGCCTAGGGCATCACGTCTGGGGGGGCACCAGAAGAAGCACAAAAAAATCCGTCCTTAGGACATCACGTCTGACTCTCACGTCACCAAAAAAAGTTCCTAGGACTAATTTGAAAATTCGCGCGTTTTAAGTTGACATAGAGTCCGACCTAGAGTCATAACCCCGCTCCCGCTTGCCCAATCGCTGCCCCCTAGTGCATTCGGCAATTCGAATAGACCGATTCTAGTTGACATACGGATAGGGGGGCCCACAGGCGTGGATTGCTTAGGGCATCAAGTAGTCTTAATCCGTCACTGTATATATGTGATCTGTAGTGCAATCAGCTCGAGTGTTTGGTTTGAGTCAGCAAGATAAACCTCATGAGATTCTACCGCAGGGTTTTACCATACGGTGTGTTAACTTTTTACTTAGACGTGCGTAGGTACGTACGTATTCTGATTATTTATTTATTTAAATAGGTAAGTAGGTACCTGTCTACTTACTACTACATCATCATCTTCAGTCTGTAGAAGTTAAGTCCCTTGAATGCTATCGTCTCGCGAGTCGTGATCGCCCATCGTGACGGTATATCACGGGCTCTGTAGTTTTGCGAAAGATAATTACGGAAAACAGCTCACGGCTGCAAGACCCTCTCGCTCTTCAGGGGAAAATTAAAATTTACAATTTACGTTCCAACCAATTTGTTCAAATTGAAGTAACAGACTACAAGGCCAAACATAATTTTATGGGCCATAATTATGTAGATACCCAGGTACTTCGGTAAATTTTATGGATGGCATAATACAGTCACATACATAGATCCCACAATATGATTCCCTGTGTCGTGCTCGTAGGTGTCAGGTGGTTCCACGATACCTAGACACGGAACAAATGTTTGCAACGTTTTTTCCCGCAGCGGGAATCGAACCAGAGCACCTCTCACGTCTCAGTTGGCTACTCGCCCGCCACGCCACGGAGGTCGTCACATAGAAGAGCCATTCATCGATACGGGTGCACTTAGAATAGAATAGAATAAATTTTATTGGCACAGGCGTTTTGAACACGTTGGATTAGTCTCTGCGTTTTAGCTAAAAGTCTTGGCCCATATACCACTATACACTTTGAGCTAAAATAACAAAAAAACTATACAAGTTTCCTACTTACTGGAAATTATTGCTACAGCCCTAGGTAATCTGGTTAACAAACGGTACCTACATAGATCCCAGATAATTTAAATGATTTGGCGTATTTCTCGTGGTGTGTCCAGCCAGCCTAAGAATATACTCCTCCATCTCCTCCTGTGGGTGTCATAAAGCTGACTAGGTAAGGGATTACTCAACAACACATATACTGCGATCCTGCGATCACCAATCTGAATCCGCCTGCCAAGCGTGGTGATTATGGCAATTCCCGACGCACAATTTGCGTCACGCAATTCTGCCAGACGTAAATGCAATATATGGCAATATACCAAATTGAGGTGGATTTAGGTAGGTAGGTACCTACACTAGTTTATTTGAGATGTTTTTGATTCATCATCACTCGAAGGAAGATTCAATCAATAGGCGAGGTTAAATATTTAGATCCTCAATTGTTTTCTATTTAGGTAGGTACCTACCTACGTTTATGTAGGTATTTATTTTTATGAACACATTTTTTTAATGTTATTTTTTTTACAAAATAGGTACTATTTCACCGAAAAGCAAAGCAATCGCAGAATATTAGCAAAAACAGACGCGTGCGACCGAGGCGGCGATTGTGAAGCAACTTTTGGCCACATGCTAAAAATAGGTTATAAACTTATAAAACAGTACCTATATAGTAGGTATACTTCGTAGTTCGAATAAAGTTGTTTTCATAGAACGTACAGACCTATATTTTTTACGAAACTATGGCCAACGTCAACGTTGTCCACGTTATCACTGCCAGGCCAGACACTAGTCTAGTGACAGTACTAGTAGTAGTAGACTACTACTACTACTACTACTACTACTACTACTACTACTACTACTACTACTTTGTTTTTCAAAGTGGCCACCTGTCTAGATAAGTACCTTATTTAGAGATAAAGCTGGCTACCCACACACCTGCCGCAGGGCCGACCTAGGGCGCACGTCGTAATCAAGAAACAATGTTCGTAGGTAGGTACTGTTTTAGTCTCGTAATCTCTCTTACCTACATAGGTACTGCAAGGTCCAATGCACATTGACTTCCTGCTTAAAACTTCTTAACAAATAAATCTAAAAGATTGATTTGCCAATAAGAATAGAAGACTTCCATTTGTTTTATGATTTCGGTAGGTACTTCATTTATTTTTAGTGCAATGAATTCTAATTTGCTCAACTTAGGTATTTTACTGTTAATATGATGAGCGGCCAAGACCGTTCGTCGTGGCATTCTAGGCGGCGGCATATCAGAGTACTTCCTTGAAAATCAGGGAAAGTCAGGGAAGCTCAAGGTGGTCAGGGAAAGTCAGTGAAATTGAGGGGCCATCTGGAAAGTCAGGGAAAAATTGAGATTTTACACTGTTTCAGTCCCAAAATTTCCTAGTAAAATTTCTGTTAACGTGTCAAAATTTTGCAGCTTGCTCCGCTCGCTGCTGCCTCAACTATCCTTGTTTTTTCCTGGTATTACCACTAAAATCCTTCGAGCAACACGGACTTCCGCGCGAGCCGGATAATATTAGTTAGGTTAATATTAAGGGGTCTACCGCGTAATTCTGATTTACACCAGCGGATAAAGCACTACAAACGAGGCACACTTCTTAAATACGAAATCTTCGTATTTAAGAAGTGTGAACAGCCAAAGTTATGTGATTTTAGTTCCGTAAAATCACATAACTTTGAATATCATCTGGGCAGGAGTGGGGTTGGGGAGCGGAAATATTTTTGCTAGAAAGGGGGCATGGCCCAAATAAGTTAGGGAACCCCTAATCCTGTGCCCTATCCTAAACCCGTATTATGCCCTCTGTCTAGTCACTAGACAGAGGGCTTAATACGGGTTTAGCATTGCAACTATCGACTTGCGAGTCGTGAGCGCAGATTAACAAACAGTTAGGTACTCCATAAGTCAGGTTGAACCAGTCATAACCGTCCGACTAGTCATGCCAACAGTTTGGAATATTTTTGTCCAAACAGTTAGATCATCGAACTGTTGGTAGGACGGTTTGGAATAAACGCTACGTCCGATCCGAGTCCGATCCGTATGCGTGAAAATAAGGATATAATGCAGAAATCGGATGACGGAAGCCGGATCTAGTGCGTAAACTACCATAGAAATAGTTCTACGACTTACTCCGAACCGTATTTCATGGGTTTGGATCGGACATAGTGCGAACCGACTCTAAAGCACTTAGAGAATTTATAGTAGGGAGATGGCAAGCATACGCTTTCCCCTCTGCCGAAGTACATGAACGGTCGTTCTTGTCAGTTTATAAAAACTAGTTTAGCCACGATCGTTCGCCATTCTGCGTTCATACCTGTCGCTATACGGAGCTCCTAAAAATGGTTGGTTGTGCTGTGGTTTCGTGTAAATGGCGGTCGGAAACATCAAATTTAACAAAATATGGAGTTTCTTATCACATTTAAGTAATTGACAACACAATTAAGCCATTAATTTCACCGTAAAATATATTTTCTTACTGCAAGCTTACGACAGAAATAACGATACGTAATTTCTTGGTACGGGGACAAGTGATGTGAAAACAACGAACGAATGAATGAACGAAAGAGGCTGCAACGATTTTTATGAAGGATAGGGAGTTTTCAGGTCGAAAAACGATCTCAAAGCTGTAAAAAAACCTGATTCCAAAGAAAATATCAATACCTACCTACATCGTTCAATACCAGCCAAAAATATAGGTTAAATGGGTTTGATTATATAACTGTTTTTGGGGTTAAAAGGGGTTGTAAGGTTATTTTAGCGGATTGTATTTTCGCTTTTTTCGGTTTTAGGGTTATTTCGTCAATCACAATATGAAATAAGGCAGGTATGCAAAAGTATTCGGATATTCGAATCTGGTTTCGTATGAAAAAAGCAAATCCACGAAAATACATTTTCTTAACAATAAATTGATCCATTTTAATACCACGGGAGCCAACCTTACATCTATTCCGAGCAGGAGCCAAAATATTGTTTTTTTTAACACTCAACGGACACATACGTAGTCTTGATTCCACACTAGGATTCTCTGTATCGTAGGTACCTATCAGGAACTACGAGTACCTGGTACCATAACACCCAGACCCGGAACAAATATTTGCAGATCATACATGCCTGATGCGTGTGATTTTGAAACCATATAATTTTATAAGAAACCAACGCACCACAGGTCTACATATTAGTGTACTGATCATGAATACAAAATTTCATGGAGTTTGAAGAAATAATAGCCAAAATAGAAGCAAACTTCGTTCGCGTGCAAAAGGACGTACGCGTCCTACCGGTGACCTCTTAAATCCTAAAAAGACTGTTTTTTTTGCATGTTTGTTACGCGATTAGTTTTGATCAATATGAATCAATTCACCCATCCAAACATAATAAACATACATCCATAGACAATGAATAATCTTAATTACATTCAGTCTTTTACACCCCATCACTAGTTTTTGTGCTAGTGTGCAACTAACCAATAGTGTAATTACAGAAATTATTTATTTGTGTGCTTGTTTTATGTTTGTGTGACAGCTTTTATTTCCGTGTGCGTTTATAGACACGCCTTAACTTTCTGCATGAGTGTGCGTGAGTAAGTAAATGTGTGCTGTACGTGTTTACCTCGCCTCCCGCAAAAAGTGGCAGAAATAATTTAGTACAAGAAGTTGAGCATGCCATCTCCCTACATAAATTCTCTAAGCTAAAGCAGCTCAATTTTTCTTAATGCATCATATCAGCTCAGCTTTTCTAATAAAGACCCGTTTAAGTACTTGACTGATAAAACTCAAATCAATTCACTAGCAAGGTATCTTACTTCTATCTAACAGTGTGTAACACAGCTGCCGTGTAGAGCGGCTAGTGCGCCGTTGATGTTGCGAAATGCATGGAAGTAATAAGTACTACGTACAACAGGAATGAGCTCTATGTGTGCATCTTGCAGCTAAAATAAAGAAAATACAACCTTATACTAAGGTCGTAAGACTCTTGTTGCGCGCAAAATAAAAATGAAGCCGAGTGAGAGGGCAACCTCTGAACGCTGTGTCCCGTTCTAACAGTGACTTAGAGTTGCCAGAGTTAAGTTGATTTCAATCCTTTCGTTGTTTGTAGAAAAATATGCGATTGATGTAATGTAATGAAGTAAAAACATTAACTTCTAAAATGTTTCCAAATACAAATAATAATTTATTACCGACATGTTATTTAAAGCAATATTATTTGTTGCTACGTGTAAAGCCTTACTTACGCAAAAATTTTGCGATTGGCGTATAGGGTTTCTTAAATTTGTATGCATGGAAGTAATGAGGGCTTTTCATCTTCGATTGAAAAGAAAAAAAGTAGTTCAAATTGGTACGATAGATGGCGCTGACTCAACTGTATCAATCAAGATTGTCTGTGGTGCACGCGTACAAAACTATTATCTTAGTAGTCTGTGGCTATTAGTCATGATATTCTGTTTGTGTTTGCTTCTTGAGTGTGCGCTAGTTATTTTGTAGTGTTTTTAGAAGTAGGCAAAAATAAATACCACGAAACGAAAATTATTTCTACGTTGGCGATGTTGACATTTCACTTTATTTTGACACTTGACTGCTACGTTACAGAGCAGCGCCATCTATTTTCAACGCTGAAAGCATGATTTGAAACGGCCGTGAAAACCCCTCATTAGTACTGTACGTAGTACTTATTACTTCCATGTTTGTATGAAATACGGACACCTGACCTGACAACCCCACATGAAATCACCGACTCTGACGTTAATGGCGGAGTGTTTTTTGATTTCGTGATATTTTTGAAGAATTTTAGTTAAAATGGGGAGAATTTGTGTCGTGGAGGCTTGCGGAAGCAAGTATTATCCTGATTGTGGTTTATCTTTTCACAGGTAATAGTTTTAAACATAATTTGTTAGTGAAGAATTACGGTGACCATGCATGACTATCCAATCCTAGTTCAAGAACAAATAACTTAAATACCTATGCATTTTTTTATTCCTTTCTCTATTAAAATAACTTTGTTTCAATTTCAGATTTCCTAAAGATCCTAATGTTAGGGAAATATGGATAAATATTATACCCATGAGCTCTACCCACATCCTCCTCAATCTATATTTGAAGATACACATGATATTCAATTGGTGAATGCTTTAGCGAATTCATATCTCAATTTACGTTTAACTCATAATGAAAAATTAGAATCAATGAAACATATAAGTAAGGAATAAGCTGGGTTTGCGGCAGAAACTTCACAAGACTGTTTTATTTAGCAATGTCAGATTTAGAATTAAACTTAAATGTAAACTTAACTGTTTTTTTCTTACCTAATTAATTAAATATAGGTACCACAATAGGTAGCCTATCGTCATTTTATCTCAGTCCAGCTGCATGTCGTGTCCCACAAGGACCAGTAGGTAAGTACCTACCTATATGACGCGAGTGTGAAAAGCAAGCAAAAACAGCAAATGTATAGTGCCGCAAAGGGCAAGTTTATCATTAGTATCTTCGATTTAAATCCATCTGAAGCAATGATCTGCTGACGTCAGATCACTAATTATTTTTTATAATTATTGTCCTTAAATCATATTTCAATATAGTCACCATCGCCAGAGAGGGATAAGACATACAGTTACTGAGCTCTCGCTCGGCTTCAATTTTGTGACAACAGCTCATTCCTGTTGTACGTAGTACTTATTACTTCCATGGCGAAATGCGGTTCGAATGGTTTGAACGGTATGAAGTGAGCTGTTGGAGTTGTTTGAGCTGCTCTAAAGGTGCTTTATCTGTTGAGCTGCAAGCCGTTGCCCTGAACCGTCGAATCGGTTCGGACCCGAGTTACCCACGTCTGTCTGCGAATATAAAAAAAAAACAAAAAGCATGGCTGACAGCACAGCAAGCAAGTTTTTTCGGCTGATTGAAAATATTTATTCAGATATTTATCCTGCTGAAAAAGCTCTTGTTTTTGTCTAGCTATCTAATTAAAAGTATTTTATTTCACAAATACACATCGCCACGTAGTGACATTTTCCGACGTTACATTTAATTGATAAACTTGCGTTTCTTTCTGTGATCTAAGTTCAGGTTATTACTACTTATCCATTTTATTTACAAAAGGCTGTGAAAAATTGTAAAAGAATGAATAGAAAATGAAGTGCCATTACGAAGTTTTGTGCATCGAGAAGGAGGCGAGTGCTTCAGATATAAAAAAAGCGTATCGGCGACTTGCCTTGCAATGGCACCCAGATAAGAATTTAGACAATCTTGTGGAAGCAAAAGAGCAGTTTCAGCTTGTTCAAAACGCATATGAAGTGTTGTTTGACCCTCAGGAAAGAGCCTGGTAAGAATTTAATTCACAGCACTTCTGTAGGTGAAACATTTTCTCTAAAAGCAGCTACACTAAATGCTCAAAAAAAAATTATCAGCCTGATATTGGAAGGGAATTTTTAAATTAGAATTCAATGACTTCAGTTTGATATACAGGCAAACAAAAATACTTATATATTCATAAAAACGTCTCCTAGTTTTCACAATCCTGCTAATATTATAAATCCGATAGTTTGTGTGTTTGTTTGTTGTTATAGGGTGATGCTGTAACAGCTAAACTGATTGGTATTTGGTAGCAAGATAAATTATGAGCTGGATTGTCACTTAAGCTACTTTTTATTCTGGTAGTGCAAGCAAAACTGCTGGCTTGGGCTAGTAATTCATAATAGATATTGCTGTAAATACCTACTTTTAGATTTTCAAAATTGGTTGGCCCATGGCCACTAATTCACTAATTTTGAGAGCTATTTCTAGTGATCTTGATCTCCTCGGTATTAATAAAATGTATTTTTTTCCAAAATTTTCACCATTCATCATAATTTAGGTATGACAATCACAGAGAGCAGCTACTAAAAGGGGCTGGCAGCTCTTACAATGATGACAGCCTCGATGTGTACCAGTTCTTCAGTCCGTCGTGCTACAAGGGCTTCGGAGAAGACCCACAGAACTTCTATACAGTTTATGCTGAAGTGAGTGTCACTTTAATTTAGTATTAACCCTTTCCATATACTCAGACTTTCATCAATCAAAATGTGGTGTATTTACTAACTAAAGCAATCATAAAACTTATACTAAATTTTGGAAATGGTAAATGGCAGAGTCCGGCAACCCAGCAAAATTTTAAGCAGCATTTCAAATTTATGTTCATTACTAAAATAGAAACGTATAGTATTGAATGTCGCTTGGCCACGTCGCGTCGACTCGAGACTGCGCGTGAAGACAATGCCGGCCGCTGCCATCTTGGATTGAATTGAGTTTTAAGAAATCATAAAACTGATACTGCAACCACCACAAGTGTGGATTACGGCTTATACGAATCTGCATACTATGAAATAAAATTGTTTATTGTCCAAAGTATGGGCAAACTAGACCTGAGATCTGGGTCTATTTCCTCTTTGTAGAGAGATAGTAATTTAATAGCATGAATTCATGACATGACCTTCGAAATTGAATCCTGGCTTATTGGGATATTATGAAAATCTTACCATAATGATTGTATAAATTCTATTTGATTTTTGACCTTTAACTAATTCTAGTATTAGAAACTAACTAACACAATAAGATCCATGTTGATTGAAATAAATGAATAATAATAATAATAGTGTTTTTAATAACACTAGTTTCTGCACGCTAATTATGATTATGGCTGAATTTTTTTTTATTTTTTTTTTAAATTTCAGGTGTTCTCAAAGCTGGCTGCTGAAGAGACCGACTTCCTGGACGACCCGGAAGAAGTTGGAAAGATTCCCAAATTTGGAAACTCCACTACGGTTTATGAAGACGTCCACGAGTTCTATGCTTATTGGATGTCTTTCTCTACTAATAAAAGTAAGTCACTTTACTGACAAACTGGTAGTAAGCTTAGATACTTTTGAGTTACGGAACCCTTATAACGGTCAAGTGCGAGCGAGACTCGCGCCCTAAGGGCCGGTTTTCACCGGGGCGGAGAGGAGAGGAGACGAGAACAAAGCTGGCAGGTTATTACAAACGAAAAGGAAATAACGAAATCGGATTGGTTTATTCAAACTCATCTCCTCTCGTCTTCCCTCCTCTCCGCCCTGGTGGAAATCGGGATTAAGGCTTCCGTATCCGTAAATTATTTCGAGATCGGCAGAGCCCGCTTCGAGTTTCAGCCACTTTTTCCTACAAACTTCACCATCACATTTAAAGGGTAAAAAGTCTTAATTCCTCAGAATTAGACTTTCCATTATTTCTGTCAAAAAGCCTCCTAGCCTCCGTGTCGTCCGGTTTGCGGTCGCCACTGGAGAACCTTTATTCCCCAATGGTTGTCAGTTCTGTGAGATACACAGGGGGCAACTTATGAAGTTCTCTCGCTACAAATATCGGAGTCTTATCAGGGTCTGTTTTCTTGAAAACACCAATAATAATTATGTCCTTTGTTCTTTGTTTTAAAAATATACTGCACTGATTATAAATAGACTTGCGTCTTGAGGCTTTGCGGTATCTGAGGAGAAGATATGACGTATGTTTCCCGAACGTTGCCCATCCGATTATTAATAAATAATAATTCACTTATTTCAGGCTATGTCTGGTTAGATCAATATGAAATCCAGCAGAATGACAACCGAAGGGTCATCAAACTGATGGAGAAAGAGAACAATAAGATCCGGCAGAAGGCCCGCAAGGAACGGAATGAGGAGATCCGACGACTTGTCAGCTTCGTGCGCAGGAGGGATAGGAGAGTGCAGGAGCATGCCAAGCTTTTACAGGAGAAAGCTGAGGCAAACAAAATAAAGGTACGTTTATCAACATCATCATCATCAGCCCGCAGGAGTCCACTGCTGGACATAACCATTCCCCGTAAAATACACTCGAGAGCAATGAATCCGGGTCACTTAAAGAATGTTAAAAATCTCGGAAACTAAAAATGATAGATTAATGCAATAAATTGTATTTAATAGACAATGTAATACTCCTTAAATGAAGGTAAAAAAAATATGAGTCACCATACATTTTATTAACACAAAATTACATAAAGAAAAAAACTGCTGATCTCTCCTTAAAACAAAAATAGGAAACATGAAATTTTTGAACTTTATTACGATTTTCTTGAATTTTAATACTTCGTATTGCCTCCTCGTGCTTCCATTACTGCGTTTACGCAGAAAAAAAACAACAAAAAAACAGAAATCAAACAATGATAAATGACAGATTACAAACAAAAGCAAAACCAAATGCTGTAATTTCGTAGTTCCATCTTCGAAAGTGGCCCTTTTTCAAATTTGATTTTTTTATGATATAACTTTACAATAACTAAGAAGTTTTAATACCTTCATTTAAGGAGTATTACATGGTCTATTAAATACAATTTATTGCATTAACCTAGCATTTTTAGTTTCCGAGATTTTTAGGATTCTTTAAGTGACCCGGATTCATTGCTCTCGAGTGTACTACGACGAACTGTCTTGAACCGCCACCACCCCCCGATTTCTGTAAAAAGTCGTCTAGAGTATACTCTGAGTATAGCTCTCTCCATAGCTCGTAGCCAAATTCACGCTTGGCAGGCGTATTGGTGATCGCAGTTTGGTGTTAAATACTCAGGTGGATGCTGCTGCCCATCCCCTGGTGCAATCAATCAATCAATCATTTACTTATTTCTTGTAAGTGATTTACAATGAAGTGTGGTAAAGGTAAATACACATTTTTACAATGTCACAAAGTTAACAATTTCATAAAAAGACAGTACACAGAATAAAACAAAACACAGTTCCTACTTCCCAAGTATGTGGTACAATAAAACAGTCTAAAACAATCATGTGCTGAGCTCCCAAGCCCTTTTTAACCGACTTCACAAAAAAGGAGGAGGTTTTCAAATCGGTTGTATTTTTTTTTATGTTTGTTACCTCATGTCTCTGGCGTTTATGAACCGATATGGAAAATTCTTTTTTTATTTGAATAGATATACTTCCAGATTGGTCCCATTTTTTTCAGAATCCAGTTCTGATGAAGGAATCCATGAGGAATTGAGGGAACTCCTCAAATATTGTAGGCATACATATGGCGATTTTGATATTTTCAGCAACATACCAAGCATTTGCATTCAGAAAGTATCATAATCCTTTCACCACTATGGTTCTTTCATCATTTTTTTTTTCATCCAAATATTTAGTCGAATACAATGGCGGAAGTCGGTTTTTTAAATGAAAAGTTATCTCATCAAGGTGACAATTTATTAAATTATTTACTATTTATTAGAAAATATTTTATTTGTCACTTTTCAATTAATCTAATTATACGACTGCGTGTATCGGAATACACACCACTCAACGTTATGCTAGTTTTGTTCTTTTTAGTCAACGAAACTATGGCTAAAAATAAAAGATTACCGTGATTGTTAAATATGTTTAATTTGTTACTGAACTACTTGCTCCTAACATAAATGTTGATAGATAAATACCAGTTATTAAAGGATTGGTAGGTTTGCTATCTGTTTGATAATTATCCCGGTATCAAAAGGCATATTTATCTTGATAATTTCAAAAACTGGTTTCCATACACACAAACCCTACATCCTTTCTCGATTTTTTAAGGTGTCTGAAAACTGAATGTTATCTTGTTAACAATTTCTAGGCAGAACAAGTCCGCAGAGAGAGAATAATGCAGCGTCAGAAGGAGATAGCAGAAGCTAAAAAGAAGGAGGGTGAGTCCTCATTCCTTCAGAGTGAGGATTACCAGAAGAAGCTGAGTGAGATTGAATCGCTGTTGGCCGAGGAGTTCGGGCTGTCGTCGGACGATGACACCATTAGTGAGGGGGGCATGGAGAGCAGCAATGAGGAGAGTTCCAAGACTGAGGAGGTACGTGTGGCATTTATTTTTACCCGCAATAGAAAGACCCCAGAAATTGACATTAGAGATTATCAGCCTATCAAATAGACCTCTCGCAAACAAAGCCAAAGCTATCTTGAGCCGCCTCCATCCACCGACTTCCTACTACCTTTAAAATGTATAAGATCCACCGAGAGCACCTCTACTGCGTCGTCCGATTTGTGGTCGCCATTCAACAACCTTTATTCCTTAGCGGTTGTCAGTAAACACAAGTACGTACAATAGTCCCTTTTCAGGGCCAACGCAACTCAAGCTGCTGCTCTCTGACCTAATACAGGGTGACCAAGAAAGAACCAGTGTCAATAACAACAATCAAAACATTTCTTTTTTAACCGACTTCACAAAAAAGGAGGAGGTTCTCAGTTCGGTTGTGTGTTTTTTTTTTTTTTGTATGTTTGTTACCTCATCTCTCCGTCGTTTATGAACCGATTTGAAAAATTATTTTTTTATTTGAATAGATATACTTCCAGATTGGTCCCATTTTTTTCAGAATCCATGAGGAATTGAGGGAACTCCTCAAATATTGTAGGCATACATATGGCGATTTTGATATTTTCAGCAACAAACCAAGCATTTGCATTCAGAAAGTATCATAATCCTTTCACCACTATGGTTCTTTCATCATTTTTTTTTCATCCAAAATTATTTAGTCGAATACAATGGCGGAAGTCGGTTTTTTAAATGAAAAGTTATTTAAATCTATTTTTCCATTAATTTCAGGCAAGTGAAGCTTCAAAAGCGACCGCTAAATCATCTAAGAGCCGGATGCGTAACCTCTACTGCTCGGCTTGCAGCAAACTTTTCAAAAACGTGAACTCTTTCGAGAACCACGAGAACAGCAAAAAACACAAGGAGAATGTAGCCAACATGACAATGAATGAAGACATCGCAATATCCGGTGATGAGGAGGAGGAAATCAGTGAGGAGGAAATAGAGGAAGTGGGTGATGCCCCACCAAATGTGCCTGAGGAAATTAAGGTGAATGGGACCACGGAGGATGAGGAGGCGCAGGATAATTCTACTTCGGATATTGAGGATAATGATTTGCGGGAGACGCTGAGTGACGATTCGGATAAGATACAGGTAAACTTCTGCACCATACGCATACTTAGGAACTAGACCTTGTCAATCTCAAACGCCATGTTTCCGAACCGTCGAGATTAAACTTTAGTCGGTACGGAAATCGACGTCATAAGAATAAGTTTTATTTCACAAGCTTTATAGATTCTTGCAATAATCTTTCTTGAATAGATCTTGTCATACCTAAACTTCATGTTTCCGTACCGACGACCGAATAAACTTAAATCGGTACGGAAGTCGACGTGATGGGAATAAGTCCTATTTTACGAGCTTTATGAATTCTTGCAATAGTTTGCAATATACCTTGGAAACCCAAACTTCATGTTTCCGTACCGACCACCGACAAAATTTTAGTCTGTACGGAAATCGATGTCATAGGAAAAAGTTTTAACCCATTTCCCATCATCCGATTGTGCTTATGTTGTGCAAAACTGTCAAGTTCCGATGACAATACAATATTAAGGTTACAGTACAGCGGACAATCTGATGATGGAGTTGGAAGATAATGGGGATCCTTCTCAAAAGATAATTGGCTAGGTTTTAATTAACTACTAATTTCATCATTCATTTCAAGTGAGTCAAATAATTAAAGTGAGTATAGAATATATTGTGGAACCGTTAGTTTATATTATTAATTTATCTTTAGAAAACGGTTGCTTTCCAGACGATCTCAAAAGAACTTTAATCAAACCACTGTATAAAAAAGGTTTTAAAACAGATATGGAAAATTATAGGCCTATCGCTTTACTACCTAGTTTCTCCAAAATATTTGAAAAGGTAATATATAAACGAATAGTTTCTTTCTTAAATTATAATAAAATTCTAAACGCAAACCAATTTGGCTTCCAAAAAGACAAAAACACTACTTTAGCTATCTTTAAAGTGCTAAAAAAAGTCTGGGAAGAGTTAAACAATAGATCATATGGTGTGGCTCTCTTCTTAGATATGTCAAAAGCCTTTGACTGTGTTATTCATAAAGTTTTACTTAACAAATTAGAGGCCATAGGTATAAGAGGAATGGCGTTATCACTTATTGCCTCGTACTTAAGCGATAGGAGACAGGCCACTGTTATAGATAGTTATAATAAAGTAACTAAAACAGTAGAAAGAATACAATCAGATTCTGAAGAGATTATTCTAGGTGTTCCTCAAGGTAGTGTACTTGGGCCGCTACTGTTTTTGTTGTATATCAACGATTTACCTCAAATCACTTCACACTTGTGCATTATGTTTGCCGATGACGCAACAATATTCATACCTCAGAACAAAAAATCTGCATCGGAACATGAGTCTGAAATAAACGACACTCTAAATTCTGTAGTAAATTGGCTTGAATCCATAAACTTAAGTGTTAATATAAAAAAAACTAATATATTACGATTTCTAAATTATAAAACACCTTCAATTAATATAAATGTAGTAAATAGAGGCAAAGAAGTTAAAGAAATAAATAATACAAGTTTTCTAGGTATAACAATAGATTCACATTTAAACTGGAAAGCCCATATATGTAAAATAAACCAAAAAATATCAAAATACTGCTATGCACTATCTATTCTTAGCTCTATCTCTTCTAAAAGTATAGCAAAACAGTCATATTACGGATTTGTTTATCCTCAATTAAGTTATGGGATTATCTTCTGGGGTAATTCTGTTGATATTCAATCCACTTTTGTTATGCAAAAGAGGTGCTTGCATATAACATGAGAAGCACTGAATCTCTTCGCAATATTTTCAAGGATGAAAAATACCTAACCCTTGCCTGTATCTATATTGCCTGTATATTAGAAATTTGCTTATTTGTTAAAAACAATGGTAACTATTTTTTCGAGAAGAAATCTTGTAGAGCTGATTCATTAAGAACAAAACACAAATATAATATTTGCATACCCCAAATTAATAATGCAATTTATAATAGAAGTACTTTTGTTACAGCAATTAAGATTTACAACAGTTTACCATTAGAAATAAAACTCCTCGAAGGAACCAGGTTTAAAAATCATCTCAGAAAATGGCTTACATTAAATGTGTTCTATAACCTAAGCGAGTATTATGAGAGAGATGGTGAATATGTTAAACAGTAGCTTTGCATACTTTGTTTGTATCTGTGGTGTTAGGTTACTGTTTTAAGTGTATTTAGCATACTATAAATCTATGGTATTAAGTATATTGTACGTCCTAGATGGACAAACTGTTTAACTTGTACCTATCTGTATAACATCTTTTGTACAACAGTTAACAATAAATCTTTTTCTGATTCTGATTTCTGATTCTGAAACTACTACTTTTACTGATGATGAATATCATCAGTAGCAAGACTTAATGTCATAAAAGCTTGTTATTCAAAATATATTCTTCAACAAAAAACTTCTGGTACCTATTTTCCAGGAGACTGAGAGTCATATTGGCAAGAATTTAACTAAATTGTATTGAAAACCGTTAAAAAATATTTCTTCCCTACAGGCACTGCCCAAGAGTCAAAAAAAGAAGAAAAACAAGAAGAAGTCTTTTATTCCGATGCCCGAAAGCGAAGGAAACGACAGCCACGACGAAATGAGCTTCAACGAGATAGAAGGACCCGCGCGCAGCCGGAAGGCCAAGAAATTCAACATGCTCAAAAGCCAGATACAGGCCAAAAAGGAACTAAATCTCAAAAAAGGATCGCAATCACAGACATCTACAGAAAACTTATACGAAGTTTCCAGCACAACTCCCACAGATGGCGAGGCATTGCCGAGCGACAAACCAGCATTACCTAAAGCGCAGAGAAATGTCAAGCCGAATATACAACATAAGCCGAAAAAGACTGTTGAACGAAAACCTGCTCGAACCAAAACCAGTGAAACTGAAGACTCCAGTACAGCTCTTAACCTTAGGTGTGCAATATGTCAAACAGACTTTGCATCAAAGAATAAGTTATTTGAACATCTCAAAAAGACGGGCCACTCAATACCTCTACCGCAGACTAGTTTCACTCAAACGAAGAAAGGCAAACGGGCAAATAGATAAATGTGCAATTTAGATAGGATGGAATGTTTATATTAATTAATCATCGTGAATCAATGTGATTACTTTAAATCTCTACAAATGAGTTTTATCAATCTATTTATTGAAATTATCAATTGATGTCATTACACTATGCCTAACGAAAGATTTGTTTTTCTCAAACCTCTTGCAAAATAAACTGTCACGCCAGAAATGGAAAAATTTGGGATGTTTATAACTGTCACACCCATAAGTACTCCGATAGTTTAACTGTTAACTTGATTAAATATCTAAGAATCGTTCCAAAAGTCCTAAGGGCAAGGATCGATCATACTATCAAAAACCTCAAGGAACATAGACAGCGAAGAGACAATGAGATTGGTTATTAGGCATAATCTAACACATATCATACTAGAATTGAGTTCTCGTCGCACGACCTTTGAGCGTGGTCGCGGTCGGTGCTCATGAGGAAGGACCTCAAAATGGTCAACGAAACGTCAGCAGGAGAATAGTAAAGTACGTGGTGTATAGTCGTAATTTTTCTAAAACATATCATACTGCCTAGAAGTCCTTGTCAATGTAAGGCAAGCATGTCAAACATGCGGCCCATTACGACTTTGACTGCGGCCCGATTCAATTTTAAGAGCAAAGTTTATTTTTCTGTAATTTTAATAATTAAGTAATGATTAAATAAACGATTAGCGTCCTGCGAAAGTCACTCGGTGAGTATAACGTCTGACAAGTAAAAATAATATGACCATCATTTGATCAAACGTTAGTCACCGAGTGACTTTCAGGTAGGGAATAGGGGGCCAGCACTACTAGGTCTTAGGTATATCTATGCAATGAGTTTGTTTTCTTTGTGGTCGGGTTTTGCGGCCCACTGATTCTATAGTCTTAAGCTTTTGGCCCACCAATGACTTTGAGTTTGACATGCATGATGTAATGGAACGAGGCATCATGTCTCAACCCCTTAGATGCTACCTATAGGTTACGATTATCTCGGTATAACGCGTACGAAAATGCGGGCGGACAGGAACAGTCCATCGTTTTAAAAATTTAAGTAACTACACAATAGGTTTCCATTCCGCATAAGGTACTCTGTGAGCAGCCCCTGAGGTCCTTTTTGTTTTAGTCTTAGAAAAGGACCGCGATAATTTTAGCTTTAGAGAATGCTGCAAACAATCAATCATCATCAGCAGCATCTCCTTGCCCATTCTTTACGTTTTCAGCTAAAAAAAGGTTATAAGTAGGTACCATGGTTTATTTTAATTGTGACTGAAGGTTACCTACACGGTTTAACCTTTTTTTAAGCTGAAAACGTAAAGAATGGGCTTAGAACAATAATGACTCAGGGACATGCTACCAAGAATACTATTTTTTCCCGAAATCTTTATGAAATACAGTCACAATTCAAATAAACCAATAACAAAAATTTACTTTCTTGTCCAGTGAAAACAAGGCCGAAAATGTTTTCAGCCTTTCGTTTGCTGATGCAATGAATCTAAATTATTCATATATTATCATGGTTCAACAAAGGCTCCTTAATGGCGATAGTAGGCATCGTGCTACGAAATCTTATTTACAGCCTCAAATTCATCATCATCATCATCAGCAGCTTTTAGAAGTCCACTGCTGGACAAGGCCTCCCCCATGAACGCTATGATGTGATTTACCACGCTTGGCAGGCAGATTGGTGCTATGTTTATTTGGATGCTGCTACGCCATCCCCAGGCATAGTCTTTAACGACATCCAGGGGAGGAGACGGGGTTCGGGGTATATCAGTGGAGACTGGAGACCACAAATTGAGGCACTTGCTAGTAGACTTAGTTCCACTGCATAATGCAATTTGTATGATAAGGCAGCTTCATTTTAGCTACTAGTTACTAGTAGCTATAGTGTAATGTCATATGGTATCATACTGTGGGGGAAAGCAGCAGATATCCAAGCTATATTTGTCTCACAAAACGGGCAATACGCGCCATTTATAAAATGAAGTTGCAGGACTCCTTGAGAGTATTTTAAAGAAACAAGTATTCTCACAGTAATATCGTAATATATCTATGAAAACTGATTATATACATATACATTAACACTTGGATAATTTTATGAAAAACACTATGTTCATGGAACAAACATAACATAAACATTCATAAGTAAGTACATCAAAAACAAAAATAAACTGAATATTCCAAAATTTCGATTAAAGAAAGTACCTAAGTGGATCTTTTATGGGAAATACACTTGTATAATACACTTCCAGAAAGTGCATCTAAATCCTACATAAAGAATAATCTAATTAAGAAAGCGTATTACACTCAAGTTAGATTGCTCTGCCCTCCGACTGCTAAAATGATAATTTGCAATACCTAACTGTACCTACATCTTCGTGAATCATTCTTCAACATTTAACCTACATAATATTGGTTGTTATATACCTAAGTACTATAATATATTGTACTATATGTATATCAAGCGTAGCATGTGCTGTCTTATGACCTTTTGCTGATTCTTATTTAGGTACATTGACTTATGACTAACTAAGGTTTTTAAGTTCTCTTTTTCCATGCATCAGCTTCTCATTGTTCTCGAGGCAACACACAGGCGCTTCCCACCTAATGCTTAACTAATAAATTCGTCAAATCTTTAAGTACTTATAAGAAATGGTAAGACGGATCATCAAACCAAGCTAAGCCGTGTTTGTTGCCCTGGTTCTTCATGGTTTGGTTGCATTGGAACAGGAGTAATTTTGATTCATAAGCAGCCCACAGTAAAAAGAGACCCTTTATCATGGCCCCTTATAATAATAAATTTATTTCAGGCTAAAATGGGAAATGTACAATAAATCATACTTATATTTATTATATTGTCACGGGTATTTATCGCGTGTTACCTTATTATTTATTATTCCCGACGTTTCAAACGACGATAAATAACCTGTGACAATATATTATAATATGTGTTCTAATCGCGAGTTTAAAAAATTATACCTAAACATTAAGCACATAGAAATATATACCTTATAGACTAACATACATATTTTATATCTAAAAAACTTATTTATTTATTACACGTGAAGACGGCGACGTGTAGCGCAATGTGCGGTGTCTCGTGTCAGGCGTCCAACAAACTTTCTGAACTCGAGTCCCTTCGGCCAAAACTCCTCACTCATAAAAGTCGATAAACGGTCAGTCGACACTCTCACCATAAATGAAATAAAATTCACATGGCGAGACTCCAACTTCTTGACCCTCAAGGTGAAGGGGGGATGAGCCCTATATGAGGCTCTGCCTACCCCTTAGGGGGAAAAGGTGTGTGTTTATGTATGTAGGAAGATGATTCAAAATGATCCTTGTGATTTCAATGAATAAAATACTTTTTACTTTGATTCATTATCGTTTTCAAACCCAACGAGGGAGCTTGCGTCGAAGACCCGGGATGTGGACACTATATTAGAGCAAGACTTCCAGCTAGACCTACCCCTAAAACCGACTACACCTAGAGAGATCTCCAAACTGATACAAAAACTCGAGAACAATAAAGCTCCGGGATTTGATCAAATTACTAAAGAAGTGCACCGTCACCTACCAAGAAAAGGGATTGTCTTCCTAGCAACACTCTTCAATGGCATTATGAGCGTAGGCCACTACCCTAGCCATAGATAAATCATAGCCTAGCGTATGGAAAGTCTCCCAAATCATTATGATTCATAAAGAATCAAAGCCAATCAACGAAGTTAGCTCTTACAGGCCGATAAGCCTACTACCTGTCATCTCCAAGATATTTGAGAAAGTGCTGCTGTCTCGAATACTGAAGACCCTACATGAACGATCAATAATACCTGTCCACCAGTTCGGATTCCGAAAAAAACACGGCACCACTGAACAAGTACACAGAGTTGTAGACCAAATAAGAAAATCCCTAGAAAACAAGGAATACTGCTCGGCAGCCTTTCTAGACATACAACAGGCCTTCGATAAGGTTTGGCTTAAGGGCATGCTTTGTTAAATCAAAGCAATGCTACCCCACCCCTTTTTTACACTGCTAAAATCCTACATCTCACAGAGAATATTCCAAGTCAAAGATGGCGAATTCACATCTAACTTCTACGACATCCAGGCAGGCGTGCCGCAGGGATCAGTACTAGGACCTGTCCTATATACGATCTTCACATGCGACCTGCCCGAAACACCGAACGTAGTCACAGCTACGTTTGCGGACGACACTGCGATCCTAGCAAGTAATAGCGACCGAACCAAAGCCTCAGAGGATCTCCAGAACGGGCTAGATGAAATCCAAAATGGCTGAGCAACTGGCGAATTAAGGCTAGCGCTTCGAAATCCAACCACATCACATTTGCCCTTCGCGCTGGAGACTGCCCTTCTGTGCACTTGGGTAGCACTATACTACCACATAACGAGACCGTTAAATACCTGGGCTTGCACTTGGACAGGCGACTAACCTGGAAAAAACACATACAAAAGAAAAGAGATAAACTGAACCTCAAGTATCGCGATCTACATTGGCTCCTCGGAAGAAATTCGGTGCTCAGCATAACAACAAACTCCTTATATACAAGGTCGTTTTTAAACCTATCTGGACGTATGGCATCCAACTATGGGGGTCAGCATGCAATTCTAACATTGCTGTCATACAAAGAGCCCAAAACAGCATACTAAGAAACATAACAAACTCTCCATGGTTTCTAAGGAACATTGAACTCCATGAACATTTCAAAATCGACACAATAGCTGAAGAAATCAAACGATTCTAAACTGCTTACAAAGACAGGCTTGATCGGCATCCAAACTGCCTTGCAGCTGAACTGACAACCATCAACTACCCCAAGAGGCTGAAAAGACACCACATAATTGAACTAGATTTATAAAAGAAGGAAGAAGAGGTCAATGGACCGCTCATACTGCTCAATCCCAGCGCTTACAACACATCTGCTCATAGTTCGAAGAACTGATCGCAGATTAAAATGGAAAAAGAAAAAAAAAACTTTGATTAATTATAACGTAGTATTCATTATGATAAGGTACTTAGTACAAATAGTGAAAAAAATCTTATGAAAAAGTATTATTTTATATAATTTTCTAGAATTAGTGCATGAATAAAACATTAAGTACATACTATTTAGTAGCTACAGTACATCAACTGCATAATTCAATCTAAAAACAGTCAAAGTACATTTACACACAGTTTACAGTAAGTAAAAGAAAGTTACACACATTTTAAATAACAAACATTAATTAGAATTATATTGTAATCATTCATTAACAAGACACTATTTTGTTTTACTATAAAATAATTATGATTCTTTTAAAAAGCTTTTTAAATTTATTTTTTAGCTTCTTTCTTCTTTGTTTTTCTTTTTAATGGCTAAATAACAACGAGAATAGCTAAAAGCTTCAGTCACGCAGTACAAATAAGAAAACAATCATTACATAGCATCTTGTAGGAGGCTGTATTCATAACTCAGATCTGTTACATACTTTGGTTCTCGATGAAGCACCGTTACCTTGCAGGAGAGTTCTTAGATTTTATAAAAGCTAACACCTAAGTATTGAAAAGTACTAAGTAATAAATAAAAGTTAATCTAGCTCTGGTATATCATTAAAACTAAACCCCGGATACTCTTTATAAGCATAGTAAGCTATCCTAATATTATATGCTCCAGGAAGAAACATAATACCGCCTAATACTATTACAGGCCACAATCGGTCAGAATACTTACTATCTATGTGTCCAGTGACTATAAGACTACCAACTATCAGTAAAATGGTTCCAACAATGAATAGGAATGCAGCCAGTGATATGGCTTTCCAGGGTATTTTTATAGGAGGTTCTTCGAATTGTGCATCGGAGAAACCGCTGTCGTCGTTTGATACTAGGCGGTAACCGTCGTCGTGCTGCCGCCCGAACCGGAATCTTGACATGCTCAGAGTCTTTATTTTTTCTGTAAACAAACAGTGATTGATAGTAAATATAAACAAAACAAATCTCTAACTTTCGCTATTAAAAATAACGCACCACTGTAAATGTGTTATTTTGTTAAGTATCTCACACTCAGCAGACCACACACGCAAACTAGTCCAGAAAGAAAACAAGGAATTCACAGATTTATAAGTTTACTACTTGAAGGAATTAATTCGTGCGTAAATTCGATAAAGCAGTTCAGCCATAGAACTAGAAATTATATACCCGTTAGCGATGCGCGACTATGAATAAAAGTATTCGAACTAGTCGACTAATAAATTCATCCAACTAGTGCGACTGAAGTCGCGAACACCGAATGAATTCATTCATCCATCCAACTGACGATTGACGACTGAAGCGACTGACTTTCATCGCTAGCTAATTCGCTAACGTCACCGAATTAATTCATTCATCCTAGCATTATAACACTTTTTTATTCGTTTTATGACCGACTCGGGGTTTTCCGCTGCAATTCGGCCCGGTCATTACTGGAACTCCACTTTTTAATTGGTTAACTATTCGAATCTGGCATTGTATGTGCAGGTGGTCCCTCTTCTCCGGCACGTTCGTTTTCTTCTATTTCTAATTGGATAGGGTGCTTTCTTTTTAGGTGATCTTTAAGATTTGAGGTGTTGCCGTGGTTCAGGTAAGTTTTTTTGCAAAGTTTGCAAACCGCCTCTTTTTTGTTGGTTGATAAGTCAAAAAAATGCCAAACAATAGATTTTTTAAAAGTCGGTCGAGGCATTTTCACCTCCACCAAAATAAAATACTCCAAGCAGACCAAAATACACTTGAATCTTTTTCAAGGCAATAATAATTC
Source organism: Epirrita christyi (assembly GCA_951392215.1). NCBI lineage: Eukaryota > Metazoa > Arthropoda > Insecta > Lepidoptera > Geometridae > Epirrita > Epirrita christyi. Next base: position 3,965,375 of record OX595843.1, read on the forward strand.
ACTTTTCGTGCCACTTGCAGCTTTTCTTCTTTTTTTTAAGCCTATGCCAATGTGGCAAAAAAAATATTAAGAAAATTTTACCTAGGTAAAGTGTATTTTGAAAAAATTACACATCGGCGCGAAAATTTTTGGTGTGAAGTCAGGGTCAAGAAAATTCACTGCTATCCTTGTCTTTCATGGTGTGTTTTGAATAGAAAAGAGCAGGACCGAATATGATTGTAATAGTACGTAAGTATAATGCCCTTGTGCGACGCCAAATACGAAAAAAAAAACCGTGCCATAGAGATTCACTTTTTTAAAAAGGGAAGTCTGGTTATTGGCGTTGTAGGTAGATCTTGGGTAGATACTTTGATCACCAATTCACCAATCACAGTGTTCCGCCGCCTAGCGGAAGTCGTGTCGGGCATCGTCGGCACCAGTCGTCGCGCGCGAGTGAATTCGTATCCATTCGGGGTTTTCCGCTGCGGATCGTACAAGTACTGAAAATAGTATTCGTTTATTCGAATAACTTTTCTAGTTTAGCACTATTTTTCAAGTCGACTGAGAAATTCAGTAGTGGCGTATTATTCGATAGTAAAATTTAGTTATAGTCGCGCATCGCTAATACCCGTCAACAAGAAAACCGGCAAGAACACACAGGGCGGTTGTTCTGATAAATAAGGCGTGCTCGATTTTTGGGTCGAACTGGGTCGGCTATTTGCCCGACCAAGCCCTAGTTGTAAACAATCTTGTAAGCAATAAATGAATTACTATGAAATAATGAAATTTTACACAACAATGGCACTAATGTCCTTATGTTTACTCTAAAGCTCACTAACGAAACATACATTTAGAACAAAATAATGAAGCAAAACTACAACTTCAATGAAAACTGTTGAAGCACTTGCGTAAAGTCAGCCCAGGCCGATACTGGCTTTGCCTCGTACCACAATGCACAATATTACACTCAGGCATTGTGAAATCCAACTTGTGTAGTAAAAAATATAGGTATTTGCTAATAAAATAGTGAAAATTTACGAAAACACAAAAAGTAAACAAAACTTTGAATGAAGGCAATTAAAGGTCACAGAGTATTAAATGAATGGTTGAATGGCAAGCTAATGGTGGGCAATTTTCATACAAAATAAATGTTACTGCCGCTCCATTTTGTTCCTTGCTCCAAGCAAGAACACAACTGCGTCCCGTCCGTCCGTCAGTTGTCAGCTGTCACATCACTCACAGCACTACAAGACTAGGGAGGGTAATTACATCCTCTTTGGCTTGTTTGTCATCTACTGACAGTCTGCTTTTTTTTTGAAATGGAAGTTTATTCTCTTATTGTCTATGCCGCCCTCGCCATGTGCCGGCCGGCGGCCCCTCCCTTCTTACAGACAAACTGCGGAAAACATGGTGGAGCGTGCTTTCGGCATCCTTCCCAAAGAGGGTGATGCGATCCTGCTAGGTCTTAGTGTTAGGTACTCTACTTTGCACAGATAGTAAAATCACTGATGCAGTATGTTATGGAGCTGAGCTAAGGGGGCGCGCCGAGAGTGCGCTTTTCGCATGCTAAAGCGCGCCATACGATCAATCGTGAAACCCGCCCGAAGGAAACTTTCCGAAGGGCAAGTTTTGTTTGTGTAAGTCCTACTAATATTATAAACGCGAAAGTTTGTGCGGATGTTTGTTACTCTTTCATGTAAAAACTACTGAATGGATTTGAGTGAAATTTGGAATGGAGATACTTTACGCCCTGGATTAACACATAGGCTACTTTTCATCATCATCATCAAACGCGTGTTTGTTACTCTTTCACGCAAAACTACTGAATGGATTTGAGTGAAATTTGGAATGGAGATACTTTACGCCCTGGATTAACACATAGGCTACTTTTCATCATCATCATCATCATCAAACGTGTGTTTGTTACTCTTTCACGTAAAAACTACTGAATGGATTTGAGTGAAATTTGGAATGGAGATACTTTACGCCCTGGATTAACACATAGGCTACTTTTCATCATCATCATCATCATCAAACGCGTGTTTATTACTCTTTCACGTAAAAACTACTTAATGGATTTGAGTGAAATTTGGAATGGAGATACTTTACGCCCTGGATTAACACATAGGCTACTTTTCATCATCATCATCATCATCATCATCAATTTTCATCATTATTCACGCGGGTGAAACCGCGGGGCGCAACTAGTACGGTATAATTTATTTGTTTTGTGAATATTTTAACTTGTACCATTTGTATTATTTAATTAATAAGTAGTATAGGATTTGTTATCTAGGCCTAGGGTATACCTCGAAAAATAGTACATAATAATATACTCTCATTTTTAATCTTACTCATTTTTTCTTAGAATAAGGACCATTTTTTTAAACAAAGAAATGTCAAGATATGCCACTGTGTGTATAAGTGTTATGTATGTGTATATCATGGAAGTAATAAGTATTACGTACAGTACTTATTACATCCATGGTGTAGGTATATATACACATTTATGATACACATGTACATGTACTTATGTATAAGTGTCATATATGTGTATCATATGTGTATACACATATGATACATGACACTTATACACACAGTGGCATTTCTTTGTTTACAAAAAAATTCTAAGATTAAAAATCAGAGTATAGATCTAGAGCTCTAACACAAACAACGTAAACCGTTAACTCCCAGCGTCCCCCACCTGTCTGGCCCCACTGCTGGGAGACGTTGGGAGAAAAAAGTGCCAACGTCCCCCACTCGACAAGCTCAGAATAATGACTTTAGTTAGTCATTATTCTGAGGTAAAGCCATACCAGCGCGCCATCGCGTCGCTTCGCTGCTGCACTAGCTGGTACCTAGGTACTTACATAATTCTTCTATTCTATCGAACCAACATGGTCTTTGGCTTGACAATGAATATGAATAAATAAACTTATTCTAAGAACTTTGGTATGCAGACGTGAGATGCTTTGCTGCCTACCTTTGATATGCTGAGATAGCCGCGTCATTCAATCCTTCAATGCTTGACCACAGGAACCTGTAAAAATAAAAGTAGGTAATGGTGAATATACAGGATGTAAAAGGACAGCTCCCGAATACTGAAGGTACCGGTAAAGCTACCTATATCATAGCTATATAAAATAGCGCGAGTTCATAGAGCGCACCGGCTCTTTTATTGATATTTAAAGAAAACACGAAAAAGCGGCCCAAAAGTGAGCATTTTTTTTTCGCTTTTCGGGAGTAGTCTTTTTACACCCGTTATATGCCGGTCCCCCCTCTAAAGTCGGCCCCCTACACATGTTTCCTTTCTTAACGCCTGTTACTATAGAACTCAACCAGTCCCTCAGACTTAGCGTTAAAATCAAAGTAGGTACCTAACCTAGGTACCTAATCGTTACGTGACTAACTCACTCACTCACTGACTATAAAAGCCTAGAAGACCTGAAAAGTGGATATAATACTTCAGAAATCCATTCTACACTAATAAATAAACGAAAAAAAAATATTATTATGCTTAGTAACAATTCCGCAACTCTTCACCGAGAACTTGGAAAGAATTCAACACGTGTTTCGCCTCTCAACTTCAACTTGTCAACTTTTTCCTAAGTATTTTTCGGAGAGAGGCGAAACACGTGTCGAATTCTTTGTTGTCGGTGGAGAGTGACGGTATTGTTACTGTATTATATATTTGTCGACTATAAAATATTATACAAAATTAAGTTATTTAGCACGTGGGACTTTGTATTATTGAATCTGTGGCCCGGGTAACTAATTAGCTTTGCCGTCTGTACAAAGTATTGGTAGGTACCACAGGAGGTACCTACCTACCTATACTTTGGGAGGTAGGTAAGCGGACAGTGGTGGATTTATACTAGGGGCAGTCGGGGGCTAGTGCCCAGGGCGGCAAATTTTCTAGGGCGGCAAAATTTGGAAAGTGAGAAAAAAAATTCTATACAATATATAATTAACTAATTCTTTTAAATAAACATTTTATCTTTCAAGAAATATAATTCAAGTATTATGTATCACATTAAAATTTTGTATATTATTTAATATAAATAAAACATAATGTATAATCATGATAAATTTCCTGCAATCAATTAGTTATTCTAATTCTTAAAAAATAAGATATCAAAACTATTAAAATAAAATTTAAGTCATAGGGTGGCATTTTCGTGCCCCAGGGCGGCACAAATTTAAATCCGGCCCTGTAAGCGGAGTTTGCAACGCTTAGGATGTAAGAAGTGTAAGTACGTAGGCACCTACGTATGCGTCATTACTGCGGATTGCATCGTCCTTGACCTGATGCGACGCCTCGATTCAATGCGAAAACATGGAGCCAGGCCAGTCGGAGCAATTAGCTCTTCCGAAACCTCCCCCCAATTACAGCAGCAAAATGGCAATGGGGAACGCACAATGGGGATCATTTTGACAGGCTTAGCGTTGTTCAAATCTTTTGAAACTTAAAAAGAGGGATATTTATGTCAAGAAGTTTCTCCTATTCAAGTTTCATATGATTTAGATAGCGCAAATGAAGCGTAATGGGAAAGAAAAAAATCCTGGATCCGCCCTGCCGATTCATTCCGTCGGAAACCAGGGCGAGCTTTGGCTAATAGGAGGTTTAGGTAGAAAGCAGGATCGCTTGCCGAAATTGTTAGTAACCCTCCAGGGCGGATCCAGGATTTTTTTTCTGAGAGGGGCACAAGGGGCGGACGGGCAAAAAAATCATCAATAACAGTTAGAAACAATTTCAAGTATGTATAGGAAGGTTTATGAAAGTGTCAAAACAATAGAAAAAATCAGATACAACTCTGATACTAAATTTGGTTTGCTTCTAAGTATGTACTGTGATGGAATCTCCAGGGGCACGCGCCCCCGTGCCCTCCCTTAAATCCGCCCTTGGTAACCCTACGTAAACGACCATAACAGGGACGTAATCAGAGGGTTGCTAGGGGGGGTGATCAGCTACCTAAATTCTGTGAAACTTCAATTAAATGTAGCCGGCTGAGACGCAAGAGGTAGCGGGTTTGAATCCCGCTGCCGCATTCTGGGTGTTCTGGTACCATTATGGTACTCGTAGTTCCTGATACCCTCGATACATTATTTAATATATATTTAATTACGTGTATCTACTGCTAAAATCATAACCCTCTTTTTGCTTTGCTGTCGAGTAACGATCCAATTATTAATTCATCCTAGATGAGTGGATTTAGGTAGGTTACTATTTTTAGGATAAAAATAATAAACAAATATGAACTTCCATAAATTATTAAAAGAACTGTTATTTTGGTTATTTTAACAGGCACGTACCGTAATTAGTACCTACCTATGAGAGAGAAGCTAAAACGCTGAATAATGTCATGTTAAGTAGGTATAAGTAAGTAAGTGTCCTAGGTATTTAGCTTAGTTTAATATAGCACGCACGTAATAGCGTCAAGAATACAAAACTTTAACAGTTAGCACGTAAAACGTACCTACTAATTACTTCGCGTGCTTAGTAACAGGGAGGGTGTATGAAAGCCCTAACTGAAATTTCATCAAAACGGTAAAAAGCCGGTAGCTTTCCACCTTGTAGTTGCCAACGGTGTTAAGCTTTTATGGCTAGATTTGATCAGAAAATGGCTACGTGTAACAAAAGTAGGACTCGCACTCAGAGCCATAACAAAGTTTTTTAATTTTCCGTAATTTTTCGGAAGGTTAACTGCATACTTGTTATTGGAGACAACTCATTTACATTGTAATGTGTAGATCCCCAAAACTATTACCAAAATATATATTTCGATTTGTAGTAGGTATATTTGTGTATTATTAGGTACTACTCCAGCTTTGCGTTATTATATATAACACTGTACAATTACTAAATAGTTAGGTAGAGTCTGTTCAGAAAGAGAGCCGTTGTGGGCAAATTGTGAACTACATAATTTATAATCATAATTAGGAGCTGGTTTCTTTCTGTCGGCATTTTGAATCATAAACTAAAGAAATAGTAACAGTTGTAATAGGATCGAAACGTAATAGACGCGCTAATGTATTGCCCGCTATACAAATAAGGTAATTAAGCACATCTGCGCCCTAACACCCCACGACTGGTCTCTTTCTGAACAGACTCTACATACTTGTATTTATTTAGAGCGCTAAAAGGTGTTCTGTTAACAGCCAAATTCCTGATGGTACATTTGAATATGTGATATTCATAATATTTAGTCGTCTAACGTTGACCGAATGACTTTCAAGATAGGGAATACGGGGGGCAGATAGACAGAATAACTAATCCAGAGAAATAGAGTACCGTGGCTCTTTTTACGGCACAAAAAATTCAGTGGCTAGAATTATCCTTTGTTATGTGTGTCCTACTAATTTTTTGATCGAATTATTGTTTTAGTTCTTTGCACTAAATAAATGTTGCACAAAAGTGGACGTAAGTCTGTTTTTCTATAAGTCAACCTTGTATGGTTAAATACAACTTTTAGAAATTATGGAGACATCTAGCCAAAAATTAAAGAAATGGCAACAGTAGCGCTCCTGCCACAGATCATGTTCAAGTTCACAAACTGCCGCCGAGGGGAGAAAGTGGTGTCAAATCGATACCCTCTAGCGATAAAATCGCAAACAGCTGATTCAGCGCTGCGTGAACCACCACACAAAATGAATCACGCAAGAACAACCTCATGAAAATGACTTTTATTTAAAGTTGTTTACTTACTTGTTTAAGAATTGCATGGTTTCCTTTATAAAATCCAGCTAGATGAGCTAAGAACGTAGAATGAAAAAGTAAAAATTGTATTTTTGCCTGGGTTTCTCATGTTCGTATTGAACGAACTTCGTCAACTTTATATCGAATTGTTTCTAAGAAGAAAACAACCTCGTGTAGATATACATACAGCCGTAAGTCAATTGAATGTGATAGATCGTTGGTATATACTATACTTGAGTAATGAAATTAAATAAAAAATGCACACAATTAGCGCTAACTAACTAGGTACTTATAGGCAGATGTTTTTTTACAAACATTGTTTCTCTTGAGGACTTTCTTAGAAACTATTATGTTTTCTTCAATGTTTCATATAGTACCTAGTCAAGTCGTAATTGAAGCCCAGCATCAGACTTCAATTGAGCTTTTGTTCTCAAAGGCTCATTCATAAACCACTAAAGCAAACTACTAAAGGAACAAGTAACACACAAAGATGAAAACAACAGATTTTAATAAACAATTATGTAAAGCTTACCTTTGTACTGTAAGCAAATGCACTGAGTATGTAGCGTTATTGTAGAGCTAGCGTGTCGTATTCAGGGTAGCTTTGCGGCGCGGTATAGCGCACGCGCGGCGGTGCTGCAGCGCGCGCAACCTACCGCGCCGGCTAGGCTGACAGCTCTGCGACCGACCACTCCGCCGGCAAGCCAACCCTGAACCACACGCGCGCCCATCGCTCGCCAAGCGAAGCAACGCCGGCCCCTAGCGGCCAGGAAGGAGCCCTCCTAGGCGCTTCCGACATCCCCCACTGCACTACCCCATACAAAGCGCCACAGAAGCCGGCGTTCGCACACAGAGCCACCCGGATCAAAGGTACTTCATTATTACAGACATGTCCGCCCTGAATCGTTATTCATTTGCACAATGTCACATTTTAATTGTCCTCTAGTTCTAAAACGCGTCTCGGTTGCTGCATTATGACAACTATAGAACCTTATTACAGTGGTGTCCATTTTCGCCAACAAGCAAGGTACCTACTTACTTCGTAATGTTCCGTTAATCTCCATGTACTGTGTTTGACCTTAGTTCATTACGGCTTCTGTTGCATTAAGCCTATCCGTGTCTGATATACTTGATATGACAGTCAGTAGTCAGTAGCTATACACGTTCAGCGTCACCACCATTCTACACCACAGGTTCGTGACACAAAGACTTAGGTATATAGGTTATGTGTAGCGAAACTTGATGTTTCTTAAGTGGGTTTAAAGTAGATGACTACATCACACGCATGGTGAAGAAAATCGGACTCGTCTTCACTAATCTGGTTGATTAGCTGAATAACATTTTAATAAAATCTAGGGCATACAACAATTTCAAAACTTGTTATTTTTCATGTGTCCATGAAATTGAACTACAATCAGTATCGTGGCCTAGAATCCCAGCTTATAGCTGAAGACTGAAGCACTACACTGCCGATCTCAGCAAGGTCAGTGTCGCACGAGACAGCTGATGTGACGTCACTATCCGAAGACACTGTCTACTGAACCAATGTGCTCGTTCCGTCTGAACTCTTTCCTATGTTTTTATTGTTTTGTCCTTCCTGTTCTCTTATCAGATCTAGATCACGTCCATCAGATCTTGTTTTTCGAATTTATTTTGTGATCCTATTTTCAAACCTAGTGATACGGGTGAGAAGCTGAACTCAGGATTCGATATCTCTTCATCGCATGAGAGAGATGTTTGTTATATATTTTTTTAATGATGATATTTTATTTTAACATTCCTAAAAAGGAACCTGATAGAACTCAAAGTTTCATTTATATGACGGCGGATAATCAAATACCCATCAAAGCTTCGATGGTCACCAGATGCATCTTCCTTTAATTATTATAATTTAAATGAATATTCACTGTGATCAAATTATTCAAAGTTGAAGCTAAAACTGACTGAAAATTCAAATGGCTCTGTCTTGAGTCGAGAGCCCCTGGGTTTTCCTTTTGACCTCGCTAATTAACGTCAAACGAGTTATAACGACATTCCCAATTAGGGGACTTCCATATAACACCTAGCTTATAATAATATTAATGAAGAAAGGGATAGTGGAATAGAAGATCTTTTTCCAGCAGTGTGGCAGATAGCGTACTTATGTTTAAAATCTCCATTTATGTACTTAAATTCTTTATTGTATCCAAAATAAAACGAAAGAAAGCCTAATTTATAATTAGCTGCTCCTGGACTTTCATTGTTTCTGCTACTTTTAAGTTCCATACTTCGAATGTAATTTCTTCATCTGTTAAATGTTACATTTTAGGGATAAACTCTTCATGGGTACCTAACATGCAACATGTTTTTAGGTTTTGTACAGTCAGCGTGTGTTTATTATTCATTAAAACTATTACTGTCTCAATTTGAAATTGAACAATCTCTTCTGAAATATCACGAATACTAAATCTCGCATGACAAATCTCCAGTGCCAGAATAAGTGTTAGATTCGCGATCTAGATAGGTAATAGACCGACGAAGCCTGTCCTTGAGAGGGTAATTTCACAAAACCTACCCCGCAAAAACTAGGCTATCCAGCGCTTTCTGATATCGATCTGGAGAACGCTTATCTGACAAAGACAAGCCCTAGGGATGATAGAACGAATAAAGCGGTATCGCTTATTTCTTTCAAGGTTCTCTTGTTCTCTACCTAAGATTGATATGTCCGTCTGTATAAGTTGGTATTTTTACATATTTACCCCCGTCATCACCAGCCTATTTACGTCCACTGCTGGACGAGGTCTCCCCATTGAATACAATGAGGGGAACCCCCGTATGTTATTTCAATTTAAGTATTGCTTAGACTTACTCCTGCCACTGTTTTAAATTATGCAATAGTTAGAGATGGCGATAACTTAAGCATTGCTTATCTTTTGACATACTTAGTATTTTTTTATGTAAGCCCATTAAATTTTCTGCGCTCATCGTTTTTTTTTTATTATTTATGTGTAATGACTGCCATTTGGCCCACCTGATTTTAAGCGGTAACCCCCCAGCCCTTAACAAATGCAATACCTCTTAGGTTGCGTTTACCTAGGACGCGCCCTACGTGACATAGCACTGCGCCAAGATGTGCAAGATGTAAAGTCTGATGTGCCTGTTATTTCACCGGCACTCATAACCTTCAAAACACGTCACTTTAAGACTACAAAAGCGGCATAAACTCGCAAACAATAATCTGTAGAACACTTATCTCTGACAAAGACAAGCCCTATAGATAGAGCTTTAGAATTTTTCAATGTCGCATATTACTTTCAAGGTTTCGTAGTCAACCTAGACACCCTTGTTATTTCATCGGGTTCGTGCACCTTGATTCAAGTCTTTAAAACAGATTGCGTTGAATCATTGAAAAATTACGAGTTCAAAAATTATAACTACCACTATATAAATATCGCACTTAGCCAATCGGCGAAGTGTTGTAAACTCCGATTAGAAAATTATTCTTGATAAAGTTGATCAAATTAGAAGATAATTAAATTACGTGACAAACTTTTCCTGGCATCAGGAAAAAGTTGAAATCATGAAAGATGTGTTGATGCAGGAACGCAATAGGGGGTAGTCAGGGGTATGAATTAACAACGTCAACTCTCTGTGTACTATGTTTTATGTTTATGACATAAAACATAAAGTATAAGTAGCGGCACGAAACTCTAGCGCTGACCATTATTGCGCACTTGCGCAGAAGTCAAAAGTAAGGTATCTTGGGGCATCTCTATCTCTATCTCTATCTATCTTATAATAATTGTATTGCGTGCGCGACTGTACCCATGCGCAACAGCAATCCCCTCCACGTTTCGTTCAGCGCTAGACTTACGTGCCGCTACTTATAGTTAGGTACACGTAGCATGTAGTTTTATTACAATTTCGCAATATAAATTGTTAATTTATTTATTGACGATGTTAAAGTTCATTATGTTTAAGTGGAATACCGGGCTTACAAATTATTTAAATTTTAACTAATGCACTTAACATGCCTTAATTTTTTTAAATAAAACTCTTTAGTCCTCGCTCAGAAATTATGTAAGTTACGATTTTGCGTAAAACTAAACGGCATGTAGTATCTCGAAAATGGAGAAATATGTACAGGGACGCATTAAGGGAGCAGACAGGGGTAGACGCCAAACCTACGCACTATTTAATTTGGCGAGTCGCCAGCGAGACGTCATCAACTTATTTATTTAGCCATATAATACAGAACGTGTTTGTACTTATATGTGTTTACGAAATAATAGTAATGTTTGTATATGAAATACAAGAGTCCTCTCTGCTGTTACCTATAGAGGCGTTTGTTCGGTTACAGAATTATTATTTAGCTCTGTAGGATATCTATTTCTGAATTCATGCTTTACTTTTAAACTTTCGCGATCAGAACACATGTTTATTAATATTGTCACGGGTATTTATCACATTTTACCTTATTATTTATCATAAATAAATAACGATAACACGCGATAAATATCCGTGATAATAAATATAAATATGAACCTTACTCAACTCTTAACTCATCGAATTTAGCATTAAAGTCAGATCTCGTTTTATAACCTTCCATTAAAAAAAAGCTTACGTAGAGATAAGAATACGAAGTAAAAATCCGTTTTTAAATAGAATATCTCTACATACCCACGCGTCTGGTAATACTGAACTGATGGAAACGCAGGTATACCATATCAAATTAGCCTACGAAAACATTTTGCGAACAAGATGAGCGTAAATTGGAATACCCTTAAACCGCGGTAGGGAATCGTTTTAATTGAAAAGTAAACAAATTTTTAATTAAATTCAACCTTATTTTTAGGATTTATTGAACTACTTGATATAGGTAGTAAACAGGTGGCACATAGGTACTTTCTTGGTATTACCCAAAAAAAAATAGACAGGGAAACCCAAAATCAATAAAATTAGCGATTAAACCGTTTTAAAGAGAAAAAAATACCTTATTTAGATGTATTGAAAAATACTACCTAGGACTGAATTACACTCGCGGCGATTGATTGAGTGATTGTGTGTCTTGATTTGTATTGATGACCCACAGTCCGCATTATTTTGTGTTGGCAACGAGTAGGTATCATCCCCAAATCGGCTTTTGTTTTGCTGGTTTTGCGTGTAGGTACATTAAGCCAAATAAGATTTTGGCGATGTTACGACATAGCGTGTAGTAAAATCTAAATAATACGCTGTATGTTCATAAATTACGATGCTGAAAGAACCGTGAAAAAAGATAACAGGTTTATTTTGAGCTACTGTTAAACTACACTTTAGCGAAGGTACCTAAACGGAAATATTCAAATCAATCAATCATCAGCCTGTAGAAGTCCACTGCTGGACATAGACCTCCCCCTTAGAATGCTACAACGAACGGTCTTGAGCCGCCTCCATCCACCAACTTCACGCTATGTTTGTAATGTCTTTAGTCCATGGAGTGGAGGGCCTTCCACTATACCGCGTCGTCCAGTTTGTGGTCGTTACTCGAGAACCTTTATCCTCCAACGGTTATCAGTTCTGCGCGCTATGACCTGCCCATTGCCACTTCAACTTGCTAATTCTGAATTGCCAGAAATATTAAATAAATAAAATGTAGTTACATCAAGCAAATTGTAAAATTGTAAGTTGCAGGATATTTCCTATCATAGCCAAAATCTAAGCTAAACCAAAGAGGAAGCATACAAATTTATATTCATGAGCACGCCACAAGATGTACCTACCTAACACGCAAGCTTTCTAAAAAATAGAAAAAATATTAAAATTCGTCACTTCTTGTTGAGCGTCGTACTTTAGGATTTGACATCACTCCAAAATTACAGATATGAATCACACGAAAATAACTTCGATATAATTAATCTTCTTGATACTGTCATGTTCTTTATGTAATTATTTAGAAGTCAAAATAGAAATGGCGTCGTCATTATTTTTGAATAATTGTGACCTGAGTATTTGTCTCTGTTTGCTTGGGTATATAGTCAGGGATCATTTGAATTTAAATTTTATATTGAAAGAAACCAAAAAAAGTTTAAAAAGAAAAAAAGAAGAACATTTTATAACAAAAAACACACAAACACAAACAAACAACAGAATAGAAGAACTAAAAAAAAGTAACTATGTTTTTTAAAAAAAAAGTTTTTCCATAGTTTTTTATGGAAAAACTTTTTAAAAATTAAATATAAAATAAAAAAACTTATGTACCTACCTAACTACAATAGCGAAATCGAAAAAACACAACTCAGTGAAAATTAAGCTAATGATATCGTCTCAACAGGAACGTAATCAAGGCTAAATACGGTGGGCAAAACGAGCGTCCGCAAAAATTGACACGGAATTTAATTAATTAGCGACGAGTTTTATCTCCCTCAGCAAGCAGATGTGGTAAATATAGTTATGTTTCATCCTCATTTAATTTTATGTATTTTTCTTGGTAATACAAGTGAGTTACGGCAAACTGTTAATTGTAACAGTAAATTGTTAAAAAGACAATGTCGTAATAACTTAGTTGAATTTGTAGCTACGAAAAGAAATATGTGCTGGTTTATGTCGCCTTTAAAAATAAAAATATCTAGGTACCTGTTTAAATGATTAATTTTGTATATGACGGTACCAAGTATCTAATATTGATCCCATGGTAAATAAATCTCACTATTTTTGAGGTACTTATCTAATAAAAGACCAAAGAATATGTTCGTTGGTCTTTACATAAGAATGCATAGTACATAATATGTGACGTAGGGGCACTGCAGTGCCCAAGTACCTACGAGTAGTAAGTAGGTAGCAACCGACTATTCACACGCAAAACCATCCATAGAGAATAACTAGGTATAAAGTGGTAAAGTTACTCACTAGCTGCCAAGTTTGTGCCAACTCGTTCTTTACGAGTTTGCTATTTCACACTAACTAAAATAAGGTTTTTTGTAGTTCAAATGCACTCTAAGAAAAGGTTCCTACCGGTAGTGCGCTTACGCCTTTTTGTACCTACGCGAACAAAGTTTGATTCTATTTTGGCTATTATTTCATCAAACTCCATGAAATTTTGTACTCATGATCAGTACACTAATATCTAGACCATCAGCCATCAGTTTAAAAAAATAGTTTTTTTAATTTATGGTTTGGTACCCATAATATATTATAATTTTATAAGAAACTAACGCACTACGGTTCTAGATATTAGTGTACTGGGCCCCAATTCTACTAAACAAGTTGATATTTTTGACACTTTTGCTAAGTGACCATTTTGAGATAATTCATTAACAATTCAAACACGATTTATTTAGTAGAATCGGGGCCCTGTGCACAAAGTTTCATGGAGTTTGAAGAAATAATAGCCAAATTAGTAGCAAACTTCGTTCGCGTGCAAAATGGCGTAAGCGCCTTTTTGCTAGATACCGGTGACCTCTTCTTAGACTGTTAAGAATTGGTAAAGGCTCTCGTAATATTATGCAACGTTCACGTTTTTCTTGGTTTGATTCACTTTTTGCACAAAAAGTTGGTTATGAATCTCATTCAGGAGTTTTACTATTATTCTCATTGTGTATTCCTAGGTACCTTCGTTCTTAGATCGGATTTTATAAATCTTATACAGATCATCTGCTTTAGTTAATATTTAAATAGCACTCTTCCGTAATTCTGTTTCTAATCAAAACTTATCATCTAGGAATTATATACACGAATAAAATAATTTGACATTAGCCTGTACATTGAGGTACATTGTTTTGTTGAGTAAGTAGCGTCAACGCTACAAAAATCGATAAAAGAGGATTTATTCGTTTGATCCAAGGTCTACGGGATAAGTTGGGAGATTCAGATATAGAGTACATCGATCGGTGACGTGGAACACTGCAATGCTCCAGACTCAAGGGCGGCGGGTGGCTAGCGACTGAATGTTCACACGCAACTGCCAACTCGATGTGGGCTAGCTGGATTTTATCTGTTATGTATTTAAATTGATGGGAGTTTCTTTCTACACAAAAATTACGGGGTTAGGGCAGGTCCGAGAGATTGAACTATGAAAATACCGGATAAGACGCATAAAAGACATAAAAGAAGAAGATATATTTACGCATTTATAAAAATACCGGTCATTTACAGTACTTGAAAATCGAATACTATGAAAGATTTCCATGGAAGTAATAAGTAATACTTACAACAGTACCTACTTATTACTTCCATGAAGATTTCAGAAACACAATTGCTCCAACATCAAACGTAGCTATAAAGACTAAAGCAAAGCTAAGCCTTGTAAATAATTCCATGGGCCAGCTAGATTAAAAAAAAAAAAAATAGTAATGAGAAATCATGGTAAATATCCCGTTTCTATTGATAATTAGCTAGATTTTATCTGCAATAGTCATTTACTTATAGGGATTTCTCTATTGCAAAGTTAAAAGACGGATGTTACAAGTTTGAAGCCTAGTCTATTTGTATGTGAGCTTCAAAACAAATAGATAAAAAAATAGATTTGTGTGTGTGTTTTTAATCTCTAACCAAATATTTTTTATGCTCATTCACGTATAACGCTATGCCACAAAGGGATAGAACAGGAGAAAAAAGTCGCTTACGAAAACGTGCGGTCGAAGTAGCAAAAGGCAACCTTAGTAATAACAATAAGTCAATAACTAATTCCTAAAACCCTCAAAATATTTTCCGTAGCTTGCCGAAGTCGTTTCATGTATCATCCTATTTATTAAGCACCCTAATATAAGTTTTAATTGTGTGCTTCTTTTTTGCCCTTGTTTTTCTCTCTAGGACCGTACAGGTACATTTCGACCCAAGTTAGGGGTATTTTTTAGCTGATGTGTTTTTAAGGATAACTTTTCATTTAAAAAACCGACTTCCGCCATTGTAAACGACTAAATATTTGGATGAAAAAAAAATTATGAAAGAACCATAGTGGTGAAAGGATTATGATACTTTCTGAATGCAAATGCTTTGTTTGTTGCTGAAAATATCAAAATCGCCATATGTATGCCTACAATATTTGAGGAGTTCCCTCAATTCCTCATGGACTCCATCATCAGAACTGGGGTTTTTAAAAAATGGGACCAATCTGGAAGTATATCTATTCAAATAAAAAAAGAATTTTCCAAATCGGTTCATAAACGCCGGAGATATGAGGTGGCAAACATAAAAAAAATATACAACCGAATTGAGAACCTCCTCCTTTTTTGTGAAGTCGGTTAAAATAATACATTTTACTTATAAGTTACTCAGTAAGAATAGCGTGCTTTTGGTAAGCAAGTCATGAGCTGTTTTTAACCCTTTCGTGAGAAACTTCAAGTGATCGCTGTCTAAATCATGTTTTTTATTCTACACCTTTGAAACGCAATTCACCGCTTTTATAAACTTTATAGAGCATATTTTTTGTTCCGTGATATTTATCTTGTCAATGATAATAATGATAGTTATTAAAGGCTAAACTAATAACACATAATTCAGTTAATCGCAACTTTAATAATATACTAAAAACGGCAATGTAATGAAAACTAGGTACTATGGTAATAAGCTTACACGTGTGGCAGGATTGCATGCGGGTTTTGTAACGGCGTCATTATGACGTCAAACCGCCCTTGAACCCTCTGCAACACCCTCTACAACCCTTCCTGTTAAATGCAGAGGTATATATGAATTGAATAGTTACTAGGTTATTATAATTTTTATAGATTAAACAAATTATTGTCCTTTTTATTTTACTTTATTGTTTATTCTAATTTTATTGTGTTCAAATTAATCATATTACTTATGTGAAAATTTGCATGCCTAGTTATAAGGTAGAACATATTGGACTTTTTCTAGTTTAAGACCTTGTTGTATTTACAATGTTCTGGCAAATAAACTTATCTTATCTTATCTTATCTTAGGATTTCTGGGTGGGAAGTTGGGGCAAAGCTGTGGTTGTAAGATTTGGGTAACACGCGCCGCTAAGCACATGTTTTTTTTTATTCAGTCACGCCTTGACTACTAAGCTGATTTTGGTAAACAGATAAATTATGCCCAGGGGTGTTATTTTTAAAAATCATCAAGTGACTAAACGTCAGTAAAGTTGCTGTTTATTCCGCGATCTACAAATATCTATTCATCTGTAACTCGTTGATGACTAAAATTCTTATACCTGTGATATTAATACAAGTGCCTCCTCCAGGAAATCTCCTCAAAAATGGTAATTTGCGGACTTTTGATGATATTTAGTCACTCTGTGACATTCAAAAATCATACCCCTGGACTAATTTTTAAAGCGAAGCCACGGGTGGACACTCGTAGTATATAATCACGTCTTTGGAATGTGCATTTTTGCTTTGAGGTTTAATTTCAAATTTAGTTTACATTTACTGGCTGGGGGGAACTGCCCCACTTGAGTTCTGAGTACGCTCCTCACAGGTGATATATTAGTGCTTTGAATTGCTAAGTTGGATTGCGAGCAGCCTTTTGAAACGGAATAATAAATGAGGTGCAAAATCGGGATTTAAAGTAAATGATTTATAAACTTCGTTTTCTACCATTCAGTTTGAAGTATTTAGGTTTGAGTATAATTGTACGTCCAAGAAAGATAAGTATGAGCTCAGGAGGAGCTGTCAAAGTTTAGTGCAGACGGGCATATCACTCTGCCAATAAAACAGTAAGTACAGATTAATAAATACTTACTACGCAAGTCACGGTAAACGCTCACGAATCGTAAATTGATAGTTGCAATGCAAAACTCATAATAAGCTCTCAGCTCTGAATGTTCAAATCATCCGACGAAAGAACTGCGTTGTTGTTGTTGAAGGGAATTGTATACACTTGAAACAAGCCCTTAGGGGCTATAAATAATACTAGGATTCAACTAGGAGGGTCCAACTTCGACAAAAGGTCGAGTGGCGACCACAAACCGGACGACGCGGTAGAGGAAGGCCCTCCACTCGATGGACTAAAGACATTATAAACGTCTCAGGAAGTCGGTGGATGGAGGCGGCTCAAGACCGTTCGTCGTGGCATTCTAAAGAGGAGGCCTAGGTCCAGCAGTAAACTTGTCCGAGCCGCTGATGATGATGATGATAATATGATAATAAATAATCTTGAATTTGTTTTTATTCGTTTTTTTTTCGAGAGAGCAATTCCAAGAGTTTTGTCTGTTCCCATCGTTGAAACTCTGTTTTCATTGATCAAAGTTATTTATAGAGTTCTACTAAAACACTAAAAATAAAAAAATACGATTTATTTACTTACTCGACATAGTAAGAACTTTATTGAAGCAAGCTCCCGGCAATATTGCATAGATAGGTAAGTTTTATTTGAACGCTGCAAGCTCTCTATTTGTTCTCAAACTAGCTTCAATGCAGATCCTCGATATTGCAATCGGTTTGAACGTGCCCTATTTCATTTTTATTAAAAGTCAAGTAGCTGTTATTTGATAAAATATTGTGGCAACAACGCGCTTTATTTTTGTACGATCTAACAATTTGTTAATATTTTTTATCATTGCGTTGGTGGTGGTGGTCTGCTCTATAAGTTAGTTGTCGAGCTCTAGTTTTAAAAAACCCATATTTCTGGATCTTCAAAATAGAACCATTATTTCACCAAGATACAGGCTTCGCCTAGTTTGGGACCTAATGGAATGTCAGTAGCATTAAACATTAGTTATATATAAAGTGTAGCTTTAGTTCGTTTTCATTGAATGTCATATTTTATAACTGTGTTTACTGATGTGATTTGTAATTGTGTTTGCTTAAAATAAATTTATCTTATCTTATCTTATCTTATCTTAGAACTACTTATGAAAGAAGTTCATTTACAAATCATGTATTTCTCTTTTGTACATTATAATTTAAGTTTGACTATATTTGCCAAACTAAGTTTATAAAAAACTTGTATTTTGGCAATTAGTGCCCTTCCTTGGGTGTTTATTATAATTGTACAGACATTGGTATAAAGAAAATTAAATAATAAAAAAAATGCTGGACACATTCCACACAACATTAACTAGCCCCAAGCTAAGCAGAGCTTGTATTATGGGTACTAAGGTAACTGATATACTTAATACAATACATTACATAGATAGATATTTTTTATTATACAAAAATACCTAGAACACCCTGAACAAATATTTGCAGATCCTACAAATATTTGTTCAGAGGCGGGAATCGAACCCGCAACCTCCTGCGTCGCAAGCGAACCTTCGCCCGCCGCGCCACAGAGGTCGTCAAATCATGTTAAATAAAAATAAAAACATTAAATTGATCGCAACAGAATAATAATATAATAATGATATCTGGAATACAATAATAAAAGAAGATCAAAACAGTTCTTTGTTCAAAATTAAATGTAAATCGTTAATTATAAAAGTTAAAGGTAAGTTAAGTAAATTTGCATGCATTAATACCATTAAACCCGAAACACAACAATGCGAGCACTACTGCATGCCGGCAGAAATAGGTGCAGTAGGTAGTACTTCACCGGACGAACTCTTTCACAAGAAGTTCTACTACTAACCAAATTTATACAAGCAACAAGCTGGGTGACTTCATTTGTCGATAACCAGTGATGACTGACTCCATGTATCATGACCTGGATATACTCAATATGATAATCAATCAATCTCATTTAATTTGCAAACTATTACCTAGTTCTTTGCCAATTATTATACCTAACCAAGGCATCAACAAAATGCGTTAAAATCAAATCAAACCAAAAGAATTTTATTCATTGAAATCACAAGGATCATTTTGAATCGTTTTATAAACTAAAATTACTACTGTTCCAACGCGACCAAGCCTAGAAGAATCAGGCAACAAACACTGCTTGGCTTACATAAATGGTCCGTCTTACCACTAGGTGAGAAGCGCCTATGTGTGGTGCCTCAGAGCAAGGAGTTTCTGATACATAGTCAATGAGAACTTAAAAACCTTAGGAAGGTAGTCAAAAGTAAATAAACATCAGCAAAAGTATGTAAGACAGCACAGGCTACGCTTGTTATACTTATAAATAACAATCTAATAGAAACATGTAAATAGGTAAGTACAGATATTGAAAATTTCCAGTTTAGCAGTCGAGGGGCAGAGCGACATCAGGCCACGCGGCTTTATCTTTAACATAGTCATAAAGAGTTTAATACGCTTTCTTAATTAGATTAATACTTACGAATAAGTTTAATGTCTCGTGTAAGATGTAGGTGCCATGGTGTGTGTGGCCTAAGAATAGACCTCTCTTTCTCCCGTGGATGTCGTAAAAGCCGAATAAGGGATTACATCAGGGCATGGGCAGCAGCATCCATATGAGTACTTAACACAAATTGCGATCACCAATCCACCTGCCAAGCGTGGTGATTATGACAAATACCCCTATTGTATTCAATGGGGGAGGCTTCATAGCTTGGACGTAAAGAAAGAAGAAAAGTAAGATGCAGAAATCAACCACTTGAGGTTTTCTTACGTATTGATCGTTTCTAAATATAGGTATTCGTGACAAAGAGTAACTCAATCCACGAAACTCTCTGCCAAAAGTTCAGCGAGTTCAAAGAATTGTTTAGCCAACGACACTTAGATAAGTACCTATTTGGCAAATAAAAGCTTTTTAACAAAATTCTGTAGGTTTATAAACTAGTTTTGGTAATTGTATTGGAAAGATATATTAACACTTTATTGTACACCAGGAATACATAATAGGATATATTCAAATTAGCAGTACAATGGGCGGCCTTATCGCTGAGAGTGATTTCTTCCTGGCAACCTTTGGATAGACAGTAACGAGCGAAACAGTAACGAAACGGCGGTGCACAGAGTAAAAATAATAAAAATATAACATAAAATACCTACTTTTATAAAATAGACAAATAAATAGTAATAAGTTAAATACTATCCCCCTTACTCATAATCATTTTTAAACCTATTTTAGTTAAAATATGTTTTGTCTTGTTTTGACGTATGGCATTTTACATCAGAGAGAAGAAAACAAAAGCTATTTTAACTAAAATAGGTTTAAAAAATGATTATTAATAAGGCCCTATAACTATACGCCCTGATAAAGGAAAAGAAAAGAAAATATGACTATTCTACATAAACACTCACGGGTCTAGCTAGATATTAGTGTATTGTGTCATCATCATCATCATCATCAGCCTGTAGAAGTCCACTGCTGGACATAGGCCTCCCCCTTCGAATGCCACGACGAACGGTCTTGAACTGCCTCCATCCACCGACTCCCCGCGACGTTTATAATGTCTTTAGTCCATCGAGTGGGGGGCCTTCCTCTTCCGTGTCGTCCGGTTTGTGGTCGCCACTCGAGAACCTTTATTCCCCAACGGTTATCAGTTCTTCGAGCTATATGACCTTCCCATTACCACTTCAACTTGCTAATTCTGAGAGCTATGTCGGTGACCTTGGTTCTTCTACGGATTTCCTGATTTCGGATTCTATCACGTAGTGAAACTCCTAGCATAGCTCTCTCCATAGCGCGCTGCGCAACTTTGAGCTTGTGTATTGTGTAGTGGATGGTAAATTCAAAATCATAATATTAGATAATCACAATGTATTTTTACATTCCATAAGGTATATAGGCAGGTTTATTCCGTTTGATAAGTTAATACTGAATGAAATGTCAGCGAATATTTCGTTTTTAGTTCGCATTCGTGCCAGCTTTCGACAGACACGATTCCATTCCACTCACCTCTGTATTGCCGACAAATAGTATACCTTGTCATTTCAACAGCTATGTTTAGCTAGCTACGTTGTTTCCTACAAATTGTATTGTAGTATTAGCAAAAAGCCAATATTTTCGTGCCTACAAATAATAGCTCTTCAAAGGAATTGTCTGCCGTGCTTTCATTGAATCGTTTACTTATGTTATGTTCCTGAAAATCAATACCTTAAGACATAAATAGATAGCTAGGTCACTAGGTTAATCATTATCGCTATAAGTAAATGATTTTTCTGTAAAGCAACCGTTTTTAGCAGGAAGTAGAAAAAAATATTATAACTTAATAAAGTAACTTTCGTGAATTATAATATATCATTCATTTTATAAAAACGGGAAATTTTCGCGTACCGATATGTTGGTGGAAGCACCAACAGGTTTCGACCCTAATCGAGGGTCTTCAGGGAGTTTTTTGTTGGTGCTTCCACCAACATATCGGTACGTGAAAATTTCCCCTTTTTACAAAATGAATAACTTAATAACTTCACTACTCTCAGGATATGAAATTGTTACCAGTTTCATGTTATTTACTGAAGAGGACAAAAACGTGCAATGCCCCCCTTCTCTAACCCTGAGTACGTTCCTATCCGGCATTAGGTATTTTAGATTTCATCAGAAACTGATTAGGACGTCTAATTTCTTGTGCCCCTTTTTTAACCGACTTCAAAAAAAGGAGGAGGTTCTCAATTCGGTTGTTTTTTTTTTAATGTTTGTTAACTCATATCTCCGGCGTTTATGAACCGATTTGGAAAATTATTTTTTTATTTGAATAGATATACTTTCAGATTGGTCCCATTTCAGAATCCAGTTCTAATGATGGAATCCATGAGGAATTGAGGGAACTCATCATTGTAGGCATACATATGGCGCTTTTGATATATTCAGCAACAAACCAAGAATTTGCATAATATCATAATCCTTTCACCACTATGGTTTTTTCATCATTTTTTTTTCATCCTAATATTTAGTCGAATACAATGGCAGAAGTCGGTTTTTTAAATGAAAAGTTATTTACTAACACATTTTTTTTTTACTTGTAATAACTTACCGAAGAGGTTATCTGTGAAATATGACAACCTCTGTGGTGCGGCGGGCGAGTAGCCGGCTGAGATGCAAGAGGTTGCGGGTTCAATTCCCGCTGCTGGACAAATGTTTGTATGATCTGCAAATATTTGTTCCGGGTCTGGTTGCTATGGTACCATTGTACTCGTAGTTCCTGATACCCAAGCACGACACAGGGAATCCTATGTGGGATCAAGAATACGTATATGTGACTGTTGGGTGTTGGGTTTTATGTTATGTATAAATATGAAAAATAAAGCAAAAAATTGCATTTTCTTTCAGAAATGGAAATCGTGCCAGAGGGGAAAAACTTTCGATTGGTAACAGAAGAAGAGCTCCCAGCGGTGGCCGATGTTTTAGTGCAGTATATGCCTGAATCTCTAAAGGTAAGCCACTGGTCCAAGTCTGGAAAGAGAATGAGCGTGTGAAATGAGGGAATGGCAATGCCCAATTACCGATTTGCTATTGATAGTAACACTGTCTCGTCATTATATCTCGACTACAGTATCTTGATACTTGTTACGAAAACATAATAAAACACAATATAGAATTTCAGAACATTTTGATATAAGTAACATTTATCGCCACGCTTAGCCTCTTTCCGCTCAGGCTCTACGAGGCATGGGACCAAAGTCAAAGTCAAAGTCAAAAGAACTTTATTCATTGAAATCACAAGGATCATTTGGAATTGTCTTATAAACTAAAATTACTCCTGTTCCTGACTTAAATATAATCATGACAATATAATCAGAAAACGTAGGTACCTACAAAACCTGAGTAATTTAATCATAGTTGCAAGGACCTCTTTAAAGCAGTGAAAGATGCACAAATTTTTCGTACTTATCGGGTGCTATAATCAGTGCGTGTTGCCGTTTATTCCATCCCCAGTCACGACTTATATATATACGGCACTGAGACGTGGGTCGTTAACTTGGCCTTACACACAAGCTCAAAAATCGAGCAGTGGGCTATACCGAGCTATGCTCGGAGTTTCACTAGGTACTTGATAGTATCCGAAATGTGGAGACCCAAGATCACCGACATAGCTCCTAGAATTAGCAAGTTAAAGTGGTAATGTGTAGGCCATATAGCTCGCAGAACTGACAACCGTTCTTGAGTGCCTACGTATCCGGCGACGCAGTTTAGGAAAATCTTCCTCTCACTGATAAAGACATTTGCAGAGGCAGCCTATGACTATAAACAACAGAAAAAAATCTCTCCTACTTTGTCACAAGTGGGGGTTGATGGCACTTTTTCTCTCAACGTCCTCCAGTGGGGCCAGATAGGTGGGGGACGCTGGGAATATACCGTTCGTCATGGCATTATATGCGGGAAGCTAAATTTTTTTTTTTAAATTTTTTTGCTGCTTTAATCTCACTGCGGCCATACAGGCCTTTTGTGATCGCCACTTGTTACAAATCGCTGGAAAGGGGCGTTCACAGTTCACCGCTAAACGTACAGCTGTTAGGAACCGTAGGATTTTCTTAGGGGTGATTTCCATTAGAAAGTGAGGCTGAGAAGGTGTTTGCCCAGATAAATTCTGCGTTTGTGCATTAATGGCCCGCACTCTCCTAGCAGATGAAGGGGCGATTCATCCGCATCTTCACAGAGTCTGCAGGATTGCGAATCAAAATTGCGGAAAGCTTATGTCTAGCAGTTGTTTTCTATAGGCTGATGATGATAATGATGATCGGGTTCGAATAAGTTACAGATTCAAAATCCATAACCGCAAAACTAAAAATAAAGTAAGCAAAATAACAGTTAGTTACATTAATAATTATATCCCAGGTGGGTACTTAATTACAAAGCCTACGCAATTAATTTCGAATAAATAATGCTTCAACTTGTACACGCACATAACAAAGGTTCTATACAATTCCTATTGGACGCAGATTCTGGCTTCAATTAATATTTCCTGATTGGCTTCTGTTATTGGCCCTTAATTAATTACTTCTTGTAATCAAAAAGTCAACTATGGTTTGATGACCCGTGGTGCGGCGAACGAGTAGCCGGCTGAAATGCAAGAAGTGCGGGTTCGATTTCCGCTGCGGGACAAATGTTTGCATGATTTGCAAATATTTGTTCCGGATCTGGTTGTTGTGATACCATGGTACTGGTAATTCCTGATACCCACGACACAGGGAGTCTTAGTGTGGGGACTATGTATGTGACTGTTGGGTGTCATGTTCGTTACGTTATGTGCTCTGCTGACCTACCCCTTAAATCCAATCAACTGTCATCATTGGATACCAATTTGACGTACACGCATTCATTCAGAAATGTCTGTCATTCTGAATGATTTCATTCTGTAGAGTTTATCGTAGACGGTCTACGAAAGTCTGCGTAAACCACAGGCGGCTGTTATCTGAGCGAGCAGTCATGTTTTATTTCATCATCAACATCATCATTATCAGTAGAAGTCCACTGCTGGACATTGGCCTCCCTCTTAGAATGCCACGACGCATGGTCTTGAGCCGCCTCCATCCACTGACTTCCTGCGACCTTTATAATGTCATTAGTCCATGGAATGAAGGGCCGTCCTCTACCGCGTCATGTTACATATTTAAATTGCTTAAAACTCGGATAAAGATATTTCACTGTGTCAGAGTTTATCGTAGACGCTCTACGAGACTGCGTAGACCATCGCCACCGTCCTATTTCAGCCTCAAATAAAGAATGTTTGGATTATTTGGTATTCCTAATTTCCTAAGTCCTGTGCCATGGTGTGTCCTGCCAAAAATAGACCCCTCCCTCCCTCTGGGGATGTTGTAAAAGATAGATAGATAGAAAATACTTTATTGCACAAGACAAAAAAAAACAAGTACATAGGCGAACTTAATGCTAATTATCATTTTCTTCCAGCGAACCTTTGTGTAATGTAGAGTGAGTGGTAGTGCTATAGGGAAATAATACATATCGAGACTATAAAGTTAACATAATTAATTTCCTAGTTAAATTAACTAGATAAAAATTAAATACTATATAAAAATATATAAAGATATATTACACATTAAATATATATAATATATAAAAACCGACTAAGAGATTATACCAACGGATGGGCAGCAGCACCTACCTGAATATACCAATTCTGCGATCACCTGATTAATCCCCAACATGAATGCCACGACGAACGCTTACCGTTCGTCGTGGCATTCAGCAGAGGCATGTTTACTATAGTAATTCAGCAGAGGCGTGTTTACTATAGTAATTCAGCAGAGGCGTGTTTACTATAGTAATTCAGCAGAGGCGTGTTTACTATAGTAATTCAGCAGAGGCGTGTTTACTATAGTAAACACGCCTCTGATGACGAACGCTTACCGTTCGTCGTGGCATTCAGGTAGAGGTAAATGTCCAGCAGTGGACTTCTTTAGGCTGATGGTGATTTAGAATGACGGTCTTTCGGAAACAATTGACAAGCATATTGTTTGAACAATTTAACCACACAAAATATTTTGTTTTCTGTCCACAGTTTCATCAGACGATTCAAACGTATCGAAACAACAAGGTGTGGGACTTCCATTTTTATGTAGCAAAGAATTGGCCCGAGGATCCAATTTGTCTACATTTTCCTGGATGTACTAGTACGGTAAGTTTGCAATGTCAATGTTTTTATTGCCCCTAGTAGCTCCTGTCCTTGGTAGCGGTGCGCGTCGCGCGTTACCATTTCTGAGCTCCGTCTCTATAATCTCCGTTTTCGTTGCGTCGCTGTTGTATCAGCTTTCTGAAAAAATATTTAGAATACTCATTCATAATAATGGACTGAATTCTGAAGTTTCCTGGAATCCGACTCAAAAAAGTAATATTTACGCCCAGTTAGTCTATTCTTATTGCTTCTCTGTGTTCGTGTCTATATATTCTAGTGAAATGGACCACCTAAATCTACGTGATGATAGTACTAAACTAGTGGAATTGATCTAAATTATCTAGTCAGACTATATGAAACTGTCTAGACTAGACTCTATCTGGGTTACCTATATTTACAAATCAGATGGAGTTATGTAGAGTTTCACAGAAGAATTCATTCTGTTCCGTGAGCTTGAGAGTATACTTCATTGTTTTCTAATTCACGAGTAATAAAGTCTTTAATGAGCTTGATATGGAGAGTTAAATAGTACTTTATTGTTTTTTAATTCATGAGCAGTAAAGTATTTAGCAGTTACCTATTATAGGTACTGAGATTACCGACTCAGGTTTTGAGCGTTATTTTGTAATAATTTAGGCTTAGATTATAAAAAAAAGCTTTTACTAGAAGCATAATCGTGTCAAGAATTTGATTCAGAGCAATTCGATACATTGGAGTTTGAGAGGAAGAATTAAAAAAACATTAATTTTACCATAAACGACTGTGACACATGCTTTCATACATTATCTGTCAACTTGTCCAATGGTTACGGTAAACGTCCGTTTATTTGTTCGTGAACATAGGCCTAAACCAACTAAGCTCATTTAAAAGCCCATATTGTACCTAGCTTAAGACTTAAAAGGCTTATATGGCTTTAAGATATAACTTCTCTTTGGGTTGAGAG
Source organism: Epirrita christyi (assembly GCA_951392215.1). Classification (NCBI taxonomy): domain Eukaryota; kingdom Metazoa; phylum Arthropoda; class Insecta; order Lepidoptera; family Geometridae; genus Epirrita; species Epirrita christyi. Next base: position 3,992,330 of record OX595843.1, read on the forward strand.
TGTTCAACAAACACACTCAAGCTATTTGCCACACAAATCGTTGCATGTCCCACAGCTGTTAAGAAAGTCGGCTCATGCACATGTCACGCCAAGAATAAATTAGTACCTACTACTGCATTGAATTGTACGTAGAGTAGGGAATATGGGATCCAGAGCCTAAATTTTAAATGAAACTTCTGACCATCTGAAACCCCCAAAAACTACACGATCTGCAAGTTTGGTACGAAATTTCAATGTAAGACTAAGACAATTCTGCTATAAGAGGTGGTGGTTCGCTCCCTGATCTCACCATCTCCTATCTATCATAGGACAAGAAGGCATGCCTCAAACCATCCTTACCTCGTTAGTATACGATACGTTAGTATGCTGTCATCTGTCATTCTTGATAACTTTAACCTGGGTCTCTCATGGCAAGAGTGAATGTCCTTCTAGACCTTCGTACTCCATTGTCGACCACATCCACACTTACGAACACGAGGTCAAACGAAGGTCTCATCATCATCACCTTCCTCCATAGAAAGACACGATGAACAGTCTTGATCCGCCTCCATTCACCGACACCCTGTAAACAAAGTTCTATTATGTAAAAAAACTTCTGCTACCCTGTAACCTGCACAACACTGAAGATACATCCCAAAACCTTTCCCACTAAGGCGTTTCTTTGCCGTCCGTGACGTCACGAGTCTAAGAGTAGTTGAGAGTTTTTTTTTTGTTTAAATATGTTTGTCTGTGATATGATAACTACGTTGAGTCATGTTTATAAAAAGCTTGTAGATTAGCAAAAGCTTTTGTGGCTGCATCATTTTAAGAGTGATTATTAGTATCAGACTGCAGTTTTACTCGCGTGGTCACGGAATCATCATCATCAGCCTATAGAAGTCTGCTGGACATAGGCCTCCCGCGTCTAATATCTGCAACCTTTAAAATGTGGTATGAGATAAAAGTAGCTTATTTCATTTTGTCAATACATGTCATCATCTCTACCAAATTTCATATAAATCGGTTTAGATCAAGCATGTCAAACATGTGGCCCGCGGGCCGCATGCGGCCCTTTACAACTTTGACTGCGGCCCGATTCAATGTTAAGAACACAGTATATTTTTCTGTCATTTAAGTAATGATTAAATAAACGATTAGCTTGTCAAATGTTAGTGACCGAGTGACTTTCAGTTAAGGAATATGGTGGCAGGACTACTAGGTAGGTATATCCAGGTATATCTATGCAATGAGTTTGTTTTTTTTTGGTTGGGTTTTGCGGCCCACTGATTCTACAGTCTTTAAGCATTTGACCACCAATGACTTTGAGTTTGACATGCATGGTTTAGATGTTACGATAAAAATACTAGCTTTTGCATTTAAGTAAAATTTTGTAAGGTTTTTAATAATAGCGGAAATAATATTAGCAGGATGATATCGTATCTCCTAACTTAAGTAATCCCTAACACTTGACAACTTATTTTTGTGTGTGTATTCACCTCATTGTCATGAAATTTGTTTCAAATACCTTTATAAATATCTGTAGCACCGACATCTGTGTGTTCATCTTCAGTGAGAGAGATTTCAAAAATATACCTAGTAGTTATAATTTTCTTTCTGACTTTCAACAACGAACGGAGCAGAATTCAACAACTCCGCTGGTAAGACATTTTCCGTGTTAATAATAAACGTGGTTCGGCCTCGGTATGGTTCTGCTTCGGTTTACCTCACAACACAACACCGAACAATCACATACATTTCGTGATCCCACCACTGGGATACCCTGTGTTGTGGGTATCAGGAACTATCAGGACATCACCCAGACCCGGAATCAATATTTGCAGATCATTCAAATATTTGTCCGACCCGGAATCAAACCCGCACCTCTTTTCAGCCAGAATCAATCGTAGCGCAACGGAGGTCGTCAAAAAAATCTTAAGTGAAGTGATGAAGAACTACCGAAGCTGGCTAAATTACGTTTATAAATAACGGGGCTTAAGTTCATCGCGAGAAATGCTTTAAGCGTTGTGGCATAGATTTAATTCCGTGGTTATGTAGTGTGTATAATTATGTGCTTATAGTGAAATCAATATTATCGTCACTAGCCCACTATCTGAAAGAAAAAACAGGGCTAGTCTCGTCTAGCGAGAGTGAACGGGCTGGTCGGAAAATGTGCTTTGAACGTTCAAAAACATCAAGCTTTGCCCCCTAGACTAATGGCAGTCGAAAATACCGATCTAAGTAATAGTGGCTATGGTGCCTTCGGCTAATTAACGCTTCAAATATATAAAAATATATGCAGATTCATTGTTTAAAAAATCTAAAACCCTCCATTCCTTGATAAATCTTATCCTACTATATGTATCTACAAAATTTGATGAAAGTCTGATTTGTAGTTTTTATATTAATCATTTTAATAAATAGGAAATAACGTACATACGAACATAAATACACGTTTTTTTCCCCGAAGGGGTCAGAGCCTCAAAGAGCCTCTTTTCACCGTGGGTTGGACAGTCGTAGGAATAAAGACGTGACAAGTGGTGAGCTCATCGCCGCCATTGCTTTCTACGACCAACTCGGCTAACGCTTTCTTCCAGTAATAACACACTCTTATAATAAGCCAGCAGCCAGGGACAAATCTTATACCATCAAAAATTGCCCAAAAAAAAAAAGTCCTGGGTTTGACATTAATTTACAAACTACATGACAGGGGTCCGATTTTTTAAAGTCATAATAATAATAAGTTTAAGTTTATAAGTTTAAGTTTAATAGTAATAAGTTTAAAAAAATATCTAAACAAAAAAAAGTAAATTTAAGTAAATTTGCCGTTTATTCAACGATTTCCAATTTCTATACATCTGAAACTCATTGATGACTAAAATTCTTATACCTATGATATTAATACAAGTGCCTCCTCCAGTACATCTCCTGAAAAACGATGATTTGCGGCCTTTTTGATGATATTTAGTCACACAGTGACTTTCAAAAATAGCACACTAGATCTTCACAAAATTTTGTAAAAAAACGGTTGTCTGTAAAGTCGGTTTACTGACGATAGTTCAACGTGTCAACGTCGTTATTGTGCTTCTTTGTCGCTCGTTCCGCGCTCGCGCGCATGCGGCGTCAGCGCATGCGCATATATATATATATATATCACATGCGCTATGCGCATGCGCTATATATGCCGCATGCGTTTTGCGAGGTGACGCATGACGAGGTAACGACGTATGACGAGGTAACGACGCATTAGTCGTGTTTTTTCGAGCGTGCAGCCGGCTCCATCGATTTATAAGACGTTAACACGTCAAAAAATCGCATAGGCTACCAAGGTTATCAAGCTACAAAGTGTTCTTGGTTTTTTAAACAATGAACAGGAAAAAATTTAAGCGTAATTGAGCCAATAAGTTCTTTGAGGTATACGTGGGAGTCTTAACGCACCTGCCAGTTGTTAGCGTGTCTCTGCTGTAGTTTTTTAGATTGCCACTACTCTAGGGGTTGTATCCATCACGCCTAGGTTTAATAATTTGGATGTTAGGTGAAGAGTTTTTGTGTTTTTTTACTAGCATAGTGGCTCACCTGATGTTAAGAGGTAACCCTAGCCGATTAAAAATACAACACCTCTTAAAACACGTCAATCTATAACCCTTCGTGACATTGTACTGCACATAGCCACCTGAGACATAAAAATTAATGTCTCATGTGCCTGTAATAACACCAAACATCCATACCCTTCAAATCTGCTCAGCAGCAAAAGTAGTACTTCCCTGGACAAACTTTTTAACAAGGAGCTCTACCACTACAGATGTTTCACCAGCATTCTCGATCCTTCCAGCCAAACAGTCAGATCTACGAAAGCGTGACCGTTTTCTGTCCATCGGAGCGTGCGGAGCTGGTCGACCTCCTGACATCAGAAGACGTACTCCTAGACCTGACTCAACCACTGTACCTGAACTTTACGCACGAAGCTATTGTGAACCGTTTCGAGAGGATATATGAGGCACACGATAAAATCACCGGCGATGTGTACGCATGCGAGAACCCACCCGCTGATGCGGATACTGATGGGTGAGACATTCTTGAATCCTATAGATATAACATAACATAACACCCAACAGTCGCATACATAGCCCTGATCCCACACTTATAGGATTCCCTGTGTCGTGAATATCAGGAACTACGAGTGCCATATGGTACCACAACACCCAGACCTGGAACAAATATTTGCAGATCATGCAAACATTTGTCCCGCAGCGAAAATTGAACCCGTATCTCTTGTGTCTCAGCTGGCTACTCACCGCCATGCCACGGAGGTCGTCATATGAGATACCTATGCCCAGCTGTGAACTGCAATAGGTTGATAATGTTGTGCTTATTTCTTGCCGTGGTATGTCCGGCCTAAGAATAGACTCCGTTTTGAATATATGTCGTAAAAGCGTCTAAAGGATTACACCAAGAGAATTAAAAAAACAAGTAAATATATAACTATCATTATCATTACTTTCACTTATATATTATCAGTAGGGATAGCGAAATTGTACTAGTATTTATCAGAACTTTTTGCACAAAAACTTTCCCTTTTCAGCCAGTAGCATTTTCCAATGCACGGTACGAAGCAAAAGCAACCAACAATTGCGCAGACCGTCATTTTATTTAGTACACATAAAATAGAAACTACGTAATTAACTTAACGCGTAGAGGTTCTACGAAAAGATCTACGCCGTAGAGCTATTCTCAGCACCACTTGAGTTCTCTTGAAACTCGCCTTGAAAACTTTGTCTTGTCTCTATAATGTCACGATAGTTTTAGTACTTAAATCTAACATTTCATCATCAACCGGTTGACATCCACTGCTGGATATCTTTGAACATCGGTCCATCGAGTAGGACATTGCGTCGTCCTGTTCGAGGTACTCGAGAACCATTATCCTCCAGCGGCTGTTGGTTTAGCGAGCTGTGTGGCCAGTCCAATATGCCACTTCAACTAGCTATGTTCCAAGAACTAAGACCCGTACTAATAGCGACCAAACTTAACTCTGATCTTGAGAAAAACAAAAAGTTATTTTTCTAAGGAACTTTTGAAATTGAAACACACTCGAGATAGTTCTCAGAGTCAAGTTCAATTTATTAATACGGGCCTATGTTAATGACCTTGATTCTTCTAAGGATCTCCTCAGAACAACATCGAGACTTACCATTACTTATAATTTCCAGATTGCCATCGGACGTGGAGCTAGTTCGCTTGCGGCCCGAGCACATGAAGGCCGTGCATGACTTGTACCCGGCAAGCGACATCGAGTGCCGTGAGGTCTTCGAGAAACTGGTCGCTGAGCTACCAGCTTACGGCATTTTCGTTGAAGGCCAGCTTGCCGCCTGGATGGTACAGTCGTACTACGGAGCCATGTTCTCTATGCAGACCCGCCCGGAATTCCGCAGGAAAGGTTACGGGATATATCTCGCACGTAGGCTCACCAAAGAGGTCGCGGCTCGCGGCTACAAGCCGTTTGTTGTGATCCGCCCCGAGAATGACGCCTCACGCGCCCTCTACTGCAAACTCGGCTTTGAGCGAAAATTCCGAACGGTCCGCGCCGTTTTGCGCCCCCGCTAATTCAAAGTTCATAGCAGATTTTATTTTTCTAAAACTTTTTAAATTAGCTTGCGGTCATTGATCGTTTAGAGAATTCTAGTAGTAGCTTTAAGATGAGCGGCTAGCGCTCTCGGTCTGAGTGATAGACAACGCTATATTTTTCTGCCGTTAGCGTTTTTAAATCTCTTAGTCTATTTCGAGTCTACATCGAAGGGCTTACTTGTTGAATTTCTCAATTTTGATAATTGTTAATCGTTAGCTGATCACTGCTTCGCATCAGATTCGAGAGCGGTACCCGTTGCGGTGTTCTGTACTCGCTTAGTTACTGATCTCAACGACTAGCGATTCATGTGGAACCCTGTCTACGGTGACGGCGATCGAACAGGTTCGTTCGCCTTCTTTAAGAATTTAAATGGTAAAAGCGTTAGGTAGGGTTCCAGTTATATTAGTGTGTCATTTTTGCGAACGCTTTATGGCACTTGTTGACCAGAAACTGTACTATCTCATGGTTTAAAATGTTTGGGACCCGTTGTTATAAACTGAACGATGAAACATACCATGAGATTATACCTACGAGTACCTTATATGTAATCATTAATGAATAAACAAATGAGAAAGAAAGGTTCTTGATATGCCCACTTAAGTGATAAGTATTTCATACCTACACTACACCGCATTGCACAATTCAATTTTATTCATGCACTGACAAAGTAAATGATTTGGAAAAATAACATCTTGATTTGAAAGCTATGAAGGATGAAAAAGTTTGTACCTTTTATAAATATTTTCATAATTATTTTACTATTTGCTAAAATGTACTGAAAACTAGCCATAGAAATTCTTAAAACGTTCTTTGTCGTTTTTACCAAAGAATTTATAAGTTATAGATGTATGTAGATCTGTGTCTAGTTTTCAGCTAAGTATTTAGTTGATAGTTTTTCCTCGTGCCCAGTTTTATATCAGGACAGATTGTTGGAAAATGAAAATGAATTTGATAGGAAATCGTAGATAGATAGGTATTTTAATACGGGGGTGTATTTAGCAGCTGTAAGGACATGGTGGTTTTATACTTAATGGAACATGTTTACTTGTATTTAATTCGTAGAAATTATGCATTAGGTTTTATTACTATTATTATATTATAGTTATAATTATTGAAGAGATTAATGTGTGATATGATATTTGATTGCTTATGTTTAAATTTCGTCTGTACATTGAAGTCTTCCCTGAGACAATGTGTTACATTTTGGAACAAAACGACATTTTTGATAAGTTCTACTTTAAAATTAAGTATAATTTTTAGCAAGCCTGTTATTTTATGTGTTGCGCTTGGTTCACACCTGAATTGTTATTTATATGACGAAATTAGCAATTTTTTGATTTTGGTACTTACCTACACAAAGTTTTGCTCAATAAAATGCTTCCATGATATTGATTTGAAAAACGCCAAATTACTATCATTGTATCTATTAAATTATTATAAATTTTGTTTGTAAAATTATTGTGCTGTCTAGTAATTTATGTCCGTGATCAAAGAATTATATAACTAAAATTGTATCAACTTAAAATTGCTCATTTTTATTTTGAAATTAATCAGGATATACAATGATCTTTTTGGGAGGATAAATATAATGTTCTATCCTAAATACTGACACCTGAATAATTTGAAAATAGCACCTCATAAAATCATGCTAAAGCTTTCCTAAAGATTGTCTAGTAGTTCAAAATTTCTTCGAATTCCTTAATTTTAAGGACATTTTTCCTCTACACATTCCTATGATAAAGAAAGGGGCACTTCCGTCCTCATGTACTTCGGTTGGAACATTGAAGTAAACATTAAAATGGCGTAAGTTACTTACAACAACGGGAGTGTGAATCTAGTGTCCATTCTGTACCGTTAATCAGGTTGTCACCAAACTACCTTGCAAAGGTATTGAGAAAACAATAAAATTAACAAACCAACAACGTATTTTTATTTCACTTACCCCACTGTTAGCTTTGCAAAATGCGAAGAACATAGTAAGTAAGTAGGTAGTTAGTAAATGAAATGAAATGAAAGTTTTATTTACTTGAATACAGGCACATTCCAAAAATGTTCTTAATCTATTAATTATCACTGTACTCGACCAGATTGTCGTGCAAATGTTTAATTTTCTAATACTAATTTCAATAATTCTTATAAGGTGTAAATTAATTAAATTGATACAAAAATACGGTATAAGTTATAAAATGACAATATTAAATTATTCTAAATAAAAATGATAATATCTTAGTATGAAAAGACTATTGTACCGTGGTGTGTCCGGCCTAAAAATAGACCCCTCCTCCTCCCGTGGATGTAGTACCTAAGCCTTACTAAGGGAATTACACCAGGGGATGGGCAGCATCCAACGTCCGACTAAGTACCTAACTAACACCAAACTGCGATTACCATCCGCCTGCCAAGCGTGGTGATGAAATATCCTATTGTATTCAAGGGGCCTCGTCCAGTAGTGGAAGTAAACCGGCTTGTGATGATGATGATGATGATGATGGTATAGATTACTCTCAAAAACATGAAACGACCAGTTAGGCACCCTTTGTTAAGGTTTTAAAGTGCGAAACGGGACAAGTTATCTTTTAAGATTGACCCGAAAAACGGAAACATCGTCACATGACTGTGATCTTTATAGGAAAGCTATTTCCGATAGGTTGTCATTCACGACGGATCGTTGGCGGGGAAAACAATTCTTCTGTCAATTATGCAGTCGTAGTTGTCGCTACTCCTTACTAGCCATTTCAAGTTATTGCTCTTCCTACAAAATAAGATTTTGTGTAGGCGCAACATTCAAATCTTGTCCAGGGCGCTCATGCAATGACCTTAGCTATACGTCACTGTAGGGGAGGCATGATCAGTATTGGACTTTTACTGGCTGATGATAAGGCTGACAGCGAAATGTTGAGTTGTTGAGAGATGAAATGACCAATGGAAATATGGAACCATGGAAAATGAGAAATGCGGACTTCAAAAAATGATTTTTTTGGTGTCCATGTCTATGTTATGGTAGGTACTTCCCCGCTTAGAATAAGGACTAAAGCACGTCCTTATTCTAAGCTTCCCCGTATATAATTAAAAGTACTCCATGGTAGGTACCTACCACTGAATTTTTCTGCGTCTTGTAAACACAAATTTATACATCATTATACCAACTACCAAGGAATTTTTATAAATGGTGAATGCATAATATTTCATAAAAAGGTTAGGTTTTTAAAAAAAGTTGCGGTAATACCTTAGAATAAGGACTTATTCTGAGGGTAAAACCTTAGAATAAGGACTGAAGCACGGTAAAACTACAGATATCCGGTACCGACGTAATGGGAGGAGAGTGTGAGTTCTTACTTGAAACCCCCCCTGTGCAGTAGACTTAGATTTATTTTTTGAGTTAATAATATGATCTTTTTTATGAAATCAAAATTTATCGTTTTGTTGGTCACTGTCAATCTAACGAACCTACCGTGTTCTATAATACACAAAAAATAAAAATAAATAGTAGTGGAGAGTTCTGTTGGTACCAGAAGGGCTTCCAGTGGTTCATAAAAAAAACCTAACCGATTCATGTTCTGTCACCGGAAAGATTCCTAGTTGTAGGTACATAAAAAAACCGTGTTAGAGCGTTTCGTAAGTCAAAACTCAAATTTTATCGTGTTTTTAGCTCAGCTCATCAACACTTGTGGTAGCGAAGACTGAGAAACATAATAACACACATGCCTAATTGATAGTTTTTCATAATATAATTAGTTTAGCTTGGAATGTCCTTAAATTATTTTTAAAGAGTTTTTTTTAGGGACATTCATAGCTTATGCTATTTATGAGATACTATAAATGAAAACATGTATTTTGGGTCTCCTAGTTTTTGTTATCTCAAAAAGTGTGTGACGAGCAAAAACATAAAAAAAATTGAATTTCGCGCTTTCTGTTCTGTCGCCAGAAGGGTTTCCATAAAAAAAAACCTAATGCATGGCTGTAATACTTAATGTTATCCGATTCAGTTCTGTCATCGGAAGAGCTTCCCGTTGTTCAAACCGTAATTAATTCAAAACACCTTTACTGGAGCCAGAAAAGAGCATTTATCGAAACAAAAATAGTCTAATAGGTTCAAGTTGAACACCAAATCGAGTCCCGAGTCCGGACGCTTGAACGAAATCGAATTAGACCGGAAGTCTATAGCATAGCGCATAACCAAATTAAAGTTGCTGCGTGACATTGACATAACAATTTGTTGACATTATTACAAAAAAATACATCAATCAAACAAAACATGGCTGGCGCCATTTGTTCCTTGCTCCAAGGGCTGGCGACAGTGCTTGTTTAATTTGTTTATTTTATTTGTGAATTACAAGAAATGCCGTAAAAATGACGAGTCTTATGGACAAAATTGAACTGCTAATTAAAAAAGAAAAATCTTCTCCCGAGCGTAAGAAAACTGAGCCCGCTAAATCATCAAACGAAATTCTTTCAGAGCTATTCGGTGCATTCAATGCGGCTCCACCTAAAATCGAAGAAATAACTTCAAAGAAGTCGAAGAAAGGTAAAAAGAAACACAAAAAAGATAAGAAAAAACGTAGCCGAAGCAGTAGCAGTGATGACTCTGATAATTCTGATTACTCGCATAAACATAAAAAGAGAAAAAAAAGTAAGTCCAAAAAGCGTTCTAGGGAGAGTAGGTCCCCCTCTAAACATCGCTCAAGATCTCCCAAGATAAAGATTGATTCTTCTCTTGTACTAAACTATAAGCCTGTTGTAAAGTCTATAAAATCTGAGGAAGTTAAAGTAAAACATGAGAGAGTGAAGTTGGAGCCTAAAGAAGTGTTGAAACGTCGAGTATCAATAAAAGTTGAAGACAATAATGTTCCTGATATGGATGCAAGTCTTATCCCGATGCCTGATTCACCAAAAGACCTTGACTCAAGTGATTTGAGATTAAAATTGGATGGCAAAAAAGGAGATTTGGATAGTGATAAAAGTAAAGGTAAAATCCAAATCAAGAATTTAAAGTTTAGCACAGTTTTTGAAGAGACAGTGAAGCAGGCTGAGGAGCAAGCTAGAAAGAAAGCAGAGAAGTACGAAGAAGGAGAGTATACAGACTCGTCAAATGAATCTGTCAAAGAAATTGTTGTCAACTCACAGTTTCCAAAGTCAGCGGACCCGGGAGGCATTTTAAAGAAGGCTGCTGAAGATACCAAAGTGTGAGAACAAGAATTTTTATTTCTTTTTAAGTAGACCAGCGTTGGTTGGCGCTTGCCAACCAACTTGCTTGGGTTGCTTGTGTGATACTGAGATAAAAATTAGCATAAATATGTGTTAATCCAGGTCTATTCATGATCATTTGTATTAAATCTTTAATTAACACTGGCATAAGCGAAAAGAAGCCTTTACCCAGCAGTGGGTGATCCCGGGCTAAAATGATGATGATTCTGTATCTACCAAATTCCATTGACATCAGTTAAGCGGTTACAACAAGGGTGATCTAGCCAGCGTTGAAATATAAAAAGTTAGGAGATCATTTGCAAAATAAAGTTGCCAGCTCTAAAACAACAACTGCTTTGGTTACAACATATGTATTGAATGATAGAATAAATTAGGAAATTGACTAACATACTGTAATATGAAAGGTTGCAGGAATTCTGTGGATGGTGGTGACTTAAGACCAGTCATTATGGCATGCTATGGGGAAGGTCTATGTCCTACATGATGTGTGAATGTGGTAATTTTAAACTTGCTTTTAAAGTGATCATTTTCAAAAACCTCATTAATGAGGTTTTGAAAAAATTCTAAAAAGTATTCCCAAAAACCTCATTAAATTGGATCATTAAATCCCCACTGCCATGCTAGTGACCCTACGGTAAGGTTTTTGGGCATACTTATTTGAATATTCCCAAAAACCCCACTTTTTTTGTTTTGCTGGTAGGGTTTCTGGGAATGGTTCATTTAAATGATACCATGAGTATTTATTTGTAAAAGTATTTTCAGGTCAGAGGAAGATAAATCTCACAAAAAAAGTAGCAGAAAAGAAAGTTCTCACAAATCCACAAGAAAAGACAGAGAGAGAACGCCTAAAAGGTAAATAATTGTTATAATTATGATAATTTATTGCCAAATGTGCACTGGTGACACTGTTCTATGCAAAGATCAATAATAATTATGCTTTTAAACTGACTCTGGTACACATCTATGCCACTGCTGTGTATGCATCTCCACTAATTTCTACAAATCTTGAGTTATTCTGGTAATACTGCTTGTATTGATAATAGTAGGGAATGTAGAGGGGAATTAACCTCAGGCATATCATCTAGCTGCTGGTCTGAGTTCAGTTAATCAAGTTAAGTCATTAGGCGGCTCACTGTCATTACCACACAGACAGAGTGGTATGGAATGGAAGCAGCTACTCGATACAGTTTTTTAAAGTGGGACTAACCTCCACTGATGAAGAATATGGAAAGAAGTGCTTTGAAACTATATTTTAACTTCTAACTTTATAACTACGAAAAATAAGACTAGTATTTACTTACTTTCAGATCAAGTAGTAAATCTCGACGTTCAAGGTCACGTTCAGCATCACGGAGACATCGACATCGCTCAGGATCCAGGTCTCGGCACAGGTCATCGTCAAGGTCACGCCGGAGGTCAAGGTCGAGGTCGCGCATTTACCCACCCAGGCACTACTCGCCGCCTAGGTACCGAAGCGGCAGGAGGTCAAGGTCTGTTTATTGAGTTTTATAGATATTCATTGCTCAATGTTGTAGTTTCGATGGTAGATTCGGCTACAAGATATCTTCTAGGTCACGCACAGTCAGGTGGCAGGTATTGCCAGCGTGAGTAAGTACTCACGCTGGCAATATCTGCCATATAATATGAATTCTCAAAAAAATATACACTATTAAATTACAACCAAGGCATAGCGGATTGTTTAGTCAGATACCATTCACCTATACAGAACGCAGAACGTCAAGGTTAGTTCTAAAGACATAAACCTGCTCGTAATAATGTTCACCTAAGGATATAGACTCAGGTCACCCTCGAAGTCAAGGTCAAGGTCACGCAGATCACACAATCTAATCTTTATTTCCACAGCAGATCACCAAGCGGGGTAAAATTAGCAGATAGCGAGAAGAAGCGACTTCTAGAAGTAGCTAGACGCAATGCCATCAACATGCTCAAGAACGGAGAGGTGCCAGGTGGCGCGGCGGCCCTCCCCCCACACACCAGGAACCAAGTCATGGCGGCCATACAGTCAGGGGGTGAGAACTAAACAAGCATTCACCCACTAACGGAGTGGAAGTCTGGAGGAAGCCTATGTATCATGACAAGCTGGTGTTATTTATTACTTATAAATAAATAATAAATAAATGCTGGACATTTGACACAACATTATCTAGCCCCAACCTTAAGCAGAGCTTGTGTTATGGGTAGTAGATAACCAATATACTTAATACAATACATTACATAGATAGATATTTTTTATTATACATAGATAATACCCAGAACACCCTGAACAAATATCTGCAGATTGTACATATATTCTGAGGTGGAAATCGAACCCGCATCCTCCTGCGTCGCAGGCGAACCTTCGCTCGCCGCACCACAGGGGTTGTCAAGTTATCAAGCGTGCTGTCTTATGAAGTTTTTCTGATTTGACTATCTAACTAACTTTTAGCTATGTAAGGTGCCATGGTGTTTCGGCCTAAGAATAGAACCCTCCTCCTCGCGTGGATGTAGTTAAAGCCTTAGTAAGGCATTACACCAGGGGATGGACAGCAGTACCCACCTGAGTACTTAACACAAAACTGCGTTTACCAATCTGCCTGCCAAGCATGGTGCTTATGCCAAATCCCCCCATTGTCATTCAATGAGGGAGGTCTCGTCCAGCAGTGGACGTGACCGCCCGGTGATCAATGATGATTAAGGTAGGTAAGTAAATCAGAACAAGTCGAGCCATGTTTGTTGCCCTGTACGTACGGGTACGGGTAGTACGGGTTTTGATAGTTTTCGAAAACTATATGAAGTTTCGTTTCCTTCCATACATTTACTGACAGCGTCCTTAGTTCTCTTCTCGTTTTCGCTAGGGGCGCTGCAAGTAAATGTATGAAAGGAAACGAAACTTAAGTTAGTTTTGAAAACTATCAAAACCCATACTAACCCCCCCGATTCTTCTAGGTTTGGTCACTGTTTCTTCTAGGTACGGAACCCTAAAAACTGGTCAAGTGTTAGTCGTACTCGCGTCGGGAGGGTTCCATGCAAGTAGGCTACCATGGTAACCACAAGACCAATAGGATATTCCTGTAAAGTAAGAGTAAAGCCCAATATTCCATATTTTTGTCAAAAATTTTACCTCATTGGTTTCGGAGAAATGAACTTCAACTGGCTGAAGGTGATTCCTGACAAATACACTTGTCGTAGGGTCAACTGCTGAAGCGTTTCAAAATTTGGCACCTCCTAGATGGCCGCTTGACGAGGTTGAAAACTTAGGTTTTTAATGAGGACTCTCACGTCATATATCAAAATCTGATTCCCGCTGCGGTACAAATGTTTGTATGATCTGCAAATATTTGTTTCGAGTCTGGGTGTTATGGTACCATGGTACTCGTAGTTCCTGATACCCACGACACAGGTAATCCTAGCGTGGGGTCATGACTATGTATGTGACTATGGTGTGTTATGCTTCTACACCACATTTTATGGGCAAAACCACCTACAGACTGGACTAATAGAGGTTTGATTGATTTAAAAATGCTGTACATTTCAGGCAGTTTTGCTGGCCCGTTACTAAAACAATCATAAATGAATTTTCAGGAAAGTCAGTGGATGAGCTAACAGACTTCTGCAAGCATCTATCCAAGAAAGAAGCACTCGGAGAGTTGTCCTCCGTGTGCTCCGAAGACGACGACATGAGCGAGAACGAAGACACCATGGCGTTCCACCATCCCTTCCTCGTCAAGGAGAAGGCGCCTATTATCATGAACATACGGGTGAGTTTGATGCCAATACGAACGGTCTTGAGCCGACTTCCTACGATCCGAGCTGGGTTGGGTTCGTCGGCTGACATAGTTGGACCTATGGAACGCGTTGCCACTAGAAATTAGACAGGCATCACAACACACTTTCAAGCTAAAAGTTAAACAGCACTACCTTTTAGTCGCATCTCTACCTAGCGTTATTTAAGCATATTATGTAATTATTGGTATTCTTTCATTGTTACAGTTAACTTCGTATATATTATGTATTAGTTTATTATGTGAATATATAAGTATTAGGATTATGCTTAGGTAGGTATTAGTCAATATTGTTCATAACTTATATATTTTAATTAGTTTAGAATACTTCTTAGTTTTGCTTTGTAGGTACACCGCAGTCTATTATAGCGTTGCTCATTTCGTTCCATCCAAAGGTTGCCTGGAAGAGATCGCTTTCAGCGATAAAGCCGCCCATTGTATTGCCTTTCTTTAGTAATATTACTTGTTTATTGTTTCTGTGGTAATCAATAAAGTGTTAATCTATCTATCTAGTTGAATCGTCTGACCCAAACAGCCATAGTAGACCGTAGAGTAGATAGCAGACTTAGTAGTTTTATTCGTTTAGGGAATTGGCGGCACACCCGTCAAAACGTCCATGCTCGCATTGCTGTGTTGGGATTACACCAGGAGGCAGCAGCATCCACCTGAGTACTCAACACCAATAATGCAATCACCAATTCACCCGCCAAGCGTGATGGCTAAAATCCCCATTGCATACTATACCCTTATAGTCTCCTTCCTCCTTCCGTCCTTATAGGCATCGTCCAACACAACAGCTGATGCAAAAGAAAAGTACTGGAAGAAAGTGTTAGCCGAGTTGGTTATGGGAAACCAATAGCGGCGATAAGCTGTACCACTGGTCACGTCTATATTCCTGATTTTGCGACCCAAAATTAAAAGAGGCCTATTGAGGAGATCCTCAATACCCCCCCTCTCAGGAAAAAAGGCGTGTGTCTATGTATATATATATTACTAGTTGCACCCCGCGGTTTCACCCGCGTGAATAATGATGAATATTGATGATGATGATGATGAAAAGTAGCCTATGTGTTAATCCAGGGCGTAAAGTATCTCCATGCCAAATTTCACTCAAATCCATTTAGTAGTTTTTACGTGAAAGAGTAACAAACATCCATCCATACTCACAAACTTTCGCGTTTGATGATAATGATGATGATGAAAAGTAGCCTATGTGTTAATCCAGGGCGTAAAGTATCTCCATGCCAAATTTCACTCAAATCCATTCAGTAGTTTTTACGTGAAAGAGTAACGAACATCCATCCATACTCACAAAGTTTCGCGTTTATAATATTAGTAGGATGTCTGATCAGGGTAGCCTTTCATCTCGACTGCCAGACATTGTGAGCGAGTAGCATGTAATAAAATGAACACAGACTCAGGGTTTAGGTACACAATCACTTCTCTTTTAACAAATGAGAAATTAATTCTATTAAGTATGAGAAAATCACTTTGAACCAATAATTACTGTGTAACAACTATTAAGTAGTGCAACACAACACATTTAAAATCAAATTATAAATTACAAATCATTTATTTGATTCCAATAAATCAACAGACAGACAATAATCAGACAGTTCCTAGACGACCCGTGTTGACTCAAGAAGAACACCACCAATCTGAAGGAGACGAGCTAGAGTCCACAAGCATGACATGACCATCTAGACAAGATTCTGCCAAACGATGATATATTTTTTTTTTTTTTCACGCCGTTTTGGCTTGTCAACGCCAATACTGTGATAATGTTTCAGGGAGGAGCCCCATTGCCAGTTAAGAGCACAGCACTTGTGGCCAACAAGGACGAGCTCAGGATACAGTTCCCCGTCTCATCGGGCTGTCAACACAGAGAGAATGCTTCTGAATGGGTGCCAGTTGAGCCTAAGAAAGATTTGGTAAGTTATGTCGTACTAGCTTCTGCCCCGGCCTCGCTCACCAAAGTCAAGTCAAAGTCAAAAAGAACTTTATTCATTGAAATCACAAGGACCATTTTGAATCGTCTTATAAGCTAAAATTACACCCAGGTATTAACGACCTCCGTCGCGCGTCGGGCGAGTTGCTGGCTGAGACGTAAGAGGTGTGGGTTCGATTCCCGCTGCGGGACAAATGTTTGCAAGATCTGTAAATATTTGTTTCCTTGCTAAAATTTGTTTCGAGTTGGTACCATGGTATTCGTAGTTCCTGATATCCACAACATGGAATCGTAGTGTGGGATCAGGACTATGTATGTGGCAGTTGGGTGTTATGTTATGTCATATAATTTAAGCTGTGTTAAGAGCTGCCAACCCGACATACTTTCACACAAAGCAACAACATATTTTCATGTGTTGTAACACATTTTTCTTTAGATATTTTGCACAAATATGTATTTTATAGAATTGAAACTTTTGTGGTTGGGAATCAAAAAAAAGTCAAAAAGAACTTTATTCATTGAAATCACAAGGATCATTTTGAATCGTCTTATATAAAATTAAATTACTCCTGTTCCAACGCGACCAAGCCTAGAAGAATCAGGCAACAAACTCGGCTTGGCTTACATAAATGGTCCGTCTTACCACTAGGTGAGAAGCGCCTGTGTGGAATCATTTTAAAATTAAAAAACAGTGGTAATAAGCCATTTTTTTTTCAATTTATAATATGTATTTTGTTAATTATTTAAACAACAAAAAAAATTAAAATTTAGTGATCTAAATTCAGTAAAAGCCTTCAAAAATCAACTGTTTTGCACAAATTTTGCCTGATCTTTGGACGTTTATAATAACAACACCCAACATAACATAACTTAACAATAACATAACAACCATACATACAAAAAAAAAAAGAAAGGAGGCCCATGTCATGCAGATTTTAAATGAAAAACATTACACCAGGGGACGGGCAGCAACATCCACCTGAGTACTTAATACCAATACTGTAATCACCAATCAGCTTGACCAGCGTGGTGATTATCCAAATCCTCACATTGTATTCTATGGGGAAGCCCCTACTAGAAGTGGACGCCTACCTACTGGCGTTGATGAAATACCGGACAATGTACAAAAAATGACAGATTACTCATTTAAATTATTTATGAAAGGACATCTAATTAGCAAAAGTTATTATAAGTTGGACGAAGCTTTTGCTGATAAAACATTGTTTATGAAAATGTGACTAACTTAAATGTTTTAATGGTTTATATTATTTATTATACAGTTGACAATGCTTTTGCAGATAACTTATCGCTTGTATTGTATTTTTTAATTAGTTATTATAAGATGTTTTTCTATTTTTTGTATACCTACAAAGCTGTAAAAAAATCGTAGGTAACTACTTTGTTAATTTGACTTGTCTAAGCTCATGTAATATGTCAAAGGACATGAATAAAGGAAATGAAATGAAATGAGATGATGACGTCAAAGTCAAAAGTATTTTATTAATTGAAATCACAATGCTCTTTAAAGGAACTTTCTAGATGAGCTTTAAAAGTCGCAGGAAATCGGTGGATGTAGGCGGCTCAAAATCGTTCGCCGTGTCGTTCTATGGGGACGTCTATGTCTTGAAATGGACTTCTACAGGCTGATAATGATGAATTTAACGACCTCTGTGGCGCGCGGGCGAAGGATCGCCCTCGACGCAGGAGGTTGTGGGTTCGATTCCCGCCTCAGAACAAATATTTGTAAAATCTGCAGATATTTGTTCAGGATGTACGGGGTATTTTCTATGTATAATAAAAAAATATCTATCTACATAGATAGATATTAAGTATATCAGTTATCTAGTACCCATAACACAAGCTCTGCTTAGCTTGGGGCTAGATAATGTTGTGTGAAATGTCCAGCATTTATTTATTTAATTAAACAGGCTAATAATTTATTTATTTTTTCAGCCTGTAGCAAAATTGAACTCCAAACCGGCCCCGCTACCCGTACCCCCGCCTAAAACAATCGAACCAGCTACACCCGCCCAACCTGCTACGCCCGCCCATACTTCTACGCCTGCTCAGGCTTCTACGCCCGCCCACACTGATACGCCAGCCCACGCTGTTACGCCGGTCCACATTGCCCCATCAGCAACTACTATTATGTCGCGGTAAGTTAGAAAGCCGCCGTGGTGTGTCCGGCCTAAGAATAGTGTTCGTGGTAATATCGAACACGCAGCAAATGTGCGTTTCTGCTGCGTTAGCGATGTAGCGCACCTTTGCTCGCGCTTACCTAAATTCGCCAGTTCGCGACCGAGCATACCATCGAGAGCGCGGGCTCACTTAGCTTAAACCATTTTACCAAGTAATTAGCCTTAAAGTCTGTCGGTCTAAGTGATTACTGTTTATAATACATAATTACATAGTATTCGCGGATATTGACTTTTACTACAACCATTAAGCATACCATAAACTCAAAGGGACTTGGATTTGGACATACCACACAAGACAGGTCCCCTTTACAAATAGTACCCTCCGTCTCCTCACGTGGATGTTTTAAAAGCCGACGGACTTCACCAGGGGATGGGCTGCATTCACCTGAGTACTTAACTACAATACTGCCAAGCATATTGTGTTCAATGGGCGAGGCCTCGTCCAGCAGTGGATATTAAAACAATCATAATTATAATTATACGTATGAAAGTACAATGGGCGGTCTTATCGCTGAGAGCGATCTCTTCCAGACAACCTTGGGATGGACTGGAATTGATGAGAACGATAAAGGACGGTGGTGTAAAACCAATAAAAGTATATGCATACATACGGTGTAGGTACTCAATGATATATAAATACCTGTATATATCTGAGCATAATACTAGAACTAACTTAACAGCTTTGTGACACGGACATAAAGTGATTGAACAATAACTTTTTGGAGATAGGAATAGATTTGGCGGTTCTGATAACAAGAGGGAGAGCATTCCATAGACAGACAGCTTGTACCGTAAAGGAATATTCGTAGAAAGTGGAAGCGTGCTCGGGTGTTTTAGAGGAGGGCAATGTGTGAGAGTGGGAGAGATGAAGATGTTGAATGCGCTCCTTGAGGTGTAGAAGGATTAGATAAGATATTGTACAAGAGAGAGAGAGAATGGGAGTATTCCTGCGATGGCGAATTGGCAACCACTTTAGCTTAATGCGGAATTCGGAGACGTGGTCATATTTGCATTAATGATGATGATGATGAAAGATAATATGCTAAAATTTACCATTTTCAACCTCCCGAAACTACTGAGCACAAAATTTTAAAAACTTACATAATATTTGGCCTCACTCATTATTTACAGGAAAACCTAAATTAACATAACATAACACCCAACAGTCACATACGTAGTCATGATCCCACACTAGGATTTCCTGTGTCGTGCGTATCAGGAACTACGAGTACCAAAGTACCATAACACCCAGACCCGTAACAGATATTTGCAGATCACTCAAACATTTGTCCCGCAGCGGAAATCGAACCCGCAACCTCTCGTATCTCAGCTAGGTACTCGCCCGCTACGCCACAGAGGATAATACTCTTAAAATTGTGTTGATTATTAATAAATTAATTAGTCTAGTGGTCCGTGGTATTTTCTGTAATATCAAATCAATAAATAAATAATGCTGGACATTTCACACATCATCTAGCCCCTATCAAAGCAGAGCTTGTGTTATGGGTACTAGATAACCAATATGCTTAATACAATACATTACACAGATACATATTTTTTATTATACATAGAAAAATACCCAGAACACCCTGAACAAATATCTGCAGATCGTACAAATATTTGTTCCGTGGCGGGAATCGAACCCGCAACCTCCTACGTCGCAGGCGAACCTTCGCCCGCCGCGCCACAGAGGTCGTCATCGCAATGTCGGTTAAACTAAGCATACATTTATACATTTGTAATTATGTACAGGCCTGTGCCGCTTGCATTGCCCGCGCCTCCCCCCGTGCCGGCCGTTGACCTACCTCCGTATATGAAAGGATTTTCCAGCGGCTCCCGTAAGTTTTTTTTTATTGATTACTTTCTTAGGGGTCCGTTACCTGAACTGGTATAAAAGGAAACCTATGATGGGACTTCTTTGTTCGTTTGTCCGTCTGCAGTTTGTTTCTGCTACCATCATTGTTATCGACTCGAAGGCATGGTTTAGAACTCGTTTGCCCTTATCTATATCTGAGTAATTGTTGTTAATTATTTCCACAAGTCCTCAAAATTTAATTTGCAAACACAAATAAATAACAACCGCTAAGTACATAGTTCTGCCACAAGGTTTTCCTGGGTACCAGGAACTACTAGTACCGTAGTATCTCATCGCATCGTAGTACGAACAAACAGACCTTTTATTTTATTTTTTATATGCAAATTTATCCAGCAGCGGGAATCGAACCCGCAACCTCTTTTGTCGCAACCGACTACTAGCTGGTCGCGCTATTGCGGTCGTAATTTTTTTCATACATTCATTACATGTGTTTTTGCAGATCTGTCGACGGTATCTGCGTTGCCAGCGTTACCCGCCCCCGGACCTCAAGCCTACCCGCCTGGCATTATACCACCCAAAATAGTAAGTTATACTACCCATAACATGCCTCCCATATTAAGTTAAACTACCCAAAACTGTAACCCCCTTACATCCCGCGATGTAAGGTGCCCCGGGTTCGATACCCGGTGTGGGAAAAATGTTTGTATGATACTCGGGAACTCGGAATATTTTTATATTCCGAGTTTTTTGTCATAATTTTATAGGCATCGACAATTTGTTAGAAATTTATAGTACTAATACTCAACGTTTAAAACGTGTCTGACTACTGACGGATATAGATAACTATGCTCGTTTATAGGCTCCGGACCCCTAAAAACGAGCATGATCGCAATCTTCGCGTAGACCAAGAGATGGCACCACTACTTTATATAAAAGTTTAATAATTTATTTTACAGGATATAGCATCTATCGTGTCGCAGAAATTATTGATGATTCGGAAAGAGCAGGAACAGAAAGAAGGTCCATCAAGAGGCGTAAGTTTTGTTTATCCCACCACTGACATTCGCTAAATATAGATAAATGTAAAATTACTATATTCAATACAAATAAATTATCTTTTCAACACACTTGCTCATAAAGTGGCTCTAATTTCACCGCAATTAGGTACATAATGACACCTGTAATCAAACTGTGACTTTTCATTGCTATTATTCACAAGTGAGTTTTAGAGTTTTTCTTTTTAATTTATTGGTCGAGTTGCTTTGTTCTTAAAAAAGTTTCGATACAAAAAAGATCGTGTTCAATATAACAAATAAATTAATGTACCTATTGCTTGCTCATTTCATGCAACTTCGTATTTTTTCAACTTGTACGTGTTCATAAATAAAACTTTCTCCTAAATTTTTTTTTTTTCTGTGTAATAAAGAAAACTTTAAATTCCCCATTTTGTACGTGGCTAAAACGGTATCCGCGGAAAGCAAAAAAAAAGAAACCTCATTCCTTTAGTCTATGGCCGATCGCCATTGTAAGATGCGCGCGCATAGGAAAACTGATGAATTTTTGCCGCCATAGCGAAAAATTTTTCACAACTCGTTTTCACTGTTAAAATTATAGTTATTTTCTTCACAAGTGTGTTGAAAAACGCCGTATGTTACACGTGTGCATTAATGATTACCGTCCTCAGCTCTCTTGCCTCTGCCGTAAGTGATTACGGCAGATAATAATGTTATAATGTTAGTGATAACATTATACACTTGTACCATAGAAACTTAGAACTTTCAAACGCAACTGTCAAAAGGAGTTGTTAGCGTATCCATAGTGTTAAATTTAAATTTATATAATTTCAGTTTGGCTGGTCAAAAGACAGGCACTTGGGCCAGTTCACGGGTTCTACGGGCGCTCAGATACTCACGCCTCGAGAACTGGCGAGCGGTACTCAAGCGTGGGCTAAGAAGGTATTCTCGACCTACTCGCCTTCAGCTCAGGGCTCAATTTGCCTTTACAATTACACGCTATTTCGTGTGTCAATCACTGATTTTCGTTCTTTGATAATCACTTGTCTAGTTGATGAGCTTTTATTAGGGCTTTTAATCTCGCTTATTGAGCACAAAATAAAAAATTGTAAATGAAGAGACATGTTATTTTCTGCGCGGTCTTTTTTTGGTCAGTTTGGAGACGGCGCCGGCGCTCTGGTGTTCAGACCACGTGGGACAACGTTAAAAAATTATAAAAAATAACATATATATAACAACTGATTATTGTACAAACAGTCAGACACGCTAACATTTCCTGTATGACAGGGTCTGATTTTATCAAAAACTGAAAGCCAGTATCGATTATCGTGATTTTACAAATAAAAAAAAACAGACCATTAATGCTGGCAGACCATGGTCTGAGGCCCAATTCTCTTAATTATTTTAAAACTACACTGAAAGTTAACCGAATCGAGACTGAATTGTGAATTGACACAAAGTTGGTATTTTGCTTCCTTGTAAATAAGAATTTAGTCTACTTTCAATTCACGGTGACTACCATTAGAGTAGGATAGTTATATATATAATTGTAAAAAGTAAAGAGAGACTCCATCTACAATGCTAAAATTATCGAAAAAACTGTAAATCGTTCAAGTTTCGGTCACATTTCGATATAATCACATTACAGTGTTGTATTTTATGTTTAGAGAATACCATTTCTGACATTTAAGACATCGACACAAGATCGAAACATGATCCGAACTCTATTTTAAGTTAGACAATTGCGCCTCTGATCACGTGGGACTTCAAAAAATTACAAAAAATAACTCGACAAAAGAAGAGTTTCCAAACAACCGATTACTGTACAAACACGCTAACATTTCCTGTATGACAGGGTCTGATTTTATCAAAAACTGAAAGCCAGTATCGATTATCGTGATTTTACAAATAAATTAAACAGACCATTAATGCTGGTAGACCATGGTCTGATCACGTGGGCGCCTGGTCCAAAAGACCAAAAAAGACCGTCTACAAATGCATACTTTCAAACATTGCAAATGTTCTATCTATAAAACACAACGTGTATCGTAATAACTGCGTCTTATAAGCCTGGAGGGGGGGTTATTCCGACCAACCATGAGAACATTTACATGTGCAAAGGTTGACTACATCGTATTTGAAATTCGTAATATGAAACACTTCGAAATTAATAAAGTCTTAGAACTAAGTTGTTCGCCATGACGTGTTGAATACCGTTGACTCTGGGATTATAGGGGTATTATGTTACACGTTGTATATACTTCTCTATACTACATATTATTATGTACGTTTATGTAAGAAATATAGTCGAAGCACTCGCGATCACGTCTATTTACGGATGCAACGCATTTGGCTTTGATAAAAGTGATTATTGAAGAACTGCCAAGTCAAAATGTGTAGTAAAGTATTCAACGAAATCTATAACACAAGGCTGTCGTAATTTGTACTAAAACCATGTCATTATAATATAATGTGTTTTTTCTGTACCGGTGAAGAAATGAAGTTATTTCCCTCCTTTCTTTTCCGAAAACACCAAAGAATTAAAAAAAGAACTGTATTTAAAAACTATATAGTTATTTATATTGTGCAAGCAATTTTAGTTTAGTTCACTACTAACATTGCTTTATAAGTCTTGAGACTTTTAACACCTTAAACGCAGTCAGCCGGTTCCGTTCAATACTTTAAAACACTGTCGCAAAATGTTTTCTTCCAGCTCAATGAATGGCGGCTACATCGGACTCGCGGTCAGAACTCATAATACATCTGTATTACGTTTTCTGACCATTTCATAAAGAGATGGTTGCAACGACATTTTGATTTTGTTGTAAAAAGACATAAGGGTTTGTACGTTTTGGCATAGGTGGTAACCATAATAGCGCACGATAAAACCTTTGCATATTGATAGAAGTAAGATCTGCTTTAAGAAAAATTTGTCCGAACGTGTTTGCAAATCTATTCTGCAGACCCGTTTTGCTGGGGATGATAAAAAGTAAAAAAAACTAAGCGAACGACGAAATGCGCTCTGGCTTGCTTTTCTGACAAAAATACTCTCTATCTTTTTCCCCACAGACTTCTAGATTTTTGTTTGGGGCTTTGAATTTGACAAATAATCAATGTCTTGATGTTTCTAAAGTGAGACAATTTAGACCACAATGTTAAAAAAAAATAAGTGATTGTGCCCTCCACCAAGTGCGTTGAATCCTTTCACCACAATTGGTTCTTTCACAGAGCTCTTTTCAAGACCACTAGCCCTAAATCTGGTCGATGATCTAACGCGGGAACCAAAAAAGAACCAGTAACAAATTTTAATTTACAACAAAGCAAATGTTGCTCCAACCATCTCACGAAAAACGTATTCTCTCGTCTCGTGTAAGGTGGGAACTCATTTAGTTCGCACTTTACATCACATCTGATAAAACAAAAATGATAATTTTAATGCCATTACTGATGGCATGCCAATTATCATCTAGTCTTGCATACAAATATTCAGTTTTCCCCTTTTATTTTGACTGACTATTTTTATTTTATTAGTTATGGGATTTATGTTATGAATTTTCACAAATTATTTATCTAGTTTTTTTTTGCCAATAATGTATCAAATCATGCTTATTATTACGTACCTACTTATTATTTTGATGATAAAACAGGGATCACCCAGCAAATATAAAAATCACTTAATTATTTTGCTATTTTAACGAACAATTTTGTTTTTAGTTGTTACAATTCGGATTTGATAATTCTCTTTTGTATTTATGTATTGGAATACGTCAGTCTTTATTCAAAAGCCTAGTGATTCTTTGAGCGAAAATAACAGATTTTACTCTCCAAAGTAAAACCTTACGTTTCAAAGAAAAGCATGGCTTACATTGGGGAATTCATGAATATTTGTTACAGTTTTTAAGTGATACGGCGACGCCGAATTGTATCGAGATGGTACTACGATGATAGGTGCTTACCATGTTTACTAAAGGTAAGTATGTCAGTGATGAAGAATGTATGAAATGTCTGGAAATGATTCAAGTGTATATTTCTTGCAGATTGAAATTTACAGGTTCAATCAATGTAATGTACCTAATCTGTATCAAAAAAACATAAATTTTATAGTTTTGTAGTGCAATTTGAATAGAAAGTCAGTAGCAGGAAAGTTTAAAACTGTCTAAACAACCCATGTTTGTGCAACTCATAATTAAAAGTTAAACTTGCCTTCAATCAAAGAATGACACTGAGGCTTCTCAAGTTTAGTTTGATTTCATAAGTTATTGTTACATTTACTGTAACAATAGGTCTTAATGTGTATATTAAGATACACCTACCTACTTTCAAAAATAATATTTCTCGTACCAAAATGTATTAAAAACAACGTACACGTTACCATGGACGTCTTCAAAAACTTTGTGGTCATTATTCTAACTTGTAATGTGTGTATAGGACCAATTAACCCGCGCCGCGCCGGTCGCAGGAGGCATGGGTATGCATCTCCTCCAAAAAATGGGTTGGACCCCCGGACGAGGCCTGGGGAAGGAAGGCACCGGCGCACTCCAGCCTTTACTGCTAGAGGTCAAGCTGGACACTAAGGGGCTGCAGGCTAAAGAAGAAATACCACAGCGATACAATAATAAAGGGGTAAGTTTTGTAAAATTACTTACCCTAGTTTACCCCTTTTCACACGAAAACTACCCTTGTCACACTTATATGGCGCTGGCTGTGTCACATTAAAGTGACTTCACTTGCAAGGATAATAGATGAGTTGGAACCCTAGACGAGGCATGGGGAAGGATGGCACGGGCGCACTTCAGCCCGTACTACCAAAAAACTAAAGCTAAATACTAAATGGATATAGGGGTAATAAGAATTCCCAGAGATACAATATTAAGGGGGTATGTTTGGAAATTACCCTTTTCACACTAAATTTGTACACGTCTCGCCCTTTTCTTTTTTAGTCCATTGTCACCCTAAAATTACGCTTATTATTACGCAGGCACATGAGACTTATCATCTTTATGTCTCAGGGTCGGCAGCGCGCGTGTGATGCCTTTGGGGTGTTACAGGCGTTCATAGGCTACGGTAACTGCTTGCCATCTGGTGGGCCGTAAGCTTGTCTGCTTGCCAAGTAGCATAAAAAAAAAACTCAATAAAATTACACATTTCACGTGTTAGTAGTAGAACTTCTCGAAGGAAGTACTACCACCGTGCCTATTTCTGCCGACAAGCAGTATCGCATTGCTTTGTTTCGATTAGAAGGGTACGGATACCGGTGAAATTACAGGCACATGAGATTTTTCAACTTTGTCTCAAGGTCGGCTGCGCGCGTGTGATGCCTTAGGTTGCAGGAGGCTACGGTAACTACTTTCCATCAGGCGGGCCGTATGCTTGTTCGCTTGATGTCCCTTGTCACGCTAAAATGGCCCTTTTCGTACTAACCACTACTACACTACTAACCACGGTAATTACCGTTGTCAGACGAAAATGTCACTAAGTGCCTTTTCACACGTACCGGTTGCCGGGTAGCCGGCGCGCGGCGAAGTGTATAGCCATTACGTAATTTCACTAAAATGGCTATGTTCAAGTTCATGGTCACACTACTCGAGTTGCGAGACTGAAGTGGTGATCTCTTACAAAAATGAAGGGGAAAGTTGGCATGAACCGAATATTCCCACTGATTGTAAAACGTCGTGTAGTGTGTGGTGGAAAGATTTAAATTGGCGTGGTGCACCGAATCACGTCGATATGACGTCATGTCATGATGACTACCTAATTTTTTCGTGTTTTTTGTAGAACATGCTCAGCTCATGCATGGTGTGTCATGATGACTACCTAACTAATTTTTTCCTCTATTCATAGAACTTGTATTTCAATAGTTCCGATAACGGATCTTATTGTTACATATTATCACCACATCTATCAATATCACAATTAAAGTCTTATCTTATCCATGACAATATGTAAAAAACACACCGGTTAACTCAACTTGAGAATCACATTTTGTTTATCTAATCTTGCCCTTGACTAAAGGCCATTTTTACCTTGATTACCTAGCAAACTATTTTATTTCTCGTACATATATTATACGCGTGACGCCTTTTTCCCGTAGGGGTAGGCAGAGACCACGGATTTATATTTGCTACGATCATACATGTCATTACAAACCTCTTTGGCCTCACACTCATCACATTATTCATAAATATTGGTCGACCTCCGATTTCATCAGAGTACGTTCGCCAAATTCTTCTCCTTCCAACTGTTCTGTTACAACACACCTTTATTTTTTTACTAATCAATAAATAACAAAAAATACAACCAATGGAGAACCTCCTCCTTTTTTTGAAGTCGGTTAAAAATTGACTAAGTAGGTAACCATATCATGACAGAATCTCTTCGGGATCTCTCCCGAAAACGCGGAGATACACAGAATACAGGAGGCGGCAGGGTTACCCTAAGCCTTCATAGAGTAATCCAGTAACCTTGCATGCGTTGACCTACCCCTCACTACTGGTGTAGATTCTTTGAAGATTTCTGAAATGATTGATCACGCATTGAAGAAAATTTAGCAAAACTTTTGCACTATTGCTAGTTGGATGGTTTGCTGCTGGCTTCACTTGTAAAGTATCCTGGCTTTCCTAATTAGACTGAATCATAAATAGTGAGACGATATTTTTTCTGTCAAATATCGAATCTGTGACAAGTTTCCTCGCATCAGTCTGTAAATCTGCCTTTTTAGGCTTGTTTTAAAGGCTTGTTTTTGTCATCAGGGTAAAGCAATGCGTGGCCGCGGAACGCCTCGCGTCGGAAGTAGTACCGGGGCCCCTACCGCCCCTGGCGTGGTGGCCGGCGGGAAGCACCCCGTGTCCTTACTGGGAGAGTACTGTTCCAAGCAGAAAGTGGGGCCGCCCGAATACAACCTCTGCTTTGAGTGCGGCCCTGATCATAAGAAGAACTTCTTATTCAAAGTATGTATGCGAGAGTCGGTAGGAGTAAGGAGTTACGACATTGGGAGAGATTACTGTTCATAGCAGAAAGTGGGGCTGCCCTAGTACAAACTCTAGTGCAGCCGTGATCATGAAACACAGGTGTGGTGGTCCTACTGTTGCAAAGGACTCGCGATCCATTGCTACCTCTAACCCCTCTGATTCGAAGGGCCTTATTCATAATCATTTTTGAAACCTATTTTGAAACCTATTTTAGTTAAAATAGCTTTTGTTTTCTTCTCTCTGATGTAAAATGTCATACGTCAAAACAAGACAAAACATATTTTAACTAAAATAGGTTTCAAAAATGATTATGAATTAGAGGGTTAGTGTGTAACAGCTTTAGAAACTTTAACAATTGCCCTTAACTTTTACTGAATGTTCCTTTCAATTTCAGGTAAAAGTGGGAGGTACGGAGTACCAGCCAGCTGTGGCGAGTCAAAACAAAAAGCAAGCTAAAGCGGACGCGGCCCAACTGGCTCTGCAGAAGTTAGGCATTCTCCCCTAAATAAGACTATTGTGTATGGAATCATTAGCAATAACATGTGTACGGAATTCCTAGTGTGCGTATTTATCCCTACAGAAGACTCGTATAAAACGTTTGGAATCATTAAGTGTTATGTAGGAAGTTGGAACATGTATTTTAGGTTGATAAAAATGTGTTTAAGCTTCAAAATCGTGTTTTATTCGTGATACTACTTAGTTAAAGGCAAATATGCGTTTTTTAATCCTAGCACAAGAGTAAAACATCACATCTAGGTAAGATAGTTTTTCTTCTGACAAAAATAAACTAAATTTGTGGTTACATAAATACTTATGAGCATTAACCGAAAAATGCTATAAGCTTAAATACTGTCAATCTGACATTTAGTTGATGAACATTTTATGCTTGTATGTACAAGATAACTTGCTTAATTAGGTTCAACAAAGTCTACAACTCTATAAACCATGGCCAAAACATGAATCAAAAAGTACAAATTAATTACTAACATGAAGTCCAAAGATTGAGAGGTCCGAAGTTCAGTAATTAATCAAACAAAATATTTATTCAATTAATTTAATCAAACACATTTTCCAAGCTATAATCTATTACATGACTAAAACTACAAGTCACGATTACTACGGGGAAACTCTATGCCATAGCCAAATCAATGACCATTTCAACCCGGGAGATTATCCATAAACAATTTATTACTGATCAAATCTTGAGATTATTTTTTATTTATTATATTATAGATTCTTACCGAAAAGTATGTATTTATGGATAAACTCTATTCTAAACAAAATCACAGATCTGTTCCAATATCATTGTCTCCGTTACTTAAACTTCCTTCGGTGGCTGCTGTTTGATTTTGTAGTCGGACAGAGCAGCTTTAATGGCATCCTCAGCAAGCACTAGAAATACAAAATTGTATCTTAAAGTAGTCAAATTGAGGGAACAATTGGGGTGTGCAACACAGAAAGACACCAAAATTAGCTAGTAGCCAGCTGAGAAGCAAGAGGTTGCGGGTTCGATTCCCACTGCAGGACAAATGTTTGCATGATCTGCAAATATTTGTTCCAGGTCTGGATGTGGTGGTACCATGGTACTCGCAGTTCCTGATAACTACAACACGGAATTCTAGTGTGAGAACAGGACTATAATATCATGGCCTCTCTTACGTCACCCTCCATGCCACGGAGGTCGTCCAGCCAAGCCCTGTCCAGCAGTCGTACAACTGTGCAATACGAATGAGTTGTGCAACTTCTCTTACAAACTCAAATTCATATTATAATCGTCAGTAAGAATAAGGGTGAGTATAACAATAAATACCCAAATGCATTGATGAAAAAGTATGTTAGATTTCAGGGTTAAATTGACTAAAAATATTTGATTTTATGACATGTCAGTTTTCTCATATTCCTACAAAGTTTTCTGGACTCATTGGTTGGTGTTATTAGTAACAGTTCAGGTCTTATTGGAGTCTACCTTTTTTTTGATTAAAGCAAGCCATTTTACAATAGTACCTGCTCAGAACATAAAAAATTCAAGTATCATTTTCGCATTTCTTGATTTTTTAGGAAACAGCAGGATGATAAGAACCATGTCTGAAAATTATATCAAAAATGAATTCAGCTTCTTTTATTTATTCGAAGATGATACCAAACATGCGTTAATTGCTGCATAGCAACAATGGTAATTATTTGAAACATGACTTTTTGAACCAGGCCTGTCCCACAACCCCTCTTGTGATTAAATCTAGGGTAAGTAATTCAAAAAACAAAAACAAGGGCAGGCAATATTTCTTCCAATAGGTTTAGGACTGTAATAAAATTATACATACAAATAAACAGTATTTAAAGATCAAACCATATTGCCAGTGCATAGTGCCAGATCAGAATTTGCCGTTTTTATGACCTTGACCTTAAATGCGTACCTGCCACTATGTAAAAGATCTACTTGTAAAATTTAATGTGAATTAGAATTAGTTTGAAAATTACATTTAATTGCATAAAAACTAGTATGTATAAGATAACTGTGAATCCTAGAATTATAAAATAAACAAATACTCATTCAGTAAATATCATAAATGAAATGAAAAATATGTATGAAAAGTAAAGTATTAAATTAAAAACATTGAACCATGCTATTTATTTATAGATGAGCAGCTTTCAATGTCTACCCAGTGTAAAATGTCTAATATTGGGTCACTTTTTTAAGTACTGATTTGTTCTTATGTACCACTTGGCCAAGCTTGTTTCTTAAGGTGATTGCTCTCGCATGTGGCGCGAAATTCAAATTTTATTGCGTTTTTGCTCATTCCAGCTCATCAACACTTCTTGAGATAGTAAAAACTGATTTTGCGAAAACTAGGAGACCTAACACACATGTTTTAGTTTATAGTTTCACATATAGATCATTACTTCAGCTACGAATACTCTTCAATGATTTTTACAGTGTTTTTTTGGTTTAAAGGTATGCGTAGCTTAACTAATGACATTTATGAGATACTATCAATTAAAACATGTGTGCTAGGTCTCCTAGTTTTCGCAAAATCTGTTTTCTCTATCTCAAGAAGTGTTGATTAGCTGTGATTTACAATAAACACAATAAAATTTGAATTTCGCGCCACATGCGAGAGCAATCACCTTAATGCATTTAATGCATTTTAGATCATGGTATCAGTTACTGGTATTGGAAGTTTGCCAATCTTCAACCCACACAGTACTAAGGTTTATAGTAAAATTAACTTTATATAATTAGTTAAGCTTTATAGTAAAATTACATGATGCTAGAATAACTAAATAAGTGTCTAGAGAAAAACAGTATCTGATCTGCATACTTACTAGAACAATGTAACTTGACAGGCGGCAGAGACAGTTCCTTTGCAATATCTGTGTTCTTCAACTTCAACGCTTCATCTACTGTCTTGCCCTTCACCCATTCTGTGGCAAGAGAGCTTGAGGCAATTGCAGATCCACAACCAAACGTTTTGAACTTGGCATCAATGATCTTTCCATTCTCATCCACTTTAATTTGCAGCTTCATGACGTCACCACAGGCTGGAGCACCAACCAATCCGGTACCCACGCTCTTGTCTTTCTTGTCAAGGGAGCCAACATTGCGAGGATTCTCATAGTGCTCAATGACCTGCAATAATTTGAAATAAGAATTCTTTTTATCCGAAGGAACCTTTATCTAAGAGAACCTGTTCAGGTCAGACGTTTGAAAGGTACTTAATTTAAGCAATGGAGATTAATGATAAGGTTATCATACGACTTTACAGTTGCAACTTTGTTGGAGGGTCATTATCAAGTTTTGAAAATGAGTATCGGATCGTATCACGTATGTAATTCTAATCAGATTATGTATGTATTGAAGTTTGAGGCTATTTGTTCTATTCTGTGAAATTACGCCGTTGGTGGGGAAATCGATAATCCTTTACATTATTATGAAAACTTACATTGGCATGATACCCAGCATTCAGAACGATATTTGGGGAGCTGAGGCTTCTGAAGCAAATGCACCTTCGTATATGGGAAATCACAAATGCCATTGTATTCGTAAATTTCAGTAGCTGCAGCAAACTTTAATTTCTTCCCTGAATACTGCACCGCACTCACAGATTTATAAGTATTTTGACAAAATCAATTTGATTTTGACTTTATGAGGTTTCAGGGTTTGACATTGGTTGGCTTGACACTGACAACTCAATGACACGAACGAACCACACAGATTATGTTCCTTGCTCTAAGACAGAGACGTTCAGAATCGTTTCAAAATGTTTTCGAACATCGAAAAATAAATAACTAAATTGCGTAGAATAAGTACATAGATCACATATATATTTATTTTCAATTTATTATTTATAAATATATACACTTCAAAACTAATTCAACATTTTGTAACTTATCTATGTTTTATTTGTACCAATGTAGGATTGTTTTCTAAAAGCAATGTAGCGCTCGCTTGGGCGTGAAACAGTTTTTGAACAAATCTCGTGCATAAATACAACCTCGATAAATAAAATGACAATCAGTTTTCGAGTGGTATCTAGGCTTGTGGTGCCTATATTTACCAACGGAATTTGCCTAACTCGAGCCCAATTAAGTACAGTGTGAGTGATATTTCAACAAAAAATAACAGTTTTAAGAATTACGCAATACTCGGGGCATTTTGCAGTTGATTTTTCCGGCTTTCGGCAGCCCGAGCCCGGTCTGCTAACTGGCAACTGCACTGGTTGTATTTGTATCTCCCTGGCTGGTCCCATCACTAATGATAATAAAATACGTAATTTATCCTGTCAAAAAAAAATTTGATGAATTTGAATTTTGAATTCGTTTGTTTTGGCAACAAGCAAGTGAGGAATTTCGAAGAGACGATTCAAGACAGAAATTTAATATTAACAATTTTACAGCAAAATGGCTGGGAACGATCCTGATTACAAGAAAGCTACGACTATCCACGAGTTTACTGTGAAAAACATCAAGGGAGAAGAAGTGAAGCTTGATGTGTACAAAGGTCATGTATGCATCATTGTGAATGTTGCCTCTCAGTGTGGTCTTACCGCTAATAACTACAAGCAAATGAATGAATTGTACGAACAGTATGGGGAGAGCAAAGGTGAGTTTATTAGCATAGTTAGAACATTATCGCTGAAGGCGATATTACATGAGTAAAACTAATTCTAATCTCTTTTGTGTTTATCTGTGTCAGGTCTGCGCATTTTGGCCTTTCCCTGCAATCAGTTTGCTGGACAGGAGCCTGGAAATCCGGAGGAAATAGTCTGCTTTGCATCGGAGCGTAAAGTTAAATTTGATCTATTTGAAAAGATTGATGTCAACGGTGATTCAGCTAGTCCCTTGTGGAAATACTTGAAGGTAATTTAAGTTAACATCTTTATCAGTACCAAAGATGCATGTAGTTGATATGGCTTAACCAGCTTATCATTACTGAGTCTACAGAATATCAGTATTGCATTTTTTTTCCGAAGGCCCGATCAAGCCCTAATCATATGTGTGCCAGGATAGGGTATCCAATCCTCTTTAACTCACCCCCACCCTTATCCCCCAACCCCCACCTCAAGGCAGTGAGCCTCTTCACTGCACTATGGACGTCTACGAGCTGGTCTAGGGGTTAACAACAAAATGTTATCTCCCATTATTATGTGAATATAATAAAAACAAAGTACCTATTCACAATAGCAGCTTCTTGCAATCCTCTTTTCCCTATTGAATAAATTTCAACACAATTCCCAATATTTCCAAATTCATTATCATTTTACCATGAGTTTCCAATGATTATTGGATAAGATTATGTCTGATTAGAAAGAAATACCTTAGAATCAATTTCAGCTCTAAAATCATGTTGAAACAATGGAAATAACCCTTTGTCTAATAATGCTGTACATAGCAGCTGTTTCCATTCCGACATACCTCTTGTGAACAATCAATTCTAATTAGATTGCCATTTAGAAATACTTAACTAATTGCTCTAGCTACCTACTCCGCGAAAGTACTTAGGAAAAATATAAAAAATTTATCATGGAAAACTAAGCACATTTTATTGATTGGAACAACCTTGTAGCTCAAAGCCTTGTAGTATATGGGGTGACTAAATCAATAGTTTCAATCAAGCAATTGTGACTTTGAGTTTGTGTTATCAAGGACATGACTAGTTTGTATGTATTTTCATCAGCAGCCTTTGAGACATCCAATGCTGGATGAGGCCTCCCCGATAAAATACAATGAAGGGAATTGCCATAATCTACGCTCTTGGCAGGTGGATTAGTGATTGCATTATTCATGTTAAGTGAAAAATATCTAAGATAAAAAATCAGTGATTTATACATCAATTTAAAGTTGTAGTGTATGTACCTACTATATTATAATTATAAAATGTTGGTTAGGTATTTCATAATCAAATGAAAACTACCAACATTTTATAATTATAACTATGATAATAAATTATATACATAAATGTTCACTTGGTTGATACCAAGTGAACATATATGTATTTCTATTGTCCTTGCTTTCTTTTCTTTTTTAGGGTTCCATACCTCCAAAGATACCAACGGAACCATTATACTAGGATCACTCACAAGCACAATACAGCAATACATAGGCTCTGAGGCCCAATTCTCTAATTCAAAAATATTCCAGGCACAATATATCTCGTATCAGTCGCACTATCATGTATAGTAATCTTCGCGTTTCTTGCGAAGAATATATAATAGTTACTATACGGGACAGTGCTACTAACGCAAGATTATATTGTGAATGGAATGTTTTTAAATTAGAGAATTGGGCCTCTGCTTAGCTTGACATTTCACACAACATTATCTAGCTTATCTAGCCCCAAGCTAGATAATGTTGTGTGAAATGTCAAGCATTTTTTTGTTATTTATTTACTCATATGTCTGTCATCTGTCTATCAGTCTGTTTTCTCTGAATCTGTTTGTTTTAAAAGATAAAATTTAATTTGAAAACTTATTTTTTTTTTTCGAAGTCTTTAAATTTGTACGGGAAACGGACAATACTCGTAATGAGAAAATGCGTATAAAAGTGTGTTGATTAACTAGATAACTTAATTGGTCTAGTGGTTAACTATGGTAGCCTACTTTGGTTGGAACCCTCTCCACACGAGTCCGACTCGCACTTGACCGGTTTTTTAATACCTGAGGCTAATGGCAGGTTGCTGGATCTAAGGCTCAATGGTGAATGATTTTTGAAATTTTGATTATTTTCCTGTTTTTCAGCACAAGCAAGGAGGTACCCTCGGCAATTTCGTAAAATGGAACTTCACTAAATTCATTGTCAACAAGGATGGTGTTCCAGTTGAGCGTCATGGACCCAATGTAGAGCCTCTCGACTTGGTCAAATCCCTCGAGAAATACTGGTGAACAGGAAAGAAGAACACACACCTTTGCATTTGTCTCATTTTTAATATGTTATGGTTTATGTGAACATTCCTGGTGGTTTCCACTTGCCAGTAGGTATGGGTATTTTTATTTTTGTTTCAAATCAACATTATTTAAACTCTACAGCACTTCTAAGTCTGTTTTTCTGATATTTCATTCGTCAGCTTTTTTAATTAGTTACGACTTTGTCACCACGTAGATATGATGGGCTCAAGTATCAAAAAAGTTATGTATACACCACAATAGTTTTAATTCGACGAACATTTAACTGTATTTTGTCAAAATCAATAAAAGTAAATTAGTTCTTTAGCAACACTGATAATTTATCAGATAGGTAATTATACTGTTAAAAATTTTGATTACATTAATGTTATGTCTCGCATGCACTGTGTGATAGGTACTGATAACGTAGGTATAGTCTTAAGGCATAAAGTTTTTTCAATATAGCACTTTATTGTTGTAAAAGAATTTGTTTTTGTTTCAAAAAAGTAACAACATACCACAACATAGATAATGTTGCTACCCGCTTGCCACCTACCATTTATAATTCGAGTCGTTCCTGTCTTGTATAGCCAAGCTTGTTCCAAATGTAAAATCGAATAAAATCTCATTTTTATTAGGTAGGTATATTATTTCCATTCCGCCCTGTTTTGCAGACTTTTTTTGCTTCAAATTTAGAATAGGTAGGTACAGCAGCGTAAAGCGCAATCAATGGCATAGGTAAGTGGCCATTATTTTGATTGCCTTTGATACATTATGAAGGATTATTTCATTGCGATAAGATACCCCACAATGTATGTACCTTCTTAGGTAGGTAGTTCTTTTACTCGATTTTTTACTACAAACTTCACCATCCCGTTATAGGGCAAAAAAGTCAAAATTCCTCTATTTTAGATTTTTTCCTTTATTTATGACACAAAGCTTAACTTTAACAACATAACATAACACCCAAGAGTCACTTACGTAGTCATGATCCCACACTAGGATTCCCGTCGTCGTGGTAGGTACCAATGGTACCATAACACCCAGACCCCGGAACAAATTTTTGCAGATCATACAAACATTTGTCCCGCAGCGGGAATCGAATTCGCAACCTCTCGCATCTCAACGATCTTATAGTCAACATTTTTTTTTTAAGTTCGTTTAAAACTAATTTTAAATTATTCAAGTGATATGATACCTTTAGTTGTTCCTGAGAAAAAGGGTTTTTTGACGGACAGATGGATAACAGTGACTAAGGGCCCTGTTTTTTGCTGTGTTGGTACGAAACCCTAAAATATGTGTAATAGCTATACTTAGGCAAAAAAAAACTGCAAGTTGTTTTTTGTTTAATATTTGACATGGGTGCGATTTTTTATTGTCATCGAGTGACTAAACGTCAGTAAAATTGCCGTTAATCCCCGACTTCCAAATTTCTATTTTATTGAAAAACTATTAACTAAAAATTATATACTTACCTATGGTGGTATGGTATCCACGACGATTTTTGTTATGTTTGTGAATATTTTTATTTTATATAATTTATACTGATGTGATGGTCTCACTTTATTGTTTATTTGTTTAATTATGTATGTTGTGTCATTCTCATCACCGTTGGTCGTGATTTCGGTCAAATCTGGTTTTAGCTGAAAATCAGCGCTAGATATTTTCTTGGAAATTATCCGGCACAACGCTGAGCTGAAACCTATTTGCTGCAGCGATCGGGGACGCACAGGGGAATCAGATCTCTAGTTTTATTTTATCTATACTTATTTGATTTGTTTATAATAATAATAATAACTTTTGTTACCTACTTAATGTTATTATTATTATTAGCTTAGCTGCTTTTTAGTTTAAATAGTAGTTTTATTAGTAAATAAATATTTTTCTTTCTTTCATTTCTTTACCTACCAATACAAGAGCCTCCTCCAGTACATTTCTTGAAAAATGGTGATTTGCGACCTTTTTAATGATATTTAGTCACTCGGTGACATTCAAAAATCGCTCCCCTGAAAAAAATACAAAGTTTTCTATGATTTACACAAGAAATCTCTACTAATACCAAGTTTTTTTTTTTAAATTTATTTACATGGTAATACTTACGTGTAGCTGTACCTAGTGTTACAGGGACTTGTGTACAGAAAATTAGGTTCAGAGTTTACGCTCATCGGGCGATAAATTCACTACACTATACGGCTGGCCGTGTCAACTGTTGTAAAATAATAAACCGGTCTAGTGCGAGCTGGACTCGCGCACGAAGGGTTCCGTACCATTAGCTATAAAAAGGGCAAAAAAAACACTGTTGTATGGGAGCCCTATTAAATATTCATTTTATTGTTTTTTAGTAGGTATTTGTTGTTATAGCGGCAACAGAAATACATCATCTGTGAAAATTTCAACTGTCTAACTACCACGGTTCATGAGATACAAGCCTGGTGACATGACAGACGGACGGACGGACGTTTTACCCTTTGGGTACGGAACCCTAAAAACTTACCCCTTTATTCATAGTAATTTTTAAACCAATTTTAGTTTTTTTTTTTTTTTTTTTAGTGGCATCTTAGGCTTTTCTCAATTTTGCCAATGTCAAGCAGCTTATAATTACAATGTCCAGTCGTCAAGTACTATAAATCTATGCTGTCATGTCATGTTCTAGTAAATCAATGGCAGTTTACTAGAATGTTCCTGGACAATTGCCACCCCTTCGAAGTATATGTCTATGCACGCAATGCACTTGTATTACTTATTCACTACCATGTGCTCTTTATAAGCTACACCGGTTAACATAATAAAAAAATTGCCTGCTAAATTTTTACCCATCGCTGCTTGCCAAGGGCGGCAGCTTTAAGATTGCCCCCCACCCCCTCCCTCGAGGTGAGATAAAATTTAATCTAATGAATAGTACACATTCCTATTTTTATGTTGAATTATGTACCTGTAAGAAAATTAGGTCCCCCTAAAAGCTGGGTACGCCCATGCACATAAAACATTATGCCTACCTACATTTTACATTTACT
Organism: Epirrita christyi; assembly: GCA_951392215.1. Lineage (NCBI taxonomy): Eukaryota > Metazoa > Arthropoda > Insecta > Lepidoptera > Geometridae > Epirrita > Epirrita christyi. Next base: position 4,031,255 of record OX595843.1, read on the forward strand.
GGAAATGTATGGCTCCCGGTGTTAGCCCACATTATCGTAACGACGTAAGTGGAGTGGCCCTTGCTTGACGCAAACTTTGAGAAAGATTGAAAGTGTGACGACTATAGAACAACATTACTCACGACCGCTGCCTGCTTTAGGTCAAGCCAAGGGATGAATAATGAATGCATGAAATTAATGCTCTAGGCCAGGCTTAGCCCAAGCGCGCACTGGCGGCCAGGCCGCGGAGGCCACCGATATGTATGCATTGTATCATCAGTGCGCGCACTTGGTCGCAAGCGGCTGATGATACAATCACAGATTAAGGAGAGTACTACGGATACAATGCATACATTTCGGTGGCCGCCGCGGTGGCGCCTCGCCTGGCCGCTGTGGCATCATGGCCGCCAGGGCGCCAGTGCGCGCTTGGGCTTAATTCTAAGAGGCCAGCTCCATTTCGTTGCATAGACAAAGAACAAATAAAAGTAAAAATGTTCCTTTGTCTATTCCCAAGGTCTATCCAGGTCTATCCCTATCATGCAAGTAATAAGTACTACGTACAACAGGAATGAGCTGTTGTCGCAAAATTGAAGCCGAGCGAGAGCTCAGTAACTATATCTCTTATCCCTCTCTGGCGATGGTGACTATATTGCAATATGATTTGAGGACAATAATTATAAAAAATCATTTGTGATCTGACGTCAACAGATCATTGCTTCAGAAAGATGCTGCTAATGATAAACTTGCCCTTTGGTGCACTATACATTTGCTGTTTTTGCTTGCTTTTCACACTCGCGTCATATATATACAGTGGTGGTCATATAATTAAGAACGCTGATATAAAGGGAAGATTTTTTCCAACTAAGATGCAAAACTAATTGTATGCATTTGTTTTTATTTCTCTCTGTATCGTAAAACATTTCCATATTACCACTGTATTCATTGATACACATGATTGGCTAAAAATCAATAGGCAAACTTTTTACACTACTTTTAAACAAAGTATTCCTTATTACTGGCTGGTCACGTAATTAAGAACGCTAAGTAGTTTATAACTTTATTCAAATTTAAATAGATAACACTCAGTCGATTTGTTACTGTTTGTATAATTTTGGCGCCATTACGTGCTGTAAAAGATTAAAGGTGATTGCTTCTTTAGAAAAAACAATGGGAAAAAATAAAAGTTGTGATTAATTCTACAAGGGAAGTAATAATAAAACTTCGCCGGAAGAATTGGTCTCATAAAAAGATAGCCGACCATCTGCAATGTTCAAAAACGATGGTTTACCACGCTGTAAAGCATTTTGCTACGTATCAAACTACTTCGAATGTTCCACGTGTACCTAAACAGAGAAAAACAACTCCTCGAGATGACCGAAACATCGTTCGTATGGCAAAACAAAATCCTTTTAAAGGGTCCAATGAGCTTAGAAAAGAATATTTTGGTGAAAACAACCCTTCAGCAATCTCAGCACGCACTATTCGAAGACGTTTGGTACAACGTGCCAAACGCCTGGCCTACCGTGCAATTTTTCCACGTTGGTGGAAAAATTGCACGGTAGGATAGCAAGAAAGGTAACCATGTTAAAACTTTGCCACAGGCAAGCCCGGCTTGCATTTGCGAGAAAGTATGAAAACTGGACTGTGCAACAGTGGAAAAATGTACTTTTTTCTGACGAGACGAAAATAAACAGAGTATGTTCTGATGGAAAACGATATGTACGACGTCCCCCGAATACAGCATTCGACCCAAAGTACACGAAAGTTACTTTAAAGCACGGTGGTGGAAATGTGAAAATTTGGGGTTGCTTTTCTGGACATGGTGTAGGACCTGTAAAGTTGATAGAAGGTAACATGGATCAGATAATTAATTTTTTGAATTCTTTCAGAGTTTTTGTTGGAGAGGAGCGGAATTGTTACTATATATTTGTTCTTCTATTTTATATTGTAACATGGATCAGTTCCAATACAAAAATATACTGGAAGAAACAATGTTACCATACGCTGAAGACGTTCTACCGGTCATTTGGACATTCCAGCATGACAATGATCCAAAGCACACTGCACGCACCGTAAAGGGATTTCTTACAGCGCAATTAGTTTCTGTCTTAGACTGGCCTGCTAACAGTCCAGATCTAAACCCAATAGAGAATCTGTGGTTTGAAGTAAAGAAAAAGGTTTCAAATACAAAGTGTGGAAATTTAAGAGAGCTGTATGACGTTTTTTTAGAAGAATGGAACTCTATTTCTCTTGCGAAATGTCAAAAATTAATAGAGTCGATGCCTCGCCGGTGTAAAGCTGTAATTAAAAGCCGTGGATATGCTATTAACTATTAATTTTATTTAAATATTTATTAAATTTCTTTTTATGTTTCCTGTGCTACATAATATTGTGATTTTTTAAATCTAAGTGTCATACAAAACAATTCCCGAGCAGTTAAATAAATCGTTCTTAATTATTTGTCCAGTTTCAGTACTATTTGAATGTGTTACTTTGATAAAATCAATAAAATGTGCAAAAAATAGTTAGCGATTTCATACTTTATTCTTAAGTCAGGTTGCTCTATTAATGTGACTATTATATAACATAACTAGTTGCTTCTCAGAAGGTACACATCTCTGTGTATGATACGATTTAAATAAAAAACTTCTAGAACTTCAAATCGTTCTTAATTATATGACCACAACTGTATATACTTACCTACTGGTCCTTGTGGGACACGACATGCAGCTGGACTGAGATAACATTACGATAAGCTACCTATTGTGGTATATTTAATTAATTAGGTAAGAAAAAACAGTTAAGTTTACATTTAAGTTTAATTCTAAATCAGACATTGCTAAACAAACAGTTTTGTGAAGTTTCTGCCGCAAACCCAGCTTATTTCTTATAGTATGTTTCATTGATTCTAATTTTGCATTATGAGTAAATTGAGATATGAATTCGCTAACGCCTTCACCAATTGAATATCATGTGGATCTTCAAATATAGATTGAGGAGGATGTGGTGGATCTAACAATGTATGTAGTTTGCTATAAAATTCTTGGACAACATACATGATAATTTTATTTTTGTGTACGTTTTTTAATGATTGATTTGATAATGTAATAAACAGTTTTTCAGTGTACTTCAGAATTACAAATACAAATCTGGAAACATGCTTAAGTTTTCCTCGATCAATAAAAGCAGTAAATGCAGAAAATTGTGATATGTCGACACAGTAGTTCAGAGGCTCTGCCGTTACGTTTATAAATTTCTGCTGAATACAAGGTTTCTTGGACGGAGGTTCTAGTGATAGCACAAGCTCGTCAGATTTGCTACTACAGGGTATCTGAATATCACATAATACTACTATTTTCTTCGTTGCTGGCTGTAACAGAGATCATCAGGTCAGATAAGTATACTCACTTCTATGATCACGATGAATACTGAGGTAGGTATCTTAGTAGGTACACAAAATAATTGGCTCATCTTTTGAATGCGGCCTTAAGACTTTTAAGCTACTACCTAACGATTTTAATCGATAGATATTGGCGAATAGTAACCAATTTCAAAAGGTGAACAAATTATTAGTTTTTGAGAAAATTACATTTTAATTTTCCATACAAAATAAAAAAAACAAACATTTTCTATTCTGGTTTAGCACACCAAAGGAAAGGGGGGAAAGGGGGGCGACGCCCCCCCCCCCCGTCCCGGGGGGCCTCAACAATTTAAATAAAACACAGAATCCCAAACGACATGTTTTTATAATAACATACAGGCAGACGTACGAACGAACACCGAGTTCTCACATTAGGGCACCTTTTTACCTACAATCAGATATAAAATCCTACAAAATTACCTACCAGCAAAAAAACGGAGGGCAGTGCATCACATTTTAATACTGGTCGTGATAAACAAGCAACAAAGTCTTGAGCTTTAAAATGTTTGCTACATACAACTGATGCATCGGTCAGTTTTCGGGTAGAGCTCATGGGTATATTATTTATCCATATTTCCCTAACATTAGGATCTTTAGGAAATCTGAAATTAAAACAAAGTTATTTTAATAGAGAAAGGAATAAAAAATGCATAGGTATTTATTTGTTCTTGAACTAGGATTGGATAGTCATGCATGGTCACCGTAATTCTTCACTAACAAATTATGTTTAAAACTATTACCTGTGAAAAGATAAACCACAATCAGGATAATACTCGCTTCGGCAAGCCTCCACGGGAGACGTTATTGCACAGCATGATTAAACACGGCCTGATTTTGTACAGCCTGATTATGTACACCCCGATCATTGGAAGCCAGTGGCTTCCAATGATCAGGGTGTGCAATATTGTGTTGTGAATAATCGCCCGTACAAAATCGTCACGTGGTGTTTTGCACAACCTGATTATGTACAGCCCGTTTTTCGCGACCACCTTGTGATTGGCCGAAAGCCCATTTATTCCCTAGCCCCCCATTGGTCAATACGTCGAGCCTTGTTTGTACTGTTTAGTGCAAACATTTTTAACCCAGGGTGACCATTCAAAAAATTAATTGAGTTTCGTGTTTTTGTTCGGTTTTTACAATAGTAAATTTAATTCAGGCTTGCTAAAAAATGTATCCAATATAAGTCAATAAGTCCATAGAAATGTATACATAATAATATTGTACAACTTATATCATAATCACACATGAAGACGGAGAGTGCGGAGTGGTGACGGCGAAGGCAGTGGTGGCAGCGGGGTGTGGGCGTCACACGGTGAATCAACATAGCAGCGCCATGCGATGTTGAAACTTAACTGCTGCAGTCGACACATTCTGCTGTGCGCCACCATGAGTTCGCACAACGAGTTCGTTCGAGTTTCGCGTTGCACGTTTACCAAAAAACATGGCCAAAACGCCATGGCGTTTGACAAAACCAAATCGGACTGCGCTATCTATGAATGGATTTAGAACAATTTTCTTTCAGCTGTCAGAAAACTCCCCATTACTTACATTTAAAAAAGATATGTTCGAATGCAATGTACCTATAAGTTCGTTCGAGTTTCGCGTTGCACGTTTACCAAAAAACATGGCCAAAACGCCATGGCGTTTGACAAAACCAAATCGGACTGCGCTATCTATGAATGGATTTAGAACAATTTTCTTTCAGCTGTCAGAAAACTCCCCATTACTTACATTTAAAAAAGATATGTTCGAATGCAATGTACCTATAAGAGCGGAAGGTAAAAAAATAAGAGTAACATTGATTAGAATAATAATATTTAATGTTATTTACATTCCATTAGTCTTTGTTTTATTTAAATTGGTCCTATATTTTCCAGGGCCAGCTTGAACTGTGCCAGCCTTCTGTCATACTTTGTTGTGTGTCACTTCTTATCACAAGTGATAACAGGCGCACGCACACAGATGACCCACGATGATCTCGGTGAAAGTCGGTCGAACGCCAGTCGCGAGTGTCCGCGTTTTGGTAATACCTAAAAGTAATTTTTGTTTAGCGACACTAGGTTGTGAATTCACTGATTCAATATATGTATATTACTCAATTTACAATATAAAATGGACGATCAAGTAACAATTCCGCTCCTCTCCAACGAAAACTCTGAAAGGATTCGACACGAACACAGCTCATTGGACAGGAGCGGAATTGTTACTTTGTATTTGTTCGTCTATTTTATATTGAAGAATGGATTTCCACAAAGTCACGCTTGAATCAATTAATTATATTACTCAATTTGACAGAAAATGAGACATAAGCTTTTTCTTACTAGGGCAGTGTAGGTAATGATCTAGGTTATAGAGCAGCATCCATCTGAGTATATATCACCAACTGCGATCGCCAAGTCGCCTGCCAAGCGTGGTGATTATGGTAAATCAATAGTAAAGTTACTGTGTTATGTCGTCACTAGTGTAAGATTTAGTATCTCTACGTGGTTCTGACAATTCTTTGTTAGAACCAATTAGGGTAAATGAATCAGGTAGGACTGTTCCATAGTCGAAGCCAAATTACAATAATGGAAAAGTCAAAATGATTCAGACAAATAAGATGATGATTCAGACAATATTACAAAGAAATTGGATAATAAAATAATGTGGAAAACCCTGAATTTGGAACTTATGCCGACACCCTTTCTTATTGGCCAGTTGCGAGGTTTTTTATTTCAGAACGGGTACCGTTCTGAAATAAAAAACCTCGCAACTCCAAGAGTTCGTCATCGAGAGTATCTTTCTCTTGGCGGCTTTCTTTGTATGCGTTTTTAAAGGGATTTATGATGTTGAGAGAGGTCCTTAGGTGTATTTTATAATATTAGGCATGTCACTTTATCTTATTATTTTTATCGGCGGATTGGTCATCGCAGTATCGGTTTTAAATAACATAAATATATACACCCAACAGCTGCTGAACATGGAGATTATGGTTCTTAAATCCATATCATGGGGGAGGCCTCCTCCAGCAGTGGACATTTATCAGCTGATGAAGCAGATAAATAAGAAAGAGTGAGTTAAAAAATTCTCAAACAAGAAAATAATTAAGATAGCATAATCCTTCCCACTCATCATCATCAACATCATCAACCCATAGAAAACCACTGCTGGTCATAGGCCTCCCCCATAGAATGCCATGACAGACTCTGCAACCTTTGAAATGTTGTTGGTCTATCGAGTGGAGGGGCCTATTATGTCAAACTATTTAATTTTGTCTACGCATATACCAACTAGGTAGACGTGTGTCGTGGTAGGGTGGTAAGAGTGCAATTTTATTCGAAGTATGTACCTATAGCACAACTAGTTCAGTAATGTGGTTGGTCGGTCCTTGGGTCTGACAGGAATGGGTGAAGGAAATGTTATTAGTCAGAAATTCAGTTGGGTGTTATAAAACTACTTTATAATTTCACTAAATAAGTACATCATTTTAAGAACTAGCCCTACTAAATGACAAGTACCATGTCAATAGCTTTGTCATCCATTTCTTTAATCCTCGTGTCGTGAGCCATATAGACAGGGTTACGTCGCTTCTTCTTTCAAAGCTGACCGCAGCGTATGTATCCTTTGTCCACGCAGCCGTAGAGAGATAACTAACTTCTTCGACTTCTCTTTCCTGACTAGTGAAGCAGGAACTTCTGGCTACAGGTACATGGTGAAGGCAGTTGCGGTCAGTCAAAAAACCTCGGTCTGATTCCTTCAATTCGTTGGGATCGGGCATTCAAAGTGTAAAATGAATACGTACTGCTTTGGAGAGCTCGTTGTCTGAGCAGGTGAAGGCCCAGTCTCGACGTCGGTCGCCTTGAGTTTCTGATGTTCCATTGTGAAGATTTTAAACAAATCTACTATCATTTAAGAAATATCAACCCATCAGGACTTCCGTTGTGATTGTGAATGACTGCCTGCACCCAGCCAGAGTGATTCTCTTCTCAGCGCAATAACATAAAAAAGTCCTCTGTAGCAATAACTCTGAGGAGTGATTTTAACACAGACGACCAGGTATTGGAAGATTTTTTATTCTCTTTGCTAAAGTTTGCTATATACGTGGGTCCTCAGCACACGTGCCAGCACGATTGTATCTACACACTTTCTCAAAAGAGGCCCTCGCACAATCGCAAACGTGCTACCCAAGACTAGTTTGCTAGCCAGCCGTAGCCACCTAGCCGGCAGCAACAGCAACCCAACCAAACGTAAAAACGTACGTAACGTACCATATAAAATAAAATCTCTTTAATTAAGACCAAACCAAAACAAAACAAACTACCACCCACAGATAACTTTTTCTGAGTTGGCTTTTTTTACTAAATACCTTACTGAATACTGACTGGCAACACAGCACTCGCTCCTTAAAGGCACTTGCATATGAAAACAAGGCATCTTGTGTCTCGGATGATCGGGGTGTACATAATCGTGCCGTGAATGATCATGTCGTACATTATCAACACGTGTAGATAATGTACTGCCAGTTTTGTACGGCACGTTTTCCGCAGCATGATATTTGGAAGCCATGTTTTGGAAAACTGGCTGTGAAAAATCGTGCTGTGTTTAATCGGGTCGTACATTATCATGCTGTACAATATAGGGACTCGCCTCCACGACACAAATTCTCCCCATTTTAACTAAAATTCTTCTAAAATATCACGAAATATGTTAACGTCCGAATCGGCGATTTTATGTGGGGTTGTCAGGTCAGGTGTCCGTATTTCATACAAACATGGAAGTAAGTAATAAGTACTACGTACAGTACTTATTACTTCCATGCATACAAATAAAAGAAAACCTATACGCCAATCGCAAAATTTTTGCGTTAATCTGGAGGCACGGCAGTGCCCCCGCCGAGTCGAGCTAAGGGCACAGCCGTACCATACTTTTCTCGAAGCCATTCGGGCCATTTTCGAGCCCCCTGTAACTTCGATGGATGTGGATAAAGTTAGAAGCCTGAATTTTCAATGACCGAGAGGGCATACTATAACTAGGTATATTCCCAAATTACATTCAATTTGAACGTGTAGTTTAAGAACTATTACAAGTCAAAGTTCCTTAATTTTGTCATTGACACCCAATCATCAAAATGACTTGGCAATCGCACAAGGTAATAGAATCTATATACAACAAAATTTATCTAATATTAGTGCTCTGAGCGCTTTATTTATCGCGCGGCAATATGCAATTATGTTTTCATGCGATGGCCGAGTCGTTCTATTTGTTAAAGAAATAATTAGATGTCTAATATTGATAAGGTCACTATAAAATGTTGTTACTTAACTAATTAGGTAACAATTTGTGACAAAGTTGTTGGATAGATGTTCCCATAGATAGATACTGAATAAATTAATAACCGACTCGGTTTTACATTATGATATCACAACTTTTGGCGGAAGAAGAACTGCGTTGCGAGACTCGCATTTTTGTATATAATTTATTATGTTTTTGATTGGATAAGGCTTTACACGTAGCAACAAATAATATTGCTTTAACATGTCGGTAATAAATTATTATTTATATTTAGAAACATTTTAGAAGTAAGTAAATGTTTTTACTTCAATACATTACATCAATCGCATATTTTTCTACTAAGAACGAAAGGATTGAAATCAACTTAACTCTGGCAACTCTAAGTCACTGTTAGAACGGGACACATCGTTCTGAGGTTGCCCTTTCACTCGGCTTCATTTTTATTTTGCGTGCAACAAGACTCTTACGACCTTAGCATAAGGTTTTATTTTTTTTATTTTAGTTGCAAGATGCACAGATAGAGCTCATTCCTGTTGTACGTAGTACTTATTACTTCCATGCTTCCATGATAGAATAAGGTCTTCCTTATTCTAAGGTCTATCCCTTGTCCGTGTCTATCCCTTGCTTATACCCTATAGGTTACCTCTTTTCCTCTGAGGGTTACCTCTTCGCTCGATACCAACCTAAAAATAGCAAGTTAGCAATAGCAACTATTATTTTCGTTTACGTCTGAAAGAGTTAGGCCACGGATGATTAGCCAATCACTGGAGGCATTTTTCATGTTTGGTCCTTATTCTAAGCATTTTTCTGTTGAATGTTTGAATAAAGTTGTTCTATTCTATGGTCTAGCGTCGTTCCGCACATGGTTCCGCATCGGTCCGTCTTCGCTGGCATTTGGGTCAGGGTCTCCAGGCTTGGGTATCTTTTCGCAATTTTGGGGAAATATACAAATTTTAGGGAAACGAAAAGCTCAGGGAAATTTTAGGGAAAGAATATTTCGTTACTGCGGAAGTACTTTTTGCGTGCCAAACTGCTTACTAGTTCTGATATAATATACTTAAGTTTGAAAATGTGTAGCACAAAACTTTCCATACACACTCCGTTTTTCTTATTCAAAATGGCGTTTGCGCCAGTTTTCATTATAATATTCATGATTAGAAGGTCAAAAAACGTTAGTATACCAAATTTCAGATCGATTGGCGGTAGGTATGCGCTTTTCGGTACACCCTAAAAATTATCGGAATCCGAATAATAGCATAATATGGTGGAAATATGCTTAAATTACAAATTATTTTGGTATTGCGTTTGCATGGGCAGTTCATCATCTGCTGGGCTCCGGCGTCAATGTTAACACGAGGGTTTTGGCTTTCGTATCTATGTTTGATGGGAGTTTGATCAATGATAGTTTTCGAACCATTGATCCAATCGCCATGAAATTTATAGGTAGTTTGGTGGTACCAATACTACCAAATACACGTGGCAAATATGAGCGTAACATAGGCGAGATCACATCACAGTTCTTGCAAACTACTTGTTTACAATCGAACAGCGAATAAATAGGTAAATAAGAAGGAATAGGAATAGTTTCCACAAATCTGGGGAAAATTGGAGAAATAGTATCTTTTCTGGGATTTTTGTACCTCTTCAGGGGAAATTTCAAAAACTCTGTCTGGAAACCCTTTGTGGGCTGGCTTGCTTGCTTGGCTCACTCACTCTCGTTGTTCTTTTATTTCATTCGAATCATTCGATTGCTTTGCTTTGCTTCACAAATGCAAGCTTTCATTCGCTAACGTTTATTTACGTTGAAATCTTTTTGTTTGCGTAAAAAGTAATATTTATTTTGTTGTGACAGTAAACAAACTAATAAAAGTAACCATTGACCCAGTTTCTACTCAAGAATAGCTAACTAATTTCACATGGAATGTGTGTAATAGACCATCAATGCGTGTGGTTGAGTTGAGTGATAATTTTAGATACTTATTTTGAAGAGGTGTGTGTACATTCTAACTGGTGGCGAAAAGATCCAGCATGTCCACTAGAAGAGCAACTCGAGTCCCCGAGCCAAGTCCAACCCGTACTCGGCCTTCGCGTTCTCCCGCCAGAAGCCGCAAAGTTTCACCGGCTCGGAAAAGCCCGCCCTTGCGCCAAATCGCGCCTAAACCTAAATCGCCTGCAAGGAAATCTCCAAGTAGGAAAGTGACATCCAAGTACCCTGCGCGTAAGTCTCCCGCTAGAACTGTGCAAGAAACTGTTGAGCCGATTGAGACAGAGCCACAGGCCGTAATCCCTAGGTCACCTGCGAAGCGTCCGGCTCTACAAACAGACACGACTGTACGCCTGAAAGGCATTTCAACTATTTACCGTGCCACGCGCTCAAAACGCATCGAGTATTCCGTGAAAGATGTGTTCTCACAAAGAGAAGCTTCTCCAGAAAAAAATGGAGTTACTGAAGTATTCGGTTTGAGAAATAGAAATTCTGTTGATGACGCTTCGTACACTCCTCGTAGATCTAGTAGGCTCCGCGAGTTTGTTGATGTAATTCCTTCCTTGCCGGACATCAGACGGAGTGTAAGCAAATCTGTAAGCAAACACAGTCAGACTCCCAGCAAATCTGTTAGTAAATCACTTGACACCTACTCAGATGAAGAGAATTCAGCGGATGAAAATCACAGGGGACAACGGCAGTCTACCCAGTTGACTAGAAAACTATCAACTCCCTTGAGAACCAGTGTTAGTAACATCACTCTGATCGCAAGACAATGGGAATTCGGTGGACGGGTTGGCACAGCTGCGTTGATGCTTCTTATACCTTTATCAGTAATATCTATCCTTACATCATGTATGAAAACATGCTCGATCCATACCCTTCTTAATTTCACTCCATTCAAGTCTCTAACACTGTGGTTTAGTATTCCGACTAGCGCATTAATAGTGGCACAAATATTGATACAAGCTATCATGGGTGTTGTTCCGTATCTCGGAACAAAAACTGATGGTATGGATGACACGGGCAAGAAATACTGTTTCAATGCATTTATGTCGAGCATTATTGTTGTGAACCTTTTGTATCAACTAGATTATTTGCAATTTATCAACAAGAATATAATTCTCAATGAATATTTGAAACTGGCAACAGCATCATACATCTTTGCTGTAATTCTAAGCATTGCTTTGTACCTGAAGAGTAGAAATCTAGAGAAAGAAGAGCTGAATCCATATGCAAACACGAGATTTCTGTTATATGACTTCTTTCTTGGAAGGGAGATACATCCATGCATTAAAAATCTAGCCGTCAAGATCTGGATTTCAAGAATCTGCAATATCAATACTGTAAGTATCTACCAAGGTCACCAACATAGCTCTCAGAATTAGCAAGTTGAAGTGGCAATTGGCAGGTTATATAGCTCGAAGAACTGATAACCGTTGGGGAATAAGGGTTCTCGAGTGGCGACCACAAACTGGATGATGCGGGGTAGTATACATTTTAATACATTTTAGGACCACCCTAAAGTGGCCCATTTTACTGTGCAATAGAGTTAGTTCCCTTAAATTTTGTCATTTTCTTAAAATTAAGAACACTGCTTTTTAATTTTTGGCTTATTGACACACAATTAGTGGGGGAGATATTCGTAAATAAAATAAAAAACGTCTGCAGTTAAAGGTTAATCATATTGTTTTAGTAGGTATTTTTGTTTCATCTATTCATTCCATTTCATGAAATTTTAAAATGGTTTTCCTCACTTTATTCAAAAACCTTGGACGTTTGCACATGCTTGTAACTGATTAGCTATATGTCCCAGCTTATAACTAGGTATGTCATTATAGGTGGTAGGTATGTAGGGTTTGCACATACAATCATACATTTGTTAGTAGTAGAACTTCTTGTGAAAAAGTTCGTCCGGGGAAGTACTACCACCGTATCTATTTCTGCCGTCAAGCAGTTAGTGCTCGCATTGCTGTGTTTCGGTTTGAAGGGGCCGGTGAAATTACAGGCACATGAGACTTTTCATCTTTATATCTCAGGATCGGCAGCGCGCGTGTGATGCCTCTGGTGTTGCAGGCGTCCACAGGCTAACGTAACTACTTTCCATCAGGTGGGCCAAATGCTTGTATGCTTACCAAGTAGTATAAAAAAAACAATCAGTTACTTTGTATATTGGTAACAGATCTCGGAAATATCTATGGGGTACATCCAGATTGATGATGATCAATCAAGCACAGGCTAACCTATATACAGATTTTATTATTTATCACCATAATAGTAAAGAAAAACAGGAAACCAAATTTAATTGTCGATGGCGTAACTGGCTGGATTAAAGAAATAATCACTTATCAAAATAGTTATTTGTTTAAAAATTTACGGATTTAAATGCCTATTATGTCGTGACCGCAAATCGAACCCGCGAGAATATATACATTGAAACTCATTGATGACTAAAATTCTCATACCTATATGATATCAATACAAGTGATCCAGTACATTTCCTGAAAAATGGTGATATGCAGCTTTTTTGATGATATTTATTCACTCAGTGACATCCAAAAATTGCACCACCAGTAATGAGTTGATGAAATCAAGCATTAGATTCTTATTTTTTTTTTCAGCTCATCCTATCTCTTCTCATATTCACAAGCGCAATCAAGATCGAATGGACCGGAGCTGAGGATATCTCGCTAGCCAACATCATTTACCTCCTTGGCAAAGTACAGTTCGAGATTTCAAATCCAACCGTTCTAGTATTCTCTATGATGCAAACAGTTTACATACTAAACTTTATTGTGAGAGAATACAGAGTGACTTCTACATTCTACTGGCAGTCTGAAGGGGTTGGGTATCTTCAGATAGTAGCGTGTGCACTGTACCCTTTCTTCTTCACTACTCTATCTAAGCACATCGCAGTCACTGGTGTAACATTGTCCACTAACGTGCTAATAATCGCTTCGCTGCTGTATTTGCTGGGATTCTGTCTAATGCTTGTTAGCAACGATATTAAATACGAGTTTCGAAGGGATCCGCTGCAGCCGAGCTTGGCAAGTAAGTTGGTATTTTATTATATTGTATGACTGTTAAATATGTAGCTCTACTATGTGGCTGGGCTGTTGTTGTAGGTACCTGCTTTATCCTCTGGTATTCATAGACATAGAAGCTGATAATGATAGTTACGTTGAACACGGCGTTACCCGCGTATTGTTACTTCCCACAAATCAGAATACTTATGCTTCAGTTATGTTATGAAGCTGGTTTGAATAGCCAGGCGTACCAATACTCATGCAAACGTTTCGCACGCAGAATTTATATGTACGCGGATAGCTTTATTTATTTTAAATGTCGAAAAGAGTTTAATCACACATGTGAATCTTGTTGCAGTACCTACATAGGTACATAAGTAGATTAATAGCGAAAACAGGAGCGTCATGGAGGTTTATGATTGTGCTTCATTATTGTTGTATGTCCTACCTAAACCTATAGTACCGTCACGCTAAAAAGTGTCTTCGATCTGTTTTATATAGAACTGAATTTCTGTGTTTCAAAAATAAAAGAAACAGAGCCTAGTAAAATAAAATTAGAGCATAGTTTCATTTTTAAAAAAGATTGCGCTCTTTTACACGTAAAACCATAGTAAGGCATTGGTCAAAACCTTGGAGCAATTATATAAATTCTCTAAGGTCAAAAGACACTTTGTCAAAAGTTACTTGTGAACTTGACAATACTGTAAATATTTTATCTTCCTTTCTATAAATCTTTCTTTTCAGTAGCTTAGCTGTCCTTGTATTATTGTACTTACTTCCACAAAAGCTTGTAGCATACAAAAAACATACATGTATATCGTATGCGGGCGTGTAGTGTATACCACACATTGCGTGTGGTACACGTATGAAAACATACATAAACACACATACATGTATGTATGGAAACATTGAAAAGCGCCCAAGCGGACATTTTGAGAAACTCAATTTCGATACAAAAATCTGTGTAGTATACATACACCACACGCCCGTGTAGTTGCTTGTTACATTAACGTAAACGAAATAAAAAAAAACTATATATAATATGTTTTTTTAAACTAGTTAATTCTACGAATTGAAATCTTTTTAACTGACTTCACAAAAAAGGAGGTTCTCAATTCGGTTGTATTTTTTTTTTTTTTGTATGTTTGTTACCTCAATCTCCGTCGTTTATGAACCATGATGAACATTCTTTTTTTATTTGATTAGATATACTTCCAGATTGGTCCCATTTTTTTCAGAATCCAATTCTGATGATGGGATCCATGAGGAATTGAGGGAACTCCTCAAATATTATAGGCATACATATGGCGATTTTGATATTTTCAGCAACAAACCAAGCATTTGCATTCAGAAAGTATCATAATCCTTTCACCACTATGGTTCTTTCATCATTTTTTTTCATCCAAAATTATTTTGTTGCCTGACTACTACCTACTTATTGACACCTAGGTGCCGTAGTGTGTCCGGCCTAAGAATAGACCCCTCCGTCTCCTCCCGTGGATGCGTAAAAGCTGAATAAGCGATTACACCAGGTGATGGGTAGCATCCACCTGAGTATATTCAACAATACTGAGATCACCAATCCGCCTGCCAAGCGCGGTGATTATGCTCATTCCCCCCCGCATTGTATTTTATGTAGGAGGCCTCATCCAGCATTGGATGTCTAAAGGCGGCTGTAAGATAAGGCACATATAACAACAACAACGTAATACCCAACAGTTACATACATAGTCCGGCCCCAGTATTGTCTAATTAACTGGTAATCGCTTTCAATTACGATTTCGAAGTACATTGCGCTGCGTGTTTTAGCTTATTTTCCAAGAGCAGAAATATTCGAAACATAAAGCGCAATGTACTTTAAAATCGGAATCGAAAGCGATTATCAGTGCGTTGTGCCCGTGTCGTAGGTACTACGAGCAACATGGTACTACAACACCCAAACCAGAAATAAATATTTGCAGATCATGCAAACATTTATCCCGCAGTGGGAATCGAACCCGCACCTCTTGCGTCTCAGCCGGCTACTCGTCCGCTTCGCCACGTAGGTCGTCAAATTATTAGTATTCCAAATAGATTGTAAGCCCTTTGTCGCTTATTGGAATACAAACCATTTACCTGCCCCGTATTGTCTAACAAACTGGTAATCGCTTTCGAATACGATTTTGCGGTACATTACGCTTTATGTTTCGAATATTTCTGCTCTTGGAAAAGAAGCTAACACACGCGGCGCAATGTACTGCAAAATTGTAATCAAAAGCGAGTAACA
This sequence comes from Epirrita christyi, assembly GCA_951392215.1. Classification (NCBI taxonomy): domain Eukaryota; kingdom Metazoa; phylum Arthropoda; class Insecta; order Lepidoptera; family Geometridae; genus Epirrita; species Epirrita christyi. The sequence goes on from OX595843.1 coordinate 4,047,202, forward strand.
TTTTGATAGGCAATACCCCCCCCCCCCCCCCCCCCCCCCCCAGCCCCCCAACTACAGTAGCAAATGGCAATGGAGAACGCAACAATGGAAAACATTTTGACAGCCTTAGCGCTGTCCAAATCTTTTGTAACTTGAAAGGAGGCATATTACGCTATAGTTCCCTATAGCGTCGCCTAATATGCCTCCTTTCAAGGTACAAATCGGTATCGAAACAAAATCCCCCAAAAGATGTAAAGTGTTAGTTTTAAGTGTAAAATATATATGTTAGTCTATAAGGTATATATTCTATGGGCTTATTGTTTAGGTATAATTTTATTATACATTTCCCATGTAGCCTGAAATAAAACGTTATTATTATTATTATATTTAGGTTATGTAGTTTCCCCTATTCAAGATTCAGAAGATTTTGATAGCGTTAAGGCTGCTTAAATGATCCCCATTGTATATAATCATATATTGTGTTGTCCCAGGTATTCAATCTTACTATTAAGTATACAAACCGTGCGTAAAACTTTTAATTCCAGAAATTGAATCAATGATAACGTTCAACGGAAAGAGACTCATCACTTCGCACATCTGGGGAATTCTCCGTCATCCGAATTACGCCGGGGACATCCTCATCCACACTGTACTAGCTCTCCCCGGACTACTGACCGGCCAAATCATAGCAGCCAGCCCGGCTTTGATCACTATCCTGCTTTTAATGCACAGGTAAAAACCAAAAACCATGTACCCTTTTACGTAACCTTGCAAAGTATCCTACTAATATTATAAATATCAAATTATTTTGTTAGTAGTAGAACTTCTTGTGAAAGAGTTCGTCCGGGGAAGTACTACCACCGTACCTATTTCTGCCGCCAAGCAGTAGTGTTCGCATTGCTGTGTTTCGGTTTGAAGGGTACGGGTGCCGGTGAAATTACAGGCACATGAGACTTTTCATCTTTATGTCTCAGGGTCGGCAGCGCGCGTGTGATGCCTCTGGTGTTACAGGCGTTCATAGGCTACGGTAACTGCTTTCCATCTAGTGGGCTTGGTAGCTTGTCTGCTTGCCAAGTAGCATAAAAAAAAAAAAAAAATTTATTAAAAGTTTGTGAGGATGGATGGATGTTTGTTACTCATTCACGCAAAAACGACTGAACTTATTTCGATGAAACTTTACAGAATTATAGCTTATACATCATAATACCGTGGTATGTACCGGACTAAGGCGACCGCGGTGTGTACGGAATAATAATAGACCCTTCCGTCTCCTCCCGGGGATGTGGTAAAAGCCTTACTAAAAGATAACACCAGGGGATGGACAGCAGCATCTACCTGAGAACTCTACACCAAACGGCGCTTAAACTAAATAGCAAATTGTGGCAATGGGCAGGTCATATAACAGACAACCGTTGGGAAATAAAGGTTCTCGAGTGGCGCCGGCAAACCGGACAACGCGGTCATATGTATAAAAAGTATTAGTAGGGTAACCTAGGCCGGCCAAAATGCCGCTTCTGCAAATATTTGTTCCGGGTAGGGTGTTTGGTACCATGGTACTCGTAGTTCCTTATACCCACGACACAGGGAACCCTAGTGTGGGATCAGAGGCCCAATTCTTTAAGTTATTTTAAAATTTCACTGAAAGTTAACCGAATCGAGACTGAATTGTAAATTGTCAGAAAGTTGGTATTCCGCTCCCTCATAAATATCAATTCAGTCTACTTTCAATTCATGGTGACCACCATTAGAGTAGGATAGTTATATATATAATTGGAAAGATTAAAGAGAGACTCCATCTACTTATGCTAAAATTAACGAAAAAACTTTGAATCGTTCAAGTTTCGGTCACATTTCGATATAATCACATTACAGTGTTGTATTTTATGTTAGGAGAATACCATTTCTGACATTTAAGACATCGACACAAGATCGAAACATGATCCGAACTCTATTTTAACTATTTTTTAGTTAGTGAATTGGGTCTCTGGATTACGTATGTGACTGTTGGGTGTTAGGTATGTTATATAATTGTAATATGTCGATGATGAAGTATGTATTTCATTTTCGTTTCAGGGCTTGGAGAGATGATGCGAGATGCCAACGACGCTACGGATCTGCCTGGACAAGGTATTGTAAGAAGGTGCCTTCAGTTATAATACCTAAGGTATTGTAAGAAAACGGCTTTGGGAGATTTAATTGAAAAATATGCCAATGTTCGTATATATATATTTACTTAATCGGACTTAGAAAAAAATAGATTATGTGAAAATACTTATCAAATTTTAAAAGCTGATGTAAAGGCAATAATTATGATAACGACACAGTAAGGGCGCTGCCACACGGGCGTTGAGTCAGCGCTGCGACGACGGAGCGGTGACGCTCCGTAGTTCTACATACAAATCTGTAGGACATGCCACACGGGTGTTGCCGCAACGCCCGTGAGGCAGCGCTCTAAATCTAAATATAATTGAATGGTTAAACACAAAATGAAAATAATAAATGTATTGTTTCTATTATCTTAAAATAAAATTTTATATTTACCTAAACGAAAATGAAATTCGTAATTTAATTACAAATATTTACAAAAAACGTGTTTTGTCAACGAACTAATTTTTTTGTTTTTTTTACATGAGTATAAATTTATTATTTTGTACTTACAAATTACGTATTTTGAAAGATTACAATGAATTAGAGACATTATTTTAAAGTTCTTAGGTATATTTTTATTTTGAAGATATAATGAATTTTATTTTGGAGATCTAAGCATTAGGTAATTTTATTCAATAACTTAAAAATTTTATTTTGAGATTTTGCCGTTTGGAACCACCGCGTAGTTTAGTTATTTTGCTCTCTAGTGTTGTAGTAAAATATTATGTTTTAAGAAAATTTTAGGGGTTTTACGGATTTAGTTTTAACTTAGTATGTAACAAAGTGTTCATTGTAATCTTACTCTATTCCCCAAAATAAGATCTATTTCCTTAGTCTCATAGTGTTTTCGATGTGTTGTGTTTTTTTTCTAGTATCATAAATTATTAATTTAGTGTGTGCATGTGCAATTGAATGTGGGCAGTCATTTAATTTAGAATTAATTGAAATTATCAATGTTCTAAAGAGAGCTAAAATTATATGCATTTAGAACCTCTTAAAAGTCTTCGTGCCATAATTTTAAGCAACATCGCTCAAAGGTTAGACATTTACGGTTTTATTTAGGTATAATAAATTGCTCATACGTATATTATACCTACCTACTATTGTAGGTATTGAAATTTCATATCCCATGACCGAAATTGTATAAGACTTGAAAACTTAAATTTCCTCCCTGTATTTTTATAAATCATTATCTCTTCTAGAAATCTCCTTTTTTTACACAAATAAAAACTAAAATTTACTCTATATAATTACCTTAGTTCGTAATATTTTGCAAGATTAAACACTCCTTTTTCCCCGAAGGGGTAAGCAGAGTCTCAGAGGGCTTCTTTTCACCATGGGTTGCATAGTCGCAGGAACATAGACGTGACTAGTGGTGAGCTCATCACCGCCATTGCTTTCCTCGACCAACTCTGCTAATGCTTTTTTCCAGTAATACCACACTCCTAAATAAGCCCGCAGCCAGGACAAATTCAACCATAATATGGTTATTTATACCAACGAAAATTGCCCAACAAGTCCGGTTGTAGATTATACCATATATTGCTTTGGTATATAGGCCTTCAATACAAGCTCATACTAACTTTTCCTTTTTTAAATTGTAAGTTAGCTCATTAAGGCTGCGTTTCCATCAGAGATGAGCGAGGATGCGTAGCGAAGGATGTGTTTGTTAAGAACCAATTGAATCACTTCATTAACCTAGCCTCGCTCAGCGCAACTGGTGATACGGAAAGGGATGTGTGCGAGAGATGTGCGCGAAGGATGTGTGCAAAGGATGGACGCGAGCGAGAAACTACTAGCAGTCAGTGCTCCGCTCCCACCACACCTAACCCGCTCGTTCGCATTGAAAAGAGCCCGCTACGCATCTTCGCACCGCTCAGCTGCCTAGCACATCTTTAGTGGAAACGCAGTCTAATAGTAGAATACATACCTACTGAAATCCGCCTTTTCAGATCAAATATTAATTATACCAGACTTGCCGTGTTATTTGTATTTTAATATTGTTTATTGCACATAATATAGAATTTACCAAGTAAAATAATGTATTTAGATGTGAGAAAATAGCTGAAAACGGTGCAAACGATATAAAAAAAAACAAAATGTAAAATTGAAATGTGTCTTACTTTCAATGAATTATGATGTTAAAGCGCACATATTTTTGTATTTTCATAAATTTTCTCAATAAAGTAACTTTGAACCAAATTGCTTTCTTATTTTTCCTCCATTAACTTTCCAGCCCCTCTGGCCACGTGGTCCTACTGCCTTTGTCCTACCGATCGGACCACATGAACTTTTTTTTCCTATTAGTTCGATTAATCGAATAATAATATTTTTTTCTATAGTCCGATTAGTTAATCGAACCAACCGGAAAAAAGTTCATGTGGTCCGATCGGTAGGACAAAGGCAGTAGGACCACGTGGCCAGAGGGTTAACTTTCATAATTTTTCACGGTTTTCGAATCGAATCTTAATGCTTTATTCACAGTTCTAAATGATAATGAAACTATATTGTCAATTTAATTTATTTATTTTTCTATAAAATACACTTACAATTTGTAAATAAACAATTTAATATTTAATCATCTATTTTACAGATTTCGTACCTAAACATTAGGTACGTCCACGCTAGGTACCTACCTAGTGCTATTTCAATTCACTGATGGGTACAATAACTTTACAAAAATTAAAGTTACATCAATTCCTGAAAGCTATGGACTGAACTAGTGACTGATATGTTATTCAATGCTTGATGAATTAACATAAATAACATATTTGAAGTAAACACCAATAAAACCGCGTCTACAATGCGTGTTATGTTGGTACACAAAAAAACATATTTCTTTAAACAAATTAATTTGATTTGCAGAGCCTAATCTAGAAACGTAACAAGCCATTGCGCACGGGCGTGCTGGTCAGCGAGAGACCCGTCGTCGTGACCAAATTGTGAACTACATTTTAAAACCATAATTGGGAGCTGGTTTCTTTCCGGCATTTCGAATTAAAAACTGTAACAGTTGTAATAGGATCAAAACGGAATAGACGCGCTATTGTACTGCACGCTAAACAAATAAATTTAAAAAAAAATTCAATACCGAATAGCATCCCTTGAACACTTTGAGATCCTCAATTTCCATACATTTCCTTTTAGTCCAATGAGTCGGACTATGAGAATTAGTGATTCCTCGCTGTCCGATGAATACGACCAACAGGTTAAAAAAGTTCACGTCGTCCGATCGAGCGGACTATGCTGTCGGACCACTCGTTCACAGCCAAAATTCACTGTGTAGTCGCTTGTTACATTTAAAGACTAGGCCCTCAGGAGACGCGGCTTAGCGAAATTACTGAAGCGCTTAGACCTTTCTAAATAAGTCCTTAGGACTATAGCGATTACTCTAATAGCTAAACACCGAATACCTGTAGCTAAATATGGACTTACTAAATAATAGGCCTATTTACTAGAAACCCGCTTGTTGCAATTATATGCCATTATTTTCACCTTTGGCACTATTTTACTGATAACATATTTTTGGAATACGGTAATACTCTGGCATCTATTAGGGCGCTGCCACACGGGCGTTGCGGTTGCACTGCGACGACCGACCGACGCACGGAGCGTCTCACCGCTCCGTTGTCGTCGAGCCGCAACGCCCCCGTGTGGCAGCGCTCTTGATGATGATAATATTGATAATCGTAGTCAATACCTAGTTACTTTCTAAAAATTGTTATAGCAGGCCAATAAAATATAATTTTGATAATTATGAAAAAAACAAAGATTTGGGTTTTTTTTATTGTTGACGTATGATTTCTTGAATAAATACGCCTGAAAATGTTGAAACTGACGACTTTATCAAAATAATATTTTAATGAAGCGACGTAAGATTTTTCCATTTGATCTACGTTTTTTTTTAATTACGGCTATATTTTTTCATCATAAGAACGTTCAATTAATTCCTTAATACTAAGTTAAATGTTTCCTTCCTTACACAATTTTTTTATGTATTTTTGCTACTTACACTCATGTATACACCAAATGTTGGGGGATGTTGGCTAAATGGGAAGGAAGACACACAAATCTTATCTATTTAAGCTCGACCTCGACGAATAAAAATGATGCTTTTAGTAAAAATACTAGTTTCGATTATGGTAACATTACCAAGGAATCAGAATCCACGACATAAGCATAAAATCAATTCTGTAGACAATATTTGCAAATACATTTATGTTTCATCATCATCAGCCTGTAGAAGGCCACTGCTGGACATAGGCCTTCCTAGAATGCCACGACGAACGGTCTTGAGCCGCCTCAATCCACCGACTTCCTGCTGCCGTTATAATAGTCCATATCTTTAGTCCATCGAGGGGGCCTTTAATGCTTCGGCCGAGAACTTTTATTCCCCAACGGTTTTCAGTTCTACGAGCTATATGACCTGCCCATTGCCACTTCAACTTACTAATTATGAGAGCTATGTCGTTCTTGGTTCTTCTCCGGTTTTTCTCATTTTGGATTCTATCACGTAGTGAAACTTCTAGCATAGCCCTCTCCATAGCACGCTGCGCGACTTTGAGCCTGTTTATAAAACCCAATAGTTCGCGACCATGTCTCAGTGCTGTATGTTATGTTTAGATTTAAAAATACCGTATAAGTAGCTCAATTACATTTTGTAATATTATTATGTGGGTTATCTATTTAAAACTGCTAACATCAATAGTTCGCATTATAAAATTATGCATGAAGCGCATAAAAACAAGATCCAATTTTATTTCATCTCGCTAAATTACATTACATAGTTTTATATACTTAACAAAAAAAAACATTTTGATTTAACATCAAATATTTTCAAATCAGATTTAAATAACTGTTTATTCATACTAAGTAGTTATTTGGTTCCATTAAACACCCACTATGAAAATATACACATTTAAGTAATTACATAGTTTCTATAAATTATTTACACCCTATATACATGCTATTGTCATAAATAAATACTTTGGTTGAATCAGTTGAACTAAATGTATTATAAAATGTTATTCGCTTGAGAACTCTTCATTTTCCTTTAAAAATAAAAAAGTAGTTCCAACTGGCTCGATAGATGGCGCTGACTCAATATCGACTGTCAAAAATTCTTAGATGGTTTACTTTTGTAGTTTGTCTAAACCACTACAATGTCACAATGTCAAATTTTCATTTGACAGTTTCTCACGCGTGCAGTGCCATCTATTTTCAACTGAGAAAACAAAATAAGTGTGATAAAAAAACTATAAATATTATATATTTGCTTCGAGTTATTCTTTTCATGATAAAATGTACGAAATTAAGGCTAAGTATGTACATAGGTAAATTTATTATTTTGTTTTATTGAAAGACTCAAAACTTGTTACCTTTTTTGGCAGATAATTTCATAGGTTCGTTTATATCTTATTTTATGATTCACGAACGATTGAGTTACTATAGTTATTTTTTTTAAGGTTGAAGTCGTTGGAACAATATTAGTCGATCACATTTTTAGGTATATCATGGTGGACATGCTACCTCAGAATTTCTTATAAATATTATTCTAAATACTATAAAAAATGGCCGGAACGATTTAAAAAATCAAGAAAAGAAAGTTGGTAGCTAAAGATCAAGTGATAGGAAAGGTTATAAAGAAGTCACAGTAAAGTTAAAATACGATTATTATTTATCTAATTTAAACATGCACTAAGCATTTAATTTTATTGAAAGGGAAAATTTTATTTACTTTGATATTTCATAGCCCTGCAATTTTTTTTATCCTCATATGATTGTTAACTGACAAATGTCTGCTGACGAACATGAGTCTAATCTAAAGCCACGTTGCCAGCTGTTTTGCCTTACACATTAAAAATGTTTTGTACAATAAACACGGCGATTCTAAAACGTCGGAAACGTTTCCGATCGGATTAGTTAGTTTTTCATTTCGATGTGGTAAGTAACTTAAACAATTTTCTCTAGAGTAATATACAATATTTATTGTTTTTTACTGTGTTTTACTAGAGAAAACTGATCGGACACGTTTCCGACGTTTTAGAATCGCCCTGCTGATGGTACTGTTGATGTCCTGAAACGTATGCCGCTAGCGAAAGCTGTCTTTACACCCGCCTGGGGCAAATTTGCACATTTTATGAACCAGAGGAACAAACATGTGTGCTTTTGTGTGCCTAAGTAATGTGTAAGACAAAATAGGAGCTTGAGAGCTTAAGTAAGCTTTTATAATTTCTAATTCATACATTGATTAGGTACTTTAGAAGTTAATAGGTACTACAACTTTCAAAGTTAAGAAAGACTTAAAATTAGATTTTTATAAAGATTTTGGATTCTAAAAGGTTTTCTAATCACGCAGTTTACCTTGTTACATCCTAGATTAAAATCCTATCTATTGAAGAGTGACCGCTTTCTCGGCCCAATTGCGCCAAAAAAGGTTAGCATTTTAACCCTAGGTTAATACCTAACTTGCGCAAGTTGGCGCAAGCCCGATATTCTAACACACTTCTAGAATAAAACTTTCACAAATAATGTTTTTTAGGAAACTAGAAACTTAGGAATGTAAATTATATAAATAGATAAGTTACTCGAAGATCTTAAAATCTCGAACTTAAGTCGTCAAGACTTGTAAGAATAAATAAAAGAAATAACTTATTTCTAAGACACTTTATAATTTAGAAGTTTCAATCAGAAATGTTAAAATTATATCGGTGTTGTTTTCCAAAAACATCAACTTCATTACAATCGATTATGATTCTATTTACTTAGTAGTTAGTACCTAAGTAGTACCCAATTCAACAAGACCAACTTAGATGTTCTTAGTGCATTTTACAAACCAGGATTGAGCTAAGTATAGATTTCTAGCTCAAACGTCAATAAAATTTTCATTGAATTCGACATATTTTACATGTCAAAAGTCTAAATTAGGATCCATGCTAATGGTTTCGATATATTCGGTAAGATTTGTCGAATTTATCGAACGATCGATAAAGTCGGTTCGATACTATCGATGTAGACATAGTTCCGCTTTGTCGAATTCGATTTAGACATCCATACTTGCAGCCATCAGATTTACTTTTGGGAGATTTTTATTAGTCTACGAAGAGAAACTGGCGGTTGCTACAAATCGAGTACAAAGTACCTTATTGTGTTTTACTATCAGTTTCGTCAACATATCTGTTTAGACTGACTTGTAGCAAAGTGCTTATTCTCCGATGATTGTTTGCAGATAGATTTGTTACTTACCTAACTTACAAGAAAAACAGAACAGTCGTTTTCGAGCACGGGCGCAAATGTCTCCCCTGATACACCCCCATACGACATCCATAAAATGTAATTTTTTATGGGAATTACAGACAACTTGAACTGTATAAATGTGTTCCTTACACCAATCATTTCCTACAAATCTTCACATTTTGAGAGTACCTCCTGACATTCAAAGCCTATCACTAGTCTACATTATTATTAAGGGTTCACGGCGGTAACACGACGCTTGCGTCGGTGGCCGTCGGCAGTACGTCAGAAGCTGCTATCGAAAACCCCCATAGATCTGACGAGGGCTTCGTCACGGAGGCAGCAGTCCAGGAATTCGTCTATGGTCAGCACACCATCACGGTTTAGGTCCATTTTCTGGAAGAAAGATGACGGTGGGTTAGCTTTTTTATGGAGCAAGTAGGTAATAGATAATTTAAGCCGACGACCGTTGGGAAATAAAGGTTCTCAAGTGGCAACCGCGAAACGAACGACGCATAGTGCAGGGCGGCCAGTGTTCGATAGACCATATGGTAGCAGGAAGACTTAATTACCATGTCAACTGTACTGTTGACCTTGTGGCTATAAAATCTATTCGCTACGCAGTGGTATCGGACGTAACGGGAACCAATCCGTGGATCGAGGCGGTTCAAGACCGTTCGTCGTGGCATGGCATGGGGGAGGACTACCTATTGACGACAAAAGCGGAATAAGAAATAAAAAAACGTTGTGTTACGAACCTGAAAGAGTTTCTCCACCTTATCCCTCACGATTTCATCGTCCACGTTCGGATCCACGATTCGGCCCATGAGATCGTAGATAGCATTTACTATCTCCGTCATTTCTTCTTTGGTAATGTACCCGTCGCCGTTGATGTCGTAGAGAGAGAACGTCCAGCGAAGTTTCTCTTCGAGCGTCCCCCGGGAGAGGACGGAGAGACCCGTTACAAATTCCTGTGGAGTTACGTTTTTTCGATAAATCCCGTCCCGCCCCATTGGGGGACAGTGTGAAAAAAGGTCAGTGTCACCCAGTGGGGGACAACGCGACGATATTATCACTTTGGGCCTGGGGGCAGTGGGAATGAGGAATTTTCATCTTCGATTAAAAAAGTAGCTCAAATTGGTTCGATAGATGGCGCTGACTCAATTCTAGCGGCCAAGATTGACAAATGACAATCTTCAAATGAAATCAAGACTCGGTAAAACTACTGGGAATAGCCCGAATGTCAATCTGTGGTGTACGCGTACCTACTAAGCTATTATCTAATAGTGATTTCGTGGTGGTATATATATATCGTATAGCTATAGGCAAAAATAAATACCACGTAATGAAAATATATATCTACGTTGTTGATGTTGACATTTAAATTTATTTTGACACTTGACAGCTAGGTTCAGAGCAGCGCCATCTATTTTCAACGCTGAAAGTATGATTTGAAACGGTCGTGAAAACCCCTCAAATTGTGTTGTTTTTAGAATGAGTTCACAAATGCGTAATGTTAGTAGTAGTACTAATAATAATAGTAAATCGAGCAGGTATAATACACTCGAGAGCAATGAATCCGGGTCACTTAAAGAATCCTAAAAATCTCGGAAACTAAAAATGCTAGGTTAATGCAATAAATTGTATTTAATAGACAATGTAATACTCCTTAAATGAAGGTATTAAAACTTCTTAGTTATTGTAAAGTTATATCATAAAAAAATCAAATTTGAAAAAGGGCCACTTTCGAAGATGGAACTACGAAATTACAGCATTTGGTTTTGCTTTTGTTTGTAATCTGTCATTTATCATTGTTTGATTTCTGTTTTTTTGTTGTTTTTTTTCTGCGTAAACGCAGTAATGGAAGCACGAGGAGGCAATACGAAGTATTAAAATTCAAGAAAATCGTAATAAAGTTCAAAAATTTGATGTTTCCTATTTTTGTTTTAAGGAGAGATCAGCAGTTTTTTTCTTTATGTAATTTTGTGTTAATAAAATGTATGGTGACTCATATTTTTTTTACCTTCATTTAAGGAGTATTACATTGTCTATTAAATACAATTTATTGCATTAATCTATCATTTTTAGTTTCCGAGATTTTTAACATTCTTTAAGTGACCCGGATTCATTGCTCTCGAGTGTAGTTACAACAGTCAGGTAGGTAAGTAGGTACCTATCTACATAATATTATTTGGTAGACCAACTCGGGTAGGTTTTTTCTTACCTCAAAACTAATCAAGCCACTTCGGTCTTGGTCCAATGTGTTGAAAACTAGATGAGCGTACTGCGCCGTGTTGGCTGAAAACAAAATAACCTATTTTTAACAATTTAATAAAATCAATTGACGACTTCCATGGCGCGGTGGGTGTGTAGTCGGCTGAGATGCGAGAGGTGCTGGTTCAATTCCCGCTGCGGGACAAATGTTATCTTTGTAGATATTATTTGTTCCAATTCTGCGGTGTTGTGGTACCAACAACACCCATGTAATGTATTGTGTGTCCCATGTGGTCATGGAATGTATAGATGTGGTTATCTGGAAGAGAATGCTTTTTAACATTAAGTCAGGACTAAGTAGGTACCTATATATACTTAGGTACCTACTTGTTTACCTATGTGATTTTTGGGTGTTATGTTATGTATGTTATGTACCTACTTCACATAGATTTGTAGAATGTTCTAGAAGAAAAGGTAGGTAGCTATGTATATCATCAATTCAAAATAGGCAAAAGACAAGACGCAGGTTAGGGATCGTAGGGACCTAATGACCTAATCTTCCAGCAAATAAGCTAGACACTAGGCTGGCTATTGACATAATAGTAGGTATATCAATGAGGCTGGCATTATTTGCTGGAAGTTTAAGAAAATGTTTCACAATTGATTGCAAAGTTATGCAATTTATAGTTACAGAATGTAACCTGTTACCTAAGAAAGATGACGTCATACGGTTGCAGCGGAAAATGACTAGCGAATTAGCGAAGCTTCTGGAAGGCCTTCGGCAGATACTGACAGGGGTTTCCATTTCTATTTATGGACATTACGTCATAGTAATTCAGATTTGGTAGAATACGCACATGGAGTATTCATTATTTTCGTACAATCGGTAGGTGCCTAGCACAATAACAGTACCTAAGTAGGTACCTACCATTATTATTATTAGCCCTGTTTACATGATATTGTAAGCCGTGGTTTGTCCGGCGGCCTAAGAATAGACTCCTGTCTCCTCCCGTAATGTCATAAAAGCCAACAAAGGGATTATACCAGGGGATGAGCAGCAGCATCCACCTGTGTAGGTACTCAACACCATACTGCGATCACCAATCCACCTGCTAAGCGTGGCGATTATAGCAAATCCCCCCATCATTGTATGGAGTTGTCCTGTGGGGGAAGTCGCGTCCAACAGTGGACGCATAGCGGTTGATGATGACATGAGATCGCATTATGCATGACTTATCTCTAATTTGTACATTTGCAGCATCATCATGAGTATTTTTCTTGGATTCGTGGTATTCCCATCTACTACCTGACCCTCAGTGCAAACACGTAGGACTCGATTCGATAAATTTGACAAAACCTTAGCGATTTCGATGTCTTATCGATGCAAAGTTCGTACTTGCACTCCCGCTCTCACTGCACAGCTTTTCCCGTCCACTCATTGATAGTAATATATATGTCTATGCGTCCACTCTAAAGGTTGTTCAATATGTAGGACAAAAACTAGGATACCCGTCACAACGGGCGAGACGCTGTTATAACCAGCAAATAATATGAGCAGCAAGGCAGCAAGATTTGTTGACGTCATCAAAGCTCGTCTAACCTGTTGCTTGTTTTGTTCGTCCTTCGTTTAGTTGCCGGCCGGTGGTTTTATAACCGTAGTATTTCTTTACAACATTGTAGAAGAGAGAAACTGCTTCTAGAATTATTGTTGCTCTAGCTTTTAGCTACTTCTTTTCAGAGAACAATAATCGAAACTTTGCTCGTAGAACCGACAACCATAAGTTCTCGAGTGGCGACAACGAACCGAACGACGCCTTGTGTATAGGCCCCTCTCGATAGGCAGCATTTTAAAGATAAGAAGTCTGTGGATGGAGGCGGCTCACGACCGGTTGTCGTAATACTTTATGCGGGAGGCCTATGTCTAGCAGTTGACTTCTACAAGCTGATGATCTCTACATACTGAACGAGCGAAGCGAATTATCTTAGTCAACTTGGAAGAATCGGCGTTTTTATGTAAGTATGTGTGTTTGTCAGATGAAAACTTCCCAACTATTAATCCGATCTTCACGAAATTTGGTATGGGGGTAGTAGGGTTTAACTTTTTGTTGGTTAGTATGTGAAGTTAACCAAAGAGGTCGAAAGCATATGGGAAATGTTTAATTTTTCATTTGTGTTTTACATAAGTATTTACACTTTCAATCCAATGTCTATACCATAGGTACGAGTTTCAAGTAGGTAGGTACTCGTTGCTTTTGCTTTTTCTCATAGGTGTGATGAAAAATAGTGTGTATCACACGGGGACAAAATATTTTGTTCTCGGGCGGCGTATATTGAATTCCTCGCTACGCTCAGGATTCTACTTTAGAAGCTTTCGCTACGCTCGGGATTCTACTACAGAATCCTTCGCTTCGCTCTGAATTCAAAATAACGCCCTCGAAGAACAAAATATTACTTTGTCCCCATGTAACACAAATAACTATTGAAAAAAAAAACACTGTTAAAGGTATCTATATTGATTTTGCGGTTTATTAGTAGGTACTTATACAATTTACAACACAACGCGAAGGGGGCCTTCTACTTATTTTTGCAAATAATCTTCCCTAATTTTCGTGATTTTTGCGAGCGCTATTCTGTCACCTTTTAACTTACCAACAATGAGTTAGACAGTGACAAAATTAACCGTCTATCTACGGCGAAATTTAAATATTTTAATTATTTTTTGCCGCCCAATTACAAAACGTTACGAATTTACTTAAGATTACAATAGATGGCGCAGCGCTAAAATGAGCGTGACTGTTAGAACGCGCTATCGTTGCGTCTTGGAGAATGGTTGTCGCAAATAGTGAAGTTTCAAATCGTATAGAATACCCGTGGGAAGGGTATTCGATCCCACTTCTGATTTTAGAACTTTTTGAGAGGGCGTCTTTTTTGATGTCTCTAGTATAGTAACTCTAAGTTCTAACTGTTATTACTTCTAACTTAAATTAAATACTCAATTTTTCTGTAGTATGTATCGATTCCGATTAATTATTTTGTTTGTCAAATTGTCGTCACCACATTTGTGTTACCATTCTCTAAGGTGTTACCATACCATTACCAGATTACCACTTTCATTTCATTTCACCTACTTAAAGAATAATCTAAATCAAACTAACTCTAACTTCTATTGTACTAATTGGAGATAAACATAACATGGGTCGATTCGATAAATTATGAATGTTATATGTTATGGTAAAACAACGGGTGGGGTGTTTGCAAATTTTGCAGTACACCCGTGCAAGAGGGGTAAAAAAAATAAAAGTGAGACAGTCTGATCAAGTGGGGTGTCTAATAAAAGAGCTTTGGTTGGACATTTCAATACTGTTTTTATAAGTATTTAGACTTAATAGTTTCCGAGATATTAGGGAAAATCAAAAGTTCTAGAGTAGGTAGGTACCTACTTCTATTCCAGCAATCCCATATTGCTGAATATGCTTGTAGCTTTTGTGACGCAAATGCAGGGAAAAGTCTGAAATTTAAGAAATTAGAAACTTGTACTCTATAAAACAATAGGTAACCAATATAATATAACATCCATTGTTGACCTCCCGTTTCTAGGAATTTAATGACGTTGGAAGTGGAACTCGCCGTCGTCTTTCCTGAAAACTATAATTTGGGTCTTTTCAAAGCAAGAGTGAATAGGTGCCTTCTAGACCTTCGTGCTCCATCGTCGGTTGCATCATCACTTACCAACAGGTGAGATCGCGGTCAAAACGAGGGTCTATTAATTGTAAAAAAAAAAAAAGTTCTATAGTTTTCGTCAATAGGACGTAATTCGTCAGGTACTTTCTAAACTAACAGGTATGTAGTATGTACGCCCCATTGCTTAGTGCTATGCAAAGGTTATTTCGATGATGTGTATAGGAAATTACCTCAGTGAAAATTAAAAAAAAAAATGGATAATATGGAAAAAGTTGTAATCGCAAGGTCTCGGTTTGGGGCGAGCCACTAGTATAAAAATGTTACAGCTGAACTCAACTTAGGAGAATTCATCAATAATGTACCTATACCTAAGGTGAGTGACCTCAACCAAACTTTATAACCTGTACTAAAAGTTGCTTTACCAACCCAAGTTATTTTGGTTCAACACTAAAGAAACCTACCTATCAAGCTTGGTCTTGATCCTAATGATAAAATGTTTATTCATTGCTAATGTTTTCCTTTAGTGTTTGTTACATCATTGAGTCTACTTGATAAAAAAAAAAACAAATAATTAGATACAATTACATTTACTTTATTTCAGATAGGTTCATCAAGTTAGAAGACATTGATAATCAGTATGAATAGACACATGCCCAATAAATTAGTTACCACAAACAGCAACAGCACTCGCCACTTAAGCATAGCTGTTAATACTAACGATTGTGTCACTAAAAAAAATTATCACAATGGAATAATTATTGAAGTTACCTATGACATTTGGTTTCCCTCAAAAACTCTTAATTTACGCGAAAGTTTTGAGATGTATAATACAAAGCTGTGCCAGACGATTGCACATCTCAAAAGTTTCCCCTTGCTTTTACAATTCTTTTTAAAATTAACTTAATATTTAGAGTGAGAATGGGTTTTGCCATAGCTTTATTTTCCCACGGGAGATGGACAGTCCTTAAAGTAACATTTTATACTAAAGCGCCTCCGGTTTGTTGTTGGTAAACTTCTATTGTGTCTCCCTCCTCCATCTCGAGTGACGTCGGAGTGTCATTCTCATTGATTGGTTGCCCGTCAAATCTGAATCGCACAACTTGCATTGACAGACCCTGAAAAGAGACAATATGATTATTACTCCAGCATGATAATATAGCTTACAGAGCTGACAACCTATGTGCAGCATTAATAATGGTTCTCTAGTGGCCACAACCCAGACAATGCAGTGTATAAGGCCCCTATCTCAATGGAACAATGACATTTTAATAGTCACAGGTCTGTGAATGGATGTGGCTTAGGTCTGTTGTTACATTCTACTGAGGCAACCTATGCAGCTATGACAGTAGTGGACTTCTACTGAGTGATGATAAACCAGCTGAACTGATTTTGATGAAATTTACACATAGGTTACATTTATCACAATACCACAGGCCGATGCTAGTCTCATAAACAACCTATATTTAATTGAATTTATTAAGTCTCTGATTAGTGTCTACTCAGGGTGAAAATGCTCTCAAAAACACCAATCAATATCTGCATATCATAACAAAATGGTGTAGTCATGATGACAACCTCAGTGGCACGGCAGGCGAGTAGCCGGCTGAGATGCAAGAGGTGCGGGTTCGAGTACCATTTCATCCATGGTATAAGTAGCGGCACGTTAGGCTAGCGCTTAACGAAACGTGGAGGGGATAGTTACGCAAGTATGTATGTGACTGTTGGGTGTTATTATAATCTATCGCAGCAGTGGCAACGAGGGTATGGTTCTGCAGTAAGTATAAACCAATAGCCGATCATAATATAAATTATTGTTTGAACATGGGAAGTGATCTGTTAGATTCATCTAACTGCAATTAACAAGTTTCAACAAACAGTTCAGACATTATAAAACGAATTCGGGCTTAGTGTGACAGCCAGAAAGGTTTTTAAAAATGAAAAAGTAAATCTAAAGTGTGTATCAGAACAGACTAAATTACTCAATAAAAAGTATCAAAGTGTCTTCAGTATCAAATGTTTAGACGGACATTCAGACAAAGATTCGCCTGTAGTTAGTGATATTTGGCTTTTTAAGATAGTGAACTCTGAAAGTAAGAATTTAGGCTCAGTTGTAAAGTTGACAGATTGAAACAATGAAAATATTATATGTCAAGACATTTGACCAGTCTAGAACTTGAAACATTGCAGCTTTTTAACATAATCCAGAGCACATCTAGGAAGGACGACTAGGCGGTACAATTTCGGAATTCAAGCAAGAACCCAAGTAACATCACTTCTTTTTCAGTGGTACTTGTGAACCAGTTTGTAGATATTGAGGAGAGTTGAGTTATGAATGCAACAACCATACGATATACTAGTAAAATAATGTACTTACCGCTCTATCACAGTACGCATTCATCAGCTTTCTGAGGGGTGTGTGTTTTTTGATTTTGAACTGGACGATGGCATTGTCCTGACCTAACACTTTCAAGTTGATGTGCTCGCTCTCTCCCTGGAAACCAAATAGATTGCAACTGTTATTACATGCTAGATTCACTGGAAAACTTTGCACTCGTCACAAGAAGATTGATAACCACATTTTCCATGCAACGCCATGTCGCGTCGGTGAAGCACTTTTGTTATATTCACACTGATATTACGCAAAGATACGTACCTTCTTTTCGTCAGCCATTTTGATATATTAGTGTTTTAGAAAATTAACAACACAAGAGCACAAATTCAAACGAATTCGAAATAATATCCACAAAACACGCACTATTGACAGATTGATCCGGTGGCGTGGTAATGGCGTCCGCGGCCGAATGACCGAGGCTTGGAGGAAACAGCGCTGCCAACCTATCGAATATGCGCACCGCAGATGCGCGGTAAATAACGGAAAATGGCGCGCAACTGCTCCTTTCAATATATTATTTTTAGTGATATTTTAACGTTTTAGAAAGGGTAAGATTGGCTTTTAGTTATCAAAAATATTTATATTCCTTTGCAAGTGAATTTACTAACAATTCATACACAAACATTTGATCCTGCGTAATTTGATTCAACGTAGACATTTTATAATATATTATTTTATTTTAATAGCAAAAATGCTTGATGTTTCCTCTTAAAAAACATTAAAACAAGTTTGCACCAAGAAATATATAGTTTTCCTGACTTCCGTGTTGTCCACTCATACCAACGTGGCAAAGTAACTAGTTCCGCTTACTAGTGATGTGAAAAGTATCGATGGCTTCATATCGACCGGAAATAGATAGTGTTGCGAAAGCATCGAAATTGCTGAGTCATTCTAACGTTCCGTACCACACATACATTGTTGCAAAATCGTCTCATCTAAATCTTATTGCTGTAGAAAGAGTGCGAATGTTGATAACTAAGGTTAAAACTAATTATTGATATTTTACCAGTAAAAACCTTATCATTAGTTATTTTTTAGATTCTACTCGATGCGATTGTCTAGCTATAATAGTTTCGTTTACACTCAACTAGGGATGTGATAAATTCTTGAAATCATCGATCAGTTTTATATGTCCGGCTAAAGATGTGTGTAGATTTTCTTTCAGAGATTTTTATTTAAACGAAATCTTTCTCGTCATAGATCTAAAATTAAAATAATGATCTATTCTACAACATTTTTATGTACTTAAGTATTTTTTGTTTCTGGTCCTACCTACCTAACTTGCCTTTAAGTTTATCGGTATAGTGGTTTTTGCAGCATCTTCAGCACCAGTCAGAGGATCCTTTTCGTAACCATTTTACGCCCATTACAGTCGGGGGAAAAAAATGTTCTGAAAATTAAATCACGATACAGAGGCTTAGTGAGGGCTGATTGATAATTTTGAGTAGGTAGGTAATAATAGTTATGCATTACCTACCATGAGTTTGAATTGCGATTTCAATCAGTAGGTAATTGGCTGGTAGAAAATGGTGTTAGCGTAACAAAAAGGTGGGCTTTACCTTTTTGTTACCTACATTCTTTTTTTATGTGCAATAAAATAAATAAATAAACTACCCACTAGATACGTACTTACTGTGTGAGCAGTACGGCGGCGCCGGCGTAGTGATGAACCGGGAACACTCGTTGCGTTCCCGGTTCATAAAGTTCATAGCTTCTACACACGCTTGCTTTGTTTGGTATATTCTTGTGGCGGTTGTGAATTTTTTCAGCCTAGCCGTTTCGACCTAGTGTGGAAGTAAGTTATGAGCGTAATTATTGAATGGCTTTTAAAGCTCATTTTAAGGTGTTGATTTTTCCTGTCTGTCGCTTTTCTACCTTTATTTATTAAGTACCTAGGTACTTTTATCTACTTAGCACTTGGGACGAATTTCCCGTAGGTAGGTAGGTTAACCTAGCCTCTCGTTAGAGAGTATGGAGGTCTTAAATAGCCACTTTGGGTGAATCATCTACAATAGGTACGTTTAATTACCTAGTGGAAGTATGAGATTTTTATTTTAAGGTGGAAAGTTAGCGAAGGGGCGCGAAATTCAAATTTTATTGTGTTTTTTTGCTTGAGATAGCGAACACTAATGTTGGGGGATCAGGAGACCTAACACACATAATTCAAAGTAGGTTCATAAATTATCATTAGTTTAGCTACGAATTTAAATGAACCAAAACAACATCTATACAATTGACATTTTACATTGACATTCGTAGCTAAACTAAAAATGTGTGTGTTACATACATGATTGTACACACATACGCTCACGGCTTTTTCGCCAAAGGGGAAGGCAAGAGAGCCTCACAATCACAGGATTAAGGTCTCCTGCGATTCCCATAAAATCTCAGGAACGTGGAAAGTTAGGAAAGTGGCGCGAAATTCAAATTTGATTGTGTTTATTGCTCATTAACACTTCTTGAGATAGCGAACAATGATTCTCCGGGGTCTCCTGATTCCCGCAAAACCAGTGTTCGCTATCTAAACAATGTCTACGCGTGTGTGTGACAGGTGTGTGACAGACAATTTTACGCGACTAAATTCCATTGGTTCATAAATATCATAGCGTACTTCACAAACATGTACTTTTTTATTTGTTCGGTAGTAGCTAAAAGTAGGTAAGTCTTTCGTTCGTGTTTCGTTTCGTTCCGAAGTTTCGGCCAGTCATCTTCATGGACTTCATGGTTGACCTACAGGTGGCAGGTGCCAAGAAATTCAGTGTACTACCTGTACCTACCTACCTCCTAGGTAAGGGCGCGGCCACACGGCACGGGTGTTGCGCAGTGACGGATTAAGACTACTTGATGCCCTAAGCAATCCACGCCTGTGGGCCTATCCGTATGTCAACTAGAATCGGTCTTTAAACCTTTACCCCCTAAAAACATTAGTTGTTTGTAAAATAAGATGATGAGATGTAACGTACCTTAGAAGTGGAGTAGGTGTGACAATAGCAAAAACCAAAGCAAATGCACTAGCGGGCAGCAAGTGGACAAGCGGGAGCGGGGTTATGACTCTAGGTCGGACTCTATGTCAACTTAAAACGCGCGAATTTTCAAATTAGTCCTAGAAACTTTTTTTGGTGTGGTTTTTGGTGATGTGAGAGTGAGACGTGATGACCTAACGACGGTTTTTTTTGTGCTTCTTCTGGTGCCCCTCCAGACGTGATGCCCTAGGCAATTGCTTAATTTGATTAAGGGTTAATCCGTCACTGGTGTTGCGGCTCAACTGCGTCGGCTCGGCGGCATTGCGACAACGCAGCGACGACGGAGTGTAGCGTCGTGCTACATGTATACAAATCTGAACAACATGCCACACGGGCGTCGACGCACCGGCAGCGCCCGTGTGGCATGTCGTTCAGATTTGTGTGTAGAAAGACAGAGCGTCACCGCTCCGTCGT
Organism: Epirrita christyi; assembly: GCA_951392215.1. Lineage (NCBI taxonomy): Eukaryota > Metazoa > Arthropoda > Insecta > Lepidoptera > Geometridae > Epirrita > Epirrita christyi. The sequence goes on from OX595843.1 coordinate 4,068,286, forward strand.
CGCTCCGTCGACGCAGCGCCGACGCAGCGCTGACATAAAATATGGTGTAAGTAGATAATATGGAAATTGAGGTTCACAAAGTGTACGCTAGTGGCGCTCACCCATGTATTTTAAAACTTAAGACTACGTAAGTAAAATAAGTAAGCGAGCAAAAATAACACAAGGAAATAGAGGCGCTGCGTCAGCGCTGCGTCAGCGCTGCGTCGACGGAGCGACGACGGAGTGGTGACGCAGCGGTGCCGCAACGCCCGTGTGGCAGCGCTCTAATGTCTAGCATTATTGCGAATGTTTATCGTTTTGTAACACTTACTCTAAGTATGTACTTACACATACCTACGTGCCTACATGTACATACGAAATAAGTAGGTTTATCTCTACGGTATAGAGAGACACATTTGAAAGGAGGCTGGTTACAGTTAGCCTGGTCTACTGAGTCGCGAGTCAGAACCTTTAGACCTCTATTTCCTAGTGTTATTTTTGCTCACTTACTTATTTTACTTACTTACGTAGTCTTAAGTTTAAAAATACATGGGTGAGCGCCACTAGCGTACACTTTGTGAACCTCAATTTCCATATCTGTGATAAACTTACACTACTTACACCATATTTTTATGTCCGTAAACGTAGACTATGGTCTCAACGCTCTTTATTCCTTACCGTGAGTGAGGGTACGGCTAAAAAATACTTAAAGATTGAAATAATCCCCTCTTGTGCAGTAGGTGGTCTTGAGAAATCAATTTGCTTTGTATAATGTATAGAATAGACATTATACAACGCAATTTTATTTCTCAAGACCCATTTTGTACAACATAAGTGCCTACAAATTATGATTGAATCAAATCATTATCCTAAATAGTAGGTAATTCTTTTATTTTGCTCTTCCATTATTTACCTATTTAATTCTCACAGAAATCTAAGCGTAACAGAGATAGCTTTAGAGGTGATTTTTGGGTGTCAGAAGGTCATTGGAATCCGCGAACCTGGACAATTCCAACGAATGTAAAGCAGCCCAGAGACCACTCAACTTGATGGGATTATATGATTATGTGATGTGTTTTTCATGTCCACCATTTCATTCTTCGTACGGTCGGTTTATTTTATCGAAGTAGATAAACTTTTACCCTAACAGGTACCTACCTTACCCAACGTGCGCACCAACTGGCCTATTTTTGGAATCACGTTGTGTAGGTATACAATTGGGTTTTGATCTGTGATTGCTGAATAATACAAAACGGAAAGCTACAGCTTTTTGTGTTTTTTACACAAATTCAGAGACCCTATAGGTACCTACAGTATAAATTAACTAATCAGGTATATAGTAGAGTCTGTACGGATAGACAATAGAGACAATAGGGAGTGGCGAAAAACGGAACTAACAATATAATAGATGATACCACTGACCATACCATAGACTCCATAAATGATTTTGATTTACCTTTTATAAATATGTTATATTTTAAGAATGTGACGAGACAGTGTTGATATATCGCTTACTAAGCGTAAGCACTGCCACGCCCCTCTCACGTCTATTCTCTATCTTCAAAGACTACCTCGATTACCTACCATCCTGCACGTTGCAGATCTTCTGTGAAGCTATTCTTGCAAAGATGAGTTCACATTGTAGTAAGTAGGGTAAATAAAACAAACCCTATAATTTTTGGATTATTTATTTTTCAAAAAGGAGGAATGCACTGTTTCTATGTACTGGGTGGCGCAAAAACATAGGTACATAACATAACACCCAACAGTTATATAAGTATACGTATTCTAATATGTAGTTACTTATGATCCCCACACTAGGATTCCCTGTGTCGTGGGTATCAGGAACTACGAGTAACATAACACCCAGACCCGGGACAAATATTTGCTAATTATACAAAAATTTGTCCCGCAGCGGGAATCGAACCCGCAACCTCTTGCATCTCAGCCGGCTACTCGCTCGCCGCGCCATAGCGGTTGTCATAATCATCCCCTATCATCTTGACATTGGCTGTTGTGTATGTGTAGTAAGCAAATGCAATAGTAGATTATGCACTAACGCCCGTAGCACACCTCCGCTGCGAAACTTCAATCGCGAAACCGCTGTAGAAATTCCGCTGCGATCTGATGTAGATTGAATAGCGGAACTGGCGTCGGAACGCCACGCGAGAAGTGTTCATTATATGAAAAAATGTAGTTTCGCCTTTTATTTTGTCGACTTCCACAAACACGTGCGAAAACAACGCGGCACCGCAACAAAATGGCGGCCGGAGCGCGGAAGTGTGGATGGCGTCGGAGCAGATCGACAATACCGCGCGGGGAAAGAGATAGAATTATAGTCAAATCTATGCGTTAGAACAGGCAGTTCCGCGGCGGTTCCGCTTCTCCTACATACGGACAAGACATGGCGAAATTACTGCGGTTCCGCTGTTATAGTTTCGCAACGGAGGTGTGCTACGGGCCTAAGGGAATAAAGCAGTGTCTTATGTCGCGGGCGGCATATTGAACCCTGAGCATAACGAGGGACTCTAAAGTTAACTCCCGAGTGTAGAGTTATATAGAGTCCTGAGTGAAGCGAGGGGTTCAAGCTGCCCAAGACGAAGACAGGCTTTATTCCAGAGGAGCATACTCTACTTTTCACACTTTCTGCGAGACAATAAAAAGCCAGGGCTTGTTTTGATTTTTGCGGTAGCAGATTATCAATAATCTCTGAAGCGTCTGTTTTGATAAACTTTGGAGTAGAATCAGTATCGTTTGTAATTTTTTATCAACATGAATATTGCAATAAAATTTACTGAAAATCACAACACCAAACACGCTGTTCTTTGTAAACGCACCTTTTTTTTTTTTTTGAGTTCTGCTTTTGGTGGCCAGTTCGAATTTCCAACAAACCTCTTTACAATGCCATGGGCATATTTTTACTTAGAGTTTTCCACGAGTCTCCATACGAATTTGACGTTCCAAATTCAAATCACTTTAATCCCTAGGGAGTTTCATACAACTTTATATCCCTAGAGAGACAATGCTTTACTTTACGTTGAGGTTGCATGATTTGTAATTGGACATTGTCGAGCAGGTGGTGTGAAAAATATATTATACCACACTTGTGTCATTACTTTTGCACCACCCAGTAGAGTTAGTAAACTTTTCTAGTTTTTTAGAACTAACAATTATTATAAGTATATGAAACATAAGTAAACTGACAATTTCTTAGTTTATTTCGAATTGTAGCTATGCTTCTAGGAGTTTGTCAAGTTGACCCAGCAAATGAGTCGCTCAAACCTCCTTAATTCCTAACTTACCTAATGAGAAATATAGCGACGGTAGAGCCTAGTAGCTCGCTGCTAAGTGCTAGGTACTAAACGTCCACTGGTAGAACTGAACTGGTAAGGGATTTTAGGCAGTTTCTATAGAAAGAAAACCGTTATGAGCTTAAGAACGTACCTGCCATCGATACATAAAAACTCAGGCGTTATGAACTCCTTATAGCACATAACCTATCTCAGAGGCAGTGCATGGCTGATTAGTGAGGTTTGCTTACCTCCTTGCGGGAAGAACTGACTATAAATCAGTTTGAAGGTCTCCTCCTTCACGACTCCAGTAGGACACTCGGCTTTGAACCCTCGGTAAAGCCGCTTAAGCTCTGGTTCCGTGAACCGCGTCTGCCGCCGGAGTGCTGCTATAGAGTCCGGTCGGTATCTTGGGAGCTGCTCACCCAACTCCTCGAGCTCCGAATCTGGAAGGAAGGAAAGAGGTTTGTTTAGTTGGTTGTTTGATGTTAAGAGATCAATGACAATCTCTGATTATGGTGATATTGTAAATAGCTGCCTTAAATTTACCCATTGGTTAACCCTCAAAGCTACGGCGCTTTGAGGCGGTGCCAGTGGCACAGCGGTTAAAGTATCTCCGTATCAAAGAGACGGTAGCGGGTTCGATCATCGCCTGGTTGGTAATTTTTGAGATTATTATAAAATCTTAAATTTAAGATAATTAATTGATTCAAGCGTGACTTTGCGGAAATCCATTCAACAATATGAAATAGATGAACAAATATATTATAGTAACAATTCCGCTCCTCTCCAACAAAAACTCTGAAAGAAATCGACACGTGTTTCACCTCTCAACGAAGTATCCTCAGGAAACAGTAGGCTCACTGCGTGCTAGAACAACAAAGACACACTACTGCAAAAACTCCGCAGCCATGTTGGCCTCGCCGAACGCCGAACAGAAGGATTCCAAAGGATGCTTCGTTGAGAGGCGAAACACGTGTCGAATTCTTTCAGAGTTTTCGTTGGAGAGAAGCGGAATTGTTACTATATATTTGTTCATCTATTTTATATTGTATCTTAAATTTAGCCATTTTGCGTCCATGCAGTCAGTAGGTATCAAAATAGTCGGCTATCGTTTTTTTTTAGGTAGATGTCCCCCTAATAATTTAGGTAGGTAGTGAATTTGATTTGAGGAGAGAGGTAAGGTAAGGAGGAAGAAGAAAGGAAAGGAGGGAGGTAAGGGGGAAGGTAGGTAGAGTGCGTCTAGGCTAAAACTGAACGCCCCTCCAACGCTTGTGGCCCTATACACAAGCTTGATGTTCGAAAACGGTCCTTGACAGATTATGAAATATTTTTCTTTGACGTAGTCTACTCCACTCCACTCCACTCTATGGACTAAAGATATATATAAACGTCACAGGAAGTCGGTGGATGGAGGCGGCTCAAAACCGTTCGTCGTGGCATTCTAAGGGGGAGGCCTATGTCCAGCAGTGGACTTCTACAAGCTGATGATGATGATGATGAATTAAATAGTAGTGCTTTCAGTTTAAGGTTAGACGCACTCTACCTAATTTGGTAAAAATGGCAAAGAAAACTCTCTACTACATTATTAACTCCAGGTTCCAGCCTAAGAATAGACCCCTCCGTCTCCTCCCGTAGATGTCGTAAAAGCTGACTAAGGGCCGGTTTATTGATCCGTAGTAACTAACAGTCTAACCATTTGTTAGATTAACTATAGTCAACTCGTCAACTAATGGTTAAAGGGCTTTTACGTTTTTCAATGTCTATTTTAACTACAGTCAAATCTAACCATTGGTTATTATATTGCCAGTGTAATGAGAAATCATTTACTAAAAATAGCTGCAGTTTTTTGTGGGTAATATTTTTATTTGTGACAACACTGGCCATAGTGAGTGAACGATACCAAATTAAATGTCTTTTTTGACAGTCTAGTGTCAAATCTGTCAAACTGTTTAGAAAGAATACAGGGGTAATGAATTAGCTGACACTCTTGCTAAAGAAGCGGTTACATCTGGTGCCCAAATGTTTATCAAAATTTTTTCTCAAGAAACTTTCCAAAAAAGTTTATCATGTTCTGAATGGTATTTAGTTTAAAGTTATTGGTTGGGGTGTAGCTAAGGGGGCGCTGAGGAAAAAAGACTCTGACAAAATATCGCAGAAAAAAAGACTTAGAAGAATCTCGCTCAAATTTTTCCTCAGCGCCCCCTTATCGACACTCCGACCGGGTGGGTTACGTGGTCTAAAAATGTTCGGCCTTCTCATCAAAACGTAGGTACCTAACCTACTCCGCAAAAATATCATCGTCTGATAAACTTTCCGACGTAACATCATAGTAGGTATCTAACTATGTTTAAATTCATGATAATTATTATTTGAGAAATAAAACGTTGTTGACAACAAGCAAACTTTCACAAAACATCTGTTAGGGGTTGGTTTTACCAGCCGCCATATTGTTAACTCTCCGACATTGAGTGGTTACTTTTTTCAACTAATGGTTAATTATTTGACCATTGGTGAAGCTAACCATTGATCAAAAAACGCATTTTGCCGAAATTTAACCATTGGTTGCCATATTTAACTATTGGTTGAGTTAACTACGGATCAATAAACCGGCCCTAAGGGATTACACTAGGGGATGGGCAACAGCATCCACCTGAGTACTCAACACCAATACTGCGATCACCAATCCGCCTGCCAAGCGTGGTGATTATGACAAATCCCCCTTGCAATCTATGAGGGAGGCCTCGTCCAACAGTGGACGTCAACGGACGTCAGTGGACGTTGATGATGTTATTATTTTGAAGAAGTTTTAGTCTCTTTTTTTAACCGACTTCAAAAAACGGAGGAGTTTCTCAATTTGGTTGTACTTTTTGTAGAAACCAGTTTTTTTTTTTTTTTTCTGGGCCTTTGTCGGGAGACAATATTGCCAATGTCAGGTTGGATTAATGTTCGTTGGGTAGACAACACAACATAAAACAAAAAAAAACAAACGAAAATTAAAAGGGAGTTAACATAATACTCTGAAAGAATAGTAGATTGTGCACTAAGGGAATAAAGCAGTGTCTTATGTCGCGGGCAGCATATTGAACCCTGAGTGTAAAGAGGGACTCGAAAGTTAACTCCCGAGTGTAGCGAGGGAGTTATATAGAGTCCTGAGTGAAGCGAGGGGTTCAAGCTGCCCAAGACGAAGACAAGCTTTATTCCAGAGGAGCATACTCTACTTTTCACACCTACTGCGAGACAATAAAAAGCCTCCATAACATCGTCATAAGTATCGTCAGTTTTGGTAAACTCTGGAGTAGAATCATTATCGCTCGACATTTTTTGTTAACACTAATATTGCCATTGACATATATATTACTAGAATATTGCAATAAAATTCACTTCCTTAAAATCACGACTATTTCTTTTTTTTGAGTTCTGTTTATGGTGGCCAGTTCGATATTTTCGAACAAACCTCTTTACAGTGCCATATGGGCATTTTTTTACTAAGAGTTTTCCACGAGTCTCCATACGAATTTGGCGTTCCAAATGCAAATCACTTTATTCCCTAGGGAGTTTCATACAACTTTATATCCCTAGAGACACAATGCCTTACTTTACGTTGAGGTTGCATGATTTAAAATTGGACATTGTCGAGCAGGTGGTGTGAAAACAAATAAATGAATTACATACATGATTTTAAACAAAAACTATGTATGGAAAATGCTGTCAAAAAGTGACATCTTCCGAGAATAGTCACGGTGGTGTCAAAAAGCTTCCGACAAAGCTGTTACAAATTTTTCAAATGATTTTTTAAATTAAAAGTTCGTCGAAAATTATTACTTACCTAATTACTAAATGTAATAGTAGATTATGCACTAAGGGAATAAAGCAGTGTCTTATGTCGCGGGCGGCATATTGAACCCTGAGCGTAACGAGGGACTCTAAAGTTAACTCCCGAGTGTAGCGAGGGAGTTATATAGAGTCCTGAGTGAAACGAGGAGTTCAAGCTGCCCAAGACGAAGATAGGCTTTATTCCAGAGGAGCATACTCTACTTTTAACACCTACTGCGAGGCAATAAAAGGCCAGGGCTCCATTAAATAAGTAATTTTGATAAACTCTGGAGAGAATCATTTCGCTCGACATTTTTTGTTAACACTAATATTGTCACTGACATAATATTATATTACAAAAATATTGCAATAAAATTCACTGAAAATCACAGCACCAAATCTATCTTTTGTTTCACATTCTTTAAAAACGCGCCTATTTCTTTTTTTTTCGAGTTTTGCTATAGTGGCCAGTTCGATTTTCGAACAAACCTCTGTACAATGCCATATGGGCAGTTTTTTACTCAGAGTTTTCCACGAGTTTCCAACACAAATTTGACGTTCTAAATTCAAATCACTTTAATCCCTAGGGAGTTTCATACAACTTTATATCCCTAGAGAGACAATGCTGTACTTTAGGTTGAGGTTGCATGATTTGTAATCGGACATTGTCGAGCAGGTGGTGTGAAAACGTATTTTAATTGCGAAATTCGAGATGGAACTGACACAAAGGCTAGTTCCACGAAAATAACCTTGCTTCAAGTTAACTGTCGAGTAGGGAATTTATATTTCATAATAATACAGTTTTTGAAATGTAAATGTATTACACTTGCTATCTTTTTTATTTCGTTTCCTTGGCGTTACCTACCTAATGTCATGAACTATAAAGCTTAAATTAAAAGAAAGGAGATCTAGTAAGTAGTTTAAATAGTAATTTTAGCTTAGTACCTACTTACTTTAATAGAACTTTTTCATTTTGTGTAAGTACCTACCTTACCTACGCTATTACAACGTCAGGTACATTCTGCGTAGGAAAAATCGCCCCAGGCTAAGTTTTCTTTAATGGATTGTTGGAAAATGTTGAAGATTTATTTAGGTTTTTACTTATTTTTTGTCAGACCAAAAACTAAGCCAGGCTTTTAATATACCTAATTGCTGCTTTGACTTTGTTGGGCAATTTTCGTAGGTACTTATAAGATTTGTCTTGGCTGCTGGCTTATTTAGGAGTGTGTTACTGGAAGAAAGCGTTAGCCGAGTTGGTAGTGGAAATCAATGGCGGCGATGAGCTCACCACTTATCACGTCTAGGTATATATTCCTGCGACTGTGCAAATCACGGTGAAAATAAGCCCTTTGAGGCACTGCCTACCCGTTCGGGGGAAAAGGCATGTCTTTATGTACCTATGTGTGTATGATAATTACATAGAGACAATATTTTATTAGGTCCATAAATAATGTAACTTTCACATCCCTGTTATCCTACTTCCTACTAATATTATAAACGCGAAAGTTTGTGAGTATGGATGGATGTTTGTTACTCTTTCACGTAAAAACTACTGAATGGATTTGAGTGAAATTTAGAATGGAGATACTTTACGCCCTGGATTAACACATAGGCTACTTTTCATCATCATTCAATAAATTTTTTTATTTTTATTTTTTGTTTTCATAAAAAAAAGAAAGAGAAAAGAATGCATGGACAGATGGTTTTGATGCTCATAATACCAGGCGCTCATGGCAGGGTAGAAAGTGGATTCCTACGCCAAAAAGTTGTCCAAAAATATGTCAATTATGACAATTACAGTATATGTACCGGGGCCACCGGGACAATCGGGAACACCGGGAACACCGGGAGCATGCGAAAGAAGATTATAATAATATAATGTACTAGGATTTCATAAAAAAGAAAGAGAAAAGAATGCATGGACAGATGGTTTTGATGCTCATAATACCAGGCGATCATGGCAGGGTAGAAAGTGGATTCTTACGGCAAAAAGTTGTCCTAATCTTTTAAAAAATATGTCAATAAGGCCAAACACCGGGATCACGCGAACGAAGTCGCGCGCGCACGGGCAGCTAGTATCTAATATGATTTCTCTATGCACTTAAGCCGTGCCATAGCGAGTACCTATTCAACCTAACAATAGACCCTTCCATCTCCTACCGTGGATGTCATGGACTACACCAGGGGATGGACAGCAGCATCCGCCTGAGAACACGAATACTGCGATTACCAATCCGTCTACCAAGCGTATGTGATTATGGTATATGATTATGGGGGAGGCCTTGTCCAGCAGTGGACATCCAAAGGCTGTTGATGATGATATACCGCTAAGCATCAGGTGGGCCTCATACCAGCCTCCGTATTGTCAATCAAAGTAATCGCTTTCGAATACGATTTTAAAGTACATTGCGCTTTATGTTTCGAATATTTTTGCTCTTTTGAAAAGAAGCTAAACCACGAAGCATAATGTACTGCAAAATTGTGATCAAAAGCGATTACCAGTGGGCCTATTACGAGTTTTGCTTTGCAAAAACCGGAATGCGAAACGTGAGCATTGAACGTGACTTAGGTACTAACTATACACCACGTACTTTACTATTCTCCTGCTGACGTTTCGTTGACCATTTTGAGGTCCTTCCTCATGAGCACCGACCGCGACCACGCTCAAAGGTCGTGCGACGAGAACACAATAATTAATAATAATTTTAATAATAATTTAATTAACAGTAATTTTTCTAAAATGATACCAAGCCACGATAACTTCAATTCTATTAGGTACTAACTATTCATCATTCTGTGCCGCGTAGTAGGTAGAAACGGTACAGATTAGTAAATAGTTACTATGTAAGTCACGCTAAATGCTCACGTTTCGCATTTCGGTTTTTGCAATGCAAAACTCGTAATACGCCCTCAGTTTGATAGGCAATACCCCTCCCCCAGCTCCGTCATTACTTCAAATAAAAAAGTTGCTATTTCGTCGTCTAGGTACCTACGGTAAATTCTCAGACGCATTTATAATGAAAACCACAAGTCTCGACCCAGATATTTGCCACCTCAGTATTCTGGAAGCTCTACAAATCGTAACTGAGCGTAACTTCAATTTGCATAGGTATAACTCCTAAATTGGTTTGCGACACACTTCAACTCAATATTGCTGGCTATCAGGGGTCACATTGAGAAATCTCCATCTTGTTGAGGGAATCTTGGAGCTTTTGTATCCTTAGGCTCTAACGGAAGACCAGCGCAGGTTGTTTACGACCTGCATATGCTGAGTTAGGGCCTTTTTGTAACAGCAATGCCTTTTAATTTATTTTTATTTTTTATTTATTTTTTTACGTCGTCTTATTTTTTAATTTAATTTGTTAAATCTGTGCTGTTGTTGCAAATAAACTTTTTCTATTTCTATTTCTATTTCTTAGCATTGCTGATAATCTGGGCAAAACTAAATTATACAAATACAAATATTTACTTACAAATATTTATTTCAGTAAACTTAATCTAATATGACTCCACTCCACTCGATGGACTAAAGACATTATAAACGTCTCAAGAAGTCGGTGGATGGAGGCGGCTCAAGACCGTTTATCGTGACATTCAAAGGGGGACGCCTATGTCGCCTATGTAGGGGGACGCAATTGCCCAGCAGTTGACTTCTACAGGCTGATGGTGATGATGAATCTAATATACATTTCATAGATAATAATATAATAATACTTAAAACAGGGTCCTCAAGTATAATGATACCTGTATTAGAGGGTCTCGCTCCTCGTTGTAGGAATAAGTTATTTTGACTTAATATATTAATTTAGATACTTAAGAAATTAGAATATAGGAAGTTTTGTATGCTCCATTCTCTCAAGCACTTTGAAAGAGAATTGAAGATTAGGTAAACATTTAAATTGTCTTCTCTGCAACCTCTATTTTACTAAGAATATAGAATTGGAGTCTACCTACAACTTATTAGTTAGGTAAGTAAGTACCTGAAACGGATGAAAACCCTCTCAGTCTTGTATTGACACCCCATCCCGGTATATTGATGCCGAAACCGCCCATAACGGGGTAACATGGCTCCATTGTTCGAGTGCTTTGTGGGGTAATGCCGGGTCTGATAATGCAAGCCACAGACTAAACATTACTCAGTTATAGCTAAGGTAACAAGAAACGCTATCATCTTAGTTTGGGATGTGCGATTACGTAAGTCTGATGTTATAGGTGTCAATGCTGTTTCTATTTGAAATTACATTTTTGCGAATACTTAATTAACGCGATCTAGTTCCATTCAGGCTTTGTAGGCAAACTACGTACTTAAGGTGGAACGTTTCGCTAGTGGCGCCAAAATTCCAATTTTATTGTGTTTTTTGCACATTACAGCTTATCAACACTTCTTGAGATAGCAAATACTGGTTTTGCGGAAATCAGAAGACCTAATACACATGTTTTAATTGAAACTATCTCATAAATATCATTAGTTCCGCTACGAATGTCAATGAACCAAAATAACACTATACAAATCATTCATTGACATTCGTAGCTAAACCAATGATATTTATAAGTTACTATTACTTAAAACATGTGTGTTAGGTCTCTTGATTCCCGCAAAACATGTGTTCGCTATCTCAAGAAGTGTTGATAAGCTGTAATGTGCAAAAAACACAATAAAATTTGAATTTCGCGCCAGTTGCGAAACGTTTCGCCTTAGTATAACATGAGCGTAATTTCATATAGAAACAGCATTAAGTCTGGTAGCAATAGAGTTACATAATCCACCTGCTGACGGTTAGATGTGGTTGCTGGAATTAGCATCTCTGACAAACTAAACTTAGGAACTCGTGAACTTGAAGGTAACCCCTCAATTTACCGTCTAGTAAACTGTAGTGTAGTTTAGGTACTCGTTTGATTATTTAAATTTCTCAGCGATCATTTGCGGATAGAGTAGCAAAAAGCTATTATTTAGGGGTCCGTACCCAAAGGGCGACCCTATTACCTAAACCTACGCCATCCGTCTGCATGTCTGATCTTCTGCCTGGATTCAGTCACAAGAGTATTTATATCTGAGTAGCCTTAATAAGAGGTCGCTAGTTAAAATTTTCACAGATTATATGTTTTTGTGGCATACACCATGAACCTTGGCAATGGGAAGTTTTCTGACAGCTGAAATAAAATAGTTCTAAATCCATGCATAGATGGCGCAGTCCAGATGTGGTTGTCTAAATTTGTCAGTAAACTGTCACTGACTTCACTCGCTCATGCTGTTCGTTGTTGAAGTAAAGTAAGTATATACGTAAAGTTTTTGTTGAAATTCTGATATATTTGTCAGCGTTACGTTATTGTTATAATTTTTTGTTGTTATTGTTAAAGCCGGACCAAGTAGACCGGTCTATAGCAGACTTGAAAAACGAGCTTCGGAATAGCAACGCGAAACTTGGAGGAAAAAAAGAGAAAACAAAGAGAATTTGTTCTCTGTGGTACTTTTGCAAAATCTTTAGAAGACACAACCATGTCGAGTCACCGCCATCTACCGAAATTTTAAGAAATATTTTTTCTTTTTAATTGCCGAAAACTTAAAAACTTCCCATTAATAATAAATGCAAAAAACCAAAACCCCAATATACCCGTACAAGAGTTCTTCAATCAAGGAACAAAACCTTATAGTGTCTGCGTGGGAGATGAGAGCGAGGCATGCTAATTACTGAGTTTGTATTGTTAACGACACTATCTCGTCATTATAGCTCTAATACACGATCTCGAGACTTGTAGTTAAATAGTAAATAATAAAAATTTGCACTTAGATGCTTGGATTGTGATTTGCAATGTGAAAATCTTATCTATCATAATGTTAGTTCCGTATTTCGCCACACCTATTCTGTTGCCGTACGACTCTATATGACTCTACCTACCTAATCCCACTAATATTATAAACGCGAAAGTTTGTGAGTATGGATGGTTGTTTGTTACTCTTTCACGTAAAAACTACTAACTATATATATTAGTATATTTGAGCTATTTATTATTGGTTATTTAATATATATATATTTAAGTATGTTTATTTTAATTCATATTATCATGTTTAATTTGTTTTGTTTTATGTCTCACTTTTTTTTATGTGGGTAAACGAACCTACCTCTATAATCACCACTTTCTAGCCTCAGAGGTTTGCTAGAAGAAAACTCTTTTTAGGGTTAAGTTCGCCTTTGTACATGTCCTTTAATTCTGTCTAGTATTCATATTATGTAAATGTGTGTACAATAAAGAATGAATATATTGGAATTTAACCTCCCGCTGCGCTACCGGTCTTAGTCATCTCGGTGTGAATGAGCCTTAGGTGTAAACGTGAGCAAAATGTTGTCTTTCTAAACAATTCACCCAAATTGCGCACATTGTGCAGAATGCTGCCAGCTTTTAGGATATTCCATGGGGATTGTAGTGGAAAAACTAGCACACGTGACTTTCCGTCTTTAGTTTAGTTGAGACAAAGCACTCAAATGAGAGTAGGTACTCTCTCGTTTCATCGTCAAACGACTCGAGGCGCGCAGGCGAGACACGTGGCAGAGATTTGTGCCGTCAAACTAACCGTGTGGTTGTGCTTCTAAACGCAGTGCTCAGGTGCACTGGATGGTAGAGTCTGTTCAGAAAGAGACACGTCGTGGGATTTGAGGGCAAACACAAAGTACTTAAGGCGGCGCGTCTCTTTTTATAAGTATTTTGTAGCGCAGCTGTGCTTAATTACCTTTTTTGTTTAGCGAGCAATGAAATAGCGCGTCTACACACAACTGACAACAACTGTAGTTATTTCTTTAGGGTGTATTCCACAATTTCCATTAGGTATTTCTATTGATAGGGGATAACTAATAATAAATACTGGGACTGATTCTCCAACTGTTTTTAATGTTGGCGGCGGCGCGGCGGCAAAAAAAAACACTGCATCATCTCTTATGACGGGGCGTGCACATTTTAAATTCAGACAAACTGCTTCCTTGTCAATTTCGCATTTTAGGCATACTGCTTCATTTGGCATCTTACGTTTAGGGTAAACAGCTTTTTAGGCAAATCTCATGTTAAGGTATAATGCCCTCATTGGCATCTTGCGTTTAAGGTAATTCGATCATAAGGGATAGAAACTTGAAAGTAGAGGTATGTGGTGGAGAATTATTCACCAAAATGGGAGATGATTGATTTGTTCTCCATTTATTTTATTAACGTAAGGTTTTTTTTGTTTATTCTATTGATTAAGTTCTCAATATCTCTTTGGAATTTTATTTATCAGTAATTTATAAGGCCGTCATAAATATTAATATGGAAACAGATTCTCAAATAACACAACTGCGTTTTTTTGCCGCAATAGAAATACCTAATGAGACATAATTTGGAAAAAACGCTAGTCCCACTTTTTCTATTTTAATTTCCATGGAAAAGTGGGATACGAGGGCTGCACTAAAAGTATCGGGAATGGAATATTTCCACTGCTTCTGTCATATTAAAATCTTTTTAATTGAAAACTCCTTGGTTTTAAAAATCGAATACCATTTATTTATTTAAAAAAAGATTCTCGGTCTTGTCACAAGGTTTTGTCAAACTTGTTTAGTCGTTGTACTATACTTATAAATCTGTGGTTGAGAAAATGGAATTGACTCGAGAAAATTCAAGAGCGATGATTTATTATGACTTTCGAAGTGGTTTAACACAAAAACAGTGTGTTGACCGGATGATTTCTGCATTTGGTGATGAAGCCCCATCCAAAACCACAATTTATCGATGGTTTGCTGAATTTCAACGTGGACGTGTCAAGCTCAGTGATGATCCCCGTCAAGGTCGTCCAAAAACTGCAGTCACCCAAGAAAAGGTCGATGCTGTGCGTAAGCTGATTGAGGAAGATCGACATGTGACATACCGCGAAATTCAGGCAACTTGTCATGAGTTAAATGCAAATAATCTTGCATGAACAATTAGGTGTAAAAAAGTTGTTTTCCCGATGGATACCGCATTCGCTCTGTGAAGAGCAAAAAGCGGCTCGCGTTACTTGGTGCGAACTCTCGAAAGATTCCACGCAGGATTCTCAAATGCTGTATACAACATCGTATCAGGTGACGAATCCTGGATATACGCGTACGAACCCGAAACAAAAAACCACTTCCTTGATTCCCGAAATTTTCAGTGCCGCCCTCGTAAACCCTTTCTTTAGTTCATGATTTAAAATGCTGACAAAAAGAAACCAGCTCCTAACTATGGTTGTAAATTATGTAGTTCACAATTTTAGTTCAAAATTTGGCCACGACAGCTCTCTTTCTAAACAGACTCTAAAATAATTCCTATAAGAGCTATAGAGTGTGACGGACAACGCAACTTGCATTATAAGAGCCGAAATTGTGGGTTTCCAACAGGCAATAACTAGGTACGTACCTACTGCTTACGAAATCATTTTAAGTCATCATCAACACCGCCTTTGTTGTCAAAGTCAGATTGATGTAATTGCCATATATTTCACCGTCACACTAGGAACCCATAACACAACGCGGTGATTACATCAAGATATGGTAATTATCAAACATTCCATCCATCTGTGATCGTACTTAACTAATGGGACGTTCCGTTGCACGCAGATCGTCGCACTTTGCCAAGCGATTTACGTTCCGTTTCACGTTGTTCAATTAGGCTGATAACGGTAATTTATTGCTTTCCCACGGGCCAGCCGTAGCCGCATCTTTATTCACAAATGCTCGTACCGCACGGATTCGGAATGTTTCAGAATAGAGTATCCCTTTCATTGATTGGCAAAATAATGAGTCAGGTTCGTCGGAGTAGGAATCGTTTGTGAATATGGCCAGAGAAACAGTTAAAACAAGGGTCGTTAAATGATTTCTTAGCTTGCGTTGCTTCGGAGTAAATTTCTGGGATATTTGGATATAAATTATGTTTATCTTAAATCACTTTCCTTTGAGTCCGGTACCACAGCGATTACACAATAAAGCCTGAATTAAAACAAAATAACATAAAATAAAAAACCGCAGTAGTCTCGGCTTAAGAATAGGACTCCTCTAACTCCTCCTGTGGATGTCGCACAAGGCGACTAAGGGATTAATTATAACTTTATTTTGGTCACTAATGAGTTTAAGAAGGATGCCGTAAAGATAATGATTTTAGAAGTCCACGATCAAGCATTTGATCACCGTATTTTATAATACAAAAAAGAATAGCGGATCAACTAAGGGATTACACTAGGGGATGGGTAGCAACATCCACCTGAGTACTTATAAAATTTTTAAGTTACTTATTGGTTTACTTTCAAAAAAATCTTGTTCGGTTGGTAAGCTTAGTTCGGCCACTTTTTCTAAAAACTTCACTATCCCATTTTAAGCGTAAAAAGCCAAATTAGCCAATAC
This sequence comes from Epirrita christyi, assembly GCA_951392215.1. Taxonomy (NCBI): domain Eukaryota; kingdom Metazoa; phylum Arthropoda; class Insecta; order Lepidoptera; family Geometridae; genus Epirrita; species Epirrita christyi. The sequence goes on from OX595843.1 coordinate 4,084,748, forward strand.
GTAATACGTTATTATTAATAAATTCATTTTCACATCTTTTTAATGCCTATGCATTAAAAAGATGTGAAAATGAATTATGAATACAAAATAATAATGATTATGAAACCAAAATTCTAACTCTATAGTTAGAATTTTGGTTATTTTACGGCACACAGATATTTGATATAAATTTTATAAGTTGATCCCTTTAGCCGTTCCTGAGAAAATGGGTCTTATTCTGTATTATAATGTCTATCAAATTATAATACAGATATACAGACAGACGGACAACATAGTGATCCTATTAATGGTCCCGTTTTTTCCTGTTACGGAACCTTAAAAACAGGGTTACTATAAACGCCATACTATATGGTACTATAGGGTTAGTATAGGAGGGGACTATTACTTACACCCTTATTCATAATAATTTATAAACCTATTTTAGTTAAAATAGCTTTTGTTTTGTTCTCTCTGATGTAAAATGACATATGCTAAAACGAGACAAAAACTATTTTAGCTATCAAAGGTTTAAAAAATGATTATGAATAAATAATAAATAAACAAATGCTGGACATTTGACACAACATTATCTAGCCCCAAGATAAGCAGAGCTTGCATTATGGGTACTAGATAACTGATATACTTAATACAAATACATTACATAGATAGATATTTTTTTATTATGCATAGAAAAATACCCAGAACACCCTGAACAATAAATAAATAAATAAATAAATAAATTCTGGACCGGACATTTTCTCACAACATTATCTAGCCCCAAGCTAAGCAGAGCTTGTGTTATGGGTACTAGATAACTGATATACTTAATACAATTATCTGTAGATGGTACAAATATTTGTTCAAAGGCGGGAATCGAACCCGCAACCTCCAGCGTCGCAGGCGAACCTTCGCCCGCCACGCACCACAGAGGTCACGCATAAGAGGGTTAGTCGATAAAGTAATTACTACTTATATTTTAATCGCCCATGTCCCCTTAAATGTGTAGGTATAGGTACACAGAGTGAATGATCTTGAAGGTCGTATTGCATTATCTGCGATCAAGGGCGGCCGTTAGTCACTTTTATTAGTCCTAAAAGTTACATTTATCTTTAGATTTACATTTTATATGACATCATAATCGAAATTATGCGTAAGTGACACTTAAATTTAAGTGAATAAATTTCCTACTTAATAAAATGTAACGGAATAAGATATCGAAAATTGAAATGTATCCAAGGAAACAGTCAACAAGGTAGGTGTAGTGTAATTTTAGCGCTTCGTCTTTCGTGTCACTAGTTTTTTCTTGGTGCCAAATGCACGTGCCTCTAAATAGAGCCTTTGATTGTGAACCAGTAAAGCGAACTAATGTGATGTAAGGTCAGAGAACGAACACGGACATTTTATAATATGGTGTAGTGTTACACGGATTTTTTGAATGGAAAATAAGGTTCACAGAATGTACGCTAGGAGCGCTCATCGGTGTCGCCATACCAAATCCATGTTACACTACAGCTACACCATATACGTCCGTGTCAAATGTTTGCTAAAAACTTAAACTCAGCCCCTGAGCCCGATAGTCCGAGTTTTGCAGCAACCATCGTACGATGATGATTACGACGATCGTCCGTGAATTACGTAGTAACTAATAACTAATCTGTACATGCACTTGATAGAAATGGCACAGATTAATGGTTAGTTTCTACGTAATACACGGACGATTCGTAATTGTCATCGTTACAATGGTTGCTGAGGCCGTATTGACACGGACGTATTTCGGTTCTCAAAGCTTTTCATGTTTCCATACAAAAATCCGTGATAAAAACGGCGTGCTTGTGAAAATTTGGACTCATGGCTCAGGTAGTTTCTAGGGCATTATAATTTAATCAGAGAGAGTGACAGAGAGAGAAGAGAGAGAGAGAGAGAGAGAGTTGGGTAAAGCGGGACCTTACCCGTTTCGCCTTGTTTCACTTGTTTTAATTTAAAAGTCTAATAATCACTGCAGATCGCAGTAAAATAAAAAAGGTTGGTTTCCCTGATTAGAATATTAATATAACAGTAAAGGCTGGACCCGAAATTAGGCAATTATGCAGCGCGTCCACGCGCGACCCGACTCAAATCCCGGCACGAAATTTAATTTTACCCTCATTTCTATAAAGGTGAGAAATCCCCAATATCGGATTATATGCCACATTCACACAAAAAACAGACTGTGTTTACTTACCTACAGGGAATGCAAACTGTAACATTCATAAGTCGATGAGCTTTTTGAAACAGAAAATATTATACAAATAAGTAATAAAGAAAGACATGTACAAAAGCGAGCTTAACCTTACAAAGAGTAAAAAGAGTTTAAAAGAGTTTTCTTCCAGAAAACCTTTGATGCTAGAGAGAAGGTGATAAAGTTGATTCATTCCCACTAGTCCCTTTGGGCAGTCCCTTTAATGATTTGGTAGAAAGTGTGCAAAACAAAGTAAAATCTAAAAATATAAATAAAACCAAAGACATACTACTTAATAATATACAGATAATGATAATACAGACTACTTAAAAACTAACTAAGCTTAATAAATATTACATTGCATACATAAACCTACAAATAACGAATAAACATCCATACATACATACATGTTTCAATATAAATATAAATATCTATATAAATACACTCGAGAGCAATGAATCCGGGTCACTTAAAGAATGTTAAAATCTCGGAAACTAAAAATGATAGATTAATGCAATAAATTGTATTTAATAGACAATGTAATACTCCTTAAATGAAGGTAAAAAAAATATGAGTCACCATACATTTTATTAACACAAAATTACATAAAGAAAAAAACTGCTGATCTCTCCTTAAAACAAAAATAGGAAACATGAAATTTTTGAACTTTATTACGATTTTCTTGAATTTTAATACTTCGTATTGCCTCCTCGTGCTTCCATTACTGCGTTTACGCAGAAAAAAAAACAACAAAAAAACAGAAATCAAACAATGATAAATGACAGATTACAAACAAAAGCAAAACCAAATGCTGTAATTTCGTAGTTCCATCTTCGAAAGTGGCCCTTTTTCAAATTTGATTTTTTTATGATATAACTTTACAATAACTAAGAAGTTTTAATACCTTCATTTAAGGAGTATTACATTGTCTATTAAATACAATTTATTGCATTAACCTAGCATTTTTAGTTTCCGAGATTTTTAGGATTCTTTAAGTGACCCGGATTCATTGCTCTCGAGTGTAGTAATTGTTCAATATTCGTTCCTTTTTTTGCTAAACACAAGCAAGCTTTTAAAAAATCTTAAAACAAAATAAGTTTTCACTCGAGATAATAATATAAAGTTTATTAATCAAGTTTTTACATCCTTAAAAACAAAGGTTTAATTAGTAGGTATATGTCTATGGGTTTAATATAAATTTTGTCAATAAAAAGAAAACTGAATGTGCACTGAAAAAACAGAAATGAGCTCCTTAACCCCTAAATCTAAGTTAAAAACTTGTATTTTAGGCATTTTAGGAGAATGTTAGGAGATAATTGGGATTTAGAAAAATAAAACTTTGAGCAGAGTTTAGACTGTGGAGTTTTTCATAGAATCATCATCACTAGTCTGTAGATGCCAATTGCTGGACAAAATTAAATGCCCCCATAGAATGCTACGAAGAACGGACTTGAGCCTCCAAGACCATCAAGACTTCAAATAATTCAACTTTTTTATATGCACACTCTTCGTTGCCGTTTAGACAGAACTTTGTGCCAATGCCAGTCAGGCCGGGGCACCACGGTAGATCGTACTCTGTAGTCACGCGCCGGCAATATATGCTTTCCACATAAATGCGGCCGTAGGGACAAAATATCGGCCACTCATGATGCAAATATGGACCGGGATTGTGGAAGTTATTCAATAATTGAAACAAGTTATTTAGTTGGAAAACTAAAACTCAGTTTACAAAATGTTGGTGTTAAAATTCAGTGAGTCCACCCACACCCACAGACATGTCTGTGGGTGAGTCGAATGTTATAATGATTTTATATTCAAATTTCTAATGATCTTTAGTAACTTTTAAGATATTTTAGTTGATATTTATAACTAGAAAAAAGTGAAGTGTGATTCAATGAATAAGTACTACCCCCTTATTCATAATAATTTTTTAAAACTTTATTATTTAAAATAGCTTTTGTCTTTTTTTGACCTATGACATTTTACATCAGAGAGAAGAAAACAATAGTATATTACGATACGTGTGACCTAAGTTGCCTATTATTGCACGTGCTAAACGCCCTTAACTTAAATAGGTTAAAAAAGTGATTATTAATAACTAGCTTAGGCTTATTGTTTAGGTAAGTATAATTGTATTATACATTTCCCATGTAGCCTGAAATAAATACATTATTATTTGTATTTGTATTTGTATTTATTTATTGCTCACATTTACATACAATATAGTTAGTAATAGGTCTTGTTTTACTGTTAGTCAGGTAGGTATATGAACCCCGTCAGGGCGCTGCAATTTGGAGTCAAGATCAAGAATAAAAATTACAGAACAATACTTATGTTAGTTATTAAAATACAAGTCAAATCAATTTAAAACAATGTCATAATCACATAAGAGTAGAAATAGGTAAGGTTTATCAAATTTAATCTCTCGCATGTATTGACCTTATCAATTCAATTGATTGTTTGGACCTTATTTTTTGGATATGGCTTTTCCAATTTACGTGAGAGTCAATGTTTAATCCTAGAAGTGTAAAAGAGTCGGTACATTCCAATTTACAATTATTATAAGTAAAATTTATGTCAAGAGGGGTTTTTTGGTAAGGTCTAAATTGCATAATTTTAGTTTTTGAATAGTTAATGTCAAGGTTATGATCAATCATCCAATTTTGAATAGAATTTAGTATGTCAGTTAGTTTAGTTGTCAAGTTGATGTCATTGTTTGTAATTGATGTCAAAATTGAAATGTCGTCTGCAAAAAGGACACAAGAATCGCTCAGTATTTTTGGGATTTTTGATTATTATTATTGTCTTGCCTTTATCTCAATTTGTTTGGGATCGGCGCAGTACGTCTTTTTCTTCCACTCACCCCTGTCAGCCGTCACCTCATTATTCATTGCTTTCTCATTCATATAATCTCTCACGCAATCCATTAATTTTTAACCGACTTCCCAAAAAAGGAGGAGGTTCTCAATTCGGGTGTATTTTTTTTTTATACTAATCTAGCAAGCAAGCAATGTATGCTTGCTTGCTTGTGCCCCACCTGATGGAAAGTAATTACTGTAGCCTATGGACGCCTGCAACACCAGAGGCATCACACGCACGCTGCCGACCCTAAGACATAAAGTTGAAAAGTCTCATATGCCTGTAATTTCACCGGCACCCGTACCCTTCAAATCAAAACACAGCAATGCGAGCACTACTGCTGCAATCTTCTTTCATCCTTCTTCTTCATCGCCCAGCATTAGTATAACAATAGAACACTTTCATACTGGGATCTAAATAGGTGATATCAGACGTGTTCCTTGAATGAATGTTTACTCGAGTGAATGCTTCATTTTTCTTTGAGTTAATTCAGCACTATTGTTTCATTTTGTGTTCAAACGTTTCATTTCGAGTGAAACGTGGTGAATGAAAGATAAAAATGAACGAAAAATGACCCGTCTGATATCACCAGCTGGAAAAGGGGCCATATCATCCAATTCCACGAGATGACGTCACATCTCGTATGACGCCCATACAAAATTATGATTATCATTCGAGATTTGACGTTACCTCGTGTACGAGATTTTTCCGAGAATCACCCCTCTGGACTGTTGCGAGTCGGGCTGCGCTCGTAAAATCTTGTGCCAAAAACAGTTAATCAAAACATAACCGTCCTGAGTCGGGAAAAAACATGTTTTCCAATCATGTTAGTATTCCCCTACATCCTTCCGATTCTTTCTAAAATTATTCAGTAGCTAAGTATTTCGAAGTGGCCCGAAGCGACTGGCTCGCAGGGTTGGCGCGTTACGTGCGTCGCGTTCCAACCGCACTCATGAATTTCCAACATTGAGTTTCACACTCCACCCCGGTTGGGTGTGAGAATGTTCATAAAATGTTACAACCCTAGCACACGTGACAGTATGTGGTAGGGCACGCTTCCAATTTTCTTTTATTCAATATCATCATCATCAGCCGACAGAAGTCCACTGCTGGACATTGCCATAATATGCCACGTTGTATCTTCGTACTGACCCGCCTCCATCCACTGACTTCTAGTGACCTTTTAAACGTCACCAGTCCATCAAGTCTCGGGGCGTTCTATATACAGTGCATTGTCAGGTTCGCATGGTCAAGACTCGAGAACCTTTATTCCCCAGCCTCTATCAAATATATTATACTATAGCATTCCCAAAGTGGGCGATAACGCCCCCTTGTGGGCGCTGCAGGCCTAAAGAGCAGTAAGAGGTAAGAGAAGTAAGGGCAGTAAGAGACCCAGAAAAACATTGGGGGCGTTGTGTAGACTTGTAGAGGCTTAGGGGGTGATTTGTAATTTCATCTAGCTAGGAGGACTCTTAGACACCGACTGAGCTCTCGACTCTCGACTATACAACTTGTGAACATCAATTTGAAGTTATAGTGGTTTAGTTTTGGTTTTATATAGGTGAAAAAAATGGGGGCGCTAAAAAATAATTTATTCTCAAAGTGGGCAGTAGACAAAATGGGTGTTATTATAAAAAACGCCCTTAGTCTGGGTTTAAACCAGGACTACCAGTCTAGGCTTAAATATCGACCTAGGGTATATACGATTGCAATACAAAAGCAGATGGTTTGTTTTCCAGAAGCAACTTTCGAGCAAGATATGCCAAAAATTACATAAGCTTGGACTATCTCTGGTTTATCTAAAACCAGGCAGCCCCCTAGTTTAGCAATGGTCTATAAATTGACAGTTGATTGCTTGTTAGAGGTAAGAATTTGGACATCTCAATTGTGATGTGACACAATCCGTCAGTTTGATACTTTGGAAATTTGCGAAGTAGCGCGAGAATTTATTTCGGAAAACAAACCATCTGCTTTCGTATTCAAAGTCGCATATGCCTAATGTAGATATTTAATCCTAGACTAGTACGCCTGGACAAAATTCAAATTTAGTCCATGTTCTGTAATAAGGCCGAATAAGTTCGGGAACCACTGCAGTATAACATAGTGACGCAAGTTCCAAAAAAAATTAGAGGAAAGGAATCACCTGGGGTGCAGTTTTTGAATATCACTGAGTGACGTAAATATCATGAAAAAGGCCCTCCTGCAAATCACCGCTTTGCAGGAGATGTAGGAAAAGGCATTTGTATTGATATCATAGTTATAAGAATGTTAGTCTTTATGAGGTTCAGATATAAAGGAATTTGGAAATCGTAGAATAAACGGCAATTGTGTAACACGGGCAATAAAAGAATTTTACCGACGTCACTTTAAAAAAATCGCACCCTGAGCCCGGAATCACCCACTGTAATAGTAGATTGTATCATAAGGGAGCAAAATAATATTTTTACGGCGAGGGCGCTTTTTGGAATCCAGAGCGAAGTGAGGGATTCTAGAGTAGAATCCCGAGCATAGCGAGGGATTCTTTAGTAGAATCTCGAACGTAGCGAGGGATTCAAAGTACGTCGCCCGAGCCAAAAATATATTTTGCGCCCGAGTGTTACACTCTACTTTTCATCACCCACTATGAGAAAATAAAAGGCGCCTCATATTTTATTTCAAAACAAAACCATGAATTTCTAATAATCCATGAATAACTTATCATTTAAAAAACAGACTTCCGCCATTGTATTCGACTAAATATTTGGATGAAAAAAAAATATGAAAGAACCATAGTGGTGAAAGGATTATGATACTTTCTTAATGCAAATGCTTGGTTTGTTGCTGAAAATATCAAAATCGCCATATGTATGCCTACAATATTTGAGGAGTTCCCTCAATTCCTCATGGATCCCATCATCAGAACTGGATTTTGAACTGGAAATTGGGACCAATCTGGAAGTATATCTATTCAAATAAAAAAAGAATTTTCCAAATCGGTTCATAAACGCCGGAGATATGAGGTAAAAAACATTAAAAAAAAATACAACCGAATTGAGAACCTCCTCCTTTTTGTAAAGTCGGTTAAAAATGACGAAATCGCGGGCCGTAGTTTGCGCGTTTCTAATTTGTTTTTTTTTTATTCAGCCGGTGGCGCGACTATGGGCCGTCGTACCAGCCAGTATTTATTTAAACAATATTTGCGTTCGCCTTCTTTGGCGCTGAAGACTAAGATGATCCAAATTTAAAAAGGGCGCGGCAAAGATAATTGCGGCGCACTTATTTGTGTTTGATTCTTTTCAAGATGTTCCAAATTCAAAAAGTGCGCGTAAAAGATAATTGCGGCGCACTTATTTGAGTTCGATATGTTCCAAATTTAAAAAGTGCGCGGCAAAGATAATTGCGGCGCACTTATAGAAGCTTCATACAGAAAACACCACCTTTGGGTGCACTTAAAGGCGAACCAAGTCGTCCTTTTCGAATAGATGGGATGAAAAGTCCTTTTCTGCTAGCCTCCTCTGTCCTGTGCGTTTTCGTCCACATATTTCTTGCGAGCGTTACGATGTCACCGATCCATCAATAACAGTATTGAGTATCTCGCTTTCGAACGACCCGAATTCTTACGTTTGACTTCGGTCACCACGTTGTCCTGCCTAAGAATAGAACCCTCCGTCTCCTCCCATGGATGTCATAAAAGCCAACTAAAGGATGAACCAGAGAATGGGCAGCAGCATCCACCTTAGTACTCAACACCAATACTGCGATCACCAATCCACCTGCCATGCGTGGTGATTGTGACCAATCCCCCTTGGAACTCTATGGGGGAGGCCTCGTCTAGCAGTGGAAAAGGCTGCTGAAGAAGAAAAGGACTCTATGGAACATGGCTCTATGGTAGGTACCTACTTCTAATAAACTAGTGGTTCGCCCCGAACTGAGACCTCGCGATGACACCTTTATCAGCCCGACTAATTTAAGAGGGTAAGAAAGCGTTTTGTATTTAACGGCTATGTAAGTAATATGTTTGTATGGATGATCCATCAGAAATCTAAAACTACCGAGTCAATTTCTCTAACATGAGAGATTTTGTAAAGCAAAAAAAAAAAGATTTTTTTAAATAAGCATTGCCATCTAGTTGTAGTTTTGCTACCTAATTTTTTACAGATTTACGTTTTCTACGCTAAAAATGGATATTACAAAGAAAAAATTCTCAATGTTCGACTTCTCCCCGTAAAACGAAATATACTTGAATCATAAATTACAGCATTACCAAAGAACTTGAAGTATCTACGAGATATTTTTTGCATATTTTACTTTCTTTACCCTTCTAACCGATTTCTAAAAATATTTAGGTACTTACTGAGAAAAAAAAATTACCTCTAGGTAATTTCCTACACATCATCGAAATAGCCTTTGAATAGGACTAAGCAACAGGGCGTTAATACCTACATACTTGTTAGTATTTAAAGTAATTGACGAATTAATTGATAACGTCCTTTTGACGAAAATCATAGAACTCTAATGTCATTCAAATTCCTAGGAATGGGGGGTCAACAATGGAGGTTATATTGGTTATTTTTAAGGTTCAAGTATCTAATTTCTTCAATTTCAGACTTTTCCCTCTAGTTGTGACACAAAAGCTACAAGCATACCAAATTTCAGCATTGTGGGATTTGCTGGAAGTAACCTAGTTTTTTTTTTTTTTTTTAGATTTTCCCTAATATCTTAGAAACTACTAAGTCTAAATAATAATTAAGAACAGTTTTGAAATGTCCAACCAAATCGCTTTCATAAGACACCCCAATTGATCCGACTGTCTGACTTTTATTTTTTTTACCCCCTCTTGGACCCCAATATCTCATCAACCCCCCGAACGATATAGCTCATAACCTTACCTACAAATTGTACCAATACTATCTATCCCCATACTAAGTTTCATAAAGATCGGATAAATGGTTGGGAAGTTTTCATCGGACAAACATACATACATACATACATACATACATACATACATACAAACGCCGATTCTTCCAAGTTGCTAGCAGAACTCGCTTCGCTCGTTCAATTATCTACTATGAGAATTTTCTCAGCCGCGTGTACAGTCCCAACTTGAAGTGTATTTTGTCATGTTTCTCTATCAATTTGTTCAAAATATGCTTTGAAAACGAGGAGAACAAAAAACTGTAACTCAAACAAACCATTGAACGAAGGAACCCCAATAAGTTCCCGTCGCATGCTCTCAAACATGCAATTTGGCAAACCTTCCTTCCTTGAAGAGATAAAGGAGACGATTCCTTACAAGCCCACAGAGCATTACAAAAAGGGTTCTCCAAAAAACGTGACTAAAGCTTCTATAAATCAACCTCAAAGGCGTATTAACTCATTCGTCGCCTTACTACAAACTTTTAGCAAGCATTTTTACATTGCGATTGCAAATTCGATTGCTACTCCAAATTGTCACCAATTACGCTTAATTTGACATATTTAAGGTTGCTAATTACGGAATCAAATGCTGTGCAAAAGAAAAGCGTTAAAAAAAATATCAAAATGGCTTTGATGTATTTGATATTTTTGCTTCAATAAAAATGTCAGAAAAATATGATTCTTCGCAGCTTTGGTTCAGCAATATAACGTCAGAGCTACCCTCAGGAACCGCGGGAAACCTCAAGAACTGATGAGAAATGGCGCGGAAGTTTACACAATGCAGTCAGATTGTTCATTCATTCACATCTACCCAGGCTATTCCCAGGCAATGCCGAATCAAGGAACTATAAAAGGGTTTTTTAGGATGTTTAATGGGTTATTGGAAATTTTTGATTTATGTTAGTTTATGGAGTGCTTTTGCGCGCTCTGTTCTATACTTTGACAAGGGTACAGTGCTCCTAGAGAGGTAGACGAACTCATTCATGACTTTTCGACGTCACGAAAACAGTTCTAAATTTGAATTTATTTAAAGTTTTGTAACGTACCTACCTCTTCTTACTAGCCAATTAATGTTTTTTTGGACTCTTTTATGAACGATAGTATCATTGGCCACTACCGAACACCGTCCCACGTCTAGAGAGCACAGAGTAGGTACGTATAGTAATTGCCTCAATGCAGTTTCTTTCGGGTACATTAAAGCTCCTTTCCATTTCGAATGACACCCTACAGTCGTTAATTTAAGCTTCTATTGTCCTGCATCTAAAAGGTCATCTTCGTTTCTATCCCATTTACACTTATCTATTCTTCACTTTAATAGGTCAGTCCATCAACTGGGAATCAAGCGATCTCCGTCTTGGTTAGCCACGGTTCCATTCAACGTTTTATACGGGATCAGATGTTTTGCACAATTTTCCATTAGCATTGGTCAACTTTCTCAATCAATTTATAAGTATTTGAACTGGACAGTGTCAGTATTTGTGTAGCAAACGAAACTTTAGTCTTTTGTGGATTTTTACGGCTTTTCAGCTCTGTGCATCTTTCACCGTGTGTATGAAAGCGTCTGCTAAGTGACACCCAACGACCAACCCCAAAACTGCCACTCGGGAAGTGGTTGCAACTGTATAGCAATTCTCCGTTCCCAACCACCATCTAATGAATTACGAGAAGTAAAGTAGTTCAGTAGGTATTCATTTTCAGTAGGTGAAGACGGCAAAGTTAATTGGTCACCCCCGCAACACAGATTAAATAATAGTTACATAGTCCCGCGTGCCAAATAACTTAATTTTTTATCGCATTGACATTCCTAATTTTATTTTTTTCACATAAATATTGCTTGCGTGCTAAATATGCAACATGTGATAAGAAAGTACAGAAAAATATGAATCATTTCGTTTCTACTTCAATTTTTAAACACACTGAGGGGTAACCAATTAGCTATGCCGTCTGTTAACTTTATTAATTACAAAAGGTTTAATTGGTCTTGTTTTATGTCGTCATCATCATCATCATCAGCCTGTAGAACTCCACTGCTGGACATAGGCCTCCCCTTTAGAAGATTAGAGCCCCTTAGAGGCTTCCTTCCTCTTCTCCTTTGTTTTATATGATAGAGAGTAATTCCTGTGTGCACGTTTCGTAAACAAACTAAAATTTATCAAATATACTTAGCTAATTTTAGCTCCTTTGTTTCGCAACACTATTACCTGCGCCGGCAAAGTGTTTCGTCTATATAACTGACATTGGTCGGTCCCAATCTACTGAATCGATCAACGATTGGAGTTGAAAAAGTAAAGTTAGGAACGACACGAAGTTATCTGAGCCAGGTGCTCACAATTGCCGAGTTAAGTGTTATCGGTGTACGAACGTGCTGCTTGCAAAATTTCGGTATCGCCGTGAAATTGCTAAGATTTTGATAGGCTTGCAAAAATTTGAATTCTAGGTGAATTTAATAAGAGGCTTGAAATTCAAACACTTTTGCAGCCACATTAATAGAGGGCCAAGATAACATACATTCCATACAAACGCACGTACGCAACTCGTACGTGATTGTGGCGTGTTGTAACTATTTTTAACCGACTTCACAAAAAGGAGGAGGTCCTCAATTCATCCGTATATTTTTTTTATTTATTTATATTACCTCCTATGTCCGTCGTTTATAAACCGATTTGGAAAATTCTTTTTTTATTTGAATAGATATACTTTCAGATAAATGAAAAGCACTTAGTAAAGGAACCAGTGTGGAGAAAGGAAAGAAAAAAGTGTGAAAAAAGCGTCATGCTCCTCCTTTCATACAAATGGCTTGTCTCCGAATTTTTGGTTCTAAGACATGTTTCCTCACAATGTTTTCCTTCACCGTTTATGAGCACTTAGGTAATAAAGTAAATATCAAATTTTTTGAGTGGAAAATTACATTAGTGCTCATTAGGGATTTTAACCCAACTTTAGGGTTAGAAGTCGGGGTCCATTAGACCATCATGTTTCCTCAAAACTTAAATCTTTTGAGACTATTTTAATATCTTGGTCAAAGATATGGTAGCCTTACCTGCATCACAGGTAAAAGCCAGCTTAAAAGCTACATAGTATGGAAATGGATACTAGTACTCAAACACGCACCATTCTCGGAAGATTTACCGTCGATTTTACAACCGCTATCAAAAGCAACCGTTGTTATAGATTACTGTTAAATTGTAGGGTTCGGGAAGATGCATTGCGGGAATAAATAGAACTCTCGGGACACAGTTTGTTTGGATCTCGGAACAATCGGCAATTTTGCCGGTCTTATATGTGCCTTCATTGCAATCGAGAATCTGTGATTGTGTGGATGGCCAGCCAGAACTAGGAAGTGATTGTTAGAGATATCGGATGCCACTGGACAAGAAAATTAAATTATCTCTAACAGATCTCTGTATTATCTACATGTTGTACATATACGTACAACATTAATGACGTACAGGAGGGAAAAGTGTAAGAAAATCTTTTGACACCAAAGTTTTTATCACCAAGCCCGCAAAATGATACTGGCCACTTACTTTTTTTGAACATTAATTTAAAAAAAGAATTAATGAGTGAAAATTTAGTTAACTTTTCATTTAAAAAACCGACTTCCGCCATAATAATCGAATAAATATTTGGATGAAAAAAAAATGATGACAGAACCATAGTGGTGAAAGGATTATGATACTTTTTGAATGCAAATGCTTGGTTTGCTGCTTAAAATATCAAAATCACCATATGTATGCCTACAACATTTGAGGAGTTCCCTCAATTCCTCATGGATTCCATCATCAGAACTGGATTCTGAAAAGAATGGGACCAATCTGAAAGTATATCTATTTAAATAAAAAAAGAATTTTACAAATACAAAAATACAACCGAATTGAGAACCTCTTCCTTTTTTGGGAAGTCGGTTAAAAATCGCGCTCCGCGCTATCTTTTGTTTTCTTTAACGAATTTCCAATACGTGTGTACTATCTACTCGAAATGCCATCTAAACTTATAAATGATACTCAGATAAACTTTTATTTTCCTCGTAGGTATAGTATAAAGCACTATGTATAAGCGGAGAAAATACGATTCCCATCACGTGTGAATAAAGCCTTCAAACTACACCCTCGTTGGGAATCGCTCACTTTTTTCCCTCAGTGAACAATGTATGTGTCGCCTAGCAGTGGACGTCTAAAGGATAATGATGATGATGACTTCAAACTTCTATCATAGTGATAAGTTGCCTGCGACAATGTCACAAAACTGTGGTACTCAATTTCGTCGGATATCCGAAAGACTTGTGAAATTCAATTCCAACTCACATATCGGATAATCGGCTCACAACGTGAATGCAATCCGAAGTTTCGAAGGCACTCCTAGACTAAAATTAGGTATATGTTGAAATTTCAGCAAGCTCACTCTATTGCTGTAACTCGTCATCGGTAGGTACTTTATGACTGATGTTATAGTTTATTTATTTATTTACTTTAATTAAAATGAGCAGACCAATAATATAAATCAAAAATAAATAATAAATATCAGTTACACAGAAAAAGATAAATCACATATACATAGTGTCAAACAATTAGAAAAAAAAACGGTTATTCGTCACTCTAACAGAACCACACCAGTTTGAAACGCCTAAAACATTCCAATAAAATCCTCGGTTCCAGAAGATTGTTGAGCGCGGCGAGAGTGCGCGTAATGAGTGAGAGACTCGAGCCACAGCGCGAGACAATGGTTCAGCAAACAACCTATGCTTTCGAGCTGCACAATAGTTTGTTTACTTTCATTGTATCTGCTGAAGGAAATGGATGATTCAGTGTTCAGAGTTAGCGTCCATTAGCTAATATAGGTATATTAGCTAATGGACGCTAACTCTCACATTACTAGTGTCAAGACTTCAAGTATTTACTTGAAGCTAGCTGGTTCTTAATAATTGACTCTAACAGTGCGTCTTTTATCCAATATATATAAATATATGCTTAGGTATACCTAAGGATAAATATATTGGATAAAAGATTTATTAATATTGATTGGTATTTAGTAAAAAGTTAGTATTTTTGGATGTATGTTTGTTTATTACTCTATTACGAGTCAATCAAACAAGGACTGATACGATACGGTGAAATGAAATAGGGAGTGTTGATGGAGCGGGCGGATGTTAGTCTTAATAATGTTATGAATGCGAAAGCTTGGATGTTTGCTATCACCGCGTAGCAGCTTGATTGGAATAACATATACTTAGGCTTTTTAATCCGAATGTCTGGGTACTACGTGAGTGAAGCCCCAGGCAAAAGCTAGTGTGAAATAAAATGACAACTATAACAAAATTTTTGTTACTGTTTTGAATTTGTGTAAAGATTTGACGTTGCTTATCAAGTGAGCTTGCTCCCTCAACCGTTAGCTGTGGGGCAGATTTGTCACTGGTCTGGGAATCTAGATCGGAATTGACGTTTAAAAATAACTTCGTTCATTTGTTATGTCACTGGTTTATTATTGGTCACACTGAATTAGGTCAGTGACCAGCTTCAGTTATGACCTTAGGCTCAGATCACACCATGATGTATAAGTGCCATGTCGTATAAATGACGTTGCACCATGTGTTATTTGGTCCATCTGATGTTAAGCTGTAACCATCCCTTTACAAATGCTATACCTCTTAGGTCACATTCGCCTAAAGACGTAACGGAACGACTTTTATGTAAGGTTACATATCTTCTTAATATAATAATATATAAATTACGTGTTTGATCTAACTTAAAAGATAGGATAGCTTACATCTCAATTTATAGCCACAATATTATTTTATTGCAAATTATTTGTTTATTATTTGACAGTCACAATTATCTGTTAGCTCCAAGCGATTCTAACAGATGGCGGTATCTGTTGATTGGGTTGAGTAAGTATTCTAACAGATGGCGTTTTGGTTTTTTTTTTTTTGGACGCTCCAGGTTGACTTTTATAATATCGTTTTTGGTTTTGTTGTGTTCATAATTGTCATGGAAAGGTTTAAATGTACCGGGACCACCGGGAACACCGGGACCACGTGAACGAAGTCGCGCGCGGGCAGCTAGTATATATGTATATTTGAGGGTGGGGTGGGGTGGAGGAGGGGGAGGAGATCCCTAGGAGATAGGGGAAGTTTAGGAAATGCATAGTTTTCTTCTTATAATTTTTAAATTCTTATTTTAAGGTTATATTTTGGTAATTTTTTTGTAATGGCCTGTGTAAAAAGTTTTCTTGTGGTCTCAAGATTTTTTACGTACAAAAATTAAAATTATTTCCTAGATCTGAAACTTCGTGAGATTGCTCAAGATAATAAGTACTTTGCATAAACAAAAAAATAATAGCCTGCTACAAGTCCCGTGTATAAAAAGACGAACCGACGTAACCTTTGTGGCGTTGCAGAGCGCCCGTCATTCGGGCTATGAATAAGCCACCAAAAGTTCACCTTCAACTATATCTCACAGCCATCAAGATATTACACAAAGGGTGTGTGCTAATTAGGAGCTGCTTAGTGACAAGGGCCGTAATATTTGCGGTGTAACGTAAGTAATAAGCCGTAAGATATAATCAGCCGAGCGTGGAATGGAACGTTGAAATTATACGCACCTTGCCGGCAAATTAGGTGCCTCTAGGTAGAGCATGAGTTTTTGAGGAATATTATGTCTATGTTTTCTGCTGATATGTATAATCTCACCCTTTTCGGGATTTTAGTTAAATGTATTTATAAATTCGCCAGTTACCTTTCTATATAACTTTTCATTTAAAAAACCAACTTCCGCCATTGTATACGACTAAACATTTGGATGAAAAAAAAATTATGAAAGAACCATAGTGGTGAAAGGATTATTATACTTTTGAATGCAAATGCTTGGTTTGTTGCTGAAAATATCAAAATCGCCATATGTATGCATACAATATTTGAGGAGTTCCCTCAATTCCTCATGGATCCCATCATCAGAACTGGATTTTGAAAAAAATGGGACCAATATGGAAGTATATCTATTCAAATAAAAAAATAATTTTCCAAATCGGTTCATAAACGCCGGAGATATATTATGCGGAAACAAACAAAAAAAAAAAAATACTACCGATTTGAGAACCTCCTCCTTTTTTGGGAAGTCGGTTAAAAAGGACATTGACAGCAAAATCACATCTAACGGCTTTTATATAGTCTGGCGCATGACTAGTAGTAGTGGCGTAGAAGTAGAGCCCCATGTGAAAAAGTTGGTCTGGGGAAGTACTATCACCGTATCTATTTCTGCCGTTAAGCAGTAGGCTGGCATTGCTGTGTATCGTTTCGTAGGTGCCGGTGAAATTACAGGTACATGCGACTTTTCATCTTTATTTCTCAGGGTCGGCAGCACGCGTGCCTCTGGTGTTGCAGGAGTCCACAGGCTACGGTAACTACTTTCCATCAGATGGGACGTATGCTTGTTTGCTTGCCTTACCTAGTAGTATAAAAAAATAAACTTATTGTATAATTTCACCCCTTTTAAAATTATTCATGCCACTGGTTCTTTTTCAGTTACCCTGATTAACGTCAGTGACCAAAATGAGGTGAAATGGCCCTAGTGACCCATGGGGAACAAACCAAAGAGGACATTTTCTTAATATATACAAGGTTTTTAATTAATCAAATCTAAACCTCGCTTTTCTTGCAATCTAGGTGAGTCGAAACAAGTACAAATAGTTCCAACCCCTTCAAAAGTACACTCGCGTACAAGTGCAGTAATTAAGGATGTTTATTTATTCAGTGCCGTGCAGCCCGCGTAACTGTTTTATACCTATAGCTGCATGAGAGTAATTTCCGAGGCTTTAGCTTACATCAGCTCAATGGTACTACAGCATGGTGGAAAATAATTGTTTATCTGATTGTTTATTACAGCACTAGGGAAAAGTAAAAAAACAATAAAAATTCGTTGAAGATTTTTAAAATTTCGTGTTTCGTGTGTTTGTGGTTGGTACTTTTTGTGTTTGGTCTTTACTGGTGGGTGGTTTCAATCTACTTATTAATTATGCAGGTAGGAAACTAATTATATTCATGAGAGCTTTTGCCTCCGGTAAACGAAATTGAAATATTACATTAAATAAAGGTCAAATTACCCAAACTCGTAAGACGATCTAGATAAAAGACCGTCAAAAATGCAAATTTTTCTGGACTAAATAGGATGGGTTCTGTCTTATTTGATATAATAATTAAGCTAAATATTCAAGATGGCGGTAGCTAACAAGCAGTCCTTACAAAAAAGGTGGAATTTTTATCAACAACTTTTAATTACCGGTAGACTCAGACAGAACATTTCTTGAAATCATTTGCATTATTTATCCCAACTTTTTGAAGTGAAAAACCCGCTTCCGCGTAGTCGCAGTCACAAAATGCTATTACTCTTCAGCTTTCCACCTGTTTCCGTCTAAAAGGTGCTTTTGTTCGCGACCGTACAAGTGCACGCTGTTGCACCGTAGACGCAGTATTCAAATATGCAGTAAGTTTCCGCTTACTGTTTGCTGAGTAAAATTTTAATAACGCATTGTGGGTAATTTCGCGTCTTGGTTATATCTGAGGCTTGGTTCGATAAGCTGTTATAAGAATAGTCTTCAGGAACAAGTTCACAGTTACAGTGACTATCTTTCATGATGACTGATAATGTATGATAATATCTTTAAAAGGTTGCCTAGAAGAAATCACTCTCAGCGATAAGGCCGCCCATTGTACTGCTAATTTTAATAAATCCTATTATGTATTATTATTATCCTGGTGTACAATAAAGTATTAAATTATCTGATCTATCTATATATCTTTCAAAAAGAATTGACGGAATCCGCAGAAGGCTCCGAGGCTTTTAGGGTTCCGTACCTCAAAAGTACCAACGGAACCATTATAGGATTACTCATGTGTCTGGCTGTTTGTTTGTCACAGCCTATTTTATCCGAATCTACTTGACCAATAAAGTTAAAATTTGCCACATATTCAGAATTAGGTGACCTAATCATGGACGTCTAGCGTAATTAAACGTATTTAGATTTCAGGAGTTATTTTGTGGGCAAACTTGAAAATATAAAAAAAAAACTTGTGTACACGCATATCAATTGAAAGAGCTTGTTATCAAAACAAAAACAAAACATTTTTTTAATTTTAAAATATTTAGTTTTAATGATATTAACGAAAATAGAAAATAGAGCATATCTCCAAAAATAAAGAGTAAATTAAAAAAAAATACGAAATATTGGGCATAACTCATAGTTTTCAGGAAAACTTAATTGAAAATGTTAAGTCCTTAAATTCCCACAAGAAACGGAAAATATTTATTCAGAGAAAATACGTATAAAATGTGTGAATTGACTTATGAGTTTTATTTATCTAGTGGTTAATAGAGTAGCCTGCTTGTACGGAACCCCTCCACGCGAGTTCTTTTGATATTTTTTTTTATCTACAGTATTGGGTTTCTGGTTTGTGGACATAAGTTTGGAGTAGGACCTCACGCTAATCAATTCTTGCTACAAAAATACACCTACATTTATCTTCAAGGAAAATGCATGAATATTTTGAAAGCATGTCACTGCCTTAACATAAAATACAAAGTATCTCTTGCCAAGCTCCTAACTCGAATACACCTCTTAAGTGCCACTTGCACAACAACACTGAACATGAAATATTGCGGTGTGATTCGAAAGAGTAATTCAATAGGTGTTGGCTCTACTCCAAATGACGTCACACATCCTGTTGTTGTGAGGGTATTAACATTATCAACTTAACAATATTATATATGGCACCACTTCAGCACCATGAAATTTATGCAGTCAAAATCACAACATCAAAAGAATCGGACGACGCAGTGTGGCCAATCGATTTTTGGCTGAGTAATTTTGGAGATTAGGGGGCGAGGGGATTTTAATTTTGTATATAATAAATAAATATTGCTGGACATTTCACACAACATTATTTAGCCCCAAGCAAAGCAGAGCTTGTCTTATGGGCACTAGATAACTGATATACTTAATACAATACACTACATAGATAGATATTTTTTATTATACCTACATATAAAAATGCCCAGAACACCCTGAACAAATATCTGCAGATCGTACAGATATTCGTTCCGAGGGGGGAATCGACCCCGCAACCTCCTGCGTCGCAGGCGAACCTTCGCCCGCCGCGCCACAGAGGTCGTCAAGAATAATTATAATTTCTTTAATACCCTTTAAACTACGCATTTTAAAATTATAAAAAAAAAAATATTTCTCATAACAAGCTCTTTCATTTAAACATGCCAAATGACACAAGTTTATTTTTATTTTCTTGTTTAACCCCCAAATTTGAACCCTTAAAATTAGAATTCATGTGATCCTAATAGTTCCTTGGTACCTTTTTAAGTACGGAACCCTAAAAACATCCAACTGATAACTGGATACTAAAATACTATAAAAAAATACAAAGGTAAGTATTATTCATGATTCTGTAACCGTAAGTACCTTGCGTACCATCATTCGACCTTCAAGAACCTTTACTAATGTTTAACGGTATCCTCGAACGTAGCACTTATTGAATACAAAAAACAATTTATCATGATTTCAGGTAATCCCAAAACACCGATTCTTCTCATTATTTACTTTCTCTCTCGCTATTGTTTCGGTAGTTATTATTTATGTTATATTTTCCGAGCCCCTACTAAAGGTTTGTAGCTCATTTATCACACAAAATACATAAATCATCATTATCAGCTGATCGACGTCCACTACTAGACAAGGCCTCCCCCATTTAATGCAATGGAGGATTTGCCAAATTCAATTCATCTGTCAGAGTCGTATATATCAAATGCCGATATTAAAGTCTGGACTGGCTATACTCAGGTTAAGACCATCTTTCGTAATGAGACCCGAGAGTTCTGTCTCTGTTTGGACCTCAGTGTATAAACTGAATATTGGAAATTTTTAATATAAGTACATATATTATTTATTTTTATTTTATATTTTTATTACTACAGACGAATTACATCATACAATTTACATGTTGGTATAGACCTCGTTTACAAAACGAATGATATAATTCACGAAGTTATTTAAGTACAACCTGAAATTATTTTGGGTCTTTATCATGATAACTTTTTATTAAAACATCGACTTTCGCACTCATAGTAGGAACTCCACTTCCTCGAGGAGGTACATATGATTTGTGTGGGGTTATTTCCTTCCGGGTTTTCTGCACCTCCGCTAGTTTTACCAAGTTAAAAGCAAATCTTTTTGATACACAGACAGCAGCCGATGTTATTTTTTAACCGACTTCCCAAAAAGGAGGAGGTTCTCAATTCGGTTGTACATTTTTTTCTTTTTTTTTTTGTTATCGCATATCTCCGGCATTTGTGAACCGATTTGGAAAATTCTTTTTTTATTTGAATAGATATACTTCCAGATTGGTCCCATTTTTTTCAGAATCCAGTTCTGATGATGGGATCCATGAGGAATTGAGGGAACTCCTCAAATATTGTAGGCATACATATGGCGATTTTGATATTTTCAGCAACAAACCAAGCATTTGCATTCAAAAAGTATCATAATCCTTTCACCACTATGGTTCTTTCATAATTTTTTTTTCATCTAAATATTTAGTCGAATACAATGGCGGAAGTCGGTTTTTTTAATGAAAAGTTATATCGACTTTTCTTATTCGTTAAATAAATTGTATTTTCATAATCCAAGGTAGAAAATGAGATTTTCATCATCTTGCTGGATATAGGTCCACCTGCTGATGTTAAGTGGTAACCCAAGCCTGTTACAAATGCAATGCCTCTCATGCCCACCTAGGACGCGCCCTACATTTCACTGCGCCCGTCATCCTGACTCCTGAGACATAAAGATGAAAAATCTCTTGTGCTTGTATTTTTTTATTTTTGTTTATACTACTTGGCAAGCAAACTAGCATACAGCCCATCTGATGGAAATTAGCTACCGTAGCTTATATAATAAATATTCCTGTTACGTATTTTATAGTTATGGTACATCTGTTTTGTGTATGCCGCGTATCTAAGTGATATTAAATAAACGTATTTTATCTTATGTTATCTTATCTTATTTTTTATAAACTCAAAATTCATAAAGAACCCTTCTGCAAGTTTTAAAAAGATCAAAATGATAGATGAATAACTTTTCTAGGTATAAGCTTTAAGTTTCAGAACTAAGGCATCAGATTTCCCGTAGTACCTATAATCGTACAATTTTGAGCGAGTTGTGAAAGATTTCAATGCTATTAATCAAAATAATAACCTACATAACATTTTTGTTTTCGAGTTTCCCAAGAAGTTCAACTTTCACACTCATAGTAGGTGCTTCCAGTATATGAATGTTGTAGGGTTCCTTCCGGGCTTTGCACCACGGTTTCCTCGCTAAGTCACAGAATAAATAATAAATAGTAGGTAAATAACGCTAAGTTATAAGGAAAACATTTGCTTCGGGGAAATAATTGGAGAATCATCACATGAGGCGCTCCATTATTTGATAAGTTGGCTTTATCGTGTAGCGTATAAGTGATTTTCTGGCAGCAAAGATAAATACATACAATAATTGCGATTGGCAATATACGCACCCCGCATTGTGTTCAAATATGTCATAAGTACAGATTAGTGATATTTTATTATTTTACGAAGATGTTTGTTGTAAGAGTTTCTAGAACACAAACCGAGAGCAATGTTTTGCTCTGAGGGCTCTAGCCAGCTTCTAGCTTCGACGCTGCTTACATAAATGTCAAAGTGACTATTACTTTTCTTAATAATCACCTTTATCGAGTGCTACAACGTTGTCTTAGATCTTTATTAGCGATAGGATAGTTCAGACGTTGGTTAGATTCTGAACTGAATACATAATGGACATGTTTGCATGTGATACAGACATAGGTGTCAAGGTGGTAGCTATATTTGGGACCGTATCTCAGAGAAGGTTGTTTTATTTGGTATTGGGCTTTCTGGATTTTTTTAATATAGGTACATAAAATAGTGAATGATTTGGTAGAAGATCTTCCTATGTAAAAGGACGACGCCGTTTTAGATTGTTCTTCTTAAACTCACATAATTCAATCAATTACCATGTGGACCACGTGAATTTTAAATCTCACTAATATTAATAAATGCGAAAGTTTGTGAGTATGTTTTGCTTTTCGTTGATATTAGTTCTTCTACGGATTTCCACATTTCGGATTCTATCACGTTGTGAAACATAGCTCTCTCATAGCTCGCTGCGTGATTTTGAGCTTATCTATACGACAAATAGTTATTGACCACATCGCAATGCCGTGAGTCATCACTTTACAGGATATTAAATTTGACAGTTTTTCTTAAAACCCAGTAAATTTTACAAACGTGTCCCGCAAATAAGTATAGGGTAGTGATAATGGGTCCCAAACCTGCAGTGCAAGTACGTAGGACTCGATTCGATAAATTTGACATTAAATTTCGAGGTAATAGTCCCGACTATTACCTCTACATGTCCTGTTTTGTCGAATTTGAATGTCAAATTTATCGAATCGAGACCTACGTACTTGCAGCCCTGTTTACAGTTTTTTGTCCATGGAATTTTGGCAGGAACACTGTCACTACGGTGATAGTTTGCTGGGTCGACTTTCGGCGATAAGTTTGGCACCGAGTCATACACGCGATCGCGTGGCACGTGGCAACCCTTTACATAGTAATTTGTAGGCAAAAGCTGTCAAATTCACACTGGAACGAGGTGCATTTTTATGTGAGTTAATGTGGAACTGACAAACTTAAATGGTAACCTCTGGTTATTAAAACTACAATAATGACAAGTTGCCATTATTGTGAAAAGTATTGTGCAATGTGCAAGGTTCCTTGCACGCTGAATCCACTCCACGTCGAGTCTTGCTTCTTGCTACAGTGAGTCTAAACGTGACCAGTATTGTATCGAGCCCTTTACTCTGCCATGAGTCTGTAATTTCACTGGTATCCATACTCTGGCTTATTCAACCTTCAAACAACACAGATTTTTTTAAAGAAGTGTTTTGGACGAACTCCTTACTAGTAATTTTTCTTTAACTAATAGTTTAAATGACAACCATTGCACGATATAACACCAATAATACTGAAATACAATACTGCCGATACCAATTATTAAGAAAGCTCTAACAGTAAAGGATATTGCTTTGCATCTGTGTCAGCAGGGCTACTCGATCCTAATTCAGGATTTAGTGTCATTTTGTCGGAGAGTACTAGATTCCTTGGTCATTTGGTACTCTTGAATTCAATACTAGCGCATAATTTGGAGTGGAATTTTATGGAACTAAGTGAAATCGACTTTTTGTCTCTGTTGTTCTTCACGATAAGTCAATCGCGTATGGTCTATCTCGATTTCAAACTCGATTTGGTTCAAAAGTGCCAAGAGGCAGCGTTGAAACGGGTCTTTCCCAGTCCTTGGATTGAGATTGGAACTGGATTGCGATTGGAACTGTTTTCAAGAGTAGCGTAGGGTACAGGTCTTTTAAGGCCCAGAATTAATTAAAAACAAATGGTTTTTTGTTTCAGTCTACGTCAATTTGTAGAATAGCTGTATTTTTTTAAGTTTAATTAATATTAGGCTTTCAATTAAAACCTCTCAAAAGGAAAACAGGACTACATCAAAATTGTCCTAGATAAAATGATTTTCGAAAGTTGGGTCTGTAAATTCAAAATTTTGCTTCTTAAAATTGTAGATTTTTGCACGCAAGTATAAATTCAGTACCTAGGTACATTGTAAAGTTATCTTGAAACAAAATTTTAATGAATTAATAAGTTTTTTAGCAACCACGTAAAACGTTGTTGAAAGACTGGTACTTTGGATTGTGATGTTTGACAATGATTTGGTAGTCTCTTTACTTAAAATTAGAGTTTTTATGTCGTGTCAGAGGTTGAATTTGTTTTTTTCACTTCAAGTTATTTACTTATTTATGCTTAAAACCTCAGTTGCGTCAGAAAGTACACCCACCTTCTATAAGCCATTTATAGGCTATTGTATGTAAGAACTTATAAAACAAAACCATGTAGTTATATTTATTTATTTCTCCTTGAAAGCTCATAAGTAGAAAAGCTTGTACTTCGAAAAACAAGCGGAAGTCGTTAATAAAATAAATAAATACAAACAAAGAGATTTTAATAAAAATAATTACTGTAGTAAAACGCGGTCTAGAAATTTTCATATTGTTATTTTACGAGTGAGCTCGCTTTCAGTCTCAACTCTTTAGAAAATATATTTTGTGAGAACCGTGCTTATTTGAGTCTGAAGCATTACGGTTGTTTTATGCTTACAAAGCATAAGAAAATGTCTGAGCTGTTTGTGCATAATGAGCAGTCGAGTAAATTGAAAATAATAATCATGGTAATATGACCTTTATGTACTACCACCGTACCTATTTCTGCCGCCAAGCAGTAGTGCTCGCATTGATGTGTTTCGGTTTGAAGGATACGGGTGCCGGTGAAATTACAGACACATGAGACTTTTCATCTTTATGTCTCAGGGTCGGCAGCACGCGTGTGATGCCTCTGGTGTTGCAGGCGTCCATAGGCTACGGTAACTGCTTTCCATCAGGTGGGCCGTATGCTTGTTTGCTTGCCAAGTAGTATAAAAAAAGAATTGAAAAAAGGGTTTCAAAAATTTCAACACCACAAGCATGCCGTGGGTAAACTTTCTCTCTTGGCACATTTGTTAGTTTATTGAGGTATCGTCATGTAATTCACCATTCGGTCAGATCGTAAAAGGCTGATTTACGAGAAACTTTGAAACTTCCATGCCGATCGTAAATTGCGTGATGCCGGCTATTCCCACTATTGCTGAACGTTTTGTTATCACTATGTTCACATGATAATGTTGTTGTACGTTTTCAGTTGTCGTTTTCTCCCACATTAGATATGTGTTAGGAGAGAATGAGAGAACAATAGAGAAGTCAGATAAAAGACGTAACGGAAAATTTTACGGAAAATTATTATTACAAAATTGCTGACTTTTTCCTGAGTTATAAAAAACATACAAAATTGAAATGTCTTGGACATAATGTTTTTTGCGCAAAGTTGAACATATGTACAGACGAAAAAAGTAAATAATGACCCCCGTATCACAGATGAAATAATAGTTAGTAAATAATAGTTACTACGTCCAACGTGCGAAATAAGTTAGATTTCTATCGCATATGGAGACATTTCTATTTTCTTTCACATAAATATAGCTCAGTTTTCTATACACAACTTGTGATAAAAAAGGGGAAGAAAATTATGAATCATTTCGTTTCTACTTCACTCTTTAAACACACTGGGGGGTACCCAATTAGCTTTGCCATCTAATACAACATAACATCATCATCATCCGTTTGACGTCCACTGTTGGACGAGGCCTACCCCACAGAATGCGATGGGTGGATTTCACTATGGCTTACGTAATGTCGCGTAAGTAGGGTGTTTCAGTTTATGAGCCCCTTGGGGCCACTAACGCTAGGGGGTCACGATCTCAATGGACTCATTACGTTTTCAAAAGTACTTTTAGGGAGTGGTTGTTATTTATTCTGTGATAGTTAGAAGTTGGTGAATTATGACGGACTAGCTGCGCCCTGAGGTTTCACCCGCGTGAACAATGATAAAAATTGATGATGAAAAGTAGCCTATGTGTTAATCCAGGGCGTAAAGTATTTCCATTCCAAATTTCACTCAAATCCATTCAGTAGTTTTTACGTGAAAGAGTAACAAACATCCATCCATCCATCCATCCATCCATACTTACAAACTTTCGCGTTTATAATATTAGTAGGAAGGATAATGTTGACTGTAGTGTCAGTTTTTCTTTGTAAATTATATTCCTGCGACTGTGCAACCGACGATGAAAAAAGGCCCTTTGAGGCTCTGCCTACCCCTTTGGGAAAAAAGCATGTGTTTATATATGTAAACATATAAAGGAACGACGAAAAAAAAGGATTTTATGGTTTTTAAGGCAAACAAAAATCTTCATGTTAAAGCCACGCTTCGTTTGCGAATTACGTAACTCTGTTGCTATCAGTTTCAATCAGTTTCAATGCTGTTTCGTTGCAGTTTGCCTATAAAGCTTGATCACAACTAGTAAATTGCAAATAATTAAGCAAGTGAGTAGTAGGTAATTGATTGCAAATAGTAATGGTAAGTAATCGCAAAAACGTTATATCAAATAGAATAACATCGAAACTGAGTTACATAATCCGCAAGCTGTGTGGCAAAAGTAAGTACCTATCGCTCTGTAATGACATGAAAATGAATGATAAATAATAATAATAATAATATAAATGATGTAATGATGTAATGTGTATGTGTGATGTGTGTATTAATGAATGAATGTTTGAATGCAAATAAAACAGAATGGAACGGTCTGATGAGCGAAGACTGAAAATTAATATGATAATCAGGACGAAATTGCGTTTTTACATTCAGAAAGGACACAATTACAGCTGAATTAATGCGTGGTGTGTGATTTAGAAGAATATGAATATGATGATGATGATGATGATGATGATGATGATCAGACCTCAATACCAACTCTAAGAATGTCTATTTTTAGGGAACACAGCTGTAATTGGGTGAAAACGGCCATATACACATTAAAGGGCATTTAAACGGCTGTTTAGCTAAAACGATTATGTTTTTCATACATTATCTGTCACTTTGATCCATGGTTAAAGTAACAGCCCGTTTTTGTATTCGTGAATTTGGGCCTAAGAAACTTAAGTGCTATCGTCTCACGAAGCATATACCACTCTATATGGCCGTATCACAACACCTACGCTATACGTCTATATAGCTAACACATTGATATCTACATCCATTTGATTTGATTTGTTTTCATTGAGCTAACATATCACAGCTGTCAGGGCCTGTAGATAATGAGACAATACGCAAGTTTGCGTACCGTAAAGTCGCTAACTACAATAAACTTCTTCAGTAAAACTCTTTTAAGGTTTAATTTATATTTATTTTTATAATAATTAAAAATAAAGTTTTTACTTTCTTTATCGCTTTTTCTTCATATATTTTTTTGAGGCCGCATTCACTTTTCAACGGCTTCTTTGTCATTTGAATATGCAAGCCAATAAAATTTTCATAATAAAGTAAATTATAAAAAAGACCATAAGAAGCCCACAATTGTTCAAAAAATAAAAGAACACACAAAAACACAAAATCTATGTATTTTACGAAACTCCAAAGAAATTCAACTGTCAAAAAGAAGTAAGCGTGTCGCTACTGTAAGACAGGCAGATGACCTATGCGATTGATAATTGCCGAGCGGACCCTTTCTTTCCCATAACGCCGTATCGTTTTATCGCCAAGTTTAGCGGCTCACGCTGAAATGTCTATCGGACAGCTTCCTTAGGACAGTCAGTGAAGTAGACTGAGAAAATAATATATTATATATAGGCATAACAAAGAACATTAAAATGTTTATGTGATGTTAATCCTGAATGGAAGAAAACGAGCATAAAATCCAAGATCATTACCATAGGTCATGGCAATAAAATGCGTAAGCCCGCATTTATGTAGAAAGCAGGGCGCTATTTGAAGAACAACTATACGGTTTTCATAATGCAATTTGCAAAGAAGGCAGGCCACTATAGACCCAGTTAAAAAAAAAAACCAGATCCCCTTCATGGAAGCAATTAGTATGGTATAAAAAATTTTTGCCCGATTTTTCCATAGACTTTGTATATTTTTAGAATTAGGAAAAAGTCTAATTAAATTTATAACAAAAACTTGATAAATACTATCTAAAGAAAAGTAACATACATAAACAACTTGTTTTACTTTCGACCATATGATAGCTAATAATATAATATACTTGAAAGGGAAGTTTTGTACAATTTAACCTAAAAAAAAACATATAGATGTATAGGAACGTCGATGGTAGATGTTTACTGTCAGTCAATGTTCATACGTATTTTGAATTCTGAACGAAGTTTGCGAAGTTTTTTATGTAAATAACCTCTATCAATTATTTTCCCCTAACTTCTACACACTTCATTCAATTTGATTTTTCATTGTCTTAGCGTATATTACCAATAACCAAAAGTTACTACTGAAGGTAACGTGAAATTGTCAAAAAAAGGTGGGTCACAAAATGTATGGAACGTCCGTCGCCATCTTTTTTTAACCGACTTCCCAAAAAAGGAGGAGGTTCTCAATTCGGTAGTATTTTTTTTTTTTTTTTATGTTTGTTACCCCATATCTCCGGCGTTTATGAACCGATTTGGAATTTTTTTTTTTTTTTGAATAGATATACTTCCAGATTGGTCCCATTATTTTTAGAATCCAGTTCTGATGATGGGATCCATGAGGAATTGAGGGAACTCCTCAAATATTGTAGGCATACATATGGCGATTTTGATATTTTCAGCAACAAACCAACCATTTGCATTCAAAAAGTATCATAATCCTTCCACCACTATGGTTCTTTCATCAATTTTTTTTCATCCAAATATTTAGTCGAATACAATGGCGGAAGTCGGTTTTTTAAATGAAAAGTTATTATGATATTAGCGTAGGCTTTTGTCGATAAGCACCCGGTAGATAGGCGCGCTGGCAACCTGCTTTCTACATGAGTGTGGCCTAATAATGAGATTGCGAACCGAGGCCGAACTCACCTTCCAACGGCTTCGGTGACATTTGAGGGTACCACTACGTGATTGAATGATAGATGTTTGTACATAGATAACATAAAATAATACACCCAACAGTCACCATACATGGTCCTGATCCCACACTTGGATTCCTTGTGTCGTGTGTATCAGGAACTATGAGTACCATGGTACCACAACACCCAGACTCAGGGATTACACCAGGGAGTGGGCAGCAGCATCCACCTGAGTACTATACACGAATACTGCAATCACAAAT
Source organism: Epirrita christyi (assembly GCA_951392215.1). Taxonomy (NCBI): domain Eukaryota; kingdom Metazoa; phylum Arthropoda; class Insecta; order Lepidoptera; family Geometridae; genus Epirrita; species Epirrita christyi. Next base: position 4,114,568 of record OX595843.1, read on the forward strand.
CGGCCTGCCAAGCCTGGTGATTATGGCAATCCCCCCTTTTGTATTTTAGGGGGGAGGCCTCACCCAGCAGTAGACGTCTAAACGCTGCTGATGATGATGAGGAAAAGCTCAAGACTTTTCCCCCATGGAGAATTTCCTTAAATTTCCTTAACATTTCCTCAAATGTTGCTCAAATACATGAATAGATTCTACAAGAGCATAGGCAGAGACAAGTCCAAAAAAATGCTGGAGTAGGATATTTTTTGTGCCTATATTATTTGCAAATAGTTTTCAGCAAGCAAAGAATACTCAGAAAAAAGATTATGTATGATTTCTTAAAGTTTAGAACTTTGATCTCTTAGCCACAATTTTACTGCGCCATTGTTAAGTAGTTAGACCTAGGGTTAACAATTTAACTCTGTATGACGTAAATGGCACTAGGCCACTTTTCGAATAGGCCTTTTAACTAATAACCCCTTGCTGTCCCGTGTAGATGTCAACTCTTCGCCACCTGTCCCTAACGTCAACACGTCACTCCACAGTTTGGGATGAGAAAATCTGGGACACTCCATTTAAGTGCAACGCAGGTAATTCGTAGATGTCTACTACACTATAAGGCAATTACCATGACCGATAGATATAATGTTCAGCGTAAGCCGCTAACTTAGCGAAAAGAGAGGTGACTTTACGGGAAAGAATTGGATAGCGCGCAGCGTTTATCGATCGCTTATATCATCTCCATACTTAAGTGAGGAACTTTGCGGTACGCTAACTTGCGCATTGTCATTCGGCTAATGTTTGGCTCAAAATTTTAGAGCGCTCGATGTAAAAGCTTCTTTAAACCGAGTTACGTCTTGAAGGGCATGTCTCGGGTCGTAGCGTACTTGTCCGACCTAAGAATAGACCCCTCCATCCCTTCCCTTGCCTTAAAAGCCGACTAAGGGATTACACGAGGAAATGGGCAACAGCATCCACCCGAGCGCTTCGCTTGCTGTTTCGTTTGCTGAACAGCAGAAAGCTTCCAAGTATCATGGCTGCATGACTACAGCAGCACTCTAAGGCGAGGCTGAAAAACAGCGTGGCTGAGCCCTCGTAATTTTCTCTTACACTACCTTGTCTACCTACCTTTATCTTTAATATTATACTTGCACCTTTGTAACTAAGATAAGTATTAGTGTCAGTGAATAAATGCCCTTTTATTTAATTTTATTTTTAACACAAATCTGCGATCACCAGCTTGCCTGCCAAGCATGCTGTTTATGGCAAATCCCCTATTGTATTCTATGCGAGGAATACACTACAGTGTAGAGATGCCTAGCTGTCTGTTCTTTAGGCTGTGTCAACGTCGCACGTCATGCGATACGCCCGGGAAATTAACACGACTGTGACATGCCTGTGGAAATAAAGTGCGGTCCCTCTAATTTATTGGTAGAAACGCGCGGGATCATGTTCTTAATGTCTGAATTAACGTACTGTTAGGGGTATTAGTGTATATTGTGTGATATTTCCTGGCAGGACCATATCAGATTTTTCAATTTTAGTTTCGGTACAAATTAAGAGCTTAATTTGTACTTTTTTGTACTCGAAGCTCATAATTTGTACCTCAAAAATGGCCGAGTTATAGCAAAAACAAATATGGTCCTGCCAGGAAGTTACTACCTTGTGACACACCTACGACGTTAACAGAATTGGGCAAAGCTACTGACTTGAAAAGTATCTCAATATTTAGTACCTTTCAAATAAACAAGAATCAATCCATGAAACTGCAATAAATCTATACTTTTCTGTGATAAATTAATTAAACCATTCTTGTAATTTGAAAGCCGTACGATAAACGTATGATTCGTTGGGGTTACTGTTTTAATGAATAGCTTCTAGTACTGGCCAGAGCTCATTGCTACTCATTGTTATGCATTAGGTAATAAGTTAATGGCATGAGATACACAATACATAATGCGTAGTATATATATAGTGTATATTGTGAAACGTGTGTAGCATAATTTTCCTCGAAATTATAAATTCAGACAGAAAACAAAAGAGAGACTAATTTTCACAACAACTTTACAGGCAACAAAAACTTTTCCGTAAAATTCGATGAAACTGAAAATTTTAACCCGTAAAGTCTTGCACGCCAGTTTCCAGAGATGGATTAATTCCAAAGCTAATTGGACCCTCTCAGTATTCCAGAGTAAAATGATTTAACCCCTAGACGCTCAATTGTACTAGTTTTCTTTACTTGAACCAATGAGCTAATCCAAATTGGATTGGTTCTCGTACCTGGGTTTGTTTTCGAAAGCGACTGCGCTTTGAAATGAGAACATAATTGTGAACAGGATTATGTTTGAAAAAGTAACTATAGCTAAGAGCTTGGTTTTTTACTGCGAAAGAATTGAAAAACGCTCAGTTATAGTGTGCATACATTATAGTGTACATGCATAAACGCACACAGTGCTGTGCAGTGACAGCTCATCTACGGGAGTCCCGTTTCTAAACCACTCTGTAGATTTCAACCGAAAGTAAATCCTAAATCTGAAAGCACTCGGAGAGAGGTGCTACTGACATTAATTTTACGCTCAATCCAGCCCTGGGGAGTGAAGCCATAAACACGTTTACGATTCGGCCCTGTCTGACCGATGTGTTTACGTGACCGATATACAGAAACTCTGTGTATTTACATAACACTAAGATATTATGTGTATGTGCATCGGAAATCAGTTTCTGGTAGAAAAAGGGATATCTGAGATAGAATATAGAGAGAGAGAAAGGAGGGTTGAAAATAATACAATAATACAATAATAATACATGGCAGTACTGTGATATTTTTAAAATTATATATGTTTTTCCTCCTTTAGAACTTTCAACTTTTTTGGTCCAGTAGATTCGGAGAAAATAGGTTGTGACAGACGGACAGACAGATACGAGAGTGATTCTATAATGGTTGCGTCGGTACTTTTTGTGGTAAGTTACCCAAAAGTTGGTTAAAGAATGACAAAATGCTCGCGCTGCAAAACCAAAATCTGAACAATGCCGAATCGAAAGTCGGCTTACTTAGACCTCAGGGAACGATTTTAAAAACACGTTAGTGAGACTTGTGAAGTGTTCTTTCACAAAAACAAAATCAGAATAATTTCCCCAAAGACATTCTTAATAAATGGTTACTGCAGTTTATAATGAAATTTTTGGCATTTCTCGTTTAGGACTTAGTAATGGCGGTGAAGTTCGACTCAAATAACAATAAATTCGTTTGTTGCCACAGTTGCAGAAATGAAATATTCACAGGCACGCGCTGAGTTTAAATTAGGTGAGATTTAAACTGTGTTTTATTGGTTTTAATAAATCTTTTTTATGTTTATTACTAAAATTCGAGTTTTAGCAACTTTTTAAAGGGATTCTCTAAGTTTTAAAAGTTCAAGTAGATATGGTAGAAGCGGACAGATCAACATTATTCACTACGCAAGGGTGAGCTTTGAAAAAAACACTATGTTAAGAATAGATTTTTGTAGAAAATACTTCTGAGCAAGTAAATTTTAAAGGTTGGGAAAATGAAGCCTACAGTTCCTGGGTGAACGAACTTTGCTCGAAAAACTTGGAAAAATGTGTTTTCAAGCGTTTAAACCTAGCTGGATACATTTTTGGCCTTCAAAAACCCCGTATAGCAAATATCATTGAAATTGTTACAGCCATTTCAACATCTCAATTCATATATATATACACACATATTATATTTATTATATATTTTTTTTTTTTTTTTTTTTTTTTTTAAATTTATTTACCATTTAACATTGTATTAAACTATTATATATAAATAGCACTTAAAAAACCACCAAGGTTTGTAGGGATAGTGCTATTGATGAGTCTTAGCTGATACATAAACGTTAGGAATGTAGGTATGATTAGATACAGTTAAAAATAAAGTAGATACCTGCTTAAACAGACACTTATTCGTCATACCTACTTGGAACTAGGTAAGTGCGTTATTATTGTTGGTATCTTCCCATGTTAGCAAGAAAATATGATTTTAACTTATGCTTGAGGTTTTTTTGTGTAATGCTATCGAGTAAGTCAGTAGGTAGTTCATTAATCAACCGTGGAATCAAATAAGCAGCTGTCCTCTCGCCGTACGCATTGCTTGCGTGCGACGTGCACAACCGGTTTCGAGCAACTGCTCGCGTGTATACAGGGTGTTCAATTACTTTCTTAAGTGTTTCATTAAAAAAGTGTTCTTTGAGAAACATGTATTTAAATTGTGTGTGAACGGGTAAAGTTTTACAATGCCTAAAAAGTGCTATGTCATCATTATGAAATTGGAGTTTAATTTTGGTAGAAACAATATTTTTCAAAATTTTTAATTGAAGCCTATAAATTTGTTTAATGTACGTAGCGTAAGTACGACCATAACTGCTAAGGCCATATTGAACGTAAGATTCAGCCAGCGAGTTGTATAACATTAACTTGACCTTGAAAGGAATACGATCTTTAAGTATTATAATATTCGCTAAAAACTGCCTCAACTTACTGCAAACACGTTCAATATGACTAGACCAGTTAAATTTATTATCAATCGATAAGCCGAGGTACGTCTGACTGCTTACGACTTCTACAGCAGGGCAGGAACATGAAATTATATTTTTAGAATGCAAGCAACTGTGGTCGTGGGCCACAATACTTTTCAATGGAGAATATTTAATATATGGGGATTTAATCACAAGAAGTTTGGTTTTGTTTGCATTAAGTACTAATCCAGCATCGTGACACCATTTTGTAAGGGCGTTGAAGTCAGACTGCAGAAGGTCACACGCTTTTTTTGGGTCCTTATCAACTGCTACAAGGCACGTATCATCAGCAAACTGATAACATTCGCAGTGGTTGATACAATTACTCATTTCGTTGACATAAGATAGAAAATGAAGTGGTCCTAAGACGGATCCCTGAGCCGTACCCTCCGTTGCTGTTAAGGGGTCACTATACGTATTATCAATTTTAACAGTAGATGTCCTATTTTTAAGGTAGTTTTCACACCATCTTAGCAAAGGGCCCCGTACTCCACAATGATCTAGCTTATTTACCAGTTGCTTATGTTCTAAAGTGTCAAACGCCCGAGATAAGTCTATAAAGAGTACAAGTACATGTTTTTTATAATTTAAATGCATATTGACCTGATCAGTAAAACTTGTTAAGACGTCTGTTGTACCTTTACCCGATTGAAACCCAAATTGATTTCTGTAAATAACTTCATGTTTCCTATAAAATGTATGTATTTGTTCACATACATACTTTTCCACTATTTTGTCTATGGAAGAAAGTAGTGTAATTGGACGATAATTAGAATAATTGTCACGCTTCCCCTTTTTATAAATAGGCCTAACACAGCCGAACTTCAATTCATCTGGATACAATCCAGACTTAACGCTACAATTGATTAAATTAGCAATAACTGTTGATAACTCACCACTAATCATTTTAATATCAGATACTCTTATGTTGTCTGGACCTGGGGCTTTACTTGAGTTTAATTTTGTTATAATTTTTTGTACACTATCACTTGTAGCTTTTTGAAACAAAATACTGGAGTCAACCGGCCTAGCGTAGGTATTAGGGTCTAGTAGTAATTGCCGTGGTGTGTCCGGCCTGTTAACGAAACTTTCCGTCTCTTCCTGGGACGTTGCAAAATCCGACTAAGAGATTTGACCAGGGGGTCGGAAGCAGAATCTACCTGAGTACTCAAAATCAATACTGGCAATTATGGCAAATCCCGCCATTGTATTTTATGGGTGAGGTCTTACCCGGCAGTGGACGTCTAAAAACTGCTTATGATGAGATGATCGTTATTTTTATGCATCCGCGTAGGTAATCGTAGTGTAGGGCGCCCTCTGGCAAGATAGAGAGCTAATTTGCACAGGGGGCTTGCAGAAAATGGATGGGGGGAGCCAAAGACCAGGCTAAGCGAGTCATGTAAGAGAACTATGTCCAGTAGTGGACTGTAAAGATGATAATGATGAGTTTCAACATGTAGATAATAGAGATGTCAAAATACGCAGGTGAATGCACAAATTATTCACATTAAATAATCCACAATCAGCTGATAATATGCTTGAGTGGCCATCATGCAGATTGCCTGCTTAATAACCAAATGTAAGCGGGAACCACTGATTGGTATAGGTACTCTAATGTATAAGCATATTTATACTTTATTATTACTAGTTTAAATAGTGTGCTGTGTCTACTTATATTACAATATACATCGGGAATGTCTGTTTGATATAGTCTATAAAGAGATATACTTTATTTATCAAATAAAGGCAATATAAAAAGAAAAAAAAAACGATTTAAACCTACATATATTTCAAATTGGATATTGGATACCGTGGTGTGTCCGGCCTAAGAATATACCCCTCCGTGGCCTCTTTCCGTAGATGTCATAATAGCTGACTAAGAGAAAGGGATGGGCAGCAGCATCCACCGAAGTAATCATCACCAATTCACCTGCCAAGCGTGGTGATTATAGTAAATCCCCACATTGAATTCTATTGCTCTACCAGCTGTTGATGACTGACGATGACAACAAAAATAATTTGTCTAAGAAAAAACTAAACATTAACTGCCCGATCTAGCAGTTGTTAGCTCTACATCTACAACACTCTAGAGCTACCTAGCAACAAGTGTGCCGTTACCCTAATTGCCATCCAATATTTCATGCCATCGCTTTGGTGCGATTTGGAACGGAACTTGTATAACACAGGGTACGTTGATACAGTTTCTAGCTGTTGTAAGTAGACATTGTGGATAAGTAAAGTAGTGTTTGTTTATTTAGGACCATAATATAGACTATGGTGGCGCCATATAAAGTAAAAACTGTAATAGATTCTATAAGGAATGCGTTTTTCGTCAATTAACCAAAGATAGACAATAAAAAAAAATATCTCTCTTTTATCTCTGATATGCCATTACATAACTTTTCATTTAAAAAACCAATTTCCGCCATTGTATTCGACTAAATATTTGTATGAAAAAAAATGATGAAAGAACCATAGTGGTGAAAGGATTATGATACTTTTTGAATGCTAATGCTTGGTTTGTTGCTGAAAATATCAAAATCGCCATATGTATGCCTACAATATTTGAGGAGTTCCCTCAATTCCTCATGGATCCCATCATCAGAACTGCATTCTGAAATGGGACCAATCTGGAAGTGTATCTATTCAAATAAAAAAAGAATTTTTCAAATTGGTTCATAAACGCCGGAGATATGCGGTAACAAACATACAAAAAAAAAAATACAACTGAATTGAGAACCTCCTCCGTTTTGGGGAAGTCGGTTAAAAATATACTAGCGTTGGCGACGGCGAAACTAAGCGACTAATGGAAATCTATTTCAAAATTATATTTGGGGTTAGCTTATTGTGGCGAGTTGGCCCAGTTTCCAATTAATAATTTTAAAAGATTATTTCGGCGTCCACTAGTTTATTTTTAATATCTGTATGTATGCTTTTTATAGATAAAGCAACTAGAGAGATCTTCTAAGAGTCACAGACGTTTTAAAGTTGCACAGATAGCTACGCAAAAGCCTAAATCACTATATTTCCCAATAATTGTGACAATTTTATGTTTTTTTGTTACTTTATCACGCCTGTACCATGAATGGTACTCAACTAGATTAAAGCCTGGATTGAGACACTCGATACGTTTTACCACAATTCACCTCCTTTTTTTTCAAGTTGATAGAACAGAAAAAGTTTTTAACGGTTAATATACCGTGAATAGTTCGAAACATACTTAGTCAACTCCATTCCCGCATAAGTATGTTATACTATCTTAAGTCACAATTCTCGAATGTGCATGCAAATGAATATTGAATAAGACCCTGACTTTTCTTCAATATTCATTTCCATTCAGCTCTGGGAGATATACCAACTGAAAACAGTACTATGCGAACTCTATGGAATGTCGTTCGAGAGTTTTAATCGAGTTTCCGTCATTTTGGTGTTTAACAAAAATTCGCAGGATGGAAATAAAACGTTTAATTGCTATAAGGAGTTTTGATTACTTTGTAGTGCCAGAGAATACAATTTTCACGATAACTCTTCTTTGAACAAGTATTACAGAATATATGAAGTGTAGTAATGGACCAAAGACATTAAAAAGGTAGGTGGATGGAGGCGGCTTGAAACCGTTTGTCGTGGCATTCTATGGGGGAGGCTTATATCCAACATTGGACTTCTATAGGCTGAGATGATGATCATTACAGACTATTCTGAGAAGTCTCCAGTGTCCAGTTATCCATTAGTATGTACTGCCTTTACTAACATTCTTTATTGTTCTATCTGGCCTATATGTAAAAACTCTTACCTTGCCCTCACTTACGTCTTCCAGTCTTCACTTAAAAGTGAAATCACTTAGTGAGAACATAGTGAAACCCCTTTGCTCTTAAGAAAGTAGTGTAAAAGCAAATGCAGGGCGCGAAATGATGAAAGCAGTTTCAAGTTGAATGAACAAATAGGCAAAACTGTCAGGAACCGTTGCATGTCTTACATCAGCAATTCGGCAAAACTTGGCATTGCACTTCGGGGAAATTACTTGGGACGTTCTCTGAATAGCCTTCATTCTAGAATAATTCTGTTTTAAGAAACTGGGTTTGTAAAATTTTTTATAAACTTTTTCGGGTTTAGGGTATAGGTAGCTCTACGAAGCGCTACGAACCTCTACGAGCGGGGGTATACTAGCTTGTAGAGGTTTGTAGAGGTTCATAGCTCTTCGTAGAGCCTCGTTGAGGCTCCATTCTTTGAAGACTTTTAAAGTCAACTTGTGTAAATCGATATAAAAGCCTGACTCTGGAGTAATATGACGAATGAAGTATTATAAATCTATTATGAAGCTATAATATAAGCTTCATAATATTTGAAGCTCATAACAAGGTCTTCAAGACAACTCGCTAACCAACCCAGGAATTCATCGGCAATCTCCGATACTTTCCGAAATGAGCTTTCTTACGTCGCAAACTTTTTTTTATTCGGTTACCTACGGTCTATATGTTTTCGATGACGGCTGCTTTTATTTTGGCCTTGTTGTGTAACTGTTTTGGGTTATTTTATTAGTAAGTATGGTACCTAGTAGGTGTATATAAATAAGTTAACTTAATGGTGGTAAATTAACTCTGAGTTAATTATACTAGCCCTGGTAGATGCAAGTGGCGCTTAAAAACTTTGATAAAGTGCCCATGTTAAGAAGCTGTACATCATCATCAGCCACTAGACATCCACTGCAGGAAGAGTCTTCCCCCATATAATCAATAGAAGAATAAGAATAGAATATATATTTATTTGTTTACAAGAGTTACACAGAAACATATAAATAACTTTTCATTTAAAAAACCGACTTCCGCCATTTTATTTGGCAAAATATTTGGATGAAAAAAAAATGATGAAAGAACCATAGTGGTGAAAGGATTATTATACTTTTTGAATGCAAATGCTTGGTTTGTTGGAAAATATCAAAATCGCCATATGTATGCCCCCAAATATTTGAGGAGTTCCCTCAATTCCTCATGGATTCTCATCAGAACTGGATTTTGAAAAAAATGGGACCAATCTGGAAGTATATCTATTCAAATAAAAAAAGAATTTTCCAAATCGGTTCATAAACGCCGGAGATAAATATGTGGTAACAAACATAAAAAAAAAAAAAACAACCGAATTGAGAACCTCCTCCTTTTTTGGGAAGTCGGTTAAAAACTTAAACTAAGAGGTAATAGACCCGAAGGTACGAACTTAACCTAACTTGTAACTCCAGTAACAAAATGGCTCTGCCTCAGCATGAGTTGGTTGACTAGCAAGCTAGCTAATGCAATGGGGTTTAGCAATATTGGTGATGAGTACTCAGGTGGATGCTGCTGCCCATCCCCTGGTGTAATTCCCTTAGTCAGCTTTTACGACATCCACCGGAGGAGACGGAGGGATCTATTCTTAGACCAGACACACCACGCTAAAGAAGCTGTATAGTTTGAAGTAATTATGATGATGTAAACACTAAAGTTTTCCTAGACTTAACCAATTTTAGGATACGTTTTTGACTGATCGGATACCTAGATATGAATCAAATAGATATTTTTCCAGTTTTTGGATTCTACGTTAATAGAATAATTATCTCAGTTTTGGGTGCTGTTACTTTTTCTGTGGAATTGTTATCCTAGAGAATTCATTATTTTCACCCTACAACAGTTTCTGACTAGTACTTTATTTAAAACTATTTACCCACGGTTTTGCTCAAGTTATAGGTACCGGAATTTAAAGTAGCTTATGTCTTATGTTGGTCATAATCTATTTATGTACCTACAAAATTTTATCGAAATTCGTTAAGTCGTGATATAGTAAAATCCAATATGCAAATCGCATCTATAATAATTTGTAGGAATATATCAGTCGTTCGAATCTGATAAAATTAGAATTTCCACCTGTTCCGATTGGACAGATACCAATAGCAATTACAATAGCGACACAATCACGTAGTCACGTATAACCAAAATGCGAGGCACGTGAGCCGAAAACCCTTTAATATGATTAACGTCACGCCTTTGGGAAAGAAATTGAACTGACACGTGGCGATTATGAATAATTTCAGAACATTTGTGAGGTTTCGGTAGGTCACGTTTTTAGTAAAGTTTATGAAGTTGATTTTAAAGGCTGAGTAAAATTATATTCGCGTCTTGCCCGTAGTACAGTTGTAATAGTCCTTTTGTCTGGACCATCGTTGAAATTTCTTTCTGTAATATAGTCGAAACAAGCCTTTAGAAGTACACTGCTCTTGAGCCGCCTCCATCCACCGAATACCTGCGACGCTTATAATGTCTTAGTCCATCGAGTGGCGAGGGTTTTCCTCTACCGCATCGTCCGGTAAGTGGTATTATTAAGCTCTGCTCTTCTCAATTTTCTTATTAACCATGGTAAAATTGACTGGAAGCTCAAGTGGTTATTCAGAAGATACAATTTTTTAAGCGACTCTTGTTTTATTCATGATGTATTTCATATTTTTTTTAAATCAAAGCATTCTTTTTACAAATTGGTTGGTAGTTTTTTAAAGTAACTGTAATTACAAGATTCTTCTACATATTCCAAGATTTTTCTTGAAATTGATAGAATAGAATCATGAGTTTTTTTAGATATCATTACATATATTTTTTTATTAAATGTTAGAACTAGCAGATGGTCCAGGTGATGTTAAGCAGTAACCTCTGCCTATAGGCATGCATTGTTATAACAATGCATTACCAGGCCACGTTCACTGCGCCCATATATAAAGCTGAAAAGTCTCATGTGCCTGTAATTTTACCGGCACCCTTCATCTTCAAACCGGAATACAGCAATACTCCCATTTCTGCTTGGTGGCAGAAATATGGGAAGGCGGAGGGTGGATCCCCGGACAAACTCTCGATATCCCAAAAATATAGAGATAAAAAACATTGTCTTTCATTTTATGAGTAGTGGCTGCCTTCTCTGCTTATCTAGCTGTACTGTTGTACAGTGATAGCGACAGTAAATCATTTTATCTAGAAGTCGTAAATGTTGTTTTCAAATGTTTTAAGCATAGAAAACCTAAAATAACTTTCGTGAATTATATCATTCATTTTGTAAAACGGGAAATTTTTACGTCGTGGAGACGTCACCGAAGAACGCGTGACAACGCGTACACAAGCACTCAGAAAAGCGAGCTCAGAGACGCAGTGCGAGGAGAGACGCGGAGGGAGTGTAGCGCGGATCCTATACCCAACCTGATGAAGACCCTCGATTAGGGTCGAAACCTGTTAGTGCTTCCACCAACATATCGGTACGTGAAAATTTCCCGTTTTACAAAATGAATAAAGAAATCCTACCTACCTATTAAGTTTAAAACAAAAGTTAAGTTTAGTAAAAAAATATAAAACTTGCTCTTCTTTTAAAGAAACACAAAGCGTAAGGAATAATTAAACAAAATAAATTTTCAGATAGCAAAGTTAATAAACAGAAAATTTAATTGTTTCATTGACATTGACCCCTTTCCTCTGATCCGCAGAGCACATTTTATTAACCTAAAATAAACTTTTTATATCACAGAAAATACAATGGATAACAGTAACAGATAACACCAAAGGACGTATTGGTGTATTTTTACGATTTTTACGAGCGTTTTCAATGATAAAAGCGTGGTTAAAATTTTATTGAACACATAATCGACGCTGGGTGAAAAATGGATCATGAAAACACTTCCGATTTCAGTACCGGAGGATCGGAGGGTGATATAAAAAATTCGTTGTCATTTTTGTGCTGACATCGTATACATAGTTTTTGAAATTTTTGTCGAATAAGCCTTGAATGAGTTTTCGGTAATGGGGTTAATGGAAACACAATGGATTTTTTATTAGTCAGTCCTATATTATTTTATGAACGCCATGTATAACACTAATAGCTATTCCTTAAGTTTGATAAGTTGTGGTTGACAAATTTCGTAATTTTCTAACATTTTAAGTGTAAGTTTCTTTTTATTTGAATTTCTCAAGTCTCACTGACACGGTAGGTTCCTACTCGAAGTTTGTTTTCGGTCCTTAAAGCTTGACGAGGGTCTTGCCATCACTTACTTCACCATTCAATCACTTTCACTTCGTAACTAATACGACTTTTTACTTGCCTCTAGATTTAAGGAAATGAAGCAATCACACTTTACTTAAGAACTTTTTTGATAATTACCAAAATTATCTTCAAGATATGGCTGATATAGAACTTAGAAAGGCTAATTTAAGCTTTTATGGACTTTCTAGTTAGTAAAGGTGTCTTGCTTTGAATCTTCTAGAGCTCGCAAACAGTACCTAGTAATCACTTAAAATGAAATGCTGCATGATGAGGTGCTAAAATGTGCAGTCACTTTTATACTACTAGGATGCCACGACAAACGGCCTTGGGCCACCTCCATCCACCGACTTCCTGCTACTTTTATTGAACGAGCGAAGCGAGTTCTCCGAGTCAAGTTGGAAGAATCGCCGTTTGTATGTATGTATGTATGTTTGTCCGATGAAAACTTCCAAACCGTTAATCCGATCTTCATGAAATTTGGTATGGGAGTAGATAGTATTGATACAATTTGTAGGTAAGGTTATGAGCTATATCGGTCAAGGGGTTGCTGAGATATTGGGTTTCAAGAGGGGGTAAAAATATAAAAGTGAGACAGTCAGATTAAGTGGGGTGTCTAATGAAAGCGCTTTGGTTGGACATTTCAAAATTGTTTTGAATTAGTATTTAGCCTTAGTAGTTTTTGAGATATTAGGGAAAATAAAAAACGTAAAAATCAAAAATTCTAGGGTACTTCCAGCAATCCCACAATGCTGAAATCTGGTATGCTTGTGGCTTTTGTGTCACAACTACAGGGAAAAGTCTGAAATTGAAGAATTTAGAAACTTGTACTCCATGAAACAGTAACCAATATAACGTCCATTGTTGACCTCCCATTTCTAGGAATATGAATGACGTTGGAGTTCTATGGTTTTCGTCAAAAGGACGTTATCAATTAATTCGTCAGGTACTTGATATAGGTACTAACAGGTATGTAGTAGGTATTACGCCCCGTTGCTTAGCCCTATTCAAAGGTTATTTCGATGATGTGTAGGAAATTAGAGTAGTTACGATAGATACTATACTGGTAGACTTCGAGGTGAAAATTTTCAAAAATAATAATAGAAAATATGGAAATTACTTAGTTAAGTAGTCGGGCTGATAAAGGTGTTATCGCGAGGTCTCAGTTCGGAGCGAACCACAAGTAATTTCTCAGTCCATTAGTCAGAACCTAGTTATCTTACAAATAAAAAAAAAAATGCACTCAAACCGCACGTAGGCGATCCGGCTGAAAACATTATTAAATTACTTCGGGTCCATTAAAATTCAGTAAGTAACACGTCCAATTACACGTACAACAAACAGACACAATGTTGAACGAGGAAAACAACATTACAGTTGATACTGGGTATACAACTGGATATGGATACTGATTCTTTTATTTTTATTTAAAAAGCAAAGTATTTGAACTGGCCATTATAACAAGCCTTCTATCGGTCAAAAGCGGTTCGTAGCTCTCAGAATTAGCAAGTTAAAGTGGCAATGGGCAGTTCATATAGCTCGAAGAACTGATAACCGTTGGGGAATAAAGGTTCTCGAGTGGCAACCACAAACCGGACGACGCGGTAGAGGAAGGCCCTCCAATCGATGGACTAAAAACATTATAAACGTCGCAGGAAGTTGGTGGATAGAGGCGGCTCGAGACCGTTCATCGTGGCATTCTAAGGGGGAGGCTTATGTCCAGCAGTGGAATTCTACACAGATGATGATCGGAAATTCAAAAAATACAGTACAGTATAGAAATATACATGGAACAAATAAGGAAAAATGTAGTAACATTATGAATTACCTTTCTTTTGGATCATTTGGAAGACGAAGAAGTACGTACGTGATCAGCTATCTCAGATTATTGATTACGTATATCTACTTAAGTATTAAGTAGTATTAAGTATCCGCCTGAGTACTTAACACAAAACTGCGGACTATGGCAAATTCCCTTACTGAATTCAATGGGGAAGGCCTCGTCCATCCTCGTCGTGAACGTAAACAGGCTGATGATGATGATGATGACTGAAATATTCATCACTAAATCTGTATACACTCTTCTTACTAAACTATTCAGACGGTTTAGAGATTTCTATGAATACCAAACATGAACCGAACCCTTGAATCTCCATTATTGAAGATGAACTACTGAGAAAAGGGATATTTTAAACGTAGTTCTTGGAAATTGGCTTCCTTTGCTCTGCGTTCATTTGACTATGCTTTATTTCTGTATCTTGACAAATTCTACGTAGGTACTAAATCAAAATAGACCCTAACTTACCTATAGTTTGAACCAAATTTAAATGCGTCTCGACTCTCGAGTGAAGCTGCGCGCTGCGTTGCGTTGTTAGTCTTTTTACGATGAACTTTAAATACAACTGGCACTGGCAATATTTAAGATCTGTTTTTTTTTAAAGTATGCTACTTGGCTATCAAACAAGCTTACGGCCCACCAGATGGAAAGCAGTTACCGTAGCCTATGAACGCCTGTAACACCAGAGGCATCACCCTCGCGCTGCCGACCCTAGACATAAAGATGAAAAGTCTCATGTACCTGTAATTTCACCGGCACCCGTACCCTTCAAACCGAAACACAGCAATGCGAACACTACTGCTTGGCGGCAGAAATAGGTACGGTGGTAGTACTTCCCCGGAAGAACTCTTTCACAAAAAGTTCTTCTACTATCTGTTTATCATCAACAGCCTGTAAAAGTCCACTGCTGGTTTATAGTTCTCCCCCATAGTATGGCATGGCGAACACTCCTGAGCCGCCTCCATCCACTGACTTACCATCGCTCTATTGTCTAATAACCACTGAAAAAATATTTACTTATTTATTTTGTGCTACTGCTTTTGTATTATTTTAACCACGGATGATTTGAAAGATTATTAAATAACATCGTCCTACCTTATTGAATAATGTCAGTCACTACCATGTCAAATTAAATGAAAAGCTTGTTTCGTTATTCATAAAAATAAACCTTAATGAGTTAAAACATCCCTAAGATTAATCAGTGTCAAAATTCCTTCAGCATTTAATCTCTTGGCAGTTAACGACGTTGTATTATATCCCGTGGAGCTTTTAATTTAATATCTAAAGTCGGCTGACATTAAAATTTACGTTGAGTTTATGTTATGTTGACGAGTAAGAAAGACGTAGGTATATTACCTAAGCTGGTGTTCCACACAAGTGCTTGCTATGGATTTTTGTATTTTAATCACACTGGTTCTACAATTAACGGCTCTTAAGAGGAGGTTGCCGGTAGGGCGCTCAACGCCCTTATGTGCGCGAATGAAGTTCGCTTCTATTTTGGCTATTATTACATCAAAATACCTTAAACTTTGTACACATGATCAGTACACTAATATCTAGACACGTAGTGCGTCAGTTTTAAAAAAAAATAGTTTTTTTTAATTAATGATTTGGTAACCTATAATTTTATAAGAAACAAACGCACCATGGATCTAGATATTAGTATACTGATCATGTGTACAAAATGCTAGATAGATAGATAGATATGCTAGATAGTCCGAGTTTGTGGCAAAAATGGCATAAGCTTGGACTATCTCTAGTTTTTCTGGTTGTTAATTGTTTGCCAAACATGACAAATACACAAATAAAAATAGCCATGTGGAGTGGCATCTTTAAACTAGGCAACTCCCTAGTTTAGCAATGGTCTATAAATTGACAGTTGATTGCTTGTTGGAGGTAAGAATTTCGACATCTCAATTGTTATGTGATACAATCCGTCAGTTTGATACTTTGGAAAGTGTAGTAGCGCGAGAATTGATTTCGGAAAACAAACCATCTGCTTTCGTATTAAAGTCGTATATGCCTAATGTCGATATTTAAGCCTAGACTAGTACGCCAGGACTAAATTCAGATTTAGAACATGTTCTGTAATAAGACCGATAAAGTATTGGTACAGTTTGGACTTGAACATTCCTATGGAAGCCAGTTTTTCGGATTTCGATTGGAACCTTCAATCTCAGTAGATCCAATGTCCAGCAGGGTGATTCTAAAACGTCGGAAACGTTTCCGATCGGATTCGTTAGTTTTTCATTTCAATGTGGAAAATAACGAATCCCATCGGAAACGTTTTCTGACGTTTTAGAATCGCCCTCCAGATCCATCCTGGATCTATTGAGATATTTTTTTTTCAGTAGATCTGTTTTCTTATAAACAAGAAGTTCCACAAGAATAAAACCGGTCGCAAGAAAAGAAGAAAACTTAGAGAAAGTGAAACGCTATTGCAAGATCACCAGCTTATTTTGTGTCACAGCGACACGTTTTTGATGCACTAGATTGACTAAATGATAGAGGCAAGCCCTGTTCGGATAAGTCTTTCGATAAACCCAGTTTGTGTGCCAGCATCGGTGCCAAATACGTACACTCGGATAGAATAATCTCTTCTCTTCCACATCCGCAAATAAAATGTTTATTGATTTGGACAACTTCGAGTCATCGCAGAATAGTTTTTAATTTACTGTGCAACAGCTGTTCAGTCTACTATTGGAACTTAGTTTGTAAATACTAGATCTATTTTTCTTGCTTGATAAAATAAATAAGGTAAGTACCTAAAAGTTAATTTATTGCTTCAATTTTGACTAACATGTCTTTCGGCAATCTATTATCACGTCATACGTCTCTGCAACTATTATTTGGAATAATATTTAGAATAATAAGTGTTTGCATAGCTACCAGAAAAACTGTTATTTTACGTAGACATAGACAGTTCCACACACCGGTTCTGTGTGTTTATTTTATTTTTTTGTATTTAAGAATATTTAATAATTTAAATTTTTGTAAGGTAAATATTTTAATATTTTATTAGGGTTGTATATGAATTATCGACTAAAACAGTCTATAATATTTTTATCGGAAATGAAATGTATCTACATAGGTAATTAAAAATACAGAGAAAATAACTAATTTAGGTACTGTTACAAAGCACGTTTTGAAATTTATTGTTTTTAGTTTATTTTGGGAATTATTATGCCTTATTATTACTATTAAATTAGACGGTTCTACATATTTGGAGCATGAACTACGTTGCTACGTTAGACTGCGGGCTCACGTAGTACTTCTACGCAAGGTTCGGGTTGCAACGGCTTCATTAAATAGCTCGATTGGTTAGTTTATGAATCTATAGGTCAAATTGCACTATATGTAAATAGTACTTGGGATGAACTCTGTATTGCCCCAAAATAAGAAATAAGCTAGGAAATAAAAGCTGTGACTTTGTAAGCCACTTTGACATTGAAATTTAATTTTTGCCGAGTAATAATCACGCCATGGCTTAATTTCATTTGCGCAGATTTTGATAATCACTTGTCTGGCAGTCAACATATACACATACATTTTCGCGAGCACCTAATATAATATGATCTTCTATAATCATTATCTGTGAGCTATATATCGAAGATACATCCGTAAAGTCACCCTTTCTTGGGCTCTGTCTGAAAACCAGCGATGATCAAGATGAATTATTGTTCCCTCTTCGACGAATCTTACTACGTTGCTCGTGTTTGAGAGACTCGCTTTTATGGTCACTATGCCGCTCTCCGCATTATTATAGTATGTTTATGCATGTGGAGCAGCATTATGCTGAGTCAGGGCCTGTTTAACTCCACACACGCACGGCATAATCATCATCATTATCATCACCAGCCTGTTTACGTACACTGCTGGACGAGGCCTCCCCCATTGAATACTATGGGGGGATTTGCCATAATCACCACGCTTGGCAGGCGGATTGGTGATTACAGTCTGGTGTTAAGTATTTAGGTGGATGCTGCTGCCCAGCCCCTTAGTAAGGGATTACCCCTTAGTAAAGATTTTACTAAATCCACGACAGGAAATTGCACTAAGTACTGTTATTATAGTTTTGTACTATTTTGTTAGCTGTGGAGGTATGAGCCGTGGTAGTCGTCTTACAAATAGGACTCCTCCAACTCTTCCTGTGAATGTCGTAAAAGGTGACTAAGGGATTACACCAGGGGATGGGAAGCAGCATCCATCTGAGTACTTAACACCAAACTGCGATCACCAATCTGCCTGCCAAGCGTGGTAATTATGGCAAATCACAACATTATGCTGAGCTGAACGCCAATTTTGGCACACAGGCACATATTTATTTAAACTTTTAGTTTTATTTTCTAGTTTGTTTTAATTTTATGAAACTTACGTTTGTTGTCTGGTATCGGCATTGTGTGTGGTTTTTGTGTCAAATTTTTCCCCCATTGCACTCTATGCATGCTATGGGGGAGGCCTCATCCAGCAGTAGAATTTAGAATTTAGAATTTATTTATTTCAGACAGACAGAAAGCTAACAGTATACACCAAAATGCTAACCATCTTAATTATAACTTATATATACTCTTAGTGAATTAAAAATACAGCACAGGCTATCATTAAAAATATCGATATTTTGGACCTCGTGTACGAATGCGTTTAACAGAGTTAGCGCCCTCAGTGTTGGCGCGTTGCTCGCGTGTTTAGTTCGCGGCGTGACAGGAGCGAACAAGCGGTGACGACGACGCCCGCAGACCACATAATTATCAGGCACATACAGTGTCATACTGTTTAATATGACCGGATTGTTAACCTTATTGCGTAGTATGAGACAGTAGTGCATAGCTAGCTGCAGTTTCCATCTCATTTGTAATGTATCTATGCCGATCATACCCGATACAAATAAGGAAGGGAAAAGGTACGGGTAATAACCGTACATTCGCTTGTAGATGTACCTAGCAAATTTTCGCTGGAGACGTTCTACCATCATCGCATATTTGGTTTTCCAAGCAGTGGTCGACTACCGGCCGATGAAGAAGGAGAATATTTTGTTCGTATTATTATTTGTTATTTTTACTATTACCTGGACCTGTGTCTTGTCAAATAAATGTACTTATTTTATTTTGAATCGTCATGTCAATTATGTGAATATACTTCTTTTCTACCAGTTTTGTGACCAATCAAAGAGCGTTTTGAGCAACTTTATAGTACAGCACAGTGTTTCTAAGAGCTAAATGGAGTTCATCTAAACCAAAGTCTGCATTATCAGCCTCCACAGAAATAAGTTTCTCAAAGCAATTACAGAGATGCGGGCCGCTCTTAGTTCTTGTTACGTAGGTAGTCATTATTACTTAATCTAGTAGTTCTAGTTTTATTGTTCGCACTTAATCTAGTCTTGCGTATCGTTAGGTAAATAAAGTTTTGCAGCAACAGAGCATTCTGATTTTACGAAGACCTTTGGTCATAAATGATAGGACAACATTGTTCGTTAGGTATATATCCGCAAAGCTATAGTTACCTACCTCTATTTCGTGTCACCGAAAATTTGCGAGCTGAGCTTAGAATATGACTGGACTTTGTTACATTGTTTGGCATAGCCAGAAAGATATTACTAATACTCAGAAATGGGAGAAAACGCAGATGAAAAAATGTTGCAATGGCAATGGAGAAGTTTTGCCGTAGGTTAATGTTTTCAACAAACAGAGGCTATTAGAATAATTGTAGATTAAAAACAGAAATAGCATCAACCAGATCATCATTTCATAAAAAAAATTGAAATAAATAAAAAAATTGAATTGAATTAAAAAAATATATTAGCCACAAAATGTGGCACAGTGAGATATGTGGGTTAGACCCCAATATGAAATCTCAAAATCAGACCGTTACGTTTCAGATTTTGATAAAAAAACAGTTTCATTTCATGTTTGAAAGAATAACCTGTTCATACCTGTCTTGAACAGTTTCAGCTAAGACGGTCGGCACTTGAAGCTGCTCGTGGTCGAGAGAGCCGTCGAGCCAGTCTCGAGCCGCCCCTTCAAAGACATTTGCGGGCACTAACTTGATTGGATTTCCGTCAGGAACCTTGAAGTGAAGCCACTCTCTACGGTGTATTGAAATTATAATTAATCTTGACTGAGAAAAGTGTAGTTTATAAAATTACGGAATTTACTTGGCTTACTTAAGAACCATCGTAAAAGATGACTAAGGGATTACACCAGGCACTGGGCAGCAACATCCACCTGAGTATTTGACACCAATACTGCGATCACCGATCCACCTGCCTTAGGCGCAGGCCAGACAGAAGAGACGTAAGACGAGGACGCGTCGCGGGAGAGCAGAGGGCGTTTGTTGAGTAACCGGCAAAATTAAAGTACACGTAAAAACTGCTCGGACTCCGTAGTTTTTACGTATACTTTAATTTTGCCAGTTACTCAACAAACGCGCGTTTACGCGGTTGCCACGTAAACGCGATGCTCACACTAGGCCTACAGAGGTAAAAGCGTTACGCCTGCGCCCCGTCTTTTCTGTTTGTTTTGCGTCGCGACGCTTCTATACAGTTTGTATGAAAAGGACGCGGAAGAGACATTTGTCTGCGCCCCGTCCTCGTTTTACGTCTCTTCTGTCTGGCCTGCGCCTTAGTGATTATGGCAAGTCGACATTTTGATGCAACCAGTCTAGTTTTAATTGCAATGTTTCTTTTATAGACTATTGTTCCTCTACCTAGTACTATATACTTATAGAATATCATAAGATAGTCGAGTGCCTAACTATTCAGCAGATCTAAATGTCTGTTTGTAACATGCAACAGACATCTCAAGTGGTCGAGTGTACTCAAGACAAGCGTAGCTGTCTTGTGCAGTGTAAACAAGTGGTAGTACTTGTGGTTTGTAAGTAGTACTTACTACTGATTAGTAGGGTAAACTTGCCTAAATCGTACTTGTTCCTTAATCATACTGCTGGTGTTACATGTACCCTTACATAATTTTGAACGATTAAGCTTCAAGCGGGGGACAATTGATCCTAAATCGTACATTTAATACGTATTATTTTTTTAAAATATTATGTTTTTGGGCAGATGTCTTTTGTTTTTGTTTAGTTTTAATTAGTCAATAAAAAGACTTGATTACTTTTAATTTTGTTTTGATGCAAAATGGTTCATCCTACACTGCGTATTCTTACTAAAATATTGTGCTATCTCTAGAAAAATATATGCAGTTGTAGTGAAAATTTGGTACATGTGTCTTTGAAGCAAGCTAAGTTACCGTACAAGTTGGAATCTTTTTATAGGATCATTAGAACTATTCAAGTGACAAAGTACGGACAAATCACTTAAGCCGTTTACTTAATTACCGGCACCGGTTGAACTTTCTTCAAGTTGAAGCCTGCTGAAGTTGACAACTGCTTGGTCAATTCAAGTTTGTAAATTCAGACAAACTTTATGAGATACTGTTCAGTTTCTCAGCATAAAGTTTCATACTGAGAACAACTGGCCCCAAAGTCACGCAGTGGGCTTAAGAGAGAGCTATGCTTGGAGTTTACTGTGTACTGAGATCCGGAGACCTAAGATCGCCGACATAGCTCTCAGAATAAGTAAGTTTTAGTGACAATGCTATTGAATGAAAGTCAATTTGGTCTAGTGGTTACTATGGTAGCCCAACATAACATAACACCCAACAGTCACATACGTAGCCATGATTCCACACTAGGATTCCCTGTGTTGTGTCAGCAACTACGAGTACTATGGTACCATAACACCCAGACCCGGAACAAATATTTGCAGATCATTCAAACATTTGTCCCGCATCGGGAATCAAACCCGCAACCTCTCGCATCTCAGCCGGCAACTCGCCAGCTGCGCCACAGAGGTCGTCACTAGAGCCTATTTGTACGGAACCAATATTTTGATACAAATTAAAAAAAATAAAAATTTAAAATACTGATATCACTAAATAGTCCCTAGTGGGGTTTTTATTTTGTCTATATATAATTTGTGGATAATACAGTGGGCTATACAATATTGTTCTTATCTATAACCTAAGATTTTATATTGTAGCTGTTTATTGTCCCTAAATAAATAAATAAATAAACCCTCTCCACGAGAGACCGACTCGCACTTGACCGGTTTCTTTGAAGTCGGTTGATTACAAAGTATAAAAAACACTATGCAAATCAAAACCAAACATAGATTTAGACGATTCAGCTCACAGTGCGTGAAAATACAAAACCACACATTTTTTCGATAGCGAACCGAATTCCATTTACATTACAAACGAGACACCAATTCATTTAAAACTATTGTGAGCTCAATGCTCAATGTATTGTCCATTAAATATGTATGAAATGATCATACACAGTACGCACTGCATAGCGTAGGTAGACTACACAAATGGATTATTGAAAAGCTTTCAAGATATTGTGTGTACAAATATTTGATGTGGGGTGCGGTGGGCAAGTAGCCAGCGAGAGATGCAGGTTTGATTCCAGCTGCTTAAGTTTTCGCATGATCTGTAAATATTTTGAAAGAAAGAAAGAAAAGTAGTTTATTTATGATTAAAAAAAAACACCAAACAACCATAAAACAACAAACAGATTAGAAGAACTAAAAAAACATTACATTCAGGTATAACAAAATAACAATGACAAAATGTGTGTGTCTGTTGCAAGCCACAACAGGGCTATTTGTTCCGGGTCTGAGTGTTGTGGTACCATGGTTCTCGTAGTTCCTGATACCCATGACACAGGAAATCCTATAACTGTTGGATCAGGACTTTCATGCATGCGACTGTTGTGTATATTATCCGTCTGATTTTTAACACTTCTCAACTAAAAATGTTGTCCTCTGTTTTTGTAATTTTATTTCGCAAGCCTAGGGGTTATCAATTTCAAAGCCTTTTTATACCTAGAAAATTCAATATTCAATTCACAGAAGTAGGTAATACCCAATATAAGCGGGCACATTAAAAAAAGAGTAGAAAGCATTGAAGCTCTGATGCGACCCACTGAACACACCCTTGGAACGGGCAGAGCATTTTTGTGCCGAATCGAGATGAAATGAAAATAGCTGAAGCCAGGATTTTATTTGGATTTTTCATACTGCAAGTTTAACTGGTTGAGAACCAACTGCTATTTTTATGACGCTGGTTTTATGAGAAGGGAAAACGCTGTAACGTATTTTTTTAGTTTATTTTTGATTTCCTCCGAAACGTGACTAAAGAGGCATCATAATATCAGAAAAACCTTTTGCTTGTTTGTACGTTTCGGTATAAACAGGTTCATTCCTATATACCGGTAGTAAGTTTTACATATACAGGGCTTGGTCGCGAATTTCGAAAAAAAAACACTTAATAATAACAATAATATTCAAAACCCTTGTCTAAGTACCTACCACGGTATCTAAACTAGTCCTACCAATGTGATGACACATTATATTATTATAATATAACAAAAATCCAACATTGATTATAATCATCATCATCATCAGCTTGTAGAAGTCCACTGCTGGACCTAGGCATTCCCCCTATAGGCTGCCACGACAAAATAAATGGTCTTGAGTCGCCTCCATCCACTGACTTCCTGCAATGACATTAGTCCATTGAAGGACCTTCGACTACCACGTCGTCTGGTTTGTTGTACCTAAGAACCTTTATTTCCCCAACGCTGTTATATTATTGATATTAAATTATAATTATTATTTGAAACTCGACACTCATATAATAAGATTTGAACTTCAGGGCTCCAGATAAAAACGTGAATAACCTGGACCTTAGAAGCTACATACCGCAATGGATTTCCTTCCTATTTTGGTCTAGTAGAATATCGTTGCAATTCCGAATATGCTAAGATTTTATCTATTCGCTAGAGAATGGAAAAATACCAATTGTCCTCTACGGAAAAATGTAATCGATTCAAATGTCAATGGACTTTATTTACAGGCAGTGAAAGTTGATAAGAAATTGGCAAATTAGTACATAAATAAAAATTCATACTTTGACTAAACTCCGATGACTACGTAGACTTTAAAAATGTGCATCGGGACCACCAAATAAAAACTGTGAAAGCTTAAAATTTCATCATTTCGGGATCGCGAATCGTTCATTCGACCGCCTGTTTTCTGTTTCCTGTTGGCAAAATTGGTACAATCCCTCCCCTCTTTCAACATTCGCTGCAATTTATCAGGGAAAAATGAATCTGCAGATTTTTACGAATTGGGAGATGGTATCACGACAAAACGAGAGGAGTGATAAATTGAATATCTCATTTCTGGTATTAAGAGGAATTTCAAAAATATGTAAATTTATTTATTTAAATAATACTTACACGTGCAGTGTGTTTTTTCTAGATTCAAGATTCAATAGTTTATTTGCAAGAATACACATAATTTTACACGCTAAGGTAAATCTATGTTAATCAATGCATTCGTTTATTGCCCGTGTTACTACCAGTATTAGTACGAGTAGTAACACCATTCAGCTTGCAAATGTACAAATATGTAAATGTCAAAATAATTGAGAATTTACATTTCAAAAAAATCCCTACATAAACAGCCACCCTGTGAAGTCTACCATGATCAAGATATATATATATATACATATATGCATGTATAGGCATAGAAGATATTCTCAGATCTACTACGGATCCGTGGGGAGATCCTACTAGGGGGTAGTCAGAAACAAGTCCAAATTATCTATTTCATTATAGGTCCAATTTTTCTTCATATAAATAAATATACCATAATATTTTTTTTGAACAATGTATAAAGTAGTTTGACTATCTAATGACTATGCAAACAATCTATAGATAGCTCAACAGATAAAGATTACCAGATGGAAGCATCCTCAAGAAGCTGGCTGCAATGCCCCTCTAAATGGCAATGCTAATGCGTTGAGCCAGATATGTGCCAGCTCTAGGGTAATGCGTCGCTTCGAAAAGGCGCCCTAAAAGAATTTGATTCCCCACGGACCGGTATTATAAATTTCCTTAATGATGCAATGAGAGATAGAAAATTGCTATTGCACAAGATAAAAAAAAAGTAGGCATATACTGGTATATAGACACAAAATATTACATTTCTTCTTAATCTGTTTTCCAACACACATCTGTACATTTTTCACTGTATAGATTTTGTTTTTAATGCAGGTACCTACTTCTATTTAAGTTACTGTTTATAAAACTTTTCCCACGAATGGAGCCCCAAGTCTAATATTACCGTAAAACCTGTCATAACTAAAATAATCTAGTTTTATTTTATAGCAAGAAGCGTGGTTTATCATGTAATGAGTTTTCTTTTATGTTGAATTTCCATTTGCGCTTAATTTTACGATATTTTGTTAGGGCGGGTCATAAAATAACGTAATCATTGAGAAATTGAATTGAATCGAGAAATAAATCGGCCAAATGCGTATTGAAACGCATAGTGTAGGATTCCGTTTTCAACTCACAGTTTTCACTAGTAAAGCAATCTATGAACAGACTAGTGTGCCAATACCAAACTAGATGTCGCTAGTAAAAGTGTATCATTTCTAAAACGCACTGACGAAAACACACGGCGTCAGCACAGTACACTAGATTTCATACATTCTACGTTGGTTGAATAAATCAATTCAATAATTCGGAGTCTTATCTTATCTTTATTTACTCACTCAAGTTTATGAAACGTTATTATTTATATGT
This sequence comes from Epirrita christyi, assembly GCA_951392215.1. Lineage (NCBI taxonomy): Eukaryota > Metazoa > Arthropoda > Insecta > Lepidoptera > Geometridae > Epirrita > Epirrita christyi. The sequence goes on from OX595843.1 coordinate 4,140,629, forward strand.
ATTTATTTAATTGAATCAAAACAATAATTAAATGCACAACAGTAAAAAAAAACAAATGTCAATTTGATAATTTTGATACATAAGGTTTTATTTCTCGTTTGACGAACTCTTGTACGGACGGTTTTGCATGTTTTATTATTTTCCAAGGTCACAACAGACAACACAGAAAATTTCAACAGACTGCCTAGATATACTTACTTATGCGACAGAATACAAACAGACAGACGGGCGGCGTAGGCCGCTATAAGGCTCCGTAAACCTAAAATGTACCGAGCCTATTATGTTAGATAGGTCATGTAGGTAGATGAGAAGTTCAAAAGTTCTTAGACTGGTTTTAAAATAAATAGATTTTTATGGACGAGAACCAATACCAGATATTACAATAAACTTCATAAAGGTATAAAGCCTGCCATAATATATAAGCCTGTTTGGGTACCTAGCTTTATAAGTGCCTAGGGCCTAGTTTATAACGAGTTCTCGGTGGTTGTTTTGCTGTTCCCTTTGCTGAACAGCAGATAGCTTCCGAGTATCACGGCTGCTGTGACGACAGCAGCATTCTAAGGCGAGGCTGAAAAACAGCGTGGCTGAGCCGTCGACCTTTTTTCTCTTACACTATAACTACCTTTATTTATTTATTTTATAAACCAAGCTTCAGAGATGATAATGTCAGGTGTACAAATTATACAAACAAATTAACAAATTTACAGTTTTACTAAGGGTTTTTTTAATAAATAAAGTTACAATAAATGCGCAAATCGAGGGCGAGCCAAAAACTTTATTCGAACGTGAACCAAGGAGGTTCGAAACACGATAAAACCCATTTTCATTATGCATACCAACCACAATTACAATAAATACATAGACCAAGCCAATCGTACAAAGGGTAACGCGGTTCTAAAACAATCTTCGTATTCGCTGAGATTTAATTTAATTATCTCGGAGCAGACAGGATCCGTTACTATATCACTCGAGGGTTCAATTCATGGACTTAAACAACACAAATACGCTTATCTGACAAAAACATTGCCATTCATATTTCTCAACCTTACCAGCTAGAAATAGACTAAATAATTTAGGTGATTCTCTCATGGGCACGTGTGGCTACTCTTGACGCTCTGCTCCAATCCTAATTCAGGATTTAGTGTCATTAAGAGTACTAGATTCCTTGGTCATTTGGTAGGTACTCTTGAATTCAATACTAGTGCACAATTTGGGATGGAGTTTGGTGGAATTTTGTGGAACTAAGTGAAATCATTACATCTAATAAAATATAAGAAACATGACAAGTTATACGAACATAAGTCCAATAAGTTTTTATACTTTTCTAATAAAAACGAAATAAATTTATACAAAAACAGTATTTGCGAACCTGAACAAAAAGATAACGATAGTTTTTACTACAATGTAATTTAGGCAATGTTTATACAAGATAAAATATTTGGTATTCTTTTCCAAGTAGTTTTTGCACGCTCAATAGAGAAAGAAAATAAAAAAAAAAATGTTTGGAATAGTTTTGGGCATCGCGCATAATGAGCCAAAGATCTAATATTTTTTTTGTAGAAAAATACAGTTTTCAAAACATGCTTTTATAAAATTGTGATCGGGATCGTGAGTTGATGAAATGAGCCCAAACACTGCCAGGCTACTGTTCACTTGTTCACTTTGTACACTTATCACTTGACAGGACCAGAGGCCTTAGACAAAGTAATATTCTATTAGCGATGACGCCAGTAGAAAAGACCGAAATGTATGGTATTGACGTTAGCTATCGATATGTCACGTGGTCTATTGTATTGAATTACGACTGTAGAAATGGAATCGCTTCGAAGCGAATGCCGTTTGGCTAGGCCCTCTGGTATGCAAAATTTCAGCTCAATCGGTTGGGTGAAACTAGTTCAAAAATCAGTTTCAAGATTTGACCTAAACCAAACTGATTGTTTGCATGTTAAATTAAAGGCTCGTAAAAAAAGTCGACATACATCTTTATCTTGAAGAGTATTGTGTAAGTTTAAGCTAAGTATATAAGGTACCTGTCATGTCAAGATGAACAAGGCTAGCACAGGCTGCTGGAGACGATAATAAATGACTAATATAACCCATTTATATTACAAAGATTTGAAGCTACCCGATATCATTAGCCTATTAACATTTGCGGTTGTTTCGTTTGTCAGCCTGTGCTAGTCGTAAGGGCAGCTGTCAAAAAAAACAAAAGGTTCTACAAAAACGACTAAATTAGTTTTAACACACTATTTTAGTTTTTTAGAGCGATCCCTAATTTTCTATATAGTCTCCGTTCACAGGTTATTAATTAATGTGTCTCTATCCTCAAAAATTATGAAAGCCTAGGCTTAAGTATTCTAGTTAGTCCTAGAAAATGGAACCAGAGTGAAACGGAAGAAACACTACCTTTGATCGCGCCTTTGATGTTTATTTAAATAAAAAATCAGAACACGTACTGAGAGTGGGAGGTCTCCACCCGGTTAGAGTTTTGCCCAAAAAATGAGGCAATTTGTAGAAGAACCCAGATCACCGACATTGCCTTCAGAATTAGCAAGTTGAAGTGACAATAGGCAGGTTATATAGCTCGCAGAACTGATAACCGTTGGATATAAAGGCTCTTAAGTGTCGACCATAAACTGGAGGAAGGACCTCTCTCGATGGACCAAGGAAATTATATAGGTCGTAGGAAGTCGAAGGATGCAGGCGGCTCAAAAGCGTGTGTCCCGCCATAGGCCTATGCCCAGCAGTGGACTTTTCAGGATGATGATGATTAGTGTAGTGTTGGACGTATTTGCAATAATTACATAACGCAAATATTTGAGGAAAAGTTAATCTCTTTTTATCCTTACATTCATAACTTTTCTTCCGCACATTTAAATTCCCTTTGTATATTTTATACACAACCTAAACTATTTATGATTACTTGCATGTCTCAAATCGCACATACTCTTCAGTTTTGTTTTGATTCTCCCCCAGTAGATAATAACGTACCTTCAAATAGGTTCATTAATTCACATGAATATATGTAAAGCTTTATACTAAATACGTTTAGTCACATAACATTACATAACAGCAGCCTTAGACCTCCACTGCTGGACAACGCCTCCCATAAAATACAATGGGGGTATTGCCATAATCTCCACGCTTGGCAGAAAAATTCGTAACCGCGGTATTCATGTTGAGTACTCAGGTGGATACTGATACCCATCCCCTGATGTTATCCCTCAGCTTTTAACATCCACGGGAAGAGATGGAGGGTATATACGTACAGACACGTATACGTTCAGTAAAATGGATCAATGGGAGAACATGTTCAGTTATGAATAGAATAGCACATTGAGATGCTTCAGTGAAGTCAGTCAATGGAGATGCATGTCAAAGGAATGAATGAAGAGAACCAGTGTAACTTGGCGTTAAATTTACCGAGAATTGAGTTTGGAATCAGGATAAATATGGACTATCAATAGATTTCCAACTAGTTGAACTACCAATGAACCAAAACAACACTTACAAATCATTAATTGACATTCGTTACTAAACTAATGATATTTATGAGATACTATCAATTAAAACATGTGTGTTAGGTCTCCTGATTTCAGCCAAAATCAGTGTTTGGTAACTCAAGAAGTGTTGATGAGCTGTAATTAGTAAAAAACACAGTAAAATTTGGATTTCGCGCCACTTTGTGAACAGTCCAACTTAAGTTATATTGATCAGATGAATTCAATACACGAAAATGCAACTATTACCTGTGCTGTGGATTAGCTGTGGAGATTCAACAGTGAGCGTGACGAAACCTGGAGCAGCATTCTTACAAACACTTATCATTGCAAATCGCCAACACTTTTCCAACTGTATTCTAGCAGTCAGCTTGTACTGTTGAATAAAACATGTGACAGCAAGTGCAGTTGTACACGGTTTAGAAGCGATGCATCGGAAATGCTAGTACGTGTCGGATCCGATACCATAGGTGTTGGCTTGGGTTTGTGATTGTGAAAAGAATGAAAAGCTAGCTAGATTTGGATGTTGGTTTTTTGTTTTTTATAATTGAAAATGAGTACCTATAGTTCCAGAAAATATTCTTATCGCTTTAAAGAATAGAATGCTAATAACATACGCATTGTAAGGAAGCTAATAAAGAATTAACGCGCTTAATTTTATTTTCATATTATTCAAGAAACCATTGCTTTCAATTTTATATTTGTTTTATAGAGCAAAGCGTAAGCAAATAAAATAAGTACGTTTTATGATAATATGAGGGATGTTTTTCCGCTTTCTCAAATATAGCTGAGAGGGCGAAAATAGATGAGACTCCGAAAGCTTCGGAAGCGATCTTCAAAGGAATGTTACGGGTATTATTTGGATTTTAAAAGAGCTATTTACTTTATTTTATAGGTTGAAAAATGTGCGATTAGAATCCGGACCGGATATAAGTGTAAACATGTTTTGATGAGATTTTGATTGAGTAGAAGGCAGAATATCTATTTAACTGAAAACAAGATAAATATTTAATGGTCTCCATCCATGGATGTTGTAAAAGCAGACTCAGAATATGTGCACTCATTAACTTATTTGCTATTTAATTTTGCTTTAATTTTATGATGTAAAAATAGAAAATGAGTTTAAAATATGGATAAATTTTTAATTTAATTTTAAACTAAGTATTCTTCACTATTCACTTTTTGAGTTAATTTTTTTAATAAAAAAAAATATTTTCTAAGGTAAGAATAAAAAATATTTTAAAATTGGTATAGTGGTATATGTTGGTATTAGCTTTTGGGACATGACATATTCCAAAATTTAAGAATTTTGATATTTTGTACTCTATTAAATTAAAAACCAATACTATTTAAATGTTATTTGAAGTCGTATAGAAAGAGAAAGTATGTAAATACATCGTGTGTATCGGCAAGGTCTCAGTTCAGGGTGAACCACTAGTACAAACTATTTCTTCTAACTATTTAAAAAATCTCAGTTCGAACCGAACCTTTTTAATTTTTTATTTGTTTCGGAGCATAATTATAATATGCTTATAGAGACGTCAGTGAAAAGGGGTGAACCCGGGTGAAAAGTTTATAACACATTTAAGCTCAACAATGAACCTCAGCGCAATAGTTGACGAGTAGGACCAACTTTCCTCCATTCATCTCGGAACTCCTAAAGTAATTGTCGACTAATGATCTGCATCTCAGATCTACAGAGTAAAGAATAGTTAGTTAAAGTAAGAGTTTTTCTCGTAAATCTTCGGATAAGTTGGTAAGTTAGCGCAGATGTCATGGCAATTCTCGAAAATCTTTTATATCAATTAATGTGTGAAAGGATCGTTTTAAATTTCTACTTTTTTCTTAGCTAACAATCATGGAAAGATAGGAAATTAGGACTTTAAGAAGAGAATCGTCATCATCTCTTCACTAAGTGGCTTATTGGCTTATTAAAACATAATAAGTTCTAACAGATATGCCACTTTGTTAGAACTTTGGGTTTAAATATTCGGTATACATTTGTCAGCTAAATAAATTTTGATTAAATAAAACACATAAATTTGAAATCAACTTGAATTAACGATCAAAAAGGTAAAAAAAATAGTTAAAAATGTAGTTATAAATAGTTTTTAAAATTTAAAAACTCAGAAATACAAATCATAAATTTTTATGAATGTAATTCACATGTAGGCACACAATTTTATTACATATCTTTGCAAAAAAACAAAATCTTTAAACTGACTGTCACTTGATTTGAAGAAAAGCGATGTTGGATCATTTTTACTCATAAATTCTGGTCGAGTTCATCCTTTTACACTGAAATTTACTACTTACTTTTTTTTTTACTTTTACTCGTAAACAATAGTATATATCGTAAACGTAGTACGTAATGGACACAGTTTTAAAATTGAGGAAATCTGTGTGTTCGAGCATGAAGACTGCTATGGTTTGCTTCACCTTGCCAATTGAAATATGGGAACAAGCTGAGCTAGTTCAAAAACATCTATAGTTGTAGGACGTTTGTCTTAGTTTGTGTTATTTTATTAATATCATTTTAACTAGTTGCGCCCCGCGGTTTCACCCGCGTGAATAATGATGAAAATTGATGATGATGATGATGATGAAAAGTAGCCTATGTGTTAATCCAGGGCGTAAAGTATCTCCATTCCAAATTTCACTCAAATCCATTCAGTAGTTTTTACGTGAAAGAGTAACAAACATCCATCCATACTCACAAACTTTCGCGTTTATAATACATATTAGTAGGAAGTAGGATATAGTGTCGAATAATTTTCAAAGCAATGGTAGGAGATACAGATATGTTGATTTGACAGACCGTTTCATCTTCGAAAGTAGGTTATCTACATTTGAAGTCAGTTGCCTACTTAGAATAATGACAAGCACAGTTACGCCAAAAATGCCAGTTACGTCACTTAGTCACAACATAGACGATCTGCTGGAAGAAGTCCACAGCTGAATTTAGGCCACATAATACCACGGCGAATGGGCTTGAGCCGTCTTCATCCACCGATTTCCCGTGATTATCAAAATGATATCGATCCATGATTGAGATAAAGTTACGAAATTCTGTTATCTTTTCTAGTGCAAAAAACCTACTCACATGTAGTAACGCTTAAACGTGACGTAAGCATAAGTTTACGTCATCAGTTCATATTATTTTTTTGTCTTTGGCAACACTTTTGCTTCACAGGGTAAAAGATAAACCTAGTCTACATGACAAAACACTCAATACTAAACACCGGTATCATGATGCGACATGCAAGTTGATTTATAGAACGATTTCCCGCCTAAGTTTCTTATCGGCGTCGAACAACGATGGAGATTTACCGCCAGCCTGCTGGTTGAATTATGTTCTGTGGACGCATTGTTTTCCTGGATATTAAGTACTTCAACATCATCAGCGTAAATTAAAATTTAAAATTGAATTAGCAGGTTATTATAAATTGAATGTTTATGTAAGATTTTTATAAACGGTATTATTTACAACTATATAGTTTGTACCTGAACCTTTAGAACATCCAGAACAGATAAAACACGTCCCTCCAAAGCCTCCTTGAACGTGACAGCGCAACAAGATCTTTAAAGTAGCTTGCAGAGACGCAGAGAACAAGGATTACTTTGAGTTGAGAATTCACTTTAGTTTTGTAAAGCGAGAATTTTTAGGAAATCATAAACACTTTAAACTTTTCTATTCACAGACAATCTTTTAAATCAATGGTTTGACTAGCCCAAAACGATGAATTTGACTGGCCACGTATGGAGACGGGTATTTATTTTAAATTTTGATGTTTTACTATCGGTGTTATCGCTTACAAGACTTCTGCCCTGTGGTTATTACGTATTCTATGCTTCTGCCTTGAAGGAGTCTTTGGGTCGAGCTGCATCGCGTACGTTTTATTTACTACTTCGCTTAGAACGCTTTTAGTATGCTAAAACCGTCATTTGAATGGAATTCCAGAAGTCATGCCATACAAAATACGCTCTAAATATGTGGGATGGCTTTTATGGGTCTGTAATTTTACGTGGCACTATAATATAAGGGGGTATTATGAAAAAAATGCAACTGCAAAATATTATATATTTATTTATTTAAAGGAAAATCAACAGGAACAAAACCAGAAAGAAGAAACGAAATTGTAGCAGACATTAGATGGCTCCACTGGGTTAAAACAAGATATATATTTTGAGTGTGTGTTTTTTTTACTGCACTTCTACATATTATTATTCATCAATCAGTTACGCTCTGCTGAATTTCAGCTTGCATGAAATATTTATTATTATTTAGTGAAACTCTTAAACATTTGCATTTTTAAATAGGTAAGAGAATTTAAATATATATTTAACAGAAATAATTATATAACCAATCCACTTTGTAAAAGTGGTGATTGTGGGGCCCTATTATATTCAATGGAGGAGGCCTCGTCCAACAGTGGACGTAAACAGGCTAAATAATATTGAATTATAATTGAAATTGAATTGAATAATATTACTAATATAAAATTTTAAAATACACACGTTGCAAATCTATAGATACTTAGCTCAACTAATCCAAATTACTAACAGACGGAAGCGTCCCAAAGATGCTGGCTATTTATTATATTAAACATAAGTTTACTTATCTAATAACCGAATAAAATAAAAGGTAGGTAATGAAGTCTACAGTTTCATAACCTTTCAAACAAAGTCGATAGAAAATATGTTTTTTATTTTAGCCTGAACATTAAATTATTCATAATTTGGTCTACAACGTCAACTAAATCATGCTTCGTTAGCGTCCTGCCAAATGAGTGTGAAAATATTGTTCGCTCATTACTTTCCAACCGTAAAAATGCAAATGAACCGTTCGATAGATTTATTAACTATGCGTAGATTGGTGAATTTTTAAACTTTATGCAAAAAGTGCTCAATAAATCCAGGGCGATTAAGATGCACCTAACTTAACGCTAATTTAACAAGTAGGTTTGTTTTTTACAAGTTTTTATTTAACTTGAACTGTTTATGTATGTTAGTTAATGTGGGACAAATCTTGAAACTGAATTGTGAACCAGAATCACCCAACTGATTGAGCTCAAGTTTTTTATACCTGTCAAGTTAAGATGACAATACAATATTATGACTACGGAACTCCTAGATGAGTTGCACTGTTTTAAGTCTAGCTCATTTTGATCAGCTCACGGTTCCGACCACTAATTTAATAAAAGCTCGTTTTGAAAAAAAAAATCAACAAAAAAACTTATTCGTTTTGTTATATTTTCTCCTGTTTTTTTACTACGTTACTTACATAGTTATTTTGGTGGCATTTTAACCAACATAACTTGAGTGAAGTGCAGAAGTTAGTGTAGCGAAATAAAATAAAAGTTTGTTTTTTTTTGCGTTAGTGCAAAAATTTCCGCTAAAAGTATTACAACTGCCATCACTTTTCTAATACATGACTAGACTGTTGCCTTTGATGACTTTGAAGTATGTTTTTTCAAAGATATTGACATATTTGATTGTTCAAAACCTACCTTTAGAGGTAGGATTATGAAAGCATGTAATCAATTACAATAATAAGGCATGGTGGTGGGTGTTTATGAATTACTTACTCGTTATTTTTTGATGCCCTTTGTTTAATATAGCAAGTTAGTTAACTAGTTAATAAATATGTTCTCTATAAACTACACATAGGCATGATTAGCTTCCTAATGTATTTAAGTACCTAACTCGATTGCAGACAGCTATTGTTTGTTCTCAGCATTTCTTTCTTCATCTGTTCAAATGTAGAAACCTGTTATTAGCCTTATGTTTATATCTCTAAGTTTCTGTTTATACATTTGTATCGCTGTTGGTTTCTCTCAATAAATAATTTTTACTTTGAAAACTGCACAAAATGTTTTTATCATCATCACCATTGATAACAACGTGACTGATGCCAGTTAGCACCATCGGTAGTAGGTACCACGAATAACATCCGATGAAACAGCCGTACGACGTTAATAGATAAAAACTTCTTTAGCTTTCACTAAAAAAGAAAATCTTGGTAGGTACTAGAAAATAATAAAGTTCGTTAAAATTCGTCAACTAGGTATTTTTGTGTTCCCATAAGACTATTAATGCATTTATTGGAAGTAACATCTTAGGCACTAAACAACACAGCTATTAAAAACCAGTTGATAATGTTGGTGAACTTCTTTAATAATAATTAAACAAAGTGTGTGTTTGTATTTCATCCTCGAAACGTTTAAATAGGAAAAACATCCTTTTAAACGATGAAAGTAATGGCGCAGTTAAGAGTTTATTACAAAGTTGGAGAATTTCATTGTTTTGAAAAGCTCCATGGCTGTAACATCTTTGTTTTCTAAGAACAATCTTAGAGCGAGAGAGGAGAACTCAAAATGATAAAGTTACTTCATTTTATGATGCAAAAATGTTACATAAAAATAATAGTTACGATGCTAATGCCCATTTGCACTAACATAACTTACTTATTTAATAACGCATAGCATGCCACTAAGTACCTAAACGAGGTGCGGTGCCATTGTGTCAGGCTTCTTTTCAATTACGCCCCAAAAAAAAATAAACAAATTATTCCAGTTCGGAAAAGTTTCGGTTAGTTTGATGTAGTCAAACTCCGACTAAGGGACTACACCAGGGGATGGACAGCAGCATCCACCTGAGTACTCAGCACCAACACTGCAATCACCAATCCGCCTGCCAAGCGTTGTGATTATGGCAATGGCTATATACCCATTGCATTTTATGCCTCGTCCAGCAGTAGACGCCTAATGGCTGCTGATGATGATGATGTAAAACTCTCAATGTTTTTGTTAGTCGTAACCCGAGCTCAGAAAGTAAAAGTTTTACTTGTTAATGATTCATGTCGGGTGCAGCGGAAACTGAACTATCGGAGAATTAACCTTCGGAGTTAGAATCTAACAGAAAGCTTTTCTTGTCGAACGTGCTAGCTTGTACAAACTTTAAACCACGTCCTTTTTCATGGAATTAAATTATGAAGAACGTAGTTCACCTCAGTTATGGGTTCCTATACTTTTATGAAGACTGGTTTATTTAATTAGAAATTCTTCTATTTGGTGGTAAATTTATATTTAGAAGTTGGAAACTAACACAATGATTCCACTGTCGAAGCCATACAGCCAAACAAACTAACTTCATTGGCTTACTTCTAAAATGGCCCAGTTTTTCATGGAATAAAGTTACATAATAAAAACAAATGGTCTGTTATTATAATTGTAGTTTTAATTAATTAATCAGAAAATTAATAAAAATAAGTAAGTTGCGTGGTGTGTCCGGCCTAAGAAAAAATGTACTTCCATCATCAGATTACCTTGTTGTCACGATAATATTGTATTGTCTTAACTTGCATAGGTATGCCAAATTTCAGCTCAATTGGAAGTGCTTGAAAAATGGATTGCAAATTTGACATGAGAGATATACGAACGAAGCAAGTTAAACAAAAGCTTTTAAAAACAAGAATTTTTATTTAGTAACTCGGTATACCTAACAGTAACTGGGATCCAAGAACAAATCTGTGAACGGTATCTACAGACTACGCGATAAGCACAAGCTGCAATGTCTCTAGAAGGCCCTTGGGAGCAGAGTAACGGAGTAAGGAACCAGCTAACAGCGCCGCGACGCCAATGTACATGCAGAGAATATAACTAAACTAACTAAAATGCTAACTTTACAGAAATACCAGGGTTTTATGCAGCCTGTTGTTTGTAGTTGGTTGTCTAAAGATAAAGAGTCAGTGTAACACAAACTAAGGGAAATAAGTTAAAGATAAACGAAGGGTGTGTAATTATAGGAATCAAATCCGTATAAAAATAGGTGGTAAGATGGTATTTCAATGTTTGCATAAAAATAATAAAGCTTTTATGAATGTCTGACCTGATTCATTTTAAGGGTTCCGTACGAACGGAACCATTGTAAAATCACTCTCGTGTCGTTCTGTCAGTCTCTTACAGCCTATTTTCTCCGAATCTACACGACCAAAAAGGTTGAAATTTTGTGCTTATTATTATGTGTAATTTTTTTTTATGCTACCTGGCAAGCAGACATGCTTACGGCCCACCAGATAGAAAGCAGTTACCGTAGCCTATGAACGCATGTAACACCAGAGGCATCCCACGCGCGCTGCCGACCCTGAGACATAAAGATGAAAAGTCTCATGTGCCTGTAATTTCACCGGCACCCGTACCCTTCAAACCGAAACACAGCCATGCGAACACTACTGCTTGGCGGCAGAAATAGGTACGGTGGTAGTACTTCCCCGGACGAACTCTTTCACAAGAAGTTCTACTACTAACAAAAAAAAAATTACGAATTATACATATAATATATATATATATATATATATATATATTAAACTACTAAGATTATAAAATATCACATAAAGTATACGAAAACTTAACATTTCCCAACCCCCTATGTCCAAAACTACTGAGCCAAACATTTGGATAAAAATACGGAATTTTGGGTATCATAGTTTTCCGAAAAACCTTATTAAAAATTATAAGTGTTTAAATTCTCATGGGAACCCGAAAATATTCGTTAAAAGAAAATGCTTATAAAATGTGTTGCTTGACGAATACGTTTAATTCGACTTGGACGGAACTTTCTCCACGCGAGTCCAACAAGAAGAGGTGTTTTTTTTTAAATTTAAATTACATGTTTCATTCCACGTAGAGTGTGGCGCTTCCCACCTGCTTTCTTCAAGTAAAAAGGATCATCAAAAAAAAGCCAAGCCATGTTTGCTATCCCGATTCTTCTAGGTTTGGTTACGTTGGAATAGGAGCAGTAGTAACTTTAGTTAGTAACACGATTCAAAATACATCCATCCTCACAAAAATTTACATTTATAATCTTAACCTAGTGGGATTTAATAAACACTCGTACAACAATAGCCACAAAATGCTTTAATTGTACCTACGTGGTATTCATATTAAGAAAATAGAAAGTTTATGTATCTTCTAACGCAATCCAAAAAGGTTACATCGACAAAGAGATATAGCCTTTATTTATCTTCTCATAACCGTAATTAAAGTTTTAATGAGATATTGTCTGCAAGCTGGGAGAGAAAATAAAGGTCTGTAACAAGCGAACGAGAATCAGTGAACTCTTTGCGGTCTCATTCAGAATGAATAATGAAAAAATAAGCCGGGTTTTATGAGAAGCGTGGCTTAATCTCTTAATAAAATGACTGGAACGATTCTTGAGCTTCATCTAGTTTCAAAGAGTCACTCATAATCCTCTAAATGTGCGCATTCGTCATGTCACTACTTCAGATCAATGAAAGAACCAGTGGTAATGCATGCACCATGCTCTGGCCAGCCAGTTTCTGGCCAGTTTCCTCACGATATCTTCTTTTACCATTTGAGAGCACGTAGTACTGCATACATATATTATTTGAGTCGAAAAATCTATTGTTGCACGATCGGATTCGAACTATTGACCTTTAGATCAGTTGTCGGGTACCTCCCACTGGACCGACACGGCTTAAGGGTTAATTTATTGAAAACTGAATTTTCACCATAAAACATCAACATCGGCCTGTAGACATTCGTTGTAGGACATAGGCTTCAAACGATCTTAAACCATCTCCATCCATAGACTTCCTGCGACCTATTTCTATTAAATCTTTTGAACAAAATCCAGATAAAAAGGGAATCCCACATAAAGCTATACTAGAAATATTCATAAGTTATCGGTCTAACTTCGTCCGGCCTAAGAATAGACCCCTCCGTCTCCTCCCATGGATGGTGTAAAAGCCTACTAAGGGATGGGTAGCAGCATCCACCTTTGTACTCAAAACCAATCCTGCGATCACCAATCCGCCTACCAAGCGTGGTGATTATGGCAAATCCCCCCATTGCATTCTATGGGGGAAGCCTCATCCAACAGTAGACGTCTAAAGACTGCTGATGAAACACCTGAAATTGAAATTAACTACCAATAACGTTAAAATAGGTGCTCAAACAATTTAAGCAGTGGGATAATTAACCTTTGTCTCAACTTGAGTGAAATCTCATAAACATTAAGATGGCGTAATATGTGATTTTGCCCAACAAAATCGATCTATAACTCAGTATGTACGGGTTCTACGAGTTAAATATTTTGGAATATGAAAATTTTATATTTTTGCATTTATTGTGTAAAGTTAAAAACACGATATGTAAAAAAAACCTCGATAGTTTTATTTAATGAAAAATCCTTGTTTCGCACACGTTTTGAAAGAAATCTCAGGAACCCTACGGTGTTTTAAGATAAATTTTACTACAACAATTAGATAATAACTATTTATTCTTATGCTAAAATCAGTTTTTTGATAAACACTTTATTTTCGCCATAATAAACAAAAAACTTCATTTTTGTGCACGACACTTGCCAGCGCAAGCGAGATGGCGCGCGGGTTATCGCGTGCGTTAAAGAGGGAGCCTAAATTGTAGTATAGTGCCCTCTTAAGGCATTTATGATGGCCTATCCAATTACTTCGCACTTGAGAACTCAACTGTACATAAAATGGACGACTTCAAACGACAACACGATACTCATAATCACACATAATAATGCGCTACTTGAAATTCACATCAAAACTTTCTAAATTTTCCACTCTTCGAGATAACTTTATGAGTTCTTAGCTCCAAAGTTTCTTTGTAATATTTTTTGTAAACTCATCAGAATAATTTCTCTGGAGTCCTATTTAGGAGCCGTGGAACATGGAAGCCAGTTTGCGGTGTGCATTTTAAGAAGGGGATGTTTTAGGGAAACAATTTTAACCCTCGCTGCATAATAGGCTAACATTTTGTTACCTCGTTATTCTGTTTGATAAAAGTTTATTTTTGTTATCTAAAATAAGACAGCAAAAGACTCAAAAAAAAACAAGACGACATCTACATTGTACCTGCCAATTTCGACTCTTTATAACACGTAGCCAAAAAAATCACATAGATTAGTTGCAAAAATAAAATACAAGAATTTTACAACATTTCAAGTTGGCGAAACATCAAAAATATCAATAAAAAATAAGCTTCTACGAAGAATACTTTAACAAAGTTAGGGATATTACCTTACTTTGCGCCATGGGCCGGAAATTTTCTTAATAAACTGTTGGAATGAACTGCGTCAAGGATATGGTGCAGGATAAAGATTCTCACTACATCTTTACATTATTAAACGCGTTATTCAAAATACAACTTATTTAATGATTACATGCAAAGACGGTGATGTGTAGCGCATATGTGTGGTGTCACGTGTCAGGCGTCCAATGAACTTCCTGAACTTGACTCCCTTCGGCCATAACTCCTCACTCATGAAATGATAAATGGTCAGTCGGCACTCTCACCGCAAAATAAATAAATTTCACGCTATGGCGAGACTACAACTTCTCGACCCTCATGGTGAGCCCGGTCTTCTGCTTGAGGTAGGTACTCCACCACTCCTTCGGACTTCACAAATATGTATTTGGGTTATGCAAAGCACCGTTTTGTTTCGATACAGCCCAGCCTCTCAATTTAGACTTTAGTTTTAGACATAAATGTAAGCAATTAAAAAAGTTGTTAAACTAAGAATTTTTAATTTTGATGCTACACTAGGATTCTCTTTGTCGTGGGTATCAGGAACTACGAGTACCATGGTACCATAACATCTAGACCCGGAACAAATTTTTGCAGATCATACAAACATTTTGTCCCGCAGCGGGAATTGAACCCGCAACCTCTAGCATCTTAGCCGGCTACTCACCCGCCGCGCCACAGAGGTTGTCATATATAGGTATATAACTATATACAGGAGTTTTACTCTCGCTGAACGCAGCCCAAGAAGCGTACCTACTACCTAGCGTACATATTTAATGAACTCGATGTTACATTGTTTCAAGTCAATAAGGCGCTTTACAGTCGGCGATGCCCGCTGGCTGTGGTATGCGGAGGTGGTGAGCCGATTTGGTGGCAGACTGCCCATCTGCACGATGCAGGGATTACTGCGACATTTCATCCGCATCACCAAGCACCCGCAGCGGTACGTGGCGCCATGTGTTATCCGCATTATTATAATGTTTTTTATCAGTAAGTACATCAGTTTTGAGGTAGGTATATGGTTCTACTCCTGATTTTCAACCGACTTTAAAAAAGGAGGAGTTCCTCAATTCGACTGTATGTTTTTTTTGTATGTATATTACATGATTTCTCTGCCAAAATTATAAATTGATTTTGATGGTTCATTTTTTTAGGTCATACTCAGTCAGAGATGGTCCCATATTTTTATATCAAAATTGATTAAGTGCTTTTTGAAAGAAGTCAGTTTTCTTATTTTTTTTCAAAAAAAATACTTTTATGAATAAATAGTTGCTACCTTCCCATACATTGGACAAGCTACATATAACGTGTTTTGTACAATGATGGTTTCAAAAGGAGGAAGACGAGTGACGCTCTAACATAGCATTCACCTTCACCAGTCACTATGGACTCCGGTCGACTAGGGCCAGCTCGGCGTCGCACGAATGTACTTTTCCGAAACTGCCCGACTGTAGCGCCAAGGCACTCGGATGACAAGGATAGAATGAGGCGCTAGAACCTTCTCAAATAATGGCAATATAGTCAGTATTTAATCAGTGTCGTTTAAATTTTTAAGCTAAATAACTTTTTCAACCACAGTTACGATTAAATGAGTGGAAAGTTATTCCATAAGAATTATTTTTCGTATGGAAAAAAAAATGTATGTATGAAAAAAAAAGTAACGTACCCACGTGCATGGTCTACGTATGTACACGCTTGGGTGCACGTCACGCAAGCGGTGTGCCATGTCTCATACAGTTCCATATATTACAACGTCATGGTACTTCGACGTGCACGTCTATATCTACGCTTACGCAGCCGGTGTGCTGTGGCCTTAATACAGGATTAGATATGCTGTTTTGCTTACTAATAAAAAAATCACCTCGTACGATTTTCCAAGATGAAAATTGGCATCATTAAGTCCAAAAAGCTCATCATCCTCTCATTACAGCCATTATGGTTGAAATAACGATTCATTAACTCATCTTATTACCAGTGTCGTTAACTCTAATTGTTAATGCATGAATAATGCAACGATGTTCAGCGACACAAATGGATGCTTAGTTCTAAAGATTGGATTATTATTTTAAAAAATTACGAGAGCGAGAGAAATTATAAAGGCATTTGTACACGGCCCAACGATTAAGCCCATAGTTGGGCCAGCATTGGTTATACCGTTTAAACGATGGCTCCTTTATTAGGCTAGCGGCTGGGGCAAACGCCCGCGGACTCAGCGCTTCGCCAACGTATGAACGCACTTATCGCATTAGCACCAATATCCTTTGATGTGTGGATGAAAAACTAACACGGCACGACTGGTCCACCAACGTTGGCCGCCAACACTTAAACTACGCCAAGCACACTTATACAAGGCCAAGGTAAGGCTAAAGTAGCGTGTACAAGGCCCATAAGAAACAAAACATCTCCTATGTTCGATTTTACATGATCCGATTTCATTTGAGGAGAAGTTGGCGTCGCGTCTCGACTTCTTAAGTTTGATATCCGCATTGAAACGGATGTTTACATGATTCGATTTTGAGCCTGAGTTTTATAGTTTTGAGTGTGTGTTTTTATTGTGTGTGCTTGACTAAAATGAATAAATAAATTATAGTCTCACCCACGAAACCCAAGGAAACCAAGTGAATGACTTTTGTGGTCTTTCAGTCAGTAGTTTCAACCTTCTTTTCATAATCAGAACAAAATTAACAGATACAAACATTTGTTGCGGTACGAGAATAGGAATCGAACCCGGGCAATACCTTATCAATAGCCTGCCAAAGATCTCCGTGCTCAGCCTTCTATGGTGAGAGCAAGGTCAGAGAGTTTCCAACACGAGCATGTTAGAAACACTTTTCCTAATGGACTGTATACTTATTCAACCTTCAACACAAACAATGAAAGCTACTACATAAAGGCGAGTTAGAGCCTATTACTTCCAGTCATAAAATTTGGGGAATCGTGTATTCATCAAGAAATGGAATAGCCTATAATTCCCACAATGTAACTCTATCGAATCAAAGTTGTATATGTCTGAATGAGTTTGAACAATGATCGAAGTTCTCAGTAAAAGGGAAACTTTAATGATACTTACGAGTTAATTTAAGTCAATTGACCGATCTTTCTCGTCTGATCCATTGTTAAGATCCATGATGGTTTTATTGAGAACTTTTGTGGGGGGGTTTGGGGGTTCAAATCCCCCCAAAATGTTCAAATCCCCCCAAAATGTTCAAAATGTTAGGCCGGTAGTTTTTTTTCACATGGATATTAATGTAATTTCGTGTACATTTTTGTCATGACAAACCACAGGTCTTAGATATTAGTCTCTAGATTGTGTCTAAAAAACTAATTGATTTGAATTAATTAATTATGTATTTAAGTAACTACCTACTTAACTGGAGGGGCGCTAGAAACAGACAAGCATTTTACATACCTAGTAATTAATTAAATAAGTAAATTTAACAAAGCATAGAATAACCAATATTCAATTTTTGATTCTGCTGTAAAAAGCATTTATTTAGCCAGAATGAGGAGCCAACTTCGATTTGTAAGGAGCTGGCTGGCGGTACACTTCCCTTGAAAAATTTTTCTGGGCCGTCACGTTTTCATGGTGACCCTGCCATGCCGTGGTGATGCGATCATAGTCTTTGGCTAACTATATCTTTAACCACGAAACGTATTCAATGATCATTTCTTAGAATTTGCATGAAAGTGTTCATAAACACCTGAGGCTACCCTACAGATGTTATTTTCAAAGTAAGTATATGTACTGAATATTTTCCGTCTCTATTCTTACATTTAATTAGGGTAAAGCTGCCTGGGGTATGACAGCCTTACACTTTACGCCTTAAACTGTACCGGTTGCTATTAAATATTACTAATTTAACGTACTTACCATAATCATTAATTATGTAAAATTTTCATTCGCTCGCTGAACTGTGAACAGAATCTATCTACCACAAACAATTGTTACACTATGTAATAGTATATACTGATGTAGGTATGTATCATGGTAGGCACTTAGGTATAGTGATTGCCAAAACTATGTTCACAACTCAACTGACCAACTATGGTTTTAAACAGCTTCAAATGACTAATTAGCTGTGAGATAAATTTTGACGCAAAGCGTCCAGCAAACAGCATATCAAAACCAATTTTACATGGGTGTAAACGTCGCATTTTTGTAACTTAAGCGTTACTTAATTAGCTAATTTCGTCTTATTTTGCATGTTTTGATGACTTGAGTTGTGAAGCTACTTTTGATAGTGACTGTACTATATTATGATAGTACAAGTATCATGGTATACGCAGTGGGTGTAATCAGTTGATAGAGCTACGTCATGCTTGTTGGGGGGGTTGAATAAAACTTGGATCGATCTAATTACGTTGATATACTACCTGATAACACTTAATTGCTAACCGATAGTCATTTGATACAATGTAGACCAGAGGCCGTAGACAAAGTAACATTCTAATAGCGATGACGCCAGTAGAAAAGTCCAAAATGTATGGGATTGACGTTAGCTATCGACATGTCACATGGTCATTTGTATTGAATTACGACTGTAGAAATGGAATCGTTTCGAAACGAATGCCACTTGGCTAGGCCCTCTGGTGTGACTCTTTAATTGTCTAACAGGACTTTGAGCAACCAGAGCATCAAAAATACCTTGACACTGAAAAAATAATCATAAAAAGTTGTACAACGACTACGAGTTTTTTTAAAAACTTTTTTGTTTTGTTCGTGTGATTATTAATTTTAACGTCGGCGAATAAGAGTAAATATGCGATAAAGACCGGTCTAAATCAAGAATAACGTACAAAATAGGATTCAGTTTGAGTGTAAAGCTGAATTTGTTCAGTCTATTTGTATAGTTACTTCTGATAGTGGCTATACCATAGTTTATATAGGTATCCTGGTAATACGCAGTTGTCAATATTCATAAAAAATTCTAGTATAACCAGACATGACACTATAGCGCTGTCTGTCAATTGAGAAAAAAGTAAATTTTACAATAATTTAAAACCTATAATTAACATAAAGTAATTTATATTAATATTATAATATTCATTATAATTGGAAAAACGGAACACGTATGGTTAGATACTATTCATCCTTTCAGGAAAAAACATGTCATGTCGTCTTAATGTGAAGTTTATACTTAAACTTAACGATCCAACTTCAGTATTACCCCAGTTCACCCTATACGCTAGTAACTGTTTTAAACAGTAAAATAAATAGTTTTTACTTTTCACAAAATTTATGTTCACAAATGTTTGTTATTATTTAAATAATCATATCTCTAGGGGCTTTTTATCAATTCTTCATTCAAAAAATTTTCGAGTATTTCTTTGATACTTAAAATAACAAATAATTAATACCCTGAAGGAACAAACCTTTGTAAAATAAATAGGTAAATTTTTCAAAGCAAACTCATAAGCCAGAATAAAAAATACATGGTTATCTACAAAGCTACAGTTATTTTTAGAATCTGTAGTAACTTGATATCCCACAGAAATGTCAATATCATCGGACAGGACAGGGTTCGCGACCCCTCATCGGAAACACGTGTTTAGTAACCCATTTTCCAAGTACGGAAACGAAAGTGCCCCTTGCTGATATCGAAAGGACATGTCAGAGAGTAAAACTAGAGATGAAACTCTGAATCTTTACACTGAATCTCGTAATTAACGGTTTTGACAGTTGGGTTTTACTGTAAACGTAAAGCACAAGAAATAAAATATACTGTGTAGAACCTTATTTTTCTACATACATATTGAATTGTTCGTTATTATACATGAATAAGAATGAGTTTTTTTGTTTTTTTATTTGTTTTTATTTTATGACAAAGATACTGAGCGCTCAATAGTGCTCTGAGCTACACCCAGAAAAGAGTTTATGACTGCGCTGGCATTACTCGAATAAGTGCGCTGCCACACGCCTAGATTTCCAGAAACACTCAAAAGTCAAAGCTGTTCTTACCAAAACTAATCTAGTGGCTTCTCGGTACTGCCTGACGCGTTAGAGCGCTGCCACAAGGGCGTTGCGGCTGCGCTGGGACGACGGGCTGACGGAGCGGTGACGCTCCGTAGTTCTACATACAAATCTGAATGACATGCCATACGGGCGTCGACCCACCTGCAATACCCGTGTGGCAGCGCCCTTACGCAGACAGCTCCAGAGCAGAGGTTGTTTTGTTAGTACGGAAAATAAACAAACAAGTTACGTTTCTACGTATACGCTAGATAGTATATCCTATTCTACAGACATGCGTAGGCAAGGTCAACATATCGATTCACAAGTAAGTGTATTAGAAATTGGGCATGTATACAGTCAGTCAGTTCTACTAAGTGTGACAGTGAAGTATTGGTATTCAGGTCATACCAAAATAGCTGCATAAACTCTCTGTCACTTAAAGGCTGTTTACACATTGATTAGTGCGAGTGCGAGTAGGCTTGATTGCGAGTGCGAGTGCGAGTGCTTAGTGCTTAGTTGTGTCCAATACTGTTTATAGCTGCTGCGATTAGTAAATTCAGTTGCAAATACAATAACAATGCTCAGCGAGCGCAATAATGCTAAACACTAATCACTAAACAAGCATGTCCAAATGTGTTTAGTACAAGGCAAGCTGCGAGTCAGGGGAAGGATGGGAGCGCGGGACGGGGCTACTCGCAAAAAAATAGGACTCGCTTCTATTCACTTTACTACGCTGATTACTAATCACTCGCACTAATCAGTTGCTGTCCAAACGTGTATTTTACTAATCACTAAGCACCTGCGCTAAACACCTGCACTCGCGCTAATCAATGTGTAAACCAGTCTATATACACATTTGTGGTGTAGTCACTGAACCTCTAAGATCGTTCTTCGCATAATCCACGTTTAGTGTATCACCCGTATACTAGCTTGTGTTGCAATTTTGGCATTTACCTATCTAGTGAAGTAACGCTATATGAAGTAAGATTTTGTGAGCTACTGGTACATGCTTAGTGTAACTTTAGCTTACTTTCTGACTGCGCTGTGAGACCTGGGAATATAATACAGCAGTTTGTTAGTTTAACTGTGATATATCTACAAAATGTTATGTTATGTACACGTTAATGCCTGTCTAAGTTAATTGTAACTTCAGCTAGTTGATGTGAATTATTGTACAAATGAGTGATCAATGAACTACAAAGATTAATTAAATTTAAAATTCGAAGGATTAATTAAATTTAAAATTCGAAGGATTCATTTGCAGTACCTTAGCTGAATAGGTATACTGTGGCACATTGTAGAAAAGTGAGACCAATTTTCTTTGTCGTACTTCTCATTTTATCACAAAAGTACTTGGCTGCATTGTCAAATAAAACACGTGGCACGGAAATACTAGTATCTACTAAGCTGTCATCAGGAGCCCGACGCCACACCACGCCACAGTTAGGCCGTGATACAAAATGTCTGCAGGTATATACCAGATACTGGCAAACCTACATGCCAAATATATTGTGTCAAAATGATACACATGCCAGTAGCTGGCATGCCAGTTTCTAGTGCTAGTAATGGCATGCGACTCTCTATCCACTTGAAAAATCAAACTGCTTGCGATCTCCTTGCATGCTTAGTACTACTAGCATATATGAGCTATGTAGAACCTCGTTACAAATGCTAGTAGCTCGCACTTGTCAATACCTAGCATGTTTTTGTGTGAGCTCCAGGCTTATTAATCAATATCAACGGTATATCATAATATTTTTTGACGTGACAACGTCTTATAATTCGATAGAGCCGGCTGCACGCACGAAAAAACATGACTCATGCGGCGTTACCTCGCTCTGAGGCGTTCCATGTAAGGCTTGAAGTGCAAGCGAGAGCGCGGAACGAGCGACAAAGAAGCACAATCGGTGACGTTGTCACGTTCAACTATCGTCAGTAAACCGACTTTACAGACAACCAATTTTTTATATTAAATAGACACGCTCTCCATAATGTGCCACAGCATAACCCAGTAACTGTACACTGTGGTCAAATAACTGTACAAAATAACTGAAAAAATCTCGGATCGTAAACTCGAATAATGTAACTAATTAATAAAGAGTCTGAAAATGTATTCGTTGGTTTAAGCGAAAAATCCGTATAAAAATAAACAGGTTAACCTTGTAGAGAGCAAATTTATTACTTCACATCAGTCACCCGTATCAGGCGATGGCAGGGTTGTCAGGTCATGCCGGGGTTTGTCTCCTTGACCTATCTGTCTAGACAATGATATGCTGTTTCTAGCTTTTCTAAAAAAAAACAGTTTAATTTGTTTGAAAATGCAACTAAGCAAGAATTGCGCGATTGACTTTAATTTCGTCCTCATACTGTGCCATGAAAGCAAGTTTGTTAACAAGTTGAAGTGGCAATGGGCAGGTCATTATAGCTCAAAGAACTGATGGTGGGAAATAAAGGCCCTCGAGTGGCGACCACAAATCGGACGACACGGTAGAGGAAGGCCCTCCACTCGATGGACTAAAGACATTTTAAACGTCGCAGGAAGTCGGTGGATGGAAGCGGCTCAAGACCGTTCATCATGGCATTCTAAAGGGGAAGCTTATGCCCAGCAATGGACTCTACAGGCTGATAACAATGATGTTAACTGTGCCATGATCACCCATAGTTTGCTATATTATAGTTTCTGAGCCAATCTGACCAACGACCACTTTTATGTTACTGGTAAAACATATTTGACGTTAAATTTCAAGTGCTCTACCGTAGCGCAAAATCAAGATTTTTTTCAGTTAGGTCTTGTGATTTTGGCAGCCCTAATCGAGGCATAATCGCAGGGCGCAGGAATACCCTGAAATATTACACCACCAACAATGAAATAAGGAATAGATGAACGCAATCCATCACGGTTCGGTGTCGTGTTACGAATCAATGGTTGTCATACATCATTAATCATACATACGAGTACCTACATACATCCGTATTCAAGTGCCACTTTCGAAGTTATTAAAAACATATGTTTTAAGTTTACTATAAAGTAGCATTAAAAATGTTTTATTTGCAACGCCCTTGCTATAACTAAAACTATGTTAAGGAAGAGCGAGACCTTCTAGCACAGGTATTATATACTTAAAAGGTGTTTTCCGTTACGGCTAACACTATGTGATATTAAGTTAAAGAAATAAACATTATTATTACAAATATCGGTTCCGTAGCTATATTTAACTTACTTCTGCGGTTAAAGATATTCAATAATGACGAATGTCAACGACGAACTGATCTTATCATTTCATATTACCTTGTTCTGTATTGTCAGTCCTCTATGTCAGTTTGGATAGTGGATTACTAGCTGCGTGGACCTACTATACCCAAAGTAAATAGTAGTAGTAGTAGTCGGGTAGTAGGTTCATGACTGGCTGTTAATTGTTAGTGGGTTTTGGATGTCCTTGAAAGCGGTCGTCAAATTGTCAGCGACGAGCATAAAGGACGTTAAATTTATTGATGCAATTTATGTCCGAAATGTTGAATGATATACTAAAGGGTTTTATTTTGATTTA
This sequence comes from Epirrita christyi, assembly GCA_951392215.1. Lineage (NCBI taxonomy): Eukaryota > Metazoa > Arthropoda > Insecta > Lepidoptera > Geometridae > Epirrita > Epirrita christyi. The sequence goes on from OX595843.1 coordinate 4,164,705, forward strand.
AAACTTTTTAACGGATTTGTGTCTGCTACGGAGCCTATGTGTACTGGTTTGAATACGACTACTGAAAGGTATGTCAGATTAAAAAAGTTGGGGAGGGCCAGTCTGAACATATTTATTCTTCAGTAATTTCAAATGATTTGTACAAATAAGTGAATGTGTATTTTTCAAAAATAAAACATAAATCGTATAAACCTATAAATTATTTTAAGTCTGATTCAAATCTGAATAGTTGTGGCATATACTGACCAGTTTATTTCACAGAACTTTCAACGTTTTGTGAAGTCATCGCGTTGGCTAACCAACGTTCAGTTATATTGGTCACCAACCAACAATACTGAATTTTGCTATTAAAGCAACATTTATCAAGATTAAAATATCATAATAATCATCACAATCTTAGTAATTGTGAAAATGGGATACGTTAGTCAACTTAACTCCAACATGAAGTGATTTTTGCAGTGGTGCTACGAACAGCTACGTGTGTTGCTACAAATGCTACGACGTAGGGTATAGAATACATTAGTACACGGTATTCAGGCATTATACAAGTTTATAGAAGTATAGCTACGAAGCTAACCGTTGGTTCGTGGTTTTATCACGTTTTTTTTTTCTGAGTATATATTTTAATTTTGTGTAAGAAACGAATAAAAATCAAAGTCAATAAATATTTTATTTTTTAAATTTTCAAGTTTAATTTTGTATCGTCTTATAAACTAAAATTACTCCTGTTTCAACGCGACCAAATCTAGAAGAATCATGGCAACAAACTCGGCTTGGCTTGATTACATGATCCTTCTTACTACTAGATGGGAAACACCTGTGCGATGCCTTGAGAATAAAGAGAAGCTATACATAGAAATAAAAAACTTTAAAACCTTAGATGGTAGTCAAATGTATAAAACATATAAAGATAATCAACAATAGTTCATATAAGATGCACACGCTACCTTTGATATATCATAGTACCGTTGATGATTCCCCATATAAAGCCTACATACTTTCTTTAATCGAAATTTTTAGTTAATTTTATTTTTTGTAATAATACATGCACTTTTTTTCATAAAATTATCTAACTATCCGAATAAAAGCAGTGTCATGGAAGAACTGGTTCAATCAGCCGTCAGTAAATAAAACTGCGTACCTAGCTTAGATATTACTTTTGTGCAGGTATTCATAGATTGTAGTCGAAGGGTACGTTTGAACCCTTTGTAGCCGTGACTTATCTCATTGTGCCTCCTCTCGAACTTATTTTCCTTTCTTTGTATACGATTTACGATATTTGAAGTTGGGGTATTTTAATAGAATATTTATAGATTATGTTGATGAAGCCGTGGTGGGTCCGGCCTAAGAATAGACCCCTCCTTCTCCTCCCATGGATGTCGTAAAAGTCGACCAAGGAAATTCATCAGGGGATGGGCAGCAGTATCCATCTGAGTACTTAAAACCAATACTGCGATCACCAATCCGCCTGCCAAGCCCTCCATTGTATTCAATGGGGAAGGCTTCGTCCAGGAGTGGACGTAGACAGGCTGATAAAAAAAATGATGTTCATGCAGCCACTTATATTTCGAAATGTTATTGATTGAAGAAGTCTGACGTTTTTAATTGAAGTAAAACTGCTGTTAGTAGTAGAACTTCTTTTGAAAGAGTTAGTCCGGGGAAGTACTACAACCGTACCTATTTTTGCTACTAAGCAGTAGTGCTCGCGTTGCTGTGTTTCGATTTAAAGGGTACGGGTGCCGTGCTGGTGAAATTACAGGCACATGAGACTTTCATTTTTGTGTCTCAGGATTGGCAGCGCGCGTTTGATGCCGCTGGTGTTGCTATGGTAACTACTTTCCATCAGATGGGCCGTATGCTTGTTTGCTATTCAAGTAGTATAACAAAATATTAAGCGCTATAATATTCATTAATTCATTTCATTACTCACAATCAAAGGCTTTTTACACAGCAGCATAAACTCAGATAGACCATGAATGTGAAACAGTCACAGGAGAGACATACGAACGAAACAAACCTTGAGCTTTTTTTATTCAAATTTTATAATATCCCGAAAACAACCAAAAAGACAGGGATTAAACCCGCTGTTTTATTATCAAGACAATTTTTTTCACATCAAGTAAACTTGTAAGCTTTCAACAAAAAAAATAATCAACCAAAAAAGACTCAATTTTAATCAACTCAAGTATTTAAACTAATTGAAAACCGTGACAAGAAGGGTTACCAAAATTAATTGAAGTGACCGACAAAACGCTCCTAAAATAAAAATCCATTAAAAGTATTTTAATTTACATTTTAGTGATGATCAAAGTAAATGGGTCACTGAAAACGCCCCTGGCTCCACAAAACCATGGCAGCAATAATAGCACTAACAAAAGTACAGAAATTCCACTCAGACCGACTAAACCCGGTAGTATATATAAATCTAAGGCTTAAACGTAAGCGATATTGAAGCTTAAGGTCAGCGCATGACAGATAAATTCCATTTAACGAAATATCTTTAGCACCGTGTGAACACCAGAATTGTCTTTGATTGGGTTGCTTGCATCCCAGCCATAAGTTATCGCAATAAGGCTTCGTTTCCACCAGAGATGAGCGAGGATGCGTAGCGAGGGATGTGTTTTTTAAGAACTAATAGAATCACTTTATTTACCTAGCCTCGCTCAGCGCAGCTCTGGAAACGGCTTAGCGAGCGAGGTTGTTATACGTACAAAACAAGCGAGGTGCGTGCGAAGAACGTGTTGCGAGGAATGTGTTGCGAGGAATATGTTGCGAGGAATGTGTTGCGAGGAATGTGTTGCAAGGGATGTGTGCGAGAGATGTGCACGAGGGATGGACGCGAGAGAAAGAGAGAAACTACTAGCTGTCTGTCTGAAAAGAGTCCGCTACTCATCCTCGCACCGCTCATCTACAGCGCAGCTCTCTGGTGGAAACACTCACATCGTTCCACAGCCTCGTTACGCATCATCGCACCGCTCATCTACCTCGCACATCTTTGGTGGAAACACAGCCTTAGCTTATTATCCACTAACATTCGATTTGGCATGACACAGGCTTCATAAAACTTTGGAATATTCAGAAAAAGGTTAGGAACCGAGTGAATAATGGAAATGATAATTCAACGGGTTCAATTTAGAAATTTTCTGTCCCTTTGGTTTGGTTGAAATAAGATGAAGATGGTTTTATGAAGGGAACACCGATATATTGAGTGAACATCTGCTTTCGACAGTCATTATCAAATGTATCTGGTTGGAATCGACATGAACTCACTGGAACTTGTTTAAAAACTTATGTATGTAGGTTTATTACATACGTTTTATGTCCTACTAACATATATTATGTTATTATTTATTTATTTAAGTAGACCAGATTAGTTTAAATCAATGTATTTATGAAAATATTATAAACATTATTGATGTTATAAATACAAGTGTATCTTAAGCCCGATCTAAAGGTAGCTCAACCAATCCAAATCATTACCAGGCGGAAGAATTTCTACCAAAATTACGACAAAACTCTACATTCCTCAAATGAAGTCAGTGAGTCAAACATTCCCAGAATTTGTAGCAAACACCAGGTAAAGTTGGAACGACTCCTACAATGTAGATGTTTGCAGCAATGGAACTTTGTAAAGCACGTACAGGTTTACTGTCGATCAAAAGTTTTACAACATTAATGTTCTGAAACTATGAAATGTTTGTGTGAGCATTAAAATAATGTTGTTTGACAGAATACATTGCTATAGAGCTACAATGTCAAAAGTCATGTGCTATTTTATTATTACTAATTGTTATATTATTTGGCCGTTACTGCCCTTATCCGACACAGCTCTCAGAATTAGCAAGTTGAATTGGCAATGGGCAGGTCATATAGCTTGAAGAACTGTTAACCGTCGGGGAATAAAGGTTCTCGAGTGGCGACCACAAATGGACGACGTGGTAGAGGAAGGCTCTCCACTCGATAAACTAAAGACATTATAAAAGTAGCAGGAAGTCAGTGGCTCAAGACCGTTCGTCGTGGCATTCTAAGGGGGAGGCCTATGTCTTCTACAGGCTGATGATGATGATAACTGTCCTTATTGGTATACCCCCTCTTAATCTTAAACTCTTCCTCACGAGTCGAGCTATCACCTATCTTGACTCATCCGAGTATTATAGATGTGGTCATAAAGTATTGAATTTTAAAATATATTTATCTGTAACAAACAAGTCACTTTCAACAGTTTCAACATAAATGAAATCGAAATGCGACAACAGTCATACGTTACATACACTGGTCCACATTAATAATGCTTGTCTCTCGCTTCGTAAACACCCTCCTGGTGCACTCAGTACTATTGAAACTATCGGATATTGAGTAGAATGTGGTGTGATATATGAACTTTCAAAAGATCGGGGTATGGATTTGCGTGGACACGCCCGTGTGTTTTACGTTAATACGAAATTATGTGACGCAGCGAAACGACTTCAAAATGTGCGCTTTAATATTTCGCACGTCACGTTATCGTGGACGTTAACTTCCACAATGTAACGTGGACATTGACGTCGAACGTTAAATGCGAGGGAGTGCGAGCATGTGGAAAACTCACACATAAAGTAACCTTTGTAGCTACGTACGACCACTACATTTTAAAATATCGCGACGATTTTAGAGGGTTGCTTGGTATGTCGTAGCATCATGTCTTGGACGTGGACGTTACAACGTCATCGTCACGGAAATTTAAGAGCATCTTCATAAATTTCCATACAATTTACTTTCCTGTGTTATCGTGTCGTGGATGTCCACGATAATATCGTCGCGTTGAAAATTATAAAAGCACCCAATAGTGGCGTTTTTATCGCGCGATTTATCACAATCTTCACTCAACGTAATAAAATATGTGATCCATTAGCTATCGAGTAGTGTAATTCAATTTTGTATGTAGATAATTGATATTATTATTATTTATTTTATTAACCGACTTCCCAAAAAAGGAGGAGGTTCTCAATTCGGTTGTATTTTTTTTTTTTTTTTATGTTTGTTACCTCATATCTCCGGCGTTTATGAACCGATTTGGAAAATTCTTTTTATATTTGAATAGATATACTTCCAGATTGGTCCTATTTTTATCAGAATCCAGTTCTGATGATGGAATCCATGAGGAATTGAGGGAACTCTTCAAATATTGTAGGCATACATATGGCGATTTTACTATTTTCAGCAACAAACCAAGCATTTGCATTTAAAAAGTATAATAATCCTTTCACCACTATGGTTCTGTCATCATTTTTTTTTCATCCAAATATTTTGTCGAATAAAAAGGAGGAAGTCGGTTTTTTAAGTGAAAAGTTATTTCAGACAAATGTCAAAATATGTAGCTGCAACACAAAACTGTATCCCCCGATTTTGTTATCATCAGTTTTCTGGATTGCCTTGAACTATGGCCGCAAATTTAATTACATATTCACGTCAAAAAATGTAGTTGCAGTTTAAAACGTTTTACTATAACCTTTATACACCTTTTGCCGTGGTGTGTCCGGTTATAAAACACTATCATGACTTAAACAACAACAACACTATCCCGCCTTGCTCTGCCAGCCAATATTTAGAACAAACTTACTCAAATTTGCCCCAATGTCACACGCCATCCGTTTAGTTAATGTTGTTTCGGAGAACAATGTTGACATTTTTCATCACAGCCTGCCGAAACTCATGGAGATAGCGCAGCTTGTTTTGGAGAAAGTTGAATAGTAGTGGTGCCTATTAGTAATATTATAGGTATTCCCCAGTAGGTGCCTACTTATTTTTAAGCTTGGTTCTTTGTTTTTATTTTATATAATCATGTGCATATAACATCGCTTTAGGACCTACTCTGTTAAGGTGTTATAATAGTTTTTTTAATAAATAAATCACCAAGACTCGTTTCACTCGTTCGAGATAATTTCCTTGAAGATAAAACCTTGCAAAATGTCAAAGAATTTGTTCTTGTCTAACAGTTTTTCTAGAGTCTTTGTTCAATTAGGAGCTAGACTGAAGGCTCGTTTTTCACTGCAGTTGAAATAGCTTGTTTAATTTACAAGACAAGTAAAAAAATATGTCGACGTCCTCAGAGATCTAAATACTATCTAAAGGTGTCCTCCATGGGATATATTGAAGTGAGATTATAGGTTTGAAATATGTTACATATACTTCGAAATATCTACACTCTAATATTATAATGAGGTGAAATTTGTTTATTTGTATACAGATAAACAAACTTCAAAGATTAAATAAAGAATAATTCATTATCATTAAGTCATCTTTAGTTGCAAGAAGTCGGTGGACGGAGGCGGCTCAAGACCACGTGTCGGAGCATTCTAAGTACATTCCTTTGTCAAGCAGTGGACTTCTACAGGCTGATGATAATAATAATAATAATAATAATAATTAATTTATTGAGTCAGATACTTAAAATCCATTTTTTGTTAGTAGGTACACTTAAATTATTTGTTAAAAAATACATAATAGCCGTCAGACACTGTAACTGGGAAGTAGGTAATTAAAAACTTATATCCGAATCCCGACCAAACAGACTCCAGCGAGACGCCTACCTGATCAGGACTCGAACAAAAGCCTTCATTACTGGCAGATCGTAACGATCAGGAATGACCTGCAGGATGCTGTTGGAACTGCTCCGCACTCTGCTGAGCAATGAGGCAGTTTTCTTACGGATGATGGCGTGAAAAACATCAACCCTAGGCTCCGCAAACATTGTAGATGCACTGCAGAAGCGAGGCAGTCAGGCATAATGATGAGGGGCAATCTCTGAAACTACTTAGCCCATTCTAAAAAATATTTTATTTATAGAAAACCACACAATCCCCGATTAATATAGGCTATGTTTTATTCTAATAAAAACTAACCACCAAAACCTCGCGGGCGCAGTCCGTTGGAAATGTATACCTATATGAAAGTATGTTAAGTAGGCTTAAATTATGTTTTTTTTTTTTAACACTTTTTATCAAAATTTTAAAACTTAAAGACTCATTCTAAACAAACTTGTACGTAAAATTCTCCGCACATATAAGTTAAAACCTAAATATTATTTTCCATTATTTAACTTAATAATAATTTCTGTAGTCTATATTTTTCTGCTGTAGTAAATACTCATCAACATGAAGGATCCTTTCTCACATCTCTTAAACTAGCTTTGGGGCAGTTGCCATATAAATAAACATAAGCTAGGCGCCTGTCTGTTATAATATAATAACGTGTTCTGAGATACTAACACTATTTTTGGGTATAAAATAGGGGCATACAAGTGAAATGTTTAGGAGTTTCCCTTCCATTTCGATTAAGCCGACCGACTCGTTGCAATTGGAAGTGTCTTACGTCCGTTACAAGCAATATTGAGTGTACGAGGGTTAAGTGGCGATGCGAGGGGCCCCATATGTCATGTCCTTTATGAACATGAAGTCCTGCTCGTAGATCTCTAGTTTTATGATAGTGAAGCTATACAGCAAATTGCCTGACATGAGTAACCCAACGCTAGGAAAAGTAAGGAAATGCTCAAAAACTAGAAAACACTTTGTTTATCATTCAAAATCTGCTTACAAAAGCTATATTAAGCTAAGCTAAGCTTTTATATATCTATAAAAAAGGCAAAAAATCAAATTTTTTGTATGGCTCCCATACAAGAGTTTTTTTCGTGTTTGTTGTTGAAGCGTCAACAGAAATACATCATCTGTGAAAATTTCAACTGTCTAACTATCACGGTTCATGAGATACAGCCTGATGACAGACGGACGGACGAACAGCGGAGCCTTAGTAATAGGGTCCGTTTTACCCTTTGGGTACGGAACCCTAAAAACACTATGTAAGTATACTATGTTTCAAGTGTAGGTATTAATTTTTAGCACGAGACAGTGGAACAATTTGATTACCCCTACGTGCCTTAGGATTGAACAAGAAATAAGTAATCATCATCATCATCAGCGGCCTTTAGACATCGACTGCTGGTGGTCTAAAAAAGCCACTTTATATGAATCCATAATACGACGATTCATATAAAGGAATTGCTAAGGATCTGCTGAGAATTCGGAAAATGAATTGCTACTAGATGAATTTGCCACATTGAGCAATTCATCTGGTAGCAGTTCATTTTCCGAATCCTTAGCAATTCATTTATATGAATCGTATTATGATTCATATTATGATTCATATAAAGTGGCCTTTTTAGACCTGCTGGACGAACAACAATGGGAGGAATTGTCATAATCATCACGCTTGGTAGCCGGTTTGATGATCGCAGTATTCGTGTTGAGTACTCAGTTTGGTGCTGGCCATCCCATTACGCAATCCTTTTTTACGACATCCATGGGAGGAGATGGAGTGGTCTATTCTATGGGTAGAAATACCACGGCAAGGGCTCAATATAATTTTCAGATTTTGTACGAAACGTCACGCATCTCCAAGTCAATATATTTATTGCGCTAAAGAAAGTAATAAGTGTTGCTCTTCTCATCATAGAAAAAGAAGGCAAGTTCATTCAATTTAATCAAACAACAATAAAGTGTGTCACACACGTAGCAGATGTTATTATGTTGTTGTGTACAGTTTGTGCGAATAAATGTTTCCTTTCTTTTCTTTCTTTCTTTCTAGATGCGGTAAGACATCTGTATCTGAGTGCGTATCTGTCCATATCGCTCTCTATACTAAACCCAAGGAGCAACACACACGTAGCAGATCACTTATATTTTACCGTCAAGCATCTGCAGGCACCGACATATATCATAAGATGGACAGACTATATCTGTGTATACAAATTGAAATACGATACAGTTACATAGTAGTAGTATACATTTTCGTATATTATCGTATCTGCTACGTGTGCGATACCTTCAGATGCGATAAGTTTTTATACGCATATAAAATACTACCGCGTCTGCTGCGTGTTTGATGCACTTAAAACATTGTAAGAATCGACTTCTTAGCTTTCATTTAGCTTCATAATACTTTTTACTGCTCCTCAGATCCACGAAGTAACCCTGATTATCCTTCAATATTATGCGGAGGCTTAAGAGCCGCTTGTCCCATTCGCGCCATTTAAATGAGCCCCGATGGCTCTATCGGCTTTTTACACGTCATCAGTTTTGGAGCACCCTTAATTTTCAATGGAGTTTTCAATGTTAAGGCTCGCTACTCTTGTATTTGCCGACAAGGCACTTCGTTTCACTAAAACACAGCTCGGGAACTTTGGGATTATTGCTGAAGGCTGAAATTTGGAGTTTTTTGTTCTCTTAATTAGGGTGACACTTGCTGTGGTGCATTTGAAGCTGATTCTTAGGAAATAATCTAACATAATCTATAGTCTTCGGCCGCTTTGACAACCAGTTGTGAAAGCGTAGTTTGTCTTCTTTTTTGGCAACCGTTGCGATAGAATAATGGTTTTCATTTAACACCACCAGTAGCCAGATAAGAAGTTTTTCCCAAAAAATAAACGCTATTTTAGGTTAGTAGTAGAAATTCTTGTAAAAGAGTTCGTCCGGGGAAGTACTACAACCATACCTATTTCTGCAGTCAAGCACTAATGCTCGTATTGGTGTCGGTGAAATTACAGGCACATGAGACTTTTCATCTTTATGTCTGAGGGTGCAGTGAGATGACACGTAGGGCGCATCCTAGGTGGACGTGACCTAAGAGGTATTGCATTTTTTATAAGGCTGGGATTACCGCTTAATATCAGGTGAGCCAAATAACATAACACCCAAAAGTCACATACATAGTCCTAATTCCACACTAAGATTCCCTGTGTCTTTGTTATCAGGAACAACGAGTACCATGGTACCACAACACCCAGACCCGGGACAAATATTTACAGATCATACAAACATTTGTCTCGCAGCAGGAATCGAACCAGCATCTCTTGCGTTTCAGCTGGCTACTCGCCCACTGCTCTACGAAAGCCGTCAAAAATGCCATATTGTTATTAAAACAAAAAAAAAAATTGTTTTGTGAGAATTTAAAATTACTTTGGATTTGTAGAGCAGCTCTACACATCCAAAGTAATTTTCAATTCTCTAAGCGAACACAACGCAATGTTACTAATACAGCCTGAAACACATTGGAAACACGGTAGCCCTGGTAAAGCCGGTAAGCCTCCGGCATATAGCTGTCGTGGTTTGAAAACCTGGATGCAGTTTCAACTAGCTTTGAAGATACGGGTCTGTAAGTAATGTGGCTTTATGGCTTTGAACAAAGTATAATCTGCCCATTACATGCCAGATAACAATAAAGGTACTACTACTGTTACTTGCACTTCTTTTCGCGTGGATGACATAAAGCCAACTAAGGGATTAACATCAGAGGCCCAATTCTCTTATTAAAAATTCGTTAAAATAAAGTTTGGGTCTCGTGTCGATCTCGAGTCGATCTTGTGTCGATGTCCTAAAAGTCAGAAATGGTATTCTCTTAGGCTTTATTACAACATAGTAATATGATTACATCGAAATGTGACCGAAACTTGAACGATTCAAAGTTTTTTCGATAGTTCTAGCTTACATAGATGGAGTCTCTCTTTACTTTTTCCAATGATAATATATAACTATCCTACTCTATTGGTAGGGACCGTGAATCGGAAGTGGACTAAATTGTTATTATGACGGAGCAGAATACCAACTTTCTGTCAATTCACAATTCACTCTCGATTTAGTCAACTTTCAGTGAAGTTTTCAAATAATTTAGAAAATTGGGCCTCAGGGGAAGGGAAGCAGCATCCGCTTGAGTACTCAACACCAATCCGCCTGCCAAGCGTGGTGATTATGGGAACCAAAATATGGTAAACACGATCGTGCGTCGCGGCATTCTAAGGGGGAGGCCTATGTCCAGCAGTGGACTTCTGGGCTAATGATGATGATGATGACTGTAGCTTCGTGTCACTGGTTCTTTCTTTTCACCTTGCGATAGATCAATGACCAGCTTAAGGTATGTAATTTGCTTAATGGCTATTTTAATACATTGATATCAAAGTGTTGTGGTGTGTCCGGACTAAGAATAGACCTCTCCGTCTCTCACCTGGATGTCGTAAAAGTCGACTAAGAGACACCAGAAGATGGGCAGCAGCATTTAACTGAGTACTGTGTGTATGTATGTCTCAGGGCGCGAGTCACGCTCACATTTGTCCGTTTTGTTTTAATTATATTTACTTTAATTTACGCACATCAAAAGGACTGTTCTCCAATTGCTAATTCATCTGTGTCACCTTAAAATATATTTTAGTAGCATTAACATCATCACAATTTATTAGTTTTTTAACCGACTTTAAAATAAAGAGGAGGTTCTCAATTCGGTTGTATTTTATTACAAGCTTTTATTTAACTTGCAATGTATGTATATTTGTACGGGTGGAATCTTGCAAATTAATTTTAAATCAGTTATCTTTAACCGATTGAGCTGAAATTTTTCATACTTGTCAAGTTCAGATGACAATACAATATTATGGTGATGCGAGCTGATCTGATGATGGAGACGGAAGGTGGACAACGGAACTCCTCGATGATTAGGTAGTAGCCTGGCAGTGTTTGGGCTCATTTTGATCAGGTTCCAATAAAGAATTTAACAAAAGCTTGTTTTGAAAAATTTATTTTTCAACAATTAACTTTTTAGAGTGAAAAGTAACTATTCACTCTTAAGTGTTGCTTACAAATTAATTGCTCCCATAACAATTTCCCACCTGTTCTAGTCTGTAATATACAACAGTTTCACTTTAAAAGGAATAGTTTTGCAATTTTTAATATTAAAAGCAGAGCACATAAGTTCGTAGGTGAGTACTTGTTTATTACAGAATGTTTCCCTGGCTTCTAGAAGTTTCTCTCACACGCGTTGAGAGTGTTTCCGGGAAAACAATCTGCATAAAATGAACTAAGTTACGTAAATACCTACTTCATCATCTTCATTATCATCAGAAGGTAGTCATCCTTAGCTGGCCTCATCATACTATGCTACAATGAACCGTACAATATAAAATAGACGAACAAATATATAGTAACAATTCCGCTCCTCTCCAACGAAAACACTGAAAGAATTCGACACGTGTTTCGCCTCTCAACGAAGCATCCTCAGGAAACGGTAGGCTTACTGCGTGCTAGAACGAAAAAGACACACTACTGCAAAAACTCCGCTGCCATGTTGCCTCTTCGAACGCCGAACAGAGAGTGGCAACATGGCTGCGGAGTTTTTGCAGTAGTGTGTCTTTTTCGTTCTAGCACGCAGTGAGCCTACCGTTTCCTGAGGATGCTTCGTTGAGAGGCGAAACACGTGTCGAATTCTTTCAGTGTTTTCGTTGGAGAGGAGCGGAATTGTTACTATATATTTGTCCGTCTATTTTATATTGTAGAATGGATTTCCGCAAAGTCACGCTTGAATCAATTAATTACAATGAACCGTCTCGAGCTACCTCCATCCACCTACTTCCATCAACTGGGGGACTGTCCTATACTGCGTCATCTACTTCGCGGTCACCACTCACGAGCCTATATTCACCAACGCTAGTCGGTTCTACTAGCTATATGGCCTCCCCATTGCCACAACTTGTAAATTCTGAGAGCTATGTACCGACTAGCTTTCTTCTGCAGGTCTCCTACGCAATATTTGGACCCGGTCACGTAGTGATATTTTTTTGTCCAAGTTCAATTCCACGCAAAGCTCTCTCCATAACCCGCTGCGTGACTTTGAGCTGGTGTATGAAGTCAATTATAGCTACCATGTCTTAGGCTGCGTTTCCACCATAGATGAGCAATGATGCGTAGCGAGGGATGTGTTTTTTAAGATAGAATAACTTCATTTACCTATCGCACATCTTTGGTGGAAACACATTAATGCCGTATGTTTTCACTGAACACGCACTAGATATACATACCTGCAAATATACCTTAAAATAAGCTACATTCATTTTATACACTTAGAAGAATAAGGAAATAAAAATACATATCTCTATCCTACTAATATTATAAACGCGAAAGTTTGTGAGTATGGATGTCCGTTACTCTTTCACGTAAAAACTACAGAATGGATATGAGTGAATTTGGAATCGAGATACTTTACGTCCTGGATTAACACATAGGCTACTTTTCATCATCATCATCATCATCCATACTCACAAACTTTCGCGTTTATAATATTAGTAGGGTATAAGTAGGATGTATATTCGTTACGTTGACATATTACCATGCTCGTCACTTCACTTATAATTTAACTGATAACCGTGAGCTATTTACATGCCCACGAAACGTGCGATGTAAATCGTAAAATTTGGGCATCTTATAATGGTATACCATGTGCCGTGTTATGTCCAGCCTATAAGAATAGATCAATCCTTCTCCTCCCGTGGATATATTAAAAGCCTTACTAAGGGATTACACCATAGGATCACCAATCCGCCTGTCAAGCGTGATTGATCATGGAAAATCCCCCCATTGTATTCAATAAGGGAGGCCTCGTCCAGCAGTGAACGTAAACAGGCTGGTGATAATATAATGATATGTTGTACTTGTATTAGCTTGATATCATTCCCAAAGTATTGTGAATACAAAGTTTCAAAATACCGTTTGTACCTAAAACTACATTGTAAAAACAGCTTACTCAGAGACTATAACATCGTTAATAGGTGTTCATATCATAAAACCTAAAGTATCTACAACAAAATGAACCGAGATCTCTTGCCATAAAGACTATTTTGCTTAGTTGATGATTGCTATAAAATTTTAAAGCATTCCGGGAATCGATGATATTGTTCATATTATTTCGTTAAAGGTGCTTTTACTATGACACTTATATCATAAATGAGAGAACAATAATAGCAGGAGTCAGAGTTGGGGCTTAGCGTAATTGTCTTAGCTTTAGTTTTGAATGGATACAAAATTGTACGAAGTTGTCGGATACATACAACTTCAAGCGTCATTTTGATCATGATATTGTCACGGGCACGGCTTATCTCGAGTGGCGACCACAAACCGGACGACGTGGAAGAGGAAAATCCTTCACTCGATGTACTAAAGACATTATAAACGTCGCAGGAAGTCGGTGGATGGAGGCGGCTGAAGACCGTTCGTTGTGGCATTCTGTGGAAACCTATGCCCAGCAGTGGACTTCTACAGGCTGATGATGATATGATGATGGGTGGACAAACTAAAAGTAATTTTTATGGACAACATTTTCTTGCAATTTAGCATATATCACTTTTACTCGACTTCTTTCCTGTGGCTCAAGTTTCGGTACTGGAAATTGCTTCCAGTTTTCATCGCTTTTCTGAGTCAACAAAACGCTTTCTGTGAGTCAATATTTGTAAGTGAACTCATTGACTCACTGTAAATAATACCGCTTTATTGCTGGTTATATTACCGGCTCTGGAACTTACAAGCGACAATAATAATTGATGTTGACTACGAAATAGATGTAAAGTACCGAATGCGTACACCAGAAGATGGGCAACAGCATTCACCTGAGTACTCAAAATGAATACTGCGATTACCAATCCACCTGTCTAACGTTGTGATTATAGCAAATCTCCTCATTGTATTTTATGGGGGAGGCCTCGATGCAGTGGACGTCTAAAGGCTGCTGATCATGATGATGACGATGACTGAATGCTTTACATGTTAAAAGGGCTCTGAATTATCATGATTTTTAATTTTTAAGACAAGGATTGTAACATATTTGTATTGGCTCCCCCATAGAAATTACATTATTCAGGACAATATTATCTACTTAGCCCAGCTGACTTGTTGTTGTTGTATCTATAACAAACTGAATATAAAACAAGTTAAAGAAACTGAAAAAAAACTCAATCTAAAGTTTCACTGTTTAGACTAAACAGTTTAAATCCAGATCGTTGAATTCTCATAAAATACAGATACAATTAATAAACAGAAATGACTAAGTAAGTGAACACGGTGCTAATTGTTTAAATTAAAACACTTTCGTCCCAAAATTTAATCAAGTCTCTTAGACATCCCATTTATAAAGTCGCTTGGTCCAATATTTCTCCAAAGTCTAACGAGTTCCTTTGCCATTTGTAGCCAGTTTTATTCAACAACTACAATTAGAGGGAGTCCGTATAAATTAGAGGGCACCAACTTTATAGCTTTGTATATTTATAGTAATCCTTAGAGTAAGAGTTAGCTATATAATGAAACTAGGAAGGTTTAGAGCTTTAACACCGGTAGGTACGAACTAAACGTTTATTAAATATTTTTAAACGATAGGAATTTAAAGGTAACTGTAGAGAGCTTTGGATGAAAAAATTATATATCTTACTAACAAGCCACATTCGCTGATGCCTTGCGTTTACAATAAAATAACATGTTTTTGTCCTCAAATAATAATCCCTAGACTAGCTCGTAGAGGTTCGTAGATCCTCGTAGATGCACACTGCTTTGCGGGAAAAGCAAGCAAAAAGCAGCAAGCATTTAAATTTTCAAATTGGTTTCTTATTTATTTTTACAAACTAAAGCTTTATAATTTTAAATCGCTCGAAAAGCATCAAGTACCTGAAAAATTTAAATACGTGTATGTTAATTTTTGATTTTTACTAATACGTTTTCTAATGTCGTAGTTAAAATCTAGAAATAATTTATTTTGATTTCAGCAGTGGCAACATACAGAAAATGATTATTAGGAATAGAAAACATTGCTATAAGGCACAAAAAATATAATTTAAGGTGGAACCTACACGGCTGATGTGGTAAGCCGATTCTGTCGCGTGGATGCCGTGTGGACGTTGCTGATTGTTTACAAAGTTATGGGACAGTGTGATTGGCTTGATCGCGTGATAAATATTTTATAAATTATAAACTGCTTAACGGTTTGTTTTTCTGACCCTAAGTTATATTTTACATATTTTTTACAACCAACAGTCATTTCATTCATTACCAGTAATCATACAGTATATTGCCATAATTATCCTAATAAGAGTCGTGTAAGTATGCGGCCTGCATTTGTGAAAGGATCTCAGTGCAGCCATAGGCTAACTAGTTCAGCTGGTTTACTTAGAAACGAAAACACTCTTAGCAGTATCAGTTATGCAAAATTAAGTGCTTCGAGCACGGTTATACGGAGCTCTCTTTTTCCCGTACTCAATACGATCTAGCTAGATCATTATTTTTTTCTTCTAGATGATGATGAGATGAATGAGCTAGATGTTCTAAGTGAGCTACCCACGCAACCAAACTATGTCATGGAGGCTTCGATCTCCAGGCTGCGATCAAGTGTGAGAAATTGATGAATAAATTACTATTAGTATTTGTTGCCCCAATTTAAATTGCTCATTGCATTCAGAATTGGATTCCCATTTCTGGGTATTTTTGCAGTAAATGCGAGTTTAAAAGTACTGAGTATTTTAATATTGGATATAAATTGAAAATTTAATTGGAGTATTTTGGTGTTGTGTGCATATAGTAGTCCAATGAGCGCAAAGCCGCAGAAATAATTGATTGATATTTTTCTCAGCCATGGTTTATTTATTTTAAATGTGAATTAAAAGCTTTTAGAAGCAACGTTATTAAACTGGATTTGGTGACGAAGTGAAGTGCGGGTTTATATCATAAGACCGATGTGGCGACCTCTGTGGTATGGCGGGCGAGTAGCCGGCTGAGATACGAGAGGTGCGGGTTCGATTCCCTATGCGGGATAAATTATTGTATAATCTGCAAATATTTGTTCGGGTCTGGCTATACCCGGTACTCGTAGTTTCTGATACCCACGATGCAGGGAATCCTAGTGTGGGATCAGGACTATGTATGTGACTGTTGGGTGTTATGTTATGTAAGTATTAGAATTCTTTTATGGTGCCCGCTTCACAGTCTATTGAATATTAGGTAATTGGTTAGTTGATATACCTAACTACACAAAAATAATATTACAAGTTCATTTATTTCAGCAGAGTACGAACTTTCGTGATTGGTACAAAACTTTTTTAAGCGACTTTTAAGGAGGTTCTCAATTCGGTTGTATTTTTTTTTTTTTTTTTTTTTTATGTTTGTTACCTCATATCTCCGGCGTTTATGAACCGATTTGGAAAATTCTTTTTTATTTGAATATATATACTTCCAGATTGGTCCCATTTTTTTTAGAATCCAGTTCTGATGATGGAATCCATGAGGAATTGAGGGAACTCCTCAAATATTGTAGGCATACATATGGCGATTTTGATATTTTCAGCAACAAACATTTGCATTCAAAAAGTATCATAATACTTTCACCACTATGGTTCTTTCATCATTTTTTTTTCATCCAAATATTTAGTCGAATACTATGGCGGAAGTCGGTTTTTTAAATGAAAAGTTATTGATATTTGATTTTTATGACATAACAATTGAATGTCTTGACAAACGGTCTTGAGCTGCCTCCGTCCACTGACTTCCTGTGACCTTTAAAATGTAGTTGAACTATCGAGTCAGGGTTGCTACAACTGCATTGTCTGATTCATGGTTGCCACACGAGAAACATTATTTCCCAATGGTTGTCGGTTCTTTCAGCTATATGGCCTGTCCATTGCCTAACTTGCTAATTCTAAGAGCTATGTCGGTGATTTTATTTTTTTACGGATAAACTTGAATTATATTACGTGGTGAAGCTGTGAGCATAGCTCTCTCCAAAGCCCACTGCGTGACTTTGAGCCTATAGTTAGCGACCACGCCTCAAAAACCCTGGCAACACGCACTTGTTATAGACTTTCGCCTTGAGGTTCTATGGTGTCTGTGACGAGAACTTTACCTTATTTTAGCATTTTAATTGATGAACCAATCATGTTTTTTGAAGATTTTACTAAAGGACATTTACATATTTTCTTTTAGACCACACCCCAAGTTCCGATGTAAGTCAAACTCCGCGTACAACTCGATTGATTATTGAATCACGTTTCGGTGGAGTTATTGATATTGCTTTTTTCGTACTACAGTTTTGAGACAATTGGACAAGGATTTTATTTGAAAACAAGTTCAGTTAGTTTATTTGTGCGTGTGTTTTGGACATTTTTGATTTCAGATTCAATATTCTGCTACAAGAAAACAACTCCACAATAAAAGAATTCAAATTTGGCAAAAAAAAAACCTTTGATAGTCATTACAAACACTACAAAACGGAAATTGAGGGCTTAGGAATGGTGCTTATTACATTCAGAAAAAAAACAACCGTTGACAACCTTCTTTTTTTGAAGTCGGTTAAAAAAAGAGCCAACTCATACCTTCCCATAGCTGTATTGTTTGTGCCTATTTAGTTACAATGGCTAAGATTTTCTTCCAAATTATGTTGAGACCAACCTTGCCCATCGAGACAAGGGTACGGATACAAGGCCCCCAGAGCTCACAGCTTGTAGAAATTAACGCGTAAATAATCCCCAATTCTCAGTGATTTAGACAAAGCGGATGAAAATTAATGGAAACGCCTTTCGGAACATCTCGTGAGTTGGATTTGTTGTTTCTGATCACGCGATAAAAGGAATCCTTCAAGGTAATTAATTGGGCTATTCATTCAGCGGCCTTGTATCGTGTGGAAATGTTTTGTTTTGATGCGAAGGTGTTTAGTGTAGGCGTGAACACAATATAAAATGAAGTGCGCAGCGTTACTTTTTTTTATACTGCTTGGCAGGCAAACAAGCACACGGCCCACCTGATGGAAAGCAGTAACCGTAGCCTATGGACGCCTGCAACACCAGAGGCATCACACGCGCGCTGCCGACCCTGAGACATAAAGATGAAAAGTCTCATGTGCCTGTAATTTCACCGGCATCCGTACCCTTCAAACTGAAACACAACAATGCGAACACTACTGCTTGGAGGCAGAAATAGGTACGGTGGTAGTGCTTCCCCGGACGAACTCTTTGACAAGAAATTCTACTACCAATATGTATACATATATAGTGCAAGTAGGCTCAAGTTTTGCTAATTTGTTTCAACGAGAATTTACGCAGTTAAAATTTTGCTATTCGCTAGATATTTTTTTCCTAAGGTATGGTTAGAATTCTCGTTATGTAAGTTTATGAGGCAAAAAGTTGATATAAATAAGAAGTGATTCCTAAAGTGCGACTAACGCAAAATGCCAATAGGAGATTTGATTTTAACCTATCTGAATCAAGTATAATCTTAAGATTTAAATAATATGCATGGATGATTTATGATTATGCATACCGAAGAATCACTCTACCAAAAACACGTGGGGTGTTATTTGTATGAAGATTTCGCTCGGGCATGACTGCGGACTGATTTCCGCGAGGCGCGTGAATTGAATACCCTTTTTCGAATCGAAATAGACGATAGAATCGAAGTATTGTCGCACGGCCAAAGGAAAAAAACTCGCTTGAACAAAAATAGCAGAAAAAGTAAACAAAAGACAACCGCCTATTAAAAACCAAAAACACAGACATATTCGGCCTTATTGCAGAACATGGACTAAATCTGAATTTAGTCCAGGCGTACTAGTCTAGGATTAAATATCGACATTAGGCATATGCGACTTTAATACGAAAGCAGATGGTTTGTTTTCCGATATCAATTCTCGCGCTACTTCGCAAATTTCCAAAGTATCAAACTGACGGATTGTGTCACATCACAACTGAGATGTCCAAATTCTTACCTCTAACAAGCAATCAACTGTCAATTTATAGACCATTGCTAAACTAGGGGGTTGCCTGGTTTTAGATAAACCAGAGATAGTCCAAGCTTATGTAATTTTTGGCATATCTAGCTCGAAAGTTGCTTCTGGAAAACAAACCATCTGCTTTTGTATTACAGTCGTATATACCCTAGGTCGATATTTAAGCCTAGACTGGTAGTCCTGACTAAGGGCATTTTTTATAATAACACCCATTATGTTTTCAGCCGGGATCGTGTTATTAAGCAGCACCTCTTTCATTTTCAGCAAAAATTAACTGTCAAAAACCGCTAAACAAATATTTGCAGATACAAACATTTCCCCGCAGCAGGAATCAAACCCGCAACCTCTCGCATCTCAGCTCGTTACTCGCCCGCCACGGCGCTGAGGTTGTTAAAAAATATAAAGGTTATAGTGACGTCTCTAGGTCAGGTATTGACGTACGCCAATAGTTTACGTAGGGCCTTACTGAAAGGGTTCTGGGTTCAAATCAAGCACCGTACAATAAATCACAGAGCCAGCCCATAACGCTATTAGAACGCATCAGTGACTTGTTAAAGGCTCCAGAAGCGGTCAAGCCGAAAATAGCTGAAAATTCCCAACGTCTAATATTTTGCTTCTGGACGTGAAACTACCTATGTGAATTATACATGAAGTCAGTTTCAAATTTCACGGACTGCACAGTGAAAGCATATAGGCAATGTATGTTTATTTTAGGGGGTGACTTAATAAAAAGGGTGTCTGTTGTTTTCACATTAAAATTTAATTTTAGAGTAGCTAGTCTCAAATTTCAATTTTCTGTTGAACCGAATGCACACGTTTTTACGCTTAGGTTGTTGGTCAAAGAACCTCCAGTTTCACCTATAACATCGTCATACACGTATTAAGGTTGGGCTGCAACTTTTGTTTATTTTATTTTATATGGAACTATGCCAAATTTAGACTAGTTCGGTAGCTAGTTGAGTAAAGGAATTTCACGTCCTGAAGCTAAATAAAATTGTGGAATGAGTGTAGGCGTAAAGCGAAAAATAAGTGCTAGGTGCCTGCCAATCGGCCCCCAGTGTCCTGTCCGGGTTTAATTGGTTCGTCTGATGCTTCAGTGATAGAAAACTGTAACAAGGTTTATTTGGCAATCCGAGCTCGAAAAATTTCGGGAAAAATTTATTGTGAGAGAATAACTTGAGTGTAACATGATGCGTGAATTTCTCGTCCAGAATTAAGTTAGTTCTTTTGATTTATTCGGAATCTGAGAAAATTTAGAAAATAAGAAGTTTATTTTCGAATGCGTTATTTAGCCAGGACTAAAATAACGTAGGTATCCGCAATTCTAAGAAAGAAATGCCTCGATTCTTGGGCCTGAAGGGACGTATTAAATAACTTTTCATACCACCTGCTCGACAATGTCCAATTACAAATCATGCAACCTCAACGTAAAGTACAGCATTGTCTCTCTAGGGATATAAAGTTTTATGAAACTCCCTAGGGATTAAAGTGATTTGAATTTAGAACGTCAAGTTCGTGTTGGAAACTCGTGGAAAACTCTGAGTAAAAAAATGCCCATATGGCATTGTAAAGAGGTTTGTTCGAAAATTGAACTGGCCACTATAGCAAAACTCGAAAAAAAAAGAAATAGGCGCGATTTTAAAGAATGTGAAACAAAAGAGATGTTTGGTGCTGTGATTTTCAGTGAATTTTATTGCAATATTTTGTAATATAATATTATGTCAGTGACAATATTAGTGTTAACAAAAAATGTCGAGCGGTAATGATTCTACTCCAGAGTTTATCAAAACAGACGATACTTATTTAATGGAGTCGGCCTTTTATTGCCTCGCAGTAGGTGTGAAAAGTAGAGTATGCTCCTCTGGAATAAAACCTGTCTTCGTCTTGGGCAGCTTGAACCCCTCGCTTCACTCAGGACTCTATATAACTCCCTCGCTACACTCGGGAGTTAACTTTAGAGTCCCTCGTTACACTCAGGGTTCAATATGCCGCCCGTGACATAAGACACTGCTTTATTCCCTTAGTGCATAATCTACTATTCCTCTGCTTGGTATATGATCTCGGTGCATATAATATTATCATCATCAACATCATAAGCATGTTTTTAACCGACTTCCCAAAAAAGGAGGAGGTTCTCAATTCGGTTGTTTTTTTTTTTTTTTTTTTTTTATGTTTGTTACCGCATATCTCCGGCGTTTATGAACCGATTTGGAAAATTCTTTTTTTATTTGAATAGATATACTTCCAGATTGGTCCCATTTTTTTCAGAATCCAGTTCTGATGATGGGATCCACGAGGAATTGAGGGAACTCCTCAAATATTGTAGGCATACATATGGCGATTTTGATATTTTCAGCAAGACACCAAGCATTTGCATTCAGAAAGTATCATAATCCTTTCACCACTATGGTTCTTTCATAATTTTTTTTCATCCAAAATTATTTAGTCGAATACAATGGCGGAAGTCGGTTTTTTAAATGAAAAGTTATTATTTTAGTTTTTGATCTATATATGTATACGGGTTCATCCGTATTGTCGCTCTTTCTAGGGCTCTGCCTGAAAACCAGGGCTGCTCCATATGCTTAGGCTTATGGAGCAGCAATAAGCTGAGACAGGGCCTTTTCGGCTTCACACGCGCAAAGCGGACTAATTATAGCTATTGTGTTTTTATTATTTTAAATTATGTATGATTATAAAAGTAGGTTTGTGTCCATTGTTTGTAATTTTTATGTTTTCCTTTTATTCTGTCTGTTCTGTGTATATCTGTGTGCTGTTGAATAAATGTATTTCATTTCATTCATTTTTTATTTCATTTTCATTTCATGTAGAAGTCCACTGCTAGACATAGGCTTCCCCATATAATGCCACGATTAATGGTCTTGAGCTGCCTCCACTATCCACTGTCTTCCTGCAACCTTCATATTGTCGTTAGTCCATCGAGAGGAAGGCTTTTCTTTACGGCGTCGTCCGGTTTGTGGACACCACTCAAAAACCTTTATTCCCCAACGGTTATCAGTTCTACGAGCTATATGACCAGCCCAGAGCATATTATATTGTATCATCACAAAATCCCGGTCAAAAGAACTCGCTTCTCTTTAATTCTATGCACGTTTACCTACGACGCTATCATAAACTGTACGTGCCCATGTTGCGGCATTATCACGTTAAACGGATTGAACTTAGAGTTATCATCATCACCAGCCCGTTAACGTCCACTGCTAGATGAGGCTCCATACTCACCACACATGGCAGGTGGATTGGTGATCGTGGTTTGCTGTTGAGTACTCAGGTGGATGCTGCTGCCCATCCCCTGGTGTAATCCCTTAGTATGGCTTTACCTACATCTACGGTAGAAGATGGAGGGTCTATTGTTAGGTCGGACACACCGCGGAACTTTACAGTATTGTTAATTTAGCTCAATTTTTCGGATGCATCATATGGTTAAAGGTTATTTATTTTCTAAAATGGCGGTACAGAGGCCATGAGCTCTTATAGCGATTCAGTTCAAAGACTATTCAGTACAAAATATCGGTTCGTCGTTGACATCCGCCATCATTGAATAACTTTAATCGTAGAAGTCTATAGACCTTCTGCTACTATGCCTTTAATTATAGCTGCGGACATCACGGAACCTATATTTTGTACTAAATAGTTTTTGAACTGAATCGCTATAAGAGCTCATGGTAAGGCCTCAGTAGTGTCATTGATAAGATTTCCTGTATTTCACGGCGTAAACTCATAACTCAAAACCCATTCAATCAAAACACTCGTAACGTGGGTGCAGCTTTCATCGGTAGATTTGTAAACATGCCGGTAGTGACTAATGTAATCGATTTCCGTTGTTTACGGCGTTCGCTTTGATCTCAATAACATCAAGCTTAGTTCAATTTGTGAAAGTTGCCAAAAATGTATTTTTTTTATCTGTTTTCCTTTGTCTAGCAATGTTTTAGCAGCCACAGGTAATATTAATTGTGTACCTAAATAATAATTGTGTGTGTGTAAATGTGCAGTGATATTTGTATGATAACATGTTTTATGCGTATGTAATAAATAAGTGGTGGAATGTATGACGGATTGTAATATTATGATCGGTGGAGAGAGAGTGGAACAAGTGAAAGAGTTTGTATAATTTGTATATCTAGGGACATTGTAAAAAAAACAAATAAAGTAAGTACGTATTTACATCAACAAGTTCGTCAATCATTGAATGATATTAATTGTGTACCTAAATAATAATTGTGTGTGTGTAAATGCGCAGTGATATTTGTATGATAACATGATTTATGCGTATGTAATAAATAAGTGGTGGAATGTATGACGGATTGCAATATTATGATCGGTGGAGAGAGAGTGGAACAAGTGAAAGAGTTTGTTATAATTTTTTGTATATTTTTTATATTATTAATAAATGTATAATATCTAGGGACATTGTAATAAAAAAAAATAAAGTAAGTACGTATTTACATCAACAAGTTCGTCAATCATTCAAATCAATCAATTTATATAAATTATTAAAAATTAAAATGTATGTATGTGTATGTTATAAATAAGTTAATAAATGTACTTTTATTTATTAATTTTAGTCATTATCTTGAACTTGGTAACTAAAACAAAGACTTTTTAGTATGGTTTATACAGCTTTTTAATGCTTAAATGCAGAATGTAGTTATTTACAGCTTATAAAAATAGAAACTAACATTTCTAAAACTTTTGTGGCTTGCACTAGGTATCTGTATCTACTTACAAAGCTTCTCTAACTTCACGAAGGCTTTCAATCAAGTTGGCTAGCCGCAGTGAGAACGTCTCTCGCATGCCAATCAGCTGCGGGCTAACGTGTAAGTGGCCAACGATTGGCGCCTAGAAAGTGAAAATGAAATAAAGGCAAGGTGAGCTTGTGTAGTTTTGATATAAACTTAACTGGGAAAAGGTTTGGACTTGGTAGGACGTGTTTGGATTTATCATATCAATGTCATTCGGCAATTGATGACTCATGATTTAATTACTGTTTATTCTTTGTTACTGAACCATCCTTTGGTATATAATACGTTGTTAATGGTTTTTATTCCACTTTGGTCACGCTTGATGTTTCGTTTGACAGCTCTTAGGCGCAGGCCAGACAGAAGA
Organism: Epirrita christyi; assembly: GCA_951392215.1. NCBI lineage: Eukaryota > Metazoa > Arthropoda > Insecta > Lepidoptera > Geometridae > Epirrita > Epirrita christyi. Next base: position 4,189,434 of record OX595843.1, read on the forward strand.
GACGTAAGTCGAGGACGGGGCGCAAATAAATGTCTCTTCCGCGTCCTTTTGATACAAAATGTATAGAAGCGTCGCGACGCAAAACAAACAGAAAAGACGGGGCGCAGGCGTAACGCTTTTACCTCTGCTCTGCTCGCGACGCGTCCTCGTCTTTCGTCTCTTCTGTCTGGCATGCGCCTTAGGTATCTTATGTTATATTTTCGAGTGAAAATTTTACTACTTATTTATAATAGTATCAAACTTGAACATCACTGTTTGAATATTCTACGATCAGAACTTAGAGCGAACGCTTTGCAAACATAAATAATATTCTATCCTTTGCGCGAGTCATTTGAAGTTGTCGCAATAACCTTGTTTGCACGTGCAGTGAATACAACCACAATGCATTGTGATCTCATATATTGTATTCTATTTTTCCCAGATATTCTGTCTAGAATTTTGATGTTTTGTCCGAGTTAATATGAATAGCTAGCTACAAACTAAACAGATCTGTAAATGTTTTGTAATACATATTTATTGGTGTAATTCCGAAAATGGTGATATTCCGAATTTTTGCAAATTCTGAGATTAAGATCTCAAGAGAGAATTTATCTCGGATATCTTCCCAAATTCATGTTCATTACAGGATTGTAATGAACATGAATTTGGGAAGATCCAACGTACAGCCTGTTTATTTTATTTGTGAAAAAAAGTTACATCCCAACAAAATGAGGAAGGTCAAGTTTTGATTTTGCTTTGCGCATCAACTTGAATCACAGACTTTCCGTGGTGATGAATAAATTATTCCTGAGAATCCTGATTTTGATAAAACTGGTGCGGTTTTTCGAAAATGTTTGTATTTTTTGCACAACTAATCTTGGTCTTGCAAGACAAAATTGCAAACAAAATACGACATTTCATATAGATACGTCAACAATTTACCAACAGTACAGTCGATTTGTAGGCGCCATGCACAGACTCCGGAATTTAAATGACTGACGGGTCGCTTCAGGGGATTACTGTGACCCATAAATGGAACCTTTGTGCCCCAACTTTGAATATTGGGAAAAAGCTAAAAGCTTCGAACTTGTAAAGCTTTGAGATATGTGTGTCCATTTAAATGAAAAATGCTGTATATGATGTTTGTTGCCTATTTTGTCTATAACTAGAACTTTGCAATTTTGATGCAAGACTCCATCGCAATCTCCAATTTATAGCAAAGTAAGTACCAAATAATACTTGTAATATTTTGGCTTCTATCCAGCTTTAAGTCAACTGTTTTATACATCCGAAATATTAAACCAAACTGAAGCAGTTTATTTGGCGGTGCTTCAAAACACGGAATTCAAAAAAATAAGCATCAATAGAAGCCTACGCGGTATACCATGTGGGGCTTTTCAATAGAAACTCAGGTATTTTGACTATAAAAGATCTGTGTCAAGGGCATTTAGTTTTTTTTTAATAACTCACAAAGACTTAAAAAGATTGCAATAATTTTGGAGCATTCAGTTTCACGCAACGAAGCTTTCTTTTTGTGACACGCGAATCCACTAGCTTCTGGTAGATCTATTCATACATCTAGTCAAGTAGTCAGAATCTACTTGGATTATTCTTCGTGACAACACCCGGTATGCAGTGTCAACTGTTACATAATTTTTGTCCCGACAAGCACAAGCTTAGTATCCAGTGCTCGTGGGTCGTAGTTTTCCTATCTGCCATCTGACATAACACCTCGTAGTTCATGACACATTGTAGATTTTGGTAGAGGGCAGTCTGTATTCTGTAGAAAATGATACATTTTAACATAGGCTACAGGGCTAACAACGACTGCTCATATTTGCTTTTATGACGACCTCTGTGGCGCGGCGGGCGAAGGTTCGCCTGCGACGCAGGAGGTTGCGGGTTCGATTCCCGCCTCGGAACAAATATTTGTAAGATCTGCAGATATTTGTTCAGGGTATTCTGGGTATTTTTCTATGTTTAATTAAAAATATCTATCTATGTAATGTATTGTATTAAGTATGTTAGTTATCTAGTACCCATAACACAAGCTCTGCTTACCTTGGGGCTAGATAATGTTGTGTGAAAATGTCCAGCATTTATTTATTTATTTATTGTAGTTACACTAGTTTGGAATTTCTGACTTTTGTTAAGGTTCCGTACCTCAAAGATACCAACAGAACCATTATATAATGTCATGTGTCTGTCTATCTGTCTTTTACAATCAATTTTCTCAGAATCTACTGGACCAAAAAAGTTCAAATTTGATACATATACAAAAGTAGGTGACTCAATCAAGGGCGTATAGCATAAATAAACGAATTCTGATTTCGAGGGGAATTTTGAAGCAAGAAAATTAAAAAAAACTTGTGTCAAATGCATCATGCGACGTATCAAATGAAAGAGGAGGAAATTATTCGTAAAAAGAAAATACGTATATAATGGGTTGATTGACTTATAAATTAAATTGTAATTGTCTAGTAGTAGCATGGTAGTCTGCTAGTACGGAACCCTTACATACGAGTCTGACTCGGATTTTACCGTTTTTTTGAGTATGTGACTTAATATCTGTTTTCCAACCTTATGTTAAGCAGTAGCAGTAGTACCTATATGTATTACAACTGTACTACCTCGTAGGTCACGTCCATCTGATGAGCAAATTATTCAGGTTTCAAGATCTGTCATGCCCATACACTGACATACTCCAACTCAGGTTAGTCTACTCGGATAAGCTACCAGAGGCCGTACCATGAGCTCTTATAGCGATTCAGTTCAAAAACTATTCAGTACAATATTATAATAATAAATTTAATAGTATTGTTGACATCTATCATCATTGAATAGCTTTAATCGCAGAAGTCTATATACCTTCTGCTACTGTGGCTTTAAATATAGCTGCGGACATCACGGAACCGATATTTTGTACTGAATAGTTTTAGAACTGAATCGCTATAAGAGCTCATGGTACGGCCTCTGTATGCATAGATCTGCGTGTCTACCAGCTGACATAATACTTCATATAGTACAGGCAAATTAGCAAAAAGTGTGGACCTAAGTCGTGTAGTAGTGGATTCTTATGGAAACGTTAGATGACACGAAAAGAAGCTTATCCTAGGTTTGCACCGTTTCTGGCGCTTACGGAACCCTTTTAAATATTAGGTACAAACTTAAAAAGGCCGTAAATTTTAAAATAGAAAGAAATTACTTGATGCAAGTTAAATTACGTATAGAGAGACTGTCTTAGTGCATTATGATTTTAATAAAAACCACGTGCATGTAGGGAACACAGTGTTGAACATATGCATCTTCCGTAAAAAAAAACAAGTATAAAACTTCCGGCGGATGTAGTACTAATTAAATGAATAAGTTTAAGTCAATTTCCAGAACTACATTAATTTTCCCCGAAGTAGAGCGACAATAAAATATGGAAAACTGCCTTCCGTGAGACGCACCTTGGTGCAAACCTGGTAATGTATTTCGAACATTTTTCTGATAAGTATATCAATTTGCACCGACTACCTTAATTTTCCCGGAGACGTAATAACCACAAAAAGTTTTTTTTGTAAATGATTTTTTTTTGTATGTTCCGTATGTCGGATTTAAAAAATACTTGGTGCAAATGTAGATCATAACGGTTCAAAGTCTATGCCAAATTGCATTAACTACTTCTATTTCCCCAATTAAGTTACGGATATTTTAAGGTTTTCACCCTATTTCACCTTGTTCCGGAGGGTGAAATTACTGATGCTTATTATTAGAGGTGATTTTTAAGCCATACAAAACAATTAGAAAAGTTTTCATGACTGCATCTAATTAGTTCCACACTTTTGCAAAAAGTCACCTAATTTGACTGTACTAATAGATCACTCAGGGTTACATAAGAGGATGTATAACATTGCGGACACTGTGCGGACGGACAAATGGCCACAATGTGACGTTAGCCTAATGTGGAGACCGGATTTGAGCGGATAGAGCATGCTTTTAGCAGGACTATATTGATTGACTAAGGTTGTACTTTTATTATTATTATTATTCATTTATTTCAATCAACATGGATCATATTGTGTTTTTTATCCTTGATTAGTTAAAGAACTTACTTACTTACTTTTAGTTACTTTGAAGACTTTTTGCCGTTTTACATCTTTTAAGACTGACGCATTATTCGAGATACAGCATCTGTGTGACGTGGTTTGCACACAATGATCTCTATGTATACGATTTTTGGCTTGGAACACAGTGACTTTGTTTTGTAAAGGTAAATTAATTATACACACGTGAAGAAGACAGCCCATCTCTTGTTTTCATGTGCCAATAATATAGTCGTTTGTTTGTCGTGTCACTGGGTGTTTCTTAGTCACCTTGGACCTTGTGACCGTTGAAAAAAGAACCAGCGTGAAAACCAACCTCTAATTAAGTGCTCATGAATAAAACACAGAAAAGGAAAACAGGCACAATAAAATATTAAGTCGTATACTTAAAAAGAACATTGATCAATAAAGTGTATTTGAGTATACGACGCTTTATCTGTATAATAACCGTCACTGGTACACTCGATAACTCCACCACGACGGTGAAAAGATACCGATCAGGAAACGTTCCCTGGAATATAAAAGGCTTCGGACGAGAACGTATTGCCCAGAATGTGGAAGAGCTTGGAATATTTACGACCCGAACGATTATTATTTGTCTCTGGGAAAATACGAAAAAGCCAAACTTCTTGTGCGGCTCTGTTTGTTTCCAAATACACAGTTGTTAGCTATTTGTTTCTTAATTAATTTGTAGCGCTATCAAAACATCTTGTAGCGTTCAGGAGCTAAATTGGAGTTGAATATGAATATGTATGTAATTTCAGCTCTAAAGCGTGTTTATAATTTAATAGCTGTGCAGTCCCACGGTGGGTGCCAGTATTTGCTTAGCAAAGTTTGCGGCTTGCTAAATCACATCCGCCCCAGTTTGCAAATACTCTCGATTATTGCTACTTTAACTTAAAAACCGTGTTATGTGTCCGGCCCAGGAATAGTCCCGTCTCGTCCGATGGATGTCGTAAAAGCTTACTAAGGGATTACACCAGGGAATGCGCAGCAGCATCCACCAGAGTACTTATCATCAATACTGCGATCATTAATCCGCCTCTCAAGCGTGATGTTTATGTCAAATCCTTCCATTGCATTCGATGGGGAGGACTCGTCTAGTAGTGGACATCAACCGGATGATGTCCACTGCTAGACATACACATCAGATTAGATTCAGATAGTTAATTGAGTTGAAAATAAATTATTGAAATGTACGACTAATTTACGCAATTGTTTTTTAAATCCAAAATGAAAAACAATCGTCTAATCAAATATGCATCAGTATTTACTCTGAAGCTTTTAGTAATAACGGGTTTATTTATGCAAATCCATTCCATAATTCATCCGAGTAGACGATTGTAACGTCAAATCATTCGAATGAGACAATGGCCGTATTGTCCGTGTTCATTAATAAATGTCAAGATTTGGCCCAATTTTGAATCCGCGGATCTTGTAACAAAAGGTGAAATGTAACGAAGAGTTTTCAAGGGTACAGGCGGAGTGATAGTCTTGACAAACAAGACACTTGGTAGAGTGTTCGAGAGTGACGAAGCCTGTTTTAGACGGAGTGAACGAGCACAATGGCTTTCCTGAACCCCTGAATGACACCTTCATTATAGGCGCTGACGTTTTGCAAATACTCAGCAAATTGTTAGGGCTTCTCATTGAGCGAGAAAAGTAAGCCGCGAATCTAATGGTCTCGAAGTTTCCAACCGTCCAAACTTATCAAGAACAAAATGTAAATATTGGGCTTACGTTACCCTAATTTAAATATTGTTACAAAGTTGATAAGATTTATGAAGTTAACAAACATTTAGCTATGTCCGAGAACCTTATTCAAGTAAACTGTCAAGAGAGATACTAATCCCGAGCTTTAAAGTAATCCTTACAAAATCTTAACGTGATATATTACCTATTCACTTCGGCCTCAAAAGGCTCACTTACCCTGAATTCACGATAGAACAAAATAATATAAAATCGAGCACTATACGATTGAAAAGCACTTACTTGCTATTTGTTTCAATGCCGTTACAGCCGACTTGAGCGTATTCAAGGTGCGCCTTCTCAAATTTTTTTTCCTGGAAAATGTTTCCATATCGATATTCACTGACATGGTATTTTTAGCTCTATTTTATTGGCACTAGGTAACGTTTTACGTTGCTTTCATAGTGTAACGGTATTAGGAACCTTTTGTTTCGGAAGCCGGGAATATACTGCGTGTAAATGCATATCAGTAACAGTCAGTCGACGTTCGACATTCTAAAGTCTTTATCACGGACACTGAAAAGTGTGGAGAGGACATTTTAAAATAATGCAAAACTAATTTTTGTGTTTGAAAGAGGCTAGTGTCAGATTTATTAGTGTATTTACTGGAGTCCGTTATCACGTTGGATTGTTTTAACTAGATTCATTTGAATATACTTAAGTAAATAGATTTCAGTTTAACTTCACTGAAAATAGTCGATACATTTAGAAAGACATTTATTCATTTTCACCAATGAACACGCCACAAAATTAAACTTATGAAACAAATTAGCAAAAGAGAAGAACACAAGAAAAGATTTAACATTGAAAATAAATATGTAGGTAACCAGTACTTAGGTAGGCATCAATGTGTGTTGTGAGGGGTCAAAAACGTGCTTGTCTCAGCATAAGCTGCACCAGATAGCGCTGGTTTTTAGTCAGGGTCTAGGTGGCCACGAACATCAATAAACACCAGGAGGTTAATGAATAAATAGGTAAAAACAAATAAATAAATATCCAAGAAGTGTAAATTAAGAACAAAAAAGAAAAACATATACATATACGTTAGCAGGTAGGCAATAGGAACATACATAGTAAGTTTATCAATAACGCGGCCGGAAAGCCAAAAAAGCCCACGTATCGCGTCCATCCGTTCCATCAACTTATTAACACCTGATAAATCTGAGGCTACTCTCGTGTGCAAACGTGAAAATAACATTCTATTTCAAATTCACTAAAGGTGAAATTGGCTTGATAAGCAGTTTAAGTATTTGTGAATTGGTTTATATTTTACTGTAGTAACTTGCAACAAATCATGGTCAATTAACAGAAAAAACATACTTTTATCTATGTATGAGTTTCCTACATAAAAGTTGAAAACGTTGTCGTCATATTTATGTTTTTCATTGTACGATATATTATAGGGAATGTGTAAATGAACTCAAATTAAGTAATAGCTACAAGTTCCGGTTCGAACTGCAGAACTTGAGTACTTTATATTATTTTACTTTAGAATTTATTCTAATTCTTAATCTGTTGATTAAGAATAAATTCTAATACATTAGAGCTTGCACACAATGTTATGAATCAGTTGAGCCATATTTAAGTAAAACCCAATAAAATAAATAATAAAAATTTTGCTTTCAAAATTATGGGTTTATAGAGGGTGTATCTGTTAAGTTGCTAAAAGCTGTATTAGACGAGTCCCTTTCTTTTATAATGTTGATCTTTATCTTATTTTAAATATTGTCTAATAAAATAAATAAGTATATAACATAAATAGTTGGCCAGGATAAGAGACATAGATAACTAAATAAATAGATAAATAAAGTAAATAAACTATTCATATTTTAAATTAATTAATTAGAATGAGAAATAAAATAATTATTTAGGTAATGTGTGTGTGTGATAGTGTGTGGTGTTAGAGGGTGCATGTGTGTGAGTGTGGGTAACTCCCAGTCTTAAGAGAATTTAGTTTAAGTATAGAAGCATCTCCTATCCTTTTCTATCAAAATTATTAACACCTGATAAATGTAATCTCTCAACTCTACACAGACGTGTAAACAACACTTCTATTCTTGTCCGGATCAGGTTCATTAACAAAAGACGTATTTGCGCTCGGCCTTTGAAATAACAATCGGCGATTTTATGATCGTATGGTTTTGCTCGTCTGAGAGCACACACAGCGGCTTTAATTCTGGCATATGACAGATGCAGGATAATTCTATAAACATTGCTTCTAATCTATCCAAAGCATACAACACACAGTCGACAGGAGTTGACTCGGTAGGGTGTTCTACCCTTTGCTTATTCATGGTGCGTGAGTCACGATGTATAGAGAAGATAGCTTTTGTACATGCTTTGTAAACAAAGGCGATCTTCCATCTTATCTGTCATGTGCCAGATTAATGCCTGTTAAGTGTAGGTAGGTGTGTGTATTTTCTGAGAATAGGTTAATTCAGATAGTTACAATTTGATATGTGTTCGTCTGTTGTAAATTATAACCACTAAGTATAAGCATTAAAAGATTATTTTCTCATCAATATCCACAGTCTGACTTCACTCACTTTGGAATGTAGGCCATTTTTTGTCATTGTCATTTTATCTCACAGTTACCAAACTGCTGTTATTATTGCCTAGGAAGCTCTTCATACTTGTTTCTCGTTTAAAATGGTTTGTTATATACCCCGTCTTGGTTTATACTACAAATTGAATGTTTATTCATTTCGAATTAATTGCAAGTAGTTAAGAGTACAATAACACTTCATTAATTTTGACAGATGTTTAATACACTACTGTATGACTGTTAGTTATACTATATTGTTATGTTATATTGGTTATACATAACCAATGGTGACAGTTGACAAACCACAGATGCCATAAACTAAGAAGTGATTGTGAATTCTACCCACAAAAATGACAATAAGATTTGACGTCTGTGGTTTGATTCTGACGTTTGATTCTTAGAATTTTGAATGTTAGAAAACTATTTGACTGTTTTGGTTTTATGATCACCGAAATCGCTCTCAGAATTAGCAAGTTAAACAGGCCATGGGCAGGCCATATAGCTGGCAGAACTGACAACCGTTGAGGAATAAAGGCTCGCTCACAAACTGGACGACCCAGAGTGGGAAACCAAATCGCTTTCAATGAACCAATCTTGATGCACCAAAGATATTATAAAGCTCGCAGGAAGTCGGTAAATAAAGGCGAACTGAGACGTTCGCTGAGGCTTGCTATGGCCTATTCCTACCAGTGGACTTATTTAGGCTGATGATGATGTTGCTAGTGATGTTGATGAAGCTTTTCAGTGTTGATGAATGTTTAAAATAAGAATATTGGATTGATATGGCAATATGTATTCATGTTGGTTTTATTCCAACACCTAAGTATCTAGTTCCAGTGTTCTAGTTTGGTTTATCGTAAGTTTACGGCTTAGCTTCAATCTAGTTTGAAATTGCATCGCTTTTGATATACCACTTCACGTTACGAGTATAACAGATTTTATTTGGTCATTAAAATATAACATCAATTAAATTCTGGGTTGTCTAAACAAGGTTTAGTTTTGAGACCCGTTAGTCACGCCTAAAGTGAAGACAAAGACATATTTGACGACCTTTGTGGCGCGACGGGTGAGTAGCCGGCAATGCGAGAGGTTGTGGGTTCGATTCCCGCTGCGAAAAAAATGTTTGTTTGATCTGCAAATATTTGTTTCGGTTCGTGTTGGAAAATCGAGTTTTATTTCCGCCATATTAAATTTAGTGTGACGTCACATATACGTTTATGACGCTCCATATAATAGAACCGTTTTCCACCCCAGAGGGAAGAAAACGAATATTTTAGGTCGTGCCGAGGCTTGACCTTTCGGAGATAACCTTCTTACCTTTTCCAAAATACAGTGTCCCTCCACCTAATTCATTGTCTGTAAGCGTGTGTAGAGGCGACGGGCGTGCGGCGCGCGGGGTGCGGCCCCCCCCTCACCCGCGGCGGCCGTCATTCGCGCGACCGTGAGCTCTTCAGTACCGTTCTCGAAAAGCCGGCAAGGCCTTACTCCAGGTCAAGCCTCGGCACGACCTAAAATATTCGTTTTCTTCCCTCTGGGGTGGAAAACGGTTCTATTTTAGTTCGGTGCCTTTGGCTTGACCTTTCGGAGACGTGCTCTACTATCTGCCGGCGCCTCTATGGCGTACTGTGACTTTTACTAGAAGTTATTGAAAGTAAAACCAGTTTTCGAAGACCAAGAATTGTTTTTACTCTTTCAAAGTCAACTAGGCACTTACAATTTAAATTAACATATTTTAATGGATAACACCCATCTGTTCATCACAAGTAAGTTTCAGTCATTCTTAAGTAATAGGTACTTAACTAACTAATTAAACTTTCATAGGAACAAAAATAACATTCACAAAAAGAGATCAATAATAATTGTCTGTGACAGAGTGAACAGACAACTTTTAAACACAAATTTCAGTTTAAGAACTAAATTATAATCACAGTCATGTCTATGACATAAAAATAAGAAATAATAATCAAACTATGCTAAATGTATTACCCGTAGTGTCGTTGCAGGTAGAGCCACGACAACGTTCAACCCGTTTGCAATAATGCTTAAAAAATACGTTTGTACTTCGCCAATTTCCCTGTGATAGTATTTTATCTAAGGGAACCTCATTCTCGAAGTTGCGAGATGCTACCGCGGATCTTATAGACCCAGGACTGCAATCAATACCTGCACCTTGAAAAGCGGTTCTAATCCAACCCGAGATTACAGTCCTTGAAGCGGCCTTGACCTCTCCACGAGTAGTAATAAATAAATTGTTTAAGTCTTTACAAGCCTTTCTTCGCGACGATTGGCTTTCGATTAGACTCTTGACCCATTTGACTAAGTCTAAACTAGCATCTCCTGACGACATTAACTCCCATCCAGATTTCCTATATCTGGGGCTGTCGGTTTTAGACCCAAATACTGGCTAAAATTAATTGGCTTAATTGAGCCCTCCAAAATTTCAAAGTATTGTTCATCTATCCTTAGAAGGGTCAGATCATGAATCCGTCTACTAGAAGCTAGCAAAAGAAGTAGTGACACGTGCCGTGAGACTTGAAAGACGCTGTCTATCGACGGTATGTTAGATTTCATCCAATCTACTAAGACCTGTATATCCCAGATTGTGGATCTACCTACAGATGGTGAACATTTAGACAAGCTAATTCCTTTCAACATTGTAGTTACTAAAGGATGTAAGGCCAGATGACTTTTATGATCTGGGTCTGCTAAGGAGACCACCACAGATTTATGTACTAAGATTGTAGCGTAAGCTAATTTTCTAACTCTGGCCAGATATCCTAAATATGATGCTAACTCTAGTGGGCGAGGCCGACGCGGATTTGCCCCATTCTCTATTGTCCACGAGACCCACTGTCTCCAGGCTGAACCATAGGTCTTCCATGTAGAATTTCGCCATGCAGACTGCAGTAGATTCACATATTCAGATCCTAAACCCGCAACTAACGGACCCCACCCCGTATTCTCCAAACCTCTAAACATAGTTCTGTCACCTTCTCTGGTGGACGGTTGGACGACAGATCTATTAGGTGTTGTTCCAGATTCCTCAATTGGAACGGAGCGTCTAGGGCCCTGCGTTTCAGTGTTCCCCTCCAAAAAGCTTTCTCCCAACGAGGAACTACAATCAAAAACACACCCGTGGCTTTGTCTAGATGTTGAAGAACCTTTGGGATCAGCGGTGGTGGTAGGAATACCCAAGCTAATTGGAAATGCCATTCTTGGCTGAATGCATTCACAAATTCTGCCTTCGTGTCTATCGCATCTATCGTTACGTAACGTGGAACTATTTTCGACTGAAAAGTGGCAAACAAATCGATTTGAGGAACTCCCCACCTTGTGAAAATCCCTTGGATTATCTGGTCGCTTAGATGCCAATCCGGAAGATTCATTCCTCTGGAGAGGCGGTCCGCTAGGGTGTTGTAGCGACCTGGTATAAAGAAGGGATGAATAGTTACTTCCAGCTGACTTGCCAGTAGAAGTAGCTTCCGAGTTGCCTCTAAAAGAACTAACGATCTTGTCCCCCCTTGGTTGCGGATGTACGCAACAACTGTTTTGTTGTCTGACTGGAGCATGACTGATTGGCGTCTTACCGTGTTTTGAAATTTGAACAGGGCGATGAATACAACAAACAGTTCCTTCCTGTTTATATGCCAATTCTTTTGTTCGTTTGTCCAGATTCCTGACAACATGTGCTTTCCTAGCTGAACACCCCAACCCGTATCTGAGGCATCGGAAGTCAAGAAGATGGTCGCGTTGGGGATAAATATTTTTCCGGGGATCTGAAGGTGCTGGATCCACCAACGACAGTCGGAAAGAGCCTGTGCTGGTATAGGGAGCTGTCGAAGAGGAGTATCCTTTTTTAAGAGACGACCCGCTCTTTGCAAGTTTCGAGTATTCAGTCGTCCCATCGGAGTTACCAGTGAAGCAAAACCCAGCTTGCCTATCAGTGATGTTCCCGATTTCCAACTCCACACAGGTTTTTGTATGACTTTTTGTAGATCTAACGTTAAACTTGTTATTTTCATTTCCGGTAAAAATTTTTGATTGGTTGCCGTATCCCAAATGATCCCTAGAAATTCTATCCGTCTGGCAGGTTTTATTACGGATTTTTCCAGGTTCACTGCCCAACTTAGGCTCTCTAAAAACAATATGACCCATCGAACTTGGCAGTCTAGAACTTGGGGATCTGAGTGAGCTAACAGGAAATCGTCTAGATATACCAACACCCGAAGACCCCGTGATCTCAGCACACCTGCAACCCAACTGGTGAGACGAGAGAAAGCTAGTGGAGCACTGGAAAGACCGAATGGTAGACAAGTTAATTGGTACAGTTTTCCTGCATATGAGAAGCAAAGGAACTTTTTGTGGCTTTCTTTTATCGGAACGTGGAAGTAGGCCTGACTCAAATCGAGCTTCACTAGATAATCTAACTGGTGAAGAAACTTTGGCACATGGTTTTGGTTTATTAAGCGAAACTTCCGAGGTTTTAGGTACTGATTCAAGCGTCTGAGATCGAAGATCTGCCGTACCTTTCCGTTTGGTTTTGGTATCAAGAAAATTCGCGACAGGAATCCTACCTTTGTTGTCGATGATTCTACTACACCTAATCTTTGTAATTCTTCGATCTCCCTGGACATTACAAGGGAGGTTCCCGTTGCGAATTTTCTCACTAAACTCTCGTGAAACGGGACTAACGGGGGCTTTTTCACGAAAGGAATGGTATAGCCTTCTAAAATCTTTAGGATATGATCTGGCGCCCCTAACTGCTTCCAATGAGGTGCATAATCTTTCAGTTGGCCCCCGTGAAAGTAGTCAATATTTCTTTGCTCTATGGAGCTGCTTCTCTGGTTTGCCTCCGGATCCACTTGTTCCAGGTCTGGATGAGGATTGAAAGTAGCCACGTTCACGTTGTGGTTGATTCCTCGAAGCATTCGCGTTTTTAGGACGAACTGGACGATTGGTTGGGATTTTTGACTTTTGGGTCGTGAGAGCGCTGGATGGTTTTCTGAAATGCGTATACTTTTTGTCGATAAAACCTCCCTGTCTTGATGGAAATAACTGCCCAATACCGCCATTATCTTTCAAGAAACTAGCTAAAGACTTTTCTTCATACAAGTGGGTTGACGAAGGAGGTATCTGCTGTAGGGCTACTGTCAGAGCCTCGTGTTTGGTCTTAAACACCTTGCGACGCATCTCAATGGCTTCGGCTCTGTGCCCACATGTGAATTGGAGTAGATCATCAGACACGGATTGGAATGTTGAATCCTTCAGCATCTTCCGAATGTCCTTCTTTGCTGCAGGGTAGACCTTAGCTAACTTTTTCAAGTCATCTACAAGAGCCCTCCGTTGTAAAAGAATGCCATGACATATAGTACCCAAAATTCCATCTTGCTTAGTCAACAGCGGGTAAGGGTTCCGATTCAAGCTAGCAAGTTCAGTATTAACTGCTAGGGCACTGAAAACCGGTGCAGCCTGAAGTTTCTTTTCGGCGTCCTTGAATCTGATTCTCGACCATTTGTTAGATCCTAATCGCTGGCATTCGATTCCTTCCGCCATCACACCAGGATCAGGTTCTGGGATTAACGGATCTGCTTCTTTCACCGACGGTTTAAAATCGAGATCATCCAGGTTCGCCTCCTCTGCTTCTTCATTACAATCCATCTGCGGCGCCTGCCATTTTGCATCTGACTCATCGCTGACGTCTTCAACGCCAGCTTCCTCGTCCGACTCATAACATTGAGAAGTATCAGTGGCTCTGTCTCTGGATATGGAACCTATCCTCTCTATCAGCAGAGAAAACATATTCTCCATCTTTTCTTCTAGAATGTCAACTTGACTTTTCTTCGGCTGACATGAAGAATCTGAATTATGTGACGTACTTCTCCTCTTTCTATTTATCCCTTCTGGCTGTGATATGACGCCTGACAAGATTTTATCTGCTTCTTTTCTTGAGTGTAAAAAAGGCTTCAGGGGGGCGATGGCCTCTTTGAAAAATTCCGTCCGTGCAGCAGATCCCCTTATTCTGTTAGCGATTGCTGGAGGTCCCATGATCAAGGCTCTAGAAAATGTCCAATCTAACAGCTTTACTCGGATGTCTCGATAACCTCTTTCAGACAGGTGGTCTGAGTCAGGGTCAAAAGCTCTTGCCAGCCCGAGAGTTGGCAGGGCGAAAGTTAGCTTGTTGAGGACAGCCGCATCTATCTTATCACCAAAAATCTCTTCTCGACTAGCTCGGCTCGCTTCCCATTTGATCCAACCATCCGGGAGATTTTCTTGTGCTAGGACCTTCAAACGACTTAGTATTATGTCGTCTGCCTCAGTTGCGCCTCGTTCCTCCAACAAGTCACCTAAAGTGACCAACTCGTCTCCTTGTGCCGCCATCTGAAGCAAGCACACAAGAAGTCTAATAATTATACTGGTTATTATTCGAGCCGCACCTGTCGATCTCTGAGCCGCGCGGCTCGCCATTTGAGCCGCACGGCCTGATTTTTGAGCCGTACGGCTGGTATCTTGAGCCGCACGGCTCGCCATTTGAGCCGCACGGCCTGATTTTCGAGCCGTACGGCTGGTTTTTTGAGCCGCGCGGCTGAATTTTCGAGCCGCGGCTGACATAGCGAGACGCACTGCTCGTCAGAGGCAGTGCATTAGTTTCGCTAGGCAGAGGTTATGGCTGAATGGCCGATTTACCAACTGCCAACGGATAGTTGAAACCGTAAGGCTAGCAACCCCGTATTTGAAAAAACCACATAAACCAAATACAATATTTTCACTTCACACACTAAAACAGACAAAGGTAATTAGTTTTATATGCTCACTTACCATATATACACCAAATCCGAACGTTACATCAACGTTACAATTCGAACACTGCACTCTGGTAGGGTAATAAAAGCGTACTGAAGAGCTCACGGTCGCGCGAATGACGGCCGCCGCGGGTGAGGGGGGGGCCGCACCCCGCGCGCCGCACGCCCGTCGCCTCTACACACGCTTACAGACAATGAATTAGGTGGAGGGACACTGTATTTTGGAAAAGGTAAGAAGGTTATCTCCGAAAGGTCAAGCCAAAGGCACCGAACTAAAATACCTCATTTCAATATCCGTCTAGTGGTTTCGGAGCTACCGGGAACAGATGAACAAACTTACACACATAGATACATAGACTGCTAAAATCATTACCTTTCTTTAGCTTTGCTGTAGCCAGGTTAAAAAGATAGTCGATCGGCATAGTTATAGCCTGCCTATACAGCCTGACAACCAGGCTAGTAGATAAATAGGGAACTATTAAAAAATTTAGACCTTAATAGTTAGTAAGGCAGTGTTGCCGCTTCCTCAATCTATATTCTAGCGAAACCTAATAGGTAGTGGTTTAGCTGAACTCTAGGTCAGTGTTGACAAATTCATTATGGGTAAACCGCGCATATATCAACGTCGCGGTAGAGTTCAATCAATGACGGACAGTGCATTCACTCCTGCAAACTCTTCTATATAATAGAGTTTCAGTTCTATGCGCTAGTATTACATACATACATAGACACACCCTTTTTCTCTGAAGGGTAGACAGAGCCTCATTGGGTCTTGATCAGACAGGACAAACCCCTGTTTTCACTGTGGATCGTACAATCATAGGAATATAGACGTGACTAGTGGTGAACTATTGGTTGCTATTGATATCTCACGACTAACGCTTTCTTTCACATATCTTATAATCAAGTAGCTAGGAAAAATCTTAAAACAACAAAAATTGCCATCAAGTCCTGTAACGGTTTTATATATTAGAAGATGAAGGAAACAGAAAATCATCGTCTTTAAAAAAAAATCGTATAATTTCGTATAACAAAACTGAGGAATAAAAGTGTTATTTAGTTGTTATATATTTTTCCTAGAATATAATTTTCTCTACTACTTAAAGCATATTCGAAAGTTTATTTAAAAGAACATTTTATTCCAAAGCGTGGCATGTTAATATAGTCAACTCTTTTGAAAATTAAGTTGTATTAATATGCTTTTCAAATGCGAAATATTCGATTTGCTATCTCTATGGCATCGCCACTTCTATTTCCTGCCATTTAATGGCGGAAATTGGTAGGGCCTTTGAGATAAACTTATAATAGGTGCTCCGAAGTCACAAAATGATTAATTTGTTTCTTTGTCCCTAGATTATAATCGAGACAACTGCTGTTATTTACTTGTTTGCATATTAAATTACTTCAAACATTATAGAGAGTTGAGGGAAACATAAACCTACTGTTGCCAAGGTGTGCCCGGCCTAAAAATAGACCCCTCCGTCTCCTTCCGTGGATGGGACTACACCAGGGAATGAGCAGCTGCAGCGACCTGAGTACTCAACACGAAGTTGAGAGTGTAAGAGTTAAGGGTGACAGTATGTATGTATATGTATGTATGGGTATGTTATCAGTTCATCTCTATACTGTAAAGTGGTAATTATTATTAAGTAAATACTTGAGCGATTCATAAATGCTAATGGAAGTAAATATTCGGTATTATATGTCCGTAAGCTTTTGTCATTAATTCATCCAAATGCCTACAGATTATGTTTGCTAAGTGTCAAATACGGATTCCGTTCATGACATAACTCACATAACTACGTTGTGTTATTGACCGGTGATTGTGTCATGAGGACGCTTGTGATTGATTAGTCGTGGAGCCTACCTCATTAGTTATCCAGGCATATAATTCGTTATTTAAAGTTGTTTTACTTATACAGGGCGTCCCACGGCTATGCCACATGGAAGGAAAGTACCTTGAATATTGTAGATGGAACATTTTACTGAAAGAAGACATTATTTGAATTTAGAAAATGATTTAAACTGCATTCATAGATATTTAAATAATTACATGGTTGAACCGGGAATCGAACCCGTAACACGAGAAAAATAATCAGCCTGTAGTTTTATCATACCGATCGGAGGGCTTCATAATAAGGATTATTTTTTGCTTAGTAACATAGTGTCAGAAATAAAAGGAAGACCAAGAATTTTAACATTTGATGTGAAATTTTGTTCAGAAAAATGAAAAGCTGACATTGCCGTAAGGACATATAACTGACATTATCATAATTACCTATTACTAGTAAATGTACCCACTTGAGAAGTACGATCATTTCCCTATTAATAATTTAAATGCATGATAAAATGACAAAGAGATACGTAATTAGTAGGTACCTGGTTGTATGCAACAAATCGAGCCGTATCCTGAGCCGAAAGACGCGTAAATTATTTTGTCCATCGCATTTGAGCATTTGATAAATTGATTAATTTTGTATTCAAAATGTTAAAATTCATGGTCTTCCTTTTATTTCTGACACTATGTTATTTAGCAAAAAATAATCCTTATGATGAAGCCTTTCGATCGGTATGATAAAGCTACAGGCTGGAAATTTTTCTCGTGTAACGGGTTCGATTCCCAGTTCAACCATGTAATTATTTAAATATCTATGAATGCAGTTTAAATTGTTTTTTAAATTCAAATAATGTCTTCTTTCAGTAAAATGTTCCATCTACAATATTCAAGGTACTTTCCTTCCATGTGGCATAGTCGTGGGACGCCCTGTATACGTTTTTGTGACGGTAAATCTAAATTATTCGACATGGATTAGACCTCTCCTTAAAAGTAGGTATATGCTTAGTAATCATAAAAATCACATAGTTTGATCCGACGTAAGCTCATTAGATCGTTATTTATAAGTATAACAAGCGTAGCGTGTCTTACATACTTTTGCTGATGTTTATTTACTTTTGACTACCTTCCTAAGGTTTTTAAGTTCTCATTTACTATGTATCAACAACTCCTTGCTCCGAGCCACCACACAGGCGCTTCTCACCTAGTGGTAAGACGGATCATTTATGTAAGCAAGTGTTTGTTGCCTGATTCTTCTAGGCTTGGTCACGTTGGAACAGGAGTAATTTTTGTTTATAAGATGATTCAAAATGATCCTTGTAATTTCAATGAATAAAATTCTTTTGATTTTGATTTTATATATTCAATCAAAACAATAAATATTTTATTCCCAATGACAGTTATAGTGAACTCAATAATGTCTTACGTAGGACTTCGTCTTTCGTATTTATGTAGAGGTATAATTTTACTTCCACAAAATGATGTCTTTCGTTTTTATATTTCTTGTTTAGGTAAAATCGTCAAAGTCTTAGGTCGAAATAAAAAGAACGTACTTCACTGTGACTAAGTGAAAGCCTTACTTTGGAATCGTCCCGTCACTGTCACACAAATGTTAAAACACGAGTATTAGATAGAGACGGACGATTTCAAAGTAAGGCTTAGACTTAGTCACCGTGAAGTACGTTCTATTTATCTGGACATTAAGTCATGCCTAAAAAATGCTTACTAAAGTGGTGGCAGTTTTATTAAGACTTTGGTGGACAAATTTCACGTATTTGAAAAGTCATATAATACACTTGTTATTTAATTTCACTACACTTGTGCTCTTAAAATAAGCTACACTATTTAAAATGCCACCAAAATTACAAGACATTACTCTTAAAACACAAGAAATAAAATAAAATAAAATAGACGACTTCTCATTTCATACCAGGCGGGGAGCGGTCCCCAGAAAGAGACAATTAACGCCAGTTTTATTACCAGAGGTTAAATTACAACTAAAGCCTTACTAAGAGATTACACCAGGGGATGGGCAGCAGCATCCACCTGAGTACTTTACACCAAACTGCAATCACCAATCCGCCTTCCAAGCGTAGTTATTATGGCAAATCACCTCATTGTATTTTTTTTGTTATACCTCTACAGGCTGTTGATGATTATGATGATAATGATGAAATAACAACTAATAAGGTTTTATCCGTGGTTGGTAAACTCTTGTACATTTTTATGCCACAACACAGAATCTGTGATAATTTCACTAGACTAGAGGGTCTAGCCAAGCGGCATTCGCTTCGAAGCGATTCCATTTCTACCGTCGTAATTCAATACCAAAAACCACGTGACATATCGATAGCTAACGTCAATCCAAGAAAAGTCCAAAATGTATGGGACATTTTGGACTTTTCTACTGGCGTCATCGCTATTAGAATGTTACTTTGTCTACGGCCTTAGATCTACCTCCAACGGCTGTCGAGATTTACCCTATCATCATAATCAGCCCGTAGAAGCCCAATGCTGGACATAGGCCTCCCCAGAATGCCACGACGAACGGACTCCATCCACCGACTTCCTGCGACGTTTATAATTTCTTTAGTTCATCGAGTGGAGGGCCTTCCTCTACCGCGTCGTCCAGTTTGTGGTCGCCACTCGAAAACCTTTTTTCCCTAACGGTTATCAGTTCTTCGAGCTATATTACCTGCCCATTGCCTCTTCAACTTGCTAATTCATATTTACCCCTATAACAGAATAATACAGAGAGACTGACGGATGGATGGACGGCGGCGTAGGCTTAGTAACAGGGTACCGTTGGCACCCTTTATGTACGGAACCTTTAAAATGGATTTATTTATCTCGTTATAAGTGCAATAATAATAATAATAATCACTGATACTACCACCAACTCAAGACTAAAAAACAATTTATGAAAATAAATACGAAACAGCCGCAAGCGACAGTCGTAATAAATTTATGGAAGTAATTTTCCTAAGCAGTGTACAAATGATGTTTAATGGAACATTATTTGTCGCTAATTCAGAAGTATTGTAACATAAATTTACACCTTTTTCAGCCGTTTTAGTATGCTTGGAATGAGAATAAAGTATAATTTCAACTCCTTTTTGGAATCATATTTTTTATCTTAAGGCAAGCCGGTTCTTACGTTGTTTTGCTTTATTTTCGAGCGGAAAAATATAATTTACATCTGTGCTTGGGACTTGAACCCTCAACTTTCGTATTGAATGTCAGGGCAGCCACGTACTGGGCCAGCAAGGTAATCTACCAAAAAATTATTCGTTCAGTTTGTTAGGAAACTTGATTGTTGGATACAAACGAACTTTGTATTTATAATCTACTTAAGAACAACATCCACGGGAGTTGACGGAGGGGTCCATTCATAGGCCGGACACACCACGGCACATTACTTTGAATACCTACTCAAATTAAAGTTGTGGTAGTAAGTAACTAGATTCTAATATTTAGTGACTATTTAGGTATTATAGCTATGCTTGGGAAAGTGTAGGAGTTTGCAAGTCACATTTGTGGATATCTCGAGTTGCAAGACTAGCTAGTCGCCGTCTCTTGATGGTTTAATAAAGATTGTGCAGTATTAAGCTGCGCTGAGCTTGTAATATTTTACTTTCTTTATAATGCTTAGTGCTAGATACTAAAAACTTATGACGTAGAAGAACTCCGATATTTTCAGCGTTATGACCGCCCATTGTGTTAGATAGTTAAAGAGTTTTTACTGAGTGAGTTGTTATGTTTATGTTGAGAAATAAAGTATTTTCTATCTATCTATGTATTTAAGATGAATGTTTCATTTTCAACGTGTAGTACAATCAAATTAAGCCGAATATGGGCAATTAGGGGAAATAATTGATGATATCGTTGATTGCATTAGATTACTTATGACAAAAGTTTCATCTGGATACCGCAAGGTATAACTGTACCAATTTACAACTAAAGCTACACGAATTACTTCCTCTGATTTTATTAATTTTCTTAGACTAGCAAGCATTAGTTTCAAAACTTTGCTACGATAGGAAAAGCAAAAACGACATCTTTATATCTAGCCTATATCCATACGCTGCTAGGGCAAAGACTACTCTAAATTCTGACATTTATTTCTGCTTTAAGCGGACCGCATTGAGGTATATCCAGCGCCGTTCAATTTGTCGAGTAAAACACGTGGAAAAACATTTGACTGAAATCACAGGAATCATTTTGAATCGTCACATAAACTAAATTTATTTCCTTTCCAACGCGACCAAACCTAGAAAAATCAGGGCAACATACATGCCTTTGCTTGATTTGATGATCCAAATAAGAAAGAGCTGATGCATAGAAATTAAAAGTTGATTTACACTCCACAATAAATAGTAAGGTTCACAAAGTACACATAGGGTTACATAAGAAATTGGACGCTCTACAGACCTACAAAATATTTTAAGAATATTTGAAGAAATTCAGAAGCAACCCTCAAACTTACCAGCGTCCCTATCAAAAGAATGTATTAGGAAAATTGCTACGTTTTTGCTTTGAGCATAAAGGCTAGTTACAAGCTCGGCGGAGCGTGCCGACTATTCAACGGACAATCTCCTTTCGAGGGTTATGTACACATCCGATTGCGAGTGTAGAGATGTGTCGTTGTATTGTATGACGGTAATAAAGGGGAAAATCTTCATTGAGGCTGATGGACGAAACAAATTTAAAAAGTGCTAGCGTTGGTCAGACAAAAAAAAACAATATTGTCATCCAACGAAATAACGCGTAAATCCACGGGAAGAGACGGAGGGTTCTATTCTTAGCTGGATACACCACGGCATGCACAACTTGTCAAAACTTGTCAAAACATTGAATAGTATGTAAAACATCTGTAAATCACAATTACATACATATTTTGTGAAGTTATATATATTTCTTGGAAAAGTTTTCTGAGTAGGCTGGAACTAAGCTAGATTTTAATAAACCCTCGATCAACAAAAGTTACTGGCATAGATTATATCCCATCCCTATTCAATATCAATACCAAAGGTCCACCTAAAGTTGATCTGGACAATCGGTTCTATTGACTGGACGAACTTTATGGTAACTTCACTTTCATACCATTCAAGTGACCTTACTTCTATGGAGCACGAGTCGACCCTCAATTTATGTCGAGCGCAGAAACCTTTGGGAATTGAAATGGCTCAATTTGGGTGTCGTGAAAAATGAGACATCGGTATTATATGCCCAGGATATTTCGATATGTGTAATAAATTGCGATAAAAAATAAGTAGTACAGCCGTTGGGGAGTTATGGGATGAATAAGTGAAAGAAATTATCATGATGTATGTTCAGTGGGTAAAAATTTATGTGGGACTAAAATATGAAGAAATAATACAGAAAATAAGTCATAACCTTACTGCGGTAAAGAATCCAGATGGGGCTATGAAAAAATGTAAAACGTTTCACGATAACTTGACACTCAAATTTATAATATTTCAGGGCTGCAAGCATGAAAGAAAAAAAGACAAAATTTGACATCTCAATATACTTAATTTATCCATCGAATCGAAGTCGTAGCATGGACCTAGACTCGATAACGTAATTTGTTGAATATATCGGACAATCGATAAAGTGAGTCGATGCTACCTACCTCGACATAGACCTGTTTTGTCGAATTTTAATGTAAATGTATATCGATTCAAAGATCCATACTTGCAGCCCAGGAGTCAAGAGAGCATGTTCTATATCATGCTCGTATAGATACCTACGTATCAAATTGTACATCATACATCTCTCATTAATGTGACGGTAATTGATTTCTGCGCATCGAGTATACCACGGAGAATTCCATTAATTTTGCAAATTGTAAACTTCGTGAAAGTTGGACGCGAACAGCCGCGTACGAAATGGCACAGACAACCACGCGTGTGGTTTACTTGTTTGATCGAAAAACAGAGTGACAGCAGCTTTTTTTAATTAATTTTTTGAACTCCGTATTTTCATAGCAGTTTCATAAACCTGTCATTTGAATATTATTAGTTGTAACGATAATAAGCAAGTAGGGTATTTAATATTTATTTGCATTATTCACTGTATGATTTAGTTGACATGTATCTACTCCTTGCATTTTTAAGTTGTAAACACCAAAGAGATGTTTTTAAATAAACGTTCTTCCCATAAGAAAATGTATGTTTTGTTTGGATAAAACTTTATTGGAATATGGTTATTAGATAAAATGACACAAAAAGTAGTCTTGTTTGAATACAACTGTTTTGAGGAAATTCAAAACAGAATTGAAGATAAGGAAAAACAACAAAGTAAAACTCAAGCATAACAATGTTAAAACAATAAAGGAACTCACTCTTGCTCAGAACCGTCGTGACTGTTCGCGTACAAGTCCAAATAAAGTGGAAAAAGCGCACAAAACGTTCACACAAAGAATACCGCGGCTGAATCTCGTCTAAAAACCTCACCCTTTTCTTACACCGCCCGCGAAATAACCAAGTTTTTTTGCACACCGCTAAACTAGACTTGGTTTTCACTTCGTTTTCATAAACCACCTCAGATTCGCAAGATAAAGTCGGCTCAGCCTCTATACAACACGCACTTTCTACATTTTTAGTCATGTGATTCTCTATGTTCGCAAACCTCGCTACCACATGGCTGGGCTTACTAAAATGTTTTAACTCCGTACTTGAAGTTTTCAAGCAATCTGTTCCACACACTGTGTGTTCTTTCTTTCGGTATTGTTTATTCGACACACACTTTGACACTGAGAACGAACCAGGTACAGTTATGACGCGTATGATTTGCAAGTCGACAACTAGAGTACACTTGGCTTCGGTTCAACTATAAACTGTGAAACCGCTCAAATAAGCGATAAATACAGTAAAGATTGTTGTAAATCAATAAAACACTTAAACTGACAACAATATTGTTTGCATTTTACTGCTTTTATGATAATATGTTGTTCACGACAAACGTAGCACAGGTTAGTTCTCGACTAGATTATTGGTTATGTGCCAAGTGTTTGTATGGGGACAATTTAGATGCGTCGCGCTAATTATGAACTAGTCTGAATTAAATGAGTAATTTAATGCAGACAAAAATAATGCATAGAGTTCGATAGAGCATTTGTGTCACATGATTAAAGAGCACAGCCCTTATGTCACGTGCTTGTACTATGTACTAGAAAGACATCAACATCATGATAGGAAATTAATTGAAAAGTGATTGAAGACTACCGTTTCATACATTTGTGATTTATTTATGCATTAAATTATATCGATCGATGTAACTAATGACTCATTTTATATCTAGACCATCGTCACGTTCAAGTGTTGCCATCAACCCAAATGGCTGGGGTAGGGTTAGCCTAATACGACAATAAAGTCAAAAGTCAAAGTCAAAGTCAAAAGAACTTTATTCATTGAAATAACAAGGATCATTTTGAATCGTCTTATAAACTAAAATTACTCCTGTTCCAACGCGACCGAGCCTAGAAGAATCAGGCAACAAACACGGCTTGGCTTACATAAATGGTCCGTCTTACCACTAGGTGAGAAGCGCCAATGCAGAATACATCCCACAACTGGATATCAGTGCAGGTTTTAACACTCCACTTAGAATTAGATCCTTACGTCATTTACCCCATCTATATGGTTAATTAAAGGTATATCGTCTTTAATTCTGCATAGATATAAGTTGTTCTAAATGTAATATATGTAATCGCTCTGACGTTATCGGCCTGTCCCTCGCATAATTAGTGCTTTATGAAAGACCGCCAAAGCGCGTGTTGCTGCATTAAATTCGATAGAGTTGGTTTGTTTATTGACGCTTGTTCTTTTTATTGTCACTGGTTCTTTTTTGGACACTAACCAACATGAGGTAAGGTAACCCTGAAAAAGGTCTTGTGACTGATGTTGTAATTGAAACCCTTCAAAACGGAACCAATAAGGCGATATTGCTTGGAAAAGTCAACGAACCAATAAACTTGTTTGTTTCTCGTGTCACTTGCGTCTTTTATGTCACTCTGCGTTTATTAAGTGACCAGAGGCCCAAGCATGAATATGTAACATTATTAAGATGCTAGCGATATGACTGTAAACGTCAAATATTAACCAATCAAATTATAAAGATTTCAAGGCATAATCCTACTAATATTATAAACGCGAAAGTTTGTGAGTATGGATGGATGTTTGTTACTCTTTCCGAAAAACTACAGAATGGATTTGAGTGAAATTTGGAATGGAGATACTTTACGCCCTGGATTAACACATAGGCTACTTTTAATCATCATCATCATCATCAATTTTCATCATTATTGACGCGGGTGAAACCGCGGGGCGCAACTAGTAAGGCATAAAATAATAATGTCATTGGCCGATATTTGATATTGACGATCGTCTCGCTAGCGTCTCGATAACGCTAGATACTCGTACTTACCCCACAGGCTTAGGTAAAGAACCAGTGTGGTGAAAGAATCAAATTCATGCACTGTCACATGTTTTCTAATGCTGGGTTTCTCACGATGTATCCTTTAACTAAGTTTAAGAGCAAAACAATTTACCCACCCCTCAAAGTAACAGAATTAATATTTTACAGTCATCAAGAAAAATAATTCAATTTTAATTTTCATTGCAAATATTCCCTTAATATATTTTTAAAGAAATTTCCCTTCCGTTCAATGAAACGACAGGGAATTCGCGAATGAACAAATTAGGGATTCTTCGAGGACTTTCTTGTACCGAAGTGAAAATTAACCGATACGCAAAGCCAACCTTCCAGTGTCAGCAGTAGCTAATGGTAGCTATAAGTGCATCACTGTAAATAAGTGAATGGAATGAAGTGAGCGCTTTACCTAAAATATATCGAAAACTTAACACTTGAACTTTAGTAGTATTACTATCTATTGATACTACTACTTATACTACTACTATACAATACAAATACAATACAATAATGATGTATAAATATAATACTGTCTTTCACACATTTGTCCTCTCATTGAAGTGGCCTATCGAACAAGTGACCCATGGACATATTATATTGTTCTCTGTCATCAAGTTAGCGTGTCAAGTGGATATAACTAAAATATTTTTGTATTACTGGAAGAAAGCGTTAGCAGAGTTGGTCGTAGGAAAGCAAAAACTCACCAATGTTCACGGTTATACTCCTGCGATTGTGCGACCCGTTATGAAAAGAGGTTATTTGAGGCTCTGCCTACCCCTTCGGAAAAGAAGGCATGTGTACATGTCTGTATCTATGTTTTAAGCCGAATCCCTGTATGCTTGTATAAATAATATCGCTTCGCTCGATTATTTCCCACTTAGTTCTTGTAGTGGAAGGCAGTCATAACAATCGGCCCGAGGCCCCACTAACCTTTCGGTAAAATGTTCAGGCATTTAGACCCAAATTATAACTCTAAGGATGTCTTTTGTTGAAGTAGGGCCTGCAACGTTTACGACCTAAAATTTTGAGCTTCGTTCTAGCATAAAAATAATGACTTGACGTTGTGACTTTCTGGAAATTCATTCTTGTATATTTGATAGATAGATAGTTACTAAGGTTGAGATAAATAGACGTTACTTAGCACGTATTTATGCTTAGCATTGTCCCTGTCACTCTAGCACGCGTGTTTTAACATTTGTGTGACAGTGACAAGGTCAGTTTGAAGCATTAGTATGGACTAAGTAACGTCTATTTATCTCGACCTAAGTAACCTACTAACTCACACTTTGCTCTCACATTCATAATTTTAGTAGGTTTCCGCCAATCTCAGCCTAAAGGTTTCAAAAGAAAGGTTTTAATGGGAACATTCAGAATGGTACCTATATAATTTTGTTTACAAATCAATGAAACAGCACTCAGACTTCTTTTTTACGTGTAACTTAATTTATAAAATCGATAAAAGAAAATTAAGCTTAATATATTCGTTATTAAGTTTGTTTGAGAAAAGCGTGAAAGGCAAAAATATATAAAAAAATAACTTCAAGGATAGTTGAGGAAATAAATCATTATTGTTAAACGTTTCCGCTGTTCAATAGGTACCCACTATCCCAATAAATTCACGTGTTTCCCAACTACTTACGAACAGAATGAGGCAGCAAATTCCCAACGCCTGACTTAATTTCCGATCTCATTCAGCCTCGGAATCGGTCGGGATCGCGGTCCCTGGTAGGCTTGCGGTGAATGGTTACCCACAATCTACACTACAAAATTAAATGAGTGTACCTACATGTCTTCATTATTTTCCATTCAACCCAAATTCGTTGGTGAAATAAGACTAAATTATTTCAGACAGCTTTAATATAATTCTTTTTAGGATTCCGTACGCAAAAAGTGCAAACGCAACCCTATTACTAAGTCAACGCCGTCCGTCTGTCTGTCTGTATTATGACACGTCACAGGGATATAACCACCGTACATCGTACACACATCACATGTACACCGTACATAACAAATGCAATACTTCTTAGGTAACGTCCAACTAGGACGTGCCCAACGTGACATTGCACTGCTCCCTTCAGCCTGAGATGTAAAGACGAAAAGTCTCATTGCCTGTAATTTCACCAGCGTTTTATTTATTTTTTATTTATTTGACTAATGCGGACCAAAAACCAGTTTTTACGTAAAAAATCTAAGGCTTTCAAAAATTGCAACGAGACGAATTTTTCAGTAGTCGTCCATTTTTATTACCGAGCACGCGATGTTCGGCATGTAACGGCATGTCCTATTATTGTTGTATGTTCTCAAACAAGAGCGCAATTTCAGAATATTTCCTAGTATTTTTGAGGCCTAGCACCTACAGTTAGTAATGCAGAAATTCTGGTGCGAGATGTTATGTATTATACGTTAAATAAGATATTGTCTATGAATTTCAAGCCACAAGTTTGAAAATCTATCTCTTTTGTATCTATGAACAAAAGACACAAACAAACTTCTTTTGTACAAATGAACTGCGGTTTCAAATTGACTGATATCAGACAGAGAAAAACTCTTATTAAAAAACTGTGCTAATTAAAAGCTTTACCATAAATACATCCGAGAGTTTAAGTACAACAGTTTACTTATCAGGTATACAATTTCAAAAAGGTAGTCTCATAACGAAGAGTATGAAGGAATGTGTTGAACTACGATGACTCGTGCATGATATGTGTAGCCTATTGATGTGTTTACAATGAATCGTTGACGCCAGTAGAGTTTTAAATAATTTACGTAATCTACAGTCATACAGTTTATGACATACTCGACTGGTATCAACAAATATATTAAATAATACGAACCTAGTGCAAACTTGACGCCAGTCCACGCGGTGCGGACATAGTGGAAGAGACGGCGGTAGAGCGGGCGGTGG
Source organism: Epirrita christyi (assembly GCA_951392215.1). Lineage (NCBI taxonomy): Eukaryota > Metazoa > Arthropoda > Insecta > Lepidoptera > Geometridae > Epirrita > Epirrita christyi. The sequence continues at coordinate 4,217,770 of OX595843.1, forward strand.
CGGCGACGGCGCCCAGGAGCCTCCGCGTCGGGCGTGGGCGAGGGCGCGGGCTCCTCGCCGCCCGCACCCTCTCTCCCCTCCACCGACGAAGCCGTGCTTTACACAAAACGGACCCAGCTTTACACGCTCCCGCTCCACTAATCAAACCGCACCATTACGCGACGCACACACTTTACGCAATACATGCATCGCACACACATCACAAAACTTATTTCATTTTTAATGGAACAGTAACAATCGTTATCCAGCACCAATGCTTTGAAACTATGCTGTCTTATGTTATTAAGTGTTCTGAAGTTTCGCTTTAATAATGCATAATAGTTATTGTTCTTGAATAAATAGAGAGAAATACCTTTGAGGACGTTTTAAAAGTACAATTCCAGGCGCAAGTGTTAGACGAAAAGCCGGCAATCTGCGAACAAAGAAATGATAAGTTGTTAGTACTGTTAGTGGCTAATGATGGAGCAAATTAGTATTTAATTGTTAGTACTTTAACTAGTTTCCACTAGCTAGCTAGTTGTTAATCCGGAGCTACTACACAGAAAGCTGATTACGAGTAGGTTTAAGTGCAGTTGAAAGTGTTTTAGAAAAAAAAAGGGTTCGAACACTTGAATACCCTTTTTTCCGATACTCTCTGTCACCGTAACCTTACTTAGTACGTAATAAATTAACATGTCAAAACTCCTAATCTAATTATGTTGCATTATGAAGAACCTACCCAGAACAGATCATCATCATCATCATCAGATGTCTGTGTCCATCAAACGTCTTATTGCAGGACAATGGCTGTTCTTTAAATACAATGGGAGGAATTTGCCAAAAAATAATTTGGAAATATAAGCAACAAACCTTGAAAAACCTTCAAACACTAAAACTGAAACCTAGAAAACGAAGATGAGTCCAGCTGGCCTAGACAAACGGTATTCGCTTCGAAGCGATTTTATTTCTACAGTCGCAATACAATACAAAAGACCACGTGACATATCGACAGCTTACGTCAATCTCATACATTTTGGACATTTCTACTATAGCGTCATCGCTATTAGAATGTTACTTTGTCTACGGCCTCAGGCCTATTATAAAAATAATAAAACTGGCAATACTACAATGTGATACTTGCTTTAATACTGGTTTAGCTTAAGTTTCAAGACTCCAACTGTAATCCTATTCACAGTGAGAAGTTAGAACAAACTTGGGGGAGTTTAATTCGGGTGCTACCATTTGTAGGTTGTGTGTTTCGTTTCGACATTGAGCGAGACCTCATGGTTTGTCAAGTTTTACTGATATTAGATGAATAAAGAATTTTAATTAAGGTTGCTAAAGAATGCACAAAACGTATAACTGGAGAGAGAACATTACAGTCAGCGTCAATTTTCTGTTGAGTTGCGAGAAATGTATTTGAGAAAATGTGTTTGAGTGGTTTGTGTGCTTTTGAAAAATGTTTATTTGATATAATTACTAATAATTTAACAATGACGTAGAAGATAATAACTGCATTAAATTCTTACGTAAACTCTGGCCAAGCTTGAACGTAAACTTCGAACAAATTTCAAACCATTTTATGACGCCGCGAGTATAAATTGTTGCTGTCTGGGATCATGATCATTATTTGTAATATAACATACAATTAAATAACAACCCAACAGTCATACACGTAGTCCTGACCCCTAGGATTCCCTGTGTCGTGGGTATCAAGGAACTATCAATGAGTATCATGGTACTACAACACCAGACCCGGAACAAATATTTGCAGATCATACAAACATTTGTCCCGCAGCGGGAATCGAACCCGCAACCTCTCGCATCTCAGCTGGCTGCTCACTCAGGATAAGGCCTATGCCCAGTCTCTCTGAATGAAGATGATAATTCTGTTCTATTCTGTCTTGGCATTCTCATTATTATGGCTCAGCAGCCGATGATGATGATGGTACTGATGATGACATCCAGCAGTGGACTTCCTTCAGCTGACGAACCTCTTACTATTCAGGATTAGGATTCACATTCTGCCCGCGCCTATACTCGTAGTTAGTCATGAATAAAGAGGGCACCCTCGGTATTTGGCTTTGATTTGCATTAGAATTGATTTTGCGTTGCGCGGCTCATGCAAAGTGGGTACGAGAAATGTGGTTGCTCGTTCAAAACAAGCACACATAAAGGTGCCCTCTTTGTATAGATTGAATCGCAATGAAAAAATAATAACAGGCAGCATGTACGAGACTGAAAGAGCTTTGCCTATTTTTGACTGACCCCATAACATTAAAGTAATGAACTCATTTCATCATCATTATCACTCTTATTATTATAAATGCGATACCTAGTTTGTGAGCATGTTTGTTATTGAACGGATTTGAGTGAATGGAATGAAGATACCTTAAACCTACCTTAAGATTACCTTGTCATTCAAAATGATCCTTGTGATTTCAATGAATAAAATTCTTTTTGACTTTGACTTTGACTAAACTGTGAATTAACACATAGGCTACTTTTCATCGTCATCATCATCAATTTTCATCATTGTTAACGCGGGTGAAACCGTGGGGCGCATCTAGTCATAGAAAAAGGAATAAATAGAAAATATTAATTTGTACGACAAAAAAGAAGTAAATATTAAAATATTACAAAGTGTATCTTACAGTTCGACGAGGTTTACGAACAAAATGGCCACCACTCAGCATTTGCTGCAGAAGCAAGCTCTGTATCTTCAGAAATTTACTGCTGGATGAAAACCTTACGTCTTGAGCCGCCTCCATTTACCGACTTTTTGAGACTTTAAAAAGTCGGCGGTTCGATACTGTCGGCCTTCCCATACTGCGACAGGAGTGTTAGGAGTGTCAGTCAGAGTTATCTTTAGGGGGGGTTAGTACGGGTTTCGATAGTTTTTGAAACTATATGAAGTTTCGTTTTCTTCCATACATTTTACTTGCAGCGCCCCTAGTGAAAACGAGAAGGAAACTAAGGACGCTGTCAGTAAATGTATGGAAGGAAACGAAACTTCATATAGTTTTCGAAAACTACCAAAACCCGTACTAGACGTACAGGCATTTTTAAATTATGAGCATTTTGACTTACTTAGATTTATTTGACAAATAAAAAAAAACAAATTCACTATGACGGATAAGCAGTGGAACATTTTTTTCTACAAGTGTTCATGTGTACACGATACTATTATTCTCTTTGTTTTCGTTTGGATTTTCCAGGCTAGGCTTAAATCGAGACTGATTACGCTACCAGTCGGGTGAAAAATAAAGTGCTTACATTCTGCTTCCACGATGTGTGTGGCGGACGAAATCGTTTTCCCGGGCGATTTGTTTTTCAACGATTGGTACCAAAACTCAGTGCCAAACGAAACTCAACTTTACCTTCAAAGAATAAGAAATAAAAAGAAATAAGAAACAAAAACAGATTAAGAAATTTAGCCAGTGATATTTTCTAAGAGTGATATTGATGAATATTGAATTGCCTTCTTCAAGTGGCTTTCCAAGAAGTGAAGGTTCTGGCACCTCAATACCTTTTCAGGGCTTTCAGGATTACTTGTCGCTGTGAATTATTCTGTAAGTTTTTCTAAGTGATCTAAATTTAGCTTTATGTGTAAAGTAATCCTGCTATGTTTGGATGTTTATTACTCAAGCACACCATTACTAACGAACCAATTTCAATGTTTGGTAGTCATAATCCCACACTGGAATTCCCTTTGACGTGGGTATCAGGAACTACGACAACCAAGGTACCATAACTCAGACCCGGAACAAATATTTGCAGATCAAACAAACATTTGTCCCGCAGCGGGAATCCAACCCTGGTTTTAACGTGAACGAAGTCATGAGCAGATACTAGTGTTACATAATTTTCAGAATATTAACTATAAATTTTATTACACAATTATTGTAAACCAAGATTATTTCATAATATTTAGTAGTTTATGAAATTGGCGCATAACATTGGTGCGCATACACGAATAAGAGTTAAATAAAACAGTTGTTTTTATTTTGCTCCAGCAAAAGTGTTTTAATGTGTGCAAAAAAGTGATAAAGTGGTAATATGATTCTATTTTTAAATTTCGGTTTTGTGTTCATAAAATATGTCGATATAAACTCGTTTTGCAGTTTGTAATTTAAATTTTACGTTAGGAGAGTACATGAAATAACTAATAAGGCCATGGTTCACGATTATGTAGTTAATATTACTTAACTCAATTATAAATTCCAACATAGTAACAATAACCTTATAATTAGTGCTAATAAAATAATATTATGTACATACGTTTACTGACTAAATTAACAAACATGTTAGGAGTCACTATTCGAAGTAAATGTGCGTAATTTGTCGTTATTTAATTGTCGAACAAATTCTTATATAAACAATTTTGTGCGGCACACAATATGAAGCTGTTAATTTATTTATGTTCCACTAGCTGCCCGCGCGCGACTTCGTTCGAATGGTCCCGGTAAATTTAAATCTTTCCGTGACAATTATGAATACAACAAAACTAAAATCAAGTAAATCTGCCCAGCCGTTTTAGAGTTTTAGCGAGACAAACGAACAGCAATTGATTTTTATATATATATAGAGGAAGATATAACCGTTTGTAATCAGTGAGTGTAACAATAAATGCATTACATAGTATCATTACAACACCATACACAATGTATGATAATTCGCTATTGAGTAAAAATACCACTTTAGTTGAAAGCACTCTAGTAAATTGAAAACATACCGCAACAAAACATTAAGTTAATATGAAACGAGAGCCACCTTTTAAAATTTGGTTACTTTATTTCAACCCACATTAAGTATTTATAAACTAAAAAAAATATTTTCAGACAATCAAAAAATACCTGCAAAATAAGCTATAATTTACCTCTCGCTATCATCATCATCAAAATATATAAAATGGTTGCGTGACTGACTGACTCACTAACTATCAAAGCACAACCCAAACCGTTAAGTGTGTCACACACGTTGCAGATGCGGTAAGATATTTGTATTTGAGCGAGTATCTGTCCATATCGCTCTCTATACTAAACTCAAGGAGCAACACACACGTATATACGACATATATCAAAAGATGGACAGATGATATCTGTGTAAACAATCCGCACCAAGAAACAAGTATAGACAGTTTGAAGGGTTCCGCATTTTCGTATATTATCGTATCTGCTACGTGTGTGATACCTTCAGATGCGATAAGTTTTTATACGCATATAAAATATTTCCGCATCTGCTACGTGTGATACACTTAAATCCTAGGGAACCTGAAATTTAGCGGGTACATTACTTTTGTGGTCGGAGTTTACTAAGAAAGGCATTTCTGAAATACATCCACTTAAGGGTGCAGCGTAGTGTTGAAGTTTATACAGAATTTCAACTCAATCGGTTGAGTGGAACTGGTTTAAAATTCAGTGGCCATATTTGACCCACACACCACATACTAGCAGGTGAAGTTAAATAAAAGCTTTGAAAAATATAAAGCTTGAAATAATGGGAAGTAATCGAAGAAAAACTAACTTGCTTTAAGTTGACTTCTCGTAGAACCTAGTGCTACGCAGTGCTCCAAATGAACTACGGCGTAGAGGGGCTACGAACATTGACAGGTTTCTAACACAATTTGTAAATACGGTCTTATTATACGTTTATTTAATTTTAGTAGTGTATCTGTAACAATTAAGTGCTTTTCAACATGGTCTCGATTAATTTCCTTTCAAAACTCTAGGTCTTTTTTACATTTACTAAATTACTGGATACATTTTCAGGCTAAGTCAATTTGCGTCCTTTTTAAACACAAAAATGATAAATGTTTAAATTACGGCAAAGTATCACAAGCAAAGTATCAGCTTGTCTCACTTACAAGGGACAATAGGCAGTCGTGACACAAACTTTGTACTCTTTAACGTTAGACCACTTTCAACCTTACTGGAATATTAATAGAGTTGTTTCATTTTCAAGTGATAGGAGGTTTATAAATTAAAGCATGCGTCACTGTCGCGCCTGAGAGGAGTACCCTAGAGTACGACCAAAGTTCAAAGCCGGAAAATAAAGCCGAAGTCAAAACGAAAGCTAAAAGTGACATTTGGCAATAAAAACTTCATCATCACCATCCTGTTTACGTTAACTGTTGGACGAGGAATTGAATACAATGGGAAATTACCTTTATTATTGGTGATCACAGTTTGGTGTTAAGGACTCAGGTGGATGTTGCTGCCCAGCCCCTGTAGTAATCCCTGATTAAGGCTTTCACTACATCCACTGGAGTCTATTCTTAGGCCAGTCACACCACATAGCACGTTAATATAAACTTACTAAAGTAAAAAATTACTTCAAACTTATAGGATAGCTAATTTGTTGACTTTTTGAGCAATGGAACCAGATATTATAACTGTCATTTATTTTAATCACTGCGACACAGGAGGTTGCTGGTTCGATCCCCGCCTCGGAACAAATATATGTATGATCTGCAGATATTTGTTCAGGGTGTTCTGGGTATTTTCAATGTATAATAATAAATATCTATCTATGTTATGTATTGTATTCAGTATATCAGTTATCTAGTAAGAGAAGAACAAGCTTAACACAAGCTCTGCTTAACTTGGGGCTAAGATAATGTTGTGTGAAATGTGTCCAGCATTTATTTATTTTTTATTTTATAGAACAAAAACTCACAGAATTAATTTCGTTCTGTGAGTTTTTTACTTCACCTCAACGTTGCTTTCTTTTTATAACCAAGAATGTTTTACTATTTGCTTTTTAATTGCTCATTTACAATAACTCTGACCGTCACATTTTTCACTATGTTTTAGTTGCCGAGTGACGGAACTAGCCGAACATTTGACCGAAAAGTCCAAAGCCATACGTGCTTCCCTACTTTCATTAAGTATATAGGTACCTTGTGATGTGAATCGTTGATGACAACTTGGTCGGAATATGGGTTTGGAAGATGAGACGAATAATTTACGTGATTTAGAACTCATAGCGTGCAATTAGAGTTGCTTGGTGCATTAGAAAGTATTTGAGTACTAGTAGAGTTCCTTGTGAAAAAGTTTGTCCAGGGAAGTACTACCATCGTATCTATTTTTGCTGCCAGCAGTAATGTGTGAGCATCGCTGTGTTTCGGTTTGAAGGGTTTACAGGGTTTACAGGCACATGAGCTCAGGATGAAGGGCGCAGTGCAATGTCAAGTAGGGCGCGTCCTATGTAGTCGTGACCTAATGGAACAAGGCAAAGTCCAGGCAAGTCCGACTCGCACTTGATCGGTTATTAAATCAAACCGATACTTCCTTTTTTGAATGCCATGAGAATCTCTTTCAAAAACTTCTTATTTGTCATAACCCGCTGGAACCTCTCATCCAAACAAAACTCCGTAGGAACTCCTGAACGTTGAGATGTTCGTGAACTTTCCTATTTTCTATGTTAATCAGAGTGTATTTGAAATGCAACGACATAAGTTAGGACCCAATCTTAAAAGTTAACCTTCTGAGAATCACCATAGTGAAGCTCTATCTTAATTTTCAACGTGTTAGACATTTAATTTTTAACATAAATTAAAGTTGGACTAATTTTTATTAGCCATTAGCATAATATTCATAAGCTATTACATTATTTTTGAAGTCTTTATTTACAGGAAAAATAATACAAGTATTTGTAGAAAATTTAAAAAATAGTTTTTTTTATAAATTTTGTTTGGTATCTACGCTATTTCATCACCATAATTAGCTGGAAAATGACATAACGAAATTTGCATTTTTGTGTTTACGATAAGTGGCGTGTCGATGAAATAGCTGGCTGAGACGCAGCGGTATGGGTTCTATTCATGATACTGCACAAATTAATACATTTTCTTAAAATTTGATCCGCATCTGGGTGTTATGGTACCATACTCGTAGTTCCTGATACCCACGACACAGGGAAACATACTGTGGGATCAGGACTATGTTTGTGTTTGTTATGTTATTTTGTTTTAGTTGTTGTGTTTAGTTGTTGTGTTATTTATTTGTATATGATTCGTACGAGTTTATACTACGAAAATAGCATATCTAGATAGCACTAGATTTGGACGTGGGTACTTCTTCAATCAGCCACACTCTAGAGAAGCTAAAGAATAATACTCCCAAGCTCCTTTTCACTCAATCTACTAGAAATAGAACCTTCACGTTTGTTACAGCTATCCGATAACTATTGTAACGTCTAAGAAAATAATGTTCTCTCGAGAAATTTACTTGAAAGTCACTCGCAATGAACGAACGTACGTTTTCAGAGAAAACATTTTTCTATCGAACTATTTCTGCTCAAGTACTTTATTTATGAATGTTGTTGTCATTAGAAAACTGTTGCTCTAGAATTGATTTTATTGGTAAGTATTGCACGACTACACTAAGACTGAGATAAATAGAGGAGGAGGGGGTCTATCCTTTGGCTGGACATACCACGGCATGGATTATTATATTGTGACGATTATTATACTGTGCAGAAGGTTATTTCAGAGTTGACTATAAAAATATATCACGGGCCATATTGACCCCTTTGAAAATCTTAATTTAGCCCAAACTTATCTCAGTCCTCGGGCTAGATAACCACTTTGAAATATGCTTAAAGCGTTAAGTTTGAAAAAAAACCATAAGCTTACATTTTATTTCGACACTTTATAAACAGATGCAAAATGCCTTTTTGACGGCTCTTGCTCGGCTAGTTTTTAGTAACATACTGCACGATCCTCTTTAGGAACTATATCCATGTAAGTTCTTACTAATTATTTATTACAACATAGAAGTATAGCATTTTAACATGTTCAAGTGGCTCTCAACAACGACAGAACTAGATAGTAACCCCCTTATTCATTATAATTTTTAAACCTATTTTAGTTAAAATATATTTTGATTTATTCTCAAGACAAAAGCTATTTTAGCTAACAAAGGTTCAAAAGTTGCTTATGAGTAAAAGAAGTCTACAAAATATAGTAAACATGCCCTTATACCTTACTGTGATAAATTCAACCAATAAAATGAATAAAGTTATAACTTTTCATTTAAAAAACCGACTTCCGCCATAGTATTCGACTAAATATTTGGATGAAAAAAAAATGATGAAAGAACCATAGTGGTGAAAGGATTATGATACTTTTTGAATGCAAATGCTTGGTTTGTTGCTGAAAATATCAAAATCGCCATATGTATGCCTACAATATTTGAGGAGTTCCCTCAATTCCTCATGGATCCCATCATCAGAACTGGATTTTGAAAAAGATGGGACCAATCTGGAAGTATATCTATTCAAATAAAAAAAGAAATTTCCAAATCGGTTCATAAACGCCGGAGATATGCGGTAACAAACATAAAAAAAAAAAGCAACCGAATTGAGAACCTCCTCCTTTTTTGGGAAGTCGGTTAAAAACTAAACAGTAATTATAGTCCGTTTCAATTACCATTTCAACAAAATTTTACATTGTTTAAATATCTCAGTTTTCTTGTCAAATAAAGAAGATAAAACTTTTTGCTCTCCAGCACGTAAATTAAGGCATTTCCCTCCAGCGAAAGATAAGGCTGAAGAAATAGAGAACAATAAATCTCCTTAGCAGATAGTGAAATTATAAAGTGGTCTTCAATGGAAATAAAAAGAAATCCCGAGGGTAGTCTGTGAGAATTCAAAAACTGCAAAGAATTATGTGAGTAGACCGTTTGTTTTCCTTGATAAATACATAGTAAGGTTAAATAAATTATTTTAATTAAAATTTTGCAATGTTTTTAAATGAAAGATGAATCATCATCATCAGCCTTTAGAAGTTCACTGCTGGACATAAGCCTCCCCCTTAGCATGCCACGACGAATGGTGTTGAGCCGTTTCCATCCACCGACTTCCTGCGACGTTTAGAAAGATGAATAAAACTAGTAAACCTTAGCGGTTTAAAAGAAAGGTTAGTGAAGAACGGTTTCGAGCGTACTCCATCCACCGACTTTCTGCGTCCTTTATGATTTCCTTGGTCCATCGAAGAAGGAAGGAAGAATAGGACACCCTTCTCGTACTAAATGGTCCGTATACCTATGTCACCATGTATTGTAAGTCACAAATGTAAATTTTTCCTACAACTTTGTGAAATAAAAGAACCAGTATCATGCAGAACAAACCAAATAAACAGTAGATAAAAAATAACTGGCATCAACTTCTTCCGTCTGTTGGAAACTTGCGTTAAGTACTTTAGAATTTTTCGCTAAGTAATTTCAAAGTAAATGTGCTTCAAAAAAAGAGCTTTGATTGAGGGATTCATTTTTAAAAAGGTTTTTATACGTACCGTAAAGATTACTATAGCTCATCTGGACAAAATTGCTGGAACTGAAACAAAAACATTTGCATTTAGAAAACAATGTAAGTATTATAAAAACAATATTATTTTTTTGGAACATTAAAGTGACCTATAATTTTCTGTTGAATGATAAATAAATTATTTTTATTGACAATCTTCGTCATCATCCGCCACTAGACGCCCACTACTGGACGAGGCTATCATTATAGAATACAATTAAATAATTTGCCATACAAACTTAATGTGGAACGTCTCTCATACCAAATTACTTTGGACAAATAAAAATAAAGTATTATGTTTGCTATTGTTTTTTAAATTAAGATTATATAAAGTATTCACTTTACATAATCTTAATTTACAGAAAGAATAAAGAATCTTAAATTTTAAATTAATATTCTTTTAGTTTTAGTTAATATTAATTAGTTGAGCTATCTAAAGACCGTTGCAAACGATCTAAAGATATATCTTTGCATAAAATGTATGAATATGTATAAATGTATTATTATTTTGATACTGACAGTTCAACTGATAGATCACATACACTTGTTTTGGTCACCCAAGACGCTGGCTGTATTGCCACGCTGAATGGATGAATGGTAATGAATTCACTCATAATGTGTTGGGCCAGATTAGAGTCAGTTTTCGGGTCGCGCTCAAATATTAAATAGTAGATTGTATCATAAGGGAGCAAAATAATATTTTTACGGCGAGGGAGCTTTTTTGCGTTACGTTGCCCGAGCGCAAAAATATATTTTGCGCCCGAGTGTTACACTCTACTTTTCGTCACCCACTATGAGAAAATAAAAGGCGCCTCATATTTTATTTCAGAACAAAACCATGAATTTCTAATAATCCGTGAATAACTTATCATTTAAAAAACAGACTTTCGCCATTGTATTCGACTAAATATTTGGATGTAAAAAAAATTATGAAAGTACCATAGTGGTGAAAGGATTATGATACTTTCTGAATGCAAATGCTTGGTTTGTTGCTGAAAATATCAAAATCGCCATATGTATGCCTACAATATTTGAGGAGTTCCCTCAATTCCTCATGGATTCCATCATCAGAACTGGATTCTGAAAAAAATGGGACCAATCTGGAAGTATATCAAATTAATTATTAATTCAAATAAAAAAAGAATTTTCCAAATCGGTTCATAAACGCCGGAGATATGAGGTAACAAACATAAAAAAAAAATACAACAGAATTGAGAACCTCCTCCTTTTTGTAAAGTCGGTTAAAAATAACGAAATCGCGGGCCGTAGTTCGCGCGTTTCTAATTTGTTTTTTTTTATTCAGCTGGTGGCGCGACTATGGGCCGTCATACCAGCCAGTATTTATTTAAACAATATTTGCGTTCGCCTTCTTTGGCGCTGAACACTAAGATGATCCAAATTTAAAAAGGGCGCGGCAAAGATAATTACGACGCACTTATTTGTGTTTGATTCTTTTCAAGATGTTCCAAATTCAAAAAGTGCGCGGAAAAGATAATTGCGGCGCACTTATTTGAGTTCGAAATATTCCAAATTTAAAAAGTGCGCGGCAAAGATAATTGCGGCGCACTTATAGAAGCTTCATACAGAAAACACCACCTTTGGGTGCACATAAAGGCGAACCAAGTCGTCCTTTTCGAATAGATGGGATGAAAAATAGGTTTGTTGTTTGTCGCGAATCGACTAAAAGGTTTTAAAGTATCAGCCATAATCCATTATTTTAGCATTCCATTTAATTAGTTATTTTTTAAATTATTTTTAATAGCTATTACTTGAAACTTTTAACTCTTATGAATGAAAACCAACTGCAGATAAATTATGTACAATAAGAGGTCGTTGGTGATCGTTATTGTATAACATATTATCCGCCCAATGAGGCGTAACGTTTGCGAAAACGATATCGCTTATTGAAATGTATTTAATATCGTTGCAGCTTTTAGCCGCGGTTCTGTGGTTTTATTATATTTTTACCAATAAATACTATTGTGTGTAGTTAGTAATAATGTTGTTTGTATTAACGTGGTTGAACTGGAAGAAGTGGTATTTTTTACGTATATACATAGACTTCTGCCTTTTCCCCCGTAGGGGTTGGCAAAACCTCAATAAAAAAATAAATAAAGAAAGAAAAAGCATTAACTTATGTAAATGAATGCAGATGGCAAGAATGACACGAGAAAATAAAAGGGACACACACATAAACAGAGATTAACAAAGATTATTAAAACTACATGGAAGACAAGCATTAAGACTAATTATATTATAAATAGTGAGCCTCTCAGTACCAGTCATGCACCGCTCTGGCACAAATTGGCGTCCAGCTCAGCATAATAATAATATGTCCTTTTATGGCAACACAACGCTGGTCTTCCGATGGAACCACGCAAGTAAAAACACAGATGTCTGCTTCTCAACTATCATATACTATTATACTTACTTTAGGAATAAAATAATTGTAACTAAAGAAATATACAAAAACTTTGAAGTTATTAAAATTGTACGTCAAAAGGTCATGCAGTTGAAATGTAGGTAGACGTAAAAAACAGTATTAACAAAAAACAGTGTCTTAGGAAAAAGAAAGACGGAAATGTATAGGCAGTTAAAAAAAAAATATTCTTTAGAAATGTTGGTCATGACTAGCAGGGGTGATGGGGAGAAAATATAAGATACATTCATAAACTTTGCGGCGACTAAGGGCAAGCAACAATTTTTAATTTGATTTATTACCTATACTGAAGAAAACTTGGCACACTACAAGAGAGTGCCTCAATGTGTCTCTTTTCACCGTGAGTTGCATTATCACAAATACATATAGATGTGACAAGTATGAGGTTATCGCTGCCATTGCTTTCCCACGAACAACTTTGCTAACGCTTTATTCCAGTAATAACACACTCCAAAATAAGCCTGAAGCCAGGACAAATCTTAAACCAACAAAAATTGTACGATTAGCAATTTTATTACCCATGATTAATATAATTGGTTTACGACTGGGATTTGAATGGATTTTACTACTCGAAAACATTATATGTTCAAACAGTGAAGAAAAACATTTTGAAGAAATCGGTAATTTTCGAATAAAAAATTGTGTTTGAAAATGACCGATTGTGTACAAATTTTGCTCTTCAAAATAGCACCTGACTCTCAGCGGTACATTACCCAAAATATATATAGGCTCAACATTGCGAAATCTGTGTCAAGCGGCTTTCGAGAACCCTTCAGAGCTCGCGGCGGCCCGCCAATTACCTCGCGAAAACAACGCTCTCTCTTCAACACACAGGGGTGGACTTAGAGGGAGTACCCTGGGCAGTTTTGTACTTGAATATTGGCCTGCCTACTTTTAGTAGGGGAAAATTACATTCAGGGAAATTATTAGGGGCATGATTAAAACTCCTTTTGGCAGGTCAAATTTTATCATAAACTGAACCAATGGAACTTTCGTGATAAAACAGATTATTTAAAGCATATTTTCTTTCATAAAAGTGACGGCATGTTCGTTTTTCAACTTATGCCCATCATAATCATCAGCATCAACAGCCTGTAGAGGTTCACTGCTGATGGATATAGGCCTCCCCCCCTAGAATGCACCATATATATCCATAAAACATGTATCTTTTTACAAAACTCTCTCTTTTTGTAATTATGGTGTAGAATAAAGTTATAATCTATCTATATATATATCATAGACTTCCATAAGCGATAACTTAAATTCAAAATAACTCAATTCCCACCCCCTTCCTCTTCCCTTCGACTTTTTAGTTTTTTTTAGAAGGCATCCTTAATCCACCACTGTAGCCGCCCGCTGAGTGTCCACTGAAATGGGAAACTTTTTTTTAACCACGAGAAAATGATCGCTGCTTTGTTATACTTCTTTGATACTCGCCAATTAAATAAGATAGTTATATAGACCTTACTATCTTATTTTATCTGTATAATGAGATCGCAGTTATTTAGAATGAAGTCAAATAAAATAAATAGATTTTTATATGAATATTAATCAGCATTACGTAATGTTTTTTGGGCTAGTGATCTCTGTCAGTGATTTCATATCTTGGTCACTAATCGCAGTCGATCAAAATGCGCTGGAAACTCGTGCTAATAGACTGAAATTTGTACCCCACAAATGTATACTGGTGAAAGATACATTTCCTTGAAAAAGCTGAAGGCAAGGCTATCTAAATAACAGAGAAAATCTGTAACTGGAATCTGCAAAATTAAATCAAAGGCAAAATTTCCAGTTTTCGTTGTCGCTTTGCGTTGCTTAGGGGAAAACGTTGTTTTCGGAACGAGTGCTTTGATGTACAGTTCAACAGTAATATAACTTGTGATTTGGTCGGTCAGAATAGCTTTAAACTGTGATAATGAGTTTCTAGTTATTCCGACTACATTAAATACGATTTCCACAATTTCTTTTTTTTTTTTTTTTTTTTTATGCTACTTGGCAAGCAGACAAGCTTATGGCCCACCAGATGGAAAGCAGTTACCGTAGCCTATGAACGCCTGTAACACCAGAGGCATCATACGCGCGCTGCCGACCCTGAGACATAAAGATGAAAAGTCTCATGTGCCTGTAATTTCACCGGCACCAGTACCCTTCAAACCGAAACACAGCAATGCGAACACTACTGCTTGGCGGCCGAAATAGGTACGGTGGTAGTACTTCCCCGGACGAACTCTTTCTTTAGGGTACCTAATTCTTTTCCACAATCAAGAAACAGTTTCAATTTCGCACTTCATATCGGACTGAACATAAGCAATCAAAATTAATATTAATTTCTACAAAAAATAAAGAACCGACTTCAATTCCTGAATATTTACACTGAAAACTTAAAAACTGAATCAATTTCGATAAAATTTATATGGGACCACCTCACCTACCAAACAAAAAATAACCATTAAAATTAATTAATTATTGACAGCAAACATACAAAATAAAACATTCAGTCGAATTGAGAACCTCCTCTTTTTTGAAGTCGGTTAAAAAGGCAACCGTTTCAACAATAAAGCTAATGTTAAAATATTTTATTTCAAGTGGCAGTTTTTTACCTATTGTACTTCGTTTGAAATAAGTTTATTATACTCACAAGGAACTTTATTATAAGCAAACATTGAAAAAACAAAATGAGATTATGAAATAAATTGGTGCTATGGTGTCAAAGCCGACTATGGGATTACCTACACTAGGGGATGGGTAGAAGCATCCACCTGAGTACTCAACACCAATACTGCGATCATCAATCCGCTTGCCAAGCGTGGTGATTTTGGCAAATCCCCCCCATTCTATGGGGGAGGCCTCGTCCAACAGTGGACGTCTAAAGGCTGCTAATGTGTATGAACTAAATGAGGGTATATAATACCCCATTACTGAAGTCTTTTGAAATCTTTCCACTTGTCTTTGGAGGTTCCTCACTATTAATAATAAAAAATTATTTTTTTTATTGTTTATAAATTTACTTTCACCCTTTATATTTTAATGAAAAATAACAGCAAATTTCTCAATTCCGTGGCTGAGTCAAAATTTAATATCTTACTATTCTTGGTTGCACTTGCAAATTGCAATCTTGGCTCGCTTAATATCTTATGAAGGATATCCTGGAAACGTTGTCTTTGTGGTCATAAGCAATGAAAGCTTTTCAAGTATTTGTTAACTCGATATAAGGTCTAGAATCTAGATCTAGATTCTAGACCTTATATCGAGTTAACAAATAATACTTAGTCAAGTCTACAGACCAGACTACCTAGTACTGGAAAGTTCTTGATGAATCAATTTGGACTTAATTTCGATTTGTGACGAAATTAATAATGTATAGACATTAGGTAAACGCAATTGAAGTTATAGGGATCCGTACTCAATTGGTGCAAAGCGGAACCCTATTACTTACGCTTTATTATTTTGCCTTAGCCGTCAGTCCGCTTGTTTGGATTCTGGCACAAGGTATATTATTATCGCGGCAACCGTAAAAGGTAATCAGTTGAAATTTTCACAGATTATGCATTGTGTAGACCCAATGCAAACAACCAAATCACAAGTGGAATCTTCAAACAAGAGTTCTCAAACCAAGGAACAAAACCGATAGCGCGTTCTAATCTACTAGTGGCGACACCTGGCCTTCAGTTGCGTAAACTTCGAAACCCTACAATGTGCGTGGTTCGAGAGGAGACGCTTGTTTAATTTGATAGGGTTCCGTACTTTAACAGAAAAAAAGGACCCTTACTTTGACTTTGTTGCTCTTTGTTGTCCGTTTGTCTGTCTGTCTGTCTATAAAGACCCTTCTCTCAGGAACGGCTGAAGCAATCAACTTAAATTAATTAGGCTTCAAATTTTTACCAAACATGTCTAATAATAATAATAATAATAATATATATTTTTTACTATACTGTTTTTTATATACTATTTGTTTTTATAGATAAGTAGTAGGTATTCCTTTATAGTAAAAAATGTATTTTATAACGAGTTTTTAAATAAATCAGTGTCATAATAATAATAATGTATTTATTTATTTTCAACTAATAACTGTCTGTGAGCTTATAGTGCCGTAAAAAAAAATCAAGCTTCTAACTCGATGCACTAAAAAGATAATGGCAATAAATTTCTAAATTTTGTATAGATATTCCAAAAATGAAAAAACCTCCAGGGTATCTGGTTACCTCACAATTTTGAAATGTGATATGCAAGGAGGCTTTGTAACATTAATGGAATTAAACATACCTACCTACTTTAGTTAAAATAGTTTTTGTTTTGTTCTCTCTGATGTAAAATGTCATATGTCAAAACAAGACAAAGCATATTTTAACTAAAATAGGTTTATAAAAATGATTATGAATAAGGGGTTTAGTCTATAGCTAAACCTGAGAAATTTGAACTTTTTATACCCCTAAAATAGGATGGACAAGTTTGAAAAGTGGCTCGAAAAGGGCTTAGGTGATTTCCAAATGATTAACGAATCGGAATCCTTAGGTCGTGCGTCTCGCTTGCACATGTCTGTTTTATTTTAAAAATAGAACGCTTATTGTCTTCTTCATCCAACCGTAAACTAAGCGATGCAGAGCTACAACCAGCGTTACCTAATTAGGTATCGAAAATCTATTATCAACAACAAAGGATATCTATAAACATGTAGGTGCGTTACAATTAGTATCTACGTTAGTACCAACATAGATTACATACTAGAAACCTAATTACAGTCTCTGGTTAGTACCTGAATCCATTTATTAGTGACTAATTGGGTACAAAGCTTGGCCTTAGTACTAGTTTGCTATTCGGTACTATGTAGTCTATAGCGTTAAAATAAGCTACTGAAAGGGGAATTTGAATGGATTTTTTTCCTAGAATAATCATGTAATGTAGCTAAACCTCATCAAGCCATATCTTTCATAGCCATCATAAAAGTACTTGGCTGTACACAAATGTAATATTTTTTTCGAGTAGAAAATTACATTGTTTCACGCGCGTTATAAGACCAGCAGGGCGATTCTTAAACGTCGGAAACGTTTCCGATCGGATTCGTTAGTTTTTAATTTTGAGTGGTAAGTAACTAAAACAATTTTCTCTAGTAAAACATAGTAAAAAACAATAAATATTACTATGTTTTACTATGTATATCACAGTGTTTTACTTGAGAAAATTTTTAGAAAATTGTTTTAGTTACTTACCACATCGAAATGAAAAACTAACGAATCCGATCGGAAATGTTTCCGACGTTTTAGAATCGCCCTGCAGATACGATCTTCAGATCAAAATCCTACTTAGCACACAGCTGGTATGGTGGCCTTATAAAAATGCTGACATACTGAAATTCTTCCATAAAACATTTCAATTTCCATTAAACTTTTGTAAAACGAATCTCTCAAATCTAAACAAAACTTCTCTCAAATAAACCGTTCCACTATGCGAATAAGTTCAACAAATACAAATATGATTAATGACTTACACCCAAGCAACAAAGAAGGAATGTATGCTATTATTCATTCTGATAGGAAAATTCTCTCTCGTAAACAGCTATAGAAATGTAACGTTTTATTTACATTCAAGCCAAATTACTTTTCGCGTGTGAATATGGTTACAGAATCCGAAATGAGGAAATCCGTAGAATAACCAAAATCACCGACATCGCTCTCAGAATTAGCAAGTTGAAGTGGCAGTGGGTCTATAGCTCGCAGAACTGACAACCGGACGAGAGCTTGTCCAGATGAGGATTTACGCGCGATTCGATTCGCGCGTTTGAAGTTACGCGCGAGCGTACTAGTACCGGATTCAGATAAAAATTGCAGTTCAGACTGCAACATGTCTGAAGCGGTTGTGTCCGTCCTTTCGCGGCAACTATCGCGCGTGTACTGGACGGAGCAATGAGGTCCCTAGTATCTCGACTCGCGCGTCGAACGCGCGTCATACACGCGAGTCGAGAGTCTCGAGTATTGCGTTTTACGCGCGAGCGGAAAAACGCGCAACTGCATGTGGACGGAATGTAGCTGTATTTCACAAATGCGCCAGTCGAATCGCGCGTAAATCGCCTCATCTGGACAAGCTCTAATGCACCACTGGTCTAGATATTAGTGTACTGATCATGTGTACAAAATTTCATTGAGTTTGATGAAATAGTAGCCAAAATAGAAGCAACCTTTGTGCCTTTGTTCGCATACAAAAGGGCGTAAGCGCTGAACCGGTAACCTCCTCTTAAGCCCGATGTATTTATTTACCTACTTAGTTGTAATAAGGATAAATACTCGTACAAATATAATTGTTATCAATCAGCGTTATCTTCGTCACGAATCATGGCTTACTCGCAAGCTTACGAATTCAGTCTAACACGCTCGTTAGCTCCGTATTTGTACAGCTTTTTGTGGAAATATGTTAATTTCAGAGATCTCTCAAGTCAACAAAACTTTTTATTTTTATTGGAAAAAGACTCAAATAAATATCATCAACCTACATTTCTTGAAACCTTAGCTTGCTTTGACTATCAACAAATTATAGTTTGTTGATAGTCAAAGCAAGTCAAGGCTTTCATATTTACTAGATGTGCTATCTCACATTGTCGCTGCGGAACAAAAGTTTTGGGTGGTGTAGTACCATGGTACTCGTAGTTCCTGATACACGAGACAGAGATTCCTAGTATTCAAGGACTATGTATGTGACTGTTGGGTTATGTTTTGTTATGCTAACATGCTAACATCAGCCTATAGAAGTTCACTGCTGAACATAGGCACTTTACTTACTTTGAGACATAGGCCTCCCCCATAGAATGCCTTTAAATAATATATTAGGGTCATATTAGGGTATTAACGTGCTGATAAAAAACAATTTCAATGCTATACAAAAAAATACTAATCAACAAACAAAACACTGAATTTGAAAATAGAATTCCATGATTTTTGGACAAAAAATATTTAAAATAAGAATTCTCAGTGACACCATAGATAAATTAATTTGAACTGCTAATTACACAAAACGGTAGGCGAAACTATAACTATAATATAGTACCTACTTATTTTAATATTATGGTAACATTAATTCTGGAAAAAACGTTGCCTATAAAATGATGCTTGAACTATGCCATGTTAACTTCACTATATTCATCACTTGAATTAACAACAAAGTTCGGTCTATAAACTATGTAAGTTACTTGATAGTTTAAGTACTCCGCACCAGATCGAACTATTTGTTGAGCTCTCTTACTCCAAGTCCTTTGTATATTGCTGCTATAGAATATCTCCAATTCATCATGGCCTAAATTATTTGCGATTTGGAATCTGCAGCGTCTATTTTGGGCAGATACTTCAAGATAAAATTGTCAAAGAGGATATATAAAGCCGCGTGGCCTGATGTCGCTCTGCCCCTCGACTGCTAAAATGGAAATTTGCAATATCTGTACTTACCTATTTACATGTTTGTATTAGATTATTATTTATAAGTATAACAAGCGTAGCGTGTGCTGTCTTGCATAAATTTTTGCTGATGTTTATTTACTTTTGACTACCTTCCTAAGGTTTTTAAGTTCTCATTTACTATGTATCAGCAACTCCTTGCTCCGAGGCACCACACAGGCGCTTCTCACCTAGTGGTAAGACGGACCATTTATGTAAGCCAAGCCGAGTTTGTTGCCTGATTCTTCTAGGCTTGGTCGCGTTGGAACAGGAGTAATTTAATTTTATATAAGACGATTCAAAATGATCCTTGTGATATCAATGAATAAAGTTCTTTTTGACTTTGACTTTATAAGTTACTATTGATGAAATGGATTTATGCATGCGGTATCTAAGAGTAACGAGTAATTGTAGGAAGTAGACAAGGTGACACAAAAAAAAGGTTTAAAACTAAGACTTGGCACATCCAGGAATTTTTAGAAAAGTTACAGTCGGAGTAACTTTTTATGCAGTTGAAGGTTTTTACTATAATTTATATGGTGGATTTGACGGTTACTTTGTAGGATGTTTAGAGATAAATTTGGAAATCATTTATCTAATTTATGAACAAAATCAGAAGTCCAATTAAAAATAAAGTTAAATTACCAAACAATTAAGTAGTTTTATTATCACAGGACCTTTCTAGGCCCCTATTGACACCCATTAGGTAGGTTAGGTAACAACTGTTACTGAAGGTATGAGTCTCAAAAACTAAAAACTACAGCAGTTATTAAACTGTATTTTTGATTCACAAAATTAACTAGAAGTACTACTTTACAAAGCTAGTATTTATTTGTATTTGTATTTATTTATCTACAACATTCTTAGTTTTTGATGTTCTTATTTTTCAACTTTTTAGTGGATTATTTAATATAAGTGTGATATATTTTTCCCTTTCATTTGATTCCAAACTCATTATCCATAAATAAATTAAATTTTAATGGAGTTTGAAATATCGCGTTTTTTCCGCCATATTTTAATATATAAGTTATAATATGAATTGGAACGTCAAGCCACTTCAAATGATACCATCATCATCTTCATTTGTCAAAATACGTCAAGTAGTTTCGAAGCAGTCTATGTATGTATGTAACTCGGTTTAGTTACATACATACATAGACTGCTTAAATCATAACCTTCCTTTTGCTTTGCCGCAGTCGGGATAAAAACGTTCTAAATGGCACGCATTGGGAGAAGCCTCCAACAGTGGCTTCATTATGATGATCTACGAGTATGTTTATTCACGGTTCTGGAATACCTACAGCTTATATAAACCAACAATCTCCACGTTTGGAGGTTATTGTTTGAAGGATACTCTCGACATAACCAACGGTAAAAATACACCCAATATATTCTGTTCAGCCACTACCAAGTCCCATCAATCGTCCGCTTTCAACACTGTTTCAATCTAACTTTCGGTAGCCAGATTGCGAGTTTAATATCATATGAGAACCGACAAGATATCGAGATAAGTAGTTTTTGAAGGTATAATAAACGGTGGATGGTAATAACGTATAACGTGTGATGAATAATGCATTTGATGAGAACGGATGAGTCATAGTCAACAAAAGAAAAGCTGGGTCAGCTATAAAGCAATGCTCATCATTGGCTGTTTTTTTTTTGTCCGACTACTTTCTTTGTTTTTATCGTAAAGCCAGGTATGCTGCGCCTTGTTTTGGTATTTTACAAACATATGTATATATATGTTATGCTAACATATTTATTATATTGTCACGGGTATTTATCGCCTTTTTATTATGTTTATGTTACCTTATTATTTATTATTTCCGACGTTTCGATTGTGTTACAGCAATCATGGTCGTGGGTTGACTGATAATATGATAAATATGTGTTATAATCGCGAGAGTTATTAGAATATACATGTTAGCATAATATAAAGAATATTATGCTAACATGTTTTGTTAGAAAATTTGGTGCAGCAGATCCGGCTTAAGAAGTGGAAAGAGGACTTTATATAGAGGTTTTTTATCATCAAACGATACAGTCAATGTTTAAAAAAAGTTTGCGAGCTATGTAAATGATTTTGCAGTTATTAGCTTTTCATATATGTATATACCAAAGATGCGTTACGTAACACACTAGGTCTATGTAATATGAAACGAACAAGTGCAAGCACGACTCATGTACTGAGGGTTCCAATCATTTGGAAGACGAGTAATTTTTCATATTATCAGGGCCCTTTTCAAGTTTTAGTTACCTTTTACTACAAACTTCAACGTCACATTTAAGAGGAAAAAAGGTCGAAATTCCTCAATTTTAGACTTTTCCTTTGTTTGTGTGACAAAGCCTCCAAGCAATCCAAGTTTCAGATATGTGAGGTTACTAGAGCCTTAGAGGTTTATAATTTTCACGATTTTCATACAAATTTAAGACGTTTATTGCGACATCTTTTTAATGAATTGAGTTGTAAACTTGATTTGTGCAGCACTTTAAGCTCACAGACTTTTATATTTGGTATAATTTTCAAGTTGATATCTTAAGCCATTTCTGGTATAAATGGTCCTGAGAGACAGAAAGACATACGGTCATCAAAGTGATCCTATAAGGGTCCCGATTTTATCCTGTTGAGGGTACTGAACTGAATGAATATAATAAACTTAAGTGAAGGATATTTTTTCTACTTTTTAGAGATCCGTACGTCAATAGGAAAAAAAAATTGTGATCGTGCTCTGCCAAGTTGTGACATAAGGTGAACCAACTACTTTCGTAACTCACTATATAGGTGCAGTATGGTAATGTTATTATGAGTCCGTTGGTTCCAGAGAGTCTCTAATTGATGCTCTGAAATAATTAATTGGTAAGCTATGAATAAATCCTAAATTATATTTTAATAGAACGATGTAAAAGAATGAATAATACAACTAATACAATTACTATGTTTAATACAAATATCTACTTTACCTGTTGTGTATTTATTTACATCCGAGGTTTGTCTCGGTGTTTCAAACACTCGAGCTGTTACAGTATAGGTACACACAGGCAATTTGTCTTATAACATAATATAAAATAATAGACGTATGTCATCACCTTCTTCATAACTATACTCTGATTTTTAATTTTAGTCAATTTTTGTAAACAAACAAATGTCAAGATATGCCACTGAGTGTATAAGTGTCATGTATGTGTGCCATATGTGAATTTACACGTATGCTGCAATCATGACACTTATACTCACAGTGGCATATCTTGACATTTGTTTGTTTACAAAAATTGTCAAAAATTAAAAATCAGGGTATAGTATTTTTACGTCCACTACTCGACAAAGCCCCATTATAATACAATGGCCCTAATATATCCTACTAATATAATAAACGCGAAAGTTTGTGAGTATGGATGTTTGTTACTCTTTCACGTAAAAACTACTTAATGGATTTGAGTGAAATTTGGAATGGAGATACTTTACGCCCTGGATTAACACATAGGCTACTTTTCACCATCAAACACGAAAGTTTGTGAGTATGGATGGATGTTTGTTACTCTTTCACGTAAAAACTACTGAATGGATTTGAGTGAAATTTGGAATGGAGATATTTTACGCCCTGGATTAACACATAGGCTACTTTTCATCATCATCATTATCATCAAACGTGAAAGTTTGTGAGTATGGATGGATGTTTGTTACTCTTTCACGTAAAAACTACTGAATGGATTTGAGTGAAATTTGAAATGGAGATACTTTACGCCCTGGATTAATACATAGGCTACTTTTCATCATCATCATCATCATCAAACGCGAAAGTTTGTGAGTATGGATGGATGTTTGTTACTCTTTCACGTAAAAACTACTGAATGGATTTGAGTGAAATTTGGAATGGAGATACTTTACGCCCTGGATTAACACATAGGCTACTTTCCATCATCATCATCAATTTTCATCATTATTCACGCGGGTGAAACCGCGGGGCGCAACTAGTTATAATATAATTTGCCATAATCACCAAGCTTGGCAGACGGAATGGTGATCGCGGTTTGGTGTTAAGTACACAGGTGGATGCTGCTGCCCATCTCCTGATGTTATTCCTTAGTAAAGCTTTCACTAACACGGGAGGAGAAGGAGGTGTATATTCTCAGGCCGGAAACACCACGGCACAGACGGATAGATATATTTAGAAATATGTTAGTGTCTGGTGATACAGAATATGGTGGAATACAAATCAACCCGCATACTAAAGCTATAATACTACTTATTCTTAGTTATAGTCTTCTTGTTATACTGGTTCTTCTTAGTTATAATTACATTAGAACGTTACGTTACGTTAGTTATAGTTGGTAACTATTTTCCATCAGGTGAACCGTAAGCTTGTTTGCTTGCAACAAAAAAAAAAGAAAAAAAAAAGTTATTCGAGTTATTCTTAACTTTTTATCTGTTTTTAAACAATGTGGTTTTCAGCGTTTTGCATACAATCTTCCACGGTTATTACTCTGCATTACGTTATAACACTTCTAACCATTAATAAAATAAAATATGAATGAACGGCTCATATCTTGCATGGTTCTTATGGCGGTAATAAAATAACTCGTTTGATACAAGTGCCTACGCCTTACTAAGTGCATGATATTACGGAGATGTATACAGTATGGTCCTTGATAAAGTGCATAAACTAAAGGGAGAGTAGGTAGACTCTAATTTATCATTAAAAAAAAATAAAGGCGTGGAGTTCTTTCTCAGACTCGTTCTCTGAAAGCTTTAGTACCAGCTAATGCAATTATTCGACCAATAAGGCCCAAAGTTTTTCTTTTCCAAAACGCTTAACAAATTACTGCAAAACATAAACATGCGAATATTTTGCAGTGAACTATACATAACACGCATTTGTTTTGGTTGGTTTTTGTGAACCATGCTTTTTAAACACTTATTTGCAATGCACTCATTTCATACAAATGAGTGCACATATGTGTGTACCTAGGTATTTGTGTGCAAAACACTCACACGCCTTTTCCCACAGATACACATCCCTATCCGGACCTTTCGTTCATTCACACATTCGTGTAAAGTTTTTAACATTGTGTGTGATGTATATCTTTTGAATTTTATTTTATCTATTTTTTCACTCAACACACGGACACTTTTATAAACATTAATTAACTTTACAAAACACTTACATAAATTATAATTAAAGTACTAAACTCGTTTAAATTTAACTATATTGGCATAAAATTGTTTAATAAATTTAGTTTGAGGGTGGGCGCTGACACCTATCTACAGGATATTATTATCTTAGTTTAGGGTCAGTTGCGACACTAAAACTGTTACTATTGTTACCTTTAAGCCTTGTACCTACTTACTATGTCCTATATACAATTGTAACGTGTTAAGGTTTTAAGGTGTCAATAAATATATTTAATTGATATTTGAATATAAATTGACAGGAAAATCCATCGCAAACTAACGCTAAATATATTTTGTGCTGACACAGTAAATATGCAAACTAAACCGCTCCAATAGAATACGCATTTATGAGACATTACAAACACAACGTGCAGTTAGCAAACACAGAGCACAAACCTGAACCTGTTACTCTGTTGCATAGTCAATTTATTTTGAGATTGTTTTTGAAATTGTAATGGAACATTTTTGACGAAACCTTGCAAACGAATTCATTTAAGTATATGTTTTATTTGTAAAATAGTAAATTAAGAAATGTATAAGAAATACATTTATTTGTGCCAATATGATGACACGGGAAAATACAAGAGACACACACACAAACAGATATTAACAAAGATTATTAAAACTACACAGAAGACAAGCATTACAAAAAATATTAATAAATTAAAATCTCAACTTCAAAACCGTTTTCAAAAACCAATTTAAAACGTCTTTGCAAAATATTCAGCGAAGTGTTCTGGAGAAATTAGATCTCAACAAAGCTTGAGCGCAGCCAACCTTCTGGTTCTTAATTAAACAAATTGCAATGAAAAATACAAACCACAGAGAGCGTAATATGACTTAAGTATCTAAAAGAAAGTAAAGGTGATAAGACACCTGCGTGCTCATTGCTCTATTTTCAAAACGTATGCCTGCAAGTGGACGTAACTTTAGAGTAACTATTTGTTATCCCACTAATATCATAAATGAGAAAGTATTGTTTGTTATTCAATCACGGCGTAGCAGTTGAACTAATTTTCATGAATATTGGTACACAGAAGGACCATGACCTGAATTTCATATAATGTGAAAACATTAACTTTTTTACTTTTGTTTACCGGATACCAAATATCCAAAATACCGGTATTTATCCAATACCTACACCAGGCGAGCAGAAGGCTGCGGGAGTAGTTTTGTTTGTTAGACAGATATTGTCAAAACTTACATTAAAAAATCAGAGCGCCGTTATAGGACAATAATGCAGTTGAAATCGCAGGCAACAGCTAGTTCATTGTATTATGTGCTCTAATCTTAAAGTCGTAAGAGTTCAATGTACAGTGAAATATTCACGGCTCTGCAACGGATACATTTTAAGAGAACTTGACGAGCTTTTAGAGATAACTGCCTTGAAACGTTTCCTTTGTACTATTATTCATTGTTTCGTAGGAGGAGTTGTGAATGGGAGCTGACACTTTTGTTTTTGTTTCGTATAAAAAGCGATTTTCTTTTGTTTTCAGGTGTTTTGCTTAGTCGTAGCTCTGTATCTGTGTTGACCTCGATTATATTGAGTTTGTTGAGTTGAAGACAAGTTCTTGTGCTTTTATTACTTTGTGCGTATTTTGGGACTCATAAAACTGAACTTGTTCTTACCTAATCAACACCGTTTTTAGGGATTCGTAGACAAATGGTAAAAAAACTATATAGCACTATAAAGATAAAATTGAAGTTATCGTGGCTTGGTATCATTTTAGAAAAATTACGACTGTACACCACGTACTTTACTATTCTCCTGCTGACGGGGAGACGGAGAGTTCCCGTCTCACGACCTTTGAGCGTGGTCACGGTCGGTGCTCATGAGGAAGGACCTCAAAATGGTCAACGAAACGTCAGCAGGAGAATAGTAAAGTACGTGGTGTATAGTCGTAATTTTTCTAAAAAGCACTATAATTATTCAATTTAGAAAGTAGGCCATCAAACGGAGAAGTGAAATTACATAAAATATGGGGTTGCACTTGTTGTAAGGGATGAAAAAAAAATACACAAGCGTATAAGATAGGTCGAGGATAGGTGGTTCTTAAGATAGGTGTTTAAAAATTATAGAGTGTTATAAATTACTTTTTTATTTATGTCTTTAGTTGGTGCGCTTCCTGAAAGTCCTGAAAGTGTGTTTCCGGCTCAAAATTACCAACAATAGGGCGGAAATTTCTAAGAAAAATTTGAGTTAGTAGACATTTAACATCACTCACAAAGAAAATTGCTTTGATTAAGATCATAAAATGTTGTGTAGTTTTTGAGGAATTGCCTACGGAACCTAAAAACCGGGTTTTCTACTTGAAAGATTTATTTATGGTAATTTACATCACAAATTCCAAAAAGCCTGTGTTAGAATAATATACTGTCTGTTTCAAAAGTGATTTTATTTCAAAAAATATTTTCGTGGTTAGTTTCAACAAAAGCGTCCACGTGAAACGCTGTGAAATTCCACGTCGTTGATTGTCAAAGCTCGTGTGACATCGGAAATGCACGCTGCTTGTAACACAAAATAATTTACAGCAGGTAAAAGTTTCAGTGTCATTTTATTTCAACAAGCTTTCTAAATTTAAATTTTTGTATATTTTTAGCAGAGTCAGCAGGTAAAATGAAAAACTTGTCTAACAAGTTTTTTGTAAATATTTTAACAAACAAGCTTTTTTACAAATGTACTTCAGACTGATGATGATGATGAAATTAGTGATCAGAACTGTGAGCTGATTAAAATGAACCTTTATCATGAACCACCATTATTTCCATCATCAGATCAGCTTGCTTTCACCATAATATTGTATTATGGTTCGGAACTTATCAGAGGTCTTACTATGGGCTTGTATAGCGATTCAGTTCAAAAACTATTCAGTACAAAATATCGGTTCGTTGTTGACATCCGTCATCATTGAATAATTTTAATCGCAGAAGTCTATAGACCTTTTGCTGTGGACATCACGGAACCGATATTTTGTACTGAATAGTTTTTGAACTGAATCGCTACAAGAGCTCATGGTATGCAAAACTTCAGTGTAATCAGTTGGGTGGAACTTGATTTAAAATACAGTTGCAAGATTTGACCCACACGTCAAGGTGAATTTAAATAAAAGCTTATAAAACACATAGAGTAGAATACCAATAAACTAAATCCAAACATAAACCAGTTACTGAAGAATTGGCCTCTCACCCTTCTCTGGCTTCGAAGTCAGATAATATTTGCTTAAAACGAACCTTATTCGTTTGTTGTATTACTGAAATCCATATTTAAATTATATTCAGTGCCTCTCATACAAAATATATACAGCTCATCAACATCATCAGCCTGTAGAAGTCTACTGCTGGACATAGGCCTAGAATGCCACGACGAACAGCCTTGACCCGCCTCCATCCACCGACTTTATGCGATGTTTATAATGTCTTTAGTCCATCGAGTGGAAGACCTTCCACTACCGCGTTTGTACCAGCTGGTTTTTTTAAACAACTCGATTAAGTTCTTTTTATATCAGACTTTCTTCTCTTTCAGTCACGTACATTCATTGTATTATTAAGCTAGAAAATTCTAGTTTAATAATATATGAAACTGTAAGTGGCACTTGTTTGTATAATGACGTCATACAATATTCGCATAACGTCCGTATACCGCCTCGTACAGGAGTAATAAGGGTAATAATGAATACAGAGTAAACAGAATCTTCAGGTGAGAGAAAATCTGTATTTACCCGGGAAATGGATCAGGGAATAGAAGCCGGTACAACCGCGGAATACTATTTTATTTTATTTTCTTAGGAAAACAAACAGTACTAAAAATCTAATAACTATTCTAAAAATTAAGCTATTGAACATTCAAATATAATAATCTATTCGTCAATAATTGAACGAGCGAAGCGAGTTCTTCTAGTCAACTTGGAAGAATCGTCGTTTGTATGTATGTATGTATGTATGTATGAATGTATGTTTGTCCGATGAAAACTTCCCAACCGTTAATCCGATCTTTATGAAA
Source organism: Epirrita christyi (assembly GCA_951392215.1). Classification (NCBI taxonomy): domain Eukaryota; kingdom Metazoa; phylum Arthropoda; class Insecta; order Lepidoptera; family Geometridae; genus Epirrita; species Epirrita christyi. The sequence goes on from OX595843.1 coordinate 4,247,085, forward strand.
TTTAGTACGGGGTAGATAGTATTGGTACAATCTGTAGATAAGGTTATGAGCTATATCGGTCGGGGGGTTGATGAGATATTGGGATCCAAGAGGGGGTAAAAAAATAAAAGTCAGAAAGTCGGATCAAGTGGGGTGTTTAATGAAAGCGCTTTGGCTGGACATTTCAAAACTGTTCTTGATTAGTATTTAAACTGAGTAGTTTCTGAGATATTAGGGAAAATGTAAAACGTAAAAATCAAAAATTCTAGGGTACTTCCAGTAATCCCACAATGCTGAAATTTGGTATGCTTGTAGCTTTTGTGTCACAACTACTGGGAAAAGTCTGAAATTGAATTAATTAGAAACTTGAACATTAAAAAAACAATAACCAATGTAACATCCATTGTTGACCCCCCATTCCTAGGAATTTGAATGACATTGGAGTTCTATGATTTTCGTCAAAGGGACGTTATCAATTAATTCGTCAAGTACTTTAAATACTAACAGGTATGTAGTATTTACGTCCTGTTGCTTAGTCCTATTCAAAGGCTATTTCGATGATGTGTAGGAAATTACCTCGAGGTTAAATTTTTTTCTCAGTAAATGTTTTTAGAAATCGGTTAGAAGGGTAAATAAAGTAAAATATGCAAAAAATGTCTCGAAGATACTTCAAGTTCTCTGGTAATGCTAAAATTTATTATTTAAGCATATTTTGTTCTACGGGGAGAAGTCGAACATTGAACATTTTTTCTTTGTAATATCCATTTTTAGCGTAGAAAACGTAAATCTTTAAAAATTTGGTAGCAAAACTACAACTATATGGCACTGCTTAATTAAAAAAAACTTCAATTTTTTGCTTCACAAAATCTCGCTTATGTTAGAGAAATTGACTCGGTAGTTTTAGATTTCTGATGGATCATCCATACAGACATACTTACATAGCCGTTAAATACAAAACCCTTTCTTCCACTCTTAAATTAGTCGGGCTGATAAAGGTGTCATCGCGAGGTCTCAGTTCGGGGCGAACCACTAGTCTAATAGTATTAAAATTCTCAGACCTCAGAATTAGCATGTTGAAGTGGCAAATGGGCAGGTCATGTAGCTCGCTGAACTGATAATCTTTGGGGAATAAAGGTTCTCAATTGGTGAACACAAACCGGACGATGCGATAGAGGAAGGCTTCCCACTCGAGGGACTAAACGTTGCAGGAAGTAGGTGGATGGAGGCAGCTCAAGACGTCATATTCTATCTAGAACTATGTCCAGCAGTGGACGTCTATAGGCTGATGATGATGATGATGATAGTATTTGAAATTTAGGAATAAAAAATACTCGCTGTTACCATAATATTGTATTCTCATCGGAACTTGACAGGTATGGTGAAATTGGTTTAAATTCAAAAAGTTAAATTAACAAGTGACGTTCAATAAGAGCTTTAAAAAATGCATTGTTAAATGTACAACGCTGAAATATTATAACTTCTTGAACCGAGAGTGTTAAACATGGATTCAATCCTCAATTTGGTTCAGTGTCTAAGAAAAGTCTCCACTTTCTTTCAAAGAAAAAGAAACTAGCATAAAGTTACATTTTAAATTACAGCCAAGTGCTTTTCTTGGCGCAGTTCGCGTGCAAGGCAATCCCCACACCAATTCTATCTTCATCAACCTCCGTGGTCGCAATGATAAACATGTATAATTTGGTACGGCACCGCACCGCGTGAAAGCTTTCAAAGTTGTTTCCGACTTTTTAACTTTCCCGGTCTTTTTTTTTATATTGCTTGGCAAGCAAACAAGCATACGGCCCACCTGATGTAAAGCAGTTACCGTAGTCTATGGACGCTTGTAGCACCAAAGGCATATGTGAGAGAGATGCCTGTAATTTCACCGGCACCCGTACCCTTCAAACCAAAACACAGAACAACCGATTGGTGGTACTACTTCCCCGGACAAACTCATTCACAATAAGTTCTACTACTCACAGTTTCCTAAATGATTTCAACAATACCGTCAGAATTTCATCTTTTTCTGCATTTTATTTTAATCTAGAAAAGCTCATCCATAAAAAAACATTTATTTCTTATCAATGGTATTTCGGGACCATTTAAATTGCCTATAACAGTTTTCCGGCTTTTTTCACATGGCAACCCTAAATATAGCTCAAGATTGCTGTCATGCGAAACGCTAATTTATACTGATGTGTACCTAATCAACTTTTCGCTTTTGAAGCGTTTTCAACTTAATTGGTTTTGATCTCGTTATAGGGAATGTATTTTTAGACAACCTAGTAACGAAATTGATAAAACAAAGAGGACTTCCTTTGGTGCCACTGGATTGGTTTACTTAAGACAATATTTATGACTCTGAGACGAACCTTTACTTGTGATCATTGGTAGAAAGAAACAGAAGAGTGAAAATATTCAGAGAACCCTGTATCAAAAATTAAATTATTCGTTTGTTTTTTACCCAAAATTAATTTGTTTAGGCTGCGAGTGCGCTTAGTAGGCAAACTGTTCAGCTGACTGAGTCAGCGGCGTATCGGTTTAGTACGCCCTTCCATATATTTGAAATGGAGTGTTCACAGTTTGCTAGTTTTGTGCTCACTCTACGCAGTTAGCAGTGTTACGCCGCGTAACGCTGCAAACTGCGTAGAGTGAGCGGCGCCTCCTGTCTCAGTCAGGCCGACTCACAGGAAAACCGGTTCCAGTCAGCGGCGAAATGATTTTAGTTCGCAACAAATTTCCAGCTCACTCAGTCCGCGGCGGACAGATTGCCTAATGGGGACGCAGCCTAAAGTAAATAAGTGACAATATAAAGAGGAAGGCCCTCCACTCGATGTACTAAAGACATTATAGATGTTGCAGGAAGTTAGTGGATGGAGGTGGCTCAGGACCGTTCGTCGTGGCATTCTAAGGGGGAGGCCTATGTCCAGAACTGGACTTCTACAGACTGATAATGATGATGATGAGTGACAATATGTCCAATAATATTTTTTAGTCGTGGCACTCTCTGAATTATGTTTACCTACATTACGAAACCAATTTCAGCTGCTTCGATACATTCTTTTGAACCCATACTGAGAGTAGATATCTGTGATATTCGTTATATCTGTCCGGGGAACTGGAACACACCAGATAATGAGCGAACAATGGAACAAATAGTATGAGGTATCTATATGTTGGCTTACACAGTAAGTTCATGGCGTAAACGTAACATATATGCTTGTTATAAATATCAGCGGGTTATAAGGAGAGTTATGCTCTAAGTTTGACTACGTGATAGAACAATCAACATCACAGACTTAGCTCTCAGAATTAGCAAGTTAATAGTGGCAATGAGCTACAGTGAGTGAAATAGTGATTGAGTGATATAGCTCGTAGAACCGATAACAGCTGGGGAATAAAGGTTCTTGAGTTGCGATCACGAACCGAACGCAGTGTACGAAAGCCCTCTTCTTAATGGAACGACACCATTTTAAAGGTATAGCAGGGAGTAGCCGGCTGAGACGCAAGAGGTGCGGGTTCGATTCCCGATGCGAAAGAAATGTTTGAATGATCTGTAAATATTTGTTCCGGGGTGGTGTTGTGGTACCATGTTATACTCCATGTTTCACATCCATTCCCTGTTACCCATGCCACAGGGAATTATAGTGTGGCTTCGGACTATTTATGTGACTGTTGGGTGTTATGTTATGTTATAAGTCGGTGGCTGGAGTTGGCTCAATACTGTTCATCGTGGCAGTATACATGGACTTCTATTCGCTGCTGATGATGATAATAAGTATCAAAAGTTTGCATAAACTATTTTTCCATATTCTATTTATAAAGTGAAACTATCTGGACCAACTGCCAAAAAGAACCAAATTGAAACTACGTTAACTATGTACATACATCGGGGACTGGTGGGAAGGAATAGCTTGCATTCCCGTCAGTCTAAAAAGCCAGTCTAATTTAAAGAAGGCTGGGAAAAATATTTATCTCATCTCACTCATGTAATAAATACGAAAGTATAGACGATTGGATTTTTGTTACTCTACCATGCTTTAATGGCTGAATCTGTTTCGATGAAATTTGGTACACAGATATATTAAGACCAGGGTAGAGATACTTAAAAAAAAAATGGTGGAATGGATGGAAACCTCCTATCCGACATTAATTGGCGAGCAGACTACAAGAGTGTTTTTGCTTGTTAGTCGTTCTTTCACGATAAAACGAATTTTGAATTAATTTTAAAATGAAAATTGATTATTGTATGTCAGATATATCAAAACCATTTATGCATTTAAAACATAAGAACGCCCTCAGGCAAATAACATGAATACTCGTAATAATGTAAACTGTGTAATGTGTGTACTAATTTAAAAGGTAGTTGATAAAATCGTTTCTAAACGAAAAAAGGTTGCGAGGCAATTTTTGCTGCCACATAAAAATTGGTTTGAAAAGTTCATTCGAAAAAGGTATACCACTTCTCTTGCAGTGAATGTTACTTTGAGCCATCAGCCGCACCAAGGACCCTTTTATATCCAGGAAAACCTTGCACTACTTAAAAAGATTTGAATCATAATGAATAAAAACCGACCAAGAGCGAGTCGGACTCGCGCACGAAGGATTCCATACCATTATCTATAAAAACGGCTAAAAAATCACGTTTGTTGTATGGGAGCCCCCTTAAATATTTATTTTATTCTGTTTTTTAGTATTTGTAGTCATAGCGGCAACAGAAATACATCATCTGTGAAAATTTAAACTGTCTAACTATCACGGTTCATGAGATACAGCCTGGTGACAGACGGACGGACAGCGGAGCACTAGTAATAGGGACCATTTTACCCTTTCGGTACGGAACCCTAAAAAATCTACATCAACTAACCCATTCCTTTTATTGCGAAGCTTTCAAACGCCAGACAGCATGGAAATAAAAACCTGAGCGCCAGAGAGCATCGATAATCTTGTTGACTCGCGCAAATTGGAGTAAGTCTGAATGACTTATTGTCTACGGCTTTGCTATTCCATTTTATCCAATGTTTACAGTCGTAGTAATCCCTGGTAAATACAATTACATTCAACATTTTCATACTTCCATTGACATTTACGGTCAAACGTAGAATTTAATTAATTGATTGATTGATTGAATTGATTTGGTCATTGAACAGATCAAAACTGACTGATGACAGCGTATAGTTTTAAAGTACCACGCCCTATTTGCGCTACAACCATCTCAGATAGACTCATAAAGAGTGAAGAGAGTTTTTTATTTTTAGTGTTGTTTAATTTTTCTTTTTTTTTCTGTAATGTGCTTTTAAATAATCGTGATGTGTACACTTGCTTTAGAATACCACCATTATAAAAAATAATAATAAAGTTCTTTTAAAAATTTTTTTGGTTGTGTTCTGTTTAGTGTTTGGTTATAAATAAATTAATATATTTATTTAGTCTTCTTAATTTTTATAAATGATAGGATTTTATAGGATTCGTAGTTTAAGCTTCTTCAGTTTTGGTTATTAGGGTTTCGCACCTCAGTTAAGGTACCAAGGAAATATTGATAGGATCACCCGCATGTCTGTTTATCTCTCTGTCTCTCACAGCCTATTTTCTCCGAACCTATTGAACGAAACAAGTTAAGATTTAGTACCTTAATATCTTTGATAAATAATACATTATTTATCAAAGCTTAATATCTTTGATAAATAGTGTGAGTATTATTTATCAAAGCTTAATATAGTTAGGTGACCCAATCACGGACGCAATGCGTAAATAAACAAATTTTGATTTTGGGGGTTAATTTTTAGGGGCAAACTAGAAAATTTATAAAACTTTTTGACACAGGTTTTTTTAAATTTTCTATCGACGACCATTTTTTTTATTTTTTTTAATAATGCATTTGACCTGCATCATGCCTCGTATTAAATGAAAGTATGAAAAATATCTATTTTTTAATTTTATGATGCATAGTTTAAGAGATATTAAAGAAAATATACGAAAATGGGAGCAACATATGAGCCTAAAATTTTAAAAAGATGCGTACTTTAGTTCTTAAGTCATAGTTTACAGGAAAACCTAGACGAAAAGTCTAATCCCCTTATTCATAATCATTTTTGAAACCTAGTTTAGTTAAAATAGCTTTTGTCTTGTTTTGACGTATGACATTTTACATCAGAGAGAACAAAACAAAAGATATTTTAACTAAAACAGGTTTTAAGTATGATTATGAAAGACCCTAAGAGCCATATTCATTATCATTTTTTAAACCTATTTTAGTTAAAATAGCAAAATAGTGTAAAATGTCATACGACATATAAGACAAAAGCTATTTTAACTAAAATAGGTTCAGAGAATGATTATGAAACAGGGAGTAAGTCTTTAAATTCTCACGGGATGCGGAAAATATTCGTGAAGAAAAAATACGTATTAAATGAGATGTTTAGTTTCACCAAGGACTAATCAATTGGTCTAGTGGTTATTCTTGGTAGCCTATTTGTACCCTATCTACGCGGTTTTTATGATAAATGTTTTCTTGAATGAATAAAAAGAAAGCTGTAAGATATAGTAATTTAGGCCATTTGATTACCAAAGCGAAGTAAGTAATTAAGTAAGGCACGATAATGATTACAGAATATTCTTGAAAGAATTTTCCCTTGTACAAAAATATCTAAGCCCTAGGTATGATTCAAATATATACGACCGTTTTGCGCCGGAACCTGAATACCGATCAAACAATGCCAAGGTCACATGAGGTCCAAAGCATGGAAATACAGCTCTATCACAATATCATGTAAATTTTTGCCTATTGACTGAAGAAATACACATATCCTATCCTACTAACATTATAAACGCGAAAGTTTGTATGGATGTTTGTTACTCTTTCACGTAAAAACTACAGAATGGATTTGAGTGAAATTTGGAATGGAGATACTTTACGCCCTAGATTAACACATAGGCTACTTTTCATCATCATCATCATCATCAATTTTCATCATTATTCACGTGGGTGAAACCGCGGGCGCAACTAGTATTACATAACACCCAACAGTCACATAATAATACACAGTCCTGATCCCACACTAAGAATATCTGTGTCGTGGGTATCAGGAACTACGAGTACCAGAGATCATGCAAACATTTGTCCCGTAGCGGTAATCAAACCCATACCTTGCATCTCAGCCGGCAACACGCCCTGCACCACGAAGGTAAAAAACTACGAAAATTAAATTAATAAAACAGAAACAATTAATATCAATTTACTGGTAAATAATAAATTTTAATGACGATGGCAAGCAATATGTCCATTTTTTTACCCATGTTACTACTGGTAGTAAATAAACGAACTTTTGCTATCGTACACATTTCTAAATTTGGTCTGTAAAATATACACACTCTTTATTTAGTTTAGACTGAATAACTAAATAACAAGTGAATAAGAAAATGTTGAAAAACATGCCCAATAATAGCTTCAACAAATTAATTAATGCTTAAACAAAAAACCTATTTTTCGCATCTGATAACCAATCATTGTTAATCCCGTTTATTGTTTAACCCCAAAGCATTATCATGGCATGAACGAAAAACTCCAGCCCCATCTTATTCCATAAAGGGCCCCATGCTGATAATAAATGTGGATTGATGTGAACACCACAACCAACGATTGTAGCAATATAAACAGGCTGTTTGCTCGATGCAATATCGAGAGAATCCAATAAATTCTGGTAGATCGAACCTCAATACCAGAGGGCCGGGCCTATTACGAGTTTTGCATTGCAACCAATCACTCTGCGAGTCGTGAGTATTCAACGTGACTTACGTAGTAACTATTTATGAATCTGTGCTATTTCTATCGACTGCGCGGCACAGAATGATGAATAGTTACTATGTAAGTCACGTTGAATACTCACGACTCGCAAAGTGATTGTTGCAATGTAAAACTCGTAATAGGCCCTCAGGTCTACATGGTTTTGCATCGTTTGTCGTTCATCACTACGTAATAGAATGTAATGTCGTGTGTCTTCGTATTCTTGCCATTTATCTGGCTTCGTTAGAAGAACCAGCTCATATTGCTCATCTTGAAACCGATATTATTGGACGATCTCTTTTTCTAATTTTTAAGGTAGGAAGCCTAAAACTTAAAGAAAGGGATCTCCATCCACAAGTCTGTCGGTTGATGGAGGCGGCTCATGACCATTCGTCGTGGCATTCTAAGGGGGAGGCATATGTTTAGCAATGGACTTCTACGTAATGTACTTAAACTCTGATTTTTAATCTTAGTAAATTTTTGTAAACAAACAAATGTCAAGATATGCCACTGTGTGTATTAGTGTCGTAATTGTGTATCATACGTGTACAAGATACACATACATGATTCTTAGACACACAGTGACATTTGTTTGTTTACAAAAACCAGAGTATGGTATAGATATAGATCTACCCCCTGTTTCATAATCATTCTAACTAAAATAGGCTTAGGCCTATTTTAGTTAAAATAGCTTTTGTCTTGTTTTGACGTATGACATTTTACATCAGAGAGAAGAAAACAAAAGCTATTTTAACTAAAATAGGTTTAGAGAATGATTATGAGACAGACCGCTAGAGTTTAAGATAAATAAATAGATAAATTTTAAGGTTAACACCATACATGAAAACCCTCTTGTGATATATCGTTAAAAAGGTCTTGTTCAATGAGGTAGTGTTTTACTTTTTTTTAGTAGTCCTTCTGTCAGCGAGATAAATATATGCTAGCAAAGTGATTCAGTTGTGGTCCATGTGGAAAATGATTTCCGATATTATTTTATATGAAAGTGTCCAACATGGTCTACTTACATGGACCACAACTGAATCACTTTGCTAGCATATATTTATCTCGCTGACAGAAGGACTACTAAAAAAAAGTAAAACACTACCTCATTGAACAAGACCTTTTTAACGATATATCACAAGAGGGTTTTTTTGCATGAGCAAAAAAACAAATTCGAATTATCGATGAAAAACAGTGCTTTGACTTCGGAACCCTTCTCTATGCATGGTCTGACATGCATTTTAGTTTTTTCAAGATTAGTAGCGTGTTTAGGTATAGTCAAATTCCTATCTTGTGTGATAGAATGCCGTGAGAAAAGGCACTTCAAGGCAAAGTATTTTTTGTGCTCTGAGGGCCTAGCCAAACGGCATTCGCTTCGAAGCGATTCCATTTCTACAGTCGTAATTCAATACAATAGACCACGTGACATATCGATAGCTAACGTCAATCCCATACATTTTGGACTTTTCTACTGGCGTCATCGCTATTAGAATGTTACTTTGTCTAAGGCCTCTGGTGGCCAATTCTCGCACTAATAGAAATAATGACGAACTCAATATTTTCATACAAAATCTGCCAAAACTGACAGCTATTGGCAGCAAATGTTGAATTCGACATTATGTCTACAATTTGAGAATTGGCCCCCTGTATCTGTGTATCGGATAATGGGGGATTCTTCACAGGAGCCTGAAGTTTTGAAAACAAAAGATTCAATCCCAACAGGTTTTTTGACTAGAAAATGCAAAACTCATTATAACTGTCTCAAAAATCGTCTTCTCGGCTTATTCTTTCAAATGTTTTCTTTGTGAATAACTTAAAGGAATAGAGGAGATAGAATCTCCGGAGTCAACAAAAACAAAACATAAAGTCTGCCGGAGGTGTCGAACAAAGTTGAGAATTTCAGCTTTTCTTATCAACTCAGCAAACAGATGTTGAGTAGGTGGGTAGGTAGTGAAAAGTTACGCATTTGATAAAATGGAAATCAGACTGAGTTATTATGATAGAACTTTGAGTAAACTCACAAAACAATGTAAAGTAAAGAACATGTGTGAGCAAAGAGTTATTATGAACCATTTTCTTAACATGACTCCATAAAATTGTGTGTGCCAAAATTATTGTTATTTCATGTTATTTATTTTCAAACACACGATTAAGACACGGTATGATCTTAAAACCCAAACATACAAAAATTCAAAAAAAAATATCCAAACAGCTTTGCTTGAGTAGAAACTCGCATGTCACATTTGACGATGAATCTGGTTAGCACTTTTTTTTTGAGTTTTTTTGAATTAAGCGAAATTAACAAATCATAGATAAAATTATGCGGTTAAAACTTTAAAATACAAGAGCTATTTAATTCGTAAAAAAAGTTTTATTGTTGCTATTCCAAATTTAGAGCATTTATTGAATGCTAAAGCTTTTTAAGGGTAGTCTTAGTGCGATTATTATTTGCAAAACTGGACTTTTCAAAAAAAAACTGTTCGGTTACAACTATTATTAGTATATTGTTCTAGACTATTTTTTGAATCTCATTATTTAATCTCATCACGTTGCACTGGGCGTTCAAAATACTACTTTTGAGATTAGTCCTCGCCTTAACTTGAACCTTTATGAGGCATTACTGGAGCCGTATTAGCCAACAGTAAGAGGCCCTTTTACAATTAGTAAGATTTAACTCTTGTAATTTTAGAGCAAAAGAGGCTAGTGTGTTGGATTTTAAGCTCATTTTAGAGAATGCCACAACAAAAACTAACATTGCAGATCTTACCAAAATATTATTGTCACTGCAACCATAAAGCACCTTTTGCATTCACCCGCACTACCAAAAAATTACCATGCTCACCTTTAAAATCCTACCCTACTATTATTATTAAAAAGTTAGTGAGGATGGATTGATGTTTGATAAACTTTCATGCAAAAACTACTGAAACGGATTTTGATTAAACTTTGTAGTATTTAATAGCTTTATACATCAGGATAACATAAAGATAACATATATATATATACGACTCCACATATACTCCACTCGCCTGAAACCTATAGAGGTTTCAGGCGAGTGGAGTCGTGAGCAAATGATAGTTAAAAATAAAATCAACTCCAGCAGTCGATAAAGGCATTATTGCTGTGACAAACGACGCGCCGCATTGGCACATTCTTGGCACCTCCATGGTCGAAGGTACGTACCTGTCTGCTGAAAAGAATTGTATTCGTATGAGATAGAAATAAATGCTAGGGATACCAAGGCTGTCTGAATAAACAAGGATTCGAAATTGCGGGCAAGAAAGAAGTAACCCACCATAAATGTCCTAGATAAATCCCCTGCGCATCCAATACAACCGTGAGTTCAAGGTGTTGATAGGATTGCCACACTACGTCAGGAATATTTGCAGACGCAAACATTCCTGAGTGTATGGCTTTGCAGCGATTATACGTAAAAAATCGGCGTCACTGATAGGCTGCCTACGCAACGGCTCGAACAGCTTACAACTTATTGCGGAGATGCTGGATACAGAGTGTGCCTTCGTGGAGCACTGGGGGCATAAGAGCATGTTTCATGCCTTCTTAGCTTAGTGTCTCTTCGATAATAAAGTTATTCTTAATACTTATTTTTATATTTATCTGGACTATATATTATGGACTAGATGGAGCGTGGTGCGCGAGCTGCAAGCAGCTCGCGAGGGGGCGTTTTTACAAGGGGTTAAAAAAAAAAAAAAAAACAACAAAAAACTTTTTCGTACATAAATTCTCCAAGTCTTTTTTCCTTCAAAATTTGTCAGAGTCCTTTTGGGGGAGAAGGTGCGCGAGCTGCAAGCAGCTCGCATACAGCTGTTGGTTTCCAAGGGGTTCAAAAAAAAAATTCAAAAAAAAAATTTCAAAAAAAAAATTATAAAAAAAAAATTTCAACTAAATTTCTCTAAGTCTTTTTTCATTCAAAATTTGTCAGAGTCCTATAAGTCTTTTTTCCTTCAAAATTTGTCAGAGTCCTTTTGAGGGAGAAGGTGGTTATGTTTATTTATAGTACAAATAAAAAATTATTGAATTTAATTGAATGGTTTCAAAAATCAAATTCTACTTGGAAACAAACGTGAGTTTATGTTGAAATATGATTGCAAAAGCTAATGATGGAAGCTAAAAATAAATTAGTTATTTGATTGTATCCCAGGGACGCCAAACTTTAGCCAAGCAGAAAATCTGGTGAACCTTACAAATTCAGAATGTATATTAACCAGGATTCTATTGAAAATGCACTGTCTGCACTGTAAATCCGTTCCTGCCCGAATGAACCAGGGACATTAGCACAATGGGAGCGCCGATTTACTCGGTCGTGGCACAGAGTAAACGAACAAAGCACAAGCACAGTTGAAGAAAGAACAGTAAAGAAGTTTAGTACTCACATAGATAGAAGCTAAAAAATACTATATTGCTCATCATAACATACAAAAAAGAAACAATTTCACAAACAAAAACTAAAATGAACTATGTTACAATGGGTGGTCGCTTTGTAGCAATTTCTGCAAGAAAACCTTTGAATGGAATAGAATGTATAAAAGCATAGTACAGGTACGTATATTATGAGAAGTATATATAGACAGTACCACCAAGATCGGGACAAGCAGGTGCCCACATTCCGACAGTTTTTTCTACTTAGGCTATGGCATGAACTCTCAACAAAAATACCACGAGCAATAATTACTAAAACTAACTAATCTAGTCTTAGTATCCTAATCTAGTCTCGTCATCTAAATGAGGATAAACTTTTTGGAATAGCATAATTTTTCTGTAGGAAAGGGTCCTGTGCGTACAAGTTAATGTCGCCCGTGTTGAATTTCCTCTTTAAATTATGTCAGTCCCATGACGGCAGATTTCTCGCTCATTTCATTGAAGTGAGTGCTGCTGTCAGTTTTTACGAGTCAGAGACATATTTATTTCTCCATATATGAATAAAATTATTCATCATATTATTATCATTTTATATTTTGGGCTACCAAGGAGAAGGATGAAAGAAGAGTGCATGCCACGGAGATGCAAATGTTGAGATGGTTGTGTGAAGTGACAAGAATGGATAAGAAAATAAATAAGTATATCAGAGGAAGTTTGAAAGTAGGCGCTAGTAACAGAAAAGATGAGAAGTGATAGGTCAGCGTGGTATGGGCATGTTATGAGGAGGGAAGAAAGCAATGTTACAAGAAAAGTGATGAATATGAATGTGGATGGATACAAGAGTAGAGGGAGGCTTAAAAAGAGATAAATGGATTTTGTGAAAGATGACATGTGTAGGAATGGTGTGAGTACTGATATGACGGAAGATAGGGAAGAATGGAAGAAAAAAACATGTTGTGCCGACCCCACCTAAGTGGGATAAGGGCAGGGAGATGATGATTAATTATCCGTAGAAGAACCAAGGTCACTGACATAGCTCTCAGAATTAGCAAGTTGAAGTGGTATTGGGCAGGTCATATAGCTTGAAGAACTGATAACCGTTGGGGAATAAAGGTTCTCGTGTGGCGATCACAAACCGGACGACGCGGTTGAGGAAGGCGATGGACTAAAGACATTATAAACGTCGCAGGAAGTCGTTGTATGGAGGTGGCTCAAGACCGTTCATCGTGGCATTCTAAGGGGAAGGCCTATGTCCAGCAGTAGACTTCTATAGGCTGATGACGTTGTTGATGTTGATATTAATTATTAATGTAATTTTTCACATTTGTAGAATGATTTCACTCTGTTCTTTATATTCTCTGTGATCGTGGTCAGCGATTTATAGTTGCCAGGTGAATGCTGACATTCTTTTGGTTCATTAATGGCGGACACATTTTGCAGACGTCACGGGTGTGGCTCTTATGAAGAACAGTGTAGGAATATTTTTATGTGTCGGTAGCATTTAGCCGCATAATGCTATCTGCTCATAAAAATGTTTTATGTTAGGTAACGTTGTTACCTATATACCAGTTTACTGCCACACCAGTTTCACCATTATTATCATCAGCCTGGCGAAGTTCACTGTTGGATATAGGCCTCCCTATAGAATTTTTTTTGAGCTGTCTCTATACAAGGACTTCCTGCATCCTTTAAATTGTCTTATCACTATACGTTTTAACAATTTCAGTCTTTGCTAACGCTTGAATAGCATATAACCCTTTCATACCTGAAAGTCGGGTATGAAAAAAAAGGAAAGCAATAAGAAGGTTTTGATGTAAAACGCACGTAGTATGTCTGTAAGATTGTTCTTCTGTACCCTCGTAGCTCCAAAACTACTCTACGGATTTTATAAAATGTGATTATATGTCTTAACGATCCGTGTATAATAGGTATAATGATGCCACATTTAAATAATATGCAACTTTTCAACCTGTAAAAAGTAATATAATCATTTTATAATAACGAGTTTGGTATCAAATGAAAGGGCTTGATGAGTAAATTAAAAAAAAATATCACAGTAATAACTCCACAAAAAACATGTAAAGATTAAAATTTAGAACCCTACTTTTCTGTGTTACTTAAATCGTGGATTTGGCCTTCGACTACACATAAATTAAATTAAAGGCCTTTATTATAGAACCGTGGATTTGGCCTTCCTCTGCAACATACGACCATCTAACTGCTCAAGCACTGAAAACATGTGTCAAATTGTTTTCAGCGCTTGAGTAGTACAATTTTAGTTTTTGAAAAAAAAAACAGTGCTTCATGCCTACGGTCGCCAAAAAAAGCAGTGATACGAGAGAAGTGGGCAAAGAATCTAACTAGTAGGTGGAATCTATGTATGTTCATCACTTGCTTGAACTGTTGAGTATGAAAAATAATATAATAAAAAATAATAAAATATTATCTTGAAAATGGTGAAATATAACATTAGAAATAGGCATATGAGGTTTAATTCTATACGAAAACGAATTGTTGACGTTAGGGATATTAAACCAAAATCCAAAAGACTTAAAGGAAAAAGAAATGCCATTTATTTTGATGCAAACGGTACATTGATGAATGGTCAGCGGTCGTCCCAAAACTATAAGTCACCGTGAGTTATGTAGGTCATCCAGTGACCAGACAAAAATTTTAAAAGACTACTTCTAGTGAATTAACATTTTTGATTCTTTTCATACTTCAGTAGTATCTAATCATATTTCTTTCTGGAAATTCCGTCTCCGTAATAGATGAATCGAAGTATCCAGCCAGACATAGTTTGATGCGCTGGTAGATGATGCAAGGTTCAGAGTACAATTGCTACCTAACACTATCATCATCATCATCAGCCTGTAGAAGTCCAATGCTGATGGGCTTCCTTCCAAGGCCATTGTAGTGTATAGACATTTATAGTTAGGTATAACTCTGTCGTCTCGAACAAAGGCACGCGCGGGCCGCGGGGCGGGGGAGGGCACTAGCCGACCGACCGCCGCGGAGAAAAGACGCGGTAGCTTGCATCGAGCCGATATCATTGTAGTTAGGTGTTACTTGTTCTTTTCTAATATCAACTTCAGTCCTGGTGTACATTACATGTGGCGACGAGACAAACTGTGAGTATTTTGAGGATTTTTACGCGTAATAACAAAGGAAAAGAGGGTGACCTACAAATTACCTATCTACTTGAGTTCGAGCCTCAGTAGTATTACCTTAAAGTTGTAAATTAAGAAAACAATTTTTTAACTACCAACCTTTTTTGTTTATTTTGCCGTGGATCACATACGTTGTTATTAAAATTTTACTTATTCGACATCTGCATGCTTTGTCATTAGACGACTATTGTTTATGTTGAAGTTTTAACAACCTCGTGTAAGTGAGCTGTATCGGGTTCTCGTGAGAGATAAAGATTCTTTAAACCTAAACTTACGTATGGTGCTTACTTATAATGGTGTATTAACTGTTATCATATTTACTTACTTATGTTTTCACTGAAACTTTGTCAAAAAAATAAATACTGTATATACATGGAAATGTAATGCAAATAATTAGGTACCTACTCACTTGGCCGTGAGTCACGTATGTATTCTTTTGTTCGCGTTTTAGGTATCTAAGTTTCTATGGGGGTACACTAGGGGACGACATACTTATTTAATTGTCAAACATACCTACCTAATCAAAAAAATAATAATTTAGGAATTAAAAAAAAAAGGATTTAAAAAAAAAAAGAACATTTAATGTTCTTCGAAAATCAGCGAAAGTATGATGTGGTTATGGGTTTTAACTACGTAGCATTAAATTGCGACTGAGCATTTAATTGCGGTATCAGACGTGAGGACGGAAAAAAGGGTAATAAAAGCATTAAATTGCGGATATCGATGAATACTTAGTATTCAACTTGCATTAAATTGCGGATATCGATGAATAATTAGTGTTCAACTTGCATTAAATTGCGGATATCGATGAATAATTAGTGTTCAACTTGCATTAAATTGCGGATATCGATGAATACTTAGTGTTCAACTTGCATTAAATTGCGGATATCGATGAATAATTAGTGTTCAACTTGCATTAAATTGCGGATATCGATGAATAATTAGTGTTCAACTTGCATTAAATTGCGGATATCGATGAATAATTAGTGTTCAACTTGCATTAAATTGCGGATATCGATGAATAATTAGTTTTCAACTTGCATTAAATTGCGGATATCGATGAATAATTAGTGTTCAACTTGCATTAAATTGCGGATATCGATGAATACTTAGTGTACAACTTGCATCAAATTGCGGAGATTTACCGGTATAGCATTAAATTGCGGACATACCTATATGGCATTAAATTGCGATAGCGTGTTAGAAATCATAGTTACTTACCTTGTCAACAGGTAGCCCAAATGGCACAGTACACCTTAGAGAAGTTCGAATGTGAAGGGGAAGTTGGTTCGGTCTCGGTCCGTTGGGAAAGATGGAAAAGAAGTCTGAACATTTACCTCGAGGCGGCAGGAATAGACACCGAGGCAAAGAAAAGAGCTAGTCTCTTACATTTCGGTGGCCCCGAGTTACAAGAAATCTTCTACAACATCCCGGGAGCTAATGCAACTGAAGGTGAACTTTTTAACATCGCGATCGGAAAATTAGACAACTACTTTGCACCTAAACAGAGCAAAGTGTATGAGCGACACCTGTTTCGTCTTTTAAAACAGGAACAGGATGAGAAGTTTGAAAAATTTCTTATCAGACTTCGACTGCAGGCCAAGAAATGTCAGTTTGGTGAAAAAGAAGACGAGCAGATCATAGACCAAATAACTGAAAAGGGTAAGACAGAAGAACTCCGGAAGAAGATATTGAAAACAGGGGACAAGATCACTTTGGATGAAATAGTTGCAGAAGCGAATGCACTGGAAGCCATAGATCGTCAATTAGGAAACTTTGGTATGAAACCTGTGGAAAGTCAGGCAATCAACAGAGTAGGTACAGAGACATGGAAGGAGAAACAAAAAAATAAAAGGTCGGAATGTAGCAGATGTGGAAGTTCCAGACATATGGCCCGTGACAACAACTGCCCTGCAAAAGGAAAGGCTTGCCTTAAATGTGGCATCTTAGGGCACTTCAGGAATCAATGTCGGACAAAACAAACTCAGAAGAGGAAATTAGAAGGAGAGGAATCGTCGAACAGTCAGGGAATAAAGAAGAAAAACAGGACAACAAATAATATAGAAGAAACTGCAAACATAAGCACGGATGAAAGAAAAGTCGACTACATTTTCAATATCGAGAACGACGCAAGGGTCACATGTAACATAGGTGGAACTAACGTAGAGATGTTGATAGATTCAGGCTGCAAGCACAATCTTATAACGGGCCAGACCTGGGCAAGAATGAAGAGAGATAACGCCCAGGTTACCAATCAAGATCCGAATCCTGACAAAACGTTCGTAGCTTACGGGAGCGAAACACCTCTGAAGGTGTTAGGATCATTCAAAGCTACGATAAAACTTGCCGGTACATCACAGAACAACACAACATTCTACGTGATCCAAAACGGTACGCGTGACCTATTGGGACGTGTGACAGCAACCTCATTGGGAGTACTTCGGATCAATTTGGATATTAACCAGGTTGAAACTGAGGCGTTTCCAAAATTTAAAAACGTTTTAGTTACCATTCCGATTGATGATTCAGTGAAGCCCGTTGCTCAGCCGTATCGGAGGATTCCCATCCCTCTCGAAGAAAAAGTAGAGAGGAAACTGAAAGAATTACTGGAAAGGGACATTATAGAAGTCGTGAAAGGTCCTTCTAACTGGATTTCGCCTATAGTCCCTGTGCTAAAAGACGGAGGGGACATCCGATTATGTGTTGATATGCGCCGAGCTAATGCGGCTATACAACGTGAAAACCACCCACTGCCAACGATGGAAGAACTGTTGCCAAAAGTTCGAGAAGCCAAAATCTTTAGTAAGCTAGACATACGAGATGCGTTCCATCATATAGAACTTCATCCAGACTCAAGACATATCACGACCTTCATTACCAGCAAAGGATTGTATCAATACAAAAGGATGATGTTTGGTATCTCATGTGCGCCAGAGATTTTCCAAAAAACACTGGAACGAATCCTTTTAGGTTGCGAAGGAGTCATCAACTTCATAGATGACATTTTGACGTTTGGGAAAGACATAAAAGAACACGACTTAAGACTTAAAAAAGTTATGGCAGTGTTAAAGGAAAATAACGTGATGTTGAGGGAAGAAAAATGCATTTTTGGAATGGAGAAGGTCCACTTCCTAGGGCATGAACTGTCAGAACAGGGAGTTAAACCACTAGACAAGTATATCTTGGCTATAAAGGGATTCAGAGCCCCGACAAATATCTCTGAACTACAGAGTTTTATGGGCTTAGTGAATTACGTGGGAAAATGGATTCCCCACTTAGCAACGATAACAGAACCCCTCAAGCAACTGCTACGTAAAAGAACGGGAAGAAACACGGACATTCAAGATGACTGGAGAGATGCCCAAAAGAACGCATTTAATGATCTCAAGGCGGCACTCATGAAGGTACCAAATTTAGGTTACTACAATCCTCATGATAAGACTGTGGTGATTGCAGATGCAAGCCCAGTGGGTCTGGGTGCGGTGCTGGTGCAAACCAACAAGAATGGGCCGAGGATAATTGCATTTGGCAATAAAACCCTCAGCAGCTGTGAGCGTCGTTACTGCCAGACAGAAAAAGAGGCCTTAGCGCTGGTTTGGGCAGTCGAACATTTCAACATGTTCCTGTATGGCAAGGATTTTGATCTAGTAACGGATCATAAGCCCTTGGAGGTGATATTTGGCCCGAAAGCAAAACCATGCGCTCGCATTGAAAGGTGGGTGTTAAGGCTGCAATCCTACAATTTCAAGGTGAAATATAGCCCGGGGAAGACCAACATAGCCGATCCATTATCGAGACTCTGTGAAGTGGCAACAAACCCGACGGCTTTATTTGAAGACCATGTTCAAGCGGTTACCGAATCTGCACGACCCGTAGCTATTCCATTACAAGAAATCACTGAGAGTTCCTTTGGAGATGCGGAGATACAGAAGGTTAGAGAAGGTCTTTACAATGGAAACTGGGATGAAACAGTTAAAGCCTATAAACTTTTTCAGAATGAATTATGCTTTCATGGCGATATTCTCCTCAGGGGGACAAAAATTGTAATCCCAACAAAATTACGCAGAAGAGTTCTGGAAGCTGCGCACGAAGGCCACCCGGGGATAGTCGCGATGAAGGGCAGATTGAGGACCAAGGTATGGTGGCCTAAGTGCGACAAAGATGCTGAAAATATATGCAAAGCCTGCAAAGGATGCATCCTGGTCTCTGCTCCCAGCGCCCCAAACCCATTAAAAAGAAGAGATTTACCTTCCGAACCATGGGTTGACATAGCAATTGACCTCATGGGCCCCTTACCCAGTGGAGATTATATCCTAGTAGTTGTCGATTATTATACCAGATACAAAGAGGTGAAAACATGCAGAACCATAACAAGCTCCGAAATAATTGGTATGCTTAAAGACATTTTTAGCAGACTTGGTAATCCGGTCTCGCTTACATCAGACAACGGAAGACAATTTTCCAGCGAAGACTTTAAGAGTTTCTGTGCAGAGAGAAATATACGACTCTATAATACCGTTCCCTACTGGCCGCAACAAAACGGAGAAGTAGAGCGCCAGAATAGGGACATCCTAAAACGCCTCAAGATTTCTCAGGTAGAGAAAAAGAACTGGAAGGAGGCTCTTCGTGAGTATATGGTGATGTACAATAGTACACCTCACACAGTTACAGGGAAAACACCTGCAGAACTGTTCTTTAGAAGACAATTTCGAGACAAGCTGCCTATGATTCAGGACATGACCCATCTCTCAGAGGATCTTGAAATGAGGGATAGAGATAAGGAACTAAAGGAAAAAGGGAAGGAATATGCGGATAGGAAGAGGAGAGCTACTAGTTGTGAATTGGAAGTTGGAGATAAAGTATACGTTAAGAACATGACTAAACAAAACAAGCTGAGCCTAAACTATGAACCCGAAACACATACCGTCAAAGCGAACAAAGGAGGGGACGTGAGTATTCGAAACGATGAAACTGGTCAGCGAATCAGACGGAACGTCGTTCACCTAAAACGAGTGGAAGGACAATGGAAGGTGCTAGATGATGAGAATAATGCTCAAACAAACGATAAGAGTGATGAAAATCAACCACAACTCGAGTGAATAGAATGATGGTCAATAATGACAAGAAATTGATAATTGGTGATTAAACATAATTTGAATAAGGACTTGTTGATAGTACTTGATACTTAAGAGAAAAAATGTTATCTATTAAATTACTATAAATGGTTTAGTGATTTGGAATGTATTTAATTTGTACGTTAACCTGATCACAGTAGTCCTTTAACTGAATATTTTTATTAGGTATATTTATAAATAAAAAACAATAACAAGGGAGGGATGTAGTGTATAGACATTTATAGTTAGGTATAACTCTGTCGTCTCGAACAAAGGCACGCGCGGGCCGCGGGGCGGGGGAGGGCACTAGCCGACCGACCGCCGCGGAGAAAAGACGCGGTAGCTTGCATCGAGCCGATATCATTGTAGTTAGGTGTTACTTGTTCTTTTCTAATATCAACTTCAGTCCTGGTGTACATTACAGCCATGACAAACAGTCTTGATCCGCCTCCATCCAATGAGTTCCTGCGACATTTATAATGTGTATAGTAGTATAGTCCAATGAGTTAGCCTTCAAAACTTTATTTTTCGAGTGTATGTTCCACATTTCAACTTTTTTGGTCCAGTAGATTCGGATGGTTTCCTTGGTACCTTTGTGGTAAGGAACCCTAAAAAGGTAGTTTAGGACCGTTTGTCATGACATTCTATGTAGGCCTATGCCCAGAAGCAGAATTCCAAAAGCCAATGATTCTACTGGCTGAACTGACATTTTTTAGGTGCTCTGCCAGTTTTTCTGATGGTTTTTTGTTCCTATAAATATGTGTTGGAATATAGGGCATTAAAGTCTAAATTGTTATAATGCATAGTGATTTAATGATTCTTCTAGACTTGCTCCTGCTCTATCTTGGACCGCATTCATACTAGATCAAGCAGCTTAACATATTTATTTAGTTCCAACGACTTGTATTTAAAGCCTGCCTGTATGTATATAACACACACTCACCCATACACACACAGACACACCCACACACAACACACACACACTTAATGCCACAGGATATAAATGTATACAACCTACATTTCGCCAGTGGTCAATTTAATATTAACAGTCGCTTTTGTTGAGTCCATTCGTCGATTCAATTCATATTCTTGCCAAATCAATTTTATGGTTTGAGATTCAGAACTTTTATGATTGCGAAACGTTGTGTTTTGTTTGGAAAATAATGGAAGATATTTTCTTTCTGTTATTACGTCAGCTAATAAACGTTTACCCCTAGGCCTCCTCGTACAATGCAATGGCTTTTCCATAATCACCACGGTTGGTAGGCGGATTGGTGATTGCAGTGACGATGTTAAGGTACTCGGGTAGATGCTGCTGCCCATACTCAGGTGTAATCCCTCCATTTTATCTGTTGTTTTTTAGAAGTAGTAATATTACTATACGGGGTGTAAAAAGACAGCTCCCGAATACTGAAGGTACCGGTAAACCTACCTATATCATAGCTATATAAAATAGCTTTCACCTGAGAGGTGATTCATACCGGAGAAAACATGTTATTTCGTTTCGGATCGTATTTGTCAGCCAGCAATGTACGCATTTATTCCGGCCGCGCGAGTTCAACGCTCCCGGTCAGCTGATCGACCCGTAGGGCCAATATTTCTCATGTGCTTTTCATTGCTTTTTTTGACGTTTTTATTTATTAAAGTGTTTTTAATGATGGAAAATAGGTTTTTGTGTTCCTTTAGCGATATTTTATGCATATTTATAAAGAAAACACGAAAAAAGCGGATCAAAAGTGAGCATTTTTTTTCGTGTTTTTTCAGCTTAAATATTTTCAGAATCATGGTCTGCATGCACTGTTTCAGTTTTCGGGAGTAGTCTTTTTACGCCCGGTATAATTTAATTTTTAGTTTCTACAGGACATCCACGGGAGGAGAAGGACGGATCTATTCCTAGACCAACAAATCCAGTGTTAAACCGCCTGCCAAGCGTGGTGATTATGGCAAATCCCCTTCCTTTGCATTCTATGGGGTCCAACAGTGGGCGTCGGGAGACTCAGTTATTGGTAGCAATTCTGTTAAGTATTATTTAAATTAAGAATATCGTGCGCTCTTTCTAATAGACTGAAATAAAAGGGACCGCGATAATTTTAGAATTATGCGCAGAATCGCTACCAGTACGTAGCTATAAGCTGTCTCTAGCTTCAGTGTCGGTCTCGTCTCAGCCACAACAATTCTCTTTTATGCAGTCAGTCTTTACGAGTTTAATTAAACTAGATACACAAAGCAAAGGCTATCAGGGATGGACTTAAAGACCTGACTTATTGGGCAATACGATTATATTGCCTGTAAGAAAACACTCATGTCTGGAGAAAGTTTACCACCCTTTAATTAAACATTCTTTGGCCGTGTTTATTAGAGTTTGAGTCAGCTAAGAATATCATAAAGTAAGTTAAGTTTGAAATATGTTTTAATTTAGAAAATTCTCGAAAACATCTATACCAGGTAAAGGTTTATCCATTGGAAATTGAGTTTCGTACAATAGTTTACTAGGTAACCGACGCAGGAAGTCGGTGGATGGTGGTGGCTCAAGGTCGTTCGTCATGGCATTCTACAGTGGACTTTTACAGGCGGATGGTGATGATGATGATGACAATTATAGTTAAAGGGGCAGTAAACTTATAGTTTACTGGTGTATATACTAGTTCCGTTCAGTTCAGCTGCTATTCAATCTTCTTTATTAAGCAGTTTTGGCTATAATTACTTTCAAGGCTATATAAATGTTGTCTTTAATCATGAAGGGTCAAATTAATCACCCTCTACAGCCACACTGTAGATCAAGCTCAAAGTTTAAGCCCTATTCAGCACAAAAGCGTATGAGCAACCTCATAAATACACTATCAATCTTATAATCATCATCATCAAAAGCCTGTAGATGTCCACTGCTGGACATAATGCCTCTTCCATACAATGCAACAATGAACGGCCACCTTCATCCATAGACTTCTTGTGACGTTTATAATGAGCTTGGTCCATCTTGGCCTTCCTTTACTACGTCATCCAGTTTGCGATCGCCACTCTTTATTCCCTAACGGTTGTTAGTTCTGCGAGCTATATGCGCCCATTACCAGTTAAACTTGCTAATTCTGAAGGCTATCAATCTAATAAAGAAAAATAGCCTCTCATATGAGTGGTCGTTGCAATGAGCCTACCGTGAATCAGCACGGTAATTACGATTGGTGAACATGCACGATAGATGCTCAATAAAGAATTATAAAGAGTTGTGCTTATACTCATTAAAAGCTAAGTTAATCAGCCCTTGTTTGCCCTCTGGTAAGCACAAAAGCACTGAGAGTAAAGAGAGACCGCATGAAAGCACTATCTAATCGAGACGAGTAATCGCCCCGCAAATGAGTGGTTTGCTGCCGTGAGCCCGTCGTGTGGACTTGTTTACTCACCTTTGAGCTTGGTCTCACCCGGATCAAAGTGTATACGTAAAGTGCATGATAAAAGCTCAATTTTGAACACTCCGTTCCCACTAGGCTTTTTGTCTGTCTCATCGTTTTGATGGACAAAATCTTAATTCTCTTAGATTTCTTGGTAATCTGATTCATTTACATTTGGTTATCCAACATAACGTTATAAAGGTTATAAAGAGAGTTTTAATTAGAGTTTTTAAAGCATTTTGTAATGTTCAAGTGGCTATTAATGATATAGTGGTACTTCATTTGGTGTATATTCACAAATGTTTGCGTTATTTTGCCAAGGAAAACAACAATAAGTACCGAAAGACTCATGTTTGATTTTACCTTGGAAAAATAACTCAAATATTTTCGAATATACTAAGTAAAGTGCCAACAATAGAGCTTTAAAGACGTACATAATGTCAAAAAGGAAGTCTGCGTGGCTGTACTAAAGATGAGTTTGAAATATACTTTAATTTATCTGTCTAACTTTCCATTTTCATAAGGAGTTCAAAGTTTTGACACCTTGAATCTAAATGTGTGAAGTTTCAATGCTTCCTTCAGACTGTGAAGACAAGTTCAACGAGACTAATTCATATTCAATCTCATGAACTTCAAATAAATTTCAATTTATCAAAATCCCACGTTATTCAGGAATTAAACGTAACATGGCTGTGTATGTTACGTTTATTTCCTGAATAACCGCTAAAGTAACCGCACACAGTATCAATTACTTTTACATTCAAAATAATCGTCCAAATTACTTGGTCGGTTACCTAAATATATCTCAACTTCAAAGACAAGCTGCAGTTGACAGATTCTAAATGTTCCAGCCAATGTTCTTACCACAAGGTTGCTGGTTCGGAGAACCATTCACTCGAATTAATTGGTGGAGGTCCAAATAACTTAGATTCTGATGAATATTCTATGAGACGAATTAAATGCATAGCGAATCTCGGCTTTTATTAAAATCAGATACGTATTGATTTTGATGTCTGGCTGCTGGCGTTGTTCGGTTTACTGATGAATGAAATCAGTTTTTCAGTATTGAATTTAACACTTTATTTTTAAGTAAAATGGGAGCTAAGTATATTTAGATTGTAATGAGTAAATCTTCGTGGTACCTTTGTTTCTTTAAGAAAACTTTTAATTTTTAACTGACTTCACAAAAAGGAGGAGGTTCTCAATTCGGTTGAATTTTTTTATTTTTTGTTTGTTACCTCACATCTCCTTCGTTTATAAACCAATTTGGAAAATTCTTTTTTTATTTGAATAGATATACGTCCAGATTGGTCCCATTTTTTCAGAATCAAGTTCTGATGATGGAATCCATGAGAAATTGAGGGAACTCCTAAAATATTATCGGCATGCATAATAGTGATTTTGGTATGTTCAGCAACAAATCAAGCATTTGCATTCAGAAAGTATCATTTAGTGATTTAATCCTATCACCACTCTGGTTTTTTCACCATCAAAATATCTTCCAGATATTTAGTCGAATACAATGGCGGAAGTCGGTTTTTTCAATGAAAAGTTATTGCAAATTATGTTTTAATTCTTCCTATGAGAGGGCACATACTGATAGCTAATGTACTGTGTTATGGTGTGTACCGTGTGTACAGTCCTTGTTCATTCAAGCATCAAGATTTATCCTCTTCTTGATAACCTTCTCAAAAGTCATCCACAACTTAGTACCACAAAGTAAGTCCGTAGTCCGTACCTGAACCAGCGAGTGCTTTATGTAGGTCAAATCTCGGTCGAATTTATAGCCTACCCTGGTGATAACGGTCCATAATTACATTATCATTTATTAACCTTCGAATGATCTGGTGGATGGAGTGATAATGCTGTTTTGCTTAGGATTGACCCAAAATTAAAGGCGGATTTTTTGGAATGTGTGCGTTGGTTGGTCTTTTAGGTGGGGTTTTATAGTGCTGTAGAGTAGGGAACTTAAGTCCATTTTTGCCAAATACTGGGTACTTATGGTTCTATGACTTAACTTTACGTGTCGGTATCATTAGTCAACCAAATTAAACGTAATTTTGAAATATATTAGGTAGGTAAACTTGTTTAGAAACATTATTTTTAGGTATTAAAATAATGAGTGTTTTATAGCACTCTATCATACCTTTTTAATTTCAGGAGGCATTCTGCAAATTTATTCGGTTTTTGAAACGTGCAAAGCTCTTAAAACTGTCATGTTCAGGTGTTGTTTTAATGAGTGCCCATTTTTTTCAGCTAAAAGTTACAGTTTTATATTTTTTGTGTGACGGGAGTCACGGGCTTACAATATTTTAATTTGAACCTACTAATTATTGATCATTAAAACAGTTGGCTGACATATTGATCTCAGGCTTAATTAACACAAGCATTTGTATTGAAAACTGTCAAAAAATTAATGAGTCTCGATTCAGTTTGACATAAGTTTTGAAATACGGAACTAAAATACTTCATTCAGTCATAACAACAAGAAAATAAAAAAAATCTTCTTAAAAAAAATTGGTCACATAAATTGGTTTCACGTGCCTTAAGTGTTTTGATTATTGTTTAAGAATACGGATAAAAATCACTTCGGTGCTTTCTAATAGAAATTTAGTAAAACTAGCACTAATGACAAGACTTAATTAAACAAGAATTGATAATAATCACATAAATTGGTTTCACGTGCCTTAAGTGTTTTGATTATTGTTTAAGAATACGGATAAAAATCACTTCGGTGCTTTCTAATAGAAAGGATCTAGACGAGAGCTCGTACCAATTGCGTCAAAACCAAATGTATTTCATAAAATTACCCATATTTTTTAAATTACGTAAACATTTTCGATTGATTTACATGAACCCGTGATCTTGAAATGAAGTTAAATAGGATTTTGTATTCTTTACTTTAGTGCGGTGACGGCGCCATTGCTTGGCAAAAGCTTGGCAATGAACCTCACAAAGAGAAATTATTACAGATAGGTATAGTCTATGCTCAAAAACAAAGAGGATGCAATAACTATACGTACGACCTCAGAATAATGACTACATAAGACTCACAAATGGCATTATCATTCACCAGTCTGTCGCAACTAAAAGAAAAAAAAAGATTGTATGAAACGGGGCAGAATTTTAATGGTGACCATTTTTATCTCACTCACTCTCTCTATCTTTCTCATTCTTTCATGACCTGTCAGTCAGTCACATTGTCAGTTTGTTTCTCTTAGACACAATTTATATGACAAAATATTGTATTATTGTGGTCTATTAATGCTAGAATACGTTCATATGTGTGTTGCTTGCTTCTGAAATACTATTATAAGTACCTAACCTTTCTGTTAATATTATGAAGTACAGAAATTGTGAAATATGCGGCTTACAATCAGATAGAAAAAACGGCACAAAACTTTTTTTATGGCCAGGTTTCCTCTGGATGAAGTCCGGTTAGTACCTATTTAGATTATTAGATAAATTATCAGTCCTATACCTACTTCTTGTTGGGCCAAAATATCATAAATTCCTAAAAATATCATAATCCCAAGCAATAATTTTAATTTAGATTCTGAATGATAGTGTGGTGTAACGATATCTACATTTATAAATATCGATAACCGATGCTTTTATATTTTTGGTGTATTGGTGAAATTACTAAATCTTTCATCATCAACCCAAAGAACTGCTGGACATAGGCCTCCCCCATAGAATGCCATTATGAAACACTAGACACTGATTGTAGCACATGTACATTTAAGATGTTTATAACCTAAATGTTATGGGTGAGCCTAAGGTTGTCTGGAAGAGACCGCTCTTTAGCGCCAAGACTACCTAGTAAATGCCAAAAAATAAATGTTATGTTTTACTTTATGGCGTTTTTATTGTACACAAATCCAATAAACTGGACCTTGCGCCACTGGTTTTGTTTTAGTGGTGCTAAAACAAAACTGGTGAAAATAATAATAAAAAAATATTAATTTCAACTGTAGGTAATGTCATTTATCAATATCGACAGATTTTAAATACTAGCTGCACATCACTATTCCATTCTTGTATGTTGGTAGAACTGATTGTTTTGTCAGTCGTCTGTCATGTTGGCTTTTTGCGGTAGCCCTGTTTTGACGACAGTAATTTATTTTACTCTGACAGCTCTGTGAAAGACAGCGGCTAAAATACGTATACTTGATTTACACAAACTAACTAGAAACTAGAAATAACGCATCTCAACTTGCGATGGATGATTGCTTTGATGAACCCAGGTAATCATACTTGGTATTAGTGCCGCGAAACTTACGGATACATGTCATGCCCTTGAGGCATGACACACACAGCTATAATCAATGTGGATTATGTGATCATGGATTGTGCCCACACCCCCCCCCCCCGTAAGTATTGTTTGTACTATCTGCATTCAAATAAAATAATGACTTTAGTTTATTGTTAGATATTGATTGTATAAACATTAACTTGTTACAGATAAACCCTGATAAAATACTGAGCCATAAATGTTTCATATTAATTTAAGAAACAACGCCCTTGAATTCTGAAAGTGTACCTGAACCTAGTATTATGGTCACCATAGTGTGTGTTTTGCATGCATTAATATTTGGAACCACCTTTTCTTCCTTTTATTATTATTTATTGGCTTTTGAACATCATGCCCATTTTTTATAATATCGTTTCTTTTTCAGTACCCCACTCGACGAATCAACGACACTGTTAACGTCCGCGTGAAGTCAGTGTATAGGGGCGGCACAACTCCGTTCATTGTGAAATTCTACGGGAAAGGCCTATGTCTAGCAGGGGACGTCAAATGGATGAAATTATAATGATGATGAAAATGATGCTACGCACCTATCTAGTGTTTTATTGTATATTAAAAATGTTTTATTGTAAGTACCTATACTTGCTACTTTCCTGGCTTCACTAATAGCTGTTTATTAATAATATTTAAATATATACCTCACCGAGTTATTAGAACGTCATTGCCTTATACTTAACAGTTACTGATCCCACACTAGGATCTCCTGTGTCGTGGGTATCACGAGTAGGTACCTACCTACGATGTTACCAAAATGTTGGTTATTGTAACTACCTAAGTGCTAAGATTATGCAAACTATTTATAAAGTAAGTTTTTTTATCAGAACATCCTTTTTATCATGCCAAGGCCCAAAAGATACTAAAGAATGTATTTATTTTAAAACTAACCTCAAAACTTTATGCCCCATAAACTATGAATTGCGGTTATGAATCTTAAAAATACTTGTTGGTAAAGCAAAAACGGTTTATTATCCTCATAATACACTAGGTATTGTTTTGACGCAATTATTTTTGGTGTGGTACGAGCTGCCTTGCCGAAACGGCAAGATCCTTTAGTAAAACTAGCACTAATGACAAGACTTAATTAAACAAGAATTGATAATAACTTTTGCAAGTTTAAATCCTTGAAAAATGTGTACAAGTATAATTTGGCACCACGCGGGTAGAATAATTCCGTTAGACAGTTAATTTTCCAGCGTGGTCTGCAGTGACATCAATCAGCGCTGCCGAGATTACCTACCGTCAAGTAATTGTACTGTGTCCTTCGCTGTAATTGTTTATTACATGTTTGTATTTTGTTTTGTACAAAAAAATACACTGTTTAAAAGGTTTCATGGAGTATGCGGGAAAATTGTTTCTTTATTTGTTTAGAGTTTCAAATCAACCAATCAATCAATGTGATAAATTTAACAGAATACTTATTCAATAAAAATACCATACTATTTTTGATAAATTATGTATAATATATCTACTAAACTTAACACTTTTATCACTTTTATCGCTTCAAAATACGTTGAATATTTTCTAAATCTACCTAACATTGTGACTGGATATTGCAAAGCTGTATAAACATTTTCAAAACGTCCACGCTCTTGTGTTGCCACAAATCGTTCAGCACCACAATATATTTTTACGAACAATACAGCATTGCGGGTGACAGAGAGGTATTATGACACATTGCCTGGCCGATACACGCCACGCATTGTATCATCATATTTATGATACACATTGATACCACAAAAATGTGCTTGCTTGAATGAATTACATTATCCTATATCAATCTAGTTCTTCTAGATAAGTTTCTAAACAAAATAATGTAAAGCCATTACTATAACGGTGTTATTTTTTTATGGTAATGTTAACATATTTTTCAGTGTATATCAACTAGTCGTATATTTTATAGCTCCTATGAACTTTTACGGCCATATCAACGTAAGTAGACGAAGCAACAATTTAATATTCAACCGACTGTTACAATGTAAAACTAATAGCATCATTACGAATGAAGTTGTATTTTCTACGTACAACATTTTTCCAAAAGGTTTCCAAAGGGAACTAGGGGGTAATTAGAACCATGTGTTAGAAATTGTATCATTTCGTTTGAAATTGGAAGAGTGAACACGTGTTCTAAAGATTACAGTGTTAAAACATTCAGTATAATAAATCTTGCAATAAACGTGAAGATTTATTATTTCTGCTATCTGTTATACATGTATCCATTAGTAAAAAAAACCCTAGCGGGAAAAATGGATATAACAATCGTGTAAAAAACAACGAAGCCCCGTTTGTTTGAAATATATAATAATATAAAATACCTGTGTTTATTTTTCTCGATATGTGATCTGTACTACTTAGTTTAAAATGCTATTTCTAAAATATAGTACAAGAAACAGAACTTATTACGTAATCTATGACAGAACTCTTAGCATAGTAGAGCCCTCAAGCAACATTCTATGATTATCGCTTTCAACAAATATAGTGAGGTATTGGTCTCTCACCAAGGTACAAAACCGTGATGCTGACACCAATTTTTGGCCATTCTCGTTTCATATGACCTTCATTGCGCAGATTGAAAACATTGTATACAAAACAATATAACATACCGCTTTCGAAGATTCCAGATTTCTTAACTGAACTATTCCGAATTTGAACAACTAAGCAGAACCAGTGACCTGTCACGTCAAGATCGATACGTACACAACTGTTGGACTACATGGGGGAATGCAAGAATTGGTGTAAAAATGGAAATGTATCATTTCCGAATCAATTGTTTATTGAACTTGGAACGGTGGCAAGTCGTAAAGTATTCGTTTATTCGACATGACAGGTATTATATGATTGTATAACTGTGGAGTTCGGTCAAGAATATTTGTGTTTAAAAACATTGTAAAGGATTTATCACAAAATATTACCTTGGTCTTAGACGACCAAGTGCGAGTCGGATTGGCGTGGAGAGGGTTCCGTATTTTGTCTTCACGAATATTTTCTGTTTCCTGTGGGAATTAAATGACCTGAGATTTTCATTTAGATCATGTAAGCTAATGAGGTAGGCCATACATTGCGTATGGCCATTACGTACCTACTTTTGAAGTATTTAAAAAAAATTGCTTTGTCTTACTCAGATTGGGAGGGGGGAGGGGGGAGGGAGAATGCTTGATGTTTTTATATTTTCTTTAATATCATTTAAAGTAAGTAGATATGCCTAAAAATCATTTAAAGGAAGCCAGTTTCAATAGTGTGCAACAAGGAGCTTGTTACTAAAAAATTTATTCATCCAAATCCTCGAACCCATAAACCCATGTTTAATAAGTTAGATACCTGTAGTTTTTTTTCGATTTTCGATCCACCAAGTATCTCCTTCGTTTGATTAGACGTTTACCCCCTGTTTCATAATCATTCTCTAAGCCTATTTTAGTTAAAATAGCTTTTGTCTTGTTTTGACGTATGTCATTTTACATCAGAGATAAGAAAACAAAAACTATTTTAACTATAATAGGTTTAGAGAATGATTATGAGACAGAACGTAAGTTTTTAGATTTTCATTTTCAAATATAAAGCAAAACGCGAACCTAACAATATATTAGGGCTTCTTGCTCCGATAAAAGACCCTCTTTATCCCACTAATAAATTCGGAACTTTGTTCATGAAAAATTGGTCATTTCAAAAAGTTAAATCGTCCGGAAAATATTAAAAACGATCGGCGGGGGTAGTCTAATAAATTAGCTCCGGATATCAACTTCATTCATCGTGGGGGGGGTTGAGAAAGGACAAAGAACAATCCTAATCCGGATTTATCGAAGTGCTGTGCGGTCCAAGCAGTTCTAGAACCAATCGGAAGAATTAAAGGATTTAGTAAGTTTCAGCGATAAAAGACCGAGTTTTGTTGACGCTTTGCAGACTTACGATTCTCTAGACGCCTGTATGGCTAGAACTTACGTTACCAAGACGCCAGTGAGACGACCGCAAATGTTAATATTGGCCAAGCTATGTATAATTTTCATTTAATTTTAAAACTATAATTCCTTGCTTAACAAAAATAACCAGATAAAAATAGATAAACAACCTCTCTCTTTTAAACTTAATTTAATATAATTTTTAAAATATTGGAGAAATACGAACAAATTTTGAGCACTAGAGCTACTAGGTTAATTACTAGCTAGCTGGTCTAACTAGTTACCAGTTTTTAGGTAGGTTCTCCCGAAATTAGACTTCCTTGCTTATCTTTTTTATCTTTATCTATATTTTCTTAAAAGGGTGTTTTATTGAAACAATTATAAGTTCAAACACCGTAGGTAGGGTACAAATCATTTCCTAATATTTTTTTGAAGATTACAATCTTATTGGCTAAAACATGTATTGTTGGCCGTTGTGGTCTCAGGCTTAGAGTAGGACTCCTCCCAACTAAAACCATGGATGTCATAAAAGGGTCTGAGGGAATCTCTGGCGTGCTAAGGGATTACTCCAGGAGATCGGTATCGGTATTATCCATCTGAGTACTTAACACCAATACTACGATCACCAATCCACCTGCTAAGCAAGGTGATTATGGCAAATCCCCCCTATTATGTGGCGTGGCTTCATCCAGCAGTGGGCGTCTACCAACTGAAGAAAAAAAAGAAAAAAAAATTGTTTGTAGGTACATGCAAGAGAGTCTTCTTCTAACAAAAGTTGACATCTCATTCAACTTATTATTTAAGAAACTATAAAACTACTCATTTCACAATGAAGGCATTCATGGAAGAAAGCTCAGTGTATCATCTTAGTATCTGGTAAAAAAAATTACAATCTGACCTCTATTGCTAACGATATAAGAGCCATTTGTACTTGGACATAAACGTTTGCTACTTCAACTTATTCATGAAACATTAACCTGTTGCTATTTAGTGCTTTTATTTGCTTCTACTTGGGTTTATGATAATTGGGGCATTAAGAGAATTGGTATTCCTGCTTAGCTAATATTGGTTCTTGCTTATTTATTGTTCAGTATATTTTTCTATATTCAAAGAAATAACTTGTGTTATTTTTGATTATATTACTTAGTTTGGTATATTGAGCCTGAATTAAAATAAATACCAGTAATTGGTTTTTCAAGTTTTCCTAAGTGTTTCACATGTGTTAAGGTGCTACGGAAGCAGAGCGTAGCAAATGTAAAAGATATCAAAAAAACGTTGCCATACTGAATTACTATTTTGACCTAAACAAATTTGCTACAAATTTAACAATCGTTTTAACAGGTTCACTGTTCACAGATGAAGTGAAGTCACAGGTAATGTGAACCATAATGAGGAAAGAACTACCATTCCACAGGCTTAACGTAGTCTGTGCGTTCATACAATTTCATACGCTCATTTTTTTTAATTTATATTAAGAACAACAAACAATTACACTAAAAAACAAGAATACAAATAATTTTTTTTAAGATAGGTACTAAAAGTGCAATCAACCCCGTCGTCCACGAATTTGATAAAAAAAGATATGAGGGCGCAACTTTGTTTTTGACACGTTTTTTTTGAAAAAAGTAAAAATAATAACAATTAACAAAGTTATGAATATGTACATACATCATTAATATGGTAGGTCTGAAAACTCAGGCACAATCTTAATTATGTTATTTCTAAACGAGCTGGGTGAGGTTGCAAAGAATTCAGTGCTCGTGAAATGGTCATTGAAAAGATTCATGATTCTATGCAACGGCGCACGCTGACCAGCATTCGTTTTACAAGTGAGTGCGAACAAGTAGCGCTTGCGAGTCTCTCGGGTATAAGAACGAAAAGGTATATGTATGCATATTTGGTTAACAAGCTTAATACAGTCAAATTTTTGATGGCAGATATTAAACAACAACATTAGATCAAGGAACAATCTTGGGGATGTGGACGTAGATTTATATAATACGTATTCAATGCGGACTTAGCACGACTATTCACTTTTCGTAATTTAATAAAACACACAACTGGACTTGTGTGTTCCTTCCTCCTCTGGAGCTTCGACTAAGGATTTTCATCTTTATGTCAGAGTCAAGATAAAATACACAGACTGCTTCATTTAAAAATCCATTAACAGCGATTTTACAGATAAAACGGCAACACGAATCAGTCATCCGTAAAATTATCGAGTACTCATTAAGACTGCGAGGGAATTGTCAGGTGAAAATAATAGCCCTTGGCAAAATGGAAACATTTTCGAGGCTTTTATTTGATATACCTACAGTATAATTATAAATACAGCTGCTATTATTGACTGAAACTATCAAATAACAAATGTACCCCAAGTTAGTCTCTGACCTGACGCAGGATGACAAAGTAGTAGTATGATTGAATCAAATTCAGTGCATCATCGAATGAAAATTTGATATCTTTGATATAATCTAATCACGTTTTTTTTTCGTGTCTTAAAACATATTATGTGCATGTATGTATGTATGTGGACGACCTCATTGGCACGGCGGGCGAGTAGTCAGCTGATACGCAAGACGTACGGGTTCGATTCGCGCTGCGGCGCAGATGTTTGCATGATCTGTAAATATTTGTTCTGGGTCTGTGTGTTGTGGTACCATGGTACTCGTAGTTTCTGATACCCACGACAAAGGAAACCCTAATGTGGGATCAGGACTATGTATGTGACTTTTGGGTGTTATGTTATGTATGTAAATGAATGAGTCAAGTTAAGGGCACTTCTAAAAAAAATTCTGCAGGGTCCTAATACAAAAATAAGATAACAATAAGATAATATAGATTAACATCATGTAAAATAATTTGGGCAAATTTAAAATTAGCAGCTAATTTATTATCAACTTTTGTTTTGTATGTCTATATTTTCAAAACTAGCAATTTTGCTTTTGTCACTGATTTCCCAGAGGGCGCCTGGCTATCATAATAGCAGGACTCTACACTTTTGGCTCAACTATCTGATGGAATCTGAAGCAAAGATTCCTATTTGTTTTATCGAGATTTTTACAATTGGTTTTTTTACAAACATTTCTCTTAAAAACGGCAAAGTCTTAAAAACTACGTAGAGTTAGTGGGAAATTATGTAAAAATTAAAATAATTTGAACAGTCCTGTAAATATTTGTCTATCGGAGAAAAAATAAAAGTATCAATTTTACAATAGCTAACAAAGATAATAAAGTGATTTAAATTTTATTCGATAATCTGAAGGCCAATTCTCGTAATTAATTTAAAACCAAACGTTGTTTAAAAGTTGACCGAAATGTTATAAATTGACTGAAAATAGGTATTCTTTTCCCTCATAATAACTAATTATTCTACTTTCGATCAACTTTCAAACTCAATTTTATTTGGCTCATGCATCATGGCAACCTTTGATTAGAGTAGGATTGTGTTACAATATACCATAGGAAAGAGTAAAGAGAGATGCATGTAAAATTATAGCATAAACGCCAAAATTCTCGAAATAACTTTCAATGGATTAATTGTACTTTTTATCCCGATTTAACTTCGTTCAAGTTTCGGTCACTTTTCGATATAATAAAATTTGCGAGTTGTATTATCACTTCTTAGTTTATGGCATCTGTGCTAGATGTTATATTGTAGTTAAGAATAACACCATTTGTGTCAAGACATCGGCACTAGATCAGTCCCCTTATTCCCTAACTGAAAGTCACTCAGTGACTAAGGTTTGACAAGTAAAATTACAATTGCTCAAAATTAATATTCCGAGTTGTCAAATGATGGTAATTTTTTGTCAAACGTTAGTCACCGATTGACTTTCAGTTAGAGATTAGGGGCTGATCATGATCCGAACTTTATTCTATTTCATTATACGAGAACTTAGCTTCTATTTTGGAATTTAACTATACGAGTATTACAATAATCCGCATTATGTACACCGGCTGTCACGCCCAACGATGGATCGATGGACACGATATAACTATGGTTTGTATGAAAAGTTTTATGAATACAGAAGTTTTGTTAACTTGGACATACCAAAGTTAGGTAGAGTTTTACCATCCAGTGATAGCCCCTAAGCTCGATCAAACAGGATGGTCTTGAAACTTTGGACTTGGGAATTTTGAATTGTCTAGCTGAACACTATTATTATTTTGTGATTCTCAGTACGTAATTCAAAACGCTAAGGAGTTAAGTCATGAAATAGTTTCATAGAATCATTACATCATAATCATCAGCCAGTAGACGTACGTAAACAGCCACTGCTGGATGAGGGCTTCATATGGAATCCAATGGGGGATTTGCCTTAATCACTACGCTTTACAGGCTGATTGGTATTTGCAGTTTTGGTATTAAGTACTCAGGTGGATGCTGCTGCCCATCCTTGATGTAAGCCCTTAATCGATTTTTACGACATCCACGGGAGGAGACGAAGGGGAATATTCTTTAGCCAAACACACCACGGAATACGATCGGTAGCAAACATACACTTCTCATAAAAAAATCTAAACACTACAGATTTTCTTTCTGGTGACTAATAAACAAATAAGGGGACTATTTTCTATTAAACACATACGGCCTTATTATCGGTACACAGTACGGAAGCTCCCCGGAGGATCTGTTGCGGACTTGGAGGATACTCAGTCGCACTGCTGCGAGTGACTGGCATGATACTGTTCCCGTGCTGCCTTTTTTTTTTTTTTTTTTTTTTTTTTTTTCGGTCGGGGTCACCACTTGTAAGATCGTTTGTTCTTATAAGAAACTACTCATTTTATCGAGACACGTCGATAGGGCAACCAGGTACTATTCTCTTACATTACTGATACGAGTACCTGGTTCCATTTGCGATGTACTGAACCTTCGGTGGGAGGAAATAATAATACTGTCCGTTCACTTATAAACGTATATTTTATATGTAGAGTACAATACTGAAAGGCTGACGGTTAGAGACTGGCCTGCCGGCCGAGCCACAGATTAGTATGTAGTGGGCCAATTTGCTAGATCAGCAAATGATGCCCCTACACAGAACATGGACTAAATCTGAATTTAGTCCAGGCGTACTAGTCTAGGATTAAGTATCGATATTAGGCATATGCGACTTTAAATACGAAAGCAGATGGTTTGTTTTCCGAAATAAATTCTCGCGCTACTTCGCAAATTTCCAAAGTATCAAACTGACGGATTGTGTCACATCACACCTAACAAACTACTAACTAAACACTACTACTACTAACTTGTGACTAAGGGCATTTTTTATAATAACACCGTGTTATTATAAAAAATGGCCTTAGTCTGGGTTTAAACCAGGACTACCAGTCTAGGCTTAAATATCAACCTAGGGTATATACGACCGTAATACAAAAGCAGATGGTTTGTTTTCCAGAAGCAGCTTTCGAGCTAGATATGCCAAAAATGACATAAGCTTGGACTATCTCTGGTTTATCTAAAACCAGGCAGCCCCCTAGTTTAGCAATGGTCTATAAATTGTCAGTTAAATGCTTGTTAGAGGTAAGAATTTGGACAACTCAGTTGTGATGTGACACAATCCGTCAGTTTGATACTTTGGAAATTTGCGAAGTAGCGCGAGAATTTATTTCGGAAAACAAACCATCTGCTTTCGTATTTAAAGTCGCATATGCCTAATGTCGATATTTAATCCTAGATTAGTACGCTTGGACTAAATTCAGATTTAGTCCATGTTCTGTAATAAGACCGATAAACTTTAGAAGTGTTTCGATTGTTTTGATGAGAAGTGTATTAACTTGCTTATGTATATACTAACTCAATATTGAATACTAGTTATATACAGGAAAATAACAAAAAACTATCAGAACTGCACAATGAGGTGATCTTATCGCTTTAACGATTATTGTGGTAGGTATTGTTTTTTTTTGTGATTATTTTAGGTTTTTTTATTGGTAATTAACAGCGTTTAATTTGATTGACGCGCGCAATTTGAAGTTTCCTGAGATTTTCAATTGAAAAACCCCATCTCAAGCTCTCCCCTACTCTGCCTCCTAAATCTTGACGAACACTTATACGTGAGTAGAATACCAACAGAATGTCGATCCAACTTTTTCAATAAATACCTACGGTGCCAGTCCTATTTTATTTGTTTCCCTGAATTTGTTTTATACGTAAAGCCGCGTCTACATACAAAAATATGTCATCAAACTGTCGTAAGCAACTCTGAGCTGTGTGAAAGACTCCAGTTTTCAATTTAAATACGACATTAATATCGTGGTGCGTCCAAGAATCCCTCCGTGTCCCTCCGTGGATGTCGCAAAAGTTGACTAAGGGATTGGGCAGCAGCATCCCACTGAGTACTCAACACTAATACTACCATCACCATTTTCCTGCTAAGCGTGGTGATTATGGCAATTCTCCTCATTGTATTTATGGGGGAGGCCTCGTCCAGCAGTGGATGTCCTTTGGCATGATTGGTGATGATAATAATGATATAATAAAAAATATATTTATATAAATAAAAACCCCCCATTGCATACTATGAGGGAGGCCTCGCCCAACAGTGGACGTTTTACAGCTGATGAAGATGAAGAAGGCATTCTATAGGTAGATTATCTAAGAAAGAGCTTGTAAATGTTTTGTAAAGAGTCTCTCATTAACAAAAATATACCTTACATTACGCTGGTAAAATGAAGGTGGTAACATTTCCTAGGGTATGGTAAACTCTCGATGTCGGAATGAGGTTGAAAAGCTCGTTTGAGCATTTCCAGTAGTAGAGGCGATAGAAAATGCAGAGAGATCCACACTAGGCAAGCCTGTGTCGTGGAGATCTGCTGGGTTACAGTTGAAAACTCTTCTAACCGCAATCCAGTTTCAATCCTAATATTGCTTATTTGGCACTCTTGAACCAAATCGAGTTTGAAATTGAGATAGAACACGCGTGTTGACTCTTGAAGAACAACAGAGACTGAAAGTCGATTTCACTTAGTTCCATAAAATTCCACCAATCTCCATTCCAAATTGTGCGCTAGTATTGAATTCAAGAGTACCAAATGACCAAGACATCTAGTACTCTCTGACGACAAAAAACACTAAATCCTGAATTAGGATTGGAGTAGAGCGTCAAGAGTTACACTGGTATCCAGTTTAATGTGAAGAAATTTGGTAGGGTACAATTACAATTAAACCATTTTTAACGTACAACCACGGTAAATATGGCTTTTTTATTGTAAACACAGCTTTAGAAAGAGCAATGGTAAATAAGCACTTATAAAGTCACGTTTAACGGCCATCTTAAATTTTATGTTTCTTTGTGGACGAGCCGATGTTGAGTAAGGTTTTATGTTAGACAATTTTCGTTGTATTGTTGTTTGGATCTTAAGTTGCGCTAATTTTATTATGGCACTGAAGATATTGTATAAGTTTATGCTTCGTAAAAATTGCTCTATATGGAATGGGAGTATGAAATTGTCGGGCTAAGCATGGGATCAGAGGTGATTTATAGACCTACTTAAACGTATACACAATTTTATACATAGCTTTAATAGCTTTTCAACTAACTTAACTTAAACGTAACTTCAAAGTTTTGCGTCATTAAATTGCATACCTGTTGAATTTGCTACTTTGATATGGTTGAACTTTCTTTTAAGTTGTGGAGGAGACCAGACACGAAATGCTACCTTAATCACTCTCTTAGAACAAAGTAATTATATACGAAATGACTACACAGTGTACCTCACATAAACCGCCATTAAGGTCTTTGGATAGCTCAAATGTACCATTTGTATTTTGTACACACTTGTCGGTATTAAGAGTTTGGTGGATTCATGTGGCTCAAAATTGTTGGTTTTGTAATGTCATGCCTATGTCTAGTAGTAGACATGTACAAGCTGATAATGATGATGATGTATGTATTAGGTGTATTATTATTTCTGTAAGCAAATGTATCTTTAACAGTTTTACTTCTTATTTCACGATCCTCGGCTTGGTTGAGTGCGACGTTCGCAGGCATTTTCAATTTCTAGGACACACCATCGCTTTGTACCCCTTCGTTAGTTGCTTTATATGTCGCTAGTTATTATCAACCACTCTGTGTTGTCAGCATTTCTACTATTTGTACTAAAAGATGTACTTGCAAAGCATAACAATCAGAAACAAGGATGAGGAGGTCAAGGTCAAGGTCAAGGAGGGTATGTTATGTTGTTACTTATCTACATATACATATATTATAATGTAGTATTACAGCTTTTTTGTGAAAGAGTTCCTCCGAAGAAGTACTACCAACCATCTATTTCTGAAGTCAAGCAGTAAGGATGAGCATCACTGTGTTCTTATTTTAAGGGTATGGATGCCGATGTGGCTTAACGCATACGGAATTGGTGTAAGTTCTTTGAACTAGGCGAAGCTACAAAAAAACAACCCTACTGCCACACCAAACACACACATCGACGTTTTTAATTAAACTTGCCTTTAAAGATTCATGTTATTCCCGGTAATGTACGCAATTCATTTCGGTCGTGTTTAGGGGCGGGTAACGAGCGCTGATGAAATATTCGACGGAGGGACGACGCGTCGATATTTCACGACGTCTTGCATAGAGCAGAGATGTTGGCGACAAGATTGAGTACCTAATTGGTTTTATGTTTCATTTAAAACTTCATCGACGTTCAAGATCTTATACATAATGTAATAATGACATGGCTTCTTTACTCTTACCAGATTTTGAGTGAAGCGCTTTTGTTTTTTGACTTTCATGAAATGCATCGTGCAGACTGGCTATATGCTATTAAATATATTCACATCACCATACTGTTCATTTTGTATGCTTACTTTTATTTGGAATGTTTTGTATCTAAAACGATATTTTATGCTTGAAATTAATTGAATCTAACAATCATTCCAAAGTCAAAAAGAATTTTATTCATTGAAATCACAAGGATCATTTTGAATCGTCTTATAAACTAAAATTACTCCTGTTCCAACGCGACCAAGCCTAGAAGAATCAAGCAACAAACACGGCTTGGCTTACAAAAATGGTCCGTCTTACATTATCAACCGCTAGACGTCCATTTTTGGACTAGGCCTTCCCAACGGGGGGATTTACCACAATCACCACTTGGCAGGTGGATTGGTTATCACAGTATTGGTGTTGAGTACTCAGGTGGATGCTGCCACTCATCCCTTGGTGTAATCCCTTAGTCGGCTTTTACGACATCCACGGGAGTAGACGGAAGAGTATATTTTTAGGCCGGACATACCAAAGTAAATCAAACAGTAATGCTTCCAAAAAGCTAGATCATTAGCTGATTTATAGAGTTATTCCCAGTGGTCAGATTGATGGTCAGACTAGTGAGGCCAACGGGATTTTTTTCCCGTTGGCCAGAAAATTAGCAAACATAATTTTACTGTTGAAATAACGGTTTTGTTAACTGAAGGAATTTACGAGTCTATTAAAAGTATGATGGAGCCAAAAGCACACAAATACACTTTTAGGACACTATAAGAGTCTAACAAATGGAAAGCGTTCAGTACTATCATCTATTACACTTACCATAATCTCAAAATATAAGTCAATGTCATCTGTTCAAGATCAGTTTTTCCTCCGTGTCTGATATTAATGTCGTTTAATTTCTTATGCACGATGTAATTTCAAAAGCAAGGCATGTATCATTTTTAACCCTTTTCGTAATTAACCCAATTTATAATCTTTTACAAAAAGGGACTGCAATAAAACGAAACGTTATCGCGGCATCGTGACCTTTGTATCTAATTAGCTGTGGATGTTTACTATAGATTATCTTTAATTTTTATTTATACATCATCATCATCAACAACAACAGTCTTTGGGCATACATTGCTGGACGAGGGCTCCCCCATATATACAATGGGGAGAACTATGATCACCAAGCTTGGCAGGCGGAGTTCTTAGGTGGATGCTGTTGCCCATCCCTTGGTGTGTATTTATGTTCCAAAATGAGGAAAGGCCACGAGAAAATCATAGATCACATTTTGATTGCATACCTACTCAATTTTATGAAATCATAAACTTCTATTAAATACAAAACGAAACAAATGAACTCCTCTACGATCCTCTACGAAATCGTTCTACAAAACCTAAATGGGCAGGTCATATAGCTCGCAGAACTGACAACCGTTGGGGAATAAAAGTTCTCGAGTGGCGACCACAAACCGGACGACGCGGCAGAGGAAGCCACTCCACTCGATGGACTTAAGACATTTTAAACTTCTCAGGAAGTCGGTGGATGTATGCGGCTCATGACCTTTCGTCGTGGCATTCTAGGCGGGACTCCTCTTTCCAGCTGTGGACTTCTACAGGCTGATGATGATGCTAAAGCAGATGTTTAAATCAATACCAAGGAGGTCTATAGAAAGGCCACAAAAAAATCACGGATTATTATTTTTATTTGATACGTACCTACGTACTCAAACTTATGAAAAACTTCTATTAACTACTAAACGAAACAAATTAACACCTCTACGATCCACTACGAAATCGTAGCTGGTTCTACGAATCCTAAATTTGAGTAATTTTACACTTGCAAGTAAGAGGTGTCGAGTCAAATAAGAGGAATGCAAATGAATTTTCGTAATATTCAAAGTAGGAACTAGGACTGCAAATTGGCTTGATAAGGTTATATTCCTTCATCAAGGCTCACACCCAACTCTCAATTTCCATACGGGCCATAATCCCGCACTTAGGGACAAATTGGAAAATCATTTGATGCGAAGTTTGTGTAATCCTTCCGAAACTTCAATTATAGGAGTAATGTTTTTATTACAATACTAGCTGCCCGCGCGCCACTTCGTTTGCGTGGTCCCGGTATTCCCGGTGGTCCCGGTACATTTAAACCTTCCCTAGACCTCCACGAACATTTCAAGACCAAGATAA
The DNA here is from genome assembly GCA_951392215.1 of Epirrita christyi. Taxonomy (NCBI): domain Eukaryota; kingdom Metazoa; phylum Arthropoda; class Insecta; order Lepidoptera; family Geometridae; genus Epirrita; species Epirrita christyi. The sequence continues at coordinate 4,289,988 of OX595843.1, forward strand.
GATAAATCCGTTCAGCTGTTCTCGGTTTTAGCGAGACTAGCGAACAGCAATTGGTTTTTATATATATAGATAGATAGAGGTAGAGGATAGAGGAAGAGGAAGAGGAAGAGGATAATTGAACGAGCGAAGCGAGTTCTCTGAGTCAAGTTGGAAGAATCGGCGTTTGTATGTATGTATGTTTGTCCGATGAAAACTTCCAAACCGTTAATCCGATCTTCATTAAATTTGACATGGAGGTAGATAGTATTGGTACAATTTGTAGTTAAGGTTATGAGCTATATCGGTCAGGGGGTTGCTGAGATATTGGGATCCAAGAGGGGGTAAAAAAAATAAAAGTGAGACAGTCAGATCAAATGGGGTGTCTAATGAAAGCGCTTTAGTTGGACATTTCAAAACTGTTTTTAATAAGTATTTAGTTTTAGTAGTTTTTCAGATATTAGGGAAAATAAAAAACGTAAAAATCAAAAATTCTACGGTATTCTACTTCCAGCAATCCCACAATGCTGAAATTTGGTATGCTTGTGGCTTTTGTGTCACAACTACAGGGAAAAGTCTGAAACTGAAGAATTTAGAAACTTGTACTCCATAAAACAGAAACCAATATAACATCCATTGTTGACCTCCCATTTCTAGGAATTTGAATGACGCTGGAGTTTTATGGTTTTTGTCAAAAGGACGTTATCAATTAATTCGTCAGGTACTTGATATAGGTACTAACAGGTATGTAGTATTACGCCCCGTTGCTTAGCCCTATTCAAAGGTTATTTCGATGATGTGTGGGAAATTAGAGTTGTTACTGATAGATCCTGTACTGTACTGGTAGACCTCGAGGTGAAAATTTTCAAAAATAATAATAGAAAAATGGAAATTACTTGGTTAATTAGTCGGGCTGTTAAAAGTGTTATCGCGAGGTCTCAGTTCGGGGCGAACCACTAGTATTACTATTATGAACTTCTGTTTAAGTCGGTGGATGGAGGTGACCCAAGACTGCTCATAGTGGCATTCTAGAGGGATGCATGTGTCTAGTGGTGGACTTCTACAGGCTGATGATGATAATGAAGATCTGTTTGCGAATGAGGCCTCGACACACCTGTTAATAGGTTCTACAGGTATAAGGTTTCTCGGTATTGTGCGACCGACGTGTCTATAAATACCTCAAGTGATCATGCGATGGGACGGGACGCTCTGGTTTATTTTTTAAATCAGTGTTACGTGGAAAATCACTTAAAGCCGACCATTTTTGGCCTAGTTTTAGGGTTGGTATTGCGAACAACCCGCCCGATTGAGTGATATCATTGTAACTGTAGAAAGAAGTCGATGAATCTCCATTCACTCATTTCCAGTGATCAAGATTGTTTGTGTTCATTACGACATTTTATGTGCCGTGGCGTGACCTGTCTAAGAACATACCCCTCCCTGTCCTCCCATGGATGTAATAAAAGCCTAACAAAGGCATTACACCACCCCTGATGCTGATGATGGGCAGCAGAATCCATCTGAGTACTTATCACCAACTGCGATAACCATCCGCCTGCTTAGCGCGGTTGACTATGGCCCCATTGTATGCAATGGGGGAGGTCTTGTCCTGCAGTGAACGTAAACAGGTTGGTGATGATGATGATGATAATGATAGGAACGATCATTGTCAAGCCCATTTGTATTCAGCAACATAGTAATTTGCACATTGTGCTCCATACGTCAATCTGGGTGAGCCATTCAGGCCATTTCATGCCTAAAATGGTTCCATCAGTCGGATAACCATAGAATTTCAGGACAAAAACGAATTACTGACCGCTGTGACAATGTGTGACAAGGCTGTTCTAATAAAAGAAAATGAAAGCCAAGGAAAGGCTTTTTCTATGGATTCCCATAAGCGCTTTGTGCCACGACAGTGACATGGTTATTACTCAATGGACGTGTGATGGACGGTAATGTATTTATGTTGTAACTCTCTTTTTTTTTTGCTTTTAATTTATAATTATGAGCGGTATTTATGTTGTATGACCTCCATATGTCACCTGTAATAACAAGGGTATGAATTTATTTCGGGTTTTGCTCCGGGAAAAGTGTTTGCGAGCAACTAATCAGTTCATTCAAGTTGCATTCGTTCCTCAAATTATAAGGCAAATAATACTACGATATATATAATTAAAATAATATATATATATATATATATATAATTAGAATAATTTTAATCGATTTTTTTTTCCAGGTTTTTCAATTTATTGGATTGAGAAAAAGTCGTTTTACTTTCTCGCCTCAGTGTTACCACAAAGGCCAAATTATGGAAAGTAAATTGCCTTCTGACATTTGAATCCAGAATTACTGAGCCAAAATTTTACAGAGTCAATAAAATAAATTGGAAGTGAGTTCATGATTGACCCTTTAAAAGTAAATCGTAGTTAGGGTAGTTGAATATAAAATGAGTTTGTAGCTTTGATATTCAAGTGATTTTTCGTAAATAATTTTATTTTTCAGCGATATCGGTTCACGAAATGCCTATATTGAGCTCACAATTTTTAAGTTTTTGATAAGAGTATTTATAGTTTTCAAGATGAAAAAGATATACGGTAGTCGGATACGATAGTACGGAAGTTTTTTTATCTAGTAAAATCATAAATTCAGTACACAATTTGAATTACTTCACTCGACAAAAAAAAAAGAAAAAAAAAAAAAAAAAAAAAAAAATCCTTTTCCTTTTCCTTTTTAAAATTGAAATGCAATTTTAGACTTATTTTGCACACGTTTAAATATTTAAAACATTTAGTAACTTATTAACTATAAATTTAATTAATGAATTCATCAATCAACTTAAACAAAACTTTAAGGGACCTTTTAAAATCATATTTGAAATACAAAAAATAGTATCAGAGCGTGCGCTCGCCTTCATCAGTCCGGTAACAGACACACAAAAAATTTTGTTGAACCTAATAGTGCCTAGTAGAGTATCTTTTTTTTCCGCATCTTCCAAACATTTTGGTAGTAAATGCATAAGTAAACACAAAATTATAATCTTACTCAAGAAACCAGCACCTAAGTGCTCTCCGAAACCTAACAACCTAACCGCAAAGAAAACTAAGCTTAGCTGAAACTTTTAACGATTGCCATCAAGATCTCCGTCTTTAAGCAGAAAAGCGCAGTGCAGATCAAATTTCTTGAGTATAGTATTTTAGAGTAGTTCGTTTAGATAATTAAAAAAAATAACGAGCGAAGCAGTAACGGACGGAGGTGCACAGAGTAAAAATAATAATACTGAACTTTCATCCATTTCCACAATAGTTACATAGTCTTTCATCAACCATAACTATAACTATACCTAATGTTTTTTTATTATAATTGTAAAAGGACCTCTTACTGTTGGCTAATATGGCACCAGTAATGGCTCATAAAAGTCCAGGTTAAGCCTGTGTTTAAAAATAAATTATAATGAATAAAAGGTAGCAGGAAGTCGGTGGAAAGTGGCCGCTCAAAACCATTCGTCATGGCATTGTATGGAGGATGCCCATGTCCAGCAGTGGACTTCTATAGGCTCATGATGATGATGATTAATTAATAGAAGTAATAAAAGAAGAAGATAGAAAAGTCATACTTTTTGGCATACACAACTTATAGGTAAACCCCTATTTTTTTAATGGAAGTCCAGTATAAAAATTTCATATAAGTTTAATTAACCTGAGGGCCTAGCCAAACGGCATTCGTTTCGAAGCGATTCCATTTCTACAGTCGTAATTCAATACAAAAGACCACGTGACATGTCGATAGCTAACGTCAATCCCATACATTTTGGACTTTTCTACTGGCGTCATCGCTATTAGAATGTTACTTTGTCTACGGCCTCAGGTATTTGTATTCGGTATATATTTGAATATGACTTATTCATAGTTAGTTCAAGTTATAAAAGATTCGTAATAACCGCTTTTGTGTCAGAATACCTATAACGTGAATATTACTTGAATATTAGTTTTCGGTATTAGCACAAAATGAGTTTAATTAAGCGTTTTATGATCTTTCATAGCAGTTATGATAGGAATAACAATAAATTATTTGATAGCATAAACACTTTTACTACTGCGTTAAAGAGCTTCCCGTGGGGTATGAGATATTGTAATTTACGTAGAAAGTAAATCGTTGCTACCGCATAGCCTCAAGACGCAAGGCGTGTTGCCATTTATGACTTACGGCATTGAGACGGGGTCGCTAACTTTTGGCCTTATGCGGAAAGTTAAAGTCACGCAGCGGGCTATGTAAAGAGCTATGCTCAGAGTTTCACTACGTGAAAGAATCCGAATTGCAGAAATCCGTAGAAACACCAAGATCACCGACACGTACCTCAGAATTAGCAAGTCAAAGTGGCAATGAGCAGATGGGCTAAGATGGCAGACAAAGACATATATGTCACGCGCGAGAGATAAAAAGTTGTCGATTTCGACTCGTTTATCACGCGCCCACCGTTGGACGAGGCCTCCCCATGGAATGTGATGCAGGCGAATTGGTGATTGCAGTATTGGTGTTGAGTACTCAGGCGGATGCTGCTGCCCATCCTCTGGTGTAATTCCTTAGTCGGCACTCACAGGAGACGGAGAGGTCTATTATTTGGCCAGACACACCACAGTACTAAAATAACATAAATTATAGAATAGTTAATCTGTTTACAATGTAAGCCCGTTCTGAAAGGTTAGCGATTCAGATTAATAAAGCCATTAGCCCTGTATTTGATGAAAGCCGAAATTGGAATGTTGGGTGCGTTTAAATTAGAAATTCAGTTCCATTTCGGATTGTCAATATACGTTACCACATCATAAAGTAGCAGGTATGAATCTAATTTATGAGAATATGGCTGAGCGGTTCATAAACCAACTTTAATCTCAATTTTTTAATCCATTGTCAAGGAACATTATCTGATTCTGTCCATTTGTAGCTAATTATTGTTCGATTCCATCATATTTCTTTATGTAAGTACATTATAATATAATCAAAAATATATGGTACATTCAAATCTTATCAAATCAAAAGAATTGTATTCTTTGGAATCATAAGGATCATTTTGAATTGTCTTACAAACTAAAATTACTCCTATTCCAACGCGACCAAGCCAAGAAGAATCAGGCATCAAACACGGCTTGGCTTACTTTGATGATCTGTTGTACACAAGGATATGTCTTTAAATAATCTTCTGATACTCTGGAAACTCTATCATAATTTTATATCAATAAATAAAAATCTAAGATATATTTTGGAGCTAAGGACCATGCGAAAGAAGCTTGAAACTGGATAGCAAAAATCTACCCATAAAAATATTGAGCAAAAACTATGTTTCCGCCCGGGATCGAACCGGGGGCCTTCTGCGTGTTAGGCAGATGTGATAACCGCTACACCACGGAAACGATGACGAGTAATTCGAAAATCTTTATCAGTATCAAAGATTCAGACTAGAGGTTAATCCAGTTATATATCAGCCCTGATTAAAATCGATTACGTTGAATTATTTTATGCTGATTAACTAAAACCGGTATTATAAAAAGTTATTGTATTTGTATACCTATCAGATAGGCTACTAAACAGGTTTTATTTTCACTACTAATGTTTGCAGAAAAAAACATTATTAAATAGCGTCCATAAGTGAGTTATATCATGTAACGACGGTTTTATTTAGCAATAATCACACGCTGACTTTAACAAACCTAAGAAAATGTTGCGTATGACGAGTTTAACCTAAAAATATAATAGGTATTAATTTGTTGATGACGAAATAACCCTCAAAGTATGGAACTTATAAGTAACGCAAAAAATGGTCTTTTGACGAAAGGCCCCTAGCCCGTAATAGGTAAGTCCCTAGGTAGATCAGTTACAGAATCCTGGTACTCAATTAGTTTTTAAAGATCTTCCCTCATATTCAATTGTTTCAATTACCATTATTGCTTATTATAATATCTATCTTATTTTATCTTTTTTTAGGTCCAATAAAACGGCAGATAGATTTTATCAATTGAGTTTATTGAATTTGGTAATTTGTAGTAAGTAGCTAGCCATTATTTGCCTGCCCTGAAACCGTACGATATATTTTTACGGTAACGATTATCTGTGGTTTTCATGGGCTAGTGAAAAGAAAGGGGATTCTGAGGGTCCATAAATTGAATTTTATCATCTGTTAAATTCTTTGATAATTTCCTAAGTAACCTACGGTGGGGAGATCATCAGTCAGTAAAGAGTATTTGAGGAATGATAAACGATAATTAGCCGTGGTAGTCTCGACTTGAGAATAGGACTCCTCCATAAACTCCTCCTATGCATGTCATAAAAATCGACTAAGGGATTAAAGAAAGAAAGAAAGAAAAAGCATTAATTTGTGCCAATATGACAAGAATGACACGGGAAAAAGACACACACACAAACAGAGATTAATAAAGATTATTAAAACTACTGATACAGAAAACAAACATTACAATAATAAAATAGTGAGCCTCTCAGTACCTACCAGTCAACACAGTCAACCAGGCAACACTGACACAATGACATTGGAGTTCAGCTGACCATTTGTTGTGTTGTGGCAACACAACGCTGATCTTCCGCTGATACCATATAAGTGAAAACTTGGATGTCTGCTTCACAACCTATCATAAATAATTATTTTTACTTCAATAATGAAATAACGATTATGATATACATATATACAAAAATAATAATAATATAGAAGTATAAGAAGAAGTTGAAGTTACTTAAAAATTGTACATCAACAAGGTAGTGCAGTTGAGACGTAAAAAAAACAGTGTATGAGGAAAAATAAATGTAAATTTAAGCAGTGCAAAAGTGACTATCATAAGTGAGTGCTGGGGAGAAAAAACAGTGTAAGAGTACATACGGAAACTTTGCGCCGACCGCGGGCAAGCAATAATTATTAGCACACTACAAGATTGACACCTCGTTTCTCAGGTACCCATGTTGTATTTAATTACACCAAGGGATGGGCAGCAGAATCCACCTGAGTAATCAATACCAAAATACTACCTATCTGCCTACTAAGAGTGGTGGTTATAGCGAATCCTCACCATTGCATACTATGGGGGAGGCCTCTTCCAAAAATGAACGGTGTAAGGGCTGAGTGGATTTCTCATTCATACATTTTTTTAGTTCTAGGGCAGGTTTTCACGATGTTTTCTTTTATCGTTCCGAACACGTGTTATACGCACATTTTTCGGGTGGGAAAATCCATGGAACATGCCCGGAATCCTTCGGATCAAAAGTTGGGGCCCACTAGGCACACACACGGCTCTTGTATTTGAGGTTGCCGTAACTTGTGATAGATTCAGTTTTTCGATATCTATGCTCGCATCGCTAGCATATTCCTTCATTTGTATGTAAATTAATGGTTGGTCACATAATATCGGAAAGTGCAACCTTAGTTCTTGGCTGGCCTATTTATACAAAACAAGACTGTGTTTTCGTCATACGAGAAATAGTTTGAAAGCATTGCACACACAGATAAAATTTCAATTTATTCTGAAAAGCGAAAGCCTACATTTGAAATATCGAGCCTCAAATCCTAGGGATTAGACCCGATAGTAGGCGACTTTCGGTCCTTACGAATAAATCTTACACGGTCCCTAGAGACATCAGGGCCTACGATTGTGTGATATTATGAATACAACGGTGGATATATCATGGATAAATTATTTGAAATCCTTTCCCAGAAATAAAATGTCTGGTAAAGAAATATGGTGACACTTTTGGGGGAGCGTACAGAGTCTATAAATTATATAAAATGGATAATCTTAGATGTAAACTCAAGTAAATTATGTATTTCTTATACGTATATATATCCGTATATTTAATACGTAATTTGTAATACATTTTAATCATTCTTATGAGAAATTAACATAATTTAGATTTATTTTGAAAGGGTTAGTAAAAAAAAATGAAAGGGTCATGTAATGGCTACGTTAACGGAATACATGTTTACTAGTGTGTTCACCTGCGTCTTCGCTTGTGATAAATGTTATAAGCACATTTATATATTATGAAATAGACAGACAATACTACCCACCAGATGCAAAGAGGTCATCGTCGCTTATAGACTGGCAACATCGGAGGCATTGTAGATGCACGCCTACCCTAAAGTTATATTTTTTTTTGTTGTGGTCCGTTTGCCGCAAAGCCTCAGATGGTAGCTCATTCCAAAGTTTGTACCTAAGTATGGATAAGAAAAGATATAGAAAAACGAGTAGTTTTTTGGCATTTTAGGCGTGTGTAGTGTTTTAGGGGTTTTGCACAGTTTCTGAGCATTGTCCACTAAAAGGTATAGTACATATAATCTCAAGTGGTCTAAATAATAATTGAGTTTCAAACAAAACTACCCGACAAGTGAACCTGAAATCCAAAGACGGTGGTTATAAATTTGAATGGAGACAGTTTTATTGGACCCCTATAAATTACATTACAAAATTCCAACACGCTGTCCAGTCAGACCTGTGTCACTACAAATCCACGTTCAATGTGAAATGAACTTTATCACACTGACATTAGATAAAATATGGGTGCAAGCAAATCGAATTCCAAAAATTTGGGAAGCTCACTGTGGCTGGTCAACTCATTTTGTTAAATGGAATAATGAACCACCATGCCCTGAATTTAAGTTTCAATATAGCTCGCGAGCGTGCCACAGATTCATACTAAGAGACTCCATCGTGGTATGTTATAAAATATAATTCCAATTTGCTGTCAGCTGTTTGTTCTGAAGATGGACGTAGCCCTTTGGAAGTTCAACCACTGTCACTGATTTGCGAGTGAAGGTTCTACTAACGATCTTCAAACACCATTACATTGCCATTTTTAGTGGCCCTTAATTTCATGAACTTGTGTTCCGTGGAAATAGTTATGCAACAGCTGTGTAACGGGAATAAACCGGCCAAATGCGTATATTGTAGGGAAAGTAACTAATATAACTACCTACTTTCCATCAGGTGGGCCGTATGCTTGTGTGCTTGCCAAGTAGTATAAAAAAGTCGTTGTTTAGGGTTCTTTTTTCAAGTCACAGTTTTCACTAGGCTCTAAAAGTATTTATCACAGGATATCTTTATTATTTGCTTAAAGGGTTTACCGGGTGCTTCAACAGCACAATCTATAAAAGTTTTAACAAGTTAGAGTCGTTCTGTGAGAGACCCGTCGTGGGATTGGAGGGCGCTTTACCTTTTTTGTTTAGCGGGCTATACAATAGCGCGTCTCTTCCCTTTTGATCCTATTAAAATTGTTACTATTTCATTAGTTTTTAATTCAAAATGCCTACAGAAAGATACCAATTCCTAATTTTGATTTTAATATGTAGTTCACAACGTTAGTTCACAATTTGGACACGGCGGGTCTCTTGACTCTGCCTCATATGGCTCCCGAGATATACCCCTGTGGCTAAATACAGATAGACAGACGTGAATACGGACGGACGGCGTATTTAATTCATTTAGTTCCTTATTGCATAAAAAAACACAATACATTTGTACAAACAGACGATTTGATGCTTTATGCAGCATTTTCTGCGTAGGCTTAGTTATATGTTCCAGTTGGTATAACTTTGGTAAGGAACCCTAAAATGTATAAGAGTTGCTTCAATTAGTTAGGTACACATACCTTTCAATCACCAGTCCAGTATTGTAACCACTTTCAACTACCTGAAACAATACAAAAACCTAAATTGAAGTAAGGATTTTGTATAATTGAACATTGCTTACTATAATATATAATTATATAGATAAATAAATATATACACATAATAATACATAGGCACGATTAAGTATAGTCTCGACTTTACAAGAATTTGCGCATTTAGAATGAGTAAACAAATGTATACCAATTGGTACCTACTCCACCTGCATGAGCTTTTCTAAATGACGAAGAACACCATGCCTAGATACATTTTCCCCTGTTTTCCTCCGGGGGAGGGGTGGGGGGGTAAAGAGATCACAAATGTTCACCTGCTATTTAAACGTCAGTAAAAATAAAATCAATTGAAATCAGTTGTACTTCAAAGTATTTATTACGTGTGAACTGTGTACTCGGATGCGATGGCATGCTGCCAAGAGAATCAAGTGGTTGGTCTGTCGTCTGACCCCTGGGCCACCTAAACTATGCTTTCGGTCTGAAACCTAGGAATACCAGTAGTGCATTTCAGTTTTTTAACCGACTTCCTAAAAAAGGAGGAGGTTCTCAATTCAGTTGTATTTTTTTATTTTTTTTTTATGTTTGTTACCGCATATCTCCGGCGTTTATGAACCGATTTGGAAAATTCTTTTTTTATTTGAACAGATATACTTCCAGATTGCTCCCATTTAGGCATACATATGACGATTTTGATGTTTTCAGCAACAAACCAAGCATTTGCATTCAGAAAGTATCATAATCCTTTCACCACTATGGTTCTTTCATCCAAATATTTAGTCGAATACAATGGCGGAAGTCGGTTTTTTAAATGAAAAGTTATTAGGGTCCTAGTCCTAGGTCCTACCTTTATACCATATCTGGCCAAAAAGTACTTTAGAACTTATTTTTTTTTATGAATTTTGCCAATGTCAAGTAGCATAGACAACAAACAATGTCCAGTCGTCAAGTCATGTTCTAGTAAATCGATGGCAGTTTACTAGAATGTTCCTGGACAATTTCCACCCCTTCGAAAAGCCACGAAATACACTTATTTTATTTAAATTCACTACCATGTGCTACACCGGTTAAAATGCCACCAAAATTACACGATTAAACTCAAAAAAATACTAGAAATTGAAATAAAATAAAAAAGGACGACGTCTCCCTTCGAAAGAGCAGAAAACCCTAGAACTTATTTAAAAATGTGGGAGAATGTACGTCATTACTGTTGTAAAAATAAGTGTACGAAAATCATTTATAAACGTGCTGAGTTGGAAGAAAAAGTATTTGTAAATCCCACTCTTTGCCCGTATAGTCACGATTGGGTTGTCCGGTCAACCGGACCATGGAAAATGCTGAGATGATAACATGCTGTTTTGTTTTGTTTTGGGTAATGCCCAAATACAAAAAGTTTATATCTTAGCTCTTAAAATTGATGCTGGCCACAGTGGCCACTTACTTTTTCTGAACATTTATTTAAGAAAAGAACGTTTAACAGTTGAAAATCGCGCGCAGAACTTTCTTTCGCTATATCGGTAAACACAAATTGAAATGTGTTTACCGTACTCGAAATACCGTTTTAGTGACATAGAAGATTTGATGACGCCGCCAGAATTAATAGTTATTTATTTTCCTACCTATAAGTAGTACCTATAAAGCACTATGCACCATTTTGGAGAAAGTGCGATTCCCACCTTGTGTATGTTCAAACTTTACCCTCGTTGGGAATTGGTCACTTTCTCCACTTAGTAAACTATATACTACTACGAACGGGCATGTCAGCTTTCTTTAAAAAGCTTCTGCATTTTAAAATTATGGAAAAAATATCCATAAATCGAAAAGTCACGTAAAATTGCCATAAGGTAGATGGGGTAAGACGTTTGCAGCTGAGGGCACAAGATTGCGGTTGAGGCCGAGGGTCACAATTTCAAACATGGTCACAGAATAAATAATATTACAACAACACAGTATAAATTGCATGGTTTGCTTGAACTGTTTGGCAAGCATTTGCGTACGTATTTAATTGGTACAGTCAGCGATATAACATCTAAATGCAATTGTTATTATAGATTTCATAACATACTAGTAGAATTTACTGTGGTTTCTTTGGCCTAAGAATATACAGCTCCGTATCCTCCCGTGGATATCGTATAAGCCCACTAAGGGATGACACCACGGGATGAACAGCAGCATCCACCTAATTAACACCAATACTGCTAATCTTTTGGATACAAAAATAACTTTTCATTTAAAAAACCGACTTCCGCCATAGCAATCGACTAAATATTTGGATGAAAAAAAATGATGAAAGAACCATAGTGGTGAAAGGATTATGATACTTTTTGAATGCAAATGCTTGGTTTGTTACTTAAAATATCAAAATCGCCATATGTATGCCTACAATATTTGAGGAGTTCCCTCAATTCCTCATGGATTCCATCATCAGAACTGGATTCTGAAAAAATGGGATCAATCTGGAAGTATATCTATTCAAATAAAAAAGATTTTCCAAATCGGTTCATAAATGCCGGAGATATGCGGTAACAAACATTAAAAAAAAAATACAACTGAATTGAGAACCTCCTCCTTTTTTTGAGAATTCGGTTAAAAAGGACATTGTGTATAAGTAGTGTATACTTGTAATTAGCTCTCTTATTACATTTACTTGTTTTTTTGTTTACCTAGCTGTACGTTTTCCAAAAATTAATAAAATAAAATTAATAAATATAAATTAACTAAGTATACTTAAATATAATAAATAAAAATTAATGATATTCGTTTTTTCATTCAGAAGTGAAACAAAATACATATTTTTGAGTTTATACTACAAGTCTCTATATTTACCCTTTCAGTCGAGGTCAAACGGCTGAGGCTCCAATATCGCATTTCAACTTACAAGCTAATCCCATGTGAGCTGCGGCGAGCTTGTAATTATTTTAATGATACCGACTATGATCGTGTTATGTTATGACGACACAAAAATAACCTCGAGTTTATTTAAGATTATTATGAAAAACATTTTATTATGATTATTATGAAGCCGTGGTAGTCTCATTATAAGAATATGACTTCTCCGACTCCCCCAGTAGATGTCAATGTTAAGAGAGGTGATATTGTTGTTGTTTAACGATGTGATGTGTTAAACAAGAGGATTGGCAGCAGCATCCCCCTGAGTACTTAACACTAAACTGCGATCACCAATCCGCCTGCAAAGTGTGGTGGTTATGGGAATCCCATCATTGCACGCTATAATTGTACGCTGTGTATGATAATGGAAAACTGTAATATAGATGAAAAATTGTTTAGAAAGCTAATTGTTTAGTTAACAATAAAAATACGGAGAGCCTAAAATTATACCAAACGTAAGAAAATTATTTTTTCTAATATCGATCAAAAAGGAAGGAGACCTTTTGCCAAGCGTGGGGATTATGACAAATCCCCCCATTGTATTTTATGGGGGAAGCTTCGTCCAGCAGTGGACGTCCAAAAGCTGCTACTGATGATGATGATGCTTAAAATATGCGGTTTTATGTTGAGCGTATTGGAAATATGAGTTGTAGATAAAATAAAAACGATTGTTTTAAGGATTTCAAGATGATAAATAATTTAATATCCTTTTATAAATACTGGAAAATATTATATTTTTACTGACACAGTGGTCACGTCAAAACCAGAGAGATGAGATCAATAAAGGTGTTATTTCACATATTTAATATAATAACTTTTTGTACAGAACCAAGGTTAATTTTTGAAAACCAAATATGATAACTTTTCATTTAAAAAACCGACTTCCGCCATTGTATTCGACTAAATATTTGGATGAAAAAAAAATGATGAAAGAACCATAGTGGTGAAAGGATTATGATACTTTTTGAATGCAATGCTTGGTTTGTTGCTGAAAATATCAAAATCGCCAATGCCTACAATATTTGAGGAGTTCCCCCAATTCCTCATGGATTCCATCATCAGAACTGGATTCTGAAAAAAATGGGACCGGAGATATGCGGTAACAAACATTTAAAAAAAAAATACAACCGAGTTGAGAACCTCCTCCTTTTTTGGGAAGTCGGTTAAAAACCAACAGAGCGTTTTATTTCCATGTCTTTAATTCATAATATGGAAAACTATTTAGATTATGTTCGCTGGTATTGAACTGTATGTATATTTAGAACCAAGACACCGAACGAGATTTAAATTTCAAATTGTAATTCTCGTTATACTCAAGTGCAAATCATATTTTATTCATCAAAGCATAATTATTAGAAAAAATAACGAAGTAAGCTTATCTTCCTACCATGTTTTAAATTGGGTGATAAAAAGTAGAGCAATTATGATGTAAGTATCTTCTGACCTGAAAAGAACTTGATGAGTTTTTAGGCCAAAGTTTATACAATGTATTATTAAGGTCCAATGTTTTTTTTAAATAACAGCCCGGCTTAAAATTGTACTGACCAATATGGGCTTTTTGAGCGTATAAAAACAATTTTTGTGTTGTTTTTAGGATTCCTCAAAAAAGAAAAAAAAAACGGGATCCTTAAAAGATAATTTTGTTGTACATCTATATAGCTGTTCTTCTGTATGTCTGTCTGCCAAGACCCTTTGAAAGAGACAACAAAGTACCTATTCCTATAAGGCTCCCATTTTATCTTGTTGAGGTACGGAACCCTAATGAAGACAGTTGAAATGAGATTTATCCAAGAAGTTTGATAATCGATCCGGGACTGCTTAAGCAGGTTATCTGGAAGAAATCGATCCATCGATAAAACCGCAAATGTATATCATAATTCATTGTAATTATTTTACTTCTTTTGCTGTACAGTAATTTATTTATATAATACCAAACATATATCTAAAGATGCACGCATGTTAAGTGCGTCATGTTGTCAAATATCCATGTAAGAAAATTTCACCTTATATATATCAACATACAACCCTATAATGTCCTATTTTTATGAATATTGCGTCATATCCCTACACAGCACAAGTGAGACAATAATTAAAGCTGCAATGTAACCGTAGCTTGCCTGCTGACTCCCTCGGGGTACTCGGACGCAAATTATCCATAAAGTAACTAGTTAGTGCACGGCTAGAGGCTATTTGTATATTATGACGTATGTAGGTCAGGCCACCCTTTTAACGGTAATTGTCATAATAATAAAAGCCTAAAGTCGTAATATTTGTATTACTACACATGAGAACCAAATCACCAACATAGCTCTCAAAATTAGAAACTTGAAGTGGCAATGGGTCATATAGCTCGCAGAACTGACAACCGATGGGGAATAAAGGTTATCGCGTGGCGATCACAAACAGACGTCGCAGTAGACGAAGGCCTTTCGATGGACTAAAGACAAAAGGTCTCCAAAAATTACTCCTGTTCCAACGCGACCAAGCCTAGAAGAATCAGGCAACAAACACGGCTTGGCTTACAATAACTTTTTAACCGACTTCCCAAAAAAGGAGGAGGTTCTGAATTCGATTGTATTTTTTTTTTTGTATGTTTGTTACCTCATATCTCCGGCGTTTATGAACCGATTTGGAAAATTATTTTTTCATTTGAATAGATATACTTCCAGATTGGTCCCATTTTTTTTAGAATCCAGTTCTGATGATGGGATCCATGAGGAATTGAGGGAACTCCTCAAATATTGTAGGCATACATATGGCGATTTTGATATTTTCAGCAAGACACCAAGCATTTGCATTCAGAAAGTATCATAACCCTTTCACCACAATGGTTCCACCAAAGATGTGCGAGGTAGATGAGCGATGCGAGGATGCGTAGCGAGGCTGTGGAACGGTGCGCAGACGAGCGGTGCGAGGGTGTGTAGCGGGCTCTTTGCAGATTCGAGCGAGCGGGTGAGGTGCACCGTCCATCCTTTGCACACATCCCTCGCGCACATCTCTCGTACACATCCTTTGTTTTGTACGTATAAAAACCTCGCTCCGGTAAGCCGTTTCCACCAGAGCTGCGCTGAGCGAGGTTAGGTAAATGAAGTGATTCTATTGGTTCTTAACAAACACATCCCTCACTACGCATCCTCGCTTATCTCTGGTGGACACGCAGCCTTATTAAGACGATTATGTTAAAATATTTCGAATCTCGAGTGGGCGGAGCTAGCACAACTGCAAGAAAGTGGTAGCGCGATTACTCACTTGACACCGGGAAAAGAATAAGGTATAGATTTACGCCGGTCGGAAGCAACTGGCGTAAGCGACTAATACAAAAACTTAGTTTTGCTTGAAAAGTAGTAAATACAAAAATAAATTTATTTAAATACAGTGATTAGCTACCGAATAGTATAAAAATGAACCGCTAATATTTTCTAGATTAGAAGGATAGACGTAAAACGGGTTTTACGAGCACCGATTTAAAAAAAAAAATCTATCAAGGAAAGTTTTACCAATCGTGTTTCTGTTTTCGTTTTATTTACATAAAATCCTCAAGTAATCATTACATTAACATCAGGTTTATAAACTCTGCTGTAACTGAGTGAGCATGTAACGCAGTGACTGCAAAATTTTAAAATATCGCTTTAAAGGAGACATGTCAAAGAATACTGCGTGAAAGATCGCTGCGAAAAGTATTTAATGCTAAACGAGTGGCTAAGCTTCGTAAAATAACTTTTAAAGAACCACAAAAAAAGCTCACGATGCTTACAAACTGATAAAGCACGCTTTTATTATAATAAAATATTTATACGAGCACACGAGCTCTTGCTTTACTACCTATCATCATTTACACCATGATATAAAGCCTCACCCTCACTTGTATTTTTAAGCCTCATCGGTAGTTACTAGAGTACAACTCGCGAATATCTGTCAGGACATCACATGTATCGATTTTAACGTGAATACGTCATTAAATTTGCTTCCATGGTAGGAGGCAATCTAGAAAACTGATGATATCAAAATCGAGGGATACCATTTGGTGTTGCATAGCTACATAATTATCTATCATCTACATCCAAATTAAAACTTTAATATAGTTACACAACTCGATAGCCAAAGAATTTCTAATTTCGCTGCATCGCATAATTTTGTATTCACGTAAAACACACGGCGGTATCCACGACAAAACCACACATCGTTTTTTCATAATAGCTATGGTTTTATGGAGCGCTTTCTCTTGCTAATTTCAGTCTTTCTATATGGGGGTACACAACGGGTAATAATTACACTCCACTAATTATAGTGATATATTTTTTTGTATAACATACGATAGTCAAATTTTACAAACCATGCTGAAACCGTGACGTAGTAGAATAGGACCATAAACATATTTTTCGTGTGGTGCCATGCCGTAGTGCGGACG
Source organism: Epirrita christyi (assembly GCA_951392215.1). Taxonomy (NCBI): domain Eukaryota; kingdom Metazoa; phylum Arthropoda; class Insecta; order Lepidoptera; family Geometridae; genus Epirrita; species Epirrita christyi. The sequence goes on from OX595843.1 coordinate 4,306,930, forward strand.
GGGCTTAACACATTTAAACAACATAACATAAACAAAACACAATTTTCCACTAAGCTGCACTTGTTAACATGACAAACAAATTATCATTTTTTCTCGCGCAAAACGCTAGGAGAGTAGAACGACAAGCAATTGTCTTAAAAGTCAAAGGTCGTAGGTAGGTACGGGTATTAAGGTAAACTGGCGGTATCTCGTGGTTTTACCCGAGCTATTCTCCCGGGGGAACTTAATTGCGGGATAAATGTATTTCATGTTTTAATCCAGACTGATGCATCTGGTGTACCAAATTTCATCCAATCAGCCTGAAAACATGACAACCATATATAAACAAACAAATGATTCACTTTTGAATGCCAATTTTAATGACGACCGTGGCGTGGCTGGCGGTTAGATGGCTGAGATGCAAGAGGTGCGGGTTCGATTCTCGCCACGGGACAAATGTTTGCATGATCTGCAAATATTTATTCCGGGTCTGGGTGTTGTAGTACTATGGTTCTCGTCGTGTGGGATCAGGACTATGTATGTTGGGTATGTGTTATTTTATGTTAAGTAAGTTAATATTGATAAAGATGGGTATATAGATTTTCAAAGCATACGAATATTTGCATAGCTTGTCATTAAAATCGGTAACATGTGATCATAAATAGTTGATGATTTCAAAAATATACTCATATGATCCATTTATGAACAACTGTAGGTTTAACTAATAAATAATAGTTTACAAAAACTAAAAAAATACGCTTTTTATAGAAAATCCAACAAAAAATAGAAAATAAATTTTAAAAAATTTGAATTAAGAATAGTGTAAATAAGAAAAAAAAATTTTTTATTGTAAGTATAGATTGTAGTGTAGATGTAGTGATTATTTTAGCGATTATTTTAACGATTATTTTAGTGATTATTTTAGCAATAGCTTTATGATATTTACATCTCTATTAGCTATAATCATAATCTGTTTCCACGTATGTCTGACGTTGCAGTCCGGAACAGACGAGATGGAAACAGACTATACAAACCCAGCTACAAAACAGCATTGTTGCAAAAGAGTGTAGTCTGCATGGCAGTACGTATTTATAATATTTATAATAAATTACCAAACTCGTTAAAGAACCTTCATGAGAATTTATTTAAAGCTAATGTTAAACAATTATTATTAAAAAAATGTTATTATAGTATACAAGACTTTTTAGATGACACATTAGAATAATTTTATGGTGACCTAGGATTTTAATAGATTTTATTTTGATGATTTGTATTTAATGTTGACATGATTTTTTAATGATATGGAATGGATGTATCTGCATTGCTTGTCCTTTTTCTGAGGTATCTACCTACTCTAGTACCTACTTATGGGAACGAAATTATTTGTATGTCATAATGTATGACTGAGTATGTTGGACGTGTGAATTATGACCACCAATGTAAAATTACCATATTCAAAACAAATAAAATTATCTTTATCTTTATCTATTGCATCGAAGAGCGGTGTTCCACCTTGACGGTCTCTGCAATTGTCATATAGGTCCTTTATTATATCGTGTTATTTTGGTGTCATTTTAACCAATGTAGCTTATAAAGAGCACATAGTAGTGAATTTTAATAAAATAAGTGTATTGCGTGTCTTTTCGAAGGGGTGGAAATTGTCCTGGAACATTCTAGTAATCTGCCATCGATTTACTAGGACATGACATGACAGATTACTTGACGACTGGACATTGTTTGTAATTATCTATGCTACTTGACATTGACGCAGACCTTCCGGGTCTCAGGAAAACAAAAATCGCTGATCCTGATTATCCTAGTAAGGATAACGGGTCAAAATGTTTAAAATATTGAATTGTCATCGGTCCTTAATAAGTATGCCGAATTTCGAGTTAATCCGACGTTTTGAAGGGGGTCAAAATCATGTTCAAAGATTCCGTTACATACTAACATACTAACATACGTCTGAAGCTAATAAAATCGTATTAATATTAAAACAACTGTGTGTTCACTCTTTGGCTACGGTTTTGAATGTGCGTTGAAATATCGAACTTATCTTACAGGCAATATTCTTTACTTTTGTTTTGAAATCAGTCTTTCTTAACTTTAGGCATACAACGACAGATATGCAAAAGCGCAATTCATGCAGCAGTGAATGCAGCCGTTGTCACAGCTGCAATGCTAGACCACACGTCCCAGGGTGGCCAATGCCAAACAATTAGACTGCGATAACCGGACATCCGGCAGACAGGCGTGCATCGGAAACTAAACTGTATTACGAGAGCAGTATAGTACGAAGTGTGCGTGTCTTCAATACTGAAGATGCATCATTAGCCTCGGAAACGCGTTAGCTAAACTTTACCTAAACTTTAAGAAATAATTCAGTCAATTTAGGATTGGTAAAATTGAAGAAAGGTTCTTTACTATGTGAAAATAGGATTTGTTCGCTTATGGTCAACTTAGCAAACCGTCCACTATTTTTCACGACTTCGTAATCGGTAAACTTCGCAATCAGTCAACTTCTTGATCAATCAACTTAGCAACTAGTCATCCTCGCAATCGGTCCTCTTCGTGTTCGGTCAAAAATAAAGATTGCAACATTTTCTTTTAAGTCGAACATCATTACCTATTTCGTCATTTTACTATAGATACTGGCCACTTTAGGTTAGCTGTAACCCTATCTTTGCAGTTTATAATAAAATAGTTAATAGTTTATACACTGTTTTTTTTTGTTTAAGTTTGAAACATAATTTATATATTAAAATACTTTTCCGAATTCATTACTCTCGAGTGTAGTTTGCCGGACACAAGTACACGTTTGAGAAGTGGACCGATTGATACGCAGACCTTTTGAGAAGTGGACCTATTGAGAAGTGGATGGTTTAAGAAGCGGCCCGATTGCGAAGTTGACTATATACGAAAGGGACCGATTGCTCATCTCCTACAGAAAATTTTAGTGGACGGTTTGCTAAGTTGACCGTAAGCGAACAAATGGAAAATAGTACTCAAATAAAAATAATAGGTACCTTACACGTATCACGAAAAAAATATGTTACTACTTTAATCAACGAATCAAATTTTATGTCCTTATATAAATTACATATATTATACTACAAATTGTATTGAAGCTGTGTCCCTTTTTTTATTGTCTATCTCGGAGCAATGATCATAGTTATTGGGACTGACCATAGTGATCAAAATAAAATAATAAGTATAATAGATTAAGTGCCTCTAATTTTATAGTCAACAGGAGTATATTTAGAGAAACCTCCTATTACAACTTCAAAATAAATTGGAGGTATTTCTATCGGACCGTAGATTTGGCCATCGAATACAACATTTTGATATACGCTTTCACCTGCTGCGTAATCGGGTTTCAATTTTATACCTTTTTAATAGAACTTTTTGGTGGAGTAGTTGATAGTGTGATATATTTAGGAATGTACTCATGTAAGCTCTTTAATTTGATACCAAACTCATTATATTCCATCATCATCATCAGCCATAGAATGCCAAAATTAGACAGATTACTTACTTAGTACACACTTACACTTACTTAGTTAGATTGGTTGAATTGGCGGAACGTCAAGACTCTTCATAATAATACCTAATTTGCCAAAACCCGTTCAGTAGTTTCGGAGCTACGAGATTTCATAAATTTATAGATGAATACATAAATACATAGACATAACCCTCCTTTTACATTGCTTTACTAGGGCAAAAACTAGAGCCCAGTGATTTAATGAATAACGGCTGGTTTCCACCGGTGCGAAGAAGAGAAGAGACGAGAGGAGATGTGTTTGAATAAACCAATCCGATTTTTTGATATCCACATCCCTTCTCCGCTTAGCTTCGGTTTAAATGGATCAAGCGGAGAGGAGAGCAGATGTCTCATTTTTCTATAGAATTTTGTGCGGTGAGTGAGCAAGCGGTGCACCCCGCTGCCTTCTCCCCGCGCCTCGCACACCCGGAAGCGTCATTCGATCGACTGGCTTTGAATCTCTGCTACACATAGCTCACATCTCCTCTACGTTACACTTCTCCTCTCCGCTTTGGTGGAAATAGCCTGCCAGCTTTGCAGCACATCTCCACTCGTGTCCTCTCCTCTTCGCTCCGGTGGAAACCGGCCCTAAAGCTTTTACCTGTATACGGTTACAATATTTTTACGTAAAAGGCTGTCAATCAAAGATAATGTCAATTAAAAGTTGTAGCCTGTTGTAGCCGAACGATATTCCACTAACATGCCACGTCAAATAGAACAACAAGTCATTTTTAACCGACCTAACAAAGAAGGTTTTCAATTCGTCATCTTTCAAACTTTCAATTACTTTTTTGTGACATTACGAGAAGATTTCTTGCGAATTGATATGAAATTTTGCTTGATACTTCCTGGCAGGACCAAACCAACTTTTTTTAAATTTAATCTAACTACAAATTACGAGCTTAATTTTTACTTTTTGTACCTACTCATAGCTAAGAATTTGTTCCTCGTTAGAGCGGTTTCGCACTACGTCCGATCCGAATCCGACCCGAACCCGTGAAAATACGGTCCGGAGTAGTCGTAGAACTATTTCTATGGTAGTTTACGCACTAGATCCGGATTCCGTCATCCGATTTCTTCATATATCCGAATTTTCACGAATACTGATCGGACTCGGATGGAAGTAGTGCGTTACTGCTCTAAGGTTTATGTAAATATTGCCAAACTTAATCAAGCTTTCACCACGTGATATATCAAAATGATCTGTATGTTTAAAGAGAATATTTATTTAACAATAAATTGTCACTGACAACCGTTGGGGAATAATGTTTCTGAAGTTGCAACAAACCAGACGACGCAGTAGAGAAAGGGCCTCCTCTCCATAGACTATAGTAGATTATGCACTAAGGGAATAAAGCAGTGTATTATGTCGCGGGCGGCATATTGAACCCTGAGCGTAACGAGGGAGTTATATAGAGTCCTGAGTGAAGCGAGGGGTTCAAGCTGCCCAAGACGAAGACAGGCTTTATTCCAGAGGAGCATACTCTACTTTTCACACTTTCTGCGAGAGAATAAAAAGCCAGGGCTTGTTTTGATTTTTGCGGTAGTAGATTATCAATAATCTCTAAAACGTCTGTTTTGATAAACTTTGGAGTAGAATCACTATCGTTTGTAATTTTTTATCAACATGAATATTGCAATAAAATTTACTGAAAATCACAGCACCAAACACGCTGTTCACATTCTTTGTGAACGCACCTTTTTATTTTTTTTTGAGTTCTGCTAATGGTGGCCAGTTCGAATTTCGAACAAACCTCTTTACAATGCCATGTGGGCATTTTTTTACTTAGAATTTTCCACGAGTCTCCACACGAATTTGACATTCCAAATTCAAATCACTGTCGAGCAGGTGGTGTGAAAAAGACATTATAAAAGTAGAATATAAAAAAATACAATATTCTTTATTGCCCAAAACAGATAATGTACATTAAGCGAACAAAATGCTTGAAAGCATCGCAAAAATGGCCGCAGGAAGTCAGTGAATGGAGGCTGCTCAAGAACGTTATTGCTGGCATTCAAGGTCTTATGTCCATAACAGTGGACAAAATAGTCTCAAATCAGAACTCAATGAAAAAAAATATTATTTAATAATATTGATAACATAAGTATTTACAATAGGCATATACAGTGAGGTCAGCGATAGGTACTAAGGTCAGTGTAATAATTTAAACTCGTCATCATACAAATTGTACACATACATTAGAAATTTAAAATTAAATAAATAATTTTTGACTGATAAAGTTTTTAGTCACTAGACGCGTCTAGTAATATACAGGCTACTGATAGCCAAATACAATTTAGGAAATCTGTTTTTTATACTACGTACACTCAGAAATAGTTTCATTAAACATACCTAGAGGTAATACTGTATAGTGCAGTAGCTTGCAGTCACAATGCCCGGGAGACGCCGCCGCCGCCGTCGTATTTAATGACTTCTGCTCCGTAGTCATTGTTATTTAATAAGTGTCTGTCTTTGTGCAAAACAGTTATGCTATCAGCAGTGACACAGGCGCGGCTGTAATTGTTTCTATAACATAATTATGTTTATTATGTCAGATAATCACTTGTTGTGGCTTTAACCACTAAATACGTCAAATATAATAATAACAATATCTGCGATAATAGTAAACATAACAAAAAAGTAGGTTAAAGGTTAAAAAGGTTTATTAATGGTGGTCATTAGACTGTACTAAAAATATGACAAAGAAAAAGACAGCGATACATCAGGAGTGAGATAACACGTGAGTGGGCACCATTTACAAATACTTACCCGCTTATTCATAATCAATTTTTAAACCTTTGATAGCTAAAATAGCTTTTGTCTTGTTTCGGCGTGAGTCATTTTACATCAGAGAGAACAAAACAAAAGTAGGTTTACAGAATGATTATAATTAAGTGGGTTAGTATCTTTATTTTAGTATTCCTTATTTGCTCTCATCATTCCTATAGTGGTACCGGTTATAAACACCGGTCAAGTGCGAGTCGGACTCACATACTACCACCGTACCTATTTCTTCCGCCAAGCAGTAGTGCCCGCATTGCTGTGTTTCGGTACAAGGTGAAGGGTACGGTTGTCGGTGAAATTACAGGAACATGAGACTTTTCATCTTTTTCTCTGGGTCGGCAGCGCGCGTGTGTTACCTCTGGTGTTGCAGGCGTCCATAAGCTACGGTAACTACTTTCCATCAGGTGTAGTATAAAAAAAAAGTGGAGAGGGCTTCTTACAAGTAGGCTAAACTCACTAGTACGGTAACCACTAGACCGATAAAACTTATAAAACTTATTAGTCAATTAACATTCATACGCATTTTCTCTTTACGAATATTTTCCGTTTCGTGTGTGGTTTTGGAAATAGGGCAATTTTTGCATGAATGTTCTTCATATTTTTCAAACTAAGCAGAATAAAAAAAAATGTATTTCTTATACCTTCTTTAGCCAGTTCTTTCATTTGATAAATCACATGATACCTTCGAGCAACACGGAAGGGAGTAGCCATTCGCAGCGTTCCCTTCTGTCAAACTACAAGCCAAAGTAGGCATATGCGTTTAATAAAACTAGTTGCTAGTTTGTTCTTATTCTGAGGACACCTTGTTTTTTTTCACCTTGCACACCAGGTTTGTTAGTGTGAGTGTCGTCATTACAATGTTGTATTTAGATGTGTGTATGCGGAATTGCGCTTGTGTGCAAATTTCCCCCCTTAAAAAATTACAGAACTATTTGAATGGTAATATATCGCTAAGGCAGGAAGTCCGTGTTGCATGATACATTTGAAACATTGACGACAGTATAGTTGATAGATGACAGTTAGATAACGTTAATGTTAGTTAGTAATTTACAAATTTCCACGCCAAAATTAACCCTCAAAAGCAGAATACGTTTATTTACGCTATACGTCACCTAGCTATGTAAGTGTACAAAAATTCAACTTTTTTGGACCAGTAGATTCGGAGAAAATAGACTGTGACCGACAGATAGACACATGGATGATCCTAAAATAGTTCCGTTGGTGCCTTTGAGGTACATAACCCTAAAAACGATTAAAATTTGGTCTTTTTTACAGAGTTAATGAAAAAAAGAGATGAGAAAAGGATATCGTTCACCTTTTATGAAATGAAAAACCCAAAGAGTTGGTATTTTAAGAAACCAAATTAGCGTTCACGCCTCTTCTTTCCTGAGGCCCAAGCACGACCATCTACCGTTATCGAGACGATACGACAGTAAACGTCAAATATGAACCAATCAACTTACTAAGATTTCAAGTTACCCTGATGTCATTGGCCAATATTTGACTTTTGCGATCGTCTGGCTAGCGTCTTGGTAATGTAAATTATTCGTGCTGACCCCACTGATCACCCTGCAACAGAGACCAGCTTAAAGTTTGATTTATCAAAATTCATCATCATTATCATCAGCATGTAAAAATCCAATGCTAAACATAAGACGAACGGTCTTGAGCTGCCTCCAATCTCGTCAAAATATAGTTAGTTTATCGAGTGGTGGGCTACACTGCGTCGTGCAGTTTGTGGTCACCACTCGAGTATCATTATTCCCCAACGGTTGTCAGTTCTGCTAGTTATATAGCCTGCCCATGATTGCCTCTTCAACTTGTTAATTCTGCTACCAGAATTAGTAGACACAAATTATAATTAATACGATAGCAGTTCAAAGGTTGATAAATCACCTACGTCTGGGACATTATCGTGTTTCTGTTTTGCGATTCCATTTAATATTTCATTATTTTGTTGGCATTTTTCCATGCCGCTAAGTGTATGTATTAGTATGAAACACTGGGCAGGTTAATATATTTTTGTTGCGTAGTTAATGGACCTATTTATTTGCTAGCTATTTTGCTTTGTTTTCTGTATTTGACAGATGCAATTTTCTTGCGCATCATGGCAAGCATACAATACAGGGAATGGCAGGTGGATTGCTGATCACAGTATCGGTGTTGAGTGGATGCTGCTACTCATTTCTTGGTGTAATACCTTAGTTGGCTTTTACGAAAACCAAGGGAGGAAATGGAGGGTTATGTTTTTAGGCCGGACTTACCACGGCATAGAGACATCAGCTCACACTTATTTATCATCTCGAGCTCGTATGAGTAAAATAAATAAAAAAGCTTCAGAGGTTATATACTATAGAGAAGACTAATGAAATAAACATCTCTTTTGTTTCACATTATTTAAAGTCGCAACTATTTCTTTTTTTATTTCGAATTCTGCTATAGTGGCCAGTTCGATTTTTGAACAAACCTCTTTACAATGCCATTAGGGCATTTTTTTACTCAGTTTTCCACGAGTTTCCATACGAATTTGACGTTCCAAATTCAAATCACTTTAATCCCTAGGGAGTTTCATACAACTTTATATCCCTAGAGAGACAATGCTGTACTTTACGTTGAGGTTGCAAGATTTGTAATTGGACATTGTCGAGCAGGTGGTGTGAAAACTATATAATTTTCCCGTTGGTTTTGAAAAGAGACGTCGTCTACTTTTATTTTGAGGCAGATAAGACTCGAGTCGCTGAGAGTTGGAACACAGATTTTTCTCGTCCGACCCCCTTTTATGTTTTTAAGTTTGTAAAATAATTGCCATAGTCAATTATATTAACTTGTTTTTTAAGTATCTACTATATTTTTTTATATATCTTTTTACCTCACTGCTTCTTGACAATAAATTATTACTATTCAATTATTATTATTTAGTTTTATTTTCTAGTGTATTTTTGAGTTACGTAGTTTAATTTTGGTGATATTTTAACCAATGTATTACGAAAACACAAATTTAGTGAAATTAAATAGAAAGTGTGTTGAGTGACTTTTCAAAGGGATTGAAATTGACCACCAAAGTGTTAATAAAACTGCCACTGCTTTACTAAAACATGACTTGACTAAGACTTTGATGACTTGGAAATAATGTAACGTTGCAAATTGCAAGATAATCTTAAAATACTTGAAACTGGCAAATGCACCAGAAGTGAAACGACAAATAAAAAAAAATGAGTTGAATCTGTTCACCGTCACCCGTCGTGGGATAGGAGGGCGTTGTTGTGCTTAATTACCTTTTTCGTTTAGCTGGCAATACAATAGCGCGTCTGTTCAGTTTTGATCCTATTACAACAACGTTTTTCGCTTCTGTCACTGAAAATTCTTCTAAGAATTATCCATGGAATTGTCTTAATCTTGCTTGACGCACAATCATAATAAGCCTTACTTAGCCTTGAACTTTAAAATACTTATCACAACTTTACTCAACCCAAACAAAATCCCCTAAATAAAGCTTTTCCGTATTTAAAAGGTTAAGTAGCTATCTAATAAAGTTAAAATTACCTGCCGACGTGCGGCTTAATTAAAATGATGAGTTACTTAACAGTGAGGGCACAGTAAGGGCCTATGTGAGGCCTACCTACCTATATGTACGTGTATACTTGCAGGGCAGGCGGTGTAAGTTAGCAACTTACTCCAATCATACTCAACTTTTTATTATGCCTCTAACTTTTACTTTTAAGTTTTTGAATGAAGATCTATTTGTTTGCCGACCTCTGTGGCGCGGCGGACAAAGGTTCGCCTGCGACGCAGGAGGTTACGGTTCGATTCCCGCCTCGGAACAAATATTTGTACTATCTGCAGATATTTGTTTAGGGTGTTCTATGTATAAAAAATATATCTATCTATTACCTAAGTATGTATTGTATTAAGTATATCAGTTATCTAGTACCCATAACACAAGCTCTGCTTAGCTTGGGGCTAGATAATGCTGTGTGAAATGTCCAGCATTTATTTATTATTTATTCATTTATTATTTTTTAAATCATACATAATTACTAAGATAATTACAAATCACTTAAATGTGAGGGCAAGTGTACAAAAATAACAATAATAAATAATAATTTTAATTTTGTTTTGTGCGGCGGGCGAGTGTCCGGCTGAGATGCGAAAGGTTGCGGATTCGATTCCAGCTGCGGGACAAATGTTTGTAAGATCTGCAAATATTTGTTCGGGGTCTGGCTATTATGGTACCATGGTACTCGTTGTTCCTGATCCCCACGACACAGGGAATCCTAGTGTGAGATCAGGACTACGTATGTGACAGTTGGGTGTTTTGTTATGTTATAATTTTATTTCATACAAGTATTCTAAAAATGATTGATACCTATTTTATCAATGATTTTAAGTACCTCTGGTACTGACCTGGGTACTAGTTTTTTGGGAAATATATCTGTTCGACCTTTAGGGTGTTATTGCAAAACATGAACTTAGTCTGAGTATGAACCAAGACTACCAGTCTAGGCTTAAATATCGACTTTTGGTATATATATATACGACTGCAATACAAAAGCAGATGGTTTGTTTTCCAGAAGCAACTTTCGAGCTAGATAGTCCAAGCTTATGCCAAAAATTACATAAGCATGGACTATCTCTGGTTTTTCTAAAACCGTGCAGCCCCCTAGTTTAGCAATGGTCTACAAATTGACAGTTGATTGCTTGTTGGAGGTATGAATTTCGACATCTCAATTGTTATGTGACACAACCCGTCAGTTTGATACCTTGGAAATTTGTGTAGTAGGGCAAGAATTGATTTCGGAAAACAAACCATCAGCTTTCGTATTAAAACGTATATGCCTAATGTCAATATTAAAGCCTAGACTAGTATGCTTGGACTAAATTCAGATATAGACCATGTTCTGTTATAAGGCCGTTACAGTATCAATTACATTACAACTCAGTTGATTTATTTAGTAAGTGGAAATAGCCTTTGTTCTTTACTACTTTAAAGTAGTAAACCACACGAAAAACGGCTTAAGTCAGCAAGTTTTGTAACTACATCTAATAGATTTTTTCCGAGCCTTATTTGGTTACATATTTGCATTTACTATGAAATGAGAACACGTGCGCCTGTTTGTGATATTTGAGTGAAGGATGGCTCTTCTTTTATGTAAAATCTATGAAAGGTAAAATTAATAATACACAATAACAATACCAGATTGTTTGTATGTTATTCATCTTCATAAGGCACCTGAGGTACGTGGAATAAAACGTTGTGTACCTACACATTTCATTATTAGTAATGACAGGCTTTTTTAGATGTTTTTAGGGTTCCCGACTTCGAAAGATACTAACGGAACCATTATATGATCACTCACGTATCTGTTTGTTTGCCACATCCTTTTTTGCCAAATCTACTTAGCCAAAAACGTGAAATTTAGTACAATACAGAGTAATATTTATGGTGACCTTATCACGGACGTAAAGCGTAAATAAATTAATTGTGATTTCGAAGTTTAATTTTGGGGGGCAAAATATTAAATAAAATAACGAAGTTAAGTTCATCTGAAATATTTAATTAAAGGGCTGGTTAATGTGTTTGCCTCCTTGTACTGAATCCTCTCTGTGCGATTTCAACTTGCACTTAACCGGTTTTTTCTAACTTGTCGTATTCTAATGTTATTTCAGGTTAGTTTGCTTATGTTCAGGTCAAATCTTGCAAGCCGATTTACCCAGTTACCGTTATCCAATTTAGTTTAAAAGTTTCATACTTGGTAAAGTTCCAATGACATTAAAATATTATGGTGACAGCGAGCTAATCTGATGATAGAAGTAGAAGGTGGCCAATGGAACTCCTCTATGGATAATAGTAGACTTATCGGCCTCATTCTCATCAGCCCATAGTTTGATATCTAATTTCAGCATCATCAAAAGTCGGAAGTTTTAATGTTGATTTTTGGAAGTCTTGAAGTTAAAAAGCATTTTTAACAAAAAAAAAATACAAAGCAGTTTCTCGTTTGTCGTAACAGCGTGCCGCAAATGTGACTTATTGGTGCAATGTGCAGAAAATATAATTAATACTATCTCACAATTCTTAAATTTCTAATGCTAAGATGTTTTATGCCACAAATGAAAGGAAAAAGTCTAAAATAGAGGAACATTGTCTTTTTTACTTCGAAAATAGAATGGTGTAATTCGTAAGGAAACTCCGAAAAATAATTATCTGGTCGTAACCCTCAGGGCACGAGTCTCGCACTTGGGCATTTTTTTTACATACAATACATGCACTTGCATACATTGGTTCAAAATTACCTTGAAAATGCTGCACCAACTCCTGAACGTCCAGTATTTAATGTATGATAATTTTTAACTTTATTGTCGAACTAGGCTTCCAACTAAGTTTCACTTAACAGGCGGGGTTATAACTTGCAGTAGTAAAGTTACTCTTTTGTGAAGTTTAAGGCTATTTTCAGCGCTGGTCTCGTAGTATTATTATTTTTAATTAATTTATTTGAGATTAAAATCAATAGTAACTTAAAAAAAATCGGTAAAGTGAGATTCTGAGTTGCGGGGAGAGAATTCTGTGCAAGTAGGTTAACATAGTAAAGTAACCCTAGACCACCTGAACTTATTATTTTAATGTTTGTTACCGCATATCTCCGGCGTTTATGAACCGATTTGGATTTTTTTTTTATTTGAATAGATATACTTCCAGATTGGTTCTATTTTTTTCAGAATCCAGTTCTGATGATGGAATCCTTGAGGAATTGAGGGAACTCCTCAAATATTGTAGGCATACATATGGCGATTTTGATATTTTCAGCAACAAACCAAGCATTTGCATTCAAAAAGTATCATAATCCTTTCACCACTATGGTTCTTCCATCATTTTTTTTTCATCCAAATATTTAGTCGAATACAATGGCGGAAGTCGGTTTTTTAAATGAAAAGTTATTATTTAAATTAAAAGTTATTGTTTACAAAACTATGGCTCACTTGTTTCGGAGATAATGGAGAAGTGTGGAAAGGATGGCCAATTTTCATAAATTTTCTTTAACAGTTTTTAAATTATACATTTTAAAGTTAAAATAAAATCTTTGCCTTACAAACCCTTTCATATTTGATCATGTGATTTCACATGATGCATTTAACGATAGTTGTTTATATTTTAGTTTGCCCTAAAAGCAAAATTCGTTTACTTATGCTATGCTATTATGGTTACATGATTCTGTGTATTTCTAAAGTCTTTTTTCCTCAAGTAGTTTCGGGAAAAATAGGTTGTGACAGATAGTCAGACAGATATAATGGTTTCACCATGGTACACCCCTAAAAACCCTTACCCTGTTATAGAACCCTTAAACCATTGAAATCATATCCACATTACATTTATGATATGGTTCAATATATTTGAAAGTAGCGAAGTGTTGTAACTAATTATTAAATTTGCAATTCAATGATTATGTAAATCATTGTGGTAGTACAGTTCATTGATTTATAAAGGATTGAATTTGCATTCAAATAAGATAAGATAAACAATCGCTATTACCATCCATTGACAAAAATCAACCAAAAATCTGAAACAAGGCTTCTGAAAGTTTTAGGAAATAATTTAATTGCTTTTGAAAATGTTATATTTGTTTGTAGAATATATTTTCTATTCTGAAACCCAATAAGAAACCAATGCAATATTTACCTGTGTTTTTTAATAAGTGCGTCCAGTTAAAATTAACTTTGTCACTCAATATTTTTTATTTTATCCGCCCAGTAAAAACGTAGGCTGCAATAAATCAGAATGACCAAACGCATCCCAACGAATGGAATTAAACAATTATTCAAATGAGTGTTGAATGAGGATGATGCAAATTTTGAAAGTGTTCTTTTAAAAAGGCCTAAAGTGGGTAATGAGATTACATTGATTCGAGTAGCTTAGTGGAACCAAGGTTCTTATATGTCATGGATTCAAACTGGGAACACAAGAAATCCTAGTGTGGGATCAGGACTATGTATGTTGGATCAGGACTACGTATGTTGGATGCTATGTTATGTTATATAAGATGAAGAAAAGCTGCCAAAAACTAGCAAAACTAGCAAAATTAATGTCTGAGTATGAGTGACCAACCCTAGAACACAGTAAAAACTCTGTTTACTGTTTGTTGAGATAAGAGATATACTGCTGAATTAAAGATCGGGCTGTTATATTTAATTGCTGTCTTTATTTAATTCTAAAAAGACTAAGAGGATAGGATGAATAGTTAAAAAAACGATGAACAAATCCAATGATGGAAAAGGAATGAAAGCGTTTAAGTCCCAATGAAATTCAGTGAACAATTCTATATTGAACTGCTACAGTTTCAACATAAAATAGAAGCAGTGTAATTTAAGTTTTTGGAATTGTATTTAAGTGCGTCCAATACAAAACAAAACACTTCACTATTTAATGACGACAAAATAATATATTTCATAAACCGTAACGACAAGGACCGTTTTCGAACGTCAAGTTTGTGTTAAGTGCCAAGTAAAAGCGTTGGAGGGGCGTGCAGTTTTTGACTAGACGCACCTTAAGTGTTTGTACGTGATAATAAAGTTATTTTATTAAGGGATACCGTCGGATAGTTTTTGATTAATCACTTGATATCAGATAGCGTTTGAGTTATTGGGTCCCTACTGGTTTAACCAGTGCGTGTTAAATAATAATTAAATACATCGTTTTATAGTTGTGCTGTGTAGGTCACAGGAAGTAACTGGATGGAGGTGGCTCAAAACTGATCGTCGAGGTATCATGTGGGAGAGAGGCCAATATCCAGCAGTGGACTTCCATAGCTTGATGATAATGATAATGATGTGTGTAATTGATACGGGGAGGACAGCTTAATCAAATACGTTTGACAAAATGTTTTTATAAAATATTTTTTCTGTCTTCTACCCATATATACATATTACTCACACACATTCATACACTTACTCACATACACATACACTCCCACACTGAAACAAGAACAATGCCACGCAAGCGTAAATTGTATTCATAGCATTTTTGTTCTTTTCTTAGGCTTTTGTCATGTTTTGTATAACCCTTTTTGGCCTTATTGTTTTATTTATACTATCTTATTTAAACAAAATACAACGCTGACGGTTTACCTGAATAAAATAAATAAAAAATATACGTACTTTATGAGATTTTTTATAGGTCCTAGACAGAAGTGGTATAGAAATATCTAACTGTGTCTAACCAACTGTAGGTAAGTCCCAAATTATTATTTTCCAGAAGACATTATCCCGTGTTTATTGCTTAGGCTTTCTGAAATATGAATGATAGTACCGAAAAATAATAAAACCCGACTTTCCCAGCAGGGTGCTGTCAAAACAACATCATCCCACTGCGCAATAAGATATATTGAGCCAAAAGGCTAATAGGAGAAAAAACTCAACCTATTCTATTATTTGTGTGATGAAATGTCAGGGATTCCTGATTGATATTTTTACATCAGGTTTTATGTTTGTGTCGAGTCAGTCAGCAACTGATTGAAAACGTATAATTTCTACTCAAAGACTAGGTAGAACATTTAACATGCAAATGCCCTTTTGTGGTTTGCAACACACACACACACACATTTTGTCATTGTTATTTAATATGTATGATATTTTAGTGTCTGTGTGTTTTTTGTTAGACCTTAAATAATCTGTTTTTCTTTCTTTCTTACTTTCTTCTAACATAACACCCAACAGTCTCACATTACATAGCCCTAATCCCATACTAGGATTCCCTGTGTCGTGGGTATAATGAAGTATCACGAACAGTACCATGGTACCATAACACCCAGAACTGGAACAAATATTTGCAGAGCATACAAAAATTTGTCCCGGGAATAAAACCCGTAACCTCTCGCATCTCAGCCGACTACTTGCCCACCGCGCCATAGTGGTCGTCAATCCAAAATAAAATGAGGAAAGAGTCTAACCAGCTGACGCCAATTGTTACCCCACGTTGCCATGGGCGCCCCTACGTTTTTTACGATTATGTGTAGTTACATAGTTCAATTATATCCATGAAAATCTTTCAAAACCTATTCAATTAAATAAGCCATTTATTTATTCAGCATCAGTTACCTCAACATGACTTTTGTACGGTCTTCTGTCGGTCAGGGTTGATAATGAGGCTACTTTGTGGTGAGAGCGGTGTGTGCGGTAAAAGAGCTTGAATTAAATGGCCGCCCGAGTACGATATTTTATTAATACTGTTTATTGTACAGTGGTGTATATATACATCAGTTAAATGCACACATCCACTATAATCGTTCACCAGTTATTCACAAACCGCATCGATTTAAAATACTATATTTTCAGTAATATCTCCAAACGGTGCTTTACCGCAGCTCGTCGCTCTTCTGACTAAGTGTCGTAACTGACATTATGGTAATTTTTCAGAATAAGCTTTTTTGTTAGGAGTCGCATACAATTGTGACTGTAACACGCTTAAATATGAATCGATTAAAATGAAAATGCACACCTATACACTTCAAATTAAGGCCTTTCTGATGACGTGCTTTTGCAATTATTTTAATAATTGGTTTGTTCAATAAATTAATTAAAAGTAGATACGTCACCTCGTTAGAACTTTACTTTGAAATGTTTGACTTCAAATTTCAGATAGGTCTGGTTTTGAAATTAAATTCGTTAATTTTAAAACAATTATAGTTAAAACAAAAAACTCTTAGTGTAGTTTTTTATTTGTTGAACTGTCAGTCTCAAACATTAAAGGTAGTTTAGACCACAATAAATAATTTATTTATTAATATTAGTAAGACCAAAATAATGCAATTTAATTCTTATAATATAGATTCTTTAAATCTTGACATTGAATATAATAGTGAGAAAGTAGATGAAGTATCTTCTTTTAAATTTCTTGGGATAAATCTTGATAGACATTTGAATTGGAAGGATCATGTAAACCAGGTGTGCCAACGGCTGAGCAGATTTGTATTTGCTCTTAAGAGGGTTCGCCAGACCGTTTCTTTTGACGCCGCTTTAGCTGCTTACCATGGTCATGTATCTTCGGTTCTGAGGTACGGGTTGTTGCTGTGGGGTAACTCAGTAGATGTTGAGAGGGTATTTAAAATTCAAAAAAGATGCCTCAGAGTGATCAATAAGGCTTGGTTCCTTGATAGTTGCAAGCCTCTCTTCAGGAACTGTAAGATTCTACCTCTCGCCTGTATGTATGTAAGGGAAATTTGTCTTTTTGTAAAAACACATCCATCCTATTTTAAAAAACGTAGTGAAGTGATTGGCAAAAAAGGATTCGATTTGAGAATTTGCTTTACAAACCCCAATCCCATAAGGATATATATAAGAGAAATGTTTATAATATGTGCATCACCATTTATAATAAATTACCACGAGACATAAAAGAGTTGAATGGAGATATCTTTAGGAAAAAGTTAAGTAGATGGTTACTGGAGAAATGTTTTTATAATATAAAGGAATATTTGGAAGGTTAATTTGTAAAGTAAATAATTTTAATAGTACCTAAGTATAATAATAAGACTAACAAACAATTTTGCACGCCTGCGTGCAGGCTGAATACAGTGACTAAATTAGTTATAAGACCTGACATTTTAAAATAAGTATTCTTGCAAATAAATGATTGATTTGATTTGATTAATATTATTATTGGAACATTTTTTTATCATAAATCTAAATGAGATCTATCTAAGATAATCTTTGAGCAGGTATCTACTTAATTAATAATCGTAGGATAAATGGAATATCAACATTTAACTCCCTATTAACAAAATACCCGTACTAACAGTTATCTAAGGGAATAAAGACTTTTAAATATAACAAAATTATAATGTTAATTAGGTAAGTATACGTACGTATCACTTCACTTACGACTTGTTTGAGTATATTTTGTGTGGATAAAAATCTTACTAAAAGTCATAAGTGCACTTAGGGCACTTAGAATAATTATAATTTTTAAGAACTGTAGATACGTCAAGCATACATCTAGACACAGGGAGGAGATACAGATACGCCGATTAGACAGATCGGTTCATCTTCAAAAGTAGATAAAAGCAACGTTACAAATGTCAGTTACGCCAAAATGTCGGTTACGTCACTTAGTCAGACAAGCGACGAGCTGAGCTAGAGCTGAACAATTTTGCTTCAGGACGAGACGCGCAATAGGTACTTTCTTGCTACACTACGCTACCATAGCGAACAAATCTAAAAGGGATTGGTTAAATTTTTGATAATCATATATTATATCAGTGTAATATCCATCTATTAAATTGATTACAAGGTTGTCTGGAAGAGATCAATCTAAGCGATAAGACCGCTCATTGTTTCCATACTTATAATATAATGATTATTTTAATGTTTTACTTTTTAATGTGGTGTGCAATTAAAGTGTTTTCTATCTTTTGCGTAAAGTCAAGCTAAATGAGGGTATTCAACTTTTCGTAGTAATTACAGTAGAAATTTGGTGCGTCGAGATGCATTGCATATTGTACATGAAATGCATCTCGACGCTAGTTCACGCGAAGGTTTGCTTGCGACACAGAAGGTTGCGGGTTCAATTCCTGCCTCGAAACGAATATCTGTACAATCTGCAGATATTTGTTCAGGACGTTCTGGGTATTTTCTATGTATAATAAAACATATCTATTTATGTAATGTATTGTATTAAGTACATCAGTTATCTAGTACCCATAACACAAGCTCTGTTTAGCTTGGGGCTAAATAATGTTCTGTGAAATGTCCAGCATTTATTTATTTATTATTTCCGCTCAACAGATTAGCAAAGGTTTGAGTTTGTAGGTCTTTTTCTCGACAAAAAATATTCCTACTACACCCCATTGTTTCTTCTCCTCTGAGTTTATATCGTGACTAGCTGCAATTTGATTTTTTGTCTCGTAGCTAAATGGTTCTAGGCTTAGATCGTGAGAACTGCCACAGAGCAGTTAGCACGTAGCGATGCGTCTAACTTCAGGTCAGGAATAACCTTGGATCTAATTTTATCAAATTTATCTAGGGATTAGGAATAATCTGGAATTTTGGCAGTTGATTTACCTACTAGGTTAACGGGAGGTTGAGATGATTTCTAATATATCTACCGTTATGTATATGCGGTATTATTCAGTTCCGATAAGGTAAAGATCAGTTTGTAAAACATTGAAAACTAGTAGATATATATAATAACAAAAATGAGTTAATCTTAGCTAAGTAATATAATGTACTATGTTGTAGTATAAATAAATAAATGCTGGACATTTCACATAACATTATCTAGCCCCAAGCTAAGCAGTGCTTCTGATATGGGTACTAGATAACTGATATCTGACTGATAAACATAGAAAAATACCCAGAACACCCTGAACAAATATCTGCAGATCGTACAAATATTTGTATAGTTGTATTGTTTGTAATATTTGTATAGTTGTTTGTAATATTTGTGTTTGTGGAATCGAACCCGCAAGCTCCTGCGTTTGCTCGCGAACCTTCGCCCGCCACGCCACAGAGGTCGTCTAAGTATGTATAGACACAAGCCTTTTTTCCCCGAAGGAGGGAGCGGTCAGACAGACGTCTTTTCACAATGAGTTGCACAATTGCAGGAGCATAGAAGTGACGTGAACAGTCTATTTTTTTAGTATTGAACATTTTTAACCACACGTTTCTCTAAGAGCATTCTACATGTTATTCAATTCCATCAGAAATATATGTGAAATACCTTGAAAAATCAATATACTCTAGCCAAGTTCCATTACGGGTTCAAGGGCTATAAAAGGGATAATAAAGAAAGAACTACCTACACAAAACCTTGACACGAGTGATCCTTAGATATACCATCTTATCCTA
This sequence comes from Epirrita christyi, assembly GCA_951392215.1. Taxonomy (NCBI): domain Eukaryota; kingdom Metazoa; phylum Arthropoda; class Insecta; order Lepidoptera; family Geometridae; genus Epirrita; species Epirrita christyi. The sequence continues at coordinate 4,327,068 of OX595843.1, forward strand.
TCTATAAAGATATACTAGCTCGAAAAGAAATAGCTAGCGTGCTTAAAAAAATACCTAAAAAAGATCATTAACTCTTCTTATCTTTGATCTATGATTTACAGGCTTGCCCTCAAATGGGTGAATTTACATGTTAGCTACTTTTTAAGGTGTCTTTGTCTAAAAAACAGAAACAAACCCTTGGTGAAAAGGTGAGACTTCGCAGGGATATCTTATGAAACTGTTAGTTTCGCATTTTTATATATGAATTGAACCTGGGATCTATGTAATTGAGGGTTTTTAATATTTCATAGTAAAAAAAAAGCAAATTATTAGTTTGTGACAAAGACAAAATATTACTAGTACGTAGTAGTAGTAGTAGTTCGCTGTAGAACCATCCTTGATAAAGAGTGATCCAACTGCTCTAATTGCACTATGACTCTACCTATAGTGATCTTGGTATACCACGTGGATATCATAGACAAATACTTGTAATGGCAAGTCTACTATCGACTGAAGAAGCTGGAAATTGTTGAAAATATACACTAAACACCACCAAATAGCTTTATGGACTTATATAGTGCCAGATGGCACCTGTGTTACAGTCGCAATATTGTCGTAGTGATTTTACTTCTCACATATTCACCGAGTAATTGAACAAGCATTTCGATTAGGTTTTAGTTAAATTATGATGATTAAGCGAATAGAAAGGTCTACTTCCAAGCATTGGTACATAAGAAGGAAAGAAAAGAAAGAATGAAAAAAAAAGAAAAGAAAGAAACAAATGAAAGAAAGAAAAGAAAGAAAGAAAAGAATGAAAGAAAATTAATTTATTTTCCCTCAACATACATTACATGTCTTTTCGTTACTATTTGATATCTATCTCAGTCGTTTTGCAACTGCCTCAGTTGAAAGTAAGTACTTCAGCAGTCGGACAAGTACCTAAACGTTATCCCAAACGTCTTGAAAAGCTTCTCTTACTTTGAAATACAGAAAGCTCACATTTTAAAACATTTTCAAACCAAGACATTTAATATGGATAATCCATATAGACCGAGTTTTAAGATAAAATCTTTTTTGAGATATTTCACGTTAAAATCTTGTAAAACTAAAGGGTATCTGAACTTTACGGTGTCACCTTTGCGTGTAAGTAAAAGTTAATCTACAAACAGGTGTGCAAGAACTTTTTTCGGTAAACATTATCAGCTCGGCATTAAATTATTTATTATAACATGGGTTGGATAATTAGGTTAATAAAAATCGCATTGTCTTGATTGACATTTAATTCTTGTAATTTTTAAGTTCTTTTTAAGTTCCTGAAAACCAGTAGAAGAACCATAGTGAACGACAAAGCTCTCAGAATTAGCAAGTTAAAGTGGCATTGGGCAGATCATATAGCTCGCAGAACTGAAAACCGTTGGGGAATAATGTTCTCGAGTGGCGACCACAAACAGGATGATGCGGTTGAAGAGGGATCTCCACTTAATGGACTAAGGACATTATAAACATCGCAGGAAGTCGTGGGATGGAGGCGGCTCAAGACCATTCATCGTGGCATTCTAAAGGGGAGGTATATGCCCAGCAGTGGACTTCTATAGGCTGGTGATGACGATGAAGACTTCAAAAATTTAAAATTTAAAAATATTTATATTCCCCTGAAAATTTTTGCCAGAACAAAAATCTTTAAAGATTCATTTTAAAGGTAGCAGGAAGTTGGTAGATGGAATCGGCTTGATACCGTTAACTGCGGCTTTGTATAAGGTATGTCCAGTAGTGGACTTAGATAGGCTGATGATGAAGTAAAAAACAATACAATCATTACAAACCATTTTTTAACCGACTTCCCAAAAAGGAGAAGGTTCTCAATTCGGTTGTATTTTTTTTTAATGTTTGTTACCTCATATCACCGGCGTTTGTGAACCGAATTGGAAAATTCTTTTTTTATTTGAATAGATATACTTCCAGATTGGTCCCATTTTTTTAGAATCCAGTTCTGATGAGTCCATGAGGAATTGAGGGAACTCCTCAAATATTGTAGGTAAAATAACAAAACCGCCATATGTAGGTATCTACATATGGCGATTTTGATATTTTCAGCAACAAACCAAGCATTTGCGTTCAGAAAGTATCATAACCCTTTCACCACTATGGTTCTTTCATAATTTTTTTTTCATTCAAATATTTAGTCGAATACAATGGTGGAAGTCGGTTTTTTAAATGAAAAGTTATTACTTAATCAGATCGAATCGGGAGCTAAAATAAGTTTTATCGGTAAAAAACAACCAACACAGTTATTTTCGTCTACGATGTTGTCACTGTAAAAACAGCCGTGAGAAGAAATTTCAAAGTCAGCATTCAAATAAAAGGATTCAATATATCAAAATGCAGCTTGTGCTACCATTTTTAATACAATTTCCGTTTGTTCATTCAATCTAACTAAATTACTCTAGACGTCATTTATTCCAAGTCAACACACAGCTTTGTCAAAAAGTTGTGGCCGTTATTATCGAGTATTTTACTTTCGAAATCTAATCAAAATCTAGCCAATATCATTGATAAAATTTTATAGTAGCGTTTTAACGCTAACTGATACCAAGCTGTGCTAGACCGATGGCTAGCATAGGCTGGCTAACATTAGTAACGATAGCGAGTGTCAAATATCAAATTACAAGACATTAAGACTCCGATAACATTGGCCAATATTAACATTTGCTGTCGTCTCGCTAGCGTCTTGGTAACGTTAGTCAGACTGTGCTAGCCATACTGTTGTACGGCTACAGACAAACTAACGTCATTATTAATAGCGAGTCACTAGCAAGACCAATAGCAAAGTCAAATATTAACCAATCAAATTACAAAAAGATTTCAAGCTACCCCAATTGAATTGGCCAATATTAACATTTGCTATCGTCTCGCTATCGTCTTGGTAACTTTAGTCAGTCTGTGCTAGCCGTACTGCTATTTTCAAATAATGTGCTCTTCCTCATGTCACATGTCAACTTTACAGGGTAAAATGCAAATAAGAGTTAGCGCGTAGGCTGTAACAAATGAATTTATCCAACGAAAATGTCAACATGACCTTTTACTTCAGCATTTCAACTTTAACGTTGTGCTCTTTATAGAACATTTTTACATCAATAGAAATAAGTAAATGAAAACCACACATAATACATATACAATAGTATTTGCAATAATAATGCTCCTTTGCTTTGCAATCTGTTGCCGGAACCTAAAAGATATGATTATGACGAACGAACACATGATTCATTGGAGAACGCCCATAATCTCAGGTTTTGATCCCACGTATCAAGTAATATGCACCAGTGAAAGAGAATCCTACCAGTAACTATGTACGTTGTGATTGTGATTCAAAATTCCAATCCAGCTGTACTCGAAACCCAGATGTTGGCCTTTAATTGGCAATGCCTTGACTGACTTGGTATGGATCAGGCTAAAACTGGCTGCGAAATTAGAGGGCACTATCAAATTGGTTGAGTGCCTTACTAGTACAGTGTTCAATGTTATACCTATGGTTTCCTAAAATTAAAATTATGTCCATTGAAGTTTGAGAACACTGAAGTGAAGTTGAAGCGATCGCTTTTTGTTTTGAAGCGTTCAAAATAAGTTCATAAACCATGATACTCACCATTTACATTAAATTACTGCTTATTTCAAAGTAACGCGATAATGGCGGTCATATTGCACATTTCAAACTGTAACGAAATGGAGGCTAAATCAGGAAAACTTGTATAGCATTTTCCATCCAGAAGTTTATAAAACTGGGCCTAAAACTAGGAGCAAGTCAAATTATGCTTTATCCTCAAAAACTCATCAGAAAATTTGTAGTCATAAAAATACAAGTATGTAGTAAGTTTTGCAATCACACTTGTGTGGTTAAATCTAGATCCCTATAGTACCATAGATTCAAATTAAATCGAAACTCATACCAGTAAAATTTAACTCTCTCATAAAACACTAAGCAGTACTTTATACTCTACTTTGTTATGCGTCATTTTTTTTCTATATATATATATATATATATATATATATATATTTGAAAGAAAATTCTTTGACATATATTTTTTCGTACACCATATTTGTTTGTATAAAAAATATTTAAAATTTTGGTGTTAGTTTTCCAGGAACTATGAGTGAAATTATGATTACAAACAAAAATCAAGAGAATATTGTCTAAATTTTAAAAATAAATCTATAATTAAATCGCTGACAAGTTTGTTTTTTTACTAATAGTAACAAAAGAGCAGAGAAAAAAAATCATGTAGTCTTCTTGAAACATGCTTCACAATATACAAATAATGGGGGCAAAAATTGTATCCAAAGAGGACTGAGTATTTTGCATTCCAGCTAACGAGTTCCAAATTCCAATACTAGAAGCTAAGAAATTCCACGTTTTGTTGAGGCACTATGAAAAGGAAATAGATGGAAATTGAACGGATTGCCCGATCGTGGATTGCTATTTTTGTAACAATGACTTCACCTTATAAGCTATACTTTTTCATGTCTATTTTTAGATGGAAGTTAAGCGAATAACCTTAGCGATGGGCGATAAGGCCGCCCCTTGTACTGCAAATTTTAATAAATCCTATTAAGTATTCCTGGTGTACATTAAAGTGTTAATCTATCTACCTATCTAGCAAGTTTTTGCAAAAAAAGTTTTGTAACAAATTTTTGAAAGCGATAATATTATGTAAAATATAAAAAAATATTATCATTTGTGCGAAATGTATTCCTTTCAGCATGCTTGCCTGAAGAGCCTCTAGAATATTTTGATAAATTGAGAAAATAGTGTTCCATAAACGCAGGATGAAAACAATTTTCTAAGAGAATTCAAAGAAATTCGGTGATAAATACCCGATCGCTTTTCAAAATGGATTTTCAATAATGGGACGGGGAAAAACCCAGAGACAATGAAAAAGTTGGTAATTACGTTGGATGAAGTTCCGAAGCTAAATGGGATCCTTTATTAGCTGTCGATGCGACTCTTAAAGCTATTACTTAAATAATTACTTAAGCGGAGTCGCCCTTAAAAACAGTTGTTCAAATACTCAAGAGCGCCCATTTAGTGTGTCTCGATTACAATGGGAAAAGTTTATCTTTAGTACTTAATGTACTTTTCCGATTCGTTTTTCTAATGGTGCGATCACATACAAAGGTCATATGATTACAGATGCCATGTCCCTTAGAGCGTTTCTCTATCTAAAACAAATTCAAGAGCACAGGGCCACCATGAACTCTTATAGCGATTCAGTTCAAACACTATTCAGTACAAAATATCGGTTCGTCGTTGACATCCGTCATCATTGAATAACTTTAATCGCAGAAGTCTATAGACCTTCTGCTACTGTGCCTTTAAATATAGCTGTGGACATCACGGAACCGATATTTTATGCTGAATAGTTTTTGAACTGAATCGCTATATCAGCTCATGGTAAGGCCTCAGGTGCCATGTTCCTTCGAGCGATTCTCCATCTAAATAAAACAAATGAAAGAGCACTTGTAGGCACACGTTCGTATGTTAGCAAAACAAGCCTGCTGGTACCTTTATACGAGAACGCACCATGAGGAAAAGTTAAAGTATTGATGTGAGTCCTACTCAAATTTACGGCAACCAGAGATGTCAGGTTCAATGATGTGAAGATATTTTATGTTCCCTTTTCATTCACTTCATATGAGGGGAAAGGATATTGATGACTATCCCGATCAGTATCTTTCGCTAATATAGTTTGATATGTATGTTATCTTGCATTATTGTAATAAAATTTTAATCATAGTATCATAAAATAGTATGTTAATAAACACTTAACTTTACCCACCACTATTATCATTGCTCCCACTCCTCTAAGGTTTGCTGGAAGAAAACTCTTTTAAGGTTAAGCTCGCCTTTGTACATGTCTTTTGTGTAAGTTTTTTTTGACTGTAATTTTGTGTACAATTAAGAGTACTATTTCAATTCGAAATACAATTCGTTTTCAAATATTTTCAGGACGCGGAAGCAAACTGGTAATATTATAAAAAAAAGGAAAAACGAGCTTACCATTGACGTACACAAGCATCTAATCACTATCTCACAAACTCAAATCCATCATGCACATCAGCCGTGACACAGCGTGATAAAGTACACAGTCAGCAGAATGAATAGAATGAACATTTTGAACACTTCACAAGACTATTCGAATTTACGATCGTGGATAGGGCTGGCACGGCGCGGGTGACTTGCGCTAGGGTCAGCACCACACTGGCAGGGATGCTGAGAGAGGTGGTTGCTACGATACACCCGCCACCCCTGTCGCCCGCCGCACCCTAGACGCAACCTAGTTTTACGTATAGCCACTGTCTGCGTAATGGGCTCTCAGCAATTTCCTGATAAAATGGGTCCTGATATGCTATTTGTTTTCAGTTTGTAGATAGATCGATAGATAAGCATTTATTAATAGAATACTGAGTGATTGACATGTTTTGTTTTTGTTTATTTAGGTTTTTTGGTATAATGGCAATTGTTTGTCATCAAACAATCGACATAATATTATACATACATGCATGATTATATCTTTATTGCAACAAGTATATACCTATAATGCTACTGTATATAATAAGAATCTACATATATAACCGATGAAAATGAAATGAAATGAAAATAACTTTGTTGAGGACACAATGTGAGATGTACACTTAATATAAACCTACAGTTTAAGTCCTACAATCGGCGGTCTTATCGCAGAGAGCGATTTCTTCCAGACAACCGCTTATTTATTTATGAATTTTCTAAACATATTGAAGTTACAAGCAAAAACAATGTTACCGACAACGGAGTTGCATGGGTTAGATGCGCACCATCCCCCGAACTAGTGTAAAACTGTATCTCAGGGGTCAGATTCCATCCTTAACACACATTCTCCGCCATCACATGACAGAGCTCTTGCGTACACGGATTGGGAAACATTATAGATTTTATAGTTTGCGATGCGATACGTGACTGACAGACTATATCAACGCACAGTCTAAACCGTAAGTTCTAGAGATCTAAAATTTGGAGGTACATTCCTTTTGCATAGGAGGTCATTAGAAAATTTACATTAGAAAAGGAATTTCTGAAATTGACCTCCTATGGGGATGCAGCGGGGCATTGAAGTTTGTAAGGAAAAAACACCACACGGGCGTTGTCAAGCGTTCCACTATTGATATTAACGTATCAAATTCATGCGAGTCACATCGAAACATACGTTGGTAAATATTTTATCAGGGAGATACATGTATTTCACCGTAGTCTTGCCAACGACGTTTTAAAGGTTGGAGATGGTTGGTGGGTGGACGTGGCTCAAGATCGATTGGTTGGGTTGTCTATGGAAGAGGCTTATGTGCATTAGAGGATTTAACATGCTTTGATGATAATGATGAATTCCTGCAAAATGTAGTGCTGTAGTATTATATAGAAGAGTTCTTTGTTAACTAATTTTTTTTTCATCGATTTTTGTACCCGCTTTGTCTCAAAAATGCGTTCTTTTAGATTTGGCTTGATTATTGATAAATGGTACTCTATAAATAATTAACAAATACAACAAAACTGTAACTGATATTAGTTTAGTAAATACAAATGTATTTGGGATCTAACTTTTTCCAAACTACGGATCTCTCAATGTCTATTAACTGTTATTTCAGTAATTATTTTGATTTACATTAATAGAAAAATTCCTCACACTTACATTTTCTTTACGGAAAAAAATTACATCTTTGTAGGTAGCTTGGTAATTTGTATAACAAATTTCCACCTCTTTTTATTACATTATTCACTTTGACATTTACAGTCTTTCATTAAAACTTCAATCTTGGAAACCCTTCCAAGCTGTCAATTTAAGTTAATCTCGTTTTCGTGTTTTATCTGTGGTCACGTCTGCAGCCGAAGAGTGGTGCCATCAGTCTTCGTCTTTGTCACCTCTGAAGTACTTACAACGTCCGTTGAACTTTTCGTTTTTTCATTTTAAACTTTTGAGGGCTCAATTTATTATTCACGAACAGTTGAGATTATAAAGGTGCTTGTAAAGGTTGCTTTTCTTCAGAACAAGTGGTGTTAAGCGTGCTCAACTTTTTACCCACATATTTATTTATTACTTTTATGCCAACTTGCATAAACTAACACTTACCTTACAATAAATGTTACGCATGTCAAAATTACAGTAATGAAAAAACCAGATAAATGCGAGCGAAACTCGCGCCTTGAGGGTCCCAATCTATAAATGATCAAATGATAAGAGCCCTTTTCGAGTTTCAGACACTTGTTGTGACAAACTTTATCATCCCATTTTAGGGGTGTTGTGTACTCAGGTGGATGCTGCTGCCCATGCCCTAGCTAGTGTTATCCCTTAGTCAGCTTTTATGATATTCACAGAAGGAGATGGAGGGGGCATAGCACTAAGGCATAGCACTAAGCTTTTTACACATAAATTTCAAGTTGATACATATAGCCTTTTTTGAAAATAGTGGTCTTGACAGACAGAAGGACGGCATAAAAATTTATTCTATAAGGGTCCCGTTTTCCCTGTTAAGGTACGGAACCCTAAAAAGTAATGAAATTATTACGTTAAAGTGAACTTAGTTCAAACTTGGTTTGATGCAAGTGGACGTTGGATTTAATTTAGTGGAATCAGTGGATTGGACCATTTTCCGATGTGCTAATACATTCTCCTAGCTGCAATTACATAATTCTTCTTGGTAACTACAATTAAAACGATAACTGTAAATTGTTTAATTTACAGTCAGTCAGTAAATTTCTCGATTTTTAAGATAGTCTTTGAAACCTGTACGAAATCATTCGTAGTTTCTTCAAATTCACTAACAGTTAGAGATATCTGCCTATTAAAAATTACAACCCCAAAAGTAACACTTCTTGAAAATAATTCAGACAGACAAAAGATAAACCCTAAAACTGCAAACGGCTGCAAGCACCGAACCCAATACACTTTCACTAAAACTGCTCGCCTCAATCGATGGTGATCAATCAAAATCTCATTTGATCGCGTCGCTCCGTCGGATCCCATAATCCATCTTGTATTCCACACATTACCACACTAACTATTTGGTGAACTGTGACATTACCGTACTTACTTTGAGATAATCTGTGAGGCTTTCAGGTGATCTGTGACGCACTGCAGCATAGTCAAATTATCATGCAGAGGCCAAGCTTCATTTTTAAGGTTAGCACAATTACACCGTGGACGTGCAGGGCATGGCGATGTATGTATACGTCAAGTTTTATCAACAAGCTACTCTGTGACGTGGTGGTTTTAGCCTAAGAATAAAGGCCACAACACACCGGCTGCGTACGCGTAGACGTAAACGTGCACGTCAACGTACCATAACGTTGTAATGTACATAACTGTATAAGACATGGCACACCGCTTGCGTGACGTGCACGCAAGCGTGTACATACAAAGAAACGCGCGTGTCTACGTTACGTGCTGTATACGGTGTCGCGCGTGTCTACCTTACGTGCTGCATACGCATCTGGTGTGCTTTGGCCTTTATTCCCTCCGTTTCTTCCTTGGGTTTATTACGGTATGGTCAGCAGCATCCACATGAGTGCTCAGCATCAATACCACGATCACCAATCCACCTACGGAGAAATGGGGATTATGAGGAGGCTTCGTCCAGCAGTTGACTTCTATAGATATCGATGATTGTGAAAAAACTGACTTTAGTGGTGGGTTTGGGGCTGAATATTTAAGAATTGTGTCAAATAGTATGACAACAATATAGTGAAAATATCTAAAATTCAGATCTTATACCACCTTTTTTTTAACATATTGTAATTTTAACTACAACCGCTTTGTTACAGATAAAATAGATATTAGAAGTATGTACGTTTTTTGCTTTAAAGCAAGCTGAACCTCTGTACTCCTTGTGCTGTGCGCCACCCGTAGTTGTGACGTCACCGTCATATTTGTCCATCGTTCCCTGCCATGTTAATAAAATTAGTTTCACGTGAGTTTCGCCATCGATCATGGTTGGACGTTTATGAAATATGTAACTGGCCCTCTTAATATAAAACCAAATTATGTTTACACGACCACGAAGGCCAACCAGTTAGATGGACTCAAAATTTCTGATACGTCCTGTCAACCTTATTAATAAGCCCAGAATAGCTTTAGTTTATGGTGCTTTCTTTCTCCTTGTTATTTCTTAAGTTCCACAGGTTCAGATCTTAAATAAAACCCTCCTCCACCTCGTTGAACTTTTTGGCTGAATTATATAACAACAGTCATATAAATGTAAACCTTAATAATAAGGAAAGGCCAATTCAAATTGAATTAGAGCTAGGCGAAACGAAAAGTCGTAGTTTCTCATTAATTTAAAAACTACATGCTAGAGATCTTCATAAAATGTTGTTTTAATTGTTGGATAAAATTCTTCAAAGTTCGCATTGTTTTATTATTTTTTTATATTAACAACATTTTTTTTTAGATAGTTGATTCATAATTCAGCCAAAAAGTTTGATGAGAACCTTAAATGACAGACAGGGAAAAAGATACCGTCTTATCAGTTTATGCCGTTATTCATCTATTTGTTTAAACTAAGGCATAATATTTAAGCTGCCTATAATCATAGCAGCTTTCCACAAACCGGGAAATCCTAGAAACCTGTAAGCAGTGCACAACCGTGTAGCAACTAGAAACTAAGCTAACAACGCGATGTTACAACCAGCTTAGTGTTGACGTCGACTGGAAACTGGCTTAAAACCTACACGAAGTGTCACCTACATGCTATTAGATGTGGAGTTAGAAATACTGCGTATTCCAATTTGTACCCTTTTTCCATTTTCGTAGCTGTTGCTGCTACGTCGTAGCAGATCGTAGCCGTGCTTCATTTTCTCCCCGAGTAACTGATTATTTATCTCACCTTGCCCCAGGTTTGTGAAAAGAGCATTGGATTTTGATCTTTATTAAAATTAACCAGTGTGGTGAATAGATTCAGAGTGCACCCCGTATGGAGGCTCGTTCTTACACCGAATTATTTAATGTACAAAATCTTATTCGATCTTTGTGGCGCGTCGGTCGAGTAGCTGGCTGAGATGCAAGAAGTTGCAGGTTCGATTCCCGCTGCGGGACAAATATTTGTATGGTCTGCAAATATTTGTTCCGGGTCTGGGTGTTATGATACCATGGTACTCGTAGTTCTAGATACCAACGACACAGGGAATCCTAGTGTAGGATCAAGACTACATAATTGACTGTTGGGTGTTAATGTTATGTTATGTTACTCATAAATTCTTACCTTGCTTTTGTTTAAACCACGAGCAAAAATAAACCAAATTTTTCGTTCTAAAATGAAATTGGCTGACGCTTTCGGAAGGGGTTTGTGGGCAACATGCAAGGAAGTCAAGAAGAAGGATATGGTGGCCTGCCGAATCAGCTGTTATAAGGTTAGCTGGCAAGCGGGTCTAGGTAGTAGATTCAGTGTAAATCAGGTGTGAACGGTAGAGCTTAAATATGTGATGTAGTAATGTTTGGGTTGGCAGCGCAAGCCAAATGGATAAAGTTGGGCATGCCTGTTGAATCAAATATTGATAGTGTCACTTTGGGAAGTTGAATGACTTATCTGAAGTGGTCGGGAAACTCAGTAGTTAAATAATTTAAAGCAAAATATCGTCTCATATAGTCTTTGTTTTCATCCTCAGGAAGAATTACAATGAGGGCTTTTCATCTTCGATTAAAAAGAAAAAAAAGTAGTTCAAATTGGTTCGATAGATGGCGCTGACTCAACTGTATCAATCAAGATTGTCTGTGGTTCACGCGTATAAAACTATTATTCTAAGTAGTCTGTGAGTATTAGTCATGATATTCTGTTTGTCATTGCTTCTTGAGTGTGCGCTAGTGATTTCGTGGTGTTTTTAGAAGTAGGCAAAAATAAATACCACGAAACGAAAATTATTTCTACGTTGTCGATATTGACATTTCACTTTATTTTGACACTTGACTGCTACGTTACAGAGCAGCGCCATCTATTTTCAATGCTGAAAGCATGATTTGAAACGGCCGTGAAAACCCCTCATTCAATTCTCAATTCGGTTGTATTTGTTTTTTTTATTCCCGTACGATGTTTTGCTGCCAGTCTCATAGGTGTCAAACTATATGACATCATGCTCACCAGTGAACCAAGTTGCCATCTTTTATAGTAAGTAGCTTACAGTTATAATTTCATAATTAATTACCTTCTCTTCATTAATTCTTTTCTTAATTAATTATTTTCGACTTGGCATTATTTTAATAAATCTATTTACTTGACATTGGCAAAATTGAGTATTTCCTAAAAGGTATTCTCGTTTTTTTTTAAACCATATAAGTTACAAAATTGTATCATATTTATGGCTGTTGTATCTTTTGAAGTATCTAATGGAAAATAACAAAATGTTCTGAGGGCTTTATGTTGTTTTATACTGAAAGTGCCATCTCCACTTCTTCTAGAACATACATCCCACTCTATAACTATAAACATGTATTGACGGCGAGGACATGCAACCGAGTTACCAGCTTAATTGAATTTCTTGAGGATTTACCTCCGAGTATATATTCTGACGGACAAATTGCATCACCCCCAGGGAAGCAACCGAGCTCATTAGGTCACTGAAGTGATAGGGTTCGTTAGTATCAAAATAATAATTTAACAAGACCGGGCTTCAAAATTAATAATGGTGAAATTAAAATAAACTAAATTGCTTAAAACAGTTATTCTAGCGATTGTGAAACTCACTGTGAATAGAGGCCCTTTGAGGCCATGACTACCTCTTTGCGGAAAAAGGCGTGTATATTGTATGTATATTATATATATTATTATTCATATACAATGACTATAACTAACAAATATCGAATCAAATTACAGTGGATAAAAAATAATAAGGCTTTTATTTATGCCTAGAATACACCTTTATTTCTTTATTTAAAGTTTATAAGAAATTAATACTACAAATAAATAGTTTAGACTTGGCTCTGATTACCTATAATAGGTTCTCTTTAGTGATGTACTTAATAGGTATATTGTTACGCAAGCTGACAGGCAAAGGAAAGGTTGCAGGAAGTCGGTGTATGGAGGCGGCTTAAGACAGCTCGTCGTGACATTCTAGTGGGAGGTCTATTTCCAGCAGTATACTTCTACAAGTGGATCATGATGATGATATTGCTACGGTGTTAAAATGTATCTAGGTTGCACAAAAATAAACATCTTTCATGGAACAGTAGAAATACGTATTACAGTTTCATAAAATAAAACAGTTACAAAAAAGTCGTTGCCGAAACTGAACTATTAATATTAAAACATTGTGTCTTCACACAACATATGGCCCCCGTTATGGCATACCCAAATAAATCAATCTCAAAATCTCAAAAGAAAACAGAGAAGGCTCAAGACCGTTCATCGTAGCACCTAGGCCACGAATGGCCTAGGTCCAGAGGTGGACGTCTATCGGTTAATAATGATGATGGTAGATATACCAACCTTCAAAACCGCATCCTCAAGATATATAGGAATTATGATCCCAAGCTCTGGTCTGCACTGTTTACACTAAAGTGTCACATACAATTAAACTTGCCTAGTAAACACGAACTTCATGACTACGTTCCAGAACCGATCTTGTTTTAACCATAGAATAAGCATGATGTAGAATTGAAACTACTACACTCAGTGTAGAACATATTAGGCTTCATATACACGAGCGGCCAGATGTCAATACACGAGCGGCACGATGTTGACGGCAGAGGCAACTGCACCAGTCGGCGGCAGCCGTTGACATGTCAACATCGAAGTTCTGCGGCAGCCATCGAGCTGTTGCAACAACTGCAAGCGTCGTTATAGGTCGACGGCTGCCGCCGATGCTTATCGGCTGCCACTGATAGATGTCGACGGCTACAGTTGCCTCTGCCGTTGCCAATTTGCCGCTCATGTACAAGAGCGCTTACTGCGTGACGCAATTACGGTGGTTTTACAAAGGAGTTGCAATTCTAGAATGCTATAATATCTATTCTGCGGTAAAGTTAAGAGAACTGCGTAGTTGAAATTGAATTATACCTAACCCTTTGATCGTAATCCCAGTTGAAACAGTGTAAAGATACAACATAAGTTTTTGAGCCATGTACTTTGGCTACAACGGCAAACAAACCATCTAATTATTGAACTGTTTTCGAATTATTTTTTATCTTCAATTGATTGACCACACTTATTGTCTCTATATTGGAGTGGAGTGACCAAGCGGAGAGAAACGAAGGAGGAGAACCCAGTGAGCCACCGGAGAGGAACGAGAGAGCGGAGCAGAGCAGTGGAGCAGAGCAGTGGAGCGAGCAAGCGGAGCAGAGCGAGCGGTCAGCCGGCTTTTAACGGATGGAAACTGTTACCTATTTTTCCAGGGAGTATGCATGTTAGGATTCCAAAATAATAAGAAAGTTGTTGTTATATGCTTAGCGGATAGTAAGTATCAGTATAAGTGGACACGCCACAGTACAGAACGGTACCAGTACGGCCAGTTTTAAGTTAAATGTGATTAAATGATAAAACTAATATTTTGAAAAGATCTATCTAACGATACTCCGTACGTTGAAGCATGTCAATAAAAATACAATCCTACTTTACAATGCCCAATGTATGTAACCCCAAAGAAACACTTTTTCAGAGTTTTTATTTCTTTGTAGGCGTCACTTATTTGTATTACCGTGCACATTTTCGGCATGGTAATATAATACCAAGAAACTACTAGTATATAAAATAACCACTACTATAATGTAACTGCTATAATATACTACTAATATAATAATATTAATAATTGAGCAAGGCCGCTTGGGCCTTGCTCCGTGGCCGGAGGTTGTCCGTTTTGATTTATATTTTTGACTATAATGTTTTTTATTCTATTATGTTTTTATAGATAAAAAATTATTTTTTTAACGAGATTTAAAATAAATTAGTGAAATAATAATAATAATAATGTTTTATTTCAGGCTACAAATGTATAATAAAATTATACCTAAACAATAAGCCCATAGAATATATACCTTATAGAGTAACATATATATTTACACTCAAAACTAACACTTTACATCTTTTGTGGGATTTTGTTTCGATACCGCTTCCCTATAGCGTCGGTAAACAATGCCAGCTGGCCAGAAATCAGGTTTGAGGAGCTCATTCTTGTATCTCGCCGTAACCTGGAGAGCATAGGACTTGAAATCGGTGGCCCTATTGGTCTCCAGCCTCTGGAGGGACAGTCGAATCGTCCCCTCAATCCGGCCCCGGCACCTCTCCTTCACAAATTGCAGGACATCATCTCCTGATATCTTCTCGCTTATTCGGGAGAGGTAGATCTTGATAGTCAGCTCAACTGCATGCAGTGTCGTCGACTCTGTCGGTATATTGCCCGTGCTGCGTTGATTACGGCAAGATCTTACCAAAATAATAACAATAAATACCAAGAAACTACTAGTAAAAGGAGTCAGAATACGGAATACGGAAAATTATAAACAGAAGCAACCCTCTAAAAGCGGCTGCGACACGTGACAATGTTTGACATAATTTCGGATCATGTGAGAACAAATATTGGACATTTTTACAAAATCCCCAAACGATTTGGAACTTTGCCTCTCACAGACGAAAGTATAAAATCTCCCATGTCATCTCATGGAATGGTTACCATAGCAACAGGTGGTTCCCCCTATACCTTCCCCCTTTCTCAAGCCAGGCTAAGCTTGAGTTATTACCTACGTCGCTTAATACGAGAGGTTATATGATGTCTTTTCTATTCTCGCGAATGTCCAACAATTGTAACAGCCTTACATGAAGATAAAATGGTATAATAAAAGTAACAAGGTAGGGCCTTGGGCACGTTGTTTATTGATATTATTATCGATTAAATATTTATAATCATAACCCGCTTTCCGCCCTTCGCTCGATGTACCGATTACATTATGGCTATCGTGGATAGTCGGTCTATGAAGACAGCTGAAGACCATTCGCCGTGGCATTCTTTGGTGGAAAGAAATAATAAAAATCATTTGTAATCGTCATCATTTTTTTTAACATAATTAAGCGAAAAACAACAAACGTAAAAAAAACTAATATCGTATTCATACTTTAAAAACTGGTCATGTGCTAATCGGACTCGCGTGGAGAAGGTTTCGTATTTATTAGTATTTTAGCATAGTAACCACTATACCAATTAACTTATTAGACAATCAACAACTGAACAAATTTTACAGATTTTCTCAATACAAGTATTTTCTGTTTCCCGTGGGAATTTTCCTGAAATAATAAGATAAAAGTTAATTTTGGAAAAATTATAAACCTACTTCAAGCCTATGCCTATATTATGTACAAACTTAAACTAAAAAGTATATGTGGTATACATAGATATAAATTATGTCTAATCTCAATTTGAATAAACGCCATCTATCGACGGCAGGCAGCGGGTAGGTATTTAAGTATTACTATAACGCCATCTATCCACGTCTAGCAGTACCATTTAGCGCATGACACTTCTTGTCATGATGCCACAGGAGTGGCATATCTATCTCGGTATAATATATTAGGTTTCATCAATGGGAACCACAAAAAACCAAAATATTCAAAAAGTACTGAATCAATGTCGATCAAATTTATATGGGACCACCTCTGATGTATGACCTACCAAACAAATAAAGAATCATCAAAATCCGAGTATAATTGACGGAGTAATCGCGTAACAAACAAACACAAAAAAAAACATACAGTCGAATTGAGAACCTCCTCCTTTTTTGAAGTCGGTTAAAAAATAGGGCCCAATATCCCGTTTCTTTTCAAAAATTTTAGTTTCGGAGACTAATGGATTTTCATACAATATTCGTACACTGTTGTTAAAGATTTCTGCAAAGTTTGTTGTAAGTGCTGCTTTGTGCTTGTGTTTCACGTGAACAATTATTGTGAAATTACTTGGTAGTTGGAAGAAAAGCATTTGATGCGAAACAAGCATCAGTTGAAAGCTTATGTATGTAAGAAAGAATAAGAATGTTAAAATTAATAAAATAAAATAATATCAATAAAATACACTCGAGAGCAATGAATCCGGGTCACTTAAAGAATCCTAAAAATCTCGGAAACTAAAAATGCTAGGTTAATGCAATAAATTGTATTTAATAGACAATGTAATACTCCTTAAATGAAGGTATTAAAACTTCTTAGTTATTGTAAAGTTATATCATAAAAAAATCAAATTTGAAAAAGGGCCACTTTCGAAGATGGAACTACGAAATTACAGCATTTGGTTTTGCTTTTGTTTGTAATCTGTCATTTATGTGGGTACATAAACCATGTTGATAGTGCTCTATATTCATTATTCAAGCTGAAATTATGTCGCTTACGCCTGAAGAATGCACCAGAATACTTACAATGCTGGAAACCGGCCGGAGTCAGCGCGATACAGCCAGGACTGTCGGTGTGTCGCTGTCAACAGTACAAAGAGTTCTCCGACGTTACGAAGAAACTGGTTCTAACCTACGCAGACCAGGAACGGGCAGAACCAGGTGTACCACAGCACGAGAAGACCGATACTTGGTGAACACCATGCTTCGAAATCGCTTTCTCACAGGAACTGAACTCACAAATCAGTTTCGACGCCTCGGAGGAAGTAACCCAAGTGCATGGACAGTAAGACGTCGGCTTGCTGAATCTAACTTAAAACCCCTTAGACCTGCAAACGGCCCTAAACTGGAGCGTGGGCATCGTATTTCAAGACTAAGATATGCCCAGAGCCACGTAAATTGGAGTATTGAAGATTGGTCAAAAGTTATGTTCTCCGACGAATCAAAATTTATGCTCTACAAGCACGATGGAAGACACAGAGTGTATCGAAGACCAGGGGAAAGATTCAAGCAAGCATGCATCGAAGAAAAAGTAGCCTACGGTGGTGGGTCTGTACTTGTGTGGGCCGGAATTTCTTCTGAAAGTCGCACAGAGCTGGTGATCATAGAAAACGGCTCTTTAACTAGCGTAAGATATGTGGAAGAAATCCTCAATGATCACGTTGGTCCATTTATGGTCAATTTAGGTGAGGATGCTATATTTATGCATGACAATGCCCGACCTCATACAGGTAGGATTGTGAATGACTACCTTCAAGAGATGAACATTACTCGTATGGAGTGGCCAGCGCGCAGCCCGGATATCAACCCGATCGAGCATGCTTGGGACGAGCTAGGCAGATGCGTAAAACAACGAAACCCTCCCCCAATCACGCTTCGTGAGCTCAAAATTGCTCTCACAGAGGAATGGGAGAATATTCCCCAAAATCGTATAAGGAACTTGGTGTACAGCATGCCAAACCGCGTAAACGCAGTAATGGAAGCACGAGGAGGCAATACGAAGTATTAAAATTCAAGAAAATCGTAATAAAGTTCAAAAATTTCATGTTTCCTATTTTTGTTTTAAGGAGAGATCAGCAGTTTTTTTCTTTATGTAATTTTGTGTTAATAAAATGTATGGTGACTCATATTTTTTTTACCTTCATTTAAGGAGTATTACATTGTCTATTAAATACAATTTATTGCATTAATCTATCATTTTTAGTTTCCGAGATTTTTAACATTCTTTAAGTGACCCGGATTCATTGCTCTCGAGTGTACTATAAAAAAAATCATCCGTTTTCACCCTACGAAAGTCTGCCCCAAGTTTAAGAGTTATCTATCGAGCTTACTCAAAGTTAGATATTTCTGGAATATCGAAAGCTCTTTTTACTCGATCTCTCGAAACTTGACGAGTGGTCCGCAGTGCGGATACCCGATACTTAGGTATGATACGCGTGTCTTTTTAGGTAGAAACTTAAGCTACGCAAGCTGAAACGAAATGGTTATCGAGAAATAATATAACATGACACATCCAACAGTCACTTACTGATCCCAAACATAGATATTCCCTGTGTCGGATGTATGAGGAACTATGTGTACCATAATATATCCATATATTTAATATCTGTACTTACCCATTTACATGTTTCTATTAGATTATTATTTATAAGTATAACAAGCGTAGCGGGTGCTGTCTTGCATATTTTTGCTGATGTTTATTTAATTTTGACTACCTTCCTAAGGTTTTTATGTTTTCGTTTACTATGTATCAGCAACTCCTTGTTCCGAGGCACCACACAGGCGATTCTCACCTAGTGGTAAGACGGACCATTTATGTACTTAAGCCAAGCCGTTTGTTGCCTGATTCTTCTAGGCTTGGTCGCGTTGGAACAGGACTAATTTTAGTTTATAAGACGATTCAAAATGATCCTTGTGATTTCAATGAATAAAATTCTTTTTGACTTTGACTTTGATATCACAACACCCAGACCCGAAACAAATATATTTTGCAGTTCATGCAAAACAATCGTCCACTGCTGGATGAGGTCTTCTTATAGAATAGGGAGATTTGCCATAGTCACATGCTTGGCAGGTGGATTGGTGATCGCAGTATTGGTGTTAAGTTTTATAAGTAACTAGTTGCGCCCCGCGGTTTCACCCGCGTGAATAATGATGAAAATTGATGATGATGATGATGATGAAAAGTAGCCTATGTGTTTATCCAGGGCGTAAAGTATCTCCATTCCAAATTTCACTCAAATCCATTCTGTAGTTTTTACGTGAAAGAGTAACAAACATCCATCCATACTCACAAACTTTCGCGTTTATAATATTGGTAGGATGGTAGGATAGAACTTCTTGTGAAAGAGTTCGTCCAGGGAAGTACTACCACCGTACCTATTTCTGTGTTTCAGTTAGAAGTGTACGGTTACGGGTGCTGGTGAAATATGAAATAACAGGCACAAAAGACTTTTCATCTTTATGTCTCAGGGTCAGCAGCGTGCATGTGATGCCTCTGGTGTTACAATAGTCCAAAGGCTACTTCTTTCCATCAGGTGGGACCATAATATGCTTGTTCGCTTGCCAAGTAGAAACAAAAGGTACTCAGGTGGATGCTGCTGCCTATAGCCTGGCGTATTAATATTATAATGTATCGTGTGAAGTATTATGTTATATGATATATTATAGGGTTACCTTGTATTACGGAACACCACTTTTGCTTCAACTACACATAACAAAAAATTAGAGATAGGTCACTCTAATTTTTTTTCTGATTCATTGTTTCAAAAATCTGTAACTTTAAGTAGGTACCTTGATAAATGTTATTCAATTATATCTACGAAATTTTATGAAGACCTGACTTGTAGTTTTTGAATAAAGAGGAAACTGGGACCAAACGTAACGAAAATACGTAATTTATCATTAATTTAAAAATGAAAATATTTATTAAACATACAGACACTTATAAAATTTTGTAAACAAGTATAATTGAATAAGATTTATCATGTTTTTCTTTTTTGAAACATTGAAATTTTAAGCGTAATTCAGTTGAAAATTTCGGCGAGGTGTACGAGAACCTTAAGATAATTTATTAAATTATTAACTTTATGATCTGGATGAAATGATACAAGTGGATGCTTGATGCTACTTTAAAATAAATTACATAAATTAAAGCAGAACTCAAATACAAGTCTTAAGTTGAGCCATTAAACCTTGAAGACAACAACAACCATTATTTTAAATTATCTTTTGCGAAGTCATCTAATCTTTGACATTCAATTATTATAAGTAGATGAATAAAATAAGCAAATAAGCAATTTTTTTTACGTATTCTAAAGAAAACTCTTTTAGAGATTCTTTAGTAGTTAAGTTTCTTTTCTTACTTTTCTGATGAAAGTAATTTTTGTTAAAATTTCGTTTTAACTAACTTTACAACGCTACAGTTTTTAATTAAAATAACCGTTAAGGTTTAATACGAAAAATATATGTTTAAATGTCATCATCATCATCATCCTGTAGAAGTCTCCTCCTGGATGTAGGCCTCCCACTTAGAATGCCACGACGAACGGTCTAAAGCCACCTCCATCCACCGACTTCCTGCGACGTTTATAATGTCTAGTCCATCGAGTGGTGGTGGTGGTGGTTAGGTGGTGGAGTGGTGGTATAATTTAAATGTACTTTGTGTGAAATCATACGGACAAGTGTGAGTAGGACTCGCGCCTTGAGGGTTCCAATTCATAATTTATCGATTCAAATTTATTTAATAATCTTCGAAACCATTTTCTAGTTTCAGCTACTTTATTAACCGACTTCACAAAAAGGAGGAGGTTCTCAATTCGGTTGTATTTTTTTTAAGTGTGTTACCTCATATCTCCGGCGTTTATGAACCGATTTGGAAAATTCTTTTTTTATTTGAATAGATATATTTCCAGATTGGTCAGAATCCAGTTCTGATGATGGAATCCATGAGGAATTGAGGGAACTCCTATCAAATATTGTAGGCATACATATGGCGATTTTGATATTTTCAGTAACAAACCAAGCATTTGCATTCAGAAAGTATCATAACCCTTTCACCACTGTGGTTCTTTCATCATTTTTTTTTTCATCCAGATATTTAGTCGAATACTATGGCGGAAATCGGTTTTTTAAATGAAAAGTTATTTCTATAAACTTTACCATTCCATTTTAGGTACAGGGTATCAAAGGAAAAATTCCTCAATTTTAGACTTATTCCTATATTTGTTTCACAGCGCTCTTCACAGAATTTCAGAATTGTAAGATCACTAGGAGTGCCCTAGAGACTTTTAATTTTCGCGATCTCCAAACAAATTACCATTATTTTTAATGCATTGCGTACGGCACTATAAAGTTGTAGATTTTTATATTTGGTATAAACAAGTTGATACCTTAAGCCATTCCTGAGAATAAAGGTCTTGACACAGACAGACGGACAACAAATTGATCCTATTAAGGGTCCCGTTTTTTTTCTGTTGAGGTACGGAACCCTAAAACCAAAAACTTAAATTAGAACTGCCGTGTTAATAATTTTCTGCATTCAACTTTAAAATAAAAGTTGTTTTTAGAAATTCCTTCAAGTTTGAAAACTCGGCCATGAAAATACATATATCCTTTCAATTTACCATTTTAAACTTAACAATAAAAAAACATTTTACAAAACCAACAGATAAAAACATTGAGCTGAAAATTAAATATGGGCATCTAAAATATCTCTACTCAGAGTTTTCGGTTCAACGTCAATTAATTTGCCTTCAGTCTTTCAGCCATAAAAAGGTTAATACTACAGGTTAATAATAGGCTATAGAAACGAAACTCCTTTATAAATTGAAGTCCCACAAACGCATGCACTCTTCTCGCACTTTAAACGCCTAATAGGCACCAAGACAAAATATTTAATCATCTAGAATATTCTGCCTAGTATCGGAGTTTCACTTCTATAAATTATTTATTCTGCGTTTCACTCGCTATTTCAGTGGGAAGGTCTGCATTTTTAATTCAATCAACTAAATATATCCAGTGCTGAATCTAATTTCAAGCGAGCTTTGGAACTAAGTATTTTAATTTAAATCTGAATAAAGCTTTAGTTTATCGACTGGTGGTTTAGTTTTAGTTTTAGATGCTGATGTAGGGATTTTAAATTATTTTCATTTATTTCTACTATTAGGTACAGCAAGGAACTCTTCTCCATCATCATTATCAGCCTGTAGAAGTCCACTGTTGATGGAACGGTCTTGAGCCGACTCCAGCCACCAACTTCCTGCAACCTTTATAATGTCTTTAGTCCACCGAGAGAGGGGCCTCAAGTGGGTCGTCCAGTTTGCCGTTAATGACTCGAGATTTTCTATTCCCCAACGGCCAAAGGAACACTTAAGTTACGTCAAATTATACGGTAGCTTAGCAAGGTTAGTTTATCAATATGCACACATATTAGGAAAGAAATAGACAGGTATATAACACTATACTTACAAAAAAAATAGGTATGTTTATTGCCATAAAATATAGTTCCTGGAAGATCGAGCTTTTCTTAGAAAACTCGGAAAAACGCGACTTCCCAGAGATGAGATCTAGCTAGATAAATTTTTCGCCCCCAGAAACCCCCATATAGTAAATTTCATCAAAATTGAGCCATATTTAAGATTCAATTAAAATATGCGTGAAAGGTCTCCTGATTCCCGCAAAATCAGTGTTTTCTATACCAAGAAGTGTTGGAGAGCTGTAATGAGAAAAAACACAAAAAAAAAACTACCCACTTTGTTAATGTTCCACCTTAATAGTATAAGATTAAATTATAAAAAAACAATTGCAGGTAGGTACACAAAACACTCAACTGTTTATAGGCATCGTAAGAGTTCAAAGAATAAAACATTAGTGTCTGACCTTATTTGTTACAACAGTCAGAAAAGTACCTACGCATTTAGATTCCAATGTAACTTTGCAGACGCGAATTAATAATACTAGGGATGACCCACAGGCATACACAGATTTATTTACTTATTTATTTATTATTATTATTATTAAAAAGCCAGGGCTTGTTTTGATTTTTGCGGTAGTAAATTATAAATAATGACTAAAACACCTTTGATAAACTCTGGAGTAAAATCACTATCGCTCGACATTTTTTAACAACATGAATATTGCAATGAAATTCACTGAAAATCACAGCACAAGTCTTTAGTTTCACATTCTTTGTAAACGCACCTTTTTTTTTCGAGTTCTGCCTATTATGTTCTGTCGTACCTATTGTAACGACTCTTCATTAGTTAAATTTTCAAACATTTATGCTAAATTGTCAAGTTTAAAGATGTTTTTGCGTTTTAACATAAATAAAAGATCCATTAGTACCTTACATTTTTCATTCTACAGAGTAAATCACACGTGCTACGACAGGACATTTATTTTGTAACGCTGTTAAGGTTGCTTTTAGAATACCTAGATGTTAATGTAAAAAGGCTCTTCGCTGGTTATTCAGTTGTATTTCATTATCATCATCATCATACTGAGTTACCTCGACTCCTTTTCCCTAGAGCTCGTGAGCCTAAGAGATCAATGCGTTTTATTAAAAAAGCATGTTATAACTATACCCTAATTTTTAACTGACTTTCCAAAAAACGAGGAGATTCTCAATTCGGTTGTTTTTTTATGTTTGTTACCGCATGTCTCCGGCGTTTATGAACCGATTTGGAAAATTCTTTTTTTATTTGAATAGATATACTTCCAGATTGGTCCCATTTTTTTCAGAATCCAGTTCTGATGATGGAATCCATAAGGAATTGAGGGAACT
Source organism: Epirrita christyi (assembly GCA_951392215.1). NCBI lineage: Eukaryota > Metazoa > Arthropoda > Insecta > Lepidoptera > Geometridae > Epirrita > Epirrita christyi. The sequence goes on from OX595843.1 coordinate 4,351,212, forward strand.
CCTCAAATATTGTAGGCGATTTTAATATTTCAATTTAGTATATGGCGATTTTGACATTTTCAGCAACAACCCAAGCATTCAAAAAGTATCATAATCCTTTCACCACTATGGTTCTTTCATAAATTTTTTTCATCCAAATATTTAGTCGAATACAAAGGCGGAATTCGGTTTTTTAAATGAAAAGTTATTGTCTATAGACAATTGATTGTGTATCATACGAGTATATATACATATGATACACATACATGACACTTATACACACAGTGGCATATCTTGATATTTGTTTGTTTATCAAAATTGTCTAAGATTAAAAATCTGAGTATCGGCGCCTTACACCCTTATGTACCTACCCGAACGAAGTATGTTTCTAATTTGGCGATTTTTTTGCCTAACTCCATAAAACTTTGTACACATGATCAGTACACTAATTCCTAGACCCGTGGTGCGTTAGTTTCTTATAAAATTACATGTTTACCAAATCATAAATATAAAAAAAACTAACGCCATGATATTAGTGTACCTACTGATCTTGTGTACGAAATTTTATGGAGTTTGATAAAATAATAGCCATAAAGTTAATTTTTGGAAAAAACATAAACCGACTTCAAATCTGAGCTTATAATGTATTTAATTCATGTTTGAATAAACGCCATCTATCGACGGCTAGCAGCGGCTAGGTATTTAAGTATTACTATAACGCCATCTATCAACGTCTAGCAGTATCATCTAGCGCTGACAGAACCAAGAGTGACACAGTCATGACACAGTATATTAATAGGTTTTTCAATGGGAACTACAAAAAACCAAAACTTTCAAAAAGTGCTGAATCAATTTCGATAAAATTTATACGGGACCACCTCTGAATTATGAACTACCAAACAAAAAAAGGAACAATCAAAATCAATGCATAATTGACGGAGTAATCGCGTAACATACATACAAAAAAAAACAAACGTGAATTGAGAAGCTCCTCCTTTTTTTGAAGTCGGTTAAAAATAGAAGCAAACGTCTTTCGCATACGAAAGGGCATACGCGCCTTACCTGTAACCTTCTCTTAATATAAAATTCAACTGAAATCTCCGCGCTAGATTTCTAGCCTTTAACTGGAACATAAAAATGTATACTTTCCATTTCACGAGCGGCTGCTCATCAGCCAACAAACTTTGAATATTCTAAGAATGCAAATTGAATATTGATTCAGATGGTTCCATTAATTAGTTGGTTCTACTAAATTATTCATGGAGGCTCCCGATGCTAACGAGCTATCGTGGGGGGAGCTCACAAACTATGTTATACAGTCGGGTAATTTTTATCCTTCATCCTGTTTTTGTGGAAAACTTTGTGAAGTTTCTTTAATGGGTGTTTCTTAATATTTTCCAAGCTTTTTTACATAATATCATCTTTGGTCCTCGCTATTACTAAACAAGCGATATGAAATGTATGAATAAAAAAATGAATGAATTTTAATTAATTAATATTCTATGGAGTTATTGAATTTAGAAATGAGAAGCGACTATACACCATACAAATGTGTATATGTGTGAGTGTGGTGAGGGTGTAGGGATGTGTGTACTTGTGTACCTAAATTTATACATGACTCATCATCCTCATCATCATCACTAGACTATTTACATCAACTGCTGGACGAGGCCTCCCTCATTGAATACAATGGGGAGATTTGCAATAATCACCACGCTTGGCATGCGAATTGGTGATCGCAGTTGGTGATAAGTACACATGGTGTCATCTCTTCGTAAGGCTTTAACTACTTCCACGGGAAGATGAGGAGGGGTCTAGGCCGGACATACCACGGCACATACCTACATGACTAAAAGCATATAAATTGCTTGAAACCTCAACCTTGGGTTGTATACTCGAATCAATCCAACATGACAACCAGTAACCGGTAAAATTCAATGTTATTATGATTACAACTTAAGATAGTTTTTATCGAGAATAAAATGAAGTGTATTACTTTAGTTATTTAATTCATATAATATGTTGGCAACTAATTAGTGGTAAGATAAGTTTGTGAGCTGAAAGATCTCAATAGAACCAATTGGATCTTGATCACTGGATCTACAGAGAGTAAACGGAACTCATCACCTATTTAAACTTGACGACTTTCGTGGTGCGGCGGGCGAGTATTCGGCTGAAATGTGATAGGAGCGGTCGATTCCCACTGGGGGAGAAATGTTGGCATGATCTTAAAATATTTGTTCCGAATCTGGGTGTTGTGGTGCCACGGTACTCGTAGTTTTCGATACCCACGACACAGGGTATCCTAGTGTGGAATCAGGACTATGTATGTGACTGTGACTGATTGTAATTAATTATGTATGTATGTAACAAATTGAAATGAATTGATGGATGTTAAAATATCATATCACACTGTGCCTGCCAATAAACTGACTTTGATTTTTATTTGAAGTAATTTACCAAAATATTGCCGATTTTTATTGGAAAAATAAAAAAAAAGTTTTGCCGAAGTTATAGCTAATTCTATCTTAACTCAACCGTCGGAAAAATAAATTTCTTAATGAAGTTACTGAATAAATATTATGGACCTAGTTGGACACACGTTGCGATGCGGCATCAGGATAAAGCTGTTTGAATATATTGTTCAGCAAAATACACACAAACACTCACTAAAAAAGGCATCCTTAAGCTTATTTCCGTAACACAGATTTAATTAAACTAAAACGGACAAATGCCAGCGTGGCTTGCGCCCTGAGGGTTCCGATTCTTAAATTATTTCGTATCGCAAATTCTGACACTTTTTCCTACAACTTTACTATCCCATTTTAATTGTCAAAAATTAGAAATTCCTCAATTTTAGACAGTTCCTTTTATTTGTGTCACAAAGCCTCCAGCATTCCAAATTTCAGAACTGTTAGGTCACTTGAAGTACCCTAGAGGGTTTTCATTCGCGATTTCCATACAAAACTTAAATATTAATTGCCATTTTATAAATTTAATGGCCATCCAACGGTTTAAGAAAAAAAATTGTTAATATTTTAAAACAGTTTTATTGTAGTACTGGCTGGTTGCACGATCAAATTACATCACCGCATCAAAGAATACTAATTATTTCTATTACCGCACCGTGTGTCCCGCCCTAAAGCAAACATGCCGCCTAAGCAAACTCGCCTGAAAAGACAACATCAAGCTAAAAAGGATAATTAAAGGAAAACAAAATATCTTGTTTCAACGAAGCGTGGTATCGAGTGAAGAATTTGTTACAATATTTATAAGGGAGGTCGATCAGGCTAATTTTTACACAGTTCTGAGGCCTTACCATGAGCTCTTATAACTGTACGAATTAAAATGCGTGGGAAATGGGTTATTACTTGGTTTATTGTAATATTTTATAAATGGTCACGGTCAACACAGCCATTAGCTCAGTATTCAGTACAGGAGAGCAAAAATATTGCCAGAACATAAAATACTGTCACAAGACAAAGGTGTTGCTAGCACATTAACATAACTTAAGTTCATCGTACAACGATGCAATAATATGTTTAGATTGATCTGAACATAATTGGGGCCCAGCATGAATTCATTCAACAGGTAATTGACATAGCCGTTTTATTGATCTTCGATACACTTTGTTTTTCATTTTAATATCGGCTGCTCGTACTCTACCATCAATACCTGGATATGTTTTTACAATACGGGCCATATTATACTTTAATGGAGCAGTGTTGAAATCTTTAACAATAACCAAATCACCTTCTTTGAGGTTTGGTTGAGGATATTTCCATTTGGGACGGCTTTGAAGCTGTGTTAAATAATCATTAGACCATACTTTCCAAAAATCTTGTTTAAGTTTTGTACAAAGATTCCAAAACTTTAAACGATTAACTGAAACATCTGTTAGATCGACTTCAGGATAACTAGTCAGAGCTGTTCCAATTAGAAAGTGTGCAGGAGTTAAATATTCACAATCACTTGAGTTTGCAGAAAGTAGAGGCCTAGAGTTCAAAATTCCTTCAATTTGTACAGTGACTGTATTGAGCTCTTCATAGGTCAAACATAGGTTCCCCACTACTCTCTTTAAATGGTGCTTCACACTTTTAACACCTGCCTCCCATAGCCCTCCAAATTCAGGGGAATAACTGGGTATAAACCTGAAATTTAATAAGCTTTGAGAGCAAAACCCATCGACAGCATCCCTGTGGGTTTTGGAAGACTGTAGGTCATACAATTTTTTCATTTCATTTGAGGCTCCTTTAAAGGTTTTTGCATTATCACAAAATATGTTCGTGGGCATACCACGCCTTGAAATAAAACGCTTGAGACATGCTAAGAAGGCTTCAGTTGTAAGGTCTGATACAAGCTCTATATGAATGGCTTTGATAGCAAAGCAAACAAAAAGCGCGATGTAACATTTTCTAACGATAGGCTTCCTAACCCTAGCAACCTTCATGTCAAAGGGTCCACAAAAGTCAACACCGACATGCTGAAATGGCCTGGACGCTGTTATTCTTTCTTGTGGAAGGGAACCCATCAACTGCTTAGAAGCTTCAGCTTTTATACGAAAACATTTGACGCATTTGCGCACTACCTTCTTGACCTGTCCGATACCACTGACTATAGAGTACCTTTGGGAAAGAGAGCTCAAAACTAATCTGGGCCCTGCGTGCAAGAGTCGTAAATGTTCCCTTTCTATCAAGAGATTTGTTATATGAGCGTTTTTCGGAAGGATAGCGGGATGCTTTTTATCGTAAGACATCTCCTTGGCATTATGGAGCCTACCTCCTACTCTAAGAATGCCTATTTTATCAAGAAAAGGATGAAGACTACCTACACCAGTTCTTATTATTTTTTCCGCAGAAATTGACTCTACCTCCCTAGAAAAATGTTGCGCCTGAGTACAACGCACTATGACTAACATAGAGTCGCGCAGTTCCGTAGGAGTAAGGTTACTGTCCGTTATTTTATTCTTATTTTTCGAACAGTTATTGTAAAATCTGTAAATAAAACCAATCACTTTTTGTAATTTATAAATATTTGAATATTTTTCAAACAACTTTGTTGAGTATGATGGCTCTACCTGTGTCACGTTGCACAGTGTTTCTCGCTCATCATTTAATTCCAAGTCTTTGGGCAAATCAGACAATTTAGAATTTTCATAAGTGGTATGTGTGAAGTTTCTGTCTAACAAGTAGGTTGGCCCGTGCCACCATATAGAGCTTTGCTGCAATTTGTGCGGCAAAACTCCCCTCGACAATAAATCTGCTGGATTGTCAGAAGTCCTAACAAAACCCCACTGCTTATGATCGGTCAGCTCTACAATTTGCTTGACTCTATTGTTTGCATAAACATTTGACTTTACACAGCCCGACATGATCCAAGCTAGCACTATCTGGGAGTCGCTGTACAAATGTGTATCGATATGGGAAAACCTACCCATCAGGACTCTACCAACTCTTTGTGCAAGCTGGGCCAAAAGGAGAGCACCATTGAGCTCAAGTTGGGGAATCGTCAGACTTTTATTTAATGGAGCAACACGGGACTTGGAGCAGAGCAAGTCTGTTTGCACTGAACCATCATTTTTTAAAATTCTCAAGTAGAGACAGCATCCAAAAGCTTTAATTGATGCATCAGAATATCCTACCAACTCAACAGTAAAAATATCTTTATTATTGACACACCGGTTAACTGTTATTTTACCCATAAGCTTTAACTTATTTAGGAAATTTTCCCAGTATAGAAACTGGTCATTGGGTACTATAGTGTCCCATCCTATTTGCAAGGACCATAGCTCTTGCATGAATATCTTGGCTACTACTATTAGTGGGCCTACTAAGCCGAGAGGGTCAAACATTTTCCCTATGAAACTCAGTATTTTTCTTTTTGAATTTAAGTTATGTCCCTCTTCAAAATGAGGGCTCGAAAAGGTGAAAGTATCTGAAGTAATTTCATACATCAAACCTAGAGTCTTGACCAAATTGTCCCTGCTCATGTCTACATTCTCAAATTGCTTTTGCTCATCTGGAATATCATGCAAAATCTCTATGGAGTTAGAGCACCATTTATGTAGAGAAAAACTACCTAACTTGAGGAGCTCTACCAATTGGCTTTTCAACTCTTGAAGCTGCTCTACATTGTCCATACCACAGATTATATCATCAACGTAGGTATTATTAAGCATTGCTTGAGAAGCAAGTGGGAAGTTTTCTTTGTACCGATGAGCTAATTCTAGTAGGCATCGAGTGGTCAAGAATGTAGAGGCCTTCAGTCCATATGTGACAGTCTGAAGCTGTAGGCAGCTGATAGGCTTCATGGGATCATCTCGCCAAAGAATATTTTGAAGGCAAGTTTGGTGGCTATTGATAAACACGTTGCGAAATGCCTTTTGGATATCACAAATCAGTGTGTATATGTAAGTCCTGAATAAAATTAGAATATCAAAGAGCTCACTCTGTACCACGGGGCCATTCAGCATGACGTCATTAAGGGACACCTGGCTACGGGTTTTCATACTCCCGTCAAACACAACACGAAGTCGGGTTGTCTTACTTGCCTCGTTGATTACAGCATGATGCGCTAGAAAGTAAACAGGATCTCTATCAATGTCATAGTCTGCAATATCGACCACCTTAGCATGTCCCAGCTCAACATACTGCTCTATGAACTGTTTATATTGCTCTAGTAAAATACAATTTGTTTTAAATCTTTTTTCTAACATTAGAAATCTCTGATAGGCAACTGAAAATGAATCACCGAGCTGCAAGTTTTCCAGAGGAGTGATGAGAGGCATGTCGACATAGAAACGACTATCTTTTAGAATCATGGAGTTTTGAAAACTTTCTTCAGCCTTCTCAAACTCATCACAACTCAGCCTTGAAGACTCTGGTACCTTTTCAGACAGCCAAAAATTCTCCATTACATTTTCTAACTTTTTATGATCATGGATAGCAAAATTAGATACAATTTTACATGTAACAGTACTTACTTTGTTATTTTCAGACACTTTTTCATGAATGTTGCCACCAACTACATAACCGAACAGGGTATTTTGCAAAATGGGTCCATTTTGGATTTTTATGCAACCATCCAGTAAAACATCAAAATAAATATCGGCACCCAGTAACAAAGAAATCTCAGCTGGGATATTGAATTCGTCGTCTGAAAGTTTTATATTTTTTGGTAATTTCCACCCGGATACATTTATGAATTGCTGGGGCAACCTTGTAGTTATCTGGTCAACTATGTGACATTTTAAATTTAATTTTACATTGTTGTAGCATGGAAGCACACTTATGTTTACAAGTTTATTAATTTGTGTTGTTTTATTACCAATGCCTATAATATTATGGTGTTGATTTATAGCAATCAACCCAAGTTTGTTTACAAGGCTTGTTGTAACAAAAGATGCCTGGCTGCCTGAGTCGAGCAGTGCTCGGACAGAAATCTCTTCCCCACATTGATTAAGTAAATTTAGCTTTACAGTTGGAAGCAAGATGTTATTGGAAACAGGGTTCGACAACAAAGTCACTGCAGGTTCAACACTAGGACTGGCCTGATCTTCATGCAATAATGTGTTGTGACCTTTTTTACATATCTTACATTTGAAAATGAACTTACATTTCCCGCTATGTGTCTTCAGGCATGTAGTACATAAGTCATGTTTGCGCACAAATGCTAGGCGGGTCTCCAACGCTGCCGTTATGAACTCCGGACAGCTAAAGAGGGGATGGTCACTTTTGTTACAATGTTTACACAATTTTTTGACTTGTGAGGCAACATTGGTCACCTTTGATGGTGTAGATTTATAGAATCTACTTGTACTTTCATAGCAAGTACTCTTAGTGGGTGAACTATCCTCTAACGCTATAGCGCGCTTTTCAAGGAAGTGCAATAGATCTGCCATGGAAGGCATTTTTTCCAAATCCCTATCTAATTGATAAGCTCTATTGGTTATTGGATCGAACTTTCTTGTTAGAATGGAAATCAATAACATATCCCATGTATCGATGGGTTGACCTAGATTTTTCAATGCGTGCAATTGTTGCTGCACTTCTGACACCAACGACCTTATAGAGGCAGCGGTGCCTTTTAGCATTGTAGGTAAATCTAATAGTATACTGATGTGACTTCCTATTAACCGCGCTTTGTTATCAAAGCGCTTTTCCAACAAGTCTAATGCTTCCCTGTAAGACTGATTTACTAGCGGCAGGTTGACAATGACTGCTAATGCATCATCTGTTACATATTTTCTTAAATAAAATAGCTTTTGAACATCGGACAATGATCTGTTATTATCGATAACAGCAGAGAATAAATCGAAGAATGGCTTGAACTTTGTGAAATCTTTTCCATCATAAGGAGTTATGTCAATAGTGGGCAATTTACAAGTTGAAACATTGTGGCATTCTGAGACAGATTTTTTACCAATCTGTTTCAGAGAGGCATTGATTTTAGCTAGCACAGAGTAATATAGTTCTTCTAATGGACCAACCTGTTCGCAGTCGCTTTCATCAATACTTAGTATGTCCAATTGCACCGCTTCATAGCTTTTGAGTGCACTGATGAGCTTATCCTTACGCGCTTCCAGTATGTCCACAGTTGCGGACGCAAAGCTGATGGGATCATTCACAAACGTCTCGATGCGCGTAATGGTAGCTTTGCACTGGCCACGAAGAAGACGATATTTACGCAATATTTCCTTGGACTCCGCCATGGTGGAACGTATTTCGACGAAACGCTTTAGTAGCTACGATATTTACGAACACTCCGCGCACTATCTTAATAACTAAGCCGCACTTGACGATTTTGTTGACTTGAAAAATGTTTGTTTACAAACAAAAACGAACGATGTCACACTGACAGTTGGGTGAGTGAGTGACAGACACGACGACCACCTGAAGTTCGCGCAACTGACGCACCGCGCCCGTAGAGAAGTGAATCGCTCCGCTCCCGTCCGTCCCAATGATGCCAACACGACAACCAAACAGACTCGGAGAAACTTCAGGTTGTTTTTTTTTAGAATACAAAACCCGATGCTCAGAAAACAGCAAATCACTCGATAACTTGATGATCCGATGCTGGTTCTTGATGATGCTTCGTATTTTCGTTCTATTATAGATAGAACGAAGTTGCAGGCCTCGTACAACTGCCCGACAATGGCGGCTTGTATGGCAAGCCGGCTTTTACGAACACAACTTTCACAATGATAACTCGCGAAAACTGATCGGCACTGATTTTACGTTTTCGAAGGACCACCGCACGCATGTACGAATTAAAATGCGTGGGAAATGGGTTATTACTTGGTTTATTGTAATATTTTATAAATGGTCACGGTCAACACAGCCATTAGCTCAGTATTCAGTACAGGAGAGCAAAAATATTGCCAGAACATAAAATACTGTCACAAGACAAAGGTGTTGCTAGCACATTAACATAACTTAAGTTCATCGTACAACGATGCAATAATATGTTTAGATTGATCTGAACAATAACGATTCAGTTCAAAAACTATTCAGTACCGTATCAGTTCGTCGTTGACATCCGTCATAATAAGTCTATAGAACTTCAGCTACTGTGTGCTTTTAAATATAGCTGCGGACATCAGGGAACTGATATTATGTAATTATAATTGGTAAGGCCTCTGGAGTGCAAATGTGTATTTAAGCTCAAACATTTAATGACAGTAATAAGGATAAGTTTACTTTGTCTTAATATAATATTATATCAACTATGTCACTTATACTTAACTAATATGATAAAAAATAGCATGCTACACACTTTAGTAAAGCAACAACTCAATATTTTGAAGCAAAGGGACCATAGCTGGGGAATTCCCCATCAAGCAATTGTAAAAATAAATGTCATAATTTTCCGATCTTCAAAACATATATAGATACTCAAAGCATTTTCGAATATCACTCTTCAATATCCTCAGCATCATCATCATCATCATCGGCCATCATAGCTGTGGTAAAGGTATTGTTGAATATGGCTCGGTAGATCCCCTTGACCGCCTTCCGCGCACTCTGACGTAGCAGGGTCAGTTTGAACTGCATCAGCACGATCAGATAGGTGGACATGAAGGATATGTTCTGAAACCAGGAATAAATAAACTCAGTGTAGGAAACTCCTCCGATGGGCCGACGTCAATTTTCAACTCACAGGAAGTCAGTGGTGGAAGCGGCTCAAGACCTTATATTCTATGGTCTTGATCTAAGGTCTAGTCAGTATTCTATGGCGGAGACTTATGTCTAACAGTAGACTTCTAAAGGAAGATCACGAGCTTTTTAATGAAAAAAAATGTGTACCTTTAGCCACAGACTAAACAGTGATGAAAAACATCACGAATTAACAGACAAGCAGCATCAAAAAACGAAAAATATTGATGAAAACATCTACTTACTAGCACCAGTTATTAATGCTTTCACTCTCGCTAGTTAAGAGTACCTAAGCTGGAGTTTCAGCAAGGGAGAGGATAATGTATAGTGTATCCTACTGATATTATATACGTGAAAATAAGATGTGCCGTGGTATATCCAGCCTAAGAAGGCTACTCCATCTCCTCCCATGGATGTCGTAAAAGCCGACTAAGGGATTACATCAGGGGATGGGCAGCAGTATCCACCTGAGTACTCAAAAAGAGAGTACATATTTTTATTACCATTACAATCGACTTGATAGAAAAATGGATTAACGCAAACTGCGGCGTCTCTCTCACTCTCTTACTGTTTGACTAACCAATAGCGGAGGCTGTCGTGAACGAACTTCATTTTAACAGGTTAAAGTTTGCTCTCTTAACCGATACGTCCGCTAAACCGGTTATAAGTTTTAACAGATTAAAACCGGTTAGGTGCTTACCGGAACCGAAATTAATTTTGGTTAGGTGTCAATGACTGTAACCGGTTGCGAAAATTAACCGGTTTCAGAGGCCTGTTGATGATGATGAAATTATATGTTTGCTTGTTACTCAATCACTCTGTAAACAGAAACTAATATTGATGAAATTTAGTACACGCGAAGGAACCCGCACGCGGTTACTAGTTGTAACATAAAGTAATAATCTGTATAAACGGTATCTTACTGCTGTGAACAGCTCCCGGTTAATATTGGTAAATCCGTCCAAGTTCATGATAGGTGGGTTCTTTGATATAGCCACGAGGAACATCTCCACTTCGCGTTGTGTGCTGCGGTCAATAGCTCCAAGGTTTACGTTTAGAAGGCGTACTTGGAATTCCAGTCCAACCTGAAGTAAAAGTGAAAAAATAATCATCAAAATCAATGCATAATTTACGAAGTAATCGCGTAACAAATATACAAAAAAAAACATACAGTTGAATTGAGAACCTCCTCCTGTTTTTGAAGTCGGTTAAAATGTTTTAAAGGCCTTTACTGAACCATGGAATCGGCCTTTTGTTTACATTTCAACAAGCCTCAATAGATATACAAACTTAAACTAAAAAGTAGAAAATAATACTTTAATTACTTTAAAGCAAAAAGCATTAAAGGAACGAAACAAAAACAAAATTAACAAACGAAACTATTGATACTTTATAAGTTATATTTATGTATATAAAATTTATAATCAGTTGTTTTTGGAGTCGCCCTAATTTTTCTAGGCTTTCTTGCATTGGAACAGGATTCATTTTAGTTTGAAAGACGATCCAAAATGATCCTTGCGATTTCAATGCATATTTTTTTTACTTTGATTATAAGTATGTATTTCAACAGATTAATGCTGTGTTTGTACATTAGGGTATCACGCTCTCCAAGATGAAGGGACAATTCATCCGCCTCTTGAAAATGAGATAATTTTATTGATACTCACTTTCCTAGAAGCATGATAAGCCTCATTGCAGATGATGAAGAGCAACGTCATGCAGTACCCCACAATCACAAACAACCCCAGTTCCTTGTAGCTTAGACCTCGCTCCAGCACTTCTGATAACACCCCGTACAGAGAAATGGTAGTTGTGAAGAAGATGACCATGCAATAGATACCATACATGTTGGAGTATGCTCTACCTGTTTAAAGAAAATAAAAAATATAAATTAAAATAGTTTTTTTAATGTTAAGAATTGTTTTTGTCCTATTAAAAAAGAATATCTAAGTTCCCAGCCACGTCTGTTTATTTTTAGTAATGTATACCAAGTTTAGAAAAAGAAGGTTATTTTAAACTGATAATAATGAACACTTGAAAATAATACTTCTTTAAAATATCGCTTTGTGTAAGCAAAGTTTAATTTTTCAATGTTATAAAGTTTCCAAAACTTAAGGTATAAAAATAAACAATTCTGTTCTGCTTCCATGAAGCTTCCTCTCAATAACTAAAACCTTATTTTCAGTAAAATTATTTCGTGGTATGTTCACTGACTTCGCAAAGTCATGAAAGGATAGAACTTAATAAGACCCACGTTTTCCGAAAAAATCAAAATAAGAACATAGATAAATTAGTTGTAAGTAGATAGATACCAATATAATACGTATCTGAGTACACATAGTATACGTACTGTAGGTATACTCGTGTATACGTATATAAAAGACAAGCCCGCCGTTACTGGTGTGAGATTTTATGAAAATATCCGTACGTTTCCCTCCAATTTGCCATAGGTTAGTGTTGATACAGAACGGTGTAGCGTATGGCGAAAATTGCTATATTGCCTCTCTGTTTATCCTGTTATATCATAAAGGTTTGTACACACGATCCTGTATGCCTCAACCACCCCCCAAACGAGTGTTAATATATAGGGTTTGCTAAAAGCAAGGTTTCTCTACATTTGCTTCAGTGTTCACTAAAATTGACCACCACTTTGTTTGTACATTACTACAGCAATATATTATGATTTTGCGTTGAACTAATACCATTAAATATATTATGAATAGTTTAATAGCTGAATGGTTCCGGTAAATAGCAGCTTCATTGCCATTATCAATTTTAAGTATGACAAAATACCTGCCTAATTTTGAATGGTTGGATTTGCGCAACGTTTAATGAATTATGATTATGCGTTAGTTATACTAGCTTAATTTGAATATCATATCGATATCTTCCGCTCGATCAGGCGTTATTTTAAAGGTATAGAGTTGGATTGAGACTGGCCGTCATGGAAATTTATGGGGGAGGTATATTCTCTAGCAGTGGACTTCAACAGGCTGATGATGATTATGATTTGAATATTATTGATTTATTAAACATCTTATATAAATGATAGAAGTAAGTTAATATTTAATTTTAAAAAAATCGGTTGGTCTGATACTCTCTCCATTATCTCGCACTACAAAGCATAATCATCAGCCCCCAAAAAAAAGTGCTACAGACTACGCCTAGAAAGGTTCGTTGTTTATTCAGAAACATGAAGAATTGAAGACTGCAAAATAGTGGTATCTTTATTTCAGCAGTGAAAAAAGTAAAAAACGTAAAACAAGTGCTCAAAACATTACCAATAGTGGCTTATAGACTGAACTCTCTGGTCCCGTAATGAATTTTTAAATGACAAATTTGAATGTTAGAAAATATTATTTATGTGCTATTTCATTGTTTACAATTATTTTATTATATTATATGACATATATTATTTGACATTTAATTAAATTAATTATGTGAATTGTTTTATATTTTTTTTTTTTTGACTTATGTAATTTTAGGAATTGATCATAGCTATTGTTGGAGGCCTGGCATGGCAGACTAGAGATACAAAATATGATTTTAACACCAATGTAATGTTACCACCTAGATCTATCAACAATAAATTCATTTATCATTTATAATTATCCGTCGACAATATCACGTGTGAACAGACCTTTACAGTTAACAGTTGGTACGACACGAATTGTCATAACGGCCACATTTAAATAATATTTCGCGATATTTGACTACGGCTTTACGATTTGCAGAACGATATTGTAGATACATGATGATGACTGTATTTAGCTTCAATATTTTGGCAACGTTAACTCGACACTCGATAAGTAACATAATTAAGTTTCGACTGAAAACACAAAAAATAAAACTTAGGGCCTTATTCATAATCATTTTTTAAACCTATTTTAGTTAAAATAGCTTTGGTTTTGTTCTCTCTGATGTAAAATGTCATACGTCAAAATAAGACGACACATATTTTAACTAAAATAGGTTTATAAAATGATTATGAATAAGAGGGTAAATCTATAAGGGAAGTTTCTGCAATTTGCGACGTGGTGGGAATAATTAGTATAACCATTAACATCGCATAACAATAGATTTTTATTCGCTACGCAGTGGTATTGGACGTTACGGTAATATACCATCCATCAGGGGACGACTAGCGGCTGATGTTGATGAATCGAGATATCACGTCATCTAGTGCTCGAGATTTTTTTGAGAATTAACCTCCTCTGGTCCTTTAAAAGTTTTTGTTTTATTTTTACAGAATCAGTAGTTATGTATTACCTAGTGCGCTGTAGATCAGTAGTACTAGTGAGTTGTTCAACTGGTAGTGCAAATGATACAACCTTGTGTCTCTAGTACAACTACAAACAATACAAGCAAATTAAATCGGGTTTTCATACAGATTACAACGTTGAAGTTCAACTGGTACCAAATGGTCATCATCATCATCATCAACAGCCTTTGGGGGTCCACTGCTGGACGAGGCCTACCCCATAAAAAACAATGGGGCAATTGTCATTATCACCACGCTTGGCAGGCGGGTTGGTGATCGCAGTATTCGTGTTGAGTTCTCAGGCGGATGCTGCTCCCCATCCCCTGGTGTAATCCATTAGTCAGCTTTTACAACATCCATGCGATGAGAAGGAGGGGTCTATTCTTTTGTTGGACACACCATGGCACACCAAATGGTACCAAATGATGTTAGAGTTATCTAATCAAAACTCCTTGGAAAAGTTATCTGAAAACCATTTATTACAATATAATAATAAGTAGTTTTTTTATACTACTTGGCAAGCAAACAATCGTATGGCCCACCTGATGGAAAGTAGTTACCGTAGCCTATGCACGCCTGCAACACCAGAGGCATCACACGCGCGCTGCCGACCCTGAGATATAAAGATGAAAAGTCTCATGTGCCTGTAATTTCACCAACCAATTTTTGTAAGTATCCTTTAGTAGGGTTGCAGTAATTCAAGATTAATTGCTGTAAGTATTTTCATGTACCTACGTTTTGTAAAAAAACCTTCTCATTATAAAACCATTGTGTTTTACCTAACTGTTGCATCATATGAGACAGGTCCACCCACAGATGTCGGTACTGCGCCAACTTAAGAGCAGGGTGTTCAGCCTCCAGCGCCTTGTGTAGATTCATTGCAAGGCCATTTGAGGCAGTTCCAAAAGCATTGCAGTTTATATACCTGTAGGTGAAAATAAATAGAGCTAACTTGTTGATAAATTAATTAAAACTTATTTTGTCATCAGCCGAAAATCTCTGCTAGACATAGGCCTGCCCCAAAGAACGGCACGATAAATAGTCTTGAGCAATTAGTCAATAGTATTTATTGGCTAATCGATGTTTAATACAACATATTTGCTGTTCTTCTCTCGTTAAATATTACTTACATAAAAATACGTGATTATTATTTTTTACTCAAAGTTAATTCATTTCTAAACTATGCATATTATTTCCGTAATACTAAAAACTCACCGCAATTCACATTCATTTGCTAAGCACAAAATTTTCGCTTTGTTAATTTATCCTCAAAAGCAAAGGTTTGTAAATCTGAATTTGAAATTCAAAAATGATATTATTTTTACAAAATGTAAAAGGTGAAGATGAGACCTGACTCATTATTGACGTAATATTCGTATTGTGTTGTCTGAACTCTGGGCACGTCACTTATTGCTCAAATTGTTTTTTATAACAAGGATACCGGTACCTACATATTGGTTTTTGGCTTCGTGTGTTAGAGCTCTATAGAATCTTTTACAAGGCTTTTGCTTACCAAAGAGCACAGAAACCATCTAACATAGCTATAATGTGGTAATACGCGAAGGAGTGCCACAGCTCGAAGTCATCTTGCAGGTAATGCTGAGAAAGAATCACGGCGAAGCTCAGAGCCCAGGAGAAGACGCAAAGACCCCACGTGAGAGAGTAGAGGTTGGGGAATACGATCGGTGTGCCGGTGATTTTCAAGTATTTTAGCTGGAAAAGAGACATTTTTTTTCTTGATGGATAAAGGAGAAAATACGATTCTGTTGTGTTGTGTCGTGACGCGTCAGAAGCGTATCGGCTTCATACATTTAATATGGCTAGATACACATATTTAGTACAGTGAGGTGTGTTGTGGCGGCATCTGTCGTGGCGCGGACTGCTCGACTGCGATCGCGCCAGAACGGTGGTGGGGGTTCTGACGCGTCACGACACACCACAATAGTGTGTTTCTAGCATAAGTTAAAGAACCTGCCAGGTGTAGTGAATCCTTTTACTATCCTTTTGTAAGTAGTAGAACTTCTTGTGAAAGATTTCGTCCGGGGAAGTACACCGTACCTATTTCTGCCTCCAAGCAGTAGTGTTCGTATTGCTGAGTTTCGGCTTGAAGGATACGGATGCCGGTAAAATTACAGGCACATGAGACTTTTCATCTTTATGTCTCAGGGTCAGCAGCGCGCGTGTTATGCCTCTGGTGTTGCAAGCGTCCATAGGCTGTGGCAACTACTTTCCATCAGGAGGGCCGTATGCTTGTTTGCTACCCAAGTAGAATAAAACAAAAATGTTTGGATGATACCTGATAATGAGTCCACATATTTTTGAAAATGGCAACTTGAGGTCCATGACGCCATGATGCGATAGGCAAAAGAAAGTGTGGGATAAGAATGCTCAAGAATATTATGTTGTAGATAACTTCGTCAAAGCGCTTGTTGGAGTTTGTTTGGAAGTTTTGAAGACGCTCCCTTCCAACTGGAAGAAAGACACAAAGTCATCATTTCTGCAAAAGGTGAGCTTGATTTTTACTTGAAAGTGCATAAAGAAATTAAGCCTTACCCTTCAATACAATGATAGATTCTAGGCTCCATACAAAATAAGCCCAGACTGTGGCTTTTGATATCCAATTGTAGGTTGTTCTTTGAGCTGTTTGAGCATCTGAAAATCATAGAATTTTTGTTAATATAATTTACAATGTTTTTACTTCGGGAAGGAAGAATTTATTTGAGTTCTTATAGCAAGTTTGAAAGTCAAGAAGGATCACGGATCCTTTTTGACAAGGAATTCGATGAATATATTTTGAAATGTAAATAAGAAAGTTGTTTTGTGTGTCATTATTTTCTGAATTGTTTCTCATTTAATTTGAATACCAATGAGAATGCAAAAATTGCCATCGTTCTTAAACAACTTTTATGATACGATACTACTAACAAAAGAGATGAAGTATCAGAAAGAGGATTTGATGCCTGTTTTAAACATTACTGGTTAAAGTCAAAAACAAAGGTGCTATGTTGTGAATGCATAAATATTTCGTAGCATAAACATTTGGATGTGGTGATTGATTGATCCTTCCATGGATGTCGTAAAAGTCGATTATGGGATAATACCAGGTGATTGGGCAGCAGCCTCCACCTGAGTAATCAATAAAAATACTGCAATCATGAAGCCTGCATCGATATTGAAACGTATCTATATATAATTTAATATGTTTTGTCGTTAAATTAGAGTACTCAGATAGTTGACATACTTTTAGGCACCCTCATGATAGGCATAACTCCCATGATTTGGAAAAGCACCAGCAAGCTCCTCGTAGTCCAGTAGAAACTGTCGTGCTGATCGAGTAGAGCACCGTCTTTATTTGTTATCTCAGGCCCGTGGACTTCTTCGGGTTTGAAATCTATCAAAAGATATAAACCCATATTAGATATCATAGTCTGAAACAGCGTATCTAGCGAAGCATATCAGTAACTAGTTTTATCTATAAAAAACCGTGGATCACGTTCTCGAGGGATTGTGAACGTGGTAGTGGAAAATTCAGACTACAAACTCATCCTTGACGACCTCTCGGAAGAAGACGGCGGTGCAAGAAGGTTCGCCTGTGACGCATGAGATTGCGGGTTCGATTCTAGCCTCGGAACAAATATTTGTACGATCTGCAGATAATTGTTCAGGGTGTTCTGGGTATTTTTCTATGTATAATAAAAAATATCTATCAATGTAATGTAATAAGTATATTATTATCAATTATCTAGTACCCATAACACAAGCTCTGCTTAGCTTGGGGCTAGATAATGTTGTGTGAAATGTCCAGAATTTATTTATTTATTTATTCTTATACAATTCACGATGCCGCAATCCACTTCGCAGATCTTGAATAATATATTGGTGAATGTCATAACATTGAGTCAGTTTCATTACCATCAGCAGCTTTTTGCCGTCCACTGCTGGACAAGGCCTCCCCCATACAATACAATAGAGGAATTGCCACGCTTGGCCGACGGATTGGTGACCGCGGTATCGGTGTTGAGTGCTCAGATAGATGCAGCTGCTCATCTCCTGGTGTCCCTTTAGTCGGCTTTTACGACATCCAAGGGAGGAGATGGAGGGATCTAAATTTAGGCTGGACTAATGACACAGTGACGCGTAGTCAGCTTAAGTAAGATTTATTAGTGTAAACTGGCTTTTTACAACATGTAGCCACATTCTTGGAAGCTAGAAAGTAATTATGCACGCAAGAGTATATCCGGTTAATGGTGAAAACAACATAACAAAATAAATCGGTATACTACAATATTTTATATCTCAGCCATGAAAATGCGATGGACTTCTAGATATCCTCTTTTATTAGAGATTGTCTGGTTATGACTTTACTGTGAGCAAGTTTATTCAGGGAAAATAAAAATTAAAGAAGGAACACTGATAATTATTCTGTTGGTGCACTTTTTAACTAAGATAAGTTTTTCTATCGCAGTCCATAAAATAACCATTAAGTAAATTAGATTAGACTGTGATTAGTAAATCATAGTCACCGTCGACAGAGTTATGTCTTCAACAACAGCATCAATTTTCCGCAGCAGCATAAGCAGAGTCCCTTAAACGGCGCAAATATGTGCATCTTGGTAGTGGGTATATATTTGAGCCGTTTGTGGTACCATGGTGACCATGAGCATACAAAATTTACAAGGACCCAAGGAAGGAAGACTATCACAGGAAGTTCAGAGATACTATACGTGACCGGAATGCTGTCTTTTATGACCAGCAAATAAACATTGCCGCTGTATGGTAATGCCACCAGCATACTCTAGCTCGTCGCCAATCGATGTAAAACAAAGGCCTGATTAAAAGACTCAACAGCAAGTAATGATTTGTTTACGTAAATTTTTGCCTTTGACAGACTGACACATTAATTGATCTAACAGCAAGCTCTCTACAGAGTCCTTCCCTGAGATCTTATAGCGATTCAGTTCAAAACCTATTCAGTACAAAATATCGGTTCCGTGTTGTCCGCAGCTATATTTAACGGCACAGCAGTAGAAGGTCTATAGACTTCTGCGATTAAAGTTATTCAATGATGACGGATGTCAACGACAAACCGATATTTTGTACTGAATAGTTTTTGAACTGAATCGCTATAAAAGCCCATAGTAAGGCCTAGAAGAAAGTAGTTATGCTTTAGTGCTTAAAAAACCAATGTACCTTTCAACTCTTTATCGTTCATCTGCCCAAACATATCTCTCTTCCTGATATCCTCATTCTGGTTCGGATTGTAGATTCTGAAACTGTCTCTGCCTCCTTCCATATTGTTTTCCTGTCAAGACTTTGCAGAATGGTATTTTTATGTTTTTATCCTTCAGATAATGGGTTTTTTTAACGTCAGTTTAGTAATGGGTTCGTAAAAGAACTGGCCATGGTGGAAAACAAAGTTATCAATCATAATCCACCTGTCATACCTAACTCGGTTGTGTGCATTTGTTATTTGAAATGTGTAGAGCAGACTATGTTTTTATTGTTTCTTTTTTGCGTTTTGTTGTTTTGTACGGGTTTTGATAGTGTGCAATTTAGATGAAAATGTCAACTAAACATTACTTTTAAAAGTGTCTCTACATTCAATATTGACGTATAAATATATTGCGAAGAACTTTATAATTTTGTATTATCTTAAGTCTCACAGTTTTTTTCTATGATAATCCGCACCTTCTCAAGCTTCACGCTTCTCGTATTTAAATTAATCGCAACCAATAATTTATTAATCAAGAAATACAAATTTTAACGTCAAAACTAACCCGTACATACAACATCATAGACAAACTCGTACCAAAATATTTAGTTACAGTATCGTCTCCAAAGATTTCCTTCTCTCGGAAACCTACATCAATGACGCCACGCCGCTTAATAGCCATTAATTCATATTTCATACTGATGGCGACTTTCGAAAACACTTAACGAGCCCTAAGTGAGACGTTGGCGCGACCCACCGACCTATCGCTAAATATTCTATGAAGACTAAGGGTTCGCACTCACTATGAAGTCTCACAGGTATAGTTTGGATAAGAGTTTATGAAGGTAGTTGTGAAACGTTTGATGAGTATAGTTTATGATCATTGATCAAATGGATTACTAGAGGGAAAATCGATGTCCAGCCACTTAGCATTGGAAATGTTTTGATAGTGATCATACAATTTTCTGGCCTTTACCAGTGTTCTTTATGCTTTATACTGGTCTTTACCACCAGTTTGTCTAAACAGTTTACCTATATCGTAATCTTAAAATTGAAAGGGAGATAGCTTACTGTATACAAACTTCCTTACTACTACTTACTTCCTTTATACTGTAGGACTTATTTTGCTTTGGTTTTAGATACAAGAAAGTTTTGGCAATTTGTTGTTAAAATAAATTTTAAAAAATTGTGGTCTCTATATTACGGACGTCATATGACGGCCGATGTACTCACAACATTTTAAAGGTAAGGAAATCGATGGTATTATTTTTGTTAACCAAACCGTTTGGACGGATCTTGCATCTGACTCACCTAAAGCGGTAACACCAGCCTAATAAATGAAATACCACTTAGGTCACGTCCACCTAGGACGCTTTATACTTGGTATTACACTGCGCCCGTCATCCTGAGACATACAGATGAATGTGCCTGTAATTTCACCGGTGCCGATGCCTGTCTTCAAACCGGTACACAGCAATTCGAGCATTACTGCTTGGCGGCAGAAATAGGTATGTGGGTAGTACTTCCCCTGACGGACTCTATGTTAGCTGTCTCCCTGTAGGTGGCTCAAAACCATTCGTAGTAGCATTCTATGAAATTGGCTTGTTAGCAAAGTTCATTACAGTTAAGTTATTATTTATATCATATAAATAGGTACCTAGTAGGTACATAATTATTGACTATGTTTTTCTCTAAAAATAATCTTAATAATGTTATAGCAATAATACTGAACAATTACTTCATTTGCCATTAGTAGTATTACTAAACATACCTACTACCTATATTGTACGTCCGAAATGGGCTGACTGTTGATTCCACATAACTTGTACGATCTTTTTACACAGTTTACCAATAAATACTTCTTATTCTTATTCTATGGTTGGCCTATGCCCAGTAGTGGGCTTCTACAGGCTGCTACTACAGACAATGATCATAGACCAGCTGCTGCTTCTGAGGAAAATTTAGCTTTAATAGCACAAAAAGCTTTTAAATAAATCTTTTATCCAGTTTTGGTTTACAATGTATTTTCTACAGAAAAACCAGTATGGCCGAATAAATCCCAATTAACCCCATTCTCGGTTGCAATAAATTAAATTTTGGAAAGTAATTTGCAGCGCAATTCTGAAAGTTACACAGTAACTGAAAAACTTTAATAAGTCGCCAAATGACAACCGGTAAACAAAAAGCTGCGCTGATTACAGGTACGCTCCTGTTGGCACTAACTTTGTTACGTAAAAGTTAAACACTAATATGAATTCATTATTATAAACATGTACCACACAACACTTATTTATCGTTAGCTCATTTGAAGTGCTGTGGGTATGCTTTGGTTTTTTATGTCGCAATATTTTATGTATGTTGATGTTATGTACTATCTACTATTGTTATTTTTTTGTGCACTGCCTCGAAATTGTTTTCCACATACACAAATGTTAGCTGGAAGAGAATGCTATCAAGGATTAATTTCACCTATGTTCAGTACTTTTATGTTGTGCAATAAATACTTTTTTATCTACTTATCTATTCATTTATTCCATCTGCATCTTTTTGTAAAAGGACTGCATACTTTTGACAAATTCTTTATCTGTCATCTCTAGCCTACACTTTTCGAAGCAGCTCTACACTGCTTCATAAAGAGTTTACTTAATAATATAATTAATGCTTGTCAAACTAGTCACGAGCTATTTGAATGTATTTGTTCTCGTATCATGGTCTGAGAATAAAGTATATACAACAACTCAAATGCAACTATCCAATTCAACCGGTCCCAAGCGGAACATACTAAATTATTCACAAACCAGCAAACTGATGGCAAACATGCTTACTTCAATTTAAACTCGATTAATCCCTATAACGATGCTTTAATGAAATGGATGGTTTGCTCGTCATTTGTTTTGTTTGAGCTCGTTAATTAGATCGGCTAATGAATGTGACAGCAAATCGTTGATAAGACAAATAGACTTCCAACATTTCAATGACTAGGAAATCAGTAGCCTAGTATTCGATTGATCGAGGTGATGATCATTTCTTGACCACCAAGAAACAACCATTTATGTGACGACAAAGAAGAAAAAGAAGAAAGAGTCCTCAGAGTAATATTACGCGTTTGTTGATGAACCATTTCTCAACGAAGTACCTAGCTAAAGATCTAATTTATTGACGACGGAGATTTTCATCGATTCAAGTGTTTTATTATTATTTGCACCTAATCTTTTCATGGAAGGGCTAGGTACCAATAATAAAAGATAGGTAAGGTAGAATTCCGTGGTGTGTCCAGCCTACGAATAGACCTCCACCGTCTTCTTCCGTGGAGATAGTAAAAGCCTTAGTAAGATATGACACACCTGACATCAGGGAATAGGCGGCAGCATCCACCTGAGTACTTAACACAAAACTGCGATCAGCAATCCACTTGCTAAGCGTGGTGATTATGGCAAACCCTCCCATTGACGACCTCTGTGGCGCGGCGGGCGAAGGTTTGCCTGCGACGCAGGAGGTTGCGGGTTCGATTCCCGCCTCGGAACAAATTTCATTTCATTTATTCAGGAACAATTTTACAATCGTATTTGAAATTTAGGTAAGTACATAAAAAACACAAAAATAAAATAACAATAATATTATAGTGGTCATCAGCTTGTGGAAGTCCACTGCTAAAAATAATAAAAATAATTCATAATATCAAAAAAAAAAAAAGAATCAGAAATATGTCAGAATATCATATATATTAAAAAATAAAAATAAAAATATTTATACGATCTGCAGATATTTGTTCTGGGTGTTCTGGGTATTTGCTATGCATAATAAAAAATATCTATCTATGTTATGTATTGTATTAAGTATATCAGTTATCTAGTACCCATAAAACAAGCTCTGCTTAAGGTTGGGGCTAGATAATGTTGTGTGAAATGTCCAGCATTTATTTATTTTATTTATTTATTGTATTCAATGAGGGATGCCGCGTCCAGCAGTGGACGTAGGTTGGTGATGATAATGATTCCTTTCAGCTAGAAGTTAAATTTCTAGAATAATAAGTTTACATAATACGTTTTAATAAAATCAAAAAAAACAGAACCTTAAAACACGTAGGTCAGGAAATGATAAACAGCTGTAACGTATTTCGTTTTCATTCACTTAGTTTAAGAATGTTGTGAGCCAATCAGTCTCAGCCAATATTTAAACATTGCTAACGAAAGCTAATAAAAGCACACACCGTTTCGCATAAATTATGCGAAAAATTCACTTGTTTAATGTCGGTCAATTTTCGAGTTCAAATCAATCCCGCACGCCTCACAGCCCGAAGTATTGAAACCGGGATTTTAAGAGTTCACTAAAACCTGACAAACTTTTTAACGTGGTTCGTGAATTAGATAAAGCTTAATAATTCTTAAAAGTTAATGAATTCATTGTCTGTATATTGTGTCATTGTTATACAATTCAAATGTTTTCGATTTAATTCAAAAGAATTAAAGTAAACTCGTCATAGTCCAGAAGACAGCTCCTGGAAATAGGCCTTTGCCTCCTCCACAAAATGCTATATATCGAATGGTCTTAAACCACCTCCATCCACCGTATTCCCACGACCTTTTAATTTCCATCGGTGGAGGGTTTAGGTAGAGCCACCATGAAAGATGGATTTGCCTTCGTGGAAATATACATTCATAGGTTTAAATGGCATTAGGTAGGTAAAAATATAGTGCTACAACGCTTGAGCCCTCCGCATACAAACAAAGTTTGTTCCTATATCATCATCACCATCAGCAGTTAGATGTCCAGTACTGGACGAGGCCTCACCCATAGAATGTAGGTAATGGGGGGGATTCGCCATAATCACCACGCTTGCCAGGCGGATTGGTAATCGCAGTAATGTTGAGTACTCAAGTTTAGGTAAATGCTACTATCCCCTGATGTAATCTCTTAGTTGGTTTATCTTGAATATGATCTCATTGAACTACGTTAAATTTGGTAAAAATTATAAATAATGATAATATGTATAATACCCGTGGTTTGTCAGCTTTATATAATCTGGTTTCCAAATCATACCGACGTAATGATTTGTTTGGAAATCTATAAGATTTCTACACAAGCTAGTTTGATTCTATACAATTTAATAGAAAACTGACAGATCATAGGTATCGACAAAACTCACATATTTGTCCATATAAAATTTCATTGATTTATGTTGAAATGAGAAACAAACTTCGTTTTATAGTAAACGGGCTCGGGCACTTCCCTAACACGCGTCGCATTGTTTTCATAAAAGAAACATAATATCTTACAATTTCAGGAAAAGTTTCAAAATAACTTTTCATTTGAATTTTCCGTTTTTTAACAAATTTACAACAAAATATTTTTTTGAAGTCTTTTATAAGTTTTAGGTAGCTACAGAAATTGGTATGCAAGGGTGCACAGCACACCTAATCATAAAAGATAAAAGTATGTTTTTTTATTGACAACCGTTTTCATTTCTTAAAGTTTTTTGTGATAGAAACATAATATTTATATAGGTAACCAGTAAAAACAATTATGGGGTCTGTAACATTGAATTATGCGAAGAAATGAACAGAGTTCGCGTAAAAGCAAAAACGTTGTGGGGCACCTTCTGTCTAGGTGTATAAGCGATGGAATTGCTGATAATTGCAAAGTCGTTAAGTCCACAAACATTTTCTCTCTATCAAACAATTAACCCAAGATATCATACCTCAGATAACAATATCAAGCAAGTCTGTAGTAGTTCGAAACAATCTGAAACTTACAAAACTTCTCCATTACAGAATTGGATTAATCGATCCAGTACAATCCAATCTACCAACTTATCCAAAGATTGAACTAAATATCTAAATCCAAGGTTTATTTACAGATAAAGATAAAGATATTTCATTTTGTTTTGAATATGGTAATTTTACATTGGTGGTCAAAATTCATAAGTCCAACATACTCAGTCATACATTATGACATACAAATAATTTAGTTCCCATAAGTAGGTACCCATTATTTGGTATTTACCCATTGTAAATGTACTGATGTTACCAATTAATTGAGTTTGATGGTATATTGTTTACATTGTAATTTCTGAATGTATACATAGATTTCAAATTATTGTGGCTTGGTATCATTTTAGATAAATTACGACCATTCACCACGTACTTTACTATTCTCCTGCTGACGTTTCGTTGACCATTTAGAGGTCCTTCCTCATGAGCACCGACCGCGACCACACTCGAAGGTCGTGAGACGGGACCAAAATTCTGAATGTATATATTAGTCTGTGGTTTAACTATATCACGAACACGCTCAAATACATATAGGTAGATACAAAGGAGTTAGGGGCCTTTCGTCACTAGGAATTCCTACACAGTCTCACAACTTTACTCCCGAAAAACCCACAGATTGTTGATGTTATGTGAGGGTTTAAAAGAGGCAAGTCTAGAAACTATTAGGACATGCTCTCTTTCTGATTCATCATTATCGAAGCTATACACTTTTCAACCGACTTCACAAAAAGGAGGAGGTTCTCAATACGGTTGTATTTTTTTTTATGTTTGTTACCTCCATCGTTTATAAACCGATTTGGAAAATTCTTTTTTATTTGAATAGATATACTTTCAGAATCATCCCATTTTTTTCAAAATCCAGTTCTGATGATGAAATCTATGAGGAATTGAGGGAACTCCTCAAATATTGTAGGCATACATATTATAGCGATTTTGATATATTCAGCAACAAATCAAGCATTTGCATTCAGAAAGTATCATAATCACTCTGGTTTTTTCACCATCAACATATATCATCCAGATATTTAGTTGAATAAAAAAAAATACAACCGAATTGAGAACCTCCTCCCTTTTAAAATTCTAAACGTGTTATTTTGCAAATGCCTCACAATTCTATCTCTAAAAACGTGCACCGAAAATATGTAAAATTTTCTTCGAATAGGTTTCGTGTGTATTTTGCTTGCGAAAACCTGACAGGTGGTCCACCCTGTGTCAACCCATAACAAAGTTATTCATGGGAAAGTCTCTACATTTTTCGGGTCACTACCGTCTACCATATGACGCGGATGCTGAAATGATCCTCGGAATCTTTTGTACGTAGGTACAGTTGCCAGGAAAAATAGCTATTCCTCAAATACAGTTTTATAATAAAAACAACTTTTTGTAGCAATTCAGTTAAAAAAAACTTTAATACAAAGTGGCTCTATGTTGATATTCCATTGAACGATTTCAAAGTCAATAAAAAATGCAATTCAGATTATCAATGGTTACATTTTTTCCAAATAAGTTATCAACTATACACGTCACCCAGAAGAACATAGATCGATTTTGATTTTAAGGGCGTGGCCCTTTATTGCAATAAGAGCTCGTAACCCCCAAGTAGAACCTTTAGAACACGCTTAGGTACTCAAAGCGTCAAAAGCACCAAACTTGTTGAGTTTTAGAAGTTATTATTGAGTATAAAAGCTACTTTTGCCGGCGACTGTACCTAGATAAATTTCTTCAGTGATATTTTTATATGTTCTGTAACATCTGCTTATGTTTGCATTATATCTGCCGCTTTGAATTACAAATTAATTGTAGCAAAAAACTAAACCTACCTAAGCATTCTAATTATTATTATGTCCTTAATTTGACTTCTATTCAAATTAAGGATCAAAATAATGTAGGTACTTTAAAAAAACTCTGCACGAATTAAAGATTGTGATGTCTTTAAAGTTTCACTATGAGTCATGCAACAAATTCACTAAGTTAAAATAAAATGAGTCATAAACATAACTTTAGCTAAGAAAACAAGTAAAATTTAAGAAAAATTACGAATAAAAACAATATTAAGAAAAACATGCATGTAAAAACAAAGGGATTCCATGAATTGTTTTCTACAATTTTCAGCAAATCAGAAACATTCAAAACTCAGAATTCTAGCTCAAAACAATACAATTCTGAAATACAGAGACACAATAATGCAGTACTTGTCTGTTTCCCAACAACTAACTGTTTCCGATAGAACCCGGGCGAGAAATTGTTCCCGGGGAACTCTAATTGCCGGGCAGATGACGTTTCATGCAATTACCCTGGAGCAGAATTTGGTTAATTTTAATAAGTAATGAATCTGATTAACAGATTTTTCTACATTTAGGTTGAATAAATCCGTTTACCCTCATCTCGGCCCATAGCAATGTATCTACTTTCAAATTGGGTCATTATATAATGCCGAAAATATTCATTTTGTAGCAAATTATTTGCGTAGGATTTATTTCAGAATGTTTTGTATGATCCTGTAATAGTATATTGTTACACTAGGGCCGTAAGCGATCAATACACTCGAGATATTTTGACGTACGAGCGATCGAATGCGAGCATTACTGTGAGGATTGTTTGATTTATTTATTCACAACCGGACTGTGGCCTGTTCCGTTTTTTAAAAGAGATAAGGATTTGTAATGTAGATTGTATTTCACTGTAGCATAATGAGCCTCGTTCAATTTTTAAACTTACTTACGGCCCTAGGGCCGTCGTATACGTATTGCATTTACGGAGCAGTTTTCGAGAAGTATGATGTAGGTACTCTCAGAGCATGAGTGATAAAAAGATAGTTTTGAAACGTCATAATATGAACCAGGTTTCTTTATTCTTCATTACGCTTTCTTTGCGCAACAAAGCCTAGGAGAATAACATAACATAGCATAAAACCCAACAGTTACGTACGTAGTCATGATTCATCACTTGCATTCCCTGAGGCGTGGGTATCGGTAACTACGAGTACCATGGTACCATAACACACAGACCTGGAACAAATATTTGCAGATCATACAAACATTTGTCCCGCAACGGGAATCGAACCCGCAACCTCTCGCACTTGGTGACGCTTTATGGGAGATTTATGTTAATGTATCTACAACAGGTGATGGGCTGCTACCTGAGTAATCAACACAAATACTGCGATCACCAACCCAACCACCAAGCGAGGTCATTATGGCGATCCTCCATTGTATCTTATGGAGGCCTCGTCCAGCAGTGAATGTCTTAATGCTGCTGTCTTAATATCACCCACCAATAGCGGGACACGTAATGCATTCATAATGTATTCATAAGTCTAATTCTAATTCTAAGTGGGGGTGTTAAGACCTGCACTGACGTCCCGCTGTGAGGTGTATTGTGCATTGCCCCCTGTGCTAACCCTACCCCAGCCAGCCCAGCTCCTTAAAGTAACGGAGCAGGACTTTGGGTTGGTGACAACACCTTTGAAGTGTATCTGAAGGCGTCGATGCTGGAGAGCAGGATAGAAGTAGCTCCTGCAAACCCGTCTTGGCCCCGGTCTCTTTTATTTTTTTTATTTTGTGGCTGCACGTGCTCCACCGTCTCTTCTTCCTGCAAGCAGCCCCGACATAGCCCGCTGTCAGTGGCTCCAATCTTGTACAGGTGATAGGTTTAGGTCGAAGTGCCCTGTTATGTTATATAAGTATATTTTCTAAACATTTCATCCAAAAAGTCAAATTACGTTAGAACTCCCCAACAAACATTTCCACTAACTCGCATTTGAAGTTCCAATACTTAGAGAACGCTTCGTAAAATTGCTTTTGTGGAGTTGAAGTACTTCAACAAACTTT
The DNA here is from genome assembly GCA_951392215.1 of Epirrita christyi. Taxonomy (NCBI): domain Eukaryota; kingdom Metazoa; phylum Arthropoda; class Insecta; order Lepidoptera; family Geometridae; genus Epirrita; species Epirrita christyi. Next base: position 4,380,419 of record OX595843.1, read on the forward strand.
GCAGTTCAATGTTGGCTACTGTGCGAAAATGTTGTAGCAACTTTGCACCATCATGCATTTACACTTGCGGCCACACCTAGAGCACCCAATCAACTAAATGGTTTAATTAATTGTTCCAAATAGTAAAAAGTCACATTATATTTACATACTAAAAATCATTTATTTGTAATAAATTCTGTGTTAGACGTGCAAACAACAAAAAAACACATAGAATAAGAACAGTGAAATAAATGAAGAAATCCCTTCTCCATTTATTAAAACGAACACAACACCTATATTACGTTTTTAGGGTTCTATAAAGCCAAACGGGGAAACCGAAACCCTAGATAAGTTTATTTGTTTAATTTTAACTAATGTGCAGACGAGTGCTAACAATCCAAATCTAGAAAATAAAAAAAACAGCACCCAATGGTACTTGTAAAAATTTGAAATTTATTTTCCTGGCTTAGGCTATTATTGGACAGGACATTTTGAAAAAAAAATCGCGGTTTCATAAACAAATTTTAAAGTTTGGGTCCAGAAAATTTAAAATTAGTGCTTAAAGTTGCTGAAAATGTTTCTTACTTTTAACTTTGTGTCCTAGAAGCCTAAAACAAACCTTTTTTTATATATTCTGTGGCATTTGAAAAAACTCTCAAAGAAAATTGTCGATACACTTTTAATGAGGGCTAGATGTTTGTGAGGTTTGCGACATAGGACGGGACCCGAACATATGCGTAGCTTCGTCACGCCTTGAGCAGTTGAATTCATTTTTGCTGACTTCACGTTCAACATAAAAACGTAGTGTTGGTTCGTATGATTCAACCACTATCTCTATCTTTGGCACAATTTCGTTACAGAATACCTACTCTAATGAAACCGTAGAAGTGAAACTCGCACTGGGCATTCAGACAATTTTGAACTTTAACCTCGTCAATAATGCCTATTATTTATCTCAAGATGGTTTATATCATCATCATCAGCCTGTAGAAGTCCACTGTCGGGCATAGGCGTACCCCTTAAAATGCCACGACGAACGGTCTTGAGCCGCCTCCATCCACCGACTTCCTGCGACGTTTATAATGTCTTTAGCCCATTGACTAGAGGGCCTTGCTATACGGCAGCGTCGTCCGGTTTGTGGTCGCCAGTCGAGAACCTTTATTTCCCAACGGTTATCCGTTTCTTCGAGCTATATGACCTACTCATTGCCACTTCAACTTGCCAACTTCTCAAGTACCTAATACTGTAGAAATAGTTGTCTGCCTTTTTAAGATTGTTGACAGTAAAAGCCCTATCTGTTAAACAGTAAATTATATTGACGAAGTGTTCATCATCGTCGTCATCATCAGCAGACGTCCATTACAAATATTTGCCTCGGAACAAATATTTGTACGATCTGCAAATATTTGTTCAGGGTGTTCTGGGTATTTTTCTATGTATAATAAAAAATATATATCAATGTAATGTATTGTATTAAGTATATCAGTTATCTAGTACCCATAACACAAGCTCTGCTTAGCTTGGGGCTAGATAATATTGTGTGGAATGTGTCCAGCATTTATTATTATTATTATTTATTACTGAACGAGGCTTCCCCCATAGAAAGCAATGCGAGGATTTACCATAATCTTCGCGCTTGGCAGGCGGACTGGTGATTGCGGTATTGGTGTTGGTAACTAAGGTGGATGTTGCTTTTTATCCCTTAGTGTAATCCTTCAGTCTACTTTTACTACAGCCACGGGAAGAAATGGAGGGATCTATTTTTAGGCCACACCATGGTTTTCACTACAAAGAACACAACCAAGCATTGAATACCAATATTTGCAATCTCACCACTTCTCGCAGCATACGTACGTAGGCGAGCGAGCGCGTATGAATAAGCTGTGGGGTCAGCACGAATAATTTACGTTACCAAGACGCTAGTGAGACGATCGCATATGTCAAATATTGGCCAATGACATCAAGGTAACTAGAAATCTTAGTAAGTTGATTGGTTCATATTTGACCTTTACTATCGTCTCGCTAGCGTCTCGATAACGTTAGATGTTCCTGCTTGGGCCTCTGGAGTAATTTTTCGACACGAGGTTTTTTTAAAGGAGTTACGCTTCTATACGCTTGTATATTTAACGTTTTCTCACATTTCTTACATCATAAAAAGGTTGTAGTCCTTTGAATAATTCATAAGTTTTATGTGGCAAATTCAGTAGATATAAACGAACCGTGAGTTTTATGAATGAAACTCGTTTATTCGCACGGATAACTTGAGGTATGAACAAGTTTGCAGGGTGTGATGAACTAAAGAAACGTAGATCTACTCGTCATAAGAATTTGATTAAGAATATGAAAACAGTTCAGTTCAGTGTATTCAGTTTTACATTTATTTTGAATTACCTTTTATGTTCCCTTCTAAATAATAATGTTCACATCATTGATCCCACTTAAGTCTTCAGTAGAGTAGATTTGATCTCTTTACGTTAGAATAAGGATACTAAAAAAAAATAGCCAAGCCCTGTTTTTTCCCTGATTCTTTAGGGCTTGGCTCAGGAGCAGTCGTGATTTCTCCTAGTTTATAAGACATCGACTATATTTATTTATATATAATATAATACACTTCTCATCAAAAAAATCGAAACTACAGATTTTCTTTCTAGCGACTAATAAGCAAATACCTAAGAGGATTATTTTTTAAGAAAAGCCATCACTATATTTGCTGGCAGTTTGTAACCTTATACTACTTTATGTTATATGACAATTTTGTTTTCTGTTTATATCAATACTTTTCTAATAAGCTTGCGAAGTGTTTAATTTTTTTTATGCGAAGTGTTCAACAGTACACAACAGGAGTAACTTTAGTTTATAAGACGATTCAAAATGATCCTTGTGAGTTCAATTAATAAAGTTCTTTTAAATTTGACTTTGACTTTGACTTTAAATAGGCTGTGGTAGTCTCAGCCTAAGAACAGGACTCCTTCAACTCATCCTGCGGATGTCGTAAAAGGCGACTAAGGGATAATGCCAGTGGATGGGCAGCAGCGTCTACCTTCTTAACACCAATCGGCTATAACCAATCCGCCTGCCAAGCGTGGTGATTATAGCAAATCCTTCCTATTCCATGGGAGGCATCATCCAGCAGTGATAGTCTACCGGCTGATGAAGAAGAATATAATATTTAGGCTCTACGAAGCTCTAAGAGACTCTACAAACTATTGTAGCGGTTGAAAATGAAACATCCTATCCTACTAATATTATAAACGCGAAAGTTTGTGAGTATGGATGGATGGATGTTTGTTACTCTTTCACGTAAAAACTACTGAATGGATTTTAATGAAACTTTACAATAATATAATTTATACATCAGAATAACATATAGGCTAAAATTTATAAAGATATTTTGTGAATTGTCCATAATATGACGATAAGTGGAAAAAATCTACCATCTGCGAGCTATTCTGGCGTGCGCTGCCAAAACCGCTAGATGTAATGTATGATGGAAATGTTTATGTTAATCAGTCCGACAAAAAAGCCCAGCACAGTATATATATAGGTTATATTCTTTTCTACGCCACGCTAATATAAGCTACTCGAAATTCTAATCCTGCGCAGACAAAGTCGCGGGCACCAGCTAGTTATTGCATAACTTAAACGTACGGTTTTTCTAAGGTGCGAATTAGTGCACATAGAAATTTGTGTCTATATACAAAACTATTATTGTACGTACATACTACTACTGACATAGACATCCACAAAACAGACGATGCGGTAGAGGAAGGCCCTCCACTCGATGGACTAAAGACATTATAAACGACGCGGGGAGTCGGTGGATGGAGGCAGCTCAAGACCGTTCGTCGTGGCAATCTAAGGGGTAGGCCTATGTCCTCCCCCTTTGTTATGTGATGATGATGACTACTACATAGTTTAGTTTTTAACAATATTTGTAAAACTCTTGTACCATATTTTTGGACCAGTTTTAATAAACTTTATAATTTACAGTTGCGCCCCGCGGTTTCACCCGCGTGAATAATGATGAAAATTGATGATGATGATGATGATGATGAAAAGTAGCCTATGTGTTAATCCAGGGCGTAAAGTATCTCCATGCCAAATTTCACTCAAATCCATTCAGTAGTTTTTACGTGAAAGAGTAACAAACATCCATCCATACTCACAAACTTTCGCGTTTGATGATGATGATGATGATGAAAAGTAGCCTATGTGTTAATCCAGGGCGTAAAGTATCTCCATTCCAAATTTCCCTCAAATCCATTCAGTAGTTTTTACGTGAAAGAGTAATAGTCCAGTCAGTGAGGGGGTTTGACCCTGACAATAATTCCTCTGTCGCTGAAACTTTGCAGTGTGATAAAGTAAAGTTCATAAATTACGGTTGACAAGTTATCCATGATTTTTTTTTATTTTTAAATGTTGTATTTCTACCTAAACATGAAAATCACTAATAACTTTTGGTGGAAAATTGCTCTGTCCAAAATTCCTTCGGTATATGTTAGTATACATTAATAAGTATACATATGTAACGGTATCCAGGAATATTTCGATTTCAGTGAGACAGAAATTTAAGAATATCTGTATTTTTATCACAACTTTTTCAGGAAAATTGCTCCGTCAGTTTTAATTTTTTTGTACTTGTAAGGTTGTTTAAACTAATCGCCTTGCAGAGTTATCCAAAAGATTTGCCTTTTTGTTCATAGTTTTATGGATTTTTGGAAATAACTTACGGCGGAAAATTGCTCCGTCCATTTTTATTCATTTGTTAGTTACAGTATACTTTATTATAATAGAATTTTAAGTTATCCAATAAAATTTCGCCAAAACACATAAACACATAAACTTTTAAATATCAACATTTCATACTTAGTCAATTTTCGTACCGCGCGGGGTTCTGTGGGCTCAGCACGAACAATTAATGTTACCGAGACGCAATCGAGACGATCTCAAACGTCAAATATTGGCCAGTGACACAGGAGTGACTTGAAATTTTCAATATTTGTGAGTAGATATTTGAAGTTTACTATCGTGTCTTCGTAACTTTAGATGTTCGTGTTTGGGCCTCTGATAATACAGCGGGGCACTGCACCACGCATGCGCTCCGCGCAAGGGCTGCCAGATATACCGCTTTTCCTTTTTTGACACAGCTTTTTTGCTTAGGGATCCGCATTCCGTTTTTGGTTATCGAGGTTCTGTTTTTTTTGGATGATACTATGAGCAACTTTTTTATCACTTTTACACCGAAAAAAAACGCCTAAAAGCAGCTGTCCTTAAACTTATCTCCAAAATAACGTAAAAAAGATGTGGAAAAAATAAGAATATTGAGAACACGATGAAGAATTAAACGAAAGTTATTGCGAGTGACTGTTAAAACAATCAAAACTATTACGCTATTGAAAATTCTCCCAGAGACACTCAACTCGTTTTTGAATAAAAAATTAAAATAAATTACTTACTGAAAATATACCAAAATCATGGAAAACTACCACATTCAAAACCGTCAGTCAGCACACCTACTCGAGTACTTACGACTCGCACTTGGCAAGCTTATTTTGTATGTAAAGTCGATTTTTTTTTAAATCTCGTTAGAAATCAATTGAAACATACTGGCCACCTAGAAGTCGTCATAAAAACAGCCAACGCATCGAAGAAGAAATGATCCACGTTACAAAATTTGACAGTTTAGGTAAGACCACAAAATATAGAAATAGACAGAAGGTCCGCTCCCACCGTCCTTGAAAATAATTACCTAAACTTGCCTGACTCACTAAGGTTGCTACTGTATTCATTCAGAATTTTGAAAAGGAGTAGATTATTAGGAGTTGGAACAAGTTACAAACAATCTCGTTTGGAAAGGTGAAGAACGTTTGCATTTGGTTGTATTTAAACAACCAAATACACTGCAAGCGTAATAATACCGCTACTCATATTGTTAACAAGTGACAAATGCCTGCACTCGCTATTATAGTCGCGACTGAGCTCTGCTCGAGATTGCGTGAGAATACATATAAACGTAAAGTCAATGTGTGCTTACCAGAAATGGCGCTATGTTCTGAGTGGACCCTCTGTAGCTGTTTGTTCACGACGACTCTGTCTCTCATTTTTTTTCGTCTGAGAAACTTTACGATTTTGCTTCGGCTTTCAACTTCTATGTGATGTCATATGCTGTAACGCGTAGGCGTTAGGTTCAATTTGGCTCTAACTTTTTTCATACAAATATTAAACTTACAAGCACTTAGAAGCCGAAAGAAACATTATTTATTATTATTTCGTTCTTGAGATATCGTGATGAGTCAGCAAGTAGGTGAGTGATATTTGCCTTATATATATATTGATCCTCATTGATCAAAACTATTGTCTCAAGATGTAGTAAAAGTAGCTCCCGGCGGCTGTGCGCGTAATGTTGATAGTCTAAAATGCGTATGCTACGCCGAAATTTTATTGGATACTTTAAAATGCTGTTGTATTTAAGTGTACTTTAACTAATAAATGAATAAAAAAGGACGGAGCAATTTTCCGCCGAAAGTTATTTCCAAAAAACCATAAAGCTATGAACGAAACGGCAAATCTTTTAGATAACTCTGCAAGGCGATTCGTATAAACAACCTTACGCGTACAAAAAAATAAAAACTGATTGAGCAATTTTCCTGAAAAAGTTGTGATAAAAAAACAGATATTCTTTAATTTCTGCCTCACCGAAATCGAAATATTCCTGGATACCATTACATATCTATACTTATTAATGTATACTAACATACACCGAAGAAATTTCAGACTGAGCAATTTTCCACCGAATGTTATAAGTGATTTCCATGTTAAGGTAGGAATACCTAATTTAAAAATAAAAAAAATCCTAGATAACCTGTCAACCGTAATCTATAAACCTTACTTTATCACACAGCAAAGTTTCAGCGACAGAGGAATTATTGTTAGGGTGTGCATACAAAGAATTGCCTCGTTCATCGGACTATAAGAAACATCCATCCATACTCACAAACTACCAATTGTTATTATCGTGTACTGCTGCTTGTAAATATTGTAATCGTCTTCGGCTGGACTCGAAGTATAATATTAGTAGGATAGGCGAACTTAATGCTAGATAACATAATAAATATGATAGAATGTTAGTGGTGAAACGGCAATCGAACTGAACCATTAGCAATCAATTTTTACTGAAACATTTCGACCGGTAATGAAACGCCATTGTGTTCATTCGCCGAATTTACAGTACAATGAAGCAATTTACTATTTCCGACCAGTTAACGCGAAATCAATCAGCGCTTTTCAGGTAGGCCTGAATAATTTAATTATTTTTACTGGGTTCGAGGGAAATTCATAAAATACTGTTGCGTGATGGGATACCTGGTTACTTCAATTAATATACCGTGAAAGAAATGCTACGCATTTTCTTTTGAGGTAGGGAGTAGGGTCGTTACTTCTGAATATACTAGGCTCGTAAGGGGGCCGATCGGGGCCACCTAAACAATAGATAACTATTCATTTAAAAAACCGACTTCCGCCATTGTATACGACTAAATATTTGGATGAAAAAAAAAATGATGAAAGAACCATAGTGGTGAAAGGATTATGATACTTTATGAATGCAAATGCTTGGTTTGTTGCTGAAAATATCAAAATCGCCACATGTATGCGTACAACATTTGAGGAGTTCCCTCAATTCCTCATGGATTCCATCATCAGAACTGGATTCTGAGGACCAATCTAGATGTATATCTATTCAAATAAAAAAAGAATTTTCCAAATCGGTTCATAAACGCCGAAGATATGAGGTAACAAACATAAAAAAAAACAAACCGAATTGAGAACCTCTTCCTTTATGTGAAGTCGGTTAAAAATAGAATTTCCTTGACCTACGAGCTTATTATCAATGAAGAATAATTTGTTTTTTTTTTACATTTTGACAGATACGATAAGTAAGGTAAGGGCTAAGATAGAAACCAATAGTTAAGTAAGTAATGGTATAATTTTAGTACCTATAAAGTAATATTGGTAGTCGCTAACTATTGGCCGTATAAACAAGCTCAAAGTCACCTAACGGGCTATGGAGAGAGCTATGCTAGGAGTTTCACTACGTTACATAAGCCGAAATGAAAAATCCGTAGAAGAACCAAGGTTACCGACATAGCTCTCAGAATTAGCAAGTTGAAGTGGCAATGCTCAGGTCATATAGCTCGCAGAACTGACAACCGTTGGGGAATAAAGGTTCTCGAGTGGCGTAACCGGATGACGTGGTAGAGGAAGGCCCTCCACTCGATGGGTTTGAGACATTATAAACGTCGCAGGAAGCTTGATGGATGAAGGCGGCTCAAGACCGTTCGTCATGGCATTCTAGGGGTTCATGGAGGACCCCCATTCATGGGAAGTTCTTAAAGAGTCGGCAACGCGCGTGTGATGCCTCTGGTGTTGCAGGCGTCCATAGGCTACGGTAACCGCTTTTCATCAGGTGGGCCGTATGCTTATTTGCTTACAGTTGTAGTAGTATAAAAAAAAGAAGTACTATGTTCAGCAGTGGACTTCTATAGACTGATGATGATGATGATGATAATGACGAAGTAATTATTTATAAATCCTGTGCTTCTTCTTGAAGAGCCTGTCTACCAACAACACATATAAACCTAAGCATCCACAGCTATTACCATAATGTAATTATAAAATATATTATAACTTATCAATCATCCATTTAGCATAACACCCAACAGTCACATAATGTAGTCCATCCCACTCTAGGATTTCCTGTTAGGTGTCGTCGGTATCAGGAACTACGAGTATCATGGTACCATAATAATCAGACCGGGAACAAATATTTGCAGATCATACAAACATTTGTCCCGCAGCGGGAATCGAACCCGCAACATCTTGCATCTCAGCCGGCTACCCACCCACAGCGCCACACGCACAGCGTTATACCTCTGACGACCTAGTCTGTGGTCAGTAAACGTTTGTATTTATATTTGTATTTGATAGAACAATAGATAGATAAATACAAAATACTATAAGAAGACAAAACCAATATTGGCTTATTTTGAAATTGCATATTTTATGGTCTACCAAAGTAAATTATAAACCATCCTTTTTTGATGACAGTGACATCTATGTAATAGTTATGTTATCAGCTTTAGAACTCGTCATCTATAAGTTAACAATTTCATGTACAATTACCTACCTTCTTACGTAGTTCATTCAACCTAAGACAGATGGCGTTTAGTTAGACATGAAAACAATTTATTCATCTAATTATAATAATTTATAAAACTAACTATCAGTTCTACTTAATTTCACCACGAGCATCTGAATAAACATAAGGAATTAATATAAGGCTCAAAACAATCTTGACTGAAAATTGAATATCAAGAACCTTTGTACTGCTACTCGCCCAAAGATGGCAGTATACTCAAACAAATAAAAATCTGGAACGTTTTGTTAGAGAGCTTTTTCTCTACATAGTGCAAGTCAATAAGTCGCTCTACAATTTATCACAATTCACTAAGGTTACACAAAATTACCAAAATCGAAAATGAGCACTTCCACTAAGAGTACCGATTTGAAATTTGAACACCGATCAATTGTTAATACCATGTGTGTGAGGCAAATGTTAGAGTACATAGTTAACCTGCTACTCGCGACTTCCTACGCGAAGGTATCCATGGCATTGAACAATTTCAATTTGTCTGATGCAATCTACAAAAAAACCCCTTTAAACCTACCTATAATTAGGTACCTACCTACCTATATCACGGACATTTATCTAACCTTATTTGTACCTACCATTATAACTTTCAATCAATTTGTATCTTGGTAGGTAGGAGAGCTTACGTTTATTGTAAGTACTCATATGTATGTTGTTGAGTTTTAATTAAGGACAATTAACCTTAGGTTTATAACCAACATCGGGAAATACATGGCTGATTTGGAAAGACCTAATTAACTTACACGAAGTTTTTTTTTTTTATTTATTTACCATTTAACATTGTATTAAAACTATTTTATAGAAATAGCACTTTAAAAAACCACCAAGGTTTGTAGGGATAGTGCTGTTAGAAGTAAAGAGGTGTATACTCTCCCCTCAGTAAACAATGTAAGTACCTACTTATTATCACCAAGTTCGCAAAATGCAAGGTAATTAAGCACAGCAGCGCCCTCCAATCCCACGACCGACGGGTCTCTCGCTGAACAGACGCTTCCTACATAGAGACCTCACTATATACTCTATATAGCGCAAATTATGCTGACGTAGACCGTGCCAAATCAAAATATGATTTATAAATTAAAACAAATTCAGTCATTATGTTTTCGTGAGAACTTTAAAATGTGCAAAATGTACTAGTGCGTACAAAATCAAATGATCAAATTGCTACCATTACGACAGACCGAGCGAAATTTTGCAAATACAGAGCCAATTTTGGAAAATAATTCTATCGATGAAATTTTATGCCGCTGTGCTTGCCTTTCAAAAGGTTTTAGAATAAAAACTTTAAATTTAAATCAAAAAACTATATCCACACAGCTATTCTACAAATTGACGTACGCTGAATCGAAGGAGCGTATTTTATTTGTATTCTGGATCTTAGTTCATAGTATTAGGAAGGTATGTAACATTATCTAAATTTATTTGTTAATTATAAAATCTAACCCCCTTATTCATAAAACCATTTTTTTTAATCTAGTTTAGTTATAATAGCTTTTGTTTTTTCGCTCTGATGTAAAATTACATACGCCAAAACAACACAAAAGCTATTTTAGCTATCAAAGGTTTGAAAATTGATTATGAATAAGAGGGCAAAAATACAAAAAAAAACAAATATTGGATTTTAAATCCATCTAGCCGAATAGGTATAGGTAGGTATTTTTTTGTATAAGGGATGTTTTGTTTAACAACTACATCGCCACAATATAATCAAATTAATCCAGGCAAGTAATTATTGTACGTAGGTACTCTAGGTACCTACTTTAACTACCGAACAAATTCAATATTCGCAATTCACGCCTGAAACCTGATCAGCAAGTCCCCTAATAGCACATAAGAGACATGCAATTTGCATGTTTTGCCCTCGGAGGGGTAATTTTGCATGTCATTATGTGAGAGAACAGCTCTCGTATTGGTCGGGAGGCGTCAATGGACTGACATGGCGGATCTAACAAGTGTTGGATGTGAATAATTTCGTCTCTTTCTGACGTTTAATCTTCCATTTCCATCATAGTTAGCATGAGATGGAGACAGGTCAGACTGGGCCGGAAGGGTCCGGGTGATTCTAAATTCGGTTGATTCGTTCAAAAGTTATCGCTCAGAAATTTCCAAAACAAGTTTCAGGGATGGCCTTTGCTCTGGTTCAACCATTTTTAGAAAAATAAGTAGGTATATTATGAACTATCTTTTTTATATGTGGATCGCAAGAGCCAGGCCCTAGCCTGCAGGCTATAGGGCTTATGCGCGGGCCCTCTATATACCCTGCCTACCGCCTGGCTTGCGGCAAGCCCCGCAAGCCAGGCCCGTGGGGGGCCCGAGCATGCTAATAGGGCCCGGCACATTTTTATGGCCAGTCCGACGCTGGTAGAAGACGTATGTCACATATAAGACACACACATTTCCCCCCAGAGATAGGTAGAGCCTCAATGGGCATCTTTTCACTGTGAGTCATACAATCCTAATAACATGAGCAGTGGTGAGTTCATCGCCGTCATTGCTTGGACTTATTCTAGCAGACGATAATGATAATAATGATGATGATGCTATAGGTTTACAAAAAAACATGATATAAAATGGTAAAAGAATGTAGAGCCATATGGTAGTGTAATGGAAAATCAACTCCCTAGAACAGAGTATTGATGGATGTGGATAGTGGAAGACATTACTTATCCAAAAGTACTAAGTGTACTTAATGGCATAATTATAAACTATATAAATAGATAGGATAGATAGATAGATAAACACTTTATTGTACACTAGAATTAATTATGACAAAAAAAGAATTATACATAATTATGCATAACATTATGTACAGTACACTGGGCAATGCTGTATTCACTAGTTCATTGTTTTTTAAGGTTCTCGCAAAAACAATTTATATTGCAGTAGCTTGCATTAGCTAGATTAATTTGTTTGCTGATTAAAACCAGGTTAATGTAATCAGTGAGCTCCCATTGAAACAAACAATAAGAAAAACTGCGCCTTCAAGAGTTAATTATTAAAATCCGGTGCATATGCGAAATCATAGTGGGTGGAACAAAGTATCATGCAAATTAAAGGCGTGCCGGGCATAACCTAATGATTGCATTTTCACTTTTGAAATCGATCGTAAATTGGCTGCTAACAATCATCGTCTATCAAGCACTTATGATACGTTAATACTATAGATAGATAACTAGAAAATGATTTATCGCACAAAAGAGAAGTACACAGGCGAAATACTAAAAAATCTATTAACTTCCAGATAACCTTGGTGTATTGTGGAAAAAAGATGCAATGGAGGCGGCTCAAGATCATTCATCGTTGCATTCGGACACAGAACAACTAATCATGATGATGATGATGATGATAGAGATACTAACTTTTAATAAATTTAAACATAAGAATGATGATGCCCACACAATTACTTCAATTATCGACGTGATCAGCCAAAAATAGATAACCAGTCAACGAAATCATTAATTGCAATAGGATGAATAGAACGGATGACATCAGAGTCATCTCCAAACTCAGTCTAATAGATAGATAGATAGATAGAAAATGGTTTATTGCACAAGATAAAAAAGAATAGTACATAGGCAAACTTAATGTTAATTAGCATTATCTTCCAGCTAATCTTTGTGTAATGTAGAATGGGTGGTGGTGCTATTAGTTATTAATATAGGTCGAGATTATAATGTTAACATAATAACTTACCTACTTACAATGACTAGATGTATCTTTCACATTAAAATACATATTATAACATACAATAAACATTATACACATGCCTAAAATAAATCAAATAAATTACATAATCGCTTAATTTTATTGAACATTTAACAATGACATAAAGAATTGGGACAGTTTGGTTTTAAAGATCTCTATGGAAGCAGCTTTTCGGATTTCTACTGAAAGAGAGTTCCACAAGTGGATCGCAGTGACCGTAAAAGAGTTTGTATAAAAAGAGGTCTTATGGACAGGGAGCTTGATTTTGAGAGGAATGAGATGGACGGTCAGAAATAAAGCGCGGAGTGAAACTTTTTTTTAGTAGGTAGAAGAAAATGGACTGTGACGGATGTTATAAAGAAGACAGAGATGATGTTAGAGAAACCACATACAAATAAAACTTGACTAAACACTTGCATTCAAACTTTCATCACAAAAGTTGATGTGGCGCTTTCACCAAAAAGACAAAGAATATCGCGTTATGATAATCATTAACCAGGGTATTTCCACTGGTAGACCTCCCCAAATAATGCCATGACAAACCATCTTGAGTTATCTTTTTCTTTCGTATCTTTGGTTAACCGTGTACAGGGCCGTCCTCCACTGTCTCCCGGTTCGTGAAAGACAAGACAAGTAAACTCAGATCTAATAAATTAAAGAAATGAAAATCATGTTGCTCTTCAGTAACAGCTTGGTTTTCTTTACCAGCAATTTTTACTATTGCTACATTGATATTTATTTAACCACCATGTTGAACAACCGTATTTAAATCTGTGTTACCTTTCAGTATTTCTGCACCAATTAGGCGTCTTACCATCCTGTGTTCTATCATTACATATACCACCGCCTCTGGCAAATTGCCTTGTAATTTGACAAATGACATTAATAACAGTATCGAGAGTTGGAATGTCATTTCGTAAATTACACCCGGTGTAGTTGTAATTGGTCGGGTCACGCAGTATAGGAATGTCGTCCTGTCGTTAGAGATTGTTAACAATTGAGGATAAGTGAAAGAGATTTCGTTGGGTGAACATTTTTTGTTTAATTATTTGAGAATTTGCAGATTCTTTTAAAACAAAACGACACAGCTTACTGAAACTTACCTACTGCATTATTGCTGTGTGCTTCGGCACGGTTGAAAAGTGTTAGTTTGATAAAGTGCATCACACACGTAGCAAATTCGATAATATACGAAAATGATACATTCACGCGGAAACCTTTAAACTGTATTGTATTTCAATTTGTATACACAGATATCATCAGTCCATCTTTTGATATATGTCGGTGCCTGCAGATGCTTGACAGTAAAATATAAGTGATCTGCTACGTGTGTGTTGCTCCTTGAGTTTAGTATAGAGAGCGATATGGACAGATACGCGCTCAGATACAGATATCTTACCGCATCTGCTATGTGTGTGATACACTTAACGCTAACCTAACATTGTAGCCCAAGAATACAAATAGAAATACATAATTGAAAGTTAATTATTACCTTCTGGTTGAAAAAAAGGAAGAACCAGAAAAAACTGAGGTACAACAGGTGTTCAACCGAACTAATAAACCTTAAAAAACAACGACTAGAATCAATTAATATCAAGCTCGTGTAAAAGTAAAAAATATACGAAGAAATTTCACTTTCAAAAGGTAACTGTTATAGGATCATCAGACAGAACGACGCCTAGTAAGAGTGAGTTTGATTTCTAAGAAGTCATCATGGTTTCTCTACCCTGACAGCCAGTGTATACAAACCTTGAATACCAAGCCAAACTGGCTGCTATTGTTACTATAATTAGCTGTAGTTCGTTTACGTAGATAAGTTCTTTGTTGTAGTAAGTATAAGTACTCATTGTTGTGATATCTTTATTAACTATTAGTAAATAGTACAAGATGATAAGGCATTCTAGATTACCTACTATTTTAACTCGACTAACGTGAAGTACATTTGCAATAATTATCAGCAGTATACGTCCACTTTTGTACGAGGTCTCCCACCATAAGGATGCAATGGGATGAATTGCTATAATCACCACGCTTGGCAGGTGGATTGGTGATCGCAGTATTCGTTTTGAGTACTCAGGTAGATGCTGTCCATCCCCTGGTGTAATTTCTTTGTCAGCTTTAAGACATCCACGGGAGGAGATGGAGGGGTCTATTTTTATAATAATATAATATATCGTTTATTTCAGACCTTGATTCATATAAAATTGTTAGTAGGTACACATTACGAAAAACTAAACTTTAAGTAAATAGTATATTTATCATTCTTACTACCTACCTTATAAATTACTTATGAATGTGAAGCTGAACGAGGTGCCACATGACAGGACACTCCACTTTGTCTGCTATAACTTGCAGGATGCTGTTGGCGCTGCCACGGACACGGCTTAGCATCGAGGCTGCTCTCTTCTGAGGGTGGCATAAAAGCCATCAGTGCTCGAATCAGCAAACATACTCGATGCACTGCAGTACCTCGGCAACCCCAACAACATCCGAAACGCGTTGTTGTACTGAACGCGTTTGAATACTGAATTTTTAAACCGGACACGCCACTGCATACCTATCTTATATTGTCATAAATAAACGATTATTATTTTTTCCCTTCTTTATAATATCTTTCAAAGTTCTCAAGTGACTTTAGTAAACTCTAGGTAGAGTCAGATCTAAATTTTAAAATCGATTGAACATAGGTACGTTGTAGGCGCTATAGTTTCCTGGAAGCTATGAATAACTGTGGAAAATTGATTCCAACGCAAATGGCTTTCATAGAAATCCACCCCTTGTTGATGATTCAACGCTTTTCACAGGTAGTATAGTAGAAGATGTAGGCTTACTTAATTATTAAAACAAACGAAAAACAATATTTACTTTGCCATCTCGTACTTTTCTGTCAAGTTAACAATTTATATTCATCGAATACATGTGACATCACTTTTCATTTAAAAAACCGACTTCCGCCATTGTATACGACTAAATATTTGGATGAAAAAAAATTATGAAAGAACCATAGTGGTGAAAGGATAATAATACTTTTTGAATGCAAATGCTTGGTTTGTTAGTGAAAATATCAAAATCGCCATATGTATGCCTATAATATTTGAGGAGTTCCCTCAATTCCTCATGGATTCCATCATCAGAACTGGATTATGAAAAAAATGAGACCAATCTGGAAGTATATCTATTCAAATAAAAAATGAATTTTCCAAATCGGAGCACAAACGCCGGAGATATACGGTAACAAACATTAAAAAAAAAAAAAAATACAACCGAATTGAGAACCTCCTTTTTTGGGAAGTCGGTTAATAAAACATAATAAAATTAATACACAACAAAAAAAACAATATTTAAATAATACGTTTTTTAGAATATAATATTTTATTGAACACTGTCAATAAAATATTACTTATATTAATAATCATTTTAAAACTTACTGGAATAACTTTTTAGCTATCCGGGTCTTTTTGTGATACATAATAATATTATTTTTTTACATCTCATATCATTAAATTATGAATGTGAAGTGATAAGTTTATGAGTGTTTGTTTCTTCTTAGCGCTGAAACAGCTAGAGCGATTTGGTTGTAATTGGGAATGGACATATAGACATACATAGATATAAACTCTGAATTAACATAATGTAGGTTAACTTTTATCCCGATCTTCCCACTGGATCGAGACTTATGCGGGTGGAACCGCGCGGCGCAGCTAGTATATTATATTTTTTACTTCCTTTATACATTGCAGCCAGATAAGACAATCTTAAGGATGATTCCGTCTCGTAGTGATCTGAACCATTTGAGCTATCTTTAGAAATTTTGCAAGTAATTGTAAATACTTACTCCCTTATTCATAATCATTAGTTAAAATATGTTAAAAATGTTAATATGTTAAGTATGTCTTGTCTTGTTTTGACATATGACATTTTACATCAGAGAGAAGAAGACAAACGGTATGTTTACTAAAATAGGTTTAAAAATTATTATTACTAAGGAATTTAGTACTCGTTGTTATATTTTTTCTGTAAACAATTATTTGATTTTACTTTCATAAAAAACTTCTTATTTATTATAATGACAACTGATTATGGCGCGTTCTATAAAAGATAAATAAAACTGTTGGCTGAGCAGAGTTGGAAAAACCCACAGCGATATGAATTGAGCCTGCACGTAATGGACAATTTGATAATGGGGAAAGCCGGTAGCAAAGGTTAGTTGGTATCAGCTGACCTATTTATTTGGCCCTACTGACCTAGGTCAGTTAACCCTATGTCAACTCGCGTGACATAACACCTGTTATTAACTGGTCACTTTGATGTAGTAAAATCAAATACTGGGATTCGTTTTGTACTAAAATAACGCTAACGTAAGACATGCAATTTGTTCGTTTGTTCTTCGTTTCATTGGTTTTTTATTGTCAACGTGCATTAAAACCAAATTGGCTAAATAAATAGGTTTTTTTTATAGTTCTACGTAAGGAAATAAGCATACGGCCCACCTGATGGAAAGCGGTTACCGTAGCCTATGGACGCCTGCAACACCAGAGGCATCACACGCGCGTTGCCGACTCTTTAAGAACTTTAAAACCCCCTTTTTGAAGAACCCCATGCTGTAGTCACTAGAAAAAACGTCGACAGGGAGATTATTCAGGTCAGATAGATATAATCATCATCATCAGCCTGTAGAAGTCCACTGTGACACAGTGGACATAGGCCTCCGCTTTAGAATGCCACGACGAACGGTCTTGAGCCGCCTCCATCCACCGACTTCCTGCGACGTTTATAATGTCTTTAGTCCATCGAGTAGAGGGCCTTCCTCTACCGCGTCGACGTCGTGATTGATATAAGTTTATAGGTACTTAATTATTTATTGGTCACAAAAAACAATACAAAAATAATTTAAAACTAAAAAGACGATTAAGTATGACCAGGTCGAGATATAAATGCCTTGAATGATATGGTAGCCTAGAAAAGGGCGTTATGAATGATGGTGAAAGGACCAGTGTTGAGAAAGAATTAATTGCGCCTCACAGAGTTCAAGAATAGGTTAAACAGCTAAAGCGACGCTACACATCCCTGTCTAACACCTTTTTCACACATGGACTGGAATCATCGTATTGACATTTCAGAGTTCAAATGAGAGTGCTGACTCCATGCATCGACTGTACTGACTAAGTATAGTTAATATCTCATCACTTTATCATAGGCCTTTTCCAAATCCTTGAATGCGCAATAGACCTTTTGACCTTTGGCCAAAACATTGTCGGCTATGTTTAACAAAGAAAAGACCACCATGAGCTCATAATAACGATTCAGTTCAAAAACTACTCAGTACAAAATATCGATTCCGTGATGGCCGCAGCTATATTTGAAGGCTCTGTAGCAGAAAGTTATTCAATGATGACGAATGCCAACGACGAACCGATATTTTGTACTGAATAGTTTTTGAACTGAATCGCTTTACGAGCTCATGGTAACCCCCGTGATTGGTATACATCCCATATAATTTCAAAATCCTATTTCTGTAGGTATCTCATGTTTTCTCATAGGTTTCTTTCTTAAATCTTTTTCAAACAAGGCTTCGAGTCAATTAAAAATATTATTTTAACTTGAGCAGCAGCGTGACCGGTAAGCCTTAAGTTTTCCCATGTTCACTTTTATGGAAATTCTGGCATTAATAAAAAAGGAATCGATCAGTACCATTACATTTAAATACAACATTAAACCATACACATATTTTTCCCCGTATTTTTGTTTTAAAAAACAAAACACTCTCATCAAGTGATATGTATTTCTATACGCATATTGTTACAAAAACCATCTTGTTTAAAATAACTTCTTAGGAAGCGTCTTTCGATTGATGGCTCATTTGAATATCAACGTTAACAGTTGTCCATTCATGCACGGAAAGATTTTTTGCCATTGTAGGTACTAGCACAGCCTTGCAGTCAGTTTTGTATGGCCTCTTTTGTCTTATTATCGCCTGTGTCCGACCATGGCTCTTTGATACTTGAAAATGGTATCTAAAACAAATAAATACTTATAAGAAAAACTTTTGGGTGGATATTTTAAGTGCTTTTAATACAGGCGCCTAATCCTTGGGATATTACAAAAAACACGAAGATAGAAGATATTATTTTTAAAAAAATATCTAATTGTTTATATGCATAAAATGTGATGTGTGTTCTAATAATAGATGTGACTATCTAATAATTATAATATTGAATACTACAACATTTTTTTGGCCAGGTTTTGTTAAAATGAGGTGGCCATCAAATTACAGCCTCAATTTAGAGGTGACGTGTGAGATGTCGATTACTTTTTTGACGTTAGGTTTAAAAAAATCGTGAACCTCGCTTTATAATATAAGCACTGTCATGATGAACACCGCATCTCAGGTAATCATGAGTTTATTGCATACAGAATTAATGACAATTAATTAAATAATTACTTACCATCCGCATAGACTCATCTTTATTGCATATACAGTAGAATGTTACCAGGATTTAAAAAAAAAAGTAAATTTATGCACTTAACTAGTGATGCAATGAATACTACTTTTACGATTCCCACTGCAGGACAAATGTTTGTACGATCTGCTAATATTTGTTCCGGGTCTTGGTGTTATGATACCATGGTATTCAAATGTTTCTGAATTTTATTTTTCTCACGTTTTCAGGACGAAATTTTAGGGATGAGTTGATTAACATGTCCAGTGCCCACCCTTACCTAACTAGCTAGTCTTTACAAATATAAACTAAAATAGCTCACCACAATTCCTAACCATCTGGGGATTTAAATAGATGATAAGAAAGCTTAATGATTTTATAAATAACTCTTTGTGTCTTTATCGACTCGGTCGCAACGCAATAATTTTATCTAGTAAGGAATTTCTTGGAGTTTCTTTTTATATTTGGTGAATACGGGTATTCAGTAATTTGTTAATATTAGGTGAATATGAATATTAGTATTCGTATTTGTTGCATCACTACTAATACCTACTTACTTTGAAATACACTCGAGAGCAATGAATCCGGGTCACTAAAGAATGTTAAAAATCTCGGAAACTAAAAATGATAGATTAATGCAATAAATTGTATTTAATAGACAATGTAATACTCCTTAAATGAAGGTAAAAAAAATATGAGTCACCATACATTTTATTAACACAAAATTACATAAAGAAAAAAACTGCTGATCTCTCCTTAAAACAAAAATAGGAAACATGAAATTTTTGAACTTTATTACGATTTTCTTGAATTTTAATACTTCGTATTGCCTCCTCGTGCTTCCATTACTGCGTTTACGCAGAAAAAAAACAACAAAAGAACAGAAATCAAACAATGATAAATGACAGATTACAAACAAAAGCAAAACCAAATGCTGTAATTTCGTAGTTCCATCTTCGAAAGTGGCCCTTTTTCAAATTTGATTTTTTTATGATATAACTTTACAATAACTAAGAAGTTTTAATACCTTCATTTAAGGAGTATTACATTGTCTATTAAATACAATTTATTGCATTAACCTAGCATTTTTAGTTTCCGAGATTTTTAGGATTCTTTAAGTGACCCGGATTCATTGCTCTCGAGTGTAGTTACTTACCTACCTACCTAATGTTTTTTTGTTTATTGGTGGTTCTTTATTCCATTCTTAATTAATATTTGTCGTCAATTCAAAGATCATATTATTATTGAAATGTATCCAGATATTTAGTCAAAGATCAAATTAGCTTTCATAGAAAGAATAGCGATGATAAAATAAGATGTCACGGCTCACGGCATTGAAATGAAAAGCAAGTGCACGTTTTAGAACCATGAATAACATCATAGTCATGTAGACCGTAAATCATTAGTATTTTAGAGTTTTCAGTGAGCATAAATTATTATTATTTATTCACACTAATGTTGTAATGAGAAAAGATTTTTATTTTTATTTGTAATGAATACATTCAAAAACTACAGGACCTATTTTTTTTTTAAATATCTTTTTGTCCACGCAAACGCAGTCGCAAACAAGTCGCTAGTTTGTTCATAAATCTCCCTGAAACGTCTAAACCGATTAAAATTAGATTTGGTACACAGTTTTTTTATCCCAGTTTAACGTGAGCAAAACCATGGACATCTATATATAAATTCATATTTTGATTATTTATCGATGAAGCAATCCTTAACATTGTCTACAATGTTTTGCTGTTTTATATTTTAATTTTAACGACAATCAACTAAACAGGTTTTGAAGAGGTGTCTGTCTATTTTACAGTTTATATCATTGGCTCTTGTCCTAGTGTTTCTTTCCAATAGATACTTTATCATCTTAGTAATACTTTTTAGTATACCCTGCTATTTTTTATAAAAAAAAAAAAAAAGAGTTTTTTTGGTCAGTGACTGGTTTCAGGTTAATGACCAGTGCGG
The DNA here is from genome assembly GCA_951392215.1 of Epirrita christyi. Lineage (NCBI taxonomy): Eukaryota > Metazoa > Arthropoda > Insecta > Lepidoptera > Geometridae > Epirrita > Epirrita christyi. Next base: position 4,401,716 of record OX595843.1, read on the forward strand.
TGAACGGATTTAGTACGCCTGGCAGAGGCTTTGTTATGCACATATATTAGACAATGTGAAACTCACATTGTCTAATATATGTGCAGTTTCCCTGCATTTTTGTAACATAGGAAAAATGTGTCCGTTCTACAAAACATCTTCTGATTCTATGGCATATCTGTAAGTATGTACAGTATCCTATGTTACAATTTTCTATTCAATTTACTTTTTCTGTAGATACCTCTACTTATCTATGCACCTAGTATCTACCATGTGGTTGATATTAACGAATTTCAACCAGGGCACGCTCTCCTTCATTTTCAATTAAAACATTACTCTTGTAATTAAATTCTAAATAATTTTATTGTATTATTTTTATTTTACATAAGTGATGCAGTGATACAGAGTTTAAAAATATTTTATTTTATTCGATGACGCTATCAACACTGATAAAATTAAATTATATCATAGATGATGGATCATCTATTATCATTTTAAATTACTCACAAAACGTACTTACATAATGACGGCGTATCAAGATTATGCGCGCGCATTATAACGTGTACGTTACGACCGCAGACTCATTTCGCTCGAACGAAACACTATAGACGCTTGGACCAAAATAAATCGAACGTGTTTAAGCGTATGTGCCGGAATGCCGGTAGTATCGAACGTTTCTCAGTCGGATTACGCAAGTTTAATATAAAACATCTGAGTATACACAGATACAATAAGACCGGTTTAAGCACCACTATTTTCGCGGTTGCTATTGTGCAGGCGCGTTAAGATAGACGTGCAAGTGAATTTAACATGCCTCCGTGTTAGTATAACTGAGATAACAAAAGGCGAACGACGTACCCACATTTAAAAAAGGAACGAGGAACAATTTAAAAAACAAAACTTTTTTATAGTTCCAAATTTGAATGAGGCCGACTCTACTAGTGAAGTGACGCGTTTTAATCGATTTAATACCTTGACATTTGGTTTCACCGGTCAACTGGTAGCTGTTATCAGGTTCAGTGTTGACGTGTGTGCATTGAATATCTGTAGATATTTTTTGAGTCATGTTATCGTACTAAAACTAATTGTTTTGAAATCAATATCGTTAACTCAGCTTATGAATTATACATTGAGGAAACACGCTACGCCCTCTGTGTTTTTTTAAATACATATGCCTGTTAAATGTTTTTAATTGTGTGCGTGATACCGAAGTGAATTCATAGATAAAGTTTCTGATAAACAGATTAAACTAAGTGTAATTGTGATTAATCCTCAAATATTACCAAGGTAAGCTATTTCAGTCATTTATTTTGTACGCGGAAGTGTGCCTACACAAAACAGAGTACGTGTCATGTGTCAAAAGTTGACATTGAACCGTCCAAAAATAAGCTACTTTTACACTAATAGTTTTTTATTGATATATGAATCCTACCGCTAATTGAATTTAACGACTTTCATAGAAGACAGTTTTCCGAGTCATAAAGGCTGCATCATATGGACTGCGTACGCGTAGACGTTGTCATACACGTTGTCGTACCATGACGTTGTAATGTTTATATATTTCTACCATTTTCACATTAAACCACAACAAAACTCTTCAAACACTATGCCTGTTAGACGCGTTGAGGTGAACGTTCCGGAAAACATGCGAAAACAAACGAGCATCAGCCGTCATTTTGTATGATGTCTTGTTAAATAAATCTCTAGATTAATTAATCTGTTAGTCCAATAAAAAACTATCCTGTTTCCTATTATTAGTGCAGTTATTTAATACATCAGTCGTAATTTGTATGTTATTCTGTGCTATGTACCTACAGCGGTGTTTCTTAATTATCTAGGTTTGTTTACTACGTTTATTTTCATTATCATCAGCCACTGTACAGTAAATTGTCGCCTTTTACCGATTCAAGGACGTTTTAATATTGAGCCTCAATGTAACGAGATGTTTGTACATACTATATCCTATCATACCCAGGGGCAGTCCGTGAGTTGGTGGGGCCCTGGGCTAATACTATACTTAGGGGTATACCTGATTAATTAACTACCTAATTGTCATTTTGACAAAAAACTGTTTCGATAAAGTTCGATTCACAATTTTGACCATTTTTACGTCAATGAGGGCCGGAGGGGCTTTATACCCACGGGGCCCTGGGCTGCAGCCCAAAAAGCCTTTATATATAGATCCACCCCTGTCATACCTAAATATATTATATATATGTAAAAGTTTGTGAGGATGGATTGTTGTTTGTTACTCTTTGACGCCAAATTACAGAACGGATTTTGATGAAACTGGACAGTATTATAGCTTATACATCAGAATAACTTCGAGGCTATACTTTATAATAAAGAATACACGTGAGCGGAGAGCCGTGAGTGTTTTATAACATTAAAACTAAGGTAGATTTGTTTTTTTGTATAATCTGAGTACATTTATAATTCTTCAGATTATAATAATGCTGTACTCGATCGTTTATATCGCTTATTAGAAAACACGTAAATTAGAAATCACCTAATTGGCACCTTTACATAGGTAGTATTTTCTTTTACAAACACCTCCAAATTGCTTATTTACCGAATGAAATTTAAAAGCTTTTTGCCCTCATAAACGGCTATTTTCAGCTCGTCAAAGATCCATCGACAGAATGTAAGAACACGATTTCCTAGAACGAACAAGTGTTGATTGATTTAAAATGCTTAACCTTAGTCACAATATTGACCTTAACTGAATTTAAAACAATTATTTAAGATAAAATAAGATAAGAAGACCTTTATTCATACAAATTAAGAGTAATAAGTATACATACATTTAATGTAAGTAGCTCAATGATAATAACTCCTATCGACGTACATAGAGAACCGTAAAGAGTTTTCTTATGTACCGATTAATTTTCAAGTATCAAAGTCAATATTGACGTGACGGCGATCGCGTATCTATGAACGCCCAAGCACTATGCTGAGTTGTTGACCTCAAACGTCAGTTTGACAGATGACGTAATATGCTGTTGCTATGGCAATATTGATACAAATGAAATAAATTGAGCTTCTAATGGACTTGTTAAATACCTACATCGAAAATGTTCTTCTATTCGATACACATGGCTAAAAAAATACATGGCTCTATTTCATACATGACATAAGAGTTAAATTTATTTAGGGGATAAGGGGACGTCAAGCAGTCAAGAGGCATGGTTGCCATGCCTGCTGACTGATTGAAGTCCCCTTCTAATGGACTTGTTAAATACCTACATCGAATAAGTTCGTCTATTCGATACACATGGCTAAAAAAATACATGGCTCTATTTCATGTACGACATAAAATTAAATTTATTTAGGGGAGAGTGGGGGACGTCAAGCAGTCAGGAGTTATGGTTGCTCATGCCTGCTGACTGCTTGACGTACCCTTCTAATGGACTTGTTAAATGCCTACATCGAAAATGTTCGTCTATTCGATACACATGGCTAAAAAAAAATATGGCTCTGTTTCATATACTTACGACATAAAATTAAATTTATTTAGGGACGCCAAGGCATGGGTAACCCCATAAATAAATTGTGCAATCAGAACTGTCAAACGGTAACTTTTGTATGAGAAAAGTGACGTTGACAGAGTTGATTGCACAATTTACGCCTGTTGCAAGTTGCAAACCTGTCGCGAGATGCCCTGCCGGATGGCATTGAGAAACGAAACATTTGGATAGGTACGTATCATTTTTGGTATTTATTTTGTCTACAGACGCTGGCAATGCTGGCCACTCATATGAACAGTAAATTATGAAATTAACCTTGACTGACCCATTGCTTCGTAATTTTGTATCGCCCAAACGTGTGCTCAAAAAGTAGGTATATTTCGTATCGAGCATAAAATGATGCTATTTCTCACACAAGGATGAAGATTCGGTTCGCGTCGCGGGATAGGATATCTAACATAGTATAAGGTAGATCGCATTATTTTACTTTTTACGTACATTAGGTAGTGTTTTATTTAAGAATATAAATTAAGATGAGCATCGTTTTTTATTTTCTTTAAGCCCTTTTCAGGGCTGCCATACCTCAGACAGGTCACTGACCTAACACGTGGTAACCAAGAAAGAACCAGTGAAACGAAGAAGGTACTAAAAACATATTACAAGAAATTAAATAAAGAAGACGGGAAAAAATTAAATAAATACAGGAAGAAAAAACGGCGGGAAAAATCCTTCAAGACCTTCGTGCTTCATCGTCAGCCGCATTGTCACTTAGGGCGACATCGCAATAAAATTAGAAAAAACAAAAAATCTCGGTAAATGTACTAAACAAAAGGAGTGAATTGATAACCTCCTCCTTTTTTTGAAGTTGGTTAAAAATAAAAATTCATAAACACGTTTTGAAAAGCGGCTATTGGAGCTTTTTTCTAAAAGATACCGTACCGATATTGATTCGATATCACAAAATTCCGTTATTTCGATATTTTACCGATATTTATGCAAATAGAATTTAGTAAGTTATTGTAATAGTACCTATCTACTAATTAATAAGTGTATCAACAATATTTGACGGATACCTTACAAGTACCATCATACCTACATACAAACAACCGGAGGATACAAAATAGCCAATGTTTTAGTCACGGAATTACCCCTTCGACTTACATTTTGCCCTCACCCAAATCGGTTCATTTGTTACGGCATTACTGAGTACAAAGTATTTGTGTTATGGATTAGAATCTAGAGCGTTAGGAAGTTGAGGACCGACACGCTCTAGATCTGGAATTGACCCGTGTGGTGAATAGCTTAGCAGCAACGGTGCCGTGGTGTGTCTGGCTTAAGAATAGATCCCGTGGATTTCATAAAAGCCAAGATGATTACATCAGGGGATGGGCAACAGCATCCACCAACTCCAACTAGAACTGGTTAGTAGTAGAGTCCGGGGAAGTAACACCGTACCTATTTCTGCCGCCAAACAGTGTGCTTGCATTGCTGTGTTTTGGTTTGAAGGGTGCCGGTGAAATTACAGGCACATGAGACTTCAGGCCAAAGCACACCGGATGCGTATGCAACACGTAACGTAGACAAGCGCATCTCTACGTATACTACACGCTTGCGTGCACATCACGCAAGCGGTGTGCCATGTCTCATACAGAGACCCAAGCACGAACATCTAACGTTATCGAGACGCTAGCGTTACGATAGTAAACTTCAAATACACTCGAGAGCAATGAATCCGGGTCACTTAAAGAATGTTAAAAATCTCGGAAACTAAAAATGATAGATTAATGCAATAAATTGTATTTAATAGACAATGTAATACTCCTTAAATGAAGGTAAAAAAAATATGAGTCACCATACATTTTATTAACACAAAATTACATAAAGAAAAAAACTGCTGATCTCTCCTTAAAACAAAAATAGGAAACATGAAATTTTTGAACTTTATTACGATTTTCTTGAATTTTAATACTTCGTATTGCCTCCTCGTGCTTCCATTACTGCGTTTACGCAGAAAAAAAACAATAAAAAAACAGAAATCAAACAATGATAAATGACAGATTACAAACAAAAGCAAAACCAAATGCTGTAATTTCGTAGTTCCATCTTCGAAGGTGGCCCTTTTTCAAATTTGATTTTTTTATGATATAACTTTACAATAACTAAGAAGTTTTAATACCTTCATTTAAGGAGTATTACATTGTCTATTAAATACAATTTATTGCATTAACCTAGCATTTTTAGTTTCCGAGATTTTTAGGATTCTTTAAGTGACCCGGATTCATTGCTCTCGAGTGTATGAACCAATCGACTTACTAAGATTTCTAGTTACCCTAATGTCATTGGGCAATTTTTGACATTTGCGATCGTCTCGCTAGCGTCTTGGTAACGTAAATTATTCGTGCTGACCCCACTGAGGCCCAAGCACGAACATCTAACGTTATCGAGACGCTAGCGTTACGATAGTAAACGTCAAATCAACTTACTAAGATTTCAAGTTACCCTGATGTCATTGGTCAATATTTGACATTTGCGATCGTCTCGCTAGCGTCTTGGTAACGTAAATTATTCGTGCTGACCACACAGTTCTTTACATTAAAACGTTATGGTACGTCTACGCGTGTGTAGCCGGTGTGCTGTGATCTTTCATCATGATACCTCAGGATTGGCAGCGCACGTGTAATGCCTCTGGTGTTGCTGGCGTCCATATAGGTATAGGCTACGGTAACCTTGCACATCAGGTGGGCCCTATACTTAAACAATAAGTATAAAAAAAAACTCAACATGCATACTGCGATCACCAATCCACCTGACAAGTGTGGTGATTATGGGAATTCCCCGCATTGTATTTTATTTATGGTTGAGGGCTCGTACAGCTCTGAACGTCTAAAAGCTATTGATGAAAACGGTGATGGTTCTGACAAGCTTATTTTGTCAGGATCTTTGTTCTGTTTGAATTTTAAATGTCTGGAAGAAATCGTTTTCTAGCGGTAATGCCACCTAATTGTGCTGCTAATTTTAATAAATCCTATGAGGTATTCCTGGTGAACAATAAAGTTTTAAGCTATCTATGTAGGTATGTGCTCGTGAATGCCATGACAAATGAAATATGTAGCGATTGCTTGCTAATAAGTACAGCGTATATTTGTAAGAGCAATGGCGCTGAGTCCTTGTGCGTTGATTAAGTTACACTGGTTACATACTCGGTACTTTGCGAACTTACTTTGTAAGGATTTGTACAGACATACCTAAGTCTGCCACGAAAACCCAGAAAGAGAAGACATCCGACGGGAACTCATTCCACACCCTGCTTTGCGGGAAACTGAGAACGCCCTCATCAAGGGGCTTATACGTAACAATTAGCGATGACAATGATACCAAAAAATTACGACATCCACGTGAGGAGACGGAGGGATCTATTCTTAGGCCGGAGACACCACGGCACCTATTACAAATATTTGAGTTGGGAAGTTTTCATCGGACAAACATACATACATACATACATACCTACATACAAACGCCGATTCTTCCAAGTTGACTAGAAGAACTCGCTTCGCTCGTTCAATTATAAGAACAAACGTAGTTAGGATTGCAATAATTTAGCAAAACATTATCTTGATGGAAACCACATGGCTCGACATCAAAGGGTGAGTGTTTGTTTTTCAAAGATATAAATCTTTAGAAACGCTTTCCAGTAGGTACTCTGACACATATATTTCTTCAGTTGAATGGCGTGAGCTCATACTGCAGTATTTTTAAACGATTATTTTTTAACTATAAAACCGACTTTGCGAATATATTCGGCTAACTAAATGATTTATTGTGTTAATTTTTGGCAAATATTTTTTTATGCGCTACTCGATTTCACCCCCAGATCATTCAGGTTCTTTCAATTTTATATGCGTTGAATTCATTCACATAATTCATCACAGCAATAAAAAGATAACCAAATTGGACAAGCCATCACGGAGAAATACAAAACGTAGCGGCTGAATTGAGAACTCTTCCTTTTTTAAACCGGTTAAAAATGGAGGTTTTCAATGGTCATATTTGCGAACACCAGCATGCTCGCAATTTTGACCTCTAGAGAACATTGTGGTAATGGAACCAAAATCTTGTGATATGCTATGTGCGACTCAACGTCAAATCGTCGATTACCAACCGACCAACCATGCTGTCCACCTAGCTGGGCGGTTAGTATATATTTTTCTTAACCAACAACCTGGTTTGTCGGTTAATATATTTTATTCTTAAATGACAATCTGGTTTGTCGGCTAATATTTTTTTCCAAGCCAACACCTCTTAGCTTGGGTGCCGCTTTTAATACAGTTACAATTAAATTCTAATCACATTAAGTCCTGAAAGAGTTAACTGACTACTTGAACAGATAGAAGGAAAATTACAAAACTGAATGTAAATACGTCATACTGTATTTCTCAAGAAACTGACTTATGATTTTTGTTCTTATCTGGGAGCAGTAATGTCAATAGATTGACAATATATTTCTAGAAATGGTGGCACAGTATTGCTTTCTGATGGTTATTAGTAGATACTATAAACAAAAGTTATATAAAAACCAAAGTGCGTTTTGGATTTGTTTCCAACGAAAAAAAAAACAAATGTATGGGAAGTATTACAACTTTGGTAAGTTATATATTTTCGTAATTTTTTACACAAAGTTAAATAAATAATGAATAAATTGATGACAGACTTTTTTTCTTTTATATAAACTGCACCAGTGCAGAGCAGTAAAACGGTTGGGAACTCCTGAACTATACAATGGTTTGTCAGTTGGTAATAGAAGTTTATCAACCAACAAACCATTAGTTCATCCTTAGATAGTTTGTCGGTTAGGATTAAAAATGTAGATTACTAACGAACAAACTACATAGATAGTTTGTCGGTTAAGAAAAATAATAGGTAAGTACTAACCGTCCAACTAGGTGGACAGCGTGGTTGGTCGGTTGGTAGTAGACGCGTCAAATACATAAAAATGTATGTTACAGCCAAAACTTTGCAAAAGGGCAAATAAACGATGCGCTTGGTCGTGTCAGAAGTTTGGAAGGCATAACTTTATCAGACTTGTGCTTACAAACGACGCCGACGACTGCAGGGCTAGGTACTCTTGACGCTCTACTCGTTTCTAATTCAGGATTTACTGTAATTTGTCGTCAGAGAGTACTAGATTCCTTGGTCATTTGGTACTCTTGAATTCAATACTAGCACACAATTTGGAGTGGAATTTTATGGAACTAAGTGAAATCGACTTTTTGTCTCTGTTGTTCTTCACGCAAAGTCAATCGCGTGCTCTATCTCGATTTCAAACTCGATTTAGTTCAAGAGTGCCAAACAAGCGTTGAAACTGGATTGAGATTGGAACTGGATTGCGATTGGAACTGTTTTCAAGAGTAGCCCTACAGTAGGTACATTCATTCAAACCATGGAAATGTTTACGACAAAAATTGGTTGTTAACGTGTGCTCTATAGTATTTTAATGTCAAACTCAACACTATCATCCAAAATCAAAAGGTCTGTCAGTTTTGACAGAACATTGACACTGTTTTGACAGAACATTGACACTGTTTTGACAGAACAATGGCCTAAGACGTCGACTCGAAACATACGAAACTTATGCGAAACAATCCGAGAATAGATGATTGATACTCATATTATAAATGTTATACATACAGCGCAATTAAAGCCGCGGACAGGCACTAGTAGATAGTAAAATAGTAATAGGTATTGAAAATCGTGATCGAATAATAAATACCTAGGTGTTACCTATTCTAAAAGTTTTTGTAATAGTTATCCAAGAATAGAAGACCAAGGTCTGTCGGTCAAAGACACGACGCGGCACGTGTTTCTTCCCACGCAATACAAACACTTTAATATATTGAAACATTTTTCCAATTTCATCATCATGATCATCAGCCTGGTAGAAGTCCACTTGATTGCTGGACATAGGCCTGCCACATACAATGCCACGATGAATGGTCTTAAGCCACCGCCATCCACAGACTTCCTGCAACCTTCAAAATGTCGTCAGTCTATTTATTATTAAGTAAGTAAGTATTTATTTATCATTATTTCAAAATATCATCTTTATTTTAATTATTCGACGATTCATTCAAGATTTTTCATTCGAGAATTCAATTATTTTAATTATTATTTAGAACCCTTGAATAACGGAGAACTGAGTGAATGATTATTAAAATAGAAGTATGTTTCTACTATAGAAGTTATTTTCTGCTGACCTAGCTACTTCTTTGTTACACTATAACATATATGTTTGAATTTATTTAAAAAAAATCTATAAGAGATTACTAAATAATTATTTACATACTAGTCTCTGCTATAACCTACGTTCCTATATCTGGGTGTTGGATAAAACGAAAATATAAATAGGTAGGTACTTCAAATAAAATGGGTTGATGGGATGGTTTGTGGGTTGAAACGATAAGCACTCGATTATTTGTGATACTACCATGCAGACCATGAAAGCCCATCATAATACCTACTTAGGCATTTCTTTCGTAAAACAGATTGAATTAGTTCGTTTATTTCCACAAAAAAACTGTTTTATTAAACTTCATATAAACCAAACTGTCCAAAAGGAGTTTTAATATAAAGCCGGGTCCGCTGCGCCATGTTTTGATATTTTACCATTGATATAATTTTATATTACTAGCGTATATCAATGTGTTTTACATACATAATTAGCACGAGAGTTTTTCTTATCCGTGAAAAATACTACCTATGTATAAAACCTACTGTTCGTTTAGGTAGCAACGAGGTAGGGCGTGCCATGGTCGCAGAACAATAATCAATGTAAATAAATGTGTGAAATACCAACTCTTATCTTTTCAATAAACCAGAAAAATTAAACGTGATTTACTAGCATGACATAACATCAAAAAGAGAAAACCCATACTGCCAGAGCACTCTATCTCAGAACTTTGCAAAAACTAGTACTGCTACTCCGCAATAGATGTCGCCTTTCGCAATTAACCGCGTGACTCAGATTACTGGAAAGACTTTGGATACTCATCACGAGATGGCGTAGCTGCTATGTTTGACAAAGTTGGATTTTCACTCTCGCGAGCTAAATCACTAGTGTACGAAAAAGCTCAATCAAGTTTAGTCTGAAATTCGAAAGACAAACTGTAATGTTTCAAGAGAGTTTAAGTTTGTATCACACTAAGGCAATATTGGCAATGTTATAAAAATTTTGACAGGGCCCGTGCTCGTTTAGTAGGGTACCAAGCCGAGTGGTGTTTAACCCTCAGAATAATGAATGCTTCAGTCAGGTTTAACCTACGTGTCAGGTCGCTATGAAACCCATTTAAAAAAACAATTGGTTTGCCATTTTGAACAGCGCCCAGGGAGCTAGCGGGTATGGGGATATTACGTGGGCTCGAATTTTCGGATACAGCTCGTCTAAGTGATTTTTCAAAGAATCCCAATGCCCTGGTTCTGTGAGGGACCCCCTGCATCTTGGTAGGGTCCCCTGGCTCCTGGAAAGGTTACCTGGATCTAAGACAAAACAGTACATACCTTGTGAATTTTCACCTAATCTGTTTGTAATCTTGTAAAAAGAAAAAATATTTTTCATGAAAACATTTGATGTTTTCCAATACTTATACAGCTATCGGTTCTGAGAGTGACCACATTATCATCTAAAACATACTACGCAAAAAACAAACATTTACCATGCAAATAGCATACGGCCCACCTGATGGAAAGTAGTTGCCGTAGCCTTTGGACGCCTGTAACACCAGAGAAAGAAAGAAAGAAAGAAAGAAAACACGTTTATTTACAGAGGCATCACACGCGCGCTGCCGACCCTGAGACATAAAGATGAAAAGTCTCATGTGTCTGTAATTTCACCGGCACCCGTACCCTTCAAACCGAAACACAGCAATGCGAGCACTACTGCTTGGCGGCAGAAACAGGTACGGTGGTATTACTTCCCCGGACGAACTCTTCCACATGAAGTTCTACTATTAACAAAAATAACATATTTAATTTTGAAAATGGCCATACTCAGAGTCTCCACTATAAATGATTTAGTAAATGGTTTGAAAAGATTGTCTAACAAAACAATGAGATTATTTTTTATATGTAATTAGTGACTCTGAGTATGGTAATGTAACGTAATTTCCATGTCATAGTCATCATATTAATTACCTTCTCAACCGGAAGATTTAAGACACAGACACAGAAAAATTACATCGTATGGAAAAAGACGTTCACCCGTTCCCTTGATTTAATGACGTCATGAATATTAATCCCCATACTTCGGAAAGGTTTAGTGAGTCAAAACTACATGGAAAATGTTCTATCAATGGTTCTGAAACGGTTTCTGCTTAACCGTGAATCCTTGATTGTAAAGATAAATAGGGTAATGCTGTACAACCCCGCGTGTACAGTGACGTATTTATGCGTTGTGACGTCAGAGCTTTGATACAGCTAGGCCACTCCACGGGCAAGCCCTTGTTATAAATTGTATTGTTTTAGTACTTACTTCTAAGAATAAATATATTATTTTTTCAACGACGTAACATAAAAAGGAAGGAATATTGATTCAATTTATATACACATCTGCTCCTAAAAATTCCGCATTATTTATTTCCTTGCCCAACTGGAATTAAAAACTATATTATGTCTCAATCCAGGTAATTTAATAATTTTATAAAAATAACGACTATACACCACGTACTTTACTATTCTCATGCTTACTTTCCATTTTGAGGTCCTTCCTCATGAGCACGTACGTGTAAAGTACGTGGTGTATTAGTCGTAATTTTTCTAAAATGATACCAAGCCACGATAATTTCAATTCTATTAATTATTAATTGTTAATCAAATTTCATCGAATGACCGTACCCATTTATGATAGTAAGATATATTATGATTCAAACTCAATTTGCACCGTTATAGAGTGAGCTATCTGAATAGCGCACAGCGTTCTCCGAACAATGACGTATACGTGACGCGAAGGTGTGCCGAGGTGTGACGGTACTCCAACGAGGCAAGGTCAACACGGAATCACGGTTACATAATCTTGTAATATTATGAGTGTATAGGTACTACCGCGTTACCGTATGCCGTGTTGTGTCTGAAGTTGAACTAAGAAACTTCTTCTCTCGTGGATGTAGTAAAAGCCATGAGAACGATGTGGATTACACCAGGAGATGGGCATCAGCATCTACCTGAGTACTTAACACCAAACTGCGATCACCAATCCCTCCAAGCGTGGAGATTATGGCAAATGTCCCCTATTCTATACAGTGCCTTGTCCAAAAAAATACACATCTGATTAGGAATGCAAATAAAATACTTAACAAGTTAATTCAGAACAGATTTAAAGGAGGTTAAAAATCAAGGACCTCTTCAAACTCCTACTATTTATTCTAATAATATTATAAACGCGAAAGTTTGTGAGTATGGATGGATTTTTGTTACTCTTTCACGTAAAAACTACTGAATGGATTTGATTGAAATTTGGAATGGAGATATTTTACGCCCTGGATTAACACATAGGCTACTTTTCATCATCATCATCATCATCATCAATTTTCATCATTATTCACGTGGGTGAAACCGCGGGGCGCAACTAGTAATTTGATAAATTAATTAGGTATTAAGTATATTTTATTAGACCGTTCGTCGTGGCATTCTAAGGGGGAGGCCTATGTCCAGTAGTGGACTTCTATAGGCTGATGATGATATTGGAGAGAGTTGACTAATTATCCTGTAGGAAGTTGATCCTTGTTTATCTAGCCCAGAACTACACAAAATAACATAACATAACACCCAACAGTCACATACTAGTTATGATTCCACACTAGGATTCGCTGTGTCATCAGGAACTACGAGTACCATGGTACCATAACACCCAGACCCGAAAAAAATACTTGCAAATCATGCAAAGATTTGTCCCGCAGCAGGAATCGTACCCGCACCTCTTGCGTCTTAGCTGGCTACTCGCCCACCACACCACGGAGGTCGTCAAATAAGATTGTATTTGTAGTTTTTTATGTAATTTATGTTTACACTCAGAGACATCCCATAAATTGAATGTCAATTGAATGATTCCATAGTGTCCTACCTCTTCTCTACCTATTTTGTATTCTTAGTAGGTAGCTTAGTTTGATTTTATTTGGGATTTTTGGAATCTGGATTCATTTAATGAACCATTACGTTAATTGTAGACTTTGGTTGCGGTTCTTAAAAAACTCAGGTGGTCCTTCGCTAGTGTCATGCAAAACAATATACATAGGTTTCAGAATATATCATTACATTCAATACAATCTTACTTAAAAACGCATTTAAACGTAGGTATAAGAGTCTCTGCAATCTTGAGAGTATTTTCTTGATTGTGTCATAGGAAAATATAAGTAGCTAGGTTACTCCCCTAACAGGAACGACCATTCAATCATGTTTTAAAAAGAGGAATAAAATTGGTATTTTTAAACTTTAGCGATCCGAACACATATTTATTAATATTATCACGGGATTTATTGCTTGTTACAGTTTTTTTTGTATTGTGGTCGAAACTACGGGAATAATAATAATATGTTTAAGTATGTTTATTTTAATTAATATATAATTTTTAATTTGTTTTGTTTCTCACTTTTCTTTTTACATGTGTGCACGAACCTACCTCTATAATCACCACTCTCTAGCCTCAGAGGTTTGCTGGAAGAAAACTCTTTTTAGGGTTAAGCTCGCCTTAAGATGTCCTTTAGTCCAGTCTTGTGTTCTTATTATGTATATATGTGTGTACAATAAAGAAGAAAGAATAAATAAATAAATAATAATAAATAATGGACTAATAGCGAAGAGCCTTGACCAACACCTTAAGAGGCTCTCACTAAATGTTTGGATCAAGGGTCAGATTCAGAAGGCTGTACTCCTGGACACGGCACGCATAGTCAGGAGGTTCCTCTCTCTGCAGCCCTAGCCTCCGACCACTTGGGCCTTGAACCGTGACCGGAGGTTTCCCGTTTTGAGATATATTTTTCACTTTAATGTTTTTTATACTATTATGTTTTTGTAGATAGTCTTTATAGTAAAAAATGTATTTATTTAACGAGATTAAAAATAAATTAGTGAAATAATAAAAATGATTAAAAAAACTGTATTAGGTAAAGCAGAGCATAAAATCAGAAAGTATGAAGGTTCACCTAGGGTATGCCTTTGCCATAATTATTTATTTATTATAAAAAAATGCCTCAAATATTGTAGGCATACATATGGCGATTTTGATATTTTCAGCAAGACACCAAGCATTTGCATTCAGAAAGTAACATAATCCTTTCACCACTATGGTCCTTTCATACATTTTTTTTCATCCAAAATTATTTAGTCGAATACAATGGCGGAAGTCGGTTTTTTAAATGAAAAGTTATAATCACTATGTACTTATGTAAGTGTAGACATAGAATACGTAATAATGGTGTAGGTGATTAGGTAAGTACGCGTGTAAACAATATTTTAGATCCTCTTGCATAGAGGTACAAAATATATATGGAGGTATCAAACTAATAAAACATTCACTGTGATTATACCTACCCTACCCCATATCTGATACTAAAAGTGGCAGGCCATTAAATGTTTGTTAGTCACGCATTGCATTACTAAAAGTAAAAAACCAGCCAAGTGCGAGTCGGACTCGCGCACGAAGGGTTCCGTGCCATTATCCTATAAAAACGGCAAAAAAATCACGTTGGTTGTATGGTAGCCCCATTAAATATTTATTTTATTCTGGTTTTTAGTATATGTTGTTATAGTGGCAACAAAAATACATCATTTGTGAACATTTTAAGTGTCTAACTATGACGGTTCATGAGATATAGCCTGGTGACAGACGAATCTATAAAAACGGCAAAAAAAACACGTTTTTTTTGTATGGGAGCCCCCTTAAATATTTATTTTATTCTGTTTTTTAGTGTTTGTTGTTATAGCAGCAACAGAAATACATCATCTGTGAAAATTTCAACTGTCGATCTATGACGGTTCATGAGATACAGCCTGGTGACAGACGGACGGACGGACGGACAGCGGAGCCTTAGGTAATAGGGTCTGTTTTGGTACGGAACCCTAAAAAGCATCGGGATGTAATATAGGTTTTCCCACACATACGTTTTAAATTTACTTTATATTCATATTCAAAGTCAAAGTCAAAAGACCACTCAATTTTTTTTTTCAATTTGATTAATTGAACTGTTCCATCACAACCAAACCTAGAAGAATCTGGGTAACAAACACGACTTGGCTTGATTTGATGTTTTTTTATAAATGTCGCAGGAAGTCGGTTGGTGGAGGCGGCTCAAGACCGTTCGTTGTGGCGTTCTAAGGGGAAGGCTTATGTCCAGCAGTGGATTTCTACAGGCTGATGATGATGATGACTCTCATGCCAGTGTATAAATCGCATGATCTCATCTCAAATGATCTGGAAACAGAAACACTTGTTTCAGTTGATTCATACTTACTCCAGACTACTAAGTTTTAATTATTCATATCGACTAAATTTATTATTATTTTAGTGAATAAATGTTATCCTATGTTATCTTATCTTAAATACGGACGAAAGTGAATATCTCCAACAGTACAGTTGTACCTAGGGTGGAAGTTAGTGTTCAATAATTCCTGCATTAACATGACATACCTAACTACCTATAGTACCTATACTCAACATTTATTATCCATTCAAAGGTTTTTAATTATGGTAATTGACTATTTCATTGTACAATCTAGTCCTATTTAAAATTTATTTTTTTATTAAAAAGGAGGAGGTTCTCAATTCGGTTGTATTTTTTTTTTATATTTTTTTTTATGTTTGTTACCTCATATCTCCGTCGTTTATGAACCGATTTGAAAAAAACTTTTTTTATTTGAATAGATATATTTCCAGATTGGTCCCATTTTTTCAGAATCCAGTTCTGATGATGGAATCCATGAGGAATTGAGGGAACTCCTCAAATATTGTAGGCATACATATGGCGATTTTGATATTTTCAGCAACAAACCAAGCATTTGCATTCAGAAAGTATCATAATCCTTTCACCACTATGGTTCTTTCATCATTTTTTTTGCATACAAAATTATTTAGTCGAATACAATGGCGGAAGTCGGTTTTTTAAATGAAAAGTTATATATTCTGGATTTGCTCTAAAACTTTGCAACTCTTCTTAGTGTACCTATGTTATGTACTTTCATTAAGTTTTGTAAATAAATTATTATTATTATTCTAACTGTAAGATGACTAGTACCTACTTTGGTAAATTTTGGCTTTGCGCCGTAAAATATATAAATTTTGATCCTGAATCATCTGACCTGAATTGTGTTAAGAAATCTTCATCATTTCCAGACATAACAGACACTCAAATAAAAAAACTTACGGTCTACTTATTTCAATCAGATGGAAATGCGTACAACGTCCGGAATTGATACACTGACTCAAACCAATGAGTCACTCATTCATTCATCTCAATCATTGAATGAAACCTACAAAAAGTTAAGTTTACGAGCAAGGCGAATTTTATCCGTAGTTATTGGAATTTAGTGGGAAATGCCCAAGCACTAGTAACTTAATTTATATTCTGTGCAAGACTACACCAGCCAATTCTAGTTATTAATTGATGACATAAATGCACTATTGTTTCCATCCGATAATCAAACATTTTTTCCGCCATGTTTTCTGACCGGGACATAAGTTAGGGTCAGTGCAGCGGCTGTTTTTTTTAATTTAATTTTTTATACTACTTGGCAAACAAACAAGCATACTGTCCATCTGATGGAAAGCAGTTACCGTAGCCTATGGACGCTTGCAACACCAGAGGCATCACACGCGCGCTGCCGACCCTGAGACATAAAGATGAAAAGTCTCATGTGCCTGTAATTTCACCGGCACCCGTACCGTTCAAACCGAAACACAGCAATGGGAGCACTACTGCTTGGCGGCAGAAATAAGTACGGCGGTACTACTTCCCCTGAACTTGTATAATACTGGTTGATTCGGCTGACGATCTCAAAAGGCGCAAACACGCAATACTCGAGAGAGCTTATATATTTGAGCCTTTCAGGGTCGAGACTCTGGGTCCGTGCATAAGGTACCAGGGCCCTTAGCATTTCCAAAATTCAAGGAAAAAGCCCGAAAGCCTGGCAATCTACGCGTTAGTATTGCTATTCAGCGTGGTGGAAAGGCTTTCGTCTGGTAGTGATTTGGATCAGAGGCCTTACCGTGAGCTCTTATAGCGTTTCAGTTTTAAAACTATTCAGTACAAAATATCAGTTTGTCGTTGACATTCATCATTGAATAACTTTAATCGCAGAAGTCTATAGACCTGCTATTAAGCCTGCCTTTAAATATATCTGCGGACATCATAAAACCGATATTTTGTATTGAATAGTTTTTGAACTGAATCGCTATAAGAGCTCATGGTAGTCCTCAGTAGAGCTGTATTAAGATTGCTCAACTGCTTCGTTTGTATTTTTAAATGTTTATAGTTTAAAATCACAAATATATAAATACCTAATTATTAAAAATCTCACGCGTCTAAAGAGGAAGTCATGAGCGTTCGTGACAAACATTGCGGTATGCCCAGATGTGACTAACTTTTCAGTAGCGCGTGCTATTTGCTAAGATAAATGGTATAGTCCAATTGATTTGAATGGGCCAGTCATACACTTTCAGTTTGTAATATTTCTAAATAAGTTGTGCGTCAACATTGTGATACATTGATACCAATAGATGAATTAACTATTTTAGCTACGTCATCTCAAGCCATGGCCAAATTGGCCAAGTCATTGCTGATTAGAGGTGAAAGTCTATATTTTGGTTTGGTATCCAGTTCAAAATTTTCGATTTAACAAAATTATGCCGCATTTCGTGACGCGATAACTCTGTGAATAATATACCGATAGTAAAATATCGATTTAAAGTACTACTCTACTAAGCGAAGGGTGTACTAAACAGAAATAAATATAGAAGTATGCATATTTTTAAAAACGTCCTCATTTGTGAACGCGTAAAGCTAAGTGATATTGGCTTTTATTAAAATGATAAAAAAGTTATGGCTTTGCTAAGTTTTAAAATAATTTTTGGCATATATGAGGAGAAATTACAACCAGAAGTAAAGGATATGGCTATCAGAATAACAGGCATATCAAGGAGAATGGGCTAAAAACCATAATGAAAATTCCTGCAAGAATGCAATTAGAAATCGGAGAACATGACGTTTTTGATGTCACCTACTTGGATACGACTGAACCCATTTTTTGTTCTTCTTACTAAGCACAAGCTCTACTTATATTTCGAGCAAGAGTTTTTGTGATGCATCTGCTCTCACATTGAACTCTTAACTGACTCATCTTTTTGACTTATAACAGTATTTGACCGCAAGGTCAAAACAAAAACAAATATCACCTGAATATCTAAAATCTTAGTCAGCCTGGAAAGTCCAAAAGGATTTTGAACACTTCCATGACAACGTTGCCCCAAAACTGAACCCTGGCTTGTATTGTTCGATTTGACCCGAGAATTTCCAGGTTTCATGTGTAGTCAATTATTGAAAAATGCGTCCAAGTATTCTTCACCGAAATATACAAAAATTTTCCGTTTTGCATTATTTTGGGTAAAGTTTTCCTGTAGGACATAAATTCAGCTGGATTTCTGCAAGGTTACTTACTTTTACTTAGGTAATGACTTAGGCCTGATTTCGTTATTTGATTATTAGATAAGATTTCGTGGCATACTTTATAGAAACCTACTGACACTTTTACATGTATTTGTTTGGTTAGTGCGTAACCTTACCGTTCCTTAATTTATCGATGAAAATAGTTCTGAAATAACTTGATATTTTATTTGACGTGACTCAAAATATTGGAGATGATTTTAAGGTTCCTTATCGCAACTTATTAAATATGATAAGGAAAATTTCTGATATAAATTAATGTAGTAGAATTTAAAAAACTCTTTTAACAAAAATAATATGTTTGTACAATTAGTATATTTTGTGTAGTTTTTGAGATATAGGATAATTATTTTCGCTTATATACTTTTTAACCGACTTAAGTAAAAGAAGGAGCAAATTTCCTCTCTCACTTTGGCCAGTTTTAATTCTACTAAAATCTACTATTATTATTGGAATTTTATAAAATATATTATTATATATATCAATGACTAGCAGCTCGTTCGCGACGAAACAAAAAACATTTTTCTAAAACATCAAAAGCGGTCCCTGCTACGAACTCAAGCAAGTCAATAAGTCAGTTAGTGACTTTAGTGAGTGGCAATCGAGCTTTTTAACCGGCTTCCCAAAAAAGGAGGAGGTTCTCAATTCGGTTGTATTTTTTTTATAATACGCTTTACACCTTGGGTCATTATTAGAGTTTTCCTAGGATCCCTAATATTTTGAAAATAAAAATACAGCTTTATGATACTCGGTGATAATATTAGCATTTTACTGGTGAAAGAATTTTGAAAATCGCTATAGTAGTTTTGTGTGTTTATTAATTACAAACAAAAATATATATCTTTTCTCTTTATAATATTATTATTTTTATTAATTACTAGTCACCCCGACCACGGGGAGCACTAACCAAAAAAATATTTGTTTGGCCGATCACTAGCATATTACAAAAAAAACACGGGACAAATGTTTGTATTGATCTGCAAACATTTGTTCTGGGTTTAGGTGTTATGGTACCATGGCACTCTTAGTTCCTGATACCCATGCACGACACTGGGAATCCTAGTGTGGGATTATGACTACTTACGTGACTGTTGGTTGCTATGTTATGTTAATTAATATGACTGTAGTGAAGATGTAGATTAGAACAGTGTTTTGTAATATTTCAGAGAAAACAAATAATTGATTGGATTGATTAAGCTGGCTCGCAAATGAGACTACAAAAACAAATAAGCTTTAAAGGTCAGGGTTAAAACTAAAAACCATTTCATAATTGCATTAAATCATGATTAATATATAAAACATAGTATAATATAAATGAATCACGGTGAAAGCGACCTTCACATTGTTGGCTCAGCCGGATAAACATACAAAACAAATAATTATTACGACGAGATGGTTGACTCACGTGTTCCGATCTCGTTTATGATCCTAATCCGTTTAGCTTTAGGTTGTATATGTGATGTTCCCACAGTTGGAACTCAAAGCAATTCTATCGACAGTATGCCAGCACCACGTGGATTTGTGGTTTTGGATACATTACTCACGATGCAATATTATCTTTGCAATTATGTAGGTATCCTACTAATATTATAAACGTGAAAGTTTGTGAGGATGGATGTTTGTTACTCTTTCACGTAAAAACTACCGAATGGATTTGAGTGAAATTTGGAATGGAGATACTTTACGTCCTGGATTAACACATAGGCTACTTTTCATAATCATCATCATCAATTTTCATCATTATTCACGCGGGTGAAACCGCGGGGCGCAACTAGTATTGTTATATTATACAGTGAACGATAATAGAAAGACTTTGATGGATTTCAAAGATAACAGAAAGTCGGTAAATGGAGGCGGCCCAAGAGTATTCGTCGTAGCATTCTATGATGAAGGCCTGTGTTCAACTGTTAGACTTCTATAGACAGATGATGATGATGATGATGAATGTGTTTGAAGGAGTAACGAAAAAGACAAAATGATGTGCGTGGATGTCATAAAAGATGACTTCAGGATTACACCAGAGGACAAGCAGTAACATCCACTTGAGTACTAAACAAATAATACTGCGATCACCAATCGGCCTGTAAAGCGTTGTGATGATGACAAATAAAAAAAAACAAATAAAATTGTATTGTCGGTAGTCCTCGTCCAACAGTGGACGTCTAAAGGATGATGATAATGATGATGATGATAATAATGATGAACTGGAAAGAATAGCGTGGACATTTCATGTGCAGGAAAGATGAATTTCATTATAATATGAATGTTGATGGTTATAACGGATAGAGATAATATTGTATTAAATTAAAGATGCTAGAAAGTACTGAGTATGTACTGAGAAGATGGTTGATAGAGGGGAAATGGAAGGAAAAAACATGTTTGTGCACCACATCATAAGGGCAAGAAGACAATGACTTTGACTTTGTTTCATAAATATAACTCAATTTCAACGAAGCCATATGAAAATTATATAGAACAGAGCTCACTAGTGCTAGTAATTGTATATACCAGACTGTATACTATTGACAATATCATAATAGCTCACATACAAGTAGTGTTTGTACAAATGCAAAATATATCCCCATTCATGTTTATATGATCCACGCAGCCATTGATTAGTTAGTTGGTTAGTTGTTATACGAGGAGCTAAAATGACTCATTATATACGAGGTAGTAGCGAGGGAGTAAATAGAAACAGAGTTTTAATGGGTTTTTAGCGCCGTGTGTTACACAATACTTTTCACTACGATTGTGAAAAAATAAAAATAAAATATGAAATAGTTTATTTTTCAATTTGCAATTAGAGAAAAATTCTAAAGATTTCGCGCCAATGTCTTTTTTTTGATTTCTTCTGTAGCTGCAACGCATTGCATGCATTCTACCAAAGAGATCGCCGATTTTTGTTCCATTTTCAAAAATAAAATGTTGTTCTTTTTTTATGAAACAGTAGTAAGTCGAGTCGTATTCATGATTATTCTACTTATAACTAAAGACTTTTTCGTTTTTGTAGGCTCATTGTCATTTGACAGACAAAAAAAAACTTTTTCCTCTAGACTAGAGGAAGAAATGCTATTTTTTCTTCGTTCTGGTACGCCACAATGACGGTCTTTTTGAGCAATAAGAGTGAAAAATACTTTGAAGTTCTTATAAATTGATGACTGTAGTTGCGTGATAACGTTTCCTATATGCAGGTCATACAAGTTTGAAAAAGGCAAATCGATAAGCAGCTCGAAAAAATTCATCAAGGAAATACCATAATGTAATTTTGTTACCTATAATATGAACTGAATCACCACAACGTCCCTTATACCCATCCAATCACAGATTACTTTCTAGTACCTACACTATGACCGTACCATGATGGTAGAGATTGGTCCCACCACAAAATTTAAAGCTTTTTCATAGTACCGGGGAATTTCAGTCAAAATAGCCTGTCACTTTTCAAGGAACTTAACACAGTGATCGTGCTTTTGTTTGGTTAAGCATTAGCGTCATTTCATTCTTGTAAGTGCAGGAGCCAGACATTATTTTCTTACGTCATACTCTTAAAACATTGCTAACACAAAACTAAATTAATTTGAATAGTGTATATTATTATTATTGTTTAGTGTGATACTTTGATAAATCTTTCCATTATTACAACTAAAATTTGGCTGATATAATTTTTTTTTTATTTTAAATTAAATTTACTTTTACATTAGCATTAGATAAATTAAATGTATCTACCTAGGTAACCTACGGCTATTGTTAAAAACCAAATGCAGATACAACATATCTCTGACTCTGTAGTCTGTATACACTCAGGGCCTTATTCATAATCATACTTTAAACCTATTTTAGTTATAGAGATGTAACTAAACAACATATTATTAATATGTATTTATAGTAAGTAATTACCTGCTCTCTGTATAATGACAGCTATGTCTCTGATATACTCTATTAATACTCTGTATAATATGTAACCTACTAGGTATACATACATGTAAAGTACGTACTCTATGTATCCACTTTCTGTTCCAACCCAAATTATTTTTCAGAGTTATTATAAGAAAATCACTAATGGCTTTCGAACTAATAGTTTCGGAACGCTGTCCGAAATCCAAGATGATATCAGACTAATTGATTCGGATCACCGAGTTCTGGAACTATTTACCTATGATGGTTATTTAGTTGTGAGCTAAGCAATGTTTCGCGCGATGATTATGAATCATCATCAGCCAGTTGACGTCCACTGCTGCATTAGGCCTACCCCTGTCCCCCATCATAATTATGCATTGGGGGGGATTTACCATTATCACTACGATTGGCAGGCGGACTGGTGATCACAGTATTGGTGCTAAGGTGAATGCTGCTGGTTATACCCTGGTGACAGCTATATTAGTTATTTTAACGACATCCATGGGAGGAGATGGAGAGATCTATCCTTAGGCCGGCACTTAATAAGTGTAGGTAAATACTAACCCCCTTATTCATAATAATTTTTAAACCTATTTTAGTTAAAATATGTTTTGTCTTGTTTTGACATAATAATATGACATTTTACATCAGAGAGAACAAAACAAAAGCTATTTTAACTAAAATAGGTTTAAAAAATGATTATGAATAAGGCCCTAAGTGTAACACTTCATACCAATAAGCTCCAAAAATACCATAGGAAAGTAAGGAGTACTCCAATTTTGGAAAAACACATACTTTGAACAGGTATGTATTCTGTTTCACAGTAAAAAAATGTTTAGTCTTCTTCAAATGCTACATTTGAAGAAGACTAAACATTAATTATGTAGTCGTTCGTTGAAATTTTTACTTGCGGATATCGTGTAGGCTTTCGGCCTTCATGATATCCTTAAGTGTCATTGTTCTAGTATCTGGACTATTCAATTTATATGATAATTTATTGAATTATCATCGTAATGAATAGACCAGATTTGTCAATAAGTTCCAAGAAATTGAAAGCTAGGTGGCTTGCGTCAGTCGTCATTTTATTGGTTACGAGCGAGTATCATTTTTCCCAAATGCAAACGAAGCCGATGAAATTACAGGTATATATGAGGCTTAATATCTGCCTCGGTGTGACGGACACAATGCAATAACACGTAAGCAAGATACAATGTGTTTTGTTATTGCAGTTGTATTAGGAAAATGATATAGGCACAATGTCCCAGTTAAGTCACAAATCAAACGATTTTTTTAGGTATGAAATGATTTAAGCTTGACGCACCCAGCTCCTAATCTATGGTGAAGAAACTTTATAATCATCATCATCATCATCAGGCTATAGAAGTGCACTGCTGGACAAAGGCCTCCTCATATAATGCCATGTTGTACGGTCTTGAGCCGCCTCCATCCACAGTCTTTATGCGACCTTTTAAAATGATGCTTATGATTTTAATGAATAAAATACTTTTGACTGACTTGACTTTATAATTTCTTTAGGCCATAGAGATGGGGGCTTTTACTGTGTCGTTCAATTTGCGGTCGCCATTCGAGAATCTTGATTCCTAACGTTTATCAGGTTCTGCAAGCTATATGACTTGCCCATTGCCACTTCAGGTTTTTATACAGATATCCTCATTTCCGATTCAATCATGTAGTGAAACTAACTCCTAGCATAGCTCTCTCCATAGCCCACTGCGTGACTTTGAACTAGTCTATACGGCCAATAAGTTAGCGACCGTACTCAGTGCCGTATTTTTGAGTAAGAAATGATGTAATTTCGACGCGCCCAGCTCTTAATCTATGATGAAGAAACTTAATCCAGCTTAAACAATGCGCTAGATAAATATTTTCACGTTCGTCATACATTGTCGCCCATCCTACGGATATAGGTGCAATTGTGTCATATCCTGTTGGGAAACGGGGCCTTAGGCCTTATTGCGCCAACACGATTTTTTAGGTTTAGCTTTTTAACCTAGGGCTAAAAAAACGTTGTATAACGCAATATTACGTTTGTATTTTTTTTTATACAAAATAGGTTTTGCTGTCTTACGACATAATCAAGATACAGATGGAATTTAAAAATAATGTACCTACATTAAACAATGTAATGTATGAAAGCAGTGGAATATACACTGATTATCTTTTATTATCTAAAATTTTTTTTTTTTTTTTTTTTGTTTACTTATAAGTAAATTTTTCCAGATTTTTCGACTGATAAGCTTCAGAGATAATATCCTTTTCTTTTGCTTATAAATCAGAGTTTTCAATTTAAATGGAAATAAATTTGAGTGAAATGTGCTAACAAAGACTGGCCTTAGACCTGGTCAAAGGTTGCCTGGAAGAAATCACTTTGAGCGATAAGGCTGACTGAATTATTGTACTGCTAATTGTAAAAAATCATGTTATGTTGTCCTGGTGGACAATAAAGTGTTAATCTATCTATCTAAACACCTTTCAAATGATACCCCATTTGAACAGGATGCTTTTCTTAGATATTTCACAAACATTTCGGGCTGTTTTTTTCAAAAATAATATAATATTTCTTAAAATATAGGAAATCTTCTTTAATTTGCATTTAATCAGTTTTTGGCTCAGGAAACTTCGAAGATAATGGAAGGATTTTTCAAACCCCTTTTGGAATAAAATTTTGGCAAACTTTATATACCTAGTTCGGTATCAGTAGAAACTAGAAGTAGTCCTAGTAATAGTAGTAATTATAGGCTACTCCGTTTTGTCAAGGAAAGTGCTTCTCTGACTAGATTTCTCTAGAAACTTGTCTTATGCGGGGTACTTTGATACACGTAACAGCTTTTGCAAAGTCAACCAAATGGCCCTAAAGGCCAATATCGCCTACTAGGCCTGATTGCTAGCAGTGTCAATATTGGCCCACTCAGATTGTCAATGAAGTGGTTAACCTACGGAATTTTTCTCTAAGAACTGGGCTAATCTACTTCAACACACGTAGCAGCCAATATCGCGTAGGCCGTGTGCCAAAAATATAAACTCAATATTGGCCACATATTTTTGTCCAGAAAAGTGATTCCTTGACAATAATGAAATACCTGAGTTTGTTGTACGAACTAAATTCATTACACGTAGATATACGTAGATGGGTGTTGTGGTACTCGTAGTTCCTGTTACCCACGACACAGAGAATCCTAGTGTAGGATCAGGGCTATATGTGTGACTGTTGGGTGTTATACATAGCCACTAATAATAAAGAACAGATGGACCATCAGCCATAATATTACTTCAATGAGTTCATGAATGAATCACGTATTATCAATGCAAATATTGGCGCCAGTGCGGTGGGTTGAATGCCGCAAAATATTTTTTATAGCAAGAATGTTTGCTTTCTATGACTAATAAGACAAATCCTTTTTTAGTTCTGTTTACGTACTGAATGTGCCAATAAAATTTAAAATACAATGATGCAGCTACATTTACTGAAATATAGCCAAATAAACCATCAGTGGAAACTCTGACTGAAAGGTATGCTTCAGTGCAAAGACCTTACTTTCTAATAGGGTACGGTCCCTATTATACAGGGCGTAAAAAGACTACTCCTGAAAACTGAAATAGTGCATTCAGACCATGATTCTAAAAAATATTTAAGATGAAAAAACACGAAAAAAATGCTCACTTTTGGGGTGTTTTTTTAGTGTTTTCTTTATTTTTATCCATAAAATATCGTTAAAGGAACACAAACACCTAATTTCCATCATTAAAAACACTTTTATAAATAAAAACGTCAAAAAAGCAATGAAAACCACATAAGAAATACTGGCGCTACAGGTCGATCAGCTGACCGGGTGCGTTAACTCGCGCGGCCGGAATAAATGCGTACATTGCTGGCTGACAAATACGATACGAAACGAAAAAAAAGGTTTTCTCCGGTATGAACCACCTCTCAGGCGAAAGCTATTTTATATAGCTATGATATAGGTAGCTTTACCGGTACCTTCAGTATTCGAGAGCCGTCCTTTAACACGCTGTATATTATAAGGTGTAAAGACAGATGGTAAAGATTTTTTGCAATTTTTTTGGCGGATTTTGTTCATATTTTTACTAAGCCCACATTATTGGTTTTTATCATTATTTAATATCTAATATTTGTTAGGTTATAAAAAGTCATACTAGTTGACAAAAGTGTTCCTAAACCATTGATTTATGAATGTAATAGTATAAGGCCTTAGTGTCCTCAAGTTCACTATCACGCAACCTCACTCAAGGTCCATCCATTGAGTACCATAGAATAATACATACTATCAATGTGGCAACTCATTGATGATTTGCATTTGTGTTGGTGCGGTTACACATACCATACGTGTAGGTATGTGTGTGTAATTTTATTAGCGTTCCTATAAAATGCTACGACACAAACTATAGAGACCACAAGACATTTTAATTAATGATGTACACGTACACAAATCTGGCAGCGAAGCTCGGCATTTACATTCTTAGGTAGAAGAAATCAAGATGATACTAGAGTTAATTTAGCCCTAAAATGCAATTTCGGTGCATAATACTTTGGATTATGTTTGTATTGTTAGATTTTGATTGTTCTGTGATACCTACGTAGAGCGTCATTCTTCGCTAAACCATAAAATATTTTAAGTAACGAGGCCATACAAGATATCTGATTAGAAATTAAACTATCATCATCATCATCAGCCTATAGCAGTTCACTGCTGGACATAGGCCTCCCCCTTAGAATGTCACGACGAACGGCCTCCATACACCGACTAAAATTAAACTATAGTCGATATAATATATCTTAGGAAGAACGAAGTAAGGTCCTCCTTAATTCATTAAAGTAAAGTTACACACATTACTGATAGCCAATAGACAAGCTTTCTTTAGTTATCCATCAAGTTGTCACATAACAAGACGAACATTTAACATAACTCCTGAAGCATTTTGAATTAAGAACAAATTACGTGTCACTTTATGAAAACTGCACATTATATATAGTTTTTTCTAATAACATTCGGAAATTAAAATTTAAAAATACTTATACACACGTGCTGCTGTCCATTTATACGCTACAAATGTCAACACTGTCATTGTATTTGTCACGTATCGAACATTTAAGTGACAGTTTACCTTATTGTGGAAAACGCACCGGTTTGATTGACACTAATTCAGAATTTACATAAATATGTATAAAACAGCAAGAAACTTGATGGAGACATCTGTAATACCAAAATACACATACAATAACAAGTTTAAACAGCTTACTTTTTAAAATAATTGGATAAGTTAACTTATTCTACATTAATGGGCTGTTATTTAAATTATGCCACCTTTAACCAATATTAGAAACAAATTAGTAATTTTAGTACACATATACCAGCCTTTACACATACATACATATATATATAATATACTTTTATTATATACCTATATAAAAGTTTGTGAGGATGGATGGATGTTTATTATTTTGTTTTTTGACGACCTCTGTGGCGCGGCGGGTGAAGGTTCGCCTGCGGCGCAGGAGGTTGCTGGTTCGATTCCCGCCTCGGAACAAATATTTGTACAATCTGCAGATATTTGTTCAGGGTGTTCTGGTTATTTTCTATGTATAATAATAAAAAATATCTATCTATGTAATGTAAGTATGTATTAAGTATATCAGTTATCTAGTACCCATAACACAAGCTCTGCTTAGCTTGGGGCTAGATAATGTTGTGTGAAATGTCCAACATTTATTTATTTATTATATTACTAGTTGCGCCCCGCAGTTTCACCCGCGTGAATAATGATGAAAATTGATGATGATGATGTTGATGAAAAGTAGCCTATGTGTTAATTCAGGGCGTAAAGTATCTCCATTCCAAATTTCACTCAAATCCATTCAGTAGGATTATTACTATTTCACGCAAAAACTACTTTATGTATTTTGATGAAACTTTACAGTATTGTAGATTATTATATGATGATTATATAATAATATAAATATATAAAGATAAAAGAGGTCCCATTTCATGTGGGTGGAGCCAATAGAGGTTCCATGCGGGTGGAGCCGCAAGCAATGTTAGTTAACTGAGGGTGTTTTTTTTTGAACTTAGCATTTCTTCTTTACTACTAAAAAATAGGCTACTAATACTGAAATGAAACAAAATGTCACCAATTATTTATGAACTAAATATATCTCAGAAGAGGTCTTCAATTTCTTATATGTGTACGCACGGCTTGTGACAGGACGCACAACAATAGCCGGAATAGGAAGCGACGACAACGGCAAATCGACAATGACGCTGACACTGCGTAAGTAGAAATTGACAGATGAAAGAATTTTAACCCTTAAAATAACGCGTCAGTAGGACTATTTAGCTACAACTTGAAATATTAACATTGGCTGTTTAAGAACTGGTTTGGTGCAATGACAGACCGACTCTCCCAGACAAGATCCGTAAACGGGTTCTTGCTCTTTTTGTGATTAATATTTAGTTTAATGAATTCGAACAATGACAGTCTAAAAAGGCTTTACGCATGCGTTGTGCTCTGATTGTTTTGATCGGAAATCCTGGTTGAAAATAGTTCAATATGGGTTCGTAAAAAATATAGGAACGATTACGTTCTAAGATGGTTGGTATACTGTCTCAGGGTAGAGATAGAGACAATGTACCTAATCTCCTATTCTATGATGCCTAAATCTTATGCGATGTTATATATACCTACTCACAATATTACTTAATTAAGCACCTAACACGACAACTGCTTTTCCCATGAGGGATATCACAAATCTAAGTAAATATCTGGAAGAAGTAGAGACATAACCAATTCAATGAGAATGTATAGCTTTTATTTGTGCCAAATAATGTATTGGTCACAAACCCATTTTTATAATGATCATCAATGAGATAGTACCTATTCTACCTACTTATACCCTTCTTATACCTATTTAGCAATTTTTTTTTCACCCTTTTGGACAGGCAAATATCTTAAAATCATACCGCCTTGTCTAACGCAGTCCTTCGTCTTTCGTTTTTATGTTGGGAGATTTTTTTTTCTTCTTCAAATGATGTCTTTCGTTTTTATCCATGGATATAGTACCTAAATTTGATCTATGTTTTTATTTACATTGTTTGGTCAAAGTCTCAGTTAAGACATGCTTAGTACAGGGTGGCAGTTTTATCAAAACTTTGGTGGGAAATTTCCAGCAGTTTGAAAAGTCACATAACATTAAAAATAATGTCACTTCACTTGTGTTCTTTATACAATCTACACGATATTACTCAAATAAACTCTAGACATTGATATTAAGCAAAAATAGACCGTCGAAAATAAGAGATCGTCAATGGATCAGTTAATTACTAACTGATCCGGTGACAATCTTCCAAAAATTACAAAATCTGCCTAAAAACGAACGGTCTTTTAGTAACCTCAAAGTTCATTGGCTCATAGCCACCAGATCAATCAGTAACTATTCACTAAAGTAAGCGTTTTATGATTCTCAGGGTGACAGGCGCAGGAACGGCACGAAGGTACATACGTGGACGTGACCTAAGAGGTATTTTAATGGTCTGGGTTACCGCTTGACATCATATGAGGAACATGCCATCATAAATAAAATCAATCTCTACCGTTACTGACCACATGAACAGCTAATGATAACGTGATTTTCACCGAATGAACTTTTGTACGTAAGTAGGCGTTGTATTGTTTGCGAAAACTGTGTTAGCTGGTGACGTCACGGGTTTGGATTTCTTTGATAATTACTAAATTCAATGATAATGAGCCAGATTTTTACGCCTTTTCATTAACATCTGGCAAAACTATCATGTTTTGAGTTATAAATATACTTCACTACGACAATGTTTGTGATTTATTTCAAAACAATTTTTGTTGAGCTAAATGCTGTGAGCATGAGTATATTTGTTTATTTATATGTTTATTTGTTTATTTATCACGTTATAATCAGTTGGCACCTATTTTAAATGTTTTTCAGGGGTTAAAAATTTTACCACCAGAAAAAATAGAGCCAGTTTTTTTTTAAATGAGGTAGATGTGACCTAATTATATTGTTATTTTATAAAAAACCTATTTGAAATTCCTAATCCTTAAATTCCCTCGGGAAACAAAAAATACTCGTAATAAGAAAATGCATATAAAATTGTGATGACTGACAAAAAGTTACCACGCTCTCCATGCGAGTCATAATTAAATAATAATAATAAGTAAAAATATAGAATATCAAAATATATATAAATATATATAAATAAATAAATAAATGCTGGACATTTCACACAACATTATCTAGTCCCAAGCTAAGCAGACCTTGTGTTATGGGTACTAGGTAACTGATATACTTAATACAAATACATTAATTATATAGATAGTTTTTTTTATTATACTTGCATAGAAAAAAACCCAGAACACCCTGAACAAATATCTGCAGATCGTACAAATATTTGTTCCGAGACGGGAATCGAACCCGCAACTTTTTTTTTGGGGATCAAAGTTGCCCGCGTCCGTAGGGAAACACCCTCGCGACCCTACACGTGATCTCTGGGTGGTGCTAAACGGGTAACAACACTTCTGGTGGTAGGCTTCGGCCGTGGCTTGTCACCACCCACCGGACAAAGCCATTCCGTGAAGCGACAATGTCGTGTTTCGGAATGATGTTCGGTGCAGCCATCGTGGATGTGACGGGTCTGAGCAGTTCTTGCACTGGAATCAGCATGAGCGTATTAGAGACCGCAATGGTGCAAGTGTGCCGGGAGGCTAGGCTTGGAGGGTAGCGGGATCCGAAGCACGGTTCTCCGCTGGCCGACCGCAGGTTGTAGGGGGCCCAACTAGTAAGCCAGCCACTTATGAAAGGCTGCCCCGCCGCCTCGCGAAAAATCCCAGAATGCTCCATAGTGCCGGTTGGCGACCGGATGAGAGGACCCGATGGCCATTCCTGGGGGGGTTCGGGCGTCCCCGCAGTCTCCAGTCTAGTCCCCCACAGGTACAAGTGCCTGTTGTATGTCTCTAGGTTCGCTAACCAGTGCCTCGCTCAACACCGTCTTCCCGCAAACCTAAACACTCTACTACATCATGAAAAAGTCAAGTAATAAAAAGTTGTGTCTACAGTGGAAGCACTTCCTCTCGCTTCAAGTGCACCTCTCCAATATCCGAGGATTGCACTCCAATCTCGATCCGGTCCATCACCACCTAGAGACCACCAAGCCACACTTATTATTCCTCACGGAGACGCAGATTCAATGTCCTCCCGATACAGCATACCTCACATACCCAGGCTATGCACTGGAGCACAATTTTAAACCCAAAGCAGGTATCTGTCTCTATGCCCGGGACGACATTTGCTGTCTGCGTCTGCGTGACCTTGAAGAGCCCAATTTTTCCGTTTTATGGATTTTGGTGGACACTGGCTTTGATAAGATCATCTACGCCGGTCTATATCGATCTCACTCTGGAGATCACGAGACAACCAGGGTGTTTAACTACATCTGTGAAACGGCGGATGTGGCCCAACAACGTTACCCTGATGCCCAGCTGGTGATTCTGGGGGACTTTAACGCCCACCATCAAAAGTGGCTGTTCCCATACCAGATTACTGACCATGCTGGGAGAGAGGCGTGCAAACTTGCACTCACGCTAAATCTCACTCAGCTGGTTAATGAGGCAACCAGAATTCCAGACGTTGAGGACCACACAGCCAACTGCCTAGACCTTCTGCTGACAAATGAACCAGATCGCCACTCAGTATCAGTGATGCCTCCTTTGGGATCGTCTGATCACTGCGTGGTGAAGTCTGTATCATCATACTCGCCACCTGATCCCTCGCCTAGAGGTAGTAGGCGAGTGTGGCGTTACAAGTCGGCAGATTGGGATGAGATGCGTCATTTCTTCGCTTCTTATCCTTGGCGGCAAACCTGCTTTTCTTCTTGTGTCCCGACGGTTTGTGCTGATGCCATTACGGAGGTGATTAAAAGAGCAATGGAATATTTTATTCCATTTTCCGATACTTCGCCTTCAGGTAATGCTCGCCCATGGTTCAGTCCCGCGTGTGCTAGCGCAGAATCGCAAAAACAAACAGCATACTTAGCCTGGGTTGACGCAAGAAATAAGAAAGCCTCGGATACACGTAATAAGAAGAAAGCCTATAACAAAGCCGCCAAGTCCTGTAAGAAGGTGATACGGAAGGCTCGCTTCGATCGTATTGGCCGTCTGGGGGCTAAGCTTGCCGCATATCCTGCGGGAAGTAAAGCTTTCTGGTCTCTGGCTAAATCGGTTGAATCGAACTTCAGCCGCCCTTCGCTCCCACCACTGAAACCGGATGGGTCCCTTGCTCACGCTGCAGTTGAGAAAGCAAATTTATTTGCAACTCAATTTGCGGAGGCTTCGCGTCTAGACACCTCTGGCGAAACTCCACCTAGCCTTCCTCGTTGCGAAGCTTCAATGCAGGAAATTCGCATCCAGCAAAAAGAAGTGCTCAAAACGCTGCTTGGTCTTGACGTGAATAAAGCTAGCGGGCCGGACGGTATCTCAGCCGTAGTGTTAAAAACTTGTGCCCCTGAGTTGTCTCCAGTATTAACACGACTTTTCCGCCTGTCTCTGAAAACTGGTGTTGTCCCCAAGTCGTGGAAGCTCGCTAATGTGCAGCCTGTGCCCAAGAAAGGTAGTCGTGCCGACCCTTTGAACTACCGTCCTATTTCGATCACCTCCTTACTATGTAAATGTATGGAGCGTGTTCTGAATAGCAAACTCCTTGCATACCTCGAAAATAACGACCTCCTCAGTGACCGCCAGTACGGATTTCGCCGAAACCGGTCTACTGGGGATCTTCTTGTGTATGCCACGCACATTTGGAGTGAGGCCATCGAGAAACACGGTGAAGCACTGGCTGTTTCACTAGACGTCTCGAAGGCCTTTGACAGGGTATGGCACACTAGCCTTATTGGCAAGCTTCCAGCTTACGGACTACCAGTTCGATTCTGCTCCTGGCTCGCTGACTTTCTGAGGGAAAGATCAATTCGAGTAGTCATTGATGGCTGCTCGTCTGATCAATTAGCCATCAATGCCGGGGTACCTCAGGGGTCGGTGCTCTCTGCCACGTTGTTTCTGCTGCATATCAATGATTTGCTCATGCCCGGTGTCATTGGGTACGCAGACGACAGCACAGTTGTGGAGAGGTACGTTTCAACTGCTCGAGCTAGTCAGAGTGAAGTTCAGAAGCTGAGAGATGAGATGCTTCAGCGTTTGAATTTGACTCTCAAGGCTGTGTCCGACTGGGGCGATGCCAATCTTGTTAAATTCAACGCCTCCAAAACGCAGGCTTGTCTCTTCTCGGCGAAAAAAAGTCAGTTTCTTCAAGTTCCCATTTTCCGGGATGTACCTATAGATATAGGAGATCACCTGGAGCTCTTGGGTGTTTCACTTTCGCCTACTCTCAACTTCGGCTCATACATCGAGTCAAAGGCAAAAACAGCTGCTATGAAGCTGGGTATCCTGAATAAGGTAAAGCGATACTTCACACCGGGACAGCTTCTCAACTTATACAAAGCACAAGTCCGGTCTGGTATGGAGTATTGCTGCCATGTTTGGGATGGCTCGGCCAAACACCAGCTAGCTGCCTTAGACTCGATTGAACGCAGAGCTTTCAGGCTTATAGGGCAGCAATATATGGCGGAGACTAAGATCCAGAGTCTCGAGCACCGCCGTAATGTTGCTAGCCTTTCCATTTTCTATAGGTTGCATTTCGGAGAATGCGCCCAGGAACTATATGATTTGATCCCACCATCTCCTTTTCATCATAGGACGAGCAGGCGCACGGCTCAGTACCATCCTTACCTCATTAGTATACCTTCTATTCGTACTAAGCGTTTCGGTTCCACCTTTATTATGCGAACTGCTAAGGAGTGGAACTCGCTGCCGTCGTCTGTCTTTCCTGAAAACTATAATTTGGGTCTTTTCAAGGCAAGAGTGAATAGGTGCCTTCTAGACCTTCGTGCTCCATCGTCGGCTGCATCATCACTTACCAACAGGTGAGATCGCGGTCAAACGAGGGTCTATAATTGTAAAAAAAAAAAAAAAAAAAACTTCCAGCGTCGCAGGCGAACCTTCGCCCGCCGCGCCACAGAGGTCGTCAAAAACTAATATAATAAATATTTAATATTAGTTTTTTGTTTTTTAGTCGCTTCTTATATTATAAGATGAAGAAATTCTTTTTGACAGTTATTTTCATTGGTAAACAATCATCATGGGCAATAGTTACAGTGACCTCGGTCACTTGTTTCTTATTTTATCCCACAAATATTCATACCAATAGATATTTATCCTGGTTTAAACCCATTTTATTTAATTTCTATTCCTGTTTCATCCAGATCCTAAAATATCAGTCACAGTGTATTTGCGGCAGTACTCAGACTATACAATATTGGATGTATCTACCCTAGCACCTACTAATGGGCACGCTTTTGGGAAATAAATTAATTGTAAGTCATAATTTACGACTTTGTATTATGGATTTGTGAATTATGACCACCAATGTAAAATTACCCTATTCAAAACAACTGTAATTTAAACTTTTTAATTCTTGCTTGATTACATTGTTCTTACCAAAACCAACTTGGCTATATCGCTTTCTTCTAGTAAGAACACACTTCTAAATAAGCCAGTGGCCAGGACAAATCTTATACCAACGAGATTTGCCCAACAAATCCTTATGTAACATTCTGATTTCGGGGTTTAACTTTGGGGGGCAAATAAAAAATAAAATATGTCAGATGCATCATGTGATATACAAATTAAAAAACTCAAAATACTAACACAAATCTATTTTTTTTTATTGTTTAAAAATGCTAAGTCTAAAAGATTTTAAATATTTAATGATTTAGAGAAAATTTACCATTCCCTCCACCTACTCCTCCATAATTTAATCTGTGCTTATGTGACTCCAAAATATCTCCGTCTAACAACAATCAGAGGCCTTACCATGAGCTCTTATAGCGATTCAGTTCAAACACTATTCAGTACAAAATATCGGTTCGTCGTTGACATCCTTCATAATTTGAATAACTTAAATCCATGGAAGTAATAAGTACTACGTAGTACTTATTACTTCCATGCTTAAATCACAGAAGTCTATGGACTTTCTGCTACTGTGCCTTTAAATATAGCTGCGAATATCACGGAACCGATATTTTGTACTGAATAGTTTTTGAACTAATCGCTATAAGAGCTCATGGTAAGGCCTCAGATCGTTTAAATGTATTTCTTATGGCTTGCAGTACCAATTATTGTCATGACCTTCTGCCGTTCCTCATGATCGTGTCTGGTGTTAGTCTGGGGTATGACAGGTTGTAATTTCGATATCAACGACCATTTCAAACAGACCTTCAATATTTTATCCAAAACCAAGCAATATTCATCTTTAAGAGATCACAATAAGAGCTTTTGATGGTGATTAAATTAGGTGATCTTGGTTTGGAAGAGTATGTTTTATTATGCTGGTGATATGTTTAAAAAGATCTAGGTCACGAAAACATTGCTGGCCCCAGGCCTAACCATCGAACTTAAATACTAAATGATCGTCAAATTCAGACTGATCATTAACTAAGCAAAAACTTATTTAAAATATGAAATCGGGTTATTTAAATAGCTTTGAAGTCTGTTTAACATTTTGT
Organism: Epirrita christyi; assembly: GCA_951392215.1. NCBI lineage: Eukaryota > Metazoa > Arthropoda > Insecta > Lepidoptera > Geometridae > Epirrita > Epirrita christyi. Next base: position 4,438,433 of record OX595843.1, read on the forward strand.
TAATTTGTTTTTTTTGTTGCAGGACTGACCAGCGCAATATCTACTGCAGACGTTGTAAGGTAAGGTTTATTAACATTTTAAATTATTTAATTAAAAAAATCCACTTAGAATTATTCCCAAATTTTATTTTACATTTGCATCTCAACATTAATCAAGATAATTCAGAATCCAAAAGAAAAAACGCCAACACAAAGTTATAAATGCCATAACTCGCAAAACTACATGGCACTACCATTACATGTTTGGAAAATACCTACCTATCACTCACGCAATAAAATAATTTTAATTATAAATCGTTTGAAGAAGGTATAGGCAGGTCTTTGTGTAGGTATAGGCACCTACACAATAAAAATAAAACATCCCGAATCTACATCTACGACCACACATCACCGATCTACGCTCTACGCTTCGAGCCGAATTTCCCAATTCCCATACAAAAGACTTCAACGCTCACGCTTTGCATGCGTTCTCTTTTTGAAAACCAAAAAGTATTTGAACCTCATCAGTTTTTATTTTTTTCTTTTTAACATCAATAAAGCAGCATTATAGATTATGACAATGTCACAGATTTTACATTTTCACGTGATTTCAACGCGTTTACGTGAAAAATTTCGAATTTAATTTTTGAAAATATTTTTCGTGGTTGTATTTTTGAAGTAAATGTTTATTTGTTTGGTGATGGTAAAGTATCATGTGTGAATTGTTCACGTGGGTAGGATTATTTAGGCGTTGGAGAGAAGGGATCCTAGTTTTGTCATGATGTTGGACGAATGGTTTCAACGAAGAGCAGAAAACACTTGTGTCGAAGAAGAGAATTTACAGGTAAGGCTGTTATTGGCTTTATTCCCCAGCAGTTGAAACAATGAACGTTTAAGTAGGTTTTTTTAGATAATTTGCCAACGAGAAAAAAATATGTGATAAAAAAATTATGATAAATTTTAATTACGAATTCTACCGTTCAAATAACAATTATTGAACTTAAAAAAATGTGAAACAACCAATTTTTTAAAAGCCAATCAATAGTTTTTTAAGCGATTGATGAAAACATACTGGAGCTGCTGAAATATTTTCATAAAACATTTAAACATTTCACTAGTTGAGATAAGCTTTCCTCATTATTACTGAACGGTTCCCGTTTTCAGTTCAGCCAGTTATCTCGTCTCGCAAAATCAATTATCACACTAATTAAAACGTTAACAGCATATTTGTCCTGCTGGAGGGTAATTAAGCGTATTTACCTGTGCTCTTGTCCCGTTTTAATTGTCCCACACATGTTGAGAAGCGTCGTCTCGTATAGGTATTTTCACACAGCCGCCTTTCCTCTAAGCCATAGACTTTTGAAGGGTAGAAGAACCACTTATTACTATTTTTAGCCTGTATAATACCTATAAGTATTTTCTAATTACCTCTGTTTTGGGACATTGAGGTCTTTCCGCATCTAAACCATATTAAAAAACTTTGATATACTCACAAAGAGCGTTGGTTAAGACTCAATTTCAAGAACTGTTTTTTTTTTCATTACTAATTTGCGCTTTTATAATTGACACGTCACGTTAACGTTTACTTCCATAATCTAACGTGGACGTTGACGTCGAACGTTAAATGCGTTTTTATAATTCACAGCTGTGGACTTGATGGATACCATTTGCGCATTCAAATGGTATCCATCAAGTCCAAGGCGATGGGGGGACGCGAGCACGTGGACTCACTTACACATAATGTAACACTGCCACACACTACCACTTACATCGCAAAAATATCTTAACGGTTTTAGAGGGATGCATGGCATATCGTAGCGTCATGTACTTAAATTTTTGAATGCAGTCTTCAATCTTTAAACTAGGGTAAACATTTAGCGCAGCTGACTGTACATTTTCTGCGCTGTGCGTGTGGAGAAAATTAAAGATGCGTTTTCATCAAAAGTTCTACGCCACTTCTGTTACTTTTTTTTATCTTGAACAAGTAAAAGAGGATCGCTTCCCACTCCAGTTTTTACCACATAATGACCTTCGATTTAATTATCCAGCTAATTACAACATAATTTGACCACCGTAAAGTAATGTTTTAATAACCTTTTCTCTTTTCTCGCTAATTAAGAAGAATTAAATGAATATAGTACTAACTACAAAGATACAATTGATAGCAAAATTTGATTCTGAAATTATGTTTTTGGTCTGGCAATTTATGGGTTCGTAGTTTGAAAGTTCAAAATGGAAGGCAAAAAGTGGAAAGGGCCAACCGCCCTCGGCGTGGCTTGCCCACCCAGTCGGCGGAGTAATACCAGCCAGCTATGTCTGCCATTGCGGTCGTTGGCGAATACCGCCAATTCCTTCGCCATAACTCGCCCTATTCCACAAGACTTATAACCATTCTCACTACCCCACGATTTTAGACTTTCAGAGGTGGTACGCAAGGTTGAATATAACTCTTACTATTTTAACTAATTTTCCGACAGAGATAATGATTAAATTGTTTCGGCATGTCAAATCAAACGAAATTATGCTGTTATGTCTTGTTTAATAGCGGTACGTTTATGTTTGTTTCTTGAATGCCGAGGACCCCAAGTGAGATTTCTCCTTCAATTCTATAAAACGTTTCATCTACCGTTTCAAAATGTAGTTCATCTATAAGAATAAGTTTAACTTTGTTCCTAACCGTAAGAATTAATGGCCTTCAAGAGTTTTATAATGCTATTCAATACAAGTTTATACCATCTATAAAATATATTTGAAACCATTTAGAAGCTCTGTTCGTTTTATTGATTTGAGTTTCATACCCCGTAATTTGTGAATTCAGTAGTTGAAATGGATTTAAGAAAAAAAAAATACAATAAATATGCTTAAATGAACGTTTAAGTATAATTTATCATCATCTTTTTACGCAAACAAGACATCTACTTGCATATTTATTTCCTAGCTGTCATAAACATTAGGAAATCACCATCCTCTTCAAGTATCGCCATCTAGGGATTAGTGTGAGGAAAGTATGCAGTTCAAATACTCCAAGTGAACATTAACTTGTCTGTCTGTCCATTTACAATGTTGCTAACCTGTCTCTACCATTAATTATGTCAGTGAGAACTAGGTTTTATGACCCAAACCACATTTTAGTGAAATCAAAAGCATGGAGTTGAAATCTATTTCCTTAATTCAATGCAGATTTTTTTGAATTTAATTGGTATTTGCTTAGTAAAATATACGTTAAAGTCCTTAAAGTACTTTTATCAGTTTACTGCCTTAGTATAAGATCATAAACTTTTGTACCAGGACTAAAATCTTTAGTATAACTCAGTTAATCTTATTCTGCCATCGACAGAGTTTGGTATCCAATATCGTTTATGAGTATATTGTCAAGTTGTGTAGCTCTCGTTTTTCGCAAATTAATCTATTAAGAAGCTTCAAGCATACGAGCTGTCTCTCGTATCTATTTACGGGTAGGCAGAGCCTCAAAGGACCTTTTTTTTAACGTGGGTTACACAGTCACAGGAATGTAAACAAGAAAGGTGGTGAGCCTCACCGCCATTGCTTTCCACGACCAACTCGGCTAACGCTTTCTTCCAGTAATAATACACTCCCAATTAAGCCAGCAGGACAAATCTTAAAACAACGAATATTGCCAAACTGATTTCTCGTTCATAGTAGTTTCTAGATAAATACCTACCACCAAGATAAAATTGAAGTGGCAATGCACAGGCCATATAGCTTGGAGAACCAACAACTTACAGACCTACAGATTATAAGTTCTTAGTCGCCACTCGGCACCACAAATCGGTAGACGCAGTATAGGGTGGCCTCCCCAATCAATGGACCTACAAAATTTTAAAGTCTGTAGGGATTGGTGGATGGAGGAGGCTCAAGACCGGTTGCCATGGTGTAATGAGGGAAACCTATGTCTAGTTGTGGTCGTCTATCGAAATTCGACCAAGTTGTTGAATCAAGTTGAATGTTTTTAATAAACCGGCTAGACGGCAGACAGATCAGACATGACAATCGAAGGCTGTGTGAAGTCCGTTATCTTGACTCATCCGATGTGTAATGTAAATTACGTAGATTATGTAACAGTAGGACGTCGCCTCAAGGCCGCATGAATACGTGTTGCGGTAAATATGAAAGAATAACTTAATTTCGATGTTCCGTGGTGTGTTGCTCTTATGATCTTTTATGATTAAAATCTTTAAGCCTTACCAATTTTCTGGTGCGATATTTTTTCTATATTCTAGAGTGGTTCTTAATTTTGGGTGCTGTTCTAAATTGTTTAAAATCAATTCTAGGCGCCTTGGCATCTTGTTTCCAATCTTTCTTGAAAATAATTCATAGCTCTTAAGACGTACCTAGCAAATTTATATTCAATATAAAAGAGTCACTACCCCTATGTCACCTGCACAATATTGTGGTTAAAAGAATTATTTAAAAGTTGAACAATAATTTGACTCCTCAGTACCTTTTCAGGATACTCTTATTGAACGAACAAATATTGCACGATAAAGCGACATAGTATCTGTACTGTATTAATTATTTATTTGAACTTTAGACTACACCTATAGCTAACATTGCTGAATTAGCCTTGTCTATAATTTTAACTTGACTTCAAGAACAGAAGAGCATTTAAATCGGAAAACACAGTTACCAAACTTCTGATTGTACAATTCGAAGTAATTTATCTACATCATAGATTCTATTTCGTCATCAATGTTTACTTTTCTAATACCGGTTCATAAATAGGAAAACACCAAGAACATTTCCAGCTAATAATGAGTAACAATATTCAAGAACCTAAATTGTGAAATCGCAGCCTCCGTTTGACGTCAGAAGGCATACGTTTTTTTCTCTGAGATATTTTCGTAATACTTAGTTTGAGACTACTGCGATAACATTGCTGAGCTATATTACACACATAAAACAAATTGTGAATAAACCAGTAATGTAATGTGAACAGACAACAATACTCACTCCTGGCGAAGTCGTAGAAAAATGTAATGAAGAAATTAGTTATTTATGGAAAACAGCTATTGAGATTACAGACTCCGGTATGTGATTCATTGACCCCGAATCGATTTTACTTAATTTTTGGACATTGGATTGCAGATGATTACACGTCCTGATGTAATTTCATGTGCTCAGCTCAAATTAATTTTATTATCGCTTTTAACTATGTTACTATGTAGTAATTTATATTATCCTTGTTTTAACTAAGATTTGAACAATACGATTTTTCGTAGGCCCGATATCAAATCTGAAAAAAAACCTTCAAATACTTTCTTATCTATATTTACAGAACTAATAATACACCTAATGTTTACAAAATTTAAAAAATACAAATCAATCCGTTTTAAAGACGAAAACAATCTAAAGATAGCTCAACTTATCCAAATCACTACTAGACAGAAGCGTCCCCAAGTTAAATAAGTTATAAAATGTGTAGTCCTCTAAAATCTGAACTGAACTGAATTTCATTCATAATACTAAAATATTAAAATCATTATAATGGTAAACAGATCCGTGTCAATGTTTCTGTCAATTTCCAACCATATTACAAATGTTTTGAGTTCAAATCACGCTCCAGCCATTTATAGCTGAACCAGTAATCGATTACGTTACTAAGTACTATGTAGTAACTGGACTTGAATGAATGTTGCTCAAATCACATGCCGCGTCCGTTCCATTTAGGCTAATTCCTCGATCCGCGTTCATTTTCATTTCGTAAGCAATTTATCTACCACCTTTCGCGTGACGCTTTGCATGTGCAATGGGTTTTTAATCACCTTCTACACGGATGCTGAACGGACTATTATTATACTACGTCTCGTATTTCCTACACCTTCTGGGCTATTTTGCATCCGATAATTTTTACGAAAGTTAGATTCGAACTTTATTCCTATTGTCCAGAATCAGAATCTAGAATTCATTAATCATTTAAGGTGTGTGCGTCTGTGTACTGTCAAATTTAATAGTATAATCCACCGTCTTCTCTCCTGAATGTCGTAAAAGACGACTGGGGACCAGGCTATAAGCAGTAGCATCCAACTGAGTACTCAAACCCAATACTGCGATCACCAATCCGCCTGCCAAGCGTGGTGATTATAGCAAATCCCCTCATTTCATTATATGGGGTAGGCTTCGTCTAGCAGTGGACGTCTAAAGGCTGCTGATGAAAGAATTAATTGCTAATGTACTACAAAATCATACCAGATGTACCAAGACGAATCTATCCTCTCTAATAACGACTTATAAGCCAGGTACAACAATATTACAAAAACGAGTCAAATTTGTACTAATTTAACTGAAGCACAAAATTAACCTTGAAATCGGCTTACAACCTTAACCGCGACATGTCCTGACAAGCCTCCAAAATCAATTATAGCTCCTTCTGGCTCTCGAACCGGAAAGGGGCGTATTGTTGGCACACGATTTATCAAGCAATGATACGTCTATTCAGAACACCCCGTGAGCTATTCAGGTTGCTCCTTAGTTCAATTTCACGGCTTTTCTTGTCCAACATATAATTGTGTTGCGTATGGACGGAGCGCATTGTGTTTCATCGTTTATAGAGCCGACAAAAGTCAAATAAAGCAGTAGTTTTTGTCACTGGACCTCCGTCTACTACCGTTAAAATAAAAACAAAGATCTGAAAGAGTGCCCTTAAAATGGGACTAAGTTCAACAAAGCGCGTTTATTGCGTCATATATAACGTAGTGAAAGTTAACAGGATCTTTGTTCTTGATGTTTGTTAACGGTAAAGTATTTTGTCGGCGATGAGACAAAAGACGCCCTTGTACAGGAGTCGACTATTTTACAAGCACAATAAACAATTTGCGAAATTTTTGTTAGTTTAATAGATTTTTGCTTTGGAAATGTAAAGCTGTTACGCCTTTATGTATTGCAAATTTTAGTTATTAATTGTCATATTGTAATTGCTATTTTCTCAGCTTGACAATTTATTTGGCTTTTTAAGAGTTGGTAGATCTTACCGTGATTCGTCCGAACAACGATAAGCAACTCATATTTATGTTTTTGCTGTGAAATCGCAATGTTTGGCAGTAAGTATAAGTATTCAAGTTACCTGAGAAAGTTTTGCTAAAAAAAATATTTTAAGATTTGGATTCTCAAATTTAAAAGCTTGTAATAAACCTATTGACTAACCTTACATTTCACAAAATACAATTAATCTAAATTTGAACTTGCTCGGAAAAGTCTTCAATTGTGTTACATTTACATAGCAGGAGTTTTGTCCCAACTCGGCAGGTACCAAAGTTTTTTTCGTTTCACAATGATGACGGAACAATATTAGCGCTGCTGAAATTTCTTAATTTTCTGTCAGGGTTCAAAACATATATTATTATGAGTCATGGTAGTAATTTTTATAACTTGTTTTCACCCCACTGAATGCTTCTTACTCAATCACACTCTAAAAGCTGTAAGAACTTAGATGTGTATAAAACACAGATATACTTGATCCTGCATAAAATTCATCACGAAAGATTCATCAGGAAGTAGACAACGTCTCATTTCGAAAAAGATGGAGAGTCCGAGATATTACTGACGTCATTGCATTATCGTTTACTTCTTAACTACCTACTGTATTACCTAATGAATGACAGGTTGACTCTCAAAAAAAACCGTAATTTTTAATAGGCAATAATCATTAGCACATCTGTCGTTTTGTGATTAATTATATAATAGGGCGCTATATTACGATAAGTACTTATAATACAGAGTGTGTTAAATTATATTTGGAAAAAGGCTCCACTTGAAACCCTTAATTCACAACCATTGAGTTTAAATTAGGTTCATTCTATTTTCCAATACGTTTACGGGTTTTCCTTTGTAGTTTTTTTATTGCATTGTAATTATTTTTGCCAATACGGTAAGTTTAACGTAATTAGCACTACCGAATAGTGAGAAGTGACGTAAGTGCTAAATTATGCGTAAAGAGATATTATTAGATGAATAAAGAGTTATTTTTTCATTCTATTTTCCAATACGTTTACGGGTTTTCCTTTGTAGTTTTTTTATTGCATTGTAATTATTTTTGCCAATACGGTAAGTTTAACGTAATTAGCACTACCGAATAGTGAGAAGTGACGTAAGTGCTAAATTATGCGTAAAGAGATATTATTAGATGAATAAAGAGTTATTTTTTGTAGGTGTTGTGTGCTTTGTGATCAACTCAAAAGATATTTAGAAAAATATCTTATTATAGGCCTTTTTAAAAACCATTTTGAAAGTTCACTCTCGGTAAGTAAATTTTAATAATATTTATGCCAAATTGCACCTAAATATTTTATGAAAGTAAATAAAAGCCATACCTACAATTTTTCTACACAAAACTGGATATTTCTAAAAAGCCATTTAATCCAGGATGATCCAGCGACACAGAGTAGAAGTACCTAGACGTAGGTGTACCAACACCACGTTCCTAGAAGTATCCTCCAAAATAAGGCGATATGTAAAAATTTTGGCTGCGTTACATGCTCACTCAGTAACTGTAAAGGTTAAAAACTTGATGTTAATATAGTGATTACTTGAGGATGTTATCTAAATAAATCAAAAACAGAAACACGATTGGTAAAACTTTTCTCAATAGATTTATTTTTTTAAATCGGTGCACGTAAAATCCGTTTTATGTCCATCCTTCAAATCTACAAAATATTGGAGGTTAATTTTTATACTATTCGGTAGCTAATCACAGTATTGAAATAAACAGAAAAAGATTTATTTTTGTATTTACTACATTTAAAGCAAAACGAAGTTTTTGTATTAGTCGCTAACGCCAGTCACTTCTGAGCGGCACGAATCTATACCTTATTCTCTTCCAATCAAATGTCATGAGTAATTGGTGTCAAATGAGTAATTGCACTATCACTTTCTTTCAGTTCTGCTAGCTCCGCCCAGTCGAGATTCGAAATATTTTAACATATCGTCTTAAGCTCAATCGATCTAAACTCTATCTGGATACTACTCCAAATTTTGGGAACTGACATGGCAAGAAATGCGTTTTGCGTTAAAAGAACGGCAATAAAAATAATGACGTCACTATTGCACATTCACATTTACTCTTTACATCGGAGATCCGAGTAAAGAATCGAGAGTCATCTCGGTTCTTAGTAAGTTCATGATTGAAAAAATCACGGATAGGGTTTTACCTAAGAACGCTACAAAAAGCCACAGTAGACCGTAACGCCTTATCGGGATTTGTAAATGGAAAATGTTTTTTTTAATTACTACGAAGGTTTAACGTTACTCATTCGCAAATCAAAAGGAGGTATTACTATACTGTCATGTTAGGAAAAAATAAAGTTATATTATGAGACAAAAGCTACGACGATCTCGTAGGTAGGTGTACATTTATATTGAGTTAAGGGACTGATCTCAAAAATAGTATTTTAAAGACCAGTGCGACGTGACGAGATTAAATGAAATGCAAAAAATAGTGCAGGTAGAAAAGTATACTAATAATAGTTGTAACTGAACAGAATTTTGAATAAAAATCGCACAAATGACCACCCTAAAAAACTTTGGTATTCAAATGTTCTTAATTTTGATCAGCAAAAACATAATATTTTTACGAATAGCTAGACTTTTATTATTAAGTTCTAACCGCATATTTTTTTTCTATGATTTGTATATTTCGATTAATTCAAAAATACCCTGAAAATGAATACAGTCTGAAGCGCAAACCAGTTTCATTGACAATTGATCACATGCAATTTTCAAATTTAAGCAAAGCCGTTTTAATAAAAAAAATAGTTTTGGATGTTTGGATTTTAGGAGCATACCCTGCCTTAATACAAAAATGACTTTTTAAATCGCCTAAAAATACCATTAAATTGTATGTGTTCCTGTTTATTAAAATATTCTTAAAAAGATACAAATTACCTACTTCAAAAAAAGACCGAATATTCAAATTATCCAGGCACCGTTTACAAAAACGTTTACGCAAATAAATTATTTATTCTCGCGAAATATCTCAAATTCAATTTTAACTAGCTTATTCTAGTCGTTAATCCTAAAAATAGTTGGTGCGGTAACATGCATCGGGTAAGCCCATATAAGTCAATGTCAACAATGTCAACATTGAAAGGATATGACTTAAACCCAGGGTCCAAGTTAACAGTAAGAATCTGTGACGTACGATGACGAATACGATACGAATATTACTAATTCTTGGATATCGTAGCTACGTGGCACGTGTCATGTATACTTTTAAACACTAGTAGCTAGTAGTGTGCTAGTAGATTTTGAGTATAGGTGAATTCGAAAAATAATCTGAACTAAATTTACAAAAACACTGGTTGCCACTTATTTCTGGCACATCCTGTTTTATTATTGTTACTAGCTTTGAAACTTTTTGTTTTAGAAAAGTTTGTTGGCTTAAGGGGTTTTACCAACAAATAAACAGGAGGATAAATAACTGTTTAGCCTAACGGTTAGGTTAGTTAGGTCCTAACCAATGCTTTTTGACAGTTGTTTTCAAAAATTATCTGGGGGCTTAGTACGGGGTTTAATAGTTTTCGAAACTATATGAAGCTTCGTTTCCTTCCATGTATTTACTTGCAGCGCTCCTAGCGAAAACGAGAAGAAAACTAAGAACGCTGTCAGTAAATGTATGGAAGGAAACGAACATCATTATAGTTTTCGAAAATAAATAAACAAATAAAAGCTGGACATTTCAAAAAAACAAAAAAAAATATAAAAAAAAAATATAAAAAAATAAAAAAAATAAAAACCAGTACCTACTAGACGTACTGTCACCTAAACCAATGGTTACGGTAAACGCCCGTTTATTTTTTCGTGAACTTGGGCCTAAGTAAGCCATTCTAATGGAAATGAATGATGAATGAATTGATTATTACTCACTCACTACTATCTTGTACCTATATAAATACAAAACGACAATGCCTCGGTTAGGTCTCTTTACGTCAATGTCAATATTTAGCAAAGATGAAACCATGACGTGCACAGTCTGTGTTGTTGAGATAACATAACAGACACTCAACAGTCCATACATAGTCCTGATCCCACACTAGGATTCCCTGTGTCGTAGGTATCAGGAACTACGAGTACCATGCTACCACAATACCCAGAGCCGGAACAAATATTTGCAGATTATACAAACGTTTATCCCGCAGCGGGAATAGAACCCGAATCCTTTTGCGTCTCAGCTACTCGCTCACTGTGCTTCGGAGGAGATGATGACGAAATTCAAATTCAAGTCCAAACAAGATCGTAGTTTCGTAGCACGTGGCATGTTTTTTGTATACAGTCATAATATTGGTACAATTCAATAACAATGCGATGGTTAGCAAAACGTCGAAACTTTTTGTTTCGTAAAAGTTCGTTGGCTAAAGCCAACTACAATCCTACCCTACTAATATCATAAACGTAAAAGTTTGCGACAGTGGACATATGTTTGTTACTCTTTCACGCAAAAACTACTGAACGAATTTTGATGAAACTTTATAGTATTATAGAATAAACATCAAAAAAAACAAAAAGAATATAATTTAGAGGTCTCACGCGGGTTGAACCGCAGGCAAATGCTAGTGAATGATACATGATTATTAGTCACTCGCTAAACTAAATAAATACAAAACGATAATGCCTCAATAGGTCTATTTATGTCAATGTCAATATTTAGCAAAGATGAAAACATGACGTACACAGTCGATGATGACGAAATTTAGTCCAAACAAGATAGTCGTGGCGCGTAGTATGTTATACTGGATCTATTAGTACAACGGATTTAGATCCGTGACCACCGGATCTATCAGTAACTCGTATGTTTTAGTGCCGTCATAATATTGGGGAAGGCCTATGTCCAGCAGTGGACTTCCTACAGGTTGATCATTGGTTGAGTACTACCACCGTACCTATTTCTGCCGCCAAGCAGTAGTGTTCGCATTGCTGTGTTTCGGTTTGAAGGGTACGGGTGCCGGTGAAATTACAGGCACATGAGACTTTTCATCTTTATGTCTCAGGGTCGGCAGCGCGCGTGTGATGCCTCTGGTGTTACAGGCGTTCATAGGCTACGGTAACTGCTTTCCATCTGGTGGGCCGTAAGCTTGTCTGCTTGCCAAGTAGCATAAAAAAAAAAAAAAAAAGTCATGGTGATGAAATTACAAGTAATAAAAATCTTATTTCATGAATAATTAATCTTTACTCTTATCTAGACAGATTGGAAGAATGTACATAATATATGTATTATACTTATAGATAGCTCTATTTTGCTTATTTAGACTAATCATCGTCATCATCATCAGAATGTAGAAGTCCACTGCTGAACATAGGCCTCCCCCTTAGAATGCCACGACGAACGGTCTTAAGCCGCCTCCATCCACCGACTCGCCACGACGTTTATAATGTATTTAGTCCATTGAGTGGAGGCCCTTCCTCTACCGCGTCGTCTGTTTTGTGGTCGCCACTCGAGAACCTTTATTCCCCAACGGCTATCAGTTCTTCGAGCTATATGACCTGCCCATTGCCACTTCAACTTGCTAAACTCCTAGCATAGCTCTTTCCATAGCCCGCTGCGCGACTTTGAGCTTGTCTATACGGCCAATAGTTATTATAGTTATTTAGTCTATACAAAAATAATTTTAAACTTAAAAGTAATACAATGTGGCTGCCTTATCGCTAATAGCAATATCTGCCAGGCAATGTTTGTCATGGTGGCAATGTTGCCACCGACGCGCGTCGACGGCTGCCGCCGATGGGTGCTGTTGCCTTTGCCGTTGACATCATGCCACTCGTGTGTATGAACGCTAAGAGTTATCTATGTATCTATATATCTCGTTGGAGGTTGATTGACTCTATGTCACGGTGATAGTGTAATAAGTGACTATGTGGAATATCTAACTAGGCACTTCTATCTTGTTAATTCAGTTCACATTCTCTACAAGGAATTTGTTGTCAGCAAAATGAAAGCAATAAAATTTCTAGACGGCATGTCGACTTCTTATCGGCTGCCTAACCGCATAACCGATTTACATGTGTGTGGGTATCATTCATAAAATTGTATCATTCATACTTAGTAACATGTTACGGTACAACTTTTAAAACAGGGTTTATGTAAAAGTCTGGTAATTTTATACTATCACTAGTATCGATAAAGATTCGTAGGTAGATACTGCCAGGCTTCGGTCTTGAATTTCTTAGTTCATTAAAAGCTTTTACAGAATATTTACAAAAAATCTATTTAATTTTTTTTTGGAACTACAACTTTATAATATCTCAAAAAATACCAAACAAGCGGGAATCGAACTCGCGACCGTCATATTGTCACCGTTTTATTATCTCAAAGCGTAAATTATATATTATGTTATGCCAAGCGTGGTGATTTTGGCAAATCCTCCATTTCATTCTATGGGGAGGCCTCGTCCAGGAGTCTAAAGGCTGGTGATGATGATACTGAAGTATTTTGTTCACAAGATAACCACAACTAAAAACTATGTCAAAGTATATTGTACTGTTTCTGTTACATATTGATTTTGTTGATTTAAATGCACTGCCGGACAAACCAAAACCAAACCGGACAAATTGGGCGACGCGGTAGAGGAAGGCCTTCCACACGATGGGCTAAAGTCATTATAAACGTCGTAGGAAGTCAGTGGATGTAGGCGACTCAAGCCCGTTCGTCGTGGTATTCTAGGGGGATGGCCTAAGTCCGGAATTGGACTTCTACAGGCTAATGATGATGATGATGAATTGTAATAAATTGTTTTAAACGCAAAAATCTTATTTTTCTACGTTAGTTGGTTTAAAATTCTTATATTTCTACTATTATTTATTTTTGTTAAGCAGTAAGTGTTTTATTGGTAATTTTTTTTTTTCCCCAATAACTTATTGTTCACAACTCGTTGATTACCTAGTCAATTACTATTCACGGGAACCTGTTATTGGCTCTCTACTATTATTCTGTTGTATTATTATGTTAAAGTTAAGCTGTTGGTTCTCCTGAAAATAAATACATAACTTTTCATTTAAAAAACCGACTTCCGCCTTTGTATTCGACTAAATATCTGGATGAAAAAAAAAATGATGAAAAAACCATAGTGGTGAAAGGGTTATGATACCTTCTGAATGCAAATGCTTGATTTGTTGCTGAAAATATCAAAATCTATATGTATGCCTACAATATTTGAGGAGTTCCCTCAATTCCTCATGGATTCCAACATCAGAACTGGATTCTGAAAAAAATGGGACTAATCTGGAAGTATATCTATTCAAATAAAAAAAATCCAAATCGGTTCATAAACACCGGAGATATGAGGAAACAAACATAAAAGAAAAAAAAATACAACCGAATTGAGAACCTCCACCTTTTTGTGAAGTCGGTTAATAAATAAATAAAAATTGTACTGCAACGGCTCACATAATACAACAATGACTGCAACATAATTTAGCAAACCATAGGTGTAGGTGTGTCGTTGTTATATTATCAGCAGGAAACTCCAAGCTGATGCAGCACAGGTGTCTCACATAGGTAGTCCTTTCATAGAATTTGTGGTGATATCACACCTTCCGGCTTTACTATCATCAAACTATACATGGAAAAACTGAGGAAGTTAGTACTTACCTATACGTGCTTAGCTCATGCGATATTACTGAAGTATCTCACCCCACTGGTTTTTCAGAACCAAATACCTTAGAAAGACTACGACTACGATATGTGATAAAGAGTAGCTACACGTCGAAGCCCTACGAAGGCACAAACTAGCATAAGCAGCAGTACCTTCGTATAGGGTAGATTGCTTGTTTTCAAAGTCAAAGTTTTTTCTCAAAGGTTTTTTTTTGTCAAAGTCTACCTTCTTACCTCCATTTTAAATTGACTCTAAGTGGTCACTTTTGCATCAAATTATTTGTCTTACAATACATGAGTGATTCCCTAAAGTTAGGATTTTTTTTGTAAAATATGTGGGTGCGTAGGACCAAGATAAAAAGTACCCTATGCCTATCTCAGTCATACATAATCTTAACCAAATTTCATCGAAATTAGTTCAGCCTTAACAAAGAATTAAATCAAAATCCTATCTAAAGAAGTGTTGACGTAAATATTGAATATAAATACCTGCTATAGTTAAAATTTTAATATTAATCTTATTAACACAAAAAAATATTTTGAGCAAAATATACAATCAAATTTGAATTTCGCGCCAGTTTGCTAGTCTGGCTGGAGAATAATGCTCAAAATACCCCAATGCAAGAGATTCATTCCCACTAGTTCCTTTTGGCAGTCCCTTTAAAGGTACTGATGTTAGTGCAGATCTTATCTCCCCCAGTTTTAATTAGAATTAAGATCTACCTTACGAGCTGCAAGTTGGCACCACGACACAGTGAAACCAATAGTCATTTAAAAATATGTTTAAGACTGCTACCACTATTAGCTAATTAACAGAGCTTAAAACTACACTTGGTACCTACCTTAAAGGATTTCAACAAAGACAAGATTTAAAGTAAACTGTTCAAAAAATGCCGCTACCTTTTTGGTAATTAAGTAATGAAACCAACTTTGAGACGGATGCTTTTTGTTAATTCATTTTCGTATTCAAATGGGTCACAAATAATTATAATACATTTGTTAATCTGGCTTATATTTTTCTTTGTTAATTAAAATGAACAAAATACTTTAAGTCATAGGACTTATATTTAGAAAGTTATGACTTATAGTTGATAAAAAAAAGTCATACATAAATATTACGTAAACTCATGCCTGTTTTCCGTAGTGGTAGGCAGAGACCACGGTCTTCCACTTGCTACGATCCTGACATTATCTCTTTTGCTTCATTCACTCTCATGACATTCTTCATACATGCTCGTCAGTTTAGGGTACTCTTGACCTGGCCTTTCTCCAGGTTGTCTCCAATCTGGTCTAAATACGTTTGACGAGGCCTTCATCCTCCAACTGTTGCATTTATAACTAATTAAAAAAATATTTTTAAGTATAACCAAGTGTTAAAGTTTACCCATGGGAAATTCAAGTTTTGTAAAAAAGTCCAAGAAGAATAAAAGTTTAGTTTATACTTTTTGAACAAAATTTTACACAAAACTTGTTTTTTCTTAAATACTTGATCATACTTAAGAAATGTATACTTTATAATGAAGAATTAAGAACATCTACTAAGAAGATTTCTGTAAGTAACTGATTTTATGAATAAATTATTTTTGAATTATCCAGGTATTTGCACCATTATTCTTCTTTTATGGTAGTTGTAAGTTGCAATTGTTATCATTTATATAATTTTTATGGCTCTGTTAGCATTTTTCCAAGATGAAGACCAGCTGATCTATCAAGACAAATCTTGCTTAAACTTGTTGTTTACCAACAAATTCATAAAATGAGTGTAAGATTTTTGATCTTGGAAATATGCCAGGTAGTAAACCCACGTATCTGCTACGTAGTCCAATAATTCATTCCATTTTAATTTATTTAACCTGTTTTGATATGGGACAACTAAACAAATACAAGAAATTATTTTTACATTCACAAAAAATTAAAACAAAAAAACTAATTGAATATTTTTGAATTCTAAAACCCCACCTGATCTATCAGGAATTATTCAAAAAAACAAATATTGATTTTGACACTAGTGACTAACTCTAACAAAACATACCTGCAACCATTTAAACTTATTTTTACATTTCACAACGTGGAGAAAGTATTAATTTCACTATAACTAATCTTTGTTTATATAATTGTGATGGTGTCTGAGTCAACTGAAGAATTCAGTGACTAACTGAAATGTGTGAGACATGAGTCAGGTTCAAATGGAGGCCCTGTAGAAATAATAGCAGACGATACAGAAAACCGAGGATTACCAAAAATAAAACCTAATAGATCAAAACTACATATATGCGAAAATATGCGATTCTACTGAACCTCTACGAAATACACGGAATCTTTGCGAGGCGGAATGAAAGTCTGAGAAGCGCACCTATATTTTTTCATAGTGTGATGAAAATAATCATCCTTTCACCGTTAATCACACGGCAATTCTGAAACAACATACCTCGATCTGGTCACTGACATAACTGACCAAGAAATAATCAGTGTCAAGAAGACAAGACGCGAGCATAAGAGTGTGAAAGGTCACACACAGGTAAAAGAATAAATACGTGAAAATAGAGAATACCCAAATACCAAACTACGCAAAAGGATATAACATAACGTGGGTATAACAGTGTAAAAATTAGGATAAAGGTCTAAAAAGGTTATTGAAATACCTTTCTTATCATTAGGTAAGTACTACCTCCATTGGCAGATAACTACACTGGAATTAAGATCTGTCAAAATAACTTTGACTATCTCAGACACCATTCCATTACATTTCTAAAGACGAGGTTGTAAAAAGTACTTACTGTTATTACAATGAGCAATTTTATCCTGAATCCTAGTCTGATTTGATTTCATGAGGTTTACCCAACAATCTATATCGGATGACCTCCGTGTCGTGGTGGGTGAGTAGCCGACTGAGACACAATTCGATCGAGATTTGCTACCCGCTGCGGGACAAATGTTTGCATGATCTGCAAATATTTGTTCCGAATCAGGGTGTTGTGGTATGGTACTTGTAGAAACCCACGACACAGGGAATCCTAGTGTGGGATAAGAACTATGTATGTATGTTAGGGTGTTATGTTATGTCAATATGATACATCCGGTAAAAATGTGAATGAACTGGTAGAGTTAGACCTTACAATACAAATACTAGTATTTTTGTTATTCTCCGGGGACATTCATTCAGGTCAAACACATGGTCTACGTTGTATGGGGCACATCATTCAAATTCTTAGATTCTTGGCCTTACTATAGTGAGTAAATTATGCCAGACGTATGAGTCATTTGTGTTGTAATTTAAACATTGTTAAAGATCTTTAATGTCTGTGCATCGACTCGAGGGAAGCGGCTTTGGGGAAACCCATGAGTGATCTTATGAACGAAATGAATGAATGTCGTCATATCCGGTTTGAAAAAATTGGTTTAGCATAGGAAAAATACAACTTGATTAATTTTCTTTGCGGTTATGATATTTTCCTAAAAATTCATTCATTTCAAAATTGATATTATTTTTCAGCAATACGTAACCAAGCAGAACAGTTAGATAATTTTTTTAAGTAAAATATTTGTATTTAAAATTATATTAATGTTGAGAATTATAACTTTCTCTAACTGACCGTCATCAACTAAGCCAAGATATTAAGCAACTTAAAGCTTGCGAAATAATTAAACACGCGCGTTGAAATCCAAAAGCAATAAAAGTCAACCCTTATCTACCGTGCGGACCAAAAAGACCCCTATGTCGTACATAAAGCTACTTGCTGGGTGGGAACCGGACCCCGCCCTCCTCCACCGCCGCCCATCATTGGCGCAGAGCTCAGAACCCCACATTCACACACAACTATTCGTCATTTCGTCCCCACCTGCGTTCTCCACGTGGTTATCGTACTTTATCTTCGGGCGGTCACTCGAATTCATTTAGTCTCTGACAAGGCTTCACGCGTGATACATCGCGGCATTTTGGGGATGTCGATAGTAATCGTCAGTTATGGATCACATTAGTATACCGGCATGTGCATTGTATAGGAACGTGGGTACTATTATAGTTAGACTGAAGATGGAAGTGTTCTATTGCAGTCGACGGCCGTCTAGTTGTAAGCCGGTGAACCGGCCACCGTCCGGATGTGAACAATGTAAAAGGACTAGAATAATTAGCAAATACAATAGTGATTGTGATAGTGTTGTGGACAAATGCCGGCCATACAGATCAAGTGCAGGGAGAAGTAGTAAGCATTTTGTTTTTTATTATTTTTATTTATATTTATATGATTTGAAAAGATTATATATAATAAAAACACTTCTGATTTTCTGTTATTAATAAAAAAAATACGTTGTAAAAGAAATGTTTATCAAAATCAAGGGCTTGTTTTCCCGTTTACAGAATTATGATTATTGTAGGGTAACTAAAAATTAAAAAACGCATTTGAATTTTTTAGGAATAAAAAACAGTTTAAGCCGATCTTAAAACTTTTAAACTGCAATGAGCTTGAAGCCATTGACGTTTACCATAGCTCTCCATAAAACACTTGAAACAAACGTCATCTAAAAATAAATCCAAAGCTTACAATTCTTAGACACAGAATAAACAATAGTACAAAAGTAATAAATCCTTATCACAATAAAACAGTGTCACCTATGCCTATTTATTTATAAGCTAAATATCCGGTACAATGTTCCCACATCCTCAGGCATTGTTGACGCTGTCTCACACCCTGAGCTTACAATATAATTACAAACAAAAACTCAGCTTGACTCGGCTCAGTTTACAATGTTAAACACGAACTAACTAGCCAACACTCATTAAAGTAACGTACTGTTACCGGAATGACATATCTGACTAAATGATTCTATCCTTTAAGAGCAGCACAGTTACGAGCATAGATTCATTTCGTAATTAGTACTATCGTATTTACCTCTCTCTCTATATAGGGATGAGAAAATGATTTAAGTGTCGCGCAATAAAAAGCTTAAGACATCGGCACACATTGGAAGTGACGTGACGTGGTGATGGTGTGTTATTGGTCAGATACTTTTGTGGAAATTCTCTATAAAATAACGTATTAGTTTAGCTAGGCATTAGTAAGAAGCACAACTAAGCTTGTAGGTAATACCAACATGACGCACTTGTTAGTTTTACTTGTCTATGCACAATCCTATAGTACTTGCAGTGTGCGTGCAAATTACCATCTAGAGATTTGCGCCTTGTCATCGCAACATTAAGCTTCACAAACATCAATCCCTGTCAAACCAAGCTTAACTAAGCTCGTTAATGATACCAACTTGGTCTAGGCAAGTCATTTTCACGCGCGTCCCACGTTTTTGATACAATTTTGCTTAACACTAACTTCAAGTATCGGATATATTAAGCTTCGTCCAAACCAAGCTTCATTAAGCTTGCCATGTGTATATGCCATTAATTATCTCTTCAGGATTAATTAATCTTTTTAATCATAAAATTGTATGTTATCTTGTGGGATTGTATACGTTTTCTTGTGTGACGGTATTTACGTGATACGTGACGGCTGGCTGGCGGTCTAAGTGCGTTTATGTGAGAACCTGTTTTTGCTTGTCTAAAATGTGTCTTGAACTCTTGAATTAGATTATACCTAAAGTCTCGAAGACGTTAGCGAAATATAGTGCTAAAATAAAAAATACGACTATATGCGTTTCTTTAATGTGGTAGAGCAGTTATCTCTACCAATTTATAATTTAAAACATTTAGAATAATGATTCAAACAAATTTATTGATAATTTTATTATTTTATTGATAGTATGGAGGAAAATTTTAGTTGGTATGTTATGTATTAAAATTTACATATACTTAAATAAAATAATTATGAAACGGACAAGGTGCATAAGTAACTTACCGGATACAGAATTTTCTTTACGAGAAGTTTAAAAATTAACTTGAAGCTAATTAATATCATTATTTAGATTTGTAATAATATACTTTTTTGAAATTAGTAGTCCGATTTTTTTCGTGGAGAATTTTCTTCGGATCACAATGATTGAGAATGAATGTAGTTTTCATATTACATTGATAGTTTTACCGAAAATTTTAGAAGATACCTCGTGTTATTTCAGAACTTGCCTGAGACACTTTCGTGTGTCTCGATCCTGAATTCATTGAAATATTTTTCGGATTACTTAATTACGGAAAACTACATACGTACTTGAGATTATGGTTATGCAAATAAAATCAAGATAATATCAATTGTGTAATCTGGATAATATATTAGCAAGCAACTTTATAATTTATCTAAGCTACCACAAGACATAACGATGTAGGTACTAAGATAATACCTAGACATTACTAGCGTATGATAGATTCTAATTATCACTGGCGTCATGGTTAAGGATTGGTTCTAAGTAGTCATCTGAAGCAAAACGTCGCAGATTGTAAAATTGATATCGTCACCACTTACAACTAACGAATTGCAATCGGGTCCGGCGGATCCGGCATCATTTGGGCACCTACCGGATCCGGCAATATTTACCGGATCCAGTACGGATAGTTCCTACTACAACTACATTATAGTTGTTTTGATCAATGGTAGATTCTAATAGATATAACATTTACAAATAAGTTCCAAAAAATATTATTATATATTGATAAATATATGTAATTAAAGTTAATAATTATATATTGTTATTATTAAATCGTTTATTTCTGGGACGTATTTTATGAGCTTTGTGTTCAAAGATCGTTTTTTTTAAAAGCTTTCATAACCATTGGTGATGAAATTTTAAGATGAGCTCAGTTCTATTTCATCATTACCAGTGCATCACGGAATTATGATCACTGGAATTGTCTTGTGAATTAATTTATTCTTGCTCTTGATGAATGAATCATTCTTATATTGATAAGTACCTACTGAGATCAGTTACAGGACGGCATCATGTTCAGGGCACTATGAAAAAAGTATTAGACTTAATTTATTTGAGCAGGAAAATAAAATTCAGAATTCTAAAGTAGAGCCAATTTTTTTTGTAGAAAACTTTAAATGAAACTTACCTAAAATTGCTTTTGAATATTTTGTTTGAGAGAAAGAAAAGAGTATTTGAGTTAGAAGAGTATTTTACTTTCCTATGCAATTTTGTTTAAAGCCATGGGTTTCTTTTTTACCTATTTAGGTAACGAAACCCTTAAAACAAATTGTACATGACATATTATTTAGTTTAATCATATATTTAATGAAATTCTCTACTGCGTAATACTTCTAGGCCTATTTAAATATAGAATAATTATGGGTAAAATAACCAACTAACTGAAATGTTACTCACAGAAAAAAAATGTAGTAATTTACATACTTACCTTCGTTTTGTTTATTAAAAGGCAAATTGCAGTCATACTCTAAGAAATACGTACAATAGTAACCCTTAAAATATTCATAAATGCTCATTATAAATATTCTACGAACTGTCCGGCAGAAATAATGTGGGAAATGAACCCACGTCCTTTAGTCCGCAGCCGGCTCCTCACCCGTCACTACTCTGACATAATATTATGTCAGAGAAGTGACAAGTATAATCCATACCAGTCATTCATGACAAAATGTGCATCGGCTGTGACAATCATCACTCAAGTTAAAAAGTTGAAGTGATAACGTCCATAATTCAAAGTTGACATGTTGACGTGAGCATGTAATGGACGTTGCGTGCTGAAATTACCTTGTAATTTGTTCAAACGCTCAAACCGTTCTGTTATCTGTTCAATTGAATTACAATTATGATGTCAACGCATGCAGCGAGCTGTCAATTGAAAAGATGGAATTCTTCTCAAGTTTTTATAACGGTTTGATTAAAACAAAACAATTTAATTTTGTAATAAATCTTAAGATTTATATTCTCTTTGTGAGTAGTTGGTCCGTAGCGCCAACAAGTGGCTCTGACGGAAGACCAGCGTTTGTTGCTAGCTCGCTAGTCCAACCAACTCATGCTGAGGCAGAGCCATTTTGTTACTGGAGTTACACATTGTACCTTCGGGTCTGTTTCCTCTTAGTCTAAGTTTTTTATGTGTCTCTGTGTAACTCAAACAAATTACAAATAAAACACAAATAAATAAAAAAATGTACAAATAAATTATATTCTATTCTTCTTCTTCTATTCTATATCCTCATCTCCAAAACAACACGGGCTAGGTTTTGAATATTTCTAATTCCAAAAAAACTATTGTGGTTGAGGGAAGATGTATGTATAATGTAGAGCTTTTAGATAATCTTTAACTACCAATACTACCAACCACTGCTTTACCAAGATAAAAGAGCCAATAGCGCTATTTTTAAACGATTTTAGCATTCGAACGGAACGTTTTTGGTTTAGAATTGGTTGGTTGATGTAAAAAATGGTATTACGAGTGTATAATGGTAAGCTATTTCCCGGAACGATTGAATCGTTGACGTTACTAAAACATCAAAAACTGCGAAAGTTGCTTTTATTCATCAGCCGGTATTCATTCACTGCTGGACGTGGCCTCCCCCATAGCGTGCAATAGGGGGATTTATCATAATCAATCATTGGTGATCACAGTTTTGTGTTAAGTACTCAGGTGTATGCCGCTGCCCATCTTTTAGCGTAATCCCTTAGTCGCCTAGCTTTTATCATCCATAGGAGGAGTTGGAGGAATACTATAGACGAAATAAGACGAGGTAGACGAACCGTGTTAGTCTCAGCCTAAGCTGAGACTAACACGGTTCGTCTACCTCGGCTTATTTAATAAGTTGCCCTTATATAATAAAAAGTTTTCGTTTGACAAAGGAATTGACGTTCTATAAGAAACTATGTGTCATAAAATCGTACATTTTTTCAAATATAACTGCTATTAACAATATCTCAGCTTCTATTACGTTAATAATCATCTTTAGCAATGTTGATTCAAGTTTTTCCATCGCTCACATATCTTTATGAAAGCTATGTCATAATTAAAGCACAGCCCAAGAGTTTGTCTCACAGCAAATTGGTTTTCAATTTAAAATGAGCTTTATCAAATAGACTCTAGATTCAAACCTCTTATACTAATTCCAATAAATTAGATTGCTTGCCAACGCTGACTTCTGCACATCCTGTTCTGGCAAAATGAAATATGAGCCATACACGCTGTCCTAAAGCAGTATTCTCAAACAAACAGGTGCCAATATTTCCTGATTATAATATGGTGCTGACTGACGTGCGCTGACGGGGCGCTATGAGTACTGTGATTTTAAGGTGCGCACGCGCATATTCAAAAACTATGTCTATTTTAGCGACTTCAGAGTGAAACTTCTGATCGTCAGTAACTGTTATTTGCTCCATGACAAAGTACGGGCTGAGCTCGATTTCATGAACTATGTCCGCGTCATTATAGGGCTGCTGCGATCCTCACTCATTAGCAACATTTTCACATAAAACGATGTTCGTTTACCCGGCGCAAGGCAGCCGCGTCAATTATATACAGTTATTTCAGTGGGACGCGAGACTCATAATTGCAGTGTTTAGCTGTCACTCGTTTAGTGAGAGATGTCGACCCTAGCTTAGACTTAATTAGTTCTTTATCCAATGAAAAAAAAAAACAAGCACACAGCAACATCAGAAATTATACCGCATCCGATAACATAACGCAATATTACCATTCGACATCGACTAAAAACAGTTACCAAAACTCATAATGCCCAGTTTTACCTTATTAAAAATTTATTTAAGAAAAATTCGCGCTTTTTTCTTTAATTCCAAGCGGATGGGGTCGATCGACGGTCGTCATCGCAAAGCTATTACCATTTAGAGCGATTTTCAGTTAATGAAGAGTGGTATCGCCGTGTAGCCTGTGATACGTGCCGCCACGCGCCTCTCCGAGCGATAATCGCCCTTATTATGCGCAGTCAAATTTTACGAGCGCAACAAAATAATGAACTGACTCAAATTAAACCTCTATTATGATGGCTGGACATGGTCTCCGTACATATCGTCACACGGACAAGGTTAGTCGTCCCGTTAATGACCTAGCGTGACAACCCTAGCAACGACGGCGCGGTGGAGCCTGCTGCCCTCCCGCGGCAACTCCCGTCTTCAAAATAAGCACGCACAGATTCATAAAAGATAAGCCGCCAATAATTTGGCAGGCGTTTCGTAACGAGCCGCGAAGATGATGCCCGTAACTTCGATCCCAATTTTTTGAGCGCATTTATAACAATAATAATCGAAATTTACATAATGAGAGCGCGGGCGCCTGTGCACCCCGGCGACGTAAGCTGCGCGAGCGCCTCACCGCACTTTTCTTGGTTTTCGAGTTGAAATTCTAGTTAGCGGGCGCGCGATTTCTTTTTAAAAAGGTTAACAAGATGTTCTCGTTTCGGTTGTTTTTCGTGCTGCGAGGACCTCTTTTGTGAACGAGCGAGCTGTTAAAAAATAAACGAACTCTTTGTTTCTCGGGTAGTCGGTCCGAACTCCGACGCGGTCCCTGCCTTTTTTATGCCCCCTTATAACCTGTGTACTACCTACGTGTAGGTATCTACGCTTTTTATGGACGCCCGGTCAGTTCTTCAATGGGCTACGGAATTCGATCGAGTCTCATTGTTCATCTTAAATATCTCCACGTATATATACGTGGCTGGGGGGTTTAAAGAGGATATCAATTACATGCCGTCCTTTAATAAAAACTCTCTATTTGTTTTTAATTACCTACGTATAAGTAAATCCTATTTCAAATCGTAATGGCTCTGAAGTTCTTGGCTACCAATTGCTTAAATTAGTTGCAAGCTTTTTATCATTTATGTGCATTTATGTCTTCTACATGCAGCATCATCATCATCATCATCATCACCTATTAGACGAGGCCTCTCCCATAATAGTGAAATGGGGGATTTGCCATAATCACTACAATTTTTAGGCAAATTGGTGATTGCTGTATTAATGTTGAGTACACAGGTGGATGCTGCTGCCCATTCCCTGATGTAATCCCTTAGTCAGATTTTACGACATCCACGGAAGGAGACGCAGGGTCTATTCTTAGGCCGGACAAACCACGGCATGCTGCTGTATGTTTTATTTAAATCCAATACTAGAAAAAACTGCATTTTGAAGTAATATTTTATCCTCACAATATCTCAAAGAAAACATTTGTTTCAAAGTGACTCCATATCTTTTACGAGTTGACCCGTCGTCTTTTTTTTTCTTGAACTTTTGACGTCGCGTCGTTCGCGCGGTTGCTTTTGACTTAACCACTAATAAAATGTTATGGTCGTGTGTTTAACGCGTTTTGTGTGTGTCGGGCCTACCTTTTGACATGATCGTTATTTCCCTTTGCGGGTTGCCTTTTGTAATCCCATTGTAACAACATTATTATTGTGTCAATTAAAGGGCAATATAGTCTACAACTAAATCGTGGCTAGTTAGTCCACACGTGCTTTTATTGCAGCTGATCCTTTATAGTTAGCGGCATTGGTAGTGGTATCTTTTTTTAATCGAGTTAATTTGATTACCTTTGATAAAAACCAACTTCAACCTTTACTTTTTGCATTCATCAAATCAAACGGTATCCAACTCGATCGATTTATGTTGAGACAAATGTATACGACTCTCCCTTTCGTTCTAAAATAAAGGGGGGCGTAAAGTATCAGTTCACAGGCTCTAGTTAAATAATAGGCGGTGAGGCGCCCTATAACTATAATTTTCTTTTATTTGGACGCCGCACCGCCGCCGCCGCGCCGTGCCCCTGGGCCAAGATGAAACCACAGCTTAGGTAATATTGACTATGTAAAAAACTGCCTAACGAGGTGAAAAATAAAAAAACGCACGCACACATTCGCGCTATACTCACGTATTGATGAATTTGACTTTGGATCCCTTTTGACCGTTCTCATCGTACTGGTCAGTTTTGATAGTGATGTGAAAAGTTTTTGTTTTTTTTAATAGTTTTGATTGTTTATTAATAAAGAAGTTTAAATAGTAGTGGGATTTTAAGTAAATTTATTTAATTTGACAATGAAAAATAATATCAACACAGTCAGTGCCAACAAATTGGCACCTTTGCAATATTAAGAATTTCGGAATAAAAAGGTAATGACTAACCCTTTTATTAAAAACCATTTTCAAACCTATTTTAGTTACAATAGCTTCTGTTTTGTTCTATATCATGTAAAATGGCATACGTCAAAACAAGACAAAAGATATTTTAGCAATCAAAGGTTTAGAAATTTATTATGAGTAAGACGGTAAGAATTCAGTAGATTTTTTTACAGTAGTTCAAATGAAGTGATAACGCAATTTCATATATCATAATATATCTACTATTACTCTTACTCACAACACTACTGTGTGTGAGTCACACCACACCTCGCTTTGACTCAAAACCTTCAAAATAAATAAATGTGAGTAACGCGAAACTATGAAGCTGTGAAGATCATTATTTGTTTAAGCTATTTCCAGTTTACGCACAAGCGCAAATACTAATATTAACGATTACATACATATTTTTTTATTGTAAACGATGTGATAGTGTCATGGTGTGTCCTAGCTTCCTAAGTAAAGCTTTACTTCGGGTTTATACCAGAGGATGGGCAGCAGCATCCATCTGAGTACTGACCAACTGTGATCACTAATCCGCCTGCCAAGCGTGGTGATTATGGCAAATCCCTCCATTTTATTGCTGGTGATGATAATGATGATGTTACGATTTAGATTTTATCAAACGTCTTATTCAAGTTTTTTTTCTCATAATAATTGCTATAGTTAATATTTATCTTACAAAATATAAATGCTTAGAAGAGGTAAAAATAGAGACAGGTGTGTGCACGCATGCTTCAACTAAAACATTCAAATAAAAAAATATGTCAATCACACATCAAATTATTGCCTTTTAAGTTGTAATTGTATTCAGTTTTAACGAGTTGATAATACTGCCAATAATATACCGTCACATTGAAGACAGCCATGTAAGTGATAGTCGTTATATTAAAATAATGGTTCTATTTAAACAAGCATTCAAGTAAAACTCTGATAATAAACTCACTATAAAGCTAGAGTTCGCATGTCTACTGTCATTTTAAACGGGTAATTATTTACGGTTAGAATTATATCAACTTTAAAGCACTTCGAAAACATTTTACATAGTCACAGGCCCTAGCACCAAACGTCTGTTATTTTTTAGAAAAAAAAAACAAATACCGACTTTTTTGAAAAAACACTGAATCCATTTCGATAAAAAATATATGGGACCACCTCTGAAGTATGAACTACTAAACAAAAAATAATTATCAAAATCAATTCGTAATTGGCGGAGTAATCGTAACAAACATGCAAAAAAAAACATACTGTCGAATTGAGAATTGAAATCTGTTGAAAATTGACACTCATCAATCGTAATGACTAGTGACGAGTCAATGCGTAATAGTTTATCGATAGATCGCTAACGTGTACGCGATGGCTGTAAGATATCGTACAAATTGCCTCGCCACCGTTAAATAGTGTCGCATTAGTGATTCACACAGGTTCACTGAACAATAATTAGCAAAGGCTGTCCACCTCTGGGCCGCGATGTATTTATTCATCGGATGTTCATCGATTACCATAATCGATAGCATCGCGCGTGCCGCATACGGAACAAGTGGCTCTTACGAGTTTAAGTTCAATGATATGGACCGGAGGACGAAATGTTCTTATACTCGATATCGATAGCTAAGATTTTATAGCTTTTCTTCTTCCCTCGTTGTCATTTAGTTCTTTCTTGGACGCCCTGTGTACCGTGTACCTGTTTAGTGTGATGAAACGATTAAGTTGCACGCCTCAAAGAGGCTCCATTCATGCACAATTTATAACATGTCCTGTTGCCAATATGTTAATTTTATGAGTAAACAATTATAACTTCGTTATATAAAATGTAAATGACAGAAATCTTAGGTAACACATCGACTAAATCACTTCTTGATTTATCAAGGGCCTTCATTTGTGCCTTTCAATACAAAAAGTTACTGATAGATCTGGTGTCTATGATCCGGTGAACATTGAACTAGCTAATAGTTTTTAGGCAGTAATCGAATTAGTAATAGATCCGGTGACGATCTTGCTAATGAAGTATAGAGGCCTTAAAATGAGCTCTTTATAGCGATTCAGTTCAAAAACTATTCAGTACAAAATATCGATTCCGGGAAGTCCGCAGCTATATTTAAAGGGACAGAGCAGAAGGTCTATAGACTCCTGCGATTAAAGTTATTCAATGATGACGAATATCAACGACGAACCGATATTTTGTACTGAATAGTTTTTGAACTGAATAGCTCTATATAGCTCATGGTAAGGCCTCAGTTTGCGAAAACTCAAGGAGTAACTATATAGGAATATCTATCTTATACTACCAGGAGACTAGGAAGCAGTAAGAAGTCGTTTTCAATCAACAAAAATGAATTGTTATCTGTCAGGCCTGCCTATAACTAAAACATTTTAATGACCATCATGTCTTTCTCCAGGATACGTCAACGTCTGCGCAGCTGTTTGCTTGCTTCTCCTCGTCGGGGGTCTATCACCGCAGTCGTCAGCGGCGCCACATCGGAGCCGTGCAATGGAGCGTCAGCGACGTGCCAATGGCGAGAACCGCCTCTGGGCTAACCCATGCGATTATAATGACTCCAATGTAAGTAGCAGTTAGCTTAAGCTGCAGTATACACTACCAATCACAAAGAATTAAGGGAAGATGCCAGCCATTAAACTAATCTGGACATGCCAGACATGGACTTGACTGATACGCAAGAGGTATCGGATCTGATTCCCGCTGCGGGACAAATGTTTACATGATCTGCAAATTTTTGTGTCGGGTCTATTGAATATTGCTTTATCTTTTTCCATAGTAAATGTGGTTTTATAGGACCTGCAGTTTCATCCATGTGAACAATGATGAAAATTGACGATGATGATGACTTCACCATCATGAAAAGTATCCTGTCACAAATGATACAGGGAATCCATTCCAAATTTCACTCAATTCCGTTCAGCAATTAAGAAGTAACAAACATACTCGCTTTCGCATTTATAATATTAGTGTGAGCTTGGTTTTAACAAAGGCATTATTCTTTGCAGACAAAATCAGCTGCGTACTCTTCAAAGCATTCGAAAGAGATCGCGCCGAAACTGGTCGCGCAAGCAAGAAACGCTCTCACGTCAACTGCAAAGTACAAGGATACATTCGTAAGTACTATAAGTTTCCACATTCAAGTCTTTCTTCGCTTTCATTGATTGTTTCGACGGCGTAGTATTCGCAAGCACATCTGTATGCTCGTCGCGTGCTTCTAAATGAACGGACGAAGCCTACGGTCGGCCAATACCAATAAAACTGGCTAGCGATGCTTACCATCGACTGTACAAGTACCTGTACCTACACGCTGATATTATTGATTTATGAATGAGAGTCTGTGGTACGCTTCCGTCTCTAGGGGAAGCAAGCGTGACGTAGGTACGGAAAACCGCGCGTTCTGATGAATAGGTGGCAGGTACCAGACCTGAATGCTTGATGAGCATCTTTGTGACTTATGATAAAAGTCAAATGGTCATCATGTAGAACTCAACGTCTTGGCTAAATGTGTACAACTTTTTTTATAAAGTCAAATGTAGGTACCACATAATATTGTCCAAACAATGAGGTGTCAAAGACTCAGATATGATCTGATACAGGTATCTTTTTAGCAATGACTGTCGTGTCGGTCGCATTGCTTTGTTCAAGTATAAACGTACGTTTTACAAATTTGTGTTTTGTCCAAAATTTCATGTGAAATTTGACCCATTAAAGATTCAGTGCGTGCACGTTTTGACGCGGTTTTCTCACTGCACAAAACTGCGTATTGCCGACGGTGTTTTCGTTGAGATTGCATCGCGAGCGCCGGTTTCGCGTCCCGACGTCCGCTGACCGCTTCCTCCCTTTTAATTATAATTTCGCGCTGCACTTCTGTTACGCAATATCGATATTATTAAATCGACATTCGCAAACCTTATGCACATTATGTTGCCTAATTGATATTGCGCGTTATTTTTCAAATTGCAAACGCTTTGGAAGTTTTGGCGGCGTTGGTTTTAAAAGTTCAATGTATTTATAACGTGATATTGAAATGTTAGCAACATTAAAATGTATTCAAAAATTTTGAAAGTTTTGGGTTATTTGTCAACCAAAATTTATATAGGTACTTTACTTTACCATGCTGCAAATTTTCACTGACTGAGATAAAATTCATCCACCCATCCAACCCCTTCGATGGCTGGACGAAGGGGAAGTACGTGCTCATACGTTTTTGCTATTAGGTTTGCAATAGGTACATTTAAATGTCAACCTACATTATAAGAATTCATAAAACATTCACGAATGATTTGGAACAAACGTTTAGCATGTTAATACAGCGATTCATATGACGGCTCTATCATTCCAATCCCTGGAATATAATAATTTCCGAATCGGAAGTAAGGTGGGCCGATCAACAAGAAATAATGCGGTGTCGATGTCGCGCCTCGAATCATTTATAGATTACTGCCCACCACGACACACAACGAGAATCATCAGAGCCCATTAATTACGAATACATTTCGGGTACAGCAGTAGATGTCATCGATTGATCGAGTATCGAACAGTCAATGGTGGCGGAACAATGGGACCGGCCAGTGTTGCAACGGGTGGCATCGACGTCGATGAGGTATGGTGGCATTGTAATAGGCTCGACGGTCGTAACGACGGCGACGTCCTGTCCGCTGCCTCCTCGTAAAACGACAATATCGACTCACAGTAGCCGGAACGATGTACAGGACGATGTGCGTACGCCGAGAATACTGATAGCGCATTAGTATTGCACGACACACCTGCTCGACGATTTTTTTCTGTCTCTCCCCTTAATGTCGGTCATTCGTTACTAATATATAATATTTATCGCAATACCTACCTATTCGCGAAACGGTGGCGATGAACCGCCATTGTTACCCATATACAAGGCCGTTGACTGTTTGATCTTCGTCACCTCATCGTACTTTTTGTTTCTATATTTTTTTTATAAAATCTTGATAAGATTAGTCATACTATTCACTCTGAGATAAAATTCTAAGGTAAAATTAAATGATAGTGTACCCCAAATAAATCAGACGGCCATCTGTCGCCGGGCTCGTTCCGTATAAATAATAACAGGCCGCGTTGTACTAAGAACGCAATAACAAATTCAACGAACTCTACAGGTACGTACGGTACTGTGTGACTGGCCACCGTGTGAATGTGTCATAACACTCATGCTTTTGACCAAGCCGGTGTCATATAATCGCATCTAATTTTCGACAGTGGAATTCCAGTCGACTTTAAAACGTCGTCATACTTTTGAAAGTAATTATGCTAAACTAAGTGAGGATTGGCTGTAACCCGATCGGTTTGATGGCGGCATGCGATCGGCCGCGTCCATCGCATCACTTACTGGTGCATCTCTTATCTTGCAATAGCGACAAATAAACATCCAGTTACATAGAGTTACGTACAATATACGACACGTACATAGTACGATAGTGTTGTTCACGGCGACAGGCTGTCTGCGGTCGTTAGATGCGTACGTGTGCCGTAAATATATCGATGTAATGCGTATGTGTGGGTGCATGTTTATTTGATAAGCTTCCGACGATGTTGAGCTAGGCATTCGGATGCTAGCTCGTCAAATTTTTCGCATTGATCCTTTGGCCACCCAGTCTTTCATCACAAATGCTGTGGTAATCGATTTGTAAGCTAGTGCTTATTGGAATTTTTATAGCTGCATTAATACTATGACCGCGTTAAGGCAAAGCTCGTTCGGTGCTCGCAA
Source organism: Epirrita christyi (assembly GCA_951392215.1). Classification (NCBI taxonomy): domain Eukaryota; kingdom Metazoa; phylum Arthropoda; class Insecta; order Lepidoptera; family Geometridae; genus Epirrita; species Epirrita christyi. Next base: position 4,470,763 of record OX595843.1, read on the forward strand.
TTCAATGGGACATTTCCATAAATTGACATCAAATAGACCACTTATGAATACCTAAATAATTTTTTTTCACTCCATCACTGTCCGATTTGATGATTGTGGAAACTGCCGGTTTAGGTATTCGTTTTATACGTAGCTATCTCACCATTCTGAATTTTAAGAAAAGTAAACCAAAAATCAGTTCAGAATGAAATACATTTCACTCTGAACTGATAACTATCATCATCAGCCTGTAGAAGTCCACGGCCTCCCCCTTAGAATGCCACGACGAACGGTCTTGAACTGCCTCCATCCACCGACTTCCTGCGACGTTTGACAATTACTAGCAATACTATTTCTATAATCTGTGTTACCGATTCGGACATGCCGGACGCGCACCTGTGTATTCGGTACCTACAAGCGCAATAAGCGCACTGCATTCCTACAGATGCAATCCGTCACATTCCTTACTGCTTTATTTCACATGTTCAAATTCATAGAAATTTTTGATAGTAAAGTAGCTACCTGTGTTTCTCTCTCGTAATGAACGTAATTTTCATTTAGATTTGCAAAATTACCTTCAATGGTAACACTTAATCAGTTACAATAAATATTTGCAATATATTACATACATCGATTAACATCCACGATAATTATTGGCAATTCAAAATTTTGTGGATTTTGTCACGTTTGTCGGACTTTAATTAGTGGTATTGTCAATGTTTTTATAAAAGGGACACTCTGTGACATCTGCTACCTATGAAAGCGTGCTGCTATAGCGTTTGAAACTTTATCACTAACTCGGTTAGAAATGATTCAGCTTGGATGGTAGAGTATGAGGTATAGCGTCAAATTTTAGTGCTATGAAAACTGTCTTCAATGGCGACGAGCCTCTGGTTGCGATATCATCTTACGTTTGACCTTCAATGCTGATACTCCAGTCAATTGATCTTGCATCCATTGACATTGACTCTATCATAAGTCTCAGTTGGATAGTTACTTAAAAGCAAGCCTGACTGCAACAACGTGTTCGTTATTTTTCTATGCATGTTGTAAGTTCTGCAAGTGAATGAATGAAAGAAAGAAAATACATTTATTTGTCTCCAGAAGAACACACAAGACTGTGTTGATCTAGTTTAACGAAAGTTTGGTTTAATGGTCAGATCGAGATAGCTGTTTTATTTGTGCTTTCTGATAGTACATAGATTCAATGGTTTGATGGCTGTCATCTAACCGAGTGCACTATATTGTGTTTTCTTGGAACAGTTTGCGCGCGGTTAGTTTTGTGTGGGTTTAATCTTGTTGGCTTCTGTTTAATTGTTATCTTGATTTTGTAATATTTTTTTATCATAACTTTGAGATCCTGCTTTTCATTTATACCTTTCAGGTTCATAAATCAGTTTATAATTTGTTCATTCACTTTTCAAGATAAATAATCAAATAAATAATTGATATTTACATTAATTTGAATAATACAATGAAATAAAACTATTTTACCAATATTATTAGTAAGTTCTCAAATCACGACCACAAACCGGACGACGCAGAGGAAAGGTTTCCCTCTCAATGGACTAAATACATTGTAAAGGTCGCAGGAAGTCAGTGGATGGAGGCAGTTTAAGACCGTTCGTCCTGACATATATCTGCACAAAGATATCTCCCGTAGGATTACGGGAGATATCTTTGTGCAGCAGTGGACTTTTTCAGGCTGATGAGAACTAATAAAAGCCAAACACAAAGTTCCGCACCATCCAGGTCCACAAGTATATTTCATACATCCAAGGAAACCTCCATAATTCCACTTTTCGTCCAAGCTTCCAAAAAGCTCATCAGCCATATTAGCTGGTCTATTTCAATATTTCGCAGAAACAAACGGTGCATTGGCTGACTCACTTTGCCTGTGGTCTAGGAAAAGTGACCGTGATTGTCAAGTTCGAGGACATTGGTTAGGAGTGTCTTGTTCTTTTATTTTTGGATTTCAAATTTTTAATATGACGCATAATAACAAGTTCATAGGTAGTTAGGTAGTTATATGTTGCAAGATAGATTGACTTTTGAATGTTTTGGTTTTGATCGCGATTCGCAATGTGATTTAACTCCATACAATTTTTCTTGATATATTTTTATTAACAAAATAATTTTGACTTGTTCCAGGCTTATAAACTGCACAGCTACTCGAGTTTCGACGCATTACTCAGTGTCTGGGGCGAGTACGAATGGCTGCGGAAATTCAGCTGGTACCGTCCAGAGATCCTGCCCAAGGAGAAGAAATTATATTCAGCGATGCCTGACGAATATATGAATGACCTGATGGTAAGCATCTATTTAATTTAACTATCAATCTACTGTCAATTTACCTAAGAAAATATAGACGAATTTATATGAGGCTAGTAAACAAAAAATTAAACTTTTGCCCCGTTATTCTAATTCATACTATATTCCCCAAGGAGGTCACATGAACTTCGCAGTACATGAACCGATATAATATATGTTATGTAATGTTCGTTACATAATAATATAGTATTGCATTTCATGCATACTTACATATTATATTGCCCTCAAAAGGGTACGAACCCATGACATATTTCAATCACCAAAAACCAAGAGCGTCTCCCAAAGAAAACAAGCGGCAAACTCGCTGACGCCGCAAACGTGCATCCGTACAAGTTTTTCAATCGGATTCAAAGAATTGGACGACGTCGGTGGCACTCATTGTTGTTCGCCGGCTTACGTGAGAACACAATGGTTTTGCAACGATATCGAAATTGGGATGATAATTGCAATTTTGATTGGGCTTATCGCACAATTTGGCAATTAGAGGACATTTTGGACGTGACCACGTAGTGCTGAGAAACGATACATAGGCACCTACATGATTATATGAACATTATCAGTTCGTAAATCATCTTGCAATAACGGCACAATAAGCTCCCTCTGTGTTTAAAACAACCCAAACGGAATATATCATTGACTATCAAATTATTAACTACTGCCTATAGCTTTTACTCTTGCAAAAAAGATTTGTAACTTTCAAAGGTTTCGCATCTTTGTTTTTACTGTCACGGGTGTCGCGTGTAAAATTAGTTTATATCTGGCATAACCGAATCAAATAAAAATTCGGTACCTGTTGCTGTAGTAACATCAACTAAAATTTCGTTTCACTTGTTCACAGACAAACATTGATGAAGTTCTGCCTGTCATGTACAAGGGTCTGAAGATGATCGTCGCTGGAATGTACGCCTTCTCCAAGGAGGGTCTCAACGACAATATTGTGTCTGATGAAACTCTGAAAGAAAATATTAGCCAGACCATGTATGATGTGCGAGCTGTGCTCTGCTACTTTAGCGTAAGTATCTGGTTACTTTTACCTATCTGATATTCACTATATATAGTGTAATTGATTTTCTAGATTATAATCTAGAAAATCAATTCTGCTTACAATACTCTCAGTATCCTTTTCTCTTTTTGATCAACTTATTACATTTAATAAACCTTGTTAAAACCTTATTATAATGTTTTAACGAGATAGTAAAAAAAAACAACGTATCAATGTGCAATCAGTCAATCAATCATCATATTTAGCTCTGGTATAAAAACCTTAGTCTTAAGCATATAGCCTTTTTACTGAATGTTGTCGGAACATGAAAAAGTTTTGTTTGCTCAGACAATTTAAGTATTTTAAATTCTAATTACCCATTGTTTATAAGTGAATTTCATTAATTGTTTGTTTCTATCTTTGCAGGACATAATGAAGGCTCGCAATCTCGAAGTGCTCCCACTTCTGGACTCAGAAATCCCCGATTTCAATACCGAAGATAAACTATCAGTAGGACTTCTCCTCTACAGAGACACTATGAACTATCTGGAGTACCTGGCGCAAGTTTTTGAGAAGCTAGACGAAATGGATTCTGCTTAAACACGGTTGTGTCCTGTTAAGACCGGTAACGGGTGATGAGCAGCGTTACTTAATTTTGGTGCTTAATAATGTAAGGCATCGGTCTTCGTGTGTTCTTATTTATTGATGGCAGCTATGTGAACTGTGATTGGTTGATGACCGATGAATTCTGCGATATAGTTATACCACCCGGTGAAAGTTTTGACAACTTCATTAGTTCATATAGCTCTGAGGGTTCATTAACGGATGGTATATCTATAGCAGTATTCTCTAGCCCACTGAGATTATCTTGAATTTTTGCGTCGGGCTGTTTAGCGAATTACCTATAGAGAAATCGTTTTTGCCATTACATTGCCATTTTGGTCTAGAACGAATTAGTTCCTTTTGTTGTAAATAGTGACGAATTTAAAATGTATTATTTATTGTCAGCTGATTAACATTCTAAATTTTCCGATTATCCTAGTCAAGGTCTTAACTAATTTATTTCTCGCTTATCTCAACTTTAGTTTAAATTTCTTTGATGTATTATTTAATTTTAGATATTTTAGTGTAAACTTTATTCCACCATTAACTGGTTTTATGATGATGACTAAATTGTTGAGTTAGATGCTTAGATGGTTTTATCATTGAGGATCACGACGGTTCTTGCACTAAAGTGTCGGTAAGTATTTTACCGATTGTTTTCTCGTGAAATCGAGGCAGCTATTATTATTAATTTGTACATTCTATTCCTACTTTCCTTAGTATTACACGACTATTTGTTAACTATTTATATAACCTGTTATAAATCCATTATGCCTCTAGCTTTAATAGAGCCGTTGATTATATTATTGTAAAGTGCAGAGCCAGTGTATTTATGACTTAATCATTATTTGTATAGTTCAAATAGTACCTATTTATAACTATGGCAAACCCACGTTTGTGAAATTAAATTATTATTATACTTATACAACAGTTTTTTTAACCAAACCTTATTGTTCCTGAAAATCCAGCAAAATATTTAGTGTCACAAGAATTCCATAAAATAGGAGGAATAAATAGGAGGGTTGAATTACCAACACAGCTCCTAAAGAAAGAGTTCCTCTCGACTCAGGATTATGGGTGCAGTGCAATGCCAGGCGGACGTGACCTAAGAGGTATTGAATTTGTTATGGGCTAGGGTTACCGCTTAGCATGAGGTCAGGGTGGGCCACATGCCAATCGCGTCATCATTTACTCAAAGCTTTTTATAAGTAAGCCCATAGATACTTAACTTACACACGGCAAAAATCGGTAATTACCCTTTAGTAGGTAAATCATAATAAAAAAAAATGAAATGCATCAGGATGCATGCGATACAAATTTATTTAGCACGTGGGGAGTAACCAATAGGCTTTGCCGTGTGTACTAGTGTTAAATATATAGACATGAGACGTTTCATCATCATCACCATCAGCAGTCCTTAGGATGTCCACAGCTGGAAAAACCCTCCACCAGAAAATACAATGGGGGAATTGCCATGATCACCACCCCTGGCAGGCGGATTGGTGACCGCAGTATTCGTTTGGAGTACTGATGCTGCTGCCCATCTTCTTGTGTAAAATCCCTTAGTCAGCAAAAAAATAGAAAGGTCAGAAATGAAAGATAAAAGTATCAAATAAAAAGTGAATCATAACAATAAAATACCTACAGTATTTTTACGGTTATGTACGGTTGTATGGTGATGTCATAGATTTTAATTACTTTAGTGCATAAATTCCAGCAGCAATTTGTTTGCACGTCGAGTCAACATGATTTTTTGCTCGTTCGATAAAAACCTAATAAATTGATCAATTCACTCGTCAAAGTCTGCCCAATTTTAAAAGACACTTGAGAAGTATAGCCTTGTGGAAATCAGCATGCCCTAAAACCAAACCTTCGAAACACTACGTATTTGTACATATGTGTAGACACGCGTGGAGGGAGACGCACAAATCTATAGAAAATATCTCCACGTCTCTAGCTCTATATAGACCTGAAAAATATTTAAACCTTGTAACCCAATCAAACATGATACTTCTTCACACATAAAAGCTAAGGGTTCAAAACTAAATCACTTATCACCGTGTCCACATTCCTCCCTCATCAGTTCCCATGCCCCCACTGGAAACAATTTCATATCTTGACACAACGTATTCACGACACACATCCCAATATTTGCATTGGTGACTTGGTCGCTCTCACAAATTAGTGCAGCGCAACCAGAAAAACAATAAAAGGATTAAGACTGCTCCCCTATTACAACGACATAAGGTCCAGTTTAATGTGAGATTTCAAGGGCTACTGATCAGCCGATTTGTCAAACGTCGCCGTCTATGTTTGGTTTATATGTTAGTGTTGATATAATTTGTCGGGAGCCCTCTAGGTGTTAGGTTTGGGCAGGCGGAACAGCCAAAGACCTCCTACAGTTACGCCTGAAGAAAAAAGGTTATGGAGCACAATATCGATTGGAATTGTAGAGACACTATTGAGGGCAACTTTTCACCACAACTCCCGCGTGCTATCTCGTATCGTATCTACTCCTTTGTTGATGAGAACAAATTCTGTTACTGTTACGTTGGAACTCGGGCTCTTCGTTTTCAAACTTCATCTTAAGCGTCTGGTCGAAGTGATGCATGACCCGAGAGCTGGCTCTTATCGAGCTTAACACATTGGTTGCCATTCAGCATGCTAATATTTATTTTTAATATGTATTTAATATGTTTATTTCCTTAACTTAATATAACATAGTGTTAGCTGTAATTGAGACCACCTTTTAAGTATAAAATACCTGTGTTAGGCAGTCTCGCTCTTCCTTACCATAGTTTTAGTTTTAACAAAGGCGTTACAAATAAAACATTTTTTAAAACTAGGTACTTAATATTACTTATTAGTAGATAAACTTAGTATGAATAAGTTTGGTATGTGTGTGTGTGTGTGTGTGTGTGTACGCTTAGGTATGAGTATAGTTTTTATTTTATAGGGGTATACAGAGGTTTATGCGTTGGTGTGTATGTGTATATATGTGTGGGGGTGTGTGGATGTGTGCGTGAGAGTGCGAAGGTTCTAAAAGTGTGTCTAGATGTATGTGGTTTAAGTGTGTGCTTGTGTGTGGATTTATCCTGCAAAACGTCAGACTCATATGAGTCTCGGTATTGCAGGATAAAACACCAAGTGTGTGGATGTAAGAGTGTGTGAGTATGTACAATGAAGGGAGGTTTCAAGTTTTTGCCTATTTAAGGCAAAAAAAAAAAAAAAAAAAATAGTTTTCCCAGCTATTTAATTTTTTCCAATAGTGTTTCTATGTCATCGTAACTTAATTGCAGTAACCATTTACGTAGGGTTTCTTTGCAATTATGGTTATTCAGTGTGTAAATGTTGATTGTCTTATTTATTTTGTTGTAAAGGTGAGTAGATTGACATAAATATTGTCGCGATGCATATGTTGTCTTTACATGTATTTTCTTAGTAACAATATCATTTCTTCTCTTGTCCAGTTTTGTAGGGTCAAATTCTAGAGTATTATGATGTTTCAATACCGAAAAAAGGACATACAGTTTCCTTACAGTGAGTAACTTAGAGTTCGAGTAGAGCATATCAGTTGGGTATCTATAAGGTTTCGAGAACATAACTTTAAGTAGTGCCCTCTGTGCTCTTTCAAGATCCAAGAGTTTCATTTTTGTAGCACCTCCCCACACAGGAATACAATAGGTTAAAATTGACTGTCCTAACGCGAAATAAATTTGTTTGAGAAGGTCATGTGGTGCTACGTGTTTCAGGTTTTTGAAAATCCACATTAATTTTCTAGTCCTGCTCATGAGCAGTTCTAGATGTGCGTGCCATGTCAATCGTTGGTCTATCATAATCATGCTAATGCAGCCAGTATCTTAAGGACGCTTCCGTCTGGAAGTGATTTGGATCAGCTGAGCTTTTTTTAATGATCTTTAGATCATTAACGGTCTTTAGATAGCTCAACAGGTTCATGTTTTTTTTGTTTTATTTTTTAGCTGTATTATTCTTTCTTTAAACAACCTACAGAATCTATCTCATAAAAGTGCCACCATGAAAATATCAAAAGAGCAGCTGACACTAATCTTTCCGTATTTGGATCACAGATCATGTTACCGCGGCAACGGCATCATCACAAACGGAGTTTTTCCTCACATTCCTGAAGATGTCACGGTGTAAATGAGGAGCACGTATTTACACATTAACAACCAAAGCTCATTGAGGATGACCTACCACATTGTGTGTCGAGTTGGGTCACATTTTTTGGGTAAAAAATATTGCTACGTGGTTGCGCTAAGTCAAAGGTTCTGTGGGTTTAAAGTTTAGTTTTCGTTGAAAATGTTGAGTCACAAACAAAACGCTTTCTAGTCTCATGGTAGTTTAAAAAAAGATCTTTCAATATTATTGGCTGCTTGAATTTTCGCAAACCGAAGTTTTAGCAAGATCGTCACATGTTCACCGGATCATAGCCACCTGACAGTAAATACTCAACAGTTTTGTTCAAAAAAAATATTTATATGACAAACTTTGTTTTGGTTCAAAAAAAATATTTATATGACAAACTTTGTTACACCTAAACCTCTACAAGCTTTCTTTCAGCAACACTATTACAAACGTTTCCATTTCACGGGTCTTAACCCATTGAGCCCTAAAAGGGCAGAAAATATTTTCACATTCGTTTAACGATCGTCGGCGCTGGCGTTTAGGGCTCGAACCTCTTTATCTCACTCACGTTCCCTTGTTTTATTTATTAGAAAGATTTATTATTTACCGTGGACAGTGTGGACGCACACGGTGTCACGAACCTGTGTTGAAAAAACCAGGGTATGTTAATGTGCGCCCTTTACACGTGACTATCTTCTTCATCGGCCAAGTTGCTTAAAGCTCCGAATATGTACTTCCTTTAATGTGACCTGAGAGAAAAAAAACTAAGGAGCGCGTTGCACATACAAGTATGAACTATAGGCACTGATTTCGCGAATTTCCATAAACGAGCAACGTATTTGCTCACGTACAGAATCGCTCGCAAATGTTTTTTATTTGCTTAAATTGCGGAACTATCATTTGGACCACCTTTTTTTTGTAACTCCAGACTATAATAAATGCAATACCTCTAAGGTCACGTCGACCTAGGACGCGCCCTATTTATCATTACACTGCGCCCGTCATCCTGAAACTTAAAGATGAAAAGTCTTATGTGCCGGTAATTTTACCGGCACCCATACCCTTCAAACCAGAATACAGCAATGTGAGCACTACAGCTGTTTGGTGGTAGAAATAGGTATGGTGGTAGTACTTCCAGGAACAGACACTTTCACGCAGAGCTCTAGTACTAGCAAACGATCCAACGATTATGGCTCCAACGATTTTGATAAAATTAACATGATTTCGGACGAGTAAATGATCAAACTCTATCCCACAGATGGGAAAAATCTAGGCAAACCTAGCTAAGTTGAGTTGGTGCTATCGTTATACAATCGCTGTAGTATGTTTTACCTCTACGACTGTTTTGGCTTTATTCTTAATCGCCCAAGTTACCTCTCAGACTGAATGTAGTACGCGTACTTCCTACATCGAAATTAACTGGCAACATTGTGTGGAATCGTTTGATTTACGGGGACAGGGGAGATGACCCTACTTTACTGTCTCACAATTTGAAATAAAATATGGACATTTTAAAGATGCCTTCGTTTTTAAACGAATTTGTGAAGTAATAAACAAAATTTTACATGGTATACAGCTCTCAAATAATTTTGTTATGGAGTAATTATTTAGTTGTTAAAAATAGAAGCTACTTGACCTCAAAACAACCCTATAAATCAAACACTTGACATACATCAAACAAACTGGAATTTCCACATTTTTCTGAGATAGATTTATATCACACTGAAACCACAGGTCTGCCCTGACCGAATCATCGTCAGGCAAGTTCCCACTCGTCTGATCTCGAGTATAAAGGCCGTCTATGTCCCACGCCTTCAAAATGTTACTATGATGACTTCCTGATTTTCTCACAATCAAAGGTTTCCTTAGTTTTTCTTTATCTGTAGTTTTAAACTGAATTTACAGAAATAATAATACTAACTAATACAAATTGGAAACTAAATCAATACAAATGAAACAGTTGAGTTGTCTTTTTAAAGACCGTTGTTAACGATCCAAAGATAGCTCAACTGATCCAAATCACTACCAGACGGAAGCGTCCCCCAATACGCTAGCTGCATTGCCAGATTGCCACGCTGAATAGCCCAAGTCCCGCTACCGGATTTGTAATATATAAGTAATTCCGAACTTTTAATCTAAAAGCGGGATCGGTTATTAACATATTTCTCAGTTCACAAATAGTACATGTAAATTGCACTGACCTACGCAAAACCACAGGTCTGCCCTGACCGAGTAGGCAAACAAAAAGAGATGGCAACAAGGACTGTTTGTATTATCTGGTGTTTGCAAGCCCTTACACAAATACCACCACTTGACACTACACGAGTGGAAAAATAAAAAGTTATTGCGTACTAGTTTAGTAAATAATGCAAGAGTATTTTTGTTTATAACCAAGAGATTATGAAATGGATTACAAAGACCACCAAAGACACAGTACTAACTAACCAATTATGAATACCTATTGTTTAGTCTACTCTTGACCACTAACGAATAATGTGCCAGTATTCATGACTGCAGCATCAGATAACCTAAATCATACCGATATGTGGTTGTCTCTAAAATAACACCTCAATCAGGCGTCAATGTTTATTGGCGAAATTTGACCTATAAAGATAAAAATGGATACCTAATAAAAGCTCCTAATAACCATCCAAGATTTCCGGAGCTAATTACCCAAAGGATAGCGGACGATCTCCCAAACAGGATATGATCAATTAGCATTATCAATACCCAGACAGTTTCGAAGACGCGTGATTTAAGCAATTACTTTTCGTCTCATAAGGTCATACGTGTTCCGTTCAAAGAGATATGACCTCGGGGGTTTGGGAGTCAAAAGGGCCTATAAGCATGGATTTTCCTTATTGACATAAGCCGTTTTATCTGCACAGTGACAACACTCAAAACTATGACAGGAAACGCAGCGCATGCCTTTCTGCAGTGGCTGCTAACTATTGGCTCAGCTTCAGTTAGAATTTTTGCAATTATTTTGTTTAATACCTTCACTACATTAATTATACGCTGATCAATGAACCAGTCAAATAGGCTGTCAAATAGGGTTTATTCGTTCAGCGTTTGCTTAGTGATGTTTAGCGAGCGAGACGTAACAATTGGTTTATATGCAAAAACCTTTAGAAAGTCCAGTACCTACCTAATAAAATCAGCCACCATTTTTTTAGATTTTTCCGAAAATCATTTTGGTTTTCGTGCGTATCTATCTACTAAGTAAATGAATGATTTTGTGCAAAATTGAGTACCTCTGGCCATGATGCAAAGCTGTACCAACAGATATTGAACGTAATTGCTGTAACATTACGTCTTAATTGTGGCCAGTATTTTCAACGTTGTATTAACAACGATAAGTTATTTGAAAAGGGATCAATCTGATCTTCATGAGCAGCTGGTAGAGACCCACTGCTGTACGACGCTTTTCCCATAGAATGTAAAGGTGGAATTTGCTATACTCACCACACTGAGCAAGCAGATTAGTGACCGCATTTATTGGTATAAAGTATGCAGGTGGATATTGCTGCCCATCAGCTCCATTTGCTACTTTTTACATTTTGTTTTTGTCTACGTTACTAAGGTTCTTAACGTTTTCTTTTTCTATGAATCAGATTCTCCTTGTTCGCGAGCTACCACACAAGCACTTCCCACCTATTAGTAACAAGGATCATCAAATCAAGCCAAGCCATGTTTGTTGCCCTGATTCTTCTTGGCTTAGTCGCGTTGGAACTGAAGTAACTTTAGTTCTTATGAACTAAAATAACTACTACTACATAATACTACTACTATACTTACTAGCATAATTTTGAATTGTCTTATGACAATTCAAAATTATGCTTGTGATTTCAATGAATACAATACTTTTAACTTTGACTTTGACATCGCCTGGGTGGTGGAATCTGATCTGAATTTTCTGTAATTTGATATAAGAAAATATTGATGCTGTGAATTCCATAGTAATATCGAACACATCCATACATAATATATCAAATTTAAAAAGCATTGTTTTTTAATAAGTTATGATATTGTTTGCACGCCTATTAAATTAACAAGTAAAGGTAAAAATCTCAAATGAAGAATACAAGTTAGTAGTTGTTAGTAGAACTTCTTGTGAAAGAGTTCGTCCGGGGAAGTACTACCACCGTACCTATTTCTGCCGCCAAGCAGTAGTGCTCGCATTGCTGTGTTTCGGTTTGAAGGGTACGGGTGCCGGTGAAATTACAGGCACATGAGACTTTTCATCTATATATCTCAGGGTCGGCAGCGCGCGTGTGATGCCTCTGGTGTTGCAGGCGTCCATAGGCTACGGTAACTACTTTCCATCAGGTGGGCCGTATGCTTGTTTGCTTGCCAAGTAGTATAAGAAAAAAATAAATTAATTATATCATGGTCACACTTCCATCGCTGAACTTTTTGAGCCAAATTGTGTAGTCCGGAAGGAGTAAAATTCTTCACCGTCAGATCGGTATTTCTCACGGCAAATTACAATAATGAACACTATGAGTCACCCGTGCCACTTGCCAATAGCGACAATTACACGATACATACGGCCACACCAGAAACACCGCTTAGTTTAGGACACAATTTGGACTTTATCTCCAGTGAATAAAGTACTGAAACGATGCAACTTGCGAGCCTCACCCGGATCTAAATAGCAGATTGATTGAAAGCCCCTTGGGACTTTCATAGTCTAGTTTCATTTGAGATAGCTTTTTGGGGATTTCCATTGTCAGACTTTGAATTCAATGTCAAACCTTTCTATTTAATACGCCTTTTTGCTAAGTGAATGTCCTAAACGGAAATCTTCTGCATTTGTTTAACCACTTTATGTATCCCAGTCTTGTCAATGGATGTTTTATAAAAATGTATTTATTAATTACTGCAATGCTTATTAAATTACAAGCTTTTATTTAACTTTACCAGTTAGTATGTTAGTGAGTGTGAGACCCAACCGATTGAACTGAAATTTTTCATACCTGTCAAGTTTAGATAACAATACAATATTATGGTAACGGCGAGCTGATCTGATGATGGAGACGAAAGGTGGACAACGGAATTTCTCGATGATTAATAGTAGACTGGTATTGTTTGGGTTCATTTTTATCAGCTCACGGTTCCGATCGCTAATTTAATAAAAGAGTGTTTTAAAAATAAATTCAACAAAAAACTTATTTAATTCTTTACATCCATAGTACTAATGACGTGATATGACCAAACTGACAAACAAAATCAAAACTGATTCAAGCATTTTTATTACTTTCATTAAGTAATCTTTCAACATGTTGCTGTAATGTCTCGTCATCGATTATTACTTAATGTTGCGAGTCGTTCGTCAGCAAGCTTGTCATTGGTTTATTTTGGAGATCTGAAATCTTGGAAATGGGCAGTTATTTCTTAGCAAAGTATCCTTACAGACACTGTGATGAAGTTACGAGTAAGTACACTCAGAGGACATAACCTTACGAGGTCAAGAATAACATTGGTTTTCATTTGGCTACTGAGATTTTGTTTTTTTTTGTAGGTATACAATAGTATAGTACTAGTGTATAGTATAGTATATTAAGGGGTCAGTTAAAAAAACTATATCTCGACTACAGTGAACCATAACATCAGCATCCTACTAATATTATAAACGCGAAAGTTTGTGAGTATGGATGTTTGTTACTCTTTCACGTAAAAACTACTGAATGGATTTGAGTGAAATTTGGAATGGAGATACTTTACGCCCTGGATTAACACATAGGCTACTTTTCATCATCATCATCCTCATCAATTTTCATCATTATTCACGCGGGTGAAACCGCGGGGCGCAACTAGTATTTATATAATTTTAACATTTATCAGCAATATGGTGGCCACTTTTTTCAATTTTGATAACAGATTAGTGGGCATAAACATCTTTAATTTTTTTTTCTCTAAATATAATTTTATAAATAACCCATTATCCTAATAATTGCAAAATTACTAATGAAACCTCATTTTGATTTTACAATACATAACAAACAACATAATTATCACACGATATGTTACCCGTAATTATTTTTTATCGTGCCCCATTTAACTGGTTTCACGGACATATTTTTTTTTTAATTGTTTCCAAAAACCAGCTATTGATGCGAGACTTTACTATGCCTCACCAAAGTTGTTGAACAGAAACCGGCAGCAAGTAATGCACAAGAGTCTTCAACCCTGTGAACAACATTGTGAGTTAATAATAAATCAAGAGTCTACTCTAGAACTTGGTAAAGATAACCCATTTCAGCTGAATTTGTGAAGGTAAAAATCGTATCTACTGTTAGTTTTATATCATTAACTATTAGTGAGATCATTGTGGATCATGGTCAAAAGTGAACATGGCTTAAAATTTTCGGTATTTCATGACTAACACGCTGTTCAGGAATCCGCCGGATTTCTGCTCCCATTGTTTCCTAGTTCCGCTCTTCCGATACATCAAGGTTGTGCAACAGCATCCGAAACCATTCAAAATGAATCACTAAATGAAATGCGCTCGCAAAAACTTGATGACGAATTGAAACCGGATAAAATAGGCCTAACAAATATGGGTAATGATGATTTCATGTAATTGAGCAAAATGTTCTTACATATCAAAAAAGACATAAAATATTGTCTAACCTTGATACAGTTTCATAGTGAATCATATGACGACCACTGTGGCGCGGTGGGCAAAGGTTCGCCTGCGACGCAGGAGGTTGCGGGTTCGATTCCCGCCTCGGAACAAATATTTGTACGATCTGCAGATATTTGTTCAGGGTGTTCTGGGTATTTTTCTGTGTATAATAAACAATATCTAATATATAATGTATTGTATTAATTATATCAGTTATCTAGTACCCATAACACAAGCTCTAGCTTGGGGCTAGATAATGTTGTGTGAAATATCCAGCATTTATTTATTTATATATATATTACACGTCGGCAAAAGTGACGAAAAACAGTAGTAATTTGCCGTTTTTTCAATTTTAAAATGATTCCCAACCACGATAGTTTCAATTCTATAATATAATTCTATTTATATATTTATATTATTTTAATATAATTCTATATTTCCTTAAAAAACAAGAAAATTAATCAACATATTATTCTGGTATTACATACATTCTCATTTTCGTATGTAAATCATCATCATCATCATCATCATCAGCCTAGAACTCTAGAATGCCACGACGAACAGTCTTGTGCCGCCTCCATACACCAACTTCCTATTAAAGTGGCAATGGTCAGGTCATATAGCTCGCATAACTGACAACCGTTGGTGAATAAAGCTTCTTGAGAGGCGACCATAATCCGGACAACGCGGTAGAGGAAGGCCCTCCTCTATGTACTAAAGACAGTATGTAAATATTCCAACCAAAACCAGACTTGATTTGAATCTTCATCATGGCATTCCAGATTGGACCAGTTTGCTTAAATGGCACATTCCCATAGATTTCCCATGGAGATTCGCTGAAACATGAATCACTCTTATAGGCTGTGACTACAGTGAGTCATGTAGAGATGTGCACCTGTTCCTCTGTCTAATGACAATTGTACTAGAACCACGAGGTTCGTGAGGCCTTTGGTAAAAGGTAGCGTGTAACGGTGCATGACTGAGACGCATCTAGGATGCAGATAATTTGGGCTTAAAAATGTACCCCAATTTAACTATTCGAAAAATGAAATGTAATTAACATAAAATTATCTACTGTAATTTGATACATTTTACAACCTTCCATATTTTTTGTAGGTCCATATGGTTTTTTTACGTTTAAAATAACGAAAAATACATATTTCTAACGTTAATGATGAAATATTATGTGTCGTGGTGTGTACGGCTTAATACCGGTCCGGTGCGGGGCTTGTGTGACCTAACCGTCTCCTCCCATGGATGTCGTAAAATCAAACTAAGGGATTTCACCGGGGATGAGCAGCAGCATCCATATGAGTACTAAGTATACCAATACTGCTTCACCAATCTGCCTGCCAAGGTGGTGATTATGGCAAATCCCCGATTGCAGTCTATGGGGGAGGCCTCGTCCGACAGTGGACGTCTTACGGCTAATGATGACTGTGAAATTAAATACCAAAGATAATTCATCTTTATTTACTAGTTGTAAATATGTTTATTTGTTATTTAACATGTTTGTAAAGTTTTTGGTTTGATTTTTTTTTATTTTTTAATGTAAAGAGCCAAAAGTTGGGTGGATTATGTGAAAGATAGCATGTATTGGTGAAATGATGAGATGACAGCCATTAGTTAAGATAAGGACAAGAAAATTATGTAAAAAGAGATGAATTGGCTCTTAATATAATTTTCTTGTCCTTGCAACATAAACTTATTTGTAAATGAATATGTGGGTTAATGAAATGGATATGGATAGAACGTGGGCCCACGTTCTCAGCCTTACGCCACCCCTGGCGGATGTGATTCACTTTATGCTAATAAGTTTCATTAAATGTTTGATGAATGAGTAGCTTGCAAATGTTTGTCAAGTGTTTTCAATTGACTATTTTTATTCATCAAATATTATGTTTTTGTATTATGTATTATAATCGTCTAATTAATTCTGTCAAAAAAAGGACGCCGTCATCAATCTTGACCTTTAAACTTATTATGTAATTTTCAAATTCACTTATGAGCACTTTTAATGAAGCTCAGACATTAAACATGAAGACATGACATAATACATACAATAAAATGGTGTTAAGTTAAAAAAAAAAGTTCAATAAATGATTCTGGAGGCTTTTCATGGTGACCAAAAAGAAAATAAAACGCCGAACAAGTGTAAGTTGAAATCGACCCATGAAGGTTCTGTACCATTTATTTATTTATTATTAATTAACACGGTTAATTTACCAATAGCATTAATTAAAGACACAGTCAATAAAACAATTTAACAATGTCAAAAATTTAATAATAACAATAGGTAATACAAGTCAAGAAAGAAAAAAGAAAAACCATTGATTAACAAAATCACTCGAAAATGAAGGATTATGATCTATCATCCATTACGATTCGCTATTTTTAACCGACGTCCCAAAAAAGGAGGAGGTTCTCAATTCGGTTGTATTTTTTTTTTTTTTTTTTTTTTTTTTTTTTTTAATGTTTGTTACCGCATATCTCCGGCGTTTATGAACCGATTTGGAAAATTCTTTTTTTATTTGAAGAGATATACTTCCAGATTGGTCCAAAATCCAGTTCTGATGATGGGATCCATGAGGAATTGAGGGAACTCCTCAAATATTGTAGGCATACATATGGCGATTTTGATATTTTCAGCAACAAACCAAGCATTTGCATTCAAAAAGTATCATAATCCTTTCTCCACTATGGTTCTTTCATCATTTTTTTTTCTTCCAAATATTTAGTCGAACACAATGGCGGATGTCGGTTTTTTAAATGAAAAGTTATCTTTTAATTCTTTTTCTTGATGATTTAAGCATTCAAGTCTACCCTTGTGTGGTCAGTTATAGCTCACAATGCAAATACTTATTCATTTCCAACCATAATGTTTAGAGATAAAGTGTAAAATCCTTTTCATGGCACAGTAAAAATAAATAAACATACGTAGGACCGTTCCCAAGCAAGTTTACTTTACCCGCGTTAATTGATTCATAATCTGTGCTCGTGTGAATATAGTCTGTGACACATATACTTTTTTCATTATGTTTGTATGACAGGACTGTTTTGTTAGGCTGCCGTGTATATTTATTTGTGTTTTTTATTCTTTTGGCACGTTTCTCTCGGTGGTCTTTATAAGAAAAGGGTCACGTAATAAGTGGTGTGGCTTTTGCTTATCAAAAATTTACGCTTTTTGCGGATGAAAGAAGATTTAGCAAGATGAGATAAGAGTTTGCGTATCTTCATAACCTGGGAATGTAAACTTTGCAGTTGACAACATGTTTTTTTTCTCAATTGTCGCTAGAAGGATGTCTTTAGCGGTGACAACTATGATTATAAACTTATTTGCATATACATAATCATTTTTTAAACCTGTTTTAGTTAAAATTGCTTTTGTTTTGTTCGTTCTTATGTAAAATATCATATGCTAAAACAAGACAAAAGCTATTTTAGCTGTTTAAAGATTTAAAATAAATTGATTATGAATAAAAGGGTAAGTATCAGTCACGTTTCTTTCTTAAACAAGAAGAAAAGTTCAATGGAAGGTACCATGGGAATTGCTAAACCTTTGTGATTTTTCATTCGAAAATTTTCATTAACACAATAATAATATATTGAGTCAAAACAACTTCTTACTAATTTCTAGTCTCCTGGTAGTTTAAGGAAGATATTCCAATATTCTCTTTGACCTTTCGTAGACTACTTAATTATCAAAATCAGCTACGGATCAGTGAGTAATTTGAAAGCTGCCAAAAAATTTAACGGGCCTATTAGTATCATCAAAGTCCACCGAATCATAACCACTGGATCTATCAGTAAATACTCGAAGCCAGCGACCTCAATGAGACAAATTACTTAGCAATTTTCAAACTTAATTATTTTTTTCTTAATTTGTTTTATTTTTTAATACATTACTGTACTATATTCGATGTTTACCTCCATCAACTACTAAGCTACTAAGCCGGAAGGTAATTCAATAGCTTAATAATTGTGTTCCTATTGTATAGATAAATGTTCATCGACAATTTAATGATCTATCGTACTTTTAGTATCGAATTTCACGCAAACAGATTTGAGAACGAAATGTTTTGAAAAATAAGAGGTTACAATGGAACAAAATTAAAGAGTACTTCATTAAAGGAATGTACTGCCATGTGCCAGCCTGTTCCATACGAGACGAAGTTTGATCCACAATAGTCAATAACATTTTGTAGACACTACCAGAAAGTAGTTACTGATAGTACCCTTGGTTATGATCCTGTGGACTTTGGAGTTTGGAGAGATCCTTTAAATAATAACAATAAATTTATTTCAGGCTAAAATGTACAATAAATTATACCTTAACATAAAGCTCATATAAAAAATACAAACAACAATAATAATAGGACAGAGACAAAGATCTAGACCTGTGGTTTGTTAGTTTCCCTAAATATTATAGAGAGTTTAACTCTCTAATAGATATATCTATAAGATAGTCTCTATAAGATAGTCTCTATAAGATAGTCTCTATAAGATAGTCTCTATAAGATAGTCTCTATAAGATAGTCTCTATAAGATAGTCTCTATAAGATAGTCTCTATAAGATAGTCTCTATAAGATAGATCTCGTTATAAGATTTACAGTGTGATAATAAATTTTATAAGAAACTGACAAATCACGTGTCTAGATATCAGTATATTGTCATTGAATTTGATAAGATAGTATCCAAGAAGGAGTAAACTTAGTTTGTATGCAGAGGGCTCCAGCACCCTAGCAGTAAATAATTTATATTAAACACGTAAAATTGTAAACATTACACATTACAAATTAAAATCGTTTCAAAATACATAAGTTCCAAAATAAAGCCTGAGAGACTTTAACAAATCGATAAATTGCCCCTAAACAATCAAATATCGGCAAAACAGAAAATTCCTCCAAAAACACCGCGTATGTCAAATAAATAAATTTCGGGGTCCCTAACAATAACATAGGTGAATTGGATGCGCCGGCGCCGGCCTGGCGACCGCTCACAATAGCCCAAGAAATATTATAAAACTTATACTATGGACGTGTGAAATCACGGTGACACCGATATAACAAATAGAGGACAAACAAAAAATTTAGAGAAGTTTTTTATAAAAGTTATAGGAGATTGATTGAGCTTTTAGAAGTTATTAGAAGATTTAAAATATTTTTGATACTTATATAGGTATCGCTGGTAATCTTGCAAATACAATAATATTTAGCTATACAATAACTTTTGTAAAAAGTTTATCATCATCATCACAGGCCTGTATACGTCCACTGCTGGACAAAGTCTCCCCCTTTAAATACAGTGGAGGGATTTGCCATAATCACCACGCTTAACAGGCGGATTGGTGATCACAGTATTCGTATTGTGTACTCAGGTGGATGCTGCTGCCCATCCCCTGTTGTAATCCCTTAGTCAGCTTTTAAGACATTCAAGAAAAGAGAGGGAGGGGCCTATTTTAGGCCGGACACACTAAAAAGTTACTTACCATTTATAAAAATAAAAAATATGTAAACAAAAAATTAGTTTGGGAGGTATTGCAGTTTTTCTAAGTGTCTGTTTCATTGCACGCAGTTTATAATTAACAAAGACATTCAGCAATTTTTGACCTAAAACTATAATGTGAGGCCCTGGTTGACTTAAACAGTACAAAACCACTAATGAAAAGTTCCCACACTCGAAATTTACAATCTACATAAATAAACTTGTTATCAAACAGCTAACCACACCGTTTCAGAAATGCCAAAAATGGCACGTCAGACGAACCGTCCCAAAATTAATTGGACATAATTAATATAGCGTAGAAACAAACTCCTACCAGACTCCACTGAATTTTGTAAGTTACATTATTTTATTTCTCAAACCAAAAAATACCAACCCACCAAAATATCCACCAACCTTATACCCGAAGGAGTAAGGCTGATAATTCTAAAAACTTGTATTAGGTGGTTGCAAATTGTGATAGTATCATTGTGTGTATCTAAGGCTTTTTTTACAACATTCCGTACAAAACGAGCGTTGTAAAGAGCCCCCGACGATACCACCCATTCATGAGGACAGTGGTGACCTATTGAGATTTGAGTTTGTTGTAGTAGTGTGGATAAGACTTCAAACTGATTGCGACATACATATTTTCATAATTCATAGTGCCTAGTGACTTTTGATGTCCAATTTAAAAGTGTTTGACTCAAAATAAATATGGACGTACTGCTCTCAAACGATGAAGAACAATATCATGAGGCAACCGTTATGTCCTAGAACTAAACACATGTAACATAATTATGTATAAAGGAGCTTCTGTGAGACTCTACTCTCTAGAGTCTACTGAACTATACTATCACCACACTGATTTTTATCACTATAATTTACCTCAACCTGGTGACTGACCAGGGTGGTTATTCTCTATGACCTAAGAGATTCCTTGTCAAAAACGTGTGACGTCACCCATGCTATTTAGCGATGATTCCACGCAGATATCGTAACGAGCCCGCGTTATGTCACGTTTGGTCATAGCGAATAAGGGGGCAGGTTACAAATCGAATAAACGAAATGCCTCCGAAAAATGGCGACAGCTTAGTGGGATGTCTCTGTAACGAGCACAATTTCGTACCTCTAATATATTTTATTAGTTTTAGAATTAGTATTGAGAATAGTGTAGCATCTTGGCACCACTATCACGAAAATAATCACAAATTAATTAAAACCATTTTATTTAAGGGTTCTGAGGCCTTAATATGAGCTCTTATTATTCAATTATGAGATGACAATGACGAACCGATATTTTGTACAGAACAGTTTTTGAACTGAATCGCTATATAAGAGCTCATAGTAACCTACCAGTTGGCAAATCAAAAACCAATTCAACCGATGATGCTGGCGTCCTCTACAAGCATAAAACTTTCAAAAATTCCTTGTCTTATCCACTTTAACCATATCTCAACGGCAGCCCACACGCGCGTCACTGGCAGCCTCTTGTAACATCGACTTTGGGATTGAAACGACACTTGGTCCTTTGTTGCGTGGCCTTGGACACACAAATTTACGATGACGCCTCGCCCTCACTTATTGAGCAGCAGCTATTAACACCTTGGCTCAATGAAGATGTTGCGGAGCGAATCGGTACCAAAGACAAGAGAAGGATGTGAATGGAGTAAATACAAAGGGACTGGAGCTTTCAATACGACTTAATTTCACAATTTTCGGTTTGAAGAGGCATTTTTTGCACTTCAGTGTCTAGTGTTCTCATTAAAACGTAAATGGCTTTACATTATTATAATTAAATGTGAAACTTAGCCTCATAAAAATCGTAGGAAGTCGGTGGATGGAGGTGCCTTAAGACTATTCGTCGAAGAATTTTAGGGAGGTCTATGTCCAGTAGTGGGCTTTTATATAGGCTGATAATAATGATGAATGTGAAAGTCATCGTAAGTAAAAACTTTTCAAAAATTTTACATGTATAAAATGATTTATAATAGAACTATGTAGGTATATTATTAGTTAAAAGTTACGTTCGTCGTGGTATTCTAGGGGGATACCTACCTATGTCCAGCAATGGACTTCTACAGACTGATGATAATGATGGTGAAGACTTTCACCTTAATATAACACTAATAAAAAAATTGCACCACCGACGAAAATTCGTATACTTCTGAAATTAGTTGTTACTTTGAAATTGCAAAATTTTGTAAGTAGGTATCTAATTTTTAATAGGTTCATCGGAACTTGATAGGCGTGCACAAATTTAATGACAATTAGGTAGATTTTTCATAGAGCAGTTCCGTTTTCCACCTCTCGTCTCCACCATCAGACCGGCTGATTATCTTGATGTCTTTATTATATTGTATTTTGATTAGAATACGATAGGTACGCAAAAATTCAATTTAAAATTGCAAAATTTGAACGTAAACAAATACACAAAAAATGCTTGTAAAAAGCGCGCTTACTTCCTTTTTAAATGATTTTTGTATTTGACTTAATTATACCATTTTGTTCTAATTCTAAACCGCTGTAGTAGGTACTAGGTACTGAATCAAAACTAAACTTACCAATAAACTGATGAAGCGTGTCCCAAAATATTGAAGCGTATAATTAGCAAATAGTGTATTCTACCAAACAACACCCCAACACCTCCCGTCACACATACAATAAATCCACAATAGAAAAACCGTTTATGATTTTTAAAAGATTTTCAACATTCAAAACCGAGATAGGCAGAAAAAATAACAATTTATGAGCACTTCACCCCCGCTGTAACAATTCAAAGCCCAATAATTGTATATTCTTTTACAGTAGTATGCCATTTATTTTGTATGGCCGATGAAGGCAGAGCAGAAAAAAAATGCATTCAACCAAAATCACAGGCGCCTTTAATCACCGCTATTGAGATCTATCGCGGGATCAAAGCACGTGCGGCGGCATGACGAACTAGCCTCTCAAAATATTGACATAAGGTTCAATTTCCCGGTGCGATTGGTCACGCTTTTTTGCGGCCGAGCGGATGCTCGTGTCAAACGCTTTAGTATTTTGAGTTTGTTTTGAAAATTCTTTTATCTGATGTATTTGGTGTTGCTATTGTTTGTGCGCGGGGTTCACCTGCGCGGGGGTTGGTGAGGGCGGTTCGCTTGCTGAAAACGCGCTGGTAATAATTTAGACGTCAAATTGAAGATTTTGAGCGGGAAGGATGACGTGTCGATCGTTTCAGGGTTATTTATGACTTTGACAGGATATCGCACAATATGCGGAGGTATTCGCGGCGGCTTTGATGGCGAGGCTCGTTGGTGGCATTTCCGTTAATGTTGGCGATGTTTTTTTTTTGATCCTGCTGTTATGGACGTACTTGTATTGTTACGGTCAGCCACCTGGATTTAAATTTTGAGTGGTCATTATTATTAAAGTACCTTACCTCACTTAATGCAAAAGTATTACTTACAGTATACAAGAGATGGAGATGAGGAGGGCAATGGTATGTATTAGTAAGGATAGAAATAAATAATACCGAAGCAGGTATAGGACATAGGTATAGAAAGGTAGAGGTAGGTCCTCCACTCGATGGACTAAAGACAATTATAAACATCGCAGGAAGTAGGTGGATGGAGGTGAATCAAGATTGTTTGTGGTCACTTCTCGTAGCACTCTCAATCATACTATCTTTCTAAGAGACTGTGTTTTCTTCAATTTCCAGAAACAGTGCTGAATGGGCACATTTAAAGCTGTTTTCTGATTGTGGCTGAAATAGCGTTGCGTGATACAAAATACAAGGCTAATAAACACCGTACATCATAAGACGGACCGCGATGTGTGGCAGAGCTTCATCAACATACCAACGACCCTCTTTTACTTTTGCCACATTCAAACCCATGATTATGTGCTAGTGATAAGTATAGCTTAAAGACATCTGAAAAGTCCAATCCTTAAATCCAGCAATTCAATGTCACCACACAATCAAACTGATGCTCCAATCTCTCAATGACACCGAAACCTACAAATCTCTACATGTGCAGGGTATGGCCACCTGTCCAAGCGTATGGCAAAGCAGCTGCCTCGACCACATTGTGGCCGATTGTTCGCACACGCGGCGACGCTGCAGTTAACGAGATTAAATCTGCTTGAGAATGAGATATTTTATTGCAATCTCGATTTAATGCAACAGCTAGCATATAAGGGATATATTCTAGAAATAAATCATAATACTTAGAGCTTTAACATTATTTCCCGTGTACCTGAAATGTACCTGAGATGAGCTTTGACTATTTGGTAGGTAATGCCAATAAAATGGGTACAATTTTAACGAGCAAAGGCAACGTTTCTAGTTGACAACCTCTGTGACGCGGCGGGCGAAGGTTTGCCTGCGACGCAGGAGGTTGCGGGTTCGATTCCCGCCTCGGAACAAATATTTGTGTATTGGGTGTTCTTGGTATTTATCTATGTAAAATAAAAAAACCATCTATTTAATGTATAGAATTAAGTATATCAGTTATCTAGTACCCATAACTCAAAACCACAAATTTTCGCAGCTCGCTCTGCTCGCTGTGTTATGTTATGTTTCAGGGTTACCTGCTTTCAATGTTAAAATGCTTAAATGTTACTTTTTAAAGTTATTGTATTGTTTCTCTTCCTACAAAACAAGTTTCGGGAGGAGGGCGCAAAATTCAAATTGCCAGGCGATTACGTAATTCTGTTGCTATTGATTTCGATCAATTTCAATGTTGTTTCTATTTTAAATATATATAAACTAGATAAACATATAGATAAACTGTGGGTAGTCAAAGTGTCAACATCAATACTTTTGAGCTCTTTATTTATTTATATTTTATAAATACTAATTGGGCCTTTTTTATGCTATCTTGGCGTGATAATTAGTGTACTGCACCTCCCCCACTTGCTAGAGTAAAATTTCTCCTATCCACTTACCTAAAACGCTGCAAACTGCTAAACAATGGACCTCTATGCTAAGTTGTCATCAAATATGGAGGAACTGGCTGGTACCTTTGACTCAAGGATGCACCACTATGAGGTTGATCTCAAAAAACTATCTAGCACTGATCAGACCTCCCACAAGGATTTGGCTGCGCTGACTTGTGAGTTCACTGATTTTAAAACACTTATGTGGAAAACATTAGCTATGATGAGATCGCAGCTGGAGCTCTTGGTGCAGGGATTGGATCGCCAGGAGACTGCCTCACGCAGGAAGGTGCTTCTGTTTCATGGTATGGCAGAGTCCAACGATGCAGCCGTTGTGGAACCCATCATCAAGTTGCTAACCGACCAATTTAAAATGTCAGACATCTCTGCGGAGGATCTATCTGCATGCCACCGTTTGGGGACTAACACTGGCAAACCCCGACCTGTGATGGTGAGGTTTGAAAGTTTTAAGATTCGTAGCCTTGTCTGGAATGCGAAAACTGCGCTGAAGAACTCTGGTATAACTGTTTCTGAGTTTTTGACCAAGGCCAGGCATGAAGTTTTCATTGCTGCCCGCAAACATTTTGGCATCAAACAATGTTGGTCGTCTGAGGGCAAAATTGTCATCTTGTTGCCCGATAACAAGCGCCGGAGGATTGAAACTGTATCGGAGTTGAAGCCGCTACTATCTGAGCATCCTGCTGTACTGTCTGGTCCAGAGAAGAAGGCTCCCGGTACGTCTCAGGTAAAGGGGAAATCCTCTACCCTCCAGGCTGTGAAGTCCGGGAAGGCCGAACTCAGGCCCCGGCGCGCCGTTAAGTGATTAGTCTCGGTATTCTCAAGTTTTTTACGGCTCAATAATTATGTTTGTTTACTTTTGCTTATTTTTCATCTTGCACATCACAATTTTGTAGCACTATACTGTTTTTTGAACTTTGGACTTTCTCAGGAACGCATTGATTTGAAGATATTTAATATTTTGATTGTAGGTAGGCACATTTTTTCTTTTTGTTTATTTCAATCAATCACCAATTTTTTATGGTTGTAAACTTTTTGACAATTCAAAAGATGAGATGACTGGCACTCACAGGGCGGTTGTTCTGATAAATAAGGCGTGCTCGGTTTTTGGGTCGAACTGGGTCGGCTATTTGCCCGACAGATCCCTAGTTGTAAACAATCTTGTAAGCAATAAATGAATTACTATGAAATTATGGTATTTTACACAACAATGGCACTAATGTCCATATGTTTACTCAAAAGCTCACTAACGAAACATACATTTAGAACAAAATAATGAATCAAAACTACAATTTCAATGTAAACTGTTGAAGCACTTGTGTAAAGTCAGTCCAGGCCGATGCTGGCTTTGCCTCGTACCACAATGCACAATATTACACTCAAGCATTGTGAAATGCAACTTGTGTACCTAGTAAAAAATATAGGTATTTGCTAATAAAATAGTGAAACTTTACGAAAACACAAAAAGTAAACAAAACTTTGAATGAAGTGGAATGAAGGGAATCAAAGGTCACAGAGTATTGAATGAATGTTGAATGGCACGCTAATGGTGGGCAATTTTCCATACAAAATAAATGTTACTGCCGCTCCATTTTGTTCCTTGCTCCAAGCTGGCACTGACATCAGTACATTGTTTTTTTTTTTTTTTTTTTTTCCGGGCTGTACTGTTTGGAGTGTTGTGGTGCATTCTACTTAATTTTATGTTGGTGTTTGTACTGTTTTGATAAGAATGTACTTATCTTCGGTACACTTTATTTATTTGTATTTTTTTTATTTTTGTTTTTTTTAGCCTCTTTCTTTTTGAGTAGGTACAGTTGTTTGTGTTTAGTGCCTACCTACCATTATAATTTAGGTCGTCTTGATTTCTTCGTTTGAATGTGTAATTTTTAGTGAGCCTGCTTTTTGTTTGTAGTGTTTTTATTCTAGCAAACTGGCGAGTGTGGGAGGAGGTATGTTTGCTATTCTAGCTATTTGAGTTAGACATAGGATAGGTTTAGGCACAATTAGGTATATTTATTATTATATTAAGTATATTGTTTATTAGATCGGAAGGTATTATATATTTTTTTTTTTTTTAGTAGGTTTATATACTATGGATAATATTGTTTTTGATGATAGTTTTTTTTCATGCTCTTCTTCTTGCTCGTCTGATGTTGAGTATGGTAGTGCGTTTAGTGATGTTGACTCGTCGAACCTGCATGATCAGTTGGAAGCTAAATTCACTATGTATCCAAAAAACTTTAATATTGTTCACATCAATGCTCAAAGCATCCCTGCCCATTTTGAAGACATGCTTTCCACTTTTGATAACAAGTTAATCGATGCAGTGCTTATCTCGGAATCCTTTTTGAAGCCTGGTTTACCTTCCACACAGTACCCCTTACCTGGTTTTAAACTTATTAGAAATGATAGAGTGGGCAAGGGCTGTGGTGGGGTCGCTATATATATCCGCGCTGACATTCCTTCAAAAGTTATCGATCACTCACCTAATGAGTGTTCAGGTACCGCGGAACATCTTTTTGTTGAAGTTATTGTTAACCACTCCAAAATACTACTTGGTGTGTATTACCCACCCTCCAGAAATATTGATTACTTTTCCTCTCTCGAAGCTAAGCTTGAATCTTATACTTCCTTATATGATCACACTATTATTGTTGGGGACTTTAATACATGTTTATTAAAAAAGGATGTACGTGCTAACAAACTTATTTCACTTGTTTCCTCTGTTAACATGCACATTCTTTCGCTGTCTGCTACTCATCACGCTCCCCATTCTACTCCCTCTCTTCTTGATCTAATCTTGGTTTCTGACATTGACCGCGTTGCTACACATGGTCAATTGACAGCTTCTTTCTCTTATCATGATCTTCTGTTTCTCTCCTACAAAATTCGTTGTCCCAGACGTAAGCCCAAATATCTTTTCCTGCGTAGTTTCAAGGATATAGACATGGAGCGCCTGAAGGTAGATGCGGCCAACATTGATTGGTTTCCGGTAATCAATGCGGTTGGTGTTGATGACAAGGTTACTGCTTTTAACACAATTGTCACCAACCTTTATGATATTCACGCCCCAGTTAAATGCGTTAAAATTAAGCACCCACCTGCCCCTTGGCTGACTCAGCCCGTAAAAAAGATGATGTTTAAGCGGGATAAGGCAAAGAAGTTGTACAAGAGGTTTCCTACGGAGGAGCACTTAACTGCCTACAAGAAGCTTCGTAATCGCTGCAGCAAGATGTGTAGAAATGCCAAGAGATACCACATACATAACTCTATTCAAAACTGTAGTCCGGCTCAAATGTGGAAATTTCTTAACTCTCTTGGAATTGGTAAAGGGTCTAATGACTCACCCATCTCCTTGGATCTTAACACTATCAATTCTCACTTTTCCATGTCCCCACTTTGCTTAAATGATAGTGTTAAACGTTCCACTCTTGACATGCTATCTTGCAGGAGCAGACCTATGTGTTCTCCTTTTAACTTTGAGGAGGTTACTGAGAGGGAGGTTTTAAAATTTCTTAAATCTATTTCCACCAAAGCCGTTGGTACGGATGACATTAACGTGCAAATGTTGCAGCTCCTTTCGTCTGAACTCGTTTCTGCTATTACCCACATTATCAACCATTCTCTTGAAACGAGCTCTTATCCCTCTGTCTGGAAAAAAGCCTTTGTCATCCCTCTTCCTAAAGCTTCTAATCCTACTACTGTATCCCAATTTAGACCCATCTCTATTTTACCGGTCCTATCCAAAGTTTTAGAACACGTTGTACATGAGCAATTATCTCTCTTCCTCTCGCAGAACAGCCTACTGAGTCCATACCAGTCCGGTTTTCGCCCTGGTCACAGCACCGTGAGCGCTCTGACAAAAGTTTCCGATGACATTCGCTGGGCCATGGACAATAAACTCATCACTGTTTTGGTTTTATTGGACTTCAGTAGTGCTTTCAATTCAGTTGATTATGACATCTTGCTTTCCATCCTGTCCTCACTCAATATTTCTCTCTCAGTAACTTCATGGTTCGATTCATATCTTTCGGGTCGCTCGCAGTGTGTGCGCTCGGGTGATAATTGCTCAGACTGGTGTGACATTACTGCTGGCGTACCTCAAGGTGGTGTTCTCTCTCCCCTCCTATTTTCGGTCTTCATTAATGCCATTACTCAAGTTCTTTCTTCTAACTACCATCTTTATGCTGATGATTTGCAGATTTATCGCCATTTCAAAGTTGATGAGTTTTCAGAGGGTATAACCCTAATTAACTCTGATCTCAACGATATAAACTCTTGGGCGAAGGCTTATGGCCTTCTGGTTAATCCTTCGAAATCTCAGGCTTTGATTTTTGGCAGTCCATACATGCTGAATCTTGTAGGTCAGTCTACTCCGCCTCCGGTTTTGTACGCTGACGCACCAATATGTTTTTCTGCCAATGCCAGGAACTTGGGTGTGATTTTCGACAGTCAACTGTCCTGGGCGAGTCACGTTAACGAAGTTAGCAAAAAGGTTAACTTCTCTTTTCAATCTCTCAAGCGTCTTCAAAAGTTCTTACCTTTTGAAACTAAAGTCACTCTTGCCCAAACTCTCTTGTTACCTCTTCTCGACTATGCTGATGTCTGTTTCCTTGATGCCACGGAGGAGCTCACGAACAAACTGGAGCGTTTGCAGAACTTGTGCATTCGATTCATTTTTGGCCTGCGCAAGTTTGACCATGTTTCTCAGTTCCGTTCCCAGTTAAAATGGCTCCCTATTCGCCGTCGGCGTGATCTCCACGTTCTTTCTTTTCTCTTCAATGTTCTTTTCAATCCTCTTTTTCCTTCTTATCTCCGTGAGCGCTTTGATTTTCTTGTTCCGAGAGATAAACCTTGCAGAACGGCTACTTCTTTCCTCCTAAAAACTCCTTGTCACTCTTCCAGCCGCTATGGTGGATCTTTTTCTGTCCATGCAGTCAGGCTATGGAATTCGCTTCCCCACTCCATCCGCGCTAGTCCATCACTTTGCATTTTCAAGCACAGAGTTAAAGAGCACTATCTTTCCTTATAATAGTTGGTATGTATTAGTATATGTATGTTTTAGTTATTCTTATGTATTAGTATTATATTATGAATTTATTGTAGTATTATATTATGAATTTATTGTAAGTACATTTTTATACAGATATTTATTTTCTGTAGGTTTAGTGTAGGTATGTATTTGTTAGTATAATATTTTAATTTAAGTATAATTAAGTTACGTATATTATGTTTTATATTGTCTATTTTTCTTTTTTTGTATTTTATAGGTACACGTTACCCACCACTTTTATAATTTCTCCCACTCCTCTAAGGTTTGCTGGAAGAAAACTCTTTTAGGGTTAAGCTCGCCTTTGTACATGTCCTATATGTAAGTTTATTTTTCTATAATTTTGTGTGTACAATAAAGAATTAAGAATTAAGAATTAAATAACGTTAATGCGATTACCTAATTTACGCAGTCTTGTGGCAATTAACCTTTGTAAGCAAAATGCGTAGGTTGGGTAGTCGCAAGAGCAGCATTTCGAATAGAAACAGCATTGAAATCGATTGAAACCAATAGCAACAGAGTTACGTAATCGTACCACTAGGCTCATGATTTTAGCTACGACATTGACCATTGGTTCTGCACTGCACTTTAATAAGATAGTTCAACTAAATAGCATTTACTTTCCACGAAACGAACCTAATTTCGCAGTCCTTCCTCATAGTACAATAATCATAAAACCACAAAACAAAGTTCAACTCTCGAATATCATGTTACTCCCAATAAAACCCTTGTCCAAATATTTAGTAACATAAAAAGCAATTTCAAAGTAATATATAGCATAATCGGCAATATAGGTACATTTGTATTCAAAACGAATGCGAGTTATAAAAAGATTATGTCAACTTTAACTTCTTTTGTTGAAAATTAGAAGCGGTCTCTTAAAGCCCGTCACGTATAAACACGTTATAAACATTGCCTCTAATATATTAAACGTCTGTCAGGTAATTTGTTTGTAGCTGCCACCGTGGTTCCGTGATAACGGCTTACGACCATATCCTTGTCGTTTGAACTTTCATAACGTTCTCTCTACTAAAAGGTAATATCAAAACTCAATCTATCGCATTAGCATATGAAAAAGGCATCGCCAATAAGAATCGATTACTATTCACCATAAAAACAGCATCTAAATCAATTTACGATCAGACTCGACGGAGTTATTTGAGAGAAATGTTTCATAATCCTAAACGCCACTTGTCAAAGTCCTTATAATATTATGACAATAAAAAAAGCATTCATTGAGACAATAGAGGGTTGGGGCCACGATATATTTTGACACGGTCCATTTATCACGGCGATAATCATCGGGCGCATACAGGGCGAATACTTTTGAGGCTGGTCCATTCGACCGACACAATAATGTTTAATCATTATTGTTTGTTGTAAAACATTATGTGAGTCTTTATGAATTTGAGGTCTTGTAAGTAGATAAGTAAACATGTATTTTGTGGCCTAACTATTAAGAAAACTATTACTGGAATTAAATTGGAATTGACGACCTTTGTGGCGCTGCGGGCGAGTAGCCGGCTGAGATGCACGAGGTTGCGGGTTTGAGTCAAATGGTTGTATGATCTGCAAATATTTGTTCCGGGTTTGGGTGTTATAGTACCATAGTACTCATAGTTCCTGATACCCAAACCACAGGGAATCCTATGTCTGGGATCAAGACTACGTATGTGACTGGTGGGTGTTATGTTACTTATAAACTGTGACGAATATATTAGGTGCACAGAACCCTTTTTAAAATCTTCTCGTACTGACAATTGGTTGAACTAATCGCCAACAATCGCTTCTTTAACCAACCGAATACTCCGTCCCTTCAACTCCATTTAGTTTTTACGCCCAATTATTTGATCTATCATATAAACATTCTTATATAAGTATAAACATTCTTATTTACGATGGTATAACTCATACCACACCCGTTTTTATTGGCACTAAAGTATGAAATTACGCGTTAGTAGGCCTTTCACGTTCATATCAGTGCGGGCATAACTCTAGATTTAATTTTAAGGTGTTTTGTCGAGATGTGTCTGATATTTTTATGGAAATATATTATATTCTGACAGGTCTTTCGGTTTATCGCTTTTGCCACTTTGTGTTGTTCCGATGACAAGTATGTTGTGTGGTATTTTGGTCTTTTGCTTTGACCTCTCATTTTATGGAATCCCATTATAATTAAATTTTGAATCTGGCTGTATTTTAATTAATCTATTGAACTTCATACTCTCAAGTGTTTTGTGCTCTTTAAAGATTAAATTGTACTATGTTTTAAATGTTAACGTTACATTTAAAACGAGCTATGTAAGTAATTCACTTAAGTAAAAATGTGTCGATTGAAAATGTTAATATCTTCATTTACAGAAAGTAATACAAGTAATACAAGTACCTAGGTAATAAAAGTATATAAAAATTCATTAAATACAAATTAAACAGTTGAGTAGTCAAAAGACCGCTGCAAACGATCTAAAGATAATTCAACTGATCCATATAACTACCGGATTGAACATGCATAAGTATAGTCCAGCAAAAAACATTAATGTGTCCTTTACGAGTGCTTCTTAACTCAACCCAATGAAGGTCAATCCATTTAGGTATTTATATCGACTCAACCCATTTTTATTAAATTTATATTTTTAACTCAACCCCACAGTGTCACAGTGTTACCCTAGATAAAATAATTTTAACAGACCGATGATTGCCTGTCCGAAACAATATTTTGACGATTTTGCAATGAACATGCTTACAAAAACCTCAAAATAATTTTCTTCTTCCCAGCCTTGGGAGAGGTTCAAAAGTCTGAACAATGCTGCCGACATTCCGCACGCAAAGTAACACCATATCCTTGGGAATGTGACGCTCCCATCGAAATATTTCAAAATGATCACAATCTCTATACGCATCGAGTTATTGAATGAGACGTGAAAAATGATGTCCGAAGCGCAAAGGCTTCGCCGGCATACAACCCTCTTTTGCTATCATTATAGAAAAGACAGGGAAGAAAGATGGGACAAAAGCGACAGGAGCATACCTTCAGCCGATCGGTGAGGTCTTCTAACAGCAGGGGGCTACTCTCTGTTCTCGCTCGTTTCTCGCCCACAGCGCCAACTTCTCACCGTTTCGTTGTCACGTAATTAATTTATTGCAGTTCGTGAAGTGCAAGCTCTGGGCGGTGTGTTTGCCAACAGACCCTCGTGGGTCTTCTCGAAATTGAGACATTAGTTATTACGTTTTTTCTCGATGCAAAATAGAGGCGGCCTTCTTTATCATTACAATGACTAAATTAATTTTAAATTTACGACTTATTCCAATTTCGCATGGTTACAATTTTGTAGATACAATCTTTCGGTGGTCGTATGTTTTTGCATAACTAGTTTTGAGACAAAGAATAGACGTCTAACCCAAATAGCTGTTCAAGTTATGTGGAAATAAAAAGGCTATAAGAATTCAGGAAGCCATTGAACTATAAACAAAGGACAAAAATCGAGACGAAAGGAGCAGAAGACTAGTTCCAAATGTTAGACAGCCAATGAGTTATCTGCTAGTGGGTTTTTTTACATGATCGTTAGTTTTTTTAACTTAAAATTTCTCGTTCCTATCTATGGCAAATAATTTATTGAGAAAATAAATATTCTTTGCATGACCTACGCGATACTTTGGTATACTGCGTTGATACGTAAAATCCAAAAATATTTTAATTATAAGTGTGGTCTCGGCCTTAGAACAGAACTCCCCCAACTCCTCCCGTGGATGTCGTAAAAAGTGACTAAGGGATTACACCAGGGGATGGACAGCAGCATCCATCTGAGACTTAACACCAATATAACAACAACAATTTACAAGCAAATCTCTGACATCAATGATTGTTACCTCTTGCAGGAAGACCTAAATAGATTTGAGGTCTACTGTTTGCGTAATAAGTTAGATCTTAATGTATCCAAATGTTTCTTAATCACATTCACTCGAAAGTTAAAACCTACTAAATGTAGCTACATCCTGAAGGGAACCTCTCTGAAGCAAGTGGATGAGATTCGGGATATTGGTGTGATACAGGACTCAATGTTATTGTATGACAAGCATATTGATCACATTGCAAAAAGAGCCAATAAAGCTTTGGGGTTTGTTATTAGAGCCAGCTCACAGTTCTCTTGTATAAAATTAGTAAAAATATTATATTGTACCTATGTGCGTAGCATCCTCGAGTATTGTTCACAAGTATGGAGTCCTCAGTATGATATTTATATTAACAGGATTGAGTCCATCCAACGCAGATTTTTAAGATTCATTCAGTTCAAATGTAAGTGCCATGATATTGACTACGATGCAAGGTGTAGAAGACATCACATGTTGCCGCTACAAAAGAGGCGTCAAATAGCGGATATTGTCTTCTTGAGCAAGATTGCTCAGAGTAGAATTGACTCTCCTCAACTCTTGGCCAACATTAAATTAAAAATCCCAAATAGGTCAGCAAGACATAGGTACAATTCGTTTGGAAGTTCCGTTCAGTGCAACCAATTATAGGAAACATTCCTTCTTTAGTAGAGCGGTAGTTACTTACAATAACCTGGTTGACATCCCTGAACTTGACTTGTTCAATTCAAAGGCTCATAAAATAAAAAAAAATCTTGACAGATCACTGGTTTGACATGTTTTCATAGCTGTTTTAAGTTTTAATTTTTGTTTGTAGTTTTTTATGCCATATTGACTTTTTTTTCCTTTTTTATTTGTAGATTTTTATGCCATATTTATTTCTTTTTCCTTTTTTTTTCCATTTTTATAAGTCTCGCAATAGGCAAGTAATCTTACATGCAATATGCGGAGACATTTTAATGGTCTAAAGTTTAATTTTTAGTTTAGTTATTAGATTTTAAGTACTGTTTGTTTTCCAAAGAAAATAAAAATAAAATACTGTGATCAGCAATACGCCTGCTAAGCGTGGTGATTATGGCAATTCCCCCCTTTGCTATGGTGGAGGCTTCGTCCAGCAGTGGACATCTACTGGCTGATGAATAATTATGCCGAGGTATGTCCGTCCAAGTGCCGTGTGTCCGGTATAAGAATATACTCCTCTGTTTCCTCCCGTGGATGTCCTAAAAGCTGACAAAAGGATTACACAAGGGGATGGGCAGCAGGCAGTATCCACCTGAGTACTCAACACCGATACTGCGATTACCAATCCACCTGCCAAGCTCAGTGATTATGGCAATTCCCACCATTGCATTTTATGGGCGAACCAATTACCCAATATTCCAAATTTTTTTTCAAAACTTTTTTCTCTTTAGCTTCCGAGATAGGGTTTATTTTCACATATTTTTTCTTCAATATTTCTTTAACTCATTTTAAACTTATTGTAATTTTAATACTTGAGTTTTTTAATTTGATATGTCGCATGTATAAGCTTTATTACTGTAAAGTTTCATCAAAATCCGTTCAGTAGTTTTTGCGTGAAATAGTAACAAACATCCATTCATACTCACAAATTTTTACATTTATAATATTAGTTGGCTTCATTGATAGATTTAACAGTTTTGTTTCGTTTGAAATTATCGACTCCTTTGGACTTAGCGGTTTCATTGAAGACTAGCTTCAGCCTACTATAGATAACACTATTTCGTTTGCATCACTGAACACTTTCAAGTCTAATTCAGGAGCGTCAACGCGAACACATACCGTAAAGTAGTTTACGATCTCAAATACATTCACCATTTATTTCACCCTTTGTTACCAAATAAAAGGGCCAAGACTTTGTTTGGTTAACAATTGTAAAAATGATTATGCTGTCGGCTACTTTAACGGATTACTTTCATTGTGCTAAGTGAAAATATTATCTGCATCCAAATACGGTAGATATCTGCTATATTCAAAAATGACTTTAATTTACGAGTCCTTAAGGGTCAGTTTAAAATTGCCACAAATATTTATGAAAGACAGTATTTGCTTTCTAATTTTGTGCTCTATTATGGTAGCGAGTAGATCGAAAATTTAGTGGTGCAATTTTTTGTTTGGTCATCCAGGCTCAAGTACAAATTGAGGGATAGGCACAGGTACAGTTAATACCATTGAGTGTTTAGCTACAGATGTTATCTGTAAAACAATGTTGTAAAGTTTGCAAACTGACACCACAAATTTCAACGATACAGTATCGCAACTTAGCGTGTGTTGTTTTTCCACGTTTTCATAATTGTTAGGTTTTCTTTAACCATAACAAAATGAGACGCTTTACGTAACAAATATGTGTATACGCATACACGTATGAATATGCGTCACTGAGTCCTGAAAAAATTTAACGAAACTATTAAAACTTTTCTGAGAATTGTCAGAGGCCGCTACACCTAGATTTACGCTCATTTGTGATTCGTAGCTAACCACTGATTAGCTACTTATTAGCTAATTAGTAATCTGCATAATCACTATCTCAGCCACACAAGCATAAACCACAAGCACACCTAATACATTAGTAATCAAACAAAGAACTGTTTGTTTAGCACCTGCGCATGTGTGTGTAAGTGATGCCAGTAGAATTAGCAAGATACATCTCTGTTTGAGTAATTACACTGTTATGTTTTCGTTTCAAGGTTCGCTTTCTCAAGCGATCTTTGCGGCTTTGGTAAGCAAGTTGGTGTTAGCACCTATTTGTTAGAAAGTTTATCTGAGATTAGACCCCGGTTTATACATTTGGCCCCGGTACGTCTTGTCGGTACTTTGAACGGAAATAAATCTGTAGCAAGGAGTCTATGAATGAGGTAAAACCTTACAGAAGGACTTTTTGTGGTGCGGAGAAGTTTGTGGTAGGCGTGAGAAGTGAAAGCATTTGTTTACGTTCAAGTTTGTCGCATAATTACCTGACGTGCATTGAAATCTCTCATCACTCAGAAGAACCACAATACCTCAAAATTAGATGGTAAAATAAAATAAATTATTTTTTTGTTCAAGTATGTATTTTTAAGTAGGTACCAATTTTTTTTACAAAAAAAAATAATAAATTGTATTTATCTTGTAGGTATCTTGCATAGTTTGTGAGTTACTAAATTTTGGTTTTTCTAAGTTAAAAAAAAAGACTGTATTGAAAAAAAAAATTGTGGTTGTCGTGGTTAGTTTGAACAAATGTGTTACCGAAATCTAATAACGTGTAAGAGTGACCCGGTTACGGTCCCAATTTTTTGTACCTTGTTAGAACGATGACTACATAACTACAAAACGATACAAAAAATGTTAGTGGTCTGCAAATTAAATACCAGCATTGTTAACGAGATGTTATTAGGGCTTTACAAAACCGAGACCGCAGGCGTGCGCATATCCGTTTAATCTAAATAGGTGTTCCTAATTAGTGAGTCACAAGGATACCGGTGGTATTACCAGAAGTTGACCACCTCTGAACGGGAATGAGTTTTTATTGGCAAGAAATTTTTTCGAGAGCTTTTTATTAGTGGTATAAAGGTATTTTTTTATATAGGTCATTAATTGGACTCACTTTTGATAGTGTAACCTAGGTGTTATTTAGTATCTTAGATACTATTCGGGACACTAAAGTCTATAACAATACCTACCTAATATAATCAAGCTCTTAATAATACGCTTGGCCGTAATTCTAACACTATAGAGGAAAAATTTATGCATCCAAATAAGGCTTTGTTTTTTTAGTCACTTTATAGAATCAAAAAGAATAAGTAATTTAAGATATCCCTCTAATGTAAACAAGCACACCTATTGTCTAAAAAGTTGCGTTGTATTGATTATTAGACAGAACCATTGTTAATGACCTAATTGTGCGACCTAAATGTAAATTCCATGATGCACTTTAAAAGGTCTGAATGAATGAATACTCAGGTATTCATTCATTCGTTCTGACCCTGTTCAAGCTATAATTCACCAAAGACAATTATCAGAAGACCTTCACTGAAATTGGAAAGGGATAAATACTGAAATCTACCAATTTCCGGTGGCGCTTATTATGGACTTACGAGTGATATAAGTGATCGTAAGTGGAGATAAAAAGATGCCGAAGGCTTTTAGATGCCTATCTACACTTTTCAAAACTTAAAGCCAACTTTAGTAATATAAACATCAATGATGATAATTACTCAGATTAACGTTTTTTTTTTAATGTTATTGACGTCATGTTCATCCCGCGGAGCGGGGGGCCCTATGACCTGTATTACAGGTTTTTTCTAAACCTATTTCAGGCTACAGTCTCTCGCGAATAAAACATTGAGACTCTTAGAAAAGCATTAATTAAGTATATTCTGTAAGGTAGCTGTAACCTTGTGTTAAGAGAAAATAATGCTTAAAAATGCTTATTAGGTACCTAAATTAATGTTCCACACGGATCTTTCGTACATGACAGGTAAACAAGGTAGATACTTAGACACTTTTTTTTATTTTTCTCTTATTTTGTTTGGAACCTGCGTTGATTTTTGACGATGTCAGCTTCTACAAATCCCAAATTACAAAATCTAATTATAATTCACTTATAATTTATAATGCAAATATATACACAGCTCATGCGCGATGTTTAGGTGGTCCCACTTAATCTGACTGAAAGCAAGCTAAATTATGAACAACGGTAATCTAAATGAATGATAATTATTATAACAAATAAAACTTTTAATTTCTACTGCGTTAATAAATTGGAATATACGGTGCACGTGCTTCAGTCATTCATAAAGCTTCTGATTAATGCCGTACTTTCTCCGCCATCTAGCGGTGAGTAGCTAGACTGTGTGTATTAATCGATTGCAGCAAGAAAACAATTGAATTTTTGATCAACTACACGAAAATAAGTTTATTAAATTCTATTATGAATATTCCGCAGTTTTATCACAAGTTTAAATTGATAAAATCTGAGTTTTTCAAGTAGTGACTACCGCAAGTTACATAAAAATTCTGATAGATGGCACTACGAGGTGTTTAGTAGGTGTTACGTGTTGAATGTGAGCTTTCTGCCTTTTGCTACTTAGTAGTACGTACTTAACTACTACTAAAATGCAAATTACATAATGTATACTACTAACAAAGAGGGTCTGAGGGTCACATGATCACTAAACACGAATGGAGACAGAACTTAAAACTAGGGCTGACATTTTTAAATTTTTAGTTATTATAAGTACCTACCGATATGAAATAAAGAGACACCCATACATACATAACATAACTTATCACCCAACAGTCACATACATAGTCCTAATCCCACACTAGAATTTCCTGTGTCATGGGTATCAAGGAACTACGAGTACCTACCATGGTAACTACCACAATACCAAGACCCGTAAAATTTTTTTAGAGAACATGCAAACATTTGTCCTGCCACGGGAATCGAACCCGCTCTTGCTCCTCTTGCACCAAACCTTTCATAGGTTGAATACAAAAGTAGTGATTTTACTTAACCAGAAATATCAGTTATTTTTTCTCACTGAAAAAAACCACGTCATGTAAATTTTATCAAAATCTATAAAGCCGTTTTTAAGTATTCAGTCCAAAAACATACGTTGCTTGTTAAAGCAGGTATTAGTGAGATTGATCAGACCGTTACAAGTAGGTATACAAATACGTACTTAACTAATAATCCAGCTAAGTATTACCTATTACTTAATAATATTATTATTATTTTTTTTGTTTTTTTGTATTTTAACATTCCCCACTATTTTTTTATAACAAAACGGCGGCATTTTAAGTCCATACTAAAACTGAATGGAACTCAGACATCCCCAAAAGAATAAAGACTACACCTTCATCTAATTAAATCCTTATTTTATAAACCAACACCAAAACTACACCTAAAATCACGTCCGCGATGGCTATCAGCGATTCAGAGCTAAAGACCGCGGCAACATCCTGTCATTTCTACCATTTAACTTTTTCAAACAAGAACAATAGATTAAAAATACCTACGCCTATAGAATAGATACGAAACTCCTTCCATAATAACTATAGCCTGTAGTCATAATAACTTATTTATTTATTTACACGCACAAAACACAAAACAACCAAACAATAAGTTAAAAAATTCAAAAACACTAAAATATATCAAAATTCCAGTTATGATCATGTTGGAACATATATATAAATAGTTGCACACAGCTAAAATAATTAAGCATATCGAGCAAAATTAGGATAATGATATAACTAAGATACAGATGCTATATTATTATGCCCAGTTTTAAGGCACAAAATTAAAATAAAACACAGTGTTTTGATTTAGCGTAGGTACGTTAATTTTATTCTAAAACTTTTTGAAAGAAAGACACGGCTAGTAGGTATGCTCTGTATATACAAAATTTGGCTCGGCACCACGATTTTTTTTTAAATATTAATTTAAATTACACACAATTTCATTTTATACAGTGGTACAGTTCTATCTAAGTCGAATTTTAAAACATTTAAACATTGCCATTTGCGAATTTAAATTGAAGTTGTTTCTTTCTAGTGCAGGAGTTTCCTATCTATACGTTAGTTATGACCTAATTTATTCAAGAACACAAGGTTTATCTTCAATCGGCACCCTGTTACATGTTCCACGTGAAGGTGAACACCGATTCATTAAAAAAGAAGGTCTCTAGACCCCCAAAAGACTGAAAAAGGTACAAAAGGGTCAAGAAGAGGACCAAAAAGACTATATTTAGTTACTGAGCGGCGCCTAGCGGGTGCCACGGCGGCGTCTGTGAATTTAGGGAATTTTAGAGACCTCGATTTTTTGTTGATCTTCCGATGTTTTCATGTCATGGCCACACTGCATTTTGACTGGTGACCACCAACGTGTTGTTTTGTTCATGATCCAAGAAAACAAGAGACTCCGAAAGTAACACCAGCTTACGTCATTATCCAGTTGCCACTTTACTTAAACTAATACGGAGTTATGGAAATATTTCTGTGAAAAAAATATTTAAATTGACATTTTGACTCTTGTGTCAAGAGGACAGCGAAGCATAGCGCGCGGCGGAGGAGGAAGCGCGGCGCTTCCTCCTCCGCCGCGCGCTATGACCACTATTTTGAGGTTGTTTCGCTGTGTCACATTATTTCGTATTCACGTAAAACACATGGATGTGTCCATGACACAGCCACACCCCTATTTAAAAAAAACCTTTTTGGTTTTATTCGGTTTATGGTTTTTGTTGATAATAGAATATGGGAGTTAGTTTTTTTTTATTTTTTTTTATTCTTCTTGGTAATCATACAAGCATACGGCCCACCTGATGAAAAGTAGTTACCGTAGCCTATGGATGCCTGCAACACCAAAAGCATCACATGCGCGCTGCCGACCCTGAGACATAATGATGAAAAGTCTCATGTGCCTGTAATTTCACCGGCACCCGTACCGCACACACGCTACTGGTACAAAGTACCTACCTAATGGCAGCGCGCCGGCCGTTAGAAACTGGCTGCCTCAATTTTCACTGGCAATGACGTAGGCTGAAGTTTACCCACGTGACCATCGGGTCTCAGAAGAGCATATCTTTATAATATTATTAAACCATGGTTTTGGTGTTAATTAAGAAACTTTAAAACATGATTCGATGCTAACTTTAAAATTAGTTTTATTATCTAATTGCTCAGTTGAAAAGTTTCCATTTTTCAGAAATTGTTGGTTTGAAAAAGTTGAGCTTGCAGTCGTGCCTTATAAAAGCTCCATTTAGATGTTTAGAAAGATATTGGTGCGTAGTTTTGTTGGCAAGCACCTAATTTATACACATCGGAGCCGACACGGTCCTCTATTGCGTATAACACAATGTTATTGTCTTTGAATGCAAATAACTTTTATTGTCTTTATATGCAAAAACTTTTGTAGTTTCTCTAAGGTATCTTGAGTCAAGGTAGAAAAAGATATTTTTTTAGGTTTAGGTTTCTTTAAAGTACCTAGAAAGCCTTATAGCTCCGGAACGGGTGCGGACTGCGGATTTCAATGCAGTGTACTTTTGTATGATAGATGGTGTTTGCGTCATATCTAAGAACCAATTCTTAGCTATGACGACCTCCGTAGCTTGGCGGGCAAGTAGAAGACTGAGATTCGAGAGAGGTGCGGGTTCTATTCCCGCTGCGAGACAAATGGATGACGCAGTAGAAGAAGGCCCTTCTCTGGATGAACTAAAGACATTATAAACGTCGCAGGAAATCGATGGATGGAGGCGGCTCAAGACCATTTGTTGTCCCTTTCTTGGGGGAAGGTCTATGTCTAGCAATGGACTTCTGCAGGCTGATGATAATGATGAGGATACTAATTGCTATTGCATTAATAATCGTATTTCATGCAAGAGCAAAGCCGCTCAAAATTTTCCCAATTAATACAAATTAACATTCCAAAATGAATACAAACAATAAAGTTCTACATATTTGATATTGTTCTAACTCAAGTAAATTTTAATGGCTGGCGAATTCTTTCAATTCCACCATACATCTTTCACTTTGGTATTCAAGCCTATTAGGTAGCATAAACCTATAGATATAATTAGCTCGACAACATAGATAGAACATTGTAATGTTCTTTGTCTGTTCCTATATGCCAAATGCCAAAACATAGAAAACAAACGCATTTTTGTACATAAATAATAGAATAGAATAGAATAAAAAATACTTTATTGTACACCGTAAGAAAATAAAAATAACAAAAATTAACATGATAATTAAAAGTAGTTAGAATTGCGATCTTATCGCTTAGAATTTCTTTCAGACACACTTTGGATGGAGAGAGATCTGAAAGATTAGAAGAATGGCCGGTGGAAAAAATATATATAATGTTAATGTTAATGTTAAAGAACTCCCTTTTCCGCATTCGAACTCTATGGATGGTCCATTATGCGTGAGAGTAAACTAGCTAGATAGTTAGCCAGCCTAACTCCGTCCAGAAGCACAGAAGTTTCCTGGGGTCTTCGCAGGCTTCGCGGAGTGACCTCGGGTTGTTGAGGATTTGTTCACGTTGAGCTGCTACTCCCACGCATTCCAGGACTACGTGGGCAGCCGATTCTTCTTCGGTCAGACACCCCCTGCAGAGTGGGCTGTCTGTGGCTCCGATGTTGTAGAGGTGTTTGTTCAG
Organism: Epirrita christyi; assembly: GCA_951392215.1. NCBI lineage: Eukaryota > Metazoa > Arthropoda > Insecta > Lepidoptera > Geometridae > Epirrita > Epirrita christyi. The sequence continues at coordinate 4,513,926 of OX595843.1, forward strand.
GAGACAGTGGCCTGTGAGTGTCCCCACGATGGTACGAAGGTCCGGTCTTGAAAGGTTGAGCAGACGACGCGTGAGCCGTGGTGAGACAGCCGGAACGGCTGCTCTTGACTGTCTGCAATCCGTGGTCCGTGCCCAACGCTCGTTGTGTTGATTTAGGGTGCGAAGCCGCATCCAAGTGCGTAGCTGAGAAAAGGGTAGAGGTAGGAATGGAGATGGTCCCTCTGTGGTTGTTCCCGACCCTCTTCTAGCCAACTCATCTGCGGTGTCATTACCCAGCGATCCACTATGTCCCTTTATCCATTGTAGAGTCACCTTGTTTCCTATGGCGATTCTCTCCAGGGCCAGGTGACATTCGTAAACGAGCTTGGAGTTGCAGCTATGGCTCTCCAGAGCTCTGAGTGTTGCTGAGCTGTCGGAGAGGATCCTTACATTGTAGTCTGTGATCCCTCTCCTGCTCATTGCGGTGGCGGCTTCGATGATGGCCACGCATTCACATTGGAAAATAGAACTGTGTGTGCCTAGCGTTAATGATATATTAATGTTGAGATCAAGCGAGTGTATTCCAGCGCCAGTTCCCTGTATGGTTTTTGAGCCATCAGTGTAGACACGGACCTCGCTGATTCCTGATTGATCTCTTAGGTCTTCGTAGAGTTGTATGTGGTAGTGTTTCCGAAATATGTGTTGTTTAGGGATCTTATCACACGGGGCGGCTAATAGTGGTTCGTAAGTTATCGCTCTGTCTAGGATGGATGCGTGCAAACTCCTAGTATTTCCCCACAATCCTAGGTGCTTGAGTCTGATAGCGGCCATGGTTGCTTCCTGCTGTATGAAGAAGTCGAGCGGCGGTAGGCCCAGAATGGTCTCAAGGGCGGCTGTTGGTGTTGTTCTCATGCAGCCCGTGATTGCAGAGCATGCGAGTCTCTGAAATCGCTGCAGCTTAGTAATCACGGTGCTTAGTTCAGTTCTGGTCCACCATACGATTGCTCCGTATGTAAGTGTCGGTCTGATTACAACTGTGTAAAGCTACAATGTTATTTTTGGAGAAAGCCCCCAAGTTTTCCCGAGAATTCTGCTACATTGAAAGAAAGCTGCACATGCTCGTTGTAGTTTATGGTCAAGGTGCTTATTCCATAGCAGTTTGTTATCCAGTATGACCCCTAGATACTTGACTTCGTTGGTTAATCTTATTTCAGTGTTGAATAGCTTCGGAAGTTTAAGATTCCCTAAGTTTCTTTTGTGTGTGAACATAATGAGTTCAGTTTTTGTAGGGTTAACTGATAAACCATGGCTTGTACACCAGGTTTCGATGGTTCTAAAGACAGAGCTAATGAGGTCGCATAAGATATTCTCGAAGCATCCGGTCGCAAGAATGGCAAGGTCATCTGTTCTGCGGCCATTCAGTTTTTGGATGAGCTCGTCTACGACTATGTTCCATAAAAGTGGCGAGAGAACACCGCCCTGTGGGCAGCCTCTGGCCACTATGCCTCTGGTGGTCGTGTTGACTGTGAACTGTATAGCTCTGTATTTCAGCATATTGTCTATCCACTCTGCAAGCGTTGGAGCGACGCCATATCCCTCCAGTGCTTGATGTATGCTAGTGAATGAGGTTTTGTCAAACGCTCCTTCGATGTCTATAAAGGCACCTAGAGTTGGTTGTTTTGTGGTTAACCCATCTCCAATGCGTGATACTACGCTGTGAAGTGCAAAATATATATAATAATATATTCCCTTAAAAATATATTAAAATAACCATTTTTGTGAGTTGGTTTCTTCTTTTGTTTGACAATCAAATGCCCGGGGTCATCTAGAGATTGCACTTGTATTATATAGTAGCTCTAGATTTAACAAAAGTCTTTCCAGCATCGTTTCGGGTTTGATTCCCGCTGTGGAACAAATAACATAACACCCAACAGTCACATATACATAGTCATGATCCCACACTAGCATTTCCTGTGTCAGGGTATCAGGAACTATGAGTGCCATGTTAGCACTTGGTAACAAATGATTGCATGATCTGTAAATATTTGTTACGGGTCTGGGTGTTGTGGTAGCATGGTACTCGTAGTTCCTGATACCCACGACACAGGGAATCCAAGTGTAGCATCAGGACTAATATGTACCAGACTGTTGGGTGTTAATGTTAATGAAGCCAAATTCTCGTAAAAAACAGTTAAAATAAAGTTCGGATCTTGTTCCGATCTAGTGACGATGTCATTAATGTCACAAACAGGAAATGTGATTATCAACTCTTTCAAAGTTTATTCGAAAATTTTGGCTAGAATTGTAGCTTCATAGATGAGTCTCTCTTCACTCTTTCCAATGATATAACTATCCTACTCTAGCTAAAGTAGATTAAATTGTTATAGTGAAGGACGAGAACACCATAAAATTTTCAGTCAATTTACAATTCAGTCTCGTTTCGGTCAACTTTCAGTGTGATTTAAAAAAAATAACAATAATCGGGCTTCTGATATTTTTTGTTATAAAAACTTAACAACTTAAATTATTTTATGGTGAGCGTCAAAATATTGTTATTTTGAAAATGAATCACTAAACGCATCGTGCTCGATTCTCTCTTAATGCATTTATTGCACAATAAACACCATATTCCTACGGAATTCTTGCACAAAAAGCGATCATGATCAAAATCACCGACATCACCCGTAATAAACTGATGCTGGTAAATGTGGAAATAATTGATTCTAATCGACGGACTCATCTCGATTTGCGCTTGCATTGCAAATTATTCTTGTCACAAAAAATAGGAACAGATGGAAATTTATCTTTATGAGGAGCTTTGATCCATTGCTGTATGTTTTGTGTCATCAACATCATCATCAGCTTGTCATCATCAGACGTCCACTGCTGACTGCCATTACGATCAGTACTGAGCCACCATCAACTGACTTCCTGCTGTCTTCAAAATGTTGATCCATCGAGAGATCCTTACCACAATGCGTTGTTTAGTTCAGTGTTGGCACTCCAGAACCTTTATTCGGATCAACTCAGGGTGGATGAAATGGCGACAGGTCACAGCAACAACATGCGACCATCGGATGCCACTCAAGTTGAAGGGTAAAATTTACAAATCCGTAATAAGACCTGTTGTTATGTATGGATCCGAATGCTGGGCCATGAAGAAGAAGGATGAAAGAAGATTGCATGCAGCAGAGATGAGAATGTTAAGATGGATGTGTGGAGTAACAGGAATGGATAAAATAAGGAATGAGTATATAAGAGGAAGTTTGAAAATTGCACCAGTGACAGAAAAGTTGAAAGGGAATCGTTTAGCTTGGTATGGGCATGTTATGAGGAGGGATGAAACACATGTAACTAGGAGAGTGATGAGTATGAAGGTTAGTGGATGGAAAGGAAGAGGAAGACCTAATAAAAGATGGATGGATTGAGTGAGAGATGATATGAATGAGAAAGGAGTGAATGATGAGGTGACAACCGACAGGAGAGAGTAGAAGAGAAAGACGTACTGCGCCGACCCCAAATAAATTGGGATAAGGGCAAGACAATGATGATGATGATGATGGTTATCGGTTCTGCGAGCCATATGGCCTGTCCATTGCCATTTTAAGTTGCTTATTCTGATGAGGACTATAAATTTTACTAATCTTGATTCTTTTACGGATCTTCTCGTTTAATGTTCTATCACATTGACACATAAGTATATTATAGGAAAAGATTGTAATAAAAGGAGAGATTGTAATAAGAAAATGAAAAAAAAATATGTGCAAGAATCGTGACCATTGAAAAGACGATCAATTATAATACACGGTATTCTACGATTTTCTCTGCATTGGAAAAATTACTATAAATTTCAGGTTCATTTACTATCACTTTTTTCTTGTTGAGTGAGAAGTCTTAAAAATGAGGAAGTTCTTTGAAAAACAAACTGATGATTGTGTTTTTAAGGCATTTTGAAGTAAACAAAACGTAATACCTACATTTTATCATTTCTTATTCAAAAGGACAAAATCATACAGTCATCAAATTATACGCAAATTTCGGGGAAATAATACTTAGGTCAGGAGGTCTAAAAAAGCCACTTTATATGAATCATAATACGACGATTCATATAAACGAATTGCTCAGGATCTGCTGAGAATTCAGAAAATGAATTGCTACCAGATGAATTTGCCACATTGAGCAATTCATCTGGTAGCAATTCATTTTCCGATCCTTAGCAATTCCTTTATATGAATCGTATTATGATTCATATAAAGTGGCCTTTTTAGACCTCCATGTCAGTGACATCGAGCAAAGATTCTTCAAGTTCCAGGTTTTTCCATTGGCAAGTTTATTACTATCTAAAGCCATAGACTATGATTCATTTTGCGTAAACAAGTATATCATCTTAATTTTTGTTCGTTCAATTACATCGTTTCATTTAATCGTTAAGTTACATTAATATATTTGTCGTGTTTACCCGTTTTAAGAACGGCCACGACTACAATCTAGTTTAGGTGAATGCAAAGGTATGACATCCTTTAGTGATCGCAACTGCTTGGCCACCTTCGTGGGAGGAGTAGAAATCGTCTTAATTGAGTACTTCTTCAGAATGTTACCAACTTTGGCCATTACCCCTTTCACATAAAGCAGGTAAGGTCACCATCGTCATCATCACCAGTCAGTATACATCCACTGCTGGCGATGTGTCATAGGTACCTACATATGAACATGTACATATTATTTCAAAAACAGGGAATGAACTTCTAAATGTTTTTATTTTTATTTGTCTATCTACTTGCGACACCCTGTCTTGGTACATAATTATGACACCTACTACCACCTAAGTAGAATAAGTTTATTACATGATATTTACATTTCTACCTAATTATGATGCAATAAAGACCCACCGTCCCAGATGTACCATTGAGTTGTACCATTGATGGTACAATTGGTACTGATTTATCCCACTAGTACCACTACACAAAAAAGAAAGGAATTGGAAAAAAAAACCCAAGACACAGGTTTTTAACTTAGTTTGGTTAGAAGGGCTAGTTGTTACAAAGATGAAAAAATATACGATTTATATTTTAAATTGATTTCACATTAATGAAGTAAAAAAATGCTTTTGTTTATTTTGTATGTATGGATAAATTAAACAAATTTTTAAGTATAATTAATTTTAAATATATTCAATGCTCAATCACATAGGTCATAGAAAAAAACAAAAACTTAATGGGGATACTCTATGTATTCGTAGACGAATAAAGAAAGCTGGCCCCACCTACACACAACTTATCGACATTGTTTACTGTTTTTGTTTATAGGTGTAAGAAGAGGCATATTCTTACACACTATATTGCCTTCAGGAAAAGGAAAATATACCTGTTTCATCCTATATCGTAGTGCCTAGGCTGGTCAATTCTAACAACTAAACAAGACAACTAAACTAGATCAAACAGATAGTCCTTTTCAGGATTCTCCCACAGATTCTGAATGCCCCTGCTCTAAGTGTGATCGCCGTATTCTATGATTTTTCTTTTGATGGGAGACAGACCTGCAAGAGTGGCTGGTCTGCTATTCATCACGAGAATCCAGGGTGGATCACTAATCAAACATTTTTTTTTATTTCTAAATCGTGCCGGTTTCTTCTAAGTATATGTTTTCCTTATTCACTTTCAGGAAGTGTTTCAGTAGTCATCATCAGTTTTTAGAAGTCCACTTCTGGACATATAGGCCTCCCCATAGATTGCCATGAAGACTGAATTTGAGCCGCCTCCATCCACTGACTTCCTGCAGATGAAAAATAATACGTATTTAAATATAAAATAGCAAGGAAAAAGACAAAATATGAGTAAAAACATAACTTAACAAACTTAATAATTAAGACTGAATTGGTTCGTGTCCGCGCTGGGTCATATTTACCCATCCTTCTTTCAACCCACAACGTAGTTATTACTATTCAAACTCTTACTGGCAAGACTACAATGCAGTAAACAAACTTTGACACCTGTAATTATCAAATAACTTTCGCTGTAACACTTTTTACACGTAGGTGTTCAAATATGTATCACGTCCTTCAAAGAAAAGTAGGTAGATAGGTCGATGACCGAATTCGCACCGCTTAACGCCTCTAATCGTGGAGTATAGAAAGTGTAAAGAATTAATTACTGTTTGCGCTGCTCTCAACAAGCTCTATTAGCAATGACTATAAACAGATGAGTCACCGATTGTCTTAAGCGCCAAAGCTAAGCTGGATTGAACTGAACTGAGAAATGATTTATTTCTATTTTAGGACCAAAGCTTTGGTTTTGAATCAATTAAGTTGATTGTCATCAACCTGTAAAACCTGTTGGACGTGAGCCTTTACAATACGCGCCATTTAACCCAACTTTCGGCTCATTTCATACATTTTCTATCAGCCATATATTATGCCAGATCATCACTCCACTTAGCAAGGGGTTAACAGTTTTCGGTGCTTTGATTATGTACCGGTTAATTGCAGTTGCTGATTGTACGAGCTATGTTGATGAACTAAGTCTTCTCTCGAGAATTTCAAACATAGCTCTTTCCATAGCTCACTGACCAACCTTGAACTGATGAACCAGACGTTCCGTGAGTGCCATATCTCAGCACCGTTAAGTTATTACAGGTAGGTCTCTTACCCACGCACTGACATTGACTGAATTCATATTCGTTATAGCTCGCAGAAAACGCTCATTTGTTAGTAGTAGAACTTCTTGTGAAAGAGTTTGTCCGGGGAAGTACTACCACCGTACCTATTTCTGCCGCCAAGCAGTAGTGCTCGCATTGCTGTGTTTCGGTTTGAAGGATACGGGTGCCGTTGAATTTACAGGCACATCAGACTTTTCATCTTTATGTCTCAGGGTCGGCAGCGCGCGTGTGATGCCTCTGGTGTTGCAGGCGTCCATAGGCTACGGTAACTACTTTCCATCAGGTGGGTCATATTCTTGTTTGCTTGCAGTATTATAGTAGTATATAAAAATAAACGAAAACAGCAAGGAAATAAGGTCCGGGGAGGCTATTGCAACTAAAAAATATATGATCAATAATTTCAACTGAGGTACTATCGTCTCTAGGAATCATGGAGTTAAAACAATCAATTTAGTAAGTTACAAATATATAAATGAATACTCTTTATATGACATTAAGCCACAAAAGCATTACGTGAAGCGTCAATTATCATATTTCTTCCACAGTAACCAAAATAGTTGCAATAACCCCTTACCGAGGTAAATGCAACTAATAGAGTTATAGGTATGATTTACATCAGAATTTAAAGTTCAAAGTTTGATGACGTAACATTCAAAATACCTATTTTCTTATAATGGACTTTATGCCATCGGAGGAAGGCTTAATTTACCGGAAACTTTCCTAAAACATATTGCGGGGCTAATGCAACTTTTTTCGTAGACTATAGTGGTGGGACATATTACAAAACAGTGCGTTTATCGATACTCGGGTAATATTTTTCTCATCTTACTTCTTATGCAGGTACTGCGAAGTCGAATCTTTAATAACTATTTAATGTAGGTGGTTAAGAAAAACAAGGTGAATAATCAGGCGAAATAAATAAATAAATACGGTATAAACACTTATTATACACAGCCACAATTATTTAAAAATAATTTAGGAACTACCAGGACTATGGTAGTTTTGCAAACATCCAGGCTCTGAGTCTTACCCATAGTTCTTATAAATATTTGCCGATAATACTTTAAATAATATTGTTTTATCTTACTAAAACATCGACAAGAGCCCATCACTAGCTATAATCAATTTCATACAAATTTGATGGGGTAATTGCAACTAACCTAAAAGTCACAATATAGATACATTAGCCCCTCTTCAAAATTTCGAGGGTTTAATGTATCCATGGCCATATTTCACAATTAATGCAGTATTTCTTTCAAATAAATAATAAAAACGGACTAGCCGTGTTCTAACTCTGCTCTCCACTAAAAACACAGCCGTAAAATTAGGTTTTTATATTTTTTTTACACAAACTTCGTCATCTGTCCTTTCGTGAATATCGCCATAAAAATGATATTAAATGTCACTGTAGATACAACAGTTCGCACGATATTAGATCAATCAATTATTTTCTATGAGTAGTCTTTGTTCCACTATCGTTTCATAGATGTCACTATTCTTAGAAAAAAATACAAAAGAAGTTATTTTAATTAGTTGCAATTTCCCGGTAGTTACTATAGCCTCCCCGGACCTTACAGGTATTTCAGCAACCACGAACCGAACTACGCAGTGTAAGAGTGTAACCTGCTTAAAATAAACCAGTCAAGTGCGGGTCTGACTCATGTGGAGTGGGTTCTGTACAAAAGGCTACCATCACTACCACTGGATAAATTAAACTTATAGACAATAAACTCATTTTATACGCTTTTTGTCTCTACGAATATTTTCCATTTCCACATTTTCACATTTTTGTACGAATTTAAGGACTTAAGATTTTTATTATGGTTTTCCTGTAAATTATGTGTGAGGCTTAACATTAAATATTTTTTATTGCTGGCTCAGTTGTTTCCTATAGTATATATAGTTTAGGGGGAAGGTGACCGTGATTTTTTTGTTTTTTTTTATGCTACTTGGCAAGCAGACAAGCTTTCGGCCCACCAGATGGAAAGCAGTTACCATAGCCTATGAACGCCTGTAACATCAGAGGCATTACACGCGCGCTGCCAACCCTGAGACATAAAGATGAAAAGTCTCATGTGCCTGTAATTTCACCGGCACCCGTACCCTTCAAACCGAAACACAGCAATGCGAACACTACTGCTTGGCGGTAGAAATAGGTACGGTGGTAGTACTTCCCCGGACGAACTCTTTCACAAGAAGTTCTACTACTAACAAAATTTGATTTTGATTGATGGGTCACCTAGTTTTGTATAATGTACACAATTTCAACATTCTTTCTTCAGTAGTTCGAAGAAAATAGACTGTGACAGACAGACAAACACCTGAGTGATCCTTTAATGGTTCCGTTGGTACCTTTTGAAGAACGAAACCCTAAAAACAAGAAAATTGTGTACATATAAAAATGTATATTTACAAATTTTTCTCTTTTCTCTTTCTCATTCGCAAAATAAAAGCAATTTTCATTCTGTAGTTCTGTTGTTATTTTTATAACTGTCTTTCTCTATTACCCATGATATTTTTGCAACTGGTTCAGAAAGGGTCAAGCTACACACCATCGTAAATTTCAGCACTGTTTGGCTGACAACCTAAACAATAGGAGTATGTTTAGTGTGGGAAGATGTCTGGATGCGTAGTGCTGATGACATTCAATACAAAACACCTATTTATTATGTACGTGTTATTTTTATACTACAAGGCCAGCAAACAATCATACAGCCCAATGAAAAGTATTAGTTACCGTAGCCTATGGACGCCTGCAGCACCATATAATATGGGAGCGATGCTGAAGCAAAAGGTTATGTGTAGCGTGACCCTAAAGTTTCGCCCACGTACATCCTGCAGGCAGGATGTTCAGATCTCGCCTGTAATCGCCCTAATTGCAACGTTTGCTCTAATTTGACGCACACACCCTGTAGATGCGCACTGTGTACTAATAACTAGATATACAACTGCGAACGTGTAGCCTCGATTTACTTACACAACTTATGTATTGCACACATACTTAGCTGTAGATACACAGTAAGTATTAGTAAGAAGACACATACAGAAGTTGATCATAAATGTAAAAATATAATCACCACATAACAATTATGTATCTATGTCGCAGTAAGATAGTCACATCTGGAAAATGTGCATTTGCCTAGTAACAGTACCTAATGAGTACAGTGTTTTAGATTTCGAAAAAACATTTTCTGAATATAGCCTTTTCCCTTTAATTAACCAACTTCCCAAAAAAGGAGGAGGTTCTCAATTCGGTTTTTTTTGTGTTTGTTACCTCATGTCTCCGGCTTTTATGAACCGATTTGGAAAATTCTTTTTTTATTTGAATAGATATACTTCCAGATTGGTCCCATTTTTTTCAAAATCCAGTTCTGATGATGGAATCCATGAGGAATTGAGGGAACTCCTCAAATATTGTAGGCATATAAGGCGATTTTGATATTTTCAACAACAAACCAAGCATTTGCATTCAAAAAGTATCATAATCCTTTCACCACAATGGTTCTTTAATAAAAAAAAAACATCCAAATATTTAGTCGAATGCAATGGCGGAAGTCGGTTTTTTAAATGAAAAGTTATTACAACTCTAGGTCATTCAACCTGATTTGAGTGATATACAAATACTAATAATGCACGATGATTACGCGGGAGGTGAGTGAGAAGTGAGGGGTTAGGTTCTTTGGGTGGTTAGGGGGTTGAGGGGTTGGAAGTTTAGAGTTGAGGGTTGTGGAGTGTTTGATTGAAAAGTGAAAAGGGTAGTGTCTATCATTTTAGTAACTAGATTTCTGAGTTAATACGACCTCTGTAGTGCGGCGGGCGAGTAGCCAGTTGAGATGCAAGAGGTTGCGGGTTCGATTCCCGCTACGGGACTTATGTTTGTATGATCTGCAAATATTTGTTCCGGGTATGGGTGTTATAGTACCATGATACTCGTAGTTCATGATACACACGACACAGGGAAGTGTGGGTCAAATGTGACTGTTGTGGGTGTTATGTTTATGTTATTTTAATTATCTTTATTACTAACAACAAATTGATAACAGACATAGGTACGGAAGTTTCGCCCTAACTAGCAATATGAAGGACAAAAAGCGTTGCTATACTGCAAAATATCTTTACTCTGCCTCAAGGCAGTGCTACGTAGGTGTCTCGACGCCTTGACAGAATAAGAACATTTCCATCTCATTGCCGATGATTCTTTTGTCATTGAAAGCAGTAATTTTGGTTGTGAAATTTTATTGCGACTGACATTCGGCGTATACATGTATGTGATAGAATGCGTGTGTAGGTTACGGGTTCGATTCCCGCTGCGTGACAAATGTTTGTATGATCAGCAAATATTTGATCCGGCTCTGGGTGTTACGGTAGCATGGTACCCGTAGTTCCTGATACCCACGACACTGGAAATCCAAGTGTGGGATCAAGACTACGTATTATTACGTTATCTAGACAAAAAGCTTCCTCGAGAAAAAAAAGAAAGAAAGAAAGAAAACATTTATTTGGCACACCAAAAAACAAAAAACGACAAACAAAGCCGATACCAAAAATCCAACAACTACTTAATAACATAGGTACCTACTAGCGAACCGTCGCGGTCGCGGGCGGTGCCCATGATTAAGAGGATTCAGAACTCAGCCTCGAAACGACAGCAAAAGTGAGGAAAAACAGTGGCAATTAGCCGTTTTTCAAATTAAAAACTAAAGGCTTAAATAAATCGGCTCATGTGTCTGTGTGCCAAAATGGCGTTCAGCTCAGCATAAATGTTGGATGAGTTAACAACCAACGCTGATTTTCAGCTGAAACAAAAAAAAAATGGAGACTACTGAGTTAGTATCTACATAGATGAGTCACAAATTGGGTATATCTATTCAAATTGTCATCCAAAATACTTTAACCCGAGAATGTGTAATAAAAAGTATCGCTCAACAGTCGGCTAATCTTTGAAGCACTCGCTCGCAAATCACATTCTGTGTTCGAGATTAACATCCATTATTTTGCATATTATTGACATTTAGTACCTCACTGCTTTATTTATATACCCACAGGTAATGCAGAAGAAAGCTGGGACACTACAGTAACAACAAAAGCTAGCGAGGTATTTTAAAATTGGTGATTATAGATTTTAACCCGTAGGCTCGTAATACAACAAACAAACAACAACAACAAACAGCATTTTTTTTCAGGAGCTTACAGCTCAAAGGGTTATTTACAGAGTTGTGTAGAGCAAGTGTGTGTAATAAAGTGGCAACGGGCAGCTCGCAGAACTGACAATCGTTGGGGGTAAAGGTTCTCGATTGGTGACCGCAAACCAGACGTCGCAGTACAGGAAGGCCCTCCTATCGTCTATAGACGTTATAAAGGTAGCAGGAGGTCAGTGCTGATGATGATTTCTCTACACAACATCATCAGCCTGTAGAAATTCACTACTGAACATAGACTCCTCCTTAGAATGCCACGACAAATGGTATTTAGCCTCCTCCATCAACCGACTTCCTGTGAGTTTAATGATGTCCTTGGTCCATCGAGAAGAGGGGCTTACTCTAATACGTTGTCGTCCGGTTTTTGGTCGCCTCTCAAAAGTATTGATTACACAAAGGTTGTCAGTTCTGCGAGCTATAATATGACCTGTGTGGCTACTCTTGATGCTCCATTTAAATCCTGATTCAGGGGTAAGTATAATTTGGTACTCTTGTACTCAATACTAGCGCTCAACTTAGAATCGAGGTAGGTGAAACTTTATAGAAATAAGAGAAATTGATTTTCCTTTGGTACTCTTGACGCTATTTTGACATTGTTCTTTCACGAGTCAACACTTCGAGTTAGCCAGCCATCTCTTCTATAGACTGTGTACCTCTAGAAATATTTGGGAAGTATTTTCAACAACACAAAAATGTTTATAGGAAACAAAACGATCGATATTTATGGGCGGGCCGATGTGTGTCAAAAGCAAAATTTATTTTGTTGAATACTGATTTAAGTTTGGGCTTTCGTTGAGATACGTTCTTTGTGACGAGACGCGAGACCCTTGTCCTTATATGGATAATGGGGATTAGCCGATTTGTAAGACAACAACGTAACCCTAAAGTGTTAACCAAATTCATTTTGTTTCGGTAATGGCGACGGAGCTACCAATTTGAATTAAATTTGGTATCGTTAAGCTGATGGAGGCTACCTTTTAGTGGTTTTAAGTTTATGAGACTATCGTTATTTGGAAAAATGATGATGCCTTGTTTTAGGCTGATTTAAAAGGATTAGCAGAACTGGGAGTTTCATTTTATGATCCCCTTGAAATGTGTTTGGGATGGCAAAGCATGAATTTTAACCGTTTCCATCGCAAACAGTTATCAAAAAGGCAAATTTTGTGTTTGATTTTGTAGTGTTAATATCCAATAGTGCACAACTGGAACTCGAATAAACGACTTCAGGGTAGAAGATGGGCTTTCTTCCACTACATCTCAGTGCTTTCCAATCGTGAGAGCCCTAATTTGGTGACCCCACCCCAGCGCCAACTGTGCGCGACTAAAACAAAAGACAACTCGCTAGTACGAGGAATTCTCACATTGACTCCCAAGCTGCGGGGGGTGATGCGGGGACATGGATTGCGCGGAGCCGGGAGTGTCAATTCTATTTGTTAGAACTATTAAAAATACTAATTAAAATTAGAAACCTGAAAACATTTAAGCGTAATTCAGCCGAAAAATTCGGCGTGGGAACCTTAAAAGAGTTTTCTTCCATAAAACCTTTGAGGTTAGGTACAGAAGTTTATAATGATTTTTAGATAAAATATCTACTCACATTTTTTTTAAATAGCTTAAACTCAAAATAGGACACTTCTTCATTTCTCACTGAGGGGAGAAAGAGACTGATTCCCAACGAGGGTGTAGTTAGAATACAAACGAGGTGGGAACCGCACCTTCTCCTGAGTGATATACATAGTGCTTTATGCTACTTATAACTACGAGGAAAATAATAGTTATTTGTTATACAAGAGTGCAAAGTTGCTTTTTAACCGCGTGCTCAGTTTTGATGACCGAGCAAGCGAACTAAAATTTAATCACGAGCGTAGCGAGTGATTTAAAAGTTAGAATCCTGAGCGTTAGCGAGGGAATCAAAAGAGCACGAGGTGAAAAATCTTTGCACTCGAGTGCAACACGTAACTTCTCATCCCACCTCAGCGAGGAAATGACTTAATTCAAAAAAATAAACACTTACAATCACATGATACTTTTGCGCATTTTCAACAGTTTCAGTCAATTCTGTTGGCTTCAAATAAACTTCTTCGTCGCTAGAATCACTTATTTTAGGGTTTTCACTTGTTTTCAAGTTTCTTGTTTTTAACCTAAGGTTTTAACAATATGACGTGAAAGAAAATGGCGCGCGTAAAGCAAATTAATAAAATCTCAAATAAAATAGTAATACATCAAGAAGGTCCCGAGTCTAAGTTTTTAACAAATTAAAAAAGGTAGTATGATAAATTCGGCACCATGGAGGTAAAAGTAAATAGGTTTAATGATGTTTTGAATTCACAAACATAATGAACACGATGTTCTAAATTCAATTTTACTTTATCCTCTAGCGGATAAAAACGGCTTTTGCACTCAGATCGAATAGCAAAAATACTCTTTCCGAGATGGTGGGATGAAAAAGATTTTTAATTCTGGTCATCAAAATAACGCTGTCACTACTAGATGGCCTTTTGAGTAGTTAGTAAACAAAACACACACTGAAAATTTTATAAATAAAACTAAAGAAAGCGCAACGCGCGTCTTTCACCGCGCGCTCTTTGTTAGTTCTTTTTTTAATTTTGTTCAGAAAAAGGAAGTTGCCAGTACCATTTTGCGGAATTTAAGGATAAAAACTTTGAATTTGGGCTAATCCCAAAATTAAAAATAAAACAGCACGTTATCTATGGATTTCAATATTTTCCCGCTCAGCTCGATAACAATGGATTTTCATACATCTTTATCTCCCGCACAATTGTAGAACAGTTATGACGAACATTTCCCTTATTTTTACTAATAATATGATTATCCATTTGTTATAAATACTGTTTCTCCAGTATAGATGATCTCATCGCTACCGGTTTTAATACATTGATTACAGCTATTAAATACTCGCACAAAATTAATTCATGTAAAATGCTTACAAGATCAGCAATAACATTAATTGCTGAATATAAATATAGCAGCGGTGTTCTCGATAGATTAGTTAGGCTACAGACATACAGGAACTATTTTATGAAACTTCGCAGTTAGTAATAAGCTCTAATACTTATAGATCAATATCGTTTTTTAAAAGCTTTTATCTACTCTCATACTGAAATGTAAAGATTAATATACTAAACACAAAAATAAAATGTCAGTCATTACGCACATGCAATTGAAATAAATTAAAAAAATTACATTTCGATACAGCTCTTCTATGGACAACTGTATCATAATATTATAACTTTTTTCCATTACGGTATCGTAGATTATGTATAGAAAAACTGCATTGCAACTTCCTTGGTCTAACTGAAGTTGTATAACTTCAGTTAGACCAAGGAAGTTGCAATGCAGTTTTTCTATACATAATCTGTGGACGCGGCGCAACACCCTCGCGCGTATGGATTTTGGCGCTAAACTTTTACAAATAAATGCAAATGTAATTTTACGCAAATTTAATTGTCAAATTAGTTTTTGTTTTAAAAAAAGGTCTGAAAATTACAGTAGCGATACTGAAGAAAATTTCACACCACCGGAAATTCTCGAAGCTGCAACGAACAAATGAACCTCTAACCGGCGAAATCTAGAAGGTATTACAATAAATGTTAAATATAATAATTATCTATTTCATGAGATTACATAGAGTAGAGTATGAAACTGCACATAATTTGGTCTTAAAACACTCGTGTGATGCTATAAAAAAAATCGCCTGTGGCTCGTTTTTTGAACTCACACTCGTATTTTAAGAAACCTTATTATGCAACAGTTTCATAAACTACTATTATTTAACTAACAATGTATGTATGTTTATCGGGGTGGAATTTTGAAACTGAGTTTTGAACCAGTGCCACCCAACCGATTGAGCTGAAATTTTGCATACCTGTCAAATTCCGATAGCAATACAATATTATGGTAACAACGAGCTGATCTGATGATGGAGATGGAAGGTGGACAACGGAACTTCTCGATGATTAACAGTAGCCTGGCAGTGTTTGGGCTCATTTTGATCAGCTTACGGTTCCAATCACTAAACCTATGCGTGTCATTCTATGGACTAGTGGACGTCACCGGCTAAAATGATGATGCTAATGATTATATTGTATGACTACAGCCTTACCGTTGACATCAGCGACTATTAGCTAACTAGGTTTGAACAGTGAAAGTTAATTAAACAAACTGTTTAACGACTTGGACTATCTTAATCCTCAAACAGGTTTACATTGGCTATGAAAGTAAAAACATAATAATACGACTTTGTATTGAAAGTTGATATTATTTTTATGACCGTGATTAGAATAAATTAATGACAAATGAAGTAATTGGATATTCAAATGTTTTTGTATAGGCAAATCAGTGGCGGATTTACCAGCAGGCTGAGTAGGCTGGAGCCTAGGGCGGTAGATTTTAGGGGCGGCAAATTAGATTTAATTGCGCTTTTTCAGCTGGTCTTGAAACTAAAATCACAAGAAATTTGGCTGTTTACACTTCTGAAATACGAAATTTTCGCGGCTTGCTCCGCTCGCCGCTGCCGCAGGTTTGCTTCTTTTTCGGCTAAACTTGCTAGTAAAATTAAAAAATACTTTGGCTGTTTACTCTTCTAAAATACGTAATTTTCGCGGCTCGCTGCTCCCTCCGCTTGCCGCTCCCTCACTTCTTTGTCGGCTGGTCTGGTTACCAAAATCACAAAAATTTGGCTGTTCTCACTTCTTAATTAGGTACGAATAGTTCGTCAGGGAAATATTAAAAACTTGTCAGGAAAAGTCAGAAACACCCTGATGATGACCCTTCCACCCCTAAAATCTTTGGCTGCGACCGCGCCTGGTATAGAACTGTAGAGGTCGGTAGGTGCGGCAAAATTTGAATAGCCTACTGGCGGCAAATGTGTAAATCCGCCACTGAGGCAAATTGAATGATGATGGCCGTTTTCACGGTGGCTGTGGGAAAGATGTGACCGGTCGCCCAATTGCAGTAGGAAATGGCAATGGGGAACGCAATAATAGGGATTGTTTTAGCAGCCTTAGCGCTATCTAAATCTTATGAAACTTGAATAGGGGAAACTTAATCTAAATATTCCTCCTTTAAAGTTTTAAAAGAGTTGGACAGCGCTAAGGCTGCCAAAATGATCTCCATTGTTGCGTTTCCCATTGGCATTTGCTACATTTATAATTATTATATATTATTTATGGCGGAAGTTATCATTTCTAGTAGGTAAGTAAATACGAACCACTGATTAGTTGAATCGAGTTTAAAAAAATAATTTTAATATATGATACGGTCATATCTTCAGACCCGTGAGGAGATCCTCCTAGGGAATAGTCAGAGGCAAGTCCAAATAAGTATATTCCTGTGATAATTTTTTCCTGAGAAGTTTTTTTCATAAATCGTAAATAAAGTAAACAAAGCCAATGAACTGACCCAGTGATTATTATGATTGAGCTATGATTATGGTCTCTGAAAATAAGGACTTATTCACACTGGGATTTGGCTGAAAAAAGTTAAGGATAACATAAATTATCGGATACCGGAATCGTTTCATGCGTAGAACATCATAGAAAACTTGATGAAGAATCCGGATCAGAACTAAGAAAAACACTATCTGCTATAGAAAGCTGAATTTTGCCCTATCCTCAGTTTGAGCTCACTTGTGTCGACTTGTGTCCACCCACGCAAGTCGTTCACTTATCGATTAGGAGTTCCGTACTTGTCATAATTAGCTATTTGTGTCACATTTGTGCAATGGGGTTTGCAGTAATTTGATATGTTGCTGGAGCAAATATGGATAATAATGGTGTTGAATATTGAAGTTTCTTTAATTCGTTCAGTTCATGTTGAATAATGGATAGAAATATTGTTTTAATAACTTTATCTACTCTCATACTGAAATATAAAGATTAAAAACTAAAAACAAAACTAAAATGACAGTCTTTATGCACATGCCAACGAAATAGATTTAAAAAATTACATTACGATACAGCTCTTCTATGGACAACTGTTTAATAATATAACTTGTTTTAACCGATTTCACAAAAAGGAGGAGGTTCTCAATTCGGTTGTATTTTTTTTATTTTTTTTTATGTTTGTTACCTTATTTCTCCGGCGTTTAAGAACCGATTTGGAAAATTCTTTTTTTATTCCATAACGATACATCTTCACTCGGACCAAGGAAGTTGCAGTGCAGTTTTTCATACATATTATCAATATCATAAACACATTGACATTACTGAGTTACCAAAACTTTAATTTATTCACAGTTGCTTTTGAAGATTTATGAAGGAACCCCAAAAAGGACTCGTAAAAAGTTTAACATTGGTCCTTAATGTTTTAGTCCCTGCTCTCCGACCCGTTAAATTTACCGTTAATGATGTGCGTTCTTTATTCAAAATTCAAATTTCGAATACCGTAACGGTCGCACCTTTTGCGGGACAATTAAAATGTGACGCATCGGGACGAGTCAGTGATTCGCTCAATGAATCGATATTATCTGCGAGATTTATGATACAAATGTGACCTAAATTAAACTAAAAGTGGATTTAATTAATGTTTACAGCAACCAAAATTATATCAAAACAGCCAAAGCTAAGACAAAAATAAACGTGAGAAATAATTTCATTTTTAAAACAAATATGGTGAACCATAAAAGTAAAAGGGTCGGTAAACTGAACGCGTTTGTCATCCCGTTACATGCAGCAAACAGATTGCATCATTCACGCTAATCGAAAATTCTTTACTCAAACTCGCCTCTCACTAAATGAATCATGTCCAAAAATAAGGTACCAAATAATCGAACCTTGTTCATGTACAAAGAAAGTACTTTTACTTTTTACTTTAATTTTTCTCACGATCCGGTAACCTGACTCATTTCAGACAACGCGTCGTGCGTTTGGACCCTTAATTATGACGTCATAACAGAAGATCGCGATTTGGCGGACCATTCTTATTTTATATATTTTCTTTTGTTTTTCGCTGACACGGAGGCTGTATATCTTGTCTGTGTTGCCAGTTTTAATTCAATAAATCCTTTTATTGTTTTTTTTTTTTTTTATTTCCTCCTGGTAAAGATTGGCGTTTAGAGACCGCCCGGGTACACTGAATTAATTATCTTTATCAAATTCAGTCACGTTATTTTACTCTTCTTTGTTTTACAGAATCATTTCGTACAAATCTAACATCCTCACGAAATAAAACATTACATAACAGTCATAACACCCTACACACATACATTTATGTATATATTATTATGTATACATAGTCCTGATTCCACAATAGGATTCCCTGAAATAGGTAAAAATAAATAAAGTAAGTACCCATGCAAGCACTTCTTGCACTTCTTTACTACTAATTTACCTAAGTATAAACCTAACAATTTGTAGGTAAGGTTAGGAGCTATTATACCAGTCTAGGGGTTGTTGAGATATTAGGTTCCATGAGGGGGTAAAAAAACAAAAACTAAACAATCAAGTCATATGTGGTATCGTATGAAAGAACTTTGGTTGGACATTTTAAAACTGTTTATTTCTTCTTCAGCGCCGTATAAACTCTACAAAGCCTGTGTATCTGACGAGAACTAAACTAACGCCAAGATCAACGTACGACCTTTATAGGAGACCAGCTACATTAAATAGCCTTTCGCAATTGCATCCAGAAGCAACAATAAGCAACGTTAAGTCCTCAGCAATATTAACGGCGAGAGTTGCAATGGCACATTTCTCATTACTAACCGGCACACAATGCAGACCGTTCCTCGCCTACTGAGCACATCCAGAATAAATAAATTTTAAACAACACGGGACGGATACGTAACGAAGGCAAAATAAAGGTAGTATTACATAGAGCCTAGTTTACACTTAAACGAGTTGCTGTGCCGAGAAACTGGGTTGTGCATTCGGCCGAATAGGATGTTATGCTAACTGTGGGGTTCACATTCATTCAGTACTCATTCGAGTGAGCTGTATCGGCCGAGCAGTAGGGGTAGACTATTTATTCGAACGTCGTTATAATTTTTCTTTCCTGAGAGAGACAGTAAACGCAGTAACTAATAACTGCGTTTAGTCAGTAAAAACAAATAACTGATTACAAAAAATATAGTACCTAAATTATGGTCTTAAAGATACGTTACTTAAAAAATATGTCATAAGTAAAATATGCATATTGCATAATGTCAAACAGTGACAAAACAAGTTTTAAATGTATAAATGTAATCTCAGAACAATAAATAAAGTATTATTCTGAGAATGTAATGAAGAAGAGCAGTAGAGGAAGGCCAGCCTCTCAATGGACAAAGACATAATAAACGTCACAGGAAGTCGGTGGATGGAGGCGGCTCAAGACCATTCGTCATGGCATTCTATGGGGGAGGCCTATGTCCAGCAGTGGACTTCTACAGACTGATGATGATGATGAGGCGTAAATCGTTTATATGTGTTAAATAAAATTGGTTTGAGATAGAGAGATAGGTAGTACCTATACGATACTGCCTTGCATTGTGCTTTCTGATGCTGCCAATATTTGTTGTATATAGTTTACCCTCTTAGCTGCCTTGCTAGTGGCGTCCATGTCTAGTGCTGATCAGTGAAAAAATCCAGCATTGTGAACAGGCAAATAGCATTTGTCTTTACCATACCTTTTTACCTGTTTTATATTTTTTTTAGTTTAAAGTTTTACTATGAAAACTATCGCTACTTCCCGGGTACGTCCAGTTGGAACATAAAAAGATCCTGATTGCGAAATATTCAGGCTGTAAATAAAATATAGCTGTCAAATGGTGGCCGAAGTAATAGTGCTTCGCGTGAGTTACCTCGTAAACAATTGTAACAACTTAATAAACTTATTGTTACAATAACAGGGTAATACCTTTGATTATATACACACTAGATAGAGTTTCATCCTGCAATCACTACAAAAGAAACAGGCCAGCCTTTGCTAGCGCATGTGCGTGTCTACACACACAAACATGCATGCAGGTTTGTCTTACACTCGCGTCACGTCATTGCTTTTGTGTCTGTTTGCGTGCGTAAAGATAACAGCTACTGACATATTTCCCAATTTATTGGGAAAAACTGACTATGTTCGGGTAAGTAAGTTTTGCCGGTTACTAGAAAACAAACAGTGGAATCTGTTGATTTTTTACAGAATAGAGATAGATAGACTAGCGATATTGTGATTATGTCGAGCGTGTGGGAAAAAAGTCTATAAAAAGCTTTGTTTTTTTTATAATATTCACCCAGTGTCTGTGAACTATAGGAACATTAGGTATTCTAAAAACCTTCTTTTTTTGCGATAGTTTTACTAACGTAGGTATGTACCAGATTACTTACAAATTGTATGAGAAAACATTTTATTAAATTTGACTAACTTCTGCTGCTAAGATTTTTTTCTTCCAATACAATGAAACAATCCTTACATAAAACTGATCAAAAAAAAATATACGCATAAAATTTTTTTTTCATCAAAACTACTTATTTTTGTGGAGAACTCACGCTTGACCAAAAAAATAACTATGCCAAAATCGTTTTTATACAAAATGAGCAAATGGTTCCAAAGACAGTTTTCCCGTATCTCTTATGGATTCGGATATCCCCATACTGTCCCATTTCAAAAAAACACCCTGTATATTTTAAATTTTCAACTCACAATATAATCTCATCTCAGTCATCTTTTGATTAATCATCGCTATAGGCGTTCGTTAGAGTGGATAAGATAACGTATGTATGCTTTATACTTTTTTTGGCCGATATATTGTACATACCTACTATACTTTTCATAGGTAAAAGTGAAGTAAAGTAAAAGCAAGTGAACCCAATCGACATTCTCACTTTATAAGGAATCATTTATTCAGCCACCATAAGGAATTTAGCATTCAAAAACTGGCAACACAGACAAAAGTGCCAAGCTTGAGTTGAATAATCGGGGCTAATAAGTTGATTGTTTTTATTTAAATACTTTTGAAAATACTATGAATTCTGGATACTTATCGATGGTAGATGACTTTACTAGTTGTTTTTAAACGTCCTTTGTAATTTCTGCACACTTTTATGGCGCAAATCGTCAATGATAGCTCAAATTTCAATTCACTTTGCGACCGTTCGCCTTGACAATACAATTGTCAATGAGGGGCGGGAAGCGACTTATCAGCTAACAGTTAGCTGATATTTTTTTCGACGCGTTTGTGTCATGAAGCTCTATCTAGTGTGTATATAATCAAAGGGTAATACAGGACTCATAAAATGGGACTGAGTTGGTTATTTTTTGTTTTTTACAATGCAAAATTTTTATTTATTTCTGAAATGTTACAATATAGTAACTCTCTGGTGGCTACGCAAAAATATGTAATGACCCACAATAATCTTCTATATCAGCTGATAAAGGTCAGCTGCTGGACGAGACCTCTTTATATAGTCATAATCATAATCAAAGTAGTTCATTAATAACTAGTGGTTCGCCCCGAACTGAGACCTCGCGATAACACCTTTATCAGCCCGACTACTTAACCAAGTAATTTCCATTTTTCTATTATTATTTTTGAAAAATTTCACCTCGAGGTCTACCAGTACAGTACAGGATCTATCAGTAACAACTCTAATTTCCTACACATCATCGAAATAACCTTTGAATAGGGCTAAACAACGGGGCGTAATACTACATACCTGTTAGTACCCATATATCAAGTACCTGACGAATTAATTGATAATGTCCTTTTGACGAAAACCATAGAACTCCTGCGTCATTCAAATTCCTAGAAATGGGAGGTCAACAATGGATGTTATATTGGTTTCTGTTTTATGGAGTACAAGTTTCTAAATTCTTCAGTTTCAGACTTTTCCCTGTAGTTGTGACACAAAAGCCACAAGCATACCAAATTTCAGCATTGTGGGATTGCTGGAAGTACCCTAGAATTTTTGATTTTTACGTTTTTTATTTTCCCTAATATCTCAAAAACTACTAAGGCTAAATACTTATTAAAAACAGTTTTGAAATGTCCAACTAAGGCGTTTTCATTAGACACCCCACTTGATCTGACTGTCTCACTTTTATTTTTTTTACCCCCTCTTGGACCCCAATATCTCAGCAACCCTCTGACCGATATAGCTCATAACCTTACCTACAAATTGTACCAATACTATCTACCCCCATACCAAATTTCATGAAGATCGGATTAACGGTTAAGAAGTTTTCATCGGACAAACATACATACATACACACATACATACAAACGCCGATTCTTCCAACTTGACTCAGAGAACTCGCTTCGCTCGTTCAACAAAAACAGTTTACTTAAAAGTCTTCAAAAATATTCATAAGTGCCGACAATGTACATTCAGCTTGTGATCGGCTGAAATACTTCACATAATAATTTTAATATCAGTTATACAATTAATTAATTATATAAAAAATAATAATTAGTGTAAATTAATAATAATAATGTAAAAAAAGAAAATTATTACATTAAATATTTATTATTTACATTAATTTTAAATAAATCTACAAGAAATTGATAGACAGTCTGATCCCCAAACCATGTTTTAAAATTATTTTTGAAAGATAGCGCCGAACTTGTTTTGAACTGTTTGGTGTTATGTTATACATACATAACATATGTCACAACAGTCACATGTATACTTAGTCATGATCCCACACGATAGGATTCCCTGTGTCATGGATATCAGGAACTACGAGTACCATGATACCACAACACCCAGAAGCGGAACAAATATTTGCTGATCATGCAAACATTTGTTTCGCAGCAGGAATCGAACCCGCACCTCTTGCGTTTCAGCCTACATGCTAACCACGACACTGAGGTCGTCAACCCACTTATTTTAGTATTTTACTTTCACTAAATCTTAAGAACTACAGAAGCTGCAGCTTGGTTCCGTATCAAGTCTAGCATGAATGAAGCCCTGAATAAAACCAGTGCCATAACTCAGGCGCGACGTATCAGCCAGCTTACGGTCATAAGTCACTTGTGAAATCAGTAGCTGAATCTAGAATAAGATAGCTTCTGGACGGTAGATTAACTTTTACACCCAGCTAGCCAATAAACCAATCCAAAAAGATTGGTCCAGCCACTTGCTACTATACAAAATGCTTCTGTCATATAACTGGTGACTCGTTCGTGACTTCATTCGCATGTACCACAAATAATGAAACAAAAAGCATTTTTTTTCAAGGGTGCTAGTGCATCACGTAACGTAGACACGCGCGTCTTTACGTATGTACACGCTTGCGTGCACGACACGCAAGCGATGTGCCATGTCTCATACAGTTCCATACATAACAATACATACAATCATGGTACTTGACTTGCACGTCTGCGTCTACGCGTACGCAGCTGATGTGCTGTGGCCTTAAAACATCACCACTGTCTAAAAGTGGTCCTGCTACGAAATAATGAATGCCAATGAATCTGTCAGTAAAAGCAATCAAGCTTTAGATAATATTTTTTTTTAAACTTGGGTTATAGTATTGAAGTTTTCGTAGTGACCTGTAATTTTAAAAATAAAAAATACTTAGTTTGTTTTACTCAGTTATAATAATAGCAATAACTGGTAAAATAACTTTCAAAAACGTTCCAGTAGTTTTTGAGTAAGTATTTATTACAAACAATTTTTTTTTTTATTATTATTGTAGATGTTGATGTGCCATGGTGTGTCCAGCATAAGAATATAACCCTCCGTCTCCTCCTATATGGATGTTTTAAAAGCCTTATTGTGGGATTACACACGAGGGCAAAGTCTATAGGGCAGCAACATCTACCTGAGTACTTTACCCCAAACTGCGATCACCAATCCGCCTGCCAAGCATGGTGATTATGGCAAATCCCCCCTTTGCACGCTATGGGGAAAACTTCATCCAGCAGTGGATACACCGGATGATGAAGAGAAGAGACTCAATAACATCCCATTGTCTCGTAGTTATATAGTTTTAGAGAAAACCGGACGGTAAGGACTACTTAGCCAATCAGTAGGACGTTTACCTAAACGCGATGTCACAGAATACTTTATTATTTGACGCAACTTCGTGTGGGATCTCAACAGGATTGCTGGTTGAACCAGTGCAACTGTCTCAACTCCACTTGCATTGTCATCATCAACCTGTAAAATTGACGGCTGGATAAAAAAAAAAAAAAAAAAAAAACGTTTATTTCAAGCCTTATCAGCCCATAATTTTAAAATACATTCAAATAAAAAATACTAATACTAATCAATAATAACATTACACTACAATATCATAATAAAAATTGAAAGCAAATGTCAAAGATATAAAAAGTCAAATAATTACACAGGTCATAACAATCACACACACACACAAATAAATATAATATAATATATAAAGCCCTCCCAAGAGATATTGGCTTAAAAATATCAAAATTCGAGGACTGTTCCAATATTATGTCGTTTTTCACGTAAAATTCTACGGCTTGGAAATGACTGAGCCAATTTTATTTTTAACAAATTTAAAAAAAAAAATTTGCTCAGTTAATATTAGTGTGATATATTTTAAGAATGTAGTCATTAAGCCCTTTCATTTGATACCAAAATCAATATATTAATGTTTCTAAAAAATTGAGCCTCCTCCTTAGAATGCCACGACGAACGGCCTTGAGCCGCCTCCATCCACCACATGTGATAATGGTTATGGTTATGTATAAGTACAGGGTGGGGCAAATTTTTGGCCCCTTAAGGGTAGCTACCTTTTCTTTTGTAGTTAGAAGGTTTGGTTCTTAGGAACCTTCTGTTTTATTTTAAAGAAAAAAATATTGCCATATTTAGTTTTTTTTAAAAAGTACGGTTCACACAAAAAATTACATTTGTCAAAAAAAACAAGTTGGTCTTCATCGTCTCTATTTCCAACCAGGAACACTTTTCCCTAAGTAACATACCAAATCAAATCGTAAGTTTTGGCAATAATTAAAAAAAACAATTCCCATACATTTTTCTGAGAAGCGCCATTCGCCGCAACTAAGTCATGCATACCATTCGAATAAGGAAAGCAATTTGTTCTAAATTCAAATTATTTATTGATATTTCTTATTAAACCTTATTGGTAGAATGATATACCACCTCTTTGAATGACAATACCGCTAGAAAAAATTGGCAGAAAATATTTTTTTTAAATTTTAAATCCAAAATAAGTATCTCTTACGAATCAACAGCGTCTAAGCTTAATAAAAGCTTATTTTCAAAATAACTCGTTTTTTCATAGCAAATGTATGGGAATGGTTTTTTTAATTATTGGCAAAACTTACGATTTGATTTGGTATGTTACTTTGGGAAAAGTGTTCCTGGTTGGGAATAGAGTCGATTAAGTCCAACTTGTTTTTTTTGACAAATGTAATTTTCTGGGTGAACCGTACTTTTTTTCAAAAATCTAAAAAGGTCAATATTTTTTTCTTCAAAATAAAATAGAAAGTTCCTAAGAACAAAACCTTCTTACTACAAAAGAAAAGGTAGTTACCCTCAAGGGGCCAAAAATTTGCCCCACCCTGTATATATTTAAAAAACATCCTTCAAACAGCTCAGTAAAACCCACGTTGTACCAATGTAGGTTGACGCTGTAAATAAATAATTAATATTTCTTTGTCCAAAACATTTCTAATTAAAGTATTGCAAAAGTTAAATGACACACACCCAGCCACAAATATATCAATTA
This sequence comes from Epirrita christyi, assembly GCA_951392215.1. NCBI lineage: Eukaryota > Metazoa > Arthropoda > Insecta > Lepidoptera > Geometridae > Epirrita > Epirrita christyi. The sequence goes on from OX595843.1 coordinate 4,540,412, forward strand.
AAAGTTATTGCTCCAACTAATATTGATTAATTGACGTAGTTATTAAATAATTTAATAAGTTCGTAACACCTATTATAAACTATCTATTAGCCTATTAACTTTCAAAATCAAACATGATGTTAAAATGTTTTCACACCACCTGCTCGACAATGTCTAATTACATATTATCATGCAACCTCAACGTAAAGTAAAGCATTATCTCTCTAGGGATAAAAAGTTGTTCATACAACTCCCTAGGGAATAAAATGATTTTAATTTGGAACGTCAAATTTGTGTGGAAACTCGTGGAAAACTCCAAGTAAAAAATGCCCACATGGCATTGTGAAGAGATTTGTTCGAAAATCGAACTGGCCACTAAAAGCAAAACTCAAAAAAAAGAAATAGGCTGGATTTTAAAGAATATGAAATAAAAGAGTTGTTTGGTGTTGTGTTTTCCAGTGAATTTTATTGCAATACTCTAGTAACGTATATGTCAATATTATTAATTCCAATATTTGTGTTAACAAAAAATGTCGAGTGATAATGATTCTACTCCAGAGTTTATCAAAACAGACAATACTTATTTTATGGAGCCCTGGCTTTTTATTGTCTCGCAGTAGGTGTGAAAAGTAGAGTATGCTCCTCTGGAATAAAGCCTGTCTTTGTCTTGGGAAGCTTGAACCCGCTTCACTCAGGACTCTATATAACTCAGAGTCCCTCATTACGCTCAGGGTTCAATATGCCGCCCGCGACATAAGACACTGCTTTATTCCCTAAGTGCATAATCTACTATTACATAATTAAATCATAATGATGCATTTTTTTAGTGGACAATATCCATATCCTAGTCAATATTGTTGCATATTTTATGTTCCTGTGCGGATCGTTAATCCTTTTACAATACATAGATTAAGTTTCAAGCTATTAAATTGTATCGCAGTATAAACATATAGGTTTTACTGATCCTATCATACTGCAATGAACCTCTTTGTTGACTGGTGGTGGTCTCAAAAAAATGTAAAAAATAAAAACAAAAAAACTAATTTTAAATTTATTTTACCAAGGTATTGGTTTTTTTTAAAGTGTGTTTCCACACTTGAAAAATACTTAGATATTTTAGTATTCCAAAAATTCTAAACCGTGACTATCTCCGTCTCCGGAGAATTGACTCCACTACACTCGAGAAGCCAGTCATCAGCTAGAGGTGGCCATTTTCAGAAAAAAAAAACAAAAACATAATTTTGATTCTTAGCAAACTTCAAAAAAAGAGGAGTTTCTCAATTCGATTGTATGTTTTTGTATGTTTGTTACGCTGTTACACCGCCAAATAAGAATTGATTTTGATGTTGTTTTTTTTTGGTAGTTTAGTGTTAGTCTGCTTGTAAAAGAGTTCGTCCGGGGAAGTACCTAACACCGTAATTATTTCCAAGCAGCTGTACCTAGTGCTCGCATTGCTGTATTTGGTTTGACTACTACTACTACTATTGACTACTATTGCCAAGTAGTTTTTTTTGTTATTTTTTTATTTCCGTAGTCAGCTGGTATTATTATATGGGTCAAACCATCTATCATCAACCACTTTGTGCCACTTGGATTTACAACTTGCTAGCAGATTGGTATGGCTTTTGCAGTTAATTTTCTAAAAATTCACTTTATATTATATTATCTTGACCTTAGTATTCGAAGTCAGGGTCACTAGCCAATACGCCAGTGCTCTCGACCAGAATACCTTCATTGTCCATTAAGTTCTGAAAGTGGCTTTTATCTTTGTATTTCATGACCGCAACTTCGCTAGATATTCAAATGAGAGGAACACAATACTTGGGATGAGTCTGAGCTCTGGGGTACGTGGGTACATTTGTCGCAGGCATGTTGCGATCCACGTGTGCCGATAATGCCAGGCGGCTCCCGAGATCGTAGTCACCCTTTGTTTTACGAGACGCGGGCTATGAGAAAGTTTTGTGAATCATAAGAATGTGAATTCTTTAGTCTTGTTTTAAAAGTAAAAAATAGCAACAAAATGGTATTTGATTTGACTTATAATAATAGTAGTCAGGATCAGGTTCCTCTCTTAAGTAGCCTTAGCCTCCGACCGCTTGGGGCTTGCTCCGCGGCCGGTGGTTTACCGCTTTGATTAATGTTTTTTATACATTTTTATGGTAGATTCCTTTATTGTGAAAATCATATTTTATAAACCAGATTTTATATAAATAAGTGACAATAATAATAACTTATTTATTTAAGGCTACAAGGAAAGGTATTCGAAAAAACTAAAATTCTCCATGGAGGTCTCAATGAATACTGAATATAAAAACAATGAAAGTCAAAGAAGAAAATGTCATAACATTTTTGAATTTAGAATGTTATAGTTTTTGTGTAAAAAATGTCAGTCACAAATCTTAGACCATGCAGGTTTATTTTTAATTCAAAGTAGTACGTTAAAAAATAAATTTCATACTTTATAACTTTTAAGGTACTGGGTATGCTATTACCTGTACACCGCCGTCTTATATTTTGTTTAATCTTGCCCATCCAAAGGTTGTCTGGAAGAGATCTCTTTTATCGATACGACCACCTATTGTACGTTGTTAGTTAGTTTGTTATTTGTCACTTTGTTATTTTATTTTGTTGTTATGTGTATTAATACAAACTTAATCTTTTTTCCTATAAATTCTGTACCTATTGATTTATCTATTTATCAATACTTTCTCGAAAAAAACCCAATTATTTCATAGACATTCAATAATGAAGCTCTTAAAGGCAATATACCATTTAATACTAAGATAAACTGCTCATGAACACGGAATACAAATAAAGATAATATAAGCTTAATTAAAATATCATTGCCACGAAATTATAAATATTGTTTATTGATTATGCTATCGCAGCATTCATTATTTATTCATTTTCTGTGATTTCAATATTTAATCCCAGATCAAAAAGCTTTCTCGAATCAAATATTTGAACGAGCGAAGCGAGTTCTCTGAGTCAAGTTGGAAGAATCGGCGTTTGTATGTATGTGTGTATGTATGTATGTATGTTTGTCCGATGAAAACTTCCAAACCGTTAATCCGATCTTCATGAAATTTGGTATGGGGGTAGATAGTATTGGTACAATTTGTAGGTAAGGTTATGAGCTATATCGGTCAGGGGGTTGCTGAGATATTGGGGTCCAAGAGGGAGTAAAAAAAATAAAAGTGAGACAGTCAGATCAAGTGGGGTGTCTAATGAAAGCGCTTTAGTTGGACATTTCAAAACTGTTTTTAATAAGTATTTAAACTTAGTAGTTTCCGAGATATTAGGGAAAATAAAAAACGCAAAAATCAAAAATTCTAGGGTACTTCCAGCAGTCCCACAATACTGAAATTTGGTATGCTTGTGGCTTTTGTGTCACAACTATAGGGAAAAGTCTGAAATTGAAGAAATTAGAAACCTGAACCATAAAAAACAATAACCAATATAACATCCATTGTAGACCTCCCATTTCTAAGAATATGAATGACGTTGGAGTTCTATGTTTTCGTCAAAAGGACGTCATCAATTAATTCGTCAAGTACTTTAAATACTAACAGGTATGTAGTTTTTACGCCCTGTTGCTTAGTCCTATTCAAAGGCTATTTCGATGATGTGTATAATAATTACCTATAGAGGTTAATTTTTTTTCTCAGTAAATGTTTTTAGAAATCGGTTAGAAGGGTGAAAGTAAAATATGCAAAAAAATATCTGGAAGATACTTCAAGTTCTCTGGTAATGCTGAAATTTATTATTTAAGTATATTTTGTTCCACGGGGAGAAGTCGAAAATTGAGGATTTTTTCTTTGTATTATGCATTTTTAGAGTAGAGAACTTAAATCTTTAAAAATTAGCTAGCAAAACTACAGCTAGATGGCACTGCTTAGTTAAAAAAAACTTTTATTTTGCTTCACATTTCTTTCATGTTAGAGAAATTGACTCGATAGTTTTAGATTTCTGATGGATCATCCATACAAACATACTTACATAGCCGTTAAATACAAAACCCTTTCTTCCCCTCTTAAATTAGTCTGGCTGATAAAGGTGTCTTCGCGAGGTCTCAGTTCGGGGCGAACCACTAGTTAAAATCCTAGTTAAATGTGAATTCCAAAAGGTACGTGAATACTCGAGGGAGAGTTATAAAGACATTTTTATTACCGAAGCTTATATTAATAAATTGTTTGTCCCTGCGTAAGATAGTAGATAAAATAAAATGTTATAAGATAGAATAAGAACAGTTTCCTGTCCGAGGAAGATAGCAAGCTTTCCAGTACATCCACTATTTCAAAGTTTTTAATTTTCCCTGGAACTCACTATTTATACTGTACATTGCTTCTTTAATTCATATAATATGAAATTCACGACTTCCGTGGCGCAGTGGGCCACAAAGTTTGCGAACATTTGTTCCGGGTCTGGGTGCTGTGGTACCATGGTACTCGTAGTTCCTGATACCCACGACACAGGGAATCCTGGGATCAGGACTATGTATGAGACTGTTGGGTGTTATGTTATGTCATGATGCTGGAGGCAAATGATGCGTATACCGCGTACCGTTAAACACACTAATGTATCAATCCTTTCGCAGCATAAAGCGTTTTTAAGATAAGATAAAATAAGATATAGCCATATAACGAAGATTTTTTTTGAAATTTTGAATGCCCCACGTGGTTGATCCCCAACTAGATGAACTGACCAGCGCAAAGAAGTAAAAGTGAAGTTAAACGTTGTGAAGTTGTCTGCTAATAGGGATTGCTGGAGACAGGCTATCCGCTGCAATGCAGCAAAAAAATCCTCAGTTATCACGATTTACCGTCATGACAGTATCTACTACAGAGACAGCAAGCTTCATGAATGATCTTTTTATACTGTAAATCTTTGATAAATAATACTCAAAGCTGTAGATATAATAATTTCCGTAAACAATTGAACGTCCAATATTGTTAACTTCCGGTTTTATAGCAACCGGAAGGACGAGCACAGTGGGCGGCGTCCGGCACGCACGGAGAGTTCTGTATCACAACATTAATGTACTTTAAACATAAATATAACACAACATAAACATAACACCCAACAGTCACATACTTAGTCCGGATCCCACACTAGGACACTTCCCTGTGTTGTGGCCTAGATTAACTAACGTTCACTAATCTATCGATGAAACATCTCGAAGTGAATCTATTTCATAACATTTGATGATACAAATTAATTCAAAAAAACTAGGTAACAAAGTTTATCATAAAATACATATTTTAAAATGTTGTGTGATGTGTAGAAGTTATCTGTGCTATATGTGTGTATATAAATATTATTATTATTATTACATATATACTCATCTTCAGCCGTAAGATGTTCAGTGTTGGACAAGGCCTCCACTGTAGATTTCAATCGGCGAATTTGCCCGTATTACCACGCTTGGCAGGGGTACTCAGGTGGATGCTACTGCCCATCTCCTGGTTAAATCCCTAAATCAGCCTTAACTTCATCCTCGTGAGGAAGTGGAAGGGTCTATTCTTAGGCCGGACAAACCACGACACATATTATATATATATATATATATAACATATATAATATTATACATATCGCTTATCAATTTTGAAGACAACTTGTAGAACCTTCATCGTATACATACCTACTAGCGTCCCGCTCGTGACTTTTTTTAGATATAGATAGATAGATGTATAGCTACACCATGTTAAGACAAACGTGTTGTATTTTCAGGAATTTATGCAAGCGCCTGATGTACTGATAGATGGCATGCCTGATTAGTAGATTCTATCTAATGCCCTACGTACTTGCAACTTAAACATCTCATATAGAAGTTTTCGTACTGAAACAAGTCGAAGATAAGTATATCCTGTTGCATAATAGAACCCCCACATGTTTCTTCATTCATGCTTCCTACAATCTCCATTCACTAAAACCACTGAGTATTAAACTACTTCTGAAGTTCATCTTTATTGCAACGCGAATAATGTTGAATTTTGAAAAGCTTGACCGGCTAGCTTATGGTATATTGCGTGTAGTGGGTGTTCCAGTTGTCTTCAAGGAAACAATCCATATTTCATGCTAAGACGCCTCTGTTATCGCGACACTGTCCCAGTAGTGAGCAATTACAGTAAGTAAACCTACTAAAGCTCTGCCACCTGTTCTCAGCGCGATATTGTTAATAATTTTCTTTGAATGACCATCGTTCATACGAATTTATAACCTACAGTTTTGTGTACAACGCCGAGTTTACCTTGCTTAATCATTTACAGCATGATAATAAAGAAATTGGGATCTATATAGAAAATGATAGAACTGAATTTACGATGGCAATTAAAAACGCATATTGGATAGGTATTGGATAGGCCCACGCGCTTTCATTCATAGGAAATGCACTGCTTTGTTTTGTAATGAAATTGTTAGCTTATTTCTTGAAATAAACGACTTGTATTAGGGCAGTAGGTAGGTAGTTTGGAATAATGGTATTTATTATGGGTGGTCTCAATTTGTTATTAAAAGTAACAATGTATAAAGATTTCTTATTTGCATCTTATTAATAACGAATTAAGCTCTCTGGTTCCAAATATGAATAATGAAGAGTGAAAAAGAAGTTTTTACATGCATTCATCCATAAAATTACGCCTGTTTCCTGGAAGAGTAGGCAGAGAGAGAGTTAACCTCTAAGCTTCATTCACTCTTATAACATTCTTCATGCATGCGCGTCGGTATCTTTTGATCTGGCCTTTTTCTAAAACATCTCCAATTCGGCCAGAATAAGTACACCGAGGTCTTTCCCTTCTATTTTTAAGAAAATTTTACCAAAAAATACTATTTCATTGAATAAACTAACTTTGAAAACCGATTGTGGCTACTAAAACAAGTTTTATACAACTACCGCAAGTACAATAAATATCTCAGAAATTAGTGATTCGATTTTGCCCATCAATAGATCCCATACAAATCCAAAACGTTATGTGGGTGTGACATACTATCTATAGTGGCTAAAATTCCTAATTCAATTAACATTTATAAACATTACAAAGCACAAGTATTAGTAAAGAAAGCATGAGAGTCTCGAGGTGTTTGAACATAGCTTATTGCACTTGAAGTCCCGTTACTGTTGCCTACACAAATTAGTCTGAGTGTGCAATGCACCTATCGTGTGTCTCAGTGAGTGGAACAGTAGGATAGAAAATAAGATAATGGTTAGAAATAATGTGACAATTTATTATCAAATACTTACGTTTAGAAATATTATTGTGTTTAACTACCGTACTGTACCGTGGTGTTTCTGGTCTAACAATAGACCCCTCTTTCTCCACCTGTAGTAAAAGCCTTACTACACCAGGGGATGGGCAGCAGCATCCATAACCTAAATACTTAACACCAAACTGCGATCACCAATCCGCCTGCTAAGCGTAATGATTATAGCATATACCCCCATTGCATTCTAATAGGGAGGCTTCGTCCAGTAGTGGTCGTCTTAAGGCTGTTGAAGATATGTTTAACTGTAAAAACTTATGTGTTTTTCTATGAATTAGTGGAATCTGTACATCCTATTTCCTAACATCCTACTATTATTATAAAAGCAAATGTTTGGTTTTGAGTTTGTTACTCAATTACGCCTGAACTGATTTCAATGAGTTATCATCATCAGCCGGTTTATGTCCAATGCCAAACAATGGAGAAAGGCCTCCTACATCGAATACGATAGAGGAATTTGCTTTTACGACCTCTACAAGAGTTAGATGGAGGGGCTATTCTTAGGGCAGAAATATACCACGGCATTTTCTAAATTGAAATTCACTTAATTTTCTAAAGTAGTGCGAGGAAATAAGTGGATGGAGCATGTCGCCGATTACACTCACCCTGAAGAAAACCCTCGATTAGAGTTAAAACCTGTTGGTACCCTCACCAACATACAGGTAAATGAAAATTTATCGTTTTACAAAATGAGAATGACTTGAATTGAGACATAAACTGCTTTTTATACCGGTAAATCACGAGCAAAGATGCAGTCGGATACATTAACTTCATGTGCTCTTTGCAGGCAAGAGATATTTACCAAGTCACACTGGGCCTGCGTGGTGGATAAGCTCTCTCGAGAACCAGGACTTGAGTTGTTTAGAGTTACAGAAATGAAAGCATCACCACAAGCAAGCATTGATTCATCTTTAATCATAAAAAGCAAATTAACATCTCCTTAGATTAGTAATTGCTTGATTTATTAACTTAATCTTGAAAAAGAGTGTGTGTATATCTACCGCCGTTTTAAAGTCAACGTTTAGATAAAATTGTAAGACAACATAACTGAGCTCAAGTTACATAAAACTGTCAGGTTTTAAACTTATGGCAATTGCAAAAATACACGCATGCGCACTGACTCAACATGAAATTCCTCCTCCCTGAGTCACTCATTAAAACATTAGGACAGTATCAACAAGATATTAGGACATTATTATAAATCACAAGAATAAACATCTGGCTGAGATAAGAGCTGAGTAGGTAAAAGCTTGTTGGTAAATTCATTGCAAAGAATTTTAATTTGAACCCTGTGTCATAATTTATGTACCTATCAATAAATTTTATTTAAGTATCTTTTGTCGCTGAGCATCCCAATTATCCCGAGGAAAAAAAAAGCAAAAATCTACATCAAAAAAATATTTGTGCTCAGTCGTGTCTGAGCCGAAGGATTTTACGTAACAGACGTCTTACAACAAATGTTTGTTGATATTGTCACCGGTATCTATCGCCTGGTTATTTATTATTTATATCCCAGGCTTTCAAAAAAATACTATTGTTATAGGTACAACAATATTGGAAAAACTCTTAAAATATTGACTATTAGTATTTTGTTAGTTATATCTGATATCTCTTGTACGCTTTACAGATTCTCCTTGATCGCTAGCCTTTTCCTCCGATTGCCGTATCTTTCGCTTCTAGTCGTATTCTCGTCTCATAAAAGCCGATATTTGTGAAATATTATATTTTTTACAAATTCTACAAACTCATATTTTTTTTATTGTTATGTAAGCCAATTTTGCTTGAGGTCTCATTAAAGGACTTTCCATTGGTACTTCAATCTCTTAGGAGACGGCCATTATACTCAATATTGTTCTTAATTTCAATATACTTAAATCATAAACAGTCCACTTTTTTCCTCCTTTTTTTGAAGTCGATTACAAATAACAAAACGATGACGTTTGTAAGAAAACCTTATATTTCAAAAAACCTAGTAAAACTATAAATCTTATCAAAACATAGTTGACAAACCTATAGATATCTGTCAGATAAATGTTCTCACTCTCAATTAATTACTCTAACCTGCTGCCATAAATCATCCCAACACAATCAATGGTTTATTGTCTTCTCAGTGACTTTAATTACTGCTTTGACCCTAAGAGTTACCATAACAGCTTTTGGAATACGCAACAGGCTGTGTATTTTTAGAAGCTTTTATACCTCACCCGTCAGTTTAGTTTGTAAGATTGTTAGTCGTGTGATCTTACTACCTAAAATTTTTACTATGGTCTTATGTGTCAGATTAAGCAAATATATTCAAAAACGTCACATGATGATGCAGTTGTATCTTAGAGTAATTATGTTCCTTGAGTTGTATCGTGATGAGGAAAATCGAATGCCGCTTTGTTTTTCGTTCGTGGTTTCACTGCTTATTTAATGATTTCTGCGTTAAGTCAGTGACCAAAAGCTCCATTCTCGTAATTATTTTATATCCATACTGAATGTTGATCGTATCGAGACTGAATTGTGAACTGACTGTTATTTGATATTCTGTCTTAGAAACAACAAAATTCAGTCTAATTTCGATCAAATTTCAAACTCAATTTTGACGCTTTAGGACGAAAATACTGACTTTGAAATGATTCTTTGTACGCCGTTCAGCTTCATTCAAAGTTTCGGTCACAGCAGTAGATAGAATGTTCAGTTGAGCTGTTGAGCTGATTCAACATGTTGGGTTCACAATATTTCAAAATTCAGGTATCGGTAGACCCGGCTTAAGGTTTAAATGGCTGAGCAGTCCAAAACATGCAACTTTTCGCATTTCAAGTAACTATATGCCATTCATATTTCAAGTCTTTTACAGCAATTATGAACCATGATTGGTTGGTTGATGGTCAACAAATCATTAATTTATTGCCCTACAGCTTTATCTATAGGATATCCAAGGAGACAATCAAGTGGAAATGTACAACGATAGAAGCGTCGTTATAAAAACTTGACGGCTTGCTAAAATAACTACAATTTCTAAACTAAAGAATCGTTGCGTTCATAGAAATGTGTTTCGGGTATGCTTTGACCTTCCTACTTCGTTTTGATTACCTTTATCTAGGACATACTGTATTCGTTACCTACTGGTTTCTTCCCGCTGCTTCAGAAACATACGAACGAACATCCATCTGCTTCTGCTCATAAATATTAGGATCTGCTTATAAATATTAGGATATCTATAAACTGATAGAGAACCATTATAGCCGTATAGCGAGCAAGCTTTACATTGAAGGGCACGTTTTAATATGTCATTTGCATTCCTGGACACGTACACACTACGGTGATTTAATATGGATATTTAATTTTTAAATTTCGTTCAATTTAAAGTGATTTAATTCAGAGATACGCTAGGAGTAAAACCATAAGAACAAGTAAATCTAGGTTTACAACTAAAAACTCTACTCTACTCTAAACTCTACTAGCTCTGGTATACAGATGCCATCAACTGGATGATGATAAGATCTTCAGCAGCAGTCGTTACACGTCCACTGCTAGACGATATCTCTTTTATGTAATGCAATGGGAGGATATGCCTTAATTATAACACCTGACAGGCGGATTGGATTGGCATTATCATGATCATTACATGTTAATATTAACAAAATTATAAATGCAGGCATAGAAGTTACCACCATTGTAGTCGATGGTGGAAGAAACCTTGAACTTACTACTAACTATACTTACTAATTACTTTTATTTATTAGGTTATTTTAGTGCTTATTTTATTTTAACATCTTGGGGTTCCCTTTACATTCAAAACTTTTATTTTTACTGTTAAATTGTATTCCTGCGTCACCCTGAGCTTTGTGCTGAAAATCAGCGCTGTGAATTCGTTTACAGTACATTTGAGCTCGGGGCTTTTCATACAACCCTACATGGCAGCGTTCCTAATGCGTATACACTTGTTTTCCTAATATATTTTTTTGTAAATGCGTATTGTGTATATATGTTATTATGTTGTTGTTTACAGATTGTATAAATAAATGTCCTCTTTCTTTCTTTCTTACTAGTTCAAAGTAAGTAAGGCAATAAAGCATAAGCTTTGCTCACAAAAATTACCTAAAGGCTTAAGTTAACTTTTGTATGCAAGGTATGAACGTGGCTTTACTCTACTACCGCTATATCGATTGAAATGGCATACCACTGACGTCACCAATGATGTAATACGATTCACATCAATCGTCCCCGTCTGACAGTTCGTGTGCTTAAATAAAGGAATGAAATTATATGTTACTATCGCGTTTAAATCTTCTTGGACAGGTATGAAAATATCGGTAAGGCTATTGTTATAGTTAATTATCTAATGTCAGCGGTCTTGTAATTATTTTACATAAACTGGCGTGCATAGGGTCACTTAGAAAAACCACAATACCTCCCAGAAAGATATCATATTAAAATATGTTTCAAACGGCATTAAATAAAATATTTTTGTAAAAAATTACTTAGCATTTACGAAATTGCGTGGTGATTATGGCAAATCCCCCCATTTTATTCAATGGGGGAGGCCTAGTCCAACAGTGGACGTAGTCTGACGGCTGATGTTAGTTTGGAGAGCTTTTTTGTGAAAGAGTTCTCCCGGAGAAGAACTACCACCATAACCTTTTCTACCGTCAAGCAGTAGTGTTCGAAATCGTTGCTTTGTTTTTTTTTTTATGTACTTCTTGACAAGCAAACAAGCATACGGCCCACCTAATGGAAAGCAGTTACCGTAACCTATGGACGCCTGCAACACCAGAGGCATCACACGCGCGCTGCCGACCCTGAGACATAAAGATGAAAGTCTCATGTGCCTGTAATTTCACCGGCATCCGTACCCTTTGAACCGAAACACAGCAATGCGAGCACTACTGCTTGGCGGCAGAAATAGGTACGGTGGTAGTACTTCCCCGAACGAACTCTTTCACAAGAAGTTCTACTACTAACAAAAAGTTAATAGGTGACGGTTAGTTTAGATGTGTGCCGGTGAAATTACAGGCACATGAGAACAACAGAAACAGAAAAAGTGATGAAAACAGGCTGACGATGATGATGATGATGAAGGTTTGTTGTGCGCCGATGATATTCCAGACCATGTAAATCTGTTGTCCAAATAATAAGGTCCATTGAGTCCACAAAGAATGAACAAATATTTGGCTTGTAACCTTTAGTTGTATTCATCTTTTTGTACAGTCTACCTTTGAGTATAGGGACAGTCAGACACAAAAGTCGCAAAGGGTATCAAATGGGTGCTTTACACTTGCTCTACAATGGTAAAAGGCACTGGTGGTGGCAATTGGGATCTTAACTTATTTCACTGAATAGTTTTTTTGACCTTCTTGGTTTTTTGACAACAACGTAAGTCAGAGCCAAATTCATTGATATTACAATTATATTTTTTTTATCGTCTCATAAACTTAAATTACTCCTGTTCCAACGCGATCAAGCTTAGTAGAATCGGAGTAATAAACACGGCTTGGCTTTATTTAATTTTAATGATCATTCTTACACTAGGTGGAAAACGCCTATAGTGCATAATGTTATCATTGTTTTTTTCCCTATTTATTTCCTTTCTTTTGTTTTTTTTTTAAATATAGAATGCAACATCGTGTGAATGCATTCGGACGTCAAACAATACAAAACAAGCTCGTAGATCCATATTTCAGAACGAAACTCAAACTGAAACGAGAATCAAGCTAAGATATTTTGACGTTAATTTATTCACTGGAAAAAAATCTACGCTTGAGTCTCAATTCCCGCTTGAGCACAGTTCTAGAACCATCATCATCATCATCATCAGCCTGTAGAAGTCCACTGCTGGACATAGGCCGCCCCAGTAGGATTCCATGAATGGTCTTGAGCCGCCTCCATCCACCGTCTTCCTGCGACGTTTGTAATATGTTCATAACTTTTTTTTTATACTACTAGGCAGATAAACTAGCATACGGCCCACCTGATGGAAAGTAGTTACCGTTACCTATGGACGCCTGCAATAAGATAATGTTTTTAGTTCTAGAATATAGGCCCTAATGTTGGGATGACGGCACTGTGCAGTGCTGACCACATACGCTGTATATGCTTGACCCATACAAGTTTTTTTATACTTTTGTCGTTGCCTGTACGCGCCTGTTTTATTATGATCTTAGTTTTGTCTGCGTTTTGTTTATGGTTGACCTCAATGCACTACACTATACGTTTTGTTGCTAATTGATAACAATAAATTGTGATTATTATCGTAACAGTGGCTCATATCTCAAGATTCTGTATATGTTCATTGTTCGTAGAGTAGAACCATAAACAAAATTAGTTTGCTTTAGTTGAGGTTTTTAAGTTCTTATTTACTATGTATCAGCAACTCCTTGCTCCGAGGCACCACACATACGCTTCTCACCTAGGGTAAGACGGACCATTTATGTAAGCCAAACAGTGTTTGTTGCCTGATTCTTGCGGCTTGGTTGCGTTGGAACAGGATTAATTTTAGTTTAAAATACGATTCAAAATGATGCTTTTGATTTTAATGAATAAAATTCTTTTGATTTGATTTGATTTAATAAGACGTGTAAAGTTAGCACGGCCAGTGGTTTGGTAGAAGACTTGTTCCTAGAACTATGGAGTAAGCATATAAGTTTTGACTACGAATTTTGATTAGTTGTAGGCTGTTGTCTAGAATTACATTATACACTCATATAGTCTCGTGTATTTTCTTCCAATAGATTGTATTGCTTATTTCTTTCATAAAATAAAATAAAAAAACATTATTGCTGTACAAAAAACTTTCAGATTAAAAACATTCGTAAACTAACTTATTTTTAAGTATGCAACGCCCTTAGCGGTGTAAGCCTCCTCCAAGGATCGCCAATCTTCCCTGACTCTTGCTCTTCTTGACCACACTTTCCCAGCTATTTGGATAAGGTCGTCATTCCATCTTTTGAATGGTCTTCCTCTTTTTCTTCTTATGTTTAGGGGTACCCAGTTCGTAACAATATGGGGTCATCTATGTGGCTTCATTCTTTGTATGTGTCCTGCCCATTTCCACTATTGAATCCTAATTCTTCACTGACACTAATACACCTATAAGAATGTTCTCATTTAGTTTTTACCCTCTTTTGGAGCGTTTGTGTAACAATTCAGTAGCCCAACATTACTAAACTTAAATTATATTCTATTGTTAATCAAATTAGTGATATTGTGTCGCAGTCATGGCAAGATATAATAAATAATAATACAAGTAATTTATGTTTGAAACATTATTAGTGCCTATTTACGTAAGGCTATTTCCGTGAGTGTGCCAGGCGACAATATTAAAGATAAGCCGAAATGGTGTGAAAATGCCGTTCCTTAGGTGTGCTAAGCACGAACACAGCTCTGTAAAGAAAAGCTAGTGCAGTCTACAAATGATCAGATCGTTTGTGATTGATGTTGGGTACTACTACGACGCATGAAAAGAGTCAAAGAAGGATAATTTAAGAAATCTGTTAACTAACTAAAAGTTATAAACTAGTTATAATCGATTATAGTTACTCAGAGTGAAGAGAATGCCCATTTGTCGTATCTCAAAATCATTTTCACTAAAACATGAATGTGTTTTTTTATAAAATTTAATAAAAAAAGAAAAACATATTTATAACTTATTTGTTATTTTTGCGAAAAAATCACACAATTTGAATAAGTTATAATTGTCAGAGACTTTTATTAACACATGAAAAAATAAACTTATTTAACTTTCGTTGTCATCACTGTTTAAACCAAGACCAGTCAGTATCTTAGGTGTCACGTTTCTTATTCTGCTTTGCGAAATTCCCACCTTTACGAAAAAAAACGCAAAAACCAGATTTTAATAATTTGTTACATGATTAATATACCTAATTCACTTTAAATTGATAAGAAAACAGATTATTCTTTTTGATAATAAAAACCTTTCTCCACTGCCTGATTAAAAGTATCTATAAAGAAAAGTTGAGAGAGGCAAGCACAGCCACTGCGAGTTATGTTTCAGAGCTGTAACTGAATTGAGTGAGCCAGCTATCCTTTTAATAACTGGCAATACCTAAGTGTAGGGCCAGACACATAGACTCGATTTGCATTAAACTCAATTTACATAGTTGTGAACTCTCACTTTCAAATCACCGTTTAATATGAAGTCATTTGGACTGCAGACTGCTGATACTTGTTTATAGTTTTATAAACAAATACAACTATAACTAACTATAACTGTTGGCCTTATTAGGCTCAAAATTGCCCAGCGCACTATGAAGAGAGCTATGCTAGGAGTTTCACTACGTTATAGAATCCGAAATGAGGAAACCTGTAGAAGAACTAAAATCACTGACATAGCTCTCAAAATTAGCAAATTGAAGTGGCAATGGGCAGGTCATATAGCTCGCAAAACTGAAAATCGTTGGGGAATAAAGGTTCTCGAGTGGCGACCACAAACCGGATGACGTGGTAGAGGCCCTCTCGATGATCTAAAGACATTATAAAGATCTCAGAAGGTCAGTGGGTGGAGACGGCTCAAGACTATTCATCGTGACATTCTAGAGGGCAGCCTATGTTCAGCTGTGTACTTGTACATGCTGATGATGATGATGTGATAAACAAATAAATCTAATATGGTAGTGATAAGGTAGGAACGTTATGAGATTTGCCTTGTATCCATTCAACGTGTGAATGAATGAGTGACTGAATAATAATAATAATAATAATAAGCATTTATTGAATAAACCAATGTACATTTCAAAATGAAGCCCTGACTCCTAAACTAGGGCTATCTGTATGTCAGGAGTCAGTTCCTTCCCAGCAAGTGTAACATGAAAATGGTTATACATAAAATAATGTTCTAGTTTAAAATTACTACAGCGTTTATATTAACATAGTACTTACAATAATAAAAACATAAAGTAATTGTTTTATTGCAAATAATATATAATGAAATAAAATGTGTGCGAGCGAGTGGAGTGTATTCAAGATAGTATTATTTTAGCACAACAAATAGATCCTCAATATCACACTATACTCAAATTTTTCAAGCCAATCTGTAATCTTCTTTTTAATCTGATAGTTATTTGATGTTTTAATATTAGGGGCTGAGTTAAATTTTTTATAAATAAATGGAGCTATACAATTTAAAGCTCCATTAATTTATAAATTAATGGAGTGAATTGGAATGAATTACCTCTATATATCGCTTCCACTATTTTATTGGATTTCTATATTGACGCAGTATGGGACGTTCCTCGCGCCGCGACGGAATTTTACTGGAAGACAGTGGATGGTGGCGGCTTAAAACCAGTCGTTATAACATTCAATGGGTTCCACAGTGTAACTTTGTATGTATGGACATAGCAGTAAATTAGTAGAAACATGGATACTACCCACCTTCTTATCCAGACCTCGAGTACGTAGGTATAAATTAGCCTACCTAGACAAACGGTATTCGCTTCGAAGCGATTCTATTTCTACAGTCCTAACACAATACAAAAGACCACGTGACATATCGACAGCTTACGTCAATCTTCATACATTTTGGACTTTTCCACTAGCGTCATCGCTATTAGAATGTTACTTGTCTACGACCTCAGAGAGCTGATTCTACGTTTTGACAAGCAATTGGCACGGACGTATGGTGTAATGTAACACGGATTTTTCTATGGAAAATGTAATTCACAGAGTGTACGCTAAGGGGCGCTCATCAGTATCTCCACACAAAAATCCACACACACTACACCAGACGTCCGTGTCAAGTGTGTGCAAAATAGTTAGAATCAGCTCTCTGATACTTAAAGTAGCGTGCCCACCACGCGCCGCCACACTTACCTACTTTGCGGCAATATCCTAATTTTTCTTGTCCCTTTTCATACGTAGGGCAAACCCTAATTAAATATGACTTTTCTAGGCATAGCTGTTGTTATGTGCAAGGGCCAGTGTCAATAAATATCCTAGAAATGATAAATTTGATTTTATTTATTTTTATAGTAAGTGAACTTAGAATCCACCTGTCACAACCGGTAGATCTAAGTGGATTATTCCCAAATCACGATAGATCATTTTAATTATAAATCAAGTAAAAACTTCAGTCCACACATTTTACACTAATAATCCGTTTTAAATGTATAATTTTACACGAGGTGAGTCATATCAAAGTAGTTTGACGGCAGATTAGTGAATATTGATTAAAATATTGGCAAATGATCCATAAACTGCTTTAACTTTGACTTATTATCTACTTGTTGACGTCATCAACAGACTAGACGTGCAGGTGCCAACACTCATTTACATTCTTGACCCTCGAAACTACAAACAAAATTATACTTTAAAACTACATAATATTAAGAGTAGTTTTGTTTGAGAGAGCTTTAGAATGTTTTAAAAGCATTGGCTTATGAAGTAATGTTAGAGACATTTCGTGTTTGTATCAATGTACCTACGTACTAAGGTACAGGTGCCATCAAAAGTAGACTTACAACTCAAGGGACCATAATAAACGTTACAAGCAAAATTACCACTAGGTACCTTTACAACCGATGTGATCGAAGTGTCCGCCGCACGAATCGAAACGTCTTATTAGAAGTTATGACGTTTTGAGTGCAAAGCTACTACTTGAGCATAGAACTTAGGGCGATTTCATTTCGATCTTTGGTTGTGAAGATAATAATTGGTCAGCTTCTAATGGCAACTGTACTTAGGCTGTAGGTACTAAGGAGTATTGACTTGTACTGACAACAATAGAATCAATTAACGATGATTCACACCATATGCAATCGCCCACATAAGCAAAACTATGTTGTTAAACGGTAAAAATCATTTGGACATCAATTATGTGATCCATTACCTTTCTAACACGAATAATTACTTAGTACCTACTGTCAAAGAATACCATATTAATAAAGTTCTACATAGCACATTAGCTCAGTAGTGAATCATCAGCAAAAATATTGTCACTATTAGCTCATGATGTTTCAGTAATGACCACTAAATTCCACTAAAGTAACTTTCGTGAATTATATTTATATTTCATTCATTTTGAAAAAACGGGAAATTTTCACCTGCCGAAACCGTACCTTGATTAGGATCGAAACTTGTTGGTGCTTCCACCAACATATCGGTACGTGAAAATTTCCCGTTTTTACAAAATGGACCACTAAATTCAACTTTTAAGCAAGGCGTTATCGGTTCACGAAATGCCTTTAATAAACACTAAAATTTATAAGTTTTTTTTAAGAGTTTTTATAATTTCCAAGAAGAACAAAATATCAAGGTATTCTAAAGCTAAAGAAATTCAATACACAATTTGAACTACTTCACTGAATAAAAAAAGAAATCAAAGATACCACCTTTTTAAAATTAAAATCCAATATTACACGTTTTATATTTTGAAATATTTTGGTAACTTATGAAATATTAGTTGATTTAATGAATGCATCAACAAAATTTAACAAAACTTTAAAGGGCATTGTTATATTATATTATTATCTTATACACAAAAACACGGTATCAGAGAGAGCGCTTGCCTTCTTCAGTCTAGTCACTGACCGTTCGTTAAACCTATAGCGCCTTAACTTCCTTTTTTACCCGACAGTGCCAACCAAAGGAGAAGCAAAGGAATAGGGGGGTTAGATTGCCAATAGTTTCACTTACTTTAAGGTAATTTATAGACAGAGGCAGATGCCGTGGTGTGTTAAGTCTATGAATAGAACCCATTGTCTTCGCCTGTGGATATCATAAAAGCTAACTGAGTGATTAAACGAGGGGATGGACAGCAGCATCCACCTAAGTACCTACTAAACACCAAGACTGCGATCACCAATCTGCCTGCCAAGCTTGGTGATAATGATAAATCCTCCCATTGCATTCTATGGAGGAGGCCTCGTACAACAGTGTCCAAAGTCAAAGTCAAAATCAAAAATAATTTTATTCATTGAAATCACAAGGATCATTTTGAATCGTCTTATAAACTAAAATTATTCCTGTTCCAACACGACCAACCCTAGAAGAATCTGGCAACAAACACGGCTTGGCTTACAAAAATGGTCCGTCTTACCCTAGAGAGGTGAGAAACGCCTGTGTGGTGCCTCGGAGCAAGGAGTTGCTGATACATAGTAAATGAGAACTTAAAAACCTTAGGAAGGTAGTCAAAATTAAATAAACATCAGCAAAAAAAATATGCAAGACAGCACACGCTACGCTTGTTATACGCTTGTGTCCCTACGTTGAACACCATGATGATAATGGTTAGCAGATGGCACAGTAGTACGATTTGTTATGATTTCCTACTACCTTAGTATAGACCACAAACCGAAGTCACAGTGAAGGACGGCCTACTCGCTATCAGCTCGATGGACCAATTACATTTTAGTTGTCGCGGGAGGTGGTGGATGTAGGCAACTACATATTACTGGGGTCTAGCAGTAGTAGTAGATGATGATAGCATAGATATGAAAAGTATCATACACCGATACATGCCGATTCGTCGCAGTTAACTCTGAGAACTCGCTTCGCTCGTTCAATAAATAAATCACAGTCATTATGCAATATAAAATATGCCTCGCAAATAATTACAGGTTTGTGATACTATCTAGATATTATATCGAATAATCATTATCATCAATATTTATTTCACAAAATTTACACGTGGGACATCGTGTACATCAGTTAAATTGCTCGTTCAATTAGATTTAAAGACCGCGCGCACGAGCAACTATTCTCAAAAGTTTTTTTTATGTCTCTGTTTCTCTGAGATTTAGATGCGCACACGAGAGCAATAGCAAAACAACTTTTCCGTTAAACTTTGCCACATACGATACTATTTACGTACACGTAAATAGTTTTCATCTGTGCTCTTGACCGAATAAAACAGCGTACGAAGCACCATTGGGTGCATCCATTATGAAGTGAAAGACTGAATTTAGAAAAATTTCACACAATGTTTGGAAAATTTGAGAACATTTCCCAAAAAAATGTTTTCGCCATTTTCGAATGAGCATCGAAAATTTTTATAAGTATCTATTCTTTTTTATAGTATCACTCCGTGAGCGACGCTCGTGATTTTGAAAAATTCCGTGCAACGTTTGCTGCCAATGACACGGTTGGCCGGCTGCTGCCTAGCTGCAACTTTTTCCACGTGCACGCACTTGTAATAGAACCAATAGATGCGGCAACAATTACGTCGCCGACCTGTCTCCAAACCCGTGGACAATAATGTCTCCTGGCTCTCGCTTCGTAACATGCGCGTACTTTCATACAAATCCATGGACTTTGTGGGAAAGACAAAACTGTTGCTGAAACAATAGTTGCTCGTGCGCGCTATCTCGTAATATATTGTAGTAATTTATTGTGAATGCTAATTGTGCAGAAAGGGCAAACGACGCTTTGACAGTTACTAAATGGGTGTGAATAGAGTCAAATTTCAAGGTTTCTATGCAGCTATGTGAAAGCTATTTCAATATTAATATTTGTAATAATTCCTCATTCAGTTATTAGCTGCATGGTTTTTGCAGATACTCTACTGAGTCTGCTATATATAATGACCGACATAATGGGATTTAAAGACAGGTACATAAAAATCACAACTAGGAAATCCGACAAGAAAAAAAAGGATCGATATATTTCTCAGACAAGATAAAAAAAACAAAAAAAATATCAATATAAATCAATATTTATTATTTTATTTTTGTATCAATTTATTGAACGAGCGAAGCGAGTTCTCTGAGTCAAGTTGGAAGAATCGGCGTTTGTATGTGTGTATGTATGTATGTATGTATGTATGTATGTTTGTCCGATGAAAACTTCCAAACCGTTAATCCGATCTTCATGAAATTTGATATGGGGGTAGATAGTATTGGTACAATTTGCAGGTAAGGTTATGAGCTATATCGGTCAGGGAGTTGCTGAGATATTGGGGTCCAATAGGGGGTAAAAAAAATAAAAGTGAGACAGTCAGATCAAATGGGGTGTCTAATGAAAACGCTTTGGTTGGACATTTCAAAACTGTTTTTAATAACTATTTAGCCTTAGTAGTTCTTGAGATATTAGGGAAAATAAAAAAAATGAAAAATCAAAAATTCTAGGGTACTTCCAGCAATCCCACAATGCTGAAATTTGGTATGCTTGTGGCTTTTGTGTCACAACTACAGGGAAAAGTCTGAAACTGAAGAATTTAGAAACTTGTACTCCATAAAACAGAAACCAATATAACATCCATTGTTGACCTCCCGTTTCTAGGAATTTGAATGACGCTGGAGTTCTATGGTTTTCGTCAAAAGAACGTTATCAATTAATTCGTCAGGTACTTGATATAGGTACTAACAGGTATGTAGTACTAGTGGTTCGCCCCGAACTGAGACCTCGCGATAACACCTTTATCAGCCCGACTACTTAACTAAGTAATTTCCATATTTTCTATTATTATTTTTGAAAATTTTCCCCTCGTGGTCTACCAGTACAGTACAGGATCTACCAGTAACTACTCTAATTTCCTACACATCATCGAAATAACCTTTGAATAGGGCTAAGCAACGGGGCGTAGTTATACTACATACCTGTTAGTACCTATATCAAGTACCTGACGAATTAATTGATAACGTCCTTTTGATGAAAACCATAGAACTCCAACGTCATTCCAACTCTTAGAAATGGGAGGTCAACAATGGATGTTACATTGGTTTCTGTTTTATGGAGTACATGTTTCTAAATTCTTCAATTTCAGACTTTTCCCTGTAGTTGTGACACAAAAGCCACAAGCATACCAAATTTCAGCATTGTGGGATTGCTGGAAGTACCCTAGAATTTTGGGTTTTTACGTTTTTTATTTTCCCTAATATCTCAAAAACTACTAAGGCTAAATACTTATTAAAAACAGTTTTGAAATGCCCAACCAAAGCGCTTTCATTAGACACCCCACTTGATCTGACTGTCTCACTTTTTTTTTTTTTTACCACCTCTTGGACCCCAATATCTCAGCAACCCCTTGATCGATATAGCTCATAACCTTACCTACAAATTGTACCAATACTATCTACCCCCATATCAAATTTCATGAAGATCGGATTAACGGTTTGGAAGTTTTCATCGGACAAACATACATACATACACACATACATACAAAAGCCGATTCTTCCAACTTGACTCAGAGAACTCGCTTCGCTCGTTCAATTACGCCCCGTTGCTTAGCCCTATTCAAAGGTTATTTCGATGATGTGTAGGGAATTAGAGTTGTTACTGATAGATTCTGTACTGTACTGGTAGACCTCGAGGTGAAAATTTTCAAAAATAATAATAGAAAAATGGATATTACTTGGTTAAGTAGTAGGGCTGATAAAGGTGTTATCGCGAGGTATCAGTTCGGGGCGAACCACTAGTTATATATTATCAGCAATAAAAATGGTAGACCACAAAGCTTATAAAATATAAAATTGGTGCAATAAAGTGAAGTTAGAATATAGCGTGATTATTCAGAAAATGTCAAATTTTGCACTAAACTACGTCACTAGTAACGACCGTGGCCCGGACATCCTGATTTAACGAAAAACCGTACAAATCTGAGTTGTTAATAAATTAGATTATCCGTTGCAAATGTACAAATGATCGGGAAAACCGAGCCGATGACTGATTAGTTTTTGCGCCCATTGTGAGGTTCAGTAGAGTCCGGGATTACATAAATGTCTACGACCTGCATCTTTTTCATCTATATAGGTGAAAACTTTTAATTTGTCATTACGTGACAGAGAACGTCTACCCACAGAATTGAAAAAAATTGTATTAGTTAGTGACATTAACTTGCGATCCAACACTACTAAGTACTTTTTGTCACCCGTTCTTTCTTGATCACACTGAGTTATGTCAGAAATCAGTTTTTGTATGGTGACCCTGAAAAGGGTATGAGCGATGGTGAAGGAACTAGTGTGGTGAAACCACGTTTGTGTTTATATTATATGAAATCAACTTTTGAACACTGGTTTGTTGGTAATCATGTGACGTAAAATATACACACCTGCTATTTTTGTTGAGATCCAGGTGTTTTTTCGAATCCAAGTAATTCAACATAGCTCAATCAAGATAGATTTTAAACTACGAGTAAAACTTTATGCAAATTAAAGACATAATCAAATAAATAAATAAATGCTGGACATTTCACACAACATTATCTAGCCCCAAGCTAAGCAGAGCTTGTGTTATGGGCACTAGATAACTGATATACTTAATACAATACATTACATAGATAGATATTTTTATTATGCATAGAAAAATACCCAGAAAACCCTGAACAAATATCTGCAGATCGTACAAATATTTGTTCCGAGGCGGGAATCGAACCCGCAACCTCCCGCGTCGCAGGCGAGCCCTCACCCCCCGCGCCACGGAGGTCGTCAAATAATTAAATAATTGATAACGGTCAACGTTATTATCATTGAAATGATAGGTTACTAGGATAGGGTACTTTATTGTTAATGCAGGAATACCTAATAATAAATAATAAATAATAAATAAATGCTGGACATTTCACACAACATTATCTAGCCCCAAGCTAAGCAGAGCTTGTGTTATGGGTACTAGATAACTGATATACTTAATACAATACATTACATAGATAGATAATTTTTATTATACATATAGAAAAATACCCAGAACACTCCAATATAGGATTCATTAAAATTAGCAATACTTATAATGGGCGGGCTTATCGCTTATAGTGATTTTCAGTAATTTCAGTTAAATAAATGGTAATTTTAATGACGTTTAGTCACTAGATGACTTTCAAAAATAGCACCCCAGGTTAAGCTTGTGTTTTTTTATTTTTTTTTAAATAGAATGACATTTTAATAATAATTATACAGATGGATAAAATAAACCTTTTATATGAGATGTGTAGGAAGCTTTAGTTAAGAAACAAAATGTGCCAAACTCTACTTAGTTTTCAGTTGTTCAGTTTTTTAGTTGTCAGTCCATACTCCAAAAAGTCTGCATCAAATAGCGACTATCAACTACTGTCCAATCTCACAACCTCACTTTTTTCGGCACGTGCCACGGCGCGCAGAAATGTCTGACCAAATAAAAACTGCGTTGAACGGTCCACTGCATGGATCCAGGAAGGCTGCAGTGCAAGACTAGTGACGATGGATTGTAAAGCAAGCCACAACCTCCTGAGGCTATTGACAAAGTAACAGTTCTATTAGCGATGACGCTAATAAAAAAGACCAACAAGTATGAAATTGTCGTGAGCTATCGAAATGTCACGTGGTCTTTTGTAATCTTTAAATAATTTATTTTTAATTAAGTATTGTATTCATTAACAGCCTTTAGACGCCCACTGCTGGACAAAGCCTCCCTCATAGAATGCAATGGGAGGATTTGCCACGCTTGGCAGACGGGTTGGTGATCGCAGTTTGGTGTTAAGTACCCAGGTGGATGCTGCTGCCGATCCCTTTAAGTATTCCCTTAGTAAGGCTTTTAATTCATCCACGGTAAGAGAAGGAAGGGTATATTCTTTGGTCGGACACACCACGGCTGTAACACTAAGTATTGTATTCCGTCTGTAGGAATAAAATAGTACTGTAATAGTACTGGTATAGGTACTTGTGTTTGAATTTTTGTTCAATCATTTTAACAATCATTTGTTATAATTAGAATATTATGTTTTTATAAAATTGTGTAGAATTTGACTTTTCCTAGTGTACAATAATAGGTATCAACACGGAATAAATAATCTTGAATTTGAATTTGAATTTGAATAGAATCGCTTTGAAGCGAATACCGTTTATCTAGGCCAGCTAAAATGATGACTACGATCACTCTAATAAGAAAAACTACGAAGAAGAAGATAAGTTTTCATCGGATAGGCCCAGATTGTTACTCCCGGATTCATCAAAAGGTGGCGTGCAAATCTGCGGTGATAATTGTGCTTCGCACGTATTTATCAATTCAATTGTTAATTTGTTTCGAAGATTAGGTAGTTTAACTTAGAACGGCAACAACAGATAGCAAACGGAAATGCTTGTACTGAATTGTGCAATATACAGTGACGACAGACGACAGATGATAGATAACATTTTGACAGCTTGACATGGCTCGAAATTTCCCCTACAGATTTTTATGAATTAACAGCGTCAGTTAGTCTAGGTGTAGTCTAGTTTATAGAGTGATTAATAGATAATTTATATTTCTACAATATCTAGCAAATGCACCCAACCTAAGAATAGACCTCCTCCGTCTCCTCTCGTAGATTATATAAGCCAACTAAGGACCACCAGGGGGTGGGTAGCAGCATCCACCTGAGCACTCAACACCAATATTGCGATCATCAAACCGCCTGACAAGCGTGATTATTTCAAATCCCAACATTGCATTCTAAGGCCTTGTCTAGCAGAGGACATCTAACTACTGATGATGTAGATGATGATTTACCGAAAAGTTGTATTTAAAATTTTCTATCTCAGTGAACTGTTTGCACTACCCGCAAATGCAGAAACATAATGGGTATTATTTTAAAAAATGCCCTTAGTCTGGGTTTAAACCAGGACAACCAGTCTAGGCTTAAATATCGACCTAGGGTATATGCGACTGTAATACAAAAGCAGATGGTTTGTTTTCCAGAAGCAACTTTTGAGCAGAGATTATGCCAAAAATGACATAAGCTTGGACTATCTCTGGTTTATCTAAAACCAGGCAGCCCCCTAGTTTAGCAATGGTCTACAAATTGGCAGTTGATTGCTTGTTAGAGGTAAGAATTTGGACATCTCAATTGTGATGTGACACAATCCGTCAGTTTGATACATTGGAAATTTGCGAAGTAGCGCGAGAATTTATTTCGGAAAACAAACCATCTGCTTTCGTATTTAAAGTCGCATATGCCTAATGTCGATATTTAATCCTAGACTAGTACACCTGGACTAAATTCAGATTTAGTCCATGTTCTGTGGGTCAATGTACTTACCATAACATACTTCTACGCAAGTAAACCTACGCTGTTTCTACGGAGCAAGGCTTCAGTAAATAAAAAAAAAAACGTCAAAAATTAATATTATCCTATAAATACCTGAGCTATCTATAGAATCAGTCGTCTTTAAAAGATTAATAAGGTTGTTGAACTAGAAAACTACTATACAAGACCGAGGTAGTTATAACTATTTTGTGATTAATATTATATCTTCAGAAATTCATCAAAAAAATTGCTAACGGTTGTGTTTGTTGATTGATTCTTCAAGGTTAATTATTGAATTATTTATGGATACAAGAATACAATAATTTTATTTGCAACAACACACAATTAATTATAAACATAACAATGAACCTAAATTCACCTATTGTATAAATTATAAAACAATTCAAAATGTATGTAATCACGACCTCCGTGGGGCGCAGAGGGCGGTTTAGCTGGCTGAGACGCAAGAAGTTACGGGTTTGATTCCCGCTGCGGGACAACTGTTTGCATGATCTGCAAATATTTGTTGTGGTACCATGGTACTCGAGTCCCTGATACGTACGACACAGGGAATCCTAGTATGGGATCAGGTCTACGTATGTGAATGTTGGCTAATTATTTAGGTACGTGAATGTTGGGTTATGTCAACCATTGTTGGTATATGGTAATGGTTGTTCATGTCATGTTATGTTATATTTTTAACCGACTTCCCAAAAAAGGAGGGGGTTCTCAATTCGGTTGTATTTTTTTTTTAATGTTTGTTACCGCATATCTCCTGCGTTTATGAACCGATTTGGAAAATTATTTTTTTATTTTAATAGATATACTTCCAGATTGGTCTCATTGTTTTCAGAATTCAGTTCTGATGATGGAATCCATGAGGAATTGAGGGAACTCCTCAAATATTGTAAGCATACATATGGCGATTTTGATATTTTCAGCAACAAACCAAGCATTTGCATTCGAAAAGTATCATAATCCTTTCACCACTATGGTTCTTTCATAGTTTTTTTTCATCCAAATATTTAGTCAAATTTAATGGCGGAAGTCGGTTTTTTAAATGAAAAGTCATGTTATGTACCCTTTTATTTCAATTAATAAACTACCATTTACTTTGACTCAGCCTTCTCATTATTACTATGCAAGAAAAGAGCAACAGTATCTCTTTCAAAACAGTCCAATTCAATTAAACTACGAGGCTGTAACTTCGCACTTCGTCAGCACATAAATACAGAGCAGAGATAACAAGGCGCGAGCGATATCGTAACACAAAATAATAAACGGTAATTTGACACGACAAGTCAATTATAAACTGACATAAACACGTAGCTTCAACAAGATTTCGCCGGTAATGCCAGACGGGAGAAACATGTTTTATGATAACTAGTGTCCGCCCGTAGGTGTCCCGTCCACCCGTCCGCTAGTGCCGTGACGTGTCCGGCTTAAGAAAAGACCCTCCCATCTCCTCCCGTGACTATTTAAAAATCCGACTAAGATATTACACATAGGGGATAGGCAGCAGCATCCACCTGAGTTATTTAGCAACAATGCTACGCCAATCCGCCAAGCATGGTGATTATGGCAAATCCTTCCATTGTATTCTATGGAGGAAGCCTCGTTCAGCAATGGATGTCTACCAACTAATGACGAGTTCTACCCGCAGTTCTCACGTTATACCAGGGTAAAATATAACTTAACACCTCTTTTCCCACTAGTTCACTTGTCCAATTCAGTTCACTGAACTAGTGAGATTTATTTTCTCATTAGTTCAGTTGTAAATTTAACTACTTTTAAACCAAGCTTTTACCTGTGGATTCTTAATAAAATTTTCAAACTGAACTAATGAGAAGTAAAATTCAGTTGCTTAGTTAAATTCACTAGTGTTTAGGTCATAATCTTTGTGTAAACAAACTTCATTGAAATTGGTTCGGTCGTTTCGGCGTGATTGAGTAACAAACTTTTACGTATACAATTTGTATTAGAAGGATATGATTTTGAAGATCCTGCAAAATCCAATATTCTACGTATCAATATCACGAGTTTTTGTCTATTTCTCGTGCTGTTCGAGCCTGTTTGAAATTATGTTTGAATAAATAGGTCCTTAAAAATATCCAGCAAGAGCTTTTAATTCAATCCCTACCTTTAGTGATAAGGTAAAACAATCTCTTGACCTTACCTTAATTAAACGTCAAAAAAAACACAAATCATCATCATCAGTCAGTAAAAGTTCACTGCTGGACATAGGCCTTCCTCATGGAATGCCACAACAAACAGTCTTGAGCCGCCTCTATCCACCATTTCTCTGAGATCTTTATAATGTATTTAGTTCATCCTTTCCTCTACATGCGTCGTCCGGTTTGTAAGGAGCACAAAATATCATCATCAAAACGAAACTCCACAAATTACACCACGCAAGAACCCCGACCTTTCGACTTTCACTCAAAATCCAATCAGCAAGAGTCCAGTAGCACCAACTTCACCTCATTAGCTGATATCAACACGTCGTATGCCTTTAATAGATATGTAATCATGCATATTATTTAAATTGCTTGACAAATTATATGTCGGTACGCAGTTGTACTCGCTCAGATGTCGGTAATGTTTCGTATTGCATTTCTTGCGGGCTTTGAGATGTTGGTTTATAGAGCTGATACAATTACATAATTCAAATTCAATTAACTCATAATATTTCTTTTAAGTCGGTTAAAATGAGTGACATCCAAGTTTTTTCTATGAACCATTATTATCATTATCAGCCTGTAGAAGCCGAAT
This sequence comes from Epirrita christyi, assembly GCA_951392215.1. Taxonomy (NCBI): domain Eukaryota; kingdom Metazoa; phylum Arthropoda; class Insecta; order Lepidoptera; family Geometridae; genus Epirrita; species Epirrita christyi. The sequence continues at coordinate 4,569,339 of OX595843.1, forward strand.
ACTGTACATAGGCCATACTGTAATTCCACGACAAACGGTCTTGAGCCTCGTCCATCCACCGACATTCTGCGACTTTTGTAATGTTCTTGAATCTGCCGAGAACGGGGTTACTTTACTACTCGTCCGGATTGTGGTCGCTACTCGAGGACCTTTATTCCCCAACGGTTGTCAGATTTGCGATGACCTACTTATTGCCACTTTACTTGCTAACTTTGAAGGATATGTCAGTGATCTTTGTCTTCGGATTTTCTCATTTCGGGTTCTATCACTCAGAGAAACTCGTAACGTTTTGTTAAAGCACGGTCAATCTTCTGTTATTTTTTGAGGAGTTCAGTGGGCCTATTTTTGTATCTAATCCCTAAAATTTAACATAACATCAAAGTTCACCGGATCATAGCCACCAGATCATAGCCACCGGATCTGTCTGTAACTGATAGTTATTGTCAATCATTTATCTGTCAGTCTTAAATATTTCATGAAAGAATGTCAAACAATTCTGATTACGATTTATTGGCTAATCCATTGCTTAGAACGTTTTTAAGTCTGATGCTGATCTAGGGTGCAATTTTTGAATATCACTGAGTGACTAAATATCATCAAAAAGGCCGCAAATCACCATTTTTCAGAGGATTTACAGAGGAGGCACTTGTATCGATATCATAGGTATAAGAATTTTAGTCATCAATGAGTTCCAGATGTATAGAAATTTGGAAATCGTGAAATAAACGGAAATTTTAAAGACGTTTAGTCACTCGATGATTTTTAAAAATCACACCCCTGTTCGGTAATTATTTGCATATAGTTATTTGGACATCAGAATTTAAGTTAAATTAATTCAACAGCTCTATACACATCCTCCATAAAGTCCTTAGCTCTCAGACACGAGTCGCCAATTAGTAGTAGGTACTAAAGGAAAATGTGGCCGACGGGTAAAATTACGCGACTATGCGTAGGTACATCCACACACAAATACTTCTTATCTGTACGTACAAACTCATAATTATTATTGGTCATATTCTATGGAAAATTTTGCATGGACACGAAACTACACTATATGTGAAGTCAACGTTATTTAATTTTGTTACGCATTCCAACCAATTTTAACAAAACGATTTACGCCTTGCTTGTATTTATTTGTGTAACTTATATTGCGTTATTACCAACTACCTTCATCTTGGGATATTTGTCCAACAGTTTGTTTACAGAACGACTTTACAAATCCTTGAAATTGGTCTGAGGCTAGCTAAATCTACTAAAAAAACTAGTCAAGTGGGAGTCACGTGGAGTACAAGTAGGCTACCATAGTAAACACTAATTAGTCAATTAACACATTTTTTACGCAGTTTCTCCTTACGGGTATTTTCCATTTCTTCCGTTCTTGAGGTACTGAACCTTAAAAATTAAAACCACTTCACTTTTTTCAGGGTTCCATTAAAATTGGGAAAACGGAATACATCGTTCATCCTATGCTGGTTTATCATCAGATTCGGAGCCTGGATATGCTTAGGATTCTAAATAAAAAAATCCTAAATTCCCTTCAAAAAAGATGTTGCGAACTGATGATCCTGGAAACGACTAAATCAATTTCCACCAACTAAAGCTAAGAACCATTTCGCAAATACCATTTTTTATACAAAAATACAGCATTGCAATAAAAACACTCGTTAACATACAGACAACCACACTATAAAAACACACGGCTTCAAAACTTATAACACCCCTCTTATTAGTCGGGGTTTAACAACATTTCTTTCGTCCCGGGACTAAATCGTTCGTGGACTTTTACTCAGACATGGATTTTCAGAGTGGTTGCTGTCATGATACCCCTTGGACTCTTGGATATCTTATTGCTTAGCTACCTTGTTATACTGTTTATTCGACTGCACCAACATGGTTTATGTTGTGCATTACCCGACTACGACAAATCAAAAGGAGGGTTATGATCTAAGCAGTCTATGTACTATGTATGTAAGTTTGTTCATCTATTCCCCTCATAGCTATGAAACTGCTTATTGTATTTTGACAAATGGGGTATCATATGAAACGTCTCGTCGGTCACTAAATTCGATATGGCAAAAACATAATGCAATTTTCCAACCTTTCAGGAATATTATTAATATTATTTCATGAGTTTATTCAAAAAATATATCACATAGACTAAAGATTCAAAAAAATTAGATAAGTAGTAATTTAAAAACTAAAAACCGACTTTGCAAAAGCTGAAAAAAAGTATAAAAAGTTAAAGGCCTTTACAGAATCGTGGATTTGGCCTTCCTCAAAATGTTTTAAACATTTTGATACTTGTATAATAGCTTTTGCTTTGCCGGGCTTTTATTATAATTTAGGCAAAATAATAAAATATTTACTGTTAGAAACTTATTCATTTATTTATTTTTATATTATATCATGAAACCATTGTTCATACAAATAATTATACCTATTGATAACATAAACTATGACAACTAGCAAAACCACAAAACTATGGCGGCGAGTTTAAAAATATACCACACCGGGTGTTCATGAGTCACTTAATATTGGAGCAAGATTACCATACAAGGCCATTACATGAGAAGTTTGAAAAGAATTCGCTATTAAGGAAATTGGCTTTTAATAATGGCAGTTGGTAAAATGATATGGTGAAACGATGGGATATGAATGGAGGAGTGAGTCATCTGGTATTTGTGAGGGCTTGTGATGGATGAATGTTGATGGAAAGAATCAATTCGTTTCACAAATGAGAAATGGTACCTAAGTGTACGGACCAACAGCATATCAAGTTATTTTATTTTATAATAAATCAGTTCAAAACTCACAGCGGCAACGAGCGGTCGTTTGATTTCCATCCTCGTCCAATCAATTATCATAGCATATATTATGTGAGGTTTGCTGGAAGAAAACTCTTTTTAGGGTTAAGCTCGCCTTTGTACATGTCCTTTAGTTCTGTCTTGTGTTCTTATTATGTATATGTGTGTACAATAAAGAATAAAGAATATGTGTAGGGAAAAAGAATCTTCTACACTAAATTAAAATGACAATAAGGAAAATAGCACTAGGTTCAGATAAATAATACAAGAATAAAAGATAATAAAAATAAAGACAAATTATGTTTACTAAGCAATAAATTTAGAAGCCATTAACTAAGACATCGATTTAATTTAAATACCATAAAAACTGACAAAGCCAGTCGTACAGACTCCAAACGGTCAGATATATCATATTACATTGAGCTGTGAAACTAGTTTTTGCAAATCATATGGCTTTTTGTCACACCTGTTAGTTGGCTGTTGCCAATATTTTACGCAGATCTTTCGTTGACTTTAAACTGGAATTGATAAATCTTGCGATAAAGATTTACCCCCTCATTCATAGTCATCTTTTAAACCTATTTTAGTTGAAATATGTTTTGTCTTGTTTTGACGTGTGACATTTTACATCAGAGAAAAGAAAACAAAAGCTATTTTTACTAAAATAGGTTTAAAAAATGATTATGAACCTTAATTTTATTCCTCTGAATAGTACATAGTATATTGAGGGGAGAAAGTAACCGATTCCCAGCGAGGGTGTAGTTCGAATGAAATTAATGTATTTAAAGGAGGGGTATACTTTTAGGCCGGACACATCATAGCAAATAAGGTAAAAAAAAAAAAAAAAAAAAAACTAGACGAAAAAAACACTACAAAAAGACAAACAGACTTGTAAAATTAAATTAAAAATGGGTTTGAACAAAAAGTTTATGAGCTTTCATCAATAAACGTAAAAATTAATAACTTCTTAGACTTATCATATTGTCAGTCATCAATTCTAATCTTTTGAAACCTGAAAAGAGGAATATTTAGGTCAAGAAGTGTCCCTATTCAAGTTTCATAAGATTTAGATAGCGCTAAGGCTGCCAAAATGATCCCCATTATTGCGTTCCCCATTGCCATTTGCGACTGTAATTGGGGGTAGTACAAGATAAACGAGTGTTACAGATGTCCATCGGCGACGCGCGACGGTGTTACCGTCTAGACAGCTTATTAGTCACCATTAAAGTAAAAAAATCAAGCGCGAGTGGCACTCCCTAGGCGTACTTAATTCAATTATTTCGTAATAATCAGAGCCCTTTTCGAGTTTCAGGCACTTTTTTCTTCACCATCCCATTTTAGAGGTTAAAGTTGAAATATCTCAATTTTAGACTTTTTCCTTTTTTATGTCACAAAACCTCCTTGCATTCCACATTTCCATATTTTTTTTTTTTTTTTTTTTGAGATGATGAAAACTGTGGTGGTGCCTATCGTAAAGAATAAAACCGGTGACATTAGTGATAAAAACAACTACAGACCGATTTCACTGGCCACTGTTGTAGCAAAGGTGCTGGATAGTCTGCTTGATGCTCAACTTAGTCGTTATCTGGAACTTCATGATAATCAATTTGGTTTCAGACCTGGAATGTCAACAGATACGGCTATTTTGAGTTTGAAGCAGACTGTCAAGTACTATACTGATCGTAAAACTCCCATCTATGCGTGTTTCCTAGACCTTTCGAAGGCATTTGACCTGGTTAGTTATGACGTGCTGTGGCAGAAGTTAACAGAACTGAAATTGCCACCAGAACTTAATGACATATTTAAGTTCTGGTATCGTAACCAGGTCAATGTTGTGCGATGGTCAGGAGCTTACTCGGAGTCATACAGGTTGGAGTGCGGGGTGAGACAGGGGGAGCTGACTTCTCCGAAGCTCTTCAACCTGTATGTGAATGCGCTGATTGGTGAGCCCAGCAGCACGCGTGTCGGTTGTTACATTGACGGTGTCTGCGTCAATAACCTTAGCTATGCAGATGACATGGTGCTGTTGAGTACATCTACGTGTGGCTTAGCCAAATTGCTTAACATTTGTGAGAGGTATGCTAATGAACATGGCCTAAAATACAATGTTAATAAAAGTGAGTGCATGGTCTTTCAGGCCAGAGGAAGTTGTCCAGTGTCCTCTATACCACCCATAGAGTTATATGGAGCACCTGTTAAGAGAGTAAACGAATTGAAATACCTGGGACATTTCCTGACCTCTGACTTGAAGGATGATGTTGACATTGAAAGGGAACGGAGGGCGCTGTCTGTAAGAGCGAACATGATAGCCCGCCGGTTTGCACGCTGCTCCAAAGAAGTGAAAACAACGCTTTTTAAGGCTTACTGTTCGAGTTTTTACACATGCAGCCTGTGGGTAAATCATACGCAAAAACAGTACAGCGCCCTGCGTGTGCAGTATAATAATGCGTTTAGAATGCTGATGGGGCTGCCTCGGTTCTGTAGCGCGTCGGGGATGTTCGCTGAGGAGCGCGTGGACTGTTTCTACAGCATCATGCGCAAGCGGGGAACATCTCTGGTGCGCAGGGTTCGGGCCAGCTCCAACGGTATTCTGAGCATATTTGCAAATAGGTCTGACTGTGTATACATGTACCACTGCACTATGATGCATGCCCTCACCAATGACAATCACTTCAAATATGACATTTATAAGTAATTTTAATAATGACTTGCCGTGTATTGACATTTTTAATTTAATTAAGTACCTGTGTTGATTTTTATTTTGATCAAATGGTTGAGTATGTCTAGCAGTGGACTTCCACAGGCTGGTGTTGATGATGACATATTTAAATTATTGTAAATATACTCACTAACCATAGAATAGGCAGGCTTGGTGTATTTTACTAACCCAGTGATCCTTGTTGATTGAAAAATAAATGACATAATAATAATAATAATAATATTTCAGAACTGAGGCCTAATAATAGAGATTTAGTTCAAAAACTATTCAGTACAAAATATCGGTTCCGTGATGTCCGCAGCTCCGCAGCTATAATTTAAAGGCACAGTAGCAGAAGGTCTACAGACTTCTGCGATTAAAGTTATTCAATGATGACGGATGTCAACGACGAACCGGTTTTTTGTACTGAATAGTTTTTGAATTGAATCGCTATATTAACTCATGGTAGGCCTCCTGTAAAGTTAATTGAAGTAAAAGTTTTTAATTTTTACAATTTCCATAAAAAATACACATTCATTGCCATATATTTTTAATGTATTGAGTTAGAAGCTCGATTTTATGGCACTATAAGCTCACAGACATTTATTATTTGGTGTACATTTCAAGTTGATAACTTTAACAGTTCAAGACAAGGAGTTTTTTAATATCATTAAATGATGTAACTGACATTTGGCCCATGTGATGTTAAGCGGTACCCCGGTAACAAATGCAATAGTACCTCTTAGGCTACCTCCACTTAGGACGCGCCCTACTTACCATATCATATATAGCAATGCGAGCTTACTGCTTGGCGGCAGAAAAGAAATACAACTGCCCCGGATGATCTCTTACACAAAGAGCTCTACTACTACTCTTAACAGACAGTCGGACGACAGTAAAGTGACCCTGTAAGGGTCCCGTTTGTTCTTGTTAAGGAACCCTAAAAACATCATTCAAATAACAAATAATCTGCTAAATTACGAGACCTAAGGAGTGATTTCACCAACAAATAAACAGGCCGTTAAACAACTGTTACGCCGAACCAATGCTTTTAAAAGGTGTTTTCAAAAATAATCTGTCACCTTGACCAATGGTTAGATTTAACAAGACATTTATTAACTAACAGAGTATGGTGAAATTAACACTTAGGGTTGTTTTTTCAATGAAGTTACATTACAAACACACTGTTAATAATAAGTTTTATTATTGTCACATCACGCGTCTAGACTAACTGACGCAAACAAACGAGGTCCCTGACTATAGTCACGACTGCATTAATGGGTGTTGGGTGATGTAATGGGTCTATTACAATCATTCAATGACTGACTACTGATTGATTGGCTCAAGAATGCATTTACATAAGTAAATGAATCCACGGGATGTTGATGGTCCAAATTATTTTCCCACTGTGTTGCGAATTGTTTAGATGTTCGTATACAAAATGATAAATTACAGATTAATTCTAGAAGAAATAGGATCTCAGAATTACCATACCTATTTCTGCCGCCAAGTAGTAATGTAAGCATTGCTGTGTTCCAGTTTTAAGAGTATGGGTGCCGGGGAAATGACAGGCACATGAGACTTCAGCTTTCTGTCTCATTTTTTAATGCTTTATAATTAAATTTGTGGTTTAAACACAGGCTCATTTAAAAAACCAATTAGATAATTAAAAAAGTTTAAAATAAAAAAAAACAATTTTAGCATTAGCCTTATTAGAGAATTCATTATTTTTTCCTTCAATTATTCACATCAGCAATCCTTTGATTTCTTAATTCAACTTATCAGTCAGGTGTCGGACAGCATCTTGTCGTTCATTCGTTCAATTACATAGATCGTTGAAGTTGCAACAGTAATAAATCGAAGCTTTTAAACCTGTGCTGTCTTGTGAGTTAGCACGTTATACAAATCAGTGGATTGGCTCTCTGTGGTCTTTTGGGTCTCGTCTTTTGTAACAAGCGGAGCGGAGAGTTTTTCTTACACATAGGAACTTTATTTAATTACTAGCGGCCGGTTTGCGACTTCGTCCGCGTGGTCCCGGTGGTCCAGTCAATAAGTGGTAAATAAATTATAGCCTATTCTGATATATAAGCAAATTATTGTTAAGATTCATCAAAATCCGATCAGTAATTTTTACGTGAAAGAGTATCAAACATCCATCCATCCATCCATCTAAACAAACTTTCGCATTTATAATATAAATGAGATATTTCCAGCCTCGCCTTTGCCTTGAGTTCGCTTTTGTATTTCTTTTATGTGTAATAAAGAATTTTCTATAAATCTATAAATCTATATTTTTAATACTTTTTTCTATTTCTATTCCTATTCCTATTTATATATTTAGTTATATTTCTATTTATATTTCTATGGCACGTCACTAAACGTTCGCTTTCTTGATCCCATATTATTACTGCCAGTTCCCATCCCTATCCAGCCAGCATACACCCTGAACGACATTGTGTAGACGTTGTGGTTGCCAAATAGCTGTCAGTACTTCGACAAACAGAGAGACCAACATTACAGTTCAGAGAGTTGCTATAAGACATCTTTCACATTTCTCTATTATACCCAAGGAACTAAATCACATTATGCTAGTGCCAAGGCCGAATTAAGAGGGCGATTTGATTGTATCAAACGACTGGAGACTAACAAGGCCATTTCAAATCCTACGCTCTCCAGATTCATACGAAGCAAGGATGTGTTCCTTGATCCGGATTTTTGCCCAGCTGGCATTGTTTACCGACGCTATAAGGAAGCAATACCGCAGATTAGGCAATCGTATCACTACATCGTATCACCACTCGTATCACCACTCGTATCACTACATCGTATCACCACTCGTACCACCACTCGTATCACCACAGGTAGAACCACTACTCGTGCAGGTAGGTACCTGGAACCTCCGCAATACAAAAGTTTGAAGTATAAATATATGTTAATCTGTAAAGTATAGGTATATTTCTATGGGCTTATTGTTGATGTATAATTTTATGGAACTAATTACGTACGTAGTCTAAAATAAAGATATTGTTTTTACTTTTTATTACGTTTTTCCAGCCATTCAACGCTCCGCTCATGAAAGGCCGAGGCCTTAAAACTTTAACGGGTCGTAAAACAAAGTGATGGCCAGTCTAGGAGCGCTATTTGAACTTCATAAAGAATATCGTATGTCTCTGTTTGCTAAAACAATAAAACTGAGGAAAGTAAAGAGCGCTGTGCACGTGAAACTACTAATTTGTGAGCGTTTATATTAATTTTTTATGAGTGTTTGTGCGGTTTCAAATGTTGTTTACACAAATAATAAAAATGCAAAAAAAAAACAAATAACAAGGGGGTAGATTAGTGGCAGTGCTGGTGCGCCGCTGTGCAAATGTTTACTATCAATGTCTAAATGGACATCAAGTCATTTTGACATAATTGTCAAAATGACTTGATGTCCATTTAGACATTAGACCATTAGACCGCACGGGTGTGCTACACACCGCCGTCTTCAAGTGTAATCATTAAATAAGTTTTAGTAAGGTATCTATAAGGTATGTATTTTTAGCATAATTTGTTGTACATTTCTCATTTAGCCTGAAGTAAATATATTATTATTATTTTTATAATGCATAAAATTATGACAATTGACAACGAACATTTTATTCTTTGTTTTAGGAAACGACAAACCGTAGAAAGAGTAACCAATAGAATTCTAGATAACTTTCATCGCAGACATACAAGAAAGAGAACAACTTATGCATACGTCATGTAAAGAAATGGGACAGAATTATATGATTCTCAGTCGCATGTCGCGTGCCAGTTTTTTGAAGGTCAACCCACTACTGTGCTAAGCAGTTCTGTATAAGTATGCTTTGTGTGAAAAATATATTTGAAAAATAGCTATATGTATGCCTTTAATATTTGAGGAGTTCTCTCAATTCCTCATGGACTCCATCATCTGAACTGGATTAAAAAAAAATGGAACCTATCTGGAAGTACATCCTTTCAAATAAAAAAAATATTTTCCAAATCGGTTTATAAACGACGAAGATATGAGATAACAAACATTAAAAAAAACCGTTTTGAGAACCTCCTCCTTTTATTAAAGTCAGTTTAGAATAGATTTAGAGCACAGAAAAATACGCTGAATGAATTGTAAATAGTAAATAACAAATTCCTATAACGAATTTCTTTCGAAAAATGGTTCAGTGTAGTGTATTCGGATGTAAGTCTTGTCGTTCTATCTCACATGTGGCACGTCATCCATTTGTTAATTCGTTTTTTTTATATTCTACTACGTTAGCAAACAAGCATACAGCCCACCTGATGGAAAGCGGTTACCATAGCCTACAACACCAGAGGCATCACATGCGCGTTGCCGACTCTATAAGAACTTTAAAACGCCCTTTTTGAAGAACCCCATACTGTAGTCACTAGAGTCTGTAGTTACTCTATCTACGCGACAAACAGTTAAATTTAACGTAATTGTTAGCGTAAACATTTTACTAAACAGCCAAGTTAACTTGTCGTTGGCTACTAATCAAAATGAAACCACGATTGTCGCCAACCTCAATGATCGAGTCTCATGCCAGTACCCAGATAAACCAAAGTGAAGTGTTTGCATGCCGGGGCGGGGCTTGTGCGACCTCTGTGCCGGGTTCACGTGCGCATGTGCCGGTTTTACTTGACAATTTGCGTATACTTGTATACTTGCGGTCGTAGTTATGTAGGTACGATTATAGCCAAGCTTATAACCAAACTGTCCCGTTCGCAACTTCGTCTGGGAGTAATTTGCAAAAGTATCATGCAGTATTTCGTTTTAAATTCGTACATCCTTTTCATACTTAGATGCTTTTTGCCGTGGTATGTCAGACCAAAGAATAGACACCTCAATTTCCTCATGTCGTAAAAGCCAACTAAGGAATTACACCAGACGATGGGCAACAGCATCCACCTGAGTACTTAAGAGGGCACTATACTACAATTTAAGCTCCCTCTTTAACGCACGCGATAAGCCGCGCGCCATCTCGCTCGCGCTAGCGAGTGTCGTGCACAAAAATGAAGTTTTTTGTTTATTATGGCGAAAATAAAATGTTTATCAAAAAACTGATTTTAGCATAAGAATAATAGTAGATTATGTACTAAGGGAATAAAGCAGTGTCTTATGTCGCGGGCGGCATATTGAACCCTGAGCGTAACGAGGGACTCTAAAGTTAACTCCCGAGTGTAGCGAGGGAGTTATATAGAGTCCTGAGTGAAGCGAGGGGTTCAAGCTGCCCAAGACGAAGACAGGCTTTATTCCAGAGGAGCATACTCTACTTTTCACACCTACTGCGAGGCAATAAAAGGCCAGGGCTCCATTAAATAAGTATCCTCTGTTTTGATAAACTCTGGAGTCATCATTATCGTTCGACATTTTTTGTTAACACTAATATTGTCACTGACATAATATTATATTACAAAAATATTGCAATAAAATTCACTGAAAATCACAGCACTAAACATCTCTTTTGTTTCACATTCTTTAAAATCGCGCCTATTTCTTTTTTTTTTCGAGTTTTGCTATAGTGGCCAGTTCGATTTTCGAACAAACCTCTTTACAATGCCATATGGACATTTTTTTACTGAGTTTTCCACGAGTTTCTAACACGAATTTGTCGTTCTAAATTCAAATCACTTTAATCCCTAGGGAGTTTCATACAACTTTATATCCCTAGAGAGACAATGCTGTACTTTACGTTGAGGTTGCATGATTTGTAATTGGACATTGTCGAGCAGGTGGTGTGAAAATAGTTATTACCTACTTGTTGTAGTAAAATTAATCTTAAAACACCGTAGGGTTCATGAGATTTCTTTCAAAACGTGTGGGAAACTAGGATTTTTCATTAAATAAAACTATCGAGGTTTTTTTTAACATATCGTGTTTTCAACTTTACACAATAAATGCAAATCCAATTGCAGACCTTCGTTTTCTATTTGGTAAGGAAATTACTTTTTTCCCGGGTAATACTTACTGCTTTGGACTCCTTGAAACTGATATAGGGCATCCGGGGTATATTGAAACGTGATCCCTGTAGTCATCCTAGGACCATGGCACTTAACATCAACACATTTAAATACTTACAAAGCCATGTTTCAGTGCTGTTAAAATACTTTCTGAAAAAAACACCTTGACCTGTGTTTTTTTCATAAAATAGGTCTGCGATAACAATAACAGTTAGCTTCAAAGTGAAACGCCCTTGAAAAATCAAAGAATCTAGACAAACAGAATATTCACACAAAATCGTAAATTTGATGTGGTGCTAATAGTCTAAGAGCCAGTGGTAATCTTCTTAGCTCCGTGAGTATTTAGTATAAATACTATTTAAGACGGGTAGAACAATTTTAGCAATAAGGCAAACATTCAAACAACAAACAAACAAACAACATTTCAAACATTTTCAACTATTGAGTGACCGAATAAAAATTCAAGAAAGTAAATACTATTTTATTAATTGAAATGCAACAATAACTTTTATTTGAACCTCTACTCAGTATCACAACCCTGGCCATTATTTATAACCATTTTTCTGCCTCTAGCCCTCTATATGCATATTTACACAAGCTGTGACCAGAGGCCCAATACTCTTATTTAAAAAACATTCCTGTCACAATAATAATCTCGTGTCAGTCGCACTGTCACATAGTAACTATTACTTAATCTTCGCATGCATACGCGAAGATTAAGTAATAGTTACTACCCGCTCGAGCGCCAAATGTCAAAGTTTTCTACCAAAATGGGCAGCTGTGTGGCGCCTGAGCGGCCTGAGCGGTGACAGTGCGACTGACACGAGATTATATTGTGATTTAATCGTTTTCTAAATAAGAGAATTGGGTCTCTGGTAGAAGGTAAAACAGCGCCGTCGCTCATATGACAAGTCTTTCGCATGATATTATAAAATAAACACCGACTCCTGTTCTATAATGTTAGTTCTACAATTGTATCGATACCTGAATAAATCACAGTAAGTGGATCGTAATGGCATTGTATACAAATGTGAACGTTCTTCAAAATATGATGTTAGTAGTCATTGAACAAGGCGGTGAAAAAATAATCTGTTTGAAGGTTGGCTTGCCTTATTGCCAGGTGTACACGGGCGAAAAAAAAACAGCTTTCAGTAATTTGACGTCCTCTGTGGCTCGGCGGGCGAGTAGCTGGCTGAGATCTGAGAGGTTGCAGGTTCGATTCCCGCTGCAAGACAAATGTTTGAATGATCTGCATTTTTTTATGTTAATTTCAGAAATCATGCCATATAGCCGCTGGTGCTGTGGTGTGTCCAGACTAAGAATAAACCCCTCCGTCTACTCCCGTAGATGTCGTAAAAGCCGACTTAGATACACCAGGGGATGGGCAGCAGCATCCACCTGAGTACTCAACGCCAATACTGCCACCAATCCGCCTGCCAAGCGTGGTGATTATGACAAATCCCCCAATTGCATTCTATGGGGGAGGCCTCATCCACAGTGGATGTCTATGGACTGATGATGATAATGAGGTATTATGAAAAGGCTTACCCTCTTATTCATAATCATTTTTAAACCCATTTTGGTTAAAATATGTTTTGTCTTGTTTTGACGTATGATATTTTACATCAGAGAGAACAAGACAAAAGCTATTTTAACTAGAATAGGTTTATAAAATGATTATGAATAAGGCCCTTAGAAGTAAGCTTAGTTTAATATCATGTAAATGTAAAAATATAAAAAATAAAAAATACTGGTAGCGATTCTGTGCCATAAATTTAAACTGCACTACACATTTTACTACACTTCTTTGTGCTTTTAGTAAAAATATTTTTTACTAGTTGCGCCCCGCGGTATCACCCGCGTGAATAATGATGAAAATTTATGATGATGATGATGATGAAAAGTAGCCTATGTGTTATTCTGATGTATGAGCTATATTATTGTAAAGTTTCATTAAAATCCATTCAGTAGTTTTTACGTGAAAGAGTAACAAACATCCATCCATACTCACAAACTTTCGCATTTATAATATTAGTAGGATAGTTGACTTAGATTGAGAAAATAGGAAAGCGGACATACTAATGATCTACATCCGATTAAACGAAAAAGAATGAAAAAACATCGTTACATAAAAATAATTATTGTAACTGTGTAGCTGTAGAGTAAAAATACCAGTACAAAATTAATTAATTCTCGTAGCACTCTCTGATTCGTAGCACAACAAGTCCGAACCGCGTAGCACTTTAATAACAGAGTAAAAACTATCAAGTACGGAGAAGCTTTGGCGTGTCCGGCCAGAAAAAATACCACTCTGTCTCCTCCCTTGGACGTAGTTGAAGCCGATTAAGAGACGGGCAGCAGCATCCACTTAGTGACCACCAATCTGCCTGCCAAGCGTGATTATGGTAAAGCTGCCTATGGAGGCTGCTGATGATGATGATGGGGATGCTACTAAAGTCTTGGAATTTAAGATAGTCTTGCTTGAACTTTTTGTCACAAACTTTGATGATGAATTGTGTTGCTGACTTATTATGAAATTCGGCATATATAAAAACATTTCGTGAGTGCTAAATAAACTTTGTGTACACGTCTTTAAAAAGCAATAATGTATGCACGTAGGAGTTTATTATGACAGTAGATCACAGTGTTTCCTCTATTCTTCGAATTGTTATAGATACATAGATAGAAGATAGAAAACACTTTATTGCACACGATATTGAAAATTAAAACATTATATGTATTTAATATTAATAGTATGATGACTGACTGATTTAATGTGATTTAATTTTGTGTATTTTTGCCATTGACAAATATTTATATCAATGATTTTTGCTCTAATTTTAATTGTAATGTGCACCTATATGGATTGTATTTACGTGAAATAAAATTGATAATAATAATTATTAATATAATTATAAGTATGGAAGTACAGTGGGCGGTGAAAGCAATCTCTTGCGGCAACCTTAGGATGTACTGGAATTGTTGAGAATGATAATGGATGGTGGTGTAAAATCAATACATACGGTGTACTTCATCACGAGCCTGTTAACGACCACTGCTGAAACCTCCCCCATTGAATACAATGGTGGGATTTGCCATAATCACCACGGTTGGCAGGCGAATTGGTGATTGCGGTTTGGTGCTAAGTACTCAAACAGACGCTGTTATCCCTTAGTAAGGCGTTTACTACTCCCACGGGAGGAAAAGGAGGGATATATTAGGTCACGCACACCGCGGTCATGGTGTCCTTCATAATATATAAATATATAACTTAACTACACGTAAAATAAATAAAAAAAATATGTTATATATCTGAGTATATTACTAAAGCTAACTCAACAGCTTTTGTTATTGAATTTTTATAATTCTTCTAGATTTATTTCCCAAAAAGGATTAGTAATAAAAGATTATCTCACCATACAGAGTGATTTTGCTATATGTAGGGAACACATTAATAGGATAACAAATAGGACAAATAACAGGGTAATCAGTAGGGGAATCGAACAAACATCCAAACATTCAAACAACCAAACTTTTAAAATAATATGTAAGATTTTATGAGGTAATACATACCTTGAGTTCAGACTAGATAAAATAATCAGGCATCAATAACCTTATTAATAGATTCGCTTCGCAGAAAGTTCTTCAAAATTGTTTACAAACAGCGCGAAAAAGAATTCTGTTTCATGTTAAGTATTTATTTTTAATGCGGTATTGGTTGACTGAATCGGAAATAACATAACTAGTTTGTAGTAACGGATCAAAAATCCCGACAAAAATAACAAAACAAGGATGATTTAATCTCAGTATAAATGTATAATCCTTGAATAAAAAGCATATTATATAGGTATACATACATTGAGGTGAGCATGTTTTTGTATTTGTATTTATTTATTGCTCACATGTACATACAATATAGTTAGTAATAGGTCTTATTTTTACTGTTAATCAGGTAGGTACATGAACCCCGTCAGGGCGCTGCAATTTGGAGTCAAGATCAAAAATAAAAATTACAGAACAATACTTATGTTAGTTATTAAAATACAAGTCAAAACAATTTAAAACAATGTCATAATCACATAAGAGTAGAAATAGGTAAGGTTTATCAAATTTAATCTCTCGCATGTATACAATACAATAATATGTCAAAACTAAAAGAAGGTAGGCAAATCAAATCAATTATATATGTCAATTACAGAGTAGACAAAAACATTAAATTAAATTAAATAGGTTAATGAGTAGGCTAAACAAAAACAGGAATTAATTAACTAATTTTTACATCTATTTTATCTATTTTTTTGAATTAAATTAAATTAAATTACAACGCAGCCTGAACAGTCTGAATGGTCTAAAGAAGAAAAAAAAGAAAGTGGAAAGAAAAGTGGAGTTAAAACTGTATAAGAACTGTATAAGCGATCGCTACACCAACATTAAAATATCTAAACCGCATGTATCACATGAGCATACAGTACAATGATTTAATTGTATAAATTCTACTATTTGGATGTTCAAAACATTAAATTAAGAGCAGTCCGTTATGTACTACTTGCACTGATGATTCATGTATCGCAAAAAGTCAGTTGTTTTTTAACTTGTCAATTGATCAATTATATTTTTTATTGACCATCATATTTATCATCCCACCGTGTTTTCATTGACGTTGACATATCCTAATTGGATTGTTAAACATTATAATTAGCAGATAATTGGCAAAGATAAAAAGGATACCGTTGGAGAGACACATTTATCGAGTAGGTAACTACTGTAACAGATTTTATGGCATGTCTATGGATCCAATCATTAGAAGAAGGGATAGTTTAGAAGGACGAATGGTGGTGTTGATCGAGCACGAAACAGTTCTTCCAGTTTATTAAGATGTTTATCTACAACTAGCTGCGCCTCGCAGTTTCATCCACGTAAACAATGATCAAAATTTATGATAATAATGATGAAAAGTATCCTATGTATTAATCCAGGGTATAAGGTATTTCGATTTCAAATTTGGATTAAATTTGTTCAGCCGTTTGAGCGTGAAGAAGTAACAAATATACTAACAAACTTTCACATATAATACTAGTTAGTTAAGGTTCACAGGCGTTATCACGAGAAACACATTACATAATATATTATACAGTCAACATATAACTGTATTTTGCAACACGGTAATGCTAATCACGAAACTTGTGGGCTACGCACGCTCAGACATAGCTCAGAAAACGTTAATCCCGAACGGAGGAGGAGCACCAGTCAGTCATGGGGATTAACAATCTCGTTTTATGATCCTGGAAGAAAAGAAAGAAAGAAAATAAATTATATTTGTTTATCCCCAAAAACATAAGATGATATTACATTTTTTAAGAAACAAAAAAAAAACCTAATTATCACAAAAAAGAAACAAAAGTAGGTAGAAACCGAACTCTCCGAACTCTCTGTCGAACTAGGTAACTGTCAAGTTGTTTTAACCGGTCTTTTCGTTCTAAAAGCATTCCCCTTCATCCCCTTGAATAAGAACTATTCTTATTCTAAGCTTCGTCCGCTCAATGACGGTTTTTGTTTCGTTAAGAAACTGACCACCAGAAAAGTAAGAGAAAGTAAAATCACAAGGAAAATTACTGCAAAGAAACAACTACTATTTACTATTAACATAGCTATTTATTTTAAAGCGTTAAAAATGTATAAGAATTGCCGTGGTGTGTCCAGCTTAAGAATAGAATATAATATGTCTCCTCCCAGGGTTATTGTAAAAGCTAATTAAGGGGTTACACCTCTTGGTGGGCAGTTTCCACCAAACTATTTAACACCAATACTGTAATCACCAATCCGCCTGCCAAGCGTGGTCATTATAGCAAATCCAAATTGCAATAGCAAATTGCATTTTGTGGGGGAGGCCTCGTCCAGCAGTGAACATCTAACGGCTGATGGCGATGATGATAATGATGAGAGATATGGTTGTTTTGAGGTAACCTTCGTGATATTTCAAAAATGTCACCCTTTGGGATCATTCCTAAGAACCGAAAGTTCCAATTAAATACTTTTACTCCGTTGATTTTCCTATTAACCTAGGTAGCTTTCACTGCGGGTCACAAGAAGTCAGTAGATGCAGGCGGCTCAGGGCTGTTCATTGTGGCATTCTATGTGGGAGGCTAGCAGTGGACTTCTGCAGGCTGATAATGATGAGGTAGCTTTCCAAGAAACAAATTAATCCCTACAACAAATAATAGATATGAAAAGATACAAATGTGTATATTATAATCTTAACCTACGTCCTTTCAATTGAATTTGCACACATTTCTCCCACACCTTCTGAGATTTTCATCAAAGTCGTGAAATGCTACTGTGTTGACATACAGAATCAACAAAAACAGATTACAAAGACCTATTTGTTTTATACAGCGGGGACAAGGAAACTGAAAACAGTAGTCCATCTTATAGAAAAACGACTCAACTCGATTTTTTCACTGTTTTCCCTTATAAATACCATCTCGGAGTCTTCAAGTCGAAGATCTTTACCAGGTCTAGTAAAATCCGCGCTAAATCCTTTCACCGTTCTTGAGGTGAAGTGCCTGTAAAATATGCATACCTCTATTTTTTTGTCTCTTTCGCACAAGGCCGCTCTTTGATTACTACAATTGATAAAAAAAATTAACTAGCTTAATCTTAAGCTTTTTGAATTTCATCGGTAATTTTCTATTAAATCATTATGTTCAGAGTTATCGCGTCACAGAATTAGGCATACTTTATTTACATCAAAAATGTTGGTCTTGCTACATAACGCGAATTTATAGACGTATTTACGCCAAAAATGTGCTAACAGCAATTGGGCTACTGTAGATTCTCTGTGCCCATAATACCATACAATACGTATCAAATACCTATTTCTACAGTGGGAGTACGGATAGTTTCTTTATGAATGGTTTTACACAAAAAACTATTTGCGTAATATGCGCTGCTGAGAGAGTGACAGAAACAGACGAGTTCTCGTAATAAAGTGGGTTGCTCTTGAACTCTTCTGTTTTAAAGTTCATTCAAAATTGGAAGCTGTTCTCTTATTGCATACTAAACTAGATCACATAATAACTAACGGTTGAATATTAAATGCGATAGAAAATAATGTGCAAATGATGAGGGTTTTGAAGTTAGTAATCTTTTAATTTAACCCTCAATCAATTTTTAAACCTTTGATATTAAGCTTTAATAAGCTTTTTTTAACTAAAATAGGTATAACAAATGATTAAGAATAAGGGAGTTAAGTGTCCAGATAATTTATATAAATAAATAAAATTAATAATTATCATCATCATCATTACCACCTTGTTTACGTCCACTGCTGGATGGGGTAGCCCATTGAATACGATGGGGTAGCCCATTGAATACAATGGGGGATTTGCCATAATCACCACGCTTGGCAGGTGGATTGGTGACCGCAGTTTGATGCTAAGTACTCAGGTATAGATGTTGCTGTACATCCTCTGGTGTAAACTCTTAGCAAGGCTTTTACTACATCAATGGGAGGAGAAGAAGGGGTATATTCTTAGGCTGGACACACCACGACACAAATTAATAACATATATTAATAAATGTATCATATCATTTATTGAAACATCTTATTCTGCTGAAAACATTGATGATTTGTTATTCTTCCTCTATGCTCTAAGATTTTGAAATTTGAAATGCTAGGTGTCCTTGTGACACATAAAAGAAAAGTCTAAAATTAAGCTGCAGTTTGTAGGAATAAGTTTATTGTTGAAAAATGTATTTTTCAAAACAAGGTTTTGTTAAATTTGCTATAGAAACCTGATCAAAATGAGCCCAAACACTGCCAGGCTAATACTAATCATCGAGGAGTTCCGTTGTCCATCTTTCGTCTCCATCATCAGATCAGCTCGCCGTCACCATAATATTGATTGTCATCTGGTATGAAAAATTTCAGCTCAATCAGTTACAGATAAAATCGGTCTGATTGAAAATTCATTTGCAATATTCGACCCGGACAAACATACATATTATTATATTGCAAGTTAATTAAGATCTTGTAATAAAAAGTGGCTTAAACTCGAAACGGGCTCTGATGATTTTGAAATAATTTACGGATTGGAACCGACTATCTTACAATAAACTCTTAAAGTAAGCGTCCATTTATTTATATTTCTATAGATACTTATTTCATCGCGTTGATTTTCAACATCACAAACCGATTATGACTAATCAACATTGAAATTAGCATAATAATATTTGATAGGTGTGCGATCTAATGATCGGTTATCAGATTGACGTTTGATTGATATGTATAACTATTCAATTTGACGCTCAGGGCATCTTTTTTTGGCCGTCTGGTGATGTTAAGTGGGCGGTATATTATAGGGATGAGTACTTGTTATGACCTAGTAACATAGTTAGATTAAGTTATTATAAATAAGTTATGTATATTTTGGATGACCTTTGATTATTTTTACCTGTGGAAGTCAGGTCAAGTTGTTCTATTTAGTCTCGGATCATAAGTTTGATGTAGTGAGTTCATATTTATGTTTATAGCCATCATCATTATCATGGTCATCAGTCTGTAGAAGTCCACTGCTGGACCAATAATCTTTATATTGCAATAAAATTTAATTATGCACTTTTTGTTAATTGTAGTTTTACACGCAGAAAACCAGTGATTTTTGTGTTACAAATAAATGAAATTTACTAGACGTTGTTACAAAGATATAGTTTATAGTTTATAGTTTATTTATTAATAACAGATTATTGTTACATGTCATATTGAAAAGTACATTATAAAGTATTTTGGTAATAGGTCCTAGGTAGGTACACAATGATAAATTAATACATATAAAAATAAAAATTAAGTAAGTACTTATTTAAATCCACAAGTTCGTCAGTCATTCACAAAATATAAATTATTAAAATAATATTAAAATTAAAAATTAACATAAGTCAATCTATCTATTGTATTCTAGTATTAGTCATTTCAATTGTCAAAGTGTCGTAATAATAATTAATTTCCAATTACACAATAATGATAAATATTATTTTTTAACAAGTAGGGTTCAAGGAAGTAAGCTCATCACAGTCATAGAACGACTGCTCTATAAGCCATTCCTTGAGCTTCGTTTTGAAGGATTGCGTCGACGGAGCGTCAGTAATAACAGTCGGTAGACGATTGTATACCGTCGGCCCCATGACGTGGATCAGCTTTGACGTTTTTGTAAGCCGCCGTGGAAGCGCCCGCAACCTATCCGCATGCCTATGACCATCACCATACCTCGCATACTTTTCCAAGTTATTCCTAACGTAAAGTGCTGCTTGAAATATGACAAGGTCAGGTACGGTCATGATTCTTAAAGACTTAAAATATGGACGGGCTG
This sequence comes from Epirrita christyi, assembly GCA_951392215.1. Lineage (NCBI taxonomy): Eukaryota > Metazoa > Arthropoda > Insecta > Lepidoptera > Geometridae > Epirrita > Epirrita christyi. Next base: position 4,590,191 of record OX595843.1, read on the forward strand.
ATATGTCCCGTGGGATCCGCACTATGGCGCGTACCGCTCTCTTTTGCAGTCTGAAATGGCGTGAACTCTATCGGCAGCTGTCATTCAAATCTAGCTAAGTACATTTAATAGGCTGTAATGCGATTTCTTAACAGTTTTTATTTATTGAAGTCCAACAAAAACTCTGAAATATAAATGGCAACTGTGTTACCTACTTACCACATTTTTTTAATTTTTTTATTCATATTTATGATATGGACCTTTATTACCACATTGCTCTATTAAATTATGGGTATCTATTTCTATCTATCTATCTACATAAATTCTAGTTTTCTACTACTGCTATTAACTAATTAATTAAATGAATTAAATATTGTAGTTTTTTCTAGTAGCCACGTATTTTATTATAGCTTGTTGAGCATCTACCATTCTGCAAAGTTTTAAGAACTGTGTCACGTGTACTTCAGTTGCTTGGTTTATTCTTCGTGATGCAATATTATTTTGAGCTTTATAGAGTGTTCAAATGAAATTGGCTTTAAAATAACTGATATTAAAAAAATTGCTAATAATACCGAAATAACTTACTGCCAGTAATCAGTTTACCCTGAAATAAGATTAGATTCAAACTTAACTTTTTATGGGTAATACACCGCAAGCCGCCAGTGCAAATAATATTATCTAAGGCAGTTATTTGTTGTGGTGGCGCCTGCTATATATAAAACTGATTATGACGTTAAAGTGTTACTTGGAAGAACTTAGTGGGCTTGAGATTCTAGGTCAATCTTTACTTATAAAGTTATTTTCTTTTATCAGCCTGTATACGTCGACTGCTGGACAAAGCCTCCCTAATTTAATACAATGGGGGGATTTGCCATAATTAACACGCTTGGCAGGCGGATTGGTAATCGCAGTATTGGTGTTAAGCACTCAGATGGATGCTGCTGCCCATACCCAAGTATATCTCTTAGTCGGCTTTTACGATATCTACGACGGACGGAGCGGTTTATTCTTAAGCTGTGCACATCACAGCACCAGCGGTTATATGTCACGATTTTTATTGTGTTCGTATTGGTGATATTTACTTGGTAGATGCTGCTGCCTATCGTATGGTCTCTTAGTCAGCTTTTAGACATCTACGGGAGGAGACGAAGGGGTCTTTTAGGCCGGACACACCATGGCTAATCCTTAAGTAGATAATTTAATGTGTGTTAATATAATTTTACTTGCTATGCGCTCTGCACTCTGAGCCCTAATTCTCTAATTTTAAAAACGATGAAATTACAATATAATCTCGCGTCAATCGCATCTGTCACTATTATTACGTAGTAACTATTACTTAATCTTCGTGTATGCATGCAAAGACTAAGTAATAGTTACTACGTACTAATAGTGACTGATGCGACTGAAACGAGACTATATTGTAATATAATCGTTTTTAAAATTAAAGAATTGGGCCTCTGTTTACATATTCGCTTCTGCTCATGACTTATAGCTATGCATTATCCGCTACTCGCCAGCAGTCGAACCAATCTTCTCAATTCTTACAAATAACATGCCATAACAAGAACGCACAATACAATAAACATTATGATTGATAACAATGACGTCATGAGCAAAAGTCCTTATTTGTACTATCGATTACGTATATACATACAATTTTATATGTATAAGGATATTTACTCAAGTACAATGATCTTTTGATTCACTATCGGCCAAGTTTTATATAAGTGATTACGGTGGCATAATTAGTGATAACTGCTCTATTTTTGGAAGTTTTATAATATGATAAGAATAACTTTTCATTTAAAAAACCGACTTCCGCCATTGTATTCGACTAAATATCTGGATGAAAAAAAATGATGAAAAAACCATAGTGATGAAATGTCATGGTCAGGTAAAGGTGAAAGGGTCATGATACTTTCTGAATGCAAATGCTTGGTTTGTTGCTGAAAATATCAAAATCCCTTCATGTATGCCTACAATATTTGAGGAGTTCCCTCAATTCCTCATGGACTCCATCAACAGAACAGGATTCTTAAAAAAAATGGGACCAATCTGGAAGTATATCTATTAAAAAAAATACAAGCGAATTGAGAACCTCCTCCTTTTTGTGAAGTCGGTTAAAAACTGACTTATCTGATACAAATGCAATACTCAGACCTGGATTATGTGATACATCACCGTCATCACCAAATAACAATTACAGTTACCCATTGATAAGTTCATGTGATGTTGCATGTTCAATCTTCTCCGTGTCTTGGTTGCAATGATCATTAGAACTAGAATTAACCCTCAATTTATGAGATGCATTGTGGGAATACTAGCTTCGTAAGGGTTAGAAGGCCTTAGATAACATAACATACATTTTATTTATTTTATTCTTATTTTATTTTAGAATCTTAATAAAAATATACATTACATAACACTCAACAATCACATTACATAGCCCTGATCCCACACTAGGAGTCCATGTGAACTACGAGTACCATGGTACCATAACAACCAGACCCGGAACAAATATATACAGATCATGCAAATATTTGTATAAAGATAGCTAGAAGAATAGATACTTTATTGCACACCATAATATACAAAAATTTAAACAATTTTTCAAATAAAAACTAAACCTTATTATGTTATACAATGGGTGGTCTTATTGCTTTGTAGCGATTTTTACCAGACAACCATTGAATGGAATGGACTGTATAAAATTTACATGAGGTATTGAAGATGTAGGTACTTACATAAATTATTTATACCTTGATAGAAGATAGATAGAAAACACTTTATTGCACACCACATTAAAAATTTAAACATTCAAACAATCATAATTATAATTATACGTATGTACAATGGGCGGTCTTATCGCTGAGAGCGATCTCTTCCACTTCCTTGATGTGTAGTTACATACATACATACTAATATAGCAATATATTTAGCCTTATATGCAGCGTTAAGCAATAAATGGGCACAGATTAGCTCTTGACAACCCCTGGAATCCGGAACTACGTGGATATTTTTGATAATATGAGGTCAAACTATGAACTTTCAAAACAATGTTATGTGTAAGCTAGTTAAAATCATTTCGAAAGAATTTAGGTAAACGGAAATAGCGTCATACAGCACTATGGTATGTACCGATAGGTTCTAATAGATCTTGATAAGCATTTCGCAAAGTCATACCTTGATAATCACGACTTGGGTTTATCCTAAGGACTCGTTCGTGGTTAAGGTAACTGCTTTCGTAACTATTTAGCACGTTTCTAAAGACGTCAACAATGTAACGATGATCTTGTATTTATTGATAAGTGACCGAATAGATTTTCCGAAGTATGAGTCAGTTTTTTTTATTTGTGTATATACCTAAATTCTTAGCATTTTATTTTAAAATAATTTATTGTAAATGCAGAATAAATAATACGAATATAATTTTTTTTTTAAATTAATCTTATTATAATTAAAATAAATGTCATAACAAATAAATTATTTATTATTAAAAAGTTGATTACAATTCATTTTGGGAAAAATCCAATAAATGGGGGTAATCCCCTTAATGAAAGAAATTAATCAATAAATTTAATTTAATTAAAGGTTTTATATTATGGACAAACATTTGGTTTAAAAAAAATATTGTATAAAATATAAAACATAATATTGAAATTAAAAATGAATATATAATAAAATAAAATAATCATAAATTTTCACTAATTATAACGGAAGAAATTATCCAACCTAAGTTATAAATGGATGAAAAAGCTATGGTTTTTTGGACTGAAGTTTGGTTCAATCTTCCACTGCCCCGCCACGCCGTGACAGTGGGAAGTATTTGGATGGAGTTGGCTCAAGTTTGTTCATCTTGTCATTTTATGATGGAAGCTATATACTGAAATTAAAATTTGTTGTCAGTGTCCCTAAGGTATTTTCAATTGCTTGCCATATCCCGTCATCTTCAGAGAGGTGAGAAGGTTAGGCTTAGGGTTGACCTACATAATTTAAATATGCTTCAGCACTTCGCTACGTCATTCAAAATAGAACAAGTTTTGTATGGGAAGTCCGGTTAGGATTGCTATACAAAACGCGCTTTTATTATGGGTGCAGTGCTGAAGGATACGATGATATTTAGTTTGACTCTTGCAAATAAAAAATAAGCAAACGCCTATACAAAGCAAAAAAAATAAAAAATTACTACCGTAACTTTCTTTCCAAGACCGAATCAACTTTTAAACAGTTGACTTCAAAACAGTTTATTTATTAACATAATTATCACTAGAAACGGGATATTTACCATTATTTTTGAGCATTATTGATTCCCGATATTTCGGCACAGTTTCATGCGCTATGATCACGGGTAAACTGAAGTCTTTGCGACTAAACTGACTTTAACTGAAGTTTTTGAGTTTATTTATTGACTCGCATAATTAGCGTTCTTCGCAATTCGACAACGACTCAAAGACTCGTTTAACCTACTTGTTACACTAAGAATGTGGCAAAAAGGTGTTTGTTGTGTTTCTCAGTATCGAGCCCCTGATCCTGTGACTATTTGCACAGTTCAGCGAGAATCCGTGTTCGCACAGCGAATGACGTCAGAGCTAGGTTTATGACGTTGGCTACACCACACCCAGGATGGGATAGAGTATGGGGCAGATTCACATGGCAATATGCTATTTTTTTTATATTGAACTATAAATACTAAATTGGTGTTATCTGCATGTGGATAAGAATGTGGAGGTTTTGCGTTCCCAAATTCTTGTCTTACCTATTTTAAATGGGTCACTTTTTGATATCGCTTTAATTTAATTATCAGCTAGTAGAAATCCATTGCTGGGCATACGGCTCCATCATATAATGTCTTGATGAATAGTCTTAAGCCGCCTCTATCCACTGACTTTAAAATGTCGTTGGTCTGCCGAAAGGGAAGCCTTCCGACTCTGCATCGTCCTGTTTGTGATTGCTAGGTACTCGAGAACTTTTTTTCACCACCGGTTATCAGTTCTGTTTGGGAGCATTGGAGCCTGCCCATTGCCACTTCAACTTGCTAATTCTAAGAGCAATATCAGAGATTTTGATTCTTCTATGGATCGTTTCGTTTCAGATTTAAACACTTTTTTATTAAACGAGTTTGACCATTTTATATAAAAAGAAGAACTACTGCTCTATTTACAAGGTAGTTCCTGGGTGACCGAGCTTTACTCGGAAAACTTGAAAAAACGCACTTTCTTAGAGATGAAACCTAGCTAGATCGATTTTTTTGCATCCAAAAACCTCAACATACCAAAATTAAATAGAAATCTTTAGAGCTGTTTTCGCGATCTCAATACATTATAATATGTATATATTGCTCGTGTAATAGTATAGGACGTAGGTACTGCACATTCTTTTTGTTTGGCTCCTTCTAACTGGAAGAGACATCATATTCTTAGCTGACTATGTTAAGTCATCAGTAGAAATCTAGTCAACAGAACGTATGTCTAGACAATATGAGATGCAGACATAAAGTGCCTAAGGCACATGCTGTAGAGAGTGTTTGCGCAATGCAGTGGCACTGATTACAATCAAATGTGGGCTGCCAACCAGTACGCGGCTGGCATCTTGGTTATGTATATCTATGGTCTTTGTACTCCTGATAAAAACAGTAATTCCGTACCTCAAAAGATACCAACGAAACCAATAGAATCAATCTGGTGGTTAACCCCCTAAAAATATAACATTTAATTAGGTTATGACGAAATTGTCCTCAATGTACGGAACTCAAAAATAGCATTAAAAATGATCTAGCGATGAAAGGCTTCTAACCCCATGAAAGGTAGAAAGAGATTATGACCCAATAGGCAAATTTTCCCGATACCATGCGAGCAAAGTTATGCGAATGATAGTTTCAAATAAATAATGGTGTTAATTTATTTAGAATGCAAACATCTCATAATAATGTTAACATTTACTAAATGGCTAATTTTGCGTAGAATCTCACCCACAGGAATTTTTATAGTGGCTATCTCAAATATAGCCACATATTGGATAGGTGCCGTGGTTTGTCCAGCCTAAGAATAGACCCCTCCATCTCCTCCTGTAGACGTAAAGCCGACTGAGGGATTACACCAGGGGACGGGCAGCAGCATCCACCTGAGTACTTAACACCAAACTACGATTACCAATCCGCCTGCCAACTGGTGATTATGGCAAACCCGCCCATTGCATTCTATGGCTTTGTTCAGCGTGGACATCTAAAGGATGACAAAATTGTAAGTAAGTAATTGCTACCGGCTCCACCTACTTCCAACCTAAGTACTACAGCTATTATTACTTAGTAAAGTAGTGAAAACTTAGTATCCGAATCCGTTCAGTAGAACTCATGTTATACTTCTTTACACTCGTGTAGATACACCACTGGGCTACCATTCTTCGAGCCAACCAAAAACCAAGAAAAAACCAGGGACACAATGTTGAAGGTGGGAAAAAATTAAAGAAAAAGCGTACATACCATAACATAACATACATAACGTATCACACAACAGTCACATACGTAGTCCTGATCCCACACTAGGATTACCATTGTGTCGTGGGTATTAGGAACTACGAGTACCAATAGCACCCAGCCAGACCCGGAACAAATATTTGATCTGCAAACATTTGTCCCGCAGCGGGAATCGAACCCGCAACTTCTCAGATACAAGACAGACAGAGACAGACAGACGTTATCTTTTATAAATTTCTCTAAAGTGGAAGCAAATCCATTTTTTTAAAGAACGCCTATTCTCCTTGATCGGTTTGTTAAGGGTTCTCTGACAACAAAGAGCCATAAGTATCAAATACAAACCTGTAATTACTGGAAATAAAGTCTTATTCGTCAGCAAAGTATACCTAAAGGTACAGTATGTAATTTAGTAGGCGTGGCGTAGGCCACAGTACAGTGCCACAGTCATACAGTAGCTAGGTAGCGCCGCGCATCCATCACTATTGAGTAATTGTCTGCTATGGCAGTCGAAAGCATTGCGGATGGCCCTATATTGAGTTAATAAATACCCCTCTAAATAAATCTACATAAAATTATTCACGATCATTATAGTCATAATATCATCAGCTCATATACGTACGTAACTGCTGTGCATAGGTCTCCTCATTGAATGCCACGACAAACGGACTTGAACCGCCTCCATCTACTGACAATCTATCCGTTAAAATGACTTCGGCCTATTGGTTAGCGGGCCATCCTACACTGCGTCGTTCGATTCATAGTTGCCACTCGAGAACCGTCATTCCCCAGCAAATGTTTAACAGATTTATCTGTAATTCCACTAAAAATAATACTAGCCCATGGATAAAAACAAAAAAGTAACGAGAGTATAAATGCTGATTGAAGAGACCACGCCTTAGTCCTCTTTTATGACTTCCACAGGAGGAGTTAGGGGAACCTATACTTTGGCTGAGATTATCACGGCTAAAAAATAAAACTGGGTTGTTTTCGGCATGCTTCTGATTATTTGCAACTGATTAAATACTTCTGGACTTATCCTGATTTGATTGCTAGAGGATTTCCTCACAGATCTAAAAAATATCTAAAGCTATATATTGTATGTTGTGTGTTAAGTTTTCTACGAATGAGGCTCAGCTTTTACTATTTTAAAAATCTCATCGCAATATCAACAAAATGTCATATCACGTAGATAAATCCATTATTGTAATCAAATACACAGTGTCACAGTAACCGAACACTCTTCACTGCAAAATTATCATAACTACGACTGATTTACATACAAGAGCCATCATCACACCTCTTTCCTCACTGAAACACATTAGAATCATCTCTGCATACATGTAATAGGCTAAAGTTATAGTCTATTGAACGGAGAACGAATTGACTCGAAAGCGTGTTCATTCAATAACGTGTTCCATTCAGAAGTTCAGCGGTAGTAAAGTGAATACAATCGTTTAGGGAAGACATCAATGAAAATAGACTTTCGACGATGGTTGTACCACATTGTACTACTCTTTTCTTATTTACTTTTGATTTATTGCTAACACAAACTTGTACTAAGACATTCTTGGTTCCAAAAAAAAGACCAAAGTTTTGCTTGAGTTATATTAGTACCATGAAAAACGTATACAAAGTTATGTACTTATTTCTCTTTCTGATACAATTTTGTACACTCTATATAAATAAGTTGTTTATAACTCGTACATTTTCCACAATACTGACATTTGTGCACAAATTTATTTTATAACTTGTTACAATATTCCATCAACCCAAGACCCTATAAAGTTATTGGTGCCAAACTGACTTTATTTACCCACACAAGTCATATACTAGATTTTTCCTTAGGCTCCACCCGATTAACTAAAAAAAAGCTATCCCTTATCATAAATGCATCACACACGTAGCAGATGCGGTAATATTATATATGCGTTTAAAAACTTATCGCATCTGAAGGTATCACACACATAGCAGATACGATAATATAAGAAAATTATACATTCACGCGGAAACATTCAAACTGTATTGTATTTCAATTTGTATACACAGATATAATCTGTCCATATTTTGATATGTCGGTGCCTACAGATGCTTGACGGTACAATATAAGTGATCTGTTACGTGTGTGTTACTCCTTGAGTTTAGTATAGAGAGCGATATGGACAGATACGCGCTCAGTTACCTCTCTTACCGCATCTGCTACGTGTGTGACACACTTTAATCCGCACATTCACTCTAGCTCACTAATAATTTTTCAACGCCCTACATGACAGAAAAAAAACAATATAATCCGTTAAGGTTATGTTCCCAGAAAGCTTTGCATACTCATCATGAAGCCATAATTAAAAATTATATTTGTAACACTTTTGATTATTGTTTAAGTAGTTTAGCAACCACTGTTCTTAAGGTCTTCTTAGCTTGAGCAAAGCACAACACTAAAGCAATAGTGTACAGACAGACGTACTTACTCTTTACGAATGTAGAGATGTACAATATTCGCCACCCCACACATAGGCATTATGTCCCGCGCCGCTGGCTGTAAACGCCAGCATACTTTATGTGCTACTCTTGCTGTAAATCTGCTGATCGATATTACGTTTCATTGCAAAATATCCGGGACACTCATTGTTGGGGACAATGGGTAGAGCAACTTAAATGTCATCACTACAAAGTACTTAGGTAGGCACTAGCTGAGGCCCAGAGGCCCAATTCTATATCTAAAAAACAGTTAAAATAGAGTTCGGATCATGTTTCGATCTTGTATCGATGTCTTTAATGTCAGAAATGGTATTCTCTTACCATAAAATACAACACTGTAATGTGATTATATCGAAATGTGACCGAAACATGAACGATTCAAAGTTTTTTCGATAATTTTAGCTTAAGTAGATGGAACCTCTCTTTTCTCTTTCCAATATATATATAACCATCCTACTCTAATGGTAGTCACCGTGAATTGGAAGTAGACTATATTGTTATTTATGAGGGAGCAGAATACCAGCTTCCTGTCAATTCACAATGCAGTCTCGATTCGGTTAACTTTCAGTGTAGTTATAGAATAATTTAGAGAATTGGGAATTGGAAACTCAGCACCTACCAGGACGGGCACATACGACACGAAGTTGTTTTTTAATTAATTTTGTATTTATTATTTAAACCTGCCGTGTGCCGAGTGCGTCTGGCCTAAGAATAGACCACTCCGTCTCCTCCCGTGGATGTTGTAAAATCCGACTTAGGGATTACACCAGTGGATGGGCAGCAGCATCCACCTGAGTACTCAACACCAATACTGCGATAACCAATTTGCCTGCCAAGCGCGGTGATTATGGCAAATCCCACCATTGCATTCGATGGGGGAGGCCTGGTCCAACGGTGGACGTCTAAAGACTGATGATGATGAAGATGATGATTTCAAAAAACTGGTGATAGTAGCTTGCAGAACTGATAGCCGTTGATGAATAAAGCTCGACTACTAACCGGACCACGTAGTGTAGGAGGGGGAGGCTTTCAAAACTTTTGTCTTCACTAAAAAAACAATCTTCACTAATCTTCACTACCGATAATGTCAACTTAACAACATGTTAGGTTTTGTAAATATTTCATTAAGACGATACTCCTTGAAAAAAAATCTCACGCTAACTCCGCCCATGAGCCCCGATTAGAAAGTGATAGCGCTAATTACTCACTTGAGCCCGAGAAGAGATGCGGTTTAAATTCTGTCCCACCAAGAAGCACACAGAAGTAAATGACGTAAACGACATGTGATTAATCTTCGTTTTGCTTAAAAAGTAGCAAATATAAAAATTAAATTAAATCATCTTCTATTTTGTTACGTGCTGTGATTTTCTACCGAATTATATATAAATTTAGCATCAATATCTTCTAGATTCGAAGGATGGACGTAAACAAGGTATTAGGAGGGCCGGTTTCGAAAAATAAATCTATCGAGAAAAGTTTTACCAATCGTGTTTCTGATCTATGATTTCGTTAGATTGCATCCTCAAGTAATCACTGTATAAACATCAAGTTTGTAACTTTTACCTTTACTGAGTGTGAATGTAACAAAGTGACTCCAAAGTCAAGGAGGCTCGTCTTAACAATTTCACAAAAAAATTGGCAACTTGTGTAATAAGAGCTTTTAGGTATCAAATTGAATGATCACAATGAGCTAAACAGAGTTAAATTAGTAAATACCCTTTCGAAAGTACAAATAATATTTGTTCAATCCAACATCTTATAACAAACTAATATTATTCTACCTACTCCTGCTATAACTTAACAGATTATGATGACAGATTCAATAAAACAAGCAATAACCCAATGAAGACGATAAAGCTCTTACACACGCAAATAGCTGGCACATACACACACTAAGCTTATATTCAATTTTATTCGGATGCATTGTGAATGCATCGCAATACTCGTGCAGTACATCAGTGTGGGCTGAATTTGGTACTGGTTGCATAACCTGACTTTCCTCATAGCTCTAATAAAGATAAAAGATGAAGATAATTATATTTGCTCTTCTTAAAAATATAAAATAAAATAAAAGGGCATTTATTCACTTACTTAAACTTATCATAGTAACAAAGGTACAAGTATAATATTGTTTAATAGTTAGTGTAAGAGAAAAGGACGAGGGCTCAGCCACGCTGTTTTTCAGCCTCAGCTTAGAATGCTGCTATATATAGTACAAATTAGACTTATTTCAATAGTACTTAGTTGTAATAACATGATATCATGTACCTAAAGGAGCTTTGTCCCCTGCACTAGGTCTCAAAAAGCCTGTGTCACAGTGGCTCGCCCCGGACTCTCCAACATAGGAAAGGCTCAAAATAACTATACATTTAAACTGTTTAGAATGAGATAATAGTGAACTAACAAATCCTAAAAGTTAATGCTCAAAATACAATAATAATACAGTAGAAAACAAAATAAAACAAAAGAAACAAGTTAAGAATAAAATAGTAAAAATAAATGAGAAGAAGATAAGCTAATCAAAGCTAATGGACAGGTTTCATATCGTGCGAGTTGGTCTAGTCTAGTCCGTTAATGCAGTACAGCTACTCGCATCGTGTGACCGCGAGCCAGTCAGTAGCTTGCATCCGAGTTACTGCACTGTTCTTTGTTTTTCTGGACTTGTTATTCCGATCAAACGAACAAACTCCACATTTATATTTAACCTGCAGATACTAAACTTTTACTGCTCACCGTAATGCTTAGTGGCGATCATTTGCATCTATTAAGCTCATTTAGCGCTGTTTAGAAGCGCACTTAATTCAATATTAGGCTGTTAGGCTGGCAGGCTTGAAATAGAGATAGTTTTAGATAGGCTTGCTTCCTTGTTTAGGTAGCGGATTCATCTGGAGAAATTGTGTAAAAATCTAATTATATTCTGACACATTACAAAATTAAACAAATAAATGAGTTCTAGTTTAAATAGATAATCAAGACACTTTTGAATTATCATCATAAACAGGAGCCTTTAGACGTCCATTGCTGGATGAGGAAATGCTATGGGGGGATTTACCATAATCACCACTAATGATTGGTGATCGCATTATTGGTGTTGCGTATACTAAGATGGACGCTGTTGCTCATCTCCTGGTATAATCTCTTAATTGGCTTTTACGACATCCATGGGAGGAGACTGAGGGGTCTATTTTAGACCGGACTCACCACAACAAGCGTTACTAAGTAATAATATAATCATAATAATTCAGTAATCAATATGTTTAAACAAAACATACGTGGTTCTTCCCCGACTGAGATTCCATTTTAAGTCGCATCACTAAGCATTAATTGTAGGTAAACTATGAGGTACTAAGAAACTATATGAATGCACGAATGAACAAGTAAAGCAAATAAGAGTTATCAATGTACTCATACCTGAATCATGGAGTACTACATAAGGCTATTTGAATTGGCTGTAAAGAACTCCTCAGAAAATCCGGGACTAGGTACATCCCTAGGATTTGTATAAGGAAATTTTCTATGAGCAATCGCGTTAAGTTTTATTGAAAATAATAACAAATATGTTAGCCGTGGTGTGTCTGTCCCTCCGCCTCCTCATGTGGAAGTGATAATAGCCAACTAAGGGATTACACCGGGGGATAGATAGCAGCATCCACCTGAGTACTCAACACCAATCCGTATGTTAAGCGTGGTAATTATGACAAATCTACCCATTGTATTCTATGGGAGAGGCCTCGTCCAATAGTTGTCTAATTATTTCTGTGTTCTTGTGCATTTTCAGTGTTATGCTCAATTGCTTAAGAAATTAAAATATTGTGAAATTAACAATATTCTTTTTTTAGTTGTTGTTTATTTTTTATTGTATTGTATTATTTTACCGTCTATTTGTAGTGTTTAGTGATGTGGATAATACCTAATATAACCCACATCTAATAAGAGAATATCCTTAAGCCGTTGGTACGGTACAAATAACTAATCCATGGCTTCATTATCATTATCATCAACTTGTAGAAGTTCATTGCCTCGTCCATTTAATGTCGTACGACGAACTGTCTTGAGCCACCTTAACCAAATGAGTTCCTTCTTCTTACTAACTACTTTTAAAATTTAGTTAAACCATCGAGGACTTACAGTGCTGCAGGATCCTTACAATGAGTTTTGTACTCAATACGTAAAAAAATTACAAGATTGTTTGTCTATGTGATTCAAAGAATAATCATTATTCTCACCCCATTCACAATCATGCAACACTTGCCCACATCCGTAATCTCTATCCGTATTTACTTACTTGTTAAACCTACCTTTTTCGGATGCTGAAACTATGATTCATAGATCAGTAGGCGCTATTCCGTCATACACACGTCATAGAAGGTCGTGCCCAGAATATATCTTGTTCCTTCTCATTAAACGTGTTACCAATACATGAGATGTATCACGTAACAACTACACAATATCCTTTCCTTGACCATGGAAATCTCTAACAAATACATTCGTTTTGCTTAACGGTTTTTTTGTTGCGTATCAGTATGTTGGTGAAAATGAAACCCTATTCTGAGCCACCATACCTAACCCTGGTTACAAAAAAAGGGGGACCAAGAAATAACAAGGAAACGATGAACGAGTGAATGCTAAGGGAAGTTGCGTGCAAATCGCATTCACTCTAAAGAAAATCCTCGATTTGGGTTGAAACTGTTGGAGTAATCACGAAAAGTTCCCGATTTGAAAAATGAATTTAAAAAAATCACGAAAATGGATTTTGGAACATGATAACAGAGGAACATCATACCTATTAGCATTAAAAATCATCAAAACTATCTTGAGAACACCAAAAATTTCATTTTTGTATGTGAGTTTTGAAATTGGAACACACTCAAAGTCAGTTTGTGAGTCAAGTTCGATTTACTAATACGAGCCTACTAGTATGAATTAATTTTAACCGAGATATCATGAAAATTTAATCACCACAAATGGCATAATGGTTCGTTCATAAATTTAGTGCATTACTACATATTATTACTCATACAGATACTTATTATTACCTACATATTTTTTATTATTTAACGTAATACGACTCGTAAGAATGGAAGCAATATGGAAATACATTCAGAATTTGAAAGCTAAAAAATGGGTGATTATTAATATAATTATTGATTTTAATTTACAATCCGTATTTTTATTCGATGAAGATTATGAAAGATAAATTATTAAAGAGAATATTAGTATTATTATTTATAAGATTATTGAGTAGAAGTATATTTTGTCGTGAATATTTTTTTATTACCCCTATATAATTTATTTACCTTTCAATATAAAAATAATAGTAATTTATGTTAGAATTATTGGGGGTTTAATAGGGAATGTTATTAGTAACAGTTTAATAAGTCAGTTAATGGACGCGGCTCAGGACCTTTCATCGTTGCATTCTATGGGGGAAGCCTATGCCCACCAGTGGATTTCTACTGGCTGATGATGATGGCGATGGTGAGAGATGCTAATATGAGAGATGCCAAGTGACTACGCGAATATTTTCAAGAAACAGTCATCATGACTGACTAATCAAAGTTCAATTCTACTCTTGAGTTGCTGATGATTTTTGCAATGTGCAAGATAGGTAGTAGTTATGAAATTTTTTCACGTGATTCATTCATGAAATATTACCGTCTGGCTGGTATGACCTCGGATCTTACATAATGACTGGTGACTGTGATGATAGTCAATGACTAACGTTAGAATTGACTATTTATGGAAATAAGTAAAAGTGATTCGCGACTAAACGCGTGGGCGTTAAATAAATAATGACCTATGATGACGTCAATGTTAACAGGTTAATGAATTACCGGCCTACACATAGTAAAGGTAAAAAACAAACTAGGGGTCAACCACTTTCAAAGATATCTATAGATAGGCTGTCCCTTTCTAGAGCTTCGCAAAATAGGCATTTCATTTCTTCATACATTTCAAGATAAGATGATTGTGAATAGGAAATATTTTTCCTACACTTTTCATATTAGATAATGATACGGCGATTATGTTAATATGTCCATAGTTTGAATGACCCATTACGAATTATTATAAAATATTGATGTCATTATTATGTTAAGGTGCTTTTGGGTTGCATTTAATTATACATTTTAAATGGATTAACCAATTTTAAATCAGGTTATTTTCATCTTGTGTGAAAATTGAAATGCAATCAAAAGGCAACGAACTGTTGTCACCTCACTGAGAGTTTTATTAATGGGTCATTAAAATGTAACCACAAATTATTATAGCGTGTTTTATATGTAAGTATTAGGTAGGTATAATATGACGTCACCATGACCCGCGCGTGCGATTGTCACGTCACATCCCATACAAGACACGCTTATTAGCATGGGCGGTGCTAATCCCTGTCGACATGTCTGTACCAATTCGTGGTTAGATCACACTTGTCAAAAACGAGATATTGATGTTGTATTTGTCACAGGCAGGGTTATTTGTCAAAGCCATGAAATTATAATTTCACTACTTGATATTACAATTACACGTTAGATTGCCAATCGTCTTCATATCACCGACCAGTTGAATCTATACTATTGGCCCCTACTATACTATTAGATAGTCCCTTGGTTGGTTGCTAGGAATTTTTGAAACAACTTTAGTTGCCATTCTTTTTCAAAAATCATGACACAACTAGAAAACAGCTACATTTAGCCAGAGAATTGCCAATTTTCCCGTGATATTATCAAAATCTCAATCTAGCGTGCAATTATAATATAACTAGTGAAACTATAATTTCACAGCTTTTGCAATATGCTTAAGATAAGATAAGATAAGATAAGTTTATTTGCCAGAACATTGTAAATACAATAAGGTCTTAAACTAGAAAAAGTCCAATATGTTCTACCTTATAACTAGGCATGCAAATTTTCACATGGGTAATATGATTAATATAAAATCTATAAAATTAGAATAATAATTGAGATTTAAACAATGAACTAAGTAAAATAAAAATGTCAATAATTTGGTTAATCAATAAAAATTATAATTGAAAATCCCTATATTGTAAAAATTGATTTAAAGAATAATAGCATCTACCCATCAGCCATTTTTTTAATTTAATATTAAATAAATTTCCAGTTAGATTTTTAAGATCCTCTGGTAGATTATTGAAAATTTTTATCGACATATAATAGGCCTGATTTTGCGTCATTTTTAGATTATATTTACAACATAATAAAAATTTAATATTAATGTTTTCCAAAATTAAATGTTCTAATAGATGTCGCAGATATACTTATTCACTCAACCTTTGCGAATCGATATGATCATGAATAAACGCATCTCTAAAACACATTAAATAAACAATTTTTTTTTTCATTCTAATTACCACGGAAATTACAACAGGATAAGTTATAGGATGTGACATAATTTGATGAATTAAATTATTCCATTACTCTCAAGGATAACTTTGTCACAAATAAAGTAGGTATTTACAATTTTACTGATTAAATTAAGAACTATTACTATTCAAATTAGGCAGCTAATCAATCAAATTGACTTATTTATAACCTTAAAACGGATTTTATAGATCATTTTATTGCGTCATGATAATAATTCTTAGTATATAAGTTCTATGTAGTCAACAGGTGTATCCAAACAGGTGGGTCTAATGAACATGGACAAGACAATTAGCATGTCAAATGCCCATGTCACACCTATGCCGGTACACGTCGGGAACGATATTGTCAAAGTTGTTGACCACATTTGGGTCAGACGATTCAACTAGGAGGGTCCAACTTCGACAAAGAGTATCAGTGTGTGTTGCCACAGTGAGACGTAGACGTGGTCGCTAACTATTGGCCGTATAGATAAGCTCAACTTAAAGGCTACGGAAAGAGCTATGCTAGGGGTATCACTAGGGGTGGATTTTTATTATTTTCCCCATCTCTAAACTAGTTTTCGTGTGTTCCAAATAAGAAGCCACTGGTCATTGAAACATCTGAATATCAATCCCAATGACACATGACCATCAAGCATGACGTCTTTTGGTTTCGGTGATGATCATTTTTGGCATAACGGTCTCATTCACAATGCGGGGGTCGAAATCACCTGTTTAATCATGAATTTAGTAGGTGTGAGGATTCACTCATAGAAAATGCGTCATTTCACCCAAAATGGTCATGAATGATGGTGATAACAGTATCGATTTCACAACATAAAAATATGTTAGACCATTTTCAATTTAGTGAAATGTGTTCTAGTACTAGGCATGATTACAAATAAAATAAACCTTCCTTCTTTATTAAAAACTAATAATAATGGATTCAGGAGAGATCTTTTCCCAGTAGTGGTAAATGCAACAACGTGAGGTATTGCATCATTATGCTTTGCCCACCCTAAAGAAACCTTTTTACGCTTTTGGAAAATCTCAGGTCCAGCAGGAGTCAAATTAAAATATATCTTGTTTTTTTAAATAAATAACGATATTACCGAAATAATCTTAAATATGTTTCAATTTTACTTAGCCTTATTAGTCACGACCCTAAAAACCTGACTGTAAGAAAAGAATTACAGAAATCTATTATTCGTTAGTTTAGAGGCTTTTCATATAACATTTATCATGAGATGTTTCTGTTCAATCCAATCTGTAGAGATCTCAATCGAAATCCAGCAAATATCACAACGTATGTACACAATATATCAGTAGCCTCACTTTCACAGCGCCCACGCCGTCTAGCCGATATGCCTACATAGAGTGTAATGTGAATAAGGACGCAGAATATTGAATAGTTCAACATCATCATCCTATTGAAGTCCGCTGCTAGACATAAGCCACCCATGAAGAATGCTACGACGGACGATCTCGGGTCACCTCCATTCACCGACTTCCTGCAACCTTTTTTGTTAGTAGTAGAACTTCTTGTGAAAGAGTTCGTCCGGGGAAGTACTACCACCGTACCTATTTCTGCCGTCAAGCAGTAGTGTTTGCATTGCTGTATTTCGGTTTGAAGGGTACGGGTGCCGGTGAAATTACAGACACATGAGACTTTTCATCTTTATGTCTCAGGGTCAGCAACGCGCGTGTGATGCCTTTGGTGTTGCAGACGTCCATAGGCTACGGTAACTGCTTTCCATCAGGTGGGCTGTATGCTTGTTTGCTTGCCAAGTAGCATAAAAAAAAACCTTTATATCATCTCAAGTACATCGAGAGGCGGCCTTACTACATGATGATGATATACCGAATACAGCATCAAATGTAAATTTAAAATGGGGGAGATAAGATCTGCAGTGACGTCCCGCATTATGGTGTATTATGCATTGCCACTACTAACATGACCCCAGCCAATAACTCCTTAAAACAAAGGAAAAAGACTTTGGTTTGATAGCAACACAGTTTCAGTGTCCCCAAAAGTGTTGTAGATGAAGTGGAACAGGTCTTGATAAGATTCTGGAGTCCCGTTTTTTCGTTGACTTCATTTTTGCCCGTTTAGTGTAACATCATGCTCCAACGTCTCCTTGTCCTGAATATAGCCGGAAATAGTACGGCATAATCAGTACTGCAATAAAAGCGAAGGTAGCCCACAATTGCAGTTATTGCACCACTGATAAAATAATATCATTTGAGGGCTGGTAATGTCAAAGTCAAAAGTATTTTATTCACTGAAATCACAGGGAATGTTTTGTAAACTAGTCATATATATTAAAATTAATTTCTCCTTTTGTAATGCAACCTACCTATATACGATAGAAGAACAACAGATGAAAGTTCTTGCACGCTATTTTTACTACATTTAATTTTTATTATTTTTATTTTACATAACTATTTTATATACTACTAACTGCCCGCGCGCGACTTCGTTCGCGTGGTCCCGGTGTTCCCGGTGATCTCGGTACATTTAAACCTTTCCGTGACAATTATGAACACAACAAAACCAAATCAAATCAAATAAATCCGCCCAGCCGTTCTAGAGTTTTAGCGAGACAAACGAACAGCAATTGATTTTTATATATATAGAGGAAGGATAGAGGATTTTTACTATAGTTACTCGAAGAACATACTAAAACATCAGATATCAATTTTAATACCCCACAATTTACAGAGTCTTGCAAGATACCGTGTGTTGTCAGGGTGGGGCACACTGTTGTTACTCACTTACGATAAGTCGTCTGTCAGTACGTCATCGATTATCCAAAAGATATCAGGATCGGAGCACCCTAGTGACGTTGTAATGACGTACAAAAGACACAGGATGTGTACGTAGAAGTTTTAAGAATCCTTTTTACGTAGACAGATTATACGTGGTCTATGTAGATAAGCAAAAGATATAGACAGACACCTGGATAAATATTGGTTAATATTTGATAAGTAACTAGTTATACTAAGGGTTTTATAATCATTGCATGGTGTCAGTGATGACTTTTGGCACTTAGATGTAGTTGCTAACTATTGGCCTCATATACAAGCTCAAAGTCGCACAGCAGGCTATGGAGAAAGCAATGCTCGGAGTAACACTAAGAGATAAATAAGAATTCGAAATAAAAAGATCCGTTGAAGAACCAAGATCACCGACATAGCTCTCAAGTTAGCAAGTTGAAGTGCCAATGGGCAGGACATGTAGCTCGCAGAACTGACAACCGTTGGGGAAAAAGATTCTCGAGAGGCAGTCATAAATCAGACGACGCAGTGTAGAAAAGCCAATCTCTCAATGGACCAAAGATATAATAATCTTATCTATAAAGGTCGCAGGAAGTCGGTGGATAGAGGTGGCCCAAGTAGATAGGTATTTTTATGATACATATAAAATATCCAGAACATCCTGAACAAATATCTGCAGATTGTACAAATATTTGTTCCGAGGCGGGAATCGGACCCGCAACCTCCTGCATCGCAGGCGAACCTTCTCCCGCCGCACCACAGAGGTCGTCATTGAAAAGGCAATCCCGTACAATTCCCGCCCACCGGCGCGGGCAGCGTTTTTGTTTGCGTTCGGAGAGTTACCCTCACGGAGAGATCGATCCGGCCCTTTATTGCAGTCCCTGTGAAACTTTTTAACAAATTTGTTTAACCTATTGCATCACATGGCGTCTGCGATCACTGACGTAATCTGGTACAAAGGGCCCACATCAATGACAACAAAAGAATTACGCACCACAGAATAAATAATACTCTCACTTTCGACACAAGGTCACATTTGACACCCACTAGACAATGCCTACGCTTCATTTGGGTTTTATTGCCATTCATATAACGACAAAACGGTCATAATGACGAATTTGACGTACTGGAAGTTATTTATTGACTTATAATATCGCTAATTTATTAGTAAATAATGAATTTTATCATGTTGGTCCAGTAGACCAAAGAAATCTGGTCTACTGGACCAACATGATAAGAGTCTAAGAGTGACCATATTGGATTGACGACATTGTATGTGTCGCAGGGCATTCCTATGGGTGAAAAATTTACTAGACCGAGGAGAAGAGCAAAAACAAAAGGGTATAATTGCACAGTAATGATTCCAAGTTGATTATATGCTACCATATAATAGGTAATATTCTTCATCAGCCAGCAAACGATCTAAAGATAGATCAACCAATCCATATCACTACCAGATGGAAGCGATCCCGAGACAATGGCTGCATTGTTACGCTAAATGGCAAATACTAATGCGTTGAGCCAGATAAGAGCCAGTTCTCGATTGACGTGTCTCTGCAAAAGAATTTTGAAAACACGAAGGGCCCCTTTGACCCTGAGTCCCAACCCTAAAAGGCTCAAATATATTGTAAGCTCTGTCGAGACTTGCATATTTACGCCTTTTACGATCCTCAGCGAATCCGCTGCTGCACCGGCCCTAATTGATGTCACTGGCTGATGAGATGGCCCAAAGGTAGATTTTTGTTCTATAGGTGCATACGATGCATCGTGTAAATATTGTCAGGGTCGGACTGGGCCGGAAGGGCTCGAGTGGCTCCAAAATCAGTTGATTCGTTCAAAAGTTATCGTTCAGAAATTTCCAAAACAAGTTTTAGGGATGGTCTTTGCTCAGGTTTAACCATTTTTCGAAGAAGTGTATGAAATACCTATATATGTATCTTCTTTACATGTAGGTGCAAGAGCCGGGCCCAAACCTGCGCGGTCCCTCTCTCTACCCCCCCACCGCCAGACAAGTGGGGGACCTGCGCAGGCTAGGGCCCGGCTTGCAAACGCCACCTTGACTATATGGCCAGCCCGACGCTGACCATTACTACTTTTAAATCCGCTGTTATACCTCATTTTCACTAACATTCTGTAACTCCTTACACCTACACCCTAAATGATTTGTAATAAACTTGACGAAGACCTCCCAAAATAACAACGCAACTTTAATTTTAGTAAATTGTACACCAGAATTACTATGTACACGCAACTATTATGGCGTGTCTCGAAAACGCAAGTACATAATAATAATTATTATTGCACATCGGTATGCAGAAATAGTCTGAGAGATAGTTATGATTTTCTTACGCTAGTTGCACTGTAGAACCGTTGGGGGAGGAACGAATGGTGTACACAGAACACACTATATTTCACTTGAGTTTCGGTTGTGTTTTAAGTGATTTTTTTTAAGGAATAACTGCAATGAATGCAACAACTTTGACTATAGATAATTTTGAACCGCGTAATACACTTAGATCTAATAGAGGAGAGTCGACTACGTTCAATTCAACTTAGAAACCGTAATTCTATTTTTAAATGGGTCTGCCAAGATTGAAAGTTTCGTCCAGAAAATAGTGAGGTGTTAAGAACTATAACAATTTGACGTAAGAAATGCCCAACTGACTCTCAAGCTATCAAAAATTACATCCTTCACGAAATAATCTTAAGCTGAGCTTACTTGTCCCCTTTGAACGAATTAGCGTCTACATAATGAGCTTAATTGTGTAAATGGAATTCTACGTTGCCTTATTAGGCTTCAAATATGTACAGTTGCCATCAAAAGTACCTTTACATATAACTCAAGTAAATTAATACAGTTAACACACAGAATGCTCAATCTATCCACTACATCACGCTAAAAAAAGCTAGTCATAGTCTACCTACTAGATATATTAATGCATATTGAGTGTAGATCCTGCTAGAGCTTTGTAGCACTGCACAGGATGCTTTTATCGCATTGGGTGCTTAGCCTGTATTTGTTTGATCGCATGGGTTGTTAAGTTTCTTCTGCCGACTGTACCGATTTACAATAATGTCACAATAATTAACTACTAATAATCGTGTATTGGTATTTTGCCTCACACGAGCTCGTGAAATAATGAGTTTGAATGAGACCTTTGCGATGTCTGTGCTTTCCGGACTCATTTGAGTCTGAGCGGTACGTACCTTTTATTTACATAAAGCCAGGGTTTCTGAAGAAGCAGCCAACATGTGACGGCTTTAATATGGCGGCAACTACAAAATAAATAAATCACGTTAGCGCTATAGCAGCAACTGCGAAAGAAATAAAAGATGTTAGTACTATAGATTGAACTGCGAAATAAATAAGTGAGTGCTATAGTGGCAACTGCGATATAAATAAACGACGTCCGCGCTATAGCGGCAACTGCGAAATAAATAAACGAAGGCAGTGCTATATCAGCAACTACGAAATAAATAAATGACGTCTTATAGCAGCAACTGCGATTTTTTAAACTAATTAAATAAGTGACATCTACGCTATAATATAGCCGTCATATACCGGCCGCCGCTATTATGGGGCACAACATTAATAATGGAGTTAATAACATTAATAGTTAGGGAAAAATGTATGAAACAGAAAATGAGCAATTTTAAAATATTTAGGTGGTTTCCGGTGAAAGATGATGACAGAGAAGCAGAAATATTTCGGTCAACGGTAAGTACCTATTACTTTTATGCGAATCCCAAAATGAAGAAAGTTCAGGATACGATTAAATCGAACAAAAGCAACAAACTTTTAACAAGATATTGTTGCTGAAGATTAATTTATTAGCTATCTGTTTACACAAAACTTTGTTTTTTTAAGAATTTTATTTATTGAAATCATAAGGATCATTTTGAATCTTTTTATAAATTAATTATAATATTTCTCCTGTTCTAACGCGTCCAAGCCTAGAAGAATCAGGCAACAAACACGGTTTGGCTTACTTACTTGTACAAATCGCTAACTGACATGCATGATTGAGATTAGATGTAGGTAGAATATAACTCAAACTATCCGCACCATAAGATAGATAGAGACAAACTCTTTATTGCACACCAAATAAAAAAACAAAAGCAAAGGAAAAATTGAAAAACAACGACCAATGAGAGGTCTTATCGCTAAAAGCGATCATTGCCAGACAACCTTTGGGTGACCAGGATAGAATGAAATCAAAAGACAACGGTGTACAATCAAGACATACCCACATAAATATATACCTACCCTTACTATTGTAGTAAACTAATATCAAATACTTATGCCTATATAATATAATGACATAAAAGTACCTAAAAATTTCACCCACCCCCCTAGAATAGCATGACGAACAGTCTTGAGCCGCCTCCATCCACCGACTTCCATAATGTCTTTAGTCCATCGAGTGGAGTGCTTCCCTCTACAGCGTCGTCCGGTTTGCGGTCGCCACTCGAGAAACTTTATTCCCCAACGGTTGTCAGTCCTGCGAGCTATAATATGACCTGCCCATTGCCACTTCAACTTGTTAATTCTGAGAGCTAAGTCGGTGACCCTGGTTCTTCTACGGATTTCCTCATTTCGGATTCTATCACTATTCTGAGTACCACCAATACTGCGATCACCAATCCACCTGCTGAGCGTGCTGGTGACTATGAGAAATCCCCCCATTGCATTGAGAGGCCTCGTCCAACAGCAGTAGACGACTGACGGCTGATGATGAAGTGCCGAGGTGTGGGATTTCGTAAAGCCGACTAAAGGTTAACCAGGGGATGGGCAGCAGCATCCACCAGTACTCAACAACAATACTGCAATCACCTATCCATCAGCCAAGCTTGGTGTCTATGGCAAATATCCCTAGAGTCCCCATAGGAGAGTCGTTCAACAGTGGACTTGTAACGGCTGATGATGATGATGATAAAGATGATGATGATGAAGTTGATGATGATGATGATGATGATGATGATGGTGGTGGTGATGGTGGTGATGATGATGATGATGATGATGAGTAATTACAGACCTGCCCCCCACAATTGAATGTCCACACAGATCTGAGAGAAATCTGGGTGTTCTCTATAGAGAATACAGTCATACGTCAGACAGTTGCAGTTCTGTCCTCAATAAATCCATTCACACACAAACAAATAAACTGAAAGTGTTACATCCTAAATCCTTACTCAGCTTTCACTCCACCAACACAGGAAACCACTTCAAACGACACTTATCTCTCACAATAAGCAATCTATCATAGGTTAGCGTTACACTTACCCAGTAACTCAGAGAGAGTAGCCTTGATACTGATTCGCAATCGGTGTCATTTTTTCATAGTCTGATATGCAAAAGTTTCGAGTACGTCGACCTTGTGAGTATCGCCCACTACTTATAGTCTAAGATCCGTAACAATTATCTTCAGCATCTGGATTTTGGTTTGATATATCTTCAGTAAAAGGTACTCAACTCTTGCAGCAGCTGCAGGGTAAAAGTTCAACCCTGGCTGCTGACAAATGCTTCAACTTTTGAGCAGACAACCTATTTCAATCAGTTAGTTGAATTAAGTTAGGCTCTACTCAAGGAGACTAGACTAAAAAGTTCGTCCGGGGAAGTACTACCACCATACCAAATTCTGCTACCAAGTAGTAATGCTTGCATTGCTGTGTTCCGGTTTGAAGAATGGCGGTGAAAATACAGGCACATAAGACTTTTTATCTTTATTTCTCAGGATGCCGTGCGCAGTGCAATGTCAAGTAGGGCGCGCCCTAGATGGACGTGACCTAAGACCGTGGTCTTGCATTTGTAATGAGCTAGCGTTACCGCTTAGCACCATGTGAACCACATGCCAGTCACTTCTAGCTTATATCTGAATAAAACCCAGATGAAGACCTGACAGGCAGCTACGTTTGAAGGGTTCTACCTTCACTGCTGGGAAGTGCTGCAGCTTTTGAGCAGACAATCTAATTCAATCGTGTCGTGAAGATTGATAGAACCCGTGATACCACTGGTACACCGTTGTATGGATTTGAGGACCTGGGGGTGGCAGGAGTCCGAATTCAAGTTCCCGTGGTACCCCCAGGGGTGTCCTCCAGGGTTGCCTTGGGTCTGGAATGGAAATCCGGATGATTGAAGACATCTCGTAGGATGGATCTTGTACTATAATGAATCAAAGAAAAAAGCATAGTATATGCGTGATAAGTAGAATCGCGAACATGCACAGCTTTGTGTCCTTATTTGGACGAATGAGATTTTTTTAATGACTGTTGATCGCAGTTTGGTGTTAATTACTTAGGTGTAGATGCTGGCTGTCTATCCCCTGATGTATTCCCTTAGTAAGGCTTTAACTACATCCACGAGAGGAGAAGGAGGGGTTTATTCTAAGGCCGGACACAACAAGGCACACGCGATAATACTTTTTTGAAATCTTGTTCTGCGTTCTTACACCCTTTTGGTCAGTGACCAGATTGAGGTAGGTACGGCGAGGAGTATTTTGGAGATGATATTCTGCATATTAGGCTCTACTATGTACCCAGTGTCTCGTAGCTCCCAGTGACCTACTGATTTCCATAATGCACGTAGGCGGCAAATAGTAAGCTAATAGATCTTACGCACTCGCTAACACGAAGCGCAGTCAAATTAAAACGTTCCTGTGTTTGCTAACAAGTTGATAAAACGACATGTTTAAGGAATTATGGGTGTGAGATACTAGCAAAATCTTCTTAATCATCCGGTTTATGTATTTTTAGAGTTATCAATAGTCTTGGTATAATGTTTTTGGACACATTTGAAATTCTGTAAGATCTACTTAGCTCCGTGGATGCGTATGATATCAATAAAGGGTTTTCATCTACGATAAAAAAAAGATGTTCAAATTGGTTCGATAGATGGCGCTGACTCAACTGTAGCTGCCAAGATTGTCAAATGTATTATCTGTGGTGTACGCGTACTAAGCTATTATCTAACTAGTCTGGGGCTATTAGTCATGATATTCTGTTTGTATTTGCTTCTTGAGTGTGCGCTAGTGATTTCGTGGTGTTTTTAGAAGTAGGCAAAATTTAATACAACGAAACGAAAATATAACTACGTTGTTGATGTTGACCTTTAACTTTATTTTGACACTTGACAGCTACATGCAGAGCAGCGCTATCTATTTTCAACGGTGAAAGCATGATTTGAAACGGCCGTGAAAACTCCTCATTGGATAATGATAACCAAATCAAAGTAAATGCAAAAAATGATGACAAGGGTTATGACAAGATCGTCCCACAGTGTATCACAAGAAAACTCATGTTTAATTCGAGTCTAATGAGAGTGACATGTGCGTTAATTGTATTGTATGGATTAAGATTATGATCGGAATAAGTTATTATTTTTTGTTCATTTAATCGTTCAATTTGATCTGATGTTTATATTATGACGAGCTCTATGTCGCGAAGCGACTAGCTGGCTGAGATGTGAGAGGTTGCGGGTACGATTACCGCTGCGAGACTAATGTTTGTATGATCCGCAAATATTTATTCCGGGACTGGGACAGATCAGTCAATAATTATTAAAAAAAAAAAATTAAGAACTGTTTAATAACATAACATAACACTCAACAGTCACATACGTAGTCATTACCCCACACTAAGATTTCCTGTGTTGTGGGTATCACAAACTACGAGTACCATGGTACTATAACACCCAGACCTGGAACAAATATTTGCAGATCATACAATCATTTGTCCCACAGTGGGAATCGAACCTCTTGCTACTATCTCAACCTGTTACTCACCCGCCGCGCCACAGAGGTCGTCGATATTATATATAATACATAATATATTACACATACATACATAATATTCTATACATAATAATATTGTATAGGATTAAAATGCAATAAAATGAATGAATTATTATTAGCGAGTGTTACTTGACGCGCAACATCTCGCTTTTATTTCTTTACAGCCCTTATTAATAAATCCAGAATAGCTTCAGTTCAGTGCTGTTTTTCTCCTTGTTCTTTCTCAAATGTCAGACAGAGAGAAAATCGGCGCTGTACCGTCGCGTCAGTTTATACCGGTATAACTATTTTTATTAATAATAGCATACAAGTTTATTTAACGTTTACTACTTTGACACTAATAAAATAAACAAATTGACTTGTCGGATATTTTTGCGTAAATTTTTAGCGTGTCGGTATGCAAATTTTTGTAATAAAGTGAAAATCGTAGTGAAATGCGTAGGATGCAAATTGCATATGAAATTAAACTTTGCTAACAACATCCTTGGTGTAGTGAATCAGTGGTAGGCTCTCAATATTCAAGGCTGAGAGTTCGAGTTCCGTTTTGACATAAAAAAAACCTGATATTTTTTTTTATTTGCCTTTAATTATTTTATTTTTTACTGCACAAAGCGAATGAAGGGTCTGGAGTGGCGACCTTAAACCGGACGAGAACGCGGTAGAGGAAGGTCCTCCACTCGATGAACTAAAAACATTATAAAAGTTGCAGGAAGTCGGTGGATGGAGATGGCTCAAGACTGTTCGTCGTGGTATTCTAGGGGGTAGGCATATGTCCAGCAGTCGATTTCTACAAGCTGATGATGATGATTACTGTACAAAAATATAACAACCTCTGTGGCGCGGCGGGTGAAGGTTCGCCTGCGACGCAGGAGGTTGCGGGTTCGATTGCCGCCTCGGAACAAATATTTGTACAATCTGCAGATGTTCAGGGTGTTCTGGGTATTTTTCTATGTATAAAAAAAATATCTATCTTTGTAATGCATTGTATTAAGTATATCAGTTATCTAGTAACACAAGCTCTGCTTAGCTTGGGGCTAGATAATGTTGTGTAAAATGTCCAGCATTTATTTATTTATTTATAAGTAAATTGTTCAAATAGAGGAATCTAATAAAATAAGATGAAAAGAAAAAAACCATTATTGTCCAATGTCCAATTTTAAAGTTGAATTATTAAGCTAAATGTTTAAAATTATTTAGAGTTAGTAAACAAACATATCTATAAATGTACAAAGAAACGCAATTAATAAGGACATAATGGTTTTTACCTTATGTCGTATTGTTGGAACTAATTGTCGTGTAGGTGGGATGAAGGCACCATAGTGATGTCCATTACTTGATCTCACAAATAAAGGGTGTACAAAGACAGCACTCGACAAATATAACTTACCGTAGCTGCATTAAATTTTGCCGAACAAAGACCCACCAAGAATTTAATATATTATCTGCTTTTTGTGTTTAAATTTCTTAATCTGCTAGCTTGAGTTTCTATAAAACGCACATTGCTAAATGTAGCTTCTTATTTTTTGCTAACAGAAATGCCGGCTTCAAGAGTTGGATACTGCGAGTACTTATCATCAAAAGTGTTCCCCAGTAGTCATGTTCTCTCGTTGTCTCCCATCACTAATGTGTCAATAGTGGTTTATTTATTTGTCACGGACGAAACATCAAAGTTTTGAACTTCAATGCTATTTCTTATTTCAATAATACATAGCGTGTCATAAACATTTATTGGTCACTAAAATTAATCGCTTGCGCTTTACATCACCTTCGCCAACGCCTTATTTATTAATGGCATTATTTAACGATTAATACGATGGTGATAATGGGATTTAATAATACGAGCGATGTATGCAGCTTAAGAGCTATTATGGCACGTATTTGTACTTATATTTTAATGCTACGAATGGTATCTGACATAATCTTTGATCGGCAGCTGCAAATTATTTCTAACTTTTCCCAAAAAAATTGGTACATCCTGTCTATCTAGCTAGGTTAATACATGTAAAAGTTTCCAAATTAAAACGATTAAAAACTTAATTAAATATAGGTTTTGCAATATCATAATTCAAAATACTGAATATGGTCTTGGTTTAATAATAAAACTGTAATAAGGTACAGCTAAGCGTAATAAATCAATAAATTTCCTATTATGAAAAAGCTGATAAGTTATTACAGTTACAAAAATCCAAATTGGAAATACAACATGTAAATAAAATTGTTTATTGACAAACAGTAGTTTCGACTGTAAATTAATTAAGAATTTATCCGCCACATATCAAATCAGACAGTCACACTAAATATGAAATAACTATTTAGCAAATTAATAAATTATGATCGTCCTACGCGTAGAGATAGAAAATGGACACGTATACAGAACGAGTAGGTGACTGTCCCATTAGAAGTAATTAAATTGGACGTAATTATATTTTATGATACTTTAGCAATTGCCAGGATTTGATATTCATGTAAATTAAACGGTTTGATGGACATCGATTTGACATGAAACCTTTGGAACTTATATTGCATCAATCGTATCATAATAAGTTTTATTAGTGCGTAAATACGTGTGGTATTAGGCAACGTTACTGTTAGCGATAAGGCCGCCTAGGCGCCGACTGAATTGCCTTTTTAAGTGTCATTATTTTTGCGTCCACTACTGCACGAAGTCTCCCCCCATAAATGGGGGGAATCGCCATAATCACCACGCTTGGCAAACGAATTGGTGATCGCAGTATTTGTGCTAAATACTCAGGAGGATGCTGCTGGCCGTCCGCTGGTATAATCCTTTTCTCGGCTTTTACAACATCTACGGAAGAAGATGGAGGGGTCTATTCTGAGGCCAGACACACCACGGATCTGTCTACTAATGG
This sequence comes from Epirrita christyi, assembly GCA_951392215.1. Lineage (NCBI taxonomy): Eukaryota > Metazoa > Arthropoda > Insecta > Lepidoptera > Geometridae > Epirrita > Epirrita christyi. The sequence goes on from OX595843.1 coordinate 4,619,912, forward strand.
GGAAACGATTTCGTGAATGAGCATTTGATAATAATATATTTAAGATTTTTATTTTTGATTTCACTGTACTTCACTTACGGGAGTTCTATCTGGAACAAAACTAGCCGAAAATCCAAATTCCAAACTGTCCGACTAGTTAGGCTAACAGTCTTGATCATTTTTGTCCAAACAGTTAGATCATCGAGCTGTTGAGGGCAGTCTTATAATCTTATAATTCTTTATTGCACACAGAAAATACTATACAAATAAGTAAAACATTGTGTTGTAGAAATGTACAAAGGCGAGCTTAACCCTTAAAAGAGTTTTCTTCCAGCAAACCTTTGAGGCTGGAAAGAAGGTGATAAAGTTTGGAATAAACGTGAAAATCTAACATATATGCTCCTGTAGGGCTAAGATGGCAGACAAAGACATATGTCACGCGAGAGAGAGAAAACGTTGTAGATTTCAATTCGTTTATCACGCGCCCACGACAAAACGAAATGCTAACTCGTTTGATTGGCTTAAACCTAAATGCTTAAACTACTTCTTAGTATTCTGTGGTGTTTTGTCTATAAAGGGTTTATAGACAAAACACCACAGAATACTAAGAAATGGTGCATGAAGTACTAAGAATGGTACTACATGGTGCAATAATTGTATAGCATTTTGTCGTGGCCTCTATATCGTCGACCAATTTCATCGAAGACTAGATATGAGATAAATAAAATCCACCGTTTGCGTTGAAAATTGGATGGGTCTCCTCTCATGGATGTGTCTCCTTCCATGATGGGTCTTCTCCAGTGGATGGGTATCCTCCCATGGATTGGTATCCTCCCATGGATGGGTCTACCGCCATGGATGAGTCTCCTCCCATGGATGGGTCTCCTCCCATGGATGGGTTTCCTCCCACGGATGGGTCACCTCCGATGGATGGGTATCCTCCCATGGATGTGTATCCTCCCGTGGATGGGCGGGGGTAGGTGAGTATTATGTAAGTTATGTGTAGGTATGTTACATCTATTTTCATTCCCGTTTCGGCCCGTTTCAAAAAATTTGATGAAAACAAGGAACAGTGATGCTAATATAGTCTATGTTTATCGGTTCCTTACCGCAGGAAACGAGATAGTCTCGAGTTATTTCGAGTGCACTTGAGTTGGCGGCCATGTTAGGAAAAACGAACCGGTCGACATGAAGACATAACGAGACATATCACGTGAATTCACGTCTCAGCACGAGATAATGCTGTGAGAAAATTTTCTCGCGTTGCGCATGTTAGCCGTACTGGTCACAAAATGGTTTATGTCTAAACCAGAATCCGAAGCAAACTATGTCTAATACCTACTATGAGCGGCTGAGTGCGTTTACCATATTTATATCTATATTTATGTATACACCTACCAACTACATAGTTCTAATATGGCTTTCTGTGTATTTTCAGATCTTGATGTGTAAATTTTTCTCAGGCAACGTTACTTAGATACCTACATGGCTCATTGCCCTTGCAGATTTCGAACCCACGTTCAATTATTGGAATGGAGCACCGTTCACCATTGATTTGAAACCAATACATTCTAATGACAATACCCAATCGTGGGTCAATCTATCCATTTTGCTCTCATCAGTGCTACTGCGAACATTACTGTAATGTCATTGTCATTATTGACAGCTCTCCACCCATCGCCCACGGAGTAAATCCAGTAGAACTAGCTTAAGGACATTGCCGTCTGGACCACATTCATCTTCGTAAGTTAATTTGACCTACTTTTTTCTATTTTCTTTGGTATTTAATTTTTCCTCCATTTTGGTGATCTTCGTGGCGTAGTGGGCTATTAGCCGGCTGAGACGCAAGAGGTGCGGGTTCGATTCCCGCTGCGAGACTAATGTTTGCATGATCTGCAAATTATGTATATTATGAGTATATTATGTACTGAGTAGTGTGGAAAATACCTTAAAAACACCTTATTTTTTTCATGTTCAGTTTTACGCTCTTTTTGCAGATATCTTTAAGATCATATAAGTTAAATCCAGTCAAACATTGGGTTCACGAGGGTATCTTCCCACACAACTATTAGAAAACCTTCAATGTTACATTGTAATAACACAAAATCAATATAAACCAGCTTCCGTCCAATGATACTACAAGATACAAAAGCACACAAGAAACAATCGCACCTTTCCTACAGATAACGACAATAAATTATCTTAACAAAGCAAATGAATATCTAAGAACCGATTTGCGATCACAATAGCATACAAAAGTGATGGAATTTAAGATGAACGAGGACAAGCAATTTTGCTTGTTTTCTCATACCAAACAGGAAATACAGGTAGAGTGAGTGCATCGAGAATCATTAGCTGTCGTGGAATTAGAGTTTTTATTGTGAGGCGATGTGCAAACTGTCATGAGAGTAATGATGGTAGGAAATGATCTGAGGAAAGGCCTAAATTATTGTGTAAGTGCAAAAAGGAAACGGGATATTTTCTTTTTTGTGGCATTGTACCGTATGATTCCTTATGAAATGTTTATTTACGCATTATTTTGAAATTTTCTTAATTTCAGAAATGTAGGTGCATAATTATGGTCATATATTTTATAACAATAATAATAAGCACGCATAGTCAGGAGGTTTTTCTCTCTGCAATCCTAGCCTCCGACCGCTTGGGCCTTGCTCCGTGACTGGAGGTTTCCCGTTTTGATATATATATATATATTATATTATATATTTCCCCTTCATATATTCACAATCATTTTTTAAACCCATTTTAGTTAAAATATCTTTTGTCTTGTTTTGACGTATGATATTTTACGTAAGAGAGAACAAAACAAAAGCTATTTTAACTAAAATAGGTTTAAAAACTGATTATGAATAAGACCCTATATGTTTTTGTAGATAGTATTTCTTTAAAGTAAAAATGTATTTTAACGATATTTAAAATAAATCAATGTCATAATAGTAATATCTTTATTTCAGGCTTATTGAGAAATGTACAAAGCCTAATAAATAAGCCCATAGAAATGTTTACCTTATAGACTAACATACATAATAATATATTATATCATATACAACTTATATAATTATTACACGTGAAGACCATGATGTGACTGTAGTGCACCTGTGCGATGTCTCGTGTCAGGCGTCCAATGAACTTTCTAAACTTGACTTCCTTCGGCCAAAACTCCTGACTCATGTGACTCATGAGAGTCGATAGACGGTCAATAGGTACTCTCACCATAAAATAAATAAAATTCACGTTATAGCGAGACTCCAACTTCTCGCCCCTCATGGTGAGCCCGATCTTCTGCTTGGGGTACCCCACCACCCCTCAGGGATTCACGGTGTAAAGGACCCGCACATCGGAGTGATGGGAGTCCGGTTGGCACGGCGGTTTCGTATTGATTTCTACAAGTGAGCTTAATCTCTCTTTCTACTCTGATAAATATCTTATCACATCGACAATATTCAATATTATATGATTTTTATGGAACGTGTATGGTATAATAATCTACAAATCAAAAGGAATATTCACCTTACATAGATTTATTTTCTATTTGATTTCCACGTGATTGACAATAATTATTAACTATCACAAAGTACCTACGATATTACGTTTGTAAAAACCCAATAATAACTCGATAAACAGTGGATAATATCAAACAATTAGAGGTCCATTAGTTCCCATGATTTGAATAAACAAAACCTTTTCCGATAAACCTTACAAAAAAACAGACAATTTACGGATGGACAAAGACTCATTTGAATATAGAAGTGCATCATCTTGAGACAATTATTCTAATCTTGTTCCGCTAAATTGTAGTCACTCACAGTACCGGAAAAACTGGAAAGGTTTTCTATTACCTATAGTTTTTTTTTATTTCTAAGATGATTTGAATACGGAGACATCACTCCCACGGTTTCCTGTCCACCTTGAAATGGTTGGATTGAGCAGAAAATGAGAAGATAACATGAAGGTTTAATTGACAGAAAGATTTTTAGTGCGTAGAAGAATATCTACCCAAATTCAAATAGTTTTAAAAAATGCTACTTGCATGGAAACACGCTTCTAAAGAAGGAAAATTAGTCTGATGACTCAGATATTTACCAAAATTTCCGAAACTAACTCATCAGATGGGCCGAAAAACAGTTCGAAAATTGTTTTTTTCGAATTTAGTGTCTATAATCAAACTATTCTACTATGCTGGCTCTTTAAATGCATTAAAAGAACCCTAACAAAACTCCATGATCTACGAAGACGTACAAATATACCTAACTTTATAACATAACATAACACCCAACAGTCACATAGTCTTGATCCCGCACTAGAATTCCCTGTGTCGTAGGTATCACGAGAAATTTAAAATCTTTTAGGGCCTTCAGTGAGGTTATACAAGGACTAATAATAAGGTTAGGACAATAATCAAAATAAGAAGTTTCAAAAAAAAGTGGCTGAAACTCGAAAAGGGCTCCGACAATTTCGACCACAGATACCCTAATATACATTTCAAAAGCAACTTTAATTCGCTTCTTTAAGTACTCCAGTTTTTTTTATTCGTTCGTTCGTCACGTCACTGGTACTTTCTTGGTGAGCGTGTAATAGGTCAGTGACCATATACGTATGGTAGTCCAGAAAAGAGCCTTATGACCGATGAGCTCATCTAACTCATTAAATGGGAAGTCCGGTGCACCTTGGTTAAATAACATAGTTGTACAGCTATGCAACTAGAATAGATTTACTGATTCTCCATTCGTAAAAAAAATCCCTTGGAAAAATATGACGTTTTGGTTTGGTCAAGACAAGATTTTTGTAAAGGTAAGAAACTGTGCACGATTCTTATAAAGTGGTTTTTACCGTATTGAAGTTTTTAAATGTCTGAACAGTGATGCTATTTCCTTTAACATTGTCTACCTGTCTGTACTTCCGAGAACGAACCTCCAAATTTCTAAGTTAGTCATCGGAGCTGATACATCATAAAGGTACTGACAGGCTGGAATTCAGGGTCAGCATCAAAAGCTGCGGATACATACCGGTGTCAGGCTTGTGTCACTCCAAATAATTTCATGTAAAATAATCTTTATTGAGCTGAGTTTAGACTCAGTATGGCTTAGATACAAGCACTCCATCGGGTAGAAAACTATACGCCTACTGGCGCTAAGTACGTTATTTTAGATTGAATATGAGTTGACAGGCGCTGTCTTTAAGGATCAAATTTGCTCGTGGGTGCTACAGATTCATTCGTAGTGTTGTTGAAGTGAAACTTCTGTATTGAGTTAGTAATTGTTATTTTTATTTTCGTTCGTGAACTATGACGGCATTTGGGAGCTCAAGGGCTTTTGGAGCCAGACTTCCTTAATTTATGGTCATTTAGGGCCCTACCATAAAAAAGGTAGATGATTAAAGTAAGATGCGAGTCAAAATTATCTGTCGCTGTATGACGTCGTTTCACGATTGTCAGAACTATCCTCGTCTAATCTCGCGTAAAATTTAATTAATATTAACAAAAATATATTGTGAATATCGAAAAATATATGCAAAAATTTTCTATTTCGCCCCATAAGTCCGAAAATACTGAGCCAAAAATTTTTAAAAAAATTTGTAATTTTGTGCCTTTCTCATTCTTTACATTTAAACCTAAATGAAACCCCTAAATCTACAAATTCCTACGGGAAACGGAAAATACTCGTAATAAGAAAATGTGTAAGCTCACCACAGTTAGACTAATACGTTAATTAGTCTAGTGGGTATGCTAGCCCACTTGTACGGAACCCTCTCCACGCGATTCCGACTCGCACTTGACCAGTTTTTTTTAATGATCGATTTAATGATTTATGTGTCAATCCTGTAGGTAACGACACTGGTTCTTGAACCAACAAAAAACAAAAAAAAAAAAACCTCGCTGACCTACGTTCAAGCAGGATGATTAAGAAAGACTTCACAAAAAGGAAGAGATTTTCAATTAGACTGTATATATTTTAACCTAACCTAACAATTCAAATTTTAAAATGTAAATAAGTAAAACCGTCTTATTTACAACTAAACGAAAATGAGCTTTTAAAAGAAAGTAAATGTTGCCAAAAAAAACAGCTACGCGCCGTGCTACGCAGCGTAGAACGCGTTGTAGTATATAATATTAAAACTAACGTACAACATTAAGGTTTTATAAAGCTTAAGCTACGCAGAAACTATGAGACTTTATTTAATCATGCATGCGAGTATGTACCGTCGGTAGGTTAGAATTTTTCAACTTAAATTGTTTAAAGTGTGCTGTGGACCTGCATCCAAACTAAGGTGCAATGATGGGAATCATTTTGTCAGCCTTAGCACTATCTAAATCTTATGAAACTTGAATGGGGGATACTTCTTGAACGAAATATTCCTCCTTTCAAGTTCAAATGATTTGGACAGCGCTAAAGCTGCCAAAATGATATCTATTGTTGCGTTCCCCATTGCCATTTGCTACTGTTCTTACGGCTGGATGCTCTAACCCAGCGAGAAGGTATAGGCAAAGTAGACAAAACAGACAAATGAAGATTCTGGCAGACTGGGTGAATATATCACAACAAATATATCATTTGGAAATCATAAAGGTCGTTGCAGTGGGACATAAACGGCTAGAAATAGATTTAATTTATGATGGATTTTAGTAGGACCGCGATTCTCTCGGAAATTAATGTTTACCCTCGTCGAGAGTAGGCCCGACTTTTCAGCATTGGGAGCATTCTTTATCTGCCGGTAGATATCCACTGCTGGATGAATCCTCCTCCATAGCATGCATAGTATACAACCCAAAGCGTACAATGGGAGGATTTGCCATAATCATCACGCAAGCGGATTGGTCATCGCCGTTTAATTTTAAGTACTCAAGTGGATGCTGCTGCCTTTTCCATGGCGTAATTCCTTAGTCACTTTTTACAACCTCTACTTAAAGAGTCGGAGAAGTCCTATTCTTCCTATTCCACTTCTCGGGAGCATTATAAGCTGATTATTCATCTTCATCATGATCATATCAGCCTGGAGAAGTTCACTGCTGGACATATGCCTCCTCCATAGAATGCCACGTTAACTGGTCTTGAGTCATCACTTTCCACCAACTTTCTGGTACTTTTAAAATGTGGCCTACTGCGTCATCCGGGTACACTTGACATAAACTATTCCCAAAGAATAGAATTGAAGTTATCGTGGCTTGGTATCATTTTAGAAAAATTACGACTATACACCACGTACTTTACTATTCTCCTGCTGATGTTTCGTTGACCATTTTGAGGTCCTTCCTCATGAGCACCGACCGCGACCACGCTCAAAGGTCGTGAGAGGAGGTGCGGGTTCTCGTCGCACGACCTTTGAGCGTGGTCGCGGTCGGTGCTCATGAGGAAGGACCCCAAAATGGTCAACGAAACGTCAGCAGGAGAATAACAAAGTACGTGGTGTATAGTCGTAATTATTTCCCAAAGAGTTTGAAATTGCTTTGATTCCAATGGAAATAATTAGAAGTTAGGTTCTTGATATCAGTTGGGACCACAGTTATTTTTTGTCACCCTGTCTGGCTCTCAAAAGAGCCTTTTGTTGTTAACTCTGATGTCTTTAGTCCACTATGACTTGATTTCAGAGGGAAGTTCCTGATTATAGCATTACCTAATCATTCACATAGTCCATTTGCATAAACAATGAACGTTTCCATGGGTTTTCATCTAATGGTGTTCCTAGTAATCGTATGTATCAGGATGTTCGAAATACCCCACGTTTTGAGCTAAATTATTGCGATCTTACAGAATTCCCTGAGACAGCCACGCTTTTTATAAGTTCAAATGGGCGCAGTCACACTGCAAAAAACATGCGAGCCCGAACGTAACATATTGTAACTTCTTTGTATTCCGAATACTTATGCAATCATAAATTTTTTGATTATTCCATCTGTTGGACCTCTCTTCGTTTGTGCGATTTGGCTAGCAAGGCTGACTAACGTTATTAACGATAAGAAGAGATCAATCAAATTACAAAGATTACTAACTAGATTTTTATGATTAATTATTAATTATATGTCATTGGCCAATATTAACATTTGCGTTCGACTTTATAGCGTCTTGGTAATGGGTATACATAATCCTGCGTCAATCTAAGAACGTCGTAAAAAATATATATAAATATTTTATCAAGTCTTTTAGCTTTTATCCATGTCAGAAAATTATTTTCCTCGTGAAATTAGACACGGAGCTAATAATGTTAAAAACAATTCATAACTTTTTTATGCAACATAATTTGAAGACCGTTTATTGTCTCAAATAGATACTACCTAGTTCGTTACGGTGTAACACAATCTTCCATAAGTAATTGTGTCTTTTGTTAGCTGTGTTATAATTACTTAAACAATGATACCATGTCACGATACGGGGCTGTTGCCTTCTGTCGTTAGGTGGAAAGAGTGTTCAGTCAATTTTGCAATATAAATCTATTGGAACTCGGAAATTGTGTTTGGTTTGAAGGGTACCAGTGCTGGTGAAATTATTGGCCCAAGAGACTTTTCATCTTTATGTCTCAGGGTCGGCAGCGCGCCTCTGGTTATGCAGCATACATAGGCTACGGTAACTACTTTCCATCAGGTGGGCCGTAGTGCTTGCTTATTTAAGGGTTCATTTTTAGTCTGTGCTAAGTTCAATTTATAATGGGATGTTTTCTGACAGCTGAAACAAAATAGTTCTAAATCCATGCATAGATGGCGCAATCCAGATATGGTTGTCAATATTTTGTCGGACAGCCACCAACTGTTAGTGTCACTGACTTCACTCGCTCGTGCAGTTCGTTGGTGAAGTAAAGTAAGTATCTACGTAAAGTTTTTGTTGAAATTCTGATATATTTGTTAGTGTTACGTTATTTTTATAATTTTTTGTTGTTATTGTTGAAGCCGGACCAAGTAGACCGATCTATAGTAGACTTGAAAAACGAGCTTTGGAATCGCAACGCGAAACTTGGAGAAAAAAAAGAGAATTTGTTCTCTGTGTCCTTCTGCAAAATCTTCAGAAGACACAACCATGCCGAGTTACCGCCATCTACCGGAATTTTAAGAACTATTTTTTCTTTTTAATTGCCTCCCTGAAAACTTCCCATTCTTTATAAGTCTAGATGGCTTTCTCTGCCAGAATGAAATTATCTGCAAAAAATTTAGCTGTACGGTGTGTATAATCGTTGCCTACCTATTGACTTACCTTCCTAGTACTACAGTATCATCTAGTCAGCAACAGGGAACTAAACCAGACCATAGATTTAAAAGACAGCTTCTTATTTTCAATGAAGGCTATTTATTCAATTTAGATTTAAAAAAAAGTAGCTCAAATTGGTTCGATAGATGGCGCTGACTCAACTGTAGCTGACAAGATTGTCAAATGTATTATCTGAGGTGTACGCGTATTAAGCTATTATCCAACTAATCTGTGGCTATTAGTCATGCATGATATTCTGTTCGTGTCTGCTTCTTGAGAGTGTGCTAGTGATGTCGTGGTGTTTTTATAAGTAAGCAAAACTAAATACCACGAAACTAAAATATATTATCTACGTTGTTGATATTGACATTTGACTATATTTTGACACTTGACAGCTACGTAACAGAGCAGCGCCATCTTTTTTCAACGCTGAAAGCATGATTTGAAACTCCCGTGAAAACCCCTCATTCAGTTCGTCATGTCACCTCATGTAACTAATCTTTGCACGATGGAATTGTTAGCGTGGAATTGTAAAGTTTAGTTTTGTTTTTAGGTAGTTATTTAATTCATCTCATAAGGAAACGTCATAATTATTTATCAATACCAAGAGTTATGATCCAGTTTTCAAATACTAGGTATTCCTACAGTAAGTATTTCCATCTGGAAATATTAAAATGAACATCATTACTTTCGTTATTAAAATTACTATGTTAGTATAAAGTAATTGCATACACGTATGACGTGTATGTGATTCAATTTTCCTTGAATGGGGTGAAATGATATAATTGTAGGTACCCTTCGTATAACATGCCTGTGAGATTTATTATTTAATGTCGGAAAATTTTGCAATGTGATTCCTGAAATTCTGCGTTTATTTCCAAAGTTATATATGCTCAAGAATATCTCGTAATACGTTAGCAAAGTTGTTTAAGTAAGTTTTAACCCATTCCTTAACAAAAAGGTTCTCTCTATATTAGATTTGTTATAAAACCAGCCCCGATACTAAACCTGTCAATTTTAACCCACTTTTGCTTTATTAACCCACACTATGACGATACCACATGCGCGCCGTCAAATTTATGTACCAAATAGGCAAGGAGAATATTCAGAATCGACCAATCAAATCGTCCTATTCCAATTTAGGCCGCGAGGCGGTTTCAAAGTAGGAGGGATAACGACACCCTTGACTGAAATTTAAACGTTTAAAATTAGAACGCCGTTAATCTAAAATGGCCGAAATGACGCTAATCGATATAGTTTAATTTAAAGACTCAACTATTCCTGCAAATTAAAATCAACTTTAACTGTAGATACTGTAAGTTGGATGTAGCTTATCGTTATTATGACGTATAGACAGATAAGAACTTACTAACGTATTTGTATTCCTTCATTCAATGGCAACAGAGTTCAAATAAGAATAATCGCTAACATCTGTTAATATTGAGTTCTTGACGTCATACATCAAAGTAACTGGTAAAGCTTATATAAGAACCTAGGTAGTATACATACTTACTTTATTTAACTTAAGAATAATATAAGAGAAATGAATTCATATTTTGAAAAAAAGCTCAAATATTTATTGAAATATGAAGCCTAAAACAATTTTTTTTTATACTACTTGGTAAGCAAACAAGCATACGGCCCACCTGATGGAAAGCAGTTACCTATGGACTATTATTATATATATGATTATCCTATGATTAGCCTATGGACGCCTGCAACACTAGAGACATCACACGCGCGCTGCCGACCCTGAGACATAAAGATGAACAGTCTCATGTGCCTGTAATTTCACCGGCACCCGTACCCTTCAAACGAAACACAGCAATGCGAGCACTACTGCTTGGCGGCAGAAATAGGTATGGAATAGGTAAATTTTTATTTGATGTAGCAAGTGGCTCGTCCCGAATTGCGACTTCGCGAATACACACGCGAAAGTAGGTGACCTACTTTCTTTCCCTTCAAAAAACGTTAAGATCAAATTTTCACGGGACCATTTCGAGATCAACACACACATCTGAAGCAGCATCGAAATAACCATTTGAATCGGATCAAACAACTTTTAGTGTTATTGTAATACTGACAGGTGTTAATACTACTACCTAATAGTAAGTACATAGCTGACGAATTAATATATAACCTTCTTTTTTGAAGTCAGTTAAGACCTGCAAATTACCTGGCAAGTGTACCAAGATAGTAGTACATACTGCAGGAAATCAATAGGCAACATTGAAAAGTGTATTGTATCGAAAAAATATGTACAACATAAATTAACTGCAACATCATTCAAAATCCAACAATTGGAAGATCAACTACGGATGTCATGATTTTTTTTTAAATTTTGTTGTGTAGAAATCTCGATGTTCTTAAATTTTTTACTTTTCCCTGTATAGGTGTGTCACAAAATCTACTCGCATGCCACTATACTAGCAATTTCAGCATTGTGGAAGTAGTTTTTTTTTTTTAATTTTTGCTGATATACTACGATATCTAAAATAAAACTAAAATAGTTTTAAAATGTCCAAATAAAGCTCTAACAACTTAAAACCAATGTGACCTGATGTCTCACTTTATTTTTAACTCTTGGACTCCAATTTCTCAACAACCCTAATTCAACAACTCACAAAATTATGCTAATACTATCAACCCCACCTATTAAATTTAAAATTTCATGAAAATCGTATCAACTATTCTAAAGTGACTAACATACATACATACATACAAAAGCCATTTCGTTTATGTTGACTCCAGAGAAATCGCTTCGTCCGTTCAATAAACAAGCAAAAAAATACAAAATAAAATATTTCATTCAAAGAAACTTATAATTGAGATTAAAAAGTTGATATATTTAAACTAAATCAGAACGGGCGCATGACTACTATTATAAAAAAATCGTTATCAACAACAGTCGCGCGCGTCCCGAGACCGCATTTTCACATACCTCCTGGATCCGGTATCGGCCACATGTATTTATTTATCTAAGCAATTGCGTAAGAGCATGCCCCGTGTACGTACACAGCGCGCGCGACGTCGCAGCCGTGACGTAATGGCGCTAGCCAGGCCCTCAAAATTAAACAATCAATTTTTTGCACCCTTTAAACGCCGGCCGGCCACATAAAAGCCGTGGAAATCCGTTCAGGACACACATTATACGTAACGCTGCCAACTGAACGCTACCGCAAGCGTATCCTGAACGTAACTTGAACGCGAATGGCTAATATTCCATTTTTGAATTGGAAAACGTGCTTACGATTTATTCTAAATTCAAAATTTTGTGATTGTGTTTGAAAGACAGTGGTTTGTGTAACAGACAGTTTTACCAAAGATTTTTAACCTGTGATATTATTTTAAAAAAATTAAGATGTTTGAATGCTGCACCTGTTGTTGCAATGGATGTTCGGTGAGGAAACAAAAGACTGTACAAAACGGTAAGTTTATTTATTCATTTATTTTATCTGATCATCTATCCTCAAGAAAATTAAACACCAATCATTGTTGCAAAACAACAGACTTAAGTAATTAATGAAAATGATGACTTAATGACACAGAATCATAATAATTAATATTGATAGGTATCTTAAGATACAGGAATAGTAGGTACACGTAATTTCAGTGATCTAATTCAATTAGTAATAGTAGGTAGGATAATAAATAATTATTACCATTTCATATTATCTTTCCATGATTTACACTCACAAGAGGAAGTTAGGTATAGGTTGTATAGTGATCATCCTTGTATGACATATCTGAAGTCTACTATTACGTCATTGTTGTAAGCAAATGATTTAATTCAGTCCTGAAAAACCCCTATTTCATACAAAAGCTAATCCAATAAATTAACTAACGTACCTACGTAATTTCACTATTTTACAAAACAACCGAACTGGTAAATAATTCAAATTTCGAATAAAGACAAATAAACAAAAACCGTTCAATGTCAATGCAACTTGAACTCTTGAAAAGTTGAATGAAAATGCCACTTGTCTAAAAATATGTTCCATTCGCTGTGGCTGTAAAGGGGTTAAGGTTTGTAAAAGCTTTCTCGTACAGAAATGGTGATTTACATTGCGGCTCGCAAACAATGCCATTCAAATTGGCAACTTGCAGCCGCAGACGAACCCGGTCCCGGAAGCTAGTCATGTTACGGTAAATTTAAATTAGCTGAAACAACCAAACTATTGCTCTTACAATTTATGAGAGAAAGCGAAATACGTAACTTGCGAAATAATAATAATAAATTATTTTATTAATGTCATCAATCATATTTATCGCAACCTCCAATTTAAGATACAATGCAGTCTATTAGAATAATAGGGTTTTAATCGTACATACGTAATAGGTATTTTACATCTTAATTATCGATACTCGTGACGAATCTTAAGGTTATGCGAAGAACTACTTTCTATACAGTATTAGTCATAGAGTAATACAAGCTAGCTATAGACGCGCCTTAACACGGAACCTAGTATGAACAGCAACTCCACACACTCGCTGATTCATACATTTATCATCCCACCCGCATAGCATACTACTAGACGAATGCTTGCTAAAGTTTCACACGTAACAGTGGTGCGATTACGTAACTCTGTTGCTATTGGTTTCAATCGATTTCAATACTATTTCTATTCGAAATGACGCTCTTGACCCAACTTACGCATTTTTCTTACAGAGGTTAATTGCAACAAGACTGCGTAAATTAGATAATCGCATTATCGTAATTTCAAATAGAAACAACATTAAAATTGAAATCAATAGCAACAGAATTACGTAATCGCCCTCCTGGTCCTAGAACAAAGTTCGTAGTTTAATATCCCATTATTATTTACTAAACTGTTTTTTTATAATAACATTGGTCACGTTTTGCGTGACATCTATTTAGTTCTGTATTCGGTATGAGTAATATTAGCGACGCGGCGCCCTTCAGAGTTTCAGGTTTCGTGAAAATTCGGAAAATCCATGACTCACCGATGAGACAAGTGCCGGAAAAGCCTCCTCATCGAATTACAAGTCATTACAAAAAGTTGCATAAAAAACATTCAATGGATGAAAGCCGTGTCATTATATCAATGTGCAGAACTTGGGAATCTCCTTACAAATAAGTGCAAAAAAATAATTGCCACGCGCTGAATTGAATGCACTTGATTCTTTGTAATGATTATACATAAATCAAATTTCTTATCGCGTTTCTGTTACATATTTAATGTGGTCACCCAACGACAAAACGATTAAATAAATTTAAAAAAAAAAGACTTGGCTTAAGTCACTAAGTAGATCAGTTAGCCCTAGAATGTACTGGAAACTATAATTATATTTATCATCTATGTTTTATACTGTACCTACATTCTGAGCAAATAAATAATTCATTCATTCATTCTTTATTTATGCTTCTTGACGACCTCCGTGGCGTGGTGGGTGAGTAGCCGGCTAAGACGCAAGAGGTGCGGGTTCAAATCCCGCTGCGGTACAAATGTTTGCATGATCTGCAAATATTAGTTCCGGGACTGTGTCTTGTGGTACCATGGTACTCGTACTTCCTGATACCCATGACACAGGGAATCCTATAGTGTGGGACAGGACTATGTTACATGTTATGTTATGTTCTAACTTATACCTACTTGAGAGTTGTTTTCGCGTTGTTGCTCATCCCAAATAAAATTTTATTCTATTCTTATATTCTCCAAAATTGCTGAACGGATTTGAATGAGATTTCAACTGTTGGATAGCTTGATTCTCCGGCAACATTTAAGGCTATAAAAGTGGAAGAGGGTCAGTAATTTACAAAATTGAAACATCATCATCATCATCATCAGCCTGCAGAAGTCCACTGCTGGGCATAGGCCCCCTAGACCACGACGATCGGTCTTTTATTTAAAACATACAAAATTGTAACACATTTTTGGCTTTGACGCATGGGCATTTTTGACGACCTCAGCTGGAGGTTGCGGGTTCGATTCCCGCCTCGGAACAAATATTTGTAAGATCTGCAAGTAATTGTTCCGGTTCTGCGTATTTTCTATGTATAATAAAAAATATCTATTTATGTAATGCATTGTATTAAGTATATCAGTTATCTAGTACCCATAACACAAGCCCTGCTTTGCTTGGGGCTAGATAATGTTGTGTGAAATGTCCAGCATTTATTTATTTATTTATCTTGGTTTCTTGGACCGAAATCGACCTTTTTTTTTACAAGCTTATTGACTATGGAGCATTGACAGACAAAAATAGGTCTACGATAGCTTTTTTTCATATCATTTAATAACTGTCCTATTTCATAACACAAATACCTGACCACCTACATTGTATTACGATCTACAAACAAAATACACAAAAGAAATATTCAGGATGTATTAATCACGGACATAATGCTTATTGACACTATCACTACGCACAATGCCTTGCCTTGTTAGCTGAACTTACGTAGTCACTAGTGTGCCATCTGTGACCGAACTTACGTAGTAACTATTGTGCCATCTGTGGCCGAACTTACGCAGTAACAATTGTTTTATCTATGACCTAACAAATAACGTGCCAAATGTAAATACTCGAGCGAACTAAATCCATAGCCAAGAAATCTAAATTATATACAAAACTTGCTTTTTAATGTTTGTCCGTCTGTCAAACATTTAAAAGCTAGCCTCAAGAACTGTATATGAAAAATGGAAAATACTTTTATGACTAAAGTCAAAGCTCTCAGAAAAAGTCACCGGAAATATTTATTAAAATTTTAATTCCAAAATCACGAAGCCTATACAAAGTTAAAGTTAAGAAAATATCTCTTTTGGCTTAAAATTCAACCCCAAAGGCGATAAAAGGGGATGTAAAAAATACTACTATGGAGAAAAAGGCTTACTTGACTTAAATAAATATTTAAAAGGTAATAATGAAACAATCTTATTTATTAATTTACCAAAACAAAAAGGTTAACAAACTTTAAAGCGTAAAAAAATAGAAGATTTTCTCGAAAATATTTTTAGCGTGAAAAGTTCCGGGCAATACATAGCTATCAAACTTGATAAACGGCCCAATCATACTCATTGGTATGCAACTATATTATCAATGACGGAGTACAGTGTTCTGACCGGAGCTAAAGGCCGTATTCTAAATGCACACTAAAGTACAAGTGAGCGCATACATGCAGCAGGTCACGAAATAGTACATAAGTGCGTGTGACGCCTGTATTCCAAAAAGAATTTTCAAATGAGTCCATAGATTTTTTGACAGTTGTCATTGAAAAAAATTAGTTTGAGTCTCGATCCATTTTGAGTTTTCAGAAATTTCAGTTCTACTGAAGAGAGCTTAAACAGACTTTTCAGAATCGGCCTTCTGATCTTCCAATCTATGTCAACTCACTCTTACCAAAGAGTTTTAGGTCATCTCACTTTCATGTATGGTCCTTGGATTGTCAGTACAATGTTAGAAAGAAAATGAAAGTTGTTTATTAAATGAGCGGACACATCTAGGCGCCGATTTGCATATTGATTTGTTTATTAATATTGTCTATTTCAATGAAAGTAAAGCTTTAAAAAACTGTTTAGTGGATTCAGACACGTGATTTATCAAACAGTATATATTTTGTGAAAAAAAAATAACCAATTAACTACATAAATTATCTTTGAATGGTAATTAAGCAGACCAATAAGTCG
This sequence comes from Epirrita christyi, assembly GCA_951392215.1. Classification (NCBI taxonomy): domain Eukaryota; kingdom Metazoa; phylum Arthropoda; class Insecta; order Lepidoptera; family Geometridae; genus Epirrita; species Epirrita christyi. Next base: position 4,636,728 of record OX595843.1, read on the forward strand.
AATTTGGATATTTATATAAATTATGTCATGATGAATGACCACACTCGCCGACAAAAAATCTAAACTCGAATTCTAATTGAATACATTATCGGTTAATCGGGTCTAACATCTGGCAAATCACTAATAATCCAATTTTCATAGATTAGGGATGTACCTACACAAGTGCACATTTGATACACGCGTTCGCGACGCGATAAAAACTCAGTTTAGGAATAGACTCATCGATGATTCACCACCCAGGTCTTAATGATGTACCACTTGCTCAAGAAGTGGAAACAGAAGGGAAAGGAGACGTTTTTAGCGAAAAGAAATTCATTAACATGTTTACTTAAATCGATCAGTCGGACAGTAGTCAGTAATTACTTCAATCAATCAATTACATAAAGTAGTATAAGATATTGTTTGATTTGTTACAAATTGCAAAGACGATGTATACAAAGTCTATAAATCTAAATTACTAGCGTCAAAAAAACATTTATAGGTAGGTAGGTACTGATAAAATCATCAAACAATCATACCCTGACGCAAGAATTAACACAACTTTGAAAGAAAGTGATAAGTATTGTGCAAAGTATCAAAGCTATTGTTTTTTGATGAAAATCTAAGGAAGTCTCCACGAGGGCTGGAGCTTTGTTTTCCGGCGGGCGGGTAAGGGTTTTCGCATAGTGTTCGACCGGCTATTTCATGTACCGTGCCGCATTTCGGTGCCCATTCAACGGAGCGAAGGCTGCCCGCGCGCCTGTCTCGCACACTCGTCCCTCACACCACACCGGTGACACACGTTCAATACGACCATTCGATATTGTGCTAATTCTAATTTCAAAAGTTCGAACAAGTGACATCTAGTTAAAGTTTTTTTTATTGTGTCCGAATCTGAAATAGTGCGCGAACCCCGCGAGTGCTTTCGGCCAGTGATAGCGCGACGTCCTGAACAGTTTCGCACTTTTCGGTAACCGGGATCATAGTTTGTTCACATGAACATGGACTTGCCTACAGGAGCCACATCAATGCCTTGTTCATGGATGTCTTTTTAACTGGTGTGTGTCAATTTTATATCAAATGCGAGGTTTGTGTTTTTGTTAAAATGCTAGTTGCAGCCAATGGTTGATTGAATGTAAACAAATGCCAAATATTGAGGGTAAGCGGTGACATTTTACTTCTGATTGTTTACTTTTAATTAAAAGTCAATAATCGTAATGTATTAACAATAATCTCCATTACAAAGTACCTACAAATATTTATCCCGCTGCAGAAGCAGTCGGCGATCATGAAACGATTACAAAGTCCCATCACGATGTGCATCCGCAAAAAAAACAACTCGCGGAGACAGCAATTTTCTCATGTACAATTACTAATTGTTATTCTAAAAGTTGCTGATGGCTGCGTATCGATTGATGATCATTTTTGGAAGTGGACAATACATTATCGAGTCGTGGTAGCAGTTCGTGTGGGAATGATCAACACTCGCCGTCGGCAATCGATCAAAAGGATTTTTCGCTGAAATTCACCCGTCATGTCATACGATACTCTTTATTTAGCTTTCGGAACATTCTGTGGGAGCTTTTATTAGTATCTTTACTAATTGATTTAATTTCGATCATCAATTGTTTTTAAAACATACCTATCGATCCGAGTCGATCAAAACCCATACAAAAATCGTTAAGCGTTAAATGAAACCAAATAGGTACGATTCTTGTAAATATATTTAACTTTAACGCAGTTTTTTGCCAGCTAGGTACTTATTGGTAAGATAAGTTATACTAAAAATAGTAAGATAAATATTTATTCGGAAACGGGTCATTACTAGATACTAAGTGGACGGGAAACCCCGCGATGGAAAAATCACATTCGTGGCAGCCACTTTTCTCAGTAACAATTATAGGCGATTGTTTATACTGATGTTTTACTACTTCATCAGATCATGGAAAAAAGCAGAGGAGAAAAATACTATAGACAAAAATGCCAAAGGATAAAAATAAAACAAAAAAATTCACACGTTTTTATGAGCGCGCGTATCACCGTATTTACAAAACATATATTAAATTGTCAACGACACGGATTGACCTAATGATTCACTGACCATAAACTTCAGATTATCCTCGTCTGACGTAACACAAAAGGTGTAAAATCACTGTGGTTCAATGTGATAACATATTGTCATAATATATTGTTTGATTTTGACGGCATTCTAAAAACCCACGAGGATATTGGTAATATTGACAAACCGATATATTATTATCTTCAAATGCTTAAAAGGAAGAATTGTTAAATATGGTTTGTTTTAAATAAACTATAGAAACCACAAATTTTATTACGGAGGCGTGTGAATAAATCGAAGATGAAAAAATCATACTTCGTGTTTAAGCGTTCGATTATCGAGTGGGTAGAAAATACGTAGTAAAAGTACGACAAAAAGAAACTTTCTACGTTTTAGCACTATGCGTGGACAATGGCGAGCTTTTCAAAGTCAGTGGTGTTCCTTCCCTTTTAAACTCAAGGCGCAGAATGGCGAGACTCTGAACATAAATGTTTTATGGGCACGGCGCAACACATCAAAAACTTCAATAACACACGTTTTGAACAAGGCAACGTTAAATATTTCAACAATAACAATCGTGACTTTTATGACATCAATTACTTGAAAACCTCCCCAATAATATCCACCCAAACAAATTATTATCAAATACCAATAACCTCTATATTTTCCAGGCAGTGACCTGAAAAATGTTAAATATTTTTTACATGCAAGTTTAAATGTAACTTAGAATGAGCTTTTTCGTTAAAAAATAAAGGTCAACGATGAAATTGGTTTAATACACAAAACTCTCACACATCCCGTGCCGGGTGGCTTGAGAAAGTGGTCCACAGATGGAATCGCCTTTATGCACATGAATGGAGCAACGCCACTGATAATCAGAGAGCTTATTATTTTTTATGTGTCTCCTCAGAAACAAAAACAGGCGTAATAGGAACGCACCGTGCGTGCGCTATATCTGATTTGACCTTTAGACTATTAATCATAGCTTACAAGACCGCATAGTAAAAACGCTTGACTCAAGCATTGCAGCAACTCCAAGATCAACCTGTGATTATTATCTTTACACTGTCTACAACTCGATCTAGGACTTCACCTCGCTTATCAGCCTCATTAATCATCTGATAACAAACTATTGTAGATAATTATGTTAATATTGACATAAAACTGTTTGCCGATAACACAACTGTTACAATCAATTGCACACGATTAACAAATCCTTTCTTTTGTTTCAGGTTTTCCTAAGAAGCTTCTGGTAGCTACATCAGTTGTCGTGATTATAACAATGTGTCTAATCCCAGCTGAGGCTCGAACGATATCGAATGTGAAGTTCCGGCATGAGGGGTTGCACAAATCCAAAGATGCGAGGCTGTTCCGCGACACGCGGGTTATCGAGCACAGGCAACAGACGCCCAAAAAACGGACGCACAACGCCAAAGACACGACAGACCCTATGAGCTTCAAGAATGCGACGAAAAAAATCATCAAGAAACTCAAAAACACGCGGAGGTTCTTCAACGAAGAGAGGAGAGTGCTCAACGAGACTAAGGAATACAGAGACGGCATGCCTTCCTGGCTGCCTACCATGAACTTCGTTGGTATTCACTTCTACAACTACAGGAGTCCAAGGCGACAAGGCACCACAGTCACAGAAAAAAAAGTGAGTAAAAATACCTGTTACCTAATTGATATACGAGTCGTTAGCGATTACGTATACAGATGAATCATGATCTACTCGAGTCCAATGGCCTTTGTTATTTAGTTTTCCATATCACCCATTTATAATCGAACGGCTTCAAGAGCACACACGTCTGTACAAGTCCGCATCTATCTAAATAACTAATGATGACTAATCGTTTTGATGAAATCTGTTGCAATAATTTTGATAAGAATTTGATGCGAATTTCAAATAACTGGCAGTGTAATTATTGCGGTCGATCACTCTGCGCCGAGAGGGTGTGGTGGTCCAGCCCATCACTCTTTTTACCCGTTCAATGTTTTTACGTTATTTTTAATTTATTTTTGTTTTATTTGAGAGAAAGAATCACGGCGCACATTAGCCGAGCTCGGGGCTCCTCCGTTGCAGCTTAAATGAGGTTTCGTCGAGCCAAATTACACGTGGCCGGCCTTTGTACTGCGTTTATTTGCTTCACATTGTACTTAAGGGCAATAACTAGAAGTGCAAGCCCTTAATTTTCAAGCCGCTTTGCTTCGAAAATCGGTGCAGTTTTAAGTGTTTTATAAGGCCTCATTACCTCGCAACCTAATCGAGATCGCTTCATTTACGTCGCCATAATAAACGTGCACTTTATAAATAGCAAAAGGATGAGAAATTCCTTTTTGATCGTTTGATTCAGTTTTTTCATCAATTAATTCAAATACGTTTCGCAAAAAAGATATAGGACACGCCCACGTCCAGCATCCGCTAAACGATGAGCCCTATCCAACGGTGCAATCGTATTAATATGAAACAGAATGGTAGAATGAAACGAGTTCAGCGTATACTGGTCCAGAATAAGTCGGATGCTTATGGTTAGCCGCTGTGGGAGCAGACAGAGCAAACTAAGGAGCCAGTTAAATGTTTCGAAGAAATTTGCATAGATTGACACCGCGTGATTTCGCTTGGCTCACGCGATTCTCAATACCACACGCTTATATCGTACCTTACAATTTTAAAGGACCGCATTATAATTATGTTAATTATTGTATTCAGTTCATACTTTGTCAGCGCTTCGGTTCGTAAAAATATAAAATACACACGCTTTTTAACGAGTTTGTACAAGCTTATTGTTTGGTGAGCACACATCTGGGTATCGAGACTTTCTATAATGTATTCTCGTTGGTCACTGACTAATTAGTACACAAAGTTGATGCGAGCGTGTGTGAGTTAGTCCTTCACACTAAGCTGTTGAAAATCGATTCTTTTTATCGCATCCTTCTCATTTACTACTTGCACTTTTTCACTAAAGTCTCTGCTGTCGCAAGAACCTGCAGTGGTCTACATTGTTGGGCATTTAAAGTATTTACTTAACTAGTGTGAGATTTGGAAAGTCTCGTGTCTATAATCTTACTAATACTTATTGACTTTGGTATCCACGTGGTTGAATAATGAATATCTTGGACCGTGTCTCAGTTTGTCAATGTATGGCCACTTAACAAATTCAAATATTTGACATTGGGCAAAGAAAGCGTTAGAATTCAAGTGATCTTAGACTTTGGTTTACATACGAACAATTTAAAAATTAAATATAGAAGAAATGAGACGTTAAGACTGAGGGCGTGACGAAAGAATAGTGTGGACGTGGTTTTGTATAAAAGTCTTACAGATTTTCCAAACATTTGTTTAATTTTGGTGGGTTGTTTTGAACGTTACCTAAATGTTTACTATCCATATTATTAAAACCTACACTACGTACGCAGTTATATTTAGTATTCTTCGTATGCACGTAGATAACGCATTACTATTTTAATATTTCAACAGAGTCAAAGCTTTTGAAAGTTAATTTTCTGTTGTCGGGAAAATAACATATTTTGTAACATTTTTCAGTAGTTTTATTTCTTTATTTGTTATCTTTTCTTTCCAATTTCTTATCAATCTTCAAGTTCCTTATCTCACGTCAAGTTTTCAGTGTTTGAGTTAAGGGCAAAAATTTCACACATCTCACTAGCGGTCCCACTGTTTGTCCAGTATTTACGATTTAACAAAACAACACGAAATGTTAAAAACACATTATTTGCCCAACTGCGACGAATGGGCCTACGATTCCTGTACGTTGCGTTTGTCTCGCACACGCCCGCGTCTTAAACGTTAGCGTCTAAAGCAAATGTACGTATTGTCCGGTTTTACTTCACAGTTTGCGAAAACACTTCGTTTTATCGCCTTAAGAGATTTCTTCGCGACAATACTTGGGCTAATGAGTTTATGGGCGTAAAAGGTTAATTTGATATTTATCGTTTATTGGTTTGAGATATTTACTGGGGATGGTGGTTATTGACCTTTACAAAAGAAACACTTAATACGAATAGCAGGATCACCAAGTCAAGTCAAAGAGTGTTTGTTGTCTGAATCGCGTCGCGTTGAAACAGGAGTAGTTTTAGTTTGTAAGACAATTCAAAATGATTCTCGTGATTTCAATGAAAATACTTTTGACTTTGACATTGACTTTGACCTCAAACCAGGCCGTAATAAAATACTAATCAATAATAATAGCCTTTATTGTGACTTAAATGATTCAATGAATAGAATGAAGAAACTACTTTAGACTTCGACGTCGAACTCAAAACCAGCCCAAAACACAAGTCCTATCAAATGCTTTTCTCATTGCACCGATTGGAAACTCCCTTTTTTTCGTAGCTTCCTTCAACGACCAGTTCGGTTTCCATGAATGTGTGACTCTGATCTACTTCTTTGGACATTTGATTGATGTCTTCTACGTATTCTATAATTTTTTATATATATTTTTGATAACGTTTATCATCAGTTTAGTTTTATGAGTTCGTACTTAGGCCTACCTCTGCACTCTCTTTTGCTGGTTGTTGCAGTATAGTTTAAAGTGTACCAGGGCTATCAGTTATCAAGATGAGATCATCAGCAAACCTAAAATGGTTTCGTGTTGTGCTATTGATTTCTAAGCCACACTGATCCTAATCCAAGCCCTAGGAGACTGTCTCCAAGATGTCTGAGACCAGCTTTGGTGATAAAGGGTGTTTTAATCATTTCTTATTCTTTCTTGTTTTTTTATAATTCTTCTCCCTCATTTTCTAGTCGTATTTTCGCTGAGCTGTTCACTTATATTTTCTTGGTATTCTGATGTATTTGCCTTACTGTTCTAGTGCTTCCCGGGTTAGTGTTTTATTGATGTCATATGTAAAAAAAAACAATTTTTCGAGTTTCAACTTAACTAGAACGAATTATTATGCAAGCACAGTAGGAATACACGTACCTATAATCAATCTTACCAAAGCTATCTTAAAAACAAATCATAACATTAGACAATGACGTAGGTATCAAAATACATTGTACCGTAACACAACCATGGGAACAAGAACCCATGGTGAATCACTCACTCATTCATAGAGGAAGTTATGGTGATATACGAATCCGTCCCATTAACACTCAAGTTCTAGGAATGGCGGGATGACTGTTATACCTAATTGGATCACTCTAATTAATAACAATCATATTCCTCCGTATCAAAAAGGTCCCGTCCTATACGAATTCTTCGAACTCGCGATGAATTACGCAAGCGAAATTGAGCTTAGAGGTTCGTTTATTTATTTTCATTTATTGGTTAAAATATATTACTCATTGATTAAGTTAATTGTAGTCTTTTAATTACTCAGAAACAATAGTTATAACGTTAACGCTGGTCATGTCTGTGTTATTTAAGTTATGTCTGTAAATAAATAGGTTTTCATAAATTTATGAACAAGTAATACAGTTATTAGGTCATTTTATATTAAAGGTATGCATTTTATATCAATATATTTTTGGAAGTACAACTTCTAAGTAAAACCGGGATGGAATACACGTTGTGGTAGAATAAATCGTTAGAATGCCTTTGAACAAAACATAAAATATTTTTAATTATCAATAGATAATAAGCTATCCGATCATGTATCGAGGCAAACTAGTTCCAATAAGTATTCATAGTAGATAAATACCTAGGTTGAACGCATCACTGTTCAATACCTACATACATACATAGGTACGTTATGCGAGTATTGTGGTAGGACTAAACTGGTAGCACTGGTGGTAATTATAGAAACTGATGGTGACTGATTGGTACAATGATGTATCGAACGAAATCACTTTGAATTTATTGGCTGGCAGGTTTATAAATGATGAACAAGAATAATGGCAGCTTATACAGGCAAACTTTAATGACCTACTTATCTTTAAATAGGAATCTCAAGAAACATTATGTGGCTACGACACTACTAAAAATGTTTTAGATAATCGCAGATATAAAATCGTAAAATAAGCAAAGGTTCCATGATATAATGTCGAATATGACGTAGTTATTCATAATTATTATGATAAAATAGCCATAGTAAATGCTATACCAATCACAAATGCCTGCGAATACGCAGCCTCGACACATATTCTGTGTTGTCGTAAAATATCCTCGGCATGATGCGATCAATCCATTATGCCAAAGCGGGCATAATGAGTTTCATATAAAATATTTTTTAAAGCTGCATAAATATATTACTAGTAGAATAATGTATATATAAATCATTAGTGTATTCAAAAGTTATTCAAAGTAATTGTCAAGCTAACTCGTGTGAATACATCAAGTAGATATTGATATAGATCTATTTAGACAGGTGCGTCATTTACCCACAAATCTACAAGACCCATGCAAGACTACATTGCAATAGGATACGGTGACGTCAGCATTATCAAAGTAATACTAACGTACGTTTCGTTTTGTTTCAGTTCATGTACCTGATGCCGAAGCTATACAAGTCGCTGGTAGAGTATCAAGAAATCTTCAAACTCCTCCTTAACGTCGAGGTTGACTTCCCTGATGACCCGTTTTGCGCCTACAATAAGACTCGCCACGAGCTTATTAGCAATACAACACACAGGTTATACAGCACAATTGCTGAGATAAGAGAAAACATGATCTCAATCAATATGCCAGTACCGCGACTCAACCCAAACAAGTACCTGAACACTTTGGAGCTGCGAGTTGACGCACCTCAGTGTCTCAAGAACGACTACATAGCTTTCAGAGCTTATGGAAATCTCCTAAACAACTGGTACTTGGAGTTCAGGTGTCCAAAAGGCAAGAAGGTAATCAGCAGCAACAGCAAGTGTGCGGCGTATGAAGCCAAACTGAAAGAGAAGAAAGATACGAGAGCAATAAAACCAAGAAAGAGTTGAGTTTGGCCTTCGATACAAACTGTTTTGTCGCTTTGGAATTTACGTATTTATTGTTAGGTACTACGGTATGCTCTCTGTAACACGCAAACGGTACTCCGCGCTTGTAGCATGTCTTCAACACGCGTCTAAAGCGATTCTGAATAACATCTTGGTTTTTTATAGCAACCAACGTTACAAACGCGGATTTGCTGTCAGCTGTTATGTTTAAAGTGCTTGACGAAACAATGTTTTGTTGAATAATTATTGGGTACTTTCTCTGTGATATTTAGTATTCTGTAGATATTAACATTAATTTATTGTTTAGCTTTAAGCCTCTCTACTCAGTTCCTTTGTTAATATCTTCATCTTTCATGTTTTCTTTCATCTTCTTGTAAAAATCATCTTAATTTATTACATGACTATCGTATTTATTATGTACTTAATTATTTTAATTTCGATTATCTGATCTATTTGCAGATATTGATTTGAATCTGATTCATGATTTGTTTTATGCAAAGCATTATTAACTAAAATTATTGTAATATAATTTAATTAATTAATTATTTCGATTAGTATTACTAGAAGGCGATTATATGCCGTTTAGCCAAGAAAGACTTGTAGCCTTGTAATTACCTAAGTTGCTTATTTATATAAATTATACATAGCTATGTATAAAGAAGTGCCGTTAGCTTTTAGCGAATAAATGAACTGATACCATGTGAATACCTACATTACTTGTACAGTAAATTGTATACATTATGCAAATTTTGTTACATCTGAAGTATAAGTAAATGATTTTAGTATTTAAAATGAAATAAATTGATGCATCAATGAAATAACTTTGTTTCTTTAAGTTCCTTTCCATTGAGAAACCCGAAGTGGGTTAAGTTATGCATATGATCGACGAACTATGTGGCCAAGCAAATATTAAACTGATACTCGTAGAAGTAGATCGGTTAGGTCAGTAAATAAAAATAATAACAAAGTACAAAAATATAAACATATAACATAACACCCAACAGTCACATACGCAGTCTTGATCCCACACTAGGATTCACTGTGTCGTGGGTATCAGGAACTACGAGTACCATGGTACCATAACACCCAGACCCGGAACAAATATTTGCAGATCATACAAACATTAGTCCCGCAGCGGGAATCGATCCTGTAACCTCTTGCATCTATCTCAGCCGGCTACTTGCCCAACGCGCCACAGAGGTGGATAAAGATTTTAGTAAGATAATCACGCCGACCTTACATCATGAACATAGCTCTCTGAATGAACAAGATGAAACTGGCAAAGGATATGCTATATCGCAAAACCGATAACCATTTTAGAATAAAGGTTCTCGAGTGGCGACCATGAATCGGACGACTCAGTGCAGAAGGCCCCCTTCTCGATAGTTGACGAATTTTGAAGGTTGCAGGAAGTCGGTGGATTCAGGCGGTCCAAGGCTGGTCATCGTGGCATTCTATAGGGGAGGCCTATTGCCTCTTGAGCTATCTTACTAGTCTAGAGAAATATAATTTGAGTCAACTTGATTATAGAATTTTACTAGATTTAACACTACTTCGTAGGTATTTGTTAAGTAACTTAAAATGAGTATTAGTCAGTAGTAACTGATAAATCCGGTGGCTACGATCCGCTGTATTTATAGATCTCGTATACTTACCTATAATTTAATATACTTTATTCGGTCACCAACGTATACCATTTTAAAATGATTAATTTAATATTTTTTTTGTTACTGATAGATCTCTTATGGATTTATTACCAAGTTAAGTAGGTACGATGAATTCCGAGTAGGTATTTAAATACAGAAGGCAGATGGGAGCTGTGACACTTATATGTATATTATGTAAGTAGTTATGAGGCTGTGATATAGCGGTGAACCTGCTATGACAGCTGCAATATAGCGTTGATTTTAAAACTAAATACGTTTTAAGTTAATGAGAAGTGTCCACCGTCATATAACGGCCGCTATACAAACTGCAAAAGTAACGTTAAATTAAAGCTATCGAGGCTTGTAGGAGTAGGTATTATAACCAAATAAATTATTCATTCCATAGACATAAACCTACCTACCAAGCCTATTTACAAATGGAGATACTCATACAAAACGCCAACGTTCGTGGTAGACGCGGGGATACCTATCGATGATGATGACATATCTACTGTAAAGGTGAGAAGATAGTAAAATCATTATACCAATTCTTGACACATTCTTTCCCCAGCCTACATACATTATTCAAATGCCAATTACCCAAGTTGATTAAAAGACTCGCTTCGCTCGTTCAATAAAAAATGAAAAGCGCCGTAAGGTGACGAGCCATTGAAAATTTTTGTCATAAAAAAACTATTCATTCTGGAACCAATGTTATCTACGAAACATCTTCATCACTGTTGGGTGATATAAATACTGATTATTATAATAATTATAGGTACTTACCTACCTTCTATGCTGAGGCACCTACCACTTCATGCCATAATTTAATTAATCAAACTCTTTTTCTACGAGATTTAAACTCTCTTCCTCTTTTAAGAAGATGGAGTTGTAGGTACCAAATGGTTGACACTGTTTCCACGAAACCACTTATTCATTTTTAAAGCACAGTATTTATTTTGAAGGATAAAATAACTGTGTGCAGTACTATCAGCTTTGCGACATCTACTGCCGTGCATCAGAACTACGAAGTGTAAAGTATAGCTATTCACCGGTAGATGGCGCACATAAGATATCGCTAACAGCTCCATCTAATAAATTAGTATGATACTAAAAAGCGCGCCTGAAAGGTCATCTACACTGCAATGTTGTTACTCGCCACTAGATGGCGCTAATCTGAAAAGCTCTAAAAAGGTTCCATTGGTTTTAAAAGCACCAAGGAGTTTTGTTTAGTTTAATTTAAAACATTTTAGTTTTGCTATCTGCCTGTAGGTGTCTCCTTACGAAAAAGATTGTGTGTGTAAAATTACCCATAAAGGAGTTGTTATAATTATTAATTTTAGTTCATAACTATTTGTATAGAGGGCGCTTATGTGGATCCCACACTAGGATTCCCTGCTCTTGCTACCGAGTACTTCGATGCCCTGTGTCGTGGGTATGGAACTACGAGTACTACGACGGGTGTACCACATTACCCAGATTCGAAACAAACATTTGCAGATCTTACAAACATTTGTCCCGCAATCGAGCCCGCAACTCTCGCATCTCAGCCGATTACTCGCCCGCTACGCCTAGGAGGTCGTCTAATATTAGTTTGAAGGACCAGAAAGTTTGGTGAAAACTAGAGGCACCACTGCCATGAGGATTAGGAGGAGGGGAGGAAGAGGAGGAGATAAATAAATAAATGCTGGACATTTCACACAACATTATCTATTGTTGGTGCTTCCACCAACATATCGGTAGGTAGATACGTGAAAATTTCCCGGTTTTACAAAATGAATAATGTGATATAATTCACGAAAGTTACTTTAGTAAAACATTATCTAGCCCCAAGCTAAGCAGAGCTTGTCTTATAGGTAATAGGTAACTGATTTATAAACTTAGTAGAATACATGACATAGATAGATATTTTTTATTATGCATAGAAAAATACCCAGAACACCCTGAACAATTATCTGCAGATCGTACAAATATTTGTTCAGAGGCGGGAATCGAACCCACAACCTCCTGCGTTGCAGGCGAACCTTCGCCCGCCGCGCCACAGAGGTCGTCAGATAGAGGAGGAGGAAGGTTTTAGACAGTTTTGTTCCATTTTAACCTTTTCGCTGGAACCAAAGTTATTCTACCTGAAAAACACGATATTTTGACCTACCACAACATCGAATTTCTGCTGCAATTTCAGTGACCATTAATCCTTGAAAATCAAGGCTTTTTTATCCTTTTACTTCTTTGAAACGCTCTATTTAGAGGTTAAATATGTAATTTATTGTGTCTTAGTTAGCCATTCCAACTGTTGGGGATAATATAATTATACTAAGTAGGTTACTAGATATTCGGGTCAGGCTCATTGCGGTGTTACTACTAGAGCAAGTCTTCAACTGACAATATTTAAAAAGAGTACAAGCTAGCAAACAGAACCCGTTGAAGTCTTTTATATGAACTTACTGAAAATTCACCTAATGCACATGTACAAAACAAAAAAACATTTACAAATAAAACAGTATCATAAGTAGCTATCTAAAGACTGCTGCAAACGATCAAAAGATATCCAGAATATAAAATATATAAAAGAGCTCAGGTGATCCATGTGGTCTTTTCTTACACACGCCTTTGTCCCTAAAGTGGTAGGCAGAGCCTAAATGGCCCACTTTTCACCGTAGATAGATCTAAAAGAGGTCCGGGTGTAACTAAAATGGCGTTTATTATTATTACTATACAGTTTTTATCTCTCAAGAATAAACGAAATCCGTGGATATTTTGAGATACAAGCTAGAAATTAAATATCTAGCTTATTCAATTGAATAGAAGCACGATACACGACATACACACACCATGTGCATTATGTTACTTTTCAGTAAGCTCATACAAAAGACTTCAACGGGTTCTGTTTGCTAGGTTGTACCGCCAAATACGTCTCACTTCTTCCGGCTGATGATTGTGATGAAAACATTTGAGTACAATATAATAGGAATTAAAGTATGAAATGGCTGTTATAACGTAGTGGCCATTTGAATTAAATTTAAAACTGTATGGTCCAAGATTCGTGATTTATGACTTTCAATTGTTTTTTTATTCAGTATCTTCAAAAATAAGAGTAGATATATTTCTAATACGAGTTCCGACATGGTTTTAGTAGGTACATATCAATACTGCGTTTGAAAAGGACTGCATAGGAGTGCCCACTAAACCAATAACGCACTGTGCGTTATTGGTTAGTTTAGTGGACACTTTGACTTGAAGAATGAACTGTATGAACCACGAAGAAGACCAGCAGGGCTACTCTTGTCGCTCTACTCGATCCTTATTCAGGATTTAGTGTCATTTTGTTGTCAGAGAGTACTGGATTAATTGGTCATTTGGTACTCTTGAATTCAATACTAGCACACAATTTGGAGTGGAATTTTATGGAACTAAGTGAAATCGACTTTCTGTTTTTGTTGTTCTTCAATTTCAAACTAGATTTGGTTCAAGAGTGCCAAACAAGCGTTGAAACTGGATTGAGATTGGAACTGGATTGCCATTGGAACTGTTTTCAAGAGTAGCCCCACAGGGACTCTAAGGTACATAACGATGAATTAATCGTAATGGGGAAGTTCATTATTATCAAACAACCACGGATGAGTGTCTTGGTTAGCATTAGTTTACCCAGTAAGTAGCAAAAAAAAAAGTAAAAAAGTAAAGTAAGTGCAGTAAAGCAGTAGTTTTAGTTAGTTTTAGTTTTTTTTGTTAGTAGTAGAACTTCTTGTGAAAGAGTTCGTCCGAGGTAGTACTACCACCGTACCTATTTCTGCCGCCAAGCAGTAGTGTTCACATTGCTGTATTTCGGTTTGAAGGGTACGGGTGCCGGTGAAATTACAGGCACAAGAGACTTTTTATCTTTATGTCTCAGGGTCGGCAACGCGCGTGTGATGCCTCTGGTGTTACAGGCGTTCATAGGCTACGGTAACTGCTTTCCATCAGGTGGGCCGTAAGCTTGTTTGCTTGCCAAGAAGCACAAAAGTGACTAATTTGCACCAAATTTGTAAAATAAAAAGTCAAGAAATTGGTTTCTCATGAATTAACTGCATACGTGCATAGAGGAGCACGCGATAAAGCTTGCATTGATTTGATGAGTAAGTACAGAAATTAAATTATTATTTGTAAATCAAAACAAATATTTGTACTTAACGTAAACGTTGATGTGGTTACATTTTCGTTTTCAATAACTATACGTACACAATTTAATCTCTTTCATTCAAAATCAATAAACCTTTAACATAGGATAGAATAGAATTTTACACCATAAGATACTAAAAAAAATACAAAACTTAACAAGATAATTAAAAGTAGATACAATAGGCGGTATTATTGTTCAGAAGTGATTTCTTCCAGACAACCTTTGTATGGAGAGAGATCTGTAAGATTAGAAAAATGCGCGGTGGTGTAGGTACCTACTTATTTATTTAAAGGGTTCACAAAACAGATTACAATCAAATAAGCGTACACATAAACACTGTCAATATTTCAGATCTAGATTCGTAATCAACTATGTAAACACGACAAAGTTACAGTGTTGCAAACATATAAACTAAATTACCCATAAACCGGGCACTGAAAAAAATTCAACATTGTTATCATTGAAACCTAATATCATGATTCTGAAGAGACATCGCTTAAGCCCGTTGGTATTAGGATCAAAAACATCTAAGTCGTTAAAAGAAAAAGCCAGCTACGTAACAATAATAATATATATAGTGCACTACCTACTCTAGTTGCTTATGATTATGAATGATAATGCAACGAAGGTGTGAACATAAAATATTCATCAAATCATTTTGCAATCTATTGCAATAATTGACAATTGAAATAGAAAAGTACAATCCGATAGGTATTTTGAGTACAAAGCATGCGCGATTAGGACACAAGATAATAATAAATTTTATTTTTAGAAAAAAAAAAAACAAAAAAAAATATGGGACCACTTCTGAAGTATGACCTACCAAACAAAAAAATAATCATCAAAATATGATAATTGGCAGATTAATAGCGTAAAAAAAACACAAAAAAACATACAGTTGAATTGAGAACCTCCTCCTTTTTTTGAAATTGGTTAAAATTAGGAAGTATACTCCGCGATCTCTGAAAAAATGTAACTATATTCATACTCATATTTCATTCGACAAAACTAGACCAACCCACCCGATTCATGTCTACTAGATTCGGTTATCTTGCTGAACCGACAGGCTAACACCTGAGTTTCACACTAGCGCAAGCGATATTGAAACAAAAACCATTACGATAAAGCTTATATTGCGTTGAAAGCTGATTATGGAGTGACACAGACCCGATGAGGGCGTCGAAGTTGCGCACACGCATAAAGCAATAGAAAGTGCTGCACCAATGTTTAGTCGATAACTGCAAGCCGTCGGGGTTGGACGTCTGTGATACTGACGCAAATATTACCGGGCTCACGCGGGAAATAGTTGCGTCGATCGTGAATAAAAAAAATTAAACATTCGAATTTAGAAACATCGTGAAGGACAAAATGGGTGTCAGTGCACGGATTGTTGTAACGTTTCTTTTGATTTCTGCTGCAACAGCTGTTCCTACGGGCAATTCCAGAAAAGCTGTTTTTAGTCATGGTAAGTACTATTCAAATACCAAAACATAAAATAACATGTTCCTGTAAAATAGCAAAATTTAAAAACAATATTGTTAAACATAACTTTTTCAAGATGCTACAATCATGATACGTAAATACAGCCAATGTAATATATAGGTCAATATCTGGATTCATATGAAAAATCTAGAGGTAATTTCAACATATTTTGGGATTGTTGAAAAAGGGTGCACAGAGCCTTGAAGGGCAGCCATCATCTAACGTTCCGGTATTGGAACCCAACACTAACAAAGTACAGCTGATCCGAGATGTCTTTGCTGAACCAATAGGTAGGTACCTTTAGGCGCATCCTAGGTATGCGAGATCTACACGGTATATTGCTATGGAACTATAGACTATATACTGATTTTGAGTAGTAATCACTGCTCACCAGTAGATATGCTACACTTACTCAAATAAATTAAGTTGTGGTATAGGCGCGATGCTGAATCGTATGATAATAAGCTTGATCCTAAATTATGTTTTTTATAAATAATATATACACGTTAAACTTTACAGCAAAGCAACTGTTAAAATATCTTCATAGTTCTCCGATTCTGTATCTAAAGATACTAAAAGCCTCATGCAACAAATCTATCGCATTAAAATCAAGGAAACCAATTTCGCAGCAAATGGATAAAAAAATTACGCAAACCGATTCAAGATTCGAAAACTAGTTGCAAAACAATAATAAAGAGCATTTACCGGTAATTTCACACTGAATAAAAATTTGTCTGCGCGCCTTCGTGGTGACAATGACCTACTGAGTAATGCGACGTTTGGTTCAACAAATAAAAAAAACTGTTGCAGTTTAGTTTTTTTCTTAATTCATAAATAAATCCAAGACAAGTATTTATTTATGGATTTTGTCCCGTAAATGTATTAGGATAGAACCACAATTTGCTATCCTTTCTTTCACACCTGACTTATTGCAAATTAACTGCATTGTTCAAATGTAGGAATTAATCATAAAAAAAAATGTATTCTTGTTAGAACGGGAATATTTAGTAATAAATATTAATTTTATTTATAAATAACATCTTGTCCTAAGCATTTAATCATGGCAAAAGCAATCTTATTATAATCCCTCATGATCGCAATCGCTTAAATAGCATTTCTTAACAGTTATTTTTATATATGTATACTTAAAAAACTACCTTTCATAACATTGACAACAAATGTAAATGTATTTATTTATTTATTTAATGGGTTCACAAAACAGATTACAATCAAATAAGCGTACACATAAACATTGAGAATAGTTCAGATCTAGATTCGTAATCAACTATGTAAACACCACAAAGTTACAGTGTTGCAAACTTATAAACTAAATTACCCATAAACCATTGCTCTAGGATGTTAGGCTTACGGGGCCCATAACCTCTATTCTTAAATGTGGTTTTACTTCCATTCAACAACTTAATCTTATTGTCCTACCTATATTGCGACACCGACAATACAGTTTTTACGAACCTTTTGTTATCCAATCCATTATTCTGTACGATGCATTTACTTCGTCAACAATAGATCGCGAAGGTTTGTGACCTTATAAGTAGGTACTAGACTTGTCCACGGCTTGTAGACTTGGGTGTCTCACATGACCAGCCCCCAATTACAGTAGGAAATGGTAATGCGGAACGCAAAAATGGGGATCATTTTGGCAGCCTTAGTGCTATCTAAATGTTATGTAACTTGAATTGGGGAATCTTTTTAACCGACTTCCCAAAAAAGGAGGAGTTTCTCAATTCGGTTGTATTTTTTTTTTTATATGTTTGTTACCTCATATCTCCGGCGTTTATGAACCGATTTGGAAAATTATTTTTGTATTTGAATAAATATACTTCAAGATTGGTCCAATTTTTTTCAGAATCCAGTTCTGATGATGGGATCTATGAGGAATTGAGGGAACTCCTCAAATATTGTAGGCATACATATGGCGATTTTGATATTTTCAGCAAGACACCAAGCATTTGCATTCAGAAAGTATCATAATCCTTTAACCACAATGGTTCTTTCATAAAAAAAAATCATCCAAAATTTTTTAGTCGTATACAATGGCGGAAGTCGGTTTTTTAAATGAAAAGTTATTTACCTATATATATTCCTGCGGTCGAGTTTCAAAAGATTTGGACAGCGCCATCATTATCCCCATTCTTGCGTTCCCTATTACCATTTGAAACTGTAATTGGGAGGCTGCTTTGTGTGAAAAAACCAAACCAACTCGTTAACATCTTCACGTACAAAGCATTTTTTTACTGAGATTTATTTCAGACCATGAGATTGTTACCACTTTCAATATTGTAAGTCTCCGTTAAATCGGATTATAGAAGAATTTAGCCTCGACGAGAAGCGAATCAGATAAAACTAAAATAATTATCACAGGAACTTATTACCTTCAAACTAATTCCAACCATAAAATCTCGACCTCACCTGCTCAAAGCAGTTGTAATATACTCCCACTCATCCAAAATTGTTCATATTACGTTGAATCACGCGAGCATTACCGTTTAGTCCATCCAAGGCTTCCCAATATTGCCTAATTACTAACCTCCAGTGAACGAGCAACAATAGAAACTTGAAGGCTCTTCACCTCAAAGGCTTTACTGTGTAGCATTTCGTAGCTGACATCCCTACGGAAGACCCGACCAAATCAGCTGATTAAATTGGACTCGAAACTCATTAATTCCGGGGAATTCAACATTTAATTTTTGCACGCAAATCACGTTTGCAAATCGATTACAGTTCCCTTTTAGACTTTTCCAATGGTCATAATCTCACTCATGATAAAAAAATGATTCTCAAATCTTTCTCAGTTGTATTAAGCCCAATGATGTCGATTATGTCTTCCAAAAGTTGCGTTCTATTCTCGCGCTTTCTCACTTATTCACATTTCTCACCTATCATCATACTCATCTATTAGCCTGGCCAATAACCTGACAGACCTAGAAGTTGCATTTCCTACTAACTTATTCAAATTCCTTTCTGTCTAGGGCCATATTAATAAATAGAACTTCACGCTGAGAACGATCGTGAGTGTGGTCAATTTCAAATTTCTCATACATAAAATGTCATTTTTGGTTTTCTCAAGATCGTTCTCAGAGTTGAGTTCGGTCTATTAATACGGGCCTGTAAACTAATACATCTCTGCACTGTCTGAAATCGGGTCGTCTGTAACCAGCAAAGATACTAATGCTCAGCGCTGGATAGTTTCTTCGCCTTTGCCATTGTTGCGCTGTCAACGTACGGAACCACTAATTCACTTCCTCAGAACCTGCATTGTGCAAGATCGTGGGACAGTGGGTCAGCGTTTGTTTTTGCTCATCAGTAATCTTCTCTCATTACCATCAAGTGTCGCAATCTAGAACTGGGGTATGGACGTTCACACAGTTATTGTCCGTTTGATGCCTGTGACCCTCCATCTTCTAATGGATGGTGCGATCATTGGTTCGACAGTAAAAACAAAACACTCCTGGAATTCTAAAAAACCATTGCAATTATTGGTCGTTCAGAAGTATTTTTGTCAAATTCATTTGGGATATTTTTTCTTTGACTTTTTATAACCACCAATCTAAGGCCAAAATCAACATTTCAATAATTAAGTTATACGGTTGCATCTAATGAGCACGTTAATTAATTAAATGACTTTGAATTTTTCAACACTCCTTACGAGGGAAACCGTCAAGATCAGTGGATTTCTTCATCACCATCTTTGATTACGTATCTTTATCGGATCGCAAATTCCTACGCTTCAACTTATTGGTTCTGAGTCAAGATTGAAAGACCCTACCTGAGCATTGGCGCCTTGGTTCGTTACCCTCAAGCGATACACACTTCCGAAAAAGTTTAAACGTTTATAGTCTGTGGAACTAAGATGCTGGCAACAGACTCTACATTTCCACTGTCTGGGTGAAAAGTTAAAACTTATTGTTTTTTAAGAAGCCTATGGTTATGTAGGTGTATACGTATGTATGTATATCCTATAGTGTAGAGCAAATCTGCTATGCATCATCAACTTGACGTTTCTTTTGTGAGATTAAATATCATGTAATAATCGTTATTAGTTAGATTCTATTACAATTTCTGGTACTTTCGAATGAGCAAATCCATTAAAAAAAGTCTAGAATTAAGACGAGTTTAAACTTTTTCTGACGTGTGTCAGAAAAAGTACACATTCTCATACAATACAGTATTGTCAATGTGTCTCGACATTTACGACTTTATACTGACTATTGACTCAATAACTCATTAAGGGAAAAAAACAGTTGACTTTATGGACGTATTACCCAATTATCCCAAAAAATTTTTAAGGTATTTTTAGGCAATCCGTATAAACCAATTACGTACATCGCATCGCAAAAATCTGCGATTTCACCCCTAGTAAAACGTTTGCATCTCCAAGAAATGTGATGTAATCACTATTGAGATTCTGCGATGTTATTTCGCGTTGCAGGTTTGTGCAGATCTAGGATATCTATTTGGGCATCAACTTGTCAGAAGTTCAGATACTCATTCTCTCTCAGATCTCATCTTTTATGTCCATCGATACATTTACCTAACAACGTATTATAAAATTAAAACTTTCGTGGTTGGGAATCATTTTAAACAGAAAACACTTATGTTTTTCGTCATTTTTGCGGACGCTTTGAGACTGAGTTCAGAAACCTTTTCATCATGAGCATCGCAGAGTACAGCCACCATAGGATACAGGGTATTAGGTTTAAGGATTACTCCAGAAGATGGGCAGCAGCATTCATTTAACACCAAACTGCGATCACCAATCCGCATGCCAAACGTGGTAATTATGGAAAATCCCCCCATTGCATCCTATGGTTGTATGCTATGCATGTTATGGGGGAGGTCTTATCTAGCAATGATGTCTACGGCTGATGAAAAAGAAGATTAGGTACCTTCAGTTCCCTGTAAATGCAATATTTATTATAATTGAGAACTCGTGGTTTTGGGTCACCAAGATACAGTATTTGCATAGTTTGAAGTTCAATATATCTTATAACTACCAATACTTGTGTAATAACTGTATTTTCACAGATACCAATGCTCTTTTGTGAAGTAAATAAATTGATTGAATGAGGTTGTAAATGCGATTGGTATGAATCGAATCGCTGATTTTACCAAGAAGATTTGATGAGTTATATATCATGATTAAGGGCATGTAGAGATTTGCCATCTTTGGAAACCAATGATGCAATTTTAGGATAAATACCGAAAATTTACAAATCGAACATACAATGCTATCCTCCATTCGAACCATTGAGTGGTGATAATATTAATTAAAGCTCAATATTCTTTTGGCGATCTAGAGTAGGTCTTAAACCCCCTCAGCTGTGGGCTTATAAAGGCTTATATACTTATAATAATACATTTAAATTGCATAATTAGCGGATGTGTGTATACAATATTAATGAGAATGAATCAATTAAAATTATTTATAGTACACCACACATAACGGGTGATCATTATCATCATAATCAGCCTATAGAAGTCCGTTGCTGGACATACGCCCCCATAGCATGCCACGACGAACGTTCTTAGGCCGCCTCCATCCACCGATTACCTGTGACCTTTATCATGGCTTTGATTCATCGGGCCGTCCTTTACTGCGTCGTCCAATTTGTGGTCGCCACTAAGAACCTTTATTCCCCGACGGTTACCAGATTACATACAGGATAGTAAGCACTTAATAATAAATTAATTTTGTTTATTTGTTATCATAATACAATGCCACTTACAGACTAATATGACTTAATGCGTTACAATGTATAATTAAGGTAGGTAAGCAAGGAGGTTCAGTGGGACCGACTTTGTTCACCTGTTTTGACCTGTCATGGAAGATAAATTTATCATAAAAATTTAAATGATATAAAAGCAACAGAAATTGCTTTAACAATACTAGATAATGCATGCAGTGACCAAGAATAATATAGTCGTGTTATAAAAGAGGTTTTAACTCAGCAAAAGGTGTCACCGCTGATTAGATATAGGTAGAGATAAAAATATACATTCTAGAAAACGTTACTCGATTCAACTAAACTAACCTAGAATAACATTGTTAACAGGTGGTTCTATTACAATATAAATTACATAAGAATTCTTAAGATCGAGATAAAGCACGTATCACATTCCATATCTTTGAAAATTTACTTTGTCCAATAAAAATAACATATTATCGGATTATATTGTTTACATCAATTTCAAATTCTTTGTAACACTTCTATTGCAATGCCCATAAAAATGTTGCGATTCGATAAAGATTCGGTTATGTCATTTTATAAAATCATTGTGTAATAGAAATGAAATTACAATCAAAATTAATAAAGATGTTACGATAAATTCGATGAATAGCAATAATTACGTTTGCGCAAAGTTATTGTTTGCAAGAATATCTACAACGTCATCAGTTCCGAAATAAACAAAATATTATTACCGTTGTAATACATTTTATCTATAGTTCCGATGAGAAGCTTCCGGGGAGGACAAACTAATGTTTTCATCTACCTATGATGAACAAAATAAGCTAATCATTTGGTTGTTTAGCTTAGAAAGTCGGAACTTTACATTAGAATTTTCAAAATCACATAATTTATGATAAAACATTGTTGGAGCTAGGGTTGTGAAATGTTAAGGTTTTGAAAAAAAACCACATCAATTATGATATTGATCACCAATCCGTCTGCCAAGCGTGGTGATTATGATAATCCCCCATTGTATTCAATGGTGGAGTCTTCGTCCAGAAGTGGACGTAAACAGGCTGATAAAGAAAGAATGAAGAGGATTGTTGGAGCTAGGGTTGACAAACAAAAGGACTTTGAAAAAAAAAATATGATTAAATTTTCTCGACTCGCTCCGTTCGCCTGTGATTAGCGGTACTAACAGCAGCTTTTCGAGTCAGGGTTATAGCAAGGCGTTTAATTTCAAATTCCAGTACTTTTATTATTTTTTTTTACGGTCAAGACTTCAGCGATATCTTGTCCTAGTATCCTCAGGTTCATAATGCCTTATAATGCTCGGTCATTGCCTCGACCACACAACTCAAGGTAAAGTGAAAGCGAAATCGAAAGTGCCACAATAAACTGTTCATTGCTAAACATTGGACAAAATGCTAGCTAATTAGGAAAAAATAGGGAAGCCTATATAGATAGGTAATAATGTTTTAAATGACACTACAAATATTAACAACCATCATGCTTGTAAAAGTCCACTGCTGGAAAAAACCCTCGTAATAATGCCGGTCTCAAGCCACCTGCATCCACTGACTTCTAGCTACCTTTATAATGTCTTTAATCCGTTACCTACCACAAGGATCGTTTTCTAACATCAAGCTTGTGTCAAGTGCCAAGCAAAAGGACTCCGTGTCAGTAGTTCTACTGAGACGTACAACTGGTAGTACAAATGACACACCTTTGTATCTCTAGTATAATAACAAAAAATACAAGTACATTCACGAAGTGTTGGAAGGGCGTGCAGTTTTAAACAAAACGCACCCTACCTCTACCTATTTCAAATTTAATCTTCATTTAAATATCGCCCAAGACTCGAATAAGTGTTCATATACTCGCGCAATAGCCGATCGACCGATATTATAATTTCTAAAATAACTATTAAAATTGTAATTCTTCCGAATATTCATAATCTATATTATATCAAATTCAAAGTCCTGACTGACTCACTGACTGACTGACTGATTGACTGACTGATTATATCAACGTACAGCCTAAGCCACTGGTTCTAGAGACATGAAATTTGGAGGGTGTGTTCTTTTTAGGTTGTGTGTGGGTGCTAAGAAAGGAACCTTACGCTACCTACTAACCTAGACACACCCTACCCTTACCTACTTCAAATTAAATCCTCATTTAAGCATAGCCAAAGACTTTTTAGCCCAAGACTCGAACAAGACTCGAATAAGTGTTCACATAGTCGCGCAACCGGCCATCAATCGACATTATAATTTAAAAAATAACTATTATAATTGTAATGCATTTGAATATTTATAATTTTCTACATAAACAGTAGTAGTATTTAATGTGCGTTTTATTGCATATTTATTTTAAAATAATGTATGTAGAAATACAGTAATCAAAGATAAGCAAGGTATAAAATCTTTATAAATAAATTGAAATTATTGCATCCATATTTATACGGGAAATGTTTCCTTTTCCTATTACACTGAGTACCTACAAGTAGCAAATGTATTTCCTTTAAACAAATACTAGCATTTAACTATAAATAGTTTTATTGTACATTGTTATCTATGAATCACTCCAGCTCTTGGCATACCTAGATAACATTTAGTCTAGGTTACGAAACCGCTTGTCTAACTAGTTTAATTTGGGTGTGTATTTCTAATTTGCCTACACAAGTTTACAACACTGGCTGTGAAACGTACTTCAAGGTCACAGAATGCAAGGTTTTGAAGTATTTGCAGCTGAGGAAATATGAGTACTTTTTTGTAAAGAGTATTTTCGGCATAAAATGAAATAGACACTTTTTTAAGGTTCCTCAAAGGCACCAATGGAACCATTATAGGATCACTCATATGTCTGTTTGTCTGTCACAACTTATTTTCTCCGAAGCTACAGCATCAAAAAAGTTGAGATTTAGATGACCCAATCAAGTATAGCGTTAATAATTTAATTCTGATTTCAAGGGTTAATTGTGGGGGCAAATTAGAAAATGAAAAAAAAACTTATGTCAAATGCATCATGTGATCAAACACAAATGTATTATTTATAATTTTAAAATACCACAGGAAAAAATGTTGCAGGAAGTTAGTGGATGGAGGTGGCTCAAGACCGTGAATCGTGGCACTCTTTGGGGGAGGGCTATGTCCATCAGTGGACTTCTACAGGCTGATGATGATGATGATGAAAGCAAATTTTCCATGTATATATTTCATTGACTAATAAGTTTATTGGCCTAGTGGTTACTATGGTAGCCGACTTTTACGGAACCCTCTCCACGCTAGTCTTACTCGTACTTTATATATAGTTTTTATCTTATTTTTGATATTTTATTCATTAAAAACTAATTTGAAAACATAGGTTCATAAAAAGCCTTTGATGTTTGCTTTATAAATAAAAGTAGATGACGAGCTTTCGTAATGTTCTAAAACAATTGTTTTTTTCAAGCTCGGTAGGCACAAACTGCATGAATCTGAAGATTAAATAACATAACATAATATAACAACCAACAGTCAGATACGTAGTCTTGATCCCACACTAGGATTCCCTGCGTCGTGGGTATCAGGACCATAACACCCTGACTACGAGTACCACAAGTACCATGGTACCATAACACCCAGACCTGGAACAAATATTTGCAGATCATACAAACATTTGTCCCGCAACGGGAATCGAACCCGCAACCTCTTGCATCTCGCCCGCCGCGCCACAAAGGTCGTCAACTGGAAACGTAGGTACCATGAAATTCATGATTTTACGATGTTAAAGTTGTAGAAATCTACAACTTCAATAACGTAAATTTAGAACAATAACTTTGTAAAATCACTTTGATGACAGCAATCTACTCCCGAAGGCTACACGACATCATTGTTCTATCCAACGACAATTTAGGACAATTGAATGGCATAGACATAATCACCGGTTTTCGATTATTTCGAATCAGAATAATCAGTAATTGGCAAATCACAGCTATTGTACTCAAGGAATATTTGGCAAATCACAGTGCTTGTGCTCATGAAGTATTTAGTAAATTGTTAGGTGGTGTTGCGTGTCGTCCCTTAAGTCACGATTTTTCGGTGCAGAATTCTCGTGGTGTTGAAACATTTGGTTCTTTGTAAAGGGATTGCCAACACTTTTGAAGTTAAATTAGAATATAACGACTTACTTACCGGAATTTGTATGGAAGTTGACTGTGGCAAACTAGTAAAAAAAATGGTGTACGAGTATTTCTGTGTAGCAAAACGCGTAATGATTTCCAACCATTTGTAGTCACAGCTATTTGGTAATCATTGTGATTAATATAAGAAAAATATTTGACGAAATAAATATGTCATAGCTTATGAAACAATTTTACATTAATCATTCATCTTCTTTCATTATTGAGAAGGCAAGAGTGAATAGGTGCCTTCTAGACCTTCGTCCTCCATCGTCTGCTACATCATCACTTACCAACAGGTCAAACGAGGGTCTATAATAGTAAAACAAAAAAAAACAAAAACACCACGCTTTGCAGGCGGATTGTTGATCGCAGTATTCGTGTTGAGTACTCAGGTGGATGCCGCTGCCCATCTGCTGGTGTAATCTCTTAGTCTGCTTTTACAACATCCATGGGAGGAGATGATACATCATAGGGGCAATTCTTAAGCTGGACAAACCATGGCAAATGATAATCATTCAAATCAAATTTTAGTTATTATTTATTTGAAACAGAATTCAGATTATCAATCTTGCTTGCAAAGTTACAAATCATTGCCAATATATCGATGATTATAACAAAGAATGAGTATGTATTTATGATTGGTTATACATTCGCAATATATAGAAATCAGTTTTGATATAAAAGCCAAGTCGAAATGGCCAAATTATTCAGTTGCAGTTCAGATTGATATTCCTAGAGTGGCATGTTACGATATAGCTTACCAAAACGTGGGTGTGCATAATTGGGTGCATCTTGCTACAATAAGCGATCATTGCTAAACTATGGTAGAGAGTGAAATGGAATTTAGCAAGAATTATTAGTGAAATTCCAGGTGGTCGATCTAACAAATATTGGGTCAAAACAACTTCTTAATCCTTCCTAGTCTCCTGGTAGTTTAAGAAAGATATTTCAATATTAATGACTTCTTGAATTTTCGCAAACAGAAATTAGCAAGATCGACACTGATTTCAAAGCTGCCTAAAAATTTTACGGATCTATTAGTAACTTCAAAGTTCACCGGTCATCTATCAGTAACTATTTACTGTAATTTCTATTATCCCTTTTCATCTTTATCTGACTGACATTCCATTCATTAAACAGCCAATGGGATGGACATTTTAAGATAAATCACAAATTATTTTGGGCTTGCGTTCTCCAGTATAGGTAAGTAATGAAAACAAAGATTTCTTTATATTTATTTATTAATATCTTTATTTATTATTTCTTTATTTATTTTTATTTTCTTTATTCTTTGTAGTATTTCTTCATTTCTTTTAACTCATCCATATTGTGGCTACAATTTTAGTTATTGCAGGGCAATTATTGTTGTAGTGATGTTATGAAACTGTGAATGTACATAATTGGATGCGTTGCCTTAAAATAAACGAGCAATTACTGTAAATTAAGTAGTTAAGGTTCCCGCTTACACATCGTCAAACTTTTCGGCAGAACTAACGTATTTTTTTCCAGCTCCATGTTTTAAAAATCTTGAACACATTATATTTATAATATTTTAAGAAGATCTGACTTGTAGTTTTAAACTACTTCTTTTTTGTCCGTCTTACTCTAATTTGTTTAAACTTAACAAAATAACGAGAAAGATCATAATACAATTTTGAAGGTACTGTTGTAAAAGACTTATAGGAACAATAAACAAGGATCAAACAGATTCATTGAGAAAGTTAAAGCGTAATTCAGCTGAATAACCCAATGTACGTGTAGGTGTACGTGGGAACCTTAATTGTAGAAAGTGAAATGAGAAATGGTGATTGCGTTTTAGTTGTTATTCATATTCATACAGATCATCTTGCTTCGGTTATTCATACTCACAGAGATGTTATGGTTGAAATATTATAATTTTATATCATGTAACGAAATTAACATCAAATGATGTACATTTCTGTTATGTCATCATAATCATCATCATCATCATCAGCCTGTAGACGTCCACTGCTGGAAATAGGCCTCCCCATAGAATAACACCAATAACCGTCTTGAGCCGCCTCAAACCACCGACTTCCTACGACGTATATGTTTATAATGTTTTTAGTCCATTGACAGGGGAACCCCCTCTACTACGG
Source organism: Epirrita christyi (assembly GCA_951392215.1). Lineage (NCBI taxonomy): Eukaryota > Metazoa > Arthropoda > Insecta > Lepidoptera > Geometridae > Epirrita > Epirrita christyi. The sequence continues at coordinate 4,664,911 of OX595843.1, forward strand.
TGTCTGGTTTGTGGTGGCCACTCGAGAACCTTTATTCCCCAGGTTTATATATGACCTGGCCATTGCCACTTCAACCTGCTAATTCTGAGATCTAAGTCGGTGATTTTGGTTCTCCTCGTATTCTATCACGTAGTGAAACTGCTAGCATAGTTCTCTCCATAGCTCGATGCGTAACTTTGAGTCTGCCTAAACAGCCAATAGTTAGTGACCACGTTTCAGTGCCATAAGTCATCACTTTCGTCTTGAGGCTCTGTGGTATGGTATCTGTGACGGAAGATAATTATATGGCGTAGTTTCTCGAACGCATTACGTACTACGTTACGTTACGCGTTACGTAATTATAATAATTTAATAGACACAAACTCCACAATCGATAAAAGCGCTCACTAAAGTTAGAGAAACTTTGACTCTAAAGCAGGATAGACAAAGGACTTACTAAACCATAGCTTATACATAGACTATTAGAAATATTAAAATTAAAAATAAGATTGAATAAGAAAATTCCCTTTTGATCGAGTTACCTTATACGCGAGATGCCAATCAGGGCATTATACCTAAACATGAGATTTGCCTAAAAAGCTGTTTACCCTAAACGACAGATGCCAATGAATAATGAAATCTGACGAGGCTGAGTTTAAAAACTAGTTGCATAAATCTGGGAGCTTACAAAGCTTGGTGCAATAGATTATTCCTATTTCGTGAAATAGGTGAGCGATGCAATGCACTGTGACGTAACTACTACAACAGAATTAAGTAGCACCTACTGCTTCACGAACCGTGCTTTCGTTTGTAAACAACTCCCACTAGACACAGTTGGAGCAACTCTACCAAACCTTGGACCCCATGGACACTCACGCTCTGGTTTCCTAAGAAGTAGTTCGGAGGCCACAGTTGTTACATAAAGCTACGCGGCAGTTAAATTTACAAAATTTAATAAGTAAAGCCGTTTCAGAATATAGAGACATCCAAACACTCTATGACCTCAAACTAGTCCTGTCCCTGTAGTGTAGTCGGGGGTTAAAAGCCAACTTACTAACCCACTTTATTAGACTAAGGTTATTAGTTTCAATCGTACGTAAACAAGAGCTTTAGAGAACCAAAGCTCCATAGCATTTTTCTTGCTCATTACATTTAGGTTGGTGTGGTTCTCAAACACTATAACCCTGATTTTTAATTTGAAACAATTTTTGTAAACAAAGAAATGTCACTGTGTGTATGAGTGTCATGTATGTGTGTCATATGTGAATTTACACATATGCTACACAATCATGACAGTTATACTCACAGTGGCATATCTTGACATTTGTTTGTTTACAAAAATTGTCTGAAATTAAAAATCAGGGTATAGTTGTAAACAGCCATGGATCGAAGTTGTTGTAATGGTAACAACTCTAACTATAGGTACCATCGCACCCCATGAACACTTGTGAAACCAAACCTCTATGCCATTATTTCTCGTGTCAAGTGGGCGTTGAAATGCAATCTGATATCAGTATTGAATTAAAGACAGATAAAGTAATGTCTCTATATCCAAGAACAATTTTAATATTTAAAAAATAAAGATAATTTTGATTAAAGTTATTTCATTTATCCTCGTGACATAGGTGGGCGAACGTAACCGTTGCTATTCAGTTCACTGTAGGTATCTCCACCCACAAAGTTCACTGGAATTTACCATTCATTTTGAAGAATTCGAGCCGTAATACATACCACCTATAAGGTATAATATACGTACCTGATATAAGGTACTTATTTGCTGCGCTCTTTCTTCCAACTCCAAACCCGGATATCAGTTATTTGTAAAGGTTACTATAATTTACTCGTTGATAAATTATATCGAGTAATTAGAGTAACAAGGTAACAAACATAGATATAGAGTCTATAGAGGTTATACTTTACTTGCACTGACTGCCGCAACGATAGTACGGTTATGCTGGTTTGTAGTTACTTTGATGTTTATGACTCCCAGCAGAGAACACACAATAATAGCCGCAAAGCAGTCCCTGGCATACAATTCTTCTTCTTCATCAGCCGGTAGACATACACTGCTGGATGAGACCTCCTCAAAGCATGTAAAGCGTGCAATGGGAAGGATTTGCCGTTATCACCACATAAATAAATAAATAAATAAATAATGCTGGACATTTCACACAACATTATCTAGCCCCAAGCTAAGCAGAGCTTGTATTATGGCAACTAGATAACTGATATATATACGTAATATAATACATTACATAGATATATATTTTTATTATACATAGAAAATACCTAGAACACCCGGAACAATTATCTGCAGATCGCACAAATATTTGTTCCGAGCCGGGGACCGATCCCGCAACCTTCTGCGTCGCAGGCGAACCTTCGCCCGCCGCGCCACAGAGGTCGTTAAAACAATAATACTATATACAAATACAATTACAACAAGATAATGTTCAGCACCCAGCGAAACTTGAAACTAGCTCCAAAACCTTTGGTCACTATTGCTATAAAGATAGTTACTTCGAATTTCAAGCTCACGCTCCCATACTGTAATTTCCTTTGAAAACCATTCTATACAAGCTGTTGTGACCCTTTAAAGAACGCGGCCAAACAACCTCACCTACGTCACGACACGAAGGTTCAGGTAAAGCCGTAACCTTTTCGAATTGGTGCCTACAATGTTTTTCAAAAGCCTTTGAAAACAAGGAATGTAAATAAAACCAAAACCGCAGGTCATTCCACTGCACTGACAAATGAGAGATGAATGTTTTTTTTGCATTTCAGTTACTGTTGCAAAGTCGAGTAAATATTTACTTTTACTGCTTTTACTGGTACAATCTCCCATTGTAGTTTTTACTTTGTTTTGGTTTCCGAGAAGAAACGTGGAACATTACTTAGTTTTCGTCTTAAGATAAGATAAGATAAGTTTACCGGTAGGGCGCTTACGCCCTTTTGTACGGTTACTTCTATTTTGGCTATTATTTCTACTAACTCCATAAAATTTTGTACACATGATCAGAGGGCGTATTACGAGTTTTGCATTTTTGTTTGTTTGTTTTAAAAGGGTCTTTATTTATCATAAAATACATAAAAATATTAAATCTAAACACAGTTTAGTAAAAAATATCTAAAATTATAAACAACTCAGCAAACTAGCCTATAAAAGTTTTTGAACAAAAATTAGTATTTATGTAAATTATATATAAACCATATAATTTTATAAGAAACCTGTGACCTACTCTTAAGAACTTTAGTCCTACCAAATTTCTTTGCATTTAGTTAACTGCGTTGATCGTAAGTTTAAATGTGTTTGGTGTAGAAACAAGAGAAAAAAACATTTGACTTCCGATGCCTTTTCCAGACGACACTGGGCCAATCCGGATTGAAATATATCGATACTAAACTGAGGACTCGTTTATGATTCCATTTTGACGTATGAATATCTATCAGGTTCTGTCAATGTTGACAGCCACTTAAAAGTTACAAAATGCATCATTGTTGTTGTGGCCCAAAATAATGAATTATTGCATTTTGTCATTATAAAATGGCTATATACTTTTGTGAAACTTGATTATGTAAAAATGTAGCCCACAACGTGACAGCACTGTTTATGTCAATGATACAGACCGTGTACTGGTCATTGGTCAACAGGCAAACTGCTCCCAATTACAGAAACAAATGGCAATGGGGATCATCTTAGCAGCCTAAGCGCTATCTAAATTTTATGAAACTTGAATAGGGGAAACTTCTTGACCGAAATATTCCTCCTTACAAGTTTCAAAATGTTTAGACAGTGCTAAGGCTGCCAAAATAATTCCCATTGTTGCATTCCCCATTGCCATTTGTTACTTTAATTGGGGGGCAGACGGAAAGGGATTCCGGAATTAAACCTTTCCGGAATCCCTTCCTCAGTACAGCACATAATCCTAAAACTGAAGGACGAGAGCTTATGTAGCATAGAAGTTACGATTGGTGCAAACTGGTCGTCTGAACTCTTCTTCGTAGGGTAATTATTTTGACGACCTCTGTGGCGTGGCAAGCGAGTAGCCAGCTGAGATGCAAGAAATTGCGGATCGATTCTCGCTGCGGGACAAATGTTTGTATGATCTGCAAATATTTTTTCCGGGTCTGAGTGTTATGGTACCATGTGATGGTACTCTTAGTTCCTGATACCTATGACACATACTTGTGTGGGACTACGTATGTGACTGTTGGGTGTTATGTTATTGTTTATGTACTGGGATGGTGCACTGACAATATAAAAAGGTGTTTTCCAGTTACTACACAATTAAATTACAATTACAACGCAAGATATTATATTTTTATTTTTTTATTATACAGATAAAGCTATGTGAACAGCCGTGAATGTCATAATTTATTATGAGAATCGACTTTCCTGTATCATAAATTAACACTTACATTGCATTATTGTCATAACTTCCCTCTTGGCATTAAAGCTCATGATTTTATAATTTTAATGAATCATTTTATTCTCTCCTTGAATAGTTGACATTCTACATAAATTGTAAAAATTTAGAATATAGTAGAAAATACTTTATGGTTTATAAAAAATAAATGAAAGAAAAGAAAGAAAATTGATTTATTTAATGTTTTTTGAAATGACACCTAACATTATAAATAATTAACAGTGCAATGGACAGCCTTATCGGTTAGAAGCAATTTCTTTCAGACGTCCTTTGGCTGGAGAGAGATCTATATGATAGAAAGAATGACTGGTAAATTTTAAAAAATTATACCTACGAAAGAAGTGTAAACTTATACGTAATAAAGAATAACTATCGGTAGTAAATACTTTCATAAAAAGTATGTGGTACATAATACTATACTATATACATACATCCATATATATTATAAAATAATACATACATGTACAATGGGGAGTTTTCAAGGAGGCAATTAAAAAGAAAAAATAGTTCTTAAAATTCCCGTAGATGGCGGTGACGCGCAATGGTTGTGTTTTCTTTGTGATTTTGCAAAAGCACCACAGAGAACAAATTCTCTTTGTTTTATCTTTTTTTCCTCCAAGTTTCGCGTTACGATTCCGAAGGTGGTTTTTCAAGTCTACAATAGGCCGGTCAACTTGGACCGGCTTCAAAAATAACAACAAAAAATTATAACAAAAACGACAAATATATCAGAATTTCAACAAAAATTTTACGTAGATAATTACTTTACTTCACCAACAAACAGCATGAGCAAGTGAAGTCAGTGACACTGACAGTTGGTGGCTGACCGACAAAATTTAGACAGCCAAATCGGACTGCGCCATCTATGAATGGATTTAGAACTATTTTCTTTCAGCTGTCAGAAAACTCCCCATTGTATATAAATAACGAAACAACGAACTTATAGTGAAGTGAAGTGACATCGATAGGTGATACTATGATATTTTTGACGTAACTAACGATTTCTTGCATTGCATTTTAATATTGCTAATTCATTATAAGTCAGGATAGTGTGTATAGTGTTTTCGTAACTACTGACTTCAGTCATGAATCATCATCAACTGCATCATCAAATCATCGTTAATTAATTAACTACATATAATATTATTGTGTTTAAATATATGTCCGTTCTTGCAAACCACAAATTATACAAATCTGTCAATCATCTTTAATCCCAAACACCAATCACAAAATAAAAAGCAAAGTCATTTGAATCGATGCATCTTATGGTAATTAATTTTTATCAATAATAAAATATTCAAACGTCATATAGGTTATTGATCGGCAAGCAACACGTGGAAGTGCCGTGGTGTGTCTGGCCTCAGATAGACTCCTCCGTCTTATCCCATAGATGTCGTAAAAGCTGACTAAGGGATTACAGCATGTGTAGCGATACCCACCTGAGTACTCAACACTAATACTGCAATCACCAATCCGCCTGCCAAGCGTGGTGACTATGGGAAATCCTTCCTCCATACTATGGGGGAGGCCTTGTTTACCAGTGGATGCATAATGGCTGCTGGTGATGATTAAATTTTATGTCTAGCTGGATAAATTTGACCCATTTGCATAGTATTAGAATAATAAATAATACGTGTTGAAAATAAACAAACCATTAGTAAATTAATAGCGTGTTATATTGAGAAGCCTAATGATATAATAATGATGGAGCTTATTATAATAACAAATTTGACCATGTTGCCGTAACATACAGATATGTTTGTGGGCCAAGTGTAATAGGTCAATAAATATATGCTCCTAAATAATGATTATAATGTATAAAAACCGTCAAACCTACCTACAAACTACAAGCATTAGTGGAACTACGAGTATTTTACGTTCTTTTTGGGTCTTTTTTACTATTGTTTCAGTTAGTCGTAGTATTACGTCTTGTACGGGTTTTTATAGTTTTCGAAAACTATATAAAGTAAATTTTCCTTTCATACATTTACTGGGGGCTTAGTACAGGGGGCTTAGTACGGGTTTTGATAGTTTTAGAAACTATATGAAGTTTCGTTTCCATCCAATACATTTACTGACAGCGTCCTTAGTTTTCTTCTCGTTTTCGCTAGGGGCGCTGCAAGTAAATGTATGGAAGGAAACGAAACTTCATATAGTTTCGTAAACTATCAAAACCTGTACTAAACCCCCAGGTTTTGATAGTTTACGAAACTATTATTATGAAGTTTCGTTTCCATCCAATACATTTACTGACAGCGTCCTTAGTTTTCTTCTCATTTTTGCTAGGGTCGCTGCAAGTAGGTAAATGTATGGAAGGAAACGAAACTTCATATAGTTTCGAAAACTTTCAAAGCCCGTACTAAGCCCCCTGACGTCAAAACAAAGTCAAAAAACGCCTTGTAAAATTAATATTAACTTTGAAATCTTTTATGATGATCAATTACTTTATTGGAAACCATACATAATTGTTATCCTTACTCAGATTTTTATTCTCATTGTTATAGCGGTGTTTTTGTGACATAACGAATAAAATAACCCAAAATTTTTGGATCAAAATTTAAATTTGACATTTGCAGTCGGATATGTAACTTTCATAACAACAGAAAGTAATAAAAATGTTAAACGGTTGATAAATTAATCACTTGCCACTGACACGGTTGTATATTACAAGCAAATTTGTTCTTTATTGCAACAGCTAAGGGAATACATTTTAATGTCAGGTTGGATATAATCGGATGCGTGCATAAAAAGATTTAGATGAGTACAATTTAAACTGTGTTTCAGCCTTATTGCAACAGCTTAAAGGCTACATTTGCATTTGAGGTTTGAATGCGTGCGTGTAAAAGATTTATGCATATTGAAGAAGCGAAAGTAGTTAATCGCAACCAGCGGGAGCATGAAACTTCTGTATTGATCACCTAATTGATCGTAAAATGATACAAAGCCTGAGGGAGAAAATCCGCCTTTATATCATTATTAAGGAGGGATATCGAACCCAGCTTTTGCTAAGTTTGATGACCTGAGTGCGTAGGTCAAGTAACAAAACAACAGAGCTAATAATAAAGACATCAAAGAAAGAGGTAAGCAAGATGAACATTCCGACTGAACTGGGACCCTGGTATATGCTTATGGTGACCAATCAAAAGAAAGTAGATAAATGTATACCGAGCTTGATTCAAAATGCCCACAGAGTTGGTACATTGTCCGTTATAGAAAGCATGGAAAAGCATAGACAAATAGATAATTCGTACAAAGGACAGTGTACAAATTTAATAGTAAATACCGAACTTTCATTATAAAGACTGTGGAGTTAGGTAGGTAGTTACCTGACACTGATAATGCTATGCTAGATCAGTTGATTCCTATCTATAGCATAGCATTGCCAGTATTGTGCAGACTAGATTCGACTAAGTATATCTTCTATATCACCTGATAGATTACCACTACCGGAGGAGGTCTCCGCATTGAATAGGAAGGATTTTCCATAAACACCACGCTTGGCAAGTAGATTGGTGTTTGCATTATTGGTGTTCAGTACTTTTATGGATGCTGCTGCTTTGTTGTGTTACTTTAATAGCCTTTTACGACAATTCACGATATCCACAGGAGGATTTGGAGTCGTTGGAGGAGTCCTATTCTTAGTCCAAAACCATCACGGCTATTATTAGCATGACATACTAACTGAATATGTTATATATAGGTACCTATCATCTATATCAATGCTAAAATGTAATCGTACACTGACTGACGCATTCACAATAGCCAACCTTGGACCAATGGCATTTAGCTAGTGTCAATCACTCGTAAAATGCTTTCGCCGATATTCCGTCTCGAATAACGGATCAAGTTTGACATTTGTTATGATTGATTCGGGTCAAGATCATTGTTTGATTTTGTTTTAGTTTGCTAGATGCTCGGGTTACTTGTGCAGTGATGCATAGCAAGAGGAAAGATTTATTTGCTATGGTACTTATTCGAAATTCAATTATGATTATTACCGGCTATGGATATATGCTTGGAGTTTCACCAAGTTATAAGATATTAAACAAAATCCGTAGAATAACTCAGGTCATCAACATAGCTCTCAAAATAATTATGCTATATGGTCTGTCCATTGCCACTGCAATTTGTTTACAAGCAAGTTAAAGTGACAAAACCCAAAGCGCGAACGCTTGTAAGCTTTTCAAATTCAGAAAATGCGGTAGCTAAAATTTTATATGTCTGTTTAGGGATACAAGTTTTTGTAACAGCCAATGCAGGGCTGGATTTGAATGAAAAATATTATTATAACTCTTTGCGGTGGTTACTGGTAGCACTTTAATTATAAGGAAGTCAACTTTTTAAGGCTATTTAGGATATCAGACTGTTTATGATTAAATTCCGAGGTAAAACCCATCATAAACAACAACCCTGTTAAACTGATGTTGAATATGGCGCCTTTAACAAAATAATTTATTTTAAGGGTTTTAATGCTTTACATTTTTATCATTTTATGACACTTTAGATTGGATCCATCCTCAAAATCAAGACAAGGGCCTTTAATGGCTCGTTCAGATGTAAATTATCAATTTCCGTTGTTTACGTTGTCAAGGGGTTCCCAAGATAGCAGTACCATCATACGACAGTCGCAATATAGCGGTGACACTGGCTGTTAATGAAATTTTAATTAAATATTTTAGCGAATTATTAACATCAATCAGTTCTATGTATGCTGTGGTATGTTCAGCCTAAGAATAGACTCCTCCGTCTCCTCCAGTAGATGTCGTAAAAGCCGGTTAAGGCGCTACCCTGACCGAATGACCTTGAGGTGTTTGCCTCTACAATACATCGCAAATTATTTATTTTAGTGACACCTATGTAGTCCGTTCTAATAGTACTGCCATCTAGCCGTCCGTCCGAGAACCGGCGGCTGACTGGTCCACTCCTTGCGCACAGCCAGATTCGCACGGATTCATGAAATATAATTCATAAAAAATAAAGAGAACCCATTTAAAAAAATAATAATCGTGTAATAATTCTACTATTAAATTAACTATCCAATTGTGTAAACCAAAAAATTCAGTAACGTGAACTTTAAGAGAAGATGTACAAAATCATGATTTATTTCAATTTTTTCATGGGTTTATTGTCGAGTACTTACGACGTTAAATCATTAAACCAATCGTGGAACTTGATGACAAAATGACAAATATGTGGTGACTTTTAATTTTTTTTCTACTTGCTTTATTTAACGAGGAGAGAGGCTTGAAAAAAACAGCTTGACGCCGTGTTTGGTCGGGGTACGGCCTTAAGGAATCCCAAGAGAAAATCCCTCATTGCATTATATGGGAGAGCCACATCCGGCAGTGCATGTCTTATAATGTCTTAGCTGATAATGATAAAAGCAATTTTTTTTAATAACGGATCTGGCTTGTGATCCTTCAGATATTAAGAGGTAACTCCAGCCCATTACAACTGCAATACCTCAGGTCACGTCCACAATACTTGGCATTGCACTGATGTGCTCGCTACCCTGAGACATAAACATGAAAAGTCTCATGTGCCTGTATAAATATATATATCACCGGTACCCATAACCCCTTCAAACCAAAACACAGCAACGCGAGCATTACTGCTTGGCGGCAGAAATAGGTATTACGTCCGTCATTATGATATCTAAGAGGGAGTTAGTTTCGTTTCTTTCATTTTCAGTTCCCCCGGTCCGTCTGACGTGGAGCCGCTTGTCCTTACAAATAATGTTCTAAACATTTTAAATTACACGGTTGCTTCAAACATTAGCATAAATAATTGCGTTGCTTATTAAAGCCTCGTTTTGAATAAAAATATGGGCGATTACAAGTTGTATTAGCGCCTTAATGGTTCCGTACCGTTATTTTGCCCCTTAATTATAATGATTTTCCGATTATTTGTATTACTCACAAAGGCTTCAAGTACACCAAACTTCAACATTGTGGGGTGACTGGAGTAGGTGCTACCCTAGGAGATTTAATACAGTCATCTCATTTTAGTACCAGTATCTAGGTGAGCCGAGCTTAGCTCGGAAAACTCGGAAAAACGGGTTTTACCAGAAAATTAAACCTAGCTAGATCGATTTTTTGCCCCCAAAAACCCAAAATCATCGAAATCTGTAGTCTTTTTTTTCTCAAAACATATAATACTTACCCCCTTATTCATAATCATTTTTTAAACCTATTTTAATTAAAATAGCTTTTGTTTTGTTCTCTCTGATGTAAAATTACATACGCCAAAACAAGATAAAAGCTATTTTAGCTATCAAAGGTTTCAAAATTGATTATGAATAAGAGGATTAATATACAAATATTGCTTGTTTAATAGTATGGGATTCGTAATTTAAGTCCACAATATTTTTGTATTTTTATTGAGTTTGTATTTTGGATTAATTTCAATGAATGCCTGCCATTTCTGAGGATCAGGGTATTGACAGACGGATGGACAACAAAGTAATGGGTTATTCCCAATACCCCGTGTGATCACTGGCATGGCAGTCTCATAAGGGTAATTTTTTTTTGTTTGAGGTTCAAAATTCTAGCCTTTGTCAAATAGCGCGGCGGACACCTGGAAACGAAACTACCGGTTCCCAAATCGATACAATATCGATAATAGCGCGATTTGGAGCGGCACGTGGACGACATACGAAACTGTAACTCACGCGAAAGTGAAACTTCGTTACGTAATCGAATCCGAGATACGCGTCTCGATTACTCGATTCATATCATTATGTGTGTTCATCGCCCGTTTGTATCACCTGAATACTTAGTGACTTATTAAGAATAAGTTTAAACTGCACTAAAATCTAAGTTTGTCTTTTATAAATACTTTTTAGTACCTCTGGCTGAACATACTACTGCATTACTGCAGCGGCCGGCAAATCAACATTGATGGACGAACGTGAAAATATGTGAGTCCATCAATGTCCAATTGTGGCCAAGGCTTGTATAATATATTGACTTGTTTGTATGATCTGCAAATATTTGTTCTGGGTCTGGGTGTTATGGTACCATGGTACTCGTAGTTCCTGATACCCACGACACAGAGAATCCTATTGTGAGATCATGACTACGTATGTGACTGCAGTTATGTTATTTCTCAAACTGCGTGGATATGCAATCAAGTGAATTTTAACCAAATTTGACCAAAGTTCGTATATGTTTTTAAATATTTGTCTTTTGATTTTGGTGGTAATAAGTTTTCTACAACGGCTACTAAGAAGTAATTGAATTTCAGTTGGCGTTAAAATATTTTTATTGGACTTTCTTTCTTCGCTCGAGCTCATTTTGTTAAATCAAATACCAGACATTTTCACGTTTCGCACGCTATATATTATTTATTCTACCGAGATCTGGATTCTAGATCATTCATTAAGTCTAAAATTTTAGATCTTTAATATTTCTAACGGGAGGGAGTAGTGAATAAATAAAAAAAATCGATAAAATGCTGAAATTCCGCATGATAGGTGAAGTAACGGTACAGCTAAGAACACCCAGGACGCGTGTTTGATTCGCACTTGCCCGTCGTTATTTATTTTAGTGTGAATAATGGATGGCAATGACATTATTACGACCACCTCATCAATCACCATTGCTCACCCATTATGCTTGTCAACTGAATAACGATCATTATCTAAATTAACCGATAACTTTTTGACACACGATTTGTTACAAAAACTTAGGAAGTGAATTGAACCTAGTCTATTTCTTATAAAAACTGAACCACACGACTTTAAAAATAACTTTTCATTTAAAAAACCGACTTCCGCCATTGTATTCGACTAAATAATTTTGGATGAAAAAAAATATGAAAGAACCATAGTGGTGAAAGGATTATGATACTTTCTGAATGTAAATGCTTGGTGTCTTGCTGAAAATATCAAAATCACCATATGTATGCCTACAATATTTGAAGAGTTCCCTCAATTCCTCATGGATCCCATCATCAGAACTGGATTCTAAAAAAAATGGGACCAATCTGGAAGTATATCTATTCAAATAAAAAAAGAATTTTCCAAATCGGTTCATAAACACCGGAGATATGAGGTAACAAACATACAAAAAAAAAATACAACCGAATTGAGAACCTCCTCCTTTTTGTGAAGTCGATTAATGACAAGGAAACTTATACAATCTAGCTCAGTTTACTAATGTTTAAACGACCTTGGTGGCGCAGCAGGCAAGTAGCCGGTTGAGAAGCAAGAGGTTGCTGGCTCGATTCCCGCTGCGGAATAAATATTTGCATGATCTGCAAATATTAGATCCGGGTCTAGGTGTGGTCGTCCTATGTGGTACTCTTAGTACCTAATACTCACAACACAAAGCATCCTAGTGTGGTATCAGGACTATGTATGACTGGTGACTGTTGGATGTTATGTTATGTTATAAATAAATAAATGCTGGACAGTTCACACAACATTATCTAGCCCCAAGCTAAGCAGAGCTTGTGTTATGGGTACTAGATAACTGATATACTTAATAAAATACATTACATAGATAGATGTTTTTTATTATACATAGAAAAATACCCATAACACCCTGAACAAATATCTGCAGATTGTACAAATATTTGTTCCGAGGCGGGAATTGAACCCGCAACCTCCTGAGTCGCAGGCGAACCTTCGCCCGCCGCGCCACAGAGGTCGTGGGAGGAGGAGGTAGGAGGAGGTATATTAATGATGCATAAATTATTTCCAAATCGTTCAAATTCTAGATTTTCGAGTTTCAGCCACTTTTACCTACTTTCACCATTCCATTTAAGGGATTAAAAGTTGAAATTCGAAAGGGCATCGACTGTTGCTGTTGTTTTTATATGTTTAAGATTTGGTTTTATTTGGTAGACAACTAATAGAATAACTAGGTCGAAACATGCTCCATACCAAAAGGTACTTAAACCAAGCTAGTCATTATCATCATTGCTGTCTTCTGCTGGACATAGGCCTCACACATTTAATTTAACGATAACTTTTCATTTAAAAAACCGACTTCCGCCATTGAATTCGACTAAATATTTGGATGAAAAAAAATGATGAAAGAACCATAGTGGTGAAAGGATTATGATACTTTATGAATGCAAATGCTTGGTTTGTTGCTGAAAATATCAAAATCGCCACATGTATGCCTACAATATTTGAGGAGTTCCCTCAATTCATCATGGATTCAATCATCAAAACTGGATTCTGAAATTCAAATAAAAAAAGAATTTTCTAAATCGGTTCATAAACGCCGGAGATATGAGGTAAAAACATTTTAAAAAAAAATACAACCGAATTAAGAACCTCCTCCTTTTTTGGGAAGTCGGTTAAAAATAAGTCTTGAGTCGGTTTCATGCAACACCTTTCAAAATGATGAAAAGCATTCAAACATCTCGTAGGTGCTGAAAATCCTTAGCACTAGTTTGTAATGCTTTTATAATCGACTGCAACCCCGTCGGTCGCAAATTTCAAATATAAAACAGCCAATATCGATGTGTTATGTTGGCACTGCACTAATTTGCAAATGTTTGAGTTATTTTACCAAGGAAATGGGAAATAGGGATAGGGATAGACTCATGGTGATTTTCTCTTGGAAAAATAACGCAAACATTTGCGAATATACACCAATATGAAGTGTAATATTATACTGATGCCATTCAGCGCGGCAATGCAGCGTTTTGGGGACGCTTCCGTCTGGTAGTGATTGGATTAGTTGAGCTATCTTTAGATCGTTTGCAACGGTCTTTGGATAACTCAACTGTTCCATTTGTATTTTTAAAATTATGTAATTTTGTTCTGTAAGTACTTTTATTATTCTTATAAGTATAGCTAACCAAATATAATACACGCAACGCCGTTATGGAGATAATTTTCTGATGGATTTGCAGTGTATTCGAAAGTGAAATTCGTGTGGGTCGCATCATTGGCTTACATAATTTAAGTAAGTAATTGCTTTTTCACACAATCTCGTAACGAATCGCGTCTTCCTAGTTCTCGCATGCTTTTGTTTTGGTCTTCCGCACAATTTCGCTTCTATCACGGAATCTCGTCTATTCGATATAAATCTAGAATGCATCGTAAAATAAGATTGCACTTGCACAGTCATTGTGTGTTTCTTCTTTGTTGCGTTGAAGTGCAATTGTTCTATCCTATTTGTTTTCCAATCATCAGCCATGAATGTGTCTATAATGAGGTATACTTACTACCTATAGTTTCCTACGCGAAGTAATTATACTTATACTGGATTGATCAGCAAGAGTACAGGTATAGTAGGCAGTACCATATCCAACCATATAAGCTTATTACGTACCTACGTAAGTATATTTATGGATTTTAGACTGGTCTTTATCGCGGATATGCCTAAAGGTAGTAGAGTTCCTTATGAAAGAGTTCGTCCAAGGAAGTATTACCAACACATTTTCTATGTGCCATGATGTGTCCAACCTAAGAATAGACCCCACCGTCTCCTCCTTTGCATTTCGTAAAAGCCGACTAAGAGATTACACCAGGAGATGAGCATCCACCTGAGTACTCAACATCAATACTGCGATCACCTATCCGCCTGCCAAGCGTGGTGATTATGGCAAATCCCCCAGTGCATTCTATGGGGGAGGCCTCATTCAACAGCGGACGTTTACCCGCTGATGATGAAGACTTTTTATCCTTATGCCTTAGGGTGACGGGACAGTGGAAGGGATGTGATATAAACGCTTTAATCCCCCAAGCTTTGGCAGGTTGGTTGCTGCTGCCCATCCCCTGGTGTAATCCTTTAGTCGGCTTTTACGAAATCCTAGGGAGGAGACGGAAAGATCTATTCTTAGGTCGGACACACTACGACCAAAGCTTTAAGATTTTCAAGTTGTAAAGTACCAACAGTATATTGATCCCAGCTAAGTGTTATATTTTGATTTTGAATAACCTGAAGGTCATTTTAATTATTGAATCCATTCAATTTTCGATGGCAATTTTTCAAAATCATTGACTATTTACGTCGTAATAAAAATAATTTAACCGCATCGTAAATTGAATCCACAAAAACACGTTTATTTGATATTGTTATTATTTATAAAGTTGGATTCAAATCATTAATTTTCACGTACTATTTAGCCGTCTAATGTGCGGACGTATGAGTGTATAGCGAACAGACCGTCCGTTGCCCTTGCTTATAATAAACCCTCATACACACCAAAGCATTTGTCTAGCTAGCCAATTGTCTATTCTTACCCTCCTCAGCTTAAGTCAGTTTTTTCTGAATAATAATAATATTATTATATTTATTATAGAATTTATTTATTCAATCAACAACCAAAATACATGAATAAATAGGTTTCGTAAAATAGTTATTACATTGTAAGTTTTTTTTAAAGGTAATGTAATACTTCATAAGTAACACCAGCATTTTTCACATTCTTTGGTCAAGCCACTAAGTGCCGTAAAACTGTGCCGCGGATTTTCAGAGCGTTTCAACCAAAAACATTGTTACTGTTTGTGCTAGACGTAGACACTGTGGGTGTTATTATAAAAAATTCCCTTAGACTGGGTTTAAACCAGGACTACCAGTCTAGGATTAAATATCGACCTAGGGTATATACGACTGTAATACAAAAGCAGATGGTTTGTTTTCCAGAAGCAACTTTCGAGCTAGATAGTCCGCCCTTATACCAAAAATGACATAAGCTTGGACTATCTCTGGTTTATCTAAAACCCGGCAGCCCCCTAGTTTAGCAATGGTCTATAAATTGACAGTTGATTGCTTGTTAGAGGTAAGAATTTGGACATCTCAATTGTGATGTGACACAATCCGTCAGTTTGATACTTTGGAAATTTGCAAAGTAGCGCGAGAATTGATTTCAGAAAACAAACCATCTGCTTTCGTATTTAAAGTCGCATATGCCTAATGTAGATATTTAATCCTAGACTAGTACGCCTGGACTAAATTCAGATTTAGTCCATGTTCTGTAATAAGGCCGTGTGAATTTAAAATCAACTCTTTACATTGCAATTTTCTCTAATATCTTCATAAAATCGTTCATCGTTTAGCTTTGGTTGTTTCCTTGTGTACTTTGGTGATCAAAATTGGCACTTGAATTATATTAGCCACTCATCCCTCTGTATTTTGGGAAACACCTGGGGTTCCAAGATGACGATCCATTTTGGTTTTTTTTGTTGAACAAACCATTCAGCTTTGTCTTTTATGGTCTTGGCAAAGGATCTTTTTGACTTTTTTTAACTGACTTCCCAAAAAAGGAGGAGGTTCTCAATTCAGTTGTTTTTTTTTTTTTATGTTTGTTACCTCATATCTCCGGCGTTTATGAACCGATTTGGAAAATTCTTTTTTTATTTGAATAGATATACTTCCAGATTGGTCCCATTTTTTCAGAATCCATGAGGAATTGAGGGAACTCCTCAAATATTGTAAGCATACATATGGCGATTTTGATATTTTCAGCAACAAACCAAGCATTTGCATTCAAAAAGTATCATAATCCTTTCACCACTATGGTTCTTTCATAATTTTTTTTTATCCAAATATTTAGTCGAATACAATGGCGGTAGTCGGTTTTTTAAATGAAAAGTTATTATAAAAATTAACTTGTACTTAATAAATGTATCTCAGTGTGAGCGAATCTCAATATACAATTTTTGTAATTACGCATCCAAATTGTATGCATCCACTAACATTTGTTAACCTGATGTTTCAATTGAGTTTGGATCACGATTGTTAGTTATTATAGTTTTAATAGATTTCGATTGCCCTTCAGTAGTTGGTTGTTTACCTATAAAGTTCATCACGTTTTTAAAAGTACCTATCTAGAGATTAACAAGTGCGTTCTGTGGGCCCATTTGGTACACTATATTGTTTTGCAATTTCTTGAAATTTGACTCCATTTCTTACACCGCAAGAAAGTCTTATGAAATTATTATTAGATAGATAGATAGATTAACACTTTATTGTATACATAATAGGATTTATTAAAATTAGCAGCACAATGGACAACCTTATCGCTGAAAACTATTTCTTCCAGGAAACCTTTGTTTTTTTCGGATGGATTGGATGGTTATTTGTTGTCAAATTAACATTAACGGCTGAACCGATTTTGTTGACACTTTAAGAGATATGTTATAACATCAACTGACACATACTTTTAATCCCAGTACCACGCAAGTGAACCATGGACGAAACTAGTTTGAAGAGTTTGCGAAATCCTTACAAAGGTAAACAAAAGGTATTTCACCCCACAATCTCGAAGACACGATTCATAAAGTTTTACAACACTGTGCTAATTCAACATCTTTACAGTCTGAAAATGTTGCTTAACAAGTTAATTAAACAGATAAATCTATAAAACTCCTTATCAAGCGTATTAATTTGATGTTGTGCAAAATAGATTTGAAATACCGACGAGGGTGGGTAAATAGCACAGTAATAGGTTTAAAGCAAAACACAACATTTTATATATTATGCTAGGGCAAGCAAACAAGCATACGGCCCACCTGATGGAAGTTAGTTACCGTAACCTATGGACGCCTGCAACACCAGAGGCATCACACGCGTGCTGCCGACCCTGAGACATAAAAATGAAAAGTCTCAAGTGCCTGTAATTTCGCCGACACCCGTACCCTTCAAATCGTTAGTAGTTATATTCGATCTAATAATACGGGCCTAGAACCAGTGGCTTATGCTCTGCTATCTGTCTGTCAGTTCGTCAGTCAGTTAGAAATTTGATTTTGCAGACGCAGATAACGTCTCTAAGTGCCAAAACAACCTTGCAGGGTTTTTATGGTATTACATACTTATTGAATTGAACTTTATGTAAACAACTTTTGGATGAATAAATAAATATTAAATAAATAAATAATTATTACATTATTTGATGATATCCAGTTTGTGATCACATTGAGATATAGGTCACATTATTTTATTACATAGTTAAACTCCAAGCACAATTACCACTTTTGACACTACGGCCCTAACCAAAACGGATAATAAATAATACTTTATGGTTGACTTAATAACAACTTGTCCACCCACTAGAGATTACCCTAAAACAAAAGCGTGAATACCGAACTCCCGGTTGCAACAGCTATTTAATTAGGTGAGTAGTGTTGTAACGACTGTCACGATGCACCGACCGCAACCGCATTATACGGTAACCGCGACTCAGATTATTAAAAAGTGGATATATTGAAATACTGTCTACTTGATCGAGTGCTTAGTACAATAAGCTATCCCACAGATAGGACTCAAGGCAAACTCTCAAAATTAGTTAATGGGATGTAATCCACAACGCTAGACCAATACGGCCCCCTAATTACAGTACCGGCAATGGGGATCTTTTTGGCTGCCTTAGCGCTATCCAAATCTTATGAAACTTGAATAGGGGAAACTTCTTGACCCTAAATGTTCCTCCTTTTTTGCTGGTTGCTGGGGGCTGGTTCATGGACGTCACGTGCCTTCGAGTTTTCAGTCTCCTTACGATGTTTATTGCTTCACCAAGCATTGTATTAATGCGTGTATATTTTTTCCATGCCTTCTGGGAGACCAACTTCTTAGTAGAGCTTATTTTGTTCTACTAAACAATCATTTATTTTCCAAAACCGAGCGTTTTCCACCTTTTTTCCAAATTTTGGCTTACCTATTTTGCTTGGCACCGTTTTGTAGGGGCTAACTAATCGATCACTTAAAAGATTAACTCAACTAAACTATTAACTTAACTAAATGACTAAACTTACAGATGAACGCAATTTAATACAAAGAAGCGTCGTATTATATCCTAACCGAAATAAAGTAAATCTTTTGCAATGTGTCTACTGACAAAGTTGACGAAATCCTTTCACATTTGCTTGACATATTATGATCTTTTTGTGTGTGTAGGTAGATATTATTGTTGATTATAACTCGAATATACTCGACTGCGTGGTTGCTTCTGTATTTTGATTTATGATAAGTACCTACCTGCCACCTTTGAAGGGCCTTAACAAAACAGAAGGCTCGCGCTCGCTTAAATCTCCGTTCATATCTTGAGTGAGACTATGGAGTACACCTATTGTCTGTTTATCTAATAGATTGATGACCTCTGACAGGCAATAGCAATAGCTAGCAGAGAAGCACCATAGAGCATTTACTAGCTGGGGCAGTGCTATTCAAATTAACTGATTTCACGATTTCAAAATACCCTTGCGGCACTCCGTTGCATCCAACTTCATACCGTAATCAGTACAAAATGACGCTAAGGCGAGACTGGAAATAAATGCAGATTTTTTGCATGATTGGAATTAAGAATAATTGGTAAATTATATATAATAAGTAAAATACTAAGCTAGAGAAATCGTAGCCAAATCTGATAATACCAGTCTTTAATCATCATGTAATTCTTGATCTTTATTCATTTGCTGCTAGACATTGTTCCTGAAAGGAGCGTTCTTGCGAGGCACTGTATCCTTTCACCACACTGGTTCTATCAATGATCATAAACGTCTCTTTGCAGTACAACCAAACTCTAAAAACGAGTATAATAAGATAACCTACAAAAACAGAAATACCTGCATCAATATTATCAAAGACATCAATATACCACCAGTCCTATTCCAATCACGCTCTAAACAGAAAATAAACAAAGTGTAAATTGCTCAAGTGTAGGTGAGTGTGTTATCTAATAGTCGTGAGAAAAATAGGCGATTCACTTGCCGACGTAACGTGAGTGAGTTGACTACGCATTATAGCATTTTAAAAGTCATTTCCGGCGTCATTTTCTATCACCTTTTATTTACCTACTTGACTTTGATAGATATCTTTTCATAAAATTTTGACTTTGATAGAGGGTTACAAATTAAGTTCGATAATTGACTACCTATACTCTGATTTTTTAATCTTAGACATTTTTTGTAAATAAAGAAATGTAATGTAATATGCCACTGTGACACACACAGTGACATTTCTTTGTTTACCAAAAATGTCTAAGATTAAAAATCTGAGTATAGATGTTTTTAACCGACTTCCCAAAAAAGGAGGAGGTTCTCAATTCAGTTGTATGTTTTTTTTATGTTTGTTACCGCATATCTCCGGCGTTTATGAACCGATTTAGAAAATTATTTTTTTATTTGAATAGATTTACTTCGGGATTGGTCCCATTTTTTTCAAAATCCAGTTCTGATGATGGAATCCATGAGGAATTGAGGGAACTCCTCAAATATTGTAGGCATACATATGGCGATTTTGATATTTTCAGCAACAAACCAAGCATTTGCATTCAAAAAGTATTATAATCATCACTATGGTTCTTTCATCATTTTTTTTCATCCAAATATTTAGTTGAATTTAGGCGGAAGTCGGTTTTTTAAATGAAAAGTTATTATTCTAGCAATAGAGATCTTCATTTAGGGTTCATTATGTAAGGAGGCCTATGCCCAGCAGTGGACTTTGGCTGGTGATGATGATGATGATGATGATGATTTAGATTTCTTTTCCACCGAGAATCAACATTATGGGTATTAACTGACATTTAACTCCATCCATACGGTTTTATGAGTGCTTCTTGTTTGAGTATCGTCAATTATTTGTTGTTGAATATTGGGTTTAATATAGAGCAACAATCATTTCTTAAAGAGAGTATGAAGACTATCAGATATAATGACGATGATGATGATCCTAAAAGGTCTATAGTTGATATGGTGAATGATGTAGCTTCATCACAAAGCTTGACTAAAAGCCTTTGAAACTTTCCAGGCAAAGGCAAGGTACGTATGAACCTATGCCCTTCCGCTAACTTTCTCGTAAAACCTTTAGGTTAATACTGTGTTCGAAGTGTTCGAACACATAAAAACTTATTACACACAAAGAAAATCTTAAGTCAGGAAGTTTACATCACAAAATTGTTGGCAAAAAGCGCCGGGAGCCCCTCCAATCAGGAAGCGATCGCTACATACGCTGATCACATAATTATAACTCGTTACACTGGCTTATCTAGAAATGCTCATATTATAGCAGAGCATGGTGATATATCATAGTGGGCATTGGATGATTCATATAGCAATGAACCAGTAAATAAATTATTGAAGTATAATAATGGATGGAGGTCGCTCAAGACCGTTCGTCGTGGCATTCCTATGGCCAGCAGTAGACTTCTATAGGCTGATGATGATGGTGATGAATTATAATAAGTACTTGCAATAATTTATTTACTGGTCATATGTCCATTCGTCAACTGTGACGTATTATGTCTTTAGTGCATAGAGAGGAGGGCCTTCCTCTACTGCGCTGTCGGTGGATAGGAAATAGGACCCCATTCTCAACCCCTTCAAAAATTGTTCAAAATTTAAATTTGGTAAAACTGTTCTTAAAATAGTTTTACTTATAGTGGCAGCTTTTAAAAATCTTTGCTTTTCAATATTCTATAATTTTTCCAACATGACCAACATTTCAAATTATAAGTATATCGACCTGTGAGGTTTTGGTTTCGTAAGGTGCATATTAAAGCGTTAAGTACAGGATAAGATTATAAAACATCTTATTAAACTATAAAAAACACACAAAGAACACTTAACTCCTTTAGTAAGTTTATTTAAATTAAATATTAAATACTTTTACTCGCCTGATAAGTACTTTGAACAAAAACACACCCAAAACACGCATCAAATACGTATAAAATTCCATAATGCATTCCTTAAGTGCAATAAACTTCGTGAAGTCAACGATCGAATCAAATTCTGACTCATTGTTTAACTTAAGAAATAATATTGCATAAATAAATACCTACTAGTAACTGTTTATTGAACCGCTAACCCGCGAACGAACGTTGACAATTGATTACATACACTTTCAGTGAGGAGTTGTAGATGTCACGTATTTTTTTCTTGCTTTACACTAGCTAGGCCGACATACTAGATAAGAAACACTAGCTCGAGTGACAGACCAGCCACTTTAGACTGACACACTAAAAAGATCCACTATACCGACACACTAATCAGTAATACATACTATGATCAATTGCTTTAATCGATTGTTTGAAAAATGGCCTAGTCGTAATGGAATTATTATGTCCGTTACTGATATCAATTTCATTGACCAGTATAAATGACAGTAAAATTGATGGGATAAACAGAATCGTATCTGGGTGAATACTAATTTTACTACTAACTGATAGGTAGAGGTACGCAATTTTTCTTGTAAAAAGTAGCCTCAAGCTATAGATGGGTTCATACGACTTAATGCATACCCAGCAATTTATTTTATGGTACTTTTCCGCATTGACACAAATTGCTTTGCATGACTAGCTATAAGTCTAACTTGTGTGTTTTGAACTTGTGAGGTTCTCGCACGCAGATTGATACATAAAACACTATAGTAGATACTGATGTACTCAAGGTTCCCCTTACGGGCTCATAGTTATGTGTAGGCAAAGGTTTGAATTTTTTTGATATTCAAGTGAACTTTATGATTACGCTACTGCTAATTATACATGCCTTTACCATAGAGTACTCGATACGGTACTTGCGGTGTTTGTTGTAAACACAGCAATCTATTCAAACAAAATGTCAGGATACTGTTATCGTCTTTGTACTAGTATTTGAGGGTGAGTCATGAGTCTCACTATCTTACAAGTTATGGTACTGACACACATTTATCCCAACATGAAAATGTTTAAAATTAATACAATTGATTCCTGGTTTGCTAGAGAGCTTTTGTTTTCAAAGCCTCGTCTCCTCTCTGGTGGTGGTGTTGGTGGTGGTCTTCTGGTGTTTCTTTTGAGTGAATTGTTCTGTATCTGTCTCTGGAGACTTACTCAATGGAGCTTACATTGAAAACGTGGAAATAGTAGGTAAGTAACCAAATAGTAAACAAGCCAAATGCTTATGAAAGTTGACATTTAACGTGCTGGAATAGAGCTATTTTCAAGAATGAAATTAAAAAATGATTTTGAAATTAGAATTGAAATTTTTCAATTTTCATTTTTATCAATGTGCAATGGCAATGTATCCTCATATGCAAAAATAGTCATAAAAGCCTTCAAGTATCATACTTGCAAGACAATTGCTTGTCAAACCGAAGACACTACAATAGACACATGCCCATATACAGCGGTGCTCATGTCCGTCCTTAGTTAATTTGCCGAGCCCACATTCCCACAGTGAGTTATGAGGCTTGATGCATCTCTTAGCACGCCATCCATTGTTCGCAAGCGGTCAAGGACATCAGTGAACGCTCTTTCTTACCACAAGTATGTGCTCTTGACGTGTGTAAGCTTTCTACTGGTGTTTTAAGAGTTTTCGACCAGTATTCAGCTTTCAAATTCAGAGTCTAATCTGTAATAATGTTAATCATGGTAATTGCAGCACGCCATCTGTTTTTTGCAAGCGGTCAAGGAGAACAGTGAACACTATAATGTTGGCTTTCTACTGATATTACACAACTTTCTGATTAGTTTCTAATATGTACCTACTTCCTCTTCGGTTATTCGATTCCAAAGCCAAACATTAGGTTGTAGAATTCATTTACTTACTGCATCTCTTAGCACGCCATCCATTGTTCGCGCGCGGTCAAGGGCATAAATTAACGCTCTTACCGTATGTTAGCTTTCTACTGACATTTTACGTGATTCTGTTGGATTTTGTGCATTGAAATTAATCGATGTATGCAAGCATTGACTTAAGAGTCGAACTTAAATACTTAAATTATTTTACTTGCTGTGTCTCTTCGCACACCATCCATTAGTCGCGCGTGGTCAAGGACATTATTGATCGTTTGTTAGCTTCCTATGGAATTTAACTTAGTGAAGCTTTCTTGTTATTTCGGGATAATATCGTTTGGCTGCCGTAGCAGTTATTTAACTCAGTTTATAAGTCTTGCTGCTATCCTTGCCATATCTGTTATATTCTTTTCTTTCACTTATAAGTATATTGTGTTTGTATTATGTATAATTTATAGATGTAGGCTTATTCGATTTTATTTATTTGTTATTATTATGTAACACCACCTCCCCTCACGTACTTTACAATCCAGTCCACCCAAAGGTTGCCTGAAAGAGATGACGATTAGCGATAAGGCCGCCCATTGTATAACCGTGATCTAGTTTGTAAGATACCTACATGTTGTGTTATTTTTAAAGTCATCATCATCATAAATCTGTAAAAGTCCAATGCATGACATAGGACGGCCTTGAGCTGCCTCCATCCACCAACTTCCTGCGACATTTATAATGTCTTTAGTCCATCGAGACCTTCCTCTACTGCTTCGTCCGGTTTATGGTCGCCACTCGAGAATATTTCGTTCCCAACTGTTGTCAGGGGGCTTAGTACGGGTTTTGATAGTTTTCGAAACTATATGAAGTTTAGTTTCCATCCAATACATTAACTGACAGCGTCCTTAGTTTTCTTCTCGTTTTCGCTAGGGGCGCTACAAGTAAATGTATGGAAGGAAACGAAACTTCATATAGTTTCGTAAACTATCAAAACCCGTGCTAAGCCCCCAGTTCTTCGAGCTGTATGACCTGCCCATTTATAGCTGCAATTTTTAAAGTGAATACAATAAATACTTTACTATGTATCTATTCTAAGTATGCCATCTTCTGTTTTCTGAAGTTATTTTCTTTAAATTGGTACAACGAAACCTTTTCATTAGTTAACCTACAAGCTATCCGATGAGATAATAAGTAAGAAAAAACCCACATTTAAATCACCTAAATCTAGTCATGTAGAAAGTTGACATAGCAATTAGTCCAAGGTTAATAGCTACCGTAAAAAGTAAAAAACTAGCTACTCACAGCTAGTTAAAATGACGTGACTAATCCGAGCACGCGCCTGTCGCAATTGACAGTAAAAAGTACCGGAACCATTTTAATCAAGGAAAGTGGTAAATTGTTGCTACAATACACATTGAACTGTTGCAGTTCAAGGTCTGATTCTTGTAGTAGATACTTTTTAGCGTCCTCGGAATGACACTAAAGTACATCCTACATCTAGACTTGTTTACTTACGCTTTCGCAAGATGTAATGAACTTACACATTCTTACTTATGTTTTTTTTTGTTCCAGGTAAATATAAGAGATGGCACATAATCGACAGCATCCGTGGAATGGTGGGCGAGTAGCCAGCTGAGACGCAAGAAGTGTGGATTCTCGTTGTGGAACAAATGTTTACATGATCTGCAAATATTTGTTCTGGGTCTAGGTGTTTTGGTACAATGGTAGTGGTAGTTCCTGATACTCACAGCGCAGGGAATCCTAGAGTGGAATCAGGGGCCCAATTTTCGTAATTGAGGAGTGGTCGAACAGAAAGCCACTTTTCCACTTTTTGACGGTTAGATTTTTATTATTGATTCTTGTTGGTAACCCTGAATACAACAAGAATCAATGGTAAAAATCTAATCGTCAAAAGTGGAAAAGTGGCTTTCTGTTCGACCACTCCTCAATTATTTGACATTCAATCCAAATCTCATCTCAGTCATCTTTAATACCGGTGTGATACTATCCTTAAGCGGTCTACTACTATCACCATCATCAGCTTATAAACAGCTCTACTCTCGACTATAGAACGGCTTCACCACTTCTAGATAGAAAGTCTGAACACTCTTGCATTTCATAGGAATGGTTAAAGGTTTATGCAATAGTTCAAGGTCTGCTCCTTACAATCGAATTGTTACAATGTGCTCACATGTTTAGTCCTAATTGACGTTTAAACATCTGTGACCCTAGCGACCTTTGTATTCCTCCGTAAATATCCTTCTAGATCTATCTGTTTAGGCATGTGTGCACCAAGTAACTTTGCAGCTAGGAATACAGAGTGTTGATCTATATAAGCGCCATGTTCAGAGGTTACTCTCCCTGACTCTTGTCAATGAACAACATTCATCATCAGCATCATCATTTGATTGACATTCACTGCTGAAGGAGGCCTCCCCGATGTAATACAATGGAGGATTTGCCATAATCACCACGCTTGGAAGGCGGATTGGTGATCGCAGTACAAAAGCTTATTGTTTCAACCTATAAATGTCCATCCCTTTAGGTATTTATATTGGTTCAACATATTTTATTAATATTCTTGATTTGTATCTGTTAGTGTGGATCTCCATCAACAACTAATATACCAAGTTGCAATATCTGAACCTACAAAGTATTATTTGGTATATCAAGTGTGTGCTGTCTTATGAACTTTTGCTGATTATTTTACTTTGAATACTCTTTTTCTATGTATAGCTTCTCCTCATTTTCGAGGCACCACATAGGCGCTTCCTATCTAGTAGTAAGAACGATCATCTAATCAAGCCAAGCTGTGTTTGTTGACCTGATGGAGGAATTTTAGTTCATAAGACGATTTAAAATGATCCTTGTGATTTAAATACACAAAATTCTTTTAAATGTGAAACTTAAATTTCTATGCTGTTGCCCATCGCCTGGTGTAATCATTTAGTCGATTTTTACGACATCCATAAGGAGATAGAGGGGTTAATTCTTAATCCGAAAACACCACGGCTTTGTTTATGTAAATCCAATATTAAATTTGAAAATACGAGATAGTTACTGATAGATCCTGTGGTTTAGATCCCTTGTTCTAATATATATCCCTTATGCTTATAATTTTGTACACCTTCAATACAAACCGCATTGTCTTTAGTCATCAAAATATCAAAAAAATCATAGTTTAACCTCCTAGTTAAGGATGTGTCAGAATAATAGATTTTTAAATGATCGTGCTCATCCTCTGACCACTATGATAAGCCGAGCGTGTTACTCCATCCGCCGTGAAGCTATTATGTACCATTTGCTTTATTTTTATGAATTGGCGTGAAAACTTGCCTTTAAGAAGGTCGAGTTTAGGTTGTTGTCTGTGATACTGACTTGTGAAACGGCAGTGACTTCGCCCACGTGGAGTTTTTTCCATAGAAAATTCAACACCCTGCTTAATCCTCTTAGTGGGTTAATTTCGGATGTTGTCTTCTTAGTGCACATCTAGACTACTAAAGACCCCATCCCTCCAAATTTCAGTCTCTAGGACTTACGGTTTAGGCTGTGCGTAATTCAATCAGGTACTCAGTCACCAACAAATTTATACTTTTAAAGGTTTTTGGGTTGCGACCACAAACTAGGGCACGTATTCAATGTAAAGGCTCCTATATATCGATGGCATTGTTACGGTTAAGGGAAGACAGTAAATGCAGGCGATTTAAGACTAATTCGTTATGGCAAAATTGTACAAAGTACGCCAGTGGTGAACTTCTTCCGGTTTATAATGGTGATGATGTAACAACAACTACGAAAAAAAAAATAGCTTCTTGTTTGTAAAACATAGATCCAATAAAAAAGAAGCAACATAAATTCTTGGAGTAGTCGGAGTGAAGACTAGAGTTGTGTAGTTTTTCTTCGAATGGTCCCTGATTTACGCAGACTATCGAAGGCGTATTTATAAACATTGACACAGAAAGTAGCATTATAACCTAATTAACTATTATAATCTCATCGTAAACATGCACTCTGGAAATATATGGTTTAACAAATTGTCTTATGTCTAGGAAAGTTTATTTTAGGTTTGGTCGCGCGCGAACTGGAGTAAATTTAGTTTTTAAAACGATTCAAAATGATTCTTGTGATTTCAATGAATACCTACAATATTTGTGACTTTCACTTTGACTTTATTGTTCGTTAAAGGGAATTAAGTATAAACCACTAAAGTCACAACTAATTAACTACTAAAGTCTAAATTACTTTACAATGAAGTGACCATAGAAATATTATCTTTAGAATGGTTTGCCGTTAGGATCTATTTCTTCACTTGATGAGAATTTAAAATAGAAACATTATGATATTGCAAAAGTTTACTCACTATTGCTACCTATGTGAACGATTGTTTAATTATCTTAATTATAATAATGTAATACAATGGATTTCATTATGAGAATAAGTAAATATTCAAGGTCTAACGCCCACTGTCCACTGAAGCATAGCCTATAAATTATAGCGAGTAGCGCAAGCACGTTACTAAATCGTATAACTTATCATTTAAAAAACCGACTTCCGCCATTGTTATACGACTAAAAAATTTTGGATGAAATTTTTTTGATGAAAGAACCATATTGGTGAAAGGATTATGATACTTTCTGAATGCAAATGCTTGGTGTCTTGCTGAAAATATTAAAATCGCCATATGTATGCCTACAATATTTGAGGAGTTCCCTCAATTCCTCATGGATCCCATCATCAGAACTGGATTCTGAAAAAAATAGGACCAATCTGGAAGTATATCTAATCAAATAAAAAAAGAATTTTCCAAATCGGTTCATAAATGCCGGAGATATGCGGTAACAAACATTAAAAAAAAAAAAAAAAAAAAAAAAAAAAAAATACAACCGAATTGAGAACCTCCTCCTTTTTGGGAAGTCGGTTACAAATAGCTATTTTCGACAGACGAGGCATTATTTATACGGACGCAGCAATGGCATAAAATAAATACTTTTTTTTATAAAAAACTTCTATTTTTTATCTAATATGTATTAATTTCGCAGTGTCTACCTAGTACCTATTAACTAAATACTTTATAATATACTTAATTTCAATATGACATGTATAAAAATAATCTGTTATAAATAAATAAACTTTAAACTAAACTATAAAATACCAGGAGGTGGGTAGCAGCATCCACCTGAGCACTCAACAAAAATCCTGCGATTACCAATCCACCTGCCAAGCGTGGTGATTATGGCAAATCCCCCCATTGCATCATATGGGGGAGGCCTCGTCCAACAGTGGACGTCTAAAGGCTGCTGATAATAAAATATGTTTTCATAAAATTATTTATAAAACTTTATCTCGCTAGTAAGGACGTTCTTACAACAGAAACTGAATTAAAATTGAAGCAGCGTGGTGTCACAGACTAAAAAGCTAATAGACAGACATTCAAGCTGTCAAACTGACACTTCTCTTTTAGTTGGAGGAATTAGTAGATAGTGTGCTTTAGTCACATTCTGGGATGTGACCGTATGACGGTAGTGTATGTATAATATTGTTCCGCAAGACTTATTTCGTCAGGAAATTGTCAAGCATTGCTGAGCTCATGAATAGTTCATACCACAAAGGTTACAAAGATCTTTAGGAAGTTGGGGCTTCGAGCATTTTTGATGTAATGATTTGACAACGACCTCCGTGGTGCGATGGGTGAGTTGGCTGAGACGAGAGAAAAGCGACTTCAATGCTGCGGGACAAATTTTTGCATGATCTGGAAATATTTGTTCTGGTCTGGCTGTTATGGTACCATGGCACTCGTAATTCCTGATACTCACGACACAGGGAATCCTATTGTGGTATCAAGACTATGTGTGTGACTATTGGGTGTTATTTTATGTCATGTTATGTTAGATAAACCAGAATGCGTTTCCTCTAGAACCACGCATAGTGTAGAGTTCCAAAGTTTACACAACTCCAGACTAGATGTTATCACTAGTAGATTAGAACGCGCTAGCATCTGTTTTACTTACTAGCGTAAATATAGTCAGTGAGTTAGTCTAATTCAAATTCTAATGAGGGCTTTTCAACTTCGTTAAAAAAAGTAGTTCAAATTGGTTCGATAGATGGCGCTGACTCAACTGTAGCTGGCAAGATTGTCAAATGTATTATCTGTGGTGTACGCGTACTATGCTATTATCTAACTAATCTGTGGCTATTAGTCATGATATTTTATTTGTGTCTGCTTCTTGAGAGTGCGCTAGTGATTTCGTGGTGTTTTTATAAGTAAGCAAAAACCACGGAACGAAAATATATCCACGTTGTTGATGTCGACATTTAACTTTATTTTGACACTTGACAGCTAAGTAACAGAGCAGCGCCATCTATTTTCAACGCTGAAAGCATGATTTGAAACGCCCGTGAAAACCCCTCTTTTTAAGTGGGGGTGTTAAGACCTGCACTGACGTCCCGCTGTGGGGTGTATTGTGCATTGTCCCCCTGTGCTAACCCCTGGGGTAGGGTTAGCACAGGCCAGCCCAGCTCCTTAAAGTAACGGAGCAGGACTTTGGGTTAGTGGCAACACCGTTGAAGTGTGTCCTAGTGAGTCAGTCATGCAACGAGCAAACGAGGGAGCAATCTTCGTGCCATGGAAGATACGCTATTGGGTAAAAAGCTACCTCCATTATTTCCTTTCATCACTCATAGTTCCGCAGCAACCTTTCAAAACAATCATTCTTGGTTTACAGCATCAAATTCTCAGTAAAGTTATATTAGGTAACTTGAACTAAAGGCAGCGAAGAAATTATAGTACTAGCGTAGTAAAACCTTTGTTTCATAAGCGGCGAACGTATTATGACGGTGGTATTATAGCGGAGACATGGTAAACGTCACTTATCTTTTCTTTGGAGGTTGTAAATCGAGTAAGAAAAAGAAAGGAACCTCTTTACACACTTAATAATCAATCCGCGACACAGTGGTACTGGACGTAACGGGAACCAATCAATATATTCACCACACTGGTTATTTTACCAACGGTCACATGGCCCTGTTCAGCGCCACCATATCTTAACGGTCATTGGCCAAATGCAGGGTCACTAAGAGAACCAGTGACATTACAAGCAAAAAACAACAACGCTATATCGGTCGTCAAATGACGGCCATAGCGCAGCTTCCTAGGAAACCAGGCTTTAGGTAGGGTGTTGCGATAGGTCAGGCATCCAGTTGAATGTCGTGATCTTCACGAGAATGCTGGGTTATTATATTGTGACCTGGGCTGAGGCCTATTCGAAGAAAAAGTCTCGAACTCTACAGAGAAACAGAAACCACCGTTCTTTTACTTATAATGGGCCCGTATTTGCAAGTACTCTCTTTTCTGATACCTACCGTTTTTTCGTACATACTTTGCAATACACGCCTTTTTCCTCAAAAGGGTAGGCAGAGCCTCAAAGGGTTCCTTTTCACCGTGGTGGGTTACAGAACTACATAAAAAACCTAGATATTTTAAGAAGTACCTTTCTTTTTGCTCTGCATCCTTGAGACTAATAGGTATTTTCCCTATTAGTCTGAAGCCTCTTATCCCCAAATATTTGTTCCGGTCTGGGTACTGAGGTACCATGGTATTCTTAGTTCCAGATGATACCCACGATACAGGGAATCCTAGTGTGGGATCAGGACTATGTATATGAGTTTGGGTTTTATGTTTAACCCAAACAAAAAAATGACAATCATCAAACGATTAGGATCCAAAAAAAACCGACAGCTGATAAGGTTTCTATTCAGGTGTTTATTTATCCTCTAGAGACCGGGCGGAAATTATCCGAAATATTTCCGGGTTAGGTTGATCACATTACCAGATGCCAGACACCGGTACTAACAGGGAAATAAATAGTTAGGGAATTATCCGCCGCCAAGAGAGTGTCTGCTTATTTGGCCTAATATTGTCTATCACTCCATATTTTCTTCTTTTTTTAATCAGACATTTGTGTTTTACATGACTCTACTAAACGTGCGGCTCACGCACACATCTGCGCTTCAATTCGAAAAAACCGTATATACACGCGGAATCGAGAAAAATAGTCCGCAGCGTTTCACGCATACCGAATTTCTATACTTAATATTTTTTTACGAATTTTCTTATGTTCTTGTCGGTACTCACACATAACCCAAGTAGTCTCTAGAGGTTAGTAAAATTACTAATAAATCCATAATTCTAATCCAGTTAATCTTTCGCATGTAGACTCACCCAGCCGTGACGTTGCGCTGTGACCTACTGGTCCAACAAAACCGGCAGCCTTGGAGGTTTCTTAACCAGTTAACAATAGCAGCAAATGGTTTACTAAGCTGTCTAGTAAAGCAGGTTACCACCGACTGTCTGCCCTTTAAAGCTAGAGCTCTATTAAGTAATTTTTTTTAAAAAAAAATAAACATTCTTAGAATCTGTTATCTCCAAAATTTCCCCGATTTTTGAAAAAATCGTCTAGAGAGAATTTTCTCAAGATTTCCCAAGAATGGGGTGAAATTAAAAATGTATTTGAAAATAGTTTTAGGGAAAATTTTGATGTTGTGGAAATTAAAAAAAACATTTGACAACATTACAATGCTTACCGGTGCAAACCTGATATTATAAGTTCTTGCCGGTAAGCCGGTGTCTTGAGCATTTATGCTAGGGGCTCTAAATCCTTTCCGCACTTTTGTTTCTTTTACCATCAGTCTAAGGCCTTTTTCAGGCTCAAAGGTGTAAGAAGGTTCCTTTAACACGAGGAGGAAGAAATGCCAGTATACAGTCGGCGGCAACCTGCTTTCTAAGTAAATGCTTCACTAAGTAGCTGTCTAGTTAGAAGGACTGTTAAGCTAAATAAATTGCTTGTATGCACAATGCCAGCTATTTCAACAGTGATTTTAGCAAACTTAGCTTTTGTGTGTTTGGTAGATTAGGTGATGAAATTCTTTCTTAGAGCTTAGAGTATCGAGACGGGAGGTTTCCTATCACTTATCAGTAGCTCGTTATTATTTGTGAAGTGGGAGGCAACAAAACTAGGTAAATGCAAAATAATTCGGACAAGTGCGAGCGTGACTCGTGCTTTGAGGGTTCCGATCCATAAATTACTGTCATAATAAAAATACACAATATAGTACCATATAGTACAAATAAATTGTAGTCGTTATTTGAGTGTCAGACTCTTTTTCTTACAAACTTCACCATCCCATTAAGTGTAAAAAGTCGAAATTCCTACATTTTTTTTGATGTCACAAAGCCTCTTAGTATTCCGAATTTCAGAATTGCGAGGCCATTGAATGTACCCTAGAGACTTTTGATTATCGCGATTTGAATCAAAAATTTTATATCTGTCGGAAGATTGCCGAGGTCTAGTCTAAAGGTGCCACTTCACTTGGTGTATATTTGCAAATATTTGCGTTATTTTGCCAAGGTAAAATCAACCATGAGTCTATCAATATATAATGTTATTTTCCTTGGCAATATAACGCAAACATTTACGAATATTTACACCAAGTGAAGTGGCACCTCTCCACTGCTTTTACTTGGCACTTAACATAAACTTGACATTCGAAAACGGTCCTTGTGGTTACGGCTTAGGGAATATTTTATTTTGTCGTAATTTAATAGTTCAGTTCTGTTTTAGATTACTATACTCTACTGTACGTGAATAAACCATAAAACTGTTTCACACATAAAGGGATTGTGCTTGTAACAAATCATCTGAGCCTTACATGCTGTTGACATATCAAGTTATATTTAACAACGGTTAGCAAACGAGTAAACGGTGTTATTATGCTTATTATGAGCAATTATAGCTATAGCAATTTATTATTGCAAACTATTTCGCGGTTAGGGGAAAGTAGGCTTACATGTTACTGGGGTAAAAATTACACTCGTAACTTGTCTAGCCTTTTTGTCTTATTCCATTAGTGACAATATGTTGTTGTCTTAAAGTATATTATTTGTGTTATTAATTAAGTTTTTCATTATTAACGGAGTTTTCAATAAAGTTAGAGTAAAGTGTTTAATGAACTGAAATAACGTATTATTTCGAATTGTCATCATTGTTACACTAATTACCACTCGTCCCTACCAATACTTACCTGACTAGAAGTCATTCGCTATATTGAAAAGTTACGAAACGAATGCATAAACGTCAATTTAGCTAAAATTTGGTTAGCACAAGTGGGCATTTGTCTTTGTTTCTTAAGAAGTGGCTACCGTCATACGGACGGGCGAAATTGATCGTGAATATCAAGTTTACGTCAAGTTAGCTAATAATTATTGATGTCTCTCACCTAACCATGTTTCCGCTTTATTACGACCGTCATAATGTCACTGCTTCTCAGAAACATAACATAACATAACACACAGTCACATACATAGTCTTGATCCCACACTAGGATTACCTGTGTCGTGGGTATCAGGAACTACGAAACAAAACGAGGGCTGAGGCCGTAGACAAAGTAACATTCTAATAGCGATGACGCTAGTAGAAAAGTCCAAAATGTATGAGATTGACGTAAGCTATCGATATGTCACGTGGTCTTTTGTATTGTATTACGACTGTAGAAATAGAATCGCTTCGAAGCGAATACTGTTTGTCTAGGCCAGCTGGTTCCATAATTTATAAGGGTATGGGTGCTGAAATTACAGGCAGATGAGACTTTTATCTTTATGTCTCAGGATAACGACTTCAGTATAATGCGTAGGGTACGCAGGGTACGTAGGCAAGGTTCAGATGTACAACCAGTTTTGATACTTGCTTAAACAAATAAAAAAATTAAAAAACCATAGTACCAAATGAATCATTCTCCTCTTCCTATCAAAGCACCACAAACAAATACCATACATATTGATGCCAAGCTTAAACTCAGGTCACTAGGTCTATGAATCAGCTAGACAAAGATGCATCGCAGTTATACAAACAGAATACATATTTATAACGGACTTTATACAGTATGTACGGTATTTTAAGATTCATTTACGGTATGTTGTATTGACTAATCAATCAGAAGTCGAATTGCTATTCATTACAGTGACCTCTTTCAACGCTGCTAATCCATGGTCGTCAAAATGATCTTCAATAACGTTTTGACCCTCGTGCTTTACTTGAAACAATTATAAGAGAGGAAGTTAAATCATAAATGCATAACGGAAAATCTTTTGTCGGAACGACCTTTCGATATTAAACAAAAACAAATAAAACAGTCAAGTGCAAGACTCGCGCCTCTGGGGTTCCTGGGATTATTTTGAAATTGTCAAAAGCCCTTTTTGAACTCTATAGCCACTTTGTCCTACAAATTTCACCATCCCCATTTGGGGTAAAAAGTAGTTTTTTTTTACTTTTCACTTTATTTGTGTTACAAAGGATAATCATAATCATTTATTCATTTGCAAACATGGGTGAATTGTAAAAGGTGACAAATAATATGGAAAACAAGACATGCTTTACCAATTTCGGCATGCAAATGGTAAGGTACCTACATTTAAAATCATTTTAATAAAATCAAATTACATTATAAAAAAATCTAAATTAAATCAATAAAGCCTACAACTACTACAAACTCCAAAACTCCAAACTCTAAATTACTCCAAATTTTAGAACTGTAAGGTTACTGGAACTAACTTAGGTTTTTAATTTTCACGATTTCCATTAAAAAATTAGACATTCATTGCCATATCATTTCAATACATTGAGTTGTTTTTTTAGCTTGATGTTTTAGAGCATCATAAGATCACAGGTTTTTGTATTCGGTATAAATTTCAAGTTGATTTTTAGTCGTTCCTGAGAAAAAGACTTTAGACAGCCTTACGGACGGACAACAAAGTGATCCTAAAAGGGTTCCGTTTTTTTTGCTGAAGTACGGATCCCTAAAAACAACAATTCAAGTTCATACAAACTTAACCTAATCAACAAAATTCTTGAGTACCTTGAGTAAGAAAACCTCAAAAATGGTTTTCTTTCGTGAAATAGGTACTTGTAATAAGGGTCAACTTAAAAACAAACTCTATAATTATTTTTGCTCCCTATTGTTTAGGTTAAGGCTCTGTGAACGTTGTAACAGCTTTATTTTTGAAACTGATGTAAAAAATTCACATATAATTTTTCTCGAGCTTTAATATTCAAAATTATTCAGAGACATCCAAATGTGAGAGGTTCATTTTGAAATAATGGTTTCAGATTCATGCTAAGGTTATGTAAGCATTGAGTCGGACTTGTAATATCCTATGTTAAAACAGCAAAGGACACTATCCAATTTAGGGCCGGTCCAAAGGACTCCTCCAACTCTCTCCATATGAATGGTATGGGGGAGGTGGCTTCTCCCATGAAGCAGCCAGCAGTGGAAGCTGGTGAAGGAGGTAGAAAAAGAGGATGTATCCACTCTGCGTACTGTCCTAAAATTTAATGTGTATAAAACCCTAAAACATCATGTAGACATATTACCGCTATGGATCTATAATGAGAGCTATAAGTAGGTATAGGTATCTGTAAGGCCGTGTGCACTGCTGTCTGACAGATACTCTTGTACCTATAGCACTCATTGTAGATCCATAGCGGATTATAGATTTCATCAGATTTATCAGATAAAGAATTTACAATGTGTTGTCATCGCCAGAGAAAGCTCTATTATGTAACTCGTGATATAATCACTTGCATTCTCAGTGTCACAAAAGATACAACCGAGTAATTTAATGTATCTTTCACTTTATTCAAGTGCATGCGGATATCCTTTAGACATACATACGTACACAAGAACACACATCTTTTCCCCCAAAGGGTAGACAGTTCAAACAATTGCAGGAATTTGAACAGTGGTGAGCTTATCGCCGCCATTGTTTTCCCACAACCAAATCTGCTATCGCTTTCTTTCTGTAAAACAACACCCCATAATTAGCCAGCAGCCAGGACAAAATGTTATAAAGCTAAAATTTCCCAACAAGGTCGATCTTAAATGTCTTGTGGTGTGAATGAGTAATGGTTGTACACCTTTATCTGAAGTACTTGAATCACTAATCTGTTTACAATGGATTACAAAAGGTTAAGCAGTAGAAAGTACCGTTCGATAGATCTTTGGTGAGATATGATTGAATGGAATAACACAATTTTAAATTAATTCTGCATTTGTATCTATGTTTACATAAAAAGACAACACATCATGGAACTCAATGAGAAATGGTAGGAAGAAAAAAAAACATACTGTCCTATACAGGAGAACCTCCTTCTGTTTTATGTAATTGTTTTTTGCCCTTTATAAATAAACAAATAACATAACATAACATACCACCCAACAGTCACATACATAGCCATGATCCCAAACTAGGATTCCCTGTGTCGTGGGTATCAGGATCTACGAGTACCATGGTAACGTAACACCCAGACCCGGAACAAATATTTGCAGTTCATACAAACATTTGTCCCGCAGCGGGAATTGAACGCGCAACCTCTTGCATCTCAGCCGGCTACTCACCCGCCACGCCAAAGAGGTTGTCAAATAAATAAATAAGACGCAGGTATCCGCATTATTTCGATAAACCAAACAAATAATTTATCTGTCGTCTTCATCTAGTTCAAGGTTGATTAATAATATACGATGAGCACAGTTAAATATGTGGTCAGTGGGCTACAGGTCATTGACCCGACCCACTTGTAAATTGGCTCTATATTGGTCATTATGTCATTATGTTAATCATTTCGAAATGTCACGCCAATCTGAAATATTATTTTACAAGCTCGATTAGTTTAAGAAATTGTAATTTATTAGTTTGATTTGTATAAATTTATTAAAAACTGTGACATAATGCACAACTTTGTTAATTAATTCTGAGTAAGTCAAGTGTATGATGATCTCAGAAAGCTATACCAACTCTTTTCTCGTCATGAAAAATCAATTCGATATTTGAATTTATTCACTTTACTGACCATTTCAGACAGTTCTCTTTTTAAATTCGTTCATACAAAGGAGGCTATTAAAAGCCAATGAAACTAATCAAGCTGTGATCGTGATAATTATTGCCGAAACCGGTTTCAACCGCTTGTAGATAATCGATAAATGTTTGTTTATAAACAACATTCACATTAGAAATCAGTCAATTGTCACGTAAACTAGCAATTCCGCAAAGTGTAAATTAACGCTAATGTATTAAAGGTACATGGTTAGGCGTGTAAATAGCCACTACCACGAAGTGCTTGCGCACAAGAAAAAATATGTTATTGACAACCAAGATGTAAACATGGCTGGCTCATCGCTGTTATTTGAGAATTCAGGGAAAATTAGATTGTTCAACCACAAGTGCGAACGTAAATTGCCCACTGACCTGATCACAACCAATTGCGCACACGCTTCAGAGTCCTGATAGACGAATCGGATTATTGCAGACGATAGCTTCAGATTCTCTTGATATTCCTTTTGTACACAAAATTTTGCCGGCCGGCATAAAAACAAATCTATTTTCATCCACTGAAAGTCGCCACTGATTTTACAGAGGAAATACATAAAAATGTCACTCCACTAATTCCACTGACAATTAATGTTTCATTTTGCTTTGATTTCACTGTATTAATATATATTTTTGATAATTCGTGATCCCAAATATGTTTTCAAGATCAAGGCGAAAAAACGAAGAGGCCGTGACGTTAGCCCCATATCCGAAGTTCTGATTAGCTCTTAGAGCAGATAAAAAAAACACATTCACTAAAGACTGCCCCAATCAGCAGGCGAGCCAACTGCAGTGAAGTTCCTCATTTGTCCGTAAAATCAAAGAAATATCATCTCTGTGAAGACTGCATACGCCATCTCTGGGTCTCGTTGGCGCAACAGAATCGGGCGCGCACATTTGAACAACTTCAACTCCTTAGAATTCTCAAATAATTGATAAAGATTAATGAAGCCATTTGATTAATGAGGTTAATGAAACCAGTAATTTAGATTGGGTGTCTTGCGTAAATTGCTCTTTATGTTAGATGCTTCACCATGCTCCCGGCCTTGGAAAGTCGGAAGACTTTTCGAAAATAAATTAATATTGATGAGATTGAAAAGCCATCAAAAAAAAACATAATTAGAATATTGACTCTACCTATACTAACAATTTAAAAATATGTAAGCGAACGAATTATTAGAGTTATTATTGATATCTATATAATATTCCAATGACAAACACTGTTTTATCATATTAAAGTATATTTTATTGAGTTGGAATTGGATACAGTTTCTGTACTGAGCGTTTATACGTTCCTGATCGAGTCTTTACAGAAGCTACCCTGACAATATTATCAGCTCCTGGATATACCTCAGTTATCACTCCTAACGGCCAGGACAACGGCCCAGAATCATCTTGCCCTACAAGTACGACAGTCCCAATTTCAACAGGTTTATCTGGAGTAGCCCATTTATGCCTCACCTGCAGTGTGTGCAAATACTCTAGACGCCATTTCTTCCAATAAGATTGCACCATGCTATCTAACAACTGTTTGCGCTGTAATAAGTTAACCCGCTGATCTGACAAGTTAGCAGCTGGAAGGTATTGCAACGGAGATGACATTAAAAAGTGTGCGGGCGTGATTACTTCTGGATAAGGATCTGAAGATACCACACTAAGAGGACGCGAGTTCATGATACACTCGATTTGCACTAGCACGGTTTGCAACTCTTCATAGGTGAGAAGTTGCTCTCCTATTACCCTATACATATGAGTTTTCAAGCTTTTTATGTTAGATTCCCACATAGCACCGAAATGCGGCGACCGAGGGGGGATCATCTTCCACTCAATACGACGGGTGGCCAACTCGCTGGAGAGTGAAGACGTGTAGCTAGCGTTTAATAAGAAACTATACAGCTCGTCTAATTTAGCCTTTGCTCCCACGAAGTTTGTGCCGTTATCTGAATATAAGCATGACACTGGTCCACGACGAGATATAAATCTCTTGAAAGCTGCAAGGAAAGCATCAGAAGTCAGATCTGACACCAGCTCTACATGTATTGCCTTCGTTACGAGACATACGAAAAGACATATATATGCTTTCTGAGAATGTTGGCCTCTGCGCCGCGCAAGGGTGATACGAATCGGACCAGCATAATCAACTCCGGTGTGAACGAAAGCTTTCGCTTCGGACACGCGGTAAGTAGGAAGATCCGCCATCTTAGGGATCGGATGATTAGGATTCACTCGAAAGCAAGCATTACATTTGCGCACCTTGGACCTGACGACACTCCTGGCATCCAATATCCAATATCGCTGTCGTAAGATCGACATGAGCAAACCAGGTCCAGTGTGACAATTTGTAATGTGATAATGTTGTATGATCAAGTCTACAACGTGGTCATGTTTAGGAAGAAGTACAGGGTACTTGGCATCAAATGGAAGGTCTGATTTAGAAAGCCTTCCGCCAACCCGTAGAATTCCCTCTTCATCTATGAACACTGACAAATTTTGAAGTTTCCTTGATGGCATTTTATCAGACTTGATTAACTTTATATCTTTTACGAAATGGACTGATTGTACATCGCGAACCATAGCTCGTTCAGCGATCATCAATGCCTGATTGGATCTTAGTTCAATCTTCGCTTTCGGTCGGACGAATTTAATTACGTAAACGATAATGCGTAGTAATTTGTCCCATGAAGAGATACGATGAGCCAACTCACACAGTATGGGTTGCTCTACCTGAGATACTACAGTCATAACGGTCGACTTATGTTCAGGAAGTTCGCCGCAATTCGAAGGAGAGAAGGGTCTAACCGGCCACTCCTCAGGAGCGCATCGAAGCCAAGTAGGCCCATTCCACCATAAATTATGTGAAACTAGTTGAGACGGCAGCATGCCACGAGAAAGGCAATCGCTGGGATTTTCAACACCAGAGACATGGTAGAAATGATGAGCAGACAAATTTTCTTGGCATTGAGCGACTCTGTTACTGACGAAGATTGACCAACGATGCGGTGAGGAATGAATCCATGACAACGCAATCGTCGAATCAGAGAATGCGTATATCCCTGCAATAGGAATACGCGAAGAGTATGTTTCACGAACGGTTTTTACCAATTTAGCCATTAGCACGGCAGCACACAGCTCGAGACGTGCAAGCGTCGTGACTTTGGTTGGCGACACCTTCGACTTGGCGCAAAGTAGACGGACCTGGATGCCTGAAGGGTAAGTACAGTGTACATAAATAACACACCCATATCCATTCATACTAGCATCACAAAAAGCGACGAGAAGAACAACGCTATCCGTACAAACACCTACATGGCGAGGGATTCGCAAGGTATCCAGTAAGGTAAATTCTTGTGCAAGCGCCGAAAAGCGTGTGATTATATTTTCGGGTGCTAGATCATCCCAACCACTGTTGCACAGCCACAATTCTTTTATGAGTAACTTAGCATATAGAATTACGGGAGCGACCAAACCCAAGACGTCGAACAACCGAGCAACTACTGACAGTATATTCCTCTTTGTGCATTTCTCGGCAATTTGCGAGGAGGTGAAGAAGAAATTATCGTCACACGGGTTCCATGATAGACCTAAGACCTTCGAAGAGTTTTCTACGTCAAATTCGAGAGATTTGCGATAAGAGTCCGGAAGACTATTTAGAAGAGTTGGTGAATTGCTAGCCCATTTCACAAGCTCAAAATCACCTGATTTGAACATCTTAATTAGGTCTAACGAGAGCTGCTTAGCGGTATCTTCGCTACACGCAGAGTACACCAGATCGTCCATATACAGGCTAGATTCAGCTACCTTTGCGGCATCAGGGTAATTTGGACTCATGTCAGTCGCCAGCTGTCGCACAGTGCGCATAGCTATGTATGGGCTTGACTTAAGTCCAAATGGAACCGAATTGAAGTGGAAGGTCCGAATTATTTCATCCTCCTTGAACCTAAATAGGATTCGTAAGTATTTCCGCTGATCAGACGTCACTCCAATCCTTAAATACATAGATTTAATGTCAGCATTCATCGCAATCGGAAACAACCGGAAGTCTATCAACAGTAGGAACAGATCGGCCTGCAAATTAGGACCGATGTGCAATATGTCATTTAATGACATCCCAGTATGAGTCTTTGCGCTCGCGTCAAGTACTATCCGCGGCATCGGCTTGTCCTGTCGAACGACGGCGTGATGG
Source organism: Epirrita christyi (assembly GCA_951392215.1). Taxonomy (NCBI): domain Eukaryota; kingdom Metazoa; phylum Arthropoda; class Insecta; order Lepidoptera; family Geometridae; genus Epirrita; species Epirrita christyi. Next base: position 4,706,855 of record OX595843.1, read on the forward strand.
GGTATGTAGTAACCGGTTTCAGAAATTTCGGATTCATTAACTTCGCTTAAATAACCATTGTTGATATAATCCTGAATCACCGTATTGTAGTTAGCTCGTAATTCCGGAGCTTGACGCATTTTCCTTTCCAGTGCCATTAACCGACGATGAGCAGCCGCGCGAGAATTTCCTAGCTCAGACGGATCTTTACAGAATGGTAATGACACCGTATAACGACCTATTTCATCGCGGGTTATTGATGAAGTAAAGAGATTTTCGCAATCGGTTTCCTCAGGCGATAACAGGCGCGTATGAGTTATTTCCTCTAGTTCCCAAAATTTCTGCACCATATCATTCAAAGCCAACGCCGAAAAAGACGAGCTATGCATAGCTTTATTGTGTGGATAATCACCCATTATTACGTATCCGAAAGTGGTCAGTAACGCAGGTGGAGCTCGTGAACCAGATTCAACCCTATTTCCCAAATAAATGTACGGGAAGAGCTGAGCACCTAGCACGACATTTATTTCACCCGGTATATTCCAACTTAAATCTGCAAGTGGCAAACCTTGGAAATGATCCATACTGGTATTCCATTCTATGAACTGCGTTGGTAACTGATCAGTGACACATTCTACCACTAACGCATGAATTGTGTATTTATGTTCTAGGTATACGCGGGATTCAATATCCAAATACACGTAACCTATTATTGGACGCGAAGTAGATCCAATACCTTTGACAAATGAATTACTCAAAGGTATAATTATCAAATTCAAATTCCTACAGCAATCTGTTGTAATCAAATTATGTTGTGAACCATTATCAATCAGGCATCTAATAACCCTTTTTTGCTCAGAACTACCTTTAGGCCTCGCATACACTTGAGCGGTAGATAACAAGACCGTAGACTTCGAATTCGCTTCAGCTTCGGCTGAAAGTAATGCCGCGGAATTATGTGCCAACGGCGTTGATATACCGTGCGCGTCACCAATAGACGCGTTTTGTACGTAATTATCCACTTTATTGCCTATATCACGAACGCACGGCGGCACCGATGGCGGAGGAGAACGTAGCGACGTCGATACATAACCACACCCTATTTCCGTAGTATGTACATGGGTACTTGAATTTACTTTCCTTTTATCAAAATGCAAGAGAGTATGGTGTCGCTTCTTGCATACCTGGCAAACTGATGATGAGTCACAACTTGATAAAGTGTGCGCCGTGCTTAAACAATTAACACAACCACGTATGGATTTTACAAATTCAAATCGCACACTTGCATTTTCCGTGTTCCTAAACTGATTGCATTTGTACAGCGACACATGATTATTTTCCCTACAATAAGGACACCGTGTAGCTACGGGTGCAGAAGGAGTAGCATCTTGATTTATATTCTCACTCGCAATGAAAGTTTTGTAATTATGACCACGTGATGTAACTACTACCTTATTTGACCCACTACCATATGCATGCCGCATGTTCGATTGAGCATTAGCGGGTTGGGAACGTTCTAATATCTTGACTTGATCCTGTACAAATCCTACTAAATCGGATACAGTAGGAATTTCTGTAGTCCGTACTGACATTTCAAAGGCCTGAGCGGTTTGACTATCAATTTTTCTTAATGCACAATGCACAAGAATGAAATCAGTAAGGTCAGGTATACCTAACTGTTTCATCGCAGAGATTGAGGCAGAATATCTTTCAATGAATGAATCTAGGCTACTAGCATTATGAGAACTTGCCTTCAAATCTAGTATGTTGTTTAGATAATGAGTACCTAAAGAGCGTTTGTCTTGAAACTTTTTTACTAAGCTTTCCCATATTATTTTGTATGTATCAGCAGTTGGGACTATTCCGGCGGTTACCTTCAGTGCATTATGGGTCAACTTCCCTACAAGATACTGAACCCTCTGAGAGTCTGACAGCTTACTATTGTTGTGTATGTTAGCCTTGAATGACTCATAAAAAATGGGCCAATTTTCAGTCTTGCCATCGAAGCTGGGCAATTCAATCGGAGGCAATTTAATACATGTTGAAGCGACCACATGCGATTCGTGTGATGAGGGAACCGTGGAATTAAAGGAATTTATTTTATTTCTCACTCGCTTCACCCGGATATGCAAATCCTCAAATGATTCTAAACATGCATAGTCTGGACTCGAATCAGGTTTCAAAGCAATTTTTATCAGGTTTATTTCATCTAAAATGGATTCAAACCTGTTACGGATCTCATCCACCGTCTCTGAATCAGCCATAAAGCTTTCATTTGACCTAGAATTTGCCTCAAAAGACATTATGTTCCTAGCAGTTGTATATAAACTACTCATTCGCTTAAACAATAATTCTTTTTTCCGCTCTAATAAAGCCAATGAGGCTTCCTGACTTGCTTGAGACATATTTACAAATTATAACTTATGCCACAATTGAATAACTTACACTTATGCCTTAGAATCGCTACGACTGAATTATTAGTTTATACAATCACATAAGAACGCACTCCTAACACCTACAATGTCCTATGGCTAGCGTCCCTTGACATTCACTGAAACGCTGAAAGCTTATCAGGGCATGTAGGCCTATGGTAAGGCTGTATGAATGTATTACTACCGTATTACAACAAAATGCAACAAGGTTGCAAGTGTGTAATAATGCCAATAATATAGGGACCTAACACCGCAACAGAAACAGTAATTTATTTATATTACTTCAAAAAAGTTCACAGCTAGGTTTATTTGTGTAAAATAATTAAATAAACACAGTTTACAAATAAATGGACGCAGAGTTTACCAATTTTTTTACGTAAAATCTTCCGACAAGTGATTAGGTATGTGTATGAATGATAAATTACCAATTGTATTACGTAAATCTACAAACAAACGATTATGTTTTATGAAAGAGAATTGACCAAAGGTACGTCAATTCTATGATTCACCAATTAGGTATGTTTTGACAGAATAATTTGACGAGCAATTTACGCAAAAAATCCCATCAAAATCACTGGATTATCCAGACTCGATAAGGACCAAAATATGGTTAGGCGTGTAAATAGCCACTACCACGAAGTGCTTGCGCACAAGAAAAAATATGTTATTGACAACCAAGATGTAAACATGGCTGGCTCATCGCTGTTATTTGAGAATTCAGGGAAAATTAGATTGTTCAACCACAAGTGCGAACGTAAATTGCCCACTGACCTGATCACAACCAATTGCGCACACGCTTCAGAGTCCTGATAGACGAATCGGATTATTGCAGACGATAGCTTCAGATTCTCTTGATATTCCTTTTGTACACAAAATTTTGCCGGCCGGCATAAAAACAAATCTATTTTCATCCACTGAAAGTCGCCACTGATTTTACAGAGGAAATACATAAAAATGTCACTCCACTAATTCCACTGACAATTAATGTTTCATTTTGCTTTGATTTCACTGTATTAATATATATTTTTGATAATTCGTGATCCCAAATATGTTTTCAAGATCAAGGCGAAAAAACGAAGAGGCCGTGACGTTAGCCCCATATCCGAAGTTCTGATTAGCTCTTAGAGCAGATAAAAAAAACACATTCACTAAAGACTGCCCCAATCAGCAGGCGAGCCAACTGCAGTGAAGTTCCTCATTTGTCCGTAAAATCAAAGAAATATCATCTCTGTGAAGACTGCATACGCCATCTCTGGGTCTCGTTGGCGCAACAGAATCGGGCGCGCACATTTGAACAACTTCAACTCCTTAGAATTCTCAAATAATTGATAAAGATTAATGAAGCCATTTGATTAATGAGGTTAATGAAACCAGTAATTTAGATTGGGTGTCTTGCGTAAATTGCTCTTTATGTTAGATGCTTCACCAGTACACTTGACACTTGGTGAGGAAATGTAGGTTCCGGTTGTTGCCACTTGCCAGCTGATTAGTGTACGCGTTCCTATTGTTATTGACATTTTCCCGCGGTTTTGTTCACATTGTAAGCTAAAAGTAGGTAAGATCAGATACACAGTAATTGTTTAAGTTTGAAGTAGTTCTTACGTAGTTACGGGTGTCCCGTTATGAAGGTGGAACTAACCTGTAGGCCTATTCCGAGTGTTGAATTGCAATAATCACTTTGCAAATCGTGAGTATTCAACGTGACTTACATATTAACTATTCATCATTCTGTGCCGCGCAGTCAATAGAAACAGCACAGATTCATAAATAGTTACTACGTAAGTCACGTTGAATGCTTACGACTCGCAAAGTTAATTGTTGCAATGCAAAACTCGTAATAGGCCTACAGATCTCCTGAAATATTTTGCAGTATCCCTCACTATAAGTCATCATCATCATCATCATCATCATCATCACCAGCTTGACTAGGTATAAAGCCATAAGGTCTATGTCCAGCAGTAGATTTCTACCTCTCCCTAAAAATTCCGTGACCGTCCGTCACGGAATTTTGTCTTGATCCGCCTCCAACCAACGAATTCCTGTGAACTTTGAAACGTCATCGGTTTGTCAAGAGGTCCCTCTCTTCCTACGGTGTCGTCCGGTTTGTGGTCACCAATTGACTTACTCACCACTTTGTAGTCCATCAATTGCCGGTTCAGCGAGCTATATGGCCTGACCATTGCCACTTCAATTTCATCATCAACATCAGCATGTAGAAGTCCACTGCTGGACATAGGCCTCCCCACTACAATGCCGCAACGAACGCTATTGAGCCGCCTCCATCCAACGACTTCCTCACCTAAATTCCATTCGATACATCAATTTACTAATTGCTATATTCTCGTATAGATATGAGATTAACCTAGAGATTTTATTGTACCCGATTATGACGTCATCAAGATAAAACTGAAGTTAACAAATACACAAGAGCTTTGACCTCAACTAAATCTATTGACCTGAAGTTAACCCTTTTAAATCTTCGCGTATCATCAATAAAATTTCAAAAACAATCGCTTACATAACAATTTATGATCAGAAACGTTGATGATACGGCTATTTCAGAATAGCTATGTATATTATAGATTTACTATAGTATGAAATCCTCATAACTCAGGGCAATGTAAAGGTTACTTTACAGTTACGAAGAACTGTTTCCGCAAAAGCTTAGTAATAAAACAATTCCTTTTACCACGCGTGGTAGACGGATTCGTGATCGAAGTATTTATGTTGAGTACTCAGGAAAATGCTGCTTGACATCCCCTGGAGTAATCCCTTAGTCAGCTTTTACGCCATCCACGAGAGGCAAAAAATGTATTGCTCGAAGAATTATGTTATATATCAATACTTATTCAAAACAAGCATTACCTAACCCCAAAAGCCTACAGGTTTTAATTATAGTATGGTAAAGATCGGAACTAATGCATCTTAAATTTCGTCATTAATTAGGCAATCTTGAATATGCCATCATAAAGTACAAGAGCCCCAAATATGAGTTAAGCTTTCTGTCCACTAAAGCGTCTATGTACTGACGAGTGGAACGCCCGCGTCTTCGTCAGCGTGAAGTTTTTGCTTTACAAACTTCAACACCCCGCTGCACCCCCTTAAGGGGTTAATTTCGGAAATACCTTTCTTAATACACCCCTAGACTACTAGGACTTACGATTTTGGCTGTGCATTGATCATTCACTAATTTAGTCAGTCAAGCAATGATTTTAAACATTCTTACAGGTTACCCATCTCTTAGAACGAAGGTTTTCGTATAATAGAACTTCACGCAAGTAAGTTCGTTTAATCTAAAAAAATATAAATTGATGTTTCAAAATGAAGCATGCAAGCACATTCCACATTCCTGAAGCTACCGTTGTCGTCCGTGTCATCCATAGACATTATTGTACGCCTTTCTAAAGCCACTTGTCTATGGGGCAGTGTAATACATAGATGTTGGAAAAACCGTTTTATAATTTACGTCCGTAATTAAACTGCTCTTAGCGGTAGCGATTCATGACCAATATCTCTGACATAGCATGTTAGTGTGGCAATGGATAGGCCATAAAGCGCACTGAACTGACCATAAGAGAACAATGGTTCTCGAGTGGCGACCACAAACCGGATTACGCAGTGTAGGAAGCCAGGAAGTTGGTTGATGAAAGCGACCTGAAACCGTTCGTCAAGGCACAAAATCTATCAGTTACTAAATTATAAGCATAAGGGATCTATCAGTAAATACTCCATTCTATGGAGAAGGCCTAAATGTCTAGTAGTGGACTTCTATAGGAGATGAGTTTTATCGCTTGTAAAGTGGTTTGACAGTAACAGCGCTTGCTTGTCAATCACATACATTTTTGATCATTTATTTTGTAATGAATAACTTAGGAAAATGGGCGCTCCGTAACCATCATATACGTACGTGTCTCGTACCTCAGTGGGCAGTTGGCCTTATCAACTTTTCGTACCATAACTGATACGTTTTATTATCAGTTATGGTACGTAACTTATATTTGGGACGAAAATATTAAACGCTTCAACGAAACACTGTGCCTATAAAATTTGAGAAACAAATAAGTATGTTACATTACTTATAAAACGTAGTTTATTCATGGTGCAACGCGAAGTCACGAAATAGTTATTTTCCATTCATATTCGAAAGGATAATTTGATGATAGCGACACTCAACCTGCCATATACCCCTTTACCTTGCTTTAGATATGTATACATTAGATTGTATACATTTAGATTTGCCGCGATGTGTCAGCCTAAGAATAGACCCCTCTTCCTCCTCATGTAGTTTTTTTTTTTTTTTTTTAATGCTACTTGGCAAGCAGACAAGCTTACGGCCCACCAGATGGAAAGCAGTTACCGTAGCCTATGAACGCCTGTAACACCAGAGGCATCACACGCGCGCTGCCGACCCATAAACAAGGGCACCCGTGCCCTTCAAACCGAAATACAGCAATGCAAACACTACTGCTTGGTGGCAGAAATAGGTACGGTGGTAGTACTTCCCCGGACGAACTCTTTCACAAGAAGTTCTACTACTAACTATAGATAACATAGTAGATGTAGTGAAAGCCTTACTAAAGGATAACACCAGCAAATAGGCAGCAGCATTTACTTTAGTACTTAACACCAAATTGGGATCACTAATCTGCCTGCCAAGCGTGGTGATTATGGTTATTCCCCCCATTGTACCCAATATAAGGGATGTTTCGTCCAGCAGTGGCCGTAAACAGGCTGGTGATGAGATAAGTATGTTACCAGTAGGTACACAATTATTTTCTGATTCTTATTGAGGAAAGCACTTGACTATAGAAGATCAACATTCACATTCAACCCTTCTTGTCGTCTCACTTGTGTTTTCCTGGTCAGCCTGCCAGTATTAGAGTCATCATCATCATCAGCTTAAAGAAATCCACTGTTGGACTCAGGCCTGCTTCCTAGAATGCCATGATGAACGATCTTGAGCTGTCTCCTAGAATATAACAGACTAGAATAGAAAAAGTTTGTTTGCATCAAGACATAGATCGCACAAATAAAAAAACAGAGATACAAAATAACAAGAACCGCTGTAACAAATAGATCCCTAACTCAGACAACCTCGCTAGTCTTCCATTAGAACCTTTTTTTTATATCCATGGTTTTAACTATAGAGTTATAACCAGAGCAGGGTGGAGATTCCTTGTCAATAACGTGTGACATCATTCATACGATTGAGCGATGATTCCACGCAGATATATCGTAACGAGCCCGCGTTATGGTACGTTTGGTCATAGCGAATAAGGGGGCTAATTGTAACATAAGCCTGATTCATTTGTTTTTCTCGCCCTACTTAAGTTTTTGAAGCGTGCAAATCTCAAAGTACAGATTATCATAAATGATTGTCTACAAGTATGAACTTTATTGTAAGCATAATCACGATAATCTAAATTGAATAACACCTACTTGAAGGACGTTAGCGACTACATAATAAGCCATAAGCGATGGTAACATGTGATAAATTATATCGATAACTTACGGTTACATAACTATGGGACGCTTACTAACATGAGAAGCTTTCTATTCCTTTTATGCACTTAATGGTATGTATGAGTACATCACTATAACCTTATGATCGTGCAATGGAGCCGTTACGGCGCGCGACAACTAAAGAGCCATATTTTTACACATATTATTTACAAAAGTAGTTCAGATATACAGATAAGAGATATAGCAATGAGCTACTGCACTTCCTTTTGTTTTTTTTGATCACACGAGTTTATCTTTGAACTTATTATATTGAGTCAAACAAAATAGTACAGTCAAATTAGGTGATTTTTTGCAAAAGTGTGGAACTAATTAGATGTAGTCATGAAAACTTTTCTAATTGTTTTGTATGGCTTAAAAATCACCTCTAATAATAAGCATCAGTAATTTCACCCTCCGGAACAGGGTGAAATAGGGTGATACCATAAAAATATCCGTAACTTAATGGGGGAAATAGAAGTAGTCGGTGCAATTTGGCATAGACTTTGAACCGTTATGATCTACATTTGCACCAAGTATTTTTTAAATCCGACATACGGAACATACAAAAAAAAACATTTACAAAAAAGACTTTTTGTGGTTATTACGGCTCCGGGAAAATTAAGGTAGTCGGTGCAAATTGATTGACATATCAGAAAAATGTTCGAAATACATTACCAGGTTTGCACCTTGGTGCGTCTCACGGAAGGCACTTTTCCATATTTTATTGTCGCTCTACTTCGGGGAAAATTAATGTAGTTCTGGAAATTGACTTAAACTTATTCATTTAATTAGTACTACATCCGCCGGAAGTTTTATACTGGTTTTTTTTTACGGAACATGCGTTTGTTTAACACTGTGTTCCCTACATGCACGTGGTTTTTATTAAAATCATAATGCACTAAGACAGTCTCTCTATACGTAATTTAACTTGCATCAAGTAATTTCTTTCTATTTTAAAATTTACGGCCTTTTTAAGTTTGTACCTAATATTTCAAAGGGTTCCGTAAGCGCCAGAAACGGTGCAAACCTAGGATAAGCTTCTTTTCGTGTCATCTAACGTTTCCATAAGAATCCTCGACTACACGACTTAGGTCCACACTTTTTGCTAATTTGCCTGTACTAAAAAAGATTTGCTCTTTTAAGGCTCCTACACACTATGCCGGCGGCACAGCCGATAGTGTCAGGAGCCTTTATGATCAAACAAATTCCTAAACAGCACTTCATGAGATTTGTCTGAGTTATATACTCAGATCATCCTACCTAACATTAGAAATAAGAACTATTATAATTGAGTTATTAATAAATTAATACAAATCATCATCATCAGCTGGTAGACGTCCACTGCTGGATGAGGCCTCCTTAATAGGATGCAATGGGGGTTTTCCGTAATCACCACGCTTGGCAGACGTATTGGTGATCGCAGTATGGGTGTTGAGTATAGATGGCTGTTGCTCCCCATCCGCTGTGGTGTAGTTGGCTTATATGAGTTCCACTGAAGGAGACCGAAGGGACATCTTAGATTGGACACCAATTAGTAAGTTTTTTTTTTAAATTTCAAGTCCTGATTCAAGTATTAAAAGGAATTAGTGGATAAGAAAACAATAAAATTATTAAAATTTCAGTGATGAACGCGTTTAAGTCTTTTGTATGGAATACTCGGCATGCTCTTACCAGACAAACAAACATCTTGTTTCCCTAAAGGGTAGAGGTAAAGTCTATGACGTGACGCCCACTGCTGGACGAAGCCTCCCCATTTAATACAATAGCGTGGTGATTACCACGTTTGGCAGGTGGTTCGGTGATCAATTGTATTTCCTACCTATTCTACTTCTGTTCTGTTTGATAGTTTTTTTTTTCGTGTCGAATAAATTTATTTTCTTTCTTTCTTTCTTTCTTTAATCACTTGATTACTCAGGTAGATCTGCACTGGTGTACATCCAGTAGACGGAGGGGTCTATTTTTAGACCAGATACGCCATATCGCTTGACGTATGGTTGCCTTGAAAAGGGCCTAGTACCCTACTGTAAAAGGCTACATTGAATGTTATATTTGCAAATTCATATCGACTTTGAAAATCGAAGAGTTAATCGTGAGTAAATTAACACATAAATTTAATACATATTTACATTGAAACACAGTAAACACAGATCTGACACCATAGTCACGGATTCCCGGTGTATTCAAATCAGTTTTACAGTACCCAGCTGTTCCTATGGCACATTGTGGATAAGATCGAAAGTTCAGTTCGGTTTATATCTGACTTCAAAAAAGAAGATATATGATAATATCCTCTTTTTTGAAGTCAGAAGTATAGTTTGGTGGCTATAATTTTTCCATTGGAAGAAATTGTAGATCAGGTACAATTTTAATGGTTTTCTTGAGCAAATTTTTCATAAAACTATAAAAAATACTTATTTACCTCTACTTAAGAACTTGACGGTATATTTTTTGAATAATTTGTCGTAGTTTGACAAAATTATGAAAAAGCTTAAAAATCTCATGTGCCTGTAATTTTTCCGACACCCTTAAACCGGAACAAAACAATGCTCACATTACTGCTTAGTAGCAGAAATAGGAATGGTGGAAACGTGTGACAGAGAAAACAATCTACATAACCGTAGTAAGCAAATCTTGGTGAATATATCTCTCTCACTCTTATCTACAACATGTCACTGTAACAGCTGGAACTATAATTCAGTATTATCTCGATGTATTCAGTAGGTAAGTTAAACCACTGCGTTAAACCTTGAATGCCACTCTAATCCTCTGATGGGAGGCTATCGATTTGTATTGAGAGGCATTGTTGCTTAAAACATAGTAAGCATTTGAAATCCGTAGGAGCCGTGGTAGTCTCGGCCTATGAGCAGGACTGCTCCAACTCATCCTTACTGCCAATTGTAGTGATTATGGCAATCCAAATTGCACGCTAATATGCATGCTATGGAGGAGGCCTCAGACAGCAGTGGATTACTACCAGCTGATGAAGAGAAAGATTTGAACCTCGCAGACCTAATAACCGCTGGGAAACAAAGGTTTTTGATAGCAACCAGGAATCAGATGACATATGATATTCTATGGATCGCAGGAAGTTAGTGAATGGTGAAATTTCAAGACTATTTGTTGTGGCATTATAATGATGCATTAATGGGAGGTTACTGTACTGACGCCTGTAACACCAGAGACAAAACGCGCGCTGCTGATCCTACGACATAAAGATGAAAAGTCTCAAGTCACAGCAATGGACTTCTTATGATGAGGATAAAGGAAAACTGAGAAAAAGGGTGTCGTTTGAATGCCATGGCCGGAATGTCTTAATGTGTTTTATCACAAGTCTTATCAACTGCATGCATTATGATACGTGAGAGCTACTAGCAACGAGATAAAGATAACTATAACAACGAGATAATGTTATCTACACAGCTTCCGCTAGCAACAAGATAACAAACACTATCCATATGCGTACATACAAGATATTGCATTTGATACAGGTAGTATTTTACTGATACTTTTTACTGTATGTGTATGATAATTTTTTGGGCCACATGTTTTTAATTTGTTTTCATTCTACACAGTCATGTATACTTGTTGTATTGCATACACGTGTATTTGTAATAGTGAAAAACTTCAGACACCCTTAGCAATAAATTGTCAAAAAAATATTTACTATTGTAAGGGATACGTAGCACCTTAAGGTGCAACTTCACTTGGTGTATATTTGTAAATTTTTGCGTTATTTATCCAAGGCAAAATCAACCATGACTCCATCAGAACTCAATGTTGTTTGCATTGGCAAAATATAGCGAACATTTACGCAAATACGCCAAGTGAAGTGCCACCATAAGATGCAATATGCGGATACATCATAATAGTCAAAGTTGAATTTTTAGAATAATTAAGTATTAGATTTAACATACTGTTTGTTTTCCTAGGAAAATTAAATAAAATGACATAAATAAATAATTATTTGTAATTCTTTTTGATCAAAATATTCTCTCTATGAAAAGTGGTTTTTCAGATTTTGCGTAATAAGTAATATTAACTCGTTGCATGTAGACCAACCGAACGACGCAGTCCCTCTTGATAGCCGATGACGTTTTAAATGTCTCAGGAAGTCGGTGGATGGAGGCGGCTCAAGACGGTTATCCATGGTTTTATATGGGGATGTCTCCAGTGGGCATTTACAGGCTGCATGATGCATGATGATCATGCTGACTACGTTTCACTTGTTCATTCCTGGTTAGCGTTAGACCATGATTTCTTGAGTAATACCTCAGCTGGCCTTGAAAAGAGACAGTAACCAATGTTGAAAAAACCAGTGAGGTGAATAGATTCAGTACAACTCGCAGAGGCTCCTTTCATGTACATGATGATAATGATGATGATACACATGCGATGCGTTTTTTTTTCTACGCACCACGTCTTTTGTCATCTTGCAATCCGGATACAAAACGTATCTGTCGCAATGTGTGCCTAATGGAGCCTACAATAAACTTATGCATAATGACCAAGTCGATTGTCAGTTACCTGCCACCTACATACCTACCACGCGGCATTATGTAAGCTATGGACAGACGAGTGCACAAGTCACGAATTTGTGTTTGTTTACTAATCAGGAATGCTTCGTTGTAAACTGTCCACGACTATAGCATCATTGAGAAGGGCCCGTGGAAGCCCGAATAGAGGCCGTAGTCAGAGTTTTGGGTCGGGTTTAGCACCTAGACACTTGATTTTGAGGAAGGTGTGAGTGCAGGGGGTTTTTTTCTGTTGGGGGGCCCCAGAAACACCCCAAACAGTTTTTTTCTTAACAAACGCGAATTGAATTAATTACTTACAGTCAAAGTAAAATTTACGTGAAACGAAACGTAAAGCCGTAATTTTTGTAGGTAGTAATCTCGTATCTGTCAAAAAATCACCAAATATGAGTGTAACGAAACGTTTCCGTAGTTGTAAAGAGGTGTTGTAAAACGCAAAATTATAAAAACCCAGAGAAAATTTCTCCGCAAAATTTAATGTCACGTATGGAGATGAAATGTCATGAAATATGTATAAAAGAGATGCATTTAAACATTTAATCAGTGCTATAAGAAATGTTTTTTATTTTATAAAATAAAGTAAGTTGTTTTATATATATAGGTATGTATAGTATCATTTAGAGCAGAAGTAGATTCGGACCTTATGTTGATGTCGATCCAGAAGCAGAGCAACCTTTTCTATACCTAGGTATACAAATACTTTTCTGCTTAGATCGAAATAGTTGGTTAGGTTATGTTTGAACAATAAGACCACGCACGAGCCGAGCGAAGCTTGCCGCGGTAGCGGCCGGCGAGTGCCAGAAGTCTCTATTCCTTTGCAAATGAGTGGCAGATCCATTAAGATTAAAGTTAGGTCAAAAAAGTGAGGTTAACATTTTAGAAAAACATAAATATCTTTTGAACTATTCATTTCCTAAGGGGGGGAGTGGTTGTAGGGGACAGCCCCCCTTCGCCCTCCACTCCCCCCCCCCCCCCCCCACCCCCCAAATAAGGTGTCTTTGAGCTAAACTTTAATCAGAGTTAAACTGGGCATAGACTTCCCCCTTAGAATGCCATGACGGACGGTCTCAAGCTGCCTCCATCCACTGACTTCCTGCGACCTTTATGATGTCTTTGATTCATCGAGGGGCTTTCCTACACAGCATTGTCCGATTGAATAAAAAGTCCAATTTGTTTTTAGTCCAGAACCATCAACACGGCTGAAGAAGGTGTTGTATTCTTAAAACAGGATTTTAGGATAATTAATATGGTTTTAATTCAAAATCTCATAAAAATCATTTTATGATCCAATTATTTACGGGGTCCTTTTAACGTTTATCAATTTTATCACTTCCCCAAAAATATTAAGCATAATTGAGTAGATTTTATACGTTTTATTAAGTAGGTACTAATCAAATTAATAGTGTTTTTAAGTAAATAAAACAAAAAATCACTAAATTCCTGAGCATCGCAACCTTGACACAGCTCAAAACGAATACCGCTTGGTCACTTTACTACGCGGGACCTACACTGATCAAAATAGAGCTGTGAGTCTTAAGACCCGTATCAATAGATTGAACTGAACTGTGAGAACGATCTTGAGAACACCAAAAATTTAACTTTCTATCTGAATTTTGAAATTAGAACACCGTTAAAACTGTTTTCTGAGTCAAGTTCGATTTATTAATTTATGTCCAAGTTTGAAATATACGTAGGAGGACGGCGTAGTGTAACACAATTTTTTGAATGGTAACAGAAAAATTGGACACTTGAAAACACTTTGGAGAAACTGAATTTTCATACAAAAATCTGCGTTACACTACACCGTACGTTCGTGTCTATTACATGGTAGAACTCCGACTACGAACTCTGAGAGCTGATTCTACGTTTTGACAAGCAATTGGCACGGACGTAGTGTAACACGGATTTTTGTATGGAAAATAAGGTTCAGAGAGTGTACGCTAAGGGGCGTTCATCAGTGTCTCCATACAAAAATCCACACTACACCAGACGTCCGTGTCAATTGTTTGCAAAATAGTTAGAATCAGCTCTCTGAAGTGCAAAGTGTACTCACACGGCTACGGAAGCGTGTAATAATTTTCTTGCACCAGATAGCAAGCCATAAAAACATACCAATAGCAAAGATTGATATAGTTATAAAACAGTTGTGTAAAATTCAGTTACGCATCAAACGCGTTAAAGGTTTCCTAATAACTGAATTGTTTCCTATAAACCTGAAAACTTTAGTCAAAGAGTTGTGTTTACATTAAGGCTACATTCATGGGTCGTTCAAAGGCTGTGATTAGCCCTATCCAAGTTTTTTTTGAGTTATTTTTTGTATGAATGGCTAGAGCTGATTCTGAGTCGTGACAAGCAATTGACACGGACGTATGGTGTAGTGTAACATGGATTTTTGTATGGAAAATGTATATAGATATATAGGGGCGCTCTTCGGTGTCGCCATACAAAAACCCACACTTACACTACACCAGACTTCCGTGTCATTTGCTTGTCAAAATTCAAAATCAGCTCTCAGTATGGCTAGCACAGGCTGAGTAACGTTAGTAATGACACCGAAACGATAGTAAATGTAAAAAACTAACCAATGAAATTACAAAGATTTTAAGCTACCCCGATGTCATTGGCCAATATTAACAATTACGGTCGTCTCGCTAGCGTCTGGGTAACTTTCAGCTTGTACTAGCCGTACTGTCGTCATTACTGTTGATACCGTAATGGCCCGTTTATGCGCTCATGAACTTGAGCACTTAAGTGACCCAGCTATTTTAAAATCAGCTGTAAACTTGATTTAATCTCAAACTGGATATTTGTGTGAAAAGGGTTGTGGTAGTTTTATGTGCTTTTGATATACCTGTCGTGGTATGTCCGACCTAAGAATAGAACACTTCTTCTCCTCCCGGATGTCGTAAAAGCCGACTAAGGGATTACACCAGGGGATGGGCAGCAGCATCCACCTGAGTACTCAACACTAATCCGCCTGCCAAGCGTGGTGATTATGGTAAATCCCCCATTGCATTCTATGGGGGAGGCCTCAACCAGCAGTGGACGTAAAGGCTGTTGAAGATATACTTACATTTTTTTTTCTATATTTTTTTCTGTTGCTGATTCAACCAATTCATTTTGAGTAGTCAACATCATACATACTTTGGCTCACAACAGTAACTCTTATCTGCATGGAAGATAGATAGATATATAGAAAATACTTTATTGCACAAGTACATAGGTGAACTTAAAGCTAATTAGCATTTTCTTCCAGCTAACCATTGTGTAATGTAGAGTGGGTGTTAGTGCTTAGGGAAATAATACAGATCGAGATTATAAAGTTTACATAATTAATTACCTACTTAAAATAACTAGATATACCTTACACATTATAATATATTATATATTATTATAACCTACCATACACATGTACATACTTAAAAAGAAAACAAATAAATAACATAAGCGCTCAATTTTTTTCACCATTTTGCAATGACAAAAAGTATTGGTACAGTTTAGACTTGAAGATTCCTATGGAAGTAACTTTCCGTATTTTGACTGGAAGGGATTCCACAAGCGGATCGCAGTGACCGTAAAAGATAGACCCTAAGATACCCTCAGTTCTCATTCAGATCCTTGAGGATATAGAGGCAGTACAAGAATACATTATGTAACGTGTCCACGTTTTGCTGTTAGCTATTTCGAGTCATCCTAGTTTGTACCGCTCTTTTGAAACTACATGTGACAGTTACCGTCACATTACAACCTGCTATAGTAGTTTATGAAACTGTTGAATAATACCAAATTATGTGCAATTTCATACACTACTTTATCTAATCTCATGAAATAGGTAATATTATATTTTAAAGTCTTGGTAACATTTATTGTGATACCTTCTAGATTTCGCCGGTATAAGAGGTTCATTTGTTCGTTGCATCTTTGAGAATGGTGGTGTAAAATTTTCTTCAGTATCGCTACTGTTGTTTTCAGACATTTTTTAAAACAAAAACTAATTTGACAATGAAATTTGAGTAAAATTACAGCTTATATTTGCATTTATTTGTAAATTAAACATTTAAAATCGCGCGTATGGCGCCAAAATCCATACGCGCGAGCGTGTTGCTCCGCGTCCACAGATTATGTATAGAAAAACTTTATTGCTACCTCCTTGGTCCAAGTGAAGTTGTATCGTAATGGAAAAAAAGTTATATTATTAAACAGTTGTCCATAGAAGAGCTGTATCGTAATGTAATTTTTTAAATTTATTTCGATGGCATTTTCATAAAGACTGTCATTTTTGTTTTGTTTCTAGTTTTTTAATCTTTATATTTCAGTATGAGAGTAGATAAAATTGATTCAAAACAAACCAACAGCCAGGTAAAAGGTCATATAAGTGATAGTGTGTAGTAGTTATTTATGAATAATAATACATTATAGGTCAAAAAGGCGAATAACGCTGTCACCGTGAACACAATTTTAACTTGCATAATTAGCTTACCTACATTACATATTTAACGGGTCGTACTATCTTAACCTCGGCTTAAAAATAGCATCTAAAAAAATATAGTTTTTTTTACATTACGAGTACGCGCGTGACATGAATGTTGCCTTTTATTTCGGTCAACGGCATAAGCATTGCCATTCAACGAATGCCATGGCAATGCAGTTAGCATTTTGGGTCGCCTGCCATCAACTGACGGCTTGATGATCTGGTAGGTATCGTTTTTAGATATGAGGGTATTTATTTCTGTAAATAAACGTATTTATAACATGTTTCAGAGTGTTGACATTATTTATTCTACTTTTCTACAGTAAACACATTCATTAATTGTGTATATGTGTGTGGGTGTGTTTGTATGTGTGTGTGTGTAATTACGAGTACGTATATATTGATTTGTGCTTATTTGCCTTGACTTTATAACTAAGTATATAGACTAAGTACTTACTTTAACGAATTCTAAACGTGATTAGTAATATTTTTTTAGCCAATCACGTCAGTATCTCTTACAAATTGATCTGTAAATAAATGCACATTGCCGTCCCTTCCTGGTTTACTTTAATTTAGTTTAATGGTATTTATCTTACTCTGCGGTAATGTTATATTCAACATTGAACAGGTCGTGACGATTTAACATAAATAGTAGTCCATTACAATTTGTAGAGCAACTGTCATCTACGATAATACTCGTACTAATAATTCTACTAATATTATAAATATGCTATGCATAAAATTATTATGTGTGTGTGTTTGCGACTTTGACAAACTTAGTAAGTAGACAAAATTTGTGGGATCGTTATGTTTTTGTGTCATTTTATAGCAATGAAGCAATATCTTTTTTTGGTGCTAAATCATGTCGGTCTCCCACGGTGCTTTCCTTCACCGTTTGAGAGCACGTTGAGCACATAAGTTTTTGTAGTGGAAAAATCTTAGTGGACCGGAATCGGAACCTACGTCCACGGGACTTTAGATCGGGCTCACTAGGCAGTACACAGTCCGTGCTCTTGTAATTTGATTATAGTCTTTTATAAATTAATGGTGTTATTATACACCCACATATACACAGTCATAGACATCCAGACCCGGAACAAATTATTACAGATTGCAAACATTTGTCTGCAGCGGTAATTGAACCCGCATCTGTCAGAACGTTTTATATGTGGGCCACAGTGTCGTATCAAGAATTTGGGTCTCAACTTGGTGGGCCACAAAGACAACACCTGTTTACTCGCCCATCATAATCTGGAGAATAATAATAACTTGTCAAGCACTATCATACTTTCATATTCCAATATATATATATAAAAATATATGTATATTTAAATTTGATCTATACATATATTTAAATATTTATACTTCTTAATGTCTGACTGTAGGTAGGTATATAATTGTTTTTTTTGTTGTAAAAAGTATTCTGTAAGTTTTTTAATAATGATAGTAATTTTTTTAAATGAATGTTAATTAGTGTAATTGGCTTAGGCCGTTCTAGTTAATTAAATAAATAAATAAATATTCGTAATTATATATCTCGCAGAACTGATAACCATTGGGGAATAAAGGTTCTCGAGTAGCGACCACGAACCGGACGACGCAGTGTAGGAAGGCCCGTCTTGGTATACCTACCAATGCCATTTTAAAGGTCAAAGGAAGTCGGTGGATGGAGGAGGCTCAAGACCGTTCGTTGTAGCGTTCTATGGGAGAGGCCTAGGTCCAACAGTGGACTTCTACAGGCTGATGATGATTAATGATGTAAAGCAAAAACATCGTGCATTATTGCGTGTTTGAACTAAGACTTAATTCAAGATGATTTAGAAATCACATGCTATTATTGCTATCATCTCGCTTGAGGCTCTAAATGGATGCCAACTTTCCATTACATTCATACTATTATGTCTTCTAGTATACGTGTGAATAGAGGCTATATTTGCACCTATAAAAGTAGCAATGAGAAGTCCTTAGGCATAAGCACATTAGAATAAATGGATGTATTTCCGCGTCCGTAATTATTACATGTCGCAATGCATCTTTGGTTTTATAGTATAGGACGGATTGTTTATCTGTCACACTGATACACTGTGTGTGTGTGTGTGTGTGTGTGTGTGTGTGTGTGTTTGTGTGTGTGTGTGTGTTGTACACTTTTAAAACGATTTTGAATGCTAATTTAGTGTCGGAATGAACCACCGCCAGACGAACGTAATCCTTTTACAATACTAGTCTTTCACTAATGGTCACAAAGCCCTTGCCAAAGCCACCATACCTTACACTGGTTACTGACATAGCGCAGGGTGAGTGACGAAGAAAGAACAAGTGATATGATGAACGTGTCTGTTGTGTTTATCTTGCTAGGATAACATAACACAACCAGTAGTTATAAAAGTGATCTAGAGTAATAGGGTAATTTTGAAGTAAGTCGATAAAAGCAACGTTTAAAGGTTAGCTGGTAGATAATGCTTCCTAGCATTAAGTTCGCCTGTGTACATGATTTGTTTTACAATTTGTTCCTACAACGCACAGGATCTTACAACGCACGCATCTTACAACGCACTTCCTGAGACCGTGGAGACGTCCTCACTGCGTCGTCCAGTTCGTGGTTGCCACTCAAGAACCTTTATTCCCCAGCATTATAAATAATGACTTCTTTGTTTGTCATTATCAGATTTGCTATAAGAATAGAGAAATTGCTCTATTGTTCGTTTTGCTATTGTACATATACGTTTAGTTAACAATAGCGTATAAAGTGACACTAACATGTTGGTTGCACTTAATAATTAATGCATGGTATTACTTGTAACTAGCGGTCAATTAAAGGTTGTCACATATATCACCCAGGCATACGCCTCATCGCGCTGCGTTGACGGCTAGTTAACGCCAGCCGTCAACGCGATGCCGACGCAAGCACACCACTGAGACCGAAGTTTGAGTTTTACCAAGCAATTTACACGGACGCATCGTGTAGTGTATTACGAATTTTTGTATGGAGACGCCGATGAGCGCCCCTAGCGTAAACTTTGTGAACCTCATTTTCCATTAAAAAAAACCGTGTAAACTTTGATCTCTGGAGTGGCTCAGTATCGCCGTCAACGTGGCTACGACTGAGTGACAGCACACTTACGATGGGGCGACAGCTCGTATACGGCTTTTTGAGACATTTTAAAAGCGCAATTTTCCCTAGTAATCTTTATTTTGGATTTGAAGCTGCAGCATGAGGCACTGGTTCCACCGCCCGGTGAAGAGCGATAAACGAGTAGAACGTAGTACGTAGAACGAGTAACCAGCGATGAACTATAAATATAATCTCTCTCTTTTATGTACACGGAAGCGATTATCTTTTGTTCGTTTCGGCGAGAAAATCGCCGATAGTTCATCGTTTACTCGGCGGTGATATTAACATTTTGTTGATGCAGTAGGTATGACTATTTCTTTTAGTTATTGAATAATAAGCTATCTCAATATTTTCCAATTAGTGGGTTTAAAATAAAGTAAGAAAAGTAAAGGATTGTTACGGTAGTTAATTCATATAATTGTTTAATTTGCACATAATATCGCTTCCTTACAATGGCTGCATTTTCCTGCTGCCCCGGGCAGACAGATTAAACATAAGTGGCAACATCGTAAATGATTGTCTTGATTTTCGCCGTCTATCAAATGTCGTGTTTATAGTAAATAGTAATCTAATTTAATAATTAATAATGGGGTTCGGCTATTATTATCGTATTTCCGAAAACAGAAAAAATATTTTTTTCTTTTTAATCTATGATAAGTTAAATGTAACGTATAGTTCTTCCTAGGTCTAGGTAGGTGGTCTAACAGTCAATACTACCAATCAGTACCACAGTTAGTACTACAGTTAGAACTACATTCGGTACATCAAGCCAGCATGGAAATAAACTTGGCTGTGGCTTGTTTTTTTTTTAAAGTTATTGTATGTATAATTTTTTTTTTAATAATTTTTAAGTTTTTTTTTACAAAATGTATTGTTTCTATTATATATTTTATTTTAATAAAAAATATTCCGTATAAAACATATTTTAATATGGTTTTTAAATATTTCAAATCGATATCCTATTCCTACTAATATTATAAACGCGAAAGTTTGTGAGTATGGATGTTTGTTACTCTTTCACGTAAAAACTACTGAATGGATTTGAGTGAAATTTGGAATGGAGACACTTTACGCCCTGGATTAACACATAGGCTACTTTTCATCATCATCAGCATCATCATCATCATCGTCATCATCAATTTTCATCATTATTCACGCGGGTGAAACCGCGGGGCGCAACTAGTCTTCCATACTTTGGGATGTATTATGGTTTTATCAACCCTATTACATTGGACGCCAGTTTATCTGTCTACGAGCACAGGCGGCCCCTCGGGCTTGTTACAAACTTCTTACATACCTTGGAAGAATTATGTAGATAATGTTGTAATACCTATGAATTTTAGCATTCTAACCATATGGCGTTGACAAAATCATAATGCCTATGCGACAGTGTGGACAGCCGCGAATCGATGTCACGCTCCAATTTCCGTCCACTTTGTAAGCCTGAGATGAGCTAGCATTGAGAAACGTTACCTACTGGTTCAAAATAGCAATGAGATAAGCCTGTTTTGAAGATTAACTTAGGGCTTAGTTCGTCAACAGATAAACGTAGTTTTGCGTAAGTGTCACATGCCCAAATACAAGGAGTGAACTTATTGTTACTAAATACCGGACAGTATTGTTATCATTTATGGAACAAGCCTGTTTCAAAGAACGACTAAGGGCTAAGTTCACCAACAGATAAACGTAGCTTTGTGTGGGTGTCATATCATGCCCAAATACTTAGCTGTATTTCTTTATGGGTTGAGCTTATTGTCACTAAACACCGGACAGTATTGTTCTTTTTTCTGGAACAAGCCCGTTTCAAAGAACAAATGGGTTTGAAGGGCGCTATATTTCTCCAGCCAGATGTTCATTTATGATATTGTTAAGGTATCACGGATCTTCATCATCATCATCATCACCATCATTACCAGTCTGTTTACATCCACTGCTGGAAGAGGCCTCCCCCATTGAGTGCAATGGGGGGATTTGCTAAAAGCAGTTTGGTGTAATTGAGTACCCAGGTAGATGCTGCTGCCTAAAAAAAATATTTCTATTCCAATCGGTAATGGGTCTCAAATACATTGGTATTATCACAATTTCTTTAAATTCTAGCTGAAATCATACATTATTACTGACATCACACATATTACCGCAATTTCAATTGGTATTGCATTTGCGGTCGCACGCGCCATAATTTCAACACAAATAATGTGCATCATACACATTAGTGCATATCGAAAAAGTGATAGTATAATTATTATTTTTGACCAAACATTTAGATTTGAACTCTATGGTAATGCAATAGGATTCAATATTTATAAGCTTATTATTTAGTTTAGTAGCTATAATGCACAAAATACAACTCTAGGTAATTGATACTTCTGCTCCAAATGCGATGAATTGAAGATCGTGTCTGATCCACATCGTAGTATTGAAAGTTGCATAAAAATGTTTGAACATTTTTTTGTTTCATTTTATTTGGCCAAGATAGGTAAGTAGGTATTCATTTTATACATAAATAATCGTGCACATAGAATTAGGACTGGTGGTCTAGGCCTAAATATAGGACTCCTGCAACTCCTTACGTGGAAAAGCGACTAAGAGATTGCCAGGAGATGGGTTATCCATCTGAGTACTGCCTGCTAAGCGTGATGAATAAGGTATTTGTGCCATATTTATGGGGTAGCCAATTTATAGTAGAGCACTTTCAACAAAAAATACAATAAAAAAAACGTCACCAAGGGATCTATCAGTAACTACTCGTTCTTTCTTTTAATATAATTAATTGATTAAAGTGTGACTTTGCGAAAATCCATTCTACAATATAAAATAGATGAACAAATATATAGTAACAATTCCGCTCCTTTTCAACGAAAACTCTGAAAGAATTCGGCACGTGTT
Organism: Epirrita christyi; assembly: GCA_951392215.1. Lineage (NCBI taxonomy): Eukaryota > Metazoa > Arthropoda > Insecta > Lepidoptera > Geometridae > Epirrita > Epirrita christyi. Next base: position 4,729,769 of record OX595843.1, read on the forward strand.
TCGCCGAACAGAAAGAAAACACACCGAACAGGAAGAAGTCTTTCTGTTCGGCGTTCGGTGAGGCACCTGGCACCTGGCTGCGGAGTTTTTGCAGTAGTGTGTCTTTGTTGTTCTAGCAGACTAGCACACAGTGAGTCTACTGTTTTCTGAGGATGCTTCGTTGAGAGGCGAAACACGTGTCGAATTCTTTCAGAGTTTTTGTTGGAGAGGAGCGGAATTGTTACTATATATTGGTTCTTCTATTTTATATCGTTCTTTCTTGTTTAGTTGAACTGAATCACTTGATATGAATGAATCAGCTCGTAAAAATGTATCATTTTGCAATGAAATAAATAACCGCCCTCGTAAACATAACACAAACACATAAGAACAAACTAGGAGGTTTTGCGTAACAACGTCACAAAAATAATGGCATTATCTTCTTTCTAGTTTTGTGATTGGCAGGTTGATATGGATGAATCAGTTCGTCCATAAGTATAATTATGCAATAAAAGAAACAACCTACCACAAGACAAAAAAAAACATTCAGGTATGAACAAAAAAGGAGGTTCGCGTAACAACGTAATAAAAATAATGACTTTATCTCTAGATTTGTGGCTCTGGGTCACCGTATAATGAGGTCGATGACAACTCTTTTTTTGGCCAATAGCGTAATAGATTAGTTAGATAGATACAGAAAAACGTATAAAGTGCATCACACACGCAGCAGACGCGGTAATATTTTATATGCGTATAAAAACTTATCGCATCTGAAGGTATCACACACGTAGCAGATACGATAATATACGAAAATGATATATTCACGCGGAAACCTTCAAACTGTATTGTATTTCAATTTGTATACACAGATATAATCTGTCCATCTTTTGATATATAATATGTCAGTGCCTACAGATGCTTGACGGTAAAATATAAGTGATCTGCTACGTGTGTGTTGCTCCTTGAGTTTAGTATAGATAGCGATATGGACAGATATGTGCTCAGATACAGATATCTTACCGCATCTGTTATGTGTGTGACACACTTAACAGTGGCAAAAGCAACTAGCCCGCGAGCGCGTTTATGTCTTTTGAAGTGAAAAACATAAGATAAACTTTATTTCAGTAATTTGCGAATTTAATGATCCGCTGGTTACGTTACTACAATAAACGTTAGTTTTTTTTGTTACTGACATAATTTTCTAGGCGCCATGATGTTAGGTTTCGATTATTAAATTTAAAATGAGAGTGATCGTTTTTCAGTGTTTTTTCATCACTCATGCTCTAAAAGTAGGTCATAGTTAACTCGAAAACTATTTTATCTACTCTCATACTGAAATATAAAGATTAAAAAACCAAAATGATAGTCTTTATGCACATGCCATCGAAATAAATTTAAAAAATTACATTTAGATACAGCTCTTCTATACACAACTGTATCATAATATAACTTTTTTTCAATTACGATACAACTTCACTTGGACCAAGGAGGTTGTAATGCAGTTTTTTATGAAACTGCACATAATTTGGTCTCAAAACACTCGCGTGATGCTATAAAAAAATGTTTTTTTTGTGTTATTCTCTTGTGTAAGCGATTAATTACACCCTCGGGCTAATTAGCATCCTCTCTCATGTTCGCTGTCTTGCACGCGAGAACATCTCTGGTGTAATTGATCGTTTACGGCCCTTGTATAACAATATAAGTAAGTAAGTACTATTAATTAACAAAGCATTATTTAGCATCTAACGCATACGATAGATTACAGCATTATGTACCTATAGTTGTGTAAATATCAAAGGATACAACGATTGTTCATAGTTACTTTAAATAATTCATCGGATAATACAATCAAATCAATGCATTTCAACACTATTTTACTAACTTACCGCGAAAGGAAACATTTGATACGAAACTGGCAGCAGAATAAAGCAATCTTTTGACCTGAGTTTTACTAACATATGTCTGACCTATGGCATAGTTTCAAAATATCTTATATAGTTTTCCGATGAAAAATGTATGTTTTCATCAATTCGCCCAGAGGTCGAGAGGTCAACTCGAACTAAGTGGATTGTGATAGTTATGTGTAATACTGTTATATTGTTATTGATCGAGCAAAATCGTGTTCAAAAGATGAAATAGTATTGATTTATTAATTTCCTATTAGATTTTGTAGGTGAATAGAATGTGAAACCTCGCTTATATTAAAAAATATGGATATTGCTCTTAGTATTTTGTTATTTCAACTACCTACCTAAGTTACCTATTTATTAAAGTATTTGTTTTTTTGTCGTACAAGCCGACTAAGGGATTACACCAGAAGATGGGCAGCAGCATCCACCTGAGTACTAACACCAATACTGCGATCACCAATCCACCTGCCAAGCGTGGTGATTATGGCAAATTCCCCCATTGTACTCTATGGGGGAAGCCTCATCTATCAGTGGACGGAAACATGATGATGATGAAGACTGTCATGCTACAAAACGAGACTTTTTGCGAGGGTTGATATTAGATGCATCAGGTTGATGCTGGTGTAATCACTTAGTAATGCTTTTAGATCCACGGGAGGAGAAAGAGGGGTCTATTTTAAGGCCAGATAAACCACGGCACCTATAATACTAACAGTACCTATGCTAGTTGTCTCTTGTAAACATAACAGTTGCGCCACCGTTTCTAATTGAACACTGCTTCCTTTTAACTTGTTATATTCTATCAATCTATATATCCCTGAACTAAACTAGTTTTTAATCAGGAAATATCTGGCAACTGCAGACCACAAGACACCGGTCAGCATGTATGACTGTGTGACATAATATCAAGTTTAGTTTTCTCCATACTATGCTCCATTTGAGTAGTGTATGAACGCGACTTTCGCTTTGTGAAATTATGTCAACGTGTTCAGAATGATATAACAAGCAAATATGAATTAGGAACTCGGGGAATGATATAGTACACACCATGAGATCTTATAGCTATTCAGTACAAAATATCGGTTCGTCGTTGCCATCCGTCATCATTGAATAACTTTAATCGCAGAAGTCTATAGACCTTCTGCTACTCTGTGTCTTTAAATATAGCTGCTGATATCACGGAACAGATATTTTGTACTGAATAGTTTTTGAACTGAATGGCTATAAGAGCTCATGGTAAGGCCTCTGGTCAAACTCTTTGACTGAATGAAACTCCAACTATCAATTGTTTTTTTGGTTCATTTAAAAATAAAGAACACTTTGATACACGGTACGGATGGTCCGTACCGTATTAACTGTACCTTGATAAGTTTTATCCGATTATATCTATAATATGAATAAAGATATGACTTGTTGTTTTTAAATTATAAGAAAACTAGTGGAAAATTTGTGACATCGTCCGTGTGGAGTTTTTTCTAACCTTCAACAACCTGCATCCTTACTTTACTAAAGGAATGTACCCTCCATATTTAAGGTATCTAAGGTAAAACTACAAGTCAGATTTTCATAAAACGTTGTAGACATAATTGGGTAAAAGTTATCAAGGTACGCAGTGTTCTAGATTTTTTATACAATGAACCAATAAAAGTTAAATAAGTGTAAATTAGCAGAAAAGTTTGACGAAGTGTACGTAGAACGTTAGCTAAGGTTTTGCTTCTAAAACAAGTAAATTTTTAATTCAATTATCAATACTTTGCTTTACTTATAACTTGTGATCAGATGCTCAGTCGATTCAGGATTTTTCCTCTTGTAGTAATTTCCATGTTGATTACCTATATATTTTGGTCGGTCACTTTAGATAAATGCATATACATACATTCGTACACTATACCTACATACGTATACTATACATACATACTTTACCTAGTTTGGTCATTATAGTATAACTTTACAAGTGAGCAATAAAACACAGAACGGAACACATCAGCGTTTGACGACCTAACATGTGTAAGAGACACGTAACGACTAGGTACCACCTAGCTACGTAACCAGACATCTAATGAGACAGAACATTAATCGAGGTCTACAATTATGAAGTAACTACTTAAAAGCACACGTGGTAAAAAAATTAATGATTTCGAGAGAGTTTGATGACAAAATCATTCCTGTCAATCAAGATGTCTATCTGTACAAGTCTACTGCTGATATGCCTTTCCCATTGAATAAAGACGAATGGTCTTGAGCCGTCTCCATCCACTGACTTCTAACTGCCTTTAAAATGACAATCCATCGAGAGGGAGGTATTTCTACATTGCATCATCTAGTTTGTGGTCGCCAGTCGAGAACCTTTATTCCCCACTGATTGTTTTTGCGAGCCTGGTACCTGGCCTAGTAGGCAATATGAATCCAACTCGGATGGGCAGCGTTTGGGTAACTAAGCTGCATCTTCTCATCACAGATACCGCAGAGCTTCAAGATGAAAGTCTATAATCAGTGCGTGTTGCCAATGATGATTTACTTACCGCAGTGAGACGTGGTCGACTATATACAAAAGCTCATAGTCGCGCAGCAGGCTATGGAGAGAACTATGGAGAGTTTCACTACGGGACAGATTCCGAAATTCCATTGTGTTTCATAGAAGAACCAAGATCACTGACAAAGCTTTCCGAGTAGCAAGTTGAAGTGACAAGGCCAAGCTATATATCTCGCAGAACTGGCAACCATTGGGGAATAAAGGTTCTCGAGGGGCGAACTCAAACCGGACGACATAGGAAGGCTCTCGATGGACTAAGGACTATTTAAAGATCGTAGGAAGTCGTTGGATGAAGGAGGCTCAAGACAGTTCATCGTGGCATTCTATGGAGGAGGCTTATTTCCAGTAGTGCATTCCTACAGGCTGATGATGATGATGATGATGAAACTCTATCCTGAATTTTGACTTCCATACTATGATTTGGCTTAAGGCTTTTTACTACATCCTCCAGGGGATGGGTACTATGGGCAGCATCATCCATTTGAGTACTTAACACCAAGCTGTGGACGTAAACAGATTTGGTTATGATGATGATTATGATTTGAATAGGATAAAGTGTGGTTTCATTGCCTTGACTATTCAAATGTCTCAATTGATCAGTAAAAATCCAGTTTCTGACTAATACCTAACGGCAGTGAATGTACTCCTTACAGATTTATTCAACCAGGAAACATGGTGTTTGCTCAATGCGGTAGCAAATTTCTTAAGGACAAACAATAGCGTCATGTATCATGTAAAACGCACACGGTTTTACATAAATTCATACTTGCATGTCATGTCATTACGCCCACATATAAAACAAAAGCTCAAAATGTACAGTAGTAAGCTGAGCAGTTCAGGTGTTCGTATATACCTACGCACTTATAATTACCATTAGCACCTACAACTAAATTCAAGCCAGCAACAAATCGTTCAAACTTTACGATCAAAACTTCATCATTCTTATCAGAACGTTTTGAACACATTTTTTGTAATTTTGAGCATCTAACGGTCAGTTTCTTGAACATTGTTTAACAAAACTTATAATATCGTCTGCTAAATTAAATTTGAACTGAAAATTAATTTACATACTTGAATTATGTCATCAAATTAATTAAAAATATTATTTTCTTTTCAATCTTTGATTTTAAATGTGCCTTATTAAGCTACTGTAAGCAGTGAACCCGCGTTCGCTGACTGTAAGTTTTCATTCGAACTTTTTTACGTTCGAGATTTTTCATTGAAACTTATTGAGTAAAAACAACTGCTTCCTTTTGATGAAGATATTTCCATATTATTGAGTAGGTACTTGAAATTTTTGATGACTGTACTCACTAAAGAGATCATAAATCAACGGATCAGAAAGCCTAATTTGAAAGCTGTCTTAAAGTTTAATTTATCCTTTGGTAACATCAAAATTCACTGAATCATAGCCATCAGCAACTAATTTAGCTATCTTAACTGAATAAGTAAGTAGGTACTCCAAAAAATTGGGATATGTAGTTGCTCAGCTACTTTTGAGTGCGATTTTACTTAGCAACTCTAATATCAATACATTCAAACATTGTTCTAATAAATGACACTGATCTACTTACTGGGTAATATTTCATTGATATTAAATTGTTCTTAAACCTGACTGGTCAAGGTCCAACACAAAATAGTGTAGACTGGTTTACCTAGATATTGTTTAGGGTTCCTTCCTATGCGTACTGTCTACAGAGATTTACTAAGACTAGACGACTAAATAAATATTGATAATTATATAACACTAGCTGAAACCCGCGGATTCACCCGCATAAGTCTCGATCCGGCGCGGTCGGAATATTGGGATAGAAGGTAGCCTATATAGAATAGAAAAGATTTATTTGCAGCAACATTCAGCAAATAAACAAAAAAAAACATCAGATACAATTTTAACAAACAGCATTTAAAAAATGTTGTTGCAAAAAGGCCCCAATTCAGCATATGCAGGTTGTAAACAACCTACGCCTGTCCGTTGGAGCCATTTTGCAAACAATATAATAAATTGGTAAAAAAAAGTCACGGACACAATGAAACACAAGAAATAAAACATAAAACAATAAAGTTCATAAAAAAGAAATAGAATGAAAGTAAAATAATATGTTCATTCAGCTATGCCCATTCCGAATTTCAACCAAATCGCTCCCAGCTGTTTCAGCGTGAAGTAGTAACAAACATACTCACAAACTTTCACATTTATCATATTAGTGAGATGAGATGATATAACTATAACGGTACATGTTAAAGGGAGCTAGATACTCCATAATCTGTTATCTTCGTGTAGAGCGTTTTCTCAGTCAAAATGGACCTAGAATGTCACGAATAATAATAGACCTACCAAGTACCAGTAGGTAACATAACCAATAAAGCGAGACATAACTCAATCAACCTCTGTGGCGCGGCGGGCGAGTGATTGTGGGTTCGATTCCCGCTGCGGGACAAATGTTTGTATGATCTGCAAATATTTGTTTCGGGTCTGGGTGTTGTAGTACCATGGTACTCGTAGTTCCTTGATACCCACGAGACATGGAATCCTTATGTGGGGTCAGGACTATGTGTATGACTGTTGGGTGTTATGTTATGTATGTTAAACTACGCATTAAACATTATTTTTCTATTGTTTCAGATGAAACGAGAGATCTCAACGCAGAGTCTTCAGAAATCATCTCAGAAACGGTGGCTCCGCCTCCCGATCACTTCATGGAGCCTGACACTGCGGCAACGACAGCCGACCACACTGATCACTCCATAGAATACCTCGGCGATTCGCAGAACTTCTTCCCAACGTTCGCTAACCTCTTTGAGCCAAAGCAGAACAACTTCAGATTCAATAATCAGGAAGGAGCGTACAGCCAACGGCCGAACTCCTATAGATCTCTACTAAATTATCCACTATTCGGAGCGTATAGAAATCTGGATAACTTTGGAAAATCAAGCACGCCAACAGCAGCTCCTATAGTTGAAGCAAATCCGGATCTACTTGGCTCAGGAAACTTTGGAATCATCAGGGGAGGAACGTTCCTGGCACAAAACGATGAAGACTCTGCTGAATATGACGGGTACAACTCGTACTACAATAACGGACACGGACGCCCGTCATTTGATTTGGGATACATAGCCAACCCCAGACCAAACTATAATCAGGATCAGTTTGCAAACTTTAGAGACTTTGCTGACATCAACACTCCTAGCAACTCTGCATACTCACATTTCGTAGTCGTATACGCTAACAAGAACTCTACCATGGATGAAATCAGTGAGGAGACCAGAAACGTATCAGAGCAAGCTATGAAACCTAAAAACATATTCGAAACACTAGAACAGTTGGACAGAACAACGACAGCAACAGCGCCAAAGCTCTCAAAGTCCAAAGCGAAACTAGAAAGAACAAAGCAGAAAATGATCAACAAGAAAGAGCAATGGAAGAAATCGAGTACGAAGTCCCATAAGCCCGATCCTGAGGAACCTCTATTAGCGTTAAGTTAAAGCTAGTGAATACAAAGACTTGAGTTACATAAGTGACATTACCAGTAGAAAAGTTTTGTGTGACATCGTCGCGGAGTGACGAAATTGAAAAGAGTCCACTGTCTAAAATTTTATTTTATGTAAAGTTGTGTTTTGTGTTGTGCAAATGTTATGAAATGTACGCGAGATGAATGAACGATATGTTGTTGGTATGCAATGATAAACGAAGAAAATAAATTAATTTTGTAATAACTTGAAGTTTTTTTTTTCCCAATGTATAGACAGCACGAATTTGTTACCCCCCGTTGAACTACAAACACGCAAGGGACACATTTCATATTTTTATCAACAAATGAAGTCCAAAAATACAAAACGTTTGAAAAAAACTTTAGGTACTTAATCCTATTTATGCTTTTCGTTTAAGTATATACCTACCTACATAGTTTAATATAAAAACACATTAGTGCTGCATAGGTACGTACATACCTATAATACCTACCTACTATCTATCGTTGCTATTACCATTATGAACTACAGCACGGCGCGCTAGTGCCTATTATTAGAAATTAAAGTGCCATACCCAACCTAGCGTGTACCTAATTAACAAAAAAGTATTACCTTTTTGCAGTATTTAGTAAAATTTAGTCTAGTGAGATGAGAGGGACCCTGAATTCTGATCCTGTGGTCGTGGGTTCAAATCCCGCACCTATAAACTTTTACGAAAAATGTAGTCCTACGAAAATGTATGCAAAATAACGTACTTTTAAACGGTGAAGGAAACAGGCGGTTGTGCATTGCCAAAAATTCAAACACCTGAGCTTGAAAAGAACTTCTACGACGCCCACTAAATCCTTTTACCACACTTGCTCTTTCACCATCGGTCACTAAGCCATTATTATTATCACTATTTACGATATTTACCACGATACATTAAGCTGGTCTCTGACCCTATAGGTGACCACGAAAGGATCCGTGAAACGAAGTAGCAGTGTATTAACTCTAATTTAGGTACTGATTTAGATTAACAGAACCTCGAATCACACTATATTTTACAACAAAGTATAATAAATACAGAGTTGTAAACGCCTCTGTGTGCCAGCAATATTAACTTGAGAACAGTGTGTGCTGCCATCTATTGCCGAGTAGAAATTTTGTAGCGTCATCTATTGAACTATTTTGGAACTAGCATTTTCATGCAATATTACTAGATGTCGTAGAGGAGGATATTCTAATCAAAAAAATTACCTTTTCAACATAAGTATACGTAACGCAAAACTTAGAGTAGACGTAGATAAATAATTTTACAATTAAACAATCTATAGCCATCGCATTCTGTATTGTTTTTCCAGGTTTTTCTCTCAAATATTTGAAAAAACCAACAAAACCCTATTGTATAATTTAAAAAAAAAACTCTATGGTTGTCTAATCAAAGAGAATACAAATCAAATCAAATAATAATTAATTTATAATCTGTGGAAAAATGTGCTTTCCGCAGTGTCCGAAAAAGCATTTGGATTGTATGCATTTCATATATTTCCATACAAATAACAATAATTACGCATTTTAACCGTGTTCTATTTGTGTTCTACGGTTAACAGTGCTATGTCCTTTCAAGAACTATTACATCCGTGACGTAAATAAATGTATCAAAACCAACATGTACTCTAGTAAGGATGCCGCAAATTCGTCGTATCCAACGCAGTGGGCCTTGAATCCCACGGCATATCAGAATGTAGACAGCAATTCGGTGGACTGGGCCGCTTTGGCGCAGCAATGGATCGCCATGAAGGATGCGGCGGCAGTGTTAGCGGCTCCTCCACCAGCGCCACCCAGTAAACCGGAGACAGAAGAAGGCGAAGCCCCGATGGAAGTAGAGAATATTGACAACAACGAGTCACCAATGCCGCCGGATTGGAACTCCTCGAGTAACTCTTGGAGCAGTGGATGGAATCAATGGGGTAAGTTGATGTGGTTTTTAATTATGCCAAACCATTACCGAAAGACATCCACTGTTAGACAAGCCACCGCATATATAAAAAGCCACGATATACGGTCTTGAGCCTCCTGTATCCACCGACTTCTAGTTATTGTTTCAATTTTATCAGTCCATTGAATGAGGTGCCATCCTACACTGTTTTCTGGTCTGTGGACGCCACTCAAGAACCATCATTCCTCAGCGGTTGTTGCTTCTGCAAGCCACAAGGCCTGTCCATTGCAACTTTTTCTGAGAGCTATTTTGATAAACCATTATTACAGTCCTAATTGGTGTGGGGATGAGAAAACTTGCTATGATTGTTTATGTCCCAATAAATTACCAACATTTTAGTATCTCTATGATTATATTTACTGTAAATAGAATGCAAGTGTTCTTGATAAGAATTGCACAGATGTTCTGAATGGGTTTTAGCACTTCCTATAAGTGTGGGTTAATACATTAAAAAAACAAATAAAGGTAATATACTATGTTTACATTACATACCTCATTTGTTACGTTAAGCTTCAAGAAAGTAATAACAGTAAAAATTTAAAATACAGGGAGGTAGAACATCTGTGCAAGTCTTATTAGGAACACTTGACTTCTTTTTACATTCTATATAATTATCTAAAAATATTTGCTAGTTTGGCTAACATAACTAGGTAGCGCTGAAGTTTGGCTGCCCAGTAGATTTGAAGTAACTATTATTGTCTGTGAGCATCAAAGCAGATAACTTAGAATAGCATTGTAATATTGATCATACTGTAATCTACAAACATTTCAACAAGCCGTTGTCTTGGTATTAGAAACTGCAGAAACCAGATAACATTTTGCCTATATACAGATTCACACAACAAAAGCTACATTGTGTCTATTGTTAACCAATAAAGCAGTCCATGCCATCTATTTAAACTCTAGCTATAAGTAACAAGGTCATTCTTATTATGAAGTAAGCTAGCAAGGCCACACAATGCAGTATTTCTTCTATCTTTGACAAATACTCATAGTAATAATAATAATAATAATAAATGCTGGGCATTTCACAGAACATTATCTAGCCCCAAGCTAAGAAGAGCTTGTGTTATGGGTACTAGATAACAGATATACTTAATACAATACATTACATAGATAGATATTTTTATTATACATAGAAAAATACCCAGAACACCCTGAACAAATATCTGCAGATCGTACAAATGTTTGTTCCGAGGCGTGAATCGAACCCGCAACCTCCTGCGTCGCAGGCGAACCTTCGCCCGCCGCGCCACAGAGGTCGTCATGACCTATGTGTATGGTTGTCAGAGGTTGTATGTTCATGATAGTGAAGCTGATGTGATTCTTCTTCACCAGCTTGTATATGTCCACTGCTGGACGAGGCCTCCCCAATTGAATACAATGGGGGGGATTTGCCGTAATCACCACACTTGTAGAAGTTCACTACTGGACATAGGCCATAACGAACGGTCTTGAGCCGCTTCCATCCACCGAGTTCCTGCTACGTTTATGTCTTTAGTCCATCGAGTGGAGGGCCTTCCTCTAATGCGTCGTCCGGTTTATGGTTGCCACTCAAGAACCTTTATTCCCCAACGGTTATCAGTTCTAATACATACATACATGAAAACACCTTTTTTCCCGAATGGGGTAGGCAGAGCCTAAAAGGGCCTCTTTACTGTGGGTTGCATGTTAACTAAAATTGAATAGATTTGTAACATTTACCAATGCATTAGGGCTGCATAGTGCATTATAGTGTGTTCACTTTCACGCATATCACTTATATTGGTGAAGGAAGAATGTGAAGAAACAGAATGTCCTAGAACCAAAAGTTTTAAGTGTATGAAAGGACCGTCTTCTGGCTCTTTCACCATCAGTCGCTAGGCTCTTTCCAGAGCCTAAAATTCCTCAACCTAGCTACTAACCTGCATGGTGACCCAAAAAAACACAATGTACAAACAAACTCTCACTCTTAGACCTGAATCCAAGCTGAACACAGGCTGGTGAATTCTCGATTATGTTTTCAGGCTGGGGTTGGGGAGGAAACGGTCAGATGGACCCGAAGATGGCTGATCCTTCAATTGCCGGTATGGCACCATTGATGGATGGCTTTATACCCCCGGAAGGAACTGCCCAGATGCCTGGGTAAGTTATGTGCATGTGTACAGCATTTATTTATTTATCAAAGAACCAGTCCGCTGCTTAGATTGAATCAAATCAAAAGTATGTTATTCATTGAAATCACAAGAATCGTCTTATAAACGAAAATTAGTCCTGTCCCTCCTGAATGGTACTGGGATTTTCCCTTATGATTATTAAATTCCCTGCCAAATTTTATTTAAAAAGTTTCTTAATTTTGTGACTGGAGTGCAATGCCCGCCACTTCGCCCGCATGGAGTTTTTTCCATGAAAACTTTTACATCCTGCTGCACCCCCCTTTGGGGGCGAATTTTGAAATTTCCTATCTTAGTGACCCCCTTGCGGTTTAGGCTGTGCGCTGATAGACAGTCAGTGAGTCATTTGCACAATTTTTTACAACAATTTTATATAACTGTGGCCTTATAAAAATCTGTCAATGTAAGCAAGGCTTAAAATATTGTAATTTTTTACTATTGGATGTATGTTATGGTATGTATTGGATAATGTCTGAATATGACCTTTTAAGTAATGCTTAAATTTAAATAACGTTTATAAGTACAATTTTTGCACAATTTACAATTTAGTGGTGTATATTGATTGAGTAACAAAAACCTCAAAAATTTAATAATGTTAGTAAAGTGATGTAATAGACTAGGCACCAACTCAGTTAATGTTTGTGTGATTTGATGACTGTAGGAATAAGATGTCCAAACAGTTCAGTGCAAGAAAATATTATGAGGAAACTTGATTCGGGGAACCATTTAAGATTTAAGCATTTGAGCATTTATTTGAGTTTATTGGAAATACGTGTCGATTCTGGTCTGGGAAGGTTATGAAGAAATCTCAAGGATCTTTTGTAAAATTATCGTCAAATTATGGTAATTATAATTTTCAACACTACTCTATTCCACAGATACACATCTGGCACTGCAGCACCAACCTTCCAACACGGCTACTGGACTGCTCCGCAAACCGACCAGGGCTCGCAGCCCCGCAGTAACAGCCGCAATCGAGACAACAGACGATCTAAGAGCAAGAATAGAGACCATAAGCCTGCAAGATCTACTAGGAGCAATAGGTCAGTATCTATAGTTCAACTAGCACCTTTCAAAACTGTATATGGACAGCATCTCAAATAGACCAGGCATCTCAACCGAGACAGCAGGTGCTCCAAGTGCAAGAATACGGACCACAAGCCTGCAAGATCTACTAGGAGTTATAGGTCAGTATCTATAGTTCAACTAATACCTTCTAAAACTGCATATGGACTGCACCTCAAATAGACCAGGCATTGCAACTGAGACAGCAGGTGCTCCAAGACCAAGAATAGGGACCAGAAGCCTGCTAGATCTACTAGGAGTGATAGATCAGTATCTATAGTTCAACTAGTACCTTCTAAAACTGCATATGGACTGCACCTCAAATAGACCAGGCATTGCAACAGAGACAGCATGTGCTCCAAGACCAAGAATAGGGACCACAAGCCTGCTAGATCTACTAGGAGTGATAGGTCAGTATGTATAGTTCAACTAGCAGATACTACTAAAAGGTTTCAAGTTTGAACTTTTCATACTTGGCTGCTGCATATGCACTACCGTCTGCTTTTAAGCATGCAACCCAATCCTATTGTGTAGGTAGACTATACTAGTTCTAGTATTACTATCAGCCATATCTCATCAAAATCTTGAATACCGCAGCCATCTTTTAGGCTGCAGCTCTAAACTTAATTATACTTATCCATGTTGGAAGTTTTTTACCTCCCCAGTTACCTGGAATTATACAATCATAAGTGGGGGTGTTAAAACCTGCACTGCTGTCTGTGGGGTGTATTGTGCACTGAATTCCCGTGCTAACCCTACCTCAGCCAGCCCGCCAGTAACGGAGCAGGACTTTGGGTTGAAGGCGATATCTTGAAATAGAAAAAATACTCATGACAACGCTAAATATTTCAGAGAGAAACCCTCGGTGCCTCTTCCAGTGGCGGCGCCTATAGTTACGCCAACCATGCCGATGTCCACCATCGATGCCGCCAAACGACGGCAGCTACCAGCATGGATTAGAGAAGGTAAATACATTCAGAGAGAAACCGACGCTTCTGTCACTGAAGGCCGTGTTACGAATGCCTCCTGGTGGCATACCAGATACTGGCAAGTCGCTATGTCGGGTACGGAAAATTTGTGTCAAAATGATACATACACATAGTGTACACGTAGTTGGCATGCCAGTTTGTAGAAACGCTGTGAAATCATGCGAGTTCCCCGGAATCTTAGTAAAGAACGCAAGGCTTTTTATTTTAAATTAAAGTTATATGTACACATCGTCGAACTTATAAATTTTTCTGGTACATTTTTAAAACTATAATATAAGTACTGCTTTCTTATACATACACACTGATAAGTCTTACAAAACGCGAACAAAATGTTATGAATATCTGAATTGTAGTTTTTAAATTAATGAGAAACTACCTTTTTTTCATTCTGTCTGTCTATGGTTATATTATAGTTTTTGTGAATAAGACTTCTCAAGTGATCTAGTTTTTTGAATCAAAGAATCAGAAAAAATATAGGAAGCGTTGAAGCGTAGTTCTGCTTAAAAGTTTGACAACGAGTACTAGGGAACCTTAAAAAAACTGATGCTTAATTTCTGTATGCGATGGAACTAACAAGTGGCTGACATGGCAAGTGGTAACCTATGCCCATTATAACTGCAATACCTGTCCGCCCTGCGTGCTATTGAACTACACTCACCATCCTGAGTCATAATAGCAATGGTCACATTACTGCTTAACAAACCCTTTCTACTCAACACCGAAGCTCTACAAGTAAAGATTTCCTCATTTAATGAGGAAATTCGTTTCATGGTGTAGCAATTAATTGGTAAACAGACAGAAGCCCAATTTGTCCATTGAAATAATGCTATATGGAGCCTGTCTAACAATCAATATAACTATCTTACGATATACCCAGGTTTAGAAAAAATGGAGCGTGAAAAGCAAAGGGCTATCGAACGAGAACAAGAGTTGAAGGCTCAAGAAGAAGCAGAGAAAGAGAAGAAGAGATTAGAAGAAGAAGAGTTACTGAGAATGAAGGCAGAAGCCAACGGAGAGCCCATTCTACCACCTAAGAGCAAGTTTGTAAGTAATTGCCTCAGGCTTAAATCACTCAAAACAGTGTACAAACGCAGTGTAGAACGGCCCTGGTTGAGATCGACATTTTGGCAATCGCGGGAGGTAGGTGGATGAAGGGTGCTCAAGACCATACGTCGTGGTATTCTTTGGGTAAGGCCTATGTCCAGCAGTGGACTTCTTCCTGTTGATGATGATGATGAAACTATATAACCTTACTTCTTTTTTGATAAAAACTTTCGTGAGTGGTATTCATGATTACATTGATTTTGACCAGTTTAACTTACGTAGATTATGTTCGAGTATATGATCCAAGGTTGCAATCAATTTATACTCTGATTTTGAATCTTAGACATTTTTTGTAAACAAAGGGTATACCAGAGCAAAAAATTTACGTTCAGGTAGTAGGTTACTAAATTTGGGCAAAAAAATTGGTAGGATTTTTTGCTAGCCAAAACCCAATAGAATATATAATCAGAGTAATTTTAACGTATATATTATTACGTAAATTGAGTTTTTGACAAAGTTATATGAAAAGTAAATATTTTTCAGTAGTACGTATTTTAAGATACTGGTAGCACATAAATGACACGACACATACACACACAGTGGCATATCTTGACATTTCTTTGTTTACAAAAAATGTAATTAAAAATCAGAGTATAGGTGCTCTTTGTCACGTATGCGCAGCGAGAATAACACTCATACATGACTAAGAGCATCTCAATTGCTCGAAACCTCGAGTCCATAATCTACGTAAGTTAAACCGGTTAAAATTAATGTAACCTTACTTCTCTTATCAGGAGTCCGACTCAGAGGGTGAAGAAATGGAGAAGGTCGCGCCGGAGAACACTTCCCAAGAAGAGGAATCGCAAGATGCCTCTGGAGAAGAACTGGAAGAAGAAGAAGAACCCGCCCCGCCGCCGCTAGTCAAAAAGAGTAAAGAGGAAATCATGCAAGAAGTTGTTAGTACCTATTTAGTACCTACTTAGTACTTAGTGTTATACTTGTTTCGCAATTCGGGAATCAAATCAAAAAAAAATATTCATTAAAATCACTAGGATCATTTTGAATCGTCTTATAAACTAAAATTACTCCTGGGCCCCAATTCGACAAAACAAATTGTGTTTGAATTGTTAATTAATTATGTCAAAATGGTCACTTTTGACAAAAGGTTCAAAAGTGACCATTTTGACATAATTCAAATATACCAAAAGTGTCAAAAATTTAAATTTTGTAATAATTCATTTTCATTAACAATTCAAGTACAATTTGTTTAGTAGAATTGGGGCCCTGTTCCAACGCGACCAAGCCTAGAAGAATCAGGCAGCAAACACGGCTTGGCACATAAATGGTCCGTCTTACCACTAGGTGAGAAGCGCCTGTGTGGTACCTCGGAGCAAGAAGTTGCTGATACACAGTAAATGAGAACTTAAAAACCGTAGGAAGGTAGTCAAAAGTAAATAAACACTTCTCGATACACGCACTGGTCTCCTGTATTCGTTCCATTCGGGACTTCTCGCAACTTGCCGGCCTCCTTAATTCGTTCCAGTCAGTACGTCTTGTACGGGTTTTGATAGTTTTCGAAACCGATATGATCCTTCCCTACATTTACTTGCAGAAACTTTAAGGAACTAAAATCGGCAGTACGGGTAAGATCGTACCGTAGTATTCGAATACAAAAAATTAATCGAGTTACTTATTGCATTTTGGCAGTACGAGTTGCCACTTTGAGAATTTAGCGATAGTAAACTTTGACGTTTTTGAAAACTTTCATAGTATTGATACTCACTAAATAATACATACATACAAACAATACATACATACATACAAATTTTCTCGAAGTGGTAGGCAGAGCCTCAAAGGGCTTCTTTTTGCAGTAGGTTGCACAGTTGCAGGAATATAAACGTACTAAAAAATTTCTGAAAAAGCTTGATTTTCTCAAAAAAATCTTTTAATGAGACATTATCTTGCGTGAAGGTTAACTGCGGAGGCTGAGATGCGAGAGGTTCTGGTTTGGTGTCATGTTATGTTAATTGTTTGTCAACAGATGCTCGCTGTGCGCATGTCTCTGACCGAGATCCTCTTAGAAGTGACCGACCAGGAGATTCATATGGTGAGCCAGGAAGAATTCAACAGATATACCGCCGCACAAGGTATTTGCACAACTAAGCTATTCCAAAACGGAACGCGATATCTCTTCAAGACATTCCTTACTGCGTGACTTATTGACTCTAAACTGTGATCCTACTGTGATATTAACCGTGGTGAAAACACACTTTATTTTATCGCTAATAAAGTCTTATTTCAGATACCGAATTGTTTCGATATTAATTAATGGTTTTATTTCAATGACAAAAGCGTCGCGACTCAACGCTATGAAGGCAAGCAAGTCGAAGGCTCTCGCCGCTATCGCCACGGGTCTCGGTGAGTTGAGCGCCTGCACTTGTCTAGGCTCAAGTACCTCGCAAACATTACCCCATCCTGTCTCTGCCTACCCCCTATGTTACCTCCAAATGTTTACCAATACGTGTTTGCCAGATATTTTAGTCATTTACATAGATGGTGGTTAAAAACTACATGTTACATGAAAAGTTGGAAGTTACCCAAGCGGAAATATCTGACCATTTATTTGATGTGTGAAAGAAATCGATACATAATTAATATACAAAATAAACCGCCATCTATGCCATGTAACATTCCATTTCAGCTGAAAAAAAATGCGTAATAGTATAATTGACGTACACATTGCAATGTAATTCATTGTATTTGGCGGACTTATAGGTAAGAATAATTGAATATTGTTCTAAATAGTTGTTATGTGTTATACCTATAATAGAGCAAAGTAATAAAAAAAATTTGTGCGTCTGTTTAAATAATATATAATAATATAATATCATGCATGGGGGAGGCCTCGTCCACTACTAGACGAGGCCTCCCCCATTTAACAATGGGGGGGATTTGCCATAATCACCAGGCTTTGCAGACGGATTAAATATATTTAAATATATACAGTTGTCCCATGGCCATGCTACATGGAGGATAAGTACTTCAAATATTGAAGTTAGGAAGTTTTACGTAATGGAGACTTTCCTTTGTTTTTTAAAGTCAGTAATACTGTATTCAAGGATATTAAAAAAGTCACTTCTCTAAGCCGGGACACGAAACCGCTAATTTAAAAAAATACACAATTTTTTTGATACCGATTGAAAGAGTAAATTACAAAGATACATTTTTTCTCAATAACATGGTATCTCAATTTAAAGGAACACCATTACTGACTTAAAAAATAAAGGAAAGCCTCCGTTATGTAAAACATCCTAACTTCAACATTTAAAGAACTTGTCCACCATGTAGCATGGCCATTTGGCCATGGGACACACTGTATAAGGTTAGTGATAACTAAAGTTACCTAACAGTTTCATGCAAACTGCACTGTCATTAATTATTTATCTTGTTTCCTTTGTTTTAAAGATAAAATCTGCAAAACCAAGTCCTTAGTAGAAAAATATACAATTTATCAAGATTACATTTTTTTTTAGCAATAAGCATAAGTTTTTTTACTTACACATAAAGTAGAGGTTACTCACACTACTTTTTGTGCAAATAAAAAGCTATAAAACACATGAACAAATGACAGAGCGTAATTTAAAAATAAAAAACAGGGTTAAACGTTTCTTTTTGTAAAATTATAATATAATAATAAATATATCAATGACTACCTGAACGCGGCTTCATCCGCAAGAAATAGCCTAAGTATAGCAATCAGGACATACTGTAGCTTCCTATTAGTGCAAGAATTTTCGGAATCGGATTTAGTTCCGTAAATTACTTCCACATCCAAACTCTCAAACAAACTACTTTTTTGTAATATTACTTACACATAATTTACTGTCATATTTGATCCATCTATGATCCAAAATATGCCATGGTAACGTTGTTATTTCCCATAAAATTTAATAATGTTGCGATTGTAACTGATCTTATATTATCATAGATGGATTAATTAAAAAATTACAATTGTTTTGATATAATAAAACTATAGCTAGGTACTAGGTAGGTGGCTAGGTATTATTTTAGTAAAATAAACGAATATATGCAACGTACTTTCGTACACATGGTGACGTTTCTTTCGTCCTTCTCAGCACGGTCGTGCGACGGGAAGTCAACCTCAATTTGATTAGATTAACTTTATCTGTGGATTGACAATCTCAGTAGTCGCATACTGTATGGATAACTATTTTCTATCTATGGCTCCTATGTGTGCAGGACTGGGTGCGTACGAGAGTAGCAGCGACGAAGCAGACGACGAATTAAACGACGTCTCTGACCAACAGTTGCAGGTAAATGAGATCTCTGAAACTTGAAATTTGGCGTGTCTTGCTTTTGGTTTTAAATGAGTTCAGGTTTTCCAAATTCAACCACTTTAAGTCTCATCAACTTTCCACACTCTGTATAAACTAAACTGAGGCGTAGACAAAGTAACATTCTAAAAGCTATGACGCCAGTAGAAAAGTACAAAATGTATGGGATTGACGTTAGCTATCGATATGTCACATGGTCTTTTGTATTGAATTACGACTGTAGAAATGGAATCGCTTCGAAGCGAATGCCGTTTGGCTAGGCCCTCTGGTATTTATACTGAGTCCACAGTGAATGCGTGGGGACGGGGGCCTTTGCAGGCGCGACGGCGTGAGCGTGCGTGTGACCACAGTGACGCGCTAGCTATTAGACGCGGATAAGACCAAACTGGTTTGATATCCCCGCCACCCGCGCATTGACACGCTTGCCTACTAGGCCCGTAGTGTGTCCATAACGCGCGGATAGGAACGTTTGAAAAGAACGCGCGCTAATCGCTCATAACTTTCACGCTAGGCGCCCGCCTTAGCCACTATGGACGCAAATGGCGGTTTCATATGTTTGATATTTCGCGTCCGCCGTCGCAACCGCGCTAGGCCCGCACTGTGGCCCTGAGAGCTGATTCTACGTTTTGACAAGCAATTGGCACGGACGTATGGTGTAGTGTAACACGGATTTTTTTATGGAAAATGAGGTTCACAAATTGTACGCTAGGGGCGCTCATCAGTGTCTCCATACAAAAGTCCACACTACACTGCAACAGACGTCCGTGTCAATTGTGTGCAAAGAAGTTAGAATCAGCTCTCTGGCCTGAGTGACCTCCTGTTTACGAAAATATTTTGTTTTGCTACGCTATCCGTAACTGGGTATCATTACTAGCAACACTGCATTTTTTTTTTGGTGTAACATTCATAGTATGTTTATCCTCCTTTCAAAATTAAATGCATTCAAGTGCAGCGAGGCCTTCCGAAATCTAACGACGCGCTTACAACCGGTTTTCGCCTTCGTTTGGCTTTAGTATATACACCACGTCCAAGTTGAAGGATATTTCCTAACTTGATATATCAGTATAAATTAATGTCATAAAAAAAAACAAGTTATCATCATCATCAGCCTATAGAAGTCCACTGCTGGACATAGGCCTCGCCAGTAGCCGCGACGAACGGTCTTCAGCCAACACCATCCACCGACTTCCTGCTACCATTAAGCAGAAGACCAGGCTCACCTTGAGGATCGAGAAGTTGAAGTCTCGCCATAATGTGAATTTTATTTCTTTTATGGTCAGAGTACCGACTGACCGTTTATCGACTTTCATGAGTGAGGAGTTTTGGCCGAAGGGTGTCAAGTTCAGGAAGTTCAATGGACGCCTGACACGAGACGTCGCTTAGGTGCGCTACACGTCACCGTCTTCACGTGTAATCAATAAATAAGTTTTTTAGATATAAAATATGTATGTTAGTCTTAAGGTATATATTTCTATGGGCTTTATGTTTAGGTATAATTTATTGTACATTTCCCATTTAAGCCTGAAATAAATTTATTATTATTATTAAAATGGCTTCGGGGTAGAATTTTAAAAAAGCAACAAGAACTTGTTTTTACTGTTAATTGTTTAGATTAGACCAAATTAAATTTAAAGATCTCAAATATACAATAAATATTTCAATAAAAATTGTGACCTAAATATTCTGATCCAGCGGAACTCGATCCCCTTAAACCATGCATTGACCAATTCAGCCATGGATCGAGTTGAAGATGGTTTGGAAATAAAAGGGACGTATTTAATTAACAGGACATAATAAGGCGGAGACGACAAGATTTCGAGCGAGTGGCGCGGGACATAGAAGCCGAGGTGAAGAAAGCAGAAGCGAGAGAAGCAGCTGAAGACCCTACTACACCAATTGGCACGCCTGAACCACAAAGATTGTCCTCAAGTGAGTACACACATTATACTCTGTTACTTGTAGAGAGGTATGAGACAGAAGCAGAGGTGAAAAAGGAAGCAGCTGAATACCCTATAAATAAATAATATAAATAAATAAATAAAGGCTGGACATCTCACACAACATTATCTAGCCACAAGCTTGTGTTATGGGTACTAGATGAATGATATACTTAATACAAATACATTACATAGATAGATATTTTTTATTATACACAGAAAAATACCCAGAACACCCTGAACAAATATCTGCAATTGTACAAATATTTGTTCCGAGGCGGGAATCGAACCCGCAACCTCCTGTGTCGCAAGGTGAACCGCGCCACAGAGGTCGTCAAATATCCTATCACACAAATCGGCAAATCTGATCCACCGAAGTTGTCTTCAAGTGAGTACATACAAAGTATACAAGTATAGTCGGGCAAAAAATAAACCAACAAAATCAATTTCCACGTTTTTAAGCCGAAGTAATTTTAATTCTATACCAAACTACACTTATAATTACATAGGCCGAAAAAAAAACAATTGCACAAAATAAAATTTTTCATGCAATGTTGCATGAAAAATTGCACAAAATTAAATTACCTGCACGTTGCAGATACTATCGCATATGTGACCTTGCGTGACCAAACAACTTTTTTTAAGACCTGCATAATAAAATTAAAGTATAGCTTTTTGACCTTCCTTTGTCTTATAAAGATGACATAAAAGATAGGCACGTCTCGTTTAATAAGTTTAATTATTCTACACTAGCGTCTGTTTGCGACTTAGCTTGCCTTATGTCAGGATTCAAAAAACTTGCGTTAATCCAGAGGCCCAATTCTCTAACTAAAAAATAGTTAAAATAGAGTTCGGTCCATGTTTCGATCTTGTGTCGATGCCTTAAATGTCAGAATTAAAATACAACACTGTAATGTGATTATATCGAAATGTGACCGAAACTTTAACGATTCAAAGTTGTTTCGATAATTTTAGCATAAGTAGATGGAGTCTCTCTTTACTCTTTCCAATTATAAATATAGCTATCCTACTCTAATGGTAGTCACCGTGAATTGAAAATAGACTAAATTATTGTTTATGAGGGAGCC
The DNA here is from genome assembly GCA_951392215.1 of Epirrita christyi. NCBI lineage: Eukaryota > Metazoa > Arthropoda > Insecta > Lepidoptera > Geometridae > Epirrita > Epirrita christyi. The sequence continues at coordinate 4,752,274 of OX595843.1, forward strand.
GAATACCAACTTTCTGTCAATTCACATTTCAGTCTCGATTTGGTTAACTTTCAGTGTAGTTTTAAAATAATTTAGAGAATTGAGCCTCAGGTCAAAACCTATCACTGTACCAAATTTTATCAAAATCGGCTCAGCTGTTAGCATAACAACCACACATCAAAACTGAGAGTGTTTCAAAAGCTAATGGAAACTTTGTTACAGGAGATTCTGCTACGCCCCCGCCTGTCGAAACGGAAACTCCCGAAAAGATCACGGAGCCACGACTATCCAGAGACAAGAAACCTAACCACAAAACATCAGACCATGTCGACGGACCCAAGAAATTAGCAACAATACCAGATGAAAAGTCTAAGAAGTCAAAGAAAGAACGCACGCCAAGTCCCAAATCAAACAAAGACTCCACTACAAGCGACTCCGAAGAAGACTCCCCAGAAAGTACCAGTAGTTCCTCGGAACCAGAAGTGAAAGTTGAAAAGCCGAAGAAACGCAAGCGTAGAAGCTCAAGCTCCAATGACTCCCAGAAAAAGAAAAAAGATAAACGAAAAAAATCCCACAGAGAAGAACGATCTAAATACGACGATGACAGATCGAAAATAAGAAGGAAAGACGATTACCACGATCGGCACAGATCGAGACGAGACGATCGGCACAAAGACAAGGACAGATATAGAGACGAGTCAGAAGAACGGCCTAGGAAGCGAGCGAGACGGTCGCGATCCATCAGCTACGAGTCGCGGCGCAGGTCGCGCGACCGCTCGGACGACAGGCGGCGTCGGAGGTCCTACGACCGCGACTCGCGACGCGACAGGTCGCACGAGCGGCACGACAAGTACGATAGGTATGAGCGGTCTAGGGATCACGACCGGAGGCGATCGCGCAGTGGCAGCCATCGACACCGCCGGTGAACACGAACAGCAGGTTACATACGGAAAAGGTTGTATTTTGTTTATTATTTTACGTTGTACATATAACTCGTCATATAATATCATATATTATCCAATAAGTACACTAATTACCGTCATTTACGTTTAGCTAGTGCATGTGCAAGGAGTGGTTAGCAGGCATTTAATTGGTCAGCGAACCCGTTGGCAAGTTGTCATTTCCCTAATGTTTTCATAATAATAATTTTATTGCTATTGGCATTCTAAGATGATAAAATAATTTAAAAAAACATGTTAAAACATTAAAACCTTATTAAATAAATAAATAAATAAATGCTGGACATTTCACACAACATTATCTAGCCCGAAGCTAAGGAGAGCTTGTGTTATGGGTACTAGTAGATAACTGATATACTTAATACAATACATTACATAGATATATATTTTTTATTATACATAGAGAAATACCCAAAACACCCTGAACGGCAGATCGTACAAATATTTGTTCAGAGGCGGGAATCGAACCCGCAACCTCCTGCGTCGCCAGGCGAACCTTCGCTCGCCACGCCACAGAGGTCGTATTCAAATTAGTCGAATTGATTTTATATTAAATCATTCAACATTCCAGGCCATTTTCGAAATGCATCAATTCAATTCAAAAGTACTTTATCATTTCCATTGAGGTTCATATTAATGCCCATTACCATGAAGCCGACTGAATTAATGTTTTGTATGATTGTTACAAAATTATAGAATTACCGTTCACATTCATTCTAGGCTCAATTAAGTGTCTGCTGACCAGTCACTAGCTAAATGTAAACAGAGTATTCACAGATAATGCAGTGTGCAACAGCGCCTGCGCTGTTGCGCAATGCGTTATTTGTGAATACGGCTGTAAGCGTCTCTTTCACCAAGAGCTGGTGCCGTTACCTGACATGAAAAACTGATCAAAAAACATTTTTGTCTTCCTCTATGTCGAGAAAACAGAAAGGGATACGAAGAGGATGATATTTGTGCCGGGTATTTTTAAATGAGAGAATAACTCCCAGAGGTATACCTACAGATTTTAAAATAATTAAAACTATTCGCGAACGACCGGGGTTTCGGTATTTCAGAAGCCCTTATGTGTTCTAAATATGATTATGAGCTTCTGGATATTTCGAAACACTGGTTCAAAATACTAACTACTAATGTTTATACTCAAATAATATGATGAGAGAGACGCTAAATCGTAAAATAACTAATATGTTCGTAGTTTTTATTATCTCCTGCATACCCAATGTAATGATGTCAGAAATGTATGACGTAATGTATGAATCAATGTGGTTTTATTGTTATCACTCAAGTCTGTTCAAAGTTATCTTATCTATACATAGATCTTTACTTCATTGTTAAGGTTATTTTGAGTTTTGTCTTGTCTTGCGAATTGTTAGACATAATAATGAATTATAACAGGAAGATTCCAAAGTACCCTGATATATATGCAAACTCTTAAAATACCTACTTTGACCTACAATGTAATACATGAAGCCTGTATACATGCCAATTCACACTGGATGCTTATACAGCACGTAACGTGGACACACGCATCACTTTCTATGTATGTGCACTAATGTACTTGCGTGCACGTCACGCAAGCGTGTACCATGTCTCATAGAGTTCCATACATTACAACGTCATGGTACGACGACGTGCACGACGGCGTCTACGCGTACGCAGCCGGTGTGCTGCAGCCTTAAATTGTATGGACCGTACAATTATTCAAATAATGCATCTATCCCAAAATAAAAATTTAATTGTGAAAATCTGCCGATTGGAGTTTAGTTCAATTTATTAACTAATACATAATTATAATCATCATCATCAGCCTGTAGAAGTCCACTGCTGGATATAGGCCCCCCTTAGAATTCCACGACGAACGGTCTTGAGCCGCTTCCATCCACCGACCATTTATTATGAACGTCGCATAATAAAATTATAAGATACAATAAAAAATATAAGTATTTTTTCTAAAAATTTCTTATAAAAAGTCTGTATGATAAGTGGATGTAGAACTAATTTTGTTAAATTATTACCCCCTTATTCATAATCATTTTAAAACCTATTTAGTTAAAATATGTTTTGTCTTATTTTGACGTATGACATTTTACATCAGAGAGAAGAAGACAACAGCTATTTTAATTTAACTAAAATAGGTTTAAAAAATGATTATGAATAAGGCCCTTAAAATGTAGTCTCCGCCCCAGGCTTCGCGTGCGTGTGAACTAATTGACAACCGTCAATAATTTTGTTTGTCTTAATTCTGTTTGTACAATTGTGGTGCGTGGTACCCGGTCACATAAAAAGGTCATCCATCTCTTCTCATTCTTATCATTCTATGGGGGAGGCTTATGTCCAGCACTGTACTTCTTTAAGCTGATGTTGATTATTAGTTATGTATGTACATTGCAAAGGTACATTATAGAACAGACAAACTTAAAATAAACTAACAAATTAAAAAAGACGCGGACAATAAAATGAGTACATTTCTGACATCCAAAAGATAGAGGCTGTGATATATTATTTTATTTTTTCTTTTTCAGATAATTGTTGGTGATGTTTTTCGCGTCAGTTGTAAATAGTGTTATTTTAGTGCGCACACGCATAATTCCAATAAAACCCTACTATCTAAAATATACTGTTTCCTTTACAAGACCTATACTATACCCAAATCATAGAAGTTCGGTTATGGTTATAAATCTAAATAGCAGCTCATTTCGGTAACTCGTTTTGTCTTCACAATACGGGCAATGCAGTGCGCATGCAAATGTACAAAAGTCACACACGGCACACTAAGAAATCCTTTTTGATAAAATTTGGTACGTAACAGATAAAACAGGATATTTTTGGGGTTCCGTACGTGCCTCAAAATGTATCAACGGAACCATTATAGGATTACTCAGATGTCTGTCTATCGCAGCCAATTTTGTCCGAATTTACTGGAAAGTTGGAATTTGGTACCTATACAGAGTAAGGTAACCCAATCACGGACGTATAGCCTAATATTTATTCTGTGGTATAGCGTAAATAAACTTCTGACTTCGGGGGTTAACTAGAAAATGGTACTAGTGATATAAAGGCAAGCTAACGATGGTGATTAGGCGGTAGACCATCCACTGCTGGATGAGGCCTATATATCATGCACGCTATGGGGACATGCTATGTCCCCATAACATACATTTCGTACAACCCATAGCATGCAATGAAGGGATTTGCCATAATCACCAAGCTAGGCAGGCGGATTGGTGATCGAGTATTGGTGCTAGGACTTAAGCGTATCTGACAGCGACCTACACCCATGGATAAAGTAGGTACGAATATAAAAATTCCTTGCCTGCACCTGACCTGACTGCTACAACTTCCTAGTTTAGGTAGTAATTTTACTTCGTTTCAGTGGCAAAATAAAACAAAGAAATCAATTTGAAGCTTTTTATATTCTTCTAATATTTTGTTTTCTTGAATCGTACAAAGGCGTATTTATGTACTTATTTTTCATTTAATTACTAAATGGTTATGAAAACATACCTTTTTATTATTTTATCGGATAAAATTAATATTTCTCTAAAAACATCAAAATATTTTTTTTACTTACACTTTCGTAAGACCTGTCTACGGGTAGAAGGGACTACGGTAAGTATTTAGGCTCTTTGCTATACTATTGATAAGTATGTTGGTACTAGGGCTAGGCTACATCTGCCCACACCGAATCGCGCAGTGTCCCATAACTTTATATCCTATTCAGACACATCGTTCGCTAAGCGAAGAATAGGACTGCTCGACAGCATTGTCGGGGTATAACGTAATGCTATCCCATCGCTCCACTCCGCGCCCTGGGTAGCCTGTCGCAGCTCGTTTCTCTTAACAAGCTGCTGGCTCCACGCTTTTAAACACTCTAGCCTTCTAGTGTTTTAAAAGCATGGGGCCAGAACCCTACCCCTGCCCTGTACCCTGGGCCCCTGGGTACCCTGGATAAGGTTTACCCTTGTAGGACCTAGTCGGACCACGTGGATTCAGTTTGCTCAGATTCGTTAACGTAACTGAGTTAACTTGATTCGAATAAATATTTTACGCTATTTTAAGATCTTAGTACTACTTCGTGTCACTAGTTCTTTTTGGTTATCCTGCGTCAGAGACCCTGAGGTGCCCCTGGAAAGGGGCTATAAGAGCCTCTGCGAGGCGCACTGAATCCTTTCACCACGCTGGTTCTCACCATTGGTCAATAAGATATTAGTGAGTCAAATATAATCCTAATCACAAGTTTTTTTGCCCTTCTGATGTTCGAGTTTTGGAATTAGTAAGTTAAAGTGGCAATAGGCAGGCTATATAGCCCGCAGAACTGACAACTATTGGCGAAAATACTCGAATGGCGACCACGAACCGGAAGCTGTGTAGGACGGCCGCTCTATGGGCCCATAATAAAGTGGCGGTCACGGTGGGTCGGTAAATGAACGCGGCTCAAGACTGTTCGTCGTGGCATTCTTTGTTGGGAGAGGTCTATATGTCCAGCAGTGGACTTCTTGATTGTGATGATGATGTTTCGAGACTATTCGACGGTCTACTGTCGAACATCAGCACAAGGAAAAAAGACTGGTAATCAGCCATATATTCATTTCAAAATGATAACCACATGGACTTGATCCCATCAAGATTCTAGCCACTTATAACCAAACCAAAAGGAGTAAGACCTTTGCCCTTCAGTTATGCAATAGGCTAATAGAAAATGCTCCTTTTAAATGCATAGTGAAACTAATTCTCATTAAAATCTGCACCAAAATCTGTGTCAAACAGCCAACAAGCCTAATTTAATAAATTAAGACAACTTAACCAGTAATTAGTCCGATAAAAACGATATTGATAATATTGCATTGATTGATTGCAAACATAATATGAATTATAATTATTTCATTGATGAGTACTCAGAATAATAAACTATTTGATATCACTTGGTATCTATCATGACATGTTAAGACCCAACATTGTAATAGAAAGAGTGAATACTAGCGATGCAACAATACCGATTCCGTTAATCGTAAACCGCAGGTTATAGTTATTTTTCACGATAAGCTATATTTTATTACGATCTAACGTTCCTTGACACTTAATGGAGTAAAAATAATGTATATACCAACTTGAAAAAATTGGACCACAAGTATTTGCCCATCAAACTAGCTACTGTGGATTCAGAAAGATTAGTTTTCAGCAGCTGGATTAATCCACACGGATCTCAGAAACAGACTGATACCAAATCTTTTTAAAATTTTGTGTATTCTGATCAAAAACATACCTGAAAAATTATTCCAAATTCAAATTATTATGAACTACATCTACTAGCACGAACTCAAATAAATATACAAATGTTGTGAATTAATTAATTTTTAATTCAAGTAAAGAAATTAATCATAATGCATTAATTATCGTTTTTGTATAGTAATTGGTTAGATGATGCATTATTAATTCATATTGGTGTTGTAATAAAGATATTGTTGCATCCCTAGTAACTACCTTACAATTAATTTAAAAATAAAAAAGCCAACATTTCCATAATAAAATGGTTTTAAATAATCACCTCAGCATTGACAAAATATACATTTTAACTGAGGCCTAAAATGGGACAGTCCTCACTCACTTTCCGAACCTCTGATCACATTTACTATATTTATACATAGCACCTACATAACTGTCTATATTTACACTATGATCTAGGGAAAGTCGAATGAACTCTGTGAGTCTTATTTGCCATGGCAAAAAGCCATGTGTACAACATAACACTCCCGTGTATAAAACTATTTCAGGTTCAGGAATGGAAGGGTAAACTAAACTAAAAACTTTATCTAGGTCTTCTGCTGTGAAATCATTGGTTTGACTATTTAGTGTAATCTTCTTCTCTGCAATGGCTTTTATACATTGTGCTATCCTCGATCTGCCATCACTATCCACAAATATGTTTACATTGACAGTGTGTGCTTGAATTCCGTTGCTGTATCCATTTAAGTCTGGCTTTTTGGACCATTTTATGCATCCTGGTATTCCTTTTTTGTGTTTCTCGACCTCCAGAAAAAGCTTCTCCTCATTTTCACTTAGTTCTCCTACAAATAAAATAAATAATAAAAGTAAGTATGGTAAAAATAATCATTGATGATAGCAGTAAATGAAATTAAAACGTTGAAATCTCTAAATAAGCATAAAAACAAAGAAATTATAGATTTGGATGATGCAACCATTCCATTTCCATGTTACTTACATACAACTATGTAAAAGAGATATAAGTAAAGAGTACACAACAAAATTAATTGAATTCTTATATTTTCATGTTTGTTGAATAGATATACATCAGGGAGATTGGTAATTGCATGGTGTGACAGAGGTAAACAAAAGGTCAGACACCTTTGTTTTCAATAAATAGTATGAAAATACGGTTTAGTAATCATTAAAGAATTCTGTATTCCACGTATGATGTACTTACCTGTAATATCGTGGAAGCTGACATAGGGAATCCCGGCGACGAGGCTCCAAATGACTACGTGAGCCAAGTCACTGAATGTATGATTATCTGTATCCGCAAGGAAGACCACATGCTTAGGACCCTTGGTGATCTTTGGCACATGCTCTAGTAACCTCCTGATATCACTTTTTGTAGTCTTTTCTTCTTGTAAACTACATTTCTTGGCAGAGAGTTGTTGGTAAAAATTCTGAACAGCAACAAGTACGTCCATAACCAAATGTATGACAGAAAATAGTAACTGCCGCAGCAACCTTGAAAGCATTTTTATGCTTTTGCTTCTCTACGTCAATGGAAGGGAGAACTTATTTTTATTTATCCATTTTCCTATACAAATTAAAATCACAGCAGTAAACGAGGAGCGATCACACGGCTCACTCGTCCGTCAGCCGCTTTTTCTTGTGAGCCAATCACGAGCTTCAGAGTGTCAAAATTACAGACAACATTATAAAACTAATTTGTTATTCGGATATTTATGTCTATGTATTGATCGACGCCAATCGGTAGGCTCGTGGAAGGCCCAATCAAGAAAATAGAAGACAGAGATTAAAAAAAAATTAAGTAGGTCAAATTGGTTCGATAGATGGCGCTGACTAAATTGTAGCTGACAAGATTGTCAAATGCATTACCTGTGGTGTATGCGTACTAAGCTAGTATCTAACTAATCTGTGGATATTAGTCATGATATACTGTTTGTGTTTGCTTTTTGAGAGTGCGCTAGTGATTTAGTGGTGTATTTATAAGTAAGCAAAAATAAATACCACGAAACGAAAATAATATCCACGTTGTTGGTGTTGACATTTAACCTTATTTTGACACTTGACAGCTACGTAACAGAGCAGCGAAATCTATTTTCAACGCTGAAAGCATGATTTGAAACCATTTGAAACGCCCGTGAATGAGGGAATTCCGTGAAGGAATGAGGGGTCCTCATTCCCTTGACCTTGCGCTATGGTCAATAAATAATTTTGAAATTTTTGGACATTTTGACGGATGCGATCGTATCTTCCGCTGCTCTATAAGATAGAAGCGAAAGAATCCGGTGTCGCTAACTAAACGTATAGTTATCGACCCCCACTCGAATCTCTGCAAGTATCTTATATCTCAATAAATGTAATAGTGCCTAAGATCTGCAACGTAGCTGCGATAGAATTTTGGATATTTTTGATAGTCTTTCTGAGGCTATTGGCGACATGGCGTCGGTCTTCGCTGCCCCACTGCCACGCTAGTAAAACAACCGTTGTGTACCAAAAACATTAATTCCATAGTTCGTGTCACTTGTTTGCATTTGAGACACTAATCTAAATAAGGTAACTATTTTACACTATTTAGGCAGTATTCATTGCATTTAAAAAAACCCAAATTCTTACTAGGGGTCACGTAGTATACGGGCACAAATAAAAACAGACTACTGACTCTGACGTGTTCTTGGGTCGGGTGTTCGCACAGTATATCACCAGCATAGTATTAGTCGATTTTGCGGTAGCAAGCAATCCCTTTAATCAATCCTCATTTCCGTTTCCGTTGCGTTGACTCAGTTCAACCGCCATCTTTGTTTCTTTCGTTTGTCAGACTTGGCTGATAAGGTTAGAATTTCGAGGTTTTCCACAAAAAATTGAGTTTTTACCAATTTATTCGTGTTATATTTCTCGTTGTGTTGCTAATTATCATCCCCGGGTTTAGTTATTGGATTGTTGTGTGAAATTGCTTCACAAATTGTGTGGTTCTAAAGTTCTACTATCGTGCGCGTTAAACCACGCTGTTCCAATCTTGTGTACTTCTTTCAGAACCCTCAAAATGCAGCTGCATATCAGAGGACAGTCGACGCACGTTCTTGACGTCAATGGAGAGGAGTCCATTGGTCAGATCAAGGTAAGATGCACTAAAATGTGACGTGACATGCCTTACCCTGCTGGTGAGGTGTTGGGGTAACCTGATGTGATTACAAATTTGCTTAATTTTTTTCTGTTCAGATTTACTATTTTATGTCAAAAATTAGCAAGTTTTCAAAACATCTATGAGTACATAATTCGGTTATTATAGAAAACATGAATATTGTAGGTTATTTTACCCAAAACAGTGTTGTCTGTTTTCGTTTTCTGTATGTCAACTGATGTCACATATTCCTCAAGCCTAGTCTTGAATTCCCAGTGTATTGCACTTACTACTGAGCAAAGGATGTAACAATTATAGCATTGCATATAAACACGAATATTCCTGGAATAATTTAATTGTCTATGTATATCGAATAACTACCTACCAATGCGAAAGACAACCTGTCGCTGTATTTGTTGTCCGTGTCAGATCTCAAGTGAAAAATGCTGGAGGAGGCCCTTGCAAAGAGGCAAAATAAATATAAGAACATGCAACAGATTATGATTAAAACAAATAGTTCTGACGAAAGAAGTTATTTTATACAAATTGTTATAATTTTCAGGAGCGCGTGCGAGCTTTGGCTGGGGTTGGGGAAGATGATCTGACCCTGTCGGTGTGCGGTGCCCCCCTCGAGGACTCCTGCCTGGTGTCCGAGCTCTCATGCGCAGAGCTTGACCTGACCATCCCCCTGCTCGGTGGTAAAGTGCACGGATCTCTGGCTCGTGCTGGTGAGTGCATACATAGCCCCTATGACATCCCCATGGAGGGTATTCTCAGATCTAGATATGTGTGTAGATCCTTGTGGCTGGCAAGTCCAAATGATTGGTACATGCCTACATTTTGCTCAATACCAATTAAGCATTCCACATTATGATTTACATAATTGTTGGATCATCATCATTAGCCTGTATAAGTCCACAGCTGGACATAGGCCTCCCCCTTAGAATGCAACGACGAACGGAATGTATTGTTGGAATACAGCAGGTCTATTCTCTGTCTTGAGACAGGTTTGCAACACTGGTAAATTGTGTGATCTAACTTTAACTTAACTACTTACTTTAACGTTAACTTTTGTATTAGAAAAGTGATGTTTTACAGCAATGATTGCACAACCTGTTGCAAGATAGATAATATGGCTACGTGACATGACCTTTGACCTTCAATTTTGAACAATAAGAAACCACTGAAAATGAGAACTAGGCTATAGTAAAAGTTTTTGATGCAAAATGTATGAAGACATGAAGCTCCATATATATGTTGAATGCCACTGAACATGACAAAATGCTTTACTTCATTCAACAACCAACCAATCGGGTCATCAGTAGCTCTTTCTTCAGCTGGTAAGGGCCTCTACCTGGCGCGATTTAACCAAGTTTTTTCACTGGAAGTTAAGACGGTATATTGCCCAGCTTCAGGCTACCAGCTACACATCTGTGGCTTTTGTGTTGGACTCATGATGACACCCAGAGTTTGTCAGGGCAGTGGACGCCAGGGTCTGCAGACGTGTTAGGCAGCCGTGTGTACTAATTCTAAATGGGGGTGTTAAGACCTGCACTGACGTCCCGCTGTGGGGTGTGTTGTGCATCAGCCGTGTGTACTGTTGAGCTATGGCATCGAGGTGAATGTGGCGGTAGTTGTCGGCACGGTCATACATACGACGCGCTAACATCACCTCAAAGTCCTCAATGCTGGGGATCTGCATATTACGGGATATTACTTATTCCTTTCTGTTGTGATGTGACCAACAATAATGAAGCATTGACAGAACTTGTAGACATTCATGCATCCAAAAAGAACTCTACTTCCACATGGATTCCACATTTTCTAGTCTTGTGAGGAGGGAGTAAAAAAAACTGAAATACTTGAATTCTGTACTTTGTGATGTAGATATATTGATATATTTGTTGGGTAAATAATTTGGCATTGCACCCAACAAACAGCCTCCACAAAAAGATTCCACCCAACAAATCAAATCGAATCAAATGAAAAAGAAATTTATTCATTGAAATCACAAAGATCATTTTGAATCGTCTTATAAACTAAAATTACTCGTGTTCCAACGTGAACAAGTAACATTAACCTGTTGAACTGCCTAATTTTCTAGGAAAACTACTGTTAAAACTTTTGCAGTATTGTATGGTAAATAATCAATCTCCTTTTTTGTTAACTTCAGGTAAGGTTAAGGGACAGACTCCCAAGGTGGAGAAACAGCAAAAGAAGAAGAAGAAGACCGGACGTGCTAAGAGGAGGATCCAGTACAACAGGAGGTACGTAAACATGATATGCTAACTATAAACTAGCATCTGCCTGCTGCTTTGCTTGTTGTTTATGGGTCAAACCAGGTCATCATCATCATTATCACTAGCCTGTTTACGTCCACTGTAGGACGAGGTATTTGTCATCATGCTTGACAGACTGATTAGTGATCGCATTTCGGTATTAAGTACTCAGGCGGATGCTAGTTTGTCATTATGACCAGGGGATGGGCAGCATTCCCTGGTGTATTCCCTTAGTAAGGCTATTACTGCATCCATGGGAGGAGGATGGGTCTATTCTTAGGCCAAACACACTACAGCACAACTAGGTCCATAGATATGGATAGATTTGGTTGAGATCAACCAAATTTCATCAAATCTGCTACAATCATATTAGTACGATAAGTTAATCAGAAATTAGGAAATCTGTAGAAGAACTAAGATTACCGACATAGCTCTCAGAATGAGCTATTTGTGAGAGTGCAGTGGCAATGGGCAAGCTTGCAGAGCTTACAACTGCTGGGAACACAATTCACTGGGTTTTATCCACCAAAATACCCAGTGATAAACTTGATCTGATACCTGTGTTTGTTTCTAAACAAAATGTATAATATATCTGCTAATAGTACCAAGTGGCCAATGGGAATCATATCCTTGAAACTGTTGCTTTTGTTTGAAGTTTTATGATTTTCGTCACGCTTTTGAGTAGATCAAAAATTAGGACCTTAGTTTTACGAGAGAACCAACATTTAAAAGCATGTATGTGGGCCTAGTTGGTGGATTACATCCGGTATACTCGCGCTCGTTGCGAGTACTGTGGGCCTCGCTGGAGGTAACCACAGCAAAGGCAGGCTAAACCTTGTGTATTCAATATTTTTGCAACTATATTATGTTAGTAAGTGATCAGAGGCCCAAGCATGAACATCTAATCTGACGTTACCGAGATGATTGTAAACATCAAAAATTAACCAATCAACTAACCAAGATTTTAAGCCACTTAGATATTCGTGCTTACTCTAGAACTATAAATACAAAATTATCCTCAAACCTCAATGTGTTTAATAGTATTCTGCATCCATTGCGGCACACTCCGCCTACACAATTCATGTTATTAGACGTGTAACCATGGGGTAATGTGGACAGCGTGGGCAATGGATTATCGTATAGTACACCATTGTTTAGAAGCTTGTTTAGCTAACTCTTGTATGTTATTTTCAGGTTCGTCAATGTTGTCCAAACCTTCGGCCGTCGTCGCGGACCCAACTCTAACTCAGGCTAATCTTATGTAAATAAAATGAAAATATAAAACATCCATTTCACCAAGATTTGTTTCATTTATAACATAGTATTTAATTATGTTTACATGGTATACGTAATTTCAAGATAATGGGACTGCTGTCAGGGTCAGGTATTAGTTTGAACGAATTCGTTACAGCGCCATCTGTATTATCGATTCGTGCAGCATTATTATACTGCTGAACCGCGCCAAAATTGTGATTTTTTATAACAACTTGGTAGTAGATTTAGTTTCAGAGAATGCACAGAATCAACACCAATAAGACGGATTTCTCTAGTAGGTATGCGATACGGGATTGCACTAAAATATAATTACTTTAGTACTATACTTATAAATCTGTGAATATTATAATGAACTTTGTAATATTTGATGGGCAGTTTAGTAACAGTGCCAGCTATTGGTCCATTACTCCTCGATAGATGGCGTTCGAAACTATAGCTATTACTTGCTATTCACCGATAGATGGCGAAATTCCACTATTTTAGGGTTTTTAAGGTCATTCCAAACTACCCACTGTGGTGGTGATTTTGAAATATTCCAAATTGGATTAACCAATTGGGAATATTTCAAATATGTTCTACCATCTCCCTCCACCACGCGATCTATGCTTTGCATTTAAGTTGAGCATTATTAATCATCTCGAATGTCTGATCTCGCATAGCAAATCCCGAATGAAAAAGTAGGTACTACCGAAAATAAAATTCCCGTTACATTTTATTAAACGAGCGAAGCGAGTTCTCTGAGTCAAGTTGGAAGAATCGGCGTTTGTATGTATGTATATTTGTCCGATGAAAACTTCCAAACCGTTAATCCGATCTTCATGAAATTTGGTATGGGAGTAGATAGTATTGGTACAATTTGTAGGTAAGGTTATGAGCTATATCGGTCAGGGGGTTGCTGAGATATTGGGGTCCAAGAGGGGGTAAAAAAAATAAAAGTGAGACAGTCAGATCAAGTGGGGTGTCTAATGAAAGCGCTTTGGTTGGACATTTCAAAACTGTTTTTAATAAGTATTTAGCCTTAGTAGTTTTTGAGATATTAGGGAAAATAAAAAACGTAAAAATCTAAAATTCTAAGGTACTTCCAGCAATCCCACAATGCTGAAATTTGGTATGCTTGTGGCTTTTGTGTCACAACTACAGGGAAAAGTCTGAAACTGAAGAATTTAGAAACTTGTACTCCATAAAACAAAAACCAATATAACTCCCATTTCTAGGAATTTGAATAACGCTGGAGTTCTATGGTTTTCGTCAAAAGGACGTTATCAATTAATTCGTCAGGTACTTGATATAGGTACTAACAGGTATGTAGTATTACGCTTTACGCCCCGTTGCTTAGCCCTATTCAATTAGTATATTACGATACGTGTGACTTAAGTTGCCTTTATTGCACGGCGCTGTGCAATAATAGACAACTTAAGTCACATTTCCTTGATTCTGCTGGGAGGGCTACTCATTTTTTTTTCCATTGTATCATACTTAGGTACCTAATTATAAATGACTGCTCTAAAATAAAACAAGTAAATTAACAAAAATAGTTTATTACAAAACTGTCGCAAAACTGACTTGTTTGATATGATTAAAGTTCTTCCATAATCAATCAATATAAGGTTCATGGTCATAGTTTAAAACAACTGCTTACAATAGAAAATTAAATCGTCAAATATAACAGGTTTCTAAATTGTCATGATTCTATTGTCATTATTATGTATTATTTTTTGCCCATAACTTAATAGATGTTATGCACGTAACATCTATTTAATAGCACCATAGACGTATTTATGGTTTTTTCTTCACATTTTGCTTATAAATCACAGTTTCTGGCTTAGATTTCAACAAAAAAAACGATTTGAAATGTGCTAGCGAAGACCTTTCACAATATTACCACAGTTGTCTTAGTTGGTTGGTTTCGAACACTCTTTTGAATCCACATTTAATAAAAATAATAAAACAGTTACTATTCCAAGGATATAATATATTCTGGGTTTGTTTGTAATATTCTTTATGTTAAAGGTCATTAAATTAAGGTTTCCAATGCCACGGTAGGCATTATACATAAAAACCACTTAGATACAATTCTATATCTAGGTAAGTAAAATAAGTATCACTTTACAACAAGGCACATGCATTAAACATTATTGTACATAACATAAGTACATCAAACACCTCGCACTTTGATATGATTTAAAATTACAATAAAATTAATCTAAGAGTCTTATTATGCACCACATTTAAGTTTATAGTTAGGTACACACGATAATCTACTTTCTTACTCTAACATTAAAGTACAATTTGGCTTCAGATCTCTCCTTTTGGACGACTTCAACAAAGCTGCAACTAATTTAGAGTCTTTGTACTTTAAAACGCCTAGAACTAATTAACTAATTTAAATGCATTCAACTGACTTAACCGAGCAAATTGCAAAGCGAAACAACGTCCCTTGCAGTTTTGTCAAAGGGAAAATGGGAATGTTACTAATATCTAAACACACGTATTACGAAAAATTCTAACTTTAAATTATTCGATATTCAACCTTTGTACATTACAAAACACATTTTGTAAAACATTCCAAAATATTCTATGTAATATAAAATCTCTAAGCAATCCTCATATTCATGGACGAATAAATTCATTGTGATGATTTCCGCAGTCATTCATGAATAGGGGAATTGAACGCTGGAGTTCACACTAACCTGATCCTTGTCGGCCAAGATAACTCTGTTACACTAACTATCAAAGCTTAGACCGGTTCGTATAAAACAGGAAGCCTATGGCACCAAGGTTGGCTCCATAAAGGCTGTTTGAAACTCAAACCTTAGATATGGGATTAAACTTTGGGCGTTCCGATGAGTTACAATCTCAATTTCTTCCACCCATCCATTCCACTTAGTAGCACATCAAAGAACCGGTCAAGAATACACATACTTTATTACACATTGTCAAATCATGGACCGGTTTGTATAAAACAGGAAACCTATGGCACCAAGGTACCCATAATGCACCCATAAAGGCTCTTTGACACTCAAACTTTAGATATGGTTTCAAAAATTGGGTGTTCCGATGAGTTACTATCTTAATTTCTTCCACCCATCCATTCCACTTAGTAGAACATCAGAGAACAGACCAAGAATACACAATGTCAAATCTTAAAACTGGTTCGTATAAAACAGGAAACCTTTGGCACCAAGTTCAGCTACCTGTAAAAGTCTCTTTGAAACTCAAAGTTCCGTTGAGTTTCACCGTTGATTTTTCCACTGTTTCTGTCCACTGTCACGACTTTCAAAAGGCTAGATGACCGGTTCATTTAGAACAGGACACCATTCGCACCTTTCCCGTATTTTGATAAAACAGGTCAAACTTTTGGCGTCCCGTTGAGTTTAGCTCTTGATTTCTCCCACCGGCTGATTTTGTCCACTGGGTAGCACATCAGAGCGGAGGCTAGGAGAAAAGCTCCCGACACGATGAATGAAATGTCGTAGCTTTTTGTGTAATCGAAGAGCATGCCTGAAACAAAATGATTAATTTATTTAATTTCAATGCTAGCAAAGCTAGCTTGGAGAATTGGAATAACTCCTCTTGATTGATGAAGGACCAATAGATCTTTTGAACTTTTCGAAGTCGCGTAAAAATAAAGGAAATTCGTTAGTTGTTGGTAACTGCTTTCCATCAGGTGGGCGCCTCGTTTGCTTGCCAAGAAGTATAAAAAAAATCCTTCAAGGAACTACGAAAAACAATCGGTCTCAGTAATTTTTTTTGAAGGAACTGCAGATACAGAAAGAGCTCAGTAGTTCCTTTAAAGGAACTATTACTAGGAACTATTATACTAGAAGAAACGGATTTACTTAGGCCTAGTTACGGATATTTTAATAAAATAATGATGGCTATCATCTACAGATAACGTGGCTTTTGTTATTACTAACTATTTAGCACCGTAGAAGGACCAAGATCACCGACAGGTCTCAGTATTAGCAAGTTGAAGTGGCAATGAGCAGGCCATATAGCTCACGGAACCGACAACCGCTGGGGAATAAAGGTTTTCGAGTGGCAACCACGAACCGGACGACGCAGTGTAGTAAGGTTTCGATCGACCGACAGCGTTTTAAAGAGCAGGAAGTTGTTGGATGAAGGCGACCGTTCCTCGTGGGGCCTATGTCATAGTAGTGGACTTCTATAGGCTATCTATTTGTATTGACACGAGTTGCATAGAACAATGTGATGTAATACTGCATTGCTTAACCGCTGGCGCCGGCTATTTGTGCCCGCGACTAGATACCGGCGCGGTGCCAAATTCCTACCTTCATGCCCACATTACTATGACCTAGGATAACATAACTGTCACACGCGACCCTATTATTAAAACAATACAGTGCGTTTCTACCCGTGGAATGCTTAGTCAAGGAATAGTTATTATACATGACGGCTATTTGTCTGGCACGTGATAAATTAAACATAAGAGTTACAGTTGACAAAGTCAATTCTGTGCAGCATTCTCTAAAATTAAGTCGTAATGTGTCCGGCTTAAGAATAAATCCTCGGTCACCTCCCGTGGATTTAGTAAACGTCGACTTGGGGATTGGATGCAGCATCCTCTTGAGTAGGTAGGTACTTTACACCAGTGCTAATGCTTTGGGCGAGGTCTATGTCTAGCAGCGGGCTTCTACTTGCTGATCATTATGAAATTTTCTACCTTTTGCGAGGCCTTTTCCAACAGACAAATAAAAGGGAGTGTGATAATTGTAGCGCGGTTTAGCTTTAAGAATGCTGTACATAATAGACACTAGTTACTAGTAGCTAATTAATGAAGAAGTCTCACCAGCAATAGGAGCTCCCAGCAAAGCGCCAAGTCCTTGGAACAGCAGGAAGAGACCAAAGCAGTTCGTCAGCTGCTCCAAACCCAGGTATTCCACCACCAGAATCGAGCGGAGAGACGCAAAGCAAGCTGCAAGAGAACAAAACATGAATACCTTGTTAACTGCATTAATTAATCATATACCTAAGTAGGCGTGGACCAAATAAATAAGTTGGAGTTATCTGACTAGGTACCTAGTAGAATCTTCTTGCGGATTTGAAAAACATCTGAGGATATTCTCAATGTGGATTTAAATCGTGAGCTTATGTTTAAAAGAGAAGCAGGGCTGCAAGTACGTAGGACTCGATTCAATAAATTTGACATTAAAATTCGTCGAAACGGGACTATGTAGAGGTAATAGTCCCGTTTTGTCGAATTTTAATGTCAAATTTATCGAATCGAGTCCTACGTACTTGCACTGCAGTTGTGATAGAAGCAAAATTTTATTGGCATTGTTGATTTATTCAATAATTACAGATCCATGGATCGACTAAAAAGTTCGCGGGAAGACGGTGGATGGAGGCAGCTTAGTTAATGACGTTATGCTTGGTGAATATTCAGTCGGGTCAGCATGGCATTGTATAGGGATGTCTAGAAGTACCTAAACGTCTTACGGATGGCTAATTTATATAGGTCACTTAGTAGTTAGGGAACTTTTTGTAACAGCAATTCTTCTTATTTTGTATCACTGTATTATTTATTTGTGAAATCGAAGTCTTTTTACACATATACTTGTTCTATTCTAATCATTATAAGAGACGGAATAGATTTTCGATCAAGATATCAATTTGGATAAAGAAAATAAATGTTAAGTAGAACAACTCACCCACAGCAAGTCCGAAAATACAGCAATACGCGTACTGGTACGCGGGATGATAGCACAATCCACTCAGCATAGTCGCGATGCCGCCGGCAGTTATCGCAATATTGTTGACCCACAGCGGAGATATCTTCGGGACTGAAGACGCCATACCGCACATCACACGACCAACGATATTGGCGACACCGATTGCAGGCACCAGCCACTTAGCAGCGGTATCCGACATATGATTGGCTTCGCCTCGCTGTTGACAGTATATGAACGGAACGAAGAATCCTAACATGGTGAACATTCCACTCAGAGCGAGAATGACGAACGTTGGCGATTTGAAAAGGCTCACGTCCAACATGGTTGCCAATGTTCTTATGACCGCTTCGGGGCAGAATCTGCATTTTCCCGGCTGATCTTCTTGGACGTCTTCTTTCGTCGGGACATGGGTCACGAATGCATGGTATCCTAAAGATGTACGGGATGTGTATTGTGGTAACCTGGTCAAACTAGCACCGAAGAATATGTCGTCTCGGTACAAGGGTCTGGCTACTAAGTCAGCGTGGGAACGGCGGTAATTATGATGGTGTTGTGTTGTGACAATTTTCATCTGCGTCGGAGTTGAAATGAGAGGTTCAGTGTTGTCGATGTTGCTGTTAGAGTCTTCTTGTTCGTCTTTCTCTGCGACTGAGACGTCGATGAACAGCGGTTTATTTCCAAGAGTGTTTTTGATAGCTCCGGCATTGGCGGACGCTCGTCTTCCTAAGTGATTAGTGAGATGTGAGTTGCTGCCGCGGAAGACTTCTTCTGCCGTCGGGTAACGGGTGTTGTTCGGCACACCCATCCAAGTGTGAGGGCTGGCTTTGTTCGTAAAGCGCATTTCTGGGGGCATGGAGATTCCCGAGTCGAGTTTGTTATGCAGTTTGATCATACTGTTGAGTTTCTCGACGGCGACCTCGTGGCGGCGTGCAGTGTCTTCCTCGGGATCATCAAGCGTGACGCGGACGGGCTTGAGAGGACGGAACATCGCGCCAAACAGAATGCAGAGGAGGAGCATACCTGAAAATAAAACAATTGTTATTTTTGAGATAAAATTAAAAATGTCTGAATTTGTTGAGCGGAATATAGAGCTACCTGAGAAGCAGGCTAAGTCAAAAATTAGACCAGATAGACACCGGTAAGCCGAGCGCCCTCCAATATGAACACTATTAGAACTTGGTAGAGCACAAACCTGCATGCACTAGGATAGTCAGCCGCCAGCTGCCCAGGTTCTCCAAAAGAGTGCTAGTCAGCGGCCCCATTGCAAAGGTGCCGAAACCAGACCCGCAGAGCGCGAGACCGGTCGCTAGCGCCCTCCATTTCTCGAAGTAGAAACCGACTGTCAAAACTGCAGGTAGGTAGATCATGCACAGACCGATTCCTGTGAACAAAGTAAATGGATTTAAGTATTGTAATCTTGAAAAGAGCTTTGCATAAAACGCATCGGCAATGCTTGTGTTGCAGAAGTCAACAAGCGAAGATGTTTACCGCTTAGGCGGGCCGAAAGCGTGTTTGCTTAACTGAACAAACTATTAAGCTCTGAAGAAACCATCAGGACGTCCAAGAACCTAAACTTTGAAGGTGTGGAATGTGATATGATAACCACCAATCTGCTCGTATCAGGCTCGCTATTAGTCGCTAGAATAGACGTCAAACCCAACAGTGGTAAATTTTACAGACTGATGTTTAAAAGCTAACATACCTCCAAGGATGCCGTAGACTAGGTAGAGGTATTCGACGCTGCTCGCGTAGTAAGACAGCGCAAAGGCAGTCGCGGATATAATACTACCCATGATCGTTACTGCTCTGAATCCGAACCTGAAATAAAAATAACTTGCTACAGAAAATACATGAAAAAAAGTGCTAAAATGATTCAGTATGCCAGTTTATGTGTATAAAAAGAGCAGAGGCACGTAAGAGTAAAACATACAATAAAATAAATATTCGAATGAGTGTGTATTTCCGTACATAATTTTTCCGACTGCATGGAAAAATCCAATGGTGCACGACCGCATTTTGAAATCACGACCTAAGGATCGACAGTCGGTGTCACCAGCCACTACACCAGTAGACTATAGACATCTCTGGCTGTGCTTTGGAACAATATCGGGGCTGTTTTCCGTTTTATAAGAAACCGTTCTAGAAAGGGAAAAAAAAACTTAAAATATACTTAGATGGACTTACTTGTTAGCAAGTGCCGAGACGAATGGTCCTGCTAGAAGATAGAAACCAGCCAATAGAGAATTCACTGGAGACACTTGACCTTCGGTTATCTGAAACAAAACAAAATTAAATTAGCAAAATAATACAAAAAAAACCCGTTAAACAAAATCTTGGCATTATTTCGGATCATGTTTGCCAACAACTGGCGCTAGATTAGATTAATTAATTTATCAAAACTTCGCATATTTTTCTAGAAGAAAGCATTTTTGTCTAATTTTTCTTGGTACGCAAGTGAATCTGCGGGCAGATGTTAGTAGGCGATAAGTTACTGAAGAATTATTGAAGACTTTCTATAATTCAAGATGTTAGCGAATGTAGAGGCAAGTTATAGAGCAGATAATCTTTGAAGACAGAACTTGACTTTGTTTGACAGAAAGGATGTTGAATGAAATAGCGGTCAGCGATAAGCGCGCCCATTGTACTGTTAATTTATATAGGTATTCCCAGTGAAGAATAAATTGTTAATCTATCTATTTTTATAAAACACCTGAAATCCAGCTTTGATCAAAATCCTGAGACAACAGAACAACAGATGTTTCAAATACGTTATAAACAGTTTTTTTTTTTTTTTATAACCTTACTTACTCGTAGTTTGCATTTGACTTTTGATTTAGCGAATGTACAATTCCGTTTACTAAGTGCAGCTTTTTATTACATTTAAAACACAATTTATGATACTTTCATATAAATTGCTTTACGATAAGTGCATACGGAGGAATTAACTTCATTTCCTTAATAGCGTGAACTGACCCGCTGTCCTCGTTCATAATTGCCGCAACAACACGGTCTATGCACATTATAAATTACTTGTACCTAATATTATTATTACTATTTGATTAACAGTTAACATGTTTCAATGGAATAAGACCGCAGGCACATTGAGATGAATATTTATATAACTGACAAAGTTTAGAGCACTTAATGAATAGGTAATAATAAAGTTTTGCCGTGGTATGTCCGACCTAAGAATATGACCCTCCATATCCTCCCAAGGATTCCGTAAAAGCCGTCTAAGGTATTGCGCTAGGGGATGGACAGCAGCATCCACCTAAGTCATCATCACCAGCCTGTTTACGTCCACTGCTGGGACGAGGCCACCCCCATTGTATTCAATACAATGGGGGTCTTCAACGGAAGACCAGCGCTAGGTTGTTTAGGCGGCCTGGCAAATGCTGAGTTGGGGACCCTTTTGTGGTTTGCAAATGGCACACACATTTTGTCATTGTTATTTTAGGTGTGTGTTTTTTGTTAGATCATAAATAAACTGTTTTTCTTTCTTTCTTTCAATACAATTTGCCGTAATCACCACGTTAGGCAGGCGGATTGGTGATCGCAGAACAGTGTTAAGTACTCAAGAGGATGCGGCTGACCAACCCTGATGTAATCCTTTAGTAAGGCTTTTATTACATCCACAAGAGGAAACTGAGGGGTCTATTCTTTTAGGTCTAGGCTGGACACGCCATGGCCTTTCTCCACCTTAGTACTCAACACGAATACTGCGGTCACCAAACCGCCTGCCATGCGTGGTCATTTTGGTAATTCCCCACATTGTATTTAATGGGGGAGGCCTTGTCCAGCAGTAGACGTCTGAAGGCTGCTGCTGATGATGATGATGATGATAAATAAAGATTTACCTACGACAAAAAAGAAAACAGAGGTAGCGATTCTGTGCAGTATTATCAAAATTTAAAGTGCGCTAAAGTTATCACGCGCTCTTTCTAATAGACTGAAATAAAAGGAACTGCGATAATTTGAGTGGTACTTAAAACAAAACAAAAAAAAAAGAAGGATTTGGTTCTCTGGTAAATTCAGAGAACGCTGCACAGAATAGCGCCAAAGCTTCAAACTAAGATTTAAGTTTAAAAATAGTTTGAATTTTGTTTTCGTCAGTAGTTTTATACGTGAACTGTGTAACAATATAACCAAATAAGTAGGTATTTATGTTCCTAAACAACCTTGAACGCAGTCAGGTACTTTATTCAAAGTCAATGTCACACTGCTGTCTATTACATAACTTTTTTAGCCAATTGTTGTGTAGATGCCTACCTAATGTTCGGAATGAACATATGAATATTTATATTAGTAGGTACACAGTGACAGCGAAGCGGGACTATCAGGGTCAAGCTACACATCATCGTATGTGAAGCATATCGTTATATCACTCCAATTACATCCCATAGTACACTAGTAGCTGTTTTGTATGGGATGACGTCCGAACGCACGATGTTGATAACACAATAAAACATATATGACGATGATGAAGTATATGATGATGTGTAGCTTGACCTTACTTCGCAGTAGCTTTAGTCGCGTCGGTTTGGGCATATCTTCACAGTGATATCGTATGTAAATAAGTTTAGTAAACACCTTAGAATTAACATAACATAACACTCAACAGTCACATACATAGTCCTGACCTCATACTAGGATTCCCTGTGTCGTGGGTTTTAGGAATTACGAGTAGCATGGTACCACAACAACTTCGAGCAACACGGAAGGGAGTAGCCATTTGCAGCGTTCCCCTCTGTCAAACTACAAGCCAAAGTAGGCGTATGCGTTTAATAAAACTAGTTTAGGTTTGTTCTTATTCTGAGGTGTGCAAGGTTTGTTAGTGTGAGTGTCGTCATTACAGTGTTGTATTTGGATGTGTACATGCGGAATTGCGCTTGTTGTGCACATTTCCCCCCGCAAAAAAGAATTATTTGAATGGTAATACATCGCTAAGGCTACTCCCTTCCGGCCCACGGCACGAAGTCCGTGTTGCTCGAAGCACAACAACCAGATCTAAAGCAAATATTTGCAGTTCATGCAAACATTTGTTCCGCAGCGGGAATCGAACCCGCAACCTCTTGCTTCAATTGAAGCTTAATAGTACAGCACCTGAAGTAGGATCTCATGAAGGCGATTTTGAATATTTTATTAGTGGTTAGGTATATAAACTGTTATTGGCTTAGGTATCCGGCCTAAGAATAGAACATCTCCATCTCCTCCAGTGGATGTCGTAAAAGCCGACAAAGTGATTATACCCAGGGATGGGCAGCAGCATCCACCTGAATACCACCGGATTGGTAATCGCAATATAAATTAATAAATAAAACTTTTCTTCTAAATAACATCTATTTTAGGCTTCTGTAGTATTTTTTTAATTATGTATATCATCTGCATCAGCTGTCAGACACCCCCTTTGAATGCTATGGGGGGATTTGCCACAAACACCACGCTTGGCAGACGGCTTGGTGATCGCAGTGTTGTTGTACTCAGGTGGATGCTGCTGCTCATTTCCTGGTGTAATCCTTTATTCAGCTTTCACGACATCCACGGGAGGAGATGGATATATTCTTAGGCCAGGGGTGGCATTTTTGAAAGTCATAGAGTTATTTATTTATTTATTTAATGGGTTCACAAAACAGATTACAATCAAATAAGCGTACACATAAACATTGAGAATAGTTCAGATCTAGATTCGTAATCAACTATGTAAACACGACAAAGTTACAGTGTTGCAAACTTATAAACTAAATTACCCATAAACCGGGCACTGAAAAAAAATTAAACATTGTTATCATTGAAACCTAATATCAAGATTTTAAAGAGACATCGCTTTAAACCCGTTGGTATTAGGATCAAAAACATCCAAGTCGTTAAAAGAAAAAGCCAGCTCGTTATACCGACGACACATTCTAGGAAGAGGATTGTTAAATGAGGTGTTGTTTTTATATATTCTTATTGCAAACAATGCTAAAAAATGCTATTAAATGCTTAATGAGTTACTAAATGTCGACAAAATTGCCGTTTATTCCACGATTTCCAAATTTCTATACATCTGAAACTACTCATTGATGGCTAAAATTCTTATACCTATGATATTAATACAAGTGCCTCCTCCAATATATCTGAAAAACGGTATATAACGGTATATGTGACCTTTTTGATGATATTTAGTCACTCAGTGACTTTCAAAAACGCACCCCAGACACCCTAACTAAGGCATGCTGATAATAAAGGGGCAACTTTAACTTTTTAAGGTGTACAAATTATAAAGCTAGGTTATGTTAGCAAGACCTATAACTGTCTTGTGTTCAAACAATGAGTTAGAGATAACAACATAGTAAAATGTCGTACCGTTACATAGATAGCGTGCAAAGTCTAGTCTAGACACGTCGTGGCTGCCTACAGAGGCAGTGTGGTCCTATTTACACAGCCACTGTGCATTCGACCTGACAAACACTCGTATTAGCATAACGGTGCATAAGCTCTAAGCTTAGAGTGAAAATACCAAGTGCGGCTAAGCAAATACGATCCGTAGACACGAATACGAATGAAAGAGTTTACATAGTAAGTAGTTTGATCGGCATAACGTCGACATAGACACAGGAAAAAAATAATTGATCTGCGTAGCGTGAACGTAGACATAGAAAACAAATAGTTTGACCTGCGTAGCGTCGGCATATTATACACAGGAAATAAATAGTTGATCTTCATAGATATGACGTAGACATAGAAAAGAAAGACTTTTACCTGCGTAACGTCGGCATACTATACACAGAAAATAAAAAGATGATCTGCGTAGCGTGAACGTTGACATAGAAAAAAAAAAGAGTTTGACCTGCGTAGCATTGGCATATTATGCACAGGAAATAATACGTAGCGTTGGCATATTATACACAGGAAATAAAGAGTTAATCTGCGTAGCGTGTACTTAGACATAGAATAGAAAGAGTTTGACCTGCGTAGCGTCGATATTTTATACCTATACCTACAGGAAATGAAGAGTTGATCTGCGTAGTGTGAACTTAGACATAGAAAAGAAAGTGTTTGATCTGCGTAGCGAAGAAAACTTTATCTCCCGAGTAAGCTATGTCAAACTATGTGCTGTCGATGTAAGCTCTATGGTTTATTTTGCTTCTGCGGTTTAGTACTGAATCGGTATTGAACGTCAATATGCCCTTCGATAGTTCAAGTAAACATAAATGTTATTGTGTCGTTAAAGCGTCAATACAATATCGAAAAAGGAAATGTCGTAAATCAAGCTAATGGTCCGTATGTGGCATAAAGTTGTTATTCGCATAAGGTATGAAAGATAACAAGTATATCTTGAACATTTATAGTATCGTAAAGTACCTTTACGTAAAGTACCTTTTTAGAATTAGCAATTTGAAGTGGCAATGGGACATATAGCTTGCAGAACCGACAATCAATGGGAAATAAAGGTTCTCGAGTGGCGACCACGAGCCGGAAGACGCAGTGTAGGAAAGGCCATTTCGATTAACCGACGACAATTTTAAAGGTCGTAAAATGTCGGTGGATGGATGGTCTCAAGACCAGTCGTCGTAGCACTATGGGGGAGGCTTATGCCCAGCAGTGGATGTCTACAGGCTGATGATGATGAAGGTACCTCCTGGTATACTTCTGGGGTAAGGACCCTATTGAAATATCATGAATCAAACCAATTTAACAAGTAACTATAAGTAGCGGCACGTAAGTCTAGCGCTGAACGAAACGTGGAGGGGATAGTTGCGTATGTTTACTGTAGCGCATGCAATACAATTAGAAGATAGATAAAGAAAGAAAGAAAGAAAATTTATTTATTTCACACATAGAAAACACAACACAAGATTACACAAAAAGAAAAAACAAACAGAAAAAAAAATTATCATTAAAAATAAACATGAAGATATAAGTATATAGACTAATGTGTTGTGTGAGGTGAAATAGGACCCTGTCTCAGCATAAGCTGCACCAGACCTGGAAAAGGCGTGCCGTTCCTAGGTCGGCGCGGCGCTGGTTTTCAGACAGAGCCTAGGTGAAGCCACGAACATCAATAAACACCGGGTTGCAATAAATAGGCATAGATAGAGATAGAGATCCGTCCCAAGCATACCTTAAAATTCTGCGCAATTTTGGATTGGGTTGAGTTAAGAATAGAAATTTAATGAAAATGGTTTGAGTCGATATAAATACCTGAATGGGATGACCTTCATTGGGTTGAGTTAAGAAGCACTCCAATAATGGTCAGCGCTAGAGTTTCGTGTCGCTACTTGTAACCTACTAGATATTTCGTTTATTTTCAAAAACATTGTAATGAATGAATTTAAAATACTGAAACGTTCAACTAATTATAAAATCACGCAGACAATGAATGTCGTTGTAAGGTACAAACCTTCATTCATTGTCGATTGTTGTGGCGTGATTGATTCCATAATTTAACAACACGGAATCCGTGTTGAATTCATTCAATTAATCGCTTAACTGGTAACTATTTTGTACTCAAGAGGCCCAATTCTCCAATCTACTAATAGTGACAGATATATATGCGACTGACACGAGATTAAATTGTAATTTAATCGTTTTTTAAATTAGAGTATTGGGCCTCTGTTCTTGTGGCATTATAAACACGTTTAACAAGATCGGCTATCTTCATTTTTATAGAGCGTTCTGTGTCGCACTTCGCACGCATGATGGTGCTGTATCAAACTCAAGCCCAATTCTCGTAATTAAAAACTGGTCAAGTGCGAGTCGGACTCGGGTGGAGAGGCTTCCATATAAGAAGGATACCATAGTAACCACTAGACTAATTAACTTACTAGTAGTGAGTTCAACACAATTTTATTCGCATTTTCTCAGTAGTTTCACGGGAATTTAAAGATTTAGGATTTTTATTTAGGTTAAAGAAATAAAAATACTAAATTTGGTTAACTTTAAATTAATTGTAATTGTTGGGTTGTAAAAATTACGAGAATTAGCATTTTGGTTTTAGCAAATCGGTACCGTTAGCACCTTATCCTACTTAATATTATAAACGCGAAAGTTTGTGAGTATGGATGGATGTTTGTTACTCTTTCACGTAAAAACTACTGAATGGATTTGAGTGAAATTTGGAATGGAGATACTTTACGCCCTAGATTAACACATAGGCTACTTTTCATCATCATCATCATCATCATCATCAATTTTCATCATTTTTCACGCGGGTGAAACCGCGGGGCGCAACTAGTATATAATATGTACAAAGTGCCACAGACAGCAGCAGTCGTAACCTGGGGTGCGATTTTTGTTAGTCATCTAGTGACTAAACGTCAGTAAAATTGCCGTTTATTCCACGATCTCCAAATTCCTTTATATCTGAACCTCATTGATGACTAAATTTCTTATACCTATGATATCAATACAAGTGCCTCCTCCAATACATCTCCTGAAAAACGGTAATTTGCGGCCTTTTTAATCATATTTAGTCACGCAGTCACATTAAAAAATCGTACCCCTGTACTATAAGTGTTCTTCTATTGCTTAATAATGAGTTCTAAGAAGTAAGTGTATTTCCTTAGAGTAAAATTTATGTTTAAATTTAACTGCGTGTCACGGGCAGTAGAGCAATGTCGCTCTCGATAAGCTATCTGTTCCATATATCCTTTAATTGTTTTAACGATTACAAAAGAGTGCTTAACTTTACGAGTATCCGGTTAGAGTATCCGGTCCGGAAAGTAGCATAATATATAAAAAAAAGTATCAGAATACAAGTTGTTCCGTACCTAAGTGGTGCTCCGTACCTAAGTGGTGTTCCGTACCTAAGTGGTGCCCCGTACCTAAGTGGTGCCCTTGCGCTAGTTGCCCCGTACCTAAGTGGTGCCTTGCGCTAGTTGCCCCGTACCTAAGTGCTGCCTTGCGCTAGTTGCCCCAACCTAATTTTAACGGTTGAGCCTTCCGCGCTCACCAAAAGTCCGGTAACGCAGCATTAGCGATGCGCGACTATGAATAAAAGTATTCGAACTAGTCGACTAATAAATTCATCCAACTAGTGCGACTGAAGTCGTGAACACCGAATGAATTCGTTCATCCATCCAAGTCTGGTTATTGGCCTAAGTAGGTACTTTGATCACCAATCACAATGTTCCACCACCTATCGGAAGCCGTGTCGCGCTTCGTCCGCACCAGTCGTGAATTCGTATCCATTCGGGGTTTTCCGCTGCGGGTCGTACAAGTATTACTGAAAATAGTATTCGTTTATTCGAATAACTTTTCTAGTTTAGCATGAGTTTAGCACTATTTTTCAAGTCGACTGAGAAATTCAGTATAGTGGCATATTATTCGATAGTAAAATTTAGTTATAGTCGCGCATCGCTACGCAGCATCGCCATCTGAGGCCAACTGCATTTAGTCCTTCAGAAAAAAAAACAAGTTGTCAGATAATATACAATTCAGTCTCTATTCTGACAACTTTTAGTGTGGTTGTAAATTAATGACGAGAATAGCCTTCTGTAGTCTACACCCCTTCATAATAGGGATCACACCTATCCTACAAACACAAGAATAAAAATACATACCGTAAAACCGGGTTACTTTAACCCTAAGAGGTAACTTTGACCCAAATCGGGAAAAGTTTGATTTCACACGAATCATGACAGATTCGTGTGAAATCATTCCGGAGCGAGCCCAGGACCTGCCATCTGTCAATTTAAGTAGAAACTACGAGCAGAAATTACGCTCACACCGCAGGGCGGCAAGTTCAAACTTGGGCCTAAGTTACCTCTCAGGGTTAAAGTAACCCGGTTTTACGGTACTAACATATAAAATAGCTGGCGTATGTTAAAAGGAGGTACGAAAATTCGTAAAGTTAACCCAAAAAATTCATCAACAATCTCGTCATGTTATGAAAACTGTTTTCATGTTTGTTTGTAAATATAACAAATGGAAAATTGACAAAAATGCAAACATTACGCAATGTATGATGAAACTCGTCTCGTTTAATTCAAATAGAACTTTTATTTATCTTTGGCACCAACCCAGCTGTGTAGGCAGACTTGTATAATAGGTTCGTGTCACTCCAAAGCGACGTTCAAGATAGATAGATAGATAAATAGATAGAAAATTTTTGATTGCATATAAAAGAAGTACAAAGGACTGCTAAAAAGCATTATCTTCCAGATAACCTTGGTGTATTGCGGAAAAAAATATGTGTCGGTAGTGCACAGAATAGTAATAGAATTAGCTATATCACCATTGTTTTCACCATTTTTTTTGACCTCCCCCATAGAATGTCACGAGCACGACCAACGATCTTGAGCCGCCTCCATCCATCGACTTCCTGCAACGTTTATGTCTTTATTCCATCGAGTGGAAGGCCTTCCTCTACCGCGTCGTCCGGTTTGTGGTCGCCACTCGAGAACCTTTAGTCCCGAACGGTTGTCAGTTCTGCGAGCTATACCATTGCCACTTCAAATTACTAATTCTGAGAGCTATGTCGGTGACCTTAGGTCTTCTACGGATTCAAAGTTTGAGGATGAGCAATTCGAATTTCAAATTAGGGCCCCTAATAAGACTTAGGTTAGGTTTCTTGCTGTTCCTTGCAAAAAGTGTTTTTCCTATTTCTGCCACCAGGCAACCGCTGGCGTTGTAGTGAATCTTCTGTAAGTTAACACTATTATTTATTCTGCGGTGTAGAATAGTCAGACAGGCCGTTTAATTTATTTTTATCGAAGAATTATCGTAGCTCTGTTGTCTATTGACTGAGAGGTCAAACGAATGTGAGACATTCAGATACCTACTTCGAAAGTTAGTCTCGAACGATCGTGGAAAAGTTGTAGAGAACTCGATAAAAATCCGATCTGTGCGACCTTCTCAACGTTATAAACGGATGACTACACTGCATAATAAAACGGTTTTATACTCCTACACAATAACTGCTATTTGTCTTTGGAATCATCTTTCTTCCAGTTATCACGTAGCTAGTTCAGTTGAGGTGGTCAGATCTAGAATCTATAATATTTTACTCAGCAATATACTTATGTTATGTATGTATATATCAGTAAGATTAGTGACTATTTATCAGAAAATTTCCAAAATTTCTAATCTAATTGTCTTATGTTTTTATTAAAATTCAAAGAACAAGTTAAAGTTAAGTTTTCTTGTCTCGTTTCAAGTCTCGAGGCCGAGATCGAACATTGCCCTCTCACTGTTATGTGAGAACTTAATGCACTACTACATTCACGAGGGTTACCGACTACAAGACTCAGTCCCGCAGCTAGTGCAGTGGATGTGGGGCGAAAACCTCACGCTAAATTATATCGGTTGTAAAAAGATTGTTCCCTAAAACTGAAGGAATAGGTACCCCTACACAAAAACCCCAGTTTTTTCTGTGTGTGTGATCGAGATTCACGTTGCAGATGTCACATTTAAGTTTTCGAAGGGGGGTAAAACCCCACGGTTTATAGCCGTGCGTGCATGCTGCCGAAGGTCCTTCTGACGGCGCATTGAAAAAAGTCTGGATTCCTTGATAGTAGCGTTTAATTCGATAATAATAAAGGTTACTGATTTTGTATCAATTTGTATAAATGTGACAGGTGTCAAAAACATTACATAACACATATAACTCAACAGTCACATACATAGTCTTGATCCCACACTAGGATTCCAAATTTGGTTAAAATTCACTTGATTGCATATCCACGCAGTTTGAGAAATAACAAAACAATAGGATTCTCTGTGTTGTGGGTATCAGGAACTACGAGTAGCATGGTACCGCCGGTAACACCCAGACCCAGAACAAATATTTTCAGATCATTACAAACATTTGTCCCGCAGCGGGAATGGAACCCGCAACTTCTTGTCTCTCAGCCGGCAACTCGCCCGCCGCGCCACAGAGGTCGTCAGAGGTATCACATGTGAATTTAAAATATGACGTATTGCCGGCATCTATTCGGATAACCGACAAGCCCCAATCCTAGCTCCGGCTCTCTTCAAGATAGTGGAAAACTTCCAATATTGTTGCTGGACTGGATTTCATACAAGGCTCCTGCATTCATCAATATTGGAATGAGTGAGCAACATTTATTTAAGTACCTACTTTGGTTTCGCTTTCTAGGGTTTAATCTGAGATAGCGGTCACCCGGTTTTACCCGTGTATCCTCCCACTGGGGAACTGAAATTCGGGATTAAGCGTCCTATGTATTATTCTTGGTTTTAATCTCTATATTTTTCATCAAATTAGTCTAGTCTTTCCAAGGTCAAATACGTTCAACTTAAAAAATTTGAAGAGATTCGATTTTGTCTATATGAATCCCGAATGTTTGATTGATGTTTTGAAGGCCTATATAAAAACAAGAAGGAAAAGAAGTAGGCGTTTAAGACGTGAAAAGTTTTATTTTCGTCATGCAACTTATGTTGAACGTATACCTAAGTAAAGCTATTATTAGCGTCGAAAAAGAAAGTTTAGGCATATAGAAAAGAACCGAGCGTAAGAAAATTCACGATAACTTTCATGGAAAATGAAACAAAAATGCCAAAATCCTTTCGATTCGACAACCCTAAACGCGATCACTGGTAATTTCCGCAATTGTTGGCCGATCGATCGGGTGCCAATTGTGTAATTAATTGTCTGTGCCCGAGCTTCTGCACTATTGTTTATTCTGTGTGCTGTGACGTCAAAAGCTTATCTCATTCGATTGTAGGTCGATCACACTTCATGTAATAAGACCAATAACACAAAAAGACTCGGTCGATTTGAAACAATTTTTTTTTATATCGAGAAACAAAATACTTACTTATCTCAAATTATAATGTTGCTAGAGTGCGCGCCAGATAAGTCTGCGCGCAGCTTAGGTTCATGATTGAATAGATACAAATCAATCTTCTACCTCTCTTCTCTTAAATCTTGGGCCACTCATGGAAACTAGATAAATATAAAAAGAACAGCTAGTACCTATGCCCAGTACTTCTAATCTGAACAGCCAGAGTCAATACGCCTCCAGGCGCGCGCAAACTTATCTTGCGCGCACTCTACAGATCTGATTTCTTTAAAATACGTATTTTGTTTATTGAATTAATTCGATAAATCAGATCTATTATAATTTGAGATAAATAAGTATTTTGTTTCTTAACGGGTATGTTCGTTACCTTATTATAGAGCTGTGGTAGTCTCGGCCTAACAATAGGACTCCTCCAACTCCTGTGGATATCGTAAAAGGCGACTAAAGGATTACGCCAGGGGATGGGCAGCATCATCCACCTGAGTACTTAACACTGAACTGCGCCTACGAAGTGGTGATTATCACAATCCCCCTCATTGCACACCATGGGTTTTACGCTATGCATGCTATGAGGGAGGCCTCATCCCAGCAGTGGATGTCTACCGGCTGATAATCATGATAATGATGAAAGCCTTATTTCGAAAAGTTATTTGCTTATACCTACTAACTTATATCAACCATTAATTATTTCCCAGCATTGAATGAAACATTGAATGGTAGCTCGTTAGAGCCTATTGGGGCCTTGGCCTTAACATAATTGTAATATTTATTGTTTACATTTTACATGCTAGATTGCGTTCAAGAACTTAGTTACTCTAGTTAAACTAGGGTTGGTTAACCTTGAGTAGGTTATACATAGATACACAAGTGATAACAAATTTAGAGTGAATCTCTTTAGGTAAATATATGAATCTCACCAATTTTAATTTAGACTTTGTTGAAATTGTTAAAAGTTCACATCTTTAAACTAGATGTCGCTACTGACCAAGTTAGGCCACGCTATTTTTACGTTATGGCAATAAACAACTTAAAATCTATTTAATTGCACACAGCGCTGTCAAATGTGATAACAGAGGGAGTTTTTTGCTGAGGGTTTTGAGCTTTTTGCCATACGTTCATATATATAAATGTTATGCGTTAGTATAGAAAACAAAAACCACTTTTATGAATGGTGTCTGTTGATTATAGTGACAGAAGGCGACACCAGGATAACTTAGGTTAGGGAGCATCACAATGATGTATGTGGTTACAAATGCAATGCTAAGCTATTTTTGAATGCTGTGCGATGTGTACCTAGCAGCTGTAGTGTCTCTTAGTACCAAGACAAACCTTGCAGGGTTTTATGGTACCTACTTATTATATGTAAACAACTTTAAGATGAATAAATAAAAAAAAAATTGTATTGGCACTATATATGAATGCTAGCTTGATCAGTTGACCAAAACTCAATTATTCTTAAACACCTTTTTGTAGATGGCGCCGAGATGCGCTTGCGCATGCCACCGTTGATGATAAATTAGTTGCGTCTGAGAAACCGTTAAACGGTTATCGATACAACATCATGGAATAAATACTTGGGTTTGGTTATTTGAAATAAAAATGTAGGGTGTAAGTATACCCTTTCGACTCCCCCTCTAGTGGAGTAGGCCCTCCACTCGATAGACTTAAGACACCGATCGATGGTCATCTAGTTCGCATAAATGACAACCGTTGGGGAACAAAGGTTCTCGAGTGGCGACCACAAACCGGACGACGCGTTAGAAGAAGGTTCTCAAAGACATTATAAACGTCGTCGCAGGAACTCGGTGGATGTAGGCGGCTCAAGACCGTTCGTCATGGCATTCTAGGGGGAAGGCCTATATCCAGCAGTTGAATTCTACAGGCTGATGATGATGATTATGATCTACCTATGGGTAACTGAATTTGCCCCGTGGTCACCATATCCCAGTTAATTTGTATGCGGTATGGAGTCGTACTTGAGTGAACCTCGGAAATAACATAAATTTAATCAGCCTCTTAAATTAAATTAAATCGGGCTCGGAATTAAATCGATTTTTATAAGTGCTGGGTGCGATTTTTTAATGTCACTGAGTGACAAATCGTCCGTAAAATTGTCGTTAATCCCCAATTAAATCGGGGATTAACCCCGACGGTTAGATCGCTTTTCAGGCGATTTCCAAATATATTTCCTGAAAAACGATGATTTGCAGTCTTTTCAATGATATTTAGTCACTCAGTGACATAAAAAAATCGCACCCTTGATTTCAGTTCTATCCACATTAAATTTTAGTTAAACGCGGTTCTGTACAGTTTTGGCTTACAAACGGACAGACTTTCACATTATATATAAATTAGTTACCAAAATACGTCTGTTTGAAACTTGTTTTGAGTAGTTATTGAAGGATCTTGATTAGCCCCGTCAGTGATAAAACCAATAATTTTGCTCATTGGAGCGCATTAAAAAAGATTTGCAGTTACCTTAATTGAATAACGTTACTTTTACTGTCACTTTTAATCAAGGATACATTCATTGAAATATCTGCACCAATAAGCACACTCTTTATATTTATTTTTAGGGTTCCGTAATGGTGTGTTACGAAACCTACGTCTGTTTACTGTTCACATGAACATGTTTACGTCCGCTGGAAGAAAAGAGAGAAGAGTTCGTTGAATACAATGGGGGGGTGTTTGCCATAATCACCACGCTTGGCAGGTGGATTGGTGATCGCAGGATTGGTGTTGAGTACTCAGGTGGATGCTGCTGCTAATCCTTAGTCGAGTTTAACTACATTTACGGGAGGAGGACGGGTTCTATTTTTAGGCCAGGCACACAACGGCAACAAAAAAAATAACTAAAAAAGTTACAAAAATTACTCAACTCCTATGCAATTTCAATTTTAGGTGTAGGTACCAAATTCACAACTATATACATGTCGTTAGCCGAAATAACTATGGACGGAACACTTTGGAACTCTAATCGTTCTTGCCCGTATTTATTTTCATTTGAAACCATAATCATGAATTATATGCGACAAAAAACTAGTCTAAATACTGACAGGTTGTTTCGAATAAACACTTTGGTACGCAATGTGCTGGATTTAAAGCCGTCATTTCACACTCTCTTGGTAATTAGAATTAATTTTCTTTGACCCACTTCAAACGAATTGCCTTGGATGATAAGCCTTGCGTTCTAGTCATCACCATCATCATCATCATCATCAGCCTGTAGAAGTCCACTGCTGGACATTGGCCTGCCCCCTATAGAATGCCACGATGACCAGTCTTGAGCCACCTCCATCGACCGACTCCTTGTTACGTTTATAATGTCTTTAGTCAATCGAGTGGAGGGCCTTCCTCTACCGCATCATCCAGTTTGTGGTCGCCACTCGAAAACCTTTATCCCCCAACGGTTCAGTTCTGCTAGCTATATGACTGTCCATTGTCATTTCAACTTGCTATTTCTGAGAGCTATGTTCTTGGTTCTTCTATGGATTTCCTCATTTTGGATTCTATAACGTAGTGACGCCATTAACATAGCTCTCTCCATAGCCCAGTGTGACTTTGAGCTTGTCTATACGGTCACGTCTGAGTCATTCTCTAGGTACAATGACTATAAACAATTATAATAAACAAGTATTGGAATGTTCGACGCTTTGAGTGGAAACTGGTTTTTCGATTAATTATTCTCATTTTCTGCGAATCTGCCTTTGTATGTAAATGTATCAAAGATACGGACAAAGCAATAATATTATTATAAGCAATAACAACTGGATGAAAATCCGAAGACCGGTCTTAGTGGCACACACCACCTTGGTAGAGTCATGTGATAGATTGATAGATCAACAATATATTGCACAACACTGCTCTAATTATTGAACGTTTATTCAGAATAATAATCTTATTTTATGTCACTGCGTGCGTAGTAGGTAACTATTACTTATAACTTTTCATTTAAAAAACCGACTTCCGCCATTGTATTCAACTAAATATTTGGATGAAAAAAAAATTATGAAAGAATCATAGTGGTGAAAGGATTATGATACTTCCTGAATGTAAATGCTTGGTTTGTTGCTGAAAATATCAAAATCGCCATATGTATGTCTACAATATTTGAGGAGTTCCCTCAATTCCTCATGGATTCCATCATCAGAACTGGATTCTGAAAATGGGACCAATCTGGAAGTATATCTATTCAAATAAAAAAAGAATTTTCTAAATCAGTTCATAAACGCAGGAGATATGAGGAAACAAACATAAAAAAAATACTACCGAATTGAGAACCTCCTCCTTTTTTGTGAAGTCGGTTAATAAGAATATCACCGGTAGCTAGCAAAAGGGTGCTGAAGCCCTTTTGACGCGAACGAAAGTTTTCTTCTGGCTATCATTTCTTCAAACTCCATGAAACTTTGTACATATATAATTAGTACCAACACTAATATATAAAGATTTAGTTTCTTATAAAATAATATGGTTACCAAATCATAAATTCAAAAAAACAAATTTTTAAGAAACTGACTCGCCACGGATCTTGATATTAGTGTACCGATCATGTAACTTATGAAAACTATCATGGGTATTAACATAATTATCACTAGAAACGGGGTATTTACCATGATTTTTGAGCTGTATTGATTCCCGATATTTCAATAAGGGAATCAATAAAGCTTAAAAATTATGGTAAATATCCCGTTTCTAGTGATAATTATACTGATCATGTATACAACATTTCATGGAGTTTTTGGCGTAAGCTCCCTACCGGTAACCTTTCCATAATCTTAGCATGAATGCGTTATCTTTCTCGCTCTAACTAAAGCCTTCCTGAGCGACAGAAAGGTTGAATAATAATCGAATAATGACTGAAATGAGATTATATTGTGAATTGAATGATAAATAATTACGAGAACTAGATATATAGATAGATAGAAAATTCTTTATTGCACATAAAAAAGAAGTACAAAGGCGAACTTAATGCTAAGAAGCATTCTCTTCCAGATAACCTTGGTATATTATGGACAAAAATATGCGTCGGTAGTGCACAGAAAGAGAATACTGACAGTTATACAGAAAAGAATAGCAAAAATAAAAAATAAAAGTTCAATAATTAATATTAACTAAGTACCTACTAATAATGCCTAAGATATTAAATAAACTAATATATTATAAATATATATATAAATAATATTATTATATATACCATTTATAATAATAGGGAACTAGGTACATTCCAGTTAAAACACAGAAATAAAAAAATAAAAGAAAAGGTGCGGTTTTTGAATGTCACGGAGCGGCTAAATATCATCAAAAAAGCAGCAAATCACCATTTTCCAAGAGTTGTACTGAAAGAGGCCTTTTTATTGATATCATATAAGTATCAATTTTAGTCATCAATGAGTTTCAATATACAGAAATTTGGAACCTGTCGCGAGCTAGAAAATACGGGGGCCGTTTTATAGCGAGAGTAGTCCAGCAGTGCTCCTGAATTGGAAAGGAATTTACGTGTCTCTTACATAAATAAACAACGAGCTTTTATAAAATTTCCGCAATAAATTAACGAAGCATTGAAAAAAGACAAAAAACCTAAGCGCTATAAAATATTGTTCAATGTTCAAATGACGCCCGCATCTAATTAACTTGTCCGCGTCACGTGTTTTAAAATGTTTTCGGTCTGAATATAAAGTCAGTATTAATGATTTTTGCATATTTTAAAGCAGTTTGAAACGCGGAGGCACGGCTATGACGCTAAATAAGTATAAGTACTGCCAGAGTGCGAGGGTGTGGTCTGAAATCGAATGGCAGAAGTCTAAAAATAGCTTGCGCGCGAGACGTCTAAAGCTTTCCATTGACTTATATTTATTTTAATTCGAGGTAATATCGTGCCGCGGTGTGTCCGCGTGCCGTAGTTTGTCCGGCCTAAGAATAGTCCACTTGATTTCCTCGCGTTTATGTCGTAAAAAGTTGACTAAGGTACACCACGGGATGGGCAGCAGCATACCTGAGTACTGAACATGAATACTGCGATTACCAATCCGCCTGCCAAGCGTGGTGATTATAGCGATTCCCCCCCATTGTATTTATGGGGGAAGCCTCATCCAGCAGTGGACGTGGCCTCCTGCGCCTGATGATGATGATTACATCATCAGGCGCAGGAGGCCACGATGAACGGTCATGAACCGCCTCCATTCACCGACTTCCTGTGACCTGTCCTGTTACAAAGTCATCGGTCTATCGAAATAATAGTTACTCCACAATAATTAATAGGATCAAAATATCATCATCAGTAGGTAGAGCATCCACTGCTGGATGAGGCCTCCTCCATAAATACAATGGGGGGTATTGTCATAATCAACACGCTTGGCGGATAGAATAGAATATAAATTTATTTGTATACAAGAGTTACACAGAAACACATAAAAAAACTTAGACTAAGAGGAAACAGACCCGAAGGTACGAAGTGTAACTCCAGTAACAAAATGGCTCTGCCTCAGCATGAGTTGGTTGACTAGCAAGCTAGCAACCAACGCTGGTCTTCCGCCAGAGCCACTTGTTGTTGTTGGTTGTTGGTTGTTTGATAGGAGATTGGTGACGCGTGATTTGGTAAACAAACTGTACTTACTCTGAATTCCTCTTTGATTGGCTTCGAGAGCAGCCCTCCTGAGAAGATGATGCCATCAACCAGCACGTTGCAAAAGAAAGAAGCCGCCACAACCATCCAGCCCCATCCTCCGTCAGGTGGCACTACCTGTGTGATGAAGGCTTGGTTAGAATTATATTTTGTTTAACCAATTTTATAACAAAGACATGCGAATGCTCTGCGGGTGTAGCCTAGATGTATTTTTAGCCGACTTCACAAAAAGGAGGAGATTCTCAACTCGGTTGTATTTTATTTTTTATTTTTATGTGTGTTACCTCATATCTCCGTCGTTTATAAACCGATTTGGAAAATTCTTTTTTTATTTGAATAGATATACATCCAGATTGGTCCCATTTTTTTCAAAATCCAGCTCTGATGATGGAATCCATGAGGAATTGAGGGGACTCCTCAAATGCACTACACTCTTTGACTCGCGGCTCTACTAGCTGCCGCGCGAGGTACATACCGCGTCTCTAAGAGTTAAGAATTGTCAATTGATGGTAATTTTACTTGTCTTAGTCACCGAGTGACTTTCAGTTATGGAATAGGGGGGCAGGTCACTGACCTAACGTAAGGTGACTGAAATAATCAGTGTCACCACGAACAAATGAACTAGCTGGTTTATCAGACAAGGTTTCATGACTGAAGCGGTTTGAACGAACCGTGACGTAAAGATGCCAAATTGCCTCTGAGGTAGAGCGTGTAAGTAGGAAGTAGAAAAATAAATAGCCTTCGAACATAAAGAGCACGTACGAAAAACCGGTCAAGTAAGAGTCCGACTTGCGTTGAGAGGGTTCCGTACAAGTACCATAGTAATCACTAGACCAATTAAACAAATTAGTCAATCAACATATTTTATACGCATTTTCTCTGTACGAATATTTGTTAGGGTATGTTATTTTTTTATTTTTTATTTTCTCTGTATACTTTCGGAGGTATAAGTATTTTATGAAATTACTCAGAATTGCCTTTTTAAATTTTCCTAATTCACTTTTGATATTTTTTTGTTTTTAGGTGTTTTTATGCGTGAAAGAACAATTTATAAGGATTATGTTACAAAAAAAAAGAGAAAAGAGCTCACAATATTTTTTATTTTTAAGTCGGTGTTTGTCATGTCGGTTGGAAAGTTTAAAAAAAAACACTTTAAAAAAACCATTACTCGAAAATTACAAAATATCGCAGAACATAAATAAAGGTCTTGGTTAAAAACGTCATTCGTTAGGCCATCCTGTCTATGTACCAAACTTCAGCTTTTTTAATCTAGTACAAAGAGAGATATGGAGAAAATAGGCTGTCAGAGACAGACAGACATGCAGACACCTGAGGCCCAATTCTCTAAATTATTTTAAAACTACACTGAAAGTTAACCGAATCGAGACTGAATTGTAAATAGACAGAAGGTTTCCTTATGCTAAAATTATCGAAAAATCTTTGAATCGTTCAAGTTTCGGTCACATTTCGATATAATCACATTACAGTGATGTATTTTATGTTAGGATAATACCATTTCTGACATTTAAGAAATCGATACAAGATCGAAACATGATCGGAACTCTATTTTAACTATTTTTTAGTTAGAGAATTGGGCCTCTGAGTGGTTCTATATTAGTAACGTTGGTACCCTTGAGGAACGGAACCCTAAAAACCCCAAAAACCCATTAGGATGTCAATTTCCCAGAATATGTAGGACCTTTAGTAACATTTCTCGAAGGTGGCGTTTGTCATGACGTCATTTACTGTTTACTTGACCCTCAAGCATGACACCTGTGTCTGGTGTTACCTAATAAGTTAATTGATTGGCCAGTCAAGGTGTAGCCCATTGATGTAATGTAGCTGTTTGAGCAATTGTAGTGCCAGAAATTACCTAATAGTAAGAATTAGGTCACCATGTTGTAGGATTCCTAACCATAATCTAAAAAAAAACAAGTCTAAAGTAAAATTTATATAAGTACATAAATCAAAATCGATGTGTGTAAAGGTATGTATGACCCATATGGACCACAAAACGACTGGACCGATTTTGATGAAATTTTCAGGCAACCTTAAGATTAGCCCAGCGGGTGATCCTGTTTTGGTAGCGATCGGATCAACAGTTTTTTTTGTCTATTTTTGACAATATTTTTTTACATAATACTGCACACAGAATCGCTACCACTATCTACCCACCTACCAAATTGAATGAAGAACGGATTAACGGTTCGAAAGGTATCTTCAGACAAACATACATTATTATGTATAAACATACATACACGCCTATTCGTGTCAGTAAACTCCGTCTCGGAGAATTCGTTAATTCCAATCTTTTCTACCAACAGTTCGATGATCAATCGTTTGACTTCGCTCGGAACGAACCGAATGAAATATCTCAAAATTAAACATTTAGTTCAAAAAATATAGAAATCATCAAGATTTTATTAAATGAAAAACCAATTCTTGCAGTTTAATTAATATTTATTTTTTAGTTACATGAACATAGGAACAAATCCAGTAAAAAAATACTAAAACCAAAGCTGAATGGAAGCTGGAATACTCAGAATGGACAGCAATTAAGGTATTTGAAGTTTATTTCCATAATTTCTAAATTCAAAATCTTTGCAGAAAATGTGTCCCGACATATTCTATAACTTCTCTGTAAGTTACTAGAAATGATGTGCCAAATATGAACCCGACCCAAATGAGTACATCTGCCACGCTTGATAGAAGTAGTTTGCCCCTCAAATGCAGTTACTTTCAATGCTATAGTATCAAAATCAACATGGTTATGATCTCTGCCAAGGTCAAAGAAACGGTAACTAATAAACAAGCATTGATGATCTTCTCCGCAATTTTCTTTAGCAACCGCCTTCTCTTCAATTTCTTCTCAAATGCTGCCATTCTGTGGTACTTCTTGCGAGTTTTTGGATTGATCAAATAGGTTTCCTTGTTGCTGTTGTGTTGTAGTTTAGTTGGTTTAGTGTTGTTTGTACATTGTGTGAGCTTTACATGGTTTGATTATGACTTCGGCATATCACAGGTGCATGAGGCGGCACATACCTTCACCTCTTCTTCCTCCTCTTTTGGTGGGACGGGTCTCGCGTCAACTTTGCTGAAGCGCAAGAACACTGATACTATGTGGATACCGGCTAACAAAGCTATGATTGTATTAAAATAAAAAATATTTGTCATAGCCGAGTGCAAGTGCGAAAAACCCGGTCATCTCGGTAATTTTATTTGGATCAATTATATGCAGTAAA
This sequence comes from Epirrita christyi, assembly GCA_951392215.1. Lineage (NCBI taxonomy): Eukaryota > Metazoa > Arthropoda > Insecta > Lepidoptera > Geometridae > Epirrita > Epirrita christyi. Next base: position 4,794,424 of record OX595843.1, read on the forward strand.
AAATCACTGATTAAAATCAGGTGGCCATTTAAAAATTTATCTATTTGCAAGACCAGAACGACATGTTGTTTTTTGCTCTAATCAAAGAGAATTTGTTGCTCTAGTGACATTTGGATACATTTTTTATTGAGATGTAATTTTGAGGTTGGTGTTTAAACTTTTTGCTTCACTTTTGAGTTTTGTTTCGGGGACTTTTTTCTATTTTATAGTAAATATCCTATACTATTAAACTAATAATATTTAATTTTGTATGTACGTATATGTTTTGTATATAAACGATTTCGATAAAATTTGCTATATGGGGCTTTTCGGGGGCGAAAAATCGATCTAGCTAGATTTAATCTCTGGGAAAACGCGTTTTTCCAAGTTTTCCGAGCAAAGCTCGGTCACCCTGGTACTTTTTTTTATAAACTTACCAATGCCGCTTCAGGTTCAGTATCCTCACTGGGCGAGTCACTCCTCCCGAGTCCACTCTCGTCGGAGGATCGCGTCTCGAACGGACGCTCGTCCGTTGCTACTCGTTGCACCATGGTCGATTACCTGCAAATTAACATCCTTATTATAATTTCTGCAAATTTGCATTATTTACCCTTTCTAAAGCGTGTCTTGTCTAAAGCGTGGAGGTGTTAAGTATTTGGTCATTCATCAATAATGTTTATTTCAATATGGTTTTCTTTTTCAATGTAATTGTTTATTTTGTTGCTTTGATTACATAAACAATGGTATCTCGAGAACAGATAACAATCCTTGAACCAGAATTTCACGGACATATTATTAACTTGTGTGTATAAGGTTTACCTTGCGGAACTAATAGTTATCGCTAATTGAGAGTTCTGAGTCATATAAGTTCAAACAAAGGTAATAAATAAATAAATAAATAAATGCTGCACATTTCACACAACATTATCTAGCCCTAAGCTAAGCAGAGCTTGTGTGATGGGTACCTACTAGATAACTGATATACTTACTTAATACAATACATTACATAGATAGATATTTTTTATTATACATAGAAAATACACAGAACACTCTGAACAAATATCTGCAGATCGTACAAATATTTGTTCCGAGGCGGGAATCGAACCCGCAACCTCCTACGTCGCAGGCGAACCTTCGCCCGCCACGCCACAGAGGTCGTCACAGAGCCACAGAGGTCGGAGGTTTCGATGATTTTTAGAACAATTCTGTGATTGGCTACACATTATATGAAAGGCATAATGTTACCTTAAATCGGCTGAAAATTGGCATTTGCGTTTAATAGAGCAAAAAAAGTTACCACATTTTTAAATAAATGCTTCACCCCCCTATTCAGTCGATATTTTTGAGAAACTGCTGTAATTTAGCTTGAATGGCAAGTCACTAAAATTGCCATAGTATTTATTGCATTGCAAGAATAAACACTATTGCTGTAGGTTAAAAAGTGTGGTAAGTACATAACTCTTATAATCAACTTAATACTTTAACCATGAGCAGGTACCTACACATTGAATATTTCTCTGAACTAAGATATCAAAACGTTGAGCGCTCCGTTATCTCGAGTTGTTATGATTCTCGTCCAAACTTTCAACGCACTTTGTCGTAAAGATCGCAACCTTAAACTTGTAGTTTCATCATCATCATTCAAGTCACGTGTTTAGACGTTACTCCTTATTTACAAACTAGTGAATCGCTCACCACTTCGTTGGCGTGGAATTTTATCCACACAAACTTCAACACCCGATGTATTGTTTTCAGGGGGAGTGAATTTCAAAATTTATATACCACATGCATGAGGAACTTTAAAAATTTCAGGGGAGTGATTTTTGAATGTCATTGAGTGACTCAATATCATCAAAAAGGCCGCTAACCACCGTTTTTCAGGAGATATACTGGAGGAGGCACTTATATACTTCAATGAGTTTCAATATAAATACAGAAATTTGGAAATCGGGAATTAACGGCAATTTTTTAGTCACTCGATGACATTAAAATATTGCACCCCAGAGAGCTGATTCTGAGTTTTGACAAGCAAATGATACGGACGTCTGGTAGTGTGGATTTTTGTATGGCAACACCGATGAGCGCCCCTAGCGTACACTCTGTGAACCTCATTTTACATACAAAAATCCGTGTTACACTACACCATGCGTACGTATCAATTGCTTGTCAAAACTCAGAATCAGCTCTCTGATCTCTAGAGGACTTGATATATAAACTGACTGACTTGACTTGACTCTATAAAGGCTGTGCGTTGATAGTCAGTCCGCGAGTCACGCAATAATTTTATATCTTTTGATAATACGCTAGGTGCTAAGGATTGTCATGGCTGTAGTATTTTGACTTTTATTGCACTAATTTGCGTGTCAATTCATAGGGGCCACCTAGTTTAATTGGTTGGATTATAGTACGACGTTCTCCTGGTGTACCTTGTTTGTGAATACGGCCCTATGACTAATGCATAGTTAAATTCAACTGTTCAAACATTAAAAGACAATGATATCGTTAACGTTAAGGTACTTATTATTCATACTCATGTCGCAATTATTTTAGAGCCAAACGTAAAAATGCTAGTTACTTTATAGTTAAATTCTTGGTTCAATTGCTTACAATCTTTTGTGAACGATAATAGGGTTACAGTTCAATTTGATGTTCATGATCACGTTTGTGAGTATTTGTTCACAAATATCGAAACTTGATTCGATTGAATTACATGACATTTTGTCCATTTTAGTTTATTTTAGAGGATGGTTCTTACTCTGAACATCAACGTGTATAACTATAGTAGTGACTACGGCTTCGACCTTGATTATATATATAGTTCTACCTATTTATATTTTATGAAGGTAGAACTAAATAAAATTAGTTTATTAATCCATTTATTTCAGACATAAAACAATGCAACATAAAAAAAAATATTAAAATTAAAATCAAAATTAGTTACTTATGAAATAAATATTACAACATTGAGCATATAATTACATAGAAAAATTGATGCTGAAATAACTATAACTTAATTTAAAAAAAAAGACTTGAATTTTTTAGACTTTTCTCGTTTGAACTTTCTTCGAACTAAACTGTCTGGTATTTTTTACATCTGATCTAATGCAAACAAGTGCTTATACCCAGATGTAGACTCAGAGGATGGTTGAAAAGACGCAGTTATTTAATTATCAGATCTCTGGTGATGATCTGGTTATAATTCATGCAGAATAAACCTGTATTCTGTTAATTGAATAACTATTCACAAAACAAGTTGATTTTAAATGATACAATCTCATATTGCCAAGATGGCGCTGGCTTCTATTCGTACTTATTTAAACTATTATTAAAGTATTGTTTTTCAACAATAATATAAACGTTTTGTTAAACATATATGTGTAGCTAGTAACAGTAACTTTACTTGTTTTGGTTTGGTGTTTGTTTGTATTTGTTTTTTTTTTCTTTTTAAAATGATGCTGCCTTAAGACCTTTTCGAAAATCAAATGTTGAAATATCAAAATTGATTCAGAGGAACTTAGACCACATGTGTTTCTTTTTATCTGTTCTGTACCTACTCCATCGTATAATTTTAATTTAGTTTCCAAAACACCTGTTTGACAGCGGTATTTATGTAAAAACACAGATTTTTATGGAAATAGAAAGTCATAAATAAGCCTTGCATATTGTACAAACCATTTGCATCTAAGGAATTAACTAGGCATTTCGGGAGGACCGATTTTATCACTTATTCTTTCATTCATTCATTTTCAATAACCAAACTGAAATATTGAAACCTGGAAAAAATATATGTCACAGATGCACTCTTCGTTTAGTGAAATGGCTGGTTTGAAACACGATAAAACGTAAATAGCTCGATAAAAAAAATTAAACAATGTCTTTTTTAACACCTTCGTTTGACCGTGATCTCACCTGTTGGTATACCAGTTGGTATTGGTAATTATTGGACAATGCGGCCGACCATGGACTACGAAGGTCTAGATGGCACCTATTCACTCTTGCCTTGAAGAGACCCAGATTATAGTAGGTATTCAGGAAAGACAGACGACGGTAGTGTTGAAACACATCCTACTTAGCAGTTCAGATTATATTTTAGCACACAATTTTTCGTTTTACTAGAAATTTTATGTGTGTTTTGAATATTTCGGCTGGGTATAAACGCCACCGTCGAGCGTGTTCTAATTTCAACTTTAATTCCGAGTTTTTGTTCCAAATTTGAAGAAGCAGGCGTTGAGGTGCTAATTTTATAAACGCCATTATCGAGCAGAGGGCGTATTACGAGTTTTGCATTGCAACAATCGATTTGAAAGTCGTGAGCTTTTACCGTGACTAACATAGTAACTATTCATCATTCTATGCCGCTCAGTTGATATAAACAGCACAGATTCATAAAAAGTTACTACGTAAGTTACGTTGAATACTCACGACTCGCAAATCGATTGTTGTAATGCAAAACTCGTAGTACGCCCTCGTGTTCCAAATTCAACTTTAATTTAATGTAGTTGTGTTCCAAAGCACGTGTTGATGTGCTAATTTTTGGGGTAATCTGCCGCTGCATCGTTTCTGTTACATGTATTTCATTGTCAACTGAAAGTTCAATTACTTACTTAAATACACATGTGTTTATTAAAGGTGCAACTCGTGACGACAACATGGCCAAACACGATATGTAGTCGCTGTTAGACTTCCAGTAATAGATTAACGACCATGCAGTGTGCTATTACAAACTTGACTCTTGACTGGTACCTAGAATACGCAGTCGTATTTAAGCGTAAGTAAATAAAGCGCGCAATAGAAGCAGAGTAAAATTATCAATGAACAGAAATTGATTCTTTGAAAACTATAGAAATAGAGTTAATTAGTATATATTACTTTTTAAAAAAACTTTTCAAATTAAGTAAACTAAATGAATCCTCGTCTATAACCCTGATTTTTTACCTAAGACAATTTTTGTAAACAAAGAAATGTCACTGTGTGTGTGTGTGTGTGTGGGTAAACACCCCGCTGCACCCCCCTTAGGGGATAAGTTTCGGAAATTACTTTCTTAGTGCCATGGTGGTCTCAGCCTAAGAATAGGACTCCTCCAACTCCTCCTGTGGATGTCGTAAAAGGCGATCCGACTAAGAGCGTAATCCTAAGGCAGAGACTACAACGGCACTGAGAAAGGAATTTCCAAAATTTACCCCCTAACTAGGGTAACTAGGGTCCTAAGGGCAGTGGGGCGTTTATGTTTGTATGGAAAAAAAACAACGCGGACGAAGTCGCGAGCTTTCCACTCATAATATAACTTAATTTAAATAAATCAAATACAAAAATCGTCCACATTATAGAGTACAAAGTAAGTCTAGCGCTGAACGAAACGTGGAGGGGATAGTTGCGCTTGAATACTGTCGCACACGCAAAACAATGAGGGCTTTTCATCTTCGATTAAAAAAAAGTAGTTCAAATTGGTTCGATAGATGGCGCTGAGTCCACTCTAGCTGTCAAGATAGTCAAATGTATTATCTGTGGTGCACGTGTACTAAGCTATTATCTAACTAGTCTGTGGCTATTAGTTATTCTATTTGTGATTGCTTCTTGAGTGAGTCCTAATGATTTCGTGGTGTTTTTAGAAGTAACCAAAAATAAAAACCACGAATCGAAAATTATGTCTGCGTTGTTAATGTTGACATTTCAATTTATTTTGACACTTGACAGCTAAGTTACAGAGCAGCGCCATCTATTTTCAACGCTGAAAGCACGATTTGAAACGGCCGTGAAAACCCCTCATTATATTTTATAATTTTCATTTTTATTTCTATCTTATGATAGATAGAGATAGAGATCCGCCCCAAGATACCTTACTTTTGACTTCTGCGCAATAACGGTCAGCTCTAGAGTTTCGTGCCGCTAATATTTATACGAGTAAAAGGTCGCGATGACCACGCTATCAGCATGTTATCGGTCAGTTCAGTAGTCGTGATTGACACCCGGGTACAATATTATGAAGTACTAAACAGCTAGTATACAGCCAATTATAAGTCAGATGGGTCATGCGGTCGTCGACTCGTCACGTGACACCGGATTTGAACCTATAACTTTGGAATACTTCAGAATCTCCGCCGTACCGTGGTGTATCTGGCCTAAGCATACCCCTGCTTCTCCTCCGCGGATGTCGTAAGAGCTTAGGGATTGCACCATTGGATGGGCAGCAGCATCCATCTGAGTACTTATCACCAACTGCGATCACCAACCCGCCTGCCAAGCGTGGTGATTATGGCAAATGGTAAAGGTCTCGTCCAGCAGTAAACGTTAACAGGCTGGTGATGATGAAGTCAGAGGTTATCTCACAGAACCTCATACAGAGTTTTAAATCATCGATACACAACCTTTTAACTTTAATACGAAATCCTAGTAGAATTTTAATCATCATCATCATCTGTCTACTGCTGGCATAGACCTCTCTATAGAATGCCATGACAAACGGTCTTGAGTTGCCTGCCCATTGCCACTTCAACAACATACAACAGCAAAGGTTTGTATCTACATAACTACGTATATAGATATAAGCCTAAATATAGCTTTATTTACATATTGTATAACCACGTACCTAATAATATTTCAGAACTCCCTGAGCGGAGATTCCCAAGTGAATTACACAGATGGTTGGTAAAACAATGTTTTTATAATATAAAAGAATTTTTTGATCATAAAATGTAGGTAGTTATAAGTTTTGTGACATTCAATATTACGATTAATTATTATTCTTACATCTTAATTTACTATTGCTTTTATAATGACATGATAATGGATGTATTCACCTAGTACCTACTTGTGGGAACTAAATTGTTTGTATGTCATAATGTAATGTAAATTATGACCACCAATGTAAAATGACCATATTCAAAACAAATAAATTATCTTTATCTTTAGGATAGGAAGTATCTATAGGTATACCTAGGTTAGGTAAGTTAAAAAGTTTACATTCACTTCCCACTTCAGTTTTTCGGTACTAAAAGTGTCAACATTTGGAGCTTATCAGAATCACAAGCTTTCACGGGCTGTCATCGGCATTATGATTGTAGATAACAGATAGTGTGATAGCTTATCTATTGGTAGGTCATTATGTTATAAAGCGAGATGGCTTGGAATCCATACTTTTTCGCGTTGACATCTTTTGTCATGAAATAGTACATTACTGTCAATGCCGGCAAATCAGGCGTTGATGGACAAGTAATAATGTAGGCGACACATATACACGAGTCCATCAACGCCTTATTGTGGCCTAGGATTGCATAGCACATTTCCCACACTTTTCTTACAAGTTAAAATTAGTTCATTTTTCCATTGAACAAAACTCTCATGTTTTTCAGTATTTATTTGTCTTTTACGGTTCTTGCCGTTTCTTGAATTTCAGGTGGTGTCAAAATATTGTCATCAGAAACTTTATTCTATTATTTTATCGCGCGCTTGCTATTTTTTACTCTGCCGTAAATAGGATACTATATCATACAGCCAAAAACGTCTCAACCGAAAACCTTCATCGTCCAGCGGTAATGAGTTCTGCGAGCTATGGCCTGCCCGTTGCCATTTCAACTTCATTATCGCGACCTACGGATAATACGGATTGTAATAACAATATATTATTACGTACTTATGTACAGCTCATAATATTTACACCATCATACGTTTAACAGAAAATGGGAGTTTTCGCTTATCAGTTATCACGCAACTGAACTTTTTAACCCCTGGAAGTGTGATTTAAAGTGATTTTTCTATTTCTAGCAAAATCATTCATAAATGTCAAATATACCTAATTAGTATAATTTTATATAAGCAACTAATAAGTCAACTTTTTTTTCTAGTCTTTATTGTCTCTCTGCTGGGCAAAGGTCTTCCCTGTATCTTCCACTCTTATTTATCTTTGATAAGTTAGGTTTTTTTAATGTGTTTTTCTTTTTAGTCATTTAACTGTGAAGATTACTTATTTACTTTTCCTTAAAAATTTAATCCCAAATCTTAAAAATATTAATTTAAATAATATTTTTTATACTTATTAAATATATTTTCAGAAAGTATAATACAACTAATAAAAGTATATTATAAAAAAATTACAAATATAAATTAAACAGTTGAGCTAAATGAAGACCGTTGCAAACGATCTAAAGATAGCTCAACTGATCCAAATCACTACCAGACGGGAGCGTCTCCAAGATGCTGGCTGCATTGCCACGCTCAATGGCAATACCAATTTGCAAAGCCAAAAGTACTTACTTATATCTTTTTAAAATATCTGGGCGGAATTTAAGCTCAAAAATGATAATGCACTGCTAAGAATTAAATCATATTCAGATCAAATAAAAATATATCTACGAGATGGAAAGCAAGAACAATTATTATAGATTTATGATTTTGTTATTATAAAAGGTTGTTTTGAAGATATCTCGTCAGTTCGAAGTGATGAAATGTTAAACAATACTTATTTATGTTATGGATGGTTACGCTAGTGGGGGGGAATTGTTTACCACTTGTAAAATAAAGATGTAGTCACAGTGGAAGAGTTGGCAGACAATATTTTTACTGTTTTAGTAAAAATTATTGGAAACATTATAATACATATACATATACATTATATTTGTACATATCGGTACGTGAAAATTTCCCGTTTTTACAAAATGAATGATATAATTCACGAAAGTTACTTTAGTAAAACATTATAAATTGAATCTAAGAATTTTTTTTCTCAACTTGGATATGGCAATATTTTTGGACATTGTTTCAAAAGCAAAAAAAAATGGAATATCTTTGAGAAATAAACCGATTAATTTATATTACTTGTACAGTTTTTTTAACTGTCCGTGCTTATTAAAAGAATAAAATAAAATATACTTAGTAGAAAATGCTTGATTGTAGGTACACCTTGTACAATGTTGTTTTTGTTTATTGTTTGTTGATAGTAATAAATAAAGGATCTTGTGTTAGGAAAGTTCACTCAAGAAAAGTTAGCACACTAATATTATTATTTTAAATATGCGAAAGTATGTGAATATTAGGTATGTTTGTAACTCCTTCACGCTCAAACAACTGAACGGATTTGAGAAAAAATTGGAATGCCTTATATCCTGGATTACATACGTCATACACAAACATATTTTATTTATTTATTTTATTTTATCAATTTTTGGAAAACTTGCAGCTAGGTAAACAAAAAAAGACAAGTTACATAAAATTTATGATTACGTAGGCTACTTTTCACTATCATCATCTTACATTTTCATAATTGTTTACGCGGATGAAACCAGCTAGTATTTAAATAAGTCCTGATTGATGCCCGTCTTCCCTAATCCCTTTTAATTTAATTAATCTAAGTTATTGAAAACCCTTTACAATAATCCTGGCACCCCACAAATTGAGACAAAACAACTTTTTCCTATGAAAGATATTCCAATATTACCCTTTGAATTTTCGCTGACTGTACTACTTCAATAGCAAGTTCGTCACAGGATCTATTAGTAATTCGAAAACTGGCAAAAAATTTAAGGGATCTATTAGTAACTCCAAAGTTCACAGGATCATTTTATTTTTATTTTTTTATTTATTGATATATGCGACTAAGCCCTGTTTGGCTTTGTCGCTGTGCGACCACATCGCCCAATTGTATCATAATCAAGGGATCTATCAGTAACTACTCAACTTTTAGAACGTAATAACAGAGTAGGTACTTTTAGACGGTAGCACATTTTTTATTGCCTGAGAATCCCGCAGACTTTTTCACTGGTACATTTTGAGCTTCAAGGTTACTGGTTAGTACTATGTATTTTATTTAATAACAATAGCGTTTTATTAAAAAAAAACACAAAAACAACAAAATTTTATGTAGACTGACAAAAAATGTAACTCAGACTTCGTTTTATTTATTTAAATAAAGATGTAAATGTCTGTGAATGTCTCTTGAGTTATATATTTCATTGTAGACACACCCTGAACGTAAGTTCTGATAGCAAGTGTACCCAGGAGCAATCTGGCGCCTTTGTTATCTATGCAAATATTATCGAGCTATTGGTAGGTATCGTAAGTTTGGTTGGCACTTTCCACGGTCAATCCAAAAATAAACAAATAGATTAAAAGAGTAGTACCACCCAGCAAGAGGCCTACTTTTTTACTTATAAGCACCCCTCTATCTCTCTTTCCTTATACTCTTTGCTTATATAAACCCTTAACTTATAAGATATCTTATGCATCTATTATTGAAAAGACTGACTAAGAACAGTTTTTCGACAAAGCTCTTTCTTAAAAGCTCTCTCTTTTGGTAAAGAACTGTAGAATTAAAAACAAACTGAGTTTTTTTTTAAATAATAAAAATCTTTTTTGGAACAGTAATATAATGGTACAGTACAAAAATGAAATACATACGATGATACCTGCAGTAGTGTAAACTGTATCGCAGATAGCAACGCCTTCCTCCGCGTGAAAATAAAGTGAAAAAAATAAAGAGTTCCAAAGTTACAGTAAGGGCTGCTGATTGGTCAAAAATAAGTGTGTTTTTTTACACTCATTTTTTTGACGAATCGTCAATAACGGATCAGGTGTAGATAAGCCGTAAAAGTAAATTATTTGAGAAAAAATAGTTGCATACTAAAAGATACAAAAATTAAAACTAGGTAATCACTGAGATTGAGAGTGAAATGAAAAAGGTAAGTTTGTGTGTATGTGTGTCTGTGTAGGCGATGGAAATGGAGCACCAAAAACTATGGGAACGAAGATCAGACTGTGACACAAAATCAATGCTACCAAGATCTGACGAGAGAGTGACGAACACACTGCTCAAAATGAAACGCAAGGACCAGCATATGGTGGTGGGCATCATAACAGGACACTGCAACCATCACTTGCACAAGATTGAGGCTGCCGTCGGTGGCAATTAAATCTAGCACCAGCTTTATACAAATTAAAGTTAAGAGCAATAAAAAGTATTATGCTTGCTGTAAAAGCTCTTGGTAATAATTTAGTTTCTCTCCATTACCTCCGTTTCGAAATTATGTTTAGAATGTTCTATGGAAAGTCTCTCGACAATTCAATGTAATTCTATATGTACACGACTAGAACATATTTAATGAAAATTTACAATATGGGAGGCTGTTTAAACAAGGTAAAGGACAACTGCTTGTCTATGTCAGTTTATAGCTTTGTTGTCTATTGGAACTAGTCGATCCACTCATGACTTCATCCACGTATAAATAAGTCTAAAACCATGACGACGGATTAAGTTATCGAACAGTGAAAGCCTCATTTGTATAAATTCACTAGTATCGTACGAAAACTAATCAATAGGTAAGTATATAAAATCGTTGCCTGACTGACTGACTTACTATTAACGCACAGACTAAACCGTAAGTCCTAGATCCCTGAAATTTTAAGGTTACATTTTTCTGTGGTCAAAAGCTGCACTAAGAAGTGAAGAATCTTCACGAGGAAGAAATCGCGGGCGCGATCTACTAGTAACTAATAAGAAAGTACCGTGTGGTGGTGTGTCCAGCCTTAAATTAGACCTCTCCATCTCCTCCAGTGGATGTAGTAAAAGGACTAAGGGATTAAATCAGGGGATGGGCAGCAGCATCCAGCTGAGTACTCATACTCAACATGAATACTGCAATCACCAATCCGCCTGCCAAGCATGGTGATTATGGCACATCTGCGCACTATGGCAGCGGACTTTTATAGCTGATAATTTTGATGAATAATTTTGACATAAACAAAAATATCTGTAATAGAAAGCTGTGTTTCGTATAATTAGGACAAAGATACGCTCATGTAAAGTTCAAATGTTACAGAGTTCTAAAATCTATAAGGGCCTTATTCATAATCATTTTTGAAACCTGATTTAATTAAAATAACTTTTGTTTTGATCTCTCTGATGTAAAATGTCGTACGTTAAATGCAAGGCAAAACATATTTCAACTAAAATAGGTTTAAAAAATGATTATGAATAAGCGGGTAAGAATTTAGTATGTTTGACATGTCACGTCATCACATCACTCACCAAATTCAATTTTGATATATCGAGGTCTGCAATTCGTTCAATAACAGATTAAAAACACACAAACTTTTCTGATGTCTTTACAAATCATTCACATATAAATGAACCAAATAAAGCCCCTATTGGTCTGGGAGCTGATTACGTACTGACTTCAATAATAGCTGATTATATGTTTATATCTCATAATATCGACTATGTTAATTTTCAAGTTCTATGTCATTCGGTACACCGGTGTAACCGGTTGCTAGACAGAGCACCTATAGACATAAAAACAATAATTTTTGACAACAAATTGACACAAATGCAGCTTGAAGAACAGTAGCGTGTCTGCACCGAATATTGCTTTGGCCATATGGCTTGCGGAGGCATGATGATGTGAAAAGTTAAGGGTAACCAAAAGCCACGAAGACGAAGCCCCAAACGATGAACGGACCAGCGCCTTTATCGCTTAACGAACTGGTAATTGCTTTTGATTAAATTTTATTCAATTTTACAGAACATTGCGCTGTATGTTTTAAAGATTTCTGTTCTTGAAAAGATGCTAAAGTACGCTACGCTATGTACAGCAAAATCTTGTTTGAAACCAGTTTGCTAGGTATAGAGGGGCAGATATCTGAATACCTGGAGATGCCAGGACAGGCTCTCCATCAGACAACTGGCCGAAACCGATTGAGGCAAGCAGTGAACAGATTACACCAAAAGAGTCACGATCCTTCGCAATGAGGGAACAACAGAGGGGGTGGCAAAACTCATATTATTATCTACACAAACAATATAACTTTTCATTTAAATAACTTTTCATTTAAAAAACCGACTTCCGCCATCGTATTCGACTAAATAATTTTGGATGAAAAAAAAATTATGAAAGAACCATAGTGGTGAAAGGATTATGATACTTTCTGAATGCAAATGCTTGGTGTCTTGCTTAAAATATCAAAATCGCCATATGTATGCCTACAATATTTGAGGAGTTCCCTCAATTCCTCATGGATCCCATCATCAGAACTGGATTCTGAAAAAAATGGGACCAATCTGGAAGTATATCTATTCAAATAAAAAAAGAATTTTTCAAATCGGTTCATAAATGCCGGAGATATGCGGTAACAAACATAAAAAAAAAAAAAAAAAAAAAAATACAACCGAATTGAGAACCTCCTCCTTTTTGGGAAGTCGGTTGAAACCGACTTCCGCCATTGTATTCAACTAAATATCTGGATGAAAAAACCATAGTGGTGAAAGGTTTATGATACTTTCTGAATGCAAATGCTTGGTTTGTTCAGAATGTTTCAGAATCCAGTTCTGATGATGGAATCCATGAGGAATCGAGGGAACTCCTCAAATATTGTAGGCATACATATGGCGATTTTGATATTTTCAGCAACAAACCAAGCATTTGCATTCAAAAAGTATCATAATCCTTTCATCACTATGGTTCTTTCATATTTTTTTTTTCATCCAAATATTTAGTCGTATACAATAGCGGAAGTCGGTTTTTTAAATGAAAATTTATTAAAAAATTAGTTGTTTTTGACGTGTTAACGTCTTATAAATCGATGGAGCCGGCTGCACGCTCGAAAAAACATGACTAATGCGTCGTTACCTCGTCATACGTCGTTACCTCGTCATGCGTCACCGCATGCGCTATATATGCTATATATATATATATATATGCGCATGCGCATAGCGCATGCTATATATATATATATGCGCATGCGCTACCGCCGCATGCGCGCGAGCGCGGAACGAGCGGCAAAGAAGCACAATAACGACGTTGACACGTTGAACTATCGTCAGTAAACCGACTTTACAGACAACCGTTTTTTTTTTAATTTGTAATTTGGCAACATAGCATCCACCAGAGCACCAATTCTGCGATCACCAATCCGCTTGCTGTGCGTGGTGATTATGGCAAATCCGCCCCATTGCATTCGATGGGGGAGGCCTCGTCTAGCAGTGGACATCAACTCTCTGACGATGATGATGATAAAGTATGGAACTAAAGTCCAAATAATTTAAAAAACAAATATGTGCCACAGCAACAGCCGAGTATCTACCATTCAAAATAATAAATAAATAAATTTTATTGTTTTTAGATAATTGTGTTATGCCATCACAATTATCTTTTGCAAAATTGACCTAGAGATATAAATTACAAGTCAGAGGTTGTTCATGACCATTTAACTATGTGATTTGATGCAACTTTAAAGCAAGTATCTCCTGATCTATTCTATATATTACCTACATTGTCATATTTATATAAGCGCAGAAATTCACATACTTAAAAAAACAATTTCGTAATATTGTGAAACAATATGGACATTTCATAATGTTATGAAACCATATTATTCTTAGGCTATTTGAAAGTTAACAACCTTATTTTTAACTAGTTTTTTTCTCTATGTTCAGACATCGTATTAAACTACTCGCATTTGTCCACAGCTTCTCTCGCGTGTTATAACGATATATGGATAAAATGTAGACTAGACTATATTGCTAAATTTAATCAATATTGGTTCAGCCACTAGGGGGTTTTTAAACGACTTCAAAAAAGGAGGAGGTTCTCAATTCGGTTGTATTTTTTTGTTTATCTCTGTCGTTTATATATAAACCGGTTTGTTTTTTTTTTTTTTATTTGAATGGATATACTTCCAGATGGGTCCCATTTTTCAAAATCCAGTTCTGATGATGGAGCCATGAGTAATTGAGGGAGCTACTCAAATATTACAGGCATACATAGGTATAGCGATTTGGTGGTGATTATAGCAATTCCCCCCATTGCATTTCATGGGGGAGGCTACGTTCAGCTGTGGACATCTAAAGGCTTCTGATGATGATGATGATGATGATGTGTTAAAGCTCTAATGTATCAACAGGATGTTATGAGCACTAGAATAAATGTCAAGACATGCTAGTTCCAACGATACGCCTGATATAGGCCGTTAGGTAAGTCCAACTTAGACGTGCCTACTATTTATAACTGCTAAGCTATCCAAGTTAATTTAAGTACGAGAACCAGCATAATTAAGTGTGCGTTTAGCCCAAGTATAAATCAAATCGCTTACTTAGGAATGCTGTCGCGACTTTCCATAACTTTTACCTACTTAATTATCACTAGAAATGGGATATTTACCATGATTTTTGAACTATATTAATCCCTGAATTATCCCCCCTGGGATTATTAAAGCTAAAAAATCATGGTAAATATCCCGTTTCTAGTGATAATTATGTTTATAACTATGGTAGTTTCAAAAGTTTTACCTACTTATTGTTTTGACGACTTCTGTGACGCGGCGGGCGACGGTTCGCCTGCGACGCAGGAGGTTGCGGGTTCGATTCCTGCCTCGGAACAAATATTTATACGATTTGCAGATATTTGTTCTGGGTATTTTTCTATGCATAATAAAAAATATCTAAGTATCTATGTAATGTATTGTATTAAGTATATCCAGTTACCTACCTACCAATAACACAAGCTCTGCTTAGCTTGGGGCTAGATAATGGTGTGTGAAATGTCCAGCATTTACTTACTTTACTTACTTACTTATACGACCGCTAAACGAAAATAAATATTGTCAACAAAATGAGGGACCTAAGAGTTACCGTGATTAGCCCTCTAATGTGGACTAATATGTCCACATTAGCTAGAAATGGCATCACACCATTAAAGCACCACCTGAGGGCCTAGTCTAGAAAAATAACAAGCTACTACACGGGCGTGTGGTGTACAATACACGGATTTTTGTATGGAAACACCGATAAGTGCACCTGGCGGACATTTTGAGAACCTCAATTTCCATCAATTCAATTTTAAAGGTTCTTTATTGCATAATGTAGCTATCATAGTACAAATTCCAGTGTAGAATCTTAGAACTTATCAACAATATTTAAATGTAGGTACGTTTTTAAAGTAAAACATATAAAAATAAAAATGAATAGGAATTTCATAGGTAAGTAGGTAGTTAATATTAGATTCTATAATTAAGTATAAGAGCATGTAAGCTTTGCAAAGCGTTACATTTGAGAGAAGAATTAATTATTAAAGAAATATCGCTAGGTCCGACCAAATACTATTTTAGTATGGAAACACCGATAAGTGTTGGTGCGATTCATCGAGTGATTAAACGTCAGTAAAATTATAATAATCCCGATTTCTATATTTCTACCTATTTATCTGAAAATCATTGATGACTAAAATTCTTATCACCTTAGATATCAATACAAATGCCTCCTTCAGTACATCTTCTGAAAAACGCTGATTTGCGGCCTTTTTTGCGGCATGATATTTAGTCACTCGGTGACTTAAAAAATCGCACCCCTCTGGCGTGCACTAAAATAGGGTCACTCAGATTAGAAAAACCAAAATACCTCCCAACTATGCAAGATATCGAATTGAAATAAAAATAATATTCAAATATATTTCATACGGAACAAAATACAATAGCTTTTATAAAAATTACATAGCATTTATTAAATAAAAAATAAATAAACAAAAAATGAGTTTGGGAAGTATTGTAAATTTTCTAAGTGACCCTATTTCATTGCACGCCAGTAAATAAATAAATAAATAAATGCTGGACATTTCACACAACATTATCTAGCCCCAAGCTAAGCAGAGCTTGTGTTGTTAAAATAAGTAATATAGCAATTGTAATTTAACAACAAGTACTAAGATATAATTATTACTATGATTTATTTGTTTATTGCGTAGACGCTACGTCGTAGACAAAATGACGCAAAATAATAGTTATAGTTCGATATTCATTATACTAGGTAAGTATATCAATGTCAATATTATTCTTGATCAGCTACGTCAGCAAAATGTCTTGGATATATATTGCGGGTTTATGAAGCTACGTACATTTTCAGAGAGTTCTATGAAAAACAAAAAATGTACTACATACTTCTTTATTTGTGTAAGGAAAAGTACTGAACAACTGTTCAAATAATAATTTCAATGACTAGATAACTACGACTTTCACTCACCTGTGAATTATACTTGACGACCTCTGTGGCGCGGCGGGTGAAGGTTCGCCTGTGACGCAGGAGGTTGCGGGTTCGATTCCCGCCTTGGAACAAATGTTTGTACGATCTGCAGATATTTGTTCAGGGTGTTCTGGGTATTTTCTATGTATAATAAAAAATATCTATTTATGTAATGTATTGTATTAAGTATATCAGTTATCTAGTACCCATAACACAAGCTCTGCTTAGCTTGGGGCTAGATAATTTTGTGTGAAAATGTCCAGCATTTATTTATTTATTTATTTGTTAGCTACCGGTGATAAGAAAGTTCGTCGTGGAATTTTATGGAGGAGGCCTTTGTCCAGCAGTAGACTCCTACAGGCTGGTGATGATAATGATTTTGTGCACCGACTCTACCAAAAATGTGGTTATTTTTAGTACAACTTATACAAATATAGTCTAATCTACCTAATCTAAAAGTCCATAGCTATCATAAAAGGGTATATACATAGTCAATTAGCAACAAATTGGCAATAGTTACACCTTTTTTAGGAATTCACACTTTTTATCTTCCATACATACAATTCACATCCATATTATGTTGTAGATAACGTGCTAACTTGATTAGCTCTACCCACGCAGGTATCTATGCCTCTACATAATAATATGACACTAATAAGGTGATCAGTATGTTAGTCTTAGAAGTTTGCTATTGAACGTTTTCACACTCCATAATAAAATAATATTTTATTTTTTTAATAATAATAATAATAATATATTTTTATAAAGTGTGGCCCTGTCTCCCGGAATAGCGTGAGCTGTGGCCCAGGAAACAGTTCTCTCCCAAATGACATAGAAAGTAAGATTACAGTCGTCATAAAAAAAATGAGAAGAAAAAACATAAAAAAAAATCGAGCAAAAATTGGTAGTCCTATAATGGTTCCGTTGGTACCTTTTGAGGAACGGAACCCAGAAAATGGTAAACATTCAACTTCATTTAATAAGCGTCACTTTTCTCAGCCTCATCGAATCCATTATACCAAAGAATTCCATGGTTAAAATTTTTATTGTACCCATAAATCTGCTTATTAGTCCCGAAAGTTGGCGCCAAAAACATTCCGCTCAAAGACTCTCGAAATATTTTTTATCCCACGGTTTAAGGGTCGATACTTCCGAGAACCCCCAATCGGTACTAAATTTTTTTCGCGTTGTGAGCAATATATCAAATATGAATGGGACCGGGTATTCTTTATTTACTGCACTTTCCTATTTGGCCCTTCATACGAACTATTAAATAATCTCTGTTTTAGGTCCGCAGCAAACAAACCAAGAAATGACAAAAGCTTGAAAAGTATCAAAACAAATAACGTGATTGTAAAAACGGTTCAAAATAAATTTTACTATTTGTTTAACCGAAACTTTGCAAATGTCATGCTAATCTTATCTTTTCATAATGGAATCTATCTTTTTTAGCATGTGTCGTCCAGTTCCTTTTAAAAGTTGCAGGGAGTTGGTGGATGGAGGCGGCTCAAGACCATTCGTCATGACATCGGATGGAGGGAGTTTGTGAACTTCTAAAGGCAGTTAATGATGAAAATGATACCTCAACCTGGTCACTGACCTAATGCAGAGTGACTAAGAATGAACTAGTGATACGACGAATAAATGAACTAGTGATACGACGAATAAATGAATGAATGATAAGTAATTTATTATTAAAACCACATAATTATCACATTAATGGCTAATTAGTGCGCGTTCCTAGCAACTCAAGCTGGCTGCCACGTGACACAATATTTTATTTGGCAACTTTTTGATAAGTAATGTTACAGAAAGTTATATTTTAATAATTTGTGTAAAACAGGCTTTATCATAAATTTTTTTATGATAGGGTTGATCGAATTAATAGCGTTTTTCCAGAGATGAAACCTAGCCAGATAGATTTTTTGCCATAATATAGCAAATTTCATCAAAATCGTTAGAGCCGTTTCTGAGAACTCAAAACACATACAAATATTGCTCGTTTATTAATATAGGCACATAAATATGAAGTAGTGCTTGTATTAAATAACTTTTAATTTAAAAAACCGACTTCCGCCATTGTATTCGATTAAATATTTGGATGAAAAAATTATGAAAGAACCATAGTGGTGAATTTTCCAAATCGGTTCATAAACGAAGGAGAAATGCCGTAACAAACATAAAAAAAAAAAATACAACCGAATTGAGAACCTCCTCCTTTTTTGGGAAGTCGATTAAAAACCCGCTGAAACATTAAACTGATAATAATTTAGACTATAATGCTTCGGAGCACACTATACGCGTACACTATGAATGGTTCAAGAGATATCATTAATTACATGAAATGAAAATCAATTACAATAAATAGACAAAGTTGATGTGTGTGTGCCACACGCGTAGAGTTGATTCTACCAGTCTTCGCCATAGAAAGGTGTTCACACATGTGTCTTCTTGTCATAACATTAGTCAAAGATTTAAATCGTAGATACGCCCTTACCGTTGAGAGACCGAGCCGTAATGTTTCCTCGTGAAATAAGATAGCTCGCTCATTTGGCCTCAGTGCACATCTGAACACAGTGTGAGCTGGGCGTCTTGTAATTTTGTCGATTTTCTATGAGAAGTGTCACAAAATGCCATCGTGTACATTTCGCAAGTGCAACAACAACTCCAAAAAGACAAATAAAGCCAAAGGCGTAACATTTCACTCGAAAGTATTGTGATTTAATTAAATAACTATTGTTTTCTGTCCGTTGCCCAAAATATTCAAGTTAAAATTTAAATCTTTGACATTAGTCCTTCTAAACTTCGAATGTTTTTATTATTTTGACCTTTTTTTATGAATTTTTCATGAAACAAGGATTCTTTTTCTTTCTACACAAAGAACATTTATTATTATAATTAGAAATACAGATTTCCATTAAAAATAATAAATATGTTATTTTTTTGAATTCGGCGTCGCATGGGTATATGCATTTAGATTAATATGTAATTTGTAACGATACTCTCTTTACAAGTCTTAAGGTGATTGCTCTCGCATGTGGCGCGAAATTCAAATTTTATTGTGTTTTTTGTAAATCACAGCTAATCAACACTTCTTGAGGTAGAGAAAACAGATTTTGCGAAAACTAGGAGACCTAGCACACATGTTTTAATTGATAGTATCTCATAAATGTCATTAGTTAAGCTACGCATACCTTTAAACCAAAAAAACACTGTAAAAATCATTGAAGAGTATTCGTAGCTGAAGTAATGATCTATATGTGAAACTATAAACTAAAACATGTGTGTTAGGTCTCCTAGTTTTCGCAAAATCAGTTTTTACTATCTCAAGAAGTGTTGATGAGCTGTAATGAGCAAAAACGCAATAAAATTTGAATTTTGCGCCACATGCGAGAGCAATCACCTTAAGTCTCAGTCACGTCACGTTCTAGTAAAGCGGTGGCATTTTTACTAAAACTTTAGTGGACAATTTTTACCCCATTGAACAGTCACGCAATATATGTACTTCTATTTCATTTAATAACACTTGTGCTGATGATTATCGATTTGCCATAATCACCATACATGGCAGGCGGATTGGTGATCGCACTTTGGTGTTAAGTTTATTATTTATTTTATTTATTGTTTTTTATTGTTTATTTATTTTATTTAAGTACTCAGGTGGACGCTGTAATGCCCCCTGCATCCCTGGATGCGTCGTTCAGGGGACGCGCCCTGGTGTAATCCCTCAGTAAAGCTTTTACTACATCAACGGGAGGAGATAAGGTTCTTTTCTTAGGCCCGACACACCACGGGATATCTTTACATCATCATAATCATCATCAGTCTGTAGAAGTCCACTACTGGAGATAGGCCTCCCCCTTAGAATGCCACGATGAACGGTCTTGAGCCGCCTCCATCCCCCGACTTCCTGGGACGTTTATAATGTCTTTAGTCGATCGAGTGGAGGGCCTGCCTTTACCGCGTCGTCCGGTTTGTGGTCGCCACTCGAGAACCTTTATTCCCCAACGGTTTTCAGTTTTTCGAGCTGTATGACCTGCCTATTGCCACTTCAACTTGCTAATTCTGAGAGCTATGTCGATGACTTTGGTTCTTCTACGGATTTCCTCATTCATCATTCATTTCATTTTTTAATTTATACTACTTGCATAATAGGTAATGTGTCTTAGGAATCATAACCAGGTTGCAATTTTGTTTTATAATTTTCTCGTAAATACTTACGTAAATAAAATATATAGGTAAGACTCAACAGCAGCTAAGCAATTAAGACAGGTCATTAGACAAAATGCAAACAATGAACAGCCAGTGTGATCCGGAATTAAATGTTTGAGATAAGAGTTTGAAAAATGAGATCATTGTCAATATTTTGCAGAACACACAACGAGACAAGACTGTTCTATTAGATACCTTTTGACATTTTATACTTAACTAGATGTATAGATTAGATAGATCATAACTTTATTGTACACCATAATTACAAAAAAAAAACAAAAAAGTGATACAAAGTTTCAAATCAGAGATCCAATGGGCGGTCTTATCGCTTAAAAGAAATCTTTTCGTCATAATTAGAGTATTCGTTTTAGAACTTTTATTTTATTTTTATACCTACCTACGAAGCACTGAATCCTTTCACCACACTAGTTCCTTCACTCATTATGCCCTTTTAAAGGCCACACCTTCGTAATGCAGGGTGTCTAAGAAATAACCAGTAACACGATGTAGTAGTAGTTGCAAGAGCTTTTCTCATATCAGTAGTCCACTGCTGAACGAGGCCTCCCCCATAAAATACAATGAGGGGATTTCCATAATCTTCACGCTTATCAGGCGGACTGGTGATCGCAGTTGAGTGGTCAGTTGGATGCTGCTCATCCCATGGTGTAATCACTTAGTTAGCTTTTATGAAATCCAGGGGAAGAGATGGAGGAGTCTATTTACAGGCCAGATACATAACGGTTTTTCTCATACAGTCATGTAACTAAAGATTACGTCTATACAGATGGAAAATAACGAAATATATAAATAGTATCTGTTAAAGCAGCATCTTAAGAATTCGGTTATCTATTCAGGTCAGTTTTTATCTATTGTATAGCATCAGTGGCATACTTCTTTCGACACAAAAATAACTTAGTAATTGTTTACGCACAAATCTATTCTGCCTTGGTGTGTTCGGCTCAAGAATAGACACCTACGTCTACTAAGGGGATACCCAGGGCCGGATTTAGAGGTCTGGAGGCCTCGGGGCAACAAAGGAGTAAGTAAGTAAGTAAGTATTTATTTTCAATAAAGGTTAACAAAGTATGTTTATGCAGATATGTAAACTTAAACTAAGTAAATAATGGGTAATCTAAGGATGTTACTTTTTAAAGTTCATTGTAAGTAAGAAGTATACTTTGAAATAGAACCTTTGTAGAGTCAAAACGTTGACTCCTCGCTCTAACTAAGTAAAATATGGAGTGGAGGCCCCCTCACCATTGAGCCATTGAGATACTCCCTAAAGATGGGTAGTAAATTGCAAGTGCTTATCAGGGCCATTTGAGATTTTGATATTTTACTGATTACCTGATTGTAATGAACAAATGATTTCAGTTAATATTTAAGAACAATATAATCATGTATGTACAACGTACTGTAGTAAAGGTAAAACAGCGAAAAAAAATATCAAAGTAAAAGATGTTTACTAGTGTTTACTAGTCGGAATTTGTTTTTTTTTCCGAAGTCACTATTGTGGGGGCTCCTCGTTTGTGGAGGTCCCGGGGCTTTCGCCCCGAGTGTCCTCCTCTAAATCCGGCCCTGGGGACACCATGGGATAGGCAGCAGCATCTACCTTTTCATTCAACATCTGCGATCAACAATCCGCCTGCCAAGCGTGGTGATTATGGAAATTTCCTCCATAGTATTTTATGGGGGAGACCTCGTCCAGCAGTGTACGTCTAAAGGCTGGAAATGATGATGATGATGATGATGATGATGATGATGATGATAATGATGATGATGATGATGATGATGATGATGATGATGATGACACATTATATTTAATTTCCTTTACCATAATCGGGAAAAAACATATTTAAACTCATGTAAAGGCGTGGCTCTAATTATGTATAAATATTACCTGTTCTGGCATGTTTGTTCCAATCCAACTAGAAAATGGCTTTATCGTCGATGAACGTTAATTAAAAAACTGGTTTTCGGCATGAGTGTGGGATTGCTATGCCATTTTATGAATAAATGTATATCTAGAAATATCTGTCATCCATTGCTTGCAATCGAATAACACAATGGTAACCATACAATTTATGTTTATTTCATATACATCGCGAGTGTATATATATCTACAATTTTTTTTTGCCAGAAAGTGTTAAGACCGCCCAGATTATATAATTATAAAACAAAGTTTTAATTCTTGTTCATAAAATTGTTTGTTAATATTTTGGTGTATAGTTATACACCAAAAGTTAGTTAGTTAGTTGTTTGGTCTATCTATGTTTTTTTTTGCTTTCTTAGGACCCTCTGTGTCGATCTTTCTAGAATGAACGATACATGGTCTAAGTAGTTTGAGGCAAAATCATGTAATTATTTTAGAGGCAGTGTACGCAAATGCCCTTGAATGTGTTGTTATAAGTATAAAATAATCCTGCACCGAACTGTTTTTGTTATAACGTGAAAAAACTTTAGTAGGTACCTAAGTAAATACTAACAGTAATTATTTTATTAGCAGGTAAAATGATTTTCCTGGTTTTTATCAGAGTTTTACAATGTAACTTTTCCTGTAGCAATGTATGTTAACTTTAACTATTAGAAATAATATAAACAAGATAATTCGATTGAACCAAATTCATTGTACCAACCTATTGTTAGTATTACAGTTTTATATTTAATATTTGTAATGTGTGTTAATATTTCTGTGATATACATGTTTAATTCATAATCATTTTAGGTTAGAAAAATTATATAAATATATAGAGAGCGCTTTTTACATGACATTTCAGCCGTGGTAGTCGTAAGAAAAATCTGGAATTTTCCAAAAAAAAATTAAGAAATTTTTGTTGGAAAAAGTGTCAGGTGGGGCAAGTGCCTTCAACAAGTAATTAATTTGAGTAAGTGTACTATTGAATGATTATTCTTGGATTTTGTCGGCATTCTGAAGGTGACATTCACCGTTTTTTTAATGAATGATAGCTATAATTAAGAATAAATCAACACGATGATAAATAAAACCATTAAACTGATATATGACAAGAATATTACATAAAAAAAATACTGCAAGGGCATATCCAATAGTTAGACTTGCTTTCTCAAGTAATCGCTTACGGACATAAAATTTATATTCTTCGCGGAGAATACCCAGTGAACAAACCCATTAACTAGCTAGGTACTTACGTACTTAACTTTAATAGTTAACTATTTTAAACGCAGTCTCGTACGCTTGCCTGCGTACCTAGTTATTTTTTATCAAGAATTTAGCATCTTGGGGCTTGCGCATTCTACCAGCATACATTCTTCTAAATGTTTAAGCTAGAGCGGCTGAAATGTTACCAAAATTCCGTGTATAGTTTTTCCTTCGTTGACGGTAAAAAATAAACAAACTCGAGTGTTGTTTCTAACGATCTTTACATCCAACAATATAACATAAACCAGCAATATTTGTAAGTATAATTAAATTATTTTTTCGATTTCAATGAAATTTGCTATATACTTATGGGGTTTTTTGGGGGGACAAAAATCGGCCTAGGTTTCATCTCTGGGAAAACGCGTTTTTTTTTTAAGTTTTCCGAGCAAAGCTCGGTCACTCAGGTACTATCTTATAATATTTTTATTTAAGCATGACACAGGGCCGTAATAAGGGAAGCGTCCTCAATAATTTATTATTTGTTCCAAGACAACTGGTAACCAAACATTATCATTAATCGTATAATAGTGCATCGACATCCATTTAATTGAATTGGGAGAGGACTAAGATACAATGGCAATGTTTTTA
Organism: Epirrita christyi; assembly: GCA_951392215.1. Classification (NCBI taxonomy): domain Eukaryota; kingdom Metazoa; phylum Arthropoda; class Insecta; order Lepidoptera; family Geometridae; genus Epirrita; species Epirrita christyi. Next base: position 4,819,377 of record OX595843.1, read on the forward strand.
GTGTAGGTGTATGCTGTTTTGGTAGAGGTTAAGATAGTGTATAATAAGTGTTTAGATTTAATTTATATTTCACAGTGATATAAAAACAAGCAAAAAAGATAAAAAGCAGTCATCATCGCGTCGCCTGAGAACATCGGCAACACATTGTTACTTTTGTCAAAAAAAAACAATTACTTTATATTTTTAGTATACATTGATTTAATTAGATAGTACCTACCTACTTTTTTTTCAATAGTGTTTTTAATTTAATTTTAGAATACACAGAACATGTGTTACAAAACCACGACGTTATTTTTATCAAAATTTTGTATCATGAATTCAAACACGAAACCGCATAACAGGATACATGATAAAAAATGTTCAGCTCTATAACTTTATACAATAACCTTTTATATTCGTAAAAATATGTAAGAAAATGTCGTTTATACATTATACAAATTACTATTTTTTTTAATGTTGATGCTTGTATTTTTCTATAATTGTACAATTTTGTTCATGATTCATATCTAGCTTTCTAATATTTTGTAACATGAGATAGTAGTTTAGACTATAGGTGTGAATGTAACGATTCCAAAAATAGTTGCGCACACGCATCCCGCGCTTCCAATAGAATAAAAATAAAGCTGCGACTACACTAGCATCAACAAGTGTCACTCACCCTTTGCACGCGTTTCAGCCCTGTTGAAACTGTAGCACCGATATAACAATATCTCACGAGCCTTGGCCAATTATGTATTATTTGGGTATAATCCGTGGCGCCCGGCTTTTATCATCCACGCGACAGATAGCGCAAGAAACCAACCCGCGATTAAAAAAAATACAAGAATTAATGTAGATTTTTTGGCTGAATAGTTAGCGAGATTAGCACATGTATCGTATATTGTTTTATTTATTTAATAGTTTGTTTGTGATGGAAAATGAAGCACGTGCTCTCGGTTCACCGGTTGCGGGTGTACTGAGCGCGCAACCGGCACGGCGATGGACAGATGCCTTGCCTTGCCTGCTTGCTTGCTCTTAAAAAAACGTTTTCAGCAGATAGCGTGGGCTCACTGTTTACAATCAACTAGTTGCTTTGACTGCACCAAAGCTCGGGCTTGTTAATGTTGAAGTCTGCAGGTAGGTACTTAAAAGATCTTGTAGACAAATGTCTTTTGAAAATGTTGATACAGTTTTAAATAAAAATAAGTATTTTTTCGCACAAGACCTAGTTAATAATTAATATACTCAGACTTTGGTTATAAAGGAAGTAAAAAATACTACTTAAAATTTTACGGGAATTTCAGACCTAACTAAAAAAAAACTACTAATTCGTGTCTTTGGTTCATCATGCATCAGAGACAAGCTTGAAGTATAGTGGCCCTAAAAAGGTAACCAATGAAAGAACCATAGTGGTGAAAGAATTTAGAGGCTCCTGCAAAATAGAGAAAATTATACTTATAGCCTCCTTTATAACTCTCTTATATAGCATTACCAAGGCCAATCCTCCTTTTTACTCCTGGAGAATACGATATTGTACAGCAAAACACACATACAAAAACAGTCAATATTTTATTTTCGCCTATAAGGCGTTAACTTTAAAGGAGCTGTATTATTACGCCCTATATAAATACTTGAACACCGAACAATATTTGGTGTAGAGTCCAACGATGTTTGAATTTGAATAAATTCTAAATAGGAGTTTGGATGTTTGTTCACCTTATCGGTCGGAAAGCGATAAGCGAAAAAAAGGGCATACAAAATTGTTTTAAACCAGGGCAACGGAACTGTTAAAATAAATTGAATATGAACTTTAGTAAAATATCAAAAAATAACATTATTGTGACCATAAATATAATATTTGTTCCTTGCTAGCTCATTTGTATAAACCTAACTTTGGTCTTTCATCATCATCACCACAATCAGCCTGTAGATCTCCACTGCTGGACATAGGCCCCCCTAGAATGCCACGATGAACGGTCTTAAGCCGCCTCCACCCACTGACTTCCTGCGGCATTTATAATGTCTTTAGTCCATCGAGTGAAAGGCTTTCCTCTATCCGATTTGTGGTCGCCACTGGTGAACCCTTATTCCCCAACGGTTGTCAGTTAACATAACAAATATTTGCAGATTATACAAACATTTGTCCCGCAGCGGGAATCGAACCCGCAATCTCTCGCATCTCAGCCTGCTACTAGCCCGCGGAGCCACACAGGTCGTCGAAATTCAGCGAGCTATTTGATCTCCCATTGAAACTTGAACTTGCTAATTCTGATAGATATCTGTGTTATGTTTATGTAGTTGGTCTTTAAGAAGATAACAATTTATAAGTTGGTTTTAAATTACTTCGGAATGAAGTACAACATCTGGGGGGTGATTCTCGGAAAAACCTCGTACACGAGATGAAGTTGAATCTCGAATAACCTTAATTTTCTATGGGCATCTCGAGATGTGACGTCATCAAGTGGACGAGATTTGTTCGAGAATACGGGCCATGTTTGTCATATCAAAAATATACTTATGACGCAAAAAAAGTCTCGAAAAAGAAGTTTATCAGGATTACTAAATATATCTATTTTATTTATTTGTGCAAGTCTATTGTGTGTAAGCCGTGCGTGTTGCATTCTACGTGCATCTCATTTCACGTATCTACACGTACAGTGCGTTTGTACACGCTTAGCTCGCGTGCACAGAGGCTCGAGTCTGCATATTTAACAAAACTACACGGATTTTTGTACCTTGGGATTCTCAAAGTGTCCGCTAGGGGCGCTTTTCGGTTTTCCCAAACAAAACCCGTGCAGTGGTCACCACATGCCCGTGTAATTGCTTGTTACATTTGTAGACTAGGCCATCTGGTGTGGACAGACACACAATTAGGAAAAAGTTACGAACACTGTACGTACACTGCGCGCTTAATTGTCCTTACAATAAGAAACAATATTTTTCCACCCTAACATAACATAATAATATAACATAACATCCAACAGTCACATACGTAGTCTTTATCCCTGTGTCGTGGGTATCAAGAACTACGAATACCATGGTACTATAACACCCAGACCCGGAACAAATATTTGCAGATCATACAAATATTTGTCCCGCAATGGGAATCGAACCCGCAATCTCTTGCATCGCAACTGGCTGCTCGCTCGTCGCGCCACAGAGGTCGTTGTATTTTATACTTAAAACTATCCCTTTAATCTTTTGAGGCATTTTGATTCAATACTTCCTTATAGCGTCAGTAAACGATGCCAGCTGGCCAGAAATCCGGATCAAAGAGCTCATTCTTGTAGTTTGCCTGAACCTGGACCGTAGGACTTTAAGTCAGTGGTCTTATTGGTCTCCAGCCTCTGGAGAGACAAATAATCCCCAATCTGACAAACCTATAATAATATATAATAATATATAATGCCATCCCTTACTATTGGATAATGTTAAACAGCGACAGGACTAATTTTAAGCAAACGCTTATAAGTAAGGGAGTAGGTTTTCCTTATACAAAGTCGTAATAGATTCAAAGTTATGGGCATGCTCTGGTTTCACGTCTCCACGCAGTAAAGTTCCTCAAGAACAAGTATACTCATGTTGAATTACCTCAAATCATGGCCCATCAAATCGGAAAACTACATGGGATTTGGTTGCTACTTTACGGTTACGGGATGGAAAGCGTGAAACTAGGTTTGATGTAAACTGCGTTCTATGCGCAGTTATATCTTGGCATGAGAAATAGAGCACGCAGGTGTGTCATTTGAATGTATTCTTAGAACAATTAGATGATGCAATTTCATTAAAGATAATATTGGTTAAAGTGCTATGTTGCCGTTTTAACGTGGTGGCCACTTTTAATTAAAATTAAACGTGCATGATTCGACATTGAAAAAAGCGGCTTGAAAAATGAAAGAGAAAGACCAGACACTAAGATAAATAATGATGAATTAATGGTGGAAGCCAATCCAAGGAATTAGCGTCATGGTTGACTTTTACCTAAAATATTTTCGGTCAGGGGTTAAAAATCAAGAGAATTTTAAAAAAAAATAGTAGTTTATTAGTATTTTTTTTACAAATGAATGTTATGAATGCGTTATTCATTCAAATAAACATAAGAGTGTATTTTTTTTTAAAGTTTTTTCTTTATATTTACAGTTTCGAGAATTTTCACTCAATTTTCACGTCTGAATTGGGGCGGCCGTAACTACAATTAAATATTCAAAATTTTAACAAGTAAGCAGGTAAAAAACCTATAACCCAACTACATTCAACCTCAAAATCACACTATTTGCAGTGTAAGTACATATATATAACAAACCGGCAAAAAAACCGGTTTTTATTATCAAGAGAGCACTCCACCACTGAAATCTCTTATTGATTTAAAAAGACCTTTCGAACCACTTTAACACAAAATTAAACATTATGTTTCGTTTTGCCGATATGTCCAAGATCTCAACCCGTTGTTAAATGTTTTTAAAAAACAACACGGTAAAACGAGAACTGCCTTGGATAACTTATAATAATCGGGTTTTCCCATTGTACGGTACGGGACCTCCCCGTAGCACGTTCTGAAATTTTATAACTTGAGGTAATCAAACATTAGGAAAACCCCAAGGAAAAAGCATAGACGTAACACATGAAACAATAAAACAGATATATAATGGTGATGAAATATTTCAAAATATGATACGGATTTTTTTATGATGCGCAAATTTGTGGCGAACTTTAACCATTTCGCCGCCGACTGGAACCGGTATATTTGTGAGTCGGCCGCCCACTGAGACAGGAACGAGCTCACTCTATGCGTTTGCAGCGTTACGCGGCGTAACGCTGCAAACTGCGTAGAGATGAGCGAAAAACTAGCAAAATGTGAACACTCCATTTCAAATATATGGAAGGGCGTACTAAACCGATACGCCGCTACCTCAGTCGGTGGCGAACAGTTTGCCTACTGGGGACGCAGCCTTATAAGACGATTTAAAATGATCCTTGTGATGTCAATAACTCTTTTTGATGATCTCTGTGGCGCGGCGGGCGACGGTTCGCCTGCGACGCTGGAGGTTGCGTGTTCGATTACCGCCTCGGAACAAATATTTGTACAATCTGCAGATATTTGTTCAGGGTTTTCTGGGTATTTTCTATGTATAATAACAAATATCTATCTATGTAATGTATTGTATTAAGTATATCAGTTATCTAGTACCAATAACACAAGCCCTGCTTAGCTTGGGGCTAGATAATGTTGTGTGAAATGTCCAGCATTTATTTATTGTTTTGAATAAATAAAATACTTTTGAGTTTGACTTTAAATGGATAAAAAGTAAATCACAAAAACATTTTGTTTATTTAGTGAGTTATTTTTATTTGACAAGTACCAACATAAATGGGATATTAGGTGAGGTAGATGAAATAATGAGCCGGTTTCCAGCCTATAAATAGAACCCTCCTTCTCTTCCCGTGGTTGAAGTAAAAGCCTTACTAAGTAATTACACCAGGGGATGGGCAGCAGCGTCTGCCTGTGTACTTAAACTCAAACCGCGGTCACCAATCCACCTGCCAAGCGTGATGATTATGGCAAATCCCCCCTTTGTGTTCAATGGGGGATCCTCGTCCAGAAAATTCATAAATTAAATCCACAATTTATCATAAGCAGAGGTATAAATATAGGTATCAAAAGCTAAGTAGTATGTATTTATTATATGTAAAAGGCACCTCAAGAAAACGTGTTTTGCACATGATTCGTTTGTTTATTCTAGGCTTTATCAAGGTAAGAAAGTCATTCGTTGACTATAATTCATCTAATATTTTAATGTAGTACAGTGTCAGACAAAAGTGGCTATTACTTTGAATTTTTTAATGACTCATAATTTTTCTGATGGAGCGCGTTGATGTCTTTTGTACTAGTAAGTAGAGTAAGAGTTTATTCATTTAATAATAAATTAGTATTTGTTAAAATAAATTAAAAAAAACAATATATAATATTGTTAGGCAAATCAATTTACCGTAGAATTTAAAAATAAATCACTGGTAATCACTATGTGTTATCGTGTTTCGAATCAAGTATTCTCAATTAGATTGGCCTACTCTTATTAAAAATTCCTTACAACTACATGGGTCACCATCTTTCAAACTTAAGTTGAAAAATCAGTAAGATAAAAACCAGTCAAGTTCGAGTTGAACTCGCGTGGAGAGGACTATATTATACGCTATACAAGTACGCTATAAGAACCACTAGACTAAATGAATTTATTAGTCAGTCAACACGTTTTATAAATACACATTTTCTCTTCATGAATGTTATCCGTTTCCCGTACGAATTTTAAGACTAAGATCGAAATAAATAGACGTTACTTAGTCCGTAGGTACTAATGCTGAGAACTGTCCTTGTCACTGTCACACAAATGTTAAAACAGACGTACTAGAGAGTGACAGGGACAATGCTAAGCATAAGTACGTGCTAAGTAACGTTTATTTATCTCAGTAGATTCCTATATCTAAGAATTTTCATTTGAAAAAACAAACGCAAAAATTTGGCCGCAACAATTAACCCCCAAAATTTTAAATACGTTTATTTTCGATATACGTCTGTGATTTGGTTACCTAACTCTGTATTGTATTAAATTTCTACTTTTTCATGTGTCAGAGACCCTCTGTGAGCTGTGCCAGACAGACAGATACAGGAGTGGTTATATAATGGTGCTGTTGGTACCTTTTAAGGTACGAAACCATAAAAAAGTTTCAATTGATAACATTGTTTGGCAATAAAATAAAAATAAGTTCTTTTTTTGAGTTGTTGTTAAACTATAACTACTCCTGTTCTAACGCGACCAAACCTTGAAGAATTAAAGCATACGACTTGGCTTTTTTTTTTATAATCCTTCTTACTTCTAGGTGGAAAGCACCAGTGTGGCCTTGAGAACAAAGAGAAGTTAATTCACAGAAAAAGAGAACTTAAAAACTTATGTTGTCTAAAGTAAAATCTATCATAGTTGTTACCCAATCTACCTTGCAAATCCCGTAACGAAGTAGGTAATTGATACAGCTCGTGGGTAAACAATTTAAATTTAACGTTTCAAATGCAATCGTAAACTACATACGAGTTTTATCCGACTTGTGTTTTACTAACTAGGGCCGTTTTTCTCCCAACTCAAGGGAAACAAGCTTTTGCTGGTGACTGTAACATTTTTAGCATTTACATAGCGCTGGAGTTTTTTTTTTACTTCCTTCTATAGGCAAACAAACAAGCATACGAATGCGAAACGTGAGCATTCAACGTGACTTACGTAGTAACTATTCATGATTCTGTGCCGCGCAGTCGGTAGAAACAGTACAGATTAGTAAATACTTTGTAAGTCACGTTGAACGCTCACGTTTCGCATTCCGGTTTTTGCAAAACTCGTAATACGCCCTCAGATAGTTAACCTTAATGAGTGTTATGGGTGTTAATTTCTTTCGACCCCAAACTCACTATTAGTAAGTGAGGATACAGCTGATAATGGAGTACGATGATCTAGAAGGCATCTTTTAACTCTAGCCTTAAAAATATACCCAGATTATATTTAAATGGCCTTATTCATAATCATTTTTTAAACCTATTTTAGTTAAATAGCTTTTGTCTTGTTCGCTATGATTTAAAATGTCATATATGTCAAAACAAGACAAAACATTTTTTAACTTAAATAGGTTTCAAAAATGATTATGAATAAGGCCCTAAGTATGCTAAGTAGCTAAAGTCGCAACATCTTAATAGAGAATTGTCTTACATTGTTAAAGTTATAACTTACATACAGACAGCCTATTAAAGTTAAGCTTTTATATTGTTTATACCGACATCTCCTCATCTTGCATGCGTCTAGCAGTCAAAACTCGTGACTGCGATAGTATTGCCGTATTCATGTAGAAAGCAGGTAACCGGGCTGATGTTTAACAACGTTACCGGTACAGAAAACATCATAGGTGAATGGCTTAGCGCTGGTAGTATGGTTTTCTGGATAAATGTGGCCATTTTGTGACTGAGATCAGTATTCTATAGGCGTAACAGTTCTATTGATAGTAGCCGCATGGGACATGGTGATTGTTCTGATGATGAAGTGGCATGAAGTACAATAGGGTAATTATTCACTATCATAGTACCAGAGACAATAGTACTGACAACGAGTCGTGTTGGCACAGAGGAGGAACCCCGACTTCCGACCAGGAGGTTGTGAGTTCGATTCTCGGGCGTGCATCAATGGGTTTTATGCAATTAGATAGTCACGTTAGGAAAATGCTAATTTACCTGGTAAGATAGTAAGGATTCAATTTCCCTAGGAAGATGGGCATATATAGGTACTTATCACTAGACTAGGCAATTATAATTTTAATCAACTTGATTTGAGTGTACAAATACGCGGAATTATTAATAATGATTACGCGGGACGGGGAGGGGTTAAGGTGGGGTGAGGGTAAGTGAGGGGGAATGAGAGGACCGTGAAGTAGTTTTTTTAGGTTTTGTGACTATCTTACTAGGGAAATGGTAATTTTCCTGAGGTGACTATCTTACTGCGACAAATATATATACATACCAACAGGTACATGTTTTTAAACTGAACTCACACTATTATGGGAAATACTAAGATTTTTTGAGTATTTTACATAAGTGTGGGGTATCACTTGAAAAACAAATAACTATTGAATAAGCAATGTGACACCTTTCGTCAACCACATTAACTAACTTTAGTTATACGGCACTTTGCGCCGATGATACCATCCCGAAAATTCAACCTGACGTGGAAACGACCAGTGGTGCAGCGGTTAACACATCTTTGTATCAAGAAGATAGTTGCAGGTTCAACCACTACCCAGTTTGTAATTTTTGAGATATTATAAAATCTTACATATTATACAATATGCTTGAATTAAAGATGTTACCTATAATAATAAGTGCATTATAAATTTATAACCTATATTTATTTATGTAGGTAATTTGTAACTCTATCAAATAACATGACATAAGCAAGGGACACATAAAACCTCATTACCTAAGTTGTGGTTTCTATTCTTATATTCATCCTGCTCTGTCATAAAAAATAATTGTATATAAAGGTGAATCACGTAGGTATGTATACGCAATAACTACATAATGGTAAACATGATCTACTGAAATAGATTTAGTTATTTTATTGAATTTATAGAAACACCAACGATAAAATTCACAAGATTAACGAGAGATTTTTTTATTTGTGTGCCATGGCACACAAATATAATAAAAAAATATTAAAAAATCGTACCCCAGGATGACTAAATGTCAATAAAATTGCAGTTAATCCCCGATTTCCAAATTTTTAAATATTGAAACTCATTGATGACTGAAATTCTTATTATACCAATGATATCAATAAAAGTACCTCCTCCAGCAAATCTCCTGAAACAAGTATGTTATTTTATGATTCTTAATTTTAGTAAGTAAGTTGTACCTAAATACATAAAAACTTTTTCCTTCGTCAGAAAAATACCATAGACATTTTGCTAATTCTTGTTCGTCAGTCGTACAATTTAGACTCGGCTAGCATTCTGTGCTGTAATTGTAGGTTTTCCTCAGTGTTTTCCTTATCAATGAAAATACCGGTTCTAAGCATAATTTTCGAGGCAAGGGAATTACCTAACAAAATAAAATACTATTTCTAAAAAGTTTTTGATTAGACTCTTTACGTCAAGTCGAATCGGCAGGTTCATAAGAAAATATAATAAATCTGTACGTCTAGTACGGGTTTTGATAGTTTTCGAAAACTAAGTAGGTATATGAAGTTTCGTTTCCTTGCATACATTTACTGACAGCGTCCTTAGTTTTCTTCTCGTTTTCGCTAGGGGCACTGCAAGTAAATGTATAGAAGGAAACGAAACTTCATATAGTTTCGAAAACTATCATAACCCGTACTAAGCCCTTTGAAAAAACTTTGTAGAAAATGTACCTACCTGCTATAACTTTCGACGATAATCAATCAAAATACTGTGAATGGAGCCAAAAAGGATATCGTGGGTGTTCGCGGAAATAATCCTTAGCAAAACAGTGTCAAGGTGAAAATTAGTATTCTCAAGTTGGCACTGAATAATTCGTATTCTTAAGTTGGCGCTTACCGGTATTTCCTTCCATGAACAATGTAGCCTTAGGGACCAAGGAAATCTTTGAAAATTTTATCATGTGCCATCAAATTCATTTAAATCGCGATCACTTCATTGAATCAATCAATTTTCTTTATCACTTTATTGATAAAGAGTACTGGTCTGAAATACAAAAATATTTAAAGACATTGTTTCTTGTTTTGATTTTAGTATTTACCACAACTAGGATACATTTCTAAAACGACATGCATTGTAGAAGCGCGTTGATGTCTTTTGTACTGAAATGCTGCTTCCAATTTTAAGAAATCATGAATCAGTGTATGAGTCAAGTAAAAAAAAGAAGGCTTTTGCTGTGCAAAAAGTGGTGTGTAACGATTTTGATATAATGTTGTAAGAGTTGGGGCTCTAATAAAAAACCTAAGTTTTCAACGGGGGCTTAGTCGCAAGCCGCCATCTTGGATTCATCATCATCATCATCGGCCTGTAGAAGTCCACTGCTGGATAAAGGCCTCCCTCGTTAGAATACCACGATGAACAATTAACAAATTAAGGTCATTAAAGGTGACAAAAATTTTGTTTATACTAATATCGCCTCAAAACACTTTTTCCGCATTTTTTGAAAAGAAACGCCGTTTTGTTTTATTTTTTCATGTTTTGAGTTATATCGCGTAGTTTTGGTGGCATTATAACCAATGTAGCATAATGTAAAATCAAAAGGTGTGGTGAAATTAAATAAAAGTGTATTGCGTGACTTTTCAAAGGGGTGGAAATTGCCCATCAAAGTTTCAGTAAAACATGATTTGACTGAGGCTTTGACAACTTTGAATAAGAGGAAAGTTGCAAATTAATCTAAAAAATATTTCTGAAAATGGCTTAGGCATACCCAAGCCACGCCAAATACAAATAGCATAGCACAAAGTGTAGTGGAATAAAATAGAAGCGTATTGCGTGACTTTTCAAATGGGTGGAAATTGTCCATCAAAGTTTCAGTAAAACTGCCACCGCTTTACTAAAACATGACTAAGACTTTGTTTACTTGTACATTGCAAATTGCAAATTCTTTGCGAGATTATTTTGGAGAGAGTATTTGAGTTATTGGTGAAACGAAAGCAGTTGCATGCAACAGAACTAAAGAAAGTAAATCAAACTCTACTTAGGAGCGATCATGAATGCACCAAAAGTTAAATTTATCGATGGGAGTTTATGGGACATATCCATGTGGACAATGCACTCTAAGGCGCAGGCCAGACAGAAGTGACGTAAGACGAGGACGGGACGCAGACAAATGTCTCTTCCACGTCCTTTTTAACCGACTTCCCAAAAAGGAGGAGGTTCTCAATTCGGTTGTATTTTTTTTTTTTTTTTTTAATGTTTGTTACCGCATATCTCCGGCATTTATGAACCGATTTAGAAAATTCTTTTTTTATTTGAATAGATATACTTCCAGATTGGTCCCATTTTTTTCAGAATCCAGTTCTGATGATGGGATCCATGAGGAATTGAGGGAACTCCTCAAATATTGTAGGCATACATATGGCGATTTTGATATTTTCAGCAACAAACCAAGCATTTGCATTCAAAAAGTATCATAATCCTTTCACCACTATGGTTCTTTCATCATTTTTTTTTCATCCCAATATTTAGTCGAATACAATGGCGGAAGTCGGTTTTTTAAATGAAAAGTTATCATACAAAATGTATAGAAGCGTCGCGACGCAAAACAAACAGAAAAGACGGGGCGCAGGCGTAACGCGTTTACCTCTGCTCTGCTCACGACGCATCCTCGTCTTACGTCTCTTCTGTCTGGCCTGCGCCTAAGGGAGTTGGCTCGTCCAGCAATGGATATCTATTGGCTGACATGTTGGACGTAAATTTTGATTAATAAATTATCAAGGTTGCTCAAGTCAAGTTCGATTTATTCATTCGGATCTTAGTATAAACCGATTGACTCAAACTCTTTAAAATGCAACTACGTCACTCGTCTGAAACAGTATGAAGGAAGTGTCATAGTTTATAACTTACTAGGAAGTGGAGCGGTTAGTCGTGTGGGCTTTCATAGCTGTCATTCTTATTCCGCAATAGTCATGGTTTTTATAGGTAGGTATTTATGTGATTATGTACTTAATGAAGGTATTGGTTATTTGTCTAGTAGGTACATACCGTTACACAAAGACACACACAGTTCTGATAATGGAATCCATGTGGAATTGAGGGAACTCTTCAAATATTGTAGGCATACATATAGCGATTTTGATATTTTCAGCAACAAATCAAGCACTTGCATTCAAAAAGTATCATAATCCTTTCACCACTATGGTTCTTTAATAAAAAAAAACATCTAGATATTTAGTCGAATGCAATGGCAGAAGTCGGTTTTTTAAATTAAAAGTTATCTTTGATTCGTTCTCAATAATTAATAAAAGCAATTAAAAATTTTATGGTGGTAGGTTCGGTACCTGTCAATAAACCTAAAAATACCTGTAGTTATTCATGCAGGTATCTTAAGGTGCTACATCAGGTCGATCACCCTTTATGTATGATTTCAAAGCTCTATATAAGTAATTAGCGGCTGCGCCTAAAAGGCTTGCTTTTTTTTATAATTATTCATATCTTATTTTGCATTTTTATTTTAAATTAGAACATAAAAAACAGAATAAAATAAAATATAAAAAATGAGCTAATTTTGGCTTAAAAACGCTACTTCTTTTAAATACATGTACCTATATTTATTATTTATGCACTAAATGGGTAGGTATAAACCTATAATTTGAATTTTACCATTTCAAATATGACCAAATATTCATATATAAAAAAAACTCTATGGGTCTCGGGTGTCACTCGAACTTAGCCACGCGCTGCCATTGGCTGGCAATAGCTTATGGTCGTTGACAAAAGTAATCCCCTTAAGAGGAGGTCATCAGTAGCTAGCAAAAGGGTGATTACGCCAAATTGTACGCCAACGAAGTTTGCTTATATTTTGCCTATTATTTCATCAAACTCCATGAAACTTTGTCATGGGCGTAGCCAGGGTGGGGGGGGGGGGGATTTTGGGGATTTAAACGAAACAAAACACGAAAAAACTAAATATTCAAAATGTTGACAAAATCTGATACTTTTTGAACAAACACCAGTGTGGTGAATGTGTTTTTTTACACATGAATATTAATGTGTGCTTCGTGTACATTTTTATTGTTTTATTTTTTTGAACAACCAACGGTAACTATAACCTGGCTACGCCCGTGAATTTTGTACACAAATGATCAGTGCACTAATATCTAGACCTTAAGATACCTGCATGAATATTTTATCGACAGGCACCGTCTACCATTATAAAATTCTAAATTGCGATAATTAATTATTGAGAACGGATCAAAGAAAATGCCTAACAAGCAATTATTCAAGCAAGTAGGTATGTACTGATCCGACCTCAGCCACTCGCCTTGACCGATTTACCCGACTCCGTGGAAAATCTTCCGATTAAAAACGCATATAACGTTCATTTTCATTTTATATTGGAAAAAAACGTGCGCGAAAATGAAAATATGCTGAATATTTTGTCATTTATCTCATCATCATCAGACAGAAGAAGTCCACAGCTAGACACAGGTCACCCCCATAGAATGCCAGTCCTGTGAGCCGCCTCTAGCCCCAATAATATATCCTTGGTCCATCAAGAGGAGAGTCTTCCTACACTGCGTTGTCTGGTTTGTGGTTGCCACTCGAGAGCCTTTATTCCTCAACGGTTGTCAGTTCTGCGAGCTATATGACCAGAGGGCCTATTACTAGTTTTTTTTTTGCGAGTGGTGAATAGGTATTCAACGTGACTTACGTAGTAACTATTTATGAATCTGTGCTGTTTCTATCGTCTGCGCGGCACGAGAATGATGAAAAGTTACTATGTAAGTCACGGTAAAAGCTCACGACACGCAAATCGATTGTTGCAATGCAAAACTCGTAATAGGCCTTCTGCTCATTGCCACTTCAACTTGCTAATTCTGAGGGCTATGTCGTTGATCTTGGTTCTTCTACGGATTTCCACATGTCAGATTCTATCAAGTAGTGAAACTCCTAGCATAGCTCTCTCCATAATGCTGCACGACTTCATTCAACAACCTAGCTTTATTTAGGGTAGGTTAGGTTACCTACTTATCTGATTTTAGTTCATGAAAAGTATTTTAAATTGGCATAATTTAGGGGTTGTTTGAATAAAATGTTTTTAAGTTTATAAATCTTAACAAAATCCTCATGATTTTTGTGTCATTAAGGAAATCAAACCCGCACCACTCATTAACTCACCGCGCTAAGGAGGTCGTCAGTAACTTTGAATTTTGAAATAAAGAAAATCCAAAAATGCCTAGTTTAAAAAAAAAAAACCAGTGAGATCGGGTATTTAGGGGTGGAAAATGCTTTCTCTTTTTTTATATGGACATGTGCGCCTCTGCGAACAGCAATCCGCCTACTAAGCGCGATGATTTTGGCAAATCCCATCGCATTACATTGCTTCGTTCTGCAGTGGATGTCACCTTGTTGAAAAAAATGAATTTAACATTTTGTTCGTCATTATATGTTAGTGTGACCATGAGTTTTATATAAAAATCAGGACATGCATGGTTTTCCCTCAAGTCACCCTAATGCAAAAACATAAAAATAATAAAATGTAAAGAATTTTGATTGTTAACAATGCAGTTTGCAGTAACCTCAACTGCTTTCTGTAGAGTTTATTTATTATTGTTGTTCCGGCTGCATCTAAGGTTACTGCTTTTTTATTTATTTATCTCCAAGGTCCCAAGATGCAGTTTTTGTTAGTCAACGTTCAAATGTTTCTTTTACGGGAATTCGTCTGGCGCAAGTCTGTGAAATGTTACATCATCCACATAATTACGTGTATGAATTAAGTTGAGCAATTCATACACTTCATTTTTTTATGCGTGATTCATTGCGGCTGTCATTCGACTGGTTCTATGCAAATTAAGTTATAATCTTCAATGGAAGGCGTGTCGTGTTGATGTTTTCGTCGCCATTGCTTTGTAGTGGCATGCGTAGTACGCACGCTGGCATGGGCGTCGTGTTGCTCATTGTAACTTGATGGCTCACAGTTCATTGGAATTCGTGCAGTTATTGATAAACAATCGGGACATTTTTAAAGCAATATGAGATGAGCTTACAAAATTTAGAGGAATAATGCTGAACTCAATTTTTCTAGTTACATAATATCATCGTATTCAGCATCGCGCCCATGCCGTGTTTAGTATGAAATGTTATTTCAGGACTGCACGTGCTATCGCACCAGACTTCATCCTTTACAAAACAGGCTCCTAGTATATGAAGTGCTGAAGCATTTGATAATGCTTAGCTTGACCCTTACACTATACCTACGCATGCACCTTTCCGTCCCTTCAAAAATGCATTCCAAAGCATGTATACTTGCTATTATTATACTAATTATATTGAACTAGTTGCGCCCCGCGGTTTCACCCGCGTGAATAATGATGAAAATTGATGATGATGATGAAAAGTAGCCTATGTGTTAATCCAGGGTATAAGGTATCTCCACTCCAAATTTCACTCATATTCGTTCAGCTGTTTGAGCGTGAAGAAGTAACAAACATAATAGATAACAAACTTTCGCGTTTATAATATTAGTAGGATTGTAAATAAGTACACTAGGATTGTTTCTCAGGTGCTAGATGCGAATCAAACTTCACTCAATAATCGATATTCATTAAATTACCAACATAAACTCATTATTGAGGAAAACCGCTTAGGTTTATGTTACTTAAAATGTATATTTGCATCGTCTAATAATACTTATATAAAGTAAAGATGAAAAACTAGCTGACCACAAACTACTTATCTTATGAGAGTACATAATAAAATGTGGTCAAAAACCAACAGGATATTTTTCATCAAGTCTCTATACAACAAACAAAAACAATGAATAATATAACGATCGGTACAATAGATACCAACAGGTTCGAAAGGGTTAAAGATTGAACTTTAAATGCATATCTACATAAACGTTTCTATTTTTTTTTCATTCGCATTAGTAGGTATATACCTTGAGACTAAACCAAACTCTAGAATATTTTTTTAAGATGTAAATACACTCCTTTTCCTTTTTAGCGGTTACTACATTATCTATAGATGTACCAAATTTCAGATCTAATAGTTCCAATAGTCTTTGAATAAAATAACTATGACACAAACAGAGAGACATAATATGTGTCAAAGGAAGGTAGCATGTGTAAAGGTTGTTTGTAGCCCTACGTTTCGTGCGTTGTCAATGTAAATACGTAGAGTAAGAGTAGCAAGCGAGAGTATAAGTCAAGATAATTTCGTAGATTGTTATTTTTGCATTTCTCAATCACATTTTGCTGGTAGTTCATGATTCACCAACCTGCTCTACCAAATAGGTAAACGCCGGACGTAATCACGTATTCAAGGTTTTTCCAAAACAGTGTCGATGATTTCAGTGGATAGCAAAAACTACAGCTCGGAATGCTTATCTACCTCTATGTAGTAACGAGACTTTTAAAATATTTTGCTTAGCAAGATCCTAGTTCCAAAATACCTACTTTAAAAGATTTGCTGAATTTATTCTTGTCGAATACTACCTTATTACTAAGGTTTCAATAAATTACAGATGTTTCGGCTGTGGGTTCGATGCATGTTATCTTGGTAATCTGCTTGTAACTTTGCCATCATAGTCGGTTGGCTGGCACTTAGACCCCTTAAATAAATAAATAAATAATAAATACCTTGATTATCTACTTACAAGAATACAAACAAAATAGTTCGAATGCCTTCATTTATTTTGTAAGGTGTTCAAAATGGTGTCTGTTTTTACGAATAAATAATTATTTTTTTATAATAATACTAATAGAGTAAAAAACAACGACAAAATAATAGTAATATAAGTATCTATTTATGGAATGGCAATGGGTGCTTATTCATTACTCTTTAATTTTAGTTTATTAATTTAACTTTCCCGCTAATTTTTCTTTGTAATTTGTTCAGCAAAGAGGTTATTTTCCATAAAAAAAATTACTTACTATGATGTTCTTTTTAGTTTATATAAGTGGTTTGTATTTTTACCAGTTGCCAAACTCACAACTCTGTAAAAGCGCACAAATAGGCAGTGAATTAAACATACAAAGATTTTGAAAACTGTCAGTTTTTAGGTGTCCCATTTACTTAGAAATAAGGTTTCTAATAAATACATTTTAAAACCTACACCCATAGACAAACACTAAATCTATGCTTACACCATTGATTCCAGTAATAAAGTAAGCAACGATATTTTTTCGAATTGCAAATGCAGTTTTTATTTTTATCAAAATCGGTGACACGAGTCTTTTAAAATCGATATTAAATTACTAACGCAGGTATTCATAAAGAAATCGGAAAAATCTAGTGGAAGTGTATAGGTACATGATGGCGGTATTTACTACCGTCATATGGCGTGGCGGGCGAGTAATCGGCTCAAACGCAAGAGGTGCGGGTTCGATTCGCCACGGAACGAATGTTTGCATGATCTGCAAATATCTGTTCTGAGTCTGGGTGGTATGCTACTATAGTACTCGTAGCTCTTGATACCCACGATACAGAGAATCCTAGTATGGGATCATGGACTAAGTACATATTTGTGCTACACGTATATGACTGTTGAGTGTTATGTTATGTTATGTGTTATGTTATTAGTTTAAGAGGAAGTACTTTTATCCAATAATTTTATCATTTTAATATGTTATACTGACATGGTTCCATTTCCCGACTCGAACTTGTCTGCTTTTTCGTAAAATGTTGTCCGATGAAATTGGTGCTTTTACTGCAACATACGGTCTGCCTGGAGTAGTGTTACCATGTATTGAAGATATTTTTGAAAGTTCCATGTTCATTCCTATTCGTAGTTGGCTTTGTAAAAACTTTATTTTTCAATACATTGATCCTGAAACGTCGGCATTAGTTACAGTACTGTCATTGTTCCGTGTCGGGCAAGGTCGGCTGATGTAACAACGAGGTGGGTTGCACTAGACGCACCGGTCATCGACCTTGCACTGCACGGTCTATCGAGTATCGATAGAGTTCGGAATCATGGCAAACATCACTAGTGCAAGCACGTTGGGTTTTCTAAATTTGAACTTTGTCACGTTTTCTCTCACTATTTACCTACCCATTGAATTTTACACAAATTCTATGTCACAAGGACTTACAAAACTATACTACTATAACTTTGAAGTAGGTAGGTAGGGCTACCAACTATACTTAACATCTTGTAATTTTTTCAGTTTTGTTAGTAGTAGAACTTCTTGTGAAAGAGTTCGTCCGGGGAAGTACTACCACCGTACCTATTTCTGCCGCCAAGCAGTAGTGTTCGCATTGCTGTGTTTCGGTTTGAAGGGTACGGGTGCCGGTGAAATTACAGGCACATGAGACTTTTCATCTTTTTGTCTTAGGGTCGGCAGCGCGCTTGTGATGCCTTTGGTGTTGCAGGCATCCATAGGCTACGGTTACTGCTTTCCATAAGGTGCTTGCCAAGTAGAATAAATAAAAAAAAAACAATTACCTACTTACCATGCAGTTGTGTGTCTGGCCTAAGAATATACCACTCCTTCTCCCGTAGATAGATGTCGTAAAAGTCTACTAATGGATTACACCAGGGGATGGGCAGCAGCATCTACCTGAGTACTCAACACCAATGCGATCACCAATCCGTCTGCCAAGCGTGGTGATTATGGCAAATCGCCCCATAGCATTCTATGGGGAGGCCTCGTCCAAAGGCTGAATGATGATGATTTACCTGCCTACACAATATTACTATTTTAAAACTATCTTTTTCACTTCCAGTTGTTGTTGTTGCAGGTTTATCGACTACTAGTTGCGCCCCGCGGTTTCACCCGCGTGAATAATGATGAAAATTGATGACGATGATGATGAAAAGTAGCCTATGTGTTAATCCAGGGCGTAAAATATCTCCATTCCAAATTTCACTCAAATCCATTCAGTAGTTTTTACGTGAAAGAGTAAAAAACATCCATCCATACTCACAAACTTTCGCGTTGAATGATGATGATGATGATGAAAAGTAGCCTATGTGTTAATCCAGGGCGTAAAGTACCTCCATTCCAAATTTCACTCAAATCCATTCCGTAGTTTTTACGTGAAAGAGTAACAAACATCCATCCATACTCACAAACTTTCGCGTTTGATGATGATGATGATGATGAAAAGTAGCCTATGTGTTAATCCAGGGCGTAAAGTATCTCCATTCCAAATTTCACTCAAATCCATTCAGTAGTTTTTACGTGAAAGAGTAACAAACATCCATACTCACAAACTTTCGCGTTTATAATATTAGTAGGAGTAGGATAGGATTATTTTTTGTCTTGTGACTGTAAGTCTGTGACGTAACAACTACCTCCGATTGTCACAACAATAATCTAAAGACATATCCGAGAAAACGCAAAAAAATATGGTCACCCTATTCACATATCAATTTCAACTTGATTTCCACTACACTTGACATTGTTTCGGAAGTAAAACAACTTCGAGCTTTGCGAGTGTCAGTACCTACTCCTACGGTAGGTATACTAGGGACACTAACAACTCCTTTTTGCCAGTAGCCATTTTAAGCCAATAAGTTATCGGTATTCAAAAATAGACAAAGAAGACCATTTACAGCCCACGTTTATTCTTAAAAGAAATGAGATTGGTTCGTTTTATTTATTTCCTAAAACATGTATATTTTTTATTTTGTAACAAAGTGGTCTACCGGGGCGAATCTAACTCAGATGATGGCCAGTGTTAAAGAATGTACACTATTCAAATTCAAAATTCAAATTGAATAATAAATTACAAGGTGGTTACATGGGTTGGGATCTCTTCTTTTAAGTTAGAAAAACCTGTATTAGAAGAGTCCCCTCTTTTCCGTGGTTCAATCATCAATAATTTTTTTTTAAACTTGTAATCCAAATAGATATTAACATGACATGTGTACATTTAACTAAGTAATGATAAATTAAAAACTAGGGAGGTAGATAGACATGCAACAAAAATATATTACATAAAAATAAAAATATATTACATAAATTACTATAATATCTTCTCGTCACAGATACCGTAGAGCCTCAAGACGAAAGTCTATAATTAGAGTTGCCATCAGTGATGACTTACGGCACTGAGGCCCATAATAATAAATCGAACTTGAATCTGGTGTGTTCCAATTTTAAAATTCCCATAAAAACATTTATAGTGCTCTCCAAGATCGTTCCCAGAGTTGAGTTTGGTCTATAAATAAGGGCCTGAGACGTGGTCTCCAACTATTGGCCTTATACACAAGCTCGAAGTCGTGCAGCGGGCTATGGAGAAAGCTATGCTAGGAGAAAATCCGTCAAAGAACCAAGATCACACATTGCCCTCAAGATTAGCAAGTTGATGCGGCAATGTGCAGATCATAGGTAAAGCTCGCAGAACTGACAAACGTTGGGGAATGAAGGTTCTCGAGTGACTACAAACCGACGCAGTGTATAGGTAGACTCCCCTCTCGATGGACCTCGGATATTATAAAGATCGCAGAATCTCGGTGGATGGACGCGGCTCAGGACCGTTCGTCGTTGCATTCGATGGGGTAGGCCTGTGTCCAGCAGTGGATTTCTACTGTTTGATGATGATGGTATTTTTTACGTAACTGGAAATATCAACGTCAAAAAGGAGTTTGTAACGTGTCCCTAGTATAGATAGATAGTATCATAATCTGTCGCAAAAAAAAAAAAACACGACTCTATTGCGGAACTGACAACAGGAACTTTATATAAAGCGGAATGATGAAGTAGATAATAAAAATAATATTATTATAGTATTTAATACTTTAATAAAAGAATTGCCTATTACTTTACGATTGTAAGTAAATGTTACGATTGAGCTAAATGTGGGATTTCCGTAGTGCATTGTTGGACATCGGAAGCCTAGGTCATTAGAACAGATAAATAAGCTATTCTTATGCCTATTAGGTCACGAATAAGTTAGGTACCTACCTACGTAGTCTACTTACCTTAACCTAGATATAGTTTCCTACTAGGTACTAAAGCTATATCAACTGAAGTGTAGCGAGGTATAAACCTACTTTTTATCCCAAATACTTAGCTGTAAGGTGAGGAGTAGGTAGATAGATATACCACATTAAAAATTAAAACATTTAAATAATGGAAGTGCAATGGCCGATCGCTGAGAAAGATCTCTTCCAGACAACCATACGAGAACCTTAGGTAGGTCTGTGAGATAGGTACTTTAGTGTAAGATTACAACAAATTGGTGAATGTTTGATGATGCACTTTTGGAAAGCGTTTCGGCGAAACCAACTGATGGGTTTTAAAATCTCCTTTAGATATCCCCTCTAACTCTATAAAGGGGATTTTGGGGCTTTTAGTCCTAATAATGAGGTTTGTGGTAGTTTTTTTTTGTATGAGACTGTTGGGTGTGTTGCGTTAAGTTTGGGTTTGTTTGTTCAATAATTCATTAAAATTGAAATAAGTAAATTTATTAACTTTATTTACAGAAACAAATGATACAACTAAGTAATACAAGAAGTATTAATACAAAATAAAAAAATTAATTAAATGGTTGAGCTGACTAAAGACCGTGCTTTACTTAGTTAAATAAGTTGATTCACATATTATTGAACGAGCGAAGCGAGTTCTCTGAGGCAACTTGGAAGGATCGGCGTTTGTATTTATGTGTGTTTATTTGTCTGATAAAAGTGTTATCGCGAGGTCTCAGTTCGGGACGAACCACAAGTAATAGTACCTCTACTGAATAATAAAGTAAAAATAAAGTATATTTTTTTTGTTATAAGTAACTACCTAGTTACTTCCAAATTTGTTCCCTAAATAGTAGGTAACATACCTTTTATAATAATTAAGTAGATAGGTACATAATATAAATTCATTTTGTTTCCAATTAACTAGGTACCTACCTATAAAATGTGTTTTGGCAAGAGGTTTTTCCGTTATCGAGTCGACCACAATCAGAATACCCGATCTGAATTCGTATTAAATGGCTGCTTCCTAATAAAAAAATCGCATGCCTTGGAGGTCAGCAATTGAAAGTGCGTGATGTAATGAGGTGACCCGTTACACCAGCAAGTCAGTCCCTGAGGTCAACTCTAGTAGCCGATATTAGATTGATAGTAAACGATACGATACGATAGACTGGCCCCGTCTTGAATTACACAAACTCATTGTCTGTCGCGTCTCGAACGCTAGTGAGGTACAGTCGCTTAAAAAAACACTTACCTAGCTTAGCAACTCGATAGGGGTGAATCACTCTCTCTCTGATTCTACGTTTCGGACGTCAGGTGTAGTGTAACACGGATTTTTGTATGGAAAATGAGGTTCACAGAGTGTATGCTAGGGGCGCTCATCAGTGTCTCCATACAAAAACCCACACTACACTACACGAGACGTCCGTGCCAATTGCTTGACAAAACGTAGAATCAGGGTCCAGGACTCTCGCTTAGGACCGATTCGGCCCGACTCACGACCGTTTGGCGTAGGTTTTGTAAGACTGGCTATTTGCAGCACGTGTGATACGTGTGCGTTGGTAGTACGTACCTTAGCATGAAGACGAGTTCCCTTATTCAAACTGGTAATCGCTTTATATTAAGATTTCGTAGTACATTGCGCCGCGTGTTGCAGCTTCTTTTCCAAGAACAGAAATATACGAAATATAAAGCGCAATGAACCGTAAAATTGTATTCGAAAGCCGTTAGAGGTACCAGTTTGATAGGCATTACGGGGGTGGGTCTGCTACTCCGAAAGTAACATCAGCTTACGATATTGTGTACTGACTATTTCGCGGGCCCTAAACTAAGTACTTGCAATCATTTGGTAAGTAGGTATGTACCAATAACCTACGATACCAATACCTAGGTACCTACGTACCTAGTTCTGATGGCGATTGGTGGTTACGTAGTTTTTCTTTTTCTCTGTGCGTAGGTAATGGATGATAATGCCGATGGCAACAGTAGATACTCATCTACTCAATCAAATAATTAAAGAGCTACACCCACCAGGTTAATAGTTCTGGGATTCTTGGGTTTGCGGACTACGAGGAAACAGTTGAATCTGAAGGTGCTACGCTGAGACCTTTGTCGAGGGTACGGAAGGTCTCCTGAGTCAACAGCACGTACACACACAACGATTCATGGACGATTTCATGGAGTCTGCCTACAGCCGGATCGAAGTGGCTTCGTTTTGGGGCAAAATTTTGGACGAGAAAACAGCCATTTTTACTGCCAAAATAAATTTATTTATTTGTACTAGGTTGATTGGAATACAGGTAGTAATCGCGCGACAATTATTAATTCATAGATGTGGTTTGAGGGCCTAGTCTACAAAATGTAACAAACAAGCAACTACACGGGCGTATGTGATGATGTCCATGTGTGGTGTATGGAAATGGAGGTTCTCATGGTGGCCGCTAGGGGTGCTTTTCGGTGTTTCCACACGCCCGCGCCCGTGTATAGTTGCTCTTTACAATTGTAGAGTAGGTCCTCTGATTAGGTACCTACTCCTGAGGTATAAGTCATACTACATATACACATACGACATATGACGACATACTAAGTCTGCGTTGGTATCAAGTTGCCATCAATGACACAGATAATGTACCTAGCGTTACATTTCAGAAATGATGTGTTATTTTCCTCGTTTCATCTACGTCTTGGTTTAAGTCAGGTAGGTACGTACCACTAACGTTTTGATGTACAAACACATTGTATTTTATCACTTATAATTAATCAGTAGGTAGGTACACAGAAATATTTTAGGACCATAGCAAAAATAATTGCTTTTGTTTCTAATCAATTTTAAGATAATTATTCTTTATGTAGGTTAGGACTCTGAAGGTCGCTGGCATTTATATTAACACGTTTTATTTGCACAAATCTCCAGCTAATTGACGAGCTCCGTCACGCGGGCCGAATAGCCAACTGAGACGCAGGAGGTGCGGGTTCGATTCACGCTGCGGGACAAATGATTGCATGATCTGCAAATATTTGCTTCAGGTCTGGTTGTTGTAACATGGTATTCGCAGTACCTGATTCCCATGACACGGAATCCTAGGGTGGGATCAGGACTTAGTATGTGACTGTTTCAGCCCGGATGAGCTAAACGAAATCACCCCTAAGAAAATCCTACAGTTACTAACAGCTGTAGGGTTTATCGGTGAACCGTGAACGCCCTTTTCCAGGGGCGAATATTTATTCTGTGATGTAGGTAACAAGTGGCGATCACAACAGGCCTGCATGGCCGCAGTGATATTAAAGCCGCAATAAGCTAATAAAAAATACTTAAATAATAGTTATGTGACTGTTGAGTGGTATTGTTTGGCTAAATTATAGGAAAAAAGGAGGAATCTATCCTTTTTCATTAGATTAGCAAATAGCTATAAAAAACTGATTGACTTCCCCGATTTAGATCTCTTTAGTAATAGTCCACCCATCTTCAAGTTTCTGACCATTGGTTTGAGTTAGTTCAATAACTTTTTGTTAACTTAGCTTATATTGTTACTTTTCTTTCTTTTTACCGTTTAAATTATTTAGTAAGTATTTAAAGTAAGTAAGTATTTAGGCACAACAAGTTTTTATAACTCTTATAAGTATGCGAAAACATGTTAATTGTAATTCGTTTATTAATCTGTGATTTAATATCATATACTGAATAAAAAAAAATAAAGCAAGTAGGTATGTAGGTACTATGTAGTCTAGAATTAGGTAACCTATTTATAGTTGATTTAAAGACCGTTCGTCGTGACATTCACCTACAAGCCCTTACAAGCCTATGCCCAGCAGTGGCCTTCTATAGGCTGATAATGACCTTTTTTCGGTAAATGGCGGATTCTGGAAATGGCTATTGCGGCGCATGCTGTGCAGGGGCGCATGGTACTGCGCACGTTACGCACGCTTCGTGGATCAAACATTTACTAGTCTCTGATCAAACGTAGAAGCCAAATGGACGATGTTACCTACAATTTGACACGTGAATCTAAGTACACGTACGTAATGCGTCCGTTCGACGCAGTGGGATAGTGGCTTAAGACTACAGTGATTTAGCAAAGGATTCATCAAAATAAGGGATTTAGAAATAAATGAAAGCGATTTCAGTCATCATTACCATTTTAATGAATCTGTTATTTACAAAAGTTTTCGGTGGACATGATCAGTAAGCTTCTTGATTTCAGCGCAAGCGAGCCGTGCGCACATTATGATCACCTTTTTGCAGCTTTAGTTCAAAAATAGCAAATATAAAGCAACAAACAATTTGTAAAGATATCATTGATTATGAATAATAATTTAAATACTTTGAGCCAATACTGAACTAAATACATCAAAATTTACCGATCAAGATAGACATCCGAACAAATAATACAGTTTAGGAGCAAAAATATGTCAAAAAATAGACCTTGGGTTTTTTGAATAACGCCTATCTTCCTATCGGTATTACGTTACTAATTAAAATCCTAACATTCTTCGAAAATCGGTTACAATTACAACACATTCTTCCCTCTAAATATCTTTCCTTAAAAACATAATAACACTTTTGGTTTTTACATAAAGCTATTCAACAACAGTAACATTTTTATCCATCACTATTTGCCTCCATAATACATTTCTATACATTTGTAAACATTCTTAAATCTTAAACGAAATTAGTCATAGAATTAAAATATAGGTTAAAAAGTAAAAAATAATTATATTTTCAATATAAACTGTGTATCGTTTTATCACAATTACCTCTCTATGATTTAACTCTATAAGTACCTATCTAATGCTTATAGCTAGATTATGCATAATACTTATGACAAAAATATATAGCATGAATCTATAGTTGAAATTATATACACCCTAATAATGTGGCAAGTACATAGAGCCTTATAATACCTATTAGTAAAGGGTTTTGGTATTAATGATGCACATCAAATTGACTGCGTTACTTTAAAATCACTTTCTATTATTCTATCGTAGGTTTATTTACATTGTTCACAGTGATGGCACACAAAAAAGTTTCAAATAAACATGACAAGGTTTTAATCTTCGTACGGCTTATTCGCAACAAAAACATCAACCACGTATAAACTCTACACATGGTTGATTTTATTTTCAATGTCAACCATGTATAAACTGTACACATGGTTGATTTTGTTTTTAACTTCAACCGTGTATAAACTCTACACGTGGTTTATATTGTTTTCAACGTCAACCATGCATAAACTCTACACATAGTTGATTTTGTTTTCAATGTCAACCATGTATAAACTCTACACATGGTTGATATATGCGAATATGCCATGCGAAGTTATTAAGAAATTGTATTCTTGTACTTTGAACTGAAGGCGCCCTTATAGCCGAATACCTAAATTTTTAAGCCGAAAATGAAAGCACGTATCTAACCAATTAAGAAAGTTTAATATCTAACTAGGTACACCAAAATACACATTTTCTAACAATGTCTCCGATTGAGTTTTACTTAGCTTAAGCCCTATTTGACAACGCCGTAAATCCTTAAGCCTAAATTGTAAGCTATAAGACTGTGTATTGTATGAAAGCACTTCACATGGCATATTTCAATAAATATTTGTGTTATTCGGTCAAGCCAAAATCAACCTAAAAGTAACGCAAATTTTTGTTTAAATACGCCTGGAGTGCTAGCATTACGGAAAGTGCTGTAAGAAACAAACTAATTCTATCAAAATATTTACAACTGAGCCATGCTATTTACATCCTTAACCTCATTGAAATTAGGCATCAAAACGCAAGTTATTGTCAAAACCGAAAGCTATAAGTGTAAAAAATTGATTTAATTGCGTCTAAGTACATTTAATAAGTACAAATATTATTGCTAATGACGTTCTGGACAACATCGTCGAACCGAGTTGCACTTGAGTATTGAATTAGTATTTTTATCGCCGAGTCTACTCTCCAACCAATAGAACTAGTAAGTACATTTTGACTACGACAAAATCGTGAAAGAGTATACATAAGACATAAGTGGAGATGGATTTATTAGAGTCCTCATCTTTCGGAAGAAGTCCAATGCTGGACATAAGCCTCCCCGATATAAATGCCAAGGCGAACGGTTTTGGTCTCCATCCACCGACTTACTGCAACCTACACTGCATATCCGGTTCGTGGATTCCACTCGAGAGCGGTTGTTACATATTGTAAATTTTGGACAAGACATTTTGGGGATTTCGGACATAGCAATTTACAGATTTCGGTCAAAGCATTTTGGAGATTTCTGACAAGGCATTTGGAGATTTCGGAAAAGACATTTTACTAAATGTATTCAAGAGTAGACTCGTAAAATAAAAATCATTCGTATTGACGTTAGCACCACGACAATTTTATGGCACGTTGGAATAAGGACCTTACTACCTCATAATAAGTAACAAAATGCAAAGCGTTGCCGCTTTATTGCTTGCAGTCAATTCCAGTTGTTCTTATTATTTTTGTTTTTTTTTTTTGCTTTTTTTTATTTGCGGTATATAAATTAGCAGTGTTGATTGCGATTGGCATTGTATCAATATTTTATTTAAAAACAACTACATATTTTTATTAATTCTTCACTCAATAGCAAATCATGTACAAAATCTAATGTAGGTGTAATGGAGGGCATTCTTAGTATGCGTTTTGTTATTGATCTGTGATCGCAATACACTTCGCCAAAATACATACAATCTGGTTAAGACATGCGTCTCCTCGAACCTCGCAGTGTAGGGTTCCAAAGTTTACTCAAATCAAGACTAGATGTCGCCACCAGTACATCAGAAAGCGCTATCGGTTTGTACAGGATCCCTCTTGGGATCTGCGTCTTTATTGCCTGACAAACTGATAATCGCTTTCGAATACAATTTTAAAGTACATTGCGCTTTATACTTTTGAGTATTTCTGTTTTTGAATCGACGCTAAAGAACACGGCGCAATGTATTACGAAATCATCAACGAAAGCTATTATCAGTTTGTTAAGCAATAAGGGATCTGGTTTTTTGCATTTTTATTATTTAGGGTTCGTGCCCGAATAACACTCTGTGAAAAATTAAACTGGCTACATCTTACGTGTGCCAAGATATAATACTGTGACAGAATCCAGACAGACAGACGGACGGCTTAGGCTTAGTATTAGGCTGCCATTTAGCACCCTTTGGGTACGGAACCCTAAAAATCATGGTAACTCTTATAATGTATTTCACAAGTAAATAACTTTGTTCACAATGTCTAGCGTTTATTACACTTTAATTATGAGAGTTTAAATGGATTTTGAAAACCTTTTCCGCTGCTCCAAATAATGAGATCGTAATTTGTTTAATAAGGAGGGTAGGAGAAAATGTTTTCAAAATCTGAAACGTACTTCACGCATCAATCTACACGGCGCAATAGAATTTTGCACATAGCCGCTTTTATAATTAGATCATAGTTTTCAATAAACCAGCTCCCCTATTCCCTAACTGAAAGTCACTCGTTGATTAACTTTTTAACAAGTAAAATGCCCAGCAATTGACAATTCTTAATAATACTTTTTTTTTGGCTCAAGACCGTTCCTCGTTTCATTCTAAGGGCGTATGTCCAGCAGGGGACTTCTACAGGCTGATGATGTTGATAAATTTGAGCAATTAATGGTAATTTTACTTGTCAAACGTTAGTCACCGAGTGACTTTCAGTTAGGGAATAGGGGGACAGTTCTCACGCTAGTTTTAACATCATAATCGGGCAGGGCATGAAAGGTTAAATTACTCATTTATTACAATATGAATAACCTCGTGCATAAAACATTTTTTAGGCCTAGTTACGGACATTTTGGCCAACTTACGAGCCTAAAAGCGTCCACACACGCCTCTAAACCGGGTGTATCGGGTCAACGACAAGATGGCGGACGTCTCGCAAATTGAATATTATATGATTATATCTTGTCAGATAATTATAAGTACCTTAATGGTATTAAATGTATTTGAGGCTTTATTGTGTCGTAATAAGGCGCACTTTTCCATGAAGCTTGATTCGTAAAACAAAATGTTCATACGAACTTACCTCGAGAAGTTAAGCTTAGCCGGGCGGGGGTATGAGGACGCGATCATCACACGATTTGAGACCATAATGTGTTTGTGATAAAGCATTTCTCCAAGTAGCTTTATCTATAATGGTTCATACGACTTTACACCTTATCAGGTCAGTTTAGAACACAATTTTCGTCTGCGAGTGCTCACCGGAGTTAAGCTTAGAGCGTTTTCACACTGTCTGATCCGAAATCGTTATCGGATTTCGTTTCCATAATGTTTTATCAGCCACTGATGAAATGTATGGAAATATACAGCGTGTAAACTGAAGGTACCGGTAAAGCTACCTATATAAAATCCTTTCGGTACATTTCCAGCCGCGCGAGTTCAACGCCAGCTGTCAACGGTCAGCTGATTAACCCGTAGCGCCAATATTTATGTTGTGGTTTTCATTGCTTTTTTTGTCGTTTTTTATAACGTGTTTTTAATGATGGAAATTAGGTTTTTATGTTCCTTTAACGACATTTTATGGATATTTTATAAAGAAAACACAAAAAGCGGCCCAAAAAGAGCATTTTTTTTCGTGTTTTTCAGCTTAAATATTTTCAGAATCATGGTCTGAATGCACTGTTTCAGTTTTCGGCAGTAGTCTTTTTACGCCCTGTATATGTATACCGTATAGTATGAAAACGCTCTTAGCGGGCAGTGGTATGAGGACGCGGTTATCACACGGTTTGAGGCTTTACCGCGCTCTTCTATGCCGTTTGTAGCCAATCCGTAAAGGCCATACAAAATGAAACTATCAGCTTAGTTTAGTGCCAACATTCTGCGCGTTCAGGCAGGCCGTAGTATAAAGATACGATCATCACACGATTTGAAACCTTATCGCATTTGTGATAAAGCGCTTTCTATGTAGCTTGATCCGTAAAGGTTCTTACAAAATAACACTGTATCCGGTTGATTTAGAGCACGCTTTCCCTCTGCGCGCGCTCCTCAGGCGGGCTTGGTGAATCCGGCTCAGAGGGGCTAGCCGCCGTGTGCGTGATGGCTGGGGGGCGGCTCGCGATGTGCGCCCCCATGGTGATAGGGGTATCATCATCGTCCTCATCCCCCTCCTCAAGGTCCTCATCGATGGGGGTGAGGACGTCCGTAGGATGAACGATCTCTTCAGGTTTCCTGGAACAATAAGAATGGTTTAAAATTTTTAAAGGAGTTTTAACAGCCTGTAATATTCTCTATTGACCGTAAAGACAAGCTCAAAGTCGCGCAGCGGGCTATGGAGATATCTAGGGATTTCACTACGTGGTAGAATCCGAAATGAGAAAATCCGTAGAAGAACCAAGATCACCGACAGCTGTCAGAATTAGCAAGTTGAAGTGGCAATGAGCAGATTACATAGCTCGCAGAACTGACAACCGTTGGGGAATAAAGGTCGGCATACATCCAACTAGAGTTGTTGAACTGTTAATTGAAAAATGTTGATCGAACTTACTTAGGTACATTTTTTATTAACCGACTTCATAAAAATGAGGTGGTTCTTAATTCGGTTGTATTTTATGTTTGTTACCTCTTGTCTCCGTCGTTTATTAACCGATTTGTTTTTTTTTATATGTATACTTCCAGATTGGTCCCATTTTTTTCAGAATCCAGTTCTGATGATGGAATCCATGAGGAATTGAGGAAACTCCTCAAATATTGTAGGCATACATATAGCAATTTTGATATTTTCAGCAACAAATCAAGCATTTGCATTCAGAAAGTATCATAACCCTTACAACCACTATAGTTTTTTAAATTTTTTTTTTCATCCAGATATTTAGTCACATACAATGGCGGAAGTCAGTTTTTTAAATGAAAAGTTATTTATATTTATCAAATAACATTTTGAGTCTTATTACCTGCGGAATAGAGGCGCCGCGAATGACGTCAGAGTCGCTGCTAAGAAGAAAGCCGAAGCCATGTAGAATGACGCGTCATAGTTCTTGGTCGCGTCGTATACGGCGCCGGCCAATGGCGAGCCAACGATCGCGGCTGCGCCACGGAACAAGATGAGCAGACCAAACGCATTGGTCAACTTGTCCAAACCGAGAAGGTCGACCAAGATGATTGACGTTAAGGAGATGTAGCCGGCTGAAAATAATAGATTTAAATCAATAATCACAAAGTCAAAATAAGCATGGTCCACAGAATAAAGACTAGCGTAGAACCCGTCATATTACCTACATAGCGTACATGGCCAGCTGTCAAATGTGTATCTTTTGGAGCCTTTTGAATTTTTATGTTTAATTACCTATATATTTGCTTTTTAAAGATATAATATCATACGAATAAGTTAATAATACATTGCCTTTCATACAGTATTGGAATTAAAGTTTGAATTACCTTAATAAGAGTATAAAATTCATTTTAAGATTTTCGTAGATAGTGTTGTGAAAAATAAAATCGATAAGTCTGTCGAGTTTCTAGTCGTAATGTTGTTTTCCCCTATGTGCTTTCCGCTACTGCAACCTAACTGTTTACTTATTTATTCAAAAAACTATTATAACACCTTAACAGAGTAGGACCTAAAGCGATGTTATATGCACATGATTATATAAAATAAAAACAAAGAACCAAGCTTAAAAATAAGTAGGTACCTACTGGGGAATACCTATAATATTACTAATAGGCACCACAACTATTCAACTTTCTCCAAAACAAGCTGCGCTATCTCCATGAGTTTCGGCAGGCTGTGATGAAAAATGACAACATTGTTCTCCGAAAGAACATTAACTAAACGCACAATGTCCTTTATAATAATGTTCTTGTGTACAAATAGTAGTTTATGAAACTGTTGCATAATAAGGGTTCTTAAAACACGAGTGTGGGTTCTTTTCTTTTTTTATCTGCATCTATTTACATATTGGACGAGGATGGGAGGTGACCCATCCATGGGAGGAGGCTCATCCATGGGAAGTGACCCATCCATGGGAGGTGACTCATTCATGGGAGGAGACTCATTCATGGGAGGAGATTCATCCATGGGGAGACCCATCCATGGGAGGTGACCCATCCATGGGAGGAGACTCATCCATGGGAAGTGACCCATCCATGGGAGGAGACTCATTGATGGGAAGTGACCCATCCATGGGAGGTAACTCATCCATGGGAGGAGACTCATCCATGGGGAGACCCATCCATGGGAGGTGACCCATCCATGGGAGGAGACTCATCCATGGGGAGACCCATCCATGGGAGGTGACCTATCCATGGGAGGAGACTCATCCATGGGGAGACCCATCCATGGGAGGTGACCCATCCATGGGAGGAGACTCATCCATGGGGAGACCTATCCATGGGAGGTGACCCATCCATGGGAGGAGACTCATCCATGGGGAGACCCATCCATGGGAGGTGACCTATCCATGGGAGGAGACTCATCCATGGGGGACCCATCCATGGGAGGTGGCCTATCCATGGGAGGAGACTCATCCATGGGAAGTGACCCATCCATGAGAGGTGACCCATCCATGGGAGGAGACTCATCCATGGGAAGTGACCCATCCATGGGAGGAGTCTCATCCATGGGAGATGACCCATCCATGGGCGGAGACTCATCCATGGGAAGTGACCCATCCATGGGAGGTGACCGATCCATGGGAGGAGACTCATCCATGGGAAGTGACCCATCCATGGGAGTTGACCCATCCATGGGAGGAGACTCATCCATGGGAAGTGACCCATTTATTGTAATACCCCCTAGATTTCGCCGGTAAGAGGTTCATTTGTTCGTTGCAGCTTCGAGAATGTCCGGTTGTGTAAAATTTTCTTCAGTATCGCTACTGGCGTTTTCAGACATTTTTTAAAACAAAAACTAATTTGACAATGAAATTTGCGTAAAATTACAGCTTATATTTACATTTATTTGTAAACGTTTATAGCGCCAAAATCCATACGTGCGAGCGTGTTGCGCCGCGTCCACAGATTATGTATAGAAAAACTGAATTGCAACCTCCTTGGTCCAAGTGAAGTTGTATCGTAATGGAAAAAAAGTTATATTATGATACAGTTGTCCATGGAAGAGCTGTATCTTAATGTAATTTTTTAAATTTACTTCGATGGCATGTGCGTAAAAACTGTCATTTTAGTTTTATTTTTTTCATCTTTATATTTCAGTATGAGAGTAGTTACTAGGGCATGTAAAAACCGGGTTGTTTTAAAAAACCGGTTTTCTCGGTTTTTATGTTTCAAAAACCGGTTAAACCGGTTAATCGGTTATTTTTAGAGTTTTTTATATACTTAGGTGTCTTAGGATAAGATAAAACCGTAAATTTTAATAAAAATGAACTTATTATTTGAATAAGGATGCACCAATTAAATTAGCTTGTAAAATTTTAAAGTATTGTAATGTGCAGAACTCACTCTTACTCAAATAAAGTAACAAAATTCAACAACATGATAAATCAGTCCTAATAGTTAGTTACTAAGTGTAATTTACTTATTTATTTGGTAGTATTAAAACTGTATCTCTTCAGGTTATAGAGTATTTACTATATTAAATATGTTCTTTATATATATTTAATAGAAATTAAATTTCACTTCATGAGAAAACTATAAAAATCAACAAAATAGATTTTTTTATTGTATGGCTCGACAAACTGGCATGCGGCTCACCTGATGGTAAGAGGTTACCGTCGCCTATTGACATCTGCAACACCCGAGGCATTGCCAATGCGTTGCCTGCCTTGGAGGACCCTTTTTACATTTTTTTTTTGAAGCTGTGCATGTTATAGTTTAGCGGAAAAACCTCAGAAGGGAGCCCATTCCACAATTTCCACGTATGTGGGAGAAAAGATCTTGTAAAGCGAGCTGTACGAGATACCCACACATCGATGATATGTGGATGAGCTCCCAACCGATGTCGAGAGGTGCGATGATAGAACCTGGAAGCGGGTATAAGATCCAATAGTTCCTCAGAGCACTCCCCATTATAGAGTCGATAGAATACACAGAGCGAGCCGATATCTCGGCGCAGGCTTAGCGGCTCTAGTGTACCTACTGGTGAGCATGAGGTCGTTGAAAATTCTAACGGCTCTTCTTTGTAGGGAGTCAAAGCGAAGCAGCTGGTACTTTGGGCCCCGCGCCTTAGGTGAGAGCAGTATTCCATGTGTGGCCAAACTAGTGCTTAGAAAGCGCTGAGTTGGCGTGAAATACTGTTTTGCACGATTAAGCACTCCCAAGTGTTTTAGAAGTTAGTTTTGCCTTTACTTCTAAGTGACTCCCATATTGGACCACGTTAGAAATTTCAACTCCCAGAATCCCAATGCTCGCGGAGGTGGAAAGAGGAATGCCCTGAAACTGCGGCGCGATGGTAAATGGGGCTTTTTTTGCGGTAAATGCGTACACTTGTGTCTTAGTGGCATTGAAAGTAACCAGATTTTGGATACCCCAATCTGATACGAGCTCTAAGGAGCTTTCCACTTCAGACACAAACACTGACCTATTTTCATCCACTTTGGTACGAGAGGCGTTTGCACGGCCAGAGTAGAGGGTATCACCAGTGCTGTCATCCGTATAACAATGGAGACCGCTAATTTGTAGCATATCATTGATGTGAATGATGAAAAGCGTGGGTGATAACACTGACCCTTGGGGAACGCCAGCGTTGATGGGCATGGAGTCCGAGCAGGATCCATCAACTACGGATTTAATGCACCGCCCGGAAAGAAAACTGGCGATCCAATTGCAAAAGCCCTCGGGAAGGCCATATGATGGAAGCTTCGACAGAAGCGCCCTGTGCCACACACGATCGAATGCCTTTGCGATGTCCAAACTTACTGCCAAAGCCTCTCCTCTACTCTCAATGGCTTCTGCCCAACGGCGAGTAAGGTAGACTAGACGATCACCAG
Organism: Epirrita christyi; assembly: GCA_951392215.1. Taxonomy (NCBI): domain Eukaryota; kingdom Metazoa; phylum Arthropoda; class Insecta; order Lepidoptera; family Geometridae; genus Epirrita; species Epirrita christyi. The sequence goes on from OX595843.1 coordinate 4,854,377, forward strand.
CTGATCGCCCGTGACGGAAACCGTATTGACGATCGCTGATCAACTGGTGTTCCTCCAGATAACCAAGAAGCCGAGTGTTGATCACTCGCTCCATCACCTTGCAGAGTAGGGAGGTTATCGCTATAGGCCTGTAATTGGACGGTTCGGTACGATCCCCTTTTTTAGGGATAGGGTGGACATGGGCTACCCTCCATGAAAATGGCACAACCCCCGTTGTATAAGAGAGGTCGAAGAGGTGCGACAAAACGGAACACAGCTCGGGAGCACATTATTTGAGCACAGTAGCCGGGATACTGTCAGGCCCACTCGACTTTCTCACGCTTAGGGACAGGTATCTTTAAACATTAAAATAATTAAGTCTTATATTAAAACTCTCTCTCTTACTCAAGTAAAGTTTAAAACATTCGGTAATATTCAACTCACTCATACTCAAATAGAGTAGTTAACTATAATCAAGAAGATAAGTAGTTACGTCTAAAATATTATCATTAATCAGTCCTAAAAGTTACTAAGTCTAATTCGCTTTTTTGGTATAATTAACAATTTGCCAGTTCGACCGCTGACCACAGCGACGACGACGGTGGCGCCCAGTGCACTCATGCAACATGCAGTAGGTAATAGCTTATTTACACTACGATATTCACTAACGACGTTTTATGCGGTCCAATGATAAAGTTTTCTGAGAAGTGTTTGTCTGTATTTTTGCAATTTTAACGTATTATGTTGTAATATAATTAGATGGATTAAAATGGTCGTTCTAAATAAAGTCTGGAAGGCGTAGTTTGAAATGAATTTGTGATTTATTACTCATTAAAAAAAAACCGAAAACCCGGTTATTTTCTAAGAAAAAAACCGGTAAAAACCGACCTAAAATCAGTCGGTTAATCGGTTTTTCGGTTAATCGGTTAACCGGTTTACATGCCCTAGTAGTTACTGTTCATATTGTAATAAATGTAATTTACAAATAACATTGTACCAAATTAGCGATAGGTACACGAGATTGCACTGGATACCTAGTTACTGGGTTTTGTCTCTCCTGATTTCGGGATATTTTCAATAAAATATGTGTTTGCGTTAGCAACATGAGGCTTGTAATCCATTAGAATTAGTACAAAGATCGTGGGGCAAGGGAAAGGTACAATATCTTTTTCGGCCAGTAGCAGCACGTTTAAAACTATCACGTCATGTGCGTCCACGGTCATTGGCTGTATGAATAGTACGTAAGTAATCGAAAACAGTCTGCTTCTACAGATTACTGTAATCGCGAACAAACATTAATATAATTTATTTCATCTTCCAGTTCATGCTTGGTTCTAGACAAAAGTACCGTACAAGTCTCGGCCAAAATGGCAATTAACGGCCTCATTTACTAAAAATCACTTCGGAAGGGCTCGGCTTTGCCTTGTACTTCCAATTACTCTGCTGTCAATTGCTTTATTTCAGGCCAAGACAGTAAAGTTCTATTATTATGAAATATGTAAATATAACACTGCGTGTAAGCTTATTAGATGTTTAAGTAACAAAAATGTACCTTAACAATTAAATTTAATGTTTTTACAACTTGTTTTTATTAGTTCCTAATCGTCATTTTTTGTACGTAGGTATACTTGCGCATTCTTCAAAGAATAAAAACATCAAGTTTTATTCACAAAATACAAAAAGACAATAAAATTTATAACATAGGTGTGATATTGAATCGACAGTCACTCTTTAATCGATGTCGATAGACATCATATTCCAATCCCTAGTAGAATGAAAATGTGTACAACCTTGTAGTAGAATGAAAATGTGTACAACCTTGTTATTTGCCGTCTTGTGAAAAGTATATCTCTCTTGTTCTGGCAATAACAATTGTGCCGTAAGAGTAAAGAGCGGTGCAATATTTAATTAGTTTATACTAAGTTTCACTATTTCTTTGCTAGTCTTTATTCTGAGGCATGGTCACTCAACATTATCTGTCATCACTCTGTACGTCATCTTGTCATTCTTCTAATATCACCATTATGTATTATTATTGTATGTAGGTATATTATGTATCAATAATATATATGTAGGTATATAATTGTGTGTATTATATTATACTGGTAGAATATATTTATAACATATTTATTATTTTGTTTTTTAAATCATATTGTTTTACTATAGGTACTTGTCTTTTTGTGAGTATACTAAGATGTACGCCACCGTCCTTATTTGTTAAATAGTTTCTGTCCATCCAAAGGTTGCCTGGAAGAGATCGATCTTAAGCGATAAGACCACCCATTGTACCTCTGATTTGAAACTTTGTATCCTTGTTTTTTTTGTTTATGGTGTATAATAAAGTTATAATCTATCTATCTATCTAACCGTGAATTTTCGGAGGCCTGAATTATAACCCAGTAGTGGGCCGTGGTGTGTCCAACCCGAGAATAGACCCCTCCTTCTCCCGTGGATGTACTAAAAGCCTTACTGAGGGATTACACCAGGGGATAGGCAGCATCATCCACCTGAGTACTTTACATCAAACTGCGATCACCAATCCGCCTGCAAAGCGTGGTGATTATGGCAAATCCCCCAATTGCATTCTATGGGGGAGGCTTCGTCCAGCATTGGACGTCTAAAGGATGTTGAAGAGTGCGACTTGGTTATCGATTTCGCGCCCAAAATTTCTCAAACGATGGCTGATATTTTTACGTCTTATGGCTTTTATTTGTAAGTTGTTTTACCAGTAATGCCTTAACACGCTTAGTTATAAAACGATGTAGAATGACATTGAGGAAGGAATAGGAGTAATGAAGCTCTGGCTACCGTAGCAACTTATAAAGGCTACAGCACACTAGATGCGTATGCAGCACGTAACGTAGGTACGCGCGTCACTTTGTATGTACACGCCTGCGTGCACGTCACGCAAGCGGTGTGCCATGTCTCATAGAGTTTCATACATTACAACGTCATGGGACCACGACTATCACGACGCCTACGCGGTGTGCTGTAACCTTACATAGTGTTTCACAATTTTGCATAATGGCAAATAGGTTAATTTTAACAAATAATTGCGTTATTTGGCTTCAACAAAATCAATATTGTTCAGGTCTGCACACAGTACATAGGATATAATAGTCTAATTACAGCCGCATGTAACGATGTGCTCACGTTTAAGCTATAGACATAGAGGGAGTGTTTATTTAGGTTTAAGCGTATGAAGGTAAATAAGAATACTCACAAATAGCTAATCCAAAAGCAATAGCTATAGCAACGTACGCGCCGTACGAGTAACAGAACGGTGTCAGGCCCACAGCGATCTGCAAAATATTTTTTAGGGATTAATTTAGGGAAACCACGCTTGAGACGCTTCTACAAACTGAATCACATGTCATCACATGGTTATAGACTGCTCACCGTGGCGATAATGAGGCAGATATTATTGAACAGCAGTTAGTCCATCTAGGGGAAGTCAGCCACTCACCCGCAGGCGATACTGAATCTTACTCTCATGGCTATAGAGTCCTTACCTTGGCGATAATGAGGCAGACGTTATTGAGAAGCAGTGAGTCAATCCAGGGGAAGTCAGCCACCCACCCGCAGGCGAAACTGAACCTTATTCACATTGCTATAGAGTGCTCACCGTGGCGATAACGTGGCAGATGTTATTGAGTAGTTAATCCTGATGGCCATGGAGTGCTTACCGTGGCGATAACGAGGCAGATGTTATTGAGAAGCAGTGAGTCCATCCAGGGGAAGTCAGCCACCCAGCCGCAGGCGATACGGCCGAATGTGTTGGTTATACCGATGATTGAGAGCAGGAACGAAGCTTGAGATGCTTCAACACCCTGAGATAATTCAAAAAGGTTTGATATTAGTCATCATAATTAAGTACTTATTACCAAAAATATTTCTAATGTGAGTTCTGTTTTATATTTTGTTATCATTATTTATTTGAATACTCATTATAAATATATTTTTAAGGAATCCTAACAAAAACCATTGGCAATGGGCAGGTCATATAGCTCGCAGAACTGCCAACCATTGGGGAATAAAGGTTCTAGAGTGGTAACTGCAAACCAGACGATGCAGTAGAGGAACCCCCTCACCCCTCTTGAAACAATAGCATAACATAACACCAAACAGTCACACACATTGTCCTGATCCCACACTAGGATTCCATGTGTCGTGGGTATTAGGAACTAATGGAACAACACACCCATAAAGACATTATGCCCATGAAGACATCAGTGCAGATATTATCTCCCCCAGTAAACGTAAATGCATTAGAGCCTGTTAGCGCCATCTGTCGTCGAGTGGACGCACTATAACAATTTTACGTTGTAAATTTGGCTAAACCGACGTTCAATGTTTATTTTATCCCGAACCCTGGCTCGTAATACTTACATTGAGCATAGCGGCGTCCACGATATACACGAAGGGCACGTATAGGCCCGCCATCCCGAACACGTTGGATACGCCGATGAGCATGAAGGCGGGATCTCTGAGCAGCGACACGTCGAGCATTGAAGCAAGCGCAGACTTGAATGAAGCGGGCAGAGAGAGGCACGGACAGAGGTCGTATTCTGTTACCAAAATAAAAAAAATATTAAAGACTCCTCTTGCACATATTTTATACAGGTCGTGCAATGAGTTATGAGCGCTGACCTTCAATGCACAGTAGTAATTTTTTGGGTTTGTTTGTTTGGTAGAGAATGCTTCCTAGCATTAAGTTCGCCTATGTACATGTTTTGTTTTTTGTGCAATAAAGAATATTCTATTCTATTCTATTCTATTCTTGGCAACTGGATTGGTGATCGCAGTATTAGTGTTGATTACTCAGGTGGATGCTGTTGCACATCTCCTGGTGTAAAATTAGCATTAAATGCTTCCGTTCTTGTCTATCACCGGGAGCCGCTTTGATCCCAGGCAGACTGGGTACTGAGTTTATGTAGCCGCAAATCTGACTCAGGTACAGTATGAACCAATTAATGCTTACGTTCTTGTCTCTCCAGATCGCCGGTAGCAGCTCTGCTTTGAGGCAAACTGAGCACTGAATTCCTGTAGCCTTGCAGCGACTTCTGACTCTGGTACTGAGGTAGGTTGAGCACGGATCCCGAGTAGAAGATGTCTTTGCGAGACATTGGCCGCACCATGCGGGAAGGTTCCTTCGGGCCGGATACTGACATTTTGGATGTGTACATTTGGCTTTCTGTGTCGCCCTGAAATTCAAAATAGATACATTTTATCGGGATGTAACAGTAAATCACCATAACATTTTTTTTTTAATCAGTTATTTATTTTTACGCAGCACTTGAAAATGCTCTTCACCACTAAAATATAGTGATCACTGATCAGTATTTAGATTGTGCTCTTAAAAATATGTCAATAAGCATATTTTTACCAAGGTATGTCCGGCCCCTCCGTCCCCTTCCGCGAATGTCGTAAAAGCCAACTAAAGAATTACACCAGGGGATGGGTAGCAGCATCCACCTGAGTACTTAACACCAACACAGCGATCACCAATCCGCCTGCCAAGCTTGGTGATTATGGCAAATTGGATTCGATGGGGGAGGCCTCGTGCAGCAGTGAACGTCTACAGTTGGATGATAATGATGACACATTTAAGAGCACCTAATCTGAATCTGACTTCGAAGAATGCATTTGACACATTCTTCTTTTGTAATGAAATGTCTGAACACAAGTACTTTTTTTTATTACAAAAATGTGTTATTTTTGTTTTTGCCAAAATCTTCCAATATATTTCACGTAAAACTATTAAAGGAAGTGTCCATTCACGACAGCTTAATCGCATTGAATTTACGCTTTCTAAGAATCCCAATACATGTTTACAAGTAATGTTCTTTTGGATTGTTGCCAGTGCTGTTTGGCAGGGAACTTCAGGTTCAAGGTTCTTAGCTTTTAATTTAATTTGCTTTTGTTTGTGTCGCATCATTGCAGTGATAGTGCAGTGTAGGAAGCCTCCTTCGGGTAAGACTTATCGAGAACGCAGTGTTCTAGATTTTTGAAATTTTTTTGGAACAATTATTCAGTTAAGATGTTAGCGTAATTCAGCCGAAAAGTTTGACGAGGTGTACGAGGGAACCTTACTTACATCATTGCGATATTGACTGTTCATAGAAGTTTTGGATGAGGCTTTGATGGCGGCTAGAGACGGTTTGAATCTAAAATGTAGAAAAAAATATCACTTTAATACAAATACACGCAAATAGTGAGTTACGTTTCCGCTATCATGAGCCTGTTTTAGACCTTATTCCCATCTTTTTATAGAGGGGTATATTTTAGTCAATTGTCCAACGAATTTTCTGGTTTCGGAAACTATTACGTGTCTTTGTTGATGTAAATTGGACGGACAGTCTGTCCCAAATAGTTAATCAAGTCACCAATACGATTCCATGACACCGCGTGCACTTTTATTTGAACTTTTTGATCCGGTCCACGTATAAGGGTTCTGCCTCTGAGTCAAATTGGGTAAATTATCATGTTTTCATAGCAAAGAATTTGTCGAGCAGCACTAAGACAAAGTAAATGATCAGGTGCAGTTCAGACATCACAATTAAAAAACAAAGCACCCAGTTGGAGCCTTGAATCATCATAAAAAAATAGAGTGCGTGTAAAAACTGAGTGCCGCACTATTTCACTACGTCAAAATAAAATATTCCCAAATCAGTAACCACAAGGACCGTTTTCGAACGTCAAGCTTGTGTCAATTGCCGTGGTGGCACTTCACTTGGTGTATATTCGCAAATGTTTGCGTTATTTTGCCAAGGAAAACAACATTTTGTACCGATAGACTCATGGTTGATTTTACCTTGGAAAAATAACGCAAACATTTGCGAATATACATCAAGTGAAGTGCCAGCAAGACTAGATGCACCCTAACTTATCATTCGATTTTTCAAAACTAGGTCATCTGTCGTTGGTTTTCAAAGCTAGGCAGTCCGCGAGTACACACGGTAAGTATACAAATTTTACCGCCACCAAGCATCTTTGTTTACCATCACTAGCCTTTCCCAAGCTGCATTATACCCTGTAATAATATCTATTTCTAAAACACCTATCGCGCCGGTACGCTGTTTCCGCTGTCTATGAAAGAACGGCACGGAACCGTTCTTGGTAGACCGGTCACAAAAACAAACAGTTAAACGTGTTTTTATATTGCTAAACATTTACTAAAAGTTCTACCATAGTAGTTCCCTGTACAAGTTGTACAATAGCTATCGCCAGTACTCTGTTTTCGCTGTCTATCAAAGAATGGCACGGATCCGTTCTTGGCAGACCCGCCCGGTCTTTGTGAGCTAGACGTGCCTTTACCTACATCACTTATGACATTTACCAAAAGTTCTTCGATGTATATCCCTGTACTTAATAGATAACTAGTTCTACAATACCTTTTGTTAGTACTCTGTTCCCGATGTCTTCTATGAAAGAACGGCGCGGTTCCGTTTTTAGGCAGACCGGGCGCTTATGAGCTAGACGTGCTATAGTATTATTAATAACGTTTACCATCACCAAGTGTCCTTTGCATAAAGCTCTTCCACCGATAACCCTGTGAGATAATTAGTTCTACAATACCTATCGCCTGACCTATCTCCGGTACTCTGTTTCCGCTGTCTATCGAAGAACGGCACGGATCCGTTCTTGGGCAGACCGGGCGCTTGTGAGCTGAAGGCCGGCGAAGACACGTTGCGAGACATGTGTTGTTGGGTCGGGTTCACGATCACATTTCCGTTGCCGTTTTCTGCCTGCAAGTAAATAAAATACGTTAGTTTTGTGTTAGTTATTTGGTTGTTTCGAGCTACACATCACGGCTTACGATCGTAAGCTCGTGGGTTTGAGACTGGCATGTGAGTGAAAGCAACTTAGTCTGTTAGGCTCAATGAATACTTTCGCCACATTAGTTCTTTCATAGACCACCTCATTGTCTTCTTTATCTTTTTAGGCAGTTGTATGGGTTTTAAGCGATAATAACAGGGTTTTTTTGGGGTTGTTGATTTTTGGAGAACTGTAGAGTTGTTTGTGTTTTAGGGTTTGTTTAATAATCCCTGTTCCCGAGCAAAGCTCACTTGTTAGGTGTGGACGAGTTGTGCATGCACAATGGGCATATTGGGCACGCGCGCCAGCCTTCATATTTATAGACGTACCTTCTGTCTCCACTTTCATCAGCCACTCTAGCCTTAGTGATAGTTGGTAAAATGGGCATCGCGTGCCAAAGCGTCCTGTTTATAGACGTACCTTCTTGTCTCCACTTTTATAAGCCACTAGCCTCAGTTGGTAGATTGGGCACGGGACGGGATGCACACCGGGCATATTGGGCACAGAGGGCACACAAGTCAAAGCCTTCATATTTTTAGATGTTTCTTCTTCTTGTCTCCACTTTCATGCCTCAGTTTATTAGTAACACAGTGGATATATTGGGACAGTGGGCATGCAAGTCAAAGCCTTTATATTTTTAAACGTACCTTCTTCTTGTCTCCACTTTCATTAGTTACTTTAGGCTTAGTGATGTTGGCAAAGTGGGCCCGAGATTCACACCGGCCATATTGGGCACAAGTTTAAGATATGTTTATTTGCAAAAACATTGTAAATAATAAGGTATTAAACTAGAATCAGGCAAACTATGTTCTACCTTATAACTAGGCATGCAAATTTGTACAGATTTCACATACTAAGATTACAAAAAAAAAACTAATTGAGGTTATAATAAAAAAAACAAGACAATAAGATATAAAAGAAATATCAATATTTTGGTCAACGTCTAAAAATTATAATTGAAGATCCATATAATGTAGGACTTGGTTCAAAGGTTCAAGATTAATAGCGACTATCCAACAAACATTTCTTTAATATAATATTATTAAACAAATTTCGAGATAGATTCTTCAGATCTTTTAGCAGATTGTTGAAAATTTTAATCGTCATACGCCTGATTTTGAGTCTTTTGTAGATTATATTTTGGGTTATGCAGTCTGTTGTTAGATCTATTCCTTACTGTTATTACCCGAAATTACAGATTTTTCCTTAATAGTTCTGGATCCTTAATAGTTCTCAAACATACACAAAAAGTTCACTTAATATAGAGTTAGGAAGAGGAAGAATATTACATTTCTTGAAAACAGTGAGCATATGCGTCAGCGGCTTCATACTTTTAGACGTACCTTCTTCTTGTCTCCACTTTCATCAGCATTAAGCATAGGCGATTGTTAGTATTGTGGGCACGGGATGCACACTGGGCGTATTGGCCACAGTGGGCACGCACGCCAAAGCCTTCATATTTTTAGGCGTAGAGTGCGTCAAGTATAAGCCGTCACGCTCCACTATTTCATTAAGAGCTTGTCCAGATGAGGCGCTTAAAGTGTGTCACACACGTAGCAGATGCGGTAAGATATCTGTATCTGAGCGCGTATCTGTCCATATCGCTCTCTATTTATATTTTACAGTCAAGCATCTGTAGGCACCGTCATATATCAAAAGATGGACAGATGATATCTATGTATACAATCCGCACCAAGAAACAAGTATAGACAGTTTGAAGGTTTCCGCGTGTATGTATCATTTTCGTATACTATCGTATCTGCTACGTGTGTTATACCTTCAGCGATAAGTTTTTATACGCATATAAAATATTACCGCATCTGCTAACGTGTGTGATGCACTTAACGCGCGATTCGACTCGCGCGATTGTGAAATACTAGAGCTTCATACATTCCGTACACATGCAGTCGCGCGTAAATCGCCTCATCTGGACAAGCTCTAAGTCAAAATAATATATTCCATAATCCGTAACCACAAGGGCCATTTTCGGACGTCAAGCTTGTGTCAAGTGTCAAGTAAAAGCGGTGGAGGGGCGTTCAGATTTAGACTGGATGCACTCTACCTTCTTCTTGTCTCCACTTTCATCAGCGACATTAGATTGGGGCCTAGTCACTAGGCGATTGTTAGTATTGTAGGCACGGAATGCACGCGCGCCAAAGCCTTCATATTATTAGTCGTACCTTCTTCTTGTCTCCACTTTCATCAGCCACTTTAGCCTCAGTAATAGTTGGTAAAGTGGGCACAGGGTGCACACCGGGCATATTGGGCACAGTTGGCACACGCGCCAAGGCCTCGAGGTTTAATGAGGAATGCACTCCAGGATCGATGTTCAGGGGGGCCTTGAAAAGAAGAACTGTCTCTGTTTAGATCTGCAGGTAGTTTATAGATAAGTGCTAGGGGCCGGTACCTACCAAAGCAGGTAAAAAAACATTCGACAAACCAATTCAAACTTTCAGCGTGTATAACATACATATTAGCGTATGGTTTTGTCGTACAGGCGTCCGTAAGTTAGCTATCGAGCGATCCCGAATCACCCCCGCAGAGCGATGTGTAAAATTTTGGAACTTTTTTTTGTGACCTTTCCTTTCTGCTTTAGTGGATCCCGGACCTCATGCTATGGCGTATCGTGAACCTTGAAATAAACAGTAAATTTTCTAGGACATAGCATTGAACAAGTCGCCTTGTGAACGTGTAATCTCATATCTCGTGTCCTTTTCAATTACAGGAGGACATTTTAAAAACGCACGTCACAAATTTTTGAAATCGGTTCAGTTGATTGACGTCATCGAGTCATCCAAAGTTTTTAAACTTAACAGGATTATCAAGCTTACCTTCATTCTCTTCTCCATTGTGCCATCGGGCCGCTGCACCAAGAAGTAGGACCCTCCGATGGAACCTCGCTCCATCTGCAGTCGTTTCTCTTCAGCCATCCGCTGCAGCAGCGGCTTCTCACCCGCCGTCTGTAACCAACATACTTGCATTTAAGTTCATAGTTTGCATAGCACTGAAAAGATAGTGCCTTGGTAGATCCGGCCTTAGAGTCTCCTTCCGTGAATTTGTAAACGCAGAAAGAATACACGAGGGGATAGGCAGCAGTATCCACATGAGTACTTAACGCCAATACTGCGATCACCAGTAGGGGATGAGCGGCGGCATCCACCAGAGTATTCAACACCAATACCGATTTTTGTTATGTTTGTGAATATTTTTATTTTATATAATTTATACTGGTGTGACGTTTTCACTTTATTGTTTATTTGTTTAATTCTGTATGTTGTGTCATTCTCATCACCGTTGCTCGTGATTTCGGTCAAATCTGGGTTTAGCTGAAAATTTTCTTGGAAATTATCCGGCACAATGCTGAGCTGAAACCTATTCGCTGCAGCGATCAGGGACGCACAGGGGAATTAGATCTCTAGTTTTATTTTATCTATACTTATTTGATTTATTTATAATAAAAATAATAATAATAACTTTTGTTAATGTTATTATTAATATTAGATTAGCTGCTTTTTAGTAAAAAAAATTGTACCTTTTTTCCCCTTTTATCTAACCTGTTATTTGTAGCAAATAAATATTTTTATCTTTTTATCTTTATCAATACTGCGATCACCAATCCGCCGGTTCAGCGTAGTGATTTTGGTAACCAAGGGAACCTATGTCCAATCTACTGACTTCCACTGCGGGATAAGACCTCCCTCATAATACAATGCAATGGAGGGATTTGCTATGATCACCACGCATCTATCAGATGATGATGATAAATAGATATGACAACGTGGACAGCACAATGAACAACAAAATACAATGGAACAATAGCAGCTACGTAATTTAACATTTTACTTTATTCTTCGTGCTATGCTAATCATAGTATCTTGGGATAGCCAGCAACCTCAGCGTATATCTCTACATAGCCCGTTACTTGAGCCTGTGAATGAAGCCTATAGTTACCTTGGGATAAACCAGCGGCCTCATCAACGCGCCAAACACAGCACAGTTGAGAATCAACCCAGCAAGGAGCAGATTCGCATTCTGCCACGATCCGAACTCTTTTAGCAGAATGGCTGCCAGCGGCGCAAAGCTGAACGTTCCCACGCCTGAACCGCATACTGCGATACCGGTAGCGAGCGACCGTCGGCTCTCGAAGTAGTAGCCCACTGCTACAACTGACGGCAGGTAGATCATACCGAAGCCGATACCTGTAAGGAAAGAATAACAAACATTAGCAAACAGCTTAGGTTTGAATATCGTTTAACTAATTACATTTATCAAATAATAATAATTTTATTTATTTTTATTCTTTTTTGTATTTTGTTTATCTATTATTTGCTCTAAAGCATACTAGTAAAATTTGCGTACAACCCCGGCCATTTTTCAATCTTACAGATCTCCATTTAGAGGTTGTCTGGAAGAATAGAATAAGCGATAATACTGCCCATTGTAGTTTTAATTATCATGTTAAGTTTTGTTTATTTTTTTATTAAGTACCTTAAGGTGTACAATAAAGTATTTTCTTACATTTAAAACTATATTAATAGCTATGCGCCCCGCGGTTTCGCCGCGTGAACAATGATGAAAAATGATGATTAAGAAAAGTAGACTGTATTAATCCAAGGTATCCATTCCAAATTTCACTAAAATCTGTTCAGCCGTTTAAGCGTGAAGAAGTAACAAACATATTCAACTATATATATATTGAACTTTCGTATTTATACTATTAGTGTGATGAGAATTCAACATTTTGGGAAGTCAACGTAATGGTCCTAAAGGATTCTTAAAAGAGCTAAGTATGTTTTCTAAAGTTCCATCTAATCTTCATACTACAATGTTACGTAGCGTAAGTATGGTTATTGAATATAGCCAGCTGATAAGTACCAGTAACAAAACAATCAACAGTGTCCACGAGGACGAAGGCGTTTCCAGTAATTTTCATGCCAAAAAAATACTTTCAAGTGATGAGTGAAGAAACTATGTTTGGTGTGTAGCTCAATTTGGCGCCGAGCCAAATTACTGAGGGCTTTGATCAATTTGGTCGGAGTTATGCGTATAATTTGGCGAGAAACAAATAAGAGGAAGACTGAATGAAATAAGCGTACTTTTTGCAATGGCAACCTATCCCAGAAGACCATATTTAAATACTACATACATAACATAACATCCAACAGTCACATAGTCCTGAGACCCAATTCACTAAATTATTTTATAACTACACTGAAAGTTAACCGAATCGAAACTGTATTGTGAATTGACGGAAAGTTGGTATTCTGCTCCCTCATAAATAATAATTTATGCACGGTGACTACCATTAGAGTAGGATGGTTATGGTTATATATTTAATTGGAAAAAGTAAAGAGATACTCCATCTACTTAAGCTAAAATTAGTAAAGTTAGTTAGAACTAGCTGGAAATAAAATTGGTTGCTTGTATTTCTGTGTATGCTTGAAGAGTTACTAAAATTTAATCTAGATGGCGCTGTTAGGAAATTTAGTTTATGTTTCGGTCACATTTCGATAAAATCACATTACAGTGTTGTATTTTAAGTTAAGAGAATACCATTACTGACATTTAAGACCGAAACATGATCCGAACTATATTTTAAATATTTTTTTAATTAGAGAATTGGACCTCTGTTCCCACACTAAGATTCCCTCTGTCGTGGGTATCAGGAACTACGAGTGCAATGGTACAACAACACCCAGACCCAGAACAAATATATATGCAGATCATGCAAACATTTGTACCACAGCATGAATCGAACCTGCACCTCTTGCGCCTCAGCCGGCTACTCGCCCACTTCGCCACGGTGGTCGTCAAACGAAGGAGGCTTAAATACTTAGGGCCTTATTCATAATCATTTTTTAAACGTATTTTAGTTAAAATAGCTTTTGTTTTGTTCTCTCTGTCATACGTCAAAACAAGACAAAACATATTTTAACTAAAATAGGTTTCAAAAATGATTCTGAATAGGGGGTAAGGCTTAACGTTCTAGTAAGTAAAAAATTGTTGATGAACTAATTATTCAATACACGAAGACGTTCGATTGTAAATAGGTACACAGCCATTGTTTAAGTTATGTTATCTTATACATAAACCAAAGTGCACATGCCAAATAGGCCTACATTCCGTCCGTCACCGATCCATCACCAAACGATACGACCTATTCAATTCATTGATAACGTACACAATTCAATAGGAGTCATCCTTTATACATTTTATCCTTGGTAACATTCAATTAAAATAATGTTGATGCTTCAACGAAAACACAATTGTAGCAGCGTAAAAACTGTTTACGTATAGGGTGGCGCAAAAGTAATCGCACTATAGAAATTGCATGTAGTTTATACAAATAGCATCTCAATACACATCTTACATTAGCGTTTTGACATAAGAGTTGAAGATGTTTCCGAATAAAATTCAGTTCGTGCCTCAGTTGCTGTCCACTCACAGACCACCCCGCGCCGGGCCGGTCTGGAGTACAGCGAGCGCATCATTTACCTCAACGTTGAAGATTATGATTTGTCTTTGAAAGATAATTAATGTACATCCAAAGGTTGTCTGGAATAAATCACTTCTAAGTGATTAGACTGTCCATTGTGCTCTAATTACCATGATAAGTTTTACAATAAAGTATTTTCTATTCTATTCTATTATTCCGCGTTCTTGATGAATAAAGCGTTCCATGCTTATTGTGGTATATTTTTCATTTGTTTATAACACAATTGCCAATGTCAAGATGACAGGGCACGCTTTGTTGTAAAAATTAAAGACAATTCTTTAGTGCCATTACTTTTGCGGCAACCAGACAAATGCATAAAATTAGGAATATGATACGAGTGAGTCAGTGTTGACTGTCGGTCCACAAATCATGTTTGAACCGTTGAAATCGCACAAAGAACATATGGATTGCTTGCATTGAGGTCGTCGCCACTATGCGTCATGTTCCGGCACAAAATAATTCCTGTTTTAATCAAAGTACAACACAGAATAATACAATGAAGAAACTAGGTGATCGTAATAACAAAGTGTCATCTACTAACCCCGAAACATTTAAGCCAACATATATTGTAGGTAATTAATTAAAATACCTAGAACTAAGCCACAAACTGTGCTTACATACAGTACCTAAATACAGTAGTATATACATAGCTATACCTTACACATGCTATGCACATTGTCCAAGCGAATTCTTTAACATATCATACAAAACACATTTCTAAGAATATAGTTTTGACACCACACTTACATGTAGATATAGTTATGAATGAGATATTGAAAATAGATTTAGGTAACAATTTTGGTGGTGGTTTTTTATGCGAAATTAAACAAAACATCTGGTCCAGCACTACTTGATCTGCATGGTCCATAAATAAAAAAATAATAAAGAGAGCGAAGGAAGCCGAAGAATAGAAGACCCACTTTAGATATAATATTTCAACAGAAAATCTAAGTGAAAAATAAAAAAGCACAACTTTATTTCTTGATTTTTCTAAAATTGCTTGCAACAATTTTAACGAACCCTTAAACGAATATAAAAAAAATAACATAATTTAACCTCTAGATACCCTCTGAGCCTAGGTTGTGTAAACAAGCCTAAACATATTGAGTGCCTGTACAGTTTTGCAAAAAAACATTTAGCGTATCGGCAATGTCGCCTTGCCAGTTTTCTTGACATTGAAAGCTGATGATCTCAGCGGATCAACAAGAAGCAATTGACGCTAAACACAGTGCTAATGATCCAAACATTTCAATTCAATATACTAATTCACACATTTGTGCTTCCGTTGAAACTAGCACAGGAATATTTGACCGAATTTTGTGATTTTTAACAGAATTGAAACTTATGTGGTTGGGAATCATTTTAAATTGAAAAACTACGCAAAAGTGACGAAAAACAGTGGTAATTAGCCGTTTTTTTTTCAATATAACATTTTTAACCGACTTCAAAAAGGAGGAGGTTCTCAATTCACAGGTCAGTCAGTACCTATTGCTGTCTGTATGAGTCTAAACAACATATTTTAAGATGAGAAACTACGTTTCTTGAATAAATTAGGTAGGTACATAATTGTATTGTTAAATAATTAGTCAAGCTAATCTGTAATTTTGTTAACCTTTTGATGTGTCAGTGTTTTGGTTCGAAAATAAATATTATTATTATTATTATTATAATTCGGTTGTATTTTTATATGTTTGTTACCTCATAACTTCGTCATTTATAAAACGATTTGGAAAATTATTTTTACATTTGATAGGATATACTTCTAGATTGCTAATTTCTATCAAAATCCAGTTCTGATATCGGAATCCATGAGGAATTTAGAGAACTCCTCAAATATTATAGGCATACATATAGCGATTTTAGTATTTTTGGCAACAAGTTATTGTGTTACCTTTAGCAAATAAAAACATGCAGATATCCGAATTCAATGGGGGAAGTCGGTTTTTTAAAGAAAAGTTATTATGTAGTTACCTATTGTCTTCTGCCCTAACCTCATCTTATGTGCCCTCTTAAGGTTGGGTAAATAACCTAGTCAGGATTTGAATTACTATTTTTTTGTGGTCTGCATGCAACGCAATGTCGGTGACAAAGTTCACCACGTGTCAGGTCTACATTCCCATGAGGGCGAATAGAACAATAACCACGGCTCATAGAAGTGCACAGCAAGTTTAATTGCATGAATCCACAATGCAACTCGCACATAAGTAGATGCCTATGTCATTTAATAACAAAAATATTAGCCAGTCTTAAGTGCATCACACACGCAGCAGACGCGGTTTTTTTTATGCGTATAAAACTTTATCGCATCTGAAGATATCACACAAGTAGCATACGATAATATACGAAAATGATACATTCACGCGGGAGCCTTCAAAGTGTATTTGTATTTAAATTTTTATACACAGATACAATAGTCTGTACATCTTTTGATATTATGTCGGTGCCTACAGATGCTTGACGGTAAAATATAAGTGATCTGCTACGTGTGTGTTGCTCCTTTAGTTTAGTATAGAGAGCGATATGGACAGATACGCGTTCAGATACAGATATCTTACCGCATCTGCTACGTGTGTCAAACACTTTAGTGAATACGGCCCACATGTGTTGATTGCGCTATAGCAGAATTAGGTCAATGTAATCGACACGTTTTCACGAGCACATCTCGTTTAATTGTTGTGCTTGTTTTTCTGCTTATTTGTAATTGTTTTTATTAGATAATTTATTAGAAAGCATGGGGCCTAATTTAGCAAGGGACCATATGGGAATACGTCATCAAACAATTGAAAAACTACTGTTTTAATTTTCGGGTCTTGAAGGGATTCCTATACTTCGTCAAATTTTCTGCCCGAATCAAGCTGTTTGTAAATTTCCCTGGTTAATTTTTTCAAAAATCTTGAACACGTCGTACCTTGATCCTACGTATTATAATGAATTTTCAAAATTTTATGAACTTGTACTTATAATTTTTAAATTAATGAGAAACTTACGTTTTTTTGTTTCACCTGGCTCTAGTTTTCAAGTCAGATGTTTATAAAACGTTGAAGATATGATAAGACATATCAAGGTACGACGTGTTTTAGATTTTTTAAACGATAAACCATAATAAAATGTAACTGAGTTGAAGCGTAATTTAGCCGAAAAGTTCACCGAGGTGAACGTGGGAACCTTAATAGAAGGTAAGGATCAAGAAATAGTAATCCATCTAATCATCAGCAACCTGTAGTCAGAGCCAATAAGAAGGCTACGAACCAGTATGTACACATTCTACTTCGTAAGGCCTATAAAGGAAAGCTCAGGGAATTCCAATTTTCCAAATCAATGAGCTATAAAGATTATCGATTTGATTGCATAAATGAAACTCTTGGAATTCAATGAACTACGAACGAAATTGTGCAACAGTCCGGCCTTCATTTTGAACAGAAGCTTATTGTGTTATTTACCCTAAATTGTAGTAAACTGTTCCATTAATATTAGTTTTAAAAAGCAATTAAGACAAAAGCCACAGGGCGCCGGTAAGTCTGTAATATCTGGCGCAGCGCCAAGAGTATCTTCTCACGACCTTCAAGTCAAACCGGGTTCACAACAGGAGTTGGACTTGGTCACAGACTAAACAAGTATATACTTGGCCCGGTGTGCAGTATTCAAATATCCATCTTTTGTCACCGGCTCGGTCATTGTTATTATTAGATCGCATTGTAAAAAAACTCGGTCTTTGGAAGATATTATATGTTGTGAAACAGTTATTCAAGAACTCAAATGGATGTTTAACAACTAGGGTTCCCATTTTGAGATTTAAAGTCTGCTGTAGTGTGGAATCCGCGAGTACTCACTGATAAATCCGTTGGTTATGACCCGTAATACTAACCCATATGCCCGTATGACGACGACAACCGTGGCGCGGTGGGCGAGTAGACAGCTGAGACGCAAGTGGTTGCGAGTTCGATTCCCGCTACGGAACAAATTTTTGAATGATCTGCTAATATTTGTTCCGGGTCTAGGTGTCGTAATTCCTTGATATCCACGACACAGGGAATCCTAGTATGTCATCAGGACTATGTATGCGACTGTTGGTGATATGTTACGTTATAATTTAGTTACTGATAGATCAGGTCACCAAGCAGCCCCCGTATTGGGAATCAAACTGGTAATCGCTTTCGAATACGGTTTTACTGTACATTGAGCTTTATGTTTTTGAATATTTCTGCTCTTTGAAAAGAAGCTAAAACACGCGGCGTAATGTACTACGATATTGTGGCCAAAAGGATTACCATTTTGATTCGCAATAGTGGGCCAGGTACTTTGTTCCATATCCGAAAGACCTTCAACGGTTTCTACCACACATTAACAAATAAAGGGTTGCTATCGTGGAAGTTCTCTCGGGTTAATGCCCTTAGGCAGTGATGAAATTATATGTATACACGTTTTCGCAAAGTAGGACACAGCGTATAAATCTTAAATTATTCAGCATAATTTCGTCATTGCCCAAAGGCATTAACCTGAGGGAACTTCCACGATAGCCACCCTTCATTTATTACTGGAAAACCCTATAAGGGGGAACACGAAAGGCGATAGCATGCTTGGTCGCGAGCATGGCATATTCCTATGATTTATTCATACCATCGCTAGAGCTCTTTACATTCCCCTGATTCCCGGTATGAAAAGCCCTGCCACTCATTGCTAATTGCCAGAAGGGTTTAACAGCCTTTCGAGGAGTGTCGGTTAAGCTGTTTCGTTTAACCGTCTCTTCTGGCAAATGTCCAATTGTACCGAGTGCGAGTTTCCAAGGGTTTCAGAAACAAAGAGTCGGGAACGTTTTGAAGTTTCACACTTTTTGAAACAGCAGGTTTAGTAAGAAATCATTATTCCGAAAGAGAGCTGTGGTACCTATTCCAGAGACAACCGTGGTGGATTAAGGTTTACGGGCCCGTTCACTCCCAGCAGTCCCAGCAGCTACAAAAAAAAGAACCTACAACTCTTATTTGTACATTTAGCAAGTCAATTAAACAGAACACTTAGTTGGAGCTTCGTTTCAATGGCTACAGGGGAATTCAATCAATTAATTTAACTAGCCAATTCATTTATCTGCAAGATCTAGCAAGAATTACACTTTTATTTGTTGAGGTGGAAACATCGAGCCATTAGCTTTTACCGTTTCACATAAAGAACATGAGAATAAATAAATACGGTACCTAAAAATAAAACCTTACCAACGCAAACTGACGTAGCACATCCAAACAAAGAATACTCATAAAACTTTATCGTAAAGTTGTTTTTTTTAAATAAAGGAAACTGCACGAGTGTTCCACTGCAGTATTCTCAGCGTACATTACGTCAGCAATTATTGTCTCTTTTACCAATGTCCAGCCTGCTTAATAGCTTATTTTTTTGGATCATAACAAATGCCCGTCGCCCCTCCTAAAACCCCTAAAATCAAAAACAACACAAAGCAATCGAATATACCCGATATACCGTGTAATTACAAAGAATAAAGCAGATTATCCTCATTGTTTGGCCTAAATAACATTCTGTTTTTTATTTTGCGCACAAGATATGGGTCAGTTAAAAAATGAAACAGAAATACATTTAATTCCTTTACCGTATGTACCGTGGTGCCAAGTTTCGAAGGACGTCTCACAGAGCTTTAGCTATAATCGTGCCAATGTGCCAAGGTCTTGCCATAATTAACATAAGCCAACTTCTGTTTAATGCCTTGTTTGTTCTCAATATGGCAACATCGTTAAAATGTTCAAGATTTAATGTAAGTTTCCATTCCATAGGTACCCATGTTTTGGTGACGCAACGTTGAAAACTGTTTTGTTATTAAAGACCTACCAAGATAAGTACCTACTTCAACATCCATAAATCAGATAATTTTATCCTAAATCCTTTAATGAAATTAAAATACAATTTCCCGTGCTTACATATTCTATAAATAAATATGAGATGTACTGTACACCTCGGCCGCAACTTGCATAATTAAACTGGCATGTGTCTGATAATATTTGCTCATGTTTTGGGCTTTAAACGATTATTTTATGGACGTCTGAAATATTATGATTCTATCCCAAGGGTAACGGATGAGTTGTGACATTGCAGTCGCCAAATATTGGGACTTACATGTTTCACAGCACTTACTAGATGTTATTTAAAGAACTTAACTGCTGTAGGCGGCCACTGCTCTAGGAGGCCTCTCCAAAAGAATGCAATGGCGGGTTTGCCATAATCAACACGCATGTCAAGACAAACATACTGCCAGCCTCCATTCATAATGGTACTAGTGGGATAAGTC
Organism: Epirrita christyi; assembly: GCA_951392215.1. Lineage (NCBI taxonomy): Eukaryota > Metazoa > Arthropoda > Insecta > Lepidoptera > Geometridae > Epirrita > Epirrita christyi. The sequence goes on from OX595843.1 coordinate 4,874,959, forward strand.
AGTGCCAGTTGTACCATCAAGGTACTAGTGGGACAAATCGGTGCCAATTGTACCATCAATGGTATATGTGGTCCGAACAGGCGGATTGGTGATGTGCAGGGCGATTCTAAAACGTCGGAAACGTTTCCGATCGGATATGTTGGTTTTTCATTTCGATGTGGTAAGTAGGTAACTAAAACAATTTTCTCTAATAAAACACAGTAAAAAACAATAAATATTGTATATTACTGTGTTTTACTAGAGAAAATTGATAGAAATTTTTTTTAGTTACTTACCACATCGAAATGAAAAACTAACGAATCCGATAGGAAGCGTTTCCGACGTTTTATAATCGCCCTGGTGATCACTTTTGTTAAATAGTCAGGTGGATACTGCTGTGTATCTACTCCAATTAATGATGATGAATGATGTGATGAGTTCGCACTAACATCAGAACTATTGGTCACCTTCTAGGAATTGCAACTCATTTACCTCCGGAACCCAAGGCACTCGCTGTCCTGCCACGTGACTGCTTCTTCATTAATACTCGGAAAACTAATAAAGCTGCCTAGAGGTCATACACTCTGTGAATTTTAACTAGGAAAGAGGAAGGCTAGTGTTATGGAAGGCTAGTGTTATCGCTATGGATGCGTTTTTGAATGTTTATCTCAATTGTGTCTCAAACTCAACGATCATCAAAGCACACACACCTGATCACAATTGTTGCAAAAAAGTATGTGCTCGCAAGGTCTACTGTTCGCAGAACTACTAGTTATAATTATTGTACAGAAGAACCGTGGCGCAAAAGGTGCGGGTTCGATTCCCGCTGCGGGACAAATGTATGCATGGTCTGCAAATATTTATTTCATGTTGTGGTAGCATGGTACACATAGGGCCTGATACCCACGAAACAGGGAATCCTAGTGTGGGATCAGAGGCCTTACCATGAGGTCTTATAGCGATTCAGTTCAAAACTATTCAGTACAAAATATCGGTTCGTCGTTGACATTCGTCACCATTGAATAACTTTAAAAGCAGAAGTCTATAGGCTTTCTGCTAACTGTGCCTTTAAATATAGCAGCGGCCATCACGGAACCGATATTTTGTACTGAATAGTTTTTGAATTGAATCGCTATTATGAGCTCATGGTAAGGCTTCAGGACTATGTATGTGGCCATTGGGTGTTATGTACTATATAATTCTTTGGAAAGTTGACTTTGATGTTAAAAGCAAATAAAAGAAAGCGTTTGTACTGGTATTTTTGAAGAAAACATTGTTTCTTTTAATACTTCAGGCAACACGATCACGTTCGCTCAAGGTTGGAATTACGTTACTATGTATAGGTAAGGTAATCATTTACATCAAATAATTATTGTCTTATCGCAATATCTGTACAGGATTATAAAGTGCATACAATCTGCATTTTAATACACGTGTCTATGCTAATCAGTAATGACATAATATGGACTATAGATAGAATGGATCATCTACATCTATCAACGATCATTATGTTGTTACACACAATGTACTTACGTCTGAAGCAAATGGATGAGTCGAACTAAAAATCAGGTTCAAAATATAATACTAAAATACCCTTTAATGTTTTTTTAATTATTTTCTGATGAAATAACAAACCCAATAAATCATTACATAATAAGTTACAAAATGTTTCAAAAATTCAAACGTGTAAGAAGTAAGTCTAACAATGGATTTCAATGTTAAAAAGGTGGTATCGTTGTTTTTTTTATAGTGTGATGTAGTTATCTAGTAGTCTATTACCCATAACACAAGTTCTGCTTAGCTTGGGGCTGGAGCCATTATTGCTCCAGCATTTATTTATTTTATTTATTTATATAATTAAAGTTGAGTGTTTAATTTATGATTTCACTAGATAAAAAGCTTGAAAGTATACCATACATTTTATTGTTCTTGGAAACTACAAGATCTCTTACCAAAAACTTACAAAATCTAGACTTCATTATCTAGGCATTTCGTGAACCGATATTTATAAGGATATTTCTAGTTTATCTTATCTAACCAGAATAGGTCAAATTTCACCTTTCAACAGTCTCCTTTCAAGCAAGCGCCTAAACAAACATTACACGTAATATGCAATGCTAACAAAGGAGTTATTGATGAAACCTTTTTTTAGGGTGAGATTGTAGGCAAGAGTCAGGCGAATGTCAATATCGTCATAGTGAAGGACATCGAACACTACCAAATCAATGGTTTCAGGGCGAGAAAGTGAATAGAGAAATTATCTTCACATCTAGAGAATAATATTTTTCTTAGTAATTTAAGAACTACACTTCAAGTAGATCTTTATAAATCTTAGCTATATAATCGAATAAGACTTATCAAGGTACCTTGTTTTAGATTTTTTAAACTGAGAATCAGGGCTGCTATTTTTGAATTTCACGGAGTGACTAAATGTCATCAAAAAGCCTGCAAATCACCAATTTTCAGGAAATACTGGCAATACAGGAGGCGCTTGTATTTATATCATAGGTATGAGAATTTTAGTCATTAATGAGTTTCAGATATATAGAAATTTGGAAATCTGTGTTAGTGGCAATTTTACTGACGTTTAATCACTCGATGACATTAAAAAATTGCACCCAACAATTAAACCTAATTCAGCAAAAATATTAATCGAACTTTTTGGTTGAAATTTTCGGCTATAAGTACATGGAAACATTAAGATGTATAATAATAGAAATAAGGTTAAATAATACTAACCTCCAAGGAGTCCATACGTAAGCATCATCATAGTAACGCTTTTGCTGAAGGTGGATAACACGAAGGCGACGCACGCCACCAGAGAACCGGCGACGCACACCGCTCGGCAACCATACTTGTTGCATAGTGCTGATACTACTGGACCTGGGAAACAAACACAGAACATTTTATGATACAGTCGCAGTAAGTATAGGTCGCGCAACGAGTTATGAGCGCTGACCTTCAATGAGCAGTAATAGTAATTTTTTAGGTCTGTATAGAGGCGCGACGGGAGAGAGAGAGAGAGAGGTCACATACGCAATCAACCCCACCACTTTCGCCGAGCGCTCATAACTCGTTGCGCGACCTATACTATAAAAGTATAAATAGTACGTGTCTGGGGCTTCTTTAGAGATGGGTTCGTGACAACATTTTGATGTCATGACATTTGAATTCATAATTAATATTATGAATTCAAATGTCATGACATCAAATGAAAAAAAAATGAAATAAAGTAGGTATTGCTCTATAACTTTACAGGCAAACAACACGCTATGTTTAATTCAAAACCATACTCGGAATTCAATCATAAATTACACCACTTCGTGGAAATTTATAGTAGGTGTAATAAAAGTTTTTTTTTTAGTTAGTGCACATTTTGATGTGTGTGATACTAAAGAATAATTGAAATATCACTGAGAGTGATACTCAGAATCGATTAGGTATTTGATGAATTCAATTATCCATACAAGTATCGAAACAATAATCAACTTTATGTTATTTCATAATAACGTTCAATATATTTGCAAATAAATTGGCAATATTAAGGTGGACTTCATTCCATAATAAGAAATATATTTTATTCATAATATTTGCAATGTTTATTATTCTTTTGGGTCATTCACAGATTGAGATGAGATTACCACATTCTCAAGGAATATTGATGAAATCGAAGATGTTTTGTTAAGTTTGTCTTTGCGATAAGACTAGAGGGCCTAGTCTAAGTTTTGCAGTAGCAACCATCGTAACGATGACGATTACGACGATCGTCCGTGTATTACGTAATAACTAGCTCTGACATTTCTTTGACATTTCTTTCGAGCGCGCGCACAGATCAGTTGATAGTTACCATGATCCAAAAAAACAAAGTCTCGCACTCTGCGAGACTCAGTACGTCTAGTACGGGTTTTGATAGTTTTCGAAAACTATATGAAGTTTCGTTTCCTTCCATACATTTACTGACAGCATCCTTAGTTTTCTTCTCGTTTGCGCTGCAAGTAAATGTATGGAAGGAAACGAAACTTCATATAGTTTCATAGACTATCAAAACCCGTACTAAGCCCCCTGCTTTGTCTGGTGTGACACCTGCTTACGTCACAATCGAATGAATTCTTGAATGTCAAATTTTAATTTAATGCAATTTGTGTAATTTTGAATTGTATTTGGCCGCAGTCTGAGTTTTTACATGCAAATGACACGGACGCACGGATTTTTTTAATATAAAATGAGATACGCTAGTGGCTCTAATCGATGTCGCCAAATCCGTGTTACACCACACCATACGTCCGTGTCAATTATTTGCAAAAGATTTAAGACTCGGCCTACTGGCGCATTATATTATTATACCATGGCTGTTACAAGGCAGTGAAGTCAATTATACAATTGGTATTTATATAAATAGAGCTGCTAGTTAACTGCAGAAAATGTAGAGCCCAGTAAATGAGGTGAATTAATGCTGTCCTAAAGTGACTAATAATTTAAGTATAATTTTGCAATAATTGCCGACCTTGGTACTAAAACCTACATAGCAAACATGATCTGCGACGTATTATTTAAATACTCGCTATTTAGTTCAAGGGATCGATGCAACTACACATCACACAGTACTTTGGTACTTGATGTAACTTTGTATGGAGCAAAAATTTAAATGACCACAAACATATGCGAGTCGTGCTGAGTCAACTTATGGGACCTATTATTACCCTACCTACCTACCTATTTATTGTTTATCTAGTCCCCCTAGTCTATTGATGTTCGTGACTTCACCTAGGCCCGGTCTGCATACTATAATGCCGCGCCGTACCGTTCCCAGGTCAGAGACCGAAGAACATAATTACAGGGTTACTAATACCATGTATTAAAAATAAAACATGGCACTAGTAGGTATAGACCTCCATTATGTGTTGTGTGAGCTCAAATTGGGCGCGGACTTATGGTGTAGTGTAACGCGGTTTTTTGTATGGAAAACGAGGTTAACAGAGTGTACGCCAGGGGCACTCATCAGTGTCGCGATACAAATTCGTGTTACACTACACCATACGTCCGCAACAATTGTTTGCAAAAAACTTAGACTCAGCCTCCTGGTGCAGCTAATGCTGAGCTGAGACAGGGACCACTTTGAGCCCACACAACACATATGGTGGCCTACTAGTGGCATTTTTCATCTTTTCTATACCTATAATATATGTGCCTTTATCATAGATGTGTAAGAAACCCAGATAGAATTGTTCTTTCCAGAGTACCTAGAACTAGTCTTTATCACAAAAGTTGTTATGCTATGTGTGGTAAAATATTTAACAAAATACCCAATGAAATTAAAGACTTGCCAACAAGGCTATTTATAAGGAAGCTAAAATTATGGCTAGTTGACAGAAACTTTTACAGTGTTAACGAATTTCTAAATAATGACTAATTAGTGACCAACTGTGATTGTGTTAATGTTATGTTATTATTGTTTAATTTATTTGATAAAATTGACTAAAATTATAGATACCTAAGTAATTCAATTGTATAATATTAATTTCATAATTTACAACTTTTAAAATTTGCATGCCAATGTTTTGGTGAAACATGTGAAACAACTATTTTGTAAGAACTTTTAACCATGTTTCCAGCAAATAAACCATTTCATTTCATTTCAATATAACAACAGTCACATATACGCAGTCATGATCCCACACTAGGATTCCCTGTGTCGTGCGTGACATTTGTCCAGCAGCGGGAATCGAACCCGCAACCTCTAACATCTCACCCGGCTACACGCCCGCCATGCCATAGAGGTCGCCCTCTGTATTTAACTCATGTCTTGTCTTATAATAATTAGTTTTATGTGTCTATTTTGTGTTGTGTTCATTGGGGAAAATAAACGAATTTCCTTTTATTCTTTCTTTCCATGAGGTACTTGTCCCGTACAACTTCTAAGGACTCACTAAACTAGAGTTTTCGTGTTTAATAAATTAATTTAGCCCTTGTCTTTGTTAAGACGACCTCCGTAGCGCGGTGGGCGAGTATCCCACTGAGACGCATCAGGTGCGAGTTCAATTCTCGCTGCGGAACAAATTTTTGCATGATCTGCAAATATTTGTTCCGGGTCTGGATGTTGTGGTACCAAGGTACTCGTAGTTCCTGATACCCACGACACAGGGAATCCTAGTGTGGATCAGGACTATGTATATGTGACTGTTGGGTGCTATGTTATGTTATTTAGGACTACAAGATCTTGATACTTGTAAAGTAAAGTAAAAAAAATAACTTCTAGAGTTTTGTGATATCCTATTCATCATGATCTTGGTTCAATTTTCGCCATGTTAAGCACAGACTCTAGTAGAAACCAGTTATCATTGCATTCGATCGACACAGAAGATAATTTAGTGAGTATGTAATGATTAACTCACTGTGTCGCCGGTCATTAAACTGCATTGTACTGATAACAGTTAAGCTACATATAACTATAGTTTATCAACCGGTCAAAGTACTGTCTCAGAATTGTTGCCATTTGAAGAACAATTCTAGATAGTACTAGGAGAACGTTCGCGACTTAGTCCGCGTGCGGAGTTATTTCCATACAAACTTCAACACCTTCATTTCTATGGTAGAGTCGAAGTGTAGAAGGTCCATGATTGATCATCGCTTCGCTATACATATAGGTACGTCAAAAATTTGCACACTCCTACAATCATTGTACAATATGTTTGATATCTAAGTATTATAAATCCAGGTCATTAGCAATATGATAAAAAATTACGTTTCGTTACTATGCGATTAACTGATTGTAATTTCAAAAATAGGTAAAACTCTTTCGATATGTTACAACCACGTACATGAAATGTAATCAATTATCCTTTTTGTCGATTTTAAAGAGTTGATTATTCGTAGCTGTCTATCTATTATCGATAAAATTGTCTTTATCGAATGCCATGAATATTTTGATCGAGATACGCACTTTGATAAGAGGTACAAATGATAACTTCATGTTTTTTTTTGTTCGGAGCCAAGAGAGTTGACTTCTGACTTGACTGTGCTGTTAGCAGCATCAGTCACTAATATGTCCACTGGACTGGCTTACAGGTGAACTTGCAAGGGTGGACTTGACCAGACAGTGGACAGCCGTTGTTGTAATGACACATGCTAATCCCTATCTCTATTAATATATAAACGTGAAATTAATCATGACAATGGTTAAATGTTTGTATTGCTTTAGATAAACATTAAAAACTGAACTAAAACATATTGATACTTTTTATGTTGAACCGCGAGCAACAACTATATGTACTTATTTATACAACATCATCAACAAAACCTGAATCAGTACTGAAGACTACTTTGATATACTTATGTTGAACCGCGAGCAACAACTATATGTACTTATTTATACAACATCATCAACAAAACCTGAATCAGTACTGAAGACTACTTTGATATACCTATACCTACACAATACATGTACACGTATAACAAACAAGCACACATAGGTAGTGCAATTGACACATAATTACCAAATGGACGCATGCATTTGACAACGTGCAACGTGACCCGAATTGATAGGAAATTGACAGCTTGATGGGCCGTACTAAGCGGAAAAGTGCAGATGATTCAATCCTTTCTCATTAAGGTCAAGGAGACAAAATATCGAGATGGAACAACATGCAAAGGAAGTTTACTTAGTCTCACCACACTTGTTAGCAACATAGCTTTGCGTAATGATGTTTACAAAACGCTTTGTATAGGGAGGCGCTGACAAGTAAAGTTTGTCCCTCCACTTATCCTACGGTGAGAAATCGTGAAAAGGATCAGGATTTTTTCAACAGTGGTATTGAACATCAAACATTTGGATCTGCCCCATTTGCCCCTAACTTGTACTTATATTTATTCTGTGCCCTAACGCAATAAACAAAGCCCGATGAAAAATAACTGAACTGAGTACATATGGTGACTGAACTGAACTGGGTATACGTATGGTGGACCCAAGCTTTGATTATATACACACTAGATAGAGTTTCGTCCTGCAATCACTACAAAAGAAACAGGCCAGCCTTTGCTAGCGCGTGTGCGTGTCTACACACACAAACATGCATGCAGGTTTGTCTTACACTCGCGTCACGTCATTGCTTTTGTGTCTGTTTGCGTGCGTAAAGATAACAGCTACTGACATATTTCCCAATTTATTGGGAAAAACTGACTATGTTCGGGTAAGTTTTGCCGGTTACTAGAAAACAAACAGTGGAATCTGTTGATTTTTTACAGAATGGAGATAGATAGACTAGCGATATTGTGATTATGTCGAGCGTGTGGGAAAAAAGTCAATAAAAAGCTTTGTTTTTTTATAATATTCACCCAGTGTCTATGAACTATAGGAACATTAGGTATTCTAAAAAATTTCTTTTTTGCGATAGTTTTATTAACGTACCAGATTACTTACAAATTTTTATTAAATTTGACTAACTTCTGCTGCTCAGATTTTTTTCTTCCGATACAATGAAACAATCCTTACATAAAAGTGATCAAAAAAATACGCATAAAATTTTTTTTTGATCAAAACTACTAATTTTTATGGAGAACTCACGCTTGACCAAAAAATAACTATGCCAAAATCGTTTTTATACAAAATGAGCAAATGGTTCCAAAGACAGTTTTCCCGTATCTCTTATGGATTCGGATATCCCCATACTGTCCCATTTAAAAAAACACCCAGTATATTTTTAATTTTCAACTCACAATATAATCTCATCTCAGGCATCTTTTGATTAATCATCGCTATAGACGTTCGTTAGAGTGGATAAGATAACGTATGTATGCCTTCGCCCGCCGCGCCACAGAGGATTATATATTGTACATACCTACTACACTTTTCATAGGTAAAAGTGAAGTAAAGTAAAAGCAGGTGCACCCAATCGACGTTCTCACTTTATAAGGAATAATTTATTCAGTCACCATAAGGAATTTAGCATTCAAAAACTGGCAACACAGACAAAAGTGCCTGGATACTTATCGATGGTAGGTGACTTTACTAGTTGTTTTTAAACGTCCTTTGTAATTTCTGCACACTTTTATGGCGCAAATCGTCATTGCTAGCTCAAATTTCAATTCACTTTGCGACCGTTCGCCTTGACAATACAATTGACAATGAGGTGCGGGAAGCGACTTATCAGCTAACAGTTAGCTGATATTTTTTTCGACGCGTTTGTGTCATGAAGCTCTATCTAGTGTGTATATAATCAAAGGACCCAAGTTACAGAGTACCCTTATGGCTACGATATAAATACAAAAACTTAAAAGGACTAAGGCTAAACGGGAGATCAGACGGCTGTTTAGCCTAACAAATTATGTTCTTCAAAAAAAGGAGGAGGTTCTCAATTCCACTATATGGTTTTGTATGTTTGTTACGCGATTACTCCACCAATTATGAATTGATTTGAATGATTCTTTTGTTGTTTGCTAAGTCGTACTTCAGAGGTGGTCCCGTATAAGTTTTATCGAAATTGATTCAGCGCTTTTTGAAAAAAGTCGAGTTCGAAGTCAGATATTAATTATTGAAAGAAATTTTCATATATTTATGTATCTGTTATCAGACCGATGGCTACAGTAACCGTCTGATGTGTTAGTGAACTAGGCCTTTAGGCCTTAGAAAATTGTCAAACTTACCCGCCGCTAGATACACTCCAGACAGTAGACTGCCGATCCATGCAACCGTCCCCTTCCCCTCTCCGAAGTAGGTCACCAATTCTGGTAAGAATATTCCGAAAGTATAGGCTATGCCGTCCACGATCAGATTGCACATGAACGAGGCGAAGACGACCACCCAGCCGTAACCACCGTCAGGTGGAGGTGGTAACTCGTACTCGTAGGCCTCATCGTCGTCATCTGCTGCGCCTTCCGCTGTCAGTCTTACTGCTTCTTCGCATGATGTCTCGCTTTCAGTCTGGAACAAAGATACACATGGTAAGACTTCCATTTACAGTGGGGTAAGCACGAATATCTAGGGTAGCGAGACAATAGTCGATGCCAAATATTGGCCAATGACATCGCGGTGGCTTGAACTCTTTGTAACTTGATTGGTTCATATTTGATATTTCCGATAGTCTCGCTAGCGTCTCGATAACGACAGAAGTTTGTGCCTGATATTGCAGACGCATTTTGTAGTCTCAATTTTTTTTTATGAAGAATGATTGTTAGTGCCTATAGTCTTCTGCAGAACTGGGAAATGCGGTATAATATGGATTCAAAATAAAGAGACGCGCGCAGGTCCGATCCATCTCTATGCAGTTGCAATGCAGTCTTTACAAAATTGACTGGGATTGACTGGCAAACCAAATAATCTCAAAGAATAAATAAGACTAGAGATGTTTATACCCTACGACAAAGTCGATTATGATTTCAACGATTATGAAATTTTTCGGGAATTTTGTACGTACAATAATGTACATCACTGCATTCTTCACTATATATATATATATATTTGAATCATTTTTCTGTCTGAATCGGTGTGTGTATTAATTAAGTATGAACTTATCAGTGCCAAATTCAGCACGCTGAACATACTAACAGCTACTCAATAACTTTTCATTTAAAAAACCGACTTCCGCCATTGTATTCGACTAAATATCTGGATGAAAAAAAAATATGAAAAAACCATAGTGGTTAAAGGGTTATGATACTTTCTGAATGCAAATGCTTGATTTGTTGCTGAAAATATCAAAATCTCTATATGTATGCCTACAATATTTGAGGAGTTCCCTCAATTCCTCATGGATTCCATCATCAGAACTGGATTCTAAAAAAAATGGGACCAATCTGGAAGTATATCTATTCAAATAAAAAAAGATTTTTCCAAATCGGTTTATAAACGACGGAGATACGAAGTAAAAAACAATAAAAAAAAAACAACTGAATTGAGAACCTCCTCCTTTTTGGTGAAGTCATAAAGGCTCGCAAGTAAATTAATAGAGAATGTGTGCGATGATATTACAAAAATTTGTATACCTTATATTGACATTCATTCTTCCGTGACCTTATAATTATCATTCATTTTTGACAGGGTGTAAAGATTCATCAAAGAAGGTCAACACTTTCTTTGCTAAAATCAGCTGAATATTAAAAATGATTGATTATGCTAATATGCTGAATCTCGATAATTGTAATTCTAGAAGTAAGGAAAACAGTTTTGCTAAAAATTGTCTGAGCGACAAAATTAAGTAGGTATTAATAGAATTGAAATTACCGTGGCTTGGTATCATTTTAGAAAAATTACGACTATACACCACGTACTTTACTATTCTCCTGCTGACGTTATTGCTGTTGTTAGGAGAATAGTAAAGTACGTGGTGTATAGTCGTAATTTTTCTAAAATAAGTAGGTATTACCTATAAAGATAGATACCATAATTATACATAGAACACATATACATAGAACGATTTATTGTACACTCGGATAAATTATGACAAAAAAATATATTTGTAATTAGCACAGTAAAATGGGCGGCCTTATCGCTGAAAGCGATTTCTTCAAGATTAGGTAGGTGCTTTGCTGAATAAACAAAGCTTATATGTGTATGTTATATGATAAAATCAATGTACCAGCCTCTTTGCAAAACAAACCCAAGTTGTTTACCTATTTTTGCCACTAAAATTAACGTGTCGTTTTATTCCTTGCGTCATAATATCGTTGAACATTATCGCTCGCACTTAGTCCCACTTTATACAGAATCGTAAAGCGAATGTTTCTAATAAAACTTGGGCGTAAACATTCCCGGTCGTATGACTTTAATAACTTTTGGGGCTTCCGGATTTAGCGACGTCTGGAAGTTTTCAAAGGAGTTCAAAGTTGATCCCGATCTCCTTCGCCAATTCAAGGTGGAGTGGCAATTCAAAGACTTCACGTGTCACATAATAGGTTTGTAAGCGTAGGGGGTTACTAGGGGTTTTAGGGAATCCTTAGAGCATCGCGAAAGTTTTCAAGACCTCCATCGTAGCGTCTCGTAGAGCCCTCTACGAAAACATATAGTTTTAGTTATGTCGTATTTTTTGTACCTCAGGCATAATTTATATGAATTATTCAACTAAAGTTCGTACAAGTTTTCCTGCCTCAACACAAACCAAGTTGTAGGTAGGTACACTTTTTGTCGCTTACGTAACAGATCAGTTCAGCTGTATCATGGTCAATGTCATTGGTGTATGTTCAAATCGGTTGTGACTAGAAGGCCATTACACGATTAACACGTGTGCATGATTTATCGTGGGTTGTTTCAAGTAACTTGTTTATCGCAGCAAGTAGTTTGTGAACAAAGAGTTTGTAATATTTTTATATTTTACTAGACTCTTGCGAAATGCTAGAGATTATAGAGCGTAGATTAGGAGATCCAGAAAACCAGCATGCAAAGCATTACTTAACTGTTGGCAGTAGGCTTTTATGAGTACTAAAAACCTTATTTTTTTCTGTGGTAGCAAGCAAGTTCATTTCACACAATGCGGAAGAGAGAATTAATCCAATTTTTATAACAACTCTACCTCTAGTGTCTACCTTTTTAAAGTTATATTTCACCGAGCGAAGCGAGCACTCAGTATTAACTCATAGGTCGGCTTTCGTACGACTTATATTGTATAATGTTTGATGGGAGTTTGTTCTTTGGAAATTTGATACCTGGCAAAACTTGGCTCAAAATATGGACAAACTTTTTATTCTAACCGGGGACGAACGCTAGTACATATTAAAGATTAACAAAACATAACACCCAACAGTCACATACGTAGTCTTGATCCCACACTAGGATTCCCTGTGTCGTGGGTATCAGGAACTACGAGTACCTCGGTACCATAACACCCAGACCCAGAACAAATATATGCATATAATACAAACATTTGTCCCGCAGCGGTAATCGAACCCCCTCTCGCATCTAAGCTGGCTACTCACCCGCCGCGCTACAGAGGTCATCTTTAATACTGTTACGAAAATCGCCGTAGTTTGCTAATAAAATTCGCGTAAAATGATTTTTGACATTATTTGTAGATTGTAGCTACGTAAGTACATTATAGTGTTGTCATTTGTCAAGCTTAGCAAGGGCATCGTTTGTAGGAGCAATTTCTACTTATTAGAGTAATAGTCAAAGATGAATGCGGCTGTATAGTCTTACATAGCAGCTTTGCTGGTAAATTTAGCCGAGCGAGAGTCGATTACTAAGTACTTTTCTGTATAATTCGTTTCTATGGGAGATATTCGATACAATAAGAGGCGTATCCAATATCAAATATTCGATGTTGTTTGAAACACGTGGAGTTGAACCTGACCGATAATAGCTTTTTAGTCGAATGAAAATTATATAAACATAGCCGAGAATTTGATTTTGATTAGTTTGATATCAAACTGCTATTTAAATTTTAACTTAAATTGTTTTGTTTTAAATTAATTTTAATTTTGTTGACTGGACTAGCTGGGCAATATTCGTTGGTTTGACACAAGCTTGACGCCCAAAAACAGTCCTTGGGGTTACGCATTATGGAATATTTTATTTTGACGTTCAAAATAACATGTGTATGTATGTGAGGGGCGTTCGGTTTTAGATAAGACGCACTTTACCACTACTTGATGGTTTTTTGTTATCTCAATTGATTGTAATGTTAGGAACATAACGGCACTCGCTTGGCATAAGGGCCAGAAAAAAAAGGAACTCCGCGTCACCGGTACACAGCACGAACACACATGAGATACAAAAGGAGATAGAGATACCTCTGCCTTAACCAGAGAAACATGTAATCGTAATAGCAAAAGATGAAAGACAAATAGAAGAAAGGAAGGTCCTGCAGTGGGACGATATAAAAACCATAAATTTTCAAGAGATGTAAAAACATTTATCGCGTTTGCCCAAAGAAGTCACCGAAATCGATGATTTAAAAACTCCAAGTGGGCCAAGGTGCTGATAAAATACAATCAATACAATCAGCTCAGTCAATAATCAAAGCTGCTCAAGTGCTCAATTCAACAAAAACATGTCATTTTTGTTCACACAACATTATATTCTCGTAATTTAGTATTCTTTGTCTGTCAAATAGTTATCCAGGGGATATTTCTTAGTTGCCTAGTCATAATAATAAAAGCAATGACGTCACTACCCAATGTCTTTGTTATTGCATATTGCCGGGTTATTGGACACCAAAATATTATTTCGTTATAGCGGATACCATAACATTATTATACGATATCTGTGAGCATATCCACTATCTACGGCTAATAACGTTGTGACTATAGAATAAAACAAAGCGTTAGTATTGTTTGCTAAGCGGGTGCTCGACCTTGTGATGTTTACACCTAGCGTGTCCGGCATCATGATTTATTTTGTTAACATAGGTAAGATATACCATGTTGTAAACTTCCTTAATTTCCTCGGAAAAATATCACGTCTTATAGTAACTACTGTTTTTCATTTGTGATTATGTTTAAGCTCTTAGGTTGGTAAATAATCAAGAAAAATAGGTTAATACCAGCAATCATTAATGGTAGGTATGTAATAATCATTATAATAAACCATTATGACATTCCTGCAAGAGGCGGAAAATTAGAAGTATACCTTTAGTAATAAGGAAGCTAAACGACCTTAAAATGTTTGATAGGAGTATCTAGAATATTGTTCTGCAATGTGTAGCAATTAGAATTCATGTGACAATTCATTCCGCGTTGCTAAGAGCTAATTGAATTGATTCAGTTCTAAATTCCGCATTTTCTAGACATACCTAATAAATAACCATGCGTCTGGACCATATCAAGACAAGTAGCCAGTGCACCTAGGTACTCACTTGCATCTCAAATTGAACAACTATGATTACTTTTAGCAAGATCATAAATAAAGATAACCCTTCCTCGGCAGTCGGGTAGAGTCAATTGTAAGACACAAAGCCAAAAATCCGAGAACGAGGAACAAAGACTGACGAGTTCAACAAACCGTTAAGCACTCAGAACGTAATATGCTAAAATAAACATTAAATTGTAAGCAAAACATATTTTTTTGCTCAAAACGCAATCACATAACAAAAACCCTGCACTTCTTAGATCACTATTTAGCCAGTCAAGTACATAACTGATGGGCAACAAATGGGCACGCTCAGCAACAATGACTGAATCAATTCCGCAGATCAGAAGACGATCAGGTCAATTTGGTTGTTGTTTGGAGTACTCTAACAGAGTACGAGTACAATCAACAAAGCGTACGAGGCAACGTGGACCGGTTGCGCACGTGATGTCTTGCCATTAATTAAATAGCGTCGCACGCTTGGCGCCTCTAGCTACTTCCTTCGCGTTGCCCTGTAACTGAGTGGATGTAGCAAGAACCATCCATAAGTACAACGTTAGTACAACCAATCAAGACGTAGATAAATGACATAAGTACTAGAGTCTTACAACAACACAGGACAATCTTTTCAAAGTTTTCAACATTACTCTCGACGGCCACTTGAAGTTAGTATGTAGGCTATCTACTTATTTTATAGGTACCTAGTTCTATTTTATCTTAGGGTATCTATCTTAGGGTTATGTCATCATTATCATCATCAGCAAGAAGTCCAATGCTGGACATAGACCTCCACAAAGAATGCCACGGCGAAAGGTCTTGAGCCATCTTGCAACGACTTCCTGCGACCTTGCCATGCTAAGCGGGCTATGCTCGGAATTTCACTACGTGATAGAATCCGAAATGAGACCCAAGAAGAACCAAGTTCACCGACATAGGTTTCAGAATTAGCAAGTTGAAGTGGCAATGGACAGGCCATATAGCTCAGAGAACTGACAACCGTTGGGGAATAAATACAGAACGCTCCCTTCTCCATGAACCGACGAAATTTTAAAAGCCGCAGGATTATTTAGGTATTAGTACACCTGATTAGTTTTAAAATTAAGAAAGATAACGAACGCAATTTTAACTCAGTGAAACAGTTTCGTTAATAATTTAGCGTATCTTTGTTAAATTAATGAAAGCCCCGAACTATGTATACATGTAGCATAAACGGAAAACCCTAAAGCAGTTTTGAAAGTAAATGAAAAGACTTACCATTATTAATTAATTAATAAAGTATCTGACACACTCAAAGAAACAACAGCTGCCACTCCTGTTGCAAAACCGACTATCAATGATAACGTAAGTCCGAGTCCTCATACGGTAGGTAATTCGATAAAATTGTACCTATCACAATCAATAAAAATGTCTTGATAATTTAACAAATGAAAACTGAAACCTCAACCTTTTTCAGTTCTGCTGTATTCGTACTATGATAGGATGAATCGAATATCAAGGCGATAATGATGATGATAATTTTATGAAAACGAATGACTATATAAAATTACCATGGGAAGTGAGCGACTGATTGGAATGCCTTTAGGTACCTGACAGCACTTCTTAGTAATGACTACAGGATAAAATGTTTACGTACCTACACACAGATAAATAAAGTTAATTTTAAGAAAAAATACATAAACCGACTTCTTTAAAAAGCGCAGAATTAATTTCGATAAAATTTATATGGGACCATCTCTGAATTTGTATGACCTACAAAACAGAAACAGAATCTTCAAAATCAATTCATAATTGGCGGAGTAATCGCGTAACAAACAAACATAAAAACATACAGTCGAATTGAGAACATCCTCCTTTTTTTAAAAGTCGGTTAAAAATAGGACACAAGATACGACGAACACGCAAGAAAATATGCAGTAAAAATTATAATCTTGTCTTTGGATTAGCTGGCAGGTTATATTATTAAAATTCATTCTTTATAGTACGGATTCGTCTTTAGCATTCTGGGAGTTTTGTTCCCAACAGATACACAGACAGACTAGTAGCTCCATCAATTTAATTAATATTACGTCGTTATGACTATCTGCTATCTCTGCAACTTTATTATCTGACTCTACCATCAAATTATTCGATAACGCTTCAACAATGTCTGGATTTTCAAAGAATAGAGTTTATGTAGACAGGTCTTTAATAAGAAACTTTAATAATTTACTTGTTCAACTATTCCCAAAGACTTGTGTGCCAGTGTGAGTTTTGTAATAAATATCTATTCTTAGTGCCTAATGGTGCACAGATATCTTAATTCATTGCTTCTCATTTCATGTTCTCGAATAGTTACCTACTGCATGTATTTATTAGTTTTCACACGTTACAATTGCATCCTGCATGGTTGGAATTCAATTATGTGTTCGATGTCGTTGTTTCTTCGTGTAGATATGATACACGAAGACGTCTGATTCGTTATTTGACCTAATTTATTATTAATATCGTCGGCTCAAGTATGTATTTATGTTGTTCAGAGTTTTCGAGATATTCCAAGCACAACCAAAGATTATTAATTATCAGAATTCGCAATCAACTTGTATCGTATCTATTAAAGTAGGTACACATAGATAAGTAGGTATTACTTAGGCGTAATAAACCCGGGTAAGTGCGAGTCGGACTCGTATGTAGAGGGTTTTTTTTGGATCAGTAGATTCGGAGACTTTACTATATTATGTTTTAAATATAATTCTAAAATTATAAAAAATGTGTTTCTCATAACGAGCCCTTTCATTTTATACGCCACTTGAAGCACTTGACAAAAGTTTTAGTTTCTCTTTTGCCTCCAAAAATTAAACTCCAAAACCAGAATTCGTTTATTAGCGCTATATGTCCGTGAGTAGGTCATTTAACTCTGTTATAATAACAAAATATATCTCTATCTATGTAATGAATTGTATTAAGTATATCAGTTATCTAGTACCCATAACAAAAGCTCTGCTTAGCTTGGGGCTAGACAATATTGTGTGAAATGTCCAGCATTTATTTATATGTACCAAATTTCATTTTTTTTCGACCACTAGATTCGGAGAAAATAAATCCGCAGTGCAAGTACCTACGTAGGACTCGATTCGATAAAGACATTAAAATTCGACAAAACGGGACTATGTTGAGGTAAAGTCCCGTTTTGTCGAATTTTAATGTAAAATTTATCGAATCGAAACCTACGTACTTGTAGCCCAGATACGAGAGTGATCCTCTAGAGTCTAGACTAGGTTCCGTTGGTACCATTTTGAAGTACGGAACCCTAAAACCAATCAGTGTCTGCGTAGCAACATTGTGATTAGAAGGCCACCATTTTAGCTGGCTTTCAGGGAGTCATTTTATTACAGTTGATGGTAATACACGTCGTGTATATGTTTTTTATTAGACTTTTATCAACATGACGTAGAGTTGGTAGGTACTTCATTTGAGGGCGTTTTCGGTATTCCGGCGGAAAAGTAGGTGGCATCAAATCGAGCATTATGAGTTACTAGCATTTGATCACGGCTCCGCCCGCGTGGAACCTCTATTATAAATTATAGCCTATATGTTATTCTGATGTATCGTACTAACAAATATTATACAAGTAAAAATTTATGAGGATGGATGGATGGATGTTTGTAACTCTTTCCCGTAAAAACTACTGAACGGATTTTGATGAAACTTTAGAAAGAAACACGAAAGAAATAAAGAAAATACGTTTTCATCCCATCTATTCGAAAAGGACGACTTGGTTCGCCTTTAAGTGCACCCAAAGGTGGTGTTTTCTGTATGAAGCTTCTATAAGTGCGCCGCAATTATCTTTGCCGCGCACTTTTTAAATTTGGAATATATCGAACTCAAATAAGTGCGCCGCAATTATCTTTTACGGCCCTTTTTGAATTTGGAACATCTTGAAAAGAATCAAACACAAATAAGTGCGCCGCAATTATCTTTTCCGCGCCCTTTTTAAATTTGGATCATCTTAGTGTTCAGCGCCAAAGAAGGCGAACGCAAATATTGTTTAAATAAATACTGGCTGGTACGACGGCCCATAGTCGCGCCACCGGCTGAATAAAAAAAAAACAAATTAGAAACGACGGCCCGCGATTTCGTCATTTTTAACCGACTTTACAAAAAGGAGGAGGTTCTAAATTCGGTTGTATTTTTTTTAATGTTACCTCATATCTCCGGCGTTTATGAACCGATTTGGAAAATTCTTTTTTTATTTGAATAGATATACTTCCAGATTGGTCCCATTTTTTTCAGAATCCAGTTCTGATGATGGAATCCACGAGGAATTGAGGGAACTCCTCAAATAACAGGAGTAATTTAATTTTATATAAGACGATTCAAAATGATCCTTGTGATTTCAATGAATAAAGTTCTTTTTGACTTTGACTTTGAATATTGTAGGCATACATATGGCGATTTTGATATTTTCAGCAACAAACCAAGCATTTGCATTCAGAAAGTATCATAATCCTTTCACCACTATGGTTCTTTCATAATTTTTTTTTCATCCAAATATTTAGTCGAATACAACGGCGGAAGTCTTTTTTTTAAATGATAAGTTATTCACGGATTGTTAGAAATTCATGGTTTTGTTTTGAAATAAAATATGAGGCTCCTTTTATTTTCTCATAGTGGGTGATGAAAAGTAGAGTGTAACACTCGGGCGCAAAATATATTTTTGGCTCGGGCGACGTACTTTGAATCCCTCGCTACGTTCGGGATTCTACTAAAGAATCCCTCGCTATGCTCGGGATTCTACTCTAGAATCCCTCACTTCGTTCTGGATTCAAAAAAGCGCCCTCGCCGTAAAAATATTATTTTGCTCCCTTATGATACAATCTACTATTATTTCATTTCAGTATTATAGGATACATCTAAATGATAATAAAGGCATTTATAATGATTTATAATAGAGGATCCACGCGAGCAAATGCTAGTAAGCCTGTAGTTAGTAGTACTGTGGTTTCATCAAAATCTGTTTAGTAGTTTTTACGTGAAAGAGGAACAAACCATCCATCCATCCATACTCACAACCTATTACATTATATTTATAGTATTAGTAGGAAGTAGAGTAATAATATGTAGAGCCTGCTGATTAGACTGTGGAACCGAAATAATAATAATATGTATATACATAGTAGAATATAGTAATATATATATTATGTCAATGGCTAGAAATAAATAAATAAATAATGCTGGACATTTCACACAAATAAATGAATATAAAAGTAAATCACAAAACAATCATGTACTTACCTACTTTGCAACCTATTTCAACGATGAATAACAAAGAGTACTTATATTGATAGTAACCAGTAAGGGATAATAGGCACATAGTGTTACTTATTATTATCATAATAATCATCTGTAATGCAATATACACGGAAGTTCACTTTATTTATCAAAACAATGGATTTATTACACACATAGAAGGAAAACAGTTTTTTGTGTCGTATAATACAAATGATAGATTATACGCAATTTACTCCCGGTTCGGTAAGAGCCAATAATGACAATGAAAAAAGGGGCCCCAGATGAATCGGCTGGGTGTGCCAAATTATGGACAAGCTATAAAACAATTATGTAGGTATAAAATGTACAGCTTTATAGAAAAAGAAGTCCTGGATAATTATCGGTTTTTGTGTTAAGCCATATACAGCAATATTTGAATGAATATACCTAATGTACTATAAGTTTTGAGATCTCGAAAACGATTTCAATGGAAAGGTTTGACATAATCACCACGCTTGGCAGGCGGATTGGTGATAGCAGTATTGGTGTTGAACACTTAGGTGGATGCTGCTACCCATGCCCTGGTGAAATCGCTTAGTCAGCTTTTACTACATCTACGGGAGGAGACGGAGGGGTCTATTCTTAGGCCGGAAACACCACGGTACATCAGGTCTTATCACCCCCAATTATTTACAATGGGGCATCGAATATAGCGAGACTTGGGATTTTTCCAACAAACTATTAATTACAACTTATCACTAAGCTAGGTAAGCTGAGCGCTAAGCTAATATTATTAACGACCTGACAATATAACAATCGTGCTATGTGCTTAGCAAATAGCATATGTAACGAATAAGAGCAATGACAGACTTTTAAAACTTGAAATATAACTTAAAGAAATTGAATATAACTTTTCATTTAAAAAACCGACTTCCGACATTGTATTCGACTAAATATTTGGATGAAAAAAAATGATGAAAGAACCATAGTGGTAAAAGGATTATGATACTTTTTGAATGCAAATGCTTGGTTTGTTGCTGAAAATATCAAAATCGCCATATGTATGCCTATATTTATTTGAGGGGTTCCCTCAATTCCTCATGGATTCCATCATCAGAACTGAATTCTGAAAAAAATGGGACCAATCTGGAAGTATATTCTATTCAAATAAAAAAAGAATTTTCCAAATCGGTTCATAAACGCCGGAGATAAGCGGTAACAAACATAAAAAAAAAATACAACCGAATTGAGAACCACCTCCTTTTTTGGGAAGTCGGTTAAAAAATTTAAAAACTCCTGAATATTATAATATTAGTGTTCCATTAAAATTTGAAAAATGGAAGACTTATAGAAACATTTTGATTTTATTCAAAGAAGGGAAATGCCGGAGCTCCCTTCAAAAAGTGCGAGCTGATAATCTTGGAAACGGCTGCACCAATTTCCATTAAACATAGCTAAGAACAATCTCACAAACACCTTCGTTTATAAAAAAAAACCGCATTCAAATCAGAGAACCCATTCCCGAGCTATGATGCCACAGACATGCAGACAAACAAGCAAACACTGGCCTCAAACTTATAACACCCCTCTTTTTAGTCATGGGTTAAAAATTAACGTACTTTTTGACAGAGAATATCATAATTATACGGTTATCGCAGTGTGTAGCTGATGTTCGTTTATTATCAGCATAATTATTTGTATAGTATATCTGGGTGTGCGGGTATATGGGTTCATTGTCTAAACTGGCGCTCCAATAATATCTATGCTGTGATTTTTGAGGTTATAGGTACTGCAGTTGGGCTTTTGGTACATACATACATCCTACTAATATTATAAACGCGAAAGTTTGTGCGGATGTTTGTTACTCTTTCACGTAAAAACTACTGAATGGATTTGAGTGAAATTTGGAATGGAGATACTTTACGCCCTGGATTAACACACAGGCTACTTTTCATCATCATCATCATCATCAAACGCGTGTTTGTTACTCTTTCACGTAAAAACTACTGAATGGATTTGAGTGAAATTTGGTATGGAGATACTTTACGCCCTGGATTAACACATAGGCTACTTTTCATCATCATCATCATCATCAAACGCGTGTTTGTTACTCTTTCACGTAAAAACTACTGAATGGATTTGAGTGAAATTTGGAATGGAGATACTTTACGCCCTGGATTAACACATAGGCTACTTTTCATCATCATCATCATCATCAATTTTCATCATTATTCACGCGGGTGAAACCGCGGGGCGCAACTAGTACATACATAAACAGTCGCCTTTTCCCCGAAGGGGTAGGCATCAGAGCCTCAAAGGCCTGCACAGTGTGGGTTGCACAGTCGCAGGAATATAGACGTGACAAGTCGTGAGCTCATCGCCGCCATTGCTTTCCACGACCAACTCGACTAACGCTTTCTTCCAGTAATAACACACTCTTAAATAAGCTAGCAGCTAGGACAAATCTTATACCAATGAAAATTGCCCAACATGCCCGGGTCAACCAATGGTTGATTCGTGATGTCGCTGCTTGGCAATATTGCTTTGTCAGGACACGTTTCTCCTGGCTGCCTAGGCGCGTAATAATGGTTCATAGTTCATGACAATGGCTCATACAGAAGCATGTGACCGCTTGTGATTAAATTTTCATCATGTAACGTACCATTTCTATTCCTGTACGAGCTCGAGCAACCTAGAGAATTATTAATTGAATCATTTAATCCTTGTGCCGTTTCGATAAAGTGTAGTTTCCCTTGTGCATAGTCGATTGAAATACAATAAAAACCTTGACCATCAGTGTGAAGGTTTTCGATACGGCCTTGTTCGATGGGATGGTCATTGTCAAAGTCCTAAAGGCGGCGCGCGTAATATGTTTCAGATCGATTTGTCGAACAGCAACTGAAATTTTAACTTAACCGCTGTAGCCAGAGAAAGCGTTAAAACTGGAATTTGAATAAAGACGCGAAAATACCAAGCATCTTAAATTCTTTACACAAGTAGCACACGCATGAATGTTAATTTTGTAAAATTATTTGCTTGTCGGAGAGTCGACAAATTGTGTAGTTTATTAAAATTGTGTATACGTGTCAAACTGGTCATTTTTATTGGATTGTATCATTTATCGACCAAGATACATCGTTACACAACACAACTTCAAAAATATTTCTTACGTAAAACACAAAAATTATGGCAGTACTTAGTACTTACCTACTAAGTACTCATATAAGTAAAAATACTCACTCAACGAAAATCACCTACATGTAAAACTGTTAAGTACACATACCTACTTTTAGCAAAGATAGTTCAATAAGCCTATGTAAGTAAGTAGTAGCCGGAAAAGCCTGCGAAAATATGCAAAGAATGTAAACCTTATCTAGAGAAAACGTTGACTGTGAAGTATTATCTTAATTCGAGTAGGTACGCGCTATCGCATGCTTAGATAAACTGCTGTGTGCGAATTTAATTTATCACCTACTTCGCCGTCTATAACGTGAGATCTTGCCGTAATCTATATAGTCACACTCTATGGAGACCTTCGCCATGGCAACAGGTACTTCATAGATCTGTGGCCGTGGCCCATTCGTCTCAAGTATAGCTAGACCGCCAAAGGTCGGGTAAAGTGGCTTTCTGATGAGTAATGGGAGCAGCTTAGTTTTTCTAAAACCTCTAGTTTCCGAGAATGTTTATCACTTTGGAAGAAGAGGGATTTGAAGGCCTAAACGCAGAATACCAGCATAATAACTTGCGTCTGACCAGGGGTAACCAGGGACCAAGAATACCAGATGGGTATTCAAACCAGTGATACGAAGAGCTAACGATCTAACAATAACATTTCAGATGGAATATCGAGAACCTTAAAAACCAAAACCCTGGAAAGAATAGTATAACCGATAATGGAGAAGGTACAGATTCATCTATCTACAATTCAAGGCTCTTTTCAGTACTACATTCTTTAGGGAGATCAGGGAATATCCAGCGACACGCACGAGGCGAAGAATAACGGAGAAAGCCCAATGCATGCTGCTCTTGCATTCGTGGAAAAGCTTTGCCCAGTTTTAGTATAACTTGGACAACTTTAGCCTTCGTGTTACGTTGTTAGGACCTGCCGAGGTTAAATTGCAATTTGCAAATTTATTGATCAGGAAAATTCAGAACGACCTTCTAACCTACTTTGCAACTCAGTACTCGTCGCTTGCTACTTGCTACCGTCAATAAAAAATTGGATTAGATATTGGGCTGAGTTACATTCATCGCGTGGAGTCGAAAACTTTGGCTGCCATCTCTTAGAGTGTATTTTTAATAGAATGACAGCGGAACGCGATCGCAAAGTGCGACTCTAAGCGGTGTAGCTTGACCTCTCGTTAGAGAGATGTTATGTTATGTTCCTTGAGCTTGACACTTTCACCTACAGTATAGAGGTGTATCGTCACTATACGTCAGGTGGTCAGGCAGGCATCAATCTGGCCTAGCCAGGATTTGCATGTAACCAATATTAGATGGCAACTTCGAAATCTTTTGTAGCCAAGCACACAATTGCACCAGTAAAAATGTTCCTACATAAATAGCAAAACTATCAGAGATGAATGATTCAGTATAAAATTATCATTAATTATTCTGAATTTAGTAATAAATATTCATGCCTCATTCCCGTGCATAGCCACTATTGGCCACAATGCTTTCTTAGAAATCTAGACAATATAGAAAATTTACTCACCATCATTGATTTTCTAAGAAGAAAAACGAGAAAATGGATGAAAAATTGAGAAATAATGGAAATTCAAATGTATCTAAACAAAGCGGTCTCCTTTGTGGTAGGAATAGGTACATTATAAACAATGATGGACGCGATGACTGTAGAGCCATAATAGATAAAACTGTGACCGCAGTTACAAATCGACACACTCATATTTTATGAGATTGCTAATATAATTAGCAGTGCTAATTTTCTGTGGTGCATGACGACAAAAATAATAGGCGGATCCTACGAGCTAAAATAAAGGAGAGATTCGCAACGATGGTATGCACCTATTTGATGATAAGTATTAATGAACCTCAGATCCCTTCCATCATATGTGATAATGGTTGGTAAGTCAAACATGTAGGGTCCACCCATTGGTTCATTCTTCCGTGGGTCCACCGATAGATCGATAGATAAAATGGTTTTCGACAGATATTTTCATATATAATCTGTCAGCTTAAATCCCGTGTTAAGTACTAGCCACTTATTTACTAGTGAGGCCCTCACCAAGCAATTGAAATTGCTTTACAAAGCAATTTGTAAATAATCTAAATGATAGTCGAAGCAATTATCTCTAGTAGAAAATAAAGTTATTTCATCATAAATTAGAGGTTGGCGAAGACGATCTGCGGATAGCAGGAAATAGTGAAAAAAACTTAGTATCCGGCTCGAAGTCGCATTTAAAAATTGCTTATTTTACAAGCTTAAAACGACTGAAACTGCAAAAATATGTAGACAGCACGTCCAATTACAAATGAGTAAACAAGTAGAATTTCCATGCGGAATTTTCACGGACGCCTTTTACAATGGGCGTGTAATTAATCAAGATGAATTGGGATGGGTACACACTATTGTAGGTACTAGGTACTCACAATGTGTACTCGTTACCTATTATTTCAAGGCTTTGTTCATTAATTTTATATATATGTTTACAATCTCAATTTGCAAAGGTCCAAGCGCGTACGGGTTCAACTAAATTGGGGCGAAAGTAAATTGTCCGATTGAAAATTTCACGTTTCTGTGCCCAACTGAACATGTGGATGAACTGGAATGAGTGATGTAACATCCTCATTAAGGAATTAACCAGTCAAGGTTGTAATGCCGTTATGAAATTACTGAAAACAACAAATTACATTTTAATTGGCTTTATAAAGTATAAGCAAATCAGTAAAAAAGTGGTTGCTTGCGAAACAATGTCATATGTTACGGGTCAGTCAGAAGGCTATTCCAAAGTAGGTATTAATTACCTACCTCTTGTTCCGTGGAAGGGTAGCCCTTTGGGACGCTACGTGCGTTGATACCCTTGCACCATCTCATCTGCCCGGGACATCAGTTAGTACCGGCGCACGGTGCAGAGGCCGATTCAGCTGAGGATCTGTCAAAAGGCGCAAATATGCAAGTCTCGACAGAGCTTACATATTAACCCTTTCGGGGTCGAGACTCTGGGTTTGTGGGGGACCCTTCGCTTTTTCGAAGTTCTTCCAGTGCGTCTGATCTATCGAAGCTTCGCGCGACCCGAGAGCTGGCTCTTATCTGGCTCAACGCATTAGTATTGCAATTCAGCATGTCAATGCCAGCGTCTTTAGGACGCATACGTCTGGTAGGGATTTGGATCAGTTGAGCTATCTTTAGATCGTTTGTAGCGGTCTTTAGATATTATTATTTATAATACACAGGCAGCTCTCGAAACTGATGTGTGTATATCTTAGTCCTTGCCAGTACACTTTTATATAACATAACATAACACCCAACAGTCACATACATAGTCCTGATCCCACACTAGGATTCCCTGTGCCGTGGGTATCAGGAACTACGAGTACCATGGTACCCTTAAACCCACACCCGGAACAAATATTTGCAGATCATGCAAGCATTTGTCCCGCAGCGGGATCGAATCCGCAACCTCTTGCATCTCAGCCGGCTACTCGCCCGCCACGCCACAGAGGTCGCCTATATGTTTGTCTAGTCTATTTTTAAAAGAGTTCACTGAGCTGTTAAGATAGCTCAACTGTTTTACTTGTATTTTTACCTACATGCCCTCTTTTTGCTTCATATGTGACAGGCTGCAAGCTCTACGCAGCTTATAGTCAAATCAAAATTTTAACCAATTAATTCAGCAAACTATAGCCATTTTATAAAATTGGTATATGACGTGTAAGGCTGTCAATGTATGTAATGCGAAAACATTACTTAATGAATGTTCTATTCAATGCCTATTATCAGCCAGTAATGTCCACTGCTGAATGGGGCCTCCAACAAATGCAATGGAAGGATTGCCATCGTCACCACCCTCGCTGAATTGGTGATGACAGTATTTGGCCGTTGTGTGTCCAACCTAAGAATATAACCCTCTCTACTTGTGGATGTCTTAAAAGCCAATTAACGGATTACACAGATACACAGCAGCAGTAATGCTCATATTATTTGAAAATAATGCACAAACTGTTTTACCAACAACTAGCTAACTAGCTGCTTAATATGTACATGTGTATGGCAGGCATAAATTTGTTGAGTACTTCAAAACTACAGCTTGGTTTCAATTAAGTAGGTAAATTAGTTTTATAAAAACTAATGAAGAGTAATTATCAAAGCCTACATAAGTAGGTACTCAAAGGTACAAATGTGATAAGCAAATTAGTCATATTTGAGCCTAGTTTTGAAAAGAAGCAACTTGGGATACATACTGTTATTAATTAATTTTGCTAAGAGGTTTTGTTTCATAAGACCTGATATAGAATTCCAGTTTTCTGACTATAGTATTTATTTAAATTTAAATTTCCATGGCAAATGTAAAATATTCATAAAGAAAAAATGTGTATTATTAAAAATGTATAAAAAAACTAAAAAGTTGAATTGATCTAGTAGTTACTATGGTACCCTACTTGCACGGAAACCTCTCCACACGAGTCCCACTCACACTTAACACTTTGATACAAGACTTTATAATTTCCCCAAAAGTTACCAACCGCTGATCACTAGTGGTGCAGCGGTTAACCTATCTCCATATCAACGAGACAGTTACGGGATAAATCCCTGTCTGGTTGGTAATTTTTGATTTGAAATAAAATCTGACTATAGTAATAATAATAATTTACAGTACTACTACAACACATCTAACAGTGAATTCTCTTTATTCAATAAGTGATGGACTAGCAAATGTCCCACCTGATGTTAAGTGGTAACCTCTGCCTAATATAAAAATGCTTTCTAACAATACAGTAACCTCTGCTTATAACAATGCTTTCTAACAATGCGGTAACCTCTGCCTGTAACAATGCTTTCTAACAATGCGGTAACCTCTGCCTATAACAATGCGGTAACCTCTGCCTATAACAATGCTTTCTAACAGGTTACATCCACCTGGAACATGGCCTACATGGCATTACACTGCACCCCTTCCCCTTGAGGCATAGAGATGAAAAGTCTCATGTGCCTGTAATTTTTAGAATTTATGTTTTTGTTTTCATTCTAACTCTGATTTTTATTCAATGTGGGGGAATTAAGATCTGCATTGTCGACCCGCATTGGGATTTATTGTGCATTGTCTCTCTGCTAGCCTGACCGCAAACAACCCAGTTCCTTATAATAGCAGAACTAAGGCTTTTGGGTTGATGGCAGCATCCTGAGGGTGTTGTGGATGAGGGAAAGCAGGACAATCAGCTCCTATAGTCAAAACAGACGCTACCTACTAACTTCACTATTGTTGTATCCGTTACAACTTTGTTACTATTTTTATTATATCTGCTATCAGATGGTGGACTTTAAGCGGATGGTGGGAAAAGCTTTTGCCGTTTGGAATCCAGACTCATGTTATTTATTCTATAATTTTATGAGCAAATAATATTTTTATTCAAAAAGCAGTCATGATAATGGAATCCGACTTGTATTCTGACTAATCAAACTTTGTAAAGTACTGCTCTTAAGCAAAGGAAATTAATATTAGCTGTTTGTTTGACATAATAACAATAATAGATAAAGAACTAAAGCTTCCAATTGGATTTCATCAATGCAACTTAGGTACCTATTTTACCAAAACAAAGACTCTTATCACATTTTAAAACCCACAATTAAACATAACAAAGGAATTCCTGATGAAACATTGACCCTAACCATGGAAAGTAGAGCAATTAACTTTCTTGTATTGGATAACCAAGCTTTTCTCAGGAACTAGAAACAACCTCTAAAACCCCCAAAAAAACCCTAAATAACCCCTACAAAACACTACACCCCCCCACATCATCAATAACCGTACAACATCAACATGCACACTCACAGACCATGAAAACTGAAATAAAGTAACCTCAAACCAATCTAATTTTAGGAGTTACAAGGAGGCCCTTGTTTGAGTAGGTAATTAGAAGTCCAAATATAAAACAGAAAAAGAAACTTACCCTTGAAATCGTTCTCAGCCTGTTAATTCTCGGATTGGATGGCACATTATTCAGGGACACCTTCGACATTGTAAGTTTCCTAAACAGTAGTCTGCAGCACGAACACTACAAAAATAAATTGTCTAACACACCTCTGCTGGCACTGTGGGTTCGATAATCACGGCAAGTTCAAGGGAAAACAAACGAATATAGTTCCACCTCTGCGTTAGCAGAAATTACAAAAACAAAAGAATTATTTTTATAGCAAAAAACTTGTATCAACTGTACAGTCCCATGTTGTAAAATAGGCACATAAAATGTCTTGATAGTTAGTGGAGAATAAAGTCACTGAGAGTGGTTTTAAACAAGCAAATTGAATAATAACAATCTTTAAAAATTGTTCAGATAGATTGAATTGAAATCATGTTTTGACTGACAGTTTGGAAGCAAATGAAATGAATGTGACGGACTCAGCAGCAGCAGGCAAAGCACGCGTCGTACCCGAGAACCGTTCCTCGTGCCGTCAGGCCGACAACTGTTAAAACAAAAAAACGGTGAATGAAATTGTGTCGTGCGCGAACGTGCAAGAAGCGTTCGGTAGGTTCGGCGCGAAAATTGTTTTCGCTTTGAGTTTCTTTGCAAATACTTACTTAGAATATGGATAATAATTCCTTCCTACATTACATATTTATATGTTGCAATATAACAACATAACATTGTTGTTATATGTTGACAACCTCTGTTGCGCGGCGGGCGAGCAGCCAGCTGAGATGCAAGAGGTTGCGGCTTAAATTCCCGCTGCGGGAAAAATGTTTGTATGATCTGCAAATATTTGTCCCGGGTCTGGGTGTTATGGTACCATGGTACTCGTAGTTCCTGATACCTATGACACAGGGAATCCTAGTGTGGGATCATGACTACGTAGGTATGTGACTGTTCGGTGTTATGATATGTTATGTAGCTAACTAGATATATGATTACAAATTTATGTTAGAAAAGGTAGGTAAAAACTATATTTTAGTTTCATAAACAGTGTTTCTTACTTTGTGTCTAGTAGGTAGGTAGGTACAACATTGTAATTTTTTTTTTTTAATTTGTTCTAATATGAGTGGGTGAGGCCCTTGCACTGCACATGCACTATCTACCTATTAAGTGTTACAAACAAACCGAGGCCCGCAGCCCCCAATTTTCAAAATCAGTCATCTAACATACATTTAACTTGAATAAATTAAACATAAACAAGCATTTGGATTTTGTTTATACCAATAGCTGATTGTAATTAGGGTTACCATAATGTCAGGATTTGTCCTGAGATTTCAGAATTGGATTTTTAAATTTTCGGACCTGGTAACCCTAATTACAATAAGCTATTTCTACAAGCAGTAGTGCCTAATATTTATTCTGTGGTAGTGCCACGTAGTGCTCGCATTGCTTTGCCTGATTCATGATCCGCTTTAAGAGACTATTTTATGGAAAAAATAGTAGATTGTATCTAAAGGGAGCAAAATAATATTTTTACGGCGAGGGTGCTTTTTTGAATCCTGAGTGAAGTGAGAGATTCTAGAGTAGAAACCCGAGCGTAACGAGAGATTCTTTAGTAGAATCCTGAACGTAGCGAGGGTAGAATCCTGAACGTAGCGAGGGTAGAATCCTGAACGTAGCGAGGGTAGAATCCTGAACGTAGCGAGAGATCAAAGTATGTCGCCCGAGCCAAAAATATATTTTGATCCCGAGTGATACACTCTACTTTTCATCACCCACTATGAGAAAATAAAAGGCGCCTCATATTTTATTTCAAAACAAAACCATGAATTTCTAAGAATCCGTGAAAATTAACGAAAACGCGGGCTGTAGATCGCGTGTTTTTAATTATTTTTTTTTATTCAGCCGGCGCGCGGACTTTGGCCGTTCGTACCAGCCAGTATTTCATTTGAATGCTGCCGGGTGCCGTTCCTCATTTGATATCACCCGTGTGAGTTCTATGCGAGTTTGGGGTTCGGCGCGCGGGGTTAATCTTTGCCTAGAACTACATTGCAGCTTACTTCGAGGAATTTTGTCAAAACGTGCGTGATCCAATCCAAGGTACCCCACCGATCTTGATCCAACTTAGTACCTACCATAATTTAAGATGAACAATGACAAAATGATGGCCGGTGAACCACGATATAGTTGCCCAGATTGATTTAAAAACAAGTAGGTAATTACCTATCCATAGAGCAGGTTAAAACTTGGTATAGAAAGTAAGTTTTTTTAGGCTCAGGATTCATGGCATAATCTATTCACGAGATTCTTTGTTAGGTAACTCACCAAGGAAGCTTCTGTTTGGTTGTGTCTAATGCGAGGTTCTTCGTCATCGTCGGGCGTACACTCAACGCCAGAAGTCTGACCCATAGCGCAGCTGGTGCCGAATGGGCCCTATCGAGGCCGAATGAGGCCGACGCAGGCCGAAGCGTCGGCCGCGTGGCAGCCCGGCGTCTGTCACGCGTCCACTGCCGCGCCGCGCTGGCTCCAGCACCATATCCATCCACCAAACCCGGCGCGCGGCTATTCTGCAGGTACCTACTAGGGGTGAGCTATGTGCATCGATAAAAGCTAAGCTATCGCTTTCACTGAGCTTTCTTTAACCGATTGGAATTACTGTCAATGGATTCATCTTTGACTGAGAGAATAGTTCCCAACGAATAACACCAAAACGAGTAACACATACTGGTTGGGAAATGTGAATAATATCTTAAAAAACAAATCCCTAAGAGCTTATGCTACGCCCATAACCCGAAATGCCGCCCAACTTTTTGGTCTAACAAAATATCGACCTTGCGCACCGATATCCGTTGGACCAATTACATTCCGAAAGTTGCTGAACATCGGTAGATGGAGACGGCTCAAGAACGTTCATCATGATATTATATGGGCTAAGTCCAGCAGTAGGTAGATGTCTTCCGACTGATTGTGATGTGATCGTCTTGGGCATTGGAGCCCCTCAACTAGAAACCGGGAGGCGCAGTGTTGGTAGGCCTCCATTCGATTTACAGGTGACATTGTAACGGTTGCAGAAGATGGAAGGTGGCTCCAGACCGTTAGTCGTGGCATTTTTTGGCAGAGTTCCATTCCCAAGAGTGGTAGGTAATGATGATGGTGATGACTGATGACGACACTTGAAATTTTGAATGCTGAAATGGATAGAGAAAGCTTATTTTCAAGCTTTATCGATAGGAAGAAGTTCGATGAAATGGGCAAACCTATAATTTCACCCGGTCGATACAGCGAGTAGCCCGTACTGCTCAGCTGGGACTGGACCTCTGACAGTCAAAACAGCTGGTGTTCGACGTCAGTGGAGCTTAAACCAGTGTAGGTACCACATTTAAAAACTAAACGCTCGCAACCTTCGAATATAACCACTAATTAAGTAGGTATCACAAAATATATACCTAGGTATATAGGTAGGGTATTTCACTTTTTGTGTCAGACACCTACACGTGGTGCTTACCAAAAAATACATCTTTTCTTTTCAGATTAAGAAAAAAAGATTATTTCTAGAAAATTATTTATTTACTATATTAGTACATATATATATATATTATTTTATTATTATCTATATCTCATCTCATTAATATTATGAATGCGAAAGTTTGTAAGTATGGCCTTTACGCTGAAACAGCTGTAGCGATTTGGTTGTTTGGAATGGAAATAGCAGAAAAACTAAAACGTACTAGTTAGGTAATTTTATAAACTAGAATCTAGTGTCCAAGCGCGGGCTTCATTATTTATTTTGCGAGAAACTGTTTCTCTTGATGCAAATAGCGCCATCTATTGGCAAGTAGCAGAAGTAGTTTCAAAATTCATGCGTGGTGGGTGGCTCGGTGGCTGCTTCTTAGGGAAAATGTTCTAATTAAATAATAACAGATGACAGTAGCTGCATTGCATTAAATGGCCTCCATTTAACACTCCACACTATAAAAATATTATATTTATTATAAATATAATAAATAAATAAATAAATTTATTATAAATATAATAAAATAATAAATAAATATTTGCCGCTAAGCAGTGTATTACTTCATTCCGGGGTTTGATTTATGTATGACATCAAAATTACACGGCATTACCCGGACTTGTTAGGCAATTTTTGTTGGTAGGTATAACATTTGTCCTGGCTTCAGGCTTATTTAGGAGGGTGATATTACTTAAAGAAAGCGTTAGCCAAGTTGGTCAAATAAGGCAATGGCGGCAATGAGCTCACCACTTGTCCCGTCTATTATTCCTGCGCTGCGATTGTGCAACCCACGGTGAAAAGAAGCTCTTTGAGGCTCGCCCTTTCTCTTCGGGGAAAAAAGCGTGTATTTATGTACGTATGTAAAACGCATAGCTACTAATTTTATAAACTCGTGACTAGTGCCCAGCCCAGTCACGGGCTTCATAATTTGCGAGAAACTGACTTTTCTGCAAATAGCGTCATCTATTGGTGAGTAGCAGAAGTACTTTACCAAATTATGCATTTGTGATGGCTACTTCCTTCTAGGGTAAATGTGCTAATTGATTTATCAACAGATGACAGTAGCTGCTGCATTGCATCAAATGGCCTCCAAAGGCCAACTAGCTATTATAAGTAGGTAGGTAGGTATTAAAATTAGGCTTAGAAATCTAGAAAAATAATACCTACTTAGTTCTAATTTTTCACCATAAAGTTGGTAGGTACCTACATACCACCTAGGCTAACACAAACTTACTTCTGTCACAGATAACATAATACCTACTATACTAGTACCTATTTACTTCTGTCATTGCGATCGCTATAACTAAGTATTATCTACTGCAGTTGGTAAGTATAGGTAAGTACCTAGGCTACATTACCTTAAATTGTTACAAGCAGAGGTTACCGTTGGGCCACCTTGTGTTTGTCCCGTCAAGTTACTTGATCAAATAAAAAACCTAGATCTAAAAACTACCTAAATCTACTTCAATGTCCTATTGATTAAATATAGGTGAGTACCTAGTACTTAAGGTTATTGCCTCGTCTTTGTGGCTGAATTACACTTCTTCAACTATAAAAAAACCTGGTTCAACGTTTAAAAAAAAATGCTGGAATTTCACACAATATTATCTAGCCCCAAGCTAAGCAGAGCTTGTGTTATGGGTACTAAATAACTGATACTTACAACACAGACATTACATAGATTGATATTTTGTTATTATACTTACATAGAAAATACCCAGAACACCCTGAAAAAATATCTGCAGATCGTACAAATATTTGTTCCGAGGCGGGAATCGAACCCGCAACCTCCTGCGTCGCAGGGGAACCTTCGCCCGCCGCGCCACAGAGGTCGTCAAATCTAGAAACTAACCTTGATAAGTCTTAGATATTCTTATCTAATATCTACTTATTTTTTTTATGAAAGCTCTGACTTGTGTGAAACTAAAAACAGCCGAAACGAAAAAACGTAGGTTCTTGTTTATTTCATTTAAAAACGACAAGTCAGATCTTCATAAGATTATAATCGGATAAAACTTATCAAGGTACTATGTAGGTACTAGATGTAACGGTGTTCTAGATTAAATTTTTTGAAACAATGAATAGGGTAAATCTTAAGCGAAATTTAGCCGAAAAGTTCGAACAAGTGTACGGGGAACTTTAGCATAGTAAGTAATTGACTTCACACACACCTATAGATAACTAGGTAGGTAAGTACCTACCTACTTACTTAAATTACGAAATGAAAGCACTCTTGAGTATTAGATAACTACTTAACGTTTATTAAATTGAAATTATAAGATAGCATTAGCTACCTAATACTTAATAAGTTTTCGGAAAGAGTGTGAACGTAGCCGCGATCGAAATTAAAATGGCAAAAATTAAGAAAATCATTATTAAAAATAAAAATAAAACAAAGACAAAAAACAAAATCCATGAAAACTATTACGCACTGTCGCCTATTCTTACTTTTGAAAACTGCTTCGGAATATTCCGGTTCTATTTCAAAAACGGACGTTTGCACCACCCTAACTGGGCTATGAAGTTGTACTGCATTTTCTTGGCCACTACATATACGACTGCTTTTGTTCTCATTGACAAATTTCCCACTGCTATCACTGGACAAAAGAGTATCATTGACATAATTAACAAGTTGCCGTCATTTGTTATCCTGTTCCAAAATATGACAGCAATGATAACAACGTCATTCTTCCTCTGCAAATCCACTATGGAAATAATGTACACTTTCGCAGAAATTGACGATCACCTCAAAACCAACGACGAATTTTACGAGAAAGATCGAACCAGAAACATAAAATGTATGATATTTTTATGTTTATGCCAGAGTCTCATGATCATCATAGATATGATAACAGAACCCGATCCCTATCCCGAAATAGCCATCGAATTACCCATCTTCTTGATACAAAAGTTGGAAAGTATGGTATTCTGTATATTAATCGGAATGGTTAAACGCCGACTTACAATAATTAACGTATTCATAGCTGAGTTCCTCGAAGAGAATGATGGTAACAAAACACCTGTGTTTACACTTTGTGACAGAATAGAAGTTTTGAAAGAGATCAATATGATCGGGCGTCCGTCTGAAAGCAACATGAAGATCCGCGATTTGGCCGTGATGTACGACAAGCTTGGCATCATTTGTTCAATGATCAACAACGTTTACAATTTTCAGATCTTTATGAGCTTGGTGTCTACATTCGTGTACATAATAATCACGATTTGGACATCTTTATACTATTACAAGTCACCCGAAAACAACACCGGGCCTTTGGTTAACATTTCCATTTGGTGTTTCACGACGATTCTTGTTGTTGCAGTGATGTGTTTCGTTTGTGAAAAATTGCGTTTTGTTCGAAACAGCACCAAGATCTTGGTGAATCAGATCATCATGGACTATAACCTGCCGAAGATTATGCGGTTGCAAGCCAAGGCGTTCATGGAGCTGATTGAAGCGTGGCCTTTACGTATCATAGTATATGATATGTTTTCAGTGGATATAACTCTTATGTTGAAATTTATAAGTGTCGCTACTACCTACTTGATTGTAATAATTCAAGTATCTAACTTTAATAAGTGGTAATTGAGAGCTCATTAAGTTTACATAACAGTATGGGAGTTTAGTAAAAACCCGACTATCGGAGTAAAATCGGGACCCGGCCGCATTCAAAATCTGCTTGTTCAAATTAAGCTCGCTTTTGCTCGGTAATGTTCTCTACCTAATTTTTTTCGATTGGCAACAAAAATTCGAAGCGGTCAGCGTGCTCCATGAGAATTTTTTTTTTATTGTTTTTTGATGGTCTGGACGCTGGACGAATTTTTGGTGATTTTGAGTGATACCTATGTGACTACGTTGGTGTTGCAAGTACCTACTTAATTAAATATGTATTTGAGCATATAAAACATGGTAAAAGTTTTCAACCTGCTCACATTTACAGAAGTGTTTAGTTTATAAAGTATAGGTATATTCTATAGTTGCAATAATCTAAATACCTTTGTAAGGCTGTTACTACATCCATGGGAGGAGACGGAGGGATCTATTCTTAGGCCGGACATACCTCGGCAAAACATATATAACATGTATAATATATTTGGAAATACATATAATAATATTATAATAATGTATTATAATATTATTATATGTATTATAATTATATATAATTATTTGAGTGTTTGAGTGGTCAATAAAATGCGTAAAGTTTACTAGTTTCAAGTTATTTGTTTTTATTTCATAGATCTACAGGCCCGAGAATAATTTGATCTAGCGGAATTATCTTCAGCAGTCGTCTCAGGTTCTTCATGACGCAGGCGACTCCGAATTCTACCAGAGGTCTTCCAAACTCTTCAGCGATCATCTGCCAGTTACCATTCATGAAGTCAAGTATTGCTTTGTCTGTAAAGAAATATTTTTATAGTATCTCATCATCATCTTCATCATCATCATCAGCCTTTAGAAGTCCACTGCTGGCCTTCCCTTGTAATGCCACGGCAAATGATCTTGAGCCGCCTCTATTCACCGACTTCCTTTGACCTTTGGCCTCTATCTGCGTTGTCCGGTTTGTGGCAACCACTTTATCCTTCAACAGCTGTCAGTTCTCCGAGCTATATTATCCTCCTGCCCATTGCCACTTCAACTTGCTAATTCTGAGAGCTATATATCGGTGATCTTGGTTTTTCCACGGATTACCTCATTTCGGATTCGATATCGTAGTGAAACTCCGAGCATTAGATTTTTTTTATTAAGTATTACAATATTTAACGAGTGTTTCTAATTGTTTTCAACTTACTGATTTCAGGGTTCCTTCTGAACAGGTTCGTTATGTTGTAGCGAACCCTGCCGTCGTAGTAGTGAGTAATATTGGCATTCTTGATTTCCAAATACTTCTGACCGTTACTTTCAACCTTCGCTCCTAGCTTGAAAACGCTGTTAATTCTCAAATTATCTGCAAATAAATGTTTATTTAAGAGGAGTGAACTGCTAGGGCGTACGAAGTTTATCTTGGATATTATCTTATTTTGATATCGTCTCATCAAACTCCATGAAATTTTGTAAACATGGTCAATTCACTAATACATCTGCCCGTGGTTTATCAGTTTCTTGTAAAATTATAATTATGGTTTCCATATCACACCGACTTAAAGATTTGTATGGAAAACTACTCATAACCTCCTTAACAATAAATAACAAAAAAACTTCTCGAGACGCTTTAAACTAACTAACCAACCGGAAGAAACAATAATCTTGATATATATTAATTACCACTCTATGTATTTGTATGTCACCCATACTAGTTTTACCACAGGTCTAGAGGTCTCTAGAATATAGATTGTGTCTTCAAAGTTTCGTTAACTTGAATGAATTAAATGAGGATAAACTTCGTTTTGTATAGAGCGGGCTAACGGTACCTACACTTCCCTTTTTATCGTTTCGAGGAAAATCATACTGAATCAATCAATCTTTACCTCTGACTGTCAGAGTCACAACATTGGGTTTCGGTTTAATGATTGATAGAACGAAAGTCATCAAAGTCAAGCAATCGACGCTACTTGTTCGAAGTTCCTGTGGTTATATTTAGCGGGTTATTTATCATTGAACGTTTATTTTATTTTATTTTACAAATTTTGGGAAAACTTACATCTAGTACACATACGGATTATAAACTAAAATATATGTAAGAACTACATGTATCCAGAGGGCCATTTAAAAGTTTCCACATATAGGTAACAAACGAGTAAACATAAAAACAGTAATCGTAGACGACGAAGAGAGAAAAAAAAGAAGAATTAAATGATAAATGCGAAGTTAAGTTACCTAATATTTATTATAAGAAAAATTTACATGAGATTTCATACACAACGAGCTTGACGAATTTTTTTTTTTAAAAACTAAAATGACTTGTAAGTGTTACAAATTGAATAAAACCTCAAAACTTTACGCCTTATTAGTTGTGTTATGTTGTAAGGATTTAGGGTAGACCACAGTGCCTTTACCCACCAGTGGTAACAGCAGTCTAGGTAAAAATAAGGTAAGGCAACTACTAACTGCATCTTATTGTAGATTCACCGTCGCCATCGATTGAAAACATGAGCATTTGTCCCTTCGACTTATACTTTCCTTTTGTAGTCAAGTTGCAATGATATTGAACTTCAAAAGTGTCTGTTTTGAACCTGAAAAAATAAATCTAAATTATTCGAGCCAGAAGTATTGGAGTTAGATGCATAAATAGACCTTTGCTGTACACGACGATAAATTATAAAAAAAATGCGCATTAGACACCTGTCCCACAGCTGACGAGCAGCGAGGAGTACTCTCCTTAGTCTGTGCAGCGAGGAGCGATTTGAGCTAGAAACTCGCAGCGAGTGTTCTGGCCGTCAGAATGCGTCGGTCGCTGAGCTAGTTCTTTCTTTGATAACTTTTGTCGCGAGTTCTCGCTGGCAGTGTGAACGAGTACTATGGTTTAGAGCCTTTGTACTAATAGATCCCGTATGCTTATAATTTATAGTGTGATAAGTCAGCAATAAACTATTCATATTTATATGAATCCTCTTACGAGTGCCACACTGTGGCAAAAACAATGCAGTTATTGCAGACGAAATTTCCAAGACGAGTTATCTAGTGGCGGGGAGAAGCTTTGATTATATACACACATAATCAAAGGGCCTCCCCTTTGATTATGTGTGTATATAATAGGAGAAGTTAACTTGCCACCAAGATCGTGTGATATGACACCTCTGGATTTTTTACTTTGGGGTTTTCTGAAGGGAAAAGTGTATGCAAATACACCAATACCGACAATTCCAGAGCTCAAAATATCCTATTTGTACACATTCCAATCTGCATAGACCTGCCTCTAATTTCATGTAACCTACTAGCAAGAATCTACACATTAGAAAAATTCAAATAAAACCCTTTTTATTTGTAAATATAACAAGATTATTCATTGCTTAGTTGATAGTACAGGCAAATTAGCAAAAAGTGTGGACCTAAGTCGTGTAGTCGTGGATTCTTATGGAAACGTTAGATGACACGAAAAGAAGCTTATCCTAGGTTTGCACCGTTTCTGGCGCTTACGGAACCCTTTTAAATATTAGGTACAAACTTAAAATGGCCGTAAATTTTAAAATAGAAAGAAATTACTTGATGCAAGTTAAATTACGTATAGAGAGACTGTCTTAGTGCATTATGATTTTAATAAAAAACACGTGCTACATGCACGTGGTTTTTATTAAAAACACAGTGTTGAACAAATGCATCTTCCGTAAAAAAAACCAGTATTAAACTTCCGGCGGATGTAGTACTAATTAAATGAATAAGTTTAAGTAAATTTCCAGAACTACATTAATTTTCCCCGAAGTAGAGCGACAATAAAATATGGAAAAGTGCCTTCCGTGAGACGCACCATGGTTCAAACCTAGTAATGTATTTCGAACATTTTTCTGATAAGTCTATCAATTTGCACCGACTACCTTAATTTTCCCGGAGCCGTAATAACCACAAAAAGATTTTTTTGTAAATGTTTTTTTTTGTATGTTCCGTATGTCGGATTTAAAAAATACTTGGTGCAAATGTAGATCATAGCGGTTCAAAGTCTATGCCAAATTGCACCGACTACTTCTATTTCCCCCAATAAGTTACGGATATTTTTATGGTTTTCACCCTATTCCACCCTGTTCCGGAGGGTGAAATTACTGATGCTTATTATTAGAGGTGATTTTTAAGCCATACAAAACTATTAGAAAAGTTTTCATGACTACATCTAATTAGTTCCACACTTGTGCAAAAAATCACCTAATTTGACTGTACTATGGGTAAGTAGGTAGGTAACATCGTAATGACAGTCGACACTAAGTAAGTAGGATAAGTAATTGTACCTATAGTGCTGTCATTAACTTTACATGCATCAATATTACTAGGAACTACATGACCTCTTTCCCCCTTCTCCTTTCCAACAGCTGACAACTAGACATACGAGGAAGTGCCACCCATCCTACTTTAAATTAAAATTGAAAAAGTTTGTGAGGATGGATGTTTGTTACTCTTTCACGCAAAAACTACTGAACAGATTTTGATGAAACTTTACAGTATTATAGCTTATACATCAGAATAACATGTAGGCTCTAATTTATAATAGAGGTTCAACGCGGGCAGAGCCGCAAGCAAATGTTAGTATAACATAAACAAACATAACTTCACAACAGCGGCGAGCGGCTTTTGCAGCGGATGAGTAGCCGGCTAAGACGCAAAAGATGCGGGTTTGATTCCCGCTGGGGGACAAATGTTTGCATGATCTGCAAATATTTGTTCCGGGTTTGGGTGTTGGTGGTACCATGGTGCAGCTACTCGTACCCACGATACAGGAATTTCTAGTGTGGGATCGGGACTATCTTTGTGACTGTTGGGTGTTATGTTTTCTCCACTATATAAAGTACCTAGAAATCATCTTACCTTGCAAAATCTACCATGCAATTTCTAAGTCCCTTTGCCTGGCCATGCGTAAATTCAATAGCAATATCTCCAGGCAGTGTCAAATCCAATCTTTCAATGTGATACGGATCCAGGGTATCTAGTCCATATTCAGGGATGCCGTCGATGAAACTGGGTACAGCAAGCTGTACACACTGTTTCAAACATTCAGCAGACAGATCCTGACACGGTCTTTTGTATGGCGCTGAAAAATAGTTGCTTAAAGGCCACAGCACACCGGCTGCGTATGCAAGCACGTAACGTAGATACGCGCGTGCACGTCACGCAAGTGGTGTGCCATGTCTTATACAGTTCCATACAATTACAACGTTATGGTTCGTCGACGTGCACGTCTATACGTCTACGCGTACGCAGCCTGTGTGCTGTGGCCTTTAATTAGATGCGCTAATTTTTATTCATGTTTTTATCATCTCAAAATAATTTATCAAACCATGCTTTGAATTATAATGAAAAATACAATTTTACAGTATCTCGACAGGAAATCTGGTACTGCACTACACAATTATGCTCATGATAATACTACAACGGAAGTGCGACTTACTGTAAGCTGCTGAATTTTGCAACAAGAACAATAACACTGATAGAAACAGATTTGAACACATATTTTACAGATTGAGAAACTAATGCATGGTCTTCGCAAAATATCGAACACGAATGGAAGACACACAGAATTTTTCTCTTTATTAATTGAACGATTAAGTTTATCTCTGTTACAAAATGACGTCTTAAAGCAAATGGTTTTTTAATTAAATTTACTGTTAAAACGTGTACCTAAATAATATATCTAGGTAAGTACCTACTAAGCATTACTAGATAACCAGTACTAGCTAAAGCCCGCGAGCTTGTCCGTGTGCTGTTTGTACTAGGTACGCGTTTTAGATGATACAAACTGTTACGCGACTGTATGCGGACAAGGTCGCGAGCTTTAGCTAGTGATATAAATATTTTAGATTTAGAAAGCGTCTGTGTGGTGCCTCATAGAGAAGCTGATACTTAGAAAAAGAGAACTTAAAAACCTGAAGAAGATAATCAAAAGTAAAAAGAATCAGTAAAAGTGTATAAGCACTCGCTAGCTCGCTACGCTTGATATAATTACATAAAAATAACAACCTAATACAACCATGTCAATAGGTTTAATGTTGATAGATGTCCACTGCTGGGGTGCGATTTTTTAATGTCACCGAGTGACTAAATGCCATCAAAAAGGTCATTTTTCAGGAATTGTACTGGAGGAGGCACTTTTATTGATATTATAGGTATGAGAATTTTAGTCATTAATGAGTTTCAGATGTATATAAATTTGGAAATCGGGGAATAACGGCAATTTTACTGATGTTTAGTCACACGATGACATAAAAAAATCGCACCCCTGGACGACGCCCCAATAGAGAGTAGAATTTACCATAATCACCACGCTTTTGGTAGGCGGATTGATGTTAAATAATTAGATACTTACATATTTTACATAACAGTCACATACAATAGTCCAGTCCCGGACTAGGATCCTTGGTGTCGTGGGTATCAATAACTACGAGTACCATGTACACAACACCCAGACCAGGAAATATTTGCAAATCATGCAAACATTTGGAATCGATCCCGCACCTCTTGCGTCTCAGTCGGGTACTCGACTGCGCCACAGAGGTCGTCAAAATAGATGCTGGGTGCTGATGCAGAAATAGGTATGGTGGTAGTACCTACTTCCCCGGAAGAACTCATTTCACAACGAGCTGTACTATATTTTTTTTTTTTTTTTCATTTTCATACACACTCGTTTGACCGCGATCTCACC
This sequence comes from Epirrita christyi, assembly GCA_951392215.1. Classification (NCBI taxonomy): domain Eukaryota; kingdom Metazoa; phylum Arthropoda; class Insecta; order Lepidoptera; family Geometridae; genus Epirrita; species Epirrita christyi. The sequence goes on from OX595843.1 coordinate 4,917,836, forward strand.
TGTTGTTAAACGATGATGCGGCCGACGATGGAGCACGAAGGTCTAAAAGGCACCTATTCACTCTTGCCTTGAAAAGACCCAAATTATAGTTTTCAGGAAAGACAGACGACGGCAGCAAGTTCCACTGCTTAGCAGTTCGCATTATAAAGCAACATACTATTTATTAGCAATAAAACATGTTTGAATTACCGGTTTGAGTTGCTGTTTGAAGAGTCTACTTAGGCCTTGAGTTCCCAAAGTGATCTCCATATTGGACACCCTAGGATTCGATTTTAAATAGTTGAAGGTTATATATACAGGAATATTAGCAAGAGAATTAAAAAAAATGTGATTCAGTGGCTTCATCATTATAAAAATCTCTTACTGTAGACACTTTCATCTATCCCCTCCCCTCATCATCATCAACATCTGCCTGTAGAAGTCTACCTGCTGGACCGTTTGTCATAGCATTAGGACTAGGAGGGATCTCCTAGTCCTAATGCTATGACAAACGGTTTTGAGCCACCTCCATCTAACCGACTTCCTGCAACGAACTTCCCATACCTACTAGGTCTTTGTAATAGTGACCTTAGAAAGCTAAGATTCCCAATCTCCAAATATTTGGTATACTTCGTAGGTCTCACTTCATCTGGCTTGGTCAGCTGCGTGGTTGGTATGTGGTGGTCGTGGAAGGTGTTTGCTTGGACATCAGGCGGTATCGCAAGATCTAGGCTTTTATCTTTACTTCCATCCATCATCCTTTAGAGTAGATAGAATAACAGGATTTAAGGGGGGGGCACGGAGGCACGTGCCCTCCTGGAGATTCCATCATAGTACATACTTAGAAGCAAATCAAATCATCAGTTGTTAAAATATATGAATAAAATAACAGAAAGAACACGAGTGAAACTCTTGTCTATTTCTGGCTGGAACTGCGAATTTCGTTGCATCCCTTTCACGCACTTGCAAATGAAAGAGGAATAATGATTTTAATTTTTCTATTGTTCACTTTCATAAATATTCTTTATTCTTTATTATTATTCTTCCTATCATACTTGAACTTGTAGAAATAAACTTGAAGTATGATACTTCTAGTTTATTTCTAACAGTTATTGTTGATTTTTTGCCCGACCGCCCCTTATGTTCCACCCAGAAAAAACTTGGGTGCTGTGATAAATAAAATAATCTATAATTTACTATGATTCTTACTTACAAATATAGGTTTTATTGTTTTCTTAAATAATGTAGCATAATTCGTTATTCTAAGTAAGTAGTCTTATTAAATGCATCATCTTATTTTTTCGTGGTTCGATCTTGAAATCTTTGGTCTACTTCGTAGGAATCGTCGTCTGTCGTGGTTGGCTGCGTGGTGGGAATGGGTATGTTGAAGATGCTCGCCAGCACTTCAGGCGCTATCGTGAAGCCTAGGCCGTTATTATCTTCCGTTGTGGTCTCAACAACGATAGGGCTGTTGACACACGCGGATTCGCTCTTGAGATCGACATCTGAAAAGAAAAATAATTAACGTTTAAACAAACGCTGATATAAATTAAATTATGTTGTGTTCTTTGGGGATAAATAAATGTAGGAATTTATCTTCTTTTATTATACTGCAGGCTTATTAAAAGTTGCATAAATAGAGACTGGGTTATGAATTGACTGAAAATCGGTATTCTGCTTCCTCATAATAACCCTGATAACTATTGTTATTAAGGTTTGTTGTTGAGGTGTTCCTCATAATAACAATTTATTCTACTCTCAATTATGTTTCGATCAACTTTGAAAGTTGATTAATTTTGACGTTGTAAAAGAAATTAATAAAGATGAGAGTTGAATGCATTATAATTATTTTCAGCTTCGTTCAAGTTTTGGACACAACTCAAAAAACACCTTCCTTTAGTCTCCTGGTATTCTAAGCAAAATATTCCACAACAGTTACTCCTTGAATTTTTGACTGTATATACTTCAATAGCCGGACGTAACGGTATATATACCAAAGCGTAGTCACGGATCTATTAGTATATAAAAAATATATTTTATTTGTAGAATAATCGGATAAGACATATCAATCACATATTACATTATTTGGGATACAAAAAAATTATTCAAAAACACGTTAAAAGGATATCTATAAGTATATATATTAGTAATATCCAATTTCACCGGATCTATCATTAACTACTCACGTTCAAATTAAATACAAAAATTTCAACCCCGATGTCATTATTAACCAATATTAACATTTGCGGTCGTTTTGGTAACGTTTTTTTTTTTAGCCTTGTGCTAGCCTTTTTGGGCTGCGTATAAAATTTAAACTAATTGAACTCCGTGATACATTTTTCGCTACACGGAGTTTTTTAATCAGTTCAAATTTTATCCTGGCAAAGTGCCTAAACGCAGCCCAGTCTAGTTTCCCCCGAAATTGAAAAGTGGCCCATGAAGGTTTGTACTTTTATCTCAACAAATGAGACGGGCGTGAGTAGGTATACCTATCCTTTTTTTAGTATCATTTGTACACGGCTCTGTCTGCGTAGGTACCTGAGTACATACCTACATAGATATGTGATAAAAAGTACTCAAACATTCCTCGATAAATACCAGCCCTATAGGTACACGTCAGTAAAAACCGCATTCAAGTAGAATTCAATAAAAATAGACGGACAGACATTGCCGTGTTTACAGAGATTCATTTGATCTCTTAATTTTAGATTCCCTTGGATCCTGCTAATAGTTATACCATCTTATAGTAATTAACATAATTACATTTTTGTGATATCATAATGACTTTGGCAGTAATAATACCAATAGTTCATCACCGAGATAAGTTTTACCATTTCGATGTTTTGCTAAAAAAAATTGTCAATAAATAGAATAACAAAGTTATATAAAGTTATATATGTAATGAAAACATTATATTTAAATGTGTCCTTAAATTCAGATACAGCGGAACTCGAATCCACATCTTCGCCTCTAATCGGCCATGATGCCATTTGTTGTAAATCATTCGCACGAAGGTTTACAAATAAGTACTTAAACAACGTAGTTTTTGAGATATTATGGAAAAACAAAAACGTAAAAACTCAATAATTCTAGGGTACTTCCAGCATTCCCACAATGCTGTCTAGTGTACTTGTAGCTTTTATGACACAAATACAGGGAAAAGTCTGAAATTGAAGAATTTAGAAACTTTATACTCTATAAAACAATAACCAATATAATATCCATTGTTGACCTCCCATTTCTAGGAATTTGAATGATGTTGGAGTTCTATGTTTCGTCAAAAGGACGTTATCAATTGATTCGTCAGGTACTTGATATACTAACAGGTAGGTAGGTATGTAGTATGTACGCCCCGTTACTTAGTCCTATTCAAAGGTTATTTCGATGATGTGTAGGAAATTACCTCGTGGTGAAAATAATAATGGATAACTTTTCATTTAAAAAACCGACTTCCGCCATTGTATTCGACTAAATAATTTTTGATGAAAAAAAAATTATGAAAGAACCATAGTGGTGAAAGGATTATGATACTTTCTGAATGCAAATGCTTGGTGTCTTGCTGAAACTATCAAAATCGCCATATGTATGCCTACAATATTTGAGGAGTTCCCTCAATTCCTCATGGATCCCATCATCAGAACTGGATTATGAAAAAAATGGGACCAATCTGGAATTATATCTAATCAAATAAAAAAAGAATTTTCCAAATCGGTTCATAAATGCCGGAGATATGCGGTAACACACATTAAAAAAAAAAAAAAAAAAAAAAAATACAACCGAGTTGAGAACCTCCTCCTTTTTGGGAAGTCGGTTAATAAAACACTAGATAGCATCCATCGAGACTAGCTAAATTTCAAACAGCGTCAGCTCGATCCATGGCCGAATTGGCCATAACAGACGAAAATGGGGTTTGAGTCCCGCTGGACCGGAATATCCAACATTGTACCTTTTGGGAGACACGTTCGCTGAACGATATACATAATATACCTATATAGGTTACCGGTTTAAAATAATAGCTGCAGATTATACAATCATGACTGTTTACAGTAAAGCTGTAAAAAGGTCGTGGGTTAAAATCATGTAGGTGAATGGATCAATCATTTGCGCTTTAATATGTCATGGTCAAAGATATAAAATGATGAATAGAAGCTAAAATACAAATTCTTTGTCAATTTTTTTATTCTCAGATTAATGACGTGCACGTGATGAAAACCGCAATTTTGTATGGGCGTCATGCGAGATGTGACGTCATCAAGTAAAGAAAGAAAGAAAGAAAACGTTTATTTAGCACACCATAAAACAAAAAACGACATACAAAGCCAATACCAAAAATCCAACAAATACTTCATAACATAGGTACTAGAGAACCGTCGAGAAGTAGACGTGATTACTCTGAGTAGGTACACTCGGGTATCGCGTCGCTGCAATCAGGCTGCACTGACTCTTATCTGGCTCGTATCTGGCTCAACGCTGAATGATGGCAATATTCAGCGTGGCAAATAGTGGCAATGCAACCAGTTTTTTAGCGATGCTTCCGTTTGGTTGTGATTGAGATTAGCCGAGCTATTTTTAGATCATTTGCAACGGTATTTTGATAGCTCAACTGTGTTGTATTTTTTAAATTTTGGATATTCTTATACATATTCATAGAGCCGTTGGTTTGAGTCTCAGCCTAAGAATAGGACTCCTCCAACTCCTCCTATGGATGTCGCAGAAGGCGACTAAGGTATACACACAGCATACACTTGAATACTTAACACCAAACTGCGATCACTAATCCGCCTGCCAAGTGTGGTGATTATGGCAAATCTCCTCAATACACGCTATGCATACTATCGGGGAGGCCTCATCAGCAGTGGATGTTTGCCAGACGATGAAGAGATATTCTTGTATTACTTGTATTATTCTTTCTTGTATTATCCCCCATAGTGTTCAATGGAGAAGGCCTCATCTAGCAGTGGACGTAAACAGGCAAGTGGTGATGATGATGATGATTAAAGCCTAATTTATCACTTCTAATAAAACAAATATAAAATATCAGACAAGTATAACTTTTCATTTTAAAAACCGACTTCCGCCATTGTATTCGACTAAATATTTGGATGAAAAAAAAATTATGAAAGAACCATAGTGGTGAAAGGATTATGATACTTTTTGAATGCAAATGCTTGGTTTGTTGCTGAAAATATCAAAACCGTCATATGTATGCCTACAATATTTGAGGAGTTCCCTCAATTCCTCATGGATCCCAGCATCAGAACTGGATTTTGAAAAAATGGAACCAATCTGGAAGTATATCTATTCAAATAAAAAAAGAATTTTCCGAATCGGTTCATAAACGCCGGAGATATGCGGTAACAAACATAAAAAAAAGCTCTCTAGTGCTGGCTCTAGAGGGATGAAGTATAAAACTTCATGTTGTATTCAGAAAAACGGTATTTTTAGTAAACTAAAGCTCGTTTTTGTCTTGAGTATGCCTGTTTCACAACTGTGAATAATAAATATATAGGCAGAATATATGCAGACATTTCCTTAGCTTTGTCGCAATTGGGTAACAGCTGCACTTTCTTCATCATTATATGTCCACTGTTGGACGAGGCCTCCCTCATGGCATCCAAAAAGTACGCAATAGTACATTTGGCAGGGGGACAGGTGATCGCAGTATTGGTGTTGAGTACTCAGGTAGATGCTGCTGCCCATTCCCTGTTGTAATTACTTAGTCGGCTTAGTCGAAGAGGCCAGACACACCACGGCATAAAAATAGTTTTTTTTTTATTCTACTTGGCAAGCAAACAATCTTACAACCCACCTGATGGAAAGTAGTTACCGTAGCCTATGGACGCCTGTAACACCAGAGGCATCACATGCGCGCTGCCAACCCTGAGACATAAAGATGAAAAGTCTCATGTGCCTATAATTTCACCTTTACCCGTACCCTTCAAACCGAAATGCAGCAATGCGACCATTACTGCTTGGCGGACAGTTCATAAAACTTTAATAAACTTACTTATTCCACACAGCTTAGCACACTGCAGTTTCTGTATATTGGCGTATGTTTCACCGTTCGTGCCACATACAGGTTTATACTCCTCTGACGTGACGCAGTTTTTTATACATGTTTGTCTATCATTGCCTGGGGTAGGTGCTGGTGTGGCTACCGTTGGCTGGATAGGTCGGTCTGTGTTACCCCAAACTGGGGGAGTTTGGGCAGTTGGCTTATCCGTTGATATTTGTTCACATGCAGATAGTTTGAGTACTGACACATCTGTAACCATCGTTAGGAACCGTGAGTAACTTAGACAGCTAATAGTGACTTTTTCAGAGCGTTAAAGCGACTTTTGACAATACCTACTAACAGTATTTTTTTCGTACGACTAGGTACATTGAACATTTTTCAGGGCTTATATCTCAAAAACAGTAAGTAGTATATAGAAAATGTATTAAAAAAAACCTACACGAAAGGAAAAAAAAATGTTTGGCAAAATTTTGTCATTCCTTTTTCGTCGTGGTATTTTACGCACGTAAGACTCTGCCCAATTTTGTTTTTATATTTGCACACCGTATGGAGTTGCTTTTTGTCGTAAAAAAATTATGTGTGATTATAATATGACTTTTTTTCGTACGACTACTTTGAAGATTTTTTAGGGTTTATATCTCAAAGGTGGTATATGAAGAAAATGCAATTAACATTAATTGATGGCTAAGGACACGCCACATAACAGACAAAAAAAAAAAAAAAATAGAGCAAAAAAATATATTTTTTGACAAAGTTTATCTTTTATCCTCAGTGCCCTTTTATCTACACTCGGAGAGTTTTTTGCCCAGTTTTGTTTTATGTGGAAAATCCTGAATTTGGAACCTATCGCCGACACCGTTTTACGATTGCTGAAGTTTGAAAGTTTAGGCAGAGTGCGTCCTGTCTAAAACTGCAAGCCCTTCGACCACTTTCACTTGACATTTGACACGAGCTTTACATTCGAAAATGACCCTTGTAATTACGGATTATGGAATATTTTATTTTGACGTAATGAAATAGAGTAAAGTTTGACTGCTTGGACGCAATCTACCTAAAATCAAACTTGGTCCTGATAGATGCCGATATAACCTAATTGGGGTTCTTTCGATGAAGTGCCTGGCCATATATTACCTTGAATCAATACAAAGCCTATAAATAGGTAGCTGGTACCTAATTGGCAGTTTTCCAAAACATACAAGCAAGTCATTACAACCTTGTGGAACTGTGAAGCCTAGTAAGCTAATATCTTCAGCTCCAAATGCGTGCTCCAATGTTTTCAAAAACAAAAGTAATACTTACAACGGATTGCCTAAATTAGTAACTATAAATGTTATGACAATATAAAATATTTATTCATTTCATTTTTAAACCTATTTTAGTTAAAATAGCTTTTGTTTTGGTGAAAATTGATTATAAACACGAGGGTAGGAATTTAAACTATCAAATGTCTGTCAAATATTTGGATTATAGAAACTTAAGTATCCCAACTTAAAATATGTACATATAATATATTGGTACTCCAGTTTGTGACTAGATGACTTGGTATGGCGTATGACCATGGGACAAAAAAATTACAATTAATATGTCACCGACACAAAGGTAAAAGAGTCCGCAGGTGATGGCGTTTTTTTTTAAATTTTGGTTTTCGACACACAGTAAAAACTGATTTTGCGAAAACTAGAAGACCTAGCACACGTGTTTTAGTTGATAGTATCTCATAAATATCATTAGTTTCGCTACAAGTGTCCTTCAATTATTGTTACAGTGTTTTTTGGTTCATGGACACTCGAGAAGTGTTGGATGAGCTGTGATAAGCTAAAAAAAATACAAAAAACTATCCGCCATTTGCGTACCACCTACCGCGCATGTCAGCCTATAGAACCAACAAAACGGAGGTGTTTACATCCGATTGGTTGGGTTAACTAAAAGCCTGAGAGGTTAGTAAAAGCTGAAATAGAATTGATTTTGAAAAGTATTTGTCCTTACCGACTCCACACTTCATCCTGCACTCCAGACTTTCAAGATTAATGTACGTCATGCCATCTGTCCCACAAACGGGTTTGAACTTCTCTGAAACTGGACACTTGTTTACGCAGTCCTGAGTTGTAGTAGGGTTCGTTGGCACTTCCGTCTGTGGGGGTAATGTGGGGCATACGAACGGATGTGAATTTGGGATCGGTTTACCCAAACATGGAGCGAACTTTTTCACTTTTACATCTGAAACAACAAAATATAAATTAATAAAAAAATAAAACAGGTTCTTTCAAAACATTAGCGGATTTATACACAACAAAATATATACAAAATAAAATAAAAGACTATATGACTCTTACCTAAAATAAATTTATGTACTTTACCTAACTAACTTAACAATAACAACTTAAATTGGTCAACTGGATAATCTAAAAGGAACAAGTCTTTCATACATAACCCGGTCGATCTATGTCGTACGTAACAGATGGCAGCGAGCCCAGAATGCTGGAATGGCAATGCTTTTTTGCTGGCCGAAATAAGAACCCAGCATGCCAGTCACGCGTAGTCTCTCCACAGGTCTTTGTACTTCGATTTTGTGTGCCCCTGGTTCCCATGGGTCTAATGTCTCTACTCCAAAACTTTTATCTTTTCTCTTTCAAAACTTTTTTGTAATCATATAATAAGTAAATAGTTACATTGTAGTTAATATTTCGTACAAATAGCACGCGGACGAAGTTGTGGTTAGCAGCTGTACGAAATAAATATAAAATTCTGCTCACCAATTCCACAAAACTGTACACAAAGCAATTTTCCCGGATTGCTGTAAGTCACACCGTCTGTGCCACACACAGGGTTCAATTCTGGTGTCATTGGACACAGCTGCATACACGTTATCATGTCGATCATCGATGGGTGTCCATTGCTGATAGGTGCCTCACTGGTGCTGATAAGTGTCTCAGTGGTGCTGATAGGTGTCTCAGTGGTGCTGCCACGTATATCAGGGTTACCCGGACCAGGAGGTATTGAGCATGATAACTTTCTACTGATTTGTACATCTGTTATTAAGAAAAATCATGTTAACGATTCAAGGGTATAAAACTCAAGTTATGGACCAAATTTTCTATATTGCTGATTCAATAGTCAATGAAAACCGTAGTTGCGATTAAGACCCCCCCCCCCCCCTTTAATCTAGTACATGGTGCACCTTGTGCGTTGCATATGTAGGGGCACGTAAGTCTAGCGCTGAACGATACGTGGCGGGGATAGTTGCGCATGGGTACTGTCGCGCACGCAATACAATTATTATTAGATAGATAGAGATAGAGATCCCCCATAGATACCTTACTTTTGACTTCTCCGCAATAACGGTCAGCGCTAGAGTTTCGTGCCGCTAATTGTACCTACTTACTAACCCTGCGAGTAGGTATAAGGTGCATACGAGAACCACTTTTTTCAGAATTTTAAGATTGTGATATTTTCCCATATATAATTATATGTAGGTGAAATTATTCCATATAAACTTACCGCGACCACAGTTTCTCGCACACTCCAGCGCTCCAGGGTTGGTATAGGTCACGTTATCAGTACCACATACAGGGTTGAACTCTGTTGTCACTGAGCAGGTCTGTATACATGCTTTTATGACGTCTCCGAAACCAGGATTTGGAGGCACAGAACAGGGGCTATTCCTGCTAAGTTTCACATCTAGAAACATTAAAATATGGTGTGTGAGTAAGAGAAAGAACGGTGACGGACGTTATGTACTATACGTGAGCTAATTGTCAAAAAGTTGAGCAGGGTGAATTGAATGTCGAAAGAAAATGAATACAATATACAAAAGGCCTTAAGGCGAGTACACATTAGGCGCTCGGCGTTGCGTCAGGCGCGCGTTGGTAGCGTACATACAGCGCGCTTAGCACGGTGTTTTACGAGCGTTAGTAGGGCGTCCATACTCAGTTCGGAAATGGACGTCGAAGTGATTGCTTGTGTGTGGCTTCTATACCGTCGCTACAGAAGACGACGGCGGAGACAAAGAGAATTTTGGGTGCACCCAATACTACGAGATAGACTGACTGAAAATTTCAACAATCTCCTCCCAATTCCTTTTCTTTAATATTTTGTTTTTATAATCAGGACTTGCCATGTCCCATATAGCTGGACGCTTTTGGATTTCGTCGATAAATAATCGAAGTGCTCGGTCTCCATATTGGTGAATTGCGTCCACTTTACACGAAAGCGCGCGTTCAAATGTACAACAAAATGGCGGCTCATGTATCTCGAAGCGCGCGGCTGACGCCCTCCCAATGTGCGTTTGAACGAAAATCTCAAAGCGCGCGTTCGACGCGCGCTTGATCAGAAACGCGCGCTTGCGTGTGTACACCTAGATAAGAACTACTGGTTCTCAAAACGCGCGTTACCAAAGCGCGCGCTTTAAAACGCCTAATGTGTACTCACTCTTATTCATAATCATTTTTTAAAACTATTTCAGTTAAAATTGCTTTTGTTTTGTTCTTTCTTACGTAAAATGTCATACCTACGTTAAAACAAGACAAAAGCTTTTTTAACTAGATTAGGTTTAAAAAATGATTATGAATAAGGGGGTTAGTGTGTACAACGGAATAAAATTCCCTTAGAAATTAACCTACTTAGAACTGTGAGCTGATCAAAATGAGCCCAAACACCCGTCAGTCAGTCTAATCAAAGAGTTCCGATGTCCACCTTACGTCTCTTCATAATATTTGAAGTATATATTATTGTATATCTAATTAAGTTAGGTTTATGTTTAGGCATATTATATTGTAAGTACCTATATTATTTATATTGTTATTATGTTCCTAATATTGTTCATGTATATATATATATATATATATATACCTATTCTATACAGTATATATAAAGTACATACTATATTTTTCTTCTCCACGTATTTATTGACCTCCTACATTTTATCCACACTCAAAGGCTAGCTGGTAGAGAATGCTTCCTAGCATTAAGTTCGCCTATGTAAATTATTTGTTTTTGTGCAATAAAGAATATTCTATTCTACCATCGGATCAGCTCAATGTCACAATAATATCGTCAGACAACGAGAACTGGGTTAAAGTGAACTTTAAATAAACAAACAAGACAAGTTAAAATGAAAACCTGTTAAAAAATACAATCGCTTGTAGATGATAATGCTTGGTGATGTCATTCGGTGCTGTATCTTGATTTTGCATAATATTTAATTTTATATTTTAGTGATTAAGTGCAACCAATGTGTAGTGGAGGAGATTTTTTTTTATGGCCTCCGACTAAAAACTCAATTTTGCCAAGTAGTCATAAATAGATTATATTTCAAATAATGTCAAGTCGTTAAGTCCTCGGTCAAGTCATGTTCTAGCTGGACAATTTCCACTCCTTAATACACTTATTTTATTTAGATTCACTACCATGTGCTTTTTATAAGCTACACCGGTTAAAATGCCACCAAAAAAAATTAAACAACATAACACAAAAGAATACTAAAAATTGAAATAAAATAGAAACGGATCCTTTCGAATAAGCAGAAAAAGTCCTGCAGGGCGATTCTAAAACGTCGGAAACGTTTCCGACGTTTCAGAATCGCCCTGCTGGTGGAGATGTAGAAATTAATAATACCTACTTACCAATGCCACACAAACGTGCGCACTCCAATCTTCCAATGTTGTCATAGGTTACATTATTAGTACCACACACAGGATTGTCATCTGGGGTCACAGAGCAGGAGGCCATACAAGCATAAAAAATAAATTCTAGGCCATTCGGTATAGCTGTGGACGATCCAGGCCCTAGGCTTCTTTCGGTAGTTGACGTAGTCGTAGGTCGGAAAATGGGATAAGTAACCCTTGATGGTATTTTCGTCGTGGTTGTATATTTTTCCCTGTAAAAAGTGCATTCAATATTTAAAATTTAGTTGATGATAGACGATACCCGGACCTGCCCTCCTATTACAGTACTAAATGGCAATGGGGAACACAACAATAGGGATCATTTTGACAGCTTTAATAATAGCCTCATCCATTCATGTCTATGCTGTTTCCGTCTCGTCCATTGTTTTCCAGCTATTTCCATCACTTCATCCGCCCATCGCTTGAACTGCCGGCTCCTATTTCTCTTTCTACCCCCCTAGGGTGCCATGTAGTTACTTTCTTCATTTGTCAGGACCTCTCATCATGTGTCCAGTCGAGCTCCATTTTAATTTCCTGACTCTTACATCAGTGACATTGGTGTCGCGCAAAGCACGAGGTCATAAAACGATAAGTAAATTTAATTTGACTTCCTGTTTTTTGTCAATCATTTTTTCACTATGGCAACAGTTTTCTATGTATAATATTGTGGGTGATAATTTGTCATCCGTTGACAAGTTTGCGCGTCTACCCTAGGGGTAAAAAGATGTTCCGAGCCACGTGCAAAGTGGCTCAGTTTTTGGTACATTTCCCGAATGCGAGGAGGGTGTGAGAGTGAGGGTCTGCCTCAAGTAGACAGACCAATAGCCACGTGGTGAGTGCTAGCTGATAATACAGTCACCTTTTGTCCTGAGGGTAGTGGGATTTTGGGAAGACTGTCTCTTGCGATAAAATCTCTACTCCGCGATAATAAGTATAAAGTCCCCTTGTGTATGAAGGTACAACAGACTAGTTCGATCGACCGAGAGTGCTTGTATAGTACTGGGAATAGAGGTTCTGAATGATTCAGAACCCATCGAGCCTTGCTCGAATAAAGGGGGGTCTGAGGTACGATGTACTTCAGGGCTCCTGGCATAGGCCGAATGGAAGTGCCTCTGGAGGGGGCTACCGTGTGGCCATCCAGAGGGCTTGTGATTGTGGTCGACCTTATTTTGAGAGGAAGCGGTGGTTGCTCTAGGGGTGGATAGGTGTGAGCACTTGGTATATAATACCGAGCCCTATTCCGGTTGCTCCATTAGGAGCTAGAAATCCGGGCGCAATCAGTGGGCGCTAGGATGATCCTTGCGTGATTGTGGATGTGGACCGGGGTTGATCACGGGGTCTGTTATCTGCGAAGCCCGGCCTTCGCAGATAACAGACCCCGTGATCAACCCCGGTCCACATCCACAATCATCCCCGATCTGCCCCGGCCTTCAGGCAGCTTAGGGTTGTAAATTCATTTGCGAAGCAGTTTATAAAATGTTAGTGTTCGACCCATAATCTCACCCCTTTATCATTTTGTCGCAAGGGAAGTTCACTATTTGTGATAACCCTGGCATAACATTGTTAAAAGGCGCGACAATTGGTGTTTTCCCTCATGATTGAATTTCTTACTCTGTCTTTCTTCCTTATGCCTAGTATGTTTTTTTCCATGGAGTGTTGGCTGGCAGGTCTGCAAATTTTTTAAGTTATAGCTTCGTAAGTGCCCATGTCTGGCATCCATAGGTCAAAATATGTAGGTAAAATACAGGATTCAAATACTTTTGTTTTAACTTTCCTGTGTAGGTTTTCATGATCTCTTTAAGGCTCCAGTACTTTTACTTTTATTTGAAATTTCTAAGTCTTTAAATTCCCACGGGAAAAGGAAAATACTTGTACCTAATGAGAAAATGCGTATAAAACTGTGTTGTGTGTCAAAAAGTTAATTGGTCTGTGGTTACTATGATAGCCTACTTGTAAGGAAACCTCTTCATGCGAGTTCAATTAGCACTTGACCGGTTTATTTTATGTTTTTCAACATCATCATCATTCTTCCGTGATCATCATTCACAGCTTGACATCACCTTTTGACTGCAGTATAATATTACTGTTATATACAGGCCACACTCCTATGTCAGTGTCATTCAAGTTCTGTGGCTGTGTTACGTACTCAGAATAAAGACTAACATACGTAGTCGGTTTGTTGTGATTCTTCTAGGCTTTGTCGCGTAATTTTAGTTTATAAGACGATTCAAAATGATCCATGTGATTTCAATGAATAAAATTCTTTTTGATTTGATTTAATTTAATTTGATTGACGTGCACAGCTGGACATAGGCCTCGCCCTAAGAATACCACGAAGAACCGACTTAGGCAGCCTTCTGGTGACCGACTTCCTGTGACCGATACAATGGCATCGATCCATCGAGTGGGCATAATCCATCAACTGAGTTTTGAATGCGGCCTCTGATTGGTTGTTAATCTGTCATAGTGGGCTTTGTCTGTTAAATCCACCAATTGAGTTCGAGACGGTCAATGAGCGCGCTCGATTCCAAAAAGGAGGTGGATTTTGCAAAATTAAAAAACCTAACAACCTACCTTGAGAAGATTGACGGTGGTAGGTTTTCTTTGACGTGAAAACGTCATTAAACTTGTTTCCATAGCGGGAGGTAATTTAAAAAACTGATGATTACAAAATCGGGGGATACAGTGTAGCAGCTACATATCTATCATCAACCTACATCCAAAATTTAATTACACTAATCGATAGCTAAAAGATCAAAGAATTTGTTACGTTGCGTTGACTAAGGACTGTGACGTATAGCGCGCGGCGGAGGGGGAAGCGTCGCTATTTTGAGGTCGTTTCGCTGTGGCACATAATTTCGTGTTCACGTAAAACACACGGCCGTGTCCACGACACAGCCACATCCCAATTTTTTTAATTAATGTTTCGTCGTTGAACCGTAACTGATTTTGTCTAATTCACCGCCTAAGCTTCTCAAACACAATTGGTGGATATTGCAGACAAAAGGTCACGAGAGTTTATCGACCAATCAGAGGCCGCATTCAAAACTCAGTTGATGGATTTCACTTATATGCGGCGGGGGCGGACGTCCTACACCATACGCCCTTTCGCTACTCAATCCAGCTTCAGGTTCGTGATTTTAGTGGGGTTGGTATGTATTTACTGATAGAGATCAGATAGAGCCAAGCACATACCAAGGGTGCCAACGACCACCGTCAAATCCCAGCGGGTCATTACCATCACCGGATTTAAAAGGGTTGAATCCAACGTCCAGTTTCACTCCAGGATCCAGATCCATTCCAAGTCCTGGCGGCCTCTGCGGATGCCACCATGGTCGTTGGATCCCATCTCCGTGGCCATCCCGAGGGCCGAAGTGGTCATGATTATTATGATGGTTATAAGATGATGAAGATGATATTGCGAGGATCACTAGAATAAAAACAATTTAATTTATTTAGTTTTTCGTGTTTGTACAAACCGATATAGCTCTCAAAATTAGCATTTATTTAAATGGCAGTGGGCAGGTCATATAGATCGCAAAATTTAAAACCGTTGGGAAATAAAGGTTCTCGAGTGGCGACCCACAAACCGGATACCGCGGTAGAGGATGGCCCTCCACTCGATGAACTAAAGACATTATAAACGTCGCAGGAAGTCGGTGGATGGAGGCGGAGCAAGACCGTTTGTCGTGGCATTCTAGGGAGGGAGGCCTATGTCTTATAGTGTACTTCTACAGGCTGATGATGATAACTGTGTTTGTTGATCTTTTGCTCGCCTTCCCAGTAAAAAGGTAGGTACCTAAGTAGCGTAACATATGCTGAAATATACCAAACTTGGATACGGTCATCCAAGGTTGGTATTGGTACATAATTTATATATATGCCTAGGTTGTATGGACTTCAGACACAACATATAGATTCATATAAATAATAAATAAATAATAAATAATGCTGGACATTTCACACAACATTATCTAGCCCCAAGCTAAGCAGAGTTTGTGTTATGGCAACTAGATAACTGATATACGTAATATAATACATTAAATAGATAGATATTTTTGTTATACATAGAAAATACCCAGAACACAAGGAACAATTATCTGCAAATCGCACAAACATTTGTTCCGAGGCGGGGATCGAACCCGCAACCTCCTGCGTCGCAGGCGAACCTCCGCCCGCAGCGCCACAGAGGTCGTCAATCTCTATTATATATCTATGTTTTGTATTAATTACGAATTCATATTTACTCATCATCATCATCATATATAGCAGCCTGGAGAAGTCCACTGCTAGACATAGGCATCCCTCCTAAAATACCACGACAAATACAGTCTTGAGCCGCCTCCAACCACTGTATTACTGCGACGTTTATATGCCCCTTAGATTAATAATAATAATATTATTACTAATTTAATTACTCACTAATAATTATATTATTGAATTAATAGGAAGCTATAAGCGTTAATTAATAGCACTAAAAGCACCGATCCTATATCACTTTGAGCACCGATGAATATTCTTGATGAAGATGTTTTTTTTTATCGTTGCTATAACCTATAAGTGAGTGAAATAGTGTAGAACATATTGAAAATGATTCCACGAAGTCCTACGGAGCAGCAGGTAGCTGCTAGTGATGGGGTATTTTTAACCGACTTCCCAAAAAAGGAGGAAGTTCTCAAATAGGTTGTATTTTTTTTTAATGTTTGTTACCACATATCTCCGGCGTTTATGAACCGATTTGAAAAAATCTTTTTTTATTTGAATAGATATACTTCCAGATTGGTCCGAATTTTTCCAAATCCAGTTCTGATGATGGAATCCATGAGGAATTGAGGGTACTCCTCAAATATTGTAGGCATACATATGGTGATTTTGATATTTTCAGCAACAAACCAAGCATTTGCATTCAAAAAGTATCATAATCCTTTCACCACTATGGTTCTTTCATAAAAAAAAAATCATCCAAATATTTAGTCGAACACAATGGCGGAAGTTGGTTTTTTCAATGAAAAGTTATGTAAATTAATACTATTTAGACATGCATGAAACAAATGTATTAAAATCAGCAATATGTTGCTCTTCAAATCGGTGCTCTTAGTGAAATGCTTCATTAATTACAAAATTATTTATGAATAAATAATTAAGTTCTACAAAGTAAATAATTAAAGTTAAGTTAGTTAGTTTAATTTAAATAATGTTATGTTAGGATATGAGAGTGCAAAAATTAAAAATTTGGTCTGATGTGATTCCCTAACCGGTTACTTCGTGTTGCCGTTCAATGGCCTTCATAATTTTTTAATATGATTTATATTAAAAAATTATGAAGGCCATTGAGTTTTCAATTAATTATTAGGTATCTGTAGTGTCCAACTAAGAATAGTACCCTCCCTCTCCTCCCGTGGATGTCGTAAAAGCCAGTTATGGAATTACACCAGGGGATGGGCGGGCAGCAGCATCCACCTGAGTACTTAACACCAATACTGCGATCACCAATCCGCCTGCCAAGCGTAGTGATTATGGCAATTTTTTAGTATTTAATCTTATGGGATACCGGATTAAAACTGTAAGGGGTATGGTAGGTAGGTACTGTCAGCACAGCATGTATTTTTATGAAGTCTTGTTTATCTATTTTAACGTGCCTATTATTATGTAAATCTACTAAAATACAACAGATCTTCAAATAAAAGAAGTAGGTATTATTGAAAGTGCGTAATGTTATCATTCGAACGTCGGATTCGCATGGAGATAGGCTACCATAGACTACACCAATTGAACTTACACACACTCACCATCTTTCTGCACGCCCAGGATGACTGGTAGATAATGCTATTAGCATTAAGTCCTCCTTGCACTAATGTTTTGTGTGAAAGTTTAAATAAATAAATAAATAAACGTATTAATCCTCGGTGAAAGCAACAGACTTTATTGTTTTACTTTTACGGAACACTCTTCACGGGAATCCACCTCGCTCTTTACCGGTTTTTATATATTTTTTGTCACAAAACTAAACAGATTATCAATAAAAACCCTGTATAGCTAAAGTAAGCTAATAAATCCAATCCATCACCGTGCCAAGAAAGCTATTCCAGACACCTGGCTGCCACTAATCATAGCACTGCTTATTCAGCGAAATTAAAAAAAACTCACCTATCAAAAGTAAGCACTTCATGACGCACACACTATTTTATCCTTCGCTTAACACAACTTAACCCATCCGTGGCACATTGGAGTCTGCCAGCTATCTGTATGACTGGATAAAGCTAACTATTTATGCAGCTGTGTTCATGATATGGAATCCCCCACTCACTTCCTCCAACAACCCGTTCACATCTTAAAGATAACTACTTAAGCGGTTAGTCACATATAAATTGGTTATAAAGATATTTAATTACCTTTAAAATAACGGTAAACGAAGCTGCAAAAGAAAACATTTATTTTATTCAAAGGAATTGTAGTAGATTGTTGCACCCTAGCCTGGGCTTTAAAAACACGAGTTCAACAAGAATTCACCTAGCTAATTACAGTAGCAAATGGCAAAGGGAACGCAATAATGGGGATAATTTTGGCAGTCTTAACGCTATTTGAATCTTATGAAACTTGAATAGGGGAACTTCTTGGCCTTAATATTCCTCTTTTCAAGTTTCAAAAGATTTGGACAGCACTAAGGCTTGCCACAACATGACATTTGTGTCCCATTTTGGTTCGATTTTTTTAAAGTGACTAAACTTCAGTTAAATTTCCGTTTATTCCACGATTTCCAAATTTCTATACATCTGAAACTCATTGATACTAAAATTCTTAATACCTATGATATTAATAAAAGTGCCTCCTCCAATAAATCTCTTGAAAAACGTTGATTTGCGGCCTTTTTAATGATATTTAGTCACTCAGTGATATCGCACCAAATCGCATCGTGTCAAATCGCACGCCAGGGCCCATTTGCCTCCAATTCATTTTATCTCCAAAACATTTTCTCTCGTCTCTCTTTATAATTTTTGTATAAATATTGCTCTATTTAGTTTATCTTATCATTGGATAGGTAGGTATTTATTCAAGACAATACGCAGATTTAAAGAAACTAAAATTTATGCGCACTAAAGAGGTCGAGGTCAAAAGCAGATAATGATTAAAAGTATTTAAATGAATTAATAAAAGGAAATAAACTTAATTAATAAATATTTAATTTAATAGTCGGTATTCATACAACTTTTGAAATACAGCGTCAGACAACACACCCAGAACTTGGTAGGACCGGTTTTGTTGGTCACCAAAATGTAATATACTCCCATAATCATCTTTGAAATTTTTTGGGTGCTTCTTTTTTCATTCACGTATGTGAATAGGTATTTACATTGGTTTAACCCATTTGAATTTATTTATTTTATTCGGAAAACAAACAGTATGCTAGTAAACCACGATTAATAAACTTATTACCACTAACATTTTTTCACCTTTTCACATATAAGAGTTTAAAAAAAACTTGTTTTGCCTTAAATACAAACAATAAACAATTCAAACGGTAAAAAAGAAAGAAAAGTAACAATATCACGTTAGAACTAAGTTAGCAGAAAATTTATTTAAGCCGTGGTAGTCTCCTCCAACTCCTGTGGATTTCGTAAAAGGCGAATAAGGGATTACGCCAGGAGATGAGCAAGCAGCATCCACATGAGTACTTAACATCAATTTGCGATTACCAATCCGCCTGCCATGCGTGGTGAGTGTGCCAAATCCCCCCATTGCACGCTATGCCGATGAGGAAGGCCCCATCCAACAGTGGATGTCTAACGGCTGATGAAAAACCCATTTTATTTTATTTCTATTTTTGTTTTATCCCAATCCTAAAATATGATAGTCACAAAGTATATTACTTTTAAATTCGTACTTGAATAAATTATTCTTACCAATAAAGTTATTTTGACTTTAATTGAATTCATCTAAAAACTTACCTACCTAGTATGTTCATACAGATAGGTCAGGACATTATATAGGACAGCTGTGGCCGTAGACAAAGTAACATTCCAATAGCGATGACGCGCTAGTAGAAAAGTCCAAAATGTATGAGATTGACGTAAGCGATAGTTTTTTAGATTATCGATAGATATGACACGTGGTCTTTTGTATTGTATTACGACTGTAGAAATAGAATCGCTTCGAAGCAAATACCGTTTGTCTAGGCCGGCAGAGCCTTGCACTTACGAGTATTTAATAGTTTACAGGTTTTATAATGTATCTCCAATACATTAAACAAGTTTTACAGGTTCATCAGGATTATAAACAAAAACGGTACATTTAGACTTTTTTTCGGAGAATTCGGCTGAATTTACGTAAAAAGCATGTTGCCGGCACCGGCATAAAATCACGCACATTGTCATAAAAGCGCGGATACGTGCCCTTTGGTACGCTTGGTCCTTGGTTATACCACGGAAACCTGCTTACTCATTTTGCGAATCAAAAGTCAACCGGCGATTTATGATGGTGCAACTTCACTTTGTGTATATTCGCAAATGTTTGTGTTATTTATCCAAGACCAAAAAATTAACCATGACTCCATCAGTACACGATGTTGTTTGCCTTGGCAAAATAATGCAAACATTTACGCAAATACGCCAAGTGAAATGCCACCATCACGCCCACGAACCTATAATGTTGACGATCTCTGTGGCGGGGCGGGCGAAGGTTCGCCTGCGACGCAGGAGGTTGCGGGTTCGATTCCCGCCTCGGAACAAATATTTGTATGATCTGCATATTTTTTCAGGGTGTTCTGGGTAAAATATACATGTACAAAAAAAAAAAAACATACATTATCATATATATTTACATATGTATGTAAATATATATGTACGTAATGTATTGTATTAAGTATATCAGTTATCTAGTACTAATATAACACAAGCTCAGCTTAGCTTGGGGCTAGATAATGTTGTGTGAAATGTCCAGCATTTATTTATTTATTATAGGTACAACAGAAACAAATGAATCCTTCTCGCTAAGAAAATTATATCACAAACAACTTGAAAGAGTCCAACTAAGCTAGATTGTTTTCTCTTTCTCAAAACCTGTGAATTTCGCCAATATAATTAGAGCTATTTTCAAGATTTTCTGTACAGACAAACAAACAAATATGCATTGCTCGTTTATTATTATTAGGAACTTAAGAATAGTGGGATGGTACCTATGGAGAATAATACGCGTGCTGGCGCCTATGCTTTGTACTTAAACTTTAATCCACCTGCTTTATACGTGAATTTACCCTAAAGTAGGTAGGTATATAAATACACATTATTAATAATATGGTATATCATGTTTATTATGTTTACTGATATGCCAATTATATTGCGAATATGTTACTATCGTCTTTTAAAGCCGCTTTTAAACATACGCTATCAAATATCACTTTTATTAAGTGAGAGTAGGCACAGATGGGAATAAATTTCGGTAGTAGGTGGGAATTTACATGACGCGACAGCAAATGGGAACTACCCAGCCGCAACGTGTGAACGGTAGCTTTTTTTTTAGTGGGCTATTAATCTGTTGACCTCAGATGGTGGATGCTGCTTTACCGAGCTTTTGGCGAGCGCCAGAAGGCGATCAACCGGTTAAAAGTTAGGTTGGGCCAACGAGCTCAAGGGCACCACTTAGGTACAGACCTCGGCTTGTCAGATTGGTAGGGGTAGTGACATTTCATAGCGCTTTGGTGCGCTATATTATAGCACGCGTCTGAAAGAGGCTTTTAATGTGATGATCATCCTCCTAAAAAACAGAGGTCGTAAGGTACATATTTTTCCGGGGTCATTGCATCGCTTACCTGGCTTAAGAGGGAGTATATTGCTAATCTTGGATTTTAAATTTACATAAGCAGGTAAGTCAGGTACCAAATAGAAATAAAAAATACGTAGGTATGGATAATTAACTTATTGTTTCATAGAACAATAAAGATTGCAAACCACTACCGTATCTTTCCTGAAAACTACAAAAGAGTAAGGTGCTTTTTAGACCTTCGGCCTCCTCGTCCGCGTCATCGTATATTTGTTAAAATAGGTGGCATCGTGGCCCAATTAAAACAACGTCTTCTTAGCACGTTAAATGTTACCGTTTTTTTAATGTAATAATTCCAAGATCATCTCCATTGCGTACCACATTTGTAATGCAAATTTTAGAGTTTTTACTCCATTCTGACAACCGTTGGAGTGGCAACCACAAACCGGACGATGCAGTAGAGGAAGGCCTTGATGGACTAAAGACAATAGAAAGGTCGCAGGAAGTCGGTGGATGGAGGCGGGTTCGTCGTGGCATTCTAGGAGGGAGTCTTATATCCAGCATCAGCTTCCATAGGCTGATGATGATGATAATGACTCCATTTCTGAGATCGACCATTTTTCAACAGCAATGGAACAATGTTTTCTCGATACAATAAAATAATTATTACATTTTCGGCTATATGTGTTTTGTTTTCAATTATGGTGCAAAAAACATTGCCGCATATGATCAGGTAAAAATACTTGTTGATTACTTACTTACCTACAAAATAATGTAGGGAATTTGAACGATTTTTTTGTAGGCAAAGATCTACAAATAATTAAGGGTTATTAACCTCAGGTATTTCAGGTAAGTAGTGTTTTATAAAACTTGCTTAATTTTACTATACTTATATTATAATAAAATGCCTTTTGAGTGGCGCAAGAAAATCATTGTAGATAATAAGATACGAAATAAAGAAAAGAAAGAAAGAAAATCATTGTAGATAATAAGATACGAAATAAAGAAAAGAAAGAAAGAAAATCATTGTAGATAATAAGATACGAAATAAAGAAAAGAAAGAAAGAAAATCATTGTAGATAATAAGATACGAAATAAAGAAAAGAAAGAAAGAAAATCATTGTAGATAATAAGATACGAAATAAAGAAAAGAAAGAAAGAAAATCATTGTAGGTAATAAGATCCTACTAATATTATAAACGCGAAAGTTTGTGAGTATGGATGTTTGTTACTCTTTCACGTAAAAACTACTGAATGGATTTGAGTGGGAATGGAGATACTTTACGCCCTGGATTAACACATAGGCTACTTTTCATCATCATCATCAAACGCGAAAGTTTGTGAGTATGGATGGAAGTTTGTTACTCTTTCACGTAAAAACTACTGAATGGATTTAAGTGAAATTTGGAATGGAGATACTTTACGCCCTGGATTAACACATAGGCTACTTTTCATCATCATCATCATCATCAATTTTCATCATTATTCACGCGGGTGAAACCGCGGGGCGCAACTAGTACGAAATAAAGAACGCCCCACAATTGCGATTACACCCTTTTGCACGCGAACGAAGGTTGCTTCTAATTTGGCTATTATTACTTCAAACTCCATGAAATCTTGTACAATTATCAGTACACTAATGTCTAGACCCGTGGTGTTGATTTAGTTTAGTTTTTTAGTTGTTTTACTTTCTTATAAAATTAATATAGTTAATGTGGAACGTTTCGCAAGTGGCGCGAAATTCAAATTTTATTGTGTTTTTGCACATTATAGCTTGTCAACACTTCTTGAGATATCAAACACTGGTTTTGCGGGAATCAGGAGACCTAACACACATGTTTTAATTGAAAGTATCTCATAAATATCATTAGTTCAGCTACGAATGTCAAAGAACCAAAATAACACTAGGTATACAAATCGTTCATTGACATTCGTAGCTAAACTAATGATATTTATAAGTTACTATTAATTAAAACATGTGTGCTAAGTCTCCTGATTCCCGCAAAACATGAGTTTGCTATCTCAAAAAGTGTTGATAAGCTGTAATGTGCAAGAAACACAATACAATTTGAATTTCGCGCCACTTGCGAAACGTTTCACCTTAACAAATCATAAATTAAAAATCTTTTTTTTTTAAACTGACGCATGTTGAATCTAGGTATTAGTGCACTGATCATGTGTACAAAATTTCATGGAGTTTAATGAAATAATAGCCAAAATATAAACTTTTTTCGCGTACGAAACGGCGCCCTACCGCGGTAACCTCCTCTTAAGATCACATGAGATTAGTCGTGTTACATATTAATAATTCAGCATGATACACTCCTTAAATTCTTGTTAAATGTTTGTTTTGTATTTTGATAAAATTATAAGTTATATATATGTTTAAGGAAAAATATTATTTTCCTTAAACAGCAAAAGTTTATTTTATGATTATTTTTAATGATGCAGGTGCCTAACAATTAATTGTAAAGTATTGCTTTGTTAATTGCAACTGCCATTAATTGTTTGCTGGTTTTTATATTTTTGTGTGTAAATAATAATACAAATTACCTTGTGTTGTTTTTGATAGTGTGTTTAATACAGTGTGATAGTTTGCTAAATTGTTCAACGATGAAAGTAATATTTACATTCGCAGAATCATGCATACTAAAATGAAACCTTTCAAATTTGTTGGCGGTATTGCCCTGCAGGTCTAAAAAGACCACTTTATATGAATGATATGAATCATAATACGATTCATATAAAGGAATTGCTAAGGATCTGCAGAGAATTTGGAAAATGAATTGCTACCAGATGAATCGCTCAATGTGGCAAATTCATTTTCAACTGGAGTAATTTAATTTTATATAAGACGATTCAAAATGATCCTTGTGATTTCAATGAATAAAGTTCTTTTTGACTTTGACTTTGACTTTGGTAGTATCTAATTCATTTTCCGAATTTTCAGCAGATCCTTAGCAATTCCTTTATATGAATTGTCGTATTATGATTCATATAAAGTGGCCGTTTTAGACCTCCTGACCTCAATGAAGACCTCCGTGGCGCGGTGGGTGAGTAGTCGACTGAGACGTAAGAGGTGCGGGTTCGATTCCCGCTGCAGTACAAATGTTTGCGTGATCTGAAAATATTTTATCCGGGTCTGGGTGTTGTGGTAACACGGTACTCGTAGTTCCTTTATATATAGTCCTACTCGCACTTGGGTGGGTGTTTTTTAAGTCGGTTAATATTGTTATAAATATTTTTTGGTTTCCCTGTGTCGTTGGTATCAGGAACTACGAGTTCTATGGTACCATAACACCCACACCCGGAACAAATATTTGCAGATCATACAAACATTTGTCCCGCAGCAGGAATCGAACCCGCAACCTCTCGCATATCAGCTGGCTACTCACACGCCGCGTCGCAGAGGTCGTCGAAAATTAAATAAATAAATACACCTACAATAATATAATTTTAAGAAGATTGTATTAACGGTTCGATAGATATCCTCAGAGAAACATACATATATGAGTACTATATATACATACAAAGGCCTTTTTAACCGACTTCCCAAAAAGGAGGAGGTTCTCAATTCGGTTGTATTTTTTTTTTTTTTTTTTTTTTTTTAATGTTTGTTACCGCATATCTCCGGCGTTTATGAACCGATTTGGAAAATTCTTTTTTTATTTGAATAGATATACTTCCAGATTGGTCCATTTTCAGAATCCAGTTCTGATGATGGGATCCACGAGGAATTGAGGGAACTCCTCAAATATTGTAGGGATACATATGGCGATTTTGATATTTTCAGCAAGACACCAAGCATTTGCATTCAAAAAGTATCATAATCCTTTCACCACTATGGTTCTTTCATAATTTTTTTTCATCCAAATATTTAGTCAAATGCAATGGCGGAAGTCGGTGTTTTAAATGAAAAGTTATTGTAGATATATTAATATCACTGTAGGTGGTATATGATGAGTTGAGATTTGGGTGATGAATTATATTTTGATGGATGCCAAAGTCTGAAGAGTACCTCATTATTTATAGTACCTCTTGTAATATGTAAAATATGTAGTAGCTATACTTTTTATTTATTTATTTCGATAGTTATTCTGTATATTAAGTATTAGTTTTTATTTAATTCGTATAATCTTGTCAAATTTACGTACACCTCCAGCCATTCTTCTGATCTTACAGATCTCTCTCCATCCAAAGGTTGTCCGGAAGAAACCGCTTCTAAGCGTTAAGATCACCCATTGTACTTGTAACTATCATGTTAAGTTTTGTTTATTTTTTATTTTCTATTCTATTCTAAAATCATAAAGTCTTCATTAAAATCACACGGGTCATACAACGCGTTTAGGGTTGTGTTGAGGTTGCAGAGGTAGAGTTGTTCCCCGTAATAAGTCCCGCGGCCATTTGAGGAACTAACGATGAACAGGTAGAACAATTTCGCTTTTGCAACTTTGGGCATAGAAACTTAGCGCCCCAGTCATGGGACTTCTTACGTGACGCAGACTCTACTGCAGTGCTTTAGGCATGTTTGCTGACGCTCGAACTGATGGCTTCCACGCCATCCTACGCAAGAGAGCCGCCTCACTGCTGAGCCGCGTCCGCAGCAGCAACAACGCTATCCTGCGCGTTGTGGCTGACAGGGTTGATTGTCCCATACTGGGCCATTTGGTTGGGCTTCATATTGTTTAATTATGTATTTTTATGTGTTAATTTTATGTGTGTGCGTTTTCTGACTGTGTGTACTAGTTTAAATTATTGTAAGTTGTTGTAAGTTATATTTACATTTGTCTGAAATAAAATAAATAAATCGAATTCAGCAGCCCATTATGGGCCCGTATTCTCGAATGAAAATTTCGTCCACGTGATGACATCACATCTCTTATGACGCCCATACAAAATAATGGATATCATTCGAGATTTGACGTGATCCCGTGTACAAGATTTCCGACAATCACCCCCTGTACATTTCCCAAGAGCAGGCATGTAAAAAAAGACTCAATGGTTTTTGACAAAATAATTCAGTGGTTTTTTTGAGTGCTGGTGGTTTATCCAGTAACATTAATAGCTGTTGAATACATTACCCAACCTAAATCATCATCATCACCAGCTTCTTTACGTCCACTGCTGGACAAGGCCTCCTCCATTGAATAAAATGGGGGGATTTTCCATAATCACCATGATTTGCAGGCGGATTGGTTATCGTAGTTTGGTGTTACTCAGGTGGATGCTGCTGCCCATTCCCGGGTGTAATCCCTTAGTTAGGCTTTTACTACATCCACAGGAGGAGACGGAGGGGTCTATTCTTAGTCCGGAAACACCACGGCCATCAATAGGAGGCCACTGAAAAATTAGAACGCCTGTCGCAAGTTTCGAGCAACTCCACAAGAGAGTTGGCATCGATTGAAGCATTTGTCTAACGTGCTGTTTATACAACTGAGCAAAATATGTACCTAACTACCAATTTAAGCCATTGCGACTGAAGTTTTTAGTTGGGCATGCAAACAAGCATACGCCCCTTCGATGAAAGGTAGTTACCGTAGCCTATGGACGCTGCAACTCCAGGGGCATAACACGCGCGCTACCGACCCTGAGACATAAATATGAAAAGTCTCATGTGCCTGTTATTTCCCCGGCACCCGTACTCTTCAAACCAAAACACAGCAATGCGAGCACTACTGCTTGGTGGCAGAAATGGGTGGTAATTCTTTCCCGGACGAACACTTTCACAAGAAGTTCTACTACTAACATAAATTATCACAACTCCACTGACGTGGTAGTCTAGCGGACACCACTTTGAAACCTCATAACTTTATAAATGGGCTAGTGTAGATCTTCTTGTGGCAAGCAGTAATGCTGGCACTGCTTTGTTCTGGTATCATCATCTCATCATCACCAGCCAGTTTACGTCCACTGATCAGTGACGGATTAACCCTTAATCATATTAAGCAATTGCCTAGGGCATCACGTCTGGGGGGGCCCCCCAGACTTTTTTGTGCTTCTTCTGGTGCCCCCCCGGGCACCAGAAGAAGCACAAAAAAGTCCGTCCTTAGGTCATCACGTCTCACTCTCACATCACCAAAAACCACACCAAAAAAAGTTTCTAGGACTAATTTGAAAATACGCGCGTTTTAAGTTGACATGGTCCGAACTAGAGTCATAACCCCGCTCCCGCTTGCTCACTTTGCATTCGAATTGCCGAATGCACTAGCGGGCAGCGCTAGTGCATTCGGCAATTCGAATGCACCGGAATTGTGATCAGCCAATCACAAACCATCCCTTCCCCGCGGGTCCCCCCGCCTGGCGCCCCCGCAAATCCACTTCCCACTTCACAATCATAATACTCCACTTCTAAGGTACGTTACATCTCATCATCTTATTTTACAAAAAACTAATGTTTTTAGGGGGTAAAGGTTTAAAGACCGATTCTAGTTGACATACAGATAGGGGCGCCCACAGGCGTGGATTGCTTAGGGCATCAAGTAGTCTTAATCCGTCACTGCCACTGATAGACGTTGCCCCCCACATTGAATGGGTACAAAGGGAGATTTGCCATAATCACCACGCCTGGCAGGCGGATTGATGATTGTAGTTTGGTGCTCAGGTGGATGCTACTGCCTATCCACTGGTTTAATATCTTAGTAAGGCTTTTACTACATCCACGGGAGGAAACGGAGGGGTCTATTCGTAGGCCAGACACATCAAGACACTGGTGTGTTCCGGTATAGCCGATAAAACAGCCCTTTTTAACGATGACTTCAGTGGCGCGGCGGGCGAAGGTTCGCCTGTGACGCAGGAGGTTACGGGTTTGATTCCCGCCTCGGAACAAATATTTGTACGATCTGCAGATATTTGTTCAGAGGGTGTTCTGGGTATTTTCTATGTATAATAAAAAATATCTATCTATGTAATGTTTTGTATTGGGTATATCAGTTATCTAGTATCCATAACACAAGCTCTGCTTAGCTTGGGGCTAGATAATGTTGTGTGAAATGTCCAGCATTTATTGATTTTAGTTTATTTTTATTTTATTTTTTTGTCATCTTAAGCAAGAATTAAAAAAGGTCCATGAAGTTCTGGCAGAGAGCGTAGCGTAGAGGCACCTTTAAAAATAAATTAACTATCCAAAGAAATTCAGTCACTTTAATAGTTTAAAATAAAAAAAATTACAGGACTAGTACGTCACATTTTTTCAGGCTTACCAAAAGACGTCTTAAGTTAAACATGTCTGCTCCGATCATAGATTTTAATATTATGTGTCTATATTAGGTCTTTATGTGTCTATAATCTATATGTCTGTGCAACTCGCGGCGAGCACCCTTTGAGGCTATGCCTACCCCTTCGGGGGAAAAGGCGTGTGTATGTATGAGGAGGCAGATCCCCAGATACAGTTGAACCTTCAATTTTCATATGGTTGAACATTTTTATTTAACCAAGGTTTAATATATTTTTTTCTCATACAAAGTGCCGATGTACCATGTTTAATTTTAGACAATACCTTCTGGTAAATCGGTAACGCAGTTTATTTAGCCTGAAGCGGGTGCAGCTGGGCATGGCGACGTCCTCAATTGGGTCACATCTGAAAAAAAAAACAATACTCAGGTTTGTGGAAAAACATAATAAATATCCATCGTTTGATAGTTCTTAGCATTCAGCAGCCGTTTTACTATATTTTTATCCAAAGCAAAAGGAGGGTAATGACTTTAGCAGTTAACTTTGTTCATCAGCTGGGTTACCATGAGCTCTTATTCAGTTTAAAAACTATTCAGTACAACATATCGGAGGCCCAATTCACTAACTAAAAAATAGTTAAAATAGAGTTCGGATCATGTTTCGATCTTGTGTCGATGTCTTAAATGTCAGAAATGGTATTCTCTAAACATAAAATACAACACTGTAATGTGATTATATCGAAATGTGACCGAAACTTGAACGATTCAAAGTTTTTTCGATAATTTTAGCATAAGTAGATGGAGTCTCTCTTTACTCTTTCCAATTATATATATAGCTATCCTACTCTAATGGTGGTCACCATGAATTGAAAGTAGACTAAATTGTTATTTATGAGGGACTAGAAATTCAACTTTCAGTCAATTTATAATTCAGTCTCGATTCGGTCAACTTTCAGTGTAGTTTTAAAATAACTTAGAGAATTGGGCCTCAAGTTATCATTATATATTATATTAAGTACTCAGTTCAGTGGTGTCCGCAAGTTATATTTAAAAAGGCACAGCCGTAGAAGGTCTATAGATTTCTGCGATTGTAGTTATTCAACGATGGGGAATGTCAACGACGAACCGATATTTTGTTATGAATAGTTTTTGAACTGAAAACTCAGGGATCACAATGAAGCGTCAGTTCTGCGTGTCATAGTATATATATGACGTTTGACGTCACACTAAATTAAATATGGCTGAAATTAAAAGTAATTTTCTAACCTTGATAAAAATATGATTAATATAAATATATGATATGGCTTGGTGAGCACATTCTAAAAATACCTATAAATACTTCTAGCAGTAATACTTATCACGAAATCACGCCACACCATCAAAATTTAGCTTTTTTTAGCAAAAGCTTAAATAATACTTAATACTGATTGGACTAAAGCAATTTAAAAATCTCTCAAAAGTTAAGCAATGCATAAAATGTTGCCATCCCTTACTACTAATTCATCATCTTTCATCTAGCATTTTAGCAGTAGAACTTCTTGTGAAAGAGTTCGTCCGGGGAAGTACACCGTCCCTAGTTCTGTCACCAAGCAGTAGTGCTCGCATTCTGAGGTCCAATTCTCTAAGTTATTTTAAAACTACACTGAAAGTTGACCGAATCGAGACTGAATTGTAAATTGACTGAAAGTTGAATTTCTAGTCCCTCATAAATAACAATTTAGTCTACTTTCAATTCATGGTGACCACCATTAGAGTAGGATAGTTATATATATATAATTGGAAAGAGTAAAGAGAGACTCCATCTACTTATGCTAAAATTAACGAAAAAAACTTTGAATCGTTCAAGTTTCGGTCACATTTCGATATAATCACATTACAGTGTTTTATTTTATGTCATAAGAATACCATTTCTGACATTTAAGACATCGACACAAGATCGAAACATGATCCGAAATCTATTTTAACTATTTTTTAGTTAGTGAATTGGGCCTTCAGAGGCCCAATTCACTCAGGCTCGCATTGCTGTTTCTGTTTGAAGGGTACGGGTGCCAGTGAAATTTCAGGCACATGAGACTTTTCATCTTTATGTGTCGAAAACCCACAAGGGATCTATTATAGTAACAAATCCATAAATAAAATAATCATTTTAAACAGATCCCTTGGTCACAGGATCTGTCAGTAACTAAATTATAAGCATAAGGGATCTAGGGATATAAACCACAAGATTTATTAGTAACTACTCAGGGATTTGCCCTAATCACTAAGTTTAGCAGCTGGTTCACTACGCAGTATTCGTGGTCGATGCTGCTGCCCGTCCCTAGATGTAATCCCTTAGTCGGTTTTATGGCATCCATGGGAGGACATGGAGGGATCTCTACACAAATAAACAAAGGTTAGCTGGAAGAGCTATCTAGCATTACGTTCGCCTATAGACAGATTCTTAAGATGTGCAATAAAGAATTTTCTATCTATATATTCTTAGGCCAGAAGTACGATTTTAGACTAAACGTCAGTAAAATTGTTGTTTATTCCACGATTTCCATATTCCTTTATATATGAACCTACAGTGTGTCACACACGTAGCAGATGCGGTAAGACGCGTATCTGTCCATATCGCTTCTCTATACGAAACTCAAGGAGCAACACACACGTAGTAGATCACTTATATTTTACCGTCAAGCATCTGTAGGCACCGACATTATATCAAAAGATGGATGGACAGATGATAATGTGTATACAAATTGAAATACAATACAGTTTGAAGGTTTCCGCGTGAGTATATCATTTTCGTAAATTATCGTATCTGCTACGTGTGTGATACCTTCAGATGCGATAAGTTTGTATACGCATATAAAATATTACCGCATCTGCTACTTGTGTGTGTTATTGATGACTAAAATTCTTATACCTATGATATCAATACAAGTGCTTCCTCCAGTACATCTACTGAAAAACGGTGATTTGCGGCCTTTTTGATGATATTTAGTTAGCAGTGACATTCAAAAATTGCACCCCTGTACACCACGGCTTGAAGGAGGATTAATAGATTGAGGGTTTTACCGGTTCCGCAGTTCTGGGCACAGATAAGCCTGCCTGGGTTTGAGTAGGTGATGTTGTTAGTTCCGCACACAGGGTTGAACTCAGGCGTGACCGGACAAGTCCGGATGCATTCTTGATAAGCACTCGATTGTGTTGTGGTGCTGAAAAACACCAGCGTAATATAATTAAAAAATTAGTACTAAGTAGTAGTATTCAATTAATGGCCGTAAAAGACATTCATTTGCCATAATCACCACGTTTGGCAGATGGATTGGTGGCCACAGTATTGGTGTTGAGTACTCAGGTGGATGCTGCTGCCCATCCCCTGGTGTAAGCCCTTAGTCGAATTTCAACGGGAAAAGACGTAGGAGTTTGTTCTTAGGCTAGACACACCACGGCACTTAATACAAAATCATATTAATATTAAAAAATCACCGTTAAAATGTACCGCATGAGGTAAGAAAATTACAAAACTTTACTTTCTGTGCGCGAGTCTGATTCGCACTCAGTCAAATAAGTATAATCACACAACATTATATTTAAATTTAGGTTAAAGAATTTTTACTAACTCATAAAGAACATGGTTCACTTATAATGAGTTTAAGAACTAGATTATAACAATTAGTTACTTAAAAGTAAATGGAAAAATAATCACTGGCGGTTTTTCTGAATTGAGAAGCTAAGGGGCCTTTGAATCCAATACTAATTATTGTCCAATGTCAATTTCAATCCAATGATAACGCAATGTTGAAAATTGCGCTTCTATCGGCCAAGTATTGTGTCAGTGACCATGAAGTTAGCTGCTCTATGCTCAGCAATAGGGATGTTTGTATGTGTCGAAAACCGGTAAAACAATCTATAAAAGCCTTTCAAATTTAAAACAATATCAATCCAATTTCAATTAGTTCATGTAATATCCACACAACAGGTATTGAATAAATTTGGCGCTAGCATTCAAGAGTACCAAATTACATAATTCCAATACCGATAGATCGGAATTGTTTTCAAGATTAAGGCAGCAGGAAACGTGGAATACTTATTTAAAAAATAGTTTCTTAGACCGGGTATACAAACTACCCCTTTACTAACTTATATGTTAAAATTAAATGTATTACACACACACACCACACACACATGAAATATTTATCCATAAGGTTTTTAAGTTCTCATTTTCTAAGCGTCAGCACACAGATTCTTCCCACCTCGTCTAGTAGTAAGAAGGATCATCAAATCAAGCCAAGCCGTGTTTGTTGCCCTGATTCTGTTGGTCGCGTTGGAACTAATGGAGTAAGACTATTCAAAATGACCCTTGTGATTTCAATGAATAAAATACTTTTTGACTTTGACTTTATAAAAATACATAATTGAATAGGAGGGTACTCTTTTAAGACGAGCCTCCTTGACTTTGGAGTCACTTCGTTACATTCTGACTCAGTAAAGGTAAAAGTTACAAACTTGATGTTTATGCAGTGATTACTTGAGGATGTAATCTAACGAAATCATAGATCAGAAACACGATTGGTAAAACTTTTCTCGATAGATTTATTTTTTGAAACCGGCCCTCCTAAATCCTTTTTTACGTCCATCCTTCGAATCTAGAAGATATTGACGGTAAATTTTAATACAATTCGGTAGAAAATCACAGCACGTAACAAAATAGAAGATGATTTATTTTTATATTTGCTACTTTTTAAGCAATACGAAGTTTTATCACATGTCGCTTACGTCATTTACTTCTGAGTGCTTCTGGACGGGACAGAATCTATACCGCATCTCCTCTCGGACTCAAGTGAGTAATAGCGCTATCATTTTCTAATCGGGGCTCATGGGCGAAGTTAGCGTGGGAAATTTTTTCAAGGAGTATCATCTTAATGGCTTACCCAGCGCTTGCTGGAGTAGTAGTAGACGACGTCTGCTGTCCTTGTCCTGGGCGTACAGGGCGTCCTTGACCAGGGCGTACAGGGCGTCCTTGTCCTGGGAATTGGTCTTGACCGGGGAACTGATTCCAATTCGGCCTAGTATCCCAGCCGTACCTATCTTCAAGATTTCCATCGTCGTCGGTAGACTGACGCTTCTGTCTGAGGCTCATGCCTACTGCCTGGTTCACGGCGAGAGCTGAAACAGCAAATTAGGTACAGCTATTACCACTTTGTTCGAGTCATCAGTTAATTTTGCTCCCTTGACTCTTGTTCTGTGGTACTATAACAGTAAAAGCCAATACTGGAAACGTGCCTAATAGTTATCTTTCTGGCTCTAACGAACGCCAGAAAGATTGATGATCAATCGAAAATTGGCTGAGATTAAGTACATTGTGAACGAGGGGTTTTCACGAACGACTCGAATCATGCTTTCAGCGTTTAAAACTGGTTGCCTTTACTGAGTGTATACAGGAAACGTGCCTGATATAATGATTCAATATTTGAAATTACTCATCATCATCATCATCCACCTAATGCAGTCTACTAATGTGGGCTTGTTACAAGTTTTGCATTGCAACTATCGTTTTGCTAGTCGTGAGCGTTCACCGTGACTTACGTTGTAAGCTTTTGATGGAAAACAGCACAGATTTACCACATAAATAGTTACTATACGTATGTCACGTCGTAACCATTGGTTGTTATGTCAAATAAAGACCGTTGCATACGATCAAAAGATAGCTATGCTGATTCAAATCACTACCTGGGGTCTTAGTACGAGTTTCGATAGTTTTCGAAACTATACGAAGTTTTGTTTCCTTCCATACATTTACTTGCAGCGCCCCTAGCGAAAACGTGAAGGAAACTAAGGACGCTGTCAGTAAATCTATGGAAGGAAATGAAACTTCATATACACTCGAGAGCAATGAATCCGGGTCACTTAAAGAATCCTAAAAATCTCGGAAACTAAAAATGCTAGGTTAATGCAATAAATTGTATTTAATAGACAATGTAATACTCCTTAAATGAAGGTATTAAAACTTCTTAGTTATTGTAAAGTTATATCATAAAAAAATCAAATTTGAAAAAGGGCCACTTTCGAAGATGGAACTACGAAATTACAGCATTTGGTTTTGCTTTTGTTTGTAATCTGTCATTTATCATTGTTTGATTTCTGTTTTTTTGTTGTTTTTTTTCTGCGTAAACGCAGTAATGGAAGCACGAGGAGGCAATACGAAGTATTAAAATTCAAGAAAATCGTAATAAAGTTCAAAAATTTCATGTTTCCTATTTTTGTTTTAAGGAGAGATCAGCAGTTTTTTTCTTTATGTAATTTTGTGTTAATAAAATGTATGGTGACTCATATTTTTTTTACCTTCATTTAAGGAGTATTACATTGTCTATTAAATACAATTTATTGCATTAATCTATCATTTTTAGTTTCCGAGATTTTTAACATTCTTTAAGTGACCCGGATTCATTGCTCTCGAGTGTAGTTAAAAGTCCGGAGAAAAAGCCTGATATCCATTGAAAAATTTTGCGAATTCTGTCGCAAACAGTGCACAGCCAGTGCGTGCGACAAACGGTGTCTTCAGTCCAAGCATAATTTGAAGAATTTAACGTGCGAAGCATTTTATAGAACAGCGTTAGAAGACAAAAGTTTATTTAAAAAGGTATCATCACCAAATAAATATGATAAAACTGATGATTATAACACGTTTCATAGATTTTGACTGTTGATTTTTTTGTGAAAATTACATGGCCAAAGTTGATTTTTAAATTAGTTCTATAAAAAAAGATTACCTATTATTTGGTTTTGTAATAAAAAAGGTCTGAAAAATCTAGGTACTCTATTTTATTTAAAATTCTAAAAATCCTGAGATTTCCTGATATTTCCTAAATCCGGCCGCAATCCTGAAAAGAGCCTGAAACTCCTGAGATATGGTAAACCTACCCAGAAGGAACCGACTTCAAGACGCTGGCCGCATTGCCACGCTGAATAGCAATATCAAAGAGATAAGAGCCAGCTCTCGGGTCACGCGTCACTTCGACTTTGACCCTAAAGAGTTTTAAAAAGAAAAAGAAAATAAGAGTATAGAAAGAGGTTGGTTGTTTAAAGTACCTACGTCTCTGGGATTCCCAGAAACAACTTGAATTTTGTACGACTATTTAATGAGGCACATAATGATGCTTGTTATTCTCAAATTATTTCAATTCAATTCTACTTGTCAAGTCAGAATTATATTTATGTACAAAAAAATAACCATTTTGAATTATGTATTAAATTTCAATGCTAGCCGGTTAAGGAAAGGTCAACAAATGGAAAACAGGAATTTTATAAGACATTGTCATTTCGGTAGCTTAATAAATTAAATAGTTAACTGTACATAAACAGTTTTCATAGTATTCCTTCTTACCTTTTAATTCTAACAACGAATAAACAAATAGGTAGGCAGTTCAAAAACTATTAAAACACAGTATAAAACAAATAAATATTGTTTATTACTTTGTTTTACTAGTGAAAATTGTTTTAGTTATTTACCACATCGAAATTAAAAACTAACGAATACGATCGGAAACACTTCCGAACGTTTTAAAATAGGGATATTTTAAAACGTTCGGAAAAAATTCCCGAAATCCCCTTAAAGGGGATTTCTAAAGTGGATTTCAGGAATAACCCTGATTCCCGTAAAATCAGTGTTATAGTGTTGATGAAGTAAAAAACCATAGATTTAATATGTCTATGAAAAACAAAATATAATTTGAATTTCGCGGAATCGAATCGCATTATAAATATTTTGTTGTTGACATGTAGGTAAAGCATATTTGCATTAATTGGAAATCTCCTTTTAATTCAAAATGTTATTTACAAATTTAAATAGGATATAAATGTTGGTTCATAATTATGTGTAACTTGTAACTTTAATGGATTCTCAAAATTGAAAAATTTATCGTAAAAAAAAATTTGCTAAAATAGAATGGTTATAAATATTTTTAAGAACCTTGCAACCCCATTTGTACCAAACAAATAATTCAATTGTATTTGATTTGATTTAACAATTGTTAAATCATCAAGTGCATTGTTAAATCAAATCAAATAAAATTGAAAAGTTAAATCCATCTTCATGCGTCAACCTGTGGACTCGCTCTAAAATACAATTTCTTAAGAAATACTGAAAAATATAATATAAATTGATTACCCGTCCCCTTCCTCATAATAGCAGACATAGCTTGCAAAAAGCCGTCTGGCAAAAAATACCTATACTTACCGTGTTTGCTAATTCTTCTAGGCCACTTACGAGGAATAAACGTAAATTTACTTACCTACATAAGACGATTCAAAATGATGTGATTTTAATTAATAAAATACCTTTGATGTTGATTTTGAACAAAAAACTAAAACAATGCGAAGGCTGCTAAAGATTTTAATGGAATAAAAACCAGTAGTCGCGTTGTTTATATTAAAAGGCTAATTGTCTTTGTCTTAAGACCAGTTTACGGTAAGTACCTATGCAAACGGTCATCTTGTCTAAATAATCATCATAAAGTTTGGTTCTTCGCATTGCCTAAAGGCCTGCAAGCCTAAACAAAAGGTATTCACTTCGAAACGATTCTATTTCTACAGCCATAAACAATACAATACAATAGACCACGTGACATATCGATAGCTTATGTCAATCTCATACATTTTTGACTTTTCTACTAGCGTCATCGCTATTAGAATGTTACTCTGTCTAAAGCTTCTGCTTTCCTAAAAAGTGGCAACCATGACATGGTATAATCAGTTGATTCATGAAACTATCAATAAACACATAGTGCGTAAGAGTTATTTAAATAGGTTCAAGTAGAACCACCGATCATACAGTAGCTAAATTATAGATATCGCGGGATATATGCCGTACCACGGATCATAGTCACCGGATCCTGCATCTACTCTCAATTTCGGATATCCGGGCCGGTCAATTTCGAGATCTTTGCATACCCTATACTTATTGTTACCATTTTAGAGGACACAAAGACATTTTCCTCATCATTTTTACCCCATCAAAAATATTTATGACTTAAGAACAATAAGTACATAAACATTGCTAATTTTACAGTCAAGCAAGCAACATGTTGCTTTCTTTTCACTATCAATCCACACTTCAACCATTTAATTATAAATATAATGAATACATGAAAAAAACACTTACCTAAAATAAAAAACACGCAAAGCTTCTCCATTTTAATTTAAATAGTGACGTAATTATGCAAAAAAAATATTGTCGATAAAACTCTGCTCTCGTTGACAGTCCCAGAGTTACTGTCGCACACTGGCCAGTTGGCCACTAAGATTGTTTTTATATTGTATTCGAAACTTGAATCTGCCGTATATGCCGTAGGGCTGTGTCGTTTATTTTTTAAAGTCTTGCCTTAATTTGTATCTTATATCTATCTTTGTTTTTTACATATAACCTAGATCTCTTTAAAACTTAGACTCCTACTTACCTACCAGTTTTCCAATTAATCTAGACTTAACTGAAAGTTGCGCCTATGTAATATCGTACCTACTTACTAGAATCTTAGTTGTACCAAGACGCTAAATTTGTTTTATAATTTTTAATCTTGGTCCTCACGATACAGGCTCGGCCTAGTGTGAGGGCCGTCGATAGACACTTAAATTTAGATTATGTAGTCAGTTTTAGCATTGTCCGGTTTTTATTAAAACTATTAGTACCTAATTATCACTAGAAACGGGATATTTACCATGATTTTTGAGCATTATTATTATTATATTATTAGTGATAATTATGTTAATAACCATGATAGTTTCAAAAGTTATATTAGTACCTACTTATAATAATGGTGTTATTAATTGTAATAGCCTGGTTTATATATTACCGGATTTGTTGATGCTGTAAATAAATTTATTTATATTTCTTTCTATTTCTTATATGACAAGTTATTACCACTAATAACGTTAAACTGAATCACTAACCTGGTGTTGTTGCTGATGGATGAATTACATCAATTCTATGATAATTTAAATGTTACATTATGTAATTTGAATTTATCTGAATTTAGGTGAACAGAAAATAATATGAAAACTTAGATACATCAAGTTACTTCAAGTGAATCGTGATTTTGCAAAAAACATTACTTTGTGCTAAAGTAGTGTGCTAGTCTGGTCGCAAAAAAACAACTTAGGTAACTTTACTAATAAAACATCTACGTACAAATATGCAAGTCTCGATATAGCTTACATATTTTTATAGCCTATCAGGGTCGAAACTCTAGGTCCGTGGGGTACAGGTACACATAGGTACAGGTACACAGGTACACACTGACCCTTGGCATTTACAAAATTCGTTCAAGGTGTCTGGTTAATGCCAACAAGTGGGGCCAATCGCGCTAAAAAATCTC
Organism: Epirrita christyi; assembly: GCA_951392215.1. NCBI lineage: Eukaryota > Metazoa > Arthropoda > Insecta > Lepidoptera > Geometridae > Epirrita > Epirrita christyi. The sequence goes on from OX595843.1 coordinate 4,956,777, forward strand.
AGCTGAAACGCAACACCACTTTTTCAACGTTTCGTAACGCGCTAATGATTTGACAGAGAGTAAAACACAGTAATATACAATATTTATTGATTTTTACTGTGTTTTTCTAGAGAAAATTGATTTAGTTACTAACCGCACCGAAATGAAAAACTAACGAATGCGATCGGAAACGTTTCCGACGATTTTGAATCGCCCTGCAGTTGAGGAATATTTAAATCTCTAGAATATTCGTTTATATTATGTAGCCTAGAACTTGTTTCCATGGTCTTAAGTGCAGTAAATTACTTTAGCATGAGTGCACTCATCTTACATGAATGACTATATAGTTTTATTAATACCTACGTTTATTATAATTATGATAAACAATGTAGATGACATATGTTTACACTAGCATTTGCTCGCGGCTCCGTCCACATGGAACCGCTATGGCACAGCCCGCGTGGAACTTTCATTATAAATTATAGCCTATAGGTTATTCTGATGTATAAGCTATAATACTGTTTAGTTTAATCAACATCCGTTCAATAGTTTTTGCGTGAAAGAGTAATAAACATCCATCCATCCATCCATCCACCAATCTTATTAGCCATCCATCCTCATAAACTTTTACATTTATATTAGTAGGTTATTAAACTAAAAAAATCGGTCAAGTGCGAGTTGGACTCGCGTGCAGAGGGTTCCGTACAAAAAGGCTAGCATAGTAACCATAGACCAATTAACTTATTAGTCAATTAATACAATTTTATACACAGTTTCTCATTACAAGTATTTTCCATTTCCCGTAGGAATTTTAATTTAGGTTTTCCTGTAAAGTATAAGGCCCAATATTCCATATTGTTTCCAAAATTTTTGGTTCAGTAGTTTTAAAAATAACAACATAATAATAATTTCGCATATTTTCTTTAATATTTTTTAAAACTAAGGTTTGATTTCACCTACAAATAACAGGTGGTTAAATAACTGTTAAGCCTAACCAATTCTTTTTGACAGGTGTTTTCAAAGATTATCTGTCACCTTGACCAATGGTTAGATTTAACAAGACATTTACTAACTAACAGAGTATGGTGAAATTGGCTCTTAGCATTTCAAAATTGTATAAAAATATGTTTGTATTTCTCATAACGAGGTCTTTCATTTGTAAATTTGACACAAGTTAATTTGTAAATTTTCTAGTTTGTCCCCCGAAATCAGAATTCGTTGATTTACGCTATAACGATAACGCTATTGATAACTATGACCGTGCTTGGGTTACCTTACACTATATATATGTACCAAATTTCAGTTTCTTTGGTAAATAAGCTGTAACATACAGACAGACAGGCACCTGAGTAATCCTATAAGGTTCGTAACTTTAAGGTACGGAACCCAAAAAATTACCCAAAGTTTAAGATACAGCGGGACTTTTTTGTGTCACATAAAGTAGAAGGTATAGTTTATCGATGAATGGGGGCCCGTTAGCAAATGTACATCTTAGTTATATAGATTCGTTTCGGTATCTTCCCATAATCAAAATATCCCGACATATAGGTAACATACATAACATAACACCCAGTCACATACATAGGCCCTGCAGGTCGATTCTAAAACGTCGGAAACGTTTCCGATCGGATTCGTTAGTTTTTCATTTCGATGTGGTAAGCAACTAAAACAATTTTCTCTAGTAAACGTTTCCGACGTTTTAAAATCGCCCTGCTGATCCCACACAAGGATTCCCTGTGTCGTGGGTGTCAGGAACTACGAGTAACATGGTACCACAATACCCACACACTCACGAAACAAATATTTGCAGATATGAAGCAGATATGCATACGTTTGTCCCGCAGCGGAAATCGAACCCGCGCACCTCTTGCGTCTCAGCCGCTTACTCGACCGCCGCGCCACGGAGCTCGTTAAAGATAAAACCAACCAAACTTTAGAATTTACATAGGTATTCGTATAGGATATTTATTTTATCGAGAACAAGTTCCTTGGGAATTCACGTATGATCAGGTATCAAGGTGCAATCATACCTATTGTGAGTTTCTTGATGACATTTTCCTGTGAGATGAATCCAAGGAACTTGTTCTGTTGGAATGCCCTCGGCAATATGACAAACATGTCAATATATAAATACATACATACACATGTTCTCATCGCTCTGCGAGGACTTGGCCATCCATAAGGGGTAGTCAGATGGATGGAACTAGCAGATCGGTAAATGTGGGTGACATCTAAAAACTATGCTATCACCAACTGACGCTGCGCTCTTCAAAGATCAAGAGATGGCGTTATTGCCAAGAAAAGCACATGTGCTCTGAATCGCGCAAGCGAAATAATGACATCTGTTGGTCGTACGCGTACGACCGGGATCGCGATCCCGGAGAAGTGGCAGTCCGGTAGAAGATCTTTCCTTATGGAGGATACATTTCCCAATTGCAATCGTTCTTATCCATCTTATCTTAAGTTGCGGGTTCGATTCCCGCGACTGAATAATTATTTGTACGATCTGCAGATTATTGTTCAGGGTGATTGATCTGGGTATTTTTCTATGTATATAAAAAAATATCTATCTATGTAATATTATTGGATTAAGAATGTCATTTATCTAGTACCCATAACACAAGCTCTGCTTAGCATGGGGCTAGATAATGTTGCGTGAAATGTCCAGCATTTATTTATTTATTTATTTATCACCATCATCAGTAGATAGAAAAAAAATGATGAAAAAACCATAGTGGTGAAAGGGTTATGATACTTTCTGAATGCATATATGTATGCCTACAATATTTGAGGAGTTCCCTCAATTCCTCATGGATTCCATCATCAGAACTAGATTCTGAAAAAAGTTAGACCAATCTGGAAGTAAAATAATAGTTTCTATTCAAATAAAAAAAGAATTTTCCAAATCGGTTTATAAACGACGGAGATATGAGGTAACAAACATAAAAAAAAAAACATTCGAATTGAGCCTCCTCCTTTTTGTGAAGTCGGTTAAAAAGAAAAGTTCAAGTCCAATAAACCAAGCACGCAAAAAAGATTTTGTTTCAGCATTATGCATGACACCTTGTCTGGATGTCCTAAGCGTGTAACCAGATAAACGTGTTTCGTAAGAAACAAGTTTAAAATCCAATTTTATGAAAAAAATAACGAAATCAGTAGGTAGCAGAAAAAAATAATTTTCATTGTATCGCTTTGTTTGTGACCTGTAAAATAGGATGCTAATCACCGTGGTCGTTTCGGCGTAAGAATAAAACTCCTCCAACTCCTCTTGTGAATGTCGTAAAAGTCGATTTAGGGATTACTAGGGATCTACTAGGGGGGGGGGGAATGGGGGGGGGGTATTTAAGCTTTTGTGATTAGTATTCTTTTATTATTTCTTTGTATATAATATGTATTAGTTTATTATGTGAATATATAAATGTATTAGTATTATACTTTGGTAGGTATTAATTAATAGATATAGTTCAAAACTACTTATTACATTTAAATTAATTTAGAATACTTTTTAGTTTTGCTTTGTAGGTACACCGCAGTCCATTATAACGTTGCTCATTTCGTTCCATCCAAAGGTTGCCTGGAAGAGATCGCATTCAGCGATAAGGCCGCCCGTTGTATCTATTGCCTTTATGTAAAATTACTTATTTATTTCTGTGTGGTGATCAATAAAGTGTTAATCTATATATCTATCTATACGCTATCGATTAAGGGATGGCCAGCAGCATTTGCCTTAGTACAAGCCTAGTAAATTATGGCAAATCCCCCCTTTTCAACGGAAAGGCCTCGTCCAGTAGTGGAAGTCTACCAGCTGATGAGGAAACATCGTGTTTAGTACCGAGAGCTGAACTCCATTCAATTCGAGGGTTTGATTCCCTCACCGAACAATATCAATAACTGTATATTGACGACCTCTGTGGCGCGGCGGGCGAAGGTTCGCCTGCGACACAGGAGGTTGCGGGTTCGATTCCCGCCTCGGAACAAATCAACAATACACAACAATACAAATATATATAATATATTTAGATATTTGTTCAGGGTGTTCTGGGTAATTTCTATGTAAGTATAAAAAAATATATCTATCTAAGTAATGTATGTTTATCATACAATAGTTAGGTATAGCGTGAATGCAATTTTAACCCTTACGTCAAAGACGTAAAAGACTTTTCATCCCATCTATTCGAAAAGGACGACTTGGTTCGCCTTTAAGTGCACCCAAAGGTGGTGTTTTCTGTATGAAGCTTCTATAAGTACGCCGCAATTATCTTTGCCGCGCACTTTTTAAATTTGGAATATATCGAACTCAAATAAGTGCGCCGCAATTATCTTTTACGCGCACTTTTTGAATTTGGAACATCTTGAAAAGAATCAAACACAAATAAGTGCGCCGCAATTATCTTTGCCGCGCCTTTTTTAAACTTGGTACATCTTAGTGTTCAGTGCCAAAGAAGTTGAATGCAAATATTGTTTAAATAAATACTGGCTGGTACGACGGCCCATAGTCGCGCCACCGGCTGAATAAAAAAAACAAATTAGAAATGCGCGAACTACAGCCCGCGATTTCGTAATTTTTAACAACTTTTTAACCGAGTTTACAAAAAGGAGGAGGTTCTCAATTCGGTTGTATTTTTTTATTTTTTTAATGTTTGTTACCTCATATCTCCGGCGTTTATGAACCAATTTGGAAAATTCTTTTTTTATTTGAATAGATAGAATATTTGCGTTCAGAAAGTATCATAATCCTTTCACCACTATGGTTCTTTCATAATTTTTTTTTCATCCAAGTATTAGTCGAATACAATGGCGGAAGTCTGTTTTTTAAATGAAAAGTTATTCACGGATTGCTAGAAATTCATGGTGTTGTGTAACACTCGGGCGCAAAATATATTTTTGGCTCGGGCGACGTACTTTGAATCCCTCGCTACGATCGGGATTCTACTAAAGAATCCCTCGCTACGCTCGGGATTCAAAAAAGCGCCCTCGCCGTAAAAATATTATTTTGCTCCCTTATGATACAATCTACTATTTTCCGAGTCTTCGCTATATTACGGTCGTTTTATCACGGTCACCGCAGGCAGACGCTTTATATACTAACATTTGCTCGTGGCTCCCCCCGCGTGGAACCTCTGTTATAAATTGTAGCCTTGTTGTTTTCAAATTAATCAAATTAATGGGTAATAACCATTTATCAATGAATGGGTAATATGTTGAAACATGTTAAAATTAGTATGCCTAGTTATAAAGTAGAACATATTGGACTTTTTCTAGTTTAAGACCTTGTTGTATTTACAATGTTCTGGCAAATAAACTTATCTTATCTTATCTTATCTCTGTTATTCTTATGTATAAGCTATAATTCATTAGAATCAGATAGATAATCATCGCGTCTCTAAGCCCGAGCGGCAACAAACGAACGGGATGAAGCAGAGCCGCCATGAACCCAAACGTGGCGCTGGTCTTTCTGGTCCTTCTACGGACCCAATGTGACAAGGAGGGCTTCATCAGAGAGGAAAGGAAGAAGAAGCCTACTTGCAAAAATCAGTCCTGAACTGACGTGCTGACTGAACTGAGCCAACTCTTGCTGCGTGTGGCGTACCCACCACTCCACTGTACGAGTCGCGGGTACATTTCACCGTGAAGCCCTAAAGGGTGCTGGGGTACCTTAAGAAACCGAAACACAGCAATGCGAGCATTACTGCTTGGCGGCAGAAATAGGTATGGTACCTAGTACTTCCCGGACACTCTTTCAAAAGGAGCTCTACTACTTTCTGAAATAGGTATGGCGGTAGCACCCCGGATGGTATAGGAATAAAGCTACATAGATATAATAATTAATAACATTAACACAATGCAACTACAAAGTCCAATAATGACGCCTGGTTCTTAACCGTAGAGCATCTACGAGTATCATTACTTATAGGCATATAGCATATTTAAGGCAATTTAGTTCTTAGCTCCTAGGTAATTGACTGCTATTTGATACCTCCCAGCCGCCAGTCGTTCGCGGACCAAAGCGGCTGAACTATCGACAATCCCTATCGCATGTGCCCAACACTAGCAAGCTGATGATTTATGACACTATCAGCCAAGAGTGTTTGAACGTACCATAGCTAGGTTGGTAGCGTTCATTCCCGTTGTCCCCCACCTGTTCAGCCCCATTTGGAGACTATGGCACAAAGTAATTCTGACTGTCCCCCAATGGGGCCCAAATAATCGGGCTTTTAGTTATTGCCATAGCGAGTCCGGTTTAAGTATATACCCCTCCGTCTCCTCCCGTGGATGTCGTAAAATCCGGCTTAGGGATTACACCAGGAGATGGGCAGCCAGAAGCTTCTACCTCAGTACTCAATAGCAATGCTGTGATGGCCAATCCGCCTACCAATGGTGATGATTATGGCTAATGAACCAGCTTTTAAAAATTGTTTGTTCAGACAAAAAAATAATTAAATTCTCTGCAAACATCTGCTTGTAAGAATGCTCGCTCTCATTTGAAAGTCGAAGTTTGTTATCTCCGGTTCGTCCTCCGGCCGAGTCGGGAGGTTATCAGGCAGCTGCCATCCCCCACCCCTCCATATACCCCCTCCGAGCATCCGAGCCACGCTCCATCCGATGCATCAGTAGATCGATAAGTACGCAACAATAAACATCACTAACGGTCTATAATTTCAAATCACCCGCGTTTTTGATTTTGGAATAAATCACTTGAATTTGGAATTACCGTTTGGAATAAACCATACAATTTAGGAAGAAACCGCTCGATTTTGTTATAAAATCGGTCACAGACTGAAGTGAAGTGCGGTGCTGACTAAAAAGGACTGAATCAGGTGGAAATGGTAAACGGGAAGATTCTTTTCTGCGTAGTTTTAGTAACTGGTAAGTTTAATAATTTCCACTAAAATTTCTAATAACGTTAATTGACCGAGTGAAGCGAGTTCTCTTATATTTTAACATGAACGAATCGCCTTTTGTATGTATTATGTGTTTGGCTGACAATATCTTTCGAATCGTTGATCGTTGTTCTGTTAGTACTTAAGTACTAACAGAATTTGAAAGTAAGTATACGATTGAAATCAGTTTGAGATATGGGGTCCAGGTGGGGATACAAAAAACCAAAGTGATACCTCAAATAAGCTTTGGTTTGTTGGTGATGGCACAGAATAAATATTAGTACAAGTGATGGTTTTAATTGTAGTTTTTAAGATAATCATAATCATCGAAGTCTACTGCTGGACATAGGCCTCCTCCATAGAATGCCACGATGAAAGATCCTGAGCCGCCTCATCCACCGATTTCCTGTGACCTTTATCCTTGGTCCATCGAGAGCGCGTTTTAAGATATAAGCCCTAACAAAACGTTGAAAAATTATGTAGTGTCCACACAATGCTGAAGTTTGACATGCTAGTAGCTTTAGTGCCCCAACTACAGGGTAAATTCTAAAATTGACGTTGAAATTTCTACCCCTAATAAAGAAACACAATAACATGAACTACCATTTGGTGAAATTTAAATGGCGTTACAGTCCAATTTAGGTTGGACGATAATTTCTTCGTTAAATTTCCATAGTACTGTTTTCAACCCTCTTCCATAACATGTTTGTTTACCAACATCATAACCATACCTACTATAAAATGAGCAAGTTTGTTTATTTACATAGTTTTCCTGCCGATAACAAGACCACAACCCAGTTGGAGTCTTTATCCATTGGACCTTGAGCTGCTTAAACAAACAACCTTAGTAAACAATCGCTGCAGAGGCACTGTCTTCTAAAGCTCCAAAAATGCTCTAAAAATGTTACGGTATTGTGTAACATTTTTCAAGCTGGTATTCTAAATTCTTATTTTATTTTACCTTCCTGAAAAAACATTGAAAGTACTTAATCTTCGCCTTATTCACCTTTACCCACGTTTTCTTATTCATTATCTATTATAAGCATAAGGGATCAATCAATCAATCAATCAATCAATCAAATTATTTATTTGCTTCAAATAGGGTTACTAGGATGTTAATTATAAAAAAGTACCAACTATTTCTACCATTTTAGGCGTGCAAAAAATTACATAATAAATCTTACAATATTTAACCTATCAATTAACGACATTTTTATGTCCTTACATTTCAAAAACAAACACGAAAAACAATATGTCAAAATAGAAAATAAAATCAAATACTTAAAACTATAAATAATGTCTACATTAGTTTATCTGTCAAATATTCATTTATAGTATAATATGTCTTTTCAGCTAAAAAGTTAAACAATTTTCTTTTGAACATGTGGTAACATTGAATCTCTGCGATATAAGCGGGCATTTTATTATACAATCTTGGTGCCATAGCCAGAATACTTTTATCAAATAGTGCTGTTTTATGTAATGGAATCGCAATTCTATTTCGTAACCTTGTACTACCTAGTGTCGAGAACTGAGTCTTGTTTTGTCTAACAAATAATATTGTTTTAAAAATGTACAAACAAGGGAATGACAATATGCTAAGACTTTTATCTATTTGTACAAGGGATTTAAACCACAGGATCTATTAGTAACTACTCATCTTTAGTACCTACTCATTTAAAAATATTATGTAGTGCAAATATCTCTCTCAAAATGCATAAGTGTTCGCAAAGCAAATGGTAGTTCATATGAGGAAAAACAACAGCTGGATCAAATTCAAGACAAATGAAACCGTTTGGTATATTGACCTAAGGGCTACCGCGAACGACATATTGGATTTTATTACTATTTTGCATCAGGCCGTATGCTTGTGTGCTTGCCAAGTAGAATAATATATATATATATAAATATATATATATATATATAATTAACGTGCGACATAGAAATATAATCTTTCTTCAATATTAGCGCTGAGGCTGAAAAAGCGCTCGATGATTTAGATTTAGACGTCTTTCTTATACATAGATTGGCAAGATTTGGTACAGCACAGAATGGAAGGAAAAGGTCTCCCCTCTGCCTTGCTTGGCCCAGCAATAGGACAGCATAGGGTGATTAAAAACTACAATCTACTGATCTTCGTTTGCCTAAAATGTATGACGATTGATGATTCAGCAACGAAGTCTATGAACGAGAGGTGTGCACGGTTTTAGTTATGGACACCATCTGATATACCTACTGACCCATCCAATAACTTGACAGTTGGCAATACAACAATTGAAACTTCAATAAAAAAAGCTGTAGAAAATTACACAATGCTTAAAATATTGCCATCTCTTACTAATGCATAATTTCAGATAGTGACAAGACTAACCTTTTTTAAATAATGTTAATAAGTAAAGGGGGGTTAACTTTTACGTTTTAGTTAGACAAGTCATATTACCCTTGAACACCTACTCACGATAATCTTCATCTATCCACTGCTAGATGAGGCCTCCCCCATAGCATGCAACGGGGAATTTGCCATAATCTTGGCAGGCGGATTGGTGATCGCAGTTTGGTGGATGCTGCTGCCTAGCCCCTGGTGCAATCTCTTAGTAAAGCTTTTACTACATCCTCGGGAGGAATAGGAGGGGTCTATTCTTAGTCCGGACACACCACAGCACCCACGATAATAGATACATAATAATACTAGTTGAGTTGCAATTTTTAGACGGAGAGTCGCAGTGCGCTATTGGTCGCTTGATCTAAGTTTTATCGACCCTCGCAGTGCACATGTTTATTATTAACTGTGAGTAATCGATCATAGGGCAGACATATGGACGACCATGTGCAGTGCAATTAGTGCAGCTGTTACTGTCGACTCGGTTGAGAAGATATGTTATTAGCGATGTTATATCATCACTTCATATCGTTCTCCATTAGATACAAATATACACAAAATACACATCTTTATGTTGCCACTTCACTAATCTTGGCGTATATTCGCAAAAGTTCGCGTTATTTTCCCAAAGTAAAATCAGCTATGAGTCTTATAGGTCGTCCTACTTAGCATTGTACTCGTCCGTCATCCTGAGACAAAAAGATTCAAAGTCTCATGTGCCTGTAATTTCACATTTCACCCATACCCGGAACACAGCAATGCCTAACCATAAGCTCTTATGGGGATTCAATTCAAAATCTATTCAGTGCAAAATATCTGTTCTGTGATTTCCACCTTCCTTGATTATTCGTAAAAAGAAAACGCATATAAACATGTGTTTTGTAAAGGTAGATTTCTGGACGCAACTTTATCGTTTAAAAACCTACTTCCATCTACCCTCAACTATGATGCCGTACATCATCCTGTCACCTACCTAAAAACCTGTGGGTAGGAAAAATAATATTGCTTGACGTTATTCACAAAAATATATCGGAAAATCATCATAACCCACGAAAATCATCACATTTCAACGCTTATACCATTCACGAGCGTAACGTGCAAATCAGCGCCTTCCGCCAAACTCATCAAATCATCGGAGTGGAAAATAGAAGATTGCGTGCCGCCATCATCCACGCATGCACCAAAGAGATCAAACCCAGGTATTTCCCTATCTTCTTTCCATTCCAAACAACATTGTGTTGATTGACTAATACACTGGCATGCAAAAATAAATACCACACTTTTAAAACTTTTTTTTCTTCTAATCTAAACTATTGAAGTTAGGGATTTAAATAAAAAAACCTTTTATAGCAATTTTTATCAGCTTTTTTTGAAACTATAGTAAATTATACATTAGTTACATTTTAAACAATAAAAATAGCCATTTTTACCTTAGGGCCGGTTTATTGATCCGTAGTAACTAACAGTCTAACCATTTGTTAGATTAACTATAGTCAACTCGTCAACTAATGGTTAAAGGGCTTTTACGTTTTTCAATGTCTATTTTAACTACAGTCAAATCTAACCATTGGTTATTATATTGCCAGTGTAATGAGAAATCATTTACTAAAAATAGCTGCAGTTTTTTGTGGGTAATATTTTTATTTGTGACAACACTGGCCATAATGAGTGAACGGTACCAAATTTAATGTCTTTTTTGACAGTCTAGTGTCAAATCTGTCAAACTGTTTAGAAAGAATACAGGGGTAATGAATTAGCTGACACTCTTGCTAAAGAAGCGGTTACATCTGGTGCCCAAATGTTTATCAAAAATTTTTCTCAAGAAACTCTCCAAAAAAGTTTATTATGTTCTGAATGGTATTTAGTTTAAAGTTATTGGTTGGGGTGTAGCTAAGGGGGCGCTGAGGAAAAAAGACTCTGACAAAATATCGCAGAAAAAAAGACTTAGAAGAATCTCGCTCAAATTTTTCCTCAGCGCCCCCTTATCGACACTCCGACCGGGTGGGTTACGTGGTCTAAAAATGTTCGGCCTTCTCATCAAAACGTAGGTACCTAACCTACTCCGCAAAAATATCATCGTCTGATAAATTTTCCGACGTAACATCATAGTAGGTATCTAACTATGTTTAAATTCATGATAATTATTATTTGAGAAATAAAACGTTGTTGACAACAAGCAAACTTTCACAAAACATCTGTTAGGGGTTGGTTTTACCAGCCGCCATATTGTTAACTCTCCGACATTGAGTGGTTACTTTTTTCAACTAATGGTTAATTATTTGACCATTGGTGAAGATAACCATTGATCAAAAAACGCATTTTGCCGAAATTTAACCATTGGTTGCCATATTTAACTATTGGTTGAGTTAACTACGGATCAATAAACCGGCCCTTAGTGATATAAAACTCAATTAACATTTACAAGTATGTTACATGTTATTTATTTTTTAATAACTGGCTCCTCGGGCTCTGTCTGAGCTTCGTGTCGATTTGGCATACTGAACACGAGGTTTCGGAGCCGATGCTGGGGAATATTCTCCCATTCTTCTATCAGGGCCTGTTTTAGTGCCCTAAGGGTGGTAGGTGGTGATCTGCGGTTGAAGTTTTTATGTACAAAATTAAGCTCTTTTTCGAGTATATCTTGTGTACTTAAAAAGTTATTGCAATTTTAAAAGTGTGATACTTATTTTTGCAGGTCAGTGTAATTGATCTAGTGATTACTATGGTAGTCTACTTGTACTGAATCCTCACTACGCTAGTTAGACTTGCACTTGACCGGTTTTCTTTTTCGGAGGGGTTCCTCAAACCAAAATGGCACGTATACTTGACCCAACACCCTTTGACTCCCTATTAGCAAACAATATAGTTCACAATCAACATCCGGCTTGTATATTCATTACAGAGGTAAGTGGAGCACGATAAGCGTTGACGATTCAGTTAAAATATTACAAAGTTGCATGCATTAAAGAGCTCACATCAATTAACTATACCCTGATTTTTTATCTTAGACAATTTTTGTAAACAAAGAAATGTCCAGGCCCAAGCACGAACATCTAACGTTATCAACACGCTAGCGTTACGATAGCAAACTTCAAATATGAACCAATCAACTTACTAAGATTTCAAGTTACCCTGATGTGCCAATATTTGACATTTGCGATCGTCTCGCTAGCGTCTTGGTAACGTAAATTATTCGTGCTGACCCCACAGATATGCCACTGTGTTTATAAGTGTCATGTAAGTGTATCATGTATGTATATAGGGTGTCGGCTATGCCACATGGAGGGAAAGTACCTTAAATATTGTAGATGGAACATTTTACTGAAAGAAGACATTATTTGAATTTAAAAAACAATTTAAACTGCATTCATAGATATTTAAATAATAACATGGTTGAACCGGGAATCGAACCCGTTACACGAGAAAAATAATCATCCTGTAGCGTTATCATACCGATCGAAAGGCTTCATCACAAGGATTATTTTTTGCTGAGTAACATAGTGTCAGAAATAAAAGGAAGACCATGAAATTTAACATTTTTTATACAAAATTAATCAATTTATCAAAAAATATTTTTTTTTTTTTTTTATTGTTTTTCAGTAAAATATTCCATCTACAATATTCAAGGTACTTTCCCTCCATGTGGCATAGTCGTGGGACAGCAATCACGGTAAACATGAAAATAGCTGATTTCTGTGATATGCCGTGGCGTATCATAAGAAAAAATCCCCTCAAAAAAGCTAAGAATGGGCAGCAGCAACCATCTCAGTACTTAACATAACATAACAATACCCAACAGTCACATACGTAGTCTTGATCACACAGGATTCCCTGTGTCGTGGGTATCAGGACCTATGAGTAACATGGTACCATAACACCCAGACCCGGAACAAATATTTGCAGATCATACAAACATTTGTCCCGCTGCGGGATTCGAACTCACAACCTCTTATCTCAGCCGGCTACTGTGCCGCAGAGGTCGTTTCACTTAGCACGTTACTTAGCACCAATACTGGGATCACTAATCAGCCTGCCAAACATGGTGTTTAGATAAGATAAGATAATATTTATTCACAAAAAAAACTGAACATAGAGGAACTAAATAGTGCTTTCATGGCAGTTAAACCCAATTCAAGCAGCTACCGGATGTTTATGGCAACTCCCCCATTGCATTATAAATGGTGAAGGCCTCATCAGTGGAAGTCAGCAGTGGACGTCAACTGACTGATGATGATGATGATTTACCTCGGTTTTACCTCGAAAAGTATCAATGGAACCATTATGGGATCACTCAGGCGTCTGTCTATCTATCACAGCTTATTTTCTCTGAATCTACTGGAGTTGTTTTTTTTTTTAAATATTATAAATACATAAAAAAAAGTTTTTTTTGTCATTTTAAAATGCTTAGTTTAAGAGTTATAATGAAAATATGCGAAAAGTTACCGTTCTCCCCCACCCCCCTCCACTATCTCCAAAAGTACTAAGCCAAAAATTTTTAAGAAACATCTAGAATAGGCCTAACTCATAAAATAAAAATAATAAAAATAAAAATAGCCTTTATTCGCTGACTGCTACATTTTAAAATTTACAGTTTCCTTAATATTGTTATTACCTACTTAAATCTAAATATTAACTTATGACACCGGTAATTTGTCAGTCAGGTTGTCCTTTGACATAGGCCTCCTCCATTCTGCGCCATCGCCCACGATCCACGCTTGGCCCAAGCGTGGACCTAACTCAAAGTTTACAGGAAATAAAAAGATAAAGAAAAGATATGGCAGCTTACTTGTACGGAACTCTCTCCACGCGAGTCCGACTCGCACTAGACCGGTTTTTTTAAAGATAGACAATATTTATCTACTTAATCTGTCTGCAAAACGCATGAACAGTGCGTATCAGCATGACTCGTTCCAGGAAGTAGATCCTGTTCCTGTCACACCCTGAGAACGGGGACGCTGTTGGTGATAACAATAATGTAAAGTTATTATCTAACACATACAACATGTTATGAGCGTGACGTTTATTCTTTATGGTATATAATAGTACATTACTGTCTAGGGCTGAAATTGAGCAGTTTCCTGCCGGTAGTATACCTACTGCTGTTTACCCATGTCGCAGCCATGGGTCCATTTGATATATTTTCTTGCCCCAGGTCATTTTATGACCCACCTGTGGGAGACAGTGTGCCAAGTTCTTCCAGCGGTTCTTTATGATGATTGATGATCAGTAAATATATCTTCAATGAGGAGGTAGAATTAAAGTATGACCAAAAACAAAAATTGGAAAATTTTAAAAAAACGACTTCTTTACAGAATTACGAACGCAATTTAAACCCACTTATATATTACGTTGTACTTTTGCTTATTAAAACAATTTAATCATCCAATTAGTGGGTGCATAGATCCATTTATTACGAGGAATGATCTAGTTGTTTGCGCTTTGATTCCATTGAATATTTGAATGTAAACATTATGTACACACCCATACTAAGCATAATAATAATATGCACTGACCCGGTGCCGATAAGAAACCAACAAATGCGTAATATGCATGAGATCACCGGATAATTTAGGTAAATACTCACTGATTACAGTGCCACAAACTTTTGTACTTGTGGCGTTTACTTGTTATTGTTACTTCAACATTGTCCATTCTATCCAATAAGTGATGTGCAGGTCTATTCTCTGTCTCACGACAGGTATGCAATAGGCGTAAATTGTGCAATCAAAGGTATCTTTTGTATGCGAAAAGCTTAGAATAAAGACTGAGTCCTTATTCTAAGGCGAAAAGCGACGTTTGACAGCTAATTTACGCCTGTTGCGTCGCGAGATAGAGAATACGGGGGCCGACGTTGCATTGTTTTCAAAGGAGATGTTTCATGAATGTATGGAGCTTGGGCCTGTACTATGTACAGTATATATAAATATAGCTAAGCAATATAGAAGCCATTTTTTATTGTTTATTTTCCATAATATTACTTCGTGTTAGTGTACATTCAAGATTATCTTCGCCAAAGAGAGCTATCACACACAAGGAAATCACACAAGGAACCAGTTTTGTTGAGCGTCAATGACACTCAACAAAACTGTCAGTTGTCAAAAGTCACTCGACTGTCATGGCTGCTCTAAAAATCGGGTAAAAAAAACTGTCATATTAAAAAACTCGTAAATAAACATTTTTGTACAGCTGTTGCTTCAAGTTAATAACATTGTATTTTTATGAAAATCCCTTGTTTTTATATTTTTCTGTGCAGTGTACTAAGGAGCAAGCCCAGGATGAAACATCTCCTTTCTGTCGTGGTTATTACGTATTCTATGCTGAAGGTCTGATTCTGTAAGCTTCAGATTGGTTTTTAACCGATTTCACAAAAAGGAGGGGGTTCTCAATTAGGTTGTTTTTTTTTATGTTTGTTACCTCTTATCTCCGGCGTTTATGAACCGATTTGGAAAATTCTTTTTTATTTGAATAGATATACTTCCAGATTCGTCCCATTTTTTTCAGAATCCAGTTCTAATGATGGATTCCATGAGGAATTGAGGGAACTCCTCAAATATTGTAGGCATACATATGGCGATTTTGATATTTTCAGCAACAAACCAAGCATTTGCATTCAGAAAGTGTCATAATCCTTTCACCACTATGGTTCTTTCATCATTTTTTTTTCATCCATATATTTAGTCGAATACAATGGCGGAAGTCGGTTTTTTAAGTTATTTATTTTATAAAAATATTTAATATAGATCTTTTTTTTCTAACTTTATGTTTATATTTTTGTAAATCTGAAATATCTTTCAGAACAAAGCAAGTTCATGATAAATTGTATAAGATTCTCATAGTGGAGAGTATGTTCTTCTGTGGCACTGTCGATGCGGGTCAAAAAGTTCATTCAGTAATCTCAGACAAATGGCATAACAATTGCTTTTACAATGGAATAAAACAAGAAACAATTAAGCTACGTTTATGTCCTCATTTATATATCATAAAAGCCGATAATTAGGTACCTACAGTAGTGTTTGTTGTGTAGACATTTATACAATGCTCGCCAAATAACTTTGCTCGTATGACATTAGCGTATGCATCTTATTGGTAGTTATTACCTAAGTATTTACACTTTCACAGTCGGATAGTGACTTTGTAGATATGAAAGTTCAAGTCTGATAATCTGCTTCTGATTTTTAACAAAATTGTAAGAGATCACAATAATATGTGTGCAAAGCTGCCCAAACTAATGGAACAGCAATTATATAACAGACTTCCCCTAAACTTAAAATTAATAAAAAGTGAGGATAAGTTTTTTCAGGAAACTAAGAAACTGTTGCTTAACTAAACGCTATACAGCATCAAGGAGTTTTTGCAAAACGATTACAGCCTTTTTAACGTAGAAACGGTGGAACTACCAATTTTAAATTAGCGTGTAGGATTGTAGCGAGTGCTGTACTTACCTACCTTGGATTATTTACCTTGGATTTTTTGAACTATTTTGACCTCAATATTTGTTTTGTTTTTGTCTGTTATTTATAATTTATTTCATTAGTTATTAAGGAAATGACATTCGCCCCTCTACAGCGAAGAAAATTAATTAAATTATTATGTACCTATATGAGAATATTGTTACATATTTAAATTGTTGGTAAGTCATAGCCTGTGCACCTTATTTTTACATTTGTTATTGTGTTAACATCTATGGCAATAAAACATATTCTATTCTATTCTATGAATTCCTAATCGCGATGGGGCGACGCGACCTCTATAAATAAAGGGTGAAGCGTGGTGATAACTACCAACCCCCTCCCCACTTCCATTATGGTAAAGACGACGATAAGACGGCCCCCCAGTGAAGGTAGTCGGTGGATGGAGGTGGCCCAATACCGTGTATTCTACTGGGGAAGACTATGCCCAGTATGGAACTTCTACAGGATGATAAACATGAGGTGTTTGCTGATGATGATATTTTGTTACATCTCAAGATAGAAGATTTGGTAGTGGAACCTGGCCTCTTCAATTTGACAGCCTGTGCTGCGGTGGCAGGAGTTTAAGTGATGACTTTTTCGGTCCACGGCAACGCCGCAATGGCACTGGGTGGGCACATCTGTTGTGGCTCCAATTCTAAAGCTTACTGACAATGAAAATGTGGTGTTTTCTAAGAGTGACCCTATGTATGCTGAAGGCAAATTTTCCCATGTAGCCTGAAATAACATATAATATAATTTTTTCTTCTTCCAGTTTGGTGTCAGGCGCTTCCCGCCAGTCTTCCATTCTTCCCATCCCGGGTGGGTGACCCCAACGAGATCTCGGAACCAGGGATGCGCATACCAGCAGAGTTGGTCAGGGCGCGCGTGAGGGAAGGAGTCCCGCCCCCATTGTGCGTTGGCAGGTGTGGTGCTCCGCCTGTGGGACCGGTCTGTGCTTTCGACGCAGTGGGAACTGGAAGGACCTTTGCTACGCTATGCGAGCTGGAAGCTGTGTCATGTCGCGAGAGCACGTGTAAGTAAACATAGAGAAAAGAAGGTTGAGATAAATAGACGTTACTTAGCACGTACTTATGCTTAGCATTGTCCCTGTCTAGCACGCGTGTTTTAACATTTGTGTGACAGTGACAAGAACAGTTCTAAGCATTAGTACGGATTAAGTAACGTCTATTTATCTCGACCTTAGAGTAAGCCACTAGGTTGATGAACAATCTGTTTAGCGACAGGATACTCTGCACAGATTGTATTTCCACCTAGCAATCTGACAATCTACGCAGAGTCGCTACCCAGATTGACCCTGAACCCTTGGTTTCTTAAGAAGTGGTGACCTTCAAAAGACGGCCGTAAGTAAGACCACTTGCATAACAAACAAACGTTGAGATTAATTGAGGACCACTCAGTGTAGGAAGATCCTCTAACGATGAACCGACGACATTTTACAGGTCGCAAAAAGTCGGTGGATGGAGTGGAGGTAACTTAAGACAGTTCGTCGTGCTTTAAGGGGACTATATCCAGCAGTGGACTTCTACATGCTGATGATGAGTCGCAGATGGCTTAACTCATAGATGCGCTCATTGCAAGCTAACAATGATGCCCAGATTAATTTTGGTCCGTAGCGCATAGGCTCGGCCACAGTCTTTTTACAAAATGAACCCAATTAAACCTGTGCACTCATCACTCCAGATGGAACACCGCCCGGCACACAAACTATTGGTATCCATAGCGTCCTTGTGTTGTTCTGTCTTGAAAAAACGCATTATGATACTGACTTATTTGAAAAATGCGCAAACTGGGGTAGGGCTTGGTTTGGTAAAAAAAAATTTTGGGATCTTTACTATTTCCTGAAAATAATGAGGTTATAATATATCTTGCGCTGCTCATCTCCTGGTGTGATCCCTTAGTAAGGCTTTTACTATATCCACGGCAGAGAAGGAGGGGGTCTATTCATAGGCCGAACACACCAGAGGCCGTAGACAAAGTAACATTCTAATAGCGATGACGCCAGTAGAAAAGTCCAAAATGTATGGGATTGACGTAAGCTATCGATATGTCACGTGGTCTTTTGTATTGAATTACGACTAGAAATGGAATCGCTTCGAAGCGAATGCCGTTTGGCTAGGCCCTTACACAATCTAATTGTAAAATTGTAATTAATAATTTGTTAATTACCAGATCTTAAAATTTACAGAAGCAATGATCCCAAAAGTCGAAGAACAAAGTAATTTATTTTTATGATACCAATTCTGACAGAGCCAGTTTGCTCATTTATACTAAACCTAGAACTACAATTAAAATAAATAATTGTTAAATTCCAGATTACGCGATCACGAGCTTGGGCGAATGTTGATGGTACATCATGACATGAGCAACAGGTCTTACGTAATTATTTTAATTTGCTGATCAGTGTTAGCTTTATTTTATAAATTAAAATAGTTCATCATACCTATACATAAGGTTTCGTTTTTGCCATTTGGCTTCGAACGAAATTTTTCGAAAAAGGGATCAACATGAATTACCCAAAAATATGGTAAGCCATGGAAACTACTTCTTTATTTTGTGGTTTAATCCCGTGCAATTTTTTTTATTGCTGTTGCTCTTTTAATGCTTGAAATGCTGGTATATTTTTACTGATACCATCGTTTTTTTTATTTGTATTTAATAAGTACGCTGATTTGTTAAAAGGGCTTTTTTGACTTTAAGTTGTATTTGTCGAACATCTAAATCAAAAAAATGTTCAGTTATCTTGATTAGTGTAACAATACCTTACCAGACAGGCTTTGGTGCAAAAGTTCCTAAAATTCAAAATTCCCTATAATTTCTAAGTTAAGTAGACTGTAATTTTAATGCCAAAGTCATGTTCAAATACCTAAATTTTAGTTATTACTCTTAGAATTATAATAAAGTCCAGCATCCACTAAAGCAGAGAGAACAGATGTGTAAAATCAATCAATTCATCCAACTTAATTTATTTATACCTAACCCTTGAGGACTTCGAGCTTCAAGTCTCAAAACCAAGCTCATTATCCACATAAATAATAATGTGAGTTGATAAAACAATGTCTCTTCTCCACATTGGTAGATACTGGGTTTTATGAGTAAGGCTTCTTATTTATTGTACTAAGTACGAATATATTGGTAATAGTAACGAGCGACTGTTCCAGTCTCCGATATTGTTGTCAATATACCTAATTAATAGACAGATAAATTAGTTCAATAAAGAGTTCAATTAAAAAACTATCATTTTTGTTTACATATTTACTATAATACATATATATTATATATATATTGCTGCAACTATATGATCATGGTAAAGTATAGACAAATCTTGCATCCAACTTCTAACTTATGCCAATTCTGACATAGAATGGAATACACCCCATACACTACTGCACAAAATGTTTGGCTGTGGCATTGTCAGTCAACGAAAATTCGTAGACACCGTAGCCCGTAGCTTTCGTAGCTCATACAAAAGACATCGACGAGCGCAAATTGCTACGATGGCGATCAAAATTAATCGAATATTCTCTATCCATTGATGTGTATATACATGTTACGGTCAATGTAATAAATGTGGTATGTATTAGTAATTACCGGTACGTTATAATATAAATCATAAATCATAAAATGGTGCAAGGAAATATTTCTTTTGACTTCGTTCGTGCGTAGGTGTAGGTAATTGTAATGAGAAGTACTTAGACCTATCTACTATACCCAGTGTACCTATCTACTTACCTACCTGGGCCCCAATTCTACTAAACAAATTGTGTTTTAATTGTTAATTAATTATCACAAAATTGACATTTTTGACACTTTGGTATAGCAAGAGTGTCAAAAGTGATCATTTTGAGATAATTCATTAACAATACAAACACATTTTGTTTAGTAGAATTGGCTACTGGCCCTGGATCGGCTTTGTGACCAATGGTCAGATTAGCCCCATTATTCGCTATGACCAAACGTGACATAACGCGGGCTCGTTACGATATCTGCGTGGAATCATCGCTAAATAGCATGTCACACGTCACACGTTATTGACAAGGAATCTCTTAGGTCATAGCGAATAACCACCTTAGATTAATTAGTTAGATTAATTAATTAATTCGTGGTTAGATTAATCTAACCACGAACACGCTATCAGATGACTGGTCAAATCAATACAAGAAAGTTATAAGCTGAATTTCCTACTAAAATAAACCTCAAAAACTACCTAGTGGCTCCTAATTAATAGTAAATGATTAAACACTTTTTGTTATGTAAACTACGCATTCGAGATAGAGACTTTGTATCTATCAAATTAAATGATTCAGCATTCTGATTCTGCCCCATGTAGGGGTGGTATAGAAAAAACCCTAAAATGTGTGTTCCACTATTTGTTTTGCAGAGTATTTACACCATGTTGGAGTTAATCGCACCACATGTTAGTATTCTCTCTTAAAAACTTTGACACCTCGTTGTATCCTCTGTTAGTTTTGACAAACCTTCGAATTCGTTTTACGCCAGTGGTTTTTTTTATAGCTAATTGTCACACACTTTAAGTTTCTTAAATATAAACATTCCCCTTTGCACAGTTTAATTACCTTTTCACCCCTCAAGGGGATAATTTTTGGCAATCGGCAAAACATGTAATTTTTTTTCTTAATTTTAATTCAAAGTTATAAGTTGATACTTGCATATTTTTGAAAACCCATACAAACTTTATTACCTGTTTACCCCTTTCAAGGAGTGCGTGCGTGATAAAAACTCTCCTAGTCTCCTCCAAGTTGGACCACAAGCTTACACATATTGAAAGTCTCATCAAAATCAGTTTTCTAGTTTTTGCGTGATGAGAGCACAGACTGTTTTGTTAATGTTATTAAGTACCCCTGGGTTTTCGGAAAATATTTGTAATATACAGATATTTTGACCTTTACAGTTTTATTCCCTTATGATCGAATTACCTTAAACGCGAGATGCCAATGAGGCCATTATACCTAAACATGAGATTTGCCAAAAAAGCTGTTTACCCTAAACGTAAAATGCCAAATAAAGCAGTATGCCTAAAATGTGAAATTGACAGAGAAGCAGTAAGTCTAAATTTAAATGACCTGTAAAGCAGTTTGCCTTAAATACAAGATGACCTAGAAGCGGTAAGTCAAATAAGTTAGTTGACTGTTGGCAAAGCCTTAAATATCAAGAGTATGGTTAGTATAGATTCCTTAACCTTAACGATTTCGGTTAATGTAATGTTAATGTTTAATACACTCAATAATAAAAAAACTAACAACCTGCCTATTGATTCATAATGGTATGAGCGAATTATTAATAAAAGCCGGTCAATATTAATAATACCCAACTCACTACTCTGACCGTGACAAATATTACTAAAGTGAAGTAAGTACGTGATCTAACATTTACTTACATAACATTAATATATATAATTTATAATAATATACGTTTACATTAACATTACCAATGTTAAAAATACTGTTATTATTCAACTCTGCAATACTAATTGTGTTTTCCACAAATACTCTTGAGACTATATAAAAATACACGATCAATTACTTAAAACAAAGTAAATTTTTAGAAAAAAAAACCCAACATCTTTCAAAAAGTGCTGAATCAATTTCGATAAAATTAATATGGAACCACCTATGAAAAAAAATCACCTACCAAATAAAAAAATTATCTTCAAAATCATGTCATAATTGGCGGAGTATAATCACGTAACAAACATACAAAAACATACATCAGTCGAATTGAGAACCTCATCCTTTTTTTTGAAGTCGTTTAATAATACTGAACGATAAACAAGTAAATTAGGTACCTATTACGATTACGTAATAAGACATAAATCTTCCGACATACCATTTTGACATAGTAGAGGGTTAACAGTTTCATCAAACAGGATGCACTGCACAGCGAGTACACAAAGTGCCTGGCGATGTTAGTCAAACAGTTTGTTTACATTGAATGGTGTTTGAACTTGCGGTCTAGATATTCTGGTTTTTGTAGTTTCAAAAATAAGCTCTTGTAGTTTTTAAAAATAATATAATAATTCTGACACCGACTGGATGAACCGTAGAAAGTTTTTTATACAACGGCTCACCTCTCAGATTATACTTGAACACGCATTGGTGACGGTTGATTGATACCCACTACTGGATGGCCTCCCCCATTGAATGCAAAGAGGGGTTTTCCATAATCGCGACGCTTGGTATTCGGATTAGTGATCGCAGTATTGGTACTAACTACTCAGGTCGTATACTTCACGGTGACTTAGTCTAACTAAGCCTTACTTTGAAATCATCTGTCTCTCTCTAATGCGCGTGTTTTAACATTTGTATGACAGTGACGAGACGATTTCAAAGTAAAGCTTAGACTTAGTCACCTTACTTAGGCTTAGTCAGTCTTAGTGAAGTACAGTCTATTTATCTGGACATTAGTCAGCTATTATATATGGTATATTCCGGCCGGACACACCACGGCCATAAAATTAAGCAAATATGTTTACGTTGATTGGCGACACGCAGTCTAGATAATTAATCTGTTATTCTCTAGGCTGCTTCGATGATGAACTTGAAATGACCCAAGACTGTAAACATGTACCAAGTTATCTCCAAGGCCATATTCGATTACTGGAATCGAAGATTACTTATGGACTTTATTCATAAACTTCAGTGAAAGGAACTTTACTACAATGGGGAAAAACCCAAAAAAATGGACAAGTGTGAGCGAGACTCGCTCTCTGAGGGTTCCGCAGGGCTATTGATTACCTACTTTATGTATATACCTAACTCGATAGCAAACAGCTATTGTTTGTTTCCAACATTTCTTTCTGTACCTTTGATAAACAATACACGCTCAAACGTAGAAACCTGTAAGTAGCCTTATGTTTGTTTATAAATGATTATTTAGTATACTTAAATTTTTTTTAATTAAAAAAAAACTATTCGTCAGGTTTGCAACAGGCATAAATTGTGCAATCATTGCTGTCAAACGGTAACTTATGTATGAGAAAAGCGACGTATGACAGCAATGATCGCACAATTTACGCCTGTGGCAAACCTGTCACCATCTCCATTCCTACCTCTACCCTTTTCTCAGCTACGCACTTGGATGCGGCTTCGCACCCTAAACTAACACAACGAGCGTTGGGCACGGACCAAGGATTGCAGACAGTCAAGAGCAGCCCTTTCGGCTGTCTCACCACGGCTCACGCGTCGTCTGCTCAACCTTTCAAGACCAGACCTTTGTACCATCGTGGGGACACTCACAGGCCATTGTCTCCTGAACAAACACCTCTACAACATCGGAGCCACAGACAGCCCACTCTGCAGGGGGTGTCTGATCGAAGAAGAATCGGCTGCCCACGTAGTCCTGGAATGCGTGGGAGTAGCAGCTCAACGTGAACAAATCCTCAACAACCCGAGGTCACTCCGCGATGCCTGCGAAGACAGCGAGGAAGCTTCTGTGCTTCTGGACGGAGTTAGGCTGGCTAACTATCTAGCTAGTTTACTCTCACGCATAATGGACCATCCATAGAGTACGAATGCGGAAAAGGGAGTTTTTTAACATTAACATTAACATTGTCGCTAGATAGAGAATACGGGTTCCGATCTGTAAATTATTTCGAAATCGTCCGAGCCCTTTTCGAGTTTCAGCCAATTTTTCCTCCAAATTTCAAGGGTAAAAAAGTCAAGATTTTAGAAGCTTCCTAGCATTCCAAATTCAAAAGAACTTTGATGTTACTGGAAGTGCCCTAGTGGTTTTTCATTTTCACGATTTCCATACAAAAATCATCAGCCGAGAGACATCCAATGTTGGACAAAGGCCTGCCAATTATTCATCATCATCAATTCCAATCATCGTCATCATCATCAGCTTCTATAAGTCCTCTGCTGGGCATAGGCCTCCCCCTAGAATGTTACGACGAACGGACTTGAGACGCCTCCATCCACAGACTTCCTACGACCTTTATAATGTCTTTAGTCCATCAAAAGGGAGGTCTCTACTCCATCGTCCAGTTTTTTTGTGTGTTCCAGTAGAATTGGAAAAACGGAACACTTATGCAAACACATCGAGGTCTACAATATTTTTTCGAGTCCAAAATTATTTCATTGCACCTTAGTTCCTATTTATCCTGTTCTGGTCATCATCAGACCCTGAAGTTTGCGGGAGAAGACATATCATTATTATTATCAGCAGCCTTTAGACTTCCACTGCTGGACGAAGCCTCCCCCATGAAATACAATGGGGGGAATTGCCATAATCACCACGCTTGGCAGGCGGATTGGTGATCGCAGTATTCATGTCAAGAGGACGCTGCTGCCCGTCCCCTGGTGTAGGTCTTAGGCCGGACTTGCCACGGCACATATCATATCTTAACTTGAGTTTCAATTCAACTTAAAGATTCACCTTCAGTAGTAACTATACTAGATCCCGTTAATCATCAGACAATGTAGCCTGATGTCATCAAAAAACAAATTTGAGCTCAAAATGATGGTACTAGCTGCAAAAATATGTCAAAAATAGTGTTCCGAGCTGATGCTTCCAGAAATGGCTGCACCAATTTCCACCTAATAATAATAAGCTAAGCTAAGAATAATCTCACTAACAACAACTTTCATAAAAAAGAATCCAATTTAAATCAGCGCATCCATTTCATAGCTATGAGGTCACAGATATACAAACAAGCAAACAAACACACCGTGACCTATAACTTACACCCATTTTTAATAGAGTGTTCAATACAATCTACAACAGAAGATTTATGTACTCCAAGTTATATACAATCTTTCGGAACTACTCCAAGTTATCGAAACAACATCTTATTTTAGATATAGGTTTATTTTAACGTTTTTAATAAATTTCAACGCACATATACGCTTTATAACTACTTAATAACTAGTTTACAAAAGCCATTAAATTAAAAAACTACTTTGGAATTTAAATAAAACAAAAGAGCAAAAAGACATAAGGGGCCGTATTCACAAACAACATCACGTTCTGGAACATGCACGTGCAACAACTTGCACTAGTTCTTCACGCACATGCACTACGTGGTTTAAGAATACGGCTCATTGCTACTTCTAGAGTCTAGTTCTAAAGAAAAAGCTACAACTAGCATCCATCACAGCTTCTTTGATGTTAGGTTTAAAAATATACAAAGCAATATCTTATTTACTACGGTTAATTCATTTTAAAATACGTGTTAAAATGCTAATCTTTAGAGGCTAGTTTCGAATGGTGACTTAGGAGAGACGGATGCCGTCGGATCCAGGACATTCGCCTTTGCTGATCTTCGCTAGAGCTGAAATATAACACATAGTTAATTAATGAAATGAATGAACTAAACAATACCTGCTCTATACACGATGGAACTAACTTCTCCTTAACAGTCAAACGGGACTTTCACCATGGTTCTCAATCGATAACAAAAAAAATGGTTATAGGTATATTAAAGGTTGCCTGGAAGAAATCGCTCTCAGCGATAAGGCCGCCCATTGAACTGCTAATTTTAATAAATCCTGTTATGTATTCC
The DNA here is from genome assembly GCA_951392215.1 of Epirrita christyi. NCBI lineage: Eukaryota > Metazoa > Arthropoda > Insecta > Lepidoptera > Geometridae > Epirrita > Epirrita christyi. Next base: position 4,983,009 of record OX595843.1, read on the forward strand.
TGGTGTACAATAAAGTGTTAATCTATCTAATTTATCTATCTACAACTTTTTATGACATCACAAAACTTACTGGGTGTTATTATAAAAAATACCCTTAGTCTGGGTTTAAACCAGGACTACCTAGTCTAGGATTAAATATCAATCTAGGGTATATACGACCGTTATACAAAAGCAGATGGTTTGTTTTCCAGAAGCAGCTTTCGAGCTAGATATTTCGCGCTTATGCCAAAAATGACATAAGCTTAGACTATCTCTGGTTTATCTAAAACCATGGAAGTAATAAGTACTACGTACGTAGTACTTATTACTTCCATGTCTAAAACCAGGCAGCCCCCTAGTTTAGCAATGGTCTATAAATTGACAGTTGATTGCTTGTTGGAGGTAAGAATTTGGACATCTCAATTGTGATGTGACACAATCCGTCAGTTTGATACTTTGTAAATTTGCGAAATAGCGCCAGAATTGATTTCGGAAAACAAACCATCTGCTTTCGTATTTAAAGTCGCATATGCCTAATGTCGATATTTAATCCTAGACTAGTACGCCAGGACTAAATTCAGATTTAGTCCATGTTCTGTAATAAGGCCGACTGTGACGGGTAGAGATCGAACCCGTAAACTACTCCTAGATACGGGGAATTCCCATATAATGCAATGAGCCCCCTCATTGCATTATAGGGGAATTCCCCTTATCTATATTACACTCGAGAGCAATGAATCCGGGTCACTTAAAGAATGTTAAAAATCTCGGAAACTAAAAATGATAGATTAATGCAATAAATTGTATTTAATAGACAATGTAATACTCCTTAAATGAAGGTAAAAAAAATATGAGTCACCATACATTTTATTAACACAAAATTACATAAAGAAAAAAACTGCTGATCTCTCCTTAAAACAAAAATAGGAAACATTAAATTTTTGAACTTTATTACGATTTTCTTGAATTTTAATACTTCGTATTGCCTCCTCGTGCTTCCATTACTGCGTTTACGCGGTTTGGCATGCTGTACACCAAGTTCCTTATACGATTTTGGGGAATATTCTCCCATTCCTCTGTGAGAGCAATTTTGAGCTCACGAAGCGTGATTGGGGGAGGGTTTCGTTGTTTTACGCATCTGCCTAGCTCGTCCCAAGCATGCTCGATCGGGTTGATATCCGGGCTGCGCGCTGGCCACTCCATACGAGTAATGTTCATCTCTTGAAGGTAGTCATTCACAATCCTACCTGTATGAGGTCGGGCATTGTCATGCATAAATATAGCATCCTCACCTAAATTGACCATAAATGGACCAACGTGATCATTGAGGATTTCTTCCACATATCTTACGCTAGTTAAAGAGCCGTTTTCTATGATCACCAGCTCTGTGCGACTTTCAGAAGAAATTCCGGCCCACACAAGTACAGACCCACCACCGTAGGCTACTTTTTCTTCGATGCATGCTTGCTTGAATCTTTCCCCTGGTCTTCGATACACTCTGTGTCTTCCATCGTGCTTGTAGAGCATAAATTTTATATTAAATACAATTTATTTTTAGTTTCCGAGATTTTTAGGATTCTTTAAGTGACCCGGATTCATTGCTCTCGAGTGTATTTGCAATAATCACCACGCTTGGCAGGCGGATTGGTGATGGCAGTATTGGTATTGAGTACTTAGGTGGATGCTGCTTCACATTCCCTTAGTCGGTTTTTACGACATCCACGGGAGGACACGGAGGAGTCTATTTTTAGGCCAGACACACCACGGCACATCATCTTCATATAGTACTTATTGTATATACACAGTTAAAAAAAAGAAAGAACTACCTAATAGGAAACTAGGTCTCCTTTTTAACTTATACAAACAACTTTTGACGACCTCTGTGGCGCGGCGGGCGAAGGTTCGCCTGCGACGCAGGAGGTTGCGGGTTCGATTCCCGCCTCGGAACAAATATTTGTACGATTTGCAGATATTTGTTCAAGGTGTTCTGGGTATTTTCTATGTATAATCAAAAAATATCTATCTATTAAGTATTGTATAAAGTATAGTTAGTATTGTATTAAGTATATCGGTTATCTAGTACCCATAACACAAGCTCTGCTTAGCTTGGGGCTAGATAATGTTTTGTGAAATGTCCAGCATTTATTTATTTTATTTATTAACTCAGATTCTTGAAACACTTAAATTAATATTATATATCTTTTTAATATTAATTGAAGTGTACTCAAGTTCAAGAATGAGGAAGGGAAATACTATAAAGGATGTTCAGTCTGCAAAGATCTGTATCTATAATAATCTCGGGGTTTTAAACAACTTGTAACAAAGGAAATAAAAAATGCAATACGCACTGAGTCATTATAGTGCTCACCGTGGTATGATCAACTCTAGTTCACCGTGTATGACGGTGTGAGGTAAGCGTGGCAGAGTGGACTATTGTTACTTGTCTGCCAACCGTGTCGTGACTCAAGTGCCTTTTTTTCATCATGGTGACAGGTTTACCTTCTATTCTGAGGGTTTACTGCTTTTATGAGTACTACATTTTGACTATAGGAGTGTTTGGGCTGTGCAATATCTTTTTCAGATAAAAAATCAAAAGAATCAAGGATTTTTTTTTCTTTTTCTATGTGTCGCGAATCTGGCAGCTTTCTCACAGAAACAGTAAAAATAATGCATCAGGGCAGGCAACGCATTGATAAAGTGATATAAGTGATATCAGAATGTGACCGAAACTTGAACATATAAAATTGAATTATTAATCCTTGCAAAAATAAATCCGGAAATTCCGGCTAGAATTTTAGCTCTTCACTCTTTCCAACAATATATAACACTATCCTACTCTAATCTACTGTCGCTATGCGAGTTGAATGTAGAATAGATTGTTTGAATTATAGAATGTGAATAGAATAACAATTTTCACTTCATTCAATTCACAATTCAGTCTCGATTCTGACAACTTTCGGTGTGACTACGAGATTTGGCCTTCTAACATTTATAAAGAACTTAGGCATAATCTTTAGCTTCCAAGCTTTAGGTATACAGATTTACAGATTTAAAGATTACATTGATTAACTCTTTATCGTTCACCAGGAATACATAATAGGATTTATTAAAATTAGCAGCACAATGGGCAGCCTCATTGCTGAATTTCTTCCAGACAACTGGTAGGCAGGTTTTTTTTTACTAGATGATGGTGTATAGCTGTCTCATTCCAGGCATGAGTAGAGTACCTGCCTTATGGCTTCTTATGAAGCTGGAAAAATGGGAAGAGCCGAACATTGGGCTCACTGGTGCACCTTGGAAGAGACCATGGCCGGCCCTTTGATATTCCATGATACACTAGCATTTGCTCGCGGCTCTGCCCGCGTGTAACAAAATTACATAAATACATTCATTAATTAAATCCGTTCGGTAGTTTTTGCGTGAAAGAGTAACAAACATCCAGCCATCCATCCATCCTCACGTTTATATTCATTTTATTAGTAGGATCAGAAGATAGGATAGGATAGGATTGAGAGTAGTAATTACTCAACCCTAATAAAGGATCTTCTTCAGGGTGATGACACGTTTCCTCCGCATCACACTCACCTTGAAGAAGACCCTCGATTAGGTTTGAAACCTGTTGATACCTTCATCAAAATACCCGTACGTGAAGAATTCCCGTTTTATAAAATTAATGATAATAATTCATGAAAGTTATTTTAGTAAAATTTTCTTTTTCGTGTCATTGGTTTTTTCTTGGTCACCGAGTTTTTTTTTTTTTTTTCAAATCTGCTATCGGCTGTTTATCCATAATCAGATGTGTTCTGGGTTGATTGGTGGTTTAGGTGTTATCCCAATGAATGACACGATTCACCGAGATTAAGTAAGATTACTTACTATCTTTGTTATCGCAGTTGTAGTTATTCATAACACACTCGCTGCCAAAGGACTTGGGTTTGTCGCCAGTCTTGCCGGCGCAGACTGGTTCGAATTTGACCTTGGTGCAGTCGTGCATGCAGGCCTTCTTGCGGTTCGCCTCTTCCTTTAGCTTCTTGATGTCTGTCTTGTCGGGGTAGCAGGACACAGCCGCTACTAAGACCACTGTAATTGAAATGTTTATTCCTATTAACATAACATAACACCCAACAGTGACATACATAGTCCTGATCCCACATTAGGATTCCCTGTGTCGTAGGTATCAGGAACTACAAGTACCATGGTGCCGTGGTATTAAGGTGATGCCGAATAAGATAGCGGAAGATATTTGATGGGGTGTCGTAGAAGAAATTGCTGATTTATTTGAGGCGCTTCTCCGATAAGCAATGGCCATCACCGCCGCATATTTTATTATTATTTAATGTTATTTTATTGTGTACAAATAATCAACTACAAAAAATGAATCTAAAGGCTACACACTATGCCGCCGACAAGCCCGAGGCAAGCTAAGGTAAGCGAAGCAAGCGTCGGCGGCATGCTCGGCGGCACACTATGCCGCCGGCTGTACCGCCGGCATAGTGTGTAGGAGCCATAAAACCTAACCTAACTGTTCAGCCGGTTGAATGCAATAAAATGCTTTTATCCTGAGTTTGGATCCTAAGTTTGGTTTTATTCTAAGTTGGCTTTCATGTTTTTTGTTTTAAAAACCTGTTTTTTAAAGTTTTAATGTGCTTTAGTCATTATTCTATGGTTTGAACTTGAACCAACAAAACTAGCCATACATGACAGCTCTACCGTTAACCGTCGAAATTTTTCGCAGTGTAACTGATTTGATATCCTGGCTACAGCATCCGGTTAGACATCAGATTATTTAGTTTTATCGTAGCTACCGATCGCTCTGGGAAATGTGACAATAAAAGACGTAAAAATTCTTTGTTCTCGAGGCACCATACAGGTAGGATCATTAAATCAAGCCAAGCCTTGTTTGTGGCCTTAATTCTTCTAGGTTTGGTCGCGTTAGAACAGGAGTAGTAGTAAGTTTAAAAGACGATTTAAAATTATCCTTGTGACTTCAATGATTAAAATACTTTTGACTTCAACTTTGACTTCGAATATATTTGCAAGAAGTAATATGTCTGAATTGGGAAAGTTCGCCCTCTAAGGGGTCCAAAAGGGGCTTTTAATGTAAAACCAAAATGCTCTGTATTTCGGAAACGGTTGGTAGTGATGCTTGAAATTTCACATGTAGATTCTTCAAATGAAATTAACAGCGATACCTGAAAATTTTCCTGAAAACAGGCACGGCTACGTTTTCTTTGTGAAAAAATACACTACGTTTTGGCCTGATTTTAGTTTATTTCGATGCAGTAAAAGTTAGTTACACGGTGTAGTATTTTAATCACAACAGATAAAAATGTTTTAGGACATCAAGTTTAAAATGGGACCACTAAATTGAACAACTCAAGTGCTGTGTTGTTTCAAAGGTTGTTGCACGCTGTGGTTGTTGAGATCTCAATATTTTCAGAACCTCAAGGTTAAAATATGACCCCTAAATTGAAAAACTGGGTTATAGGAGTTTGTAGGGGTTTTAAGGTTTGTTTGTTTCACTGCGGCCGCATTAACTTGTTCCACGCGGACAAAGTCGCGAACGGGTCAGCTTATAACATTATAGTAACTTACAATATACTTCCTATAATATGCATATGATAGTTATTTTAAACTAGTGTTAGGGGTTACCGAATTAAGTTTTTTTTAAATAAGACAAAGAACTTGTTAATAATAAAAAATAAGAGGTAGATAAGGATCATGACCTGATGATGAACCCGCTCGCTTATTGTGTATCTTGCAATAGCAAAGCAATAGCAATAAACGCGCGATTATCGCAGCTAAATTGCTAATTCGTATTACGTACCAGCGAATCCAGCGATAGCAAAGCATTTTTTGTTACATCTAGCAATCGATCGCGCGATAATTGTACAATAATTGCTAATTGCTGGTCGCTAATTTTAGGTAATAGGCATGCCGGAGGTGTTCAACGGAAACTGGTCAACAGATTACAGTATACCTAGTAATTGGGTTTTTTTAAATGTTTTTGTGAGGCGGTTGACAATAGCCAGGGTCTGATGATAAAACCGGGAGGAGTTCAACGCACCTCCTCAATGGATTACAATAGAATGGTCATGTTTGGTATCATTATAATGGTTTTCGCATGACGTTTGGCAATACATGACAATCAGGGTTTGATAATGAAGATGAAAGGTGTTCAACGGACACTCCTCAATGGATAACAGTAGAAGGGTTGTGTTGGGCTCTATTGTATTGGTTATCTGACTGGTTTTGTTAGGTGCGAAGTCGAGAAGATGTTCAATGGAACTCATTCTTCAATAATAGTTGTAAACGTATATACGCCGTGTTTAGGCCTTTTTAATTGTTTTTATCATTATCTTTGGTAGAGGCTGATAGAGTCATTGGAAGACAAATAATCTTCGGTAGAAGCTGCTTCCAGGACACAACGCTTCACCCACACATAACTACATTAAGTATGTACATTCACAACAGTTTATTTAATCTAAAACGCGTAGTACGAAATAGCACACGGATAAAATCGTGAATTCGTATACAAATAAAATATCCCCCATAAATTATCCCATTGAATTCTTACTTATAAAGCCGGCAACCTAGATGCGAAATGCCATGTATTGAGTCCAAAGATTTATCTGTCGGTCATTGTTGAAACTGGTTTCATTCGCACTTTTCCAAGTCTAGAGGAAGTTGCAATAAGACCATATAGATACGAAACTCTTATACTAATTCTTCGTACCAAAAAAATACTTCTTCACCCCACATTATGTTTACCTCAGTACTCGCTTTGACAAGTGACTTGTCAGGCACCAGAGTGCGATTTTAGTCATAACTCACTAGTTTAGACTAAAATCGCACTACGTTTACTGACGTTTGTCAGTAAAATTGTCGTTTATTCCACGATTTTCAAATTTCTATACATCTGAAACTCATTGATAACTAAAATTCTTATTCCTATGATATTAATACAAGTGCCTCCTCCAATAAATCTCTGAAAAACGGTGATTTGCGGCCTTTTTGATGACATTTAGTCACTCAGTTACTTTCAAAAATCGCACTCCTGGCAGATTTTTCCTTTGAAAACTATAATACTTTTTGTCTTTACAAAGAAGTATCAAATTACACATAAAGAGGGAGAGGCCTATGTTTCGTAGTAAACCAATGAAGATGGATTATTGTGTGGGAGTTTCACTTCTATTAGGTTCCTCGTAAAGTCCTACGCCAGAAACTGACCTCAAGGTACGGATGGCATAAACAGGAAGACGCGCCACTTATGCGATCAACGTCAATTTTCGTGTCACGGCTCAGAAAATTATGCTAACAGATAAACCAGCCCGTAAAGACCACATAAAATGCAATGAAGGACTAAACCAAGCAGGATGGTTATAAATCTACAATTTCTAACATCTGTATGTAGGTAAGTATACTTACTTATTATCTATGTACTTATAATTACCTGATTACAAATACAACAGCAGACTCTACATTGGTAGAGTCTGATGTTATATTTGTTCCTTTACCATAACTCGTCAAATAGATGTAGGTACCTACGTTTTTTACCTACCATTGGGTAGGTATGTCTATTTCACGAGTTATGGTAAAGGAAAGGAAAGGAAAGTCAAAAGAAAATCAAAAGAAAAAGACCTATTCCACTAAGTTCTACTATAAGTTCATCCAGTTGAACTTATTGGACAAAAAAGTCCAATTATTTCAACTTTATGCTAATTAAAAAAAAAAAAAAATGAAAAAAAAAAAAAAAAATATTAGTTGAAATAAATGGACATTTTATGTCCACTAAGTACAACGATCTATTTTAAAAATATGTAGGTACTTTATACATCAAATCAAAAATTTTTTTTTTTTTAGAAAAATGTTATCTTATTGGTCATGAATTGCCGTGGTGTGTTCGGCCTAAGAATAGACCCCTCCCTTGGATGTCGTAAAAGCCGACTAAGTAATTACACCGGGGGATGGGCAGCAGCACCAATCTGCGTGCCAAGTGTGGTGATTATGGAAAATCCCCCCTTGGCATTCTATGAGGGAGACCTTGTGTAGCAGTGGACTTCTACCGGCTGATTATGATGATGGAGATTGGTTATGAAACAAACATTAACATAATGACATAATAATGCAACCATTATGTCAGCATTTACGTGTTATCAGGTTGATTATGAGACACATCTACACACGCTTTCAAAGAATTTCTGAAGTAAATAGAAGGTACTTCGTTACTGTTTCTGCAGTGGATGTAATTCGATAAATTACTAACAGGGTCTATTACGAGTTTTGCATTGCAACAATCACTTTGCGAGTCGTGAGTATTCAACGTGACTTACGTAGTAACTATTTATGAATCTGTACAGTTTCTAGCGATTGCGCGGCACGAATGATGAATAGTTACTATGTAAGTCACGGTTAAAGCTCACGACTCGCTAATCGATTGTTGTAATGCAAAACTCGTAATAGGCCCTCAGGTTGAAAACTTGAATTGTCGCCCAGCCGAACAAAAATTGAATATTGTACAGCGGTTCTCTTACTTCACAAAATTAAAACGTTCAAATAAATATTTTAAAATGACTCATGCTCTGATAGTCAGTCATAGTTAACTCGAAAACTGCTCCGTAAATGCGAACTAAGTCACTAGGGCAGTAAGTAAATTTAAAAATAGAACGAGTCTTAATATTATGCTGCAGTGAAATAAAACCTCCATGAAAAATCCTTATTTCTATTTAAAAAAGGAAAAGGTCACAGTCCGATTGTGAAAAAAAATAAAACAAGGTGAGAAAGTTTTATATTTAGCAACAAACTGTTATTCACCTCATTTTATAAGACTTTTTTGGTTTCCTCGCATTCGTGATGAAAAGTTATTCCTGGGTGTAAGCGATCAATAATCCCAAGATTTATTCTAATAACAGTTTTCTTGCTGACTTTACTTGTGATTAGAAAAGCAATCGGTCGAAAAATAAAAACGTTCGTAAATAAAAGTACCTACCTAATCAAGATTTTCAAAGTCTCAACTCGCTCATTTGTGTTTTATATATTATATACGTAGAAACTTTGGGGGAATTGGTAAATGAGTCAATGTATGTATCAAAATACAACATGTATCCTACTAATGTATAGTTTTGTATGAAACGTGAATTCAAAAACGTATCAAATCTTCTAGTTGTGTAATTGGCCCTGTAACTTTTCCTTATCATAAAAGTTAGCCAAAAATACACTAAATACCCATATTCTTGTTAGGTGGATAACTTATACTAGAACTAAGTTTTTTTCTCACAACGTAAGCAATCTACTTATCTAGTAGACTTTAATAAGTCTTTTTTTGCCTTCAATTCGTATTTTGATGGAACAAAAAACTTACCAAAAACAATCAAAGTGGTTGACTTCATTTTCACAACTATACACAACGATGGGCGAATATGGACTGACCACGAACACCACCTGAATCTCTTTATAACCTGCCGAGAGGGGAAGTAGGTATTTACAGCTCAATAAAATCTCAAAATCCGGTTTAATGCGGCTATTTTAAAACCATTGCTGGCTTATAAGATGTAATTGTATGAAGAATTATTGGTATTGATGCAGCAATGTAGAGCGACTTTGGCTAAATGTCGACCGAGTGTTATCTGGGGTCAATTTATTTGCAAGCGAATAACAAGCGAAGTATTCACTGGAAATTCTTTATCAATTTCAGTTTCTAGGGTTCCGTTATGAAACGGATCCGATCGCTGATTTTTATTTTTGGTACCTAGAGTTATTTCTTTGTACCAAACAAGTCTAATTACAAAATTGGTAATGATCAAATCAAATCAAATCAAATCAAATCAAATCAATCATTTATTTGCAAGAATACTTATTTTAAAATGTCAGGTCTTATAACTAATTTAGTCACTGTATTCAGCCTGCACGCAGGCGTGCAAAATTGTTTGTGAGTCATATTATTATACTTAGGTACTATTCAAATTAGTTACTTTACAATTTAAACTTCCAAATATTCCTTCACATTATAAAAACATTTCTCCAGTAACCATCTACTTAACTTTTTCCTAAAGATCTCTCCATTCAACTCTTTTATGTCTCCTGGTAATTTATTATAAATGGTGATGCACATATTATAAACATTTCTCTTATAAATATCCTTATGGGATTGGGGTTTGTAAAGCAAATTCTCAAATCGAATCCTTTTTTGCCTAGCAATCACTTCGCTACGTTTTTTAAAATAGGTTGGATGTGTTTTTACAAAAAGACAAATTTCCCTTACATACATACAGGCGAGAGGTAGAATCTTACAGTTCCTGAAGAGAGGCTTGCAACTATCAAGGAACCAAGCCTTATTGAACAAACATAAAAGAATCAAAGTCCTGCTGACAACGCAGAGCCAATTATACAGTTACTGAACTTTTTACACAGTAACTGTATAAAAAGTGCATGTTACAGTAACTGTATAAAAAGTTCATGCAGGTAAGTATTTTGGTTCATAACTGTGAAGGTTATGACGCTTGACATATTGGGACAGTAGGACCACAAAATATATACCTACTTACCTATTTATTTTGAAGTACCTAGGACCAAAGGACACAGACGGCTCGATCGATAAATAAATAAAAAACCACCGAAAAGCACCATTGGCGGTCTTATCGCTTATCGTGATTTCTTCCGGAAAACCTATAATTATCTTAATACCTACATAATATGTTATACATGTTTAACATAACATAGCAAGCAAATATTCTACGTTGGTGCTCCGCTGCCTGTACCGAGGTTAACTTGACTCGACAATTCTGAGCAAGGAGTTTTGTATATTTGAACTAGGTATACTTAGATATGAGGAAGACTGCTGAATAATCCAAAACATTGGTAGGTACCTAGTCTACCTACGTAGTTGGAATTTGATTCCACTGGCCAGTGAGGTCAGATTGTTTTTCCACCTGTTTTAGTTTCCCACAAAGTTGTAATTGAAGACATGAGTTAATGAATGTGTAATATTTTAAAGTTTAAATAAAACAAAAAGGTTTTATTTAAGAAAATGTGAACATAACACCTGCTTACAAATATTAAACTTTAAAAAATTAACATTATACCCTGTATCCATGACAAACTTACCTATTATAGCTGAAAATGCTGAAATTAACAATTTTTTATCGTATGAACATGTCACTGTTTCTTTCATGGTTCACCTGCTTTGGTTTTTTTAGTGCAGTGGCCTGTCTAGATTTAATGGATCTGAAAAAGCGTGTTTGACCGGTGGTAAAAGAACCAATCTGCAGTTTAGATACCAAAGAGTGATTACTTTAAATAAAATGTACCTATGCAAGTTGTGACACACATGTCTTCGAATTTTTAGTTCTAGATCATACCTATCGGTTTCCTCAAGTTGTTTTCGCGGTGGCTGGAAAGATACCTCATTATGCTTTCATTTCCAAACGTTCAATCGAGTAGAGTTCTAAGAAGTACCTAGAGCATGATCACAAAGTAAATAAAGGCGCTGTGCCGCATGACCGTTGCCGAAATACGTCAGTCAGCCCTTTTGGGATTTTGATAGAGTTAAATGTTAATTGGCGTATGGCGACACCTTGTGTCGAGTAGGAATACGTAGTAATCTTATCTAGTCCTGTGCTGCCAAGCTTTTATGCTTGGTCATACCATTCATTGGCTTTACCATTCATCGTAATAATCATAATTTCTAAGAGATGGCGCTTATTTAAATTTCTGTATACTAGGTGTCGTTGTTTACAACCAGGGTACACAACAGTTACAACAGATGGCGTGACGTGACCACAAACGGACGAGACGAAAACTCCACTGGAGTTTTTTCAAACAAGAACCATGGAAACCAGGTACTCGCATTCACACGGTTTTAGTTCATATTATCTTATAAACAACGTTCCTTGCATCTTGAGAATTAACTGGCATGATGGATTCAGGTGGGCAGAACGGCATTCAACTGGGTAGTATTCTACTGTGTGTTTTATGATCACTTGACTTGTTTAAGCTCTCTAGGTAGTTGAAAATAAAAAGTCATAAGCACTTTTAATATAAACATCTTTTTTATTCCAAGTTATAACCATACATAATATACACAGTACAAAAAAACTTGCTAATACAGCAAAAGGACAAAATTAAATTGTCACATTTTTTTTTGTTTTAACTATTTTGTAACATACTAACCGAATTGAGAAATCTAGAAATAGGATAAACTTATCTACACGCCGTGTTAAATGTACAATGCTTCGAGCGAATACGGTTTACTTCAATAAAATAACTTAAAAGTATACACCTCTTACTATGTACTCGATGGAATTCGAATTAAAAATTTACACAATAATACATATCACTATAGCTACGATTAAGCCGTAAATAACCTGAAGAGTCTATTTGTATTTCGATTAAGGAACATAAAACATAACCACTTCTCATAACGATATCACCATAATCAGACTAATTTACATTGCACATACTCCGACCGCGCCCGGACCGGACACACGGGGGCGTGGTCGTATCGGACACAACTCGACTCACATGGCATCACACACGGAACGGCGCACAGCGCGTATCATACTCGCTCCCAATCTTACGTTTAAATGCGGAACTCTAACGTTACGTTCGAGGTTGAGATCAAATGGGGGCCGCGGAGGCAAGGTTCGCTCACTTCACTACTCATTGGCCTCGGGCTGCTTGAGGGCATCTTCAAGACAGCACAGCGAGTCCTTGACGGCGTGGTACACTATGTTCTTAATCTGTAGTTTGTCCTCCTTGTTGGAGTGCGAGCGCGACAGCCGACGGAATTGCTGCGCGAGCTCGAAGCACCGCGACACATTTTCCGGGGACACGAAATCCTCTGCGACCTTGATACAGTCGAGCAGATTGCGGACTTGGTGCGGGGCGCCGGCCGGCACGAAGACTGCGTCACCGGGGCACTGGAGGATCGCGTATCCTTCCACACCGTATTCGCGGTACAGTCTGTCGCGTAACGTCGCGTCTAGATACCATGTCTGGTCGTGTACAGGGTCGTGGTGTGCTCTAGGTCGCGCGCCACGTTCTAACTCCGCTCGGACAAGGAAGTCGCGGATTTTGTCCGCGTCGCGCGCCGCGTATATGTGCCATAACGCGGCGGCTGGCTTCTGTCGGGCGCGACGTCGGGATAGGACGTCGACGCCTGCTTCTTCCGCCGCCCTGGCCGCCTCGCGAGCTCTGTCTTGCGCGTCTCCTGGCGCGCTGGCGTGAACCATCACATTAACAGCGTCGCTGACATCGAGATGCAGGTTGGTGGTTCCACCGGCACCGCCATACGCGGTGTACATCTTGGGTCCGAGGTCGGGTCGCACGAAGCACTCGGGCAGCCTCGCGGCGAGGTTAAGCCGTCCCGTGCGCGCCGTGTACTCGTGCAGCGGCAGCGCGCGCATGAGGTCATCGAACCTGCCAGGGAGCAGCTCTGCAAAGTCTTCCCCGGGCGGCCAGTCCTTCAACTTGAGGACCATGGGGGCCCCTCGTTCGTCCCTCAGTCTTTTGGCAGCTAGTTCGAATCCGTCCCAGAACTTGCGGCCGGGCTGGTTGGGCACGACGAGCCCGGACGCGCAGTTGACGAGATCGACGCGCGTGTCGCCGAAGTCCCGCGAGAAGCTCTCGGGACTCCACAGATCCTTGTCGAGGAGGGTGGACACGTCAGACACTATGACCGGCTGGCCGCGCTTCCATTGATCCTGTAACAAAGATAAACAAAAGTTAGTTAACTGAGCAAATGAGAATCAGGAAAAGTTATTTAGGAGCAAGATCAATAAAGAAAAAGGCAGGTAATGTACCCATCTGTCATGATGGCAGATAATGTATGAAAATATCAATAAAAAGAATTGGCTGCACGTTGGGTTGGATTGGAGCTGTGCGTGTTTTTGTTTTCACCAAAAATACAACAAAATACTTGTTTCGGATTGCAAATATTTGACAAATGGAACCTTTGTTTTCGTTTTGGTGGTATTTCATAATGATCTTTTAAAGTTAACCAACCAGAGTTAACATAATTAACTCAAAGTTAATTTACTGTGCACTTATTTAGTACTGCCATCGTTAAGATCTTTAATTTAGGATGGATCATGGTCGGCGCAAAAGAGCCTTATTGATGAATAAACAATATTTACCTGGAAAGCTTTATAATTCCCCGGATGCGTCGGTTCAGTTAAATGCAGCAGTTTGCCGTCACACAGCCACGCGTGCGGCACGTCGGGGTAGAGGAGTTTGGACTCTGTCAGCGTCATTATTCTCACGGAAGCTCTTTCCGCCTTCTCATACCGCTTCACAACATTTGCGAGCGCGAACGGCTTCACATCTACATCATCATCTTTCTTATCATCAACCACTGACGATATGACGTCATCTAGGATATCACTCTTGCTTTTCTTCTGCTTTTTCTTGGGTTGCGTATCACCGCCCTCTGGCGCCGGGCGGATGAGCAGCTCTCGTAGTGTCGAGAAGTTGCTTCCTTCCTCGGAGTCCGAGGAGCTGGTTTCAGACTTGTCCGACTTCAAGTCGGTCTTGAGAGGCAGGTCGGAGAGCCAGCTGACTAGGGGACTGCCAGACTTGCCGTTCTCAGACTTCACTGGGGATGAGCCGTTGGTTGATGGCTCATCTTTTATTTCTTCTTTTTTGATATTCTGTTGAAAGTAAATAAAGGTTAGCTATTTTCTGGGTTCAGTAGTAACTGGCAGTTTTTATGCCTGATGTTAAGCTGCAGTGCCTGCCCATTACAACTGCAATACCTCCTAGGGCACGTTCTTATGGGACCCTTCAAAACCGAAGACAGTTTACAGAAAATAAAATTTAATAATAATAATAGCTTTATTCGTACCCTAACAAGATTAACTTAAATGCTATACTTAATTTATGCTTAAATGTAACTAAATCTATATCTTATTATGTATATATTTCTATTTATGTGTGCAAGGACCGCTTTCAGCGGTAAAAGCCTCCTCCAGCTCTTTCCATCTGTCTCTAGCGGCTCTACTCCACGTCCTTCCTGCTACTTTGACTAAGTCATCACTCCATCTAATATGAGGCCTTCCTGGTTTACATTTTTTTATGATTAGGATACCAGTTATAAAATTTAAGCATAATTATATAATTTATAATTAACCTTTTGCAAAGCTTTCTGCAGCAATGCCCTCGCGGCTGCCTTTGTGGCGGCGGGGGGCTGCGTGGTGTCTCCGCACGAGCATGGGGGCAGCGAGAATGCGGCTCGGAGCGCGTGTGCGCGCGTGGCGGCGGCGGCGAGTGCCCCTCCCGCGGCTATCTGCGTGAGCAGCAGCCTTCGAGCCGGATGCGCGCCACCTGTCGTGCAGGTAAGCCAGCTGTAAACGAAAAGAGAGATTAGGATATATGTTATGAAGGAAACTAATAGACTTACTTATAAATTCTATCAAACTTAAACAATTGTTAAAGTATCTCGATGGACCGACGTCATTTTAATGGTCACAGGAAGTCTGGATGGAGGTGGCTCAAGACCGTACGTCGTGGGATTCTATGGGGGGAGCCTATGTCCAGCAGTGGACTTCTACAAGCTGATGATGATGAAATTGTTGCCATCTCGTACCGGTGGATAGTGACAGCCTGTGACAGACAGGGCTTATTTGAATTACTTACTCCTAATAAAAAAATGTAAGGGGACAGTTATGTCAAAATCTACAAAAATCTTATTCCATTTTCAACTACACTAATATTATAATGAGGTAAGGTTTGTAAGTTTGTAAGTATGTTTGTAGGTGTAATCTCTGGAACTACTTAACCGATTCACCGATAGAGAGCTACACTATTCCCAAGGGCAATGTTTTATTGTGATAAAAAATATATTTTAGTAGGAATCATTAAATTTAAAAATGAGTTGATTGGCTGCTTTGTCAGCGTGCGCTGATCAAACGGTTTGAAATAAATGAACACAATGTTTTTCAAAAATATTGGCCTTTAGTAGTTCTACAAAAAATACAAAAAAAAACCGGGAACTACGCGAACGAATTCGCGAGCGGGCCGCTTGTGTATAAGTATAAGATATCAGTTAGTTTACTCTAATACAACACTGTGCCATGGTGTGCCCGGCCTAAGAAAAGACTCCTCCATCACCTCCGTGGATGTCGTAAAAGCTGGGTAAGGGATTACACCTGGCAGTAGCATCCCGCTGAGTACTCAGCATGAATACTGCAATCACCAATCTGCCAAGCGTGATAATTATGGCAATTTCCCCCTTGTATTTCATGGGGTAGGCCTCGTGCATCAGTGGATGTCCAAAGGCTGACAACACTGAATCAACTTACCCAAATGAATCTCTTTCGCCGTTGGAGGAGGCGCTGGCGTTGTTCGTTTCCGTTGTTGGCGGTCCGGTTTCACCAGTTCTTGACTGTGAACAAACAAATAATAGTAAGTTATGGAAAATATTCACTCCAACCAATTGAAAAACCAATTCAAGTCACCATCATCATCAACTACATCAGCTTGTTTAAGTCCACTGCTGGACAAAAACCTCCCCCATAGAACGCCACGATGAACAGACTTCCTAAGTCCTTGGTCCATCGAGAGGGGTGCCTTCCTATACTGTGTAGGTTTGTGGTCGACACTCGAGAACCTTTATTCCCCATTGGTTGTCAGTTCTGCGAGATATATGACCTGCCCATTGCCACTTCAACTTGCTAATTCTCAAGGCTATGTCGGTGATCTTAGTTCTTCGGATTTCCTCATTTAAATGTTAAGCATTTCAAACATAACAATTCAAGTATGTTTTCATTTATATCTGACTGTAAAGTACTCACATGTACTTGCATGTGGGCGTAAGAAATTACGTTCGATTAACACCACAAAAAGCCGACAATGTCATGAAACTTGATAAAAAAGTTAAAACTGACATCACTTTACTAAAAATATTACTTGACTCAGACAAGACACGACTTACGACTGGGTCAATTTACATACATACATAGACACACGCCTTTTTCCAAAAAGGGGTAGACAGAGCCTCAAAGGGCCTTTTTTCACAAT